>JAIVEN010000026.1:5000000-10000000 GCA_026686845.1 Adenanthera pavonina | reverse complement strand
GAAAATTCATTTTCCATTCGTTCCCTTGATTTATTACCCAATATATATATATAAACTTTCATTAACTAATTAACAATGCAGGTGGTTCATGCCACTCAATCTTCTTCTGGCGTTTATCATTGGGTCTCCACTCGGATGGATACTTACCAAAATAACAAGACCTCGTCCTCATTTGCAAGGCCTTATTTTGGGATGCTGTGCAGCAGGCACGTCCACTTTTCCATTGAAAGTTGTTTTTCTAATCATCTCATTATACAAATCATTTTTATTCAAGATTATATATAATCCTTAAAATTGATAATTTCTAACACGTGCCATCTCACAAAAGTCCACCATAAGCAAGCATTAAACTCTAGACGATTGAGTCAACCATATCATCAATCCCCACCAGTTTAACTCCAAATTATTAATCAAATCAAAATGTTTGCTTCATATATACATATAACATATATATATAAAGTACTCCCTTATGTCCCCATTTATAAAAACTTTTCAAAAAAATTACACAAATTAAAAAAGTAATTAAAGTTCATTGGAATTCTTGATTTTTCCAAAACAATATCATTATTATTCTAGAAATGCTTTTCATTTGTTTGATTAACTTTTCTTCTAAAGAGAGAGGAGGTGATTTATAAAATAAATTTATGAAAAATATTTTTTAAAAAAATAACTCATAAATATTTCACTATATCTTATAAAAAATCTCATATTAGGGGATAAGAAAATTTTGAGTGAGGGATCTTATAAAAGGGGACGGAGAGAGTATAAGATGGTAGAAAGCTTTGAAACTAAGGGTGTCATGTTTTTGGCTACTCCAGGTGATGCCAACACAGGAAATATGGGAAACGTTGCTCTTAGCATTATTCCTGCTTTATGTTATGAATAAGGATGTTCAAAGATTTGGTTTGATTTGATTTTGGGTAAAACCAAACCAAATCAAATCAAGATCAGTTTTTAAAATTTGAAATCTTTTCGGTTCTTGTAAGAAGTTGGTTTGATTTGGTTTTTGGTCGGTTTGGATCAAGTTTGAGTAAAATTTAAAAAAAAAAATTTTGCTTTTGACAATTTAACTGTTGATATATTTATTTAAATTTTAATGAAAAGCAATTATTTTTTGCTGCCACATAAATCTTGTATTAATTTACTTAACTCTTTCTTTTCTAATTTTCTACTTTGGATTTATAATTGTGAGCCTTCTACAAACACCACTTTAAAAAGATCACAAATAATGTTTCTCTTTCATGCATGGCAAATGTGGGAATATGAACAAATAGAAGTTGGCAAAAAGAAAAAAAGAAACATTTCTTGCATATTTCAAAAATAATTACATACATTTTGTAAAAAAGAAAAAGAGTTACAATCGATTTGGTTCAAGTTTGGTTCGGTTTTGAGCCATCAAATTTGAACTTGAACCAAATCGAATCAGTTTCTCATTAGGAAAAATCAAACTAGACTTGAATGGAGTTCGATTTTAATCGATTTGGTTCAGTTTTAAACACCCTTACCTATGAAACAAGCAGTACTTTTGGAGAGAAGGATGTTTTGTAACAGCAATGGACAAGCATATGCCTCTCTGACCCTGGCAGTAAGACACTTACTAAAAAAAAAAAGTTAAAAATGTTTCTTAATCATTATGGAAAATTTTCTGAATTTAACATTTTCAGCTGGGAAACATTTTTATGTGGACTAATGTCTACAACCTTGTTCGGATATATTCATGCAAGAGTTCCAATGAAAACAAAGTTCATGATTCCATAGTAAATCCTTTGTCTGTACCAGAAACCACTCCTCAAAACGCTTCAACATGTTCAGTAGGGCCACTGGTCATTCCAGAGAGCATCTCGCAGACAAATGACTGTGCAATTGGACTTGAAATTGAAAGTGCAAGGGCCAAGGGAGATGCCAAGAGTGGTCCACACTCTAATATATTGTGTACATTTGTGTTTCCTTTGAACTCCATCGCTAGTGAAATCTGGATTTTTATAACCTTTATTGTCAATGCAATATATGAGAATGCTGGTGATTTTGTACAAATAACTGGACATATTTTTTTTATATATTATATGAAATTTAAAAAATGAGTTGTATTATTTATGACTTGTAAATAGTGCATTGCTATTGACTTTATCTTGTATTGATATTTAGCATCCAAACTTGAATATTAAGATTACAGTGCAATATAATATGCCTAATTATAACACATTTTCCATTCTATACATGATGGCGAGCAAGAACATTATTGCATTTATATTTTTGCCCATAGAATTGCGCATAGAAGTTTTGATCTTCCATTTTTTCCTGAGCTTGCAGGTAACAAAAGAGGCAACGACAATGAAGTTAATTAAAACAGTAGAAAAGATCAATATGAAGGCCCTATTAGCACCCGCAACAATTGGATCGGTATGACAAGGGTTTACTTTCACGCACTTTTTGTTCTTTATCTTGATCAGTTAAATGAGAGAATACTTACAAACTCCACCATGAAGGAGATATGCTATATGAAGAACATGCATCATCACTAAAATGAGTACTGATGTATCCAACTTATGCAAACTATGAAGCAATCATTATGCAAGACTCTATTTCATGACATGCTTATATATATATAAACCGAGTGAAATTATTCTGAACAAGACATGGAATTCTCAACGGCAATACTCAGGCTTAAGGATGGCTTCTTTTTCTTGAAGTAAAATTTTTAGACTTCCAACTGCAAAGCCATGTATGTAAACTTACAGAAGTTTAGTGTTTTTTTTTTTTTAAATAAAAAAGGGAGTTTCCTTCCAAAAGTCCTTTCAATTAAGCTATTGTTTCCCAAAACCTTAATGTTTTTCAGCAAAGATACTACCTCCTCTTACGTTCTGACCTTTCTCCACATGTAGATTGTTGGCTTAATAATCGGTATAGTCTCTCTCAATTTCATGAGGCTTTAATACCTGATAATGCTCCTCTTCATGTGGTTGAAGATTCTATATCCACGCTGGGGTAAGTAGGGTTTTCCATCTTGATGACCTCAGCTTAGTACAGGTATCAGGTTAGAGCATGCAGGTATACTAAAACATAGAAGATACTCTGAGTGACTATTACGAGAAATCTTGCGTGGAGAAAAAGATATGTTAAAAACTTACTTTATCATGCACAAGAAAATAAGTGAACTTATTTTAGATGGCTCAATTATGTTGCATAATTCTTTTTCAGTAATTTGCAGCGATGTTGCCGTTCCAACTATGACCCTGTTA
This sequence comes from Adenanthera pavonina, assembly GCA_026686845.1. Classification (NCBI taxonomy): domain Eukaryota; kingdom Viridiplantae; phylum Streptophyta; class Magnoliopsida; order Fabales; family Fabaceae; genus Adenanthera; species Adenanthera pavonina. The sequence continues at coordinate 9,996,761 of JAIVEN010000026.1, read as the reverse complement.
ACTGGGGCAAATCTACAAAATGGTAATCAAGAACATGAACTTTTTGGATTTTGATTTCAATTTAAGTTCATTGAAGTCAATTCCCCTGAAAATAAATCAGGATTTACTGACCTCAGGTTTAAGAGGATCAGGCATGCAGTTTTCAGTTATTTTAGGAATCCTTGCTGTTAGATACATTGCCTTACCAGTATTCGGTGTAGGCATTCTTAAAGGCGCAATCCACATTGGCATGATCCACCCGGATTCATTATCTCGGTTTCTTTTACTGCTTCAGTATGCTGTTCCTCCTACAACAAGCATAAGTAAGTTGATTCCCCTGCTTAAACATACTCAAATAAACTTAAATTTGTTAGCAAGGCACATAATGTTTCGCAACATAATAAACCATACACTTCAGTACAGTTTCTGCGCCTTGTATTGTGTTTATCTGTAGGCATATTCATCTGCTGATGTTCAGGTTAATAGCCTGCAGAAAACTCTTTTTTTTTCCTTTTCTTTTTTTGTTAAGAAAGCAGTTTGGTTTTTCTAGCTCTTCTGGCTTACTCTATACTAAAGCTTTTGCCCTCTTGGGTTGGTAGAAATGCTTGAACCATTTGCTGCTTGTAATTCTAATTAAGCCTATGGCAGGTGCGTTTGCTCAGTTATTTGGGAGTGGTGTGAGTGAATGCTCGCTTGTCATGCTTGTAACTTACGTCTGTGCCACAGTCTCGCTTCCTCTGTGGTTCGCATTCTTCATTTGGCTTGTACTGTAGCAAATTTCTGTTACATTGCCTCTTTTCATGTCTCCATTTCAAATCAAAGGCTATGTTTTGGTAGCAATGAATTTTTTTAAAAGAAACGAAAATGGAGAAGGTGATGGATAAGATACCCCAATGAAAAAGTTATTTCTATTCCCTATGGAGCTTGAATAATTAGTAAATACATACACAAAGATTTCATTCTCCTTTTCTCTTCCATGAAACTCTTTTCATATATGCCAAATCTGGTCAAAGCATATTTCTGTCCTTAGAGATCTCTACTTAAGAATAGGAGCAAGGGAAGGTAGATTAGGGCAATAGGAAGGAATATGTAGCACCAACACTACTACTGTATTTTTCCAGCGTAGAACTTCATAATTCATAATGTGATCAATATTTACATTGAAATGCTTTTCATCATTGTTAAATTTCATTTGTCGTGAATCCCTTGTTTTTAATTTAAGTTATAACTAATTGTAAGTACTGAGAAATTGAATTTTTTTTTTTTTGTAAACTTAGTTTCTCATGAAATATTTAGTTTATCACATAGACATACCTATAATATCTTAAATTTGCAGCTCTTTAGGTTAATCTTTTTTTTTTCCCCAAAAGGAAAGCATGAAAAATTTTACATGAATTATCATCATGTTTTTAAATCAATTTTTTCTTCTTTGCATTTTTTAAAACTAACATATAAAATTATGATTAAAGAATTTTGTAATGTTTTTTTAAGCAAGAGACTAGGGAAAAACCATGCACGAGGCTAGCTAGTTAGGTGATCGTGGGCTTGGGGCCGGCTCATCACCTTTATCAGGTACAAAAGAATTCCCTGGATTGCAATAGCATTTGTTGAAAACAAATAAAACTGCAATATGTGGTATGAGTATGTATTACATAATGGTTAATTATCATCATATTTTTAAATCAATACAAAGATATTTGGGCCAGTGACCTGGCTCACACTCTTTGAACCTTTGTGGAAAATTCATATTCATATAATGTGTCTTTTTTTTTTTCATAGAAACATAATGTATTTTTTTTATTTATTGTTTTCAATATACTCCCTCCGGTTCAAAATATAAGGGATTTTTAGAACCTTTTTTTGGTCCATAATATAAGATGTTATGTAATAATTAGTAATAGTTTACCTTTTTTGCCCCTATTCATTGATGACTAGTCTCGTAATTTGTAATGAAAAATAGTAAAAATAATTTTAATTATTAGTAATTAATAAGGGTAAAAATGGAATGTTGAGTTTTTTTTAAAAGCTTAAGAGTGTAACAAACTTTCCTTAATATGCATGAAGTAGTTGGAAACCCCTTATATTTTGGACCGAAGGGAGTACATTTTATTTTTTTCAAAATAAAAATCACAACTTTTGAAAGATGGGATCAAAACAGTTTAGGAAACACATGCAAAAGATCCCTTTGTTGACATCACTTTTGTTAGAATTTAAAAAAAAAAAATCTTTACGATATATTCATATTTCAGAAATAATTCCTCTTGGTTTAGCTTAAATTTAGTCTACCCTTTTTTTTCAATTCAGTGTTTAGATTTGATTGTAAAAGGCAACCAAAAATAATTATGAATTAAATAAATTTAACTAACTTTATTAATATATATATATATATATAAAGTAATTTTTTCGTTTTATATTGAAGAGTGGAATAAGTACCAATTAATTAAAAGTCCTTACAAGATATTTAGCATGCACGTTACTATCTCTTGTAAGGACTAAGCTGTCATTTAGATCAATCAATATGTCCCCACAAATATTGGGAAGCAATATCTCTACTACTTTTTTTTTTTAATGTGTCTTTAACGCCGGAACAAATTATAATTTTATAAAATCTCAAAAAAAAAAGGAAGAAAAAGAAGAAGGCTTTGTTCTTTTAGAATCAAATGCAAAGGATTACTGAGGAGAATATAAGAAAAAGAAAAGTAGAAGTTCCGCACCCCACGTATTGACGGCTCCTCTTGGGTAACCAAACATATCATCTCCACCGATAAGGGTCCCAAAGAAATGTCCTTATAAAAGTCATGGGAGTCCGTCAGCTCTGAAAAAATAAATTACATCCCCCGAGTTACAAAGCCATAATCATTATCCCTCTTCCTCATTTTATTTTGGTTGTTTTAAAAAATTTTAAATATTTTAATTTATCCATCATTTTATATTACTAATAAAATATTAATTATAATTTTTATTATTTTATTCTTATTAAAAATAATAGTATCTAAATTACAAATAATCTTTTATTATTTAAGCCAGAGATATTTTAGTAAAATAATATTAAATTTTATTATAATCTAAGTTATTTAATGATTTTATTAGTTTATGTGAAAAGTTTTACTCTCTCTCATCCAAAATATAAGTTATATTTAAAAAATGCACATAGACTAAAGAAGAAAGTTAAACTCATTAAATTTGTAAAAAACTTACATTGTTTTCCAACTTTATCTTTAATAAAGACAATTTTTTCTATAAAAAATTAATTAAAGATAAGGAAAATTAGGAAAAAAAACTAATTAATACTTTTGACTTTACCTAACTAGGAATTATATTTTGGAACAGAAAAAGATTTTAAAAGATGAATTATATTTTGGTCTAGAGAAAGTAAAAGACAAATAAAGTAAGATGGATGGAGTAGAATTTTCTTACCTACATCACTCATATTTTAGTTTTAAAGCATATTCTCATGGGTCCTAAATATAATATATTTTTTAAAAAAAATTGTCTATAATATATAAGATATATCATATAATATTATGGGATGATTTTCCTTTTATACCCTTTACATTTAATAATAACCAGTCTCATAAATTATTCAGTAGAGTCTCATCCATTATTTTAATTGATTGAACTAGTTTTCTTTTTCTTCCCACATAAGTCATAATAATTATTGCTGATTGAATAAAGTTTACATTATTTTAATCAATAAAAGTAAAAATGAAATTTTTAGCTCTTTTTTTAGAAATTTAAGAATATAATCAATTTTTTTTAATCCACATGAGATAGTTGCAAACAGCTTAATTATATGTAGGATAGGATGGAATACGGCTTTCATTTCTTTTTAATTATCACTTTTGAAGAAAATTTATGGTTCTATTTATTTCAAATTTCAAAATAATATTAATTACTTTTTCAATTATATTTTTATCCATTATTTTAAAAGTATAAAAATATTAATTACTCTTTTTTATCCATTTATTTATTGAATGACATATTATAAAATTTAAAATAAATTTTAAACTATTAATTATATTTCTTTTGTATATTAAGAGTTAAAAAGAAATGGAAAAAGTACTATCTATCTATCAATTGGACCTATTCCCAAAAGATAGGAACTCATGTTAATGAATGCCCCCACAACTTTTTGAAACCACAGTAGCAAATGAGGACTAAGAAAAACACTAAATAGCAATCATATAACTAAATTTTGTTCCAATAATTTTCATACCAGAGTTGAAGGGACCTCCTGTAAATTTTCTGCCTTTTAGAGGCTTCAGATTAGAATGTTGCTGTTGACCGTGATCCAAGATATTAGAATCAACCATTTTAAATTATATTTTCACAATAAACCATTCCGTGGTTTCAAATGAAATCCCTCTCGATCAAACGGCAACTAACTCGACTACTAACAACTAAGTATATCCCAAAAGGTTGATTAATTGGACGTTCAAGTCTTACAGTGGCATTGGCGTTTCTTCTACGCTACGGGACAATGCAACGATACCAGTTGATCCAAGTCGATGACTCTGAAGATCAACGGACCCTACCGCACTAATGCATATATTTTGGGAATCACGTGCCAACGTTCAGTCAAAGGGCAGCTCGACTCGTCTATTCTTCACTTCATAGCAACAAATTAGCAGTAAATTAGAGTAGTCATATAAATGTTCTCTCAATGTATGTGAATTGATCACATGTTAGCTCTGCACATTTCTTTTTTGGTATTATAAGAAAAGAAGACAAAATGAAGCTCTGGAAACTCTTCGTCACTGCATTAATGCCAGTCCTTAAAGTACTTTTGATCACTGTTGTTGGGACAATTCTAGCACTTGATCGATTTAATATCCTGAAGAAGGATGCCAGCAAGCACGTGAATACTGCAAGTTTCTTCCCTTTCATTTCTTTCTTTCATTTTTCCAAGTGTTGTGGATTATGTTGCTGTTCGTTGTTACAAAATTCACTCCAGTATGTATTCTCAAAAAAAAATATATATATATATATATATATATACATACTTCAGTATGCTGCAGGTTTTCTGTTGTCGTTTTATCTGGTATACAGAATCAAATGAAGAATGAAGGTCGGTCATGCGTGACCCCTGTATAACTTTTTTTGGTTTTTTAAGGTTAACAATACAACATTCGTACTTGATGACTATCCTCTGATGTAGTATGTCGGAAGAGAGACAAAAGTATCCATAATCACTTGCCATGATTGCTAAAAAAAAATCATATGAAGCTGGAAATAATGGAGAATACACATCATTTCCTTTTTGGTTGAATTGTTAGTTTTCTGACCATATTTCTTTCCCCTTAAACAACAGATGGATAAAGAGGAAAAAGTACAACATGCTTTGATAACATCTAACACGTGAAGTTCCTCTCTTTTTCTTTTTGTATCAGATGGTATTTTTTGTCTTCACTCCTGCTCTTGCTCTTAGCAATCTGGCTAAAGCCATGACAATTAAGAGCCTAGTTATGCTCTATGTCCCTTTCTTCCCACTCCATGCAATTCCTTTACTTTTCTTTTCTAAGCAGGAAAATTCGTTTTCCATTCATTTCTTTATTGGCTTTTATGCTTTGATTAACTTACTGTGCAGGTGGTTCATGCCACTCGATATTCTTCTAACATTTATCATTGGGTCTGCACTCGGATGGATACTTATCAAAATAACAAGACCTCCTCATCATCTGCAAGGCCTTATTTTGGGATGCTGTGCAGCAGGCAGGTCCACTTACACATTAAAAGTTGTTTGTTCTAATCATCTCATTATACAAATCGTGTCTGTTCAAGATTATAACAGAGCCTCCATTAAAACTCATTACAAGTGATATCACACAAAAGTCCGCCATACCTGGAATGATTCAAATTCTGGAAAATATAATCATGCCATATCAATTACCATCAGTTTAACTCCAAATTAATAATCAAATCAAAATTTTGTGTGTAAGAGATATACAGCAGAAGAAAGTAGAGAGAGGCTTGAAACTGAGAATGTTATGTTTCTGACATTTTGGGTGATGCCAACAGGAAATATGGGAAACATGTCTCTTATCATTATTCCTGCTGTATGTAATGAAGCAAGCAATCCGTTTGGAGATAAGGATGTTTGTAACAAAAATGGACTGGCATATGCTTCTCTGACCCTAGCAGTAAGACACTTTAATTTTTTTAAAAAAAAAATGGGAAATAAGTATGTTCATCAGAAGGAAAACTTGGAAACCTCTGAAAAATTGAAATATTATGTAAATTTTTCTGATTTTTAATTTTGCAGCTAGGAAACATTTTCATGTGGACTTATGTCTACAACCTTGTCCGGATATATTCATGCAAGAGTTCCAAAGGAAACAATGTCGACAATTCCCTAGTAGAGCCTTTGTCTGTACCAAAAACTGATACTGAAAATGTTTCCACATGTTCGGTGGGGCCATCGGTCGCTTCAGAGAACATCTCGCAGACAAATGACCATCCCATTGATCTTGAATTTGAAAGTGCAAAGCCTGAAGTAGATAATAAGGTTGTTTTACATTTTAATACAATTTAAAGCAATATGTTCACTCTATATTGTGCATTTTTTTATTTCCTTTGAATTCTTTCGCTAGCGGACTCTTGATTTTTAGTATATTGTGCATATTTAATTTAATGTGAATGGAATATATGAGAATGGTCATGATTTGTCCAAATAATTATGTAGTGGTGGCAAAACTTGAATTGTATGATCGAACTGCAATATAAAATGCCTGCTCATAATAACATTTTCCATTCTATACTTGATCGGTAAACAGTGAATATGATTACATTTGTATTTTTACATGCGTAATGGCAAAGAAGTTTTGATCTTACATTTTTCCAGAGTTTGCAGGTAACAAAACAGGCAAAGATAATGAAGCTATTTAAAACATTAGTAGAAAAGATGAATCTGAAAGCTCTGTTAGCACCAGCAACGATTGGAGCGGTATGACAGCAGTTTTCTCTTGCACACTTTTTCTTTGTCTTGATTAGTTAAAAGAGAGAATATTTATAAACTCCAGCATGAAGGTTATATGTTACACAAAGAACATGCATCACTCAGAAAGTTTCATCTCTAAGATACTAAAATGATATTGAATTAAGATCCATGTGTATCAAACTTATGCAAACTATGACGTAATCATCATTCCTCTCAAGGCATGAAAGCAAGACACCATGTGACATGTTTATATGTGAATCAACTGAAATCTTTCTGAACAAGACCGCTGGAATCAGACTTCATATCAGCAACACTGAAGCCTAAGGGAGGCATCTTTTTCTTGAAGTAAATTTTTTAGACAATACAAAAGTGAAATGGATAAAAAAGGAAAGGAGCGTGGAAGGAAAAGTAATTTCATTTTTAAAGTCCTTTAAATTAAGCTATTCTTTACCAAAGCCTTATTGTTTGTCGGCAAGGATACTTCTGATTCTGACCCTTTTCCACGTGTAGATTGCTGGCTTAATAATAGGTGTAGTCCCTCCATTTCATAAGGCTTTAGTCGGTGATAATGCTCCTCTTCGTGTCGTTGAAGACTCCATATCCATGCTGGGGTAAGTAGGGTTCTACATCTTGAAGACCATAACTTAATATATGTCTCAAGTTTCAGAAGGTAGACTAAAAACACAAAGATACTCTAAGTAACTCTTACGAGAAATCTTGCATGGAGAAAAAAAATTATGTGAAAAATTTACTTTATCATGCTCAAGAAAATAGGTGAGCTTATTTTAGACAACTCAAATATGTTATATGGTTGTTTTTTGTTTTTGGCCAACTTGTTAGATAATTGTTTTTTATTTGCACTGCAGTGATGCTGCCATTCCAACTATGACCTTGTTAGCCGGGGCAAATCTACTAGATGGTAATCAAGAACACGAAATTTTGGTGTTTTTAAGTTCATTGATGTCATTTCCTCCGAGAATAAACAAGAATTTAGTGACAGATACTGGAATTTCTTCAGGTTTAAAAGGATCGGGCATGCAGTCTTCAATTATTTTAGGAATTCTTGTTGTGAGATACATTGCCTTACCATTGTTTGGTGTAGGGATTCTCAAAGGTGCAATCCATATCGGCATGATCCACCCTGATCCATTATATTTGTTTCTTTTGCTGCTTCAATATTCTTTTCCACCTGCAATGAGCATAAGTAAGTTGATTGTCCTATTTAAAGATTACGATTTCTCGTTTCCTACCTCACTCTAATAGATTGAATTCAGTTCCCAAATTGATGAGAAGTGTATGTAAGTATAAATAAGTAGGACATTCTGTTATTTAGGTTCTACTCGCATTATAAGACTTTCTCACTTGGTGTTCTGTCCAAAAACAAGCTTGTTCTTTTTTCAAGAAAATAGTTTGGTATTCTAGGCATACCCAATCTTTTTCCCTTTAAGTTTCCAAAAATGTTTAAACCATTTCTTGCTTATAATTTTAATTAATACAAGATTTACTTTTTTGACTCTGCCAGGTACAGTTACTCAAGCATTTGAGGCTGGTGTGAGTGAATGCTCTCTTGTCATGCTTGTAACCTATGCCTGTGCCACAGTTTCGCTTACTCTGTGGTCCACATTCTTCATGTGGCTTGTACTATAGCAGTTTTCTATTATATTGCCTCTTTTAATGTCTCCCTTTCAAAGTAAAACACACTACAGTCTGTACAGATCTCCAATTAAGAATAGGAGAAAGCGAAGGAAGCTTTGAGCAATAGGAAGGAATATATAGTGCAAACTCTACTGTATTTTTCTAGCACAGAACTTTAATTCATAATGTGATCAATTCTACACTAAAATGCTTTTCATCATTGTTATATTTCATATGTTGTGAATCGATTGTTCCAAGATGAACTGCTTAAATTAGGTAGTGATCACTGCTGGTTGTAAATAGAGCAGTCCATAGCAATCGATAGAATTCTGCAGCTATCTTCACAACCAACAGGCCACTCACTAAAATTTACACCCTTCTGCAAGCCGTTGGATTACAAATAATGCTTTAATTTTTGTTGTCTTGCACTGTTCTTGTTAGTCTAATGTCTAGTATCAGTGTTAGTGTTCATATAAAATAAAATTTCTATAAAATAATTCCCAAACCTTGACCATTTCCTGTATGAATTTTTTAATATTTCTCAAAATTTACATATTGTTTGAAGTCAAGATAGATGACAATAGAATCCTGATTTGTTTGTAATTTATAAAAGGGGTACCATAAGGTGAATTGGAAGTTAACTAGTATTAAGAAAATAACATAAATCCAACTTCTAGAATAACGAGTTGGTTTAAGCCATATTCCAGGAAGCCCTTTGGTTTCACAATATATTTAAGAAAGAAAATATATTTTTCTTTTCATTTTTCATTTTCCCCTTTTTCTTCAACAGACAGGAATTATATGCATATACCTAGACAACTTATTTTCCTGCACATTTGCACATTAATTGTAGCAAAACTGCTTGTAGCATCCTAGCTACGAGCTGCTGTTAGATTAATCACCTAATGTACAAGAGAAATATGCTTCTCTTTTCCTTCTCCCTTTCTCTTCCGCAAAAAATACAGTAATTGTTTTGAGTAGAAATGCAATCCAGCCCTTATTTTGCAGTAAAGGTACAGTGCTTTCTGAACCCCAAAAGTTCGCAATTCCACAACGAAAAACTCTTAGGTAGGCATAATTTAAAGAAAAATCAGTAGATCAAGCACATATATCTCTTTATAATTAGCTTAAATTACTTATCTTTTGTAAACCGGGGCTACTTAAATGTCTCTCGTTCCGGTAGATTTAACTCAGTTCTCAACAATCTCCCCCTTCCCCCACAGTTCCGTCAAGCTCTTCTTTTTTTCTAGCAAGGCAGGAATTCTGTGCCTACAGAGCCAAACTGGATATCTGTGCTTGAACTTTTCACACTTGATCTTATCTTCTCTTTGCCAATTGGAATGCCCTCTTCAAGAATAAATTTGCAGCTATGTCATTTCTATGGCACAGTACCCTCAGAATTGTGTTAGGGTCTGATCTATTCCATCTTCCTGTGGTCGGAGGCATTGGCAACTTCTGCCCCATAACCATAACTCCTATCCCACTTGTCTCACAGGTTATAATGCTGAAATCTTCCACTAATTGATCAGTACTTTGGCCCATTAAGTCTATGACTCCCTCCACCACCTCAGCCTCTCTCTGCACCACTTCCTCTGCTATAAGTCCCTCTCCACAAGTACAGAAAACCTTCTTCAAGCTCTCAAAATCGTCTTGGATCATCTGGTGATCTGATCGGTTGAACACCCTCGAGCTTCCACCGGCAAGCAGAACCATAAGGAATGACTCAAACGAGGCCTTCATGACTTCCTTCATTGCCATGGCTTGAGCTCTATCAGTGAGAATTGCAGCCATGACAGTGAGGTTCTGCTTGAGGGTTCTCAATGCAGGGCGAATCCGGGAGTTGGCAACATCACCAAGATAGAGACCATCATACAAGGCAGAGCTTGAGTCAAGGAAGATGAGACGAAAGGCTGCAACTTCTGAGACATATTGGCAGGCTGCTTTGATGGAACTAGTCACTATGTCAAAATATGCTGACCCACCAGTACTTGGTGGCCTCCCTCCTCTGCTTCCTAAGCGATGGCGGCTCGAAGGAACTACTCCTGACTTCATTGAGATGGATCTGTCAAGGGATTGGATGCTTGAAAGCAGGTAGTGCAAGGTATTGAGACGAATGTAGAGGCGTTGCGTGCCACGGCTCGTGGATGGCCTAGGGTGATGCCCATCATTTGTTTCCTTCATGCTTTGCCCTTCCCCAGTCGTACTGCAAGGGGTGGCTCTCCTCCACAGCTTCAGAAACTTGGAGTCTCTGTTGCATCTAGTTAGTGGGGGGAGCGATGGAATATAGCTCTGCTTTGAACCTGAAATGCAGAAAGTTCTGATAAAATAAAAACGTTTATCTACTTTTAACTGCTTAAGTTTTGGAATTGAATAGTGAGTTCTTAGTTCTTACCACAAGCTGCAACAAAGGAGGTGTAGTTCTGGACAATATTTTCCAATCCCTCGGCAAGATCTATAACCAAATCTTCTGAAATTCCTATTGGGATGTTAAAGAACTCTTCCACTGTTGCCTTTGACAAGCTCATCAACTCCACAGCTGATAGTGCATGTTGCTCGCATTTGGACTTGGGATTCCATGTCTGCATCACAAGGAACATGAAGTTACTAACTCAGGAACAAGTGCACTAGTTAGTCATTGAGTGGTTCAAAGACTTAGAAAGGACTAATGTGCGATGTGATTTTTGAACGCTAACTTATGCATATAAATGACAATGATGCATGAAGCCAAAACTTACTTCAATTTCTTTTGCTCTAAGAAAGCACTCTTTCCCTCTGTTGAGTGATTGATCAATCCATCTCCTCAAGAAGTTCAAGACGACGGAATCAACTTCATAGGGAACCATCTCTCTCACCACGGCTTTGCCACCATCGTCGCAGTCACTAGATTCCTCAACAACCATTTGGACCAAGACCTTTTCAAGCCTTCCAGCTCTCTGCAACACCTCAACCATCTCAGTAGTGAGTGAGCTGGCTCCGCCCAGGTATTGCCTCAGCACATGCCCATAGCAATTGTGCAGCGTCAGTGCCGCCACAGCACATGCAGTTGGCTGCCATTTACTCAGCACTGGGCTAAAACTTTCCCTCTCCTTCATTGCCAGTTCTTCAGTCTTCTGGGCTAATCGAAGCAAAACTTGACTCATCTCTTCCTTTATTTCAGATTCAGCAGCATTTTCGTTCTCCGCATCTATTATCTGCATTCATATATAACCAACACTATTAGTTTTTGAATCAAATAAAGATGGATGGATGATGAGTTACATATAGTTAAGCAGAAATAACCAACCTTGTCAAAAGCATTTTTGAGGGAAGAACGAATATAATAGTCAGCCCGATCGCTGGACGAGTCCACAATGGTAATGTCAAGACCTTCCCCTTCAGAGATGGTAACGTCTTCACCCAAAATCTTGGAAGCCAGCAAAACCAGAGGAAGAAGGTTCTCGATCTGCCCAACCGTCCCTCTCACGTAATACTCATGGTAATTCACCAACTTCTTCTCCGCCCACTCCAGCATCGATCCCAACACCGACGATAATATCTTCACATACAACGCCTCCTTCTCCTTCTTCCCGTCGGCCGCCACCTCATTTAGCATCGCGTGAGCCGCACACAGCAGATCCGACTCTACCTGCCCCGTCTCTATGTACTGCAGAAACAGCACCCACGCGAAGCACACGTTATGAATGGGCTTGGAAATCCCAAGCGTGGACCACGCCTTCTTCATGAGCTCGAGGAGCTCGTCCACCTCGTCTAGGACTAAGGTTTCGTCGCGAATGTCGAAGATGGCTTGGAGGAGGGAGGTGTAGAGATGCGTGTTGACCGGAAACCCGTCAACCCAATGGCAGACATCGGTGGGGGTGCCGTTGGCGCTGCGCCACGACAAGGACACCACAGAGTTGCAGAGGGTTCGCATGGTGTCGGAGTTCTTGCCGGTGTCGAGGGGCTTTGTCTCGCCGGATTTGATGATATCCCTGAGGCGCGCAGCGAATGTGTTGCCCTTCTCTAGAGGGATGGAAGGGTGAAGAAGCAGACCTGTTTCCAAGATCTTGAGTTGTCTCTTTTGCCACATGTGGTACTCGTTCGAATCATTGAACTCTGATGGCTTCAGCTGCCGCAACAATTCCAAAGGTAAGATTATTGTCTCTGCTCTTCTTCCCATCTGCCATACCATAAGCAACCATTGTTACTTACACCAAAATTATCTTCGCACTTCTATCTTTTCATACATTACTTTCTTGCAACCAATATATTCACTTTTCACCAACCCGCACTCGCTTTCTTAGTGTAATTTTTGTTTAATTTTTAATTCAGTAATTGAAATACAGGAGTGGCTTGCTTGTCTTCTCATGAATATTATGGGAATATTGTAATTTGCCGATGTTTATAATTATACAGATTAATAATGGTAATTGACGATTATAACAATGATTCTTTGTGCAAAATCTAAACAACACGGAGGTTAAATAAATTTCGTTTTCCCGTTAGGTGATTATATATGACCAATGATGACGATTCCTTCTGCAAGGCCAGAGCCATGAAAGACTAGAACAATGTTTACGATGTTGAGAGGCATATAATAAACTGCATTTTCGCGTGTATCTAATGGACACAAACACTTAAGCAGATCCGACATTTCAGGAGAAAGAAAGTAACGTTTTATTTGTTATGTTAATTATAGAGAAAAGTGTTTCCTAATTTGTATGCGTTTGATTATTCGAATACATACTTGGCCAACTAGGGTTCTCATGAGGGTCTTCCTTAGACGGTTATCGCTCTGCTCCGTCACCCGCATCTGCTGTCTCATGATCTCCGCCGAAGTCATTGGCCTCCTCGGCCTCAACAGAGGCGTCGTGTACGCCAAAGGGCTACCTCCACCCTGCCCCACTGGCGAGGACGGAGTCGACGACACTCCAGTGCTCCCTCCCGCCACCATTCTCCTTGACGGCGACCTCTTCAACATCTTCAACCCGAGGGCCCGCTTCACCCGGCTGGTAGGATGACTCATCACCTGGTTCGGTTTGGACCCGCCACCATCCCCATTATCGTGGTTGGAATGAAATGTAAGAGCGTTCCGGCCTCCAAAGCCTGGCGACGAGCGACAGGCGGTGAAGAAGATCTCATAGGCGGTCTCCCGAATGTCATCTTGGTCGAGACCCTCTAGCTTACCGAAGGGGCAGACAACGTCATTGTCCTTTTCGGGAAACTCGAGGCGGCGAGGGTGGTGACGCATATGATCTAAACGGGAAGAGGCCGTGGAAGGGAAAGGCCCGGAATAAGATTCACGGCGGGCATGCTGACCCATGCGGCGGAGCAGAGGGGAGCGGGTCAGAAACCCACGACGGAAGAGGGCGGCAAAAGGATGAACCTTAAAGTTCCGGCGGGAGAGGGAAAAAGAGCATTTCACTTTAAAGAAGAGGGTAAGAGGGAGATAATGAAGAAAGAGAGGGCTGTAACGACCGTTATATTAGTTAGATGACAGCAACTTCCTGCAAGGTCAGATAGAGATGGGTGATGGTGGCTTTGCCAACGTAGTTAGAGCGAAGAAAACGATGTCGCAATCTAAATTAGATGGATAAATTTTTTTTTATTTTTTTAAAAATGTTAATCAATTAATTAATGTCAATATATCGTACAATAACAATATTCGTAGTAAAAATAGATTTATTTTGTATGCCAAAAAAATATATATTTATTTTAAATTAATTTTATGATGATGTCGAGTTTATCTAAAAATATATTAGAAAAAACATTGACTGAGCACGTTAATGTCGGAAGATGAAATTTCTTATTTTGGAATTTGGTTTTGATATCTAGAACGGAAGTGATATTATATTTACTATCCATTCATCCCATGGGACCAGTTTTTTTTTTTTTTCCATGTTGTTGTTCATTTTTTTAATTGTTAATTTCTGTTCATTGATGGCATTACTTACTATCCACTTCTCACACGTGTCCAGGTTAAGTGATAAAAGAGTTTTTTTTTTTAATGAAATGTCAAGTGATAAAGTTACGGCAGACTTGTTCGTGACAATCTTAAGTTGACCGACAAACTTTTCTTTTCAGAATGAAGGCACATATCAATATATGGTAGAACTAAAACATTAAATAAAAAGAGATGTAAATTACAGATTCATCCATACATTAAAATTCCTTATGATTTATGCCAAGTTCCTTTGTTGGTACACAGAATTTTTTTTTTAGGAAATGGAATAAGAATAAGAATAGATATGGGAATTTAGTAGAATAGGCAGGTTCAAAGGGCCTCCTCACCAAAAAGAAGTTCAAAAGGACTTGGATAAATAGTGTAATGGGCAAGTCTAACATCTTTTTCCAGTTATCCGCTAGACTCGAGGCCAAAATAGGTCTTAGGATCAAACTTCGGAGTTTTTTTTTTGGCAAAAAACTCGAGTCTAAACAACAATTTCTAACTAATGCAGGTTGGTCTAAGTGGACTCTACAATCTTTAAGTTATGGGTTTAAACCCTTCTTTGTCACCAAAATCTTATTTAGTAGCATCGATTACAGGGAGATACCACACTCATGGTAGGTGTGTATCTATTAGTGGTTTGGTGAATAACTTGGTCTCAAAACTCTATATTTCAAAAAATCTCTAAGTAGTGACCAAAGGTCTAGAACATATTTACAGCTTGTGGAAGTTCAAGTCCTGCTAGAAGTTGGGAGCACCTTTCCTCCATCCTATCTTATACATAAAAAAAAAAAAAAAAGTCATAATAGATTTATTTTTTGTAGCACTCCCTCCTATCTTGTATATTAAAAAAAAAGTCATAATAAACTTATTTTTGGCAGTTTCTAAACCTGTGTAGTGCTCAAGAGCAGTTATAAAGTGAAAGTTTAAAATATATGAAACCCTCTCAAACTTTAAGTCCTATGCATAAAATATCCCTAACTTTAAAATTTGATAATCGTAATATTCTGAAAATTCTCTTAAATGTTTAAGATTTAATATTTTAAAATTTATAAGGAATTTATAAAAATAGATATACACTATTTTACATAATAAAAGATAAAGAGGTTAATCATTTTGGTCAGAAGGAAAAATGAGAAAATGATCATTTTACCCCTAAAAAAAAAGAGAAAAGAAGAAGATGAAAAAAAAAGAAAGAGAGAGGAATGAGAAGACCAAGGCGGTGGACGTACATGGAAATTGAAACAAATTTTATAAATTTTGGAAAAAATTATACCTAATGATCCGAAAATTTTAAAAATTATAGATTTATCTCGAGTCAAGATCATTTTTATAAATATGAAAAATTATAGTCAAAATGAAGCTCTCAATGAGTTAAGACCAATGGAATATAGTATGAAATTTATTAAGATCAAAATAATATTTATTGGGTAATTATGATTTAATATTAATGTCTTACCCGATAAATGTCAGTCTGGACTGCAGGAAGAAGCAATATTCATTCAAGAAAAATATGTGGGTCTTATATTTGGACCAATTGGGATAATTATATTATGGTAATTTTATGATTATAATTAGTATCCCAATAATAGTAAAATATACTGTTAAAGTAGCTTTAATTGTCTAGACCGATCCAGGATATATCTTGATAAGTAAATATTTAAAATTTTTAGACCAAAATACCCTCCATTTCGTGGCCAACAAGCTGCACATGATAGAATTATATTATTCAATTAATTATGTCATTTTTAAGAAAAATCAAGAAGCTTAGGTGGCATAATTTCATGGGTTGGCTTCTTTTATTTATACCCCCTCAAGTTGGACGTTTTGGACACTTAGAAAGGGGAAAGAGAAGCTGCAGCAAAGGTGAAAGAAAGGAAAGCTATGTGGGGTGAAGGAGGAAAGAAAAAGAGAAGAAAAAAATAAGGAAGAAAAGCAAGGAAAATTGGTAAGCAAACCTCTTGTGTTCTTTAAGTGTTCTAGTATAGTTTCTAAGCTCTATGAGTTAGTTCCCTTGAAATTTTCTCTCCTTCATCCACTGTTCTAATCTGGCCAAGCATGATTAATGGGAAGAAAAGTTGTTTTTAAACCATAAAATCAAGAGACAACATGAGATTTTACTAAAGAAAACAAGTATGGTATGTTCTAAGCAAGTTTGTGAAAGAACCATTCTTTTACCTTTGGAGCAGATTTTTGGCCAGATCATTTGAGTGTCTTAAGGTTGGAATTTCATTAATTTGATAGTAAAAATGAATTCCCCATGATGAAAAACCTCAAGAACAAGTGTTGCTCAAAGATAGAGCTTAAGATAAAAAGTTTGGGAGTTTAAGGGTTTCAAGAGTTTTATGAGAACTTTTTATGATTAGCCATGAAATTAGTGGTTTGAGCATGTGTTGAATAATGTTAGGAACTTGAGGAAGCTTGGGAAAATTAGAGGAAGCTTTGATTTAAAGAGGAAAGCCAAGTGAAACACCAAAGGTAAGTAAGTTTCATATTCTTGCTTTATGTTCTTTCATTGTCTTTCTATGATTAAATTGTGTTACCATATTGAAATTGTGATTTCTTTGATTGGTATTGGCTATTAAATGAGGGGTTTTATTCCCCGAGATATCCATTTTCTAAGTCGTTATGCTGCCGAAATTTTGATGACCAATGTGGCAATTTATTGTTAAAATGTGATTGATGTGATTAAATGTGATCAAATGTGAGTTTATTTGACATGATTGACATAATTGCATGGAATGTAACTTGCTACTGAGATTGCCCCCAATCTCATCCCCTCAAGTATCCCAAATGACTAGGTACAAGCTATGGCAAAGGAGTCCAAAGAAAAGGCAAGGAGAATGAAGAAGAGAATGATGATTGATGGTGTTTTCAAGCTATGAGTGTATATTTTGAAATTATGTATAAAATCATGTATATGCTTTTAGATCTGTGCCATTGTGCTATTATGTCCTTATGAGCATTATGAAATGTTTGGCATGGATTTGAAACATGGAATGATCATGTGAGCTTGTTATGAAGTCTACTTTGCCATGTTATATTGCTAGAAGTTCATTTTGTAGCAATGAAAGTAGAGTCAATACTGTTTGACTGAGACATGGCAAGTAAGTCAAGTATTATATATTATCTAAAACTAGAGAGAACAAGCTTTCCAATGAACTAAAGAACACTCAATTTGGATATGTGTACAATTTATAGTATATTTTTGAAGTTAAGGGTCAAAACTGGACAGTAAAGTAAAAGCTGCGAATTTCACTGCAAGTATTATTTACTTTGAAAGGAAATATAAAATTGTACAGAGCTCCAAAAATTCAGTGGTTTATATTTTTGAAACGATCTGTGTTTTGAGTTCAATATGCCACTAGTTTGAATTCAATTGGAGCTGTACAATGAGAGATATTCAAGTTTTCCCAAGACTGTTCCAATAGGAGTGAGGCTTTGACCCTTAGTAATTTAAGTTGAAATCATGACCTGTCTAAACTAAATAAATGTATAATAAAAATATTAAGGAAAGTAGACATATGTATATTTCCAATGGCATATAGAATACATGATTTGACTCAGTATAGAGTTAGATATGAATTTTTAAAGTTATGGCCAAAATCCTAAAAAAGAGAGAAATGACTATTTATACAGTGTAAGTTTGAGCAATAAACTGTATTAATTGGTCAGGTTAAAGGAATTTTTCATATTTTTATCTTGTATACCATATTTCTAGCTTCATTTAGAGACTTAAACCATATTGATGAGATTTTTCTGGATTAAGTTATAATTTTTCAAAATTTGTCCAGAAAACTTGAGAACCAAATAAATAGTACCACGTTTTTTTTATTTTAATATTTTATTTCTATTAATAGTTCAAGCTCTTAATATGAGATATTTGGACATTGTACATACTATAATATATGGAAAAATATCATTAAAAAGTAAGTTGTTACAATAATTCACTCCCTCAAACTTTTATTTATGTGCATGTATTATCCTTCTATTAATAACACTGTTTTATCATCAACACATGGCATTTTAAATGAAAATATGGATAATTTTACAATTTTTCACTCAAACCACATCATACTTCAGGAAAATAGAAAAAGCCACATTAGAGTTTATATGTATGTGTAGATGGGCCCTACTAAAATCTACTTCATTGTCAAAATAGCTTCATGGGTGTTCTTGGTCAAAGGTTTCTTTCTTCTACAATTCCCTCTATATAAATCTATTACTTCCTTAACATAACCCTTTAACTTCTTATGCCGAAGGTTAAGCTTTTTTGAGAACCTTAGATTCTTCATCATGATGCTCAATATTTGAAGTCACGATGGACATGAAAGAGTTTTAATTTGTTGATAACCATTATATCACAATGTCCTAATTTCAATCTTTAATTGAATCCCAACTTCAAACTCCTATACACAATCAAACTCTATACTGACAAAAACCTCGTGCTTGCTAAACCTCGAGAAGATCTCCTATTTATTGATATGTCTAACCCTAATCTTCCTCTTTCTGCTCTTGATTTCTCTCATGGGTCTATCATATTTCTAGCATATGAGAGAGAACGTAGGGCTGCTACAACCATATGGATGACCTATTCGCCACAAAAATGTGAGTTAGCTAAAAGGAAAACCTGCATAACGAGTTGATTTTGCTTTGATCGAGGTTATGCCAATGTGTTTTAGCATTATGAGACCCTCACTGTATAGTGAAAAAAGATGGATTCACAGACGGTACCATCTCAGAAGAAGGAGCTGAGATATATTTTTTTTCCATTGGCTCTAACATAACTTGATGAAAAATTATAAATGTGTCCATATTTCCACGTCAAATGCCAAGTGGGTTTATTTTGTTTGATATGTCCATCTTTTCTTACTCATTTAACTGTGTTATTGATGTATTTGGATTCTCTCCAGCCAAAATTTCTTAAGTCATCTCTCCCGCAAAATCTTCACCTTCCATGTGATTTAAATTCATCCTACTACTTATCTCACTAATATTCTCCTCCACTACATCCTCCCCACTACTTGTTCTGCCCATTTATAGCCTTATTCTTTTTTTTAATAAACATTAAAGCCCTTGAATTACATGAATGATTGAAATTTGGCTGGAGAAATGGCTTGAGAGATTTTGGCATGAGAGGATCCAAATCCATTATTCACATAGGGGTGTTACATGCATGCATATAGGTTGAGGGAGTCCATGACTAAGTTTTAAAGTTGAAGGGAGTTTTGTGTATATGACTTATAGTTGATGTGAGTTTTATATAATCTAGCCAAAGTTAAAATATTTATTATGTTTATATTTTTATTTTACTCATAATAGATTTATTCTTTCTCCATATATTGCACTTGAGCACTTTATAAATTTAAAAACCATAGGGAATTCATATCTGATTATGACTTGTGAATATTGTAGCTCGTTATTATTTTTATATTTTGTATTGATAATAGTTTACACTTTTTTTTCCAAATGGATTTACGTGACTAGACAAAATCACCTAACGTATGTGGTAATTCAAAATCTCTACCTTCTAGCTTATATACTTACACATGTATTCACATCTCATTGATATGGAGCTTAGGAGCCTCCACATCTAAGTGAGGCTCCCAAGCATGCGAGACTTGCTTCCACTCCAGTTTTTTCTACTCGCACACACATGCTTTTATGTTTTTGCCAAATAAACTTATAGGATTGGACAAAAGCACCTAAATGTTATAATGACATTTTAAAAATACATATTTTGTTTATAGTTTAAATGCTAAAATATTTTTAATTTAGTATATATTCGACTAGGTATGAAAAGAGCCTGAACCGTGCAAACTATTTTTCTTTTTTCTTTTTCAATTTGTGTTAAACATTGTCTGCTCCTTGCTTTGAGGATGGTGCGGAAAGAACATTGCATGTTTAAATTTAAAAATTTTAAATAGGTTTATTTTAAATTAAATTTTTTTCACCACCTTCAAATTATAAATGTTTCTTTTTGGCCAAAACAAATTATAATTGGTTAGTTGCTTGGAGATGAAATATTTTTTTCAAAAATAAATTTTTTATGAGTAATAATTCTATGAATTGAGTATACCTACCATCTATCATAATCATGACATAATAATTAATTAATATAAAACTTAGAAATAATTTGTTGTTCTTCAAATGGCCAATGGAAAGAGGTGTTCCACATATGAGTTTGAACAGGGGTATAAAGGTTCCCTTCATGGTCAGTGTTGTAAGGGCAGTGAATGACAAAGAAGGAATAGGCTTTCTATTTTCTTGAGGGAATATTCCAAAGATTATTATTTTCTATGACATTGTAAAGTCGTCCTCTCTATGCTGATAATATTGGAACCAACTGAGGAAGGTGGACAAGTTGGAGGTAACAATTCACTTATCAGTCAGATACTGATAAGTCTGTTTTGGTGGAAGTGCAAAGGCACAAGCGTATAGAGTGGAAAGAGACCACATATACCACATAAATTTAGAAGTTATTGGTCCTCTAATGAAGGGTATAACTAGGTATGGAAGGAGGCGGTCAAAGAAATCTGATTCTGGTGAGATCCTTGTAACCTGTAGGAATATGTGGAAGTAATAAAAAATGTTTTTTCTAGCTATGCAGTTTATCTCTGAGACAGTGGATAGATTCAGTCTTAGTGGGAAGATAAGTTGGCGACTAAGATGAGATTTTGACATTTTTGAGATGGTGAGGTATACAAAGGGGAAGATATTTTGATGGTGGTGATTTAAGTATTTTTTGGAAGAGGTTTTGAGAGCAAGTCTGTTAGAACATTGTGTTTTTCTTTGATATGTCTTACTGTAAATTTATAGCGGGAAAACCAGTCCTTTCAGCGAAGCAATTATTTTTCTGGAAGTAATTTTTTCTTTTGATTCAGTATGGCCAGAAATGGAGTGTTATCCATTTCCACAGTGAACTAGTTAAAGCTAAGATAAAAGTTGAATTTTTCTATCCCCTTTTTACTACGAGAATCTCTTTGTAAATGTCATGATATTGTTTTTCAGCTTCTTTGAATTGCTCGCTAGCATGTGCACAATAATACATTTTCCCTTTGTCTTCTTCGATCAAAACAGCCCCCTAATAGTCTTAACTCACTTCAATTTGCAGGATAAGATTTCCTTTATCAGGAATCTTCAATGGTTGTGGATTCTGAGTAATCAATTTCAATCTTTTCACTGCTTGTGTCTGTTTGTCAAACCATGCTGGAGGGTTTTTTTTCAAAAGTTTGGACAGCTGGTTAGTGTATCTAGTGACATGAGGGATGAAATCTCGGATATAATTGACAATACCCAAGAATTGTTGAATTTGTTTGGTAGATAGTCTTTGGTAAGGAAATTCAAGCGACTCCTGTGCAATATGTGAGTCTGGTTGGAAATGGCCTTGAGAAAAGATCATACTC
Source organism: Adenanthera pavonina (assembly GCA_026686845.1). Lineage (NCBI taxonomy): Eukaryota > Viridiplantae > Streptophyta > Magnoliopsida > Fabales > Fabaceae > Adenanthera > Adenanthera pavonina. The sequence goes on along the minus strand of JAIVEN010000026.1, from coordinate 9,974,881 downwards.
AAAAATTGAATTTGGACTAATCCTATTTGGCACTTGGTGATTGATAACATAATACCATATTTTTTGCAAATTTGCTCAAATTGGGCCAATAGTGCTTTGTGGGCTTCTTCTATTTCTGAAAACAGAAGGATGTCATCAACATATATTAGGGCATTGTGAAGGATGGGTTCAAAGATTTTGGTCATGGCTTTTTGGAAAAGAGAAGGGGCAGGTTTAAGCCCAAATGACATGACTTTTCATTGGTACTGAGCATTTGAAATACAGAAGGCAGTCTTATACCTGTCAATAGGGTTAATTCTTAGTTGCCAAAATCCTACTTTAAGATCAAATTTTGAGAAGACTTTCGCATGCTTCAAATGAACAGTTTGAGTACTAATTTTTGGAAGAGGAAATTTTTCATCTTGTAAAAACTGATTAAGAGACTTATAATCAACAACAAACCTCTTTTTTCCTCATTTCTTCTCAGTGCTGTTTTCAACATAAAAAGCTTGGCATGCCCAGGCTGAACTGGTTGGTTCAATTAAACCTTGTTGTAGAAGACCTGCACATTCTTCTCGAGTAAGAGATAGATCTTCAGGAGACATTTCTAGATGGAAAGCTTTTGTTAGATTGATATCTTCATTTTTCTTGAAGGGAAGTTAAATGAAGAATTCTTCATTTTTCCAGTGAGGAGAAGGATGAGAAAGCTGCTCATGACTTTTTGGGTAAAAAGCCAATAATTTATCTCAGATAGTCTCATACCCAAGTGGCACCTTTTGAATTTTGAAAAGATTGCGAACTGTTTCCCACTAAGAGAAAGAAGACTTGTAACGTATTCCTTTGGGAAGTATTTGTAATCCTTTAGCCATGTGATAGATATCCATCCCAATCAATAAATCCTTATTGGGTACCTTACTACCAAGTACTCTGGTCCAGACAGTGCAGTTTGGGAAGAACTGAATTTCAATCTTTCTTTTGGAAATCATATTGATTAAGAAAGGATTACCATCAGCAGTTGTACAGTATTCTTCATATGGCATTCATTCCTTATCTGGAAGAACATGTGGCTTCATAACACTACAGCATGAACCTGTGTCAATAAAACCAATTGCTTGTGTTGGCTTGTCATACTTATCTCTGAGAACCTTAATCCTTAGATTGGGTAGTGGAATTGTGGACTATTGTCGACCACCAGTCAAATTGATGTTGCATATCTGATGGTTCAAACAAGACCGTTTCTCCTTTGGACAGGGGAAAATACTAAGAATTTTATCATCATCAGAAATTTATGATTCTGTTTCTTGTTTAATCACGATCCTACTATCTTCATCTTGGGACTCTTGTTCTACAAGAGCTGATTCCACATCATCATCATCAGATAAAGACAAAGTCTTGTAAATAGTTTGGAGCATCTTAATATCCTTTTTTAATTTATTAGAACATTTTTTTGCATAATGCCCCTTTTGTTCACAAATGTAACAATTGTCAGATTTCTTTGTATGTGAAGCTCTTCTTTTGAAAAATCTAAAAGGATTTCTTCTTCGTCTGAAAAAACTCTTCTTTTTATGAGGAAACCTGAGGAAATGAGATTTCTTCGTTGAGGAGCAGGAGCATGTAGTCTTGTTTTTACACTTAATCTGTAAATCAGGTCTTTTACAGACTTTATACAGATGAGTGTTGTTTTTTAGAACATTCTTGACAAAATTCTGTTGTTCACATAATCTATCAAGAGTCGCTAAAGCTAGCTGATAGATTTCTCCAAGAGTAATCTGTGACATTTCTCTGTTAAGAGAATTAAGGGCTCTTTGTAGCTCTGCTAAAGTTTGTTAGGAACAGAGGCAAAAAAAAATGCTTAAGATTAATATCATTGGCTCCATTAAGCATGTATTATTTTTTGGACATTCTTTTGAAGTGGTGTTGTAAATCACCTCTATCAAGAGAACAACATTTCATTTCAAAGAACTCTTGTCGCGCCCTTTTATCAATAATGCTAAAGTCACCAATAAACTCTTAGTGTAAAACTCCTAAAAAGGTTGAAATATTTTCATACTGAGCAATTTGGAGTTTTTGATACTCACTCAAGCTTGAAAACCATTCTCTCATATTACCAGTCATTCTTGAGAGAAAATTGTTTAAAACATCATGTAGATTGACTTCTGGCTCATTCATTTGGACATCAAGCGAGGCTCCAAATTCATGCATCTTGTCTCGCCATTTTGAGGGAGGAAGATCATCAAAAGTAAAGTAAATGCCATTGACTGGTTTATGATGAGAACCAAATCCATGTGATGATTCCATGGGTTCTTCAACAATTGGAGTAGAGGACTCCTATTGATCGGAGATTTGTGGGTCTGGTGTTACCATAAACATAGAAAGAGCAGCCTAAAGTATTTGAGAAAATGAATCTGTTGAATTAGAACTTGACTCATATTCATCATCAGTGTTGTCAAACTCAAAGGAAGCAGATAAGGAGGATAATTGTCGGATGGTGGATATGGATTTCATGACTTCCTTGTCTTTTGAGTAAGATGGAGGTGGTTGTTGTTTAGGTGAAGATGGAGGAGTTTTAATTTGTAATGGTTTAGCGAGAGGAATTGGTTCTGAGGTAAAGGTTGGAGATGGATGAGAGGTTTGTCCTTTATGATGATGAACTGTTGGAGGTTGGGCTTTCTTAGAATATTTCTGCCAAGCCTATCTGAGAATAGGATATATCATTGGGAATGGTTCTCTCATAGTAGGTTGTTCAGTTTATGAGGGAAAAGAGGTTCTAAAGATTCTTTGGACCTATTGTCTAAAAGATCTGGCATAAGTTCTATCACTGGCAAAGATAGAGTATGGGCTTAATAACGGTATTTCTGTATTGTCTATTCCAACAAGGTTATCTCCACAAGGTTATCTATTTTTCTGGCCAGAGTTTATTTAATAGAAAGGGGTAAGTTTTCTAGAGAAAATGTTGAGGATAATCTAACTAGTTCTAATGAAGAGGATGATTTCTGTCTAAAGAGTTAAGCTCTGATACCAGCTACTGTTCTTTTTCAATGAATTTTGGACCTGTTCAAACTCATCTGTGGAACACCTCTCTCCATTGGTCATTTCAAGAACAACAAGTTATTTTTGAGTTAAAAGATTTTCTTTTAAGTCTTAATAGCTTTACAGGAAATGCTACTGAACAATCATGCACCTCTCTCAAACCATTGCCATGAGAGTTTTTCTTCCCTGAAGAAAAATTTACCACCGAACAAGCTGTTCATTTTGATTGGCCTGATCTTATTCATCTTTCAGTCAAGCCTCATCCAGCCAGGCTTTGCCAATAGCCGATCTCTCAGAAGACCAAGATCATTTTCAATATCCCTTGGAATCTCAGGATCCATATGAGATAGATTCTCAATTCTTACAAAAATTTTTCTCCTAGGCAAATACTTAACCTACTCCTCATGATAACAAAGATATTGATAGGGAGCTGGACATGTTACAAATGAAAGCAACCAAGAAAAAGCATAAAAAGGCTCTCAAAACCATAAAAAATCTTTCACATGATCAGGAGCCCATCTGTAAAAACTTTTAAGATAGTCCTTTGTCTCAGTGTGCCGACAGTCCTTTGTCTCAGTGTGCTGACAGTCTGTAAAGATAAAGTTGCTTGTCTTTTGCCTCTGTAAGTGGACTAACAAAGTTGATTATGATATAAAGTTTATTTGTCACAAGTCTATCACTTGCTTTTGTCTTCAATAATGTAAAGAGTCAGTAATGCAGCTCCGAGTCTATATAAGGAGCAGAGATGTAAGATAGAGGCAAGCAGAGAAAATCCAAAAGCCTCCCTTTGTGAAATACAATGACGAGTTTCTAAACTCTTTTCTCTCCCCTAAAATTATGAAATAGTCATATCTTAGTTCTGTCTGCTTAGATTCTAGTATGCTCTATACTGTGTGTCACATCTCATACTTAGACTCATTTTCCATGTATTAAACTATATTTAAGTCCATTAATGCTTGATTACATAAAACAACTTAAACCAATTTATTTCATTTGGGGTATTATTCATTTGGTTAACTTCTTTTCACCCGGTGAACTTTGAAAATTCATAACTAAATCAAGAAAAATAATATTGATATGGTTCAAGTATCTAAGTATAGCTTAAAAGATTCTATACATGGAAAAAATGTTGAACAGGGAAATTACTTGGCCAATTTATACAATAAATTCATATTATCTTCACTGTAGCAATGGTCATTTTTTAAAATTTCTGATTCTAACCATAACTTTGAAAAATCACCATAAATCATACACAACTTCAAATTGAGTGATATTTATGTTTGTAGAAAGATACACATGTCTAGTTTTGAAACATATAAAACACTCATATATTTAACATATCAAGTCTATACAATACTATGAATTCCCAACAGTGCTTAGAAAGGTCTCTTGCATTCTTCCTACTATCTAAAATACACATTAATATATACACACATAGCCATAACTTGCCTTTATGTTACATGATACTCCATAACAACCTATAAGAACATATTAATATGAAAACACAGCATGATTATGTCCCATAAGATTTTACATAACATCTCATATAATAGTATCAACCTAAGCATCATTATCTTGAACATTAACTTACTTCTCCTTGCCTTTCCTTTGTTGGGTAATCTTACCATAACTTGAACCTAAAATTTGTTAGACATTTGGAAATGGGTGAGATTCAAAGAATCTCAATAGTACCTACCATACATGCTTATATATCATCATATATTGCAAACTTTCATGAAACATACATTAAACTTTCATTTAAAGTCATTTACGCACAAACATTTTCTAAAAAATTTGGGCAGCACCTCCCCTTAAATTATAAACATTCCTAGGGTCAAATACGCTTTAAAAGAACATAGCCAATCAATTCAATCTATCATAAAACATCAATACAATTAACAATTACATTAAGTAAGCATATTGGCAACAATAACAATATATAGGCACAATGTGGTTAGTTAACTACCTTGTGGATTTTTAATGACTTTCAAACCTTGTACGCCTCTTCTTTGGTCTTGCAACCCTTCTTTGAATCCTAATGCATCACAAAATATGATCATTAACCAATGATTATACAATTTCCTTTACAAAATGTTCACTTGAACTAAAATTTGTACTTTGTTATCTATAAAGCATTCCTTGTACAACATACTTGTTCCTACCTAATTTGGACCCAAGGAATCCATTTTTGGAGTCAAAAACTTGAAATTCCCTTCCTATATTGAACCCTAATTAGGCATAAAATTACCATAAATTGTAGAAAAATAACTACCTAATTAATTTGTAATCTAATGACATATTCTTGCATCTTATGGCCTATATAATACTTTTCATGGTTTAGTTTCTTCATACCTTCATTTTCTCTCTCTCTAGGAAGAAACTTTCAGTGGAAAAATAGGAGAGAATAAGCCATAAAACTCTTTCAAACTAAAGGGCACACACGATTATGGCCATAAGATATTACCTTGAGCTTGTGAGTACCAAACTTTACCTTTTGTCTTCTCCTTTTTATCTTCAAAATTCACAAATTCTCTACCCCTTTTCCTTTCTATTTCAAACCTGAAAGTGTGCTAAAGAAGATGGATTAAGTGGTCAACAAGAGTGGTTAAGAGATTAAGTAATAAAATCTAACCTTAGTTACTTTATTATTTAACTTTAGTTACTTAAATTTGAATAAAGCTTTTCCAATAATCCCCTTCATGTCCCACTCAGAAATCAGATTTTTTCATCCCTTTTCTAGCCAAAAATTGCTTAAATAATCTTTATGGACCAAAATACCCTTTACCGATTAAATTTATCCATATCGATTAGGTATTTTTGCCAAAATTGCCATTAAATTGGTACAGAATTATCCAACAATGACATTTAGTCCAAGATCATTATTTTGATCTAAAATATATTTTATCAAGGCTCACTAATTTTTCTTCAATTATTACTACCTCTTCTAGCAGTCCAAACTGACTTTTATCGGGTAAAATACCAATATTAAATCCTAATTACCCAATAAATATTACTTTAATCTTAATAAACTCTATACTATACTTCATTACACTTAACTCATTGAGAGTTTCATTTTGACTATAATTTTTTATATTTACAAAAATGCCCTTGATCAGAGACTAATTTATAATTTTTAAAATTTTTGGGTCATTAAAGGTAATTTTTCCCAAAATTCATAAATTTTCTTTAATCCCCCTCTCCACCGCCTTCCTCCTTTTGTTTTTTTTCTTTTTTTTTTACTCCTTTTTTTTTAGGGACAAAATTTTTTTTTTTTTACAAATTCTTTATAAATTTTAAATATTGAGCCTTGAATATCTAAAAAATTTTAGGATATTACACTGCCTCACATAAGGAACCTGTGTATCAGAAGTAACTTCTTTGTAATCTAGACATCAGGAGATAAGGTTCATCAATAATTATGTGTTAATCTTAAGGTATCCCTTGAGTCCAGAAAGTCATGGGAAGGTTGTTATACTCGGAAGAAAATTGGATTAATCTGTATGAAATAATGATATGAGAGACTGATCCTATTATTACTGAGAGGGGAAGACTAGTTGGTATCAAAGCTTAACTCTTTAGACAGAAATATGAAATAATCCTTATAAGTGATTAATTATTATGCATGCATGCATAAGAAAAACTATTTTCTAACCAATCTAATTTATACATGTGCCAACATACCTTTATGCCTGTATGCATACCTCCCACTGGCTATTATTTACTTCATGAGTGATAAAGTTCATTGTTTGTAACGTGTGCTTAATGTGATTGATTATGTATTTACAATGCATATATAAATAAATGCAATTTGTATATGAATCTAGAAGTGTATACATTAAATATGGTTCATGTAATATACTTGATAATGTAAAGAAAGCCAAGCAACGGAAATAAAATCAAATTTTAATCTTTCTCATTCCAACAGAAAATATAATGAATATTTATAGTTTAGAGTTATCGGGGGCAAATTTTGCGTAAGTATATTCTTATCATTCACTCTCTAATACTTAATGCAGCAAGCCATGCATATATCAACATTCGTTGCAATATAGACCATTTGACGATGTCCCAGTTCTACGGTATATCTTGGTTGTTAGAAAATTTGGGTTTACCCTTGATGATTTGGGTATCCAAATAAGAGGATCATTTACAATTTTATTATTAATAGGTATTTTTTATTTAATTAAAAAAGGTAGTTAAGTGAATCAAATAAGGATTATAACCACCTCCCTCAAATCATTCACGTTCGGGATTCTTTTTTTTTGTTAACTGGCCTCAATCATAATAAGACATGGTGAGTGGTGACGATTATTCTCTCAGTGAATATTTTCTTACGATGCTTCTACGGTGAACTATTGAGTATAATCCGAGATCATGATTTTATTTCATTCGCGTGTGGTGTTGCTATATATCATTTATGGAAGAATATTCTCGATTAGCATGTATTTTTTTTCTACCTTTCTAAATTCATCATAGGTCAATTTAATTATATATATGTGTGTATGTGATTTAAGTATCTTGATTTGTTTAAAAGCAATATATCATGTTGAAAACAAAAATAATATATGCATTTTAAAATGATGGTTTAAATTCCCTATCCAAATTAAAGGTATCCTATCATCTTGGTTTGGGGGTCTCGTGACTTTATGAGGAGAAAAATTCTCCAGCAATATACTACTGAGAAAAATTAAAGGCAACCCAACCGTCACGTGACAGTTGTCACTTTTCACTTCAAATGCAGCAATCATACAAAAATTGAACCAAAAAATTATACTCCCCCTAGTCTCATATATAAAATTATTTTAATCGAATCACGCGAATTAAGAAAGGGAGTTAAAACTAATTAACTACCTCAATTTTTCTGAAAATTTTAACATTTTTTCAAAATTACTCTTATTTAATTTCTCTCTTTTTCTCTTTAAATACATTAAATAAGGACATTTTTTTTAAATATATAATAAATACCACCTCGTATATTGTAAAGGATCTTATATTTAGAACCAAGATAAAAAATCATATATATAGGATCGGAGGGAGTAGCATTTAATTAAATAAATTAGGCTTGTCGATACTTGTCAATTCTTCCATTACTACCACAAGATAGAGAGACAAAAGAAACGTGAACAGAATTAATTGATATTGAAAATATTTCATTATTAACCTAATATTCTTTTTCTGCCTAAAACAAAATCACTTAATATGGGTGACAATTAAAAACCTGCCTTCTAATCTATATACTCATACATATTTATTTTTTATTTATATAAGGTTTAAGAGTCTCCACTTTTCAGTAAAGATCCATGAACACAAATCCTAATCTAATAATTGAATCCTAAAGTATTTGCCCAATAATTTAATATCGAATCCCCTTATCTATTTAGTAATACTCACTCTATTTTTTTATTATCTATCACATTTTAAGAAAATTTTAAAATTTTTATTTCTTTTTTTATGTCATTTTAAAATTTTAAGATAACATTAATTACTATTTTTCGATTGATACTTTCATCTGTTATCTTAAAAGTTAAAGATAACATTAATTACTTCTTTTATCTATTTATTTATATAATATTAGTAAATTTGAAAGATTTAACATATTACTCGTATTTTTTAATTTATGTAATAAAATCTTAAACGACACTTAAAATAAAATGGAGGTAGTAATTTCTTACTCTCTCTATTTATATTATAAGTTATTTATAACAATTTTACATATATTAAGAAAAATAGTTAAAAATAAATTAAAATTTACTATAACTTTTCAATATTACCTTTATTAAATTATAACCTATCTTAATTATATATTTCTTTATTTTTTCCCCTATAACTATTTAATAAGAGGCAAATATAAAAATAAATATTTAATACATACAAAGTGACTTATATTTTACATATTTTATTCCTTCCAAAATATGACTTATAATTAAGAATAGAAAGAGAGTATCATATGATTAAATTAAATATAGGTAGTGTAAACCTTGTATTTTGTCCGGCCCATCTAGCAAAAATAATAAAGACATAAAAATAAAAATAAAATACCTCTTTTAGGGTTCATAGAAAAAATAATAAAACAAGTTCATGATATTTTAGAAGATTATCCCTTCATAAATGAAAGAATAAAATATTATTGGATTATCTTAAAAGATTTTAGAATAGATTTTGGAGATTATCTCTTGATATAAAGAAAGAAAAATGAAAGAATAGAAATTTAGAGATTATCTTCTAAAATCTTGCTTTTCAACCCCCTTATCAACAAGATTAAAAAAACAAAGAGATAAAGTAAAAACAAAAAAATGATAATTAAATTATTTAAAATTAGATGAATAGAAAATAATGATAATAAATCTTTAAAGACCTAAAACATAGGATTTTAATAATTTTTTAGAATAAATAGGAGATCATAATGTTATCCATTTATGATTCTTATTTTTAAAATTTAAAATATTTCAAATTTAAAAATATATGATTAGTTCCTCTATAAATAGAGGGGCTGAGAGCCAGAGGGAGAGCTCTAGACAATAAAAAAAAAACTTAAGAACGTGTAAAGGCATAGAATTGAAAAGAGTGAGTAGAGATTGAAACTTTTGAAACGGGTTAAGAGGACCTCGACGAAGAAGAAACGGGTTAAAAGAAAGTTTGTATATTTCACAAGGTACATAATTTTCTTCCCCTTAATTTCCTAATAATTCCTCACACACACATATATATCTATATATATCTGGGTGTTGCGTTAGTATTAGATGTAGAACTTTATAATTGTTGCATAAATTCAGAAAGCAAATATTCATTCAAGTTTAAAATATTCTATTCATGGTAATTCTCAACATCTACGACAGTAACGCGTTGCCTCACGTGTTTATCTTTTATTTTTTATTATTTTTGGTTGTTCACAGTATGCGTCTCGTACTTCTTCTCCTTTTTGGTTAAGTGCGGGTCTCATCCTTAATATAATAATCAATGATTTTTTTTTTCTTTTCTCTCTTTTACTTTTTTTCTTCATTAATAAAATTCAAGAGAAATACTTATGCATCCATAAACCTATATAATATTAAATAAAAGAGTTATGAGTGATATTTATGCCACCACGTGAACTAAATTAAATTTTTATCAAAAAGGCATCTAGTGAAATATAAGTTTATTTTTTTAAATAAAATATTTTCTTTGAAAAATAAATAAATACCTTATCTCTTTCTAAAAAGATAAAATAAAATAAAATAAGTCTTTTCTTTAAAATAAAATATAAAAAATAACTTAATATTTACAAAAAATTAAAAGACACCAACCAATCTAAAATGAAAGACATCAACCAAATAAAATGCATTTATATTACTTAATTACGTGGATTTTGATTCCTCCTAAGAGTATGTAGGTATGTAAGCCTTAAGATTTCATCTTAGGTCAAGTTTACTTTATATAAAATGTTATATTTTTTTATCTAATTTTTTCTTTGGGTTTACCTTTCCTACGTACAATCAATTCACAAATCTAACTTTTTTATTTGTATACCATTTTTTTCTATAACTTTAGATTTTCTAAAATTTGTTAGTTATGATTCCATTTTTAGTCCATTTTGGTGGTGACTCCATCCTCATTCCTCCATTTAATTTTTACTTTTTTTTTTGATAAAAATCGCGCGACAGGTAGTTTAATTAAATTTACAAGTAATATTATTGATGAGTGTAAATAAAGACACTAGGTGGCTGATGCTTTGTACGTCTTATGGTGAAGACCATTAGCATTGGAGATACCTTATTACAGTCTAAATGATTAGAGTCTAAGGGTTGTTTGATTCTATTCTCAAAAATAGTTTTTTTGTTTTTAAAAATAAAAACTGAAAATTTAGAAAACTTATTTGGCAAATCTATTTTTTAGAAACTGTTTTGAAAAGCAGAAAAATAAAAAAATAGAAAACTCAGAATATCTTTAAGATGTTTTATAGTTTTTGTTTTGAAAAATACAAGAAAAAGTGAGAAACATCCATCTCATTAATAATAAAGTTATAAATTTTAAATAACTCATCTATCACTCACTAGTTATGATTTTGAGAATAATTACTCAAATAAATTTTTTTATTTTTTTATTTTTAAAATTTATTTTCTAAAATAGTTTAATTTTCAAAAAAAAAATATAAAACATTATCAAAGATGCCCTAATTAATAATCGACAGACCAATTGGGAACAGAACAGTTTTGCACTCGTGGCCCTATCGCCTCCACACACTTTCATGGCTTTTTCTACACTACGTACATACATATATGGTCACACACATTATCTACTTCCACATAACACTCCCACATTATCTACTTCCTTACACATCGCACTCCTCTATTACCCACCTTTTCTTTTGGACTTTACTTTGGATGGTCTGTTATAGTTTTAACAATAAATTTAAATTTGGGCAATCCAAATTTTATATCTTTTCAAATTTTTAAACATATAATCATATTATTATTATTATTATTCATAATGTTTTTCAAATTGAAAAAATTCATTTGTTAATATAGATTATGAGCCTGTTTGTTAATTATAAGTAATTATGGAGCAGAGAAAAGTGATTATGCAGCCAGTAAACAAACGCAATCCAGATCAAAATAATCACTTATGACCATTTAAGTAATTATTTTCATAAGTTACTTTTTCTAGCTTATGATAGTCACTTTTATCTCATAATCACTTATTTCACTTTTTCTTCTCATTATTCACCCAATAATCACTTAAATCTTAATATCCAAACACATTTCTTTTCTTAAAATCACTTATAGGTTAAAAATATCCAAACACAATTCACTTTTAACATAATCACTTATTTTCATAATCTATTATAAATAATCATTTATCCTCATAATTATTTAGATATAATCTGAATTTTATATCTGTTGTTATAAAGCAGCAAACAACCAAGTCCGCTTCAGTTCTAAATGCGACTTTTTGTGTGGATCCCTCCTCCAAGAAATGGATTCCCCACTCCAAAGAAGGTTTACCCCACAACACTAGCTTCTTGCCCACATGAACTGATATGAACTTTTGAGGAGATTTACATTTACTTTGGGACTTGCAAGGAAAAGGTTAAATAAAGGAAGGAAAATAACTCTTCAGATTGAATATATATATATATATATAATACAAACAGAGAGCATTTTCATTTATATTTTTATGCGCGAGAACAGCCATATTTTGAAAGAAAGGGAAGACAGGATTGCATAGAAAAGTAAGACCTGACTGGATGGACTATCTATGGAGACCTTGTTTTGCTTATCTTTTTCTGCAGTTTTTGTCTGAGGGGGAAGAAATTTCCAGATAGCACAGTGCTCTGATTCATTTCTTCCAAATTTGCCACAGCCTCCCTGGACAAGACATTCGCATTCTCGTAATTGGCCACAGCCATAACGCTCTCTTGGGTTTCCAAAATCCACTTGACGTTTAAACCTCACCCAGTAAGTCAAAACCCTTCATTTAAGTGGACATTTCAGTTCCACGTCTCCATTTATATGCCCTTTCATCTTTCTTAAAACGCCTTTTTTGAGTTGTCATTGTAATTTATAATATCTATTGCATCTGAAAAACAGAGGAAGCAAAAATGAAGAGAGTGGGAGTGGTAGGAGGTGGGATTAGTGGGTTGGTTGCAGCCTATGTGTTGGCAAAAGCTGGAGCTGAAGTGGTGATTCATGAGAAGGAAGACTACTTGGGAGGGCATGCCAAGACTGTGAATGTTGATGGCTTTGATCTTGACTTGGGCTTCATGGTCTTCAATCGGGTACTTCACCCCTTCAACTTTACTCTGCTTTTACCCTTTTACTTTTCTGCTTCTCTTCGCTTGGATTCTCATATATATTACTCACACACACACACACTTGTCAATTACATTATCCAAGACTGGGAAGCACATCCCACGGAGTACATTTTGCTTCAGATTGAACCTACTTCCTGAGGTTTAACTTCCTTATCTATAACATCATCCATATCATTTTGGTGTCGGTTCTTTATGTGTGTGTATTTTTTTTTCCTTCTATTTCACTCCAACTTATAATGCAAATTCAACTTTGAGAGGTAATTTCAGAGTTCTAACTATATGGTGTATCACCGACATTATCCAATTCTACAGAGGGGAAGAAGGAAAATGATGTGTTACTGAGAAGTTAGATGACGATACTGAATTTTGTGTTTTAGGTAAGAAATAGTAGGAAGAGAATGATACGCACAATTATGCATATAAGTATATATAGACAAACAAAACCAACATGAATTTTGCTTTATTTCAATAGTGTCAATCTCTTCTTCTGTATAACTCTGCTTCCAGCACTGTTCTGAGCAATGAGAAACAAGTTGGTTCAATTAGGGCTTTGTGGGTGCAATAATAATAGGTAATTAAAATAATTAAACTTGCTAATAAGCAGTGCCGGAAAAAATTTTGAATACTTTTTTTAAAAAAAAAAAAAGTGCCGGCAAGGTTTGGAAAAGAACAAATTTTATGACAGGATTAAAGTAATGGTTAAGCTTAGCTATCTGTTTTGTTGTTTCTAAAGATAAGCACAGTGCCATCATTAGTTAGTATTTGTAGTATTGTAGTACTTAGGGTTTAATAAAGAGGTTAGGATTTTGTAGGAAGGTTACGTAACCAATACATACTTTCCCTAACATGACTTTTGAGCTTTGGCAAAAAGTATTCAATCACGAGTTTAGGAATAAATAAATTATTACTGACATCTAAATTAAAAAAATAAACAAAATTTTCTAACAATTTTTTGTGAAATTTTAATTTTCTTTCTCCAGACAAAAATTAAATTATGCATACTTTCACTTAATTTCTTTAAGCCTACAGTCTACACATACTTCGCATTATTTTTAAGTCATATATCACTTCGAAAAAAAAATCATATATCATTTTCTCTGAAACTAAAAAAGAATTTTTTTTCTAATCTTAACAAAATTCAAAATATATTTATGTAATTTATTTTTTTGGAATAAAAAATTATAAACAAAAAGAGATTATAAATAATTTTAATAAAATTAAAAAGTATATCAATTTATTTAAATAATGTATAAAGGTCTATCTACCATCACTAATAGATGGTAAAGGTCCGTAAAATGCATAGAGCCTCATATAGCAAATTGTACTACAGTGAGTAGTGCGATTTCCGGTAAATTTATTATAGATATATTCATATAGTTCTTGTAATTTACTTAAAACAACCAAAATAACAAGATGGTTATATATATATATATATATATATATATATTTTTATGAATTGTTTATATGCTGACATCATCATTCTGGAGACGCCGTACTTGAATTTTATCACGAATTTTATTTACATAGTATAAACTATACTAAGTCCCCCATGCTCTGCCTCGGGGTGTTGTAAATTTAGCTGTGGTTGGGACTCTCACCAGTAATAGTAGAGGATCTGATTTTTAAAACCTTCTTTTCTGGAGAATAAAAAAAAGCCTTCTCTTTAGAGCTTAATGTGATGATCATAATTATGGTAAATCAAATGAATATAAATATTTAATGATAATGAAATCTTCGAAAATAGACTTTGACTTTTAGTAAGTGATTAATGGAACAGGTGACGTATCCAAATATGGTGGAGTTGTTTGAGAGCTTTGGTGTTGACATGGAATTGTCAGACATGTCGTTCGCAGTGAGTCTAGACCAAGGCCGAGGCTGCGAATGGGGCAGTCGAAACGGTTTGTCCAGCTTGTTTGCCCAGAAGCAAAATGTCCTCAACCCTTACTTCTGGCAAATGGTTCGTGAAATTGTCAACTTCAAACATGATGTTCTCAGGCCAGTTACTTATCACCTACCTCTCTCTCCATAATTTCATTTCAAGTTTTCAACCCTCCAAGCTTGCACACTGACACATATCAAAAAAAAAAAATGGACATATTCAAATATTGAATTTGTTTTCTCTTGCAAATGCAGCTATCTTGATAGGCTTGAGAACAACCCGGATATTGATCGCACTGAGACTTTGGGCCAGTTCGTCAGGTCACGGGGTTACTCGGACTTGTTCCAAAAGGCTTACCTTGTCAGATATGCTACCCCTATAACTACTCTGATCTTTCTTCTCTATAATTTTCTTTGTTTTGAAAAACCAGTTCCTGCACTAGGTTCCAATTTGTGGTTCAATTTGGTCCTGCCCTTCTGAAGGAGTTATGAGCTTTTCTGCTTTCTCAGTTCTCTCATTCTGCCGCAACCATCATCTACTTCAGGTCATACTGCAAATAGCCATTTTCCTATTTTTTATATCATTAATGCTTGCTTTCAAGTTTTAAAGTTCAAATCTTCATATCATTAGTTACTTCTTAATTCACTTACTTCTCTTTTACAGCTCTTTGGCCGCCCACAATGGCTTACCGTCAAATGGCGCTCACAAAATTATGTTAGAAAGGTGCTTATATATCTTCATTGTGATTGTTAATTTATAAATCTAGTACTGATTCTTGATTTTGGAACAATCAGGTTAAAGAAGTGCTTCAGAATAAAGGTTGTCGTATAGTAACTAGTTCTGAGGTAATATCAGTTTCGACATCTGAAAAAGGTGAGAAATTTCAATCAAACTCTGTTTTACTGCTTTCATTTTTGCCTTTCCGTCTCTGTAACTTTTCTTTTCATGCAAATAATTAAAACTAAGGGACCTTACACAAGTTGAAAGGACATGGAAATTCGTGTAAGGAAGTTCTTGATTTAGGTGAAATGCTAAGGGACCTTATACAAACTTTAGGTGAAATGCTAAAAATACCCTTCGGATAAGGAAGTTCTTGATTTCAATTTGATTGGCCAGCCATGGACTTTTTCTCTTTTCAAGTACTATATTTGTATTAACTCAATAATGTCATTGTAACAAGTTTTACAAGCATATAATTGCAGGATGCGTTGTGCTATGTAATGATGGTACTCAAGAAATCTATGATGGATGCATAATGGCTGTACATGCCCCTGATGCTTTGAGAATATTAGGAGACCAAGCAACATTTGATGAGAGGACAATCCTTGGCGCTTTTCAATATGAGTACAGGTTAATTCTTCTTTAAAGAGTGATTAACTATCTATTGGGGATTATACACAATGTTTTTTAGGATACAACAAAGCCTATATTCACACTCAAACTTTTCTTAGCACTTTTTATATGGCAGAAGAGATTTACATAATTTCCAAACAGTCACTTTGAATAATTGTAACCTATACTTTTATATTTTAGCCAACATATCTATTAGAATTTAACAGTCATATCTATTTAAAATTAACAAACATGTCTATTTCAATTCTAAGTGACATATTTTTTTAACTCCCTACCTAATGTAAGATTAAAATCTCACATTTATATTACAAACTATACAACAAATTCGTCCTCATAGTCTTTCAATTTATCTTTCACTCTAACAACACATATCAGATCCTGTATAGGCATGTATTGTTATATATCTGTTCTATCTTTTCTGTAATGCTACTCATAGAGTATTTTTTGGGACGATAATCTTTATAGTAACTCCACAATACAAATGATATTGTTATCGTAATGCAGGAGGTAGAACAGCATTCGGGTCAAGAATTATATGCTTGCATGTTTATGTGCATGTTTGTGTTGTGTTCAAAATAGGAGGTGCTAAAATTGAGATGTTGTTTCATATATCCAAATAAGTTTAATTGCACAACTATGTTTTTACTCTGTTATCTGTATTGGCAGTGATATTTTTCTTCATCGTGATAAAAATTTAATGCCCAAAAACCCAGCAGCATGGAGTGCATGGAATTTTTTGGGAAATACTGACAATAGAGTGTGTGTAACATACTGGCTCAATATTCTTCAGGTTAGTAGATTTTGTGTTTTCAAGAAAAAAAAAATTCTAAGCAATAATATATTCTTTCTTATAAGTGATCATGGTGCATTGTGAAATATGTGGACTTGTAGAACTTAGGAGAAACAAGTCTACCATTTCTTGTAACTCTGAATCCAGATCATACCCCACAAAATACGTTGCTTAGGTGGTCAACTGGCCATCCAGTCCCATCTGTTGCTGCATCAAAAGCTTCATCTGAGCTAGACAGCATTCAAGGAAAAAGAAGAATCTGGTTCTGTGGGGCCTACCAAGGTATGTTCCTGCTTATTTTGTTGATAAATTCTTCATATTTAGTTCAGTACCAGTGTTTATGAACCAGCTGCTGACCACTCATTTGTGTATTCTTCATCCACAAAAGATATGTTAAAAAGGCTGATTATGCTTTAAATGGTCCACATAATTCATTTTCTTGATCTATAATTACTGCATGTAAAAACATTTTTTGATGTGAAGCGCTAAGAAATTACACAAAAAAGTGAAGAGAGTGAAGCATTGCATGTAAAAATGCTTTTTACTGAAAGTGAAGCACTGATAATTTATTAAATTGGTAAAATGTGCAATTGGGGTTTTCATAGTTTATAAATCCAATAACTGTTAGTAGATTGACATTGTTGCTGAAATTAATCTCTCTCTTTCTCACACACACCCTCTCTCTATCTATCTACATACATTGTTCAATGTGCAATAGTCAAATTTCATTGTGGAATTTTGATCCAGTTCAAACTTAACAATGACCCAAATATACTTTGTGCATTTTTCAGGTTATGGATTTCATGAGGATGGATTAAAGGTAGAAAGAGCTAACTTTGAAAGGAAAAAAGCGATGTTATGTTTTTAATTGATGATCGACAGTAAATCTTGGATTTAAGACAACCAAGTTCTTTGGTTTGTGAATTGGCAATATGAATACAATTTACTGCAATATGCATATTTTTACATCATGTCATCAGTTTTGTCGAGTGGAAATAAAAATGACTAAGCAGTAAAGTTTAACTTTTAGGCTGGCATGACTGCAGCACATGGAGTTCTTGGAAGATGCTGTGCCCTTCTGAGCAACCCAAAACACATGGTACCTTCTTGGACAGAACTGGGAGCTCGACTTTTTGTAACTAGATTCCTGAAATTTTATATTTCTACTGGATGTTTAATGTGAGTTCACCTCTAAGACCGTATATTTTTGAGAGAATTCTCAAAAATATATGTGCATGCTTTTAATATTTTGTGCTCTATAAGGATAGGAAAGGTTTTCAATACCTTGTGTTTTGAGGTGTTACAGTTTATTGGAGGAAGGAGGAACAATGTTCACCTTTGAGGGATATGGGAAAGAAAGCATACTGAAAAGTGTTATCAGGGTCCGCAATCCTCAATTCTATTGGAAGGTATGTACTTGCAGTTCATGCATGAACTATCAGTCCTTAATGTTATTATAAGTTCAGAATTTATGATGTATGCTTCTTCTTGTCTGTGCAAATAAAATCACTTGTAGTTGGTTTAAACAAACTGACATTATTTATTATGTGTATTTCAGGTTATGACACAGGCTGATTTAGGCCTTGCAGATGCATATATCAATGGGGACTTTTCTTTTGTTGATCAAGATGAAGGCCTTTTAAACTTCTTCTTGGTAGGTAGACTGGTATCATGCTTAAACAAAAATGTCCTTTTTGATCTCCAATTAAATATGCCAAATTTTTATTGCAGATTATTATAGCTAACAGGGATTTAAATGCTGACAACTCAAAATTAAAGAACAGGTAAGTTGCATATGGAAGATATTGAAGCCTACACTAAAGTGTTACTCACAATTTAATATCAAACTTTCTGCTTTTGATGGCTTTAGGGGTTGGTGGACTCCAGTTTTATTCACATCTTGCATTGCATCTGCAAAGTACTTCATCGAGCATGTTTCAAGGAAAAATACTCTTACACAGGCTCGCAGGAACATCTCTAGGCATTATGATCTGGTATAAGATCGTAAACTGCAAAATCATCCGTATTCCGTGATGTCAAGCGCATATTTATATTATTTTTACCCATCCAGGAAATAGTGAGAACAAACAACTAGTTATGCATGACCAAAAATATATCAATGAAAATATTTTTTTACATAAATTGAGATGATGAGATATTAATTGGACTCCCTTTCTCTATTGTTCTCAAGTTTCTTTTCCATCTATCACATATTGCCTACTGATTATGCCAGGAAACCTCACATTTCTCTTTTGGTCTGTTTCTAGAGCAATGAGCTCTTTGCTCTTTTCTTGGATGAAACAATGACATACTCATGTGCTGTGTTTAAGGTTGGGATGTTGACCTTCTGATTCTTGAATCCAATCTCATTTAATTTTTGAAGCATCATTGACCAGTTTTCTTTTGCTTAAATTATCTCACAGAAAGAAAATGAAGACCTGAAAGATGCACAGATGAGAAAAATCTCTCTTCTGATTGAAAAAGTGAGTGACTCAGAAGTTATTTCAGTATTTCAACAGTTATCCCGCAAATATCTCCATTGATATTTTTCTCTTTGAATAAATAAAAAGGCAAGGATAGAAAAGAAGCATGAAATTCTTGAGATAGGATGTGGATGGGGGAGCTTAGCCATTGAAGTGGTCAAAAAAACTGGTTGCAAATACACCGGCATAACACTATCAAAGGAGCAACTGAAATTAGCAGAAAAGAGAGTTAGAGAAGCTGGGCTTCAGGTATTAAACTAATTCTTAGCTTGGTCCTCATCTACTGAAATCCTCATTATAGTTATACATGTGACAAAATAAACCCTCAATATTTTATCTCTTTGATGTGGTGTTCTTGTAACATTTTCTTCTCATTCTGCTAGAGAGAAACTAGTTGCATCCATTGTTCTTAAGAAATCAAATAATCTTGAGTAACTTCATATTCAATATTAGTCATTTATGCTTCCAGGACCATATCAGATTTCTTCTATGTGATTATCGCCAATTACCCAAGACATACAAATATGATAGGATTATATCCTGGTGAGTTTTCTTTTCTTTTCTTTTTCTTTTTTCCTGGTATTCAATAGAATCATATCCAATATTGCAATATTGCGAACCTATTACATGACCTAAACTGTAATATTAATTTCAGTGAGATGATTGAAGCTGTTGGTCATGAATATATGGAAGAGTTCTTTGGTTGTTGTGAATCAGCATTGGCTGATGATGGACTTTTTGTTCTGCAGGTAATAACATAAGAGACTAAATATTTTTGCGTTCTTTCATGCTTTCATTTTTTATATTTTGTGTAATGTTCGATCCTAAAGCCAAAATATACTGTTATGTTTGGCACTTAGTTGTTAGAACTAGATTCATTGTAGTACTTAAATTGCTGCTGATTGTTGAGGATGTTTATCTTTTTCCTTAGTTCATATCAATACCAGATGAGCGTTATGATGAGTATAGACGCAGTTCAGATTTTATAAAGGAGTATATTTTCCCAGGTGGTTGCCTACCCTCTCTAAGTCGAGTAACATCAGCTATGGTAGCTGCATCCAGATTATGGTATAATTTATATGTCTTGTTGATGAATTCTGCTGTTGAGCATTGCCTTCAATCTTTTTTTACTGAAACAAATGTTCTCAAATGTAGTGTTGAGCACACAGAAAATATAGGAATTCATTATTACCAGACACTAAGGTGGTGGAGGAAGAACTTCATGGAAAGGCAGAAGTATGTTCTTAATTCAAAAACTAGTTCTCTATACTAATCTATAGTTTTTACTTGCACTAATTCTGGGATTTTTTCCCTCTATTATGGTAGTGAAATCCTGGCTCTCGGATTTAATGAAAAGTTCATTCGGACATGGGAATACTATTTTGATTACTGTGCAGCAGGTTTTAAGTCGCATACACTCGGGAATTATCAGGTATACCTAAAGAGTTACCATATAAGTCTGGAGCAATTAATTTGGTGCTTTAAGATCACTTGGTATGACCTAACATAATGATATGGTATAGATTTGTTTATGCATTTTTTTGGCCAAGATTTTGTCTTAACAGAACCATTTGTCAGCACATTTTCCACAAGGTTGTATTGTAAATGCCATACATACCATACCTATCTCAGATTTGATGAACACTTGCATATCGAACTAAGTACTGAATCTCACGGTCCTAGACTACTAAGTAAGAATAGTACAGGACAGAGCACACAAGTAGAAGTCAAGCTTAATGGTTTCCATTAAGTTTTTAGTAACCCTTTCAATATCTGTAAATCAGCTTTATTTGAAAGTCTTTTCATCTTTTTTGCTACACCAAAAGGTTTCTCTGTGGACGTCAACTATTATCCCTCGTGGAAGTACTATCACACCTCCGTTTTGCACAATCAGATACAGCCATCATTAATCATTACCATTATATTTTTGTTGCTGAAACCCTTCCTTGAAGAAGGGAGGACTTGAACATATGTTGTTGGCATTGCATCATTTTTTCTGGCATAATGAACATATTGCTTCAGTTCTATATAAGATGGGCAAAGGTTGTAGTATTCTGTCAGTGGCCATGCTGCAACCTGAGACTCGATTTGTTGATTTGTGACTGTTGCCATTATCGTGCATTATTTTGCCTAGGATTTGGAATGGAAGTAGTAGGTAACTAGAAATGCGTGTGATGTAGGTGGTTTTTTCACGCCCTGGGAACACTAGCGCATTCAGAGATCCATACAAAAGTTGGCCCTCCTGGTGATTTGATTTGATTCTCACAGAAGCAGAGACCTCAATTACCAGTCTAGCGAAATTGAAAATAGCTGATTCTTTTGTCACCAATTTATGTTCCTTGCATTTGATCACATAACCTACAAATTGTTCCACATATCCCTCTTCCAGTTCCAAAGTTTCATTTAGGAATAATTGATTTCACTGTATTCTGTGCTGAGTGAAATAATTATTTTAAAATTGTGAATTGAGATTTGTATCTAATCTGGCAACAGGTAGGTGGAAACAGTTGAAAATAACAACTGGTTTCTACTATATATTGTATCTACGCTGGTTTTGAACCGATCAATCTCACCACTAGGCTCGTATTGTGTTGTAGACTGATAATTTCAGTCCCATTCTTTCATCATAAATTTTTGAAGATTCAACATTTTCCTAATTTTAAATAATTTTATTCGATTCCACTCTAAACAAACTAAACCAATATCACGTGAGGAATTTTTATTGGAAAAGAAATTGACACCTCCTCGGTAACCCTATAATTGAATTGAATTGATAATGGTCAACGTGGAATTATGCAAGCACGCGGGTGGGAATGTAGAATGAAGCGAGGTGCATAGACACGTGGAAATCAAATCCGCGTAAATTAACGTTTCAGAATGATTTGGATTTTTAGCTAGGCTCCTACGGACTGAGAAATTGTTAGTTATTCCTGGCTACCACCTCATTCATACGTTACCCAGTGAAAATTTTCAACAGACATATTTTTAATCCACCGTGTGGTCACTTAATTATACACTCCAGAAGTGTATTGCATCATGTCGATAACTGTCCATCAGCATCAGGTAGATAGAAAACATCTAAAACTGAAACAGCTAATAACGGAGAAACACTCGAGAAAAACAACTTGACATCAGGGTTCCCATACACCTTATAACCTAAAAGTTAGCCTTCTCAAATATTGACAGTACAAATCCACTGACACACTATCCTGCTACAGGCTTCACTAAATAACTGACCAGAGTACAAAGTTATACAACCATGAAAAGATAAGCAATCAGAAAATGCTAAATGGGTAATGAACGGGTCCATATGGTTTGTCTAATTGCTTAGCAAACGGCAAATTATACAACCATATTAGGAAGTGAGTTCATGAGAAAGACTGCAATCATGATCTCCCGCATCAACCTGTACCAAGGAAGAACACAGTGCCTCACAAACCAATGCGAATTTATCTCCTGACAAGTGAAGCAAAAGTTAAAAGGTAACGGACTCGACTTAGATACAGTTTCTTACATCTTTACCACCAGGATTTTTAATAAAAATAACATACGAAAAAACTTTTTCAAAGACCCAATCAAGCGAGGTCGAGTTACACATTTGTCACGCTTTTGATTAGTGAGCCTGATAGCAAAAATCTAAACTATGATCCATTAAATTTCCTCCTAATAAGGTAAAACCAAAAGATAGCCATAAATCAAAGGAATGAGGTAATCCCACTCATAAAATCTTCTCCGTCTCCATTATCACAGCCAGAAATCAAAACAGAAATTACATCAGAACAAATTATCTTTTTAGTAATTAATTTCCATTAAGAAACTTGACCAACACTGTTATAAATAAGAAATCTCTTAGGTACTCTAGCACAAGAAATCACAAGTCAACATCTGGAATATCAATTGGCTGGCTAACTAATATTCTGGAAAAAAAAAATTGAGACGAGTTATGGCTAACTGATTTAGTCAACGTACCGCAGACCCTTCACCTCACTTTCTGTCAACCACCACAAACCCGACCATAGGTTAAGAATTTTATCACACTTGAAAATGCCTGGAATCCCCAAATATGATGCTGCTTTGTCACAGAAAAACACAATTCAACTGAACAAGGTTCATGGCATGCTGATCAACCCCCTGACCAAGTCCATTATGAAGTTTGTGTTCAGCCATAAGTGGACACTTGGCTCCACTTCAGTACTCGTGCACCTCTCCTCCTGTCCAACACAAGTGCAAATACAGGGGGAAAATGATTATGCCATCGTCAAAGTTTCAACTACCACTACCATTATCGCTACCCATTACGAAGTGATCAATCCAAGTGTCCACTGCTATCAGTAAATAGCTCGACTAATCTCCTTATTTCTACTTGTCAAAACAATTGAAGCATGAGTGTCTATACAAGAATTGCCTACTTCCTGACTAGTCAGTAAGGGGACCTTAAAAAGAATAGGTCAAAACATGAAAACATAATGACAACAGAGATAGTTAAGTGCACCAAATCAAATAAATAAAGTGATGCTATTATCATAGTAAGACACCAAACATTATCTTTATCACTACCCAATAAATACCTTGACTACATCTCCTTATTTCTACTTATCTTTATAATTAGTCAAAAGGGGCAACATAAAAATGGAAAACAGAATGGAAGCACAAAAAGATAACAACACAGAGATAATTAACTGCATAAAACCAAAATATAAAGTGCAATAAGCTTCTACAGGTGAAATGCTACAGTAACTGAACTCCAGATCAACTAAAAGAAAATCATAGGCACGCAATATTTAAAGCTACACGCATTAGCAAATATAAAACATAAAAGAGCATCTAGTATCCCTCGAAAAATTCAACTTAATATAGACTAGGGAAACAGATACTGCAAACTACTGGGATTCAAGCAGCCCAACCAGTCCCAAAGTGCAATGACATTGAGCTTGAGCTACTCCATTGCTGCTGAGCAGAAGAATTCAATATGACCTCAGAATTTAAGATTTGAAGAGGGACCCAAGAGAAGAAATTGATGATCCACTTGAAAATCTAACTGTCAAAATTACTGCTGTTGGGCCTGTCGGGACTGTGCACCACCATAGCCGCTGCCATAACCAACTTGCCCACCATGAGCGCCATTTCCCTGAGGAGTCCCATAATTTCCAGATGCTTGTGTAGGTTCAGATTTCCATGCTGCATTTCCATACCCTGAACTTCCATTTGCATCACCATAGGCACTTCCATTGTAATTGCCAACACTCCCTTGTGGTTCATTTCCTCCTGGACCACTAGCATAGCTGTTTTGAGCACTCCCTGAGCGCCCTCCAACAGCACCATATACACCAGGGTTCCCATAAGAACTATCACTTCCACCATATCCACCATAACCATAACCTTGATTACCATAACCAGCAGCTCCACTAGGTGATTGGCCTGTAGGTGCTGAACCAGGGCCACCACCACCAGATCCAGCACCACCACCTGGAGCACCCCAAGTAGCAGTATTCCCATAGCCCATAGAACCATAACTGGAGGGAGCTTGAGCAGGCCATGAACTCCTTGGGGCACCAGGTGGACCACCAGCATAAGCAGCATTAGGGACATTAGGATTCCCATAGGCTGCACCGGCAGGTCCACCATACCCAGTGCTTGCACCACTATAACTCCCATATCCACCATAACCAATGCCATTATTAGCAGGACCATACCCATACCCAGGAGCACTATATCCAGAAGAAACATAAGGTGGAAATCCACCCCCAGTGCTTTGAGGCTGCACATACCTACCAGAGTCCATCCGACCATCATACGCATTTTGGTTGCCACCAGATGCCCCATACCCCTGATAACCACCCCCACCTCCTACACCACCCATAGTACGGCCACTTGCACCAGGATTGGCATCCTTAGGAAGTGCACGCTTCACCTCTACCTGCTTACCATTTAAATCATGGAATGGCTTATGCAAAACCCTGTCAACTGCATCTTCAGTGTCAAATGAAATAAACCCAAATCCACGTGGGCGTCCAGTATTCTGGTCATACATGACTACTACGTCAGTAACAAGACCATAAGCCTCAAAATACTGACGAAACTTTTCTTCAGTCAAAGTAGGAGGCAACCCTCCAACAAATATTTTTTTGGTCCTGATATTTCCACCATTTCCAGAACTTCTATAAGAGTTAGGATTTCCAGCCCTGGAAGTGGCAGAAATTTGTTGATCCTCTCTGGAGAAGGCCTTCTTGGCATCTACCTGGAAATTAAACAAGTTGGTAACTAGACCTATAAATAATGACAAAAAGAAAATCATACACAAGAAAAAAGCTTACCATCCAAGAGTCCACAGAAAAAAGAACAATCTTTTAAAAGATGTTGAGGAATCTGGAATGTTATTCAAAACTAAATTCATTTTTTTCTAAAAAAAAAAAAAGATAGTAATTTGATCACCTAACATCAAAAAGAACTATTTAACATCCAATGAAATAACCAAATAAACTAGCTTACATATCCAATAACTAAACAAACTTCCACCAAGGGGAGCTTGCAGATGTACTTCTTAATTCTAGTAATCGTTAACCCATCAGCAGCGGCTGACTACCGTTACTACCTTAACTTTGTTCTCTCAAAAAGGCATTCACATTCACATTCACACTTATTATTTGTGTTCCGCGAGTGCAATACCTGACCACACACCCGCCGTGCCCCCCCCCCCCCCCCAAAAAAAAAACACAAAAGAAGTATTCTCTCAGGCCCGTTTCAGCAAAGTTAGTCAGCCATGCACAAATAAGTTTAGACCAATGATTATTACAACTACAGAGGTGGCCCGTTTGAAATAACACCTCCAAAAAAAAGTCAGTCAAGTAAAGAGAGCATATAAACTCGTGAATTAAAATTTACACATAAAAATAAACTGTGAAAATCATTAAATTTGAAATAAAGTTACCACTAATCAGACAAAACTAAAGATAAAATACCATTAACAACCAGCAACAGAAAATTGGTAGGAGCAGCACCAAATAACATGAAAAAATTTCCCCAATAACGCAGAGGCAAATTTCAAACACAACAAAAAATTACCATAGCAAAACAAACAAAACCACTATAAAAGCCCCAATTTACAGAATTAGAACACAGTGATTTCAGCCGCCAAAAGGGTTAATACAAGGTAAAATATAATTCCATATATTGCATAATGAGAAAAGGGACGGTTGATCCTTCCTCTCACCGTTCTGCCATCGATTAAGTGCTTGTCCTCGAGAACCCTATCAAGAATCAAAGGATCTGCAAACACAACAAATCCAAAGCCTCTGGGCTTCCCAGTGTTCTTCTCTCTCATAACGGAAGTGTGCAAGACTTCTCCGTAGTTGCTGAAATGATCTTTGAGCTTGTCCTCCGTCGTATCCCACGATATCCCACCAATAAAAAGCTTCCCTTGATCCGAATCCATTTCGCTCTCGCTCAACCTCTGTATCCTCTTCACCCTCTTTCTCTCTGCAAGCTAATTTCTGAAGAAATTAATCGAAGGAATTTTGAGAAGGTTTTGGGTTTAAGATCGGGAAGAAGAGGGCGAAGAGGAAGAAAGGGTTTGTGTGGCCGACTCGTCAAGAGAGAGAGAGCGAGAGGGAGCGCAAGTGAGGAGGTATTCGGTGGTCAGGTGCGAAATGGGGTAAGTGTGCGCTTTGACAATGTGAAGTATTCGGTTTCGACGGATGAGATTAGTTAGTTTTAACTTCAGAACGGACAAAATTAAAGGCCCTGATTTTTTTTTTGGCCAAAAATTTCAGGCTCTGATTTGATTGGTCAAATTAATGGCACGAGAATATTAGATCATTAATTAATAATGTAATAAAAAAAAAGTTACAGTATTTTTTAATCATAATTAGATACTAGAAAATTAATAACTCGGAAAATTTTTAAAAATTATACTCACCTTTTAATACTTAAATTTTTTATATATGGAAAAAAATTAAAAAAATTATACAAAAGTTTATAAAATATATATAAAAAATGAGAATAAAAAAATATTACATAGAATTTAGAAATAGTCTCATAACTTATGAACAACATAGTTCTTTATTAATTTTACATTTTTATATATTAATATTGATTGGTGATTTAATTTATCTTTCTTACCAAATTCTTAATTAATTATTCTTCTTATGTTAATATATCAATCAGCTGATTATTTAGTGTATACAATGAAATGAGATTAAAAAATAATTTCATAAATAAAAATAATAAAATAAATAATAATTATATATTTCATCATATATAATTATTAAATCACAGTGTCGTATGTGAATATTGGCGAGACAACATCCACTTAAGATGGGTGAGGTCAAAATTTAAATCGGATCACTCTCTGTCATCTCCAAACTTGGAATCTTACAACGCATCAATCATATGACTTTTTTTTTTTTGGTGAAATAATCATATGACTTTGCTATGGAGAGGTGATATGCTCTGACTATTTTTGCTTTAAAATATAAGTAATTTTTTAAAATTATTTTTATTTATAATATAAGATATTATGTAATATTTAGTAATAGTTTATCTTTTTTATTCATATTTATTAATGATCAGTCTCATAATTTATAATAAAAAAAAGTAAAAATAACTTTAATTATTGATAATTAATAAGGGTAAAAATGAAATGTTGAGTTTTTTTAAAAAAATTTAAGAATGTAACTATCTTTCTTTAATATACGTGAAGTAATTAAAAATCCCTATATTTTGGATTAGAGGGGATATATATATATATATATTTTTCCATTAACTTCCTCCTTGCAATTTTAGTTGGGATTAGCCTTATTACTTTCCAATCATTGCTTGCCGCTTTTTATTTTCGAATTTGGATTTTTTGCAATGCTTCAAGTGTTTAATTACAGTATAAAAAGTTACAACATTTATTATTTTGTTTATGACAAACTTATTCTTCTATAATACCCCTTTTAATTTTTAATATAAAATTTTTTTAATCGAATAACATAAATTAAGAATAGGAGTTAAAACTAATTAATTATCTCAATTTTTTTTAAAATTTCAATATTTTTTCAAAATTATCCTTATTTAATCTCTATCTTTTTCTCTTTAAATATATTAAATAGGGACATATTTTAAAAATATATAATAAATATTATTTCATATATTGTAAAATATTTTATATCTATGATTAAAATAAAAAATTTTATATATAAAACAAAAAAGAGTATATTATACTCCAGCAATTGATTAATGTAACTAACGTATGGAATTTAAATCCCTTACCATGCACACAAACTAGAAGTTCCATATTTAAGAAAAAAATCATAATTATATACAGACAAAAAGTCAACAATAAATTTTGTTATTCTATTGATGCTGTGATCGTTTATTCTTGCAAGTTCCCCATCGTATAAATGTAGGATTTTTTTTATTTTTTAGTTTGATGCCTTAATTATTCCTTCATGTTTTAATTTAATATCTAATTAGTTGGCCTCGACCTTTTGAATACTACATAGAATTTCAAAAATAAGTTGTATTATTCACAAATAACTTACCATAAATTTTCATGGAATGAAGCTTTGTTATAATAAGAAATCCAAGGAAATCATGGATTGCAACCATTCTAATGAAGCGATTGATCTAATTATGCTTGGAAATTACAAAGATTATTTCTCAAGTGTACTATTGAAGAGATCAAGATTATTTCTATGAGAGATTGGATAGTCATCATTGACCGTATATTTGGAGACACCCGTAAATATGCTAATTGGCTAGCTCGTCAAGCTCATGAAATATAAAATGATATTCTTTTTCTCAATCAATTGCCTATAGAGTGTATGTAGATTATGAATACGATAGGGGGAGACCAAATCACTAAACCTTCATATGTATTTCTTGTAGGGTGTTTTTTTCCAGCCTTTTGTAATTTTTTTAAAACAAAAACTTGGTATAGATTCTATGTTTTATATTGATGTCGGTATTAATTTTTCAAATTTTATGAGAACTACAAGGGAACATAGATTCTAACCCTACCCTAGAGCATCATATATTTTTTAGGTTTTTTGGGTTAAATTAGTTGCCCATCTAAGTTTTGTTAACTTTGATAAGTACCTAGGACTCTTTAGGGAAAATTACAAATAAATATCACAGGAGATAAAAATTTATAAAAACATATCTTAAACTTTTGTATTTACAATGAGATATCAAGGTATATAATTATAAATATTTTATCGTGTGAAAATACGATTTTGCCCATTGTGCCAGAATTTTTTTTAATTTTTATATCATTTTCTTTTAAAATTAATATATTCATTTGCAACTGATGCTCGGTAATTTGCAACGGATGTTAGTACATTTGCAACTAAGGCAATTGTCGACCATCAAAGGGGAATTTCTTTGATGGTCAACCAAATGAAATCAGATACTAAGTTGCTGATCTGGTTGACCATCACAAAGAGACCCTTTGATGGTCAATTATCGTCTATTTACAATTGATAATTAATAATTTGCAACCATTCTTAACTAAAGAAAAACATAATCTCACACACATTTGTAATTAATACATGTAAATCTGCATCTGTTCTACCTAGATTTGCAACTGATACACATATATTTTCAATTGAAAAAAAATAATCCCACATATGTGCAACTAATCCATGTTAATTTACAAGTATTCTACCTAAATTTGCAACCAAAATTAAAAAAAAAATGGCAACAACCCAAAAAAGAGAATTCGCCAGCAACAATCCAAAAACTAGCAACAACACTAGAAGATAAAAGAAGAAAAGGGAGAGAAGATGAAGATTGTGCCACATATGATGTGGGATATGTTGATGCAGGTGAATAAGTTCACCATTGATATCCTAAAATGGAACTCCAATGATTCCTCTTTGCTTTTCTCTGCAAAGTGCTTACCGGCATAAATGCTTCATGCTACTCTAATATCGCCAGTTTTGGTTACGTGATGCTCAAAAGCTAGCAACATCACCAGAAGATAAAGAAGAAAAGGGAGAGAAGATGAAGTGCTATGTTTTTTTTTAAATTGACAATCGAAATAAAAAAAAATTAGCAACAACCCAAAAAAGAGAATTTGTCAGCAATAGCCCAAAAACTAGTAACAATACCAAAAGATAAAGAAGAAAAGGGAGAGAAGATTAAGATCGTGCCACATATGATGTTGGATGTGTTGATGCAGGTGAATAAGTTTGCCATTGATATCCTAAAACGGAGCTTCAGCGATTTCTCTTCGCCTTCCTCTGCAAAGTGCTTACCCGCGCCAATGCTTCATGCGACTCCAATATCGCCAGTTTCGGTTACGTAATGTTTAATTGGTGACTCACTCTCCAAATTTAGATTCTACAACCTTGATCTAGGTGGCGATGGTGACAAAAAGATGGGGGACAGGAGACAAGGAAGATAGTAGAGGAGGGAAGGAGATGATGGGGGTATAAGGGAGACAAGAGAGATTGTGGAGAAGGGAATAAGAAGAGGAAGGAGACGATGGGGGAGACGAGGGAGACAATTCACGAATGGGAGAGATAACCGGAGATGATAGAAAGGATCCAAGGTGGTGGAGACAAGGAAGGTGGAGAGAGAAAGGAAGCAATGGGATAAATGAAATGGAGGAAAGGGGGGAGGAGGAAAAAGGGTGAGGCACAATTTCATCTTTTAGCATGATTAACGTATTTACACTTAGATACCATGATAATTTTATGTAATTATCAATATTTAAGGTATCTAATTGTAATTTTTTGTATTCCCATGGTATTTAATTGTAATTGTTCCTACCCTTTATATATATTCCATAATATATAAAGTGTGGTTTCTTTTTTTTTTTATAAAAAAAAAAAAAGAAAAGGTGCTAGTACATGTGCCCCAATGCCTGTAGAGACATTAATGTCACTACTATACCGGTGTTTGTTTGCTAAATTATAGAGGCCTTTAGACATAATTGCTTATAGTCTTTTCCTTTTTCTATTTTCCTCATTTCAAATGAATGGTAAGGGATATTAAAAAAATATTTTGCACTTATTGGCTGCCTAACCCAGACATTCAAAATCAATTGTTGTGGACTGGACAACGTCATTAGATCATTTGTATTTTTATTATTTTAAAAAGGTAAATTACTCGTATGTTATTTTTGACATATTCTTGCTAAAGAAATTGAAACCAATTTTTGGCAGTGTATGGAAAATGGAAAAAAAAACATTGTTATGAAAAATAAAATCTATTTTATTAATCTCTACAGGAATTTACAGATGGGAGGAATTAGTTTTCAGCCCTGATAATTTTAGTGCTGACCCTCAAAGAAAAAAATTGAAACCGACAAAAAAAGAAACATTGAAACCAACAGACCAGTAATCCAAGGATCCAAAGACAAACTTGGGTTGATTTTAAGGGCAAGATTGAGAAGCATGCCGTAAAGACGAAAAATATAACAGCAAAGAAAGACGAGAGGCTTAGTGGAGCCGCCGCAGTTTTCATTTCCAGATCTCAGACAAAAACAGTTGTCTCTACTCTTTTCCTTCATCTTCTTATTTTATTTTATTATCTCCCCACAAACAAAACATTCCCCCCCCCCCCCCCCCCCAAAAAAAAAAAACTCACTCGCCCACCGCATTCCCCACAATCATTAAATGCCTAACGTTAACATTTTGGAACCTCTTTGGAGCCAAACGGCTTTCAAGTTTTAAACTTGGTCACACCCTTCCCATCTCTCTCTCTCTCTACGTTCCCTTGCCTGTAACTGTTGGGTCCATTGGGTTTGGGATGCTCTCTATTAAACCATAAACAACCTCTTGCGCCCTCCTCCACTTCCATTTTGACATGGGTTGTTTTCTCGCTTGTTTTGGCTTATCCAAGAAGAGAAAGCGTCGAAAGACTCTCTACAAGGTTCTCGCTGCTCCTGGTCACCAAGTAAACCCATTATCTCCTTACATCATCTCTCTTTCACATTCAAAACCATCTTCTTATTTCAGGCTCAGTTGATTCATCACTTAAAAACCAAATTGCGTTTTCTTTGTTTTGCAGAACTATGTAGCTCTGGACTCCTCTGTCACTCTAAATCTCGCCATCCCAGACAACTCCATCATCCCATATTCCAATTTTAGGTCAGCATTCATTCTCTCTCTCTCTCTCTCTCTCTCTCTCTCTCTCTCTTTTTGTTCTCCCTGTGTGGGATAGTTTATTTATTGTATTTTTGCTTTGTTAGAGATGAACGTAAGGAGCAGATCCGACCCAAAAGCAGGAAGAAAGTTAGCTTCAATTTGAATGTAAAGATATATGAACCAAACCCCACTGCTTATCAGATTTTGGAGAATGATGGGGAGGAAGAAAATAAAAAGGATAGTGGAGAAATGGAGAAAAGTAGCTCATGTTCCGTCTTGGGAGAAAACTCAGCAGCCTTGAACCACCCATCAAATTACAGATATTACAACTGCTTAGACAGCTATAATGAGGAGGATGAAATAGCAAACGAGGAATCTGATATTGATGCATATGATGACGACGAGGATGATGAGTTTGACGATGAAGATGGTTGGGATTATGGTAACAGTGATGGCAGCGAAGACGAAGATCGGTCTAAAGTTTACAATCAAAACACCGTAGAGAACCAATTATCTGAGCCCATCCATTCTTCATTGGAAGAAGATAGGGTAAAGAGTCACATGCATTCTGTACTTAGACCTGTAGAGAACCTCACTCAGTGGAAAGCAATCAAAGCAAAAGATGCATCAAGTAAGCACATGAGGAAGGAGAATGTTCCGCTTGAACAGAAGACAAGCATGACGCTACTTTCAGATCCAGGTTTCAATCTCTTAGAATCAAATGCTTCCAAGCCTCTATTGACAGAAATTGCAGTTGATGCTAGTCTTTCAAACTGGTTAATTTCACCTAATGTTTCCAAGACCACAATTCATTGGTCATGACATTCAAGATGAAAGCTTTTAGTAGATATTTCTTCCGTGGACTTGACAGACCAATTCTTTAATTGGTGACCTAAAGGGATCTTACAGCAGAGGGCAATAAAATTACTCTGCCTACTTGTGAAGACCAATACTAAAGGAGGACACTGCAAATTTTGATTCTTCTGTTTCTCAATATTTGGCTTGTCAGTCTGAACTGAACTATACTCTGGGTGATATTCATTGTATTTGTGTGTCTGATTCTTTTCTCTGCTTTGTTTTATGCATGATTGTGTTGCGATCATTAGATGTTATCTGTGTCCATTCATGTTCTTGTGTTTGTATGAGACATCAACTAAATGCAGCAATTGAATTACAGTAATTCTCAAATGTCACATTCTGTCCTTGCAGCAATTACAGATATGGAATCTATTTTTCCTACACAATCGCTTGCAGATGTGCTCCTTATAAGAAAGAACTAATGAACTGCAACACGAAATACATCTAAATTTGATTCGAAAAAGCAATATCCAAGCAGAACAGTACTTTTCTGGTATTTTGTTTTCTTATATACATCAAGTATCAATTTATTTTCTATCGAAAACTTGGTTGCTTCCATTACAACATAGACGCTCATGGAGGCACGATGGTTGATTATATGGGACCTATTTTAAATTATATGTCAATAAAATGGGAAAGTAAGACACTCACGTATTGAGAAAAAAAATGATAGAGGAAATAATTACAAGGTAGCTGCTCTTTAACTAGATATATAATGATTTACACCACTAAGTGCACAACTCTTACAGAATCAGTGATGTGACGAAGCATGAAAGAGCTCATTTATTTTACATACATTTAAGCCGCACCACTGTCATCGTTGTCCAAAATCATTCTGCTGCAAATTATACGTGTACTTTGATCTGCATATGTGAACTCACTCAATTTTCCACCTTAGAAATCATCTCAAACGCAAGTGAGATGAACTTGAACCAAATATTGATGATGAGAAGCCTCTAATCTTGGTTATTGAACCGATAGTCCTACCTCAGAACAAAGACAAACAGGCTGCGTTGTAATGTTTATTCCAACAACAGGGGTGGCAAGAATGCTTTCTTGATTATCCAGCAGAATGTTCGAGACAGTTTATCTAGAAGATCTCTACATAATTGTGCAAATACAGGAATCTGAATCCTCATCCTCTGAGTCACTATCATCACTGCATACACAAATGGGAGACCAGATATGAGATGGATTCACAGATTTAGGTTTATTTATCATGCTCAATTTTGTTTAGTACATTGATTTTTTACTATCAAATACTTTAAAGTTGCATCCCAAGTAAGCCAGAAAACTTCTTAGGTTAGAATTCCCTTATCCTTTATTTTTTCGGGGAAAAAGTTATTTAAGCACAGGTTACAGAATATATCTTCCTTTGTCATAAGACAGCATGGATTCTCTACAGAATATACCTTCCTTTGTCATAAGACAGCATGGGTTCTCTATAATTTCTAACGTTTTCTCCCCTAGTTTCTGCAGAACATAAGTTTCCCGATGTTGACCACTTTTTCATAAATAAGCACTAAAGATTGACCATTTATTCTAATGTCGTCTTCCATGTCTCACTAAGCAAGATGAATCAACCCTTAAATCCTTGCTCATTTAGGTGTTGGTCCCAATCAGGATATAGCATTTCCATGTTATGACAAAGGAAGATATAGCATTTCCATGTTATCATCTCCTTCACAAGTGGGCAGTAAGGATATAAACATTAAACCAATTAACCCCTAGATGTCTGCATATTCCAGGGTACTTGAGCAATTAAGCACGTTTCGATGCACTCTTCCATACCAAGATCATCAAACCACATTTTTGTTTTCTTTAACTTAATTTCTTTTCTCTCCTTCCTTGGTACTGGGGACTAAATAAAATGATGTTCCTCAATCATACATTCTTGAAACTACAGGAAAGTGAGAACAATAGATAATTCATCATGGTGTTGGAAACTTTAAAGAAGAAACACGTGAGGTTTCTTACTTACTATTAGAGCACAAAACCCTATAATCAAAACATATATGCTTCAATTAGCTCATGAACCTTTAAATAATTGCTTTAGAAAACTGGCCCTACTCATGAACAACTCCATATTTGAGAGCTCAAGTACAAGAACTTAAAAAGACCTCAAAAAATCTCCCATGCTAGAAATCAAGTCATGCAGGCCTCAAGAAAATGGACTACAGCAAATCCTGAAAACCTTGGGCTAACCCAGGCATCGCTTGACAAGTATTTTACAAGGCTGCATAAAGTCTGAACCAATTCAACTTCTTTTTTATTTATCAAATTTCAAGTTCTTAAATCCTTTTGACTTTTTTTTAGGTGAAAAAATCTTTTTAACTTTGTCGCAAGTTCTAAGAAGCAATGAGAAGGCGTTTACAATTTTTTTGGAACACTCATCATATTAACCCCAAAAAAGAGTGGCAAGGGCAAGGTGTCCTCCATTTTTTTTTATAAAGAAAGAAAGAATTTAGAAACTCATGTTATGAAGCACATACACGGTTATGCAGTCCTTTTGGACACTGGTAAAAGATAAACCTCCAAAATTACTATTAAAAATACCACAAAGATGCTATACATATGATACAGACTTTAAGTTTGCTCAATCATAATCGTTCCATTTTTTCCAAGGCAAGTTATGACATAATACAAACGGCAACTTGTAAGAGACAAGCTACTAGTTCTCAAGAGAGCTAAACAAAAGGTGAGCCATCAGTTAAGTTGAGATAGATATTAGGAAAAAGATAAACAAGATAATAGACTATTTATAACTAAATAACCTAAAGAAAAAAGAGAAGTGAGGAGAAAAAAAAGCAAGCATATTCAAATTAACATATCATGGAAATTGTGAGCGGCGACAGAAAAGGCCAAAAGCCAAAAGAAGAAACAAAGGAAACAGAAGAAAAGGATGACGAATTTTCCCGAGCCAAAATGAATATAGTGGTTGAAATAAATTCAGTAGATACAGAACAAAAGCCACCGTCACTCATCTTTCTACAAAATAGATGGGACAAGATCAAGCAATCCATCCCAAGTCAGTTTCCTATTTCCAGTTCAACTTGCCGTTTCAGACACCGACCCAGACTTAAAAGTGGTAGTAATGCCTTACCTTAAAACTACATTAGGTGAATCCGAATAACTAATGATCATTAGGAACACACTGTATGTACTAACCAGAGCTAACTCCATTGACAGAGTTTGCTTCAGAGGCAATGAACTAGGAAATGCTAAACAAGGAAATTTCCAGACATAATAAACTTTTTGCAGGAAAAAAATGATTGTTTGGTGTAAAAGCTATGAAAATCATCCTATCCTACGATCACAAAGATTCGATAAGCATGAGTAGATTAACAGACATGTTATTGCAACAGACTAATAAAATCGGAGTTAATAAAATTGGAGAACCAAAAAACAAAGTGAAATCCCCAAGGAAACAATTGTTATGCTATGACCTAATTTATGGGTATATTAGTGACGAAATTTACCTGGGTACGAATTCCAACACCTCAACAAGTTTGTTTCCATTCCTGTCGTTCCACTGCACTTTCCGCCGGGTTTTATCGGACTTCCTCGAAAGCCCTCCTCTGCGTGGGGGCAACAATGAATGAGAATCACTATCATCATCTCCATTGGCTGGATCTTCAACCTTTTGAGCATCTACAGAAGCCACAGGCTTATTCACGCAGCCGTTAGCATCCTTGGCATCCGTATCCATCAACCGATACACTCCGTCGGATAGGTCCGCCGTGATACAGGCAGACCGAATTAGTATCTTTAAGCAAAAAATTCAGAGAAATCCAGGGCTTTGAAAGATCCTACTTGCCTCGAAATCGCGTATTTTATCCAAAATCACTACAAAACTCGGAGTTTGGGAGGATTCAAGATATCATTTCATAGGGGTCAACGGTTTCTCCACGATTTAGCTGTCTGTTGAAGCAGTAAAGAAGTGGGAGCAAACAACAAGAAAAAGCGAAAGAAAAGGAAAAAACCCAGATTACAGGTCGGCTTCAGCTCAGAGAGAGAATCTGAGTGTCAAAAGGTTATCACTTGAAGTTCTTCTATGGAGAAAACGATGGAAAGATATTTGCGTCGTAAAGTAACAGCCCGCACCAGAATCGAAATCGATCCATAAACAACTAATAAAGAAGCAAAAGGAACAGAAGCAATCGCCCAGTTGGGAAAAAAGAATTCTCCATTAATACATATACAGGGATATTAATGGATATATATGTGTATATATAGATATATGTATGACTAGCAATGGTGAAGCAATAAGAACAGGGATAGATAGAGACGGCTAATTCTAAAAATGCTAGTGCTTTTCAGGTTTTAACAAATTCAATTAATAATCGTCCTATTTGGCCAAAAAAAAAATAATAATCATCCTAACTGATTCCGATCGGACGGCGGATAATGAAAGGGAGGATAAGGTGTTGTTAAAATGGGAATTGTGGCACGTTCGTTAATGTCGTTAAGCTGTAACAGATTACAGATTGTCCCGTGGGTTTTTGACACGTCACGCACTCCAGAATATATTTCCTGCATTCCAACTAAATGGACACCCTTTGCTTTTTGAACCCTGGGGAAGCCCTAAAAAGAATGGGTTCGAGCACCCACAACACAATATTTAAAGAATAAAAAATAACATATAAAATTATAATATTATATGATTTTTGCGTCCCAGGAGATCATATATCCAGATATGTTGAGTTCTAATATAGTGGTAGCAGTATAATTTAAGTATCGTGGTTGATATATTATTACGTTATAATAATTCATATAAACTAATAATTTGAGGGTTTTGGTCTGGCATTTCAAAAACATCACTTCTAGAACGCAGCGGCTATTCATCACATTACAGTAATACAGATTCAGTATGAACCGTCGAAGTCTAACAAGAACAAATACTGATGTGACTGTTGATGGCTCTTTGGTTGGGTCAGAGTCACTCACCTATCAAATGTTTGAAAATTCCTCAATTTAATTGTATTGGATGTATTTATATCCAATAACAATAATTAAGATTTAATTTGTCCACCATGACTTCTATATAAATCAAATCTTGTAATCATTAGCCATTGAATTACTTCATATAAATAAGACTTTTTTTAAATTCGACCCGATCTTTTCCAATTCTGTTAGCGAGAATATGCGTAACAAAAAAAATTGAAGAAACTAAGAATTATTATTCATCATGTGAGTTCGTTGACCAAATAAAATAATGATGTGAGCTTAACAATTTTTTTAAAATATTATTAAATAATCTTAAATATATAAAATTAATACTTAAGATAGAAAATGTAATTTGATAAGTACTCGATCCAACCGTTGGTAATAATACCCCACTCCAATAGAGGGGAAGGAAAAAAAAAAAACAAGGAGAGAGAAGAAGAGACACTGTCATATGAGATGAGATAGAATCGTTGCAGTGTACAAAACACAATCCACTGAACGTGGACGCCAATGTTACACCGCGCAGAAAAATTCGGCGCACCATATATATATATATATATATATATATATATTTTTTTTTTCTCTTATCACTTTTATTCCATATCTTTTGCCCTTTAAGTTGGTGTCTGATTGATTTATTTTTTTAAAAAAAAATTATAATTTTTTATGAAAATGTGTTTGATCAAATATAAATTACTTTTTTAAAAAATAAAAAATGGATTAAACTGTGATTTTAAAAAATGAGAAAAAAATTTATTTTTCTTTTAACTAAATATAGGTTTTGAAAAAGGAGAAGTAAATTTACTCTATATTATACATTTAAAAGTACTTTTAACCCTTATTATCTAAAAAATTTTTTTATCAAACTTACTTTTGTAAAAAAAATATCCAAACATAACAACTTACAACAAATTTACTTTATCTAAACTTTATTTTTATAAACTTCATTTATCTAAACTTAATTTTATAAAATTAAGAACTAAATGGGCTATTAGTAATTTTCCTTGACTCTAGAAAAA
Organism: Adenanthera pavonina; assembly: GCA_026686845.1. NCBI lineage: Eukaryota > Viridiplantae > Streptophyta > Magnoliopsida > Fabales > Fabaceae > Adenanthera > Adenanthera pavonina. The sequence continues at coordinate 9,935,677 of JAIVEN010000026.1, read as the reverse complement.
AAAAACTTCACAAATATCATTAAGAAAGGTAGTTTTGATTAATTAAAGTTAATTAATTTATTTATATTTTAAATTTTTTTAAAATTATCTCTACTTAATTTAATAATAATTCAAATCACTAATACATTTAATGTCTCTTATATAATTAATGAATGCTAATTTTTTAAAAATAAAAATTTAATATACTATTAACTCTTTTTTCTTCCTTTTTATTTAAAACAAAGAAAAACATTTTTCTTTACCAATAGAACCAAAGCGAGTATTAATTAGCCCAGTGGAAAATAAAATAGTGGTTTCTATGTTAAAATATACTTTTGGAGAGTTTTATAAAAGAAATTCTGTAAGTTTGCCAGGTGTAGTACAGTAAGAGACACTTTTGATGACTGCTACCAAAAATAAAATAAAAAATATCACCGACAGATACTATGATGAACTAGAAGCCCCTTTTAACATGTGTTTCTCAATATATTAATTGAATCAATACCAAATGACAAATATATTTATGATGTTTGAATCAGATTGCTTGTTTGTCGCTTAGTTCATATAATTTGGTTTCGTCAAAAATAAATCATCCCTGTGATTATGTCCATTTTAGAAAAAGTTGATGTTTTTCACATGAGTGAAATAGTTTGAACAGAGGCTGCTAATTCTAATTCAGTTCAACCTTTTACAAAATAAAACAATGACGCCAAAACCATGTAATTATGGCAACGTACTTTAACTAAAATTTGTCATAACAAAAGGCAGTTTAGGCCACAGAAAGAGCTGCCATATCTAAAATCCGATTATATATATAGGAATGTACTTAGTTACGCATCTTAATTTGACGCCAAAATGGATGAGAATACGTTTTTTTTATTTGCTTAAAAAGCTATGATTTTATAATGTAAACTAATTTATTTCAACATAAAAATGGTTGAATTATATGATTAGACCAACTTATTGCCCGTTTAAATTATTTTTTTATTAAAAGTTTATTAGAATAATTACAATTTATAAAAATAAAATTAAAAAAATTTACTACAAATATGTTTAGATTAAAAAGTTAATAATTAAAAATCATAATTTAATTCACAATAAGGTAAATAAAGAGACCCTGAACCGTTGACTAGATACATGTTTCCTTGTATTGTATAGAATGGAGGTGAAGCGTGCTGTTTTAACAGTTTTATGGAGTACAACTGTCAACTTATAGTACATTTTAATAGTATATAAATTAAACAAACAATTTAATGACAAAAAGGGGGCACTTTCTCCTTTCTTTTTCCGAGAGACTCACCACCCCATCCCCGACACACAAATGCCGATCCTTCCGCTTCATTGGTTCCTCTTCCTTTTTTTTTTCTCCTTATCTGGATCATCCTAATTACGTAAGGATAGTTCAAATTTAACAATTTACAAAAATATTATTAAAATATTGAAATAAAAAATAAATTTGAACTATTAAAACGTGTTTTAAATAATCCCAAACTGAAAGAAGAGATGAAGCGGAGAGAAAAGACACATTAAAAAAAAAGACTAAAACAATGAATTTTATTCCATCTTATTTACAATAAAATACTAAAACAATGAATTTTATTGCATCTTATTTACAATAAAATGCTTTAAATTTGGTGGAAGTGTCATAAGTTTAACGACCCCAACACCCCACCCCACGCGCGCCCCCCCCCCCCTCAAAAAAAAAAAAAAACAACAAAAACACCCGCGGCGGTTATTTTATTTAAAGTTGAACTCAGCGACGATGTAAGTAAACTCCCCGTCACTTGATTCAGCAAAAATATAACATTCGAAAGAAAATTTTTGACACCAACATGTTGAGCCAGAGCAGATGAGAATGTGCTAGAAAGATATATGATGAAGTGAAAGAAAGATTAGCATGCCCTTCCTATCTCACAACAGTATAACAGTGTCAAAATAAACTTCTACAGTGCATTGCATCCACACTAACAGTTCAAATTTATTTTCCGTATTTGGGTCAGTGGAGTTCCACATCTAGGTAAAACCATCGAAATTGCTCATTTGCAGTTGCAGAAGGTTGAAATATGAATATCGTCAAGGTATCAATGATCAGTTAGTCAATGTTGCCTAATGCAACTTACAGGCAATCTTAATTTAGATTGTTATTAATCGAATGTGTTATACTACCTGTCAACTTAAGAGCCACAAACAATGCAAATCAGTGGTTTTGTATATAGTTTTGAACTGTAAAACTGTATAAGCAGCATTAGTCTGATCAAACTATGGGTCCCTCCAATTGTTTAGACTAGGTAGCATTACTTGTAAACTAGCAATGAAGACAAATATCTAGCACAACAAATTCAAGAAAACAATTTGGGACATGGCAGAAATTTTGTAATATTTGAGAAATTTTACTAACTGAAGGTGCTACTCCGTGTATCTATTTGTATGCACAATTTTAAGCGAGATTTCAGTTCAAACAAGTAGCCAAAAGGAATGAATATTTCCTTGTACCCACCTCTTTGCCATGGATTACTACCACATGAACTCTCGTCTTACTGCAGTGGCGAAGGAGCTTCCTCCTAAGGTTGTACGGACTGTTCAGAAAACTGCTAAAAGGTAACAACTTGCTTTGAGGCTTAACTTCAATATCAGATTCTGTCCATAATCACAAATATCTTAACCATACAATTCAAGTACGCAATAATAATTAGGATAAAGCAAAGCGGAAACTTAGAGGAAATAGTGTTGCGGTTCAGCCTCGAGATTTCACCTTGGCCGCAAAATAATGGTTATTTTTTTCAATTTTCATTCCATCTTTCCCAATAGAAAGTAGACAGGCAGAGAGCTAAAGGAAAGAAAAATGATAAGATAACTAAGCTATCACAGAGAACCATATACTTTACGTAAGGGCTTACCCTCAAATGGTTTGGCAATTAATCCACACCAACTTCGAATGGACATAAATTCATTTTACTTGGGTGAAATGAAGCGGAACATTTCTCTTAAGTCTTACCTCAATTTATCCACTGTCAATGAATCTACATCCATTGCTTAATATAACTCCACTAGCGAGAAAGATAACTGCTTGATTATTGATTCAGTGTATGTGCTCTTTTCTTTCTTTCTTTTTTTCAATTATTGATATTGAATCAGATTACAGAGTTTATTTTCAGATAGTGTTTTAATTCATTCTGCGGTTCTACACCACTTAGTCCTCAAAGGTGCTAGTCTTTTATGTTTCTTTTATAATAATGGAAAATGCTAAAGTACGCAAAAAAGGACTGAAAACTTATGCAGTTGGAGCATGAACCGTGCACTATATGAAACGATATATGAGAATCTCCATTTCAGATTCAACTACAGAATCCCTATTTCAAGAATGAACGAATATTTCAAGAATGAACGAACAAGCTATGAAGTAAAAAACTTCTATCTTGTAGTAGTTTTGCACCTGTTTCATTACTGCTTGTCGAGTTTTAGAATGTTGAACGAGAAGCATTGATCAATCCCTTTGAAAAATCTTCAAGTTTAGCAACAATGACTTGCATATCAAAGCCTAAGAGGAATGAACAAGGACAGAAATGCAACCAGCAATATTTGATTGGCAAAATAAGAAAAGAAAACGTTCATCTGTTTTTTTTTTTTTGGATATCCATCTTTTTGTTAAAATAAGACATGTAGGTTTTGATCCTCTCCTTCCCAAACTTGCCCTCCCCTAACAAAAGAAGTAGCATTTAAATTATAGATTTTGTTTGTCTTTTAAGAATTATGAAAGAGCTATAGTTCCATGTGCTCCTTTCAGACCAAACAAGTAAGGGATAATCACTTGCATACTTGTAAAATTGTTCAAAGTTTCCAGTACAAGAAGAAAACATCCACATACTGTATAATCAGTTAACTAGTGTTCATATGTTCAAGTACAGAGACTTAAAAACATATTGATCAACAAAAAACAGCATCCATTAGAAAGTCATTTTATGTACAGTGAAACATCTTGTCTTGGATTTCTTGTTTGGAAATTTCTCTAAACTTCTGCAAACCATAGCTGCAAACTACTCTGTATAAGATACAGTAAAATATGAAACTTACCTAATTTATTACAAATTCTATAACTTTCATGAATTGTAAACATCTATCAAAGTATATTGATTTGAAAACCTGCTATTTGCCAACAAGAGATTTGTAACCACAGCTTACCTGTCAGCAAACAAACTGCACAGTCTTTTACTTCTTTTACTCCTCATATCAAAATCGTATATTTAATCCATCTCCTGCTCAGGAAGAGCATGCACAAACGTTTGTGCCGATTCAAGCTCAGCTAGCAATGGTCCCCTTGCCTCCCCCCATCTCAAGTTTCGGTTGCTTGCTAACAACCCAAATAGTCCAATACTCAGAACCAGCACCACAATCGCATGCACAGTGAAGATGAAATGCATCAAGGTAATACCCCTCAAACTATCCTCGTCAAGATCACAATGTACATCGACATTCTCGAGAGATGGCGAAGAAATTGAAATCTTTTTACACCCTTTCAACATAAAAGCATCAGTATACAAGGAGAATCCAGCTTGCAGCAGCCATGTGCCCTTAAAAATCAAGCCTGAAGAAAGCAAGTAATCGGCGAAAAACGCAGTTGGCTTAACTGACAAGTACAAGCAACAACCGACACAAACAAGAGTTAATGCACCCAAGAATCCATAGACGACTCCACCAAGACCCACAATACCTTTACCGATCACCGAATACTCCACAAGGAAGGAAATGGATCCAAGAATGAATACAAGACTTTCATTAACCAGAGATGCGCCCAAATACTGCTGAGCTAGAATGAAAAGGATCAGGACCCAGAAGATCAAAAGTACAAATGATTGGAGGAAAAATGCAAATCGGTAGGTGGGGTGGCCGGAAAAAGATAAGAAGAGGATAAACTCAGAGAAAGAAGCGATAGGGAGGGCAACGAGAAGATAATAGAGATCAAGGTTTTTCCAAGCGGGGTCAGAGAAATACCACAGTTTGGATCGGAAATTAGTAGGGTTATTCAGGTAAAGGGAGGAGGAGAAGAGTAAGCGGCGTAGGCCAACGGGGAATAAGAAGAGGAAACCTGAGAAATGGGTGGCCAACGATGCCATCAGTTCAGCACGCCAGCCTTCGTCTCTGTTCTGTTTTCCATTGACATTTTCTCGTGGCCATCTGGAATCAGGGAGAATTTGACTGGCGTTTCTTTCTTGGATTGGATCAAAATGCAGTTTTCAGAAAAAAAAATTACCCTTAGCACTTCAAATCAAATTATTATTATTATTATTATTATTATCATCATCATTAATAACGTTAGTGAAAAATATATTTTTTAAATCATGTAATTAAATTAAATCATATACGTCGTGCAATAATTTAAAAATTGTATATTTACTATATTATGATTAAAAATTTCAATGATAAGAATCTAAAACTTGCTTATATATTATGTGCATATACTTATCGTATAGAGAGCAATATGAATATTGAATTTATACACACATGTGGGCGCGTGTCGTGTGTGTGCACGCGCGTGACAACTGACGAATGCATTTGGGACAAAGAGGGTGTAAATCTATCTTGTGAGAAGCGTACTGGAAATTGAACTGGGTATGTGATTGGTTTAAAATTTAATGGTTACATCGAGGTTGAATTGGGATTAGTAATTAAAATAATATATTTAAAATAAATAATATAAATTTAAATAAATTTTATAACTTAATTAAAGTCTCAAATTTAATAATATTAAATTATCAATCTATTATTGACCACAAACAAATTATTAATAAGTTTCATAACTCAATATTTTAATTTAAATAAGTTAATATTCATCTATAATCATATTTTGAGTTCAAAATAATAAATTAATAATATATTATTTATTATTTATTAAGTAAATATATAATTTTTAATAGTTATATATCATAATAATACTTATATAATATTATAATATATAAAAAAATATATTTTACACTAAAAATGATGTTATTTTATCTTTAAAATAAAAAAAAATTAAAGAATAAAATAATAATAATGCAAAACCGGTTTAAATCGGTTAAGAATCAGTTCTACCGGTTCATAGCCGGTTTCACCGATTCTGAACAATACCGGTCATGTACTATAACTAGACCGGACCAAGCACTGGTTCCCGATCCAACCGGTCGAATCGGTTAATCTGGTCCAATTTTAATAACAATAGTGTGAATAAAAAAGGGGTAAACATTAATGTTTAATAGACAGCACCTAGTTCCACCACATGGGCCTCAAAAAACACAGAAAGAATGAAAGAAATAAACAAAGAAAGGTGAGGTTGAAAAAACAACGCCGACCTGTTGGTGGTTGGGGGAGGCACGTTCACACCAAATTTAAGGTTGCTACGCTCTTCACCATCCCTTCACCAACACCAACTTCGCCTGAACGTGATCGAATGTCCAGTATATTAAAACTAGAGGGAAAAAAAATTGACATATATTTAACACAAAATTCAAAGGGATGTATTTTGTTCTGTAATTTGTTGTTTAAAAGTGACGGTAAGAGTAATGCCAGGTGGATTGATCCAACGGCGGTAGTGATGATGAAGGTAGGCCCACAATATACATTTTAACCATTAGGACTCGAGATCAAGATATTCTGCAGGGGCCACGGGCACCAACTGCGTATATATGTGTGCTCTAGAATCTTGGACGAACAAAAGCCATAACTAGGACTCTAAGCCACCAGATTGTGTGGCTCCTAACGCTTCCTTCTCTCTTATCATGCTACCCTCCAAGATATGAACCACTGGCACCAAAATTTACACCCAAAACTCCCATCTTTCACACAAGCTCATAAAACCCAGCTTCACCACCAATCTATCTGAGCCTCTAAGAGCAGCACCAACCACCACCACCAAGAGAGGAAGAAGAATTCGAGATGGCTTGTGCGATTCCTGCAATTGGGTCTTCCTTCTATGGGAGTTGGGGAGCTTCAGTGGCGGGTGAAGATTACAGCATGTTGGCCAGATCGGTACCTTCCCAAGTTCGATTTGGGAGAGGGAAGGCAGTGAGATCCCAACCCATGATGAAGAATGTCAATGAAGGGAAGGGTCTGTTTGCCCCTATTGTTGTCATCACCCGCAATATCATTGGCAAGAAACGATTCAACCAGCTCAGAGGCAAAGCCATTGCTTTACACTCGCAGGTATGCTTCAGTTCTTCACTGCAAGGCTTGTATATGTCATTGCTCATTTGCTCGGTTTCCAAATTTTCTGTTGCATTTTAGCGTTGTATTTTGAGATTTGGGAGAGAATAAGCTTTTGATATTTGTTTTGGATTTCAAAAAATGAGAATGGGATAGACCGTAGATGGAGTCTGCGGGAAGAAAATGTTCTGCTTCCATGTCTTATCAGAAAATTGGAACAAATAATTCTGATGCGAATGTTGTCTTTAACCAGACCTAGGGAACTAAACTAATCAAAATTGCATGCAAGATGACTCAAACATCATTGGATTAAAAAGAGGGGGGAAAAACCAAGTTTGAAGAATCCTTTAATAGTTACACTAGAGAATTAAGGTTTATGGGAGAGGGAAAATTTCTAGAAAGCAAGATTGTGGTTTTTGAAAAATTGACTTTGTCTGAAGCAACTAGTGTCTGCAAAGTTTGCTCTTGCTGATTTTAAGGTACAGATGAACTGTAAATCGTAGTAATGAGATTAGAAGCTGAATTGTTATGGTTTGAAATGTCAGGTAATAACGGAGTTCTGCAAATCAATAGGAGCAGACGCGAAACAGAGACAGGGACTGATTAGGCTGGCCAAGAAGAATGGAGAACGTCTCGGATTTCTTGCATGAGAGCTTTAGCAAATTGTAATCAATCATCTTCATGGGTGAAAGTTGAAGTTTGAACTTTATGAATTTCACCGTTTTACATGAGAATGTAAACTAGGAACTCATGTCCAGTCAAGCAACCTTCATTCTTCAATTATACTTATTCTGTTCTTTATATACTAAGATAGCACTAATAAGGCCTCTATCACCTGTGATACAATGAATGGCATCCACTTATATCCGATTCTGCTTCTATTGATTAGTAAAATTGACCTGTTTTGTTTGGCTTTGTAACATTGTATCATCACTGAATTAGCAATCAAGTCCTTCTATTAGTTAACACATTGAATTGATATAGTAGTATGTAAAAGATTAGTTCAATTAATAAAATATTGGTACCATTATTTAATAAAAATATATTAACAATTTTTCTAACTCATCAAATTAACTTGATTGCAAACACTCAATTGCATCTAAAGTTTGTACTCCCCTTTCTGTTCCTCTTCACTAATAACCACTCCTTTTCCTTCAATAATACTCAGATGATAGTCATTGGAAATTCAAATAAGGGGTAATAGACACATGCAACTAAGTAATGTGTAAAAGACAAAACTCTAATGGACTGTTTGGTTTGAAGAATTTAGGGGGGAACAGTAAAATAATTGAGATTTTTTCTTATCTAATTCAACAAATCAACAAATTTGAATGGAACGGGCATTTTCCTCCCCCTTAAAGGCCCTATAAGGGAAGAAAAAGTGTTCTGCTCCCCATATTTGGTTTAAAAAAAATGAAATGAAAATCTCAACTTTCCTTCTCCTTCCCTCCCCCTTCAAGTAAACCCTACAAGGCAAAACGCAATCCATGTGTAGGGTGATTCTTCAAACTTCTAGAAAGATAGAATGAACAAGAGAAACTGCACAAAATCAGTATAAATCGCAGTCCATGTTTGATGGAAAACAAGCTAGAGTGCTACAAAAATCAATATTCTTATGGTATTACATCCAAAAGAGAGAAAGGATGGAAAAAAACACCAAAGAGGAAACGAACGTCTGAATCAAAAACCTATGCTCTAATACAAATTGGTTAAAAGACTAGCACATAAATGCAAGAAATGATCCCGGAATGATTACACACTGTATCGACCCTGACCCTTTGTGGATCTTTCTCTCCTCGAATCATCCTGTACCAAGTGGACAAGTGAGAATCACAGATATATTATGCCATGGTCAATATATATATATACACTGAGAGAGAGAGAGAGAGAGAGAGAGAGAGAGAGAGAGGAGAACGGAGCAGAAATATACATGAAAACTGTAATTGATCTTATCATTAACTTCAATGATCTCCTTCCATTTCCTCCCAATGCTCATCTGCAGAATAGAACTCAAAATCATAAAAAGCTCACATCAACTGCGTTTTAAATTTATGTTGCACAACTTCAATACGACCGCTGTTGCAACAAGCATGTATTCAGTTATAGAACTCAAGCCACAGCCAAAAAGTATTTTTATCAAAAGCATAAACAATGTTTTTTTAAAAAAGAAGGCTCTCGGTATCCAAAAGCATAAAGAGAGATATTATCAACAAACAAACATCTTAATTTCAACAGATCTAGGTTTGGAAAATGAAAGTTCACAAACCAGAATTAGCCAATGCACCAAGGAGTCTTTCACAAAATTATCACCAAACATTATCAATTCATCCAAATGGTCCATGATTAAATCATGGTGTTTAGTTTGTTTATATGCATTGTGCAGCCCCATCCTTTATTTTCCAAAATTCAAAGAATATCACAGACTCACAAAATCTTGGGTGAGTCTACTTCAGTTAATTAATTGATCGTAAGTTTAGAAACACATCCCACATATTGGAAAACAAAATTGAAATCTCCACGATTTTGTTTTCTCCTTCACTTGATTTTATCATAGATCTTAAAATTTACCAACATTTAACAAGTAAAATTATAATAAATTGCTGTAAAGCCCCTAAGCATAAAAAGATAGCCAGAAAACTTTCACACTAAACAGTATAAGTCCAAAACAGTCTTTTACAAAGAAATGTCAGATCACAGTATTAAACTTCCACATACAGATGCACAAGAGATAATCAGATACTTTTCAATGAAGAATCTTTCATTCTCTTGAATGGTGATCCCAAATGATTTTGAAACTAAACCAGTTCCATATATAAAAGTTTCAGCTGTCTCTTAAAATTTATACAATTACATTTAGAGCACAAAGAAATCCGTAATAATTCAAATATAGGAAGAAGACATGAGAACTTTCACATGCAAGCACGTAGTCATCGAACGAAAACGGTGCTTGCCTCTGGATGTTGAATTTTTTAAAATTTTTTTATAAGAAATTTCTGACATGGGCATTGCTTAATTAAGAAAGAAGCACAGTCATCTCCTTTTATTATGTGATAACTATAGGTAATCTTTTTGACTCATCATATACATTTTATATATTTAGATTCATGCGTCAATCTTGCAGTGCTTTAATAGTTTAAATAGAAAAAGGCAATACACTAGTTTTTTCTTACAATATATGTTATTCCTCTTCTTCCCCATGTTTCTTCAAGTGCAATAAGTGAGAGGCCATTTTCAGTTTAAACATTATAAAAAAAAGTTTAGAAACAAGATGAAAGATAAGTTTCTTGCAAACTGTTTATAATACTAATACTGAGAGATATTGCCAAAAAGTTTGACGTAATCTCAGTTATTGATGAATTCTTTTTGCCGTAGTTATTGATGAATCTTATAACTCCGCTTATGTAGTGTCATAGCCGGTCCCAAGCCCAAGTGAAGGAGGAGGGCTGTGTTAGGCCCTCAATAGCCAACGTAGAAATTTGTCAAATCTTTATGACATGGATCAGAGACGTATATGTGCTAACGTTAGGTTGTTGCCCAAAAATAATGCACTATATGGCTTCAATGCAATGTCAAATGAGTTAGAGCTGCTACATCGGCGTCCGGGTGTAGTGTTAAATGAGCAAGGGTTCTCACATCATTCTGGACAGATGTGGGTAAAAAAGTTAGCTCAAAAGAGTAAGATTCGATTTGGTTCTTGGAATATTGGTACTTTAATAGGTAAATCTATGGAGATGGTGGATGCTATGATTTGAAAGAGAATTAATATCTTATGTCTTCAAGAAACTAAATGGGTGAGAGAAAATGTTAAGAAGTTAGACACTACTGGTTTTAAATTTTGGTATATAGGAAAGGTTAAAGCAAGAAATGGAATTGGTATTATTGTGGACAAAGATTGGAAAAAGAATGTGGTAGGAGTCAGAAGGATTGGAAATAAAATCTTATCCTTAAAATTGACTATTGAACACGATACTCTCAATGTTATTAGTGCTTATGCACCTCAAGTAGGGTCGAAAGCACATATTAAGAAAAAGTTTTGGGAAGATTTAGCGGGCTTGGCTCGAAATATCCCACAAGAGGAAAAGATCCTCATTGGGAGGGACCTTAATGGTCATATGGGAAAAGAGACAAGACAATATACAAGAGCTCATGGCGATTATGGTTTTGGAAAAATAAATGAGGAGGGGCATTCCATTCTTGATGTTTTAATGGCTTACAATCTCATGATTATAAACACCTGTTTCAAGAGATGGGATGAGCATTTAATCACATTTAAGAGTGGAGTCTAAAGATCGCAAATTGACTTATTTTTGGCAAGGAACTCAGATAGAAGAGCTTGTAAAGACTACAAAGTAATCTCTTGTGAGAGCTTAACTTCACAACATACAATCTCAGTCCTTGATGTACTGGTTAAAAACCGTAAACTGAAAAGTCGAAAAGCCTTAAATTCTAGAATTAAGTTGTGGCAACTAAAAGAGGAGAAACAAGTGACCTTTACAAGAAAAGCTATGGAGGAAGATAATTGGGATTTGCAAGGAAGTGCTAACATCTTGTGGGATGAGATGGCTAAAAAGATCAGGAATACCGCTAAAGCAGTATTGGGTGAATCCAAAGGTTTTACACTTAAAGATAAAGAATCTTGATGGTGGAATGAGAGTGTGCAGGAGAAGGTCAAACATAAAAAAGAGTGTTTCAAAGCCTTGCATATGTGCAATAATGATGAAAATTGGAAATATTATCGGTTGGTTAAAAAAAAAATTTAAGAAAGTAGTGAGCGATGCTATATCTAAAGTTTTTGAAAAATTCTACCAGGATTTAGGAACAAAGAATGGTGAACGTAAGGTTTACAAAATTCCCAAAAGAAAGGAAAGAAAATCAAGAGATTTGGACCAAATAAAATGCATTAAGGATGAGAAAGAAAAAATTTTAGTTACAAATGAAGATATCAAAGAAAGATGGGAAAGCTATTTCTATAGGCTTTTCAATAATGGATTGGATATGACTATTGATATCAAAGGATTAACAACTCATGAAAATAATCTCAATTTGAACTTCTATCGTAAGATTCGAGTTGGAGAGGTAAAAGAAGTTCTTAAGAGAATAGATAATGGTAAAGCTAATGGTCCCAACGATATTCCTATCGATGTTCAAAAGTTATTAGGAGAGAAAGGGGTTTTGTGGCTAACTAAGTTATTTAACAAGATTTTAAGGTCCAAGAAAATGTCAGAGGAATGGAGAAAAAATACTTTAGTACCTATATACAAGAACAAGGGAGATATCCAGAATTGTGCAAATTATTGGGGGATAAAACTCATAAGTCACACTATGAAACTTTGGGAAAGAGTAATCGAGCATAGACTCAGAAAAAAATCTCATATTTCGGAAAACCAATTTAGATTTATGCTAGGACAGTCTATAACAGACTATTTATTTATTAAGGGGTTTGATTGAAAAATACCGGAGTAAAGAGAGAAACCTGCATATGGTTTTCATTGATTTGGAAAAAGTCTATGATAAAGTACCAAGAGATGTATTGTGGAAAGTAATGGAGAAGAAAAGTGTTCGTGTGGCTTATATTCGAGCCATAAAAAATATGTATGAGAGAGCAACAACAAATGTAAGAACCCCTGGAGGTGTGACAAAGGATTTTTCTATAACGATAGACTTACATTAAGAATCTTCCTTAAGTCCATACTTGTTTGATTTGATTTTGGATGTTCTAACAGAACATATACAGAAAGAAATTTCAAAGTATATGCTCTTCGTGGATAATATAGTTTTAATTGAAAACTTAAGAGAAAAGATTAATTATAAACTTGAGTTATTGAGACATACTTTAGAATCAAAAGGTTTTCGCTTGAGTAGAAGTAAGACGAAATATATGCATTGCAAAATTAATAAGAGGCCAATTAGAAATGATTTAAAAGTAAAAAATTGGAGAGTGAGTCATTCCAGAAGTGTCTAAGTTTAGAAATTTAGGGTCAATTTTATAAAGTGATGGTGAAATTGATGGAGATGTTATGCATAAGATACAAACTAGGTGGTTAAAGTGGAAGAAAACATCAGGAGTTATTTGTGACTGCAAGGTACCTACTAAGTTTAAAGGAAAATTTTATCGAACAGCTATAAAGCCAGTGATACTATATGGTAGTGAATATTATGCTTTGAAAAGACAATAAGAGCACAAGATGGAAGTAACAGACATGAGAATGTTGAGATGAATATATAATCATACAAAATTTGATAAAATACGAAATGCCTATATATAAAGGAAAGTTGGAGTAACACCTATCAAGGAGAAAATTGTGAAAAATCATTTAAGATGATTTGAGCATGTACAAAGAAGGGGGCAAGAGGAGCCAGTGAGGAGAGTTGATCAAATGGCTTGTAGACCAATCAAAAGACGTAAAGAAAGACTAAAAAGAACATTAAGGGAAGTTATAAGGACTGATCTCTTGAGAAATGATTTATCTGAGGAGATGATATTTAATATAGCTCATTGCATCGTATGATTCATGTAGACGAGCTCACATAATGGGATAAAACGAATGAATGCTGTTGTTGTTGCAGTTATTGATGAATCTTATAACATGAAAGAACGTTCTACATTCCACAAAATTACAAAAAGAAATTTATATATAATTTATTTTAGAATAAACTTCAATAAACATGAGCAAGTTATCACCTCGCCCCCTTTTTCCCAATCAAAAAAGTAAAATCCTGGATCCTCCCACGCATGTAGTAGTGAGGAAAGCACAACAATTAAGTGAAGTTACAAAAATTAGTTAAAAGGGAGTCAAACCTGGGCAGCCTCGTTCGCTGCTGTTTTTGTCCATAATGAAAGTTTGTCCCTTTGGCGCACACTCGCAACCACCCCGCAAATGTCGTCACCCTCATCAAATTGCTCCCCAATCAAAGCCATCAACTATGAACAGGAATCAAACAGATAAAAATTTGTAAATAACAGATTCCTACAAATTTTGTGAAGAGGGCAAAATGACCAACAATATAATTACAGTTTCAAGCCACATGATATCCAGGGTAGCCTTTCTACTGCAGATGGCAGTCCACTTTCCTCCATTAGCGCACTCAGGATCTTCCCATTTTGGTTCAATTCCAGCTTTGAACAAGTGGAAATCCGCATTACCAGGCAACTTGCTGGGTTTGAATATCTGATCATACAAACTATAGGAGGATTTCACGTTACAAATGTCTTGCTATTAGCAAATCTGATGTAAAATCGTAACAACAACAGAAATTTCTTAAAATCCCATATCATCATTAAGCCCATGCTTTGTGAATAACGAAAACTTTTTTAAGCCAAAAAAAAATTACAGAAACTTCTAAGATAGTGCATCAGCAGAGCCTCTCCCAACAACACAACGTCGGGAGATCTATAAACTTATCGAACTTTCTTCCACCTGCCCTTAAAATTCTCCAAATCCACACCCACCAACAAAATGTAACAAATATGCCAAAGAAAAATTAGTTAAAAAAATAACATCCTATAAGCGTACCACCAGAACTCCTCGACGGTGTCGAAGGTGTAAACCTTGCGAAGCGAGGTTCCCCAAGCAGCACCTTGCTTAGGTTTTGTATCGAACCAAAAAGTCCACTTTCTATCCAGTTTGTGTTTCGAGCCTGTCTCCGCCGCCGCCGCCTCCGCCTCCGTCGATGCGGCTACAGCTTCAGCTCCTTCAACTACTGCTTCGCTCGCCATTCCTTTCACAGAGAACAAAGGCTGGCTTGCAAATCTCGTGTTTAAGTAATGGCCATGCCACCAAGATAAAGATTAGATTTTTTCTGTTCATCACCCCGTTTTGGGCTTTCCATGGGTCTAACCCAAATAAGACAATGAAGTTCTAAAGAAAGATCCATGCTCAACATCAATTATAATTATTTCTTTAAAAAATAAAAATCATTTATAAGAATTTGGAAATAAAAATTAATTATTACTAAATTCACATTGATAAATGTAAAATTAAAAATATTAATATATGATTTTTATTTTATATAATATATTGATATTAATATATTGATTGTCTTAATGATATAGATTGGTTCATGAGTTCATTATAATAATCAGAGAGAAATATTATACACTTAAGGCTTCTATATCACTAATACTTTTAGTCGCTCTGATGATATAGTTTGAATGAAAATATTGATTTAATTACTATTATGATGACCAAATTGTTTCTAAATTGAAATTGGAGATATTAAAAGTATAATTATGAAGGGACCAAGTGACTGTAAAATAATACCCGAATATTAGTTAAATTTATTATTTTTAATACACTTATTAATTTCAAAAACAAAAATAAATCAATCTAACAATTCATCCATGTGAAAAAAGAATCAGTCTCCTCCAAAAATGTCAAACTCATGCTAGGTATGTGAAAAAGATGTGTATGCAGATTTTCAGAGGACAAGCAACAAAGACAACATATACATGCAAGAACCTTGTACTTGACACAACAAACATGAACATGCACAAGAAGATTATGCATGCAAGCCACGTAAATCTGTGGAGCTTTGCTGTCTCTTGTCATTTGTGTACATCTAGCTAGCTCTCTCTGTCTCTGCTTCTCAATCCCATACAACTAAAATGAACGTTCATGTTCTTCAAAAAGGATAGCATTAATAGTACCATAGCGTATTGAGGCCAAAGAAAAAGCTTAAGAAGAAGATTAAGAAAATGGAAGGAGAGATAGAGAGGGCATCACTCGTAACTGAGGCTTACAATGCACCCGTTACTTCTCAGAGAAGGGTCAGAGATGACTTGGAAATTTCTCTTCCAAAGCCATGTGGGTTTCATTTCATCTCCTCTTTCTCCTCCTTACATGTTTTTTTTCCCCCAATTTTTTTGTAAATGCTATGGAGAAAGAAACCCAGTCCCTTCACTAACACAATTCCCTTTTTATGGATTCATGTCTTGGCAGACATGCCCAGAGCACTAACGGCTCCTGATGCGAGACATCCACATGGTACTACTCAACATTGGCACTACAACTTGACTGTTCTTCAGCAGCATTGTGCTTTTTTTGATCGAGATGAAAATGGAATAATTTACCCTTGGGAAACTTACATGGGTAAGAGCTGTTCTTGTTTGCTACATAACCATTATAAATTTTCAAGTGTCAAAAACTTACAAGATGTTTTTAGAATCAATTAAATATTTAAATTTAAAAATGTATGTATTATATAATGTGAATGTCATAAACAATGCAGGAATTTCACTTTTTCTTATATACGTCAGGCTCAAATTGTTTAAAATAAATTTTCAGCTTGATCAACCTAACCGCCTTTTACTGTGTGTTTTGGAAATGTTAAGGGCTGCGAGCAGTGGGATTTAACATCATTGCCTCTCTTCTTATAGCAGTTTGTGTCAATTTGGCTATGAGTTATCCTACTCAGCCTGTAAGTCATTCTTCTACTTATCTTACAAAACAAGAAAGGAAGAAAAAAGAGAGAGAGAGAAAAGACAAATTTGATCTATATTCTATAAGTTCACTTGGTGATTTAGCTCCTCATACCACCATTTTTCACTCAATTGTAATCATTTTAGAAAGCAATGTGCAACTAACATGCAATTTGGTTTTGAAGTTCACAAATGATTAAGCTATAACACTAACAAATGCAATTTTGCAGAGTTGGTTTCCTTCTCTTTTGTTTCCGATATATATTCACAACATACACAGAGTAAAGCATGGAAGTGACTCTGGAGTTTATGACACTGAAGGACGGTAAGCAATTATGAGCAATTGTGTATTAAAATATGTCATGCAACAATTTGATTACAAAGTGTTTGAGAATATGGCTCAATGAAACTGCAGCTATGTACCAGCAAATCTTGAGCACATGTTTAGCAAGTATGCTCGCACGGTGCCTGACAAGCTCACACTTGGAGAGCTTTGGGAAATGACTGAGGGAAATCGAAATGCCTTTGATCCATATGGCTGGTGATTATCTTAACATTTTTTCGGTCTTATGATATCTTGGTAATTGTTACTTTACTTTTATTTAATTGAAAACAAACAGTGAGATTAAGATGTGATATCCTTAAATGAAAGCATCTTGTTCCTTGAGGTTTTTACTGAATGTCTGATACACATGCATGTGATGTGTTTTTAGGGTTGTATCTAAACTGGAATGGGGGTATCTGTACATTCTTGCTAGGGACGAGGAAGGTTTCCTTTCTAAAGAAGCAGTAAGACGCTGCTATGATGGGAGTTTATTTGAATACTGTGCTAAAGTGCAGGCAGCGAAGTTGGGTTGAATCAATTAGAGGTGTATGGTTTATTACACTCTGCTGTTTGTGTGATGAGTCATTGATGATGTCAATGAAAAGTAAACTCATGTCATCTGATGTGAAAATTTAGGAACATTAGCTTTGAGATTGACTCATCCATATGCTCTAATAATGCCATACCGTCATTCCACTGCACTGCATAAACTTTCTGTCATTTCTGGTAATTTGTGACTGTTTCATGTAATGTAGTTCTATTCTCATCAATGAAATGCCACTATCGTGTCTTAGCTTATCCACTCCAAAGTCCGCGATAAAGAGGCAAAAAGAAAACTAGCTGGCTTCTCTTTCCGTCGATTTGGAACTTATTTCTGAAATGAAATGCTGCATTTACAGGATTCAAAAAGGGAATAAGAACATGCTATTATATGGCATAATACATTAGGCAACATAGTACATTGGATTTGGTAGTTTAAATGTCCTTCTAGCGCTTGGAAACCCTTCAATGCTGCTGTATTGGTCCCCAACGATAGCCCAAATGTGATAACCATCACTAATTAGTTGTTTTCTCACGTCAGACTTGTATTTCTGTACTGATATCAATTCATCAGCGGAATCTCTGTGCAAAAATTAGAAGAATTAGCCAGAAAAATGAAAGGGAAAGAGGGTAAGAATATATACAGCAATGAATGAGAGTGAGAGATATTAAAGGAAGGGCTGGGATGTACTGACCTCAATACAAGACTAGTCCACCCATGATAACCGACACTGACAAGATTGTCAATGGTGGCTGATCTGAGATGCTCCCTCCTTGCAGGAACCAAAATGATCTGAATTCCTCTGGACTTCAGATCATTGAAGAGTCTCAAGGAGTGATCAAGAGCAGGAGCCTTGGCTTTGCTCATCCATTCCTCCAGCGACGTCACATTCAATTTCTTTCCCCTGGGTTTGAACAAGAAAGCCCCTCAGTCACAAATCACAATGCTGACTTAAATGCTAAGAACATTTGAGGAGCTGTTTGGCATAAAAATGCCATAGAAAGAATACAATATAGTGTTAAAACTTGAAAATTCATTAGGGCCCAAAAACAACTAGTTAATGAGAGTGAATCAGAAGTACCCGTGTAAATTATATTTGTAGTAAGGAACTATTGAAAGAAGAGTATCATCAATGTCAAAAATCCAAGCGTCTCTGGCATCTTTTTTTAGGTTGCAGCTGGTGCTGAGATAAACCAAGCATTCCTCAGTAGCCAGTTCTGAGTCCACCTGGTACTGAGTGGATCTGACATAATTTCCAGTGTAATCTGTGCATTCGTCAGGCACTACTTCAAAGTCTCTAATGTTGTGCAGCTTAACATTCATTCTCCAACTCTCACAGTAATTCTTCAAGCTGATCTTCAACCCATTACGGGTCCTCTGATTCGGTATATTCCAATCTGCAACAGCAAGAGGCATCAAAAGGCACAAGAAACCCAAACAGTACCCCACAGTTTTACCCATTTTTGGTCCTTGGCGAAAGGGTAGGAAGGGGATTTTGAGGAATTAAATGAACCCTGATAGCCCTTTTTTATGTCTGCCATGGATTCAGAGTAAGACATGATCACATGGTTCTGATAGTGGACAGCGGCTGCAAACTTGACTTGCCGCACCGCCATCACATGCTGCGATCGCTGGCAAATTCCTTAAATTAAGCAGAAACATCTGTTCAAACGAAATTAGACTGTTCATGAAAACGTATATTAAAAAAAATAGTAACATAAAAAAGTGCGTAAAGTTTACTTATTTTACATTATATATACATATTTTTTTCTCGAATGTAAAAAGATCTGGATTATAGGAGATACCTGGAAGTCACAGACTCGCATAATATGGTTCTATTTGTGTCTGGAATCCAGCGATTTTTTCCAATATTGTTGGTATTTCAATTTTCAAATACATAGGTAGGGAAGACAGCAAAGATGACCTACTTTTTCATTATGTCTACTCAGAAAATGAGTCATTATTGAGAACATGCCGTGCCATTTAGATTTTTCACGAGGAAGTGTTCACTTATATCATATCCTGCGCCAATTTTGTCCTTATGGCCATTACGATTCCACTGCCATGCTGCCAACTAACACGTTCATAATACAATATTTAGAAATTAAGTTCGTTATTTTTTCAAATATTGTTGCTTAAATATGATTTTTAATTTTTTTAATCATGAAACATGATTAATTCTGTTGATCTTCAAACTTAATTCTTAATTTAAACCTCACAATCCAAATATTAGTTATAGAGTCTAATTAAAACAGTTTCGAGAATTTTGATTTTTTTTTTTGAAAAAAATACATAATCAATAGAGAAAAAACACTCATGATGTAATTGAGGAAATCACTTTAATAAATAATAAATAAATAATGATAGATGAGCTGGTTTTATTTTGATATCATATTAATAAATAGTGAATGAACGATAACATATACTTTTTAATCTTATGTAATACTCACTTTCAGTCATATATAGAGACTTTGGTCATAATTTTAAATATAAGACCATTTACAATATATGAAGTAATATTTATTATATATTTTTAAAAAATATCCATATTTAATATATTCAAAGAGAAAAAAAAGAGATTAAATAAAAGTAGTTTTGAAAAAATATTAAAATTTTTAAAAAAATCAAAATAGTTAAGTAGTTTTAACTCTCATTCTTAATCCGCATGATTCAATTAAAAAGACCTTATATTCAATACCAAAGAAAGTATATTACTTTTAATTTTAATTTGATTTACTAAATATTGTTAAACCTATTATGTCAATTATTCTTATATTTTGTGCTCTAAATATATTCAATTAATCTCAATTACAACTTCACATACCACACATCCCAATGAAATTCAATATATCATTTATTAAAATTATTACAAAAAATTCCATAATTTATGTATAGTACGAGTTACTGTAAATTTATATAGATTTCAATCTCATTTTAACCAAGGAAATTTGGTAAAATACTAACTGAGCTATTGAAGAGTAAATGAAATAGGAAACAGACTGGAAAAAGTGCTACTCATGAATGCTTTTAATCTGTTGAAGACATGCTCAGGCAAAAGCAAAAAAACAAAAAACAAAAAATCCTTTGCTGATATGCTGAAATAATCCTAACCTAACAAAGAATTATTGTAATCAAGCCAAGTCAAATCTAACTCAACGTTTTCCGCTAAATAAACTTCCGATGGTATGGGTGACAAAATTTATGATTCACCTTTGAATTAAATGTTAAAAAACTAAGTAAAATGCACACACCAAAAAAACTAGGCCAACAAGATCCACATGATAAATGGCTGAGGCTATCTTCCAATTACTTAAATCTCCCTCACATAAATGACATTGGCCACCCTTGAAATCCTAGGCCTTCCCAATTGGTCTAGTAATGGCTGAACCTGAAGAAATTAAGAGAAAATCAATCTGAATCAAATGCACATCACCAAGAAATGGATGGGCAAAGAAATCACTTTTGTGTGTTGAATCTCATCAGGCAATTGAAATTAGGTAAGATAAGAAGTACTAAAATCCTATTTCTAAATATTTTAGACTAGGCCCCACAGATAATTGGATTTATCAAGACAGTTCACAATAATAATTTAAGATCAACCTGAAAGTTAATAATGAAGTTCACAGAAACAAATTAGATAGCAATGACATCACCATGAACTGAAGATAAATCACACCTTATACATGATGTAAAGCCCCAATGGAGCAGATGTGAGCACTGAAAAAGCCAGCACATCTGTAACGATGGACTCTGTTAGTTTTCCAGACTTGCAACTGTATCAGCCATTGCACGTTGAGAAAGATACATGACTAAGTCTGGGGACAGCACTGTTTTATCAGATTACTGGAACTGAGGAACTTAAACATTCAGACGTTGTAAGGTATTAAATTTTATAATAAGTTTTTTTAAGTAAATCCTTCAAAAACAATTATATTACACTGGTCAATCCACATTCAAAAGAAATCAAACTAATAACAGCAAAATTCACAACCAAGTAAAAAAGGAAAAAGAATAAAGATTTTCAATCTAAACATGCACAATAGTCAATAGGAAGTAAAGATAGGATCGTGGGGATAATCAATCTTTTGATATATCAACAACTGAAAATAGAAACAAGACTAGGAGCAAAAGAAACATGTATTGAACAGCGAAAAGTTAGATCCCATTCATGAGACATCCAACTTGATATATTCGACAACATTTATGTGGCTGGCTCCAGAAGTATCAATCATTATACGCACATCAATATGCACGCATCAGGACACTGTTCAGACTTGAACCAGCAGCCTTTATACATTCTGTATGCACTCTGACTCACTAAGGAAAACATATGGTCAAACGATGCCTCATTGCTTCTACATAAGCACTATAAGTCTATAACAGATTCAAACATCCCAAACAGAAGATCAGGTCACCACAAGTTCATCGATTCACATATGAGCCTTTATAGGGAAAAACAGCCATAGGACACTTCTACACTGAGAGATCTTATCAAATTTTCATATTCCCATCCACTTCCCACTAGATGTCTCAAAATCTGTTAAAACCAAGTTGATCAGTAGGATTCGGAACAACAAAGGCATATGAAAATTGTGACATGTTAAAAGCAGCAGAAGATAATAGAAACAATGAAACCAACTTAATAAAATGTAACGAGCAGGAAACCTTCAAAGTACATGGAGACCGAATCCCTCCCTCACTACATTGCAAGGTCTCACAGTGGCACAATCACAGTGGGTAAAACCTTCTTCTGAGCCTTAACCTTGTCGCCAACTCAGGTAGATGGCAGCCATTGATTCCCTTCAGCTTCAGTAATATAATGTCGAGATTTTACGCCAGTGTTCTCAGCACTGATTAGGGACATTCTGATCTTGTAGCCAACAAGATATCCACGTCCTAAAACAGAGATGTTACGAAAAGTTATATTATTTTCGACGACCCATAATTAACAGAGCAAGAGATCCAACCCTTAACTTGAATAAATCCATGCCATCTTTAACTTCAATGCATTCAAAACAAAAATTTATCCACCTTATATTTATGTTTAGTGACCCACAAATTCTGAAAAGTATGGATTAAGACGATGCACTGACTATACATTCTTCAATAACCATATATATGTTTGACCCAACATCACTTTCAACCTTAACATGAAACCATTTCATTTAATATCACATATTCAGGTTACATATTTAGGATTTCCATTTCCAAATCAAGAAATACATTTTCTATACAATAATACGCCCCAAGCAATACCACGTTGTTTCTGCACGCAAACTCAAACTGCCAGAACAAAGACTAGCATGGGCTGGCCAACTGACCTCGCTTCGCCATCCTCTGGCTCTGTTGCTGCTGCCTAAAACCAACGGCTTAATTGGGTGATCCTTATAAGGAACCTACGCTAGGGTTCAAGGAAGTTTAAGGATTAGACTAGGATGAATGCATGGGTTGACTTTTTTTTTTTTGGGTCCAACCCATCAACTTCCCAAGTTCTCTAAATTCCATGGGCCAGGCCCTGATTTGAGAGCTTCTATTCTGCCCAAAATGTTTTGGACTTAAATGGAGGCTTTTAGTTTCCCTCAACGATAAGAAATAAAAATTTAAAAAAATCTCTCGAGAATTATGTTTATAGAAAATCATTAAATTTAATGGAGGTTGGTACCTAAAAAAAATTAATGGAGGTTGAATTTTGTTATAAAGTACGTTACATGTAATAGTTAAGTATAATCAGATAAGATTAAGAGCTATTTGTTTCGGGAGAGAGAGAGAGAGAGAGAGAGAGAGAGAAAGAGCTATTTGTTACAACTAGAGAAAAATCTTCATCCAATTGCACTTTTGGCTTTGGTGTATTCTCAAAAATCAAGATCATAAAAATCTTAAAAAATTTTTGTTTGAGCAACCCAAAATTTCATGCTTTGCAAACAATTAAATTATAATATATTCCTTCTTGTGGAAAATATAAGTAATTTTTTTTGGTAATATGTTGATTCAATTGAATCATTTGCGGAATTGTCTAGTGCTTTAATTATTTTTATTTTCATTTATACCCCTAATCTACAATAAAGAGATAAGAGATAAAGGATATGGAACATGTAATTAATAAGACCTATAGTGGAAAGTATTTGAATTTCTTTGACAAATTTAGTGATTTAATTCTTTTGTTAAGATATGTAGGACAATTAAAAATGAATAATATTTTGTAGTAAGAGAGTACGGGTCTGTTTGACAGTATTTTCTGTTTTATTGTTCTGAGAATAGTTTTGTAAAACTGTTTTCGAGAATAAGTTTTAAAAACAAGAAAACAAAAAAATATGTTTAAGTAATTGTTCTCAAAATCATAACTAGTGAGTGATAGATGAGTTATTCAAAATTTATAACTTTACCATTAATGAGGTGGATGTTTCTCACCTTTTCTTGTATTTTCAAGAATAAAAACTACAAAACACCTTAAAGGTGTTCTGAGTTTTCTGTTCTTTTATTTTTCTGTTTTCCAGAACAGTTCATAAAAAACAGGTTTACCAAACTGTTTTCAGAAACAGAATCAAATAGGCCCCACACTTCATGTGTTGGATATATACTTCATGACCTCATAAATTGAGTCAATGTTGGTGACAAGCATAGTTCAATATTACCGTCTCATATAGCTAAGGAGGTTTCATAAGGAAATATTTGATCGATCAAATAGACTATCCTCGCATTGCACGGATTTTAATGAACAATTATGAATTATATTTTTAAAAAGAATATATGGACAAGTAAATGTTCATATTCCTTGCTAAGGATGAATCTTGGACATTTTGACTCTTGGTTTGACTCTGTTTCAGGCTTTAGTTATCGTTAGCTTGCAGAAGCAAATAGGAAGAGAGTGACACTTGGTGACATTTTCAGTCGTCTACGTCGGAAGAAGATTTGATGGTTTGGAAAGTTGAGGAAGAAATTCCATGAGGGACATAGAGAAATTCGCAGGAAAAAAAAATGAAGTTTGGATTTTAAATTTTGGAATGGGAAGAAAGGTAAGAAGAAAGTCGGAGGATGTTCAATAAAAATTCAGTCTGGGCAGTCTCCTGGGTTCTTAATAAGTCCTCTTGCTCTACATTAGGATTGCGGTTGCTTCATCCATCTCCTACCATCTGCGAAAACGGGACATGTAAAGATTTGATTACCCCCCGGGTGCCAACAATATTTAGCTAAGATGGCCACGAAACATTCTCTGATCCGTTTTATGGTATAACCATCTTCAAATAACCTCACAGTGATGACCCCAGTTTTACCTTGGAATAACAACTTCGTAGAAAACCAGATCTCGATGCCAAGATTTTACCAAATATTCTTCATCAAAAGATTTTACAATCTTCTCCTTTAAAAGAAAAAAAGAAAAAGAAAAACATCAGGGTAAAAGATGCTTACAAATAATTCTAGTCTACGAATTGAAAGGGGAAAACAAGCATAACTACTTCTCCTAAATTAGTTTACCTCTAAAAGGATGGGGAAAAAAAAACAAAAACAAAGGAATTAAAGCCTGATTCTTGTAAAAACTCCTGAATCCTCTCAGTAATTGCTATTATAATACAATAAAAGAATTATGACCACCAAATAACCTAAATTTCTGGCTTTTGTCATCACAGATCCTGCCCACTGGTTGGCCGGAGAGTAGGACTCTGCGAGTGAATTATTGCCACAGCGATGGATAAAGACTGCAGTGAAGATAGGAGTGGCTGAGAATGAACATAATATAAGTCATCATATACTCTCACCATCCTCAAAGTGGGGCTGAAACCGCTTGAACCCTGAAATTTGAAGGACTGGTCATCTCATGACAATCTTAAATAAAGAATTGCTAAATGTACAGCAAACATGGATGTATAATAAAGTATTACATATGCATGTATGTCAAAAAGTTAAAACCATGAAATGACTTGGACTCAAGAAAAAGGCAGCAGCCAAAAAATCATAATGACTTGTAAACAGTACAGTTTGCTATAGATTTTATTATATATATATTGGTATTGATATATTGACGATATATTACGCATAATGTCAGCAATGAACTTACAATAATAGCAAGAGAAATCAAATATCAACTGTACTAATATAAGAAGATTAACAGACCTGAACAACTAAATCAACTGTCTTGCACTCGCCTTGCATATCTACTTGAGAGAGAACATCTGTCTCACACAATCTTCTCTCGAGTACTGTCAGAGGACATCCCTCATCCCAACCACCACAGTCACAACAGCCCCCAGATCTCCAACGATCTATGAGACTAGATGGCCCACCATTTCTGGTTCTTGGGCCACCATGTTGGCCTGCTGGAATTAGAATGCTCATGCCAGGGGAGTAACCGCTGGTTTTACAACTAATTTCAGAGGACGATGTAGTTTGCTTCACTCCAAATTTGTTGAGAAAATTTAAGCCCCAACCGCCTACTTTGTTAGGCCTATTGTAAGGAAGAAGGTCTTTCAGAATAATGGCAGCCAACTCAAAATTTGGTGGAACATTAGTTTCTATTACATCATTCTCACCTAGTGCATATGAATCCAACGGACAACTTTCCCCTATGGCACCTGATCCACCAAAGTTTGAGAGAGTTCTGCGTTTTGATGATGGACTTGTCCTGAATACTTGTGACACCTTTGACAACCCCTTATTCTTCCTCTGAGTATGGCTTGAAGTACATATTTCTGTGTCATAAGTTTCACTGTTACCAAATAATACAAATGCAATTTCAAAAACCCTATAATTGTTTGGGCTTAGTGTAGAAGTAGTTGATACATTCATCTTGCCAACAAGTTGCAAATCATTGTCCGGGATTTGACAGCCCTTTTGGCCACCCCTTTTCAAATAGAACAAGTATACATAGTCCAAAGCCTTAATATCTGCTGGATCTACCTTCCTCATTATGGCTACATAGACCTCCTTCTGATCATCTGTAGAAAAAACAAAATGAGGAATCCCTTTCCTCCATGTGCATCGGAGCATTGCATGAGAAGGTGTAGGAAAAGTAGAAGACAGCCGATCAGAACAAGTAGAGCCTGTGCTGCACGTAGAAGCAGGACTTTCATTAACAGAAGTAGACTGGAACTTGTGGCTTTTCACCACTGGTGCTTCCTTTTCTAGTTTATATGAAGAGATACTGAAACCACCAGGACGATCAGTCAAACTCATCCTGCTCAACTTGTTATTGCTATCCAAAAGCCCAAACTGGTCAAACAAAGGATTATTCAATATATTTAGCATACTCTTACTCCCCATCACTGTACCTAGGGTCCAATTTTCTGCAGCTTTATCACTTCTTCCTACATTCCCGGTCCCAGCTGCTTCAGGACATTCAAGGACGAACTCACCTGAATTACAAGCATCAATCAAGTCACCATAGCTTTCTGACAAAAATCCTGAGTTTGTGTATCCTAAGTTCACATGTATATTGCACTGACCTGCTTTCAATGCACTAATGTGTATATATTCCAGGCAGCGGCGAAGATATTTCTCATCTGCACTCACCATATGCTTCGGTATCCTATGGTTGAGTCCATGAACATGTCGGAAGAATATATCCTTCAAGAAAACTTTGTTAGCTTGTGACTGGATAATATTTACAACTACGGCCCGTTGTGAATTTGCCCTTTTGATCAACTTCTTTGGTTGTGATTCAGAAAATTTTGATGAGTCATCACCTGATAATTCCCTATCTTTGCACAAGCTATGCACTAAATCCTTTTTCCCGTGAAGGCATATGCTTTTATTTTCCATTTCTGACCTGCAACTAACTATCATGCATTAAGGGCAGGCCACTTCTTTCACAATCTTCCGCCTTCAACTAAATATTCAACGATTCCTGAAAAACAACAAAAATTGTTACACACCAGGTAAAAGATATCTTGCAAAATCAACCAATCAGAAATTCCAAAAGTAACATTTTAGCTGAAATGGTTGGTCAAGATAACTTTATCATGACATGCAACTTCGGAATGTAAATCAATAAAAAATCAGACATTTAAAATAAACATGAAAGCAATAATCATAGCAATACAAAGAAATCTAGAATTCGTATACATTTTGAATTGAAAATGGAGAGCTAATTGACTGAAATACCCATAAGTTTACTAAGATTTATGCACGATTCCAGGATTCATGAGAGCTCATTGAAGATACAATTCCACGAATTAACCAATACCAGGATCAGGTACACTAAAGCACCACTTTCCTGTCCACTGTTTGAAAAAAGCAAAGAATCCCTAGAAGAAGTAAGGAAGTACAGAAGAGCAAGAAAGTTCAATCTTCGCACATTATGCATCCTCAAACCACATAAAAGAAGGCCAATCAATCATTTCATAAACAAATTAGTACTTCATTAACCAATATACATCTGGTATAAAAAGGAAGCAGAAAAGAAAACAAAAGCAAAATGCAATCACTCCTATTATTAACTTTCTATTACCAGAGAAACTCGATCCAAGAAGAGCCGACTCCACCTTAATCAAAGGGACACAGATTAGCTGAAGAGAAAAGGCTGATTCTTCCAACACCAACACTCATTTATCCTCAAAATTAGAGCTTTTCATCCCGAAAACCAAGTTCAGAGGACACAACAAAACCCAATTACCCAAATGGACAGAGTGAAATGAACAGTAAAAGGTGGAAAACCCAACTTAGCAGCACATGGGAAGCAAAGATCAACACACAGCGACAGCCACCACACGTAATTATAATACTAAGTTCCAAATCTCCTTTTTTTTTTAATAATCTTCGAGAAAAGCGAGAGAAACTGTTCAATATCTGACCCCATCGGGAGGGGGGAAGGGAGGGAAAAAACTAAACTAAACTACCTAAACGAAAGGGAAAGAATGGCGTAGTGGTGTCATGAAAATGGGGTTCCTGAGCCCTGTTTGTAGGCCGAAAATTGGTACACTAACCTTGAATTCCCAAAAATCAGGGTTTGATTGTAGGACCCAATTTCTTGTTCTCGCAACTGGTGGTGGGCTATGCCGAGTAACTAGAGCTCTTCAAAATGGATAGAGGGCTTGGAGATAGCAAGCGACAAAGAACGATGTCAGATTTTGATGAGCTGGTACGCATGATAGATGGGTATGTGACTCCACTAAAGCCCCGAGAATTTTTGCATGCCACTTGCACATCTGAGAGGAAATTTCGAGATATTGAAAGAAATAAAAGGAAAATATATCAATTTCTTGAACTCGGAATTTGTGGGGCCGGAGAAAACGAAAATGTTGTTCTTGTTGATGCAGACACTGAGACACACACATGTTTTGATTGAACTTTAGATTTGCCTGGGCATGTAATGGAGAGAGAAGATGATATCAACTAGTCATGTGGTGGTCAAGGACATATATTCCTCTTTCATTGACCAACCATTCGCAATGGCAGGTATGGCAGGCCTTCCTGCTCACATGCTTTAATAGAAGTATAGAACATTAATAATTAATAAATTATAGTATTTAATATTTTTATTCTTAAAATTTTATTCCACCTTTTATACATTAATTCAATTTTTCATATCATACCGGTATTAAATATAAGTATCAAATATTTAAAAAATATGATTCGTTCACCTACATTTAGTTATTTTTTCCAAATTGTACCGTTTATTAAATATAGATCAATATTTTTATTAGGGAGAAATTTAGTGATGTACTCCTTATATTTCTTAATATTAATTTAAGGGATAAAAATATTACACAGAAATAATAGATTTATTTTTAAAAATACCCTCTATTAATAATAAATTTTATATAATTCAATTAATATAAATAAATTATACTACTAGTTTTTGAAAAAATATTATTTTAATTAGGAGTATTTTTAAAAAAAATTATTAAATACACCAAACAAATATATTATGGGCCTGTTTGATAGTGTTTCCTGTTTTCTGTTCTTAAAAACAGTTTTGTAAAATGTTTTGAAAATAAGAAAATAAAAAAATCTGTTTAAATAATTATTCTCAAAATCATAACTAGTGAGTAATAGATGAGTTATTCAAAATTTATAACTTTACCATTAATGAGGTGGATGTTTCTCATCTTTCCTTGTGTTTTCTAGAACAAAAACTACAAAACACCTAAAAGGTGTTCTGAGTTTTTTGTACAAAACTGTTTTCTATTTTTCAAAACAATTTTTAGAAAACAGGTTTACTAAACAAG
Organism: Adenanthera pavonina; assembly: GCA_026686845.1. NCBI lineage: Eukaryota > Viridiplantae > Streptophyta > Magnoliopsida > Fabales > Fabaceae > Adenanthera > Adenanthera pavonina. Next base: position 9,906,077 of record JAIVEN010000026.1, on the reverse strand, counting down.
TTTTCTGAGTTTTTCGTTTCTGAAAACAAAAAAACTGTTTTGCAGAACAGCATCAAACAGGGCCTATATCTCTTATATTTCTCCAAATTGTCCCTTAAATTAGGAAACAAGTGAGTATATATTAATTTAAGGCTATTTTATGAAAATTATTTTAATTTGAAACATATTTAAAAAAATTAATTATTTTAACAATCATTCTTAATTTGGATGAATTACTCATTCATTTCTTATAGTTAAAATAGAATAGATGATACAAATAAAATAGATCCTTTTTAACTTTTTTTTATTACAACTCCACTTAATTCTCTCTCAATACATCTCTCCAGATAATAAATCCATACAATAATATTGTAGAGGTAAGGTTGGTTATAATGAGAATTAGAGGGAGTAATTTCTATATTACCCTAGTCTTTGGTCTCATTATATTTTGTAAAATTTCTCTTATCATAGACGTTTGTGCTGTAAAAAAAATCTCAATAATATATTTATTTTATTTTATTTGTTATGAACTTAAATATTTAATTTTTATCACGTTCGAATCTATTTAATTTTATCCAGTATCCACCATTACAAATTGAAGGGATAGAGAAATGAAGATAGAAAGCTTTGTCTGTTCCCATAGATCAAAGTTCCATTGGTAGAATTAGATGCAAATGCTAAAGCTTCCTCCACTCGTATCTAAACATGTTTGCTTTGTTTCTTGGTGAGAATCTTCGCGATGATTATTCTGAATTGAGAGATGGGGACAGACATTTTCTTGCAAAATTATCAAGGGACAAGGACAAAATAATCATACCCCAAGGTACTTGAGTTGAAAAACTATGACTCCTTCCTAAACATGATAATTTTCTTTGTTAGATTGCATGTAATTGTAATACCTCATTTTTCTTTTCTTTTCTTTTTTGTTTTTCGGGTCAGACTTCAAAGAAACTTATGCTTCCATGGGTATGCTCAACTCCGTACATTACTAATATGTCGGGTATTTCCTTTTCGTACTATTTGAGTGATCTGTTTCAATCAATATTAAAGAGGAACTTGGTGCTTCAAGAGCCATCATTACAATAATCACCTTTAAGGTACATGAAAATATTTGTTTTAAAAAGAAAAAGAAAGGGACTTGTAGCCCCAGAAAAGATTTTTTTGCTCCATTTTAATTTGCTGCAATCTGAATACTTGAATATCGTATATGATTACACAAAGAAGGTATCAAAATTTTTTATAAAGCAAACGGCATATTGATTTGATATTAGAGAAAAAGCAACATTAACTAGAGTTTCTGCATCAGGCTTATTATCTATATACAACATATGTTCACAGATATGGAAATTCCTTTATTACAAGGCATTGGAACATCATCTGAACCAGAAAATTCTGATGCAAGTCTTGGCTTTCACACGCCTTGCAACAGTTGAAAGAAACATATTTGAAGCCTGTGAAATCTCTTTAAGGCTAGTTCCGAAAGATTAACTATAAACCTACATCAATGAGCTCCAAGATTATGCGATGCGATAAGAAAATTTGGGACACTTCTGTAGGTGCAAATAACGACTTAAATATTATAGTATGTGCAAAAATGTGTACATTTTCATTTTTTGTTTCTTCATAGATATACATATTTGTGGGTGTGAGTGTGTGTGTGTATATATATGTATATATTCTCCTGACTCTTATTGGGATAATATGAGGACCCCAATTATTTACTTTCCTTAAACCATCAACCTAGGATGGAACAGGGCCCTGTAAATTTTCTAAACTAAATCTATATGTGTGTAGCAGTCAGACAGTCAAATCCAGGACTGGATGGAATAGTTGCATTTGAAGGAGTTCACTCCACTGATATGAGCAAAAATATCTGAGGAATCAACCATATCATCTTCTTCCTTCACAACTACCTGCATGTACAATCACAAGAAGGAATATAATAGGATGAGGGAATTTTGCCAAGCATATAATTGATGAAAAGGAAAAGGTGATAGGGATTCTTTTTTACACATCGGCAAGTTGAACCAAAAACGTTTTCAAGGGAATCTTACGTCTTCTTCATCATCTTCTTCATGATTGCTACTAGCAGGTCTATGAGTATCTCCAAAATCATCATTCTTTGCAAACCTTCCTCTAACCCGAGGCCGGCTATCTGCTAGAGTTTTGCGACAAGCGTACTGCATATTTGTTTGCACCATTAGTTTCAAACCTTGAAAATATACAGAACTAGAAGACACAAGTGAAAAATCATGAAATATTTGATGTGACTTAAAAAAGTTTTTAGATATTTGTCACTGACTTTTTTAACAAAAAGTTAAAAACATAATATGTAAAGAACTTTTTTTTTTTAATTCCTAATCATGAAGTGTTGAACGATGATAAATTATACAATTAATATATTTTTAATAGAGAAATCAGTAGCAAACAATTAAAGAAAATTCCTAAATTTTGTTCAGAAATATCTGGCAGATCCATGCAGGGGGAGGAGAGAGAGGAGTGTATGATGAGAGTACCTTGATTTTCTTGCTGAAGTTTCTCTCATTCCTTTTCTTCATGTATCTATGAATCTTTTCTTTCCTCTGCTCAACAGAAAGTTTTCCAACCTTGAAGGTGGAATCCTCCAAGTTTGATATTTCTGGTGTCAAAGTGGTGGAACTCCCAGCCCCAGCCACCAGTTGCTGACTCTCAGCACTAAGTGCCTGACAAATTACAGATAACAATTAATTAAAGTCTTAATCAAGTTACAGTTAAGTGTTTAACTTTATATAGATGCTATAGAAAGTGATGGACAATAGGGGTGGCCATAAAGTGGGTCTTTTGAAAACGGTGATAATTGTATTGTTTAAGCATATTTTTTTGTTGAAAGTAGTGATTTCTTCCAGCGAGCCCAACTTTGTGCCCCTGTATAATGCAGGTGACATTTAAAGGGACTAATACAGTGAATGTAGCCACTGTTTGGCGGATTTGAGCATCTGTGAGGCTCCTTAAGGTTCTTAGAGATAGGTGGACCACGATCTTTCCCCAGATGTCTACCTCTGTTGAATTAAGCCTATTAGTTGTAAAGAACTTTACATCTTCAACCTTTCAGACTTGCAAATGGAGAGCTTTGGAGTTGGACTTCTTTTTCCTTGCTTTTGAATATATTATATTGAACTGAACCTTTTTAATTTGGGTTTTGACTGGGAGAAGAAATCAATCAAGACTTAAAAAACTGCCAGTACCTGGAGGTCTGGAGGGTTGAACACCCTTTGTAGTGAATCTGGGCAATAAATTCCGCCATTTTCTCCCTGGTAATCCAGTTCTTGTGTCTGCAGTTCAGAACCCAGAAGAATGCTCCCACCAAATATCCCAGAACTATCAGCAGATAAGGCAGTATTAAGGTGACCAAGAGGCATGTAAGGTCCTATGCCGGGGTTGAGATAAGAGCAAGAAGGAGATGAAGGGTTCAAAGGCACATAAGAAGGGACAGAAGATAAGCAATCCTCTTCAAAAACAGAAGCTAATGGAGCCCCCATAAGAGGTGCAACAGCAGCGGCGGTGGGGTATTGTGGGAGGCCTTCCACAACTGAACTTGCTGCGAGTGTGACCTGAGGCTGCAGTGAAGAAAAATCAAATTGTTCCTGTTGAGTTGTGACTGGGAGAAATGGAGGGACAGGGAAAGCAGGAGATGAGGAGAAGTCTATGGAGGCAGAAATGTCATTGTCAATCTCATCCTGGGAGCCAAAGATAATGGACAGATTGCTACTGTTGGTTGTATTGTTATTCTTGGTAGTGGTGGCAGGGGGAGGGGGGGCAGCGGCAGTACCGGTTGGATTGGTGCTAGTTGCGGTGGTGATTGTATTGCTATTGTTGAACTTATTATTGTCTACATCTAAAGCTAGAGATATATTTGGGGCATAGGAGGAGTTCTCTTCATAGCAACAGTTTGAGCTGGAGGTAACCTCAGAATTCTGCAGGGTCTCTGGGAACAACTCAGGGTCACAAAGCTCGAAAATTCGAGCACTGATTGGGCTTGAGATTTCATCCTGCACCAAGTGATATAAAAGCATTGTAAACAACATGGCTTCCAAAATCAACTAAACACATAACTGAGAATAATTGCAAGATAGACCCTATTTAAAACAAACTTGAAGAAGCGTGATTCTCTATAATTTTTTTCATTGTTGGCCTGAATCCAATTCCTCTACTTGTTGATAGACACGAGCCCGATTTGGTCATTTAAAACAGAAAAGAGGTCTCATGGTTTGAACACTAAAAAGATAAATATTCTCTAATCAATTTAAGCTTTGTTTTTGCAATTGTCCTCATCAGATAGTGGGCATTCCAGAGTAAGTTAAAAACTGTCAATTGATAACAGTATCTGCCACAATACTACTGTACTAGTTCTCCATCTTTGTCAAGAAGAAAACGAAATAATTCAGTGTACAAAACCCCAATAACACATTCTAAATGTAACTCTCAGTGGTTGCAAAGTCCAGTCAGTTGTGTCTATATTTATTCAAAAACAGATAAGAAATTCTCCAAAATGGGTTGGCTTTTTTTGGATTATAGAAGAAAAAGATGTGCATCTATCCCTCCATGTGACATGCAGGAGCCAGTGCACTTAATTTTTGTATGAAAAACAATTGTATAAACGAAGAAGGAACCTCATGGCATGTTATTTTTGTTCAATTTATGGAAATATCCCTACAATGGGAAGTACGAAAGACTCTTAAGGAACTCCATCATGTGAACTGTTTTCATTAAGTTCCTTCTCTCTATCTTACTGAATAAAAGAATCAAAATTAGCAAAGCTTACACAGAAAGCGCAAAAAGATATATATTCCACAATAAATGAAAGCTAAGTTTAAAAGACATCTTGTAGCTAAAAAACGTCTAAAAGATTATCACGGAAATGCAGAAAATTAAGATATGGTTACAGTTCCAATGGTGCCCTTAGAAAATGACAGTTCGGTGGCATAACATCTTTTGATTGGACAATATCAGAAAAGGGAAAAGCCTAATTCTTACGGAGTCTTTGATTCGTTCTTATTCCCCAGTCAATAACACATTGCTTTCCAACTAAATAAGTATAGGAAAAGAAAACTTTTCGTCCTGCAAATTGTAAGGTGGTTTCCGATTTTCTCTGAAATATACACACACGTGTCTCCGTATACATATTTAAATTATATCTAGCTCTTCCTTTTAGCTCTGGAATATCACTAACAAGAGGAATATTTCAATAAAAACATTATTGAGGACAAATATCAAACAGGACTTAAACATACCATTCATGCGTGCATGGATAAAATAACAGCGAAGATCATCAGATAAAGAATTGAACACCTAAAACATAACATGATTAATTTCAAGAGAATAAAAATATACGTAAAAGAAAAATAATCCACTTCTCAGCCTCCTATAATATATAATAATCACAATCACATCCCACAAAGCTATTATACGTATATGCATGTATATGCATTGAACAACATCATGATTGAGACTGGAGGTCATTACAATATTGGTAAGTTGCTCCGCCTGAGGTGGCGGTGGCGGTGGCGCGTGGATGACATCCTGCAACATCCTGCGATTCTTCCTCTTTTTGACGCCAAGAAATTTAGAAAAATAAATAAATAAATAAATAAAAACTGCGTACGTGATATATAAAACTAGCTATTTCCTGTATGTATAAATATAACCTTATGAAGCACACCAAAATGGTATTTGAACTTGCCCCAGAAGTCTATTCATCGTTATGAGTCGCAAAAACAATGCACAAGAACACTCTCACACAAAAAGGAGCAGAAAAACAGAAAACAGCGAACAGAAACAGAGGAAAAGTTGTAGAGAGAGAGAGAATGGTAGGAGCAGTTAGCTAAGAAGGAGGAGAGTATGAGGGTGTCAAAAGGCTCAAGAAATATATATAGGGGTGAGGGGTGTCCCTATTGCCGTCAGCCTTTTACTCGCAAGGCGTCAACGCGAGGCTCACGGCGGACCACGCATTGCCTATGCGGGTCGGATCATGGTTTTGACCCGCGCCAAGTCAGGAGACGCAGCTGAAATTGGGTTGACCAAGCCTTTCGCATTAAGTAACTTTCTTTATTTTATTTTCTTTTTAATTTCTTCTAGTGCGTTTTTCAATATTCATTGCTATTTTTAGGGTCTCTTCGTCAATTAAGTGTTTTTGGCATTGGAGTGTTAGTATCATCTTGAATTTGTTATTACGCTTTTTTTTGTTTTGGTTGAGCTGTGTTATGGATGACAACTGGATTTTACATGCTAATTATACCCAGTGTAACACTTTAAAATAGCTTAAACTGGATTAGAAAATGACTAAGAATGATGCGATTTAATAACTGATTTGGAAAAATAGTTAAATTCAGGAATAAATGTTATTTTGGTGTGTTGCCACTTGCTACTATATGCATTTTAAGTAAAGCAATATGAAAAAGTATTAACTGAAAATTCTTTTATTGTAAATATAGTACTTAGAATTGCAAATTATATATAACATTTTTAGGTATTGGAGTGGAGTTAATAAAAAAAAATAAAATAAATTTAATCACCTTATGTTATCATTTTCTTCTTACAGGAATTATTTAGCTGGATATATTAGCGTAAATGTTATATTTTTCTCACATGCATGACATAAAAGAGTCTCAGACACGAGAGATAGAACGCTTGTGTCATTGTGCCTTTAATGTTTGTGGCCTTCACGTGCCTTGTTTTTAAACTAAAGAAACATATCCTTGTTAGATATTTTGTACAAATAGAATTTTTCATATCATCTAAATTATACTGTGTTGGCCAAAAAACAATTATATTGTACACTAATATTATTTTAATTAAACAAGTATACTTAAAATTTAATAGTTGATAATCAATAGTAAATTAAGCACAATATGATATATATATATATATATATATATACTGTGTTTGAAAAGATTCCTGCATGTTGCCACGGACATATATATACATACAAATAAATATATCAATAAAAAATACTATCAATAAATCTCAAAAAGATTTGATGAAGCGGCTCAGACGTACTCTCATATTCCCGGCCGTAACAATGCCTTGAGATAAAATACCCTCAGAAATGAAGATGCTTGTGCTCTGCAATTCTCTTGTAGTCATATATACCATTGTAAATATTATTATTTATTTTTAAAATATACGCAGATCTCTCTTAAAATGAAAAAGAAAAAAAATTATATTATACTTTGTCTAAATTTATACGCTCGCCAAAATACTATCTACGAGTTAATTTTAATTTTTAGTTAAAAATATATATTAATTAATTGTATTTAAAATATTTTGATAAAAATTTCAAAAAATCCGTGTAATTTATTCTCAAGCTGCCCATGTATATATCCAAGTGAAATATATAAATAATATTCTAAAGTGATATTTATATTATAAGCATCCAAGTCAAGCAGCAAATGAAAACCCCTCCTTGTTTCATGAAGATTATGATAGGATCCCAGAGAAGAATAATAGCATATATATTATTCAACATCACGCACAAGAATCATTTCAGATATTTTCCGTAGAGAGCTTGAGAGAAAGTTGGTCATCAGTCATAGACAAACGAAGCTGCTCTCTCCAATATAAACCCTAGGTTTTGGTAAAAAGATACAAGAACAAGCCCACCATATAATTAATTAATTAACCAGCACCATCTCAATCCAAAAAAAAAAAAGAAACCGATGATCGACATATATACATAGGTACAGCTTACTTTGCATCATATATTATCTCTCTACTGCAAGGACGAAGATGCTCTCAGTCCTTTTCAACTTGATCTTCATTTGTGTGTGTGTGTGTGTGTGTGTGTGTGTGTGTGTGTGTCTTAATTAATTATATATATCTGTGTAAATTAACTAACTCTAATATATCTGGAGATCGACACGTTGGGTGGCCTTTTAACATGCGTCCCGCATATATATGTCTACAAAAAGATGGTGAAAATAGGTTGTGTTGTGACACAGTGGAAGCTTGAATGTGCTATTCTCTATGTGGTCCACTCATAATTTTATATATCAGACATTTCTGCTCTGTAAATTCGATTCTAGAAAGAGCTTCAGTTTGGCTCTTTTCTGGGAAAAAAGCTTAGGGAGCAGCCAGTGGTTCCATTGCAGAATGGAAATTCCTAAGAGAGTGAACTTATATATATGCCTTAATTTAATTTGGTTGTGGATTCTCTCTCAGTCACAGAGTTGCGTTTCACTCTATACATGTATCGTCTTTTTAGCCACCCCGAGTAGAATATTGATAATATTAACATAGATTCCAGGCATTGACGGGACCAAAAGCCCTACTTGTACTTCCTACACCGTTGTTAATTAGTATACCCAACTGTTCTCATGCTGGAATTTGTGCCTAGGTTCTTGACTAGAAAGCACCATCGTTGGATCTCATTGCTCTTTTTCTCACCCCTATATATTTTATTTACATTCATCCATGCACTTTAATTATTTGTTTTTAATTATCTCTTTACCTAGCTAGCTTGATTGGGAAGTAACATTGGTATATATTTCTCCGTGTTGTGATCGATGCATGGATGTACCTTTGAATTTGATTTGGCTTCTTTCGTTTCTTTTTTCTTTTTTCAATTTGGTGCTGAGTTGACCTCTGGGATTAATTATCAACTTAATTAATGATCGTTAATTACTGTTAAATAGGATTTTTGGAACTGTTTTGCTTTTAGTGTCCTGTGCAAAAAGTGACATATATTGCATGTCTAATAGCCTCATGGCTTTGGATACCCTTTTCTTGTGATTATAAGTATAAATTTTATACCGATACATAATCATCACATATAACTTTATTAAAGTTGTTACTTTTCAGTACAGAATTATACTGTCATCCATTGGTCTAATTACGTAACACGATATTACTTTTCCTCCAATTACAGCAGGTATGCCCATGAAAAAGACTAATTTACAACCCCACTCCAAAAAAAAAAACAATGATTTATTTATTTGTTTTAAAGTTTAATGCATAAAACGGTATAACTTTCGTCTCTAAATTATACGTACGTACGGTATAGTCTTTTTATTACTTTTTTTTCTTCCCACCACTACAAAAAGAGAAGAAAATTTGGATAGATGGCTTATTAATTTCAGTTTTTGTTTTCAATTTATCTTTTAAGATGATGTGTATCGCTTTTTGTACCATTTTTACGCTTGCTTGTGCTTCTTAATTAGTAAAAGTATCCTTATATACCAAGAGTTACTTTGATATATATAGCGTGAGAACTTGGGGTTTAAACTAAATGGTAAAGTTTTGTATAATTAAAGCTGCCAACACATGCATGCACACACACACACACACACACACACACACACACACATATAACATGCCCATGTTGATAGCTGTCATACGATGATACGAATTAATGTGTAAATCAATTGTTGTTGAGCTTTACAAATAACAAAACGATATCTTAGCACTTAACCTCTCTCCCCACCTTTCTGTTATACGTGTCTTTATGTTTCGTGGTCTGGATCTGCTCTATTTTGTTGATAGGAGACATATAATTTCCTTTTTTCACCAATGCTTTCCGAGGACACAAGATCCTACTTTATATCACCAATTAGATTTTTCTTTCCCGCGCGAATACGCAGTGGCACATGGAGGACATTTTATTTAATTTTAAAATATATTAAATTTTTAAAAAAATTATCACTAATTCCCTCTTGTCCCAAAAAAATTATATCAAATTATATTAACTAAAATTAATATAAATTTTAGAATTAAAAAAATTAAATTTTTTATTAAAAACATGGGGCCCACCTAAAAATAAGGAAAAAGATTAATTCCATTTGTAAAAACAAAAAAATAAATAAAAAAAGTGAACACTTAATAAAAAGAAGAAAACCAAAAAAAAGAAAGAGCATGGAGTTTAAAGTACAGTGGAGTCACGGCTATAACGTATAATACCAGCCCTACCCTAATTTTTATTATATATTGATGCTTTTGTGGCTAAATTAAGCTTGATTCCACATGGTATGTTTCTTTTTGCAGACCAAAAAAATGGCAAAAATTTAAAAAAAAAAAAAGAAAAGAGCACAAGGGGACGCCTAGGCGTAGCTCCTCACAAAAACAGTACGAATGCTTATATTTATGTCAATTAATTAACATACACATATATCTATGAATTAATATACTTGAAATCATTTGGTAATTTAATTCTTCCACATAACAGATTGATTTTCATATGAAATCCATCATTTAAGAAACCTTCAATCATAATTATTCAAGTAATTAGGGCATGTGTTTCCGATAACAAAACGATTTGTACGTACGCCAGATTTTCTATTGTCTATATTTTTTATTTTTTTTTTCAATTCTGGAATTTTCCATGCAAAGTATAGTCTCGGATCTGTCCGTGATGTGAAATATCATTCGTATAAGTATATAACAATTATATATATACATATAGTTTAGCCAGAAAAAAAAAATATATATATATATATATAGTTAAGCACATATACGACAATTTTTACCAAACAATTTTTGAATCTCAACCCTTTAAATACGTGACATGAGATTGTTTTTTGTTTGAGCTCGAAGCGGATGCATGCATGACAGCAATATATTTATCTAGATTTGACAACATAAATAAGCCCGAAATACACTTTGTTTTGTTATCAATATATATATATATATATATTTGTTGTGTTCAAATCGGAGAAGGATCTGATACAGTCATACAGCTTTTTTAAAATAAAGTTTTGATTTGCTTAAGATATTAAGAATGTAGAATAAAGTATAAACAAAGTGTTCATAATTTCTCCTCTCTTTTTCCATATTCACAGTTTTATTTCTGGCTGCTTTTGTGGGAATTTAAACAGAATTGGAAAAAGAATATGTTTCGCCAAAACAGGGATAATGGGTTTCTCTATTAATTCTTTCAAATTAACTTGTCTTTCTATCTTTATACGCACACACATATTAGATGAAATTAAGAAACAATACATCCGAGCATATCTATATATAATTATTTTGTGTGTGTGAGTGTGCATCAAATTAGTGGCATACTTGCTGATTTTTTGTTTAATTTTTTGTAATACATTTTTAATGCAAAAATAAAGTATAGTAGTTTTAATTATAATTTAAAATATAAAGCAAAAGTATTAAAATTTATGTAACTTGTCATTCTCCTATTGTCCCACGTATATTTTAGGTTATTTTTTAAAATTATAATTTTTCGACAATGATATGACTTCCATAATTATTCTTTTTTATCTATATGCTAATTATGGCTCTAAAGACATGGCCAATTGACCTTAGATCCATGCATATTAGTAATTATCAAAGATATATATTGCTCTATGTGCAAATAAAATTTATGTTTAATTTTCTCATTTTTATTTATGGATTTTAGAATATGATCTCCTTTGAGATCTTATTGATTATTTCAAAAGCCTTGCGTCGTTTATAATCATCTTATAGAACTTCCAAATCCAATAAAGCTAGGGAACATGGAACAATCACTTTTCAATCTGTAAAGGAAATAAAAGCTCTAATACTAATCCTTTGAATTTATATGTTCAATTTATCACCATCATTAATGGGTGCTGCTACAAGAAAATTATGATCGTCCACTTTATGTTTGAGAATTTCTGGGCCGACATTCTTTTTTTCTTCTAGTGACGGCTGGCCAACACACAAGCTTACTAAAGATATTCATGTCCTCTCAAGTTTTCATCTTTCGCAGTGGAGTTCCATCATAGTGGATCTCACCCATCGCAATTGCTGTGCAAAACTAACTCATTCTTCTCCCCACAAACAGAGACGCAATAAACTCAATTCGATTTTAATTAGTCAGATCCAACATGACTTCCAAAAAAGATAGGATAAGCCTTGTGCAAAGTCACAGTATTTTTCGATTTATAAATAGTACAGCATCCTATAATTTTTATAAATATATTGAATGAATGAATAATGAATTGATATTGATTGTGGATGACTTTGAGGACCAAACACAATCAAGCATAATCGACCCAATAGAGTGGGCACTTGATGTCAGAATGGGCAACCACACACATCTTGATTACAGCGGATGCCCATGGAAACAGAATACTACAATGATGAACTAAAAATGATAGCATAACGAAGCAAAGTTGGCAGTGCTTTAACAAAACCTCTTACTGTGAACCTAAGCATAATGGAATTTCAAGCATAGAATCTACTGACTAAACTTGTGTATCCATCATAGTACATCTGACTTAGTTACTGGATACAAGTGAAAAATCAACCTCATGACATTAACAAGAAGAAAGTAATAATAAATTGCCAGCCATTTAAAGGGAAAGAGGCTCCTTTGTTGATATCCACACAAACGCAAGGCAAATCAGCCTTGCGTTAGGTAAGCTGAAGCGTGTGTAAAACCCCAAAACTGCAAGACAAAAATATTGTTGATTAATAATGTAGCAGCAATGTACAGTGACAAAATGAATGTGTCTGCCTTGCAGCTACAAGCTTCATAAAACTGTACTTCTAACTACAGAAAAGCAAGATCATAATGTATGACAAGCTTGCATCTACAACATACATCTTTACTCCTAATTCCTTTTCTTGTTTTTCCCTCTGTTGGAATAGTTATTATTTCCATCATGTTGCACACATTTCATGAATAAAATGCTACTGAATGGTCATATCTCAAACATCTAATGGGTGACATGGAAAAAAGCATCAAAATGTTCACTTCCCAAAATAAACGAGTCACATGCTATTCTAACAATTTGAGGACAAGAGGGGAAAAACTTAACAAGCATGCTAAGCACAAAGCAGATGTAAAACTTAGGAAAGTATTGTGGGTCTATAGATGAAAGAAACTCATCAATAATGTAATCTAGATAGCCAAAGTCCAATTTAAGAACATTACCTCAACATTCTTTAATTCAAACTCTGAACTATGAGCCAGGCATGAGTTTCCAAATGTGTCACAAGGTCCACTAGTTCCATTCAACCTTTTCATTACATAAAAGAGAAGGAATTATACGAGTAGCATATCCACAACTAAACAGATTTAGGGTAACGGAGAAGCAATAGTGAAAAGCTTACAGATCTCCATCCAAGCATAAAGCAAAATTACCACCTCCACCTAGTGCAATTAAGTCATTCAAGCACATGAAGTAGTACCGATTGGCACCTACATATATGAACATATAAAATCAGAGTATTCATATTCAAAGAATATCATAAAGGAAAGAGCAAAAAGAAGTTGACATTTAGTGCCAGTTGTCTTCTATGCCCTGCTTTACAAATTATTTTCAGTGCAAATCATAAAATATAAATCTAGGATCTCATGAAACTAACATTGAAAACTGATTAACATATATAACAAAATTTAGTCAAATAGAGCATCAAGTACTGACATCAGCCTTAATTACAACATATTCCCATAAAGAACAGGAATCTGCAAATGAATAAATGAGGACACTTACCAGTTGGCCGAAACAACCTTGGTTCACCATATATTGTTGTAAAAACAAAAGATTGGTTTGTTCCCTATCACCCGAGAAAACAAAGTCATACTTCAAAATATAGAAGTGCACCAAAAAAAAAATACGAGCAAGCTTCATCAAGAAAACAGGTTTGCATACTTGATACTTTTGCTTTGCTGTAGGTTTTAAGGGGCAGTCTAGCAATCCGCCAAACACAGCACCTTGCTTATCTCCTACAATCTAAAAGTTGTGCAAAATAGTTAATCCCTTTTCATAGCTTGACTTCCACTGGTAAATTCCAAATAAACACCATAATCAGAGACATGTATTAAATTCCAAAAAATGGACGTACTAGCAATCCAGGACCAGAAAGTTCAGCACTCTTGCGAATTAGTGTACGAAGTGATATTCCGTGTTTCAAAGTACTGCCCTTCATTTGAAAGAACCAATACTTAATATTTCAATGCAACAGAATGATAACGTTTGATGCACATACTAAGAACTAGAAAGCAAAGTTACCTATAAAGTAAGACCCATTGACATCCTTTAACTATATTAGGAAGGCATGACTCCAAAAATTCATACAACTCAGGTGAAATAAAAATAGAGTCATCAGTCAGATTGACCCGGGGCTTCTTCGAAGAACTAGGATTTTGTGGCCCATTTGCTTCTTCGAAAACTTCTGAACTGCAACTAGTCCTTCTGGAACTACAGTCAGCATATTCATCCAAGGGATCATCTTGAGGCTCAAGATTGGTTTTATTATATGTAACTTGAATCGGTTTAAGATCATATTGCTGGTTGCTTGCCTTGGATCCATTGAAGCTGACAGAAGGAATAACAAAGGAAAAATACGAAGACCGAGATCTACCCTCTTTAGAGTAGGAGCTGGCCTACACAAATGAAAACCTCGTGTCAAAGCTTAATAGAAAAACTAATTTTTGAGCGAGAGAGCAAATGAATGAAAGTATGGTGCATGGCTCATGTGATGATGCAGAACTGATAAGTGCAAGGATCATATGATGATGCAGAACCCATATATGATTTTTTTTTTCAAATTTATTCAAATACATTTTGATGGAAAATGAGCTCTAATTAGATTCCCCTCCCACCTCAGTAACTATGAGATTAAGATATGATAGCTGCAGAAAGTACCTGCTGTTCCAAATAAATTCAACCTAGGGAGAGGAAAATCCAAACGAAGTTTAATAACCACCAAAAAACATCTCTAAGTAAGACTTAATAAAGCCATGCCTATATAACCCAAGACTACTAAGATTGCAATTCCTACATGTTATGAGAGTTTCAAAAAAAAAAAAAAAAACAGACACAGGGCAAAAACTCCACCCAGATAAAAATTCTGCATAATCAATATTAATCTTGAAACCTTGTAATATAAGAACCCTACACTGATGCAAAGAAGATAACATGTGACTTTAATCAGTTTAGATTGCACAGATGCAGTCAAATAGAATGAAAGGCCAACTTGGGTGACTCCACAAAGTAATGGACATTAGATCAAGTCCATTTTTAATGAGTCTTCAGTTGATGATATGAGGAGTACCTTCCATCAGGTCAACTTTTAATGACATTATATATTATATTTGAACTAAAGAAGAGTAAGAGACCAATTAAATTTTATCAAACTCATTAGGGTCCTGAATCATGATGAATGGCTCTCGCCTAAACAACCAAGATGAAAACGACAAGTTGACTACAAAATTCAGTTTATGCTCCCTTGTATATTTTCCAGAAGCCAACAAAATTCTAATTCTATATTCAATGGAAGGCAGGGAAAATGGATACCAAATAATAATATCATGGCAAAGACTCTGGTCGCTAAATGCAAGACATGAAAAAACAACCAAGAGAAATATGCAGCAAATTACAACTTGGATTTACCTTCTCAACTTAAAAAACCGAACTTCATCTGGTAACGCAAAGCAACCATGCAAACCCACATTACCTACTTAGTCCCAATTACGATTGATATTAATACGTATCTCCAAATTATCGAAAACAAATCACAAAATTTCTTTATTTTACTTCGTTCTCTTTTATGCATCTAATCCGTGAAAATTAATCAACACATTCAACCCCAGATTCAGATTTTCGAGAGACCGGATCTGATGGCCGAACAAAGGTGATTCAAGCTAGACTTGAATTGTCCACAACAGTGACGAGCAAGAAAACCCCATGCAGATCAGGGTCACTCAATTTTATTTCGGCAAGAGAAAAAGAAAAGAGAAGCAAAACCTGAGGAGGGGTGGTCTTCGGAGAATTGGCGAAGAGGCGGGTAAGCTTTTCTGTGACTTTCTCTTTCAAAGCTTGCATCTTGGAAGAGCAGAAAATTTAATCTTGAAGGACTTAGCTATCCCATTAATGATTATGGGTTCAAAGTGAGAAATATGGAAAGGATGAAAAGATCAGAATTGGAAAGGAAAAAAAGTCGATGGCAGAGGGAAAGAAAGCGGGGTGGAAGCCCCAGCGGTAGCTGTCAACGGAAATTGGGATAGGCTTAATTGGTCGGTGGGACACGTATGTCTCAATGTCATGTCTTTGTGGACTAAGGAATATAGTTTGTGCAAAGTGCAATAGGATAATAATAATATGCGAATAATTTTAAATATGAGTAAAATTTTTGTTTTGGCCAGCAGATATGGGTAAGTTTAGACTATCACATCTTGAAATAATATTATAGACCTTTTTTTAATAAGAAGAAAATAAAATATTATAGTCTTCTCAAAAGGGATGATGGATGAAAAAAAAATCTTTGAACTTAATTCAGTTAACTCAAATTTATTAATGACTAACGTATAATGAAATCAATAATCTCGTAGACAAGCATATGCGCTGCAAAATTATAACAACAATAATTTGTCCTCCAAACATGATTTATATGTCGCAATAACATGTTCACTCTTTTTACGAAAAAGAAAGACGTAACATGTTCCCTCTAAGCTCAATAATCGGATCTAATATATAAATGTCCACCGCAACTCAAGATACGATTTGAAGACCCAACTCTTGCTTTCCAATATGTTTGAATTAGTTTAACGATAATTAATTATCAGAATAACAAATTATTTATAATTGATTATGAGATAATTGATTATATCAAAAGTGATTTTTATTTTGATATTTTTATCTCATAAGTGATTTTAGGAAAAAAAAAATATATTTAGATTTTGGAAATTTAAATGATTATTGGGTAGATAATGAGAAGAAAAAATGAAATAAGTGATTATGTGGGGATAAATGACTATCATGAGCAACTATCACCTGCTTATCAAATAATCACTTAAGTTGACCATAAGTAATTATTATGTTGTCATGTCTGTTTAAGTGTTTGTTTGAATTAACTTATTCATAATTGATTATGAAAATAAGCGATTATGTTAAAAGTGATATGTATTTGAATATTTTTATCTCATAAATGATTTTTAGAAAAAAAAAAGTGTTTGGATTTGGGAAGTTTAAGTGATTATTGAATGAATAATGAAAAAAAAAATGAAATAAGTGATTATAGGAGGATAAATAATCATTATAAGTGAAAAAAATCAACTTTTCTCATAAGCACTTATTTAAGGTATAAATGCTTATTGAAAAGTTTGTATGTTTAGTAACTTTGCAAAATAAGTAATTATGAGTCCCCATAATCACTTATGATAGCTATTTAAACATGTTCAAGTAGTACTCCACATAAGGGATTATCCGATGCCATAAGTGATTATTAGCATAATCCAAACATGCCCTCGGAATTAATTGGGCTTTAAACACGCAAGGATTAAAAGAATAAAGTCCAAGCCCATAAAATATTTTAAATACTATCACTGTTACTTCTTTTGTTTGGTAAATTACTTTTTCTATTTTAGATAAAATATTACTATTACATTTTTTTTCTATCTTTTCTTTTACAACAAATTCATACGTATTATCCAAGAGCCAAAAGCCTTTCACACGAATGGCACAATATTCACTCTATTTAATATAAAAATATAAAGTGTGGTAACTCATATTATTCATAAGTTGGCTAAACCCAAAAAAAAAAAACTGTGAATTGTGACTTATTTGAGCCTATTTTAGTTTTAAAAATATTTATATCAGTTCTTTTTCAAACATATAAAACGATTTTACAGATAAAAAATATTTTAATCTATATTTAAAAAACAATTAAAACGTAAAGATATTAAATGATAATTACTAAAATATACTAATGAATATTATATGCTTTAATTAACAATAAAAAAGCAAAATAGAGAATGGTTAATTCACCGGAGAAATTGTGGTCCCCCCGCCGGCGCCCCCCCCGGGAATCCCGCCCCCAAAAAAAAACACAAAAAAAGCCTTGGATAAAGAGAGAAGTCATTAATAATTAATAAAGTGATTAAACAATAAATAAACCCAAAATTGAATGTTGGGAAAAGATTGTGGACGTTAAATTTACTGACATATGGAGCTTGTAGATATATTCCCTCCATCATATATTATAAGATATTTTATATTAATTATACACATATTAAATAAATTATTTTTTATCTAAAATCAATATAAAAAATATTTATATTTTTTATTTTATTTTTATTAAATACTTTATTCTATTATCATTATAGGGTTATAAATAAAAAATATAAAAATATTAAATATAGGAGTAAAATGAAAAAAAATCTAATATTTCATATTTTAAATAAAAAATTTATTATAAAAAATATCTTATAATATGAACAAGAGAGAGTATGAATTATGTTCTCATCATTAGTAATTAAGGAGTTGCATTAAAAGGAAAAAACACAACTTTTTTAATGAGCATTCGCTGAAGTGATCCCTTTTATCTCTACTCTTGACCTTCCTGACCTTTATGTTTATCTTAACCCCTCTAGTTAGGGATCTGTTAAAGCTTTCTTTTGAAGTTAATTAGGTATGAAGGAGATGAGTTTCTCTCCAAGAAGCAAGATTCCATCTAGAGGAATGAAAGCAGTTTCCTTCCATATAGCTTTGGAATCATTTTTTATTTAAAATGGTCTGAGAATTATGATTTCAGCGGAAAAGAATGATTCCAAGGCTATATGACAGGAAACAACTTTCATTCCTCTAGATGGAATCTTGCTTCTTGGAGAAACTCATCTCCTCCACACCTAATTAACTTCATGAGCAATGCCACAACCATGTTTGGAACAGTATCCAGCGGTAAGTTTAACCTTTTATAGAGCTTCTAGAAAGCCCCAAAGAAATACCTCCTCCTCCAGTCAATTTTACTACTCACATTTCATTAACTTTTTGTAATTCTCAATATAGATTATTTTTCATAAGTTTTTAAAATATTAATTATTTTATTTTCAAAATATCCTTATTTATGAGAAGAAGTAAAGAGTGAATTGTTTAGATTTATAGTATTTATTTGATATAAAGATAAAAATCAAATCAATTTTAACATCATTTTAATGATATAATAAATTTTTTTTAATTCCAATAAGTAATGAAATGTGAGTTATATATTAAGCATAGGAGGAAGTATATATATATAACAGTGCATCCTTGTTAATATTATTAAGAAAGTGTGATGTTATCATTAACAGTGTTTGACCCCGGAGAATCCAACAGAAAAGAAACCATAATCAGTCTGACAAAATGTGTTTATAGTAATTAAAAGTCGTTGTTCTAGAAGTCAGACACAAAAAGTGAATATTTGATTTTTCAGTATCATACTGAGTACGTTCCATTAAGCTAGTATTGAACGACTCACTAACAATAATAATAATTGAGAATAATTGAAAGAGAGCTAAAGATGAAGAGTATTGGCAGGCAGGGGAGCGTCAGCGTGCAAAGGAATAACGAATAAGAACGTGTAATGCTGGATCTACATATATATTCTTGGCTCCTTCATAATTTTTGGTATGCAATGTAATCAACTTTCTCTCTCACTCTCTAAAGTCAAAATTTTTGGTTTCTTAACAAGTTGGCTTTTGCCTCTTAAAAGGAGTTTAAAACAAAGGGATTATCTCTAATTAATTAAAACACAACTTGCATGAGCTACGAGACAAAAAGAAGGGGTGGACTAATGGGAGGGAATCCCTTCTCAAATAGTAACTCTGCCTTTTGTTTCCATCTATCTAATTGCCGCAGTCTGCTACCTTAACTATCAGTGTCATCTCTCCATCAATACAAATGAATAATTTGGAGACCGGTGGTGGTTTATGAATACTAGTATTATAATGTGAGATATTTGACCTATTTTAGGCTCTGTATTTTATCATTTTCTATTATTCTTTTACATATCTCTTTACTTTGCTCTTAATATATTCATGTGAGACCCATCAAACTATTTATAAAATTAAAGTATTACGTGTAATACATTCATCAGAATTTTAGTTTTTAATAAATAAATTGAGATAAGATTTTCCACCAAGCTAATAATACTCTAAGATGAGGGTCCATTGTGTTAAAAAAAGCGACTCGTCTTTCTTGTTTGCCTAAATCCCTTTATCATGTGCTTCTTAAGATGTTAAACTAGAAGATCAGGGATTACCAACAAAAAAAAAAAGGAGTACAAGTGTGATTATGTGAAGCCTAATTAGTTACATGAATATTTCAAATTCCTGGATGAAGCGTATGATGATTTTACTTTGGTCAAACTTGTTGTACGTCTCTCCCACACACTGAGATTCCTTCCCATTCATGCCCTCCAAAAACCTTCTCTTCACCAGGGAATATTTTCCCCCCACTACCCTCCTCATTCCCTTTTATTTAATTCACCCTCTCTAGTTCTCATTCCCTTCAACTATTAAATTAAACTTCACCATTTCCAAAACTTATTATCTTTTATTAATTTTCCATCTGTTTCTAACATTTGCAGAAAAAGATTGATACTTATCAGATCCTTTGAAGTAGACTCTCTAAGCTACGGAGGCAGCATTAGGCCATCCAAACGAAAGTGAATCCCAAGGACCACAAATCCAGAACGTAGACTCACTCTTTCATCTCTCTCCCTCTCTCTCTCTCACTCACATTGACACACATACCCAAATCCTTTTTTTGCATCCTTATTCAGCAAAAAGAAAGAGGAATATCGATTCTTTTTCCCCCCCTTTATCAGAGCCTCATCAGGAATCACAAGACCCTCCGAATTTGCTATGATTTGATCCCTCCATACACACATTTTTACCCAAATGGGTTTTCCTAGAAAAGAATTCTTTTCCCTTCTTCTCTTCGTGGTTTTCTTCCATTCCCAACTCCCACAATCTTCTCCCTCTTCCGATTACACAACCTTAGTCTACAAGGGTTGTTCCAAGGAGCCATTCACCGATCCAAACGGGGTTTACTCTCAAGCCTTTTCTTCCCTATTTGGCGCTCTGGTCGCCCAATCGACTAAAAGCAAGTTCTACAAAGCCACCTCCGGTACCGGCCAAACAGCCATAACCGGTCTCTTCCAATGTCGGGGAGATCTCACCAACTCCGATTGCTACAACTGCGTTAGCAGACTCCCCGTGCTGTCCGACAAACTATGCGGCAAGACCATAGCCTCCCGAGTCCAGCTTCTTGGGTGCTACATGCTCTATGAGGTTGCTGGGTTCGCTCAAATCTCGGGTATGCAAATGCTGTACAAAACTTGTGGGGCTACGAATGTTGCCGGAAGTGGGTTCGAAGAGCGAAGGGACACGGCGTTCTCGGTGCTGGAAAATGGGGTTGTGAGTAACCATGGATTTTACACGACGAACTATCAATCTGTGTATGTGTTGGGACAATGCGAGGGAGATGTTGGGGATTCGGATTGTGGGGAGTGTGTGAAGAATGCTGTTCAGAGAGCTGGGGCTGAATGTGGGAGATCTATTTCAGGCCAAATCTTTTTGCACAAGTGTTTCATTAGTTATAGCTATTATCCAAATGGGGTTCCTGGGAGGTCGTCTTCTGCTGCTGCATCTTCGTCTTCTTCATCGTCTTCATCTTCTTCAGGTAGATTATCAAAGAGACACTCGAATCAACATAGAAAAGTGGGAAATTATATCAATAGCAGAGTACATCTAAAACCCCATTTGGACACAACAGAAATGATTAATTTTGTTTCAATTCCATAAAAATATTTGTTTCTCGAGAAAGATTGTGTAGTAACTGTTGCTATATGGATGAATTTGGAACAATATCAAATATTTGAGTAGGAAAGCGATAGAGGAATCTTTGAAAGATCGAAGTAACATTAGTTTTGTTTTTAATTTGTTAGATTGGAATAATCAGTCTTTGTCCTTGTCCCTTTCAAGCACAGAGCTGCCTAATTTTTTTGATGTGTTAGTCATGTTTTTGATGAAGATGTGAAAATGAAATATGGCTTTGTGGTGTAATGACAGGGCAAAATACAGGGAAGACGGTGGCTATAATATTAGGAGGGGCAGCTGGTGTGGCATTTTTGGTCATATGCTTGCTATTTGCTAGAAATCTGCTGAAGAAACATGATGGTAGTATTCAATGAAGGGCCATTTCTCTATTCTTCGCGTTAATTATTATACTATTGCTAATTCAAAATTCTAATGCTATCATTCTGGTAAATCACAATCTTCCTGCGCAGATTATTAACAGTTGATGATGGATTTCTAAGGAGGCTAAATTCTTTTTGCTGTGGATTCTTTCTGCATATTCTGTTTTGGGGGTAGAAGAGATGGAGATTTTGTGGTGGAGAAAGGATCATCTTGAAGGGTTATATTCAATGTCGGGACTAGTACTGCTGGGGCTTGATTGTTAGGTAAGATTCTGTTGGGAAGAGCAGTATTATTTGAGCATGGAAGTGAGAAATTTTCTCTCTGTTCTTTTTTTCTTTTCACAAAGGGTGAAAAAAACCTCAAAGGAATGAATGTTTGTCATCCAAGAAATGAATGGATGAATGGAAAATTTTAGGTGATCGTCCCCTTTAGTCATGTGGGTGATTCTGTTTTTCCCTCTTCTCCAGACTCGAGGCTCCATTTATCTTCACTAACTTTATGCTTTTTAGAAAGTTTGCTTGCTTATTGCTACTTACTTGTTGACATCCCTCTCACTCACACCCTTCTAGATTTTTGTGTCTTGATTGGAGCAGAACGACGACTGACGTTTTATTTTATGATTAAGTCAATATCAATTATAAGTAAACAAATTATATTACCGAGGGGAGAAGAAAAAGTGGCACAGTAATTTGGGCTTCCTTGTGATGTGTACTTACTAACCTGAAAAAGACTGTTATGAACCGAGACCTGGATGCTCTCTTTTATGAATTTGGATTCTTTACGGAACCTTCAATTTCATGCTATCCAATTGGACCGCGCTAGAGTTGTGGGTCCATTCCAGTGGAGTTTACTGTTTATGTTTCACTTCCTATTTTCATTTGTGCACTGCACTTTACTAGTGCTATTCAAATAAGCTAAACTAATATAACACTTGTATTGTATGTTGCCGGCATTATTGTGGAAATTTAGTGGATTTGAAAATGTTAATTTTTTTTTTGTCAAATGATTTAAAAAATGTTAAAAAAACAATTGGTAATACATAAGAGTAGCGTTAAAAAAACTAGACCAAATTGGCCAGTTTAATCGGAAATCAGTATTAGATCAGGTCTAGTTATAGATCTTGATCGACTATTTTTATAACTAGTGAAAAAAAGGTTGAACCAGTACAGAACTAATTGAACTGGTCTAAATTTTTTATTTGTTTTTTAATCTTTAAAATAAAATAATATTATTTTTAGTATTAAATGGTTTTGTTTTTTGTATAAATTTTTTTATTTCTATATTACAATATTGTATGAGTATTATTATGATATATAATTATTAATAATAATAAATTTACTTAATATATACTATGAAAAAGAATATTAATTGACTATTTTGAATTCAAAATATGATTATAGATTAATGTTAACTTGTTTAGATTTTAATATTAGATTATGAAAATTATTAATAATATTTTTAATATTCTATATAATATATAAAATTATTAAATTTATTATTACCGGCTAAACCATTAAACCTTGAATTAGTTCAATATCTAGTCCAATTTGTTTGAACCTTATATAATAGAGCTTATATTTGAGTTCTGTTTTTTTCCTTTTTTTAAGATGAGTAACATAATATAACTATGTTTTTTTATTTTAAAAGTTTGAGTAGTACCCTTTGGCCGTAAATGATAATGAATAAATTAGAAAAGTTGGGCAAGGGAAACATATGAATGGAAAAAAAATATTTTTCAATGATGAATAATTGTCCCCAAAAAAAATAATGGATGGTAGGATTAGAAAGACATTTTTATTGTTATGGATGTTCATTCTGTGCTTAATTATGAATCGAGTTAAGTTGAAAATATTAGTGTCAAACCATTGAAAAAAGAAAGAAAGAAAATATTAGCGGCAAAAAAAGGTGTTGAAAATGACCACATTGCTTAAAAGATATTCCAATTCCATAGTAAGATCATGATGACAAACTTTTTCCTGTCTAGGTGCTATCAACCAACTAAATGGGTCAACTTTATTATTATTATTATTAAGAGGGGAAAAGGGAAAGAAAACAAGTCCTTGTGCATTTTCCCCCCCAAGCCAAGTGATGGCCATTTTCAAATACAAATCGCATTTGGTGGTTGTTATATGAAATAAATAATTAGTGAAGGAGAAGAGGGGGAGGGGGGGTGGGTGTGTGGAAAGGAGAGTGTATTCCATGTTGATGATAGAGATGAGTATGTAATTTTAACTCAAAATTTTTTTAAATGTCATATTAAAACATTCCAAGAAGTGAAGGCTTAGCAATTAGCATGTGGAGTGAAGAAAAGAGACGTGATGTGGCTTCCTCTTCCTCACATGGGAATGTGATTCCTAATACTCACTCTCCCTTTAGCATATACTTGGGAATCATTGTGGAATGAATAACTAACCAACAACAACTTAACTTCACAGTTTGGAATTTTTTCTATCTTAATACTACTCTAATATAATGTTTCATAACCAAACACCGGAAAAACAAGTAGACTGAATTATCAAATCTCCATATCTTTTTTTCCTATTATCTCAATTCATAGCAGCTTGATGCTACATTATGGGTTAAGTCAATTGTTTTTTTTTAAATCAAAAATTAGTTTTACGTCGTTCAATATTAGGGAGACATAAAATAATAATAAAAATAAATTAAATTATTAAATGGTACTCCCTCCGGTCCTATATATAGGACCTTTTGTCTTGGTCCTAAATATAAGATCCTTTACAATATACGATGTGGTATTTATTATACATTTCCAAAAAAATGTCCCTATTTAATGTATTCAAAGAGAAAAAGAGAGAGATTAAATAAGGGTAGTTTTGGAAAAATGTTGAAATTTTCGGAGAAATCGAGATAGTTAATTAGTTTTAACTCCCTTTCTTAATTCGCGTGATTCGGTTAAAATAGTCTTATATATAGGACCAGAGGGAGTAGTCAATTTTATGATATGTTAGTGAGAATGGAGCATGTTTGTTTGGGAAATTGGCAGAGGAAGCCAAACATGTGACAGTTGGAAGGCAGGAATGAATGAATGAATGAATGCTGAAAGAGGAAGATACGCCATAAGCTACAGCTCCTAACAAAAAGACAAAAAGAATGCCCCCACACAAATACACTAGTTTGCTATATGGTGCTCTCCACTGTTGTGTGACCACAGTTTGTGCACTTTTTTTTTAAAGAAAAAAAGTGTATCCCAAAAAATAGTTGTATACAGTTTTTAATGTGGTAATTTTGTTATTTGAAAAGGTAAAGACGGGAAAGAGTGAATCAGGCTCCAGTTTTACCCTTCTCTCCCTTTCTAAGTTGATAACAAATTTACAAAAGGACAAGAAATAACAAAAGTCCAAATTTATATATAAGATTTTTTGAAAAAAAAAATAAATCCAAGTCACTGTGAAGTGATGATGCATATACATAAGGGAAAAAAATATTTAAGAACTCCCATATGAAAATATTCCCTTCCAAGGAATTGATTTAAAAATTCAGTACTCCTATAAACTGAATTCTCAACTAGAACCAACTGAATTCAGTACTGATACTGTTCATTTATTAATATTTTTTTATAGAGATCCTAAACTGTCTTTTTCCCTACATAATATAACTGTAACACTCGTATTGATTTTTCCATTTGTTGGACTTTAAAGGTCACGTTTTTTATGGGCTAAGAAATCTCGATCTTCATCAACCCATTACATGTCCAATGGAATTAAATAAGATATATCAATTAATCTAATTTAATTAAAATTTAGAATGATATGAGCAATTGCTTGATTACAGGTACCGTACCCTCACGTTTCTTTGCTCTCTCAGTCTGAGTGAAAGGAAATCTCTTCACAGAGAGATTTATATATCCTAACCAAAAAATATTTGAAATTCACATACGTTTTATATGTTCCATGTATTTAGTCTTTTTTAAAAAAATATTTTTCTTTTGCTAAATTTATTCTTATATTTAACCAAGCAAGATAAGATGGGCCTCCTGCAGTGACGGATTTAATGGATTCTTAAATATTTCTGAATCTGTCGCTAGCCTCATGGATTGATTAATGAGTATACAACTAATAAATAATGTGATTTGTTATAACTTTTTATATTTAACACTGATATTTTAATAAAAAAATATTTAACATTGATATTTATGAATATGTAATAATAAATAATGTTATTTCATCTCACTTTTAAGTAATCAATGAAAAAACGATTCTAATTTAACAGAACTAAATTCATGAAAATTCAATTAACAGAAGCTGTACACAGAACGAGGATCTTTACATTGATGAAACAACTTTGAGTTTTCGTTTGTGTGTAATATATATCCTTTAATTTGCTATGAAAGTTGATTAAACACTCCTCAAAGGGCAGATTGTTGGATGTAATTCCTTATCATGAACATAAATTCATCTCAACTCAATGTCACAAACTTACGCTCTGTGAATTAATTTTTTTTTTTACTTTAATTTAATTTAATGTCGTTTCACATAAGAATGATAAGTTAAAGCCCCTAATCTGTCTCATGATGAAGTCTAAACAAGGCTTTACAAGTGGACTTTGTCGTTTGTTGACCAAAAAACAAAAACTTTGTCGTTTGGTATGAGTGGAGTTGGGTCCTTACGAGATTTGGAAGGGAGGATGGGTGTTTGGTGATTGGCGGCAGACAAGGAAAAAAGAGTTATCACATTTTATGATCTTATTTGACCCGACTCAAAATTAGATACTACGGGATAGTTCAATTAAAATAATTAATTAAAGTTGCAAGAAGGAAAAATGTTAGAAGAGGAACACTAATAAACTTGCAGGGTTGACCGGATTGGGAAAAAAAGAAGAAGAAAATTATTGATTGGGAGATTTTCTTTTTCCCCTTGTGTTGTGTTGCCAATAGAATCAATCATTAATAGTTTGATTTCAAGTAAAATTGTTTTCTTTGCTTTTAAAATTGCAATCATGATTCTGACTTCTGGCTGCCGCCACGACATATAGTTTGTACATAAATTTTACTTTTAAAATTTAATTAAAAACTTGGTGAGCAACACAAAAATTTAATACTAACAAACATCATTGATGACCACTGCTTCAATTCTTGTTTGTTCCAACTCTGTTTCTTTAGCGTTCGTTATCATCATTTCAAATAATGAGCGTCTCTATCAAGTAAATCACTTTTTTTTAGTTAATCCAAAGTGACCCAATCATACGTGCAATTTTCAAATCTTTTAAGAAAATGTCATGGATGGCATATTTTTCTATAATCACGCTGAAAATTAAGCCAATGTTTCTAATATTTGTGAAAATATAAAATTATTTGTTAATTTCCGTTAGTTAAAAATTAAATTCTATTGTGGGCCCCCACAGCCCCACGACTCTTCCAGTTCATCATTAGACCCAGTGGTGTCTAACTGTTATAATAAGTTTAAAAAAAAAAGAAATGAAATAGATTGAGAGAGGAGAGAGAATGGATAGGGGAATAATGGGGCGAGAGAGTCATCTCTCTTGTTTTTCTCCTTACCCTTTTTAGTTTCCCAGACTGAAAATCATATGTTGTGAAAGGAGATTAATCGGAGATTAACAGCCATTGTAAAGCCCAAATGGATTTTATAAAAAATTTAGGGTTTTAAAAGCCATAGAATTTGGGGCTATCACAGCCACACCATCACCATCTCCGCCAATTAACGGTTTCGAGCTTTCATGGCTACTAGAGGCAGCAGATCAGAGAAGGTCAGGCGGATTTTCCAGCAATTCGACGCCAACCATGATGGGGGTCTCAACAGGGAAGAGATGGCTGCGCTCGTCGTGGCCGTGAACCCTAGGGTCAAGTTCAGCGACGAACAAATTAATGCCATTCTCGATGAAGTCTTCCGCACTTACGGCGAGTTCATCGATGGCGAGAAGGGTCTCACCTACGAGGGTTTGTTGCGGACCTACGATGATGGTGCGGGCGATGTCGACCGGGACTTTGATGCGCTTGGCTTGGAGCTCAATTTGGATGATGGACAAGGGGTTCCCATGGCGTCTGAGGCTTCTTCGTCGTCCATTGCGGACGAGAGGGTGGCGGTGGAGACGCAGAAGAAGCAGAGGACGGCTGCGTGGGCTGTGTCGCCCAATCACGGAATCGTTTTTGACGACACCTGGAAGATTGTGGACGATTTGGAAATTCTGGTAAAGAGGTTGAAAACGAAGCAAGCCAAAGATGGGAAATTAAAAGCGGATAACTTCGATGCGTATTCGGATGCCGGTTGGTCGAGGGAATTGGGGCCTTCCACGGAGATTTCGGAGAAGAGGGTTTTCTGGGAAGAGTCTGGGCATGATTATGCAGTGTTTCTGAAAGAGTTGGGTGGGCTGAGGGCTCGTGCGGACGGTGCCAGGTCTAGAGAGGAGGCTTTTGATGGCCATATGGCAATTGGTAGGGTTCTGTATGAACATCAACTGTTTAAGGAGGCGCTGGTGAGCTTTAAAAGGGCTTGTGAGTTGCAACCTGTTGATGTTAGACCTCACTTTAGAGCTGGGAACTGCTTGTATGTTCTTGGGAAGTACAAGGAGGCCAAGGAAGAGTTTTTGCTTGCACTTGAAGCAGCAGAGGGTGGTGGAAACCAATGGGCCTATTTGCTTCCACAAATATACGTCAATCTGGGGATTGCTCTTGAAGGTGAAGGCATGGTTTTAAGTGCGTGTGAGTATTACAGGGAAGCTGCAATTCTTTGTCCAACTCATTTTAGAGCTTTGAAACTTCTAGGTAGTGCCCTTTTTGGTGTAGGGGAATATAGGGCAGCCGTGAAGGCATTGGAAGAGGCCATTTTCATGAAGCCTGACTATGCTGATGCTCATTGTGATTTGGCTTCAGCTTTGCATGCCATGGGTGAGGATGAGAGGGCAATCGAGGTATTTCAGAAGGCTATTGATCTAAAACCCGGTCATGTAGATGCTCTGTACAATTTAGGTGGGCTCTATATGGATCTTGGTAGGTTTCAGAGGGCTTCTGAGATGTATACTAGGGTTCTAGCTGTGTGGCCAAACCATTGGCGGGCACAGCTAAACAAGGCGGTATCTTTACTTGGTGCTGGAGAGACTGAAGAAGCTAAAAAAGCTTTGAAGGAAGCATTAAAAATGACAAATAGGGTTGAATTGCACGATGCAATCTCACATCTGAAGCAACTGCAGAAAAAGAAGACCAAACCTAATGGGGATGTTACTGGAGATGCTGCATTTATCGTTGTTGAAGCCTCAAAGTTTAAGGTAGTAGGAGAAAAGACTACTGTGAGGCAGGAACTAGCTAATGCCTTACAAATTAGAGCATTTCAGAGGGTTACAAGGTTGAGTCGGTGCAATGTGGAGCTCTTGAAGAAGGAAATGAGTCAACATGATGTGCCAGTGTTCTATTCTGGTACTGGTATCCCTGAAAAATCCATACGGAAGCCAAATCTAGAAGAAATACTTCGCAGGTTACTCATTTTCCTGAAGCCCGAGACCTTTCAAGGTGCTGTCAAAGCCATAAATGAGAGGATTCTTTCAGTTTTGGATGAAAGTGGTTCGGGCAGGGTTGATGTGGGCATGTTTTTGGCAATTCTTGCTCCAATTTGTGGTGGTCCGCCAGAAAGGCGCAAAAGGATTGCCTTTGATGCACTTTTGTGGCGTCCTATGAATGAAAGTGGTGCCGAGATTAAGAAAGTTGATGCCAATAGATACATCAAATTGTTAAGGGCTATTTATGTTCCTTCCCAAGGTGTTAGTGAATTGATGGAAGTTCATGGAGAATCAGATGCTTCATTAGTGTCGTTCTCCGAGTTCCTTGTCATGTTTGATGATCCAGATTGGGGTTTTGGTATCATGCCTACTCTATTGAAGCTTGAAACAGGGGATAGAAAGCGCCATGGCAATTATGTGTGCTCAGTTTGTCGCTATCCTATTATTGGTTCCCGCTTCAAGGAAATCAAATATCACTTCAGTTTGTGTAACCAGTGCTACAGTGAAGGAAAGGTGCCTTCCACATATAAGCAGGAAGAGTTCAAGTTTAAAGAGTATGGAAGTGAGGCTGAAGCAATGAAAGATAAGTGTACTTGCTTTAATTTGCAATCCAATAATCAACAGTAGCTAGAAGACTGAAGCTTATTTTGTCTTTTCATTTTTTCTATTCTGTATTTTCCCAATATGCTATTCCAGTTTTCCAGTGTGAGATATTTAGCTCGTGGGTCCATGCTTAACTGGGCATTTTGCCCTCTGTATAATAAAATTATTTCAGGTGTTGTTTTAGTATCTTTGTTTATGGATTCTGTATAATCTTTCACCTGTTTCCGTTTTTAATATTTGAGCTGTTCATTTTTTTTTTTGGAACTATTTACTGTCCTGTATAAAGCCTGAAATTTCATTGCAGACTGGTATGTGCTTCCACTGGATGTCCTGAGCTAAATGGGGATGATGACTATTACGATTTAACCCTTTTTGCTGGGCATGACTATATGGCCAAAAGTCCGACTTTAAAATTGAAGTTGAATGCCATTATTATTTTGTAATAAGACGATTCTTTTTAGGAAAGAAAAAACTTCCAGCAAACTGTTTCTGAAGTTTAAAGAGCACCAAATCTTGTTTTGTATTGCAAGTTAGGAAGCGGGGACACGAATACGGACATGGATCCATTAGGGAGATACAGTTTGAGGTGTTTACGTGTAATTTAAAGTGTCACGTGATGTTTTATTGTATCAACTAGAAACGTCTCTCGTTTTCTGAAGTGTTTACGTGTAATAACTGCGTTTTTCAGAGATGTATAGTTCGATAATATGAGAGTTCAAGGGAACCTAATTGTAATTGTACTTACTGTACAGGTGTGGCTAGTTTATTCTGTTGATTGAGAGTAGCATTTCTGTTTTATTTTCCCTTCAAGTATTGCAGGAAAATAGAACAAATGAAAACGGCGTGTTGTGAGAATTTTGTGTATAATGATGCTTTCCCCTTCATTCTGGTGTTTCTTAATGAATATATTCTGGAATCCACGAAAACAGGGAAAGTATGGGTTGTTTTCCTGAGCTTTTGACTGAATGATGGACTTTATTTTCAGTTACCCTACTTACATGTGACGAATTACTTTTCTTCTACTGGGGAAAAGCTTCATACTAATGATGAATGATGGTTAATGTTAACTTGTTTTTTTTTTTTCATTGTTTTTTCTTAGAGTTTAAATAATTGAAATTAGACGTGGGACCTGAGTTGCCGTCCCAAATCTTGAGGGATATTCTTTGTTTGCTTTCTAGCTGGCTATATAGGTTTGGAAAAGGGTCAACAGTTTGGTGTCAAATGTCAATAAGCCACAATTGTTGTCACCTGTTATTAATAGTTTGGACTTCGGTTGTTGTAACTTCGATTTTTTCTTTAATAAATATATAGGCTTTTTGGGTTTTACTAACAGTTTAACGCTAGGAAAAACAGTTGCAAACTTCAATCATCATGATTGGATTGGATTTTAATAAAAGAAAATTTTTAATATTTTTTTATTAGACTTTTTAAAATTATCTTGTTTGTTTTAGAGGGAGTTAAGGAATAATAATATTCCTTTTGATTCATAAGATGTTTTATATTAAATATAAAATATATTAAGAAAATTAATTTTTCATTTGAAATTTATGAAAAAAGAATTAATACTTTTCATTTTATTCTTATTAAAGGCTTAACTATCATTATTATTGTAGAGACTAGGGAGGAGTAATGAAAAATTAATGAGATGGGGTAAAATTAGAAGAAATATATTTAATACCCTATATTATAGTTAGAAATTTATTATACAAAATATTTTATAATATAAATAGGAGGAAGTAGATGTACAAATATATCCTTATCCTATTTAGTCCTCCCCACTTTTTTTGTAAGTTTCATAATAAAAATTCATTAAATAAATAATTCAATCAATAATAAATACTTCCTCAGATTTGGTTGATAATGGATATTTTTTAGAAATCTATATTTCACAATATATCATATTTTATGGACTATATAATGTATTTAATTTTTTTTTGCGCAAAATACCTTTGAAAAAATATTAAATGACTTGTCTTACTAGTTATTACTCCCTCTAGTTCTTGATATGGGATCTTTTTTTATATAGAATCATTAAGGATAGAAGTTAAAATTAGTTAACTTTCACGATTTCTCTGAAAATTACAATATTTTTTTAAAACAATCCTTATTTAATCTATTTCTCTATCTCTTAGGAATATATTAAATATAAATATTTTTAAGAAATGTATGATAAATTTTACCTCATATATTGTAAAGGATCATATATTTAGGATCGGAGGAAGATACCACTCTTAAGAAAGTATTAAATTAGGGCAACTTAGAAAATGATAGAATTATTTTCAACTGCTAATTTTCACTCTTAATCCATCTGGGGCAAGTAAAATTGTTCTATAAACTATAACCTGAAACGGAGAAATTATTACAAACAAAAAATGAGGGAATAAAAATTCATTATTTTTTATTGGCCACAATTTTTAATTACATAAATAGAAGATAGAAGTTTTGAAGCTGTATATTCCTGATAAGGATTAGAAGACCCCGCCCAATGAAATATATGAATTGGAGAAGAAATAGAACACAAGAAGAGGTGACAGCAATAGTCACGCAGTGTCTGAGATCAAAGAAGGAGATAAAATGGAAGAAGCAGGGTTAGGGACATCCCTGAAATAATAAAATAGCATAAGGGTATCTTAGTCACATCGCAACAGAAATATATCCCCCAGTTCCCTTCGCTCAAACCCAGGGCAAAAGAAGACAAGCTGATGGATGACAATGCCAGAGGGAACTTTGACAGATCATCTCATGAAGCCACATCATTTCCCTGCAACTTAAGAACATAATATACAGTCAAAGCAGCCTGGAACTTTGACAATACCAAAAAAAAAAAAGAGGTTCAACAACAAATCATACTTGAGAAAGGTCCTAAAGGAGAGGATGATCCTGGATGGCAGGTTTAGTCTCATGAAAAAAAAAATTTGCATAGGGATCTGAAATGCCTTCAAGCAAAACACTTCAGCTGTAACAGGTTTGCTGTCATGGTGAAGGACTCTTGAGGAGGCATCTAAGACTTCCCACAGAAAACTAAAATTTGTCAAATTTAATTAGGACGACTTGAAATTATAGATAAAAAAAGATAATATAATTTTTCAACAATTGCATAATAAATGGATTTTTTCTGAATAATTGTATGATTTTTAAATTTTACAGTATGCTTCATATTATTATTAAAATAATATTATATAATTATTATATTTTAACAAAAAATATTATAACATTTAAATTTAATCATTAAAATAAGCAGGAAAAGCCTCCCGGCCAATAATGGGCATTTAATTATGTCACCAAGTTGCCAAGTCACACAGAAGTTGCAATTTTGATCACAAGGGTTAGAAATTGCTATTGCGTCATAGAACAAATAAAAGACTAATCGTGCGTCCTCTAATCAGATTCCGTTGTAGTCTAGTTGGTTAGGATACTCGGCTCTCACCCGAGAGACCCGGGTTCAATTCCCGGCAACGGAACTTAGTTCATTTTTTCAGATTCATATGGGACCTTTCTTTTCTTCTTCATTGGTCTTTCATGCGAAGACATCAATAGTGGAACTTGTAAGATTATAAACATGGCTTGATGGCGCCACAAGAATTGATAATACATTTTCTCAGAAATTATAGTAAATTAGCATTGTTAGTGCTGGCTGAAAGTTGTTAAAAGTGAAGTCATATGTGGTGGTTAGAGTTTCAATCATCGTCTCAGTAAGGAAGCTATATCATTATATCACTGTTGCTGTGGACACATTCTAAGTGGAAGCGTCTTTCACAAGACGTTACGGGCGTTATGGAAACTGAAACTATTCATCATTCAGCAAGAATGAGAAAATTCATTCCACAATGTACTAATCCGTGAAGGTGTCTAGTCAATGCTCAGTCTTTTCCTACCTACACAATCATTACCAGCTCAGCAAAGTGAGATGCTTCTATCTATATGATCCTCATTTGAATCTGATCAAATCCTGTGCGTGAATTTTTATCATGCACTACAACTACAAGGAAGCATCATAGATGTAAAACCTTACTCATATTCATCCTCAACAAGGATAATGTAAACAGAGTCAACTAACAGGCAGGTAGCTATTTCTATAAATTAGGAACTGCCTCTTCTCAATTTGTTCAATTCCTAAGCTCAGTACTTGACAAGGGCAGAAAAAATTTGAAATATTCTGTGCAAAAGCAAGAAATACATGCTGGAGAACCAAGCAAAAGATTAGAAGAAAAGGGTAAGAGCATGGTTTTATGCTAATGCTTTCATTGCTTCTGCAACCTACTCCAATTTCCTATTATGGATTCACAGCATGAAACAGAGGAGAAATAATATTACACTTCAGAACTTAATTAAAAGCACAAGATATAAAGAGGCAATATTTGGGGGAGAAATTGGCACCACCTTGACTGTTGCTTTTAATTTTATCCACTAGTTCCTGTCTAGTCACGCCGTACTTTTAAAAGTTGCTTCTAATGTTAGAAGTTGGTTT
This sequence comes from Adenanthera pavonina, assembly GCA_026686845.1. Taxonomy (NCBI): domain Eukaryota; kingdom Viridiplantae; phylum Streptophyta; class Magnoliopsida; order Fabales; family Fabaceae; genus Adenanthera; species Adenanthera pavonina. The sequence continues at coordinate 9,871,650 of JAIVEN010000026.1, read as the reverse complement.
GATATCTTTTTTAGATGATAATTTTAGCTGCTCAAAATACCCCATTAGCTTTCAAAATTAACTTTTTTAGTAACTTTAAAAAATGCAACATGACAAAAAGAATCCCAAAAATGACAACATAGACGAGAAAAAGAAATCGAGATGCAACCTAATTGCAAGATTATCTCTGTAATTCATTTAGGCTGCAAAGTTTAACACAACACAACATTTTATTCCTATTTGTCAAAGCAATTTTAATCCCAATTCCCAAGTAGTTAATAAACTGTAATGTTGATGAAATTTAGATTTCAGTATTCATATATTTATACACACAGATATCTCACACATGGAATCATTTCAAAGGAAGCTAGCATAACATTGTTATTGCAGACACACACTCAGATAAGAAGATATCCACAGCAGTTGTTTCTCTCAGGTGGAGAGACTAAAGGGGGGGAAAAGACTCAATTAACCAATCTCAATGGTTGCAGTTAGCTTGTGTTTTATATTCTCACCTATTTGCTATGTGACATCTATAATGCTCAGCAGTATCTATATTTATTACTTTTTTAATATAAAGATACAAGAGCATTTTCATCCTGTAATGAACTAGTTAGACCTTAGAAATCACAGTCTTGCACAAGAATGCCCACATTCCTAACAAAATAGCATGGATGTATCGAACTAGTTAGAGAACCTTGGACTGAACAAATTTACTTACTCAAATTCAAGTCCACCGAATTTAAAATCAACAGCCATTTAATCAATCTGAACTAATACAGCAATGCAGAGCATAACGCACAACAAAATTTCCAATCATCATGCATTAAAACTTCAAACTCATGTACATAAATCGAAACTCGAAGGCCAGTGGTAGCATTTGAAAATTTTTGATATATTCGAAAACGGAATTTGCGATGTAAAATTCGATATTAGACAGAGAATTTTAACGCGGTTTGAAACATCATCATAACATTCCAGAAATATAGCTCTCAAGCTCCTAAAACAAGTCTCAAAATCAGAGGCAAATTCATTCAAAACCTACCACCCAATAAAACCCAACAGAATCCAGAGTCGTCTGAAAAATTAAAGTTCGCTACTCTAAGTGCCGAATGAAGAAATCACTTGAGGGCCGGCGCCGACGGTGTTCCGAGCAGACTCGCCTGCTGCGACTCGATTTCGTTGAGCTGCTGCTCTCGGTCCATCTCAATGATAAGAGGGACGACAAGAATGAGGAAGGTGGTTCCGGCGATCCAAGCAGCCTTACCGGTGCTGCGGAGGAGCTTCTTGGTGACGTAGGCAGTGTCCGAGGCGCCTTGCTTGCCGCGCTGAACAACGGCGGACTGCATAACCCTAGAGAGCACGCCTTCGTCGCTGCCATTGACGATGGAGGATTGCTTCTTGCCCAGCTTCGCCATGAGAGAGAGAGCGTATGTGACCGTGTGAGTGTGCGTTGTGCGCGCGAGAGGCAAGAGCGTAATGGCTTATGGGCAGCTACCCTAGGTAGTGTTGGTTTTTTCCCCCTTTTGATGCTTTGTTGGGATTTTTTTGTTATTTTTGTTGGAACTGAAAAATCAATTTTTATTTGAAAAATATTTTTGAAGGGAATGAAATGGTAAAAAGATGGCTTTCCGGGCAAGTTTGTTTCAGCCATACTAAATCTAATTTGGAATTAAAAATAAGTATCAAAATTATAAAATTATTTCCTAATTCTATTAAAATATAGGGAAAAATACATTTTAGGATCAAAATAGTAAATTAATTATAAAATAGAACTTATTACTATTTATTTTTTTAATTTTACTATTTAATATTTTAAATTTTAACATTTTTTTAGCTAAAATTTTTTTAATAATTAATTCATTCTACTAGTAATTCCACCTAAAATATATTTCGGCCATAGTTGTCATATTCCCACCCGAATCAACGATTTCACATTCTGGCTAATAACATATAAATAATTAGTTATACTCGTAATCATTTAACATGAATAATTGTATCCTTACAAGATTATTAGTGTTATGTGAATCAGTGATTATCTCAATGCTCACCTAAAAACTCCAATGATGACAAACACATAGGTGAACGCCTCCTCTTTCAAAAACAGTTGTCAATAAATCCAACTGAATTAAAACAATTCTAAATTTAAATAAATACCCACATACAGTAGATTTAAGATTCTCATCTAAAATTCTTGTATTTTTATTTAAAACCAATTTAATATACTTCTGTACATTGCATTTGCATCTACAAAGAATTCATAATCCTTTCAAATTTGTGTGACTTGGAAATGAGTACCTAGCCTAAAAAAACCAAAGCCTGATTACAAGGAAAGCTGAAGGAGACCTTGAGAACATGATCCACTGCTTCCACAAACTACTCATTAATCAACAAGAATAAAATCCCTCTTTATATATTTTACGCATGAGAACGGCAAGTTCATGACTCGTTCCAATTCAATGGCTTTGTTTATGAGAGTGTGTGCAACCAAATCCTTGCTTACATACTCACTATTTATTCGGAATCCTCTACACACAACCAGAGACGTATTACAGACCCAAGGAACAGAGACATTGAAAGCAAGACCACAACTTCTTTTTCCTCCATAAGATCTTCCAGTTCCCAAAAGCACATCCTTGTATGCTCGGCAAACTTCAGATACATACTTTCCCATCGGCAAAATTGGCTCAAAAGATGATGGAATTGACCCACCACGGTTTAATGCATCAGAGTCTGAATGCAGATTCACTACAACAGTACCATGTTTGGGATGAAGTCGGCTACTAAGTGCTTTGAGAAACGGTGACCCTGAGTCCCATAACTTGTAGGGAAAGATATCATCACCATCATAAGCATCAATGAAGACCATATCATATATATTAGTGTCATCCATCGTAAATTTCTCAGCATCTGCTTCGTAGAGGAAAGCCTCTCATGGATGCCTTTCCACATAGCTTCATCAATAGGGTCAGGTTTTGCAACCCTTTCAGCTGATTGCGTCATGACAGAGAAAGCTGGAAAACCCATAGCTCGAAATGATGTTGAGATAACAAGGGGATCAATCTCAACGATGTGAATAACAGCTCCTAGAAAAACACACACCACCAATTAATGCTTTTCCCATTCAGATACCAAAAGTTAATTAGAGATGCCAAACTGCTGCTGCTACAAAATGACAAAAAACAATATGACTTCAACAATTTTAACCTTGAATTTTACTAGCTAAAAACAGTGGTAAACTTCCGCCACCATGCCCAATGCATAAAATGTGCATAGGTTTCCTTCCCTGCAGTGCACTGATAATGTCATAATTACATGATGCTATAGCAGCCAGACCAACTGATATCATACTCTTCAGATCTGCAAAATGGCACAGTAAATCAAAATAAGGCTTTGTTTTTTAATGAAAAAGAATTCAAAATCCAGGGACAGGGACAATCAGAATTAAGGAAAAATCATGGCCGACCAATAAATGGCAATGGCAACGACATAATTAAAGTTTTGTGCATCAGTTTACATTAAAGGTAGGGTAAAAGAACACCAAAATTTTGTGCATCAGCTTTTCGTTTCTTTTTCTTTTTTTCTTTTCCAAATCTCTATTAGATATCAATAAAAAACATAGAAGAGATTCAAAATTAATCTCTTTCAAAAAATTAGAAAGGAAGATTAATTTTTTAAGAGCACATAAAAGCAGACACAAGCTGAAAAAAATGCAATTAGGCAACCAGAAAGTCTGTTTCCCCCAGCTTCTATGCTTGAGCCAACCAACAGAAAATGGGCATTAAATATCTAGAAAACTCCCTCAGACCTAGAGATGCTGACACAATCTAACGTGAGGACTGAAGAAGAGTCCTTAGTGTTAATAATACTCCCTCCAATTCTTAATATAAAACCTTTTTAATTGAATTATGTGGATTAATACAAGAGTTAAAATTAAGTTAATTACCTCAATTTATTCAAAAATCACAATGTTTTGCCAAAACTACTCTTATTGAATTTTTTTCTCTCTCTCTCTCTCATGAATTGAATGGGAGTATTTTTTGGTAATACATAATAAATACTATATCGTATTATGAAAATGGTCTTATATTTAGGATCAGGTTAAAAAATCCTTTATTAATGACAGGAGGGAGTATTTACTTGGGGGTTCAAAGTTCTTTCCTAGTGATCATGCCACATTGATCTGGTAAGATACTTGAGCCTGAAATCTGCTAACTTGATAGTAACCCTAGAAGATATCAACAAATGATATATATTTACTATATATTTTTCATTAGATAGGACAACGATTAAGAACGTACATGGAGGAGCCAAACAATGTGGTTGCTGCATAAAATATATGGAATCTGGCTTGGTTTCCTGGTAAGCAGCCATTACTTTCACAGCACTTTGGCGAGTGTCATCATTGAAACGAAGCACCCTCCATTGATATCCTAGTATCCTCAGATGATCTTGAGGATCATAAGCTGGATGTATCTCCTCATACCTGAGCTGCAGCCACCTTTCTATTCTTGACCAGAAAACTTGAGTCTGCACAAAATAATTCAAGTTTCTTGTCGAAGCATGCAATGTATATAATGCCAATTGGAGTTGAGGAAGGAATATTTTAAATCAAAGTGGTGTTAGACAGAGACTAATAAATCAGGAAGGGAAAATTAATCATTTGGTCCCTATAGTTTCAACCAATTTTTAGTTTGGTCCCTATAATTTTTTTCATATCACTCCCTATTCTTTTTTCCATTAGATAAGTTAATCCCTGCAGTTATACAAAGTTTAGAATGAAGTCCTATATTTGTCCACATAGGAAAACTCTGCTAGCATAATTTTGTTGATATGGCTAACCGGGAACTGATGTGGCGGACATGTAAGCTCAAATGGATGACATACACCTCAGAATTGGAAAAATGGGACTCCCTTTTCATCTCTGATTCCTGTGTTCCTTACTCTAGCTTGCTTCGAATCATGAATCTGAGCAATACTAAGGGGATATCACAGCTTCATTGAAAGCTCCCATTTTTCAATCCAACAAAAGCACAAAACCTGCGAGAATTCAAGCCTCAAATAGAAGATGTCATGGCAAACCTGCATCATTTGCTCCTTTGGTGGAGATAGAAGGTAATCACCTCAGTTCTACTGCTATCCTGTCAAGAGGCAGCATTTGTGCCTAGAGCTCCACTTTCCATCAATTCAAGCTTCGGGGAAATAAATGCTATCATGAATAAAAGATTCAACCCTATCTTAATGTTGCTACATATTGCCACCAAGATGTGAGAGATGGTGCAGCTGATTTGGCCACTGTTAAGCTGTTCAGGTACCTACAAATCCTAAAGTGTAGAAGGACAACCTGAGAATGCACAACCACCTTGCTTCTTACCGTTGTTTTATTCAAGTTGCAATGGCTTTACAGAGCTGCTTCAAATGTATCAAATCATGAAAAAACAAGTGACCATACCTAATTACATATAAACATATATATCATAGTCACCTCCCACTACCTTTATTATCTTCTTATGCACAAGCCTTACCAACCTCCTCATAACCCACACCATTGATGCGGAGATGCAAAAATATCTCTCTCTCTCTCTATAAATATGTATGTATTTATATATGCTTGCATATTTATCTGAACACAATAAGCTTTTCACTCAAAGAAAAAAAACTCTTTTCATACGCAGATGCTCCTCACATGATAATGATTCAACTCTCTCTCTCTATGTAACACACAAAAATATATGTAAGCAAAATCAAAGATACTCTGTTCAGCTCTGTTTTGGAACCAGAAACAAAGGTAAGCAAAGTAATGTTGTTTGCCTATGCATTTGTGTGTGATACCATGTTACATTTTTTCTTTTTTCTTTATACAAAGGAAAGAAATATCACATTTTTTATATTTACGAGAAAATTGCAGATTTGTTCTAATTATTTTGCAGCATCAGCAGCTTTGGTTTGGAGTGATAACAGTAGTTGCAGTATGTTCTTTCTCTCTCCTCTCTCTCTCTCTCTCCTTGATTTTCTATTCGCTACCAAATTCACTATGCTCTTAGGCCAAATTTATTTAAAAAAAAAATGAAAGCAAATTCCCTATGCTCTCTCTCCCCCTCTCCCTCTCCCTCTAGTCCAGGACGAAATGAGTGTTGGGGAGCTTTGGGGTGGAAGAATATGTACATGGGTGAGAAAGTCTAAAACACCTAACAGGAACTGGACTTTGAGGCACATGGCACATACTCTCCCAATGTATATATCTTTTTTTAATAAATTCTCTTGATATTATGAAGATTTGTTCTCCTTTGAACGTGAAGAGTACATGGTGGAGTTGCATTGATCGTAAAAATAGAGATTAAAAGACAGTGGAGTGGAGATAATGTCATTACCACCATCACTGCTCATTTCACTGTTGCTGCTGACATAATACATATTAACCGTAAAGAGAGAAAGAGATGAGAGAGAGCAACACCGTCATCATTGGAGGAAGATGCGACCTCTACTTTTTCCCTTCTTTACATAAGCCTTCCACTACTGTGTTCCAATGTGTCATTTATGTTGCCTATTTCAGCTTACATGTGGCCACATAATCCAATTGTTAGCCACATAAGCAGAATAGTAACAGTGTTTTCCTAGGTGGACCTGATGAGGGGGCTTTACATAAATTACGTGTAACGGTAGGGATTAACTCATCTAACAAAGAAAAAAATTAGGGAGTGGTATGAAAAAAATTAAACCATAGGGATCAAATTAAAAACTGATGTAAACTATAAGGACTAAATGATTAATTTTCCCAGTCAGGAACTAAAAAGTTGCAGTTCAGCCCAAAAAGAAAGAGGAACTAAAGGTTACAAGGAAAACACAGTATGTTTGTGTTATTAATATCTTTCGTTTTCTGCTAATAATATCCAGTATTCTAGAATGATGGGCACATACATGTAACTTCGTTAAGTTGGAATAAAGAACATGGGATAGTAGAAGTCTCTGTGTTTCTCACTTCTCAATATCAGAGAAGCAAGAAAACTTACTGACACACATTTTTGAATTAAAGCAATATTCATTCAAAGTTTTAACCCACACATTTTTCTTCATGCCACATCTAACATGAACAATAATAAAATCATCCAATTTCTCATGTTTTACCAATTTTGCTATTCAGTAAATTCAAACAAAACAAGAAACCTGAAAATATTGATGCAGCAACCAGGTAAGCATCAGCAAGACAAATATCCCATTTATATTCTAATTTTTCCCGAAACTTGTGATCAAAACATAATTAGAAATCAGAAGGCAGTAAAGTTAGAGAATCTATAAGGTTAGTAAAGTACAACATTAGAATCTCATATGTTTTACTATCTTTTAACTTCGTACGAGTTTCAGAGATTGAGCAGAATGATGAACCTCTCAGTTCCAAGATCATTCTAAAAAATGGAGCTTTGACATGGATTAGTTGGATGTTATCTACGGAAACCCAAATATTATTTAGACGTCAACATTAAAGACCCGGAGAAAGACTAATTCTTGAATTAAAAGGACACACTGACTCACACACACACACCGTGGAAACAAGAATGAGGCAGAGAGAGACTAACAGGTCTGGAGGAGGGGTAGGCAAGGACAGAAACAACGCCGTTTCCTTTGCCGGAAGTTGCTCGGAGAATTGTTTGACCCTGGGACTCCGTACCCCACCACTCGGGAGAGTAAAACCAGTCGCCTTCGTCCCCCACATGCCGCCCCACGGCCGTCGAAAACCGACGGAGCCAAGATGTTTTGCAGCGCCACATTTTGACTCAAATTTTGACGTTAAGGACCAAAGGTGACTAAAACCCTATCAGACCGGGCGAGAAAAAAAGTACTCCCTCCGTCCAAGTTTTGAAAAACTGACAGATTAATGAAGGTAATTAAAGTTAGTTAAAAGAATTAATTTTATAAAAAATTATATTATTTTTTTAAAAATACCCTTTATTATTTACATTATTTTTAAAAAGGGAATTGAATTAGTTGAAAATATATTATTAAAAAAGACTGAGAAAAACTTTACTAAATCTTAGAAATAATTTTATCTTATGGAATAAAAAAAAAATTATAATACATCTCATAATATTGGGTGTTGTAAAGGGAACTAAAACCTTTACCTTTATTTACTTATTTTTTTCTTGCCACCGAACCCTCACTAATCTCATCAATAGTGCTAATCACGATGAAAACATGATCAAAAGTGATTAAAAGTGTTAATCTCATCAAGTCAGCTAATTTGCACATTAATTGGTTTCTCAAAAAACGTGATCAAAAGTGATGATCAGAAGTCTCTTATCCCATCAATAGTGTTAATCATGATGAAGTCGGTATGAGATTTAACGCTTGGATAATGGCCATCTTTTGAAAACTTCTTTCCCAGCAAAATTCTGAATGGCTATGGAATTCCCATCTTCCATAAACCTTCCTCTCAAACAATGCTAATAGTACTCCCTCTATTCCAGTTTATAGTGCACTTTTAACTACCGCACACAGATCAAGACAATAATTAATAACTAACAAAATTTTCCATTTTTTCTCAAATTACCCTCATTACATACTTTGAGAATTAAATATTTTAATAATAAACACATATTTGGGTTTATTAATTAGGGACAATATTGGAAAGAGAACAAAATTACACTACGTAATCCGTAAAATGCACTATATTATGAAACATTAATTTCTTAAAAAAATGCACTATATAGCGAAACGGAGAGAGTAATACCCTATGGAATTCCTGTAAGTTTAGCCAAAGTCCTAGGTAAGAGGCCTGATTTCCCGTGAATCCCATAATAACTCATTCACCCTTCTCTTTCCTTTGAGTTAAGTGGCACGATCTCATCCTCCTTGTTAATTTTTTTTATTTTTAATATAATACATTTTTAATTTAAGTATGCAGATTAAAAGATGAGAGTTAAAATTGTTAATTATTTTAATTTTTTTTCAAAATTTATAATACTTTTTCAAAATTACCTTATTCTTTCTCTTTTTCTCTCTTAGAAATTGAATAGGAGATTTTTTAGTAATAAATAATAAATATTATTTTATATTTTAAAAATGATCCTATATATACTATATAGGACCAAAATAAAAAAAAAAGGAGTATTATATTATTAGCAATTTTTTTAGTATGAAGAACAAAACATGTCACCCTTCTCAAGGCTTAATAATCTAGTATTGTGGGAGTGGAGTAATAGATTTTGGATGGAAAAAATTATATGTTTTATTTGATACTATATAATATTTAAAATTAAATTAAGCAGTAATATTAAATATTAAAAAATAATATTAAAATGATTTGAATTAACATACAATAAGTGTTGGAGTTCATACGTTAGATTAGTGAGAGCTATTTTTTTTAATAGATGATAGTAACTAATATGAAGATATGCTAAAATTTTTTTCATATAAATAAAAAATATTACGTACTACCTTGTTTGCCTTTTAAGATTTTAAAATAAAGATTAAGAAATATAATTGATGCGTTACATTTATTTTAAATTTTTTAATATATCCTTCAATAAATAGATAGATTAGAAATAGTAATTAATGTTGTATTTAACTTTTAAAAGGATAAATAAATACATAATTAAAAAAATAGTAATTAATGTTATTTTAGAATTTAAAATAATAAATAAATAGAAATAATTTTTTTTTTAAAAGTAACTGATAGAGGACTAGAGGAGTACCAGACAATTGTTTTTTACATAAGTTCATATTTTGAAACTTTTGAAGAATCAATTCATTATTAATAGATGACTTCATTTTTTTATAATAAATAACAATAACTATTATCATGTGAATAAAAATTATATGGAATCTCTTGATAGTCTATAATCTTATTGATTCTGCCTTTGATTAACTCAACTTTATATTTATGAGGTGTTTAATAAAATCTTTACAAAAATTTTAAACTTGATTAAAAACCTAACTCACCTTTTTATTTTTATGCAGCAAACCTCCTCCCACTAACAGTAAGGTTAAATCACTAATAAACTGTGCCACATATTTAGTGACATGTCATGTGACATGGATTTAACAGCATTTATATAATTTTATTTGATAAATAAATCAACCCCTTCCGTCTTCCTCCTCCTCTGTCGTCCCTCCACGCTCACTCTCTCTTCTCCTCCTCCTTCAAAAATCCCGCTCTCACTCTCCTCCACGACCGGATCAAACGTATCCTCTTGCATCTCCTCTCTCCTCAAAGAACACAATCTGGCTCGATCTGATAACAATAATTTCTGCTGCCAGCTCTACAAACAATTTCCGCTTCTTCCCATGGTTATTGGCATCTACCTCTCTTGGCCTGTTATGCCTTCGAAACCAATTGTTGCAACCAGTTTGAAAGATTATGGGACATTTGTTGTATGTGTCTGAATAATGATAAGGAGAATTTGTTTCTATGTGCGGTCATAGGTGAATTGTTTGATGCAGCAAGAGATGTGCTGTAGAGGAGGAAGATTGAAAGGTTTTTTTTTTCCATTAAAAGGGCTGATTTATTTATATTAATAAAATAATATAAATGCTTTCCATGTCACATGAAAAGTCACCAAACAAAATATGATCTGGCAAAATTTAACATTGATTTAACAAATTCTTTAGCGGAAAAGATATTATAAAGCAAAATATAACACATAACATATCGCGATTTCAGACCTCTATTTCATTATATTGACTATATAAAAATCTGATTCCACATATTCTAAATAATATTTATTTTTTTATATATATATTTTTTATTTGGTATGATAATTAATATAAAAAATAAAAATTATATATATTTGTGAAAAAAATCACTTGATTATCTAGATCCACATCAATCATTGTTTGTTAAGATTTCAGGCTTCCATATTATCATGCTAACTATAAAAAAATTTAATCTCTCATATTCTAAATAATATTTACTTCTTTATATGTATATAATTTAATTTGATAGGATAATAAATATGAATATTGTAATTTTAGGCCTTCACATCATCATGTTGACTATGAAAAATTTGTCCTCACATATTTTAAATAATATTTATTTCCTTATATATGTTTTATTTATTTGATATGATAATAAATATAAAAATGAAAATCAGATATACATATATATATATATATATCTCTATGAAAAAAAATCACAATTTAATTATCTAGATCTACATCAGTCATTATTCGTTAAGATGTGTAAAGTATGACATAATAAAAAATCTAACCCCACATATTCTTAATAATATTTATTTCTTTATATATATATATATATATTTTAATTTGATATGATAATAAATATGGAAATGAAAATAAGATATGTATATATTTTTAAAAAAATTTGATTGTTTAGATTTATAACAATAATTGTTTAGTAAAATCTATATAAATTCATATTATGTAAGTTTTCTTGCACCATTTTAAGATTGTTTTTAGTTTTAGAAATATCTTTAGAGGTAAAATTTCATCGCATTATTTGCAATTTTTTGTGGTAATTTTTATATTTTTTCCATATATTTTACTTTCACTAAATGAACTATTATCTAATCGTTGAAATTTTCTTTGATAACAAAAGATAAATAATGGTTGAAACATGGAGGTAATTACTTCATCCATCATTCTATCGTCATTTTCTTCCTCCACTTCTTTGTACGCTATTTAAAAATATGGTCATGATGCAAAGTATTTCTATATCATTATTTCAATTATAGTTTGTTTTCTTTTATATTTTTAAGGATATACACCGGTATATATCGTTTTTCTTTTGAATTAAGATTATCCTCTCATTTTGGATTTAAAGATTTATAAATGTGAGTTATTCTCACTATAATTTACTCTTGTTTTTCAAGTAATTTGTTAGTTTAAAAGAAAACACTTAATTTTTTACCCGGCTATTGATGTCTAATTTCTTTTTTAATAAATTTTTGCTACTTCACTCAAATTAAATAAAATTATAAATTGGAAATATTATTATTATTGATTCTAATATTTTAATTAAAAGTGAGTTTTTTATATAAGGGATATGTATTTTAAATGTAAAAAAATATATCATATTTATACTTATTTTATCATGTTCATTTATATGATTTGATATTTGAAGTCTGGGAAATTCCGCATGGTTTTGATTTCTAGTGATATATAAAAATAAGAGATTAGGGAGGTCCTTTTTGCGTGTGCATCGGGTAATCAAAGTTTAAAAGTTAAGGAAGCTATGTTTACATGACTCAATTCATGGGAGTTTTATATATTTTAGTCTTTTCTATTTTATTAGTCTATGACTTGAGAGTAAGTCTGTAACTCATAGGGTTATATGAATTAAGAAGACAAGGAAAAACTCCAATCCCTGAACATCTCTCTTGTAACTGCATAGTTTGTAAGGGGTCGTACCATGCCTACCATTCCCTGTAATCTAGTATCACTCATAGTTGCTAATGCCTCGTTTGGTTCACAGAAGTGATTTTAAAAGAAGTGGAACTGAAAATGAAAGTGGAAGAGGAAGAGAAAATGAAAATGAAAGTGGGGATTAAAAGTCCATGTTACCTTATATTTCACACAAAAGGGTAAACTGGTCTTCTGCGGATAGTTTCATGAAACTTGAGAGAGTTCCATCGCTATGGCTAAGGAACCCATTTCCATCAATTTTGATGGAAGTGGCTTCCCTATGGAAGCATGCATCCAGCGAACCAAACGAGCACAAGCAAGAATTTCTTCTCTGTTTTCACTTCCATCCCCTTAGTTCCAGCTTAATAAACGGGGTATAACAGTCTTCAGACAAGTATAACTCTTCTTTGTTATTTCCAAGCTGAAGAAGCTCTTGATGTTTGAGCTTAAGGTGTCAAAAATTGTCTTTTTTTTTTTTTTTTTAAAATTTTTCATAATATTTATCATTTTAAAATTACAATAAAATATTAATTAGTTTTATACTTTATTAATATCAAATTTACTCATTTAAGAGGGTATTTAAATTAATGATATTTTGATAAAATATTTTAAATTATTTAATAACTTTTTTAAACAGTATAAAAAATTTTAAAAAGACAGTTTCTATGTTCACACCAGGAAATAAATATAATTAATAATCAAACCGCAGTGCCACGGTTGAGTTGCAATCAAACTTGGAAATAAATGCCGTAAACTCTTCCCTGACAAGCAACTCACTTTTATGGCCAAACGGCCAAAGCACAATCTGACTTTTTCGTAACAAGGCTTCCTTCTTTGTAATTAGTTTTCTTTGATACATCTTCTCTTTCACCGAAAAAATAAATGTCGTAAATCTGAAAGACTGTGCCTCCCCGTTTGGTGAGGTGCTGGGTGCTGTCGACCTGTCGTTGTCAGCTTCGAGTTTTGGACTTGGGTGTTTTGAACTTTGAAGTGGCAAGCCTTTTTGCTCTCACCAACGAATAAACACACCTGGTGGCGAAAATGTCGTCCAACGGTGAATGCTGATTTTAAAAAGAGGGAGAGAAAGTAAAAAAAAAAGAGGGAGAGAAAGTAAAACCCATAACGGAAGAACGCGAGAAAGAGGCGTTGCCATGGTTCAATTTCGGAGGCGTATCCCTTTGGAAATCTTCAGAGTTCTGATGCCCAAAAGTCATGCTCCCTGGAGGTGGAGCCCACTCACTTTCCCACTATTAAACTAACATTTGATTGATTTCATCCCCACGCTTTCTTGATTCTTCCTGTTTCATCGTCCCTGTTCATCACCCAAATCCAAGGAAACGCCTGCTTCCGACCGTTTTTCTTCAAGATGGAATCCTCAGTGCATCCTAAGGTGAAGGTCAGACGAGAACGACATCGAGAGGATCGTCAGAATATGCTGGACAATCCTTTGAAAGCTTTTCAGTCTCTAGCGTTGCGGGTTTCTCCTCCTCCAGGTAATCTCCAGCTCAAGGAACTACTGTTAAATATCAATCAAGCTCATCCGTAGTTTTTTTTGGCCACTAAATTCATCCGTAGTTTGATGTGTATATATATATTTAAAAAAAAAATCTCCGCGTGTATAGGCAATTCTATTAGCAAAGAGAGTCATGATCTGTTTTGATTTGGAAAGTGAAAAGCAGCCGGAGATGTAACAGTTATAATTGATGGAAAAACAAGTAGTGACGAAGATGAAGGTAAAGGGTTGAGCTTCACATGGATTTACCAGGTTCTTTCGTACTTTTCTGTCTGCTGTGTTAAAGAGAAATTTGATAAAAGGACTGTCAAATCTCCTTTATCTGAGTTGTCTCGTTATGTTCTAGGATATTGCATCAGCATCATTCTCAATTTATTTTTTCTAGAATCAGCATATACAACAACTTGTATGGGAATGAATACTTTACTAATAATATATAACCTTGCTTCTCAAACTTTGACCTGAATATCTTTGCATCCCCTGCTTTCATTCATCTGCTATTTGGGCAAAGGAGAGAAAGGCCACAGTAAAATATGCATAAATTTTTTCTACATAGCCTATTGTCACTGGTATTTAAAAAGGCAGTACTTGGGCCTCACTTTTCATAAAAGCTCTGAAAATGATCTCCATGGCGTGCATAAGCTTGATTCAAATACTTTATGGGCCACTTGCTTGACTGAGCTAATGAATGCGCACTAATAGCCCTACAGTTGTTCTTTGATTAGTTAATGTGCTTTTCACTTGAAAAACAGGAGAAAGGAACTTGAAGCAATAATGGATTGGCAATCACACGAGACATAGCTCGTTTTCATTAATATGAAGCAAAGAATGCGGCTTTCCTCTTTTTTCTATATTTATCACTATCAGTTCTTACCTTTCATTTTGGCCTAAGTTTGAAGCATGCAGTACAAGATACTTTTTTCTGCATGAAAGCAATCTTTGCAACTGCGTTGCCTAAACTTCTTTTCTAGTTCAGGGAGCAATCTAGTTAGATTAAAATTAGAAGGTGAAAAGAGGAGTGATATTCTTTTCATTCTAGCTACTGAAATATCCACTGGTTATTAGAAATATTGGATTCACCATTTTCTTATATTGCAGTGAGGAGCCAGAAGGATGTCTCTCAGCCATCCACTGCCAAAGTACCAAAATGTTATGTTCCACATGCACCTATTCCAAGGGTACCTGTTTCTGAAAATTTAGGAGTCTGCAATTTAACATCAGATTCTTCAGGATTTACAGGACCTGAGAAGGATGACAATATTGATGAGGACAGAGTAAATATTAGAGCCAGTTCAATTCCACCTCCTCGTGCTGTCATATCTAGTCCTGGTAATTCTCATTCTTTTTGTCAATTCAATTTCATTTTGTTATCTATTATTTTGTTTTCATGCTCTCTTTCGCTTCATAGGATGTGGCTTTGGGCCTGAGCAAAGTAATTTCTGATTAGGTGCCTTGTAGAAGCATCATGAAACAAAAAGAATTATATAGTTCATGAAAATCTCCATCAGTTATGATGTGGATTCTAGTATCTGTGTTTAGAAAACATGCAGGCAAATTTACACTCCATTATCCGTTCCCTGACAATGTTAACCGACCAAGTCCTAACTCATGTCATTGGGATTCTGTGTTCAGATAATGACACAATGATTGTGTTGGGCTACACCCTTGATGGGTATAGAGCCAAAACAAAAAAGGGCTCAGGCCCAAAATAATATAATTATTTTTTAGTGTTTATTATTTTAAGAAGAGAGGGAGGGAACGGTTAATAAGAACCGCTCCCTCACACCGCACTAAAGAGACTTTCAAGCGATCGTGTTAGAGTGGGAAAAAGTGAGAAGCGTATCAATTTTGAAAGCTCTCTCTTCCAGAAAAGTAACGGGAATTGGTGCTGAAAAATTTCTCTCTCGCTCTCACTTCTCTCTCTGATAAAATACACTTTCACTCTCTTCATCTGAATTCTTCCCGGTGTGTATCTACGGTGAATCAGTAAACAAAATCCGAGTGATTTTGTTTCTACCGCCTGGAACTCTTCATTCTCTCCAAGTGGAAGAATACTCCGTTATCGGTAAGTATGTCTTCCATTCCTTTTATTTTCTATCATTGGCATCAGAGCCTGAGTTTAGATTCATGAAAAATAGTTTTCCGCTGCAAATTTTTTTCTGAGTTTCATAATTTGCATACTGTGTATATTTTTCTTATGAGTTTTTTTGTATAATTAGTATACTGTTTATACTCATGAGATAAGTAAATAGGATTCGGTAAAGGTGATCTAAAAAATTTAAAATTTTTTACACGGTACAGTTTTAGGGTGCTGTAAGATCATCTCTTTCAAGAAAATAAATATATCATTGTGTTGAGAATACAGAGATGAGATTAAGCCTACTAAAACCGCATTAAAATGAACACTGGATTAGAGAGAAAATACCAGGAAAAGTCACGGTATGCGTAGGAAAAAGAAAAAATTGGGTTTAAAGAAATCACAATTTTTTGGATAAAAGGAGACTATCATCATGTAGAGGATGTCGATACGAGAAAAACGACACCAAGAACGCCTTAAACGGACGCCGGACGGAGGAGAAAACGGCGAAAAACGTTGGCGGGTTCGCGGGTCCGCCACCGGGTCCGCCACCGGGTCGGGTTGACCCGGCGGGAGGTCAGGGATGACCTCAGCGACGCGTTTTGGCGAAACCGAAAAACGACACGTCGTTTTAACTCACAAAAAAAAAAAAAAAATTTTTTTGGGCCGGGACTTTTGGTCTTTTCCAAAAAAAAAAAAAAAAATTGGGCCGAATTTGGGCCCTTTCAAAAAAAAAAAAAAGGGAATTGCTTACAGGGCGCGTGGGGGCGCGTGAAGGGGTATTTTTGGCCACGGTTTGCTTCTAAAAATTGCTAAATTCGAGATCTTCAATTTGATATACTATTTGGCTAGTTTTCAGATAGGTTTGGATCTGTTTAGAGCTATTTCATTATATTTTTTTTAATAATAAAATTTTTTTTATCATTTTAATAATTTCTACTATTTTATTGAAGAAAAAAAAATATATAATGAAGCAAGAGAATTCTGAAAGCACTGAAATAGTTGGATATGGTTCTCCAAGTTATGAGTATTTGGAAGAACTTATTCCAGAAGATGAATTTTTGGATGAAGATCCTAATGAGGTGTTTCTAGAAGGAGAAGAAAATCCTGGGGAACTTCAAGAAGTGTATACAGATCCAAATGGGCCAAAGGAAGATGAAATTGTTTTTGAAAAGCCTAAAATTGAAGATCAAGAAGTAGATCAACCCCTTACCCACTCTGTAGCACAAGACATAGCAAATAGAGATGCGAAAAAAATAAAACATTTAAAAGACTTGTATCCAATTCTTGCAAAGTATTCACACTTTGTGATGAATATGGAAGATGCTGAGTTCTTCGCGAACGTCATCATTAAGTTAAGAGAAAATCTGAATACACAAAACAAGAAATATTCAGATTACACCTGGGTCGATGCTATTAAGAGAGCGATGAAAATATCGAATAGCATTCTTAAGAGAAAAATTGTTAATTTCTGTTTTTCTATTTGATTTATGTATTTGTTATTTATTTATTTTTTTTGTACAACGACTATGTTCTTGTATGTATTCAATATTTTTAATATATATGCTTTATTTGAGTGGGAGCTCTTAAAATAAGTTTTTTTTGAGTTAATTATTCTAGTACTTGTATTAAAATCTTAATAGTAAATAATAGTAACATTAGCATCCGTGTGATGGGAGATACACTTGTGGTCTCCTGATCATGGAACTAATGAAATTATTATTATTCTACTAAGAAATAATACAAGTATATGACATTGTATATTGTACTGTGCTACATGTATATTTAATTAATACATTCTTTAGTTTAGCTCAATAATAGAAATCCTTTATGTGGGATAGTTTCGTAACTGATTTGAAGATGGCAACCAATAGTATAATGGCTGAGCTAAACAAAGAAGATAAACTAAATGGGGATAATTGGGACATCTGGCACCGAAAGGTTTCCTATATATTGGAAGAACAAGATGCTGTAGAGCCACTGACTATAGTCATAGCACAACCAGAAGCCGGCAATACAGCTCAACATAGGAGAGACCAAGAGGTCTACATGGCCTGGAAAAGGAAGAACAGCATAGCACGTATAACTATGCTGGGCACTATGGCCAATGACCTAATGTGTGAGTATGCAAAAATATTCAACTGCACAAGCCATGTGGACGGCATTAAAGGATAAGTTTGGAGGTACCTCTACCACCAAACTCAGAAGGCTGACAATTAAGTTTGATACTTATAAGTTAAGGCCGAATACTCCTATGAAACAGCATCTACGAGAGATGGCCAGCATGATTAGAGAACTGAAGGAAGCTGGGCATGAATTGTCTGATGAACAGCAGATCCAAGCTGTTATAAGGTCACTCCCTTCAAGTTGGGAACACATGAAAGTCAACTTGACCCATAATGAGAATATAAACACTTTTAGTGATGTGGCGAAACACCTGGAGCTTGAAGATGAACGTCTAGAGGCTTACAGAGCATCTGGACAAGCCTATTTGACTGAAGAAGCAGGAACTTCAAACCCTAAGCCCAATTTCAAAAAGGGCAAGAAATATCAAAGAAAGGGTAAGAAGAATGGCCCGAAATTTAAAAAGGGGAATAAACCTTTCAAGAAAAGAGGGAAGAAAGGCGGAAAGAAGAAGAATACTGACCTGAGTAAGGTTAAATGTTATTCCTGCCTGAAAATGGGTCATTTTGCAAGGGATTGCCCTGAGCAAAATGAGCGTGAAAAGGTACTAGTGAATTATGTTAATTCACATATATCTTATGTTTCAAGTACTGTTTTTTTAACAGAAACTATTTCTTCTTCTTGGATAATTGACTCAGGCTCCACAGACCACGTGAGCAGGGATCGAGGATCCTTTACAGAGTACCGTCGGTTGCCGAATCAAAGCAAGTGGCTTTATGTTGGTAACAATGCGAGAATTGAGGTGAAAGGCATAGGAACCTGCAAATTAACTTTGCGAGGTGGAAAAAACTTAATCCTCTATGATGTACTTCATGCACCTGACATCCGACGGAACTTAGTTTCTATTTCCTGCTTATTAATTTATGGGTTTAATGTAAATTTTCATGATAAGGTAGCAGACATTTCATTAAGGATAACCTTTTATGGTTCAGCTTTTCTTTCAAAGAAGTTCTTTGTTATGGACATTGTTGATGTATTTTATATGCATGATTGCTTTGCAGCTTCTTCCAATTCAAATGTTGATATGAATGCTTGGCATGCTAGACTAGGACATATTAATCAAAATAGAATGATTAAACTAGCTAAAGAAGGACTGCTAGGTGAAATTGATAAAATGGAAATGTCCTTGTGTGAGCATTGCCTAGCTGGTAAAGCAACTAGAAAACCATTTGGAACTGGAACTAGGGCAGAAACTCCATTGCAATTAATCCATTCAGATGTTTGTGGTCCTATGAGTGTGAGGACAAAACATGGAGCTGTTTATTTCATCACTTTCATTGATGATTACTCGCGATTTGGTTATGTCTATTTGATGTCACATAAATCTGAAGCACTAGAATGTTTTAGACGATACATGAATTTAGTTGAAAATCAAATGGACAAGAAAATCAAAGCATTAAGAACCGATCGCGGACGTGAATATTTATCGGAACAATTCAAAAAGCTCTGTGAAGAAAAGGGAATAGTGAGGCAACTTACAATTCCTGGCACCCCACAACAAAATGGTGTAGCCGAAAGAAGAAATAGAACATTACTAGACATGGTTAGGTCCATGATGGCACAAGCCAATCTACCCATTTCGTATTGGGGAGATGCAATTTTAACAGCAACCTTCATACTTAACCGTGTGCCTTCAAAATCGGTCACATCAACACCCTATGAGCTATGGACAAATCGGAAGCCGGATTTAAATATTTTAAAACCCTGGGGGTCGGCAGCTTATGTCCATGATACTTCCCACAAATATGGAAAAATAGGTCCAAGAGGGAAGAAATGTATCTTTATTGGATACTCTGAACAATCTAAGGGTTACGTTTTCATTGGAGAAAATCAGGATGGGAGTGTCACTGAAATAGAATCTAGAGATGCAACATTTCTAGAAAACGAATTTCCTAGCAGAGGTGAGGTAGATCGTATTATATTTCTTTATGAGATACATGAAGAAACTGAGGAACAAATTAATATACCTCAACATCTTAATTCGAGTGGGAGCTCATAAGGACAAGTACAAGATTCTGTTCAAGAACAGAATAACTTACAAGAGATCCCACTGCGAAGAAGTAACAGAGAAAGTGTACCAAAGAGACGTTTCCCAATAGAAGGGACTGCACTTATAGTTACTCCACAAGATTATGATGAGCCTAGTTCAATACATGAGGCTTTATCATGTCCTGCTAGTAATGAATGGAAGAAAGCAATGGAAGAGGAAATGAATTCAATGAGGATAAACCAAGTCTGGGATTTGGTCAATCTTCCATCTGGACGTAAAGCAATTGGGAATAAATGGATTCTCAAAATTAAGAGAAATGCAGATGGATCGATTGAACGATACAAGGCTCGATTAGTAGCAAAAGGGTATACTCAACAGGAAGGTATAGATTATGAAGATACCTTTTCACCTGTTGTGCGTTTTAACTCCATAAGACTAATTCTGGCAATAGTAGCAAGTTTAAATTTAGAATTACATCAGATGGATGTAAAAATCGCATTTTTAAATGGTGAACTGGATGAAGAAATCTATATGCAACAACCATTAGGTTTCATTGAGAAAGGGAAAGAGAATAAAGTCTGCAAGTTAAAAAGATCCATTTATGGACTTAAACAATCATCCAGACAGTGGTATTTGAAGTTTCACCAAGCAATAACCTCATACGATTTCCAGATGATCGACGAGGACCACTGTGTATACATCAAGAATTTTGAAAAGAATCTTGTGATATTATCCCTTTATGTGGATGATATACTATTAGCCGAAAATAGTCTAAAATCGATTATAGCTATCAAAGAATGGCTATCTTCGAATTTTGAAATGAAAGACATGAGTGAAGCTGATTATATACTAGGAGTTAAGATTCATAGGGATCGCCCAAGAAAATTAATATCCCTTTCTCAGAAAAATTATATTGAGAAAATTCTTGAGCGATTCAACATGAAAAACTGTAAACCTATGGATACCCCTATTTCAAGAGGAGAAAATCTGAGCCGAGATATGTGTCCTCAGACTGAGTCTGATAAGAAAATGATGGAAAGAGTCCCTTATTCCAGTGCAGTTGGTAGTTTAATGTATGCCATGATGTGTACGAGACCAGACATTTGTTATGCAGTTGGTTTGGTCAGTAGGTACCAGTCAAACCCTGGACTGAAACATTGGAAAGCTGTGAAGAGAATCCTGAGATATTTACAAGGCACAGCAGATTATGCCCTATGTTATCAAGGAAGCGATTTACGTTTGGTAGGATACTCCGATGCAGATTGGGGAGGAGATCTAGATGAGCGCAAATCGACTTTTGGATATGTTTTTCTACTAAACAATGGAGCTATATCTTGGTGTAGCAAGAAACAGACTTGTATTGCTTTGTCTACCATGGAAGCAGAGTTTGTTGCATGTTCTGCAGCAGTACAAGAAGCAGTATGGTTGAAAAGATTCATAAAACACTTAGGGATCATTGGTGATAAATTGGATCCAATTTTGATAAACTGTGATAGTGAGGCTGCCATTGCCTACACTAAAGATCCCAAGTATCATAGTAAGACAAAGCACATAGACACCAAGTATAATTTTGTAAGAGATGTCATAGCACAGAAAAGTGTTACAATTCGCCATGTTCCTACACGTCAAATGATTGCTGATCCCTTCACAAAGCCAATACCGAGAGATATATATGTTGATCATGTAAAATCACTTGGTATTCGTAGGATATGATGTAACACAAATCTATGTAATGATCAATTATATGAATAAGATTAAGTGCATTTTTTTCTATAATTGAGTCATTCGAGTACATATACTTATGAAAAATATACAATGTCTAGTATGTCGTACATGTTGATAAGGTTGGCTTCCTCACACGAGCAACTGCCTTTGATACTCATGAAGAGTGTGCAAAGATGAGACATCTTTTGTATTTACTGGCAAATCTGTAAGAGAGCAGATATGACAGTCAAACAATACAAAATAAGTCGCCCTGACAAAAGAAGAGAATAGGTCAGGATGAGATCCAATAAATATAAATTTTGGATTGAATTATGGATACCCACAATCCATAATACATGTAACCAGATGAGAATTCTCCAACAAAGACGTTATGATAAGTGGAAGGATTGGTGGAATTCGGGTTAGACACTGTGTGTGTTTGAACTTAAATCTGTACGATGTTAACAACAAATACAAAATCGACATACGCTCTTATGTAATAAGAGTAACATCGTAGCATGCAATTCATACTGCATGTGTTTTTTTATATAAAACCGCAATTGGGAAGTAAGTGAATAGATCCCTGCTTCATTACTGTGTGAGTCCCAGAGAGAAATAAAATCTCTCATTAATGTCCTTATGACTTTGACATTTTTCATGGAAAATGATTCAATGTTGGCTACTTTAGCATATATCCAATGGTCATGATAAATTCGATCTAAAGGTCTTATGCTAGGAAAGTAATTGTTTCATATTGAAATGAAATATGGGCGAAAGGAAGATTATCTGAATATATACACACTTATACTGGTGTTTAAGACATGTCCGTTAAGAAGTTATGGTATTAACATCTTAAGCGTAGACACTAAGTATACAAGAGTAAGGCGATCTAAGTTCGTATATAAAACTTATGAGGGATTAGATTTGCCATTGATGAAGTGTATATGGATAAATCTAGGACATTCAAGGCATAATTCATAAATAAAATAAATGTGAAATACATAAGGTAATTCTATACTGGTCCTTGAAAATGATTTCTAGTATAAGAATACCTAATTATAGACGTCATGCCCATGCGGTCACGGTAGAACACCTAGTATGAAATGGAAAGGAAGAATTGTAAGAGGTTAACCCCTCAAGTGTGAGTGGGAGATGTTGGGCTACACCCTTGATGGGTATAGAGCCAAAACAAAAAAGGGCTCAGGCCCAAAATAATATAATTATTTTTTAGTGTTTATTATTTTAAGAAGAGAGGGAGGGAACGGTTAATAAGAACCGCTCCCTCACACCGCACTAAAGAGACTTTCAAGCGATCGTGTTAGAGTGGGAAAAAGTGAGAAGCGTATCAATTTTGAAAGCTCTCTCTTCCAGAAAAGTAACGGGAATTGGTGCTGAAAAATTTCTCTCTCGCTCTCACTTCTCTCTCTGATAAAATACACTTTCACTCTCTTCATCTGAATTCTTCCCGGTGTGTATCTACGGTGAATCAGTAAACAAAATCCGAGTGATTTTATTTCTACCGCCTGGAACTCTTCATTCTCTCCAAGTGGAAGAATACTCCGTCATCGGTAAGTATGTCTTCCATTCCTTTTATTTTCTATCAGATTGGGAATAAAAATCGGATCAATGGCAGCAAAAGACCTCAAGGTTCAAAGAAACATTCTGTGCTTCAAAATAGGCATGCACTCTGTAAAGTTAAATCTAGTAACATTACCGAAAATTCCTCAAGCGTGAGAAAACCCAATGAAGCTGCAGAGAAATCAAGTAATATTTCTGATTCTGTACAAAAGAGAAGGCCAACAAAGTCAGCATCAAACCAGAAAACTTCGCGAGGAACTGGGAGATCCAGCTCCATTGGACTCTAGGAGCATGCCTGCGTTTTTCAGATTGTTGGCTTACAAGATGTATTACGATGGTAATTGATCAATGCCGAGGGAAATATTTTTAAGATGAACAGGAGAATCTGACATGGATTACATGCAAAATGCTGCAATCAAAAGTTTTACTTGCCAATTACAATCCTTCAAAAACATGGGTTAAGGAAAGTTGAGAAAAGTCCTGACATGTAATGTATGAGCCCCTATGTTGGAATGCGAGTGTTGAAAGGCAAACCAATGTGTAAGTACATATAAGGTGGCACAGAGATTATGAATTTGAGGCCTTTTGTAGTATTCAGTTTAACCATCAGTTCCAGATACAGAGGGAACAAGTGCTTGAATTTGATTGAAAGTAGAATTTCATGTTATAGCTCATACGCTTTTGCATAGATGCCTAGAAGTAGAAGCCTACTAATCAGCTTATGTATAAATTTATGCTCACTGTTGAATGTTTCACTTGAATCTCATGGAATTGTAGCAGTAATTCCCTTGATCTACTAATCTTGCGAGGCTCCATTTCCTTCGTTTGCTCAAGATATGTTGAACACCTCTATAGCTCAGCAATGGCACTCTCTCTCTCTAGTTCAAATCAGCTGTAGCTAAAATTATTCATGAAGCATCTTCACCATCTCCATCAACGATCATAAAATTCCAAGAAATGGCGTTGCTGCTTGATATGCATCTATATAATCTTTAATACTGTCTTACGTTTGATCACTCAAGAGTAATTCAAATTGAGAGAAATAAAAATTGAGATGATTAAAATTCTGTAAATAGTAGTTAAGATTTCAAATTTTATGATAATAATATTATTATTTTTTTCATAATATAAAATATGAAACTATTTTTTGAAATTTAATTAAATCTTATATCATATATCATATAAAATATAGAAAGTATAAAAAATACATTGTTTACGTCACTCACTCTAATCATATTAATATCTCGTCATTTCAAAATCACAAATACTAATAAATAATTTAATTTAAAAAACAAATACTCCTATCACATAAAAATTAATTCTACTTTTAAATAAAATTTCATAATTTTTAAATTTACGATTTATGAAATAATTAATTAATTAATTAAATTTCCTGTATAATCATTTAAATACTGTCATCTTATCCCGGCATATGTTTCTTCCCATTTCATTGGACACAATCTGCCCACGTCAGCCTGAGAAGCTTGCACTATCCATTTTTCTCTCTTCCCATGGAACTGAAAACGCTGCCATCTTCCACAGCAGCGCCATATTCCTCCACCACCACCTCCACCTTTCGCCACCATGGCAGCTTCTGCAGCTGCGGCCATAGGATCCTCATTCTCTTCCTCCATCAACACTCTCAAGTGCCTTCGTTCTTCCAAGAACTTGTCCTCTGAACCCCTCCTCAGAATTTCATCAAACCGCGTGTTACCGTCTGTATCACAATCGTACGTGGTGGAACCCCTTTCCTTTGATAGCAATGTCTACAAGTTGTTGTTGCCTAGGGTTTCTGTGCAAGAAGAGCTTGTAGTCGCCGATGAGAATGATGCTGGTTTAGTTGAAGAGAATGAGGATGAAGAAAAGGAAGCGGCGGAAGAGGGAGAGGCTGAAGTCTCTGTCAACACTAAGCTTTATTTTGGCAACTTACCTTACAGTGTTGATAGTGCACAACTTGCAGGGATAATTCAGGATTATGGCAGCCCAGAACTCATTGAGGTATTTATTGTGGATCCATCTAAACTAAAGATCACTATATATGGCAAGTGCGAATTTCTTTTGATGGATGTTAGTACTTATTTGATGATGCTGTATTACTATAATGAACTTAGTTACTGTTTGGACTTTGGGTAGATGACAACGGCTGAAACAGAATGGAGTGTATCTGCTAAGGATCATTGCTTGAAACCTTTTCTTTTTTCTTTTCTGTTTTTCGTTTTTATTTTTTTAAATAATGGATGGAAATGACGATGGACCTCCAAAATGATCATAGCTATCAAAGACTCTGAATTTTTGTGTCTCTCCCTCTTAAAAGATCAACGGCTTGTAATTATATTGAAAATGGAAATGTACTTTTGTATTCTGATATACTATTGTATGTGGGTGTATTTCTATAGGATAATATTTTGAACATGCTAGTAATTTATAAGCCATTTCATTTCATTAATGATTCAGAATTCCTTTCGTCATCTTCCAATCCAAACATAGCCCTTAGGGCTGAGTGATGTGATCTGATCTGAGGCCTTGGCTTGAAGTGTGAGCTAATGACATAGAGAAGAGGGTACTTTCTGGGTGCTTACCTTCTCCTTATAGTAATTCAATAAAATTCGTGTTTAATTTCTGTGCATGTAAGTATCTTCTACAGTTTTTTATTGTAAAATTCTTGTTAGTTTTAAAGAGTGATACAAAAAGTGAGTGTATGAGGCTCACTTATTTTTTTTCTCACACTCACTCTTGCCCCTATTCTCTCTCCAAAATCTATCCGGACTCTTAATTACTAGCCTCCCTTGCGGCCTATTAGTTTGATTTAGCTGTAGTTTTAAGACTTCATAACTGAAAACCTATTTTTATTCTAAAAGACGGGGAAAATTTGGACCATTAGATGATTTTGGTGTGGCGTTTTTCCTTGGATGATTCAGTCCAATGTCAGTGCTGTGAAAATATCAAAATAACTCCCTGAAACTAATTGCTGGATTTTTTACTTCATTTATTTATTTGTTTCAGACTATAATTTATTGATGTCTTTGATAATCCCTAGGAAGGGCACACGTTTCTCTTTAATCTTTTCTTAGTGTGAACTGTGAAGCTCAACAGTCTATCTTCTTATCATCATCAACAAGATGATTATATTACTTGTTAAAATGACTCAAATTCCGATTGGGCCATCATAAACTTTTAGTTGTAGCTAGAGTTATCTTGCCAGCAGTCTCATTCTTTGATTCAATGAACATTTGATTTTGTCTAAGTCTCTGCTTTAAACCTTATGTTTGGTTCATGTCTGCATTTATGATCACATGTCACTCCACATTACACCTTAATGCTAACTTAATATTTCTTTTTGTATGTTAAGTATCTTAATCTAAAAGATTGTCTTTCAACGTCATTGCCTTCATGATTGCAAAAGTTAAATCTATAACCCCTCCATCAAGATCGAGAATGCTTCTAGTGTCTTGTATCAACGTATCTTGGTTCAGTGAGCTAGCTGGAATTTGTTCTTCCTTAGTTTCTTCTCTTGAGAAAATTAGGAATGCAGATTAATTAGCAAATATTAGTTATTACCATCCCTGCAACTCAGATAATTAGACTGTAAATCCCTTTCACCAATCCAAGTTTTATTAGAGCATACTTAGCTTGGCCTTGCTAAAAGATGAAAGTGGCCATCAGAATGTTCTAAGAAGGGTATGTGATAATAATTAGCAAATTAGGAAGTTATAAACAGTGCTGATTTGATCCAACTAAAATCCAAAAGTGAGAAAGTTTTCCACCGTCGTTGGTTTCATATGATCACTTTGATGGTTTGCAACAGCTTTATCATGATGGAACTTTGGAATGGAAGTCCAGAATTCGTTCAGTAGCAATAATTTCTCAAATTTGCAAGTCTTTCTAATACAACTTGAATATATATAGGTTCTTTACCACAGGGAAACTGGAAAAAGCAGAGGTTTTGCATTTGTGACAATGAGCAGTATCGAAGATTGTAATGCAGTAATAAAAAATCTAGATGGAACTGTAAGTATCTCTAACTCTACCCCTCTGCATTCTTCTTTTGCCCAATGTTTCCACTCATGCTATGTTACAGTTAGTTGTCCCTCCACTCTATGCTGTAAATGAACATTTCAGGAATACTTGGGTCGAACCCTTCGGGTGAACTTCTCTGACAAACCTAAACCAAAAGAACCCTTGTACCCTGAAACTGAACATAAGCTTTTTGTTGGGAACTTGTCATGGTCTGTAACATCAGAGAGTCTGACACAAGCTTTTCAAGAATTTGGAAAAGTGGTCGGAGCTAGGGTCTTATACGATGGGGAAACAGGAAGGTCACGTGGTTATGGCTTTGTTTGCTATTCAACCATATCAGAAATGGAAGCTGCTCTTTCATCCTTGAATGAAGTGGTACTCTCCCTCCTCATCTCTCCACTCTTATAAACTCTTGTAGATTGAGTAAACTGGTGATTGTGGTTTTGCTTACTGATTGATTGCTCATAACTTATGTGTTTCAGGAACTAGAAGGACGAGCAATGCGTGTAAGTTTGGCTGAAGGCAAACGATCAGAGTGAATAGAAATTGAAGGAGGCTTGAAGAATTTTACTAATAATTCCAAAGGAATTAGAAAGGGAAACCTTTAGCCTGTACACCTATCATGATGCAATTGCTTCAGTTGGCTGAGGAATTCCTTTTGCATTTCTTGCTGTTTAAACGTTATTTACACACAGTTTTATAAGATGGTTAATATTTCTCCTGCTAATGCTAACACTGATTACATGTTGATTCCATCTGGGTTCACTCAAAGCCATGCATATTGAATCACATATTCAAAACGCAATCACAATGTATAATCTGTCTTGAATATAGTATCCTGAGAGTGTGAAGCTACCCCTAACATACTGCAGAAGCTACAACGTTGGCATACTGAAATCATTCTGTTTGATGGAATATCTGTATTCTGTAAGTGGGTCGAACAGGGTGGGGTGTTGGCTATTTGAACAAACTTGCATATTCTCAAATTTTAATCCACTCTTGTTTTATGCAAGATACTCTTATAGCAATGTCAATGATTACTCTTTCGACTACCACACGCGTTAAGTTGTTTTTATTCAATCCCGTCAGTCCATTTGTGGGAAAAAAAGAGGATATCAATGATCACTGAAGATGTTGGCTGTGAGCAAATCATTTTTTCTCTAATTAGTCAAGTCAAATCATGAATATAAAACATTAACATAAAATTTAAATAAGGAATGAATAGTGTGGTTCATTTTTTGAACTTAATATATGGAGAGTCTCTCAAACAACCTTAACAAGATAAATGCAAAAATATACTCCCTCCATTCCATTTTATCTAGTATTTTAAAGAATTTTAAATGTTTCAATTTACCTGTCATTTTGGATTATTAATGAAGTATTAATTATCTTTTTTTATTATTTTTTCTTTATTAAAAATAATAGTAGATAAAATACAAGTTATCTTTTAGTATGTAATGCAATAATATTTTAGTAAAATACTATTAAGTTTTACTATAATTTAAGTCATTTAATAGTATTATTGGTTTATGTATAAAGTTGTTATGAGGGCAAATAAAATGGAAAAAAAGGGAGTATGTATTTTTGAATTCAATTAGGTCTTCAATTGTTAATATTTTACACATTACTTCGGAACTATAAAGTGCAATGTCTTATTGCAATGTTGGTATAGCTGTATAGAAATGTTTAGTGAAATAGAAAAAGTGGGTGGGAAAATCCATCTAATATTGAAGAAGGTATTTTACGCCTGCCATTATTTTCATTTTTAATTTTGTTGCAAAAAGGCTTCAGATTTATTGAATGAAAATATGCACATGGAGAAAACACTCGCTGATTCCGCAAGATTTTTAGTTGATTCTCCGGAGGTTACAATATTTGAAATGCAAATGTTGTGAAGTATAGGATTGATGCTGAGTTGGATTGTTTGGCTTGTATGGACCGCTTGTCAATTTGTGTGACTTCGTATGTGTGAGTAGGAACAAAAACTTATTGTTATTATGGGAGTCAAACCTTTGATACAATGTTATTTGCTCTTCGTCCCCAGAATAAGTTTTTACTTTTTCGTGTATACATGACATTTTGCATTTATAATTTTATTATAACTGCAGTGTTATATTTGAGATTGACATCAAATATATATATATATATATGTAATAAGATAAGATGTATTTAATAGATTAATTATTAATGTGAGATACTATTTCTTGAAATATAATCCCCTTCCCCATTTTTATGTCAAAAAAATCTCTTAACGATGCTGGCTAAAATCTCAATGATATGTTAAAAATTTCTTTTTATTCGGTTTGTCAATCCTTGGGTGAGTCTTTGCAATTAATTTAATTTAAATTAACTAAAATGAACAATTTGACCTCAAAATGAAATTACAGAAAGAAAATTAAAATATTATTGTACAATAATGAATAGGAGTATTTAAATATTTAATTGAGGAGGTATGTGGTGGTGTGGGGGGTGTGTTCGTGTTTGTGTGTGGGCGACGGCTAAGAAAGAGGAAAAGGCTAAGCAGCAGCTTCCAGCATCTGCACAAAAAGCACCCACGACCCCCAGCCCGTGGAGAGGATCTTTCACTCCAAATCTCTATCTCTCTCTCTCTCTTCAAAAGGTACCTTCTCTCTCTAAACTTATCTCTATTTCTCTCTCCTCCCTCTCCCTTCTAGATCTCTCTGCAATTCTTGTTTCTGAACTCACCAAGATTTTGCTTCCGGTGATACCCAGATCTCCAGAGGCATTGAGGATCTTTGGTTTTGCTAGGGGACGTCTCCGTTCTAGGGTTTAAGGGTTTTCTTTCACCATGGCGACGCCCTTTCCCTTTCCCCTCACTGCTGCTCAGGTTTCTCCTGCTGTGCCTCATTGCTTACTTCTCTGTCTGAAAAGCTCTTTTTTCTTTTTCTCGTCTGTCTCTAATGGACTTGCTGGATTTCAGATTGGGACGTACTTTGTTGGGCAGTATTACCAGGTTCTTCAACATCAGCCAGAGTTTGTGCATCAGTTTTACTCTGATGCCAGCACCATGCTTCGTATAGACGGCAACACCAGGGAGACGGCTACCGCAATGCTGGTAATTCTTGTCTCCTTTGTGTTCTTCTGTCATAATGTTCAATTCTTGAATTTCTGGCTGTTCCTTGTCTTCCCTTTGGATTATGATGTGTCTTGTTATGTTCTGGTGCCAATACTCATGGGGCCATTACAAATGATGGAAATATATTTTTCGGGCTTTTCATATGTAGCTTGAGATGAACTGGAACCTTTCTTTACGTCTACAGTGAAATAGAACTGCTGTTACTGTAAGTTGCGTAGTTAAAAATTTCCCTTCTCTGTTTGGTGAATTAGTTGTATTTGATGTCTATAATGCAGCAAAGGTGCAAGACATTACGTTGACTAAACATAATGATTTGCCAAACCATACAACTGATCCCATGTTTTCCTAGATTGTTTGTAGATAATAGCGCCCTGTCTTGAAATTTGTATTTTTAACTCTCGACATAATTAGAGGTGCTGTCTAGCCTGCTGATTTATTCCTTACATATTATTGGATCCTTCCTTATGGGTTATAGGCTTTTGAGCTTTGTAATTTTTTCTAAATTTTCATGTGCAACTAGTAAATCACTTACTTTCGCCCCAGAATTAAAGAAATTTCTCTGTGGGCAGCAAATCCATGCACTTGTTATGTCACTCAGTTATGCCGGAGTTGAAATCAAAACAGCACATTCTCTGGAGTCTTGGAGTGGTGGTGTTCTTGTGATGGTCTCTGGATCCGTGCAAATTAAGGAATACAACCAGAGAAGGAAATTTATGCAGACATTTTTCCTTGCACCCCAAGAAAAAGGTTTTTTTGTGCTCAATGACATATTTCACTTCGTTGAAGAGGATCCTATTCACCACCACCAAGCAGTCTTGCTAGCCCAGAGCAATCTTGATTCAAAATTGAATGCTGCAATGTCAATTAATAAACCAGGTAGCTTTCATTTTAGCTTCATTGTCCCCCCCTTCCCCAAAATCTAACTTCATTGTCCTTAAACAAATGGAAAAAAAGGGGAAGAAACTATACAAGTTTCTAGTAATATAATTGCTTGGAAGCAATGCCTTTGTGACATTGTGTCCTTTTGTGGGCAATCTCTTCCTGTTCTTTCGTGATTATTGTTCAAACTTTAGAATCTGTTTTTCATATGCTCTTTAGGTGAGAGTCTTGCTAGTCCTAGAGTATCTGAAGTTAACATGTTACATTAGTCAGAAGCCTGAAGTTGAGTGACTTGAGTCGAGAGAAGAACAAAATTCTAATCTCATCAAAATTTTCCTTTCCTTTTTTTCACTGGCAATTTCCATTTCCACTGTCAATGCTTCTAGCACTTGGCAGTGCTGTCTCTTTTAATGATATCTTTACAGTTCTTAATACACATACAGCAACTTATCAACATTTCCTAGTTGTATTTGCTATATATCATGAGCTATCTACTGCCACCGGTCATTATTATAACACTAACTACAAAGACTGTACACTCAAATTGGTTGAAAAAGTTGCATCCTTGCTGCTAATGCTGTAAAGATTAACCCTTAATCTGATAAAGAATGATGGGAGTCCATAAAGGTTTTAGGACAAGAATTTTAAACGCTGTAGTTTGAAAGTTTAACCCTGACCATAGACATTAGAAGTTCCATATGCTCTGTGCAAGGTATATGCAACTTATTTAGTCTAGAGTATGGCTGGATTGTATTTATTAATGATAATCGTTTCAGAGGGCATCTCTTCAGATTTTCTTACAACTTTCGTTTACAGAAATATTAGGCAAATAACCAATTTGACCAATTCTGGAATATAACAGTTTCTCGAAACTATCCCTTTTAGTAATTGAGAGTTGTGAATTTTCCAGTGTCCAGTTACCTGCTGGGGGGAGATATCCAGGCAAGGGAATTTGTTACTAGTAATGAGGTCACAGAAAATGGTGTAGTTGAAAATTACGGATATTCAGAGCAAAGAATGCAGCATGTCTCTGATTCTGAACATATTCGGGAGGATAATACTGCTGAAGAGTCAAATGGCTCGCTTCAAGCTACAGTGAATGTGGGGCAAGACCATGTACATGCTTCTGCTGAGGAACCTACTGAGGAGCCCCAAAAGCATACCTACGCCTCCATTGTATGTGCTTAACTTAATGTTAAGTTAATTTCCTAATAATGATTTTCTTTTGGATTCAAATAATTCAGTTATTATCTGGGGCACTGATAATTGGACTGTTGTTTGAAGTTGCGGGTTGCCAAAGGACAACCTACGCCATCAATACCTTCCCAACCTTCTCATGACAAGAATGTGTCCTCCTCAGATTGGGATCATGTTCCTCAGACTAGCAGTCAGCAAGCAGCAGTATCAGCAAACACATTTGAAAGGTCTGAGACTGATACAGGACCGGTGGAGGAGGTTCCTGCAACAGAAGATGAAGGTTACTGTACAGTACTTGTTCAGAGCATATTAAGCATTGATTTCATATTTTATATTTTTTAGTTATATTAGTCTTTGGTATTGAAAAACAGTTGATGGTTTATGCCCCATTCTTCTGTGTGTGTGTAAACTAATGTGTATAAAAGAGGTCAAAATGTGTTTGTGTATTTTTTTATCATATGCTTTTTGTCCCAGATTTTGATTTGATTTGGAATCCTTTCAGGTGAAATCAAATCTATTTATGTGAGAAACTTGTCTCCTACTATTTCTGCTTCTGAAATTGAGGAGGAGTTCAGAAATTTTGGTCCAATCAGGCCTGATGGTGTTGTCATCCGAAGTCGCAAGGTCTGGTCTTTGCATTTTTTGATGCCTTTCTATTGGTTCATGTATGCTCCAATATCTTAACTTTTCATTTAATTCCAGGATGTTGGTGTTTGCTACGCATTCGTTGAATTCATGGATATGAATGGGGTTCACAATGCTGTCAAGGTTTGGATTTATTTTTGCATCATAATTTGAGATTCCTACTGCTTATGAGTTGGCATATTCCTGTTTTAGCCAAAGATTAACATTTTAAACATTTAAGTTGCTATGAAAATCATGAATTTTTGGGGCTTCATTATTGAACTAATGAGCTGTTTCTGGTCTTTGTTGTAGAAACTTGTTTATCTTTACTTTCTATATTTTCTTTTGTGCATATTTACTTATTTTATATTCAGGAGCCTCATGTTTGTTTTATGTGTTTGCAGGCGGGCTCTGTGCTGGTAGCTGGGAGACAAGTATACATTGAAGAGCGAAGACCAAACAGTTATTTTCCTATGCGAGGAAGTATGTCTCTGTTTTATTATTATTGTTATTATATTCTGTTTTCTGAGTTAGCTTCTGGTTTTTCAAAATACTGTCCCTGCCCCACCTCTGATGTAGTAAAACACAGATAGTCTTGAGTTTACAGACCAAAATACACTATTTTTACTTGTATGATCACCTAAGGTTCGTTGTGTTAGTCTCAAGTTCAAATCTCAGTCTTGCCATTTGGTATCTCCTCCATATGACAACGACTATGAGAAAACTCAAAAAGAAGCTGATCTTGACTTGTCTTTATACTTTTTGTTGTTTGGATGTTTCTTATGCCAAGCTTTTCAAAACTCCACTGTCTAACCAGAATATGTTTGGCTTAATTGGATATAAGATGACTTCTATGCTAACTGTGTATCAGAGAGATGTCTTGTTATATCTTGTGTTTCTACTGTGTTATCAACAGGGAGGGGTAGAGGCAGGAGTGGCTATCAATCAGAGGCGCCAAGAGGGCGTTTTGGTTCAAGGAGCTTTGGCAGGGGAAACGGCCAAGATGTAGGTGATCGAGATTATAACAAACCGACGAGAGGTAATGGTTTCTATCGACCCAGTTCCCGGCAAGAGAGGGGATATTCAGGGCAGCAAGTACCAAGAAATGGGCAGAGTTTGGCAGAATCAACAGCATAAATTCTTTGCAAAGGAGATTCAAATTTTGGGTCCAGATATTTCAGCTCTACATAGTCGATTTTATTGAAGCAACGAACGAATATTCATATTTTTGAAGTCTACCTACGGAAGATGTTGTAGCATTATGGGTGACATATTTCGTTTTTTGATAGCATATTTGTTCGAGGGGCTACTGGTGTTATTCCTCGGGAATTTTATGTTGAGTTGGCATCTTTTTGAAGAAACATACGAGATTTGTGTCCACCTTGTTGGAATCTAATGTCGTTAACTGAATCAAATGTATTTGTAGTCTTTTTATTCTCAAATGGATTTGATGGAAACATTTCAATACATTTTCTCTTACCTACACCATTTCTTTGAGCGCTTTATTTTCCTCAACGTGAATTGCATAGATCTGATTTACAGTTTCAGTTCCTTTGCAAGACATGAAGCATTGCAATTCTGCAAGCAATACGAATTACTATGTTAAAAAATAATTTTACCATGTTTAAATTTCAGTACAATTATTGATCCAATGTTACCGTTAAAATTGATTTGTAGAACATTGTTCACGATTGCTCGCATCTAGGGGTGTTCACAGGTTGGGCATCATCTTAGTCTGATGTTCGACCCGAAACACCCCTGGACAAATAAAACTAGCCTGCAGTCTTACCAGGGATGGCCCGATGCTTCATCAGGCTGAGATTGGGCCAATACTGAACCAGGTTTGACTCGGTATAAAAATAAAAAATAAAAATAAAAATATGTTAATTTAATTTTTTAATAAAAAATATAATTGGTTTAATTTAAAATATATTCTTATAAGAAATAATATTAAATAATAATATTTATCAAAATTATAAATACTCAACAATTATACATTATTTATTTTTATATAATATTAAGTTAAGCAATGAATTTAAATTTTGAAATAAAATTAAAGATTGGAATAATAAAATATATCTGCTATAATTATAAAATTAATTTATTACATGAGATAAATGGAGGAAAAACAATTATATAAAATTATTTAATATTTTTAATAAATAAAGGAAAATAAGAAAATTAAAAAAATTATTTATATCGACACACTCTTGTGGCTTGCTCAAGGCTCAGTCTGGTCCGATCCTCTTTTGGCCCAATTTGCTTTCATTTCAAGATTTTTTTCTTTTTGGCTCAACCTAGCCTGAAATGACTTGGCCACACCGAGCCAATTGGACACCAGATCCCATTGAACAGGCCTACTCGCATCCTTCTTCTTCTTCTTATTATTATTGATTACTTATAAATACATAATAAATTTCAAGGTTAAAAATGTACACATCATAATAAATTATAGAGGTTGCACTTTTCAATTTTAATTTATTGTATCAGTGGCCAAATAAAAAGGATTTTATAGAACATAAAATATCGTTACAAGTATCATAGGTTACCTGATTTGGGAAGTACGAGGGTATGATGCTTTGACATTGTACATCATGTCTGTTCTTTGAATGGACTCTTGATGTACGTAACTTCAATTGACAATCATACCTGCCCCAAATGGGATATACAACATCTAAAAAGGAGAAATAAAAGTCATTTACTTATTTTAGAATTTGATCTGATGTTGCCGCTATTTTGTATTAATTATAATTTTTTTTTATTCTTTTTAATCTTTGTGAGCATTCAGCTGACATCTGTAGAAACGCTCTATTTCCGTTGACTATTGGCATGCCACGATGATCTCTTGCGAAAGAGGCACTTCAACAAGTCACTACTCTGAAATTTCAGCCTCCACATCCTCGGTTCCCCAAAGGAAGCAAGCATATGCCGCCAGAACATTGCTGAAAAACACAGAAATGGTAGACAAATTATTTTCATCCCAAATTAATAATGCAGAGTTTTGTGGAAGTTGAAGTTTGGTTTTTACTCCTTCCTTAATTCAGAATTCCACCACAAAATTATCTTCACTTCAAACCCGCTATAGAGCATTCAACAATTCTTTGACAACAAGACGAACTCTGAATCAGGAAGGGGCCAATCACATGAATGGCTAAAGCTGAAATTTTCTTTCCCCTATTCCAGAATCTAGATTAAACAGGCATGTGAGAGATAAAACAATATATATTTTGTATCTCAAAATTGTACCTATCCTTAGGAGTAGCCTCAACTGCTTGCTCAAAATATGATAACGCTTTTCTCCAGTCATGATGAAGTTCCCACTCCAGTTTTGCATATTCTGAGATCATTTCACCATCACTAGGATCAACTAAGATTGCACGCGAGTAGTATTTTTCTGCCGCTTGAAGGTCTTTCTTGGACTGCACATTAAAGGTGGAAAAGAGGGTTAAAGAAAATAAGGAAAAAAAGTGCCCCAACATGAGGAGTTCTTGAGCATGAGAAAATCTGGTCTCCATTATACATGAAGAAGGCAGTCCTAACCTTGTACTTCTTAAAAGTTGTTTCCTATCGAGAGAATTTCAACTAATTAATCAGAGTTTATGCCCTTTCGTTGTTTATCTTTAAATATATTTCCCAAAGCTGGAAAGATAAAGAACAAATGTTCTAAAAAGCCAAAAATGAGTGTCTAGGCCGAGTATTAACCAGTTAAATTTTAACACATACTATATCCCTCTTCCCATCCCCACATACCAAACTCCCAAAAGAAAAGTTGCAGGAAAAGGAAAAAAGAACCGTTAATGTATTGATCCAGTCATCAAAATTCAGAAGCACGTGTCCATTGTACGCTTAAAACTCACTGGTTTGGCTAACATCAATACTTTCAGAAACATCAACTAGCTGCTATGTGCTTGTGGGTGTGTGACAGAACAGTTCAAGCTCTGACGATTTTCAAAGTTTGCTTAATATGCATATCTCACCTGAATCAGAAACTGAGCATAATTTTTCAGAAGGAAAGAGTTGTTAGGATTTTCATCAATCATCTTCTTATAATATTCCTCAACACTGCCATCTTTTCCGCAGTTAGCCAGAGTAAGATCTGCTGCATCATTCTCTATTTTGTCATCTTTGACAATTATGATATGTTGGTCATGCTCTTCCTTCTGCACTCAATTATAATGATTAAGATATAAATAAGCCATCGGACTCTTTCGGAATATACATGACCACTACAAAGGGAGAGGGGCAGGGGAACCAAAGCAGCACCTCCTCACTGTTAATTTGTTGTTTTCCACCTTCTTCCTCATCATCTTCTATTTCCCAGAGAAAACCAGCATATGCTGCTAGAACATCGCTGAAAAGAATCTCATTTGTGTATTGTTATCTTGCAAACATGTAAAGCTCGAAATTTTGCATTTTTGAACTGAAGCAGCCAAATTCTGAAGGTTACATTGTAGTAACAATGCATTCCAGCCCAGAAGTAACTGGTTTAATTAGATATTAGGATATTCAAAACACCAGAGACTATATTTCCTTCTAATTGAGGCAGACAATAGTGGCAGAAATTACCTATCTAGTGGAGCTGCTTGAGCTGCACGTTCAAAATAGGTCAACGCTTTATCCTTGTCTCGATGTAGCTCCCACAGCAGCCAAGCATACTGCATCAAGATTTCACCATCATTAGGATCTGTTAGTGTGGCACGAGAAAAGCACTCTTCAGCCCCATGAAGGTCTCCCTTTGACTGCCAGTAAATATTAGAAAATAAAAATAAGCATTTGAGAAAAAGATTAACAATAAGAAATATTATACTTGTTACAAAATATATATATTAATGAGTAGTTCAAATATAAGATACCATGGGGACACGTTCGCTGTAGCTAATTATTAACTGGCAGCAATTATTAGAGTTTATAATGACAAGTCAGATGTAGTTCAAATATTAGATACCATGCAGATACGTGTCAGCATTACTACTGTTGCAACCTGATGGAGATCAAATGGGGTTTTCTATCTTAACTATGCCAAAAATGGCTGACTCTGTGAGCTTAAAATGACCAAGCTAAACAATTACACCTCATCAAAAACCAGTGCAAATAACAGGTTCAAACACAGTTTAGTATTCTGTAAACAACCACCAACTCAGTGAGGTTTGATTATTTTGTAACTTCAGTTCAAGTGCATGGTTTATATTGAATTTACTAAATCAAGACAAAAAATAGACCCTGCTTGTCACCATAGTGAAATTACTTGAGTTGACTAACTGAATAATCAGCAACAGAAAGAGGGTTATCAGAGGTTTACTCCCCATTACCTTCTAAAAGTAGGATATGTTAAGTTCAGAATCAAGACTTAAGTCTAAGACTTGAAGAATGCACAAACTAATTCAAAATCTGCAATACTTGGTGCATTGCAATCTCCTTAGTGACTTATGTTATCCAGAATCACAGTCTATGTAAAGCAGATAAGACGGAAGAAAGACAGAGGAAAAGAGTATTTCTTGGCTCAAAAATTAACACTGTTCAAGAAGTTTTAATGCTTTTGTCCAGAGCAAATTCCAGAAATTATAGCAAATTTGTCTAGGCATTGCATTATATCTAACATTGCCTCCATAAAGAAAAATCAATTTTTTTCTATAAAAACAAGACAAAAGGTTCAGTTTCTCCTATGATTTTTGAAGTTAAGCTTGCTTGTGAATAAAGCTGACTATGAGCTTATAAAAACAGAAATAGCAAAATGTACATATCTCACCTGAATCAGAAACTGAGCATAATTCTTCAGAAACAAAGGGTTGGTTGGATTTTTGTCAATCAACTTCCTGTAATGGTCCTCAATATCAGCATCTTTGGCATAATTAGCTGCTGTAAGATCTGATGCACCAATCTCTGGTCCTGATGCAGGGTGCAGGTGCAGGAAAGGGCTAGCTGGTTGATTATCTTGTTTCTGTTCATTGTTCTCATTCTGCACCTACTCACGAACTATAATGATTAAACAACCAATATAAATCATCAAAGAAATGCAATGTTCCCTAGAAAGAAAAATGACAGGAGAAAAAGAAAGGAGCACCTTGCTATTAGTATCATGTTTTCCACCTTCTTCATCATCATCATCCTCTATTTCCCAGAGGAAACTGGCATATGCTGCAAGAACATGGCTGAAAGGAATATGCAATGTGTACTGTTATCTTTAAGACATCTAAGACTCAAAAGCCAGAGTGTATTATTAAGCAAATCATCCTAATTCTGCTGCTCGCAATGAGTTTAAGGAAAATATTTCAGTCCAGAAATTATCAGAAGATTAAACATTGTATTTAACATCTTATGAATTGAGTTGGGTAAATGTGTCAGAATGCTTACCTGTCTGGAGGGGCAGTTTGAGCTGCCCGTTCAAAATACTCTAATGCTCTTTGCTTGTCACGATGGAGATCCCAGACCAGATTAGCATACTGCACTAAGATTTCACCATTATTTGGATCTGCCAGGGTAGCACGTAGAAAATATTCCTCAGCCCTGTGAAGGTCTCCCTTGGACTGCCAGTAGAATTTAGAAAATAATGATCAGCATCTGAGACAAAAAGAACAAGATGAAATATCATAATTGTTTAAACGACAATGCAA
The DNA here is from genome assembly GCA_026686845.1 of Adenanthera pavonina. Classification (NCBI taxonomy): domain Eukaryota; kingdom Viridiplantae; phylum Streptophyta; class Magnoliopsida; order Fabales; family Fabaceae; genus Adenanthera; species Adenanthera pavonina. The sequence continues at coordinate 9,831,843 of JAIVEN010000026.1, read as the reverse complement.
CCAATGAAATCCATTAAAAAAAAAAAAGGGAAATTCTTAGATAACTTGGTAACTGTTTCTGTTCCTGACACCTCTTAGTTTTTGGACAGACAGGTACTCCTGGTGGTTGTGATATTTATTGCTGAGTATTTTGGTACGGGACATTACGCAGATTGTTCTGCTCTAGATTATCTTGGAGATGGATGATTATGAGACTTAATAATCCTCATGTAGAAGAGCTTCTAAGTAGGAAAACCTCAAGTCAACCAGCTGAATAATTAGCAGCAGAAGAATAAAAGGGGACTATCAGAGTTAAGACCGGTGTCTACAACTTGAATGACGTATGCAAATCATCTTATATCTGCTGCATTGCCACATGTAAACTTTATCTTATATTTCCTTTCCAAAATCAAATTGATGCATGAGGAAACAGCGAATCAGTTAAAGAGACGAAAGACTAGCAATATAAAAACGGGGGGCTCACTTGTAAAATCTGAGCATAATTTCTCAGAATCAAAGGGTGCAGGGGATACTCGTCAATCATCCTCTTATAGTGCTCTTCCACATCGCCACTTCCATCCAAGTTTGGCAGATATAAATCATCAGTATTAAAGTTATCAAACCCAAATCCAGTTCCATCAACCCCAAGGCCTGCGGCTAGATACATCGGGGGGCTAACCGGTTCAACTTCTTCCTCAGCCCCCGATTTCTGAATCCCGATCGAACAATCCTTCTCACTCTCCCCTTCCTCCTCAATCAAGGGCATCTCTTTCTTATGGAAGCTAAACTCAGCACTACCCAAGGCTTCCATCCTCTGCCCAATCGTAATGGTCCTCTCCAAAACCTCTTCCACATCGGCATCTCCATCTCCGAACCCTTCGTTGGAGCTGTATATAGCAAATGATGGAGCTGTACGCAAGGGTCGTTGATGATGAAGCGAATCATCCTCTGTTGGGGATTTGGGGCTATGAAATTCGTCCATGAAGGAAGAAGAACCAGATGCCAGCCTCTGTTAAGCGTATTGGGATGTTGATTGAACGATGAGAAGTGAGAAATTTAATGGAGTTGAATTTCCCTGAACTTGTATCAACTTGAAGGAAGCTCACATCACATGGAAAATGGAGGATACTGTGAGAGGAGGGAAGTATGGTTGCTTAGAAAGGTGACACGAGAGATTGACCACGCCAATATTTTCAATGAATAACTATGGATAAGTTATTTAATTCATTTAATGAATCCAATATCTGCGGGTGAAGCTCCGTACATTTTGGTTGACTAGATCCCAATCCCATCAAGAGTTTCAGGTATTATCTCATATACTGAAACTGAATCAATAATAAATTAATAATACTATTTATGATAGGCGAATAATATAATTTATTTTATTAATAATATGTTATATTCCCCTCAAATTAGGATTGCATGAATGTGAAATTTTTATTTCATAGTTAAACACAAATAAAAATGGTATAATAATCACAGTTTCAGTATTATTTTATACTGAAACTAAATCAATAAAAATGGCATAAGTTTAAGTAAATGATTTGAAGAATGGCTATCTCTCTCTGGACAGCAAAAAAGGTCAAAGGGCACGTGCACGTAAGAAGATGCACATGATTCAAATTAAACTTCGTTAGGGCTGAATCTTCTGTCTGTCACATGAAAAGAAAGATTGGATTTGGATGTAAGGTCACGGACATTGTGGCCAAATCATTTGAAAGTAAATAGTCATAGGCTCAAGCTTAATAGTAGGGAAAATAATGTAATGAACCAACCTAAATACTGCGGTTGTAATTAATGATCATTAATTAAATTAGTTAATGAAATCTTGGAAGGAGTGGGCGTTTGATATTGACTTGCAACCCAAAGTTACATTGGGAGAAACTGCATTGATCCATTTCTAATTTTGTCCTTGACTATAATCTCCTTTTTTTTTTTTGGTCTTCTTTCCATTGTTAAATCTTTGATTTTTGGCGTGTACGGGCACGTCTATTGATTTGAATAAGATGATTCTTCTTCTTGAGAGAAAAAAAACTAGATACTAATTGAGATGGTAAAAGCAACATTACATCTCAAACTGAAATAACTAAACAATAATAGATATAGTTATGCCAGTCTTTAATATTACGAAAGTAGCACCTACTCCAGTACGGGATATGAAAGATATAATATTTTTTAAAATTTTAAAATACAGATATAAAAAATATTTATACATATATAATATTATTTATATATATATTTATTAAAAGTAACATGAGTATTACATATTTTAAAAATTATAATATAAACATTAAAATAAATCATAAAATATTTATAATAACCTTAAATATTTTATGTTTATAACCTATCGGTTCGTCACTCGTCAATAATTTAATTTGTAAAGTCGATCTGACGGAATAAAGGCGTGTAAAAAAAAGCAAAAAAACTAGTTGAAATTCTATTATAGGAAAACCTCGACAATCTGGCTAAACTAACTCTGATAACAAACACTGAAAACAAAATGAAATGTTGGGGAATTAAATAAGAAAATCCCGCACACGGTCACCGAAAACGACGCTGAGAATTAACGTTCCTGAATCAACCAAACTTCCTCTGATTTGGTATATTCTGAATACAAATTAAAATCATGTTGCTTCACCAAATGCTTTTGGTTCCTTCTCCTCCCCTCTCGCCTCGCCTTAATGTCACGCCCTTCCTCGTCGTCCTCCTCCTGGACGACGAGTGGGATCCATTGAGAACACCATCTCGCCACTTCCTCTTCACGTGATGATTCTAAGTCGTCGTTGAGGAATTAACCAAACATTATTATTATTCACAGTTCACTCATTGAAGATCCATCTTATTCCTTTGATTAATCAATAATTACTAATTTGGATCATGTCTCGTATTCCACCTCCTTTCCAGCTCTTAGAACTCAATGTCATATCTGCCCAAGACTTGTCTCCTGTGGCTCGATCCATGCGAACCTATGCGGTTGCATGGATCCATCCCGATCGAAAGCTCTCCACTCGGGTCGACACCCAGGGCCACAAGAACCCCACTTGGAATGACAAGTTCGTCTTCCGGGTCGATGAGGATTTCTTATATGCCGACACCTCCGCCGTCATGATCGACATCTATGCTCTCCATTGGTTCAAAGACATCCACGTGGGATCCGTCCGTGTCCTCATCGGCAACCTCATCCCTTTCCCGCGCAGCGCCAACCCCTCCTCCTCTGGGATGCGGTTCGGGGCGCTCCAGGTCCGAAGATCCTCGGGTCGCCCGCAAGGGATTTTGAACATTGGTGTGGCGGTGCTTGATGGCTCCATGCGGAGCATGCCTATCTACACTCACAATCCCTCAGCCGTTGGATATCGCCATTTGATGGGCGAGAAAGATGCTTATGAGTATCATAATCATTTGAGCCCCCGATATGTTTCTAAACCGGAGCTCCGGCGGACCAAAAGTGACACCAGCTCCATGATCAGCGCGAACGCTCGCCAGCAGGGGCTCAGGAGCAGAACGGGAAAACCGAGCTCCGTGTTAACATCTTCAGAGGTTAGCTCGAAAAGGAGCAAGAGGAAGAGCCGGTCCCGCTCTAAGGCTAGCTCAATTGTTATCGGCTCCGAGGTGAGCCAAGGCAGGGGCAGAAGTGGAAAACCAACCTCTGTTTTAAGCGAACCAGCAGTCCAATGGAGGCCTAAAAATGAGAAAACGAATTCTACGCTTGGCGACTCCGAGTCGAATGAGCAGCCGATGAATGTTAAATCGATTAGTCCAAGTCACTATCTCAAGGATTCTGATGTCTTCGGTCACAAGAACCAGAAACTGCAAACGCCCGAATCGTTGACGACGTCCGAAACGACCGACACTTCTGATATGACCGATAAGTTCAATGAATTTGAAAACCAAAGAATCTTTCAGAAAACGAACAATTTGTATGAAGTCAAGGCATCGCCGAAACCGCAGTTTCGGAATTCTGCTGGTCCGAAGCTCCTCCAACAACAACCAGTCGGGTTCGGAGGTTCGCACAAGAATACGCCAATGCATCCGACGTTGGGTTACGGAGGTTCCCACAAGAATACGCCAATGCATCAGACGGTGGGTTACGGAGGTTCGCTCAAGAATACGCCGATGCATCAAGCGATGGGTTACGGAGGTTCGCGTAAAGCCACGCCAAAGGGCACTCCATTGCATTCGATGGGGAAGTTCAATCCGGCTTTGGAATACGCAACCCCGATAAGATCCAATTTGGGAGGTATAGCTCCTCCGATTCTAACAGAATCTGAGCTTGGACCGTCGCCTTCTGAGGTGGCAGCGGCTTTGGCCAAAAACCCCAAGATCGACGAGGGTGAGAGTTCCACGTTAGGTGGATGGAGCCTGGACGAGAGCGTGGAGGGGTTACAATCTAAGCTGGATAGGTGGAGGACGGAGCTTCCGCCGATATACGATCGTGGCGAGCTCTCTAGCTACCCGACGTCGACCAAGAGCAAAAAATCCATGCATAACCGAAGGCACACGGATGGAGGGAATGGTTTGTTCTCGTGCTTCAGCAACATCTGTGGCTGTCAATGCACTATCGTTTGTGGCGGTAACAATTCCAGGAAGAAGAAAGCCGCCCGCCGCCGGACTCCGTCGGCTGATGATACAAGTTTCCTCTGACGGGCCTGATCCGACCCGCTGCTCGACCCATTATGAGTGATCAGGACGGACGTGAAGATAGGAGAAACGGTCATGGAGGTGCTAAATGGCGCGGGGTGCGCATTTTTGTTATAACTGAAAAAACATTTCATGCAAAATGCTTTTGATACCAAGTACAAAGAGAGGGGTTGACAAATGACAAGTATCCGTTAGTTCTAATTCTTTGGTTTTGGTAATTTTTTTGTTTCCTTTTCAAAGGAACTTATTGTTTCTCTTTCACTTTTATAAATTGGAAAGCAGGAGAAAAGGGAAATTAAAAAAATATAGAACACATTTATATATGGGATTGATTTATTGTCAAATACATTTATTCAACTATTATCATATTTATGATGTATATTTGTTTTAATAGTTGATTGAGGATCATATTAGAGGCTTTTTTGTTGTTTTAAAACCTTTTTTCATCGTTTATGACTAGGCTCATTAGTATTTAATATTTATTACTACCATGTATAACCTTGTTAGAAAAGCTAAATAATAACTTTTGGAGCAAAATAATATTAAATATATTCTACTCAAATGTTAGTATAATTTAATTTTCTTACCGTTCAATATTTCTCCAATATATAATTTTAAAATTTTATAGCTGTCTTCATAATAAAATTTGATCAGTGCGTCAAATCTAGAGCTTCTTGAGTAGACGTATAATGGTAGTTGAATTAAACTATGAATTTCAGCCCATAGATATAAATATATATAAAGATTTGAAAAATTGATGAAAATGATATTGGGTGATGAACAATTAGTTTCTGTACGTAAAAATATAGAGATGGAAGATTCAATTATGTCTATGTATATAGTCTTTTAAAACAACACATTAATTTATGTGCTTTAATGTAGCCAACACATACTGGAAGAAACTTAATAAAATCCAACAAGATCTCCATGAAACAAGAAACAAAGATACGTTTGATTTAATCAACAAATCACCTGTTTTAATGAATAAAATGTTCTTTTGTACATAAGTTATGAAGCTTAAGCTTAATATGATATATACAATTATCTATTACGATAATAAAATTATTTTTAAAATTTCTTCATGACCAAAATTAATTAAAAAAATCCCCAAAGTTAGTTTGAAGTCTAAATCAAAAGAATATATCTCATGTATATAAAGTAGGCATTCAGATCTAAGGTGAGATGGACATAATAGAAAAACGCTAATAGTAAAGATGCTTATACTCTTATGGTGTAATTAATTAATGGTAATCAAAGACAGTGTCTAATTGTGGTCCCAAAGGGGGGAATTAATGAATTGTTAGTAATGATAAATGCAACATATTTTAAGGAATAATTATGAAGAAGGTTTTGTTGTTTTCTCAGGCCATAGTGGGCAAAGGCGAATATAGAATATATATCTTTTGGTCCCAACTTTGTAAAACAAAAGGTTTATGTGGCCATTTGTCCTGTAAATAGAAGACAAGACCATAGGAAAGAAGAATAAAAGTGGCATTGAGAACCCAAACCAGAATCATGCTTTGCTTGTTTGTGCTGCATAAAACACCATCCCCTTCTCACTTTAACCCCTCTTGCTTTTTTTATGCTAATCCTGTATCAGACACCTAATCTCTTCCTTAAATTTAACTCTCAAAATTAAATTATTATTTTTTTCTTTAAAGAGAGAGAGAAGTGAAAAAATTATCTTAATAAAAAATTATGTTAAAATATTTTAAAAATTGTAATTATTTTTAAAGATCAAAACTATTACTAAATGTTATATGAGATTTATTACAATAATTTAAAATAGTTACAAATTTGAATATTTTAACTATAATTTTTTTTAAAAAATTATAATAAATATTTGAATTTTAAAAAATAGTTTACACATACAATTTTACAAATAGTAATAGACACCATTAACATGAACATTAATGATAGAGTAGCTCCTTCACGTTTTGCGGTGACCAATTATGGGTTTGGTAACTTTATGCAGCTGAATTAAGCAAATCGTACAAATATATCAACTATCATACTAATTCATTCAAACACACACCTAAAAAGTTCGTTTGCAATGAACATAATGAAAAAAAGCAAGTCCCTCGTACTATTACTAATTAGTTACCATCACCATGTATCATTTTCCATGTCTGTATTCCACTTTGATTTTCCCTTTTTTTTTTCTTTTTTGGTTTGTTTGTTATACTTTAATCACATACTATCTTCTCTTTCTTTAATCTTCCTGATAAATATAGACAATTTCTTTTCAAAAAATTGAATTCTTAAATAAATAATTCATGTAATCCAAATTTATTAAATTTTATTAATATTTTAAAACTACAAGTAAAATTAGTTGTTCATAGTCATGGAATTGAGAGAAATGTTAATTAGGACAACAGAAAAACTGAATATGTATGTACTATTTTCAAAATGATGGGAAAAAAGGTGGTATTTTCATAAACTCTAAACTCTTCTGTCTTGATCATGACACTGCTTGATTGCTTGTTGGTTCTTAAATCAATAAAGCACTTTGAGGTGTTATTCGTACTAATTAATATGAAAAAAAGATAATACAACTTTAAAATTATTTTTGCTGGGGGGAAAATAGATTCGAGTTTAGAATCACCTTAACTTAACTAAAGAAAACAAATTATTCTTGAAAGATATAAATTATGAGAAGAGAAAAAGAAAAATGAGAAGTGGTATGCGCACTAAGTAGACATATGGGACCCATACCATCACTAGCTCCACCACCTCCAACAGCACCCTTTTCCCCTTCTTTCGTGCTTCTCTCTTTCTCGCCCTTCTATACCATTGTCTTCCACTCTTCTTCCTCCCATTCCCAAGCTCCTTGCAAAGTTCATCCCTTTTTACCTCCCTCTTTCTCATTCCATCCTTCCCTCACAACCCCAACTTACATTCCCTCCACCCCTCTTGCTTCCATCTTCAATCCTTCTTCCATGACTCTGGGTTTACTTGGTGGTGGTGGTTGTAATGGTGGTTCTTCTGGGGCTACCTCAAATGAGCCTACTGCTTTAAATGCTAAGGTTCTGGGTCAAGAATGCTCGTCCTCGTACAAAGGTGAACTGGAATTGGGTCTGGGTCTGAGCCTTGGTGGTCGTGTTGGCAAGGCCAAGCCTTCTTCTGCATGGGGTGAGTGTGGACGTATTTTGACGGCTAAGGACTTCCCTTCTGGAGTCTCTCATGGACCTGCTGTTGCTGCTTCTCGTTTCTCGGATAGAGTCAGTACTACTGGGATTGGTTCTGTTTCTGGGACTAAGAGAACTGCTGATTCTGTCTCTCATGACACTGGATCTCCAACTGCTGGCAGGTCGGTATGATTCATAGAGACCTCAATGTTTAACTTAAAATTTAATGTTTCATAGAATGGGGGTAGAGTATATTTTTGTAAGTGTTAGATCAATAGATTAATATTTTTCATTTTTTTCATGAGTACTATTTCATTTTGGTGTTATTTCCTAGTATTTCAAGAAAATGACTATCTTCAGTTATTCTGAAATAAAGTGCATATACTGTTTTATGGAATCAGTTCTCTCCTTTATGTGTTATTATCGAAACAGAGCTTGTTTTATCTTTATTACTAGGGATTAGTACAATTGTAATTTGTTGCTTCAACCGTGACAATATACTTTGGCTATTTGTTTTATTTTTCATTTTTGGATGGTGTTAATTGTAAAACGGAATAAAGATTTTGCCACTGTTTTGAAGCCTGATGGGCCTATAAATAACCTGGCAAAAAATATATGGTTCCTCAAATCAAGACAGAGATTCCACTTATTCCAGCCAGAATTTTTCCTAAACAAAAAAAGAAATACTAGTAAAATAGTTTAGTTTTTCCAAAATGTTTGTAAATCCTAATATATTGTGGGTATTGTATCTCTTTAATATATATATATATATATTCATTTTTCCTTTTGTATGTTTAACCCTCCTACTTTTCTTATGCTCAAATCTACATACTAAATAGCTGGTTTTAGAGATCAAACTGTGCGATCTACTCTCATTTATGTTCTGTCATTCATTGGTTTTACTATTATGGAAGCAGTCAGGTTGTTGGATGGCCACCCATCAGGGCATATAGGATGAACAGCTTGATTAACCAAGCAAAGGCCCAGAGGGCTGAAGATGACAAATCCAGCGGCGACAAAAATAATCCTGATGATGTTTCGTTTACAAAAACCAGCACTGCCAGCTTGACTGAGAAAAACCATCTCGGATTTGTGAAGGTTAATATGGACGGAATTCGCATAGGGAGAAAGGTAGACTTGAATTCTCATTCAAGCTATGAGAATTTAGCTCAAACACTGGAAGACATGTTTTTCAGGCCTACTACAGCTACTAAACCAACTGGTCAGTTCTTTTCAGTACCTTTCAGATTTAAAGCAGCTTGACTAGCAATTTAGTTATATGTTTGGTTTAGTGAATTTCATCATAATGAGTTAAGATGAAGATTAATCTGCTTTGTGGTCTGTTATGCGCAAGTAAAGATAAAGTGGGTTATATATAGTTCCTCGTGGCATTTCATATCCGTTTAAACTCCATGTTGTATGAACAAGCAGTTTAGTGTATGAGGTTATCCATTCCTTTATGACCCTGTCCTTTTGTTGTATGCAGCAGGTAGTGAGAAAGAGGCTGCAACAAAACCCTCAAAGCTTTTGGATGAAACATCTGAATTTGTGCTGACATATGAAGATAAAGAGGGTGACTGGATGCTTGTGGGAGATGTTCCCTGGAGGTATGCAACTTCAATTCATTATGACATAATTATATCACGAGAGACGATAAGTTAGTAAAAAACAGAGGAAAAGAAACTATAGCCAGCCAATTTATGGAATAAATTGACAGATATTAGAAAGCTATGATTGAGAAAGTTTACCCGAGAAAGAAACTCCTTTCTTAAGGACGTGAATTAGCATATCTGAAAGCGTCACGCTCAAGATCAAATTAATTATTAGATGATCAACATTTTGCCCTGCTTAAAAACATTCACCACCATTAATCAACCAGTAAAAATTTCATGACACTAGTTATGCTTCTTGAGTGTTTGCAGGATGTTTCTCAGCTCAGTGAGAAGGCTCCGAATCATGAGAACATCTGAGGCCAATGGACTTGGTAAACTAATCAACATCTATAAGGCTTTCAATCAGATTTCGATTTTCCCAACCATTCTAATATTACCTAATTGTTTATCTGCAGCTCCTACATATCAAGAGAAAAATGAGAGGCTTAGAATTAAACCCATTTAGAGTCTGTTCGTTTGTTCGTTCCAAGACTCGGCAAGTTACAGAAAAATCCACAGTTTGACAACATGTGCTACCACATGAAAGTAGAGAAGATTGGTCTTCCAATGGTTTTTCAGTTTGTTTATTTGTTTTCTGCAAGCTTTTAACCATTCTATGGTTCTTGTTGTGTCTTCTTCATTTTATTTTTCTTGGTAGAGAACCTTGGTTTTATTCCACAGATCCTTACATCATACAAGCCTGCATACTTGACTGGAGGCTGTTTTTTTTTTCCCACACTGTAAATACTGGAGCACTTAATATCTAGAGTGTCAAGTTTGCTGCAATGTACTAGATTGAGCTTTGTCATATGGTGTCAAAAAAGAAAAGTATGTGTTATCTCCACTGTTGCTTTAATTTGTAGTTGCTGAGTTGGTTTGTCGTTTCGAATATATATTGTACTCCATCCTTTTGTGGCTTGAGATGATCTTCACAATCTATGTTTATGACTGGATCAACCTCCATCCACAACTTAATCATTTGATTGGATTAAAATCTGATTGATTATAATGGAATTTAAATTAAAAAATATATATATGAATATCTTTTCAAAAAAGTTTGTTTTGCATATAAAATTTACGAAAGAAAATCGCATATAAACTTTGTTCTTATCTATAATATTATGGCATAAAAGTTCTCTCTTCTTATCTAATTTGTAATGTGACAGCAGATAGACTTGCACTATTTCTGAGTTGAAATCTTCCATATTTCTTCGCAAGGACACTAATGGCTGGCTGATATTGTGGTCTAATTCCTAATCATAATGTTTAAAGTTATTGCATTCCTCCGACTGAACATATTGATCATAGTTGAGATCAATCAATCATCATATATATATTTCCTGAAGGAAATAAAGACATTATACCAAAAATCATTTCGGCACCAGAAAGTATTCACAATCACAGACAAACCCCATTAAAGGCCAAGAAACGACATCATGATAGTGTTAATGATGGGTGCTTTTGAAACCCCACAAGGTCACAACACCAAAATTCTCTTTCATATGTCTGGTTTATAAAAATGTTTCTGTGAGTAGCTCGAGAACAATAAGAGAGAATGGAGGATGAAGGATCTTATTTGGGATTTGGTTGTCATGGAAAGGGGGGATAATGATGGAGAGAGACAGGAATCATATGATGAAGAAGGCACTCAATGAGGGATTGACCTACTTTTATAATGAGGTGTTGGGGAATTTTTTAGGGACACAAGAAGTGGTTCAAGTCTTCAACTTGACGATGTAGCTTTTTGGAGTGGTGCCAAAATATTAAATTGATTTGGATATGCATGCGTGCTTACTATTTTGTCTCTGTGTAATCACATTTTGGTGTTAAATTTCAGAAAGATCATAATGACTCACTTCTAAAATCCTATAGATTTGTGGGTCCCCAACCATTACGGGCCTGGATTTGAAATTTCAGGTTATATTAGTAGTAGCAGATGACTCTGTCCACTCTAACAAAAATTAATTGGTTGTTGAACATGTTTTTTAGGGGAAAAAATTAACATCCTCCTCCTCCTGAGTTATATAGAAATGAATATTTAAATAAAATATTTTTTTGGTAATTTGTGTAAAAGTATTTTTTTTATTTTAAAACACAGTAATTTTAATATTGGCTACCAAAAAAAAATGATTTTCTTGCAACAAAGCAAATGGAAGGAAACAAAAGTACCTGATTGCAAGGTTGCTTTTTCATGAGTTTGGAATTTTTTATAAGATTTATTCTTTTAATTATTATCATTTTTCTTGAAAAATACATATAAAATGTGTGTAATTATCATTTCAACTAGATATGTTTTTCAATGCATTATACAATGCACAGAATTTGAGAAAGAAAATGGCTTCTCACTTGTAAAAAATATACTACTTCTGATTTTAGATGTGTGGGACAATTATGTGTCGCTTCTTCATTCAAAATGTAAAGAATAGATATGATTTGTTTTCTACATTTATTTATTTATTTATTTTCAATTATACATCTTATTCAATGTGGGTTAAATTTTTTTCATAAAAGCGAAATTCAATGGTGTATATATTAGTTTAGGGGTATTTTGGAAAAACTAATTCAATTTGGGATATATTTAAGCACTTTTTATTTTTATTGATTTTTATATAATTTTTAAAGTACATATATAAATTTTATAACTCAACACTAATTTACATATGTGTGAGAAAGAGGGAGAGATGAAAATGGATCTCCTATAATTTTTTTTGGCCTGAGAATCTTCTATTGTTAAACTATGCAAGGGCATCTTTATTACTCACATAATAATAAAATGTAAAACTAAAAAAATAAATAAATATTATATCCCATTGAAGGTTTAGTCTGGGGTCAATCTTCCTCAAAATTATGTTTTAACTAAAGCAATGTCAGATAATTTTTATCTCCAAAGTTACAAAATCCTGAAAGCAAATACGCTTAAAGTATTTAGCATATAAGTCTTTCAAATCATTTTCATATATACGATTTTTTATTAAAAATTTGAATAATTTAAAAAATATGTATATATTAAATTTATCAAACTCGTAGTATTTACAAGTTTGTTATTTGGGGAATACATAGATCCCACCTAATTAAATAGATTTTTTTACTAAAAAAATTTAATTTTTGGTGAAATTAATTTTTTTGAAAAAAGGGAGGTTGAAACTTGAAAGCACTTAAAAAGAAAACGGGTTTTTTTGGTCAACAAAAAAAAACTACTCCCTCTGATCCTATATATAAGACCATTTTAACCGAATCACGCGAATTAAGAAAGGGAGTTAAAACTAATTAACTACCTCGATTTCTCCGAAAATTTCAATCTTTTTCCAAAACTACCCTTATTTAATCTCTCTCTTTTTCTCTTTGAATAAATTAAATAGGAGCATTTTTTTGGAAATGTATAATAAATACCACCTCGTATATTGTAAAGGATCTTATATTTAGAACTAAGATAAAAGGTCCTATATATAGGACCAAGACAAAAGGTCCTATATATAGGACCGGAAGGGAGTAGATTTTAATTAAAGAAAGAAGAAAGAAAACGTGGGCGATCAAACGGTGCCGAAGCCCCCTGTGCACTTCCCTCACTTTAGTCTCACTCTGCAAACTTGAAGGCATTGGCTGTCTCCTCCAGTCGCCGCCGTTGAATCAATCTGTCACCTGCCGTTCCTAGTCATTTTCGGTGAGCTAGCCTTCCTATAAATCAAATATTCGTTTAAAATTTTAATTAATTTGTTTGGGCTGTGCACTTGAAAACTTTGAGAAAATACAGTATATAGCTTTCCACCTCCCGGAAAATATCTCTTTCCGGATTGTTTTTGTTTGTAGCACTTGGACTGCTTTCTTTTATAAAGGTCTTACTTTCCACACCAGCTAGGGTGCTTGATTGTATGCGTTTCATTTTGTTTTTCTGAGTAAAATAGTTGTGTGTAGAGTCAACTGATATTGTCATTCTGATGGAATTGTAACAAAGATGGTTTGGATATCACTATTATAATTGTGGATTTCTCATGTTGGGGCGGGTTGTTTAGTGTATCTTATGTAATTTTACTTTTATTATCCAGCTTATTACTTTAAGATAATGTTTGAATGTGTTCATGGTATCAGAATTAATCAATTTGACCTTTTGCTCTTTCCAGAAACCGGAGGTCACAACTCAAGATGTTGTGAAGGTTTAATTTGAGATTTTGGAGCTAGGAATTAGGATATCTCAGTATTAAAAGGAATTCACTTGATGGTTCAAATAAATTTAAGCAATAAATGATATGCAGAAAGAGTTATGAAATAATATTAGGATAAAAACATATGTAAGTAAGGAGTATGATCTTAATTCTTGGCATCTATAGAAATTGAAGTTACCATCTGTAGTGTCTGTCACTTTTTCTTGACTAGTTGACTTATTGAATATTGGGACTGATTACTTATAAATAAAGCCTGCATTGTTCAGTCCCAATATCCATGTAAACAATATTCAAAAAGTCAAATGGCAAATATAGGACAGCGTTAATTTTGAAGGTTCTGAAATTGTTTTCAGGTAAGACATGGAGTTTGTTAACAAAATAGCTGACGTAGCAGCAAAAGCTATGAACAACAACACAGTGATTGATGTTTGTCTACTTGCTTCATTTGCAATACTGGGAATAAGATCAGCGAGCCAGCAAAAGGTCATTGAGGCCCTGGAGTCTGAGCAGGAAAATCTTATCAAATCCAACAAGGCCATGAGAAAAACCATGTGGGATTGGAAACAACAGCTTTTCGCTGAAGCATCAACTGATTCTGCATTGGTCCCTCTGTCAAGGCTCCAAGCCATCTATGGTGAACCCCCAACTCCCCAACCCGCAGCTGGTAATTCTATTCTATCTGTCTCTCTCTGTTATAGACTTTGTGCAATAAATTGTTGAATTAGTAAATGGAAGCTTTAGTTTTGCTTTGATTCTGCAGAAAGTTATTACAAGGGCATTAATAAGAGATAATGATTTTTCATAGGAGTAATTTCCAGTTGTAGGTCGCATCTGGTTATATACTTCTATAGTCATTTGTCTGTTTTATTTAGCTTTCTGACTTGCGTTGTTACATGGGAATAATAGTTAATTAACGGGTTTAGTTAGTTAGGAAGCTCTATATGCTCCTATTATTATAAATAGTAGGATATGTGGATGTAATAGGTGTCTAATGATTGATTAATAGCCTTTTTGCATTTATCATGTACCACATGCATTCATGCTTTTATTTTTGGATGTTCCTTATTCAACTTGTGACTTGGGAGACTTTTGCACCTCATATTGGGCTGAACAAAAACACTTTACAATGAAAAAAATGGTTTGGTTCTTTTGATCACTGTATACATCCGCCTTTTTCTATTGAAAGAATGGTTACTTTAGTTTGTATTCTTTACTATATTGTATCTCAGTATTTCTCTGAAGATGCGCTTTGCAAATTTGCACAGCTACAGGACTAGTTACAAGTATAATCTTGGCCTAAGTGTGTAAATTGTTTTTAAATGTGGGTTCCATACCTAAAATTTGAAAGTTTGGTGTTAAAGTGATGCAAAAGCTTGATGTTGGTATCAAACTTATAGATGGTTTTAATTTTATACAGCTCAAATGAGTCACGATTTGTAAATATTAATATTTTTAATGCATATTTCTAATTTGGGCTACAGTATGACCACCATCGTTTATTTATTTATTTTTTGGATTTAAAGTTTGAAGTAATACTTTTGTGATTATTTTAGGAGACACTGTGAAGCAAGAAGCAAAATCTTCTGGCGCCGTCAACTTTGTTGTGTGAAATGTGCTGACTGCTGAGTGATGATGCTTTTGAGAAGTTTTGGCAGTGGATTCTGTCATGCTTGGTTATTTTATTTGGTATTGGCATCATGTACATGGAGAAATAGGAGAAAGTGGAAGGTGGCAAAAAAGCTTACCAATGAGCAATAATACATATGCATGTTACCATTTGTTAACAAATGAACACTAGGTGAACTTTTGAAAGCTCAGATAGATTGCTGACCTTTAACTATTGTTACATTAAACTCTCTCTACTTTGCTTCCATGATTCAAGTATGAATATAGTTGTTGATGAGTTGAAAGGTTGCGCCATTACATGTGTTGTTAACTTCAAAATGTTGGACCCACTTAGATTGTTTGATCCTATAGTACGTCACCGCAAGTTGGGGTGAATCCGTACTCATCATGATAAGAGCTTCCAGACCATTTAGTTCCAAAAAAGAATAAAAAAAATTGCAAATTATAGATCTAGAAGCATCATCAAAAAGTAAAATAAAAGTAACTGAGCTTTCAATGGTGTAAAATGAAAGACAAAATGCTATTAAAAAGTACCAAGGAAGCCTCGGTATCACGATGATAAGGTGTACTGTGTGCAAGATTGAAATAAGTAACTCATAAGTTACAAGACAGAAAATGAAAAAAGAAAAAGAAAGAACATAATCAGATGTCTTGACATCGATAGTCAACTCGTAATGGAAAATTTGACTTTTGTATGCATATTCAGTCAGTAGCAGTCAACTGATATTGCACTATTGGGTTTCATTTTTTAAGTATAGCGACTAATGTTAGAATATTGGCTTAAAACAATTGATTATAAAATGGTATTACTTTGAGTTGAGGAAATGGAAATTGCACAGAGAAGAAATCGCTCTGAGCTTCTTATAGTGCCTCAACCTATCAATGGCCGAATAAATATGTACATTAAAATTCCAAACTATACAAATCATGTTTCTTCTGCCACATGCATATATCACAACACAAATATATATACTATAAGTATAATGTTACTTCTTGATAGTTCCAACATAATCATTATTACAACTAACAAAAAACTGATCCATACAGCATAGCAAGTTTTCAAAGACTTATTTCTATGCATTAAAAGTAAACAGTTTTCATGGAAAAAGTCTTAAAATGTAAAATGTAACAGTAGCAGTCAATTGATGCTGCATTATTGGGTTTTCATTTTTTTAGTACAGCGAATAATGTTAGAATATTGGTTTAAAACAATGGATTATAAAGTGGTATTACTTTGAGTTGAGGAAATGGAAATTGCACAGAAACGAAAATCGCTCCCAGCTTCAAATAGTGCCTCAACCTATCAATGGCTGAATAAATATGAATACTAAAATTCCAAAGAGAGTACCTCGGTAATCCAGGTCATACAACACACAGTATAAGCTAACAAAGTATACATACAAATCATGTTTCTTCTGACACATGCATATATCACAACACAAATATATATACTGAAGTATACCGTTACTGCTTGATATGTTCCAACATAGTCATTATTACAACTAATCAAAAGCTGATCCATACAGCATAGTGAGCCATGACCAACCTTACACGCACTAGCTTACAGCAAGAACTCCCTTGGATCAGTTACAAAACCAGTTAATGCAGATGCTGCTGCAGTGTATGGGGAAGCAAGATATACTTGTCCTTCCTTGTGCCCCATTCTGCCTGGAAAATTTCTGTTTGTTGTTGACACACAAACCTGCATTCAGAGTTCAAGTTTGAATACATGAGTTGCAATTAGAGTCATAGATATTGTCACCCTAAAAACTTACATTAGGATCAATTATTTAATTCAATCATGGTTATAGTTGACTTTAAGGCCAGGATCATTCACTGTAAATGCTTTACAAATTATAATACATTACCCGAGGATTTAGGATGTAAAGTATATCTAGTTTTCAGCTTAGATTCTATGAAATACCAACACTCGAAAAATTAATCATGTCTATATCCAACACATGTAAGAAACTCGTCTTAGACATGACCCATCACTTTAAAATATATGCAAGGACACGCATGTTGCAATGTTTATGTCGTGTCCCAGGTCATTGTCCGTGCTTCCTATCTCTAGCTTTGATCCTCAATCCTGCTATCTAGGATCTGTGGGTTAAAGACATGAGCCATCACCATTCACCACTAACTCATACATGGATAATGCAATGAAAGATTTTTGGCCAAATCTTCTAGATGAAATCAGGGCCTTCTTTTCTTTTCTTTTTTTTCCCCCTCTCTAACCTACAATATGTAGCAAACTGATGAATCAACAGCCATTGAAGTTGAACTCTTGAGAAAGGCTAAATTTACCAGTGGTTCATTCAAGCGTCCATATGTGTCTCTTGGGCCACCCATACAGGCAGCACAACTAGGACTTGCAGGTGTATCACAACCAACTTCTTCAAAAACCTGAGAACAAGTCTTGCCACCAGAGCCAGGTACCTCAACAGTGTACAAGTCCATCCAAACCTGAAAACATCGTTTTACCAGCATGGTGTGTTCAAGCAACCTCTGATTTTGTCATGGGACACTTCTGAACCAGGAAATACAGCTCACGTTCAAGCACAAACATGAATACCTTTTGGGTAGCGGGGACAAGAAAAGTAGGAACTTTGACATCTTTTCCCTACAACACGGACAGTTTCATGAAGTTAAACATGATAAAGAACAACAGAAAATAACAATTGGCAGAAATAAAATGATAATTAGAGTAATAGGCTGTCTATGAAAGGTACACCCTCCAGAACAAGGTCAAAGCAGCACTACTTGGAATGTACAAAATGCATATGAATAATCTAAAATTTTCACACATATGGATAGACATGACCTATGAAAATTGAGAAAGATATATAACTATATATTGACTTACTGCAGCTAAAAAAACTTTTGCTGCAGCCATAAAATCTTCAGTCTTTCCACCTGTACATGATCCAATATATACTCTGTCTATTTTCACATCTTTGCATTCTCTTGCCAAAGCTCGGTTATCTGGACAATGAGGCTGCAGTGTACATATTACATCACATCAACAATAGTTCACAAGCTTCCTAATTTATCTTATAAATTACAGCAGTACAGTACCTTTGCCACCACTGGTTCCACCTTCGATACATCAAATCTATAATCATTCAAAAATCTGAATTTGACAAGAAAGGCCCAAGAAAAAACAAAGAAACAGTTTTTAGCTCTCAAAAAACACAGCAATGACAACAACATTAGTCTTATCCCACTGAGTGGAGTTGACTACATGAATCATACAATACCAATAGGGGTTCTATCTGTCAAAAACACAACAAAACGGAAAAAAAAGTAAGTTTCAAAAGAGATTTTTCCAAATATGCATCTTTCTTAACAGGTGAGATATGAATGAGATAATTACAAGTCACCCAATTGCCCATTGCTGATTGTTTTATATGGATGATAATGACAGTGAATTCACATTTTCAAAAGCTTTAGTATCTTTAGAAAGTGAACCAATAATCAGAGCACAAGAATTCTGATGTTTTTAATCATAATAGCTATCTTAAGTGATCATTTGAATGACAGGAGATTTCAAAGTTTCAAACTACAGACAAATGATACTTACAATATCATCCCACATGCATCTATGATCATAATTCTGGTGTAAATGAACTTAACAAAGTAGGACAACTAGCTAGCTACAAAGAGCAACAAATGCCAGTTCCAACCTAGCTTAACAACAAATGAAAGAGAAAGGTAAACTGGTAAGTGTGGATCAAATAGAACTTGCCTTGCTTTCTCATCGCTATAAACTGGTTCATAGGCAGCAGATGTCTTATCCTGTGAAAAACAAATAAGTAATGTATAAAGCAGGAAGATAAGAGAAAATGGAAAGCAAATAGCATGTAAAGATGACAAAGTTCGATACTAGCATATCTCAATGCATATGCATAATGTATCTATGCATGTAGACATTAACATAAAATATTTTCATATATACATGTAAACATATTGCAAGCTTGCTTCTAGAGATGAGAGAATCAATGGAAAGAGAGAAAGAGACAGGGAGGGTTTCATCAGCACAGAAGTGGGCTGATCAACTGTAACCTCAAGGTATTTGTATGTGGTCTCATCAGCAGGAACAACACCGTTTTTGCCCCCTGCTTCTATAACCATGTTGCATATTGTCATCCTTTCTTCAATCTACAATATAGCACATCAGAACTATTGTAATTGTGACGCATGAATTAAACATTGGCATTTACGAGAAACATAGAGAGAGAAAAGATGCAGTTCACATACACTTAAACTCTCAATGGTTGACCCTACAAACTCCATGGCTTTATATGTAGCACCAGACATAGATATTTCACCAATGATCTGCATGGTTCTAATGTTTATCAAGGTAAAGCCACAGAAAAGAATGCCATGATATCATGACATTTTAACTAATTGCATTACATTCAAAGGGATAAAGAATTCTGGAGGGATTCATCACTTACATGCAAAATTATATCCTTTGCAAGCAAATAGCTGGGCATTTCACCATCCAGTACAAATCTCAAAGTTGGAGGAACCTGCAGTTTAAGTGCATGCATGAAAGTTTTGGGTTATTCATCAAAACAAATACCAAAATATCAAAGCAAAAAATGGAACCGATTATCTAGTTCTGTTTACGGAAAAGGATACCCATTCTGACATCAAAGGACCAAAAAATTTTAAAGTACAGTAGTCAGTTATAGTTTAACATTTGCAGGGTGAAGCCAATCAAAGATAGTGCAGTGAAAGCATACACTGCCTGACTCAATAAGTAATCGTCTGTAAATAATTTCATATCTATACCACACCTATGGTCATCTAACCAGGCAATCAACAAATTCAATAATCCTAAGATTCATGATAATACACTTTAGTGCAACTAAAGAACCGATAGGATAATTCACCCAACCAACAAAATAGCCATGCCATATTATTAATAAAGATTTCATCAAATTTTATGAAAGGCTCTAAAGTAAACAATGCTTCAATGGGCAGACACACATGCATATGCAATCACGGACACATATAAGGAACATGTATGTACATGCCTTGAGTAAGAGTTTCCCTGTCCCCAATAAAAAGGCTGCATCAGTGTTACCAATTCCAGTAGCAAATTGGCCAAATGCTCCAGCGGATGTGGTGTGAGAATCTGTGCCAAACAAGACCTGCTATCATTGGCGAAAAGATGAGAACAGCTATGAAGTCTTAAGGCGTTTTAGATTCAAAATATCAATAGCTTCATCAAGAGAACTTCACCTCTCCAGGTCTGCAATGGCCTTCCTGGGCAAGAGCAATGTGGCAAACACCTTTATAATCAGGGTTGGCCTGCAATGTCAAAATGTATTATTCCAATATTTATGCAGTGCAGTCTTTAGTAAAACATCTTTATTGCCAAACGATATGACAATTATTTTGATGACAACTAAATGTACACAGATTAAGGTTTTGCCCAAAAGAAAGAAAAAATACAATCATTGGTTGAATACGTCATTAACAATAAAAGAAGAAAAGAAAGTTCCCATCAAATAGAAGAGTCTTATAAATGAATATCTACTTCATAAAAAGACCAAAGACATGGTTTTTTCCCAGGATCTGACATTCCTCTTGAACTTGAGCTGTAACACTCAGAAAATTAAATATAAATAATTATTTCATCAAGCCATTGCTCTAAAGATTGTAATTTATTTTTTATATACACAATCGTTCGAGTTTATATTTTAACTTGATAAATAAGAGTAAATAGCAAACTTTTCTTGCTTTAGTTTCGTTTATGTTACTTTATTTTGTCAAATATTAGTTCATTGTTTTAAGCAAGACGAAAAGGAAATGCTTGAGACATGTCAAAGTTAATGGTCCCAAATAACCTGCCGGTTGATATATGGCATTCAATATTTATTTAATCAACGAATAATTTAATAAATTATGTGATTTGCACTATGAAGAAAAACAAACTCATTTCTACATGCAAGCAACAGTGAAATGGTAGTGAAGATCATACCCTAAAATTGCTGCGATCTGTAATGTCATAGAAGTACTTAATATTTTGCTCCAAGCTAAACTCTCTTGCAATGTCCACGTTTCGATGTGCTCTTTCGTCATTTGTGAATATGTAGTGATCAGGGATAACAACTATCTTTTCACGGTCCCAAACCTTCATTCTCAACACAGCAAGACAAGTTAAACGAGTTTATATACAAAATTACTCCTCATTGAACACAATTGTAATTCTTGCTGCTAGAGTTGATCATAGGTCGAATAGCAAACTTTGACTGAGTAAATTTTTTAAGGGGTCAATTCAAAATCCGAAATTATCTTCAACGCAAATGGTGGACTGCTGTAAAATTTTACACGATTATACCACAAGATAATATAGTGTTCACTGACTCCGACAGATTGTCTAGCGCGATGATGCTTCAACAAGTCGAGTTGTAAAAGACAGCTTAGGTTGAATCGGCACTGGGCTCAACTGTCCCAGTCAATGTGGCTCGACTTGGCTGGGTAAGTATTATACAAATTATTAAAAAATATAGGGACTAAAATGAAAATAAAAAATTTTTAGGGTTTTTTTGTGATTTTAGCTAAAAAATTTAAACACTTTCAGATTATAAAAAGTCAGCATCTATGGGTTGGTATGCCCTTGCAACTCCAAACAAAAAAATAATCAATAATATTTTTTTTAAAATACTAAATTTATTATAAAATAAGATTTATTATTACTCATTATTTTAATTTTATTATTTAATATTTTAAAATTTAATATTTTTAATTAAAGTCTTTATTTATAATTAGTTTATTGTACTGTTCCTTAAATGCAATTTCTTTTTTTCAAGAAAAAAAAATCCTCCACCCACAAAAAAGATTCAATTAAGATAGGATTTTTTGTTCACTGGTTTAATTAACATGTATATGATAGAATGTGAAATATATTTAATTTGATAATATTTAATTTTAATTTATTTAAATTATATATTTATATTATTTAATTAATTAAATATATTTTAATCTTATTCTCAAATAAAAATATTGTTCGTGAAAAGATTGTAAGAGATAATGGATAAATTCAGTTATAATTTTTTTTTATTTTTGTTAGAATTCAAATTCAAATATTAAATTTAATAATTGATGATAGCCAAAATTATTAAATAAAGATAGACTGATTTGAATTTAACATACACTCCAATTTTTTAACAAGTTAAAACTAATTTCAAGTTTTATTACTAAGTCTCACTGCTAGTTAGAATAATTTTCTGTTTGGATTATTTTCTTATATTCTCCTTTAAGTATTTTTTTTCTATGATTTCATATCTAATATTTAGATTAAGAAACTTTGAAGATCTCACCATCAAATCATGATAAAATATATTTATAAAATATTTTACTATTTTTATATTTTGTGAGAAAATTTATATATGGAATAATTATTTAAAATTAAATTTACTTCACAGACATAATTCAAAAGGTTGAAACATGACCATCTCAAGAGTAGACCTTGATTACATTGTATACAAAACGAAAACAAAAGTTGGCAGTATGGTACCTTGGCAGTGGGGCCAAACTCTTTCTTGAAAGTTGCAGCTATGCCAGGACAAGTAATATCGTTGATCATCAAGATATCAGCATTAACCCACACGTTTTCCCCTGGCTCAAGTTGACCTTTCTCTGAAGCTCTAGCCAGTATCTTCTGTGTCATTGTCATTGGATTCTTGGCCTGCAGTGAAGCAAAACCCACTATTAGTACTCAAAATTAATTACAGCTGATCCATGGAGAAATAGGGAAGCAGAGAGAGTGAAGGGTTGAAGCTAACTGAGCCAGTGGTGGAAGGCTTGCGTTTAAATTCTTGTGGTGCCACGACGGAAACGATCTTCCTGGAGATTGTTCTCTTGCACTTCTTCTCAGTTGCAAATGATGACGATGATGAAGGAAAAGAAGAGAGGCCCAATTCTTTCTGAGACAAAAAAATCAGTTGCAATTTTGGATCAGTAAAATATATTGATTTTAAAAGTTAAAAGGTCAGAGTTACAGCGAAAAAGAGAAGCAGAATTGGGAGATTGAGGAAGACGGCGAGTGACCTTGCAATTGATGAGTGATGAAGGGCTGAAAACCCTAACAGTGGAAGCCATGATTGAAAATTCGATGATCTAGAAGTTAAAAGGAAACCAAGTTTTGATAGCTGAGAATAGAGGAACTCGGGCACAAAACACAAACGAAAATGGAGATGATTGCTATAATTTAGTAAAGAGCATGAAGATGCTTCGTGTCACTTTCATAGGAATGAAGCAGTCTATGGTCTTTTCAATCTATAATCGTCATCAGCAGCCCCTGAACAGTAAGTAATAGTGAAATGTGTATCTCTCATGTGTCTGAAAAGTCAAAAGAAACACGTGTCATATTTCTTTTGTTTTCTTCCCCCTCACGCTTGTTCCCCAAGTTAGACTCTGCATGAGTTAGCCAGCATGGAAAGTTCAGACTCTTTAAGAGATCAAAATCAATTCTCACACTTCCTTGGAGAAACAATATATAAATACGAGACAAGTGGGAGCAGTAAAAATTTCAGAAGAATATTTAGTCTATTTGCTGAAAGACTGCAGTTTCCGACTCCATAAAGGCCTTCCTCAAGGGCTTCCATGACATCATTGCTACGAGACCCAAATAACAGAACGTTGCTCAATTGTGGAAAACGAATATTCATCGCAATAGAGACACAAGACTACAAAGGAAAGGAATAGAAAAGAGAGAAGAGGGCGATGATGGTTCACTTCACTTATGTGATCAACTTGATTCTATTGGAGAAAGGCCACCTCAGCTTTATCTGAATAAAATGTTGCCAAACCTCGTTCAAATGAAAATATTCTGCAACATGAGGAATTCTTGGGTGGTTGAGAATGAAAGGTCACACATGATTTTTCTTGCTTACCAAAAGCAACATATTTTATAAAGAAAACAAAATAATTTAATGGACGTTTGACGAATTTTTCTAGAGGGAGAGTTCCATAAAATTAATTAATAACCGACATTTGTTAGAAAGAAAATGAGACATGGTTAAACAATCAATTATACTGTTTAATCAATTACTATAATTGTTTGTTGCGAACATTTTTCTCACACACACTCGCATTCTTC
The DNA here is from genome assembly GCA_026686845.1 of Adenanthera pavonina. NCBI lineage: Eukaryota > Viridiplantae > Streptophyta > Magnoliopsida > Fabales > Fabaceae > Adenanthera > Adenanthera pavonina. The sequence continues at coordinate 9,807,542 of JAIVEN010000026.1, read as the reverse complement.
AATATGAAGTGTCTCTGGACTTAAAAAGCGTAGGAATTGATACAATATCACCTTTGTATTTAATTATCAATCTATTTGATAGCCATGCATTATTTACACATCACCTTATCTAAATTGCAAGTCAGTTTATTCCTAGAAATCATGGATATAAAAAATAGAGGAAATTACATTTAGGAACCAATATAGTGAATTAATTATTAAAAAAAATTAACTAATAAAAAGTGCTAAAATTTAAAATACTTGAAAGCAAAATTAGAAGAATAAATAATATGCCTTATTTTTAATAAATTTATTATTTTGACCTCCAATTGCAATTCCCCCACCACATTATTTACAACTTGTTAACAATTACGACTCATTCAAGCAGTGCACAAGCAATGTGAAACTAAAATGACCACTTACCGAATGCCAACTTAAGCTTTCTTCTTGATAACTTATTCAGTATTTCTTAATAAAATGATTTCTATCCATTTTCTTGAAAACTGTATCTCAACAACGATTATATCAAACTAATCGGTCATCAGGTAACAATCAATAATCTTTTTTAATAAAACTTGAATACCAATCAAAATGATCACATACAAAGATTTCGGGAAGTCCAGATACGCAACAATAACTCCTTAGCTGGAAATTTTGACGTACTTTAGAGAATACAAAACTAACCCAAGGCATACATTACAATAACATTTATTGTTATAACACTAATTTACTGCAAAAACTCTCTTGGATCAGTAACAAAACCAGTCAATGCAGACGCAGCAGCTGTATATGGAGAAGCCAAATATATCTGACCTTCCTTGTGGCCCATTCGCCCTGGGAAGTTCCGGTTTGTAGTTGAAACACAAACCTGCACAACCAGATGATAATAAATGGATTCATATTCCCATCAATTTTATAGGAAGCATGAAAATTACAAACAAAAGTGGTTACTGGCTAAAGATTATGAAGTAAGTCAACTGCTTGCTTCAAAATTATCAAAATCCCTTAATCTTTATCATATATGAAAATCAAGAGTACTATTAAGACATAATGGTGGCACATGCCGTTTCTTAGGCCAAAGCCAATGCTTATCATTCATGACATTTAACATAGCATAATATAGGCATTGATCTTTGAACAAATTATTCAAAGATCAATGCCAAATTATAGGTCATTTTAGTTCACTACAGAATAGTTTAGGCGGATTGAACTAATCCTGCGTGCTAAAAGATGCTCCAAACAGAAGCAGAGGAACTTGCCTGAGGTTCATTTAATCGGGCATAGGTATCTCTAGGGCCACCCAAACAAGCACCACAGCTAGGACTCGCAGGTGTGTCACAGCCAGCTTCTTCAAAAATCTGGGAGCAGGTCTTACCACCAGATCCAGGCACTGGGATGCCATACAAGTCCATCCAAACCTGCAATTCCACAAATAGATATACTATGTCACAATTATCCAAGTGGATCCTCTCCAGTGAAGCAGTGATGAGAGAGATAGAGATAAGAGTGGAGCCCAAACGGACAGGTGAGTCTTGCCCATATCTCTATCTCTCATCACTGCTTCGTTGGAGAGGATCTCAACTGCACAATTATCTATAATCACTTACTATAGGAATTTAAAGCTGCAAAGACACTGAACCTAAACATGGAAAATTTTTCAAACCTTCTGGGTTGCAGGCACAAGAAATGTTGGAACTTTGACTTTTTTACCCTGCAGATGCATATCAAGCTCTTCAGTAGAGGAAGACAATATCATACCTTTCTTTTTCATTACAGAAAATATCATACATTTAAGATAAATGCAATGACTTCGAAGAATCAGAATTGACCTTGGAAACATATTTCACAAAAATGATTGGAGACATTGATACAATTATACAAACATGTTATAACGTAACTTACTTAAATCTATATAAGATGTAACATTAGCTTCAATGCAATACAAAATACCATAAGAACCATGCAAATCAGGGTACAAAATACCATAAGAAACATGCAAAACAGGGATGCACATTCTAAGACACCTATTTATCACACAATACCAACAACTCGTTGTTTGGTAGAAAGAACATCAGTTGCCCAGAAAAGCCATCACTTACATAAACTAAAATTGAATACAATTTTACAATGTTCAGCATATAAGATTTTAAATTGTAGGGGTGTATATATAACAAAATTGGGAACAGGAATATATGATGCTTACTGATGCTAGGAAAACTTTTGCTGCAGCCATGAAATCCTCTGTCTTACCACCTGTGCAAGATCCTATATATACTCTGTCAATTTTCACGTCCTTGCATTCTCTTGCCAAAGCACGGTTATCGGGAGAATGGGGCTGTGAAAATGGAAGCATCACATCAGCCACAAAATCCAACAGTACAAAAATGAAAACAGAAAGACCAGGCAGATTTACACAGAATACCTCACCACAAGCACATCAAATTACTCACCTTGGCCACCAGTGGCTCCAGTTTTGAGACATCAAATTTATATTCAGCAAGAAATCTAGATGCCAATAAAGAGAATATATAAAACCAGTTATTAGTAACATATGGAAGCTAATAGCCAATTCATAATAATGTTGAATTTTTCCTCCCATTTTATAATGAAGACACTGGATATGTTCACAGTTACTAATGTCTAAGGATGCATGCTACAATGCAATTATGCTTACAAATAAATACCATGCGCAAAAGCTTACTAAACCCATATCTAATATGAGATTTAAAAAGAGGCAGTTTTGCTTAATCCATAAAGTAGGCTTGGCTCCTATATATAGAACATATAATAACCAGGAAGTAAGGAACAATATGCTGATTGATACCCACCACTAATCATTAGATAAAAATAACTTTGCTATGATAACAATCTACCTTTGGATGCCATATGAAAGGTTAATTTTAGTTTTCAAGCAGAAAGTGAGATTTACCAAATGAGACAGCAAAGTGACAGAACATATTCTTACTAAAGACGCTTTCTTCTAGAAATAAAGAAATGAATAAAAATGCAAAAATGCTCTATCATGGGGAGCCATAATTGGAAGAGAAAAAAAATCTATACAATCTAATCAAATAACTAATCCAACCTTGAGATTTTTTTTTCAAGGTCCTGCTATATTAATTAAGTTACAAAAACCATAATGGATGTCAAATCTAAGCATCAACAGCTTCCCAAACGTGACAGCTAAATGTATTGCATAGTCAAATATATTAAAGTTGGGTCATTTAATAGGATATTTAGGTTAAAATTTTGTTAATGAGATTACAACTGTCTAGAGAACAGACCTCTGTTGCTTCAAATAGAATGTTTATACTTCTCTATGGTATTTTATTGGAATAGACAGGAGTATTTCAAGTTGTTAACATTAAATATAAAGAAAAACAGGGACAATAAATAACTATCACTACCTTGCTTGGTCGTCACTATAAAGTGGTTCATATGCAACAGATGTCTTACCCTGTACAAGAAATGATGACAATATTAGAGCCACTGTTAGGCAAGAGATAATCACAATATTAAAAAGAAACCATCACACGGGGGGATACCACACACAACCATCCATGATAGACAAAAAAGGAAACATCCCTCTGATGATTTATAAACCTCGTTGAGATTTTTCAGCTGAAGAATAACAAATTTCAATTATTGAAAAATGCATACAAAATGCAAAAATATACATGTAACACGAAAGGCAACACATCTGAAGATTCTGAACACTGAAAAGTATTATTTCAGGGCAGAAGGATTTACAAATAAATAGTAAATGGCTATAAAGTCAGATATTCAATCCAACGAATCAAAGAGCAAATATACTGAAATAACCTACCTAATCTGTGATATGCATGGAAAGATAAAAAGGAAGAACCAACCAAAAACTAGTTAACAACAGAATAAAATCATTGCAGTAAACAAACATGATCTCTAAAGATCGCATGATTTCCAACATCAATTTCAATGTATCTGTTTAGTAGCACAAACCTCAAGATACTTATATGTAGTACTATCAGCAGGAACAATACCATTCTTTCCTCCAGCTTCAACAACCATATTACACAATGTCATTCGTTCTTCCATCTACTCAGCATATTACCAAAGCAACATAAATAATCATAATAAATGAAGTTAAAAGACAAAAGAAATATTTAGAACAACATGATATTTTCTAGCATAATATCTTGGGGGGATATACTTACGCTGAGACTTTCAACGGTTGTGCCAACAAACTCCATAGCTTTATATGTTGCACCAGCCATAGTTATTTCACCAATAATCTACAAGATAAAAATATTAATACCAGTAAGGATGTAATTGTGTATATTTAAGACCCCAAAAAAACAAAAACCGATTTGACAACCCTCAGTTAGTCAGTTACCATATGAATGTGTCAATGATATGTCTACCAGAAACAAAAAGACAATATTTAGGTAAGCTTACTTGCAATATTAAGTCCTTTGCAAGCAAATAATGGGGCATTTCTCCATCCATCACAAATCTCAGAGTTGGAGGCACCTGCAATTATAAAATTTAGCAAACTAACACAACAAAATGGGAAGATTTTAATGAGCCTCCTTTATATAGACAATAAGCTCCCATCTTCTTTAAACTTCCACACTATTTCCTCCCTAATCATATATTAAGTACTTGGTTCCACCCTAAATTAAGCGGTTTAAATAATTTTGACAGTTGAGTTCTCCATGCATGAGTTCATTAAGCATTACAAAGGTAAGGCGCTAAGAAAGCACACAGGAAGAAGGACATGATTACATTTCAGCCCAAATATGTAGAGATTCAAGGGAAAAGAATACAGTTAGAGCATTAAGCTCTAGTTTTTTGTAGTAAAGATTTAAAAAAAAAAGTGACTATATACAAATATCAAAATCATCACATATACCACAATGAAGCCAACTAACCTTGAGCAGAAGCTTCCCAGTTCCCAATACAAAACCTGCATCAGTATTACCAATGCCTGTAGCAAACTGACCAAATGCTCCAGCCGTACAAGTGTGAGAATCAGTACCAAGGAGAACCTGCAGATAACAGAATGAAATTAACAGAGATGGAACCCAAATCCTGGCAACCACTAACTGTTTGATGGTAAACTAATCAAACCTCTCCTGGCCTGCAATGGCCTTCCTGAGCAAGAGCAACATGGCACACACCTTTGTAATCTGGGTTTGCCTGCATAGTTATAAGTCCACCTTCAATGTCCATGACTGTGATGTATTACCATGAGCCTTTAAAGAATCCAAAATAACAAATCGATATTGAAGAAAATAACAGCATACCTTAAAATTACTCAAATCCTTAATATCATAAAAGTACTTGATGTTCTGCTCCTGGCAGAAATCTCTTAAAATGTCCACATTGCGATTAGCGCGTTCGTCACTTGTGAAGATATAATGATCAGGAATTATAACCACCTTTTCATGGTCCCAAACCTTAGATTGCAAAACAAAATGCAGTCAGGAATCCTAGAAACATTAGGACATCCTTTAATTATTCAAATAAGCATAGGCACTCAACCAAGATTTTTTTACCCGCATATGCCAGCATAGTTAGATATATTTATTCATGACAGGAAAGACTGGACCACATCTGCCATGGAAATCAACAAGCGCCCATTGAAAGTTAAAATGGATTAATTATTTTGGACTAAAAACCTCAAGCAATAAATTTCTTGCTCGAACCTTTCACGAAAGAAAATTTATCACTCAGATTTTTTTTATAATGAACAGCGGAATAGTTATGTTGTGGTTCACAAGAACTGTTCAATGACAGAACTCCTGAGCTTAACGCCAAGTATGAAATTTCTTTTCTCAGAACGCTTCAATTATAACACTTGGCCCTCGTCATATTTTCTAAGACGAATATAACAATTCATCCTTCCCCAAATGAGCTAAAATTGATATCTATAATTTCAGTGGCATTAAAATACACATAACACTACACAGCGATTCTAAGATTAGTCCAACAGTAACATCTCAGTTAAGTCTATAATCATCAGAAGACAGTAATAAGATATCAATAAGACATATATTAGGTAACAGAAAATCATTACCTTTGCATTGTCACCGAATTCTTTCTTGAAAATCCCGATTGAACCAGGGCCACATACATCATGGGTCATCAAAATATCAACATTAACCCAAACATTGTCGCCCGGGGTCAACTGGGGTTTCTCAGATGCCTTAGCCAAAATCTTCTCGGTCATCGTCATTGCTGTCTTGACCTGCATTCACTCAAACCAGCCATAAATTATGAACTAGGGTTTAAAAAACCCATGATCGAAAAGCATAAAGCGATTAACGAAGCAACAGAACTGATCCAGTGGAGGAGGGCTTGCGTTCCGATTGCTGTGGAGCTACGACCGAACAAAAAATTCTCTTCGAAACAGTTTTCTGACATCTCCGAGCCAAAATGGATGACGTCGTAGCGAAAGCAGAGAGACCCAAATCTTTCTGAGGGGCAGGAAATCAGAACAGCTATGAGTTAACATATTTAACCATTTTCAATCAGGAAAAGAAGAATCCTTCAAGCAAGAAAACCAGGTGAAATGGAAACCATAAGCGGAATTCGGGGAAGTGGGGAACATAGGAAGGAGTCGACCTTGATCTGGGGAAAGGAAGTGGATATTGAAGAAAAGACAGAGGAAGCCATTGTCGTGCCGCCGCAGATTGGGAAGTTTTCTTTCCGATCGTGCGTCACAGTTCAGAAGAGCGATGTTCACTCTAGAACCGGCGGCTACGAGAGATACTATGAAGCGATTTAATATGTTATTTGTTTCATTGCTTGATGTTGTCAATTGCGTTTCGGCTCGAAAACTATCTGTGGTCTGAGGTCTGAGGTCTGAACTGTGATCTCCCTTCGGAATTAACTCTAGCCTCAGTAATTGTAATTCAGTAATATATAAGGTGTGGCGCTGATTCGTGGGCGAGTTCTACTTGTAATTCAGTAATTGTAACAGTGTGTCTTGTCTAACTTTGTGTTGCAGGATGCATAAATCGGGTTCATTTGTGTTCTTAATCCAATTCAATTTTTTTAATAGATAAAATTTTAAGTGACTTAAGTTTCTCGACAATCAAAATGGATCTTATAACTCAAATAATATTTATAAAGATATTTTTAAATTATTCATTATTAAGATATTTACATTAGCAATCCAATTTGAACTCATATCTTTAAGAAAGTATAGACCAACCTCTTGGCTAATTTTATAATCCTCTATATGTAAGTTGGATTAAATTAGGTTCTAATGGTTGGACTCTATATGGAGTATTTTCTGTTAATTAAAAAATAATTGGTTCATGTAATAAAAAAAATTAAATAAATTATTTAGCTATTTGTTCACAAAAAGTGTAACCTTCACTGAAGTCACTGCGAATGGTCAAAACGGCGTTTTGGACACAAACGAGCTTTCGAACTCTGTCCCCGACCGGGTCCTTAATGGACAAAGCTAACCTCTACAATCATGAAATATCAATATCATTTTCGTCTCGCAGTGCTCCAATGCTGGAGGAAAGGTTTCATGGGTGCTGATGTGCAAAATCACCTGTGCAATCAGTCAAAGATGTTGGCAGGTTTGGATAATAATCAGTTTGAGGTTATCTGCTTTTATGGTTGCTCATTCTCTTGCTTCTAAATGTGGGGTTAATGCCATGTGTCATGTTTTTAATTAGTGGGGGTGAAATCTTCTGTGTATGCTAACGGCCGGCCGGGCTTAAGCTTGGTGGCTTTGTTTTAAAAGAAAGGCCAACATGAAGTCTCCTATATATATACATCATGAAACTGTCAAAGATTTGGGAATTGCATGTACGTCTAGGCACTCAAGTCAGTGTATGGGAGAAATTTAAATCTTCCCTCTGGTTCTTTTAAGGGAAATTAATTATAGGATGAGGAAAAGATGTCCTATAAATGATATGAACTATTGGTGCCCAAATAATAAAACACTGCTCTACAAACTTTTGAAACGATGAGATAATTAACGAAGTTATTATCTTCCCTTACAACACTGAATATTTGTAAGTAGTTAATACCATATATAGAATACGTCTGAGACCCTCAACCGACCTTTTATACATATTTCGTCTATTTGATTATGTGCGCATTAATTTGCTGATTACATATATATAAGCAGCTGAAATTACTCAACTTGCTTTCGCCAAGAAATTAACATGCTTACGGCGGATATCAACACCAACAGTACAAAATCATTGATAAATGTATTAATTTCTTTTATTCATTAAGACCACTCATATCCATAACATATATATTCATCTGAAAAATAAGAGAAAAATACAGCAGGAGGAAACTCACATCATGTATAGTTTCTTCTTGATAGGTAGCACATATTTAAACATAATTAAACCACGAACAAAAATATATAATTAAAACAAAAGCTTTTTTGCTTTGTTCAACTTTCTTGATCCATGGACCAAGTAATTGCTACTTCACCCTTATCCGTGTCCAGTCCCAAGTCATTCCACACAGTTTCCGAAGCATCCACAATGTTATTCTTGCATGGTTCCTGATCTGCATGTTCCTCGTCACACCCTCTCACCGAGTCACACTCGTCCACCACCGTTGCCACCGTGCTCCTCCCGCCGTTAGTAGTGATTCGGATTTTCATCCCACATCGCGACCGGTTGTCAAACCATCCGGTGGATAGGGCCACCACTCGCTCCGGCAATGGGTGAAACTTCTCGTCACACTTGGAAGCGTCGCCACCATCACCGCCAGGGCCAAAGTCGTTGAACGTGAGGATGGCGCGCGTGCCTGATGGGACGTAAGGTGGGGAGTAAGGGCCGTTAGACTGGCAGTTGCGGTCGTCGTTGGCGGTGGTGCAAGTTTGGGCCCCGGATTGAGGGTCGTCGTTGCATTTGCCATTGATGCAAATGAGCTGACCAACGCAGTCGTTTAGGGTTTCGCACGGGCCACTGCAAGAAGATGCCTTTGTGACAATGACAACAGTGAAAAGGAGAAAAAAAGAGGTCAGGATCGCAAAGCTTCCCATATCTTAGCCTGCTTTTGTGAATTTAGCTTCGGAGACTTGGATGGAAAGAACTGTGCGCTCACATACATACATATATATATATATATATATACTCCATCCGGTCCCTATTATAGGATGTTATTTAGAAAACTTATCTAGTTCAAAATATAATATGTTAAGTAATAAATTTAATTTTAGTTTCAATTTTGCCCCTATTGAATGCTTTCATCACAAGTTTTAATTAATTTCTCTCTCCTCCTATCATTATTTGGTAAAATGGGAATATCAGAATTTTTTTTCATTAATTTTAGATTTTAACCAACTTTTTTTAATTCACGTGTAATAATTAAAAATATCTTATAATAGAGACGTAGTGAGTATATATATATATATATATATGATCTGCTCAATAAATAACCCTACACTCTAGCAATAGCAGGTGGCTGGCTTTTCTAGGTGACGAGTTAATGTAATATAGTACTGGTATTTCATAAGAAATATTATCAAAATATAAAAAATTGATTTGAATCCTTAAAATTTGATTTCAAAACTACTGGAGTAAAAAAATTGGAGAGAAACATCTTGGGAAAAAAAAATTCTTGACACCTCTTTTTTTTTTTTTTTTTCAAAAACACCTTGCTGCCATGCGCCTTGTAGTTAATGATAATTACTGCAACCATAAACAAGGTTAATTGTATATGTGGAAATGGAAACTAAAGTCTCTCAAGAGGATAAACACACAGACCAAGACCAAGGCCAAGACCACATGAGATGACCACTAAAATTGGCCCAACATCAATGCCGTATGTTATTTATCGTTCCAACCTTTGAATTCAGGATCACGTGGTTGATCACTTGCAAGTTGCAATGAAGAACAATAATGGAGAATCGAGCCATGAGAGGGCGAAGACGAAGACCATTTCCAAATTGTACTATGCTTGATATATGTTATGTGTAGAATTAATGACCACGTTACGATGCACTTTCCGTGGACAATATGTCACAGCCATATTTGTCATATTACGAGCTATTTATTTATAATATATAAGCGGTGGACCCAGAAAAATTATCTAGTTGGGGGGCAAAATTTGTACTTAGGATCAGTATTAATATTTTTTAAGACCTATAATTTTATATATTCATTAAATTACTATAAAGGCAAAATTTATTAAAATTAAATACTAAAGAAACAATGCAAAAACATAAAAATTATGATAACATAAGCAAATAGAATGGTCTTTTAGCTATTAGAATCATATGTATTCTTTTATTTTAATAATAACAATAAAAAATTATTTTATATTTTATTATAAAGTGTTAATTATTTTATTTATAAACTGAAAGTGTCTTCAAAGAAACAAAAAAAGATATTAAGTTTAATTTAAGAAAGAGTAAAAATTAAAAATTGAAGAATGTATTATTATTGTTGCTTAGAGAATAAACAAAATTTTATTTCAAAAACTTAAAAATATTTTTATTTTATTTTTTTTATGAAATTTATATTTATAATCAACGTAATGGAAAATTATATTTCTAAATACATGTGCATGAGATTTTAAATAATTAATTAAAGTGGGCCAAATGAAACTTTCGAAAGGGCAAGTGAAACTTTTAGGGGGCAGATGAAGTTTTTAGAGGCAACCATAGGCAATTTTTCCCTTCAACATAAGAGATGCATTTTGTCCCATGGGAGCAGTGAATAATCTAATGGAAAGGAAAAAGCTTGTATTTTTTGTATGGTGTTGCCCTTAATGTTATAAGGTAAGAAATTTGTCAAATAGCATGAATTAATGCAGGGTTGGTACATATATAGCAGGAAAATGATGGGTGTGAAGAAAAATGCTAGCTGGAGACGGATACTTGGTGATGGGGACGATTAGAAAAGGATCTTGGCAAAAAAAAACACCAGTGCATTCACACCAGTGCCATATGTGAAGTCTCAAGAGGATAAACACGAAGACGAAGACAAACACTATATGCATTCACACCAGTTCCGTATTGATTATGGAAATGAAAACTAAAGTGACAAAGACGAAGATGGAAAACAATGCGTTTTCATGACAACTAGAGTAGAAATGGGCAAACATCAATGCCGTTTTCTACCAGATAACAAAACCATGATCGGACTGAGAAATATTTCTGGCAGTGTGGGACAGTAATTGGAGAAAAAAAAGTCTTGAGACGACAAAGACGAAGACCATTTCTGACTTGGACTCAGTTTGATACTTGATGTGTAAAATTTCATTTATTCTAACTTACTTTTACAAATGAAATTTGTAACAATAAAGTTTGGATAAAAGTAAGTTTGTTAGAAGATGATGTGTTTGGATATTTTTTTTTATAAAAGTAAGTTTGACAAATTGAAATATGTTTTAATTATAAGAAATGTTGACTAGGATTAAATGGTCCATAAATAGTTGAATGATAACTATTTAAATAGACATTAAGTTTGAGGATGAATATAAGAAAAATAATAAAATTTAAGGATTAAATTATAAATTATGGTAAAATATAAGGACTAAAATCAGCTACTCTTTAATCCTAGTCAGCACCTCTTACCGACGTGTCTGTCACATCAGCAACTCCATCTGCCACATCAGCAACTCTATTTGTTACATCAGCACCGTTTCATATCAATCTTGCCACGTGACACTCATAGGGACTAATTTACAAATAATATGATAGTTGAGGGACTAACTATGTCACGGTTAAATAGTTTATAGAGCATTATCTAAAAAAAATTAGTTCAGGGACTGATTTCAAAATTGATGCAAAGTTGAGGGACTAACTATGCCACGGTTAAATAGTTTAGGGAGTATTATCTAAAAAAAATTAATTCAGGGACTGATTTTAAAATTGATGCAAAGTTCAGGGACCAAAAGGTTCATTTTCCCAAAGATAAAATTAAACTTAAAATTATATAATATTTTAATTATTTAAATAATTAAATCCAAACAAAATCCAGGACTTAATGCATAGCATGGCCTTTAAATATTTTACGTTTCACGATAAATTTACCATGACTTGGGCTCGATTGATCATCCCTGATACAGTTCACCATGAGAATGAGGAATACGTGCTCTCTCAGTCTTGTTCTTCCCGTCTTTGTGCTTTCTGTTTTTCACTCGTTCATTCTGGTCCTGGGGAATGATGTTGCCATTAAGTGCATAGCGAAGGAGAGAGAAGCATTGCTTGCACTGAAGGAGGATTTTGTGGATAACTATGGCATTCTCTCTTCTTGGAAGATTAATGGAGAACAAGATTACGCCGAATGCTGCAAATGGGAAGGTGTCCAATGCAACAACCAAACCGGTCATGTGGAAAAGATTGATCTTCATGGTACAAACAAAGGGTCTTTGCAATTTCGAGGTATTCTCAGTCCTTCGCTGACCCTTTTACCATATTTGAATTATCTGGACCTGAGTAATATCAATTTTTTTCTCATCCACATTCCTAAATCCATAGCATCTTTAAACCACCTGACACACCTCAATCTCTCTAAATGCTACTTTGGAGGGAAAATCCCCAATGAGTTTGGGAATCTTTCCAACTTGGAATATCTTGATCTTAAATCTAATTTGCTTGATGGAGGAATCCCTACTCAGTTATCAAACCTATCACGTTTGAGATATCTTGATCTTACTTACAATGATTTCTCTGGAAAAATACCCCATCAATTCGGTAACCTTTCGTCCTTAGAGTTTATGTCCATCGGTCCCTTTGTTTATGAATTGGAATCCAATCTGAATTGGGTGTCTCGTATCTCATCATCTCTGAGATATCTTAGCATGGAGCAAGTTGATCTCAGCAGTGCAGGTGATTGGCCACTACTGGTAGTTAATCTTCCTCACCTCAGAGAACTACGTTTAAGAGGTTGCAGTCTTCCCAACGTTACTGAACCTTTGTACATGTCTTCCATGAATCTTTCTGATTCTCTTACCATCATTGATCTTGTTGACAATCAGCAAAATTCCTCAGTATATCCATGGTTGATGAGCTTCCATAGCAGCCTCACTGTTCTTAAACTCACTAATAATTATCTAGATGGTCCCATACCAGAAGCCATTGCAAATTTGAGCTCCCTCCAGGAGTTATGGCTTGGGGACAACGAGCATGAGGGTGGGATGCCTATGTCACTGTGGGATTTATGCAATTTGAGAGAAGTGCATTTAAATGACAATAGCTTGAGTGGATTGTTTGAAGAGTTTGTCCCAACAATTTCTCATTGTGCAAAAAACTCACTCAAGATATTGGATGTGAGTGGGAATGAAATTGCAGGGACTTTGCCCAATTTTTCTTACCTTTCATCTCTGCAAATTTTAAATTTTGATGGCAATCAAGTTAATGGAACTTTAACTAAAAGCATTGGACAGCTCTCAAACTTGGAGGTTCTAAGTGCTAATGGGAACTCCTTAGAAGGCCTACTCTCTGAAGCTCATTTCTCTAAACTATCTAAATTGAATAATTTGGACCTGAGTTTTAATACGCTCATCTTTAATGTTAGTGCTGATTGGGTCCCTCCTTTTCACTTGAAGTCTATACATTTATCAGCTATCAAACTGGGTCCTCGATTTCCAAGTTGGCTCAAATCTCAGAAAAGTTGTGTTTGGTTGGACATCTCAAATGCTGAAATTGAAGGCACTATCCCCTTATGGTTTTGGAACTTCTCTCTATCATTAAATTATTTAAATGTTTCTAACAATCAGTTAGCTGGAGAAATTCTGGACTTACCTCTAGAGTTTGAAGGTTACCCTCAGATTGACTTGAGCTCAAATATCTTCCATGGCAAATTACCATCTTTTTTTTCATCATCAAGGTCCTTACATCTATCTAACAACAATTTCACCGAAATAACTTCTCTTTTGTGCACCAGGGAAGCTGAAGATTTGTTTCTCTTGGATCTATCCAGCAATCAGTTATCTAAGCTGCCTAATTGCTGGAGTAATTTGCCATCTCTATCATTTCTTAATTTAGCAGAAAACAATCTTTCTGGAACTATACCCAAATCATTGGGTCACTTGGATCAAATTCAAGCATTACATTTGCGGAACAATCAGTTTATTGGAGAAATGCCTTTAGAATTAAGTAACTGCACAAAGTTGAAGATTTTGGATGTGGCTTATAATAATTTAAATGAACCAATACCCATGTGGATTGGAGACAAACTTCAGAATCTGATGATCCTCATTTTAAAGTCCAATAAATTCCATGGAACCATGCCATCCAACATATGTTTGCTAGCTCAAATTCAAATCTTAGACTTGTCTTTGAATAATATATCTGGGAGTATACCAAGATGTGTAAACCATCTTACTACTTTGGCTTCTCAAACATCTTCAGAAACATCAACAATTAGTTACTATTATAATGGCGCTGAAAGTGCTACTTCTGCATATGTTGATAGTGCATTGGTGACATGGAAAGGAAGAGAATGGGAGTACAAAAATACATTGGGTTTGTTGAAAATTATTGATTTATCCAGCAATAAGTTAGTTGGCCAAATCCCAACTGAGATTATAAATCTTGTTGGACTGTCTTCCTTAAACCTTTCAAGAAATAGGTTGATTGGGAAGATCCCTTCCAATATTGGAGAAATGAAATCACTGGAGGCACTTGATCTATCTAGAAACTTGTTGTCCGGTAATATTCCCTTAAGTTTTTCAAAAATGAGCTTCCTGGGTGTGTTGGATTTGTCCTTTAATAATTTGTCAGGAAAAATCCCAAGGGGTACCCAAATTCAAACCTTTAATGCCACTGTTTTCATGGGAAACTCAGAACTTTGTGGACAACCTCTTCCTAAAAAGTGTCCTGACGAACATGAGGATGATGGCAATAGTTATGGTGATGACAAGGATGACAATGAATTTCTAGACCAGGGGTTTTATATTAGCCTGTCACTTGGTTTTATTGTTGGACTTTGGGGTGTCTGGGGTACCTTATTATTGAAGAGGTCTTGGAGACATGCTTATTTCAACTTCTTGAGCAATAAACAAGAATGGCTCTACGACTTTGTAGTAACCAAAAAGGCTGATCTGAAAAATAGGCTGAAAGGTTTCAAGGTAAACACTATTACTCAATCTGTTGACACAATCCTGTCATCTAAATTTCAGTTTAGGACATTATATGAAATGATGGTTGAAACTCTTTTTTGGTCGTAAAAACCTTTCTTAACTTATTGTATTTCACTTCTATTTCATCATGTTACTGTATTCATAACATAACAGTCTTAGTGAGTGGTCCATTTTCTTAACTTTGATTGAAAAGGCTTCTTACAAATCGTTAACAATTGATAACATGATCAACGTTCTGCCTTTTTGGTTCCTTGTCAATATGATCTCGTGGTTAATAGTTAAAAGTGCAATATTATGTTGTGCTTATTTTTGTTTTTATAATTTTGCATGATAAGTATCTCATGAGAAAAGAACACCAGACGCAAGAAGTTCTTCCTCCCATGACTTCCATTCCTAAACAAACCAGACATCTGAATGAGAACAATTACAATAATGGCTGCTCAGAGAAACGTACCCACTCTTTTGTTGTGGGTGATCAGTATTGTGACAAAAATGGCCATTCAGCAAAGATTTGCAATCCAATCAGATCAAATGTCTCAAATCCCTCTTCATCCACACCTTGTCCATGGTTCCTGGACTCAGGGAACAACGCAACCAATGATCATTTAAATAAGTCTCTCAAGTCTTCTTTTGGAGGAATTGCAGATAGTTCAGGTTTGCCTTACAGTTCTTTCTACTTATTTGATGTCTTATGTGTTGCTTGCATCAGAAGTTAACATTTGTTTATTAAATTTTCTTGCCTTGTCTTTTTTGAAGGGTGATTTTACTGCAAGGCCAAGATAAAGATGATTTCAGTAGCTAGCCTTCCTGTTCTGGTGTGTTTTAGCATATTGAAGCACTACCATCGTCTTCTTGCTTAGAAGCATTCATATATGTGTACTCCCATTGTACTACGCCCACGTGACCTACCATTATTAGTTGTCCAAGAGTCATGTAAATCTCCTTTTAGTAGTTCTATTATAGTTTTCTTGATTGAAAGCCTCCTGTATTAGTGGTTATTTATCCATGTGGTATTGTCATGAATTTGCCACTATGAAAAATAAGAAGGTTGTGTTGAGCATAGATTGTTGGCCTAAATTTAGTTGTTCTAAATTTAAAGCCTAGATTGATTTTGTGGCCTAAAAAAAAGGGGGGGAGGGTTTGGGAAGCCTAGATTTTTTTTTTAATTATTTATATGATAACGTGGATGCAAACAATGATTGTTATCGAAGAAGCTCAATTAGGCCACGTCACCGGTTAATTTGTGAGGCAAACAATAAGGATTATCTTAAAATAGAATTAAACAATTTTTGGAGCAATTAAATGAAGACTCTTAATTTTACTAATCAAATTAAAGTAAGACTCGTTTGACCACAGGGTTTGAATTATTTGATTTTCAGGTTTGGTCTCTACAGCGTAAGCTAAAGTTTTTTTTGCTTTGGCCATAGCATAAGCTAAAGTTGAACTGTTGAACTGCAAAATGTCAAGGATGGAAGTAAAAAATGCAAATTAACGAACTTCATATTTTGGGCTGGCAAATGACTTTTTTTTCCCATCAATAATATTTTTAATTTATTCAAGGGTGAATTATGGTTAAAACCCAATAGAGTAAATTAATTATAAAAAAATATTAACTGATAAAAAATGTTAAAATTTAAAATATTAAGTAGTAAAATTAAGAAAATAAATAGTAATAAATTATATTTAATAATAAATTTATTATTTTATTCTCAAAATATAATTCTTCTTTACTCAAAATCATATAAAGCCATGTCATTGACTGAGTGTTAGGGAAAATATATTAAAAAAAAATTGCAAAACTTGCCTCAAAATTAAAGCATTGTTATCAAGCGTAGCATTGGGAAAAGAAATTAAAAAGCACCAAAGTTTTTTTTTTTTGGGATAACTGCATTTTGAAGCAAAAAAAAGAAGATATTTGGTTTTTTTGATACCAAATTGATTTTCTCACCTCCAAAAAATTACCTTTAGTACAAAAACCCAAATATTTTTTATTTCCCAAAACACAATTATCTCTTTTTTTTTGGGTATATAGCACAAGGTATGCTTTTGCCATTAATATTTATATCAAATAATTTGAATTTACCAATTTATCATGTCAATCTAGATCCGTTTTTACTTCCCTACTTCCTTTCCTACCCTCTATCCTTGTGCATGACAAAGCAGATTGCGGAAATAGGCACGACGGCGATACGAGCACAAAGGGAACCATGAAGGGGAGCTACAAGTGACGTCATTTCTATTGATTTCATTCTCTTCTCAGACTAAGTAAATTTAAGTTGTAGAAGCAATGACGGGTGCTTCGTGTTTATAAAAGTACGCCAAGTTGAAATAAGAACTCGTTTGGTTTTTAATTATTAAAATAGAATTTTAGTAGAATTGATTAATTAGTTTTGGACTAATGTATTTATATTTAGATAATTTATTTAAAAATTTATTTTTACAAAAGTGATTATATTTAGATGATTTTAATAAAAAAGCTTTTAATGCAATAATTTTTCCTAACTTTTAATAAATAATTTTTTTTCAATATCTATTTAATATTTAATATATATATATATGTATGTTTGTCTACAAAAATAAAAGTTTAAAACTATTTTATAGTATTTTATTTTCTTTATTTTTATTATTTTGACTCATAATTTTCATTTAAATTGAGTTTAAACTCTATATCATGATTAATTTAATTTTCTTAGACTCCAATTCAATTTACATTTATTTAATTGGGAACATAGTCTGTCTGTGTAATATTTTCTTATAGGTCATAATCATAAAAATTAAAATTTTGAAGAATCATTTTGCTCATTAGATAAGAGAAATTTTATGAAAATTTTATTTTTTCAATTTTCTCATTTTTATCTAACTTTATTTTAATTGATCAAACTCTCTGATTTCCACCTAAATTCACTCAAACAAACAAGTCTCAATAAACACCCCAACTCACTTCCTCTCTGTTCATCGTCTTCTCATTTGTTCACCGTCTTCGTGCCCATTTGGTTTGTCTTTTTGTAAAAGTACTTTTAAAATAACCACAGTTTACAAAAATGAAGTTTGGATAAAAGTAGAGAAGTTTACTGAAAAACTGTTTGGATGAAAAAGGAGAAAATGATGGTTAGAAAGTACAATTACGTTTTGAAAAATGAGAACCAAACAAGCACGAATCATCATCCTCTTTCCATGTCCTTCCACTTTGGCTATTCCTACCACCCACACCAAGTTTGCAATCTTTCTTAATAAAGCCGAATCTATGGGCATCAATAATCAATTCATACACCATTCTTTTTCATAGCTTCAGAAATTCAAAAATGGAGATGAAAAACCAGATAATTATTCTAAAAAATTCCAAATTCTATGTATGAAGGCTAACTCACTGAAATTATTCGAACGTGAAGGCATTACCTGTCTTCTCTAGTCACCGCCGTTGAATCTTGTGAGGAAGGAACGCCGATCTGGGAGTTAGGATTGCGGATATGAGGTGAAGCTGAATAGAGGAAGGAGTGCTCAATATGATCTGAAAAGATGATAATTTTTGGGGCAATTCCCACCACCCACACCAAGTTTATTCAATAAATATACGTTACTTTTAGCCCCAAAAATTATAGTGTTCCAGCATTTGAGTTGAAGAAATTCCTGTTAGGCCTATTGATATAGATAATTAAATATTATTGTGCAAGTAGCACAATTTGATGTAAAACAATTCATTGAATAATTATAATGGTCTATACAGATTATTCCAGTTATCCCAATGTAATTTGTGACCACCTGGGATATTTGTTATGAAAAGAAACGAGCTGTGCATGTAAGATGAATTTTTCATGACATAAGGGCAAGTCAGAGATGAGAATATATATACTCCCTCCGGTCTACATTATAAGGCATATTGTATAACAAATTTTTTGTCCAAAATATAGGGTATAGAATAATTTTTCCCCTTTTGCCCCTTGTTCAACTTTTCCTCTGCCCTTGATTAACTTTTCCTCGCTCCTCATTTATGGGTAGGCTCAGACTTTTATTGAAACATGGCAAACATTGCAGACCTTCAGAGTCCCCTCATTTCCCTTTCTTCCTCTCAATTTCTTTTCCCATGGCGTCTGTGTCCCTCGGTTCCCTGCCTTCCTCTCAATTACTACTCTTCCCATTCATGGCGTCGATTGAAATCAGTGTTTGGTCAGCGTCCGATGGGAGGGTCACAGTTGTTGTTTGAAATCGACGGCAAGGTTCTGTCGAGTTTGATGGGAAAGTCGCAATTGCTGGAGGATGCTGTGGCGGTCATCAAAGATTCTGTCGATGATGATGCTTTAGCCGTGGTCCATGATTCGATGGTTGGTGATGCCGATGGGGGATCCCCATTTTCTTTCTGCAGTGCGATTGGGGACGGAGGGCTTGAAGATCTAGTTGTCGAAGATTCCATGGATGGTGAGGTTCCAATGGAAGAGGCAAACGCCGATGACCGGGAGGTGGAGAGGTTGAGAGACGAAGGTAGGAGGTTCGGTGAGGTTCGATTTCCACCTGCAAAGATTTTTTATCTGAATAAGCTACCGGACGATGAGGTGACCTCAGGTGTTGTTCCAGATCCAGGCGAGGGGCAAAGTTCAACCACGAACAGGTTTGATCTCAACAAGTTTCTAGAGGATGACATGGAGGATGACAGTATGGAAGAAAGTCGAAGAAGTTCATTCGAAGTATGTTAAAAATTTATTTTCCTGACTTTTATTATTTAGGGTTGATTGAAGAAGGTTTTTGGTGGACAATTGTTGATGCTATGCTGTGTTGTTTTTCTTGATGTGGAAGGTTAGATAGTGTGCTCTGTTATTTTGGTGAAGACCATTTTGTTGGCTTATGTATGCTCTGTTTTTTCGTTCATTATGTCAAAATTCAATCAGAGTATTGTATGCTTTATTGGTGTTATTTGAATTGGAAAGAATGTATGAAATGAAATGAGATTAGATGATCTTGAAGCCACTTTGGAGGGTTCTGAAAACTGAAAAAAATTGAGGACTTTTTGTGATCCATCAAAACTATAGTTTTTCTGGGTTGAATCAGGAAAATAAAATTTCGGAGCAGGCATAGAATTTCCTGAGAATTCCTGAGCATAAAAGGGTTTTATATTCGGTGTTTGTGAACTTGCAATTACATGGGAGGCACTATAGGAGTCGAATTTAACATACTTTCGCTCTTCGAATTGCCTTATTGGCTTGTCAGACTCAACTCCACATGATGACAATTCAGAAAAAATGTTTAAACAGAATTGTTGTTCCAATGGACCCTCAAGTGGGTATTGAATCCATGAGACAGCATCATCTTCTTGAGTCAAATCACTTGAGTTCCCGTATCATTCATTAGCTCTAACTGTTGATTGATCATTTCATTTGTGGAGCAAATGATGGCACACTATGGCCAATTCACATTACACTTAACTTTAAAATATTTTTTTTACAAAAAAAACTTTAAAATATTTTATTTACATATTTAAATTAAGAAGAGGAAGGGAGAGAGAAGAAAATTGTACTAATAGCCAATTCACATGTACCATACAATTACTCACTCACTTCCCTTATAAAGAAATCCAAAAATTGTGCTCATTTACAAGACCCCATTTCTCATCACTCACTCACTTCCCTCAAGTAATCTAATGCTTTTTGCACCACTTCTTACTGACACTCCATTTGTTATATGAGTGAACCTTCATTCTGCATCATTTGTTTCCTCATGTGTGGAATCTTATACTTAATGGACCCTCCATTATTCATGATCTCCATCATGCAGTTTTGTAGTGTGAGGAAGATTTTGTTTGATTCCACGGCTAAAAAATTTTCAAATGATTTGACCACTACATTAATGAGGTCATCGATGGTCTTTGGTGCTTCTTTGTGTTGTAATGTGGCATTGAAGAAGCCCAAGTCCAAGATATTCAAATCCGGCAAATTAGGAGGTTGACAAAGCAAATGTATATCAAAGCCACCTTCACAGGCAACCTGAAGAAACTCATAATCATTTTCACTTATGTGCCATGGAGCATTATCCTGTTGGATGAAAATTATTTCATCCAAATGGTCTCTTGGTCATTTCTCTTTAATGGCCGGTAAAACTTTCTCAATAAGGAAAAGTCTACTAATATCCTTATTCACCAAAGTTATGGGTTTGGTGATTAGTGAACCTGTAGGTCTATTAATACTACTTTTTTTGGCAGGTTCTTGAACGACAAGCGGAAAAACACCAATTGTGCGAGAGAAAGTTTCATTCCCTTCACTATCAAATCTTGGTTTAGCCACTGCTACTAAAAACATAACTTTAGTAATGAAATTCTTGCTCTTGCATGTCCGATGTGGCTCCTCCTTATCCAGCAAAAGATAATAATTAACAGACTTCTTCATCATGTAGAACCATTTTTCGTCCACATGAACAATATTATGGATGGATTTAAATTTGGGATCATGTGGTATGCTTTTCTCATCTAGCATGGATAAGCAAAACTTCACTCAAGCAACCATATTCTCATCGTTCATGAATGGCTTAATCACACTAGAATGCTGCTGAATAGAACCTTGTTTCTGAAGTCTAATTAGTGAAGATTTGTTTATGTTCAATACATACGATAGTGATCAGAGCATGGTTTGTTGTGATAGAGGAACTTCAAGAATCCTATGTAGGCCTAATTCAATTCTCTTTCTACCACAATTTTTTTTCTTTTGGTGAGATGAGTCTCCTGTATCCCTAACTTGACGCCAAATGCAATTGATGACACTCTTTGAAGTATTGAAAATTGAAACAACCATCTCTATCGTTCCTACCTTCAACCTCCCTAAATGAGTTGAGTGCTTTAGAATTTGAGCAACAGCTTCCCATTCTCCATTTGTTAAAAATTTCCTTTCATTCATTCCTTGATAAATCATGTGTTCATCTACATGACATGACAATGCATACCAATAATACAAGAAAAAATAAGTGACGTTAAATGAAATATTGATATATTGGAAAAAAAATTGTTGGTAAATAAGTTGATAATTTGGAAAAATCAATTGATATCAATAATGGAGCAGAAAATAGTTCACATAAAGTAAAAGAAAATGTGAAAAAAATTTCATACTTAAAAAATATTACCATAATTACAGGAAAAAATTATTAAAAAATATAAACAAAAATTTATTAGAAGACTACTGAAAAAATCATAAATAAAAAATTATGGACATGTCAAAGGACTAAAAGCATTAATAAAAATAAAATTACTAAAAACCATATCTGGGGATACAGGGTAAGCAATTGAAGAAGAACACAATAGGACGAATTTTAAAACATCTTATCGTGAGACACAAAATCCAAATTTAGCTCAACCCCAATTTGTCTTTTTATTTAATGCAAGATGATTAAATTTAGCTTAACCCCAATTGAAGAAAAGCAACGTACTAATAATAGTCCTATGCTACCAATGATACAAGAAAACTTAACAATTGAAGAAAAACATTAGTAGAAGCAATTAAAAACTGGAAAAGTAAAAAAAAAAAACCACTATAATTAAAAAAGATACTATTCTAATAATACTCCTGGACTATCAATAATAGAAGAAAACTCACAAAATGTAAAAAAAAATGGTGAACAAAAAATAAATAAAGAAAACATTATAGTAACGTACTGTAACTAAAAAATAAATAATATTGTAGGAACGAAAATTTCACTAATTAAAAAATAACACCAAAAAATTAATCATAAATTAGATAAATTATTCATGTTCAGTTACTCATGTTCAATTATAGAAAAATTATTCACAATTTAAAATATACTCCCAAATTACCAGTACGTGAAGACCAAAAAATTATTCACTATTTAAAACATACTCCCAAATTACGTAAAGAAAACAAGATACTCCAAAAGTTATTCACGTTCAGTTATAGAAAAAATTATTCACAATTTAAAACATACTCCCAAATTACCAGTATGTGAAGACCCAAAAATTATTCACAATTTAAAACATACTCCCAAATTAGATAAAGAAAACAAGATACTCCAAAAGTTATTGCCGTTCAGTTATAGAAAAAAATATTCACAATTTAAAACATACTCCCAAATTACCAGTACGTGAAGACCAAAAAATTATTCACAATTTAAAACATATTTCCAAATTAGATAATTTAAATAAAGAAAACAAGATACTCCAAAAGTTACTCATGTCCAGTTATAGAAAAATTATTCACAATTTAAAACATACTCCCAAATTACCAGTACGTGAAGACCCCAAAGTTAGTAGAAGCACCATCACATGAAGACCCACAACTTTTTTTTTTAGGGGTAAGACTAACACCCACATCTTTGTCTCATTCCCAAATTACCAGCTATTACCAGCTGTCAATCACGTGAGGATGTTTAAAATAAGGGGGAAAAAGGATGAAGTATAAAGCATTCCAATCATACCAATTTCTTCGTCCACCGTCTATGTCTTGTTCCCAATTTCGGCTAGTTGAAGGTCAAAGCTTTCATTGCTTCCTGAGTTTACTTCCATCACCATTGTCTCATCCACACCATGTCCATGAGAGTTTTCTACAAATGGGACAACATTTAAATCAAACATGGACTGTGAATTTGAGTTCTCCCTGTCAATGGAAACCTATCATCAGAACAGAGGATTGGCCCTTCAAAATTGGCATCAGCAACTGTCCACCCATGCAAATCTAAATCATCATCATCTGTCAAGCTTGGAGTCAAGTTTAATTTGAGCATGATGGTGATTAGTGATGTCGGAGTTAATCTTGGTGTTGAAACAGGGTACTAACAAGCTGAAATATTGTTGTTGAAATAGGGGACTAACGAGCTCATCGACGGTTTAATCTTGATGGCAACTTAAATATTCCACCATTTATCTCAATAACCCTCAGATGGCAACTTGGAGCTCATCCACGGTTGGGTTTCTTAATCCACCTTTTTTTCAATATGTTTCCAATTACTGGTAAATGCACCAGTAACTGTCATTTCCATTGGTTTATTATGGTTTTAAGAGGATTACAAATTGGTGCGTAATTGGTTAGACATGCCTTCCAGAGATTATCATCTGAGTTTCTTTTTGTCATTTACTGCTGTATGGCTACACAGTGCCCAAAACCTTCAATGATAAAACAAGGGCAAAATTGGAAAGGTGGGTATTCTTTTTATGAAATTGAGATAAAAAAGTGATTTTCTTAAGATGCGTGAATTTGATACAATATACTTTATAATGTGGACTGGAGGGAGTATATATATATTTTGACAAAAGAAGATGATAATGATGCAGAAGTTTCTAACCAATATAACATATGATATAATATTTTGGCAAAAAAAAAATGATATAATCTTAGACATGCCATTCTCGATTTCTTTTTCTTCCTAATCAACTGCTAAGTGCCAACTGTAAGACATTGTTTCGTTCGATGGAAAAAAATGGAGGGAAAAAATTTTAGTAGAAAGAGAAGAATTTAATTTTCCTTTATTGGAGTTTATTGGAGGGGAGGGGAAGGATTTATTCATTTTTCCTCTAAATTTCTCCACTTTTAAAGGAAATGGATAGGAGAGAAAGAAAAGGGGAATTGATTAAAAACCATAAGCACTGTTGAGTACTACTTGAGTAATAATTCCCATCAAGTCTCCAACCCTTGGCCAACGTAATCACAACCTCAAAAGCATCAAATTCCACCACAACCTACTCAAAGTTCAGCTCCCAAGCTAAATTGAGGCCTTGAAAGACTCCCCAAATTTCTGCTTCCACAGCAAAGCAAGATCACAAGCATTGATGGAAACCCCTTCTTCACACCCCCATTTGGTCTCTAATAAGACCACCACAACCAACAAGTCTACCATTCCTTTCATGAGCTTTTAACATGGAGTGACAAGAAACCAAGAAGGCAAAGAAGAAGCAATCCGAGATTACTGCAAGCGGTTTAGATCATAAATCTCTGCCTTTCTATCCGTCTCACTTGAGTTGCCTAGATCCATTATATATATGAGCTCGTTGAGAATAACGAAGTCTCTATTCACAGCTGACTTGATTTGTGCCATTTAGTTAGTACATTAATTAGCCTTTTTGAACATTTGATTGATTCTAATCATTCAATTTCATGTGAAAGTTTTTATTTCATCAATTTTTTTTTAAAAGGATGATCTTTGCATTTGCTGCTACTTTGGAAGGTTTGTACATCGCCTTGCCGTTGTTTTTTAGGGTATTGTTTAATTGTTTATGTAATAAATGTCCATTATTTTTTTTTTGTTGAAGAAATATAGATCCTTTCTTGTTATAGTGTGTATGCAAGAGAAAAATATTACTTCTTTTTTTGTTTTTCTATGCGTACACTTAATACCTTGAACCTATTCCATTGGCCACTTCAACAGAAAGATTTATTGTTGAGGTTCAATCAATCTAAATTAAATTGAGTTGGATCTTTTCAAACGACAAATTCTACTACTAAATATTTAAAAAAAAAATTACTTCTTTTTAGGCTAACCTTCTTCAATCCCTTCATAGTCATTCACCACCACCACCATCACCATCATCATCATCATCTGAGTAAATCTCTCATTTTTAGTTAGGGTTAGTTTATGTTTCAGTGAAGCTAACTGAGTTGCAAACAATTTGTCTAGATTAGCACAAGGTTTTGTTTATGATTTTGGTACCTTTGATCAATCTCACCTTATTATAGGAAGGCGGTAGGTGATAAAAGGGCGATATATTCTCTTATATTTTTTTTGTACTCCTCTGCTGATTAATAGGTTCGTTCATTTATTGAAAAAAAAAATCTTTCACTTTTACTTGGTTTTAATCTTTAATATATATACTTATTTTATTTTTTGTATTCTTGATTATCCTACGCAGGTGGTAAGGGAAGAGAAGTTGAGATAAATTGTTGAACTTTGTCTTTTTCTGATTTAATTGATAATATTGTTCATTAAAAAAAGAAGACATAAAGCTACCTAATAAGGTTTTTTTTTTTTGGGCCAAAACTACCTAATAAGTTGATTTGAGAATAAGTGCTATTATGTATTGTTTGGTTCAATGGAGGAAAAAGATGGAAGGGATTTTAATTGAGAAAAATAGAAGAAAGAGATTTTAATTTTATCTTGATGGGAATGAAAATAAAAAATTTTAATGGAGAAATTTTAATATTATCTTGTTTATTTTAAAAAAGGGGGAAAATAATAATAAATGAACAACATATACTCTTTAAGTTAATCTTCAACCTATTTTTTTCTCTTCTTTTATATGAATGTATAATAAGATATAATTATGACTACTTAATATATGTAATTATATAATTAAGGTATTGATAATTTCCACTGTAATTAGTTAACATATATTCGAAATGGACAGCCATGAGATCATCTTTAATTATATATCATGTACACTTAGGTACACTTAAAGGCTTGTTTGGTATACTAGAATGATTTTTTATAGAATAAAAATAGAAATAGGAACAGGAAAAGGAAAGAGAGTGGGAATAAGATTTAAAAGTATGTTTGGTATGTTAGAAAAAATTAATGAAATCCTAATATAAATCTTGTTTGGTATAGTGCTCGCTTGGTCTTCATTTTATCAAAACAGAATTTTGCTAGGTTTGGTGAAAATTGGTTTCGAATTAATGTGTTTTGTATTGGTATGTTTTACTTAAAAATTGATTTTAACAAGAATGATTATATTTAGATGAATTTAATAAAAAATAATATTAGATGTGTAATTAATGCTTACATTTGGTTTAACACTACAACCTAATAGATATGGCTGCTTATGAGAAAACTAACTTTTGAGCCCACTAGAGTTTAGTGAAATCATCAAAGCACATTACAAAAAAATATCAAACCAACTTTGGGAACTAGTAACCAAACAGACCTTTCATGTTTGAAGAGAAGAGTTTTAAAATTCTTTTATTTAGAATAATCAAAGGGGAGGAGATTATAGAAATTTTAATGTTCCCTTATTTGGTTGGAAATTTAATAATAAATGTATAATTATATCCTTATATCTTAGATTTATTATTTTAGTGGAAGCAACCAACTGAAAAAAAATGAGAAGAGGGGAGGCGACGGTGTAACTTACACAAGTTAGGCTCTGTTTGGTAGGAGGGAAGGGGAGGGAGGAATTTTAATGGAGGGAAGAGAAGGGGAGGAGAGATGAGATATGAAGGGAAGGGAAGGGAAAGGAAGAGAATGGGAGGAATTTTAATAATTTGTTGTTTGGTTCAGGAGGGGAGGGGAGTTAATAATAATTTAATCATTTTACTCTTAAAATTAAAGAAATTTTTTATCATTTTTATGAGTATAAAAAATTTCAGTATTGATTATAAAATTATACTGTTTTATTTTATACTCATACTCCATAATTTTATACTCACTTTTTGAGATATGAAACTTAAGTGTAAAATTTTTTTTTTGGTATTGAGACACTAAAAAAATATTTTTATGTTTTTGGAAATTTTTAACAATATTTTATATTTTTAAAAATATTTTTTCTATAAAAATAGGATCACATTACAAAAAAAAAATTATCCCCTCCATATTCATCCCCCCAGTTTGGGGGGGAACGGTTTTAGGGGGAGGGGAGGGAAGTTTGTCCCCTCCCCCTCTCTTATTTGGTGATTCCAAACAGAGGCTCCCCTCCCCTGTTTGGAATGAGTTAAATTTATGGGGGGAGGGAAGTTGCTTCCCTCCCCTCCCCCTCCCTCCCCCTCTACCAAACGTAGCGTTAAGTGCAAGTGCGATGACAAGGATGAGACTCACACAAGTCAAGTACGAAGACAATAATGAGACAAAGGGGAAGTAAGGAAATGAGAAGGAAAGCTGGCAATCAATACAAGTAGGATGAAGACAAGTGTTGTATGGACAATGACAGACTAGAGAAGTTGGGGATGGCAAAGAAGGTGGATGGCAATGGCAATGGCGACAACACAGGCTGGGTATGGAGAGATTGATGATAATGATGTAGCACAAATGGATGATGTCAATGTAGCACAGATTGACGATGGCGACAGCACGATGTTTTGGTAATATTTAGAAAAACCATGGGTAAAACAATCATGAAATACTCTCTTCCCTACAAAAAATCTTAATTTGGAGGGGATCTAAAATGGGGAATGAAGGGGGAGGGGAGGGGAAAGTTTTGGTCTCCTCCCCTTTAATTTTCTAAAACGAACAAGGGTACGGGACCAAATCCTCTCCATTTAAAGCCGTCAAAATTGGTCAAACTTGAAAAAATGAGCGGATTCGGGCCTCAACTTTGGGAGCAAATACATAATTTGGGCTTTTTGAGTCCAGCCCGTGGCAGACCGGCCTGAAAAGCCAGTTTCTTTTTTCTTCTTTCTTTTTTTTGTTTAAAATATTAAAAAATACATATTGTTTTATTAATTAGTGATATATAAATTGTAGAATTTAAATATTATGTTAGTTTTTTTTTATAAATTATGATGATAATTATTTATATTAATTTAAAAAATTATATAAAAAATATTAAAAAATTAAAAAAAAACTCAGGCCGACCCATAGGCCCAATCCCGTGAGTTTAGGCTTGAAAATTCAAGCTCGTTTATCAAATCGGACTTTTCGGCCCAGCTCGATTTGGGGCCGGCTAGAGGCAGGTTGGCCCAAATGGGCCGACCGATCCGATTTGACAGCTGTACCTCCATTCACCTCTTTTTTTATTAAAAAATCTCAAACTAAATAGGTTCTAATTCCCCAATGTTATTCTTATATTTTAGTTTTTAACTTTTTCTTGGTTTTTTGCTTTTTGAGTTTATTTAGTTAATTAAGTTTCAATCTCTATTAAATGTCTTTTTTTTTTTTAAAAAAAAAAAAAAGAGTTACCAATCTTATCTAAATATATTCAAAAAGGAAGATTTACTGACTCCCAACGGATTTTTAATTTTTTATAATTTTGAAAAATCCTAAAAGATAATTATTTTTTGGATTTTTTCAATTGTATAAAACTTGCATTTAACTTAAAATCACATGATGCTAAATCCGAACAAATTTTTAATTTTTTTATAATTTTGAAAAATCCTAAAAATGAAGATTAAATTTGAAGAGGGATTTTTCGGAATTTCTTTCTTTTTTAGAAAATTTGCATTTAACTTAAAATCACATGATAATTACCAATTTACTTGAAATTAAAATAAAAGGGTATTTTTCTGATTTTCACCTATTATTATTTTTTTATTTTTGATTTATTTTAAAAAAAAAAGTCCAAACAAAATATGGTAATCACATCCGTGCTAAAGAAATCCCATATAAATCCAGACCGAAGGATTCAACTCAGACCCCAAACACCAAATGCATCTAATTCTTAACATCATGTCTTGCAGGTTACTGATTATTCCAACAAGAGAGCATTTACATTTAGTCAACAACTTTTCATGGAGTTCCCTTGAACCAAGAAGCATTGGAATTTGGAAGACACAGTGCTGCACAATGAATGTTCATGACGAAGCCATAGTAAAATCTTCAAATCCTCTAAAAATTCTTACAATGATAAACTTCTTCAATTCTACATGAAAAAGAAACCTGACTTCTATTCTCAAACTATTAAACATGTTGGAGGAAGACCAATAAAATCATGCACGAACTACAATCTAACATAACCTGGCTTCATAGTTTCAAATGTCGAGGAACCCGACCACATCTACTCTGTGATCTTAGTATCTCCTTTGCAAAATCTTGATTGCCTGTTAACAGGAGCCCATTTAATACTCGATTAAAAGTAAACTTTCGAGGTAAGAAGCCTCTATCAATCATTTCCATTAACAATTTCCCAGCTACCACTAAATCATCTGGTTTCTTCCTCACAAACAAGTCACTAATCAGAATGTTATACGTGTCCAGATTGGGCAAGCATGGCCTGTTTCTCATCTTCTCAAGCATGTCCAAACCCTTCTCAATTTCCCCGGCATCACAGAAGTATCGTATCATGACATTATATGTCTGAACATTTGGCTGACAGTCATCTTCCTCCATTCTCACCATAAACTCCAAGGCCCTCTGCATGTCACCAGTATGACACAACCCTCTGATAATTACATTGTAAGTAATTGAATTAGGTACATAACCCTTTCTCATCATCTCTTCAAAGACCAATATAGCATTTTCCACACTATCCTTCTTGCATAAAACTTGAATCAAAGCATTATACGTTGCTACTGAAGGAAGCACACCCTCCCTAACCATCTCATCAAAAACCTTTCTAGCTTTCTTAATTTCACCCACAACACCAAACCCATGAACCATGGTAGTATAGGTAACAACATCAATATCACATTTCCTCTTCTTCATTTCCAAAAAGAAATCCCAAGCTTCCTTCAACTGACCGGACTTAAAATACCCTTTAAGCAATATATTATATGTAGTTAAAGTTGGAGTCAATCCCCTTTCTACCATCTCTTTCATCACCTCCATTGCCTTGGGCGTTCGATTAATTAAGCACCAACCATTAGCAATTATGTTATAACTGATGCTATCAGCCTTAAATCTACCCCTGAAAACCTTGAACAATTTATAAGCCATCTCTACTCGTTTGGACTTGCACAACACATCGAGAATTGTATTAAAAGAATTCAAATCCTGACGACAACCATGCTTGTGCATTGACAAAAAAATCTTTACAGCTCTATCAGCTTTACCAGCAGCAACATACCTTTCAGTAATGATCGCAAATGTTCGAGGGCTTGGTCCGACATGGCAAGCTCGCATATGAGCAACCAGGGTCCAAACAGACTTGTAGTCACGCATACGAGCTGCGATGTCAATGACGTAATCAAAGGATGACGAGGAATGAGTGTAGGTTGGGTGGCGTTCAAGGTACTCAAAAAATTGCAGCGTTTTGGGTCCATGGTTCCATAGGCGTTTGAGGACTTTGTCCACTAGGTTTGGATTCCATTGGAATGTTGTTCCTTTTAGGGTTTCAGAGAGGGATTGTGTATCTGATTCAAGAATAAGTTTGGCAACGGCAGCGTCCTCCTCCACTAGTGGCGGCAGCACTAGTGATGGCTGAATTATGGTGGTAATAGTGTGACATGGGGGTAAAAATCGTTGCTTTATAGGGTTAAGATGATGAAATGTTCTCCCGAGCTTCAACATCACTTCTGCATCCTTGCTCTAATTATTTAGCAACTGTTTCTACTCCCAAACCTATTTCAGATCCAGGCTGCTCAGCTTAAAATTTTGACCATCCATTAAATGTGACATTTTAGAAGGGTAGAACGATGGTGGAGGAGAAAAGGAAGGCAAAGAGGGGAGGATGCTAGGGTTTGGCTTTGGCACAAACTAGCAGATACGAGAACCTAAAACCACCAACATGCATACTGTTGTAAAGATAAGATTAAGTATAATCCTTTTTCCTCCTTTTGTTTCCCCAGAGTATCATTGTAAACTCTATAGCTCTAATCATTTAGTCTCACCAGAGTCCTGCATAGAAAGGAAAAAGCATCCAGACTGAGCCGTACTTTTTATAATCAGCAGAGACAATTCTCATCTTCTCGATAATAGAATGAACATCAACCAGAATAATCAGCACACAACTTTGAACTAAAAAAATGAACACTAGGAAGAATAATCAGGAAACAAATTGGAGCACCGAAAGCAATGTTTAACTTAGCCTAAAAGAACCCAAAAAAAAAAAAAGAATTTTTCATCATGAAACAGAAATTTTCTACTAGAATCTTTATGACACATAGCTACTGATTACTTTCAGAGGCATTTGGCAAGTTTTAATGCATTCATGGGACTTCTACTCTGAGTGTACACCTTGCTCTGATTTATAATCTTTCACTTAGACCTCTTTAAAAATGATTAAAAAGAATTAATTTAATCAAAGTTCATCCTAAAAGCTAAAGATGCAAAGGGAAGACCAAAATTATATTCGAGAGTCTTGTGACAAGATATAGCACAAAATTCTAAGAATAGAAACAAACCATATTAAAAATTGAAACTTACACTTTATTTAGCTTCAGTTTAACTGACAAATCTCTAGCTTCTGACACTCAGTTTAACTGACAAATCTCTAGCTTCTGACAATGATCATAAACAAAGTTCTGCAGAGAAACAAGTTTAGTTGATATAAAATCAGAGCAGCATTATATTTTGGGGGAAAATTATAAATATAAACATGCCACACTAGCCATTAAGGTGGTTGAGTTGCCTTTGCCCAAGAGTTCTCGGCAGAACTTCCTGTAGTCTGCAATGTTACAAACCCATGACTAAAAGTCTATGAGTAAAAACACAAGCATAACGTTTTAAGCAAAGAGTGAAGAAGGCACGCACCAGTCTCATAATTTGGTGAAAAAGAAAAAAATTCCTCTTTATAAGAGTACCGATATCTTGTCCAGAGGATCATCACTCCCTTCAAGTTGAGAACCCAAATTCAATTATTAGCTGATATCAGGCAACAGCAATGACATGAGCCAGCTAGTAGGAGGCGGCGCAGGGAGGGATGATGCAATCTCTGTGAGAGTAGAAATGAGAGGCAGGGCTGCAAAGTAGCAAACGAATGAGAGGTTTGTGGAGGAGTTTTTTATTTTTGTACAGGGCATTCTTGTAATATTTAAAAAAAGGAAGGGCAAATTGGTCAGGAAATTTTACATTATACTCTCTCTTCTCCAAAAAAAAAACCCCAATTTGGAAGAAATAACTTTGGCTAAACCAAGGGGAAAGAGAAGGTATAAATCCCCTCATTTCCCCTCCAAAATTTTTATCTAAACAAGGGGAGGGGATCAATTCGCCTCCATTTAAAAAACCTCAAGGTCTATTTGGTTCAACCGAAGGGATTGAAGAGAAGAGATTTTAATGGAGGTGATTGAAAGGGAAGGAATTGGAAGGTTTTAAAATTCCCTTATTTGGCGAAATTGGAGAAGAGTAATAACAAATTTACCATTGTACACTTGTATCTTATATTGTTTATTTTTTTTATCTTTCCTCGTTTTAAATTAAATTTGCACTTTAACCGAAATTTCATAATTTATGTTTTCACTCTAACTTAAATATAGTTAATGCAATATAATCATATAATTAGAAATAGTTATTATAATTAATGTAACATAAATTAATTTTAATATTTAAATTACATTTAACACAATTACTATGCTAAAATACAATTTGACAAGCATGGGAAAATAAACTGGCCATCATTACGTTTAACACAATCACCATGTTAACACCACCTTAGAACCATCATTTAACATAGATCATTCAACATTTAAGAGTGAACTCAACAACTCTGAACTTAAAAACTGTTACCCTTAACCAAAGTTCTAAATCTATAACGCTATGCAAACACATAATCAAAGTTCTTAATTTACCATTCAATGCAAACACACAAACAATGGTACTATTTTCTATGCAAGTACAACCATCAATACAACCAAGCATGGACTTGTACATTTTTGTTCCATGGCCCAACCTAAATTCATTTAATCCCCATTGTAATGTAATTTGGTTTAAACCCTTGTTACTCATTACCTTTTAGAATCAGAAGGCATGGAAGGAGTCACATGCTACCTCATGCTACCTCATGCAGCAAAAGATTGGTATCATATTTTTATTTTATCAACAATAGTCCATGCATAGCCAGCAAGGGCAGATACAATATTATTCTGCAAACCATTCAAAATAAAAAAGAAAAAAGAAAATGGCGACATCTAATCAATCTGGGATGACAATGCATTTGGTGTCATTTTTATTTTATCAACAATAGTCCTATTCAATTAATCAATGGGTACAAAGTAATTTAGATTGCAGCACTTAATCAATCTATGAGTACAACCATCAATACAAATTACCAACAAAAGAAAAGGCAACCTTGTACGTAACAAAAATTAGTAATTTCTACAACCATTCAGACATGCTGAAGGACCTACAAACAGGAAAAAAACAAATTAAAAAAAAAACATAGATCGGCATGCCGAACGAGGAAGAAGCAAATTTAAAAAAAAAAACAGATCGGCTGGGTAGGCAAGGAAATGGCAGAGGGAACGCCAATGAAGATCAACAATAGGAGGGAAAAAAACGACGGAGGGCTGGCGAACCACCTTGCGAATAAGGAAAAAAAAATCAGAAGACGAAAATGGAGAAACTCACCTGATAAGGGAAGACCGCAACAACAAGAGCCGGCGATTCAGGCGGCGGCAACGACGAGGGCTGGCAAATAGGCGGCGGCGCAGGGAGGGACGAAGCGATCTGTATGAGAGGAGAAATGAGACCGAGGGCCGCTGAGTGCGATCGAATGAGAGGTCCGGAGGAGTGTTATGGTTTTTGTACAGGGCATTGCATTCTGGTAACGCCTCTGTGTATATATATTGACTTCTTACTTCTAATAAGTAGTTAAAGGTAATTATTTTTTTAAATTTTTTTAAAAAACATAAATATTTTTTTATTTTTATTTAATATATTAATATAATTCACATTAAATACTACTTAATTAATTAAAAATATTTTTTTATTTAAAAAATTATATAATAATTTATAAAAATAAAT
Organism: Adenanthera pavonina; assembly: GCA_026686845.1. Classification (NCBI taxonomy): domain Eukaryota; kingdom Viridiplantae; phylum Streptophyta; class Magnoliopsida; order Fabales; family Fabaceae; genus Adenanthera; species Adenanthera pavonina. The sequence goes on along the minus strand of JAIVEN010000026.1, from coordinate 9,773,042 downwards.
AAATAATAAGGGTAAAAGAGAGAAAATCTCGTTAAACATTATAAAATTTCTTATAAAAAGGATCAGAAAAAGTTTCTACAATATTTCTTATAAAAATATCAAAAGGAGTATAGTATTATATTATGTGACTAGGCTTTGTTTGTTTGATATGATATAAAGTAGGAAATGAGAGGTAGGGAATTTTAATGTAGGGAAGGGGGGAAGAAGAGATGAAGAGGGATGAAAGAAAGGGGAGGAGATTAAGTGAAGAGGAGGGAAGAAATTTTAATAATTTATTTTTTGGTTGAGGAAGAGAGGGGAGGGAAAAAATTTTAATAATTTATATTTTGGTTGAAGAAAGGAAGGGAGGGGAGTTAATTATAATTTGACTATTTTACTCCTATAATAATTACAGTTGTTTTAATAATTATTTTCTTATTTTAAGAATATCACAATCATATCTATGGAGATTTAATCTAACTTACATTTCACATAATTTATCAAATGTAACATTTTCTTGTATATTATGATTTATAGAGATTGAAATTTTAAAGAAACATTTTGGTAGTTAAAATGAAGAAATTTTATAAAAAAATTTTTTTAATTTTTTTTATTTTTCTTATTTTTATTCATCCATTTGCTATTGGTCAATTTCTATCTTCCTTGCACCATTTTCTTGAAAACAAACGCGCCCTTGTGCTTCTTTTCTTTCTTAACTTTCGATCCCTCCCTCTTCAGTAGCAAAACCAGCGGCGCGGCTCCATTGTTTTCTTCTCTGCCTTTCTCGTTTCTCATCCTCTACACCATTTCTCGGATGGGAAGACATCATTTTTAACTCAAGCTTATTTCCAGCATTCCAGCAACATCAACTCTGCCTCCTGCCTTCACTCTCCTCTCGTCTCACTCCATAGAAGCTGCTGTTCCCCACCAAAACCCCCCAATTTCGGAGGGTGGGATTAGAAGGGGAGGGGAGTTGCTTCCCTCCCCTCCTTGAAAATCTGAATATTCAAACAGGGGGAGGGGACCAATTCTCCTCCCCTCCCCTCTAAAACTCCTACCAATAAGGGCTAAAAGTGAAACTAAGGCGAGATACTGCAATTTTAGAGCAGTACAACATTTCAAGGTCGAATATCTTCCAATAAAAATGCTCCATATGGTGTCTATGTGTTAAACCGTGTGCAATTAATTTGTTATTTGACTTTTAAATCCAACACCATAATTACCAAGTAATGCAATAGGAAATTATTATTACAAGTTTTGAATGCTAATTGATTTGATAATAAATAATTGTTCCTTTTGAAATTGAGAATTAATGGGTGTAATTATTAAAATTATTTCTTTGAAGGGAATGAATTTTTGTGATTTATTCGAGTATATTCAATCAGAAATTTTTCAAATTGCATAGTCAATGCATTTTGTTGGAAAAAAATCAATGCCTTTCTGAAATTTTTTGTTGTAACGGCATAAATGATAAATTTTGGATTTGGAAATGTTTATTTATTTTGATTTTAAAATTTGAGTTGGAGTGCTCCCGATCCATCTTGGGTTAAATGAAACAATGATGGGTCTTATAATGAGTCAGAGAAGGTCGGAAGATGTGGGGGTGTTCTTCGGGATTGCACTGGGAAGTGGCTGTTGGGTTTTACACGAAAGGTGGGATTCAGTGGTGTCCTTGGAGCTAAGCTATGGGGTATTCTCAGAGGAATGGAATTGGCATGGAATGTTGGCTACAGACATGTTTGTTTTGAGACTGATTCCCAAGTTGCTCTCTCTTTGATTCAACGTGGATGTCATGTCTCACACCCTATGTATAATCTGGTGAGCAAAATTCAAACGCTCCTGAACAGAGCTTGGACAACAAGGGTGACCTATGTGTATCGAGAGGCTAATAGGGTGGCAGATTGACTTGCTTCTCCTGGTATTAATGATGCTGAAGGCCTTGTGGTGCTAGAACGACCTGTTAGAGCTTGCTATGATCTGTTCCTTGAAGATAGTTTGGGTGCTAGCCTACCTAGGATGATAAGGATATAGTTGACGTCTCTTCTGCCTTTCATTATTGTTCAACAACAAAATTTGAATGTAATTGATATCATAATAAAGTATTTTTTGTATGAGTTTAATTATTTTCTTCCCATTTCAGTTAATTATAAATCAATAAAAATAATTTAAATTTTGGTATATAATATTCTTTTGAATGACACGTGTATAAGCAATAATGAGTGATACTAAAGTTTTTAAATTTGCTTTTGACTATACATATCCGTATATGATAATTCTTGCCTTCACAACCTCATGCACCCAGATTTGATTCATGTATTGGTAAACAAGGGCTCATCATCATCATCGGCAATAGATAATAGTGGAGGCTTCTGGGCAATTTCTTGTGCCTTTTTTTATATATATAAAAAGGCAATTTCTTGCTTAAAAAAATTGAAGTTGAGTAGATGTCATTTAACGACATATTCTAAATATAACATCCTAATTTTTTATGTATGTGTATTATGATAAGATGTTGTTACAAATAATATTAAATTTTTATGAATTAATTTATGATGATTAGGAAAATCTGGATATTTAATTAAATAAGTTTAAGATCTAAAATATTATAGAAATATCAAAAAGGGGTTTAAAAGAGCAAAACGGTCATTTTGCCAAAAGATAAGGGTAAAATGATCATTTTATAATAGAATAGAAAGAAAATAATATTATAATATTCTGGTGCAGGTTAAAAGTATAAGTAAAATTGGATATCTGGATTCGGAGAAGAAAAAGTACAAGTTCGGTAAAATGCGGGTCTCATGTGAATAGTAAAAGCCGGGGAAGATGAATAGTGAAAAGTAAGTAAGACAGGTGGACCCCATATGAAAAAGTAAAGAATAAAAAGTAATGGGTCCCACAAATAAAGTAAATAAAAAAGATATAGAGTATAATAGAAAATTCAAATAAAAAAGTATTCAAATGAGAGTTAAATTTGTCTGTAAAAGTAAAAAGTACATTATTACCTTTTCTTGATGTGACATAAATTTAGGAGGAAAAAGTTAGACATTTTTACCCTTCCCTACTCTTTCACAAACTCAAAAATATCTAAAAGTATAATGGGTAATTGATATATAAAATATGAGAATAATTGTGAACTCTCGGATTAAATTTTAATCTAATGATCCATAATCACTAGACCTTCCTACAAATACCCCGCCCCATTTACCTTTGTCACACTCGTAGGGTGTAAGAGAGAGAGAAGGCATAAGAAATAAAAAGAAGAAAGAAAAAAAGAAGGAGGAAGAAAGGGAAGACAAGTAGAGATCTTTCAAGATATGGTCATACTCCTAGTCTTTTCTAAATTTCTTTTTCATTTATTTAGTTTAAGATTAGTTAGAATTAAAACCATTTTTTTCCTCCTCTTATTTCTCTTTTTAGATCAATACATGATTTTGAGAAAAGAATTTATGATTCATGGTTGAGTTAATTTATATGATGATAATAAATTATTAAGTAAGGTTTAATGATACTTTAGGTTTTAATCAAGTTAAAGAAGTGATCTAAAGTTAAGTGAAAGTAAGATTAAAAAAAGTTAATAAAGTTATAAGGTAGTCTCTTATTCCTGCTTAATGTTATTACTTATGAATGTTTTATATGTTATTATAATTTATAAATGATGCCGTGTTGTAGTTATGAATATTTTTTTATGATTGGTGGCTATTTTATGTTAAGGGTTAAGCCCTGAGATCCCTATTTACTAAGTCGTTATGCTACTGAAATTTTGTTAAACAACATGTAAGTCTTTTTATGATTTAATAAAAGTATATTATGTTATATATGCTTTTAAATGTTTGTGATGACATGATGACATTTGCAAGTTGACTACTAAGATTTTTCAATCTCACCTCATAGTTAACTAATAATAGGGCCAAATCATGGTAAAGGGAAAAATGTGGAACATGAAGAATAATGATGATAGAATCTTGCGGAAAGCTGTTGATATTATGTTTTGTACAGTCTAATTCAAATTATTGTATAAAATCAAATATACCTCCAAAAATTTTGGTGTCTACATGTATAGATGGATCTATATCTCAAGAGCAAAATGACACTGGATTAGTTGTATTTGGATTTATATAACGGTAGTTACTCAAGTTTTGCTAAAATTGCTCTTAGAATAAATGTATGAAAAAAAATATGGTTAGAAAGTAAACACATAAATCTTTCCAATGATGCTAAGAATGCATCAAATAACTTTGTATATTAAGAGAAATAAATTTTCAAAGTTAAAGTTCAGTTTTCGGATAGAAACAAGGGTGTGAAAATGAACAATAATATTTATGTAATAAACTATATGAATCTATGTGTTCATTTTCTAGTTTCTGATTTTTTCCTAAAAATTCAAGATGTGCATGATTTTTAGACACTTGAACCACTAAAAAATGATATTTTACGTTTAATTATGATTTTTGAAAAATCACTGCGTAGTGAGCTTTAAACCAGTGAGAACAGTTTTATTCAATTTTAAAGTTTTAATTGGTTCAAGTTTTCTAAAACTGTTTTTACACATTAAAACCAAGCACTTTTCATGAAAAAAATTTTAAAATGCAAGATATAACGCTAAATATGTTATTTGAAGTATATTTGCTGAAATTTGATTAGTGATTCAAATTTTAATATGACCTAAATTCTCTTTTTCTCTACTTATATTTGATTTTCTCATTTTTTATATATAATTATTTTTCAATAACAAATGGCACCACATCTTTTTTTTTTTTGATAAACAAAAGGAGACAAAAGCCTCACATTAACTTCCCAGTATTAATGGGTCTAATACAATTGTTCTTAATCAACACACAAAGAACGTCATCTGGGTCCCCCATAGCATGAAACCCAGGCATGGCACTCAGAGCTTGCTTTGCCAAATGATCAGCAACTGCATTAGCAGTACGAGGAATATGATTCACTTCTACCCCCCACTCACGTGCAAGGAAGCCACGAGCTTCCATAATCAGACCACAGTCCGGATGCATACTTACGTCTCCTCATGCAGCAATCTCACGACCTCAGCCGCATCAGATTCAATAATCAGCTTTCGAATCCCTTTATCCCAAGCCATTTTAAATCCCAGCAACAGTGCCCACAGTTCTGCAGCTAGACTATCTCCCCCCATAGCATGGTGCATGAAGCCCGCCATAACTCTACCAGTAGCATCTCTCATGACACCCCCACATCCCATACCTGCAGTCAAAGAGAAAGCCCCATCTACATTCATTTTCACCCACTCATCATCCGATGGATCCCATCGAGCTTCTCTTTCTCTCACCAACTGGCCATTTAGATTCGTTCCTTTCAATCTGTGTCTTGCAAGGTTCAGGCGTGAAAGGATAGACATAGCTTTATTCTTGATACATTCATTGCTCATCAGTTTATTCTCAAAAATGCGCTGGTTCCTTCTTTTCCATAGGAGCCAGCAAATGCTGGAAAACAGCTCACCCCACCCTTCCCTCCTCATCAGTCCTCTATTCTGAATATTCACCTTCAGCCATTCATTCACATGCATGTTAAAGAACCTCCTATGGGTAGATATCCCCACCATGCCCTGCCACAGCTTCTTTGTCTCTGGGGAGTCACGAAGAACATGTATCAAGCTCTCCGGGCCATTCTTGCACCAAGAGCAAGCCATAACAGAACTCATCCCTCTTTGACTTCGTTCCTCATTAGTAAGTAACCTGCTGTGCAGAGCTAGCCAAATAAACGCTTTACACCGTTGTATGGTATTTAACTTCCACACCTTCTGCCAGATAGAGTCATTTTCAACTTGCTCCTTCACGATCGCTCCATACGCAGACCTTACTAAGAAGGAGCCATTCCTATCATGTCTCCACCTCACTTTTTGCCAACAATGATCTATGTCAATACCATCAGTAACATATTTCCAAGATGCTTTAATACCTGACCACGTATTAGATCCAAGTCGTTTCTGATTAATAGTCGGGATTAAATCATCTCCACACTTGTACTTGCTTCGAATAACCTTGACCCAGAGATTGTCACGCTTAGTAATGAGATTCCACCCAAGCTTGGTCATATACGCTTTATTTTGGCTCCTCATATGTCTGATGCCCAACCCACCGTTCTTCTTTGTTTGGCATACTGTATCCCAATCTACAAGGGCACCACATCTACATTAATATAATTTCCAAATGAGAACATCATTGATTTTAGACGCTAAAATAAAATAATTTTTAAATGAATATAGTTTAGCTCAAATTTAGATTATTATAATTTGATTATTTATGATTTAGGTTTAAATTTTTATGTTCAAAATTCAAGTCAAAAGTACTTAACATTTATATATAATTAATTCGAATTGATTCCATATTCAATTTTGAATTTGCAATTATTGGCAAAAAACTTTTTAATTTAAAATTATTAAACTTTGACTTAAGCTATAATTAATGCAAATTAATTAGACAAATTTTTTGAAAAAAAATATGAGATTGATTATTCCATTTTATGTGTCGTTTTAAGGTTTTTTTATATAGAGCAATAAAAACATTAAATAATCTAAATCATGATAAAGTTTAATGATATTTGATCAAAATATCCTAGATTTAAATGCTAAATAAAACTTGTACTTTAATATCATTATTTTCAATTAATGGTAAAATAGTAAAGAAGATAATTAAAACTTTATTGATTATATAAAATGATAAATAATTTGAGATATTTGAAAATTTCTAAAACAATAAATAAAATGAGAAGAAAAGAGTAACAATTTATTATAGATTAAATTTGATTCGTTAACTCGGAAAAAATTGATTCATAATTATGTGTTGAAATGGAATTAAATCCTAATTTTCAATGTAATATGAAAATATTTTATTGGAATATTTGGTGGTTTGATTAGTTTCAGTCTAATTATATAATTTCATTTTAATTCAAATAATTTTATTATGGTAAGAATCTGATAATTGGCCATCTATTAGAAAGTCAAATTTTAATTCAAAATTGTTTGCCGCATTTGATCTAAATTTTATTTTTTAAATTTATTAGTTTATTTTTGGCTTTGAAAGACTTAAAGTTGATTGAATTCCAATTAAATTTTAATTGGAAATTCATTCATTGAAATTGGATGCTCAACCTAATTATTCAACGTAATTTTTCAATGAAAAGATTATGAAGATTATATAGTCCTTATTATATAATGTATATGTTTATATATAGAGTTTTTTGGCCAAGGAATATAAAGAGTTATTAAAATTATAAAATTTTGAATTAATAAATATTTAAAGAGTTAGCAGAATTAAGTTAAAAATCTATTATATATAAAAAAAATAAGTCGGTTGAAAGAAAATTAAAAAAAAAAATAAGTCAATTGGTTGCTTTTGACTTCTTTATTAAAACTTTTGACTTCTTTTTAATTTTCTTTCAACTGACTTATTTTTGTTTTATTTTTACATATATACTCCTCCATTTCCGTGGGATAAAATGTGTTTTTTTATATATAATAATATAGTGATATGCTATTTTTGCCCTTCACTACTTATTATATTATTTGTATCGTAACTTATATAATAGTTAATGAAAAGAGTTAAATTAAGAGGGGTAACCTTGAAATTTTATTTTAAAAAAATTAAGAATATAATAAATTATTTTTAATATGCGTAAAACCCTTCCATTACCTTATAATATAATATAAGATGAATGAAGTAACAATAATACAATAATTCAATATGTATAATGATTAAAATTAATGATTTTTATAATTATGAAAAAAATCATAGTTTAGAAAATAAAAAAATTGGGATTCACTAGTTAATTATTTTTTTAAATAAAAAGAGCAAGTCTATTGTGTTGGCCATTGACTTGCTAATGGGTATTTCTTTAAAAGGAAAAAAGACATTTCAAGATATGTAATAAAAAAATTTTCAAATTATCAATTTTAGTTAAAGATTTAATTTATCTCAGTTAAAAATTTAATTAATATGATTTGGAGAGTTTTAAATTGAGTTCTGATTGGAAAATATTTTTAGTTCTAGGTACTGAATTATTTTTTCCCCATATTTTTTAAAACCATTCAAAAGCAAGTTGATTTACCCAATTGACTTGCTCTGGTTTTTTTTTCCTTTTAAATTATTTATGTAATCGACTTGCTCTGTTTATTTTTAAAAAGAAATGTTAAGTCACGTATCCATTCATCGACTTCTTCACAACGTAATCATCGATTTTCTAATGATCGAATTTTATTATTATAGATCAGTAAATTATTTCTGACACACCATATATTGATAAATAATTTATTTATTTATTATATTTTGCTCAAAAAACCTGCAATATACAATCAACTAATGTTCTGTTTTTAATTTACAGATCCAATTAGGGAGCATGCTTTTTAGTTTTCTTGATCTTGATACTAAGGACTTTGGAGGTTCTCTTCTGTGTGAGGACTATTTGGAGGTTGGAATATGAGTATGGACTTTAGAGGCTCTTTTCTGTGTGAAGACTATTTGATGCTAGTGACCTCTTTGGTTCACAGGAAAAACATTGAGGGAGAGGAAAGGAATGAGAGATAGGGAAAAAAGATATTTAATTAGTTAAGGAAAATAGATATGTTTAATAGGAGAAAAATGGTTTGGTTTGTACAAAGTTAGAAAAGAAAGGAAACTATGAATATGAAATTTCCAAAATACCCTCATCTAAAAATAATCAAATATGATTGTTTTTTAAAAAATTATTTAAATAGTTATTTTTAATTATTATTATTAATAAAATAATATTTAACAAAATATGATCAAATAGGTTATATGAAATTTTGATTATCAACAATAAAAAATAATACTTTTTTATTTTAAATGTTCCATAATTATTTCTTAATAAAAATAAAATTATTGTTTTAATGTATATGTTTTTCAATTTGTTTCTTCTCAAGACTTCAGGGGGAGACATCAACAGGCGTAGCCTGTTTCTTCTTGTTATTTATTTTCAAATAGTAAAATGTATTTAAATAGTTATTTTTAAATTATTATTGATAAAATATTATAAAATAAATTATATAAAATTTTCGTTATCAACAATTAAAAAGTAATACTTTTTTTATTTTTAAATATACCCAAAAGCATTTATTAATAAGAAAGAATGAGTAATCAAAATGGTTTTACTCCCTTCACTTTTTGGTCTAAAAAATGTAAATTTTCTCATTGTTGTCATTGACTTTCTACCACTACCTAAGCTCCAAAACTACTTAGACAAACGCGATGGACGTCTGACCACCTCACAATGTTTAGAGAGGAGGCAATTAAATCGAGATGAATATATGGGTATTTCTATCATTTTATCATGGTCTCATTTCTTTGCAACATGTCTCCCTCCACACACGAGAAAAGATCTCTCCCTCATGCACCGGAAAGAAGTCTCCCATCTTGGACACTATTCATTCTAGCGATGTCCAACCAAACACTCCAAGCTTGGAAACCTCAGACTTCTTCCTCCCTCTCCCTCAAGTTTTAGCCAACCAAACAAGCCGTAAGGGCAATATAGTTCTTTAAGAAAAAAACTCATCCTTTGCTATCATTTTAAAATTTTGCTTTTTAAGATAGAGTGATTTGGGTTGTATTCATTATAATAAATGATGCTTTCATGGACTGTAAGAAAATAATTGGTAAAGCATTTTTAATCAATAGAAGGAAAACAAAACGACTGCTATATAACAAACAAAAATAACTTCAGTATATCACAAAGGTAAAAATTGTGTAGTTGACTTTCTTTTGTACTAGCTGAGTTCTGCGCACAAAAATAACTTCTAGCTCAACTCTCATTTGCAATATGAGGATTGTCGGGAAAAGTAATGGATGAGAGTAAAAATTGTGACTTGATTTCTTCAATTGAAACTTTGGTGACATTTGATGACGGGATTATTCACGTCATATATTTTTAGGCACTAATCAATTGAATTGGGCATCAATTTATCTAGGGTTAAGAGTTTCAAATTCAAGTGTATGCTTTTTTATTATATTTGGGTGCATATTTTTTTTTAGTGTTGATTAGTGGAGAGAATATAACCATACCATACTTTAGTAAAGAGTAGCAAATTGAAGTGTACTATTATACTGATATGAGATGAAATTACTTTAATGTCTCAAAATACACTTGTAACTCATGATAATTTATGACATTAAAAATTATTCCAGACAATGTACGGGAAGAATAATTATCAGTTTAAATCACGTTTTTATAATCTTCTATTAATATCTATTTTTGGGGTGGGGGACTTTTAAGAAAATCAATATTAACTTTAACAAAATTATAAAAATATGATTATTACCTAATAATACCTAATAATATTTTTCATAGTTTCATATAAAATCACAAATGTCACTTTACTATAATTTTTTTCACTTTCAATTCTAAAAGTTTAATATACCAAATGTATATTATAAAAAATATGTTTCTGTATTTCATTTACGTAGCTACCATATATGATAATTATAAAGTTTTTGTTCATCTTGCACATCGCATGGGGAGAAATGACTAGTTTATTATATTTGTTAATATTCAAATTTCTTCATTAATATTTTTCTCATTTTTCAAGAGAGAGAGAGAGTTTCGAGGCCAACCTGGCCTCAATGAGCCAGTTACCATGTAATATACTAGTAATATGGAGCAACAAATCAAATTAAAATGAAAAGTAAATATTATTCTAGGCAAGTTAAGATTAAAAAACTCAGCACTGAATTTAAATCCCTTGATAACCCCATCCCACACACACATTACACCACTATTCTCTCACAGAAAAAGCAAACGACAAAGCCATAAACACAGGGCAAGTTAACATTTGCACACCCATCATTATTGCCTCATTTGACAAAAGTCTGCTACACCCCTCCCTCACCTCCATTGCTTGTACACTATCTCTGTAATATGCTAGTGGTTCTTCATCCTCTTCCCTCTCCTTCTTTACCATAAAATGTTGGTAGCTTCCTCCCTTCAAACATTTCTACTTAAGTGATCATTTGGTTTAAAAAAAATTCAAAGAAGGAGAATCTGGGAGCCCTGTGCTAACTCTTTTGTCTCACACAGACTAAGGAATCTTGTTGGCAGCATTACGTTTGTTAGAATGTTAAAATAGTTTCTTAAAATATCCATATGTAAAGTTCGAAAAATTGTTGAAATTTTCAAATATGGTTTTATCGGAAGCAAACAAGAGTCCGCTAATCCAAAACGTGGTTCTAAACAGCCCTAGGACATTAAATTTCACCAATTCAAGGAATGAGAGAAATATATTATCATTGATAGAATGATAGTGATGGAACTTGGTCCAATATTAATGAAGGAGGATTAACCATTTGATTTGTCAACATCTGTCGCAAAATCCACCACTCGCACAATTCTCTCAAATCTCTTCTTTACTTTCTCCTGAAATTGAACACAAAAGACTATTGAGCCATTCTCAGCTCTACCGCATCCATACTTTTTAAAAAGAAAGGAACTTGGTTCACAAACAAAGGGCATTTGTAAACCAAAAAAAAAAAAACAAAGGAAGGCCGTGAGGCTTCCTTTATAAACCAAATAATAAAAAAAGAAAGGAATGGGACACACGAAGGATCAGGGGAGAAAGAGGAAGGAAGAATGGGTGTTCATAAGAGGAGTAAAGGTTTGGGTGCTAGGGCTTGCTTCCACCATGGTTTCTTGGCTAAAATTAAGAGTGACGCAAACTCGTTGAATTTGTTGCGTAGTTCTAGTAATTGTCTGCTTTTCATTCTCACTGGAACAATTTTTATTATCGAGTTTACTTCCCATGCATGACTCTATTGTTTGGTGTAAAGTTGTGGATTGTAGTCTGCACAATGTTGTAATGGATGGGAGGTTCAAGGCCGAAAGTGACAACTGCATGTGAGTTGGGTTTTGGTTTTGGCAGACTAATTTGGATCAAGATCGACTACATATATCAAAAATCATATTTCATCTTAGCATATCACCACACACATTTTCTTTTTCTTTTTCTTTTTTATTTTGTTCTTAGAGATGACTTCTTGTAGTATATATATAGGGTTTAGGGTATAGAAAAGGTTTTTTTGGGCCCAAGTGAACTCCTAACACAAAGAAACATGGAACCAAGCAAATAAATTATGTAACAAAAGAATGAGCACCTTAAGACTCACAAATATCCCAAAGCCATCCCAAATAATTTTTTCCATGTGTGCATAGCATAAAATGTTTCCTAATTCCCACACGTACGATTCACTGTCTACAAGGTCTTCTTCCGTCTTCCATCTCAACCCTGGGTCATTAGTGGGTATATGCTATTTATAGTGACTCAGTTCCCTCTAATTTTGCTGGAATTGTACAATTTTTTTATTAGAATGTGATGTTAATAGGGGCAAAATCTTAAAAGCATTTATACTGCATTGATTTTTCAGCCAAGAAACCATGTTTTATCCAATTTTTTCATTAAAATGTGATGTCTTCACACTCGCCTTTCACCCATATCAAAATACTCCACGCCCTTGATAATCATTTCCACACTAAAAGCCTCCTTTAAAGCATTTATTAATGCACACTGTCTTCATCCAATGTTCACATATACTAATGAAGTATTTTGACATATAATTATGTAGAAATTGAGGTTAACATGCTTTACCATAAACAAATACTTAAGTTAAATGCACAACTGAATGTAAATAACCAATGCACAATTGAACCTATTTATATATGACCTTTATATATACAACCACGATTCTTCCAAGTTCAATTAAAGCCTAGCAGATTATTTATTTATTTAAGTGCTTTGACTTTAAAGTAATTGTACTTGGCGGGAACCAGCATATCACTACTACAAAAATTAATATTAGTAATGATCTAGTGAAGGAATGAGTCAAATTAATGGAACACTTGAAAAGACATGAAATTTTGAGAGATATAGTTGAATTGGAATTTGATAATTGTGGGTTCCGGCAAAGAATTGCAAGGCCTTTTGGCCAGAAACAACAAATGGAACGGCGGGCGGCATCGGTTACACCGTCGTCTTCGATCGTTCGCATTCAAATTTCATATCTCAAGACAAAAAACGACGCGCCTTTTACACACATACGCCGACCACAAAGTACTAATTAAGCTATACATATAAATATATCCGCCTTAATATCATGTTTTGGTTCCAAATCTCTTCATCTCGATCAGTGGCGCAAAGCTACCTCATAACCATGATGAGTCACAGCAATCAACCATCAGTCCCTCATCGTAAGTTTCTGCGACCTTTCTTTTGTAAAATAAAGTAAAAACCTTTGTGTTTTGAGAGAATATATAATTAAGTGGGTTTGACAGCAACAATATGTGTATTGAACATAACATAGCATGGTTTATGCATTGATCGATGTTAATGAGTGAATAGTTGAGACAAGTGTTTAATCTATATATACATATATATACACACACACTTCAGGAGGAGCACCTGCACCGCCAGTGGGGTATCCCACAAGGGACGCTCCAAATGGGTCTCCACACGAGCAGACCGTTAGTAGGGGTGATGGCTTCTGGAAGGGTTGGTATGTTCTGTTCCTACTTAATTAATAATATTAGTATTTGATACACCAATATATTAAATTTATATTTAATTATTTATTTTTATTTTTATTAATTTTGATAATAAAAAAAGTCGTCACTAAATATAAAATTTAGTGATGATCTAGTGACCAATACATATTCGTCACTAATTATGTAAAAATGAAAAAAAATGATAATGTTTAATGTTTATCACTAACTGTCACTAATTATTAGTTATAGTGACGACAATTAGTAATGAGAGACTTTTTGTCACTAAATGTGTAAATTTTGAATTGGAAATGACAACTTTTACTATCTGTCACTAATCCGTCATTAATGTCTAAATTTAATGACATAATTATGTCTGTCATAAAAAATTCGTCACTAATTCTAATTCTTCTAGTAGTATATAACAATTTTTTGTTTTTCATGCTTTTGACATTCATTCTTAGAAAATTAATTTTTTTCACCATCCAATTTGCTATTGTGACTATAATGTGAAGAAGTAATTTAAGATTTTGCTAGACAATCTAAGCTTCTAAATGTTCTTATCTTGCATAAATCCTAAAGACATTAAAAGAACTAGGTTAGTATTCTCTCCATCTTTCTCAAGCTTAAATAACAAAGCATCGGATACCATGGGCTTTTTATGGCTAAGTGTGACTCTAGATCCAAAAGTGTTGAATCAAGAAGTTTTGATGATTCCAAATTAACTCTCAAGAGCTTGGAATGAAGATATCAAAGGAGCTCAAAATGGTTCAAGTGAAGAAGTTCTAAGTAATCTGTGCAAAATTTGTTGTAGGATCATTAGATATGTTTAAATATGGGTAAAAGACTTTGATTTGATGAAAAGATGTTTTAAAAACTTGATTTTATGAAATACTTGAAAAATACCCACCAACAGACGAAGTTTGAAAGGTTTACATTGAACTGTCATGTTGGAAATTCGAACTTTAGCTTTGGAAATTCGAATTTCGAGTTAAAATTGAATAAGTTTGAAGAGATGCCTCTCTGACAGACGAATTTTGATTTTCTAAAATTCAAATTTTCATAAGTGTCTGAAAGAAGCTGTTGAGCAACAGACGAACTTTGGGTTTTGAACATTCGAATTTCAGACAAAATGAAATTTATAAAAACTGAAGAAATTCGTCTGAAACAATGTTAAAGTTCATCTGAAATCAAGATCATATTGAGTTTCAAAACTGCTCACTGACAGACGAACTTTGAATATGAAAATTCGAATTTCAAAAGCTAAAGTTGTGAGTCTGTTGAAATAACATGATGACATACGAAGGACAGTGTTTACAAATTCGAATGTTGAAGTAAGTCTGAAAAGAGGTCTCTCTGACAGATGAACTTCACTCTTTGAAAATTAGAATTTCGAAGTAAATGAACTACTGTGCCTTTTGAGCCTGCTACAAACAGACGAATTTTGGGGTTCCAAAATTTGAATTTCGAGGGCACTGTAGCAAATTAAAAACACTGTTCACACTTAATAGAAAAATTTTCTTCTTGAAAATTCGTATGTCACAACATGGAAACATTTTCTAAGTTTCAAAATTCGAATTTCACTTCATGAACAGACGAACTTCAGTATTTCAACGTTGGAAGCTTGAGCCTTCGGTTCCTTCAAAATTTGTCTGTTGACCAACCGAAATTCGAATTTCAGTATGTCAGAAGCATTAAATGCGGTTGGTTAACGGATAGTTTTTCAGAGTAACCGTTGGATAACTTCCCCAACGGATAGATTTTGTCTCTAACGAATAGTTGAGACCTAAATCTATAAATACAACATCATTTGAAGTTGTGGATAACGAATCAAACTTTGTATATACTAAAATTCTGCCAAATCTTCTACTCAAAGACTTTTACCCTCTTACTTCAATACTTGTACTTCAACTTTCATATTCACTCTATTCAAGAGAGTCTCATCTTTGTAAACAATCTAATCTTCATCTGGAAGATAGATTTACTTGTGAGGAGATATCACAAGGGATTGTAAAGCACATAGTGAAAGTGCTAAAAGTGATTGAGTGAGCTCTAGAAAACAGAGCATACACGTTGTACTGTGGCATTTGCAAGGAGCCCGTGAATTCTTGCAGTATAGTGGAAAATCTCAAGTGGTGACTTGGGGACTGGACATAGGTCAAGTGGAGAAACCGAACCAGGATAAATATCTGAGTTTTTCTTCTCCCTATCTCTTCTCTTTTAGCTTATTGCTTTATACTCTGTTTTTCATTATACCTTGCTTTCTTCATCATTTTCACTTTGTGCAGAAAATTTTTAATCTTCCCAATTCACCCCCCTCTTGGGAAGTCAGCCTAACTAACAAAAAGCACTCCAAATATTCTTTCACAATCTTCCCAGTTTTGGGGGGAAATTAAATTTGGGGTCATCGAGAGGAAGGGGAAGCCACAAATCCCCTCACTTCCCCTCTAAAGTTTTTATCAAAACAAGGAGAGGGGAGCTATTCCCCTCCAATCATCTTCTGTTAGTTTAAAAGCTTCTCACCAAATAAACCCTAAGAAACTTTTATACAGTTGAGTGAGAATGGATTTATTATTAGTATTTAAAATAATTTAATATCTTTAATTTGGTATTAGTAATTGATTTATTCAATCACATTGAATCAAAAATAAATGTGTTTATTTTGGAATTTGAATCATAGTCAAGCATAATTTATTGTAATTATATATGGAAATCATATAAAAAAATTTTGAAATTGAAAATGTAGGGAAAAAATTCAAAAGAGGTGTCATGTTACTCCTCAATTCCAAGCCACATTATATGCACATGTGGCATTCCACATAAGTAGGTATTTTTTTTTGCCACACACATAAGCAGGTATTAAAATAGGGTTAATGCAGTATTAATGTCTTTTACTTCTATATATATATACACTAGAAAATGACCCATATGATGCACGGATTGATTAGAGCTGGTAAAATGGGCCAGGCCCGATGGGCTAGCCCGAATAGCCCGATAAAATGGACGGGTCGAGCTTTGAAATCAGAGACTAGAAGGGAAAATGGGCTTTTTGGGCCCAGCCCGTCTAGACCCGGCCTGATTGGCCCGTTTTCCCTTTTTTTTATTTAAAATATTAAAAAATATACTATTTTATTAATTAATGATGTGTAAATTGTAAAATTTAAATACTAGTTGATTTTTCGTGAATGATAGTGATAATTAGTTATATTAATTGTAAAAATTATTTGAAATTTTTTTTTTAAAAAATATGAAAAAATTTAAAATATATATATAAAAAATATTTTTTAAAAATATACGGGCCCGTGCTATACGGGCTCGGGCTTTACAAGCCAAGCACGTTTGGCAATCCAGGTTTTTTGGCCCGGCTCGATTTGGGCCCGACCCAGATTGCCAGCTCTAGGATTGATATTATGATAATGAAAAATATTACAATTTTTATTCAAATATATTATAGAAGTAATAAAAATTAAATATTCATTACTGCGTATATAGTTCATTAAATCAAAATCCCAAATTGTTGAACATTTCCCCATATACTATATTTGAAGTCATGTCCATTGCTCTCCCTTACGAATCAAGTATTAACATTTTAAACTCATGCCTATTTTGAATTCGGGATACAGCAACATATAGCTGGCTAAGTGTAAATACAAGCTTGGGAAGGTATAGGCAAACATTGCATAGGTTTTGTACCTAACTCTTACTAATAGTCATAGTAAAGGTCAAGCATAATGGAAATTGTTTCTTACACATGTTGAATGGGAGCTTTGAATCAGAAGGCATAATTGTGATTCAAGGAATGAACACCTTTAACCCATCACTAACTTCTGCTATCACTTTTGCTTCAAAATTATGTTTACCAGTCTAAGTAACAATAAAACGTATTCCATTGCAAAAACCTAAAGACTTATCAATGTCTCTCATTAGTATGATAGAAGCATCAACTTTTAAACGCAATTCATGGTTAGGGAGACCAGACATAAAAATAGAGTTCAAGAACTTACTTGAATGAAGTTTATCTAATGAATTGACATTGTCATCCTCAGCGCATACATTATCAGAGCTTAAAAAAACAATTTCCTCACCAGACAGCATAGATAGCATGTAGCGATTAACTTCCTCCACAATTGCCAACATAGGAGCCAATATTGTCTTATCCCTATAAAATGAGTCATTAAAATGATCTATAAAATTAGGATAAGTGGATTTTACTATATTCCTAATGGGATCATCAAATTATGCAATAACAGATTTGGAGAAATCTTGATGTCAGCTTCTCCATCATAGTCATCCCTAATTGTTCCATTATCAACCAATGATATCCAATCAGCAAATTCTTTTATTTCCATATTCATTTTGGCTGAATTTGAAGATAATAATCTCATGTTTTTTTTTTGTTAGAGTTAGGATTTTACAATCTTTCCATATGTATGATGAATTGCTTGTTGCATATACTGTGTCTTCTTGTGTACCTTAGATAATAACTGTTAGTTAGGCTGGCATCCCAAGAGGGGGGTGAATTGGGAAGATTAAAAATTTTCTGCAAAATATCAAGGAGATGAAGAATGCAAAATATGATGGTAAAACAGAGTATAAATAAATAACTGTGAAAGTAGCAGAAAAGAGAAGAAGACTTAGAAATTTATCCTGGTTCGGTCTCTCCACTTGACCTACGTCCAGTCCCCAAGTCACCGCTTGAGATTTTCCACTATTCTGCAAGAATTCAGTGGGCTTCTTGCAAATGCCACAGTACAACGTTTGTGCTCTGTTTTCTAGAGCTCACTCATTCACTCTCTGCACTTTCACAAAGTGCTTCTCAGTCCCTTGTGATATCCCCTCACAAGAAAATCTATCTTCCAGATGAAGATTAGATTGTTTACAAAGATTAAACTCTCTTAAATAGAGTGAATATGAAAGTTGAAGTACAAACTATTGCAGTGTGAGAGTATGAAGCTTTGAGTAAATGATTTAGCAGAGTTTCAGTATATACAAAGTTAAAATCGTTACCCACAACTTCAAATGATGTTATATTTATAGATTTAGGTCTCAGATATCCGTTAGAGACAAAATCTATCCGTTGGAGAAGTTATCCAACGATTACTCTGAAAAACTATCCGTTAATCAACCGCATTTAATGCTTTTGACATACTGAAATTCGAATTTTGGTTGGTCAACAGACGAATTTCGTAGAGACCGAAGGTTAACAGCTTTAACATTGAAAGCTCGAAGTTCGTCTGTCATGAAGTGAAATTCGAATTTTGATATTTGAAAAATGTTTCTGTGTTGTGACATACGAATTTTCAAGTGTAAAGTTTTTCTGTTGAGTGTGAACAATACTTTCAATTTGCTACAGTGCCTTCGAAATTTGAATTTTGGAACCCCAAAATTCATCTGTCCGTAGCTGGTTTACAAGGCTCAGTAGTTCATATAGTTCAAAATTTGAATTTTCAAATATCAAAGTTCGTCTGTCAGAGAGACCTCTTTTCAGACTAAATTCAAAATTCGAATTTATAAATACTGTCATTCGTATGTCAACATATCACTGCAACAGACTCAAAAGCTTAGTTTCTGAAATTCAAATTTTCATGTTCAAAGTTCGTCTGTCAGTGGGCAATTTTGACATTCAATCCAAAGTTAGTTTCAGATGAACATTGACATAATTTCAAACGAATTTCTATAGTTTTCATAAGTTTCATTTTGTCTGAAATTCAAATTTTCAAAACCCAAAGTTCGTCTGTTGCTCAAGGTTTCTTTCAGACACTTATCAAAGTTTGAATTTCATTAAGTCAAAGTTCGTCTGTCAGAGAGGCATCTCTTCAGACTTGTTCAGTTTCAATGCAAAATTCGAATTTCCAAAGGCCAAAGTTCGAACTTTCATTAAGACAGATTGGTATTATCCTTTTAAACTTCGTCTGTTGGTGGGTATTTTTCAAATATTCCATGATTTAACACATAATCAAGGTTTTAAAACTTCTTTCTACCAAATCAAAATCTTTTACTCAAATAAAACACTACTAAACATCCTACAACAAACTTTGCACAGATTTCTCCAGGATTTCTTCACTTGAACTGTTTGTGCACCTTTGATATCTTTTATTCCAAGCTCTTGAGAGTTGATTTGAAATCATCAAAACTTCTTGATTCAACATTCTCCCCCTTTTTGATGATGACAAAACAATTTACAAACTGGATTAGTACTTGGGTTTACTTTAACAAGCTCCCCCTCAACATATACATTATATATCAGAAGATATCATATATAGTAAATCATGTGAAGAAATTCAAAGAACAAATCATTGCAACCAAGAAATTCTTTCATTTAATCAAATGTTGCTTTACAAATTTAAGCAAAGTTCTTCTAAATACACAAATCAAATAAAACACAAACAATCATAACAAACAACTGAGACACAGTACAGCACTACACGAGGACTTAAGCCTAAAATTCTAATCACTTCTTCTTTGGCTTGGTCTTCTTGCTGTAAGTCTTTCTAGATGGCTCAGCAGCAGTCTTGCCAGTTTGCTTACTCTTCTCCCCCTTTTTGGCATCATCAGGAAGGTGAACAAAATCAGCCGGAGGAGGGATCTGAGAAACTGGAATAGCTTGGAGGGGCACAAGATCAAAAGGGAGATCTGGTTCAACTGAGGGAGGCTACTCAGAAGGCTCAGAGCTTGGATCTTCATCATCAGAGATCTCAAGCAGCTGTTGTATTTCTTGCCTGGAAAGAGCCAATTGAGCCCTTTGTTATTCTGAGAGACCATATGCAGAAAGAGATGAAGGAGCAGGGTTATCAGAACGAAACATTTCCTCAAGCCTTCTTCTCTGAGCTTGCAAGAGAGTATTGCGAGCAATAGCTTCAAAATCAACAACAGGCACAATGCTTCTCTCTTCATTGCTGGCACCCTCCAACATTGATGAAGTGGAAATGGCTGCCACAAGTCTTTTAACTTGCTCAGATTCTTGAGTGGAAAGAATTGAATCTTGAGCATCTTCTTGAATGGGCACATGAGGGCCTGTTTCCTGAGGTCATTCTTCTTCCAAACCATAGTCCAAGGGTGGACCAAGACTACGTGTCCTCATTGCACCAGCAGGCTCAGCACCATCTACATCATCATCATGCTCAGAGGAGGCTATCTCGAAGGGGCTTGAAGGCTCAGGAGTTGGAGACTGAACTGGTACAGAGAACCCTGGCTGAGGTGGAGCTGATGTGGCAAGGATTGCACTCCAAATTTCTTCATAGGCATCAGCAACCACTTTCAT
The DNA here is from genome assembly GCA_026686845.1 of Adenanthera pavonina. NCBI lineage: Eukaryota > Viridiplantae > Streptophyta > Magnoliopsida > Fabales > Fabaceae > Adenanthera > Adenanthera pavonina. The sequence continues at coordinate 9,752,290 of JAIVEN010000026.1, read as the reverse complement.
GTTCTTTGCCAACTGATGAATCTGATCTTGCAGATGAGCAAATTTGGCATTTTGCTCATCCCTGATGCTAAGAATGAGTATAGACAGGTGGTCATACAACTCAGTGATCTTGGTTGGCTTGGCACGAGAGGAGGGAGTAGATGGAATGTGAGTATGCTTGGATGGAGATAGGAAAGGCAGAGAAGGCTGTGGTGTAGGTCTAGCAGGAGCCTCAGAAGTACCTTCTTGCTGTTGGGAGGCACCTTCAAAGAAAAGATCTTCAGATTTTCCTGCTCCCTTCCCAATCCATCTTCCTTCACTTCTTTCAATTCCCATCCTTTGAAGTTCTTCCTCCTTGAAGATCTCAGTGGGTTTCCCTTTCCCCTTCTCAAGATGCTAAATTCTAGCATATTGCAGAATTCTGAAAATGATAGCTACGTAGGGGAGTGTGGAGTCCTTCCTCTGATCTCTTGCTTTGATCATGCGTTGAAGTATGATATGTCCCATGTTGATCAACTTTCCACACATGATTGCTGCCATGACATGTGTCTCTGCCCTTGTTATCAGATTGAAGCTGCCTCCTTTGTTGAATATGATCCTAGACACTATGTAGTGTAGGATCCTCACTTGGGCACTGTGATAGAAAAAATTAGAATATTTAAAATATCTTTTAGATTTAATAAAATTTCACCATATCTTTTAGAATTTATTAGGATTTAGATTTCATCTTTCTTTTATATGATTTAGTTATTTGAATTATAATTTATCTTCTGTTTAGATTTAGAATATTTTGAAAATATATATCTTATTTTAGGATTCTAGTAGGATTAGGATTAAAGCTCTATAAATAAGAGCTTATTACTCATTTTGTATGGAAAGACATTGATTAATGATTTGAGTTATAGTTTGAGTGAATTATCTCTCTCCCTCAAATTCTTCCTTTTCTCCCTCCTTGAGTTCTCCCTTTTTTTTCTTGAGTTATCCCTTCCCTGTCTCTCTATCTTACCTTCCCCACTCTGTTCACATCATTTGGTATCAGAGCCTAATTTTCACCATGACCAAAAATTCCCAAATTACCCAACAAGACCTTGAGGAAATTGAAAAGAGTTACAAAGAGTATGTAGATCAAGCGCTTGAATCTCTTCAAATTGAGATAAAGCATGATCGAGAGAAAACAAACCAATTGATCAAGGAGATGAGGCAGTCCATAAACATGATGAGCAAGCAACTTTCGGGTAAGACATCAGAAAGTATACTTGGAAATCTAAATGACTGCAAAGAGATACCTTCCTCTAGTCAATTTAAGGTTCTACCTTATGAGATTCGTCAATCCGAACATGGTGACAAAAACCATGATGGTAGGGGTTCTCTTCCCAAGACTGACAACCACCAGAATGACTATATAAGAGATCATCGAGAAGCTTACAAGTGGATTCCTCCTGATGACATAATTAAGAAGATCAAAATTGAAGCTCATGAGTTTGATGAATTATTAGATTCGAGTTCTTTCTTAGATGGAATGGTTAGCATCAAACATTACTTTGAATGGATGAAGCAAAAGCAACTGTGGAGATTGAAATCAAGGAGGCAAATCCACCTTAACCCTAAGGTGAGAGTGATAAAGATTCGAGGATGAATCTTTTCGAAGAAAGGGGGAATGATAGAAAAAATTAGAATATTTAAAATATCTTTTAGATTTAATAAGATTTCACTATATCTTTTAGAATTTATTAGGATTTAGATTTCATCTTTCTTTTATATGATTTAGTTATTTGAATTATAATTTATCTTCTGTTTAGATTTAGAATATTTTGAAAAGATATATCTTATTTTAGGATTCTAGTAGGATTAGGATTAAAGCTCTATAAATAAGAGCTTATTACTCATTTTGTATGGAAAGACATTGATTAATGATTTGAGTTATAATTTGAGTGAATTATCTCCCCCCTCAAGTTCTTTCTTTTCTCCCTCCTTGAGTTCTCCCTTCTTTTCCTTGAGTTCTCTCTTCTTTGTCTCTCTATCTTACCTTCTCGCTCTATTCACATCACACTGAGGTATGTGGGCTTCAGCAGGTTTATGGTTGGCCAATTTTCCTTTCTTCTGAACAATGTGCTCAGAATTGTGCTCTCCTTGTAGCTCAGAAAGGGGACAGCTTCTTCATCAGCAATATCTGCCTCATCCATGTATCCAGAGGCAGTGATGTCAATCTTGAGGCCATCTTGCCCTGGGATTTCCAGCACTTCATTGAGAGTCTCATCTGTGAGCCAGATGGTCCTTGATCTCAGATTGACCTCCCACTTCTTCTTCTTACTGTTGTACTTCAAGGAGGCATACTATGTCTTTACTACTTTATCATCATATCTCTCCAATATCTCCAACAGATTCTTATATCTCAACATCCATATTCCAGCATCAAAACTATTAGAGACCAAGAAATCTTCCAAGTTTACACAATGAGGCTTGATTACCTTTTTATTGGCAAACTTGGTGGAGTATTCCTCTTGAATCTGTGGGGTGCTCCATAATGGTAGTGTAGTAAGTTCATATTCTCCAGATTCAGTACTTGAGGAGGAAGTGGAAGCAACAGTCTTAGCAGCAGCAGGAACAGGGATCGAAGGTTCTGCTTTCTTCGAGGAAGAGGGTCCAGCCTTCTTTGATTCATCCTTCGGTGTAGTTTTCTGACGTTTGGAAGGAGTTCCCTTGCTTGATTCGGCCTTTCTTTTCGGTTTATCACCCTCCTTTGAGGCATATTGGGACTTGACTGATCTCTTTGGACGAGCCTCTCCTTTTCCAGCTTCAGGATTCTTTACTCTTGCCATTTTCGAGGATGAATGATTTAGAATGAAGCCGAGATTGGGTTTATAGGGTGCGAAAATTAATTTAAACGGTGGGAAATGAAGATTTTTGGTCAGAATTTACGAGAATTGAAGAGAGGATTTGAACAAACCCAGAGAGGAAGAGAGTAGGGTTGCGTCTGTTCATTAGAAAACCGTCATTTTTAACTTAAGTAACCGCCTGACAGACGAATTTTGAGGGGTCAAAATTTGAATTTTGAGCAGTTAAAAGTTAAACCGTTCAGCAAAGCTTACTGACAGACAAATTTTCTTATAAAAGTTTGTCTGACAGAGGCTTGGTTCAAGCAACATAAGATGAACAGACGAACTTTGTTCCAACAAAGTTCAAATTTTGAAGAGTAAACATCAAACAGCAAACAAATCACCAAACAACAGACGGATTAATCATACAAAACTTCATCTTTTAAAGATTCAACATTGAGGAGCATGTTTCAACATACGAATTTTCAAATCAGAAATTCAAATTTCTTTACTTTGTAAAAGTTTTCCAACATTCATATTTTAAGAGATAAACATTAATATAATCATCATGTTGGACAAACATAACTTTGAAATTTTTGTTCTTGAAAATTCAAATTTTGAAGGTCCAACATACGAATTTTGAGGCATCACCGTGAACTGTTCCAACTTATAACAGGCTGAAGTTCGTCTATTGGGCATCCAACATTCGAATGTTGACCATGCTGACTTCTTCAGAAACTTAGTTTTTCACAAAAATTCATCTAACACACAATTAACATACGAATTTCAACTTTAAAAACTTACAGAATGGATCCAGAAACTCAAAATTTCTGCCATTTTCTTCACTTTTTGATTGTTCCATTCTCGTATGCTCCATTTTTCGGATTTATTGCCATTGAATCTCATGAGGAGCACCTGCAACTTAAATTAAATATCCTCCGATGCTAAAGTTAGAATTAATTTAATGTTGGAAAATCTAAAAACAGAATTACACACGGATTTACTTACAGTTCATTGGGATTTACCATGCCCAATTCTCTTCTTATTTTGCAATGTCTATCTTCTGATAGAGGCTTTGTCAAGATATCTGCAACTTGATTACTCTGGCCTGATTTCTCCTTTCAAAACATGATCCCTTATGAAGTGGTGCCTAACTTCAATATGTTTTGTCCTTGAATGCATGACAGGATTCTTTGTGATGTTAATGACATTTTGATTGTCACACATGATTGGTATTTCCTTCATCTCAACCTCAAGATCTTCAAGCTGATGTTTCATCCAGATGATTTAGGCACAACAGCTTCCTGCTGCAACATACTCAGCCTCTGCTGTGGATAAGGCTACACTGTTTTACTTTTTGCTAAACCATGAAACCAAGGATCCTCCAAGAAACTGACATGTTCCACTTTTGCTTTTTCTGTCAGTTTTGGATCCTGCAAAGTCAGCATCAGTGTATCCTTTGAGATCTTCTCCATTGCCTTTAGGATACCAAAGACCCATCTGTGAAGTTCCAATGAGATATCTGAAGATACATTTCACAGCAATTGCATGGGTCTCCTTGGGACATGATTGGAATCTTGCACACATACAGACACTAAACATAATGTCAGGTCTGCTGGCAGTTAGGTACAGTAGGGATCCAATCATTCTTCTGTACTGAGTTATGTCTAACATTTTCCCTTTTTCATCCTTATCTAGCTTGGTTGCAGTAGCCATAGGTATCCCCATTGGCTTGGCATTTTCCATTCCAAACTTCTTTAGCAATTCCTTCAGATACTTGGATTGGTTGAGGAAGATATCATCATCGCACTGCCCAGATTCTCTTTTCAATTGTTGTGAATGAAGCATTTGCAGCAGAACACATGGAGATGTGACAGATTTGGCTTTCTTCCCTTGTACAGCTCATAAGGAGTCTTCCCAATGATTGGTCTGATGTAAGCTCTATTTATGATGTAGCTTGCTGTATTCATTGCATCAACCCAAAATACTTGAGAAAGTTCCTTTTTATTCAGCATTGCTCTAACCATCTCTCTAATTGTTCTGTTCTTCCTTTCTACTACTCCATTCTGTTGTGGAGTTCTTGGGGCTGAGAAGTTGTGGTCAATTCCATGTTCATTGCAATACTTCAGAAAGTATGAGTTCTCAAATTCTTCTCCATGATCTGAGCTGATAGACACAATGAAAATACCTTTATCATTTTGCACTTTCTTGGCTAAGGTTACAAATGCGTCAAAGGTATCACTTTTAGAGGAAAGAAACAATGTTCATGTAAATCTAGAATAATCATCTACAATGACAAGCACATACATATTTTCACCAATGCTTTTTACCCTAGACGGACCAATTAAGTCCATATGCAGTAGTTCTAGTGGTCTAGTTGTGGTGACTACATTTTTGGGTTTAAAAGAAGATTTAGTTTGTTTTCCTCTTAGGCATGCATCACATTCTTTATCCTTTTCAAAAGTGATTTTTGGCTGGCCAGTGACTAGCTCGTTTTTAACCAGTTTTGAAAGCTGATTCATGTTAACATGAGCTAATCTTCTATGCCATAGCCAACTGTCATTGTCCTGACTAATTAAGCAAACAGAATCTAAGGGAGGAAGTTCATCAAGATCAATAGTATAGCAGTTACCATCCCTTTGAGCTTTGAGGATTACTTTATGATCACTTTTTCTGATGACTAGGCAGAATTTTGAGTCAAACAGTACCCAATTTCCTTTGTCACATGTTTAGCTCACACTCAGCAGATTGTGGTTGAGGCCTATCACAAACAGCACATCTTCAATGGATGTTTCAGGATTCTTGCCCACAATGCCAATACCAATTATTCTGCCATACTGATCACCTCCAAATGTCACATTTCCTCCTTTCTTGTCTCTGAGGGTGATGAACTTCTCCTTATCACCGGTCATGTGACTTGAGCAGGCACTGTCCATATACCATTTATTGTTCTTTCTAGCTTTGAGACAGACCTGCAAAACAAAGTTCAAGTTTTCTTCTTAGGTACCCAAATCTACTTGGGTCCTTTTCTGTCAGTGGTCTTTTCCCTAGATACAGATGTACCTTAGGGAACCCATTTAACCTTCCTGTCAAGTCCATTTTTCTTTAAAGCACATGATCTAGAAATATGCCCCTTTTTGTTACAGAAGTGACAGGTGGTAAAGGGACTGCTAGATTGAGAAGCAGGAAGAAAACAATGCAGATAATATTTTTGTTTAGCATGCCTTGGTTGATTATATGATTCAATGTGATGTGCCATATGATCTTGCCTTCTACTTCTATCAGCATGCACAAAATATCTCATATATACATTCTGATTTTTCTTCCTAATCTTTTATTTAACAGCACAAGGATCATAGCCAAGTCCAGCTTTTCCTTGTGATATTCTTTGGCTTCCCATTAAAGCAAACAACATGTCTTTATCTCTAGTAAGCCTAGACATACCTTTCACTAGATATTCATTAGTTTGCTTTAGTTCAATGCATGATTTACAGCAAACAGATTCAGAAATAGGTAGAGAATCAGTTTCAGAAATATTGTGTTGAGATTCTATTTTGTTAATCTTTTTCTTAGCTTGCTTTAGTTCTTTAGCAATTCTAACAAACTCATCATGCAGCTCATGAAATGCATCCAGTAATTCGGAATAGGAAGGTTCAGATTCATATACCTCATCTTCTTGATCACTGCTGCATGGGATTTTAGCTTCTTCAGAGGCAAGTGCCATGAGACAGATGTTGACAATTTCATCTTCATCATCATCTTCTTCATCCGAGCTGTTGCCCCATATTGATGAGATGTAAGCTCTCTTCTTCTTGCCTTTGTCTGCAGGTTTCTTTTCTTTCTCTTGCTTCTTGAGGAATTGTGGACAATCCCATTTGATATGTCCTTACTTTTTGCACTCATAGCAAGTCACAGGCTCTTTTGCTTCTCTCTTGCTATCTCCAATAGCTCATTTCTTGAAGATTTTCTTATTTCTCTTCTTGCTGTAGAATCTTCCGAATTTTCTGACCATCATAGCCAAAGTTTCTTCATCTAGCTCATCTCCATCGTCAGATTCTTCTTCCTTTTCTTTAGCAACTTTGAGAGCAATGCATTTCTTCTTTCTGTCTTGTCCAGCTTCCTTGAGAGCTTTCATTTTTCCTTCATACTCCTCGAGGCTGCCAAAGAGACTATGACAGAGGCCATTGATTCTCCTCTAGCTTCCTCTATTGCTGTTACTTTGGGTTGCCATTCCAGAGGGAGAGCTCTGAGGATCTTTCTGACTTTCTCTGTTTGAGTATACTCCTTTCCCAGGCTCTTCAGTTGATTCACAATGAGGGTGAATCTTTTCTGTAGCTCTTTTATATTCTCTCCTTTAGCCATTCTGAAGCTTTCATATTCTTCTATGCATGTATTTAGTTTGTTTTCCCTGATTCCAGTTGTTCCTTTATGAGCAATTTGCAGGGTGTCCCATATTTCCTTGGCAGTGGAGCATTGGGAGACTCTGTAGAATTCGTCTTGATTCAAAGCACTAACCAAATAGTGTTTTGCCTTGAAATTCAGCAAGACTCTTCTTCTATCTTCCTCATTCCATTCAGCTTCTAGCTTCTCTTTGTATTTTTCATCATCTTCTAAAGCCATTGGGACAAAATCTCCCTTCTGAATGACTGACCAGATGTCCAGATCGATTGACTAGAGATAGATTTACATCCTTATCTTTCAGTACCCATAGTGTTTTCCACTGAAGCCAGGTGGTCTATTTGTGTTGTTGCCTTCTGGTAATATACTTTCTCCAAAGCCAGCTGTAACATCCCAAGAAAAACTAAAATATGTAGAAATATATAGAGATTTTGCAAAAACGAACAGGCACAATTTTGAGTGAAAAAGGGCAAAGAGGTTATTTTTTATGGTTGAATGGAAAAATGAGAAAATTATATTTTTATTTCCAAAGAATTATGAAAAGGACATCCACATCCCAAAAGCATTAAAATGTACGTGGAGAATAAAAAAAAGTCTTGGGAAAAATTACACTTAATGACCCGAAAGTTTTAAAAATTATAATTTAACCTCGGGTCAAGGGTAATTTTGTAAATATGTAAAATTATGTCAAAATGAAGCTCTTGACGAGAGAAGTCTAATGGTATATGCCACTGAGGGTTAATGTCCAAGAATAAAGAAATAATCAGTGCCGAGTGTCTAAAAGTAATAGTAAACCGATAAAGTAAACTGTGGGCCCTACTGATAGTTAAAAAGAAATGGGTCTGGATATGGGTCATACATAGATACCATTTGGGACAGGATAATTATGAAAATATAAAAATAAAATTAGAATAGTCCTGTATCCCAAAAATGCTAAATTACTGTAAAGACAATTTTATCGGTACGATTAAAAAGTATCCGGATTGAGGTATATCTGGATCAGAAAAATTGAACAATTTTTGGACACATTTTTCCCTCTCTCATGCGTGATTTGCTGCAGCCAATTGTCCAAATTATTTAATGATTTTTGAAGGCAAACTTCTTGAAGAAGGAGACCAAAAAGTAATCATGGTTACTTTTGTTAATTAACCATGATTAGCTATAATATTAACCATCTAGTTAAGTCATTTAATTGCCTTCTTTCCTCTGCATTTTCACGCATGAACCAGTAGCTAAACCAGAGGAAGAAAACGCAAGAAGAGGAAGGAGAAAAAGAGGAAGAAAAGGAAGAGGAGTCAAAGCAAAATTGAAACACAAATCGGTAAGCTTCTATGTTACTACCCTAAGTTTACTATCCATGGTTTTTAAAGCATGATTTATGGTTTAGTTTTCTTCCTTTACACCTTAGGGTTTCATCCAAATTGGGTTTTAGCATAGGAATGAGTTTTGGACCATGAAACTTAGGGGAAAGCATAGACTCGACACTAGAAGCATGAATCCATGGATGGTTTGAAGTGATTTGAATGAAATTTTTTTTAATCACTATGAGATAATTTCGGCCAGAACAGGGGAGGTATTTAGAGTTGGAATTTCATGATTTTGACCTCAAAAATGGATTCCCCATGGTCCAAGACCTTAGGAACAAGTATATTGTACAAAGAAAAAGTAAAGGAAAACAAAGTGAAAAATTTGGGTTTTAGTGTATAAAGTATTGTGTAATTCCGAAAAACCAATGGATAAATTGGTTCAATGATGATGTGTACAGGTTCAAGAAGGTTGTGGAAAGCTCAAAAAGTGGTGGACCAAGTTTGGAAAGCAAGGGAGCATCATAAGGTAGTTAATTTCCCATACTAGCATTATGTTACCATGTTTGTTTCAATGTGTTTTATGCCTTGTCATATGATTACAATGATGTTTTGAAATGATTTATATGTATTGGCTGAGTTGTTGGAGGGGCATTGAGACCCCGGGATGTCCATTTGTCAAAACGAAACTCTGCCGAAAATTTTATGAATTCATATGACGCAAATGTGATAATGCATTCAACATGTGTTAAGGTATGCAAAATGTCTTATCTTGATATTTTTATGTTTAATGTGATGATGTGATGGCATGTTGGATGTTAAATACTGAGATTCTTTGAATGTCACCCTCCCAAATATTAACCATGAATAGGTAGCAACAATGGCAAGTCCACCAAGGAAGAGAAGGGAAAGGAGAAATACTTTGGCCATTAACGTGATATTTAAGGCATCGGCCATGAGTTTTGATCTGCTGCATAAATTGGTAATTGTGATGAGAAATAATTTTCTTCCAAATTTTAATATTCCTTTAAGTTCTAGCTAAGGTGTGGCATGATATGAAGATGAATTATGGTCATGTAAATATCTTACAATATTTGTATTGTAAGTATAAGGATATAAATGGTCATTCTGACCACTACCAAATGAAGGTGCTACAGTATGGGCTTGTTGATGTATAAAGTATGAATGTTATCTATGTTTAAAAACTAGATAGAAAGATCTTTCATGTGGCCCAAAGATCACTTAAATAGGATGAGTGTAAGATTTATAGTGAATTTTCAAAGTTAGCCTAGAAAACTGGAATTTCTGAAATTGACCATATGAATAGTAGAAATTCACGAAATTTACTATATAAATTGGCCAAGTAATTGCTCTGATTGATATTTTTCCTGTGTAAATAATGTTTTAAGCTATTCATAGAGATTTGAATCACTTTCATATGATTTTTATTGAATTAGTTATGATTTTCCAAAATTCAGTCGGGAAAAATAAATTTGATTTAATGAATAGTGCCAAGTTGGAAAAATTTTGTTATGCCATTTATTGTGATTCAAGATCCTACTATGATATAAATAGACTTTAGAATGGTTAAATACATGGGAAATGGGCCTATAAAGGAGGTGTTACACCAGCCATTGTAATTGCTGGACTGTGAGATCCTTTGATTGGGAATCCGGGCTCTGATACCACTTGTTAGTTAGGCTGGCTTCCCAAGAGGGGGGTGAATTGGGAAGATTAAAAATTTTATGCAAAATATCAAGGAGATGAAGAATGCAAAATATGATGGTAAAACAGAGTATAAATAAATAACTGTGAAAGTAGCAGAAAATAGAAGAAGACTCATAAATTTATCCTGGTTCGGTCTCTCCACTTGACCTACGTCCAGTCCCCAAGTCACCGCTTGAGATTTTCCACTATTCTGCAAGAATTTAGTGGGCTTCTTGCAAATACCACAGTACAACGTTTGTGCTCTATTTTCTAGAGCTCACTCATTCACTCTCTACACTTTCACAAAGTGTTTCTCAATCCCTTGTGATATCCCCCCACAAGAAAATCTATCTTTCAGATGAAAATTAGATTATTTACAAAGATTAAACTCTCTTAAATAGAGTGAATATGAAAGTTGAAGTACAAACTATTGAAGTGTGAGAGTATGAAGCTTTGAGTAAATGATTTAGCAGAGTTTCAGTATATACAAAGTTAAAATCGTTACCCACAACTTCAAATGATGTTATATTTATAGATTTAGGTCTCAGATATCCGTTAGAGATAAAATCTATCCGTTGGAGAAGTTATCTAATGGTTACTTTGAAAAACTATCCGTTAACCAACCGCATTTAATGCTTCTGACATACTGAAATTCGAATTTGGGTTGGTCAACAGACGAATTTTGCAGAGACCGAAGGTTAACAACTTCAACATTGAAAGCCCGAAGTTCGTCTGTCATGAAGTGAAATTCGAATTTCGATATTTGAAAAATGTTTCTGTGTTGTGACATACGAATTTTCAAATGTAAAGTTTTTCTGTTGAGTGTGAACAGTACTTTCAATTTGCTACAGTGCCTTCGAAATTTGAGTTTTGGAACCCCAAAATTCGTCTGTCCGTAGCTGGTTTACAAGGCTCAGTAGTTCATATAGTTCAAAATTTGAATTTTCAAATATCAAAGTTCGTCTGTCAGAGAGACCTCTTTTCAGACTAAATTCAAAATTCGAATTTATAAATACTGTCATTCGTATGTCAACATATCACTGCAACAGACTCAAAAGCTTAGTTTCTGAAATTCGAATTTTCATGTTCAAAGTTCGTCTGTCAATGGACAATTTTGACATTCAATCCAAAGTTAGTTTCAGATAAACTTTGACATAATTTCAAACGAATTTCTATAGTTTTCATAAGTTTCATTTTGTCTGAAATTCGAATTTTCAAAACCCAAAGTTCATCTGTTGCTTAAGGTTTCTTTCAGACACTTATCAAAGTTTGAATTTCATTAAGTCAAAGTTCGTCTGTCAGAGAGGCATCTCTTCAGACTTGTTCAGTTTCAATGTGAAATTCGAATTTCCAAAGGCCAAAGTTCGAACTTTCATTAAGACAGATTGGTATTATCCTTTTAAACTTCGTCTGTTGGTGGGTATTTTTCAAATATTCCATGATTTAACACAGAATCAAGGTTTTAAAACTTCTTTCTACCAAATCAAAATCTTTTACTCAAATAAAACACTACTAAACATCCTACAACAAACTTTGCACAGATTTCTCCAGGATTTCTTCACTTGAACTGTTTGTGCACCTTTGATATCTTTTATTCCAAGCTCTTGAGAGTTGATTTGGAATCATCAAAACTTATTGATTCAACAATAACCTCACATTGTTGTATCCTGACACGACTGATAGAATTTGGCAAAAATCTCCACCAAGCACAATAATCTTCCCTCTAAAAGACATGTCAGTAGAAGAAGGATTGTGTAGCATCAAAATATCTCTCCAGCTTTTATCTAATGCTTCAAAAGAAAACCTATTTGTCATAGGGGCCTCGTCCCATACAATAAGTATAAATCAATAGTTTAGCAAGATGACTACTCTACTTAATATTACATACAAAATCCTCATTGATAGATATTGGTATATAGAATTGTGAATAAGTTGTTCACCCCCAGGTAATAGAAGTGAAGTAATACCACTTGATGCAATATTCAAAACAATCTTTCCCTATGATTTGAACTAAGTAGCAAGAGTATTCCAAATGTAGATTTTACCAGTACCTCCATAGTCTTTATTTAATTAATTATTTAATAATTAATAGAATATAAAGTAATTAGTTATTTTCAAATTTCAAAATTGTAATTGACAATTTGGAATAAATTTAATTAATATCAAATCAATTATTAATTTCACTATACGTAAAAGTTATCAATCACCTTACTAATAGTAAAAATTAAAATTTAATATGTACTAAATTTTCAGTTGCAACAGAAAATTTTTGTAAGTGTAGAAAATTGAATTTACACATAAGGAATCACTTTAAAATTCAAATAATTAGTCAACCATAATTTGTCATGATTACATGTTGGAATTCATCATGAAATTTTTTGTAAGGCTAATGTGGCTAACAAAAACAATGTGAAAATAAAATACACATGAGATTATTATATGGCCTTCCACCTCAACAATAATCATACGACATTCCACCTTAGCAGCATTGTGAACACTTTATTTTGTCCGGGCATTTCTAAAAATAATAAAATTGAAAAAAAACAAAAGAAATAAAAAATTTCCTTTTATGTAAGGAAATTAGTAATTATCAGTTAATTTCAAGAAAAAAAAAAGCAAATCTTCAAAAATCTAAAAATACTCTTTGAATCTAATTTTTTCCTTCGAGAATTTGAGATCTAAAATTAAAAAAAAAAGAGAAAAAAGAAAAAATTAAAAATTAAAATCCTTTTAGTCCTAAAAGAAAGCAATAATAATAAAGATCTTTAAATAAATTAGATCTTGCAAAAATAAAACAAGAAATAATATTAACAAAAAAAAGATTAAAAAAAAAGAGAAGAAAAAAAAGAAAAAATAATAGCAAAAAAAAAAAAGAGGAAAAAGGGAGGCTGAAACCAGAAACATAGCGTTTCAGCTTCCAATAAGAGTTAGTATTCGTAAATTGTTATCTGATGTCTAAAACTTGTTTTTTGCTTCTTGTGATTGGAATATTTTGGGGTCTCAACTGATGAATCGTAGGTGATAGGCTTTATGGGATCATTGTATTGCATCTTGATTGATGAACATTTTCTTTGATTATATGTTCATATATCCTTTATTAGTTTGAGTCACAATGTGAATGAACTCGTGATTGAAGTTTTTACTAATTCTTGAGCATTAGAGTAGCCCTAGACCTGGTATTCACAAACACGAAGATTTACGTTCTGGAGCATGAATTTTCTAGTGATGTTTGTTATTTGAAGAGTTTTTTGTTTGGATGAGGTTGACGAGATACCTTAGCTGTAGACTGGATATGAATATTATTTGCTTTAGAAATCTCGCCCATATTTATGTGTCAAATCTATTTCGCATATCTATTTCTGGGCTCCTCTCTGTCGTCACTTTTGATCATGAGAGGGGTTTTATTGAGTTCTAAATTCAAGCTAGTAGAATCATGTTTCTATTTTCAGCTCCAAGTCATGCCCATTATACTTTACTTTGTTATTCTAAACTTGTATTTGTTGTCACAAACTCATTGGTTCTGCTCCATGCCTTAGAAAGATGATCATATGATTGCGTTTCTTGCATTTGATGATTGCACTATGCCAAAATACGCCTTTCTTGGTGGTTATTTTGGTTTTTATTGGTGGTTAAAAGCAGCCAAGTATGTTAGCGTCGAAAAAAACTGTACATTTCATTAGCGGTTCTAAACCGCCAAAAAAAGTTATATTCATTGGCAATTATATCTTATAACCACCAACAAAAGTCATATTCCCTTGCGGTCTTGCGGTTATATGTAATAACCGCAAAGAAATTTGGACTTTAGTTGGCGGTTATATATATAACTGCCAACTAAAGTGAGAAATATTAATTTTTAATTAATTTTAATTTTACTTTTAGTTGGCGGTTTTGTATCTAACTGCCAACTAAAATTTTATAAATTTTTTTATTTAAATTTGAATATTCAAATTTTAATATGAGTTGGCGAGTCTAATTTATAACTGCCAACTAAAATATTTACGTTGGCGGTTGTATTAATAACCGCCAACAAAAGTACTTATTTTTTTTCCTACATTTTATTATTTTTGCAATCCCTCGAACCTGCTTCAGCGTCAATATGTAGCAGAACCGAATACCTATAACTAAAAGACATCTATCTAAAGCAAAAGTTATATTATATTCAAAATATCTCAATAAAAAGTTACAAACAATATTTATATCCAATTGACAAGATCAAAAAATGATATAACAAACCTAATTAACATTATCCAGTAACTAGATTTCCAAAAGTATCATTTATATTAGGCCAATCTATAGCTTCTACACTAACAACTAATATATATACACATGACCAAAAGCTACATATCAAACTATCTATCATATATGATGACGAAGAGAACAAAAAAAGCATGCATCTTCTAGCCTTTAGAAGTGATCAGTCTATGCTTCTTCCCTTGTACTGCCTGCAACATGATCAATTTTAAATTCATAAGCTATCCAAAACAGATTAGAACCACCAATTGAATGTAACTATATGATAAAACCAAAACCAAACAGCTACAAAGTACAACCAAACAACTACAAATAACACTAGAATGTGTTCACTCATACCCACCTCCTAAGTCCAACCACATATTGACTTCACTCCTCTTTGAGTTCTTTTATCTGAGCTTCAGAGTATCCCTCAGAGTATGTATTCGAAAAATACTGAAAATAAAAATATTACATATTACAGAAGCAGTTTATATTATTAAAATTTTATATAAATATCATAAAAATGAATTATGTACATACCTTGGAGGGGATCGAGATTTGTCGATGTAAAATGATATCTTTCATGTATTTCAGCACATAGTATCTACAATCATTATCATTAGATTATTTCGGACACTGAATAAAATTATATAAATATTAGATTAATTACAATAAATGTTAATCCCAATAGTTGATTGAGTATTAAATTATAAATACCTGAATACGTGTCCATTTATACAAAAAGGCCGGATCTAGTAGAGTCTTTTGGTTGTTGGGCTTACTATTGTTGCGTAGCCCACGTGCTGCTCAAAACATACTCACCCCTCTGTTAAGCATTACAAAAGAAAATTAATACAGAAAAAATTGAGGTTAATAAATAGAAAAATACAAAAACACATAATATAATTGCATATTCTTACTGATTTATCATCTCTAGCATCTGTGGGTGGTAGTCTAGCGAATTTCGTTTGGGATCCAAAAAATATATTTTTGGTTTGATTAGTTCAATACAAATCAACATCCAATGATTCCTAGGAGAAAAAATTACTAGTTTTAGGAAAGAAACTTAAAATAAAGCAGTCCAACATGAAATAAGACATTATTTAAAAGTTTAATGATAAATGACTTACCCTTGCATAAATGGTGCCAAAAATAACACCCCTTCACCCCTATTTGTAGTCAATGCATCTGTCACATCTTGTGACTGATCTGTGATCTTTCTCTGTGGCATCAAACCCGATGTATAAGCTGAAATATCTTATGGGTGGATGAAGGCAAATCTGTCGATCAGTTGAGAAGGGGCTAGAATTTTTTCATACAAAAATCTAAAATGGAAAAAGTAATAGATTAGGGTCACATAGTCAAATGAAAGATCAATTCATTTAGGTTAATTTCAATACCTGATATATATGTTAATATTCTGTACCCCAAGCCATTCATGATCCATGATGTAAGAGATCATATCTTCAGTTATCACTTCAGATACTTCCTTACCATAAACCCCTGCATCATATGGAATGTGTATCAATTGCCATAACCCCATGGTTAATATACCATTAAGCAATTCACGATTTTGTGACTTTGATGACTGAGGCTGTCCCTTCGCTAGTGCAATGATTGACTCCCCCGATTGTCCCGACACAACTTTCTTCCCTTGACTATTTCCTATGGACTGTGCAACACAAGTAGTCAATTGATTAACATACAAACAAATTGTAATTAATTGACTTGTCAACTAACATATACCTTTTTCGGTGGAGCAATAGTAATGAGATTCACAGGCCATGCTACAAATCCACCCATGGCCTGTTCTACCATTTTTGCTCCCTCAATAGGCACAGGCAACCTCGCTGTCTCTTCTTGTGGAAGTACAATCGATACTCTGACATGTTCTATAGGCAAGGGTGCATTGTGAAGCATGTCCACTGGGATGTTATACACCTGCCCTTTTGCAACCACATGTCGGGAGTCATCTAGCCATAATAGACAATGTCCTTTACCCTATACCAATCATAACATTAGAAATTATTAATATATATCAACAACTAACTATAAATTTAGTTCATAAGAGAAGCAATTACCAGAGGGAGATGCTCAGATGGAGGAGTACAACTATCTTTCACACTAGGACTGATTGCAACCCCTTGGCTCCCCTGTAACGTAGCTTGTTTGACCAACAACTCAAGCTGGGCTAATTGCCTATTCATGTCAGATTGTATTTCATGTTATTGTTGAACAATTGCCTCCAATTCAAGAACCCTAGCTGCAGCGTCAGAGTGGCGGCGATTGGTCCCGAGATAGGCCCTATTGGTGACACCAAATCCAGCACCTCTAACATGTCTAGGGTGTTCAGGGAGCTCCAGTGCTTGGCTAAGTACATCCAACTCTAAGCCTTGCTCGCCATCAAAGGTCTAATTTGAAATCTGGATATGTGGAAATAAAACAAGAAATAATTTTTTGTCCTTCTAAAAAATGAGAGTTCAAATCATTGTTGTAAAGGAGCACTTACTATTTTTTCAACAACTTTCTGAACATTCTCATTCTCAATAATCCTTTCTTTGTTTTTCCTAGATTCTGACCATAGCTCATGATGTGTACTTTTGTCCGTGTGGATCCCTCCTTCAATACCTGTGCATTCATGAAAATAATAATTGTGCATTCGAATAAATTTAAGTATTGACAAACATAAGATATATATGCACTTACCAACTTCCTCTCTACTCCAAAGTATCCCAGACGGCCGGCTTGGTAAGAATACTATTGACTCTTTGCCCTTTGACTATTTGCTTCACTTAATTTCTGAAAAAATTTTAATACTAAAATCAAATAATTATAAATAAAGAGGATTAGAATATTTAAATATAAACAAGAAAAATTGTTCACCTTAAACTTCTCCTGACGCCACAAATCGATAAAGCCATCCCAGTGTTCCTGTTTTATGTAGATTCTAAATTCCTCAGGTGGATGCTCAATGATGTTGCCAGCTTCATCTTTCATAAAGTGCCTCATCAAGATATATTGAAAATTATGCATCAAAATCCCTGCCTTTTGATATATATACACTTTATGGCTTTCATTAACGTCAAAAGCAGACTATAAAACAAAATACTCAAATTAATTATAATAGGTTTGCATGCATAAAAAAATGTAGCTAAGTACTGAAATTAATTAAATTACCACTATGTCTTGGAAAACTAAATCCTTTACAGCAAAGGGAACTTTCCTCCAATCATCCCATTCTAGATGGCTAATGGGCACCTTCAACTTTGCAGCCACTTTGATATATCTACTTAACTTCTTCCCACCTTCATTGACTAAATGATTTTTGTAATTCCATTCCACATGGATCTTGTTTCCAGTATCTCTTGTGTGGTAAACCTCTTTCATTACTGTCAAACCATGTTGGTGCTTCGCCATCTCTCATTGTAATGTGACACGCTTTGCCATATTTACCTGTAATAATATCAAAATGATTAATTAAATAATGAAAAATAAATTACATAACAAAATAAGAAGATCATTATATTAAATAACGAAAATAAATTGAAGGCAATATATATATATATGTTTAAATAAAACCTTTTCCTCTTTCTTGTTCTACCATGAATGATTCCACCCCTCCTTTTCATGATCCAAATCCTCTCTTCATGATCATCTCTCGATAGAGGGCATCATCTCCAGTGGAACCAACATCAAATGATGCCCCAAAAAATGAATCATCCTCAATATCTTCATCCTGTTGGTCTCCACCTTGATTGTGATGATCAATTATTTTGTTGGTTAACATGACAATCGACCACCTCTTATTAGCAAGATCAGGGACATAAAACATCTGTTGAGCTTGAGATGTTAAAATAAAAGGCTCATCTTTGTACCCTATCTTAGTAAGATCAACCAGAACAAACCCTAACTCATAAACTCGAAGGCCATTATTGTTGTCAACCCACTTATAACCGAAAACCGGTGCCTAAAACAAGATGTAATCCAACTTCCATATGTGCTCAACTACCCTGAAGTATAGCATATTTGTAAAAAATAGGGTTTCTATCTTTGGCAATAGAAATATGCATTGATTGAGCTATAAGGGTTACCACACTGTTTTGCATTGTGCTCTGATCATCTTGCTCTTTTGTATAGAATGTGTAGGCATTTATGAGGTAACTGGTGTAAGAGAAGACATGCATAGATAGACCATTAGCTAACCATCTCAACTTGTCTGAAACTGAACCAGGATTCCTTTCCCACTCTAAAATAATATGATCTCTCAGCCAATCTATAAAAAATCGATTGTGTTCTTTTGATATCCAACTCTCATTCTTATTGGGGTTTAAGCTTGTAAGTTTCTCCTTGTGCATTTCCACATATGGAAGAACCTCATCAGAGTTGTGCAAAACATACAAGTGAGCTTGCTCCCACTATGTCCTGGATATGCTAACAATTTCCTTTCCCATAATCCCTTCCTCAGATGTTCTTCCCATGTGACGATACTTAGGAAGGTCAATGTTATCAACATTGGATAAGTATTCGGTGCAAAATTCAACAACTTCTTTGGCTATATACCATTCAACAATACAACCCTCTAGTTTACTTCGGTTTTTCACATAGCCTTTTAATATCTTTATGTAACGCTCAATTGGGTACATCCACCTCATATAAGCTGGACCACATAACTGTGTCTCCCTAACCAGGTGAATCGTTAGATGAACCATCATATCAAAGAACGAAGGCGGGAAATACATCTCAAGCTTGCACAAAGTGACAACAATGTCTCTTTGTAATGTCGGTAACTTCACAGGGTCAATCACTTTACTGTAAATATACTTGAAGAAGAAACATAGTTTAGTGATTGTCCCTTGAATCTTTTTGGGCAAAATGGTTCGCATAGCCACCGAAACAAAATTCTCCATCAAAACATGGCAATCATGAGACTTCATACCCTTTAACTTCAAGTCTTTCATGGAAACAAGGTTCCTAATGTTTGAGGAGTACCCCTCTGGAACTTTAACCCCATCAAGAGACTTACAAAAAGTGATTTTCTCTTTTCTAGATAGTGTATATGCCGTTGGAGGTAGATAAGTATGGTGTTTCTCCTTCACTGGTGCCAACTCTCCTCTTATTCCCATAGCAACTAAGTCCAGCCTTGCCTTCACGTCATCTTTAGTCTTTCCTGGCACATTAAGTAACATATCAATAATGTTTTCACATACATTTTTTTCCATATGCATGACATCAAGGAAGTGCCTCACATACAAAGACTTCTTATATTCCAATTCAAAGAAAATTAACCTTTTCTTCCACCCACTAGTCCCAAGGTATCGCGCAAAAGGCTTCCTGAAGTTGTCATTCAAATCCTTTACCTTGTCAAACAATTGCTCACCACTTAATGGCAAAGGTCTTTTTCCTTCTTCTGTATTCCCATGAAACGCTTGTCTCCACCACCTATAATGATATCCCTCAGGCAAAAATCTACGATGTCCAAGGAAGACAAATTTTGAACCATGCTCCAACCGTATCGAATGTGTGCCTTCTTCACATATAGGGCATCCAAACTCTCCTTTGATACTATAGCCTGACAAATTACCATACGTAGGAAAATTATTGATTGTACTAAACAATATAGCTCTCAATTTGAATGTCTCTTCCCTATATCTGTCATACACCTCCACACCCATCTCCCATAGTAGCTTCAAATCATCAATTAATGGAGCCAAATATACGTCTATATCATTTCCAGGTTGTTTGGGTCTAAAGATTAACATAGACAACATCATAAACTTCCGCTTCATACATAGCCAAGGTAGTAGGTTATAAATAACTAAAATCACAGGCCACGTACTGTGAGTACTACTCTGTACCATACGGGTTCATTTCATCGGTAGATAATGCAAGGCTTCGGTTTCTATCTTCTACCCTGAACTCTTCATATTGATTATCAATTTTTTCCATTGCGAAGAATATGCAGGATGTTGATACTTTCCATCTTCAATTCTTTCATCCGCATGCCATGTCAAGTGCTTCGCAATTTCAGGACTTTTGTATAAGTGTCTAAATCTAAGTATGATAGGAAAATACCATACGACCTTCATTGGACTCGATTCTTTCTTCTTATATCGTGGGGCATTGCATTTAGGACATCTGTCTAACAATGCATGTTCTTTCTGAAATAACACACAATCATTAGGACATGTATGTATCTTCTCATAGCTCATCCCAATAGAGCATAACATCAGTTTAGCCTCATATGTTCAGCTAGGAAGGTCATTACCCTCTGGCAGCATATCCTTCAAAAGTGCAAGCAAATCTGTGAAGCTCTTATCACTCCATCCATTACCCGCTTTCAAGTTGTACAACTTTAACACTGCTGATAATATTGTGAATTTAGTACAACCATAGTATAATGGCTTTTCTGCACCACTTTTCAACCTGTCAAACATCTCAGGACAATCTTGAAGCTCATTCTCAATCACATTCACCATCTCTTCAAGACAGTCAGCCTCAAATATTGTTGTGTCAAAATCATTCAATCCACTATAACCTGAGCTACTATACCCATCATTCGTTTCACTATGCTTTGTCCAACGTTTGTAACCTCAATCAATTCCATGACACACTAAATGATCTTCCAAGTCCTCTGCATTAACTAGCTTCCCATAACAACACTTTAAGCAAGGGCATAAAATGTTATTAGGGTCACCTGCATGCTCAACTACAAAACTAATAAACTCCTTTACTCTATCCCTATACTCCTGAGTCAATTGATTCATAGACATCCATGACCGATCCATACTTCTGAGATATGTATCAATTTTAGCAGAGCTTCCTCTACAAGTTAAGGGTGCAATAATTCTACAACAACATCTCACAAGAAAGTTAGACTTCCTAATTATAAGTACAACCATTTTTCAGCTAATCCCAAACAACTTAAGCTATATAATCATAACCAGAATAATATAGAAATAAAAAAAAAGCTACAGATAAAGGAAGTAAATGCATAGAGAGAATATAAATTCATCCGGAATTACAGATTTCCATAACCAATACAACAAGATATATGTTATAAATGAAGTTCCAAATAAACTATAGAAACAAAAAGGCTAGGAAAAGATTACTTTGATCCACCAAACAAACACATTACAACCAAAGAGCTATTTATTGAATATTGAAATCTTTTCTGTGGTTATGCTTCCTCTATGATTAACTTGCCATCCATAATTCACAAAATTTTACAGCATTACTTAGTCATAAACACGTTACAAGCAAAGAGCTAACATGTTCGATAAATAAACTAAGCTATAGGCTAGTTTCATGTAACTATGGTTAGGTGGGAGTAACTGGATTTGTTTATAGTATATCTAACATGTACACCACTAGTTATAAATTCAAACAGAGCTTACCATGGTCACATGTACAGACCTATTGTGCACAATAAATTCAAGCAAACCCCACCATATCATGGTACTGATCTATATAATAACTCTTGACTGAACATAATTGATATAAATATCAAAAGTTAAAACCAATACCTGTGAATAATTTGAAGATATGACAGATCTATTCTCCTTGGCACAATAAACACCAAATTTCTTTGAAAGATATAGGCTTGACCTAATAAACACTCAAAGAAATTAGTCGTAGGTATCACACTCAAAGAAATTAGTTGTAGGCATCATACTAAGTAATTTCTTTTGGATTTATGGATTGACATGTTTAAGGCATGTTTAAAGAAAAAAAAAACTACAAAAGTCTTGAAATGAGAAGCTGCATAATTCTCCCCATGATGAAAAAAAGCCCAAGATGATAGCTTACCTACTCACTAATCTCTGGATCTCAATCAGCACCACTTTCTAGCTAGGAGAGACACTAAAGAATCAACAATTCTAGCTAACAACCTAGTAAAATCAACATGCACAATGATTAAGTAAACAATATGAGAATATTAATGAAAAGAAGTGCACAAGAAACCACAGTAACTCATAATCTTCAAATTATTCAAAAAAAGAAATTCGAAACTAATATTACAGCCTCCTATCAATAAAAGAATCCACATTTTATGTAATGTGTAAAAAATCCTATCTTATTCATCTGGATGAGATTTATTTTGGTAGTCTCGTAATTCTCTCTTACTAATTGGGTTTTAAAAAAATAAAATAATATTTTTTATCAAAATCACTTGAGAAACCTTTATTATCTAGTATGTAACTAACATATAGCAATAATTTAACTTGTGGTCTGAAAATTCAATCATTCGAACAATAATGATAATGTCATGAAGGAAAAATCAATCAGTTTTTTCATTAATAGCTAGAATAAAACATAAAAAGAACAAAGTCATAGGCAATCACAGGAAAATATCTAAGACTTTGCTTTCAAGTATAAGCTTTTTCAAAGGACATGAAAGGAAAGAAATAAGAACTCTGGGGAGAAAGTAATGCATCATATTTATGAAACCTTTGTAAATTCAGTAGTATCCTCTAGAAGGCCAAGGTTTTTCTTTCTTCGTAAAACTCTAGCTGGACTACTGACACAACTCTGTATACCTTTGCAGCTTCTTAAACTACTAAAAGGTCTTGGATGTTGGGACTGAGAAATTACAGCTTTCAAGCCCAAAAACCAAGAAGTGGCCTATGCTTTGTCCTTGCATATCTAGTCAAAAAGTGATAAATATGACAAGAATTGAAACTAGAATTAGAATTTTTTTAAAAGCATGAAATGTGTATGAATAAAGCACAAACACATATTACCAGATCAAGTGAGCGTTCACCATTTGCATAAATTAGAGAAAATGAATGGCACTCCTTCCTAATTTGGCTTAGCTTTTGGGACTTTATCTGAAAATGGGGAGCAATTTATTAAGACTAAAACAAGTTAGTTCTTTTTCTTAGACTCATGTGGACAGTGAAATGAGTGAGAAGGCATTAATGTTTGTTTCATACATTTCCCTGTCCTTGAATAATTTTTGTGACAGCACTCAACCGCAAGTGTTTTTTCTGCTGTCCTGAATACCAAATCAAATTTTTCTTATCCTGAAATGAGGAGAAAGAGGGACATATTTTAGTAACCTTATCATAAAAGACAAGGGAAAATAATAGGAATAAATAGAATTATACAGGGTATATATTTGTGCTTGTGAAAATTTCTGTCAAGAGACAATGCACCATGGAAGTAACAATTGACAGCCAAAAAGCACAACAATTAGAGACCAAAAATCTAATTTCTTATTAACAGTGATTTTCTAAAAGGCAGGATTTAAATTTCCATGAAAAGTCATCATGGAATTATATATAAGGTGCTTTTGTTGACCAGTCTACAAGTCTAGTGCTTTTGCTTGCAATTAAGTCACTTAAAAAAGCTAGCTAAGTCAACAATTCAAAATTCACACAAAAAGTGTGGGGATGATTCTTGTAACCAAATAGAGGAACAAACCTATTGTGCAAAATCTAATCAATCATACAAACCATGAACCCTAGATAGGCCATTTGACCATGATTTATTATGCTAATACATATAGTAACAGATAGAATCCATGCCATTCAAAAAAGTACAAACAGAAAGAAAGGACATGACCTCTTGTCATTGGACAATGAAGTGTTGAATATTATTAAGTTGTACTGCTAAAATTCTCACTAATTCAAATAATTTATATTTACAAAAATGAATGTATATAATATATTTAAAAATATATAAAAAAATGTCCGTAAAGATAAAATGTGAATTTTGCATATAGTTATTATTTTGTATCACTTTTCCCCCCAAATATATTAACAGCAACAATAGTCTTATCTTATTAAGCGAGATTAATATAATTTTATTAGATTCTGTAAAAACCTAACTCTAAAGATATAATATTTACTAGGAGATTCCACTTTGTAACTTTCTTAAGTGTTTCTTAGTTTCCATTTACTTCTTTTTATAGGGTTAACAATTATTATCTCATACTTTCATCAAATTTTAAAACTCGTATACAATCTTTTAGACAACCCTTATTTCAAGTCCTACATCATCAAGCTACTACGCATAACATACTAAAATATATATATATATATATAAAGTATGAAAATAAAGAAAAACATACCTATACACATTCATGGTTCCCTCCCGTTGAGTACCAAAGGCTCATTGTCCTTCTGCCAAAGCTTCTCGTGTCTTCTCACTCAGATAACTCAGTAAATTGCAACTGCAGTTAATTTCATTGTCACTGAACTTATCAGATCTGAATAACAATAAGATAACAAAGTAATTAACTATACCTGCCTCTAGTGTGGGTACAAGAGCAAAATATAGTCCAAATCTAGGTGTCTTTGAATCTGATTGAAGAAGGAATGTTTGCCTGAGAAGTGAGATGACATTGGATTGGGGAGGAATGAAGCTTACTGCTTTCCGGCGGAGACGTTGCAAAGGTGAAGAGAGATTGGACCGATGAAGTGTGAGCTAGAGAGAAGCTGAAGGTGTAGACCGGTGGGAAGAACAACTGGCCAGCGTGGAGGTGGAGATTGGACGGGAGCTAGAGACTTGCGGAGTGATGGCTATCACGCAAGTGAGAAAATTTGTTTCTAAAGTACGCGGCCGAAAGTTTGTTTTTGAAGTACGCGGCTACACTTGAGAAATAGATTAGGTTAACACAAACGTAGGCGGTTATTTAAAATAACCGCCTACGTTTGTTTTTTTAAATTAAACCTAGGCGTTATTTAAAATAACCGCCTAAGTTTATATTTGTATTTTTTATTTTAAATAAAACATAGGCGGTTATTTCATAAAACCGCCTACGTATTTTAATTTTTTTAAAAAAAATAAACGTTGGCGGTTATTTAAACTAACCGCCAACATTTTACTTAAAATTAAAATTAAAAAAATTATATTTAATATAAATGTAGGTGGTTATTTAAAACAACCGCCTATGTATTTTAATATTTTTTTCAAAAAGAAACGTAGGCAATTTTTTTAAATAATCGGCTTCGTTATTTACTCCATATATTTTTATTTTTTTTTATTTTTTAAATTATTAACAGATTTGTATACGGTTATTTAAACAACCGCCTACAAAAATCTCCCTTCTGACATTTCTTTGCATTTTTGCAAATAACCACCTATATAAATGCGCCAACAATTTCCAATTTTGTAGTAGTGTTGGTTGCAAGACAGCACATGTCCATTTGATTTCGGGCTTCTCAAGTGGTCATATGACCTTGTGTTTTTATGCCTAAGCATTGAGTTGGTCGCTGTGTGATTATATATAGTTATAATGATGAGAAAGGACCATACCTCTGTGACTCTCCATGGTCAAAACCAATTTAGTATGCTACATGCATGGTATATACACATCACTTGATTCATAAGACATTCCCACTACATTTAGCTTCTAGATGGAACTTTAGATATCTATAATGGGGTATTGGGACTTTGACTGGGGCATCATAATTTGTTGGTCAGGAATATTGTGTGCCATGCTAATTGTTTAAACCTCTTCTAAAAAACTTTTAAACTTGGGTTGATTTTGGGTTATATGAAACTTGGGTTATGTCCGTCATGCTTTTGGGCTATAATTTCATCTACAATCTGAATTTTGGGGGTTGGCATTATGAGAATACTTGAGTTATTAAATAAAAGAGTTCCTTGAGGAGAATACCAATCCCTTTTTATTTCCTTGCAAGCAACACATGAGCATGGAACAAGTGAAGGAGATATCAAGGTCCTTATCATCAAAGTAAGGGAGTATGGTGAATAAAGCAAAATATCTCTTTCGAATGCCACGGGAGCATGGACCAAGCTTAAAAATTGAGCTATCATCTTTGAAGTAAAGGAAGAGGAAAGAAAGACACCAGAGTTTGTATCTCCTCATCTTATGGTTGTGTTTAAATTATTTGAGTTTGCACACTAACACACACCATCACAAAATCATATATGTTTGTAAATATTTGACATAATATATGTTCTTTTTATTTGCTTTAAAAAATTGGTTACAAAGGTTTTTAGAGTTTTTGCATACCTCTAAAACAATCACACCATGTGAACCCACAGGGCTGCACGAGTGTATTATGAAGGTATACTTATAATAGGTTCCAGCCTTTTCATTCAAAACTTTATTTCTCATAAAAATAATAAATAAATAAATAATAAAATGAATAAATAAATAATTGTCTATATAATTATATCACGTGAGGTTTTTGAACCCATGCAGATATCTTAATTAATCATGTTGTTGCGTGAGTCTGTGAGTCCAATTATGGTGTTGTTAAATAAATAAAAAATGATTTAATTGAATTCAGTTTTGTAAAATCAGCCTAATTATGCAACCATCAACACATTTTGTATGCTAAGTTGCAATGGTGCTTGAATATTATACATTCAACAATGATCCAAATTTGCTAGGTATATTCTAATGCCTCCTCTTCAAATAATCAACTGAACTACTTAAAAATAGATTCTTGTAAAAAATTGATTCTACAAATTTAGACTAATCTAACTATCATTTCTCCTCCATGCATCAACTAAATATTTCAAATATAACTTATGTTCCTTTAATTTCTTTTTGTAAATAAAAAATATCAATGTCCTAGTAAAAAACAAATAAGAAATATGGCACATATACTTAGATTTTGAATATTAAGGGAAAACACTGTAATTTAAAGTAGCTAAAGAATCGCTTCTAGTCATAATTTGTATAAAAAAAATTGTGTAAACACACACCTTTGTACTATCGATGGATTGAATCCAAACTTTCAGGAAGATGAATAAATTACAGAAGGTGTAGTGCAAAGTTAGTTTTTTATCATAAATTATTTTTAACAATTAAAAGTGTTACAAATATAGTAAAAGTCAAAGAAATCGATATAAAGTCCCAGCGTTATGTGGATTAATAAACAACTCATAGAATGGAGATGGAGATGAGGCGTTGAACAAATTCAAATGTCAAATATGCATCAAGAGACAAACAAATTAGAAAAAAGATGAGGAGATAATTCACGATTAGATATATATAGGTAGCTGGGAAAATGATTATGGTCATTTCTCCAAAATCCACCCAATGGCCTTAATTTCAAATTAATTGATTGCTTCAATCACAATTAAATGTGGTTTTTTCTGCAAACAATTTTATTCAAATTCAAATAATGAGTTAAGCATAATTTGCCTTTATTGCATGTTTAAATTAAGACGTGAAAACTTTTCATAATTACTGAGAAATGCGAATATGGCAAGCTGGGCTAACATGACATGACACATCTCATGCATACATGTCCTTCCACATCAACAATATTAAAACAAAGTTAATACAGCATTAATGTATTTCATCTCTATTTTTATATATACAATAGATATAATAGATTACATCACCTATTTATTACTATCCCGAAATTTGGATGACAATTTTTCCACCTCTGCTGCAAGATCCACTATTTGCGCAATTATCTCAAATGTCTTCTTTACTTTCTCCTAAAATTGAACACAAAAAACTATTGATCAATTCTTAGCTCTGCTGCATCCATACTTTAAAAGGAAAGATGTAATACACATTTTTTATAATATACGTGTCATACTTTATGATATGTATCATATATGTGTTCTTAATTTTTCTTTATTTCTTTTTAAAAGTTTCACAATGACTAAGATTTTATAGAAGAGCTCAACTTTTAGTTTTTTATTTCAGACATCTTTATATTATTTTTAAAATACTTGTTTAAAACTAAAATTTTTTATATTTTTTAATATTTGATACATTAATTTGTTAAACATATACCTAAATTTATATATATATATATATATCTCATACTTGTTTCTTTAAATTTTAAAATTTATCATATCTAACGTATCATATCATATTATACTTGTATTTGTGCATCATAGATTATTCTTACTAGCTTCAACAATAAAAAAATTATTCAATTACTACATTTTTTTAAAAAAAGTTAAAATTATATTGATTTTATTTCATATTTTAAGATATAAAAAGGTTTTCTAAAAAAACTACTTTGCATTTTAGTGAAATTTTAAATTTCTTTACTAAAATTTTTGTTCAATTTAAATACATGCCTCTTTGCCTAAAAATTAAAGTATTGAGTAAAGTTTTTTAATAATTTTTAATTTTATTAAATGGTAAAGCAACTTTTTATTTCTACGAAAATTTAAATATCCCTTAAATGTACATAAAAATTTATATAATTTCTATAAAATTTTAATAATATTACATAATTTACTTACAATACTACCGCAATCAACTATCTATATATGGCCTCCCTCTTCATTTTTTGAGTTTTGTGCTACATGATTTCTATCGATTTCCAAATTTATTATTTTGCCTGCATAAATATCATAAACATAAAAGCATTTCCATATTATCTAAAATTATTCATATTTATATATGCAAATCATTATAAAATTTCATATGCTATGTATTTTTTCTGGCCAAACAATTTTATCAACTATGTATAGTTTGTATTTGGTAAAAAAAAAAGACCATTTTATTGTACATGTCAACTGTCTTTGTCAATATATATATATATATATAATTTTAGTAAGCTCCACTGTTTACAAATCATGAATAATGTAACTCTATGTAAATAATATGGAGGGGCTATAGGGTTCACATTTAGTTAAAAATTAAAATTTCAAAGTTAAATGAGATATACATATGTTCGAATGTATATATGCATGCATATACACACAATGATTTTATTATATTTTAAGAAAATGGGTTACAAAATTTTGAGAATTTAAAATTGGGAATTTTACTACACCCTTTGAGGCCAACTTAAGTAATAAGAATGCTTTGAGATTTGGATAGAAATCTACAGGTCTAAATAATTTTTAGAAAAACAAAAGCACACGTATGATGCAAATTGATAATATAGAAGTGGTGGTAAAAAAGGAATAAATTAAATCTGAAATAAGTTAATAATGATCTTTTTATTTTTCTGATGACAATAATGATCTTTTATTATAAATATCTTAAAATAAAATAGGTACTAAAGAAAGAGCTATACAAGATATGAATGATTTACTCACCTTCAGTCTCGCTCGACGACTTTGAGGGGCTTGAGGAGGTGTTGTCTGTAAAAAAATAAGGGGAAAAAGAGTAATTATACCCACATACAACCAAAGAATATTTCTTCAACAAATAGATGCTAATTAATTACAATTACAAATAAATATTACCAATCAAAAAGGGAAAAAAATATTGTATTCACTTTGTAAATATTGTAAGGCATGCAAGACCTGTTAAATAGAAATTCACATGCCCTCCCATCGGACGATAATTAATGAAATTAATATTAAAGGGTAATCAATATATGATATACATACATACATACATACATACATATATATAATATACTCCTTCTTGTCCCATTTATAGGAGAGAAAAACTACCACACAAATATTAAGAAAAATAGTTTTAGTTACTTAAATTTTTTTAAAATTATCTCTATTTAATTTAATAACTCATTTAAATATTAAAGCAGAAATAAAATATTTTCTTTGCCAACCCATGAATAATATAATTCATTTTGTATACTTGGTGTACATAAAAAAAAAAAACATATTCTTATAATGACAATAATTGTACCTCCGATGCAGATGAAAGCATCTCTTGCATTTTAACTAAAAGCGTGTAGTTATCGTCAAACTCAGCATGCTCATGCTTCTCAAACTCTCGTCCTTGGTAGCATGGAACACAAAGATTATAACAATTCCCAAATTCTTTGTTGGTCAAACGACACTGCGTACAAGTGAAAAACAAGCCAGCGATGAAATTGCCACAGCCGTTACAGAAAGGC
Source organism: Adenanthera pavonina (assembly GCA_026686845.1). Classification (NCBI taxonomy): domain Eukaryota; kingdom Viridiplantae; phylum Streptophyta; class Magnoliopsida; order Fabales; family Fabaceae; genus Adenanthera; species Adenanthera pavonina. The sequence goes on along the minus strand of JAIVEN010000026.1, from coordinate 9,722,086 downwards.
CTACCGCTTGCTTCGATGTAACTCAGAGTTAAAAGCTCCTCAAACTGCAGGAAGCCATCACCGTTTTGATCGAGGCGGTCGAAGAAACTGCGTGTGTATTGGTTGAAGTGTGCCTTGAACTCTGCAGGGCTTATCTTGCCATCTCCATCTGTGTCCATTCTCCTGAACAAACTCTCCAACTCCCTCTTTTCCTCAACTGAGAAGTTGGTATATGCAGTTTGTGCTACCTGCCTCATCTCCTCCATCGTGTCGTATTGTACGGTACCTAATAACCACTCTCTGTTTTAATCTCTTCTGAGATTTGAGCACTATATGGGATGGCTTACAACTTTACAGATATATATCAAACCAATAGATTTTTGTTACACCATTGACTTGTCATACGAGTCAACCATTGAGTACTGGTCTTACATTACTCGGGTGGTTGTGCTGTTACATTCAACTACCGCTGGCTGGATGACAAATTAAAGGCCAAGGTCAAAAGGAAGTTGGAGCTGATGTCTACATCTGATTGTTCCCTTTTAATATTTATATTAAATTGTATACTTAGTTAATTATGTAAATTTTAAATTGTAGTAATGGTTCAAAATTATAAATAATTGTTTAAAAATTCATTATGAGGTTTCAAATACTATATTGTAATTGTCGGTTCGAAATTTAAATGGAATAATTAATTTTAGTGAGTGCATATTTTCTTATAAAAATAAAAAATTCACTTATTAGATCTATAAGAGACTAGAGACATGGATATAAGAATCTCAAATTCTCAATACTAACTCAAGTTTGTGTGAGTGGTAGAGAGACTCTCACCCTTTAAGCATATAGTTGAGTTTGATTCATAATCTTTATACAATGAGCAAATTTAATTGAGAGGAATCTACCATTTGCTCTCAATACCTCGAGAGGGATTAATTATTAATGTGGGAAGGATACTCCTAATTTATGACAAAAAGAAAATCTTAATGGAATCCTGCTTTGAAACTCAATTATAAGTAATTTGTAATGAAAAATGCTAATTTTGCACCTAATCCCCTTTTTCTAATTAATTCTCACATATTCCTAACTTTGACCCATGGGCAAAATTGACATTTTCCAATGCATTTTAATTTGGAAAAATTCCAAGAAAATACCAAGTAGGAAGTTATTTCAAAAATGACACATAAATTTGGTCTAATTCCATAAACCTACCGTGATATGTAATTGGTAATAAGATTTTTTTTGTTAAAAAGATCAAAATACTCTTATAATCATTTGCAATTAATATTTACAACTAAATTTTATAGATTTGTAATTGACACTCATTGATTTGCAATAAATCACATCTTATTTATAATAGATTCTAGCTTATTTGTAATCTATTCATTTGTAACTGATCTTCATTAATTAACAATTGATTTTCACAGATTTGCAACTGATACTTATTGATTGACAATTGACCACACCTTATTTACAAGGGGTATTTTGATCCAGTTACATACCATGGTAGGCTTTTGGAATTAAATCAAATTTAAGTACCATTGTTAAAATAACTTCCTACCTTGCTATTTATATATAATTTCCCCTTTTAATTTTAGCTTGATACCCTGGTACCTGTTAGGAATTTCACCAATTATAGATATATTTTTGAATTAATTTTCTTCTATAATATTTAACTATCATTTTCCCAACTCTAAATGTACAGTTACACAAGAGAGATGTTAGAGATTTCTATTTAGAAATATGTTACAAGTGGATCTTGATAAACACACCAAGTCAACTCAATACCCAATAAGGTTGATCTAGGTTTTGCTTAGTAAGAAGAGCTTAATAAAAATTTAAAAGTTATTTAAAAAATTAAGAAACCATTTCATTTATAAGAAGTAATTACCATAATTTAAAATATATTTCTTTAAAAATAATATTGGACTAAAAGTAATCTTTCTTAAGATTACAAATACTTAATAATTATCAAATATTTTTTACATAATATTAACTTAAAAAAAATCAATTTAAAATTTTAAATAAAATTAAAAATTGAAATCATAAAAAATTTTCATGATAATCATAAAATTAATTTGTTAATTAAAAAAATAAGAAAAAACAATGCTGTAAAACAATTATTAATATTTAAAATGGAAAATTTTTACTCAATATTCAATATGAAATAGTGTATATCATCTCAGTTAAAGGTTAGTGAACTAACCATCGTACATGGATAATAGAAGGGGATTAATTCCTCTTAAGTATTATATCTCGGATTTAAAACATTATATATGCAAAGTATGTCCTTAATAAAGCTATCTCTCATTTGTAGCTTAATTCGGCTTAATTATAATTAATATAATATGACTTTGAATATTGGTACAGCTATGGATGGACTCAGACACAGGCTACTTTAAATTTGCATATTAACTAAAGACAGAATAATTTAACTATTCATAGTTTATTTGCTAAAATAGAAATGAAATTAGAAAATCTACAATTTATTGATAGAAAATACTTGGGAACGCATGGAGACAAAGTTTATTAAACGATTAATGATAACAAAAAAAAATCAAGGATCAAACTTTTAACCATTTAGCGGTAATGCAAAAAAACTTTTAGCAGCTCATCTTAATATTAGGATGTGTTTGAAAATTTATTATGGAATAGAATGGAGCAGTAATTAATAAAATGAAGTAGAGGAAAACAGAGTGGGAACGGATTAACCGAATTGCATTTTTACCGATTCATCTTAATAAACGCACTTTTAACAGGGAACCCTCCCTGCGTATCAATATACTGGTTTTTCATTTGTTTTTATTTTGAAATTAAAAACAAATAAAACAAAAAATGCCGATCAGTCAACTGACTCATCAGTATTAAAGGCACGATCACGACCTTGACGTGAAATTAAACTACATTTCTCAACAAATTTATATTCTATCAATACTGGGAAAATTAGTATTTTATCTTGTATCTCCATCCCTCATAAATCTCACCGTTTAAAGGCAGCAGCAGATGCTGAACGACTGGGATCCCACATCCCATCTATGCACACGGACTTTGAAGAAGAACCAGCAGCAGCTACTAAACAAATAAATTATAAATTATGTACAGAAGCAAATTAAAACTAATGTTTTTAGTTCCAATAACTTTGAAATAGATGCCTATGATATAAAATGTTTTGAAAGGCGACCATGTATAGACTTTGCAAAGGTAATTACTATGTGGTAAGTCCCCTAAATTACAAAATGTTTATATTAGCATTCCTAGGTTGCTGACTAATCCAAACGGAGTTACTATTTCGAAGACGTGGTAATAAATGGTTCTGTGAGTTGGCATACGCACAAACAGTGAGGTGGTTAATCGATTGGGATGAAACACTAAGGACTGTTTGATTGTCATTTTTTAATGTCATTTTTTAAAATATAACTGTACTTTTTAATTATTATTCTTTTTTTTTATCCAAACAATAAACTACTATATTTTTATCTAAATTTTATTTTTATAAATTTAAAAGTATTTTTATAAAAAAATAAACCAAACTGACACTAATATTCACATCAGTGCACACAAATACTAAATTTGATTATATGAGAGATAGATACCTATATAATGGTGATCACTGCATCAATGGAATACAATAGTACCCCCAGGGCGAGTTCATCATACCACGCAAACTCATCAGAACAGATCAGAAGCTTGACAGCAACAGTCCTCGGTCCATCTGGCTGGCGGTGGTCCTCAAGCACAACGACGGTGAAATACACCGGCCTTCGAATCTTGAGCGGCAACGACCAAGAAGCCCCAAGTCCTTACCTTGTGGTCATCTGCTGCGGCTGCCAAATCATCAGTAATTTTGCCACATCTCCTTATCAGTTATCAACAATTTAAATGCCACTGATCTCTGTCGTAGGTGTTTGGATTGTCTCCATGTGCATTTCTTCATGAGCATTGGGAGAGAGGGGAATTAGGTTGCACATTTCTTGTGGAATATGTGAATGGCCAGGATCATAAACCTGGAGAGAGCTAATTAAAAAGAGGCCCATGGAGAATTCGTTTCCTTTTATGATCATAGGAAGAGTATCCTTAAGGTCTGACTCTACTCTTAGTCTCTTGCAATTATACACACGCATGTTCATGTGTTGATTAATGAGAAGATGGAGATGATGGAGAAGAAGGTGGAGTTCACCAAGGTGTTGGAGGTTAAGAAGTAACTGGGGGCTGGGACGAAGCACAGTCCAGTGCCGACAGGTAGGATCTGGGCTAGTTATATTAATTGATTCAAAATGGAAGTTATTATCTTGCTGTTTGTTTGAAAAACATCCGTCAAATTCCCACAAAAAAAAAACATCCGTCAAATGATGCATAATTTATTGTTAATTAAGAAACAAGATGATTACATTAACATAATTTAGAGAAGGTGGACTGGTTTTCCTTCTTAATTTTTGGGTCAGGGATATCTTGATTATTTTTCTTCTAATTATTCTCATTCTTTCTCGATTTTTAGCATAGGGAATTATATCATTCAAAAATATTTTATTCTCTTTAACCATATCAAACATCACACTTTTTTACTTATTTATATTTTTATTCGATTTTCTTTTTCACCTGGCCTTTTATTTTATTTATTTTTATTTTTATTTTTATTTTTATTTTTATTTTTTTGGGACATAAACGTTATGTATGTCACTGTCACTCATTTCTTTTTGTTTTATTTTTCCCTTTGAAGTAGTACTGTGTGTCCTCGGATGAACCGTTTGTATTTTGTGATGGTAAATCGTAAATGCTTTCCTGTCTGATTATTCATTATACTGAATATCCTATAGTTCGGTCGTTTAAGTTTCCCCAGTTATCCTTTCGACATTTGCATTCTGTCACTCTCTGACTGTGTGGCGGGAACCTGACACTGGGGTTTTGATTTCAGAGGTCACTTCCTATAAATCACTCTCAAACCCTAATCCTTAACCATTTTGCAAGAATTGCCGTCATATTTTTGAATAAATCTAATCGTTCACTAAGCATTCCTCAATGTACTGGCTCGCAGCCAGAAGCATGGTCATTTCCGCACCTCGTTGGCGTTCCCTTGCTTTCTTCCTTCGCGCTCCTGCACCCAGATATTGTTCATTCGTCCCTTCACGGGTCCTCCTGTAATGCCTCTCTTTCTCTCTCTTTTGTTCCTGAACGTGTTCATATGCTACTTGTTAAGGTTACGTTTGATTTCTTGCATAAGAAACCGTATATACGTACCTTCGGTTCGGTTTCATTTTGTGGGAGTTCCTGCTGACGCCTTGAACTTCATTAAGGTTTCAGTTTTGCTGTTCTTTCCTATTTGAAAAAGAAAAGTGGGGTGAGTAAAGTGTTTCTTGTTCAGGCGAGGTCAGCAATACCTTTTATCTCTTGAAATAATTTGCCCTGGGCAAATATATTCGGAGTATTTGTGCTTCTTATTTGTCATTTTGTTTCAGAGAAAGATTTTATCATACGATTTTGAATTTAATAAATAGAGAAAGGAGGAGGAGGTAGAGATGGAGAGGAAGAGGGAGAGGGAGAGTTGATGGGTGCGTGCCCGGATTTTGAGTTTGAATTTAATAAAGTTGCCATTAAAATCACATTTTTTTTGTTATTAAAATCACTCTTTAATTGTTGCCCAAAAAAAAAAACTCTTTAATGTCTATCTGTTGGGTATGTGTGAAGTGTAATAGAAAAGAAGTTCTTTAAGATGAGGAGCAATGCTATAAAATTAATGGTGCATGAAACCCTTGGTAAAGGCACCTTAAACGCATTTGTATGTTTGGCCATCTGATAGCAACCTCAGTTAAGATGTGGGTTGAAGTAGCGGTTTGCAAAACAAAAAGGAAAAAAAGCAAGAACACTACAATTTTAAACAAAAAAAACTTACCTGCCCATTCCCTGTTCTTATCTTCCAACAAAAAAGGATTTAAATAATAACAATAACATTCTCCCTCGTTTTCTTTTAGGAGGCTGTCTTGTCCTCTTTTAATGCAGTTTCGTTGTATTAAAGTTTCTTTTTTTATATATTAAATAATAAAATGATCTCTTAAGTTTCATCATTCACTATCTGCAATTTCATTTTTGTTTTAAACAAATGTTTCAATCATTGTGATAAATATAGGTCTTTCAAATATTTGAAGAAGGGACAAGTCATAGGCGAAGTAAATTTTCATAGTTAATTTTATGAAAGTTATGTGCAACTACTTTGAGATTTTGAATTTTTTACGGTAATATCAGTTCATGATATTGAGCTTAAATTAATTATATCTTACCTGCTTTATCTGTTATTGTGAAAAATGTAAGCAAAGGCCTCTGTATTTTCCTTCTCTATTTAGAATCTTCAGCCTTTGATAATTATTATGCAACTACCATGATTAAGATATGGTTGTCATATGCATATTGAAATGGTACATGTGAACTGCATTGATAATTTGATACCTGTTGTCTTTTCTACTCTTTCAGGTTAGATAAATTACATTATAAAGTTATCAATCCAATTGTAGAAATGATGATCCTATTTTACAGTGTTGGTTGATTGAATAGTTTCTTAGCATGACAAAATCTTAATAATGGGAATTTAATGTTTTACCCTATAATTCTATCTTTTTGTGGTATGGCATCTAAATTGCGAAACTTGCTGAACAGAAGAAGTGGATATGTTCAGAGGATATCTTGTTTCAAAGATGGAAAGCTTTTGAGGGGGAGCAGTAAAGCGACCAAGAAACATAAATCTTCAAATAATGATTTAGATGATAAAGATATTTCTCACATATTTTGGTGGAAGGAGGTGCCAAGAATTTTTGTTTTTAATTAAATTAGATTGTCAAATTATTTTAAATTATGCTATTTTTAGTGAGATATTGAATTGAAAACTATCTGGCATCCTCTCTTTTTTCCCCTCTCGAAACTATGGCAGAGGATGCAGGTGTGCAGAAAGCCTTCAACTTCTCAGCTGGTTAAAAGGCTTCAATATTCCAATTTGCTGGGCTTGGATCCCAACTTAAAAAATGGAAGGTCAGGACAGAAAACATTGCAGACATTATTTTTTTCATTTTTCAGTCTTTTAACTGGCAGATGAAGACGTTGGTAGCTGGGTTTTCTCGTAAGACATTTTCTGAAACTTTAACTGCACATTTTTTAGGGCTTTACATTGTACATGTGAGCCATTGTTTTAAGCATCTCTTGATTCAGTAGGTTTATTTGTGTTTAGACTTAAACTTTGGACCTTTAATATGATGTAGAGCATTATGGTCACACTGTTAGCCAAGAGACCATTAATTCCAAAAGCTTGAATTGCCTGGTGAAGGTTCATGAGTAATTATATCTCAAATAAGCCCCCTCAAATCAAAAGATTGTTTAGGCTTCAAGCGTTGACAACATCAAAGTCCACCATGTTTCTTTCCTGTGCTGAAATTTTTTAATTTAATTTGATTTGGAGCTACAGATGCGCCTCGGACAGTTTGGTGAAAGATGTTCAGAATCACCTTAAGAAGCCAGTTGTTCCCAAACTTTAAGCTGTGAATCCCCAAGAATTGCTACATCTTCAATGCTGATGCTGGGTGCATAAGACAATTAAGTGGCAGACAGGAATTAGTAAATAAACCTTGATATTTCAGAAGTTTGATTTGCTGCAGCTGCACGGTGCAGCAAGGAGAGAAAAAGACACAGGGGGTTGGTGGGCCCCACCTGTCTGTCTCCCCACCTATTAGTGGGACCTACCCCACCCCTGTGTTTGTCTCTCTCCTTGCTGCACCGTGCCATTGTAGCAGAGGATTAGGGTTCAATATTTCATCATTCCAGATATGTAAAAATTAAAATCTAGAAGTTGATTCCCATTTACGAGTTATTTAATTTCATAAATACAAAATAACTGGTTTAATTATTCATTGGTTCCTCTGAAATTTGTGTGTTGTTTTATTCCGTATTGTAGGTAAAATAAAATGTCAACTCTAGTTTAGATGAAAAATTTAGGCGTCATTTCTTTGCACGTTATTTGTTCTTTCCTGTTCTTTCATTCTGTTTTCAACTAGGGAGTTTTGTTACCTGCATGTGCTAAGTGTAATTTCATTTGTTATTTAGCTTTCACCTACAACTACAACTAGAGGAAAAGTTGACTAACCAGCTCTTTATGAGTTTAGGTTGTTACTTTATTCTTAGGACTAAACTGTTTATTGTACTGTGGAAGATTGAAAAATGTTTCTAACTCCCTAATTCTAACAATGTTAGACTTACTGTGTAAACTTGATGGAAATATGAATTGTTTTTATGTAGTCTTAAAGAGGGAACACTGAACTGGGAGATGTTGCAGTTCAAATCCAAATTTCCCCGTGAAGTTTTGCTTTGCAGAGTAGGTTATGTTTATCCTAATTTTTTTTGGTGTCTGATCAGGCTTTGGTAGGACAATTGCCTTGTCTCAATAAAGTCTTGCTTCACTCTTTCACTGACTTATGATTTCTATGGCTTAATTAAATGTTGTAAATTCTTTATGTTATTTTCTTACCAATCTTTTCAATTTCTGCTCAGGTTGGGGACTTTTATGAATCTATTGGAATAGATGCTTGTATTCTTGTTGAGTATGCAGGGTTGAACCCTTTTGGTGGTCTGCGATCAGATAGTATTCCAAAGGCTGGTTGCCCTGTTGTGGTATTGGTCTTTGGTTCTTGTCCACGCCACTTGTTTTTGTGACCTTGTGCTTGCAACGTTTTATATTGATAATCTGATTGGTTACCTTAATGTTCTCAAGAAGGTTGAATGTGTTTAATGTACCTTTTTTGGGATAAAAGTTACATTAGAAAGTGAGAAACTTACTGGAGACAAGGATAAGAAATCATTCCGAAGAAAGGAAAATGAGAAATTATCTTTAGAAAAGAAGTAAGAGGGGGAAAAAAAAAAAAGAAACTAAAGCAGATCGATACATTGTCTTAAAACATGTAACAAAAATATCCAATCTTTCTGCCGATCTGACAGAGACTGACACTTCTAACCTAAGTCTTTTAATCTTTTCTCCGTCAAAGCTTTGAAATTGATTTAGAATTGAGGAACACACTCAGTTTTCTCCGAAGACCCAACGAAGTTTTTTCCATAAGGAAGTCAGCACATGAGGTAAAAATAAATGAAAAGATAATATTGAAATTCAGGGTTAAATACTTAAATTGAAATAGATGACAGAATTTTGGGCTGAAGACAAACTCCGTATCTCAGGCTTTTGTTCCTTTGTACTATTTTAAAAGTAGAGTTTAGCTACAAGATAAAGTTCTGAAAATAACTGGCGAATTGCAAAACAACCTGAAGATATTTAACTTTCCTATCTCTAAAATAAATCTAGAGAGTAATCCTAAGAGATAGCTATTAGAATCCTAAAGAGCCTTTAATGCTATAAAGTAGTCTTGAGGAAAGAGCCGAAAATGATCAGTATATTGCTCTGAATATAATACATGGCAGTGTGTACAGCTATATAGTGGTGAGCCAAATCTATGGAAGAGTAATTTACTTCTTGATGCTTGGCCAAACAGCAGGGGAAAAATGATGGGAAAACATTTTGCAATCTGTAGAGACTAGAGTTGACTAGCTAAAAATGGTATGAAATCTCCTATGAATCCAAGTTATCTAGGGGAAAAATCAACAATTCCACTAGTCCGCAGAGGAAAAATCCATAGCCTTATACTAGCAAATGCAATCTTTTGGATGTGAAATCGCCAAAACCCAAATCTCCCTCCCTTTTTGGGTAAGATATCTCCTAAAAGAGACAAGAGAAGTTTCTCATAATCCTCTTTCTAAAGTAGCATGAGAGTTAGGTCATTCAACAATAGTGTTTTGGTTATTGAGACCAGTTCCTCCTTCTTTTTCTTTTTAGTGGAGATGATGCTATTTTTATGCTTCCAAAATAGTATTAAAAAAATTGGTTCACATACGCAGTTCCTTCAGCTAGGGTCTTAATTTCTTTACTCTTCCTGTTTTATTTTTATTTTAATTTTTATTTTTTTGAGTTCATATCGTTGATAGTGACTGAGATAGTATTATTTGTAAAAAAGGATAAATATCACTCTTTGTGTGCAATGATGATTCTTTTTTATATATATTTTTTAATATTTATGCAATTGATAGTGAATCAGAATAGTGTTATATAATTTTAACAAGGACAAATATTACTCTGTGTGCAACAATGATTATTTTTGATAATTGGTTTATTTTATATTTAAGTTGGTCTTTGGTTGCAGAATCTTCGGCAGACTTTGGATGATCTGACACGTAATGGGTTTTCAGTGGTGAGTCTGATTTACATGACTTTATAATATTCCATGCCTGGATGCATGTTATCTTTTGTTTTCTATGGCATCCATCGGGATGACACATGAAGATACTAAGCTTCTGTTTATGCATAACTGCTGAATTCTCTTGTGATGTTGTCTTAACTCATCTTTATTTATACAACGTTTACTGAATGCATGCATTTTGGTCCTTACAGTGCATAGTGGAAGAGGTTCAGGGTCCAACTCTAGCACGATCTAGGAAAGGTCGCTTTATATCTGGGTAATTGCAAATTTTTGCCATTGTCTGTTAGCTAGTAGTTTTTCCTTTTATACCTTTCCTTTCTTTTTTTGTTTCATTGATGGATCTTTCTTTGGTTACACTCCAGGAAGACAAATGTCTTGCTGGCTAATGCTTCTATATTTGAGTAGGAAACTGATTTGCAGATAGTTTTTTTTTTTTGGTTAATCTTTTTTAGGGATATAATGATAAATTTATTTTGAAATGAAGAAGGTACGCTTGGACACATTTGCTAATAATAAATATGTAATTGTTGAGAACTATTTCAACTCAGAAGTGAAAGCTGTTAAGTAAAGGCCTGGGATTGGTATTAATATTCTAACACACTTCTCTACACTAATGCCCTTTGGGCTTGATGGGTGGAGAGAGGAATATGGGTAGCCAGAATCAAACTCTTCACCCCTTGGTCATTGCTCAAAAGTTAAATTTGTTGAGTTATTTCCATTATTGATATCTCTATCAGTAACTATTGCTGCTGCAATAAATACAAGATTGTTAACAGCAATAAGGGTTTTCATGCTTGAGTTAATGCCTGCTGGAAATCATCTTGAGTTGGTGCACATTTATGAATTGTAATTGCTCTACCTGACTTTCTAGTAACACTTAAATTACTCGGAGATACTATTTGCAACAAGCAATGTCTTTGGGCTCTATCAGAAGACTTGGAACAAAGAGGCCTTTATTTTATAACACCTGAATTCCTGATGTTCTGACGTAATTATTTTGGTACCTCCTCTACTGATATCTGAAAAACTCAATCTGGGCTTTTTAGTAGCTCTTTACTGAAGCTGGTAATTCATGTAATATGTATTCATTTTGCCATGAGAAAAAATATTGTTATAGAAAAAGTTATGTGAGGAATTGATAATTTTATCAAGCTTTTCTTGTGATATCAAATTAAACATTTTTTTATCTAAAGGAACCAGTGAGACATCTTCTTTTGTGTAGATATTTATGTAGTTATATTTAACCACGCTTTCTTCACCTTAAGGTGGTATGCGGATTACAATTAATGGGAATGTAAGATTCCTGACTATAAGATTATTATATGTGATGCTTTGTTTTGGATTTTCGATGTTTGTTATCCTGAAATCCAATGCTTGTCAAAGTCATCTTACCTTGGTGATTTAAAATTTCAGGCATGCTCATCCGGGAAATCCATATGTATATGGCCTTGTTGGAGTTGATCACGATCTTGACTTTCCAGAACCAATGCCTGTAGTAGGTATGTATTTTATGTTTTTCTTTTTGTTGTCAATATTAGCTGAACTTTCAAGTGAATATTATCTTTAATGACCTGTTGAGATTGTATCAGTGCAGATAGTTGTTTCCTATAGAGAGAGCATGCTTCAAGTTATTGCCATTTCTCTCTACTTCTCAACCCATCAGCAAATACATGCACATCAAACTTGACATTAAAATTGTTTTGTGTTTTTTTTTTCCCTCACATTGTCTGTGTTGAGAGATGTGTGACATGATGAAACTTTTCTTGCTCATCATCTTCACCATGTGCGTTCTGCTTGATGCCTTTCAGTGAATGTTTGTATAGTCAGATGACATTATTAACTTACCTAAGCATACAGAATATAAAGAAGTTTAAACAATGCTCGTAAAGAGTCTTGCTTGCACCAAAAAACTGTTTTCAGCATTTGCAGAGAGGCCATAGTCTCACCTCTAGGACTTTGTTAAGGGCCTTACAGCAGGTGTTAGGAATATCTATGTTTTTCATTTGCAATTTTGCTGATGGCCATTTTCTTGTTTATAAGATATGGTTAATAGGATGCTCTGTTTAGAATCGACTTTCCTTTCAGCTTTTCTGATAATTTTTTTTTTAATTTATACATTGATATTCTGGGGTTTGGCTGGTTATGAGATTCTTAGTTGGCCTCTTATCTTCATGGGTATACCTTTAAGAGGTAACCTTCGTTCCATATCCTTCTGGTTCTTGTCTTTCATGAAGCTTCTAAGTCAGATTGTTGTAGTGGCGCCTGTGTCTCTCTTTGCAGTTCCATTGCTTTGGTTCAAGCCAGCTCTTGTAGCTTTGTTCTTCATTGTTCTTTGTTTAGGATTTTAGTTGTGATAGCAGAAAGTCTATGTGGATGTCTGTGGTTGTTAGTGTGAAGAAGGACTATCTAGCTAATTGGGACACCCATTATAGGTCTAGGGTCCAATAGGGGAAACTTCTCGTTTGGATATGCAAGGTATCAATGTATTTTGATGTATTTATTTCTTGTTTCCTGTTCTTTTTCTATTTTTAGAAGGTATTTGTTCCTCTTTCAGTCCCATGTTACTCTCTCCTTTCTTCTTTTAGATTTTTTTTTATTGTCAAAAACGGAATTCCTAAAACTTCTGGAGTTCTGGTTATCTGGTAAATTCTTATTGTTTCACTCTTGATTACTTTCCAAGTGCTCAAGGGCTCTGGTTGTGTGATATTGATTGTCATGTAAATATACTGCATATTCAGATTTACAATTCTTCATTTTTTTTTTGGCCAGAGATTTACAACTCTTCATTGATATTACTGTTTCTCTACCACTTTGGAAGGCTCAATTCTGATGGATTGGTTGTTTTAGGAATATCTCGTTCTGCAAGGGGTTATTGCATAAATTTAGTCCTAGAGACCATGAAGACATATTCTTCAGAAGATGGTTTGACCGAAGAAGCTGTAGTTACAAAGCTTCGCACTTGTCAATACCATCACTTATTTCTGCATACATCTTTGAAGAAAAGCTCTTCAGGTCTGCTCTCTTTCTTATATCTTTATTATCATTTCATTTAAGAGCCAAATATGGGGAATCACAGATATAGTGACATGACAAAATCCATTATGATGTGCAAGTTGAACCATATATTCATGCTAGTGTATTGTCACATTGGCAGGCCCATTAATTCACTTGTATTTATTTAAAATTTAAAAATTATAGTATTCTTAGTAGGGTTTCTGGATGAAAATGGAAATTGCAATTGCGATGGGAACATACTAAAAAGCTATATGCACATGGGTAACTGTTTGAAACATTGATGGTTGTTGTGGTTGTGGGAAGTTGAAGTGCTATGGATAATGATTTGACATTTTCCCTCCTAAGATGTTTTTTTTTTATACTTTATCACCCGGTATCTTGGGGTATCCTGGGTTCATTGTCCGCCCCAAACTAATCCAAATCCTGCTGTGTAGGACCTTACGGCGGGTCACGGGTACCGTAAGACATTTTAATTTGTAGGAAAGGTGAAAGTTGATCTGTAGTTTTCTTTGTTCCATTTGCATTATTGTATCTGTGGGTAAAATATGTTCTAGACATTTATAAGTCCTTTTTTTCCTTTTCTTGCATTCTTATTATAATGCATGTCCGGTGTACAATGTAAGTATTGTTCTTGCAGACACAATCCGCTGGGGAGAATTTGGTGAGGGAGGCCTCCTTTGGGGAGAATGTAGTTCCAGACATTTTGAATGGTTTGATGGCAACCCCGTCTCTGACCTTTTGGTTAAGGTTTAGCTCTATAAGTCTATAAGATGCTTGTTGTATCTTGCATTTCTAATGTATGTGTATATAAATGCATGAATGTTTTAAAATAATCATGTTTATTTTTTTACCATGTTAGGTAAAGGAGCTTTATGGTCTTGAGGATGATGTTACATTCAGGAACACCACTGTATCTTCAGAAAATAGGCCTCGACCTTTAACTCTAGGAACAGCAACACAAATTGGTTGTTTTAAATTTCAATGAAAAATTTATTAACACTAGTAATTCACTTTGCTCTTAATTTTCTTGTATTTTATTTTGTAGGTGCCATTCCAACAGAAGGGATACCTTCTTTGTTGAAAATACTACTTCCACCAAATTGCACGGGGTTACCTGTACTGTGAGTTAGATATTTTTATATCTTTATTATCTAATATCTTTGGACATCATTCCAGGTTTATTATGGATCAACTCACCCTTTTACATTTTTGTGTTGAGTAGTTTGATTACTTTTACATTTTCCTTAATATGGTAGGCTATTTTGTTCTCCTTTTTTCATTATTATTTTTTTTTTTTGAGCTACAAATGACAGCTAGGGAATTATTCCTTGTGCTTGAAGACTTCCATAATGCTGCATTTTGCATCATTGCGCTCTATCTTATGCAAGCTGTTCTGGTGATCTTTTTTTTTTCTCTCTCTAAAGAATATGTGCTGAGAAAAAGTAAAAATAGAAAATTTAGGTAACACCAAGTTATCCTGGTTGTAGGACGGATTTATTTTGCCATGCTGAATAAAGTTTTAAACTTGTATCTTTTTGACTTTTTCTTTGGTGAATGTATATTTTTGTCTTTTGACCTTGCAAATAGTTGTGTAATTCATAATTTTCTGGATGTAGTCATTGAGTTTAAATTACTCATTGAAGTTCTTTTTTGGCCCTTTCATTCAGTCTCTCCTTTTTGCTGTAGTTAATCCTGAATCAATGACTAATTTCTGTCTTAATTTGTTTATTGTGGTTCTCAGGTATGTCAGGGATCTTCTTTTGAATCCTCCTGCCTATGAGATTGCGTCCACAATTCAAGGTGTGTTTGTTTGATCTTGATTGGTATCTGCAATATAACCATCAATTTTTTCTTCTGTGCATTTTATCTTGATATGTACTGTAACTTAATCCTTTACTAATCCTTGTCCTTATCTGTTTGCAGCAATTTGCAAACTTATGAGCAGTGTAACATGTTCAATTCCTGAATTCACCTGTGTTTCATCAGCAAAGGTTGTATTTTGGTTGCTTTTGTGAACTGTGGATGTACTTCACATTATGTGCATTGCATTTAATATCTCTTAATGGCATTTGCGCCTAACGGATAGAATGGAGGATGAGTAGCTGTACTCTAATTGCAGATTTTCATAATGATAAGTTTTAATCCTTCTACAGTGGTTACAAAGATGTGAGAATTAAGCAATGATTAAATCTGTGTTGATGCCCATATCAGTACCAGGGAAACATTCATGATAACCAAATATTCAACAGGCGTGTAAAACTTTGGAAAGTTGTGATGGAAATTTAAGGTTAAAGCAAATGTATGGTTGCAGAACTTAGGGGATGCGGAAAAACACACTTCAGCCCTTACACCTTTCTTTGCTGGTAATATTCTGAAAATAGAGTTAAACCAAGATAAACTTAAAGAGATACAACTAGGTGATAGCTATAAGATTCCTAGACAATAATAAACCCCAAAACTTTTTCTTTTTTTGGCTGGGACCCCTAGATAATGATAAAATCCTAATCCTTTGACACTTCCACTTAATTTGGAACACTTAATCTTGAATAATTGATAATTTTCAACAGTTGCTAATGGATGCATTTGACAATAAGTATAGACTAGTATAAAGCATTTTTACTCGCATTATGAAATCTTAAGGTGAGTCTCCTATTTGGCTTTTAGTAGTATTGGAAGATGTCTGAAGCATTCAGTAAACCATAAATTTCACTAAAAAAAATATGCATGATTTGTTGGAATAGGTGACAAATCTCTCTATTTAATGAGAATAATTATCTCTCTAAAGGAGGTTATAAAGGTGATTAATATTTCCTTTCTTGGAGAGAATTATATCACTCATTAAATAGAGAGATTAGCCAACGGACATTTACTATTTTTATTCTGTCATTTACTGCATTTATTCTCTCCTTTTTCCTTTCTTATCCTTGGTGAACGTTAGACATAATTAGGATTTTTTGTTTTCCTTTTTCTTCTATGAAGAGGAGCGTCTTGCTGCTCTATAAATTATTTCCTTTTGTTTTGCTTGTATTATCATTTTTTTGACATAGAAAATGATATTTCCAGTTTCAATTCACATGAAAATTGTTCATGATTTCATCTGCTTCTAAACCCTGCAAAATTCTACAAATCACACTTTGTCATCAACTTGTGTTCTTTTTACTTCCAAAACTTCTAAAACAGCTAATGTGCAATAATATATTTGAGATGGTAGCTATAAATGTATTCTGTTATAAACTAACTTGTGAGCCTAAGAATGACTAGGGAAATATCTAACCTAAACTGAGTGCTTTACCCTTGATTCTAGTGACACATCCAACACACTTTTGTGAGCTCAAAATAAGAACCATGGAGTTTTCAAATAATAAATGCACTCAAAACTCAGCGGACTAGAGACCATCACCAAGACTGGTTCGGATATTATTTGATGCAGAAGCATGAGTCCCACATTAGCTTGGTCTGAGACACAGCACCACCATTTATAGCAAAGCTCTCCCCTGGACATTATCAGTCTGGCTTTACGATTGGGTTCTATATGTCAAAAAAGTGGTATCAGGAGGATAAGTTCCTCATTAGCTGGGTGTCTGACATATGACTCACATTTATATTGAAGGTTCTCTCCATCAATCAGCCTGACTTTTAGGATTGGTTTCTCTTCTATATCAAGCTATTGATGCAGGATGGAAACTGTAGGTATTGCTCTAGCGGATGGCCTAATTAGAAACCTTAGAATTTGCCAGGACAGAAAGGAAAATATCTATGTATAACTGAAAATGAGTTTGATCTCTAATGCCAATTTACACAGCAGGTCCAGAAATAAGAAACTTGACTAATAGGTACATGATCTTTTATAAGTTTCCTAACTTAGATAATATTCCTTTAAGACTTCTATTTTACATAATTTCCTTAAAAGCTTTATGAAGTAACCAAATAAAATAATAAAAAGTAACATGAAAAATAACATAAATATAAATACTGATTGACCCCGTGTTGTCATGCACCTTTTTTGCAGTCCACGGTCTATAGTCTGTACAGCTACTTCTTTTCCTCTCTAACAACACCATTGCAGTCTTCTTTGTCAATATCTGGGATGTCTTAATATTCTTTGCTTCCTTTTTCTGAGCACCTGCAACATGGAGAGGAAAGAAATCTGTTGATTGTATGTTCTGATTATGTTATGGGAACCTGGTGATGAAAGGGAAGAGATCCATAAGGAGAATAGAATGTGACAAGGGAACAATAGTATTGGGTTTCCAAAAACCATTTGCTTACCTGTTGTTAATGGCAGTGTGGAAACTTTATGTAGTGACAATTTTTCCACACAAGGAAAATGTAGGACTGTTGTTCATATAAAAATCAACACAAACTCTGCTTTCAATAGAGCAGTGAAAATACTGTGGTCTTGATTCCAATTATTCAATTTAATTAGTATTGACTCATTTTTTTCACTATTATTATGTTTATTATGCCATTCCTCTTGTTCCCCCTTATTTCAACCATTTTACTGCTTTCTTCTGCAATTGTTCTTTCATGTCTGATTCTTCCTATGTTCGTGCAGCTTGTGAAGCTGCTTGAATTGAGGGAGACCAATCATATTGAATTTTGTAGAATAAAGCATGTACTTGATGAAATATTGCTGATGTATAGAACCCCAGAGCTCGATGAAATATTGAAACTTTTGATTGATCCCACATGGGTGGCAACTGGCTTGAAAATTGACTTCAACACCTTGGTAAGTCACCCAAATTGCCCAGGTTATTTTAATTTTTCTTTTAAGTTGGGAGTAATCAAGCCAAGCCTAGCCAAACACTAGTTTGTTCAAAGCGTGTTCAATTAAAATATACTAGGTCTGGACATGTCGGGTTTTTGTCAAGCTAAAATTTGTGATCATGCTTGGCTCCGAGCTAAAGATCTTATAGATAACATCATGAATATGATGACTGCTTATGCACATGCTTTAATTAAACATAAGAAAAAAGGAATGCGACCAATGTCCTGGAGAGTGGCAATATCACTGCCCTGAAAAGGAAAGAACGTGAGAAATTGTTGATTTGTTGAAAGGTAAGAACCTTGTGGGGTGCAATTATTTATTGCCACTGTTTGTTTCCTTCTTTTTCATTATCTCTGTATGGAAAATTTCTTAGGGATGTACTGTTAGTCCCCCCCCCCCTCTCTCTCTCCTCTTCTCAGCCCTGTTATATATGCTGTTTTTCAGCCAAGACAGAATGGCAAGAATGTTTGTTCCACAATTTCGTTTCCCTTGATGAGAGTTTAAATTCAAGGCCTATTGAAATCAATACTACTTTTATGTCTTTCTGTTTGCCTTTTTTGAACTTTGTTGGCTTGTAAATTTTTGTAATGTTTTCTATTTTCCAGGTTACTGGATGTATGCTGATCTCAGACAGGATTGCTGAAGTAATCTATCTGTATGGTGAGAATGATCAGAAAATCAATTCCTTTTCTGCCATTCCTAATGAATTTTTTGAGGATATGGAGTCTTCTTGGAAAGGACGAGTCAAAAGAAGCCACATTGATGATGTGTTTATTGAAGTGGAAAGAGCTGCTGAGGCCCTATCTTTAGCTGTAGGTATCTGTAATTCAACTTGACCTGTTTTCAGCAAAATGAAAAATCTTGCCTCTAAATAGCGCATTATATTTCCTTTGAGTGGTTTTTCAAATATTAGATAATAATTGGTTTAATGTATTTTGTTCAAGAAATTACATGATTTTGTTTCTCAAATATTACATGAATTTTTTTTAGTTATTAAAAGGGATCATCATGACCTATCTGAAGATATGGTTTTTGATAAAGTATAATGGTGTCGTATGAATCATATAACTGACCCCACTTAGTGAGATAAGGTGGCTATTGTTGTTGTGAGGAAATAGTTACTTGTAGTGCATCAGACTTTCAAAGTGTCTTTATGTGGTGATAGTATTAATATAAATAGAGTTTGAGGGGTCAGTGTCACCTGTTAATTTTTTCAATTAATATGTTTTTGTTTGGACCCTTACTTCTCTCTACCTTCTGCTCTCCAGACTTTTCCAACAATTATTATTCTTTTAGCTGTTTCAAGTGTATCATATTTGGAGACATGCTTGTTTTCTTTAGCTAAAGACAATATTTGTTCAGGTAGAGGAAGATTTCGTTCCTATAATTTCTAGAATAAAAGCTACTACAGCCCCACTTGGAGGTCCAAAGGGAGAAATATTATATACTCGGGAACATGAAGCAGTTTGGTTTAAGGGCAAGCGTTTTGCTCCAACTGTTTGGGCGGGTAGCCCTGGGGAGGAACAAATTAAACAACTTAAACCTGCTTTAGATTCTAAAGGTAGAAAGGTTGGTGAGGAATGGTTTACCACAATCAAAGTAGAAGCTGCCTTGACTCGGTATGCATAAGAGAACCATAGTCATTTTCTTTAGTTACTCAAATATTTGCATTTTCTCTGTTCATAAGTGTAAATGATGATACACCTATATCAATTCAGGTACCATGAATCAGGTGCAAAGGCAAAAGCAAGAGTTTTAGAACTTTTAAGAGGGCTTTCTGCTGAACTTCAGTCCAAAATAAACATCCTTGTATTTGCTTCCATGTTGCTTGTTATAGCCAAAGCACTATTTTCGCATGTGAGGTTTGTAAATGTTTTTAATTGCTTTTGCTAAAGGTATTTGATCTTCTTGAGGTGCACTAAATTGTTAGACGAGATAAGATGAATTTGATAGACAATATGACTTTAATAATTAGCTGCTTCATTTTAAAGACTCAATTGTAAATATATGAGAATAATTTTGATGATGATATTTTTTATTGCATTCTAGTGTGCTTTAGTTGAAACTTGATTTTAGGGCTTGAAATTATTTTAAACTAAAAAAGGCTTACTATAGCAGTTTGCCCTATCAGTTAGCTGGGATGGCAGCATTAGCAGAGTGCAATGAATCTTTTAGTTGAGAATCCTCTAGTCTGCGGAGTGTTACATAAACGGTTGACTTCTATGGAGAGTATCATTTAACTTGATTGGAAGATGGTAAATTATGCATCTAATTTTATCGTATATCCTTAAATGAAGTTGTAGCAGAAATTTTAACTTGGAATTGATTAAAAAGTCTTTCAATGAGATTATGATACATTCTCACTTTATTTTGTAATATGGGTTTAAAATGTCAGATATTGATGTGCTATCTTATTGACTGGCTGGATTCTGATTTTGTTCATTGATGATTTACAGTGAAGGAAGAAGAAGGAAGTGGGTATTTCCCACACTAGCAGAATCCCATGGGTTTGAGGTAGTAATTAACAAACTAATAGATAAAATTCCTTAAGACATTGGATGTTCTATTAATATTTTCAATTTGGTGTAATGAATGTTCTCTGCTCTCTGCCTCCCATTTTGCATGTCTTGTATGATTTTATGATAATTTAAGTCTTCATAGAAATTGGCATCTTTTATGGTAACACGAAATCCAGTGTGCTTTCATAAACATGCCCTCAACTTTCTTGCTTTCACAGATAAGGGTAAAATCTTAACTCCTTGATTTTTAAATGTTATGGGCCAAAAAAAACTTTTTGAATGTTACTCACTCAATTAAACATAGCTAAGAAAAGAGGAAAATGGGAAAATGGGATTGATAGTATTTTTAAGAAGAGCACTTAGCTGAAAAAGGTTGGTTATTTTCCGAGGAAGTGAAAAGTACTGAAGCAGTAGCTTTAGGACTCTAATAAAATTGGAATTGGCAAATATTCATCTAGGAATTGAAATCATAATTTGAATTAGTTGCTCCTTGCTAGTAGCAATAAAAGTTCAAAAACTCTACCTATGATACACAACTATGAGAAAGGAGGTGAACTTCCTTAGTTGTCTTTCAGCATATCTTCTTTCAAGCAAATTGTATTGATGGATTTCTTGTGAATGGATCAGCAAACAAGAGATTTTATGGGTTTATTTGTTGTGACATCTAAATATCAACTGGCTTCATTTAATGAAGCATAAAAATTAAACCCCTCTCGTTCATGATCCAAAATAACTTTTTATTATCGACAACTTGTTTTCAGTGGTGGTTAAACTTTTGTTGCAGAATGCCAAGACAATGGATGAAACCACTAGGCTGAAGATAGTTGGCCTGTCACCATATTGGTTCAACATAGCAGAAGGAGGTGCTGTGCATAATACTGTTGATATGCAATCGTTGTTTCTTTTGACTGGACCAAATGGTGGTGGTAAATCAAGTTTACTTCGATCAATTTGTGCTGCTGCACTACTTGGGATATGCGGATTTATGGTTCCTGCTGAGTCAGCCCTGATTCCTCATTTTGATTCCATCATGCTTCATATGAAGTCATTTGATAGTCCAGCTGATGGGAAAAGCTCATTTCAGGTTTGGCATCAGTTCATACTTTGCACTTTAGAAATATTTATAGGTTCAAAGTAATCAGCGTAAAGAGTGCTTAGGTTCAGCTTCTGATGAGGCCACATGTTTACTGGGTAATTTACCTACTCCAGCCTACCCTATAAGACCTGCAAACTACCTGAATCTCTCACCAGTAGACCACACTTCGTGGCTTCAAGCCTTCACATACCAGAGTTTTGACTTCCCTGATACTATCAAAAATTCCAGCCCAAATCAGATCCTTAAATAATAGTTGTCATGACAACCTATTATCGGTGATTGTTCTAATTGAAAAGGCTATACACGTGTGACACAGGCTAGGTCATGGCATGTCCTTAGGCTTATCAGACTAGTGCTCTCATGTCTGTACAAACATTATTAGTGTTGGGAAAGAAAGAATAGTAAGATAAAGATTTGGTTATGACTAGGAAAATTTGTAATTTAAGGTCGATTTAGATTTTTTTTTTTTTTTGGCGTTATTCCTCCTGCCTACTAGTATAAGTTAGAATTTGAGGCCTAGGTTAACATATCCTGCCTGACAATTTCTTGGTCTCTCTTACAACACAAAACACACCACACCACCCCCCCCCCCCACACACACACACACAGTGGCGGCCCTCCTTTCTTGCAGCCAGCAGCACTTTTTGCTTTTTTTTAGGCCCATATTGTCATGACTGGGGCCGTCCTCAGCAAAATGGTATAGTATTATAAAGCTTTTAGCTATAATCAGAGTTTGGTGTGAAAGATGAACAAGAAATTTTTATGTTAGGCTTCTCTAATGAGTTTCTTGCAACCTAAATGCTGGAGAAAGTATAAAGAATTAATAGGTGCCTGTTTCTTCTAGAGATATGAGATTGTAATTGCCTTGGATATTTTATTCATCTTGGTCTGTCAGGTAGAAATGTCAGAGATTCGATCAATCATTGCTGGAACCACCAAAAGAAGCCTTGTGCTTGTTGATGAAATATGCCGAGGAACAGAAACTGCAAAAGGAACCTGTATTGCAGGCAGCATCATTGAAACTCTCGATAGAATTGGTTGTTTGGGTATTGTATCAACTCACTTGCATGGAATATTTGAATTGCCTCTAAACACCAAGAACACTGTGTACAAAGCAATGGGAACAGTATGTATTGATGGACAAACGAAGCCAACCTGGAAGCTGACAGATGGGATCTGTAGAGAGAGTCTTGCATTTGAAACAGCTAAGAGGGAAGGAATTCCTGAGACTATCATCCAAAGAGCTGAAGATCTGTATCTTTTAGTTTCTGCAAACGAAATGCTTCCTGGGAAAATTTTCTCAAAGCATGACCAATTTTCTTCGTCTGCAAGTGCTGATAATTCTAATGGATCGCATCTTCATTCCAGAGATGTTATAACTAGAGGTGCCAATGAGAAACTGACGTTAGTTAACCAAGTAGAAATATTACACCAGGAAGTTGAGAGTGCTATATTGGCAATATGCCAGGAGAGGATAATGGAGCTGTACAGAAAAAACAACACATCAGCACCTAATGAGATTAAATGTGTTCCAATTGGTCCAAGGGAACAGCCTCCTCCATCAACTATTGGTGCTTCGAGTGTTTATGTGATTATCAGACCAGACAAGAAACTTTATGTTGGGGAGGTAAATTTCTTGACTCCTCCACACCACCACACCCCCCCCCCCCTTTTATTTTTTTCTGGTGGGGACTGACTGACAAAATGAAAAAACTCAAACAAACATATATTCAAATATTTGAATTAAAAAATTATGAACTCTAATTCAACAATTTTGTGCTATATCAACATTAATAATGAGGAATTGATCGTTATTAATACTATTGCCCATTGTTTCACACCGTTGCAGTAAATTACCAAGGAGTCATAGTCTTTAAATTGGTTTTAGCAGATGCTCTAGCAACCTTTTATCTCCGTATAAGGTCTGACATGCCTTTAAGCACAATAATAGGACCGAGTAATAAATTAGTGACTCTTTGAACTTCTGTAATAAATATAATGTTATTGAGGATTATTTATTTTTACTTTTCATGCATTGTCATTAATTTTTTCTAGCACCTTATCCAATATGGAAGTTTACCATTGTAATTGATTGTTTTCCTCCGTCGTTGGGATGAACTGGTGATAGACGGATGATCTTGAGGGTCGAGTACAAGCTCATCGAGCAAAGGAAGGAATGCAGAATGCATATTTCCTCTATTTCATTGTCCCGGGAAAGAGCCTGGCTTGCCAACTAGAAACTCTGCTCATCAACCAGCTTCCTGGTCAAGGCTTCCAACTAACCAATATTGCCGATGGCATGCATCGGAACTTTGGCACATCCAACCTTTTCTTAGAATGTGCCACCACTTCATAAATGTACCCACTTCTCCATTTTGTAATTTAGCCAGTCATTTATTCAAATGGATGGCTCTTATCATGTGTACATGTCGTTGATTTCACAAGATGAGGCAATTCAGGAAGCTGGGGTTGCAGCATTTTTGTTAGATGTAGTTGCAGCAGCTGCTTTACCGCCCTCCCCTGCAAATGGGAAGGAACTATGTTGATTAACTAGTAAGTCTCATTTTGACTCGTATTTATTGTGTTATGTCCCATTCTATGTAGGCAAATTTTCTTTTGGGGCTAAATGTACTCAATTATCTTCTCTACTCTAGCACAACTTGACAGCAACAGTTGTACATAGTAAAATGCGGTGGTATGAAAGGTTGAAAGAATTAACCAGGTTTACAGTCTCAGTTCACGTGGTTTGGTTGTCATCGAATATATTCAGGTATTTCCATTAAGTGATGATTACCGAAGTTATCCAAAGCAGTAATGAATGAAATTAGTTGTTCCGCTTCTCATTTCTTCAGTCACCGGAGGATGCTGATCAACAGACCTGTCAATTTAGTCCAAATCACGGTTCCAAAGTTGATCAATGCATGGCTTGCCTTACAAATCTCCGATTTTGGTCTTTTGACACTTAAGAAGGCGTGTTTCTTATCCTCCCATTCTTCTCCAGCCTTGGCATCTCTAACACCATAAATGAATCCTCATTTGGCTCATCTCCGCGAGGAAGAAAGCTTCTGGTTTTGTTGCGTTGCATTGCGTGTGGGAGAGGCAGGTGGTTGATAGCGTCAGTTCATCTCTTCCGTTTGTCGAATCCACACCTCTCGCTACCACGTCATCCACCTCAACAATGCATTCCCCTCCCTTACCACGTGTCGTCATCTCAGCCACTTCATCTATCCAACGGTCCAAATCCATTTACTTCTCATAACTTCACAGATCCCCGCCTCAGGGGATCTCGATGCCGGGCTCATCTCTCTCTGCTATTGTCATCTTCGCAAGCATCTGAACGATGCCGTTTCACCTCAGCGGACGGATATTGCAGGAGGAGAGAAACCGAACGCTCTAGTCGAGGCTTAGTATCATTTTTCCCATCTCATTTTTATGCAATTCTCGACGCGTATCCTGTTTGGTTTCACGGAAAATGTAACAAACCCGATTTCCTTTCTTGGCTTTTTATTGGAATCGGTATCGGGTCTCGTGATGGACAAGGTTGTGGAGGAGGTCGAGAAGGTCAAGAGGGAATGGTATGAGACTTACAGTAAAACGCAAGAGCATATAAAGGCAATTGGAGAATATGGGAAATCGGGAATATCCAAGGAGGAGAAAAATTCACTTCGCAGACTTAATGGGATTGCTCAGGATGGCTTGTCATTGCTTTCTTCCTTGCAGTTCAGGCTTGATCTTCTTG
The DNA here is from genome assembly GCA_026686845.1 of Adenanthera pavonina. NCBI lineage: Eukaryota > Viridiplantae > Streptophyta > Magnoliopsida > Fabales > Fabaceae > Adenanthera > Adenanthera pavonina. The sequence goes on along the minus strand of JAIVEN010000026.1, from coordinate 9,696,699 downwards.
CTCCACAGTTGCCCACAGATGAAGAGGTGGAATCTGCTTGCACAGTGCTTGAATCATGGAAAACCCAAAGCCGGAGGTATTGTTTTTCTTTGTCTCTTCTTTATAACTGCGGTGTCCATGTTGGAGATCTTAGTGCTTTATTTATTCACTTCCTTTTCTTTTATTGGAAAATAAGCGAAAATTTGCCTTTTTACCTTACAAGGCGTCCTTGCTTGTGGTCAATACCAAGGAATCAACGAAATCACCGTTTCTGTTTGCGACAAGTTTTTTCTTGTTATTTTGTGTACTGAACTCCATTGCCAGTCAGTTTAAGACTATCGCTGAGTCTTACTAATATTACAAATTTACAAGCTCTGTTTTACGCAATTAGTCATGACATGAATGATGTGATATCGTGTTTTTGTGATTTCCGTTGATGATATCTGTTTGATTGTTTCATAACAGTTCGCGATTAAGTCTGAGGAATGCCAATCTGCAAGCAAAGGAAAACACGAGGAAAGCTGCTCAGGAGGAGGCAATTTGCTTGATTATACTTGGCATTTTTCTGTCCATTTTGTTTGCCTCTTTCTTTTAATTTCTGTAATGAACTGTCCAGGTTATTATAATTCTTTATGCTGGACTGAAATGTTATCAACTCAACATCTTTTCAACCACTACTCTAATGACTATGTGCCGATGATGATAATTTTGTTGTGTAATCAGTTCATTATTATCTTTTCTGTGTTTGGTTTGTAGTTCTTTAGATGGTTGCGTTGCACTACAACGTTTGTTATCAGTTCTGTTTCTGTATCATGCAGAGAGAGCTACTTCTAGGTGGTGGAGGAGAGTCCACTGTTCGCAGACGCAACTTACAGTATGTCCTGGGTGTTATATTCAGCTGGGGTCAACTTGTGCTTGCTTGTTTTTTGTATTTTGTATCTCATTGTATAGAAGAATTCAATTAGCTAGATAGCCAGGATGAATATTTAAGTTGTCTAATTTGTTGTCTTCTCCAGAACAAAAGCTGGAATGACATCTGCTGCAGAAAGTATCACAGAAAGCCTTCGCCGAACTCGTCAGTTGATGGTTCAGGTCAGTAGCTGGGTATCTCTTGTTTATCATTTACCATGATCAGAATAAATTGATATCCTCTTTAAATATTGCATCCTGTCGTTATTTCTGAACTTTGCTCTATCATAAAATGTAGCCTTTTATGACAAGATTGATAAACATATTCACTTTAATTACACAGGAGGTTGAAAGAAGCACAGGCACGCTTATGACAGTTGGTATTGTATTTTTTCCACTCTCTACCCGTTTCACCAATGTGTTTTATGAAAATATTAATTTCATACATTTTTTATGATCTTCCTACTTTATGTTCATACTTCACACACTACATTCTCTCTCTGTTTTTATTTTTTATTTATGGGTTTATATGAAATATATATGAAGGCGGAGAATTGAGGGAGTTATAGCATATAGCCCTCAAATTTTGGTGGAGCTGAACAAATGGAGGTTTGAAAGGATATAGAGTGTTATGTATGGACTCTTACTTTCCCCTTTCCTTTATTGATAGAACGATTAAAATATTGGAGGGTTAGTAATTGATAGAGTTGAGTAACCATAAATAATTCATGTGATATTTAAGTAGCATGGTTCTCTCCTCTTTCAAGCCAATTTTTATGGGCTGGATTCTCATGCTTGTTGAGGTCTTCACCGGTGACCTTTAACTCTTTCTTTCCTCCCATTCCCCTTTTATGAAAGACAAAATTAAGCCTTATGAATTTTACTATGGTTCAGTGAGGTTCGCTTTACAAATTGCTCCGGGATTTCAATTAAGTCAATAACCTTGAAGATTTTGTCACAAAGGAAAAAATAAAAAACTGACTCTTAATTCTTTGTATATATAGGTAATCGAACAAGAGGGTGTTGGCAAACCTCGTGACATTTAGAATTTGGAACCATAAAATTGTTTCAGGAAAAAAGATTACGAGAAATTTGGACTAACTGTGTTGTGTATTTTTATTTGGAAAAACTGTTTTGAATATACAGAGGAATCAACTGGAGTATTAAAAAAGGCTGAAAGTGAATACAAAGGGCAGCGCTCATTGTTGATGAGAACGCGAAATCTACTATCTACAATGCAACGTCAAGATGTCATGGACAGGTATGTATGGAAAGTAAAAGTGAAGTCATTTGTTTGGTGTCCATGGTGATAGGCTCATCACAAGATAAGATATATTTGGACTGGACAGGGTGATACTTGGGATTGGCTTTTTCTTGTTCTCCCTTGCTGTACTTTATGTTGTTTCCAAGCGGATTGGGCTCCTTAAATTGCAGAGAAAGGTCACTGAAGCCGTGAAGGCTGGCTTGGTGGGGCAGGCAGAGTGGAGACCCCCAGCTGTTGCTGATGATATGAATCCCCAAGTTAGGGATGCTCCTGTTCATAATGCAGAGGCTTTAATGCATGATGAACTTTAATGCATTTCGAACGAGCAATAGCATAATGTTTAAGCTTTATTATACAATTTTATTTTTTTTGAGAGTTTTAATATTAATTTAATTAAAGAGGCCTTTACAATAGGCAAAAATATAGAGGTTTCGTACTTGTTGATTGAATGAGTTGTTTAAAGAAACTAGAGTTGAAGAAAGAACTCTCCCTCGTCTCCTTTGAATGTTTTTATATTCATTTTCTCACATCACCAATGAAACTTTCAAAATCTGTCACTAGATTATTATTATTTTGGATATATATAGTCAGTTATTTTAATATATCATTTGTGCTTTTTGTCATGAAAATTTTTAGAAAGTGAGCGTACAATCGCTGATTTCTTCTTGTTTTTTTTTTAAGTATTTATTATCACGATTTTACGTAATTATTTTCAACTTCAAAACATATGCATTTCTTGTGATTATATTTACTTTGACAAATATATCCAAGCAAAATTCAACAAAGAATATTCAAACAAAAGGAGAGCTAGGCAAGGCTGGAAACCATTATTCCAAAAACAAAAAAAAATGATGTACAACTTCAAAACTAAAGTCACTCATTCAACCAATAATATGGCAATTATCGTATTATAAAACAATACGTACAGATCATCGCCAGCAGGGAAACGTAAAGGAAAGCCCCAAGTGCAGGGATTTTAGATGACACTATGCATTTTTAAGGGGAAGGGCCTCTTTTGTTTTTTTTTTTGTGTGTATGTGTTTTGAGGGGGGGAATCATAACACAATGTACAAGGTTTGCCTTTTACTAGAATCTCCCGTCCACAATAGCTATTAGTTAGTCAAAAACAACTCGTTTTCAAGGCTCTATTTTGGCTGCCAAGTTCACTTGCAAAGAACAAGCACAACATAAATGCATCGCCTACATTTCCAATTTTCTTTTTCCTTTGTTTTTATCATTGTGACTTTGATCCCTTGACCGGACAATACAAGCTTATAAATATTGCCATTTAGGGCATACCCAGCAAGACAAGCAGCACTTTCTGAAAAGTGGAATCGCAATATTTCTATCATGCAAATTGCCAAATAAGTATGCAAATAGCAATCCATTCATCAGCTCTTTGAGTTTAATTTCTCCAACAGGATCTTGTTAAGGAGCCCTGGATTTGCCTTGCCTTTAGATAATTTCATTACCTGTTATTCGTCAAAAACCTTTGTAGTTATAGATACCAAGATAACTAGACGGGAAAAATATTTAAAAACAAGAAGAAAAATAACCTTATCTCACTAAGTGGGATTAATTACATGAACCACACGACACCATTAAATTCTATCAAAAACTAACTCCTCAGATAAATCATTAATAAGAAAATCCCACTTAATAACTTTCTTAAGTTTTCTTTTAGGTCTCTCCCTGTCTTTTTATACAGCTAAAGATTATATGATGAACTCTCCTCACTAACTCCTCTAATGACCTTCTTTCCACATGACCAAACTAACTTAATTGATTTTCTACCATTTTCTTTTCGATAGATACTACATTAACTTTTTTTCTCAAATATAATCGTTCTGGATCTTTATGACATGGGGGAAAAAAAGAGAGAGAGACCTTCCAAATCTACAAGTTCATACCTGGCCAGCAAAAAAACCTTGTAGTTTAGTTTTGCCTCCGCGATATTGCTCTAGCTGCTTTGGATTCTCTGCAAGCACTTTGTCCACCATTTTTTCAATCTCAACTGGATCTGTTATCTGTCATTTCCAAAGTCACAAGCAGGAGCTCACATTTTCTATCCTTCTTTCACCTTTTCTAGATTATAATTTATAACTTCGTTCATGTATTTTCACCACCACATAAATGGTAAAAATAAGCTCATGGTTCAAACCAAAAATTGTAACTAGGACCAAACTATGGTTCCAAAAAGTGGATGGCCTAGAAGAAAGTAATCAAAATATCAAAAAACTTTCCTCCTAAACTCATAGTGATTAGCTGAAATAGTTTCGCTGCACAACAATTATTATACAGAGCTTACTCTGCTCAGTTAAAGTAAGCATCTACTATGAATATTCAAAGCAAAGTTTACTAGCTTTTAAGAAACCAATTTCCATGCGAATTCAATCAAAATTCCCTGCTTACAGTTCACTTTGAACAATAATGAACAAAAAGGAATGATAATGGTATACTCTAGTCCTTCAAAATATTCTACAACTTTACCTGAACCAAATCCTTTTCTTCAATGAGCCCCTTAACAGTTCCACCCTTGGCTAATAGCTCAAATAGTATCTACAAACGCATTACACGGTAAAAGTTGTAGACATGCAAGAATGTAGAAATAATACAAAGTGAATAAGTAAATAGCATGTGGCTTAAATTGTCTGAATGTCTTCCTTCTAAATTCATTGCAACAAATTAATACAGATGATACAACAAGAGAGCAAAACTGTAATATATTGTGCCAAGTCAATCAAACCTAAAAAAATAGCACACTTGTATGCTGGGACTTTTTATCGTGTGGGAAGAACGAGAAAAGCAGTGAAACAAAATATTATTACAAGAAAGGGTGCCCATGAGACAAGTTGAACTATACAGGTCAACATATTTTATGGAAGAAATGCCACATATTATAATACTTGAGACATCCTCGTCAGTCCTATCAGAAACTGAGAGACTAAACTATGTCAGTCCTTATCCCAGATATACATACACAATTAACTATTTCACTATTTTAATTCTCTGAAATTCAACAAGGGAAAATGTGTGTGCACACGTGCGCAAATGTGTGTGTTGAAGAGATCATAATGTTGGTGGCAGTTAAATGAGCCAATAAGATCAATACACTGATAAAATAGGGTGCGCAAGCATTGGTAAAGCTGAGACCTTAAATATGCACCGCTCACAAGTTCCAAATAAAACTATACCTCCTTCCCAATCTTGCCACTGATAACACCACCTTTAATGGAAGCTATCAACTGAGACAGCTCTTCAGGTGTAAGCTTAATTTCATTTACAGCCAACTTTTCATTTTTCATAAAGGCAGCAATATCACCCATTATCCAGTTGACAGCCAGCTTTACATCAGTACCTTTTGCAATAGTTGCATCAAAAAAATCCGCAATCTGATAAATCCATCCAGAAAGCAAAAATCATTTTAATCATTGGTGAAAAAAATACTTGCCAGCCACAAGTTCAAATGACTAATAATGTGAAGCACATGCTTCCAATCAACACCAGCAATTAATTAGCAAATTACTGGTGACAACCTTTAGAGACATGAATTTATGAGTGCTCAGTATAAAACTTAAGCCTTGAGATAAATGAGACAAGAATTACTTTATATTCACTCTCTGAAATGCATAGTTCAGTATCAAAATTTTAGATTCATAACAAGTAAATTAATTATGTTTATATATTCTTACAGAAAATAGAGAGAGAGAGAGGGGGGGGGGGAGAAAGAAACCCAACCATAACTTCTAGAAACAACATAGTACTCACACTTTTATCATTAGCGAGGAAAAGAACATCTTGCATGCTTAAGCCCATCTTCTCATATCTTCTACGCTTTATTTCTGGAAGCTCAGGTAAAGAATTGTGAATATCATCAACATATTCTCTGGAAAGAATGACTGCTGGAAGATCTGGTTCTGGAAAATATCGATAATCAGAAAGCCCTTCCTTTTTCCTCATTGTAACCGTTCTCTAAACAGAACAACAAAATTTATTTACGTAAATAAGAAAGCAGGAAGTGGATACTATATTTTACCTGCTACACTAAAAACCACAATAATATCACAATTTAGTACTAGCCTGAGCGCCTTCTTCCCATAGACGAGTTTCCTGTACAATCTGATCTTGCTGACCTTGGCGATGGAGCTGCACCTGTCTTGAAATTTCAAAATCTATGGCTCTACTCACTGATGAAAATGAGTTCAAATTTTTAATTTCAACCTGTCAATACAATTTATAATGTTAGCTGCTCAATTTGTAAAGTTGTATTACTTCATATGGCATTGCCACAGAGAAAAAAAAAGGTCATTTTAAAGTATTTCATTGTAGTTAAAAACAAGGTTCAAGCCATTTTACATACAGTTTTTCACAGTACACAAAAAATGTCATTTTCCTCATCTACAAGCTTGATTTGTATTTATTGTAATCCAAGTTATTTTTTCTGGTAAATGGAAGTCCACAATTAAATGATATCGACAGCTGTCACAGCTCGAATGTTGATAAGGTTAATTATTTCAGATAATACCTTCCTTTCACCACCCTTACTGAGAAAACCAAAATAAAACAAAAACAAGAAAATAGTGAATATGATTAATAGATTAAATGGTATATCCAGGTAAGATACATTGAGAACCTCCATGTGTAAGTCAAAAGGAACAGTAGAGAATAATGTGAGTTCAATTGTCATTCAATTATTAATGTCTTTCATCCTGGAGATTGCACAGAGATAATTCAACTTGAACACATATCCTCAAATGATATGGGCGAAGGGACAAACAACTATGGAATTCCAAAGCATGAACAAAGTCTTCATGCAATTTTATTACTCCCTCCGTTTCAAAATATAAGGCGGATTTAGTGGGGAATAAAGTTTCAAAATATATGTCACTTTGTAAAAGTTAGTAACTATTTAATAATCTTTTTCCATTTTTGCCCCCATTTATGATGGACCTCAATTTAAGTGGTTACTTGACTTTTTTTTATGATGGGGAGAGATTAAAAGAGATAGTAATAATTAAGATAGGATAATTTAATGAGAGTAGTTTTGGAAAGTTATGGTAATTAGTTAAAAAACTAAGGCATGGAACTAACTTTAACTGCTCTCCTCGATGGGAGTGAGGTAGTTAAATGCACCCTATATTTTGTAATGGAGGGAGTATCAAGATCAATGAGCATCCCAATAATGTAACAATTTAAAAGGCTCCATAATAGGTGTGTGGAAAGCCTACGCTGTTGCTTAAAAGCTGAAGTTAAAAGAAGCATGCTAGATACCTTTGTCCCAAACTTAGATTGCCCAATAGGTCGAACTGAGACATTCACATCACAACGAAGCGATCCTTCTTGCATGTTGCCATTGCTCACTCCCAAATATCGAACCAGCCTCTGCAATTCTGCCGCATACTCTGCTGCTTCAATACCATTCCTCATATCAGGCTCAGAAACTATCTCAAGCAGTGGCACCCCTGCCCTATTTAAATCAACCTGCCATAAAAGACCACAATCTTATCACATGAATAAGAATTAAACCCTCTACAATTCTTCAAGAGCACAAATCCAAGAGAACATGTGTTTCCGTTTTATGCAATATAGCACCTAGAAACAAAAACAATGGACTCGTATGCGTTACACTGATCCAACATAAAAATGTGTTCACATACAAGATAACTGAAACAGTGCAGTCTGTCCAAGGTACATAATATTGAAGGGCATTAGAAACTGATTAGAAATTAAAACGATGTGACGATGTGACTCAGAAATTAATATACATATTACATAGCAAAGAAGAAAGCATTTTAAATAAGTCAATGCGAAGTTTAGGATAGAAAAGCAAGTGAAGGGGATAGAGCGGTTACCTGTGAGTAGCCACCATTTTCTGCATGTAGCAGCTTCCCTGCATCCTCTTCCATGTGAACTCTGGTAATGCCAAACTTCTTGTGGCCACCACCATACTCCACTGGAATATCCACATCAATGTAACCACCGGCAGCAATTGGCACATCAAACTGAGAAATTTGATACCCTTTTGGAAGATCTGGGTAGAAATACTGCTTCCTATCAAACTTGGAGTTTAAAGACAACTTGCAATTAAGAGCAAGACCCAATTTCACAGCAAACTCAATGACCTTGGAGTTCAAAACAGGCAAAGCACCAGGCAAGCCCATGCAAATGGAACAGACAGAGGTATTAGGGGGAGACCCATAATTGTAAGGGCAACCACAAAAAGCTTTGGTTAGAGTAGAAAGCTGAACATGGGTTTCTATACCAATGACTGCCTCATAATCTTCTGCGATTCTGTTCAATTTTTTGGACTGGGTACTTGATGGTGAAACTTTGGCTTGGGGGGATTGCTTTTCTTGAGTGCTAGTTTGGGATTGTGCGGTTTTCAATGTGCAATACATAGCCCCATTTCTCCTTCCGAGTAGTGATATGGGATATAGCAGAGAGGGGTTCACTTGAAAGCTTCTGAAAATCGTGGAAGCCATTTATGTTTGCTCAGTCGAAGAGATGGACGACCTTGAGTTCTCCACTGGGAGTGCTCCCCCAACAGATATCCGAACGATTCTTGTGTGGCATCGTTTTCTTCTGCCCAACACCGAATTCTGATGGGCCTTCGGGATGACATGACTTGACCCAGAGAATAATCCAAGCCCATATCAAATTCTTAGCCCAAGCCCAAACCAAATTAGAAGAAATTAAAAAGGAAAAATATACTTTTTAGATTTTTTTTTCAAATTTATTTAATGAAATAAGCATGTTTTTTATTTTGACCAAGACATAAGCATGTATTTATAATAAGATTAGTACGTATTGAATAGTATATATGCACTTCAAATATTTAACATCGCATCTGTTTTTTTAATTTTTAAAGAAATCAAATAATTGATAAAACTTTAGAATATAGTAATATTTTAGGTGAGTTCATTTTTTCTACATATTATTTTGAAAGAAAAGTTAGACACTTTTATGTTATTAAATAAAATAAAATATTTAAGTACCCAAAAATTTAAAATCAACTAGTTTATAATTTAAGGTAAGTTTGTCTCTTAAATTTATTAAAAAAAACGAGAGATAAGGTAAAAAAAATAAATAAATTCATGAAATGAAACACTAATTTTTAACTGGCACAAAATAGACCCTGCAGTCTGTACCCTTGGACTTTTCGTCCTAAAATAAAAATTAAAAATTAAAACTACTTAATGCAAATGGTACCTCCAGCCCAGTTTGAGAGTAAACAATGTGCATTTTTTTAAGTAATCATAAGTAATTTGTTGAAATAAAGCATACAGTTAATTTACAAGTAAAAAAAAAAGATAATCATTTATTTACAGGTACATTGTTAAATAAAATATTCTTGAAAGAAGAATTCCTCATGTAAAGCATCTGTTCTTCTACAAGGTACTTTTATTTATACCTCCCCAACGCTCGGACGGCAATTAAACTTCATTTAAGCCAATCTCAAATGTCATTGCTGTACAAGTAGCATTATATTTATATACACAAAAAGTTACATGGTAAGACAAACTTGGCAGTGACAAGACCTGCAAATGATTTGCCATTCGCCAAGCAGCAGCATTAGGATAAACAATTGACATCATCAGTCCCTGAAGACTGATTACAGGAGAGTTCAGCAGATATTGTTCTCTAATTTCCTACTGTTTTTTCACCATACAGAAAATACTGTGCTAGGCCAACGAGTGTTAGAAGCAGCATAGATGTGTAAGCCAACTAGTAGATTCCCTTATGCAGAGTTCATGCAGCGTGAGCAAAAACACTCCCGAGTAAAACAACGAAGCGGAAACCTTCTGTGGATTTCTTGCTGCAGCAAATGAATATCCATATAAGTCAGCATATATGAGCAGTCGTCCAGAAAGTTAAGAACAGCATTATCTAAAACATAATATATAATTTAAAATTTAAGATATCAAGACACAAATTTTTCAAATTATTAATGGCCTTGACTACTCATTTAAGGCCTACATCATGTCAAAAGCCTGCTCCATGTAATCAACCAGACAATACTTTCCCAATTAGTTCCACCACCCATTAGGAGACATTGATTCACTTAGTGAAAGTACTTGAATAAATCTCCAGGTTGCAACGCCAACCATGACAATGAGAGTTTACCTTCAAAAATGCTCATTGGGCCAAATCTCTAGAGGAAAATAAGTCAACTATGGGATATCGTGTTTCTAATAGCAGAAATCTTTTTGTCGTGGAAGAGAAAGAAGCAAAATGAAATTGCCAAATCTAGTGCAGAAGTTGAATAGCAGGCTATGTGTCACCCTAAAATCTAGGTTTTGGCATAAGCAAATTTGAAGTCAAAACATAGGTCTTGGGGTAACCCACCGCTACTTTAAACACACACTATGACCCAAAAAATTAATATGTGAATTTATGTGGTTTCAATAGCTTTTTAATGAACTTGAATTGGAGATAGTCCTTCCAATGAAGTTATGGTGTGACAATCAGTCAGGAAGCCATTCAAATAGTATGTTAGAAACCTACAAATCCTAAGAAACAACTGAAATAACAGGAAACAAATGAACAGAAGAGGGAACTCGGGGGTTTAGATATTATGAGAACAGAATACATTGTATCAGCCTCACAAACACAAAGCAGCTGCCAGCCAACAATCATTACACCCAGAATTCAACTACAACAAAAAATACAAGGGAAACAAAATGCAAACAACTGAGGCAGTGACACGGGCATTTGAGAAGCAAGAATTCTCTTAATAGCACACTTTTATCAAAATATCAGAACTGAACTCCCCTCCCACAGGAATGGAGATTCTATATCAAAAAGCTCCTTTCAACTACTGCAAACACTGCCCATTCCCTTGGCTGCACCTAATCCTCTACTGGTCTCCCACCTTTTTCCCTTTTCAGGTGTAAACCTTAGGATAAGCTTCTTAACCAGAAGTATTAACCTTCCCTGAGTCATTTTCCTTCTTTAAAAGAATAATATGGACCCATTTGGTACACAGGAAGGATTTTTAACAATGGGAATGGAATTAGACTTTAAAAGTACGTTCCGTATGTTTAGAGAAAAAAAAAGGAATTTTGGTATCATTCTTGTTTGGCATAAAGTACTTTAATGACTGAATGAAAGATTTAAGACGAAAAACACCAATACTTCCTCACTAGAAAATATTGAGAAATCATTTTTTTAATTATTTTGGGGTTTTGTTGGGGGGGGGGGGGGGACTCCGAGTAAACAGTGAGCAACAGTGGACAATTATGGCAGTGCTCAGATCTGCAACAGTGGATCATTCAACCAACGAAGTGTGGCTAATGCCACCATCAAAGACCGAGGAGGAAATTGTGGAGGTCAACCGAGCATTAGAACGTCAACATCGTTGCAGGTGGAGCTCTGTTGCCGTTGGGTTTGAAAATTTGAGAAAGGTCGGAGGGCATCTTGATCACAAAAAATGCTTTCCCAAGAAAATAAAAAAATCCATCAAGGGGTGGTAGGAGAGGAAATGCCATCATTTTGATGCAATCTTGCCTTCCTGGTAACAATGATTGCAACATACCAAACCAATGATTTTCATTATTCTTTCTCCCTTTCCCTTTCCATAACAAAAATTCCTACATACCAAATAGGCCCTATAGGTTTTAAGACAGAATGTAACTCCCTTTCGAGAATTGGCAGCTCTATCATAGTCATATATATTTCATCCGAATCTAGGGTAGCATTAAAGGACAAGGTTGCATGAAAGAACAAAGCATATTGAAGGTAATAATTTTTTAAGGGTCTAAAGGAGAAGTTTCAACAGTATCAATAAATCAATATCAATATAAAATTTATAGCAAGTCACATTAATCACAACTTGTGAAAAGTGTAGCTCATTTCTCAAACTCTGCAATACACAGCAAAACATGACTAATTTAATTAATACTTCTATGTTCATACAAGAGATCAAATAGAAGATTTATTTATAATGGCACGTAACAGAACAAGAATTGAATTTCTTTGTAACAGCCAGGCATCATCAATTGAGGGAGGATGTTAGAAAAGTCCGGTAGCTATGTTATGTGTTAACGTGTTGTGGGTTGGGCCTACTCTAGTGTTAGCCCATTCTGTGGTTAAGAGTAGACACAAGGGATCTAACAACGGAGGTTTTGTGATCCCATCTCCTTTCCATCCTTCTCTTCTACCCTTTTCTGTCATCACTAGTTACATAGAGTATATTCAAATATCAAGTTCAAGCAAGCACTAGACAGAAGGTACACAGCAAGCACATAATTACAAAGAGAACACTTTTACATCATTGGTATAGATGAGTAAATATTACCAAATTATCAGCATTTCTTTTATGAAAAATCACAAGGCAGACAACTTAACTAGATGGTAAATATTCAATTCTTTACCATTAAATCAGTGTGCTATATATTTTATGTTATATAAGGCGTGCTTGAATTAAATCAACCTCACCAAATAGCACAAAGCGAGGCTTATACTGTCTCTCTCAAATACAAACATCCAGCTCCCACTAGAAGAAACTTTAAACTCTGAAAAAGTCCACAACATTGAAAACATATACTTCTTTCTAAAGTCACAGCAATAAAATGTAGCTAAGATGTTTGAGAGTTTCACCAAGGAAGAACATAAGTAATAATACAAAGCACGTTGGTTAAAGTCAGAAAGCAAGACATGGACTTGGATACCTGTAAAGATGTGCACGGTGTACATCTTATTTAAATTGTCTAGATTTGATCTGGACAATTTTTATTTTTTTAAAATGAAAAATATTAAAATAGAAAATTGAATACAATTTAGTCCAAATCAGATGTGTAAGATATGTGCAAGGGATCCATTTGCAACAAGGCACACCACAAGACCAATGAAGACATACACCATTTCAGCAGGCAAACCTGTGTCATGTATGGTGTGTCATCAGACCATTACCATTTGTATAGTATTGTAAAAGTCATATCTGCATACTATATAATTTCCAACACAATACTTGTACTCATATCAGTGCTATATATCATAAGACAGGGCATAAAACTGTTCAAATTCACTGAGATGGGCTAGGTTAGCATAACTCATGCCGTTATTGGTGCAAGAGCTCAGAACATATGTAACCAAGATTCCTTTTTATTTCTTCAAATTGCCAATCAGTGAGATGGAAAAGGATCCACTAAAGTGCATTATGTACATAGAGCAAGATGTGCTTTCTAATCTGATGCATGAATTGTGATCCATTGTACATGTTGTGCCCTATGTATGTTATTCACTTTAGAGGAGCTGAATCCCCAAATAATTATATTTAACTGTCCATTAGGGTTCCAAGTCAACCTCAGGTATGTTATTCACTTTATAGCAGTTTCCCATGAAATGTTTTCAAAGATTATGGCAGGAACAAGATGTACTTTATTTTTTGGCAATGTGCAATTTATGCTGTTTTCCAGTGTACAAAGAAGACAATGAAAATACATCAAAAGGTGTCTTATTGCTTTTATTTTTATTGCAAGATAGAAATAGTGTTTACAGCTTCCCTTTGCTGCTGCTCTATTCATAATCATTTCAATCAACTTTTTAACAGCAGGCTAGATTAGCCAGTTCAGTCATGTAAACTATGAATTGGTTATTTGTCTGGTTCAATCAACCCTGAGAACTGGCTTTAGTATTAGAAACTAAATGAACTCCCAGTTTTGGGAAATCCAGTACAGGTTCTTTTCAGATCCTATCATGAGTTCATGACTACAATAAAATTGATCAGATTTAAAGGTGATATGCCAATTCAAAATTCCTTTTTGTGTGTGTGTGTGGGGGGGGGGGGGTGTCCAACAATTCAAAACTCTTCTAAGCACAAACAATATTATTTTCAGATTTTGCAATACTTGAATATAAATGTATTATGTGGATTATATTCACACATTGAGGCAAACTAATATCAGATAAACAAATTAGTTTCACAAAGAGAAAATAAAAGGGATTCAGCGACAATGTATTTGGGCCTGAACACTTACAGGATTGCTAATGAAGCACACAAAGTCCATCAAGATAATTTTATGTTTCTAACTATTTGGGAACTTTCCGATACTCCCAGCAATGCAGCATCATTCCAGAAAGTTCATTTTCAATAATTTTTCACTGAACCCTTCAAAGAAAGAAATTTCAAAAAAATAAGTTTTATGTGCATTGTTGGTGGCTAACTAAGTTAGCAATTCCCATGAATTCTTTTGTCCTGACCGATATAGCAAAACAATGAGAAAGATAGATGTATAAACTGTGAACCTAGAATACTCACAAGAATAGATCTAATGTATCCATAGCCTCAATTAATGGAATGAAATATATAATAGATTCACAGTTTACCTTATCAATATAGATTATCTGTCAATTGCTAGTTCCAAATAACCCTTTGTCATTGCAAAGATCAGTTACTTAACCATTTGGTTTGGATTTTAACTTACAGACCAAGTTAAAATCAATTTCCCCAACAATTAACAAAGAACCTAGTCCAAACGATTGAATACACTTCCTCTAAACTATATCCAAATCGTGACGAAGAGGCAATTTGAAATGGAGCCATGATTTTCAGTATTAGAATGATACTGTCTTGAAGAAAGTGATTCATTTTGCACATAATACATATTAAAGACGTGTAAGGGAACCTTCAGATATGCAAGAAAAAATTTCACTAGGAATATAAATGGATAAAATTGGTATACAAATAGATTGGAAGTGCAAAGCAAATACTACATAAAAGGCTTATCTATAAGAGCAGCCATGATACTTATCATTTTAAAGGAGCCGACCAAATTAACTGCTAAGATGACACAAGCCAGAAGGTTAGCATTCCTAAAGACAACAATATATGATAGTTTACAAGGACAACATAAGTAATAAGGAATAACTATAGAGTTGATAGATACTGCTTTGGACAAATGGAAAAAAAACAAAGGGAAAACGGATAGCTGTAAATACAAATAAGATATATGATAGAACTTGGCTTTACCTCAGCATATCGTGCCCAAAACTCAGGTTCAACATTTTATAAGGGGTATGAGTCTTTCAAAATCATTCAGCTACATATAGAAAGCTTGCCTGTCCATTCATCAGCCACCCCATAATCAAGGCTGAGCTCCCTCATTGGAGGGATGTTCTCCAATGCAAATAGCATAAGGTGAGGGAACATCAAATTATTGTGATCATACAGCACAAACTGAACTGACACATTAGGAATTGAACTGTGGCTCATATAGCAAGCAATATTCCTCATTGTTGACACATCCATTGCAAAATCTACAGGAGGAATTGATGGATAAGATGGACGCACATAATCAGAGTATATTTGAGATAAATCCCCCCATTCTGTTGCTTGCCTATTGGAAAACCGACTCGGATATATCAATGGATCACCATTCATTGTCAAAATTTGTGCTTGCTCCATAGTCAGTACAACCCCCGAATATTCACATATAAAAGCACCGGGATGAATAAGGTCCAATGACCTAACTCCCCAACCTGTTTCCCTTGACCTAAACACTTCCAGTCTATGTTTTAGCCCATGTTGAGTAACACGATTTCGGCAATGTGGAGGACAACGGCAGAAAGGACCGCATTCAAAAATTATAGGCTTCCCTCTCACGAGAATCCCATTTAGATTATAAGGAAATTCACCACCGTTTTTCATAGCACAAAAACAGTTATCAGCACAACCATCAACGCAGTCACAACCAGTAGCATTCCCAGTTTGATGAAATACAAACTGTGGAAAATTAGTCCGTGAAAGATATTCATAACGGAGAGGTTCATGATCCCTATCTATGTCATTAAAAAGACGAACAGGAACCTTCTCCTTTTGGTTAGAAATATCAAGACTGAGATAAGCCATTGGCTTGACAGACAATGGACGAGTCCTAAGAGCCTGAGCCAGTTTAAGAATAGCACTACCCATTTCAGGTTGGCCCTCGATTCTGACAAGCTTATACTTGTAAACTCCAAATCCAGATTTACCCACATCAAACCAGCATTGAACAATTCTATATAAGCCATCATAAACATAAATTTTACTGGAAACACTTCCCTCATATTTGAACCCTCGAATGACCCGCACTTCAATCCCATAGTGCATGCTTCTTTCCATAGCCCGATTTCCTCCTTCTAACTTCTGGTGAACAACTTGCCTTGAATGATTCTTATCTTGGCCTCCATGACCCGTGTAGATTATTACATCGCCACCATCTTCATCATCCTCATATCCACCGGAAACTATCACACTGGTTGCAATCGGCTCCCCATTTGTGCTCTGGCTAGAAGGAAGATAATCAATTCCAGCTTGTGGTTGACCGTGCAACCCAACCACGACTAATTCCATACGAAAGAAGAACATATCGCCAATGTAAATCCCTGGAATCGCACCCACTATCCGCTTATCACGGTTAAGCCACAATCCACGATCCCTCATCAACGTGGCAGCCCTCAAATCACCTCGCAGCCGTTTATTGTTAACCAAATCATATCTCTTTTCTTCCTCCAGCGTTGTCAAAACACGCAACGAATCATAAATCATCCTGGTCCTTCTTGTAACGCCACGGAAATACCTGTCATCTTCAATTCGAAGATCATTGACCCTTACCAGCTCCTTATGCCGCGGGGTCCGTCGTGGGGTAACGACGACCCCAGGAACCTGGTTTTCTTGTGGTACAGGAACAATTGCCCCCAAATCTGGACCCAAAACGTCGACTTCTCCCTTTGCCTTTAACCTTTCAGCAAACATAGTCCTATACTGCTCGGAAAATCCATAGAACTCCGCATACAGATTGTCTTGTTCAGTCGATACGCCTTGGGTTTCAAGGGAACCCAGGTTATTGTCACAGAAACTATTGTGTTGAGACGGAGATAGCCCATCCAGGGCATGATTAGAAAACAAGATCTGCTCCACTTCTTGGGGTTCTTGGGGACGATTGTTCAGACACGGCTCGTGTAACGGCTCGAGCTTCGGGACCAACAAAATGGTGGGGGTAGCGGCAACGGCATTGATGGAGCTGGTGCTGCTGCTGGGTATAGCGGCAGATGGGTCAGGTAAGTCATTGAGGTCTTGAAATGGTACAAGAAAATCCATGGCTTTGCCGTTCAAAATGAAGGTATTTTAGGGTTTAAGACATGAGAGTGGGTTTAAAATTTAGAAAGAAAGGAAAAGATGTCTAGATTCGAGCACAGAAGCCATCAAAGAGAAATTGATGAGAGAATGAAATATGAAACTAAAAGGAGAGAGAGCGAGAGAGGGTGACAGACATTATGAGCACTTCGACTTCAAAAAGACAGAATCTGTAATAAACAGAAGTCCAAGAGGCAAGAAGCCCCGGGGGGTTTCTTTTCTTTTTTTTTTTTTTTTCATTCTTCCCTCTTTATTATTATTTTTCATTTTTTATTGAAAAATGAAAACGGAATTGAGTGCTAACTTTTGCTTAAATTTTGAACTGACCGTACTTTTTTTGAATCTTCCCTCGCTGCGAGGAATAGTTCTATTCTACCATCGCTCCCGCAAAATTTCTCGCGCCATTTTGTTTCCAGTTTTATGAAATTTTTGTGAATTCATGCCTCCCCATTACCTCAACAACCATGCAATCTCGTCCAGCGCTGCCGAGGCACATTTTTTCTGAGACAAAATTTAAAATTGATATTCGTGAAACGTCACTATTTATTTTAACAGATTTTATATTATATATTTTTATATATAGAAAATGATAAATTCTCTCTTAAAATTTTATTCATACAAAAAAGCAACTTTCTCAGATTGAGTTACATTTATGCTTAGTGCACGTTTAAATGAATTTTTATAATTAATTATAAAATAAGTAATTTTTCATAATTAATTATGAGAATAAGTAATTACCTCAATAATTACTTATTTTTGGATTTTTTAGTTAAGAAGTAATCTTGAAAAAATAAATATTTTTAAATTTTAAAAGATTAAGTGATTATTGGATAAATAATGAGAAAAATAAGTAAAATATAATTACTTATTTGAGACATAATTACTTATTGAAAATAGTATTGTGTTTAACAATTTTACAAAATAAGCAATTATTTTTTTTCATAAGTAATTATGAATTGAATTTGAGAAATTTAGGCTAATTTAGGCTTGCACAATTTGAGAAGAAACTCTCCTTGGGCTGTATCTCTGCTTAAATTGAATAATAACCCTGCTCATAGCAACTAACAACTATACTGAGATTGAGCTCTAATTTTGTTATTATATTATTCATTTATACAATTTAATTTTATAAAAAAAGTAAATAATCAATTAATCATCAATATATTAATATTTTATATTAAATAAAATAAAATTATTTTTTGTTATTATTTTACGGATTTTTCTATTCTTGAGTTTTCTTAAGCTGCATGATGAGATTGAAACAAATTTGAATTTCAAAATGGTGGGATTTTGTCTAATTTGAGTTTATATTGAAAAATGTGCATATTTTTTTAAAGTTCCTTTTATGATTTTTAATCATTTTTAACTTTTCATATTAGGTCTCTTTCTTTCTTTTTTTTTTTAACACTTTATATCAGGTCTCATTCAAATTTTTTAAATTAAACCAAAAGGTTGATTGAACTGATATGATAATGGTTAAGTGTCAAACACCCCATCCATCAAATTCCAAACCCACCCAGTTTAATAATCTAGATCAAAAAGTATTATACGCCTTTTTTGTAAATTATATAAAATCTAATAAATGAATTATACTATTTATAACTAGTGATGAAAAGCAAAATTTGCTATAAAGTTTATATTATACACTATTTTAAATAAAAAGGTCATGATAAAACCCTTCAAAAAAAAGAATAATAATATTTATTTGTTCCCATTTTAAATATAGGACATTATTAACTAATTTACAGGTCCCAACAAAAAATAATTATATTCTTAATATTAAAAAATATTAATTATTTCCCATTTTATCTCTATTTATTCCATTAACACACCTCCTTTTATAAATAAAAATAAATTCTCAAGACTACTTCACACAAAAATATATGATGGGATAATTAAAAAATAATTAATATTACATTATATTCTATATTTTAGATCAAATAGAACTTCTAGAAACCTCCTTATACTTAAAGTACCTAACAAATATCAATAGATATAAATTTTATATTATGTATTGATATTTGCATTATTGACAATATTTCCTATTTTTAGCATGTGACTCCACTTAGTTTTGCAATTATTGACTTATAAATATTTCCATACCAATGGATATAATATGAAATTTATAACAAGATGTATCTTTTTTTTTCGGGTGGAAGAAGAATTTTAATTGCAGAAAACTTACAAAGCGCCAACCTCCGGACGAGGGACGACGGTTACGGAAAATTACAGAAATCAAAAAGCAAAACTTGATCAAGCTTAGTTATTTTGGCCATTATAGTTTGATCAAAGATAAAGTAGATAGAACATAGAACATGTTGTATTATTTATAGATCATAAATAACATGACTCATTTCTCAAATTTTGTGCAATATACAATATACAAAGAAATGCGTTTAGGTTTATGAAAAATAGAATTAACTACTACTATTAGTTTCATACTATTCATCTAAGCATAATTTCTCAAAATTGCGTGCAATAATCATAATCAATTTCAACATACAAAAATATTCCCTCCCCCCATTAATATAATTTTTTTAATTAAAATACACAGATTAAGGATAGGAGTTAAAATTAGTTAATCATTTTAATTTCTCTGAAAATCACAACATTCTTTCAAAATTACAATTATTGAATTTCTTTATCTTTCCTTTTAAGATATATTAAATAAAGACATTTTTTTAAAATGTATAATAAATATTATTTTATATATCGTAGAGGGTCCTACATTTAGAAATAAGGTGAAAGGCCATATATTTAGGACCGAATAAAATATAATTTTCTTAGTAAATCACATTATCCATACATTGTAAATAACACAGCTCATTACTCTCCAATTTTAAATGTAGAACATTTCTAACTAATTTATATATTTTAAGAAAAATTAATTATATCCTTAATATTCTAAAAAAATGTTAGTTATTTTCAATATTATCCTTATTTGCTCCATTAATATAATTCCTAATTCATCATTATCAATATTGAATTGGTGTCGATTGAAAAAACTTATCAATTACACTCTGATGAGAAGAAGTGTTTAATACTTTCTTCGATTCATAAATTTTGTTTTAGGATTTTTTACACAAACAAAAAAATTCATTAAATAATTTTAAAATATTGTAAACTTTGATAATATTTTATTAAAATATCCTGAATTTAAATACTATTTTACATTAGTACATTTAATATTAATAAAGGGCAAATAATAAAATAAGTAATTAATATTTTATTGAAATTCTAAAGTAACCAATATTATAAAAAATCTTAAAAATTCTAAAAAGATAATTTTTATGAATCAATGGAGTAATAACAGACAGAGTTCCAATAGCACATTATGTAAATTTATATATTAAAACAAGACAAAGGTAACATTGGAAAAAAATTGTTAATATTCATATGATGTCCTACATTTTACACTAAATATTGCATCTAAAAGATACTTTATATTTAGAGCCAGATGAAGTACTCAAATTTCATATAATGTATTAATACAAGCAATATATCAATATATATATTGAAATATATATGAAGTCGCACATTCATTAGACTTGAACAATATAGCCCATCTAAACTCGAAACCCTCACTAATTAAATGAGAAAATAACGAGTAAAGAAAGTTGTATGGAAGAGTTGCTCAGCCTTAGAAATAGTTTTGCTCAATTCACCTAAAAGAAAGGGGGGGAAATAGTTTTGCTCATGCATAGAAATACCACTGAACAATTTCTTTGCTTAAATTGAAAACCAATTTTACTTATCACGTTCATCCGTTAGGGAATACATCGATAAGATGGGCCCGTTTGGTTTGTACAATTATTAGGAATGGATTGGAATGAAATGGTTGGGAATGGAATGCAATGGAATCTTGTAAGACAAAATTTTGTTTGGTTCACCCTAGAAAAGACATAGGTAACAACTTAAATTTGTTTGGTTGGATATAAGAAAATGATGGAATGAGATGTAAATAATGTGCAAAAAGTCAGAATTGCACCTAAGTAAAAATTTAGCCCAACATCAATTGCTCCAATATTGTGTTCGTAATGTAACTTTTTTTTTTATATATTTTTTAGTTACAAACGGGTGACATCTTTTTTTTTTCCAGACAATAACCTCATATTTTAAACTTTTACATATTTTTATTTTTATTAACTAAAAATATCTAAGTATAAATTGCAATATAAAAAATAAAAGAGAAACTTACGTATATTTCAATTATTATTATTTTTTATTTTAAATTTTTTAAATTAAATATTTTTAGAGAAAAAAATCATATAAAAAAATTACACTAAATAACTTGTATGAATTAACGAAAAATTTTCAAGAGAAAATGGGGTACATAATTTGTGAAGGGTATTTTAAGAATAATATTTCATAATTAAGGTCATTTCTGTTATTTAGTCTCAATTGTTAGTGGTAAAAATAAATAAAGTCAGGGTTCAAGGTAGGAAAGTTAACTCCCAAATTTTTGGTAATCTTTATTTATATGGGAGTCTAGATTTCTATTCCTATGTCCAACCAAACAGTCCAACTATGGGAATAGAATCTGAATTCCCACTCCATGAACACTTAAAAAATGAACCAAATGGGCCCATAGTTTTTCTGAGGAGAGATTGAATGATTACATTGGATCCATATTTTCAAGGAAGTCATTGGGCATAACAACCAACTTTTTCATCACGCATATTTGACATTGCGTAGGTTATAGAGAAATTTTACTGGCGTATAGAGGGGACTAGTCCTAGACTCGTACCTCCTCCTTGTTTTTTTTTTCCTTCTTTCGTGATTATTTCATAAAAAAAACACACACGATTTTGCTTAGGTTGAGAAGTAGCTCCACTTGAATTGCATCTCCCCTCAAAAATTGAATATTGAATAATCGATCACTATTTTTTTCATTTGATTTTCATTGCAAAATTAATGTTGTGAAGAAGGATGGAATATTATTTAACTCTATATTAAAGGAAATTCGATTATATGAAATTGAATGCTTCCAAAGTAAAAAAAGAAAAAAAAAAGAAAGAAAGAAAAAAGATGACAAGACAAGCAGTAAAAATATGTGTTTTTTACTTTATGTATTTCTTGTTTCAAAAAGCACCTAGAAACGTGTAATTGTGAAAAAACTAAATTAATGTAAAAATGTGATAAATTTAGACAAATAATTAGAATGTTGATATTTATGACTCATTTGATGGAAGAGAAATAGAAGGAAAAAAGGGTAGTAAATCTATTTTTTTATGTGGGTTGCATAAATAAGAATGAAATCAATATATTAGGAAAATCATAATTGTGTAGAAGAACCGCATCATTTCATTCATCCGTGTAATATTTATTATAAATGAGTATATAAGAAAATTATTATAAATGGGAGAGATTACGTGTAACTTAAGTATCTCTTTAGAAGTTAAAATTATCATCTAATAAGTATCAATAACAATATTAACTTTGTCCCATTACTTTTATGATTTATCAACTATAGAAATTTTAAAATATAGCATTGGGATATACAATAATTAAGAGTTAAGAATAAATTAAAAAGTTACAAAAGAACTATAAATGAGCTCGTGCAGCATGGATTTGAAAAACTAGTTGTATTATAAAATAAAAATAAACAATATATAGAAACCATGATAAATGAATGCTCCCTTACATGAGATATATTACATCAGTCTATCATCATTAATATCAATATAAAATAAAATATAAAATATGTAAGGGGACACGTGATATATAAGCCACCAGTAATGTGACTTATTTCTAATTTCGAGGCCACTCTAATAATTAGTAAAAAAATATACGATATGTAATATCTATGGCAAATATGATAAGTGGATGGTGTGAACACCCTATTTTGTCCGGACATTTTATAAAAAAAATAAAAATAAAATAAAATAAAGTTAATAATAAATAATAATGTCTAAATGAAAAAAATAAACAAAAAAATAAGAAGAAAGTTGCAAGAATTAAATAAATAAAATTATAACCAAGAAGAAAAAACACAAAACAAAACAACAAAAAAATACTAATTAAAAAAAAAGAAAAAAAAACTCAAAAAAAGAGAAGAGGGGTGAATGGTCTGGGTTTCAAAATACTGAGCTTAAAACGTAGCCCAATATTTCAAATCCACAAGATCAATTGAAAAAACTAATAAAAAAAAAAGAGAAGAACTTAAAAACAAAAAATGGGGCTAATATGAGGCCCAAATCCCACGAGCCCACAATTGGACTCGTGGACTTGGGCCACTAAAGGACCCCCCTGGGCAGCTAGGGCAGAGGGTCGCAGACCAAAAGAAAGGGAGGCCACGGGACTGGAGAAGCTGGACACGCGAGGACTGGAAAGAAGAAAAGAAAAGGTGGAAGCAGGCAAAAGGAAAAGAGAAGCAGAGTAGTGGCAGGCCGAAAAAGAAGAAAAGAAAGAGAGGAAAAAGGAAGCAGAGACCCACGCGTGAACTGGAAAAAGGAGGCGGAGGCTGAGAGAAAAAGAAACAGGGGGCGTGCACGACACGGAACTGAACTGAAAACCAGAGGGACTGGACCGAAGGGAGGGGGGAGAGCAAAAGAAAACAGAGGGAGCGCGCACAGTTAAAAAAGGGAGAGCCGAGCAATCACGGAAAAAAAAAGCCACGGGCAGAGGGAGCTATGAGAGAAGACTGAACTGAGGAGATCCGAAAGAAGACTAGAAGCAGAAGCCGAGCACGAGGGACCCGAGACTGAGATTTTGAAGCTGGAAAACTCAGAGGCAAGACCGCGAGGAGACGGGGAGGCCGAGAACCGAGGAGAGCAGAGGAGGGCCAGACCGCGAGGGAGAGACCAAAACTGGGGAGGAAGCCGAGAAAATCAGAGGGAGTCCGAACCGGAGGATCCACGGGCAGAGCCACCGTGGAGCTGTGGAGGCCCGAGGACGAAGGCGAACGGTCCGAGAGGATGGGAGGCTGAGATGATATCTTAGAAGGCTTGTATGAGGAAGAAAGCAAGATTGAGAGACCAATGGCAGCAGAGAATGCTGAAAGAGATTGGTAGCATTTACAGGTATTGATTCCGTTTTTCTGATAGTTTGTGGTATTTTGAAATGGAGTTAGGCTATGCAGTTGAGCATTGAGTTTTTACTTGAGTTATTCTTCATGTTTGGAATTGAGAATATACAGTCCAGAGGCAGTGAGTTTGCATGTTTTGTTTGCCTACAAATTGATATTCAAAATGTTTGAAAGAGGACTTCTTTGTTAGTAGTTAGTGTACTGTGAAATAGACTAATAATTTTACACTGCGTAAGAGATCCCAACGCTAAGATTCAGAACCTAGCTAGATGAGAGTCGTGATTGGTGCTCTGTTTTATTGGCTTTGCATGTCTGCAGGCATGGGCGTGTGAGTTTGTGGGTGTGTGTGTCAGTATGTGTGTATGGGTGTTCATGTGCTCTTTCTCATTGGTGAAACTGAATCTCGTTGAGGACCATTGTATTGGTATGGGAAAGTGGCTTTGATGGCATGGCTAGTTTGGTTCTAAAGAAAGTGCTTTGTATGGTATTTGTTTTGGTATGAGATTTTGATACAAACCAGTGTGTAGGAGTATATAGCGTCATGAACTTATCGTCACTTTATATTTGTCCTACTTGGGTATTTTTTTATTGGGAGATAATTGTGAACACCCATTTTGTCTAGATATCTTAATAAATATATATAATAATAATGAAGACTAATAAAATAATAAATAATAATAATAAGGTAAATATATAAAAAAAAGGGGGGAAGAAAGGAAACAAAAAAAAAGATAAAAAAATATAATAATAATAAAAAAAATGATCACGAAGGTTTTTGGAGCTTTCACAGATCCCTAAAATGATTGCACCGTGTGAGCCTACGACGCTGCACAAGTGTATTATGAAGGCACACTTATAACAGGTTCCAACGACCTTTCCCTCCAAAATTTTATTTTCTCATAAAAAAGGGTAATAAATAAAATAAAATAAAATTAATAATAAAATGAATAATAGAAATAACCGATTCGGTAACCATACCACGTGAGTTTTTGGAACCCACGCAGGTATTTGGTCTATTGAGATATCGCGTGAGATTGCGAATCCATGTAGGTATATCAACTAAATAACTTTCTTTTATGAAAAATAACCATATTTCAAAAAATAAAATAATGTAACGAATTTTATTATTTTACGGCATTTTAAAATTATAATAAAGTCTTAATACCGCGAGGTTTAGAACTTCTGCAGGTAGTTAAGAAATCGGTCTATTGGACACGACCGCGAGTCTGTAACAAGTGGATCGGTTTTCTCTTTTTAAAAGAAAATTCTCAAAAATACAAAAATGCATTATTTCAAAAGTCAAAAAATCAAATAAAAGCATTTTCCAAAAATCAAAGAAAAACAAAAAATATTTTTAAAATAAAATAGGATTAAGTAAGCGGAACTAAATTATTTTTTGCAAATTAAAATACACCAACTCAATCTCAGAAAATCGTTTTGATTGCAAAAAGGTGAATTATTTTCAATTAACTTTCTCTTATTACAAAAAATAAAAAATATCAACCAAGTGACACGCATTTATAGTCCCAAACTACGTGGATTTTGATCCCCATCGCAGGGTACGTAGGCCCCAGGCTCTGATCCTGGGTCAAGTCTGCCTTTGTAAATAAATAAATATTTTCTGGTTTACTTGGTGTTCTTTCCCTTAATTTAATAAATATTTTTCAAATTATTTTCTTAAATTCCTTTTTCCTCATTTTTTTATCTCCTTAATTTCTAAGTTAATTTATTTTCCTTATTATATTTTTCAAACTTTCTTAATTTCTTTTTCTTTACCCATTTTCTCGCATGTGAATTATAAAAAGGTAAACCAAAATATATTTTAAAGCCATATTAATTTACGCAATCAACATAAGGTAACCGTTCCTAGGAACGGGTGTCGTGGGGTGCCTAACACCTTCCCCACGCACAATCGACTCCCGAATCCAACTCCGATTACGCAGATCATCCTTTCCTCTTCAATTCGGTTTCCCAAGATTTTCCTCAAAATTTTGGTGGCGACTCCTCACAAGTCGGTTTTCGCTAGAAAACCAGATTTGTTCTATTTTTTCCTTTCGTCGCATTTTTTCGGGTGTGACAGATGGTAATAAAGTAAAGTAAAACATTATTTGTTAACTTTCCCATCTCAGGAACTTCCATCCATTAGAGTAAATAAATATAGTAGATATGATAATTCAATTACTTCCGAGTATAAACAGTATCTCCTGGACATTATGGACTTAAGGGACACCTTAAGATTATCATATCAAACTATAATTTTTTTAACATATGGACTTCTATAATATGGATTACTAACAGGTTACTGAGGTGGATCTTGTTCATATTTTTTCTGATACACAGGTTTCTCATATGAGCCAAGTGTAGATCATACTTGAATCTTGACCAGACAAGAATAAGATATGATTATTTCAGAATTTCAGGAAAGAAAAGGAGGAGTTTAGAAAATATACATTATATTTCACAAAGGAAGGTTTTTCGGATGATTTCCAATCTCCCCTTTCATTACAAACCATGCTTCTCTTATAGACCCGGAGCCTTACTCAATTCTTACAATCAGACATAGAAAGTTCTTTCATATGTCCGACAAGCTCTATCAGCTTTGTAGACTTTTACATTACAGGACTTATGGCAGTCAACTTTATCTAACTTTATGACTTTTTTACATAATTCAGACAACTTTTTCTAACTTTATAACTTTTGGCAACCTAACCCATGACTAACTACTTTATGTTTTCTTATTCTTCATATCGCCATCAAGTTTCTTTTTCTTTGCAGCCTTTAGTTGTATCTTGTCTAGCTCTGCATCGATGTCAAAATCTTCAACATGAGCATATGATCCTAGTGTTGATGAGAGAAAAGTCTGCAGGAACTAAGGGTTTATCTCATAAAGGCCCTGAGATTCAAGATACTGTAATGGGTCTTGATCTTTAGAGAAGTCTGTCATCGGCAAGTCTTGACAGGATGAGGTATGTTCAACTGAGGGCATCAGAGAGAGTTCAGGCCATTCAAAGGAAATGGCGTGTCCTGTTGTCATCACTTCTTCTGGGCTAAAGAATTCTCCTGGGAGTAGTCCAAAAGACGTGCATTTTTTATCCATTGCATTTCCTGCAAAATTATTAAGACTTAAAAGAAAATCTTTTAATTCATTAATAACTTGTTCTTCATAGAGTGGCCAATGCAAAGCGGTTCTCCATAGATGAGTTTGAATAGGAGTATACAAGTTTCCTTGGTTATCAGCCTCACATGGACGGTGAATCACAAAGAAAGTGTAAACCTTCTGTTGGTATGAGGGAATATTCCACAGATCATGTTTTTTTATTTCTTTGTAGAGATGTCTTCTCCAAGCTAGTAGTGGTGTGTACCAAGATAAAAAGTGGCTAAGTTGGAATGAGTGTTTTTTTTATCAGTCAAATACTGATAAGTTTATTTTGGTGCGAGTGCAAAAGCACAAGCAAACAAAGTGGAGAGAGACCATACATACCACATGAACTCAGAGGTAATAGGACCTCGAATGAAGGGAATGACCAGGTATGGTAGCAGGGGGTCAAAGAACTTTGGTTTTGGTGAAATCCCTGTGGCTTGAAGGAAAAGGTGAAGGTAATAGAAAAGAGTCTTTCTGGCAACAACATTGATTTCAGTGACAGTAGTTGGGTATTGAGTTGGAAGGAAAACTAGTTGATGACTCAAATGAGAGTAATGACTGGATTGATGTTTAGGCATGGTTGAGATAGTGAGAATGAAGAGAGGCGGTTTTCTGAGAGTATTATCTGACAATTTTTTTAAAGAGGCCTTGAAAGCAAATATGCTAGCACATTGTGCTTTCCTTTGATATGTTTCACCGTGAATTTATAGCGAGAAAACCAGTCTTTTCAGAGAGTAATTGCTTTTCAGGTAGTATCTTATTTTTTTGGTATAAAATGGCTGGAAAAGAGGTATTATCCATTTCAACAGTGAATTGATTGAAATTGAGATAAAAACTGAATTTCTCAATTCCTCTTTTAACAGTGAGGATTTCCTTGTAAATAGCATGATAATGCTTTTCAGCTTCTTTGAATTGTCCACTGGCATGTGCACAATAGTATCTTTTTCTATTATCTTCTTCGATAAGAACAACTCCCTAAAAGTATTCACTATCATCTGTTTGTAAGATAAGATTTCCTTTGTCGGGGATCTTTAAAGGTGGTGGATGCTGAGCAATTATTTTCAACTTTTTTACTGCTTCAGTCTGCTTGTCAGACCATAATGGAGGGTTCCTTTTCAAAAGTTTAGACAGTTGGCTGGTGTACCGCGTGACATGTGGAATGAAATCTCGGATATAATTAATGATACCCAAGAAACTTTGAATTTGTTTGGTGGTCAATTTATCAGGAAAATCTAGTAATTATTGTGCAATGTGTGGGCCTAGTTGGAAATGTCCTTCAAAAAAGGTCATGCCCAAAAATTGAATTTGGGCCAGCTCTATTTGGCTTTTATTGGTAGATAACATAATCCCATAAATTTGAACAATCGATGGAATTAGGCTAATAAGGTTTGATGGGCCTATTCTGTTTCAGAATACAAAATTATATCATCAATGTAAATGAGAGCCGAATGAAGGATGTGTTCAAAAAATTTTATCATGGCCTTTTGAAATAAGGATGGGGCAGGTTTAAACCCAAATGGCATTACCTTCCATTGGTATTGAGCATTGGGAATACAGAATGCCATTTTATACCTGTCTTTTGGATGTATCCCAAGTTGCCAAAATCCTGCTTTGAAATCAAACTTTGAAAAAACCTTGGCGTTCCATAGATGAACAGCTTGAGTATTGATCTTTGGAAGAGGAAACTTATCATCTTGTAAAAATTGATTAAGAGGCTTATAATCAACAACGAACCTCTTTTTTCCCCGTCTTCTTTCTGCATCTTTTTCTACATAAAAAGCTTGGCATGCCCAGGCTGAGTTTGTTGGCTCGATTAATCCTTATCTTAATAGACCTGCACATTCTTCTCGGGCAAGAAAGAGATCTTCAGGAGACATTCCTGGATGAGAAGCCTTGGTTGGATTAATATCTTCATTTTTTTTAAAGGAAGTCAGATAAAGAATTCATTATTTTTCCAACGAGAAAAAGAATGATTAAACTGCTCATGATTTTCTGGACAAAGTAGCAAGAGTTTGTCTTTGATAAATTCATAACCAGGTGGTACATGTTGGAGTTCAAAAAGATTTCGAACAATTTCCCATGGAGAATGTCGCACCCGAAAAAATGCGACGGAAGGAAAACAGAGAACAAATCTAGTTTCGAGTGAAAACCGACTTGTGAGGAGTCGCCACCAAAATTTTGAGAAAAATCTTGGGAAACCGAATTAAAGAGGAAAAGGATGGTCTGCGTAACCAGAGTTGGATTCGGGAGTCGATTGTGCGTGGGGAAGGTGTTAGGCACCCCACAACACCCGTTCCTAAGAACGGTTACCTTACGTTGATTGTGTAAATTAATATGGCTTTAAAAACATTTTGGTTTTCCTTTTATAATTCACATGCGAGAAAATGGGTAGAGAAAAAAGAAATTAAGAAAGTTCAAAAAATTTGAAAAATAAAATAAAGAAAATAACTTAAATTAAAATTAAGGAGATTTAAGAAAAAATGAGGAGAGAGACTTGAGAAAACAAATTGAAAAACATTTATTTAATTAAGAGAAAAAACACCAAATAAATCGAAAAATATTTATTTATTTACAATGGCGGACTTGACCCAGGATCAGAGCCTGGGGCCTACGTACCCTGCGATGGGGATCAAAGTCCACATAGTTCGGGACTATAAATGCGTGTCACTTGGTTGATATTTTTTAATTTTTGTAATAAGAGAAAGTTAATTGAAAATAATTCACCTTTTTGCAATCAAAACGATTTTCTGAGATTGAGTTGGTGTGTTTTAATTTGCAAAAGATAATTTAATTCCGCTTACTTACTCCTATTTTATTTTGTGTGAAAATATTTTTTGTTTTTCTTTGATTTTTGTTTTAAAATGATATATTTTTGTAATTTTGGAAAACCATCACATTTTTTTTATTCTTTTGAAACTTTTTTTTTTTTATAAAAATGAAAACCAATTTATCTGGCGCAGACTCGCGGTCATGCCTGATAAACCGATCCTTGAACTACCTGCGAAGGTTCTGAAACCTCGCGGCATAAAGGTTTTATTAACTTTTAAAGCAAAATTTTAGAGAATACTACTATATCTTTTCAAAAGAAAATTTTATTATATTTTTAGATAAAATTGGAAAAAACACTTGTCAAGATATCATAATTTATTTTTTGAAATATAATTATTTTCTTAGCAAGAGTCATTTAACTAATATCTCTACGTGGATTCGCAATCTCACGCAATAACTCAGTAAACTTAAATACCTGCGTGGGTTCTTAAAACTCACGTGGTGTAGTTATATGAGCCAATCAATTATTTATTTATTTATTTATTATTTTATTGTCTTATTTACTTTTTATGAGAAAAAGGTATTTTGAAAGGAAAGGTCATTGAGACCAATTATAAATATATTTTTATAATACACTCACGCAGCCCCTTAGGCTTACACGGTGCGATTATTTTAGGGGCCTGCGAAAGTTCTAGAAGCCTTCGTGACCAATTTTTTTAAAATCAAACAAGAAGAATATGCATTGCAAAAGGTATTTACAATCCTATGTGATTTTGTGAGGGTGTGTGTTACTGCGCAAACTCGAATAACTTAGATACAAATATGTGATGATGAGATACAAACTCTCATGCCTTCCCTTTTGTCTCGAAGTTGACAGCTTCCATTTTCCATGCTCGGCTTGATACTCCCTTGCTTGCTTTGGTATTCCTCCCTAGCCTTGATGAAGATGACTCATTCTTTTCAAGCTTGCTCCCATGGTGCTCACAAGGAAGACAAAAGATAAGATGGTTAAACTTAAAAACTTGAAACAAAACCCAAATAATTTCTTACAAAAAGAAAAGCCACACGCTAATAAAAAGCCAGTGCCGTGATCCACATGGGCTAAATAAATACAAACATAATACGGAAGGAACATGAAAGTAGACCAATGGGCTTGTGCAAGTGGCAAAGCTGCATAAATCATCATCTGGCCCAGGAGGCCCTCCTCACATGGAAAGCAATGCTCTTGTTGAGGCCAGCCTGAATCTAAAAATACTTGAACTAACTTGATCCTAAAAGGAAGACACCACCATACCAAAGACTACCAAGACAAAGAAAAACAAAGCTAAATTAAGAACCAAAACCAAATCCCATTAGCTGACCTCGAGCTTGCCTATATGAGGTAAACATTGGTCACTGCTTCTTTTCATGACCGTGAAAAATAGCCTCAAATATTTAAGCCAACACCAAGTCCAACAACATTATTATATCAGCCCAAAAAATTGTTCTACTGTACGAGAGTGAAAATTTTTCCCAACATCAATATGCTTTCATCCCCAAGCGAGTATTAAGGAAAACACATAATCAACCTAGCAAAACCAGTTTCTTAGCATTATGGGGACCCTAAAAGGCATCATATATGACAATCATGTTAACAGCCCACATAGCCGCATGCCCCCAACAGCAAATAGATTAATCAAAATTCATACACAGCCTGAGCACAGCGGATCTTTACAGCAACAAACTACACCATTATCATCACAGATGCCGTATATACACGACCCAGAGACTTGCCTTATACCTAAAAACATGACATATTGAACCCAAGGTTCTGCTTTAACATGCTAAGACCTTGAGAATTCATTTGTTCTGTTTGGATAAAGGATCAGGAAGAATATTCGGATGATTCATTAACTCCTCTTTGAAGAGGAGGAAAGTCTTCTTCATAAGTGGGTCGAATCATGACTATGCAAGGTAGGGTGTTTGAAGGGCTATTTAGGATGGTTTTGATTATTGGTTCAGGATAAGAGAAGTCAAGTTCTTGGGTGTGTTCAGGGAAAAGACAAGAAGCTAAATCCGAATGATCTAACTCTTTTAATAGTTCATGGAAAGTAGTAGGTTTAGGTGGAGGTGGTTTATGGAAATCAATCCATTTATTCTTTTTGGATATGGTTTGTTTTGGACCATGATCAGGGTCATCATCCTGGTTTAGTTTTTTGTGGTAACAGGAAGGTTTCTAGAGTAAATCTCCGTTGAGGGGTAAAAGATTTTCCTCTGGTCCTGTCCAGTTATCCTAATCATAGTAGCCACAATCAGGATCACATTCTTCCGGGGCATGATACCAAACAAAGTGACCATGTACCTTTCTAACAAAACAAGGCTTAGCTCTAGCATCAACAGAATGAAGGGGAATCTTTTCCTTATGTCTGTAGGTTGAATTGATTGTCAAGATTTGTCCTTGGTAAGAAGGAGCACCTTGTCCTGGCCTATTGAAAAGGGACTTAACAGTACCGTCAGAGAGTCTTTCCAGCACAGGAGCTTTTGTAGTATGAACATCCTTTCTAGAAGAATGGAACTCCCTTTCATAGTTGTTTATCCATTCAAGAGATATGATCTGAGCCAATTTTTCTTTAGGAATTCTTCTTGGTATTTGGATCATAGAGGTGTCAGACTGGTTGAATACCATATACAAAGCATCAGTGATGGAATTGGGAAACTCAAGATTCACCGCATGATCCTAAAGTCAATAGATCATTTGGTGTTGAAGAGTAGCCATAGTTGCCCTTGGGTCTTGTTTTGCTCCATGGATTTGAATATGGACCTTTAGACGATGTGAAAGATTTTCATCATCGAGTTTGATATTAAAATCAAAAGCTATGGTCATCATAACACTTTCATTGCTACAGGTAGTGAGCAGTACACCAATCATAGCATTTCCATAAGAAGTGTATGTTGAATCAAGAACAGCTATTTGGGCAGTGACAGGTATTCCCTTTCGACCATGAAGGGTAAGTATCAGTTGGATAGCACCAACATGCAGGTGAGTATATCCTTGTTGCTTCCAAGAGTTGATTAAAGATTGAGGAATTTCTAGAGTCACATATTGTTTAGCTGTGGTAGCTTTCAGTCCACACTATTCTAAACAAGAACTTTGGACATATTCCTTAACACGTGGTTTAGAGGTATAGAGAATCTGTCTGATTCTTTGTTTAAAGGATCTGGCATAGGCTCGATCCTGAGAAAAAATAGCATAAGGACTTAACAGGGGTATCTCAGAATTGTCAATACGAAAATTTTCTGGGATATGGGTGATTTCTACAAGATTATCTATCTTGTTGGCTAAAGTTCTTTTTACAGAAGTAGGAAGGTTTTCAAGAGAAAAGGCTAAAGATAAATGAACTGGTTCTAGAGAAGTAGAGGTTGAGTGTTCAGAAGTTTAGGTCATGATTGTAAAATTTCTCTCTCTAATCTTCTTCTATAATCATATCAGATTCTGACTGGAGTGTTTAGGCTCTGATACCACTCATTTCAACTTAGCCACTTTTCTGTTTTGGTACGTACCACTACCAGTTTGGAGAGGATATCTCTACAAAGAAATAGAAAAACATGATTTGTGGAATATTCCCTCACACCAACAGAAGGTTTACACTTTCTTTGTGATTCATCGCCCATATGAGGTTGATAACCAAGGAAACTTGTATACTCCTGTTCAAACTCATCTATGGGGAACCGCTTTGCATTGGTCACTCCATGAAGAACAAGTTATTAATGAATTAAAAAATTTTCTTTTAAGTCTTAATAATTTTGCAGGAAATGCAATGGATAAAAAATGCACGTCTTTTGGACTACTCCCAGGAGAATTCTTTAGCCCAGAAGAAGTGATGACAACAGGACACGCCATTTCCTTTGAATGGCCTGAACTCTCTCTGATGCCCTCAGTTGAACATACCTCATCCAGTCAAGACTTGCCGATGATAGACCTCTCTAAAGATCAAGACCCAATACAGTATTTTGAATCTCAGGGCCCATATGAGATAGACCCTCAGTTCCTGCAGAATTTTCTCTCATCAACACTAGGATCATCTGTTCCTGTTGAAGATTTTGACATTGACGCAGAGTTGGACAAGATACAACTAAAGGCTGCAAAGAAAAAGAAAAAGAAACTTGATGGCGATATAAAGAATAAGAAAACATAAAGTAGTTAGTCATGGGTTAGGTTGCCAAAAGTTATAAAGTTAGAAAAAGTTGTCTGAATTATGTAAAAAAGTCATAAAATTAGATAAAGTTGTCTGCCATGAGTCATGTAATGTAAAAGTCTACAAAGCTGATAGAGCTTGTCGGACATATGAAAGAACTTTCTATGTCTGATTGTAAGAATTGAGTAAGGCTCCGGGTCTATAAGAAGAGTATGGTTTATAATGAAAGGGGAGATCGGAAATCATCCAAAGAACCTTGATTTGTGAAATATAATGTATATTTTCTAAACTCCTCATTTTCTTTCCTGAAATTCTGAAATAATCATATCTTATTTTTGTCTGGTCAAGATTCAAGTATGCTCTACACTTACCTCATATGAGGAACCTGTGTATCAGAAAAAATATGAACAAGATCCACCTCAGTAACCTGTTAGTAATCCATGTTATAGAAGTCCATATTTTAGAAAAATTATAGTTCGATATGATAATTCTAAGGTGTCCCTTGAGTTTGTGATGCTCAGGAGAAGCTATTTATACTCGGGAGTAATTAGATTATCATATCTACTATATTTATTTACTTTAATGGATGGAAGTCTATTCCTGTGTTACTAAGATTTCCATCAGCAGTAGTAAAATATTTTTCATGAGGAATCCATTCTTCTGATAGCAGAACATGGGGTTTCTTGACACTGCAACAAGATCCTATATCGATGAACTCAATAGCTTGCCTAGGCTTATCATATTTAGGATTTAAGTTAAACCATTCAGATATTTGATCTAAATTTAACATTCTTTTATTCTTGAAAAAGAATCAAATGAATAAATACCAAATATTCAATTATCACTTTTAAAAGTTATTTTAATAAATAATAAAATAATAAGATTTAAATTATTCAAATCATATTTGAATGATCAGCAAAGGGTGTAAACACTACTGAGATATGTGAAACATCCACACTCTGTTATGCAAGTGTATCTTGTTCCTTCTCATTGTATGGTCAACATATCAATATATATATATATATTTTACAATTCATAGTGAAAATTTGAAAAACATATTATAAATTTAGAGTAAAAAAGTTACAAATTATGGAAAAGAAATTGTAAAGTAAAAATTTGAAAACTAAGTTATGAATTTAGAATAAGCAAGTTGCAAAATCTAGAAAAAAATATTGCAAGCCATTTTATCCCAACAAACATTGATCGGTGTTGACTGATCACCAATGACTATTAACCATATTGATTAGCTATTGTCGACTTTGGACCAGCTGCCCGCGACCATTGATTGATAATGGTAGGGGATGAAATAAAACTTGAAGGTATTTTAGTAATTTTATATTTTTTATATTTAATTTAAAAAGTTGATCTATTTTATAATTAAATCAATAGTAAATCTTTCTTTGTAATAAAATTATGATTATGAACTTAAATAGTAATTCCTCCAAAAGAATATGGTAGGAAAAACAGAAATGTGTAAAATAACGAGACCAGTGGAGTAATTGTGTAGTAAGTTGTAGGTTCCTCTTTGATGGCACATGGAGCTATATCCTATTAATATTATCAGCTACCATTACCGACTACGAAAATTTAAGGCGAAAATGGAGCTCCAAGTCCCTAAAGTATCAGCGACTTTGGGTTTTGGTCTTTGGAGTTTATTCTTTTCGATCAAAGCCCCTGCACTTTAAATCGTTTATGACGTTGATCCATGGAGTTTCCAAAACCTGCAGGAGGACTATGATCCGGACCAAACGGTGTTAACTAATCTGAGGTGCCAGTTGACGGATTATAATCTGGGAACAATCGCATTCGGAGATGCGTTACTTGAAGCCATCTTCACGGACATAGTTTTATTCCACGAGAAGCACATGAATATCAAATATTCAAGATGCATAAAAAGAAAACACGAGTACGCATCAAGCGCAATCTAACCCAGGTGAAATGAAATCGAAGATTTGAAGCAGCACGAGGAGAACAATTTTCAGAATTCCATGCAGAACATACTATGAGAAAGCAAGATTCGGCACAAAAGAAAAAATACGTACCTAATCTCTTCGACTGACTCTCGCGCGGAGAACCAACATGCCCAACAAAGAACCTGGGTTTTGCATACAACTCAACACTGACTTTACCACTACGAGACGGAATCATAAAAAAGGAGATGATGACAATTTGAGTTCATAAGGTTCGCTTGTTTCGCTCGATCTTCTTCCCTTGGCACAGCTTCCTCCACCCCCTCCTGCACCTCCACGCCATTCAATTCCTTGGCTCTCCCCTCCATGTAATTCCCCATTCTCTATTTTCTTCCCCAGCTTGATTTGCTTGCGCCGATATTTTTTCTTTTCCTTTTGGTTGATGTATTGGTGATTTCGTTTATAAAAACCTTCCAAGCAAGCCATTATATGGAGACGTTGAAATTGGCATATTGTTCTAATATGGAGTGGGTTTTTTTCTTTTCTGTCCATTTTTCTCTTAAATTTATGTGTTGTCTATATGCAGTAGGGGATTTTGACTTATAGCATTGTGGTTGCAGCTTCGATTCCTCTAGAGATTGATTTTAGATGTTCCCATTGCAGATGATGAAGATGACAGCACTTATGAGAAATTGGAATGAAAAGTCAATTCTCTTGAGAGTCGAGTGAATAAATTTGATGGACTTGTATGTATGTGGCTTCAAGCTGGTTATAATAGTGATAGTTGTGTTGATTGTTGTACCTCTAACCATGCTTCAAGCAAAATTAGGATGATACGAGGGACTTATAATGCCCATGTGGCTGCATTTTGGATTGAAAGGAAAATTAAGA
The DNA here is from genome assembly GCA_026686845.1 of Adenanthera pavonina. Classification (NCBI taxonomy): domain Eukaryota; kingdom Viridiplantae; phylum Streptophyta; class Magnoliopsida; order Fabales; family Fabaceae; genus Adenanthera; species Adenanthera pavonina. Next base: position 9,659,518 of record JAIVEN010000026.1, on the reverse strand, counting down.
TTTTTTTTTTGAAAAAATTAGGATGGGTTTTGTTATATCCATAAACTGGCTATGGCTTTATTGGCTTCATAGTATATTATTTTTGTTTCAGTCATTTCTTTGAGGATGGACTCATAGCTATATATATATATATATATATATATCTGTTAATATTGGATTCAGCTAGATGTGCTTTGTTATGGCTTTATGGTAAATGATCATTGTGCAAAGTCCTTGAACCATTTGACACAATATATTGCAAACCATGCATTGGATCAATTCTTGATTAGTGGGATTGGATGGAATATAAGGCAATTGAAATTTTTCTGTTGCCATTATGTTATGGTATAAACATTCTTCCGTTAAGCAGTGTGAGGACGCATTAACTAGTGACAAACCCTCCTGTGGATTAGTATAGAAGTAGTTCTCATAATTTGCCTAAGCTTCCTTCACTAATTTGAGAACTTACCAGTAGATAAATACCTTTGAGATCATATATATTTACATTGATCCCAAAATATATATATATATATATATATAGAACTTACATGAACCTCGCTTCAAAACTACAAGGGGTTTACATGTTGATTTACATTGATTGCAAAATATAATTCATTGTTCTGTCACCTTGCTTCCTGATAAAATGGATTCAAATACATTCATCATACTGACAAACCTCACAAAAAAAAAAAAAACTTTGGCATGCTATAAGAATATAACAGCAGGGGATAGAACCACAAAATACTCCAAAATATTAATATGGGGAATGTGTGGAAACCCAACACACCTCTAATTGTGCAATCTTCACATCTGCAGCATTTATCTCAGAGCCAGTTAATCTCCCCACTTGCATCAATTCCAAAATCGAATGTCATTTTCTTTGTAGGTTCATCACTGTTTGCAGGATCAAAGTATTTAACATTGTAATATATATATTTTTGTGGTTTTTTTTTTTTTCTCAACTTCTAGAGAGCTGTAAATTTTCATTCTTAAAATGAAAAGCAAGGGAGAGAGATGAAAAGCTTCAGCAAACAGGGGCAAGAGAGAAATTATTGCATATAACAAGTCTCACCAGATCACATAAAAAGTTTGGATATTGCAAAACCCAAATTTTGAAGCCATGAGTGAAGAAGAAATACTCGATGAGAAGTCTCACCAAATAGGGGCCCACAATCTCTTACCTTCGTCGTGAGTATCTCGGTGGTGATCGGAATCAAACAGGTTTGCTTCCATGGAAGAGAACTTCAAAGAACATTCCACTCTCAATCCTGTTAGTCTGAGTGTCTGTGTCGATCAAACCTTAGCAAGCTTTCTTCATCGCCGCAAGAAACTCTGGCAGAGGATACGCTCTTCACTTCAGTGAATGGACATCGACATTTTAACTTGGCTATCTCAGTCCATAATCTAGCTGGCTAATTGTTTCCACATGTCAGCCCAGCCTTTGACAAGTCATCTGCCACATAATCCGTCAACTGCCACCTCTGATTTTTTAATGCCGTTTGGTCGGCTCATAGTCCACCTACCAGTTTTAGAAACCACAAGGATAAACGTCTGAAACGATTCAAAGTGCAAGGACTTCCATCCAAAAAAAAAAAAAAACTCCAGGGACTAAAACCCAAACCCATTGAGACTCTGGGGACTTGGAGCCCCATTTTCCCAAATTTAAAAATGTATTAGACGGATATACAGTAATTAAGAATTAATTAAGAAATTATTAATAAAACTAGAAATGGGCCCTTGCACGGGAATTGAAAACTAAGTCATATTGTAAAATAAAAAAATTTTGAAAAATTAAAAACCTTGTCAAATGAATGATCACTTATATGAGATATGCTTCATGGATATATCATCAAACATCATCACTATTACTATATAATAAATTAGATGGTGCTCCCTTCATCCTATATTTTATTTATTATTTTAAGATTTTTTACATATATCAATAAAACTATTAAATAATTTAAATCATAATAAAATTTAATGGTATTTTTTTTAAATATCCTCCAATTAAATGCTAAAAAATGGTTTGTATTCCTTCAATCATTGTTCTTTATAAAAAATAAAATAATAAAAAAGATTATTAATACTTCATTGATAATGTAAAATAATAAATAAATTAAAATATTTAAATTTATATATAATAACAAATAAAATAGAACAGACAAAAAATAATAAAGTATAGTATGTTTCGCCTGTAGCTGATTTGGATGAGGAAGTGAAGAACTCTCGTGATATTAATTGATAACAAACTGGCAATTGAATCTTCTGATGTGGAAGCCTCTAGAAAGCAATCCAATTTGGAATCTGAACTGGTTGCAGGAATATGATGAAGGAAGGAGCTGCCAGCAAAAGTAAGCGACGAACGAAGGGGGAAGGATGGAATTGGAATTGCGAAAGGGAGTGCTTTCTCACTTGTGATGACGTGGCAATATGGTAGTTTTAAGATCAATCTAAAGGTCAAATTTTCCTTATCTACATCCAAAGCTTTTGCCCCGCTTCTAGAATCTAAGGATCATATTTAAAAGCAGTATCTCTATACTCTTTTTGAAAGGAGCAGAGGGTCCACAATCCAAAATGTATTCGTAGAATGACCAAAAAGCATAGAAAAAATTGAGATTTTGTACTAAAAAATAAGATATTTGGGATTTGAAACCTGAAGGCCAATTTTTTTTTTTTAATTCTAGTAAAGGACCAAGCTCAATTTACAAGGAAAGAAGTCAAGATGAAATGACAAAAATGCCCTTTAATGAGAAAAAAAGTTTGAAACATAAAAAAAAAAATTAGTAAAGAACCAAGCTTATAACAAAAAAATACCAAAGGAACAAGCTTAATTTCTCGGTTTGAAAAGAAACAATGTTTATCCAACAGATTATTACAGAGAAAATATATCAGTAGACTAAGCCTTGTAAATTGCTTTGTTAATCAACCTGGATTTAAAATTTTGCAACCTAAACTAAAAAATTTCCAACTTTAGACTCTAAATTTTCTAGCAAAGACAAGAATTTTCAACTTAATAATTCTTAATTAAGACTAAAAAAGTTCCAATCAAGATCAAAATTTTCCAACCTAATAATTCCCAATCAAGACTCAAAACTTTCTAACTTAACAATTTCCAATCAAGACTAAAAAATTTCCAACCAAAAATTGAAAAATTTTCAACTTAATAATTTCTAATCAAGAGTAAAAAATTTCAAGCTGAAACACAAAATTTTCCAACTTAGATTAAAAAATTTCCATCCTAGACACCAAATTTTTTCAATAAAGACTTAAAAATTTCTAATCAAGAGTAAAAAATTTCCAGCTGGAACTCAAAATTTTTTAACTTAGATTAAAAAATTTCCATCCTAGACACCAAATTTTTCAATAAACACTTAAAAATTTCCAATCAAAATTAAAAAATTTTCAACCAAGACTCAAAATTTTCCAATTTAGACTCGAAATTTTCTAACAAAGATTGAAGAATTTCTTACTTAATTTCTAATTAAGACTAAAAAATTTTTCAACAAGTTTCCAGGTCATGCTCAAAATTTTCCAATAGAGAAAGACTCAAGAATTTCCAACTTAATTTCCAATCAAGACTAAACAATTTATAACCAAGACTAAAAAGTTTTCCAACTTAGATTAAAAAATTTCTAACCTAAACTTAGAATTTTCCAACAAAGACTAACAAATTTCCAACATTATTTTGAATCTGGTTTAAAAAAAAAACAAAGACTCCAAAATTTTCCAACAAAGAAATACTCAAGAATTTCCAACTTAATTTCCAACATTATTTTGAATCTGGTTTGATCCATGGTCGACTGATTTTTATGTAATAAATTGAGCATTGAGGTACATAATATTTAGTTGACCGGCAGAATAGGATTCGTCTGTTCATTTTTTCGAATGGTCAACTAATTTTATTAAAGAAACACATTTGTGGGGTGGAGGATTTCATCGATTTTGTGCACAAAAGATAAAGTAATGAGATTTCACTTTTAAAGATTGAACAAACTATATATGACTTAATTTTGGATTTTCTGTTATGTAGCTCCAGCGCTTCACAGCTCCAAATGAAACATTTGTCGATTTCCCCTTCCCTCTGGAAATATATTTCCTCCATGGTAACTACTTAAAATTTTCCCTCATATACAGTAGAATGTCATTAATGTTAATAAATAAAAAATTAATATTAAAAAATAGTTGTTATTAGGTAATAATTATGAAAAAGTAATATATCTCTATTTTTCTATGTTAGAAGAGGATTAACCCTTCACTCTTGTTGATAAGTAATTGGGCTTGCATATCACAAGAACTACACAGCAATGGTTCCAGATTTTATATCCCTCACAGTAATGAGGAATCATGAATAACAGGTCAAAAAGAGAAAAAAGGATCAATATATTATTATTCATCATTGAACATGTTCGTATTGGGTCTAATTAATTATGCTTAATCTCTTCAATCCGGTTGCTATAACACAAGAAACAAATTTCATCTTAATATAAAATAACGAAATTAAAACTTGGTTTAGATTCAGAGGTTTAGTCCTTTGAAGATGGGGTCGATGCATATTATAAAGTCAAAATTGTTTGTGGTTGAATCCCTTAAATATATTATCTTAGATTCAATCTTTGGCTCCGTGTATGAAAAAAAATTTATTGGGAGAAATAAAACTTACTTTGATAATCTTTATATCTCAAAAAAATTAGTCTTTAAATATCATTTGGGAATTCCGTTAGTACTTAAAAAATTTGTCGTCTCCTCTTTTTCTTGCTTTTCATTTTTTTTAAAAAAATTAATTCAATCTCTACCAAACATAACCCAAAATCAATATTCTCCACGCATCAATCCACTTTCTGTTTGGCACTTTATGAACTACCAATATGTCTGGCAATTAGAGATGAACTGTTAGTAAGAAAATGAGAAGAAGAATGAAAAGGAGAAAGAATATAATGTGATGTGATGGCCTCAGATTTTGTTTAGTATGTAACTGAAAAGTGAAAAGTTTTATGGTATGTAGACTAAAACTAAATCAGGAATGAAAAAAAATAACAATAAATGGCTAAAGTTTGCTGCACAATAAATCAATATTAATATCAATACCATTAACATTAATATAAAATAAAAAAATTATAGCAATCCGTATTATTTATAATTATAGATCATGCAATAATATGATGAATTTATCAAACTTTAGGAAAGGCAAGGAATCCACCAAATCCCAACTTTTAAGTAGCTAGAATCAGCTTTGCAGAAAATGAAGAAGAAATGGAAGTCATATTCTGTGATAAAGAGTCAGATTCTATTTCTTGGATATCACATACTTAAATATGGGAATGACTGGTTACGTCACCGTCTCTGTGTTTTCTCGCATTCTAAACATGGTGTGAGGATAATATCATTTGATAATGACGTGGGCTTTTATTGGCTGTAGGATCAAAATCAAACATATTATTTTTCATGCGTGTTTACATTTGAAGCTGTATTATTTAGTATTTACACTGTGAACAGTATAACTCATATTAAATTATGTAAAAAAAGATCCTCAATTTTAAAATTTTCGTGCTCTCTTGTTGACGTGCTATAAAAATATATATATATATATATATATATTGAGCATAATAATAATGTAATGATCATATTCGTTCATACTCTGATAATTGTTTGGCCCAAATCCATTGGGCTCGTTTAAAGATAGAAAAAGCAAAGAAACCAGGCCCAAGTTTAGGCCATTTTCTATTTTCAATCTATCTTATCCATTGTATAAAAAATATCCTAATTCATGATGATAAGTTGACATTTTTTACAGCGGACAGGTTCAACTTTAAAATGATCACTTCACTCTTTTCCTATTACACTTCACGAGTTCATGTGATTCATGTTCTATTATAATTGGGGGTACTATGAAGAAATACTCCTCTCTGAAATTATATTATGGATGGATCACCTTTATTTATGTAGTTATTCCAAAATGTCATCATTGAATCGTGCTCATGGTAGCTTATCCTACTGTTATTCCAAAACTGCTATCTTCAAAATGTTCTACATCATTGTCTCGGGTAGCATTTATTCCAATAGTAGATTTCATACCAAAAATTCTAGGGAAAGTTATCATTCAGAATTAGGATTTCAATTTAATTACAAAATCAGATTTATTGTTAGTTAAATTAAAAAAATGGGCTAATTTTTTAAAATTAAATATATAAAAATATAAAATTATCAAAATATCCTTAGATGTTATCTCTCCATTCACCATTGCTGGTCAATGCTTGCTTGCGGCTAGTCAACAATTGCAAGTGTCAGTCAACACCAGTAACTGGTAGCTAGTGGCTGGTCAACTGTCGTAAGTGACCGGTTAACAACTGCCAGCGACAACCAATGGTTGTATGAAAAAATGACTTACAACTTCTTTTTTTAAATTTTATAATATAGTTTTTCAATTTTTATTTTATAATCTCTTTTCCAGAATATGCAATTTTTTTACTCTAAATTTGTAACTTATTTTTCAAACTTTTACTATAAATTGTTTCAATATTTTTACAACTTCTTTTCAAATTTTACAACTTACTTACTATGAATTTGCAACTTATTTTCTAAATTTTTATTCTAAATATTTTTACTGTTTTACTATTTCCTTTTTAAAATTTACAATTTATTTACTTTGAATTTGCAACTTATTTTTTAAATTTTTACTATGAATTATTTCAATGTTATTGTAACTTGTTTTACATATTTTGCAACTTATTTACTTTGAATTTGTAACTCGTTTTTTAAATTTTTACTATCAATTATTTTAGTAAAAATTTTTACTAGTTACAAAATATGTAAAAGAAGTTGTAAAAATATTGAAAAATTTTATAGTAAAAATTTTAAAAATAGATTACAAATTCAAAATAAGTAAGTTGTAAATTTAAGAAGGGAAATTGTAAAACACTAAAATTATTTATAATAAAAACTTGAAAAATAAATTGTAAATTTAGAGTAAATAAATTGTAAAATTTGAAAAAGAAATTGTAAAAAGACTAAAATAATTCATAGGAAAAATCTGGAAAATAAATTGTAAATTTAGAGTAAAGAAGTTGCAAATTGTGAAAAAGACATTACAAAATAAAAATTTGAAAACTAATTTGTAAATTTAGAATAAGTAAGTTGTAAAATTTAGAAAAAGAAGTTGTAAAACATTTTTTTTCGGTAAATGTTGATCAATCGCCGGTAGCTGTTGAACGATCACCAGATTACCATGATTGGTGATCGGTGTCACCAGCGTTGACAATAATTGAATAGCGTTGACCGGTTGCTGGGGGCCGATAACCGGCGATAGTGGGGGAGAGATAGCACATGAGGGTATTTTGGTAATTTTATATTTTATATATTTAATTTTAAGAAGTTGGTTAATTTTTATAATTAAATAAAATATTTGTCTCATTTTATAATTAAATTGATATCCTGGTCCTGAATTGTAATTTCCCCAAAATACTAAATAAACAAAAAACGTTCCTGGAATACCAAAACTTAGACATGTTCGCACGAAATTAAAAAAAAAAAGAGAAGTACATTGTTTATAATTATGAACAGTGCGATTTTAAAAAAATGTTAATATACATATTGATTTAAAAGAAAAATACGACTTAAAGAAGTATATAATGAATTAATATTTAATTTAAAAATATTAATTCAATTAATAATAAATAAATAGTGACCGATGATTTGATTTTATATTAATATCACATTAATAAATCAAATAATAACAAATAAAATGATTTTGAAATTTGATTTCATATATTATATATATATAGATATGTATATATAGTTTTTTTCGAAGCTGTAGGAATTATTTTATTTTTAAAATATAAGAATTATTTTAAAGAATGAAAAGCTATGCAATTTTTAATTTAATTTCAATTTTTTTACTGAAATACTTTTCGTTAATTAAAATACAAATGTTATAACTTAAATTTAATAAAAATAAGATTTACTCTTTTTATTTTTATGTGTGGATATTGAAATTGATGCTTATTTTTTTAATTTAAGTTAATAGAATATATTTTTAATAGCAAATTTAAAATTAAATGAAAATATATTTTTAAGATAAAAAAATATTGTTATTTATCTGTATATTGAATATTTTAGCCGAGAATGTATGGCAGGAGAAAACTTCAACTTGCCTGGGGAAGAGCAAACAATCCAAATTAAAAAGAAGATACTAGTATTATTATTTGGTTAAATAAATAAAAGTTGATTTATATTAATTGATTGTTTAATGACCCACATTTTTTAGTTCATAAATTAAATTTTACGTTGAGTGAGCATCCATCGCATTCTTTACGTCGCCCATCACATTCTAAATCTATTAACTGTATCAATGGTCTCCTCTAACTTAAATATATACATACACGTTACAACTGTTTTCTTTTGTTAATATTTAAATCTGAATAAATTAATATATATATCCAATCCATACTCACAAATTAAAACCAGAACAAACAATTGACAGCTCACTCATAGTATTGTTCATCGAAATTAATTATCCGTTGGATGCTGTATTTTTTATTATCGACTCAGCGTTTATATCAAAAAACCCATTGTCATGGTCCGATAACCTCAATGAGAAAGTCCATAATTAAAAGGTGAGCAATATTCTTTTTTTGATCACTTGATTTGATATTTAATAAAAATATATATCAATATAAAATATTAAAAAATTTAGGAGTTAAAATTTTTTTTTTGTAGATTAGGAGTATCTAGGGCTGTGCAATGGCCTGTCGGCTCAGAGTGGCCTGGTCATTTTGGGTCGGGTCGAGTCAAACCAAAAAAAGAAAATTATAAATTGAAGGAGGACCGGGCCACTAAGATGCCCGGGCTGGGCCGAGTCGCGGGCAAGCGACATACCCAGCCCAGCCCAGCCCAGCCCGGCCCGGCCTGGCCCGATATATATATATATTTTTAATTTTTTCATATTTTTTTATTTGTTAAAAATATTGAATAATTTTATATAATTGTTTTTCCTTCATATACCTTATGTAATAAATTAATTTTATAATTATAATAGATACATTTTATTATTCCAATTTTTAATTTTATTTCAAATTTTAAATTTATTTCATAACTTAATATTATATAAATAAATAATGTATAATTGTTAAGTATTTATAATTTTGATAAATGTTACTTTTTAACCTAATATTATTTTCTATAAGAATATATTTTAAATGAAACAAGTTATATTTTTATTAAAAAATTAAATTATTATTTTTTATTTATTTTTCATTTTTTTAGACCGGGCCAAAACCCGGCCCAGTATTGACCCGGTCCCAGCCCGGTGAAGGACCGGGCCATACCGAGCTGGGCCAGGCCACGGGCCGATTTTCTTGGCCCGGGGGGTGTTCCGAGCCAGACACCGGGCTGAGATGATGCCCGGCCCGTATCCTTCAATAGTAATAATGACTTAATTATCTCTCTCATAATACTAAAGATAAAAGATAAACTCTTTTTAATTAAATTTATTTTATATATATACAAAATCTAAAAATCAAATCTTCAATCATTTGCTTTTCTTAGACTAGACGAGAGCTCCTATTACAATGCAAACTTAAATTGGGGTTGGTGGGAATTGTTGTGTTGCACTATATTTATCAGCTGTAAAAAAAAAGTGATTTATTTTGAATTCCATACAAATTTGTGAGGCTCACTTAAAAAAACTTCAACAAAAAAAAAATTCATTTTATACCAACAACTTATTATTTGTTTTTAGAAAGCGATCCATGGAAACAGAAACCCAGTGGACTCCCAAATTGTCGAATTCTGTAAAAATTTCAGAGTGATTCAAGGATTGGGTTATCAATTTTTTGGTTAAACCGGTTGAATTGAGTAATGATCAGTCTGATTCCGGTAATATTATTTGTTGACCTTAGAATCTTCCGATAACGTTAGTATTTAGTGTTTCACAGGACATCTGTCGCTGTAGTGACTAGCTAATAACAATTTATATAGAAGATACAGAATCAAGTGTGAAGAATAAATTAATAAATAAATGAAAGTTGTATATATGTATGATGATATGGTTGGAAAGACAAGTGACATAATGGGTAGATTACAGTGAGGATGATGGCTATGTAAGCCTACCCAACCGTGTGGCTCTCGTGTTTTAAGAACACACAGCAAAATTAAAACGATAATTAACAAAAAGGTCGTTGACTGGTTGACTAAACCCTATCCTTTTTCAATACTCCAGTCAAAAAGTTTGCTATGACTGGTCCATAATAAGATTTATTGTGCATTAACACATCGTCAAACAAAACTCGGATTACTTTGTTTAAATTTTTTATAGTATTAAGACTGATTTTCCAATGCTAACTAAAAATTAATCTCTTCAAAATATAAAGATTCTCAAAATAAATTTTATCTCTTTTAATAAAATATTTTTTATATATATGATCAGGAATTCTTTTAAATATTTCTATTCTCATTGTCCAAATCATTCTTCATTTCCATTAAAACAAATACTAGTTATTTTTCATTTTTTTTCTCGAGAGGTATTTTTCATATTTTATGTATTATTTTTTTCCACTCTAATTTCATTCACATATATATAAATATTAAAATATTTTTGGAAAGTAACAAATTCACTATTCCAAGCAAACTTATATATGTTGGCATTCATACACAGTGGGGGTTACTTTTATATGAACAACAACAAAAAATTCTAAAGTTTGTAATAAATTATAATTAGTAGCATATACTTTGGAAGCGATCTTATCATTATTGTCCAAATAAAAACAATATTACTACTTGACTTGGTCGGTGCGTAGTGCCAAACCGCCAAAATCATGAATGAGTATTAGACTAACAGAGAGTATTGAGTTTTTTTTTGTGTTTTTGGAAAAAAAAAGGGGGCCCCGGGGGGGGGGGGTGGTGTGGGCGGCGCGTAGAAAGACAATGAGTTTGGTATTCACTATAGTAATCCATTTTTGTGCCTTAAAGTTGTTGATGTGGATGTGAGTAAATTAAATGTGACCTTGGGGAAAATAGAAAAAAAAAAAAAAAGCTTGCTATAATGTGATTACTCAATTACTAGGTGTTAGTATTATCCGCGCGCGTTTGGTAGTTTTCTTATTTGGTGTTGATTTAAAAAAAAAACTATACCCTATGTTAGTAGCATCTGGAAATTATAATTCGCCTTTGTGACTATATGCCCATAAAAGATGGGCAAGAGGAATTGTAAGTTGAAAATGTCTTAGATTCAATCAGTTAAGAAACAAAGCCAGGAGTAAAATAATTTCGCGTACAGAAGTAACAACGACAAACAGATACACAAACATGATCGATATCAAATAGGGCCATGAATATGTAAGGTATTAACGTGCTAGCTAAGTGCTATATATGTGTGTTTGGAAGGAACTAGCTGTAGTAGCTAGTTACTACGTGAATCACTGTGTTTAAGGAAGAATGGAAGTCGAATAGGGGAAATTATTGGGAAATTAGGTCAAAACTACGCTCACGCTTCACCATCAAAAGTGAATGAGGTAATGATTAATTGATTAAATAATTAATGAAGCGGAATCAAAATTAGGTCAGAAAAGGAAGAAGAGAAGGATTAATCATTCTGAAATGAAAGTCGGCTAGTGTTTGGGGATGAGTTTTGTGGAACACAAATTAAAATGGCAGGTACGGTCAAACAGAATTATGAATTATATATATAGAGAGAAAGAGAGGGGTTGTGTTAATTTAATTGATGGGATGAGTATTGCAAATTGCAGGCATTGATGGGATGCGAAAAGTGATTAGTATTCCAAAACTTTTCACCGGTTGTGATTGCTATGGTCAAAAGGAATGAAAGGATCAACATCAGTTGAAGTCAGACATAGCAACTCCATGTATGCCCACAATATATATATATATATATGTCTGTGTTTTAATTAGTAATTTTCTGCATTCCAACTATGAGATATCACTGACTACTAGCTAGTCTAGCTCTCCGAATTAATGTTTGTGTTTATGTTTGCATACCTAATTCATATCAATTTCCACACTACCAATTGGTCCTTGTTTCCTTTTTGATGTCACCCACACGTGCACTTCGAGCTTTGCCACTTTTTGGTAAAGTGGCATGCTCCTTTCCCTCTTTTCTTTTTGCACTCCATACCCTATATTTACTTCACTTTAATTGGGGCATTTTTCAGAATTTAAACTGATTTATATTGAATTGAGTAAGATTTTTTCGCTAGGTAAATTCTATTACCATGTATTTAATACAATTATATTTCTAAAGCTCAAAATTAAGATTTAATTAAATTGGTATAACCTCTTACAAGTTAAATTAAATGCTTAGTGATAGAAATGGATGCTCCTTCCTTTACTTTTCAAATAATATTACTCTTCCATTTTAAAATTATTCTAATTTAATGTTATGCATACATGTAAATTAAGAAAATGGTCTAATATAATACTATTTTTTAGATATTTATATAAAATTTTTAAAAAATTGCAGAAGACGAAGGCACTCATTTTGTTTGTTGTGTATAATGCGCATCAGATGGGCGTGAATAGTTGAAAGTAATACTAATTTTACTCATCTGAAGATAAAACTGAATATTTTTACCCTGATTTCTTTATCAGTGGCTTCCTAGTCTTGTAACCTATTTATATTATAAAGACGAACATGTATAGTGTCCTTGAAACGAAGAAAAGGTAAAATCAACCTTTCTCTGCTATCTTTGGTCCTTTTTCTTTTTGGTTTTAAAAAAAAGTAAGTGGGGTCCCATAAGGCCATAACTGTATAAGTTTGAGGAAGTTCTACGGCTCGAAGAATTATAGAACCCATGCTCTAGTGGGGTTCAACACATCCATACCGATATTGAACCAATCTGCATTTGCTCTTTGGTCGAGACCGGTTGCACCGCTTGCAATCCTTCTTTTATTATTATCTTTGCTTCTAAATATATAATCTATTTAAAATATGAAGTAATATTTATTTTATATTTTTAAAAAATTGTCTTTATTTAATTTATTTTAATAAGAAAAAAAAATAATTAAATAAGAGTAGTTTAAAAAAAATGATAACTTTATGAAAAATTAAGTTAGTTAATAAACTTTAACTCACATATTTAATCCATATAATTCGGTTAAAATGATTTTATATTAAAGATTAGAGGAAGTAATTTCTTCTTTCATTTATGCCCCGCCTTCCTTTCTTTTTTCCTTTTTTCTTTTTTAATTTTCTTTTGATACATTAACTAAATGAGCACATTACTTTTTTACTAGTAAATATATTTTGTTTTGCCTCCTATCTCACAAAATTATCAGCACTTCAAACAATTTACTAATTATAAAATAAAAATTATTGGACAAAATTAAAAGTAAATTATTTTTTATACAGCTATTTGATATCTAATACTACCAGGTTATATTTGAACATTGTCAAACTTAATTGTGGTAGCTCTCATAACGTGGTTCAAATTCTTGACCTTATTTAAGGAAAATTGGTCAATGACATTTGGTGATGGTGTGGTTGACTAGTAATACTCCATTTATTTTAGTTTATAGTGTATTTTTAACTACTATACACGTACCAGGACAATGACTAGTAATCGAAATTTTTTCCATGATTTTCCAAATTACCCTTATTTAATAATACTTCTTATATTAATAAATTGCAGTCATTCTCTCCTTTATTTATTTTTTTTAGTTCTCATAGGTTATTGGCAATTGTGAAGAGTGAAACTTTTGAAAAAAAATTTTCCTTCATTCATTTATGGTTTGACCAAACCATTAAAGAATTTTCATTAAATGCATTGGTAACCGTAAAATATTTAAGCTTACTTATTAAGGACAATACTGAAAAGACAATAAAAAAATATAATGTAATCCGCGTAATGCATTATATTTTGAAATATAAATTTCTTAGAATAGTGCACTATATGTCGTAACGAAAGAAATACTTGGTAGTGGTTTATGGTGGCTGGCAATAATTAATGATGGTCGACGACAGTTGGCAGTGATCAACAATGATTAATAATAATAGATAACAGTTAGTAGTGGATGATAGTGGTTGGTAGTGATTGACAACGGTCAGTTGTAGTTGGTGACAAGCGACAATGCTTGGCAGTGGCTAACAATGAATGGTGGTGATTGGCGATGATCAATAGTGATCAAGGATGATCAACGGTGGTTGGTGGTGGCCGATGACAAACAATGGTAGCTAACTATTGTTGGTATTGGTCAGTGATAGTCAGTGGTGAATGTGAATAAAAATAGAAAATAAAAATTAAAACAACTTTGAGTTGTTATTGTTTTCTTGTTTTAAAAAATGAAAAAAAGTAACAAGTTTTTAAGAAGTAAATGGAAAATACCTACCAATATATAATTTTTAAAGCAAAAGGTAGTTTTTAAAAATAGACATCAAAGAGGCCCAAAATGTATCTAAATTGTGTATTAATACAATTAGTAATAATTTTTTTATTTTATATCAAAATGGTTGAATTAGGTGAAAGTAACTCAATTCCTTTTAAGTATAGGTTTGAACATTATATATAAAAAAATTATGTCACAAGAGTTAACTCTAATTGAATATGAGAATGTTTGAATATAATTTGGTAGTACTGAATGCCAATAGTTGTATAAAAATAATTTTTTTTATTAATAATTTTTATTTTATAGTGAATGATTGTTAGGTGCTGATAATTTTTTCAAGTAGGAGGAAAAAATATATTTACTAATAAAAAAAGTGTTGTCCTTCAATTAGTTACTATATCAAAAGAAAATTTAAAAAGAAAAAAGAAATGAATACATGGCATAAGGGCAAGCGGTGCAGTTCCTCAGATGCGCTCCCCTTCCCCTCTTTGGTCCTATTCTCTTTTGGCTGCATAAAATGTAATGTATAACTTATAATTAAATAATTGATATTTAATATATTTATAAATATATCAATGTACGTTGGTTCTAGTGCTATGAAGTTAAAGTTACTTAAATATAATATTTTTAGTTCAAAAATGTGTGAAGGTAGAAAATGATTTTAGAAAAGCTCCAATTGAATGGTAATTAGATTTGGATTTATCAGAACCCAAAATAATAATTAAATACTGGACCGTTATTAAAAAATATTTATAAATATTATTGAAATGTTAAAATTAAAACATCTAAATCATTAAAATTTTAACTGCGTGAACCAAAAAGGAAAAAAAAAAAAGGTTGGTAAAGATAAAAGTAAATTGAAGAAAAGTAAGTCCTAGATGTATTTAGGAAGGTCTCGCAAGGATAAGGATTAATTATATAGCTCCTTTCTCTCTATTCATTCGAACAGTAATACAATTTATAAAATGGAATCTACTCCTTTTTTACCTGAATATGCTATTTTTCATAAAATAAAATCTATTTGAGTGTTAGAAAGATAAAAATATCTTTTACTGTGGCATTTAGCTGCCCACAAGATATTTATTTCTTTGACGGTGTCCATGCATTTAATAACTTCCACATAAACACATAGGCTCATTACATCATCAGCATTTCTTTTGATTCCCATAGGCCATATATTCACGATTGAATTAAATAATATTTAAAGCAACACTACCAAAAAGCTACATTTTTTAGCCGTTAATTTTACATTTTTCTCATTTAAATTGTAAAAAAATAATTCCTATGAGCTGTGACAGTTACAGAATTATCAATAATATGTCTACGTTATTAAATTTTTTTAACGAATTTTATGCAATCGTAAATACAGCCGTTGCGAAAAAAAATGATGCTTTTATTGTTATAAATTATAATGTGAATTTAGAGTTTAATATCAATTTAGTATTTTTTAAAAAAATAATTTAGAAAATTTTTGTTGTTGTAAACCATCAGTATTTCTCACTAATGGAATGGATTAGTAGTCCTCAAATATCAAGGATAAAGAGTAAATCTCTCTCAATTAGATTTATTTCATATACAAATATTAGAAAATCAAACTCCTTATACTTATATCAACCTAAGTTGGTCATTAATTTATCATTTTTATTATCATGTAGTATGAATAAAATCACAGTTATGTGTTACATATGTCAATATATATATAAAATAAAAGTTTTTTTTCTCTTGGAATCCAATAAGTGGAAAACTGAAAGTGATAGAAGGCGCAAAGCCTGGATATATAAAAAAAAGTTGAACCAAGAATAAAGGTTGTATTAATGGATTGCTTTAAAAATTTCCTGCGATGCTTTTATTAATCATATATATATATATATACACATATTCTATAGCTATATTTATATATCCTTTATTTTGATAACTTAATAATTAGCGGTTCTTAATTAAGGATCTCCTGAATGTATAACTCAACAATTTCTCCCTTGCATATAATATCATAGCAGATAGCCTTCGCACTTTAACGCTCAAGTTGAGAATAAATTAAGTGATAAACTATAAAAATAAGGTATTGGCCAAAAGGACAGGATAATTTAGTGCGCCTTAATTAGTGGGCATATACAACAATAAGATGAATTAAACAAATATAATTCTATTTTAGGTTAGACGTGATGCTTTTAGGGTTTTAAGAATCATAATATCTTTCCAAATTTGTAAAATTCAAGTTTCTAAATATCACTTCAGGAACAACATGCAACACAATTTGCAAAGTGCATGAAAAGTCCCAGGTTCATGTATTGGCTCTCAATTAAAATATTTTATCTCTTAAATTTTTCCTATGGTATATTAATTTCCATAGACCAAGAAATATATCTGATTCTAAATTTCAAACTATATTATGATTAGCTGAAGTAATCGATATCCTTACCATTTGCACTCCTAATCATACCATCCTCTAATAATCATGTTTTTCACGAACAGCCTTATCTTGGGTAGTTGGTACAAATAAAGTACTGATACAAGACTATATTAAATATATATATATATATATTTGGACCGCTATTTATCGAAGATAAAACTTAAGTGTAATTTGTCATATATTTTTTAATTTTAATTACAATATGATCTATATATAATTTTATTGAAAAAATTAAACTTGCTTTTTCTTATACCATGAGGGTTTGAATCATACTATATATTCTACCCACCCCTCACATCATTTTTACTACTAATTAAGCTAGTCTTAAATGATATGTATAAATTAGATTGTTGTTAAGTTATTATTGAAAAATATATTCTTGTCATATTTTAATTAGATAGTTAGATGGTGAAAATATATATATAAGACAAAGGTTGCTTAGTTGTTGATGAAAAATGCATATAGCCACTACAAGGAAAGCTTTTGTAAGTTGCAATTAATTAATGAATTTTAAAATCCTCGTAACCCTATAAACTAAAATTATCTTTGAATAAACCTAGTACTTCTGGGTCCCAAATCCAAGATCAAGCCCAGATCTTGAAGATAAATTAATATCCATTAGTAATTTTTTTAATAAAAATTTTCAAAGTATTTATACAGTTATAAAAAATGAAGTACCTTACCAATCCCCAGCCCGTATCAATGTCTCTTGCTTTTGAAGATCTATTTATGTTAATTAATTTTCCGTCCAAACAAATCTTCTATGTAGATATATAACAATTCTCATTAATATGGTTAAGATCTTGCTACCCCAAAGCATCTTTATTCTATTCATAAACAATATTTTTATTTAAATTATGAAAAATAATAGAAGTCATTAAAAAATAATTATAAAGACATAATACATATATAAAAGATTATTTAACCATCCCAAATGAAGCATTGAAATAAAACTTAACTGTAATTAACTCAGGTTTGACATTAGTACCAAGGGCTTTCATCATTTAAGCATGGTGATTAGATTTACAGTTGTATAAAATGCAAATCTAATTAGAAAATATCTATTCTCTACTCTTAATTTATACCCTAAAGAGGATTAGTTCATGCATACTCCCTCTGGTCCCTATTATAGGGTGTTATTTATAAAACTTGTCTGGTCCAAAATATAAGATGTTAAGTAATAAATTTAATTTTAGTCTCAATTTTGCCCTATTACTTTCATTACAAGTCTCAATTAACTTCTTTTTCCTCCTATTTAATGTATTTTTATTCTCTCCTTAAGGAGAAAATGGGAATGTCAAAAAAATTTTTCATTAATTTTATACTGTAACTAACTTTTTTTAATCCACGTGTGGTAGTTAAAAATATCTTATAATAGGAACCGGAGGGAGTATGCTCTTCTTATCAATAAAAAAAAGCAAATATAGAACTCTGTGCGGCAATCCAATTCGTTCTTATCATCTAATGATGTCATTTCTTATGAGCTGATGATCTCAAAAAACAAGAAAAAAAAATTGAAATTCTTTGGAAGCAAAGTTCAGAATTAAATGGGTGAGACTGTCAAAGTTAATTATCAATTAATTAATGGTTTTTCTAGAAGCCCTGAGAAAGCCAAAAGGCAGGCCTGCGGAGTACATCCTATTAAAGATTAAAGAATTTAATTAATCCTAAAGACAACTAATTAATTGCATACTTGCAATTAAATACTCTAGTGTGTCCCCACAAGAAAATCCCAAAACCGTGATCCTAATCTATATTGAAAAAGACACTCAAAAAGCAACAAATTAACCATCTAGAAATCTAAAGGCACAAAATTATGTTAACATCACAAGGAACCAAACGTGAATCTCTTTCATCACCCACTTTTTTTGTTTATTTGAAAATTATTTTGGAGACTACACGAACATGCTTAGCTGTTAAACAAAGTGTTTTAGCAATACAAGTATATATATATATATATATATATATATTTATTAGGGCTTTCAGTTACTTTATTCTATATCACGATGTCTCCGTACTAAACATGGAGATTGCTAATGGTTTATACAATGTTCTTTCTTACATGAATATTTAAATAAAAAATAGACAGAGGAATGATAAACTTTTTTAGGATAAACAAGTGGTGTGCAACAATCTTCATTATAATTGTTAGTTTGTATTGTATTACTACAGTTATCATTAATTTCCAAATTTAAAATTCACAGCAAACCGTATTTACAATACAGTGACCCCTTTTTTTGTTATTTTTTTAATGCAAATGACCCTAGAATCCATTAAAGGTGATCCAAAAGACCTTAATTAAAGCCTCCTGGTTTCTTGTTCTAAAGTTTGCGAAAATTGACTGGTTTAACACTTTGATCGTTTCAGTCAGATTTCAAATTTTTAGGTAGGGATTGGGTATCACCACCTGCTCTGCTTTCATGCATCAACGAACCGACTTATGTTAATTCGGACGCAGCTTCGTAATTAATTATACCTGAGATTAAAATATAGAAACTATAAATATAGTAATTAAAGTGCAATATGAATGTAAATACTCCCTTCGATCATTTTTATTAGTCATATTTTAAAAGGTTTTTGTAGTTCTATATATAAATTATTTTTCATAGTTTCTGAAACATTAATTTTTTTATTAAAAAATATTTTTATTTAATTATGAGAGAGAAAGTGAATTATTTAAATTTATGATATTTATTAGAAAATAAAAATAAAAATTATATTATTTTTAAAAGAATTTTAATAATGTAATAAATTTTTTTTGATTTTGATAAGACAATTAAAAGTGATTTATATTAAAGAACAAAAGGCTCTATCAGCACAGTTAAAGAATAATGTAAGTTTGTTTTTTTTTTGTCAAATCGAATCTTTAATTAATTAATTGAAAAAATAATTAAGTTTGATAATGAAAATATTAAATTTAGAATTCTACACCCACATAAATCCTAATTAGTACAAGTTTCTGATGGTTTTTTTTTCGTGAAAAAAGTTGAAGTAATATACCATCAAATCATTAATCCATCATTTTTCATGTCTTTAGTAACTGTGTGAGACACTATCTTTAGCATATAAGCATGTCGAAAAAGGTTGCTTTGCATAAAATAAAGATACCTTGTCTTTATGCTGAAATAAAGATACACGCACACATACTCCCTCCAGTCTATTTATAAGATGTTATTTTAAAAATTTACTTGGTCCTATTTATAAGATGTTATGTCATTTCTTTATTTGAATTTTCTTCTTTACCTTTTATTTAATAACTTTTTTTGTCTCGTAAATTGTTCCGATCTTCAATTAGGAGGGGTAAGATTGGAAGTTTATATTATTTTTTTATAAATTTAAGAGTATAATTATGTCTTCTTAATACCCATGTAATGAAAAATAACATCTTATAAATGGGATCCGAGAAAATATATATAACTACATAGATATTTATTTCGAAACGATCAACATAACAATGGTTCCTGTCTCTATCTTTGGGACACCGTAATCGGTGTACTTTGTTAGAGACAGTTGTTTGTTTGTTCTTCTTCTTCTTCTTTTTTTTTTTGCCAGTGTTTGTCATTCGATTTTATATCTTGAAAGAAATTAAAATATGTATCGCAGGCAAATACAAGAGTGAGATCATGGTAATGCTGTTTTAACAGCAGATAATCCAGATTTTATATTCTCTTCCAAATTTTTTGAATATGTAAATAATCTTTTTGAAAACTTATAGTTAGAAGGTTATTTTTCATTTTTCATAATTTTTAAAATAAAATTTTTTAATTTTTAATAGAAATATAATTGAAATATGAACTGTCCAGATCTAGATCATGCAGAAACAATACAAGATCTGTAAAGCAGCAGAGAAACCAGTTAGTCAAGCAAATTGCCCAATATACTTAACAAACAAGTTTTTTTTTTGGTCCCAACTTAACAAACAAGTAATAAATGTTGATTTCGGTTTAAATATTTTCCTACAGTAATGTTATAGGTTGTTGAAAAAAAAAATAACGGTGCTTCATCATGTGGCAATACCAAAAAATTATTTTTCCATAAATTTATAAAAAATCATTGTATTCCAATTTCAAGTTATGGTTAAAATTACATTTAGTGTTTATACTTAATAAATATTCCGTCCAATAAAAAATATAAGTTAGTATTTTTTTTTGAAAAAATTCTTGATAAAAAATATAAATCATTTTAGGAGATATGTGTTAGTGTAATTTTTTTTGGTCATTTATGCTCTTCGTTTATAGCAAATGGTGAGAGATACAAGTTATGGGAAATGTGAAAAATATATAATATATTATTTCTTGTCTTAAATATAAGGTCTTTTATATTGTTTAAATATAAAACTTTTTACAAAATATAAGATAATATTTAATATATATATATATTAACAAAAAAATACTCCTAACCAATTTATGAGAGAGAAAAAGATAAAGAAATTCAATAAGAATTATTTTGGAAAGATAATATTCTTTTTAAAAAAATTAAAGTAGTTAACTTATACTCATATTCTTAATCTATGTGATTCTGTTAAAAGAGTTTTATATTAAGAATTGGAGAAAGCACTTTTCCATTTTTAAATTATAAGTTACATTTACCTACCTCATAGAAATCAAAGAGACTAATTAAAATTTCCTCCAAACCTTATTTTTTAAAAAAATTTCATCTTTAAAAAATTATCCTTATTAAATACGCTAAAAATAAATTATTATCTCCCACTCCTAACTTTTTTTTTTCATTCTCTCATAATTGAATATTATAATTAAATAGGAATAAAAATTAAAAAATATTAAATACTCTATAACTTTTACAAAGCGTCTCATATTATAAAATCTTAATAATAAAAAAATATGTCCAATATTTTGAAATAGAGGGAGCAATTAATAAGAGTAAATGATGTAAATTACAAAGTATTCCTTTTCGTTCCTATTTACAAGATATAAATAAGTAAATTACACATATCAGGAAATATTGTTAGGAGAATTAAATTTGTTAAAATTTTAAAATAGTTTTTTAAAATACTCTTATTTAAAGTTTAAAAATTTTATTATGTAATTAACGATGTACGATAATATGAAAAAATGAGGGGTTTAATCTCAAGGATAAAACTAAAAAAAAAAACCATACACCCCAAATATGTATATTATATTTAGGGAAAAAAAAGCATCCATTTTGTATTTTATAAAAAGGTATGAAAGGAGCATTCACTTTTTTTTTTGAAAAAATTTAATGATATAACTAATTTTTAATTATTTTTTTAGTTTAAAATAATTAAACTTAATTTATATTTTGATTTGGAAAAATAGTGTGATAAAGGAGTCAACAACGCCGCGTCAGAAATAATTTTAGAATACTGTGTGGATTACGCATGAAAACACGGAAGATTCACGCCTCAAGCAGTTGGCTAAGCACTATCTTTCCAAAATTACATGACAAGAGGACACCTGTCCCCTAGGTGACTTTACACGCCATCAATAACATGAATATTTAATACACCCCATACCCAAAATGGCACCCACAACCACAAGGCTATAGTAATATTTAAATGAGAGAATTTAAGAAACATTACAAATGGATTTGTATCGTGAGAAGTAAGCAAATGCAACAGGTGGTGAAAGCCCATTGGGTATATTGTAATTTTCAAAAGCCCACCCATTGCTTGCTTTTTATATTTGCCTCCTCATGGAATTTTGCTTTTGGGCTTGGAATATTGTGTCCAGATGCATTAGCTCTCCCCCACACGTGTCCTCAACCCACTCAATCTCTCTTCCCCCTTTTGTCCCTTGTTAACATAATTTATACTCCTATATTTTATTATTCATAATTAATGCCATTTACCACATAACTTTTCATAATCGAAAACTAGTACACACTTAAAAATTCCTTGGTCACTGTTAAATATACAATTATACACGTTTCTCAATGTATTACGTCAATTAAAAAAATGAATCATATTATTCATCATGTTTAGCTTATTATAAATTATTTTATGTTAATACTAATAATTATTTAGCATTTTGGGGTAGCTAAGGGAAAATAGTGAAGTGGTAAGGTATAGGCAAATGATAAGGGTTTGAATACGATTAAAGTTATTTTTATTATTTAAAACACAAATATTTTGTATTTATTTTCAAAATAAATCTATATTTTTTTACTCTTTTTAAAATAAAAAATTATTTGATAAAAGTGAAAATTAAATTTTTTAAATTTAATATAAATAGTTTAAGTCAGGAATGATGACCAATTGGTCATCCATGAGATAAATAAAAGATTTGTTTGGTTAATAAATAATATAAGGCGAGGCAATTTGAACAATTGCAGTACATTGACAAGCATGTTTTCGTAATGATTAAAAATTAAAAATAAAAAATAAAATCCATGCTTTATTAAGGTCACTTGGACTCTGTTCAAAATTTTTGAGCTTTAAAAGAGTATGAACATTTTGTTTTTATTAATGATATGTGTACTATAGAGATCATGTAATCAGATCGTCTCATTATTATATAGTTCGAAAATATAATGGTTATCTTATATGGTCTGATTAATTGATTTTTATATATAAATATCAACACAAATCACACTTTATTTGTGAAAAGAAAATCTCAAATCACACAAAGTTGGAGGCATGGCTATCTACCAACTATAAATATGGACCAAACACAGAGACTCCAAATCAGTGCAAGGAATTTAGAAGACAGATTTGAACCAAAGTATCAACCTTCTAAAGCCATTTCTGGCATCTCAAAAGCAAAAAAAGGGGAAAAGAAAGTTGTAACTTTTGTCTGTGGCTATGTATTGCGGAGGCATGGCAGGGAACAACATGGGTTGGGGTATGAATATGATAGAGGAAGAGGGTTGGAGGAAGGGTCCCTGGACTGCTGAAGAAGACAGATTGCTCATTGAATATGTTAGGCTTCATGGTGAAGGCAGATGGAACTCTGTCTCTAGGCTTGCAGGTACCCCTTTAACTTTATCTTAATCTTTGTTCTATTCTTTCAAAGATTACAAGTTTCAGACCACGGTAATAGCACTAGCAAACTTTCTTTAAACTTGTACTGATTCAAGTAGCTATTTCTGAGTAATCTACTTGTGTACCAAAGGGGAGTAATTTGTCTGAATAAAGGATGATGTTTCTTCCATTTGTTTCCTTCAAACAGGATTGAAAAGAAATGGGAAGAGCTGCAGATTGAGGTGGGTGAATTATCTGAGACCTGACCTCAAGAAGGGTCAGATAACACCTCAGGAAGAGAGTATTATTCTGGAGCTGCATGCTAGGTGGGGAAACAGGTATGTTTGATTCTCATCTTTCTTGAACTTTCTTTTTTTTTTTCTTTTCCTCTTGTTGATCTTCCAAAGTGTGCCGAGCACTTTATACCAAGGCCTTAACTGGATGGACAAAAAAATTCAGGTGGTCAACAATTGCAAGAAGTTTACCAGGAAGAACTGACAATGAAATAAAGAATTATTGGAGGACCCATTTCAAGAGAAAGGCAAAAAATTCCCCCGATTCTGCAGAAAAAGCCAAAAATCGCCTCATGAGAAGGCAACAATTTCTGCAGCAGCAACAACAAATGCAGCAGCAACAGCAACAGCAACAGCAGCAGCAGCAACTTCAATTCAACTTGGACATCAAAGGGATCATGGCTCTGTTGGAGGACAATGACCATAGAGTTGTGATGCCTTCTTTATCTCAAATGAGGCAAGAAATGTACCAAACCACCACAGAAGAGCAGGGCTGCTTCTACTCTATGCTCAATGGCAATGCCTCTGCACCAGAACCCTTAAATGATGATACTTTCTGGGATGGCTTGTGGAACTTGGATGACTTTCATGGGAATTTCAGCGCAGCAAACAAAGCCAATCTGCACAATTTAGTTGCTCCCTTCTGTTAGAAGTTTATGGCCAGCCTTAAGTTATCTTAATCAGCATAGTAATATCACTTTGCACAAGACTTAGATAAAGTTTCTCGGTGTTTTCTCTCTGGTTCTCCAATAAAATTACAATATGTGGAAAACTTTATAAGTTTGTTCCACATTATTAACTGTTCAAAGAAGATTTTTCACGGATCAAAATTTTAATGGAGACTCTGATAGCAAGCACCCAAGAACTGTGCCTTAGTTTTTCCATGTTATCTTTAGTCATGAGATGGGAAGCTCCAAAAACCAGGAGCTTTGGAGTTATTTGTCAGTGAAAGTGTATTAACTTTGCTTTTGAAACTTAAATGAACTTTTGCATTATTGCTTTTATTGATTGTTTTTAAATTACAAGAAGGATAGCAACTTTCCAACTTCTGGCAAAACATTAAGGAACAAAAAAGAGAGAATTAAACCAGACTTCTTTTTACATAATCTTAGAAATCATTCTGGGCTTTTTGGCCTTTTCCTCTTGCAATAGTCTGAAACCAAGTGGAGTTAGAAGCCTTAAAATCAATCCGAAATTCCAAAAAGCACTTAGAAATGATGAAGTACTCATTAAATCATTACGATGGGAAAGTTATTATATATAGTTAAATCAAAGGATGCACTGAGTGCATAAAATATCCCTTAAAGCCTACTTTTTGGTGTGAGAACAACTCAGTGTTGCGTTCTTTCAGACATCTTTGTCATGATATTCTTTAAGTTTGTTTAAGGCACACATAATACAAAATGCTCTCTGATTTATCATTTATTTCATATCAATCACTTTGGGATTAGGCTTTAGATTTATTAACACAGAACTTGATTCTTTAAATCTCACATATCTTGCTGATATCATTTTTTAATCATCTTATCAATATAGCAGTATCACAGATTTTGACATTCCGCTAGTATCTGTGCTTGAAGAGTTCTCTTTTCTGGGTACACTCAGAGAGGTTTATCAGTTTTTATATATATATATATATATATCCAATTAAATAGATTTAATCATTCTTCTGATTAAAGAGAATATTAAGGCCTAAAGTTCATCTCACATGAGCCTCAAATTTGTTTGCATAGGATTTGTTTGAAGTAGTCATGTAATATTTGATGCTAAAAATATTACCTTAGAAGTAAAATGATTTGTCTGGATTTACCAAAAAAAAAAAAATTTGTCTGGAGATTTTTCAATTATTTACCATGCAGCGAACATCACCGAAGGGACAACGGGACAAGTATGCAATCATAATACTTCCTATATTGTCTATTCTAGACATATTTTTTAAGAATTAAGGTTTTAAAACATAAGTTATTTTATAAGATTTATATATTATTTAATATTTATTTTTTATTTTTAACTTTATTAAGAATATCGATTAAAAGAGATATATTTAAAATGCGTTATAATTTAATTAGAGTAATTTTAGAAAGTGAGAGTAATTTTTTAAAACATTAAGATTTTCAACTAATTTTCTAAATATGTGTGAGGTAGATAAATATGATCTATAATAGAAAATAGAGGGAGTATCAATTAAAGGAAAATATTTTCTTTTAATAAGTTTACACAGATATCTACTTTTTTAACATTTATATTATAAATTTTTATTCTTTTTGATAAAATTATAAATTTTTATTCCTTTAAATCTAGGAAAAATAAAATTGAACACGAAAATAAAATATTTTTATCAATTTGTTTTAATTTTTCAGATTTTTTTAAAATAAAAATTTCCCGTACACTTTTAATTTTATTTAACAAAAAATGATTAAGTAATCTGATTACACCTCAAAATCTGCTACTCTTTTAGCAATTAAGAATTATTTTTAATTTCAATAGCTCATATTTAATTTTGATAATTTAAATTTTATTTTATTTTTTACAATTAATGATTAAAATATTTTTGTTTTATATTCTATATTTTTTAAAATAGAAGTTATCAAAATACAATTTGGGACTTTGTAACAAAAATATTTGCCAATAAGGATCCCTAATTTTTAAAAGGGGAAATGACATTTGAAGACCAAAAGTTTAATTTAATGCCAATTATAAATCCAAATATTTCAAAATTATAGAATAAGACCAAGGTCCAAAACTGAACCAAAAAATTGAAATAAAATGACTACACTACCTTTCTTTTATGTGTTAAGTCATTCCAGTATGTATTAATATTTTTGAGCTCATGACTTCCTACTGACAGCCCTCCTGCAAAACATTTCTTCTTCCCGCCATTTTCGTCATGAGATTTCTTTTCTCCATCTCCATTTAGTGATCGTGTGCTGTGTGAATGCTGTCTTCCCTCCATAATCAGTCTTTCCCTCCATCGTGTTCCTTCTTCCCCTCTTGGTCGCTCATGCATTGAATCAGGTGAATGCTGTACAGGTGAGCATTGATCTTTCTATTACATCTCTTCTACTTAGGGTGAAGTTTGGTAAATGCAAACAATAATATAAAGTTATTAGTTTTAGTAATGGATATGCTAATGATCCCTATACAATGAATCCAGCGTTGCACAAAACAAATGGTAACTTAAGCTATGTGTGTTGAAGTTATGAGCAATATTTAGTTTACATGTTTCATGTCAAAGATTCTCCAACACAAAGAAAAGTTGAAGAAATCCAATGGGTGTTGACGTTACGAGCCCTATGACCCTTTTGTAACTTAATATAAACCTTTTGAGTGACAAAGTAACGAATAACATAGACTACATATCATGGGTTATCATGTTAAACTCTTATATTTGCTGAACTATTTATTTTGTGTAATGGGTATTAGATGTTGAGCTATTTTTCTCATGTACTTATGAGTGAATATTAGTAGCAAACTTTAGGGAAGACAGAGTAGTAAATAACTGAATATCAATAGTAAATTATAGTAGATGTAGTAGTAAATATGGAATAAGAGTTGCGAAGTCATTGTTGTTATTAATAAATAATGACATGGCAGAGTAACATACTATAACATTTCATATTTTTTTTATTTGTCCAAGTTGATATATTAGTGGTGGAATGGCGAAGGAAATTTTTTGTTATTTTCATTTTGGTGGAAAAATGGGGGCCAATCAAGTGAAAGCTTGATCAAAGACGGAACTTCACTTGAACAACTGATAATATTAATATCATCATATATCAACTATGATGTTCATGGTCTGAAGTTGAAGTATACATTAAAATTTGATAATACAACATTTTTAGACCTCATAAATGATGGAGGGGTAGAAAATCTAATTAAGTTCAATGACGATTTTGCTTGCGTATACATAATTGGGAATGGTCATCAAAATCTAGAGGCAGCAATAGGCTCACATGAATGGTAAGTTTTTACATATGCATAAATATAATCATTGTGTTATTGTTTGAAGGAAGTAATGAATTTGTGATAATTGAACATGCAGGATGGGCTTTTTAAATGGTGATTCACACATTGACTTTCCCTTTACACTTGAGATTGACTGTCTACCTTGTGCAATATCAATTGTTCCATCATCATTGCCTTAGCTAAATAGTTCAAAATGGCAGGATGTGATTATAGGAAGTGGACAGATATTTCCTAATGCCGATGCATTTAGAAAGGCATTATACATGTATAGCATTGTCCACAAGTTTGATTATGAATTCACAAGGAATAACCTTGACAAAATGATAGTGAACTGCAAAGTTGAAGGATGCAATTGGAAGTTGACAGCGTATGTATTTGATGAGGAGTCATCATACCTTCAAGTGACGACTTTCCATAAGGAGCACATTCATTCTGCACAAGACAGCCTCGTACTTACTCATAATGTTAGATGCACATTGACATCATCAATTGTTATTGATATAGTGAGGGACCGTCTTGACAAAACTCCCAATGACATTAGGAAGGAGTTATTAAGAGATTATGGACTAGAACTAACTTACCGTTAAGCATTGAGGGCCAAAGAGAGAGTTTTGGAGCAAATACATGGCATGTCTCAACAATCATATTTCCTAATACCTTGGTTATGTAATAAATTGAAGGAAACTGATCCAGATACTATAGCCAAGTGGGTGACTTATGATAACATATTTGAAAAATTATTCATTGCATATGGTTTTCTATCAAGGGATTCTTACTAGGGGCTTGACCTATCATCTTTGTGGATGGATGCCATCTTAGCGATCCTTACCAAGGAACTATGTTGTCAGCTTCAACGTATGATGTAGGCAATAACCTTTTTCTATTGGTATATGCTATTATTGGACGTGAAACCTTTGATGATTGGGCATGGTTTCTTCAAAACCTCAAAGAAATTACAAGTTCTTTGCAAATAACTATTGTGTCTGATCGATATCATGCAATCATTGGTGCTGTGCAAGCAATCTTTAGAGGTGACAGACACTTATTCTGTTATCGTCATGTGAAAGAGAATTTTAGCACTGAGTTTACAAAAGTTTGCAAAGGAAGGGGAAGGAAGAGCAAGGAAGAGGCGTTTAAATTACTTGATACAATTGCCTATGCACGACTTGAACGCGATTTTGACATGGCAATGGGAAATTTATGGAAAGTCTCTCCAAAATTAGCAAGATGGGTAAAAACTGATAGTGATGTTGATAGGTGGTCAATGTTCAAGTTCCCATACAATCGGTGGGATCATATAACAACTAATTTAGCCGAATCATTTAATTCATGGTTGGTTAAGGAGAGGAGGCATTTTGTTTGTGTACTGATCAATGAACATAGAGACAAGTTGGCTAGAAAATTTGTTGAAACTAAGGAAGGTAT
The DNA here is from genome assembly GCA_026686845.1 of Adenanthera pavonina. NCBI lineage: Eukaryota > Viridiplantae > Streptophyta > Magnoliopsida > Fabales > Fabaceae > Adenanthera > Adenanthera pavonina. The sequence goes on along the minus strand of JAIVEN010000026.1, from coordinate 9,630,174 downwards.
GAGGAAGTGGAAAAATGGAGTTGGTCCCAAAGTTAAGGAGAAGCTAAAGGATAATGTTTTGAGAGGAGAAATTATGGTAGCTAAATACTATGGACAAAATATGATATTAGTGTGAACTGGTTCTGTAGATGTTCGTGTGAATTTAGCCTTATGGAAATGCATGTGCAAAGGTTGGGAGATGAGTGGAATTCCTTGTCATAACACTTGTGCAGTCATAAAAAAGGTGCATGGCAATGTTTATAATTTTGTTTATGAATCCTTCCTACTCAGCTCACAGAAGAAGATTTACAGCGGCACTTTAAATCTTGTCGAGACACATGACATGCCAAAACTGAATACCTTGAGAGTAACTGATTTGATGAACCAAACCTTTTTAAGACCACCTATGACAAATAGGCCTCTTGGTAGATCAAGGAAAAAGCGAGTTGAGTCCCAATTTCAGCACAAAAAGCCTTATCATTATTCTCGATATCAACAAGTTGGTCATACTAAGAAGATATGCACAAATCCAAATCTAAGTTGATATAGTTCCACATGGGTACTACATCAATATGGATTTGATGGATATCTTTTGCTAGTATACTTGACTTTATGACTTGGGTGTGGGGGGTAATTTTTTGTATATGCACCTCATAGTTGCACATAGTGTTCTTTTTGTGTATGAACACTCTTGATATAGGTGGGTTAAGGACATACTATTGTAGGGTACATGGGTATGAGCATTTTTTTGTACATGCAGCTGATATAGTGTAATTTTGTGTATATGAACACTTATAATATAGATGGCTTATTGAAAGGCATTATAGGGTACATGGCATAACTGTATACGGGTAGAAGGATCCTTTTCTATATATATGACATCATATATGTAATGATACAACACCCTAGGGATGTGATATGAATGAAAATTAAGTGTATGTAAAAGTTATATTTGCATGTGCTTTATTGAACATTCTATAGAAAAGGGGCTGTTGAGTGCAAAATCTTCATAGACCAACAGTAAATTCAGGAATCCGAGTGCCAAATACTAGATCTGATAAACTGAAATTTAGTTAATACAATTTCTTGAGTGTAAAACATTAGAATATGAGTAGTAAATTCTTTGATTATGAGTAGTAAATTTAAGGTGTCTAGTGTCAAATAGTGGATCTGATTACATAAATGTAATGAACACAATTGCAGTATTGTGAAATTACAGATGTTCAGTGTCAAATATTGGATTATCAGTAGTAAATTCAGGGTTGCGAGTGTCAAATACTGGTGTTCATCCATGAAAATTTAATGAGCACAGTTTCATCAGTGTCAAATTGCGGATGTTCAGTATCAAATCTAGGATTATCAGTAGTAAATTCAGGGTTTCGAGTGTGAAATACTGGACTTGATCCATGAAAATTTAATGAGCACAATTTCATCAGTGTCAAATTGCAGATGTTTAGTATCAAATATCGAATTATGAGTAGTAAATTCAAGGTTCTCAGTGTCAAAAACTGGATCTGATGACATGAAAATTTAATGAACATAATTCCATCAGTGTAAAATTATAGATGTTCAGTGTCAAATATTGGATTATCAGTAGTAAATTCAGGGTTGCGAGTGTCAAATACTGGTGTTCATCCATGAAAATTTAATGAGCACAGTTTCATCAGTGTCAAATTGCGGATGTTCAGTATCAAATCTAGGATTATCAGTAGTAAATTCAGGGTTTCGAGTGTGAAATACTGGACTTGATCCATGAAAATTTAATGAGCACAATTTCATCAGTGTCAAATTGCAGATGTTTAGTATCAAATATCGAATTATGAGTAGTAAATTCAAGGTTCTCAGTGTCAAAAACTGGATCTGATGACATGAAAATTTAATGAACATAATTCCATCAGTGTAAAATTATAGATGTTCAATGTCAAATCTTGGATTATCATCAGTAGTAAATTCAGGGTTGCGAGTGTCAAAAAATGGATTTGATGACATAAAAATTTAATGAACACAATTCCATCAGTGTGAAATTACAGATGTTCAGTGTCAAATTTTGGGTTATCATCAGTAGTAAATTCAGGGTTGCGAGTGTCAAAAAATGGATTTGATGACATGAAAATTTAATGAACACAATTCCATCAGTGTGAAATTATAGATGTTCAGTGTCAAATCTTGGATTATCAGTAGTAAATTCAGGGTTATGAGTGTCAAATACTAGAGTTCATCCATAAAAATTTAATGAGCATAATTTCATCAGTGTCAAATTGCAGATATTCAGTATCTGTGAACACCGTATTTTGTCCGGGCTTTATACATGAAAAGTTAAAAAGAATAAAAAATATAAAATAATAATAATAATAAAGATAAAAAAATAATAATAACAACAAATAATGAAGATTAAAGAAAAAATAATAATAATAATAATAAAATAAAAAATGATAAAACTAAAAATAAAATAAAATAAAAATTAATCAAGTTAATTAAAAGGATTAATTAAAAAAAAACCAAAAATAAAAAATAAAAAAAAAGTGTTGGGTTAGGGTGGCTGATGGTCCAAATTCTTTTCCCAAACGCAAAACTTTGGGCCAAGACTCGGCCCAAAACAAAAAAAAATTATTATTAAATTAATTAATTAATTAAAAAAATTATTATTATTAAAAAATTAATTAATTAAATTAAATTAAAATTAAGGCAAAAAAAAAAACTTGGAGCCAAATTTGGCCCAAAACTAAAAAAAAAAATCAAAACCTTTCAAAAAAAAAATGAAAGGAGGGAAGACACGAGCCCAATTAAGGGCTCGTGGACTGGACTCAAGGGCGTTGTCCTAAGGTCCACGGAAAGAGCCCTTAGGGCAAGGGAGAGCTTAGGGCAGGAGAGGAACCGCGGGAGAAGAAAGAAAGGGAGCGTGGCTGAGAGGAAATGGAGACCGAGAGGATGAGATTCGAAGCCGCGGGAGTAGAGAAATGAGAGACTGCGGGCGAAGGCGGAGAGAGAGAGAGGAGGCCGTGAGGAAAGAAAGGAAGAGAGCTGGCCGCGAGCTCGGGCAGAGCCACCGTGGAGCCGCGGAGGTTAGGTGAGAACAGAGGCGAGACCGGAAGCCGCAGGTGAGAGCAGAGGTGAGACCAGAAGTCGCGGGAAAGGACTCGTGAGGACGAAGGCAGAGGGAAGAGCCGTGAGAGGAAAAAGAAAAGAGAGGACAGCCGCGGAGAGAGAGGCAGTTGAGACTGAAATAGGGAGGCCGCGAAGAAAAACAGAGGGAGCTTAGGGCAGGAGAGGGACCACGGGAGACAGATGGGAACAGAGGGAGCGGCCGAAGGCAAACCCGAGGGGCTAGGGCTTGAATCCGTGAGGCAGAGGATGGACCACAAGCCACGCGAATGAGGGATGTCTCCACTACTCGGTACCAGGTACGGCAGAGTGGAGATGGGGGGAGCCCTCGAATTGACACGAAGAGGAGCAGGGCCACAACACGACAAAGGGATGCCTCCACTACTCGGTACCAGGTACGGTAAAACAATGGGAGAATGTGCACAGAAGAGAATTGGGAACAAGAGGGTGCAAAGGAGGGAGCCATGCGAGAAGGGATGGGTTCTGATTCACTCGCTACAGCCCTATAAAAAGAGGAAGGGAATTTTCTCTCGAGGGGGGGTCTTTCTGAGATTTCTGGAGCCCGAAAGAAAAAAATAGAGTCTGAAAAACTGAAAGGGGAGACACAGAAAGAGGGGAGAATTGCTAAAAAAAAAAACTAAGAAGCCGAGGAGGAAGGAAGGAGTCTTGGCAGAAAAGCGGAGGTGCAAGGTATAAAGGGTCTTCAACTGGTAATTCCTGTTCCAAAGCTAAGTCTCTAGGCCATGGGTGGAGAAATTCTTGGGTTAATGTAGCAACTTTGAATTCGGGTTTGAATGTTGATAGATGTAGTTATTGGATCAGGTATTCTGTTTTCTTCATTCATCGGATTTTTGTATCAGATAGTGCTGTGTTGCTATATTTTCTGGATTCTGGTGAATCCGAAAGCAATTGATTGCTTATGCCTTATCGGTTTTGTGATTTCACCCAGTTTCCTTCCTATCAGAAATGGTGTTGTAGTCTATATTATTATTATTATTATTATTATTATTATTATTATTATTATTATTATTATTCTTATCATTATTTTTTGGATTTGCTGGCCTAGTTTGATTAAATGCTTTAATCATGGAATAGATTAAACTGTAAGGAACATTATTTGCTTTGAAAGTCTGATATGTGGATATGTTTCAATGTGCTTGTTCAGTGTGCTTTGCTTGTGTCTCCTTGAACCCATCAGAGGTATCCAATGAACTGGAAATTACTAGGTATTCTGTGAACCTATTAAGTTGTTTCTCAACCGGAGGGGGGTACCGTGTTACACACCTTCGAGTTTGGTTGTCCAGGGACCACTGAAATGCTGACATTTAAAATTGATTCAGCTATGAATTGAATATGGTTTGTGTTAGGGATTAGATTGTTTGCATATATGTTTCCCTTTGTTACTATTTCATGACTTTCGGCCATAAAAGGGGGTTCAGTTGAATGCCAAACATTTATTTTGTCCCCATTCTGTAGGTAACAGGCTATGCAAAACTGGTATTGTTTGGTGTCTCTCCTGTTTTACGTTTCATGTTTAGGACTAGTAAGAGGGAATATAGTGTAGGTTTCCTTAAAGACCGCTCTTGGGTTTCATAGTTTGTTAGGAAGTTAGATATGGGGAAGTGTATGGTATGTTTATTCAGTGGTTATATGACTTTGTGTTTCCATGCCTAAGAAGGACACTAGAGTTCACATATCCTTATATTACAGTGGTGTTTAAATCATTATCTCGAGCCTGAACCTTATAAAGTGTTTGCGAAATCATACCATGAGTGAGAAATTACCATGGCATTTAAAGTGAGCATATGGACACCAATTAGTAAATTATGAGTGACCAAATCACCATATATGCTGTTTGGCTTGAAAATTGGTTTTGAAAAATGAAAATATAAGTAAGAGTTTCGCTTTAATTTTTTTTTTGAAAGTACCATTCCAAGTTTTTTTTTTAAAAAAAATAGATTTTTAATTGTTTTGGTTTTTTCACAATTTTAAATAAGGAAGTATGCATAATTTATAAATAAAGAATAATAGAAATGCGAATAATTTTTAAAATAAATAAATAATATATATATATATATATTAAACGTAATAATTTTACCCTAATCCCATTTTTGAGTATTTTTATTTTAAAAAAATAATAAATAAATACATGGAATCATAATATAAAGGGGTTTTCTAAGTTTTGATAATATATGTACATATAGGTTAAATTTTCAAGTTTCTTTTGTTGCTTTTATTTTCTTTTATAAAAAGGTGTCATCATGGCTGCATTTATTTTTATAATTTAATATAAGGAAGTGAAAAGATAATTTATTTTTCTTCAATTTTTATCCTTTAAGCCAGTTACTTTTCTACTCCGAGTGGAAACACCGTGGGTAGTTAAGTCTTAAACCAGCAAATTATGAGTGATCAAGTACCATATATGCTGTTTTATTTTCATTTAAAATTTTCTTCTTGGTATTCTCTACTCCGAGTGGTAACACCGTGAGCATGTAAGTATAAGTCAGTAACTTGTGAGTGATGAAGTTACCACATATGCTGATTATTATTTTTCAAAGCATTAATAATGATCACATTTATTAATTTCTTTTTTTTTAAAATAAAAAGGTGTCAAAATGATTTTTTATAATAAAAAAAATATTTGTACAAAGAAAATTTTTTTTGTTGTCTTCTTTCGAACTTTTTGTGCCTTTTTGTCTCGAGTAACATTACCGTGGATACTTAGGTATCAATGGGTAAATGTGAACGATAAAGTCACTACATGAGCCAATTGATTTTATTTTTGTGAAAATAAAATTGTTTTCAAATATTTTCTTTTCGAATCAAAATAAAATGTTTAAAATCACACATAATTTTAATCATATTTTCAAATTGGGAAAAACTTATATTCTCTTTTAGGAATTGATTAAACTAAAAAAATAAAAAACAAAAATAAAATAAATAAATGAAAAGAGTAAATAATGAAAATTAATCTGTCTTTTACAAATTAAAACACACCAACCAATTCTAAAAATTATTTTCTTTGGGGAAAGATAAATTATTTTCTATAAATTTCTCTTTTCAAAGAATATATAAAATAAAAAAAAATACCAACCCAGTGACACGCATTTCTAGTCTGAACTACGTTGACTTTGATCCCTATCGCAGGGTACGTAGGCCTCAGACTCTAATTCTGGGTTAAGTCTACTTTTGTAAATAAATAATATTTTCCTCTTAATTTATTTTTCCCACCTTTTCATATTTTCATTTTATTCTTTATTTTCATTTTTTACATTTTTTTCTTATATTTATTTTTGCATGTGAATGGTAAAAGGGCAATCAAAATAAATTTTAAAAAGCCATAAAAATTGCATAATCAACCTAAGGTAACTGTTCTTAGGAACGGGTGTTATGGGGGTGCCTAACACCTTCCCCACTCACAATCGTACTCCCGAACCCAACTCTGATTTCCAGACCATCCTTATCTTTTTTTTGTTTTTATTTTCGATTTTCCAAAATTTCCCTCAAAATTTTGGTGGCGACTCCCTCCTAAACCGACCCCCACCGTGCAGGCCGATTTCCCCCTTTTCTTTATTCTCTGCGCCATCCGCATCGCATTTTCGGGTGTGACAGTATCAAATCTGGGATTATCAGTAGTAAATTCAGGGTTCCCAGTGTGAAATACTAGACCTGATCCATGAAAATTTATTGAGCACAATTTCATCAGTGTCAAATTGCAGATGTTAAGTATCAAATCTGAGATTTTCAGTAGTAAATTTAGGGTTGCGAGTGTCAAATACTGGAGCTCATCCATGAAAATTTAATGAGTACAATTTTATCAGTGTCAAATTGCAGATGTTCTGTATCAAATCTGGGATTATCAGTAGTAAATTCAGGGTTTCGAGTGTGAAATACTGGACCTCGTCCATGAGTGTGAAATTGGGGGAGGTCAGTGCAAAATGTTTTAATAAGAATAGTAAATTTGAGTTGCCAGGTGACAAATACTAACTTTTTTAATTTAGTGTTTCTTATTGTTACGAGGTTATTTTACAGTTAAAAGAAGTTAATATTGTATTATTAATTTATTCTAGGAATTCACTTATACATTTTCTTCCATGTCAATAAATAATTGATGTAGTATCATATATGATCTCTGCTCTTCAATTATCATCTAGTAACCTACTCATTCTTACACTTGTTTGACATAATTTCATCCTCCCACTTCCACAAAAAAAGGGATATAATTACATGAAATATCAATTTGTATAATATTATTATTACAAGAAAATCATCGTACAATAAAATAGCAACCAGAAGCTAGATAATGAACACTATTTATAAACATGGATTTTATACTAGAGAGATGACAAAATATACAGCTTGCAGGTTCCAGTTAACACAACAACCGATCATTGTTGAAAATATTGTTTACATCAAACAGCTCATTTCTCGGTACTGGATCACCAAACTGACCTATGCCTAAAAAATTTGAAACTAGTTGGTCTAGGACTGGGAAGCTGGACATGAGACATTAAGACATCTTGTCTTCAGCCAACGCGACCATGAATTTTTGGTCAGATACAACAGACCATATGTACAAGAGCGAGTTACTGGTAACGAGGTAGCATCCCTCAATCACTCATGGAAAAGGGTTGTTAAATTGCTTTTGATCTAGACCTGTCCATTCAGCCAACCCAACCTTGTCCGCTTCCTAATCATCAAAGAGCCATGTTAGATTTTTGAACTATAATTAATGGGTAAGCACTAAGCACTCAGCACCGACGATGCGAATCAGGCAGACAGTGACAAAGTGATTCAAAGAGATAGCAACACTACGAATCAGTTGAGAGCGATGACGGGAGGCGAGCAGCGTGACGTTGAGAGGTGAGCAACGAGACACGATGACTTTTTTCAACTGCCATAGTTCTCCTTTTGTTCGGAGAAAACCTTCCTCTGTCTTAAGGAGCTTTGACTGTGTCTCACCGAGTTAGGGACGATTATGTGGGAGTTAGGGTAGTGTCTCAGTGTTAAAGTAACACTAAACTTAGGGTGTTTCAGTCATTTCCAATTTTAATTATGTTCAGTTTTAGACTTTGGTCTTATTCTGTAATTTTGAAATGTTTGGATTCATAATCAACATTAAATCAAACTTTTGGTCTTCAAATGTCATTTTTCCTTTTTAAAATCACTTAAAAGGACCTAGGTTCTCGGTTGGGAAAAATATTTTTCTGAATGGATAAAATTATCTCTATAAAAATTAGTTCACTCCAATTGAGAATTTAATTATTTATACTTGAAAATTTAGTTATATCTATTTGGAAAATTAGTTATGTCCACCTAGAAATTTAGTTATGTTCACTTAAAAATTTAGTTAGATTCACTTAGAAAATTAGTTATCTGTACTTGGAAATATAATTATTTTCACTTAGGAAATTAGTTATCTCGATTTAAAAATTTAATTATATCCACTTGGAGAATTAGTTATATTCATTTGGAAAATTAGTCTAGTTGGGAAGTTAATTATCTTCACTTGAAAATTTAGTCATTTTCATTTGGAAAATTAATTATATCCACTTGAAAATTTAGTTATTTTCACTCGAAAATTTAGTTATATCCACAAGGAAAACTAGTTTACTGCAATTGGGAATTTAATTATTTTTACTTGAAAATTTAGTTATCCCACATGAAAAATTAGTTATCTTTATTTAGAAATATAGTTATCTATATTTAAAAACTTAGTTATATATATTTAAAAAATTAGTTATGTTATTTTGAAAAATTGTCTTTTTCCAACTTAGGACCTAGGTTCTTTTAGGTGATTTAAAAAATTAGGAATTCCTATTGGTCAATATTTTTATTACAAGGTTTCAAATTTTCTATTTCCCTAAATGATAGTTGAATTTACTCCTTCAGGGAGACCCCTTTAGAAGATCATTAGGATTTTTAACCTGCAAAATTTAATAAAATATTAATATATAATTTTCACAAATATCATTAATAGTTTTAATTTTGTTTTTTCTGGATATTAATGTGAGATAGAGATTAATGAATTTTATTAAAGTATTTTAAGAATGCTATGTTACTTTTTCTATTCCATTTTGTATGTTATTTTAAGATTTTTTTCATATAGAAGATGACAAATAGTTTATAATATTTAAATTTTTTTAAAATAAAAATAAAATGAGATGAAAGAATAATTTTTAACAAAATTAAGACTTTTAACTATTTAATTACCTACCTTAATTCAAGTAGTTTAATTAAAAAACTTTTATAAAATAAGCACTGAGTAATTTTTATTTTATTTTTTACTAAATGCGGGAGAAATTTTTAAAGAGATGAAGAATTGGTTCTGAAATTTAAAGAAATCGAACGACGAAATTAAAAAGAAAAAGTCTATATCTGAGTAGATTGCATCCTCGTGCCGTCCAGTGCGCTTCAGTTCGGTTTCGATGCTTTCTGAATACCGAACTCCAACTTGAATCTATTCTGATCTTATGCTTCTCCATAGGACTATTACCCTCCCAACCTCCCGTTATTACAGTTCTGCCACTGTCTTCCGCTCACCGCTGCATCTCCTTGATTTGCTTCAACTCTCGATTCATCATCGTTGTCTGAAACTTTCACAGCAATCTCACGCTCAAATCCTCACACTGGGCTTTGACCAAAACGCTTTCCTCTACACTCGACTCGTTTCTGCATACGCTACGTGCGGCAACTTATCCAAGTCAAAACTCGTCTTTGACTCCATTGCTCTCAAGAATATCTATCTCTGGAACTCTTTGATTAGTGGGTATGCAAAACATCACGCCTTTGATGAAGCTTTTGCGTTGTTTCACGAACTGGTTCGTAGTAATGTTTTGCCCGATGATTACACTCTTGCTACACTTTCCAAGATTTCTGCTGAGATTGAAGACTTGATTTCTGGAAAAATGATTCATGCTAAGAGTATAAATATTGGGTTTGTCTCCGATGTCGTTGTTGCCAATTCTCTGACGTCAATGTACTGCAAATGTGGAGAATTGGGTGAAGCTAGGAAGCTGTTCGATGAAATGTCTGACAGGAACCTTTCTTCATGGAATGTCATCATTGCTGGATGTGCTGCCTCTGAAAATTGTATGTCCCATATAGATTTATGGAATCTTTTTCGGCGAATGCAAACTGAAGGGTTTAAGCCCAATTGTTTTACAATTGCAAGTATCCTGCCTGCGTGTGGTAGCAATACTGGAAAATGGGATTATGGTATGGAACTTCACTGTTTTCTTGTGAAAAATGAACTAGATTTAAAGATGGACTTGGATGTTTATATGGGGTCGTCTTTAATAGATATGTACTCAAGAAGTAACAGAGTTGCTCTTGGCAGACGGGTATTTGACCAAATGAAGTGCAGAAATGTGTATGTGTGGACGACAATGATCAAGAGTTACGCACAAAATGGAGCACCCGAAGAAGCAGTGTCTCTTCTACGTGAAATGCAAGTGATAGCTGGGATACAACCCAACAAAGTATCTCTTGTGAGCGTGCTTCCAGCTTGTAGCTCGCTTGCTGGATTAACTGTAGGGAAACAAATTCACGGTTTTGCAATTAAAATGGATTTGAATCATGATGTTTCCTTATGTAATGCTTTGATTGGTATGTATTCCAAATGCGGGAGTTTGAGTTATGCAAGACGGGTATTTGACAATGGTGCTTTCTACAAAGACTCCATTTCCTGGAGTTCAATGATCTCTGCATATGGTTTACATGGGAGAGGGCAGGATGCTGTCAATATGTATTATAAAGTGCTTCAGCTAGGAACCAAGCCAGATATGATAACAGTGGTTGGTGTTCTTTCTGCTTGTAGCAAGTCAGGATTGGTAGACCAAGGCCTCAGTATTTATGACTCTTTCATGACCGATTATGGAATGAAACCAACAGCTGAGATTTGTGCTTGTGTGGTAGATATGTTAGATCGATCAGGACAACTTGATGAAGCCATGAAATTCATCAGGGAAATGCCCGTAGAGCCTAGTCCGAGTGTTTGGGGAGCTCTTCTAAGTGCTTCTATAATGCATGGGAATTCAATGACAAGAGACCTGGCTTATAGGTTTCTGCTAGAGCTAGAACCTGAAAACCCGTCAAATTATATCTCTCTGTCAAATTTATATGCTTCTTACAGAAGATGGGATGTTGTAGCTGAAATGAGAACGATGATGAAAGAGAGAGGTTTGAGAAAGGTACCAGGTTGCAGTTGGATAACAATTAGTGGTGAGACTTATTCATTTTATGTTGCTGATAAAGCACATCCTTCTTCAAGTTTAATCTATGAAGTTCTGGATGATCTCATATCGGTAATGAAAGGAGATAGTTGTCTGGATATTGATATTCTCACCGAGATCTCCTGAAATTGATGGGATGACAGACTTGAAGAACGCAGGATTACTTATATAGCTGGCCCAGCATTTATGCTCCGCCAACTCTAGAATACTAATTTTTTTAATTATCTTACATAATTCAAAATCAGTTATAATGATTACTATGTAAGTGAAAACTGAGCAGAAGGGTCCCAGCTTATATGTGGATTTAACTAATGTGATTTTCTTGGTGGTATTGAACATGGAGAGCACAATGGATCCACAGTTATTGAGCAACTATTGATATTGTTAAGATGCTTGCCTTGGGCTGGTTAATCAGTAACCATACAAGTACTTTAAACATTCATTATATTTTACAATTCTTTAGCATTTATCAACTGCGTGAAGATTGCACATTTATCTATTTTCTTTAACGTTTCTTTTCTTTGTATCAAAATTAAATTTGGTTAGATATTACTCAGCATATTGTTAAATTGATGAAGCTATTCTGATAAGAGACCAATGCAGGCTTATTTTAGAAGAAGAAAGCATCAAAAATTGAATTAATTATTTTTTTTATTTTTCTGCATATTTTGTTAACTATTCTGCTAAATAATTATTTTTGAGTGATTTTAGGAGTTAGTTTAGCAGAATAAGGAACCATATTATCTGTTAGGTGATTCCCAACGTTCATATTAATTAATTTCTAGCAATTGCAATTTGTTTCAGATATTTTAGGGATCTTTTAGACTTTATTTAACTATTTGAATTTATTCTTAACTCTATAAATTGGCTAGCAACCTCAAAAGCTAGTCATTCAGGAATAAGAATTTTATTTTATTTCCTTTAGAGATTCTCCTAAGCTTTTGGCTATTAAGAGCATTTTGAGTGAGATTCTTACTCTATCTTTTTTTAATAGATTTATTCTCCATCTTTATTCTTGATTAGTTTTGAGCATTTACCAATTTGGTATCAAAGCCGTTGATCCACAATGGTGACGACTCGCGCTTCTGGCAATCTAGACATGTCGTAGAATCAACCAGACGCAGATGCCCCCTGCCACCATTGCCTCAAAACTTCAAGCTCTTGATGTTTTGACAACAAAGGTATCAACACTTGAAGCTGCCACAACTAGTGCAGTGAATGATAGAGGAAAAGCACTAACGGGAGATCAACGACGACATTCTCATTGGGATGAAGATAACAAAGAAGATTTTGATAACCCATGGGGTTATAAGCGTTGTCCACCACACACTAAAATTGAATTCCCTAAATTCAGTGGAGGTGACCCACGTTACTGGATGCTAAAAGCTGAGAAATATTTCCGCTACTACTAGACACCCGATGACTTCAAGGTGGATGTGGCTTCGATGTAATTAGAAGGAGATGCACTGGATTTATTTTCTCAGATAAATTCATAACGCATTGTAATGTATTGGGACTAGCTAGTGAAAGTTCTGCAGGAACGCTATGAACCTCCAGAGTATCTCAACCCAGATGAGTACTTAGCCACTATCAAGCAAATGGGTTCAATTTAGGAGTACTGGCAAGAGTTCACTAAGCGTGTTGCTCGTTTAACAAATTGGCCAGAACATTATTTGCTAGGTGTCTTCATCGGTGGCCTCAAGGAGGAGCTAAAGGCTGATGTAAGAATTCAGAAGCCCAGAACATTTTATAAAGCAGCAAGTTTAGCTTTAGAATTTGAGAAAAAGGCCTCACTTGATCGTGGGCTCAAGCCCAACTACACATACTCACAAGGCCAATCCCACACAGCTCTGCCTTCTCACTTGTGGAACACACAAGAGGCCAAGGGAAGTTCTGTAGAATCTCCAAATCCATCCCAAATCACACTAATAGCTTCAAATCCCACCAAATCTTCCACGTCGTCCTCTACGAAGCCCAACCCACACGATTCTGAGCATCAAATCCGGCAAAAAGGACTCTGTTTCAGGTGTGGAGATCCTTTTAAGCTTGGGCACCGCTATAACACGTCATTTTCTATCTTAGAGATAACAGAAGAAGGCGACGAGGTTGTGGCCCCTCTTCATGTGGACGAAGACATTGAGATTGTTAAAAATGGCTGAAATCTCTTTTAGTGCAATTCTGGGAAAGTCCATGGTAGCTACTATGAAGCTACAAGGTGCTCTCCATGAGCGCAATGTTCTAATCTTAGTGGATAGTGGTTCAACACATAATTTTATCTTCGAAGCTGTGGTGTCCGAGTTGCAGCTTCCCATCCATTCCATTCCAACCTTTGGAGTTCAAATTAGCAATGGAATACTGATTAAGTGCAACCGAGTATGTCCCGATATTGAGGTAAAAATTTCAAATTTAATCATCAAGCAAGATTATTATCCCTTTTCATTGGGTGGCATTGATTTAGTCTTGGGAATTAAGTGGCTAACATCACTAAATACAATGCAAGCCAATTGAAACAAAATGTTGATGATTTTTTGGATGAATGATAAACGATATAAGCTTCAGGGAGTTTCTCATGACACTAGCAAGGGAGCTCAACTTCATTCAATGCAACATGTCGAGGCCACGACTAAATCTATTTCGTCATTTTACTTCAATCCTGAGCCCTTATTTAAGGAGTTTCTTGCTGCTTTTTAGGAGCCAACTACTCTACCACCGTTCAGGAAACACTATCATGCCATTCTACTATTGCCAGGTGCTAAGCCTCCCAACACTAGCCCATATCATTATCTCTACTACCAGAAAATAGAAATTGAGAGGCAAGTTAATGAGTTGCAGCAAAAAGGCTTCATTAGACCAAGTTCTAGTCCATTCACGAGCCCGGTTTTACTGGTTAAGAAGAAAGATGACTCACGGCACTTTTGCGTGGACTATAGAGAACTCAACAGCATCACCATTCCAGATAAGTATCCCATTCCCAATGTGGATGAGTTAATAGATGAACTTTATGGGGCTGTCTATTTCTCTAAACTTGATCTTCACTCGGGTTATCATCAAATTCGTGTTTTGCCTTCTGACATTTATAAAACTGCTTTTCTAACCCATTCAAGCCATTATGAATTTGTTGTTATGCCTTTTGGCTTAACTAACACTCTGGCCACTTTTCAAGCAGCTATGAATGATTTATTTCGACCATATTTAAGAAAATTTGTCCTTGTGTTCTTTGATGATATATTAATTTACAACCTTTCTTATCAACTCCATCAACAACATTTGTGTGCTATTTTAGGTGTTTTATAGGAGAACATTTTTTGTTTTAACCTTAAAAAAATGCTTTCTTGGGCGGCCTAGAGTTCCATTCTTGGGCCATAGGAATTCAGTACAGGGAGTTGAAGTTGAAGCTGAAAAAATTGAAGCTGTCTGAGAATGGCCCACTCCTAAAAATGTGAAGGAATTACGAGGTTTCCTTGGGCTTTCAGGTTACTATAGAAGCTTTGTACAAAATTTTGGCATCATTGCTAGGCCCCTCACTGAATTAACTAAGAAGGATGCCTTCTTGTGGTTTGAACAAGCACAAAAAGCCTTCAATCGCCTCAAGCTTGCTTCGGTCACTGCTCCTATACTGCAACTTCCCAATTTTGATGCCAACTTTACTGTTGAATGTGACGCTTCCATGGACGGAATTGGAGTCATCCTTATGCAACACAATCATCCAATTGCCTACTACAATAAGGGATTCTCTTACTTTAATCGTTTTAAATCTGCTTATGACAGAGAACCCCTTGCTTTAGTACTAGCCTTGCAAAAGTGGCGCCACTATCTTCTTAGGAGACATTTTTTTGTAAAAACTGATCATGCAAGTCTCAAACATTTATTACAGTAGCATATTACTACTAATACCTAGCAGAGGTTGACCATGAAACTCTTACCATTCAATTTTACCATTATTTATAAGGCTAAAAGTGACAACAAAGGAGCTAATGCACTATCTAGAAGGCCCTAATACACTGATTTGTTCCAGTTGGCTATCCCATTTTCTACTGAGTTGCAAGACCTTTCAACAAATTTAGCAGAAGACTCTTTCACTCATAATATTGTGCTGGATTTGCAAAAAGACCCTTCCTCACAACCAAAGTTCCAGTTGGTGGACAAGCAGCTGTTTTATAACAATCACTTGGTTATTCCTTAGAGCTTCCAGCCCTGGTCTAAATTATTAGTTGAAGCACATTCCTCTCCTATTGGTGGGCATGGTGGATATCTTAAAACCTTTAAAAGGCATGCAGAAAATTTTTATTGGCCCTCTATGAAGGCTGATGTGAAAGCCTATGTACAAAATTGTGCAACTTGCCACAAAATAAGTATCAAACTTTGTCCCTAGCAGATCTTCTTCAGCCTTTGGCTATTCCATCTTAGATTTAGGAAGATATTTCCCTTGATTTCATCACTGGTCTTCCAAAATCTGGTGGATTTAATGTCATTTTAGTAGTGGTGGATCGATTAAGTAAATACGCTTACTTTATTGCCTTTGCTCATCCTTTCACTACTAAAAAAGTTGTTGCTATTTTTTCTGAGGAAATTATGCGTCTCCATAGGGTACCCTGCTCCATTGTATCTGATAGGGATTCTTTGTTTATGAGTGCTTTTTGGCAAGAGTTGTTTAGACTAAGTTAGACCCAATTGAACATGAGCACTGCTTACCATCCCCAAACGGATGGACAAATGGAGGTGGAAAATCAGTGTCTTGAAGCTTACTTGCGTTGTTTTGCACATGAGCAGCCGAGTTTGTGGTACAAATTTCTTTGTTGGGTTGAGTATTCCTATAACACCAATCATCATACTTCTGCAAACTCCTCTCCTTTCAAGATTGTGTATGGGCGTGACCCACCACCCTTGTCCCCATATGTGAAGGGTGAAACACTCATCGCTGATTTAGAGGACCAATTGGAGGATAGAGATGCCATGCTTAAGCTACTCAGGATAATTTACGCAAAGCTCAAGACTGAATGAAGATTTATGTGGATTAACATCGAAGGGAAGTAGAATTCAAAAAGGGTGATGTTGTTTGGCTCCGTGTGCAACCTTCTCACCAAAAATCACTCTCTAAATGAAAGTTTGAGAAGCTGTCCCCAAGATTCTTTGGCCCTTATAAAGTTCTTAGGAAGATTGGGCAAGTTGCTTATGAATTGGAATTGCCACTAGATGCCAAAACACACCCCATCTTCCATGTGTCACTACTCCACCCTGCATATAGGCAGCAACCTATTTTCCCTCCAGCTGCTTCACCACTTTTTGCAGATTTTGAGTTACACTTGCAACCTGCACAAGTGTTGGCTCATTGGTGGACTAATCATAATACACTTGAATTGCTGATTCAGTGGCAAGGCTCATCGGTGGACTAATCATAATACGCTTGAATTGTTGATTCAGTGGCAAGACCGACCTCTTGAGGATGCAAGCTGGGAAGATTATAACCTTTTGCAAGCTCAATTTCCCTCTTTTCAACTTGAGGACAAGTTGAGTTTCCAAGGGGAGGGGGTAATGATAAGAGACAAGTGCAGACTTATTTTAGAAGAAGAAAGCATCAAAAATTGAATTAATTATTTTTTTTATTTTTCTACATATTTTGTTAACTATTCTGCTGAATAATTATTTTTGAGTGATTTTAGGAGTTAGTTTAGCAGAATAAGGAACCATATTATCTGTTAGGTGGTTCTCAACCTTCATATTAGTTAATTCCTAGCATTTACAATCTGTTTCAGATATTTTAGGGATTTTTTAGACTTTATTTAAGTATTTAAATGTATTTTCAGCACTATAAATTGGCTAGCAACCTCAGAAGCTAGTCATTCAAAAATAAGAATTTCATTTTATTTTCTTTGGAGATTCTCCTAAGCTTTTGGCTATTAAGAGCATTTAGAGGGAAATTCTTACTCTATCTTTTCTAAAAAGATTTATTTTCCATCTTTATTCTTGATTAGTTTTGAGCACTTACCATATTCACGCACCATTCTTGTTAGATTTCAATCAATTTTATTGCACCCTCTTTTATTTTATTTTTCAAATTCTCACCTTTTTTCATAGATGTATAAAAGTGTTGAGGAGAATGCAGAGTGCAGGCCATTTATCAGTATATAATTTTCTGGACTAGTTGATGTCACCCTCAAATTTTGAAGCTCCAAATTTTGGACTTCAATGAGGATAATATTGTTGTGAACTTGTGATCATTTTGCTGTTCTCTAGTCTCCTCTTAGTTAAATAGAGTCAGGGCCATAATGAAACTACCTATTGAATTAGTCTGCTCTAATTCCTTTAAAATATGACTAAAACTTACTGAGAATAAAAGGGAAAATGGGTATAATTACATCTAGAATGGGACTTTCTGAGATAATTTGCTATGTTGTGTGTAATAGCTTTACGTGCTGTAGTAGTATCAGCAATCAGACAATTTAGAAGTGCATATTTCAAAGGACCCTGTATTGTTTGATAGAATTCATTAAGGAAAATCTGGAAGGAACCAGTTTGATGAAACTGGAATCTTTCTGCTCTTTCGAAAATTCATTGCTCACGTTTTTTAACTCCTGCTAGATATACATCACATTTGGATACAGATATGCACCAACCTACCAAACCTGCTTATAAATTTTCAATGGATCCAGAAATTGGATAAGGTGCAGAACATTTCTTAAACCATGATTTCTTCAATACCACCACCACCTTGAAGGATGCTCAGCTCCCAGAGAGTTTCATGGATTCTTGCATACCAATTGTTAGCTAAAACCAAAATTTCTGGGTATTCCTTATTGGATAGATGGAAAAGATGCATATTCCTTATCAATCACGGATCGTTGAAATCTGAAGAATTTTGAAGGAAATGGTCAGGAACAGTCTCTGCTCAACAATCACAGGTGACATGGTGTTGGAAAAAGATCAGAAAGAACAAAGAGAAAATCTTACCTCTGTTGTAGAGGCCTATCTGTCCGAGCTAATGATGAGATATAGTTCCTATACTGTCTTCAAAAGAATAAAAGAGAAAGGCACAGATAAAGGAAACAATTTTCCTTCCCATCCCTCCATGGTCATATTAACCTCAGGTAAAAATGACCTATTCTCACTTCTGTATCTCTGACTCTCTTTCACGGCGATAGGCATAAATAGAACCAAGAACAACTTTTCCAATTCTTCTAATTTTTCGTGTTCTTCTATTCATACCTCTTCTCCTTCCCTTCTCAACAACAGGTTGGGACATAGGTACAGAATGAATCCATCTCAATGAAACTATAGCTGCAAGGAATTGTATCAGAATTCCCATGGTCAAGCCTGAGTAAACACCAGAAGTAATACCAAGCAGAGAAGCCAATCCAACCCCCCAAAACCCGCTAACTAATGATGACAGACACACAGCCGATGCAAGGAAAGACATGAGAGACCCTTCACAACCCTGTGGACATATGCTTGCGAAAAACACTGAAAAAGGAAGGAGCTTAAATTGTGCCAAAGTTTCAGCTAAACCAGAGAAGCAAAGAGCAAACACTCCATTGGGAATTCCCAGTCTAAGATTTATCTGATTTACTAAAACCAGATCAAGAAGAAGAGATGCAGCATATAAAATTTGCACTATCCCTATCAGTTTTCTCATTGGAACTTTTTTCCAGTACTGATCATAGAGAACAGTCCCTAAAAGAAGCATCAACTGGCCAATCACTCGAGACAACCCAATTACTGAAGGATCAAGGTTTAAACGCTGTGTATGATAGCAAAAGATAGATCCTGAAAGTATAGGGACCATGGCAATAGATCCAACAATCCATATAAGAGGGGAGGATATGCTTTCCTCGCTGATTGCTTTGGCAAGATTAGAGAACTGATTTCTGATATCTTCCAGGATTGATTTCCTAGCAAAAGGATGATCTGAAATTTGTGGCAAGCCAAGAGATTTCTCTCTTGTGAAGGAAGAGATTGCTAGTTGAAGACACAGTAAACCTGAGAATATAAGGAACATTGTTCTTGGTGGCATTTCCTTTAAGAAGTAACCACCAATCAAGTTGCCCAGGATTCCACCAGCAGCTGAAGCCATGAATGCGTATGACTGAAAGCCACCAGTTTTGTGCTTCTGACCATACTCTGCCACAAGAGCATCCTTTGCTACTTCTGTTATGGATGCTCCTAGATTGCTGAGAAGCACACATGCAATTAAGTTGGGAAGCACTTCACTTACAACAGGGATCAATGCCAGAGGACCCCAAGAAAGGACCTGCAAAAGAACTGAGAAGATTGAACTAAATAAACATCTTTGATTAAGATTTTCATTCCATTTCGATATTATCTTCTTTCGGGAAAACCATTATAGATGGACATAATGTTGATATAAAGCATACTCTCATGCTAAATGCTGTATGAATGCTGTATGTTCGACAAATAAGCCAATTTGTACTAATTTCGGCCGTTTCAGATCTCTTCACAGCAATGGACATGCAACCATCTGAAAAGCTCTAATCAAACTGAATCTCATTCAATAAAATGATGGAGAAAGAATTAAAAGAGAAGTCACAACAATCAACCACAACGATTTTGTTTTCTATCCCAACCTGTATAGTAGCTGTTCTCATTCATAAGAAATTGAAGATTCAAAAGATAGTGATATTAAAATATGAGGATCCCTTCCTCTAATCTCAAGCTGTTCATCAACCGGTTAGTTCCTTATTGGCCTATTACCGTCTTGATATATCAACTACTTGTAACGAGGGAGAGCATAATAAACAGGCAAAAGAAATGTTGTGCAAAATTTTATCAGCTTGGAGGTAACCAAAGAGAAGAAAATGGAAGACACAGCATAACATAAGGATATCATATGGCAGCTTACCTCCAATGACAATATAAGGGATTCTATGAGCATCGCCAATATAGATGGCATCAGAAAGGATTCCATAGAAGGGCTTGGCCACCATGGGAAGGTTACCAGAGTTCTGCACAAGCTGCAATGTGGAGGGTTGCAAGTTAAGATTGCTGGCCATGTGAAAGTTGAGAGCTAGCCATGGAAAGCACCGAAAACCCTGCACCCAATAGCCAAACCCACACAAGAGCAACATTTGTCTGCTGCCAACTTGAGGAAATCCCCTCTTGTCTATTTTCTCATACACCATGTTTTGTTTCTTTCCCTTCTTGACATCCACTTGATTTGGGTCTGTGAAGATAGTGGGTTTTTTTATGGCATTAGGATTCTGACGGTGCTGGTAACAAAGCAGAGGCGGCTTGGAGTAAGAAGGCAAAAATGGCGGTTTTGTTGGCGACATAGGGAGTTTTGGTAGAGGCCCCAAGAATGGCTTCTCACAAGAAATTGCAGGGAAAATCATGATTTCGTGATTAGTGATTCGGAATTTGGAGTCAAATATATAGAACTCCCTAACCCACCAGCACCAGCTGAGGTTGCATGATGAG
The DNA here is from genome assembly GCA_026686845.1 of Adenanthera pavonina. NCBI lineage: Eukaryota > Viridiplantae > Streptophyta > Magnoliopsida > Fabales > Fabaceae > Adenanthera > Adenanthera pavonina. The sequence goes on along the minus strand of JAIVEN010000026.1, from coordinate 9,609,430 downwards.
AAAGCGAGAATATAGGACACAGAGGGAAGAAGGGAGGAATCTAGAGGAGTGTACTGGTGGGTTTAGAAGAATGAAGAGAGTTCTTGCGGCTGCGCCTGGGACCTCGCTGAAGTGTGGTGAGATTTGGGAGGGCCCTCTGAAGAGTCACGCGCTGGCAACGCGCTCCTAATTCCGAGGAGATGGAGACAGGTGGGGTCGAGACATTGCTGAGCCGTCAAGATTTTCACGGTATCATCATTCGCAGGACGGAGACCGCCCGTGATGGTCACTTCTAATGGACGGTCCCTTCATCGCTTTTCCGGCACCGCTGACTTCATCAGTCGATTTACCTATTTTATTTTAAAAAAGAAATAATAAATAAATAAATTTATATTTTTTATTAAATAATATATACAATTGATTGATATGTTATTATTAAAGTAATATTAAAACCACCAATATATATACTATATATATCATAATAATAATGTACTCTAAATGTATATAATAAAATTTATAAGAACTTGTAATAATGCCGGGTCACTAGAGTAATAATAATCTATGTACAATCTAAAAATCATATTAATTAATTTTTATTTTGGTAATGAAAAGCAAATAACTCCAATTGAGTATAAAATATCTAAATAATAAATTAATTTTTTGGACAATCTAAAATCATATTTTTAAGTTTAGAAAAACTATTTATAATATTAGACTTTCTCCTACCCATATCATAAGATATTTTGTATCAATTACATGTATATTAAGAAAATCATTTTTCAATTGAAATCAATGCAAAAAATTCTTATATTTTTTATTTTACCCTTATTAAATATCTCATTCTATTATTATTGTAGTGTTATAAATGAGGGGAGAGGAAAAATTAAAGATAAGGGTAAAATGGGAAGAAAAATATCTAATACTCTATATTTTAGACTAAAAATTTATCATGTAAAATGTCCTATAAGGTGGACCAAAGGGAGTATACTCCTTCCAGACTAAAATATAAATCTTTTTTCAAAAATTTTTGTTTGATCCAAAATATAAGTTTCATTTTATAATTTTTAAGACATTAAATATTTTTTTCCTATTTTTTTCTTATCTATAATTAAATATAAGAAATATAACAAACTTTCAATGCAGTGTATTAAATATGATTACTATTGAAAAATAATATATTTTTTAATAAATTTAATATGTAATATTACTTTTCTTAGTTCCTGTATAATTAGTCAAATAGAATTTATACTCTCTCCGATTCATATTATAAAATATTTTATATCAATTATACGTATAGTAAGAAAATCATTTTTTCATTTAAAATTAATGTAAATAGTATCATTATTTCTCATTTTATCCTTATTAAATGTTCATTCAATTATCAATGATTGATGCATTTATGACGATTAATGCATTAAACTACCAATATTCCGGGTCTCCCTCGCCCTGTCCATCTACTTCTCTTACTTATTACTATTTCTGATCCTATATATAAGACTATTTTAACCGAATCACGCGAATTAAGAAAGAGAGTTAAAACTAATTAACTACCTCGATTTCTCCGAAAATTTTAATCTTTTTCTAAAACTACCCTTATTTAATCTCTCTTTTTTTCTCTTTAAATACATTAAATAGGAATTTTTTTTGGAAATGCATAATAAATACCACCTCGTATATTGTAAATGATCTTATATTTACGATCAAGACAAAATGTCCTATATATAGAACCGGAGGGAGTATAAGTGATATTTATTTATTTCACAAATACTTAAAAAATTAGTTAAAAGCATTGATGGTTTCAAAATTTATCTTAACTTTTCAAAATTAACCTCAATAAATTATAACTCATGTTAAATATATTTCTCTTAATTTTTCTCCATTACAACTCTTTTGAGTATTCTTAAGAAGGATAAAAATAAAAAATAAATATTAAATGAGACATAAATTTTATAATATAACTTATATTTTGAAATCTTAATCCTTAAAAAATATACCATATAATAATAGATAGTGTGGAGCAATATTCTTCTCCTCACTAATCACAACAATCTATCCATGCATGTTCTGCCACTTCCTTAATTAATATACACAAGACAATAAATGGGAATTAATTATGTTACTGAAACAATTCATTAAAATTAAAATATGAATTAAACCTCCTACGTACTAGAGCCCTGCTTGGTATGGAATTCGAAGTTGAGGAATCCAAGCATCACCATTCAGAAATGCAGAAGCAGTGAACCCTTCAACTTCCCTCGGATCATACACAACCCTAACCCCAGGCCACTTCACCCTCCCATCCGTCTTCGCCCCACCTCCTTCATTCCTAAACTCTATGTAACTCAACTTATCCGTACTCACCGTCCCGTACATTATCTCCCACCCCTTCGGATCGATCAGCGAATCGATGTACGATTCCATTATCACCACCCTGGAATACGCCCTCCATGGCCTCCCTAACGTGGCCCTGATCACCCTGGATTTCCGATCTGCGTTCCCAGGGGATATGGTGAACTGGCAGAACTGGAAGACGAAGCCGGTGGGTTCGTGCTCGGAGGCGCGAGACTGGGCGGTGAAGGTGATGAAGTCTTTTGGTCTGGCGAAGAGGTTGCAGTTCTGGAAGAGAGCGGCGGCATCACCCATGACGAAGTCGACGGTGCCGTAGATGTCGCAGTCGAGGTAGAATTGGCTGCCGGAGACGGCCCATAAGGTGTCTTGGAAGCCTTCAATGGAGCATTGGTAGAAGGCGCTATATTCGGCCTTGTTAAGTACGGCCACTCCTGGGCCAGCGTCGCTTCCTGCGGTGTTCACAAACCCAAGGTTTTCGGCCACGAACCCTGATCCATAGATCGCTGAAAGTCACAGAAGCTTAATTATCATATCAGCTTTTGTCCAATGTCAATAAGTTTGACTACAACTCCCTCCTATTCACATTACAACATACTCGCTCCGTGCACTTTTCTAAAAAATTAGTGTTTCATAATATAGTACACTTTATGAATTATGTAGTATAATTTTTTTTTTTTTAAGATTGTCCCTAATTAATAAACTCAAATATTTATTTATTATTAAAATATTTTATTCTTAAAGCATTTAATGAGGGTAATTTGAGAAAAGATGAAAAATTTTATTAGTTATTAATTATTGTCTTGGTCTGTGTGCGGTAGTTAAAAATGCACTATAAACTGGAATGGAGGGAGTAGTATTTTATACCACTTACAATCAAATTAAAAAAAAAATCATTTTCACCTGAAATCAACATCAAACTACTTACATTTTTTATTTTACTTTTAGTAAATATCTGATTCTATTACTTTTTTCCATACACATTATAAAATATTTTAGATCTGTTATACATATATTAAAGAAATTATTGTTTCACCTGAAATCAATATAAAAAAATATCAATATTTTTTATTTTATCCTTATTAAATACTCTATTATATTACTCCCTCCAATTCACATTATAAGTATTTTGTATCAATTACACGTATATTAAGAAAATCATTATTTCACCTAAAATTACTGCAAAAAGTACCAATATTTATTATTATATTTTTATTAAATATCTCATTCTATTACTCTCTTCGATTTGCATTATAAGGTATTTTATATCAATTACACGCATATTAAGAAAATTATTTTTTACTTGAAATTAGTGTAAAAACACCAATATTTCCTATTTTATCCTTACTAAATACTTAATTCTATTGTTATTGTATGATTATAAATGAGATACGATGAAGAATTAAAGATAAAGATAAAATAGGAAAAAAATTATCATACATCCTATATATTAGACTATAAACTTGTCATATAAAATACTATATAATACAGATTGTAAAGAGTATCATTGTAAGATTATAAATGAGAAGTAAAAAAAAATTTAAGCTATAGATAAAATGGAAGAAAAAATATCTAATATTTTATATTTTAAAAAAAAAAAACTTGTCACATAAAATATTTTGGTTGAGAGAGTACATTACTTTGTTGATACAGATGGACGGGTTGATTCGATCGGGCTATTTTGATAAGAAGGAAGCAAAAATATCTAAATAAAGTTTTAGTAAATTTTCTAAATGTCTGATTAATAGCATACTAGTTAATAACATCCATCACCTTTCTTTCTTTTTACCGACACATGGTTACAAAATCTTCATAGATAAGGATTCGTTAAACAAAGAACCTCCAATCCAAATATATGGAATGTTGCAATTGCTATATTTCTATCAATTCTATTACTTAATTGATGAATGAATGTGACTTTCACTAAAAATTTCGGAGGCAGCAGTACCGTTGGTGAGAGGTTTCCTATTTTGGGCTTCAATCGCTGCAACATTCTTGTCTTGAAAATTGAAATCTATGATTGTGATGGTGGGCCAGTGCTAGAGCTATCAAGCTGAAGTATTTTACTAGTTGCTAAGGGTGTTTAAGGGTGTGGTTTGGTTTGGTTTTGGGTAAAACCCGAACCAAACCAAACCAATCGGTTTGCCTATTCTTTGAACCTTGTCGGTTTAAATTTTAATTAGTTTGGTTCGGTTTTTTAATCGGTTTGGTTCGGTTTTGTTTAGGTTTGGTTCATGTTTTTTGAATTTTTTTTAAATAGCATCATTTTTCAAAAATTAAATTAAATAGGTTACATATATATATATATATATATTTAACACAAATTAAATCTAAATAATTTATTAACCAATATACTTTATAAATATTACAAAAGTGAAATAAAATAGGTGTGATTATGAGTAATTGGGTAAATTTATATGTTATAATTTATTATAATATAGTTATCAGGTGTGGTTCGGTTTGGTTCAGGTCTCATTGCACTAAAACCGAACCAAACCAAACCGAGTCGGTTTCAAAAAGAAAAAAACCGAATATACCTCATTTCAATTCGGTTTGGATCGGTTTTTGTCGGTTTGGTTTGGTTCGGTTCGGTCTGGTCGGTTTTGTTTGGTTTTGAACACCCTTAGTTGCCACTTGCCCTGCTCTCCCTCCCGGCGCCCCCCCCCCGGCGGGCCCCCGTCCTCTCTCTATATATATAATAAAATATTAATTATTTTTTGTGACAAAAAATTTAGATGAATACTCCCCCCAGTTTCTATTATAGGGTATTATTTAAAAAATTTATCTTGTCCAAAATATAAGATATTAAATAATAAATTTAATTTTAGTCTCAATTTTGTCCCTATTGAATGCTTTCATTATAAGTCTCAATTAACTTCTCTCTCCTCCTACCATCATTATTAATTTAATATATTTTTATTCTCTCTTTAAGGGTAAAATGGGAATGTCAGAATTTTTTTTCATTAATTTTAGACTGTAACCAACTTTTCTTAATCCACGTACGGTAATTAAAAATACCTTATAATAGAAATCGGAGCAAGTAGATCCTAAACACTCAGTAGGGTTAATGTGAGTTTTATGGCACAAAATACTCTTATTATACTCTCATAAAGATAATAAATAGATTACCCATCGAAGGACTTGGATCTTACACTCATGTCAAGTACATGTGCCAAATCATTTTCAAATAAATCAATATTTATTCGCTAAATTAATTAATTCTATGAAATCCTTTGGGCGTGGAGTCGAATAAAAATAAATTAAATAGTACAATATATAGCATAAGTCAATTTCATATAATATTTCGCGTGCAGAAAAAAATTGTTTACTTAAGTTTATCCATTTTTTTATAAATAATTTATGACACTGTAAATTTGAATAAAAAATTTAACTCCAATATTAAAATTAAGAACAAGTCGAGTAAACTCACTGTCATTTGTTTTGTAAACTGTTAGGTTGATTTTAATTTTAATATTTTCTTAAAAAGTAATAGAGTTATCTCTTTGGGCGTTTACTAATTTTTAAGGCCTAAAATTAAATAGACCCAAACAATCATAACATAATCAAAATTACTCTTGAAGAACTTATTTTTACTGCTTACTTTTTTTAGGGGGGAAAAACCAGAGAGATAGGGCTTGCAAAGTAGAGAGATATATATGATGAATATATATATATATATTTACCTACAGTGGCACTTTGATCCGTGGCAGTACTTCGATTCCCAGTAATCCTCGTAATTTGGCTGCCTCTTCCGATGAGCATTATGTTGGTCTTGTCATATGGGACTCTGAGATACTCCTCGTAGATCCCAGCTTTCACGTGAATTCTGTATCTCTTTCCACTAAAGCTTGGAGCTCCTGCTATGGCTTCACTGATGCTTGCGTAATCTCCATCCCCATCCTTTGATACTATTACACCTCCATGACGAGAAGAAGAAGGAGAAAGACCCACAAAAACGACGAAACAGATCAATATAGGGGTTATTAAGTTAGCCATTGTATCATCACAATGATTAACTATCTTCGTGTTAAATGTCGTTAATTCTATGGCCACGCACGCATATGTCTGCCTATATATATATATATATATACACACCTATACATGCGAGCTCTCTGGAATTGAACGAGATGTGTGGGTGTATATATGTTGTGTGTGTCAAGTAGAAAGAATGATGGTAAACTTTGTCATTATTCACTTTTTTCCATAAACAAGATAATGAAGCTGAGAAAGGAAAAACACTAGTCAAGACTCAGTAATAAGGTGGATAGTGCAAAGATTTGCTCTTTAGGCATCATAGAGTATGGTGGAGCATTGATTGGCCACTAACTTTAGAAAAGTTCGTAAACAGTGCGAAATGGAACGGTAGAGAGATCAACCAAATGTATGATAAAATTGTCAGAGTTTATTTTCAAGAGATATATGTAAATAGTGTATCTCTTTCCAAGTAGATGGATAAGGAGTTAATTATTACAGTTGTTAATGGTAGAGAGCTAGCATACACTTTGTCAAACTTTGCTTTTCATCACAATTTCTTTTCTATTGCAAGTGGTCTCATTAATTATCTGTTTAAATCTCTTGAATGCGAATTAAGAAATGTTTAAACATTTAAAAGGACAATTGTATTTGATATCAATTGATTTTAATTAATTACGATAATCAGTCCCACTCACATAATGTTTGGGTAAATCTCAACATGCATGTATCTTTTTTTGCTATAGATCATCATGCATGTATCACATCTATGTTTTTGTTGCATGCCAGTTATTTTTATTTTTGACCGTACACTTGGAGAGGACTGTTAGCCGGATAAATTAAGTAGGATTATGAAATTTAAATCAAATGGTAATGGTAATTATGTGTACCTTAGAGAGATAATTCCAGGCTTGAGCCAAGGGCAGAGATACAACTTGCATCGCCATACAGAATAGAGAAGAAAACAAAGGAGTTCCTGTGCAGCACTCTCAAAATTAGGTCATGTTGTGTTGTATAGTGATATTACCATTATATATATAACCTCCAATAATTAATTAATAACAATAAATCTCTCATTCCCTACTAAGTCATTATGGCGACAGGAAACCCACCAACTACTAAAAGGACTACAAGGTAGGGCTTTAATTTATCCAATGGGTTTGTGTATAAACCAACTTATTATAGAATATATATATATATATATATAAAACTAAGACCCAATACATTCTAGGCTTAATACTCAAACAAAAAATTGATTGCCTGATTAAGCCGGTGAATATCCTAATAATTAATTAATGTTAATCCACAATAAAATGATTTAATTAAAATTTTCCAGCGTGATATATAAACTTGTTTCTAAGATAGAATTTGACACTCTCAATAATGTATATATTTATATTAAGGCCACCTTTATTTTCATGCCTTTTACTTTATTTTTCAATGACAATGAAATATTAAATAGCAAACAATAATTATCTCTCAAAAATCAATTAATATATTCCTTTTAGAAATAGCTCTTTTAAATTTTATCCTCTATCTGGGAGCAGTTTGTTTTTATTTAATCATGCATTAAAAACGAAATTTTGCATATTTTGTAAAATATATGGGACGGATTGTTATTTTGTTAAGATCTCATATAATTCATGACTAGCTAATTACTCCTTTCGGACCTAAGTATAGAATATTTTGTCTTAATTCTAGTAGTATTTATTATATATTTTCAAAATATATATTTATTTAATGTATTCTAGAGAGAAGGAAAGTGATTAAATAATGATAGTTTTGAAAAATGTTGTGATTTTCAGATAAATCGAGGTAGTTAAATAATTTTAACTCTCACTTTTAATCTATGTGATTCCATTAAAATGATCTTATATTAAAAACCAGAGGGAGTATAGGAGTATATACTTCTTCCAGTTTTAAAAATAGGATATCTTTTAAAAGTAATATTTTATTCAAAATATAGGATATCTTATAGGATCATTTGGCATATTAATTATTCTTTTTTCATTCATAGGTTTATAATTAATAGACAAAAGAGAAATATTATAGGAAATATCAGAGATAATGACATAATGTAAATAATAATAGTAAATGGTGAAAAATATTGAAGTTTATTAACAAATTTAATGATTTAATTTTTTTTTAAGATGTATGAGAAAATTAAAAATATCTCATATTTAGTATAAAAAAAAATATTCTTCTCCATATGGAATATTGGGCCAGAGAGAGAGAGAGAGAGAGAGAGAGAGAGAGAGAGAGAGAGAGAGAGAGAGAGAGAGAGAGAGAGAGAGAGAGAGAGAGAATTCCATGCGGTATTTCAAAGGCTAAGGCATCTTTTGAAAGTGAAAGGGGTAACGCTAAATCAATGAATTAAGTGTTAAAAATGTGATTGTTCCAATACATGGTCCGTTTCCAGTAGCTCAGATCATAAATGCAACCACCACAAGAAATGACACTCCCAGTTGCTTGAAAACATGAAAATAACAAACTCAACGATCAAATAATTAAGAGCACGTAAATTTGTAGGTATGAAAAAGTACTTAATTTCAGAAAATTATTATAATTATAATAATGCTTTAAGAAATCTAAAATGATTTTTGTTCATTCATCAAACACAAATAACCCTATCTATTTATAAATAAATATTCATTATGTTCCCTGTTATAAAATATATTTGTGGAGAATTGAAGTTTTAAAATATAAGTTATTTTATGAAATTTATGGAGTATTTAATATTTATTTTTTATTTTTATCCTTTTTGGAGATATATAAAAAAGTTACGGTGAAGAGAGATTAAGAGAAATATAAGTAACATAAGTTATAGTTTAATGAGGGTAATTTTAAAAAGTTATGTTAATTTTTGAAAACATCAAGACTGTTAACTAATTTTCGAAGTATGTGTGAGGCAGGTAAATATAACGTGTAATAAGAAATAAAGAGAGTATATGAAATATTCTTTCAATGAGACTCTTGTACTGTACTCCTTTTGGTTCACAAAATCTTGTTTTTTTTTAGGGTTTTTCATATAGAGCAAAGAAGCCATTAAATGATATATAAAATTGTAAAATTTAATAGCATTTTATTAAAATAATCTTAATTTAATGCTCTCTTAAATAATTTGTTTGATATTAATAAAATGGTAAAATAGTAAAATAAGTCATTAGTGTTTCATTAGAATTTTAAAGTAGTAAAGATTATGAAAAATTTTAGAAATCTAAAATAATAATTTTTATAAACGAGAGGAAGTACTGTAATTCTTAATATAAGAATATTTTAAAAAGACTTTTTTAGTCTTTAATATAAGAACTTTTTTAAAATTTAATGAAATATTAATGCGTTATTTAAAAAAAAACGCACTTACTAATTTTAACTTAACTTTCTTTCTCCAAACATTAATATGAGATATAGATAAATAGCTTTTATTAAGAGTATTTTAGAAATATTATAATTTTTTTTTACAAATTAAATATTTCTACCTTATTTTAATTACCTGTTTTAATTTGCATAATTTTAATTAAAAGGCTCTTAAAAAAAAAAAAGGATGGAAGGAAGTAGTTTTTTTCCCTCCAAACATCAATATGAGATATAGATTAATTGCTTTTATTAAAAGTAATTTAGGAATGTTATAATAATTTTTTATAAATTCAATGCTTCTACCTTATTTTAATTACATGATTTAATTTGCGTGATTGTCATCAAAAGACCGTTATAAAAGAAAAAAGAAAAAAAAGGATGGAAGGAAGTATGGAGTATGCTACTAGTATAGTCCTATAGTTTATTAAATTTATTCATCAATGCTTTCTCGACCGGTAAGCAAAGGGCCTAGTCCCGAGATAAAAATAAATATTTGGTATTTATTATATTCATGTAATTATTATTTGATAATTTTATATCTTCCAATTATTTTTAAATTAAGAGTATAATAATATTTTTAAAAAATATTTTATTTTTACTTTTCTTTCATTTCTTTTTATTTTATGTATCAAGTTAGAAAAGTTCTGTTGTGCAAATCTACGGATATTTTTGTTTTTGCCTTAAATCTACTGGCATTTAAATTTGAAAGAAAAACTCATGCTAACAAAAGAACACGGGTTAAAGATGATACTTGGTCTCTCTAGATTAATAATAAATAAATAGTAATAAGTGATTTTGTATTTATATATTACATTGATTGCTAATAGAGTTTTTAAGTTAATTACCGGCAAAGAACAACAAGTCAAAGAAGAAAAAAAAAACTCTATAAATACAAATTTAAATTAAACAAATCATTATTTGCTAAACAGTCAGAACATATATGATCTGTGTTAGCTTGAAATAGAACTTTCACTTCCTGAATGCTAATCTAACAGAAAAATCTAAACAAATAAGAGCAAGACCACCTACTTAGCCATATTGGATAAAAAACTTAATTAATTGCTTGTAGGCCCAAAATTTTCCAGAAACTTAAGATTCATTATGGATGCGACCCAACCACCGTACCTGGTCCATATATTTGTTTTATGCACATTAATTCAGAAAACGGCACTGCATTCTGATGCCAAGAAATGAATAATAAAGACAAATTACTATATGCTTTAATAGACCCCAAATAGGATCAATTCTCCATTTCTTTCATTTCGAAATTATTGAAGCTAATTATGAACTAATTTTAAGCTGTGTAAAACATCAACTTATTAGGCATAGCATGACAAACGAGTTTTTTCATAAATGCTACTTATTACTTCCAGGGAAGCTCCAAGCTGTGCTCGAGGGCAAGGATCCTATGTTAATAAACTGACCTAAGGCTCACTTAATTTTTTTTAAAAAGGAATTAATAGTTAATTCTAAGCTGACTCAATCTTTAACCTGAAATTGCAACTTAATAACCGTGATCACTTATATTCCATTCGCGATAGGAGTAACATTGAACCCATACATTATATCCAGTTCATGCAGACAAGCAGTTCAAAATTGGTATGCACGAGAACCAGTGAGTTTCATAGGTATATAAATAAATGTTGTCTGTATATATATATGTATGTATGTATATACATGTACACGTTACGCACTTTAAATCTCCCTAATGTTATATATGCTCTTTTCTATCTAATTTAGGCTGACCTGTGATTTTAGGTTTATTAATTTGATTTGTTGAATTTTTTTGAATTTTACATTCAGTTTAAAATACACACAATTCATATAGAAAACAAATTAATTGTCACTTTTTTCTCTAAGATTTACATGATATTAACGTTATTTTTGGATATGTGGCTGATGATCAGTTGTCCAAGAATCAATTCAATCAAATGTTCTGCGTGACTCTCTTTAAAAATTTTCACTTTATTATTAGCCTTTTTTTTTTTTTTAAATTTGCCGACAACCTCAAGTGTTTTTAGTTCACACATCTTACACTATCATCATCATCATCACAATCCATAGAATTAAAAAACTTCTCTTCGATATATTTTTCCTTGAAGTACACAAAATGCACACGGTGTATACTGTATACATTTTTTTTAACTAAAAACTTAATTTGAATGATATATAGGTTGAATATATAGAAGTTACATTTGCCAAAAGAAATAAAGTAAATCTAATTTTTCTTTAGAAGATAGACCAACATAAATTATTCAAACACGCGTGGGTGTGGGTGGGGGAGAGAGGTGAATCTTGATTTTTAAGAATGTGTTTCGAATGATTAATACATTACATATATCTCAGATAACGTATAGCAGTAAAAAGTAGTCAGGGAATTTCTCAAACCTTATGAATATAATAATGCTTTTGGCAAATACAGTGTGCTTAATTAAAAGAAGAGAAGGAAGGAAAAACCTACGAAAAAAAGATGCCCAGATTCCATACGTTGATTATTATGAGATTCCTCCTTCTTGCTTCTCCTTCAAATACATACATCTTGATCATGGAAAGTTTAATTGATACATTATTAATTCACAAAAAGAAAAAAAAATTATGATAATCCTCCGATATATGGAACCCCAGTTCGAGGGATCCAATCATCACCTTTGATAAACCTCGACACAGTGAAGTTCTTCACCTGATCCTTATCGCGCACCTCTATCACACCAACCCACCTCACTCTGCCACGTGTACTCGATCGAGGCCCTTCATTGTCAAACTCTATGTAAGTCACCTTATCCGTGGGCCTCCCCTGCATCACCCCCCACCCCATCGGGCTCACAATATCATCAATGTACGACCGCATTATCACCACCCTAGAATACGCCCTCCACGGCCGTCCTAATAAGGCCCTGCCCGCACCCGATAATTGCTTCCCCGCATCCTCCGGAGACACCGTAAAACGACAATACTGGAAGACGAAACCGGTGCGTTGCAGGGGCTCGTCGCGGGACTGGGCCGTGAAGACGGAGAGGCTGGTGGTGAGGACGCGGGCGTAGAGCATGCAGTTTTGGAAAACGGCAGCGGCGTTTCCCATGATGAAGTCGACGGTGCCGTAGATGTCGCATTCCCGGTAAAATTGACGGCCCGTTGAAGCCCATAAGGTGTCTTGGAAGCCTTCGATGGAGCAGTTGTACAACACCGACATGTCCGCTGTGTTGAACAGTGCTATTCTTGGGCCTGCGCTCGGCCCCGCTGAATTCACAAAGGCTATTCCTTGACCCACGAAGCCTGCTCCGTGAATTGCTGAAATATTTCAAGCTATTCTGTTATATTTCCAAATCTATTAAAATACATCAGTATATCACCATTAATATAATAAACTCATTTATCAGATTCTATATCATACCAGGCAGGAGCATCCATCTAGTCACTAATAATATGATCTTTACAAAATCTTATGATAAGATGACTACTGAAATGTGCATTTTAGTTTTATAAAGTACAACTAGACTATATATGTGTGTGTGTGTGTGTGTGTTTACTTGTAACTATAAGTGAGAGAACTTATATATATATATATATATGTATGTATGTATGTTTACTTGTAACTATAAGTGAGATATTCCACACTAGATTATATAAGTTCTCACTTATAGTTACAAGTAAACACACACACACACACACAGACACACATATAGAAGAAGGCAGTTTAAGGGAAGGCAAATATATATGTATACCAACTGTGGCTGTTCGAGACAACATGCCACCATTGTGGTGTCCGACAATCATAGTATTATGGCGACCATCCCCCATGAGAACTATGTTAATTTTGTCGTGTGGGATGTTGAGATGCTCCTCGTAGATTCCAGGTCGAAGGAAGATGGTGTATTTTCTGTCACTGTACCTAGGAGCCTCTGCTATGGCTTCCCCGATTGTCTTGTAATCTCCATGGCCATCAATGGACACTGTAACTGCAGAAGCCAACAATGGTGGGAGCAGTACTAGAATTAGTGTCAGAAAGAAGAAGCACACAGTGAGTGAGTAATTGGCCATGGCAGAATTGAAGATTATTAGTTAAATTTTCGGATATAAGTGTTATGGTCTCTCGTGGTTTATATATATATATATATATAGCCATATGGCCAATGAAGCTATTGATAATTAATAGCTTCATTGGCTGTTAGTTGAGATCATGAGGTGTTATTAATTATCTTCAAGGGAACAAAAAGGGTGAAATATGATTAAAGGACATGGAACAAGATAACTTTCCGGAATTAATTAGTGAAGTTTTTACACTCTCGAATTGTTGCTTTGCTTATAATTAATAAGAGAGTGCATATAAATCACTTTCGTAGTGGATGGAATGCAATTTAATGGAATTTGGAAAGAGAAGGAAGACGTAAGAAATGAAACTTGTCAGAAAATCTCAGCCCTTCATGTCAATAACGTCAGGAACGAAAGAATGGCCGCCTGCATGTGAAGTAAAAAAGGCTGTCTTTAGAAGACAGTATAATTAATTTAAGGAGAATGATTATTCTCGTAGACTAATTACATCATTAATTAATTTTATTTTAAACTTCGGCATAAGTTTGTTAATTATCTAGTAGACAAATTGCTCGCATGTTTCATCCTTCAGACCACAATTGACTTTCTAATATTTGTGTTGAAGTTCAAACAGTTTTCACAACAAAATAATACACACTTGTTGGAGATCATCGACGCAATTAATTTTGGTTCTTACAAGTATCTTATCCATGGACTTTTACTTCTTATTACTCAGTATGGAGTAATTATAATTCTTTAGTTTCCAAGATTACTTATTGCATGCATATATTAATAACTCGACCTACATTTCTGTACTGTGTTTGCATGCCTTTCAAGCTAATGAAGAAGATGATGCCCATGTTAATTAAGCACCAAGTACCATTGCTAAGAGCTCAGAAATGGACGTCCCAAGTCCAATATATCCATTTTCGATTACTTTCGTATGGCCGTGCGTTTTGCTTTCAAAGCTAATATTGGTGTTTAATTTAAACGCAACAAAGAAATTTTGGTTGTGACTAATTAATTGAAGTACAACCGTCTCGATCAGGACATTAAATAATTTCCATTTATGTGAAAAGAAGGGATTCAAATCAATTGGGCTAAGTTAATTAAACCAAACCAGTGGTCAAGAGGTATATTCCCAGATCCTACTTGACTTTCATCTCAAAGTGGATTAATATCCTGTTTGTCGATCTTTTACACTTTCATAAAAGCAGTAGTTCTGTAAAAACGCAGCATCAGTATTGATTGTAAGAAAATTCTCGATGAGGTAGAGCATTTTTTGTACCCAAATCTTATATTTTCACTCTGTTAATTGGTACTACTTCCTTATGTCCTTACTTTTGTTATACTAAATAAGTAGCTCTGCAAGTTGTCAAAAGCACTAATTATTTTTTTCTTAAATATCATTGTGCAAATTAATTAATAGGAGAGATAGGTTAAAAGAGATTTAAATGAAGTTGCAATAATTTAATAGATTTTAATAAAGATAATATTAAAAACTTTGGAAGTTTAAGATAAATTTATAGTCATTAACTAATTTTAACTACATTTTTTAATTTATGTGAGATTGTTAACATGTGCTTATATAAGGACCAGAGGGGGTAATTAGTAATTACTTAGAGTTTATAGCCAAAACCAATTAGGCCGGTCTCATGTGGAATGATTAGAAATCAAATAGTGTAAGGGTCATTCTTAAATACAATATACAATATCCCATTTAGTTAATCTTAAAAATTCATGTTAGTAAAAAAAGAACTTAAAAATTGATAAGATGTGGAATGTAAGAGAATTGAATTACTCTTATACTAGTTTAGTCTTTAGTGTCAAAGCTCAAGTAGATTAATTTTAAGTCCAATTGAGCCACATAATTCTTTTATTTTAAAATTTCTGCAATTAAAAAAAAAACAATTTTTATTTACACACACACTAGTGGAAGCTATCAAAAGTGCAGCACCCTCCCTACTGTAATGTGAGCATCTAGTACTCTTGTAGTCGACTTCTATTAAAAAAAAAAAAAGTTCAGCATTCAACACGGTTATATATACATGTTTTGAGTTTTTTTTTTTAAATTATATGTCTTCTCTTTTATTTTCAAGAAAAATTTTCGCATATTTTAAAAATTTGAAAAATCTTTATAATTTAAATAAAGTTTTAAAAATTTGTATATATTTTGACAATAAACGAAACATCTATGTATAATATCAAGAATAAAAAGATGTAATATAATTTTTATTTTTTAAAAAATTTATATGGTTTGCTCTAAAAATTAAGAACAATCCCGTTGTGCTAAAAATTTAAAAGTTCAAAATAACCAAGTTGATCTAATTACGTTTATGCCCCATTTCGGTTTGTTAAAATTGGAGGATATGGAAGTGAAGATGGAATCATAATCCATGTAAGAGCTTGTTTGGTAGGTGACATTAAAAATGCTAGAACTTGATTCCTCCCATGGGATGGGATCAAGAAAGTGGGTGACTTCTATGGAAATGGATTGTTTTGACCAATTATACCTTCAATTATTTATTTTATTAACAACTTTGCCTCCCATATTTTTAACCAAATGGCAACCCTCTTCTTCCCTTCAATGAACACAACCTAAATTTGAGCCATCTTGGCCAACATTTTTGGGTTGCGAAATTGATGGGTCAAAGGTGATCATTTGATTTTTGCTGGTGGGTGACGAAGATGGTCATTGGGTTTTCCAACATTAGGGTGACGGAGGTGGCCGTTGGGTTCTTGGCAAAACTGATGGGTCAAGTGTCTTCAAAATTGGTGGCTGCAAAATTAATTTTCAGGTCACAAATTTGAGTGCTCGCGATATTGTTTTCTTTGGGTTAGTCTTCTTCTTTTGGGTTTTAATGGAGGTAAGGTGGTTGTTGGGTGCTTCACAATGATAAAGACAAAGAATCGAGAGTGAGGGAGAGATTCTGTCACTTTTTCTTGATTATTGATCGATTTGGCTTGTGAAAATAGTGGTTTATGGTACAATGATCTTGATGGTGATTCACGGTGGCAAGTGAAAATGTGTTAGATCAGTTTTTTTTTTCTTAAATTTTGATAAGGATATTTTGGTAATTGAATACTATGAATATACGTACTAAATAAAATTTATACATAGATATGCAAAAGACATTTGTAAAGCTTACTCCCATTTCTTTGGTTACTCTACTTCCTTCATAGCAAACTCTACCAAAATACCGATCCTCCTCCAAAATGCTCTCCTTCAGAGAGCTTAAACCCTCTCCCCTGAGAGTCAAATCCCTTGGCTTGCTTCTGAGTGGCAAGTTTCACTACGTCTCTCCCCCCTACTGTCGACAGGGGAGAGAACAGCCATGGTGTGCGTGTTTCTCAAGCTTTTCTGGTGTTTTGTTGGTTTTTGTTCTATCATTAGGGTTCATGGGAAGAAGGCAGGTTTCTCCCGATGCTGCTAGCGGCCAAGTTGCTTGGATGGTTTGGCGAATAAAGTGGATAAGGATGATCGTCTTGTACAACTCTCTTCCTCTGGCGATGGCCAAACCTGGTAGATTGGAGAATAGGCACCATCTGAGGTTTAGCTGTTTCACTCGCCTCGATGGAAGCCACTGTGGTGGCTTTTTCTGTGTGGTTTACACGTGGAGCTTCTTCGAAATTTACTTCTGACTTGGCAAATTCGATATTCGAGGAGATGGATGAAAAATGGATGGCTCTCAGAGCCACCATCTCTGATATTGGTTGTGTTCTTCTTGCTTTCCGGTGAGGCAGCAGTGTGATTCTCGATTGTGCTTGGTCAAATTGGTGGAGTCTCCTTTTATTTTGGTTTTTTTCTCTTTGCTTGTGCCTGTTGGTGTGTTGCCTCATGTTTTCTTGTCTCTATGTATGTGTGTCTATGGGTAGGGTGTTCACCAGAGGTTCGACGGATGTGTGTTAGTATGGTGTCATGTTGTCTCCAGGTCTGTTGTCTTCAGGTCAGGTTTGTGTGGGTCAGATTGGTCTATATTTGTGTTGTTTCCGGTTGTAATAAGGCTTTGTCCCTGCTTGTAATATTGGCTTTAGTAATATAATTTCTTATTTATGGCAAAAAAAAAACTCCACCAAAATACCAAACCACAAATAATTTCTCTTCATAAGTGAAGAGTGGGATTATTTGATTGCTGCCCACCAGGGAAAAAAAAAAAAAACTCTCCGCAGAACATAAAAAATGGGGGAAAACTCCCAGGGTAGAACACAAACTCTTTACCTGTCGTTTAGCTTATACGCTTATTTTTCTTTGTTTTCTAAGGCCCGTTTGGTTCTCTGTTTTATAAAATTAAGTTAAGATAAATGAAATTTGTAAAAATGAAGTTTAGATAAAGTAAATTTGTTGGAAGTTATTATGTTTAGATATTCTTTTTATAAAAGTAAGTTTAACAAAAAATCTGTTTGGATGATAAGGGTTAAAAGTACTTTTAGATGTATAATATAGAGTAAATTTATTTCTCCTTTTCCAAAACCCACATTTTGTTAAAGGAAAAGTAACTTTTCCCCTCCTTTTTCAAAACCACAGTTTAACTCACTTTTTATTTTTCAAAAAGTCAATTTATGTTTCACCTATGTTTGGTCAAACACATCTTTTAAAAAACCGATTGATTTAAAACCATGGTTTCTTTTTGCAAACAATCAGGCGCTAAATCAAAACGACATTCTTTTTCTGCATTTTACACCTATTATTTTCCATGTCAGAGAACCAAAGGAAACAAACCATTTTAGATTTTACCATGGGATTTCCCAAAGTCCCAGCTCGTACCATGGGCGCCACCGTCTCTGGGCTACTCTTCCCTGCCATTGATCCGCCGCTTCGCCGCTTGTCTTCATCTTCTCATACACTCCAAGATCACAACAACAACAACGCTACGCCAACCGTTCATTCTTCAAATGATTCCGAACTGGTATCAAAGATCCTCCTCCAGCACCACAATCCCTTCCACGCCATGGAGTCCTCTCTGCAACTCCATGGAATCACCTTCACCCCTCACCTTCTCCATGACGTCCTCCTCCGTCTCAGGCACTCTTCAAAAATTGCACTTGCCCTTTTCAATTATTCCAAATCTCTTCCCAATCCACCTCTCAGCTCCGATTCCTACAACCTCATGATCGACATCATGGGTAGGGTTCGCCAATTTGATGTTGTTTGGCAGCTCATCATCGAGATGGACCAGAGAAACCTCAACCCCACTTCTACTACCTTCTTGATAATGATTCGCAGACTTATTTCTGCTGGCCTTACTCGCCAAGCAATACGTGCATTCGACGACATCGACAATTTTGTGAAGAAGAAGGTGGATTCTGATGATGTCTGTTATTTGCTGGACACCCTTTGTAAGTATGGGTATGTGAAAGTTGCTGTTGAAGTTTTTAACCAAAAGAAGCACAGGTTTGCACCTCATGTGAAAATGTACACGGTCCTTATATATGGTTGGTGTAAGATAGGTCGAATTAAAATGGCAGAGGGTTTCTTGAAGGACATGGTGGAGCAAGGACTTGATCCTAATGTTGTTACATATAATGTATTGTTGAATGGAATTTGTAGGCGGGCAAGTTTACATCCAGAAGAAAGATTTGAAAGGACAATAAGAAATGCTGAGAACTTGTTTGATGAAATGCAGAAGAGAGGGATAGCACCAGATGTTACTAGTTTCTCCATTGTGCTCCATGTCTATAGCCGGGCTCACAAACCACAACTGTCTCTAGATAAATTAAGATTGATGAAGGAGAAAGGAATCTGTCCAACAGTAGTGACGTATACTTCAGTTATTAAATGTCTTTGTTCCTGTGGCTGGCTTGAAGATGCTGAGGAGTTGCTAAATGAGATGGTAAGGAATGGAATAAGTCCATGCGCTGCAACCTATAATTGTTTCTATAAGGAATACAGGGGCAGAAAGGATGGAGATAGTGCTTTGAAGTTGTTCAAGAAAATGAAGGAAGATGGTTTATGCATGCCCACCATGGACACATATAACATATTAATTGCCATGTTTTTGAAATTAAGTAAAATTGAGGTTGTGAAAGAACTATGGAATGATATGAAAGAAACTGGGGTGGGACCAGATTTAGATTCTTATACACTATTAATAAATGGACTGTGTGAGAAACAAAATTGGAGGCAGGCCTGCAATTTTTTTGTTGAGATGATAGAGAATGGGTTTCTTCCTCAGAAAGTTACTTTTGAGACTCTTTACAAAGGCTTAATACAGTCTGACATGTTGAGAACTTGGAGAAGGTTGAAGAAGAAGCTTGATGAAGAATCAATAACATTTGGTTCAGAGTTCCAAAAGTACCATTTAAAGCCCTATAGGAGATGATTTGAAATCTATGGAAATATGCAGACCTGTTTAAAGTTATTATTGCATAAGGTACTGTCGAGACTCTCATCTTGATTGTATTTTTGGATAATTTTCCGTTATCAAGATTTTGCCTTGCTTGTTAGCTTGATTAGCCCAATGTACTTTTGAATGGATTATTGGATTGCAGGATTTGATCATATGCCTTGTTTCTGTCTTTCCATATTGTAGATTAAGTTAAGATAGAATAGAGTTACTGAGAGAACTAAGCAAGCATACTTATTTTTGCAGGGAAATTTGAAAGAGAAGCGACGCCATACCTTACCGTATTCCCTTTGTATCCTCAGCTCTTGACCAAGCAAATGATTTATTTACATTTCATTATGTCCCTTGCTTTCCTGGCTGCGGGCAGTTGCTTGACCTAAAGATTTCGTGCTGGTGAATACTCAATTGTGGGACACTTCTTTTCACCGGGGATGATAACAGTTCACAACTGGTTGGGAAGACAAGATTATTCACCCGGCCTGACAACAAAAGGCATTTATTTATGACTATGAGGTCAATTATTTTACATACACATAAGACATGTGCCTCTTCTCTTTCACATTCAATTAACTTTTTGAGTTTGCTTATTTGCTTTACTTGATACAGATGTTGTCAGTGGAACAGTACATGAGGGGTTCATAATCTCCAGTTAAGAGATGGAGAGATACCACCTGCAGGATGAAGAAGCTGGGTGCTGGAGCCACGGGTCCAACGATTAAGTCACCGTGTAGAAGATATTAGAAATATAGAGGTTGAGTGAAGTAATATAGAGTGAGTTCAAGACTCAGTTCCTTAAATGTGAGTAAGATAGCATTGGTTTGGTTGCTGGTAGCTGCTGGATGATTATTTTGTGGAGGTAGTTTGACTTTGGGAATTATTGTTGAGTTCCAACAATTCTGCCTTTATCTCTCACTCCTTGGGTGCAGTGGTTCCATTACTGCATATGATCCCTTAGTCTGCCAAAGCTATTCAGAAACTTGAACATGTCTCATAACTCTGTGGAGAACTAATGCTTTATGACATGAAAGAAGACATTTGAGTTATGAGATTTTGAGAGAAAGGTGAGTGAAGTAATTTATATTTTTATGAATCTCTTGAATTGAATGCATATCTCTTGAACTTTATGTAGAGTTCGTCCGTTGGTGTGTAGAAAATGATAAGGTTAACATTATGGAGCTATGATGGGTAGAAAAACGAAATTAGAATAGTTGAAAAGGATACAAGAATAAGGCTTTCTATACTCTTGGCACTAATCCATAACAACCCAGCTCTCACTATGTACGTGTCTATTTATGTCCATGGTCTTCTCTCTCGAGCTCCCAAATCCCAATGAATCATGGCAACAGAGGGAACCAACAAATTAAGTTGGGGCTTAGCGTCTGAGTGTGCGCAACGAACTTCCAAGGACCCAAAGTTACCATCTCTAGCTTGCTTGACCTCGTCTTGACTTGGTCCTCTTGCGTTTTGAAGTGGGTTCAGCATTGGAGTTTTCCTTGAGCGTTTTAAATGGATCCTCGTGTGTTTCAGTGGGTTTGGTTTGGTGGTGTGTATTGCTTCATCCAACTTACTCTCCACCTCATTGCATGTGTACGCCACATCATAAAACCGTTTGCAAACAAACATCCTGTAACCTTTGGCTTAGTCAATAGCGTAGGGATGAATTTCTCAACATTTTGAAACTTGGGAGATTAAGACCTATTTGATTCTGTTTCTGAAAATAGTTTTTCTATTTCCGGAAATAGAAAACTTAAAAAACTTGTTTGGTAAACCTGTTTTTTATAAATTGTTCTGAAAAATAAAAAAATAAAAAAACAGAAAACTCAGAACACCTTTAAGGTATTTTATAATTTTTATTTTGAAAAACACAAAAAAATGTGAGAAACATCCATCTCATTAATGATAAAGTTATAAATTTTGAATAACTCATCTTTCACTTACTAGTTATGATTTTGAGAACAATTATTCAAACAGATTTTCTTATTTTTTTGTTTTCAAAACTTATTCTCAAAAATAATTTTACAAATTATTTTGAGAATAAAAAAACAGAAAACACTGTCAAATAGGTTATAATAAAGTAACTTTTGCAAAGCATACGCATGGATTCCAAAAATTTTATACCATAGGAACTGATTCCACAAATGCCTGTAAACTTTAGGGACTAAAACCTTTTTTTTTCCTCTCTCTCTCTCTCTCTTTCCCTCCCTCCCTCCCTCCCTCCCCCCTCATATATACATACATGGACACAAAGGGATATTTGCAGGACTTTTTTGGTGTTAAGTTTTAACTTGTAACGCTATTATGTCTATATCCTGGACCTAACGACAAATGGCGAAAGAATTTGATGGATGTGCCACAGTCATTTATTTATAGGGCCAATTATTCCAGTTCACTATTTACTAGTCAATTAAAAAGGAAACGAGAGATATAACATTTTGTTTTGCTCCAAAAAGATGTAAGTTTACTTTCTGGTAAATAATGCCATAAGTTATGGTTTCATCGGAATCTACATCTACAACAGCAACCATGAGCCAAACAAACGTGTGCAGTAAAAATCAGAGCCACCACCAAATGCCAAAAAAAAAAAAAAAAAAAACTGAGGAATGGAATCTTGCTGACAACACACACTACATTTTATAACTACTTCTCGCAGCAGCCATGACCTACTAGACGTTGGGGAACAAGAAAGGAAGATCCATCAGTATCCTTGAAACTGTGATCCGTTAAATCCCGTGGTCTCATTTATCAGAGGTTTCTTATTTCTTAACGACCCAAGTGAAGGTATAGAAGGAGACCCTCGAGCTGTTGCAGTTACCAGATCTATGCATTAACCGCAAGCTAAATTGCTTGGGTCAGTTTCAATGTTTTCTAGTGAACAGGACTAGGCATCATGGTGCCAGCTCAAAATTTGCTTCCAGAACTGAGGAAATTTCAGCAAGGGAAGTCACCTTGTAATCTGGTTTGAATTCAACATTGGCATACACAGGAGAATCATATCTTCCCGTCTGATCAAGCAAGCATGTAAAAGCTCCTGCTCGCTTTCCACAAGCAACCTGTAAACAAAAAAAAAAAAAAAGGCTCAAGCAACATCGATTAATAAACCATGTGCAGTTTCATAACAATCTTAGTATCACACTGCAACTAATATCTGCTAACTGATTCATAACTGCGTCAGATATTAGTTCCATTTAAAATTTGAAATGCAAATGGGAAGACTATAAATCTTTACGATGCACAAACAAGGCCAATTTATTCATGCATTCTAATTATGAACTTATATTGTGCCATGTGGAGAAATACAGCATGAATTATGTATGCTTCAGTCTTTTTCAGTCTAACTGTAATGAAAAGTTTAAATAATTCCAAAAATCCTTAACAGATGATAACAAAGCAACTGATCTCAAAGTTTGCAAGTCAACCATGTAAAACAAACCTGAAACCCCTAGGTTAGGTGAATATCTTCAATTTTTCCTCTTCTCCCTGAATTTTGGTTTGAACATTCTGTTTACTGTTCTTCCTCCTTCTATTGTACAATTATATGCATGAAACTTTAAAGTGTCTAGATTTTCATATAAGGCCAAAAGAAAAAACTATGGGAACTACAAGCACTCGTGAATATCAAGATATTAAGATAATAATCAGAATAAAGACATTTTATATTGCTTGGTTAGAAAGATAACAAAGTTCCAGTGGCTGTCTACAATTAGTGAGGACATTAAATTATGAGGAAAAGGACCACTTACATCATCTTTAAGGCTATCCCCGACCATTATCACTTCATTTGGTTGAACTCCCCAAGCTGAACATATATGCACTAGTGGAGCTGGGTCTGGTTTATAAGGACGAAATTCCCTGCTTAATGCTGGAGAAAATGTAACCTGTAGCATGAGAAATACGCTAGCTCATACCACAATGCACCATAGAAAGCATGTTTATAAAGAAAGAATCTTTCTAAATTACCAAACTTATAACAGTATATTGATCTTTCTTGATAATGTCATTTATATTAATTGTCATAAAATGAATAAAAATGCAGCATCAATAATGTATCACCCAGCTGGTGCCAAGCATGTGTAACACCTTCATGTTATCACACAGACTGGTCAATGTTGTATGTACAACAAATACAAGCATGATGTTTGGAAATAAAAATCGGATATTAATTTTCATATTACACAACCTCCATGTCATTTTGAACAACACCCGGGACCCCAAGAAAAAAAAAAGCGCATGAACACAACTGCATTTATTGATAAACTAACCCCAAATCGTTTGTGGAATAAATCAACTGCCATCTTCACATTACGTGTGATCAATCCTCTCCTGCACAAGGACAAACGAAGTTATCTATGATGAATAATTTTAAAATAAAGCTATGACTAAAACTACCAAGGTCATATCTTTGTTGACCCCAATCAGTTTATCCAAAACAAGCTCAAATAAATTTGACCAACGTTAGTTAGCATATATCTCTATCAAAAATCAATTTTGCACTGCACCCAAAAGAAAAAGAAAAAGAAAAAATCAATTTACCGAGAAGTTCCAGTATCATAAACTTGCTATGTTGTTGTCCATATGTCATTGAAACATTTAAACTATGAACATAGATTAACGACAAATATATAAAACCACATATGTTCATGTAACACATTAATTAATCTCACGGTCCATGCCTATGAACTATCATACTCCATTGAAGGTCACAACTAGGTAAATTGCAATGCTAGCAAGTAACTTGAAAACACATAACAATTCAAATAACATTTCATGCAACCTCAATTTAAAAGAAGTAAAAAATTTAGCTACACATCCCAAGCCAAAAAAGTTTATGAACATACATTGAGCCAGCAGCAGTTTTTCTTTTTGCTAGTACACCCAACAAACTAAATAGTCAATAAACTGAAATTGAAGAGCCCTGAGCACAGAAGCAAGGCCACTGCTGTCCAGTCATTTTCCCAGCACATGTCATTACAAACAAAAGAAATAAGATAAAGATGTGATTAAAAATATTTTAATAAAGTTGACCTTAGAAACTAAGATCAATCACATGCTTTCACTCTGGATAATAAATAAATTTTATTGAAAAAGTAAATTGCTTCACACTTTGAAATGCAAAAACATTAGATGTATAATCAGAGAACAAAAGTACATTAGCGGATTAGCCTTTTAAAGAAGGGAAGGGTTCGATACAATCAAACAGTCCTTAGCTAGCACATAAACTTTTAAGGTTGAACAAACCCAATGATAATTTTGGTAAAGTAGTAATTGAAATTCACAGACACCTCAAGTAGTATAATCATGGAAAGGCATCATGAAGTCGAGAGAAAATATCATTTAAAAAGTCACAAAATGCAAAATACACCCTGTTTAAGTCCTAATATTTTCCTACTAAGTTTGTATTGATATAGCTTTCAACTAAATATTTATTTCTGGCCTGATATTCCAATCAAGAGAAGCTGCAACCATCCATTTAATATCAGAAGTTCCTACTAGATTAAACTTAAATGGCATGTTGTCCCTCTAATAACTTAGAATTCTCATATCAAATGTAATGGCAGAACTGGAAGAATTAACGCTTTTGCTATGGCTTTAGAGTAAATGGTATGCTTTTTCAGCCTATATGACTTACCAATCTCTAACATATATATACTAACATGACATGCTACTCCTTCACTAAGAAAAATAACAACTAGTTGTTATATATAGGTAATGTAATATAAACACAAAAGAACCTGTTCCCAAGAAAGGCAGCCATATGGAGCTTCAGATATAATTATCCCAAGAAAGGCATATGACATGGAAAATTAGAAATTCCAATTATTGTTAAGCCCAAAAACCCATTGACTATAAAAGACAAAGGAACTAGAGATGACCGTCAAGACATGAGCAGTGGATGATAATGTTCTTAACTTGACCTTAGTTTCTTCGAATCAAGAAAACCACAAAGTTCAGCTGCACCTGCGCCACCATTTAAAGAAAAATTAAACTCTACCAATTAATTTTTAACCTATTAACAAACAGATAACTTCCAAGATAGAAGGCCTCTTCATTTTAACCAGAACATGAAATATGATAATCACCCCAAAAAAACAGCAAGTAAACATAAATTTAAATATTCATGGAAAAATGCCAGCCTCTGGAGAACATGATTTACAGAGACAATGTTTCACGTCCTGTGGAGAACATGACTAATCAGATTATCAGATAAGGGGTTTCATTGCAAAGAATACGCTGATTGGCTCACTATAACAGCTCGCGACCTTGATAATCAATTTTTGCTGTTTACTTTACTGGCCCTCCCTTAGGATGCAACTGATTGAATTAGACATGCTCTGGCCTGTTTTACGTTTTTCGTTGTTTGGTTGTACACTTGTACTTTTCCTTTGATTCCCAAAGAAAAAATTGCCAGCCTCTGTACTTTGAAGACGCGCTCAACTTCTAGTGTCAACACGCTGTAGTCAAATTATGAGGAGGAAAACAATGCAGCAGAAACAAGTAGAAAGTCACCGAATTTCATAACAGCGCACGTCCTTAATCCGTTCCTAAATCCAAACAAATTTCATAAACATTGTTCCGAAAAATTCAAGTATTCACCATGGTCAAACAATTGCAAAACAAGAGAAGGAACATTTAGGAAAGGGGCAACCACTAACCAGGCATGATTTGGAGGCGATCCAATCCCTGACGCTCGTATTCAGCGATGGTCTCGTAAGCAATACGCTGCTTCTCGGGATCCCAGTCCTCAATAAGGTGCAAAATGTCAATCCCAGAAGGATTTTCCGCTTTGATCCTGCGATACTCATCGTCGCCGAGCACAGCCCTGTACATGGCGGCAAAATCGATGACGGGGATGGTGAGGGTGCCGTCCATGTCAAAAACGACGCCTCTGAGGCGAGCTTTGAGGCTAGAATTGGCGGAGAAACGAGCCATGTAAAATGAGAGTTTGGATGGTACGAGGGAAGATAAGCAAGCCTAGGATAGCAGCAATGGCATGATAAGGGTGGTAAGGAAGGAGGCGGGCTATATATTCGTTCCGTACTTCGCAGTTAGCGGAGTGAAATGTGCGCCACTCAACCGATCAAAGCTTGTCCTGTGACCGAAAAATCTAGTACGGTTGGCGCTTTTACTCGTGGAAATAGAAATAAATATAATATAAATCGTACAATAACAAAATTTGGTACATTATAATAAACTTATTTATCAATAAGGATCCCTAGAAATCATCTACAACGATCAAGATCCTTGCTTCAGAAAAATATTTTTTTAATGAATAAGATTACTCTCGTGAAAATTAATTTATTTTATTTAAAAATTTTAGTTATTTATGCTTAGAATTTTAATTATATTTATTTAAAAAAATAGTTATATTTACTTAAAAATTTAGTTATATTTACTTAGAAAATTAGTTATTTGTATTTGAAAATTTAGTATCTCTACTTAAAAAATTAATGATTTTTTATTTGAAAATTTAGTTATATTCACTTGTAAAACTAATTATGTTCAATTAGAAAATTGGTTCACTCCACTTGAGAAATTAGTTATTTCTAAAAATTGAATTATATCCATTTGGAAAATTAATTGTCTTTTTTTGAAAATTTAGTTATTTCCATTTAAAAATTTAATTATCTTCACTTAAGAAATTAATTAACTGTAGTTGGAAATTTAATTATTTCTACTCAGAAATTTAGTTATTTCCATATGAAAAGTTACTTTCTCTTCCCTAAGAAAATTAATTATTTTTACTTAAAAATTTAATTATATTCACTTAGAAAATTAGTTATACCCACCTAAAAAATTATCTTTTTCCCAACCTAAGATCTGTGTTTTTTAGGTAATATCAAAAATTGAGTCCTTGTTGGTCAATATTTTTATTACAAAGTCTCAAATTGTCTTTTTTGTTAAATTAGTTCATCATAGCTGGAAATTTAGTTATTTCTACTTAGAAATTTAATTATTCCCACATGAAAAATTAATTATCTCCACTTAGAAATTTAATTATATCCACTTAAAAAATTAGTTATACCCACCTAAAAAATTATCCTTTTCCCAACCTAAGATCTAGGTTCCTTTAGGTGATTTCAAAAATTAAGAGTTCTTATTTACCAATATTTTTATTACAAAGTTTCAAATTGTCTTTTTTCCTAGATGTAAGTGTATAATAACACAGTTATTTCTTGTTAAGTTAGGTGCTTGTATTGAAGTATTGTATTTCTAAATAGTGTTCTTTTTTTGCCAAACTCAACCATGTTTATTATGGTCCCACCATTAGGATATTGTTTATAAAAATGAAAATAATAATATAATTACTTTTGATAAAATAAAATAATTAATTATCATATTATTATATCATCCAACTCTTATTCCCCAAATTATCATATTAGATCTCATTCTTCTCCTTAACCTAATGTCTCCATGACCTCCTCTAAGCTTCCTTTTTCAATACTTCACCCTCCTTTGCATCTTCACTTTCAATACCTTAGCTGATCGCTATGAGCTCCAAGTCTTCTGCAGTTGAGCTTCACAAAGTGGACGTCTTGCTTCCTTCTTCAATACTTCAACATACGTTGCATCTTCTCTTCTTACACCTTGGCACGTCCCCACCAGCTTCAAATCCTCTATAAATGAGCTTCGCAAATTAGACAAACATTTCATGGAGCTTGGAAAAAGCATATGCTTTTGGAAGCAAGCAAGAACATGGTGTTTTTACCCTTACCAATCCAAGTGGTGCTTGGCTTCATGGGTTCTACCCTAAAGAAACTTCTCCCTTTCCTTAAATACAACAGCAAAGGTGATCCCAATCTCTTCACCTCTCAGATTGTTAATGTCGTCTTGACCGATGATAGGCTCAGTGGTGGCCCTCACTTGTGCTTTTGCTAATGGTCTTTGGCAGAATCAATCATTTTCCTTAAAATCATCTTTTAAATGAATTGTCAACCTAGTTTATAAAGCCTCTTTCACTCAAGTAAACCTAGAGATGAGGGGTACATTCTCATCCTAATTGTACATTATTTAATCAATTATCATATTATTATATATTATATAGCTGGATAACTCTATTATGCTACCGCAAATTTGATAAATGGATCTATTATCATTTCACAAGTAAGAATATATTGGATTACAACATTTTGTTTTACAATAGCATCTCCAAAAAATATATATTTTTTGTGTCCATGTGTTTGGTCTTATTGTAATACGTAGTATCCTCAGTATAAACTACGGCTACTTGCCAGTCACAGTTTAATAAAATTAGACCAAATTCTTAACTTTTGATTTCTAAATGCTTCCTACACAACCGTAGAACGTGCTAAAAGCTCTGATACCACTATTATAAAAATAGAGATCATATACCTGGAAAAACATCTACTGTTGAAGGCAAGCAATAATATGGTGTTTTCACCAATATCCATCCCAATGGTGCTCAGTTTCATCACTATTCACTCAGTAGGATTTTGTCCTGGAGAAACTTCTCTCTTTCCTTATGTGCAACTCCATATGTGATCTCAATTCTTTCATCTCTCAGGTTGCCACTATCATCTTAGCTTATGGTAGTCCCAGTAGTGGTCTTTATTTGTGTTTCACCAATGGTTTTTATCACAATCAATCATTTTACTTAAAATCATCTTTTAAACAGATTGTTGACTTGGATTATAAAGCCTTCCTCCCTCAAGAAGACCTGGAGGCAGAGGTATAGTCTCATCCTAATTGGGCATTATTTAATCAATTATTACATTATTATATATTATATAGCTTGATAACTATGTTATTCAACCATGGTTTAATAAAAGATTTTTTATTACTTCTCCTGTAAGAATATATTGAATCACAACCTCTTTTTCTATAATAGCATCTATTAAAAAAAATTATATTTTATGTCTATGTCTTGGTCTTATTGTGATACTTGGGATCTTTAGTATAAACTATAGCTGCTTGCTTGTTACAATTTAATAAAACTAGACTAAATTATTCACTTTTAATTTCTAAATACTCTAAAAATCTTATTAGCTATATTGCTTCCTGTACATGTAGAACATGCTATAAATTCTAATGCCACTGTTAAAAAAACAAAGTAGAGATCATATACATGTTCTCAAATAACAAACTATAGACAATGTGTCTGGTGGAGCCTAGAAAAGTATGTACTATTTGAGGCAAGTAAGAACATGGTGTTTTAACCCTTATCCAACCAAGTGGTGCTCAGTCTCATTGTTGCTTGCTCTGTGGGTTTTGCCATGGAGAAACTTCTCTCTTTCTTCAAGTATAGCTATATAGGTGATCTAAATTCCTTCACCTCTCAAGTTGCCACCGTCATCATGGTCTATGGTAGTCTCAGCGGTGACTTTTAATTCTATTTTGCTAATAGTATTTGGCACAATCAATCCCTTTCCTTAAAATTGTCTTTTAAACGGATTGCCAACTCGGTTTATGAAGTCTCCCTTGCTCAAGTGGACATAGAGATGGTGGTAGAGTCCCATTCTACTTGCACACTATTTAATCAATTATCATATTATATATTATATAGCTAGATAACTCTGTTATTCTACCATGGGTTTCATAAAAGATCTGTTATCATCTCTAAAAAAATTATATTGTATCTATATGTTTGGTTTTATTGTGATATTTGGGATTCTTAGTATAAACTACGGTTGCTTGCTTACCTATCACAGTTTAATAAAAGTGGACCAAACTCTTCACTTTTTATTTCTAAATGCCCTAAGAATCTTTTCAGCTATATTGCATCCTATACAACTATAGAACATGTTATAAGTTTTTAGTTCTAAATGATCTAAGAATCTTTTCAGCTATATCACTTCCTTCACAATTATAAAATTCTCCATATGATCTCAAGTATAATAAAATTTAGAGAGAGTTGTTTTGGTATAAATTATAAGAAAAAATGTGATTGTTTGGTGCGTTAAATGATTTTTAATACTAATGCCCCTCATTGAATTAGAAAGTCGTAGAGGAAAATTTGTGATTTATAAGGATTATTAATAGAGGATAATTCTAAAAAAAAATTGTTACAAATTTAATTAGTTCAACTAATTTTAATTATTTTTATTGATCTGTGTGAGGTAATTATTTCTTTTAGATTTGAGACCAATGATAGAATGCTATAAGTCCTAATATCATTATTACAAAAATGAAATAAAAATCATATATCTATTCATAAATCACAATCTATACATGTGTTTACCAAGTGAGAGATTAGATCACCACAACTACGGAACTTAGTCTATTACACACATCACCCAATGTACTCTAGGGAGTAGAGAGAACGCACAAAGAGAGATGTGTTATTGTAAGACTCATAAATGTATATGACAGAATTTCATGTTAAAAACCACTTTTTAGCTTGCTTGTTGGTTAGCAGCCATGAAGGAAAAATCAGACCGGACCGGCCGGTTCGACGGGTCCGACTAGGAACCAGTCCCTGGTTCGGTCTAGGCATAGATACAGACTGGGGGTTTTTAGAACTTGTATGAACTGGTCAAAAATCGGTTTAAAACCGGGTTGAACCAGTCTGGACCCTTTTTTTAATTTTTTTAATTTTTTTAAATATTTTTAAAAAATAAAATAACATTATTTTTAGTACTAAGTAACATTATTTTTAGTATAAATTTTTTTCTTTCTATATTACAATATGTTATAAATATTATTATGATACATAATTATTAATAATGATAAATTTACTTAGCAAATAATATGAAAATAGAATATCAATTGAGTATTTTGAATTCAAAATATAATTATAGGTAAATATTAATTTGTTTAAATTTTAATATTAAGTTGTAAAACTTATTAATAATATTTTTAATTTTCTATATATTATTAAATTTACTTTTAATCCTAGAATAAATATTAATTTTATTATCATGGATAAATATCTTTTATATTTTTTATCTATATTATTAAAAAATATATTAATTTATTCACAACTAGTCCGACCCCGGTTAGACCCTGGTCCAATCACTGAATCTTGAACTGTTATCTCATCCGGTTTAATGACCGGTCTAGTTTTAATACCTTGGTTAACAGTAAATTTTTCTCACAATATTTGCATATTATCTTATAAAATAAAATTATATCTTACTAAGTCTCCATAATTTAAAATAATTTGACTTAGTCCATTTATAGAACAGATATATAACTCAATAATTATTCTTTAATAATTATCTATCCTTAGTAGGCTTTAGGGTTTGCTTAGCCCTTCAATGGCAGACCTGAAATAAAGTCTAACAAGTCCATTTAGCAAGTCAAGCAAAATGGGGAAAAGCCTATGATAGTTCTTAGATCCTATCACCATTGTGATCAAGTTTGCCATTGCTACTAGTTCTGCAAAAATTGGATATTTAGTCACTATTGTCTTTATTTAACTCAAAGATAGAGGGACATTATTACGAATTATGACTACAATAAGTACATATGAATGTAAAAATGACATTTTCCTAATAACCTTTGTTCTGTGTCTGAAATAGTCTAATAAGCCAAATATCTAGATGACACATTCCAGTAGTAAAACACCACTTTCTAAATGACTAATTCCTTATCGTATTTTCCAGAGATATACAAGAAAGATGCAATACTTCATATGTTATTTGTGGCAAAAAGAAATATTTAAGAAAAATGCTAAATACATCACATTCTATGTATGCTAATGTTTTCACATGTTCAATAAATACATTTTGGGGTATGGGTTTGACGAAAGGATTTACTATCATTTCACCCACTGGAATATATTAAATTGTAACATTTGCTTTGTAATAACATATCTAACACCATTATATATTATATCTATATGTTTGATCCTACTGTGATATTTGTGATGCTTAGTATAAGTTGGCTACTTGGCTATCACAATTTAATAAAATTGGACCCAATTTTCTACTTTTAATTTCTAAATGCTTTAAAAATCTATTTAGCCATATTGTTTCCTACACAATCACATAACATGCTATAAGCTTAGATACCATTGTTGTAAAAATAAAGTAAAAATCACACACTTGTTCTGATTCCAAATCACTGACTATGATACCATAAAATATTTAACGCAAAATTTAATACAACTCATTCTCATTAATCATTATAAAAAAACCAATAATTGTAAAAAAAGAAAAAGACAACCTATTAATATTAAAACTGAGAAATAACTTGCTAAAACTTCTTAGAGAAGGCATACATTGATGATGGTTATCATGAACAGAGAAGACATACAAAGGGAAATGAGGATAACATGGTCTTTCAATGATAGCAGTTGGAGAAGCTGAATCAACGATAGTGGGAGAAGTTTAAGGGCTCAATCATTGCTATTTCTATTTCTATACTCACCATTTCCCTTCACCTTAACTCTTTTGTGCCATATGCTAGGGAGAAGATTTAGGAGTTGTCCATTTATAATAGTTCCACACCTGTAATTTTGGTAGTATCAGTTAATTCTTTTTTTCTTTGGTGAACGGTATTAGTTAATTCTAAATGTATCTAACTTATATGAAATACAACAACATAGAGTTCATCATGAGTGAAAACTGGCTTGGGCAAATATAGTCAACTTTACACAAACTTTGACCGCAAGTCCCATTGATTGTCATAACAAATGATAGTATTATAGGAAACTGCCTCCTACACAATGTCCGCCTTGAGTCAAATGATGTAATTGAAATCTTATGAGTGAATGCTTTCTCTCCAACAGAAGTTCCTGATGTAAACTATGTTTCAATCACATGTTAGTGTTTGTGTAAGGGTCTAGTAATGTATTTATGTAATGCACAGGTCATTTCTATAATCATTGCCAAATAACAAAATGGAAGTCATTAACAAAATATAAATTCCCATCTTGCACTAAATACAAATTTAGTATGAAAAATATGTTGTAATATACTAAAAAAATATGAATAAATTTAAATTATCCTCTATATTAGCATTAATTAGATTAGCATTATGTAAAAGCTTGGATTGATTTTTCCAACAATAAAATCAATGTTGTATAATAAATTTACTAATTATAATATATAAAGAATGGATCTTCCTTTATATAGTCATAAATTATGATTTTCATAATTTATATATTAAATATGGTTGTACATCTAATTTCAAAACCATCAACTCCATCGAACTTAGGATAACCTGATTTGATCCTGACCCAAAAAGAGATAACCTAAAATAAAAGGACCAAAACATGCTAACCTAGTCAATTGGGTCAAATCACATTTCAGACTACCCCTTCAAACCAAAAGCCTTAGCATTGTCGGGGTGTTAATTACACACACATACAACTAGTTAGCCTGTGAATTTGAACCCTAATTTTTCTGAAACACAAAACTATATTATCATTTCTAGATTCATGACATTTTTTTCTTAGTAATTTATATATAAAATAATTTTTCCTATAATTCTTTTTTTTTTTTGCCAATAAAATTTGGGTGAATTTTAATTACCAAGTCGGAGACCCGATTAATCTAATCTTACCCGATCACTTCCTAGCTAAAATGAAAGAAAAGCTAAACCATACCAATTGGCACCAAGCTGGCATACCGAGTTGAGTCGAACATCAAACTAGTGTGTTGAGTAGCCCAACCTAACTTGGTATTTATATGTTCAATTTTTAATTTTTTTTAATTTTTTTATAACAATTTATTGTTTTATAGGATTGCTTTAGAATCTTCATTTGGTGCTCGTCAGGGTGATGACCATCATGTGCTCATCACATCTAAGCTGTCCATATCAGATTTGGATGATCCATATTTAATTTTTTTATATTTTATTTTTTTAAATGATAAAATCATATTTTTAAAAAGTGATAGTTATAAAATTATTTTTATTTTAGATTTTACATTTAACTTAATGTCTTCCTTTAAACCACGTTCTTACTACCACTTATCCATTAAATATTTAATTGGAAAAAATCTGCTCCCAAGCCCCAGGCCCAATATAGATATATATATATATATAATAAGGCCTCATAATTAAATAAATTCAACAAAATAAGAATGGGCTTATCAAATTCCTGTCTTAATTTAATATGGGCTTTGAAAAATTAATAATGCTTAACCCAATTTTAATTTTAGGCCAAACAAAAGGATAGACAATATATGACTAAATCCAAAAGACAATGACTAAATATTTACCAAAGGAAAGAGGAAATAGAAGAATTGAAGCGTACCTAGGTGCCAAGTAAATGATACATAGAAACATGGGAGAGGATAGAAGAATAGCTAATTATTAGAAATGTTTACATAATATTTCTAGATCTAGTCAAATATTGCTATATATAAACTTTAGGTATGTGATATAATTTCTTTATGCAATATGCGCATCCTTGCTTCTTTAGATCTTGCTGCCAGAATCTGTTGCAATAGTCATGGCACCAAGAGATAGTTTGAGGTAAGATCTTAGAAGTTTGTTGATTCATGTAGTCTCAGATTTACATTAGGGAAAAAAAAAGAATGAGTTGGGTTGTTGGAAAACTATGTCTAGACAAGTAACAGTGGATTTACATGTAAAAAAGAACCCATGGCATCTTTCGTTTGACAACTACTGGTGGCATGTCAGTAATAAGACAGTGTCAGCTCCTGGAAATGGGTTTTAATAGTTACTTCATTCTTCCATGTTTTTCAACCAATATAAATCCACAAAGACATCGCAATTGGTGGCAACAACCTTTAAATAGATAGAATTAGAAAAATATGAAGGCAATGTGGTTAAAGCATAAAATATCATCATAATAGAAACTTGCACCAAGAGGAAAAGGAATAAGAAAATGAGAGAAAGATGGAGAGTGGAGAAAGTGGCCAAACAAAGTGAGAATAAGATGAGTAAATATAGTAGTCATAACATGTTTCACAAAAAAAAAATACTAGTGATAACATATAGGCGGAGAATTTCAAATTGGTTTGATGTTCATAATATGATATTAATTAATTGATGACTCAAAAGTATGAATGAATGAGATGAATGTGTACCTGAATACAAATGAGTCAGCTAATGTACAAGTGACCAACAATCAATTAATGATTATTTAATTAATATTATTAAATGATATAATATTGTATTAATTGATTAATTTAATCATAAATAAATGTGTTATAATCTATTCAAATTTAATTAAATGCCACATTTTACTCAATATTTACACATGGGAATTTTTTTTTTGGGGCCAACTACTATGAGAATTACATTTAAGCAATGTATACTATGAATTTGATGTGGTATGCTTGATTAGATTGTCAGTACACATCACATGCACACTTGTTTGTCCATATAAACAGCATTAAAATAGAGTTAATATAATATTAATGTCTTTCATATATGATTATATATATATATATATAATAGAAGTAGAAAATTTTAATTTGCTAACATGATATAGTGACTAATATTAATGAGCCACAAAGTCCTGTAGATATGAAATAATATTCCGACATATCATATAGGACACTTTTATACACTACACATATGATGAAAGGAGAACAAATTGACTAAAATCGAAAATCTTTGACTAAGTTCCTTTTAATTTGTATTAATTATGTATTTTGTTGATTGAAAATTTTGGTATTATAAGCCCTGTTAGTCTGATAATATTACAAACCATTTATTAGTATTATTATTTTTGGATTTCACTGAATGTCCGCTTTTGAATTTTGACCATTTGGAAAAGCATTGGCCAGAAATTTGTTACATTCAAAATTAAATGAAATATACTACAAATTACTTAAAAAATACTTAAGTACTGAAATATGTTTAATAATTTAAAAAATTAATTAATTAATGCACATTAAAAACTGATACATGTCTATATGTTTGAAGTTTAATTGCAATGTAATAATATTAGTTCTGAATTTCTAATGTTTGAATCATACAATACAAGTCCTAGGAAAAACAATACAGATTAGAGCTCTAAATCTCGTGGTGATTGAAACCACTACTTGAATCATTAGACTCATTTGAGATGATGAAAATTGTTTATTCTTTTCAGAAAAAAATGGGATCAAATCATAAAAGGGTTCATCTGTGAAATTAAAATATTGAAAGGACAGGATAGTTCATGTGAGGTCAGTATACCTCCATCTTGATTTTTCATCCTAGTTTTGACCTATGCCTCCAGCTTCTTTCTTTCTAATGGAGTTTGTACCTCTTTCTTGTGTGGAAATCAAGAGGATCATGGCCCATCCCAAGATTCAAGCATATAAGGAAGGGCTTGATTTATCACCCAAATATAATCAATAATTGAATATGCAGAAAAGGCATATTAACGTTATTGAAAAGACGAAAGAAAAGGATGACAACTCAATCTATATAAAATAAAATCTTGTTAATACCTATTTATTATAAATATGATGCACACAAACTATAGGGTAGTTCTGATGACCAAAGAGGTAGCCCTGAAAAATTGTTTAGCTAGAAACAAACAATAACTATGACCACTAATCAGTAACAAAATGCAAAGCTTTATAGTGCCAAAATCAATACCTGCAATATAGGTTATGCTTTAGCATTTAGTCCTTGCCTCCATTCACACCATTGCAGGAGCTGCTCCTATTATTATTAGAATCCTAGAAAGAGACTCAACAGAGAAAGAGAGAGAATGCGTGGAGAGTTGAGCACCCATTATTCATAGACGGACACTGGAAATGGGTATTACGTTGGTATCTTCCACAGACATATATATATATAGAGAGAGAGAGAGAGAGAGAATAAACAACATAACATTGGAATATTCATTGAATAAGATTAATTTCAATTAATTAATTGAGAAATAACTACAAATAATTCAAATTGTTGTCAAAGACAGTAAAAACATATGACAATATTTATGATTAATTTGAAAATATTAAATATGAATTATATGGAAATAATTCATAATTAATTAATTAGTTAATCATCCACATTACCATAATTATATAGGTAGCTATACAGAATTTCAATACATCGTTCCAGTATACTCTTCTTTAGTATATATAATAGAAGATATATATATATATATATATAATATACCCAATCAATAGTAGTAGTAATAATAATAAGAAGAAGAAGAAATAGAGAAGCAACAAAGATAATCTTTTTTAATATTTTCTCCTCCTGTGCAATGCATGGGTAGTTTTTATGCCCTATATACGTTGATTAATATAGTATTAGTAGTATGAATAAATAGAAGCATTAAATTATAAAAAATAGAAACATTTTGATGAAAAAGTAAACAGAGAAGATCATACATTTTTAATAATGGATGCAATTCTCCCAGGATTCCAAAAACAAAAAATATAGAGTTTGGATTAAGAAAATAGTGTGATTATCTAATTAAAATGAAACACATTAATCATTTAAGAAGTTTCCATACATTAATATTCTCTTATTTAAGAGATATCACCTGGTGCGTGTGTGCTCTATATATATAAGGACCGATGATAGATGATAGATAATTTATATATTAAATTTCTTTCAATAATAAAATTAACATTATATATATGTGCTATTTAATATTTAATTGTATAAATTACTAAAAATTAGAATTATTGTATATTAGAATCTAAAATTTAACAATTTTATCATCACAATAAAAGTTAAAATAAAATAAAATATTAAGAAAAAATTAATAAAAACAATTATAATATCCACTAAATTATTAATTGTTAAATGTGTGGATGCAACAAAATGAACAAGATAATAGAAATTATATCATTCACATCCCTTCCCTTCGTAGGTAAAGACTTCGTTATCCATCCAACTTCCCTCACTATCATTCACAGTGCCACCTTGGTTGTTCTCGGAACATTCTTACTCTGGTTCGGGTGGTACGGATTCAACCCGGGTTCGTTTTTGAAGATTCTGTACCCTTACGAGACTGGATGCTACTACGGGCAGTGGAGCGCGGTGGGTAGAGCCGCCGTGACGACGACCGTTGCCGGTTCCACCGCCGCTCTGACAACTCTCTTCGGTAAGAGGATTGACTCAGGCCATTGGAATGTGACAGACGTGTGCAATGGGTTGCTTGGCGGGTTTGCCGCCATCACCGCCGGATGCTCCGTCGTGGAGCCGTGGGCAGCGATCATTTGTGGGTTCGTGGCGGCGGTGGTACTGATTTCGTGCAACAAATTGGCGGAGAAGATGAAGTTTGATGACCCATTGGAGGCGGCGCAGCTACACGGGGGTTGCGGAGCGTGGGGATTAATCTTCACGGCGTTGTTTGCGGAGAAGAAGTACGTGAAAGAGGTGTACGGAGAGCCAGCGGATAGGGGATACGGGTTGTTCATGGGTGGCGGAGGGAAGCTACTGGCGGCAAATATAGTGGAGATTTTGGTAATTATCGGGTGGGTCAGTGTTACCATGGGCCTTCTGTTCTTGATTCTGCACAAACTCAAATTATTGCGAATCTCCGAAGAAGATGAATTGGAGGGCATGGATCTGACTCGACACGGGGGGTGGGCTTATGCATACGAGGATTCATCCGTAAGGAATGGGATTCAGCTGGAAAGACTAGGCGCTGATGAGAACACACAATAGTTTTTGTAGTTTTTTTTTTTTTACTTCGTCATGTTAATCGTTACGAGGGTTTGCATGTAAAATGATTTGACAAAATATATATATATATCATATTTATGTTTGGATGAGATATTGTATCATGGGCTTATTATTGTGGTTTAATGAGAGAAATGTAAAATATATACTCCCTCCAGTCCATATTACAAAATATTTTGTATGACAAGTATTTTGTTCAAAATATATGGCATTGGATATTTTTCTTTCTATTTTACCCCTGTCTTTAATACTTCCTCCCTCCTCATTTATAGCCCTACAATAATAAAAAAATGAAGCATTTAATGAGAGTAAAATAGGAAACATGAATACTTTTTACATTGATTTCAATTAAAAAAATTATTTTCTTAATATACATGTAATTGATACAAAATATTTTATAATGTAAATCGGAAGGAGTATATCTTTTATATGATTATCTAGTGCTCTATAGGTATCATTAATTTGTATGTATATAGTATTATTCATGCATGTTGGGGACATGGTTTACTTTTTTATGAAGTGTTCAAGCCTTTATGTGATAATTAGTTACAAGTTTGTATATATGGGCACTAGTTTTACCTTAAATTAAAATAAACTAGTGTCTTACCTGGTTTAATGTCGGTTCTGACAACATTGATCGTAATTAATGATATTATAAATTAACCTTTTCAAAATTGTTATTATTCAATCAATAATAAATACATCTACTTAGTAATAAATGTCATTCGCTTAACCCATAATTTTCACATAATCAATACAATTCATCTAACTCTTTGTTGAGGTGGTTCATCAGAATTCCCCCAATTCCACCTATCTTTATATATATATATATATATATAATAGATTTAGAGACAAACTAAGCTACACACAATGTAAATCACGCACTAGATCACGATCTCATCATAGTGGCTCCAACATGTTTGGAAGATCAGAGTTGACAAAGTTGAGTTTTATGTTTGGCTAAATGGAGTGAGAGATTCATCTCTTGTTATTGGTGGGCCAAACAATGCACATGACTCCAGGAAAAACATGCCAATTATTCAGGAATAGCCACCACCACCACATGTTCTCTACTGCCTGTTTGGTTGCTTAACAGATGGGCGTTTGGTGAAGGGTTTGTCTTCACATCATACTGGATAGCTTGTTTGGTCGCTCATTTATCATGTAATCACCACTACTTGAGGTGATCCTCAATACCATAACTATTGTGATAAGCTTCACGCTCATTTTTGCAAGTGAAGACTCTCACATCATTGTAAATGGGAGGAAAATGACTATCTTACCCTTCTTTTCCTCCCACCTTCACGCTGCTCAAAAAATCCATCGACCTCCGTTTCAAACGACTTCTCTTCCTCCTTCGTTCATGCAATCATCGCCTCTGGTTTTCAGTTGGCCACCATCATGCTCATCGGCCTTGCCCTCTTTACCTTTTCTTCCTCCTCTTCCACAAATCTTTCCATTAAGATTAGATCCGATTTCTGTTCCACAAATCTTCCTCCTCTTCAACCACCACAAATCATTCCTCCTCTCCCACAAAATGCTTCCTCCTCTGCTTTTCTTCCTTCCATCAAGGTCGTCTCCCCCACTACCACCTCTTCATTATTTGACGGTGACGAAGGAGATCCAACTTTGAGAGTTCAAAACTGACTTCGCAAGTTTAGATCAGGCATCTAAAGGCGACCACCATAGATCATCTTCTTCGGATGCTCACCATTCTCCCCCATTTGCGAGTTTTGATCCGATATAGTCTTTCTTTGCCGAAGCAGAAGTGGGTGGTCGCCTTTAGATGTGGGTTTCTTCACTCTGTGCTGGGTTTCTTGTTTGTTTTCTTGTTGGAATCTGAGTTGACTAATTGGCGATGATGAATTTGCTGGGGAAGAAGCAGGGTACGATGGAGGGGTGTGCGAAATTTTTTTGTATTTATCGGCAAAATCATCATTTCTATTTCTATTTTTATTTTTCTTTTTAATAAAAATAAATATTATTTCCACATCTCAAATATCATACCAACTAAACTTACTTAAAGCTCACATGTAGTTTTTATTCCTTCATTTTCTTTATATTACATTACTTAAACCTTTAGTAATTGAACCAAAATAGCTGTTAGAAATTTTATCTTCTAAAAGATGATATGAGCATATTCTTTGAATTTTTTGATGCACAGTTGGAACTGTGTGATTTATTTATTTGTTTGTTTTTAGTAGATAGCAGGCATGGCCAACGGACAATTTAGATATTTCATTTGTTTGTTGTCCAAAAAAATATTCACTTGTTTCGCCAATGAAATTTTGGCCATACAATTTATCTAACTTTATATGAGGATCGTATGAGCTTCTTAGTTCTTAAATCTTACATGGTATAATTCTCTTTCAAGTAATCAAGTTTCAACTATATTTTTTATCCATTATATCTCTTGTTAATCATACCAAATTACATCATTTCAGTACATTTTCCTTGAGTTACACATTCATATATGTACATACTTGATACTCAGGATAGGAAAATATGGAGTGTAATCCTAATAATGCACGATAGTATATTTTTTGTCTTATTATGTATTATTTTATACCCAGGGAAGATTTTAAAACCTCATTTTTATTGTAGGTATCATGGGAGAGCATTGGAGTACGCCCTTTTGGAGATCATAGATAAAGAGGAAGTGAATATAACTTGTGAAAGGAGGGAAACGCTTCTGTAGAGACCACGACGCGGCTTTAAATAATGGAGCCGCGGCCTAAAGCAGACAGTGACGAACAAATGGTCAAGCCTGAGCTCACCACACCGCGGCTACAATATATGAGGCCGCGGCCTCATGACAAGCAGTGAACAAAACAGCATATCCGAAGGATATGAGGCCGTGGCCAGAATTATGGAGCCGCGGCGCGAACCCCTCGTCAGCAAAACACAAAGCTTCACTCGAACGCAGTATTTGAGGAGGAATTGAAGAGATAGTCGACAGACAGAGCTAGGGCACGAAGGGAGACTTGGAGAACTCATCTTGGAGAAGCTTGGGTGTGCTAGGGCTTGCCTCTTGAAGGAGATTGAAGCTAGGATTTGGAGTTTGAGGAGATTTCAGCTCCCCTCTTGGGTTCTCTTGCATCTCCTTCCTTTTTGTCTCACTTGTGTTTAATAATGATGTTGAATGGGATATATGTAGTTATGATGTTGTTGAACATGAGTGGCTAGTACTCCATTTCTAGGATTATTCTGAACCTTTGTATGGATTGAATATCCATTCCTCTATTATAATTGTGATTAATGCAATTTTTATGTTGATTTAACTCTACTCTTAATGCTTCTTATTGCTTGACCATCAATAAGATTGTCTAGTTTATTTAAGTTATACTTGAGAGAGTTAACTTACATAGAGAACTTGAGTTGAGTCATGTGAGAATTTGAATCTTGCTTAGTTAAGTGACGAGTTGTGTTAGTGGGGTAGAGATATACTCACTAACCTCATATAGTGATTTAGGGTTTGAAGTGAATATGAGAGTTTAATTAACTAGTTAAGAGATTACGTAATTAATTAAACTGAACAACTATTTGGTGATTCGAGAGAGCACAGATAGTTAAACTAGCTTCCTAGCTAACATAATGTTGCATTAAGAACAATTGTAAAATGAGCGTACGTGGGTATTCATGAAATACAGGGGGAATGAATAATCCTAGATCTCTTTGAATTTCTTAAGTCCTAATTGTCCTTGTTGCTAATTGTATATGCTTGTTATGCTTAGTTGATGTTAATTGAATAGTGAACTTTTAATTTATGTTGCTCAAATTAATCAAAAATGCAATATCTAATGTTTGATCACTTTGTGATCTAAGTCCCTGTGGAAACGATACTCACTCATCACTTTACTAGACCTCGACCCGTGCGCTTGCGGTAGAGCCTGGTGATGAACATCTCTACAACAGATTTGGATCATTAGATTTGCAGGAAAAGCTGCAAATTTATTATTTTATAAAAATATTTTTAAAATGTAGAAAAGAAAATCTAAACCGTTCATTATAGATCCGAAGGGACCAGCGAGGCCAGGTGAGGAATATATTATATAAATTATACTATATTGCAACGTATTGAAGAGGGAAGAGTGTAGAGACAAGAAATTGAACAAGAATGGTAAAGACTCAAGAAAAAATATCAAGTGATGATACCTACCATTTTCAATTTATACTTTGTAAGAGATTTCTAAGTGTGTGTTTGGATAGCTCTCATAAGCACTTATGGGAGCGGATAAGTGATTATATGGAGAAGTTACCAAACGTAATCTACTTTTCAATAAACATTTATGCCTCAAATAAGTGTTTATGGAAGAAGTTGGTTTTTTCTACTTATGATATTTATTTATTTTCTTATAATCACTTATTTCACTTTTTCTTATCATTATCCACCCAATAATCACTTAAATCCCAATATCCAAATATATTTTTTTTTTCAAAATCACTGATGAGGTAAAAATATCCAAACACAAATCACTTTTGACATAATCACTTATTCTCATAATATATTATAAATAAATACTTATTCTTATAATCACTTATTCATAAGTCAAAGACACCCTAAATTAGGTGAGAAGTGAGATATTTGAAGAGACCTACCACAAATATTTTTGGGCCATTTTAGTGAAGAAGTACCTCCGCTCAAAAGTCCAATAAAAACATTATATTTGTTTTAAAAAATAAAATCTATGGCTAACTTAGTATAATTAGTCTCTTACAATTTCAGCAAGAAAATTGCTCACTTTTATTATTGTGAGTTCAGATAAAAATTGTTAGTATTAACTATGAAAATTATTGAATATGAGTGAGATTATATTTTTGCTTAAAAAATATTCTACTTTTGTTGATACTTTCGAAAGAAACTTTACATTTTTTGGTTTTCTTTTCACAATAAAAATTACTTTCTTCCCATACAAGAAAAAACACTTTACTACCACTCAAAAGTACTATTTTTCCCCCAAAAGAAAGGTTTAGCGCAGACGCGAGAGAATCTCAAGATAAGGTGGCCAAAAAAAACAGAATCTCAAAATAAGCACATTTTTTTTAATTAAGGTTTGAGTAAAGAAGAATTGGCACCATGACTGCAGAGGTATATCGCTTGGTTGGCCCATTGAATCAGTCTTGAGTGTCTGACCCATTCATTTTGAGTCGAATTGAACCAGTCCAAATTCGGCACTCACATTTTTTTTTCAAAACCTAAAATTTATTTATATGTTTTGCAAACACTAAATTTAAAATAAATAATCCCCCACC
Source organism: Adenanthera pavonina (assembly GCA_026686845.1). Taxonomy (NCBI): domain Eukaryota; kingdom Viridiplantae; phylum Streptophyta; class Magnoliopsida; order Fabales; family Fabaceae; genus Adenanthera; species Adenanthera pavonina. The sequence continues at coordinate 9,564,641 of JAIVEN010000026.1, read as the reverse complement.
TTGTTGTTATGAGGTGGGGAATGATAAAAGAGTAATTGAATGATGTAAATATTGTTTTCTTTATACACTTTTTGGTTAATGACGTTCATATTCTCATTAAAAAATTTATGTAGAACCTAATTATTAATTACATTACGATTAAATATAATTAAATATATTTCTCTATACATTACATAAAATTAAAAAAAAATGAGTCCTTCTATTTATAAGTTATAAATAACATATGAATAATGCAGTTTATTATAACTTTTCATTATATATATATATTCATTAGTTAAGAAAATATATTAGTTAAGAAAAAACTCTCAACTCAATCACTATATTAATAAAAATGGAGTAGAGAATACTGTAGTTTAAGGAAGAGTGGCAAATGATCTTCTAGCACACATATATATAGAGGGGTGAGTATGGGCCGGATTGGGTCTAGGTTTGCCCAACCCCGTGGCCTAGACTGGCTAATGAACGGGTTGTAGTTAGGTAAGACTGGGTTCACTTGTGGGTTCATCGGGTTAGAGATTAAAGGAAGAGAAAAAGATGTGTAGATCTAAACAAAGCATTTTCAAATTTGGATAAACAAAGTCTCAACCGCAATTAACAAGCTCACAACCAAAACAAAATCTTAATAAGAAAATAACAATCTCACAGCAAGTACAAAATGCACAATCACAAACCCGTGATCACAGGTTTAAGAAAATCACGATGCTAAGATTTGGGATCTTGGAAACAATGGCAACAACAGTGTTCGAATGTGGGAAGAGAGGAAATCTAAAGATTTGAACAAATTTCTTCACATCACAATGGAGAATAGGATGCTGATGCTGACAATTTGAGCCTCTGAGCTTCTAGATTGAGATCTAGAGGCTGTGATGCCCATGGAGTGCTAAGATTGAGGGAAGAGAAAAGATTTTTGTGAATAAGAGAGCCACAGATGCTGAAAAGAGAACTGGGAAGAAACTTATGGAGAATGGCAATGCATGAACAATGGAGTGAGAGACTGAAGGCATTCTTTCTCTAAATGTATGCAAATAACATTATTTTAAAAATTATTTTTTATATATGTTTATTAGCTGTATGGGCCGATCCGGGCTTGATTAACCCAATGCATTAGCCCACAACCTGAACTGTCCCGATTTTTTACATATTGGGCAAGTTTGGGCCGAGCCAGTTCAATCAGATTGGGCGGGTTATGCACAACCTATTAGTCAGAGAGAAGGACATTTGTGTGCTAATTATTTGGCTAACTGTAATTTGGTACTGAGAAGTTGGTTCCTCCTTCTGATTGTATTTCGCTGCTTCCCAATTAGTAGAGATCAGATGGGCGTTGCTTTTTTCCCAAGGCAGATTCTTGGTACTATTTGATTAGTTTTCTTTTGGGCCTTGGCCCCACTTGACTACAAAAACAAAAAGGAGAGTAGAGAATACTCTTATTTTATTATTTATTTATTAACATGAATGATTATGTTATTTTTTTCTTTGATTATGCTTTCCTTTTTTGGGTGAAGGCCCATGGACTAGAGTTGTGCCAATGTTTTTAAAGAAAAACTGTTTTTATTAATGAGTGTTAATCTAATGGGAATGGTTATGGCCTATTTGACAGTATTTTTTGTTTTTTATTTTTAAAATAGTTTCGTAAAATTATTTTTGAGAATAAATTTTAAAAATAAGAAAATAAAAAAATTTATTTGAATAATTATTCTCAAAATCATAACTAGTGAATGATGAATGAGTTATTCAAAATTTATAACTTTATTATTAATAAAGTGGGTGTTTTTCACCTTTTCTTGTATTTTACAGAACAAACACTACAAAACACCTTAAAAATGTTCTGAGTGTTCTGTTTTTTTATTTTTCTGTTTTTCAGAATAATTTTTAAAAAACAGGTTTAACAAACAAGTTTTTTTATTTTTCTATTTTTAAAAACAGAAAAACTATTTTTAAAAATTCTGCCAAATAGGTCCTAGATTTTACTTAAATATGATATATTGGATTCGAAACTATGTGAATATAGAAGACGTCAGTGTTTTTCCTTATTTGGGGTTGACATGACTCGATTCATATTAATTGAAGCTTAATGTGATTTTGAATATTAAATGATTTGTTAAAAAACAAAAAACAGAGAAAGAGAGACCATCATTTTTTCAGGGTAACTTTTAAAGGGAGTAATTAAATTAAATCAAATTAGAGGGAAAAAAGAGTGTATACTGCATAGAGTAATGCAATATCGTTTGGAGCAGACTTTCCATTTCCAATAAGACTAGGTTGACGACATGGTTTGGTATTTATAATTTCTCTCTCTCCATTAATCCCAACATGCAAAGAGAGAATTCTCTTCTCAAGAGTCCGATGAACATTATTTTATACCATAATATTCACACATTTAATTTTACTTTTTTTTTTCATTGGATTAACTATTATCATATTATTTTTTCAAAAACTAAAATTCACATATTTGGCAAACACTAACTTTAAAATAAACAACATTATTTAAAATCTAATCGTTATTTGTCTCGCTTTTTAATAAAGATGATGTGAGAGAGAATTCAAAGAAAAAACTCATAATTATATTAATATTACTCCCTTTAGTTTTGTATATAAAATTTTTTATCCTAATTCTAAATATAAAACTATTTATAATATATGAGATAGTATTTATTATATATTTTTAAAAAAATATCTCTATTTAATGTATCTAAAAAGAAAAAAATTAAATAAAAATAATTTTAAAAAAATTAAAATTTTAAAAAAAATTAAAATAATTAATTAATTTTAATTCTAATTTTTAATTTATGATTAAAAAATTTTTATATTAACAACCAGTATTATTTTTGGCCACTAGACTTACATAAATATTTAATTAAATACCCAAGAAAATGTGGGTCCCCCAGTAAAATTGTAATTTTTCTCTTTTGCAGCCAAGACCCAAAGACCACAAAGCTGGACCAGGGAGTGCAAGGCTTCACAAGAGAGAACCACGATAAGGTGGGAGAGAGAGAGAGAGAGAGAGAGAGAGAGAACCACCATAAGGTGTGCCAACCGTGGGAAGATAAACCAAAACCTTAAAAATATTGGGGCTTCCTTCTTCCATGGAGGTCGTTGCTATCTCCATCAATGCGTTCATGGCCCCAAACTTCTCCATTCATCAGGTTCTCTCTTTCAAAGCTTCTGTTTTCAGCTCTCCCTTTTTTTTTTTCGATTGTTTATGCATTAATTCATCTTCTCCACTTCCATATTTCGTCCCCACTTTATGTTTGGCTTCGGAGAAATTATGAAGAAAACAGGACAAAATGGATTATTAAATGTCACCCTTTTGTATTCTTGCTGGGCAAAATCTGTAATGGATCAATGAACAACGCATACGAACAACTCACTGAGGTTGTTGTCAATTGTACTCTTTACAGGTGTCAAAGTGGGAACCTCTAGCTGTTAGGGTGATAAGAACCCCATTTTCTTTAACGTCTAGGAGGACAAAAGATCTAAGCTTCAGAAATGAACGCTCTAAAACTGAATTTTCACTTAGGTTGGTACCCAGCTTCAGCAAACGTTGTTCTGCTCAGTGTACTTTGTTTCCAATAACTTCTAGTTGGCTTCCTAAATGGAGGACAAATTCCAGTCTTAAAAGAATGATGCATTATTCAGTGAACTTCAGACAGCAAGCCTCACTTGTTTTTGTGCGGTTGGCTGTTGGAGTGATGTTGGTCATGTCAGTTTCTTTTGCATTCACCAACTCATCTGGTGAGTATCATCTGTCCCCAGAATAGACTTTCAATAGAGAGCAGCATTACAAGTTGTCTTAGAGTTTTTATATTCCAATTTTTTTCATATCTAATATCTTAATGATGTTTCACTTCTTTGTGTTATTTCTTTTGAAGGGGCACTGACTGAAGAGAATCTCCTCTTTTTGGAGGCGTGGAGAACAATTGACCGAGCATATATTGACAAAACTTTTAATGGACAAAGTTGGTTTAGGTATAGAGAAAATGCACTGCACAATGAACCAATGAACAATCGAGGGGAGACATGTATGGATTCTATTCTCTAAAGTTAATTATTTGTTCTCCACTTGCTGCACTGTCCTTTGGCATGAAGATTTAACATCAGGAGTTATGGCTACCCACACAGAAACGTGTTTTTGTGGGTCTTTGATGGCTTTGTAAATAAAACATGGTTAAATATATACATCATTTGTTTTCTTAACCTTATTAGCACTACTGAGTGGACAATGACCCAAAAAAAAAGCCAGATAATGAAAATATAATAAGACGGTAAATACTACTTTTTTTTCATAGAAAATAATCCATACTATATCCCTACTTGATATAGTAAGAAGATTTAATCGAAATTTGGTAAGTTATAAGCAGAGATAAAAATACTCAAGGGAGGATTAAGTGAAAAGTAGTATTAGTCAATGGTTAAGTCATTTTTCTTGGTCAAATGCTGATGCTTGACTGTAAGAACAAACTAAAGGATTTGATTTTGTCATGAACCTTAGTCCGTTTTAGCCTCTCAACAATGTTTTGAATTTTTTGGGTTTACTTAGCAGTGTGTTACCAGAATCTTGTTCAGATCCTTGGTTGGGAATATAAGTAGATATCCTTTCATTGAAGCATGTTCTTGGTCCCTTTACTATTCCAATATATAAAGAATGGTTAAGAGAGAATCATGTATACTGTATGCTGTGATTGTCAAGAAATTTGGGAGGATAAACCTGAAGGACTGAAGTTTCCAATCATCATAAAGAAACTTACTTTTATACTTGTAATTTCTATCTGAAGTACATGGTGGCCAATATAATGCAACTGTTGGAGGATATGTCTCCATTCATCAGTTTATTTTGTCTAGACTGATTAACGTAATTATAGATAGCACTCCCATCCTATTTTCCCTCTTCTCACCTTTTCATTAGTGATTGCTATATGATGCGGATTGTTTCAGGATGAATTATACAGTTGGTTTTAAGATACCCGAAGATGAGTAGATCATCACATGTAGTCATACATAATATATCTTCCTAATATACTCCAAATTCCTAATGGTGTATTTGTACTCAGATTTGGCAATAAGGAAGATGCTTGCCACTCTAGATGACCCCTTTACTAGGTTTCTGGAGCCTGACAAATTGAAAAGTTTGCGGGTATGAGGATCTTTCTCAAATTGACTTTTCCTTTGGCTTATTTAAGATACAGTCCTGACAGCAGATGTGGATATTACCATTATTTAATCTGGCAGAATACATGCATCACTAGATATTAACCTCAAAAAATAATGTTTTGTTGAAGGCAGTCTGGAACTCAAGGATCTCTTACAGGTGTGGGGCTGTCAATAGGTTATCCTACAAAAGTTGATGGACTACCTGCTGGACTTGTTGTCATTTCTGCTTCTTCAGGAGGTCCTGCATATAGAGCTGGTGTTTTGTCAGGAGACGTTATTCTGGCAATTGATGATACAAGTACAGAAAGCATGGGGCTATATGATGCAGCGGAACGACTACAGTAGGTTTCCTCTCCTATATGCAATTTTTACTATTAAATCAATATTCGCATCTAGTAATGGGGAGAATCCAAAAGCAATGGAAGAAAAACAATGTTAATGTGGTGGAAAAGATCAACAAATACAATTCAGTTTACATCTTAAAATTGTCCTCCAGCATGTGAAAAGTATTGTAACTTGGTGATATAAGTGCAGATGAGGTTTAATAGCCAATTAAAAACATTGATGATGTTTCATATTGAATTTGCTAATGCAACACTGATGAAAATTGATTCTGTTAGAAATGAAAGAGAGAAGATTTTTGCTGTACCTTTATCTCCTTAATACTGTATTAGTTAATCATATATGTAATCTGTTGCCTTTGGTACTTCAGTATGGCTGCGAATTGTAAGGTTACATCAAGTTTAAATTTATGCATCAGCAGTTATCTGGAGAATAGTATCTAGTTACTTCAATATAATTTAGTTTCCAAGAAATTTCTAAAATTCTGGCCCTTCGTAGTTTTTAACACCATCTGGTTATGCAAGTGAACCTGCATTTGAAAGCACAGATCTTCTTTTCAAGCTCAGTATTTGCCTTGAGTATGATATTTGGTTGCCTGACCTTCAAAAGGAAATTACAGGGGACCTGAAGGAAGCTCTGTAGCCTTGACCATTCAGAGTGGTCAGGAAGTAAAGCACCTATCATTGATGTAAGTAACTTTTGTTTACTCGTCCTTGTTTATTTGGTGAATAACACTTGCTTTCTTGCAAATTGGACATATGCTTGAATTTCAGAAGTACTTTTTATTTACAAGGATAATTGAAAAAAGCTTAGTGTTATGATGTATTACTAGGTTCAGCTAAAATACTAATAAGCGTAGTTTATTTCCCACTTGAATTATTTTATGGACACAGTCATCTTCATCGTCGTCATCATTACTTTCTAGGCTTAATTATCTTTGTTGTTCTCTTTTAGATTTCTCTTAAGTAAGATTTTCTACCTTCCAGGCGAGAGAAAGTTTCATTGAATCCAGTGAAGTCAAGATTATGCAAGTTGCCTGCTTTAGGAAATAATTCCCCATTGATTGGTTATATCAAATTAACATCTTTCAACCAAAATTCATCCAGTAAGTGGTAAATTGCCTGCCAAGCACTGTTAATTTTTCTTGCTTTGTACTTATATACATATAAATGAAATGTGATTTAGATAGTTGAAAGTATTAAAGATTTTCTAGTTTTACTGTGTCCTTATATTTGTAATTTTAATTGGCAACCCTTGCAGGTGCTGTCAAGGAAGCAATCAATACATTGAGGAGTAATAATGTTAATGCGTTTGTTTTGGACCTTAGAGATAATAGGTAACTTAGCATTTCCTCATTTTAGGCTTTTGCCTATTGGCAAGTTTTCTTTCTAAAGCTTATATTTGTTGCAGTGGTGGTCTCTTCCCAGAAGGAATCGAGATTGCCAAAATTTGGTAAGATATGCTTATCAACTAGTGGCAAACTGACATCTTATATTGTACAACACAATTATTTCCTATGCATGTGGTAAGGCCAGCCCCCCAGTGTTTTCTTCTGCCTACAATTTCTTACTTTATTCTTTGAATGGAAAAAATGGGTCAAAGATCATAGGTTGTACTCTAGATTTTGTAATAAAATTTTTAAATAAAAAGCAAATGAAACTAGATTTAAAAACAAATTGAAGCATGCATTTCATGTTTCTAGAAATGGAAATAATTGAAAAACTATTTTGTGATAATACTAAAGGTATTCTATTTTCAGACTTATTTTTTTCTAAACATTCACTACATCACCAGGCAATACCTATTCAACAATCTCATGTGTGTTGATGTTGCTCACCTTAAATTATATGGGCACCTGAAGTACCCATTAATACCAAATGCTTGCACCAAAGTGTTTCTTACACACTTTTACGTGTTCCTGTTGCTTTTAAGAAGTTCTGAGACGAGTTCTATGAAGGATGATAACTGTCCTATAATCATATAATCAGAAATACCTTTTAGCAAATTAATTTAGCATTGGAATGCTAATCTTTGGTGGCAGATTCTTTCAATATTTAACAACTGAATGGCGTTCTTTTAGTTTTACTTCTATGAAGTGAATATTATATTATTTTCAGCTTGAAATTCTAAGAGATATTTCCAATCAGGTTGGACAAAGGCGTGATTGTATATATTTGCGATAGCCGCGGTGTTCGAGATATACTAGATACAGATGGAAGCAGTGCGATAGCAGCATCAGAGCCTCTAGCTGTACTGGTATCTCTTTCTCTCTGCTGGTTGCATTGGTTTCATGTAGTGTTAAGAGTTTGGCTCAAGTTTTCTATTTGTGTTTTACTAATGAGCAGGTTGTTAATTTGTCTTTTTTTCCTTTAAAGATATTGGTTATTTGCCATATGAGTCCTATGAATTGTAAATGCTTGTATAGATATAGCTAGACTTTGGGGTATGATAGACATTATATGAAAGAACTAATGGGTTTCAGGAGCCGAAGAGAGAAGTAAACCCTCGATGGGTAGAGATAGTGCCAAGGGTAATATTTTCATCTGCAACCTGCGTACATGTTCCTTTTGATTGCTGTTTTTGGTGTAAATGTTGAAATGAAATCCAAAAGCCTTAGCTCAATTAGCATCTCCCCTAAACTCAAGTGTCAGGGCCTGAAACTGTGATACACATGGATAAATTAGTTCTGTGTCACGCCTATTCTTACTCTCTATGGCCAAGTAATTGCTCCTCCTTTATCACAAGAAAGTGAAATCTTTTTGTGTTTGGTACTTGCATCATTGTAACATTTTATCCGGTTTAAGAAGTTCTGTCCTTCAGATTTCCAATTTCTGTTATCTGTTTTGTACACCGGTCCATTTGAGCTCAATATTTGATATAAGTATGGTAAATTATTTAACTTTCTGTTACATTCTCGAACCAATATCAGGTGAATAAAGGAACAGCTAGTGCAAGCGAAATATTAGCTGGTGCATTGAAGGATAATAAACGGGCCATCGTGTTTGGAGAACCCACATTTGGAAAAGGGTAGTTAACTTTGTTCATGATTAAATTAAGCAGACCAAACTAAAATTTCCCTGTCACTAATATGAACAGCTCTTATTTTCTGCAGGAAGATTCAGTCAGTGTTTGAGCTCTCTGATGGCTCAGGATTGGTAGTTACCGTTGCTCGGTATGAGACACCTGCCCACACCAATATTGACAAGGTCTGCTCTTCTCAACTCTTCATATCACATATCTCCCTTCCCAGCTCTTTTCCTCTTACTTAACCTCTGGACTTGTGTATAGGTCGGTATTATCCCTGACCACCCTCTACCAACATCCTTTCCTAAGGATGAGGATCGCTTTTGCAACTGTCTTCAGGATCCTACTTCTTCTTGTCATGTCAATAGAGTCCAGTTATTTGCAAGATGATGACTTTCTTTTCATACTAACAATTCTGAGAAAGATGATAATTCTTTCACTAGATGTAATGAGTTTTGTTGGCTATTGTTAGTTGAGCAAATACTGATTATCACAATTGTCTCCAATTGAAGAAACAGCAGTGAGTGCTGCTGATTCCTTTGTTTTTGGTGTACAACATAAACATTTCCATGATCTTATGCTTCAAGCTCCCAGCAAGAGACATCGAGATGTGTAGAGCCCTACACGAATCATGATATCATGTGATCATAAAAGGAGAACACTGCCATTGCATTAAAAAGGACCGATGTTATGTGAATATCTTTTGGAACTTTTAGTTCTATATGATTTATTTTTTAAGAAATAATAAAATTAATACCTGTTTTTATTAGATGGTTTGATAATAAATATTATTATTTTTTTAAATCTGAATGGATAGTAGTTAAAGCCTCTAAAAGAAATTTCCTAAGTGAAACTAGGCTTTCTAGTTTCTAGTACTACCTATCATATATATATATATATATAACGCATCAGTTCTCCTCGCAACACTAAGGCATTCAACATGTGATCAAAGTCAATTCATTCCTTTCAATAGGCAGGTAGACCGAATTGGCTAGGACATACACAATCTTATATATGATCGATGAATCTAGTACAAGGTAAGTTAGATTTGGGTATTGTTAGATCCAACTGAAAATAGCTCATCCAACATTTTTTTTTTTCATCTTTAAAGTTTGAACCCTTACTTTTTCTCTCTCTAATACCATGACAAAAGTTTTTACGCCACCCAACTACCACTATTAACTCTTTAGTGAATTAATAATTCCTTTAGCTTTGGATGATTTAATCAAGTTGTGTGATGTTTGGAGACACTGATTCTTCGCACTTGTATCATCATTGCGAACTTCAAAGTCTCCAACCACGTTTAAACCTGTGAAAAAAGAACCTCTATTTTAAGTGATTTTAAACGCTTATTTTTTCACATTGACCTGGTTAATTCAAACTTTTAGTGAACATTTGAACATTGTTTGCCTATCTATTGGTGGTACGATGAAGACTTTGATACAGAATGTCGCCAGTTTGATCCAACAACTCCATGTACACCACAGAGCTTATTACTGAGTAAATATTGAATACACTTTCCTGAAACACAGTGTACTCCCCCGGACAGGGGATACTGCCTTCTGCTAAAAATTGACAGTTGAAGAATGAAAGTTTGGTATAGTCATCTGATTCATCTAGAACTTGACATATATTAAAGTGGAAAACAGTTACATGAATTCTCTTCATCCAAGTAAGATCCAATTTAAAAAAAAAAATCCCAAGTCCAAGCAGACGGTGGTAAGTGATGACTCCTACAGCATTTTAGTCCATGAACCCAAAAACGGAAAGAGAGCAATCAGCAATCTCACTAGCAGAGGCCTGTCACTTTTCCTCACTGTCCTACTCAACTTACCCTTTTCTGCAGGCATCCTTTCAGATCCATTTGTCACTCGAGATGATCTTGTTGGGCCAGTTCTATCCAAATCATCCTATCCACCAAAACTAGGAGCACCCTGGTTATCCCTACCAACTGAACCATTATCTACCCATGATTGGTAGCCTGTCTTTCCCTTTCTTCTTCTCTGGGTTTCTTCCGGTCCTTCCTCCACTTCAGTGCCACTTGCAGTGCTGGCCGATGGCTTCCTCCTCATCCGGGACTTGCGTTTTGGTTTGCTCTTATCCCTTCCCCACAATTTTTCAAATGCTAGTGCAAGTGCTGACTGACCAAGGGGGAGTGCTAATGCCATGAGGAAAGCTTTTGGACCAGTAGCCACCAACCAAGAAAGGATGATGATTGGAAACGTCCAACCATAGGATTTGAAAACCTGCACTGATGAAAATGCAACATATTGGAACACTTGTACTACTTGAAAAGTTAATGTAAGTAGACACATAAAGGATGATGGAAATCTTGAGGAACCTACTGTAAGTAGATGAGTTACCACTAATCAAAGATGATGTCACTGGGGTGAGTAATTCTAATTTAACTTTAAAAAAAACAAAAGACGATCATTCTTTTATACAGGATAGTTGAGGCATCAGATGCCTTCATCAAGAAAAACATAGGTAATGTAAAAGTAAAAATCATAAGTACAAGGGAAGAAATACAACGAAAAAAACACACACAGAAGCTTTAAAAGAGCCCTGAATGCATCAGATATAAAGTTAAGCACAAAATTGTTAGATATAAATGGCGGACAAGGCTATGTAAACTGCAAGCCATGTCACCTAAATACTGCCTTACAGCTTACAAGAAAACAAGATGCTTGTTCATGGAAAAGAAAAACAAAAGGAAAGGAAAAAAACAAGAAAACAACAAAGCGAGACAGATTGCCAGACAGCTCACCAAACCATTGTCATGCTGCGCTCTCTCAGATTAAAATTTTAGGTGATGTTTACAAGATTCGCTAACCAATTACCAGTTGCTAGAACAAAAGATATCTGTTGTGATTTGGAATTCTGATCATAAATTTTTCATCACAATTAATGTTTGGTGGGCATGGTGCCATCATGCCTTTCTCTCTCTCTCATTCATCGCTCATGCATTGTTATTTTGTAGAATGTACTTATCAAACATCCATAAATTGAATCAAAATTATGTCTTTGCAAACTAGTAATAATAACTAAGAAGGAAATCTCCTGTTGAAATGGTAAATGAAATTCCTGACCGTAAACTTCTTCAAACGAGTGGATTCATATTGATGCTGTTAGCTGACCTACTAAATCAAGATGTTAGGTACTCATTGCTTCCTGAATAAGATAAAATTGACCAGAATTTAGCTGCATATCCAGATTCTGAATAGAGAAGCACATCTGTTGCCTGGTAAATTCTAAGATTGGTAGCCAAACCAAAATCTGAAGTGTTGAAATGTAACCATCTTAAATACTAAAAACTTGCCAGGCAAATGCTTGCCTCTACCAAGAAAACTTCACATAAGGAACTACCTAATGCACCACACCTTAGCTGAGAATATGCATGGCAGGGTGTGCAGCGGTGCTTGATTGCTCAAGAGATGTCTTCAACAAAAACTCCAGCAAACATAAATTGTCTGCCAACTTTGTAAAGAATCATGTTGCTCTAAATTAGACATTAGTTAAATATACATGTCACCAAAGCCTTAACCTATTAAATCAACTTAAGCTGTAAGATTTTTTTAACATAAGAGCTGGGATAGACAGGAGGAAAAGTTTCTTCCTAGACAAAGCGGTGTAAGCCATCATGATCCCATAATATATATTTTTAGAATCTGGGTTAGGAACCGATTATTACTTAAAATATTATAATTTTTAGTTTTCCTTCCTTTATTATTTGACAATTTTAAAATGTATCAATAACCCAGACAAGGCTCGACAAAAAACTAGAGTTTCAATAAGAAATTCTATTTTCTGGGAAAAAAGAAAGAAATTTTATTTGCAGTCTGTATCCTTATCAAACTTTATAAGAATGTCTACACCAACTGTTCCACATCTTACTGTTATAAGGTATATCATGAATGAATTACTGCCTATCTATGGAAACAGCTCACTTGTTAGGCTAATTCATCACAATCTAACATCTAAAGTGAAAATGAATAAGTAAAACTGATATAATGTGGAGTTGCACTAGGTTTATGAAAGCAAATTTAAATCTTTTTTCCCCCTATAAACAAATCGTAATCATCTGTTACATGAAAGAGTGAAATCAATAAAGAACTCTAATAGCTCTTTAAGGGTAACAAAAAGAGATAAAGAATAACAATAATCTTCGTATCTATTGATGTCTCTTCTCTATCTTTGACAGTAAAAATAGAGGAGAGATCCCAATGTCCAGCCCAATGGGTATCTATGTAATTATGAATGATAGGAAACAAGAGAGAAATGGAAAATCTGGTGTATTCTATCTTCCAAGTACTTGAAAACTTCTTTATTTATAAAGAAAAAAAGAGGGGAACACACACATATCATCCCTGTATTATGGAGGACATGTTCAACACATAAGTTTAAAATTTTTCATGTATGTTATTCCAAACATTTTACAAATAGGTTTTCAGGTGCTTAGGAAATTTCCCATATAATGGACCGAACAGCATATATGCAATCAAGATGTAAAAAACTAAAGTAACAAAAATGAAATACACAAAAAAACGTAATGAAAATGATACATAAACAACAAGACAATAGGTGTCATAAAACCAAAACGAATGGTCACCTTTCATCAGCATCTACAAAATAATCAATACCATTTATTCCAAAGAAAATAAAAGAAAAAAAGTCAATTAGCATGCAATCAAGAGGCTGCTATATTCTAGTCTACAAGATAAACTACTACATTATTTTAGTATCAAATTTCTCGGCATCATAGAAATAGCAGCATTAACTAAAACCCCAGTACTGAGAACACTTAAACGACAGAGACAAGCAAACATAGAATCAGCATAGTAACCGAAGTAAAATTAATTTACCTTGAAAATCCATACGCTGTCAATGGCCTCTTCCCAAGTTCCACTTGTCCCTTCCTCGATTTCCGGAGGCTCATCGGACCACCACCATAGTCTCTTCTTCCGACACTCCTCCTCATCCTCTTCTTCTTCATCATCATCCACACCCTTGCCTCTGAAACTGAAGTTGAATTTTCGGTCTCGGACGGTTTCGGCATTGGAATCCCAACGCGGGTACTTAGTGGAGAAGTAAATACGAGTATGAAAGAATGATTTTGGGGAGGAGAAGTGCGCAGGTGAAGGGGGTGAAGGCAGGAGGAATCGCCATGGACAGGGCTGAAGTCGAGGTTGAGGAACAACGGAGAAGAGGTGCGAGCAGTGATGGGCTTCCATTTGCCACGTCCTCATTATCTTTCTCCATGACTCATTAATTTCAATTCTTCATTTTTATTTAAATTCTTTTGTCTCCAAGAACTTTTCGTCCAGTGCAAATTTTAAAAAGATAAATTAAAATAAAAAACAAGTTAATAATATTAATCACAAAAATTAGTAACGAAATGAATAATGCATGAAAAAATTCATTTGTTTTTTTGTTTCATTGGAATAAAATAATTTAAGTATACAATTAGTCCTGCCAGCTGTATACTTTAGTCATTACCAAAAGCAAAATATATATATATACATACCTAAATTTTTTTCGCTCAATTTTATTGATATATTAATGTTATAAGTTGGGAGTTTGTATATTACATAAAATCACATAAATAAATGAGTATTTCCACCAAGGTAGAGACAAAAAGTGTAAAGAATAAATTTTTTGTAATTAGGTTTGTTATGTATGCAAAATTTAGAAATTATTTGGCTCTAGAGTTGGAAATCCACGCTTGTCTATTGCAAGCCAATTATTGTGCGGATCAGGGCAGGCCAATAGACCATTCATGCGGGTCAGAAATTTCCAAGTCCACCCCCTAGAGTGTAGGCTGAAGGGTTAAATAGGCTAGCCTACATTCTTTCGGCTCTTTTTTGTAAATGTCTTTTAGCCATACATCTGTAATACTACAATACAGAGTGTTTGATTTACATTTTTACAAATTAAACTGTATTTTTTAATTATTATTTATTTTTTTTTTATTTAAACAGTTTTTCAGTAAATTTCTCTACTTTTATCTAAACTTCATTTTTATAAATGGTAGTTATTCTAAAAACACTTTTATAAAAAAATAAACTAAACGGCACTTAGTTCCAACAAAATTTACAACCTCAACTACAGTACAAAGATCAAAGTCTTAACCCATATAATAACATAAATGAAAAGTTTCATCACAAGAGTTTTAATTTTCATAATCTAATCTAATCATTTTTATCATCATTGATCATGTTTAAAACCAGGGACTGGGGCTTTTTGTTGTTTAATTTAGATTTTGTTTTTAAGTTTTTGAAGGATTGATTTAACTATTTATTATTTAAGCATTAAAATTAAAAAAAAACAAATGGAAAATGGTCAGGCTATGAGCCCGCTTTTACCATAGGCTATGGGTACATTTGGACACTTGTGTGCAAATAGAAAAAATCAATATGGGAGTGAGTTTTGCATGTTGGGACCTTTTTTATGGAAGTTTTTAAATTTTATATTAGTGGGAAGTGGGTGTATGTATAAATATATAAATTAAGAATTAGCAATTTTGGACTGCCATTCACCTAAGGTGATTTTATTCTATTCCATAAATCCAGTTGGCCAAAAACATGTGGACGCCCATTCTAAAAAGTTTAAAATTTTCCAGCCAGCCCCTCACTTTTTATGGGCTAAGTATTTCAAGCCTCCAATTTCTTACTTTATCATTTACTTAATAGATGAAAGCCCTCTCATTCATGCTTATTGGAATTGGCTCTTAAAAACTCATATTTTATATTGATGTTGCCCACAATATTGTTAATAATATTTTATAAATAATACATGCATTTTAAAAAAAGTATATTTTTTATATAGCTTTATATTTTTAATGAAACATTAATTTCTTTTACTAATACTTGTAGTGGCGTATTTAGAACTTTAAGCCAGCTAGGCGAACATTTGCCATGGTCAGCAGGTGCAAAATAATTTTTCAAAAAACTTAGTATTTAAATTTAAAACAATTTATAATGATTTATTATCTTTAATCAAAATAAATATGTCCATTTGAATTTTTGTGTTAACTCAATGAGTTTAATCCATTTATATTGTTATGATTTTGTTCTTTTATTCATATTTTGCAGATATAACTAATTAGTTGATGATCCTGTCCTTAACATTGATGATCATGGCGCAATAGATCCCATTCCCAGCTAAAAGACGAGCTCCCATAATCTACCTGTATGTTCCATTCCATACAATCATCCATTGTTAAGGACTTGAAAGGCTAATAATATATATTCCCCCTTTTTTTAAGTTTTCTATTTTATCCCCGAAAAAACGTTGTTATTTTATAAATTCAATGTATTTTTCACTTTTACTTTCCAACTATATCCCTATTATTAATTCCATTTTTTCCCTTTTTTATATAGTACTTCTTATTATAAGGCGGTTTCTAATTAAAGGAAGTCACATATGCAAAATATAGCTCATATTTTAAGTATTAAATAATGTTTTCCATGTTTGCACCTCATTAAAAGTTATGGTGGAGAGAGATTAAAAAATATATAAATAAGATGTGTGATGTGTCCATTTTACTTATAAAATACCTATATTTTGTTTATATTTTCATCTCAAAATATTGTAATTTAATACTTTTTGGCATGATTATGCATAACTTGGAATATATTTGCATTATAAGAATATTTATGAGGATTTTGAGCTACATAAAGCTAAAAAATTGGAGTAAAATGCATAAGAGCTAGTCTACCCAATCTCCACTAATTTACTCACCGTTAGACAGGTGAAGAGGTGTAGAGGAACAATTTTAACATGAAGACCCGACGCCAAGTCAACCATGAAGACACCCAGCCAGCGCCGGGTGGTCTCGTTACCTAGGTAAGAAGACGCTTCGAGCCAGCGCCAGATGGAGGAAAATTAGATGGACCTGACACCGACTTATTTCGAGAGTTGAACTAATCTTTTAAGCATTTTCATAATATTTTGGGCTTTTATACGTTTCCAAACTTTTTTTATAAATGGAGACACAACATAAACATAAAAGGGGGATTCAGTCAAGCGACAGGAGGCTAGAAAACACGATTTTGAAGCTTTTTGAGCAACTAGAAGAGATCAGAAGGCAAAAAGAGCAAGAAATTGAGGGGGTTCTAGAGAAACCTTTGAGTTTCTTCTTTTCTACCATTCTTTTTTGTAGTTTTTGTTTTATGATTTGAGATTTTATCTTGGTTGAGATGATTAAGTTTATGGATAACTAAATTCCCAGTAAGAGGTAGGAATGTAACTTAATTGGGATTAACTCAATTTTACAATTTTTATTATCACTCTGGAATTTGAGTTTTAATTATATATATATGTTTGATTTTTATAATTATATTTTGTCTTCTGTATTTTAAATAATGATTTTGTGACTACTCACCATAAAATCTAATCTGTGAGCGAGCTTAAAGAGTTGAAAGAAGAAGACTGAGTCTAAACTTAAGAAGACAGATATAGATAACTAAACTAGAAATAAATCTAGGAATCTGCGGTGACTTAAGTTGTAGCTTCAGGATTTGGTTAGATGAGTAAGTTGCACAAAAACAAATTCAACTTTAATTAAACACGTACTAATACACTGAGAATTGATTAGGATATAATAGAAACAATTATTACTATAATTGCATAGAGTCTAATTAAGAAAGTGAACTAAGTTATCTTAATAAGTGAACATTGATTTCTTGACACTTCTAGTGATTGAATTAAACTTATAAATTGAATTGTTTGCTTCTCTTTTTTATTTCTAATTTTTCTAATTGAATTGTTAATTGCTTTTGAATTAAAAATTGAGTGCTGATAGATATCACAACCTCCCTTGGGTACGACTCCAGAATACTCTGGACTTTTTATTACCGCGATCGGGATCCTGTAATTCGTCTGTCAGAGGCTTGTTCAATATGGCATAAAAGATCTCCTCTGTGAAATTCGAATATTAAACTATAAAATTCGTCTATCAGAGGCATACTCTACCGAGACTTACAAATTCTTATTTTGAAATTCGAATTTTAAAGTCCAAAGTTCGTCTGTCAGATAGGGTGACTTTGAACTCTCTCTGAACTTCACCAATATTCGAATTTTGATTAAACTTCATACGAATTTTGCATATATTTACTAGCACTACTTAATCTAAAATTTGAATTTCATAACTGAAATTCATTTGTTAGAGATGAAACCTTCATATATTCGAATTTCATTAAACAAAGTTTGAATTTTGCAAAAAATACACATGAGTCAATTAGAAAAATTCGTCTATTAGTCATTAGTCTTCAAATTTAACATATGCTAACATAGGATAACTGTGAAATCACTTGTTTAAATGTTGTAGCAATAAAAATGAGTAAGAATCAAAGTTTTTTACCCAGTGTATATGGTGAAAAATCTGAACAATTTTGTCTTCACACATTATTCATTAGATTTCTTCACTTTGTCATTTGATACTCCTTTGATATTCTTCTTTTCAAACTCTAATGGTTTGAAATCATCAAAACTTCTTATTCAACATGTCTTTATAAGTTAGGCTCACTCTTCTCCTTTCAACTCTTAAAACTCACCCACAAATTAGATTTTATGGTGGGCAGTCACAAAATTAATGTCACACCCGGAAATATGACGCGAATAGCGTGAAAATGAAAGAAAAATGAGAAATCGGCCTCCACGACGGAAGCTGATTTCAGAGGAGTCACCACCAAAATTTTAAGAAAAATTTTGGAAAACCAAATAAAAAGGGAAAGGATGAACTGCGAATCAGAGTTGAGTTCGGGAGTACAATTGTAAGTGAGAAAGATGTTAGGCACCCCCACAACACTCGTTCCTAAAAACGGTTACCTTAAGTTGATCATGCAATTTTTATGACTTTTAAAAAAAATTATTTTGATTGCCCTTTAATTATTCACATGTAAAAATAAATATAAAAATGAGAGAAAATAAAAATAAAAACTAAAAATGAAAATAAAGAATAAAATGAAAATATGAGAAGTTGAGAAAATAAAATAAGAGAAAATATTATTTATTTAAAAGAGTGGACTTGACCCATAATCAGAGTCTGGAGCTTACGTACTCTGCCATGGGGATCAAAGTCAACGTAATTCGGACTTAAAAATACGCGTCACTTGGTTAATATTTTTTATTAAAAAAATTTTTCTTTTGAAAAGAGAGTTTAGAGGGAATAATTTTTTTAATTATTATTATTATATATATATATATTAACAATAAAGATTTGTGGTGACTTTATCACTTACAACTCGCTGATTGATACCTAAGTGCTCACGGTGTTACCACTCGGAGATCAAAGGTAAAAAAAGACTTAAAGGATAAAATTGGGAAAAATAAATTTTGCATAAATCATTTATATTTCCTTATTAAATTATAAACATAAACACAACCATGGTAACACATTTTTATAAAAAAAAAAAGTGATAAAAGGAACTTAAAAATATGACTTTTATATATATATATATGTATATATATTATCTATTTTATTTATTTATTTATTTATTTTAGAAAAAGAATCAACCAGGATCTATGGTGACTTTATCACTCATAGCTCGTTAATTGGCACCTAAATACCTACGGTGTTACCACTCAAAGTATAAAAGTAAAAAGAAAATGTTTGAAGGAAGACACAAAATTTTTATACAAATTATTTTTATTTTCTTTTTATTACAAAAATAGAAATAAATATGATCCTTTTAACACATATTTATTTGTTTAAAGGAAAAACATTAAGAAGAATTTAAAATGTGATTATTACATATATTTTTGAAGAGAAATAATTAGCATATGTGGTGACTTTAGCACTCACAAGTTACTGATCAATACCTAAATACCCACCGTGTTACCACTCTAGGAAGATAAGTGAAAATGATAAAAACTTGAAAGAAAATGAATTACTTTATTTTCAATCATTTTTACTATTATTATTATTTTTTAAATTATGAAATGAAAAGGCAATTAGAAAAAAAAGCATAAATAATAAAAATTGAAGGAATATAAATAATTTAAATATGAATTATTTTTATAAAAATAGAAATAAATAAGATCCTCTTAACACATATTTATTAAAAGAAAAGCATTAAGAAGAATTCAAAATTTAATTATTACGTATATTTTTGAAAAGAAATAATCAACATATGTGGTGACTTTATCATTCACAAATTACTGATTAATACTTAATTACCCACAGTGTTACCACTCGGGGCAGATAAATGATAAGAGCTTGGATGAAAACGAATAATTTTTTGTTCAAAATATTTTTATTTTCTTATTTCAAATTATGGAATGAAAGGGTAACTAGAAGAAGGCATAAAAAAAAATCAAAGGAAAGCAAATAATTTCTATATAAATAAATAAGAGATCACAAAGTTTATTTCATGAAGTGAAGCACAGTGTTCATTGAGACGATAATGAAAGAGAATATTTGATTCTGACTCTGATGAATTACCACCGGTTATTGCAATCCATAGCTATTCATCTTTTCAAAGCTAATGAGATGCACATGAAATGACTATATGCACTGTCCCTTGCGCTTGCAACATGTGGGGGTAGAAACAGATAACATCTTCATTAGCAAAATATGCAAAATTACTATGTAATCTGAGCTAAATTTCTAAAATGCAGAATTTGTTCAAGAGTTGTTGTTTCCTTAGGGATGACATAAATAGCGAAATTGAACTTCATGGAAGTTTGACAATACATTTCTATCCCTAATACTTTCAAGATCAGCATTCGTTTTGAAAAGATGCTGACAATACATAATCAAGAAGCATTTAGAAGATATGATCCTTCATGTACTTTTCTAAACAACAATTATCACATTAAGTGAAGTTAATTACATGTTACTTTTAAATCAACTTTAAATCCTCTTCTAAATATAGAAATACATTTGTGAGCTAGAAAGGAAAGCGAGCACTCAAAATAGCAGCACCCAAGAGCACAGATTCACTTTTCCTTGGAAGAATAATTCTCTTATTTATGTTTTTAGCTATTATATTTAAGCATTCGAAAATCGAATTCCTAATCAATTTCCCCCTAATGCTAATATACCATTTCAAAACCAAAACAATGATGGCATGATGGTCTCACAATCAAATCACAGGACCCGGATAACCAAGCATAATCCCCATGATATCAGCAGCAATAGAAACAAAGTCCCAAACAAAAACGCACCAAAACAAGATTTCCCAAATACAAAATTTTCCCATGACAAAGCCCCCATCGATAGTACCAGAAACTAAATATCCCACGGCTCTAAACCAAATTTCCAGTGATAGAACACTACAAATCAAAATGACTCACAGACACAATAATATTAACCATGGTTTAACCTATCAACTATTAAACTTATATCTAGTAACAAAACAGGTTCATCAAGGGGTGTTCAACCAACCCGGCAGCCCGATAGGCCTGATCCTACCCGGTATACTAGGTTGGTCCGAACACCGGGCCGAATTGGACACCAGGTGTAACATCCCTAAAATGTTAGATAACTGAAAATCCATAGAAAATTTACAAAAATGGGCAGACACCATTTTGCGTGAAATAGGGTAAAAAAGTCATTTTTTCCTATTGAACGAAAAAATGAAAAATTACATTTTTGCCCCTAAGAATTATGGAAATGACAATTTTGTCCCCAAGAATTCACATGGGGAAGTCAAATATTTTGGCAAAAATTACACCTAATGACCCAAAAATTTTAAAAATTATAAATTTATCCCAGGTCAAGGGTATTTTGGTAAATATGAAAAATTATAGTCAAAATGAAGGTCTCAATGAGCTAAAACTAATGAAATATAGTATGAAATTTATTAAGATCAAAATAATATTTATTGGATACTTATGATTTAATATTAATATCTTACCCGATAAATGTTAGTTTGGACTGTAGGAAGAGGCAATATTTATTCAAGAAAAATGTGGAGGTCTTATATTTAGACCAATTGAGATAAGTATATTATGTTAATTTTATATCCCAATATAATTATAATTAGTATCCCAATAATAGTAAAATATACTGCTAAAGTAACTTTATTTGTCCAGATCGGTTCAGGATATATTTGGATAAGTAAATATCTGAAATTTTTGGACCAAAATACTCCCTATTTCATGGCCAACAAGCTGCATATGATAGAATTATATTATTCAATTAATTATGTCATTTTCCATGGAGATTTCAAGAACATTAAGTGGCAAGTTTTATTGGTTGGAAAATTTATATATACTCCCTCTTTTCTCATGTCTTGGCCGACCATATAGCAAGGAAGAAAGGAAAAGAAGTCTGCAAATTGAAGAAAGGAAGGGAAGCCACGTGATGAAGGAAAAAAGAGGAGAAAAAGGAAAAGAAAATCCCAAATAAATTGGTAAGCAAGTTTCTTTTAATTTGTAAGTGTTCTAACCTAGTTTCTAAGTAATTTGAGTTGGTTTTCTTGAATTTTCTCCTTCTCCCTTTACTGTTCTAATCTTGGCCTAAGCATGATAATAAGAGGGAAGGAGTTTTAAGCCATAAATTTACAAGAAAGCATGAGATTTTTCAAGAAAAGTAAACTAGGTGTGTTTTAAAGCAAGTTTTTGTGCAAAACCAATTTCTTCCTCTTAAGAGCATATTTTGGTCAGACTAATAAGGTGGGAAGGAGCTGGATTTTCATGTATTTGATGGCAAAAATGAGTTCCCCATGATGAAAAATCTTAAAGACAAGTATTGGCTCAAAGATTAGGCTTTAAATAAAGAAATTAAGTCTTTAGGGTTTTAAATGAGACTTTATAAAGTAGCTACTTATTCTAGTTGATTGAGAAAGTGTTTAATGATATTAAGGGACTTGAGAAAGCCTAAGGAGGCTAGTGGAAGCATTAGATTCAAGAGGAAGAGGCAAATGAATGCTTCAAGGTAGCTAAGTTTCATATTCTTGCTTTATATTCTTTCATTGTCTTTCTATGATTAAATTGTGTTGCCATATTGCAATTGTGATTTCTTTGATTGGTCTTGGCTGTAAAATGATGGGTTTTATTCCCCGGAGTGTCCATTTTCTAAGCCGTTATGCTGCCAAAATTTTTATAACCAATGTGGCAATTTATTGTGTAAATATGATTGATGTAATTAAATGTGATCAATGTGAGTTATTTGACATAATTGACATAATTGCATGAAATGTAACTTGCTACTGAGATTACCCCCAATCTCATCCCCTCAAATAGCCCAAATGATAGGCACAAGCAATGTCAAGGAGATTAAGGAGCCAAAGAGAATGAAAGAGAGAATGATGCTTGATGATAATTTCAAGCTATGATTCCATATTTTAAAATAATGTATTAAAACTATGTATATGCATATGGATCTGTATCCTTGTACTATTATGTTCTTATGAGCATTATGAGATGATTGGCATGGTTTTGAAACATGGATTGGTCATGTGAACATGTTATAAGGCCTATTTTCCATGATTACCTTGCAAATAGCTCATTTTATAGCAATAAAAGTAAAGTTAATACTATTTGACTAAAATAGGAAAAGTAAGTCAAGTGTTATATATTATCTAAAACTAGAGAGAACAATATTTCCAATGAGCTAAATAACACATAATTTGGATATATGTACGATTTATAGTGTAATTTTAAAGTTCAGGATCAAAACTGGACAGTGATGTGAAGGCTGCGAATTTTACTGAATATATTACTTCTATTTGAAAAGTGATATAAAATCGTACAGAGCTCCAAAAATTTATTGATTTACATTTATGAAAATATTTATCTTTTGAGGTTAATATGCCACTAGTTTGAGTTCAATTAAAGCTGTACAATGAGAGATATACAAGTTTTCCCAAGACTGTTCCAGAAAAAGTGATGTTCTGATTCCTAGTGATTCAAATTGATTATGTGCCTTATCTAGACTAAATAAATGTATAAGAAAAATATGGAGGTAAGTAGACATATATATCTTTCCAATGGAATATAGAATATATGATTTGGCTCAGTATAGACTTAGATATGAATTTTTACAATTATGGCCAAAATCCTGGAAAAGAGAAAATGACTATTCAAACAGTGGTAGTTTAAATATTAAACTATATCAATTGGTGTAGTTAAATACAATTTTCATATTTTTTTTCATTGTATATAATATTTCTATCTTCATTTAGAGACTTGAATCACATTAATATCATTTTTCTGAAATTAGTTATGATTTTTTAAATTTCAGCTAGAAAAATGGATAATATATGAACAGTAAATTCTGAAAAATTTTATTTTTCAGATTTAATCCCTTTAATGATTCAAGCTTCTAAAATGGCTTAGATGGACATTAGAAATGATATATTACTTGGGAAAATGTATGATAAAGTAAGGTGTTACACCAGGTTGAGGTCAAACTCGATCTCGCCCGGTCCCGGTACATATATACTTATATATATATATATTTAAAAAATTTATAAATATAAATTTTATATGGTATTTTTTATACATCATATATATATATAATAAATTGGCTATATCATTATTATGAATATTTTTAAAAATCTAATCTTTTAATTTTACTTAAAACTTTAAATTAATTTCTTAATATTGTGTAAAAATAATACATGATTATTAAGTATTTATAATTTTAATAAATGTTACTTTTGATTATAATATTATTTTTAAGAAAAAATATTTTGAACAAATATAACTATATTTTTGTTAATAAATAAAATTAATTAATTTTTTATTTTTAAATACTTTTAAGACCGGGCCAACCCCGATCTCATATGTCGGGTTAACCCGGTCCTGCTCTATCTTACAAAGGCTGGGCATCGGGTTGACTATCAACCCGGTCTTACCCGGACTTTGTGCACCCCTAGGTTCATCCCTAAAAAAAACTTAATCAATCAAAATGCAACCATGCAAACCCATAAATCTCATTATCTACAATTTATTCTTTGAAGCCCTGAGACAAACAAGTTCGCAAAAGGCCAAGGCAAAACATTCCAGAATCAGAGATTGAATCGACAAGGGACTAAAACAAGGTTCATGGTTCAGTGGGGTAGCAAGGGACTTCTTTTTTTTTTTTTGTGCACTTAACAAACTGCTTTTCTATGAAACCTCATCCGGACAAATAAAAATGTGCTAGAAACATAACATCATACCAATATACCAAAATAAAAATGAGAACGCTCACTGATCAAATGAACATAAATGAAAGCTTGATCGATCACAATCAAACAACATAATAGATTCATCTTGATAAAACAGAGTCTAAGAAGAGAAGACAGCAAAGCAAACGGGTCCCAAGGGAACAGAACTCAACATCATTTCTCAAAAGGCAGTAAGCTCAAAAGATTCACAAAGTTAAGGAACTTAAGAACTCAAAATCAAATCTCTAATAAATCCCTCCTAATGCTAATGCACGATCTCGAAATAAAATCAGAACAAAAATAGTATGGAGGTCTCATAACCAAATTGCAAAACCCAAATGATAAGCATGATCTCCACGCTATCAGCAATGAAAACAAGGCATCCATTCAAGCCAACTAACCAAAATTCTTTAGTAAAGTTTACCAGCTAAAGCCACACAATTCTTTACGTACAATGCTCTACTGCTTCCCAGCTCCTTAACAACTCAGAGCCACCCTCAAGCCTCCTCTGTTTTCTCCCTTAGTCTTTCCTTTGTGTCTCCCAATTTTGTTCTCTTTCTCTAAGGTTTTTCTAAGGTTTTTTCGGCGTCCCCTCCTCGTTATCTCCTCTGCCTTTTTTCTAGCGTTCTTCGACGTCCAGAAATCCCTTCTCCTTCTAATCACTTCCTGACCCATTTATAGGACCTCTGCAAGTGAAAGAAAAGAGTCTCCTGAGCGCGTGATCCCGGCCTTTTCCTTCTCTCATTCCCAATTTCACTCTCCTGTTCTCTGCCGCTCCCTCTACCATTTTTGTGCCAAATTCGTGAGCCTCCAAATGCTCCCTCACCTTCATTACACTGCCGTACCTAGTACAGAGGAATGGAGGGAGGTAATTTGTTGTTTCTGCACCTCCCTCGCTTTACTTCTCTCACCCACGCTTGAACCCAAACCCTAGCTTCCTTCCCTCTGCATTGCGCTCCTCTTCTCTGTCTCTGCTCACTCGCTCTTTCCCAGGCTTTCGCGAACCTAAGCCTCTGCTCAGAGGCTCCCTCTGTGCCTTTTGCCCGAGCCTTGACTGGGGCTCCCTCTCACTCAAGCATGCCCCGCCCTCGATCTCGTACGCCTTTACCTCCACTACTCTGCTGTAACAAGGTACGGAGTAGTGGAGGGGATTCCTTTGCCTTTGATCTCCTGTGTACTCGAGTCCGGACCACACCTCCCATTCTTCCTCGGCTCCTTCTTTGTCTTTTCTTCCACAAACCCCAACTCTTTATGCTTCTCTTCAATCTATTTGAGCCTCTTTGCTGAGGCCCTCTTGAGACTCTCTCATGAGCCCTAGGCTAGGGCTCCCTTTGATTCGTGCGTGAGCCTCTGCTCATAGACACACGAGCCCTGAACTAGGGCTCCCTCTCTCTGGTCCCCCCTTGCGGCTCCCTCACTTCTGAGTTGTCTCTCGCCGAAGCTCTTCTCTGAATCTCATGTGATTCCCTGTCTTCCGTACCTAAGCCCTCAAAATGGGGCTCAGGATTACCTTGGGCTAAAATCAGCTCAAGGTAAAATTTTGTTTTTGTTTTTTGTTGTTTTTTATTTGTTTTTATTTCTTTTTTTATTTAGCTAAATAATTTATTATTATTATTATTATTATTTACATATTATTTATTTATTTGTATTATGTATTATTTATTTTTTGTTAATGGACTTATGTATTATTATTATTTATTATTTATTTATTATTATCATCATTTTTTTTATGTATAAGATCCGGACAAAATACGGTGTTCACAATTAATATTTAAAATAAGGAAGACATAATATAATTATAAAAATCAAACATATATATATAATTAAAGCTCAAATTTCAAAGTCATAATCAAAGTTGTAAAATTAAGTTAATTCTAATTAAGCTACATCCTTACCTTTGATTAGGAATTTAGCAATTCATAAACTTAATCATGTCAACCAAGATAAAATCCCGAATCATAAAACAAAACCTACAAAAAAGAAAGGTAAAAAAGAATAAGCTAGAAGGCTACCCCAAAACTCTCTCAATCTCTTGCTCTTTTTGCCTTCTGATCTCCTAGTTGCTCAAAAAGTTTCAGAATCGTGTTCTCTAGCCTCCTAGTGCTTGACTGATTCCCCCTTTTATGTTTATGTCGTGTCTCCTTTTAAAAAGAAAGTCCAAAAACCCATAAAAGCCCAAAATATCTAAAAAATGTACAAAAGATCAGTTAGGCTCTCGAAACAAGCCAGTGTCGGGTCCATCTAATTTTTCTCCATCCAGTGCCGGCTTGACGTGTCTTTTTACCCAGGTAACAAGACCACCAAGCACTGGCTGGGCGTCTTCGTGGTTGACGTGGTGCTAGGTTTTCATGTTAGAATTATTCCTCTTTGCCTCCTCACCCGTCCGCTGGTAAGTAAATTAGTGGGGACTAGGTGGAGTAACTCCTATGCGTTTTACTCCAATTTTTTGATTTTATGTAGTTCAAAATCCTTATAAATATTCCTATGATACAAATAGATTCAAAGTTATGCAGAATCATACAAAAAAGTATCAAATTACAATATTTTGAGATGAAAATATATATAAAATATAAATATTTTGCAGGCACAAAATAGACGAATAATGTGTTATAATTACTAAGGGTAATATTAGAAAATTATAATAAATTTTGCAAAATTTAATAATTTTAATTATTTTTAACCACTTATCTTGATATTTGTAAATTAGTTAAAATTGACTTATAATAAAAAATATATGGATGTGTAAATTAGTTAAAAATGACTTCTAACAAAAAATAGATTGATATGTAAATTAGTTAAAGTAATTTATAATAGAGAATAGAAGAAGTAGTGCTTACTTTTTATAATTTAATACATTAAAAATCAAATTTCAAGATTCTTTAAATATAGGAGTTATTTTAATCATTACTTTAATTAAAATTTTCTTAATTTATGTCTCCCAACTTTAAATCTTTAAATAATAATGGATGTGTGGCAGAGAAATAGTATGTGAGCAAATAGCGTGTGTTTCGGAATTTCGAACTGAAGGTTCGGCCGTTCGAGTTAGTTGGTAATTTTTATTTGTTTATTTAGATGTCTGACTGAGATACAATTGAAGGAAATGAAGATGAGACAGCTGATTGTGTTATAGTTTTAATTTAATTTAATTTAATTTAATATTTTATTCCATCGCGTTGGAAACTACGTAGTTTTTTAATGGTTATTTATGGGAACTATCTAGGTTTTTATTTATGGTTATTTAATTATTATGTAGAAAAGAAAACAATATTTTTCATTTCAACGTCATATTTTATTTTAATAACCGTGTTAAAAAGTAGATTGAACAAAAATGAGATTTTTATTTAGTTTATCTATTTTATATGACAAAAATAATTATCTTTTTATTAAATGTTGGGTACGATAAAATAATATATTAATAAAATTCAATGAAAAATAAATTATTTTTTGGATCAAAAAACAAATGATAAAAATTTTTTTGAAGTAAAAAATAAAAAATAAATTTTGTAATTAATTTAAAAATCAAAATTCAATCACATAAAAATTATAATTAAAAATTTTAAGGGAGCATTTGATTTATTCAATTAAAAATATTTTATTCTATAAGAAATAAGATATAATAACATTGATAATTTTTTTTGTTATTATTACTATTTAAGAGTGATTATTATTCTTTCATAGAAAAAAAAAGAAAGGTATTTTTTGAAATAGAAAAAAGATTTATTTTGTTTTAATTTTATTTTTTCATTTGCATAACCATAAATAAGATATTACCGATCTATATATTCTCTCAATTTCTGATTATAAGTCACATTTTATTCTCCTCATTCTTGTTCATAAAGTACTTTTAACTATCGCATAAAAATCAAGGGTGATAATTAATAATTGAAAATTTTTCTACAATTTCTTAAATTATCATTATTTAATATAATTTACCCATAAATTAAACTCTCCAATATTAATTAAATTCCATCATTTTTCAAGGGTAATTTGGGTAAAAGAAAATTAAATACACTATGTAATCTATAAAATATCTTATGTTATTAAATATTAATTTATCTAAAAGATGCCTTGTATAGCGTAATAAAAGGAGTAAAAGGTTTTTATGTCACTTTGCAAAGTGATTAAAGTATTTAATGTTTTTTTCTATAAATATCAAGTTATTGAAAATCATACCGGTCATTTAACTGATTTAAGATTTAATGATTGAACCGTGATTGAACTGTAATTAAAGTAGTAGTAATAAATTAATAATTTTTTTAATTTTATATGCTATACATTATCAAAAAATATTATTAATATGTTTTTTAACCTAATATTAAAATATAAATTGGTTATTATTAATCTATAACCATATTTTAAATTCAAAATGGTCAACTAATATTTTATTTTCATATTATTTGTTAAGTAAATTTATCATTATTAATAATTATGTATCATAATAATAATTATATAATATTATAATTTATAAATAAAAAATTATATAATATTATTATTTAATACTAAAAATAATACTATTTTATTTTAAAAATTAAAAAAAAAGATACTGATCGATTTGACCGATTGGATTAAAAATCGGTGTTAGGCCTGGTCCGGAAGAAGAGTAAAATCAGTGAATTATAGAATCAGTGCAAACTAGTAAAAAACTAGTCGAACCAGACATGAGCCGGTGAAAACCGATTGTAAATCAGTCTAGAACTAATTTGAACTAGCTATTTTTTTTTATTTATTTTTTTAATTTTTAAAATAAAATAGTATTATTTTAGTATTAAATAGTATTATTTTTATATAATTTTTTTATATTATAATATTATATAAGTATTATTATGATATATAATTATTAATAATAATTAAAAAAACTGATAAATGTATTGGTACAAAAACGGTCATGGGCTGGGGGTGACGGGCAATTAATGAAATGGCGGCAAGCGCGTACAAGGGGTGAAAAGAAAGGTTATTAATATTACAACGTTGGTCGGTGCCATCTATGCTCCTCGCCGGTTCTGCGACAAAGGTGCTCGGTAGACCCGAAGTTAAAAAAAATAGTAACAATATTTTTTTTTCTTTTTTTAAAAAAGGTGCTTGCTAGAACTAGTGGTAGATGCACCATCAGAATCAGACCATGTGAGTTCCATTATTGTCCTTTTGTTGTCTTGAATGAATCTGCAGCCTCTCACTCTCACAAGTGTGCAGATGATAAAAACAAATTAATAGGAGTATTTCTATTTTTATATATAAAAATATTTTTTAAATAGACAAATGAAATAAAAAAATATACATATATTATTTATATAATTCTCTCCATAATTTTGACCCATTTTATTGTTTATTCAAGTAAAATAATTCATATATCAATACTTGATGTCAGATTTATTGGTGGGATATATAGTAATTATATAATTTATTTTGAGAATATTATAAAAAATTCTAATTCAATGTTGAGTGGAGTAGCCATACTATGACTGTCGGGTCTAATCAACCGAGTTTGATTTGATATCATTCACGTCCCCAATTTATACATATCTAATTTATAATTGTTACTTTTTTTTAAAAAATATTATTATTATTATATAAAAAATTTAAAATAAAAATCTATAAATCTGACAAATCACAGTTTAAATCCACCCAGACTGATGAGCATTGGATGTTTAATGCAGATTGGTGTCTTGAGTGTGTGTATTTATGTTTTGGTGACAAATTATATAGGTGTAATTTGCATTCCAATCCACACAAATTCAGATATTATAACTGATTAATTTGGTAAGAAGTGACAAGAATCCATCCTGATTATATACTTGTAACTAATTATAGAAATTAATGACATGTTTTGGTACCTGCAATTTGAAGTGTTGGATTGAAATGGATTTTTAGTACATCTTTTAGTTACTTAAATTTACAACCAGTTTTATTTTATTCCTATAACTTTAATAAGTTTTTTTTTTTAATTTTTTAACTTTCAAAATATAACTAAAATTTTTTTATTCCTTAATACCATTAATTAAGTTAATAGAAAATGTTGGCATATAATATTTAAAGCCAACTCCACCAACAAAAAAGTCTAACCCACTGTTTTGATTATTTATCTATTAATTTTATCTTATTTTAGAAATACGTTTAGAATCTAAAGATTGATTATCCCAATCACAACCTAAAAAAGAAAAAACCTAAATTCACTATACGCAAATAAAAACTTGTGCTATCAAGCTTTTCTTTTTCACTCAAATTGTCACATGTTTACCGTAAAAATAAGCAAAACTAAGATATAATTGAAAATTCGGATTTTTTTCCTTCCCTGTGCAAATTTATAAGTTTATATTAGATATGGAAATTTTTTTAAAAGGGGATATTTGATTTTTATTTCTTTTTTTGCCACATCATACATGAAATAAAAATTTGCTTTAAATGGCTGAATAAAGTTATCGTAAATAAATTATGTCAAAACTATGTAATTTAATTTTGCTAAGTTGGCTTTAAAAATTACAAGTTAACATTTTCCGTAAAGTTAATTAACAGTGTTAAAAGAAAGGAAACTTATGACTATGTTTTGAAAGTTAAGAGATAAAAAAAGACTTAATAAAATTAAAGGATTAATAAATTGAATCTTAGTATAAAATTAAAAGTATTCTTTTGCATACTACATAATATTAAATTCATGACCTTTTATTAAATTTAAATCCCAATCTTGCCATCTCCATCTAAGGATGGACCAGCTGCCACTCCTGCTATAATACATGGGTTGGGTGGTTAACCTGTAGAGACGCAGTTCATTGAAGATGGACCCATAACCATAATCCCCGCGTACGTTATGGCTCTATAATGCACCCCCACACCCTGCAATTGCATGCGTCTCCACTCCATTTTTTTTAATATTATTTTTCATTTAAAACATTTAAATATACACTCATCTCTCAATTTTATTCAAGACAAAAAACCCTAGAAAAGATAAGTGTAAGACTCATTCTAAAAAGTAAACCTCATAATTAAAAAAAAATTAAAAAATGAGTTGATTGGTTCTTACCTATTTTTTATCAGTTTGGTAAGTTTTTACTGGTTCCTTTCTTTTTGGCCGATTTTGTAATACTTTGGATTAGTTTAAATACTTACCACCTGTTTGATTTTATTTCTACTAATCAAATCATGATTTTTAATCAATATTTTTTTAAATAAATTTATAATAAATTTCTCTATTTTTAATTGTAATTATTTTAAAAAAAATTTATAAGAAAATAATTCAAACGGACAATTAATTGTTCATTGATTTTGACCAGTTTTAATCCATCTAACCACAATGGCAGCATGATCCCGAGTTTTGTAATTTTAACTTTTGCCTCGGCATCTACTAGTGATCCAGTTCCTGGATTCTTGGGATCCAATCAATCCCACATGGAGCATTGTCAGAAGATTACACCTCAAGTTTACAACTAGCAAAATATTACTATAAAATAGTCTCTACATAGTATAATACTAGTACAGTACATTCAATAAATAGAGTTGTTGTAATCCTATTAAATTTATTTACCTACTTCTGAATTATTTACCTTTATCTCGGCTGTACACGGTACTGTATGAAGACTTCTTTAATTTTTTGTGTGGTCAATGAATGCGTGGATCTATATGTTACAACTACATTTTGTCGAGGTTGTCCTGTCGTATTTTTCTTTTTTTCCTACGGAATCGGGAATTGGAAGTATCAGCAGACAAAATACTATACTGTTAATTCAATTATTCTGGTTGTAGAAATAAATTTAACTAATAGCTAGCTACCTTACTCACGAATGAAAATGATACGTACATGGATATATAATATGTAGTTGTTTTTCAATTTTTTTTTCTGACATGCACAGCAATGTTAGCTCCCTAACTAAAATACATTGACGCAGAAACAGGAGAACATTTTTTTTTATTCTGGTCCGTTGCGGTTTGCATCGGTCTGGCAGTGATAATTTAATAATAATACTAATAATTTATCGTTGAAAGTTGCCCGCCAATAAATTCGAATCGATGTTGTGTGTCAGAGGCAAGTGATGGTCTTAAAAGAATTGAGAAAATAATGTTTTTTTTTTTGCCTGAATTGAGTAAATAATGTTAAAGCAACCAAACATCATAAATAGAAATCATTGAATAAAACTCACCAAGTGTTTTCATCAACTCGGAAAAGTAGTTATATTAGTGTAATAATAAGTTTTGAGTTTGAATCATAAATATATAGTTACATTAAATACTTGATAATAGAGTTCTATAATTTTTTATGATCTTATCTGACTTAATTCAGATTAGCTTAACACTAAGAATGCCATATGGTTTGACAAAGAAAAAATCATTCAATAAAAAACAGCTGCTCTTGCATACATTACACTAAATTCGGAAATACTATATATTTAATTGTTAAAGAAAAAGGGGTATCAACATCAAACAAGTTGAATATAATTAACCCAGATCTCGGTAAATATTTCACAGTAAAACAGATAGCCTAGCCTTGAAGAAAGCGTGCCGTGCTATTGCTATTTGTCCCTGACACTACCAATTACTACCAGTTATAACCTCTATATTAATTCTTTTGATCTACCCCTCTACCCACTTTACTAAATTTCCCACCTAAAATATCATCACAAAACAGACACAACATTGTTATTATTATTATGGTCTCATGATGGGTTAATCAATATATACTTTACTTAATCAGCATGTTGTTAGTTTAGTCCTTATATAATTTGAGGGAACACAATTTAAAGTACATCGTAAAACACATTTGAATATCCACCCTCAAGCATACTCGCTCCATATTTAACGAATATTAAAGAATCTACTAAATATTATATTTTGGTTGCTAATGTGTGAGATTTTAGATTTTAAACAAAAATATAATATGTTGTGTTTAGTGTTATATATTTATTTATACTTTTTTAAGTTTTAGTTAGCAGGTTGTATAATAAAAATAAATGTTTAGATATTTTTTACCATTTAATTATATACTTGCATAGTTTAATTCTTTTCATGAGGTTTCTTTGTATTCTATATTTATATATGGAAGATTTCTATAACAAACATTAATAAAATCAACAAACTTCACCAACAAGCTAGATCCCTTAAATTTGTTATAGGTTTGTTCTCTGAGTGTATGTGCGAAAAAAGTTTTGCTGAAAAGCGGGACAAAACCTACTTTAACAATCACTATACCTAAAAAAAAAAAAATAGTTTAATTACAGCTAAAAAAAGGAAAACAAATTTCTTCCGTATGATAATTTGCACATGCAATTGCGACAAGTGGACACCCCCGCACCCCGCCCCCCCCCCCCCCCTCCCCTTCTGTAATGTGTAATACAATGCATCGGTTCTGCTCCTAGAAATTTCTCAAAGCACTTCAGGTAAATTATATATATCCCAAAAATAACATGTACGTTAGTAATGTGGTAATTAATGTTTCTTTTCTTCTCAACTCTATATATATCTAGTGCAGAGCAAAACCTAGTCTTCACTTCACCATTAGGGTTTCTCTGTATTCTGGCCATAAAGTTTCTTCACAAATGGCACAATCATCTCCACCACCACCGCCTTCATCCCCATCATCCTCTATCAGATTCAAGTACGTGAAACATGCATATTATTTCATACTCTCCAACAAAATGAGCCTCTTCCTCGCCTCCCTAACCTTCCTAGTGGTAGCTCCAGCTTGTCTCTACGTTCAACCCTTCCTTCAAATAATACATCACTTGAACCTTCCTCCATTGCTGCTGTTATTTTCATGCTTAGCTTCACTATTCCTAGCTCACTACTACTTCATGAGCAGATCCACAGAAGTATACCTAGTGGACTTCTCATGCTTCAAACCAGCAATCTCGTGTCTCTGTAGTAAGGAAATGCTTCTGGACAGAGCCGAACGTGTTGGTTTCTTGTCGGAAGAGAGCTTGAAGCTTGTGAGGAAGATAGTGGACAGGTCCGGTTTGGGACCAAACACCTATGTGCCTGAGGCGTTGCTGGAGGTTCCTCCTAATCTGGCTCTGGTGGAGGCGAGGAAGGAGACAGAGACGGTGTTTTTCGGGGCAATCGATGAACTTCTGAAGAAGACAGGCGTAGATGCAAGGGATATCGATATTCTTGTCGTGAACTGCAGTTTGTTTAATCCCACACCCTCTCTGGCTGACATGGTTGTGAATCATTATAAGATGAGAGGCAATGTTTTGTGCTACAACCTTAGTGGTATGGGGTGCAGTGCTGGTGTTCTTTCCGTTGACCTTGCCAATCACCTCTTAAAGGTTCATTCTCCTCCTCTCACAACACACACATGCTAGTTATCTGTATATATATTATAGTCAATTTTCACCACCACTACTACTAATGCATATCCATAGTTATGCAAGAATATCTCCTAAATATGGTGAAGAAAAAGCTGCACGAATGTACTTTTATATAGTTGGTCTTATTTTTTGTACGAAATAGAATAAATTAACGAATAGATTAAGACGTTAAGTTGTATATGTCAAAGTAGATTAGATTTATGTATGTGCTGATTCACACTCGATTAACATGATAGTACGTAACAGGCGCATCCAAACTCTTACGCGTTGGTGCTGAGCACGGAGAACGGAATATCAAGCATGTATTGGGGCAACAACCCCTCCATGCTCCTCGTAAACTGTCTCTTCCGCATGGGTGGCTCCGCCGCCCTCCTCTCCTCCCACCCTTCCGATGTCCGCCGTTCTAAGTACCGCCTCGTCCACACCCTCCGCACCCACGTCGGTGCCGACGACAACAGCTACAATTGCGTCATGCAGCAAGAAGACGACGAACACAAAGTTGGTGTGGCCCTCTCCAAAGAACTCATGAACGTTGCCAGAGACGCCCTCAAAGTCCACATCACAACCTTGGGACCCCGCGTCCTACCCATCTCGGAAAAAATCAAGTTTCTCGTTAACTTGGTTCAGAGGAAGGTGTTGAAGAGAAAGATTGAAGGGTACATGCCTGATTTCAAGCAGGCTTTTCAGCATTTCTGTATTCATACTGGAGGGAGGGCGGTGTTGGACAGAATGCAGAAGAGTTTGAATCTGGAAGATTGGTATATGGAGCCTTCAAGGATGGCGTTATATAGGTTTGGGAACACGTCTTCTAGCTCTGTGTGGTATGAACTGGCTTATTGTGAGGCTAAGGGAAGGGTGAAGAAAGGTGACAGAGTGTGGCAGATGGCGTTTGGGTCTGGGTTTAAGTGTAACACTGCAGTGTGGATGTCTTTGAACACCATTGATCCTGCGTCTAACAAGAGTCCGTGGAGGGACGAGATTCATCACTTTCCTGTTAAAGTTGCCACCTAAGTCCCAATTACTCAGACCCACAACGAAGAAGAATATGGATTTGGGTTAGTTCAGTTTCTCAAATCTGAAAAAGGAGGACGCGGGACGTGTGGATCAAGGATATTAATTAGCAGTACTATAGGCCGTTATGGATTGGAATGAGTTATTATGATACTATTGAAGTAGTTATTACTATTATGACTTTGTAATGTGGGGTTGTCGTCTAAAATTTCGCAACTTGAATGTCATGTCGGAGTTTAGATCTTGAGTTTGCTTAGTTATTTAAAGGTCAACCATACTGTATTTCGCAGCCCTCATGAACCTGTATTAAATTATGGTGTGTCTGCCATGTTTTAGTCTCTTCATCTCTTTTGACCATTTGCACTATCCTCTGGCTCATCACTGACACGCTTTTATAAATATATCTTCTCCGTCTTAATTTTCATTCTCTCCTTTCCCTTTCCTCTCTATTTCCTGGGGATCTTAACGCCGTGGCTTGGATAACACTGTTGTGAAAGAGAATTGAAATTGATGAACCGTTAAAAAATTAATGGACCAAACTTGAACTGAAACCATAATAAATTCTGGAGCCCTCAAATGGGTCACCTCCAGGTGGGTCCCACCCAACCCGTCTCTCTGTCTCTCTGTGCAGTGCTGTACTCTGCTCGCATATTATGGACAGCCCAGAAAGAAAAAGTGCTGTGTATTATAAGGCAAAGAAGAAAAAAGAGGAGTTGCTCTTTCTGTGGAAAAAAAAATAAAAACATGTCAGATTTCAGAGGGAAAAAAAATCATAAAATTCAAGATTGGTTGGTGAACTTGTTGGATATATCCTGAATTGACCAAGTTTTAACAGCTGAAAGACCGTTCAAAGAGTGGATGAATGAAGTAACTGTGATGGTGTTGGTTGTAAAAATTGGTGCTTTGCAGTAGTGTTAGATAGTAGCTCTTTATTTTTTCTCTCTAGTTAGTTAGGCTCTTCCGGAATGAGTGACTCCTCATTTTGTTTTTTCTCACCTCATCACGTTAGAGTGTTTTCTCTCTCTTTCCCTCTCTTTTCTCAGCTCACTGTGTCTTTGGAATATGCCTTGATATATAGTATAATAGTTCGTGTGTTCTTTTATTAAAAAAATTATCACGTAAAACAAATTCATAAAAATTGTGAATCAAACAGAATTTCGTTTTCTTGTTTCGAAAAAAAAAATCAAACATATACTATTCCGCTTTAAAACCTATTTTGAGAACAGACCTTTCAAACAGATTTTTTAAATTTTACTTGCTTTAAAAAATAGTTCTGGCAAACAAATTTTTTTTAAAAAAAATTTGATTTTAGAACATGAACATGGGAAAAAAAAATAAAACAGCCAATGATTTTCATTCTTATAAGATGCAAAAAATGGAAGAAATTTGTAATCAAACTCGTTTCTATTTTGTTCTTTATAGAACGTAAAAGATCAGAATAGCTGAAGGCACGCCAGGCCCGTGCAGTAGGGCAACGCATGGGCACCGCGCGAGGATCCCAGTAGCAAGCTTCTGTGGTGGATCCTCCCCTCAAAAAATTGATTTAATATCATGCGGGCCACTGACCCACGTATAAGATATTAAACTGATAACAACAGATACTACACTTGATCTTAGCCAAAGGGCCGCGAAAGGTGTGCCCAACTCTGCTTACCTTTTATATCCACTTGATCTTCCCTTTTATATCCACTCTCTGCTCAGTTGTTGTATCGAGTGTCAGATGGGGGACTTTGGGGCTGCGAAACAAACTCGAAGCATCAAATGGCAAGTAGCAAAACAGACAAGAGACCAGACTGATTTGCGATTTCTGTATCTTAATCTTTCTTTACTCTGAAAAATAAACCTTTAGCATTGAATGGTTTCACGATTAAGGTTCGTGCCGCCACTATAAAATCCAAAATGCATTTTGAGGGTTCCTCAGCCGTTAACTTCAAATAAAAGTTTTACTAGTCACCTCAAGGATCAGTGCGATGGGAAATCAAGGCAATTAATGTTCAATAAGCACATAAGTGAATGAATAAAAAATAAAAAAGGGTAACCTTTAAATCTCATGTTTATTGTTCAACTTCAACCAAGCATGATAACGCGTTGGTCAATCTCTTACATCCATATTTCAAAAACTACCAACACCTCTTTTCTCATTTCCCGAGTAGCTTTCGTTTCATGAATCTGTCTATGTGATGAAACCATCTATAACTCTTTGCAGTTGTGGAGCACTCCTGCGTATCAGGCTCTTATGAGCTCCAATATTATCATGTTTGGTTGAAATTATTATAGAAATTAGGATAAGAGGGCAAAGGATCAAAGTCAAAAACTAACCTATTAACAAACAACATTTCTTTATTTCACCGGCAAAGCACGAGCATATGAATGTTTTTCTACTCAATAAATGATAAAGAGAAGTTGCAGCACTGATTATTATTTGTGTTCCAAACATAACAAAAGCAGGGTGCTTATAGTGTACAATCGAACAAGCTAGGGGCAAAAACAAAAGAAACAGAAACAGCTGATATGCAATTTGCTGCTGCATAAATCCTAAGACGAAGCACCGAGTGGAGCATCAAGAAACACCTCTCTGAAGTTAATGAATTTTAGATTCTTTTTCGTTAAACTGCAATGTCACCAAGTTTGAATATCTTTTGCTTCAAACTCGCCACCAAATTTGAACATATCATCATTTTTTTTAATACAAGATTATCTTACCTGCCAGATGGTCAACGAAAAATATAATATCTAGATGTATAACAGTGACTCGTCTAAACACTATATTTTGCAAAACCCGTTTCTTTTATAATATGATTTACCTGTCCACGCCAAACAGCTTGCTGAATAAGCAGTGTCTGACTTGTCATCCGTATATGATATCCAGACCCTACACATTCCGCAAATAGTCTAGCATGGACAAATATAATCTTAAAAAAAAAAAAACTCAAACTTGGTAACATTGCACCAACTTCAAACTCTATGGCAACGCCACCAGTGTGAAGAAAAAATGTTTCAAACTTGGTGATAGTTCTACCCAGTTCAGACCAAGTGTAACATGTGAGTGCATAACTTTTTGTATCATTACATTCGGGCCATTAATTTTGGTACTGTAGCAGGAACCATAAACACATTCGGCCTGAAGAAATATTTCAGTTGCAAGAATTTTGTCATTTTAACAAATCTACACCAAAAGCCATCAACTTCTATCAGATTCACATGTCATGTGAATTCATGAAATGTTTGATAGAAAACCATTATTCATTTCTCAATTACAACATTCTGATGAAAAATGATAGATATAAAAACCGAATTGGTTACCTTGGATGTCACTAGATGCATGAGAACCATAAAAATAAATAACTGAAAGCTTAGATTAATCCGTGATCCAGCATGAAGAACATCAGAATCAGTCCAAGGGAATTACAGCTTTGGATCCACTGATGACAAATTATTGTACCAAAATGGTACCTCATCATAATTCTCACCTCTAAAACAGAAAAGATGAAGAAAGAACAAATTAAGTAGCCATGGAAGCTTGCTTCTTGCCTTTTCTCTTCAGGGGGCTTTTCTCAGCTCCCTTTATCATTCTAGATAAAGTATCTGCTTGCTTTGTGTAACCCTCCTGGTTAAGGCTATTGATCAGTTCCTCACAGCTACTCCAATCAGTTGCACCTCCTTTTTCCAGAAATTTACATAAAATGTAATATGCATTAAGGGTCTTTCCTGCTGCTAAGAGAGAATCCAAAACCTTATCATAGCTTGAGAAGTCTATGATACAGTCTCTCTCATGACCAAAATCTAACAGCTTCAAAGCACCAATTGTCTTTCCTTTCTCACAAAGAATAGACAAAAGGCTATCAAAGTCAGGTGCATACCCATTAAGCATGAGCAGATCTATTCGGCCCAAGGCTTCCTCAACATGACCTCTCATCAGAAGGGCTTCCAAGATTTTACCAACCAAGTCCATGTTCTCCTTCACCCCTTTCTCTACCATAATTTTCATTACTCTGCTTGCAGTTTGAACCCTGCCATCGTCAAACAAACTCTTCATAACTGACCTATAAAGTGATGAATCTGGCAGATGCCCATTTTCAAGCATGCTATCCAAAGCTGTTTTAGCATCAGCTGGTTCACCTTTCCTCAAGCAACTCTGAATAAGCAACCGGTAAGAATCTGCTTCTCTAGGAACCCCTCTCCTATCCATGATCTTAATAATTTCAAAAGCTGAATCAGAATTGCCTTCTTTAGAGTGCCCAAGGATCAAATTATTAAAAGCAACTGAATCCTGAACACCCTTTTTCATTAGCTGCCGGAAAAAAGTTTCTGCTTTGACAGTCTGCCCATTATCACACAGATACTTGATCATTGGGTTATAAGCACTAGGTTCCATTTCTAAAGAACTCTGTGGCCTCAAGATGATGTCCTTCTCAACTAACTTATCTAATAATTTCACTGCCCTACCATATGCGTTGGCCTTGCAAAAATTCTCAATCAAGATTCCGTAGTGACCAGCCTCTGTGGGAATGCTCAAACGAATCATTGCTTTCAGTACATCTGCAGCTGCATCCAAGTCACCAGACTTACACTGGCAAATTAGCAATTTCTGGAAGATGGAATTATCCTTAGGAGCAAGATATCTATCCACCATCTCCTTCAAAGCATTTTGAGCTTCGGCAAATTTTTCTGCATCACAAAGCCCAGGAAGCAGGGTAGTGAACGTGGCAGCATTTGGCTTAATACCAGATGACTTCATTTCTTCAAAGATCTTAATTGCATTGTCATTTTGCCCTGTTGCAACATACCCTTTTAACATGGTAGTATAACTTATCACATTAGGCACTAGGTTCCTTCCCTTCATCTCTGTAAATAATTTCTCTGCCTCCTCCACCTTCTTAAATCGACAATACCCATTAATCATAGTGTTATAAGTTACAACATCTGGTGAAATGTCTCTACTTTTCATATCTTCAAAGAAGCGAAGAGCAGTCTCCAGCTTCAGAGACAGGAACATGCCCCACAGCATGATATTATATGTATGACGAGTGGGCTCTATACCCTCCCTCAACATTGCATTGAAATACCTTTTCGCCATCATATACCGTCCCCTCCTTAGAATCACCTTAAACAAAGCATCATAAGACTTAATGGTTCTTTCTACACCCAATTCTTTCATTTTCTGGAAGGTTTTAACGGCCTCCTGAACTATCCCAGCTTTCCCATAACTATCAATCAACACAACAAACAAATCCTCGTCCCACTCAACACCATTCTTGGGCATATCAAACAGAATGCACCGAGCATGGTTCAGCTTCGAAGACCGACCTAAAATCTGAATCATTTTCAAAGTGGTATCTCGGTCATGGTTAAACAGCCCAGCACGCTCCACCCACCTATAAAACTGTAGGGCCTGCTCCGTCTTCTTAGCACCGTGCAACACATTCCAAACAAGGGAGTGATCGAATTCGGGAACCAAGTTCCGGATCGAATTCTGCAACCGGGTAGTCCAAGCGCGGTTCGCCATCATTCTGCAAATAATATCCTCTAATTTTTCGGCTTTTTGATGCTTACCTCGTGGGCGTCTCTGATTCACATTCCGTTCTTGATCTGCAGCCTTCTGGGATTCGGGTTCAGGCTGTGGATTGGATGCAACTGGTTCATAATCTGGGACTGCGTTTTGATCGACATTGGTGGACGAATCCTCAGTAGAGCTGAAGAAGCGGATGATATCAAGTGTGGGAGAAAATGAAACTATGGGAATGACGGGTTGGAAGCTAGGTCTCCATCGCAGAAGCTTATAGCTGGAAACGAAAGCCATAGAGACAGCAGTGAGATCCGAAGCGGCAAAGAACCGTTGTGAGTCACAGCGATAGGGTTGAAGCGATTTGCATTAATTTTTATTTTATAATATTTCAATTATTTCCAATCTCCAATTCTCCATCATGGGATTCGGGTTTAATCGTCCCTCTCTCTTATGGGCAAGTAAACTCACGAAAGAAATAAAAAAAATGGAGGAATATGTTTAGAAGGATGTCTACCTAATTTTCTGGATTTCAAATTTTCTTGTCTACATGATTAACTACTAACTTTAGTTTGTATTCTCTTGATTTTGTAATGTTATAAATATATATATATATATATATTAAAAACTACTACTCTCACCGTTTCATATTATAAAATATTTTATATAATAAATTTTTTATCCAAAATATAAGGTATTGGATTTTTTCTTCCTATTTTAATCTTATCTTTAATGATTTCTCTCTCCTCATTTATAAAACTCTATAATAATAAATGAGATATTTGATAAGGGTAAAAAAGGAAATGTAGGTACTTTTTGCATTGATTTCAGTTAAAAAAATAATTTTCTTAATATGCATGTAATTAATATAAAATGTCTTATAATGTGGATCAGAAAAAATATATAATAAAATAATAAACACAATTATGGCAAATCTATCAAATAAGTGGGGCTGAATTTGCAGTGAATTAACTCATCACAAATTACAAAATCACCGTTAGATGCAAGTTAAACGAACTTGAAAAACAAATATAGGAGAGTGAGACGAGAGGACATAAGGAGAATAAGCCACCATATCTAACATCAGGGAGAAGAAAAAGGAAAATTAAGATTATATTTATGAGTTTAGAATGGAATAGAATGAAATTGTCATTAATGAAATATAATGGAACGAAATGGAATGGAGTGGCATAAAGTGTTCCATTGTTTGAAAGCTTTATGGAGGAAAGAACTGGTTTCATTTGACTATTTTTTGTAAGTTATTATAAAATGGATGGAATATAATGAATTATAATTATTTTTTTAATATTATCCTTACAAACAAATTGAAATAAAAAAGTGTGGATAAATTCTTATAATAAGAAATGTCTTCTTCTTCTTCTTATACAGCAGCTACTTATAATAATAATAATAATAATAATAATAATATATCTACTACAAAACGATTTATTTAGTTCTTTGAATAATAATACTAATGAGGGAGTAAATTTTTTACCAAATAATAAAAATAACTAAACAATAATTTAAACTTAATGGTCTAAACAAGGTAATCCAAAAATCAACAAAAAAAAAGAGAAAAACTTGACTCCATTCTAGGATAAACTAAGGTGCATTTTCATTATTTTTTTGAAGATATTAGAAGCATTAAAATCTCCTTGAGTAATCTCTAAGGGACATCTAAGAAGTGTTTTTTGAGTATCAACATCCCACACTACATGTATGTAAACTTTGGTTGATGTGTTTCTATCTAGTTATAATCCTTCTAAGAAACCCCAAATTTCACTCTCTGACATAGGACGAGTCTGTTGACTATTAACTATATTTTCAGTACACTTCTTAAAAGCTTCAACCACACCATTCAAAGACTTAGCAAACATCTCAATGCCCAACTCTTCATCTGCAACTTTGCTCTGTTTTTTCTTGTTCTTTGATGTAGTTGTGACTTGAGATCTTGCTTCTAGATAAATTTCTATCTTTTCATCATTGCTAACATCAAAGTTCTGTAAAATAGCTTCATTATTAGATATTAAGATGTCAATATCTTCTACTAAATCAAATTCAATTCCATTTGATGTAGATTTTCTTTGTTTGATCTTTGATGCAGTTTTTGCATGCTCACCACTTGTCTTATCTTGTCCATACAATATCGGCATTTTCTCATAGTATGGAATTGGCTTGTTCCTCCATATGGCAGATTCAGGTTTTGCTTAAGTAAAAAAAAATGTAAAATTAATGTTTATTTAATTGAAGCAATGGATATTTTTATTACTGATGATAGGACATAAAAATATTAAATAATATTATCTCAATTAACTCATCCCATAGTTTTGGTTAAGCAATCTACAAATTTGTGTTTAAGTTCCATCTAAACCCACTTAAGCCATTCTTGAACAAGTCATAGCAGGGGGTAAATTTGTTTTTCAACCTTTTCATATGATCTTTGATTTTAGTTTTGTCAAATTGTTTGTCAAGAAACTTTTCTCTCATTTTCAACAAAATTTCATCTAGTGCTTTTGATGTGAAGGTTCCTCCTTGCCTATTTCCCATATTGTGTTGATGTACATAAGCATCAACAAGAGTATCCTCCATAGGATTGGTCTAAACACATTTTCTATCATTAGATGCATTAGACATATCTCCTTGACTCTTTCGCTTGGCATATATAGATTAACAAATAGATTAATACATAATGACAATACATGAAGAAAATATATTGATTTCATAATAACAGTACATAAAGGAAATACAAAGAGCTGATAAGTTTATATATTCATCAAGATATGTAATCATGCCACATAGAAGCTGCAATTAAGTCCCTAATTAAACTTCCTCTCGTTGCCTCTTTACTATCTTTCTTTTCACTATCATGCTCTCTATTTTCATCATTTTGGTTGGAAAGTTCATGATCCACCTCACCTATAAATTTTTCATTTGAATCGACACCCATCAAATAATTATATAATATACAACCAGCTAAAACAATTTTCTTTTGGGCATGAATGTCAAAAGTTGGTGCACTTGTGAAAATAGTAAACCGCTTCTTTGGAACACCAAATGCTCTTTCAATGATATTTTGTAAAGAAAAATGTCGAAGATTGAATAGTTCACAGGGATTTCTTGGTGAATTTCTTGAATATTCTTTCAAGTGATATATTTCTCTCCTATAAGGTGTAATAAGTTCACCCCTTAACATAAAACTAGCATCAACAAGATAAAATTTATCTATACATAAAATAAATACAGTTTACTATTATT
Organism: Adenanthera pavonina; assembly: GCA_026686845.1. Taxonomy (NCBI): domain Eukaryota; kingdom Viridiplantae; phylum Streptophyta; class Magnoliopsida; order Fabales; family Fabaceae; genus Adenanthera; species Adenanthera pavonina. The sequence goes on along the minus strand of JAIVEN010000026.1, from coordinate 9,519,966 downwards.
AGTTATGGCTAACTTTAAGAGTTTAAGAATATAAAACTTTACTAAATGGTACCTTCTAGAATTTTTAAGGGATATAGACGTCTTAATGCATCTTTTAGAATTCTAGAATCAGATGTTGTTCCTTCCCACCCAGCCAAAACAAAAGTGAATCTCATATTAAAAGAACAAGCTGTCAAAATGTTTTGGGTGAGATAATCTTTCCTACCAGAAAATTTACTAAATGACACCTTCTGGAAATTTTTAGTTATGGTTAACTTTAGAGTTTAAGAATATAAAACTTTACTAAATGGTACCTTCTAGAATTTTTAAGGGATATTGACGTCTTAATGCATCTTTTAGAATTCTAGAATTAGATGTTGTTCTTTCCCACCCAACCAAAACATAAGTGAATGTCATATTAAAATAACAAGCTGTCAAAATATTTTCGGTGGGATAATCTTTCCTACCACGAAATTTAGGGGCATCTTGTATAGGTGTTTTTACATGCACATGGGTTTCATTAATTGCTCCAATACAATCCTGTGATAAAATAATCGTCTTATATTGACATTTAAGCTGCTAATTTTTGGGTCAAAATGAAAGTAAAAGTCACCTTAAAATATGGGAAGAACCTATTGATGTTGAGTATTTCTGGAGCAACTTCTTCACTGTTAGGTTGTCTCAAATAATTATATTCTAACTCAATTAAAGCTCCGAAGATGTTATGAAAATGATGACTTATAGTTTCACTATATCTTCAAAAAAAGAAGTTAATGGCGCGATTTCTCACCCCATGCCCAATCAAATACAAAAACTTAGCAACTTGTTCTTCAATTGTTGCTCGTTGTGTTGGTCGAAGACCACCTTTGCTTTGTAATAGAACATATAAATTTAAAAATGCTTCAGGACCCATTCGTATTATATCACGACATTTTGATAAACTACTCACAAGATATTTCATTAACTCATCTTATGCTTGTTCTCTCTCTTCTCTTATGATTCTAGGAATTTGATTTCTTTTACGATGCTTTTGGCTTACGTACCATGCAGTTGCAAAGCAAACAAGTTATATAACCGCCATAAGAAATACATATCACATTAATTGTAGCTGTATTCTTGCTATCATCGTAATATTCTTTTACAAGAAAGTGTGAATTTCATAAGTAGTATTCTCATTCACAATTAATGAAAGACACTAACACAAGAGAGAATTAAGTGGAATATACCTTAATCTGAGCAAATGTGTTGACTATTTGTGGCTTTCTTGATGGTTTTCTTATTTTACATCTATAAGCTCTAGCTTCCACCAATTTTTTTCCTGTAAGTTAATCGCAGTAGTTTTAAATAACAGTTCACACACAAGTTAAACTAATGCAATTCTTTTAGTTCCCATTCTAAGAATCTTTCCATGGCATATAGGGAAAATCAACAATAAAACATTCAAGAAAAGTATAATTCATAAGTAACTTCCCTTCTAGAAGCTTAGCCATCCATAAGTCTAAACATTTCTTAAATGGGCTCTATGAATTAGTGAGATTAGGCCACTACAATTTTAGGTCAAACACATATATATATATATAGCATATTCTAGTAAAAATATGTGCAATTGTACGTGTCTTATATTTTATTATTACAAGATTAATGTAACCCATGAGAAGTTAATCAAAAGGAAGAAAGGTATATTTTCAAGAGAAGAAAAACATATAAAATTTTGATATCTCTCTTTGTATTTTTGGGGGAGGAAGGGATAACGGAGTCAAAGACCCAATAATTTAGATATCTCTATTAAAAAAGATGAAAATTTACTCATAAACTTCTTCGAGGCGGGTCATTAGATGCATCCTAGTTGTGAATTATCCAAAGTCTCCCTCAAACTTCACGCTCAATTGGAAATATGGCAGGCAAACTATAGTTTATCATTAATATCCTAGGCGCCACAATCCACTATCATTTTAACTTAAAAGCAATTTGAAATATGACAAAGAATATAGTATATATATAATCTATCACTAATGCCCTGTGTTTTGCTATGAAATATAATTTTACAAGAATCAGAGATAATGTGGGAATTGCGGAGGGAGGTTATCACATCAAAAATCTAGATTCGATTGGAGCCATTTGAAAGAGAGGAAGGAAAACACAAAATCTAAATAGGAAATCATCATTCAACCACCCCCACAAAAAATATAAAAATAAAACCCAATTTGGTCCAAAGCAAATAAATCGTAGGAATATATTTGGGAGATGAAATTAGCTAGTAGAAAAACAAAACAATACATGGATGCAATGATAGCACAAACAAAGCTTGTATGTTGTTGGCTGAAAGTTGAAGAAAATGCAAAAGCACAGTATGGCGGGAATTGATGGCGGCTATTTTGAGAATTGTGTACGTAAGGGGTATATGTTTTAATAAGGGTAATTATATAATTAAATAATTTATTCCAGACCATTTCATTATTGACCTTCCAATTTGGGGGGTCAAGAAGAATTGGATCTATGATGGGTTGGGGGCCTATCTCCTGCCATCCCATTTCCTCACAAAAAAATCTCACAAATAATTGTACAATCTATGTTACCATCCCATAACATTCCACAACATTCCACTCTCCCTAAAATAAACTCCCAAACACACTGTAAAGTTTCATTTGGTTTGAGAAATTTTGGATGGGGGAAAAGAGGAGATAAGGGAAAATTTTTAATCATTTTTTTTTTCAAATCAAATAAATAAGGGAAAGGAGTACTTTTCCTCTTATCCTTAAACAAGAAAGAGAGAAAGAGATAAAAGAAAAACTACTCATTTTTCTTGTTTGATTTAAAAAAAAATAAGGTAAATATTTCCTCCCCTCTAAATATTATAGAACCAAACTGAGGATAAATCTAGAAGGTGTTCCCTAGAACCCGATCCCATCCTCCAGTTTCTATATGTCAATGTGTGTCTACGTTTGTTGGTGGTCTCGTTTAATTGATAAAAGGCTTCATTCCTTATGAATTAATCAATAATCAGTCGGTGGTTTAAGCGTATGATGTATACATATACATTTGGCCATCGGTACAGTATGATAGGATATGAATATGATGGGAATTTTACGAGATATATGATATAAAGATATTTTAAATAATAAATAAAAATTAAGTTTTTCTATGAGCTAAAATCATTCTATAACCTTCTAAGAAAAAAACTAATTATACATATAGTATATGTATATCATATCAAATATGCATCGAACATAAATACATCTTGTTTTTAATTATTATGGAATTAATTATTTTTTTGGCCGAATTTTATGAAATTAATTATTAAAATATATATATTTGGCCCCAAAAATATTTACAAAATACAGAGGTAAAACTCTAAACCACTGGTAGTAAGTAAATTGTAACTATCTTATAAGTATTATTATATTCTTGAGATGTACCTGCTAAGCCGCACAACTTTGTTTTTTTGGGGGAAAATGCTAAACCCCAAAACTTAACTCACGAAACTTTTGTATCACAAAAAAAAAAAAACAAACTGAACTCCAGCACGCTTAATTGGGAAAAAGTTGGTTTTTAGTTTTGTAAAAATAAATTAAAATAAATAAAATTTATAAGATGAAGTTTAGATAAAATAATTATGTTATAAGTTATTATATTTAGATTTTTTTTTATAAAAGTAAGTTTGACAAGAAATCTATTTAGACGATAAGAGTTAAAAATATTTTTAAATGTATAATATAGAATAAATTTATTTATTTTTTTTAAAATCTACATTTTATTAAAAAAAAAGTAATTTTTTTTTCTTTTTCTAAAATCATAGTTTAACCACTTTTTTTTTTAAAGATAATTTGTGTTTCGTTAAAATATCTTTTAAAAAATTATGGTTGAAATTTTTTTTTTTTTTTTTTTTTTTTGCAAAAAATGAATCAGACGCGCACTTAAGTTTAAACCACCCACCGTTAAGGAAACGATATCGTTTTACTGCCAAGTGCAGTTGATACTGGATGGACTTTATGCTGTCGGAGAGTGGTCTTCGAGAATAAAGGAGGGAGTGATCTATCTGATGAGGCCGATGCAAATGGACTTGTTCGGAGAGATGGAGGAGCAAGGATCGGCGATGGCCATGGACGTCGACGACGTTGATCCGCTTGAGATTTTCGGCGAGGGGGTCATCCCATCGGAATGCAAGCTTGCCGACGCCGACTTTTTCAACAGCTTCGAGGACGATTTCGATTATACTGATATCAACTGACGTTTCCCCTCTCTTTTATTATCCAGTAAGATAAGATGCTTTTAGTTTCTTGGGTTAAGAATATTTAGGGGTTCACTATGTTAGAGTTAGCTGTTTTGCTCTTGATGGTGAAGAAGGGCAATGTTAATCTATTTCTTGGAATTCTATATTTTGTATGAATGTTATGAATGTGAATTAATTATACTAATATGAATGTTTTATGCTAAGTCACTTTTTTTTTTGTTTGTGTGATTTTCTCTGTTGGGATCGACGATACAGGTTTTTCCCCGTTGAATTCTGATTGATTATGGTCTTCATGACTGGAAACTCGTTATTCGGATTCAATTGTTGTAACATGTGCGAAAACAAGTTTCTTTGCCAAATTGATTTAACATTGGTTGTGTGTGACTCATAATGTGATTATTTTCTTATCCTAAATTAGACTAGGGTTTCTTGAATATTTCTAGCTGTAAGGAAGGTCGTAAGACTAATAAAATATTTCTTCGAGCTGGAACTTTTAGATAGATTGCTATAGATGGAGGCTTGGGAGGTTTTCTATGCGTGTGCATGTGTATATTTATGTTAGTACTTTGCAACTAGCTTTCTTGATACTCTGAATGGTGTTGTAGTTGTTAATTCTCTTCCAACCAAGATTTCTACTTTTGCTTTGAGAAGGTGTTTTGTTGCGCAGTTGATATTCATTCCTTTCTTGGGGAGGAGGGAGGAGTGTTGTAATTTTGCATTTAAGCACATACCAGGAATAGTTAGTGAAGTACTTTCGAACCAGCAATGATCACAGAAATGTTGAGGTTTTGGCCTTACTTCATAATTAAACATTTTAATCTATTTCAAGATTTCATCAATCACGTTTTCGCTGGACTACAATCTATTGATTGGATATTTGCCAGAAATTATGTGTTTGTCAGCCTGGGACGCATTCTAAGTCTTAATGATTCTAGTACATGTCGATTGCCTTATTATTTTGCCTTTCATTTGCTTGGCCGCTCCAATGTTTGATGTATATCATTCCTATAACATCCTTTGTTGTTCAACATAAATTCAAAGGTTATGGTAATGGCCGGACCTTCTTCCTTAGTTGCCTGGTGACATACCTTATGTGGGAGAATATCCTACATGCAGGAGGAAAAAACCTTTGGACCTATCGACTATATTCTAACATTGTTTTTCCCTGTGCTAGTCTGTCCAGTGGTGACATGGGAAGGCTGCAGAATCTTTGTTGCTGTGTCAAAAATTTAGCTTTAAAATAGCAACAGAATCAGCACTTCCAAATGCTAATAGATTATTTTATTGCTAATAGTAAACTTTTCAGTTTTCTCGAGATTAGTCCTGTGTCAACGAATATATGATCTTAGTATCTTAACCAATTTTATTATATGCTGTATTGAGGAGTATAATTATTTTGAGTTCATTATTTTAAAAAGTACAAGGTGTGATTTTTTAATAAATGATTTATGTAAAGAGATAATGCTTGATAGAGTTCATTGACATCGTATGATTAATTAATCTCACTTAATGGGATAAGACTAATATTATTGGTGTTGATGTTATAGTATTTTAAAAAGGTTGCTATCATAATTTTTCAACCAGTATAATTTTTAGGGGATGATATATTACTACTAGCATTGGTGCCACGATTGACATTATAGAATAATCCATAACAACAATATTTTTGCTTATCCAACCAAACATTGTGGAACAGATGCTGCGTCATGAGAAATATTCCACAAGTTGAAGTTTCTTGTATATCATTTTCATTTTAAAAAATAAAGAAAAATAAAAATACACTGATTTCATGCTCAAGGCACCACATAGGATAAATGTTCCAATGAACAAAAATGGTCATTATAGGAATGATTTTATATCAATTTAAATCTTTGAAGTTTAAATTAATGAGGCAGAAACTATCACGGATTATCGATACAACAGCCAGGCAGCCAGCTAGAAAGCCAATAGAAGGATTGTACCCGAAATAAAAAAAAAAAAAAGCCAATAGAAGGCCAACTGTTTTAGCAAGGTTATAAAAATACATTGTTCTATGAAGGTAAGAAAGAATGTTTGTACGTTTTTATCTTTCGTGCAATATGCAATTGAAACGGCAATCACTTGTGCAATCATATTTGGATTATCTGTCTGTGTTTTATTGATTCTGATGTTCTCATTAAAAGGTTGGGTCCCTCCAATAGAGATGAGCTCTGCAGCATAAAGTAAGTGTACAATTAGAATTATATTCCCAGTAAGTGTAATCAAAGATACACGATGAGGAATTGGCTTTCCACGAACTTTGATAATCATCTATCGAAATTGTACTATGACAAGAAGAAGGTCATTCAATATGAAAGCCTTTGGTACTATTTTCAAACACAATTGTTGGCCTAACTCAAAACAATATATGGACAATTGACCTTGATTACATTCTACTTAAATATTGTAAAACTACTAATTATAAAAATATATATATTTTTTGGCCAGAAATTATAAAAATATATTAAGCACATACATACATTTATTCAACATATATTGTTAAGAAGAAGAAATATTAGGCGGGGACAATAGAGGCATAAGGAAGAATACTTCACAAATACTTTTCAACGGACAATTCCAAACTTCAAGCACACAATATAAAAAGAAGTTGCTCCTAAGTAACAACTTACTGTAGTTTTGGAAAATAACTCGGATATAAAACGACAACTTATGATGGGAGTCAAATAGAATATATCTTGACATGAATTACGAGCTAGTCAGATCCAATCAATGAACAGAAGCCACCAAAGCAGGAAAACACATTATTGCCATCTACTGGAAAGAAATCTTAACTGTTGTCTAGAGAGAGATCAACGGATAACATACCAGTAGGCCTGGTCATATCCTCACTGAAATGTTCAACGTAGTCCTTCTACTGTATTGACAAGCAAACATCCAATCGTGCAATCGGCCTTGAAAGAGAAAACCCTTATTGGCTCAGAAATAGTCTATCTTGTCCACCTGGCTGTGCACTTGACACAGTTTGGTAATTTGACTTCACACTCTGAATCAATAAAATTTATAAGGAAGAATCAGCTAAATTATTATTAATTCATTATTAAAAAAACAGAACGGCAATAGAAATATAATCCACAAAATTATTAATTTTAACAGACAGTACCTCTAGTAACGTAATGTAATAGAAATCCTCCATATGCTGCATAAGACCAGTCCCATCTCTTATTGAACGGAATATGTTTATTTCAGTTTGTAATAACCTCTCAATAAGCTCCTTCTCTCCCTTCATCTGCATGGATCAAAGTTGTGATCGCTGAATGTAAACCGAAGATTAACTCTGAAGTGAAATCGAGAGGAATGAAATACTCAAGCTGAATAACATGTTTAAATTATTCTCCTCAGTTTGTTTCTGGATGGGTTGTATGCAAGAACCTTAGGCTATGTTTAGTAGGAAGAGCCATTTTTGAGAGAGAAGGAAAAGGAGAAGAGAATTCCTAAAAGAACTATTTTTTATTCATAGAAAGCTTGACTGATGTATACCAAACATATTCTATATGGATTTTTCTCTCATTTTCCTTTTCATAAAACTTTTTTCATGAGTATCAAACCTAGCTTTAAAGTCTTAACCAATAGGTTTATTTTATTACATGCAGACAATTATTGTCCACTAAATCCAGTTATAAAACAAAAATGAAACCTTCATCGAAATTTTTTTTAATTTCACAATCAAAATGATATTACTGCCAGCTTGTCTGAATCTTGTCTACTATATGCCTAAACAGCTATACCATAGTCTCTCAAGAAATGTTGTTAGCCGTCAAGGTGAACTGTCATCTCTTATACAAAAAGTGACACCTACTGCACACTCAACCAGAGGATTATCTTTGTTCGTATTGTATGCAAGTGATGTCACGCATGTCTCTATATGCAAATGTGTGGCTATGTCCCTAATAAACAGTAATTACAAAGAAAAAAGTTAGATAATGAGAACATACAAATTCACTGACTAGAACATCCGGCGTGGATTCCCCAACTATATCACCTCGATAGCCATCCCCCAGTATATCCATATTTTCCTGGATAACATGCATTTGATCCGTCAACAGATACAAAGCATTAGAAATTCTCCATGTTATTTATAACTCGACGTTTCCTCAAGTTAGTCTGAAGTGAACAACTAAGCATCTACACATGTATTGTCATGTTCTTCACAGAAATGTGAAATTACATCATACAAAATTAAGCACAGGCAATTTATGTAAAGAGAGATAGCAAAGAATTCACAGAAGTATGAGATCAATCCAGAGTTTTATAGGACTCTTTCAACATGACAAAGTGAACCAAACCTAATTTAAGTATCTTACCTAGATTTCCTCAAAATTGCAAAGGTGTAGAACAACGAAAAGGTTCTGAATATAAAGGTTTCTGTTCATGATCTTTTGTGGTTTTATGAAATCCACAAGCATCTACTTTCAAGAGAATGCTGGCAACAAATGAGGTACTAATTCCAAATATAAGGTTATTCTTAATGTCTAAATAACATACGTTATTGCTAATGGTGAAATCAATTAGCTCATCAAAATTCCACAAATATGTAACAAGGTCAAGTGAGACAGTTTTTTTCTTTTTTTATTTCAAAATTCGATGAGAAAATTAACAATATGTAAAGGCCAAATAACAATATACATACAGATGATACATTGCAGTAATCACTAACCAGGGCATTTCTAAAATCTCCTGCAGCAAGATATACAGGGTGAGCCACATGACAATAACCCATTAACCGAGGTACTGTAGGTATAATATCTCTGTGATTTACGACTCTCCAGCTATCTTTAACTTTCTGCAAATGCAGTGGTCAAGCTTTTACTGCTTTTGGAAATGTAAATCAAACAACCAATACAAGTCTACTTCTTCCAAATATCAAGATAGGATAACAAAGACAACCAAATAGCTACAAGTGAAAAGCATTAGGGCAAACAACATTTTGCAGACATTTCATTTTAAGTGAATTCGCAAAAGGAAAAATATATTAGGGACATGACTTGAACTGTTGATTGGACTGCACAGAAAAAGTGAGTGGGTATTTAAAAAAATGATTCTTTTTCTTGAAAACCCAGAGTATAGTTGATAGCTTGCATGCTGATATGTTTATATTATATATATACATATATATAATACCCACTTTTAATCTTTGTTTACATTGAAATATGTTGTGTTTTGATCCCTTTTGGCATGATTCTACATAATTAGTTCTATGCTTGCATCTCAAGTCTCTTGGGTGGAATTTAAGTGGAATATAGCCAAAAACACGTGCAATCACAAGCTCACCCGGGTCCCAAATGGTGTCGCAAACGGCCACGGGTGAAGAACCAAAGAAAAGCAACAACAACAACAACATTCGCCTTATCCCACTATGTGGGGTCGGTTACATGGATCATACAATGCCAATGAGCTCTATCAAACGCCATCTCCTCAGATAAATCATTTCTCAAAAGGTCATTTCTTATAACTTCCCTTAATGTCCTTTTTGATCTTTCTTTACGCCTTTTGATCGGGCTCCAAGCCATTTGGTTCTTTGAAGAACCAAAGAAAAGCAGTTTTTTTAAATTGTCCTGGTGCCAGGTCATGAGAAGGCACTACAGCCCGTGCCAGGTGTGAAGAGAATTGAAGGAAAAAGGCTGCGTTTCACCCGATGCCGGCTGATGCAATCACTAGGCACCGGGTGACATCGGTTATGACGCGGAAAACATGTGGAGCAAGGTTTTTCATGAATGCTATAAATAAGCACCTTAGAACACACAATCACTCATCCAAAAGCCCTAGAATACCAGCTTTGGAGTCTCTGGAGCCTTGAAGGAGCATTCTGATGGCAGATCACAAAGTTCTGAGGGAGGAGTGAAGTAGATTCATTATTTTCATCTCCAAACTCTTTTCTTTTGTATTTGCTTTCATGTTTTGCGATTTTAAGATGAGTTTGACAATAAGAAACATGTCTATGCGTGGCTAATTCTCCTAGATAGGGGTAGGGATGTAGGCTAATTAGAATTGATTAAGGTTTGCTTGTTGATTACGAGTCTTGTGTTATTAATTTAATTCTTTCAATATATTTGTGTTTCAATTATATCTATCTCTCTTGCTCTTATCTAAATTTTATGTTTGGCCACCATGAGATTTAATCTATAAGTAAGCTTGATGGACTAAAAGGTGAAAAATGAACCTAGATCTAGAGTAGTAGATAAACAACTAATCTAGGGATATAATTAAGCGTTTGCTTCAAGGTTTGATTAGAGTTTTGGGTTGCGCAAGAGCAAATTCATCTTTGATTAAATTTAAACTAATTGACTGAGAAGTAATTAAGAAAAATTAGAAATAACCATCACTATAATTATAAAGAGTCAATCAAAAAGTAAACTTTAGTCATTCCAGAAAAGTGATTGAACATCCCTTAATCTTTTGTTCCTTCATGATATTCTTATCTTATTTTCTCTTCTTCTTAAATCTTATAAATTTCTCCTGACTTAATTGAGTAAACCACAACCTCCTTTAGGTAAAACTCTTAGAATACTCCGGGATCTTTTCTATACTCAATTGGCCCTGTACACTTGCAAGCCCATCACATGCCTTTCTCAACACATGCTATTTTCATTGATATGTCAGCACATGTCACTCAAACCAATCAACAGGAGTTGGTCATGTAAGTATGGGCATGCTAGTCATGGCTCTCAAGGTACTCATTGCTCAAGAAGGCAAGGCCAATGAGACAGGAGAGTAGCATCCTGTGGCTGTCCTCAGTTTACACCCAAAGACAGTTGTATGAATAAGCTCATACTTTCCAGTATCAGATTTTCCCCACCTATTAACATCTATAGCTGCTATAGTCGTTGGTCCAAAAAAAAAACTGCTATAGTCCAATGAAGGAAAATCAGTTCAGGATTCCATTCAAAGCAATGAAAGCAATTTTTTTTTAATGAATATCAATCCAGTAAATAAAATATTTTCTTACCTCATTGTAAACCTCCGCAAATATTTTGTTGCCAACCCTGGGAGAACCAAAGTTATACATAGTCACAGAAATTGCTCCCTTCCTGCTAAGCAGTACAAATAAAATATTGAATACGTATACTACCATAAATATTAGATGGTCGGACATAACTAACATGAAAAATTTTAGCTTTCAAGTTGAAGCCTGTATAGATTATTTAGCAAAAATACACAAGGGCAGAAAAATTTTCATTGTTTTTTGAGGGAAAAAAAGTATTTGATATTGGGAAGTAGGAAAATAATCTTACACTCTAATTATTAAATGTCTTCCAACAAATTCTTAAAAGTTGAATGTCAAGAAATATCATTTTCTAAAGCCACGTAGTACAAGGATACTACTGCAATTCAACACTCAAGCATTTAGTTATCAATACTTTAAAGCATATCTCCTTTCCACGTAAAAATTTGCATGGTTATTCACAACTAATAAAATTTTGGTGCAATTTTCAATGACAATATAATGAGGCCCTACGTAAATTTTATTTTTTTTTAAGGGGATATGTGGCCAAAGAAAGAAAGGGGTCATATAAAAAATTTCATATAGTAAAAACGGTAAAAAAAATCAGGGGGGCAGGGGAAGCCACTGATATTGCATATCAGGTTATTTTACTTTGATATATTATTCTTCTTTTTTTCCTTTATCCCCCATTTCTGCCAAACAATAAATAAAGAATCATGAAAATTGATTAGTCATTGTGCCAGGTCAACAATAAACTCCATAAACAGCAACAGTACAAGAAACAAACACAATATGTTCAACAAACAGAGAAGAATCACGTCCTGTAAAAATTAAATACAGCTCTGCCCATCAGCAACTATTAGTACCAACAGATTCACAGGAAGCGTCAAAATAAAATATAAATGAAATTAACTAATAAGAGAGATAATGAACTTACTTCACTAATTGACTAGATGAAAGTTCAAGAGCAAGCAGGGTTGCCAGTGCGCCACCTAAACTATGACCAGTCACATAAACATGCCACTTGCACAGTGGCTCAGAATTATCATCTCTGGCACAATAACATACCTTCTGTTTTGTCAATACTCAAATTGCGTTTTGAGAAGTAATATGTAACCAGTAAATAAATTCAATCAAGAAAAATACTTCATCACAATAAGAAGATAAGAAATTGTTCAGACATACAGCCACAAAAAAAAGAAAGCTGATGGCAAAGATAATTGGCTGTTCTGCTAAATAATGAAATATCTGCTTTAAGTAGTAACTAAAATCACTAATTGCCAATTGGATTCAAAGAGATGAAAATCGCAGCAACTTAAATTTTCAGAACAGGTTCCTCATTAAGAACCACGTTAGTAAGCAAAATTGATGAATTTTAGTTCTTTGAGATCAAAGATATATAAAATGCAGTACTTATGGAAGGTAAAATTATATATAAAATGCAAGTACTTTTGCAATTGGTTATGGAAGTATAAAAAATACATTTGATATTATGTGTGTGTGTGTGTATTTCAAAGGATTCCCATGTGTAGTCAAATATCTAGAGAAGTATCACTTACACATAACCAATTGCAAGTGGAATTAGAGAGATGATCCTGGTCCTAACTGAATCATATGCACTCAAAAAACCACTATGAACCTGCATTAATTACAGCATCATCACCAACTGTGGAATGCACTGGTCTTGTAGTTTTCTAGGCCGCTGATAAACATGTCTGACATATATATAAACCTGATATTAACTGACATACTTGAACCTCTTGCCTGAAATCACCACCTATCCTTTCAGGATTTAACCTATGGAAGTGAAAGCAAAGTTAGGTAAGATTTGAAATCATCTGGTGAAAGGAAAATATGGTAGAATATTGAATCATATTGAAAGCAAAGGTAGGTAAGACGAACAACTTTTAGTAAATGCTTATTCAAAATTATGCATGGAAGAATATTGATGGATAATTTTGAAGCGGCCCCAAGATGGTAGTCAAAGGAAAAAATGCACCCTAAAGTGCTAGGTTCTAGGTTGAGATAATAGCAATTAAATTTAAATTATTCAAATAACTGGCATCTTATTCATAACTATCGACTTATCAATATTTCAATGTTGATTGTATTAGGGACAATTTCCTTCCATTTTGATAGATGTTACTGATTAAGACATATTGACAGATTGACAACACTTCTTATGACTAATAAAAAATCTTAGCACTAAACAAGATTAGAGCTGAGTGTTACCCGGCTGGAGCAAGCATTAGATCAGTTCTTAAGTCCTTCCATTTTGCCTAGAGAATATAAAAACATAAGTATCACGGGGATAAACCTGAAGCCTGAAGCCTAACTCCACTTAAAGAAAAAGAAGAATATGGCCAACCTGTTCTGTTCCCCTAAAAGCAACCACCAACCTTCTCCGCACAGAATCTCGCCAAATAGCAACCTGAAAGTTCCAAAATTAAATTTATAGAGGACTAATCAGAAGATGATAACAATAGGCATTATATTGGGAAGAATGATTGGAAAACACTATGACCAGATAAACATAGAAAAGGGGACTTATCTACAAGGAGATAACAAAATACCTGTGTGTCTGTGGTTGTATTATCTAAGAAACATATTTTCTCAAACTCAGACTTAATAAAACTTGGCTGGCCCAGTGAAGTAGCTAGCATTGCCCAAGCCTCCATAGCACTTTCAGCAGTTGAAAAAAGTTTTTTCATTTCCTCAGTTTTCTTCTCATCCAACACAGACCCATTCCATGAGCTAGGAACTTTCTGCCAAGTGGAATATTGTATTTCAGCATCTCCTACTTTGGTAGACCCATCTTTGCTTTCCCTCTCTTCTGAAGAATGTCCTTCCCTGTTCCTCTTGGAAACTGTTGCAGCCAGAAGCATTAATCCTCCCAAAACTGACTCAGTCTGTCTTACCAAATTCTGTGTTGCTTTTTTGACCTCTGGTATTGAAGATTGAATTGCAGTAATACCAGGTTGGCTGCTTGTTTTAGCAGATGTACCATCTGTGCCTTCTGATGTTGCAAGCCCAGATTCGATATAAAATGATTCAGCAATACTTCGTGACTGAGAGCCAATTTTGTTTAAAATGTCTAATCCATCCCATTTTAGTTTCTCAGGAACTGAGAGACCTAGCTTTTGAACAATGTCATGATTGACAACATCAGCAAGGTTCCTCCAGAAAAGTTGATCTGACTGCTCTTCCTTGCCAACTTGTGTTGACAGCTCAGAAACATGTCCATTCTCAGTATCACCGTTGTGCATGTGCTCCTCCATGTTCCTCTGTTCAGTACAAGTTTCATTAGTAGAGGCTTCTGAACTACCAGCATCTTGAGAAGGCATGTCTAATGCAATAAAAGAATCATTCGATGTCCTAGAGCCTCCAGCATCAGACATCTGACCCTTGAGAGGATATAAATTATTGAATGACTTTAATTGCCCAAATGCATATTCCACAAACTGGCTGGCTTGAACTGTATCAGAACCAGTAATCTTTTTGAGTGCAGAATCAATAGCATTTATCTTTAGAAGCTCGGAAACAAAAGGAATCTTCCACCACTTTTTCTCATCATCAATTTCATCAAAGCTTTTATACTTAACCTAAAATTTAAAAAAAAAAAAAAGAAATTAACAACTTATTGCTCATTAAAATGCAAGGATGCAACATATGTTGACCAAAAAAAGCAAATAACCAGTAGAATTTTGAAGAATTAAGACTAAGATTTGACAGAAGTCCAAGTCAGTCAGATTTTTCATTAAGCTCCATTTTTGTATTAAAAAATATAGAACTTCTCAGATTGACAATAATTTATTCGAACCACATGTGCTGTGAATATATATTTTGAGCATAATGAAATTGTAACATATAGAAGACAACATTTAGACTCATCATATATTCTACATGAAATCCAAAAAGGCATTGATAGCTGACCATAACTGACTTCATTCTTGCCCTGGAAAAACTGGGGAAACTAAACAATTGGCCGAGTTAGGGCTTACAAATGGCAACCAGACTATTCAGCTTGTTACAAGTTAAGGAAATTAGAGTGCTAACTCAAAAGAAGGACAAAACATCAACAAGTTCTATGTAAAATAAGATATCTAATATAGTTGGTCTCAAAACTCATAATCCTACTGTACTCAAGGTTAAGCAATCTAAAAAGCTTCCATCGAGTGAAGTAACCTGTGACGACAAAAGAAAGTTATTTCCTGACATTTCTAAATACAAAAACAAAAAATAAAAATTTCTATTTCTTTTTTTTTTAGAATAAAAAAAATTCTTTAAACTAGTATAATGATAAAACTAGTTCTTGACTAACTTTTGGGCAGCTAAGATTTTCATCATAAACTTGAGCCAAAACCACTGAAGAATTTCAAAATTAAATATAAAAAAAGACATTTATGTTAGTTTATGGTTAAAATGTCTCCAGGAGGATGACAATTCCCCTCTAATACAATTAGAAGGGATAACTAACTCCTAACAATAATAAACTCCTAACCTGTAGATAAAGGAATGTGATATCAAAGTATCTTCATTCAATACTTCTACTTAACGTGTAAAACTTATCCTTGAATATGCAAGAATTTTCTCAGACTCGAGAGGTGCTGAGAAATCATTTTTGTCCATAACATAATACCTATACCGTTAGTGTCTTAATTCATTGTTGCAAGAAACTCACCTCCAGCTGAACCTTTCCACCCCCACCCATTCCTTCCAACTCCACTGTTATTTCATGCAAGTCTCCTGAAAAAAATGCAAGATTGTGATTTGAGCACTTTTAGGCGAAACATTGCAGCCACAGGTCCAATCTTGAAACTCATTTTATAAAACTTGTATTCAAGGGACCAAGATTAAAAATTGATTTTCAAACACTAAAGAGAAAGAAATTGAGAAATACATTAATTCTGTTGCCAGTTATGAATACCCTGATATCATAACAAAAGTAAGACAGGTCTACAAGAATATGAACTGCAAAGTTAACACATTGAAAATTTAGCAACATGAAAACTTTTCAAGTTTGCATTGACTATATGGTGCAAGTGATTTTCTGGAACTAGAACTCACCATCACAAAGCCATTCCAGGTCCACTCCAGCATTGCCCATGCGTTTATGGGGAGTTACGAGGTTTGCATCCCAAGCTGCAATCTAGGATATATTACAACATCTAAGAAAACCCACATAAAATTTTGAAATTAAATTTATTTGATTTGGTGTATATCCTTCCTGCACTGATTCCAACCATGAAAACTTCCAAATTTTATATACAAAACCAGTGAATTCTGCAGAATTTAGGCATTTACTTCAGCTACAGGAAAAATAAATTATTCTTGTTAACACTACAATAATAACTGTCACAATGAAAAAAATATGATTCAAAAATACAACTGATTGGAAAGTAAGCCTGATGCTGCACATCTAAATGTGTAAGCAGAAGATTGGAAGTACAAATAAAATAGGGAACAACAGCATCTAAAACAGAATGCCAACATCTATTAAGAACAAAAAACTTGTGTGCTTTTTTTTTTTTTTTTGAATGCTCTATAATCTGTATGCCATACAGGATACTTTTACACATCAAGCAAAGTTGATCCTAAAATATTTTCTTTCAATATGGAACACTGGCAATCAGAAGTTAAAGGGGGAAGAGGCGAAAGGACTTACAGCCTTCAAGCCGAAACAAAATATGGGAGACTTTGCATTAGTAGGAAAAATATATATACAGTAACAAAAAGTTTAAGTGCTCCAAAGGCACAGATAGAGTATTCACTAGAGTTGTACTTATGCAATCAAAATCAAAGATGATGAACATGGCTCTTAGACTTTACAGGGAATATAAAGATACAATACTTTTAAACAACCATCTGGATGTATATCAAGAGTATGATATATGACTTCAATTTCCATAAGGACATTAACCAAAAACATTTAGGTATATTGCAAAGACTTGGTTAGAATCTGATGAAACCCAGTCTACAAATGGTATTAAAATGCTGAAAACAGCTAGAAAACAAAGAAACACATTCCTTACTTCCCCACTCTAAACCCTCACCACAGTATGTACCCCAATACTCTATTCTCTCTCTCTCTCCCCTCACTCACACACCTCACAGGCCAAAAGTTAGTCATAAGCTTGGCCCATTAATTATGGGGTCCATCAGAATCTAACTTTAAGTACAGATTATTGGTGTTCCTTAAACCACATTAAACTGATTTTTATCAGTTTCAAAAAGAGATTCGTAGAAATAAAGGACTATCAACAAGGGGATGCATATTTGTTTAATACCAGTAGTAAGCAATGATTGGTAACCTCACCATGTTATATAAAAGGGCATGCAAATGCATTCTATGCAAGTTTCATTGTCATTTAAAGAAAAGGATTCCTCTTTTTATATTTTTCAGATATGCAGAAGGCTTAGAGAGAGAATTCATATTAACCTGAAGGGGTTTAGTTGGAGGCAGCTTTATATGAAAAGCAAACTCTTCATTCCATGATGGCTCTTTTGTCCTGCCACATTTAATTTAACATAAATGGACCTTATGAATTAAACCTGATAGTACTGAATATCAAATAATTATATAAACAATATGGAATTATGGAAGTTACGCTCATTACATAAATTTGAAAAGGCAATACATCGGAAAAAGAAGAGTTTTGTGAGATTTGCCGACAAGAGAATAAATGTTACATAAATTCCCTGGTAAATATGGCTGTGAACCAGGACAAAATTTTAAAGTCTCTTCAACCATTGAGTGATAACCTGAGATAAAAGTGATAAGAAAACTCACCCCCATTTAACCTTGCTTCTGGCAGTCTGAGAATCCATTTGTATGACCACATATGGATCACTTGTTCCCTGGAAGTCAAACCAAAAGAGGACATTTTGTGCATGAATAGAAATCAAAGGAAAAAGTAGTCATCCTAATTAACTAGCAAGTGTCAGTCGGTCAGAAATGAAGCAAAGAATCAAGAAGTGATTAGCTAATCATAGAACTACTCAATAACGTAAATATTATATAAGATAACCAACCCATGGATCCATAGCAGGGAAATTGAATCCATTTTTCAACTTTATGAACAGTTGACCGTCATAAATTTCAGAAACAAATTCCCTGCATATAGCAAGAAAATAACTTGATAAGTATGCCCATTTGTAAATTTGACCAATGGAATACATTTCTCTGACTAAATAAAAGGAATTGCTAAACTTAAGCATCGCATATTTAAATTTGAAATTTGATAATAAGAAAATCCCTAAGAGCAACTACCAAAAAAGAGATGGACGCATACCCAGAAAGATATACTGTCTTACAATCTGCTGCATCAACTTCACGCCTTCCTACGTTTTCCTGCATTAAGTTAAAAACCTAAAAGTGAAAAAGGCACAAAAACGGGTATGAACACATCCAAAGAAAAATATCAAGTCCAACGTAGCATTCTGATATAAGATACCAAATAGCACAGTTAATTACGTTCTACTACTCCTACTTTGGTTACAGTAAAGTTATTTAAAGCCGAAGAAACAAAAGCAAAAGGAAGTTGACTTTCCATAGTCCTTTTTTTCTTAACATCAAACCAATTTACTATTTGTTCATTTGCAAATGAAAAGAAGTTAAACCAAAAGAAACAACCAGCATATTTCTAACTTAATAGGGATCACGAATTTGAAGGTAGCGAAAGTAATATGCTTCACTCTATACCAAGGTCAAATTTTGCGTTATATTTCTCCTTATACTTTCTTACAACTCAATATTCCCCCCAAAGTATCCTCAGTTTCTCAATTAACAACAAAAAGCCAAACAAAAAAAAGTTCAAATATTCAAGGAAGCCGGTGGGCTAATGACATACCGGGGGTGTAGTGTAGGCCTCGAACGCGAATCCCGCCAAAATAACAGCAAGATTGATGTCAAAAGTAGGCCTTTCATCGTCATTCTGAATAGGAACTTTTTCAATTTCGGAGCCGACCTTAGAGGAACAGCTGATTCTGTAAACTTGACTTCTGGCTTTCGCATATCCACTGAAGGAGAAAACCCGTACTTCTCGGGAAAAATAAGGAGGGAAAAAGCGAGAAAATTTTGGGGTGCGAGAGTGTAGAAGAAGCGTGGGGGAGCGAGGAAAGAAAGAGTAGCGGAATTGAAGAGATTGCAGAGAAGCCATGGAACGAGCCAGGAAGAGGGGACCAAGAATCGAGTCGAAGTGAGACTCAAAGGAATAGTGGCAAAGTTGTGTAATTTGAAGGAAAAGGAGGGGCAAATACTGTGAGGATACGGAAGTCTAATTGTGCATGGCCACGGAACCGGAAGAGGAAATGCAACGGTCATTCTGGAACAAGCAATAGCTGGTGTCGTTATACGGTGACGGTTATGGGCCTCGCCTCCAAATTATCGTTAAAAAAAGATCCCACAAGAAAAATTAAAATTTATAATAACTAGCATCACTTATGAATCACGAGCATCGTATTTTTCAAACTCTTATGGATATATAATTCACTAAAATGATATAATAAACTTGTCGCGTTTTGATTGAAAAAAATCACCAGAGTTTGATAAAAATTTTTAAAATACAAATAATTGCATGTAACATTTGTTATGTGTTAAAATGTCTATTTTCCATTTTTTATTTTAATAACGAAAACCAGCATTGTTCATTCCTTCTCATGAATGGTCTAGAATCCAAACATTGAATCATCCTTCCACTAGTCTTCTTTTTCTGCAACTTCCAGACTCGTATGCGCATTTGACATTTTGATGTTTGTAAAAATTGGTATAACAACACTAAAAGACTCTCATTTCTAAATGAGAAGACAAAAATTCTGAATTCAAACAATATTAACTAATTTTATAATGTGAATCAATGACCATTTAGAAGGGAGATTAATTTCGACCGTTTGGTTGCTAGAAAGAGTAGTAATAAAATAGAATAAAATAGATTGAAATGAAATAATGATCACCATAAATCTATTTGGTATGATATAAAGAGAATGGGAATCAAATTTATTTTTTATAATTAATTAATCACAAATGAAAGGGAAAAGTCTAAAATGCCCTTGAAAATGAAAAAAAAATCTCCTTCCACCATCGTCCACATCACGCCGCTATAGGCTGCCACTCCTTCCTCCTTCCTCCCTCCTTATTCTCAATATATCCAATCAAAGAAGAGAAAAATACAGATATAGAAAAAAGAAAAAGGGAACATGATGCTAGATCTGCAACTCATATTGCAGACACAGGTTATCAACAATAAAGATTGAAGCAAATGGATAGACTAGGTGTTGTGGTGGTGATGGGGTGATGGGTGAGCTACTGAAGCTCCATATTTGCATTGGATGGATAGGTTGGTGTGTTGGAGGACGAGAGGGTTGAAATTGTTAGGAATAGTATATGAAAACAACCGGTGCCCAGAAACGTATGATAACACACTGTCCTTAAGGTGTTATTCGCCTCCACTAGGTTTGCTGCAGGGATCCGACGAATCACCCCTAGGAGTTATTCTAAGCACCAAAGATATCTGACAGCAACTTCAGATACCTTGAAACACAGAACGAAACAGAGAGATTGTAACCAAGAGAAGAGATTGTGAGGTATCCTTTTACTCTCTAATCTGATCCTTTTATAATAGTAGAAAACATAAAATTGAAACGTTGTGTATGAACCTGTTTGTTTCTGAACATTGTATTTGAAACGTTGTTCATGAACCTGTTTGTTTCTGAACATTGTATTTGAAACGTTGTTTATGAACCTGTTCATTTCTGAACTTTGTATTTGAAACGTTGTTGTCAAATTGAAACAGAATATCAAATGACATGTT
Organism: Adenanthera pavonina; assembly: GCA_026686845.1. NCBI lineage: Eukaryota > Viridiplantae > Streptophyta > Magnoliopsida > Fabales > Fabaceae > Adenanthera > Adenanthera pavonina. The sequence goes on along the minus strand of JAIVEN010000026.1, from coordinate 9,498,968 downwards.
GTTTCAGAATGTACTGTTTCAAAACGTTGTTATTTGAAATTCTGTTTCTGAAAAAAAAATGATTAATTAAAATATTAATATGAAATTCATACCAGACCAGATCTCCACCGGTAGATCAATCCAATGATCACGACGCGCCACGTGCCAAGTGCTAAGTGCTAAGTGCTTTAAATATTAAATAAATAATATTTAAATCCACTTAACATTTTTGTTCAATAATTATTTTAATATACTTTGTCTTCTCTCTCTTATATACATTTCATAAACCTTACTCCCATCCAATGTGGGACTTTAGTTTTTTTTTCAAACTATCTCTAACAGAAATATGAGAAATTAGAATGCCACCCAAGATCAAATGCCACAATAAAGGGGGAGCAGTGCCGAAAATGGAGATGGTGAGGCTTCATTGGCAGTGTCATTGGTCTTACTGGTGGTGGTGTCGAGGATGGAGGACATGGTCTACGAGGGAGTTTGGCGGAGATGAAAAGGGAGGTGATGAGGGATGTGAGGAAGAAGAGGGGACGATGTTCAAAAGAGGAGAAGGATATTTTTGAGATTTGGTTGTGATTCCATAACATTCCTAAGCATTCCTTCCATTTTTCAATGGAATTACCATTGCCATGTTTATGGGCGTCCTCTTTCCTATGGAGACAATATGACGGCAACCAAACTAGCTAAAACAATGGAATCTCGCTTTTTTCCATTGCTTTCCATCATCTTGCTTGCAACCAAACGGAACCGAAGTTTTACTCAATGTTTTTTCCCCTTGCCAATTGACTAATAATCCCTTTCTCTATATGTAGACTTAAGACTTGTAAAAAAAAAAATCAAAGTCTTTCTGTATGAATCAACATCTCCCCATATGTAGAAGCAAAGATCTCGAAGTGTACTACAGCCAGGTTTTGCATGGGTCAATAGGTAGGATAGTGTAAGATACACTACAAATCAAGAGTGATTTGCATTATATATACACTGGCATTATTCATAAATTTTTTTATTACATAAACCAACAATGCAATGAGTTAAACAGTAAAACAAATTTAAAAAAAATTATGAGGAAAAAATAAAAAGAACAAAAGCAAACTTTTTGTTGAAGAGGTTTGTTCAATTGATAAAAATGTGACTCCTACCTCATAAAGTTGTGGGTTTGAATCTTCTTATCAATATAAAAACCTAGTAGTAGTATCTAGATGCCGTAAAACTTATTTTAAATTTGATGAGTTTTTAAAACCAGCTCACCTAAACTTTTAAACCTTTTTGAAAAAAAAAACTTTGTTACAATTGAAATGATTTTCCTTCATTGAGTTTTATCCTCTATTTGAATAAGAAGAAAATAAGGATAGAGGAAAACTAGTAGAAAAAAAATAAAAGGAAACCTACACATGTCCTTGTTTTTCCTGTAGTTCCCCTCTTCCCCTTATTTCCTTTCATAGGCATTTAGTCTTTGAATTGGCAATTTCTTAATTCATTAATCCTAATGATCAAGAAAAGAATATTAGATCATTTAGAGAAATAAACAAAAAAAAATATTGACAGGAAAATAAATACTAAATATTGATGTTATTAATTGTTACAAATACTTTGGATTAAACATTTATTAAGTTATTATAACTACATATTTATCAAAACTAAAAACAAAATAAAATGTGTGTGTATCAAAATAGATATAATTGTCTTGATATGAAAGTAACATATATTAAAAGTGATATAATATGTACTAGCCATTTGGATCATTACAATGAAATTTCAATTGAATAAATTATTTATAACCACTTCTGTAATGAAATTCTTTGCAACCCTATTCCAATATATATAATCAAACTACCGGTAAAAAAGTCATCTTTTACTTTATCATGAAACTCTTTTTATAACAAGCAAATAAAATGATTAAAAACACTTAAAAAATTTTTGACAAACAGTGAGAACAGAGAATTGATAGTATGTTATATTAGTCATTTTTTGAGGACAGAAACAAGAAATTTCCTATAAAAAAACTTTAATTATATTATGTTATATTTATAAATTTGAATTATATGATAAATATAAGAAATAAATTTCTCATAAACATATATATAATAAGAATTTAAAACATTAAAAAGAGACAAATAAATATTTAAGAGGGGCAAACACTTGTTGGAATATGTAGTCCTGGTTGCCCCTAAACAAAATCGTAGATTATAATTAGTCATTGAGTTTGTAGGTTCTGTTTTGTTTATATACTTATTCTTTGTTTCAATTTTATTTAATATAAAAAAAATTTCTTCTAATTCTTCGATCATTAACAAGAATCGAAGATGTTTTTAATCTCGGAGCTTAATTCTACCTGATTATTGTCATTGGCTTTAGCTTGCATTGAAGTTTTGCTGCATGCTAGACATGATGGTGAATCTCAGAAACAACGAAAAGGACAGAGATATAAGGATGAAGTTGATGATCGTGTTTGAGAAGGTGTATTTATCAATAATATATATATATATAATGATTTTTGTGCATGGAGGTAGAATTGGTATTTTCTCTCATTAGTTGGCGAATATTTCTGCAATTGAAGCCGGCTTTAATAGAAGTTTTGAAATTGCAACATGCCTCATGAGTTATCCTCAAAGAATTATGCATCTTCGAGTTCTTCTGGTAATGATTTCTCTTCCTTTTTTTTTTTTTTGAGAAAAGTGTTTAACAAGTAATCTCTCATGAATGAGAATTACTAGTAGTAGCTGGTCGTTATCAAATGGTTCATGTTTTATGGGGGTAATTAGTCAAGAAAATATTTTATGGGGGAAAAAATCAGCCGTTAATTGTTTAATAACTGAATAACATCTTTCACTTCAGAAGAATGATATTTTCCCCCATGTAGGCCTTTAAATAATAATAATAATAATAAATTGAAGAGATTAAGGGGCTGTTTGGCAGAGTTTATGAAATTCTTCCAAATACGTGTTCAATGGGTTTCTTCTTCTCAAACTTTGATCTCCCGCTTCAGGTTATCCATTCCCTCCTATTACTGTTTATTTCAATTTCAAAAGCCTACCAATATCGGTTTATAAAAATCAGAACGGGGATGAAGTATTTTGGCTTTTTGATTAAAATACATCAAATAAAAAAAATAAATATCAATATACATCATTTTTAAAAGTATTTATTGAAATGCTATAAATTTGAGATCTACTAATAAATCGTAATGTCGGTCTGACACATCATGCTTTATTTTTTTTATTTTTTTTTGTCATTAGTGAAGTCGGACTGTACCGACTTTACTGACACTGCATCAGTTCAGTTGACTGGACGGACTGACGTAGCTAATTTTATTTTTTTTTCAAAGTAAGGCTGCCCAGCACTGGGCAGCCTTACATGCCGCGTCAGTCATCAATTGATGACTGACGTGCAATTTTTTTTTTAAATATAAGCTCTTACATTTTTTTTTAAAGTAAGGTTTGGCTGGGCAACCTTAATTGCGTCAATCATCTTGACTGGCGCAAGTTTTTTTTCTTTTTAAATGTAAGCAGCTTACATTTTTTTTTAATGATTGGCGCAAATATTTTTTTTTAAATGTAAAGTTGCCCAGCTAAGTTATCTTAGCTGGGCAGCTCACGTTGCCGCGTCGCGTCAATCAAGCTGACTGACGCGGCAACGTTAAATTTTTATTTATTAAAGCTTCATCCAACGCTCAGCTTTTTCTTCCTTTAGTTAAAGCTGCATGAGGCAACGTTGATTGACACAACGCTACCTCATGCAGCGTTGATTGACACAACACTGAGCGTTGTGTCATTGTAGATAGGCATGCGTGCCTGTTTGTATAGTAAAAAAAATTTACAATCTAACTGCAACAAAAATATACAGTATCATCTTGTAGTTTATTTAACGCTTTCAGTATTCTTTCATTTGCTACATTTCATTCTAGCGTCCACTTTCAATTGCAACTGTCTCTTATGTTCTCTCTTATGTTGTTAGTTCTTTGAAGGAAATATTGCCACATCGTTCTGCTCGTGACTTTCTTTTGAAGTGGAATTGCTACACAATTAAAGCCGTGAGCTTCTTTCAAGTGGAGAGATCTCTCAGAATCTTCATCTTTATCATCACTTATTTTTTCTCTAACTTTTATAGGGTAAGTATATTTAATGATGATGCAAGTTTTATGATATTTAAATTTATATTTATCATTTACGGAGATATACTTATTTTCCATATCTAGGTTGTTTAGATTGAGTCATTATATTAGTTTTTCTCTATTATATTACATGTCAAGAAAATTCCTCCCAACAACCCAGCATTAAATATTTTTTTGGTTCCTAAGTTTTGCTCTCTTATATGTGGTGTGATGATATCTGGATACATGGTATGTGAAACATATATAAATATATGTGAAATATCTTTGCTGAAGTATATTTCTTTTAGGGAAGTTGAGCCAAATATTACATATAAATAGATTATATGCAAAAATATAAGAAAAAAATTATCAAAAAATACTGTACATAGACAATATTCTTTTTTTTTTAAACTTTGATCATTATTTACCATAATTCTACTAGAGTTAAGATTTATATTTTCATAATATATTAAAAAGAAGGAACTACAAATCTTGATACTCCATGTTCATTCTCTCTCCCACAAAGGTGCCCAATATCTATAAACAAAGACACACACACACCCCTGCCCCGGCCCCCCCCTCCCCTCCCATGCCTATATAATATATATATTATTATAAATATATAATTTATATTGTTAAAAATTGATAAATATAAATGTATTTATTTTGTAAAAAATGAAAATGATAAGTACCATTTAAAAAAGGAGTAGCAAATTAATGTAAACAAAATCAAATTTTAATTATTTAAATGAATATCAAATTTTATATTAAAAATAAATTACATGAGAAGAATGATGATTAAAATAAATAGTGAATGAGTGATTATGTAGAATATAAAAAATAATAAAACTCATATTAAGTAGCATTTTATTATATACAAGTTTATAATAAAAAATAATTATAAGACATAGTAAATGCTATCAACCTAACTATATTTATTAATAAAATTTAAGTTTCATTAGACTATGGTAGAATTAAAGTATATTTTTTTAATGTGATATGTATAAAAGATAATAATTTGAACACTTAAAAAATATAAAGTGATGTGTATATTTTTTGATGAAAAAAAATTTTGGTGAGAACAATGTTTACAACAATATTTAATTTAAATTTAAATTTTTTTATGAAAATTTTGAACAACAATTTGTACCAATTTTGTCAAATTAATTCACCATTAATTGTATTTTTTTAATTTGAGAATATAATAAATAAATTGTAGGTAATAAAAATAAAAGTTTATATTGGTGGTAATATTATTTTTGGGTGAATTAATAATTTTCATGTTTATTAGTAAATGATAAACAATTTTATATCTTAGGAACAATAATGGACAATAGAAAAGAATGGGTTTATGTATATGCGAATGGACAGATTTTCAATGGTCCAGACAGGGTAACATTTGAGTCTGACAGTATAAAAATGATAAGTGTTGATCTGAATATTAGCTTGATGCAGTTAAAGCAAGTTGTTGGGTAGAAACTTCAACTTCCTCCGAATGAAATTGTGTCAGATTTGGTATATAGATGTCCAGTATACATAAATCCACCATGACACCAATCATGTATTCTGGCAGAAGATTTTGACGTGCAAAGGATGTGGGAAATAAATTCGCAATATTCTACTCAATTAATAGGAGCAGAGTTGTATGCTCATACTTTGAACGTGGAAGTAGACAACCATCTTGAATCACAACCACTTGGGGACTATGTGAGACATACATTCCCATCAAGTAGTAATCAAGTAGATTTAGTAGAACATAGATCAAGACTTAGTATGAACTTAGAAAATTTTCATCCATTTGATCCTTACCCAGATGTTGGCAACAATATACCATCATGTTCGCTTGATCCAACTGAGGATATTATGGATGACTTTGAGAATAAGGATGAGTATACTTCTTTAATAAATGCCGGTGGTGAGAACAATGATGATGACATTGAAAATGAGGCTAATGATGAGAATTATGAGGGGGGTAATAATGTCCCAGACCCAACGTTGCATGTAAATGAACACGAAGAGCCTGCAGCTAGTTTCTTTTCACTTGTAAATTGTGAGTTAGCTGTGGATCATGAGTTTGGAAGAACGGGAGCTATTTTACATTTGAACAATAGTCAAGAGTTCTCAATTGGCCAAATTTTTAATAATATACGTGCTCTAAGACTTGCAGCCAAACTTTACTTTGTTCGAGTTCATCATACATTTAACGTGTATCATTCAAGTAACAAATATGAAGAATATCGGTGCATAAACTATGGAGCTGGTTGTAATTGGAGACTAAGGGCATGTAGGAAACGAAATGGAATGGACTAGAAGGTCACAAGATATGTGGGGTCTCATACATGTTTAGCCACATCCTTAACTCAAGATCATCCTAAGTTGGACGCTAATGTTATCTCATCTTCCATAGTGACGATGGTGACTGATCAACCGGACGTAAAAGTGTCTCAAATAATTGAGCGAATGCAATCAATGTTCGATTACACCGTGTCATAGAGAAAAGCATGGAGGGAAAAGCAACTAGCACTTGCTATTGCTTTTGATAATTGGGAGAACTCATATTCATTACTACTTAGGTGGTTAGCTGCTGTCCAACATTTCATGCCTGGGTCATATATTAAAATTTTAAGCAAACCATGTTCACAAACCAATTCTGAAGGGCAGTCATTTGACATGTTTAAGCATGTATTTTGGGCTTTCAAACCATATATCAATGCATTCGATCACCTAAAACCCATAATCCAAGTTGATGGAACTTTCCTGTATGGCAAATATAAAGGCACACTTCTTATGGCCATAACACAGGATGGTGACCGCAATGTTATTCCACTTGCATTTGCTGTTGTTGAAGGGGAGACAAAAGGTGCTTGGACATGGTTCTTATATCATGTGCTCCAATGTGTTGTTAAGAGAAGAACTGGGATATGTCTAATTTCTTATAGACATCCTTCAATCATGTCTGCAGTTCAAATGAACAAGTAGGATGGCTTGCACATGGATATCATGTTTTTTGCCTATGACATGTTGTCGCCAACCTTCGCAAAGCACATAGAACAAATTGGCTGAAGGATAAGTTCATAAATATTGGTGAGTGTCAATTGCTTTGTTCACATAAATTAACATGTGATTATGAAATTAGTAACTATAAATTTCTAATTATTTGCAGGCTATGAATATGAGCGCCATTATGTTAACTGACAATTGGAAGAGATAGCATTAACTCATCCACCTACAGCCGCATGGATTGCCAACTTCCCAATAGAGAAATGGTCTCATGCATATGATAGTGGGTACTGACGTTGCGGTCACATGACAACTAATCTTGCTAAATACATGAATGGTGTCTTTAAAGGTGTTCGGAGTTTGCCAATTACTGGTATTGCGAAAGCTACTATGTATAAGGTCAACAACTATTTTGTCAAACGCTCCCAACAAGTGCATGCACAAATAGCTACTGGCCAAGTATTTTCTGAGACATTGAATAGAAAGTTAGAAATAGCAACACAGGCTGCATCTGCATGCATTGTCTGCATATATGATAGGAGAGAAACCTCATTTGAGGTTGATGAGCCATACAATGTTTAACTCCATCAATTTAGTCGTTGTTGCAAGGTCAACTTGTAACATCCTACCTCCTCTCTTACCAAATCTCACGAAATACAACCAAACACAACCCAAACAACATCACCCAGCCTCAAACCATCGGAAACTAATCCCAGAAATACCAAATTTTGGGCTGGGGCCGCGGCCGCTACAGGATCGCCGCGGCTCCGGTCTGCTTTGTTTCTCCCTCGCTACTGCCATCACTGGCGCCGCGGCCTGGACACTTGAGCCGCGGCGCCCCCAGCTGATATACCATATCAGCAAATTCAGCGTTCTGGGGCGAACTTCTGACGCTCATAACTTTATGCTCTGACCTCTGATTGACTCGATTCCAACTCCTACAAGTCAATCTAGTCCCCATCTATCCATAGACACCACTTTCACCTCAAACCAACTCGGTATGGAGATTCTGGACCATTGACACCATTTTGGCCACTTATTAACCAAAACTCGCCACTAACAACCTCCAATTGCCACCAAATGCAAATGGACACTCCAAGACCAACCATACATGTCCAAAACCCCTAAAACAACTTGCCAAAGAGGTTTCACCTCAAAGGAACCACTCCTCTGAGATTTGACCCCTTTGAACCCAATTCGACAATCCAGGCTACAGGCCCTCAAACAAACCGACAATGCCCAACACCACTCTGAATTCACCAACACTACCATACAGACTTCACAACATCCAAAACCATGCATACAACCTATATAAATATACATACATCAATCCGTACAAATCCTTTATCAATTCCTTTCAGCTATCCATTACAAATATACTACCCTACTTGGCACGAGGCACAGCGTCCAAATTACACACACTACATAGACCTAGTATTCCCACGTACACAGCTACTCCCGCGTCTTCTCCGGACTAATGCCAGAACCGTCACCTGAAAGGTTAGTTATGGGAGAGGGTGTGAGACAATGTCTCAGTAACCGAGAACAACCACATACAATATCTATATATATATATATACTGATCCACACAATCGTGCAATGCAATGTAAATGAATGGTATGCATGTTCTTCCTCATACACGGCTAGAACCACGAGCTGTCGTCATCACAAGACATTTCAATAGATGATTCCCTTCCAACAGTCGGTGAAGACCGATTCTGGGACATCACCAAGCTCACCTTACTCTAGTGCAACCCGGCCAATGATTACACTAAAGCTCGGACCGTGGCTCTCCTTCCCCTGGACCATCACGAATTAATGGTGATTTAGAGAAGGTGCATCCCCCAAATCCACTGCCACCTGGCTCTCCCGAAGAGAGGATTTAGTGACAGGGACATTTCATCATATCATATTATCCTCTGCCGCCTGGCTCTCCCATGGAGAGGATTTAGCGACAGGGATCTTTACCATATCATCATCTCATATCACATCACATCATCATCACCTCATCATCAATCTCTCACTATGCAATCATATGGTGATGATGCTAATGTCATGCCAACATGCCTCTACACACACACATATGTATATATATCATTATCATCACAATCATCATATGGACATGCCAGCATGCAATGGTATGGGGATGCTACACATCACAATGCAATTACGCAACCATCATACATCAACTAGCCGTGTGTACCACATTATATAAGAAAACCATACATATACACAATCAATGTCATATAACCAATACAATACAAACACACACCCGGTTACCTTAACTGTCGTTACCACACACACACGAGTTCCACAAGCTTCCTTGAACTGTCCAGTACGCGTGAACCCCTCTCGCTTAGCCAACAACCTTTACAATACCACAATTCTTCCATTAACACAATATACCAAACATCACAGTATAACTACATTAACCTAACCCAAGGTTCCAACACCCTTTTCATGCATCAATAAGCTCTTAGGGATCACTCAAGCACTACACAACCTCATACCCTTCGGATTCCCAAGAGCCCTAACCAAGAATAACCTAGGGTTAAGCTCAAATCACACATACACCCTTCAAAACTCACATTCAAGCAACAATGATACCAAAACACACTCCATTAACCACAAATCATCCATTTCAATCGGTGGATTTCGCCCCAAACCGGAAATCCAACCTCACAATCGGAAATCCCAAATTCTAACCGAAGAAAATGGGGAGAGAGGAGTAGAGAGCACTTACCAACTTGAATCCAAGCTCCCAATGGACGAGAATCATTCTGGGACACCGAAAATGCCGAACCCTAGCACTGCTCCTCGTCTCTCTGCGTCGCTCCCTTTGTTTTCTTTCTTTCTTTCGCGTCCGACTGATCCAGATTTAAACAATTTTTACGACTCTCGCCGCGGCGGCCCTGCTCCTCGCCGCGGCGCCACCAATTAATCCGGAACAATGCCACTGGAAGGTCTCTCGCCGCGGCGGCTCTGCTCCTAGCCGCGGCGCGGAGCCTTTTCTGGTTCCTCTTGAACCTATCTCTGTCCTGCTTCCTCCGGTCCTGAACACAAAACCGATAAAGATATCATGAGGGGTGTTACACAACTTAAATGAAAAAATATGTGACTGTGGAGAATTTCATGTACAAAAGTATCCATGCATGCATGTCATTGCAGCATGTGCTCATGTACAAGTAGATCATTTGCAATTTGTGGATCTAGTGTTTAAGTTAGAAACCTTGAGCCTTGCTTATAGTAATGAGTTCCACCCAATAGGTGATGAGGTGCATTGGCTAGAAACTGATATTCCACCTTTGATCCCGAATCCTACAATGATTCGAGAAAAAGGTCATCCTCGTTCAACTCGCATACGTAATGAAATGAATTGGACCATGACTGGTTAACCTAATAGGTGTGGGTTATGTAAGCAAGTAGGTCATAATCGTTCCACTTGTCCACAACGTCAGGCTTCTAGACATTAATTAGTATACTTACCCATGTATTTAAGAATTTTCAAATATATGTATATGACATTATTATATTGTCAAAGGCATGGAAAATTATTATTTGTAATTGTCTCCATGGGCTTTTTAATGTAATTACATTGGATTGTACTTTCATTTTTAACTCTAACATTGCATAGACGATTCTCCGATGGCACAGCCACATGACATGATCAACCTTGGACCATAGGATAATTCACTGTTATATTTACAACCACGGCATATTTCAGAGGCTGTGTGGTCTAAAAATGTAAGTAATTTTTTTCACATGCAAGTATCAATTATTCATAATAATTAGAAATTATATTTTCACTTTTTCAGGCAAATCGGATCCTTCAAACTCGTCGAGTCATGCATAAGGATCGACTAATTGAGCCACCAATCCAAATTGTGTCTTATCTTATACAAACCGGATTCTACGGCGTTGCTAGAATAGGCCAATTTGAGTATAATCCAGCTTTGGTTTCAGCACTTGTTGAGAGGTGGCGTCCTGAGACCCATACTTTTCATACATCCCGCGGAGAATGCACAATAACTTTACAGGATGTGGCAATTCAGCTAGGCCTCTCTTGTGATGGACTACCTGTATGTGATAATACAGATTTAGATTGGGCTAATGTTTGTCATGTGGGACTTGGCATTATACCACCTGCAGAGTATATGTATGGACAGAGAATATCGATTACTTGGCTAGCAGAACACTTTCCCAACCTCAATGATGACGCAGATGAATTACAAATACAAAGATTCACTCGTGCATACATACTACGGTTGATTGGCAGCAATTAATTCCAAGATATTGCCTGGTGTCACCACAAATCTGGCGAGCTTCAGTTCCCCTGATATGCTTCCATATAATTGAATGGCATCATCCTGATCGTGTGCTTAGGCAATTTGGTTATCAAGAACCAATACCTCTCACTCTAGTTTATTTGGGGAATTGCCACACAATCCAGCTAAGAGGAAGGACATCCGAAAATTGGATTCAAAAGCACATGGAGTATATTCAATTATGGTTTAGGTGGCATAATGCTATTGTTGAATCACCCATGGCACATGAGGCATTAGATTGGGCATCTAAGTACATGCGATGGTATTGGAGGCATACTCGACGGTGGATCCACCCAGCTAGTGTTGCAACCGGTTTTGTGGTAACTATCTAACTAAAATCATTGTCTTCATTTTGTTCTATATAAATAATATCATTATATAATAATGTCTTATTATTGATTTCAGGTCGATATAGCTGATGAATTAATTCAACTAAGTATTCAAGACCCTTTGCCAATGCCAACTACAAAATATCAACAAAAGGTTATACGGGACCAACAAAACATTAGAATGGCATTAAAAGAACAACACCACAACATGGTCCCTTAGCCTGCCCCACCTGCAGTTGAGCTACCACGTCCAGTGATTGTCCAGGGAAGACCAAGTAAGCGACGTGGTGGTTATTTGTCAACTCAACCACTAGTTGCGGCTGAAGAAGAAGAGGAACAAAATCACGATGTGGTGAGAGATGAAGAGGAACAAAATCCCTAAACTGCTTATTCTTCAGATATTTTTACCCAATATCATTACGTGCCACCATCATCCGTATCCCAATTAAGCTCACACAATTTAGACCAACTCGGGCCATTCATGTCATTATTGGAGAATTCACCACTATTTGAGCCTGAATATAACAATTACTCATTTGAAATAGGTGGACCATCAAATGAAGCTGCACAGCAGTTGATTCCTCATATTGAGTCTCCTGTATTTGATTTAAATACCCCACCAGCTATAACTGCTAACGAATCACCTGAATCTCAACATGAAGAACCCATAAGACAAGGACGACCACAACGTGTTCGAAGGAGACCAAGATGTGGTACAGGAAGTCATTATGTATAAGGTAAATGATTTTTTTTTATAAAAGAAATATTTTTATCTTTAATTGATGTAAAAATTTAGCTTTATCAATTAAACTTCAATAGTTTGTTTAAAAATTAATTTTTTTATCATTTGTATGTTTTTAATTATTATAATACTTACTTGTTAATATAATAATATTATTTAACAATTATTATTATTATTTGTAATAATTATTTCATAATTATAATAATTATTCATTAATACTTATTTTATAATTATAATTATACTAATAATTATTAAAATATTTATTATTATAATTATTAATATAATAAAAAAAAGGTTACATTTAAAAAAGAAAAATTTTGCGTTGATATGAGGCCTTACTTTAAAAAAAAAAAAGCGCTGCATCAACTTACATTTAAAACAAATAAAAAAAAATTTACACGTCAATTGTAATTGATGACTGACGCTCAGTCATCAATTGCGTTAGTCAACAATTGCAATTGCAATTGATGTCAGTCAACAATGGGCAGCCTCAATTTAAAAAAAATTAAAAATTTACTGCATATGAAGTCGGACTGTGAAAATTCACTACATATGAAGTCGAACTGACACTGTCCGACTTTACTGATAAAATAAAAAAATAAAGCGTGATGTATAAATCGGTCTGATACATTATGATTTATTAATAGATCTCAAATGTATAGTATTTCAGTAAATATTTTTAAAAATAATATATATTGATATTTATTTGTTTTATTTGATGTATTTTAATCAAAAAGCCAAGTATTTTCTTTTGGCTTCTTCTCTCTCTTCTCAGATCTAGGTTTCTATTTCTTATATTATGAGTTTGCGAAGAATGCCCCTACTTCTTGACTAATCGAGTGTCATTTTTTCCCCTTCCTAGATGGTGATGTCAAAAGAGGTCTCCAATTTCATTGGTTTTCTTGCTATTTCTGTTGGAGAATACATGTGTGTGTCAAAAGGAAAAGAGAGAGAAAAAAAAGAGGTTCCACATTGCTCAAATAAATGAAGACCAAAGAGTATAAATATTAACATGTGATTATGGAGGAGCAAAATGGGCCTAGGAAGAGAATGGGCTCGCGCGCACAGAAACCAGAAAAAACTGAGCCAACTCAGTTGAAATCTGTCGATTCCCCCCCTGCGCATGAAAATATACCCGGGGTTGCCGTTGTCAGAAATTATATTTTAGAAAATAAAAGGAATTTAAATAGTCTTCCAGAAAATCCATGTTTTTAAGGCTTCGGTTATGAGTTCATGGTGTAAATGTTTTGAACGTTGGTCGTCCGTTCCTATCCTTCATTAACCAGTATTATTTTTTTTTTAATTTGATTGTCGAAAACCGCCCAACGTTCAAAACGTTCTCATTAATGTCATTAAGAGAGGTCCAACGTTCAGCTGCTTCTGGCTCCTATAAATAGAGAGGCTTAACCAGAAGTTCAGTACACCTAGCTCACGGACATCTTCGGAGCTCTTCTCTTCCTCTCTGAATTCTTCTGGGTTTAGTTTTCACTGTTATGGTTCCTGCTTATCACAAAAGAGTCCGTTCAATCCTGGGGAGTGCCGTCTTGTGGGGAAATAACTCTCAAGGATAGTGTCTTTGTGCACAGCTCGGATTATTTTTACTCTAACAAATTTTTATTTGCAGCCTACAATCTTGAGAGTTATGGAGTCACAACAGACCAACGTTGCTATTTTCGATCATCCTACCAGTGCTGGTGTGAGTGCTACATCCTTCGTTCCGCTAGCACTGCCTTCGATGCCGCTATCTAGCCACCACCAGATATTTCGAAAATTGAAGTCTTTGATGGAAAAAATTTTAGAAGGTGGCAAGAACGTGTCTACTCTGTTCTTGACATGCATGGAGTTGTTGTTGCACTCACTTAGTCTGAACCTTCATCAGATGCTGACCAAAGTCAAAGGACTGTTTGGGATTATGCCAACAAGGTATGCCAGAACACCATCATTAACACCTTATCTAACGATATGTTCGATGTGTACTATGTGTACAAAGAAGCAAGCAAAATTTGGGAATCACTAATTACAAAGTATACCGCTGAGGATGTTGGGAAGCGAAAGTTTGTCATCAGAAACTACTACAAATGGGAGATGACCGAGGACAAAGATATCAAGCTGCAAATTAATGATTATCACAAGCTACTAGAGGAGTTGCGTGCTGAAAAAATCAACCTACCTGATGAGTTCGTTGCTGGAGTTCTAATCGAGAAACTACTAGAATCATGGAAAGACTACAAGCAACAGCTGAAGCACAAACAAAAACAATTGTCACTATCAAATCTAATTACTCACATCATAATTGAGGACACTAACCGGAAGGAGATGCAAGCTGCAAAAGGCAAGGAGATTGTCTCAAAAGCAAATCTAGTAGAGACAAAGCAGCACGGCAAGAGGTATGACTCTAAAACAAAACCTGACTACAAGCCCAAAAGTTCTAACCCCAAGTTCAAAAAGAAAGGTAGTTGCTTTGTTTGTGGAAAACCAGGCCACCATGCTGCTCAATGCAGAAAAATGGCTAGAAATAACAATCCTCCTAAGGCCAATCTGGTTCAAGGAGATGAAGAAGATGAAATCATTACAGTGGTCATTTCTCAAGCTCTCTTGGCATCCGATGTGAAGAAATGGGTGGTAGACTCTGGGGCTACTAGGCACATTTGTGCAAATCATGAGCTGTTTTCCTCCTATTGTCCTATCAAGGAAGGAGAAGATCGTATTTACCTTGCTGATTCCCGAACTACAAAAGTCTTGGGAAAAGGAAAGGTTGAACTGAAGCTCACATCTGGAAAGACTTTATCACTCAATGATGTTCTTCATGTGCCTGATGTTAGAGCTAATTTAATTTCTGTAGCTCTATTGAGCAAAGTTAGGGTTAAAGTGTCATTCGAATCTGATAATATCATAATGACAAAGAATAATGTGTTTGTTGGGAAGGGTTATTGTACTCAGGGGCTGTTTGTACTCAACATTTCTAATATGAATGAAAATGCATCATCTTCTGCTTACTTGTCTGAGTTCATGATTAATTCTTTTGATATATGGCATGCTCGATTATGACATGTTAGTGAGTCATATTTAAAGAAAATGCAAAAACTTGGTTTAATTTCTAAAATTAACAAAAATTTTCTAAATAAATGTGAAATTTGTGCAGAAGCTAAGTTAACTAAAAAATCTTATTTTTCTATACAAAGAGAAACTGAATTACTTAGTTTAATACATACTGATTTGGGTGATTTGAAACAAACTATGACAAGAGGTGGCAAAAAGTATTATGTAACTTTTATTGACGATTTTTCAAGATATACTAAAGTATATTTATTGAGAAATAAAGATGAAACTTTTGATAAATTTCTTTTATATAAAGCTGAGGTAGAAAATCAATTAAATAAAAAGATTAAAAGAGTTATATCAGATAGAGGAGGAGAATTTGTTTTATTTAATGATTTTTGTGAAAAGGAAGGAATAATTCACGAAGTAACCCCTCCATATTCACTTGAGTCAAATGGAGTAGTAGAAAGAAAAAATAGAACTTTAAAAGAAATGATGAATGCTATGCTTGTAAGTTCTTCTGCACCAAATAATTTATGGGGTGAAGCTTTGTTATCTGCATGTTTCTTACAAAATAGAATACCTTATAAGAAAACAAATAAGACACCTTATCAATTATGGAAAGGACATGTACCAAATTTAAAATATTTAAAAGTGTGGGGGTGTCTTGCAAAAGTTTTATTACCTGATCCTAAGAAAAGAAAAATTGGTTCTAAAACTTCTGATTGCATGTTTATTGGATATGCTGAACATAGTGCATCTTATAGATTTCTAGTTTTAAAAAGTGATGTTCTTAATCAAAACACTATTATTGAAACTAAAGATGCAGAATTTTTTGAGCATATTTTTCCATTGAAAGTTCAACATATTTCTCAAACTACAGAAAATTTACTTCCTTCGTCAAATCAAAATGAAAATTCTGTCGAAAATTTGAGGAGAAGTAAAAAACAAAGGAAAGAAACTTCTTTTGGAAATAACTTTTATACTTATTTGGTACAAAATGAGCCATCAAAATTTTCTGAAGCTATTTCATCTTTTGATGCTCATTTTTGGATAGAAGCTATTAAAATTGAAATTGATTCTCTTAATCAAAATAAAACTTGGATTTTAGTAGACTTGCCTCTAGGAGCAAAGTCTATTGGTTGTAAATGGGTCTTTAGAAAGAAATATAATCCTGATGGGTCCATTGACAAATATAAAGTGAGGCTAGTAGCTAAGAGATTTACTCAAAAATAAAATATTGATTATTTTGTACTTTTTCTCCAGTGACAAGAATTTCTTCTATTATAATTTTGATTGCTCTAACCTCAGTTTATAAATTATTTATTCATTAAATGGATGTTAAAACAGCTTTCTTAAATGGTGATTTAAAAGAGAAAATTTATATGGTACAACCTGAAGGGTGTGTTGCTCCTGGACAAGAAAATAAAGTTTGTAAACTTGTTAAATCATTGTATGGATTGAAATAAGCACCTAAACAATGGCATGAAAAACTTGATCAAGTCTTAACGAGTGATGGTTTTTCTACTGTTGAAGTAGAAAGATGTGTTTACATAAAAGTTGTGAATGATGGTTATGTGATTATCTGTTTATATGTTGATGATATGCTCATTTTTTGTACAAGCATGAATGTAGTGATTAAAACTAAAAGGTTTCTTTCTTCAAAGTTTGATATGAAGGATATGGATGAAGCAAATGTGATATTAGGTGTTAAGATCATAAGGAGTAAATATGGCATTTTACTATCTCAAGAACATTATGTTGAAAAGATCCTTAAAAAATTTGAATTCTTTGAAAAAATACCTGTAAGCACTCCTTATAATACTAGCACAAAATTAGTTAAAAATAAAGGTGATCCGGTAGCTCAAACTATATATGCACAGATTATTGGAAGTCTATTACATTTAATGAATTACACCCGACCTGATATAGCATATGTTGTGTGTAGATTGAGTAGATATACTCATTATCTAAGTACTGAACATTGGTTAGCTTTGGACAGATTAATGAGTTATTTGAAAGGTACCATAAACTATGGTATATTTTATAGTGAATTTCCCGTTGTATTAGAAGGATACAGTGATGCTAACTGGATCTCAGATTCAGAAGAGACCAAATCCACTAGTGGCTATGTATTCACTCTTGGTGGTGATGCAGTAACTTGGAAATCAGCTCAACAAAATATTATAGCAAGATCCACTATGGATTTAGAGTTCATTGCTCTGGAGCTGACTAGTAATGAGGCTGAGTGGTTAAAAAACTTCTTGGCAAATATCCCATTAGGTGAAAAACCAACACCATCAGTGTCATTACATTGTGATAGTCAATCAGCAATTGCAGTTGCTAAAAATAAGACCTACAATGGCAAAAGTAGGCACATTCGTTTGAGACATAATATTATAAGACAGTTGTTGAAAAATGGAGTTATATCGATCGATTTTGTAAGGTCAGAATTACATCTAGCAGACCCCTTAACCAAACCTTTAGGGAAGAAACAAATTTTGAAAACATCGAGGGGAATGGGACTTAAGCCAATTTGAAAATTAATAATGATGGTAACCCAACTTTTGTGATGGGTGATCCCATGAAGGAGGTTCATATGGGTAAAAATAAATCATTTGTTAGTTCTACTAACACTTTATTATTTTTAGTCCCTTCCTATGATATAAGAAAAGTGTTAGGATGCATTGTTGGCGAGGCTGAGTAAAAACTCTTAATGATTTCATATTCCTTATGGATGGTGTGTTCATTGCAGACATACTTGATGAAATTACCTATATGAATGTGGAGTGGGACCGCTCCAATGAGATCATGGCAAAAATCTCTAGAGCATTTATTAAAACTAGGCACGCGCACGGCCGTAGTTTAAAGCACAAAACTGCGATAACAGTGGAAATTGTGGGGGTATAAGCTGGTTCTTAAGGCCACTAGTATACAACAAAGAATTGTTAGTTCATAGAAGCTATAAGCTTCACTGACAACTCTGTATACTAAGCTTTATTGGTCTAGATATGGTTCATAGTCCGTAAGACACCATATTCGAAATGCTTATACTCATTCAAATAATAGTGATCTTTTGACACACATGTGGGGGATTATTGGAGAATACATGTGTGTGTGTCAAAAGGAAAAAAGAGAAAAAAAAAGAGGTCTCACATTGCTCAAATAAATGAAAATCAAAGAGTATAAATATTAACATGTGATTATGAAGGAGCAAAATGGGCCTAGGAAGAGAATGGGCTCGCGCGCACAAAAATCAGAAAAAACTAGGCCAACTCAGTTGAAATCCGTCGATTCCCCCCCCTGCGCGTGAAAATATACCCGGGGTTGGACACTTTTTTACCGTTGCTGGAAATTATATTTTAGAAAATAAAAGGAATTTAAATAGTCTTCCAGAAAATCCATATTTTTAACGTTTCGGTTATGAGTTCATGGTGTAAATGAACCAGTATTATTTTTTTTTAATTTGATTGTCGAAAACTGCCCAACATTCAAAACGCTCTCATTAATGTCACTAAGGGAGGTCCAACGTTCAGCTGCTTCTGGCACCTATAAATAGAGAGGCTTAACCAGAAGTTCATACACTGAGCTCACGGACATCTTCGGAGCTCTTCTCTTCCTCTCTGAATTCTTCTGGGTTTAGTTTTCACTGTTCTGGTTCCTGCTTATCATAGAAGAGTCCGTTCAATCCTGGAGAGTGCCGTCTTGTGACGGAATAACTCTCAAGGACAGTGTTCTTGTGTACGGCTCGGATTATTTTTACTCTAACAAATTTTTATGTGCAGCCTACAATTTTTACAATTTCTGTCCTTGATGTCTAACAATTACTGTTCACCCACTACCACTCTCGACAAATGATTCACTCCTCTGCCTCAAAAGTCGCAGCTCCATTCTGATATCTTCACCATCAGGCAAGTCCGATGGGTAGGTAAGTATGAGTTTCTGTTTCATGAAAGCTTCATCTTCTTGCCAAAATTTTCCCCTCGCTTCTTTTGTCTCACTTTCTCTTCTTCTTCTTCTTCTCATGCCTTACTTTATTTTTTGTTATCTCATGATAGGTTCTTAGGAGAGATTCACCATCGCTTTTTTTCACTAGGCCCGAATTTCTGTTTGGAGGACTGATTGCAAGTTTTGGATGATTTTGAATATGGTAACTTTTTAAGATAAGGTCATTTCATTTACCTCCTTCCATTATGCTTCCTCTTCTTTTTCACTTTCCTCTTTTGCTTGGGGAGAATAAAATGAAGACCGAAAAAAATGGTGTGCCTTCTTCTGCTGATAAAGGGATAGCTGATTTGTTCTGTTACGTATATGTTGCTATTTTTTCTCCCTTTCCCGTCCATGCTTCGATTTTTGTATGACTTTCTGGAATTTCTATTGACATCCTTCTTCAGTGTCCTATTTTTCCCCCCCTTTTTGTAAGCTAGGTATATGTTTTGTTTGTGGAGTTGAGCTTGACGTTTATATGCTATATTTTGCTGCTTTGCATCTTGTGAGGATTTGTGAAGATTTAAGTTTAGATAGTACTATTTGGTTGCTGATATGGACATATTTGTCTCATAGTTATTTCCTAAAAAATCTACTGGATCTTTTGAATGTGACTGAACTTTTTATTTATGAAAGATGGTACATTTTCTGCTAGAATTCACCATAAGTGGTTGAGTGAATGAATTCCATATGAGATTATAGCATTTTCACTACTCTCTTATGGGGCCTGACTCATTTTTCCATATTAAATTTGCTATTTTTCTATAGCAAAATGAATGTGCTATTACAAAGAGGGGAAATTTTTTTACATCTATTAGCAATGCTTGATGGCCCAATGTGTGCTACAATGTTGTTTATAACATAAGTTATTATGACATTTACATTTTTATGTTATGCTGGTAATTTCTAAAACAAGTTAAGTTGTTGAAGCACCAAGACAAGGATGTCAAAACTCGAGTCACGGCAACTAAATTTATGCTCAAGTGATTATAAATTGGGTCTTCTCAATTATAACTTCAAAAAAGTCGTTCTCCATTTATGTTTAGTCAAGTATGGGAAAAAGATAACAGGGATTATAGTTTAGTTGTGCTTCATCATAATCATTATTTAATCTCTTTGTAAGACACCTTTCAGTTAATTGTGGGCATTTTTAATTTTCTGAGTGATACCAGTGGTCCATCCTTTGGCAAGAAAGTTGTTATATTGGAGACTCTTGCAAAATATACATCATGTGTAGTAATGTTGGATCTTGAATGTCATGATCTGGTGAATGAAATGTTCAGTACTTAATGTAAAGACTAATTTGGGTTCTCACAAAGCATTCTGCTATTTACTGTATTAATGTTTTTATAAGACATTCTACTACTGGCCAATTGATTGGTGGATTTTATGTATTAACATTAATTAAATTGTCATTTTCTATTTATTATCTTGGATTAGCATTCTTGATGCATCCTATGGCTACTATTATTTTGTCTTTTCATGTTGCTCTGTGCATTGATGTGAAGCTTTGCGTAAATGAGAGGTAAAGCATCTTCCATTTTCTTTTGAAAGTTCTGTTACATTATATCCTAAATAGTTTGTAGTTATCCCTAATTTCAGATTCTTTGCTTTTGTCACCTCCACTTTCTTAATATCACGGAAAACTTGCTCTTAAAAGTAAATGTAAATTTTGTGGTTGAGCTATCTGGCAGTTAACATACCAGTGCTCATTTAGTGGTTATTTATTACAGTCATCAACGTAATGGCAGAAGTGGATGCCCCTGGTTATGCTGAATAATGGTAAAATATATTGCAAGTTTAAGTTTTTTTTAAACTCTGATAGTTTGGTAATAATTTTCCTAATAGTGGTGACGCATGGAAACTAGGAAAATTTCCTTAACTTGTAATTTATTGTGAACATTTCTTTCAAGTGAGATATGTCAATCAGTTAGTTAGTTAACCATCGGATAGATCAACCTTTGTGACTTAATTTGAACCTCCATGAGTGTCTCTTCTAATGTATGTGAGATGATGTTGAAAGTAGTTATTCTTCCTAAAAATGACCTTCATTCTTGAACTCCTTTTGTTTTTTAGTACTAGCTACAAATCATTCATATTTTAATATTTTTATTGACAACTATGCGTCAGACAAATATTTAGAGGTTGTTTTATATTATTTAAGGGTACTGAATATCCTGAACTTTGGCCAGCACCTGCCCATGGGGAGCCTGCCAATGTGTAGCTTGCAATATCGAGTGTATTGCCATGGAAGGAATTTCAAAAGTCATCACTGCCAAAGATGATTACCGATTGGAAAACAGTGGCTTTGTACCCCATTCCTTCTATTATGGGCAATTTGCCACCCTCACCTATGTTGACACATCAACATATTAGTTATAATTTAAATTTGAAGATTGTTGCGACTGGAACACTATTCAGGTGCTTCTGTTTTACGAGTTAAGATCAATTTTGAGGCCATTCTTTAACTGTTGATGTTTACAATTGGAATTTTCACAAATAAAAGCTGATGTCAAGCAACTATTGCTAGATTGTTCTTACGGAGGAAGTTTTCCAACCTACAATGGATGGCAATTGTGCTTTTGGCTGTTGGGACAACCCCAAGCTTGGTGCCAAATAACTTGGACTTACAATTTAGTTTATCTCATTAGAGATGTCCAGAGTCTCTTAATAATGGGTTTCAATTTTTGTATATGAAAAAATTATCTATTGGGTTACATTCTTTAAAATGATAGAAATGAAAAAGGCAAAAGTTCCATTATATCTGTATTTGGATTAATCCATTATGCTGACAAATTCTATTCTCAATGAGATAAATTATTATTGAAATGTGTGAAAAAAAAAGGACAAATTATTGAATCCGGTGTCTACAAACCTCATGGAAGCTCAGTTCTCTTATTCTGTTTTTGTTTTTTGGTTGCTTCTGAGAGGCCCAGTTGTCCATGTGTTTATTTTCTGAGACCACACCATTTTCACTGGAAAACAAAATCATTTAAATTTAAGAGTTTGTCTGTAATTTTAATCGAAGGAGTACCCTACGTCCCTACCGAATTTGGTTATGACAAATGGCTGATTTGAAAATTAAACTTTGTGACTTTATAAATTTAGTCTTCCAATAATTTATTGAAATAATTTAAGAACCCAAACAACTTTTTTTAAATTGTCGTAATGTCCACAAATACTAAAACGCCAAAAACACCAATTTCATCTACCTCTAATTAGTTTTAAAAATACTACTTATAATTCTTAATATAAGACTCTTTTAACCGAATTATGCGAATTAAGAATTGAAATTAAAACTAATTAACTATCTCGATTTCTCTAGAAATCCCAATATTTTTTCAAAACTACCCTTATTTAATTTTTCTCTCTTTTTTTTGGATACATTAAATAAGAGTATTTTTTTAGAAATGTATAATAAATACTATCTCGTATATTATAAAGGGCTTTATATTTAATATCAGAGTAAAATATTATATATATATATATATATATATATATAGGACTGAAAGGGAGTAATAAACAACGTAGAATGTATATAACTACTCAAAGTAAAGATGGAAACTTATCACCTAGCTCTATTTTAATAAATATATTAGATAACTCAGTCACCCAAGCCTTCAACCTATATTATTACTAGCTTTGTGTTAAATTAATACTAACCCACATATTTAATTCGTAATATCTAAATGCTTAATTTATAACAGAATTGCAGTTAAAAAAATTGGAACAAAATAATAGAACAGAAAAGTTTATATTTGTATCCATGATACAAGTGAGAGTTGATTTTACATTTTAAAATATGTTATTTGCTTAAAATTTTACCCATCAAATCATTTCTTCCGATTTTTTGAAATACTTAACTTTATATTCTTAAAACCTTATATTCTATTTGCAACACAATTAAAATAAACAAAGTTGAGCTACTGACATTACAATTCTTAATTGACAATTTTATGTACGAAAACTGCACGGGAAGATAAATCTAGTTAAGTAGGAGACAAATGACACACAAAGCTATGCGATAGTGTAATGCATTATACTGCGAAGCTTCAAAAAATACAAGTTCTTTTGTGGGCGTACAGAATCAGGTTGCTGCTGTACGTAGACTACATTTAAATACAGTACAAGATTACATATTTTCGGGGCCACAAAATCTAGGACGCTTCTTCACTAAAAAATTTCATAGCCTAGTTGTGACCTATATATATAGACCCTGTAGAATATAAAACAGAAACAATTTTAATTCAACAATCAATTCTTAGTGCACAAGTGCAACTGCAGCCTCTTGCACCAAAGGCTGGGTCACATGAACAAAATGCTCTGCTTCCCTCTCCACCTGTTCCCAACACTAACGAGCACGCTCCCCCACCTCCATCTTCTTCACAAAAGCCAGACTTCCTCCAATTTTCTGGCTGAAACAACTGTGGGTTCATCCTCGAATAAGTAAAAGCACACATATTCAAGTCCTTTCCTTGTGAGTTTTCACCAATCCTAAAAACTTCATAGCCTAGTTGTGACCTATATATATAGACCCTGTAGAATATAAAACAGAAGCAAGTTTAATTCAACAATCAATTCTTAGTGCATAAGTGCAACTGCAGCCTCTTGCACCAAGGGCTGGGTCACATGAACAAAATGCTCTGCTTCCCTCTCCACCTGTTCCCAACACTTATGAGCTCTCTCCCCCTCCTTCATCTTCTTCACAAAAGCCACAAACTTTCTCCAATTTTCTGGGTGAAACAACTGTGGGTTCATCCTCAAATAAGTAAAAGCACACATATTCAAGTCCTTTTCTTGTGAGTTTTCACCATCACCCACATTCAACTGTGAAGCCCTTATGATCTGCTCATGTGCATATTCATCATATCTTGGGAGTGCATTTTCACCTGCAAGTGGGACCTGAGCTTTCTGTGTGGCCAAAGCCACTTGCCTCACTAGCTTCTCTGGTGCACACAGGGCATGCTGAGGCTGCTCATGGTCTCGCATCTCAATGCATGTGAAATTGAATATGGCTCCATGGCGAGCCAGCATTTGAGCTATTGGAAGGTAGCCATCGCGGAACCTGGTGTTGTAGTAGCCTGCAGTGAGTTCTGGAGCATGAGATCTTGAGCCGTAGTGCCAGTGGATACCCGCAATTTTTACTGAAATTTTAACACCACGGTTCTCGAAGACTGAATTGGCTGCAGTGAGGATTCTCTCGCCATGGTTCAAGAGCATTTGAGAGTACCAGGTGAGGAAGAACTCACCATATGGACTATTCCAACCTCCACCTTCCTTCCGGAAGAATGGCGTGTCTTCTGGCCAGTTGTTGTAGTGGCCTGCATCAGTAGGGCCTGTGCTTCCCCATTCTGGCTTACCCGCAGCTTCAGCAGCTGCTTTTAAGCTACTCAGCATATACTGCAGCATAATGAAAACAGAAGGTTCCAGAATAAGCAAATGTAGCATTCAAATTCAAACATCTGTTACAAGTAAAACTTACAACCCCGAAATTAATTTCACATGTTTGCATACACTCATATTTAGGAAAGAAAGCAATCTCCAAAACATCAAAAGTGGTTTTCATTAAAAAAATTTCAACTCCTGGTTGAAACTTTTCAAGCTCTGTCAGTACTTCTAAGTTCTTACCACATCCCAACTATTATTCACTAACCAATAACACAGTATAAAATAGAAAGAACATGTAAAATACCTTGTCATAACATTGGAAAGCACCAATTCCGGGGAATTTCCACGTCCCATTTTGCTCTGGATATGAAGGGTAACGCAGCTCACCTGCTGGTCCCATTCCTACTTGGATTTCCTGAATGAAATAAATTTGTAATTCAGGTTAAAACGCCTCTTCCTAGAGCGGAAAACAGCGTGTCAGAGCAGAATCTTATGAAAGGAGTCTAAAGTATTTACCACAATAGTTTCACCAAGAAGGTGTTTAAACTTGTCTTTGAAGGCACTCATGAAATCAGCATAACACTGAACTGGTGTTCGGCCCTTGAGGACAGGAAGGGTATCGCATGCAAGAGACACATATTCATAGTTTCTTCTTCCCCATTGATCCGTATATGCAAGATCTGGATCTTTATCCATCTCCTCCAAAACCCATTTGGGCAAGGGAATACTGCATGCAATACAACAATCGTTAAGCATCATGATGATTGCTATTTAAGTTTTAATCGATTCGACTACATTAATTTGATCACTACATTACACGACCATATAAAGTAGACTGGAATAATACGTGTGCGCTGTAAATATGTCAACCGCAGCATTTAATGGTAAAAATATATATATACATATATATTTCTTTTTTGTTTTTTGAACTGATATTTGCCAACTTAAAAGGACGTTTTTCATTTATTCCAACTTTTTTCCAAAATAACTATCACCCTTCTTGCTTCTCTCCGGAACTCCACTCCCACGTGTCATCGTTTAGATGGTTAAAAGCAAAAGAGCAGATTTCCAAGAACAGAGCACGGTCACAATATAAAGTCCGTGCGCATTATTTGATGCAAATAACGATAATTGAGTAACTTCACTGCCTGTAAAATCTATAACCCTATAAATCTATAAAGGAAAACAAAAATAAGCAACCACACAACCCAATTGATGATGACCTATCTTTCGCTTTCAGCATATTTTTTGATTTAAAAAAATTATGATTATTATATATATATATATATATTAAATAATTACTCAAAGTATTTAAAATGCGCCTTTCTTGTTTCTTTACAAACAAAATATTAGACACAAATCTTGAAAAATCCTCAACCTTTGAAAAAAGTTAATTTACTTTTTGAAAGTAAGCAAGGGAGTACAAAACTAGTTCGCGTGGGCTCCAATCAAATCTCCTTCACAAATACACAACCCTTTTCGGTGTTAACTAACTAATTTTACTCAATCAACAAGTTGCACGCTTTTTTAGGAAAAAAAATTAAAAGAAGTATAATAATATAAAATAACATTTAAAAAATAATTTGTTTTTGTATTTATCTGAATGTTCGCAATCCGACCCAAAGTCGCACCGAGTCCGTGTTCTTTACGCCTCTATCATAGCTCATGAAAAACCGACCCCAAGTTGCGCCGAGTCCGTGTTCTTTACGCTTCTATCATAGCTCGTGAAATTCATCACAACCAAGAGACTGGCTAATGCAGGTTTTCCAAATAAAAACATCAAAATTTCAAAATAGTAAATTATGTTTTATGAACTTCAAAATAGTAATTATAGTGCAGTATTATACCACTATATTTATACTAAAAATAAAAAATCGAAAAGAAAAGAGAAAGAATAGAGAAGAAATGAGATACGCACGTGCAAGAGTCACCGACGTTTCCGCCACACTGGTGAAACGACATCACCGCCTGCACCTTAAGGCCGTGCTTCTTAGCCATTTCCAGGAGTTCCGTGTAGCCTCCCCAATTGTACTCTCCCGGCGAATCTCTCTCCACCAATCCCCACCACACGTCCATCATAACTCCCTCCACCCCCGCGCTCTTCAGCGCCATCATACTCGCGTTCATAGCCTTTCTCCGGTTCACCGTGTTCCCCATCGTCACACTATCCAGCGGCATCATCACGTACACCGGCACTCCCCTCCCCTTCTCTACGGTCCCTCCCTCCTTGTACTGCAACACCGGCACCGCCTCTGCTTCTGTCATCGGCGCAACCTCAGTCGCAAATGCTTGACACGCCACTGATAGATCTGCCCGGATTCCGCCTAACACTGGCGACCTACAAGGACTCACCGGCGGCGATAGCCCGTCAATGCCGTCCGGCTTGCTCACCTTGCACCGGAGATTCGTCGCCGGCGTTTTCCACACCGCCGCTGCGCTCACCGTGGTAGTGGACTCTGCCGATGAATTTACTATCTCAGACTGTATCGGCCCTATCGGAGTCCCTGCAAGGCTACCGATCTGATGTGTGATATTCAATGCCATTTTTTCACAATTTATCCCAGAAAATCAAGCGAAAAACCGCGAGAAAGAAGAAAAGTTTGAAACTTGTAAAAAGCTAATCTGCTTCTTTTTTTTTTTTTTCCTCTTTTCGCCCTTCCTTTCCTGTTTAGTGACTTGAGATTCAGAAGTTGTAATTCGGATTGCAATGGGAGAAGAGAGGGGAATAGAGGATATTGACATTTTATAGACCAAGCTGAGTTCAGGATAAGATTAAAATAATCTTTTTTTCCTTCATACCCGAATATTTTGCTGCCACATGTCCGATGGAGTACGTGGCACACAGGAGACGGTTGAGACGGCAACGGCTACGATCTCTCGACCACGTGACAATTGACGGTGAGATGACAATTGCGCGTGAAGATTGCAGGAAACGCGCTTAAAGAAAGATCTATGGGCGAATGGCGAAGCGACGCGTGGGGGAAAGTGACTCCTCACGTGATGTACCCGCCTTTCGGTTCAACCCAACGTAGAAGGGAAGACAGAGAAGAATAGGAGTGTTTTTGTCATTTCCTTAGGGGTAGAAGTAAAATTCGGAATAAGGCGGGAAGGAAGACACGTGGCGGAAAACGGTAGTACCTGGATTGATAGGTGGACGCGTAGGGGCAATGGGCCAGATATTTGGTGCTGCCCGTAACGTGGCACTTTTGGCAAACGGGATATGCTGTATGGTTATAGGATCTGGAAGATTCTCCGAATGAAAGGTCAAATTGGTTAGACATCACTGATTGGATAGGTGACTGGAATTGGATCTGTTAAGGTGAGATGATTCATCGAGGATGGGCTCAGGTGTAACGATCAAATTGGAAGCCCAGATAGCAGCAAATTTTATAAATTTAATTTGATTTAAATATTTGAATGCAATAAATAAAATTTGATTATTTAGTGTTAACCTTGGCATTCATTTTTCAAATTACATGTAATGTAATTTATCTCGATGGTGGTAGGAGTATTTGTTTGTTAAACCCGAAAGCATTTAGACAATTTGGTGAGTTGTTTTCAACATCACTTATATCATTTTTTTCTTGGAGCATCGCCTCGGTTGAGGCAATATACAAGAGAAGCAAAGATGCTATTACTCATCAATAATTAGGTTAGGCAATTTTCTAATCCAAGAAAACGAAAGGTTATGGATCCCGAGGTTGCTTATTGGTCCACTTGCTTCAACTACGAGTCTGTGAGATAGAAACATGGGATCAATTTGATGCATGCTTTTATGGTAAAAAAATAAGGGAAAATTACTATATAGGACTAAGATCTTCAATTTATTAACTTTTATGCTTTTATGATTTATTTTCTCTATCTTTTATTTGTAGATTGGGGAATAAGGTTGCTGATCTTGTAGCAGTTGGTGTCATTAGGGGGATGGACCTTAAAAGATTGACTGAATGTCAACGTCTCCTCTGGCGTTAGTTGTGAAGAGAGATTATGAGAGGTTCTATAATTTATTTGCTGTTATAGGTCCTTATTTTGCTGGTGAAGCTGATGGTGTGGTTGAAGCTGAAAGATGTGGTATTGGTTGATTTTGTTTTGAAAATTGTAGTTCAAGGCCTGTTTTCTTTACTTAGGTTGTATTTCAGGTTTTTGTTTTTTCTTTTCTTCTTTCTTTTCTTTTTTTGAATTAGTTTGCGTAATATTTTTTTGGTTATTAATAAAAATGACTTTTGTTTAGTCAAAAAAAAATTATTAACTTTTAGAACAAGCAATTGTAAACTTAGAAAAAGAGGTATTTGATCTTTAAAGCAAATTAAATCAAATTCCACATTACCAAAATACCCTCACCCTATTTTGCAACTTAATTATTTTAATTTTACAACTTATGTTTCCAATTTTAACATGAAAGAATCAAATTTCAACTTTATAATCATCAAAGTAGCTCCAGAAATTTGTAATTTCTTTTTCCAATTTTTCAACTTTATTGTTCTAATTTTGCAACTTATGTTTTGAATTTTAACACGGAGGAATCAGATTTCAATTTTAAAAGTATCAAAGTGACTTCAGGAATTTACAACTTTTTATTCATATTTTACAATTTTCACATACTAATTTTGCAACTTATATTTCGAATGTTAACACGGAAGAATCAAATTTCAATTTTATAATTATCAAAGTGATTACAAAGATTTGCAACTTCCTATTCATATTTTGTAATTTGGTTATTCTAATTTTGCAACTTATGTTTCCAATTTTAATACGGAAGAATCAGATGTTAACTTTATAATTATTAATGGCTCTAGAAATTTGCAACTTCTTGTTCCAATTTTATAACTTTATTATTCTAATTTTGCAACTTTATTGTTCTAATTTTGCAACTAATGTTTTGAATTTTAACATGAAAGAATTTGATTTCAATTTTATAATTATCAAAGTAACTTCAGGGATTTACAACTTCTTCCAATTTTACAATTTCATTTGCATAAGTTTATAACTTATGTTTCGAATTTCATTAAGGGTATTTTGGTAATGTTGATTTTGATTTAATTTACTTTAAAGACCCAATGTCTCTTTTTTAAATTTCATAATTTCTTGATCTAAAAATTTAATAAATTGGAGATCTTAATCCTAAAACGTCATTCCCCCAAAAAACAAAGAGCTGGTCCCATGTATGCGTATGTTTAGGTGATATAAAAAGTCCATTTGCTCGATCTAAAAAATGTTTGGTGTACAAGTGATGTATACATGGGCTTTTTTAGAGCAGCTTGGTTTGGTTCAATGGAATAAAGAAGAGAGGATGAGATGAATTGATTTTAATGTTATCTTAGGTAAAAAAAATTGTTATCATGTTTGATTTAGGAGGAGAATGGATGAAAAATAATAATACTGAGATTATTATACTCTTATTAATTTTAACCTTTTTTTATACATAAAATATATATTACAATTTATCATTATTTTATTTTAAAAATTAACAATTTTCTCTTTTCTTACTAAATAAATCTCATATATTATTTTTTATTAATGTAATTTTTTGAAAAAAATTATTAGATTATTATGCTAAATAGCTTTATTTTGTCCAGCTAACAGAATTACAATATTTAAAATAAAAGAGAACATTTTTGTGTAACCAAACCCTTTGATAAGAATCCAAGATTTTCTTAGTAAAAAAAAAAAAAGAATCCAAGATTTACGTGGAAAACAAAGCAAAATATCCCCCAATTAAGAACGTCTAAATGTAGGAGAATAGTACATAATTGGTGAGTGGTACTTTTACAAAGTTCAACCACCCAAGGTCCACACAAGGTCTGATGCTAAGCTAAATAATTTGTGCAAACGATGTAATAAGCAGTAGGTAGCAAAAAAAGGTGTAATACAATAGGATAGGATATAATCTGGTATTTTCTATTAGTCATATTTTAAAATTTTTTTATAATTTTAAATATAAATAACATTTTATAAATTTTTAGAATCTTAATTATTTTATTTTTAAAATATTTTTATTTATTTATGAGAGAGATTATAAATTATTTAAATTTATAATATTTATTAGATAATAAAAATAAAAAATATATTAATTTTAAAATAATTTTAATAATATAATAAATTTTTTTTAATTTTAATAAGTTAGTTAGAAATGATTTATATTAAATATCATGGTGAGGATTCAATTATAAATATGTTGTGACTTGATGGGGTCAAATATCATAGGAGATAGACGTATATTTGAGAATTGGATAGCGTTGTGATTAGTTGGATAATTATGAGAGAGATGATTTTGATTTCAAAATGATTGCAATATACAATTAATGCAATTTTTGGTTGTGCAAGGAACACCTGCATATCGTAGGTTGGTCTGCTTGGTATCTTTGCTACCTATAGGCTTTCATTCTTAGACGTCTAGTAAAGGCCGGCATGGATAAGAGAATATATCATGATGATTCAAGGGATGAGCTATCCTAGACGTCTAGTAAAGGCCTGATAATTAAACATGTCATGATTCAAAGGATGACCTTTTTTGGCTAGGTGGTTGTTATCTGAGGCTAAATTCCTCTTAATCAGGAAAATTATTATCGTCATAGCCTATGTTTGGAAGGGGAGAAATGAAGTCATTTACCAGTCCCTTACAGCTGATCCTGTCAAGATTATTAACAATATAAATTACTTTTACACTTTCTATTTAGCGGACTCCTATGTCAATCGAGCTTAGGATGAAAGAAGGTTACACTTCTATTCTAGAGATGTTCAAGGGTGGTCTATTTAGGCTAGAAAATATAAAAAGAATCGTAATTGCTTCATGTCTTGCATTTTGAGATGGAATAAAGAAAAAGCCTGATCCTATTGATACTGCTGTTAAGTTATTGCTATGAAAGGCTCTGCTCTGGTTAAATGACTAGTAGAATATTTTAGATTCTTTTTTGTCAATTGTCCTTTTCTGCAAAAATCCTCTCAGGTCTAATGACTTTAGCAATGGGGGTTACAATGCTCTATCTGATGACATCACTACTTTACAATTCTCAATTATATATACAAATCATCTGCCTTATACACATTTTTCAATGAATGAAAATTTCTACACTGAATTCATTATTTTATCAATGTCTCAAGCTTATTTACCTTTTATTTTTTTATTACTCAAAATGTAATACTTTGATATTCTAATATTTTTTCACTTTCTCTTTTTTCTTATTTGTTCTTCTCTTTTTTTTTTTGAGTGCTGACATTCTAGCAGCTACTCATTAGGATACTTTACTCTAACAATTTACCAGGCTTCCTTGAAATTGAAAGTCTCCACCAGTTAGAACATACGAGGAAGTCTTCTAATTTTGTTCATATTTTGCAATTTCCATGTTCTAATTTTGCAATATATGTTTCAAATTTTAACACGAAAGAATCAAATTTCAATTTTATAATCATCAAAGTGATTCCAAGAATTTATAACTTCTTACTTATATTTTGCAATTTCGTTGTTCTAATTTTGCAACTTATGTTTCCAATTTTAACACGAAAGAATCAGATTTCAACTTTATAATCATTAATAACTCCAGGGATTTGTAAATTATTCTTCCAATTTTGCAACTTTATTGTTCTAATTTTGTAACTAATATTTCGAATTTTAACATGGAAGAATTTAATTTCAATTTTATAATCATCAAAATAGTTTCAAGAATTTACAACTTCTTTTTCCAATTTTACAGTTTCGTTGTCATAAGTTTACAACTTATATTTCGAATTTCATTAAGGGTATTTTGGTAATGTTAATTTTGATTTTATTTGCTTTAAAAACCTTATGTCTCTTTTTCTAATTTCATAATTTCTTAATCTCAAAATTTAATAAATTAGAGATCTTAATCCTGAACAATAATTTTCCCAAAAATCGAAGAGCTGGTCCCATGCGTGTCTATGTTTAGGTGTATAAAAAGTCCATTTGCTCTATCTAAAAAATGTTTGGTGTATAAGTGATCTACACATGGGCTTTTTTAGAGCTGCTTGGTTTGGTTCAATAATGGAATAAAGAACAGAGGATGAGATGAATTGATTTTAATGTTATCTTATTAAGTAAAATAAATTGTTATCATGTTTGATTTAGGAGTAGAATGGAGGAAAAATAATAATACTGTGATTATTATACTCTTATTAATTTTAACCTTTTTTTATACATAAAATATATATTACAATTTATCTTTATTTTATTTTAAAAATTAACATTTTTCACTTTCCTTACTAAATAAATCTCATATATTATTTTTTTATTAATGTAATTTTTTTAAAAAAATTATTAGATTATTGTGCTAAATAGCTTTATTTTGTCCAGCTAACAGAATTACAATATTTAAAATAAAAGGGAACATTTTTGTGTAACCAAACCCTTTGATAAGAATCCAAGATTTTCTTA
Organism: Adenanthera pavonina; assembly: GCA_026686845.1. Lineage (NCBI taxonomy): Eukaryota > Viridiplantae > Streptophyta > Magnoliopsida > Fabales > Fabaceae > Adenanthera > Adenanthera pavonina. The sequence continues at coordinate 9,465,688 of JAIVEN010000026.1, read as the reverse complement.
GTAAAAAAAAAAAAGAACCCAAGATTTTCACGGAAAACAAAGCAAAATATCCCCCAATTAGGAACGTCTAAATGTAGGAGAATAGTACATAATTGGTGAGTGGTACTTTTACAAAGTTCAACCACAGAGAGGGCGTGTTTGAATTAAATTATGTATAAGTAATTATGAGAATAAATAATTATTTATAAGTGATTATGAGAATAAGTGATTATTTATAAGTGATTATGAGAATAATTAATTATGTCAAAAGTGATTTGTATTTGGATATTTTTACCTCATAAGTGATTTTGAGAAAAGAAATGTGTTTGGATATTGGGGTTTAAGTGATTATTGGGTGGATAATGAGAAGAAAAAATGAAATAAGTGATTATGGAAGAATAAATGATTATCATAAGCTGAAAAAATCAGCTTCTTCCATAAGCACTTATTTGAGGCATAAATGCTTATTGAAAAGCTGTTTCTGTTTGGCAACTCCATCACATAATCACTTATGGGAATTCACTTATGGATCCCCATAAGTGATTATAGTGATAATCCAAATAGGCTAAAAGTCTGATGCTTAGCTAAATAATTTGTGTAAACGATGTAATAAGTAGGAGGTAGCTAAAAAAAGGTGTAAAAGGTACTAATATAATACCATATGCTGTGTCCGATCCTTTATATTAATTACATTCTAAAATATTTTTATAATATTAAATATAAATTATTTTTTATAAATTTTTATAATATTAATTATTTTATCTTTAAAATATCTTTATTTAATTATAAAAAAGATTATGAATTATTTAAATTTATAATATTTATTAGAGGATAAAAATAAAAAAATACATTAATTTTAAGATAATTTTAATAATATAACAAATTTTTCTTAATTTTGATAAATTTATTAAAAGTGATTTACATTACATTTGTGAATATTTATTAGACATTATAGTCCTCATGTTGTGATTTGATAGGGTCAAATATCACAGGAGATAGACATATATTTAGGAATTGGATAGCATTGTGATTAGTTGGATAATTATGATGGAGATGATTTTGATTTCCAAATGATTGCAATATACAATTAATACAATTTTTGGTTGTGCAAGGAACACATGCAGATCGTAGGTTGGTCTGCTTGGTATCTTTGCTACCTATAGGCTTTCATTCTTAGACGTCTGGTAAAGGCATGGATAATAGAATATATCATGATGATTCAAGGGATGACCTTTCTTAGACGTCTAGTAAAGGCCTGCATAATAAAACATGTCATGATTCAAAGGATGGCCTTCTTCTTTGAGGCTTATCAACTAGCGGTATATCGGTTAACGCTTCTTAATTCTATTTGATATAAGCCTAAAATGCTGACACGTTTCAAAACCAGCCATTTTTTATGTTCAATTTGGGGTTCATATTGGATTATACTGGAAAATTTTAAACCTATACAGTTGGGATCTATGTACATGTGTCTTAGTTGATAAGATAAATAAGAGGATTTTTTTTGCAGGTGGTTGTTATCTGAGGCTCAAGTCCTCTTAATCAGGGAAATTATTATCGTCATAGCCTATGTTTGGAGGGGGAGAAATGAAGTTATTCACCAGTCCCTTACAGCTGATCCTGTCAAGATTATTAACAATATAAATTACTTTTACACTTCCTATTTAGCTGACTCCTATGTCAATCGAGCTTTGAACGAATGAAAGAAGGTTACACTCCTATTCTAGAGATGTTCAAGGGTGGTCTATTTGGACTAGGAAATATAAAAAGAATCCGAATTGCTTCATCTCTTGCATTTTGAGATGGAATAAAGAAAAATCCTGATCCTACTGATACTGCTGTTAAGTTAGTGCTATGAAAGGCTCTGCTCTGGTTAAATGGCTAGTAGAATATTTTAGATTCTTCTTTGTCTATTATCCTTTTCCGCAAAAATCCTCTCAGGTCTAATGACTTTAGCAATGGGGCCGGATTACAATACTTTATCTGATGACATCACTACTTTACAATCCTCAATTTTATATACAAATCATCTACCTTATACACATTTTTCAATGAATGAAAATTTCTACACTGAATTCATTATTTTATCAATGTCTTAAGCTTATATATTTTTTATTTTTTTTATTACTCATAGATGTAAGACTTTGATATTCTAATATTTTCCCACTTACTCTTTTTTCTTATTTGTTCTCCTCTTTTTTTTTGTTGGAGTGCTGACATTGTAGCAACTCCTTACTAGGATATTTTACTCAGTAATAATTTACTTGACTTTCTTGAAATTGGAAGTCTCCACCAGTTAGAATCCACGAGAAAGTCTTCTACCAATTAGAATCTTTTATAAGTAGCCTTTTCCATAACCATCAACAACCAAGCTTTGATATTTTGTTACACTTCTTGAATGAGGGCTATATACTTAAATATTAGGATGTATAAGCTTGAAACATTCCTAACTAATTAGCTTAGGCTATTTTGGTAGAAAGGATACCTTCAAATAGAATTAGGGTCTCCAATGCATCTAACTCATAGGCTTCCATGGTATTCTCGTAATAGATGCTTATCCTCTATAAACCTAAAATGTGATAGAGGACCAATAGCACATTGCTTAATAGTTAACTCTAAACAATATTCAAGGTTGGCATGTGTCTACTGTCACCATGGCAAGAACTTTTGGGTAGAGATGATTAAAATCAGACCTCCAATAAAGCTCGCTATCCTTATCTAGCTAAAACTTAAATAGCAAGTTTGATGGTCCGGCCAGAATAAGGTCAAATACAGGAACCTTTCCAATTTCATCATAAAAATATAGATTATCTAGTGGTGAAGTCAACATTAAAAAACGTTTTCTCTGCTTCATCCAATAATCATACTGCTTCAGAGGCATTGTATATTTTGGTTCCTAAAACTCAAAATACAACACATAATGCTTTTCACTCTCACCATCCATAACCATAAACCTAGCTCCTTACCCACACATAACAACCATGCCAAAATTTTCCAACTTCAACATCTCATTAAGAGGTTTCGTGTAAGACTTATTGTCACAGATAAATAATAGCATGTTGACAGCCTTGGAAGGCTCCAAAGCAACAGTGAGCTTCTTTTCATATCCCCACAGTACTGGTAGTCCTCAATATATCACGAGCCCATTAGCATGAACAATTATCAAAAGCTTTAGGACTCATTTGGTTAGTAGAATAATTGGGAATGAATTGGAATGAAATGGAATCTTATAAGCTAAAATTTTATTTGGTTCGCCATGGAAAAAATATAGGTAACAATTTGAATTTGTTTGATTGGACATAGAAAAAAGATGAATGAGATGTAAATAATGTGCAAAAAGTCAAAATTCCCTCTAAGTAAAAATTTATTCTAATATCAATTGCTCCAATGCATATTCGTAACGTGACATTTGTTCTTTTTTCATTTACAATCGGGTGACTTCTTTTTTTTTTTTTACTTAGACAATAACCTCATATTTAAGCTTTTACATATCTTTATTTTTATTAAATAAAAAATATCTAAACATAAATTGTAATATAAAAAGTAGAAGGGAAACTTATGTATATTTCAATTCTTATTATTTATTATTTTAAATTTTTTAAATTAATATTTTTAGAGAAAAAAATCATATAGGAAAAATTATATTAAATAATTTGTAAGAACTAATGAGGAATTTTCAAGAGAAAATGGAGTACATAATCTGTTAAAGGTATTTTAAGAATGATATTTCATAATTAAGGTCATTTCTGTCATTTGATCTCCATTCCCAATTGTAAGAATAAGGAAAGTCAGGGTCCAAGGTAAGAAAGTTAACTCTCTAATCTCTAGTCATCTTCATTCCTATGGGAGTCCAGATTTTCATTGTCATATTCAACCAAACAATACAAATGTGGGAATAGAATCTAAATTCTCACTCTATGGACACTCAGAAAATAAATTAAATAAGTCGTTAATATTCTTAATCACGCTATTAATTGAATCCAGCAAGATATTCTTGATATTCTTTGAAGTTGTTCTAGAGAACTCCTTAAGCATGTTTAGCAGCCTTGAAATGTCATCCCATAGGGGATGAACATTGAAACCATGCGCATATCTCCCTTTCCTAATAATCCCATGTTTTGACAGTTTCAAGTCTTCTAAAGATGTTATTCATCTTCAGAATGCATAGACTCTACTCAGTAGCCATCTTCATATCAGAGAGCACGATATATGCATAGACTTAATATTACCTTCGCCACTAGTAATGTGTGCCAATATATGCATCATCTTACCATCAATCACTGTCTAGTAGTCAAATGCATTTTACGATATCTTCAGCCTACAATTCACTTTGGTCTTCTTACTTGCAAGTCTTCCTCTGTCACTCTCTCTGCTTTCTCCAAGGCTAATTGGAGTGGTTCACCTGATGATTGACAATCTACTGCCAGTTTCCCTTTTTCCCTTGGCTGCAATCTTATTAGCTAGAGTTCCAAAAAGCAACCAACGGTGGCTCGATCAAGTACTGAAGCAGAACATAAGGCTCTTGCAACAGCTACCTGTGATCTCATTTGGCTTCAAATTCTTCTTTATGCACTTGGTCTTTTATTGCCTAATCCACCTACTTGTTCTTATGACAATTTAAGAAATTTCCATGGCAAAATGGGCCAGATCCAAATTTAAATGTGAAAGCTAAAGTTAAACCCAACGTCAAAATCAATGTTATATTATATAAAAATAAAATCAATTATCACTATTTATTTATTATTTATTTTGACATGTGTTACTTTTTAATGGATTACGATTTTTTTAAAATTAATAATCGTTGTACATTTGTTTTGAGGAACTTTTCTAGTTCTGCGAAAGCTAAACCCAACATCACAATTATATAATCAATATATATAATAAAATATATAATAAATTATACACTTTATGTGGATTATAAATGGCGATGCATTTTTAAAATGTTTTTTTAATGTAAAGAAAAAATATGTCTACTTCTAGATCAAGTTGTAACTTGTAAGTTTTAAAAACTTATTTTTCCTGGGCTAAAACAAGAATTATTTTTCAAAAAACATAATGAAAAAAATCTAATTTAAACATTTCCATCAAAAGTGTAATTTTTTTCAAATTTTATATGAAAGTCACATGCTTTTAAATAAATTATATAATTCTTTTATGGGCCAGTTTGTCATTTCATTCTTTTTTTTTTTTTGGCTGATTTTCTCATTTCATTTAGAACCCCTTTCCTCTTCTTTATCATTTCCTTCATGAAACCTAAAAATTCCTTGCAATTCATTCTCATCTCTTTCACAAACCATACTTCCATATGTGGTTTTCATCCTCATTTTGAGACTGATTATAATTAAGTTGTGATTGTGATTGGAGATGCTACTTTCATCGGAAACAATGAAATATTCATTCTTAGAAAAGTTAAGAGAAGCAAATACATTCGAAGGTTTTGATAAATCTTATTTTCATATTTAGTATGGCGTCAAATACTCCTTACATTTGACTAGGTGAAATAAATTAATAATATTAATTTGACATATCAAAAAACATATAATAGTTAGACCTGATTGGTTCAATTCCTAGACCCTCCAGCAATGGAAATCTGAACTCTATTTCTAGTGGTAAACCATTTGGTTGGCAAATTAAGGATGGAATGAGGATTCATGGGAAGAACCCATTCCTTAAAATTTGGGATTCATCATCCTTAGGTTCGACCTTGTCTTTCGACATTCCCACCTTCTGGAATCTATTTGTTGACTTAAATACCCTTACACCACCGACCTTCATCGTCGATCACTTTCATCTTCCTCATCACTATCCCTATCCTGATCGCAGCCCTCCACCCAGCACTCTGCCGCTGGTGACCATCACCAGCGACGCCAAACCCATCGTCAGTGCTCTTACAGTGCCGTTCACATCATCGAGCTCTTCCAAACTTCATCTTTCATACATCACCCTTGGCATCATCGAGCTCTTCCAAGCGTCGCCGTTTTACTAGATTTGGGTCTAGATCCTTCCGCACCGTTGGTTGGCGTCTTCGGCTGTTTGTATCTTCCTAGATCCATTGTCTTTGCAGATCACGACGTTGTTGTCGGTGTGGTTGCCGGCATCCTTCAAACTCACCGTCCGAATCATTCATTCATCTTCTTCAAAAAGTTCATCAATGTTATAGATTTCGAGATCTATTCATAAATTCTTGGATTTATTTGATGTCTGAAATTTTGGTTTAAGGATCATTTCTGTTTAAAAATGTTATAGATTCATGTGTGATCCTGGATGATTTTGCTGGAAATTTTTTATCCTAGATGAATATGAAGATCGGGTAGAACGAAGACGGGACGGGAATGGATAAAAAATAAATTTCGACTCCAGTCTTTTTAATTTCATACCAAACACATTTATGATGATGATCACATTTTGGTCAAATGCGGCCTACTCCTTCTTTCTTTTTGGGTAAAACAGTTTTTTTAATTAAAAATAAAAAGAAGAATGAAGAGGAACCAAAGAAAGTACATGCCTGAGATCAAAAGAGGAGCAAAACTGCCAGTGAGACAGAGATTAAGGATATTTTTTGGTTTAAGTGAGGGGAGGAAACTGGAGGATAAGAGATTTGAGGAGTTTTAAAGTTATTTAATTGGTAGGATTAGAGTCCAGGAAATTAAAAAAGGTTTTAATAAAATTTAGAAAAGAATTGGTATTCAATTCTCTAAAAAAAATCAATTTAAAAGAAAGAAATAAAGGGGTAAGGGAGGAGACAATTTTTTGAATTAAATAATGGATCTTTCTTCCTTTAAAATCCTCTTGAAAACTCACAACTCTTGAAAACTCACAACCTAACAAAGCTTACAAAAACAAGAGGAGAAATGACAGGAAAGAGGGTTATCCTTGCGTCTAAGAAAGAGAGAATTCGCATGGCCTTAAAAGTGTGAGAAGCCATGGACCAAACAGCAAGAAGAATTCCTTCTTCAGTAAATCATTCTTCAGCAAAGAGCCTCTTGTTCCTAACTTGCCAAAGATACCAACAAGTAATGCCAAAGAGGATACACCATGTTCTGCCAACCTTCTTCTGGTTTATGGTACGTAGCAGCCATTCATCAAAAGGCATCCTTTTGAAGCTGAAAAAATGGCCCCTGAAAATTTCTATGTCTAAATTAAATAATTAAAATGCTCAAAACTTCGTGTAGTAATTATGTGTTCTTTGGTAGAGTGATATAATTATTAATTAAAAAAAGTGAGATAATATAAACGGTTAATTGTAATTTTAACGACAGAGAAATTGATAATCAAAATATAAAACATGATAGTATTAATTTTGTACTTTCAAAAGTCAAGAGAGTAGTCAAAGGAGTGATATGCAATTAACACAAGTCAAGGATGTTGTATGTAGGGGTGTGCACGGGTCGGGTTAGGCCGGGCCTCATCCCCACCCGATGTCCGGCCCATGCACACTCGGGCTAAACTGGGCTCGGCACCAGGCCGAGGTCGGGCCGGCCTGATACCAAATAGTTTTTTAAAATATTAAAAATAAATTAAAAAACCAACTTCATGAATTAATAAAAAAAATTAATTATTAATGTAAAAGTAGATTTCTTTAAAAAAATAATGTTATGATAGAAATTAATTTTCTTAAAAGTTACTATATATTATTTGCATATAATATTAAATTAAAAAATCAATTTAAAATTTTAAATAAAATTAAAATATCAAAATTTTAAAAAGGTTTTCATAGTAATCAAATAATAAGTGTATTATATAAGATATATAGAAAAAAAATCTTATAAAATCAATTAATATATACAAAATAATATATTTTTTATAAAAAAAATGTATATATATAGTACGGGCTGGGCCGGACAAAACAGAGTGTGCCCGAAGCCCGGCCCAGCCTGGTTTATAGCCCGGCCCGGTTGGCCCAATAAAACCAGGTTGGACCGGGCCAACCGGACCACGGATTTATCTGCACACCCCTCGTTATATGTATTTCAGCCTTCACTTTAGCGTTTCAACTCCAGGTGGCATTTAGCATATTTGCATATATATTAAATGCCAGAATATTTTTAACTATATATAAATAAATGTTTTTTTTAGTAACAAGTAAGTGTTTATATCATATCTTACTGGAATTTTCTCCGAAGGTGATGTTTCAAAATATATCAATTATAGTATATGCGGTGTGTTAGAGCCATGGAAACAAAATTGTCAGTTATATATGCTTCTTACTGAGATGAATGCATTTGTATGTGGAATCTGTATAGTTTCACTTTGGAAGAGAGCAGCAAATTTGAGCATATAAATGTGTTTAGCAAAGTAGAAACTGACAACAGAATGTAATAATATTCAACAGTTTATCCACATGAAATGTTCATCAAAATATCTATTTCTATAAGGTTTCTTGATCTAGAGGGCAGATGTATGAGTATCTGTTGCAATTGACTGCTCAGGAGTGCCATGTGAATAAGAATTTGGTAAGGTTTGAGTAGTTTATATATCACAGTCTTTGGGGCCGTATATGTTTAGAATTATTGTTGGAGGGTTAAGACATGTAGAAAATGTTGGTTAAGGTTCAATAGTTATTATTTTATGGTGGAAATTTAGCCCAGTTAGAATATTTATTCAATAATGTGAAACTTTTTTTTGGCCAAAACATGGTTTTTGAAATTAAACATAAGTTTTTTTTTTTTGGGTAACTTAAAATTTCAAAATATATAGAAAGATTAGGTTTTAGGTTCTGCAGAACTTTTCCTTTCGATAAATAATCAGATGTACTTCTCGTGCATTGTACAATGTATATAAAATTGTGTGCGTGTGGTTTGATTTTCCTTAAATTGAAAGTTAAAGTTGTTTAAAACAAAGGTGTTTGTTAGGGACTAGCCTTTGTTCTACCTACTTTTTAACGTATGGCCCATTCCGTGAACTGTGAAATCCATGTCATTCTGTAAACTCTATAATCCATGTCATTTTTCTAATATAACTGCAAAGTGAATCATACAAAACGGTAGAAGAATAGTAGAACTGTAGAACAGAAACTTCTTGTGAGAATGAAATTTTGTTCGGTTATCAAGAAATGGACAAATTGTCTTCTTTCAGAATTTACCAGTGCTTACGGACACATTGTTCACCTTCCTTACTGGGTTTCCCTGCCATCTTCAAGGTTCATGAATGAACATTTTCTTCATTGAACCTATATTCATATTCTCTTATTTTATTATTATTATTACTGGAGAAAAGTGATGAATATAAGCTAGTGGTTGCAGGATACAAACCAACCCAGTATAAATTAAAAATAATCAATGCATACTCTGCCACATTATTCAGTTATGCTTATAAAAATCTGCAATTCATCTTCCATATTTGCTTTTCAAAGGCTTCTCTTTCACTGGAATTGAAGTCTTACTGTTGCCATTCATGATCCTCAGGCTTTGCCTCAGCATGTCAAACTCTCTCTGTGTTCTGCTCTTCTCCTGCTCCGCTGAAGCCAATTGAGCTCTCAAGGCTTTTATGGTTTCTTCCTTTTCTTGCAATTCCCTCTTCAGATTTTCCATCTGGATCTCATCTTCCTCTGCTTTCCACAGCAAGCCATCCCCTGTTAACGAATAGACAAATCAATAAGCATCATTCATCACTTGTTTACCACCACTTGCAGAAAGATAAAGATTACAATTTTTTTTAAACCAAACCAGAGCAAACCTGTTAACTCTGGCTCATGGAATGATCTTTACAAAGAACATTATATAACTAGAATGCAAAGCTTACAACAAAGGCCTTAGAATCTTGAAGAGAGAATTCAGTTTCAGGAAAAACTGAAAGGCACCTCTGATCAGAATATCAGAAAAGAAAAGAATCTACAAAACTTCACTGCATAACATGATTTGGTGATTATGTGGTTTTGTTGCAGGGTGTAATCTGAGAGAGAAATGCAGGAGGAGAAGAGAGAGACCACCATAAGTTCTCTGAATGAGGTCATCAAGCTCAGTCTTGATTGCAAGATAGAGTTGCTTCCACTTCTCCACAGCCTCATCTCTCCATACTTTCTCTTCCTTCATTTTCTCAACCAGAAGCTTGGTACCCATCAGTTCCAACTCTTTAACATTGCTGTTGTTGTTGTTTCCAAGCTCTTTGGTTTCTCGTATCTGCTCTTCCTTCTCTTCCACCACCTTCCTGAGCTGCCTCACCTCCTCTCTCAACCTCTTCCTCTCTTGCTTCCAATCTGCCTCCTTGAAACTGAACGGCATCATGTCTCTCTCATAGCTCATGCTCTCTTTATCCCTCTCATACACCATCTGCCCCATCTCCTCCTGCAGAATCCTTACTTTCTCTTTCAAACTCATAAATTCTCTCTCACAGAAATACCTCCCTTTCTTGCTAACCCTTCCTCCCATCCCTCCTCGCAACCCTCCTATGCCTTCTGCGCTGCTTTCAAAGTAATGGAGAGGTTTTGTTCTTATAGTGAGCAACAGAGGAAAGATAATAGAGTTGCGGATATATGGCATACAATATTACTAGAGCCTCCTCCCATTAATAATTTTTTTTAAGAAATACTCACAGATTAAGTTAATTACCAAACAATATCATATGCATGTATGCATGACATATTTTTCAGTGAACTTCACTTTAACATGTTGAGGATGGACATGTAGTTAATTCAAGAATGGAAATGGCAAAAGAGGCTTGTGAACATTAATAGGGGGTAACACAGTAAGGTTTCACATTAAATACAAAGAGCGATATGGCCATAAATTTTCAATGGAAGCGTGTGGGAAAAATTATTATGACTCCAATTATTAAACAACGAATAATTTGACTAGCTTCTTCTGAGTTCATTGGTCCCACATCTAATTTTGCATTGAAACGACACAGCGTTGTACTTGAGCATCCTAGAACAGCCACACAATCATTCTTCCTCCTGAAATTCGCGTCACAAAATGGCAAAACTCACTAACCACTCACATGAAACTTGTATATAAATAGGATTCAAGTTTAAGTTAAACTGGTGATCAAATCTACTTGAATTTTAGAGAATGAAATTATGAGAATATATGTTTGTGAAAGTGAGGGGTCTTGAGGGCCGGGAGGAGAAAACATGCTGTTGTGCAGGTAATTTGTCTCTTGCAAACAAGAAATTCAACGCCTGTGGGGAAGCGGATGCATACGACATCTTGATGTGGCAACAAAAAAATTTAATGTGATTACCATCTTTGGATTCCCTGCTTGAAAACGACTTGTAGCATCCTGATTTTTATGGCCTCTCAGAAGAAGAAGAAGTCTAGTTTTCTGTATTCCTCTGTGAGGGCCCCTTCCTTATTCAATTCCCTTCTGCACCTACCCCATCCTTCTCGGTTCGCCCCTTCAATCTTATTACTATATCACCTCCTCTCCTTCCTCCATGAGTCCATGCCCCAATCCACATTATCTGAAGGGAAATATTATTATACTGAATAGGATATATTATATCTGTGGCCAAAACACTCCCAATCCAAACAAATACTAACCAATTGGACAAGATATATATTCTTCTACGTATGGACCACAGAACTCTGCAATTTCAGTCACATTCCACAAATAAAATATAATTTATAATAATGATATTATTATTATTATTATTATTATTCAACATGTTACAGAGAGATTTTCTTTTCGGACCAGTCATATATTCTAGGCATCTAATGATCAAATAATCTAAGTATCTATTTATGCGCATTTACAAACATGCAACTCTAATATGAGAAACTTATAAAGCATTGCACCAGTCAAATTTTCACATAATAATGGTAGATTTCTCAAGATATTCCAATGTGACTACTCACTATCTGTCTCTGCAATTTGCTGTCACTTTCATGGCTTTCCATGAAAATATTTAAACTGTATTATTCATATGACCCATTGTTATCAATATCCTATACATTGCCAAGCTTAAATTGTTATATTTGGCGCAAATCATTTTAAAATGTACTTTGATTCAACTTGGTGAGCATATGTAGAATTCTGTTTTCCAGATCCTATTGGGATGATTAATTAAATCCAAATTAGTAAAGATATATCTTATTTTGTCCACTAAGTTAATTTTCGAATTTCTTATAAGTTTATATGACCATGACGAGAATCCAATATATCAATCAATATATAATATAAAATTTGTAATCAATTGTATTTTTTTTATAAATAATGATTAGTAATACAATTTATTTTTAAAAATTTGTGCAATGCCAATAATCCATTTTTAATTAAAATGGATCCAGATATATTATTATTTATGGATGGACTAGGTTATACAGGTCAATTTTTTTTTCCTGGGTCCAAGTATGGGTCAAAAAATTGAAGTAAGATTAAGCATAGTATTAAAAATCGGACCGGATCAGCCGGTTCAACTGGTCCAACCAGAATCGACCCCTGATCCAGTCTAGTCACAAATGGAAATCGGGGGGTTTCAGAACCGGTCAAGAACCGGTTGAAAATCGGTAAAAAATCGGGTTAAACTGGTTCTAATTTTTTTTAAATTTTTTTAAAATAAAATAATATTATTTTTAGTACTAAGTAACATTATTTTTAGTATACATTTTTTCTTTTCTATATTATAATATGTTATAAGTATTATTATGATACATAATAATTAATAATGATAAATTTACTTAATAAATAATATAAAAATAGAATATCAATTAACTATATTATTAAAAATATATTAATTTATTAATAATCAATTTGATTCCAGTTTAATCACTGAAACTTGAACTATTATGTGCCTGTTTGGTTTTTTTTTTTGTAAAAATACTTTTAAAATAATCACAATTTATAAAAATGAAGTTTGGATAAAAGTAGAAAAATTTACTAAAAAGTTATTTAAATAAAAAAAAAATGATAGTTAACAAATATAATTTTATTTTAAAAAATGAGAACCAAACATGCGCTGTCTTAATACGAGATTAAGAATGCTTAGTTGACAAAAAAAAAAAAAGAAAGGTTAAGAATGCCTTAAAGGCAAAGAAAAAGAAAAGTCAAACTAGCCGTAGGTATAAGTGGTGGGCCCGCGACGCCATTTCGCCAACGGCCTAGAGTTTGTATGTGTTACAGGCGATTGCATTTCCCAAATTACCCCGCTTGTAACCACAAAATGTCGACAATGCCATTGAGTTAGTTATCAATATCCGCATGTAACCATATATCATCAATATAGTAACATATATAAATAATATAATTTATTTTTTAAAGTTTGTATAATGTAAAAGAAAACTTGTTCCATATTTTGACCCAACCCTTCAAATATAATAACTAAACTAATTTTTTTATATCTATTAAATATTAAGATAACAGGATTTAAAATATTTAATTATATTTTAAGTGTATATTTAAATTTATATTCTTTATTTTTATATATATATTATATAACTTTATTTTTATCAATAAGAAAAATCTGTTTTTTTGGCCAATGAAAAAATAATATTGCTTAAAAAATATTTCTGAAGGAAATTTTCTTTCTTACTTTTTTTGTGAGTACTAAGATATTTTTAGTTAAAAATTACTCTCTTCAAAATATAAAGATTATTAAAGTGTGTTTTATCTATATCAATAATGTTTTTTTTTCATATACATAATCAAAAATTAATTCAAGACAACATACACTAATTTTTGGAAGTCAATAATGATATATAAATTTGTTGAATATTAGATATTAGATAGTTATATGAAAATTTTTGTTTATACAAAACAACCACAATAGTAAAGAGGTTTTGGTCCGTAAGATAATTTTATTTTTAGCTTGTTGCTTCACAATACTATACAATAATCTTTCCATTTTCTTCAAGTTTCTCAATTCAGTCAAAATTTTACGTTTAAATATAGCACTAATGATAATTGCCAAAATAAGTATTCATGTTTACACACAACGTATTGGTGGTCTAAGAAAAATATAAATGGTTTTAATAAGCTATAATCCTAATGAATAAGTTCCCTATAGTAGTTGATAAGTTTATCTAAACATGCAGTTATCAAGCAAGTTTTAAACCATTAATCAAAATATGATATAAATTCACAAAAGAAAATTGATATTATGATTTGTAGAAAAAATCTTGCAAATTTTTTTAGGCATTTATATGTAATAATTAAATTTATTTAGATAAACTTATTATAAATAAACTATATTTTTTCTCTGAAAAAAAAATAAAGCCTGGAATATCCTCATAAATACACCCTAATTAGTATTTACCAAAAAAGTATAAGAAACCAAAGAGTAGCGTCAATGGACACTAAATAATCACCAATAATAACACGGCAGTGGCAATAGATGTAAATATGACCGCAAACTAGGGCAACTGGTGAAGATTGAGGCCTGCGTAAGTGCGTTACGTATCATGTGAACGCATTGCGAAATTGAGGAAACACAAAGTTGAAGAAAGGAGAAAGAAAGAGGGAGAGCGCGAAATAGCGCGAGCGAGAGGGAGGAAGTGAAGGAAAAAGAGCGAGAAAAAATACGGGGAAATAATTGCAGAGGAGGGGTTAGGTTCCATCTTCTTCTTGTGAAAGCCCCCGCCGTGGCCATTGTGAAGCCTCTTCTGCAATGACGCTTTCCCGGAGTGATATTTTTCAATTCTTCATGATCACAATATAAAGACGACACTAAGAGGAATGAGGAATTTGGAATCTAATTTGGTATTCGGGTGTGGAGATTGGATATTCTCAATTATGTGCTTGATTCTAAATCAATTTATAGAATACATTATTTTTCCCCACGTTGGGTGGTAGTTTCTGTTAATGGAATCTTGGGTTTGAGCGGCTGATCGTCGGATTCGTTTGAGTGATTCACATTTAATAAACAATGGTATCTATTACCAAACCTTTATCGCGTTTATACATTTTAATTCTCTTTTTTGGAAGTTTAGAATTTTTAGCTCATAGAAGAAATGCGTATGTCTGGTAATGTTATTCTGTTCTTAAGTTAATGGGAATGAGGGTAAATTCTTAGCTTTGAGAAGATAGAAACGTGCCTGAGTAATTTTGTTATAAGTTTGTAGCCTATAATACGATTTTAAGAGCAAAGGTTTCTGATAAATGCTATGGTAATCAGGATACTGATCTTATGAATAAACTCAATTTTGACACTCTAAACCATCTCGAGAAGGATTTGGATTGCATATGGCAATATTTGTGAGAGTGACAACTGTTTTAATCTTGCAACTGTGCCTTTTATCATGAAGGTCTTCATTTTCTGTGAAAATGAGAGAATAAAACTATTCTTATTTGATAAAACTTCTAGAAATTTTTGCACAATTAGTTTTAGTATCCGAATGGCTAAGGATTGGAAACTTTTTGCACCTCATGTTGGATACTTGTGACATAAATGTATAGTAAGTTTTAATAAAACAATGCTGTCTATAGTGTTGCTTGATGTCGGATTACATAAATCTTGCTCAATTTGATCGGTTTGTATTCCATTCTGGTTTCTCTGAAGTAGCTGGTCATTTCACTCAACAAGATTGAAGTAAACGTGGTTGAGCTAGTAAAAGCGCCTAAAAGTACTTCATCTGGATTAGCATAGAACGTATATTTACCCATTTTGAGCTGACAAAGAATGAACATAAGTGAATGTTTTCTCGTTTGCTTATGGATGATAATTCTTCATTCTTAAATTTAATCAATTTTAAAGGGTTTGATCTATGTGACATTTACTACATGTTTAATCATGTGCTGTTTGTAACGATTAGTCTTTTCTTGTAATGTGGAAAGAAAAGCTTCACCGGCTAAGCTTGCATATCTGCAACTAATTTTATTTCTTTTTATTTATGCTAATCTTAACTTTAAACACGTATCCACTCTGACGATAGAAGCACTGATGATTGTTTTGGATGTACAGGAGGCTCCAATCAATTTCAGAGTTGGAACTCATGTTTTTGTTGAGGACCCTGAGGTAGCTTGGATAGATGGAGAAATTGCGGAAACCAATGGCGAAGAGATCAAGGTTAAGTGTACATCCGACAAGGCGGTGAGTCTTCTGGAATTCATTTATCCAATCCTCTAGAACTGAGTGCATATACAGAAACACAAGCGTTTACACACACACACACACACACTAAAGGAACACTCAAGATTTTTTTCTTCCGGTATATTTCTTTCCTTTTTTTCTCTGTTAATTTTTGTGTATGTTACGCACATGTTTAATGCCCAGATGATGCAAATGCTTGTAATAATTGCTTTAACTGTTGTTGTAGAATTATTGGCAATGCGAATTTCATTTTCATTTGTTGTTCCAATGGAAGAATAAGTTTTATGAACAGATAGATAGAAGAAAGAATATGAGTAGAGGATTAAGCTATTTTTGCACTACAAAAATACGCAGAACGAAAGAAAAGTACATATAAGTGGAAAATACCATGCCATGAATCCCTCAAAATTTTCTGGAAAACCATCGAGTAAATCCCCGTAGAAAGATCATTCTTGAATCGCCTTAGCTATGACAAAACAAGTAGAAGGCTTAAATTCTTACATGAAAATCATTGTATTATGCTCCACTTATATACAGAAAATTGGAGATGTGGTTTACTTGAGAGAGAACAAACAGAGCCCATTTGAAGAAGTGGAGATCTGTTCATCTCGACAGTGTGATTGCATCATCAAATTTTCATTAGCCTGTTTCTTTCTGAGATTAATTCTTATAGATAACTGTTCTCTTCTCTACCGCACAAGTACTTCTAGTTTTTGCAATACAATTGCCCTTTCTCACTGATCCCGATAAAGTAAAACAGTAAATTCTCTTATGGTTGTATTACACAAATCAAATGTCATTAGCTATAGCTATCGGCAACAAACTTTCCTTAGGAAGGAAGAATCTATCTAGAATTCTGTAGTTAAGGCCTTTCATAAGGAATTGTTCAGGATAACTGTTAATTTAGGCTTATTTCCTGTAGCTAAATAGCTAAAAGTACAATTAATTCCTGTTATTTTTACTTGTTTTACTTCTCTCGTGTTTATCATATCCATATCAAATAAATGTGCTGTAGTTGAAAAAAAAAATAATAAAAAGCATTATTTGTTTTCTGTAGGTTGTGGTCAAAGCATCCAGTGTCCATCCCAAGGATCCTGAGTTCCCTCCTTCCGGTGTAGATGATATGACAAGGCTGGCATATTTGCATGAGCCGGGGGTTCTCAAGAATTTGCAATGTCGATATGACATCAATGAAATATATGTAAGCATTGACCAGATGACCTCACCTTTGTCCTCTGCTCTTTATTTTTTCTAAAAAGTTAAATTCTGCGTTGGGATTTATATTTTTTTAAACGAAAGTTAAATTCTGCGTTGGGATTTATTTAAACGAAAGTAGCTAGTTAGACGTTCCATGGGAAGAAACCCCTTGTATGTCTGTTACAACAAAAGATCTACAATATTATACAGCCTTGGGGGACATTGAGGAATAATCAATGAACTAGATTCCTGTCCTACTTGCATGCAGGGCCGTGGTTTCCTATAGGTCATCAAAGGCACGTTTTAGATTCGTAAAACAGACTTTTTATATCACCTTTTTATCTACATGTTTATAAATTGAAAAAATATTGCATTAATTTAAACCAATTTTTTAAGTTCACCGAATATTTGAATATTAATGGTGGTTTTAATTTATTTTCAAAATTAAAAGTATTGAGAAAATTATTAACCGACGAAATTAATGTTTTTTTTATAAAAATTAATAGAAGTATTAAAGTATATAAAAAGATTATACTCTGTTTCAAATGCTTATACAATATTATTGATAATACATTATGATTGCTATTGTTTTAAGAAGTTTTTCAAAGTTAAAATTGTTTAAATTTTATATGAGATTAACTATATAAGAAAGATTAAATAGATTAAGCATATTAGTTATTGAGAATATAAAATGTTAGAATTAACTAATTATAAAATTTTAATAGATAGTAATTTGACAGTTCCAAAATATGAGGACTGATAGTAATATTACGGCCCCCAAGACACGGCCCTGTGCATGAGTAAGCTAGTCAGCACATTGATTGCCATTCCTCAACATGTGTTGAATCCTTCCTTTCCATTCTCTTATCACAATGTCCTTGAACGTCATCGTAGGGGTGATCTTCTCTGTTCCATCTGAGTATGACATTTATTGCTTCAGTAGAATCACTAAACAACTCCACCTTTCTGAAGCCTTCGTCCCAACGCAC
The DNA here is from genome assembly GCA_026686845.1 of Adenanthera pavonina. NCBI lineage: Eukaryota > Viridiplantae > Streptophyta > Magnoliopsida > Fabales > Fabaceae > Adenanthera > Adenanthera pavonina. The sequence continues at coordinate 9,447,562 of JAIVEN010000026.1, read as the reverse complement.
TTGCAAACCTATGATCACGCCTTTTAGCTCCGCCAATGTGCATGGAATGTATCCAATATAGCTCGCGAACCCCAGTAACCATCGACCCCTGCTATCTCTTATTAGGCTACCACATGAGGCTCTTCCATCCTGTGGGGTTGCACCATCCCTGTCCAGACGTACCGTTCCATCCACGTTGGGATGTTATTTTGAAAGAATATCTACATCCTAATGAGATTCCTTTTTGACCTATATCAGTCTTTTTTTTTATCAAATAAAATCTCTCCCATCCATTTGTTTGTTGTCCCTGATGGTGTCTGTTATTTTGAAAGTGTTGGGTCAAGGCTTTTGATGAACCCGTGATTAATGGGTCAAGGCTGCATGACATGTTGATGAGGTGGCCAGAGAGGAAGAAAGAGAAAATAGAGTGATTGTAACTGACCCAAGAAGGTTGTGAGGTGTTAAGACTGAAGTGTGAGAGGGGTAGAAAGTGAGAGTAAGGCAGTAGCTGGGGAATGTATTGAGGGTCAAGTGGTCAAAGTGAGGGGAGAAGAATCATTTGGCTTTGAGCAGAGTCTTCGGTCTCTCGAATACCCAAGGAATCTTTTTCCTTCTATTATTCGTTTCGTTTTTCTGTCTACAGTAAATGTTACCTGCTGTTCTGTTGTCCTTTTCCTTCGGTGGACTAGAATATTGCAAATTTGTTCTTCAATTACACAATGACTTGGTTTGCGTTCCATCAGCTTTCTTTGTTGCCCACTGAACTGACCATCTTTGTAAATGAAGTTTAACTCCTAATGGTGTTTCCAGACATACACAGGAAATATATTGATTGCTGTGAACCCTTTTCAAAGATTACCACATTTGTATGGCCATGAGGTGATGGAAAAGTATAAAGGATCAGCTATTGGTGAACTGAGCCCACATCCTTTTGCAATTGCTGACTCTGCATATAGGTATCTATTCTCTGCTCTCAGTTGGTAGGTTCAAGATGATTGCAGGTACAGCTAAATTAATAATTCATAAGAAAATGATAATAGTCAAAATGATAATAGTCATTCTGTTGTGGGAGGTGGAAGCTGTATAGCTGTCTAGAATTCCCGCCAGTAGATGCTTCGCCATCATCAGCTTCATCTATAGGCAGTGTTACATTGGTTGGTCTTGAATTAGATCCAAGAACAAATTGCAGTAGCATAACCCCAGAAAATGTAATGAATACTACGTATAATAGACGGCGCAAAGCCGCATATCTGGGATGGGTTTTTTTGCTTGGTGCCATAGAACTAACCATACAGAAACTATAGAAAGGGATTAAAAGGATTTACAATTCAAACCAAACATTTATTACTTCATTAAAGTGATCAGAGGTATAGCTATGTGCTCAAATTAGGCAAAAACCCATTACTAAATATACTGAACTGTTGAATTGAACAAACGGAAAGCAAAGCGCCCAAAAATCTACGATAGCCCAGATACTGAGATTGAAGCAGACAAACCAACTTATAGTTGAAGCCCAAAATCTGATTTTATAAACATCCTTTGCTGCTTCAAGTAAAGCCAGATACACAAATCAAGTTTCTCGAAGTGAAACCTGCAAAACCTATGTGGGGTTATAAGGACAAAGAAAGAGATTCGAGTGGGAGGAAGATTGAAGGGCGAACGACGGTCGGAAACAAAGTATGGAGGTGGAATTGAGGTTTGGGGGATAGAAACGTCAGGAAAAATCAAACATGAATGGAGTTGCGAAGTTCCAATCGAAGTGCCGGCAATTTCACGGAAGGCTGCAGTCACACACACAAGAAAGAAAAATATATTTGACTGAGTCAATATAAAGTATAAAAAATTTCACTATTCATGAATCATAAATATCAGTACATATTAACGTGGATAATATAAAATTTATATTAAATTAAATTATTTATAAATTCCACCCAGCTCATTCCTTTGTTTTTGCTAATAACTTGTTCCTTTTTCTTAAAAACCCGTCTAATATTCATAGCCACTTTAAGCTTCAACTGTGTCAAACCCCAAATGGTGAAAATATCTTCTAAATGTGTCTTTTACATTTTCATAATTTCAAACCCAAGACATCTAATCATTTCTTTTAGAAACAAACACATGTTAATAATAGTTCATTTCTTTTCATATAATATAATATGAAACTTGTCTATATATAATAAATTAAAGTGACAATATTCATGAATTATAATCAGTCCAATTCATTTTTTAAGCATATAATGTGTGAAAAACTATATTCAATTACATAAAATTAACTCAAACCATAACCTTTACTATGTTTTTTTCTTTTTCCCTTCCTAAATTTGCTATTTTTTTTTCTTATGTCCCTTGAAACAAGAGGCCTTCCTACATCTTTTCTAATGCTTTATGCTACATTTCCAAACTGGCATTTAGTGCTCGTTTGAATTACTTTTTTCTAAAAAAAATTATTAAAATAATCATAATTTATAAAAATAAAATTTAAATAAAAATAAAAAAAATTATTATAAATATATTTAAATAAAAATAATAATAATTAAAAATCACAGTTTAATTTACTAAAAATAAACCAAACAAGCCCTTATTGTTGGTGCCACTACCAACGAACCTGTTGTGCCTGGAAATATAACGCACATTATTTGTTAGTTTAAAAATGAATCAGGTTTAGGCCCAATAAAGAAACATGGGCTTTCATATCCCATAATTGTTCAGGCCCAAAATGCATCCAAAAAATGTGGGTATTTTTTTGTAACAACAACTCTTGGTAAGTTCAATGGGCTAGGGAATGTCGCTCTAAACAATCCATACAAATCCAAAATTATTTTTGTTTCATCCTTCTCCCTCCACACACTTCTTTTTATTTTTTTTGTGATCTAAATTTCTACTTATTTATTCTTGGTAAATCTGGCTTTTAACCAGAAAAAGAGGGTTTGAAGGAATAGAAGACTTGTGTAATTAGGTGCGAAGTTTAAAATCCATATAATCTTGATCATGTTGAACTTATTAATTGGAATTATATCTTACCAATAACACTTGAGTTTCATAAATGAGCCAGGGGATAACTGAGATATTGATTCTGTAATATAACCACTGTTATTTAGTTCGATCCTTAATTCAAAATACTTTCAAAATTAGAATGTAATTTTTTTTATTTAGCTCAATCTTGCATCAAATAAATTAATTAAAATTAATCATCACTTGAATATGTGGCACAAAGTATGCAATTTTATGGAGAAATTTATCTCTTAAATATTGAATATTTTTATCATCAATTTGAACCTCTCCCCTTAATAATCATTAAAAAAATTGTAGTGAAAATTTCAAATTATATATAAAATTAATCTTATGAGAAGTAAAGTAGTTTGCAATAAAATGACTCAATCAGGATTTTCAATTATCAACATTTAATTTTTATCAATTTAAATTTGTGTGAGTGATAGAGGCTTCTACCCCTGAAACAAGTGATTAAGAATTATATTTTTAATCTCTGTGTATGAAGTAAATTTAATTGAAATGGATCTACCCGTTGCTCTAGTATATCCCGAGTGAGATTGGTTATTACTGCAAGTGAAGAATATTCCTAATTATGACAAAGAAAAAAGCATTAATTTTTATATCACGTACATTTCTTTTATTATAGATGTTATTTAGTTACTTTAAATTCTCTAAACTAAATTAATGATACAATTATATGATTAGAAGGAATATGAAATTAAAGGTTCTGAATCATTTAATTTTATTATTTCTTTTAATATTCATTTTTTTTATTTTGGTGACTATATTATTTAGAGTTGATTTATGAGGGAAGATAATTTGGATTCAGAATTGGCTACAGTAAAACAAGTTCATATGCTTAAATGATAAATTAATCAGTAAAGCATGTTATGCATTGGGAAGTATTCGGGAAGCACATGGCAGCATTTTACTACTTGAGAAATTAATGATTCATTCAATATTAAAAGCTTCTTAATATATTAACATTGATATTAATATTAATTTTGTTGGCTGACCATTCCATTTCCTTTCTTCCTCCAACATTCATGTGATCACATGTGTCCCCCATGTTTCCCTTCTGATTCTCCCCCTCCACTTCTCCCTTTATTTTATTATATTTCAGTTATTACAGTTATGGAGTTAGTTGCATTCATTTATATATATCCCACCTATTTTATTTTTTTTTCTATTTTATAGAAGAAAATATATTATAATAGCAAGCTAAAGGACAAAGTTTCGAAAAAAAATACAAATATATTATAAGTCATCATATTATATTATTAGCTCTTTTTATTAAAAAAATTAATAGCTAGCTTGTGAATATATAAAGATCATTTAAATTGTACTCCCTCTGTTTCAGTTTATAGTGCACTTTTAACTACCGCACACAGATCAAGACAATAATTAATAACTAACAAAATTTCCCATCTTTTCTCAAATTACCCTCATTAAATGCTTTGGGAATGAAATATTTTAATAATAAATAAATATTTAGGTTTATTAATTAGGGGCAATCTTGGAAAGAGAAAAAAATTATACTACGTAATCCGTAAAGTGCACTATATTATGAAACATTAATTTCTCAAAAAAATGCACTATATAGCGAAACAGAGGGAGTATTTTTCTGAAGATTAATTTTATAATATCAACAACTTGAATTAAAAGGAGTTATTTTATAGAGATGGAAGCAGAGAAGGATTGGGCTCAATTAATAGGTACAGCACATTGTAACTTCTGATTGCTTAAAAGAGCAATTAATCTTCAAACCATACATAGATTCATTGAACTAACATAACCAAATAACTTCTTTATTATTTATTTAAAAATAAATGAAAATTTCAGAAGACCATATAAAGTTAATTAGAGCTTATTAATTTATTTACAGCGTGCAAAGTCCATGCAATATATATATATAGAGAGAGAGAGAGAGATCACTAATTCAAAATTATGTAATCATATGATGGGATCAAACCTTTAAATATGAAATCAAAATTAAGTAATCATAATTACATTTAGATTTTCTTCAACGGTCAACCATAAAATCAACATCAAGTAATCACGTACCAAACTAATACCCATTACGTACTTAATTAAGGCATATATTAATAAAGTACATGAGATCTACTTAGCTAATTCTATCATCAGTTAATCGTTTGAATATAAACAATTTCTTACCCACATGGGATAAAATAAGCTATCAAACCAACACATTATATATACACACACACATATAGAGATCATTAATTCAATACTTCCATCTAATATATATTTGAGCCAAGTCGTGCTCTAATTTTATTTATATATATATATATATATTTTTTTTTTCATTCATATAATTTTGAACTATATACCTTACTTAATAAGCATGGAATCCCTTATCCTTGAATCCAATTGTTGTTTGTTGATTTTTAGCAATATTTGACCATAAATATTAATGTATGTAGCATATGGCATGTTTCCTAAACAATTCCAAGTTTCCAACCTTCACTAGCTAGTACCAACAGGTAGTGGCCAAGAACTTAGATCAGTGAGGGCAAATTAGTTAAAAATTAATAATTAAAAAGTAATATTGTAATAATTAAAAAAATTGTTTTTCCATCATTTAATTAAGTTAGTTTATTATTGGGTCTTAGTTAGTTATCACAAATATAAAAAATTTAGGTGGGTTCAAAAAACTAAATGAAGGGAGTGCAATATATTCTCAAACTTACATACCAAAGTTTTTTTTTTGGGTGGAAATATGAACAATATGACTTATTTTTCAGATTTTACTAAGAAAATGAGTTTATTAAAATATAAAATCTATTGTAAGTCATAATATTTACTGGTTATAAACAATGTAACTTAATTTTTAAACTTCATATAATGTGTGAAAAAACATGTCTAGTTAATAATATAGAAAATAAGAAACCTCAAAATCAATCATCACATGATCTTAATTTAGTAGTCTAATTTATTATATACTACGAAGTGGAGGTTGAAAGTACAATGTGGCATGATTTCAGGCTCACTCATTGTTATATTGATTATAAAAAAATTCGGCCCCACATATTTGAAATAAGATTTATTTTCTTATATGTAATTTTATTTTTTTAAAATTGACATGATGATAAATATGAAAATGAAAATTATATATGTTTGTGAAAAAACATAACTATTCAATTTGAAAATATATATATTAATGAAAAAATAATGATTTAATTATTTAGGTTTATAGTAAAATCATCCTATAATCCCACATTACCATCTACATATATGGTGTATGTGTGTACTTATTTGCGTATCTTACAAATATTACCATGTGATTTATTTTATATATTACTCCTGCTCCATCCATATTTCCCTTATGAAATCAATTTTATAAGGGGGTTAGTGGATGCAAAAGTAAAAATTGCTAAAATTAAGTAGTTGCAATATCAAATATACCTGCCTACTAATATGGACTTCATTGTAAATATATCACATTCATCAATGTTTGGTAATTTTTCACCTTTAAAAAGATTAATTAATCATGTTTCTTAAATTTAATAATTATAATTTAAATGAATATATTGATTTGAAGTTAGGGATCATGGAAACGATTTAGGTATCAAACTTATGTAGTTAACATGCTTAAACTTATTATGATTAACTATCATTAATTTTTAATCTAATTAAATTGAATTTTTTATCTATATCATATGTTGAGTAATTTTTCATACAAATTTAATTATTTATTTTTTAAATTTAATAATATTAATTTATATCATGGAAAGTTGTCATGTTTAATATCATTAATTTTAAATTAATAAAATGAATTTCAAAATTTTTATTAATTTTTATCTAACATTTAATGAAATATCCCAAGCATGTGAAATACATATACCTGTATTAAAATTAATCATTGTACTACCAATTTGAATCAATATATATTAATTATCATTTTAATTTATTTGTTTAATTTTAAATTTGACACAACTTTGTAAAAATAAATTTTTAATAATTTAGTATAATAATATTTCTATTATACATATATATATATTATAATATTAACAATTTATTATCTTTTATATCACAATTTGTTATATTTTTATACCATGTCGAGAGAAGTAGTGGCAGAGTGATAATAATTTTTTATTATAACAATCATATAGTTATAAAATATAAAAAATATTTTCTATTCATACTCATTTTATTATATTTATTTATATAATTTCATTAAATATACTTGGAGTTTTCAGTGCATCACAAGGTTCCGAGTTCTAGTTAAGATAAAATAAAGAGGCTCAAGAAAGATTCTGGTTGCGCCCAATTTTTCAATCTACAATGCTCTTTTTTTTAAATATATTTTACTCGTGAAGACGTGACCTAAAGATTCATTTTCTCGAACTTCATCGACTTCATTAGCCGAATCAAATTATGGGAAACTGTGTTATAATTATCTGCAAATTATGCGGCAAGAGAATGCGAGCCCTCTACCTATATATTATATGATCAAGTTCTATTTTAATAATTTATTTATTTATTTATATCTTAATTAATCTACTTTAATTTGAAAATAAATTAGCAAAATGTATAACCTTGTTGAAATTTTTTATCAATGATCACATATTCGTTATTATATATCTTGAACATCTTTTCATATCTTTATTTTTGTTTTAATGATTAGATTCTTCAATTATTATGGTATATTTATTAAAGAAAGTAATTCAGAAAAATCAACAAATGAAATTATTGTCCGATTAAATAATTCTCTTTAGTAAGTGCTCACAGAATAATATATAATTTAGAATAATATATCTATATATAATGTAAAAATAAATCATAGTGAAAAAAAGGATAAATAATGATTGGTTTGTTAGCCAGGTTTTGTTCTATATAACGACCAAATTTTGGTCATACCCCCATAGATACACACACTCTTCTGTTTGATTAAGTCACATGCAAGAGCTCTGGTATAGGTCGTTCCCTAATTATTTATTTTCAAGAAGGAAAAGCTTGGTTCGCAAATAAATTGTTATTATTTTAAAGTTGATTATTTTTCTTTCCCTCTATTTTACATATATAGCGAATCCCAATGTTGGACTGGGAATTAATTGGAGAATTCTGAAAATATTTCATTGATGTATTTATCTCGAAATACCTATACTTCCAATAAAAAAACTGGGCAAGCAACGTGGTGCTTGGTGAGTCAAAGTTGATGAAGAAACATATGTTAATTATGTGGAACTCCGAAGTAACTTCTTAAACTATTTTGGTACTATCTCGGATGCTTAATATAGGTTATTTTTTATTATTTCATTTAAATTGAAACTCATTAAATTTGTTAAAAGTGTCCACTACATTACAAAATTGCCCCTAATTAGATTGATTTAAATGTAACTCCATACTAAGGGACCGAACAACGTTTGGTGAATAAGGGTCCCCCAAAGCCATGAATATGGATGGATAATATGTGTATACGACGTCTTCAGCTCTAGAAATTTCCTCGTTGCCCCTTAATTTTGCAAATAACAATAAACATAAAAAAAAAATTTCACCAGGGTCCCCTAAAAATTTCACCATCCACCCCCAAAATTTTTTTTTCTAGTTCTGTCCCTATCTATACTCCTTCCATTTCATAAAAACCATGATTTTTTATAATATTTGTCACGTTAAAATATTGATGAAATATTAATTACACTTTTAATTATTTTACCTTTAATCCCCTAATTAGTACTCTTAATTTCCTCTTGTTATGTGTGAAACAAATCTAAGTCAAGGATATTTTAGCAAAATACTTACTAAATTTTATAATAATCTAGATTATTTAATGGTTTTTTTGATCTGTGTGAAAACTCTAAAATAATAATTTTTATAAATCAAAGGTAATATTAATTGAAGAGAGTATTAGTAAGGATATTTGTGAAAAAACAATTAGATGTTCCACCCATTTTGTACTCTTAACTTATATTTATGACTATGGAACCTTTTAGAAGGCGACTTATAATTGAGATCTAAGTATGAAAAAGCCTAAGCACAGGCCAATAATACAAAAAATGTCAAAATTAGATTGAATCGGTCAATTGAACCGAAAATCGATATCAGGTCCAGTATCGATGAAGGGAAGGATTAGCCAATCCAAGAACTAGTGAGAATCAATAGAAAATTAGTTAAACCGATCATGAATCAATGTGAATTGATCATGACCCAGTTAGATTTTTTCTTTTAATTTTTTTTAGTTTTTAGGATAAAATAATATTAGTTTTTGTATAAATATTTTTCTTTCTATATTATATTATTGTACAAGCATATATTATAATACATAATTATCAATAATGATCAATTTACTTAACATACTTCCTCCGATCCAAAATATAAGTCCTATTTGATGAATTATACTACTTATTAAATCTATCAAAAATAAATTATTTTCCCATAGTATCTCTATTTAATGTATTACATTTAAAATTTGCTATCTCTCTTATATTTAATTGTAGATAAAGGCAAAATAAGAAAAAGAATATTTAATCCTTTAGAAATTACCAAATGAGACTTATATATTTGGACAAAAAAAATTTTTTGAAAGAGAACTTATATTTTAGATCGAAAGGAGTAATAAATTATTATTTAACTATATTTTGAATTCAAAATGCAATTATAAATAAATATTAATTTATTTAGATTTTAATATTAAGTTATAAAATTTATTAATAGTAGTTTTTTATTTTCAATATAATATATAACATATGAAATTAAAAAAATATTGATTTTATTACTACAACTTTGATTATAGTTTAACTACAATTGAATTATTGAACCTTAGATTGGTATCTTTACCAGTTCAATGACAGATCATGTTTTACATTGAGTATAAGTGAATACTAAGATTATATCTAATTTTTTTATAAATAACACAAAAAATTAAAGTGAACTTAAATAAATTATATTTTGGCCTTTTGAATGTAGAGATTATCCTATGAAAAGGCCATGCTTCCAGGTTCCATTTGACAAGCAAAAGGTAAAAACGCAAAGAAATATGTAAGCATTATTCAAGCAGATATAAACTAGCCATATATGTTCGATCGGTAGTAATTATCTATTTAACTTTTTTGAGAAGAGCATCAGTACCATTTATTTAAGCAAATACGGTTATTCGGATTCGAAATATTTAAATCCAAGAGGGATGAAGTGTGTATTATAAAATGGTTTAGACATTATCAATGATTGTATTAGTGCCGCTTGAATTGAGTCAAATAAGAGATTGCAAAGTCAAACTGAAATACTGTTAAGGAGTTTTGGAGATATGAAATCCAAATAGGATTTTCAAAGTATATATATCCTTTTAATTTCAATTTTATTATTCCTTTAATTTCTTAACTTCTCATGTTTGCATGTGATCCGGTTATCTTATTTCCTTCAAAATGCAAATGGAAGCACTTCCCTCATTGATTCCGTTCTCCAAAACATTCCTAATTAAATTGAAAACAATGATTACATGTAATGTGCTGCTACCCCATAAAAAATAATAAACATAAAACAGATATGATCACAATTAAAGATATCTCTCCACAAATTACAATTATGGGTGCTCCCAATCACAATCTCAAATCTCAGTGGCCCATCCACAGATTTTGATCGATGCTAACAATTATGAGTATCCATACAATTAGTTATTTGTAATATTAAACAACTTTTTATGGCAAAAAAATCATTATTTATTACATAAATTTTAAAAAATAAAAATTATTTAAATGCTCATACAAAATTTTTCATCAATTAATATGATGCCAGACTATATTTTAAGATAATAATTAATTAAGTGATACTGGTAAAAAGTGAAAACAACACACTTTACATGGTAGACAGCAGATTTAAAATTAGTACTCCGTTTTTAAAATGTAACTGTAATTTTACGATTTTATTTTGAAATAAATGTTATTTTAATATTTAAATGAAACATTAATTATTTTTTTAATTATTTTATCCATTTTCAATTATTAAGATGGGGTTAGAATTTAATGAATCATATATATATATATATATATGTAAGGGTAATTTTAAAAAGTTCTGATAATTTTGAAAAATTCAAGAATCATAAACTAATTTATCAAACTTTCTTAACTTGTGTCAATTAGTTAAAAGTGACTCATATATATATATATATATATAACATCAGAGAGAGTAAATCATAAGTGTATATATAGACAGAGAGTGTAGGTGAGAATATGGGATACGTACGTACGTTTTTAATTTGGGTTCAAGAGATGGATAAGGATGAAGATGGATGGGGATAAAAATATTGACATTGGGGGTGGGGTGCAACTGGTAGGTTTAGGAGCATCGAAGTATGCATGTATTGATCGAAGCATATATGCATCGATCTCTCAACTTCATCTTCTTAATTTCTCTCTCCATCTCGTTTAATTATATCCATCGATCCCATTGAGTCTTGAATTTTTAAATGTTGCATAGAATTAATAAGTAGCAACAACTGTGGGGGTTTACAAATATCTATAACAGGTACCTCTTTTTGGTGTGGTACGTTAAAATTTGTGTCATTCTAAAAAAATTAATACGTACAATCCATACAAAAATACCATACTAATATATATGAGTCCTAAAGATCATGATGAAAGACATGAAGAATAGAAGCTAGCTCTAAAATTCCATTAATGAGAAAAATACTATTGATTTAGAAATATATATACTGGGAGGGGGGTGGGTGGTTGTATTGTATACAAATATGAGAGTGGTGTGGTGCACGTGGGCATACCAACCCAGAAATCCAAAGTGAGGGGTTTGAACACTGAAGTTGGGAATTAATTAGACAGATGAAGATAAAGAGAAAGAAAACAGTGTGAATGAGGAAGCTATATAGGTACTCCATGCGTATACATTATCAATTCGTCTCACATATATACAGTTGTAATTGGTTTTGGAATAGTCGCAAAAATTGACCTTAATTATATACGTACCCCTCTTCATTTCCTTCTGGAGGAGCAGTAGCACTAGACTCCATTCAAAACCCAATATAGTATATAATTAATGCTGGTTCCCATGCATGCATTTATATTCGCAATGTTGTTCAAATTCATGTGTGCTTCCAAATTCCAATGATCTTCTATGACAACTCTAGCTAGCTATGAACTGTCTGAATTCATCTAGGAATAATGATCTAGCTAGGACTCCATGTTCGACTCTTAATTCCACACACGCCTATCCTCCTCGATCGCCATTCCCTGGATTTAAATTTCTTGCTTTTTCCCTTCACATTCATGCCTTTGACCCTCACATCTACTACTAACTAACAAGTACTCCAACAAGTGCCTATATATATACATTTAAAATAAGAAAAATGAAGTATGATCTCTTCTGTAACTAATGAAAAATCAACCAATAAATGAGTCTAATAACTCTGATTCAAAAGATTGATTTCTGTTTTGTACTGTCCAAAATTAATTTTATATAGTCCTACGCTTTTGTGTATATAATATAAACCGAACACTGAGATATTGGACACCGACTATATGTAGCATATCTAGAAGCAGTAGCCCCCTCTTACCATAAACCAAGAATTTCTCAAACTCCTCGCCATCCTTGCTTAGACTAAGCTGTCAAGTTAGTACCTTAATTAAATACTACTAGCTGCTATAAACTCTTGAGGACTTGTGATCAATCTGTGGGCATTGTGTACGTGCCTATGTTTCTTCGATTCTAATAACATTGATCATGAACATTCTCATCAATCTTTTAGGGACACGAGAAAATTACTTTAAAAATTTATCAAATATATATATGTACCCCTTTCCATCGGTTTTCTGCGATGCAACATGGGAAAGGCCAATAATAAAAGATTTGTAATGCATGTGTGACTGAGTGAAGGACATACATTCAGTAATTGTTATCAGTTGTGACCATCAGAATTAAGTTTATTTGATTTCTAGAATTAGACCAACATACCTTCCCAAATATTAAATGCTTTCTTGAATCCTTTCAAGCTATGTTAACAATAATTCATATATATATATATATATATGTTATCACACCACCATTAATTAATTAACTTTCCTTTCTATTACCCTAAGACTTATTACTGTACCTTACGTATGATCCATATATATAGTCACTAATATATAATTACAAAATTAATATTCACATATAGTACTACTTTATATATATAACATATAATTTAAGAAATTACATTAATTTTAGTATAAATTTACCAGATGTACAAGATACAAATCTTTTTTTTTTTAAAGGTACTTATATTTTATAATCAATATACATGAAGCGAGCACTACTGTATCAGGAAGTACGAGCTTCATGAATAATAGACCACAGGATGCTTCTAAAAAAGAGCAAAGCAGGCTTGACCAATCAACATCATCAACATGAAAATTAACGAAAAATTTTTTTGGCCTCAGAAATATCTTAATTGACCCAACTCTTGGCCTACTGTAAAACATCTGGTAGTTTCCTTTCAATTAAAGTATCGTACTGGGAGAATCCAAATTTAGGAAAAGAATGGGGTGATGAGGGTATGAGTTTGGAAATTGCTTGTAACACAAGGTTCATATTTTCTGTGCAATGGAGACGTGGGTGAGTGGGAGAATTTACTGCGTACGTCCAATCATGTAGCTAGTATTTGATTAAAAGCAACATCGATCATCAACATGATCATACTGATTTTTAGGGCATTATAGGCATTTTTCTTGAAAGCTACCAAAATTACCAACCTTTGAAAGGTGGAGGGTGGACGTGATCATGTGCCTAAATTTGCAGCAAAATATTTTTGAGACCTACACATAGCAAAACCCTTTTAACCCTTTCAAGTAAATATTGCGTTTTTGGTTCGTCAACTCTCACAGTTGACTACTTTATGGCATTTATTTTTCGTTCCTTTTTTATTACATACACAATCTCCTATTTTCATTTGATTTCAACAGTAAAACATTGCTAAATATGACATAAAACCAAATATATTATTCATTTTATCATCACCATAAATAAGATTAATTATAATATTCTTTCAAGAGTATTCAACTCATAATAATAAATACAAACAATTAAATCAAATATATTTTTCATTTATAAATTTTTTTTCTAGGCTATTCAATCATAAATAATGGAGAAAATTGTGTACGGAGAGAAAAAAAAATGTATGGAGAGAATTCATTTTCATGGTGTTAGGATGATTAATTTATTTTTTTAATTCATTCAATACAAACAATTTGTTTCCATCATAATCCATTTTGTTAATTCATTTAAAAGCAGCTAATTTGCACAGAAGCAAAGAGATTCAGGAAAAAAAGGTTGGAATAGTGTTTTTCTAAGTATTATATCAATCGGAAATAATAAAAAAAATTAAAACAATTGCTTATCTTATAACAGCAAATTAAATTATGAAATTATCACAATAATGTAATTAAGGTATAAGATAGATATATATATATAGTTGACCCACTTGAAGTTAGTTTAGGTGGAACATATATACATATATATATATATAATATTCCTTTTAAATAATGTATATAAATCAAATAACAAAAACATATGTTTTTGTACGTACACATTCACATTTAAAATTAACTATAACAAAAAAAGCTTTTAACACTGATGAGTATAATAGTTAGAATTTGAGTTAATGTAGAAAAGGTCTTATTAGGAGAAACAAAATTTACTTTAATAATTTTTACGTTTTAAAAGAATTAGTTTTCAGTTATCAACCGGATTATCCCTTTGATGCTAACCAGAATTTGAATTAATGTGAGCATAAAAAAAATTCCCAAACCAACAATTGAAGATTAATTTTATGTGGTGTAGAGATTATGAAAATGGGTTTATATCTTCTAACAAGGTTTTTTCCATATATACGATTAAAAATCAAATCCAAAACAACATATTTAAAGAATTCAACTATCTATCAACTTTATCATGACTTTATTGAATTAATGCATGAAAAATTTCAATCAAGAACTTGATTCTTAGACCATTAGATGTATCACAAGTTTTTATTTTATTTATTATTTATTATTCAACAATTGTTAGAGATAAATTAATTTGATTACGAGAAAGTTCTTGGATAAGCTAATCATAGAATTACCCAATTTAATTTGAAACTATGGCATAATGACACTGCACCTTGGCCACGCCTCACATGTTTGTCTCTGCCTAAATTTGCAGGAATGGGTTTTAGTTGATATATACTCCATCTCCTCCATATTGTAAAAGATCTGTTATAATTTTTAGTTGGTCTAAAATATAAGGTGTTATTTTAAATTTTAGTAGTAGTTTATTTTTTATTTTTATTGATTTATTATTTATCTTATAACTTAGAAAAAAAATGAGTGGAACTTGATAATTAATAAAGGTAAAAATAGGATATTAAGATTTTTTTAAAACCCTGGATCAAAGGGAGTAGTATTTTGTTTTCTCACTTACATTTTCAACCAATAAAGGGTTTGTTAACATGATTAACGAGATTTATATATGAATCAATCTTAAATAAAATTCAGTAGTTTTGTATAGTGTGTGTGTATATATATATATATATATATATAGATAAAGAAGGACCACTCAATCCGAATTTATCTGATTCCTATAAATTTTCTAGTTAAACTAAGATAAATTCAAAATATCATATACACGTTCAAAGAAAGAAACAAAAGGAAAGGCTGCCACAACCCACAGGATTATCATTTGATTTGAGAAAATAATCCCCGTGTATTTTAATTTTCATTTTCAAATGTTATCACATGCTTCGTTTCATATCCCCTATTTATATATTGGGCTAGACTTAAAACACTTTTTTTAATATTTGTTGCTGTCATTTTTTAATTAACATAGTATATATTTTTTCCGGGAAAAAAATTAATCACTTGATTTTAAGTTGTTTATTTAGATAATCTCAAGTGTAAAATTTATAAAATGTCTCTAAAATTGAGACACAATAAATAAATTTATTTCTTTTTTACTTTTATCTAATATAATTTTTTTGCAATCTTTTGCTTCAAATACACCGCACAATTTATTTATTTATATATCATAATATGGTTTAATTTAACTTTTGGGGGTCAAATAATTTAATAAAAAACTGTATATATATATATATAATCTTAGACCATCTACAAAAATATATTTATTATTAAAAATTATTTTAATTTAAAAAACTGAAATATACCAGCAACAGCTTTAAGTTTTCCCTTATATATATAGCCCCTGCGATCCCATCCAGGCCTCCACCCCTCAATTCAAACACACAAATCATCACACTTCTTAGCAGATTCATTTCATCATTGCAAAACAAAATGCATAACATTTGCCTCAACATGCCTCCGATGGTCGAAAGCTTCCAGCCAGAGGAGCTCTTCACGCGCCGCTGCATATGGGTGAACGGAGCCGTCATAGTGGGGGCGGGTCCGTCGGGTCTGGCGGTGGCGTCTGGCCTGAAAGAGCAAGGCATCCCCTTCGTCATCCTCGAAAGAGCAAACTGTATCGCATCGCTGTGGCAGAACCGTACCTACGACCGCCTCAAACTTCACCTCCCCAAACAGTTCTGCCAGCTTCCCAATTTCCCTTTCCCCGATAACTTCCCTGAATATCCTTCCAAATTTCAGTTCATCACGTATCTTGAATCCTACGCTAACCACTTCGGGATCACTCCACAGTTCAACGAAACTGTTCAATCCGCTAAGTACGACGACACGTTTGGGTTTTGGAGGGTTAAGACCATCAGAAAGGAGGCTAGTGATGAGGTGGAGTATATTTGCGGGTGGCTTGTGGTTGCTACAGGGGAAAATGCAGAGAAAGTTGTTCCTGAGTTTGAAGGCTTGAAGGATTTTGGAGGGCGTGTCGTGCATGCTTGTGATTACAAATCTGGGGAGAGTTATAATGATCAGAGAGTGTTGGTTGTTGGGTGTGGAAATTCAGGGATGGAGGTTTCTCTTGATCTCTGCAACCACAATGCCAGCCCGTCAATGGTGGTTCGAAGCTCGGTGAGTTCTCAAATCCCCAGGAAGCTCAACTGGGCTTCTGTTATTTTGCTCTGTTCTGATCACCAGGTTCATTCATGTCTGACAAATATACACGTCTGAACTTTTTAATTTTTCTCAGGTTCACGTGTTGCCAAGAGAAGTATTGGGAAAATCGACTTTCGAACTTGCAGTGACGTTGATGAAAAGGCTACCTCTGTGGATGGTGGATAAGATACTACTGATTCTGACTCGTTTGATTCTGGGGAACGTGGAGAGGTATGGATTGAAGAGGCCAGAAATGGGGCCTTTAGAGCTGAAGAACAGTGCAGGGAAGACCCCAGTGTTGGACATTGGGGCATTGAAGAAGATTAGATCTGGTGAAATAAAGGTGGTTCCTGGGATCAGGAGATTCTGGCGAGGCAAGGTTGAACTGGTTGATGGCCAAATTCTTCAGATTGATTCTGTTGTTCTTGCTACTGGGTACCGCAGTAATGTCCCCTCCTGGCTAAAGGTTAGAACTTTGTTGCTTTTGCTCATTTATGGGTACGAATCTCATTGGATTCTTGTGGACACATGTAAAACTGTGATTGGGTTTATAGTCTACCTCTTTCAAATTAAATTAAAAATGGATAGGGGAATATGATATCTAAAGACCCAAATATTCAGATATTTAAATTAAAAACTTTAAGAATTATACATATGATCAATTAGTAGTAAATTAGTGGTTTTGTGTGTGTGTATATATATTATGAAAAGAATCAATGAATTAATTTGCAATTATAAATGTTGTTTGACAAAACAGGAGAACGAGTTCTTTTCGGAGGATGGGATACCAAAGAATCCATTCCCAAATGGATGGAAAGGAAAATGTGGATTGTATGCAGTAGGATTCACCAGGAGAGGGTTGTCTGGTGCATCCTTGGATGCTATCAGTGTGTCTCATGATATTGCCAAGTGCTGGAAAGAGGATTCTAAACAGAAGAAAAAATCTGTTGCTGCTCGTCACAGAAGATGCATTTCTCACTTCTAATTCAATATTCCTTTCTCCTTCTCAATTGTTTAATTTTTCTCCAGGTTTTAATTGTTTCTCAACGATGATCCACGATCCCAACTGTTAGAAAATAATGTAAAAATTAAGCTCTCTCACACATATTTGTAGTTTCCGAAAAAAAAAAAAACAACGTAGCCCTCTCCTTATAAAAGAAATACCACTCTTCACCATAATTTCAAGGAAGATGAGGCTTTATTTATTTGCTTATTGCTTTTGCCTTAGTTTTCCCTCCCTCACTTGTAACGAATATTGTTTGACACCCTCGAAGAATATTGTATCATCTCACTTTTTTCAAGTTTTAATAAATAAGTCAACTCTCTCTCTCTCTTCCCCCACCCCCCCCCCCCTTGCCCTTTTTTTTCTGATTTATTGTGTCAGAAAAAAATGTAGGTAGAATGAGTAATGATTATAACATAAATAGAGTAAATTAATTAGTGGAAACAGAAATTATAATTAAGAGGATCATAATAACTAATGAAGAGTGTGAAGTAGAAACTTGAAAAATATGAATTCTCATGTGTGAGCTTCCAAGAAAGAATTACTCATACGAGAATAACGAGCAACTTGAGTAAGTTGTCTCGCACTTTCGATGACATCAATTTTCTGACAAATGGACCATGCTTCCAAGATAAAAATATAACATAATCTCATTCTCAAGTAATTTAAGAAGACAGTCTTAATTTGACTAATTAATCAAAGAAATTATCTACTTCTCTCTCTCTACATCCAAGACTATTATTTTTATTACTATTATTATTATTATTATTATGTGGAAAGGAAAATAAACATGTCAGACTGATGCAAGGAAATGAATTAAGAAAAGAATGGTTTTGTCAACGCTGAGGGTCTTTTCGGTACTGCACGCAGCATTGTTGGTGTTGTGGGCTTGTGTTGTGGTGTGGATGAAGGCCCAATAATCCTTTGACTAATAAAAGTTGACAATTAAAAAAGAAAAAGAGAAAGAAAGAGATTTAGTTTGCATTTTGTGAAGCTCGTGTGCCCATGTTATATAGCACATAAGTAGATCCCTACAACAGATGGAAAATGAATCACTCCTGCTTTGACGTTGAAAAACACAGAAGAAGAAGAAGAAGAAGAAGAAGGAACTGTCTTCTTCCCATCATTAGAGAACATGGTTTCAATTGAAAATTTTATCTCCACTTAATAAATATTTTGGAAATAAAATAAAATCTTCTTTCTCATTACAACAGATAGATCATTGTTTCTGAGGTCAATCTTCATCCTCATGCTTTCACATAAATAAAAATAATGGTACTGCTTTGCCCAAACAGATAATGGTAGTGTAATAGAAGCAACTATACTATCAATTATACATATACATATCAACATCATGTAATGTACTTGGTCTTCAAAAAAAAAAAGCTATACTATCAAATTTTTTTAGCTAAATTATATATGATTTATTTTCCTGAACTTTGTATTGTCTATAGTAACTTCCAGCCACTTACCTAGAGAATGAAAGTCTTCACCATGTAAACTTTAGTTTTGATAAATTTAAAACATTGTTATCAATAACTAATAACATATGTGTGTGTGTGTGTGTGTTTTAACTTTTAATAAAAGATTATACAGTATTTCTAATCATAATTTATTCCTCGCCTATTAAGTGTGTATTATTATCAGATAACAACCATAGAAAAAGTAAAAAAAATTAACCGTAGGCTTAATTATCATTTTTTTCATACATCAAATGCCATAAAAGCATGAATTATATTATTTTGTAATATCTTCTTTAATTATATACAATGCACCAATTGCAACCTTGTGGACAAATTTAATTTTTCTGCATGATAAAAAGCACGTGGATGGGATATGTTGCCACACCTCTGGCTGATATAGTATATTACTATCGATGAGATGTTACTATTTCCCAAGCTTTTTGACAAAAATACTCTAACCCCTTCCCAAAGCATATATACTCTGCAATGCTATGCTTCATTTGATCAATTTCAACCTGAAAATTAATTTCAGTGGAACTTGTGCATCATCGGAACCTACACTTACCATATTGCAGAGATCACTTGCGGTTCATTTTTTTTTATTTTTAATTTTATTATTGTTATATTCTTCAATATTGAAAATATAATTTTCAGAGATAAAAAAAATTGCATTGCCTTGTACATTTCGAAATTGTTTCTTCTCGCTCCATCAAAATAAATATCTTTAACTTTATAAACAAGTACAATTTCAAATGATTAAATGAGAGACAAGTTTTATTTTTTTGGCCAGGAATGAGACAAGTTCTGAACAAATAACTTCAATATTTCACAAGACCAATATTAATCCAATTATCATAATAACTTGCTCTTAATCAATGTGTAAATTGAAGTTTCTCAAAAAGGTTAATGACAAAGTTTAACATCACATAAAATAGACTTTCACATGTATAATATTCACTATTACTTTTATATCACTTTCGTACCTGAACTAGAGGTAGATCTTATTTTACCATTTAAAAAATGCAATAGGTTAGATTTTTAATAGAGTTACTGGATGCCTGTATTTAATTAACCGACATCTTATCGAAATATCCCAAAAGAAATCTATACCATCTGTGATTAGAATATTTGAACAATGCATTATTGGACAAAAAAACTTCAACCACATACACACATTCATACATATACATCTATATATGTGTGTGTGCAAATTATAATTATGATTAGTGGGTGTTATTATAACAAATAAGAAATTATCCACAAAAGTTGAAGCCAAAAATTCGATGCTAGGAGCAATTCAATATTCTTGCCAATTGATGGAGCATTCTCAATGCATTGAAGAAGAAGAAAGACAACCCATATGAGTCCTTATGCATCCACACAGAGATACTAAAATATATAACATTAAACTGTTTGGCCCATCTGATACCAAGTCACCACCACCCAGATTGAGGCTGCTAGCTTCAGGAATGAAGACAGAAAATTATGGTCCATCTGAATCTAAAGCATCAGAGAAAAAACCATATATATATATATATATATATATTATAAGAGCAAAGATTTAGTGTTTGAAAAAATTGGCCCCCTATGTACATTAATTGCAGGCTACAATGTGAGTCGCACAATTATAGAGTTGTCGATTCACAGAAGAGGGTTCCGAGGTTCGCATAAATCAACATGCAACAAACATCACAGTTACCAATAAGAGCAAAACACATGGGGCAGCCACCTCCCTTATCCTCCTCTTACTCCCTCACTTCACTCACAATCACAATAATAAGCCCATTCCTTCTTGTTCTCACTCATGGTTCATTCATTCCACCTTCTCCATTCTCTACTGTTTAAGGCTTACTGTATAATCTTTTTAGCAGCACAGAACTTCACTGCACAATTTCTCCTCTAGTTACATCATCTGCTATGACTAGTCACTGATCATTTGTGTCTGATTACTGATATGAGTTGTATTCTGAATCACTGACACTATACATATATTTTATCAAGTATCACATTGCTTGCATCATATCGTGTCTTCCACGTTGTCTCTTCCTTATTTTCTGCTACTTGAGTAGTAAGTGATGTGAAGTAGCATTATTCATATATTTACAGGTTTTGGCGCAGATTTAACCTTAATGTATATCATACGAACATGATTTTCCCGCAGCCCATGTTATACGTGTTTATGTCCAAGCAACATGTAATGTGTGTTTCAGAACAACATGTAAATCGGTTGATTTGACGTTTGTATTAACCACCCGGATTTTCTTGTGTATTTTGGTCAAAACGAAAGCATCAGCAGAATGAATATAAAATGACATATGGTGGTTTGAAATTTGAACAAAGTTTGACTCTTCTGAAGCACGTGGTATACTTTAAGAATAAGGTGCAACAAGTTACCCTAATGAGAAAGTATTATATTTGTACATTCATGAACAGTTACACAGTTGTACGTACCTGATACAGGTTGAGCAGGACTTGGTGCTTTTATCTATTGCTATTTCACTTAACTACTGAAAGATCTGAGAACAAGCTTGAGTTTGTATTGTTAGGTAAATTTAATTTTTAATATAAATTTCATATATTGAATTTTTTTATAAAATTATATTTTTGCCATTCTAAATGATCTGATATAGATATCTTTGGAGTTACTCAATCTAAATATTAGATCTAAAATCATATATAAAATTAGTTAGAAGGAAATATCAAAAAATAATCTATGCAGACAGTTCTTCCAACTAGTTATGAGACTCAGTGATGGAGCCTGGAATTTAGTCTCAACTAGTCAGGGAACCAGAGCGTATGTTAAGCTCAACTCAGTCTGCCTCTATTTAAATAACCTTGGCCATCATCGGTTATTAAATTTAAATTTGAATTTGAATTCAAATAAAGATAAAGATAAAATCAAGACTGAGTTTATCCCTTGTTCCCTAAAATCGCTCAATTGACAATATCTTCTCTTGAAGATAAGGACCACATTAAGTTAAGATATATTTAATTAATTAAACAATATAAATATATAATTTGAATAAATTCAAATTAAACATTATTAAATCAAATATATCTAACATTCTCCCACTTGGTTCGATCTTGATTAGTCAGTTGATATATCAATGAATGTTTAAGCAATACTACAAGAATTATGGCGGTAGGTCCTCTAATCATGTTAGTATTACTTTCCATGTATCACAAGTAATATCATTACTTTATGGGAAATTATCTTTATAAATAAACCTTAAATGTTTATTCGGTTCCTGACTTAATGTTCATCAATCTCACTATAATTGTATACAATATATATATTGAGTTGATGAACTACAGATATAAATTTCATCACTTAAGCACATCTCATTTAGATCACCACAATGCGATTTTTCTCATATAAGATGTATGATCCTTTATATTCTTCAATTGCATGCTCTTAGTTAAGGATCTTCTCTTTATGTGATGCTTGACCATTTCATCTTATATGGTTAACATACTTCTTTATGGCCTCAAACAAATCCCCAATTTGAAACCCAAAATGAAATTCAACATTTATGTAAATTTGTCTCAAATCAAAGATCACATCCAGCATTTATGATGGAAGTAAGCAATTAGTTATTACTTAGCAATCTTACACTCCTCCATAACATAATTTGTTCATCTTGCATTAGGATGTGTCATAATATTGACTTTTTAAAGTCAACTTATCCTACTAAATTGAACAAATCCTGTATTTTCCTAATTATTGATCTTTTATATGTAAGCATGAATTTCTAATATTCTTTGCAGTTTATCATTTATTATCTAAGCATAAATATTTTTGGGATCTTTATAATATTCCTTTCACAAAGGCTATGTCAATTTATGTGCACATTTAGACATACATTATGCATTTCACTATTAGCATGAAAGAAATATTATTCTCATATTTTTCCAAATCTCGTCAGGGAGATATGAAAAACATATGTGTCACATATGACAAATAGACTTTATTCATTGATATTCAAGTGCTTACAAATATAGATTCTTTATGATAATTCCAAAAATTTTGAGAATTATTTCTTTATACATCTCTAAAGACATTTTACCTATATCTTTTACATCATAACTCTTGAACAAAGTTATTATGCCTTTTGTGACATCTCAAGTCATTCATCATAAGCAATATGTCATTTATAACCAAAATTAAATAGATGACTCAACTCCCACTAATCCAGTGGTATAAACAAGGATCTATGATGTTCTCAACATTATCTAAAAATGTGATCACATCATGAGACTTCAACTACCACTATCATAGGAAGTTCTGCCTAATTAAATTCTCCTTAGTATTGATTGAACACATCACATTATTTCACATACATCTTTCTCTTATAGTCATAATAAGAGTGATAATTTTCATAATATTCCAATTAGCATATAGATTCATGATAATAATAAAGGAATTATTATTAATATAGGCTAAAATCTCACTATCATCAATCTCTTTCTTTATAGAGAAAACTTTTAGCAAATAATCTTTAATTTGTAATATATAATATTGACTAGTGAATTCCTTATGATTTTAAAGACCCATTTATGGCTAATTCTCTTAACCTCACTAGCAATTATACAAATTCCTAAATATTATTTGTCTTAAGATCTTATATATTTATCATGAGATCATACATTAATTTGGAATTTACTTCATTATATGTGAAAATATATGAGATTATTCTTAATGTTCTTGTTCTAATCAAGTTTCTTAATGTACACCATGTAATTGCTAATAGTTGCCAAATTCTCAATCATAATTGGTCATAATTCAATCTATTGTTAATATTGAAGTTGCATAATAAGGTTTCATCCTAACTATTTTTGAGATATCTCTTGTTCTTTATGAGATTTCTCTTCAATAGTTGAGAGGATCTATGATATTGATATTCCTGATTTCCAGTATGAACAATTAGATTTTAGAATTTCATTATGTTTTATATTCATCTTATAAAATTAAGTTTCATGTAAAACTAGTGTTCCATCATAATTAGTGGTTTCATTCATCTTTATGTGATCATTCTTGATATGTTTGTCATATATTTGATCACTCCCACTAATTATGACATTCTTCAATGAACTTGGCATTCCTAATCTCTACATATCCTATATGTGATAGATATTATAGATTTTATTATTTAAGCTTCTTTGAATTTCCATCCAAATATGCAATGAGACCTTTAGGAATAATCTTCATTCACTCTTACCTTTACAAGACAAGTCAATGAGAGTGAATCATTTAAAATAAAATTCCAACCTTATGGGCTTCAAAAGATGTATTTAATTACAAAAAATGTTGGAATCTTATTTTAAATGTATATTGTTATCTTGAGTGAATTTGTTCATCACTAGTGTACTTATAATAATATCCATTCCCATAATTAACCTCATCATATTAACCCATTTATTGGATTAATTCTCTACTTTTACTTTATATCCTTATTAAGGCATCATGTACTTTATCTTAACTATAAATCAAGTAGTATTCATGAATTGTGAGAAATTAACAATAATAGGGAAGGATCCCTTTTAAACAATTAGAACATAAATACAAAAAACTAGACACTAGCGTTTACAATCTCTAGCATTAAATTCTTCCAGGTATACATATATATATATCTGCTTAATCTTTAATGCATTTCATATATGAATTAGAGTTAATGAGGTTTTGAGATTAAATAATCTCATTCTTTATAAACCTTGTTAACTCTCTATAATGGAGACATTAATATCTCCTCTATCACATAATAGGAAGAATTTTTATTCTTGATATGCTTTAACTAGATGAGATTTAATATATATATATATATATATATTCAAGATAAGAGTATAATTATTATTCTTCAATAAGACCTTTTGTGGGGTAATTACTCTTTATATGCCTCTTTCTTCATGGTCTATCTTTGGAACTAAATCCCATATTAGAATATCACTTTAATCTAAATTTGAGCCCAATTTTTTTTTTCACACATATGTCCAATAAATATTTATTGTATATATCTCCTTATGTGTGTTATGAGAAATTTATAATGACTCATACTGACGAAATATCTAATTAAGGATTGGGTGCATAAAGATAAATGGAGATTCTCTTATTTTGAAAGTCATATCTCTCACCTGTATGGTATGTCATTTACATACCTTTAATGTCTATTTACTTTACGGAGAATTACTTTAGAGTTAAAGCACTAAATAGTGACTTATACCATAATTTCAACCATTGCCTATAAATGGATCTTGACATCCTCAAATCAATTATGTACCCAAATATTTAGCTATGCATTGAGATTTCATTATTATTGTATTGAGAGAATTGTATTACTCCCATCATTCATACAATATTATCTCATACTAATATTAATGGGTACAGGAACTTTAGGTCAATATCTCCCAAAGAGTTAAAGATTTTCTCCTTTGAACTTTATAGTCATTGTCCCTAACCAAACAATCCAAGAGATGATAATAACACTGCAATTTTTTTTCAGGATTCAACTTAAAACATGCTTACATTAATTCTATATGAGGCGATCATCCATTACATTTAAAAGAAAAATGTATGCTTACCAATGTAACATATACTAGACATAAATTTCATATCACCAAAATCTACCTGTGGGTAAAGATTTCAGCATAGCATAAATTTATGTATCATTTATGATGAAACTAGAAAACATTCATACTTTTTAATACATGTGGACTACTTAGAAAGTACAAGGCAACTTTTATTTCGTCCTAATTAAGTATGTATTTATAACTATCTACCTGTAGGTAAAGATATATTATAATTATATAATCAATTAGAATTGATGTCTTTAAGTCTTTATGTGATATCTTTGTTTGTTAAAACAAATCAAGAATGCATGTATTCAATCATGTAAGGATGCTGTGCCTACTCCCTAACTATACATGCCAATCACAAGACATCTAGAATTATTATACTTAAAGGACATACAAATGCACTCATATAGGCATCACACAATGAGAATCATTTAATTAATCAATCAACTGAATAAGATATATGACTAATTAATTAAAAAATTCTCCCCATATGATTAAATCATAAATGTGCAATATTTTATCCTATTAACATGATGTAAATAGAATGCATTCATATTCCCTAATACCTGTGGGCTACTTAGGAAACATAATGCTATTCTATTCCATCCTAATTAAATGTGTAATTATAATTATCTTCCTGTGGGTAAAGATAAATTACAACTACACATATAATTAGATTTGA
This sequence comes from Adenanthera pavonina, assembly GCA_026686845.1. Taxonomy (NCBI): domain Eukaryota; kingdom Viridiplantae; phylum Streptophyta; class Magnoliopsida; order Fabales; family Fabaceae; genus Adenanthera; species Adenanthera pavonina. Next base: position 9,420,895 of record JAIVEN010000026.1, on the reverse strand, counting down.
TATTTTAAATTCATATGTGATTTTATTGAATCAATAATACATGCAACAATTATAAATGATTCTTTGACTACTTAAATGCATGCTAATCACAAATATAATAAATTATGTGTAATTAAAATCATATATATACATAACCATTATGAGAATTTAAATAATTAATTTAACCAACTAAACAAGCATGTGGTTAAATAACTAAATAAATTCTTCCACTATTTTATTTATCTAATGTGCTCAACAATTGTTTAAAAATTAAGTTTAGGCTAATAAATAACTTGATTATTTTGTAAAACCAAAATAGTGTTATTAATTGCTTAAATAGAAATTTCCAAATTTCAGACAATAAAAATAACACAGGTAATGTCTTGCAAAATATTTTTTTTTAATAGCTCAAATTAACTTTCCAAATTTTAAACAATTAAAATGGCACATAAATAGATAATCAACCGAAATATATCATCTGATATACAAATATGATTCAACACAGATCAAAAATAGCCAATTGAACCCATAATTAAATTCTGAAATTTTAAATAATATAAGTTTTGGCTTAAATAAAATTTCAATCACCAAAATAACCCAAAATAAATTTCCAAACATTATTAAATGACCCAAAACCAAATTTTTGTCTGAATCTGGATGTCCAAGATTATGTTCCAGAAATTAGAAATGTAGAAAGATGGGCCAAAAATTAAATTTAATCAAAATCTATAAGCCCAAAATCGTAGGCCCACATGTCCCTCTAACATGCTTCAGAAAATCCCATTGAGCCAGAATTAAACATAACTTTGGGCTCAACTAACGCTAACCCAATAGGAAACAAAACAAACTCAAAAGGACGGCCTAATTGTTTCATGCAACTTCAGACACCGTTCTTGGCAACTCCAACGGCAGAGATTATTGGAGAAGGCCGAGAAGGCATCTTCTCATGCTAATCTGTCCCTAACGCGTCCAAATTCTCAAATCAAAAACCAAGAAACTTGGCGTTTATGATCTCCGTTATCTCTCGCAGACCCAAGGCAAAGACCATGCTCTTTTATATATATATAGATATATATGAAATCAATAACAACAATACAGATACATGATTCCTTATATAGGTTGGTCTAAACACGTATAAAATCAAACAAAGATTTCAGACATTTAATTACAACTTCAACGCTATGCTAATTCTTCATAGATGAAAATTTACACAGCATTAGATCACAATACATATATGCAGGCAAAGATAATTAAGGCTTTGATGCCACATGTTAGACAAATTCAATTTTTAATATAAATTTCACATATTGAATTTTTTCACAAAATTATAAGAGCAGCGGAAGACTTTATAAATACTTCTCGTCATTCTAGATGATCTAATATATATATCTTTGGAGTTACTCAATCTAAATATTGGATCTGAAATCACATATAAAATTAGTTAGAAGGAAATATCAAAAAATAATCTATGCAGACAGTTCTTCCAACTAGTTATGAGACTCAGTGATGGAGCCTGGAATTTAGTCTCAATTAGTCGGGGAATCAGAGTGCTCAACTCAATCTGCCTCTATTTAAATAACCTTGGCCATCATCGGTTATTAAATTTAAATTTAAATTTGAATTCAAATAAAGATAAAGATAAAATCAAGACTGAGTTTATCCCTTATTCCCTAAAATTGTTCAACTGATAATATCTTCTCTTGAAGATAAGGACCACATTAAGTTAAGATATATTTAATTAATTAAACAATATAAATATATAATTTGAATAAATTCAAATTAAATATTATTAAATTAAATATATTCAACATGTATTTGGCAGGAAAAAGATACTATGTTGATGTTGGCAGAGAAAATTAACGTTGAACTAATGTTAGTGAAGAGTTTTTTTTTTCTCCCTGAAACTTATTTAATTAGATGTATATATGTGTGTGTCTCGTATGCAATGCGAAAATTGAAATGTGATGGCAGACACTGAGCACATAGTTGAATTTCAGGTTTTTGACTTATTCATTACATATTTTTCAGTGAATTAATTTGGTGGAAACCTTAAAATTGCATGGAATGAAATGAAAGAGTGTAATATCAATTAGAACTCCACCTAAAAAATTAACTCATTAGAGGAACCGGAGTTTCTGTAAGCATATCAGAATCTTATACTTCTGATGTAGGACTTGATCTCTCATACATTGCGGCCCTAACATAATCTCTTCTCATATTCATTTACAGACCTTAACAGGAGAAGATAGAATCAATTCTCCACTTCTTGATTTGCACGTCTTACAATCAGGGCAATATAACACTGGTTTTCTTCTCGTGCTTTAAAATCCAGAAATATAATGTTTGTAAGATATTGCCAATGAACTCATAACTACCAAGCAATCATATATAAATGGCTCTCATGTCTCAAGAATGAGGCAGCCTTTCTATAAGATATGCTGGGATCTTAATATTCATATATACCAAATGCTATATGCTCATTCTGCGCAAAAATTAATTCCTTATAATTCAGACTTCAGAGCAGCATGCAAAATACGTAATGACCAACCACATTAATCACTCTCTTTTAATCTGGAACTATCTGATCATCCAAATAAAGCGCAATCTTGACAGGATTGGCGGCTTAACGAGGTTGCAGTATTGAGCATATGACTACTATAGGGGGCTTGTATACTGGTTTAGAATCTCCATAGGCAAAAACTATTGATTTATGATCATGCAAAATCACTTCAGAACAAAGTGGAAACAAAGACTTATTGCATACTTGGAATTCATCTGAGCCAATGCTTGCGTGATAAATCAGCTATGTCACTCATCTCATCAATTTGACCGTTTTGGTTGTACAGATCCACAAGTTTTTTAGCATATGCTGGCATGTGCCTATCAGCTCTGCAAGCATAAAATTACAATTCATCCTAGTAGAGGCTCGTAGATTGTCTTATCATACTTTTCTTTTCCCCAAGCACAATTTATGTGCAAAGATGGTGTGATAATCAAGTGAATACGTGCAAATTCAAGACCCTTTGGACCAATCTCAAATGTAAGCGTGGGTCAAAATATTTTTACGTTCTTCGTATGTTTCAATGGATAAATCATGGGAAAATATTTTACCAGGTTTAGTATAAATGCTATCAAGCTTCCAATAAATTTTACGGCTGGTTGAGAAGGACCTTTTCCTGCAGGGGCGGACACAGGTTATCACTTGGGGCCCTAAACCTAGCCCCCAGGGCCCCCTCCAGTACTTTTTTTTTTGTCAAATTTTGTTTACATTTTAAATGAAAAAAATGAAATATAATACAGTCTAGCCCTCCAAGATTTGATCGTTGGACCAAATGGAACATGTCACCATCAATAAAATCACTTCCTTTAAATCCAATATGTCTAAGGGGAGTACAGAATTTAATATATAAATATTTTTTAAAGAATTTGGCCCCCCAAACCATTACTCCTGGTCTGCCCCTATTTTCTAGAGAAAATAGGAACTTTCAAGAATCTTTTCTTTTTTTTCCTTGCCAGAAGAATCAGTACTCATGTAAAAACATATCTTTAGGAGCAGAGATATTCCTAGGAAATAAAATTGTAATCATCACTTCCTGCAAAGAAAAGCAATAAAAAATCTGATCTCCAGAACAGAAATGTTAACACCACAAGACTATATTCTGCATGAAGCCCACCATGCCACCAAAGAGAGGCCACATATATACTCTAACGAGGTGCCATATGCTAAGGCCTAAAGACTCGAAGAATTTAACAAGCTTTGATTTTGTGAAGCGTGAACTATTGGGTGGGATACTACACAGACAGATATAAATAGAGGGGAGAATTGGCTTTTGGGAGTGGAAAATAAACTTATTTGGTTTTTGGGAGTTCAGCCAAACTTTGGTGGACTTATGTTCCTTTCCTTCCAAGTTGAACTTAAAGCTATATGGATGCTAGGGATTTAGATTCCGATGATTGTAATTTCACCTTAAATCTTTTTATTGTTTTGGTCTTGATGTTCTTTTTCTCTCTAAGATTACAAGCAGTACGTCTGTTATCTCTGAGGAGGCCTTAAAATCATGATGATGTTTGGGGCAAATCGACTTGGTAAACATATTCACTATTCCTGAAACTTTCGATTTACTCTTTTTGAGTGGTATTTATATGTGCAGCCGCAAGATTAGAGGAGAAGAACATAATGATTTTATGTACGTCGAATGCTGTGTAGGGATCTTACAACAAAATCATTTTCTTTATCTCCTATTTTATTACTGCCTCAAATTCTGCAAATAGTATATATTTCTTGAATGTCTACTGGATTTTGGAAATGGATGTGATGATAAGTAGGGTGAATTTTAAAGCTTTTATTTAGGCGCTAATAGAGAATTTGATAGAAAGTCAGCATTAATTAGAAGAGGTAATGAAGGATTGAAGTGACTAATTAAATAAGCTTGTCAAATACTATAATGCTATTCTTAAGCTCTATTAATCAATTCATTAACATGGGATCATTATTTGTGTGTTTATTCCTTGGGTCTTACTTGAATAGTATAAAAAGATTATTTTTTTTAATTAAGCTTGTGGTTGCCCTTCAGGTAATGATCCTAAATTTGAAATTTGGTACGTTTATACTTTCGATCTTTGTGGTCAATATTAGAATGTTTCTTGCTTCAGGGGATTGATGTTAGAGAAATGCATGTCACTGCAGCTTTGATGGATGAGGCTAATAGAAGCATTGTGGTATATATCCGGCCGTTTTTTAATCAAAGCCATGGCACGCTATAATGATCCATGCTATCTTGTATATGAACTTCAGTGATATTCTCTTTTCATCATCAACTTCGTGTAACTAATTACCCTCTCCACTTAATGTGAAAACATCTTAACTTCACCTTAATACAAAATTCTCTCCAAACGTCTTTAATCTCAACATTAACATATAATAAAGATATTACATATTTTGAATATTTTAATTTTTTAAAAAATAATTTGAATTATTAACACACTAATTAGGGTCTATCTAATAAATAGAACAAAGTGAACAAATGTGTGGATTAAAAAAATTATATGTTTTTTTTAGCTTCTTTTTTCCTTTTTGATATGTTTTGTTTTAAAATCATGAAAAAATATATAGAAATTGTTGATCAATAATTTACGGTATGATAAACATTGAAAAGAATCGCTTTTTCTTTTTCCATTGACAACCCAAACATGTCCAATATTTCTGATCCAATCGATTATTAGATTAATGAAATCAGATCTCATTAAAAAAAAATGCAGAACCTTTCCACTTATGCTATCTTTGGGACTGAGTCTAAACAAAATTCAACGTCAATCCTTGACTTTATTTTACTCCACAAGTCTTATTCAATTTATTCGGATTAATCTCTTTTTTTTCGCCTTTTGAATTAATCTTATGTAATAGTACTGTATCTAGCACAAATAACATTCAACATATTTCGAATTTAAAAAATGTTTCGAATTAAAAAATAAAGGAACATTAATTGGAGAAAAGCTCCACAATCACATATTATATTAATAACAAGACGTCTATCTGTGCGACCCATAGGTTGATTTGCTCATATCTCTAAAAAATAAATATTTAAAAAATATTTAAATATAAAAAATATATGATAAAAAATAAAATTAAGTATTAGAAAATCAAAATTAAAAAATAATTTTAAATAAATTTAAGTCAATTAATGTTTAAAAGACTAAAAATTTATTAATTTTCAAAAATAAAGTTATAAGTATTATCTTTCTCTATATATTAAAGAGAACCCTATTAAAATAACTAATTTTTTAAATAAAATCTTGAGTATTCATTCTAACATCCTGAAATTTTTATAGAAATTTGAGACTTAATATTTTAAAATTTATAAAAAATTTGTAAAAATGGATATACATCATTTAGTATAAAATAGAATAAAGAAGTTAATTATCTCAGTTGAAAAGAAAAATAAAAAATAATAATTTTGTTCCTGAAAAAAAAAAAAAAAAGGTAAAAAAAAATAATAATATAAAAAAAAAATTTCAAGTCGGTGGACGGATGGTGAGGGAGAATTTATGAATTTTGGGGTAAATTACACCTAATAACCCGAAAATTTTAAAAATTATAAATTAGTCTCAGGTCAAGGGTATTTTTGTAAATATGAAAAATTATAGTCAAAGTGAAGCTCTCAATGAGTTAGACCCAATGAAATATAGTATGGAATTTATTAAGGTCAAAATCATATTTATTGGGTAATTAGGATTTAATATTAATATTTTACCCGATAAAAGTCAGTTGAGACTGTAGAGAAACGGCAGTATTGATCCAAGGATAATGATTGGACCTTGTTAAAATATATTTTGGGTCTAGATAATGATTTTGGACCAAAAGTAATGGTTGGATAATCATGTACTAATTTAATGACAATTTTGATAAAAATACCCCATCGGTACGGGTAAATCTAATCGGTAAAGGGTATTTTGGTCCATAAAAATTATTGAAGCAATTTTTGGCTAAAAATTAAGGTGAGCCACGTCTGAATCATCTTATGGACACATGTGAAATTTTTCAAAAAGCTTTTTAAAAAAAAGTAAAGGAAAATAGATATAAAAGTAAATTAAGTGATTATATTATATAATTATCATTTTAAAACACCATTTCATCTTCCCCACGAAAAAGAGACGCTGGTTCAGTGATGGAAGGAGCTAGGTAGGCGTGAGAGAAAGAGAGCAAAAGGAAAAAGAGAAAATCACAAGATTTATCCCAAAACTTCAAGGTATTATCTTACAACCCTTTTCTTGTGTCTCCTAGCAATTTTGAGGGATTTTAATGGTTATTTTCCCTCTATTTTCTTGCTGAAAGTTTCTACCTAGAGAGAGAGTAGAGAGAGAAAATGAAGGTATGGAAAAACTAAGCTATGAAAAGGGTTATATAGGCCATAAGGTGTAAGAATATGTCATTGGATTACAAATTAATCGGTTAGTTATTTTTCTATAATTTATGATAATTTTATGCCCAATTAGGGTTCATTATGGGAAGGGAATTTCAAGTTTTTGACCTCAAAAATGGATTCCTTGGGTCCAAAATAGGTTAGAACAAGTATGTTGTACAAAGAATACATAATGGATGACAAAGTGCAAATTTTAGTTCAAGTGCGCACTTTGTGAATGAAATTGGATAATTAGTGGTTAATGGCATTATTTGATTATGCTATAGGATCCAAAGGAGTGTTAGAAGATCAAGGAAAATGTTTGCAAAGTTTGGAGATTAGTGTAAAGCCCAAAGGTAGTTAACTCACCTATCTATGCTTATGTATTATCATTGATGTTGCTTGGTTTGAATGATGTGTTTAATGTTTGGAATGTTATCTTGTGATGATTTGGCATTGTTGGTTGGATTGTTTGAAGGGTAATGTGACCCTGGATATGTCCAAATACAAGGGGAAGTGCTGCCCAAATTTTTATAAAATGGTTATGCCAAAATGATTTGATTGCATGCTTAATGTGTTTTGAGATGAATACTTGCAATATATATGATGATATGTGTGCATGATGGTAGTTACTACTGAGATTCTTTGAATCTCACCCCTCTCCAAATGTCTAACTAATTTTAGGTTCAAGTTATGGCAAGATTACCCAAGAAAGGAAAGGCAAGGAGAAGCAAAGTAATGTTCAAGATAATGATACATAGGTTGATACTATTATATAAGAAGTTATGTAAAACCATATGGGACATGATTATACTATGCTTCGATGTTACTATGTTCCTCTAAGTTCTTATGGAGTATCATGTAAGATAAAGGCAAGTTATGGCTATTTATGTATATATGAGTGTGTATTTTGGAAATTTGGGAGAATGCAAGAGACTTTTCTGAACATAGTTGGGAATTCGAAGTACTATATATATCTCATTATGTTCAATGTATGAATGTTTTATATGTATGAAAACTAGACATGTGTAACTTTCCTTAGACACAAAGATCACTCAATTTGGAGTTATGTATGATTTATGGTGATTTTTCAAAATTATGGTCAGAATCAGAAATTTTCAAAATGACCATTGCTACAGTACATATAATACGAACTTACTGTATAATTTGGCCAAGTAACTTCCCTGTTCAACATTTTTCCCATGTATAGAATCTTTTAAGCTATATTTAGAGACTTGAACCATATCAATATGATTTTTTTTTTATTTAGTTATGAATTTTCAAAGTTCACCGGGTAAAAAGAAGTTAACCAAGGGAATGGTACCCGAAATGAAATAAATTGGTTTAAGTTGTTTTATGTAATCAAGTCTCTAATCAAGTAATAATGGACTTAAATATAGTTAATACATGGGAAATGAGTATAAGTATGAGGTGTTACACTCATTATAAGTCAATTAGTTGATTAATAGAAATTATGATAAATTATTTCAAGATAACAACTCAAACTTTATTTAGTAGTTGTCTAATCTCATTAATAATTCAATTATAATTAATATTTTTAAATTATGTTTACTTTGCATACGTGACATAATAATATAAAGTTAACCATGTATGAATACAAATCAAGACAGGGTAAGTAGTATCAAACACTATACAACATATTTTACTAATATTTTTTTGTAAAATCATTCGATATCTAGTTAATACTTTGTGCTTTAATTAATTGAGATGCTTAATCCTATATAACCCTTATAGTATTTTAAGAATTTTTTTTGCATATAAAAAGATAAGACAAAAACCCAATTACTTAAAATATTTACTACAATAGGAATTTGACAATCATGATCAACAATAAAGGACCAAACTTCACAATAAAAACGCCAATGAATGACCAAATTTTTTCAACCAGAAATTTGTTAAAAAAATTCAACTTTAGCATGTAAAATTTTAGGTTTAAGGTGTAAAAATTTAACTAGAAATTGAAAATCATGAGTTTCATAAAGTTTCACTTTATACTTAATTTTACATGTTCCACATGCAAATCTTTTCAACTGAAAGTTCGCAAAAAAATAAAAAGTTTAGCTTCAACATGACAACATGTAAAATTTCAAGAGAGAATTGACATCTCCAACAAACTTTCAGGTGAACACTATGGCCGCTAATGAGTTTTCGGCCACATCTCTAATGAACCACCTATCAGCCAATGTAAGTGAACCATTGGCCATTGGTGATATATCTGGTAAGTTCTCCATTTCTCTCTTTTCTCTAATATTCAGGGATATAATAATTAATTCAAATATGGTCTTAACCTTCAGTTTGGTTCGAGAGAATTTGAGGGGTGTAGAAAAATTTTTTATTTTATTTTTGTCAATTCAAATAAAAAAAAGTGTATTTTTTCTCTTATCTCTTTTTCTCCTTCCTATCTAAGCACATGAGGAAAAATACTTCCTCTCTTTATTTGATTTGAAAAATCCAAAATACTTTGAACCAAACGCACTTATTTATTTTTTTTTTAATAAAATGAGAAACGACGTCGTTGTGCCCACCGTCCAACGGTTCAAGCAAGCCTAAAACGTTTCCCATCCCATTCGGTCTTCGAGCTCGCCTTGCTCTTCCTCTCATCTCCGCCGCCCTTCCGTCCTTCCTCGCATCTCCTTCGTGTTTGCTGTTACCGTCGCTGTCGTTGCCGTTCGCCGTCGACGACATAAGGCCGCCGTTGCTTTGCTCGCATCTCCTTTGAGTTCGCTGGTGCCGTCACTCTGTTCTTGTGCATACTGCTTCTCATAGTACTTACTGATTCTCCAATATAGCCCTTACTCTAGTTCACGTTATATTCCAGCGCGAGCAGGAGCATCATCCATCGAGAGAAGGAGGGAGCTGCGACATTGAGTGATCTTCACGCCGCCGGGGAGAGCATATCGTTGACGTCACCGCTGGTGAGTAATAGATATACAGATTTCTTGCATCACCCCATGGATTTTCTTCTCTTAAACCATAGATTTCCTGATTTCGGCGATCACCAGAGTTGTTCTTGTGAAAGTGTCGAGTTGAGCTGCATATTATTTTCTCTGCAATTTTTTTTATTACCCAATCTCTTGACGTGGGATGTTGAATTGAACTTTATGATGTCTTTATTTCTTCCTTGAATGCCTTTACACAGTCTGAAGATTCTGCAATTAGATGCGCAGGCTGTTTGTTCTCCTTTTCAGGTTACTTATTTTTTGTTATTAATGTTCAATCGGAGATCAGGCTTGGTTTAGTCTCGTTATTTAAAGCTAGTCCTTTGACAAGTGAGTAAGGAATAAAGGAATACGGGCTTGATAAAACATATTTTGCTGGACCGTGGAAGTTATGGTACTGCTGGAAAAGAATCTGCTCTTTCCTCTAATTAGTCACAGCTTCAAGAGCTAAATTGCAAAATAGGAGCGATTGGATGGATTCTGGGTACCATATGTGTCTGTAGTCATTCTGTCTCTTGGGAATTTAGAAATAACTTCTTTGGGATGGAAAGATGAGTTAGCTATGATCATAGAACATAAATCAACCAGTAAGCTAAACAAATTTGATAGCTATTGAGTAATCCGTATATGTTCAAAAGGAAGACAGTTTCATGATTTTATTTTTGTATTTTTAAAAAGGTTTTGTTGCAAGACACAGCGTGGAATGAGAGGTGACCTAGTGCAGTAGCTTCATTTTCATTTTGTAAGCAAATGGATCTAGCTTGATTTATGTTTGCCAGTTTTCTCTGTAAAAGATGACCTGTGTTGAAATGGTACATCATGTAAGAAAAACAAAAATGGTAATAAACTATTATTTCGCTTACCCTAGATCCATTGCCGTCTCTCCTGCGTGTAGTGATCTGTCTTCCTTTACTTCTGCATTTTAGCTGCGGAGAGCTTCACTGGAGTTATCTTTGCAGCTGTTATCTGTTGCATTTTAGCATGGATGTAAAGAAGTTCTCATTCGCTGCTGGTAGCCCACCATTATCAGTGATCGTGGCTGCTAAACTTGCTAAAATTTCTCTGCCAATTGATACGTTGCTACCCTCTGACTCTGCTCCCACATTTCTCTTCTTCAATGGGTAAGATGGAATTCTCTTCAATATTGTGTTTATGTAACTAATTCTGATCACAAGATAGTATTTTTCATTTCTTTTTTTTTTAAATTCATATATCAGGGTAAATACACAGGATTTGACCCCTCAAAACTGATTAAGAGCTATTGATATTTGTTATGATTTAATTGTATTGAAGTTTGTTGGTGAATATATGAGTGCAAAATGCGAATATCCCTTACTGGTGTTGTGACACTCTTTTTCATTTTTTTCTTTCCTTTCTAATGAAACCCTTCTGTGCTGTACTTGTCATTTCCACTACATCACATTATTCTGAAGATGAAAAATCTGAACCCGGTTTTTTCACTTTATCAACGTGACTGTTTTTTTTTTTTTTTTGGAAAACACTCATTCATTATGTTGATTCTTTTTTTAATGGTAATGACTAAAATGCTAAAGATCTCCTCCGACCTTTATCCTTTTCAATTTTAGCAAGTAAATAGCTCCATCAAGTCAAGGATTTGTTAGGACTTGATTTAACATGTCCGTTTTTAAATGAAATATCTCAATTATGTGTCTTAGGGCAATTGCAATTTTAAATGGGGTTAATCAATCTGTGACATTTTGGATGGAAGGGGCAATTTCCCTGATCTTAAAAGTTTGAGGCTTTGAGCTAGTTAATTGCCAAAATTGAAGTCGTAAGGTATTATTAGCTAAAGGGTCAGAGTCGAACTTTTTTTTTTTGTTTAAAAAATAATTTTTCTGTTTTCTTAAATATTATGAAACTCTATCTAGGCCTTTTTTAATTAATTTTTCCACTGTGCAAAAAGCCTATATTGCTCCCTTCTGTTGTTTTGAGAATTTTGGAATCAGTTGAAGTGTATAATATATTTTTTTATCTATATTTTGGACTATATTAGGGTGATTAGCTCATTCTAAATTCTTTGTATATTGTGATACCTGCAAAAAACAACCTTAGTTAATTTTGTTGATAAGTTTCATGTCCTCAATTTTGTGGATCCTAGTGCTTTCTGAAATTATGGAACACAGAAAATTATGATCACAGCTCTACAAGAAATCTATCTGACTTTGTATTTCACCAGTGTCTTATAACATTTTATACTATATGCAGGCTAAAATTGCATGGAACATACGTTCTTCTACGATACATTGGGCGAGTTGCTACCATTCCCAATTTCTACGGAAAAAATGCATTAGAATCTGGCCAGGTTATTTTCAGTTGCAACCCTTATGCCAAATACTGTTTGTCTACCCCTGAAAGATGCATAGACACTTGAAAGTGAAATTAAATACTCTTAGATTTCAACACAAAAATATAATTTGAGTGTATCCTTAAAATATATTGCTATATTTTGGTTGCTTAAGAATGAAATTTTGATTTTCATGCCTATTCTTTTATTCATTGCTATTTGGTTCTATATGTTTATTCTCGCCAATACCTTTTCAGATTGATGAATGGCTGGAGTATGCTCCTGTCCTTTCATTAGGCTCTGCTTTTGAGAATGCATGCAACTATGTTGATGAGTACTTGGAGAGGCGTACTTTTTTGGTTGGTCATTCTTTATCAGTTGCAGATGTAGCAATCTGGTCAGGTCTTGCTGGTAAACATTTCTTATTATACCTGTTCAACTGTAGTTTGACATTCATCTCGTTTAATTGGCCTCCCTGTGGGTTCATAATTTTCTGGAGATAGTGTAATTTGAATTTTGTGGTCTTTGTGGTATCTGTATTGATCCTGATGGTATTCCTATCGAAGTTTGGAAGTACTTAGGAGAGAAGGGAGTTTTGTGGCTCATTAAGTTATTTAACAAGATTCTAAGGTCCAAGAAAATGCTAGAGGAATAGAGAAAGAGCACTCTAGTTTCTATATACAAGAATAAGGGGGATATTTAGAATTATGCTAATTATCGGGGGATAAAACTCATGAGTTACACCATGAAACTTTGGGAAAGAGTAATTGAGCATAGACTTAGAAAAGAGTTTCATATTTCGGAAAACCAATTTGGATTTATGTCAGGACAGTCTACAACAGAGGCTATTTATTTATTAAGGGGTTTGATTGAAAGATACCGGAGTAAAGAGAAAGATCTGCATATGGTTTTCATTGATTTGGAAAAAGCCAATAATAGAGTACCAAGAGATGTATTGTGGAAAGCAATGGAGAAGAAAGATATCCGTGTGGCTTATATTCGAGCCATAAAGGATATGTATGAGGGGGTAACAACAAGTGTGAGAATCCTTGGAGGTGTGACAAATGACTTTCTTATAACGATAGGCTTACATCAAGGATCTTCTTTGAGTCTATACTTGTTTGATCTGGTTTTGGATGTTCTAACTGATTATATACAGGAAGAAATTCCAAAGTGTATGCTTTTCGCAGATGATATAGTTTTAATTGAGAACTCAAGAGAAGAGGTTAATTCTAAGCTTGAGTTATGAAGACACACTTTGGAATCAAAAGGTTTTCACTTGAGTAGAAGTAAGACGAAATATATGCATTGCAAATTTAATAAGAGGCCAATTAGAAATGATTTAGAGGTAAAAATTAGATAGCAAACCATTTCAGAAGTGTCAAAGCTTAGATATTTGGGGTTGATTTTACAGAGTGACGGTGAAATTGATGGAGATGTTATGCATAGGATACAAGTTGGGTGGTTAAAGTGGAGGAAAGTATCAGGAGTTATTTGTGATCGTAAGATACCTACCAAGCTTAAAGGAAAATTTTATCGAATAGATATAAGGCCAGCAATGCTATATGGTAGTGAATGTTGGGTTTTGAAAAAATAACAAGAGCAGAAGATAGGAGTAGAAGAGATGAGAATGTTGAGATGGATGTGCGGTCATACAAAATTGGATAAAATACGAAATGATTGTGTATGAAAAAAAGTTGGAGTAGCACCTATTGAGGAGAAAATGGTGGAAAATCGTTCAAGGTGGTTTGGGCATGTACAAAGAAGAGGGCAAGAGGAGCCAGTGAGGAGAGTTGATCAAATGGTTTGGAGTCCTATTAAAAGATATAGAGGAAGACCAAAAATGACACTAAGGGAAGTTATAAGGAATGATCTTTTGAGAAATGATTTATCTGAGATGGTGTTTGATAGAGCATATTGGCGTCATATGATCCATGTAGCCGACCCCACATAGTGGAATAAGGCTAATGTTGTTGTTGTGGTATCCGTATTGAAGAACTAGGTTTATGTTTTATCGAATCTTGGATATAGCTAAAAGTCCATCAATGATCCTTTTAGTTTAATGTTCAGCTATATTGCCATTGTTAGAAAAGGAATCAATAATGTGGATGTTGATTTTTTTTTTAAATAATCCTGTGAATGTGTGTGAAGCATATGATTCTACCACTGTTCTGTGTAACTTGATGGTTAGTTACTATTATTTATTTGCCAATGGCTTATGGACTCTATTTGTGCTTTGCTTTTCCAGGAACTGGACAGAGATGGGAAAGCCTGAGGAAGTCAAAAAAATATATGAACCTTGTACGGTGGTTTAATTCAATAATGACTGAACATGGTGATGCATTGAACGAAATCATGGCAACTTATATTGGCAAAAGGGGATTGGGAAAACCGGCAACTAAGTCAAAAGACCACCAAGTCATGCCTGATCACGTGAAGAATGTGAATGGGGATGTGTCTGAGAAGGTAAAAGCAGGAAGTAAGCCTTCAGTGGAAGTGGATCTTCCAGATGCTGAAGTTGGAAAAGTTCGATTGCGGTTTGCACCCGAACCTAGTGGCTATCTTCATATTGGGCACTCGAAAGCAGCTCTATTGAACAAATATTTTGCTGAGAAATATCAAGGTCAAATTGTTTTGCGATTTGATGATACAAATCCTGCTAAAGAAAGCAATGAATTTGTGGACAACCTTCTGAAAGATGTTGATACATTAGGTATCAAATATGAAACTATAACATATACGTCGGATTACTTCCCTGAGCTGATGGAAATGGCTGAAAAATTAATTCGTGAGGGTAAAGCATATGTTGATGACACTCCCCGTGAACAGATGCAGAAAGAGAGGATGGATGGTGTAGAATCAAAATGTAGAAACAATAGTGTAGAGGAGAATCTGAAATTATGGAGGGAAATGATTGCTGGAACAGAGAGAGGCTTGCAGTGTTGTGTGCGTGGCAAGTTGGATATGCAGGATTTAAACAAATCACTGCGGGATCCAGTCTATTATCGTTGCAATCCAATGCCCCATCATAGGATTGGATCCAAGTACAAGGTGTACCCAACTTATGATTTTGCATGTCCTTATGTTGATGCTAGAGAAGGTATTACACATGCCCTCCGATCCAGTGAATACCATGACCGCAATGCTCAGTATTACAGGATCCTAGAGGACATGGGGATGAGAAATGTTTACATTTATGAGTTCAGCCGATTAAATATGGTGTATACTCTTCTCAGTAAACGCAAACTTCTGTGGTTTGTCCAAAATGGAAAGGTTGATGGGTGGGATGATGCACGATTTCCAACAGTGCAAGGGATTGTGCGTAGAGGCTTGAAAATTGAAGCATTGGTACAGTTTATTGTTGAGCAGGTACCTAAACAATTTTGCTTTCGTTTGTATTTTTGAAAAATGAAGTCGTCATTCTGTGAAAAATAGCATTCTCTCTTTAGTGCATTCTTGTTGTGAATAACTCATATCCTTCCAATGTTGATGGTTCTTCCCTGGCACTTTGTAGGGCGCATCAAAAAATCTCAATCTCATGGAGTGGGACAAGCTCTGGACCATTAATAAGAAAATAATTGACCCGGTATGTCCCAGACATACTGCTGTCATTGCAGAGCAACGTGTGTTGTTGACCCTGACTGATGGTCCTGAGAAACCATTTGTCCGCATCATACCTAGGCACAAGAAGTATGAAGGTGCAGGAGAAAAAGCTACGACATACACTAATCGAATATGGATAGACCAACCTGATGCAGTGTCTATATCTGTGGGTGAGGAACTGACATTAATGGATTGGGGAAATGCTATAGTGAAGGAAATTGAGAAGGACCAGGAGGGTAATGTCACGCGGTTGAGTGGTGTTTTGCATCTTGAAGGATCTGTGAAGACCACAAAATTAAAACTGACTTGGCTACCTGAGATAGATGAACTAGTTAACCTCACATTGGTGGACTTTGATTTTTTAATTACGAAGAAAAAGGTAAGCCCTTGCCCACTGTAATAATTGTTATTTATTAAGAAGCATAATTATATCCAGGCAAATTTTGTAGTTAACTGTCTTTTGTCTATACCATGCTATCTTCCCTATAATTGAAGCCTAGTTAAAGGTTATGATATGTTGATTAGCCTTCAGACGAAAAGAAATCTTGATTTGATTATTTTTCAGACGGTTTCAGAGTCTATCTTATGCATCTTCAAATTGTTTGAGCTTTAGTTCGACTCTCTTTAAATTTGGTGTATTAATATTTGTGAAAACATCTGTTGCTTTGTTGCAGCTTGAAGAAGGGGAGGATTTCCTTGATGTTGTTAACCCATGTACGAAAAAGGAGACTGCAGCATATGGAGACTCTAACATGAGAAATTTAAAGCGTGGAGAGATATTGCAGCTGGAGAGGAAGGGATATTTCAGGTGTGATGTTCCCTTCTTGCGTCCTTCAAAACCTATCGTGCTATTTGCAATCCCTGATGGAAGGCAGCAGACAGGTTTGAAGTAATCCTTCAAATTTTCCTTTCCTAGCCTTTTGAAATATATATATATATATATAATTAACAACACCCCTTATGTTAACGCTCAACTTCTTATGAGGGGATCCTGAGGTTGTGGAATTTTGTCAATGTGAATCTTTTGGGGCTCGGTTTTTGGGTTTAATTTGTAGCAGATCCCCTGAATTGTGAAAGCTTGCCCCAAATTACAATTGTTTTGAAGTTTATTGTCACTACACTATGTTGTTTATTTATTAAATATTGTGTGTCTTTAAAAAATTCGCCCATGCCATAAACCTTGATGTATGTTGAAACAATAGATTAATTTGGACTGGCAATCTGACAATAGTTATTTTATTGTGTACTATTTGATGAGGATGTTGAAGGCCAGCTGTATGGCTTATAGAACCATGATCACCAATCTTCATTTTTAAAGGTCGTTTAATAGTCGACGAATCTTTATTGCCCAGTAAGTATGTTTCAGGCAAAGAAATTCAAGTAACTTTTCGTGTGGGCAGCATGCCATTGTTTTTGGACCTTTATGCCATTTCCATGCTTATTACAGTGATATGGGTTTATACAAGGTATTAAAAACTAGACCAGCTATTGAACCAGATGAAGTAACAATTCAAGGTTTAGTGGTTGGATCGGGGTTGGACCGGTTATAAATAAATTAATATATTTTTAATAATATAAATAAAAAATATGAAAGATATTTATCCATGATCATAAAATTAACATTTATTCTAGGATAAAAAGTAAATTTAATAATATATAAAAAATTAAAAATATTATTAATAAGTTTTACAACATAATGTTAAAATTTAAACAAGTTAATATTCATCTATAATTATATTTTAAATTTAAAATAGTTAATTGATAGTCTATTTTTATCTTATTTGTTAAGTAAATTTATTATTATTAATAATCATATATTATAATAATACTTATAATATATTATAATATAGAAAGAAAAAAATTTATATTAAAAATAATATTACTTAGTACTAAAAATAATGTTATTTTATTCTAAAAAATATTTAAAAAAAAAGGATCAAATATTCAAATCGGTTTTTGATCGGTTTTGAAACCCTCCGGTTTTTATCTGCTATCGGACTGAACCAGGCAAGTTCCTGGTCGTCGGACCGGTCAAACCGGTTGGTCCGATCCAATTTTTTGTTTACTGGGATTATATGTTTTGCAATCATATATGTATGTATGCATATGTATGTGTACATAAGAATTAAGATGATTTAATTGATTCGAAATTGGAAGCTGAATAATATAGCTAATATGGAAGGGAAGAGGTACGTATCTCTGCGAAGTCAAAAATATTTATGGTGGATGACATATAAAAGGTGTTGCTTGCCATTATTTTAGGAAATCATCTTGTTCAGTAGATGGTTTCGAGCAGTGTGTATGACTTGGTTTAAGCGCTAGCGAAGGAATGTGCCGTAGATTCAATAATAAGTCCCGTCATGGGCATGAGAAAACAACGACGAAATTAGTTGGTGCGACTAGTCTCAGTGGGACCATTTAAGTTTACGAGCCAACTCATTGAGGCTAGAAGGTACTCTTATTACACCCATGAAAAAGGTTACCAACGAGACATTTGAATTAGGAAGCATATTGCTACGGCAACAATTCATATGACATACATGATGCTACTAAGTGTCATCAAAAACTAATTCTTAAAATATTAAAAATGTGTTTTCAATATAACGAATAGTATTTTAATACCCGATGATCCAATTGTTTATCTATCTATCTGTCTCTTTAATTTGCCCTTCTAGTTTACAAATTAACCCCTGAAAAAAATGTTAATGTAGAGGAGAAACGTGGTTTGGATTGCTACGTGGTTTTGTCCAATTCCTTGAATTCAAGTGGCAGATAAATGTGGTGGAGAAGGGACGTGGACATGATTACTCTTACTCTTCCTGTTGTCAAAAACAAATTAAGATATTTAATTTTAAAAAAAATTAATAATTATAATTATTTTTAAAGATCATAATTATTATGGAAGGAAAGTGAGTCTTAACTTCAAAAAAGTAGTTAAAGAGAGTGGGACAAAGTACTGTTCATACCATTTCTTGAGAAATATTAGTATATATGGATTTTAATTTCAATATTTAATATTTGCTAGAATTCTTTTAGAGCTTTTTAAATTTTTAAATTAATATCGAACTATTATAAGACCTACAATGCTTTATGGCAGTGAATATGCTTTATGAATGCAACACGGAAGTAGTTAGGGGGACAATTTATTTTTAATAAATATATTTATATATAAATATTTTTATTTTCAATATTTTATAATTTGAAAGAAAGGCTATTAGATAACAAATTATGTATACTAATACAAAATTGAAAAATAAAAACATACAAAAGTAAAAGTATGTACTTAATATTTCAATCTTAACAAGAATTTAACCAAAAAAAATATTTACACAAAATACATAGAAATTTCAAATTTTGTCTTTTGATGGTCCCATAGAATAGTAACAATAAGCCACATGCGGCTAGTTCAGATGGTAAGAGTGAGGTGAGGTATGAATAGAGATTAAGGATTCAAATTCTCCTAATGCATAAAAAGGAAAAGAATAGTAACAATAATGATGCAATGGCAACGGCTATCAGCTTTGTTCTCTTCTCTGGTAATTGCTCCCTCTTGCTTTGTTTTTGTACAGAGCTGGGAAATGGGTCAATTCGCCCTTAAACGGGCTAACCCGCTGCAAGTTGCCAGAAAATGGGCTGGGGGTGGGCTAGCCTGTTTTCTGGCGGGCTGGGATTTGCCCAGCCCAAAGCCGCCAAGGCCCATATATTATGTATATATACTCAATTTTTTTATATTTGAATAATAACCTAAATTACCAATATGAGTAATAAAAAAAATAACATGATTGATTCATAATTAAATTAGAAAAAAAATCACATAAACTATAATTTATCAAAATACATTAATACATACTAATTATCATTTATGTAAGTATTATAATTCAATAACATTAAATATGGAATATAGGGAAATTTCAACTTCAAGCATAAAACAATTCTAATTTCAAATTTTAATATTAAACAAAAAATATATAAAGAAATAAAAAAAGGTAATTTGAAGGAAAAAAATTAAAAAAAAAAACGGGCTAAATGGGTTAACCTGCAGGTTTGATGAGTTAGCCCGCTTAACCCGCGGATTAAGCGGTTCGGGCTGGAAAAAGACCGCCTTAATATGGGCTTTATTTTTTTCAGTCCAAGACCGCCATAAAACGGGCCAACCTGCTGGTTGAAGCCCGTTTTCCCGACTATTTTTGTACGCTGAGGAACTTTTGTATTTGTTGATTCTTAGTGGATTTCCACCCCTCTTTCCAGAAAATAATAATAATAATAATAATAATGATGATGATGCAACTGCAAAGGCGAGGAAAGACAGTAAACTTTGACGTTGGAAGTGAAGACTTTTAGCTCATTTGTTTATACTTTAAATGTTTTATTTTTATTTGTTTCCCTTTTTCTATTTGGTAGGCTCCTTTGCTGTTCTTAATAATGAGATAGAGAACAGAATGTAACTGGAAATGAGACAATTGGACGAGGGCCAAACCTCACGTTTCCTTTCAGTTTGGGCTAAATCTCGGGTAGAAATTTTGTAAGAAAAAAAAAATCTTTTTTTGGGGGGCGGGGGGCAGAAATTGTTTTTTATAGTGGGAGCCATATATATATTTATATGTATGTATATATAAATCGGTAAAATATTAAAAACAAATTTCAAATTAAGATCATCATAAAACTTTTCTGAATCAAATTCTAAAAATATTTCTTTAGATGGATTCAATGTTTCATTTATTAGGTACTTGAGGAGGTTGTTCTTGAGTAGATATTTTACTAAAAAATTTCAATAAAATAATATAATCACAATTAATTACATAATTAAAAATATCATTAAAAATATACTCAAAACTTTTTGCAAAATGAAGGTATTCCAAGCTTCGATGGTCCAATGAGTAGTAGCAACTTGATGGTGGGTGTATGGATGAGGGTGAAGATTGAAGGGAAGGGTTAAAAGTGGGGAAAGCAAAACACTTTTTTTTTTTTTTTGGGAAGGGGGGTCGGGGGGTGGGGAAAGGAGTTGGGTTTGAAGGCTTCAAAAGAATTTTGAATGTATCAAAATATATGATTGAAAAAAAGTTCAAAGGCATTAAAATTTAATATATTCAAACCATGGGGCAATTAGTGTATAGTATATAATATATATTATATCCAATATATATCGTACTAAATGAAGAAAAAATAGTGGGAGCGACTGCCCTCACATTTGAACATGGGTCCGCCCCTAGAACTCCTCACCTTACTTATATGTCTATCGATGTCTATTGTCGGGAGTTGTAAAGATGAAAATGTTAAGATGAATATATAATTATATAAAAATAGATAAGATACAGAATAAATATTTATTAGAAAAAGTTGAAATAACATCTATGAATAAGAACATGGTAAAAAACTATTTAAGATAGTTTAGACATATACAGAGAAAAGTATCAGTGAAGCCAATAAAGAAAGTTAATTAGATGGTTTTTAGCCCTATAAAAAAACGTAAAGGGAGACCAAGAATAATATTAAGGAAGGTTATAAAATGAGATTTCTTGATAAATAATTTATCTAAAAAAATAATTTTTATAGAGTCAAATGATACTGTATGATCCATATAGTTAACCTGACTTAGTGTAAAGTCAATGTTATTGTTGTGGTTATGATGGGTAGTTAAATCTAATGAGAACTTAAGGAGAGATTTTTTTTAAAAAAAATTATAATCAGAAATAGAAATCAATATATTTAAATTTATTCAAGCCATGATTTGTTGCGAATATAACTTTTCAGAAATTTTTTATAAGATATTAGAGATAAAATATATTTAAATTCATTCATAATAATAGTTTTTTAAATTTTTTTATTAATAAGGTGGATAGAGATAATAGAAGGAGATAATTTTAAAAAAATATAATAACACATTGAAATCAATGTATTTAAATTCATTCATGCCATGATCTCTCCTGCACCAATATTTAAAAAAAGAACATATATCCATATCCAAAAGGGTTTGCATGGGTTAGGCGGGGTTTAACCCTTCCTTATTATTGTCCAGCCAAATAAGAGCTTAGATAAATCGAGCTAGATACTGGGTTGAGGTTGGGCCGGCTCGATACCATGTAATGTTTTTAAAAAATCAAATTTATTTATTAATAAAAATATAATTATTTATATCCAAAAATAACTTTTCTTAAAAAATAATGCTAGGATAAAAATTAAAGTTTTTCAAAATTATGAATACTTACAATTATATATTATTTCACATAATATTAAATTAAGAAATGAATGAATTTAACATTATAAATAAAATAAAAAACTTTTCTCATGATTACATAAGATATATGGAAGAAAATATCCTATAAAGTCAATCAATTTGCACAAAATAATAGCTGCAGCCCTGCGGGTGAGGAAGTCACGTTAATGGATTGTTAAAATGCTATAGTGAAGGAAATTGAGAAGGACCAGGAGGGTAATGTCACGCGGTTGAGTGGTGTTTTGCATCTGGAAGGATCTGTGAAGACCACAAAATTAAAACTGACTTGGCTACCTGAGATAGATGAACTAGTTAACCTCACATTGGTGGACTTTGATTTTTTAATTACGAAGAAAAGGATAAGCACTTGCCTACTGTAGTAATTGTTATTTATTAAGAAGCATAATTATATCCAGGCAAATTTTGTAGTTAACTGTCTTTTGTCTATACCATGCTATCTTCCCTATAATTGAAGCCCAATTAAGGGGTAAGATGATATGTCGATTAGCCGTCAGATGAAAAGAAATCTTGCTTTGATTGTTTTTCAGACGGTTTCCGGGTGTTTCTTATGCATGTTCAAATTGTTAGAACTTTAGTTCGACACTCTTTAAATTTGGTGCATTAGTATTTGTAAAAACAGCTTTCGTTGCTTTGTTGCAGCTTGAGGAAGGGGAGGATTTCCTTGATGTTGTTAACCCATATACGAAAAAGGAGACTGCAGCATTTGGAGATTCTAACATGAGAAATTTAAAGCGTGGAGAGATATTGCAGCTGGAGAGGAAGGGATATTTCAGGTGTGATGTTCCCTTCTTGCGTCCTTCAAAACCTATCTGCTATTCGCAATCCCTTATGGGAGGCAGCAGACAAGTTTGAAGTAATCCTTCAGTTTTTTCTTTCCTAGCCTTTTGGTATATATATATATATATATATAAGTAACAATACCCCTTATGTTAACGCTCAACTTCTGATGTGGGGATCCTGGGGTTGTGGAATTTTGTCAATGTGAATTTTTTGGGGCTCGGTTTTTGTGTTTAATTTGTAGCAGATCCCCTAAATTGTTAAAGCTTGCCCGAAAGCAGTACTACTCTGATTATACCTACAAGACTTGAATGAAGTTTCAATTGCTTCTCTGCTTTCCCACTTTGGCTTTTCCCTCGTTGCTTTTCAGAATTAGTTTATGTGAGTCAACTTTTGGCATAATTGATGAATGCTATATTTTATTTATATGCTTTAGTCGTAAATGCTGAGGCAGGCAAAAGCTCTGCATTTCTCAGATATTATTTCTACAGTGAACCAGAGTTATATTACTATTAGTCTATAGCCTCCTTGGATGTGACCTCGTGTTCCCTTTTTGCACCTATTCAATGGTTATCCTTCATGATTTTGTTCTTCCTCTGCCCCACCTTATTTGAATAATTTTGATATACTAGACCTTCTTTGGCACCACCAAGGGATCGTACCATTATTTTATAACCCTGAGATGCGATGAATTCTTGGAGGCAATAGTCTGATTAGTATCGTCATGACATATCACTCTTTCAATTCATGGTCATATTCACCAAATTATTGATTATTGACAGAATGAATGAATATCCAATGGCATAGGTAATGCTTAATTAATTTCCTTCCCACTGGGAAGATAACGTGCCTGTTTAAGTCTACTGAACTGGTTAGCTATTGGAGAAATGGTATGTGAAAAGGGGAAAAGCCATCACTGTCGACATAGCAGCTGCACTGAAACAGTTTGATCCCAGCTTCTTTGTTGATGCAAATGAAAAACATCTTAGCGATATGATCATTTTTACTTTGACACTATTTTTCACTTTGCCGCACATTTCAAATTAAAAATGGTGGGGGAAAATTATATCTAAAGACCAAATATTAAGATATTTAATTTAAAAAACTTAAAATTATTATTATTATTGTGGAATGAAAGTGAGCCCTAAGTGCAAAAAAATCACCATAAAAATATTTAAAAACAGGTGACGACAACTTCATGAAAATTGGTAGTTTTGCACACATATATATATATATCTCATATAAAATTAATGAATTAATTTGTAATTATAAATGTTGTTTGACACATGAGAACAGGAGAATGATTTCTTTTCGGAGGATGGGAATCCATTTCTAAATGGATGGAAAGGGAAATGTGGACTGTATGGGTTGTTTAGAGCAGCTTTGGATGCTGTCAGTGTGTTTCATGACATTGCCAAGTGCGGGAAAGAGATTCTACGCAGAGAAAGAAAATGAAAATGAATCTCGTGTGCCCATGTTGCATGGCACATGATTAGATCCCTACAGTAGAAGGAAAATGAATCACTCCCTCTTTGACGTTGAAAAATACAAGAACAAGAAGAAGGAACTGTTTTCTCCCATAATTGCAGAACATGGTTTCAGTTGAAAATTTCTCTACACAATAATAAATAAAAAAATAATTTTGGGAATAGTCTTCTTTCCTATCACAACAAATTGATGATCGTTTGTGAGGTCAATCTTCACCGTCATGGTGCTTTCATATAAATAAAAATAATGTTTGGCCAAAGAAATTGGTAGTGATAATAATGAAAGTAGTAATAGAAGCAACTATACTATCAATTATGCATGCATATGCATTATCATTAGTTCATTTATTTCACAAATAGAATATTATAACTTAATAGAGGGTTTCACACGACTTGAAGTTTAGGGGAGCTTCTGCACATAACTCGAAGTTTAAAAGGCTATCTGCATAAGAAATTAATGGTCAATGATGTAATAGAGTAATTAACATCACTTGCACAAATTTAAATGTTTAGGAGGATTCTTTGTCAAGTTTAAAAAATTGGCACCCAGATCTGTATATTAATTGCGAGCTACAGTATGAATGGCACAATTATAGAGTTGAGGGTTCCAACTTCCAAGGTTCGCATAAATCAGCATGCAGCGGACATCACAGTTACCAATGAGAGCAAAACACATGGGGCAACCACCTCCCTTATCCTCCCCTTACTCCCTCACTTCACTCACAATCACAATAATAAGCCCATTCCTTCTTGTTCTCACTCATGGTTCATTCATTCCACCTTCTCCATTCTCTACTGTTTGAGGCTTACTGTATAGTCCTTTTAGCAGCACAGAACTTCACTGCACTGTTTCTCCTTTAGTTACATCATCTGCTATGAATCATCATTCCTTTGTGTCTGATTACTGATATGATTTGTATTCTGAATCTCTGACACTATACATATATTTTATTAATTAGTATCACATTGCTTGCATCATATCGTGTCTCCCACTTTGTATCTTTTATATTTTCTGCAACTTGTGTATTAAGTGATGTGAAGTATCATTATTCATATATTTACAGGTTTTGGTGCAGATTTAAGGTATATCATTTATATGAACATGATTTTCCTGCAGCCCATGTTATACGTGGTATGTCCAAGCAACACGTAATGTGTGTTTCAGAACAACATGTAAATCGGTTGATTTGAAGTTTGTTTTAACCATTAGTGTGTATATATATAAAAGCTAGTGTCAACAGTAATGCACTACATTAACCATTAGTGTATATATATAAAAGCTAGTGTAACATATTTGCAGCATATTTTCCCTTAGCTACAATAACCCTCTCATCTACAGTAAGATAAAAGGTCATGCTGATAGGTTATCTTCTATCTTGTGCAATGCTCGAGAAAGATATCTAGTTAAGTATAAAATACCGTTGGTTTAAACAAAGTTTGACTTTTCTAAAGATGGTACACTTTAAGAATAAGGTGCAAGTAGTTACCCTAATGAGAACAGGGGTACGCACTTAATACAGGTTGAGCAGGATTTAGTGCTTTTATTTATTGCTATTTCACTCAACCACTACAAGATATGAGAATAAGCTTGGGTTTGTGTTTGTCAAGACAAAGGTTTGTTGCCATGTTGATGTTTTCCTCGCAAACAGAATAGAGAAAAATAAGATCGTTCATTTAGATTGCACAAATATTGACTTCCAATTTGTGATTGGGAGAGAATGTTGAACTATTTTTTGTTAGTGAAGAATGGTCTTCCCTAGAAGGTATTCAATTAGATATATGGTGTAAGAATCCTAAAATTGATATGTGATGACAGATATTTAACACTTTGTTGAATTTCAGGTTTTTGATTTATTCACTGTATATATATATATATATGTATATATAGTGAACGAATTTGATGGAAACCTCAAAATTGCATGTGATGCAGTGAAAGGCTATAATATCAATTAGAACTACACCTAAAAAATTAACTCATAAGAGAAACCAGAGTTTCTGTAAGCATATCAGAATCTTATACTTCTGATGTAAGACTTGATCTCTCATACATTGCGGCCCTAACATTAACTTATATTTCATTTCGTTTAGACAGACCTTAACAGGATAGGATAAAATCAATTCTCCACTCCTTGATTTACACGTCTTACAATGAGGACAATATAACATTGGTTTTCTTCTAGTGCTTTCAAAACCAGAAAGACAATGTTTGTAAGCTATTGCTAATGAGCTCATAACTACCAAGTTAGCAGTTATAAATGGTTCTCATGTCTCAACAATGGGGCGGCCTTTCTATAGATATGCTGGGATTTTAATATTCATATCTACCAAATGCTAAATGCTGATTCTGCACAAAAATTCTATATAATTCAGACTTCAGAGCTGCATGCAAATATGTAATGAGCAACCACAATAATCACTCTCTTCTAATCTGGAAGTATCAGACCATCCAAATAAGGCACAATCTTGACAAGCTTGGCAGCTTAACTGGTTGCTGTATTGAGCCTATGCCTACTCTAGGGGCCTTGTATCCTGGTTTTGAATCTACATAGGCAAAAAATATTGATTTGTGATCATGCAAAATCACTTCAGAACAAAGTGGAAGCAAAGACTCATTGCATACTTGGAATTCATCTGAGCCAATGCTTGCATGACAAATCAACTGTGTCACTTGTTGGAAAGCATCTCATCAATTTGGCCATTTTGGTTGTACAGATCCACAAGTTTCTTAGCATATTCAGGCATGTGCCTATCAGCTCTGCAAGCATCAATTTTCAACCGCCATGAGAAAAATGCATTTCATCCTAGTAGGTTCGTAGATTATCTTGTCATACCTTTCTTTTCCCCAAGCACGATTTATGTGCAAATAGTTGCGGATGGTGTGATAATCAAGTGAATAACGTGCAAATTCAAGACCCCTTGGACCAATCTGAAATGCAAGCAAGGGTCAAAATATTATCATATTCTTTGTATGTTTCAATGGATAAACCATGGGAAAATATTTTACCAGGTTTAGTATAAAAGCTATCAAGTTTCCAATAAATTTTGGGGCTGGTTGAGAAGGACCTTTTCCTGGAGAAAATAGGAACTTTTAAGAATCAGGACTAATGAAAACATATCTTTAGGAGCAGAGGAGATATTCCAAGGAAACAAAATTGTAATCATCACTTCCCGCAAAGAATAATAATAAAAAATCTAATCCCCTAGAGAAGAAATGTTAACAAAGCACTATTCTGCATGAAGCCCACCATGCCACCAAAAAAAGGCCATATACACTAACCAGGACAGTATGCTAAGGCAAAAAACTGACATTCTGGAATTCAGAAAATTGTAATCATTACGAAATGGATATTATGCTTACCCAACTTAGCATTATCATCAGCCTTAACAGTCTCCATAACAAATGGTCGCCGATCCCCCTGAAGAAGAACGTAAAAAATCAAACCCTTTGATGAAACAATATTTTATATGGTTAAATGGGGCAGAGCTGATAACTTACACCACTAGTTGTTGGCTTAATCTCCAAATACTTCTCTACCAGACTCAACATTTCTCTTCCACGTTCATTCCTGTCATTTCCAGAGCAAAACAAAGGAATTGCTCATTACAAAACAGTAACCCTCCCAGCATGCAACTTATTAATGTAATATAATAATACCCATTCATGACAACTACTAACTTGTTTGGATGAGGGAGAATCGGAGAAAGGAGAGGAAATGAAAGAGAATTTAAGGTTGCTTTCATGTCAGGGAATTTTAGAAAAGGGAATCCCCTCCACAGTTCAATTTTTCACTTCCTTCAGTATGGGGGGACTTTTCTTTAGAAGTTACCTGCAGACATTTGGTTATTTCCTTTTCCTCTCCTTCCCCTTCCTCTTTCCGTTCTTTAAAGTGTATGGACCACAAAAATAGTAGAAGGAAAGAGATATTGACATCTTAACTGATAAAAAATATACTGTTACACCCATAAGTCTAAACACATTAGTATCTCAAGTGATACTACCTGACTGTGACATACTGTGGATGTTGTGTCATGCTGACTCCAGAATATTTGGGCACACCCATGTATCCAACCACTAAGTCCTGAAATTTATTTATTTATTTTGACTGTCTAAATAGATCGAGTAATAAAGACAGGAACTTCAGACAAACACAATATACAGGGATGCACAGAAAATGGAGAGTAACTTGCAGCTGAGACTTCTCACTAGCAAAGAATGTGAGAAAAGAAAAAAAAACTACTACAAAAAAAGAAAAAAGAAAATTGTTAAGCAATGTCAAGCAAGGAAATTCAGTTATTACAGAAGAACAAGACTGATTTAATATTTCAAGTATCATGAGAACCATGGTTTATAAGGCATCCCCAGTAGAAAGTAAGAAAATGAATAGTTAAAACAACACAAAGCCTAAAACCACTTTTAGCGCACCCTTTAATAAAGTAAAAAATTCATAAATTTCACATTGATCATGTATCATTCTTGTAGATAATTTTTTTGGGCCATTTAATAGTAAAATAAATTAAGTAATATTGCCATTTCCCCATGTACTTAAATTTGGATGATAAAAAGGCCATGTCAACATGCAGAAACTTAAGAGCAGGTTCATAGAGGATACAATGTGTAGGGAAAAGCATGTTCCCATAACGTAAATAAAACTAATTAAGTATAAAGTTTTTATCTATTTAAGTCAATCAGCTGAAATCAAGTTGAACATATACCCAACCAGAAAAGAAATGAAATACATAGCAACCGTGAAGCAAGTGGCTGAATTTCTTTTGTTAAGAAATCACAAAAGGTGAATTTATGAACAATTTCATAACATTAATGGAAAAGAAAAACAAATTCATAATGAAACATTTAGAAGTAAGGTAGAGTGAAATGAAATTCTTATCAAAATTAAAAGTCTGTCAAGCACATAGGAACTTACTGCTAAGGCATTTGTATAGTCAAAACAGCTGTAACAAATAAGAAGATTCTGAAAAGTTAGCAGAAAATATAATAAAAAAAAGAACCACCGTAAAATTTAATGCTAGAATAATGCTACAGCCTGCCACAGGTCTAATTATGACACGTATCTATAATGAACACTTTACCTGTAGCAAGAGGGGGCAATAACATCGACCAGCTCATTTGCTGGTAGACAGAAATAAGGAACCTGTTTTAGTTAAAAATTGAAATTGAATGAAGCAGTTTGCTTGTTAAACCCCAGGACATAATGAAAATAAGAGAGCCCTCTTACCTCTTCAATATGACCATCCAAGTGCTTCAAGTGAACCTGGACAGTAAGTTTTCAATTGTATATGTTAAAATGACTAAGTAATACTCAACTTGGCAATATATTAAGACTTGAAGAATTTAACAAGCTTTGATTTTGTAAAGCGTGAACTACTGGGCGGGCTACTACACAGACAGATATAAATAGAGACATTAAGAAGTGGCCTATTAAAGTTTATATTAGATTTTAAGTAACTGACTAAAATAATCAAATTGGTATTGCACTATCATTCGAATAACTACAGCATGTTTCTCACTTTGAAAAGAAATGAGATATTTGGCTTAAGAATTAGAGCACAAACTATGTTACATAAACTGAACATTCAGACAAGAAAAATATCTGTTATATTCCAAGTGGCAGAATATACAGAAAACACTGCCAATTTGCTAGCATGTGTAGACATTTTAACCATAAAAATAAACTGAACAAGAACTCAAGCTGTTTGCTAGGATAACTTCTAATCAAGGTCTACACGAATACTCAAGATAATGCAGAAGGCAGCTCTAGAAAATAAAATTCTCCATTTTATATTTCATTGGAGATCAAAAAGAAATGTGGCAGCAAGTGCAGTGATGCTTATGCTAATACGGACAACTTAAATGGAAAAAACCTTGTAATCTTGCATAAACTCATAGTGGAGAACTGTTTCTGGAGTATCACTTGCAGCCCTTAGAAACTTATCCAGTCCTTCCCTAGTTCCATTGTCCACTGCAGAGTAAAAAAAAAAAATAGTATTACTCCAAATTCTTCAAGGACTTTCAGTTATTTATGTACAGAAGAGCATAATAGCAGCTCACGCGTCAGCAACTTCTTATAATTAAAAAATTGCTTGACCTTAAAAATAAAAAAATAGCTCAATACAAGGTCTTTTGCTTACCGCAATTAGTGCCTAAAACATAGAGCTTCTCCAAATTCAGGTGTTGCTCGACAGATCTTAATGCTGAAATTGAAGAAATAATTCTGCATTACAATGGTACAAAGTCAATGAAACAAAAGACTGAAATTAGAAAAGATTAGAACATTATACTAGTGATACCTTGCACCTGGCAACCTACACCACAGAAAAGAAGACGCTTGACACCTGCAGCCTGTCATTTATGAAAATTATGATACATACCAAGAATAATGGCAACTTCAAGATATTTTGACTGCTGAAATTCTGTAATCACACAGAATGATGCAATATTCAAAATATCAAGAATGCTAGAAAGGCAGTCTCCTCAATATTAAGACTTGAGTTCCACATAGAATAATGAAAAAATAAATAAATTAGAAAAAATCATAAATATTCTCATACTGAGCGAGAATTTTGCCATAACTTCATCATCCACATTCTAAATTTTTGACCGATGTAGGAAAAAAGACATTTGATTCTAATATTTATCTACTGTTTTTCACATGATATATTATCAAGACACTTCAAATGCTAAAAAATAATTTTTTTGCAAGGAATAACTATGATCAATCAAAGCTTTCTAATGTAAGCAAATGATTTCAAACTTTCAACGGAGAATTACAAAATATGAGTAAAAAGTTTTATCCAAGATTTTGAAAAGGAATTTCTGTCACACTAACAAACAGTAATTTCACACACCTCAACAAGGGCGAGGGTATTTAGATTAGGAGACAATGTTGGCTTAACACCTTTAGCTGCTAAAACTTCATCAGGTGTCCTGGAAGAAATTTTTTGAAAAAAGGAAGCATAACTGTATTTTAGGCATGAATAAGAAAGTATTACTAGTAAGACAAATCATCATAGATTATTCTAATAATGAAATAACTAGACGCAAACCTTGCTAATACAGGCCTTGGAGTAAATCTGTCCTCAGGATCACTATGATATTTAAAATTAAATAAAAGTTATTAACAGGGTCAACGAGTAAAATTAGCTTTAGCACTAAATACATTCACATCTGGTCTTCCATTTAAATCAAAAAATTCTTTCCACTACCTCTGGACGCAAATGACAGCTTCAACCATGCCTGACTGAAGCATTTCTATAGCAATGGTAGTTACTATCCCAGTCCACTGAGCTCCTATCAACAGAGAAGTGGTTTTGGTAAGTGCAATTCATCACTTCAAGGTCTATAGGTTTTTGCAAATTAATTTTATTGATGACAACTATGTTTGAATAAAAAAGCTGTGATTGTTTAGCTCTCATGAAATGGTTTTCTGCAATTTAAAGATTAAATGTTAATCCTTAAGAAGTTTTAAGTTATCAAAATTTAAGATAAATTTATAAAAAAGGATCAAGATGGTATATCTACGATATTTGATACTGTTTCAAACCTGGGATGGTTAAAAATATAAAAAATACTCTGCATTCACAGATCCTCACAGACTGATGTAACATAAAAAAGAATGCCAAATGAATACGGCAGACAAAAAAGCAGTAAAAGATTTTACGTTTGCAAACAAGAAAAATTACCTTCCACAGGCTTAAGTTTTCGAGCATATAACAGTTCCTCATGGACACCTAAATAGGTCTCCTCCAAGGTATCTGTTTTCCTCCCTCTACCATGAACTACAGGTTCCAATCTCTGAAAGGGGAAACAGTTATCAAAGCTAAAACAGTTATTAAACAAGACTGCAACATAGCACATAAATACAATCAAGCATTGCTTAAATTGAACATGATAATATTTCAAGTTCAATATCAAAACCTAAGACGAAAAAGAAGAAACTGTTGTGCAGTAAACTTTCTCAATAATAGGTTTTAGCCAGTGACAATCCACCTTTCAAATTTTCACATACCCCAATTAATCAATTTGCATAAAAACTAGAAAAGATATCACTAACACTTATAACCTTTAGGTTATAACTTTCACGTGGGTTTTTCCATTTACATTGTCCAAAGCAACCTGGGTGGGTGCGCATTTCTTTAGCACAAGTATATCACTCGTAGCAGTAAGTTAAAAATATCAGGATTTGAATATCACGCAACACATGCACACACATATATACCGTGTCGAGTCAATGTTTAATGTATTTTTTAACTTGACATGTCTATATATTCATGTACATGTTGCGTGATGGTATCAGCATTCATACCTTATAGCCAATCAGTTTATTTATATCATATATAATTGTGATTTGTGAAATGTAAACTTAAACACATAGCTCCCACCAAGTAATAACGTACGAAAGAAGAAAATAGAGGAAACAAACTCACTTCAATTCTAGACATTCCATCTCCCAAGAAAGCACAGGCATTCTTGACATGGGCAATATAATACGTATCACACAGCCCGCATCGACTGTTCCAAAATGAAGAAGAGGAAGAAGAACTAAGCGCATGATAAGAATTCAAATTTATAGAGAAAATGCTGAAGACTAGAAAGAAACATTGATATAAAAAAAAAAAAAAAGCCACAGAATGGTGGAAATGGAAACGTGGTAAGTAGGATGAGAAATAGATCATAGACACCTGCAATGGTCTTTGGCAGGGTAGGTGCCTCCGGGCGGTATGGGCCTAGACCTCTTTCTCCAGTCCTCTCTCAAATTCACAGAATTAGGGGAGCTCGAGTTGGCTTCTGCGAACCCAAAAGAAAGCGGGAGATGACAAGATGGATCAAAGGGAAGCAAAAGCAAATAAAGCATAGATGCAGGAAAGATGGTACCTTTGGATGGTGAGGAAGAAATAACGGAAAGGGAAAGGGGGAGAGAGGAGAGCTTGCCAATGAAGGAAGACATAACGTCGAAACTGCCTCACCACTAAAGCTGCACAAGTCCCATGGCGCGTATCTACACCATGGCATTCGTTCGACAGACGCAAAGTATCTCAGGCTGGGATTTCTCACCCTACGTGGCACAATCTCAGTCGTTTTCTTATCTCGACATGTCCTACTTTTCGATGCCACCTCACTGGTTGCGTATCTCTCCCTCTCTCTCTCCCTCTCTCTCTCACACACACACTCTATTTTATTTATTTATCTTTTTTTTTGTCTAATTTATTCTCTGAATCTCATGCCAAATTTTGCATGAGTCTTCACCTAAAATACTACCATCAAGTTATTGTCATTTAAAAAAAAAAATTCTGCTGTCGTTTTTTAAAATTCATGTGACACATGGTTAGCTGTTTAATTATTGATCATCTCATTTTAATTTATTGATAGAAGGTAGATTCTATGTTATTAGCATATTGACATACTTGAAACTTCTATATTTGTAACGCAATGGTATATTAATAGGCATTTAAATAGTTAAAAGGTTAATTTTATCAAAAAAAGAATTAAAAGGTTAATAAGAGATAATATTACATGTTGAGCAGACATTGTTATATGCTAGGAAAATATTATTAAAACAATCCATTACTCAATAATTGATTAGTAACTTAAAAGGGACGTTAAATTATATTTATCATCAAAATCAGCAAAACGATAATAATTGTGAGAGTTTGATTTCGGTAGGGAATTTTTTTTTTGGTTGAGAGGCATAGAAGAGATTGACAAATACAAAATCATTTTTTATTACATCAAAAGAATTTTAATCTCGATTTATTATCCACGTCCCACTCTATCTTCATCAATTGAACTAGAATCAAATGTTTCAAAAGAATTGCATATTATGCAAAAAATAAATTGCTCAAATAAAGATGAAAATTAAGGCAAATTATAATTTTAAAAAAAATGCATAATTAAACTAAATTTTAATGTTTAAGATCAAAACGTGTTAATTCAACTGAATAGTTTTCAAGATTGCTTGTCTTGAATGACTTGAGAAAATGGAAAGATGGAAAACACCTATTTTCAAACAAATATTGCAAGTGAAACAATCGATAAAAGGGAAATGTTAATTCCAGATACATGTAGATTTACATGCAGATGCAGGGCAACACATGATCGCTTAGGGTTTGTTTGTAAACCAAACTGTACTTTCTAACCATCATTTTCTCTTTTTTTATCCAAACAGTTTTTTAATAAACTTCTCTACTTTTATCCAAACTTTATTTTTGTAAACTGTGATTATTCTAAAAGTACTTTTATAAAAAGGCTAAAACCAAACGGGTACTTAGTCGATGAAGAATCTCAATATCTCCAGATTCAGAGGCCTGCCATTTAGTATTACGGCTCGCATCTGAAGGAGGATGGTCTCACTCGCATCAAAAGTACGGCCATTTCTCGTCTTAACAAAGTGATGAGTGCACCAAAACACATGTTCCTATTATATATACCATGCCTTACACGTCACTCGCATATTTGACAAATGTTCCCACACCTCTGTTTTTCCCCCTCTAAGCTTTTGGGCACATCCTCTCTTCTACATCCCACAATTAGACGGACAAAACTTTAGAATTCAATCAGATATAAAACTATAGAACAGATTTTATTTTATATATTCCCAAAATAAATGCAACTGGATTTCACCAATCAATAAGCAGCTCTGAAAAGGTTGATGGATGCTCTCATCTTTCTTCAAGAATGCATTGCTTCACTCAAAATATACAGATCACGGCCTCCAATGTATTGAGGAGGCGACAAGAAACAAAAAGGCATCTTGGTGTAGACTGACTCTGTATGTTGATATCGCAATACCCGACTGTAGACTTCGATGACAACAGTGAAAAGTCACATCTCAAATCTATCAATTAAGTTTGCTGGTTCTTCGTTTCGCTGGCCCACCAGGAAACAGCTTCATAATCCATCCTAACACCCTTTCCACCACCTAGTAGGACAAATAGAGAAATGTCAATTCCTTTTTAGCTTTCATGCATTCCACCCCCTTATTTCTTAGCAACCAATAAAGTTACAAATAAAAAGCTGGAAAATTTCAACATAGCTTTCCTTGAGGCTTCACATATCATG
Organism: Adenanthera pavonina; assembly: GCA_026686845.1. Taxonomy (NCBI): domain Eukaryota; kingdom Viridiplantae; phylum Streptophyta; class Magnoliopsida; order Fabales; family Fabaceae; genus Adenanthera; species Adenanthera pavonina. Next base: position 9,385,576 of record JAIVEN010000026.1, on the reverse strand, counting down.
ATATATAAATGATGTCAGACAATTTTTTAAGTTCGCATGATCAAAGTATAAACTGAACATAGATGTTACCTCATCACCCTCATCTGCATATGGGGCATTGTCATACGCAGTGTGAGATTCTGGTTGTTTTGCAGGAACATGGTCACTAGTCATGCTTTGAGCGGTCAAAAACTCCAATCTTTGTGTCTGGGCCTCAAGTTTTCGGGACAACTCCTTGTTTAACTCCTTCAGTCAGAACAAGACAACAGAGACAGCATAATGAGACTAATACGTGATCCAAAATATAATTGACAGGAAGTAGCTGTACCTGTACTCATATTTATGGAAGAAAAATGTTTCTAAAATTTATCGCATAATTTCTAACAGACTGAGTGTGTATTTAGTTTCCTATTAATGCAAGTCAATAGACTACCTTTTGTGGTATGAGAAGTCTGCACGACTCTGAAGTATGAATGCTTGGAATGCAAAATGTAAAATATCCACATAGAGAAAATTTTGTTCGAAGAACTTGAAGCTACTGAAGGAAAAATTGAAAAGCTCGCCAAAACATTTTACAGCCAATAGATATAAGGATAATCACCAAAAAAACCCAAACTTCATCTCTTATCCCAAACGTTATTCTGCTCAATGCACACTTATTTTTCTCTAACCAAAAATATATATCAAAGAGGCATTTCTTTTTGAACAACCCAACTGCGCAGAAGTCACTGTCTTTCAATAGTAGGGCATGTTTAACTCATTCAGTTGCTTTTCAATAACCAAATTAGGCTATATCAATTACGGACAGACAGATCCCAGGAATCAGCTTATATTTCCTCACATTTGACAATAGTTTTTAAACCAGAAGGATACATCTGAGATAGAGAACAGCTGTGCAGCAGATGCATCAGCATCAATATATAGTAATCTCCCACAAACAATAGACTTTATCCATAATACTGAGCCAACAGTTAATGAAATCACACAAGCTTTGTGCTTAACTTCTTGAAAGGGGAGAACTTCGTCGAATCCTCGTACTTCAATAATAGTTTGATCAAAGGTCAAAACCGATGTTACTAAAATTGAATTTGACCTGTTGATTCAACAGAAAAACTAATGGAACGGCCATAATATTGGTCCATTTAACCCTCAGAACTAGGGAAAAAACTGGTAAAAAGCTGATCAAACCAATTATACCCAGCCAAACTGGTTAAAACTGAATAAGTCTACTGCTTACTCTGTTTTGAGTACCATAATCCTGGACTCCGGGCTTTTTCTATCAAACCATTGGCCCAGTAGAGCAGGGAACAAAGCTGGTTTTGTTGGCTATTTATTGTTAAAGTCTCAGCACTTCTCTATAATGTTAATTGATACGAGACATGAGCTTAGAGCAGTATCACAGCTTCTTCTATTCTAAAGAGTGTATCTGTCTCTAGTGATGCTGTGGGAAAGGATAAATTTTGGGACTTCCATTTGGTATCCTCATCATGGTTTCAAATTGGGTTGTTTTGACGCATTTTTTTATTTGTGCGGTTTTGGTTTCTTTCATTCTTCTTTTTTGTGGTTCTATTGGAAAATGACTTGTCCCCCTCTGTATCTTAGTTTTCTCCTTCCCCCATAAAATTTAATTTTAGATCCATCCACACCCCCCCCCCCAAAAAAAAAAAAAAAGAGATGGTGCTACCTCTAACTTTTTTGTACTTTCTAATTAATGCTTTAAAAGTGCTTCTTTGTCTCTTTTTCTTTCACCAGTGTAAAACATTCCACCAAGAACTCAGAAATTTAGAACTACTCTCACTTCTAAGAAATGAGAATTTTCAATATGTAGTGAGCGCCAGTAGATTAACAAAAGACATTTCACGGTGTTGACAATAGAAAAGAATGCCAGAAATCTTGTAGACAATGTGTGCTGGCTCAGTCAACCAAAATCATATAGAAACTAATTTACCTTCATCCTGGAGCACTCAGATGATTCAGATGCCAAAGCCTTCATCAGTTCTTCTTTCTCCAATGTTAACTGCACATAGAAATGTTGAGAAATGACTACTATTTGGGGCTATTCAGTGCCTACTAAAACTACACATATAATCAGACACATGGAAGCTGGGAGGGTGAAAGGATTAATTCTCAAACAAGTAAAATGGGGAAGAGGATACCTCAGAAATAAGTGCATTAATGTTCTCAATCAATCTCATCTGATCCGGAGGAATATTCACAGGAGAAGCTCCAAAAGTTGAATGCCCAACTTCAGGAACCAAGGATAAACTAGATGAATCCGCAACAGAGTCATGCATTTCCTGACCAGAAGAGGTTGCAGCATCATCCGTGCTTGCTGCATAATAGAAGTATATAAACATAACCAAAGGTAACACATAAAGACCACTAGATATTCCCAGAGTAAATAGAAATAATATATAAAACATGTATGCCTTTTATGAGTTCAGTCAGAATCTTAACATCTAGAAAGCTAACAACCAAAGTTCATTCTTCCACCGTATTGGTGGCCTTAACTTAAAACTGACCAAACAATATCAGCATTGTTGGTCAATATCAATGTCTAGAATTTGCAGTTATCTTTTTTTGAGGATAAAAGAAGGAAAAATATAAAAGAGGACAGTAAGGCCAGAGGGAGAATAATATATTCTTGAAACTGGGGGAAAAGAGAAGGAGTTTGGGGGTGGGGACCGAAGAGCCTCGAACTTGCAACGAATTGTCCAATCTCTCTCCATGTCAGAAACAGAAATTCTCTGGCAACAATCATAAGCAGGATGCCAAAGAGAAACTGTAAGTGCAACCCTATCCCATAACATAAGAAGGGGCATGTAGTAAACATTGAAAATGTGGGAATTCTCCAACAATGTAGTCCTCTAAGGTCTAAATCTGTGTGTTGCTCAAGCAACTGCTACTTTAGAGGGGTTCCCTTGTTGCACATGCAGAGACAGTTGAGTTTTTGCTTAGTGATGCTCTTTGTTCAGGCCTTCCTATCGAGGAGAAAATGGTAAAAAATTGATTAAGGTAATTTGGACATGTACAAAGAAGGTTGCTAGAGAAGCTAGTGAGAAGAGTTGATCAAATAGTCTTTAATCCTAAGAAAAGATGTAGAGGGAGGCCAAAAAGGACACTTAAGGAAGTTATAAAACGGAATCTCTTAGTAAATGATAAATTAGAAGAGTTCGTTCATCACAAAACCCAATGGCATCATGTGATCCATGTAACTAACCTCACTTAGTGGGATAAAGTTGTTGTTATTGCTCTTTGTTCTGGCTTTCATACTATTGATTTCCTTTCAAAGGTTATCTTGTATCATCTGCTCTTGTTCTTCATTCTTTTGCTTTTCTAATAATATTTCGTTTTTTATCAAAAGGAAATTGAAAAGAAAAGTCCAGAAGTTGGAAGTGAATGTAGGCCAATGCTTGCCAATATCTGCAGTGAAACTATAAAAGTGCATAATATGCACAAAGGGATCTTACCAAATCCTAACCCTTTTGTCATCATTTTTCCCATTTAATAATTCCTGCTTCTATCAACACATCATAGCAATTCAATATTTTCTCACACTATTATGACTTTAGAAAAATAATTGCAAGGCCCCAAACTGCACACCAGCTAGGGTGACACTTCACTGTAATCCAAAGATTGTATCATGAGAGGTGGGAAAATTAGATGTAACTGCACTCTAAGAAACACCGTTGAACAATAACAAGAAAAGAATAACATAGAGCTAAGGAGAGCACTGAAAACCATATTTATGGGATCTGGAAATATATCATCTTGCAAATTCCATGCCTTCAGTAATAAGAAATATATCAAATTGATATCTATGGGATCTGGTAAACAGGACTAAGTGACAAGGCAACATAACAATCGTCCTTTTGTGTTTTCATTTCAAGGACAGTTACAAGTGAGGTATAGGTACCTATGTCATCTGTAGATGTAGAAACATCCCTTTTATTAGTTGGATTTTCATTAGAGCTCCCAATTGCAGAAGCCTTTCGTACCTTTGATTGCAACAGCTTCTTTTCTGTATCATTGAAAGGGCAAAGAATGAACATGGTTCCACCAAGTTGACATGTTACTTCAACTCATTCATGAGAACAAGACAAGCAATAGTTGACCAAATTTTATAAATGAGAAATTATCTTAAAGGGAAGATAGAACACGTACAAAAAATGAGGAGAATTTCATAAGCTCCTTTACAAAAGACAATCAAAGATGGCAAAAACAAATAACTTCTATGCAGAAAAGCTCTCGATCACTCTACATATCTGTTAGGAAGAGCACCTTAAAGAGACTAATAGCCAAGCACCAAAGAGAGGTTATAAGAATAATCCTATCTCATGACAGATCCAAAGACAGTGAAGTAATCTTGAAAATGCAACCACTAACCTCCAGTCAAATACAGGGACAGCAAACTGCCATTAAAGCCTACTTTAAATAATGGCAACATATAAAATTTTAACGGAAAAATGGAGTCAAAGTTCAGAGTTCAGATGATTGTCAATGTGACAACTACAATAAAAAGCCATCATATTTAATTAATTTTATAGTGCTTTCACAAGCTAAAACACTCTGAATTAGGAACTGGCTAGCAAAGGCAAACTACAGACTAGCAGAATGACTAAAAACAATGGCAACAGTCTGTCTTCTCTCTGTTCCAACCCAATGATGTCTCCTTTTAGTCCTGGTTTTCTCTTACTTCTATATGCATCAAAGAAGTAAGATACTAGGCTGACCACCGCCAGTGCATATATGTGAGCTAATAGAAGATCACAATGATGACTTTAAATATGGTGTATGCTCAAAGAATGCGCATTGAAACTGCAGTAATAAAAACAAAGCCTGATTACCCTCTTGAAGAGCATTGATAGTTGACTTCAGATCATGGCGATCTTTCTCTAGGGTAGACATTTTCTTTCTGCAAGAATTAATATGAACTGTCATTTTGATATGCCTTATCATCATCTTAAACGAACTTAAACTAAGACAGAAAATCAACAAAGGAAGGAAAAACCAGGTGATAGAAAACCAAATGCCATAGGAACAGAATGATTTCTTTTTTCAAAAAGAATTGTGCTTGTCACATAAACAATTCAAAAATCATCTAATAACCACTTCTAATGGTTATGAATATAATCTATTGCAGAACTCAAAAGACTCAATGCGTCAATAACATAGTGTATAATGCATAAGTCTTCAAAGGCATTTTCCAATGAACCTCATTCTCTGACATGAGGTAATCGTGAGTACAGCTTATAAAAAAATAGGTGAGATAACAAGATTGGAGCCAATTCATTTCAAAACATATACTTCCATTTCTCCTCCAGTAGCTTTTAGGAAGATATGTGGAAAAGGGATTTAACTTGATTTTTATCTATTTTTCCTCTGAACCACCATAATGCACTTACAGCCACATTGTCTAGAATAGTTTTAGATGGACTAAATGCTCAGAATTTCATTTTCTCAAAAATATTCAAAATCCAGAAACTTCTGATTTTGTCTTACTTCTCATATTTGTTAAAGGTCCACATTGAAGGAAAGAAGGAGACATCTTAATAAAGCCCGTTATTCCATTCAAAATACATGACACCTACTTATGCAGGAACCATGGCTGAACATAATTCTTCATCCAGTCATCCATGATTCTTTCTATTCATAAGTGAAATCTGAAGGTTACCTGTACGAAGTAATTTCAGCTTGTGCATCTTCCAATTGCTTCTCAAGCTTTAGCTCACTAGACCTTAGTCTGAGTGCCTACAAAATTCATTGAACAAATCAACTTTGAATATGGAATGTAATAAATGCTAATAAACCAACATTCAAGAGTTTACCTACTAAAGTTCATATTAGAATAATTACACCTAATTACTTAAAAAGGAATAATTACACCCTTGCCTCTGGGTTATAGTTGATAGATATAATATATTTGCGTAGATATTAAATTATGGATGCATAGAATTATTGAAAGGACAATTCACATTACATGACATGTTATCCTTCTTCTCTTGTTTCCATTCCCCCCTCTTTGCCTAAATTCTATATAGGTCATGATCCTCACAGCTTCTGAGTAAGATTGTCCACAGAAGCATGCAGGGACGGAACTAGAAAAAAATCTTAGGGGGAGGGGGAAGGGAGTGAAAATTATAATTATTAAAAATATTATTTTAAATTATTCTAAATCAATATAATAATAAAATTTAAAAATAATGATATATTATGTAACATTCTTTATAAGTTTCTACTCCCTCTGATCCTTAATATAAGACCCTTTTAACCAAATCACGCGAATTAAGAATTGGAATTAAAACTAATTAACTACCTCGATTTTTCCGAAAATCCCAACATTTTTCCAAAACTACCTTTATTTAATCTCTTTCTCTTTCTCTTTCTCTTTGGATACATTAAATAGGGGCATTTTTTGAAAATGTATAATAAATACTACCTCGTATATTGTAAAGGGTCTTATATTTAGGACCAGGACAAAAGATCCTATATATAGGACCGGAGGGAGTATATGATATTAATTATAAATTAGAGGTAAATATATAAAATAGGATTTTAAAATATATCTATATTATTTATCCTGACAGTTTGTTAGAAATTTTATTCAAATAATATATTTTCTTTTGGAAATTACATTTTGAGACCAAAATAAAAAATTTATTAGAAAATAGACCTCTTACTATTCATTCTCCCAATTTTACTACACAGTATTTTAAACACTTTTTATCAACTAAAATTCTTCTTTGTAATTAATTCACTCTACCAATCTCTAACTATAATTCACCCTATTTTTTTTCTAAATTTCGCAATTTTCAAGTTGAAGTTTCAATTTAAACTTAAATTGTCATTATAACTATCACATATTCTATCATAATTCTATACAAATGAGGTACCAATTAAAATTAGAATCTTCTTTTTCTTATGCACCATCGGAATTTGGATCAGACTTTTAGTTGTGATATATAATAATGAAAAAAATTAGGAGTGATAAAGTATTATTAGGCATTAAAATCATATGCATTGGTTCTTAACTGGTTCTTCATGGAAAATGAAGATAAACATCTTAAAAACATTATTATATTTTATTATTTTATAAAATTTATTTTTGCAGTCAGTATATATGAAGTATGTTTCTAAAAATATATATTTAAGATATTAAAATTTTAATGTGGATAGATAAAAAATGTTAGGACAGATTTAAAATTATGTTAAAAACGTAATATATGCACATAAAATAATATTAAATAATTTCATTTAGAAACAGAAGAAAACGCTATCTATTTGCTAATAAATAAAAAGCGGGCATTGGATATACTCTGTCCTTGTCCACTTTTGCTGCTATGCAAATTAAACGGAGGTGGCAAACCAACTAACACGTGTTCTATGATTTATGCTTTGGCTAAAACTAAATGAGCTGATGGGCAATTTTTGTTGTGTCGTTCGTTCCCAAAAATACTGAGGGGGGCAAATAGTAAAATTTAAGGGGAGCTGAATATGATGATTATATTTACTATCTAGATATATCTATTGGTTTAGGGTGTGTGGTTGCCTCTTAATTCTTAAACATGATTCGTCCCTGGAAGCATAGTTATAAGCAAGCAGTCTGAAAAGCAAATAACTAAAAGCTCAGCATACCCAGAAAACTTAGTACCTTATCCTCTAAACCAATCACTTCAGATGCCAATAATTTGGCACGTTCATCAGCCGCATTACACTCTAGTTGTGCATTCATATATTCATTCCTCACAGACTCAAGTTCAATCTGCTGACACAAAGAGTTCCACACATACAAATTGAGCAGAGAGGGAGCGTTAAGTAGAGTGCAACTTATGGAGGTCAATGTACATAAATAAATGATATATTTCAATAAAAAAGAATCAACAATCAATAGTGCAGAGAGTTTTAATTCTACCACACTCATCACAGTGTACAGATCTCACATTTCCAAGCCTTAGAACTGACAAGTCACTTAAAACTTCTAATCCCATATCAAGAAAAGATGACACACCGAGCAACAACCACAATTTATAGAACTACACAAAATAGAGATAGGCAAGTGATGGGAAACCCAGTTGAATTTATTTTATGATGTAGTTAATTTTATGAATTATCCTTGTTATTTTGACGTCAGACATTGTTACTTAATGAATAATATTGAAATTATTTTGCCATCACACTCCCAATTTCACTCTTTCTCCCGCCATTCTTCTCTAATTATTACCCTTCCTTCTCCTTCATCCTCCCCCTCTTTTCCCCTTGTCCTACATCAACAATGTCTAACAACAAAGTCATAAATACTTCTGTTTTCTACAAGAATTCACAAAAAGATCAGATATAAAGTACAAACTGCTCTAATAATCATGTATGTATTTTTATTATTTTCATTCTTTCTTAGAAAGTATAACAAGATATAAGACAATCAAATAATGCTCTCAGTTCTGCACCATCTCAAGAAACCAAGGACTCCAGAAAAATGAAAGATCTTCTTTGAAAATGCACGAGCACTTTTTGTGTAGCCTAAAGTAAAAAACTCATTGTAAACATTTCAGATATGAAGATACCCAAGCTAATAGGTAATACATCTATTCTTGACCCGTCTGTTTCAAAAAGACATGCTAATTCTGTTGTACATAATGTCTTAGTTGCTCAAATATTTTTGTATACCAATATTGTCATCATTCTTTTTCTTAACAGAGATAAAAGGCACAAGATTGGAGGGATCACAAACGTTCTTAGCTATCTTATAATCAAAATCCTCAAATAGTAACTAAATCCAAGATTTTTAAGGCCAAATAAAGGCATACATATTTGCAATGTCCTTTTCTTAAAAAACTTAAACTCAAATGTCAAATGCCTGTACAAATTAAATGCCGAGACAAACATGGGGACAAGCAATGTCTGTACATGCACTTGCAGTGCTAATATACATATATTGCTAGAGACTATGAACGATAGTGAAATGGTATAAAAATATACGACCACTAGAGTCAGAAAAACAGATTGGGTTGATACAAACCAGTTGAAGTTTGATTTCTTCCTGTAACCTCTCCATGTCAGATTTCAATTGGTTGACAATACTTCTCTGTTGAAACATAAACAAAAAAAAAAATTACAAAAGCAAAGTAGAAGATGCTTTGAGAAGCTTATAAAAGAAAAATGACAACCTCCGAGAAAAATAACTGGATTTTCAGTTCCAAGACGTTTGAACAACAGCTATAAGTTACAATCATTTAAGTAAATTCTCTAAACCAATAACCAACACAAATACACCCAGTGATGTACAAATTCACTATCTCATACTCAAGTCAGGTCAAGTCAACCCAAGGTTACTGACCCAAAGAAAGTCACCACAATTACTGCTCCTCTTCTTGATCCTACCAAATTAAGTATTCACCTACTTTCTCTAAAACATCTTAAACTACCCAATAATTTAACATGTGGAATTCTAGATACTGATGTCTGTCCTATACAACTAATAAAAATTGAAAATACCAATAAGCATCCAGTTCAGCATAAAAATAGTCACATAAAATTATAAAACTTGAAACAGTTTCACAGTTGATTATCCCTTAGAATCATATACTTTAATTCAAGAGCCAACCTGTTGATTATAGCTATCTGTTAGAGATGAATTTTCAGCAGCTAAAGACTCTGCCAATGATCGCGAAGCCTCAAGAGCACGTTGTAAGGAAAATTTTTCCTGTGTTAGATCCTCAATATGCTGCAATACCAATAAAGAGAAAAGCATAAATAAGAGAAAAAATAGGTCAAAAGTTACTAAGTATTGTACAAGCAAAGAAGCCAATAACAAGATCATGCATTAACTCTCCATGTCCTCAAAGAGTATCCTCCACATAATAGAACAAAAATATAAATCAATATTAAACCAAAAAAATTTGGAATATTAGTTTCTGCATAACACTCTTCAAAGGATAGCCTATCAAATCCTTCCTTTTCATTAACCTGGCAGCAAATTATTTAACACTCTTCAACCTCATCAGCAGCACATCAGAAAACTCTACGAACTAAAGTGCCAAAAATCACAGCCCAAGGGCAATGAAGCAGTTCTGAACATTCTATTCATTCTTTCTACATAAGCAGCCAAAGCTTACAGTCATAATGTCCTATGTTATAAGAGTTTAATTTATTAAAATATTACCTTATAAAAAGAATATTTTATTGAGACATCCAACATATTGTGCTACTCCAAGGAAACACAACACAAGTTGGTTTGCATGAATTTACTTTTTGACTCTTACAAATCAAAACAGCCATTCTATTTTCATCTCCAGCACAACTAATTTTATTAGGGAATTATAAAAAGCTAAGGGGAAAAAATCATTGATCCACTTAGTCATCTGAAAGGAGCCCGGAGAGATCATATGCTTCAACTTTTCCCATATAAATTAATCACTACACAATAGTTGACGGCCAACTAATTGCCTCTTTGTTGCAGCTGTTGATAAGAAAAATAATATCCAGAGCAACAGAGAACAAATAACCTCCCAAAATTGGACATTGGAATCATTTTCTACTCTAAAAAGCTAATAATAATACGAAACAGTTACACTCTTAACCCTAGCATATTCCAACAGATAAATTCATCATGAAAGACTAACAAACCTGAAGACAAAACCGACTTTCAAATCTCTCACCATCTTTAGCAGCCACCAGCCTCATCTACAACTAAGAGCTTTGCTATTCTATGGCAAAACACCACAACTATTTATCTACCAATTCTTATTAGGTACCCCAAGAATTATCACTCTCTAGTCCACAATTATGAATGGGCATATACACTGTTTATAGATAATTCAGTGAACTTTGTAGTTATCATTGTTCCAATATAAAAATGCATGATTAAGTAAAAGGGATTTCATTAAAAAAAATAATAAATAAATAAAGAAAGAAAGCCAGAAAATTTTCAAATCCATAAGCAATTATCAACACACAAAAGGAAAAAGAAAAAAATTTAATAGGTTTAGTTTCTATTCCAGTTTACACACTAGGTACCTGCACCTCCAACAGTTTTCTTGGCGGGAAGGAAAAAAAAAAAGAAGAAGAAGAAGAAATCCCATGGTCTTCATTTTTGTAACTTCTCAACATACAATTTACAAAACCAAAAAAGTTTGGACTCCCACAAAAGTAGAGGAAAAAATCACGTCTCATTTTCCAGATACAAGCAATATAACTAATATTCTAATAATTGGAAAAGTTCTGCATTTTTTCTCAATCAAGAGATTATAGTCCTCTGTTCAGGACATATACTGATTATTTGCTGTCAGAACCACCATTAGAAGAAGTTCAAAATTTTCTAAAGATAAAGATGACCGAGTTATATATCTAGATTCAAACTGGAAATGTGTAACACTTCATAAAGCATGCATGAAGAATAGATGATTGTCTCAGTTCCAACACAGTCCATGCCATTTCTATACTTGTAAAACTTATACATAATACCACACTGTCAAATAATGTCTTGGACATTAGTTAAATTTTGAGCACTAATTAACTCATTTTGCATACCTGAAACTCCTAAAATACAAAATAACTACAACAATCAAATTACCTTAAAAGTCAGGCACAACAAACATGTCAACAGGAAACTTATTTTCTAAAGCTAAATCATCAAGTGGAGAACACAGGCAAAGTAAAGAACAACATCATCCAAAGGCATCATACAATCAGAATGTTACTAGCAGAAGCACCTGTTCCAAAGCAGCAAAGTCCTCATTTTGTGTAGGACCATAAAAATCACGCCTCTTCTCCACTTTGTCCTCCTTAGCACTGCTATTCAGAATGTCTTGACTATTACTGTTAAAATTTGAGGAGCTTGTTGAGTGATCAAATTGACTCTGCACACTTGTCAATGTAGAATTTGAGAAAGGTGCTATAGTTTTGGTCTCCACAGATGGATTAGGAAAATAGGTAGTGCCTGATGTGCCAATGATGCCTGATTCTGGATGATTGGAGAAAGAGGAATCTTTCTCAGGTTGAAGATAGGAAGCCCCTGAAGAAGGTCTAGCAACATTTAGAGAATCAAGAAAAGATGGACGAGACCTCCTAGAACTAGATTCCATAGGCACCGAATAAGTTGGAATATCAGAACTTGTAGAATCTAACTTTTCCACAGTTGCACCAAGCAGGCTAGGGAAGCCACTATCAGAGCTTGTAATAGTCTTTCCCAAACCAGAACTCAAAGAATTGCCAAGGCCTGCAGTGCAAAATATAGAATGCACAAGGTCAGCAGCACAGGTACTGGGCCATTGGTGAGACAGATGATTTCTAAGATAGAATCAACAATGGCAAAAAGAAAAAAATATTATTAAAAACCTCAATAGGTACTGTAGATGAAGAGGTTAGGATGAAATTGTTACCTCCATAAAGTGAGCCATGCATGTAGCCACTATCTAGAGTGCTAGAATCAGTCGGCTTAATCTGCAGCATTGTATCAACAGAATTCTGAGGCAAGAATTTTGAAGAAAAATAAGACCCGTGATCAGCAACTGTATGATCGTTCAACGAACTGCTACCCTTATTCAAATGGCTTTGATTCATTCCATGAAGAGTAGATAGACTAGTATTACTATCAAACACCTGACTTTCTTGCGAATTGACAGAAATGTTTTCATTGTTTGTTGTCCCATATGGTACTCCACCAGTGTGAATTGTATATATATCATTCACCTGATTTTCCCTATTTTGACTAAAATCTAAAGATCCAGCAAGACCAGAAGCATTATATCTATTAATTTCATCCATATTTGCATGTGTCTCCATTAGACTAGTAGAAGAACTAAGATCATTCCTTGCAGAACTAGTTTTACCAGTGGTAGAACCCTGATTACTACTTTGGGTAAACAAATCCATGCTTTGGTCATTGCTCATCCCAGCAGTTGATGTGTCAATAACAGTTCGTTCAATTCCATCAGATGTGCTGACCCCATTTAACTCATTAGATCGTACATGTTCATTTTCTGAAGGTTGTTTTCCATTCAGGCCATCAGAATTGCAAGCTTCACTAGTAGATGCAGCTTTCTTAGCTGCTCTCTTTTTACGAAACTCGTCTAGCTGCAAGAGGAAAAAAATTCAGTTTGACACAAATTGTGCTACATGCATTTGCACCAAAATATTAGCAGCTAATCCTCATGCATTTACAAGAGAAGAATGCCAAATAAAACAGAAGTTGTGCAATTACAAAATCCCATCCTCATGCATTTAAACCAACATATTTTTTGGTTTACGTTTACAACAACAGATGATCTTCTCTTCCTAGTTCCCATCATTCCCCCTGCATTTTAGCTGCTGCCTGCTTTCTTCCATGTTCACTTTCTAAAAAGCAAGGCCGAGATTTATTTTATAAAATTAATTTGAAACCACACTTGCATGACTTAGTGAACTGAAAACTAACCGTTAAAGAATTTAGAGATTAAGAGGTTTATGGGGAGAACACAAACATGGAATTATATTCCGCTATGTTAGTCCCAAGACCAGCCACTCAATTTCTTTCCATGTTCACGAACAACAGTACTTGCCCAATTCTCATGAAAACCATATATAAACACCTACTAATAAAAAGCTTCCAATCATTAACTTATTTTTCATACATTTAACAAGCTTGTGACAGAAAACATATGGATCTAATCCGTACCCGGCGCTTTCCAGCTTCCAAATGCTCTTGTTTCCGTGATGAAGCGGCTGAGTTTGGCAGCACCTGAGCTGACGCCATTGAGACCGAAAATCCCGAAACACAAAATTTTCATAAAAGTTGCGTCCCCGCCACAATTCGCACGGAGGAAAAAATATAACAAGCCGAATCGAGAAATCCCAAATGCAATATATTTTGTGAGACTTTTAATCGAAACCCAGATCAAGAATTTGCCCAAATGATCAACGGTCGGAACGGAAATTTTCAAAATTTAAACGCATCATACAAATTAAAGAGGCAGAATATATACGGAATAAAGGAAAGGTTCTCAGCGGCCGGTGTTACAGACAAGAGGCGGCCGATCTGATCGGAGAGGAAGAGAGAGAAGCCATATGAAAATTTTGTTCGGGCGGATCGCTCCCCTTTTCTCTCTCTCCGTTATTTACCGTTTTTCGTATTTTTTTTGTTTTACATTTCTCAGGTTTAAACTATACATGAGAGATTGGTGGCCAATGTACGTGTTCAAGAGAGATTTGATGGAAAGTGCATTTAGAAGATTGCTTTATTAACAATTGTACTTATTCAAAAAAACAAAAACAAAGCTTTAATTGCATTTATTTATTTATTTGACAGATCTAATAGGATTTTGTAAGAATTTTAATCATTTGTACATCATAGGAATGATATTATAGCATAAATTGGAAAAATAACAAATGGCCAAAAATGGAAATTAAATTTAAATATTAAAAAAAATGTCATAATAACTATTGGCATTGCCATTACATTTTTAAAAATATAGGCCATTCAGGAGAAATCATGAGTTTATAAAAATTTGGACCGAGATGAGTTTACAAAAATTAATCTGCTTTTTCTTGCAACTGACCTAAATTTTTTGGGAAAAAAAGGCTCTTTTTACTTTAAGCTATGTAACGGACTTACGTTTTATTCCTTAATTATGAATAGATTATTAAATTTTAGCCGATTGTCATCAGACAAAAATGCTTTTAAGATGTTATTTAAAATTTTAATTTGATCATCAATCATCATTATGCTTATTTTTTCTTGGGCCATTGGTCTCTATGTTATTATTCGTTACCAATAAAGAATTCATCTTTCACGATAAATTATAAATTCATTAAATATTAGCTAACCAAACCCATAACAGTTCAGTGCCTTTCAACTTTATATTTTAAAATCAAACACAGGCTATTAATTAACCTAACTACCATGTTTATTTTCAAGATTTTCGCATCAAAACATGATCATTTTTACTGCCACTATCAACCGGCCTTTTATGATAAAAACAACTGGTTGATTGATAATAATCTTATTATTATTGCAGAAATTTATTTCACCATTACATGTTCTTCCTTCAAGTGGGTAGAAGAAACACATTGTTCTGCTAAACATACTCTTATCTTAATTGTTCTACATCATGACTTGAGTGATCCTGATATGATTCCTTCCCTACGCCATTGGAGATGGATCAGAAGCTTTTCATAATTAGGTTGGTTTTCTCTGATGACAGGAATTTGTTTGAATCTCTGAAGCCATGCTTGCAAGCGAGGCAAATTGCTTGCTTCTATCAGTTTTATTCCCACAATTTCCTCCAACCCTTCCAACCAGATACCAAGAACTCCATATGATATGTCCACCAATCCAATGTTGTCGCCTCCGAAGAACTTCTTGTCCCCCAGGCCTTGATCCTCCAATACTCTCAGAGTTTCAAGTGCTTTCTGGATTGTGTCTTCCTTTTCTTGTTCATCTTCGAAAGTTTGGAAAAATGGTGCAGTGATAGATTTGGTCTGCAAAATCAAATAAAATTTCACGATCCAAGGGGGGACTATGGCTTACATGATAGTTATTCCATTGGACAAACCTTTGAACTTTGAAGATGAACAATAAACATTAGTTTTGCACCAATATACATTCAACATATATGAATATGCCCACAGGCCAGAGTCCGTATTGTTGCTTGACAAAGAATTCAGGCTATGTTCAAAGAAGGAAAAGGAAGAAAACTCCTAATTTAGACATTTTCCCTGATTTAGATTTTACACAAACATGGTATTTTTCTTCTCTATTCATCCATTCTTTCTCAATCCAAATACTCCGTAACGAAAAAATTGTCAGATTTAAAATCTAAGTCAATCCACTTTAACAACAAAGAAAAATCTAAATCAATCAGGCATATTCTTTGAACTAATTCACTGTTGAATACAGTTTGAAATTCACACATAATGAATTAAAACATCAAAGTGCGAATCTTAGCATGCATCTAATGATTAGAACTTCAATCTCTTCGAATATTATAGGTCCCACGAAATTGCCCCAAAAATTTAACGAATTTTGACTAAAAAGCTACTACAAATTATAGAAGTCAGCTCTGCGTTCAGCCATGACCGAATATAGAACAAATAGTAGAAGAACAGAGATGGAGATAGGGTTACCATATCATCAGCAAATTTAATCCAAAACCGAGCTATGGCCTTGTCATAGGCATCTTTTGGCAGCAAAGGGAAGTCTGGCCAGGTTTCTTCAATGTATTCCAGAATCACAGAAGACTCTGCAATGGCTTTGCCGCCATGAATAAGCACAGGAACTTTCTTGTAAACTGGGTTGGATTGCAGAAGCAGCTCACTCTTGTTGAACCTGTCTTGTTCAATATACTCGTAGCTGACACCTTTAAGCTTCAAAGCCCAGATCACTCTGTGAACATATGGGCTAGACCAAAACCCCAGAAGCTTCACCTCTTCCATTGCTGGTATTATGCAGATGGGAGCAAGGGCAGGATTGGGAAATTTAAGAACGAGAATGGATATTTGTTAGCCGACAAGGAAATTTCCACTGCAGAACAAAGTGAACGAAGTATGGATTATTTATTTCGGCGGACAAAAAGTATGGATTATGATTTCAAAGTTTCCCTTTTTCTAAGAAGGCCGGTTTTTTTGTCCTCTCCAGAAGATCCATTCACACTAACAAATTCATTGAATTATTATTCGATGGATGACCCTTCAGCCTTCTTGTTCATGAATTTCTTTAGCATCTCTAAGCTTGATGCTTAAGAACTCATTAATAATTTACTGCAAATAAACAAACCAACATTGCCGGGCAAATTCATATTTTTATCGAACTATTCATCATTTATTCAAATTGCCACTGTTTTTTCTTTTGATGCTAATCATACTATAGGAAGCTCATGCCAAATTTTAAAGCATACAAGCACATCCATGATAGAATATTCAAAGCTCTAGTCCGCATCTTGAGGAAGGAAAAGATGCACGCCATCCTTAGTTGTTGCCAATAAACCCAACTAGTGGATTGATTTATCGTTCAAGAATAGCATGTCAAAAATGTCCTTACAAAAAGATATTTCCCTATTTATTGAACTCTACATTGCTTTTAATAAAGATATACTATTTTAAAATGACAATAAATCTGCTTTTTTTTTTTTAGTATCTCAATTATGATCTAGGAAGTTCATTGTGATATCTAAATCATTAAGAGCACATTCATGATAGTAGTATGCGAGGCGGCCCTAAGAATGTCTGCTTTAGTATGAAGCCCCCGTCTGGCTTGTCAGCATCTTCCAAAAGGACAAGGTGCATCCCTTCCTTAGAAGTTTGCAATAAACCCAACAAACAAACTGGAGGATTCATCAGAACTTCTGATTCAACAGTCATCTAGATGATCCAAATATTGCAGTGACAGCATTTGATTGGAAACACTACCCAGCATTTTGATTTCCTCCATTAATCCTTGTAATAGAACGTATATCTCCTTGCATTGGGGGTGGGAGTGATCTTCGGCATTGAAAGCGTGTACTTCACTTTTCACTTCTATCCAACTCCAACCAGGAACCTTTTTCACTCCCCTTTCTCTCATCAGCCTTGTTATACTAGCCTTTTCATCCCACATCTTAAGACGGCCATACATGTCAGAAAGTATAACATAAGTACAATGCTCCTCAGGCTCCAACTCCAGCAAACAACTTGCTACCTGACTAGCTAATTCAACATCCCCAAAAGTTCTGCAGGCACCTAATAAAGTCTTCCACACCATTGTATCAGGTTCAAAAGGCATCGTTTCAACCAAAGCTATAGCCTTCTCCAGATGCCCTGCCCGGCCATAGAGATCAATTGCACATGCATAGTGCTCCATTCGTGGTGGAATCCCAAAATCAGACTCCATTGACTCAAGAAATTTGCTGCCTTCTTCTACCAGACCATTGTGGCTACATGCTGTTAGAACTGCAACAAAGGTTATATGATCAGGTTTCACATTTCTGTCACTCATTAAGTTGAAGAGGTCAAGTGCAATATTTCCTTGTCCGTGTTGTGCATAGCCAAAGATGATGGAATTCCAGACAATTGCATTATCTTTAGAAGTTGCCTCAAAGGATTTTCTAGCATCTTCAATGATCCCACATTTAGAGTACATGAAGATCAATGAACTACCAACATATTCATTGGAATCAAGCCCTACTTTAAGTGCCAAGATGTGAAACTGTTGACCCAACTGTAGTGTTGCTAAATCTGAGCAAGATCTGATAACAGCTGAAAGAGTATAGTGGTCGATTTCTATGCCCAGATATCTCATCTGTACAAATAACCTCAAGGCATCTTCACTCAGACCAACTTGAGAGTATCCTGTCAAAATGGAGTTCCAAGTAACACAATCCTTGGATTCTGTGGAAATGAAAACCTTTAATGCATCGTCCATGCATCTATTATTTAGTTTCATATACATGGCAATCAAAGCATTAGAAACAGGCACAGAATTTTCAAGTCCCCTTTTTATTACCGAACCATGTAAGGATTTCCCATGGCTTTTATGCATTTGTGAGGAACAAGCACTAATAATACTAGTGTAAGTATAGATGTCTGGTTCAAACCCAAGAATTAGAATTTCAATGAAAATTTTGAATGCAAGATCTTCTCTTTCATGCAATAAGTAAGCAGCGAGCATAGAATTCCATGTGATCAGATCTCGAGATCCAACAGCACAATCAAATACTCTTTCAGCATATTGTAGAGAGCCACACTCAGAATATGCTGTGATGGTGGCATTGCAGACAGTGTTAACCAATTCCAGCCCATGTTTTACAATTTTGCAATGTAACTGCATTGCCAACCCATATAATTCAGAGTCATCAAGCAATGTCAAAAGTGGAGATATTGTACCATCATCAAGATTAACACCCTCCTGTTCCATACATTCTAGTAGCCAGAATGCCATACTATGATCACCAGCTTGAGCATAACAAGCAATGAGTGCATTCCAAGATACATAGTTAGGTTCTGGCACGCACTGGAACACAGCATAAGCATCCTCAACTCTCCCACACTTAGCATACATGTCCAAAAGGGCACTACCTGAAAATACGTTCTCTGAAAATCCTATTTTGAAGATCATTGAATGTATCTGTTGCCCAAGCTCAAGCTCTTGAGAACCAGCAATCCCCTTAAGCATGCTTCCAAATGTATGTCCATCAAATTCATATCCACTTCTTCTCATGGTTTTGAGCATTGCACATGCAATTTCAAGGTCACCAGAGTTAATGTAACCGGTAATCATCGTATTCCAAGACACTGTGTCTCTGTGGAATGTTTCATTGAATAGATACTGGGCCAGACACAATTCCTTACATCTTGTATAACCATTTATAATAATATTAGTGGTATAAACGTCTGCAATGGTTCCTAACTTGATTGCTTGACAATGGGTTACAGCAACCTGAAGCAAACTAACAGCTGAGCTTCGAATGAGTGAGTGCAACCTCTTCATTCATGAGCATTCATCTAATATTATTACTATGAGATAATAGATAATTAGATAATTACACCTTTCCCTTCCAACAGCCTACAGCCCTACATTATTAAAATAGAAATTAAACCCCTCAGTAAGGACTGGATTCCCTCCAGGAAAAGGTTCCCTTGCTGGTGTTTCTCATTAGAAGCTCTGTCTGTTGAAGGATCCTCCCTCCAAATCATTACTTCAAAAATCAAACTGAAAACAAGTTAACATCAGAGGGCAGCAAGCCCATTTGAAATTCCACCAAGAATAAAAAATAACAGGATGTTGATCATGAAATTCCAGCAATAAGAACGCCATCAAGCTTTATCACCAGAATTTATACTCAAAGTTAAGTTTAAAAACAGGAAGCTTTATCACCAGATTTTATACTCAAAATTAAGCTCAGAAAACAAGGCTAGATCATGCTAAAAACAACAGAGATAGCAGGAAGCTTTATCACCATAATCTATACTAAAAATTAAGCTAAAAAAGAAGATCAGGTGATGTGATATGGGATTAAAGATTTATCTTAATTAGGATTATTAGGATATTTAGATTATCTTTTATATTTAACTAGGTTTAATCTTATCTTTTAGGAAAGATTTATTTAAATTCTAGTAATTTATTTCTTATTAGGTTTTCTGAGATTATTTTGTTTTTTATGAGTTCTTTTAATTGAAGTTTACGTTAGAATTTCTTTTTTTTCAAGTTCAAGATATTTTTATTTTAATGATTGTATTAGGACCTATAAATAGCTCTGGGATTATTTTCATTGTAAGTCTTTTTGCCAATTGAATGAAATATTGAGAATTTCCAATGATATTTCTCTCGCTCAACTTCTTCTACATCACCCTCCTTTGTATCTACTCTCTGCCTTCCCTTGTCCTACATCATCAAGTCATGCTAAAATCATCAGCAAGCTTTTCTCACCAGACTTATACTCAAAATTAAGCTCAAAACCATGACTAGATCATGCTTAAAAAACAACAGATACAGCAGCAAGCTTTATCATCACAATTTATACTCAAAATTAAGCTCAAAACCATGGAAAACTAATACCAGCCAACGCAGAATTTGCATCTAAATTTCTTGAACAATCAACAACCAGAAGCTAAATCATGTTAAAGATACCATTGAGACAGTAGGCTATAGCAGCGCTTTAACACAGCAATGATACACTAACATTAACATGATCAGTAACTAAAACCCACAATTAGACATCAGACCAACTTCCACTGTCAGTAAGTTTTTGCAACTATATAAATTTAGTATCGCATGTTATACAGGATCAAGAGAAATCTCAGCGCATACTTGCACAAAGGAATCAGTTCCAACCAGTACTATTTGTTAAGAGATTTAATCATTCAAACACAAAGAGAGGCCACCCAGACCACTGGTTTCAGAATTCTCACAGAACTTAGTAACAACAGCATGGGAGCATCATGATATTTCTAAGGTAGAACCCAAATACCATAATCCAAAATTTAATTTGGAGTGTCAAGGAAAAACTAGAATTTCAATTCATACATATCAATACCTATCAGCAGAGCATGTTTCAAAATTGAACCAAATTACCCTCATGCAAGCCAAATTCAATTAAACGGTACTGATTTGTTTCACAGAGTTGAAGTAACACATGGGTTTAAGAACAGCCCTTCAGTAACAGCACTGGTAGCATAGAAAGAACAAAAATAGAAGAAATTACCTCTATGTTATTGACTTTGAAACAGACTTTGTCACAATGCAGTACGTTCCTATTAGTTCAGGGAGACATGGCTTATTCTCCTGACTCGGTGGATTGACAGGTGCTGACAAATGGAGTGAAAATAAACTCCCTCCATAGCCTGAAAATGACATGTTCTGATTCTCCTTTGCTAATGCAACAGAGTCAGAAATTTTGGCTTCATTCTGAGCTTTCTTTCTGTGTTTTCTCTCAGATTTCCTTCTCTCATCTGGCGCCAACTTTCACTCTCGGCTGGTAGACACATTCCGATAATATACATATAACAAGATCACATCAAAAAGAAAATAAATACTGACAGTGATGTAATTGATGGAATACTATCAGAGGCATACTGAGAGTAAGGTCACTCACCTTACAAGTTCACATCAACAATATCACACAAAAAATAGAACAAATATTGACAGTGATCTAATCATTAAAATACTATCAGAAGCATCATGAGAGTAAGATCATCCACCTTACAAGCCCAAATCAACAAGATCACATAGATATTTGCAATGCCAAAAATATGACCAGGTAGTTTTGAAATACCGGATTTGTCTATTTTCTCATCTCAGGCTGCCTAATGCATATATACATCTCGGTGCCATTTCATAGGAGGATTCCAGTGAGACACTGCCAAACGTTGCCAGCTGAATCAAAATTGACACTTCGAAACCATTACAAGATAATTTTTCATTGCAACCTAAATTTAATAACCGATGACACCAATTTTAATTCTTTAAAGTTTTATAAATTATAAATCAAGGGCTGCAAGAGGAAGGAAAAAAACACCAAGTGATATGCTATGGGATCCCAGAAACCATACCAAGCACATGCATGGTCAGAAAGCCAAAAACAACCAAATGTGCCTGAAAAGGCCCATGAAATCAAATATCATACAAGTAAAGCCAAACACAAGAACCACTATTGTGAAGTAAAAGTCGAACCTGTGTAAAAATGGAAGGGGAAGCTCTGCAGTAACTAAAACGCGAAAATGGAGGGTTAACAGACAAGAGCTTGAAGAGGGGAACTAGAATATACTTCAGCGAAACACTGGTCCTTCAAACATGGAGGTAGGGGATACTTTGGCTAACCAAAAGGAATCATTCAGTTGACTTGGACGGTACGGATGGATCCGATGGAAGAAAGGAAGTTCTCTGAAGCGTTCTGATCAGCTTCGTGCCTGTTTGGATTGAATAACTAAGCCTTCGGCCACCAAAAAAAAAAATTAATGCTCTCACATCCTACACATAATTAAATCAAAATAATTATTTATTTATGTTTAAATAATTATTTTTATAAATTATTTTTTTTCATTATCATAATCACTTCTTCTCCTATACTCCCTTATTTCACTTTTTTATCCAAAATTTTTTTTTTTAAATTATTTATAATTTAAAAATATTTAAATATAATATTCTCACAATCTATTATAAATAAGTATTTATTCTTATAATTAATTATATATAATTCAATTCAAACACACATTTCATCCCGCGACCAAACGCACCGTTTTTTCCTGCGTGCTGAGCGCTCTGGTTTTTTTAAGCCCATCAAAACGTACCGTTCCGCGAAAGGAAACGGCCAGCACTTTTCCATGAATTTCAGAAGTTACAATATTCTTCAGTTCAGACATTATGGGAAAAAGGAAAAATAAATTAGTATTATTTTAAAGATAAATGCTTATGCCTTTTATTGTATCAAAGTAATACTGAGTAAATATCATATTTTTAATTATTTTATAATTTATATAATCATCTAATATTTGATATTGGACCAGATTTAAGTATTATTAAATGCAAATAAAATTACTTTCGTAATAAAATATATTTCATCTATAAAATTTATATTCCTTACATTATTTAAGGAATAATGAGTCACTTTCATTCAATATATCATATTTCTTTATTCATTTGATAGAATTAAATAGGAAAAAATTATCTTTATGTTTTATTATATGATATCAAATAAAATGAGTTATATTCCATTTACTTTCTCTCCTAATTTTCTTTCTTTTATCTTTCAATTCTATTATTTCTTTTATTTACTTTTTCTTATAAAAACTATCTAGTATTTAATATTATCAACTAGTTTAAATTTAAGCATTATTTAATCTAAATTGGAATAGCCTTTTTCATTGTATTATTTTCTTCCATAGAGCTTGAACTCCTGATCTTATTTAAAGAATATTAAATCTCTTTCAATTTTCAATAAGAATCTTTGTCATTTTCTTTGTTCAGCAAATCTTTATCTTATTTAAAAATAGCACTAGTTTGCTTTTAATTAGCTTTATATGATATTTTACTTGTGCGGGCATTCTTCAATTTTAGCAACAAATTGAATTTTATTAAAAAAAAACATAATAGTATCCCATTCCTTCGGCTTGCCCATCACCAATGTGTTTGGTAGGGCTACACAATTTGGCCCGGTCCAACCGGATCACATCGGGCCAACCAGAACGGGCCAAATTTCGGGTCAGGCTGAGGTCAGGGCCAGGCACCCTAACCCTGGCCCGGCCCGACCTATATAATATATTTTCAATTATTTTATATATCTTAATTGATTTTATAGGATTTTTTTTATTTATGTATCTAATATAATACATTTACTATGTAAATATTATGAAAACTCTTTAAGATTTTAATGTTTCAAATTTTTTTAAATTTTGAATTAATTTTTTAACTTAATATTTATGTAAAAATAATGTATAATGGTTGAATATTCATAAATTTTGAAAAATTTAATTTTTTTCTAAGATTATTTTGTAAAAAAATCTGTTTTTAAGTATAAATAAGTATATTTTTTATTATTAAATAATATTTTTTATTTTTTTAAAAAATTTTATATATAGTATCGCGTCAGCCCAGTACTTGACCCAATATTGATTCGAACCACATCGGGTCGAGTATCGGATAGGGGTCAAATTCAACCTGACCCATAATCACCTCTAATGTCTTGTATTGGACCCCAAATAACTAATGACTCAGAAGGGGCAAAAAAGAAGAAGATGACGATCATGTCATGCTCCCAAAAAAGAGTTTTGCAAAAGAGGTTTAAGCTTATCACAATCACGGTGCATATTGTATGACAAATAGATGAGATTTTAAAAGAAGGGTGTCCCAAAAGAAAGATTAAATGTTGCATGTAAAACTTTACGTCCGGGTTTGAAATTCATCTTGAGGCAGGTTCTCATTAATACTATAATCATTAATACTAGATAGTCTGCAACAAAAATAGATGTTGCTATGCTTCTTCATCAAACTTCCTTCCAAAAATTTACAAAAAGCTTATTACGGTGCAAATTTACATATAATGCGTCTTGATTTGTAAATAAAGTTGTACCAACAATACATACCAGAGTAGAACCAAAATACATAATCTGCTTCGGGTGTAACTAGAAAAGAAGAAAGGGATGAGTAGAAAATAGGCAGCTAGGCTCAATTGGTTGGTGCTTCTGAGATAAGCCACTGCCTCAGGCGTTTCATGTGAAGCACTAAGTCTTCATAAGGTGGCAAATTATCTTTGATCACAGAAATTTCATTGAAGCGCTGACCCGATGCGCATAAGCGAGGCAAAGTGGTTGGTTCCATCACTTTCACACCTACACATTCTTCCATGGCTTTAAACGAGGAAAGGTTCCATAGAATATGTCCAATATTCCTATGGCGTCCCCACCAAAAAACTCGTTATCCATCAGAGCTTGCTCTTCCAAAGTTTTCAGTAATTCAACCACCTCTCTGCTGATCTTCTGTCGGTTTTCTTCAGTGGACACGTAAAACGAATAGAAAATGTGGCCCTGTAACAAAGTTTCATGAGCCACTGTGAAGTATAAATTTCGAATTTTGTGTATAGATGTGTGTGTGCATTTACTAGACAGCGATAAGTATTCAAACATGAACACAAGGGTTTGAAAAGCGTCTGCTATGAAAATTTACAAGCTTTTGCACTTTAGAATGAATTTATTTTGGTGTCTATGCCTTCTCCCTTTTTTTTTTCCTAATGGCATGCTTTAATGAAGACTATGCCCGTCCTCATGAGCTTGCTTATGTATAATCAGCACGAGGAGAATGTTCATTCATGAAACTCATTTAAGGGAAGTGATGCCAGTTTTGATAAAGAATCAACTTGGAAACCACCGCCTGAAGGATGGATTAAGGTCAATACTGATGATGCAAAACCTGGGTGCGCTGGTGTTGATAGTGATGGCATGTGGATAGGAGGGTTTGTTCAATTCCTTGGGTCTTGCTCTGCTAAATGTTGCTTGGGATACTGGTTTGATTAGAAATATTATAGTTGAGTCAGATGCAAACTTGGTGGTTGATAGGATTTGGAAAAACGATAGCTCGAGTGGTGGCTGCTGCAATGTGTTGCTGGAACTGAACAGAATTGTTCAGAGATAATGACGTGTTGAACTGAAATATGCACCTAGTAGCTGTAGGGATCAATTGGGATGTCAATCCCCATCTGTCGTTATTACTATTTAGTTTTCCTTGTTCCTCTCTCTTGTATTAAAAAAAAATAAAAAAGCCTGTTCTCTCATGCTGCTTGCTGATCAAAAGGAACCTCCTTAAATTCCTCCCTTAAGCTCAATATATGTTACTGACACTTTGACAGGGCAGAATCTTCAAGGATGTTACCAGAGACACCATGGGCATGGAAAATTGAAGTGCGCCTTCAAAGTGACATATTGATTGCTTCTTTTAATTGAAAAGTGTGCTAAAGTTTGGCATAGACAAATCTATGTATCTATCTATATATTAGACAATTTGTGGGTAAACTCGTATGTGAAGTATGATGAAAATTAAAAGGGCTCAAAACATATTTGGAATTCCAGTAGCAAACCATGCTATTCATATTTTTTCACAGACTTGCTAGATGTTCTATAAATATATAGATAAAAAGACAAGTTTTGCAGTACAAACATTTCAAAAAAAAAAGATTTATGTTTGTTTTAAATACAAGTCACATATATGATATACACTTGAAATTATAGCACGATATATATGAGAGTTAAAATTATAAAAATGAAATAATCCAAATAAAAAAATAATGAATGGGGTAGAAGGAAGAGGAAAGATCATACATGGTAATTTCCCTTTTTCTTGATTAAAAAATTCTATCTTTTCCACAATTTCTTAAATTAAGGCCACTTGAAAAATATAAAGGAAATTGCTTTCAGTGTGGGTATTTCCGTATCCTTCAGGATGTTGTAACTGGGGTCTCTGTTTCCTGGATAATGGATATTCAGGCTTCTTTAATCCCTCTTTTTCCCAGAAAGAAAAATATAAATGATAGACAGTTTTGAAAGATTTATCTCCATTATCTTCTCTGCAATCATACCTATCTTGTGAGTCTTTGTGTTCTAACTATGCCCATATCAGTCCTAGTGTGAAAAACTTAATCATAGGAGCATCTAAGCCTAAAAATTAAAGCAGACAACTTGAAAAACAAGAGTGAATGCCATATATTCCGGAATTTGAATCGAGATTACCTTCTCTGATAGAAACTTCATCCAAAACCGAGATAATGCTTTTCCATAAGCATCTTTGGGAAACAGAGGATTGTGTGGCCACATTTCTTCAATATATTCAAGGATGACAGAGGACTCAGAGATGGCTCTGTCTCCATGAATAAGCACAGGGACCTTCTTGTGCACTGGATTAGACTGCAAAAGTAAAGCACTCTTGTTTGAAAGGTCTTCTTCTATGTATTCATATTTGATTCCTTTTAGCTTCAGAGCCCATATTACCCTGTGAACAAACGGACTTGCCCAAAATCCAAGTAACTTCACTTCATCCATGGCTAATGATTAAAAAGGATCAAGGAGGAAGGCCTTGGGTGGGTTTTATGTGTACATGATAAACACTTAAAAATAATTTTTATTGATTTAGAAAAAATTTATAACAGAGTACCAAGAGATAAATTGTAGAAAGTAATGGAGAAAAAAAGTATTTATGTAACTTATATTTGAGCCATAAAATATATGCATGAGAGGGTAACAACAAGTGTGAGAGCTCCTAAAGGTGAAACAAATGATTTTCTTATAAAATAGGTTTATATTAAGGATTTTTCTTAAGTCCATATCTGTTTAATTTGATTTTGGATGTCACAAAAACAAAGAATGATGAAAAATTTGTGTGTGTATTACTGCAAAAGGGGTTACATTATACACACAAATAAAGAATTTTCCTAATTAAAACTAATAAATACAGAAGATAACAAAAGATAATATATACACAATAAAAGATAATTCTAGAATGTAAAAGATAATTCTAGAATGCAACATCCCCCTCAAATTCAAGATAGCTTAACAGGAAGCAGCTTGAGTTTGTCTACTAGAAACTGGAAGCGGTGTGGATTGAAGGACTTAGTAAACAAGTCAGCTGACTGGTGCTTGATTCTAATAAAAACAAGTCAGATAGTTCCATGAACAACATGTTGTCAAGTAAAATGATAGTCAATCTCAATATGTTTGGTTCACTCATGGAACACGTCATTGTGGGTAATTTTAATGGCAGCTTGACTGTCACAATAGATATCTGTAAAAGATGTTTGTGATATCCCCATCTCATCAAGTAACCAATGAAGTCAAAGAACCTCAGAAGTCGTGTCAGCTAATGCACGATATTCTGATCCAGCACTAGAACAAGAGGCTAAAGTTTACTTCTTACTTCTCCAAGAAACAAGGGAAGTACCAAGGAAAATACAGAAGTCAGTGGTAGACCGTCGATCAGAATAGTCACTGGCCCTATCAACATCAGAGTAGGCCCAAAGAGATAGAGAAGAGCAAGCAAAGAAGTGAAGGCCATGATACAAAGCGCCTTTGACATATTGAATAATCCTAAGAACAGCTACATAGTGGATAGTCCGGGGTTCAGACATAAAATGACTGACAATGTGAACTGTATAGGTAATGTCTGGATAGGTCACTGTAAGATAGATGAGTCCCCTAACTAGTTGATGATAACGAGTGGGATTTTCTAATAAGATGTTATCAGTGGAGTAAAGTGAATATTAGACTAAATAGGAGTATTTGCCACCTTCTCATCAGAGAGATATGCTTGAGATATCAAATCAGTTGCAGATTTAACTTGAGAAAGAGAAATACCGTCCTGCCCATGATGTACCACAAGATCAAGAAAGTAGCTTAGTCGACCAAGATCTTTTATTTCAAGCTGCCTTCCCAAGTAAGTCTTGAATTCCTGTACACCCATAATATCACTGCTTGTGATAATCATGTCATCAACATACAAAAGTAATAGAACAAGACCTTGAGCTGTAATCTGAACAAATAGAGCATAATCATAAGAGCTACAAGCAAAACTTAACTGACTCATAGTAGTGCTAAACTTAACAAACCAGGCATGGGGTGCTTGCTTAAGGCCATACAAAACTTGATGAAAACAACAAACCTTGCCATTTGAATGTTGATATCCAGGAGGAGGCTTCATATAGACTTCTTCCTCTAAATCATCATTTAGAAATGCATTTTTAACATCCATCTAATGAAGAACATATACAGAAGGAAATTTCAAAGTGTATACTTTTTACGGACGATATAGTCTTAATTAAAAACTTAAGATAAGAGATCAACTCTAAACTCGAGTTATGGAAACATACTTTGAAATTAAAAGATTTTCGTTTAAGTAGAAGTAAGACAGAATATATGCATTATAAACTTAACAACAGGTCAGTTAGAAATGATTTAGAGATAAAAATTAGAGAGCAAATGATTCCAGAAGTGTCAAAGTTCAGATATTTGGGATCGATTTTACAAAATGATGATAAAATTGATGGAAATGTTATGAATAGAATACAAGTTTGGTGGTTAAAGCAAAAAAAAAATTATCAGAAGTTATTTGTGACCGTAAAGTACCTACTAAAGGGTACCTACGAAACTTAAAAGGAAAATTTTATAAGATAGTTATAAGGGCTATATGTTAGTGAATGTTGGACTTTGAAAGGATAATAAGAGTATAAGATGGAAGTAATCGAGATGAGAATGTTGAGATGAATGTGTGGTCATACAAAATTAGATAAAATATGAAATGATTGTATACGAAGGAAAGTTAAAGTAGCACCTATCGAGGAGAAAATGGTAAAAAATAGTGTAAGATAGTTTGGGCATGTATAAAAAAGAGGGTAAGAGGAGTCGGTTAAGAGAATTGATCAAATGGCTTGAAACCCTATCAAAAGGCATAAAGGAAGACAAAAAATGATACTAAGGGAAGTTATAAGAAATTACCTCTTCAAAAATGATTTATCTGAGGAAGTGGTATTTGATAAAATTCATTGGTATCGTATGATTCATGTGACTAATTTTATATTAATGAGATAAGATTAATATTATTATATATATATATAGCAACAGAATACTACAAATTTGTGAAATTTTAAAATACTGCTTGGATAAAATATATTGTTTAAAAATTAAAAGTTTGAACTTTCAAAAACCCGTAAAAGTCCATGAAAACTATGGGGTAGTAAAAAAACAATGAAACTAGTCATTTCATGGTAGACTTATTTTCAGATGCAATATTTTATAAAAAAGTAATAAAGTTGAAAAATCAAATATATGGAATTCTTTTTTTGGACGAGAAACACCAGGAAAATGTTGGCATCTTACATGTTGAAAATAAGGGTGCCCAAAATATGCATTTTATGCTTCAGATGCTTAGACGTAGATTATAGTATTAATTTTAGATGATAAACATGTAACAAGATCACATCAAAAAGAAATACTGCCAGTGATCTAATTGATGGAATACTATCAGAAGCATACAGAGATTATGATCACTCATGTTAACAAGTTCACATCAACAATATCAGATGAAGAAGAAGATAAATAGTGACAGTGATCTAACCATTAAAATACAATCCCAAGGGTAAGATCATCCACCTTACAAGTCAAATCAACAAGATCACATGGACATTTGTACGCACATGACTCCCAAAACCAAACGCAATGCCAGAAATATGACAAGTTGTTCTCAAATACCGGATTTGTCCCTTTTCTCATCTCAGGCTGCCCGACGGCTGGGATGCATAAGTATTAAAGAGAGCATTTTCTGAGTCCCCCTGTGCTCATGTTGTCTTTGTACAATTAAGATTTAATTTTACTTTATTATTATATTTTTAATATATTTTTATTTTATTAAATATAAAATTTAAAATAAATATAATTTTAAACCCGTGACTTTTTAAAATAATATCATTATTACATTAAAAAAATTAAAATAAAAAACTATAAATTTAGATTATTAGACTCACTTAAAATGCTAAGTATTGGGTACTCAATACGGATTCAATATTAAATACATCTCAATTCTCATTCCCTTTTCTTACAAGGGTTCCAGTGAGCTACAGCCACAACTTGCCAGCTGAATCAAAATTAACACTTCGAAACCATTAGACCACGATATATTGAATCAAAAGCAAGTGAACTAATCTTTTTTTATGACACAATACAAAGATAACTTTTCATTGCAGCCTAAATTTAATAGGGAAAAAAATACTTAAGGATCTTCTAACATAAATATTGGCATACAAAAATCTCTAATTTTTATAATAATCCAAAAGGATGCATATCCTTTTAAGGGAATATAAAAATAAAAAAGTGACAAAAATATCCATGAATAAAGTATATAAAATACCTCTCTCATTTTCCGTTCATCCATGCCTCTCTCATCTTTTATCTGCGTCCAAATTTTATATATAAACTAAAATTGAGTGATAACATGATGAAATCAAGATTTCTTTTTTTCTTTCACAATATTTTAAATATCAATCAATTTTGTAAAAATAATTTTTTATAAAAATATATAAATTGAAATTCATTCATTAAACTAAATTTTTAAATTGAGTGAACCAATTTCCAAATAAGCATAACTAATTTACCAAATTGAATGTACTAAATTTTCAAGAAAATGTAATTAATCTACCATCTTGAATGAACCAAATTTTTAAATGGGTATGCTTATACTCACTTGGGAAAA
The DNA here is from genome assembly GCA_026686845.1 of Adenanthera pavonina. Classification (NCBI taxonomy): domain Eukaryota; kingdom Viridiplantae; phylum Streptophyta; class Magnoliopsida; order Fabales; family Fabaceae; genus Adenanthera; species Adenanthera pavonina. The sequence continues at coordinate 9,354,432 of JAIVEN010000026.1, read as the reverse complement.
TAATTATCTTTACATGAAAATTTAGTTTTCAACACTTGAGAATTTAGTTATACTCAGTTGGGAAAATAGCTACGAGTACTTAGAAATTTATGTTCGCGCATTTGAAAATTCAGTTTTCTTCACTTGCAAAATAGTTTTCACCACTTAAAAATTCAGTTATTCTCAATTAAAAATTTAGTTATTTAGTTTTCAGTACTTAAAAATTCAAATATGTTCAAATGAAAATTTAGGGTTTATTTTACTACATTTTCTATTTTAATGTTTTCAAAATAGTTTTATAGAATTATTTTTCAAAACAAGTTTTGAGAATAAAAGAATAAAAAAAATCTATTTGAATAATTGTTACCAAAATCTTAACTAGGAAGTGTGGTTATTCAAAATTTATAATTTTACTATTAATAAGATATATATTTTCTACCTTATCTTATGTTTTTCAGAAAAAAAAAATGTGGAGCACCTTAAAAAAGTTTTAAGTTTTCTATTCTTTTATTTTTTTTCTATTTTCTAAAATATTTTATAAAAAATAAGCTTATCAAACAAATATTTTTTTTATTTTTATGTTTTCAAAAACAAAAAAACTGTTATTAAAATATGAATCAAACAAACCCTTAGTTTTCAACACTTAAGAATTCAGTTAGAAAAATAATTGTTAGCACTTAGAAATTTAGGTGCACTTACTTAGAAATTTAGTTTTTTTTACTTGGGAATTCAGTTATACTTAATTAGGAAAATAGCTCCGCACTTAAAATTTTAGATTCACGTACTTGGAAATTAGTTTTCAACACTTAAGAATTTAGATATACTGAGTTGAGAAAATAACTGTTAGCACTTGGAATTTAGTTATGCTTATATGAGAATTTAGTTGTAAGTGCTTAAAAATTTAGTTTTCAGCACTTTAAGAATTTAATTATACTTAATTGGGAAAATAGTTGTAAACACTTAGAAATTTAGATGCACCCACTTGGAATTTTCAAGTGTTGAAAATTATATTCCCAAGTGAAGAAAACTAAATTTTTAAGTGGGTGCGTCTAAATTTTCAAGTGTTGGTAGCTATTTTTCAACTGAGTATAATTGAATTCCCAGGTATTGAAAGCTAAATTTCTAACTGTTTACAACTAAATTCCCAACTAAGCATGTATAAATTCTCGAGTGCTGAAAAATAAATTTCTAAGTGCTTACAACTAAATTCTCAACTAAGTATAACTCAATTCTCAATTGTTGAAAACTAATTTTCAAGTAGGTGAATCTAAAATTCTAAATGCTTATAACTATTTTCCCAATTAAACATAACTGAACTCCTAAGTCGAGAAAACTGGATTTCCGAATGGGTCCACCTAAATTTTCAAATTCTAACACATATTTTTCCAATTGAACATAACTAAATTCTCAAATGCCAAAAGCTGAATTTCTAGGTGCTCACAGCTAAATTCTCAACTGAACATATCTGAATTCCCAAGTGTTAAATACTAAATTTCCAATTGCTTACAACTAAATTTTTAATTGAGTATAACTGTATTATTAAGTGGTGAAAATTATATTTTTTAGTGAAGAAAACTGAATTTCCAAGTAAGCGAACTTAAATTTCTAAGTGCTCACAGCTATTTTCTCAACTGAATATAACTGAATTCTCAAGTGTGAAAATTAAATTTCCATATAAAGATAACTATTTTCCTGGGTAAATATAACTATACCTACTTAAAAATTTAATTCACTTAATTTAGTAAATTAATTATATCAATTTAAAATTTTAGTTTATTCAATTCAATAGATTAGTTATACTTACTTGAAAATTAGTTTACTCAATTTAAAAAATTAATTATATCCACTTAAAAATTTAATTCACTCAACTTAAAAATTTAGCTCGACGAACAAGTTTCGATTTATACATTTTTCATGAAAAATAATTTTTATAAAATTGATTAATATTTAAAATACTGTAAAAGAAAAAAAATCTTGATTTCATTGTTGTTATCACTCAATTTCAGTTTATATATAAAATTTAGATGTAGATAAAAATGAGAGAGACATTGAACGGACGGAAACTAAGAGAGACATTTTTTATACTTTATTTAAGAAAATTTTTATTATTTTATTATTTTTATATTCTCGTAAAAGGACTGCATACTTTTAAATTATTATAAAAATTAGGGAGAAGTTTTATAAATAAAAAATCAGCGGCTGCAAGAGGAAGGAAAAACCACCTAATGCCATGGAAAAACCTTGTGCAAAAAGCCAAATGTCTGAAAAGCCCAAGAAATCAAATAGCATACAAGCCGAACACAAGAACCAGTAACATGAAGTAAAAGTCGAACCTGTGTAAAAATGGAAGGGGAAGCTCTGCAGTAACTAAAGCGCAAAAATGGATGGTGAACAGAGGAGCTTGAAGAGGGGAACTAGAATATACTTCAGCGAAACATTGGTCCTTCAAACATGGGGGTAGGGAATACTTGGGCGAACCAGAAGGAATCCTTCAGTCGACATGGACGGATGGAAGGAAGTTACCCGGCCTGGACTTGAGCTTGAGGGAGAAGCCAGCCATGGAAGGAAGTTCTGGCCCGCCGTCTTCATCCCAGGATCAAACGCACCGATTCGTCCTGCGACATTGGCGTTCTGGTTTTAGCCCATCAACACGCACCGTTCTGCTTTCACCAAAAAAAATTTCATAAAAAGTATAATTTTGACTTCTCTCTTCTGCAGTAGAGGAAACGTAATTGTAATATTCAAATTGGACCCTTTAAGTGTTATTTTTATTTATTTTTTATTTATAAGGTTTGAGTTATTAATAAGAGATATCTCTTTAATTTAATTTAATTGGTAAAATGGTTGGTTTTTGTCCTTTCTTTTCTATGTTATGATATCAGACAATACATTAGTATTTTGCTTTTGCTCCCATTCTTCAATTTTAGCAACAAATTGGATTTTATAAAAAGAAAAATTAACCATCTAATTCCTTTAGCTTGGTTGTTTGGGACCCAAAACAACTTATGATCCCTAAATTTAACTTATTTTAGGAGGGAAAATATCTCATGCTTATGAAAAATAGAGTTGTCAAGAGGCAATCTTACTTAGTTTCTTATGGTGATATATATATATAATTATATATATAAACACATTATCAAAATATGTATTAGAAGTTCTAAATATTACATTTTATCTCAAACTTCGAGTAATGCACAAGAGGAATCACTAGTTTATTTATAATGCATTTTGATTTGTAAATAAAGTAGTACCAACAACACATACGAGAGATCACATGAAAATACATAATCTGCTTTGGGTATAGATAGATAAGATTAAGGAAAAAAGTGTTGAGTAGAAAATAGGTAGGTAGGCTCAATTGGTTGGTGCTTCTGAGAGAAGCGTCTGCCTCTGGCGTTTCATGTAAAGCACCAAGTCTTCATAAGGTGGAAAATCATCTTTGATCACAGAAATTTCCTTGAAGCGCTGAGCCCATGCGCATAAGCGAGGTAGAGTGCTTGGTTCCATCACTTTGACGCCTGCACATTCTTCCATGGCTTTAAACCAGTGAGCAATGGATCCATAGAATATGTCCAACATTCCTATGGTGTCCCCACCAAAAAACTCGTCACCCTTCAGAGCTTGTTCTTCCAAAATTTTCAGCACTTGAAGCACCTCCCTGCTGGTCTTCTCTCGGTTTTCTTCAGTGGATGTTATGATATATAACTGAAAGGAAAATGAGGCCCTGTTATGTAACAACGTTTCATGGGCTGTCGGAAGTATAAATTTTGAATTTTTTGTATAAATTATCTGGATGTTGTAACTGGGGTCTGTTTTTTTCCTGGATAATGGATATTCAGGCTTCTTTAATCCCTCTTTTTCCCAAAAATAAAAATATAAATGCCACATATTCCAGAATTCGAAATGAGATTTACCTTCTCTAATCGAAAATTCATCCAAAACCGAGATAAGGCTCTTCCATAAGCATCTTTGGGAAACAGAGGATTGTGTGGCCACATTTCTTCAATATATTCAAGGATGACAGAGGACTCAGAGATGGCTCTGTCTCCATGAATAAGCACAGGGACCTTCTTGTGCACTGGATTAGACTGCAAAAGTAAAGCACTCTTGTTTGAAAGGTCTTCTTCTATGTATTCATATTTGATTCCTTTTAGCTTCAGAGCCCATATTACCCTGTGAACTGGCGGACTTGCCCAAAATCCCAGTAACTTTACTTCATCCATGGCTAATCGGAAAAGGGGACTAAGGAGGAAGATCTTGGGCGGGCTTTATATGCGTGTGTGTGTGTGTGTGTAGTAGGGGAATACTACGAATCTGTGGAGTTTTAAAATACTCTGCTTGGATAAAATATATTGTTTAAAAAATTATAACCTTCAAGTTTGAATTTTCAAAAACGCGTAAAGGTCTACATCATTGAAAATTATTCGGTAGGTAAAAACCAATAAAACAAGTCATTTCATGCTTGACTTATTGTCGGATGCAATATATTTTATAAACAATAGTTTTTTTTTTTTTACCAACATAAACAATAGAGTTGAAAAATCAAATATAAGGAATTTTCTTCTTCTGTTTTGTTTGGACGAGAGAGACCCGTGAAATGTTGGCATCTTATATCCTGAGACATCTTGTGAAAACAAGTGTACCAAAAATATGCATTTTATGCTTCGTATGCTTAGACGTAGATTATAGAATTTTATTTTATTTTATTTTTTTGGCCACAGACGTAGATGATTGAATTGATTTTAGATATCTCTGCACTTTTTCCCCTCAAAATAGGCCTCTTTAGAATTAGCATTCCTGGTTGATCTTTATTTATTTCCTTTTGTTTGAAGTGATTATAATTTGAGAAATCACGATTTCGCTTTTGGTGCAAATACCTAAATTATCAGGATTATTGTGAGAGAAGAAAACAACGACTTTTGTGAAGATTAGTTACGTAGTTGACTAAAAGTATGGTAGTAATAAGTACTCCCTCCCTCCGTTTCTTATTATAAGATATTTTTAACTATCACACATGGATTAAGAAAAATTGGTTCCAATCTAAAATTAATGAAAAAAAATGCTGATATTTTCATTTTAACCTTAAGGAGAGAATAAAAATACATTAAATTAATAATGATAGTAGGAAGAGAGAGAAATTAATTGAGACTTGTAATGAAAGCATTCAATAGGGGCAAAATTGAGACTAAAATTAAATTTATTACTTAACATTTTATATTTTGGACTAGACAAATTTTCTAAATAACACATAGAGATCGGAAGGAGTAGGTGATTAATATTCTAAGTTGAGTGCTTTCCATGATATTTCATCCGGGGAAGAAGAGAGACCAATATAACAAAGTTGTTAGAGATATTAAGCAATTAGAACTCTTCATCTAATTATTTAATTTAAGCTTCCAAAGTGACATAGTCATTCATATATCATGAGAGCTTTTAATTAAGAACTGGATCATCTCCATCTCACCTTTATTCCTCACCATAAGCAAACAAGACAGAGTGACATAAAATGTCATAGCAGATACAAAAGATGCAAAAAGGAAAGGATACCCAAGCATAAATAATTAAGCATGTGTCTCTTGTTCTTATTATTGTCTCCAGAAGACGCCAATAACTGCTCTCTGAAACCCTTGAACAAAGCCACCATTTTTTCACGGTCAGGAAGGTTATCTCTGATCTCGGGAACATCTCTGAAATTGTTGATCCATGAATGCAAGCGAGGAAACTTTTCTGCTTCAAGCAGCTTCACATTGACTACGTCTCCTATAATTCCCAACCAGTGAACCAGGGACCCAAAAGCAATGTCCATAATGTTGATATTGTCTCCTCCGAAGAACTGCTTATCACCTATGCACTGTTCCTCAACAACTCTAAGCATTTCCAAGCCCTCCTTTACAGCCTTCTCCTGCTCTTCCCCGCTGCTACGGAAAATTGACAAAACTGGAGCACCCTATGAAGTTGAGCCAAGTTATTATCACCTCCGGCTTCAAAACAAACTAATTTCTGGCTGAACTAAAATATGGTTTACTTTACCCAAACATTTATCGGAAAATAGCCAAATTAATCTATTGAACGGGTAAATGCTCATAATGGAAGGACCAGTAAAAAGGTAGATGAGAAAGTTGATATATATATATATACCTTGTCTTCGACATATTTGACCCAGAACCGAGTGAGAGCTCTGTGATAGGGATCAGAAGGAAGCAAGGGGTTGTTTGGCCAAGTTTCGTTGATGTATTCGATGATAACCACGGACTCACAGATTGGTTTTCCGGCATGAACAAGCACTGGGATCTTCTTGTGGACAGGGTTGTATTGCAGGAGTTGGGGGCTCTTGTTGAAAAGGTCTTCTTCTACGTATTCATAGGGCACACCCTTCAGCTTTAGAGCCCATACGACCCTTGCGTTGAAGGGACTAGCCCATACACCATGTAGTTTCACCTCACCCATGCTTTGTGTTCTGTGTGTGTGTATATATATATATATATATGTATCTGTATATATGTATTCGAAGCTACTGAGTATTGTTAATGGGGCTAGGTCACCAGGTAAGTGCTTTTATAGTGGTTCATGGGATTAGGATAGGGTGCTCTGCCTGACTGATCACCAACCAAGCTTAAATGCACAAGGACAAGCCTTTTTATTTGAAAAGTCAGACTGAATACATCTTCCAATTGAAACATTGCTCGCATTACTTTTGCCCCTTTCTCAAGACTCACATCTCTAGGTTCCAATAACTTTTTCTTTTTAATAATGGAATGGGTCACTTTATAAGATATTAATTCACAATTTATTAGTTTATTATCGTGTTATATAATAAATAAATATTAATAAATTTTCAATTTTTAATTATTAATTTCATTTTCTTAAAAGATGTTTGGAAAATGTTTTTGAATTGAAAAATAAAAATTACTCATGATTAAAATTTAAGAATACCCACATTATATTGAGAAATAAATATATCAACATAAAATATAAAATTTATAACAAAATGTATTATTTACAAATCATGAATAATATAACTTATCTTTCAAATTCATGTGATGTATGAGAGAATGTATTTTGTTTTAATTAAAAGTTGTGATATATAAGATATGCTAATATTAATGAAGTATAACAAGTAATTATAGTGGTCAACAGTAAATCTTTTGTTTCTCTTGTATGCTGTTTTTTAAATTTCTGTTTATTTTTCCTCATTCTTTTTTCTTACTGACTTTCATTTTCAATTTTTTAAGGATTAATTATGTTATTTTATAAGAATGAATGTTTAAAAGAAATCAGAATTGGTTGATTTTTGAGACTGTCAACGTTTGACTGATTTAATCGAATTTAGTACATATGCAATTTTATGAGTCAATTATATATATATGTCAATTCAATAATTGATTTGCTATTTTTTTTTCATGCTTTGATTTGATTTGGTACACTTTCAATAAATTATAATAAAATTACTTATCAAAATTCTGCTATTTGATTGTTTAATTTTTGTAACTAATCCACCTTTGATATAATATTAAAATTTTCGTGATCAAGGGATGTAGAACTTATATTCTCTACAACAAAAAGTAAAAAGATCAACGACTTTCTTAATATCTGTCACTTTTGACGTATTATTAGCTCCATCCCTCCCACCTGCGTGAGGTAATTTTTCTATTTGGTATTTTGGTTAAAAAGAAAAAAGAAAAAACTCTATTTGGTATTGTTAAGAGGGGGGAAAAAGCTCTATTCCTCCGTTTGGTAATATAACACTCGTGTCTTTTTCTTGCTGTAAATAATAGTTGCTAACTTTTTTGTTTTGGGGGGGTCTTTGCATAAAGAGGTACTTTGACTTTTAAACTTTGGATGGAATCTATTGATAAATAAGAAAGTTGTAACTGTAATAAAATGTTAAAATGTGAGCATGCTATTATTTTGGTCTAAGATATATACTTTATATTAACTTAACTTTCAAAAATAAAATTAATTGACGACATTAATAGTAAAATTCAACGTAATAAAAATATTAATCATCATAACCTGTTTACTCATAAGAAGAAAAATTTCTCTATCTGAACTTCTTTTCTTACACATATAAAATTGAAGGCTAACCAATTATATATTAACCACCACTACTAGCAAAAGAAAGAGAAGCTATTCCTAAATATGACTGTAAGATTGATGATTATTTCAAACGCACATTCAACCTTCTAAGCCAGATTGAATGAATAATCATATGAAACACATCATATCTCTTGGGAGGATAGTTCACCACAAAATGTCTCTGAACCTCCTTCACATTCTCTTGCATTCTCAAATACTGTTCACCAGAAATTCCCATCAAAATCTCCTTGAGCTTTGGTATTTCACTCACTGAGATCTGAACAGAGAAGGAATCCCAGTTCAGAACATCACTGAAAGGAAGAACATACTGCTGTGAAATTATCACAGGCACACACTCTGCATAAATAGCCTCCACAATCCTGGGGCTTGCCACTTCAAACCCACTAGGGCAAAGGCAGAACTTGCTCTTCTTCATCGCCTCTTCATATGATAACCCTTCTGGAAGTGTCTCATAGACCAGCACATCTTTGTCCTTTTTGTCTCTCCAGTGCTGGAAAAGTGAAGGCCTGATTCTGCCATGCATTTTCCCAGCAAAGAAGGCCAAGATTGTTCTGTTCCACGGAGGGTAGCCTCCAACAAGGCCTCTTGTTTCTCCTGTTTTAAGGTTGATTTCTGGGAATGATGCATCTTTCGTGGGGTTGAAATGCTCAGAGATGTTTGCATTGCACAGCACTCTGATTGAGATGAAATATAGTTCCTTCACATACCATGTTGATCTTGGCCCCTTCGCACACAAATAACCATTAACAACTATTGAGATTGAAATGCCAATAATTAAAATACTCTGAGTGATGCACTTTATATTTTAGAGAAAGTGTGGATATAATAAATTCAGATGAGAAAGAAAGAATACCCAGTCATGGCAGGAAAGCATGAAATGGTCAGCTCCATAACTTCTATTCCAATATGGGTATTTGTGGGATATAATTTGGACGTAATCTCCAATAGTTCTTCCCAACACAGCCTTGTCTCGGATAACTGGATGAAACAGGTGTTGCAGGATCATCACAACACTGAAGGGAAGAAAGTAGACATGTGCTTCATCTGGGTTCTGAGTCTGAAACTGCCTGTTGATCTCCAGTGAGTTTATGAAAACTCCTTCCATGGAGTATATGTCCTTGCAGGGCCCATAGTGAAACAACGGAGGCTCTCCCTCTTCGTACACATAAATTTTGAAGAGCTTCTCCATTAACAGGTAACTCCTACATGATTTAATTATCAAAGGAAAAACCAATTCAGAACATTCTAGCTACAGAATTCAAAAGATACACTTTTTCTGGGAAAACCTTACAGTTAGTATGTTTTGACTGGAGAACGTTAACAAAGATATATTAAGTTTTTCTCTCTTGAATTGTAACACCACCAAGATTTTTTTTTGGGTGCAGGATGAAGTATAATATTACTTTACCTGTTTCTCTGTTATCTGTAATTTTCTTGAAAGAGGAAACTGTGAAATACAAATATTCTTTTCTGTTCTTTCCTATCTTTAAAGTTTAAACATATACTTGAGGATTTCTTTTTGGTATATATTACGAGATTTTCATCAAATTAGTCAATATATACAGACAGTTCATCGTACCTGTGAAAGGCAAAGGGTTTTCTGTAAATGTTTCCTTGTGGAACATCATACGAATCTTCAAGAGCTTTAGTGTCGTTAGGCTTAGAATGTATGGCTTCTCTTATCAAAGCTCTAGCATTCGCAAGCTCACCTTCAAGCCTCTTCAGTTTTCTATCTCCCTCTTTTGTTCTTTTCACCACATATTGATTCTCAATACTCTCTTTTGGATTCTGCAGAATCAGACACAACCACGTTATTAATAATAAGAAATTCAAGAAAGCAAGAAAGAAGAAAAGGTTTATATAATATATATACATACAGTTGGTAAGGGAGAAGGCAATGGAGAAGAAGAAGTAGTAAACCATGAGAAAGGTGAAGAAGAAGCCGAGAGAAAGAAAAGAGAGGCTAAGCCGTTAGAAGAGTCTGAATAATCAAGAGCAGCAAATGCAACAATGGCGGCCAAGGCAAAGAGGAGAAAAGCAGAGCGTAATTTGTTGAACTTCCACATCCTCTTCAAGAGACATGAAGAAGAAGAAATACTGCAGCAATATTATTACACTCTGGGTGGCTGTGAAGTTACAAGCAGAATTAATTTATGGTAAGTCTTTATCAGAGACTGCACCACCTCGTACCGTGTGACTTTTCCAAATTTGTCTATGCCATTGAAAAGGAAATAAGACATCATCATCACCAAATTATTTAATATATATTCAATTTTTTTTAGTTTATAATATAAGATAATATGTAATTATTTATTATATTATTAGTACTATAATATATGTTATATTTAATAAAAAGAGTAAAATTAATATAAATAAAATTAAAAATTTTATTTTTTTTATAAATTTAAGATATTATAAAAAATTTTTAATATACGTAAAAACGGTTCCAACACCTAGTAATATACACTTGGGAGTACAAATTAACAAATACACACAGTTTTGTTGCCAACTCAGAAATTTCCTTAATTACATTCAAATCCCACTAGCTTCTTTTAGGAAAAAAAATCATAGTTTTGCTAAGAACTGACATAAGATGATCAGTTTTAGAATCAGTCACTTTGAATACTTGAATAGCCTTATTTATTAGCTCCGTTAAACAATGTTCTTATTATAGTTAAGGATGGAGTCCTGAAGAATATTAGGCCTACCAAAGTCTTCCGTTCAAAAAAGTGTATAATTTGTTACTCTTTCTTATTTTTAATATAAAGCATTTTTAATTGATTTGTGTGAATTAAGAATATAAGTTAAAACTATTTCACTATGTTGATTTTTTAAAAAATTAAGATATTTTTTTAAAATTAATCTTACTTAATTTATCTATCTATCTCTTTTTTATGAATTAAATATAATTTTTTTAAAAAATATATAATAAATACTCTTCCATATTTTAAAAAGAATCTTACAACATCACTTCAAAAAGTTTTATATTTAATACGCAAGGAAGCACTAGCACTTCTCCAAATTAGTGAACTACCGGTAGCTAGCACTGCAATTCAAGAGGCATAGAATATTAGTTTTAAGTGTCAGTGAAGCTTCCCCGTTTGGCCAAAAACAAAGCAGAAGCTTCCCCAGCAAATCCTAAAAATTAAATTAATACTCCCTCACTTATAAATTACTTTTAATTAATTTAAATATATCAAAATAAATAATTAAAAATAATTAAAAAATTTTAACTTTGTAAAATTTATTATAACTTTCTAATATTACCCTCATTAATTATAACTCAACTTATATATATCTTTCTAAATATCTTTCAACCATAACTTTTAATAAGGGACAAACATGAAGAAAAACATTTAATGCTCAAAATGTAACTTATATTTTGCATATGTGAATTCTTTTATAAAACCCCTTATAATAAAATAACAGATGGAGTATTAATAATTAATAATAATTTTAAAAAGAAACACCACCAAACAAACTACATGACAACAAAATTAAGGAAAAAAATACCTCAAATTTCTTAATCAAAAGAATGAAGTACCTTGCGTGCGAGTTGTAAGTGCAAATTCAGAATATGAGTCATTCTTTCAAAATCTTGTTCATTATTCCAGAAGAGAAGACACATATAATCTATAAAAAAAAATTAGAAAATAATGAAGAACGAAACATAACAAATTTAAAAAATTGTGAAGACAAGCAAAAGAAAAAATAGAGACAAAAACAAACCTCATTCCAAAAGTAATCATGTTTAAGGTGGAAGAGACCTTCAGAAAAGAAAACGGATGAAACATTAGCAGACCAGAAGTGGAAAAATAAATGAAGAAAGAAGCAGAAGCAAGAAGAAGAGTAACAAATGGAGAATGGAAGAAATAATTAGAAGGAAAAGATTAGTAGTTAAGTCTATAAATAGACAAAAACGCGTCCATTGGCTTAAAAAGTGGCTCCTTTTTATCCTTCAAAAATTCTTAATCAGCATTTTTTATTAGTGCTCAATCAGATTATAGAAAAAGTAATGTTTTAAAAATTGGATGATTTATTAACTGTTTTTGTGCCCAAAAAAATGGATGATATATTAAACTGATATATAGGATCTTTCACATTTCAATTATTTGATTTCGATTTAATTAGTTAGTTGGAATTGAAGTTGAACTATTCTTTAAATATATATATATATATATCAAAATTATTCAACTGTAAATATTTATAATTCACTTAATACATATATAATAAAATAACATTTACAATAGATATAAATATTTAAAAGTATTAAAATAATTTACTTATAACAATAAACTAATGCAAAATAAATTGAGTAGAGATTTTTATTTTTTTTCACCAATTGGACTTATAAGACTAAATAAAATCACCTAACAACAGTGTGGGGGTATAAATCAAAGTATTTACTTGTATACAAATAAGAACTAATTTTTGACCGGTTCAGGGTGCATTGGCTGATTTTATTAATTTTTAAATTTTTTACTTTGTAAAATATCTCACTTTTTTAACTAACTAGAATTGTCAAAAGATTAAATTTAGACATACATAAAATTAATACGTTAACCTCAATTAATTATCACATCTTACTATTTGATTAGTGCCTCCATGATCAACATATATTATTAATGTTTGAAAAATTAATATAAAACATGAAATTGCAATATCAATATGAAGTATAAAATTTATATCCAATTGTATTATTCTTAGGCATTGAGCAATACAATTCATTTTTTAAATTCCGTATAATTGCACGACATCCACCAAGTTCATATCCTAAACTTCCATAAAAATAAACAATTAAAAAGTGACTGATAAAGACATGTTAAAATTCATTCACTCACGATTATATCTATTTAGGATGGAATTGGTTTCAATTTCAAAGATGAACGTCTATGACACAAATAAAGTTTGTTTGTATGCTTATTTTGACGTAAAATTTTCAAAGAGTCTGAAAAGATGGTTTGCTCAAAGAACATGTAACTGCAGCTAATTAAATTTTTTTTTTCCACACATACAAAACTAAGGTGAATCAATAAGCTACAAAAGAAAGAAAAGACATGAAAAAGAAAAGTCATCACTGAGATAACTATGAGATTGATGATTATTTCACATGCGCATTCAACCTCCTAAGCCAGATTGAATGAAGAATCATATGAAACAAATCATATCTTTCAGGAGTATTGTTCACCACAAAATGCCTCTGACCTTCTTAGGTATGTCACTCACTGAGATATATATGTACAGAGAAAGAATCCCAGTTCAGAACATCACTGAAAGGAAGAACATATTGTTGAGCAGTTATCGCAGGAATTAACACATTCTGCATAAATAGCCTCAGCAATCCTTGGGCTTGCCACTTCATACCCACTTGGGCAAAGGCAGTACTTGCTCTTCTTCATCGCCTCTTCATATGATAACCCTTCTGGAAGTGTCTCATAAACCAGCACATCTTTGTCCTTTTTGTCTCTCCAGTGCTGGAAAAGTGAAGGCCTGATTCTGCCATGCATTTTCCCAGCAAAGAAGGCCAAGATTGTTCTGTTCCACGGAGGGTAGCCTCCAACAAGGCCTCTTGTTTCTCCTGTTTTAAGGTTGATTTCAGGGAGTGATGCATCTTCCTTGGGGTTGAAATGCTCAGTTGTGTTTGCATTGCACAGCACTCTGATTGAGGTGTCATATAGTTCCTTCACGTTCCTTGTTGCTTTTGGCCCCTATTAGCCATCATCTTTTATATCTACGTGTTATGAGAGAAAATGATACAAAAGAATGTGACTGTACGTGAAATCTACATTCCATCTTTATCTCAGAAATAGCCATAATTTTATGAATATAGAAGATTCGGATTAACAAACTATAGTACGTTGAGGAAGAAAGAGAAAATACTTTGTCGTGGTAGGAAAGCATGAAGTGGTCAGCACCAGAACTTCTATTCCAAAAGGGGTACTTGTGAGATATGGTTAGGACATAGTCACCAATAATTCTTCCCAGAACTCGTGTGGGGATGAAGCAGGTTCTGGATGATCATCACAATGCTGAAGGGAAGAAAGTAGACATGAGCTTCATCTGGACTCCGAGTGTGAAACCGCTTGTTCATCTCCAATGAGTTTATGAAAACTCCTTCCATGGAGTATATGCCCTTGCAGGGTCCATAGTGAAATATTGGAGGCTCTCCCTCTTTGTACACATAGATCTTGAACAGCTGCTCCATTAACACGTAACTCCTATAAGGTTTCTTTTTTTAATCATTATTTTCCTATTAAAACTGTGAAATAAATGAGATAAGGTCAAAAAGAATTAAAAGAAGAGATAGACCCAAGGTCTATGTATTTATATTATGAACTCCATTCAAATGTAAAGATGGAACAAAACCTTGAAGAAGACAATGGATGAGAAGAAATCCACGAAAAGAAGGTGAGGGACGATCAAGAACAGCAAACGCAGCAATGGCAGCCAAGGCAAAGAGAATGATAGCCGACTCATATTTATTAGGGAAGTTCCTCATTTTCATAAAGAGAGAAGAAGAAGAAGCATTAATATGATTGTTGTCTTGGCTCGTACTAGTCACCACCAGTCAGTGACGGACACTCTGGTCTGGTGGCTTTGGTTACATATAAAATGTATAGTCAGATTTTATTAGATTGCAGCACCATTTATCATCTGACTTCTCCAAATTTGTCCCTATCATAGAAAAGTAACATCATCATCATATTCTCACCAAAAACAAATATAAACAGGTATAAATATGGTATATAAAGCTTTTACCACCCCCCCCCCCAAAAAAAAAAGATTAAGCAATTCCATAAATTGCATTAAAATCTCACCTTTTAAATATAACACTATTCCATTGTTTAGTTAACATTGATCAATAATACAATTACAGACTCATAGGAAAGAAAACTAAATTTTGGATATGTAATATGTTGCCTATTTATTTTACTATTAAAACATTTTTAATATAAAACTATTCCGTTGGTCAGATAACATTAATCAATCATACAATTTCAAACCCACGTGAGAGAAAACTAAATTTTGGATATGTAATATGTTATCTATTTATTTTATTATTAGAACATTTTTATTTTTTAACGTAATTGCAAGTATTAAATTTGGCAACTATAAAATGTTGTTGTTATTACCAATTCAATTGGTGAGAGTAGTAGATGCTCTCATCTTTTATCCCAATTTTTATGAATGGGAAGGATCTACCGTTTTCCTTTCATACCATGAACAAGATTATTAGCTCTTACTTCTATTTTTTATCCTTAACTCAAATGCATGTATTGTCAATTTAACTAGGACATGTGAAAATTTGAACCTAGATTGAGTGCTCATCATTGTGATGAGCACTCAATACTCATCATTCTGGGTAGATCTAGACCGTCCAATTTTAGCATGGAAATATGAACAGTCCAAATTTACAATTTTTTTTACATAATAACATTATATTTTTTTAAAAAAATGACAATTATAAAATTATATCTATTTTAGATTCTGCATTTTAATAAAATAAAAATATATTAAAAATATAATAATAATAAATAATTAAATCTAGACCGTCTAAATTATTAAATCTAGATAGTTCAAAGGACTGATGAGCATTTGGTGCTACTGAGCATCAAGTCTATCTCCGTGGAGATTCTCAATATGATAAGAATAGGGAGCAAATATAGAAAATGTTTTTAAAAGAAATTCCACAGCTGCTCTTTTTTTTTTCCCCTCAGATTTTGTGCATCTTATATTTGAAGGAACGGAAAAAAGAAAATTTACATTCCAAAAAAATCTATCCATATAAAGAAAGCTTGATGATCCTTTTTCCCTTAAAATAGCTGAGAAAAGGGGAGGCCGTTGCAAGCGATGTACGAAAGGAATGGATCCAATGTTTGTTAATTAGAAGGAAGACTATAATCCTTCATTTGGTCTCTTTCCGTTCGTATAAAAAAAAATAATCCTTCATTTGGTTGGCAAAACCATTTTGTAAAATTGGAATAGAAATGAAAATTTATAACATGAGATAAGTATGGTTGGTATATCATAAAATGAAATAAATATTTATATTTAGTTAGATAATAATAGCCCTAATATTAAAATATTTGTTTTTTATTTTTAAATTAATAAAAAAATATTTTTAAATTTATTTAATAAAAAATATAGTAAAATATTGAATTTTAATTTTCTTAATTTTATAAATATTTTTAAAATTGTTTTTTTTTAAATTATTATATATATTTGTCCAAAAAATGAAAAAAAGAAAATAATGAGAATAATGTTCGGACGGACTTTAAAAATATTATATGTAAACAATTGCGCATCCAGGATGTGAGCTCACACAAAGTCGTCTCATTTTATCAGAAGATGCTGAGATCGAGACGCACTAGTGGTCGGTGGGGGCAACAGGTTTTTCGATATAATAATGACGGTATTCCCTGCATTGGACTCATTCCATCGATAATATGATGGGTCAGCTATTCGCAAACCTTCAAAAATAGCCATTGGTGCACTGAACTCGGATTCTTCATGCTTTCTTTTCATATCTTTTTTCATATATTTTTTTTATACAAAATATAAATCTTATTTAAATTATTATATAGAAATAAAAAAAATACTTATACTCATTAAACCTATTAAAGAAATACATTATTTTTCCATAAAACCTCCATTTAATATGTTACATTTAAATTTTATTATCTCTTTTACATTTAATTATATATAAGAGTAAAATAGAAAAAATATCATTTAATATTTTAGAAATTACTAGATAAGACTTATATTTTAAATCAAAAAATAATTATGATAGAGAACTTATATTTTAAATTGAAGGGAGTATAACTTATTCCATTAATAAGGATTAAATGACTAAGAAAATAATCTATAAATAGTGAATATATTTGATTTAATGACCTACATTTATTATTATGAGTGAAATATTCTTAAAAATAAAATCATAATGACTATTTATGATAATAATTAGATAAATAATTATTTGATTTAATTTCTCAATTAGCAATCTTTAACTATTCAGATTAAAATAGATAGGAAAAATTATGTATAAAAAGAAATATGAAGAAAATCCAAATCCCCATAATCCAATATTTCATAAAATACTGCAAGACTTCATTACCAAGCAGATACAAACACCCCACAACCCCACCGCGAAGCCAAGTGCTATATGCTTCAAGAAAACCACAACTTCCCATGAAACTTGTCGGAGCCCTACTTGTTCGTTTCTTTCTTTTGTTTGTCTGGTTGATAAGGAAGCTTTGAACACTTAAGTGGGCATGGAGTCCCACAAAGAAGTAGATTATTCTCCAGGATGGAAAGATATGTGAAAGCTTAGTGGTCATGGAGGCCCAGAAAGAAGCACATTATTCTCTAAGATGGAAAGATCTGTGAGGATTCAGAACTGATTGATAAATGTTATATCTCTTGTCAGATTGTTAAAAGGGCAGGTTCAAACATGGGTGAGATGAAGGGGAAGAGTGGGGTAGGGCGTTTCAATTCACTCGTGGATTTAATTTTTTAGACCTATGCAAAGGATGATACTAATAGAGTAAATGAGAAAATTGATAGAGTTCAACTCACTTCAAATTCTTGAATTTAAACCTTTGGACTTCGAAAATTAGAATGTAAGGTAGGTAGGATGAGTTCCCCGGGAACCAATTCCAAACATCCCTCATTGGTCCAGAACTTCATTAACACATATCAACAAACTGATTGCCCTGACAAGTGATAACCTATTCGTATGCAAGATCCGAACAGGTCGTCTAAAGTGCTCCGCAAAACAGGTCTGTTTATCCTACTTACATTGAGGGCCGGATGACACCATAAACACAACTCAATATTTCTTAGTATAAGAGTTTGGATTGTTCACATGAGAATGAAGGTTTGAATCCCTGTGCCTCCACAAACAAAAACAAAAAAGTTGATGTTATAGCTGAAAAGCAATCACTTGGGTTCCAGATACATTATTGAATTTCGAATCAACAACAAAAGTACCATATAGAAAACAGCATACAGTCGACCAAGTCTAGATTGGGACGCGTAAAACAGTGTCACCATACTTCAGGACGCAGCTCGCCACTGGCTGGGGGCACCCATCTCCCAGAATTATAGACACTTTCACCAACTTTCCAACCAGGCACATCCTTCATCACTTCTGCCTCGTACTCAAGATATTTTTTCCACTCTTTAACAAATCTAGAGAAAGAAAGCAGACAAATGTTCAATGCCCAACACAGTCAGTTTTTTCTTACAATGGATGAAACTGTTATAAGGAAATAGTTCATATACCTTTCATCCTCTTCAGCTTGGAGAACAGGCAGTATGGCACAGCGGGCAGCATATTTTTCCTCTTTTAGCGCCCTAGATAAATTAAAATGTTTAGATATATCAGCTTTAAGAAGAAGCTGAAGACCAATGGATCGGGCCTATCTGTAATAGATAAATGGACCATTATTTCCACAAACACACAACGCCCCCACCCCCCTCTTTTTTTTTTTTTTTTTGGGGGTCCTAAACTAACAGAAGAGAAACTCCTGACTCATGAGGCAAGGAAAAAGAACAGATTAAAATCACCAAGGGAGCCAAAATAGGAAGCAAATAACAGCTCTAAAAAAATTCACTTAAATCACAAAATGATTGTTAGATTAAAATCTAACTAGACTGTGAGTTCTGTGCTTTGCACAAAATATAAGAAAAGTCACACTATTCATTACTTATAAATAAATTGATTTATATTGTAAATATTACATAATATGGATGTTCATAACCTTCCAACTTTTGGCATTTCATATCTTTATTGTCCTACACTCTATAACCTCCCTAATGCATGGCCTTCAAGGAGTTTTCTCAAGGTTAATGCTCTATAACCTACAAAGGTATAATATTATATCATTATGTGGATTAATATTTTTATTTATGCCTTTGCAACAATTATGTAAGTCTTTAATCGTCATAGACCTATAAATAGAGGGTATGCACCATTATGTTTGGTAACCTAGAATTGAATAAGAAATTACATGATCTTTCTCCCCTTATTCTCTTGTCTTCTCTATTTTTCTTCCTTGTTTATAATTCCCAATTTTATAACCATTTATATTATATATAGATTTTATATTATATATAGATATATAGATATAATCCATATCTTATAATCTTATGAATAAAAATTGGAAAAAATAAAAAATGTCAATAAAAAATAGCATACTTTATCACAGCAAAATGGAACTGCAGCTTTGTGTGAACCTAGTCTTAACCGAAATATCGACATTACATGACCCAATACTGTGGCAAGTTGCATTTTATCATACAAACACGTGTCACTATCTAAAATTGCAAAAGAGAATATTTTAAGATTAAGTGCTATGGAGCATGGATGCTTCAAAAAAGTTGAATCTATGTCCAACACATGTTGAACCTCAATTCCTCAAGGATTTTATTTCATATATATACACTTGTCTAGTAAGTAAGTTAGGAAGCCAACATACTAGTCCCAATATCTGTAACTAGAGGCAAAAAAGAATGTAGGGTTGTGATAGTCAACCTCCCTATTAATTATCTGGTACAAGAGTGTAATGACCAGAATAGATCGAGTGCCTACAGCTAAAGGGAACTGAATTTTTATGTCAACATCCATGTTTCTCAGGTTAAATGTGTAACTTTCAAATTTAAAAGGAATATAAATTAATTTTAAGAGAAACTAAAGTTCTTCAGATATTACATGTTTTTTATAGTCACAGCAACTTTGAAAAGTCTTTACCATATTTTTCAAAAGTACTAGCAGCTTTTAAAATTAAAATGCTCCCGGAAAAGCACCTTCAATAAATTTGTAGTTTACAACAATAAAAATATAGCCAGCAGTACAAGCCACAGCATGCTTGAAAAAATATTGCGAAAGTACAACAACAATAACATTAGCCTTATCCTATTAATATGAGGTCGGCTACATGGATCATACGATGCCAATGGACCCTATCAAACACTATCTCCTTAAATAAATCATTTATTAAGAGGTCATTCCTCAGAACTTTTCTTAGTATTCTTTTTGGTCTTCCTCCACGCCTTTTGATAAGACTCCAAACCATTTAATCAACTCTCCTCACTGACTTTTTTTGCCCTCTTCTTTGTACATGCCCAAACCACCTTAAACGATTTTTCACCATTTTCTCTTTGGGTGCTACTCCAACTTTCCTTCGTATACAATCATTTCATATTTTATCCAATTTTGTATGGCCACATATCCATATCAACATTCTCATTTTTGTTACTCTCATCTAATGACCACACCTCAATATTGCCAAAGTGCATATCTAAAAATTTATTATTCAAAACTAATCATGTCCAAACTCCAAATAGTGTAATTTAAGAAGTGTCAACATATTCAAACACATCTACAAAGCATTAAAGAGAAGCCCAATAATGAATATGCTTTAATTAAAAAAAAATTAACGTTGGCCCGTTGGGACATCATACGTTTATCAGAGCCTAATATATTTCCAACATAGGAATATACCCCTCTAATAGTGCCGTTCTGTCAAAGCTTCAAAGTCTGTGTATGAAGCCAAGATTTTCATCGTTCCCATCTTTCATATTCAGCTTATTCATTTCATCCTAAATTCAGAATGGTTTCTACTAATTTCTGCCTATTTCTTGACCATCGGAAATCCTCTACATCATTATAAATTAACCCCCAACGTCCGTACATCAAAAGCAATTTTGCAAAAATGATGCTAGGTCATTTTATGTTCACCCTTTGTCTTCGTGATGAATCTAGGCTTTGGGCCATTTTGCATCAGATGTCTGCTATACACCAACTCTCTAATCTACACACAGTTCACGCGCATATTTCGCTGTTAAAATTGATGAAATTCCAGTCTTCCCGTAAATCTAACTAAAAATAACAACGATAGCCAAGACATGACAATTTTCTAATTTCATAGAACAAAAGAAAGAGAATACACAATGCACAGATCGCAGAAAATGCAATAAGACGCCCCCGCTAGTAGAATTCATTTCCATAGAGTAAATAAACAAAGCATTACTGCAACTGTAGTTAATTACATGAACTCTAGCATAAACGACTTCGTATGTTTAAAAAAATATCAAAATCCCTGCTATAAGCAATCGAATATATCAACAAAAATCAACGAAACCCTAAAAAAACCAATATTTGAAACCCGATTCATTGAACAAGACCCATAAAATGTCAAATCGAAAATTGGAAGATAGATCAAAATTCACAGGAAGTGCGATTGAGAGCTGACCTTCGGGCCTTGTTGCCCTGGCCCACCTGGTACATTCCCCAAGAGAAAGCACCGAACGCAGTGAGGAATATGGCCATGGCGCTGGGGCCTGTGTTTGGGATCCGGCGAGCGTATCGGACTGGCGCGAATCCTCCGGGAGGTGGACCATCTTGAAGAACCGGCATGTCCTTCACGCTGGCCATGCCGGGCTTCTTCCTTATCATTGCCTCCGTCATCTTTGATCCTTCGCGATGGTTTCAATGTGATTCTGAAGCTAAGGAATTTGAGGAATGAGGTAGAGGTGATCGAGTATAGTTGCAATTTGCCCTAGTGAGCACAGAGAAGAGGATGGTGTGAGAGGCTGGATGAGTTCCGGAATTTTCTGTTTTTTTTTTTTAATCAGAAGAAGTTATTATTAAATAAATAATAAATATTAATAATTAAACTTGTAGAAACACCCATATCCCAAAAAATGTTCGTATCGTCAATTTTGAGATCCTTTTGTTAAGTCCTTATGTTATCTTTTCTCAAGATCAAGCACATGCCAGATCTTTTAGATAATGTGTCCGACAAATCTTTGGAATCTCTAGACCACCAGTCAAGAAATATGTTAACAGTTCTTATCTAGAGCAGTGTTATATGACTCTAGAGATCCCTTAGCCCTTGATTAACACATGAAGACAACAAGAATACACTCATCTTCATATTAGTGTTATCTGTCTAGTTCTAACCCTCTATGGTAGAAAGGGGATTCCTGCTACAGCCAAAATAGCAATTCTTGATTCTACATATACTCCCTCCGTTCCTTAATATAAGAGACAAAAGACAAAATCACATAGACCAAGGAAATCAATAAATTTGTCAGGAATATAATGTAATTTCCAAAAATATCCTCATTTAATGTTAATAACTCTTCCATTATGCAATTAATGCAAATGAATTATATTGAAAATATACTATCTTAATTAGGAGTATTTTGGGAAAATGTCATTAAATACACCAGATAAATCCTATGTGTCCTTTATATTTTGAAACACGAAAACTCCCTCAATTGTCTCTTATATTAAGGAACGGAGGAAGTACTTCTCATGGAAACGCCATGATTGGTGCACTTTTCACTACTCTCAGTAATAGAAGTATTGTGATGACTATAGCTCCAAATTTCAACATCAAATTGGATGATGAGACCCTTACTCATCGATTGAAGGTTCAAATCCAGATTCATGGAGCATATCAAGATCCACGTGCCATGATGGCTACTCTTCATTATCAAATGATCTATCGTCTTCAAGATCATGCAGTTAATCTTGGATTTCCCAACTCTACAATAGATGCCCTGTATATGGTGTCTAATCAGTCAGACACTTTAGTGGTGCAAATTCTTCGAAGGATTCCTAAAGAAGAATTGGCTCAAATCATGCCACTTGAATGGATTAACAATTATGAAAAGGAGTTTCATTCTTCCAGAAGAGATGTCCATACCACAGAACAACCAATTCTAGAAAGGCTTTCAGATTGGACAGTTAAATCCACCTTCAAAAGGCCAGGCCAAGGTCCTTCATCCTTTCATGGACAAATTCTGACCATCAATCCAACTTACAATCACAAGGAGAAATTTCTGGCATATTCTGTAAATGCCAAAGCTAAGCCATGTTTCGTTGGAAAAGTTCATGGTCATTTCATTTGGGATCATGCACCAGAAGAATATGATCCTGGTTGTGGTTGCTATGATTGGGATAATTGGACAGGTCCAGAAGATAACCTCCTTCCTTGGAATAGGGATCTATTACAAAAACCTTTTTGTCACTCCAAAAAGCCAAACCAGGACAATGATACAGATCATGATCCGAAACAAACCATATCCCAAAGAAAGAAGTGGGTTGCTTTTCACAAACCACCTTCACCAAAGCCAGCCACTTTTCATGAACTTTTAAAGGAGTTAGGTCATTCAGATCCAGCCACTTTTCGTGAACTTTTAAAGGAGTTAGGTCATTCAGATCTAGTCTCTTGTCTTTTTCCTAAAGAAAATGTTACCCAATCTTCAGAAAAATCTAGTGTTATATGTCATCCTGAACCAATCATCAAACCTATTCTAGAAAACCAGTCAAAAACTTTGCCTTGTATTGCATTATCAGACCTCCCTATGAGGAAGATTTTCCTCCTCTTGAAAGGCGAGTTAATGAATCCTCTAGATATTCTTCCTGACCATTTGTTCAAACAGATCAAATGACTCCTCAAGGCCCAAAAATCATTTCCCAGTTGGAAGAAGTTTTGAATTGACAAACAGAAAATTTAGTTAGTCAAAACAAGGTCCTTCACATGATAAATACAAGATTGGAACAACTTCATGACAAAACAGATGATTTTTCTGTTTGTTTAGACTCCCTAAATGAACAGGTGAAAAGATTATATATTAATTATTCTTCCAGAGCCCAGCAACTTGGTAAGGAGCTCTGAGAATATATTGATGCTCGTTACATGGGTCCACAATTCAGCAAAAAGGAACAGGAGTTAAAGCAGATCAAAGAAGAACTGAAAAGAATTGAAGTAAATATTCACAAACTCTCACCAACCTACTCTTATGATCCATTTTATCAAACACCTTTATATTCACCTTCCACTGCAACCTTTTTCTCTTCATATAAACCTACCACAAGAGAACCCTTTCAAATGACCTACCCTATTCTCAGAGAAGTCAGACAAAAATATTCCAAAAAAGTCTAGCCAACTTAGCCAGCTCAACCAACCTATACCCAGGAAACACAAACCTCTTATCCATCCGTATCCTATATCTCAAATCCTATTCCTCCTACGAAATCTTTGCAAATTAAAACTCCTCTATCCTCACCTAAACAACAACAATCACCTTTATCTTTTTCAAAAGATAAATCTAGAGCTACCATCTGCCAAATGTCTAAATCATCTATTGAATTCCATAATTCTGATGATGAGTACAATTCAAGTTCCGATTTATCAGATTCATCTCCTCGGTTTCATCATGTTCCAACCATGTTTATGGTAACTCCAAATCCACCGAATCCATATACATTAGATCAACAAGAATCTTCTACCTCTATTATTGAAGATCCTGTTGATTCTTCACATGAGGCAAATATGCATCATAAACTTGTTAATGGTCCCTATTTTACTTTTGATGATCTTCCTCCTCATAGATTGAGAGAAAAGATGCATGAATTTGGTGTATGGATTAATGTCTAGATAAATGTACCAGAAGTCAATCTTCATGATGTTTTGAGTAACTTTCTCTCGAGAATGACATGCAATCTCAGAAAATGGTTTACAAGTTTAAATGAATATCAAAAGCTCCAAATGGCTCAGTATGATATCACAACATTTTTTAGAACTTTACATTGTGAATTTATTGATGATTTCAGTATTATTGATAGAAGAGCTTGACAAGAATTCTTTGAAATGAAGTGTTGTTCTCTTAAGCGCGGTGATCTGCAGAGACATTTTAAAAGAATGTCTGAAAAATATTATATGCTTGGAGGAGCTAATGATGTTAATGATAGGCATGTTTTCATTGCCTCTTTTCCTGACGAACTTCAACCAGAATTACAAAAAGCTTTCAATTCTTTTCAAAGAGAAATGTCACAAATAACTCTTAGGGAAATTTATCAACTTGCCTTGGCATCCCTTGATAAACTCTATGAGCAACAGAAGTTTGTAAAAAATGTTCTAAAAAACAAAGCCCATCTGTACAAAGTCTATAAGAGACCAAATTTGCAAATTAAGTGCAAAGATAAAGATACTTGCTCGTGTTCTTCAAAGAAGAAATCTCATGTCTTCAAGTTTCCTAATAGGAAAAGAAGTTTTCCCAGAAGATGACGAAAACCCTTCCGATTTTTCAAAAAGAGGACTTCAACTTCAAGAAAGTTTGATAAATGTTACATATGTTGACAAAAGGGGCACTATGCAAATAGGTGTCCTAACAACTCAAAAAGAGATATCAAGATGCTCCAAACAATTCACAAAATATTATCATTATTTGACAAAGATGATGAGGAATCAGTTAGTAAAGAACAGGACTTTCAAGATGAAGATACTAGTTTCATGATTAAATAGGAAACAGATTCAGATTATTCTAAAGATGAAAAATCCTTGGTATTTTCTCCTGTTCAAAGGAGCAATGTCCTTGCCATCCTTGTTCAAATCATTGGATATGTAACATCAACTTGACTGCCAGACAACAATCTATAGTACCATTTCCCTATGTGAAAATCAAAGTTCTTGCTGACAAATACGACAAGCATACACAGGCTATTGGTTTTATAGACACAGGTTCTTGTTGTAGTGTCATGAAACCTCAAGTTTTACCAGAAGAGGAATGGATTCCACATGAAGAATATTTTACCACTGCTGACGGGAATCCTTTCTTGATTAGTATGATTTCCAAAAGAAAAATTGGAATTCAGTTTTTCCCAAACTACACAGTCTGGACTATGGTACTTGGAAGCAAATTACCTAATAAAGATTTATTGATTGGCATGGATATCTATCACCTGACAAAAGGATTACAAATCCTTCCTAAAGGAATATGGTACAAGTCTTTCTTCTTTCCTTGGGAGACAGTTCATTTTGAAATTCAGAAGGTACCTCCTGGTTATGAAATCATCAGAGATAAACTATTACCTCTTTACCCAGAAAATCATGAACAGTTTACTCATCCTTTTCCTCTCTGGAAAAATGAAGAATTCTTCATTTGACTTCCCTTAAAAAAGAATGAAGATATCAATCCTACTAAAGCTTCTCATCCATGAATGTCTCCTGAAGATTTGTCTCTTACTTGATAAGAATGTGCAGGTCTTTCAAGGCAAGGATTAATTGAGCCAACCAATTCAGCATGACCATGCCAAGCCTTTTATGTTGAAAAAGATGCAGAAAAAAGAAGTTTGTTGTTGATTATAAGTCTCTTAATCATTTTTTACGAGATGACAAGTTTCTTCTTCCTAAGATCAATACTCAAGCTATTCATCTAAAGCACACAAAGGTTTTCTCTAAGTTTGATCTCAAGGCAAGATTTTGGCAATTAGGAATTCACCCTAATGACAGGTATATAACTACTTTCTACATATCGAATGCTTAATACCAATGGAAAGTTATGCCTTTTAATCTTAAACCTGGTCCTTCTTTGTTCCAAAAAACCATGGTCAAAATCTTTGAGCTCATTCTTCATACTGCTCTTATTTATTATATAAATGACATTTTCCTGTACTAAAAAATAGAAGAAGCCCATAAAGTCCTATTAACCCAGTTTGAGCAAATTGTCAAAAAACATGGCATAATGCTCTCAACCACTAAGAGCCAGATAGGATTAGCCCAAATTTAGTTTTTGGGTATAACCTTCTCCCAGGGTCATTTCCAACCCGACCCACATATTGCATAATAATTATTAGACTTTCCTGATCAAAAGTTGACCACTAAGCAAATCCAACAATTCTTGGATATTGTAAATTATATTCGAGATTTCATTCCACATGTCACTCAATATACTAGCCAACTGTCCAAACTTTTGAAAAAGAATTCCCCACCATAGTCTGACAAGCAGACACAAGCAATTAAAAGATTGAAATTGATTACTCAGCATCGACCACCTTTAAAGATTTTTGACACAGGAAATCTTATCTTACAGACTAATGCGAGTGAAGACTTTTGGGGAGCTGTTCTTATTGAAGAAGACAAAGGAAAAAGGTATTATTGTGCACATGCCAGTGGTCAGTTCAAAGAAGTTGAAAAACATTATCATACTATCTACAAAGAGATTCTCATTGTCAAAAGGGGAATTGAGAAATTCAGCTTTAATTAATTCACTATTGAAATAGATAATACTTCCTTCCCAGCCATTCTGGACCAGGAGAAAAAATTACTTCCAAAAAAACAACGGCTTCACTGGAAGGATTAATTTTCCCGTTATAAATTCATGGTGAAACACATTAAAGGAAAGCACAATGTCTTAGTAGATTTGTTTTCAAGACCATTTCCCAAAAACACTTAGATAGCTGCCATAAAAAATTCCTCACCTCTTTTCATCCTCACCATTTCAGATATGCCAAAGTCTCATCTTAGCCGCCAGCTTATTTTCCCTCCAAAATAGAACCCATCCACTGTCTTAGAAATCAACTATGTTGCCAGAAAAAACATTTTTTATTATCTCCACCTATTCCTACAAGTCATAGGAATCTCACCCAAACCAGAGTTCTTTAACCCTCTTCTTCCATATCTAGTTATACCCTTCATCAAAGGACCAATTACTATTGAGTTCATATGGTATATGTGATCTCTCTCTACCCTATTTGCCTATACCTTTGCTTTGCCACCAAGAGAAACTTATCAGTATCTGATTGATAAGCAAAATACTACCTCCAACTTGTCCACTTTTCTCAGCTGGTATGCTCCATTGTCAGTATGGAGATGACGACTTTATAATATCATAAAGGAAAATAATCTTTGGAATATTCCATTACAAACACAAAATGCTTACTCCTTCTTTGTTGTTTACCGTCCTTACTAGACTGACCATGAAGGAAACTTTTTTACTCCTGTCCAAACTCATCTGTGGAATACTTCATTGCACTGGTCATTTAGACAGCATCAAGTTATTTCTGAGTTAAAAGATTTTCTTTTAGGTTTTAATAACTTTGCAGGAAATGCAACTGAACAAACATGCATATCTTTTGGACCCCTACCAAGAGAATTCTTCTTTCCAAAAGAAATGTTTACCACTGGTTAAACTGTCCCTTTTGAATGGCCTGATCTCACCTTAGCTTTATCATTCAATGAAGCCTCATCAAGTTAGGATTTACTCAGCACAGATCTATCAAAGGATCAGGATCCTCCTCAATATCCATTTGAGTCACAAGACCCGTATGAGATAGACTCTCAGTTCTTATAGAATTTTCTCTCTCAAACGTCTACTCAGCCTACTCCTAGTGACTTTGACATTGATGAAGAGCTAGAAAAATTACAAAGGAAAGCTGCAAAGAAAAAACAAAAGAAGACTGACGCAGCTATCATGAACCTTCCAAGTGATCACAAGCCCATAAGTAAAAATTTCTAAAAGTCTTTTGTCATTTTGTGCTGACGGTCTAAAGTTGTTTGTCTTCATATTAAAAGTGGATTGCCGACAATACTCTAGATAAGTGTGCTATAAAAATAATTGTCTTTATCCTTGTAAGTGGACTGACAAAGCTGATTAAGATATAAAACTTGTCTGCCACCTGTCTACGATTAGCTATTTCCCATCTTTCAATAATGTATCAAGTTTGTAAAGAAAGCTCCATGTCTATATAAAGAGTTAGGTTTGTAAAGAAGAAGGCAGACGGAGAAATCCATTAGTCTCCTTTTGTGAAATATAATGATTACTTTCTAAAACCTCTATCTTCTCTCCTGAAATTCCGAAATAGTCATATTTTAGTTTTGTCTGCTTAGATTTAAATATGCTCTACATTTGTCTCACATGAGGAACCTATGTATCAGAAAGAATTTAAATAAGATCCACCTCAGTAACTTCCTAGTAACCTCTATTTCCAGACATCTGTATATTAGTTTATTTATTAATATGTGTGGTAATTCTAAGGTGTCCCTTGAGTTCTTGATGCCTAGGAGGAGTTGTTTATACTTGGAAGTAAATTGGATTATCACATCATTAGTGATTGAACTGGTAACCTGGGTTTCTAAACTATAAATTACTGAGAGGAGATGACCAATTAAAATCAATAAAAGTACACTTTTTATATTTTATCTAACTTTACATTGTGTTGTTTTTACTTTTATCTCTTAATAAATTTATTAAGTTTTTAAAAATATTTTTACTTTTAAAATATAATAAATTTTTTCCTATTTTCAACACAATTAATTATATTAACTGAAAGTGCTACCAAAATATCTTAAAATGATGACATGTTAATCCAACGAAGTTTTCAATTGTTTTTTTTTTAAAAACCAACCTCACTATGTCTCTTTTTTTTTTTATGAAAATGGAAAAAACTATGTCTCTTATTTCATAGACAGGGAAGAAAATCTATTCTAAATTCTTCTCCCTTCACTTGCCATGTGTGAACACCCCATTTTGTCCGGATATTTTACAAAAAATAATAAAATAAAATAAAAACTATAATAATAATGATTAAAAAAGAAGAAGAAGAAAGGAAATAAAAAAAACTAATTGATAAAAATAAAACTAAAAAAAGAGAGAGAGAGAGGAAGCAGCAGACACCAAAAGCAAAAGCTGTAGGAACTAAGGACTGGAAAAAAGAAAGAAAGAAAGGGGGAGTGAGGCCGAAAAAAGAAACGGAGGGTGCAGCGTGACAAGAAAAGAAGAGGACTGAGAAAGCAGAGCAAGAAACTAGAGGGAGCAGACACGCTAGCACAGGGGGATGCTGAGTGCGAAACTGGAAAAGACAGAAGAAAAGGCACGGGATGGAAGGACAGAGAGAGAGCCAAAGCTGAAAAAGAGAAAGCAGAGGGAGATGGGCATGGTTGAAAGGGATCGAGGAAGCAGCTGCGAAAGCAGACAGTGGAGTACACGAAAGAGAAACTGACGACCACACGCTCGAGTTTCTTCTCCAAGCACCGCGGAGAGCTCTATAAAAGGAAGGATGCAAGCACAGAAGAAAAAAAAACTCAAAAAGAAAAACCGAGGGGAGACCAGGAGGGCAGCCACAGACCAAAAAAAAGACGAGAGAGACAGGAGGAGAGAAGATTGAACCGAGAGAGAGGGAGCCGCAGGCCAAAAAAAAAAAGGCAGACGCACAAGGCCGAGCACGAAACTGGAAAAGACAGAAGAAAAACTGGGAGAAGCACGCGTGAGGGAGCCGAAACTGAAGAGGAAGAACAGAGGGACGTGCACGACGAAAAAATAGAAACAGAGGGAGATGTGACAGTTGAAGACGAAGAGGAAGCAGCCGCAGGAGAACTGGGAGGACGATCCACAGCAAAGGAAGGAATGAAAGGAGCCGTGGGTGAAGAAAAACAAGGGGGGTACCAAGAGAAAGAGAGGATCCAGAGGCAACGTGTTAGGATAAGAAAAGGACCGAGGTAGCAAAGCAAGAAAGGGAAGCAGCCGCGGAGATCTGAGGAGCCCGAGGAAAATGGAAGGGGGGCAGGGCACTGAAGAAAAAGGCAAGCGTGAAAGGAGGAGAGAAAAGCAGAAGCTCCTCCTGTTCGTGGCCGGAGTTAATGCTACTGCCTTGCATGAGAAAGGTTCACAAAGGCACCATGAGCAGAATGAGGATCATGGTTGTCTTCACTAGCTCAGCATTGTTCTCTCCTCCTTCTCATCAACAAATTTCCTAAAGACTACAGGTTCGTTCTAAATGCACCCTCAACTCCAGAAACATTTGCCTGCCTAAGTCTTCCTTCTTTCCTAATATGTCGATCATTGTCAAAAAAATTTTATTACACTTTATATATATATATTTTGGTATTTTTATTGCGCTTTAATTGATATTTATCCTAGATAATTCTAGTAGTCTATCTTGTATTGAGCTGTAATATATGGCATTTTTGTGTGTTTTGAAAAAACTAATACACGAATAAATAAATAATTACCTATAATTGTGCCACGTGAGTTTTTCGAATCCACGCAGGCATATTAATTAATCATGTTGTCGTGTGAGTTTGCGAGTCCACGCAGGCATATGATCTAGACGATTGAGTTGTAAATAACTTAGTCATATAATTTTTCAACAAAATATATATTTTGAAATATTTTAAATATATAATAATACTTAGTGATTTTTTTTAAATAATAATAATAGAAATAATCGACTTAGTAATCCCACCACATGAGGTTTCCAGAACCCACGCAGGTATGCTGGGTAACTGAGTTATCACGTGAGATTGCGCATCCACGTAGATATATCAGTTAAATAATTTTCTTTTAAGAAAATGATTATATTTCCTAAAAAAAATAAATTGTGATAACATAACAAGTTTTTCCCAATTTTATTTAAAATATATAATAAAATCATCACTTGAAAATGGAAGAATGGTAGTATTTTCTAAATTTTTGCTTTAAATGTACAATAAAACCTTTATACCGCGAGGTTTAGAACTTCCGTAGGTAATTAAGGAATCGACCTATCAGACACGGCTGTGAGTTTGCAACAGATAGATTGGTTTTTCTTTTTAAAAGAAAAATTTTCAAAAGTACAGCAATCTAATCAAATAAAAGTATTTAAAAAAAAAAGAAATATTTCCAAAACAAAATAAAATAAGGGTAAGCAAGCGGAATTAAATTATATTTTTGCAAATTAAAACACTTCAGCCTGATCTCAGAAAATTGTTTTATTTGCAAAAAGTTGAATTATTTTCCATTAACTTCCTCTTATTACAAAAATTTTACAAAAACATTATAATTAAAAAAAAATGTGTCCACCAACATACACGCATTTCTATCCCGAACTACGTGGACTTTGATCCCCATCACAGGG
This sequence comes from Adenanthera pavonina, assembly GCA_026686845.1. NCBI lineage: Eukaryota > Viridiplantae > Streptophyta > Magnoliopsida > Fabales > Fabaceae > Adenanthera > Adenanthera pavonina. Next base: position 9,322,667 of record JAIVEN010000026.1, on the reverse strand, counting down.
TACGTAGGCCCCAGGCTCTGATCCTGTGTCAAATCCACTTTTGTAAATAAATAAATATTTTTTGATTTATTTGGTGTTTTTCCCCTTAATTTAATAAAAGTTTCTCAATTTATTTTCTCAATTCCTTTTCCTCATCTTACTTAAATATCCTCAATTCTAATTTAATTTATTTTCTTTATTTTTTCAAATTTTCCCAAATTCTCTTAATTTTCTTCTTCTCTACCCTTTTTCTTGCATGTGAACGATAAAAGGAAAACCAAAATATTTTTAAAGCTATATTAATTTACACAATCAACGTAAGGTAACCGTTCCTAAGAACGGGTGTTGTGGGGTGCCTAACACCTTCCCCACACACAATCGACTCCCGAATCCAACTTTGATTATGCAGACCATCCTTTTCCTCTCCAATTCGGTTTCCCAAGATTTTTCCTTAAAATTTTGGTGGCGACTCCTCACAAGTCGGTTTTCACTCGAAAACCAGATTTGTTCTCTTTTTCCTTTCGTCGCATTTTTCCGGGTGCGACACCATATAATTCAATTTTCTTATCACTATAAATTGAAAAAAGAAAAGCTTTTTTTTTTATCAAATCACCTCCAAATTGAAGCTAGATAAGACCATAATGACCAAAAAAAAATTATATATATATAAAAACAGAAGTCTATTCTCCCATCGTCCAATCAAGAAACAAACATTTGTTTTCAATAAGAACACAATTTATATAAAATTGTTTCAATCTTCCAAAACGAAATACCAAAATATTCTAAACAAATATTTGATTTCACACTTTAAGTTATTAAAATATCATAATTTTGAATGCTGATTAGTTGGACTAATTTATGAAACACCAGAGCTAAAATTTTAAATGATATCTGCTGAAACAATTTTATGGAATATGAAAGTACTATTTTTTTTCAGTTTTTCATGTAGGAAACATAGCATTGGAGAATATTTTGATGCTATTTATATATATTGTCTGGAGATTTATATGATATTGAAACCATACTTATATACATTGACATTAAATGCGTACTTTTTTTCCCCAGATTTGAAAGCTATTTTAGTTTATAGACTTGAGAAATGCCACCCACATTGAAAGAGGTTGTCCAAAAAAAATTTAATAGTTAAAAAAGGCGGTTAAAAAAGCAAGAAGAAACTATATTAATAATTAAACAAGCAGAATAACAAGACTTGGATAAATAAAAACCTAAAATTGGAGACCAACAACACAAAACAAAACCTTAGTTCAACAAGAACAACTAAAACCCTAAAGAACAAAAGAAGAAACATAGCCATAAGCAACAACAAAAGGAAGAAAATAACACAAGCTAAAAGTAGATACCACCAAGAATCAGCACTTCCAATTACCACTGCTACCACACCGGAGAACAAAAGTAATACTGACTCCATCAACAAAGGCACGGGTCCAGTGAATCACTCTTTTGATCCCGATCCCAATCCCAATATTGGTAGAAAAGCCACAAAAACCCTGCAAGAAATGAGAGGGGCTTTTTGAAATCCGTTAGATGACAACCGCACAAAGGAATAAACCAACAAAAGATATGATGAAAGCAGCTAAAAGTGGTAGACCAACAAAAACCTACCCATCAAGCCATGATCTAAAGATTTGCAAAGGACACCACCACCGCCACCAAACGTGGATCTTAAAAGAATACCATTGCAGCCACCAACCACCCTGGAAATCGCAAGGAGAAGCACTATCCAATTGTTTGATACCAAGCAACGAACCTTGGATCTGCCATCCACATCACTAGCACCCCCCAAAATGAAGAAGAACCCTAGGAATACCAAGAGAAACACAACCACACAACAAACTTTAACCCTCCCTCCACTAGTGGAAGCCGGGGGAGAGAGATGCCTACAGATGAACTCATATGCCAGTGAGAAATAAAACTCCTATAGTGGAGAGAAGAGAGAAACCATAAAGGCAAATAAAGAGAAAGAGGAGAATGATGACCAAATGTAAAGAGGTCATCCAAAATTGAAAGCAATTAAATAGTTGGAAGGTGTTGTGAAACCTCCCACTTGCTTAGATTTGCTAATTGGAATTGAATTTGGTACACATCCCCAAGAGTGTACCACATGCATGTCTCATCTGAAACGTCCAGATGAAATAGAGATGGTCACTAGATTTTATTATTTTACATTTTACGTAATAAAATATTATTTTTTATAACTTGATGGTTGCAATATTGATATTATTTTATATTTTACATAATTTAAAATAGAATATTGTTAAAATCACATTAAAAAATTAAAAGATATAAACCGATCAAATTTTATCTAGATGTTCCTGATAAGATATGTAGTTGATACACATCTTTAGAGAAGTTCATAACTTACATATTCGCTACATTGGTTATAGAGAAGTTCCTATTAGTAGGGCTATACATGATTGCTATGCCAAAATTTAAATAATACTCTTAAACTTTGAGTCAAGTACAGAGAACACTCTTGACCTTTAAAACTTAGCATAAAAAGCCCCTATAACCTTTTATTTTGATGCATATAACCTCCTTCAGTTAGTAAAACCATTAAATTTTAACATTAATTGCCATCTCAGATTTAAGATAGCGAAGTGTTGTTAGTGAGGTGTCATATATGATGATTTTAGGAACATTTATATCCCTAGTAAAAAATCCAAAAAAGAATTATATCATTTTGAGGAATAATAGGAATTAATTGCTCCAAAATACAACCCATCTATGTTCTGCCCCATCGATGCCGTCCATTGATCACCGCTGTAAATTTTCAAGAATGACATATCTGGCATCCTAGTCCCATGGTCAAATTCTTATCTTTCAATAAGTGAGTTAAAGTCCTAAAAATTTGGAAATGACTTTCAACATTTGTTCCACAAAATAATCCCTCCTATCCAAAATATAAATCATCTTTGATAAAGTGTATACAAATCAAGAAAGAGAGATAAACTACTTAAATTTATCAAAAACTTATATTATTTTTTAACATTATCTTTAATAAATATAATTTTCAAAATAACTTTTTCTGTTATAAACTAGTAAATGATAAGGATAAATTAGGAAAAAAATTATTAATACTTTTAACTTTATTTAAATAGAACTTATATTTTGATCTAAAAAAATATTTTAAAAGAATACTTATATTGATTATAATGGGTTGTGCAAATTATATGCTGCTTCTTCGGCTCTGTACCTCTCTTGGTCTCTCCATATTTCTTCTCCTCTCTTTTCTCCTTTTTTTCTTCTGTTTTTAGAAAACGTTGTAGCAACTGAACAAAGAGACCCCCTTTCTGAATATATAAAATTTATTTAGAAAACGATGTAGCAAATGGGGGTTAGTAGTACAACGAAAACCAACCGACGTGGATTAATGAAGAAAATAGATTTGGTGCACTTTCTAAGGCATTTATTTTTCTTCATAAAATGACATAAAATACTGATAAAATATTATGCAACACTTCACTATGCACACCTCACTTAAAAAAATAATTGCACCTCACTGAATTAAATCTGAAATGGCAATTCCTTTCAACAGATTTTTTGAAGAAGGTTCTATGCTTAAGGTTAGGGGAGTCTTTTGCTAAGTTTTAAAGATTATGGGAGTTCTCTACAGTTGACTCAAAGTTTAGGAAAAATTATTTATATTTTAGCCCAAATGTAATTGTTAGTTTGTCGTCTTAGTTCTTCCTTCTATATGAGTTATGACTTTGTGGTGATCCCTTTATTAAAAAAAAAAAAAAAAGCTGCCCACCAATTCCTTTTTCATAGCGAAAACAAAGGAGGCTGCCAAAGATGATAATATTTCCACAAAAGCAATGCGGAAGATGCTGGCCAAGACTTAACGATGAATACTATATTAGGTTTTATTTAGAAATATTAAAACATCACATGAGTGCGGGTACTAGTTATTATGTATTTTATATATTATATATTAGGCCGCATTAACAAGAAATCTAATATCTAATATATTCAGCAAAAGATTATCTCATTATACTGTACTGACTCTAAGCGAAATGAAAATAGAAAATTACTCAAATCAAGCAAATTTTTTAATTTCAATTTTTTTAAAAAAATTTGAACTCCAAAAAATGACAACTGTTTCTCAAATCAAGCCTGCCTGAGTTTTCTACTTTTCTCAAGCCTCACCCAGCTGCTCACTCCCTGTGTCTACATGAAACACCCAAGTTGTCTATGGATGCAAAGAGAAGAACGTAATGTGTGTGACTTTTTTGCCCAAAAAGAAATAGTATGTGATCTGCTGGTATTTGCGTATGGATTCGGGTGGCTCATGCGGGTTGGGCGATAAAACCGGTTCATTGATTTGTGGACAAACAAAGTTTATTTTTTTTAATTAAAAAAAAAAAAAGCATGACCCGTTATGGTTTAAACTTGGAGCACAAAACCCTAAACCCTAGAAGGTGCTTCTTCTAGAGCCTTCCCTTCTCTTGAAAAGGCTGGCTCTCTCCCAGTCTCTGCATTCTATTTAGCTGTTGCACTGCAACACAGTGTCTCACCGCCAATCTCCTCCTTCCTCTCTGCTTCCGGCCTCGGCCATTCTTCAGTATTTCCCTATTTCCTCTTACTTTCCATCGTCATCATGTATCGCTTTGCTTCTAGCCTAGCGTCCAAAGCTCGGTAAGTCTCAAATGACCAATTCGCTCGAGTATGCGATGCTACTTTTAAAGTTTTGAACTATTCTTCCCTACCATCCAGATACCGTAGTTTTCTGATGTGTGAAATTGCTCTCCTGGGCCACTTACTAAAATATGTTAAATGGAACGAGACGTTTTTTTTTTTGGTCTTTTTGGAAATGTATCTTAGATCCTGCGATTAAGTCTTGCTAATTTGTTGGTCACTGGGGGTTAATACTCTCCGTACTTGAAAAAAGACGCAAGTCAACAAACGTTGAATTGCCCTGACTTAATTTAATGTTCTTTTGATTTCAGGATTGCTAGGAGCAGCGGCCAACAGGTGGAACTCTATTCGTGGAATAGCACTTTAAATTTTACAGTATTTTTGGGATCAGTCCTTCTTACTCTTAACTTCCATTTAATCTGTGCTGTCTTTGTTGCCTGTCATAGATTGGAAGTAGGCTGAGTTGGAGAAGAAACTATGCGGCCAAAGACATCAAATTTGGTGTCGAGGCTCGTGCTCTAATGCTTAAGGGTGTTGAAGAACTTGCTGACGCTGTTAGAGTGACGATGGGTCCTAAGGTAACCAATCCTCGTCTACTTCTGTTTTTTGTTTGCTGCGAATATCTAGATTGGTTCCAGATGCAATTTTTACTGGAAAAATTTCGTTGATGAAGGAGGATAGAGTGGAAGGCAATGATTGGATATGAAATATGAAAAGTATATTTGCGGATCCAATGTTTTTTTAGTTGATTACATCATTCCAACGCAAGAAGCAATGTAAGATCTTATAGCTGCTCTTTTCCTTTCGAAGCTTCATTTTCTATATTTAATGCTGTAGGGGCGTAATGTGGTGATCGAACAAAGCTTTGGTGCCCCTAAAGTGACAAAAGATGGAGTAACTGTTGCGAAGAGCATTGAATTCAAGGATAAAGTGAAGAATATTGGTGCCAGTCTTGTAAAGCAGGTTGCAAATGCCACCAACGATGTAGCTGGTGATGGTAAGATGTTATAACAGTTCAATGGTATTACTTCACCAATTACCACACAATTCTAGATTGCTTGGTTTGTGACAATTGGAATTTGGCTTGGATTTCTTACTAGAACATGGTTTACATGCTAGAAGATCAAACTATTTAGGCTAGGCATTCATGTATTGTCCAATTATTTTTTGTTTTTGTCATAACAGAAATGAGTAGCTGTTTAATTGTTTGGCAGGAACCACATGTGCTACTGTTCTTACTCGAGCGATATTCACTGAGGGGTGCAAGTCAGTTGCTGCTGGAATGAATGCAATGGACTTGAGGCGTGGTATTACTATGGCAGTTGATGCTGTGGTGACAAATTTGAAAAGCAGAGCCCGGATGATCAGCACATCTGAAGAAATTGCGCAGGTCTGTGAATTTTACTCTGTTAGAGTCTCTCCTTATTGCAGCATGGACTGTGAGTTTATTTTTTTAAAATTACTATATTTAAATTACAGGTAGGGACGATTTCAGCGAATGGAGAGAGAGAAATTGGTGAGTTAATTGCAAGGGCTATGGAGAAAGTTGGCAAAGAGGGAGTAATCACAATATCAGTAAGTTGTATTGCGATTTTCTTTTTAACCACTATGTTTTCAGCAAGTTGTTTTGCGATTTTCTTCCTGACTATTTTTTTCTTCACAATTTTTCCACGTTTTCATTTCTCTTTCTTTCTTTTTTTTTTTTTTTGGGGGGGGGGGGTTTGGAGTTTTTGACTTGTTTCTTCAATGTCCCTTTGAAAACTTCTCTTAAGTATTTATTTTGTTCTCCCCCCTTTTTCTCCTTGTCTTTTTCCTGGGACTCGCTTTACTGCATTTACATCTTCGTTTCCCTTATTTGGCATGATTTCTACATGATCCATTATGGAGCCTCTTTTTAATATTTCCCCTTACTTCGGAAGGGATCTGCAGTAGGAAACTCTACTCTCTGCTATACATTATGTGGTGGGAACTAACTTCTTTTGAACTGTCTTAGGATGGCAAGACTCTGTATAATGAGTTGGAAGTTGTTGAAGGAATGAAGCTAGACAGGGGCTATATATCTCCTTATTTTATTACAAACCAGAAGAACCAGAAATGTGTATGCCCTCTCTCTATTTCTGTATTGCGTGATAAGTATTCAAAATTTTGTCATAGAAAATACTTGTTTAAAATCCTTATGTCATCATCATACTTGCTAATATAATCCAATTCATGCTTAACCCTGTCATTACTTTTGCCAATAGGAACTTGAAGATCCTCTTGTTCTAATCCATGAGAAGAAAGTCTCAAGCCTCAATGCTGTGGTTAAAGTATTGGAGTTAGCTTTAAAGGTGAGAATTAGTTACGTCCATCTCTTTTGATCATAAACTTTGTTGCTGACTGATACTTGCCTTTCTTCAGGTGCATAAACCTCTATTGATTGTCGCAGAGGATGTGGAGAGTGATGCTCTTGCGACTCTTATTCTAAATAAGCTTCGTGCTGGTATCAAGGTTTGTTTTGCTCATGTTTATAGCTATTCTTAAAGTCTTAGTTATCTTGGAATATTGATTTTTTTTTTGGCTGATTTAATGTGACATCTGGTGGGCTTCCCTAGGTATGTGCCATTAAGGCTCCTGGTTTTGGTGAAAACAGGAAAGCAAATCTCCAGGATCTTGCAGTTCTCACGGGAGGTGAGGTAAGTTTGCTGTTCTAATATATTTTGTGGCTAGATTAAATCTGATTTTCTGAGCTTCTGAATGATGCATTTTCTTCTCTTGTTAGCTTATCACTGAAGAGCTTGGCTTGAATCTTGATAAAGTTGATCTGGCTATGCTTGGCACCTGCAAAAAGGTAAGTTTCAAGCTTTGTTGTAGGAAAGATTGGAATGTGTATTCGTTACAATTTTCTGATATGACGTTTTGGAAGGTTTTGATGAGAAAATCAACTTTTCTTTTCACTTGCATGTATTTAAGCAGGAAACAAACCTTGAACAAGTTTCCCCCTTTTTTAATGATCAATGTAGACTACTAATTAGACCTTGATGCTTTAGGTGACAGTTTCTAAGGATGACACTGTCATTCTTGATGGAGCTGGTGACAAGAAAGCAATTGAGGAAAGATGTGAGCAGGTTTGTGTTTAACTTATTTTGGATTTGGTTTTGAATCTGCCCGTATTACTTGTATTCTTCTAAAGATTTATAACATAATAAAATTGAGCTTTGATGTTTCTGACTAAAATTCTTGTGTTGAATTTTGACAATCAGATCAGGTCAGCTATTGAGAATAGTACATCAGATTATGACAAGGAAAAGTTGCAGGAAAGATTGGCCAAGCTTTCAGGGGGTGTCGCGGTGCTGAAGGTATGCTTACTTAGGTTCACCTCTCTTATTAGGCGAGACAAACTTTCTCCTGGTAAACATCCTAAGGAGGTGCTGTAATGGCAAGGGTAATATTGTTATATGCCATTTCACAGATTGGAGGAGCCAGTGAGGCTGAAGTTGGTGAAAAGAAGGATAGAGTGACAGATGCCTTAAATGCAACTAAAGCAGCTGTGGAAGAGGGTATAGTAGCAGGTATGTTTTCATCACTGACTGACTGACTGTGTTATTAGTTTTATAGCCTCATGTCTGATCTGAGCTCATTTGATTTCCTCTGTACAGGTGGTGGTGTGGCACTTCTTTATGCTTCAAAAGAATTGGACAAGCTTCAAACTGCCAACTTTGATCAGAAGATTGGTGTCCAGATTATCCAAAATGCTCTTAAGGCAAGTCTTCTATTTTCTTTTCTTTTATTTTTTCTTTTTTCATGACAGCCCCGACAGCACCTTTTGGTAATAACAATGAAAGGAAACATAAACTGTATTTTTTTTTCCTCCTCACAAGTCCTTTTGGGGTTCATTCTGTGTGACACTATGAGCTTAATCAATTAATATAAAACATAAAACCTATAGTAAGTTGACTTCTTTATAAGTTATAAACAACGCAGTTCATTTTAGGCTTTATGTAATGCACGGATAAACTTGAAGTTGCTCATTCTTCTGTTTTGTTTCTCTTCAACCTCAAGTATATTGACGTTGCTCATTCTTTTGTTACCTCTTTGACAAACAATTCAGACACCTGTGCACACAATAGCATCAAATGCAGGAGTTGAGGGCGCTGTTGTTGTTGGCAAGCTCTTGGAACAAGACAGCCCTGATCTTGGGTATGATGCAGCCAAAGGTCAGTGTTTTTGGCTTCCTTTGGGTGTGTTTTTTTTCCACGTCAAGGGACATCTGACTCCTGTTGTTTACTGATTCTGCTTTTTCTTTTGGTTCATTATCAGGTGAATATGTTGATATGGTTAAATCTGGAATCATAGATCCATTGAAGGTTATTAGGACCGCCTTGGTTGATGCTGCCAGGTGGGATGCCAAGAATTTTCCTGTGCTAATAATCAATAATATCTATCACGTATGCCATGTGCTTCTTGTGGGTGACATTATCACTGTTTTTGGTGCAGTGTGTCATCTTTGATGACAACAACTGAAGCAGTTGTGGCGGATCTCCCAAAGGATGATAAAGAAGTTTCCCCAATGGGTGGTGGCATGGGTGGCTTAGATTATTGAGGTATCATTTCTGCTCATGTCTGAATCTAAATGGAGCCTCCTCTGCATTGAACCGTGAATATTGAGTGGTGCAAAGCCCCCTTTCAGTTTTTTCTTCCATTTGTTCTGTGAGAAGGCTTTCATGTAATCATAGTGAGAGATGAGGATGTAGGCAGGACTAATTCCGATTGTTGCAACGGTATAAATCTGAGTAGTTTTCCATCCAAATAAGACATTGTTCTACTCTGAAAATTTCTGAATTCAAAATGATGATCTTACTTTTTATTCATTTTTCCGGTTAGAAAGTTTTGTAGCTGCACTTTCGTAGGACTAATTTCGGTATTTTTCTATATTAATAGCTGCTGTTGAAACTAATAAAGATTGTTTGACTCTTGGGCAGACAGACGGTAATAAAAATTTTCAAATACCGAATTACGTAACAAGTTGGAAAATGACAAATCAATATAATATTGATAATTTAGCTTAAAAAGTTAATTTTTCTTTTCCATCACACAAATAAAATATGAAAAATTGAATTATAATTCAAGTTCTCTTTATGAAAAATGATTTTCCAGGTTTTTTTTTTTTGATAAAAATTGTAGATATCTTTCTATTGGAGACAATCTTGTTGAAGACATTGTCAAATATTAAATGTGGGTGTTTGGAATTTAAACTTTAATTCCTTATGTTATAAGGAGCTAGCCTTTTCTGGTAGATCTAAACCCCTATTGATAAAATAATTTCCTGGATTTGATATAGCAAATGAAGGAGATTATAACTATTAACTGGGAATAAGATTTATCTGGCTCATTTTTTTTCTTCGAATATTGCTTTACTTTTTTCTTTTTGGGGTAATGTTTTACTTTAATATTCAAAATCCACCAGGTTGAACAGGATACAAACTAGATTAAATGAAAACTCTCTTTTCCTGAAAGAATTAAAAGAAAACTTCTGAAACGATGTCATCTGGTGGCTGCGTGATTATACACATAAATTTAGATTGAGATTATTTTGATAAAAAATTGAAAAATAAACTAAACTAAAATCTTTTATTTATTTTATAGACATAATCGAATTAAGAAAAAAAAATCTTAAAAAATAAATTATTGGAAGTACAGAAGATATGATAAATGGAGCCACAGACTCAGCCACTTGTTTGCTGGGATAAGAGTTGAGAAGACTTTTTGCGGTAAAGAGTTCAGAAGACTTTTGGTCCCATCCCAATAGATTGGAGCATATGCGTAGATGAGGATCATTTAGAGCTCCCACGATCTCATAATATTGTATTTTTTAAAAGAAAATATTATGTCATCATTAAAGAAAAGGATAAAAGAGTAAATTGATATGAAGTGAATACTTCCAAAATCATATATGCCTGCACGTACGGCCAAGGCACTTTTTTCATCAGCAATCAATCCTGACACTACTTGTGCTTTTGCTCGTCATGTGCTTCTTCATGTTTTTTTTTATTTTTGAAAAATCACTTTAGAACCAAGACTTTGAATTAATTTTATTTTAGGACTATAAAATTTAAAAATATAAAAAAAAATTATAATTTTAAATTAATTAAAAATATAAATATGAAATGACTTAAATGCCCTTATTAAAATATTTTATACTCAACATCTGCTTTTTACTACTCTTTCATAAATTTGACACTGAACATCCCAAATTTTATACTTCTTCTGGTCCTTAATATAAGACCATTTTAACCGAATCACGCGAATTAAGAAAGGAAGTTAAAACTAATTAACTACCTCGATTTCTCTGAAAATCCCAACATTTTTCCAAAACTACCTTTATTTATTCTCTCTCTTTTTCTCTTTGGATACATTAAATATGAGTATTTTTGGAAATGTATAATAAATATCACCTCGTATGTTGTAAAGGGTCTTATATTTAGGACCAAGCCAAAAGCTCCTATATATAAGACCGGAGGGAGTACTGAATACAATAAAGAATTCAACTCTCAGAATTTTACACTTATCTTCTGCGTTTTACTACTTATATTCCACGATTTGACACTGAAGACCCTCAATTTTATACTGAATATGTCTCAGAATTTTATACTCAACTTCCATTTTTTACTACTCAACATCTATTTTTTACTACTCTTTTTCATAAATTTTACATTAAACTTCCTCAATTTTATACTCATATTCCATAATGTGTTTAGTGTAAAATTGGGGATGTTCAGTGTCAAATTTATGAAAAAAGAGTAGTAAAAAACAGATGTTGAGTGTAAAATATTTTAACAAGGGCATTTAGGTCATTTCATATTTACGTTTCTAATTAATTTGAAATCATGGTCCTTTTTTGGTATTTTTAAATTTTGTGATTCTAAAATGGGATTAATTGAAAATCTTGGTCCTTAAGTGTCATTTTCCCTTTTTCTTTTTCGGCCTTACGTCATGTGCTTCTTCATCAGAGAATCTAGTAAGGGAAGTGTCAGGTGTGCGTCTTTGTGAGTTGTGATGTTCCCAGACGTCCAGCATAATTTTTAAAAGACAATAAACATTATTGTTAAATTAAATGGTGTCACCAAAGGACGAAGATTCATTTTTTCCCCCTTGAACTATTGAAAAGACAAAGTTCTACGAACCAATTCAAAAGCTCACTATTTCCCTCGTAGAGTTGCTTGACAACAACAATAATGAACCGAGAAGTAGATAAATTAGAAGAATATCTTCTCTCATTTGTCTTACTTGAATATTGTATTATTGACATTATATATAAATATTAAACTATTCAATCAGAGTCGGTTGTGAAACTCTCATATTTTGATCGCTGGGGATTTAAAAAATTATTTATGGAGACATAACCCAGAAAAAAAGGGGGAAAAACTGGCAATCATCTAGACAGATAGTCAGATAATAGTTTTACAGCACATGAAACCTGACATGATTAGTCAGAACAAGCTTAATCTGATACGACATCACTGCGTTGGCTAATAGTATAATATGAGGATTTTATACCGTTCTTACTGCAAATGCGAAGAGTTTGGTTACTTTCTACACATCAAACAGAACTTGTGAAATGTACATACCTCTTTGAAAAAAAACATCTACATGGACGATTGACCAAAGCAAACTATAAAATAAATAGATAAACGACCTTCTTTCCTTTATTTTCCAACAGAGGTAGTACTAATGATCCTCGAGAAATCGTGAATGCAACAACAATGAAAAACACGTCACTCCCTTACGCTTGTTCTAAGAGGAGTCACCAGTAATTACTTTTCACATAATACTGACGCCTGAAATGCCAACCGCTTAATGGATGATCCTTCTTCATGTTCATCAAACAGGGACTATATCTGACTCTGATTGATCTAAATCTAATAATAATTCCAAATCACTAATTAGCCGGTAATACATACAGATTCAAGCGAAACTTGTGATGTTAACATGAGAAATCACAGCAGCTTCATCGAGCCCATAGAGTGAATCAATCAAGTGCATTCGCAATGAAGCTGGCCCTTTAGCCATCTTCATCCCCAGTTCACCAGCAACACCAAATATGGATAATGCTGATACTGCCACATCTAAAGCGTGGTGTTTATCAACAGCTAAAAAGGCAGCAATGAGGGCTGAGACTGAACATCCAGTAGCTGTTATTTTTTGCATCATTGCCACCCCATTGTGAGCACCAACAACTTGCCTCCCATCAGTTACTATGTCAATGGCTCCAGAAACCGCAACTATGGCACCACTTGCTTGAGCAAATAATTTTGCTGCTTCGATCGCATCCACTGACTCATGGATGCTGTCCACACCCTTGACAATAGAGCTAAATTACAAAATGGAATGACAAAAGCTTCTTAGAATAAAGGAAGATGAGAAAAAAATCGATGGTATCTCACTCCCCACAATGGGGTGCGGGAAGTTTGAAACATGCAATTTCCAATATCATCATTGATGTTAACCATTTACATTTTATTGAAAAAAAAAGGAATAGAAAAGGGGAGAGAGGAGGGGAGAAAAGAAAAGGGCCGGGAGGGGGGGGGGGGTGGGGGGGTTGGTTGTTGTTTAGAAAGAAAATGGAAACTTAAAAAGAATTCAAACCATTCCGAACCCCTTAATTTGGAAGGGTTTAAAAACTGGGGTGTGCGATGGCTAAGGATGGTTCCCAAGCAATCCTAGCCCACCCCAACTCCATTAACTTTTAAATATCCGATCAATGGTTAAGACGCTCAAACCATCCCACACCACTCGCAAACCATCTTCCCCATCAAGCTCTGGTTCATAGAGAAGGGAGAAGGAATATAATTATGCTTTTGATTGCTCTGTAGAAGGTATAACTTGGGGATTGAGTATTCAATACCGAAAGCCATTTAGAAATAAAGTGAAGTCTTGTGTTATTAATTTTAATACATACTTAACAACTAAAGACATCAGTACAATGATATACTTATATACCTATAAGTATAATAGATATCACCAAAATAACTAAGACATTCCATTTTCACGGAAATTTCAAACAACCCAAATGATATGTTTATGTACCCATAACTTATAAACTAGCCAATGCAAATCAATAGTTTGGAAATTTCACTATCCCTTTCCTGAACAAAAAACAACTTTTTATCCCAAATATGACTTCTCCAACCACTTAATGAACGGCCAAGCAAACCGTTACGCGAAAAGACAGAGTATACAGAAACTCTCTTATCCCAACGCTTTCTAAGACGAAACATAACCAATAAGAGCATTTTCTCACGTTAAAAAGTAACCGCACTATCATGCTACTACTAACAGTTTTGTTTTTATTATTAAATCATCCGGTATCCTTACCCACTCTATTTTGACTGGAGAATTTTAACTGGAGAATTTGTTGGGGATCCAAACCAATTCGGATCGAGTAGGATAGGACCACAAAGGACCAAGTATTTGCGGCTATATTTCCAAAGTTTAAACTTGATACTTCTAATTAAGCTAAGTTAGGCTACTACAATCGTTGCCGATTCATGCAAGCCCTTGGTGATTACTAACATTATTATTCAATTCTCGGTTCTTATATTTTTAAGAATTGTAACTAAATCCTTACAATTTTAATTTGCCCTAATTTAGTCTTATGAAACTTCAGTGAAGTCAACTTACATTGAATATGCATGACTCATGAGTAGTAATATTTAACGATATAATCACAAAACTTTAACTAGAGAACAAATTAAAATTCTGTAAACTACGAAGACCTTCATTAAAATTTAATTGATTAAAAAAAGTCTCAAAATGATGGTCGCTCCGCTTTCTGTCGAGTTTGAGAAAAAAAAAATGCATTACCTTAGTAGCTGGCTCAGCGGTGGAAGCGGAAGCCTTGGACAGAGCAATAATCTCAGAGCCATTTCCTCTAATCACAGTGGGCTTCAGCTCAACAAGCTCGAGACAAGCCTTCATGCGGAAAGCAGAGGCACCAACCGCAACCGGATCAAGAACCCAGGGCGTACCCAGCTCAGAGGCCAAAGCGGCGGCGGTTTTCATGGCGGGTAACCAAGCAGGGGAGAGCGTGCCGATGTTGATGGAGAGAGCGCTCACGCTTGGAGTGAAATCGGGAATCTCATCAATGGAGTGAAGCATAGCAGGAGAGGCACCGGCGGATAAGAGGGTGTTGGCCATAAGATCCATGGAGACGAAGTTGGTGATGCATTGAACAAGCGGCGATTGGCGGCGGACGGAGTCCAGCAGAGTCCATGCCTTTCGGCCCCAATCGGTGACTTGGCTTTGATTGGATTCCATCGCCAAAATGAAGCAACCAGAACGCCGAGATGGAAAAGCCAGATAGAATCTCTACGCCAATTCGGTCATGAGCGAGATTTTTTTTTTTAATATTAAAAGAACATTTTTTTTTTATATTTTAGTTACTTTATT
This sequence comes from Adenanthera pavonina, assembly GCA_026686845.1. NCBI lineage: Eukaryota > Viridiplantae > Streptophyta > Magnoliopsida > Fabales > Fabaceae > Adenanthera > Adenanthera pavonina. Next base: position 9,307,604 of record JAIVEN010000026.1, on the reverse strand, counting down.
TTTTTGAATTGTTATTTTTCAAAGGTTCTTTCTGATCTAACGGAGTTTTTTTTTTTTTGAATTACAAAAGGCATGAATTACAAGAAAATAAAAAGACTAAAGGGGCTCAAAACAAGAGCAGACCCGCAGGGTCAAGTCCCATTAACAACAACATTTAATATCCTTTCATAGCAGTCCATTGGGCAGAAATCCATAAGACATCTTTCCGTTTCCAAATCGTGCGCCTGTTGGCAAGAAAATCTGCACATCTAATCGCTTGTCTGTGAGAGTATCTCAAGTCAACTTCCCATTCGTCACATAGGAGTTTCCTCACCTCATAAATGTCAGTTTTCCAGGGATGATTATTATCACAATCTCTCAATACGAGGTTAAGAGCATCCATTGAGTCAGAATGGACAGAGAAGCATTGAATACCTTCCTGTTTGCAAATCTGAAGGCCTAATTTTAAGGCTATAATCTCAGCAGCAGCAATAGGGATGAAGCCTGTTTATGATCTAACAGAATTTTGAATATTGAATATATAGAACGGAGGACAATAGTCGAGATAAGAGATCATGAAAAATTGCTCTTGCGGCTTTTGACCACCCGACCATGAGTGTAATTTTATTTCACAATAAGAAAATGACAGTTTGGATTTTGAATCAATAACTAAAGTTCACAAATAGAGTTTGGTTTAGTTGAACCCAAAATGCTCGACACCTAATTTCACCAGCCATAATGGGTATACTTTTTCTCACACTTCCAACAACTTCACTCCCACCACATCCATGTCTCTCAACACAACTACTCCTCCATCTCATTCTGAACTGAATTCCCTCCTATATAACACCAAGCCTTACCATTCCATTGCATCTCATCCAACCAACATTCCTATCTCAATCAAGCATACTAGCACTTGGCAACACAAGATGTCTATGGGAACCTTAGCTTCCACTTTCCTTCCAATAATGCTTGCTCTTGCACATTTGGCAATGAGTATAGCAGCAGTGGACCCTGTCTCAGCCACTGGGAAAGAACCCATTATTGAATTGTACATGCATGACATTGTTGGAGGGGGTAACCCCACAGCTCGCCCTGTCACAGGCTTGTTGGGCAACATATACGGTGGTCAAGTGCCTTTTGCAACGCCAGTAGGATTCAAAACTCCAGATGGTGCGGTTCCCATCCCAAATGCCAATGGTGCCAATCCCACTGTCAATGGAGTAACTGGAATGGCACTGGGAACTGGCTTGTCTGGAACCACCTTTGCTGGAGGAAACTCAGGCGGCGGCAACAACAACAACAACAACCAAAATGGTGCTCAGCCACTGCTAGGATCTGATGGGTTAGAACTAGGGTTTGGTACCATCACTGTGATTGATGATTTCTTGACGACTCAACCTGAGTTGGGGTCACAGACAATTGGGAAGGCTCAAGGTGTGTATGTGGCAAGTTCAGCAAATGGGACTAGACAGATGATGATGTTCACAGCCATGTTTGAAGGAGGGGAATATGGTGATAGCTTGAACTTCTATGGCTTGTACAAGATAGGGAGCACCATGTCACAACTGTCTGTGACAGGAGGAACTGGCAAATTCAAGAATGCAAGGGGTTTTGCGGAGGTGAGATCACTTATTCCGCCAGGGCAGATTGCCATTGATGGTGCAGAGACGTTGCTAAGGATCATTGTCCATTTGAGCTATTAGAACTATGGTGTGCAAATGTAAACTCATATGGAGATGAGATTGGTACTGTAATTTGTCAGTTTGGGTGCTCAATGTATTTGAAATCTTACATGTAATCCTAAAATATAGTGGGGGTGTGCTGTTCAGAATTATTGACTTTTTATACCTTGAATCTTAGTGGAGTTCTACTATTTAACCCTTAAAAACATAAAATATGTCCTAGTCATTTTGAACACGGCTAGTTAGAAATCGAAATCTTGACACGTTCTTTTTTTTTTTTTTTGCCACGAAATCTAAACACATCTTAAACTCTATTAATGTGTGAAAATTATTTCTAGTTAACGTCAATATCAACATAAAATACAAAAAAACTATAGTTATAAATAGTAGAACTAACCCTCTAAATTCCGCACAATATACGGAAAGCCCACCTTTTAGAGTATAAGCCTATTTATGTATTTATAAAATCCTGTACTTATTACATTAAAATTAAGGGAGAAATAATTATTTTTTATTTTACTGTTATTAATTTTTGGAGGGAATCAAAACTTGTATTGGCCAAACATGAACATAAAAATTATACTGAATTTTATCCATTCAAATCATTTTCTCTAGAGTTCAAGATGCGGATTAAGAGTTAGCATTTCCTAGACAATCTGGGTGAAAAGCGAAGTCACTTAGCAGGCTCACAGTGATCATTAGAATGTAAACTTGTAGCACTTGAATGAATTACATTTCACAAGCACCGAATAAATATACATTCTCTCCATTCAGTGAAGACTGCTTACAGCTAAGTACGACAAAGCAAAACCGTGATCCTCCTCATCTTCGAAAGTGAATATTTACAACTGATGGCTGCAAGAACAATGTCTGTTGAACCGAGAGAGCAAGCGGCAAAAATGGATGGAACAGAAATGAAGAGATCTTTTTGGCTCGGCCATCCATACTACCAGCTTCAGGACCTAGTGGAAAATTAGAGAGAATGAAAAAAATTTTAAGTTCAGAGTTCAACAGGCAGAACAAAGTTCAACGGATTATAGGTCACCACGAACAATTCAAATGACAACCCCAAGACTTGCTAATAATCAAGAAAAGTGAGAGAAATTAGTACATAACTTTCCCTTTGAGACCTGTTTCTGTAAGGTTTGGATGTCATTTTGATGCATAGATGATAAAATAAGAGAATAATGCAAACCTGGTTTGATCTTAAATTTAAGAGAATACGGATGCCTTCTTAGAATGAATTTGATTGGATGATCCGTTGATTGCCTATGCCGATCAGTTGCCGAAATCAGCTGCAATAATGGGGGGAAATAAAATTTAAAAAAAAAAGAAGGTAAAATCAAACACAGTAATCAACGAGTAGTCAAACGATATCCACTAAGAATCCCATATTTTGTCTGGCACAGTATAAAGAAGAGAAGGCATAATACATTAAATGCTTAACAACTTCTATCCTCCGGAGGATTTTTCAGAAACTGAGCTATCTCACCACTAACACCTCAGATCTAACGGATTAATAGAGAACCATCAGAACTACGAATTTACTCCAAAGGCTGTAATATAGGTAAAATGAGCTGAAACCTAGTGCATTTAAACTTTGTTAGGATGGAGTGGAGTCCGGGTAGTGTGACCAAAATTCAACACTCGAAATGTAATCAAGCATATGAATCACAAATATTGTAAGTTTAATATAAACTTGTATCGTCAAATAAATTAAACTAAGAAAATTATGAATTCCATATTATGTATTCATGTGTATAGAATACTATATTATAATTTCAAAAATATAAAAACCATGTTATTAGTATATATTCTTGATAAAATCATATATAAGTTCACATATTATATAAAATTTTATTATTTTATGAATAAACAAGCTATTTCCAAGCTTAACAAGCCAAGCCAAAGCAAGAGTCCAAGCAGCTCACAAAAAGTTAAGTTTATTCACACCCCATAGAGGGAAATGAGAGCTCAGATTGAGATGCCAACATCCCATAGGAATCTAAGATCCAATAGGATGAAGAACACAACTCAAGCTGTAATATATGGTACACGTACAACAAATCAATAGAGGTTGGCCTTTGCTGCAAGAACAAAATCATTTGCCTAGCTCTCTCTTAAGACCATCCAAAGTGTCCCTAAAAGCCTAGCAAAAGCATGCAAGTGTAATATGTACGAGCATGAAATTGAGGTGAGAACCAAAATTTTGTTTTAAAAAAAAACCTTGTCATCAAACCGGAAGAGAGATTGGTCAAAATACGGAGAAGGACTCTGTGACTGACAGCTGAAAGGCAAAGAGGCAAGCATCTTCTTCACAAACTGCAAAATAAAATTAAATTTACATAGCACATTAACATACATCGTGCATTGCAATTCCTTTTATCTCAGGGATGGAGATTGAGGTTACAAACAGCAAGAGCAACTACCTGTGAAGAGCTGCTCGCCTTATCCTTTATCATCCGCAATTGCTCCAAAGCATAAATATTATTCGAGTGAGATGATATGAAATTCATAAACATTGAATTTCTTGATGTTGCATGGAAGTGATCACAAAACTGCTCAAACAACAGATAAAGATTGTCCGCTGAATTCTAACAAAATGTAAAAAAGAGTCAGAAAAGGCACCCATAAGAAGCACTCTAAAATAAGTAGTCCAATACTCAAATGTCCAAGAAAATAAAACATGAGATGATGGGGGGGGGGGGGGGAGAAGAAATGCACCTGGTAAAATGATACAATTTCAGTTGTCTCCATGTTGTATACAGCAAAGAAAGCTGGGTGGTGATCAGCATTTCGTGACACCTGAGGCTTCAAAACACGAAATGACAACAAATTAGTGATATTACTTTAGTAGAAAACATAATTCAGACTCCACTGAAGGGCCCCATTCGGTATCAAGGACCTTGTTTCGCAGTGTTTATTATGTCTTTGTAATCATTACTCAACAGCTTTTATCTCTTTAAAAAGAAAAAAGTAGAAGCACAGGGATCATTTTCTATCCTCAAAATCAATTTTTAACCCCATTGTCCATTTCAATCCTTTCCATTCTATGTACCAAATGGGCTCTGGCTGAAAATCTTCTCAAAACTTGATCAGCTAAAAGCCTAGATAACAAGCTACCTTCCCAATAACCTATTTGTCCCGGAAAAAGGCAAGAGGACTCTGGTTCCAGCCAAGATTCTATAGGAAAGGACACCACTCAATTTAAGAAGGCAAGTCATGAGGATTTCCATATACTTAATCATATATTCTTGTTTCTCTTAGCCTTCCCATGTAAGTAATTTTCATTTCTAGATGCTGAGGAACAGGGAGTGGAATCATTAGAACAAGAAACAACACAAGAAAACTGACCCCTCCATCTACACTACCAAATTTGATTAGCAGGTGGTGTCGGTCCAAGAATTGCACCTGCCCAAGAGTTAAATAGAAGCAACTTGTTACAAGTCTTAGTGGATGTACAAAGGGAAAAATGACTATGAAAACAATTATTAAATCACTGAAAAAATGCATGCTAGGCTTCTCATGATTGCAAGACAAAGAATCGTTAAAGGATGCATAAAATGTCTGGATGACCCACCTTCCACATAATCAAGTCAACATAATCTTGAAAGTGAAAGTAAAACTTCTTCTTCAGGTTTTGGACCCTCTGGTGGACACAAAAACCCAGAAAATTATAGTGATAAATACATAATAATATTATAATAGGATTAAAAAAAGGAACAGAGCTTGAATTATATGACAAAAACTGAAAGTATTACAGAACTACAATTCAGAAACACAATAATTCGCACTACCAAAAAATTGCAGAACAAGGTTTACAGTCAACCACATTCATTATTTATTTATTTCCAGAAGAAGAGATCATTGATAGAGAAGATAAACTGGAGACCAGAAGATCAGTCATCAACAAAGTGGAAACTAGCTTGCATATTTAGTCCATCCTACCCTCTAAAGGTGAAAAACAAATCACTTTAACATCAATATTTTTCTCTTTTCTTTCTATCTTTTTTCTTGGATCAAATTTTCTCTTTTCCTTCTCAGTCCATTTTGTTCAGACACTTCAATTCAAGATAGTCAAGGGCAAAAGGCGCACCCAAGCCAGAAGACGTTAGAAAGGCTCATGCCAGAGTGATGGGAGGCACAACAATAAAAAAATATGATGTATATGAGCATAGACAAAAATAATATAACATATCTAATAGTTTAAAGTTAAAACTTTCTTTTCTTTATTAGATAGTTTACCTATTTTTATATTATTTCAAAAATAAAATCTCTAAAAAGTCTAATAGCATAAAAGAGCTGTCCAATTCCTATGCCTATCAGGCTATTTACAGTAGACCATTAACCCTTCAATCTAGTAACATCAGTGCTTCTGGATCTGCCCAAGGAAGATTCCTCAAAGCAATCAATGTTAACCTTTTCAAGCTATGTCCTAATCCCCAGAATGTTAATGCAGCAGCTCCCATCAGTAACAATTGATATCTACAAAGGGAATAACTTAACCCAAGACTGGGCAGAAACCCTCAGAGGTGCTAAATGAACAATTTTATTGCAAATTAAACAAGATGAAGGTCTTCAATGTCTCTCTTATTCTTTACAATTCAAAGAAACCTCACAACTACAATATGACACACTTTACAGTCCTTTTTCCTTCCTGAATATTGAAATGAAATTATTTGGAGCTCTTGAATACTATGAGACAGAGCCCCATAGCTCAACTAAGAGCAATGACTTATACCACATACACCAAGCAACAGAACAATGCAAGAGCAGATATAAGCTGGTCACTGAACTGTCAAAAAATCACATCAAACAAATAAATTTTCCACTAAAAGGTGAAGCCAAAGAACCAACCAATGTATCATCTCTTTCTTCATTCCAGATCCCCCGAAATATGAATGAAAGCAAACGCTGTTTGATACCACTTAGAAAAGAATTCTCCAAATTACGCTGGCTTTGATTATTTTCAATGTGGTTCCCAGGCTGCTGCTTACTTTTGTCAGACAAAGACATGCCCTGTCAGTAATTACTTTTTAATTGTTAGCTGAGTGATTCATACATACTACATGAAGAAAATGTTTCTGACCATTACACTTCGTGTTTTAAAAGAAGCATGTATGACAGTGATATAATAGAAGCATGTACTTCATATTGCACTAACCTGAGAACTTGAATTGATAAAAAGTTCATCATCTTCTCTGCAGAATGCCCCAATAGCGCGTACATCAACAAGGTTCCCAGAGTCCCTAATTTGAAGAATGTGTATTGTTTGATAGCGAAGTGATACAATTGCCAATAGGTCATCATACAAGAAGACACCCATATTATGTGTCAAATTAACAAAATCATTACAGAAGACCTTCTCATCCAGGATAACTCCATCTTCCAATCTAAATATTGATAAAAAGATAAGAAAAAATTAGATGAATACAGAGTAATCAAATTATGGTTCTGAAAAGAAAAAAAGAAAAGAAAAGGGCCAAATTTATATTAACAAACATGAGCAAGCACCTCAGGAGGTGAAAAGTTATCTTTTCTATTGAAGGAACACCCGGGACAGCTCCTCCAACAGCAGGTGCATCATGAATTTGTGCCGTAGACGTAGCAAACAGACCAAATTGATTACTCTCCATGTAAAGGAAGAAATCTTTACAAATAAGTTCATTGCAAGAAGCAAGTGATACACAATATAATTGGGTGAAAAAACTCTCAAATCTCTTTGCATTTGAAGGCAAGTCATGTTTATCACAATCTTCATCTTTGCACGAAAAAGAAAGCCATCTAGATCTGTAAACAATCAACTCTTGATGATTTCTGCTGAAACTTATAAGGTATTGACCATCATCAGTGAATTTACGAAATGAATGGTCTGGGCATTCAGCCTCATATAATGTGTAACTTGGCACCAAATTTTCATAGAACCGCCGAGCATAATGAACCTGCAAGAATTAAATTACACCTGCAAAAATTAAATTCAACTCAGGTTCCTTTAACAGAGGAACAAGACAACTTTTGAAAAATTTCCTGAAAATTTTTTGACAACGCTATTTCACCCCATATAAAGGTACAGTAAATTTACCCAAACAGCACACCAAATAACTTTGCATTTCAAAATACAGATGACTAAGTTGCAAACGCACTATAATTGTCACAAAAATCAAATATCGGTATGGTGCAGGGTATATCTAAACATACCATATAAGCTCCACAAATATCTTGAAAAATTCATAATTCAAGTACTGGACAAGAAATTTCATGCCTAAATTTTGGACCGGAAACTCAAATCCTCATTATAATAGAAATGGAAGTATTAACCGTTGTTTGAAAACAAACTATGAGAGAAATTGGATAAATGAAGGTAGCAGGAAAGAATATAAGAAGTTGAAAATATTTTTCTTGTCACATGTTCAGATGCCTTATAAATAAGAATTAAGGGGGACAAAAATAAAAGAGTGAAAAAATTAAAAAAAGATTGCCCATGACATTTTTTTTGACAAGGAGGTGAAGGATAACAAGAAGGTTTAATCATAAAATGTGGGGATAATTTAGATTTTGGTTTAGCAATTATTAGTAAAGGCTTGAGCAATCGAGATGTTATCCTATGATAGTATTTTAGCAGTAATGACTTATTATTTATGCTGCCGAAAATAAGTCAATAATCGAATAAAATAGTTACCTTTCATTAGTTTTAATTTTGAATTGATATTGATTTCAGACTTTTCATTATTTACTAACTATTTTCATTGTTGTCCGACATCAAGATGATATCAAAGCCCAACTTCAATCTTCATGTTTTACTCCCTTTGTTACTTGGGTCTAATTTGATTAAATTTTAGTGTTACGATAGTAAATGAAAATATAGACAAAAGAAAACATGAAAAGGTGTAACTCATTCTTTGGGGGACTGATGTACATCTACTACTTGCCCCTCCCTTTCTGGAGTACAGGGCATAGTAGAAATACATCCGCCCCCGGGATAAACAGACAATAGCTTCTTACCACTCGTGCCCCTTTCATTATTATTTTGATCTTGATATTAATCTCACCATTTAAAGTCTATATATTGCAATTTTGAAGAATCTAATTACTTCGAGGATGAAAAGTTTGTGAGCTCTTAGAGAGTTGAGCTTTATGGCTCACCATCATCATCAGCAGCAGCATCACTATTCTTTTTGAAAACTACTTCAATTTAAAAACTCATTATTACATGAAGACTTATGAATAGTCTTATTAAGATCTCCAATATGCCTCAGGAAAGCCTTTTGGGCTTCAAGAATGAACAAAGCATAGAGACACCTACTTTGTCATTAAATTTCATTACTCATGAGGAATGGCAGCAGGAAGGATCAAACTCTTGAACAATTCATCACAGAAGCTCTAATATCATTTCCATAACCTCTTCAACTCAAAAGTTCAGGTTGTTAGATGAAGGAAACAGTTTATTATAGTCTCTACCAATTCTAATAATCAACAATATGAATGCCTTTAATTCATGACTTCCATTCCTCTCACACTCATTTACTCCATTTACACTCATTTTGAGAAAGAATAAGCAAAGTGACTAGCAAAGAATAATCTACTATTAGAAAGAATAATCCATTTTTACTCATTCCTCTCTCTTCTGATTTTGATAAAAGAATAAGCTATTATCAGAAAGATATGATAAAAATACATATTGATGGAGGACAACATGTCCTCCTAAAAGATTAAAAAAAATTAAGGGTTTCAAAGAAAAAATTCATGACACCACAAACATTAAAGGTTTCTAGAGATGGATTACAGATGTCATAAGTTTCAATTATTAATTATTGAGAATACTATTGCTAGTGCATAGTAAGATGAATGTCCTAGACATAAGCCATAACAAGAAGAGGGAAAGCAACGGTTTTGAGCCAAATAATTACATCTTCCTAAGCTTTTCCACAGTAATTTTTTATGGGGAAAATCATGTTCACCCTGATCATATCCTGTTACCTTCAATTCAAATTTTACTTGAATTCCAACTTTGAAATCTTTACCATTCTGCATTTTGAAGGTTCAATTTAGTGGAAGGAAGCAAAACATAATGACACCCACCAAACATGGGTTAAAATTGTTGCGAAGTAACACCACTTGATCACACTACATTAGATAAGAAAGAAAGTACATAATTTCAAAAACAAACTTGAATCCCAAGAGATTCCAGGAAGCAAAGATATCCAGACATCAACTATTGTTTTCCTGTTAACAGTTGGCATGCATTTCATAACATTGATTGTTTTGATAGTGCAACAACCTGGGATAAAAAAATATATTTTTACTCGAAAAAAAGTGGAAATTAAAAATTAAGAAATTAAGAAATATATGCAAAGACCAAACAAGCAAAAAAAAGAATAAGTTATCTAAAATAACATTAGCGAGACTGAAAAAATTACACTGGTGCCCGGAGCAGGAGTGCAAATTTGACGCTCGAAAATCCTTGCCGTAATATTGCTGCTTCTATACATTAAATCTTGTTCAGAAACTTGAAAATGTATTCCTCCTGAGCCAACAGACGTCAATAAAATCTCAAACCACACACCTCCCACAAAAATTAAAAAAAAATAATAATAACTACAATAATCACAGTGAAGCATAACGATTGACAGCATCATATTGACTTCAAATCAAATTAATAGACAATAAACCAAGACAGGATGAAAATCGCAAAGAAAATGTGCATTGTGAACCAATTAGAGAGTTCTTACCTCGAGCAATACAAATAAATTTAAGCAGGGAGCAGTTGAGGACAGCTTCTCGAACGTCAACAATGAAGAGTGTTGGGGGATGCAAGTTGCCAATAAGATTCTATGTAATTCGAGCACTGAAAATACAGAAGCAATGTTAGGGTTTTTTTCTTTCTTGAAACTCACCCATGCTTTCAAGAAAATGGAGGAAAAACTGATACGACGCAGCAGACCTCATCAGTGCAGCGGTGCTGCTCAAACTGAAGGCGGAAACACGGCGTCGCCGGTGAATCGAGTGGAGATAAGGGAGAGATAGAGTGGGCTGTGAGGTCTAGAGGATCAGCAGCTAAGCGAGCTTGTGTTCCGCAAGCAGTGTAGAAAAATCCGCAGTTTCTCGCCACTTGCGAGCCATGCTGGGCCTACTGTACGATAGGATCTGTTTTAGGACGCGTTCATTTAAATGTGTTCACATATTTTAATATGAGCTTTTTTTTATTAAAAAATATGCTGTTTTTTAAATGTAGAAATAAAAATTGCCATGATTATTGTTTTCTTTATAATTTTTTAAAAAATGTAGTTGGTCAAACATAAACTAAATACAAATTGACTTTTAAAAAAAATAAAAAGTGAATTAAACTGTGATTTTGAAAAATGAGGAAAAAAGTTACTTTTCTTTTAATAAAATGTGGATTTTGGAAAAGGAAAAATAAATTTACTCAATATTATACATCTGAAAGTACTTTTAACTCTTATCATCTAAACAGATTTTTTGTTAAATTTACTTTTACAAAAAAAAATCCAAACATAACAAATTATAATAAACTTTCTTTATCTAAACTTCATTTTTACAAATTTTATTTATCTTAACTTAATTTTACAAAACTGAGAACTAAACGGGTCCTAAGTGGTTTAAAACTTATGTTAGAGAAATACTTACCTCCTAATAAGATTCTTACTCACTAATAAAAATTTTATATTAGCATTTAAGATTATGTCTTATGAGATATCAGTTACGACCAACATGTGTTTTGCACGAAATTAAAATATAAAATAAGTCATAATATTAATAATTTGTGAATAATGCAGTTTTATTTATATCAATATATATATCCATCAATATAAATAACCAAATCTATAATAAAAAACTACAATATTAATTAGTTGTGACTAAACTCAAACTCCTATAAGACCTATTTTTATATTTATTTTTATGTTTAAGGGTAAAGGAACTTTTGTTTTTAAAGTTTTTCCAAATTTTCATATTATTCCCTATGTGTTACTTTTAATTAAATGATTTCTTCTAATTTTATATTATTAAAGAATTCATCTTTAATATTTTTGAAATTTAAGCAATTTAATCACTCTATCCTCTAGAATGATATTAGCACTAATAAAACTAAAATGATTTGACTAATAATTAGGTGACTTACATTGATACATAGATTATTAAGGTTGATTGGACTTTTTTCTAAAAAGCAAATATCTACAAATGATTCAGATTTTTATTGTTATGTCTCTAAATTTTAAAAAATGCTATTTAGTCAACCTTAATAATCTATATATCAATTCAAGTTAGCTAATTATTAGTTATACAATCTCAATTTAAAGGCATTAATGTCATCTCAGAGTATAAAGGATACAACAAGCAAAATATATAAACTTCAAGGAATTAGAGGAGTTACAATAATACTAAAAAAGAAAAAAGCTAGAGAGAGAAAAAAAAAAGAAAGAGAAGGGAAAGTCAAGGGATGGATTTACAAAAAAAAGTGGTTACCAGTAATATAAAACTTTTAAAATATAAAATGTATGATGGATATTAAGGTGTTTGTGGAGTGTGTCCCTTAACAATACATGAAAGTAAAAGAAGAGTAGAGTAGAAGAATATGATTGATGGATTGAGAAGTAAAAGTAAACAAACCTTGTATTGTTCTGTCACTTTTATATACGCAATAAATGCTCATGTTGATTATTATTAGTGGATGTTATATGATATTAAGAGATTTTTATTTCTCTAACATAATAGTAAAAATGTTAAGAGGGTTAAGGATAATTATTAGTGGAGCTCCGCTTTTATTATCTTATACTTGAGTCAAAAACATATTCAATCACACAATTCTATTGTTCAAAACTTAGTGCAACTAAGTCACATGCTTCAATGTGTGCTTGAAGACCAAAGGATGAAATGATAAATGAATAAAAATCTCTCTCTCAATGATATAGAAAAAACAACCTACTCTTATCTCTCTAAATTATTTGTATCATTACCTTGCTCCTCAAAAGCCAATGGGCTCCCCAACCCCCAACCTCCCCCTCGCCCCTCCAAAAAAAATCTAATTTCCTTTTAAAAATGTGTTAATTTCATTTATAAAAAATATCAAAATTAATTGTAACTCTCATATTTAAAGTAGTTTTCAATTTCATTCCCCTCTCCATGTATGAAAGTCTATATTTGTCACTTTTAAGAGCATAATTAATGAAGAATAAGGTAGGCTCAAGATGTTGGTGGTCAAAAGTGCTAATAGCTCATTGCTAAATGTAATACCTGTACTTTTTGATAACTATTTTGTGGTTTGGGTAAATAAACTTTTTTTTAATGATTGGATGGTAATTGATATTTAGGAGGAAAATGTAGTAACCTATATATTTAAAGTGTAATTTTGAATTCAATTAATCATTATTTATGGTATCGTAAAAAAACTAAAAAGAAAAAATAATAATAAAATAATTGATATTTTAAGCAAATTATAATTTAGGGAAGATTTGTAAAAGTTATGTAATTGGTCTGCAAAAATTATAATATGCCCTAAATCTGTAAATTACTTTGTAAATAAGTCCCTCTATGAGTTTTAAATATAAACAATGCCAAACTTGTTCCTTTATTGGTATTTTCGAGATTCAGCCATTCTTTTTCAAGGGTTTGGTTGGATTTAGAGGTTTGAGGTGATCTAAGATGGTTTTCCATGTGTTTTTTTTCACAAATCCTTAAACTCATATGTATGGATAAACTATTTCAATTTTAGGTAATTATAGTTATTTATTCCAGAAAGTAATATATGAGAAATTGTGAATATGTAGTTCTTCCATTGAGAGACAACAAAGAAGCTATGATATTTGATGCTATACTAAGAACAATTTTCCCTTTTAACCTTAGTGAAGTTGTAAAGGTGTTCCAAATGGATGTCTTATCGGTGCCTCTATGCACATACAAAAAAATATTGTTCTTGCTAAAATAATCTCATAAAAAATTCTCAATTGTTCAAAGGTTTTGTGATGCTATCAATTATCAATCTAGGCAATTAAGCAGTGAAAGCAACTCTATTTATAATTTAATTCAACTCAAATTAAAGTATTCACACTAACATCCAGACTTCACATATTGGGAACATCCATAGGTTCAATAAAAGAAAAATAAAACTCAATCATAAATGAAACTAAATTAGTCTGGTTCTTACCATTCACTGTAGTGTGTTCTCAACCTCAATAAAAGCAAAATAAAATTCAATAAAAGAAACTAAATTTGATTAACACAACAAAAAAGGCGCATGTTAGTGATGGTGTTTTAGTGGTGGTTAAAAAAATTATCACAAAAGTAAGATTTTTTTATTGTCTTCAGCACTATCAGCATTGCTAGTAATTAAGATCTTAACAGCTAGCAATGTTGGGAAAAAATAGGAAGAATTGGATGGAGAGAGATATTATTGAAAATACTCAATATTTTGTTTAATAGCAAAAAGGCACAACAAGCAAGATATATAAACTTGTGACAAATGAGGAGAGTTGCAATAATACTGAAAGGGAAGAGAGCTAGAGATAGAAAAAGGAAGTTAAGGGAGAGAAGGGGAAGTCAAGGGGTGAATTTATAGGAAGCAGGGGTGCCAATAATATAGAACTCTTAAAATATAAAAAATATGATGGATATTAAAGTGTTTGTGCAGTGCAACCCCTAACAATACATGAAAGGAAGAGAATAATAAGGTAGGAGAATATGATGAATTAAAGAGAAGGTGAGAATAAACGAACCTGCAATGTTCACTTAACTTTTATATATGCCATAAATAGGCATATTGACGATTATAAGGAGAGGTTACATGGTATTAAGGGATTGCTATTTCTCGAACATAATGGTAAAAGTGTTAAGAGGGTTAAGGATGATTATTAGTGGAGTTTTGTTTTTACTATCTTGTACTTAAGTTAAAATATACTCTATCAACCTATATATTTAAAGTTTAATTTTGAAGTCAATTAATCATTATTTATGATCCCATAAATAAAAAGTTTAAATAATGATAAAATAATTGATATTTGAACAAATTATAATTTGGGGAAGATTTTGAAAAAGTTATGCAATTAGATCCTATAAAAATTATAGCCCTGAATCAATAAATCTATTTGCAAATAAGTCCCTTTACGAGTTTTGAATATAAATGATGCCAAACTCATTTCTTTCTAGTTATGTTCGAGATCTAGCCATTTATTTCAAGGGTTTGACCAGATTTGGAGGTTTGAGGTGATTTAAAGTGGTTATCATGTGTTTTTTTAACAAAATATTTAAACTCTTAGATATGAGTAATCTACTCTGATAGGTGACTCTTACTCAATATATTGTTATTTGTCTTTATATTTATGTGGCAACCAAGGTTATTTATTCCAAAACTTCTTATTAGTTAATATTTATCTTCTCGTATGATTACATATACATGTGTATTGATATTGATGCTTGAATTATTGTAATTGCGGTTGGTTATTATGAGACCGCCTTGGATTATGTGACAACCTTCATATTTAAATTTTATTTGGAGTACAGCTAATTAGGAATTGTAAATTAAAAAAGAGTATTTGTTTGATTTGGGAATTTAGAAATAATGGGTGATGCTTTGGAGCGAAGACAACACTTGAATGCATTTGGCATAAGCTGGTGGAAGAGAGAGAGAGAGCAAAAAAAGAAAAAGACAAAGAAAGAATATAATATAATAATATAAAAAAGAATTAAAACATAAAAACTTATTTGAATATGTTATCTATTTTAATATTCTCAAATCAGTTTTATATAATTGTTTTCTAGAACAAGTTTTGAGAAAAAGAAAAAAAATTTGTTTGAATAATTAATATATAATTAAAAAAAGAATAGAACCACACTGTGCATTAACCAAATAGTACAGTTCCATTCTTTTGGACTCCGTGCCCTTTTGTTTTTTTTTCTCTTTTTTTATTTTCTTTTTTATTTAAGAAGATCTCATTTTTCCTTACTTATTCTTTTTTTTGTAGGTGTGGTCCATCTTTTCCCATTTTTTTTAGGTGGGCCTGCATTCTTTCTTTTATTTCTTTGGCTAATTTCAATCTTTTTTAATTCTAAAATCTATATTAATTTTAATTTATATTATTTGATATCATTTTTTTAGATATGGAGAGTTAGTGATGAGATTCTTTTTTTTTTAATGAGAGTGTGGCCATGAAAGGCCACATGATTCTGCTTTTATTGATCAATAAATGTACAGCCAAGAATGTTGATACAAAATAAACTCAGAGCGTTCCTAGGTGAAAGCAAAGACAAAAGCCAAAAGATATAGAAAGAGTTAATCAGGTACAAGATTGTAGATCTCCTTGGCTCTAAGAGTGTGAATGGTTAATGCATGAACATTTTGGGCAATTTCAATGGCTGTGAAACATTCATATGTGAATAGACGTTTGTTCCTTACATCCCATAGTTTCCAGCACACTAGGTCAAACTTAACCCTCCATGAGTCCTCTATGCTTTTGTGAATATTGCTCGTGAACCAATACTCGAAAGGGGCCCCAAAGAAGGTTGAGATTTGATTCAGTGGGATGATATGTAACCGGCTGGAATAGGCTAGTGGGCACCTTCTAATGACATGGTCTATCCTCTACTCCACTTCTGCAAAGTGTGCAAGTGTTGTCGTTGGTCATATGTCTTTTGAATCTTTCTTGATTGATAAGAAGCTTTCCTTTCATTGCAAGCTAAAGAAATGAGCGTACACATTGTGCACCTGGCCATCTCCATATCTGTTTCCATCTAGTGTCTTTGTCACTCCAGCACTATTCATGGGAGGCATTGTACGCAGAAGAGACCGTGAAATCACCATTGCTGGTGTGACTCCAAAAACAAGATGCTTCTTCATCAGTGACAGATGGCAGTGAGATTGACACAATTTATTCCAATACCAAGGAGGGTAGGAGATGGTTAAATAAGCGCCAATTCCATGAGCCATTGTGGGAGATAAAGTCTGAGATGACTTTACTTCGGTCTTCAGTACTTATATCAGTGAAAGCTAAGTTCATTAGTGGTCCAAGTTCTCCTACGCAGTTATCGCTCCAAAACTCAACTCTTCCCCCATTGCCAGGATTCCATTTTATCCCCATTTCTGTTTCTTTCCAAACTTTCCCTATATTCTTCCAAAGGTTAGATGAGGCACTAGCTTTGAAGGAGCCATAGTTGAGGTCTGTTCACCTGTATTTGGCTTGTAGTACTTTGACCCAGAGAAGGTCAAGGTGGGCTATCATCTTGAATGCCGATTTTGAGAGGAAGGCTTTGTTTTGGTT
This sequence comes from Adenanthera pavonina, assembly GCA_026686845.1. Lineage (NCBI taxonomy): Eukaryota > Viridiplantae > Streptophyta > Magnoliopsida > Fabales > Fabaceae > Adenanthera > Adenanthera pavonina. The sequence continues at coordinate 9,290,674 of JAIVEN010000026.1, read as the reverse complement.
CTCTAACCATTTGATTCCACAACCTCCATGCTTGAGAGGCTGGCATAGCTCATCCCATTTAACAAGAGGGACTTTTTTATGAGATTCTTTTTTAATTCAATATATTTTATAACTAAATAAAAAATTCTGTGTTTTTTCGCACATCTACGTCCCCCACGAAATCAAGGGAGAGAAATCTAGTTGTTACCAAAATTATAGCAATAAGTGTTATATGGGTTATTCAAAATTTATAACTTTACTTGCAACGATGTGGGTATTTTCTGCCTTTTCTTAAGTTTTTTAGAATAAAAAATGCAAAACATCTTAAAGATATTATGAGTTTTCTGTTATTTTATTTTTCTATTTTTCAAAATATTTTATAAAAAAAAAAGCTTATCAAATAAGTTTTTATATTTTTCTGTTTTCAAAAACAAAAAAACTATTTTAAAAACATGAATCAGACAGGTCCTAAATATGTCATGTGATATAACACCTTTTTTCTTAAAGAAAAGAAATAAGTTTGTCAAACAGAAAGGCAGGGAGAGAGAGCTCGTGGGTGAAGGAGGAGGACTTAAGGTGATTTTCATGCATCGTTCCAGCGGTCCCAAAGTTGGATTCTTGAGGTGAGATGCCCACATCTTCATCTTATCCTTCCATTTCTCCTCCTCACCTATCCTTTCTTTGTTTTTCTTTGGAGGTGGATTGATGATGTTAAATTTCTTCCATGTGGCTGTAATGTAATGCTTGATTCTTGAGAGGTTATGTTAGAAAATCATGATAAAAATTGGTGGTAGCATTAGATGGTTCTTGGATGGTGGATATTTGGAATTTTTGCTGTTGGTTTAAACTACCCATGAACCTAGTTTGAGAAAAAGGGAAATCCAAAAATGCTTATTTGTAGGACATAAAACTTTTATCATATGCTTCTTTGGAGTAATGTGTATATCAAGTTTGGTAAGGTTTGGAGTTTGTTTTATATATAAACAACTCATTCGAAAATGTAACTTAGGAAGGTTAACATTAATTGGAGAAAATAGCTAAAAAATATGAAATTGATATAGTTATGTTATAGAATCTCGTATTACGATTTTGGGAAATTGAATGATGAAGTGTGTGAAGTTTTGTAGTATATGGTTGAGTTTTGCTCCATGGATTCCCACATGGGGCATTAACTTAATATAGTCTATTTTGATATATTCATAGTAAGTGGGAGTGCATGAGCTTTCAGACAATTTATTAAAGCTTGGATTGGGTTTCTTAAAGCTTTTGAGACTCCTAAAACTTGTTTTGGCTCTCAGGAGCACTTGGTAGGGACTGGGAGGCTTACTTATAACATTGAGAATCAAATTAAGTGCTTGGGTGAGTATCTCATTGTGATGTGGAATGTAAACCTCTTTGATGGTTATAGCTGTATTGACCTCTATTGTGTTAATAACATGTGATGTAGTGCATTGTGTCATCCACTATCTTACGGCTCTAGTAGTGTTGTGTTGGGGAATCACTTGTGAAGTAACTGAGGGTTTGGCTATTTATTGAACTTTGGCATAATTTTGGTACATGTTTATTAGATACATTGTCATTATGGATCTTGAGTTGTGCCTCAGGATATGGCCATAAATTAGATGATTACTTTGAAAGCTCTTAATATATGTGTGTGTATGTGTAGGCACATGCATGGGGCACCATAATTGTCTTTTTTTGTGAACATGTATAGTATGGAGTAACCACCTTGGAACGGAGCTCTTATTGTGAGTGTATAGTATCACGGTGAGCCATATGGTTGTATATTAGGCTACTTTGGAAGAGCCACTTTCTTGATGGGACGTGTGCTATTATAGTGGGTCTTATTAGTATAGAATTTGACACCTTGGGATGAGTCATCCATTTTCCAGGGTGTGTCATCACGGTAGCTTATATATTAATGGATCCTATTACTACCTTGAGATGAACCCTTAAAGAAAATGGGTATTACCACTGTGAATTTGCAGTTATAACATGCTTGAACTTGAATTTAGTTGTACAATTATTTCTTTTATTTACTTACAATTTTTTATTAATAGACTAGTATATATATTTTTATATTGGTTATTGAGATTTTCATCTCACCTCGATTATTCTCCATTGCCTAGGTGAGGCTTCTAGCATAGATAAAAACAAGCAAGTGAAGTAGTAATTGCCTTGAGAATCAAGGAGAACTTGCTTGAGTTCCTTTGGTACCTTATTCTTTTTAGAGCATGCTCATGATAGTATGAATTGTCAAGTGTAGTGTTGTAGAATATCACATATCTAACTATATAATTATCACTATTTTAGATATCAATTTATAATTATTACATTTTGAGACAAATTATTGGCGTATTAAAATATATAGATTGCTATAACATGAATGAACATGTTTTGATGAATTTGGATAACAAATGAATATTTGTCTTGGACTGATTTCTGGTTTATGTTCTTGACAAAGGCAAACCTACATATAATTGAGGGGCGTCAACTGACCCCCCTCGATTTGAAAAAATTATATGCTATAGTGTTAAGCTTTAACATTTTGACACAATTAATTTTGATATTTTGACCCCACCAGATTCAAGTTTTATTTTTTTTAATCTCTAAACTCAAGTTTTGAATACATTTTGATTCAAATTTTTTTGAATACATGTTCAAAATTTTTGTGAAGATTTTATTAAGTTTAATAAATACAGATATATAAGAGAAAAGATTAACTAACTTAAATCCTCAAATAATTTTTATAACGAATGTTATTTTATTTTTTAAAACCCAAATTAATGAGGGAGAGAATTGAGAGATTATTAAATTAAATCTTCTTCATATTAGGTTGCCCCCACCGATCTCAGGTCCAAGGTCCGTCACTGGTTCTTGAGTTGGAACCCCTTGAATGTATAATGGGTAATATAAGAACCCATATAATTTTCTTATTGTGGTTGTTACTGGAATTGTTGCTATATTAAGTGTTTTTTACATGTTAGAGTTTTGGGAACTATTAGGAATTAAAATTTTAGTTGGGTTGTTAAAAAGAAATGTAGTTGGGCTTGTATTAGGTTCAAGATTTCCTTCTTTTTTAAAAAAAAAAAGATGTTCTTGTTCTTTTTCTTTTTTTCATAACTTCTGATATCCGATAACTACTTTAGGTTTCGACTAATTTTGGTCAAGTTAAGATCGAGTCCATTCAGGAGAAGCTCTCCTAAAAATGTTTTCTACATTCATATAGTCTCGAACTCAAAACATAATGTTTAAGCGACTATAATCCTTTCTACTAGGATTAACCGTTGTTTATTTGTTATTACTATTTGTTTTTTCTCTTATTTTATTGATGATTGCAAGTGCAATTTGTAGTCAAATTGATTCATTTATTATTTTTTTTTATTTTTTATTTGGAGCCTATGGTGTTAAAGATTATGTGCCTCACAAGTATATGCTGCTAAGGTGTGGCACGTATGTTGTAGCATGTATTCCTTATGGGTATGTGTTAGCTACCACATGCGAGAAAAATCCAGTATAACATGTGTACCTTGTAAGTGTGTATTGATCATCTTGAGAATTGTTGTTAGACTATCTTAAATCATGTTTCTTGTGTATGCTACCAAGATGTGTAAAATGTATGGTAATAGGTGTATTTTACTTATGTGTGGTAGCTACCACGTGTGATTGAGATCTGTATAGCATGTGTATCTTGTAGATGTATACTAACTATATGAAGACTTTGACTAAATAGTATGTGTACTCCATAAGTATATGTTAGACGGTGATTGTAGGACTTATAATCAATATTGCACCTAATTTTTTATTTTTTAACATGGAAAATCAAAACAAGTAGAATTCCACCAAAATTTTTTAAAAGAAAAATTTTAGAAAACCTTTGGAAAAGAAAGAAACAATGGTTCACAAAATAAAATGGGCTCGGTAGTTGATTGCTTTATGAAAAAGGTATTAGGCACCTCATAACATCTATTCATAAAAAACAGTTATCTTAAATTGATTATGCAAAATTAATGTAGCATTAAATTTATTTTAATTACTTTTATCAAACATATAAAGAAAGAGATAAAATAAATAATTAAATAAAAAAACATATTTTTATTTACATAGTTGGACTTGATCTAAAATGAAACTTTAAGGCCTACGTAACCTATGAGGGATCAAAATTCAAGTTTAGGATAAAAATGTGTATCACTTGATTAGTATTTTTTAAAATAATAAATTATATAAGTCTTTTTCTTTAAAAAAATAGTCTTTTGAAATAGGTTTGTATTTTTTAATTTGTAAAAATGAATTGTATTTATTTAAGAAAATCAATTTATTTTTATTATTCTTATTGGTAATCTTATGGAGTTTTCAAAATTTCATTCGGTAACCACTTAACTTATATACTTGTAAAAGTTCCTAAAACCCCACACGAGATGAGTCTGAACAATATATACTATGAAATAATGTTTTTTTTGAAAAAAATCTTTTATTTAAAATAGATAATTAATCTTCCAAAATTTTAGGGAACTTTTATTATTTTGATTTTAAAAGATCTTTTATTTTATATTTTCAATCAAAACATGTAAGATCCCAAAAATACTTTTTTTCCCAAAAAGAAAACAGATATTTAATTATAAATACAAATATTCTAAAATCTCACACAGTAGATTAATTAACCTGAGTACTTTTGGAATTTCCAAAAGCCTCATTTTGTACTATTTTGAAAAACAAAAAAAATATAACTAAACTGTACATACTTGTGATGACATGCGCATGAATGCACATCTTTGAATGAATGAATTAATATGGACGTATTGCAATTTACTTTTGATTCTTGTCGTAGCTGTATCTCCCTAATTTAAATTTCACGAGATATCATATGAAAAGAAAGAGTGGAAACAAAGCATAAGAAAATAATATATCAAAAGATAATTTTCAAACACATTAGATGTGTCAACAGAACTCTATTGCCACACTTCACTCTGAATCATTGAAGCAAATACCCATAATGGCAATGGGTTATGCTATCGCAATGTCACTAATTCACCAAAAAAGTGCCAAAAAAATTAGATTATCATCACCAATGGAGCTATTAAAACTTGTATCCTCACTTTCTTAAAACGTACATCAACTGAAGCCATTAGCTTCAAGAGCCATATCAATCATTCTATATGTTAAATTAAAAAGAAAACAACTTTCAACAATGATTAGGTGCCATGCCTTATATACTTTTAAATTGACAACAACAAAAGAAAAAAGTTACAAACTGTTCTTCATAATTGCGGTCAGAATCTTCTTCTCCGCCTGATTTATTTCCAGTAGCCTTCCATGCATCTTAGAAATATTCTCCATAGAACACAAATTTTTTCCGTGTCTTCATCTATCACTTTTATCCCTTTCCAAACAGGAAGCAGCTACTGAAGTTCTTTTTGGAGTTTTAGATTTTAGAAACTGGTGTTTGGCTGGAGAGCAAGATCTTCAATGACTGTGGACTTAGACCCATCCCTAATTCCTATGAAGGGGAGTGTGAAACATGTATCAATTTCACAACCTCAACCTGTACCATGAAATTGATTAGAGCAAGGTGTTTTTTAAAGAGCTATACTTAGATGTCCTATTATTGCTATGGCGATTGGATTTTTTGCAGCAATGGAGAAAAGGGATTTTTTAATTGACAAGCAAGAAAGGGATTTTAATCTCTATCTCTGATGGGATCATGGGTCTTAGTGTGTATAATCTCGTTTTCATAGCATCAAAACATGCAAAAGTAAGATAAAAAATGGTTGGACAAATAAAATACGTGGCTTTTATTTATTTGAAAACAGTATAAACAGCATACATATATATATATATATATGGGATTGCACCTAAGTTTTCTAGGTAAGATGGAGAAAAATGGTTGGCAACAAAAAAAATGAAAGAAGAAACCATTGCAAATTCCTTTGCCACAAAAAACATAATTCCATCTAACAAATTGGAGTATTAATTATGTGGCTATAGATAATTTTCTTGGGTTGATAACACAAAACCAAACTGCTCAGTACTCAAATGAGTATGCCTCCAATTTCACTTAGAGATGATCATTGATATAAATAATTTGTTCCTAGAACTTCACCAAGATATAGTTTGAGATTCATTGAAACATATTCAAGTGGAAGAGAAGATAAAATTAAATAACATAAAACTAAAACCAATATATACATCATAAGCACACTTTCACTTATTGAGAGAAATTTATTACCGTGAGTAATTTATTTTTAGGACCTCACAACTTGGAATATATAGAAATATACTAAAGAGGAGGAGAAGACAATGAATTACATTCTATTGAAAATGATGCAACCCATTACTAGATTTATGAGATGGAATTGGTAGGAGGAAGAAAAGAAATTTTATGCCTTCCTCTATTTTCCACACAATTTCTTTTTTTTTTTCCTCAAAGCCTCCGGCGTTTCCTTTTTCCTTCCTCTCAATTCTCTCTCCATTCTCATTCTGTATAACTTATTTGCTCTGCCCCTCTAACTACTATCATTTTTCCAAGGTCTTCTGCTTCCTCTCCAATCCCCTTGTCTTTCTTGATTTTTGTTTCCTTTATCCCCTCTTCTTACCTCTATTTATAGTGCTAAAAAAAATCATTCAATTGATACTTCAAATCATCAAAACTCTTTTTATTATTTTTTCTTTAATTTTTCATATTAAGATTAATTGATTTATTTTATTTTTCTCATTATTAGTTTGATATCAAATCTCAATTTTTATTTTTTTATTATATATATATATATTTTATTTTTATGAAAATCTTAAAAAGAAGAAAATTATAATTACTCAAGATATGATAATCTTTAGGAGATATTGTTATTTCCTTTATTATTTTATCTTTATCAAAACTCTCTTTTTTTTCTATTCATATTTTTTTAAATTATTTTTTTTAAAGAGATCTAAATAAAATACGGTGTTTACAATTGGTATTTCTTGAGACCTATAATTACCATCTTCTTGAATAAACTTATAAAGACATATAATTGTGCCCCTTCAAAGCAAACATGGTGTGTAGCCATCTTTGCCAACCTATCTGCAAGTTTATTATAGTTTCTACTTCTAGAAGTATAGACACAATAGTCAATTTTTACCCACTATGCAATTTCAAAAATTGAAATTTATGCATTAATCAACAAAATAATTTTTAATATGTCTAACTAAGGGTAAGGGATTACCTAATTCATCTGAAAATTATGGTCGGGGACCACTATTAATAATTGATTTAAGTATAGTTTGTAATATTTATTGACTTTCAAATTAATAATTACATATTCAAAACTTAGTTCAAAATTATTTTTGTCAAATTTGATGTTAGGCATTACTATTTTGTGTTAGAAATAACAATATTAATTCAAATTAATTGACAATTTGTTGACTAAAACATTTGAATGTTGGTTAATTATAATTTATTACCAAAACAAATTTTAAATATTTTATATAATTTTTTATTTGATTTAGAGGTAAAAGAATTTAAAAGATAATCCAAGAGTTGCAGAACTAAAAACATACCCCTACATACTCTTGAAATCGGAGCATTAATTTTTGAAGATATTCACATACACATTAATTTTCTTGATGATATTATTTGATTTGGATATAAAAAGATTTGAAAAAATATATAAATTTTGATTTCATTAATTCTCTTCATTTTATTTTTTTCTATTAGTTTCTTTATCCTATAAAATAATATTTTTTGTATTTTTCATCATTTTAATGAGATTTAAGGGTTGCTTAGTATAATTTTCAAGAAGTAACTTTATATTTTTTGGAAAATTAAGTTAAAGATCATATATAATTTACTTGTTTTATTTTTTTTTATTTTACAATAAGTTTAAATAATTTTTTAAATGAATATATGATATTTTAATATTAAAGATATAAATATTTTTTCTATTTGAAAAATTGATTGAGGAGTTAAATTCCACTGGGAAAATATTAAGAAATACTTAGGAAGTATAACTTTTATAATTTTATTCGAAAAGTTTTACTTTTCAAGTTAAATCTAATTTCTAAAAATCTTTTAATTTTTTTAAATAAAATAAAATTAATTAGTTCATTTTCTGAAAAATTTAATTTTCCTCTTTTATTTTTCCTGTACCAAGTAAGCTGTAACAACCTCCCAAAGAACATAAGAATATAATTTGTTTATATCTCAATTCCGTAATAAAAGTTTTAAAAGAAAACAATTGGAGGAATAGAATCAAGCCAATAATTATTTTTCTCCTTTCATGAACAGTGAACACAAAATAACCTAATGAAAATGCCAAACTAGTATTTTTAACCATGCATGTTATGCAAATAATACTATTACACACATCGTGATATATTTTTAATTATTTTTAATATGAATTAAATGTCATGAAGTTGTTATGTAAATAATTTTAAAATAAGGAAGTGTCTATTGAATTGTTTTTAATATGAGTTAAATACTATTTGACAAGATTTTTATGTAAATAATCTTAGAATCAGGATATGCCAAGTGTCATACTGTTGGCGTAGTTGGCAGCTATATACAATAAGCCCCATAGAAAATAGTTTATCCAAGAAAATAAACAGTATTAATTATTCACACACTCTCAATAATACAATTTATTTTTTTAATTTCATATAATTTATGGAAAAACATATGGAGACTGCCAGACTGGAGTTATTAAAAACCGAACAAGATTAAAAAAACTCTTGTTCGCCCAAAAAAAAGCACTTGGAACAAATGAAAAAAATCCAGTCCATTACAATTTACCAAGAAAAAAAAAATCCAGTCCATAACAAAGTTGGGGGAAAACGAGTCCTTCGCTTTTTAGTTTTAAAAGCAAATATGTATGTGTTTGTATCTAAAAGCAAATATGTATATTGAGGGCACGGTTCTTCGCTTTTTTAGTCTCTAAGCTCGCCTCACATCCCAACTCGCCTGTGTCTGTCTCTGGAGTCTGGACTATATAGACATTGTTGGCAGAAGAGGGTAGCGCCACCCACTTGGCTCCGTAGAGGCAGAAGCGATTCCCGCCAACGCTGGTTCAATTCCATCTGGAGGCGCTTGTTGCTGAAAAAAGTAAAAATCTTTGATTTTGGTGCTTTAGGAGGTTGATCATCGATCTGATTATCGCCATCCTTCAGTTTCTTCAATTTTTTATACGCTCCCATTCGGTGCTTTACTCTCTTCTCTTGGTATCTCTCTTGCTCTTTTCTTCCCCCCAATTTTGATTCCAACTGAGCCGGACACCGTGCATGGCCGCACCGCCTACTTTGCGCTGTATCTGTTTTGTGAGTACAGATGCGTCCTGAGATCATATCTCCCTCCCTCGTCATTTCTTATGGGTAGTCCTGGTCGCCTTTGGTTTTCGTACTAAATCTATGGTTGTTTAGCTCATGTTGATGCTCAAAGTAGCAGGAATGAAGATCCCTACTAGGCAGTAGAGTTTAGCTTGGTGCTGATTTTTGGGTTTCTATTTCTGATCACCATAATCTTCTTCACGTGTAAATTATCTGAAGAATCGTAATTGTCAATAGTTGCAGGTTTCATGAAACTTTAGACAAATTTGAAAGCTGGGGTCTGATTTAAGATTGGTTGTTTCAGTTCAATCGGGTTGAACTGTAACTTTAATAGTTTTCGTTTAAGATGTCTGCTGGACAAGTTATTAAGCGCGCCAAATACAAAGCTTCTGTGAGAGACCATGGTACTCCTGGTGTGCTGAAATTGGTACGGTCCTTTCAAACCCCATTAACGTTTCGTTTTCTTATTTGTTCTGTGCTGTTATCCATGATTTGTTGTTATTCCTTAGAAAACCATTTACATTGTCATCTAATTCATATGCTGTTTATTTCATCTTTTAAGTGCAAAAGAAATGTTGTTGTGAGAGTAAATAATTACAGAATAGGAGAATAAGACATCCTCCAGAAGACACTGGAAAACAACAAAATTATAGGTCAAGTATGCAACAAATCAGCCTAATTACTTTGCATATCCAAGATGGCAACCCTTTTAAAAGAACCATGAGTAGAAAGTAATTTTGAGGCCTTGAACATTCTTCTTTCTCACAATATCTCCAAAGATATACCTTTTGAAATTAGAGCATTGCACCCCAATCAAATGCACTATAATATTGCAAATACTGAACTTTGCCGTTCCTTCCAAACCCTTTAGACCTTATTGATAGAAAACCCTCCAGTCATTAAGGACATACACAACGCTTTCCAAAAACTCTAAACAGCTCACACCACAAAAATCTAGCTACTCAATTATGGGTAACAAGATGTGCAAAATAATTTTGAACTACCTATACATTTGACACAAATATCAGGAGAAATGGCTGTTTTATCCTATGAACCTGCAACAATCATCTGTATTAGCATTAATCCTATTTAGTACTGCTGTCCTAACAAACAACTTCACCTTAGAGGGCACATTATTATTTCAATTGGATTTCATATAGCACAAACTTTTCCTTGTTTGGATAATGGGTCAGAAATTGAAAGAACAATTAAGATGATACTGGAGGAATCTTGGGTCCAAATTCTCTTATCTGAATTGGGTTAAAAAGATGTTGGTATCTGAAAGAAGCAGGACCGAATGCAAATCTTGAGTATTCCTATGATTTATTTTCTTAAAAATGGAAGATCTGAGACATCGAAGTAGAATACAAAATGTGTTGAACATACGTAATCCAACCCAATTATGCTTCCAAAATTGGATATGAGATCCATTTCCCAGACTTAAAGAAACGATAGGGTGAAAGGAATCATAACAGTGAGAAGTAAATTTTCATTGACTTAAATTACCTGATGTCATATCCAAGAAGTTTCTTGAGGCAAATGTCATAGCTATTTACCTACCAGTGCAGTGTTCAGCCACCAAGTATCTTAGACTCCAGTCTCCTTTATTTTTTGGTGTACAACACAATTCTCTTCTTTTTTAAAATATCTAACACTACTGAAGAGGATCCAACATAATTCTCTCTACTCTCTGCACCACACCAACAGGGATACAAAAGAAGCAAATATAGTTAAGTGGGATGCTAGATAAACAGGATTGAATTGGAGTAACGTGCCCACCCTAGAAAAGAAAGCATCTGTCCATTATCAGACATTTAGACAAGTTTGATATTACAGGATACTGGGAAGTTAGAGCTTTAGGACTCCTCCTGAAGGAATACCCAAATACTGAGAGGCCACTGAAGAATCCAACATACAACCATGGAAGCAAAAGTTCAAAGATCCACATTAGACACATGAAGACCAGCCAGACCACTTTTTACTATAGTAATCTTAAGCCCAGAGATAACCTTTAAAATCTGAACAATTGAGAGACTCGTTAAAAAACTTTCTCTATCCTCTTCCAAAAAGAGAATAGTGTCATCAGTAAACTAGAAATGTGAAATTACCAGCGCACTTGAATATGCAAAAATGTCTTTAATAATTGCCTGCTCTAGAGATAATCATGCTCAACACCTAAACCACTCATGTAACAAAAGGGGACTAAGTGTCAGAAAGTGTTAAAATAACTACCAATTTAAGTGGAGTGAGATAAAATAAAATATAGTATCTTGTTATGGAGAAAGTGTGGAAATGACTTGAAATAAAATATTTTTCAAATCTTGATATAGTGTCTTGTAAAATATATTAATGAAGTCCAGTTTTTGTTTTATCAAGATTTGTTTGTTTTTCAATTTTATCTTTAATTCTGAAGGCTTGAATTCGTAGATCTGGTATAGACATGCTTGTTACTGGCTGTTGATGCAAGTTATTGCTGATTGTCGTTCAAATATTTTTTTTCCTTTTTATGCAGACTCTGGAGAAGTTTGTTTTTGGGCCTAATGATCCGACGTCAAACAAAAAGCTTGAAGTCGAGTTCAAATCTATACAGAGTACTTAATATAAAGTCTTTTATATTGGATTTATTTAATGCAATCTGATATATGGCTATACAATCACTTATGAGTCTTTTTTTTCACACCAAGTGTGTGTGTCTGTTGGGAGAGTTTTAATATCTTTCATTTTATTCTTCTTGTAAAATCCAGGTCACAAACACACTAAAGAGGGATCAGATAAACCACCTTGGCTTAACCTTGTCCATTCTCAGGTTATTCTCTGTTTGTTTTTTTTAACTCTTGCAATTCCAATCTACTTTATTGCATAACTAGATTTTTCGCGTGGAGGACTTTTTATTTAGTTCTAAAATATTTTGAATTCAAAAAGAATCTCATTACTAACTCTCCTATCCCAAAAAAAATTGATATCAAATGATATTAATTAAAAATTAATATAGATTTAGAAAATAAAATCAAAGCTAACTAATTATTGTAAAATGATAAAAAAGATTTTAGAATTAAAAAAGATTGAATTTGGCCCCAATAAAGGAAAAAATGCGGGCCTACCGAAAAGATTGACCCCACCTCAAGAGAAAGAATGAATGAATGAAAAACAATGGGACCCACTCAAATAAAAAAAATAGAAAAAAAAGAAGGGCACATAGCCCAAGGGTGGAGTCGCACTGTTTGGCTAACGTATATAGCGGCTCCACCCTACTTTTAATTATATATTGATTGACTTACCATTGCCTGAGTTGAGTCTTGTGCATGATGCTTTTTGTGCTTCATAATTATATTATATAGGAATTAGATTACTGGTTATTGTATTACCAATTTGTTGGTTGCATTCACAAAGATTCACTTAGTATTGCTTTACTTTTGTTTGTTTTATTTTTCTGTTTCTTTTTAAATGAGTTTGTACATTATGAATATGTGTTATTTCAGGGAAGTTACATATTCGAGTTAGAAAGTTTTGCAGATCTAAATGTATGCCGAGAACTTGTGGGTAAGTTTGTGGCAAGGAAGAAGGCTGTTTTTTTGACTTTTCCTAAATCAATGTTCCAACACTCTCATTTGAAGGTTTTGTTTTTTATTAACAAAATAGGTTGCTTCAGCTGTTGTTGAATGAAGATATGCTTCTTGTAATTTATCTTCTTTATACCTTTCTTTGAAGGATTGAATTGACTTTCACCTTTTTTTGGGCATGAGCCTTTTGCTTAGTTAATGAACGGCTGTGATAGTTAATAATAAATATATCTTTGACAATTAGTCATTTGTAGTATAATTGCCACCAGGGTACTTGGCTAAAGGTGCCACTATTTTGCTTTACCTTAGGGCTTAGCTCAAGTCTTTGAAGTATAATCAGGGCAATGGAAATTTGACTTGCAAAATGATTTAATATGGTTGTGTGATCACTTTTTTCTTCTCTTGGCAACAATACAAAATTGATATTGCCATAGAAATCTGTATTAAAAGAGTTCAGGGTGATCATTATAATACTCGTGAAGTGTGACTGAGGGTTTGATGGCATATCATGTATTGAATACGAGTTTTTAAGTTTAGCATGCTTTTTCTTTGTCCTCCCATTTTTTCCCTAAGGAAGTTTACATTACAGGCATATCTTTTAGTTTTTATCAACTTGTTTTTTGACTGTTCAATATATGCTTTCTTAATTCATTGTTCAAAACAATTTATCAAAATGTGCATCTTGGTTTTCTTTGAGCAGGTATTGCGCTCTCCCTCAACAAGCCTGGAGAAGTTCCTCCTGCTGTTTCTGGAGAGCAGTTGAGTCCTGCAGAAATGGAGCTTAGAATTAAGCTACTGCAAGAAGATAGGTATTCGGCTTATAATGATCATTGTGAAATATACTTTGATCATATTTTTAGGAGATGACTTCTGAATGATTCTATAACCTCTTTTGACATAGAGGGATAAATTATAAAATTTATTATGCTACCTTGGGTATCATGATCACTCGTTGGTGGCGCTTTTACTCTAATATGGTTTTAGTTGTTGTGGGTCAGAATATTTTGGAGCAGCAATATAACTCAATCTCATATCTCATACTATTATTATAATTGGATCCAATTTTTTATGCTTTGTTTACTTCAAGGTTATGTTAGTTTCAGATTTTTTTTTGGGTCCAACCTTTTATCAATTTTTCAGTAGTTCAACTTTTGCAGCAAGTTGCAGAAGCTTCATAGGGAACTCGTGGCCAGTGGTAAGCTGACAGAATCAGAGTTTTGGGCTACGAGGAAGGTAAAATAATTTTTCTGAATATAATTATTTAGTTCATTTTTTTTATTCCTGGTGTGATCTGTGATCCTGGGAAAGAGAAAAGGTAGGGGAGAAAGATGGAAAAGAGGATGGAATCACTAACTCTCCATTGTTAGATCCCTTGCATAAAAATAAAATGGGCCAAAACTCGAATATGCCCAACCCACAAGATGTTAACACATGACATAGCTAACACTTTATTCTGAGACCTGGTTTCCAAATGGCATTTGATTTTAAGTTTAAACTACATAATGTTCAGCTGATACGTCTTTTTTTAATGTTATGCTAAAAGGAATGTTTACCATTTTAACTACTAAGTTTTTTAACTTAAAAAACATGTTGCAGAAATTGCTGGATAGAGATGAAAGCAGAAAGTCAAAACAGCGGGTTGGCTTTAAAAATTCTATGATCTTTGACACAAAGCCCATGAGTGATGGTCGGGTATGATAGTGCCTCTCCTTTTTCTACGTGGTGTTGTGTCTCTATGATTTCCTTCGATGTTGTGCTTTATGGTTGGACAGTTGGTTGCCATTATGAGAACCCGTTTGATCTAATTACTTGCTTGTTGCACCTGTTAAAGTATTTTGACAGATGTTAATTTAGAGTGGAAAAAAAGAAAAAGAATTCTTCTGAGTGTGGAACTTATATTTTGAAAGTTATAGAATGTTTAAGGGTGCTGTGATAAATGGGAATTGAATCTACATTATTGATTCTCTCCCTCTCTCTCTTTTAGAGTTTGATCATTAAATTTTCTGCATGAATTTTTGTTTCCGGTACATTTATCTGTTATTGTGATATTTATTTATCTTATTCTGTTTTTCAGACTAATCAGGTTACATTCAGTTTAACACCAGAGATAAAATATCAAGTATGTTTCTTCCTCCAACTCTGTCCACTATTTGTCAATCAGATATATAATCATATTATGGGATATTTTATCCAACTAGAGTGGGTCATGTGCATTTGTATGGAGTCTAAAATGAGTTATACTGTTCACAACTTGTGAATAGTGTGGCTCCTAACACTTTTTATACTTTATATTGATAGCACAATGCAGATTTGATTTATCCTGCTGTGCACTTGGCAGAAATATGGTTCACTAGCATGTTGTCTAGTGTAAGGCAAGATAGCATAAAGGTCATATAATAGTAGGATAAACTCTATGCTTGATAATCTGCTAGACCATTTTTTTTTTGTATAAATAGCATGGTTTGTTTGGAAAGTGAATTTATTCACTTAACAGATTACTTCTTTCTTCTTCACTGATTGTCTGGCTTATCAGTTCTGCTTGACCAATAATATTCTAAGCTGTAGCATGCAGCACTTGCATATGTTATATCTAAGAATTACCTTCTTTGAGTGTTTATTTTTATTATTATTTTTTAATGATAGATGAATGTTCTTATTCCCTTCCTCTTTCTCTCTCTCTCTGTCTTTTTTCTCATTCTGTCTTTCCAGATTTTTGCCCTGAAACCAGCTGTTCACCAGGCATTCCTTAATTTTGTCCCTAGTAAGGTACAACACTAAGAAGTTTTCCTGAATTTTGTTTTGCGTCTCTGATGGCCATTGGTATAAAATCATTTACCTCGTTTTCTATTTAAAGCTTTGTTCTCAATTCTCCATTGTCTTCTAATTTTAGATGTCAGAGAAGGATTTCTGGACCAAGTATTTTAGAGCTGAATACCTCCACAGTACCAAAAATGCTGTTGCAGCAGCTGCTGAAGCTGCTGAAGATGAAGAGCTTGCTGTTTTTCTGAAAGACGATGAGATATTGGAAACAGAATCCCGGAAAAAGGTATTTCTCATTTGTTCTTGGTAGGGATATAATGCAGAAGGGATAATTATAATTAGATTATATCATAAAATATTTAGGTTTTTAATTACTTATCAGGTTATTTAGATTTAATTTATTTTGAATTTATTTTATCTTTTAGGACTTGGTTATTTTATTTAAATTTATCTTTATCTTATATTTTAGGATGTAGTTTAATTTAATATTTATCTTCTATTTAGAATTAAATTATTTTATTCTTTTAGGATCCTAGTTAGATTATAATTTAGGACTCTATAGATAAGTCTTAGAACCTCTCATTCTAATCATTTCTCTTTTTCTATTGATTGAATATTATTTGGGACTTTTTAGTGAATTTTCTCTCCTTTTTAATTTTTTACCCTTTCTCTACCCTGTCCTACATCAGGATCCTTGGGATCATTCTCCTTTCCTTCAAATTATATGAAAACATTTTTGCCCTTCTCGTATGTATGTTTGCAGGTTCGACGGGTTGATCCAACTTTAGACATGGAAGCAGACCAAGGAGATGATTACACTCATCTTCCTGTATGGTGAATGAAATCATTCCTCTACCTTTTTTAGGAGGTTCCTTACATTGTTAATGTGATTATTCTGTGTTTATATATTTATCTTCGGTTTTCATTTAATGCATTTTTATTTATTGCTATGGATTTTAGTGGGAGAAATAAATGGCAGTCAACTCTGCTGGGATGAACATGCTTTTGTAAATTTCATGGTTGTTATTTTTATTTATTTTCTAAAAGTATTTGAACCATCTTAAATGTGGGTTTCTATGGAAGTTTAGAAGAAGAAATGATAAGAATAGATATATAATATATGTGATGATCTGGAAATTAGGCAATCTTGGAGTCTCATATGGAAGTCAATATAGTTTGTACCCAAACATTATATTAGCAGATACTAGATTACTTTAACTCAGGTTATACTGATCTTATCCTTTATCCATACCATCTGCTCTGTGCCAGATATTAGTTGCTGAAATAATTTCTGATGTTTTAAATGTATCTATTAATATTTGCAGTATTAGTTGAGAAGCACTAGGTCATTGAATTCTTCTTTCCTAACGTTTTATGCTCTTTTTGGTGAGAAGGATCAT
The DNA here is from genome assembly GCA_026686845.1 of Adenanthera pavonina. NCBI lineage: Eukaryota > Viridiplantae > Streptophyta > Magnoliopsida > Fabales > Fabaceae > Adenanthera > Adenanthera pavonina. Next base: position 9,273,681 of record JAIVEN010000026.1, on the reverse strand, counting down.
GGGATCTTCCGTGATGGTAGCAAGGAGGTATCTGAAGCACAGCATCAGCTGTATCGTAGGACTTTTTTGCAAGATCTTAACCGACAAGGTGCAGTTGTGCTTGAAGGAAGAACTGTAGGTATTGTTTTTCACACATTTACTAGACATAATTATAATTATTTGATATTTGATTCTCATATTGGACTATTGGTTTGTTGCATTCCTTCACCATATCTGCTAAGTGAGTATATCCCTTACATTTTGTCTTGCAATGTAATTTGTAGTCTTTGAGGACAGACAATACAGGTCTGTGGTTGTAAAGTCTGTAAAGATTCATTAGTATTTTATATCCTGATTAGATTGTTCTTGATATTTAATGCACCTCACTCCAAGAGCCAGAGGAAAACTACTCTAATATTATATTTGCTCTTTTTTTTCCATTTTTATTTTCAAAACTATATGGTGTGCTGGTAATATAGTTCCATATGGAGCAACGTTTGTGAGTGTTGTACTTCTTTCAGTAATTAGATAGAGGAAATGTCTGCATGATTTAGCCTACATATGAGGGAAATCAAAGAAGCTGCAAGGATTTGATGCCTCCTTTATTTATTTATTTCATTTTTGTGTATAAAAAGGAATGAAGAGTTTTTAGTTCAGTAAACAACTAAGTGCTCGTTTGGTTTGTCTTTTTATAAAAGTACTTTTAAAATAACTACAGTTTACAAAAATGAAGTTTAGATAAAAGTAGAGTAGTTTACTGAAAAGCTGTTTGGATGAAAAAGGAGAAAATGATGGTTAGAAAGTGCAGTTACGTTTCCAAAAATGGCAACCAAACAGGCACTAAGTATGTATGGTTTTTTGCCGTTTGATGGGCTAATGAGTTTGATTTCCGCACTTATCTAGATACAGAAATGGAACACCAAAGATCAGTAGCAGAAGTTCTTACAAGGACAAGACATGGTTATTGGCCCGACCTGTTTCTTGTTCTTTCCTCTTCCATTCAGTGTGGAGCTAGCTCTTATTTATAACTCCTATGCAGAATCTGATGAGGATATAGAGCAGGAGAGACGTAACAGAATTTCTCGGATGACCCAGATTGAGGATCTCCAGGAACAGGGTGATAATCAATTTGCTTCACTCTGTATCAAGGTCCACCTTGATCTCAACCATTAAATGTCTTGTTGGAAATCACTATTTAATTTAATGAAGTTATTTTTAGTTGTTTTATTTTAATTTAGTTAGGAATTTTTTTTTTGTTAGTTCCTTTTATCGCTTACAATTACTTTTGGTATTCTGTTTTGATTTTGCTAAGATAATACCTTAGGCCTTTTAGTTTGGTTTGTCTCCTACGCTTTAGCTGTTTTGTTTTATTTTCTTTAAATATTCTTTATGTCTTAGTTACTTTTGGGAGCTTGAATCTCCATCTTATCTTCTATAACAAATTGGGTCTTCTGCACTGTAGAGGATCTGTGGTTCTTCAATACATGTTCTTGTTGCTAATTAATAAAATAAGTTATTAACCCTGAATTTCTACATGCCCAATAATCATTTCAGACTCCATAGTACTTACATATTTCTACTCAATAGTTGTGTAGTATAAAATTTTACATCTAGTTAATATATGTTTACTTTTATGTTTGTTTCTTTCTTGAAACCAGGATCCTCGAGAGTACTTTGATGCCCAACAAGTTAATGCTGTTAAAACTTTGGATCATTCACAAGCCGGATTGGATCAAACAAGATGCAATTTGAGTTCTGAGGAAGCATATAGCTCTTTGAGGGCGTCTATATCCAAAACAAAGACTATAGGGTTAAGTGATCCCCTAGTTAGTCCTGAGGTTGCTTTTAGGGTAATGGCAGCTTTTTGTCTATTAATTTGTAGAAAATAAACTTCTTAAATAATTGACAAATATGTATGCCTATCTGATTAAATGCTTAATAATATACTAGGACCAATGGACTACATTTATTCCTCTTTCTTCTACCTTTTGTCTCTTCTGTCAATCAATTTATGATCCTATTGAAATATGAATGTTGTTTTATACAGGTTCTTACTGGACTGACAAAGAATATCTCAAGCACCAAATATCAGTTTGGAAAAAATTCCCAGGAGAGCGTCCTGGATATATTGCCTAATACAACTAAGGAGCAGCTGCTAGATGTGAGTAAATGTCAATTGTTTCTGAGTTCTTTGAGAAGGGGAACATTGGGAGAAAGGGTGGGAAATAAATAGAGACTGGGATAAAATTTTGAGCTTTTCTACAAATGTTTGCTGATAAATTGTGGCATATGATGCCCGTATCTTCGAGCTGTAGTTTCGAATTTTCTAATAATATTAGCATCTTGTTTTGGGTAATTCTAAATGTTTTTAGATATGTATGTAATACATGCTTTCTTCTTTCCAGCATTGGGTGTGTAGTCAGGAACTCCTGAGGCATTTCTGGTCTTCATATCCAATTACAACACCAAACCTTAATACTAAGGTAATTTTTTAGCTTTTATCATTTCAAGAAGACCTTTTATGGTCTATTGCTTGAATTTATGCACATTGAATCTGATGTCATTTGCTTTTGTTTGTAAATTGATATCATTTTATGTTTTTATCTCGTATGTTATTTTTTCCCCTGTTCTTCCTTTTGCCTGGTCTATTTCTTTATCTCTCTTTTCCCATTTTGTTAAGGTTTAATGCATTTGAAGCATGATGTCATGATCGTTATGTTTTCTTGACAAAATAGCCCAGCATTGTTGGTGAAGTCTCTGTCTTATTGGCTACAGTGCCAAGATTTGTTGACTTTTGTCTTGGTTGAAGTGTATGAGTTGTCAAAATCCTAAGTTTGGCATCTAACTGCTTTTGTGGTCAGAGAAGTCAGTACAATTTTATAAATAAGTTGCTTGATTTACAAAGTCTTGCCCTGATTTTAACTTTGGAATTAAATTTAATCAATCTGGTATGGCAAGAAGAGGTAACGACAGATGGTTTAACTTTATTGTCATGTCATGTGTACATCCAAGCTTTTCTTTCAGGCTAAGTAATTGTTAAGAAAATGTTTAACTAAGCTATCAAGCTCTTTGGTCAAAGAGGCTCTGATGTTATGCTGAAGAACTAGTCAGCCTAATAGCATAAGCTGCTAAGCAAGGACCAAAGATGGATGATGCTTTATTATCATAACATAAACGAGAAACCAATCAGAAGGGACTTGGTAATCGCACTATAGTGATTTATCAGCCAGTCATTTGAAGAGTTGGGAGGGTTTCTCTTGAAATATGCCATTGGTAGAAATTTGGTTGTCTTGTATAATATTAGTGAAGGGATTTACTACAGGGGGATGCTTTGTGTATTTTACTTATTATACATTTTTTTATCATTCATTTGCTTATTGAATGCAGGTGAACAGACTGAAGGATTCCATATCACAAATGTATTCTAAACTTGAGGTAATTATTTCGCGATGCTATTACTTGGAAACTTCCAACAGTTTTATTTTCCTCTTTTTTCTGAGAAGTTACTTATAGCCTTTATATTTTCCATTTTATTTAATTCTCAGGAAATAAAGGTATCTGCACGGTCAGACCTGCGGCACCAGGTTTCCCTTATTGTTCATCCCATGCAGCAGGTAAGCACTTCATACTCATTTGACTGTTTTTCATTTCTTAATATACAATTTTCATTAAATGGTGTATCCTCTGCCTCCTAAAATGAAATATTAAAAAGGAGACATGGAGTAAGTATTTAAGCAATCTATTATCAATTAATGAAATGAAATGATGGGATGTTAAAAGAAATAATTGTTACTTCAATATAATGATACTATACCAGCAGGCCTAGCACCTGTTCTTTGGATTCTCTGTGACTTAACTTACATGGCGCTGAACACTCTAAATGAATTTGAGTTGCTACTTTGATCTCAAGTCTGAATTTTCATCTATTTGACATTCGCCTGAACGTTGTTTGGGCTCCTTGACTCCTAGTACTATGTCTTTTCGGGGTCAGTGGATGGGCAATGCCTTTGTTGCTTGTCATATTAATATGTCACCTTTGCATTGTATCTTATGTTGGATTATAACCTATGGACAAATATGTCAGGTGCTGGATGCGGCCTTATTACATTATGATGCGGACAAGCGAAAACGAAATGCAAAAGCACAGAAGCCTAATGGATATGTCTAAGATTAGCCTAATGTTTCACCCCCTGTTAGCTCTCAAGCTGCTTGCTGTAACATTAATTAATAGAAATGCGGATTGCATCAATTTTGCTGTTACCTCGATTGCATATTTGTTACTTATCATGATGAATGAATGCTAGATTTCGTAAGCAAGAGTAATAAAGAAATAGTTGCCATCTCAGAAATCTTGTTGAGGAATTCTCTGGCAGTTTGCAATAGGTGGAAAATCTGATGAGCACACCAAAAACTTTAAGCTGTTCTTGAGAATTATGCCTCACCGCCGTCTGAGTCCACACTATAAGCAATTTTGAATAACTTGGTCAATTTTGTCTACAAAACTATACCTTGGTAAATTTGATGGCTCTGTGTATGTCTTAGACTGAGATAATGTCTCTCGCTTGTGAACACCAGACACATTTCTACTTTTAGTAACACATTAGTACGTTGGGAGTTCTTTGTTAAATATTTTCAGTGACTGTTATTTATAGATTCACATGAAGCCAGTGTCAATGGATTCAGGCCTTACCTCTGTTTTTCCAGCTTTTTCCTGGATTTTATAAGTGATTATAGATTTATTCATCAAAGTACTATTTAAAGAAGTTGTGATTTTAGCCTCAGTGTGATTGCCCTTTTGAAAATAACATACACCACTAATAAATTTGTTTTTTTTTTAGCCTGCAGTCAGGCATCAATCAATAATTATTGATAACATGTATCTCTCTCTGTTCTGCACTTACTTTCTCTCTCATCTGTTGTAAGTGATAATTTTTAGAAGCTATTTTAAAAGTTTAAAAAAAAAAAAAAAGAAAAGTGATTTTTCCTTTGAAAAAAAACTGAAACAAAAGGCTATAAGTTTGCCAGAATCATTATTGTTAGGTCTTGTGCAGCTGGTGAACAGTAATTCTAGTGAAAGAAAGATGCTGATACTAACCATACTATACCCGAATAATTGCTTGTTTTTGAACCATAAGAAAATGAAAATTCCCGCTATGCCTTTCTCTATGTGATTTATAAAACAACATTGACTTTATCCCACTAATGTGAGGTCGGCTATATGGATCATACGACGCCATTGGATTTTATCAAACATCATCTTCTCAGACAAATCATTTCTCAAGAGGTCATTCTTTATAATTTCTCTTAGTATCATTTTTTGTCTTTCTTTACGCCTTTTGATAGGGTTTCAAGTCATTTAATCAACTCTCATCACTGGATCCTCTTGTTCTCTTCTTTATACATGCTCAAACCACTTTAAACGATTTTTCACCATTTTCTCCTTAATAGGTGCTACTCCGACTTTCCTTCGTATACAATCATTTGGTATCTTATCTAATTTTATATGACCACATATTCATCTCAATATTCTCATCTTTGCTACTCTCATCTTATACTCTTGTTGTCCTTTCAAAGCCAACATTCATTATTATATAACATCGCTAAACTTATAACTGCTTGACAAAATTTTTCTTTAAACTTTATAGGTATCTTACAGTCACAAATAACTCCTGATACTTTTCTTCACTTTAACTACCCAACTTGTATCTTATGCAAAACATCTTCATCAATTTCACCGTCACTCTGTAAAATCGATCACAAATATCTGAACTTTAACACTTCTAGAATGGTTTGCTTTCCAATTTTTACCTCTAAATCATTTCTAACTGGTCTCTTGTTAAATTTGCAATGCATATATTCGGTCTTACTTCTACTCAAGCGGAAACATTTTGATTTCAAAGTGTGTCTCCACAACTCAAGTTTAAAGTTGACCTCTTTTCTTGAGTCTTCAATTAAGACCATATCATCCGTGAAAAGTATACACTTTGAAATTTCCTTCTGTATATGTTCTGTTAGAACATTCAAAACCAAATCAAACAAGTATGGATTCAAGGAAGATCCTTGATATAAGCCTATCTTTATAGGAAAATCTTTTGTCTCACTTCCAGGAGTTCTCACACTTGTTGTTCCCCCTTATATATATCCTTTATGACTTGGATATAAGCCACACGAACATATTTTTTTCCATTACTTTCCATAGCATATCTCTTGGTACTTTATCATGGACTTTTTCCAAATTAATGAAAACCATATGCAAGTCTCTCTCTTTACTCCGATATTTTTCAATCAAACCCCTTAATAAATAAATAGTTTCTGTTGTGGATCGTTCTGGCATAAATCCAAATTAGTTTTCCGAAATACGAGATTCTTTTCTTAGTCTAAGCTCAATCACTCTTTCCCAAGGTTTCATGGTATAACTCATGAGTTTTATCCCTCGATAATTTACATAATTATGAATATCTCTCTTGTTCTTGTATATAGGCACCAGAGTATTCTTTCTCCATTTCTCTGACATTTTCTTGGACCTTAAGATCTCGTTGAATAACTTAGTGAACCACAAAACTCCCTTATCTTCTAAGAACTTCCAAATTTCAATAGGAATACCATCGGGACCAATAGCTTTACCATTATACATTCTTTTAAGAGTTTCTTTTACCTTTTCAACCCGAATCCTATGATAGAAGTTTAAATTCAGATCATTTTCGTGAGTTGTTAATCCTTTTGTATCAATAGTCATACCCAATCAATCATTGAAAAGCTTATAAAAATAACTTCTCATCTTTCTTTGATATCATCATCTGTAATCAAAACTTTTCCTTCCTCATCCTTAATGCATCTTACTTGTTCCAAATCTCTTAACTTTCTTTCCCTTCTCTTTGTAATTTTGTAAATTTTATGTTAATTATTCTTGATTCCTAAATACAGGTAGAATTTCTCAAAAGTTTTAGATCGAGTCTTACTCATTACTTTCTTAGTCTCATTTTTAGCTAACCGATAACATTTCCAATTTTTATCATTATTGCACAAATGCAAAGTTTTGAAACACTCTTTCTTATGTTTGACATTCTCCTGCATACTATCACTCCACCACTAAAATTCTTTATCTTTAAGTCTAAAACCTTTTGATTCACCTAGGATTACTTTAGCGATATCCTTGATCTTTTTAGCCATCTCTTCTCACAAGATGTTAGCACTTCCCTGCGACTCTCAATTGCCTCCCTTCAGGACTTTTCTCATAAAGGTCAATTATTTCTCATCTTTTAATTATCACCACTTGATCCTAAGATTTAAGACTTTTCGACTTTTCAGTTTACGGTTCTTAACCAACACATTAAGGACCAAGACCCTATGTTGTGAAGTTAAGCTCTCACCAGAGATTACTTTGCAGTATTTACAAGTTCTTCTATTTGAGTTCCTCACAAAAAAGAAGTCAATTTACGACATTTGGACTTTACTATTATATGTGATTAAATGCTCTTCCCGTTTCTTGAAGTAAGTGTTTACAATCATAAGGTTATAAGTCATTGAAAAATCAAGAATGGAATGTCCATCCTCGTTTACTTCTCCAAAATCATATCTGCCATGAGCTCCCATATATTGTCTTGTTTCTTTTTCCACATGACCATTAAGGTCTCCCCTAATGACGATCTTTTTCTCTTGTGGGATATCTCGAATTAAGTCCTCCAAATCTTCTCAAAATTTTTCCTTAATATGTGTTCCAACCCTACATTAGGTACACAAGCATTAATAATATTAAAAGTATCGTGCCTAATAGCCAATTTTAAGGATAAGATCCTATCTTCAATCCTTCTGACTTCTACCACATTCTTTTTCCAATCTTTATCCACAATAATACTAAGTTCATTTCTTGCTCTAACATTCCCTACATATCAAAATTTAAAACCAGTCGTGTCTAACTTCTTAACATTTTCTCCCACCCATTTAGTTTCTTAAAGAAACAAGATGTTAATTCTCTTTTGAATCGTAGCATCCACTACCTCTATAGATTTATCTGTTAGAGTACCAATATTCCAAGAATCGAACATAATCTTATTCTTCTGAGCTAACTTCATTCTCCATATGATTTATATCATGTTTTTATTTTTTTGGAATTATGGATTTGGTTTATCTGGCATTATTACTAATCCCAAATTTATAGATCCTTGGTCCTTTTCACAAAATTGATATTTGGAGTTGGCTTACTTGAGCTTCTCGCACATGTATTAGCTTCTTCTTTGGCCAACTAAATTAAGAGTTGATTAAATTTAATTACAATTGCTTATACCTTTACATTATATTTTTAATTTTAATTTGAAATATTACAAGTGAATTATATTTTAATAATCTCATAACAAGTGTATCATTAAATTAAATAATAATACATAATTATTTGTAAAAATTATATCTTTATCGTTATATTATTAAAAATTGTATACTTATCATATTTTAATTAAATATTTAATAATAACATCATAAAAACTACATATAACAATTATTGCAATGCTTGCCGGTTTCCTTGTTTATCATGGTAAGAATACTTTTAAGTTTTTATTCAATTTCCTTTTAAAACTAATTTTAGAGATATATTTTTTATATCAATTAAACATATTTAAGTGTTCATTCATAATCAAGTTTTTATAAAAAAATAATGAAGTTTAGATTTTCAATGATAACAAATATGGAAAAATTACTCTTTTTATGTGCACACCAACTATGCAAAATATTATTTTTAATAAAAATAAATAAGGATTTGTTTTTTATAAACCAGAAAACTAATTTTCATAATACATCAAATATTGAAAAAAAAATGTAAACTAACAGAATTAGAAGAGGTCGGTACCATGTTTAAGAAAAAACAAAAATCTGTACCTTGGATTTACTGCTATACAAGGAAAGAGAGGCCAGAACGAAGCTCGCTGTGGAAAACCAAAGCTGAACCATCATCGGCGTTCACTGCACCTAAAAAAATGCAAAATCAAGCTTCACCAGCAGCTGTATCAACCTTACCTCCATTTCCTCCTTCATCCTTCAACCCCAAATCAACCCTTCTCATTGTACTCTTCTTTTCCCTTCTCTCGATTCTTCTAATCGTTTCCCTTTCTTCCTCTTCCTCCACCCCTTCCCATTCTGGGCCCGACCCCTTTCTCTTTCCTTCCCACCAAACCCACCGCATCATCTTCGACAAAACCGCCTCTTCCGATCCCTCCCCTCCTTCCATAGCCTACCTCATTTCTGGATCTCGCCTCGACTCGGGTCGGGTCCTCCGATTGCTTCTCGCCACTTACCATCCCCGCAACCACTACCTCCTCCACCTCGACCCCTCTGCTCCTCATGCTGATCGCGAGAGACTTGCTCTTGCTGTACAGTCTAACCCTATATTCCGAGCTGCCCAAAACGTCGACGTTATGGGGAAACCCGATTTTGCCTACCCCAAAGGGTCGTCTCCGATTTCTTTCACGCTCCACGGCGCGTCAATACTGCTTCGCTTGTCGGTGAAATGGAATTGGTTTATCAGTCTGAGTGCTGATGCTTATCCACTTGTTACACCAGATGGTATGGTATGGCGAATTTTTTATTGCATAGTTTTTCACTTCTCCATGGATATACATTTTCTCTTTTATTGGATTTATGATCTTGAATTTTGTGCGGATATCAGATCTCCTCCACATTTTGTCATTTCTGCCCAAGGATGTGAATTTTGTGAATCATTCGAGTTATATTGGCTGGAGAGAGTAAGCTAATTTATTCCTTTTCTGTTTGTCAAGTATGTCTGTATTGTGCATTACAATAATTAAGCGATCGTTGTCGTATATTCTATGCAGAAACTTATTTTCCTTGGTGTTTGATAATATAGGTCAAGAAAGTTTAGACCCATTATTGTTGATCCGGGCCTTTATCATTCAGAGGGTACTGAAATGTTTTTTGCTACTCAGAAGAGGGAGTACCCTAATGCCTTTCGCTTGTTTACAGGTAAGGCCTTTCTAGGAATCCCACTTTTTGAATGTTTTCTTTGTTTTTAGTTTGAAACATACTTATTAGATCAAACGTGATATTTTGTCAGGTGAATTTGGTTACAGTTTCTATTTTACGTTTTAGAATTTATGTAACAATTAGATCAACTTATATTCTGCTACAAAGTAATGGATAAGGGGAAGTAGGTAGATCAATGTGACGTCTGGCTTTTCTGACATTTGAATTTCAGTTCAAGCCAGGCATAAATGGACCAGTAGTTGATCTCATGGAATGAGATTACTTCTTCAGGTGGGTGGGTTCATTTCCAAGGCTAGAACACTTCATTCAATGCCAGAACAAATATGGGAGCATGTAGGGATTGGTTTATTCATCCTGTGAAAAATACACAGAAAGTCAATTTGGGTAAAATCTCTTAGGTTATGGGCAGCAAACCAAAAAGTTTGTAGTATTTACAGAATTACAGTGTCCCCTATTGGTAGAGTAGGATATACTTGTATATCACGTCAGCATCAAATAACTGACTAGAACTCAACTTTATAAGCAGTTTTGCTTATAATAACTGGCTGTTAATCAAGTTACTGGGGAAAATGAACCTGAGGCTTTGCACAATATCTGGACTATGGATGATGATGTTCCGTGGTTGAAAAGACTGAAAAATCTGTGGGAAATTGAAGGGATAAACAATGCAAAAGGTTGCAATTTTTGGCACGTTTTTAGAGATAGCTGCTTGATTTTAAAACTCAAAAATCGAAAGTGCATTTTTCTTAATATTCTAAGCAGTGGCAATTATTATCATTCTTCAAGTTTTAATCCAAAGGACAGTGATGGCTAAAGGTTTTGGGCTATTTGAGTTAAACAAAGTTGGTAAAGCTTGATATTTTGAAGAGTCAAGAAATAATTAAAATTTAGGGCTGTATATTAGGAATGAAGGAACAAGTCTATCAGTACAAGGGAAACTAGTAAGGGTTTCTTGTAAATGAAGCCTTCTATGAAACAAAATGTTAACTCTATAACAAGACCGAGCAGAAAATTCCCTCTGACTATTATTGCGATTTTTTAATATAAAAATCTGTTTTAAAAATGCTTTCTAATATAGTAAATACTTAACAATGGACACGACATAATGTAGTTTCTTAGGTATTTGCTGTCACATTTTTAAACAAAAACATAGCATAATAACTCCTGAGCACATGGTCAACTCCCTAAAAGATATTTTCCACATGTGATAATTTTATTAAAGAACCTTATAACAAACATCTAAAAAACTACATCTATGTATTTTCTATCAGCACTATTAGTATTAGTTAGTGATTAGTTATTTGTAATTTTCTTTGATTCTCTTAAAACTCCAGTAAAGCAAGAAAATAACGGCTCATGTGTTTATTTTATCCAAAAAAAAGTAGTTCATATGTTTAAAATGAGTCAATATGGAACCTTCATATCTCATTTATAAAGAAATTCTATGTAAGAACTGAGTTAATCTGGTCTTCTCTTTTGCAGGCTCAACATTTTCTATCTTGAGTCGTAGGTTTCTGGAATTTTGCATCTTGGGAGAAGACAACCTCCCAAGGACTCTGCTGATGTATTTTGCAAACACCCCTAAATCACTTTCCAGCTATTTCCCTACGGTTCTCTGTAATTCTCGCAGATTCAGCAGGACAATTGTTAATCAGAACTTGCTATATAATACTTTTGATAAACCTTCTGTGGATGAACCCCGGGCACTAAATTCCAGTGATTTTAATGACATGGTTAATAGCGGTGCTGCCTTTGCTCGAAAATTCCAGCCAAATGATTCAGTGCTTGATTTCATTGATGAAAAAATTTTGGGTCGAAGCCCTGAATCAGTTGTGCCTGGTGGATGGTGTCTAGGTGATCCTGGAAATGAGACATGTTCAACTTGGGGAGATGCTGATATATTGAGACCAGGTCCAGGATCTCGAAGACTTGAGAGAGCAATTGTTGAATTGCTGTCAAATGGTACTTTCCGTTCTCCTCTTTGTAAAGTTTAATGAAGTGACTCTCACGCATTCATTGATGTAATAGAGTAGAAACCCACCTACAAAGAAAAGGTGCAAAGGCTTGGAAGAATCAACTGATTTGTTGTCTTCTTATTCCTCTTGGAAATCTTGTAGCAAGTTATAGTCGGTACTGGGTACAAACTAGGTATGATTACTAATTCTTTTAGAGAAGTTAAATTTTTGCTACTTCTGGATGGCAAATTTAATATGTATGTCAAATATATGTGCGGTGTGAAAAATGGATTAAATATACCATAGTTGGGTTTTGCACCCATTTTCATCTTCAAAATGTGTCAATGTCTAAACTCTATATGTTTTTTTTAACATTCATGTCTTCCTAAATCATGAGAAGTTACTGGATCAAGAAATAAACTATTGAACCGTGGGATAAAAAAAAAAGGCGCCCCCGCAAAAAAAAAATCTTTCCTGTATATAATGGAATAAAGGTTTTCTTTAACGGAAAAATGGTATTATCTTAAAACATGAGGGGATTAATTTTCATTGGCCCTGTTGTCCTCTAAATCATGAGTTGCATTGTCTGGCTAGAGGGAAGAGGGAGAAGAAAGGAAATTGTGGAAGGATTCTGTTTTTGGATTAGGAAGGAAAACTAAATCTGTGGCCCCCCTTATTTTGCGGTGATGACAGAGAAGCCTTAAGGGAGGGAAGAGGAGAGAGAATCCTTCTCTCTTGTTTGATTATTAAATTTCCAATGCAAACTAAAATGGGTCTCATGTTTTGCCCCTTTTTTTTCCTATGTATTGCCCTTGGTAGGAGAATATGAGGTCAACATTGTTTGTATTGTTAACTAATGCATCCGAGCCTAAAAACAAATATACATGATGGGCATTATGTTCACAAATAAAAATATTAAACTTGATGGAAGATAATAAACTCATTTGACATCTTGCTTACATGTATTTTTTTAAACAAAACGAAATAAAGGAAAGAAAATTTTTTTTCTCGTATAAGTGAATGATAGTTTTTTTTTCCGGGTGTACAAACAGGGTCTAGAGACCCATAAACTAGAACAAAACAAAATACAGAAGCAAAATTAATTCGCTACAATGCGTAGTTCACCATGATTTGCTAAGTCCATCCTCATGAGCCTTTGAAGTTCAGAAGATGGTGTAGCTATGTAATTATATGTTAACTGTCCAACTAGGCTGAAACTCATCATGAAATGCGCGCATCTGTTGGCTTCTCTGTAACTATGTTGTATTTGGATGTCCCATTTATGCACTTTCTTCTACTAGTACTTTTTTATTCTTTTTCCCCCCCCCCCCCCCCCCCCATTTCTCTGTTATTATACCAAACCAATGCATTATTTTCTTTTCAAGTGTGATCAGTATGTCAATCATGCAATTAATTTTGACCAAAAAAATCATGCAATTATTTTTTTTTTTTTTTTAGACAGCGAAGAAAGGAGACATGGTTTGAAATTGTTGCTCATAGAAAGAACTCAAACTGTTAAAGCATTCCCAACTCATTAAATGGCTCACTTGCATTCATGTATTGCCATTGCTACTTGCTAGTTTTAGGGATGCCTCGTCGGTCATTAAACCATCCTAGCCGTCAGAAAGCCCAAGCTTTTTCCAAGGGTCATAGAATTGACATTTTCTGGAGATGACATTGTAATATCTGTCTAATGAATTTTTAGATTCTATAAAGTGCTAAGCGGGTAAAATGTTCCTTGTGCTAGATAAAACAAAACACAATAAAAATTTGTGAGACTTGCTTTCTCTCGTCTTATCTACTTTTTTATTTTTACTATTCACTTTAAGGACATTTCATACTTCAAAAAGGTGGCTGCAGCGAAATTAGAAACAGCCCTCCACCCAAAAAGCCAACTTGATTGAAGATAAAGTGACATTCAATAGAAATCAGATTACTGGTGCCAAAATTGAATGTCAAATTTGGTTATGACTTAATGACACACACCAGTTTTTCGGAAATGTAGTTGGCATGAAACGCTCCTCCAGGAATAGCAATAGATGTTGCAAGTAAATGATCACCAATGGCTCCACTTGCCGCACCCCAAGGAGACTGAAGAATCAGACACTACAGAGGTTAATAAAATGAGAAAAATGATATTTTAAATTGTCTCAGAAGTAAAACTGTACCTGAGCAGCACCAAGCGCAATTGTTGCAAGCATTGATTGATCTCCCCATTCCTAAAGCAATTTCAGTTCAAATCAAACTCTGTTCGAGGTCATATATGACAATATAAACACTTGGTACTTTAAAGATAAAAAGGCAAGGAGGCTTACTGCAAAAAGTACAAGCTTGAATGATTTCCATAAAATCTCAAGTTGATTGGAAAACCGCTATGACACCGAAAGACACATTGGAAAGATGAGATGGAATGGGAGAGTAGAAGGGTATAAGAATTAGATCAAATAATCCATGCTCACAAACATGAGCCTGTTAATAAAGTATATGCGGACATCATGGTTGAAAGAAATCAATTTTACATGTATGGAATTTATCACAATGTCGACAGAATATATTAAAATTCATACAAAAATCTCTTATTGAAAATAAGGTCCATGTTATGTATAAGTTTTTTTTTTCTTTTTTTAAGCCAGAATGTTATGCATAAGATTTAAACCTTTTCTTTCACAAGCTCTTCTGCTTCAGCAATCATCCAGTTCGGGACTGCTGTTATCATCACTCTTAACTGTATCAGATGGAAGATCCCGTGCATCTTCTACTGATTTCAGGCCAAAAAACAAAAGAAGAGTTGCTGCTGCATATTCTCCAATTGGCAAGGCTGTGAATAGACCAAACAATGTGAAACATCAGCAATCAGCAGAACTAATGGTCCAGACTTAACTTTTGAGGATAAAATTGTGTTCTAATAATGGAAATTATGATCCTTTCTTTTCAAGATTGTACTTGCCTTTCTGATAAAAAAATGGAAATTGTGAAAGAAAAAATGTCCTTTATGAAAGCTGATTGAATCCTTTAAGAAAATACAATTACAAACTAGAACTTTAAAAATAAGATAGCTAAACAATTTTAAACAGTATTCAGGACTTAGAGATCACTGCTCAAGGTGGAAATTACTGCAAGTGTGAAACAGTGAAGACTGCTCGAGGGCCAGATAACCCAAAGCTGACAGTTGCAGTTTAATAACTTCACATTTCTAACTTACAAATTAACAAGATGCTGTTTCCAATATTTAATCAATTAACAAACGGCCAATGCAGGATGGTTGACTAATGACAGCAATGGTAATAAGTTTTCACCTTAACTCAGCATATGTAATTTTAAACATGCTTGGCAAGATAAAGTCATATTCTGTTCGGCAACATGAGAGGTGCATAGTAGCAGTTGATCTTTGAGGAATTTTAACTAGGAGGACTGCACACTACACAGACTAGGACAGAGACCATAGAGGTTACCAGACAAGGGTAGTAACTAAAACCTTTGGATCCACCAGTACATGCCCTCGTTGCATTCACATTCACAGTACCAAATAGGAGAATGGACCTCTTAAACCACTTCTCTTGACAATTTTCAAGGAATAACTCTACTTGAAAAGACCCACAACTAACTACCCCAAAAGCTTAAGCTTCCATGATGAGACCCGAGAATGGTTTTCATTCATATCTCAAGTACACCTCTCATAAGAAAGTCTTAGTGTTGAAGCCTAGACAAAACAGAGGTCCATCCTAACCTGTGCTGAAACTTTAATTTAACCGGGAGCGACAGCAACGAGGACCAAACTCTTGACCACTTCTCTAATACTAGGAAAGGGAAGCAATAATATAAAAAACTTATGCAATTAAGAATAATTACTAGTTTATATATCAAACAGAGTCCGATTGGGAGCGTTTGATATGTAGTTGAAGCAGAGAGTTTCTAAACTCCACATGATAAATGAGGAAAATCCATTCACTACAATGGAATTCACACTTCTTAAATGCATGGCCATATTTGTGGCCCTCTTTAAATTCTTTGAAGAGATTTTAGGCTTCCCTTTTACTACTAAAGGAAGAGAGAGTATCTTGACAACTTTTGACTAAACAGAGTAGAAAGAGAAAAACCTTGATCCAAAAATTGAGTCAATAAATTGTTTATATTCACAAGAGGGAAATGAATCTACTAATTCCATTTCAGTTCAAACTTATACTTTTTGCAAAATGAATCTTCTATGTCTCTGCAACAGGAGGAATTCACTTTTTACTTATCATCAGTTAGTCCTACTATGAGGATTCAACTGGGAATGAATTCTTGAGGCCATGTATCATGTATGTTGAGGCAGACAAAATGGTTCCTTTGTCCGCCTGCCTGAATCGCTGTGTCAGCTAAGGCGACTCAACAACATTCGACTCGTTGATCACTTCAATTAAAAAAATCATTCATGGCAATAGTGTCTTGTTAGTGTGTTGGTTTTATGAGTTGAGTAAGTAGCGTGGGATTTGGTTAAAATGTGATGGAAAAGAAAGAGAATAATTCAAATTCATTCAAATTTTATAGTTCAAGTGTTAAAATATGTTAAAATACATAGAAAAGGTTTACCCAAAAAAAAAAAACTTTTGTGATGGTTTTTGAAAAATAAAAGTACTCAAAATCAGAAGAATATTTCCTTCAACTTATAGATTCCCATAGTACAAAATAAATGAACAAACAGAGGTTTTCTTTCTTTCTTTATTTTTTTTGGGACAAATCCATTTGGTGCAATGTTGATTTGATGCTTCTTTTGGGAGTTTTGTTCTCTACTATTGGGCTCTTACCATGACATTCTTTTTCTTTGTTTTTTTCTGGGCACCAGTCTAGGTATGTCTTCGTATCTGCCAGCGGAAGGCTTCCCCGATCAAATTGGCGATGATGCTGCTGTTTTTTTTTTTTTACCAGCATCAAAGATATTCCTGGTTGATAATCAGAGGATTAATTTTTTTGAGGTAATGAGATTATAGAAGTGAGTTTTTTCTCTCCCAATAAAATATTTTTTATACAAACAATAAGAAATCAAACTTATGATAGCATATTTAAGATATTCAACTATTTAGTAACTGTATTGAAACTCTATTAGTTCTTTTTTTAAATCCTTTGAGAGCTAAAGATCACCGAAATAGAGTTTTTTTTTATTTTTTTAATTATTTATAACTTGGCATCCAATACTTACCAGTTAGATTGGAATATTGATGAATCCAAATTAAAACATGCTTTTTCCATCGGCAAGATTCAATACAATCTTTTTCCCCCCCAAGCATTGGCTGGTATCTGGTACTAATTTGCTGCCGAAGGGAGAGTAATATTTCAGTCACTGAATAAAGCATGAGGTAGTGAGGTGTGGATAATTAAGTCATATTTCATTATTTTTAAATTTGTGGAATGATCCTAAAATCTTGTAGATTCTGAGGTATGATTGTCTTGAATTAAGTTCAAAAAATTACGTCATTTATGTGGGCTTTGCCTCAGTAAATTACACCTCACTCCAAATGTCTCTACATCATGTACATTTCTCCTCCCTTAAACACATGTTTAAATTACACCACACCTTTTTATTCTCTTCTTATGTAAGTAAAAATGGTTATAATTTATGACCGTTAATAGTAATACAATAAAACTTCTAAAATGCATTATATAATAATTTATAATTTTATTTATTGTTACGTGTATAAGATATTTTTATTATTTAAATAAAAAGAAACCACATGGATCGAAGTTGAATCATTGAACTTGAAAAAATTACTTTAATTAGTAGTATTAGTAGTATTAATTCAATTGGATGTAAGTCTAATGTAGTGCATGCAGTGTGAAAAACTAATCAAAATTTATAAATAGTATAATTTATTAGAAATTTTAATTATAGTATTTATTGAGTTAAATATTGATATTGAAATAATGTTTTCGTTGGCTAACAAAGGCATTGAATATTAGAAGTACTATCGTCTCGTATGTGGAAGACGTGGTCCTCTTTTGTTTTATCATGTTCTATGATATTTCTTACTAATCAAGTGTTTTGAACATTCACACCCTTCGGCAAAAAAAAAAAAAAAATCAGAACCACCCCCTTCCCAAAACACACACAGACACATTCTATTTTTATCAAGCTATATTTTTATTATCTATCAATATTAATATAAAATCTAAAATTTATATCAAGCTGCAATATTCGTTTTTTCAAACTCCAGTATGTCTAATCATGTATGTAATTAATATATATATATAATTGACTCAACATCCTTAAAATGAAATTTTAAATTGTGTAAATGATAAAAAAACTATATTGAGAGAGAGCTACCCCTATTTTTGGCTAACATACGATACTTAAAACTGATACAATAATACCTTATATCAAATAATAAAATAAAAATATATTTGACACTATTAATTTTTATAAATTATAGTTTCTAAGATGACATTAGACAACAATACTTTTAAACAATATTATATTTTTGTTATTTTATTATATATCTTCAAATTTATGTATTTTTAAAAAATTTAAATATCTTTCTACAATACAGTAAACAAGTTACTCTAACTAACTGAACATACGCAATGGAAGAAAAAGATATAACTCTCTATTTAATTACATTCAAGTAACATTGATTCGTGTATTTGAATAAATAGAATCAATATATCAATATTGCTATTTCTTACCAGCTAGATTTATTTTTTAGATTTTATACAATGTAAAAAAATATAGTTATTTGAAACAAAATACACACACTCTTACATGTGTGTGTATGAGAAAAGATAATGGAAAAAAATGTAATGCCAATCAATTAATTATTTCATGGGACATTCCCAACTTGAACTAGTTTGTTCCTATATATCTAATCAACGGGGCATCCGAGCAGCCACCTAATTAAGTCAATTTATCGGGGAGATTCAATAATTCATTCATTAAAAGATTGTTGTTTACAATAAAATAAATAAATGGAAAGAAAACAAAATATATAATGCTATGTTGTCGGGGGCCATTATAGTTGTCATGCATGCAGTTAGAAAAGTAGTTCAAGACATGCACCGTTTGGTAGCTACATTATTCAATACTGTTGTGTGTAGGTGCAGCAAAAAAAAAAAAATTCAGCACTGTTACAAATTTAATAGAAATACAAATATAAAAAACAAAATTTACATTATTGTTTATAATCATGTTATTATTTAATTGTGCCGATCTTTTTATTATTTTTCACTTAAAAACATAAATAATCTTTTTTGTTTATAAAATTACATTTTGATTTAATTCTATTTTGTTCACCAATTAATTAGCTTAGTAAACTATATACACGCCAATACCTTTTGATTTGGATCCAAATCCATTTAAAGATAAGGATTTCCCATAATTAGTAGTTTTGATTAGTTGTCATAAATGTAATTAACACTCATGTAAATGAACGGCATTACCTCAAACTAAAGTTTTTTTTTTCAGAATTAAAAAAACTGAAACTTTTTTCATCAAATGATAAATTAATATAGAAATGTAGTTACCATTCTCATATATTAAAAAAATGACATTGTTGTTAATTATTATCAATATAAAATATAAAATTTATAGTGAATCCATAATTCATAAATCACAAATAATACAATTTCTTTTTGGATCCGTATAACTTCTGTTCTGTTTTATCAACTTTCTTTCTTTGCACATTTTATAGAGTTTCATGCAACTGTTTTATTCCTTTAATATTTTTGTCACATATCTCAATTGAATGTAAATGTTAAGAAAAGAGTAGAATTTTCGGAAACCTTTTAATTTAGTGTCTCTCCCATGATGGCATGAAAAGGTATCTAATTATTATTAATTTGGAGAAAAAAAGTACTAAATTAATGTTTGATTGCTTTTTGATATTTTGGTTTCTTCCATTAATGTTTCTCCTTCTTTCTACTCTCAATATTTTTCTCCCTTTTTTTTTTGTAATTACATGTATTTTCTCACATATTGCATTAAATTTAAAAATGAGTAACTTTATTTATAACTTATAAATAATATGATGTAGTATAATTTTTGTATATAACTAATCTTTTTACCCATGTGATACATACGTTATTTTTCAATAATCCAGAACTCATAATTTTAGTACAAATTTCAACATTTGTTCAATTCAAAAGTATTTTCTTGGTAGAAAAATTTAATGAATAAATTGAGTGAGAGGGTAAGGAGAGTTTATGATTAGGATAGGATGTATTTGAATTGGTTTATATATAAGTGATTATGAGAATAAGTACTTATTCATAATAATATATTATGAGAATAAGTGATTATTTTAAAAGTAATTTGTGTTTGAATATTTTTATCTCATAAATAATTTAAAATATATATATATTTAGATATTGAAGTTTAAGTAATTATTATATGAATAATAAGAAGAAAAAATAAAATAAATAAATATAAGAAAATAAATTATTATTATAAGTAAAAAAATTAATTTTTTTATAAATATTTATTTGAGACATAAATATTTATTAAAAAATAATTTATATTTAATAATTTTTTTATATAACCACTTATAATTTTTTTATAATTATTTATTTTATAAATCTAAAGTTATTGTGATGAACACAAATTTGGATGGTACTGCTCTAGGTCCAAGAGCAGTACTAATAAGTGAACTGATGATGACGTCATGAATGACGAAGCACTCGTCGGTCGTATGCGAATAAATAATTGATGCCAACCCAACATGCTTTTTATTTATTTATTTATTTACATTACATTTGATAGACGCTATGCTACTTGTGGCCATTTGAAAGTAAAGGCTAGAGTAGAGGAGATGGATTGGATTGGAAAAGGCACCTTTTGATAACTTTTTTGATTGCTTTATTAATTGTAATTAAACTATGAATATGAAACACATTTCCCTTTTTCCCTCATCACACTTCTTTTCACTTCTCTTTTACTTCCCTTAAAAAAAAACTATTATTTTATTTTTTTTATATCTTAAAATAATTATTATTTTATAATTTTTAAGATAATATTAATTATTTTTAATAAATTTATCATTAATAAAAATATTATTAGCCAGTAGATTAAGTATTCATGAACAAAGATATTCTAATAAAATATATTCATGTTTTACTAATCACTGAATTATTTAATAATTAACTTCAAAATCATAATTGTTTTAATTAATTCTCATTGCCAGTCCATAAAGTTTCTTGTTTTGACTAATATTAGAACTACTGAATTTAAAGATTTAGGACCTGTTTGATTTTGTTTCTGAAAATAGCTTTTCTGTTTTCAGAAATAGAAAACTTAGAAAACTTATTTGGTAAATTTATTTTTTATAAATTATCCTGAAAAATAGAGAAATAAAAAAATAGAAAACTCAGAACACTTTTAAAATATTTTTGTAGTTTTTGTTCTGGAAAACACAAGAAAATGTGAGAAATATCTACCTCATTAATGGTAAAATTATAAATTTTGAATAACTCATCTATCACTCACTAATTATAATTTTAAGAATAATTACTCAAATAAATTATTTTATTTTCTTATTTTTAAAATTTACTTTTTAAAATAATTTTATAAAATTATTCTTCAAATAATAAAATAAAAAATACTGTAAAACAGATTCTCAGTAACAAGATAAAGTGTTGGCGAAACAAACAAGCAGCTGGCTATATCACTCTATCCACAACAGCACCGTATATAGATATAGCCCGCCCAAGCCAAAAAGTTGAGTTCATGATATATATATATATATATATATATACACCACACTTTACATTCTCAATTGTTTTTCTTTAAATATATATATATATAGAGGGGGAGAGAGCTTTACCAGACTTTTATTTACCATTATGTATAGTATATTTTATTAACTCGTGTACCGTTGACAGCGTAAAAATAATTATTTATTATGCAGACTTAGTATTTTGTCAATTTCAATTTATATTAGAAATTATACTTTGAGTTGCTTTACATCACTTTCAGGTTCTTCCCAAGAATTTTGCTAATTTCCGTTTCAGAGACATCATATATATACAAGTCTCTCCCTCTTTTACTAATTTAAGTCCCGATGCTTGAACAAACATACACAAGACAAGTTACACAATTGCTTATTTATCAATTATCAATACACACAGATGCCAGCGAACACACAGGACAGGTTGATAGTCACAAGAAATACAAAGTTAAGAAATGAACAAAACAGAAAATGAATTACTTTCTAATTACTCTTTTTAATTTATATTATAAGATATTTTATTTTAATTACATATATATTAAAAAAATTAATATTTTATCTGAAATCAATATAAAAAGTATTAATATTTTTTATTTTATTTTTATTAAATAATAAATTTATTATCATTATAGGACTATAAATAAGAAATTAAAAATTAAATAAAAAATTAAATATTATATATTTTATACCATAAATTTTTTGTATAAAATATTATATAATATAAAGCCAATGAAATATATAGCATTAAGGAAAAAGGCAAAAAGCATAGAAAGCTGAGTTGTGCCTATCAAATTCCACAACGTAACATTACGTCAACTCCTAGCGTACGTTGGTTATATAATTTGTGATTTGTTGACAACTAAGGTTCAGTCGGTGCCTTTCCATCACTACTACGTACTATTTAATTAGTAGGTGAAATCAAATGGAATGATATATATATTTTTTAAAATACTTGTGGGCTACCTAGCACTATCTCCTAAGACAAGGACTACTTTTGAGGTATGACGGTAAGAAAATAGGTTTTTCCAATCAGATATTTGTTTTCATTGTAAAGTATTTTGAATTTATTTCACTTTAGTAGCTGGATGATTTCTCATCATTTAATGTGACTATATATTCTCAGGATTTGAATTTAAAATTTCTGATTAAACTAATTTACTAGTTAAACCAAGTGGCTATTGATGTAAATTATACCAAATCTATCATATCTCAACAGTAAACATGTACTCTCTCCATTTTACTTTATAATGTATTTTTAACTATCGCACACAGATCAAGACAATAATTAATAATTAATAAAATTTCTCATTTTTTCTCAAATTACCCTCATTAAATATTTTGGGAATGAAATATTTTAATAATAAATAAATATTTGGATTTATTAATTAGGGATAATCTTTATAAGAGAAAAAAATTATATTACGTAATTTATAAAATATACTATATTATAAAATATTAATTTCTTAAAAAAGTGTACTATATAGCGAAAATGAGGAAGTAGTATAAACTTATAAGAATATTTGTTTTAGGGAGAGAGAGAGAGAGATCGGGTGAAGCATCGTCCTGTGACAACTCTTCACATGGCCTGTCTTTATCTTTTATATTATTATATTATTATATTATTTGTGGTGCATTAAGCTGAACCTTCTCGGTAGAGCCTAATGTTCATTAATTCGTAGTATACATGATTAACAAATACGAGCAGTCAAAAATTATACTAGTACATTAATATTAAATTTATCATAAATTAATTAATCTAAACAGAATCTTTCACTAGAGAGTAACCCTCTGCTTAGTTAAGGAGAGAAAATTAAAAGAAGAATAAATGGGATAGAGAAAATTGAGATAAGAGAAAAGTGAAGAAGAATTTCTCTCAATATATGCTTAGTTGAATAGAAGAAAATAGGAAGAGGAAGAAAAATTATTAATTTTATATTGACAATAATATTTTTATTATTTTTAGGAAAATATTGATATATAATAAAACTTATTATTCTACCATATTATTTATATAATTTCTATATTATATTAATAAATTAAATTAAAAAAATAATTTTAATTTTAATCTTAATTTAAAATTATTTTATCTAGTCTTTTTTTAATTTTTAAAATTATTTTTTATACATTGATTTTAAAAATTTTAAAATAATACTAAAATGAAAATATAATATATATATATATATATCAATATTTAAATCTAAAAGTAACATAGCTATTTTTCTTGTAATTAAAAATTTTGGTAGATAATTTTGGAATGAGAGTTTTCTATCTAAAATCTTTCCATTTTTTTGAAGAAAAATTGGGAGGAAAAAATGTGGGTTTTCTCCCTAATTTTCTCTCATTTTCACTTTTCTTTCTAAAATCAAGTAAAAAAAATTTTTTAAAATTTTTCTCCATACTTTTCTACCCTCCCTCTTTTCTTTTCTATCAAGCGAAGTGCAAGCTTGCATGTTGACCTTGAAGTCAACCTTGGGAGATCTAAATCAATCAATTAATTATATTTTTGTCCAGAAAATGTTGAAAGAAATATTGCATACAAGAATTAACTATTAGTAAGAGATAAGATCATAAACAATAAATGTTGCTGGCGAAGGGATAAAAAAGAAAAGCTTAGAAATAGAGCAAAACCCTAGACGCCATGACTTTATGATATGGACAGAGATGCATGCATGGATCCAATGGCCAATATGCCAATAAACAAATCAAAAGGACAGATAAGGAAGGTGTTGTTAACTTCATTACACAAAATGATAGGTGCTTCAAAAATATTAAAATAATAATAAAAAATAATGGGTATCATCAGCAATAATAAAATATTGCTTTGGCATCCAACGTGGAAAAAGAAAAGTTTAGCTCTGAGAGAGTTTAAGCGGACAAAAAGCCTTTTGGGACCATGAAATTATAGATATTAATTAACTAATTAGAAGACTCGATTTCCAAGTACGATATATTATTTCAGACCTTTAAAATCGATCTACGGAATCTTGGTCAGTTTTTGGTCAGAGAAATAAAAAGATTTACAATTTTATACATCAATCAATTATATTATTTAATTTACTCTTCATAAAAAAATATTATTTAGTTCACTGATCAAGCATGATATATGTTATTGTTACGCATGAAAACAATATTTCTCAAATATTATGTGACGATTAATTATAAATGATACTGAGTTTTGATTAGTTTAAATAACTGTTATCATAACCTAATCGTCAACTATGATATTGGTTTTTTTTGGCCAAAACTGTGATATTGGTTTAATTGCCTAAAAGAAGCTATTTTCATCAATGTTAGACCTCCTTAAACAATAAAATCCATTATATAATTTCTCGAAGAGCTTTGATATAAGCAGCTTCCTGTTTCAATCTCCACCCCCTAAGCCAAAAAAAAAATCCTGATTAATTAATTAATATTTTTACAAAATGTTCTGGCAAAAAAAAAAAATGATGCTGTAGCTTACGATACTCTAATTTCTTTCATGGTAATTATATATCCCAATACTTTAGATTTTCTCTTTCTCTAATTTAATTGTATCACCTTGTTTAGAACGAAATATAGAGAAATAACATGAAACAATACGAATATGTGTAATTATAGACCTGTCACCTTTTTTTAATTGCGTTCTCGTTTTCCCCCCCTCTAATAAGATAACATCAAATTCGCATCAAATCAGAGAGAAGATTTTAGAGTTATGCCTAATCAACCAAAGAATCTTTTGTCAACTTTATATCTTCTCAAACAAATTAGCATATGTAATACTCACAATTAATTGACATTAATAATTGAATATATGACCAATTCATAGTGGCTACAAGAATTTTACTAATTGGAACAACTATTCCATCGCATTTTGCACCACTTCGTGGAAGTCCAATGTAGTCACTCATAAACCCAAGTCAACTTTCGTTCTCTCAAATTGTTATGCTATGCATCTTAATTGATTACTGTGTATCCATATATGTATTTAATTATTTTTTGTCTTTCAAATATTATTTTTCAGTTAATTTAAATTAAAAAAAAGGATCAATTGTTAACTATAGGGCATTAGATCACTAGAAGGAAATCTTACTCACAAAGCACTTACACGTAGAGGAAACAGAAGAAGAAGAAATACCTAGACACACTAGTTTACAGTGAATCCTTCTCTATTTCTTTTGGTTATTATAATGTCTATTTATAGATTCCTCTTCATACTCCTTATTTAATTGAGTGATGTGGGACTTTCTAAATATGTAAATAAGTTTTTTTTGGCCAAATATATAAACAAGTTAATAAAACTTTTTTATTTTTCTTGTCCAACCTAATATTTAAAAACATAGAAATAATGTATCTTATTCTCAAATTAATTTTAATGAGCTTGTCACATTCAGTTAACTCTTAAAAGAATGTACCAACCATTAAGTCCAACATCAATGTAACTCAACAAACAACTCAATCTCACGCCATATTAATCTTATTGACCCCTTTAGGCAAAGAGATCATCTTCACTTCCTCTTCTACCTATCGATGAGTATCAGCCTTTGATTATTCTCTTTATTTTATTTTTTATCTCTAAAACCCTAGCTTGCAAAAATTGACTGAAGGCGTTGGAAATCTACGAGGAAAATCTAATATAGAATCTTATTATAGCAAATATATTAATTTATGGATGTGAATATCTTGTCAACAAAATTAAAATACAACATATTTGAATATCTTTGTATATATTTCATTGTGAGATCATGGTAAGTACGATTTCATTATATTATATAGAAATCTTGACTAAGTTAATTACTATTGAAAGAGTAAGTCTAACGATGTATTACTTTAACAAAAGGGCTTATTATAATGTAAGGTGTTCACCACCCTGCCAAATTCAAACTAAGCTGAAGGGCGAGGGTTTGAATATATAAATTTTTATGCTACATGATTCATATATAGTCGATATATAAAATAATTATTCTAGGCTCCAACCATAAATCTAGGAGGCTTCAAATGTGAAAGATACATGTGGGTACGTACGAGATATTCGTTCAAATTTGGTTCGTTACATTATATATATATTTCAAATTTTGGGTACGGATGATTACTGGAAAATTCTGACGATAAGATTGAAAATGCAGGTGGAGTAGTAAGCACCAACAACACGCCAGTAAAAAAGGACCCACACCAACTCGAACTAAGGAATATAAAAGCAATTAGGATTTTATGGCAGTCAGCTCAAACCTTTCGCTGTTAGTTAGATTATTATTTTAAAATTTGTCTTGAAATGATATTTTATTATCACGGACAAATTAAGTGCGGAACAATTGAGAACTTCAGTTTTGTCTTTTGCACGCGTAATTAAATGTTAACCATTGGATCAAATATCTAGCTATTAATTTTTAAGTTAAACTTACAACTATTAATTAATACATATATCATATTCTTTCTGTTTAATCCATATAAAACATAAAATCTATAAGAGTTATATGGTTTGTTGTTGTATTACTGACTCAATGTAAAATATGGAGAATTTATGTTTATAGCTAATCATATCAATTTCAGAGTTTTTAAACTGCATATGATATATATATATATGTTGTTAGGTGTGGCTAAGACAAAATTTTGTCTACATTAATAATTTCCACCCAACAAATATCTTTCACAAATTGTCTTTTTTGAGAAATCAAATTCATAACTATATCACTAATTATTACCTCCATCAGTTGTTACTAGGTTAAAATGAAATAACATGTCCTCCTACGTTATGACTTAGAATTTTAATTTGTGTATGAATAATTTGATTTTGACTATGAAAAAAATAAATCGATTAAGATATATATATATATATATATATAGGTGTGTACAATGACGGAAAGTGGAACAAGTGGAAGGAAGCCAAACCAAAAGAGAAGATGCAGAAATTGGGAGATTGATTGAATGGAACACCCAATCTGATCATCTGTCTGAAATTAAAGTCGAGCCAACACAGAAAAAGTATCACATATCACATTCACATTCACATTCACATTCACATTCACATTCACATGTGCTCCAATTGCCTGTTTGGGGCTGCCTATAAATTGTTCGCCTTAATTTCAACACTCTCATCATGGGGTTGGCTGGTGGTGATTAATTTGAGTTGATGATATATATCTATTCTCTCCCTCCAGGAAAAAAAAAAAAAAGAATGTACGGATGATCATCATGGGGTGTTCATATTTGTGTTAAGACATAATCAAGACTTAAAGAGTGAATCTCTTCCGAAAAAAATGTGAAAATCAATGGTGCATTGGCACATGGTTTTAACGTTAATTTGGTGTCATACACGTAATCTCTATGCTATTATTACGCTTTAATGAAATCAAGTTCTTTTTTTTTTTTCATAAACTTATGAAATCAAGTTAATTTAACTATATATCATTTAATACTTTAATCAACTATAGATAGGAAAATCAGTTTTAATATCTTTTATTATTTTTGTAGGTATTATACAGGATAAAACTTAAATCCATTTTCTGATAATCATTATGATCAATTCTCTAATTATTTCATGCCATATGGACTACCTTTTAACAAATTAATTGATGAGGTATTATCATTATTATCAAGTTGGTTGTTAATTAAGGTGGAAAATTAATTCAAGTGGCATGAAATAATTTGAAATTTTGATTTAATAGTTATAAGGAAATAGATATAAGTATTGTCGCTATACATAAGTTATGAATCAACTGAATGAGTTGACTAACATATAATATAATGAAATCAAAGAGTTGTTAAACTCTTTTGTAACTACGTAAACATATCAATAAGAAATGACATGTACTATTTACAGACATATAATCTAATAAACAGTACAGTATAATTTATTATAAATTTTATATTTATTTATACTGATAAATTGATAATTAACACTAAAAATCATATTCCGTAAAAATGCGTACGTATTTAATTTAAATACAATTAATTTAATTTAAATACAAAGTGTAGGCGTGAGATGGCATGATCGCCCATGTTTTTGCGAGTTTGATTGGAGTATCACTGCGTGCTGTGGAAAAATAGAAATGGAGAAATTCGGAGTCTGACATCAGATCTTGATGAGAGTGATTGATAATAAAATGGGCGTCTCCTCTCGTCTTGACTGTTTCACTCAATGTTCACGTGGCACAAGAAGCGGGGGGCCATTCCTACTAACGGGTACAAACTCACCAATCCATCTGCACAAATTTCAGTGCCCACGCACCAGCTAAGCCTAAGCCGTCCCCACTTCCTTCCATAAATTTTCTCGAGAAAATTTCCAATCTTTTCTCTTCCTTTTCCCTCTTCACTAGATGACACCTTCCAGCTCCACAAGCAAGTTATTAGAATGAAAAGAATGAGAAACAACTAGGACCCCTTTTGAAGAGAGAGAGAGAGAGATAGAAAAGCATGCTTTGTCGGCCATTAGAGCTTCACCCGAGAGCTCTTTGCCTGCCCTTTCGATCCACCTAAAGATCCTTCCTACTCATCATTCCCTTCAGGACACCGATACATACTCATACTGTTTCACACCACGTTCCTTTTTGCCTTTCCTTTTCCTCGCTTTCTTCTTCGTTAGATGGTTTTCCTTTCCAGCACAACACAAATTGGTGCGAGTATATATGCCCCTTTTCTGTTTCACTGAGCTCCAGAAAAGGGGTTGAGATTCTTGTGCAGAATATCTTGGCTAACTGATCGAAGATCCCCACTTTCTGTGCGAAAAGGCAATCTGGGTATATTCTATTTTTGGCTGGAGATACATGATTTCCACAGTTTTAGCATTTCCCTCTCAAGGAGTTGATCCCATGTGGAGGACGTGCTGTTTTTATTATCTTTTATTTGATGAGTAACAGTACTATGATAGGCTTTGATAGGTATGCTAAAGCTTTCTTTTACTCTGTCCATTTTCTCTTTCAAATTCAAATGAATGATCATACTGATTAATGATTCTGGTAGTGGAAATGGTTTTCCGATTTGTCATATCTCTCTACTCTGAATTTAGAGATATTCACTATTAATAGCTGTTTACCAAATTTCTAATTTAATCATATAAAATCATTACAAGGGCTCTTTTTGGGTAGAATTTGGGTTAGGCAAATGACTGATGAAGTGCCTGCGGGATATAAATTACACAATTTCTACTTTATTTCTTTTCTTTTATTGCAGTTATGAAGCATTTGGGTTCTGCCATGTATTTGAATACTGGGTTTTGTAATGTGCAGGTCTCTTAAATATTAAGATGTCTGGGAATTTCAATAAAAGGAGAGCGTTGGCGGACAGGTGTTCTGGTATCTTACTGTTATTCACTTTACTTCTTTATACTACGGAGGGGTTGAACACCGAGGGGCAGTACCTCCTAGAGCTGAAGAATAGTCTTCATGATGAATCTAATTATTTGGCGAATTGGAATTCTACTGATGAAACACCATGTGGATGGACGGGTGTAAATTGCACTTCTGACTATTATCCTGTGGTCCGGTACCTTGATTTGAGTGCAATGAATCTTTCTGGAACACTCAATCCTAGCATTGGAGGTCTGACACATCTAACTTATCTCAGTCTTGCCTATAATGCGATGATGGGAAATATTCCCAAGGATATTGGAAATTGCTCTAGCTTGGAATATCTCTATTTGAACAATAATCGATTCAACGGACCCGTTCCTGCTGAATTGGGTAAGCTGTCCCGTTTGAGAAGTTTGAATATTTGCAACAACATATTCTCAGGTTCTCTACCAGATGAGTTGGGAGACTTGTCTTCATTGGTCGAGCTTGTGGCCTACACAAATAATCTGACTGGTGCCCTGCCTCGTTCTATTGGAAATCTCAAGAACCTCACTACTTTGAGAGCTGGTGGAAATGGATTGTCTGGTAGCTTGCCAAGTGAGATTGGTGGATGTAAGAGCTTGGAATTTCTTGGCCTTGCTCAAAATCAGATAGGAGTAGAGCTGCCGAGAGAGATTGGGATGCTTCAGAACTTAAGAGAACTCATTTTATGGAATAACCACTTATCAGGACTTATTCCTAAAGAGCTTGGGAATTGTACTAGCCTTGATACCCTTGCTTTATATGGAAATACTCTTGCTGGACCTATACCTGAGGAGGTTGGGAATCTCAAATCTCTGGAGAAGTTGTACCTTTACAGAAATAAGTTGAATGGAACCATTCCAAGGACAATTGGGAATCTTTCTCTGGCAGCAGAAATTGATTTCTCAGAAAACTCTTTAGTGGGTGATATTCCCTCTGAGATCAGCAAAATAAGTGGTCTACAATTGCTCTTTCTCTTTGAGAACCAATTGTCTGGTGTTATACCCAACGAGTTTAGTAGCTTGAGGAACCTGACAAGGCTGGACCTGTCTATTAATAATCTCATAGGTCCAATTCCATTGGGGTTCCAGTATTTGACTCGAATGTCTCAATTGCAACTTAATGACAACTCTCTAACAGGAACTATTCCTCAGAGCCTTGGACTTTATAGTCCTCTTTGGGTGGTTGATTTTTCTGACAATCACTTAACAGGAAGCATACCTCTTCATCTATGTCGAAATTCTAAGTTGATGTTGTTGAATCTGGCTTCTAATCAGCTGGCTGGAAATACACCAGCTGATATCCTGAACTGTGAAACATTGGCGCTGCTACTGTTGGGGGGAAATAGACTTACTGGTGGATTTCCTTCAGAACTGTGCAAACTAGTGAACCTTACTGCCATTGACTTGAGCCAGAACAGGTTCAGTGGTCCTATTTCTCCCGAGGTTGGGAGCTGCCGGAAGTTGCAAAGGCTTCATATTGCTAACAACTACTTCACGTTAGAGTTGCCTAAGGCAATAGGAAACCTCTCTCAGTTAGTGACCTTCAATGTTTCATCCAATTCTTTCATTGGACCAATCCCACGTGAAATTGTTAGATGCAAGATGCTTCAGCGACTTGATCTCAGCCATAATAGCTTTATTGGTTCCCTACCAGATGAACTTGGAACACTCTCGCAGTTGGAGCTTCTCAAGCTCTCAGATAATAAGCTCACAGGGCATATTCCTGCTACATTAGGTAATTTGCTTCATTTGACTGCATTGCAGATGGGTGGCAATTTTCTTTCTGGCGAAATACCTCCTGATCTGGGTAATCTCTCAAGCTTACAGATTTCGTTGGATCTCAGTAACAATAACCTTACTGGAAGTATACCTGATAAGCTTGGCAATCTCAATATGCTTGAGTTTCTCCTTCTTAATAATAATCATCTGAATGGTGAAATTCCCAACACAGTTGAAAACCTTTCAAGTTTGTTGGGGTGCAATTTCTCATACAACAATCTCTCTGGACCTATACCTTCCATTCCACTATTTCAAAATATGGCAATTAGCAGCTTTATTGGTAACAATGGCCTCTGTGGTGCTCCTCTGCTTGGCTGCAACACTAATCCATCTTCTCGTTCTGATCCTCCCGGGAAAAATGGTGGTGCTGCTCGCACAAAGATTATCACTATTATTGCAACAGCTGTTGGTGGCGTTTCTCTCATTCTAATAGTAATCATTTTATATTTTATGAGACGTCCTCCTGAGCCAATTTCTTCATTGAGGGATTCTGAGATTCCCTCTCCAGATTCAGATATCTATTTTCCTCCGAAAGATGGCTTCACCTTCCAAGATCTACTTGAAGCTACCAACAACTTTCATGACAGTTATGTTATTGGAAGAGGAGCTTGTGGAACAGTTTATAAGGCGGTGATGCCATCTGGGAAGACTGTTGCTGTGAAAAAGTTAGCATCCAACAGGGAAGGGAACAACATTGAGAATAGCTTCCGGGCTGAGATATTAACTCTTGGAAAGATAAGGCATCGAAATATAGTGAAGCTGTATGGGTTTTGCTATCACCAAGGAAGCAATCTCCTACTATATGAGCACATGGCAAGGGGCAGCTTAGGGGAGCAACTTCATGGATTGGCTTGTAATTTGGAATGGCCAACTCGGTTCATGATTGCTCTTGGAGCTGCAGAGGGTCTTGGCTACTTGCATCATGACTGCAAACCAAAGATCATTCACCGTGATATAAAATCAAATAACATTCTACTAGATGACAACTTTGAGGCCCATGTGGGTGATTTTGGTTTGGCAAAAGTCATTGACATGCCTCAATCAAAATCGATGTCAGCAGTTGCTGGATCATATGGTTATATTGCTCCAGGTAAGCTCCTAATTTGTCTTGATTTTTCCTTATATTTGTATAGCCAGTTATTCACCATTGTCTGTACTCTTGAATTCAGCTCAGTAAAATATACATTTTCTAATTCAGAAATAGTTTCTCTTCCAAAGATAAAAGAACATCATTCATTTTTCACTTCATCATTTGTTTTTGCCTAGATGAATTATGAATTATCATGGTGGGCCTGATCCCAACGTCCTGAGCCCCCCCTTTTTAACGGGGAAAAAAAGTCCTGTTGGACATTAAGTTTTGAGGCCTTGTCTTGTAATTGTAACTTTTGTACGATATTGATCCACTTCGTGCTTTTGAAATTCACCTATTATTTGAATCATTGAATACGGTCGTTGATCAGCAACAATCTTTTATAGCAATGGATTTTGATGATACCAAATCATGAGTGAAGCTGTTGCTGTCGTTTCTATCAAATTTATTGGCAAAAGATAATTGATGCATGACCCTGTGATGTACCAACATATAACCATATGGCATGCTTGTGATATTTCAAGATTAGATGTTCCTAGAAAGATTCCTTCAAATAAGAATTGTGTTTCTCTTACTCTGGGATTGGAATCGATGAAAGCGGGAGAAGTAGGACAGAACTCTAAACATTTCACCATTCTCCACTTACATGCTTTTTGAAGACCCTGTTTGGTTTACATAATAAAATGACAATAAAAAGGAAATGAAGTGAAAATAGTGATTTTTGTATATGAAAAATGTCTTTTATATTCCTGAATTAAAAAAAAACTGTAGAAAGAGACAATTATTGTTGCGTCATGATAATAGGGGTACAATAGATATTACATATCTCGATCCTTGTGCAATGGATTCCTTCACATTTTCTGCCAGATTACAGATATACTAAATGGGGCCTTAATTTCACTCCTATCAAGACCGAGTTAAGAATTTCAAATAATTAGAAGAAATTTGTTGACCAAGTGTGGACTTCGTTCTTTTCTGCCTCCATGCTTTGTAATTAGAAGTTTCATCTCAAAGTAAGCAAGGATGTGCGTTGTTCACACTTGAAGCTTGAATGAGTTTTACACGAGAGAAAGTGTAAACATTATAGCAAAACTATTAATGGGGTCTTCACTTGTAAACTTTTAAGTAGTCTGTGACATTTTGTCTCACATGTTGTTGCAGCAGAACTATTTACCGGTCAATTGTTGTCTGTCTATTGATGTATCTACCCTGTGTGGCAGAATATGCGTACACCATGAAGGTCACTGAGAAGTGTGACATCTACAGCTATGGGGTTGTGCTGTTGGAATTGCTAACAGGAAGAACTCCAGTTCAGCCATTAGAGCAAGGAGGTGATCTGGTGACATGGGTCAAAAACTACATCCGCAGCCATAACAACACACTATCTTCCGGTCTGCTCGACGATCGTCTCAATCTTGAAGATCAAACCACGGTGAACCACATGCTCACTGTCCTCAAAATTGCTCTGATCTGCACAAATATGAACCCTACTGATCGCCCGTCGATGCGCCAAGTTGCATTGATGCTTATAGAGTCCAACGAGCGAGAAGGAAACTTGGCCACCTCTCCATCTCACTATGAGGATCTTCCTTCCAAAGAAGATGGCGAGCCAAAGAGTACGTGAGGTGAGGTTATTGGACTTTGTCTTGCAACTTTATTGACAAGAGATGATTCTTTTTGCTGCGGCTTATTGTTGTTGGCAAAACCAGAGAAAATAGAAGATGACTCTTGTACATTCTTTCGTTAGAATACATATAATGGTGGGTTCCCTAGACGCTTCTGGTTTTACTTTGTAGTGGTCATTATTATTATTATTATAATTGCTTAATTTCACGCCTTGTAATTTTCTTCTGGAAATTCAGTATAGTAACATTACTGTACAGTTGGCAATACCATTATTGGACATGTATCTTGGATTATGCTCTCTCCATCTGATTCCTAGCCCATTAAATTTATTCCGATCAAAAGATTTCAGTTCATCATATTTTTTTTTAATCTCTCTCTCTCTCTCTCTCTCTCTCTCACACACACACACGATATTGGTGTCAACCAAAATTATTCTTGCATGGGTTTTTATCTAAATCCACTTATATATATATATATATAATTGAAATAAAAAATAATATTTTGTTTTTAAAAAACACAGAAAATTAAAATTATCAATATATCAATATCAATATTAATATAAAATATAAAATTTATAGCAAATTGTGATCAGTAAATTTATTTTTTAAATTTCACGTAAGATAATTGCACGCAATTTTTAATTAAAAAATGAAAACTTGGACGTAAATACGAACTAATAATCATGTATTGGAGAAGAAAGAAAGTTTTATTAATTAAAATAAATGCCTATAGGCATGAAGTTCCATCCCAAGGAGAGGAGTCAAATTAAAGCAAATGTAAGAAAGCTGACGGATTCAAACTTTTCTTCCAGTCAAAGCAGTCGTCAAAGACATGAGATTTCTTGCTGAGCCTGCAAGGCTTATCTTGCCTAATTTTCCAGATGCAGGTGAAGCACTGGTAATGATCCCTCTTCATGGAGAAAATGTCAAACCGGTGAAAAGCTCCCTGCCATGAGAAGCCGCAAAAGTAGAGGGTGGTGCCCCAGAAGTTAGGCCTGAAACTGAACTGATAGGTTTCATTAGGATGAAGAAGATGCTCTCCAAGATCTTCACCTCTCTGCTTGCAATGAACGGTGAGATCAAGACCACCTCCCAAATCATTTATGATCCTCACCGTTCTTTTTGGCCTCTGAAGACCAGCTTCACCACTTCTTGTTCCTACTGTCACCATCACACACAGTATCGTCACAGCTTTGGTCAGGATGAAAGACATGGTTGATCCCTGGAGGCTTGATGGAGGAGAGTTTTGCTATATATATATATGAAAAATTTTCCATGATAAGTTTTTTTTTTTCAAAATATAAGGTATTGAATATTTTTTTTATATTTTATCCCTATTTTTAATATTTTCATACTTCTCATTTATAATCATATAATAATAATAAAATGAGATATTTAATAAAAATAAAATAAAAAATATAGATACTTTTTACATTAATTTCAAGTAAAAATATAATTTTTTAATATGTGTGTAATTAATATAAAACACCTTATAATGTGAATTAAGAGAGTATATAATTGTTGGAAGTAATAGTTATGATCAACTGCATTTAGATATAGTAATGTAATCATTTATTCCTTTGCTATTAATAGTGCAATATGCATTAATAGTACATGAGAAAGTAACGAATAAGCTCAATCAAATGTGCTATGGATACGATGTTTTTTGTTTGTTTTGAAATGAGCTATGGACACGATTGGTGCACTGAATTTTGACTTTAACATGCCATACCCCATTAAATTGACTCTTCTCTCTCTGTAGCATTATGATATACTCCTAGTTTATTTTTAATTATAGGCATACAACTTTGTAATAATTTTTATGAAAATGGAAACAAATTTGGATGAAATAGAATCTGGTGACTCATTCAAAGAATAATAAAAATATTATTCTATCTTTACTTTTTTGTGGGCTAATTAAAAATATTATTCTATCTTTTGCCACAAAATATTATTCTATCTTTATCTTACACGTGCTTCAAACATTTAGCTAGGAGTAACGCTTATTTTTATATTTATCAATAAATGATACTGTAACATTAGTTAGCTATATATATTATTCAAAAACACACAACATCAATATTAATATACGGAGCAAACTTAGTGTTTGATAAAAAAAATATGTAAAATAATGGAAATATGTGTTATTGGTAAAGGGATCAAAATAAGATTACTTACTCCGCTCCAAAATATAAGTTCTCTTTTAAAATTATTTTCTAGTTTAAAATATAAGTCATATTTAAGTAAAGTCAAAAGTATTAATTATTTTTTCCTAATTTACCCTTGTCTTTAATTATCTTTTGTAAAAAAAATTATCTTAGAAATTGTCTTTACTAAGAGTAATGTTGGAAAACCATATAATTTTTTTAATAAATTTAATTAGTTAATTTCATTTCTTGATTTATTTGCAATTAGTCAAATAAAACTTATATTTTAAATCAGAAGGAGTCTAGTAGTCATTAGCAATACTCACTCCGTAATTCAAAAGATTTTTATTTGTTAGAAAATTTAAAAAAAAGAAAGAAAATGAAAATTTGACGACCATTGAAACCTTATAAAACTTAAAATTAATATCTGGTCTGAGTCTATTTGGATTTGTGTAATAAGCGCTTATGGATTAAAAAAAAGTGCTTATTTAGTCAATTCTCAAACACTCAAGGCATTTGCATAATTGCTTATCTCAGTCATAAGCTCGATTGAAATAAGCTGGTACGGGCAGCTTTTCATAATCACTTTTGGAGAAACTATTACCATTTGAAGCATTAAATGGGGTTGTTAATTTTTTACCAACATTTTTACCAAAACACCCTTCACCTCTCCTTTTGTTTCTCATCACTCAAACCTGTCGGCCTCCTGCTCCACAGCTGTCGTCTTCTCTTCTCCTTGGGTTATCACCGTGTCAAACCCCAGTCGGCCTCCTGCAAACTCCTCTACAGTCGTCGTCTTCTCTTCTCCTTTGGTTATCATTGCGTTAAACCCCGGTCAGCCTCTTGCAAACTCCTCCACAGCCATCCTTTACCTTCTCGTATCTTTCTCACCACCGCGTCTCAGACCCAGTCGGCCTCTCTGCCTCACTCGGCCAGAAAATCATACTCTGCCTTGTCCTCTCTTGCTCATCATCGCCTTGAACTCTGCATTCTCGTATCTTTCTCACCACCGCGTCTCAGACCCAGTTGGCCTCTCCACCACACTCATCCAGAAAATCATACTCTGCCTTGTCCTCTCTTTCTCATCATCGCCGTGAACTCTCGGTTGTTGCTCACTGATACAGACTCTTGTTGATGTTTAGAGAATCCTGCGAGGCACTCTCTAGCGTCATCACTGTAGGTCCCTTGGATCTCTAGATCTGGGACATAAGATATGTTCTACTAATAATATTGCTTGATTTGTCAGAGTTGGACTTAAATTCGGGTATTCGTCCTCCATATACATCTGATTTCCCTTGATCTAATATGTCTCACGCTCCACTATGATAGGCTTGCAGCTCCGTCATCCTCCGTGGGTGTGTTGCCTCGTCCTGTGTCTTCTACCTTTGTGGGTGTGCTTGCTCTGTGAGTATCCTCTATCCTGTCCTCTGTTTTAGTTCTACTTTATGCTGAAAAGAAACCAAATTTGCTATATCTGTGTGAACAGATATTTGGTTGTTGCTCTGTGTCCTAAGATGGAAAGTTGGTTATTTTCTGATATACATTCCTAGTTATTAGAGTCTAGTTGGATTTGAATATTTGCATCTCAACTCTTTTCTGTTTTCATTATGCTCGCTTTGTGCTTTTATTGGCTGTCCTTTGTTTAGTTTCAATGCTACGCTAGATTCTTGCCTTCTTTGGTAAGCATGTATACTACATGGATTCCCAACTCTTTTCTTTTTTCCTTTATGACTATTTGTTTTGCGTCCTTTTAGAAAAGCTCCTGTCCTTTAGTTTCTTGGGTGCTAAATTTATCTATTATTTGATTAAAAAAATCCTTAACAAGTCCTTGCTTTTTAGTTCTATTTCTGTGAGATGAAATGGTATGAAAGAATTGATTCATGTTTAATGGTTGATTTGTTTTTGTGTAGTGTGTTTATTTATTTTGCATTTGTGTGGTCTGCATTCTCCCAACTTGTCAGGTGTTATGTCCTTCGTTTATAGTAAACAGATATATAACAATTAGATAGCTGTCTTGTTTGGATTCTAATAAGCCAATCTATTTCTGGGTTTTATCTTGTGAACAATAAGTTAGCTAGAATGACGTTGAAGTTTTTAAGATTTCTCTAGCTGGTTGACTTTGGATTCAGAAGAACAGTTTTATGATTATTGTAATGTATACTGAAATAGGACTTTTCATTAAAATGAATAGGTCACTATTGATAGTGATATATATCAAAAGTAGCCTTTATTTGTCTTGTTGGTTGCCTTTTGATTGTGCCAAACAATATCATAATCATTTATGTTTATGTGCATATTACTTTTCTTTCCAACAAATGGATCATTATTGATTGTGATGAACTAGAAAACTTTGAAAAGGTCTCCTAAGTCATCTTTGCCGAGTTTGCATTTAAAGCCAAACTGTGTTCTGAGATGTTGATCTATGTTGCTCTAAAATCTGACAATAATCTCTCTTCTTACTACCTCTATTCGCTCTCATAATTCTTTCCAGACTTGTAAGTTTCTTTTGCTCCATTGTGAGGGATGGCTGTGGGGTTTTGGTGTATAGTTTCCACATGCACACACATAAAACAAAAATTTGCAAGATATATGAATGGTGTTAAGATAACTTGAAGTCTAGATTGGCTAGTACTCTTTTATGGGTGGTGAATTCATTCACATACTTTTCATGTTCACATTTTTTTTCCTTGACTGGATAATATTTAAAATTTGCTATTGTTTTGCTCACTTACTGTTGAGAGAAAATCAACATCCTAATTGTTGTTTTCAACTATTGGGGAAATATATAGTTTCACATATATCAAGCATCAATTGGGGAATCTTCTTTTTGACTAAATGTACAAATATTGATTATTAGTTGATTGTGTTTTTAGGTGTTATAAAAGTATTGGATTCTTTTAGCTGAACTTTTTGTTTATAGAGTCATGAGTAATAAGAAGGTGAAAGCCACTTGGGACATGAATGCAACTGAGATTTTGATCAATCTATGTGTGGAACAAGTCCAAAAAGGGTAGCGACTGGGTAGTAGTCTAAATAAAACTGGATGGGTTGCTGTAATAGCTGGGTTTAAGGAAAAGACTGGTAGGAATTACACTAGGGCATAGCTTAAGAATATGTTGGATTTCCTTAGAAAAGATTGGACTTTATGGTGCAAGATGCTTGAGAAAGAGTTAGGTGTAGGGTGGCTTCTTGGGCAACAAACTATTAATGCATCTGATTTATGGTGGGAGAAAAAGATATCGGTATGTAGTCTAGTTTATTTAATGTTATAATATGCCTAGTTTATTGAACTTTTTTTTAATATGTTATACTAATTATATGTAAATATGCAGGAAAATTTAGAATATAAAAAATTCATACAGACAGGACTTCAATTTGAGAATGAATTAACAATATTATTTAGAAGTGTAATGGCAAGTGGGGTGCATGCATGGACACCGTCATCAGGGACATTACCTAATGATGTTGGAGAGGATGATGGTATGTACCGTCCATGTGTAGACTTACAGGAGGGATCAGGAGATAGTGAGGAAGATCTCGGTAACGATACTTCCAGACAAAGTGCTAAAGTGAGTGTTGAGGTTGGGAATCTGAACTTGAACACTTTCCAAGGGTACTCCAGTGAAAGAAGCATCGACAAGAGGAAAAGGGTGGGACCTTTAGAAGGAAGGAAAAAACAAAAAGCCACAAATACAGAGCAGATAGTTGATGCTATCAATAGGATTGCTGATGCACAGGAATCACGAGGAAAACAGAAGGCTGCAACATCTATGGGTGAAGTTATGACTGAATTAAGTTTAATAGAGGCTATCCATAGTGATCTTGACTGGTATTCTAAATGCTGTGAAGTCCTTTTAGACCCCACTAAAAGGGACATCTTTGTACATTTAAGACATGATTAGGAAAGATTGTTGACCTGATTGAAGCTTGCTGCATCTAGAATTTTGGATGTTGAACTTTAGTTTTAAATGTGACTTGTAGATTTGCTAATTTAGGATGTTCAACTTTAGTTTTAAATATGACTTGTAGATTTGATAATTTAGGATGTTCAACTTTGTTACATTAGGTTGCTTGTTGTGAATTTGTTATAAATGTGACTTGGATATTTGCCTACTTTAGATTGAAGTATAGTTTTAGTTTAGAACTTTTTTATAAAGAATTATGAAGAAGATGATATTTTTTAAATATTTACTTTCATATTTCACCTCCAAGTTTGAAGAATTAAATGGGAGACTTAGACTCATCTGAAGATGATTTTAATGAAGTTGCAAATGCCACTACATTAGTTGGGTTGTATGTGGTAAAATATTTATGTAAGGAGCCCCGAAGAACTAGTAAATATACAGGTCATTTGTGGGTTAATGAAATTTTACAAGATGATCCTATTCGTTATTATGAGATGTTTTGTATGAAAAAGAATGTATTTTATGAACTTTGCAATGAATTGGTCGAAGAACATGGGTTAAAGGGAACTAGGAGAATGGGGGTGCAAAAAATGCTCGCAATTTTTTTGAACATGATTGGGCATGGGGGGTTGGAAATAAGATGCTACAAGAGAGATTTCAATACTCAGGAAAGACTATAAGTAGACATTTCCATCGAGTTTTAGTGGCTTGTCTTAGATTAGCAACGAAATATATCAAGCTGAAAGATAATAGATTTTGTGGTGTATCATAAAAAATACAGCATGATAAGTGATATTGGCCATTTTTCAAGAATGCTATAGGAGCTATTGATGGTACTCATATTCCATGTGTTGTTACTCCTAGTGAACAACCGAGATTTATTGAAAGAAAAGGATATCCAACACAAACTGTAATGGCTGTATGTGATTGGGACATGTACTTTACTTTTGTATTAGCTAGATGGAAAGGCATCGCACATGATATTCATGTTTTTGACAATGCCATCACAACGGCTTCCATGAATTTTCCACACCCACCTGAAGGTATGTTTCTTGTTCATGCCTTTATCTATTATTGAGTTGCCCTTACAAATGTTTGACAATACTTCCATTGACTATTAGATAAATATTATTTGGTGGATGTTGGTTATCCAATATCAACTAGATATCTTGGTCCATATAAATGTAAACGCTACCATATTCCAGACTTTCGGCGTTCATCTGGATATGTGAACAATAATAAACGATTCAATTATTACCATTCAAGTTTAAGATACACCATAGAAAGGTCTTTGGAGTTTAGAATAACAGATTTCCAATTTTACATCGCATGCCTAGTTACAAATTTCAAACACAAGTTCAGATAGTATGTGCAACAATAGCTATACACAACTTCATTAGAAAGAATTTCCAAACAGATTTTGAATTCTTACGGTTTGAAACTGAAGATGTAGTTGAGCAAGATGGTAATGATGGTGATGAGTATCAACCCTCATCCAGAAGTTCAACTATGACATCCTAAAAAAAAAAGGATTATATTCATGATTTAATTAGAGATTAAATTGTTCAATCTTTACAAGATAATTAATTATGTATAATTATTTTTTAATATTAAACTTTAGTATTTTTAATTTTTAATTTAACATGTACACTGAAAATTCTAGTTATGTAATATTTTCATATTATTTATAAATTAGAATTTTACTTACAAAACTATTAAAATTTTATCCAATTACATAATATTATTATGTATAAATGATTCATTTATAAAAAACTAATATTATTTAAGGACTAGGGGCATTTAAAACATTTCAAGTCATTATCTATCTAAAAGTGATTTTGATCATATTTATCCAAACATAATCAATTATGGAAAATCACTTTTAAGTTCAACATATCCAAACATAAATCACTTTTTACATAATTACATATTTTCATAATCATTTATGCATAATCACTTATTTTTATAATCATTTATGAATAAGTTAATCCAAACAGGCACTAACTCTACCACCAATGCCTCAGGGCGCCGGAGCCACAACCCCTTCTCCTGTCTGTCCACTCTTAAAAAATCATCAGATCAGATGTGATTTTACTTTCAATAAGTTTGTCCAAATTAATTAAATCCGTCGTTCTCAAATTAATTAAACTTAGGATATGTCAATGAATTATAATAATATTGTGAATTAACGCTTTTTAGAATCCAAAATTAAAATTCAGAATAACAACGCGGGATGCAATTTGGATCCAACACATCTGATCTGACTCCACTGCATCTTGTCGAACAAATTCATTAATCATCATTCGATCCTCAAATGATCCTGCCAAGCTCTATCGCCCTTGTATCGATAATTGAATCTATTATAATTATTTATGTGATTA
Organism: Adenanthera pavonina; assembly: GCA_026686845.1. Lineage (NCBI taxonomy): Eukaryota > Viridiplantae > Streptophyta > Magnoliopsida > Fabales > Fabaceae > Adenanthera > Adenanthera pavonina. Next base: position 9,230,851 of record JAIVEN010000026.1, on the reverse strand, counting down.
TATATATTTAATGCAAAGAGAAACAAAAAAATATAAACAAAATACATATATATACACTTCTATGTAATTTTTTACAAACAAATAGTTTTTTTTTTCTTGCAACAAGGACTAATCTTTTTCAAAACACTAAGATTGGATATATAATATTACACTTTTTATGTGCTGATTTTTTTAATAGAAAGTGAAAATCGATATATATATATATATATATATTTGTTGGAAACAATAGTTATAATCGATTGCATTTATATATAGTGATGTAATCGTTCGTTTCTTTGCTATTAATAGTACATGGGAAAGTAACGAATAAGCTTAAATGCATATAGGTCAAATGTGTTACGGACACCGTTAGTGCACTGATTTTTTACTTTAACATGCCAAAACCCCCATTAAATCCAGTACTCTCTCTCTCTCGCCCACGGTATAATACTCCCTCTAGTCCTTAATATAAGATCATTTTAATCGAATCACACGAATTAAGAAAGGAAGTTAAAACTAATTAACTACCTCGATTTCTCTAAAAATTCCAATATTTTTCCAAAATTACCCTTTTTATTCTCTCTCTTTTTCTCTTTGGATACATTAAATAGGGACATTTTTTGGAAATGTATAATAAATACCACATCATATATTGTAAAGGGTCTTATATTCAGGACCAAGCCAAAAGCTCCTATATATAGGACCGGAGGGAGTATTATCTTTAGAGCTAACCACACGATTCATTAATTGGTACCTAAATGCTTATGACAATTTTTCTTTTAAAAATAAATAAATAAGGTCATTGGAACCCAATATAAGACCTAGTCAATATTAGGTATTCATGGTGATTTGGTATCACTCATTGTTCAAATAACTGACACCTTATATGCTTACTAAGACTAAATGTCACTCGTGGCAAAGTCTAACGATAAGGAAAATAAAGAATAAGAATTAAAATGATTTAATAGAGTGGGTGTGCTTGTGTCTAATCCAAGGCTATATATTATTCCATGTATATTATAGAAGTGTGGAATTTATAATAAAAGAAAAAATAAATAATGATAAAGGGAAGTATGGTTTTTGTTGTCCCTACTTGTTTTGAGCATTTTGGTTCCCAAGTCATCATTTTCGCTCATCAAAGTCGAGAGCATTTTGTGGTGTAGGCAATGCTGTAATAATTGGGCCTAAAGGTGATATGGATCGAGATGACCACTTAGAGACTCATACAAATAGTGAGGAAATGGGCCAGAAGATGGGATTATTGGGCTCAGGAGAATATATACGGGGAGTGAGAGACAGAAAATTTTCGGTAGAACCAAATTTGTTGGTGTGTCCCAATCAATTCGAAACTACATTGTTAGAGATACATACAAGCTTAAATGGTCGGAGTCATCCTTGTAAAAGACAGCTTTGGCATTTTGATGCTTCAGACAAAATAGGCATATTGAGTCAACAGTAGGTGGTCAGGAAAAAAAAAAAGTCAACAGTAGATTCTGCTGATAATAATCCAGATGTGAGACTGAAAAGATAGATGGTGACTTTTGATTTAAGTATTATTTATATAAAAAACAATTGTTATCGTAAGTTTTTTTTTCCATGTGTCAAAATAATTACCATTTTACAACTTTTAAGATAATATTATTACTTTTTTTACAAATTTACCCTCCACTATGGCTGTGTGTTTGGTTCAGAATAGACTGAAAATGTAATTTGTGGACAATTTCGCACGATGATGGGCACGCTGAAGTTTAGTGAAATATAAATTATCTCGGTGAAGCAAGTAGCATATCCATAGCTTGCTATTGATTTTTATATGGTCCCAAAATACAGTGTTTATATCATTTTTTAAGTTTAAATCACTGCATGCCGTCCGTAGTCAGAAAGGAATTAAAACAAATGGTATAATCCCACGGTTTTTAATTGATACAGCTATCTTTGTTTGCCGAGTAATTAATACAGCTACTTATTAATGAAGGACTTACTTGAGGCTGACTATTATCACTATTGTTACCAAGGCAAACAAAACCCTTTTTTCTTGGAGCAGTCCTTTTTTAATATTGAATATTAAAAATATATATTAAGAGCAGCCTTTTTTTCTTAGGGTACACTCTCTTGCAAGCCAATCTCAACACTAGAGATCATCTTAGAAAAGGATGCCAAACTTACCGGAGGATTCACTTAGTCAGACCATTGCATCATGTGAGTGACATACTATTTTTTTGTGGAGTAGATGAGGTCCCATTATCATGATTAGTGATCACTTTAATGTAAACAAACAAACAAACAAACAAGGAGCATATCTTCGCTCTTATAGCGATACTATTTTTATTTTAAATTTTTTGGGACATTCTTATTCTTTCCTCTCTTTTTTATCAGATATTATATATATAATTTAAGATAAATATTTGGCCCACCACTTCTCCCCATCCAGCATTAGAATTTAAAATAAAAAATAAAAAGAAAAAGAAATAATGACCTCTGAATTGAATTTATCTCTGTTACTACCCCCCTTTTTTTTATGTTAGCACACAAAGTAAGAAATATAATTAATATATTAAAATTTATTTTAAATTTATTAACATATTCTTTAATAAATAAATAAATAAAAAATAATTAATATTATCTTTAACTTTTAAAATAATAAATAAGAATAATAATTGAAAAAATAATAATTAATGTTGTCTTAAATTTTAAAAGTGATAGGTAAATAAAAATAATTTTTTTAAAAGTGATAAATAAAGAAAAACAGAAGGAGTATGTAACATACGCTACGCACATTGTGTTTGGTATGAAAGACTCTTGAAGGTGGAAAAAGAATCCCCATGAATTGTTGTTGGGTGCAAATGAGTCACGTTTCCCAATAATTCTGATTCAGGCAAAATTGGCAGAATGCAATTCCATCATTAAGAGCAAAGAATCGGAATGGGTTCCGGGGAATGCCTTTTTTTTGTCATATTTATCCTCATCCAATGTCTATATTAACACTATTGCCCCTCGATATATGAGCCCTAATCTCATCCACCTCGCCCATTGAACATCACCCTATTGAGAGCTATGATAAAGATCAACGGTGAGGGTGCGATGGTTTGACGGTGACGGAGATCGACAATGTGGATGTGATAGTGAGGGTGACGGAGATCGAAGTGTGGGTGCAATGATTTGATGGTGAAGGAGATCGACAACTTTTCTGATAAAGATCAACAGCAACAATGATGTCACATTATTCATCACAATGTAGGGTCTGATGGTTCGATTGGTTTCTGCTATGTTGATAATGGGTTTATTTGTTTTCAATAGTGTATGGAAATAGGCAAAAGGCATACCAACAGCCCATAGATGAAGCACTGTTTCTTTCATTTTTAAATTTTACTGATTGTCCATTTTATATTTTAACGAATTTTATTAGGTACTCATACAGTGATCAACACCCAATGCTCTTCACCCAGAAGAGATTTAGATCTTCTAATTTTAATTTGGACAGTCTAGATTTAAAATTTTTTATTTTAATTTATTTTAATGATAACATCATTTTTTAAAAAAATAACAATTATAAAATTATTTTTATTTTATATTTTATATGTAATAAAATAAAAATATATTAAAAATATAATACTAAAACAAAATTAAATCTGGATAATCCAGTTTTGATTTGGATGGCTCAGATCACTGACAAGCATTTGGTGCTCATTAATCTTATGAGCACCGAATACAGATCCCATTTGAACTATTTTATGATTTGAGCATATGGGTTGTGAAGAAGAGGGGAAGAAGTAGTGGCCATTGAAAGAGGTGGCCGGAGGAGATGGTTTTGGTTTCAAAGAGGAAGGACGATTGGTGTGCCCTTGAGGTTTTCTTCTTTTTTTTTTTTTGTAAAAACAAAATCATAAGGTTATTTTGGACTTTTGATAATCTAACTGCACGTATCAAAGAATATATATTAAAGGATTATATGTACATATCAAACATATTTTTAAAACCTAATTCTATTCTTTTTTCAATTCTTATTCCCATTCCTTTTCATATTTTAATTCCATAAAAAAAGGATTTTGTTATGCCAAACAAGCCCTAAATAAGTACAAGAGGCACTGCTAGAAATTTTTCTTTAAAATAAAAGCAGAGAGTAAATTCATAAGTGATTAATGGGAATTGCTACAACTTAAATTAATAGTACTTATTCGATGACTATAAACATGTGAATAGGCTTCCATTTACAATCTAAACAAACATGTACAAGGTTGTGTGATGAGTTTTCTGTGTAAAGCAATTCCAGTCCAACAAAAGCTCCAAAGATGCCAATTGTATTACACAATTTCCTTACCAAAATAAAAGAAATAATAATAGCAATAAATAAAAATAAATTATAAGAAGCCCTAAATTCCAATTGTGAATCAAGTAACAAAAACCACTCATTCTAACAATCAAAAAGGGAGAAAAAAAAATTTTTTTGGAAGAAAGTTTTTTTTCCAAAATCTTTTCATTTTTTCAAAGAAAAGTAAAAAAAAAAAACATGTAGAATCCATATATTATTTTCCTCTTTAGTTTTCTCTCTTTTTCACTTTTTTAACTTAGTACGTTTCAAGATCTCAATAACGTTTGAGGGAACCCTTCCAAACAAGCAAGTCCCATCTCCAATCAAGATCATCCTGATCATCCTTCAACATCTCAGCTAAAGAAACATCAGCCCGACTTTAAGTTGGGCCTCAGCCCGGCTTGATTTTGCAATCTAGGTCCCTTCCAATCGAGACAATAACAGTCTAGCAGCCTGGCCCATTCTTTAAGGAACATGTACAAATAAAACATCTTTTAACCTTCGTAACAGAAAATAAAATAAAATAAAATAAAAGCCATTTCAACCTTAAACTAAGAAATTGTTTGATTTGCAAAATTAAGTTGGAATAAAATGAACTTTTAGTAAAAGTAGTTTCTTGTAAAATAATTTGCATTTGGATGTTCCTTATTATAAAAATAAATTTGATAAAATGATTATAAGATAAAAATACATTTGTAAATTAAAAAGTAATTTCTTCAATTCTCTAATTAAAAATACATTTAGAGGCAAAATTAAATTGACATGAAGACATGTTAATATGAAACAAACATAAAGTTAATAAAAAATATACTTGTAAAGGTACTTTTATTGCCCCAAATGATAAAGCTGTAAATCTGTTACAGCAAAATTAACTACATCCAAATGGTATTGCTCAAATAAACTCAGTTACAACAAAATTAACTAACAACATCTCCAACAATTACAAACTAAAAACAGAAAAACAATAGCAACAACCAGGTGCTGACCATGTTTATTCTCTCCGATGAAATGAACCATGAACAAAGGCATTCATGCAGTGTGATGTTTAGAATACCTCATGACACAGAGCAAACTTCTGCATTAGCATACCAAACATAAGCCAGAGATAAGAGTCCCTAGAAAGAGGACATCTAAAAGGAGCACTCCTTTCCAAGTCTTACACAGTTGATATAATCTGTGGAAAAATGTGCAGAGATACCAGGAAGTGCCAATCCCATTACTCTTGCAATTATGCGAAACCAGCCTTCATCATAGTCCCGTCCATAAATGTTACCCATTGCTAAACCTCTCACTAACTCCCACACAGCATTCAGAAATTTTGGCATCAAATATCTCACAAACCAATCTAGTCCAATATCTAAAATGGTATAAAGCTAAAAATCAAACCGTTCTTCACTCTGAGTGACGGTCGAACCGGTCCGACCTTCCGGCTAGGTCCAGTTCTCAGAACATTGCTTTATACATGTAGATATAGATAAAAGGGTTAAAGTCTTGTGAGTTGTGAGGCTGATGGAGGCATGTTTGTTAGCATCCAACTAGGCCTGTCAGGTCAATTTAATAAATTGAATTGAGAATTGGTGTTAAATCTGATCTAGAAGAATAGGAGGATTGGAGAATTCAAAATGAGTGCGAACTAACTAAAACTCGGTAAAATTAGCTGATTGTGAACCGGTCCAAATGTTTTAAATGTTTTTAAAATTTTTATGATAGAATAACATCATTTTTAGTATAAAATATTTTTCTTTTTATATTACAATAATATATAAGTATTATCATGATATATGATTATTAAAATTATAAATTTTCTTAACAAATAATATAATAATAGATTATTAGTTGGCTATTTTAAACTCAAAATATTATTATGGATAAATATTAATTTATTTAGTTTTAAATATTAGGTTATCAAATTTATTAATAATTTATTTGTAGTGAATAATAGATTGATAATTCAATATTATTTAGTTTGATACTCTAATTAAATCATGAAATTTATTTAAATTTGTGTATTAATTTGTTGATGAGATTATACTTAAACATATGTTATGTACATGTTTATTTCTAATTTTTTCATTTCATACTTATTATTTTTAATATATAACTTTATTTTATTCCATACTTACAATAGGAACTTTAATTATGATAAAATTAGACAAGCCATAAAGGTTGATAGTCTAAGGAATTGTTTGGTATGGAGTAAGTAGGGGAGGAAAATAGAACTTCCTAAAAAATACATTAATAATTAGTATTACTTGGTTTAAAAAAAAATATGAAATTTCTTAAGAAGTTGGGCTTAAATTGGGAAATTCTATTTCCCAAGTAGAACCTTGAGAAGTTTTACTTTTCTAGCAATTTGTGATATTTTTAAAAAAAATATCCTTAATTATTTAATTAATTTCTTTAATCAAAAGAATATTAATGATTGTAACACTAAAACATTACATATTTATTTTAAAAAATAATTTAAATTTTTTGAAAATTAAAAAATTAAACAAACATATAAAACATGAACTTTTTGGAAAATAGACTTCCCAAGAAATTACTTCCTACAAAATATACCAAATGACCTCTAAGTTTATTTTATTATTCAAAATTATTATTTAAAATATATTATTTTAATTACTACTAATTCGAATCCGATTAAATCACGATTGAACTATTGAATATTAAACCACTATCTCATCCAGTTCAATATTAGATCGAGTTATGATACCATTGGATGTTGACAGTCTTCCCTAATTATAGTTGCCAGCTTATAAATTAAAGCAATAGGATGATTTTATCTGCATTATGGCCATATATAATATCTATAGAGTGATCAGAATATTTTACTATTTTAATTTTAAGCGTGGGAGCCATTGTACGAATATTTATTATCAAGAATATTATATTCTAAAATTATTTTATTGCATCACAAGATAATATTTTATTAAGTATCATCATTCATCAATGAATATATAGTTGATTAATAGTACAATATTAGAGAACTGAGAGATCAATACGTAATTAGACAACTAATATAGGTATAACTATTAATTACTATATGTAAATAATCTCCTCTATTCCTTTGGTAGGACTTTATCATTTACAACTCTTAATAATATTTGATAATAACTCTAATTCTTTGTTTGGTTTAAGAGATTTGAATGGTAGGGGAGAGGAAAGATGGAAAAAAATTTTCATCATATATTTTTTAAATTAAACAAAGAAATGGAGCATTCCCCCATCCCCTAATCTTCCTCTTATTTAAATGAGAGCAAAAGTACTTTACTCCCGTATTTTGTTAAAAAAATAAATATAATTAAAAAAGTTTTCTTTCCTCTCCTCCTCTACTCTCCAAATTTTTCAAACCAAATGGAGGGTAAAAAAAGTAAGACGGTAATTGCACTTTTCCTGATGGATACATCCATATGCTTGATGTTGATGATGTATTTACCTTCTTTCTTAAATTTGTGTTACATTATAAAAGTGTCGAATTCATAATAAAAGAAATAATAAATAATGATAAAAGGGAAGTATGGTTTTTGTTGTCTCCACTTATTTTGAGCATTTTGGTTCCCAAGTCATTGTCCTTGCACATCATCAAAATAAAGAGCATTTTGTGGTACAGCCATGTAGGCTACGTTTCTCTTTCAAATTATATATTCATGGCATGCGCAGCAATTTAGGATGCAAAATTTATTTATTTATTTGTTTGTTTGTTGAACTAGAATGCAAAATTTATAATGCAACTGTTTACACAAAGTCACATTAAAAATCATCGCATGAATCTGGATTTTTAAACTGAATTGTTACTTCACTTGTGACTAATAACCAATCTACCATCAAAATGAAATTAAATATCTTGTTTTCTCTTTATTTATAACAAGAAGGAAAGACCGTGGAGAAGATCGTCATTCTCACAATGATTTAGCTCATAACGCCAAATAAGAAAAGGCCAAGCACACAGCCAATCCACTACATTTTCATATGCAGAGTGTATACATAACAACAAGTGCAGGTGCAGCCACACCTTATAGTGACTTTGGGTCCAAAACAAGTTCGTGAGCTATGCTTCCATTAAACAAAGAGTATTTGTGCAGCAATATAGCTAAAAGTAGTGCCTTTTCTCTCTCTCCTCTCTCTCTCTCTCTCTGTTTTTTTTTTCTTGCTCACCTTTATAGCAGCAAAATCATATTAACAGTTGATCCAACAAACAAATGCCCATAAGCAATATAAACAGATAAACAGAAATTGGCATTCGTACACACCCTCACCTACACAAACAGTCAATAATCATAGTCCTCTCTCACGCGATAGAAGATCAAAGCACAACAATTAAAACATTCCAAGTCAACAAACAGAGTAAGCTTAAACCCAATATATAGTTGCGATGATATGAGAAACCTATTTCTGTAAACACATGAGAAAACATTTGACGATAGGAGTGAAATCATTAACGATATTGGCCAAGCTTTATTTCACAATCCACAATAAGAAATAGAACGCACAAGAGAACGGACCAAAATGGTAAAACCGAGGTAAAAATCCATTACATTACCTTTGATAATTGCTTCCCCACTCTCTTCCTTCAGTATATATTTCCCTTGGTTTCTCTTCTCAGTCTTCCCATCTAATGCTCTCTCGTCTTCTCTTTCGCTTCCTCCCTCTAAAACTCTTTTCTCCTTTGTTTTCCAGCCTTTCAGATCAGTCTCCTTCCCCTCCTTCGATTCTTTTTCCTCGTCTTCCAAGCTCTCCTTTAACATTATTACTATTTCGTCTACATCGCCTCCTCCTCTGAAATTGTTGTTGAAAATATCTTGTCCTCGGCTGTTGGGATAATCAGGGATAAGTTGGATAAGCCAAAGTCATGTGGTCGAAGTTGACAACACAACCGCACCGACCCTTGCATGCGCAAGGTCACAATATATATAATGCCGATGCTAATTTTGGAGAAGTTGGCAGTGGCCACCCCTGGCTTGGCTAGAGAAGGAACGATTGAGAGCAGAATTAGTGAGAAGAGGAAAGCAAAAGAGGAAGAAAAGTCATGGCAAAGGGGTATGTGGCGTCTAAACCACTCTGTTCTTTCGAACAAGATAACTTGATGGTTGGCGAAGATGAACAACAAATTGCATCTACATTCAAAAAAACAAACGGGTACAAGTTGCTGTGGACACCGGCCAGAAAGAGTAAAGGGGAAGTGTTTTCAGCCAGCCGAAAGTAGTTTTGGTGAAATTTGTACGTACTCTGGCGTCCGTTCAGCAAAATATGATTGGTGGCGTACCATGTAGGAGCTGCAAGCATGCCATTTGGTTCCTGTCAGTCAGAGGTGCGGCAAAGATCGAGCATCCTGACAGAGCCAGAGGAGCACCAAACATCAGTCTGGACAAACAGTGGGCGGAAAGTATTAGAGGCGATCGACACCGTACTCGATGGAGTGAGCAGCAGTGCAGTCAACCTTTTTTTTGGTAGGGCAGTGTAGTCAACCTTAACAATCCGCTCGTCTGGGTGCATCTGGTATTGGACAGGGATAAGTTGGATAAGTCAAAGTCAGTGTGCAGTCGAAGATTCCAACACGCACGGTGGTTGTGTAATAACAAACACTACGGAGAAGATGCCGGTGGGCACCGCCGACCGGCTTCGGGTAGAGTGACTGGGGGCAGAGGAGTAAAGCTAAAAGCGGAAGTGAAGTCATGGTGGCAATGGGCCAAGGTGGAATGGTCACCCTCACCCCTTTAAATACCCGTCACGATCATAGATTCCCACCCGCAAATCTTTTGTCTATTTCTAATGAATTTGCAGCACACCATTCTCATCATCATCTAGATAAGATCTGAACTACTTAATTTTAGTTTGAATAATTTAAATTTAAAGTTTTTTATTTTAATTTTTTTTAATGATAACATTTTTTTTAGAAAAATGATAATTATAAAATTATTTTTAGTTTACATTATGTATGTAATAAAATAAAAATATATTAATAATATAATATTAAAATAAAATTAAATCTGAACTATTCAATTTTAATTTGGATGGTTCAGATCTTGATGAGTATTTGATGCTCATCAGATTGATGAGCACTAAATATAGATTTATTTCTAATTTTTAATTATTAATTAATTAATTTGGTAGTGTGTAGGAATTCAATTCAATATATATGCCATGAATTAATATCAATTTTTTGGAGTTATAAAAATAATTTGACATAGTACTGTACTTTCCGTACAAAAGATAAAAATGAAATAAATGGGAAAATAAATCATATGTATAATTATATTTTTTTTAAACATATGACTATATGGCTATAACATATTTAAATTTAATCTCCAGAGACATGGATATCCAGTCGAGTGTCTTTTTTTTTAAGTTATTATTGTGAAAAAGAACGGAGAAGTTTCAGCATACGTTTATAAATTCTAAAAATAGACTCAACAACATTAATCTCCAAATTGTTTGCCCCCGTGCCAAAAGCCCATAACTACATGACTTTGTAGTAGATTCGGTCCATTCGGAATTTCACTTTAAATTCAAAATTAGCAATACTAAGACTCCATTTTATATTATAAGATATTTTATATAATAAATTTTTTATTTATAATATAAAGTATTAGATATATTTTTTTTAATTTTACCTCTCTTATTAATTTTTTACTATTCCTCCCTAACTAGGTCCTACAATGATAATGATAATATATCATTTAATAAGGGTAAAATAAGAAATTTTAATTTTTTTCATAAATTTTAGATAAAAAATTAATTTTTTTAATATATATTTAATACAATATATCTTATAATATAGATTGAAGAGAGTAATTTGCAACATATGCGTGTCTCCCCATCATAATTTCATAAATTCAAGCTGATTTCCTAATGAACTAATAAAATAAAATTACGTACGTGGTTTTTCAGAATATATTTATATCAATTCAACTATGGACCAAATTCAGCCAATAATATAGCCCTCCCAATTGCATAAAATTCAGCCAATAGTGTTAAAAAAAATCCATCCAAGTGTTGTTGATATTTATCTTCAACTTTCCACATTTGAAAGAGCAAACCATGTGCATCATAATATAGCTATATATACCCCATGTGTATTAAAAATTAAAATCAAGACATGTGCATTCGTCATTTATTGAGTTCTGGTAAAAATTAATTGCATGGTTGACATACTTATCACACTTGAAAAGAAAATAATGCATTGGTTTGGCATTGTAAGAGAGGAATGAAAAAATTAAAAGAAAAATAAATAAAAGAGTAGAAGTAGAACACAGAAAGTGAATATTCCATCTAGTTTTTAATACTAGTCATCTTTTAGAAATATTTTATGGTTCAAAATATAAATTATTTGTATAAATTTTTGGAATATTAACTACTTTATTTCAAAATATTTTTCTTATTAATTGTTTTATGGAGTATTAAATACTTAGATAATTTTAAATTTATAATATTTATTAAAGATAAAGATGAATATTAAAGTTATTTTTAAACAATTTTATTGATGTTACTAACTTTTATTGATTCCGATGAGTTAGTTAAAATTAATTTATATCAAGTATTAGGGGATTAAAATATTATTCACTTATATAGGAAAAAATATTTTCTTTCATTTATTTGGTTTTATTTAAAAAAAACATGTAAACAAGATGTCAAATGATTTTATTATCTTCCATCATATCAAATATAGTTATTTGGGAACATAATGTAATCTCATATATATATTTGTTTATATCAATATAAATATACATTTGTCTTAATTTTTTTAAAATTTTTATTTATTTTAATTAAATTAGAAGAATCACGCACACATACATACAAAGCAAGCTTTGCTATTTACATTGTTGACCTCACCATATTCTTCCATCAAGGGGCAAAATTGGGTTTTTGGAGCCAAAGATAACAAAAATTAAAAGTAAAAAAATTACCAAAACATGATATGTCGAATTTTATATACCAAAACATGACAGACAAAATCAATTGGGGGCAATGCATTTTGTATCCCGATACGTAAATCAACCTGCTAGTTACACAATTTGCTAATTATTCTGTTTACTTTTTTTAAGAAAACAAGTCGATTTGCTTTATCAAAACCTGACAAATTGCTTTTGTCTTTTAAAAAATCCTGGTGTGGTGACTTTGTCTTTTTTTTTTTTCAAAGCGAAGATTCTTGGTGTGGGAGGTTCAGAAACTTTTTTTTCTTAATTAAATTGACTTCTTCCCCAAACAAATTGTAGCAAACACTTCCTCGAGTCCTATTTATAAATTGTTATTGACCAATGCAAGAATATTAAGAAAAGTTAATTATTTTCTTAAAATTATAAAAAAATAACATAAATTTTCAATTTTATCCCTATTCCTCATTCAAATAGTAATAATTATGCGGAAAAAGAGAATATGTTAAAGTACTGAACAATTTACAAAATAATAAAGTTATTAAGTTTTAAGTAAGGAATTTATATAAAAATCTAACACTATACCTTATAAATAGAATCAAACAAATATTTTAGATAATATCTTATAAATGAAATCGAAGGAAGTATAAATTATTAATAATTAGTGTATTATTAAAAATAATTATTAGTCAACAAATATATAATAAAGAATATTGGATCATAATTATTGTTGAATAACCGTTAAAAAGACATAAATTTAGGGGTATAAAAAAAGACATAAATTTAATTAAAAGTCCAATAAATATTAATTAATAATTAACTAATAATAAGTAAATAATAATGATTAGAAATAAAATAACGCTATAATTAAGTAGTAAATATGTTCCCATTATAAAAATATAAATTTAATAATTAATTGATAAAAATGGTTGAATATAAAATGAAAAAGATGATTAATTGGTAATAAGTAGTTCTTAAGTATTAAAATTTGGTCACCTTATACATAGTGATTACTGGTGCTACTTCTTACTATTCTTCTATTGCGTCATGGGTTATTCTGATCGTATGTCCTCTTCTCTATGATGCGATTCAGGTGACCTAACTCTTAATGATATTTGCACAATATTCAAATCAAACTAAATAGAGTCAACTAGAGAAATAGACTAGTGAGAAATTTCAAATACTTGATTTGATGACTCACCATGTTTAAAGAAATATATGTTGTACTCGGTACCAAACAAAGTTGGGTCATCTAATAAAGATATAAATAATCCAAACTGATCAAGAATAAGAGAGCTAAATAGGGGGAATGAGGATAGCGGTATGAAAGAAGACAAAATGACCCCTACAAATGTATTGGATATGAGTGAAGTAGTGGTGTGATCTCATTTTCCTTGAAGTTTATCTAAGGACAATAATTTCCTGTGCAGAAAAAATCACAGTCCAAAAGGAAATAAGTACTTATTTTGAAATTGAGGAGAAAGGGTCGAGGTCTCTCTTACGAGACCCTAATCTACCTCACTCCTGCCTCTATTTTTTTTTCTAATATTTAAGTTTAGAAATAAAAAAAATATTTTTTACAATCACACAACTATAAAATTATATTGTTTTTTTTAATTTAAATATCATATAATAAAAATAGTATTTTTACAGTTGTATAGTTATACAATATAAATAAAAAAAAGATAGAAAACTACACAAATATATAATTGTATAATCCAAGAAACATATTTTATTATGTATAATTTTTAAATTAAAAAATGTTCAAAAAATAATTTTTGTGCCACCCGTAGAATCCGTGGCAGGATACACCCTGGACGTTAGAGGAGAATAAATCCTGCTAAAATCGAAAGGATTAGAGGAGGCCAGATTCCAACAAATGCTTTATGTATAAATCCTAGAACGAATAAAAGAATAAAAGCCCGTCTAGCTCAGTCGGTAGAGCGCAAGGATCTTAACCTTGTGGTCGTGGGTACGAGCCCCACGGTGGGCGTGTTTTTTTATTTTCTTTTTCAACTAAAAATTGACTAGTGATAACCGTGAAGTATATGCCGTTTAGGTGCATGGGAAGAGACAAGGATAAATAATCCCCAACGAAAAAGCCGATAGAAAAATTTTAAAAGGAGCTGAAATCAGCTGGAGGATTGGGTTTTAACTTTTAAGCACTAAAGTACAAACAGGTACTTGGCACTAAAAAAGACAAAAGCCAATACGGTAAGTAACTCGTTGAACAATTGAGATGTTTCTCATACATAACACTGCATAAACCAGACAAACAACAGAAACTAAAGCCCTGAAGTCAAAGACATATCTTTTCAGGAGGACAAAGTTATGGCATATCATGGAGGTCGGAGGACAGCTCCTCCTAATTAAAGGGTGTGGCGTGAGATTTTTCAGATCAGATATTATCATCAGTGTCTTCAGATGCATGTGGATATATATCACACTTGTTTCAGTCTGTCCCTGATTGGGAAAAGTTCAAGAGTCTGGAGGGTTCCTCTAGGCCAATATGAAGCACCTGGACTCACTTCCATCCTCCTCCTCCAATCTTCCTTCAATGTTTTTTCCACCACTCCTTCTGCGTTTTCAATTTTCCATTTGTAATCTATGCCTTGTTTAGATGCTTCTCCACTTCCTCCCTGCTCCAAAATGAATATAGTATTATCAGAAATCATCAAACAAAACTCTTTTGATCAAGGTAGAATTATTTATCGTTTTCTACTAAACTCTATTGAACAACTATACAGTTTATATCGTTTTCTACTATATATATATATAATTAATCATTACATAACTAAAACATAAATTTTAGAGTGATCAGTGCAGTTTAGACTTTCATATAATTTGAACACTGAACCATACAAGGAGCATCAAAACTTCATGCATTTAATTAGAAAAACAAACAGATGACCAGAATAGAAGAAAGACATGTATGTATATATATACTCAAAAATAATTAGGAGGTAATGTAACCACATTCACTTTCAGTCTTCTTTACCTTTTCTCCACCACTTTTTTTTTTTGGAGATAATTATACTAGAAAGTAACAGGGGATAGAATATTCCCTTATATCCTTAGTGCATAGCATTCAGAAAGCCAATAAAATAGATAAATAAAAACATAGAGAGAGATATAAGGATAACCTCTGAAAACGAGGCAAGGGAGTTATACAAGGAATGTTGTTGGGAAGATGAAGCCATATTGCGGTGAAAATGGTGATTATAGTTGTGATTTAGATGAAGCTGAAGGTAATAGTTAGAGAGTTGGTGATGTTGCTGTTGCTGTAACTGGAGTTGCTTGTTCAACCTCCGTCGGAGTTTCTGTCTATCCCTAGCCTTGTGGTTCTGAAACCAATAGAAAACATTCTTGCCCTCTATCTTTCCATAGAAAGAAAGTTGAGTAGTGATATGCTGAATTTGGGAGGCATTTGGGGTTCTGATTCCTCCTCTATACATCTCTTCCAGAATCACTAGCTGTTCTTGGGTTGGGCACCATCTTGATGAACCAGCACCACGATTCATCTCTCTCTCTATCTATCTATATATCCAGCAATTGTTGGCGATAACGGGCTGGGGTGCTTTGGATCTTCGCTAGGTAGGTATATATATAGAGAGAAAAGAGAGAGAGAGAGAGAGAGTACGTCGTTCAGAGGGTCGATAAAGAAAAATATACATGATATAATTAGGTTGAGGTGGAAAATTTAAGAATAAGTCAAAGATGAAGAGATTATGGTTAAAACAGAAGGTTTTGTTCATGTGTCTGTAACAGTAGCAATTCGTGCTGTTTGTAATCATAAAAATAAATTAATGCTTCCCCAAAAAAAAATTAATGCCAAGTATATTTAGGGAGAAATTTAAAAGTTGTAAAACAAAAATAATTTTTTTATACAATCACGTTCTTTATTCGTAATAGATTAGAAGTATCTCCCTTGTGATGGCAAATACTAGTTTTCTTCAAGTACAGCTATTCAAAATAAAAAGTAGACTCTTCCCAACTAAGGGCTCGTTTGGTTTGTAGAATTATTGAGAATGGATTGAAATGGAATGGTTGGGAATGGAATGGAATAGAATCTTGTAAGCTAAAATTTTATTTGGTTCATCATAGGAAAGATATAGGTAACAACTTGAATTTATTTAGTTGGATATAAGAAAATAATGGAATAAGATGTAAATAATGTGTAAAAAGTCAAAATTGCATCTAAGTAAAAATTTAACCCAACATCAATTACTCCAATATTGTGTTCGTAACGTAACTTTTTTTAATTTATTTTTTAGTTACAAACGGGTGACATCTTTTTTTTTTGTTCAGACAATAACCTCATATTTTAAGCTTTTACATATTTTTATTTTTATTAAATAAAAAATATCTAAGTATAAATTGCAATATAAAAAATAGAAGGGAAACTTACGTATATTTCAATTCTTATTATTTTTTATTTTAAATTTTTTAAATTAAATATTTTTAGAGAAAAAATTATATAAAAAAATTACACTAAATAACTTGTATGAATTAATGAAGAATTTTCAAGAGAAAATGGGGTACATAATCTTTGAAGGGTATTTTAAGAATAATATTTCATAATTAAGGTCATTTCTGTTATTTGGTCTCCATTCCCAGTGGTAGGAATAAACAAAGTCAGGGTCGAAAGTTAATTTTCAAATTTCTGGTCATCTTTATTCCCATGAGAATCTAGATTCCTACTCTCGTATCCAACCAAACAGTTCAAGTATGGGAATAGAATCTGGATTCTCACTCCATAGACATCTAGGAAATGAACCAAACGGGCCCTAAGTCTATGCAATTATATTTTTTTCTATGTAACAATGCTCTCTAATCAAATGATTAGATTTATCGCCATATTCAATTTGAGTAAACAAAGTAAATATTTTGGAAGACAAGTTCGCCATAAGTTTCCATGTAATTGTGATATAGTTGACCCCGAAAGCAAATGATGAATTAATCAAGACACAATTTGAACGCATCCCCCAATAAAAGTACAATACTGTGATGCTGATGCTATATGTTCACCATGAACTGAAGAGAGAGGGGGGAATCATTGAAGAACGAGAGCGAGAGAATGAAATTGAAAGGCAAGCATGATGAGCTAGGGCGAGGGAGAGGGAGAGGGAGAGGGAGAGGGATTTAAAATGAAATGATAAGAGGTACTGTTTTGGTGTAAATACTTTTGCCCTTTAATGTTACGTTATTCATTAAAAAAAATGAAATGATAATGTGATGATCACCTTATTATTACGTTTGACAACAGAATGAATAAGAAAGTAAAGCCAAGCCAGATGATGTGGCGTTTTGGGCAATCAGACAAGTCAATCACATGTGGGGACTCTTCTCTGCAACATTTCATTTCACTTTCCTTTCTTCCTCCAACCCCATATCCCTCTGTTCTAGCTATTGAATGAAAACGTGAGCCCCGGACAATCTGAGGGGCTCAGACTCCCATTAAATTTTCCTTCGTTCAGGGTTTACATTATAATATCTCTCTGTCAAACGAAACCCATAATAGTCTGAACCGTCCATTCCTAGCATCAATCACCCTCCACACACACACAGTATCTGCAATGCAAAAGGTTCAACTTCCCTTTTTCACAACAGTTTCCTCCTTCTTTGTTCAGATCTCTTCACTCCATGGCTTGAAATTTCAAAGTGCTTGGCATATAGCCATATATATGCATGCACGCAGTGTAGAGAGAGACCAATTACGGGAGAAAAATTAGCAAAACGAACAATGAAAGTTCAATATGATGAGAAAGATGCTTCTAATTTCATGTTTGTAGTTTTACATTATTATTATCGATCGTTCTTAGAATATATGGCATTTCCATTTTAAGTAGTACTTAGTTTGACCAACGTGGAAGGTTTTTGGAGATCGAATTGTTGACTGAATCGAGGAGAGAAGTAATTAATTAGTTCATGAGTGTGTATTCATTAATGATCGAGAGTGTTGCAAACATTGGTGATTGGACGGGTCGTTTTATTCGAGAAGTAACATCGATCGAGATATGCTTATCAACGCACCTGTTCAAATCTGCAAATCTTCAAAAAAAAAAAACTAATATGTAATCAATTGAATACAGTGAAGTAAGCAAAATATAGCCAAATACCTGTGAGACTTTGGTGACACAGAATATATGGGTGGATTATAGGCTATGCGTCTGTGGTTGATCGAAGGACATAGCGTAGGTGAGTGCTGAAAAGTGAGAAAATCAGACTAAGAGCAGAAGAGAGAAAAATATTAAATCTTTTGTAATCATAAAATAATTATATATATAGATAATATTTGAAGATTGAAGGTGGAAATATAAGCAAATAAGAAAAAAATAAAAATAAAGTTTTGGTTTTATATTAAAATATATATGACAAAATTATAATGCAATAAATATGGAGTGAAAAAGAAAAGGGCAAGAAAACGACAAGGGAAGACAATGGAGGAGGATATATGGGGGATAGAGGATGTGTAGAGCAAGCAACCTAATTCATTGTCGGTATCTGTCTCTGTCTCTGCGTCTGTCTCTGTCTCTGACTATTTGAGAATTCAGAAGAGACTGGTGAGGAAAACGGAGCTTCCCTAACCCTAACACTCCAATCTCTTTTCATTTCTGCAAGCAAATTGTATATTTATGCTAAATCCTAGGCATTCGACCAAAATCCATACACACACATCTTTTTTTTTTTTTTGAGATAACATGCAGCATCTTCTAACATTGAAATTGAGAAATAAGTACTATTTTTATTGTGACATTGACGTTGCAATTTGCGTCAGTGGATGTCATTTCTTATTGCAGTTAAGACTGACATTGTTTACTGTGATTAGTGAACTTTTGGTACTCTATATCACATGGCTTAACTAAGCACCCAGTAGATTTTATTCATATGTCTGTGCGTGTTTTTTAAGTTAATTTATTTAAATTATACAGAAATATATCAACGGGAGAGAATCCGTGCTCATGGGAAATCAAAATAGTCATATATGTAGTACTGATGGGTCACTCCAGATACTAAGCAAGACATAAAAGTAGAAATTTTTATAGGCTGAACAAAAGTTATTAATGATTCCAGTTAGCCCATTTAGTCCAGGTGAAATTGTCATAGCTATGAAAGAAACCATCAAATTTCGCAAAGAGAAAGATGAAGGGGCGACCGATGTCGGTGGGAGGATTATAGGCAGTAAAGAGAGCCTGAGAGTGGCCCCACGAAGCATCACAGGTTTCAAGCTGGTTCACAGCAACCTCCCATGAATGGTGCTGTGTGTCACGCAACGCAAAGGATCCTCCTAATTTGCACCTCACGTTCACTGGTTTTGCGTTCCACACGAATGCCACTCGAAGGTCGATTCCTACTTCGGCTGTTGATGACGCTTCAATCCTCTTGTTGGCGTTTGTCAATAAGCAACTTGCTAGAGCCGCCACCACCACCACCACCAACACTCTGTATGAAGCTGCCATTTTTTCTTTCAAGTCTCCGAGAAGAGAGGAGTTTGCCCACTTTAGTATATAGAAGAACGACCTACTCTCATTTAATCATTGTATTACGAGTCTTCCGAAATTAATTCAAGATTTTATATATTCTTCCACATTACTCTATATGCACCTTGATTCTCTCAAGAGACCTTAGGCAATATAATCAAATTAACCTGCCCCTTTTTTGTGCATGAATTATGCATTTTTCCACGTACTAGTTATTTGATATTGATGATAATTGTATCCCAAGCAATCAATCTTCTTGTTTTTCAACGTAAATGGATCATTGCCAATTAATCCAGAATAATTCACCTTGATGTCTTAGGAGAGATTAGGAAATCCAATCAATCTACCACCTGAATTTTTTGTGCATTAATGCATGCAATTTTCATAGAATAATGTAAGAGATTTTCCTAAAACTATTCTATATATTAGGGGTGAACAGCATACCCAAAAAACCTAAAGCCCGGCCCGGTCCGAGGACAAAACACTCCAACCCATAGATCAATAAAACTGCTCGAAAAGTTTCAGACTGTCTAACCCAAGAAATATTACACGGGTAAGGTCGGGTGTTGGGCAACATAGATGGACCAAGCCCGACCTAACCCAACCTAAGAATATATATATTTAAACTGAAGGATGCATCTTTTTTTTTTGTTTTGTGATGGAGCAGTAGCCACGACATCATTGAAGATGAAGGAGTAAAGAACAAAGTTCAGCCCTCAATCCTCTTACTCTTGGTTGTAGAAAACCCATTCGCAACCCTAGCCGTAGGTTTCTTCCTTCTCTTCGCATCTCACTCAGCATTTCCTTTGATAGGTTTCAACGGCTCTACTCTCTGTCATCGTCTTCTAGATCTGATCGATCTTCCCATTCTTTGGTGGGATCCTTCCTCGATTTGGCTATACAGTCTCCTCTCATCGTAACTTACTGGCCTTCTTCTTCGATGGTGGGCCCTTTCCTCCTCGGCTTCATCCTTCTTTTCCTTTGCTGCTTAAAATTTCACTAGTAAATTGCAGTATTAAGAATTTCACTCTGTTCACTGTGTTAATATTAATGGCTCACCATAGAAACTTCATATTATCTTAGTGATATTTTTCCTTCTTGTGTTCATAAAAGCCCAATGTTAGTGCAGATTTTTTTGGTTTTTCTTTCCATGCTCAAGTTAATGCTTTCACGTGTGTTTGCAGATGTTCATCTGAATTGTTGACTTAATTTAAATTATTATATTATTAATAAGATATAATGTAATATTTTGGTTTTAAATTTAAATCTAAATAAGATTTTTAGTTTGAATTGCAAATAATCTATAGATAAAAATCTGTAAAGAAACTAAATCCACAGTTCATTTGTTTCTGAGCAAGTTTGTGAATTTTACGATTTATATATGTTTTTTTAATATGATTTATATCCTTCTGGAATGTTTTGGATATTGTAAATTACTGATAAGCTGAACGCCTGAACCATTGCGGACTACGAAAAGCTTAAGAAAACACTCCCTCAGCCCTAAGTGCTCGTGGTGGTCCGACCCTACCAAGATCGGGCTAAATGTTCGGTAGGGCTGGGCATCGGGCAACCCAACCCTACCCATTCATGTTCTAGGGTCAAGCATTGGGTAGGGCGGCCACCCAGTCTAACCCTACCCATGTGCAGCTCTACTATATATATACCCTTCGCTATATGTATACTGGTTGTTCATTCCATTTCTTGACATAATAAATGACGGCACTATTTCTGTTGATGTTTTATCAATAAATTGTATCCGAAACAACCAGTGTCCTCTGATTTTTCAATTTATATAAAGCATATAATGATATTAGCAACCCAAAATAATAATACTCAGTAATGGTCAGTATTAATAATGTTCCTACCAAAAAATCAGCGGGTAATTAAAAGGAAATCATAATTCCAAATAAGAGTTGTGTCAGTAACAATATCACGACTTGATTCTTCCAATTCTTTTGGTCACCATTAACATGAACGTCACTCTTTCAATCAAGGTCCATATAGCCAGTTCGGTTGGTACAGTACTTTTCCCATGTTCTTAGTTGGTACTATTACTATATAATTTCTATTTCTCAAGATATTACAAAAACAAATTTCCATCTTCTAAAGTATTTCAGAGAACTAAAGTTAAAGAAAGAGATATGAATAAAATAATGAGTCCACTTACACTTACACGCACACGTGAGTCTCACACGAGTGAGGTCCACTTCTCAGTTTTTTTTTCTTTTTTTAAATATTTTTCTCCAACTTTATCATAAAATATTTCAAAAGATTTCTTCATTGCAAGGAAATAGTCGATATTTATGTCATATTATCTTTACATCTTTTTTTTTTTGGCCAACATATTATCTTTACATCTTAAACCAATGAAGCTATATACTGTAACGTAATCATTTGACTGAGATATAGTAATTAAGACAGAATAAAAAAAAATTTTGGCAGGATTTTCAGCATCTCAAGTATTCCCTCAATGAAAGGATACGCTATTTCTTCTCCTCTTTTGTAAACTATCTTTTCTTGTACTTATCAAAATATTCTCTTGGGCCCGACAGTGTAGCCCATATCATTATCTTAGGTCTCAGAAAGCCCATCCATACATGATTGGGCTGCTACCATTACTTATATACCATTTTTTTGGGATAAAAGTCTTATCACGATATACTTGAAGATTGTATGTATTAATATTTGGTGTTCCGGAGCAAATAATTATTTAGGGGAATTACATTTTTTAGACTTGTCATAAAATATTGAATACTATGTGGATATCCATAACCTCCAAGTGTCTCTTAGAATTCTACATGATTTCCATAAAGCTAATAGCCTCCAAAGTGAAAGATTTTCAAGGATTTATTTCAAGTTTAATGTCAATAACTTCCATGTTTTTTATTGTGTAATTATATAGAATAATTCTCCTATTGTAACTCTTGGGTTGGTAAGGCCTATAAATAGAGTCTATGTACTATACATTTAGTATCCTTGAAAATGAATAAGAAATACTTCCATTGTTCTTTCTACTATTTTCTCTTACTTTTATACTATTACCATTTATCTTCTACTTAGTTTTATAACAAGATCAAGATAATAAATTAATTACAAAATAAGATCTATTACTACTCATTCTCTCAATTTTACTACTCAATATTTTAGATTTTAATAATTTTTTTTAGTAAAGATCCCTTTTTATAATTAATTCATTCTACTGATTCTGTATATGTAATTCCCCCTAATTATTTAATTCAATTAAAACTCGATTTCTTAGTTTTTTTTGGTCCACCTGAATCAACAATGGATGTGTTTAAAAAAAATGAATGTTTTACAAGCGTTACGTTACAGTGACATACCGCTTTAATTTCTTCTCTCCAATAATGGTACCTTGTTATTTGAAAATAAATAAAAAAGGAAAAATTACAATGGAGGACTTTTAAGGGTTAATATTTATTGTGAAAAATTAAAATTAGATTGCAATATTGAGGGATAACTAATTGATCATTATACCCTCCAAGATAATTTTTTATGTGAGGGCGTATGTATAATAGTAGTTTTAGGCGTGTCGTCATGGAAGCGAGATGATTGATTGCTTGGGTTGGTGCTCACTGTTAAAGTCGTGGAATATTTTCTATTAATTTTAAATCAATAGCTCTAATTGAGTTGTTATCTGGAATTACCTTTCTTAGACATGCAGTTACCAAGTTCATATGTGGGAAGTTGGATTAAAATTCCTTGGAAGTGATGATATTAATGCCAAAAAAAAAACTTTAAGAAATAAGCTAAACAAACAGTTACATTAATTAATACAGAGAGAAAGAGACTAAAACGATAGACATGTAAGAAACATATATAACAATATATATATATATATATATATAGATGTGGAGATGTGAGTGGGTGTACCATATATTGAATATATTAATAGATTGTCAATCGATCGCCACGTCTTTTCCAGTATTTTCTTACGTTTTACAATCCATTAAACGGATTCTAAATTTCCTCCTAACTCACCATATAATATATAATTGCGCGTCTTCATGAATATGCTGAGATTTCTGACTTAAGATTGTGGTAATTAACCTTGGAATTTTACGGTGCTTTTTTTTTCCCCATAGATGCAGCTATAAAAGTTTGTTTTAACGTGTTCCATTGTGCATTCAGTTACCAGCCACATCATGCTCTGTTAGCCAACTCATGAAATTTAACGGAGTTTATGCCACTGCCCCAATATGTGAAATAATAGGGATGAATGGTTCTATCAGCTTAAAGTGTGGGGAGTCATTAAAAAAAAAAATTAAAGTGCAGGGACCTAAATCAAAACGTAGGTAAAACTATGGAGACTGAATGTTTAATTGCCCTTTTCTTTCCTCTATTTATTTATTTCAAGGAATCTTTTAACTTTCACGCATTGGTCCCTCGTTGTTATAATTTTTTGGAACCGAAGGTCTTAATATACAATAAACTTGTTATTTTGGTTTTAAAGTGTGATTTTTCCTTTGTATTTTATCTTTTCTTGCTCATCACAATAGTCTCTTTGGCCTCAGAAAGTCCTTTATTTGTATTATTTGTATACAATTGAGCTGTTATTAGGGGTGTGCAAAAAATCCGTGACCCGGTCCAACTCGGTTCTATTGGGTAAATCAGGCCAGGTTTTATTTCGGGTTGAGCTGGGCTTCGGGTTCTGTCATTTGGCCCAGCCCAACCCGAACTATATATAAATATAGATATATATATTTTTTAAAATATATTTTTATATATATTAATTGATTTTATAAAATTTTTTCTATATATCTTATATAATACATTTATTATTTGATTACTATGAAAAACTTTGTAAGGTTTTGATATTTTAATTTTATTTAAAATTTTAAATTGATTTCTTAATTTAATATTATATGAAAATAATGTATAGTTGTAAAAATTTATAATTTTTAAGAAAATTAATTTCTATCATAACATTATATTTTTAAAAAAATCTACTTTTACATTAATAATTAAAAATTTTTCATTAATATATAAAGTTAGATTTTATTTTATTTTTAATATTTTAAGAAATCATATGGTACCGGCCCGACCCGGTACCTAACTCGGACCAACCAGGGTGTGCACGGGCCGGGTATTGGGCGGAGGTGAAACCCGGCCCATGCACACCCCTAGCTGTAACCATTCTTTTTAACCCATTCCTATACTTGGAAGTTTGTCTGTATTAATATGTAGTGCTGGGGACCAAATAATTAATTAATAACTCGATATTTTTTCCTCAAACTCAATTTCTTAGTTGAAATTACTACAACAGATGTGTTTAGCCGAAAGGGAAAAAGAATGCATTAATTTTTACAATTTTTCTTCTCTTGTGACATTATAAAGTTGCCACCAATCCGTTAAAAACATGGTTCCCGTCCACTGAGTATTACAGTATACGATTTGGTGAGAATTGACGTCGACGGTGAGCTTGTGGTGATCACCGACGTACTTTCAGATGTGAGAAAGGTTGATGTCCTCCACAACCACAAGAAAGACGCAATGGCTGAATCCGACTTTTTAATATATGTGGATCGCAACTTTTCCAGTATTTTCTGCGACTACTGTTGAGGTGTTGATGAAGCAAAACAAGAAGGATCCCCAAGCACAACCAGAATGAACAAGATATGCCTCCACAACGTCATATTGCCCATTGTGTTGTGGTGAGGTGAGTCATTATGGTGATGATAGATGCAGAAAAATAAGACGAACAGCGGAATATCACTGTACAAAAATTATCTAATCCTATGACTATGAGCAACCTAGTTCTTATTTATACAGTTCAAACATCCTAGTGCTATTATAAGAGAACGTTTTTTTTAATTTTTTTTAAATTTAAACAAGAGATAACTCTTAAAAACAGATAAATTCTAATTTAAATAAATTAAATTCTATAAAATATAATCTGAAGATAATTAAGATCATTTATCTTTATAATTAAAATTTTAAATAAAATTAGTTTATTTGGATCCTTTGGATTTAATTTAGTTTATTATGACTTTTTTTATATTTATATTTTATCTTTTATTTATCTCTATAATTTAATTTATTTAAATTTATGTCTTTTTTAAATTTAAATTAATTTAATTTTTTTTTAAATTATGACCTTACTAGAATTTTAAGATAAGATATCTCTTTTCAAGTTATTTTAAATTTAAATAAATGATAAATCTTTAGGATAAATAATACACTAATTTTATTTAATTATTTTAGGATTCATGAACCGAAATCAACTGTGCCTTTATCGACTTAATTTGCAGATTTCTTGGGCCTGTTTTCACCAGAATAATTTTTTGGGCCTTTTATTAACTTAATATGAAATTATTAATATCTTTAAATTAGATGCCAATTCAGCGTCGTCTTTTTGACCAACCCAATTGTGCGTCTTCAGGTGACAGAAACTAATTATGGGACACCCCATAAAAATGGGACAAAACGAGTTGTCATTTGCTAATCAACTCTATTTTATTTTACATCACTTTTAAACTTTAAATTTTTTTTTCCTTCTCTTTTTATCGCCCTCTTCATCTTCCGGTCAAATATCTCTTTGGTCTTTGCGCGCGCGCACATGTATGAAAAGTTTTTACCTTTTTTTTTTTTTTACTAAAAGTTACTTTTTCATAACATATTTTTAATTAAATTATATAAATTAAGAATGTGGGTTAAAATTAGTTAATTATCTCAATTTTTTTAAAAATTATAATATTTTTTTTAAAAATATCTTTATTTAATTTTTTTTTATTATAATATATTAAATAGGAATATTTTTTAAAAATACATAACAAAATATACTGAAAAGAGTTCTATATTTAGGATTAAGGACAAAAGACTCTATATTTAAAATCAGAGAAAGTATAATATTATCAATAAATTAAAAAAAATTACAAAGGTAAAGGTATATAAATAAAAGAAAAATACCTATATAAACATGACAAGGAGGTCCCTAATAACAGAGGTAATAGACCAATAAGACCAAGGTAAGGGACAAGAAGTGTAGAAAGATATTGATTATGGCAGCATATATAAATAAAAAAATAAGCAAGGATTAGAAACATAATCACTGTCTACCCATTTATTAAAATATTATACTATTCCGCTATTTTCTTTCTTTCTATATTTTTTTACGTTCAAATATATTTGTCGTTACCTGCATTTACATCTATTGCGAATTTTTTCTTTTGTTATTTCTTACATGAATCAGGGAATGATTTTGTTGGCAAAAAAAAAAAAAAAGAAAGAAAGAAAGAAAATATGATTTGCTTTCTACTATTAGATGAAGGACGGTGTATCTATATTATATATAATAAATTATATATCTCAAAGTGCATCTCATGTTGGCAAGAAAACAACAAAAACAAAAACAAACTGGTTTCTCTACTGCTTTGCAACCGCAACAGCAACAGCAACAGCATAGGGTGGTGTTGTGATATGTGCAGAAACAAATTTATATACTAGTTAGATTTAATCTCGATGGTATAGCTTTTTCATGTATAATTTTTATAAAAAAGTTAAATTATTTATTTTAAGAGAAATATTATGAAAAATAAAATAAATAGGTAATTGTGAGTGCCCTGTAGGGTGAGTTTCTCAACCATCTCTCTCTTGAGATTCTTCTCGCAATCATGTCAAAGAAAGATAATGGATTGGAAGGGATGTCTTCCGCTGATGTTGGCTCCTCTCTCTCTCTCTCAGTTTTTTTTTTGTTTTCATGTTGTTTGATTTTGAATAATAATATTTCAAAGTTTCTGGTAAAAAAAAAAAAATTGATTTGATTCGAGAAATTCGTGAAAAGGTAGCATTTTATTAATGCCTCACTAGCGAAATTTGTTTTCTACTGTTGATTTATTGGACGTCCCTGACTGTCATTTCAATTCACTTTGATTTGGACGGAGGTAATGGCTAGGAATTAATTCCCACTTCCCAGGTGGAACGGGGGATGCTCCATGCTGTTCTATTGGGCCAGAAAAAGCCCATCATTCATATTTGGCATTATACTGATGATATCACATTACTGCACAAAATATGCGCAGTGGAGGATGATGATATTCGGATAAAAGGGCCAAATAATAATTAGAGAAAGTAATTAAGAGTTGAAATAAATATTGAATGGAAGGATATACACATAAATATGAGAGGGACAAGAAGTGTTAAGTGATGGATAAATCGTTTTCATGATGAGACTATATGCCTATAATAATGAGATATATATATGTATGGAGGGGAGGGGTGTGTTTGGTCGCAACAGAAAGAGAGAGGCCATTGCCAATTGATGAAGAAGTGGAAGCTCCCATTTGTCTCCATCTCTTCCATATTATTAGGTCCCTCTCTTGCTTCTGCTCCATTCTGCTCAGTCCTTTTCTCTCTCTCTCTCTCTATCACTTTTCATTTCATGAGCATAATGCTATATATTCTTGTACATCTATAAGTTTCAAGTCATTCAATCTCTTAATTCTTATTTTTCAATTTATAGATGACCAACCTATTATTATTAGAAAGAGATTTGCCAACCTATTCATTATTGAATGTTATAACTTAATTCTTTGATCTGTGTAATGCACTAGAAAACAAGTATGATTATATGGAAGATGATGTTCACCCTAAGTTGTTTTTGTGTATAATGGAAGAACAAGTAGTCTCCACCAACAACTATACGTGTATGATAAGTTGCAGTTACGAGTACTGTACGTTCAACAGTGCGGTGCGCTGTGCAGTATATCCAACAATTGATTTATAATAAGAAACTGAAAAATTATAGCTTCACTCATACCTTTTTGAAACCAATCATCATATTTCTAAATGCTTCATCGTGGAGTAACTGGTCGTCTCCACAGTCTACTCCATTTCTAATTTCTCTTCTTCTTCTTCTTCTTCTTCTCTCCCCCAAATGAACCAAAAACCCTCCTTATAATTGTATATATACATATGTTCGCGGGTCAACTAAATTATAAATGGGGGAAAATGTTTTTGAACTTTCAATCACGTTTACAACGCACCCTACTCACATTTGTCTCCAATATCAATTAAATTCGAGGTATATTCTCTTTTGCTTGATTGAAATTATTGTCATCCCAATTCAAAAGTTTTATGTTCTTAATCAATCCCCCAAAATATTATGAAACCCCATGCATCCCTTAGCCCTTTTTGTTGACACCAACGAACGCACGTCCAAAAAATTCAGGCCTGCATGGTAATTTTTTAAGTATAGTATTTCTCTTTTTAATCTCAATAATACCTTAATTACCCAATAATATCGAATGTGTTTCTTCATTCTAATGAAAAAAATTTACTTTGACTTTTAGCCTTTACGTGGAATGAGGAAAAAATAGGGGGAAGAAAATACTATAAGAAAAAATAAATAGGAAACTAGATAAGAAGGGTCTAAATTTTTTTTTTCAAATTTTATTCTTTTTTATGTTTTTCCCTTATCCAAATGAATGGTTAAAACTTGGAATCCACTAACTTTTAGTTGTAATAATGTTAAGTAACTAATTATTCCATACACAGAAGGAAGAGCGACAAATACTTCAAACCAGGGACATTAAAACCACGAGTACTCCTAGTTTTAATTTCACTACAAAGGGAAAGGAACTAATTTGAGCAAACAAATAAATATAATAAAAAGTTACATCATGATTCATACCAACAAATCATAACAATATTCGTTAAAAAAGGGGAATCCATATTCCACCATATTATGAAGCTTACTTTGTGTGGCAACGTACCTTTCAAATGACACGTTTATAGGCCCCTTCAAGATTTCCATTTTCAGCCTTCCCTTCAATATATATCCAAACCACAAAGCATCCATTTGTTTATTATTTTCTATCCGTCTTATCATTTTGAGTCTGGCAGATATTCTTATGTGCTCGAATGTCTTAGCATGCATTTTATATTATATTATCTCTTTAAAACAACAACAACAACAACAAAAGATGTAATGTCCATAGTTTTAACTGGTACCCCATAACAATATCTTGTAATATGATTTCACTGCTTTCAATTGGGCAACTTGTTAGAGCCATTTGTTTATTCTTAATTATTATTTTGGCACTCTTTTTAATATTATTGCTTTTGCCCACTATATATGTGGGTTTTGCAGTATAGTGACTCATTCCATAAAATCATTAGGTGTATAGACTATAAGACTAATGTTTGTTTTGTGTCTTGTAGTACCTTTCCCACACCACTCTCTCACCAAACATCTCAGCTCTCCACCGTCACTTTTGTTAATTTGTTAATTCTACTTCATTTGTTGCTCATTTTGGTCATTATGTATTAATGCTTAATATTTCTTTTATTAATTAGACTGACAGGATTAGATAAAACCACCTAATACATATGGTTATCAATACTTAATTGTAAACCAATAATTTTATAATAAGTAATAAAATAAAGATTTTGTGGATTTTTTTAATAGTTTAATTTGCAAGTAATAGGAAGTACAAAAACACTTTTTTAAGGAATGATTAAGTGCGCAAATTAAATAGCATGAAATCAATATCAATAATGATAAGATCCGTATATTATATAATATTTCTCACTCTGTCTATTTTGTGTTGGGTAATAGTAAGAAACAGCAGAACAAGTCTTAAAAAAACAGAGCAAGCTTCAGACGAGATTGACATTTTCGAACGATGGATCAAAGAAAGTGAAAACCTTATCATTCCCTCCATGCAAAAACGGAACATCGTACAAACAAACTGTCATAAAAAAAAAGTTACAAAAAACTGAAGACTTATCGAAACAAAACCTTGCAATTTATTGCCGGCTATATAACATATAAAACATAGGATGGTGATGGTGAATCAGAGGAGGAGGGTGATCACCATTCACCATTCGAAGTCCTTGTACCAGTTGACTTGGTCGCTGCTGAAGTAAAAGCCATCTTCAGTGACGAGCCAAGAGCACATCTTGAAAGGACCACAGCGATGGACGTCTCGGGAAGCCTTAAAAGCGTCGAACTTCTTCCTTGTTTGGTCCCATTTCATGGTACACTTCATGAGGTTGCTGCTCCAGAAGTGGGGCCTCATCTTCCAGCTGAAGTCGTCGTGTTCTTGGAGGGCTCTGCCTCCCAGATCGGCTTCCTCGTTGGAGCACCATATCACCAATGGCAGCGATGAGTTGTTTCGGAAACCGTTGATCACTCGAACCTCGTACTCTGTCCCGAACAGGTATTCTGCTGGTAGAACTGTGGCCATCATCACTATTATCAATGTGGCTAGCCCGACCACTACCCATACTCTTCCTCCAAATTTCATTCTTATGATTGATGCTGCTTCTGCTTCTAGTGATTGTAAGAGAGAAGCTTCTGTTCTCTTCTTCTGATCTTCTCTGTTTCCACGTTTGTGACTGTACCACTTTTTATACGCCATTTTTTCACCTTTTAGTTCTCGGCTGGTCATGTATGCCTATATGTACCAATATTTCGAATATGTTGTATTCTCCCCTTGTTATTTTAGAGGGATATTATTAGAAAGTCATTTATACATGCAATGCATAATACGATAATATCCTTCACAATTAGTTAGAATATCTTCTTTCGTGCAAGAAGTGATTCTCTTGTACATATAGGATTTATACATTTTTTAAAAAGTGATAGAAAAGATGAATATTATTAATATCTATTACTACTTTCCTTTGTGCTATTTACAAGACATAATCAATAAATGTAACTCATCCCCAAATTTTATACAATACACAGACTCATTCATGTATTTATGTTAGAATCTTCTAATTATAAATTCATTAGGATGTCATTTATGGATTTAGATCTTTTCTATATTTTTTCTTTGTACATTTCTCCATACACAATCTCTTTCGTCCATTTTATTTCGAATGGTGAAAGATTGCTCATTGTAAAATTAAATCAAATAATTATTTATTTAATTACCATCATAAATAAGCATTGTGATGTTAATTTTAACAATATTCAACTCATAATAATAAATATAGGCTATTAAATTAAATTTGTTTTTCATTTATAGATTATTTTGTAGCAATTTTATCACAATTAATGGAATTAATTATGTATAGAGAAAGGTATGGAAATGATCAAAATCCTATTATTTATAATATAAGGCTTTAATATTATAGTGAATTGATTCATTCTTATTTTTTACATTATTTAACTTTGTGTTTTTCCTCTTTGCTCTATGAGCAAGTAGGTTAAACTTATGAGTTTGAACAAAGAGAGGCTCATCGTGTAGCCTCATGAAACAGACTCATAAAATTTTACTTCTATAAAATATCGGCTAAAATTACGAATTCATTATAAAATCATTTAGTATATAAGATTTAAGTATTATGCTAATATTTCGCATATAGAGTTCACTAGAGTCTGCATATTGGCCGAGTTGGAGAGTGAGTTGAAGCTTTATTTGTTAGACTTGTTGAGTCAATGGAAATGAGATATGATTTTTGTTTTGGCACTAAAAGTATTTTTTAACTAATAGTTGAAAATTATCCACTTTGGAGTATAGAGATCATTAAAGTGAATTTTACTTTTTTTAATAAAATCTTTTTCATATATATAGTTATAAATCAAACTTTGAGCGAAAAAAAAGGCTCAAACAACAAAATTGACCTACTAATAATAATAATAATAATGTTTATGCAGGATGAATTTTTTTCTGCATAATACTTATTATATTTTAATTATCATTATTTTATATTAACGGACTCTCTTCATCTTTTCTATTCAAAAATAAAAATATTTTCATTTATGAAATCGACCTTATTATTCTCTTTTATTTTATTTTACATACTAAATGGAACAAAGTTATTATCTCACAAATTAGTAAAACAGTCTGAAGAAATAGGAATTCGAACAAAAATAAGAAGATTCATGGCAAACATTTTCTTAAAAGAAAAAAATAGCAGTCTAAGATGATTTATTCTAATTCTAATTCTGATTAAATAAAAATATGAAAGCGACAAATTATGCACTATAGAAGCCAGAAGGCTTCCACTATAACCCCATCAAATCTTGTGGGCTCTATCTCAGGTGGAGATCTACATCCCTACATTTGATAATGCCAATTAATTAACAACTTCTTCAAAAATTAATTCATTTATAAATTATAAATTTCAAATTATATTAATTAATAGTTTATATGTTAACAGTATAAAAAAATTAATTTACTAGTACTGATCGTGGAAAAATAATTACATTTAATATGTTTTGAATAGTTTGTAATGAACGAACGAGTTATCTCTTAACCCATTTACATAACAAAATCCAAATTCAGAGTTTATTCTTTTATGTTAATCATCCTATTTATATTGATTAAGGGGTTTGTATTTTATGTAAGAAAGAATAATCAGATACTCCTATCTCTTAAAATATTGTCGGTCACAACTTGTGATCGATATTTGTTCTCTCTGGTACTGTTATTTTCTTCTTATTGAAAGGCTGAGATATGACATTTGAATATACCAAGTGATCAAAAGATTATCACTCAATTTATTTTATAGGTATATCACATCTGATATAGCATAATTCCACATTTGAAAAAGTTATGCAGGATGAAGTTGAATGTGAAAATTCAGCGTCAACCTTTAGCCTCTCCATGTATGAAAACGTGCTCTGTAACAAAACAGACACACAGCGAGAGGACAAACATATTTCAGAAATGATGAGGTTGGTTGGAAGAGAGCGATATAATTGTTGTTCCCAAAATGACACATAATATATTGAAGATGAGGATCAAGTGGCACCAACATACTTATATAAAGAATGTATTGGATGGTCATTTTCAATGGAATAAAGTAGTGAATAGATAATCTTTCATATATATAATAAATCACATACGTCCTTTCACTTCCACTACTCCACTATCGATCTCACACAGGCATGCGAATATCTTATCTTTTCTGGTCTCCAAAGTACACACAAAAACCTAATCATTATCTTATCTTAGTTACGCTATTATTATAACAGGGATCATTTGACCAATTTTTTATGACTAGGATAGGAGGAACAACTATCACAACCCCACCCCCAAAAAAAAAAAAGTTTTCTTCATAATTATCATGTGAAAATTCTAACCACATTTAAGAGGCAAAATGCTTCTTCTTGATAATCTTCTGCAGTTTCTTCCTCTTCTGTGTTTTTAGGTTGTGATGCTGGTAAGGAGTGTTGCTTATTTTCGGAATACCTTTGATCACTGGATGGTAATGAGCTGTATTGCCTATTTGGTTTCATGAATCGTGATGTATTTGGGTTGTAACGAAGTGTGGTGCCTTTCAGTATCATAATCTATGTTCTACTTTGTTTTAAAAAGGAAAGTAGAGGCTATAGAGTCTTTTATGCTTTAAATCCAAAATTAGGCAATATAGGCAATGAGCCTATGATAAGAAAATATCAAACTAGCAATGTGTTTAATTTCATACAAACAACCAACCCACAAATGCTCACGGGTAGATCATAATGATTATCCTTGTGAACTTCCTAGTCCTGTTGTAATCCTATCGGTAAACGCAAGGTGATTTTAGGAGAAAAACAGAGAAAGAACCCACAGATCTAAAGCCTACTAGATTCTTACCAGATCATATCTTTATCTTAAATTCATTCTACATTTACTGTAAAAGATCTTTCAAATATGTCAACGGATATGCTGCACTAGACACAGAAAGTAGGCATAATCAAACAAACAACAATGTGAATGAATTCAATCGTTATTATCCATGTTGATTAGTAGACGAGCTTTCAGAGAACAAGATCCACACGGAAGAATCACTGACCACGGTAAAGCATCAATTGTCACTAAGGAAATCTCACTTTCATCCCTCAGCAATGAATACCCCATTTTCTCCAATTCTGTAGAGTCTATGGAAAAGTAATCACCACATCTGCACTGGTAAGAGAGCTCCAATGCTTCTCCAGCCTCTTCAGCCATCATATCCTGCAGGCTTACATCTTCTGCAACCTCAGCAGCCAATGCATCCTGCCTTGAACCATGCAGCTTGTTATCGTATATTGATCGAGAGCTTGAGTTGCCGAGGATTTCCCAGGCCTTCTGTACAATGAGGAATCTATCTCCTGATGTTTGAAGACTGTTTGACATCTCAGATGTCTTCAATAATTTATCAGGATGTGAATTGAGTATAGCACTGCGGTAACTGGCTCGAATCTCTTCATAGCTTGCATCTTCCTTCACATTAAGAACGTCATAAAGGGTTTCCTCATGGGTATTCTTGTCCAGAACCATAGTTGGCTGCAGCTCGTTCTTAAATCTCTGTCAGTGCAAGACTTTATTATAATCTGACAACAACACCTGAGAAATAAGCAAAACATTGTATTATTACACCAAGCACAAGTTATCGTAATTAAAGCTAAAATTATACACCATCCAAAAAGAAAATTATTAATATACTGAGGTCTGAGGGGAGTTCCATGGTATCCCAGTAAGTTCTTAACTATCATGGTTGCTCATGAATTAGACTGCAGGGAACCACGTGAAAGAACGAACTTGCAGTTGCACTCAGGAAAGAATAAAATTTATTGGCGCTGGAAATCTTGAACATCCTCATACTGGAAAGATAAGCTCACCCTTTGGTCCAACAGACATTCTAAGGAACCACAGGGAGCTCCCATAAAATTGATATCAGTCATATGATATAAAGCTTTGGATAGAAGATGAGTTAGGTTAAAATTTGGGGTCCTGATGCTAGCTACGAAAATTGAGGTTGCAAGTGAATTTAATCCAGAAAGTAAGCACAGAATCCATCTCAAAAGGTATTAAAGAAACAGCCAAATTGTCTGGAAAGTGTATGGTCGACTGCCAATGGTGTGAACATAAATTTTTCTTTTATGTCAAAAAATCCGTAGTCTCCCTTCCTCATAATTTTGTGTCTCAAGCCATTCATTCCATTACTTCATCAACTTCTAGTTTAGAAATTTGGACACCTGTTCTCCCTCTCTAAAGTTCCCTCTCCCTTCCCAATCGTGTAAATATTCTCTTGAATTCTTTATTATGAAGTTTTTATAGAGTTCAAACAAAAAAAAACGTACAGCACTGGAATGAGCAAAATCATAAATAATATGTTTAGCAATAAATAGAAAGAAAAGCGAAGAAAAACAGTTTAGTCCCTAAATGCAACGAATCTCCGCCTGAAGAGGATTAAAGGACAATGGAGAATTTCGTAATGGCAAGAAAGGAAAATCCCAAGAAGGATTTCACCACAATCACGAAATTCAGCCATAGATAAGACTCAGTTAAATCCCCAACACAGTTCTACTCCATTCCGGGAGGTCAGGTAATCAAATATTTCCTTGATTATTCAACAAATCCATTCGTTGCCATTTAAAGCATACAACTTTTGTGTGGTTTTCCACCATAAATCAAACCTATTCACAATGAAGTGTGAGATTTTAAAAAATTAACCAAAATCCACGCATGGGGGTTATTAATGATGGGATAAAACACCAATCTGCCACATGACAAACCAAATTAAATTACCCGAAAACAAAGAGAATTGCCTTTCACAGTGTATTTACAGATGGGAGAGAGTGAGAGAACCTGAGGGAATCGGGAACACTAGAATCTCGCAATCGGACGACGGGGGCAGTGGCGGCGAAATCGCCGACGGGCAACGATCGCATATGGCGTTCAGATTCTCTCCTCTGCGCCTTCGGTCCTCCGCGCATCCTCTGCGGCCTCGTTTTTGCAGGAGAGCACTTTCCCTATTGATCTAATGTAAAGATTTAATTATATTTTATTGTTATATTTTAAATATATTTTTATAACTATTAATTTTTTAAATATTTATAAACCTGGATTATAAATTTATTAGTTAAAATGTGGAGCACACTAACGGATAAGTGTTCCGGCCTTCAGGCCACCTTTTTATTTTTATTTTTTATTAACTCAGGCCACCTTCTCTAATTTCCTCACTTTCCTTCTCTAATAATAATCATAATATAATAATAATAAAAGTAAAATATCATAACTCCCTTTATTTTATCTTAATTAGAGAGATCTCATCTCTTTTGAACACTACATTCTTATCTAATATATTAACACCATTAAAATATTGTTAACAAATTCTAAAAATATTACCTATTAATTAAAAATATTTTAACATAAATCATATTTACCTTTTTATCCCTCATTATATTAGATCCCCTAATTCACTAACTTTTTTTCTATAAATTGATTTTGATTAATTTTTCATAAGGTATAAAATTAATAAATTTAAAATTATATCATTTTTATAATTTGATGGCAAACATTAAAAATATACATGTTTAAAATATTTTCTTACCCAACATCTGTGTTTAAAGTTACAAAATAAATAATTTTATATAAAATTTTGTATAAAAATTTTAAAATTATAAAATTAATCATTAATTAATTTTATAATATAATAAAAAAGTTTGAAAATATATGTACTAAATTTATTTTTTAGCGCATAAATGTTTAAATACAATTTTATGTATGATAAAAATTTGTCGTTGTATTTAAAAAATCACTAAATAAATTTATTTAAAATTTTTAAATGATAAAATTAATCAAATTTATAATATGTTAAAAAATTTTAAAATATATATTTATTCAAAATATTTTTTTTGCTAAAATAAGTTTTTAAATGATTTTTAAATATTATTTATGTTAAAGAAAAGTATTTTGGTCCAGCAAAAAGTTTAATAATATAATTTAATGGTTGGGTTAATAGAAACTGAATCTTATAAATATAGTGGATGTTTGTATAATATAACTTTGATTTCAGGAGAAGTTTATCTATGTTTTTAAAATAAAAGTGAAGTCCTTATAATTAAAGCAAAACAAAAGGGAGGTAATAGTATTTTACTCTAATAATAATAATAATAATAATAATAATAATAATAATAATAATAATAATAATAATAATAATAATAATAATAATAATAATAATAATAATAATAATAATAATTTGCTCTTCTAAAAATTCTACTTTTAAATATAGTTTTTTTTAATAATGCATAGTTGTTTACACCAAATATGATTGAGCTTGGCCTAATAGGGTTTTTTATGCTAGCTCACCAACAAGGAAGATAAACACAATTGTTGGATGTATTAGTTTTCAATTGTCGGTTGAGAGGTATATTTGGTGTTCACAAAAAAAAAATGGGCTCGTTTGGTTCTCAAAATGACTAGAAATGAAATGGAATGGAATAATTGCGAATGAAATGATAATCGTTATAAATTTATTTGGTGTGATATTAAAGACAATTTTTTTTTAAAAAAATAAAATTGATTAAATAAAAATAAATATAAATGGATTAAAAGAACATATTTGATTCGATTTCAAAGGAACTTAGGAATGTGATTATGAATCCTACTTCAAAGATTAAATTGTTTGGTTGCACAATGACGTGAGAATCTAGATTCCATAAAAAATGAGAACACCCAAAAAATAGGAAATGATAATTACCACTTTGACCTTTATCTTTCTTCATTCTCATTTCCAAGAATCATTTTCTAAATTAGATTATTCTTTTCTACCAACATCATCTTCTTTACCTTTATCTCTCTCCTTCAGCCTTGACTTTCTCTTCTTCACCAACCACCTCTCATCCTCCTCCTCCTCCGACATCATAGTCGTAATCAATTTCAATAATATCTAATTTCGTTTTCGATTTTGATGACCGATCTATTTTATTCCATTTCCAATCATTTCTGAACCCAAAGAGGCCCAAATATGTTCAAATTTCCTTTGGCTCCAAGAACCATTATGCAGAAAACGAGGATGTAGGTGCGAACGTGATGGTGATCCAATGACATGAAGATAGCCAACCTAATCAAGAAAATCAACCGACCTAAATCGCTATAAATATTAGCGCTGATGATTGCTGCACATAGGGGTGATCATGGGTCGGGCCGGGCCGGGTTTGACCCCTGCCCGATGCCCGGCCCGAAAATTTTCAGGCCAGTTCCGGGCTAAGTACCGGGCTGGCCCGATACTCTATATATATATATATTTTTTTTTTTAAATTAAAAAATTAAAAAAACTTATTTAATAATAAAAAAAATATTTATTTATACTTAAAAATAGATTTTCTTAAAAAATAATCTTAGAAAAAAATAAAATTATTAAAAATTTATAAATATTTAATCATTATACATTATTTTTACATAAATATTAAGTTAAAAAATTAATTCAAAATTTAAAAAAATTTGAAGCATTAAAATCTTGAAAAGTTTTCATAATATTTATATAGTAAATGTATTATATTAGATACATAAAAAAAAATTCTACAAAAATCAATTAAGATATATAAAAAATTAGAAAAAAATTAAAAAATATATATATATATAGATCGGGCCGGGCTAGGGTTAGAGTGCTTGGCCATAACCCTAGTCCGGCCTGAAATTTGGCCCGGCCTAATTGGCCCGAAATGGTTAGGCCGGACCGGGTCAACCGGGCCTCGAGCTCCTATGTTCAGCCCTAGCTACACACATAGACACACCAACACATCTCCAGAACAACACAAGCTCCCAAAGCTTCATATTCCAAGCCCTCATGTCTATTTTTATCCATCGCTGCAGCAAACACTTGCTTCTATGGCATTTACCTTCATTTCTCTGGGTGATCCTGCATCATCCCAAAACTTTATTTGTTTTGGTAGTTCATTTGAATTATATGCCCAACTTACACCAATGTTGAGAGCAAAGTTTTTTTTATATCAATTTATCCCTCTTCTTTACTATACTCAATGTACTTTGTTTGTTATTTTTAATGTTAGTCTTTAACACTTAAAGAAATTGTGGTTAGACCCCAAGTGCCCACATTATCTCATTTGGAAGTTAGATTATATTTCCATTTGAGGTACTATACCTATGGCATACTTGACATTTTTGTTGTTTGCCTCTAGACTTAAAAAAGAGCCAACAATAGTCACATGCCAAAAAAATTTGATGAATAGTTATAATTATTTAAAAAGAATTAAATTATATATTTTTTAAAAAAAATCAAAGTGATAGTTAATATTTTTAGATGATAATCTTATGCTGTTTCAAATTTATAATTTTAAAAATAAAGTGAAAATTTTAATTTTTTTTAATAAATTAACTGTCTATTTTGTTTTAATGATTGTTATTTCACTTGAACCATCAGGTGTAATTTTTTCTATTGTACCAATCCCATGGGAATTGAATATTAAAAAAAATTAAGAGAATGATAAAAAAGTGAACGTGTATAAAATCTCATATTTCTGAGAATAAAATTTATATTTATTTCTGAGAATAAAATTTATATTTTTATATTCA
Source organism: Adenanthera pavonina (assembly GCA_026686845.1). Lineage (NCBI taxonomy): Eukaryota > Viridiplantae > Streptophyta > Magnoliopsida > Fabales > Fabaceae > Adenanthera > Adenanthera pavonina. The sequence goes on along the minus strand of JAIVEN010000026.1, from coordinate 9,190,953 downwards.
ATTATATTAACATTCACATTTCTATCATTCTTCTGATTTTCTTTTTCGCCAGAAATATTTATCATCTATCATTCTTCTAATTTGAGAGTAAAATTGAGAAAGAAATCGGGGAATTAAAAATAAAAATAAATAAAAGTTATAGGCTGCTCTTGTTTGGGCCTGAGCCTACAATTAAAGGAGCAGTTTGAACTGTCACAGTTAAATTGATTTGGTCTGGCTCCACGAAGTAGCAAGTTTTCTTGGTCACTATATGAAACTCTCTATACAATAAATAAGGCCCACCGTCTAGCTAACATTAGAAAACAAAAAAAGAGAGAAAGAAGGATAGTTCTTAAATGCCCAAACATATGGTAGCCATGCAAGGAGAGAGTTCAGAATTCATTGATTCTATGTCACGCCCCTCGGCAGGCATATCGATTATCGAAGTTAGTTAATGCTGATGTTGTCTCCTTTTCTCTGCTTTATTATGAAAGTACTCCCGTTTCCATGTATTATTAGACTTCAAAATAAAAGGTATTAAATATTTTTATTTTATTTTATTTTTGTTTTTAATTCTTTCTGACTCCTTATTTAGAATTTTATAATGATAATAAGATATAATATTTAATAAAAATAAAATAAAAAATATTGATACTTTTTGTATTGATTTCAAGTAAAAAAATAACTTTTTAATATGCATATGATTAAAACAAAATACCTTATAATGTGGCTCGGAGAAAGTAAAAGTGAACACACCACCCTTATGAATTTTCCATCAGTTAACCTGAGGCACCCAATATTTTTCTTTTAAGTATAACTAAATTCAATTTGTAGTAATTATCTGCATAATTTATTATGCAAATTACCAGTTATGATATAATATATTTTATGTTTATATAAACTTCATTTTTAAGAAGTTAATTTATGTAATTTCATTTTACTTTTTGAGGGAGCTCTATAAAATTTGTTATATGCTTTTTAATAAAGAGAGAAAGAATTGGTTTGGTGGAACGAAGGACCATTGCCATTTGCCACCATCGACTTTTGCCCTTAATTCGTGTATACAAATGTATGAATAGCTAAATGTATTATGTGGGGTTGTTGGGAAAGGGAAAATCCACTTAATTTTGTGATCTTTACATTTTGAAGGGATTAGTTTTTAATTGTCAGTTGAGAGATACTCTTGATGTCTAAAAAAAAGTATTGAATAGCTTATAATGACAATTAATTCAAATATGTATAGCACCAATATTCCAAAAAGGAATACATATTCATATCCAATACGTATTAAAACTCAAAATTTTCATATTTTAATTTTTGATGTGATAATTTGTTAAATATATATGTAATTATATATATTTTGTTAAATATATATGTAATTATATATATCTTCTATCTGTATCATAAAATTTTCAAACTTATCATATTCAACATGTTACATCATGTTATATATACTTTATACTCGTGCCATGCATCATATTCAGATAATTCGATGCTTGTTTCGCTTAACCTACTATTTGGCTGCAGAGAATTGGAAGAGAGGAAAGGGGAGGAAAAATAGAAAATTTTCCTCTTTTGGTTCAATTTATTTGACAGGAGAGGAATTTTCCTTCCCTTTCCCTCTAAAAATAAAGAATTTGGAGAAAAAATGGGCAACCCCAAATTTGATTACTAAACTAACCTAATTTTTTCATTATTGCAAAAAATGCCTTTTAAGTTATAATGAATAATTTATACATATATTGGAGCAAAAATAATATATATGCCATTTATTTATTAAGTAAAGTGAAAAAAATTTATTTTCTAAAATAAATTAAAGATGAATTGTAATATAAAAAACACAAAAAAAATAACTTAAAATGAATAATGGTATAATTGTCCATAGGTAGTTATTATTTTCCCTTTCCTCTCTTTCTAACCAAACTAAATAACACTAAATTCCTCCTCTCTCATCTTCTTCAACATGCTCAAACAAGAAAATATTAAAATCACTTCCATTCTCTCTATTAAAATCCCTTACCTCCCCTCCATTAAATCAAATAAACCATAGATAAGATTTTAAATTCAAGAAGTATATATAAAGAATTGTCACAACTCATTAAAAATCTTTTCAATTTTAAGAGCTGAAAAATCAATATATAATACAAAATATTAAAATGTATAATAATATATTATCAATTGACCAATTTGGATCTCTCTCTGTTTTTTTTACTCAATTTATCTTAATTTTAAATTTTAGTTGTTAGATTGATGTTTAATAGTTTATGATTGAATCTTATTTTAAAATTATTATTCAAAACTTATAGTTTCATTTAATAAAATTATGATTAATTTGGATCATAAAATGTTGATTTAATGGCTAAAAGTTATTAAAATTGAGGTAAATTGAGAAAAAACAAATAGAGGTAAATCGAGAAGGAAAAAAACAAATTAAGTGACGCTTCTTATTATGAGAACTGCAACCGCGAGTGAAAAAAGTTTCATCAACGTCTACAAAATGTTCACACATAGAACATATAGAAAGCTGAAACAATGGCTGCGATTAAACGCACCCTCAAACATCAAATTTGGCAACAACTACCTACCAACATACTGCATCCCTTTAATCTGACATTCAAATGTGAAACCAAAGCTAATGATCTTGCATGCAAATGTTGTAACAAGACACAAAACAGATACAGTACTACTAATAACTCGAAAGCTGAAATCAAATAACAAGACATGCAAATGTAAAACCAAAACCCTAATCGGAAATGGTAACCCTACATTTCACCACCAAGCTATGGGAAACCGTCCCTAATTAAGGATGCATATGGTGATATGGATGATAGCCGCCGCCAGCTCCTCCACCCAAGCCACCAGCAGCACCAGCGCCACCGATCCCACCAGCTCCTCCACCACCACAACCACCAGCTCCACCCAAGCCTCCCGTGCCACCACCAAGCCCACCAAGGCCTCCCGCACCACCACCAAGCCCACCAAGGCCTCCAGCACCACCACCCAGACCACCTATACCACCGCCAAAACCCTTATGGCCACCAATTCCAGCTACCCCACCGATACCGCCGAACTTGCCGAGGCCACCCACGACACCGAACTTTGGCATAATACCCCCAACACCGGCAAAGCCACCCATCCCAGCGAACCCACCAACTCCCCCGAAGACAAAGTGCTTCTTCTCACCAATACCAGTGGCCATCGGTGACTCAGCTGGCTTTGGTGCACTTGCATGCACCAGAGTCTGCTCTTCTCCTTGATTACCTTTGTCATCGTGGCCACCATTGCCAGGTACCTTACGTGCACTTGCATGCACTATGAATAGTGCAAGAAGCATCGTAACTTGCAGGGAAGAACACCATTTTGCCATTTCTAGCAATGGTTAGCTTCTTCACTACTCGTAGTAAGAGTGGGAAGACAGGAGCTTTAAGGGGTGATCTGCATGCAAATAGATCTCTCGTCTCTTACATATATATAATTGAGGAGTTGAGGAAGAGGGGTGGACGGACAGTTGGGAGTAGTAAATAATTGTAAATGGTTTCTGGAGATCTCGAGAAGGCAAATTCTTGGGATTAATGCACACATCAGAATAGAGGTTAGTTAGGTGGAGGTCACGACAAGATGACCAAATTTAAGGATGTCATGTGTCAACGTCAATCTCATTCATTCATGGGAATTCTCATTTCTGTTTCTGCGCTCACTATAATGCATTCATTTATTTTTTTAATAGTATATTTAATCAAATAAGAAATAAGGGATTATAAAATAGGAAATTTACTCATTGTAATCAATTATGGGATATTCAGTACAAAGAAATCAATATAATTATGGTGAAAAGTCAAAATATATTTCAATCAAATATTCTGTATGATTAATTATTTACAAAAAATATATATGTGATGCATAATTAACTAATTTATTCTCAAAATCAGTACCCAAAAAAAAAAAAAAGATTTGGTCTTGCCTAGTAAAAGGGTAAGAAACAAAAAAAAGCAATCTGGAAATCCATCAATCAGTGATTTAACGGCTTATATATCGGTGATGCCTAATTAGTAGTTTTCCATTATATATATTAAGCCTCAGTCCAATTCTCAAATCCCTTACACAAAAATTTTCTCTTCTTCGTCAAACATGGCTTCTGAGGGAAAAGACATGGTTTTCATTCTTAACTTTGTCTCTCTTTTATTCTTTTTTTTTTTTACTGAATTTAATAACAATATGTCTTTTCATATGTTCGAGATCTGTATTGGTTTAATTTGTTTTCATGATGCTAATCACTGTGTTTTGAATAATGTTTTTCTCATTAGGAATGTTACTTTGAAATTGATACTAAAGCTGGCTGGGAAAAGTCCATGACTAGCGTTTTGAGCTGCTTTAAAGGTATTTTCTCTTATACGCGCGTGTATCTTCTATATACTAAACTATCAAAGTTCAAAATTTTTAATGATTCTGCTAATCTAGTTCAGACTTCAGGATTTCAAAGACTCAAAGGTACATTTGTGTATAGCTCGCAGTTAAATCAGTAAATCTCTCACAAACAATATATATCACAATTATATGCAAATATATATCCATATATATAATTAATATAATGGATCTGGTTCCATAATATTTGTAATTGTAACCTTTTCTTAAATCTTCATGATGTCCAGCTTTACATTTCAACCAAATGCATGTGGTCTGAATGACAGAGGCTATACATGTTAATGTGTTAAATTATTCTATTGTGTTTCATTGTTTTGCATGTTTTTAATTAAATATTTATAATTTATGACTCTATTTATTTAAATGTCTATTTTTTAACGAAAATTTCTGGTTCTTGCTATTACAGGTGGGAAGTTAAATTATGTCAATGTGTTCTCGGATATTGATATTTTATGCATTATATATTAACTTATAATAGTGACCTAATCTTAGTAGAATTACATATCACAGTGGATTTTATCAGCATAATATATAATTACTCACAATAATAAATGTTAAATTATATATGCACATATGACTATATATGAGAGGTTGCCGATAGAAACTAAATTTTAAAATATACTATAAATTGTTTATATAGAAAGATAAAACCACCCAATCGTAGTTGGGGTGAGTGAAAGGGACTCAATTCCCATTAAGTAGTGTCAAGAATTTGAATCTTGTGATGAAAAAAAATCACGTTAGGAGAATTATCCCAAATTGAACTTGATAATACTTGAATATGACCCAGTATACTAGATACGCGGATAATTATATATATATATATATATATAAAGATCAAACTGAATGAAAGAATCTAGAAAATAATTTAATCTTATTTGTCATGCATTTGTACTATATTCTACGCATAATTTTCATATATTTGAATTACTATATTAGATTCTAATATTGTCTGTGACATTTTTCTAGACCCAACTTTCTTCGTCAATCCATCGATGGGATTTGCTTACGTGAAAGGCAAAGCAGATGATCCACACAAAATTTTGGTTAGGCTAAAGAAAGGTAAGAAACATACAGTGCTTCAGCAGGTCACTAATGTTTCTCACGGAGATAATCAATATCAAGCTAGCCTTCCTTATGCTTTACTTCCAAGAATTGGCGATCCTCATTATTATGCTAATGGCCTTCATAATTATCCATATGGTAATTACAACACTTGGCATAATAATAACAATCTTAATCGCCTATTGCTGAATGATGCTCAAAATCAATATCATGGACACAATAATCATCTTCATCGACCAACACCTTATCACGGTGGTGAACAGAGGAGCTCTATCCATTTACACCAACATGACTCATCATCGGTGGAGAGTTCTTCCTCGTCATCATCGACATCCCGGCCAGTGACTGAACCATTGCCTTCTGCTCCTTCTACAAGGCCTGGATTCATTAAGAAAGTTAGTGCCATTGAGAAAATTACTGGAAAGTTTCGCTCATGCTTGGGGTGTTGTGAGAAAATTAAAGGAATATAAATCGTTGATCTAGATTGCTTACTTGATTTAATTAGAGATTTTCATATAGTTTGAGTTTAGATGTCAGTTATATATTTGTCAAATTGATGTCGTTTTCATTGCTGTTTTTCTCTCCAGATATAACAGTGGATTTGGAACTTGATTTCTTAGTTATTATATATAAGACTTTATAATTCATAATGACGTGTTTATTATTATGATGTGTTATATATTACATGAAATTAATACTTTCACGACGTCCCTTGATCTAGAATATGGTGTTGTGTTGATGACTCAATAATCTGCTTTGGATATACTTCAGATTTTGAGGGGGAATAAATTTAGGTTAAAACAATTATTTAATCTCTTAGATTTATTCATGGTTTTAAAGTAGTCTTTTTAAATTTAAAGCATTTTAAAATAATTTATTTAATTTAATTTTAAATGTCTTATGAAAAAACCTTGTCTCAGGAAGCTGAGACTAGGAATTAAAGCAGATGCTCGCTTTCTAAATGGTGGTTTTGAAGAAAAGGCTTATAGCTACCAATGGGCGCCTGGTCAATTAGTAAGGGGATTGACCAGCATTCCACAGGGTTGAGGTTTTGATTTCTGAAGGGTGTAATAGTGTTAGAAAAATTAAGGCCTCAAAGAGGTCTATCTATTGATACTTGTCTGCCATCGTAAGATTCTACAGAATGGGGTTCGAATTAGCCTGAGGCGGACAATGAATTCAAGATATCCCAAGATACTGGGTGATATTATCAGAAAAAGAAAAGGCTCATGGCTTTTTATAGTCCACATCATTTGCTCCCCAATGTAATTTGTATGCAGTTAATTTTCAAACAAATTAAATACATAGATTATGAATGGCTGATATAATTTGATGTTTAATTAATCAATAATCCCTTTTGTAACCTATATTTGTATTTACAGCAATATATGTATATATATGCCAGCAATTTCTGACATTTATTTTCCATGTTTTTATATAGATGATTTTTCTATTTGATGTTGGTTAAAAAAATTTATGTGTTATGAAAATGTTTACTTGTGTAATGCAAAATATTTATATATAAAATTACCATATTCCATTGGGATTTGGGAAACTTTTTTGTCTAAAATACTCATGTATCATTATTAAAATTTGAAAAAGAGCAGCCTTAAATCAAGAATTCTTACGGTCCATTTGGTTCAATTATCTAGGGAGTTAATGTAAAGCGTGTGAGGGAATGATGATTACATAGGAGTTTGTTTAGTATGATATTTAGATATGGGGATGATGTTTATATGTTATTAAATAAAAAATGTAGATAAATGTAGAAGTACTCTTTTGCCCTTAATTAACAAAAAAGAAAAAGAACCTCCCTCCCTTGTCAATTTCTTCCCCGTGGCATCACCAGCAGCATCACCGAACTCGAACTTGAACTCTTTAGCCTCCATCTTCATCTTCTTCAAAAACCGATGAGATTTGAATAAGCAGGCTCCATATCGGCGACGGATCTGTAGATTTGGGTGAGGACGAACCTGCACAACGATGAACAAGGGCTGAATGACAAGATTTGCAGGCGAAGACTTGAACTCAGACAAACACGAACCGAAGCGAGGATGGATGATGAACCTAGATGAGGATGAGCTCAGATGGTGATGGACGAGCTCAAGTGAGGATGGGGTTTGCCATTGGAAGAATGAGGGAAGTGCAAGTGGGGGGGTTGCTATCATCGTTGAGCAGCCATCATTGTGGGAGTGGGAGACTCGACGAAGATGAAGGGGATGGACAAGGATAAATTTGGAAAAATGGTTTAGGTAAGGTGAGGTGATGCCGATCACATAAGAAAATGAAGGTGAAGATGATCACCTTAATTGAGGTGATCTTCATTACCTAGGCAATCAACCTCCATGCAACCAAACAACTTTAATGGTAATGTAATTCCTACCACCTACCTCTTTTGTGAGTGAATCGAATGAGTTGTTAGGTGAATATGGGGTTCAATAAACAATAAGAATAAATTCAACATTTGTATGCTAAACTAGCTCAAGTCCAATGTGGTTTTGGGATTTCAGGTAGTTTGATAAAAAAAAAAAAACTTAGGAGCCTGTAGTTTTTCATATCATTAATTAAGCATAATACAATCTGAGGGCTTAAAACCATATGCACCTAAACAGAAGACTCATATAACATAGAAATATTTATATGAGCCAATATGGACAAAAAAAGAGAGATCAAGTATTATACATGTAAAGACAAAACTTCAAATACGTACAGACGATCCTTTACCACTCAGTCACTGTTTCTAGAAAATAACCACTCTATTTCAAGTATACATATGCAGCACATACTGATAAAGTATAGAAGATCTAAATGCAGATAGGAAGTTAATTAGTTGGGGAAAAAGAAACTTACCAAAATGTACATAATTGCGTATCTCACAAAATCCTGAACACTAATTAAAGGTCAAAATTAAGGTGATCAAGATATTCACAAAATGCACATATTGAGTATTTCTGTGTATATATACACATGATCACAAATTCTTGGCACGTAAATATTGAGAGACTGACTTGAATATTTGTGAAGAAGCATCACAAAAATGGCCTATCCTCTTTTCTCAACCATTGTGAACAAGTTGATGCTTGCAGCCATGGTGATCATACTCCTGTTCTCATTTGGTGAGCGAAAAATGAGCTAATCCATTTATATATGTTTACTAGTCTTGTTGTTGCTGATAAAATGAAAGTACTGAAAAGAAAAAATTGCAGGCTTGAGCTCACAACATTGCCCAGGAAGATGCCAGGACTTCCCAAACTGTGATGCTTATTGCAAAAAGAGTGGCTATGAAATAGGACAATGCATCCCTCCACAACATTACTTCTGTTGCTGTGCAAAACGTGACTAATGCAGATTCAACTCCCGGCTTCTCCTCTATATGCAATGGAAAATTATATAATAATAATAATAATAATAATAATAATAATAATAATAATAATAATAATAATAAACTATATATGTATGCACCTTCTCACTTAATAAAAATAGGAGAAGTGTTATCTTTTGAATGGTGAAAATTGACTCATTGATCTTTATGTGTTTATGATTCTTCATATTTATTTGCGAACGTCATGATATAATGACTATATGAATGTGGTGTACGTCATGATTATTCTAGTTCAATAACTTACCAAGAAAACCATCCAAGTAAAAACAAGCAATAATAAGTCTCTGTTATTCATACTGTTTAATTAATTAATGATACCAGGCTATTTAAAATATTTTTCAATTATACATATATTGTTTTGAGAAAATATATAATAGAAAAAGTGTGAATTGTTATTCAATAAATTCAATCGATTACACGATTTTTATTAAGGTATAATTGCAAGGCTTATAATTTTATTTGGTCAAAGAAAAACGTATAACTATATTCTATTGACTTGATAGGGAAAAAAGAGAGTACAGTGCTGTAAATGAAATTTTTCTAAGTCGATGGACAGCAAAATTAATCACTCTTATCTATAACTTCAAAATTGTCTTTCAGATTAATTAATCAAACGGTAATTAGCTAGTTATCTACTTAAATGGCTATCATATGATTAACTGGTTTGTGTTTTACATTATGGTTCTATCTGGTAAAGCTGTTATCTATTGAAAGACCAGACTTACTACTTTATGAATTCTTCTTTTAGTACCTTATGAACAAAACATTGATGTCTAGGTTCCTTAAGCTCTTACCAGCATTTACTTTACTACCAAAATCTCCTAAACCAATAGCTCACTGGAAAACTAAGAGAAGTAAGAACATGAAATAACATTAATCCTCTAAGAGAAAAGCATATAATTAACAATATATAAATCTTACTCCGAGCCATAGTCGCAACAGTTGGCTCCATGTTACTGTTATTTGAGACATATATGTATACTTCTACTTCATTTATTCATTTTCATACTTTAGAACAAGAGATGAAAAAGACAACGGAATACTTAGATTCATTACTTTGCCCAATTCCACAGTAGAAAAAAGATGAATATTGTGATAAGGATGCAAAGGAGCTTGGTTTATTGCTTTTCTGATACAAGCTGGTCCTGCCTGTACTAGCTTTTGAAAATTCTGTAAGAACCCCAGTACTTGCGTGGTGCATGCAAGAGAGCCCTTTATAAGGGTATCAACATCTGCATATTCAATTACTCTCTCACTTGTTTAATTTCTTGGATCATTGTTGCCACATCGTTCATTGTAGGTCTTTGATTTGGGACAGAACTTCAACATAATAGGGCTATGCCTAATGCTTGCTCAATTTCTTCTACTTATTCTGGTGTCCCCTCTTCTGTCTAACCCAATCAGCAATGTGTAACCCATCTGGTATGCTTTGGATCAATCGTTTCCTTATCTATCAGGACTTCTAGCAAAACTACACCAAAACTACAAACATTACGCTCCTCTGTGATCTTCATCATATAGTCATATTTTGAAAGACATAATACCAAGAGTCAGATTCAGAAATATATAGTTAAATTTTTTAAGAGTTAACAAAACTAGAACTTGTGCAGACTAGATATCTATGGTTTATGGATTATATCAAAATGAACAGAAAGTTTACTTCAATGCAGAAGGTAAAAGAGAAGGAAAACATTAATGCATTCAAGTTTGAAGCATACTAACCAGGAGCAATATATTATAACAACCCTCAACATATTATCCTGGATCTAGCCTCATGCTAAAGGGAAGAATACTTGTTATTTGTGTAGCATCGGAGGAACTAGGACTAGAAGAAGGATGAAATGGGAGAAGCTGGAAAGAATTGGAATATGAACTAGGACCGGCAAGCTTATCATCCATGATGGTGCTAGACACCAAATTTCTATAAATCAGAAGCCATTTCAATTGGATAGACGGGTGAAATGGAGGAAGAAGAAGATGAGCTCTGCTATGGTTTGGAAGATCTAGTCTTGGGGAGAAATTTTCGGACTCTAGAAGCTTCAATCTTGGTTGATAAGTGAATTTTTGTTTCCTCTTCTCTCTTTTCTATCTGTTTTTATCAAGAAATCTGTGGGATATGATGAATTTCGGTTGGGTTGAGATTTCTACTGATTAAAATACTTATATTGGTGTTATTGAAGTATTGTGTAGTGTTCCTAAGGTTTAGGTGTGAGTTTATGAAGGATTGTGTAACTTTTAGGTATAAACCCTAGCTTGAATTTGAGCAGGGGAGCTTGAAATATGAACCATATATAAAAGTTCATGATTTGAATGGTTGTCTAAGGTTCATCGGTGTACAATTATGCTGTTGGAATAATGGGTTAAGTTAGGATGGTTGAATTATGAGTTATGGATTGATATATGCACTGTGTTAAGTAAAAGTATTATTATGTTGTAGTGTATAATTGGTTAATTGAAAGTGTGTGGTTCGTGGTCAGTACTTTGAAGGTTTGGTAAATCCCCTGTGTGAGTTGTGTCGATAATTCAAGGTAACCGGGTGTATATATATATTTGATAATTATTGGTTTTATGTTTATATATATATATGTTTCTTTTCATATCACGATATTGTTGTGTGTATGTGATCCTTATCATATCGTGGTGTGTACACGGCTAATAAAGGTATGTGAATTTCGTCCTATGATGCTTGTGTGTGCTAATGATCAATATGATGTTATATATATATATATATATCTCCAATTCTATAGCATGCCCACATGATAAAATGCTAGCCTGACATTAAGGATGATTAGGATATGATGAAGATTGCATAGTAACATAGACATGTGGCATGGCATTAAATATCATCACCGCATTGAGCATAGTGAGATATGATGGACCGGGTGATGATGATGAGATGAGCTATGATGATATGATATGATAATATGATGATACATCCATGCCATTAAATCCTTTCCTGTGGCCAGGAGAGTCAGGTGGCAATGGATTGCACATTCCCTAAGTCACCACAAATTTCAGTGGTCCAAGGAAAGGAAAGTCACGACCCAAGCATTAATGTGATCTTTTGATGGGTTATACTAGTGTAAGGTGAGCTTGATGATGTTTCATAATTAGTCTTCACTGGTTGTTAGAAGGGAATCACCTATCAGTATGTCTTGTGATGACATTAGCCTGTGGTTCTAGCTGTGTATGAGGGAGACATGCATACCATGACATTCTATATTGCATTGCATTATATGCATATATGTATAGATTTGTGGATATCTATTATATGTTATATGTTTTCCCAGTTACTGAGACTTGTCTTACACTCTCTGTGGTTAATATTTCAGGAGAAGATTCTAGTACTAGTCTAGAAATGACTAAGAAGTCTTAGCTCTCCTTCACATGGGAATATTCAAGTGTAGTTTGGGTATGGCTTATGCCAAGTTTGTGATTTATGTGCATGTGATATGATTGTGGACCCTGATGTGGGTCATGTTGTAATGATGCTTGTATTGGTGTTTTGTGTAGGCCTAGTGTGTTCTGTTTGTGAGCCCAATGTGGTTATTGGGCCTTGTATGTGTGAATTGGGTATCTAGTCTATTGTGTTAATTTGGAGTTCAAGGGTGTCAAAACTCGGAGGAGTGGTTTTTCAAGGGTAGAACCTCAATGTCAAGTTGGTTGCGTCAATTAGGACCTGTATGAATGGTTCCGAGATGCCAATTTGTCTTTGGTGGCAATTGGAGAGTGTAAGTTGTGAGTTTTGGCTAGAAAATGACTAAATCAGTCACATGCTTCCAAAATCTCCTTACAGAGATGGATTGAAGTGAAAGTGGTGTTTATAGATAGATTGAGATAAGAGTGACATGTAAGAGTTGGAGTCAGGTCAATCGGAGTTGGAGCATAAAGTTGTGTGCATCGAAAGTTTGTGCGAAAAATTAGCATATATGGTTTCCAATATAGGTGCCGCGGCGCCACACCTTTCTGCCTGCCATACAATAAACCAAAAAAGGAATCTAGAATCCATCAATTGCAGTGATTTAACGGCTCATATATTGGTGATACCTAATTAGTTTTCCATTATATTAACCCTTAGTCCAATTGTCATATATCCTTTACACAAAAAATTTATCTTCTTCGTCAAACATGGCTTCTGAGAGAAAAGACATAGTTTTCATTCTTGACTCTGTCTCTCTTTTATTCTTTTCCTTTTTTTTTCTTTGAATTTAATAACAATGTTTTCATATGTTATGTATTGGTTTAATTTGTTTTCATGATATATGCTAATAACTATGTTTTGAATAATCTTTTTCTTATTAGGAAAGTTACTTTGAATTTCATACTAATAAAGCTGGCTAGAAAAAGCCCATGAATAAGATTTAGAACAACTTTGAAGGTATTTCCTCTTATATGTATCACTTCTCTACTATATAATATCAAATTTTAAGATTTCTAATGATTCTATTAACCCGATTCAAACCTTAGGATTTCAAAGATTCAAAGATACATTTGTGCCTCGCAGTTAATTCAGTCAATCTCTCACAAAAAATAAAGCATATCACAATTATATGCAGTTATATATTATCCATATATAATAGAATGGCTCTAGGTACATATATATAACATTTGTAATTTTAACCTTTTCTTAAATCTTCATGATGATGAGCTTTACATTTCAACCAAATGCATGAGGTCTGAATGTCAGAGGCCATACATGTAAGTGTGTTAAATTATTCTATTGTGTTTCATCATTTTTTGCATATTTTTTAATTAAATGTTTATAATTTATAACTTATTTATTTAAATATCTATTTTTCAATTTTTTTTTCAACCCTACCTTTTCGTTCTCTGTATGGAAATGCTATCTCATACAACAGTGAAGAAGTCAGGAAAGGCAATTGGCAAACCATTAGACTAGGAAGAAAGGGCCCCCCTCTTTCCCATCTTTTCTTTGTTGATGACCTCATATTTTTTAGTACCACCACTCAGGATTTTCTTCTCTAAGAATGTTGCACAAAAAGGAGCATCTACTATTTGTAACCAGCTTGGCTACTAGAAAATGGACAATCTAAGGAAGTATTTGGGAGTTCCTCTCCTATACAAATGCGTCACCAAAGACATCTATAATTACATAATGGAAAGAGGACAGCAAAAACTAGCGGGTTGGAAAGCAAGAACACTCTCCCTGGCTAGAAGAATCACGCTTGCTAGAAAATGTACTCATCTAGATTCCTTTCTATGCCATGCAAACAACAATGCTCCCTACAACTTGCTACTCTAAAATTGACAAATTAGTCAGGGACTTTATATGGGGGAAGACTGAAGAGCACAATGGAACCCATCCTGTTAAATGGTCAAACATGTGTCAACCCCTTAAGAATGGAGGCTATGATTTGAAGAATCTAGTAGGTAAAATCAAGCTTTTCTAGCTAAACTTGCCTTTAAGCTCATGTCACGTGACAACCTCCTTTGGGCTCAAGTTTTATATGGCAAATATGGTTGGAACCAAAACAACCAAGGCACTTTCGAAACAACAACTTGCTCATATTTGTGGAGGAGTATTACTAGAGTTTGGGATGAGATTGTTCATAACTCCACTAGAAGTGAGAATGATGATGGAAACACCACCTACAATTGGAATCAATCCAATAATGGTGAATTCACAGTTGCATTGGCTTATAAGATGATATAGGAAGGTACTTGGCATGATGAAGATCCTAAGCAGAACCTTGCTTGGAAATGGCCTGGCCCTCAACAAATACGAACATTCTTGTGGCTGGTCATTAAAAATAGATTGCTCAGGAATGCTAAACAGACGAGGCAATATCTTACCAGTGATGCAACCTGCAACCTATGCATGATAGAAGCAGAGGATCTTAACCACGTGTTGAGAAGATGTCACATTGCTCAAGCTTGCTGTAAGGCTATGATACTAGAACGTCATAGAAGCAACTTTTTCTAGATGTCATTTGAAGAATGGCTTGCTACCAACATTAAACCCAAAAAACATGGTCCAAGATGGAGAATGAATTTTGGTATCATGTGCTGGAAACTTTGGCATGTTTGAAATGAGAGAATATTTTGTAACACTTCTTTTACTTTTGAAGGAATTGTACATGAGATTCAAACCCTTACTCATCATTCTATTAATTAAGGCCACAAGCATCCTTAGAATTTTGATGAAGGATCCCTGATGAAACCTCCCCGCAGCCTTGTACATATTTCATTCTATGTTTTGTTAATATAATTTCCCATTTCATTCAAAAGAAATCTATTTTTCAATGAAAATATTCTGGTTCCTGCTATTATAGGTGGGAAGTTAAATTATGTCAATGTGTTCTCGGATATTGATATTTTATGTATATATCAACTTATAATAGTGACCTAATCTTATTAGAATTACATATCATACAGTGGATTTTATCAGCATAATATAAAATTACTCACGATAATAAATGTTAAATTGTATATGGATATATGAGAGGTTGACGATGGAAATAACTAAATTTTAAAACTAAAGAGACTTAATTATAAATTGTTTATATAGAAAGATAAAACCACCCTAGAATGGTTGCATTATCACTATTCTACGCATAATGCTCACATATTTGAATTACTATATTAGATTCTGATAAAATTTGTCTGTGGCATTTTTCTAGGCGCAACTTTCTTAGGGGTCAATCTATCGATGGGATCTGCCTGCGTGAAAGGCAAAGAAGATCCATACAAAATTTTAAAATAACTTATTTAACTTAATTTTTAATGTCTTATGAAAAAACCTTGTCTCAGGAAGCTGAGACTGGGAAAAAAAAGGTAGATGCTCGCTTTCTAAATGGTGGTTTTGAAGAGAAGGGTTCTAGCTTTATTGCCCACATCATTTGCTCTTGGCCAATCCCCAATGCACTTTGTATGTAGTTAATAATTTGCAATCAAATACGTAGATGAAATAGCTAATTATATAATGTGATGTTTAATTAATCAATAACCCCTTTTGGATCCAATATTTGTATTTACAGCAATATGTGTTTATATATATATATATATAATATGGAGAAATATAGATATATATATATATATATGTCAGCAATTTTCTGACATTTATTCTCCATATTATATATATATATATATGATTTTTTTTCTATTTGATATTAGTTTAAAGAATCCTATATGTTATGAAATTGTTTACTTGTGTAATGCAAAACATTTATATACCCTTTTCCTTCTATTTCTTTTATAGTTTAAGTTTTGATTTTGTTCCAAATCAATTATTGTTTTAGAATTTTAATGCATTATTAATGCTTTTTTTTCCACATATACCTTTCTTTCATTTAATTCAATGTGGGTTATTAAATGATGAATATTTTAGTCAAATCCTTAGTAAAATTGAATATGATTAATAATTTCTTGGTTTGTGTGTAAAAACCTTAATCAACAAAAGAAAGGAAATGGAGGGAGTATAAAATTACCATAATCTACTGCGATTTGGGCAACTTTTTTTTTTCCTAATACACTCATTCACACACAAAAAATACTTATTTAGCTATGAATTTTAGAAATGAATTAAAATTTATCGCTATTAGAGACGAAAACAGAGATGGGTAACAAATTTTTTTAGCAAAATAACTTTCTTTTATATTAAAAATAATGGAAAAATATTAGAGACAGAGTTTGAGACGGGTATACATCATTTCTAATAAAATCTGTCTCTAAATTCGTATATAATAATAGGGTAGAGACAGACTTAGCACCAACTAATTTTTCATCGCTAAAATAAAAAAGTTCGTCTCTATATCCATCTCTAAAAATATCCTATCAATTCTTAAAAATTCTCTAACATTTAGAGATGAATTTTATGACTGATGTTTTTAATTTATTGTAATGGATAAAAATTTGTCACTAAATTCGTCTCTAATTTTTTTTAAGATGGATTTAAATACGTATTTTTAATGAATGCAACAATAGATGTTTTGTCCTAAATCCATCTCTAATATCTATTTAGAGATAAATTTAGAGACGTATTTGTAATGAACGCAGCAACAGGTACCTTATCTGTTTCTGAATTAGTTTCTATTTCACATTTAGGATCGGATTTAGATACGAAATTTTTTTTAAGTTACTTCAATTTTATATAGTATTATTTTTTAATATTGTAATATGTTAATTTAAATTTTTAGAGATATTTTCAAATTTTGGGTATTTTTTAAATATTATAGTATGTTAAATGGACCAAACTCGTGAGTTAGCTAATTTAAGTTAAATGAATTATATTTCTAATCATATTAAAAGATATTTCAAAAAGCAAACTCAGGCTAAACCATCAGAATCTTAAAACCTAATGTTTCTTTTATTTTTTTATGAGTATGCTTGGCAGTTGATGGGAGGAGATTGAGAAATTGAGAATATAGGATGAGAATGAGAAATAAGAAATGAAGGAGAGCGGAGATATATAGAGAATTTTGGGATTAGAAGTAGTAAAATGAAATTAAAGGAAGTGTTGAAGTTTTAAAAAGTTTTAGACTAAAAGAGAACCCAAGCAATTTTATTATAGATGATATTTAATTGTCCTAGTAATTAACAAATATCTAGAATCAATTAATATTAAACAATATTTTTTATTTAATTAGTAATCCATATGTTGATACATTTTTTTATATTGGATATGTTTGTAGAATTGATTTAAAAAAAAAGTTTATCTTTAATAATATAATTTGGTTTAAAATATCTAAGTAGATTATCTTAATTTCATTAATTTATTTTACTTTGAATTAATAAGTTAATTTTTAATTCTATTTCATGATAATAATTTCAAAAAATTGTGACAATAATAAATTTATTATAAACTTATTAATCATTAATTCTTTCTAAATCAATCTTTTTTTGAGAATCTACATTTACATTTTAAAATTAAAATTAAAAGTAATAATGATACTAAATTCAATTATGGATTCCTAATGGAAAAAGATTGAAATTTTATAATACTCAACCAAGACTTCGGGTTAGATCATGGATTGACATAAAACTCAATCCTATCCAGTTCCCTCCCACCTCTAATATATATTAAGCATATATATATATAATATAATTTATTAAATAATATAAAATATGATATATATATATATATTATATGATATGACAATGCAACAAATAACAGAAAATAATAAAATAAAACATATGGATCATAAATATTATATATATAATTATTTTTATTTATAAATAAAAATTAAATTTAAAAGTCAGCTAGAAAAATAATTTTTTTCTTGCCAAAGAAAAAACAAATATATTTATAGAAAAATTATTTAAGATTTAAAAAATATAATATAAATATTCATATAAATATAAATATATATATATATAAATAAAATATTTTATGATATAAATATGTTTAGTGGTTTTGTTGTTGCTGATAAAATCAAAGTACTGAAAAAAATTGCAGGTATGAGCTCTCAACATTGCCCAGGATGATGCCAGGACTTCCCAAACAGCGATGCTTATTGCTAAAAAGAGTGGCTATGAACTAGGACAATGCATCCCTCCACAAAATCACTTCTATTGCTGTGCAAAACGTGATTAATATGGAACTTCAACTCCAGCTTCTCCTCTACATGCAATGCAAAATTATATTATAATAATAATAAACTATATATGTATTCACCTTCTTACTTAATAAAATTAGGAGAAGTGTTATCTTTTGAATGGTGAAATTAACTCACTGGTCTTTATGGGTTAATGATTCTTCGTATTTACTTGCGAACGTCATATAATCACCTAGCTACACGAGTGTGGTGTCATGATTATTTTAGTTCAATAACTCACCAAGAAAACAATTAATCCATGTAAAAACAAGCAATACTAAGTCTGTTATTCATACTCGTTAATTATAATTAAAGAGACCAGACTATCTAAAATATTTTTCAATTATAAATATATTGTTTAGAGAAAATATATAATAGAAAAAAGTGTGAACTGTTATTCAAAAAATATTCAATCGATTACATGATAAGATTTTTATTAAGATATAATTGCGAGGCTTATACTTTTATTTGGTCAAAGAAAAACGTATAACTATATTCTATTGACTTGTTAGGAAAAAAAAAGAGTGCAGTGCTGTAAATGAACTTTTTCTAAGTCGATCGGTAGCAAAATTAATGAGTCTTATCTATAACTTCAAAATTGTCTTTCAGATTAATTAATCAAATGGTAATTAGCTATTCATCTACTTAAATGACTAGCTTATGAATCATTAACTGGTTTGTATTTTAGATTACGATTCTATGGGGTAAAGCTGTGATCTTTTGAAAGTTAGTCTTGCTACTTTATGAATTCTTCTTTCAGTGCCTCTTGAACAAAACATTGATGTCTGGGTTCCTTCAGTTCTTACCAGCATTTACTTTACTACCAAATATCACCTAAACCAATAACTCACTGGAAAACAAAAGAGAAGTAAGAACATGAAATTACATTAATCCTCAGAGAGAAAAGTATATAACGATATGTACATCATATTACACCGAGCCATATATAGCTGCAACAGTTGACCCCGTGTTACTGTTATTTGCGACATATACTTCTACAGTTCTACTTCGCTTACTCTTTTACATAGTTTAGAACAAGAAATGAAAAAGACAACAGAATACTCAGATCCATTACTTAGCCCAATTCCACAACAGAAAAAGATGAACGTCACGGTGAGGATACAGAGGAGTTTGCTTTATTGCTTTTCTGATACAAGCTTGGTCCTGCCTATGTTTTTGAAGATTCTGCAGGAGCCCCAGATTTGGTGCATGCAGGAGAGCCCTTTATGAGGGTATCAATATCTGCATATTATTCCTCTACTTGTTTAATTTCTAGGATCATTGTTGCCACATCTCTCATTGTAGGTGTTATGTGCTCAATTTCACAGCTCAAGATGATATATATCTTTCCGTTCATAAACGAGTACAGTGCTCGGAATTACAATGAAATGCTAAAGATAGACTGAAAATAAGCTAGAAATATCAGAGAAGAAAGAGAATGTCAGAAAGGATCAGGGAAAATTTCATGCATCCACCATATCCTTTCCGTATTACAATGCCGTTATCAAATACTCATCCCCTCAATTTCCATATGGGCCTCTTGGTGCGTGAGCTGCGCATGCGGCACAACCCTTCCTGATCATGTGCTATGTGAACACCGTATTTTGTCCGGGTAATTTTAAAATTATATATAAATATAATAATAATAATAAAAAATAATATAAAAAAAACAACAATAATAATAAATAATAAATAAATAATAGAAAATGTAAAAAAAAAAGAGAAAAAGAAATTAAAAAATTTTTTTAATTTAAAATTAAAACTGAAATCCTTAAAAAAAAAAGGTTTAAACTTGGGCTGAAGGAAGCAGCCCAAGGTGGACCACCTGAGCCCCAAATGGGCTCAGGTCCAAACTCACCTTGAGCCCTAATAAAGGGCTCAAGCGTGAGAAACAGGGGGGGGGAGCCCTAATGGAGGGCTCAGGAGACACAGGGAGGAGGCAGGCCGCAGAAAGAAAAAGAAATGGAGACAAAGGAAGAGGGAGCCGCGGGAGGAAAAGAAAAGGAAGAGGGGAGCTAGGGCAGCAAGGGAAAAAGGAAAGAGGAAGCAAAGAGGAGGGAGCTCGGGTGAAGGCAGGAAGCCGCGGGTGGAGGCCGAGAGAGCTACAGATGGAGTTCTGAGTAGGGGACGCGAGGGAGAACGGAGAGCAGAGGAGGAAAAAAAGAGAGAGAGCCACCGAGCATGAGAAGCAGAGGAGACTTGGCCGTAGGCACGAGGAGGGGGAGCCGCGGGTGAGAGAGGCCGAGAACTGAGGAGAGGACACGATAGACACAGAGGGTGAGGGTGCAGTAGGCCGTGAAAAGAAAAAGAAGGAGAAGGAGCTCGGCCGCGGTGAAGTGAGGCAGAGCACGAGAGGAGACTGAGCTAGGGAGAAAAACAGAGGAAGAGAGGGAGAAAGGAAAACCGAAGGAGCCGCGAGCTTGGGTCTGGTGGAGGATGAAACCGAGAGGAAAGGAGGCCACGGCTGAGGAAAGAAAATGAGGGCTCGGAGCAGAAAAGCCGCGGGGAAGCTGAGATCTGAAACGGAGTGAGCCACGGTGAGGCTCCGAGTTGGCCGCGTGGAGGAGACCGAGAGGAGAGAAGAAACAGGGGGAGCTCGGCCGAATGAATTGAGGGAGAGGAAATGGAGACCGAGGGAACACCGAAAAGCAACTGAAGGTACGAGTGACCGAAGGGACAGAGTAAGATGGCAAGCACGAAGAGGAAGAGGGGCCGAGGAAGCCTTAGAATTCGGGACTGAAAGTGAGAGGTCGAAAATCTCCACCCGGTAATTTTTAATTTTCTTTGCTTGATTTTCAGAGAACCTGTTGAGTTCTAATCTCTATACTGGGCTGGTGAATGACATTTGGGCTTGGAACACGGTGCATACTGGTGTTGTAACCACAATTTTGGCACATCTTAGTTCACTACATGAACCTTGAAATCCAGCTCGCTGTCTGTTTCTATAATGATGCTTGGTGTCTTAGTCTTATTGCTAGGTGGAATTTTGGTATGCTAAGAGTCAAATCGGACTCATTTTCTCTTTGTAATACACTATCGTTGAAAGTCGGATTTAAGGCCACCATTACTGATGTTGTGTCTTTAGTGAAAATTTTGCATGGCTTGATCCTACAATAGGTTTCCCTTAGCTGTTTAGGTGCTCTGTCTCTGACTAAGAGTTGCATTATGCTGTGTTTGGCAAGCTGTGTGGATGAACTCTGTCTTCTCAACATGAATATAAGTTGTGCTTTCTGGATGTTTGAATCTGCATATGGATCCCACCATATGAGTTTTAGTGAATTCGAAAGTAATTGCTTGCTTATGCTTTGTATCCTCCGAGAAGTTCCTGAGTTTCTTTCCTTTCAAAAAGGACATTGCATTTAATTTGCTCACCTGATGCCAATGAAATGTCATGCTTATTGGTATGATAGTTTTATATGTCATACACGTTCATTAGGTCATTTGGGCAAAAACTTAGGGGTGCTCTATCATTGATCCTATTGTCGTGATTAAACTTAATGAAATGCGTATTTGACTTTGGGTTTTGCATGAGAAGGCATGTTTAAATGTTACATTAATGTGCATGTTTCTAGCTCCAAGTCACACCCATTGCACATTACTTTGACATTACAAACTTGTCTATACTGTTGTAAGCTTATTGGTTTTGTCTCATGTGTTAGATTCATCCCATGATAGCACACATCTATTTGATACTAGGCTCTTTAAGTTCTTCTATTACCTTGTGTTTATGTACGTGAGCATTGATTTGGTTGTCTTACCTGTACGTAATGTTTGGGGTCATGGATAGGGGGTCATATGCATAAAATTTGTTTTTTCTCAAAAATGTATGTTGTCTTGCTTGGACAATGGGGCAAATCAAGATAAGAGTGGTCATAATGTTTAAACCCCGTGTTTTGAAGCTTGGATTATGTCCGTCTTATTAGGTTTTTGGGTTGAAATTTTATACAATCTGAATCTTAAATACCTGAGTTTTTAAATAAAAGAGTTCCTCAAGGAGAACAATAATCCCTTTTTATTTCTTTGCGAGCATCACGGGATAAACCGAGTCTGAGAGAAATCAAGGCCATTATCATCAAGTCGAGCAGAGGGAATGAAAGCTATCAACTTTGAGGCAAAGGAAAAGAAAATAAAGATACTAGAGTTTGCATCTTTTCATCTCATGGTTGGGTGTAAATTATTTGGATTTGCGCTAGCACACATCTTGTATTTGGTTTTTATGTTTTGTTGTTTTTATTTCTGATTTCGGTTTTTATTTGGTCATGGATTTTTTCTTCTTTTCGCTTTTAGAGTTTGCCACGAGGGACCAATTCTCCGTGTGCATATAGAGCGTCAGTCAATTGTACCATGAGTGAGGAGTTGCCATGGTATAAACATTAGCTAAATTTTATTTTATTTTATTTCATTTTTATTTATGAGTACTGTAACGTTCGGCCGCTATTCGGGATTGACGACTGTCCCCACAAACCAACACAAGCCCTTTCGGTGTGCTTTGTCCTCACTCACACACCTCCTTCCCAAGAGGTCACCCATCCCATAATTGCTCCAGGTCAAGCACGCTTAACTGAGGAGTTCTTAAGGGATAGGCTACCGAAAAGGTAGGTGCACCTTGTTGATATAGGTAGTACCTATCAATTCCTTTAAGCTATCCTTAACCGTATAGTCCCATACCTATACAGTCTCTGGATCCCTCTCGTTCTGGTATGTATTCGATTCATTCATATGCCCCTCCCGCTTAGAAGCCTGCCAGGAGCCACTCCTTGCCGGTGCCTCATTACTTTATCTGAAGCCCCCACTTTTCTTGCACCGGCGATCACTCCCCGCCCTCGTCAGCGCCCGGATGTCACATGCCCACCAGCTTCCGCTTGGTTCGTCCCCGAACCATACCGTAATGAGAGAGGCTGGGCTCTGATACCACCTGTAATGTCCGGCCGCTATTCGGGATTGACGACTGTCCCCACAAACCAACACAAGCCCTTTCGGTGTGCTTTGTCCTCACTCACACACCTTCTTCCCAGGAGGTCACCCATCCCATAATTGCTCCAGGTCAAGCACGCTTAACTGAGGAGTTCTTAAGGGATAGGCTACCGAAAAGGTAGATGCACCTTGTTGATATAGGTAGTACCTATCAATTCCTTTAAACTATCCTTAACCGTATAGTCCCATACCTATACAGTCTCTGGATCCCTCTCGTTCTGGTATGTATTCGATTCATTCATATGCCCCTCCCGCTTAGAAGCCTGCCAGGAGCCACTCCTTGCCGGTGCCTCATTACTTTATCCTCGTAACTTTATCTGAAACCCCCACTTTTCTTGCACCGGCGATCACTCCCCGCCCTCGTCAGCGCCCGGATGTCACATGATGTCACAAGTACCAATATTTTTATTTATTTATTAAAAGTAAAAATAAATAATTCAATGAGAGCTCTTTATTTCAAATTTTTGTTTTGGCCTTTATGTTCCGAGTGGTAACACCGTGGGTATTTAGGTGTTAATTAGCGAGCTGTGAGTGACAAAGTCACCACAGATCCTAATTAACTCTTTTTCTAAAAAAAAAAGAAAAGATAAATAAATAAAATAAAAGAAATAAACAAATAAAAATAAATAATATATGAATATATATATATATATATAAGTCATATTCTTAAATTGTTTTTATCACTTTTCTTTTTATAAAATAAGCATAATCATATTTATTTTTATATATAAAATGATTTCTTTTTCTTTCAATTTTATCTTTTAAGTCTTTTTTGCCTTCCGTCACGAGTGGTATCACCGTGAGCATGTAAACGTAAATAAGTAACTTGTGAGTGATAAAGTCACCACATATGCTGATTATTATTTTTCAACACGTAATGATCACATTTTTTATTAATTTCATTTTTTTAATAAATAAATAGGTGTTAACATGATTTTTATAATAAAAGAAAAAATAATTTATACAAAAAAAAAATTGAAATTAACAAATTGTCTTCTTTCGATTTTTTTTATGTCTTTTTGTCTCGAGTGACACCACCGTGGACACTTAGGTATCAATGGGTAAACGTGAGTGATAAAATAACCACATGAGCCAATTGATTTTATTATGTAAAAATAAAATTATTTTTAAATATTTTATTTTTAAATAAAAATATTCAAAATTGCATATAATTTTAATCATATTTTCTAAATTGAGGAAATATATTTTCTCTTTTAGAAATTGATTAAACAAAAAATATATAATAAAAAAAATGAAAAGAGCAAATAATGGAAAGTAATCTGTCTTTTATAAATTAAAACATACCAACCAATTCTGAAAATTATTTTCTTTGTGGAAAGACAAAATTATTTTCTATTATCATCTCTTTTCAAAGAAAATATATAATAAAAATACCAACCCAATGACACGTTTTTTAGTCCGAACTACGTCGACTTTGATCCCTATCGCAGGGTACATAGGCCCTAGACTCTCATTCTGGGTCAAGTCCACTCTTGTAAATAAATAATATTTTCCTCTTAATTTATTTTTCCCACCTTTTCATACCTTCATTTTATTCTTTATTTTCATTTTTACATTTTTTCTTATACTTATTTGTGCATGTGAATGGTAAAAGGGCAATCAAAATAATTTCTTTTAAAAGCCATAAAAATTGCATAATCAACCTAAGGTAACCGTTCTTAGGAACGGGTGTTGTGGGGGTGCCTAACACCTTCCCCACTCACAATCGTACTCCCGAACCCAACTCTGATTCGCAGACCAATCCTTATCCTTTTTTTTTCGGTTTTCCAAAATTTTCCTTAAAATTTTGGTGGCGACTCCCTCCGAAACCGGCCTTCCGTAGCGCTGGCCGGTTTCACCCCTTTTTCTTTTTTATTCTTTATCTCCGCGCCATCCGCGTCGTATTTTCGGGTGTGACATGCTCCCTTGCTAGTCTCCTCGTCAGCCCTTATTTCCTTATCCACATCTGCTTCTATGTCAGCATCTACGACAGTAGGTCTTTGATTTGGGACAGAACTTGAGCACAATAGGGCTATGCCTAGTGCTTGCTCCATTTCTTCTTTCTGATTCTGGTGCGGATTGTAAGGCAGGGCTAGTACTTCTACTTGTCCTGTTTTCTGTCTAACCCAATCAGCAATGTGTAACCCATCTAGTATGCTTTGGATCAATTGGTTTCTTACCTGTCAGGATTTCCGGCAAAACTGTAAACATCACTCTTCTCTGTGATCTTCATCATGTAGCCATACTCTGAAAGACATATAACACAGGAATCAGATTCAGTAGTTAAATTCTCAAGCATCTTTGGATTTCGTTGTATTTAAGATGTTTTATGTCTGGTATGACAATTAAAAATGTCACTGAAAGGATACAATTCAAATTCAAATTTTTTAAAAGTTAGCAAAACCAGAACTTGTGCAGACAACTCTATAGTTTATGGACGATATCAAAATATCACCTAAAATGGTTTTTGGACAATTAAAACTTAGTAGTATACTAAATGAACACAAAGTTTACTTCAATGCAGTAGGTAAAAGATAAGGGAAAACATTAATGCATTCAAGTATGAAGTATATCCCCAAGAACCAGCGTATGTACTGGAGGACTAGCCAAAACCATCATCATCAACAAACTGAGCCAAGCCAAAGTCAGCAATGCAAGCTTCAAATTCATGGCCAATGAGGATGTTACTGGGTTTGATATCTCTGTAGTGGACTATTGGAGGGATACAAATCATGGTGAAGAATGCAGACATTTAACAAGGGAGGAATCTCCTTCCAACAAATTATGTGGAATATATGTCCATCGCTGAGAGCATGTTTAGTTTAGAGATTTGAGAGGGGATTGACCCATTAAGAGAATTGTGGCTAAGGTTAAGAACAACTGTAAGAGTTTCTATACCAACTAATGTAATTTGGATCAATTAGTGAAAGAAAATGGTATACATCGTTTTTTTTTTTGGGAAAAAATAAAATATAAAAAAATCATTTTTAATTATTAACTGTATGAATAATAATTTAAATTAAAAATAGATAAAGTTTAAATAAAAATACATCCACAACAAGCAAAACCAAATAATTTAATTACTGTAGGAACGGAAATATGTTTGTAGTTGACTAAAATGATCACAAAGTTAGCCACTTGATACTAATTAAGACGTAGAAAGAAATTCAAGATTAAAATTCTATTAATAATATAAAAAAGAAAAACACTCACAAAGTGGGAAGAATTTGAGCAATGTACCAAACTGAAGCCACATTCACGCATCGAGTAAGAGGGCAACACTCCCACAATATCTGTTTCGGTTTTGGCATATCAGTGTATCTCCTGTCACCGTCAGGGCATGACCCTGTTAATAAATAATTTAATAAAGCATTTTCAACGTGGTATTAATGTTTCAGTAATTTTATTATTATTTCAATAATCAATAAATAAAATAAAAGTAAGAAGTTACATGAATTTTAGAACCAGTAGCATTAGTTAAATGTAACTGCAATTTAGCTAAATTACTCTTCCGTTCCAATTTATAAAGTAATTTTAACTACACACATAAATCAATAGTGATAATTGATAATTGAAAATTTTTCTATCATTTTTTAAATTATCCTCATTTAATATAGTTGATCCATGAATTAAATTCTAACATTTTTTAAAGACATTTTAGGTAAAAAAATATTAAACACACTACATAATTCATAAAATATTTTATATTATGAAAAATTAATTTTTCTAAAAATGCTTATGGCATAGGGACGGAGTAATTTGTAACCTACTCCCCACACAATACAGATAGTCCTCAGAGAAGTGACATAAGAAGATTACAAAGAAAGAACCAGATAATGCTAGAGCATCAAAAGAGATAAGTTCTCGCACAAAAGATGGAGCAACATCAGAAAATACAAATTCCTTCCTCGTGTGAGCAGCAAACTTCGCCAGAATGTCCGCAGATTTGTTTGCCTCACGATCACAATGCTGGACATGCACAAGCCAATGTTTGCTTAGCCAGTGGAATACCTTATGCAATAGAGACGAACAGTAACTAGTAGAGCAATCAGATGAAAGAATATTGACTGTCTCTAAAGCATCAACCTCCAAAATAAGCTGTCTAATGTCCAGATCCCAACAGGTCTTAAGACCTTCATATATACCCCATATATAGTTCAGCCTCCTCAGCAGAACATCTGCCAATAAATTTGCAAATCCACCTATCCATTCTCCAGGCTTGTTCCTAATAAGACCACCACAGGCTGCACTTGTACCATCAAGATTAGCAGTACCATCAGCATTAAGCTTAAGCCAATCAAAGGGAGGAGGTATCCAGCGAGGACAAGAACACGGATCCAGAGAAGAACTAACTAACTGAGGGATCCCCGCAGCTGTAAGGTATTTATGTAGATTCTCCAATAAGAACCAAGCCTGTTAGAAGGCTTACTAAAAGAATCATGAAAGATACTCCTATTTCTCCATTGCCAAAGCATCCAAGTGCCCACACTACTAAACCCAAATTTGAGCCCATGAGAATTCTCTAGCAACACCAAGAGAATGAGAGAGATTCAGATCAATCCAATCTAAAAGATTGCAATTGTAAAAGCGTTGACGATTGGAATACAAAGATAGTCCTTACATGATCCGCCGATGCTTATGGGCTCATGTTAGGCCAACCCACATTCTGATGCACGTGTATTTCTCAACAATCTCAAAACATTTTGAAAAATTATACATATTTAACTAAAATATATTGAGGTATTGATTCCTAACTAAGACATCATAAATTGAATTGAAATCAACTAATTAAAATGGTGATCAATAATAAGAAACTCAATGTTCCTAAAGCAAAGTCTTGAGTTCAAACTTGTAAAAGTATTGACTTGTGTTCTTCTACATTCTTCTTTTACCATAATTCCACCATATCAGGCTTTTTCAAAAAAAAAAAAAACAAAACTTGACCTTCTCTTTTGGATGCCAAAAGAGAACTCTCGAGCTTGTCATATTAGTCTAAACATCTTGACAAGTCAAGCCACATAATGATTGAAAAAAGAAATGAAATAACCACCGGTTTTACGAAGCGTTTATTGTAACATAAATGTAAATTCTTAGTATGTCATGACTCATAATACGTAGCTTGATAGATAATGATTATTCATAATCATTTACGAATGACATAGAGTCACCTGAACGTATCTAATATCTATCTTAGCGTATAACTTGCTGGGAAACTAATAGAAGTAATAGCATGCAATATTAGTACTCTTAGAGACACCAGATAACAACATAAATCTTACTATAAAGTTATATTTGCAATAGTTGGCTCCATGCTGTTCTACAGCTATATGCAACATTTTTCTACTTCAAGCAATCATTCGCATACCATAAAACAAGAAAGGAAAATGATGACATAATACTCCAATTCATTACTTAATTAAGCCAATTCGACCATAGAGGAGCTTGCGTTATTGCTTTTCAGATGCAAGCCTGGTTCTGCTGGTGCTTTTGATGATTCTGCAGGAGCCACAGGATTTGGTGTAGGAGAGCCCTTTATAAGGGTATCAACATCTGCATATTCCTCTCTCACTTGTTTAATTTCCTTGATCATTATCCCCACATCTCTCATACTAGGTCTCTGGTTTGGTACACAGCTTAAGCACAATAAAGCAATGGATAATGCTTGCTTCATTTCTTCTATTTCTGATTCTGGTGCAGATTGCAAGGCAGGGTCTAGTACTTCTACTCGTCCCCCCTTCTGTCTCACCCAATCAGCGATATGCAACCCATCTGGTATGCTTGGATCAATCGCCTTCTTACCTGTCAAGAGTTCCAACAAAACTACACCAAAACTATAAACATCACTCTTCTCTGTTATCTTCATCATGTAACCATACTCTGCAAGACATAACACAAGGGTTGCATTAAAAATAGAGATCATTAAGTTGTATCTTGAATTCTTTTAATTATCTTGGATATCATATTATTTAAATTTTTTGTGTATGGTATCATAATTGAAGATATATATCATAGAAATTATACAATTCAAACTTCATGCAACTTAAGAAACCAATCACTTCTACTGCGGTAAGATATCTATTAAAACTTGTACAGAGAGAAAACAAAGTTTACTTCAATACACAGGGTAAAAGAAAAGCAAAAACAATAATGCATTGAATTGTATAAAGCATACTGACCAGGAGCAATATATCCACAAGAACCAGCGACAATACTGAAGGATTTGCCAAAACCACAATCGTCAACAAACTTAGCCAAGCCAAAGTCTGCAATGCAACCTTCAAATTCATGGTCAATGAGGATGTTACTAGGTTTGATGTCTCCGTGGACTATTGGAGGGACACAACCATGGTGAAGATATCCAAGGCCTTGTGCAACGCCTAACAAGATTTGGTATCTCACTCCCCATTCCAAAAGAGAAGTTCCAGTCCTCTCATGAAGTAGACTACCCAAGCTACCATTTGGCATGTAGTCGTACATCAGCAATCTTGTGTTGTGATTCCAGCAACATGCTAGGAATCTCACAATGTTCCTATGTCGGATTAAACCTAGGATTTTCACCTCCCTTGAGAATGAGTCATGAACTCCATTCTTGTCATCATCAAGCCCACCACTTGCAACCCTTGTAGTTGGATTCAGTTTCTTCACGGCTATGACCTCATTATCACCGATATCAGCACGATACACAACACCAGAGCATCCTCTCCCTATTATGTTGTCATCTACTAAGCTTCTAAGTACCTGCTCAACTGAAAAGTTTAGCCTCTGGAATGGAGTGAACTGCCATGTCCATGCGTCTCCCATTTGTGAATCATTGTCTCTGATAGTTTTTGCCCTGAAAACTGCAATGATCCCGACAACTATGAGCATCACTGTCAAGACTACAAGAAATCCAAGTACTAGTTTAAGCTTTTGTGAGCTCTTCATATTTCTAGTTGATTCTTCCTTGCTTATATTCCTTAAGAAGCAAGAATCCTCAATCTTGGAACAAAGACCACTATTTCCCATTACTTCTGATGATGATAACTGTCTAAAAATTCTTGTGTCAGGAAGATAGCCCGTGAAGTTATTGTAGGAAATATTGAGAGAAACAAGACTTTCTAGCTCAGAAAGTAGCTTCAAATCTCCCTCCAACATGTTGTATGAAATGTCCATTGCCGAGAGTTTGTTTAGTTTAGAGATTTGAGGGGGGATTGACCCACTAAGATAATTGTGACTGAGGTTAAGAACATCTGCAAGAGTTTCGATATTACCTAACTCATTTGGGATGCTTCCAATGAGTTTATTGCTGCTAAGATCAAGATTTTCGAGTCTTGAACATAGACCAAGCGAAGGAGGAATTGGTCCAGAGAATTTGTTTCCACCTAGTATCAGATCAGTTAGAGAAGAAAGGTGACCTAAGCTTGTAGGTAAGTGACCTTCAAATCTGTTATTAGATGCATTCAAAACTGAAAGATTGGGTAGTGTTGACAATGATGCAGGTAATGGACCTTCTAAGTCATTGTTGCTGAGGTCTATCGCTCCAAGTTTTGAACAACCACCAATCTCATCTGGCACTGGTCCATAAAGGCGGTTGTTGGAGATGAAACAGAAGTTTAAGTTCTTAAGACCACCAATTGTCTTTGGAATCTCACCATAAATTCTATTATTTCTAAGATTTAGCCTTTGAAGAGAGCTACAATTACCTATCTCGAGTGGAATTGCACCTGATAGGTCATTGAAAATCAACGCCAGCTCTGAAAGTCTTTGAAGTTGAAAGAGGCCTCTTGGAATACTTCCAGTTAGTGCATTGACAGACAAGTCTAGTTTTTGGAGGTTACTGAGGTTGGCCACAGTAGAAGGGATGTTTCCTTCAAGCTGATTGTCCCAAGCATAGAACTGAGTGAGCTTTTGCAATCTTCCGAGCTGTGGTGGGATCAAACCAGAGATT
This sequence comes from Adenanthera pavonina, assembly GCA_026686845.1. Classification (NCBI taxonomy): domain Eukaryota; kingdom Viridiplantae; phylum Streptophyta; class Magnoliopsida; order Fabales; family Fabaceae; genus Adenanthera; species Adenanthera pavonina. The sequence continues at coordinate 9,159,650 of JAIVEN010000026.1, read as the reverse complement.
TGATTTATGTAAAGTTCCAATCGATGCAGATTTGTGGCATTTGAAAGAGTTGATGGTATAAAACCAGAAATATTGTTTACAGCAACCAAAAACTTTTCAAGCTTCACAAGACCACCTACAGACAAAGGGATAGCCCCAGATAGAAAATTCGAAGAAAGCTCAAGTGTTTTCAAGCTTGTACAGTTGCCAATCTGTTCAGGAATAGTACCAACAAGAAAATTATCCCACAAATTCAAAATCTGCAGCTTTTGAAGCTTTCCAAGGTCAGATGGAATATAACCTGATAGATTATTTCTGCGTAGAATCAATTCAACAAGCTCAGAGCAGTTACCTATCTCAGGTGGGATCTCACCAGAAAGCATCGAATCAGAAATAGACAACCTCTGAAGCTTTTTAAGCCTACCCAATGAAGCTGGCAAGGAGCCTGATACGCTGGTTCCACTTAAGCCCAAATAAATCAAATTGATGCAATCACCAAGCTCATGTGGTATACTCCCAGTAATGTATTTGTTCCTTCCTGCTCTAAAAACCTGTAGTTTTGACAATTTTCCCAGTACAGGTGGTATAGTCCCACCCAGCTGATTATTTGAAAGGTGGAGAGAATTCAGGCCAATGCAATTACTTAGCTCATATGGGATTTTCCCACCGAGGAAGTTGGAGTTTAAAGCTAGAGTCTTGAGATTTTGTAAATTCCCAACACTTGCAGGAATAGAGCCAGTGAGACTATTATGGCTAAGATCAATGACAGTAAGAGCAGAGCAAGCTCCAATATCAGATGCTATGTTTCCTGTGAGATTTGCATTTGACATGACAAGTTTACTTAGGAAGCGAAAGGAAGAGAGATTGGAAGGTAGATGCAGCCCAAGAGGTACAGAAACTACATTAATTTTTGTGACAAAACCTTGAGGAGAACAAGTTATGGAGGTCCAGTTGCATGGGTTTGTGTCATGAATGTTCCAGTTAGAGAAATATGAAGGGGGTGGTGAGGAAGAGCTGTGAAGCCAAGAATAAAGCAGGTAAGATTCATGGTTAGAAGAGAAGGCGATGCAGAGTGTGAGAGTAGTGAGGATGAGAAAGGCATTGAATAGCCAAGAGACAGAGAAGAAGGAGGAGGAGAACATTTGCCTCAAGGAGATTATAAATGTGTTGAAGTAAATAAACTAAACAACAGATAAAGATAAATATATCCACGGCATGGAGATTATAAAATCAGTAATTGAAAGGAGTATGAGCAAAGTGAATATATATTATATATAAAATATACTCCCTCCGTTTCAGTTTATAGTGCACTTTTAACTATCGCACATAGACCAAGACAATAATTAATAACTAATAAAATTTCCCATCTTTTCTCAAATTACCCTCATTAAATGCTTTGGGAATGAAATATTTTAATAATAAACAAATATTTGGGTTTATTAATTAGGGACAATTTTGGAAAGAGAAAAAAATTATACTACTTAATCTGTAAAGTGCACTATATTATGAAACATTAATTTCTCAAAAAAGTGCACTATATAGCGAAACGGAGGGAGTATTATAAAAGATATAAAAAAATTAAAAATTAAAATGACTTTTATAGTATACATATTCGTATACATATATATTTATATTATTTTTCTTTAAATATATCAATATAAGAATACAAAGAATTCAATTTAAAAATGTCAAACGTAAGCAATGTGAGCGAAAACTCAAACTCTTGTCTTCTATTTTGTTAGGTGGTGCGAAGTTCTATGGGTTTCAGTTACCAGTTGACCCTTCCTACTTGATAATAAATAAATAAATAAAAATGGTTGACCCTTCCTAAAACATAATTATGTGTTGCGCCAGCCAAAAGAAAAAGGTGGCCTTATCATTTTTTCCTCTTTTGCTCTTTTATTATTATTTTTTAGTAAGTACTAAAGGTATCCTCCATACACATGGTTGGAGATAAAAAAGAAGACAATATATTTAAAAAACTTAACTATCTATTTATCGTAATAGAACATTGTTAGTTAATCTTTATTATTTTTATAAGTGGTTTACTTTTTAAAAAAAGAAAGTATATTATAGACAATTTTAATAGTCAATCAACTATGTGGAAATGTCAAAATATATATGAATTAATTAAGGATTTTTTTTATCAAAACTAGACAAAATATGATTCTATCTAGCAAAATTTTTTCTGCAGAAAAAAAGCAAAAAAAAAGACTTGATCAAGCTAGCTGTGAAACAGTCCAACTCGAAATATAGAAAGAAGATGGTTTTTTCTAGCAAATTTATATTTTTTATTAACTTATAGTATTTGTTTTGTCATTAGATTGTCTTTTATTATTGTAGTATAACTTGGAATGGATATATATATATATATATGTGAGGAAAACGCTGACAAAGTCAAAAGAATAGTGTATCAAACTGATGCCAGTTTCACTCTTATTAAGGGCTTCATAAAATAATTAAAATGCAATGCTGCTTCCACATTATCTGTTTCAGTTTTGACACCTTCCTCCATGTAACTCCTCTCCTCTGCAACTTATTTCCGTTGATATTTCCAATATAAACATAAATTAAAAAGTGAAAAAAAAAAAGCGTATGAATTTATAAATCTGTAGCATTATTCAAATGTATGCATTTTACTGTTCGGCTACCATAATTTACATAACCACTAGCAAGTTGAATCATGGTGTCCTCTGTTTTGTAATATACTCTCCCTTCACTTCAAACACCAACAAACTGCTCCCCATAATACATAGTCCTTATATGATCCATCCATGCTTTTATGGGTTAAGCTGAGCCAACCCCCATCAATATCAATATAAAAATTATAAAATGTATGCGTGAGTTCAGAAAATTTCTTTGATTCATTGGGTTCAAAATTTAAAAACTGTAGGGGCATATTATCAAAATTTTACTCTATATATATAAACTAGATTTTTCTCCTTGCATCCGTGCGAGGGACGCAGGTGCGTGGGAAACCTTTTTACTTTGTTCTAAAAAATATTGAATTAAAAAAAACCTCATTATTAACTTCCCCATCTAAAAAAAATGATATCAAATAATATTCATTAAAATAGATTTGAAAAACAAAATCAAACCTAATTAATTAGTGAAAAATGATAAAACATGATGATAGATTGTTGAGCCCACCTAAAAAAAAGAGAAAAAATAGATCCCACATATAAAAGAAAATAAAAATTAATGAATGAGGAAAAATGAGATATACCCAAATTAAAAAAAAAAAGAAAACAAAAAAAAATGGAGCCCAAGGATGGATGGACACAGTAGAACTCCACCCTACTTTTAATTACACATTGATTTTAAAAGTTAAAGGGAGGCATTTACCCACTGAGGAGCCTAAGGCTCATTAATTTAAATTAATCCAAATTTTCTACACTCACAAAATTAAATGTATATAAAATATTTAAAGAGAGATAAAAAGAAAAAAGAAATATTCAGCACAAAAATAAAATATGGGCCTCATACATAGTCACATTTTTTTTCTTACGCCACACCCTCTCCAAATGCACAAATATAAGAATACAGAACATTCAATTCAGGTTCAAACCCTCTGATGTGATTAAAAAAATTATACAGCAATACTCTTTCCTTTCGAAATTTCCATCAGCTCAAAATTTAAGGCATGATATTTTGTAAATAAGTTATATATATTTTTTATTTTCTGTATTATAAATTTCTTACATCAAATTATAATTAAAATCAGGGCCTTGACCACCTTCAAGTAAAAAAAATGTATTATTTTTAAATATAAATTTACAGCTCCTGAATTAAAATATATAATTGTTATATTTAATTAAAAATTATATTTAAGTTTTTTTTGTAAGCTTGCTAAGATTTAATTTTTTTTTTGGTAAATGCTAAGATTTAAGTTGAATGTCAAGGTATTATAAATTTTGCTTGTCTAACCAAAAAGCCAAAATCGTAACAGGCTTTTAAAAAACTGTCTAGGCCCAATTGAGCTACCAACCGAATCAAACCCACGGGCGGCCGAATAAGGATTTTGTTTCGGAACATAAGCAAAAACAAAAAACGTTTCGTCGTTCCCTGTGACTGAGAGCGTTCACATAAACGGAGTCGCTGCCACCGCCCCGGGACACCCCGCTGGCCACCATAGTAGCAACGGCTCGTGTCTTCAGCCTTTTTTGTCTGCGGTATGCGGTTCATATTCATCCTTCTTCTTGTTTCTATTTTAAGAAAGAAAGACACACTGCGCCTGCGGATAAAAAGGACCTTTGTCCCCTTCGAAATTCGAAATTTGATTAATATTCTGTAAAATATGTATCAATTACTCTGCCAAATCGTTTGTTATGGCTAGTCACCGGATTGATTCGGCTTTAGTTGAAGGTACTAGTTTCATGTGTTTCTGTACATTTGTACAAACACCCTTTGTTTGTGTGTTATCGAATACCCAGAGCTGGTAGGCCGCTGCAAATTTTCCTTCTTTGAGTCTCAAAGGATGCCCAAGTATTATTGTCGCGATAGACTAGCACCAAATTGGATTTACTATATAGGTCACTTTGCTCTTAAGTTTTCAACTATTGCATATCCAATGTCTTGGCTTCTTTTTTGCACTGTCCACTTTTATGCTTCTGATCCCTTTTCAAAACTCTAATGCATTATACCTTGGAGTTTGTCAATGTAATGCTTGTCAATTTCTGATTATCCTTAATCAAAATTGAAGGACATGTTTTTCACAATAACTCCTGCCATGTGGTATTTCTCGACTATACAGATTTAGATACATCTTGTCCTGTTTCTGTTGGTGTTTAGATTTTAGTCTGTTGGTCTCTCAAGCTCTCATTTTAAGAACAAAGTTAATTGGGACTTTTATATGGACTCAAATGCATAGTCCTTGTCACAATGACGTTGAAATTTCCCACTGAATTTAGTTCTGATTTGGAAGTATAGAAAAAATGAGGTAAGTGTTAATTGACATGCTCCTAGGCAGGAAATGGCTTTTAAAGTAAAAAAGTCAAGTCAAATTCCCTGCCAACTTAAGCATGTTGAGATTGGTATATATTAATGAAAACGTGTAGTTTTAGGAGAAGACTATATTGTATAAAAGATCCCCGATTTCACCGTTGTCCAGTTATTCTACCTCCAGTCAGAGAAGACAAAAGAAGACACCTTGGGGAATGGCAGCTGCTGCAAATGCTTCAGGGCGAGTACTGTCTCAGCCAGTCACTTTTGTCACTGGCAATGCCAAAAAGCTTGAAGAAGTACGCACTATCTTAGGCCAGTCCATTCCTTTTAAGTCCCTCAAGCTTGATTGTAAGATTACTGCCCCCTTCTTTTTTGTTTCCCTATGATTTTTCCTTGAGACATTTTCTCATTTTTGATAGGTGCTGGGTTTATGAAAGAAATTAAAGGGAAATTCCGATGAAGAAACTAATGCTAGACCTAAATAAAACAAAGGAAAATAATAATCTACTTGAAAGGTTTGAGCAAGAATCTCACTCTTCCACTCTAATAGCCAAGGAGAATCTCCCAAAATACAATGAATTACTAAATACTTGATTGACTCTCCTAACATCTCTATGGTCCAATTTATACTAATCAGAAAATAAATATTAGATAATAATTAAATAAATTAAAATACCATGACCCCTAACAAATAGGTGAGGTGGACTTAATGCATAACTGAATCTGTTTCAACTTCATTCCAACTAACTACTGCACATGTATAACCCACATCCACCATATTCTGCACACTAGTGTTACGTGGTAGTGTGGTACTCCATCATTTCTCTATTTTAAATTTTCTGATGAGTTAATTTTGCAGTGCCAGAGTTGCAAGGTGAGCCTGAAGAAATCTCTAAAGTGAAGGCTCGATTGGCTGCTGCTCAGGTACCTAGTTACTTTGTTCTCTCATACATACATGAACTTGTTTGATTTTAAGCGTCTTCCTTTGTTTTTGTATAGTTTATATTTTCTCCTTCTTTTACTGTATGGCAAGGTTAATGGACCTGTGCTAGTAGAAGACACTTGCCTCTGTTTCAATGCCTTAAAGGGCCTTCCAGGTTGATATGATATTCATATTCTTTGCGTTATGTAATCTGACTCTATAAAACTTGACACTGAAATTCTTTGCATGTTTGAAACTGCTGCAGGGCCTTACATGTAAGTTCTGTTTCACCCTTAATCTGACTCTTCACTTTACGATAGATTCTATTTTCCTTCTGAATTCAAGCTCTTATTAAGCGCCGGCCTAAGTGCTAGTTTTTAAAATTTTAATGTATGGTGTTGGGGAACAGTCACAATAAGAGATTAATTACTGATTTTGACTTATTGTAATTGAATATTTTTTCCCTCATGTATCTATCTATTTATAGGCAGTAATATACCCATGAGCCACCTTCTTAGATGGGTTCAATATTTGGTTGCACCCCTTCAAAATGTTTTCTGTATTCACTTGGCCCTATTGGTTCGAAGAATCTATATAATGCTATTTTGCACCTTAATGGTGATTAAAACACCATTTTGGCGCTATTAAACCAGTTTGACATGCAAGATATTTTTTTGCATTGATATATGTTAATTGCTTATTCTTTTTTGTAAATATAATATCAATATGATTTTTATAATTTCCTTTAGCAATTTCTCTACTCACAAGGTCAAACAACTTTCTCATCAAGCTTCTTTTCTTTGGAGTTTTTTCTTCTTTACGTTGATTATAAACAAGTACAAGATGATTTAAATTCGATATTAATAGGATGCGGCATCTTTCTTATATAATCACTGATGATCAACAATTAATTGGTTGAATGAATCATGCAGCAAGTGGTTCCTGCAGAAGATTGGTCATGAAGGTTGTGCCCTGACTGCGTAATGTCTAGATTTCTTTTCAATTTCTATGATTTGTTTGCAAGGTTATCTCACACATTTTGGTTTACCATTCCTTCAATTCATTTTCCAGGTCTCAACAACTTGTTGATGGCATATGATGATAAATCAGCTTATGCTTTATGTGCATGCTCCTTTGCTGTTGGGCCTGGTTGTGAACCTGTAACTTTTATTGGAAAAACTCTGGTATTTCTTTTAATTTCCATATTCTGTGTGCCAGAAATCAACATATTTGTATCCTGGAAGGAGCTGATGTACATGATTGACTAATTCATAATTCTGGTTGGAATGCTAGGGGAAGATTGTTCCTGCAAGGGGACCGAATGATTTTGGATGGGATCCAATTTTTCAACCTGATGGCTATGAGCAAACGTAATTCTAACCTTTGGTATTATATTCTATTAAAGTATTTCATGACTATCATTGGAAGCTAACTGGCTTTGTATATTCTGTGTGTAGTTATGCAGAGATGACAAAGGAAGAAAAGAACAAAATTTCTCACCGCTTTAAAGCTCTTGATATGGTGAAGTCACATTTTGCTGAAGCTGGATTTACTTTTCAGATTGACAATGTCTAAAAGCTTCTTTTTGTTGCTGTCAATATAGTAGATTCTATAGCTACAACATTTTATGGGCTTGGTTGCTTCCATTGTTTCATAGCATTGTACTAGTGAAAGGAGAGTAGCTTTTGAATTGACATTTTGATAGCACTTGGAATGTGTTGGGATGAATGGAAATCAATGGCATGAGAAGGGAAATGATAGTAGGTGATTTTATCTTTTGTTAGGAAATTCCAGAAATAATAAAGGAAGGGAATGAAAGAGGAGGGCAAGTGTTTCAATCTCATCCTTCTTATAATACTAAATTTTTTTCGTGGAGACTGGAGAAAATGGGAGGGAACACCAGTTTTCAATTATGGATTTTTTTTATTTTATGGCCTAATTTATTACCATATTTCATCTCAAATTGATATTAATATATGTACTCTAAAGCTATTGTTGCACTGTTGAAGATGCTAGGTCATGTAACTTCTACTATATATATATATATGTTAACAGTGGTGATTATGAATATAAAATTTAATCTTCACATTTAAATTTTGATATGAAAGTCTTTACCCTTTTTAATTTTAGAAATCTTCTGTTTTCATATGGATCTCCTTTGCAAAAGGAGGAAAAATTTAACTGTTGTGTGTTGTGGGTAGAAAGACTTTTTGGTGTAAACTATATATATATATATATATATAAAGACTCCTTGGGCATGATGTTTAAATTGGTCAAAGGTTGCAAACAATATATCTATATTTTACAGTCTCTTGCTATCTGTGATATTTATATTAAAACTAGAAAAAGCGAAGGGTATTAAAATTTATGTACAACCTGACGAATCTAAAGAAGCCAAATGAAGCGAGTTGAAATTAGTAAATTACTTCATGTGGAAAGGGTTGGGTGGGATAAGGGTAATGATTCAAAATTCAAATCCTTTTAATGTAGCCAATAAAATAAGCTAACTAAATAATAATTATACGATAAAATGATAATGCTAATTTATTATATTTTCTTATAATATATTGAAATATTGATTATTTGTTTTTCTGACTTTTTTGTTGTTTTCTTGCTCTTCCTTGTAATAAATACTTCTATGTAAGTTTTTTTGTTGGTACAAGAACTTCTATATATGCTTTTCTTTTCTCCTGAGACTTCTGTATAAGTTGAAAAGCTAAGAAAACTGGAAATATATTAAAAATAAAGGAAGCCTACATTTACATAGGGACTATCGTTTTCAAATATTTCGAGTGTCAAATAGTACTCTTCTCTATATTATTTATTAGTAGGAATATCAACATCAAACATAAATGGCATTTATTTTTTCCCCTTTTTTCTTGCATTTCTTTTTAATTTATATTTGTGGTATTTTGCTTCATCCTCCTAAGCATTAGAACTTCATTCAGAATATTCTCTATAAAAATTAAACTCAAATTGATAAAGAAAAATAACGAGTTAAATTAATCCTTTTAGTCTCGGTAAGAATTCTATAGTTAGTATCGGGCGTTCAATAAATCATCATGATATTGGCACCAAGTTCAAAAAAAATAATAGCTTTTGCATGCCAAGAGAGGAAAGTAGGCTTAGAGGGAATACTAATAATTATTAGACCATGTTAAATATTGATGATGATGATCTTGAGAATCCTGAATGAATTGAAATGTTGCAAAGTGGGTGTTTGTTGTATCCTTATGGAATGAGAGGATGTTACTGGTCACTCAGTCATCTTTGCTTGTAATGGAATAAAAATTAGTGGAAAGAAGCAAGCAAATATACTTAAAATAGCTTCTTACAGCCAACTCTCTTCTATGCCGCTCTGATTTGACCCTTTAAACATTCTTTTTTCGTATTTGTTTTCTTTTTTCTTTTTACCCGAATGAATCTCTCTAACTACACCCCTAATGCTGTCGGTGCTGAAAATTTCTACTTATACCCTAACAATACTAAACCGTTAGCACAAATGGTTGCATTCACACATAACCTTTTTTACTTGATTTTTCATTGCCTTCTTTTAACTTGGATCTTTTGAAATTAAAGTGCCTTTGAAAAAGAAGAAAAATAACACTTACAGTAAGAATATGTTTTCTTTTTGGCCAAAACAGTAAAAATATGTATGAAATTTGTTTTATCTCTATTTATTTATTTTTCACTATGACTCCTTTTATTTTAAATATTTTCCTTTTTATGATCGGATAGAATGGCTCAAAAAATAAAAGTGTCAGTCTCTTTCCTTTCCAGTGTTTATAAATTATGCTCTTAGAGTTCCTGTCCGGTACACTAACAGAATGAAAAAGACATTGAACTTTGCATCATCTTTCCAATGACATGAACATGTGCGTTTAATAGAGTTTTCGAACGCTTTTATAACTATGAACCTCTTCATCTAACCAATTAGTGGATTTAGGTGAGCATTGTTCAGGTTGAAGTCAAAACAAATGGGATTTGGTTGGAGAGCTTATCTGGAAAGGGAAAAAGGGAAACGCAGCAAGTATAAATGCAGAGTTTACAGGAGGATAATGCAGTGAGATAGGGTCCTAACACTAACACAGATGCCATATGCTTTGAAACTCCTCACATGCCAAATGGGTCCCATCTCACATGGCTTAACCCCCTAACATGTGCCTCTGGTTCCTCTCTCAACTTGCATGCACGCCATTTACTTACTTGGTACATTACAACTAGCACAGTCATTTCCCCCAATTCAGCAATCTTGAAAACCTTAGTAAATTCAATCTACACAACATGTCACTCATTCATATTTTCTTACCTACGTTCCTCTTTGACATATCTACATTTATGGTTGATTTGACCTCAAATTATTTAAGAATTTCAATGTATGTTCCTTAAGAGCATTTACACAGAAATATCTTTCGACACTCCTACTGCAAATAAATGAGTTCTCATTTAGGAATCAATTCCTTATTGACCTGTGAGGTCTCTTGTTGGTACAACTCGTGGAAAACAGCACTAGTCAGTCAATTACTTTCCTTACAAAAGGGAAAAATTAAAAAGTTAATTAAGTGTTTGTACCTAACATGCCTTTAAAGGGACAAGTTAATTTGCCCTTTCACAAAAGTTGAACAGAATGACTATAACTTACTCAAAACCTTACTGGAAATCATGAATGGTCAATCGCAAATCTCAAAGTAATCAGGCCATTAGGCATGAAATCGTTTGGAGGGGGGGAGGGGGACAATGTGAGTAAAAAGGGTCATCATGTTAATTGGAAAGATAATGACAGTGTATGCATGTGGAGGGGTCCAGGTGTGCACATGAAAGAATCACTCTTGTTGGTAGAGAAACGAACATTGGCAGATGAGTTTAATGATATACAACCACAATTGCACAACCAAAAAGTAAAGATTACTTCCATTGACAATGAAAATTTAAAAAGGGAAAAAAGTTTTAGTAAAAAGGTGAAAAAGGGAATGAAAAGAACATTGCTTTTGCTATCTCATCATCATCATCATCCTTGATAAAGTTCTTCCATAACCCAGGTTTGACAATCGTGCTTTTGCATGTATATAAATTGAATTGACACCATAAGAACCAAATTAATAAAAGGTGGGGAGGGGGGGTGAAAAATCTGAACTCGTTTCAAATCCTATAGAACTGAAAGAGACTTAACAGTATATAAGGATCATGATTTGACACTGCTTCAAATGAAATGGAGGGTAAGGTATGATGGAGTGAGCTGGAAAGGACCGAAGAAGAAACAGTGGACCACGCTTCTGCTCCTGCTCCTTCAATGGCATTGTTTGTTTGTGCTGGAGCAGGATGAGCCGCTGAGGTTGACCAATACCAGATACACACACAATGTGAAACGAAGTAAAAAGGGTACCACAAAAGTTGACGCGTGTAATCAATGTACACTTGTCGAAAACGCAAAAGATCCTGTGAGCTTGGAAAACAATGGACATAACTTGCTTGCTGCTATAATATCGTAAAACGCTGAGAATAAAACACAAAAGAAAAATAAAATGGTCTCTATTTTTTTTGGGGGGGCAATTGATTGGACTGGTGTGGTAGATGATGCTGCTAGCACTGACGACCTCTTTTGCAACCAAGTACACCAGCATTAGAAGTCATTGAGCCGACCATTGAGGAGGACTTAGCTCCTAAGCTAGAGGCTCTGGCATAGCTGGCTGAAGCTCCAGCTCCAGATGGGGTGAAATAAGCACCATTCAGCATCAGATCTCCCTCCGACCTCCAATTCCAACCCTTCCACTGGCTTGCTGCTGTTTCCACTCTCTTTGTCACCTGCCCAACACCACCATTTTGTCCTTTACCACTCGGCAAAATTTATTGTGAATGTGAAACGCATTTAACTTGCAAACACATGAATTAAATGTACCTCCTTGGCAAACGGGTTAGGCGGAGCATTGTATCTATTCCCCTGGCTGTTGATGGTGGGGCTTGCACTTCCACCAATCGCATACATCTCCCAGTGAGTGTAGTCATTGTTCACTACGTGGAAGTATCCATGCCTACACCTGCATTATCCGTTATCAACATATCTTGTTAGATTAATTCATACTCGACCTGTGCGCATTCACATACTAAACTGGCTAAGAAACAGAGCAAGCCCATTTTAGTTTCTGATTTCAACTGATGAATGCACTAGTTGCCACTTCAACTAAACTCTTCCAGTGCATTTAAGACGAACTGAAACATCCAGAGAAATGGAAAGCGGGGAAGTTTCAATATGAAAGCGGTATTAAATATTACCTTGGCATTCTCTGGATGAGTCCCTCTCCAAAATGGTTGTAAGCGATGGTCACTTGCATTTGCTTGTCTCTTGTGTAAGAGTCACTGTGGCCCAGCAGAATCACCTGAATTCCAAAGGATAATAAATAACAAGGTGAGTATTACAAGAAGAAAACGTAGCAGGGTTAAAACTAGTTGATAAAGGGAAGGGAAGGAAATGCAATGAACGTACCTCATTGTGGTGGGTGAAGTGGTTGTTGGAGATCGTAATGGCAGTAGAGCCCATGACAGCGTCGACAAGGCCATCAGCGCAATGGGAGAGAGAATTGTGGTCGACCCAAATGTGACTCGACCCAAATATCGAAACGGCATCACCGTCCGCCATTGTCCTCCAACCATAGTGTGTTGGGGAGCTTCTCACCATGGCATTGCCTGTGGGTTTGCAGTCATGGATGTGAAGACCGTGGATTATAACATTGGTTACATACTGGATAGTGATGCAGGCTCCATTAGCAATGTGAACATTGGCTCCTCTGCCATCAATCGTCTTGAAGCTGTTCACAATGAGCTCTTGCTTCAATTGGATCACCATGTCACGCTCGAATACAATCCAGAGCGGGCTGTCCTGGATCACTGCATGACGCAGAGTGCCGGGCTTTGGGTTCACAGGGTCATCGTCTCCGGAGTCAGTGACGACATAGAAGCGACCATCACGACCACCGATGGCGTTCCTGCCAAATCCAATGCCGCAGTCTGCAAGGCGCTTTCGGTTACGCTGCCAGTTAGGGTCGCAACGCCAGCAATCATCAATGGGATTACCGGTTCCACAAGAGAAAAATCCCAACTTTCTCCTTTCTGTGCTGTTCCGGATGGTCCTGCCATATCAAACACATCGTTTTACAATTTCCATCAGTTTCACTGAATCTATTGTCATATTACAAGTTCATCAGTTCTCGACTTCATTATGGTTCTAAGTTCAAATGTTAAACTATACGGAGTTGTGTTACGCCTAAGGAATTGCAGACAGAAATGCTGTCGGTCATTCTTGTGCGGAATGCATGTGCAGACAAAAAATGACGAGACTCAAATCGCCTAGTTAATAGAAGAAGACAAAAGGAATTTCTCGAGGGTAACGGCTAAAATTCTTGACTCTATTCAGTAGTAGAAGATATGGTAAATATTCCTTTTTTTGTCATTTTTACAACGAAGCTGCCAGGATGCTACTTTAGTCACAATCTACAGAATCAATTAGGTACTCTGTTCTTCTGTGCACAAGATTAAGAACTGATTCACTCGATCAAGTAAAACTCCTAGAATATAATATTACGTACTCGTTGTCGCTGTAAGTGCAACAAATTTAAATAAGGTACAATTTTCTTCACGCCCATTTACTTATCGGTAAGATAATGGGTAAAGACATGCAAAAGAGTAACGAGCGTGAAACACGGCTTTCAGGATAGGCATGTGATTGAAGCAGAATAAGGGGGAGTGGTCAAGTATGCGGCAGAAGAACAGGTAAAGGAAAACAGATTCCGATCCACATTTGCCCCCTGTTCTTCCCAGTGAAGTGAGAGAACTGACAGAAAGACAGAGGAGGGCAGAAAAGAAAAGACAGTTTGAAGAAATAAAAGGAGAAAAATCGTTACAAATTCAAATTCATACAACCATAGCAAAACCAGAAGAGTTGACAGAGAAATGGCACGTTAGGTTTAGCATCACAAGGGCTTTTGAATGAGGCCAACAATGCCGAGGCACCCCACCCCTGACATGAGAGTGAAAGTGTATGAATTCTCAGCTAAGGGCTCGGTTATAATCAAACCACTGTTTATGGTTTGCACACTTCATAAATATAGAACATAGGTAGATGCATGTAGCTTTCTTTTTGCTTCAAATATTTGCTGCTCAGTAGTTATATAGAACAAGAATTGCGAAAGTGAAAATATAAACAGGAGATTGAGACGCACATTACAACATGGGAAACCACCTCCTCTGGGTCAGCAGCCACAGCACGTTCATTCAATTCCTCAGCCTGTCTGGCTCTGCAATTAACCAACACAACACAGCACCGAGATCATTATGGGATATCCACTCATCTACTCAATTTAAAACAAAAATAAAAATGCTACCCATCTACTACAACTAATTAATCTATTAGGAGTAATTAAATAATTACTCCATCCTGTTCACATTTTTAACTATTTCATATATGTTAAGAAAAAAAATTAATTATTAAATTTATTAAAAAAATTTAATATTTTTATTAATTACATTATTTATTATATTATTTATAATATTTACCTCTCATATATTAATTATAAATTAAGAATATAAATAGAATAAATAATACATCATCTAGTAATACTTCTAAACGTCTCATGTATTTATGAGTGGAGGTGGGAGTAAGTGATGGGCGAGAGACCCGGACCTTAACATTAAATAAATAAATAATTAATTAATAACACTAGAACAAATAATTTTTACTGGCAAGAAAAATGGAAGAGGGGTACGTGTCCCCATATCGTAGCGAGTAGTAAGAGAATAACGAGTTTAACAGGGAAACATGAAGTACACTGTGGAGACAGAGTTAGTGAGGGGGCGCAACGCTCAAGGTGGAGGATGAGGGTCACTGTCACCGGTAAAAACGAAAAACCGTTAAGGGCTTTTTTAGAGAGAGAGAGCGAGGCGACTCGTCGGTGGGAGAAACTGAAAAAGTGAGAAACCCAGAAGACACAGGATTTTATCTTGTCGGAGTGAAATGACAAAATACACCCGTCGCCTCTGTGATACGGGGCTCATTCTCGGAAGGGTAATTTCGGGTGTCTGGTTAATCAATTGGAGAGCGAAGTAATCCGAAGAATGGCCATAACGGAATACACGAGCCAGGACCCCAAGGATGTGGATCTCAATGGCCACAGTTGTTCGTCACAGTTTTAAGGGTTCAGAAAGGAAATTGAGGCCACAATGAACGGCTGAGATGGGTCGGAAAAATGACGAACGGTGCGTTTTTTTGTTTTCAAATGTTGTGGGGAGGGGGAGAAGTAGTTTCGTCACGCAACTAACCTGGCCGCCATTGACGTGTTGGTTAAGCTCTCCAACTTCTGTGCTCCAACATTCCTGCAAGATGATGAGGTAGAAAGGAAACAACGTCAAAAAGACGTAAAGAGAATGTTTGATCTCTATTTTTTTTCGCTTTCTCGCTCTTTGAATATGAAATGTAGTGACGCCATGGCATTGACGCAGAGAGCTTAATTTCTTAGTCTCATTCGGTTATTTTTGAAGTTATAATTATTGAAAGTGATCCAGAGAAGGAAGGAAAGGAAACCATTAAAGACAGGATGGAAACGGCATTAAATGTAGCCACAATTTAGAGAGAAAGAGAGAGAGAGAGAGAGTAAATCAGTTTCATGGAATCCTAATCTACATTATTGGGAACTAAAAGTGAAACCTCAAATCCTCCGCTACTACAAGCTATTACCAAAGCAATTTGAACTTAGATTTTCTTGAAATGCAAAACAACGTGGCTTAATTCCAAAAAAAAAAAACTGAGCATATCTCACTTTGGTAGCTCAGAAAATGTAGAATGGTTTCGGCTCTGGTAGCTCTGCCTCACAAAGAAACAGAGAAAGAGAGAGAGAGAGAGAGAGAGAGAAGGAGAGAAGCAGAGCATACCTGAGGTCGGAAATCTGTACTCTGGCCGTGGCTCCAATGAAGAATGTTACAAGCAACAGCAAGCAGACATTGACATATTTCCCAGAAGCTGCCATTGCCGCTCCTCTCAGTTGGAGTTCCGCTTTCTGTGTCAAACTCGCTCTGGGAATGTGGGAGATGAGAAGGAAAAGAGCAAAAGATGAAAAAGCGAAAGAGAGAGACAATTTGCAGAGGAAAAAAAGCTGAGGAAAGAAGAAGGAATTGGGAAGAGTGGACTCGCAAAACAGCTTCCAACATAACGGCCCATTTATAGAGCGAGAGAAGACAAAACAAAAAACGCCAAACTTAACGCCGTTAAACAACTGATCGTTTTTCTTGTTTTCACGGTTTCACCCTCCCCTCCCGGCTCCCGGTTTCGTCCCATCGGATCGTATTACTATTCACTCCTTTCACGCCGTAAATTAACCAAGTCGTTATCTTAACCCCCTATGGTTAGATTTACCTCAACCAACGCTCCCATTTTTAACCGTAACCTGCTTTTAACTACCTTCCCTAGTTTCTTCTCTCTTGCACGTGGAAAGAGTCGGGACTCACGTGACGTCGCTGTGTCTCTTTAATTTTCTTCCTTTTTATTTTATATATTTTAACTTTTATCATTCATTCATTGCCCAACTAACAAAAACGGTTTAATACTACTGTGCAGTGTATTAACGGGGCCACGTCAGAATCCCGTTACGTATCAGAGTCTCCCGCAGAGCAGGGAATCATACGAACGGGATAAACAGAAAAACAGACATCACGGTTCCCTGCTGATTTTACGGCAAATCAAACGGATAAAGAAAAAAAATGTTAAAAAATTATTTTTTTATTGTAAAATGGATTCTGCAAAAAAAACATTCGACCAGGGCGCTAATCACGGCCTTTGCCTTTGAAGACTATTCCATCCAGCAGGATTCAACTCAATTAATGTTACAGCTTGTGAATTAATCTATTTCTATTTTTTAAATAACCTTTTTGAAGAATATAAAGCATACGTTGAAAATATATTTCACACTCACTTTGCTAAGATCTTTTTATGAAATTGGTTTTTCAAGTCAATGTATATATATAAGTGGTCTAGTGATAAATTAAAATTAGTTGCTCTTTTGTGGGAGAAAAAGGAAGAAATTATTGTTGTTTTGTTTTTTTTGTTTTTTTTTGCTTTCTATCTATTGATTTTGTGGATGCGAATAGCTTATCTTGAAAATCAATTGACAAACACTAATGAAATAAAACAATTACACTTTTGATCCACTTGTTTTGAAATGAGAAAATTATTGGGGGAAGGACCACTCTGCGTTGGTTCAAAGTTCACGTCCACTCTAAGATGATCCACTCACGATGGATCGAATCGAAAACATTTGTTTATTCAAATTTTACAGAATCAATCTGAATTAGTATACCTGTGCTAGCTAGTACATGCATGTGAGATGAGATTGGGCTTGGATTAAATGTAAATTAAAGAAAGAGAGAAAGAAGGAAGTTGGGGATTGTGGATACATGCAATTGATACAAAAATCAAAGGAATGTATAAATGCAGAGAGGTGTCAGTGAGGAATAGAGAATTGAGGGATCAAAGATGGAAATATGGGGAATGAATAATTAGAGACAAAAACTGAAGACTTTGGCAAAATGAGGAAAACAGGATTGCAAGTGGGAACATGTGAAATGCTTATTTGTATATTGTGTGTGTGTGTGTGTGTGTGTGTGTGTGTGTGTGTGTGAGAGAGAGAGAGAGAGAGAGAGAGAGAGAGAGGGAGGGAGGGAGGGTATCAGATTCCACGTAGTAGAATTGAATGTAGCTTTCAGAGCTAAGGATGAGGCACACTGTTGGAATCACTCTG
Source organism: Adenanthera pavonina (assembly GCA_026686845.1). Taxonomy (NCBI): domain Eukaryota; kingdom Viridiplantae; phylum Streptophyta; class Magnoliopsida; order Fabales; family Fabaceae; genus Adenanthera; species Adenanthera pavonina. Next base: position 9,142,025 of record JAIVEN010000026.1, on the reverse strand, counting down.
CATCTTTCCTTCCTCCGTCAATCAACGCACCAAACCCCTCCTTTTTTAAATTTTTTTTCACTGTTTGCTACATTTAATTAAATTCTGTTTCATTTCTCAGTCACAAATATCGTATATTTATACTATAAAGACAAAAATCTTTTAATTTTGTTTACATTTTTGGAATTGGTCTCTTTGTAATTGGGGGAAAAAGAAAAGAAAAGAATTTGCCTGTAGAGAAACCAAATTCCATGATGTTGGTTGGCAAAGGTAAAATTTGGGGAAGAGTGATTGAAGGAAAACAGAGACAGAAAGAAATTGTGTCTTAAATGAAAGATTACACTTGGAGACACCGACTTTAATTTTGCTTCCTTTTTTTAAAACAAAAAAGAGGAAGAAATTTAATGAAGAGTTAAAAAAAATAATGGCATAATGATATGAATAGGTGTGGGTGAGTTTCTTGAGTTGTTAGCAAACTGGATTGCATTTAACATAATGAACGCGGTTGGACCTTAGACATACATATATACAGCAATAACATAGTCAAAAGCATGCAGTTGACAACAACACTATAATATATGTTCTTTTTCAACTCTATGTAACCACTGCTTTTGACAGACGGCTTCTTAAGTATTTTGATAGGTTATAATGTATATATACACTCAATTGAAAATTTCTGTATATTAATTATACATGAAATTAAAAAATCAAGTTTTTTCTTATTTAAATATTTTTATTTAAACAAAAAATAATGAATTGCCTAGATCAAATGTATAATGTAGATATGTAAGAGAGTTGGGTCTCCGAAATTTATAAAAAAAAAAAAAAAACTTGATATTGTATTATTTATTTTTTAACATAAGGAAGGAAAAGGGTAAAAAGAAAGGAATGCAAGTGGGTGAAATGATAGCGAAGCCCCCACGCCCGGGAGACTAACAAAATTGAAAATGATGAGTATGTGTGTAGTAAAAGGGGCATGCAGCTTCACCATTATCATCATCACCCTCCAACCATCACCATTCATTCTGTTTTGTTTGTTGCAGTACCCTATACACACACACACATATGTATAATGCCTTTTTTCTTTCTCTTCGTCCATGTCTTACTTATTAATCCCTCTTGACTTTTTTTCCTTCTCAAGTTTAATCATCCCAATCATTTCCTCTCTTTTCATCTGTCAACCACTCTCAATCATTCTTTTATCATCTCTCTCTCTCCCTTTCTTTTCTATTTTTCATTTTGTTCCACCCATGAATTCCTTCTTCACTCTTCCTTAAATTCACAAAAATTATATACTCCCTCCTATCTATATTATAAAACATTTTGTATGACAAGATTTTTGTCCAAAGTATAAGGCATTGGATATTTTTCTTCCCATTTTATTCCTGTCTTTATTATTTCTTCTCTCTTCATTTATAACCCTACAATGAAAATATAATAGAGCATTTAATAAGGGTAAAATAGGAAATATGGGTATTTTTTACATTGATTTCAGTTAAAAAAATAATTTTCTTAATATACATATAATTGATATAAAATGCCTTATAATATGAACCGGATGGAATATATATATATATATACATAACTACATATTATTGCTCCTTCAACTTCTTTAATTAATTTTGTTAGCCATTACTCCTCCATTTCCCTGATATATATTCAATGATTGCTGCAGCTTTAGCATGAAATGTTAGTTCCATGCAATAAATTCTTATTCCTGGTAAAGTATTTAATGTATGAATCGAATTATACAAATTAAAGATAGTAGTTAAGGTCAATTAACTACCATGATTTTTTTTAAAATTATATCATTTTTTTAAAATTATCCTTATTTAATTTTTTTCTACTATCCTTAATTGGATAGTTGCATTTTTTAGTAATATATAATAAATATTACCTCATATTCTAGAAAAACACATATATTTAATTAGGATCAAGGCAAATTAAAGAACCTATATTTAGCACGGAAGCGAGTAAAATTTAACCCTTTGCAGCTTTAGTATATTGATGCATACGAGATCTTGTAAGGTTAAATGTCATAAGCTAGCTCAAATTTCTAATTACAGGTAACCTAATATTTTGGAGTCAACCTTTATTTTCAGCCCTCCAATTTCATGTGAATGACACCAATTAAACCTTAATCAAACTAAACACTTCAATTAATTGAAGCTACCATTTAACTAATTGAAAGACTTCACCTTATCCATCCTTGCTCAAGAGAAAATAAAAAAGTTCTTACACATACTTATGCCAAAAAGTCAAATTCTGCCACCAACCTAGCACGAAATTAGTTACCTAAAATATTAATTTGGCAATCATTTATATATATATATATATATTTCATTTCCATGGGGGTTGTCTGAGTAAAGCAGCAAAATTTCCATTAAGGCGACTTTAACCATAGTTTTAAATGTCTCCTAATTTGATGTATGTCATTGATGAGGATGATGACGAATTGAAGAACAAGAAGGAGGAGCATATATATATATATATATATATACACACTTCCTCTGATCCCATTTATAAGATGTTATTTTAAAAATTTACTTAATCCTATTTATAAAGTGTTATGTTATTTTTTTATTTAGATTTCCTTCTTTATCCTTCATTTAATGACTTTTTTATCTCATAAATTTATCTATTTTTTAATCAATAGGGGTAAGATTGAAAGTTTATAGAATTTTTTTTATAAATTCGAGAGCATAATTATGTCTTCTTAATACCTGTGCAATAAAAAATACTCCATCTGTTCCAGTTTATAATGCACTTTTAACTACCGCACACAAACCAAGACAATAATTAATAACTAACAAAATTTCCCATATTTTTTTAAATTATCCTCATTAAATGATTTGGGAATGAAATATTTTAATAATAAATAAATATTTGGGTTTATTAATTAGGGGTAATCTTGGAAAGAGAAAAAAATTATATTACGTAATCCGTAAAGTGCATTATATTATGAAACATTAATTTCTCAAAAAAGTATACTATATAGCGAAATGGAGGAAGTAACACTTTATAAATAGAATCGGAGAAATATATATATATATATAGAGAGAGAGAGAGAGAGAGAGAGAGAGAGAGAGAGGAGGTAGCTAGGTTGCCCCACAAAACTCATAAAAGGGATGAACAAATTAATTAATGGGCATTAATTGGAGCCTTGAAACGCACGCAATCAATCGCAAAGAGAGTATGTGTGTGTTGCTTGCTTGTGTGACTTTTTACTCGATGCCATGTTTCTGCATGATGAAATTATGTGAAAGAAAAGATCTTGTAGGGTCATTCTGTCATTTTATTTTATTTTTTATTCAATTTATGGAGTATTTTCATTTTTCATCCTTTGCTCAAAGTAAAAAAAGTAAAAACATAACTAACTGATTAAGAAGACCCATGACTTAGGGCTTTGCACACTCACAGACTTGCTGCCTCCTCTCAGAGTGTGCTTCAGAATGTTCTCTTCTCAAAAGGGCCATTTTACTTCTTTTTCAAGATTTGTTATGTATCAAAAAAGGATCATCACTCTCATTTATCTGTTCGAACACCAATTGAGCGCCAATTTTGGTTCTCTTTTTTAGTTCTTTCACTTTCTTTAGCAGGGATGACCTTTTTGATTTGTATAGTTAAATATCAAATTAACTTTTGTGTTTAAATCTCAAGAATTAACCAACTAAATTCATTCTTGTTTTCTTCAAGCTATACCACCTTTTTAACTTTTAAGATAAGAATATTATGCTTCCTTAATTTTCAACCATTTGATGATTTGTTGACTCACGTTTTCTCATTGGTTTATAGTGAAATCAAATCTCACTAAATTCTGCGTAGTTTTAATTATTTTGTTGACATCGAGAACATGACAAGAGAAAAATAAAAAAGTTGGCATAACTCAGAAGTTATATATTGCTTAAAGTTCTTGCAATGATGCAATGAATTTCTTCTATTGGCCAAGAGGAATAACGGGACATGTCTGTGATTATTAGGATGGAGTTATCGTTTTTTAAGGATACTAGTGGTCGAATTTAAAAGTCTTATATTTTTGTTTTAAATTTATGTCCTTATATATTTAGTCATTCGTAAACAGTAAGTGTTGTCAAGTTAAGGTTTCTTGAATTATTTTTTTTTACCAAAAAAAAAACGAATGTATTTGCAGGCCTTGGTAACGTGGACTGAATGTCCTTAAAACAATGAAATTAGTATATTAATTAAGAAATGTTCCATGGCACATTTTAATTAACTACATAATAAAAAAAAACAAGACGACAATCCATCACTTTCAAAAGTTAGAATGAACTTTTATGGCGTGGAACTGGAGTTGCAAGGAGTAAGAGCGCGCTATACAATATATGAATATGACTTAATTTCTTGCAGTCATATACCTATTACCTATTGCTTATATTTAATGTAATTGATCAGAGATATAAAATTCATACCAAAAAAGAAGGTTTATAAAAAATAATAAATATGCGAAAATATGAAATATTAATTATTTCTTCAAATATACAATTATATACATCCAATAGGGTAAATACTTTTAGGATTGTTTGGTTTAACTAAGGAGATTGAAAGAGAGGGGATTAGAGGGATTTTTAATGAAAGGGATTAAAGAGGAAGTGATTGGAAGAATATTGAAATTCTCTTATTTGGTGGGATTAGAGATGAGGAGATTGGAAAGATTTTAATAAAATTTTGTTTTGTTCAGAAAGGGATTAAGTAATAAATACTCTCTCCCCTTAAAAAACTCAATTTAGAATAAATTTATAAAGGGGTGGGAGAATGGATTGGTGGGAATTCAATTCCTCCTAATCCCCTCCAATTTTTTCAATCAAACAAGGGGTGATGATTTAATTCCTTCCAATCCCCTCCCTTTAAAAAACTCTCAAACATTTAAACCTAACACACTATAAGTGTCATAATCCTAGATTGTATACTGTTTTTCTAAGCTTGAGTTAATAGATTTAACAAGATTTTACTATTGGTGCGCCCTTTATATACATGGTATTTTCTTAGATAGCTGCCAATAAATGAGCGTCAAGAAAAGTGATTTCTAACATATTGAAATTAATTTATACAAATATTTAGAAGATCCAATAGTGGAAAAAGAAGTTAATGTGTGTGTGAGAGAGGGGGAGAGAAAATTTATCAAAAACATAAATAAACTAAAGGTGTATGTACAACATTAGAGGGGAGAAGTTGACCCAAACAGCATATATATAACTTTGTTCAGAAATGGATTCATACATTTTGCTTTTGGCAAAGGGTCATGCGCACAGTGGGCTCCTAAAGTGGTAAATGGATTGAATATTTTGTTGTGGCGGGTTAAATGAGTAGACTAGTAATTTTGTTTCAAAAGAAGAATATTGTTGTACCAAAAGGAGGGTCAAAGAATAAGAAGCCACTCAACTAACTAACTGTACGCTCACATAATACCCATTACAAACAGCGTCACCTGCACACTCTTATATATTCCATCAATATATATATATATATATCTTCCTTCCTCTATACGCTTTTTAAGTATTCACAGCCCCTGATTCCTATATAATGTTCTTTATTTCTTCTTCTCACTTTTGACTCACTGTTGCAGGGAAAATTTTTTCCTTCGGTGAGAAAATGGAATTGGGTTTCTGCAAATTTAGTTTGCTGAGCATCAGTTGAAATATATATAAAAAAAAGTTTCATAAAAAATTTCAGATCAATCTGTTCAAGTTTCAACTTCCAATTGATACATTGGCCTGAATTTTTGGTTTAAATATTTTTAGCTTTTCTTTCTTTTACCTTGACGGAATCAATGGAACTGATAAAACACCCCCATATATATATATATATGTTTTTTTTAATTTGTTCGTATCTATATGACTCCTACAATGAGAAAAAGAAAAATAAATTGCTTTTTTTTTAAATGAAAACAAAAATTTAGGTGAGTTAAGTCTTAGGAATTTATTAGAGTTATAGCATACCTCACAATTCAAAGAATATATGTAAAGATACTTACAAATTTCCTATTAATAAAGTTATCACATTGACAGTGAAATTTGAACTCACATCCTTATGAGATATATACATATATATATATATATATGAATCAACTCCTTATCAACTAAACTAATATTTATTAGCAATTAAATAAATTGCACTTCTTATGTTATTAGCAAAATTGTTAATTAAAATACTCCCTTCATTATGCTCTATAAGGCATTCTTTAGAGAAATTAAATTTTCCCAATATAAAACATTTTATAGATTATATAGTGTATTTATTTTCTTTTTATCTAAAATGCCCCTTGAAAATTGATAGAATTTAATTATTGTTGAGGAGTTCAAATTATAGATCAACTATATTAAATGAAGATAATTTAAAAAATAATGAAAAAATTATCAGTTCTTAATTATCACCCTTGATCAGTGTACATGATTTAAAATTGCCTTATAGTAAATTAGAACAAAGGGAGTACTAAAATCATTAATTTTGATATATCTAAATACGTGACCATCCTAGCTACCTTTGAGATTTCGTGCTACAAACTATTCAGAGAGTTAGCTTAGCAAAATTGTTAAGTAAAATATTAAAATCATTAGTTTTGATGTACCTAAACTCATGACCATCCAGCTATCTTTGAGATTTCATGCTATTTCTGGTCAAAAAAGAAAAAAGAGATTTCATGCTACAAACTATTCAAATAGTTAGCTCACGTTAAACCAAATAAATGATTATTAATTTCTACACCTGATGATCATAATGTATCAATTATTGAGTCTGTTTAATAGTCACGATTGTTTCACACATCAACTTAATTAATGATTATTTATATTTTAAATAGTCATGATGTAACAAATTGTGTTTAGTTTGCTTATTTGAAAAACCTACTAGAATTATATTCATATCCACGTTTCTAAGAAGTTTAAGATTAAAATTAAAAGACCGATTTAAAGATTAAAAAGACCCACTCCCTACCTTTTTGATTTATATTTTTACAAATTAAATCATGGTTTCTATTTTTTTTTATCCAAATAGATTTATAGTAAACTTATCTATTTTTATCTAAATTTTATTTTTATAAATTGGAGTTATTTTAAAAGATTTTTTATAAAAAAGTAAACCCAACAGACACTTAAATAGTAAAGATACAAAACACTTCCCCAACCAATCTTTTATTACTCCCTAATTTTTATTTTATAAAATTTTAAATATCTCAAATTATATGTCATTTTACATTATTAATAAAAAATTATATTATTTATTTATTTATTATTAAAAATAGTAATAAACAGAGTATATGTTATTTTAATCTTTAACTAAAAAATATTTTAATAAAATATTATTAATTTTTTTATAATCTAAATTATTTAATATTTTTATTGATTTATATAAAAATTTTAAATTAACATATAAAATGGGAAGAGGGGGGGGGGGGGGGGAGAGAGGGGAGGAGAGGCGAGAGGAGTATAAGCCAAAGTTAATTTCTAGAGGAATATATTATGTGGAATATTTCTGCTGGTTATATGTGCAAGTGGATGATCATTAATGATCATCGTACTTGTATTTTAACCATTTCCGAATTCCACAATTGACTCTTAACCATCAACACATAAATGATAAATCCACATCAATCATCCGATCGATGTCATTTTCAAACCCAGACAGAGTATATTTCCTTCTCGCTAATGTCTCTACATTTATAAGTTTAAAAAATAATAGAAAAAATCCGAATATATAAGTTTAAATACTCTTACACACACATGTATTTACTTTTCCAATAAAAATAAATCATTTTAATCTAAAATATAAATATAAATATAGAAGCGGTTATATTTCATAGCACTAGCAAGAGGCTTAACAATTTATTTACTCCATGTAGAGTTTTAATTAATTGAAATGATGAATAGCTAATATGGTGTATACGGGAAACATTTTCTATCCTCTACTATCATATATATTTTGATCAACATAAGAAATTTTATGATCCATTTTATTCATGATTAAAGATTATTACATGATTATGGAAAAAAAATTTTAACTCATCAGATTATAAGACAATGTAAAAATATATAAGTAGCAGTTGTATTGATTTTAAAGAGTTAGCTCTATAAGGTTCCTAACCGAGATATATAATCATAGGGATTAAGCTTTTAAAGTAAACTTTAACAATTTTTTCTAATCTCCTTGTATTGTAACAGCTAAAGGACATGAATTTATCTCTAAAGCGAAATTAGATACTTTGAGACATAATCATAGGGTTTAGGCTTTTAGAGTAATACTATTTCACAATTTTTCCTGACATTTGTATACAAAATTGTTTATGAGCTAAGATCTTGTATATCTTTGTGTGTAAAGTTGTATTAGAAAGTAGAAACTAAGAACATGTACTGGAAAAAGGACTAAAAAAATTAAATTAGTATATTATTTCAATTTTATAAATTTTGTTGTTTTATATTTTTTATTTTTTCTCAAAATTTTTATTATCTTAGAATTTCAAGACTTTATCAATTTTTTTCTAGCTTTACTCTCATTTACTACCGTTAATATTTTTTCTTACTCTCTCTTAATTACAACATAGATTAATTAAATGAGAGTAATGTATATCATAATGTACATAATAATAAAATCTTATGTTAATTAATTATTTCTTAATTTGTATACTGTACCTTTAAACAAAAAAAAGTTTACTTTGGAACAGAGATTGTAATTTATTAGCAAATGATTTAATGTTTTAGCCAACCTTATTAAAATATTTAATTAAAGCGCAACATGTAAATATGTTATATATAATTCACCAGAAAACCGACCTTTTTTTTTCCAATCCAAGAAAGTCGTGTACCGTGGCACACTCGCATGTCGTTATATATTCCTTCAGTTTAAAAAATAGATATCTATGTATGTTGGGTGATTAATTACATTGTTGCTATTAATATTAGCTTCTATAATTAATCGGGAGCGATTAATTTGATGTGAATTGATGCAAACACATCACATCAAGTTATTACTAAACGTTGATCATAAGCCAAGTTGTGATAGAAAAAGCCTTTTATTCGCCAAAAAGCAATATTATGAACATAAATAAATGCGCAATACTAGCAATTGTCAATTACTACTAAATAACCTTTAGTTATAACTGCAATGAAGGGTTAGCGAAGAATGATAATTACGTTAACAACACAATCATAAACCTTATATTGTAATTTTAGTAATGTCGCTGCTTTTTATGAACTGTTCTGATCCAAATCAAATAATCAAATAACAAACACACACACACACACACACACACACACACACACACACACACACACACACACACACACACACACACAATTCCAACTAGCATGATCCTTAATCTTCTACAAGCACACACACACACATGACATATATGTATACGTGTGTGAATTAATTGTGATTCCCATGTATTGGTCTTCATATATCCATATTTTATGTAGGAATAAATAAAGCAATAGGTGGAAATTAATTAATATTAAACAATAATAAATAAAAGTGGCATAATTAAGAATAAAAAAGCCGACAAGAATTGACTTGTTATCCATACGAAGAAAGATGTTAGAGGCAGAGGAATTAAATGGAACAACGCTTTTTTCTTTTTTGCATTTGGTGTAGAGGGAGACAAGTATAATAATAAAACAGCAAATACCTAAGTTGACCCCAATTGTTCCCAACCACGCCCATTTCATGCACATGGGAGAGCAGGACACATGAATGAGAACGCAATTTATCAACTTCAAATCTCTTTTCAAGCTAATCATCATCTTCAACTTGCCTAACTCGTGTGTGTGTGTATTCATAACTAAGTACTGTTTCAAATTGAAAATAAAACAATGCGTTTTACAGTATGAATGCATTTATATTTTGAGGAATTTTTAATGAGGATATATACGTTATGGATATATTGTAATGGTGGTTGAATTTGGAGACGTGAATATATACGAAAGTGTGGATATATATATATATGGTCCAATAATATTATATAGAGATCGAAAGTGAGCATGCATGTGAGGGCCATGTGCATAGGGCAGCAACCTCATCACCAAATTAGGTACCACCATCTGTGTTGTTTCCTTCATTGTATGGCTCAAATTTCCTTTTCATTTTCATACTCATCTTCTTCTTCTTCTTTTTTTTTTTGGTGCTAATCTTATATACTGTACACTTATGCAAGCTAGCTTGCATCATTAATAATATCTGTTGAGTTAGGTTTTATATTTAATTACTTATGCAATTCTTATCTGTAAATTAGTTTCATTTGGGAACGTTTGTTTTATTCGCATTCTTAGTTATGGAAGTTATCTTGATTCGGTGTTAACGTTACTGAACTATATGTATGTAATTCGGTTCTGCCAATCCATTGTTTCCCATAAAATATAGGTATTACTTCTTTCTGCAGGTTTCCCTATGTGACCACAATTATCTAATTTGCGTTTCACTCACTTTTAATTATTTGTTTCTGGCAAAAAAAAAAAAAAAGAAGAAGAAGAAGAAGAACTCTTAATTATTTGTTACTTCACTTCATAGATAAAAAGTGATTAAAATCTATCATGTCTGGTTGAGAGTCTCAATATATTTTCTACTTTTGTTTTATTTTGATCTTTAGATTGAAATATTAATTGACTCACTTGTATATATAAATAAGGAAAAAACTCAATATATTTAATTGTGCTTGTTTGTTTAAATGAAGTATCTCATAACGTCATTTTCAACCTTAGTTCGTCCCATTTCTTTAAGGCAAAATTTTGATCCTCTGTGCAACCAAACTATTCACATTACTTTACATTCAGGTTACATGATTTGGAATGCACTATTTCTGTTCCCCTTTTTCTTTTTAAATTATATCTTTGTTCCGTTGTTCTATTGCATGGTTTTTTCTTTCCATAATCTTTTATTAAGAATAGAAATTAAGTTGTTAATTATACAATGATTCATATGTTCATGTGGTTAAATTTATTATAAAATGATCGGGATAGTATATATTTCTGAAAATGCTCCAAAAGGATATACGACTTTTCAAAAACAATAATATATATATATATAATAGAATAAAAAATTAATAAAACCTGCACGTACGTACGTCCTTTGCTGTCAAAAAGTGCGAGAAAAATGTTGCAACGTTTTTAAATTGGGCCCACTTTCTGTTACTACTTAAAAACTAATTTTTATTTTGTGAAACAATCTTAATAATCGACTATTTTATTCATATAAACAGATGTAATTTGACAAGGACTGCAATTTGTGATCAAAATTTAAACTCGTAATTTTGGTCCCCCTTTATTCACAGTTAGTTTATCGTTCATATAAATAAATCAAAAGATAACTCTTTCTGACTAAAGCTTTCGAACACAATTAACCTAATCAATACTCTTTTCCTGTATAAAAGAAAACATTTAATTTTGTGTCATTTGCATCCAACCAACGTAGAAGATCACTGGTACACTAAACTAGTTAACATATTAGTTAAACTTAGGGTTCATTTGCTATATTTTTTTGAAAGTAGTTTTTCAGAAAATTTATTTCCTGAAAAATTTATACTTTACATACTTGTTTAATTTTTAATTCTCAGAAAGTTTAATTTTTTTTTTAAAATAAATATGTAATATTTTAATGTTAAAGGCATTAATATTATTTTAATTAAAGATATTGATTAAATAGTTAAAAATATTTTTAACAAAATATCACAAATTACTAGAAAAGTAAAATTTTTCATGATTCTACTACTAGGGAAGTAAAATTTTCTAAGTTAAGTCCAATTTTTTGAAAAGTTTTATATATATTTTTTAAATGAAACAGTACTTAGTCTATGAAATTATTAAGTGTGTAAGATGGTTCTAATTTAGTTTGAAGGAAGAAATTAGGACAATATCCGAAAATAAAATTTAAAAATAAATAAAAGGGAAAGTGGGGGAACCCACATGGAACAAAAACAATAAAGATTAAAGAATGCACCAAACGAAGAGAGAGGCAGAATCACATGGCCACACCAACCACTATAGGGCGCTGATTAAGGAGTCCCCTTCTTTCTTTCATTGGCCAACAACTTTCCTACTCTCTCTCTCTCTCTCTCTTTTTTTTTAATATATAATATATTAATAATAGGAGTATATTCCTAATTATTTATATATTTTTAGAAATTAATATAAAATTATGTGGTCACGGAGTGATTGGTGGCAGCGATTCCCAAAGTGCCCACATGGCTGTACGATCAGCGTTGTTGGGCGCATCGATCCCCCACGACCTCTTTTTCCATCTAGATAAGCCTATCCCTTAATTCATTTATTAAAATATAATTATTGCCTCCATCAGGTTTTATTTGACATTTAAGATTGTGATACGGGAATTAAGAAACATAATTCTTCCTCTAATCTTTACTGTATAATTTTTTCTAATTAAATCATATGAATTAAGACTAAAAATTAAAGTTAGTTAACTATTTTAATTTTTAAAAAAATTAAAATATTTTTCTAAAATTATTCTTATTTAATTTATTTTACTTTTTTTTGGAATGAATTGAAAATGCACCTTTTGTAAAAATATATAATAAATACTATTTTTTATTTTAAAAATAATTTTATATATTTAAGACTAAAATAAAAGATTCTATATTTAGAATCGGATGAAGTAAATAACTTAATGAATGATATAATTTTACTAAATTACCCTTAAATATTACTCTCATTTTAATGGTGGGAAATGAATATGGAGTATTAAATTGTAACAAAAAATAATCATATACTATCAATTGTTTAAAAGTATAGTTAGAAAAAAATTGAATGTTTTATTAGTTTTATAAAATGACAGATATTATGAAACATTTAAAATTTTTTAAAATAATAAATAAAGTTGGACCACGAGAGAGAATTCTTTATATAAGCTTAAAGACAAAAAAAGACAAAACTCACATATTTACCTTGCATATTTAACATTCAATTCTCTAATCACATAATAATATGTATATTATTTTTTACACACCATTAATCTAGTCACTTACTCTCACTTAATAGTGTTAATTTATTTTAAAATTTAAATTTAAAAATCTCTAACTCCATTCTGAAAAATTTTTAATTTTTATCTCACCCTAAATTTTATAACAAATCTACTTTATTTTACAAGTATTGAACTGTAATTCTTCAAACTCCGAATAATACATTAGAGTCACCTAGTTACTATAATTTTTTAACTTAATTCACTCTTATGCTTAATTTCATATTTATTATATAAAAATTAAATTTTTATAATTATAAATTATTAAAAGATATAAAAATTTTGAAAAAAGATAAGATAAATATAAAAAGAATATATTATATATAGTATTACTCTATTGTTAATTTCTCTATATGATACTCTTAATCACGGTGTTAAAAAATTGAGAATAATTATTAAAATGATCAATTATTAATTAATACACTAAATCAATGTAAACCACTTCATCTTTGAGATGTTTCTGGCAAAGCTTGTTGATACTTGACTATAATATATTAATTGGAATTGTTTCAAAACTGTTGGCAGCTTAAATTACTTTGACTGAAGTCTCAAAATTAAATTCATTGGGGGCAATTGAAGCCTGGACCCATTGTGTCCAATAGGGAATTAGGGATTATTACTCTATTATGATGATGGATCAAGCATTGCAAACCAAGCCTTTTTTGACTAGTTCATTTGAACTCCTTGGGCCAAAACCTAAATAAGCTCTCTATTTATTTTTGGGCCTATTGTCAGTTGTCTTTTTGTTTTCTAGCCACAGGCCTTGTCAGCGTTACTGTGCTGCCGTTGAATAGGTTTCACATTCAGGCCCCAAAATATTTTTGGGCCCCCACCATAAAATATAAGATTAAGTTTTTTTGTGATAAATATAAGAATAAGTTTATTTTGAAAAAAAATTTAAGAAAAATTAAGCTTTTGTCCTTATAGTTTCATTAAATTTTGCAGTAGGTCCCTAAACTTTAATTTTTTTTAAGCCACTCCCTAAACTTTGCACAGTTACAGCCATTAATCCTTATAGTTTGGAAAGTAGATGTTAAGGACTTTAACACTGTTAAATTAGCACAGTAAGCCAACGGTGGCTGATGTGGCAATTGATTTTTAAACACATCATATTAATAAAACCATAGGATGCTGATCCCGACAGACATTTAGATGGGTTTTGTGGTACTTGTTTGTTGAGAAAGCGGACCCACTTTGCATTGTCACCTATTGTGTTGTAGCCTCACAATTTGTAGATATAGTGTAATATTATATTGACATACAGCATTGACATTTGCAATGTAGCCTCACGACTGGTATGAAACAAAGTAATAGATCCTTGATCCCTTCGTTTGGGTTACCTTTATAATATTTAATTTTATGACTTTTGATGATACTATGTTGATGGGTTACTTTATTTGTATGTCTCATTTGTTGATGATAGTGATTGCTAAGTATTGCAGGAATTAATAAGTTCTACTTGGCATTTATTTCTGAAATATCACTAGAGCTTCTTGGCATTAATATTTTCCTAGCAGATCATATCCCTCTCCCTCTTCACAACCTTTATTCTGTCTCTTCACTAGGTACATGGTTTATAACCATGTACTTACAGCAAAATAATATATATATATATATATATATCCATGTACCCACAGTAATTCTTTGGCCTCTATTTTATGTTATAAAAAGCATAGGTAAACAAAGTAGCTTGAATGGAAGCAAGTTATAAGATAATGGACCTGGAAAGTTGTAATGATCACTAATTCACAAAAGCAACTCAATATATTTTATTGATGAAAGTAAGTCTGATACAATCTTTTGGCTCTCTTTGGTAACAAATATCGAGCAAGATGACAACGTTCAAAAAGAAATGGCTAAATGAAATAACAAACTAGAGAGAGAATGTCAGAAATTTGCAGGGCTGATAAGAGAATCTTGCAGAGAGGAAATTCGTCATTATCCTTCACACCCTCATTCCGTAGTTAGCCGTTGCATAAATAACCTTCATGCACCATTCTGCAGCTTCCACATGGGTTGTCTTTTACGAGTACTACGGTGTATCCCTTCATACCTTGAGCCTTCATTCTTATCCGCCATGTCAGCCCTTGTGTCTCCTACCATGTCAGTGCCATTTGTGTCATACCCACTATCCATCTTAGTAGCCACGATGTCATCCATAACATTTCTCCCCCATAAAGATTGACCTTGTCCCCAAGGTCAAATGTAGGATATTGCTTCATGATAGTTTCGAGTGATTCCCAGGAGTTTGGGAAAGACTCTCCCCAATTAATCAATACTTGTTTATCATCCTCTGACGGCAATAATTTTTTCAGGTTGTAATATTGGTCCTTTTGGAATGGTAAGCAATGGTAGGGGTATATATGTCTGTGAGCCATCACCATGAAATTTCTTAAGCAACGATACATGAAAAACTGGGTGAATTTTGGCTGTGGGAGGTAGTTGAAGCTTATAAGCCACTGTACCAATTCGTTCAATAATTGGGAATGGACCGAAATAATGAAGCCCCAGTTTTTGATATTTTTGTAGACGCACAGAATGCTGTCTATATGGTTGCAACTTGACCAGTACAAGATCACCTACTTCAAATAAGACATCAGTTCATTTTTTGTCAGCATTAAGCTTCATACGAGTCTGAGCTTTGTGTAGTGTTATTCTAAGTTGATCCAGTAAGCGATCTCACTCTTGCAACTATTGTCAAATATTAGGTGGAGCTGTGTCTTCCCATGCAACTCGAAGGATCGAAGATGGTTCTCTGCCATAGACTACTTTGAATGGGGTTGTTTCAATGGATGTTTGGAAGGAAGTATTATACCAAAGTTCTGACCATGGTAAAAAATCTAACCATTTTTGTGGACAATCAAACACAAAGCAACGGAGATACATTTCTAGACATTTGTTTAATGCTTTTATTTGGCCATTTGTTTGTGGATAGTATGAAGAACTTAAACAAAGCTCAGTTCCCTGCAACTTTGAGAGGTGTTGCCAAAAAGAGCTGGTGAATACGGGATCTCTGTCAGTCACAATTGTGTGTAGAATGCCATGTAACTTTACAACATTTTGCAAAAAAGCTTCAGCTACGTGTTTACTTGAAAAATCTATGCCTAGAGGAATGAAATGCTCATATTTTGAGGGTCTGTCCACAACCACGAATATGACCGAGTATCCTTGTGCCAAAGGTAAAGCAGTGATAAAATCCATTGATATGTCCTCCTAAACTTGATTTGGTACTGAAAGAGGGCTCAATAATCCAGCTGGGTATAGTCGGAACACTTTAGCTTTCTGGCAAATAGAGCATTGAGTGATAAATCTTCGGATGTCTTTTCTCATGGTAGGCCAAAAGAAAACAGAAGCAACTCTGTGAAAAGTTCTTAGGGAACCTGCGTGACCTCCCAATTTGGTTGCATGGAATTCTTGCAAGATGTAGTCAATGAGTTGTTTAGCATCTTTAGGAATCACCAATCTTCTTTTCCAGTAAACAACCCCATCGTACACCTGGTGGTGTAGCTTTTCTTTTGGATTATGTTGAATTTGGTTGATGAGTTGCTGGATTTGAGGCAAGGTTCAGAGTGTTTGCTGGATCTCCTCTATAAAAGAGTTATTATAACTAGTGATAGCCATGTAAGCACTCCGAGATAGGACGTCAGCTGCAGTATTATGTTTTCCAGGTTTGTATTCAATCTTATACCTGTACCCCATCAGTTTTGGTAAGCACACTGCTTGTGCAGGAGTTTGAATGACCTGTTCATTGAGGTGCTTCAAACTTTCATGATCTGTCCATATAATGAAAAAATGTCCAAAAAGATAATGTCGAAATTTTGCTACAGCTTAGGTAATGGCTAACAGTTCCCGAGCATAGATTGATTTGTTTTGCCAATGAGGAGACAATTTCTTAGAGAAGAATGCAATTGGATGACCTGACTGACTGAGGACTGCCCTAATACCCATACTCGATTGTCGCAACCGGAAAAATGCGATGAAAGAAAAAAGAGAACAAACCGAGTTGTCTAGCAAAAATCGATTTGTGAAGAGTCGCCACCACAATTTTGAGAGAAAACCTTGAGAAACCGAATTAAAGAGGAAAGGATGGTCTGCGTAATCAGAGTTGGATTCGGGAGTCAATTGTATGTGGGGAAGGTGTTAGGCATCCCACAACACCCGTTCCTATGAACGGTTTACCTTACTATGATTGTGCAAATAAATATGGCTTTAAAAATATTTTGATTTTCCTTTTATCATTCACATACGAGAATAAGGGTAGAGAAGAATTTAAGAAAATTTAAGAAATTTGGGAAATAGAATAAGGAAAATAAATTAACTTAGAAATTAAGGGGATTTAGAAAAAAAATGAGGAAAAAGGAATTTAAGAAAATAAATTAAAAAATATTTATTTATTTACAAAGACGGACTTAACCCAGGATCAGAGTCTGGGGCCTACATACCTGCGATGGGGATCAAAGTCCACATAGTTTGGACTAAAAATGCGTGTCAGTTGGTTGAAATTTTTTTATTATAATTTTTGCAATAAGAGAAGACTAATTGAAAATAATTTATCTTTTTGCAAACAAAACAATTTTACGAGATTGAGTTGATATGTTTTAATTTGCAAAAGATAACTCAATTCCGCTTACTTACTCTTATTTTATTTTGTTTGAAAATATATATTTTTTTTATTTTTAAAATGATATATTTTTATACTTTTGGGAATTTTTCTTTAAAAGAAAATGAAAACCGATCCACATGTTGCAAACTCGCAGTCATGCCCAATAGATCGATTTCTTAATTACCTGCAAAAGTTCTAAACTTTACGGTATAAAGGTTTTATTATATTTTAAAATATAGTAACTTTATTAGATATTTTGAAATAAAATTTGAAGAACTTGTTACATTATTTTTTTTAACTATAATTATTTTCTTAAAAGAAAGTTATTTAACTGATATATTTACATGGATTTACAATCTCACGCGATAAACTCAGCAAACCCGAATACCTGCGTGGGTTCCAAAAACCTCACGTGGTGTGGTTATTAAATCAATTATTTCTATTATTGTTATTATTATTATATTTTTTTTTCAAAAATCACTAAATATTGTTATTTAGTTTAAAGTATTCTGAAATATATAAAAGTTTATACAACAAAGAGTTGTTGATTTATTTTCAATAGGAAAATAAAATGGAAAGGTCATTGAGACCTATTATTATAAGTGAATCTTATTAATTCACTCGTGCAGCCCCGTAGGCTCACACGGTGTAATCGTTTTAAAGTCTGTGAAAACTCTAAAACTTTCGTGACCAATTTTAAAAGCAAACAAAAAGAATACATTATGACAAATATTTACAAACATATAAGATTTTGTGATAGTGTATGTTCAGGTGCAGACTCAAGTAATAGTTTACTCCCAATAATGAAAGAGTTGTATAAAAGACAAGAAAGAGGGTCGAACTATTTTGCTTTATACTCCACTTTACTCCTTGCTTTGATGATGAGGACCTTGATTTTTCCTTAACTTGATCTATGCTCCCGTGATGCTCGCAAGGGAATAAAAGGGTGTTATTCCTCTTAAAAATTTGGGACAAGAAAACAAAATAATTCCTTTTAAAAGAACAGAGATCACATGCTAATAAGAAGCAATGTCATTATTTACATGGGGCTAAATAATAAACAGAATACATCAAGAGCATGAAGGTAGATCAGTGGACTTGTGCGGGTGACGAAGTAGCGTAAATCATTGACTAGCCCAGGAGGCACTCCTAACCTTGAGAGCAATGCCATTATCGAAGCCAACCCGACTCTAAAAACTACACAAACTAACTTAATCCTAAAAGAAATACACCACTATAACAAAGACTAAACTAAGATAAAGAAAAGATACAAGAAAACTAAATTGAGAGCTAAAACCAAACCCCATAAACCCTTTCTTCACTAAAAGGGAACTTAAGTAGCCCACAACTAAACTGAAATCCTAGTGTGTGAAACAATGAGCATAAAGTTCAGTTTAGAAGTTAAAAATGTGCTTCATATGTGCAACAAATACCCAACCTTTAAATGAAAAGAACATGGAAAATGATTCACTCATGGGCATAAAACTGGACATGAACATGCAGCACACTAAGCTGGCTTTTGGGCATGCAAAATCACAGATGTATATCTCTTTCTCACTGTCATAACCACATGTAATCACGCAGCAGCCAAATCAGTGTCTAGGCATAGAAACATAAGGTCATATGACCGCTTGAGGAGCCCAAAACTGAATAAACATATGTGCCCTACTATTCCCAATATCTAATCTGCTTAAAAATCTATGAAACCAAAAGGGGCCTTTAAGAAAGCGAACACTATATTCTCTCTTGCTAATCTTGAACCTAAAACAAGAGAGGCACAAAACATGCTCATTTCATAGTTGAATCAATTCAAAATTTCAGCATCTCAGTTGGCCCCAGACAACTAAACCCAAAGGCCCATAATACAACACCTTCCTCTGATTGGAAAATAGCTCAATGACTTTACAGAGTACACACTACCTTCACATTCGTTAGAATACTTCTGATGGGTTCAAGAGACAAAAGCAAATAGCATTATCAAACATTGATCAGGGCACATTTGAAGCGTAACTATGGACCAAACTTTCAATGCCAATGATATTCATTACAATTTAATCCACTTTGAGATTAGAGTATTTTATCAACACTAGATTAACACATCCAAAGCAAAGAATGCACTGCCTTCTTTAATGGAAAGAAGCTCAAAAATTCACAAAATACAAAGCATAAACCAACAATTGCTTACGGATTCACCGAACACAGGTCAGGAGGACACCAAGCAAAACAACCCATCAATATCTCGGTTCAAAATTTAGGCTAACCAGTAAATAGGGGGGAAATGTTCAACAAAGACATGTAGCTCATAAAGCAGAACAGGATAAAATTGAAGCATGGAAAGGCAGAGGGGCTGGACTAGGAGAAAGTTACAGAGGAACAACACCAGGAAGACACAGTAGCTCACACTACACCAGATCACGATGATGGCAGAGCAAGAATGAAGAAGGAGAACATGGAGCTCACTGAGTGGAATGGTGGAGACACGTTGGAGAAATGGTGGACGAAGTTGTGAGTGGCATTGGGAAAGTGGAGCCGTGGCATTATGAGAATCTTGTGATTCGACCTGCTTTCTTCAACCTCGGCTCCTTCTTTGATTAGCGATTTTCAGTGGCCTCCATTTCTCCTCCTCGGATTTCAGTGTTTCCTCACTGGATCATGGTTCATCCCCATCATGCTCTACCTCCCTGTGTTTTTTCTGTTTCATGCCCTCACTCTCTGCCCTTCTCTCCTTCCTCTGTTCTCTTCTTCATCCCGCCGCGGCCCTGGAATTTTTTCTCTTGGATTTTTAGCCCCAAATTTCTACCCCCCCTCGAATTCTCCTCCTCCTTCGGTCTGGACTACCTTAGCTTTTTTCAGCTCCGCCCGCGACCCCCTTTGTTTTTCGGTTCCGCCCTCGGATTCTCCTCCTCCATTTTATCTCCATCATGCTCAGCTTTCCCCTTATGCGTGCTCCCTCTGGCTTCTTCTTTCGTGCACGTCTCCTTTTAGCCTCACGCGTGCTCCCTCTAGTCTCCCTTTGCGTGTTCAGTCTCTCTCCCTCTCACGCTACCTCCTTCCTCTTTTCTTTTTTGTCTCCCGACTCCCATGTTCTTTCTTCAGTCTCGTGTTCCTGAGAGCCTTTTTTTTTTCAGCTTCCCTTTTATTTTAATATTATTTATTTATTTTTATTTTATGTTGTTATTATTTTTTTTTATATTTTCCTTTTCATTTTTAATTTTTCTTAAATATTAATTTTTTCAAAAAGAATTGGATTTCTGAAAAATCATAATATAGGGATAGGATTTTTGAAACTCCTGAAATAAAGGAGACTAAATTTGGAGAGTGATCTTTTTGGGATTTCTACGGATTTTTCATCCAAATTAAAGGGAGATTCTAAAGAGAAATTTCTGTTTTTATATTTTCCTTTTGAAAATACTAAAAAAGGATTGGATTTGGAGAATATATTATTATTTATATTTTTTCTTTATTTTATAAAATTCACATTAAAAGGAAAATTTGCATCAATTTTTAATTGTATTTTTTTTATGTATAAAGACCGGACAAAATGAGGTGTTCACACCGATGCATCCAGTTTCAAAATGAAGGGTTGAGAGAAATTCAGTAATGCTAATACCGGTGCTTAGGCCAACGTTTTCTTTAGCTGTTCAAAAGCATCTTGGGCATGTGAGGTCCAATTAAATCCATCTTTTTGTAATAGTTGAGTTAAAGGACTAGTTATATGGGCATAATTTTGGACAAATCTCCTGTAATAGCCAGTGATACCCAAAAAGGCTCATAATTGATTCACATTATTAGGCTTTAGCCACTCTAACATCACACGGACTTTTTTAAAGTCCATCTCAACTCCAGCTTTAGAGACTATGTGGCCCAAGTATTCGATCTTTTCTTGTCTAAAAGAGCACTTTGTAAATTTTGCATATAGTCGGTTCTGCTCCAATTTCTCCAATACCATCTTCAGATGTTGCAAGTGTAATGTCCATAAAGCAATGTAAATAAGAATATCATCAAAAAAATATAAGAATGAATTTTCTTAAATATTCCTGAAAAATAGTGTTCATAGGTGCTTGAAAAGTGGCCGGTGCATTTGTTAATCCGAACGGCATAACAAGCCATTTGTAGTGAGCTTGGTGAGTCCTAAATGCTATCTTCTCATGATCCTCTAGATGCATAAGGATTTGATGATATCCTGATCGAAGGTCCAACTTTGTGAAAAATTCAGATCCTCCTAATTCGTGGAGTAATTCACCCACAGTAGGCATCGGAAAAGCGTCTTTAACTGTAACAGTGTTCAAAGCTTTGTAGTTGACATAAAACCTCCATGATCCATCTTTCTTCCGAACTAGTAACACTGGCACTGAGTATGGGCTTGTGCTTGGTTGAATATTGCCCTCTTGCAACATTTCAGCTACTAATTTTTTCAATCTCCATTTTCTGGCTATATGGATAGTGGTATGGTTTTACTTTGATCGGTCCCTTCCCAGGTACAAGCACAATTCTATGGTTATGTTTTCTATCAAGAGGTAAACCCCTTGGTGTCTGAAAAGCATTTTGATGTTGTAGAAGAATAGCTTTGATATCAGGGTGCGTCTCCTGAGGGAACTTCATAGTCTCCTCTATTTGTTCTTCTGAAGCCTCTATTACATGAGGAGAATACAGTTCAGCTATGGCATCAGTGTTTTACAAACGTGTTAACTGGTGAAAGTGTACTTATTGTGCCTGTGTCGATTTGTGTCCCTGCAATTTAATGAATTCACCATTAGCAAAATATTTTATTCGAGATTTGTTGTAATTAGCGATGTGTGAACCTAAGGTTTCTAGCCATGATGCTCTGAGTACTACATTAGATCCTGTTACAGGTAACACAAAAGCAGGGAATGTAAGAGTATGTCTACTGATATTTAGACTCAATTCTTTGATCAGTCTTTGATATTGCATTCGTTCACCGCTACCCACTACTACTTTGACCCTTGGAGTTGGCTCCAGTTGCAGTTGTAAAGATTGGGCTACTCGAGGTTGTATGGAGTTGTCTGAACTTCCACCCTCGAGGAATATTTACATCAGTAACCCTTTTAGCAACCCATCAAATTGAATGGTTGCAGGTCCACTTGAGCCTTTGTATGCATGCAAAGGCAAATGATGCAGAGTAATGATGTCTCCTCTGATGTCAACAGGTTCTGCTACTTTTGCTTCCTTTCTATCGTCCTCTTCTTCACTTTGCATGATCAAATAATGTCTATTAGGGCATAGATGATTAGGAGTATACTTCTCTTCACACGTGAAGCATAATCCCTTTTCACGGCACAACTGAACTTCTGATGGAGACATCTTCTTGATCGGTGATCCAGGTTTGATGTTCATAAGGATTGGCAACAATAGAGGTAATGCCTTCCCTCCTTGATTTGACCCTGAAGTCAAAAGTGGTATATTAGAAATAGGTTTTTGCAATGCTAAGAAAACCAGACCGGATACTGAACCGGACAAGGTAGCGGTTCAAAGGTTCAATGGTTGAATCGGGGTCGGATCGGTTGTAATTAATATGCATAAATATTAGAATAATGTTATTACATAAAGAAAAAAATTCAAGAAATAAAAAAAAGTAAATATTGAAGAAAATAAGGAAAAAACAAAAACCATTTGACACTTGAAAGTCCCACATTGCTCAAGTTTTAATAAAGTGGGTGTGTTGAGACTTATATAAAGATAATTTTATTGGTCATGTTAGAAACAATATATTGGGTATCCTTGAGATATCTTAATGGGCTTGGAAATCTTTTTTTTTAGGCCTAGATTTGTAATTTTTTTAATTAAAAAAAAAAAGAACCGGACCGATTCTGACCCGTTTTTTATCTGTTTTACCGATCATTGACCGATTATCTGGGGGCCCGATTTTTGGACATCTCCGGACCGGATCAAGGACCGGTTCCCGGTTTGACCGATTGAACCGGCTGGTCTGGTCTGATTTTCATTTCTATGGGTTTTTGAAAAACTTGGGAAACAGAGTTAGCCTTTTTACTTGCTGCCATTGACAAAGTATGCTTTTCATCATATAGTCGTGCTAACGCAGCAGCTTGTATCAGATTTTCCTGTGTCTGTGCTATAATGTCGCGTCTTATTTCTGTCTTGAGTCCACTAACGAAACACTCCATGATAACATCGTCCGACATCCCTTCCACCCTATTTTCCAAAATCATGAACGGTTGATAATAGTTGGCTACTGTATCAACTTGTGTTAATTTGAAAAGCTGAGCTCGAGGACTCTCGAATCTTGACAGACCAAATTGTCCTTCAACTGCCCGAGCTAACATGTTCCACATCGGAATCTGATGGTTCTTTTGCATCATTTGAAACCATGGCACAACCATGCCTTCCATATGAACTGCAACAATAGTGATCCTCTGTGCATCCAGAGTTTCGTAATAGTCAAAGAACTGTTCTGCTTGAAAGATCCAGTAGAGGGGTTCCATTCCATCAAATCTTGGAAAATCTAATTTAATTTGTTGCATCTGGAATGGTTGATATAGAATGATGGGTTGATTCTGGTTTAGTGTTTCGCTTGAAGACCATTTCCGGCCTCTGCGGTCTTATGAATACCCTATTTTGTCCGGGGCATTTAAAAAAAACAAAATTATAAAAAATGAAAAAAAAATAATAAAACAAAATTTCCTTTTTTGTGAGGAAATTGGTAATTATCAAATCTTCCCGAATTCAATCTCTTTTCCTTTAGAAGTTTCAAAATCCTATCCTTTTTTTGTAATCTTTAAATCAATCAAATCATTTAGGATAAGTAAAAGCAAAATCCTATCATTATGGTCTAAAATAATAATAATAATAATAATAATAATAATAACAACAACAACAACAAATAGTAAAATAAAAAGAAAAAAAATAAAAAATAAAAAAATAATTAAAATGTTTTTTAAAATTAAAAATTACATTAAAATTTTTCTTTAAATTAATTTAAAAAAAAGGGCTGAAATGCTGAAAGAACGTTTCAGCCCCAAAAAGACCTGAGCCCTAATTTAGGGCTCAAGTAGAGAAGACCAAAAAAGACAATGAGACTAGAAGGGAGCTGAGCATGAAAGGCCGAAAGGAAAAGGCAAGGAAGGAGTAGACAAAGCCTTGCACCTGAGAAAAAAAGGAAACAAAGGGAGCCGCGGGACTAAGAGAAAAAGTAGAAGCATGAGAAGAGACCGAGAGAAAGCCTGAGAGGGGAGCAAAGAAGAGCAGGGAGTCTGAGAGAGTAGAGCACGAGTGAAGAGAGGGAGATGTGCATGAAAGAAAAAACAGAGGGAGCTACGTGCGTGAGAAAAGAAAGAGAGACGCGAGACTGAAGAAAAAGGCAAGGAACAGAGGGAGCCAGGGGGCTTCATTTTCTTCTACCCGTGGGAACTCTATAAAGGGACAGTGAGCAATTACAGGAAGGGAAAAAATTTTGAAGGGGACATAGATGAGAAGCGGGGTGAGAAACAGAAGGGACAAAGAACTAAGGGTGGAAACAGGCCAAGCTAGGCCAGGCCTGCATGGCAGGCCTTAAGGCCTGACCCTGACCTGTTGGCCTATATCAGGCCTTTTTTTAGGCTCAGGCCTAGGCCTTTCAAAAGCCTGGTCTGGCTTGAAGCCTATTTAAAGGCCTACTAAACTAGTAGGCATTTAAATAGGCTTGAAGGCTTAGGCCTTTTAAGCTTTAAGTATGCTTCAAGCCTACTTAAAACCTACATAAATATTAAATAATTTCAAACATAAGTCTACATCACAAACCTAGTTAAAGTCTACATCAATATCGAACAATCTCAAACACAATAATATGGTCTCACCAAGTACTGATAAGAGAGAAAGCAAGTATAATAATTAACAAGTATGTTTCTTCAACTAATTCAACTTAGACATATTTTTGGTAATATATCTGGATGTTGTAGCCACACTTTCAATGTCATTCTCTCAAGGTTAATGATGCTAATGTGTTTATAAGACTTGTAGCCACACCAAATGGAATATGCTCAACCATGCTTCCAAGATATGCAAAAGGATAAGTACAAAAAGTAATATTCTCATACAAGGGATTAAAAAATATAATGAACTCACCTGCAAGGCTGCAACTTTTATTTTTTGTTTTTGCCTTCAACAATATCTTTGACAAATAATTAGGAATGAAACAAACAAACAAAGCTAGCAATATCTACAGTGGTGTGCTCTTCATCACGTTTTCAACTTCAAGTTTATAGAAAAGACCACAACATAATTCTAAATCCATAAAAATGCAAACAACACCACAATACAATAAGTTCATATTAATACAAACAATACCACAATACAATAAGTTCATAATAACACAAACAACACCATAATCAAACTAGACCAATCAAGCTAAAATGTAATACTAATATGAAAAGAGATAATCACAGCAGCAATAATCAAGTCTTCAATATGATCTCTTGTTGTTCTAGTGTCTCCTACACAATGAAAAATAATTGACATGTTACACAATATAACTACACTAATAAATTTTTTTAACTGCCTATATGAAAAAATAATTGACATCTTACTTTTTGTTTTCTCTTCAGACTATACTTATGATGAAGCCAATCTCCACCACAAATGAGAATTTCTATAGATTCTTCATTCAACTTAGAGCGATATTCATCAATCACCCTGCCTCCAGCACTAAATGTAGACTCCGATGCTACAGTTGAGATAGGAACAGCACTAAATGTAGACTCCGATGCTACAGTTGAGATAGGAACAGCTAGTATGTCAGCTGTCATCCTTGATAAAACTTTGAACTTTGTGCTGTTATTCTTCCACCACTCTTAGGCACAGAAAGATGAAACTGAATCGAGAGAAGGGATATAAGGATCATCTTTCAAATAAATTTCTAACTCTGATTTGATAGGAGGAACTGAATGCCTTTGACGCACCATTATCAACATTCGTTGAATTCCTTTATTATCTCTTTGTTGTTCAATAAGTTCTGAAGAGACAATGCCATCAACATTCACGTCACCAGATACAGAGGATGGGTCTTCTTTACACAAGTCCATATACTCCTGATATAAATCTTGCAATGCTTGTTTGACCTTATCCACATTTTGTCTAGCCTCACTTTTTGGTTTATATATCAACGGGAAGCTTATTTCAACAGCATCTAATTTGGTCCTTGGATCTAAAACACTTGCAATAGCCATCAACAAATTGCATTCCCCCCAATATTTGTCAAATTTTTCTTTCATAGGCTTTGTCATTTCCCTCATGAAGAAATCATAATCATCTACCGCATCATCAAGTACTTGTTTCACCCTATGAACTTCAACAAGATATAAGTTAGAAGTAGGGTATTCAGTACTTGAGATGACGTGAGTGACATTATTGAAAACTTCTAAAAGTTGACAAACCTTCTCAATCTTCTCCCGATCCTCAAATGATGGTGCATAACTATAATGAGGCTCTTTTTCATGGTAATCAGCCAATGCATGCTTAAATTTCATTGCAGTAGTCAACATCAAGAACATAGAATTCCATCTTATAGGACAATCAATAATAAGTTTCATTTTTTTCAAACCCTTTAACTCAACAACTTCACAAAAAGATTTCAACCGTGCATTAGAAGCATTTATATATTTGACACTTTCACGAATATTATGAATCACATCCTTAATCTTGCTAAGGCCATCTTGCACCAACAAATTCAGTATATGCGCACAGCATCTAACGTGAAATAGTTGTCCACCAAGCACCAACTTATTACTCAATGACAAGTTCTCCTTCAAATTCCTTAAGCATGAGTCATTATAAGATGCATTGTCCACAGAAACCTAGAATACTTTGCTTTCAATGCCCCATCCTTTCTAACACTTGAAAAGTTGCATTAGCTACATCCATTCCTCGCCTTGGCGCAAGCACCTTGACAAAATTCAAGACTCTTTTTTGAAGACCCCAATTTGTATCAACAAAATGGCCAGTGATAATCATGTATTTGGCCACTTGGTGACTTGACTTCCACATATCTGTTGTAATACTAACCTTGCTCACAGTCTTCAATATATTTCTCAAAATTTTCTCCTCCTCCTCATATAATGTCAAACAATCACTTCTTGCTATTTTATGAGAGACTTTCCTAAATTCTGGATTTGTATATTCGAAAGCCCACATCCAAATTTGATATTCTACAATGCTAAAAGGACGCTCATGCACCATAATGGCAGCAGCAATGATTTCTCTCATTTTTTCATTAGAATACTTCAAGCCTGGAATAATGAATGGGTTATTACCTGAATCACTAGACGGACGAAATGGGATGGCGGCTTGCTTTTTTTGTTGAGACATATGTAACCTCCTTTGTATGCAAATCTGTGAATGCCTCTTAAGATGGCTAGTGTTAGCACCCCTCCCACCAGTTGTGAGTTTCTCCTTACAATATATGCATTTTGCTTTCTTGACCCCAATAGAAAGTTGAATTTCCTCAAAATTTTTCCATACCTTTGAAGTTTTTCGCCTCTTTTTTATGATAAGAGAATCTCTACCACCCATAGTATCTTCATTTTTAGTGTTAGTGTCATGAGGCTAACTTGAACCAGTTGGAGCAAACTCATTGTTTTGCTCTTGAGTAGTAGATTCAATTGTATTGTCATTGCTTTCCATTAGATAGGTTGGCTTGCAAATAATTTAGAATATCGCAACAATATTAGGTGCATCTCTTTGAAATTGCTTTAAGAAACAATAAGTATATAACAAAAAAGCTTGCAACATTAAAATCATATA
Source organism: Adenanthera pavonina (assembly GCA_026686845.1). Lineage (NCBI taxonomy): Eukaryota > Viridiplantae > Streptophyta > Magnoliopsida > Fabales > Fabaceae > Adenanthera > Adenanthera pavonina. The sequence goes on along the minus strand of JAIVEN010000026.1, from coordinate 9,113,716 downwards.
ATGTCAAACAAGGATGATGTAAAGAACAAAAAATAGAAAAATTAAAGAGCACAAGGAAACATAAAAGAAACAAGCTTATCTTAGAATAATTGATAGATGAACAAGTATAGGTATGCGACATTAAAATCAATGAAAGATCCAAATACAATGCACGAAAATGTCTTCTTAGCTAGTCATAAAAAATAAAAATAAAGGTCAGCGGCTGCCTAAAATGAACTTGAAAAAATGGGACATTCCATTATTATCGTTATTATTACAATTATGATTGGACTCATGAATAATCAGTCTTAGGCTCTCAGCTAGCAAATAATCCATCCCTTGAAAGAAAGATGCAAAGTGCAGAAATGCAACAAAGTATGACACTAGCTTAAAAAGAGAGAAATCAAACTGTGAAAATGCAACAAACAGCCTCTCAGCTAGCAATTTGTTTTTTTCTTATAGTTCAAGGAAAATGACTCTTGCACATATTTATGCCTTGCAGATAACATTATTCACGAAGCAGAATCAAACTGCAGAATAAAAAGAGGATGGATTATTTAGGCCTGACCTTTTTTTCTCCTAGCAATTCCTTAAAAGAAGCAAAATCAAACTCTCCCACGGCAGCTACGGGAAGAGAAGGTGGCGGGAGGAACAGAACAGGAGATGAAGACGGAGGTTGCAGACTTGCCAGAGATAGAGACAAAGATCCGACACACTAAACAGTGGGAACAAGAGAATAGAGATGAAATCGGAGGTTGCAGGAGGCGATGGAAGTATTCTTGGTGCTGGCGATGGAAGGTGAGCTACGAAACTCTCATACTAGCGATAGTTAAACTCTGATGGAAGCTGAGCTTTGGAAGTCTCACAGCGGCCGGCGATGGAGGGTAAAAAGGAACAGCTTCTGAGCTTAGCTAGGGTTCGTGGCTTCGTGCGTTTCTCACTCGGTCAATCACTCAATCCTCAGAGCTCGAGCCTCAGATGATCAGCACAGCAAGTTCACGGAATCACGGTCCGTAGTCACTTATTCAATATTCTTGTATAAATTATATTTTTTATTTGTTTGTTTATTAAAAAAATTACTGTGTGTATATATATAATATATATTATGTATCATATTATAAAGATAAATTATATATTATTATATTATATTAATATATATATATATATATAAATAGGCCAGGCCCTAGGCCGCCTGAAAGGAGCCTGACCTGTTTCTATAACATTCTGAAATTTTATAGATATTCAAGACTTAATATTTTGAAATCTATAAAGAATTTGCAAAAATAAGTATACATTATTTGGCATGAAATAGAATAAAGAGAGGTCAATTATCTCAGTTGAAAGAAAAAATGAAAAAAATGATAATTTTACCCCTAGAAGAAAAAAGAAAAGAAAAAGAAAAAGAAAAAAAAAAATAAAAACAAAAACAAAAAAACATAGAAAAATGCAGGCGGTGGGCGCAGGGAAGATTAGCCAAATTTATGAATTTTAGGAAAAATTACACCTAATGACCCGAAAATTTTAAAAATTATAAATTAATCTCAAGTTAAGAGTATTTTTATAAATATGAAAAATTATAGTCAAAATAAAGCTCTCAATGAGTTAGACCCACTAAAATATAGTATGAAATTTATTAAGGTCAAAATCATATTTATTGGGTGATTAGGATTTAATATTAATATTTTACCCGATAAAAGTCAGTTTAGACTGCAGAGAAAAGGCAGTATTGATCCAAAGACAATGATTGGACCTTGCTAAAATATATTTTGGGTCTAGATAATGATTTTGGACTAAAATTATTGGTTGGATAATCCTGTACCAATTTAATGACAATTTTGGCAAAAATACCCAAACGGTACGGGTAAATCTAATCGGTAAAGAGTATTTTGATCCATAAAAATTATTGAAGCAATTTTTGGCTAAAAATTAAGGTGAGCCACGTCTGAATCATCTTATAGACACATGTGGAATTTTTCAAAAAGCTTTTTAAAAGAAAAGTAAATGAAAATAGATATAAAAGTTAATTAATTGATTATATTACATAATTATCATTTTAAAACATACCATTTCATCTTCCTCACGTAACAAACATGCTGGTTTAGTGGAGAAAGAGGCTAGGAAGGTGTGTGAGAGAGAGAGCAAAAGGGAAAAGAGAAAATCACAAGATTTGTCTCAAAACTTCAAGGTATTATCTTACAACCCCTTTCTTGTGTCTCCTAATAATTTTGAGGTATTTTAATGGTTACTTTCCCTCTATTTTCTTGCTGAAAGTTTCTACCTAGAGAGAGAGTAGAGAGAGAAAATGAAGGTATGGAAAAACTAAGCCATGAAAAGGGTTATATAGGCCACAAGGTGCAAGAATATGTTATTGGATTACAAATTAATCGGTTAGTTATTTTTCTATGATTTATGGTAATTTTCTGCCTAATTAGGGTTCATTATAGGAAGGGAATTTCAAGTTTTTGACCTCAAAAATGGATTCCTTGGGTCCAAAAGAGGTTAGAACAAGTATGTTGTACAAGGAATACCTTATGGATAACAAAGTGTAAATTTTAGTTCAAGTGAGCACTTTGTAAAGGAAATTGTATAATCAATGGTTAATGACCTTATTTTATGATGCTATAGGATCCAAAATAGTGTTAGAATATCAAGGAAATGGTTTGCAAAGTTTGAAGATTATTGGAAAGCTCAAAGGTAGTTAACTCACCTATCTATGCTTATGTATTGTCATGGATGTTGCTTGGTTTGGATGATGTGTTTAATGTTTGGAATGTTATCTTGTGATAATTTGGCACTGTTGGTTGGATTGTTTGAAGGGTAATGTGACCCTGGATATGTCCAAATACAAGGGGAAGTGCTGTCCAAATTTTTATAAAATGGTTATACCAAAATGATTTGATTGCATGCTTGATGTGCTTTTAGATGAATACTTGCAATATATATGATGATATGTGTGCATGATGGTAGTTACTACTGAGGTTCTTTGAATCTCACCCATTTCCAAATGTCTAACAAATTTTAGGTTTAAGTTATGGCAAGATTACCCAAGAAAGGAAAGGCAAGGAGAAGCAAGTTAATGTTCAAAATAATGATGCTTAGGTTGATACCATTATATGAGAGGTTATGTAAAATCTTAGGGGACATGATCATGCTATGTTTCCATGTTAATATGTTCCTCTAGGTTCTTATGGAGTGTCATGTAAGATAAAGGCAAGTTATGGCTATTTATGTATATATTAGTGTGTATTTTGGTAAGCTAGAAGAATGCAAGAGACCTTTCTAAACACTGCTGGTAATTCGAAGTACTGTACATACCTCGATATGTTCAATGTATGAGTTTTTTTTATGTATGAAAACTAGACATATGTAGCTTTCCATAGACATAAAGATTACTCAATTTGGAGTTGTGTATGATTTATGGTGATTTTTCAAAGTTATGGTCAGAATCAGAAATTTTCAAAAATGACCATTACTACAGTGCATATACTATGAACTTACTGTATAATTTGGCCAAGTAACTTCCCTGTTCAAAATTTTTACCATGTATAGAATCTTTTAAGCTACATTTAGAGACTTGAACCATGTCAATATGATTTTTCTTTATTTAGTTATGAATTTTCAAAATTCACCAGGTAAAAAGAAGTTAACCAAGGAAATGGTACCCGAAATGAAATAAATTGGTTTAAGTTGTTTTATGTAATCAAGTCTCTAACCAAGTATTAATGGACTTAAATATAGTTTAATACATGGAAAATAAGTATAAGTATGAGGTGTTACAGTTTGCACCCCTATAAAGAACAGAGAGCCGCGAGATTGGGAGGGGGAGAGCTCGGGCATGATGGCGAGACAAGAAACAGAGCGAGAGCACGATGAAGTCTGAAAAGGAGGCAAAGCAACCAAATGGACCAAGCATAATGGCTCAAGACGTGAGAACCAGAGAGATAGAGGGCATGGTTTGAACCTGAGTGAGGAAGATGAACGAAGGTGAACGAAGCTTGGAGGCTTAGTTAGTGTCGCTGATCACAGAGACATTTGCCGGGTAAAAATGATTCTTCCATTTCGAACCTTGATTGATATTTGCTCAGTCTAGGATATGTTTTGTAATGCTCTATTCCTGACATGTGTTGCCACTGCCCCTTTTCGAGAACAAACGTCTAGTTGTGTTTTTGTGTACCCATCATGGGTCATTTGGATTGATTGTTAGAGGATCTTTTAAGTACCATCCTATTTTCTAGTGTATGACATTGGGTTGTTTAGCTGCATATTTGGATGTTTGCTTGGCTTATGTACTGTAGAGAATTCCTGGACTACACCAGTTATTAAACTTGTTTGATATTGACTGCTTAAGAAAAATTAATGTTGATTCAGGTCCTAGTTACGAACCTGGTTATAATGCTTACTGGAGCGTTCTTCTTATGATACTTATGATATATTATATTCCTTTTTGTTTCTCTGTTCTTGTGCAGCATTCAATTAAGATTAGAGGTATTGAAAGTTTTAATCATTTGTTGTTCTCTGAGCCAGTGAGTCAATACTTTTTAGTGCTCTGTTTCGGTTCGTTACTCGTTAGCTCAAAGAATAATACTCATGAGACGGCTTGATGTTATGAAACTTTATATAAAGAATTAATTTATTAAGTTGGCCAATTTCAGTTTCCCTGATTGTTTATGTGGTGGAAAGTGTGTTTGGGTTTAAGCTGTTTGTGTTGTTTTGGAATATCAGTAATAGTATAGCAAAATTTGACCCGTGAAGAGGAAGAGTGGCTTGCACAAAATGAATTTTTTTACCAATTTTATTTGAGTCCTCCCACACTTAGAAAGGGCTATAGGGTTGCTTGATTTTAAATGCATATGTGAAATCAAACCCTTGTTGCTTACGGTGAATGTTGCTATCGTTGACCCTGCCAATTCGAGCCATTTATTGGATATGCTTTGTATAAGGGGATGGCATTTTATATTTCTATAATGAAAGCTTAGCTTAATTTGAAAATAACCTGTGATGATTTTTAGCCATGATGATTCTCTTAGTAGGAACTTAAGTTGCAGAGTACCATGATGCTTGTTGAGAGTGGTGCAGTATACATTTGACCTCAAATCTGTTTAGATACCTGTGAATTTGTGGCAGTTCATTTTGTTGATTAGATTCATTTTATTAAAAGGTTTAGGTCGATGGCATGATGTTCTTATTTCTGAAACAAGTTTATTGTCACAATATTGAAGGAAACTAGAAGATAGTCATGGTCTTGGCTTTTAATAAATCGCAATGGTTTAAATTCCTTGCTTGTTCTCTTGGCACTCGCAATATGGTGTTATTAATCCCATTTTACCAATTGGTCACAAAGGTTTCTTAGAGCTTTCGCAGACTTTTAAAACAATCACACAGTGTGAGCCTACGCTGCACGAGTATATTATAAAGGTATACTTATAAAAGGTCCCAATGAACTTTTCATTGAAAATTTTATTTTCTCACAATAATAATAAATAAAATAAAAATATAATGGATAAATAAATAATTGCCAAATAACCATACCACGTAGGTTTCAGAACTTTCGTAGGTATTATGGTTGGTCGTGTTATTGCGTGAGATTGTGAATCCACGTAGATATACCGATTAGACGGTTTCTCTTTACAAAACAATTATATCTCATAAAAAATGAATAATAATAATATAATAAGTTTTCAAATTTTATTACAAATAATAATAGTATTTTACAAATTATCACCTTAAAATTATAATAAAACCTTTATACCGCGAGGTTTAGAACTTCCATAGGAAATTAAAAAATCAATCTATTGAGCATGGTCACGAGTATGTAACAGATGGATTGGTTTTCTTTTAAAATAAAAATTTTCAAAAGTACCAAAAAATATGATGGTTTTTCAAAAGTCAAAAATCAAATAAAAGCATTTTCAAAAATTAAAGAAGAAAAAATATTTTCAAACAAAATAAAATAATAGTAAGTAAATGGAATTAAATTATCTTTTACAAATTAAAACACACAAACTCAATCTCAGAAAATTGTTTTGTTTGTAAAAAGTTAAATTATTTTCCATTAACTTTCTCTTATCACAAAAATTTTGTAATTAAAAAAATATCAACCAACTGACACGCATTTTTAGTCCTAAACTATGTGAATTTTGATCCCCAATCACATGGTACGTAGGCCCCAGACTCTGATCCTTGGTCAAGTCCGCATTTTATAAATAAATAAATATTTTTTAATTTATTTTCCCAATTCCTTTTCCTTATTTTTTCTTAAATCTTCTTAATCTTTAATTTAATTTATTTTCTTTATTTTGTTTTCCAAATTTCTCAAGTTTTCTTAATTTCTTTTTTCTCTACCCTTATTCTCGCATGTGAATGATAAAAGAAAAACCAAAATACTTTTAAAGTCATATTAATTTACACAATCAACGTAAGGTAACCGTTCCTAGAAACGAATGTCGTGGGGTACCTAACACCTTTCCTACACACAATCGACTTCTGAATTCAATTTTGACTACGCAGACCATCATTTCCCTTCCTAATTCAGTTTTCCAAAATTTTCCCTCAAAATTTTAGTTGCGACTCCTCACAAGTCAGTTTTCGCTAGAAAATCCGATTGGTTCTTTTCTTTCTTCTCGTTGCATTTTTTCGGGTGCAACAGGCCTTGTTGGTGTTTCGACTCAGAGTATCGACAGCCCTTGTTAAAGACTCAATGGTTTTCTCCAAGCTTTTCATTCTTGAGTTTGATGAGGCTTCCAACTGCTCCACTTGCTCATGCACCTTTTTAAGGTCAGCTGCTAACTCCTTAAGGCTTGTGCCGTCGGCCATTTACTGATGTACAATGTTTCTCAATGAAATCACCAAATTGATCACTAATTCACAAAAGCAACTGTATATTTTATTGATGAAAGTAAGTCTGATACAATCTTTTGGCTCTCTTTGGTAATAAATATCGAGCAAGATGACAACATTCAAAAAGAAACAGCTAAATGAAATAACAAACTAGAGAGAAAATGTCAGAAATTTGCAGGGCTGAGAAGAGAATCTTGGAGAGAGGAAATTCATCATTATCCTTCACACCCTCATTCCATAGTTAGCCATTGCATAAATAACCTTCATGCACCATTCTGCAGCTTCCACGTGGGTTGTCTTTTACGAGTACTGCGGCGTATCCCTTCATGTCTTGAGCTTTCATTCTTATCCGCCATGTCAGCCCTTGTGTCTCCTGCCACATCAGTGCCATTTGTGTCATACCCACTGTCCATCTTAGTAGCCACAGTGTCATCCATAACAAAAGTACATTAATCTAAGTATATTATCTCGATCTATATGACCTATACAATTTATACTGTTTGTTTGTAACTAATTTTATTTTGTTGAGTAATAATATTTGTTGCAGTAGAAACCAATGACGCAATTTTTCTTTCTCTTCTTTACCTTCCTTTTCTCTCCATCACTCCATGGATAGGTAATAAACAATGCCTAAAAAATGTAAAGATATAGAAGGGGGTGCTTACTAGTTATAATATATGTGCAACATATAGTTTTACTAATTTAACTAAGCTATATGATTCTTGTTCAGTCACATAGAGGCTTCCCAATCTCTCTTCGAGACCTTTTCCATCAATCTGGGAGTCTTGCTTGGCTATGTCTCTAATTATTTCTTCAGAAAGTTATCACTTAAACTTAGATGCTTGGTGTTCCAATAATTCCTTCAATTGTTCTCACAGCTTTACTGCTAAAACTAGTAGAGTCATCGAGGTGCTTAATTAGTAATGCAAGGTCATGAGGGTGAGGCTAAAAAAGTGCTCCAAATGATTTTCAACAAAAAGGAAGAAGTTGAAAGGTGGCGATCAAAATTGCTGCAGTTATTGGCGAGAATTGCAACGATGAAGGCGGGGATGAAGGTGTAATAGAAGAGAGGTTGTTCATTCTCAGATTTGCAAATCGATGTAAAGTGACGAATCTCTATGCATGCAACATTGCCTTGCGTTTGGTGAACACTTACGCTGCAATTCGTGTTGTGAACCTAGAAAATACCTGTATCCATGTTGCAGTCCACACAAGCACCATTTGCTGACTATGCTAAATTTAATGGTGTCAAGGTCCTCAGTTTCTATTTTCCAAACTCTAAGGACTAACGGCTATAATTGTGTAAAGTGTAAGGAGTGGTTTAAAATAATTTAAAGTGTAAGGACTTACTTCAAAGTTCAATTAAACCGGAAGGACTAAAAGCCTACTTTTTCCAAAATTTTTAACTTTTCTGATGATATGAAAATAGTAAGAATTTCAATTACTTTGGGACTAGAAGAAAGAGAATGTTTAGTGAAATCGTGGGAAGTGTTAAGGGAAGGATAACTTATCGTGTTGGGAATCAGAATAATTTGTACAATGTCTATTATACCTATGTATTTTTCTTTTGGCCAAATACCTATGTAATTATTATTCAACATTTTCTATTTATTAATTAATATTCCTTAAATGTAAGGATGTAAGTGTCAGTTTATATTTATAAATTGAATTTGTTTTTTAATTTCATTTCCTTTTCCATTCTACTTTATTACGTGTACGAACTTTGCTAAATAATCCAACAACAAAATCATGAAGGCGGGGAAGTTAGAAAAGTGTTACAGATTTTTTGTGGTGTCAAGATATTGGATTTTTTTGTTTTTGACCAAAATGCTAATTGCATTACTTAAGGGTCTGTTTGGTTCAACTAAGGAGATTGAAAGGGAGGGGATTAGAAAGATTTTTAATGAAAGGAATTGGAGGGGAAGGGATTGGAGAGATTTTAATATTTTCTTGTTTGGTGATATTGGAGGGGAGGGGATTGGAGGGATTTTAATATTCTCTTGTTTAGTGATATTGGAGGGGAGGGGATTGAAAAAATTTTAATAAAATCTTGTTTGATTCAAAAAGAAATTAGAGGGGATTGAGTATTATTATTCAATCCCTTTCAAAAAATTCCAATTTGGGAGGAAGAAGTTAAGGGGTTTGGGAGGGGATTGGGGGAAATTAAATCCCCCAAATCCCCTCCAATTCTCTTAACTAAACAAGGAGAGGGGATTTAATCCCCTCCCCTTCCCTTTCCTTAAAATCCTCTAAGAAAAATCTCATCCAAACAAACCCTAAATGAAGATAGCTTTTACAGTAAAGAAAGACTACATATGAGAAAAGCAAAAATAATAAACCTAAAACAAACGTGAGCAAACAGACTCCTAGAATGAACCAGTAATAGCAGACTCAAAGATATACATCAACCAATTCCTTCATGATCCTGGTGTGGTGGACTAGAGTTATTGGATTCCCTATATATTGCCATAGAATCAAAATGAAGCACCTGTATGAAAGGGAGTGGTGGTTCAGAAACCCACCCTTGGAGGTCCACTCCCTTTGAGGCAGATACTGCAAGAAAGTCTACAGCACAGTTCCCTTCCCTCTTAGTGAACGAGAAGGAAAGTGAGGGGTTTGAGTCTATAGCAACAAGGATTTCATCCATCACCCATTGCCATTGCCATACACATCTTGAAATTGATCTCCTACTAATAAAACCAAATAAGTCAGCATTATCAATTTCAATAATGACTTGATGAAATTGTATTGCTAAGTCAATTGCTTTTTTAAAAGCCAATACTTCAGCACCAAAGCTTGATTCCACTTCTAATTTCTCTAACCAACCTCCCACAAAGCATCCTAAATAATCTCTACAAACAATACCAATTCCCCCTGAATTGCATCGTGTGGAATAAGAACCATCACAATTGATTTTAATCTATCCTAGTAATGGTGTCATTCGCTTAGTATGAGCAGCTTCTGAATTGATATAATCATTATGATAATGATTTTGCTGAGATGATGCAAATTCCTGGAGACGCTTGGCTGTGATGGATAGAACCCGACCTGGATCAACTCTAACATTCTTGAGAATTGCATTACAACGTTCCTTCCAAATGTGCTAGCATAACAAAGCAAAGTTAGCCTTAGCTTCCTCCTCTAATTGACTAGGACCTGTTAAAAAGAAAGCACACCAAACATTGAAACTAGAAATATTGTTAGCTTGCGGTGAAAGATTTAATTGGCTGCCAAACCAAGTGATGATAGCCCATGGACATAACAATAGAAGATGCTCAACTGTTTCTATCTCTCTTTCACACATAGGACATAATGGGTCAGTTTTACATCTCCTACACAAAGCTTCATTTTTAACCAGAGCTTCAGTGAGTGCACGCCACATGAAGTGTCTTATTTTTGGTGGTACATTTAACTTCCATATAGTACACCACAATCGAGCTGGCACCACATATGAACTACTTGGCTCTCTTATAACATTTCTAGCAATCTCAGCTTGCCTTAATCAATATCCCAACTTCACACTATAACATCCATCTTGGCGACCTTCCCCCTCAGTTTATCAGGCCTTTGAAATTTGGGCACAACAATACGTTTAATTAACTCCAATTCATGCTGAGGTACCCTTCCTTCTAGCACTTGTAGATTCTATCTACCCCGAGTAATAAGATCAACCACCATCAAATCTAAAGGTTGTATAAGATTACTCAATCTCGTGAGCTTCTCCTCCTTCAGCCCCTGTACCCACCTATCATTCCACATCGAAACATAGTTCCCATTGCCAATTTGCCAAACAAGATCTTGCATCAAAAGTTGTCGGCCTTCTAATATACTACTCCAACTCCAAGATGCCTTTCAAGATCGTGGATTTTAATCAACCTTTTCTGTTTTCCAATTTGAACAAACATATTTACCTTACCACTATCATCATCAATACACTAAAAATAAAAATGAGCAAATTTCTGCAAGTATATATTGGTCTTAATTTTCATTGATTATTTTATAGTGTTCCAATATCATTTAGTGGTTGTTTGGAAAATCTTAGGGAAGTTTGCAAACATATTTTTAACTAACTTTATATTAGGCTCATTTTAAAAAGTTATCCTATAAACTTACTTTTACCTCCGAATATATTTTTAACCAACAAACTTAAGAAGTTACTTTTCAGTTTGTAAATATATTTTTGTCTCACAATTATCTTGTTAAACTTACTTTTATAATAAAAAATAACAATAACAATAACATTAATCTTATCTCACTAATGTGAGATCAGCTATATAGATCATACAATGCCAATGAGTTCTATCAAACATCATTTTCTCAGATAAATCATTTATCAAGAGGTCATTACTTATAACTTACCTTAATATCCTTACTTTTATAATAAAAAAATCTAAACATAAATTATATTACAATAAACTTACTTTATCCGAACTTTATTTTGATAAACTTCATTTTATTTCAATTTAAGTTTGCAAAATGAAAACAAAGGGCTCTTAATATGGTTGACTCATTAGTTGTGGACGAGCATATTTGGAAAAATGTTGGGTTGCTAAAACTGAGGTTTAAAGCTGAAATTTGCTTTTACATTGATGTTTGGGCATGGCGTTGAGAGCATCATTTTGGGCATCAAACCTACGGTTGCTCAACTAAGGCATAGAGTTGCTTTTTTGGGTCAGTGAAATGGGGTTGAAAGCATTAAATACCAGATCAATCTTTTGTAAAAAAGAAAAAATTCAAACATAAATCATATTATAATAAATTTATTTTTATTTAAATTTTATTTTATTTTAATTTAAATTTACAAACTTAAAACCAAACAAGCCCAAAAATTCTAGTAAAATATTGACTTCAATTCACTATAGACACTTTTCTTTTGGACATGAAGTAACGAAAAACTGGGTTAAGCTACTTGGCAAATTGGCATATAATCACATAAACATTGCTTTGAATCCCATTAGTCACTGACACATTTCAGTACCAATAAGAAGAACCTTGAATTGATGGCCTTCTAGTGTTGTAGAGTGAACCTTGGAATCACGAATCACCCGTCATCACCCAGAATTTGAATCATACGAAGTCTCATTTCCTAAAGTTTTCTAGAGTAGTAATAATATAGTTGAATTTTAATTTAAAATCTCAAGTATACTGAAATTCTATAGTGAATCATAACTGTTGGGGATGTTTCTCTTCAATTCTAATAATACGAATCATTCAATCATATCAATTGAAAAAATCATGCCATATAATATAAATAAACAAATATAAAGTTAGATCACATGATAGATTTGAAATTGTCAATACCTTTAATTAACTAAGTTAAATTAAAATTAAAGAAAATCATCCCGTATAACCATAATTCATTCTAGGACTCGGATACACTTAAAGTTTTAAATTAAAATTTAGCTCTATTATTAGAAAATTTTAGGAAATGGCACTTGATAGTTCCAAATTCCCATCACTGACTTTCATGGCTTGATGCGAATGCAATCCATGCAGGTTTTGCCATCAAGCCTGCTCTCCTGCTGAACCTCATAGTACTCCTTGAACTTCATCCCTCTGAACACTGCTTCTTCTCTCTCCACCAGCTTCGGCATTGGCTCCACCACCTTCTCCAAATCTGGTCCATTCACCGTCACCACAGAGATCCTTGTGTCCTTGTTGTTCACAGCAGCTCTGTGTAAGATACTTCTGTACCTCCCATTACTTGCCACCTAATTTAAACCCAAACCCCACAAACACAATTGTTGATCAGAATATGACACACATAAAATTGTCTGCCCACCAATGTTTGTGAAAAGTTTCTTGGGAAATTTTGCCTGCTTGTTATTAGGTCAATGAAAATTTTTTCAATAATATTCTAACATATAGATAACGTTGATATTAGGTTGGGGTTGACCTCAAGTTGATCTGCAGTGTTGACAAGAATGGAGTTGGGAAGGGGGTTGACGCTGACCCACTTGCCATTGTGGTTGATCTGAAGGCCACCAATTCCATTCTGAATGAGGAGGGCAAAGAAGCCATTATCTGAGTGAGGGGGCATGCCCAGAGCTAGTTCTGGCTGAGGGCAAGGTGGGTATAGGTTTGCAATGAACACTTGATGACCAGAATGAAAATCAGTGGCCTTGGCTATGGCATCTGGTTCCAGGCCCAAGCTCTCTGATATCCCTTGTAGCAGCTTCCTGGCCACATTGCGGGTCACTCTGCAGTACTCCTTTGCAACATCACTGAGATCAGCAACAAATTATAACAGCTAGCATTAACTTCAGATTATTTGATCTTATTTATGCAGCTTTAAACTCATACATAAATACATAAGGCATACTTGAAGCCTTGAGGCTTGTGGGGGAAGGCCCACTGTGGGTGTGTGATGACCTTGAGATAGTCTCTCCAGTAGTGGACATTCTCAGATTTGGCGTTGAAGCTGGTGCCACACCTGATGGGAGTTAACGCCCCCTTGTCAGCAAACTCTGCCTTCTCCTCAACAGACATGTTATGGAATCTCTGTGACAAACTTATCACATCATCTATTAGGCTCTCTGGTATGCCATGGTTGATAACCTGCCAGATATAGAGGACAAACAAGAAAATCATTTCAATCTTTTGACAGGAACACAGGATATGATTGATATAGACACTGACATCACACACTATATATATATATATCTAGTGCTCAAGTGTCAGAGTTGAAGTTCTAGGATTTGATATTACCATGAAGAAGCCCCATTCCTCGCAGGCTTGGGCAAGGAGTTGGACACCTTTGGCATGAAGTTGAGGGTCATCTGAGAGAAGGAGGGAGAAGTCGATGACAGGGATTTGAGCAGTGAGTTCATGAGCAACTTCTCTGTCAAGAGGGTCTGTGAGGGAGTTGTAGGTGGAAGGGATGACTGAGATTGTAGCTGAGTCAGTAAGGTCCTTGATGCTAGAAATATCTGCCGCCCTGATATTTGGTGTTCCTGATGGTAAGTTCACAACAGGATCAGCTGAAGCCATGGATGCTCAGAAAACGTGAGAGTGAAGAGAAGAATAGATGATTCAGTGATTGATGTTGGTGTGGCAGCTGAAGGGGAAGTATTTGAAGGAGAGAGAAGTGCTTACCAAGGCCAAAATTATTTGGGTAAAGCTAAAATAGTATAACATAATCATGTCCAGCAGAAGCATAATAGTCTTTCATTAATATTTTGTCTCTTTTAGGTGTTCGCACTTCGATGTACAGAAGATACATATTTTGGCCGTTGCGTAATACTCTTTAAAATAAAATGTCAACTGTTACTCATTTGAGTTTTTTTTTGGACAATAAAATGATTGGGAAGTTATTCATTTGATTTTAGTTGGGTAATTTTATGTAGTGACGAATCCAGAATTAATGTAATCGGGGGTGGGAAATTTTTTAAAAAAGTTATATATATCTATATATATTTGTTACTTTTAGTTTCAGTATCAATTAATCCGTGTACCAAAGAAATATTCAATATTAATTTTTAAAAACGCACGATTTCCAACTCTGTTCACATTGTCTGAGAAATTCGATTGTTAAAATAGTAAAATTATAGTGTGATTTAAATTTTAGATATATAATAATTTAAGCATGTACATTATAAGGATTGTTAAAAAAAATAGAATATAAATTTGCATGATTAAAAAAAAAATACACCAAGAAGTAGATGTGTATGGTTTGGTTATAAACACGTCATCCCTTACGACAATCAGGCGACAATGTTTCCATAATGTAATTATTTGTTGGCATTTGCGAGTCTTCCCAAATTTGTCCCCATCACGGTCTGCCTCCTTTTCCTTGTCTCAACATCGTTCCATTAATCATTTCTGTCGTAAACCCTAATTAAAAAGGGAAATAGGATAATTTTTTTTAAAAATTTGGAAAAATACCGTTCATCCTTTTAAAGAATCACATGCTTAATACATAATATTCACCTGCATGCTTTTAGTTTTAACTTTCGATATCAGCTTAACAACGAACAATTTTTTTTTTGGGTGGAGTAACATGCCTTTCTGATCACATTTGAATTTGGGCCTATATTCGAATGGAGAGTCCAAGCCCATAGCAGATTTCATCATTATCTCGAGAGAAAAAGATGCTACCGTTAAAGAATCAGAATCGGAAGCTCCTGCAGCAGCAGAGCATCTGGATCGTTTAGAAAAATTTCCCACGGTCCAGTCCTTTTATAATTATTTTAAAATTTTAAAATTTTTTTAATTTTAAAAGAAGCAAAACACAAAATAAAAATAATTTTTTAATAGAAAAATTTAAAAAAATACTATTTAATAATAAAAATTAAGAAAAAATTTAAGATAAAATCTGGATCGTTCATATTTTATATCTCAAACAGAAGCTGTTTTGACCCCAGTGCAGAGAAACCGAATCCATAAGAACCGGTCTTCTCTATTAAACATCCATTGGGTGTTCACTATAGAGCCTAACAGCACCTAATGGTTATCATTTTGAACAGATTTGGATCCTCTAATTTTAATTTGGTCGGTTCAAATTTAAAATTTTTTATTTTAATTTTTTGGATAATAATTTCTTTTAAAGAAAATGACTGCTATAAAATTACTCTTATTTTAAATTTTATATTTAATAAAATAAAAATATATTAAAAATATAATAATAAAATATAATAAAATCGGTATTATCCGGAAAGTATTGATTAGAACTTGACACCGGATGTGCTCTCACCTCTCCATCACCGTCCCCGCTTCTCCGTGGTCTTTGTTTCCATTTAAGTTTTCGGATTTGCAATGATATCATTTTCTGTTGTTATCTTTTTGTTTTCATTTGCAATGAATCTTTCAGTTTCCGCTCCAGATTTGCTGATCGAACTTGGTGAAGAAGAGAACCAAGATTTTAAGTGAAGAAGAATAGAACCACAATTCGCTAAAATTTTTGTGCTTTTCTTTTTATGGGTGTCGATCTGTCCGGAAATATTTGTATGACTGCGTTTGTGGGTTGCATCAATATGAGATTATGGCGAATATCATATATAATGATTGGTGGAAGAAGAATTGGAAGAAAAACAATTGAGGAAAAAAATTGTTTGAGGGCAAAATGTGTCATTTCATTTCTATTTTTATTTTTGGCACAAAAAAATTTCTATTTTTATTTTGATAAAAAATTTCATTCCATATTTTACTTATTATATACCAGAAAAAAATCAGTATTTCGTTCTATTTTATTCCACCATCATTACACCCCCCCCTCTCTAAATGAGGTCATCCCCTTCTCCTTAAAATGAGGTCATTTTTTTTACCCAAAAAAAAATAAATATAGTTCATTGAGAGAAGCATTTTATGATTGATAATATAATTGATGTCTTGATTATTAAATATTTTCATATATAGTCCTCATAAATTATGTGGAAAAATGATTTAAAAATTATGACGGCAGAAAATAAATTAAGACAAATTTAAGAAATTTAATAATTTTTTTTAATAAGCCTAATACTATCAAGCAATAACAATGTCATTTGTTAATTTATGGCAAAATGAAAATTAAATATCTTTGGATACAAAAAATTCTAAAAACATATCTTGAATTTACGTAAAATTACAAAAACATATCAAAGTACTAAATTGTAAATATTTTTATCATGTGAAAATATCAAATTACTTGTGCCTCAATTAAAACTCCTCTAACGCTAAATCTCTTCCCCATCGTGCGGTTTGCCTCTCACCCTCCTCCCGCCATGTTAGCACCTCTTCTTCCCACTTCCTCTTTATCTTTGGCTAAGCTCGCAACATCAGAGGTAGCAGCGGCACCTCCTCCCTCCATTTTCCTTCGCTCTCCTCCTTCCTCTTTTGTCAAACTTTTCTCCCTCTCCCTCTTTCTCCAACTCGCCACCCATCGTCCCTTTTCCCAATCCCACTATCATCTCCCCCATCCCACTCCCTGTTGTGATCTAGATCCACCACCGACCATGTACCTGGGATTGCATGAAACCGAATCTACTTTCGAGCATCTCAATGTCACACGAAACCAGATTTGCCAGATAATAACATGGACTCGGAGATTGGGAGCTTGGTTTCTGGGAGGAGTGGCAATGCTTCTTCCTCCCTCTTTTTCTTTCTCTTTCACCATCTTCGGCCCACACCCATCTTCATCTTCTCTCTCTTTGTGTGTTTTTCTATTTGTTGTTCCTAGCTTTTTTTAATTCTAGTTTGTTGGTTTGAGTGGTGGTATGCAACTTTTATAAAATGAAAAAATATATAAATCAATTATAAATATAGATGTATCAGTTATAAATTTACATGAATTAATTGCAAATGTATTTGGGTTCATTTTGTTAGTATATTTGAAAATGTACATAAATTAATTGCAAATATTGGTAGATATGTGTAAATACATGTGTATCAGTTGCAGATTCAACTTATAAAGTATAAGTGAATCAATTGTAAATATAGGTATATCATATGCAAATCTTGGTAGGACGATTGCAAATTTACGAGTATCAGTTGTTAATGTGTATGGAATTATTTTTTTTGGGATGATATTACCTATGATGTTATACTATATTCAGTTATAAATTACCATGTGATAGTTATAAATATATTATTGTCAATTATAAATGCATCATAATCAGATACAAATATCTGAACCTCAGTTGTAAATTGTCAATTATCAGTTGTAAATAAGTAATGGTCGACTATTAGATGGGGTCCCTTTGATGGTCGATTAAATTAGTAGTTTAATGAAAGTTTCTGCTATCAGTGTATCTGATATGATTAACCATTAAAATGACTCCTTAATGATTGACCATTATTTTAGTTACAAATTTATTAGTGTCTATTGTAAATTATTGAATATTAGTTGCAAATTTAGTTAATTAATAATTTTGGCACAAAGGAAGGGAAAACAAAATGGTTGTTTCACAAGCAAAAAATAATTTGAAATATGTTTCTTGGTACCTTAGTAATTTCATAATTCAAGGTATGTTTTTGAAATTTTTTGTATCCAAAGACATTTAACTTTCATTTTCTCTTAATTTATTCACAAATAATATTATTTCATTTTTTTAATTTCATGCCATGTACAATTTCATCTAACTAAACTAAAAAATGTACTGTGATTTTCAACTAATGTAGAAAGCTTAATAATATGTTAATTTATTTATTTACTTATTTATTTTTGTAATTATTAACCGCGGGGAACTCAAGGACGTTGAGTCCACTGCGGTTGGTAGTTCGTTTTTTTCCAGTAGAATAGGAATTTGTTGCCTACCCAAAAAACAGAAAGAAGAATTGGAATTTGTTATTTTATTTGAAATCTGATCGAACAATATTCAGCACCAAAATATTCTAAGGCTCCTGGGAGGAGACGGGAGAAAGTTTTTTATCTTATTTTTTTAAACTAAAAAAAAAATATTTTTACCCATATCCTTTCTTCACTTTCTAATGGAAGAAAAAATATTCATTCACCTTATTTAATAGAAAAAAAAAATCCATCCCTTCCAAAATCCCTCCAATAAGTGCCAGCAAGCCTAGCGTAACAGCACTGGCAAATCCAAACTATGTCGCACATTCCAATGGTCGTTACAGAGATGGCGAGATTCAAATGTCAACTAATTATTAATAATTGCTTACCTTATTCTCAGTTCTGCTCCAAATATCAGATGCATGATCCACCTCCTTAGAGAACCCTTCAAGAGCAGCTATCTATCAGCAGAGAACCCGATGAAAGTCTACTCCTTTTGGATATCGCTGGCCATTGTTTTGGCCTTAGCGAAGATCGGAGTGACTGAACAACGCATACCCACTACTCTGGACGGCCCGTTTAAGCCAGTGACTCGCCGTTTCGACCCTTCGTTGCGTCGGGGCAGCGATGACTTGCACATGACTGATCCGAGGCTCAAGAAGAATGTGACCTCGAATTTCCCGGAGCAGATTGCCCTTGCGATTTCTTCGCCGACTGCAATGTGGGTTTCTTGGGTTACCGGTATTTATATCTGCAATCCATGATTTTTCCAACTCATTTCTGCAGTGTCTGTTATTCTGAGCGTTGAAATCGTTACTGAGTTCTTTTCTTATTGGATCAGGGGATGCCCAAATTGGTCTAAATGTGACCCCACTTAATCCTTCATCGGTTGGCAGCGAGGTGTGGTATGGGAAAGAAAGTGGGAAGTATAGTAGCGTCAAGAAAGGAAATTCTATTGTTTACAGTCAATTATATCCCTTTGAGGGCCTATGGAATTACACTTCGGGCATTATTCACCACGTCAAAGTTGACGGTACGTACCAAATGCTTTATAATTTGTTGGTAACTTGGTACGTTTATTGTTTATGGGTTTTGTTTCAAACGATAATAAGGGGTAGGGAGCAGTGATCGCTGAACCAACAATACAGTGATTAAGATACAGTACTTACCCATCTGAAAAAGGTCATGTACTCATGTAGATTAGACAAATAAATTTGCAGACCTCAGATAATGAAATTGCCACTGGTTAGGGAACTGATTTTCGCAGTGTACCTACATTGTTTTATAGCCAGCTCGTCTGCAACAGGATGCTGCTGATTTTAAAATTGATGAATATCTCAAGCTCTCTTTATATTGGTTTTTTATACATCAATTTTTCATAATTTTCTGGCATGTTGTCTTACTAATCGATCAAGGCTGGTTGATGGTTGTTGTTGACATAGTTGGGAAACAAATTTTCGAGATGGAAATGAAGCATAAACTTTTCCATTTAATTATTAAAGGGTACTTCTTCTGATAAAATGCCTTTTAGCTATCTCATTTTGCCTGTATGGTCTCCACAATTATCCATTGATCCCTTTGGCTTGTGTATTATAAAGTCCAGTGCATTTTTGTGACTTACAATTATAAGTTCATTCATTACACTAATATCCAGTCATGCGGAATGCAGTTGTAGTTGCAGAGCCTAATTAAAGTAATCAGAATATGGTATACTTGTTGCTTGAATCATCAGAACATGAGAATATGAGATACTTAATGTTACTTAAATGCTGAAAACATTTGAAGATAATGAGGATTTGTTTTGATGAAAGTAAAGTTATCATATGAAAGCAAATCGATGGTGTCAAGTGAACAGAGTGTTACAATTTAGATTTGTTACTCATGAATCAAAAAATTTATATCTTTCTTGCTGTAGGACTTGAACCTGGAACCAAATATTATTATAAATGTGGAGATAGTTCTATTCCAGCTACGAGTGAGGAACATACTTTTGAGACTTTTCCTGTGCCAGCCCCAAACATTTATCCTCATCGAATAGCTGTTATTGGAGACTTGGGTCTC
Organism: Adenanthera pavonina; assembly: GCA_026686845.1. Classification (NCBI taxonomy): domain Eukaryota; kingdom Viridiplantae; phylum Streptophyta; class Magnoliopsida; order Fabales; family Fabaceae; genus Adenanthera; species Adenanthera pavonina. The sequence goes on along the minus strand of JAIVEN010000026.1, from coordinate 9,093,636 downwards.
ACAAGAAATTCCACTGCAACCATTGATCATCTAACTTACAATGATCCTTCAATGATTTTGATGGTTGGAGATTTAACGTATGCAAATCAGTACCTTACCACAGGTGGGAAAGGAGCCTCATGCTTTTCATGTTCATTTCCAGATGCACCTATTAGAGAATCATATCAGCCCCGGTGGGATGGGTGGGGAAGGTAAGATATTTTAGAAGTTCATTTGTTATTCCTAAGAAGACTAATGTATTTATGACCTCAATATATGAATAACATGTCTGAACGGCACCCTTAGACTTTTAGACTTTCACTCAACTCGCTTGAGCTTTAGCTAGCTAGATATTCATATTTCTAAATTTTTGGCAATGAAAAGGCTTTCCATTGAGGAAGCATTCAACTGTTCTAAAATTTATTGAAAATTCATTTGCTGCAAGGTGTGTGCACGCTATAATTGGTATGCCAGCCAGCTGAATAAGTTATTTGGTGAGCTTAGCTATTAATAAAATTGACAAAAAGGGATGATCCAGTAAAAGCATTATCTGTTTTAAATTTTAATGCATGAAAATGATGGGGGTTAAAGTAAAGGGATACAGAAAATCTGCAGAAGAAACATGGGTCTTTGATTATTAATTATTATTATTATTATTTCATTTTCTTTATCTATTTACTCTTTATGTAAAGATTTAGACATTTACTTGAAAATTGTGGGTACAACTGCTTCTGTCAAAACAGTATTATGAGTGACTTTCATAATGGTGGTTGTGAAATCTGTACTCTTAATGGAATGTGAGCATCTATTATACTTTTCTAGCTACGTTTTTTGGTTACTCTGTGCAACTTGTTAAAGTTTTTTTTTTCCCTGGTGAATGTTGAAAAGATTATTATTCACTGAAAATATACAATTTGAAGCCCTTACGAAATGTACTGACCACCCTTACTTCCCTGTTGTAAATGTTATTATTAGTGATAATTCTGCTTCAACCATTGATTTTTCTCCATATGATTACCAGAAAAGATAATTGACAAAGCATATATCTATTGGAAAGTTCTATTGTATGATTGACTTATTGTTGAAATCCTAGGTTTATGGAGCCGTTGACCTCTAAAATTCCAATGATGGTTATTGAAGGGAACCATGAGATTGAACCTCAAGTTGATGGGATCACATTCAAATCTTATCTGTCAAGATTTGCAGTTCCTGCTGAAGAAAGTGGCTCGAAAAGTAACTTCTACTACTCTTTTGATGCTGGGGGTGTCCACTTTATCATGTTGGGAGCATATATTGACTACAACAAAACTGGTACATGATAGTTTCCTTTACCTTGTTTAAACCAGTTAATATGCTAAATATTAGATGGCTGCAACTTGCTACTTGATGCATTTTTTGTTTTACTGGATCTTCATTTCAGGAGCACAGTATGCTTGGCTGAAGGAGGATCTGAAGAGTATAGATCGCAGTGCAACCCCTTGGCTGGTAGCTGTATGGCATCCTCCTTGGTATAACAGCTATGCTTCACACTATCAAGAATTTGAGTGCATGAGGTTGGAAATGGAAGCGCTTCTCTATCAATACAGTGTTGATATTGTTTTTAATGGCCATGTAAGTCTAAATTACTTTACTTTTGCTGTCACCTGTTTTATAACTTTTGGTTATAAATCTCATTATATGTGAAAATATTCTAGATTCCTTAATTGTAATATCAGATAGACTTTGTTATCATGGAATATTGCCACTCGTTTTTGCTTGTTTTGTCATAGAGTGAGATAAATAACGCATGATCTTCTAGGTTAAAATTCTCAGATAAGGTGCTTATTGTTATTCCTGTGTTTAAGAACTTAGGATATATGAATGGTTTTTATGGACTTACGAGCAGAAATTATACCACCTTGTAACATTTTGCAGCAGACAAAGTTGATGTCTGAATGTTTTCTTAATTACCCTTATTCAGGTGTTGATTACTTCATTGTTTACATCTAATATTGTCACATTCCATCTTGCAGGTGCATGCATATGAGCGGATGAATAGAGTTTATAATTATACGTTAGATCCATGTGGACCTGTTCACATTATTGTTGGAGATGGTGGAAATATTGAGAAAGTAGATGTTGATTTTGCAGATGACGCTGGGAAGTGTCCTTCCCCTGGAGATAACAAACCAGAATTTGGAGGGGTTTGCCATTTAAATTTTACTTTTGGTCCTGCCAAAGGCAACTTTTGCTGGAACAGACAACCTGATTGGAGTGCATTTAGAGAAAGCAGCTTTGGACATGGGATACTCGAGGTATTTTCTTCAGATTACGCTTTTCTTTTGTGTGGGAAACTTACTCTCCCCTCCTATGAGAGAAATCGAAATTCATGGTCTGATTATTCCCTTTTTTATCTTTCTTTTTTCCTCTAGTAGGTTTATACACTTATTTGCCCCCAGCCTTTAAGGCAGGATAGCATAGCTCACCAAACCATTCTTGTATTCCTATCATTTTGATTATTTTCTATGTTGATGCATCTGTGGATGTATATGCAAATTTGCTTTCAAGGTGCACTTCCAGAAGATGAAGAACTAAAAGAATATGAAAATATTAGGGTTTATTTGATAGCGTTTTTTGTTTTATTATTCTCAAAACAGTTTTGTAAAACTGTTTTTGAGAACAAATTTTGGAAACAAGAAAATAAAAAAATCTGTTTGAATAATTGTTACCAAAATCATAATTAGTAAGTGTTAGTTATTCAAAATTTATAACTTTACCATTAATGAGGTGGGTATTTTTCACCTTTTCTTGTGTTTTCCAAAACAAAGACTACAAAACACCTTAAAGATGTTCTGAGTTTTTTGTTTTTTTATTTTTCTATTTTTCATAACATTTTACAGGTTTACCAAATAAGTGTTTTTGTTTTTCTGTTTTCGAAAACAAAAAACACTGCTTTGGAAATAACTGTCAAACAGGCCCTTATTTTCTATGTGATTATAATATTACATATCTGTCTTGCTTTGACATGGATGGAATTCATTCGTAAATTTTTTTCATTTTAGTTATTTTAATGTCCTCCTTCAACAAAACAATCTATTATAATTCAGGTTATGAACTCCACGTATGCATTGTGGACTTGGCACCGAAATCAAGATATGTATGGGGAAAATGCTGTTGGGGATCAGATATTCATTGTGCGGCAGCCTGAGAAGTGCTTAAAAGACTCAAAAGTGATTACTTAATTCCATGCTGAAGCTTTTATTTTCCTGGTTATGAAATCGTGAGGTTTTTGTTGCATTGCTTTATCCCTTTCCATGCCAATCTCAAATAGTATGCAAAGGTTTATAGGATAGACCTCAGGTGAATATCACCTTTCAGTGCTTTGAATTCCAGATCAAGGTGATGTATACTGCAAATGTTATTTATGAAAACGTGTGTAATTGGTCATTTTTCTTGTGGGCCAGCTAGTTTTGGCATCACTTATGCTCTTTCTTTTTTATTTTCTTTCTTCCTTTTCTTTTGTTTTTGAAGATATTAGAAGATCTCAACCTGCAGTTTTACGGATTTTAATTTGTTTTTTTTAGTCTCCATTTCAACCTAATATCTTTATTATCTTTGTTTGCTGTGAATTTCTTAACTGACACATGCTGCTTTTACTCTGTCACAGTTACAGCAATCTTTTCCACCCTCTTCATCGTCTTCATCCTCTTCCTCTTCTTCCTCTGCTGCTTCCAGAAGCCTTTCTCATGTAAGCTCCTTGAGTTTATGTCAGCTTAAAGCCCCCTCTTTTGCGGACTTGGTTTCTTTGCTACTTTCCAACGCCATAAAGGTGCTGCTATGAACCAGCCCATCTAGACCATCCAGATCAAATTTGAAGGGTCCAAATTTTTTATATATAATTTTTTTTATTCTATAAGAAACATTATACAAAATAAAAATAATTTAACTGAATTTTTAGAAAATAATAATTAGCTATTAAAAAAAATTAAAGAAAAGAGATAAAATCTAGACAGTAGCACAGTGATACTGCTGTTTCAACAGCAGCGGAAAATCTAATTCTATATAGAAGAATTCTATTACATGATTTTGAATTTATTCTCCCAGGATTTCTCCGTCATATCTCAGTTGCTTGGTGCTCTCTTTGTATTTTACCTTCTCAGGTAAATCAGATCTGAACTGTATATTTTAAAGTTGGAGTGCCCACATGTTTGCATATGTGTACTTTTTCCATCTGACAAATTAAATCAATGGAAAATTCTGTTCAATTAAGTTACAGGAAACTTGTTTGAGTTTCTATTTCTGACTTGATTTCTTTTCTCTTGATCTAAAGTTGGACTGGAACAAGGTTCTTCAATGTTCCTCAGCTAAAGTTTGCCTCCAGCAAGTGGTAAGAATTACTTCATTCTTTTTTCAACATCTGATATTGCTTTACTTTATTTTTGTCATCAAGATTACTTTATCCGCAAATTTTCATAGATACAGGGATCAATGATTTGTACATAAAATCAAAATGACCAAATTCGGATGGCTTGGCCAGTTATCCAACGTTGGGCCTTCAACAATGCTAAGAGATGCATTTCCCTCGTGGGAATACGGATGGCTTTTATGTTGTTTGTCTCTGTAAGAAATTTCATATATTTTAGATAGATAAATGTGGCTTTCAAATTCTTGAGAAATGAATGTAAAGGAGTGATTATTTCAAAACTTGGAAGATTGTAATTTTAGTTTATTGAGGCATGTTTCGATGAAAAAATAGAGAACAATGGGTTCTCCTAATATGAGAGTTTAGTGTTTGTGCGACGGAGATGCAGTGAAAATGAAGTAATATAAGAGCCCCAGCAAAAAAAGAGTGATGATGACGAGGGTGGGTGTGCTGATTATGATTATGATTATGATTATGATGAATAAAGTTGTTTTGTGATTTGTGACAAATGAATTAGACATAAAGCCTGGCTAATGGAATTTAAGTATTTATGTATATTTTAGTTTTTAATTTAGGCTAACATGCAAATTTAGGGGCCTTGGATTTACAGAAATGATGGTGATGAAATGGCAGGAAATGAAATGTAATAGAATGTACCAATGGTCATTGGGTCTTGAGTTTGAGGCTTATGAATGAAAAAAATTATGTTAAGAGAGTTACTCTCATCTAAATTTGATAATATTTGAATTTAACCCATCTAGGTAATTATATTAAAAAAAAAGGAAATGGAAATAGAATGTTAATCATATATTTCTAACAGAAAATGACATTTAAATAATGGATCAATGGTCATACGGATTACTATACGCATAATGGTAGATGGTCTATATAATATTTAGTAAGAAACTATTTTCATCTAAAATTAACTTCTGACAAAAAATAAATAAATAAATAAATCAGTTGTGCTCTTTAGTCAGCTAAAGAGGCTTATGTTCATAGGCAACCTTTGCTGCTGGTGTATTTTTTTTGTACCTGAGGGGCTAAGTGGGTTAAGTGATGTGATATGATGTAGTGTAATGTAATATATTATAATGTAATAATAATTATATTGGTATTTATTTGTTTGGTATTTGAATGTAGGAAATAAATTTAATTTTTATATTTAATTAAACATAAATAATTTGAAAAATTCTAAATTGTTCCCAATGTGGTGGTGCTTGGTGGTAGTTGAGATGTAGGTAGTAGTGGTGCTTAGTCGGTGGTAGGCAGGGGGTGATGGTCAGTGATTAGTGGTGAGGAAGTGGTTAGGGATTGGCGATGGTAATGGTGGTTGGTAACTGGTGGTGGCTTCCGGTGATGGTGATAGTTGGTGAGAGATGAGTATTTTTAGTTTTGTGAAGGGTAATTTGATTTCTTTTTAATCAATTACAACTATATAATCCACATCATATAGTTTTTTAAGAGTGAGGGGGTGTACTTAATTTGAGGTAATGATGTAATTTTTATTATCTAAGTTTTGCACTACTAAATGCTTCTAAATGTGTAATATAATATAATGACGATTACATTATATATCTCTCCCACAATCAGACCAAACACAGCCTATGGGTTGCTATTTACATCACGTAAAAGATAGGCTGGGCAATAAGCCTACAGGAATGTGAACTTGGGTCTAAGACCAATTTGATTAATATTTAAAACAATTGCTAAAATTTTTATTTTGAAAATTAAATTAAAATTAAACTATTTTAAAAAATATTAAATTAATGATTTAGTGCAGTTGTTATGTGTGCTGCGGTATATAGTACTAAACTACTAATAGACAATAAACTGAAACAGCCAGGCGTCATGACTTATTTCATAACTTATTTACGTTTGCAGAATGACAGAAACAAACAAATTTGAGTTATGTTAAAAAATATGTTTATATTTAAAGAATGAATATATATATATATATAGTATTGCATATTTATTAGAGAATTATTATTCACTTTAATTTTTAAAAATTGTTTGAGTTTGAATTGTGCATAGGACTTTTTTCTAGTTGTACAATCTGATTGGGAAAAAATATGATTCACTTTAACTTTGACTTGATGAGCTGGCTAAATTGGCGCTGGAGGTTCAAATGTTGATTGGAAAGTTATTTTTGGTTATGCTTGGTGGGGCGTTTGGGTTTCCAGATGCACTCAACTCTTTGCATGTGACGAGACCTCACTCCAATCCCCAAACAAACTGATCCGATCTCATTGCTAGAAAGCCCTCCTTTCCTTTCAGAGCAAATGGTGTGGACACAGGCCTCACCTGGAATTAGCTTCATCACCCCTCAAGTTTTCACTGTGTTGGAGGGGGTGCCATTGCTCATCTGAACTGCATGATGTGGATCCAAAGTTGAAGCCTCTTGTGATTGTGCTGAAGAGTTGAAACAATTAACATGCCCCACCCCTCCTTCTTAGAAATGCCTGTAATTCTCCTCATTCTTTTTGTATCTACCACCCCACCCCTTCTTTTTGTCTCAGGGCAGGGCAGTAGAAAAGAAACTGACAGCGGACGTCAAACCCCCCATTTTTTTTTTCTAAGTAATATAGCTTCCCCTTTTCATTCAACAATTCTCTCCCCACTAATATTCTATTTTATAAAAAATTAAACTGAATAGGTTAAAAATTTTAGATTAAATAACATTAATAATTCCTATTTTCTAACTACACATCTACTAGTATATTTTTTTTAAGTAAACTCGCAGCCATGCAAAAAACAATATTGTATCAGTTCTTTTAATAGGAAAGTTTCGTAATCAATTTGGCCATGAGTCATGAGGATTATGCCACTCCCCAAATGACACGTCGGTTTCGCACGTGACCGGCCCAGCCTCTCCACGCCTACTTCCCAGGCTAAATTTCTATGCAGTCGCAATCATTTTATTCGGCATGAAATCGCCAATCCTCCAAGTCCACAAGGACAAATTAGGTATTCCAACTAATATAATTTGAATCCTCGTGTCAAAATATCATCGACTTTACACTACACAGAAACCGCACTTTACCATTTCCCCCGGTTCCCCCGTCTTCTTAAGGACCCTCGCTTTTTCCTATCCATTCCTGCTGCGTCTGCTGTAATTTGCTTTCTCCCTCACTCTGCTTCTTTGTGGGTCGCCTCATATCGCTTCCTAATGGCGATGCAGTACAAGGACTTGGGTCGATCGGGTTTGAAGGTGAGCCAGCTCTCGTACGGAGCGTGGGTTAGCTTCGGGAATCAGCTCGATGTGAAGGAGGCCAAGTCTCTACTTCAATGCTGCCGCGACCATGGCGTCAACTTCTTCGACAATGCTGAGGTCTACGCCAATGGCAGAGCCGAGGAGATCATGGGTCAGGCTATTCGCGAACTGGGGTGGAAGAGGTCTGACATCGTCGTCTCCACAAAGATCTTCTGGGGTGGTCAGGGTCCCAACGATAAGGGCCTGTCTCGCAAGCACATCGTGGAAGGTACCAAGGCATCGTTGAAGCGCCTCGATATGGAGTATGTGGATGTGATTTATTGCCACAGGCCTGACTTGTCGACGCCGATCGAGGAGACGGTGAGGGCTATGAACCATGTGATTGACAAGGGATGGGCATTTTATTGGGGGACCAGTGAGTGGTCGGCGCAGCAGATCACGGAGGCGTGGGGAATTGCTGAGAAATTGGATTTGATGGGACCAATTGTGGAGCAGCCAGAGTACAACTTGTTGTCCAGGCACAAGGTAAGGGATTTTCTTTCCTGACCAAAAAGATTTTTGATTTCGATTCTTGCTTGGTGGGATCTGGTGCGTGTCCTCATGGGGTGGTACTGGTATTGATTCGGATATAAGTTTTATTGGCTATTTGATCTTGAGGATCACTAGTTGATGTGATTTTTTGGGATTTTCTTTTTTCTTACTATTTGGAACTTGGACTTTTTAAGGACTGTAGATCTCGTATGACTTTTTATTTTAGTGGTTCTAAAGCTTAAGAAGTTTGTCTTTCTTTCTTATGTGCCTGTTCTGAGAAAATGAAAATTTTCTTTTATAATTGGAATATGAAGGCCGGTAGTGGATTTGGGTTAAGGTATTTTTTTTTTGGGTATTTGGTTATTGAGAACATTAATCGAAGTGGCGTTTGGGAATTAATTGTTTCACACTGTTTCTTTGAAAATAGGGCCTTCTTAGTGACTCTATACTGTGGCCTTTTATATTTGGTCAATCTCAGTGTTGACTCGTGATGAGATTTATTATCCTTTTTCCCTCCTTTGTTTTCTTATTTTTATTGATGCATTCCTTTGACAATGTTAATTCCTAAGTTAATTAGATAGTTTAAGTGATTACAGAATTTAATTAACCAGGCAAATTCAAAAGTCAAATTGATCAAGTTGGTTCTTCTGACAGATCGTTGAGATTTGAGACGTACACTTACCTGAAAGGGGGAAAATCTGAGTTTCTAATATCCTTAACTTACTATTCTTGGCGATTTGCGCTTGAAAGTGAGTTAAACTCTATTTTGATGCGACACAGTTAAAAAATTAAGCACCTACTAATTAGTCTATTTTTATTTTTGATCCTTTTTAATGATAAGTTATATATTTTTAGTGATCATTATTGTTTCTTGATTAATAAGCTTCAAGAAGCAGCTTTGATCTCCCTAATCAGCTAGCTATTTGTGGTAAAATAACATGCCTTGCATGGTTTTATTTCTCCAATCAAAGGTATCTGATTTTTAAACCTGCTTCTTGGGGATTTCTAAGGAAGAGAATTATGTTGTTTATACATAATTATTATCTTCATACCAATGACCAAGCTTCAGACTTCTGTTTCTTAGACTGTGGGTTGCCCTTCTTTTGTCACTATAATACTCTTTCAACTTTGCTAGCTTTTATATTTCTCTTCAAGCCTTCAACCATTCGGTCTTACTTGGAAGAAGATTGCATGTTTAACCGTAATCTTCTAATTTTTGCCTAATTAATTGAGATTTTTATTGTTCAACTTTTGGTTTATATTGTTGTTTGTGTTATTCAGAAGTGATGATTCTCGGGTTGTACTGAATTGTAATTTTTATGGCCAACTTCATATCATTAGTTGTTATTAAAGTCATCATTGGACCTTTGACTGTAAATCTGCTCTGCCTAGGTTGAATCTGAGTTCCTCCCTCTTTATAGCAACTATGGCCTAGGTCTGACCACTTGGAGTCCCCTTGCATCTGGAGTGCTCACAGGAAAATACAAGAAAGGAGCTATACCAGCAGACAGCCGATTTGCATTGGAAAATTACAAAGTAAGTTTTAATTTGCTTTGAGAGATTTAACCCTGGCTCCCTTCTTTAATTGAATTAGATTTTCCAAGAAAAGCTGGAGGACACTTGTTCTGTGTCACTGAACAGTTGGTCTTGTAAAATTGATTTTTTTTTTTGTTTTAATAATTTTGGTTTATACTCAGAGTTTTTGCTGAAAGAGCATTATGCATTTATATGAGGAAAATTTCGTTACATCATTGTTATGGTTCCCCCTATAATTTGCATCTCTCTTTTTTATATACTGACAAATATTTGTTTCCTTTTTCTGAAGTCATAATTTGTTTATATAAACAGCTTTCATCCTTGCATCATGTTCAATGCAGAGATGTAAGTCAATGCAGTGGAGCATTGGTGTTTTGATAGGATTCATTTGAATTTTATTAGCATTTTTCATTTACAACTGAGACATCTTTTTTTTTTTTTTAAATAAATTATTGAATGGTCAGATCATATTGTTTTGCTGCCATTGTTTAGAAAACTAATCTCTTTTGGATGCTTTGCAGAATCTGGCAAATCGATCATTGGTTGATGATGTGCTCAGAAAGGTTGATGGGCTAAAGCCAATAGCAGATGAATTGGGTGTGCCATTATCTCAACTTGCCATTGCATGGTGTGCTGCAAATCCTAATGTTTCATCCGTTATTACTGGAGCCACAAAGGAGTCTCAGGTTAGTCTAACCTTAGTTCGCTTGCATTTATTAAAGAAGATACTTTTCATGCAGAGCTAGATTTAGTTGCAGGTTGTCTGGGGGATGTTGACAATGAAACTGATAAAGGAATTACTGAAGTTTAGGTGTAGTCATTATGGATTTCATTATTATATTGCCTATTTGGCATTATTTTGTTAATAATTAAATACTTCTAAATTAGTATGACAGTTTCCTTCCTGTATATCCAGATGATGTAAAGAATATACCGTAATTCGATTGGGGTTATTGATAGTCTTTTTGAAAGGGCTTGTAAATTTCAGTCATGATAGGAAGTGTTTTGGGAGAATGGTTCCTGCAGTTATGTACTTTGGATATCTACGTGCCAGAATCATTGATAGTCTTCTGCCTTCTCTCTTCAAGTTCTCTCTCGTCTTTTTTAGCCCACTCTTTGCCTTTATTCCCTTCTTAACCACCAAGATTATATCCTAATAAATGTCTGCTTTCTTTATGATTTCCTGTGCTGTTTGGAGAGGTTCTCATGTCATAACAAAGGGATGAATGGAAGGTATCAGTGCCTGATAGTTTGAAACTCTGAATAGGATTAAGGAGAAAGGAACATGAACTATATATTATATTTATATGAAAATTCAATTGAATCCATCAATTGCTTCTTCTTTCATTCAAGTGTTGTGTCCTTTTAGCACAGAAAAATCTAGCCATTATTTCAATAAATAAAAGTTTTTGGGTAATACCATCAAGAGGAAAAAGAAAATAACAAAATGTGCTTTTGTCCACATAGTTATTTTATTGCACCGGGTTTCAAAATGACCATCTCCGGAGAGAATTATGGAAATGGCATTTAATTAAGTACTTCCTACTTGTTTTATAGATGCTATCTTAAAATGTCTTGGGGATTGTCTGGTAACTTGTGTGCAGTACATCTATATCCAGAGATTGCCAGTATAAATTGTTTCTTTTGTTAAAATCAAGTTCATGCAAACTATTTAGTAATACTGAAGCTGATTTTAAAACCATGCATGATTTGTTTTACCGGTATAATAACATATATACTGTTTTGCTTCTCTTAGATCCAAGAGAACATGAAAGCGGTTGATGTGATCCCATTACTGACACCTGCTGTGATGGAGAAGATTGAAGCTGTTGTTCAAAGCAAACCAAAGCGCCCCGATTCATATAGATGAATTCAACCTGCCAGATTATGAATATATGTCATCATCATCATCATCTCCTGGTGGTACTGTAGCGCTAATGATTGCTGAATAATTGTTGTGCTTGATGTCATTACCATTTCCAGAGACCCCAACATTCCATTTCTTCTCTGCTTTTTCTTCAATCTTTCATCTAAATGATCAGTCTGTGATTTAACATTGCCGAACTGATTTTGGTGGCAGTATATTCTAGGGATTGGGATTTAGGACAATATTAATCTCTGCCCATATTTGTATGCATATGTATTGAATATTTTGTAATCGTATATTGGTGATGCTTTTTTAGTCTATAAATCCGGGCTGTACTGCTTTTGTCGTTTTGCAAAAAGACTTAGGCCATTTGATTTTCAATTTTATAAATAAAAGTAAGTTAAAATAAATAAAATATGTAAAAATAAAGATCGGTAAAAGTAAGTTTGGTAAAAGTAAGTTTGTCATAAGATGTTATGTTTGGATATTTTTTGATAAAATTATAGTTTGAGAAAAAGCCTATTTAGATTATAAGAGTTAAAAATATTTTTAGATATATAATATAAAATTAGTATTCTCTTTCTTTTTTAAAATTATGGTTTTAGAAAGGGAAAAGTAATTATCTCATTTTTTTAAATTATAATTTAATTATAATTTAATTTATTTTTTATTTTTTAAAAAGGATAGTTTGTATTTGCTCAAACATATTTTTTTTAAATTATAGTTTCTTTTTAAAAAAAGTCAACCAAATAAGTATACTTATGATTTTGTGGTTTGAGATTATATTAACATGGAGCTCATCGGCTGTAATGTGATATACTTTTCCTTGAGAACTTGACTAAATATGAAAAAAGAAATACTAAATATAGGTAAGGTACGGGGATTAAATAATATAAAGAGAATGATGTGAAGGAATATGATAATTTGATAATTATATAAGTTTTAAGTAAGTTTATTTGATAGGGGAAATATTTTTATTTTTATATTTAATTAAATATAAATAAATAATAAAAAGATTAAAATGCCTTTAGATCAGGAAAAAAAAAACTCCCGTCTTCTTCCATCCTCGTCAGCAGCATCTCACCTCCCACTGGCAGTACCTCTCCTTTCTTCCACCCTTACAAACATACTAACATGTGGATCTCAACACATTATAACATCAATCAAAATCAAAGACGGAAAAGGACGAGAGGGAAGACATAGATATGGGAGGGCATTGAAGCTTCAAAGGCGACACAAGGAGGAGGGGGAAGGTATGATGTGAGATGGAGGGTAAAGTTTCGAAGCACACGACGGTGACTTCAGACGCCCCACGATGATGAACAAAACAATTGAACTTCAGATCTGATGGAGGACAAGGACGTTGAAGCTTCGAACTTGGTGAGGTCCCAGCTGCGAACTCAAACAAGAATGGAGAACATCTAACGAAGGATGAGGAGGGATGAGAGGATGGTGGAGATGCTGGCAGTGAGGAAGAAGAAGAGGAAGAATGATGAAGGCAAAGATCTGGTTATGTCTTCATGTTTTTTTTTTCCAACTGTGAATGGTATATAACCCTTTCACTTCACTGTGAGGGGATTCATATGGATTTTTGGAGATGTTCAGTTTTATTGTAATTTAGATAGTTTAGATTACCTAGTCTAAGATACATTACCTACATATGTAAAATGTATGTTTAAGGAATTCAATTATCTATCAATTATGTTGTAATTAGTGACATGAGTTGAATTAAACATAGATGGATTGACTAAAAGCTAACCTATTCAGCCATTTATTTTATATTGTAGAGATAGTGTGGGCTGCTCTTATCCATGGATTTTACTTTGATGTAGTCTTTTTTTATAGCTTCGTTGGTCCCCCAAAAAGTTACCTTTAACTTATTTTTAAATTTAAATTTTTTGTTTTAATTTGATTAAAAAATATTTTAGGTATATAAATTCAGTGTAAGGCTTCTTCAGATAGAGGCCTAGAGGGACTCTCTTGAAAATATAAATTCTCTAATTATTTGCCAAAAGTTAGTAATAAACTAAGTAATAAAATTTGATTCGAGATCTAGAACGTAATTTAGACCTAAAACGTAATTTTTTTATTTATTTTGGCCGTCTCCACTTTTGTTTGTATCCCCGGGGAAAATTTATTCTAATACACATGAGAAAGTAGTATTATGCATTGTGTTTGTTTTTGCCATTTTAAATGATTTTTAGACTATTTGGTTTATATTTTTGTAAGTTAAATCGTGATTTTTAACTAATAATTTTTTTTTATCTAAATAAGTTTATAGTAAACTTCTCTACTTCTATTCAAATTTTACTTTTGTAAATTATAATTATCCTAACAGACCTTTTATAAAAAGATAATCTAAATGGGTACAAAATACTTCAAAAATAAAGTTCATATGCCCACGTATAATAGTGTTCATTAAATAAATTGATGAGGAACGTATTTAAATTTAAATAATACAACAAAGAATGTACTTCCAAACTAGATTATATATATATATAATTATAATTATTTTCTTTGGTTTATAATTTTTTTTCTCCTCATCCAAAATCATTGGTCAATCTTTCGAGCAATTCTTGTGTAAACTATGTAGTTTGTCCATGAATGAGATTGCATTTATTTGTAAGTAAATGCAATCCCATCTAATTACTTAGTTATACAAACATCCAAGAAAGTAAGATGGCTTCATCAGATAACTAACTAAATAAATAAAAATGAAACTTTCGCAGTAATTCCCTAAAATTCGAATATTTCCCAAAATTCTTAGGGTAGATGGCTTGAAAAATTGACGCTTGGAATCTTTTATTTTCTTTAATTCTTTAAATATTTCGAATTATTCCTTTGTTTTCTTTTATTCCAATCAAATTTGACACTTGGGCCCCACGTCTTGGTCGGGTAGGTCCCCCTCTCGTCCTCAAAAGCCGAACATAGTCATAGATCATAACGTGTTTATCTCCTTAAGGAATGTTCTAAATTCTTTGACATCACTCAAATGACAAAAACAAATTTCCATTTAATTAATTAATTATTACTGTTTGGAATTAGACCACTATTAAATAAATATTCCAGATTATTCATTATTGATTAAATTATTTAATTGATATTTCACTTGGGAGTCTGACGTGCTTGTCTAAATTGACCTGATACTAATCATTGTTACAGGAGTTAATAACTATGGGAGCTAATTCAATCCGGTAAATTACAATTAGTGTCCTGGCCTCCTGGCCGGCTATTGAGTTTGAATAAGTAATATATATATATATATATATATATTATGTTTATAATTTATAATCGACCCTTCCAGAACGAGTGACGCGAGATGTGAACTACACTATATATTAATGGTTTCTCTCAAATAAAACAAATATAAAGTGGCTTTATAACAACAGTATACAGAATATATTCCAGGAATAAAGTTCATTGTTACGAAATCTACAAATATATTTATTGGTATTTTTCCAAATCATTTCGTAGTGACCACATCAACTTTAGTTTTCCTTCACATCGTTTCTTACTTTTTGAATTTTTTTTCCTTTATTGAAGCTAGCAACTGGTGTGGAAAATTTATCACAAGACAGACATAAAAAATAACAACACATATAATACCCTTGAAAAAAAAAAAAGATTTTCGCATTATTAACTTGATGTGAACTTATTGTCCATTATTCATATTTATTTGACATAAAAAAGTTAAAATGACTATACAGGAATGAAACTTTTTAAATATATTTTCCTAAAAAAAAACTTCATATATATATATACATGAATATATTTGAGGATTTTTTTATCATATTATATATATATATATAACACAGTCGAACATGTTTTCAAGAAACATCCCCGAAATGTATATCGAAAGCAGCTGCAACTTTAAGAAGTAAAAGGAAAATAAAATAAAAAGAAAAAAGAAAAAAATAACTTGTTTTGGGTGGTGGGTTAAGAAAAACACTAACGAAAACAAAGGGTGCAGCATTCGCCAGAACATCATTAAAATTTGTTCTTTAAAGTCAAGATGAAAATGACAAGGTAGTTGTATAGATTCAATCTAAACACACACATACTTCATGAAACTCTCAGCGTAAGTGGATGTAAGCTTCCTTTTTTGTCAAATTAGTCGTTACACTTATTCTTACACGTACGCTGTCTTTCTCTCTACTCTTCAGAATATTTTAGATTCTTTAGGAAGGTTCTCCCTTAATTAATTCTCTGCTATATCTATATATATATATATATATATGACTATGAAGAACCTCAACACACACCCAACCCAACAATATCATATCATCAGAGACATCCATAAATATATACATATCAAACCCTTTCTTCATCTTTAACGATCAATGGGTAAGCAAAAACTCTCACTGATTATTATAAGACAATTCAAGGAGGCTGTGAAGAAGATGAAGTTGCTGTTGGGTCTGTGGGGAGTTCATTCAAGTGCAGGACGACGTCGTCCAATGAGCTCAAAGTTACAGAGATGGCGAAGCTTTGCTAGTGGTGGAGTCATGGGATTCCTTGAAAACAAAAGAAGAGGAAGAAGAAGGAGTACTTATGGGTGGGAGGAAGACGACGATGATATTAATGAAAGGGCAGAGAATTTCATCACTAGCTTTCGTCTTCAACTGAGCTTGGAGAGACAAATGGAGCTAAGGTGTTGCTCAAGCTTTGGTTTTGAGGATGATTACTGATCGATGATGATCGTGAATCTATACATATATGTATATATATATTCCACTTTTTTATATATGAATGATTGAATTTCAAGTTATATTTAGCTTGTTCTTTTGGATTTGTAGTATACTTCAGAAATAATGAAAATTTTGATTTCTTGTAGGGTGGTTTAAACTGTGGTTGTAGTTCTGATACATATGCCAAACCAAAATAATATATGAAACAACAATAATATAGCCACTTTTGTAAAATGTGCACTTCATATAGTTGGTATTATAGTTGTCAAGTGCTTGGGTGTGTTGGTATATATGCATTTCAATCAATTTATGTTTTTCAGCTTTTAAACATAAAAATAATTAGTGTTCATATTTCAAAAATAAATATCATTAAATAATAAGTACAAAAAGATTTCAAGAAATTAAAACTAGATCTCATAAATTAATTATATGGAGTTTGAGATAAGCTATATTATTCATAATTAATAAAGAGTGTAGCTTTTTATGCATTTCATTATAAATATTAATATTGATATACTGATTCTCTTAACACCAAACAAGTTAATATTAATGTCTAAAACATGTCTTTGAATGATATAATTTCTTTTTAAAAAATTTTAGATATAACTCTCATGGTGGGTTTAACTCACATTCAATTTCTATTTTTACGGCTTTGTCCGTTTTTTCATGACAAAAAGGCTGTGTTTTCTTATTTATTTTTTATTGGTTAACAAATGTTATAAGGTCATAATTTTATTGGAGATAAATATATAGAAAATTTTTAAATATAAATTTGAAACAACCAGATGAGGTAATTTTCTTGCTAAGTTGAAGTTTAGATACGCGACCATGGCCATATGAACACAGAAAACACGTCGCTAGCTTCCACAGTATCGATGCTGCACTATTTTAAGCAAATGTCATTCTCCGACGTATCCGTTCGAACACCGCGCCTCATGGAACGTTTTCCTCTCGCTCTCTCTCTTCCTCTCAAGCCTTGCCTCACAAACAAACCCGTTTTCTGGTTTCACCAAAACCCAAACTGCTCTAAGCTCCTTTCTTTTTGTTTTCTTCTCGGTGCTTCATGGATACCCTCGATTCCCAATACTTCCATTCCCTATCCCGACCATATATTTCATGCTTTCGGCGAATCTTCGGACATTCAGACAGGTACCCAATTCTGAAAATCAATTCCTTTTCACGTAGCTTTAGACCCCCATTTGATTCTGTGACACCGTCTCGTCATACCATTGTTTCTGTTGGTTTCATTTTGTTCTTATTGTAAGGAAAAAATGCAGCATTTGAAATTGGGATCTTTTGATTCCATTCTCTTCATTTTGTATCTTATTGACATTATTGTGTCTCTGCTTTTGCAGAGTTGGAATTCATAAGTTCCTTTATGGAACTAACGTGTAAATTCATTGCATGGGTTTCCTCTTTAGATTTTTAATGGCGGCCAAATATAATCTGCTAAGTTTCTCTGCTGGTTCATCTTACTAAGGGATTAAATAGTTATGTCATCTTTTGAATATACCTATGAACATCGGGGTTGAGGAGGTTGTGCTCAGTTCTTAACCATCATTGTCTACGATAAGTTGATATCTGGAAAACTAGCTTTGTTGCGACAGGGCAAAGGATTTATTAATATGAATTGAAGATTCAAGTGAGTTAAGTTACATTTGAGGAAACATATAGGCACTGGTTGAATATGTGTACGAACTAATATCCCAATGCTCTAGAGCAAAGGATGGTAATGTGGAGCTAGCTATAATTATTGTGCCACCATGAATAGTGAGGCTCCAGGTACTCCAGGCCACCGGATCAAAGGTGTGGTAACTACCGGTTCCAGTGATAGAATCCTTTCGGACAGCAATGAAGACACAGGTGAAGAATTTTCAACTGAGTTCTATCGTGATCGGTTTGGTTTAAGGAGACTGCATGTCACTAGCGATGTGGATAATCACCAACCAAATAGGTTGGGTTTTGATTATAATCAGAATTATCAGCAGCAGGTTTATGATGACCTTGCACGCGTTGTTGGCCTCAAGAGAATGGATTCTGATAGTAACTCTGATTTGTCAGATTTTGGTGCAACAGCAGGATGTGTTGCAGAACCTGAAAGCCGGGCACATCCTAACAATTTGAACAAGTTTCAGTGGGAACATGGTAGTATTGGACAACGATCTGGTAAATTTACTGAAGAACTTTATTTGGATCAACTTTGTTCAGGACCAATTGCTCCACCCATTTATGCAGCTGAATCCCTTCAGCCATGCCATCCTTATCCATCAGCATTTTCAGATGCTTCCTTTTATAAGAAGATAAAATTTCTTTGTAGCTTTGGAGGGAGAATATTACCAAGGCCAAAAGATGGGAAGCTCAGATATGTGGGAGGAGAAACACGGATTATATCCATAAGGAAAAACATTACTTGGGAGCAACTTATGGAGAAGACTTATGCAATTTGGAACCAAAGTCACATCATCAAATACCAGCTTCCTGGAGAGGATCTGGATGCTCTTATTTCTGTTTGTTCTGATGAGGATCTTCATCATATGATAGAGGAGTATGAAGAACTAGAACGAATTGGAGGCTCTCAACGGTTGCGAATTTTTCTCATATCTTCAAGTGAACCAGAAAGCCCGAAGTCTATTGAAGTAAAAGTCAATCTGCAAGGTGATGTTGATTATCAGTATGTTGTTGCTGTTAATGGCATGCTGGAGCCAGGTCCACGAAGGAGCTCTAGTGGGCAAGGTTTGGTAAGCCAGACAAGCCAGTTTGGAAATACCTCTGATATCAGTAGTCCAAGATTGTTTAAGGAATCAACTGCATCTGCATATGCCTGGGATGTGAAGGATCGCGGCCCTGTGTCCCCACATTTGGGAGGATTGCTATCAAAACGTGGTCCTCAGTTTGTAACAGCACTTCAGGTGCCAGGCAAATCATTCAATCAATCACCACCTAGTCCTATATCTCGTACTTGTGTTCAGCCTAAAGATCGGCAAATTTCCAACATAGAGCTATTTATGGATCAACCATGCAATATTGGTAATGAAGGCCTTGCTCCCTTTGTAAAGGAAAGAATTCAATGCGGAAATTCCTTGTATAGAGACGATGCCAATTATGTTGATCCAGTTGCATACTATAACAATCTTGCTCAAGGGCCTCCCTTTCTGAATTACCATCATAATAATCAACTTACAGTTGAGGTTGATCATCCCGATTATCTCAGTGATGATGTTCAATATCACATGAGAAGCCACAGTGAAAACTTTGTCTCTTCTCCAACATGTGGTCAAGGTGATATGATATTTGAGAGACCCCCACGTACAAATGAAGGTACATTCCATTTTGACAAGAATCTCTCTCATCCTGAACCGTCATCATCAGTAATTTCAGTGTCTAACGATAGAGATAGGGAGAAGTCTCATTGCAGATTGTTGCATGCACTTTCTGACCCAGTATTGCAGAAGAGTGATGAGAGCTCTGAAGATCATTTGGAGCCCTCCCTTAGAGTAACGGGAAACAAATTACCTTTAATGCAAGTTTCTAGTTCCTTTCGGGAAAGGCCATTACAGCCGAGAGAGGTAATTGATGGAAAAAACCTGGTAGCTGAGCATCAAATTCGGCCTGGTTTTGGAAAGACTGACAGTTTCGAGGGGATTTTGGATCCTAGTCAAGGGAGCTTGCTACTTGCAAATAATAATGATTGCAAACAAGTTGCTGGCCTGTTCACAGTAGAGTTACAAAGCAGTGAATGCAAATCAGCTGCTTCCTCAATAAATTCTGAATCCGCAAGAAACCTGAGGGAGCAACCACATGGTCTGCTACTAAACATGGCTGCTTCTGAATTTTTAATGAGGAGCCAAAATTCTACGATCTATCAACAATTTACTATGTTGGCAACGGAAAACGACAAATCATCTCAGCATGGCTCCTCTGATTTACATCTTATTGACTCACAAACTGAGATAGAGTCCATGCTGCTAGTCACTGTAAGTTTATTTGCTTAGGAATTTGTCAACTTGACCGTGAGTCTGCCATTGATTAATCCCTGTATTTTCATATTGTAATTCAGAATAAAAATAAGAAATCAGCTTCCAGAGGAGAGATTTTTCCCCCTGATAAGAATCCTGCTAATTGTCCTCACCAGAAGAATGAAAAGATTGCCATGGACCAAAATTCTTTCGTTGGGCATAACATTGAGTTATGCGACCAGTCACAGAGCTCTTTCGGCTCTCAGGAATTCAAGCAGCTAAATCCAGCAGCTATTGTCAAAGGACCAACTGATAGCAACTCTTCAGGCATTCAGTCATGCTCTAAAGTCGTCTCAGATGAAGATGAAGAGGATGAATCTGAAGCTGCGTTTCCTAAACAGGAAGAGACAAAAAGTGTCAGTCCAGAATCTCAAAGTGAGGTGAGAATCTTTAAAATAAGATTGCATCATATGGTTCATAGTTCTTAATTGTATGGTTGACCAAAGACTCTAATCTGTCATGATAGTTTGCAAAAGATGATAGTAGAGACTTCACTAAGCCAATTGGTTCAGCAACTGCTGAAATAGAGGCTGAACTCTATGGTTTGCAGGTATGAAATTACTATAATTTCAGAATCCGGTGCAATTTAGTTTTGTCTTGAATGCTTAAATTCCATTCAATATTATTTGGTGGATGAGTATTTTTTTCTCACGTCGCTCTCTAAGAAATAGTCATGCAAAGTTTTCATTAAAAAGTTTTTAGCATCACGTTGATGATTAATGCTGCACACAATAAACTATATTCTTGAAGTTACATTTCGGAAGGGTTCTGACGTGTAAATGCTGGTATTTGATCTTAATAAATTTTCTTGATCCTTTCAGATAGAGCCTGCTAGTTTTTCAAAGTTATTATTTTTCTTCGGTTGAGATAGTAACACCATGCCTTCATTGGTGTGGATGGGAAAGTGGAATGTAGGAGAAAGGTGTTATCTGTTTCCTCCTTTTAAAAAAAAAAAAATAGGAAGGATATCGGAATTTACATGAAATATATTAATTACCCAACCACGGAAGTACAGATTTTCTGGCTATTTCTGAAATGACCATTGTCATATCATGTTATCGATAACAAACTACTTTGAATTCAATCGGAGCCTTCAAAAAGCGCAAAAGCTATGGTGAAACTAGAATTTCTTAATTTCCACCTGATGTAGAATGAGAAAAGAGTATTATTGATAATTATTTGTAAATTGGCTTAATCGCTTATTTACAAATAATTACCAATATTTGCATTGACCATATCTTTCACGATATTCTTTTTCCCTTCTTCGTCAGTATCATAGGGTTGTGGAAATCTCTTGTGGAGCAAAGAAATGCATATAGATCAGAAACAACACTAATGGCAGTAGCAATTTGCTAGAAAGCAGTGAAGTTTGGAGATGAAAGGTAAGGGAATAGTGTTATAGAGCTAGCTTTTTATGTGTTTAGTAATCAGGCAAGCCAGAAATTGAAAGGAGAAAAGGGAAGACGGGAAAGGGGCATGAGGAGGGAGAGAAAAAGAAAAACGGTGCTATTTCTAGTTTTAGATGTACTTATTCGGAAACTGTGCTGAGAGTTTAGTACTGATGAAACTTATAGAAGAACGTTGGACATTCTAGGTCATTATCTATGCTCTTTTCAATTGAAATTATGGATAAAAAGTTGCTTTGACTAGTTAATATTCACACGTAGCTGCTCCACTCTTTGCTAGATGGCATTGGACATTTTCCCACTACAGTATGTCGTTACAGGGGATTCAGTGTGGGGTAAAGAGTTGTAGTTGGATGGAATTACGAGGGTATGCCAGCTTCAAGGCCCCCATATAATTACTCCTTCTGTTTTAAACACATATGACAGAAGTTAGTTTAGTTGTCCAAGAATAAGGCTGGTTTTATTATATATTACCCCGAGTTTTGTGAATCTAACATTAGGAAGAGGGACCACAGTCACACATTAATTGGTTTCATGTCGGATGTGCCTTCATGCTTTTTCTCCTCAGTTTCACTGAATAGAAAAACCTTTTCCATACCCCTCTCATGCCTTGTTGCTGCTGCCTCTTGACATCCTTTCCTTCTATCATATCTTAGTCAATCCATAACTCCCAAAAGATTAATTAGAGCAGTGCGTTATATTCTCATGAACATTAACAGGAAAAATGTTTAAAGATATGTTTGACAAATAGCTACTTTTATGTTGCTGTTAATCTTGTCACATCCTCCTGTGTTCGTTGGAAAAAGACACACAAAAAAAACCTTCTGTGTTCTAATAATCTCCTTCCATTTCTTCTTTTATTTGCTTTACCCTTTTAGTTTGCCCTCCTTTAATTTGTTTTAGTAGGATAAGAAGAAGATAAATCAAAGCCCACTCGTATTGATGTTTTTTTTTTTGGCCAGACACTCGTTTTCATGTTTAACCTAACATTTGTGATGAAAATTTGCAGATTATTAAGAATGCTGATATTGAAGAACTGCGAGAGCTAGGATCTGGAACATTTGGAACTGTTTTTCATGGAAAGTGGAGGGGAACAGATGTTGCAATTAAGAGAATCAAAAGTAGTTGTTTTTCTGGCAGATTATCAGAGCAAGAACGGTTGGTAGGTGTACATAATTATAAGCAAGTTGAATTTTGCCAGTATCCTTTTTCTTTCTGTTCCCATTCTTCTTATGCTCACATCAATTCATACATATATTATTTATATTGCCAATTGATAATTTTAGTTGTAAGAGTCATTGATGGAAAAGAAGTTTTATGATGAATAAGAAATTAATTTTATTGACTTGCAAAATATCAGTTTTGGTGACTGTTCAATGCAGTATGTAAAAAATTTTATGTTACAAGGATAGAGGCTAACATTATATGTATATGCAGATTAAAGATTTCTGGCGAGAGGCAAAAATTTTGTCAACTCTTCACCATCCAAATGTGGTGGCCTTTTACGGGGTAGTTCCAGATGGCCCAGGTGGGACATTGGCAACTCTAACAGAATATATGGTGCATGGATCACTGAGGAATGTCCTCTTGAAGAAGGAAAAGTTAGTTACTTCATGAGAGCCATTTTACTTGCAAAACATTAACTAGAATTAAATTGATGTCACTCTTTTCATCCTGCAGAGTGCTTGACCGCCGAAAAAGGCTTATGATTGCAATGGATGCAGCCTTTGGCATGGAATATTTGCATTTTAAGAATATTGTTCATTTCGATTTGAAGTGTGATAATTTACTTGTCAATTTGGGGGATCCTGAACGGCCTGTGTGCAAGGTAACTTGTGGCAGATACAAGAGTATGAATTTTCTTTCTGACATTATGGACTTTTTCATCAATTCAAACCAAGTTTGGTTTATAACTATCTGGGGTCATGGCTCAAAGCATAGAAAAGATTGCCAACTATAGGAGTCATTAACATCAATTTATTTTAAGAAAATACAACCTGAATAATGCATGACAACTAATTTCTTAAGAGCTTAGTGTTTTCAATGTATCCTTTCTTTAGATCCTTGTATGGACTTATTGTGTAAAGAAAATTGATGGACCAACCACCTTGGTAAAAATGTGCTCTGCTAGGTTGCTGATTTTGGCCTATCAAGAATTAAGCGCAACACGCTTGTTTCTGGTGGTGTCAGAGGAACCCTTCCCTGGATGGCACCCGAATTATTAGATGGCAACAGTAGTGGAGTCTCTGAGAAGGTTAGCAACTCATTTGTGTGTCTAGCTCTGTTTTTTAATCCTTTAATTTCATCCATTTGCTTCCTGATGGATGGCGTGAACTCTCTCCAGTGGAATGTAATATGTGAAGTTATCTTCTTTAATAGGTTGATGTTTTCTCATTTGGCATCGCAATGTGGGAAATCTTGACTGGGGAAGAGCCATATGCTAGCATGCATTGTGGTGCCATCATAGGTAAGCAAGTATAATCTTAACTATGTCATTTGATTAATAAAATCAGCAATGTTTACTGTTTTACCATGTCAACTTTTGAGCTTCTATCCCCTTTTCTGGCTCTGTATCATCAAGTTGAGCTGAGAATTTCTTGTATTCAATTATCGAAAGAGTAAAACTGCGAATATTGAAACCTCATTTGAATTCTAAGGATGCTTTATGTATTACTAATGAAGGTGGGATTGTGAATAATACGCTAAGGCCTCCAATTCCAAAACGTTGTGATTCTGAATGGAGAAAGCTGATGGAAGAATGCTGGAGCCCTGATCCTGCAGCCAGGCCATCCTTCTCAGAGATAACAAATAGATTTCGCCTTATGCTAACGGCTCTGCAGAAGAAGAAACACAATCCTGCAACTTGATCAGAGTTACTCTTTCTTCTTCCCTTTTGTTTTCTTGGATTGAAAATGAAATGCATATAAAAAAAGAAATATGTAAAGAAATGTTTCAAGTAATTTGGTAGATCTGTTTGTATAGAAGCCGTAGTTTAGATGTCTAACACTTAGCCAAAATTGTACATATGAAACCCACACGTTTCCTCACTTTGTGTCATTTGTCAGGTATATTCTCTTCCCCCACATTTAAATACTCAAGAGTCTCATGTCATATTTGAAAATGTAGAGTAGAACAATTAGTTATTGAGTGTTTCGCCCTCTCCTTATTTGACTATATTTCATAATGTTAGTTGGAAGAATTTGAGGCTGTTCAGAAAGAATTTTTCTGGTCGTTGCCCCAAAATAGAAATGACACTATTTATTAGTTTTTCTTATGTTTTACAGAAATATAATGTACACAAGAGTCATATTTAATATTGATACCAAAAAAATCTTGATTTTGATATATGTAATTCATGCTAAAATGAAATTGATGGTAACAGAGTTATTGAAAATTTTATACTTCTATGAAAAAGTTATATGTTGATTGTGTCTTAATAAAAAAATCTTGAGGATAAAAATATAAAATTATATTTAATAATTTAAAAAGATAATCTTTTCTTGATCATTGCATGAAGGAAGATATTTTATTTTAACAATTATTTATTTTTATATTTTAGGAAGTACTGTGGACATATTTCAAATATTATTAAGTGAAAATAACATTTTTGCAGCTTTGGGATCATTTTAATTTTAAATAATGACATTGTGGATAATCCATCATTTGTCTGCATACGCGTCACTTGCCATTTGCCATGCTTTCTTTTATCTCATACGGCACGCGTTCATATGCCAACCTTCCCAAATACAAACGCCCCTACAAGCGCGTGGGCACAGCTCCCATTTTTCTGCGGTTATGCTATGCTGCTTTGCTGTTCAGTGTTAAGTATTTACGCTAAAATGTAACCAAAATAAGCCACCTGTTAATTGGTTCAATGAATTATAGTAGTTTAACTCGATATTTCGAATTCAAGTAAATATTGGATGGTAGAGTTTATTGTTAAACTTAATTTGAATTAATCTGAGCTTAATAAATCTTTTCAATTGAAGTGGGATAAGTTAAGAATACCGAATGCACAAAAACAAATGTACCCAACATAAAAAAAATCAATCTCTTAAAATTGAATCTAAATTTCAAGAACTATTATTTTATTTTATTTTTAATTATTAGTTAGTGAATTATTTGACCTTTGTTTCTTTGGGTATTCTAACTTTAGAAAAATAATTTTGTAATAAATTACACAATATTATAACTAACCACAGATGATTATTTGAAAAGTACTATATCTCATACTCCATCCGATCCTTTTTATAAGTCGCATTCTAAAAATTTTTTATGATTTTATGTGTAACTCATCTTTCATAGGTTTTTAAAGTATTAATTACTTTATTTAAAAATATTCTTATTTAATTATAAGAGAGAAAGTAAATTGTTTAAATTTGTAGTATTTATTTAAGGGTAAAGATGGAAACTATATTAATTTTAAGACAATTTTAATAATGTAACAAACTTATATTAAGGATCAGAGAAAATATTCTTCAAATAAGATAATAACAATAATTGGTCTTGCTTTTCTTTTTCTTTTTTTTAATTTTTTAGTGTTAGTATATAATATCCACCCTCAAGAAATTGATTTAGATTCATCTAAGACGGGAAAATAGTCTAGTATTCTCACCTAAACTTAGCTTTTGATAAAAAAATTGTCTAATTTTCCTTTTACTTATTTAATTTTTTTAAAAAA
This sequence comes from Adenanthera pavonina, assembly GCA_026686845.1. NCBI lineage: Eukaryota > Viridiplantae > Streptophyta > Magnoliopsida > Fabales > Fabaceae > Adenanthera > Adenanthera pavonina. The sequence goes on along the minus strand of JAIVEN010000026.1, from coordinate 9,067,319 downwards.
TCATCATTTACATTTTTTGACCACCCAAATCATTGTTAACCTTGGCCGCTTTTCTTTGAAAGAAAAAAAGTTGGCTACTTTAATGCTATACTTGCACTTCATGGCAAAAAAAACGAATTATACTTGCACTTGAGATTTCCATTTTTTCTTTTTTACATTCTTATCCATAATTTCATAATACCAATGTCTAATACTTTTGGTATAAAAATCAAAAGAATTCTGACAAAAAAAAAGAATAAAATTTTAATAAAAATAAAAACTATTTGACATTTATTTTTTTTATTACAACTTAATATTAAATTAATAATTATTTTTATTATTAAATATAAAATAATTTCATATTTATAACTTTTTTATTTCAATCCGATGTACCAAATTAGTAATTTGTAATTGATATAACTCGCCAGAGGCTGCGGTGGAGTTGTACTCAACCTTTGCGGCATCATCGACGTCATCGTGATCGTCCACAATGTCTCACTCAACGCTAAACAAAGCCCATAGCTTATCTATTATAATATCTATTTTATATGATAATATCCATCTCACAGTTCTTGACCTCTTTCTTCCAGATCCTTTTTATGTCATTTTTATTCTAATATAAAAATTAGTTTGCTTTTCTCAACATCTTTTCCCAAGTTTATTGTCAAACGATATATAATATTTCTCGCGCTCACGGATCATTTCGATTCCAAATCTCACGTCTCCTGCGTTTTGCTTAGCTTCGCTTCCTTCCTCGTCTGAACCCTTTTCGCATTCATTCACGAAGATGGAGAAAGCCATCAACAGGCAAAAGGTTCTACTTGACCACCTCAAGCCTTCCTCGTCTGTTTACGGAAATGAATCATCCCTCACTGTGAGTACAATTCCTATGAATTTTTCAATCGATTTGCGTTTGTTGATTTTTTTAATTCGTTTTGATTACGGTGTTCGGTATGGGGAAAAAATACCCATCTATTTCTTTGTCTAGAACTAGATTTAATGATTGATTTTTGGCTTAAAATTTTGTTTGAAGTTTTCTTCCTTAGGTATGCATTTGTATATTTATGTTGATTTTCAGACAGTTCCGGTAATTACGTTTCTCTGTTGACTTCTATTTATTAGGCTTCGGCATGTTTGGCGGGGGATAGTGCTGCTTATCACAGGACTTCTGTATTTGGGGACGATGTTGTGATTGTGGCGTAAGTTCTTGTCTTAGTGTTATGGAATTACTGAAGTTGACTAGTCTTTCATTGACTAATTAACTGTTCCACTTTGTATTTGAATTTATCGGGGGTCGTTGTTGTTTATGGAATCCATTTTATCATATTTTAAATCGTCACGTTCTTATTACTAATTATTATTTGCAGAGCATATCGGACAGCAATTTGCAAATCCAAACGTGGTGGTTTCAAAGATACTCTTGCTGATGATCTGCTAGCTCCTGTCTTGAAGGTAAGATTTTTTTTTTTTTTAAATACTAACAGATTTGATTTGGCAACTATATTCCTTTTACAAGCATTGCGATCTTGTGTGTTTCCATTGTGCTGGATGCTCTAGTCCCTATCTAGTTAGATTCCTGAGTTCTAACCATTCATTTGACTTGTATGTATGCTCAACCTTGATAATGAGGTCTGAATTTAATTGTAGGCTGTAATAGAAAAAACCAACTTGAATCCAGCTGAAGTTGGTGACATTGTTGTGGGCACTGTATTGGCGCCTGGATCTCAGAGAGCTAGTGAATGCCGAATGGCTGCATTTTATGCTGGTTTTCCTGGTATAGGTCTATGTAAATAGGTCTTAATTAACCTTATAAGTTATGCTGTTTTAGAAAACTTACGTTTGACAATTTTTATGGTCCAGAAACTGTACCTGTTAGAACAGTGAATAGGCAATGCTCTTCTGGGCTGCAGGCTGTTGCCGATGTAGCTGCAGCTATAAGGGCTGGCTTCTATGATATTGGTAAAGAATGCATCAAATTGTTTGGAATTTCTTATGTTAATGTGCCTTTGAACACTACGCTTACCTTTAAATATATTGTATAGGCATTGGTGCTGGTTTGGAATCTATGACAAGTAATCCAATGGCGTGGGAAGGATCAATCAATCCTAAAGTATTTCTCCCTCTTCACCTTGGCTCAGCACCTTTTCCACATAATAGCATTTGACTTTGGTTTCTGGAAACGGAACCTTTGAAAGGGCTTGAAGTTTCTGATATTAACTTATGTGCTTTGGTAGGTAAACAGTTTTGAACAAGCCCAGAATTGTCTTCTTCCTATGGGCATTACCTCCGAAAATGTTGCACACCGCTTTGGAGTGTCAAGGGGGAAACAGGATCAGGCAGCTGTAAGATGAACATATCTATTAACGCAATACATCATTTTTATTTTTATTATTATTATTTTTATAAATGGTATATTTTTAGTTTGATGACTCCTGTAAATTCTCAACAATGGTGTTGGTAGGTTGAGTCTCACAGACGGGCAGCCGCAGCCACTGCTTCTGGTAAATTTAAAGATGAAATCATCCCAGTTTCAACCAAGGTATATAAAATTAAAGTTTCAATTTATTTGGTGAGTATGTGGTATTTCTTTGGGTTCCTAGGTTGTTAATAAACTTTACTATAATATAGATTGTGGATCCAAAAACTAATGAAGAGAAGGCTGTCACCATCTCTGTTGATGATGGAATTCGACCTAATGCGACACTGTCTGATTTGACTAGGCTCAAGCCAGTGTTTAAGAAAGATGGGAGTACCACTGCTGGTATTAGATCATCAAGCATATATGATTCTTTTTCTCAAACTTCTCTGTTGATTCATCTTTTTTCATCATTTGATTCCTGTGGGTTAGGTAATTCTAGCCAGGTGAGTGATGGTGCTGGGGCTGTTCTGCTGATGAAAAGAAGTGTTGCAATGCAGAAGGGACTACCCATCCTTGGTATATTCAGGTACATAAGTGTGGTAGCATAGAAAACATCATCTTAGCAAATTTTTATATGCTCTAATCTATCATGCTTTATGACTCATCAAGGGACAATAGAATTGTTATCACGTGCCCTTGTCTCACTTGAATTTAGATGAGCCTCCAAGCACCCACATCACACTCACACCTACCCCCAAGTAAGAGGATTTGAACGTAGCAGTCAAATTGTGATATGTATTGCAAATTGAAAAGCATGTTTTTGAATCTTGAATTGTAAAATGTACCAAATTGTAAGATTTAGTAGCAAGTGAAAATAGCTTGAAATATAAAACATGAGACACGCACACATGTTCTTATTACTATGCATGAAATACTCAAGATAGTAAATTTAATCCAAGAGTTATGAAAAGTACTTAAACCTTAGTCATAGATAAGCTTATTAGTCATGATTTGTGAATAATCAATTCTTGAAATAATCTCAAGTAATATCCTTCTTTACTTTCCTTATAAGAGGCACATACAACACTTGACTACAACAAACACTACCATGCTAACTCATCATTTTCACTTATTTCTCAATGGCAAAGTTATGTTATTTTTTTTTTAGGTAAAATGGCAAAGTTATGTTACTGTGCCATATTGGTTTCAGTTGCACTATTCATGATCAATTCAGCTGTGGATTTATTATATCATCGGCTCTGTGATTCGTGGCACATCATAAGATTTGAATTGTGAGCTTTACAATTTTTACTTTTATGGATATAAATTTGAAAAATCTTAATGACGGAACAATAATATAGTATTCAAACTTAGTAAAAAAGAAGGATGTTTCTGTTTTTGAGGAATAGTATCTATATTTCTACTATAACACCATATTCTCATCTTTATCGTTGTATTGGATTATTTTGTATTCAAATTCCACTGGGTTAGTTCTGATGAACATCTGATGAAGTTGTTGAGTTTCAGGGACCTGTTCTCGGATCTGCATGTTCATCTTTTCTGATAAGATTTTGTTCAGTTGTACTTTATTACAACCCCAATAAGATCATATTTGGCCATCATGTAGGACCTTTGCTGCAGTTGGTGTGGATCCTGCTGTCATGGGCGTTGGCCCAGCTGTTGCAATTCCTGCTGCTGTAAAGGCTGCAGGTCTAGAGCTTAGCGACATTGATCTTTTTGAGATAAATGAGGTATCAAATTAATATGTTAATTTTTTATATTTCTTTTTTGTTCATTTTTATATTTACTCGAGTCAAGTGCATTTGTCCAGGCATTTGCCTCCCAATTTATCTATTGCCGTGACAAGCTGGACCTTGATCCTGAAAAGATTAATGTTAATGGAGGTGCAATTGCCCTTGGGCATCCCTTGGGTGCAACAGGTGGAGACTAGAAATTCAAACTTCTATCCTATAATTTCATATAATTATTAGCAGTTTGATTTTGGTAACTTGGGCACTAAACACTGAACCTCCTGTACATTCGAGGATGTTAAAAATTATCATTCTGCTGTAGGTGCACGCTGCGTAGCAACGTTGTTGCATGAGATGAAACGTCGGGGAAAGGACTGCCGATTCGGAGTTGTATCTATGTGCATAGGTATTACTTCGCTTTCCCTCTCTAATTGTATATGTGTGTGGCTATTGTTGTCTCCTCTCTCCACAGGGTATAATGGATATTATATTGTCAATTGTGAGCAGGCACTGGAATGGGGGCAGCTGCAGTGTTTGAGAGAGGAGCTCATGTTGATGAGCTTTGCAATGCCCGCAGAGTCAACGACAACCTTCTTCTATCCAAGGATGCTCGGTAGACCTCCATATCAAGATTTCATAAGTTGGCTAATTTTTCCTTAAAAAATGTCTGTCACAGCTTTTCAGTATATGCCCCCTATATTTGAAACAGACTTGCATAAGAGTGGAGAGTCATACTTTACTTCTCCCTGGCTAAGTTGTCTTTCTTGTATGAAAAACAATGACTTCGATGAGTTAATGGAATGGAATTGTGCTCTGAACGCTGTTGCCCTATTCATTTAGACCCTAATTATGTTTAGTTGATATTCAAGCGGCGGTTAAGTTCGTTTACCATATATGCATGGTATAGAAGAAATCGTAAATTTGCATTCAGTGATGATATTTTGTAATAGGATCACTAATTACCAAGTGAAATTAACTGAGATATCATTTATAAGATTTTTTTTTAAAACCGAAATCATTTTAAAGATGGAACAAGGCGTTTTTGGAATTTTGTTATGCATGAACTATTTGAAAAAAGATGCTTTAAGTTTAAGATCACTGCACTTGAATTTCTTTTTTCAAATGAAGTAGTTTTCTTAAAAGTTAATTTCATCTGTTTCTTTTTTTTTTCAAAGATTTTATTCTAAGAATCTGAATAAATACCAGCACGTATATGGTACTCACACGTTATATGGTACTCACACGTTTCAACAATTGAATTAGAAACATTGCAGTTATTATCAACTATAAAATCTGAAGAAAAAAAATTTTGATAAGGAGGCTATGGCAAAGCTATGCATACAAAAAGAAAAAATTAGGGCCATAGACTGCCATTTACATTCATGATCGTATAGGCCTACAATGTAATCAACTTATATATTATAAGCTTTTCTCATAAGCCAATCAGCACCAGTGTTAAAGAAAATTAAATGGGTTACTCGATTGTGTAAGTTACAGGTTTAAAATTTAATAGTCTAACTGAAGTTGGACTAGTCATAATTAAATAATATATACTTGATTCATGTCATAGAGATTTGATAAAATTTTACGTTAAATGTCAAGGGTCTAACACAACCTTCCTTCTTTATCCGAGTTTGGGATGTATAAGCTGGGTGGTTAAAGTAAAGAAAAGTTTCAAGCGTTGTTTATAACCGTAAGATACCTACTAAGAATAAAAGAAAATTTTATCGAACTGTCATAAAGCCAACGATGCTATATGATAGTGAATGTTGGGTTCTAAAAGGACAACAAAAGTATAAGATGGGAGTAACAGAGATAATAATGTTGAGATAGATATGTGATCACATATGAATGAATAAAATACGAAATAATTGTATACGAGGAAAAATTGGAGTAGCATCTATAAAAAAAAATAATGAAAAATTGTTTAAGGTGACTTGGGCATGTACAATAAAAAGGACAAAATGAGCTAGTAATGAAAGTTAATCAAATAACTTGGAACCCTATTAAAAGACGTAGAGAAGACCAAAAAGGACATTAAGAAAAGTTATATGGTGTGACCTCTTAATAAATTATTTATTTTAAAAGATGGTGTTTGATAGAGACACTTGACTTTGTATGATGCATGTAGCTGATCCTACTTAGTGGGATAATGTTAATGTTGTTCTTGTTAAATAATATATACTTAAAAGATAAAAACATGGACTATCCAAAGCAAAAAAAAAGAGACAGATTTAATTCCAAAGAAAATATGAAAAGCTAATACATAAGAAGGTATAATTGCAAAGTAATTGAGTTTTCATTCAAATTTATAATTATATATATCAAAACACTGGTTTTTTGTCTTCTTTCTTCTTTTCTGGTCTCCATTCTTCACTATATTCTATAAATACCAGATTTTTTTCACCATTTCAACAAGATTATCTTTGCTTTAAATTGGATAAACCAATTTAATACTAGTTTTCCCAATTCTTGACCAATTATACCAATGCTTGACTAATTCTTCGCCGGGTTCTATAAGTGTTCCGAACCGGACTAGTAGCTAGTTCTCAGTTCAATTGAACCATTTGGTCTGATTTTCATAACATTAATTGGGGCAATAGGTAACTTCTTTAGAGCTGTGACTTATGAATACCATTCAATTTTGCGTAAGTTGATGCTTAATTTCATTCACAATAGAATGTTCGTTGTTGTAATCCCATTTGACTAAAACTGAGGCTTTGAAGGAGTCACTGAAAATTTTCACTTTGAGAAATCTCAATTCCCGACGAAGTCTTAAACCAAACCAGATGAAGATGCCATGAATTTTCGCGATGGTGTTGGGGAGGAATCCCATTTTTCTCCTGGAACCGCAAAGCTAATGCTCCCACTTTTCACAAATTCAATGTTTTGATGCAGGAATACTTATTTAAGAGCCCAATGATAATTGTTCAGCAATGCTTTCAACTACCTGATCAAGTTTGACACCTACAAAATCAATTTTAACTCTCTAATTTTGTTTTATTTTAATTGGTTTGATCATTTAAATTTGGTTTTGATCTGATAATGTAGCAAACGGACAAATATAGCAAAAATGAGGAGGAAATTGAAATACATTTTAGAGGAAATTTCACTCTCTGAAATTACACGCATTCTTTGAAATGCCTAGATTACCAAGCCTTTTTATTAAGACATATCGACTTCAATGACTTAAATGACTTCCTCCATAGTAAAAAAATATAAACTGCACTTGATTTTGTCTTGATCAAAATACTTTTATATCTATTATTCATATAGTACAAAAAGGAGGGGCCCCGGGGGGCGGGGGGGGGGGGGTGTGGGGGTGTTGTGTGGTTGGGTTGTGGGGAGGACTATGAGCTTCGGACTTGCCACTGATTAGCGGACTTTGTTAGCATTAGCAGGTGTTGATTTCAACACCAGCGTTACTCAAGTTTCCCTAACATACGCATTCCAAAACTAATAATCCCAAAGACAATAGAAGGTCGTCAGCAGCACCATAATAGTAACTGCAAAATGAATAGGCACTTTTATTACACCACTACGCCCTTAGCCACTAGCAGATAATAGATGTTATCTTGCTCGGCATTACCTTGAAAGACAAAAATGAGACTGCTAAGAAAGTCCATCGCAGCACGAGAATTTATGATGCAAGGCAAATTATATTAGGTGATAGATGATTTGCACACTGGGCACGAGGTCCTCCTATGGAGCCAAGGATCAATACACTGCCAGAATGCAGGTTAGTTAGCAGGTTTAAAATTTACTCTTCCCCAGAAGGAGGAAAAAATTATAAAATAAAGATTAGTTGGAAGGTCATACATCTTTATGGAATTTGTGCAAACAGGGAAGATGGCGAATGGTTTCTCCCATAACTGGAATCTCAAGACATATGGCGCATGCCTCTTGGAAGTTGTCAGTCTGACAAAAATGAAGAGAAGCATTAACCATCAAATCAGTATCAAATATACGAATGAGCGCAATGTCAAAGTGCATAACTGCCAATACCCTAATTTCACTTGATACTCATGTAAGCATTACCTGTATAATGGACTGCGGCAAACTATTGATCTGATGGACAGATGCACCAGAATGTTGGTGATTGTTCTCGTCAAGGGCCAATAACATTTCATAATCATTTCTGTATGAATGAAAGAAGTAAACCTTTACTTATATACAGAAGGGGAGAATATTTCCTAATCGTTTCTGGAGTTCCAATACAGAACAACTTTACACCAAGTTCAAGTATTTTTTTTGTTTGATGGGTGGGTGTTGTGGTTTTTTGGGGGGGGGGGGGGGGGAGGGAGAAGGGGGGTGGTGTTGTGGTGTATATCCCAATATGAGCATAGAAAGATAAAGCAGTGACATATACAAAATGCCAGTTGAAAACAGCACTATACCAATGCCCTTCTCCCTATTAAAAACTAACTTCAGCGATTAAAAACTTATTTTCCTAACTACACTAACTTTGAAATGAACCGCAAGTATCTCAACAATTTCAGATAACTTATGTAAAAACAATAGCACAGCATATGAGCAATTGACAGTTATCACTGCTTTTGTGTATTCTCTATCTTACCATATATCAGATAGTAGTGTCTAATATGGAAGACAAGGATATACTAAACTACTAATTCATCTAATTGCCCAAAATAATAGTGGTAGCAGGCAACAAAAGAGGAGGAGACTCTTGCAGTGTTGCAGCAGCACAGAGTTAACCAAATGGAAACTTTGTTATGACAGCAACATCAATCACGGTTAAAAGTTTATAGTACCCATATCTCTCTAGTTGAGCAGGAAGATTCAAGGAATATTATCCAAAAATGAATATAATCTTATTCAAAATCCACGCAAAGAAAGAACTTGTGTCAAAAATAATTATAATAATAAAAATAAAACTTCACTTTGGACCTGAATTGCTTCCGAAGCTTCCTCATACCAAATGTGCCATCATAGGAATTCTTGAACAAAAATGAAAAAATAAATCAGGCCAAAAGTTACTAGTTTTAACATTCGACCAGTAGATTAACATCACATTCATGTCCCTACTCAACTAATTACTTTCACTTACAGTAATTAAACAGAAAATTTAGCTGTCAACCTAAAAAATATACATTTCCTCTTAAATGTTCTTAAGTACGTTGGCTCCCAACATTTTCCATCCACACACAATGGATAAATCAAGGAATAATTGTATCCAAGATGACCTTTCTTAATGAGAAATACAGCAAATCGACCAACACAAGAAAGAAATGTGATTGATATGCATAAATTTATCACTAAAAGCTTACTCATTGAAATCCCGATGAGCTTGAAAAATGTCTTCATCAATTCCCATGTCACTAATATCCCCAAGTGCATTCTCTAATGCTTCCAATATATCAAGTCTCTGAACAAGAGAGACAATTACAGTTTTAGTAATTTACTCCCAATACATTACACAAATGAGGGAAAAATAGAGTGGGAAAAGAGAGGAGAGAAAAAGAAAGAGGAGGGGGGGGGTGGTTTCAATAATATTGATGAAGAGAAGACAGTTACCAGAAGTTAATATTCTCGCTAAACAATACATTTTACAAAAAGCAGGCATAAGTTGAGGAAAAATAATTTCTCAGGCAAATGTGTGTCATACTTGAATATAAAACACTCAGATTAACAAATTTAAAAAATAACAAAATAGATTACTCCCCTGATACATATAAAACTCAACTCTTCAGGATGGTAGAACAATTAAGTGCTTGTTTGATTCCCCTTTTGCAAAAAGAAACCATGGTTTTTAACCATGGTTTTCTAAAAGATGTGTTTGGCCAAACAGAAGATAAACACAAACTGACTTTTTGAAAAATGAAAAGTGGGTTAAACTATGGTTTTGAAAAAGGAGGGAAGAAGTTACTTTTCCTATAACAAAACGTAAGTTTTGGAAAAGGAGAAGCAAATTTACTCTATATTATACATCTAAAAGTACTTTCAACCTTTATCATCCAAACAAATTTTTTGTCAAACTTACTTTTACAAAAAGAATATCCAAACATATCAACTTACAACAAACTTACTTTATCTAAACTTCATTTACCTTAACTTAATTTTACAAAACTGAGAACCAAATGGGCCCTAATATGTTCAATACTAAAAATGTAACAAAAATAAATTAATGAGCATTTACCAAGATGGATCCTTTCTATCAAATGTCTATTATGTCTATGTAATTATTACTTAAAATGATCATCTTTTGTTTTAACATTTTAAGTAAGAGACACAAGGATCATTTTCTATTCCTAAAATCACTATTTTAATTCCACTTTCCATTTCATTTCTTTGCATCATGTGTACCAAACTACCTCTAATACACTAATACTAAAACTTTTAAGCACAATAACTTACATAACCATCAATAACTCCTACTCAAAATCATATATTGCAGAAATATAAATATTCTAATGTCACTGTTTACTTCAACAACGGTAAAAGGGTCACAATTCCCATGCACTCATTTTTTTTTATGTTTATCTAAGAATGTAATAATATTTAAAACATAATTCAGTAGTGAGTATCCAGGGATCACATCCTGAACCATCCCAAAAACCCATGCTACAAGTGATACAACAAAATTTTAGATTCATCTGTGACATTATTAAAAGTAAACTATCACTCAATCTTAAAATTCTAATATTAATAAAAGAGTCCTGTAGAAAATAAGGAAGCAATAGTATGATATTCATAACATCTTGTGCAATAAGAAAAATTTTTGTCATACTCAAACAATCTTCTGAGTTACCCGAAAAAAACCATTAAAACATCCACAAGAGGTAAACTGGAAAAACAAGCAAGAATAGAACTGAAGAAAAAAAGTAAATGAAAATACCATGTCGAAGTCCATATCCACGGGAAACCGAAGACGCCTCCCTCTTGTTGAAATGGCAGGTATTGAAGATCGATTTAAAGTGCGACTCCTCAACTGTGATATTCTATTAGAGAGAGGGGCATGAGGCACGGCTCTCCTTCTATTTGTAGGACTTTGATGAGACCTAGAACGAGGCTGTCTATTTGAGGATGCCCTTGACGACCATCTCTATATAATTAAAACAAATAGTTCAAGAGAACATGTTAAGCAGCAATACATGAACAACAAATGCAATTATCTACACTAAAAATACACATGCGTGTGTTCGTAATGTGTGTGTGAGAGAAGTGATAAATTGACATCAGTGTCAAGCATAATTATGAGTTTCTTACAAAATCATGCAAAATATTGCATTAACCCAACATTATTTTGTATTTCACTAAAACATTAAAAATCTAGCATACCAAGTACTTTTCAAATATAAAGAGACTATTAACTTTTTTATCACACAATGCTATTCAAATTTTCTTAAATTTAGTTTGTAAGATCAACATGATGATCATTTCCTATAATCAAATATGTAAGAGGTGTAACGTTTCAGTTAGTCCCTCCATCTGTATGTGTCTCTCTACCACTTGATGGTATGCACTATGATGCTCAATGTTTTTCGAATAGCCTATCATAACAAGGATGCAAAAAAACAGCATCGTTTCATATTCATTACAACAGATCCCTTCTATACGCAAGGTTATGAAGGATGCTGCTATCAAGTGTCTTGGAGGCAGGCACCTCCGACAATAATTTTACATATTTAACATTCATAAACTGTCTTTTAATTTTCTTTAAAAAAAAAATATACAATATACAAAAGGATCAACTTGCAACAAACGGATCAATTATCATTGCTTTCAAATCAAAAAGCTCATGACAAATGGATTAGACACATCCTTGCTATCCCTCCATTTTGTGTGTGCGCATGTGTTTTTTTTTTTTTGGGGGGGTGGGGGAGGAGTGAAAAGCAAACAAGCAATAACTTCAGCATCATAGTTGAAGAGGTTTATTTAAAAATCACAATAAAACCACTGACATGCATTAAAAGTCACATTCCAGGTTAGAAGCAAACATCCCCCAACTAACTCCTTAACCCTTTACCCAGAGAAAGAGAGAGAGAGAGGCTTAGTTACAGTGTGTGATACATGGTGACTATCAATAGATGTATGCTGAAGTTCCTCGTCATGTTGCAATGCCCAAGCTAAATGTTCATCAATATGCTGCATTAAACATGACAAATACTTGTAAATAAGAAGTATAGGCTTAGAATATATCAACATAACAAAGCAACAATCGGTAAATAACTGACCTCTCCCCCATCAAAAGAATCCTCATGATATAGTTGTTCTTGGAGTTCACGGGCCAATATCTCATCTGCTTCTACCTGTCTAGCCCGAGCATCTGAGTCACCAGGGTTCATGTCATCTAAATCATGGAACACTCTGGTGGTGTTTGTTGTTCCAGGTAAAAGCTCAACGACTTCAGAGCTTCTAGGTGAGCTTGAATTAGATGATTCTCCAGGTAAATCAAGAATCATAATCTCTGAATTAGGATTTCTAGAAGTTGATCCATTTTTCCTTTGCCTTTTAATCAGTTTGTGTGCTGTATTACAAGGTCTAGTTGACTGTTCAGCATTTGGAATGATCAGAGAAGTTGCATGATTTTCTAGAGGATACCTTGCATCCATAGTGCTACGACTGCTCCCATTGTCTCTTCTACCCACTCTGTTCCCACATTGTGTACTAATAAATCTTTCAGAATCAGTATCTCTCCTTGAATGATGCCCAGTTACATCATGCGAGGGCCAATCAGTAATCCTGCGGTTACGTGTTATTCTCCAACCACCAGGTCCCCCAACGTTTTCAAGTGAATTTCTGATAGCATTGCTGGTACCATTGGTCTCTTCATAATTAACCACAGGGCTGCTGAAATAGCCAAAAAAGTCCTAATATGTCAGGGCCTTAGTAGTTAATGCATGAAATAACAGACATTTGGCGAATACAAATATGTTGAAAATCATAAGGAAAACTTATTGTGCATGCATCAAATGTCCTCTGTTTACATCCTCCTCAAATTTATTTTGCAAACATCATGTTTCAGAATCTAGATCTACCAAGCAAAATTTTCAGGCTTTTTCATCAGGATAGAAGTCAATAACCCAGTTCAGCAAGTATTTAATGTAGATTTCTCAGTAAAGGTAATAGAAACCTATAGCTTCCACTAACAAACACTTAATTGTATATAAAGCATACTAGTACTACCTGCTAGCTGTTTGAATAGTTCCAGCATCATGAAAACTTGAAGGATGAATATATAATTCTTTTCCCTTCGCTCTGCTGCTGGTTCTGTCTTCAGCAACTATATCATCGATACTCATAAGAGATGTTGTATTGCTAAAAACATCATCTCTTGCATGGCTTTGTTCAACATCATTTGTTATCGGACTGTTCTGTTCATCTGACTGTTTTGCTCTTGCTGCAATATTATAAGGTGAGATACAGCCATTTCGTACCAATCTCTTCTGCCCTTTGAATTTTGAAGCAGGTAAAAGGCGAGGAGACAAAGGTGCCTGCCTTTCAGTTTTTGGTTGAGAATCACTAGATAGATCAATACTCTTTCCACGATCGACAGACATACTAGAGGATGTAAGTGTTTTATCATCAATTTTACACTTTCCAGGGAAGGCATTGCTAGATGTATTTGAAGAATCAGGGATGCAAGGTATAGGAGAGTTCCCAATGCTTGTTTTCACTTCTCTCCTGATTTCAGTAGCATTATCCATCAATCCATGATGTGAGAAAACTGGCTTGAGTTTTTGGGGCTGTCCATTTTCTTCAGTCAAATCAATTGAAGCAACACCCGCATAGCCACGGGAAGATGATTTAGAAGGAAACTTAAAACATATATTTTTCCCTTTCTCCATCTGTTCAGATCCAGCAGCTCTTGCAAACTCATTACCAAAAGATTTGTCAGTTTGGGATTTCCTAAATATGGGAGCATTTTGAGAAGCATGAGATTTAATTGATGAGGATGCAGCAATGCAGTTATTCATTTCACCACTGTTCGAGTTCTTTTGAAGACAAAAAGCCAATCTTCCATTTTTACAGTTTTCAGCAAGAGGGGGGCCCCTCTCTCCCTTCTCATTCATACAAATATCAGGATTACCAACATGTTTCTGACCAACATGTCTGGTAGTTAATCTATCAGGGGTGTCAGGAACATCCACAATTTGATCAATCTCCACATCCTCCATGGCTCTTCTGGATCACATACAAAGGTCAAGCCAGTCATATAATGAAAGAGTAAACCATAAGAGAAAAGGTCCGACAGCAACCAGATGGATTTCAAAATATGTGATGGTTCAGAGAATGTTATGAGCCTAAATAAATAAAGAGGTAGAGAATGATATGAACATGGATGGGAGGATCCTAACGGAGCATCCCAGTTACTTAATGGACTGATAAGCAATTGTACAAGAAACTAAAGCCTTCAAGACAGAATGAAATCAGAATTTCTGCTTCAAAAATCTTTATTGTCTTTTATTAGCTCAAGAAGTAGACTTAAAAATTAAGTTTGGTACTGGCAAATGGCATCCAAGCAGTTCTAAGCACTAATTTGAATTTTATTTCTCTGAAGGACTTTGTGCATAAAAGGGACAGATTTTGAGAACTAAAAAGGGGGAAAACGAGGCAATTCCAGTTCAAAAAAAAATGAATACAAAGAAACTAGACTTAAGAAACGAAGTTGTTAAACTAAGTAATCAGCTTTATATTACACGCCCATATAAAAGAATCAAACAATAATCACGTATTAAGAAATAATAGTCATATATTGATACTAGCTGAAGATAAGAAACCAATGCATGAACTGAACTTTTTCGAATCAACCCAGAATAGGGTCTGACAATAATTTTGGTAAAAATAAACAATAGACAACCACAAAATACACAAAGAAAATAAATTTGAATAACGAGAGAAATCTTTAAAACTGTAAAAATATATCTATTCAGATAAGAAAAGAGAACAACCAACCAGCAAGAGACAAAAATTCCCAATAAAAAAAAACGGAAATTTTAATGACGAAGAAAATTGAAGAGAAACAAGACTACTCAGGAAAAAGAATTGCAGTAGAACTAGCAAAACAAGGATCAACCAAAACAGAAAATGTAAAGGGAGAGGGAGAGAGAAAGATTGCCTGAATATTTGATCTTTTCGAAATTCAAAACTAAATAACAGAAAAATATGGCAAAAAAAAAATATTACCTACTTATTGGATCGATTCAAAATTCAAATACACAGGGGCGTCTCCCGAAAGACGATAATTTTTTTCGCTAACCCGAAAGACGATGATGACAATGAACCCTTATGCTGAATCGAATCGGACAATGGATGTGTGTGCATTGTGTAACAGAACCCGTCGATTGCTTGAAACGATTTCGGGTTCGGCCAGACATCGGGTCGGTTTACACGCTATTTTTTTTTTAAAGAAAATCTCAGATGAAATTATACATAAGGCCCAAAAAGCAAGTGAAATGACCCAGGTCCATGAGATGCCCGTATGGAAAGAAAGAAAAAGGTTAATCCTTGTATCTTTGCTTAATGTTCATTTTAATTAAAAAAATATATATATATATATATATATATATATCAAATTTACTAAAGTGGGATTTTCCAAGAAGAATCTTTGACTATAAAGCCAGAAGCCTTGAGAATAATTGGTCTTTGGGTACCTGTAAGTCGTAACTGGAAAAGGTTAAAGGTACATGATTTTTAAGTTGTTTTCTCAATTATGAAATTGGAAGAATTGTGCTGTGGAGGTTTTCCAAAAGGAGATGTGCAGGTATGATCAATATCTGGGGAGTCTAAGAAAGAAAGGCCACCGTGAGCTTCTGCCTTAAACAACAGTTAATTTCAGCAATTTCTTATCACATTCATGTAAATTGCAAGAAAAGGGGCATATTCATAATTTGCTGAGTCTAACCAAACTTACAACTTGGTTCCCTCAAAGAGGAGTAAGGTGAATGTGATCATAATTATATCACCTAACTTAATCTGTTTGGTTGCTTATAACTCAGATGATGGTCTTTACCTGAGGTGAGCTCGATTACCCCATTTAAGGTGAAAGAGATCCCCCAAAATGCCAGATGAAGACCTGGCCCTAACCTCGCAAAGGAGCTTGACGCTAAAGAGGAGGGAATCACGAAACTTGGTCAATGCCAGAGGAATTATCGTCACAGGTGAGGTAAGCCTCATCTATTCATCATCTTCATCATTGGTTTCGGTATTCATCTCCGTGGGTGTGCTCATCTGGGGTTTCTATTTTCATCTTTATATGTTCTCATATGGAATCTCTACTTTCATCTCGATGTCCATGGCTATTGTCTTTTCTTTCTTGTTTTTCAATTTTCATATGAGGATTCAATCCTTTGTTGTTGTGGTTTGCATTTGATGGTCATAGGTGATCCTCCTCTATTACAGCATCTTGAGTCTATTGGCCAAGCTTTTCACCATGCTAGCTCATAATGCTTTGCAAGGTTTTTGACTAAATATGAAATTTACTGTGACTTGCATTCGATGGATTTTTTACTGAATAAGCTTTTTACCATGGTGTTCATTCTTCTGTTGTTGTGGCTTGCAATCAATGTTATTTGTATTTCTTTGTAATTCAACTCTAAATATGAGTTGCTAATTTTGGAATGACAGTTGATTTTTGAGTGATGATGGATTTTATCGAATGTGTAATTCAGGAATATTGTTGGAAAGACTGATTTTAAATCAAATAAAGTTTCAATTAGTTATGTAACTTATTCCTATAAATTGTGCAGTGCTCTTCTACTATTGGTTCAGGGGAAGGGAATTTCTCAAACTTCTATTGAGAGCTTATAATTTGTGTTGGAATTGAAAAATATAGATTGAAAAAATAAATAAAACCCACTTTTATCTTATAGTAAGTCTCATTCAAACGAGTCTAATTTTTGCTTTAGGTGAACTCAAAAGTTAATATTGGCTAATATTCACTTTAAGTGAAACCAAAAACATTGTGATGACTAAACTAGAACTTCCATAAATTTTAATCATTCAAATTGTTTAGGAGTAAATTGTAACATTGAAAATTTGAGGTTTGAAGAATGATTTGGCAATGCAAGTATTTGTATAAATTCATAATCTTATTAATATAAAAAGTGTTTTTGAAAATTAAAAATACATGGATTGTCGTGCTTGTAGACTTTAGAGTAAAATATTTCATTTCCTTTTTTTTCTTCTCTGTCACACCCAAAAATGCGACATGAATGGCGCGGGAAAATGAAAATAAAAAGGAAAAGGGAGAAACCGGCCCACACGACGGAGGCCGATCTCGGAGGGAGTCGCCACCAAAATTTTGAGGGAAAATTTTGGAAAACCAGAATAAAAACAAAAAAAAATAAGGATTGGTCTGTAAATCAGAGTTGGGTTCGGGAGTACAATTGTGAGTGGGGAAGGTATTAGACACCCCCACAACACTCGTTCCTAGGAACGGTTACCTTAGATTGATCATGCAATTTTTATGGCTTTTTACAAATTTATTTTGATTGCCCTTTTACCGTTCACATGCGAAAATAAATATAAAAATGAGAGAAATGTAAAAATGAAAATAAAGAATAAAATGAAAGTATGAAAAGGTGGGGAAAATAAAACAAGAGGAAAATATTATTTATTTATAAAAGTGAACTTATGTAAATGAAAATAAAGAATAAAACGGGAAGTTGGGAAAATAAAATAAGGAAAATGTTATTTATTTACAAATGTGGACTTGATCCAGGATGAGAGCCTGGGGCCTACGTACCCTGCGATAGGGATCAAAATCGACGTAGTTCAGACTAGAAATGCGTGTCGTTGGGTTAGTATTTTTTATTTTATATTTTCTTTGAAAAAGAGAGGTTTATGAAAAATAATTTGTCTTTCCACAAATAAAACAATTTTTAGAATTGGTTGGTGTGTTTTAATTTGTAAAAAACAGATTAATTTTAATTACTTGCTCTTTTAATTTATTTATTTTTGGTTTAATCAATTTTTAAAAGAGAAGATATATTTTTCCTCAATTTAGAAAATATGATTAAAATTATGTGTGATTTGAACATTTTTATTTGAAAAGAAAATATTTGAAAACAATTTTATTTTACATAATAAAATCAATTGGCTCATGTGGTGACTTTATCACTCACATTTACCTATTGATACCTAAGTGTACACGGTAGTGTTACTCGAGACAAAAAGCATAAAAAGTTCAAAAGAAAACAATTTTTTTTATACAAATGATTTTTTTGTTTTATTTTTATTATAAAAATCATTTTAACACTTATTTATTTATTATTAAAAAAAGAAGTTGAAAAATGTGATCATTACGTATGTTTTGAAAAATAATAATCAACATATGCGGTGACTTCATCACTCACATGTTACTGATTTGTATTTAAAATATTCTCGGTGTTTCCACTCGAGATGGATATGCATAAAGATTAAAAAAGTGTTTGAAGAAAGACAAATAATTTTTACACAAATCATTTTTATTTTCTTTTTATAGAAATAGATAGGATCCATTTAACACATATTTACTTATTTAAAGAAGAAACATTAAGACAAATACAAAATGTGGTTATTATATATATTTTTTAAGAGAAATAATCAGCATATGTAGTGACTTTATCACTCACAAGTTACTGATTAACATTTATATGCTCACGGTGATGCCACTCGTGGCAAAAGGTAAAAGGCTTAGATAAAATTAAAATAAATGAAATCATCTTTATATTAAATTATAAAAACAAATACGATTATGATCGTTTTATAGAAAGAAAAAACGGTAAAAGGAATTTTAAAAATATGACTTTTATGTATATATTCATAGATTATTTATTTTATTTGTTTTATTTATATATATTTTTTTAGAAAAAGAATCAATCAGGATATGTGGTGACTTTATCACTCAAAACTCACTAATTAATACCTAAATGTCCACGGTGTTACCACTCAAAACATAAAAGCAAAAATAAAAATTTGAAATAAATGGCTCTCATTGAATCATTTATTTTCATTATTTTTATTATTAAAAATAAATTAATAAAATAAAATAAAATAAAATAAAATAGAAACCATTGGTACTCATAAATGTATAAAAAAAATAAAATAAGTAAATAAAATAAAATAAAAATAAGATTTAGCCAATGTTTATACCATGGCAACTCCTCACTCATGGTATAATTGACTGACGCTCCATAAGCATCCACGGAGACTAAGTCTCTCGAGATAAACTCTAAAGATCTCTTTTTTTTTCTTCCCTTTTTTTTTGTAAATTATCTTTTCAAAATATATATATATATATTTTGGGGTATTAGATAAATAACACATCCAATAAAGCTCTCATGGAAACATAATCGCTAAAAAAAAAAACTTAAAGCATATGATTACAGTAACGTCACATAGATTGAGCTTGGCTTTTCAAACATTTTTTCAACTTTTAAACACTTCAGAGTTATGAATGAAGCATATTAATGTTATTAACAAAATCCCATTTCCATTTAATAGCATCCAGGTCAAACTAAAGCGTAAAGATGCTGCCATTGCCATTTATCCAGCATACATATGTAAGCTAGAGCTAAAACCCAACACTTCCAAAGCTTCATTTAGGGAATTGGGCTGGGGATTCATCATCAAACTCCACCATTAGTGTGCAGCCAAACAGAAAAAAAACAATAAAAATAAAAAGGGAATGTAAGAAGTCACGGCAATAAACTCTAGACTCCAAACTCTCTTCACATTTTGTCAAATACCCAACACACGTTACATAGCATCACTGAAGGATATAGTCCGACACGCAACATCATTCAAATTTCTTCAAGCTCTTTGCACCAACAGGGACAAACATCTACAGATTTCTTGTTTGTTTTGTTTGTTTGTTTTTTTTTTAAACAAGTAACACCTCCAATAAAGCTCTCATGGAAATATAATTATCAAAAATACCAAAAAAAAAATGATGAGAGAGAAAAAAAAACTTGATGCATATGGTCACAGTAATGTCACACAGATATTAACGCTTTCCTCAAAATCCCATTTCAGATTAATGGCATCCTGGTCAAACTAAAGCATAAAGGTACTACCATTGCCATTTACCCAGTATACATGTGCAAGCTAGAACTAAAATCCAACACTTCCAAAGCCACATTGAGGGAACGGGGCATAGGATTCATCATCAAACTCCACCATCAGTGTGTAGTCAAACAGAAAATAAAAAAGGGAAAGTAAGTAGTTACAGCAATAAACTACTGACTCCAAACTCTCTTAAACATTTTGTCAAACACCCAACATGCATTTACGTAACATCACTAAGGCATATAATCCAACACACAACATCAATCAAATCTTCATCAAACTCCTTACGCCAACAAGAACAAACGCCTACAGATTTACAAAACATCTATAGATTAACAAGAAAAATTAACCTCCTAACAGCCCCATGAGAGTTCGACAGTAAAGAAGTTACCCCCGAGTATCAAGTTGCGTCCTGTTTCTCTGGCTTGCCCGTTCCTTGCTTCTTCTTCTCTATTTTTTTTTTTAAAAAAAAACCCTTCCTTTCCTTTGTCTTCACATTTGTTCAGAGCCTTCCCCCTTGTCACCCAGTCTTCTGCTCCTCGGAATACCTTCCTCGGCCTCTTAGTTTTTTCCTGCAATTCTCCACCCTCTCTCTATCTCTGCCTCCCCAAAAAATCCCCCCTCTGTTTCATTACTGACCTCTTTTATAGATGACATTGTGAGTCCAGAAACTAATTGCCCTAGTGCGTGGCCATTACCTTGCTTCCTCCTCCCATTTTCTCCACTGCTCTGCTACTCCCTTGTCTAATTTCGTGCTCGTCCACCACTTCTCTTGCCTCCACTACGCTGCGGTCCGAAGTACGGAATATTGGAGGGACCTCCTTTGTCATTTTTGGCTGTCTCAAGTTCTCTCTCTGACAATCTTACTCTCTCTTTCTTCTTTCTCTGTGGTCCCAACTCATACTCGCCTTCACTGCCTCTTGCCTCCACTACTCTGCCATCACAGAGTACGGAGTAGTGGAAACTCCTTCATCTTGTCTGGCCTGCACATCCTCTCTCGGCTCTTCCCTCTGCCTTCGTCCTCATGAGTCTTCTCCCGCGGCTTCTGGTCTCATCTCTGTTCTCACTCGCGGCTTCTGGTTTCCAAGCTCCCTCTGCATTCCATGCTTGCGGCCAGCTCCTTTCCTTCTCTGCCCGAGCTCTCTTTCAGTCCCTCGTCCCCTGCTCTCTCGGCCTCACGCTCCCGGCCTTCCCCAGAGCTCGCAGCTGCCCTTTCTTTTTTACGCTCTAGCCCATTATCAGCTCCCCTGTGCCCTAATCCCCCGAGAACCATAGCACCCTCGGTCCTTTCTTTTCGCCTCCTCTCTGCCTCTCATGGTCCTCCTTCAGTCAAGTCCTCCTCGTGACTCCCTCTCTCACCTGGTTCAGACTCCCTCGGTTTCCTTTCAGC
Organism: Adenanthera pavonina; assembly: GCA_026686845.1. Classification (NCBI taxonomy): domain Eukaryota; kingdom Viridiplantae; phylum Streptophyta; class Magnoliopsida; order Fabales; family Fabaceae; genus Adenanthera; species Adenanthera pavonina. The sequence goes on along the minus strand of JAIVEN010000026.1, from coordinate 9,045,829 downwards.
TCCACCGTGGCCAGCCCCTTCTCGGACACCCTAGCTCTCCTCCTCGGTTCCTTCGGCCGAGCCCTAAGGGCCTCCCCCTGATTTCGTCCTCGCAGTTCCCTCTGTTTTTTTTTGCACCGAGCCCATGCCTGAATCTCAATCCCTCGGCTCCTTCGTTCCTAAACTCCCTCACCCGGATCCCTGTGCCACGCCCTAGTCCCTCTGCCACCGCACTGCGGCCTTTGAGAGGCTCCCCTCCTTTCTTTTCTCTCATGGTTCTCTCTCTTTTCTCCCTCCTCTCACACATGGCCGAGCTCGGCCACCACACCAGGGCTTCTCAGAGGCTCTCCCTCCTCGTTCCCCAGTTCCCCTTGAGCCCTAAAGGGCTCGATCTGGACTAGCTCACGAGCCCTCCACTGGGCTCGTGAGCTTTTGGGCTGAAATGATTTCAGCCCAACAGAGTCCCTCCCATTTTTTTTTAAACTTAGGTTTCAGCCTAAACTTCTTTTTTTTTTATGTATTTCGGACTCTGGGCCAAATTTTGGCCCCAAAGCTCTTTTTTTTTTAATATTTCAGATTTTGGGCCGAATCTCGGCCCAAAATAATTTTAATTTAATTTAATTAATTTTTTTAAGCTTTGGTTCATTTATTTATTTATTTATTTATCTATTTATTTATTATTTTTTTTTTCTTTCTCTTTTTTTCTTCTCTTTTTTTTATGTTTTCTATTATTTATTTATTCATCTATTATTATTTTTTTATTTTATTTTTTATTATTATATTTATATATATTTTTAAAATTACCCAGACAAAATACAGTGTTCACATTCTCCAAGTTTTTTAATGATTGACATTCTTTAGTTGCATTGAAATTTCAAATCTTCTCCTCCTGTCTTCTTTTCCCTTGTTCACATAATTCATAGTATAAGAATCCTTTGAAAATGACAAGGATTGGTTCAAAGTCTAGGGTGGCCTATCGGTATATATTGTGGTGTTGTTTGATGTATGGGATATTTGTTTGAATTTTGAAAGCACATGAAATTGTAAATTTTTTTGTAATGAGAACTTTTGATAAGATTGGTAGAAAATCCAATATAATGTAGGAAAATAGAATACAATATGAGTTGTGTCTTTGTGCCCATATTTGAAATATCTAGAATGTACTTCTATTAGTTTAGTCTATCCGATAAAACAATGGTCTTTCCTATTATGTTAACATGGTACTGTTGAATACCATAGTTATGGATGAAGATGAAGATAAAGTATTTTCTCATATTATGCTTACATGGTTATTGATTATTCATACTGTGATGACAATGTTTATGAACTGGATGTATAATGTCTCCTTATTAAGTACAAAGAGGCTAAGAAACTAGTCTTGCACTCTTGACTTCTATAAGAAATGAAGACACCTTCAGGAATTAATGTATATGAGTGACTATCACCTGTTTCAACTAAATTAGTATGTATGAAGTTATATTTGATTGACTCTGTGGCATGCTAGATACAATAGGTGGTCTTAAACTCACTAGGCACATGTTAGTAGATGAGGAAGGAGCAATCTTTTCACATATATTTGCTCATCATGAGAAAAATAAAGTAATACAATCTAAGTTTGAGAGATCTGAGGAAATCATAAGCCATTATTTTAACCAAATTCTTAGAGCAATAATGCAACTCCAATATGAGCTATTCAAGAAACTTGAACCAATACTTGAGAATTCAGCAAACAAAAGGTAGAAATGGTTCAAGGCATATACAGATGTTTATGTTTCGATACTTCATTGCTTTTGTTTGGTAATGTGATATAGTAACCAACCATCACTTTTATTAGTGTAAGGTTGTCTTGGTGCACTGGACAACACACATATCAGGGTTCAAGTACCCATCCAAATAAATGTGCGATATTGTAATAGAAAGGGTAAGGTTACGACTAATGTGTTGGGTGTATGTTCTTTGAAGGGTGAATTCATATTTGTATTCCCAGGTTAGGAAGGATCTGCGGCTGATTCAAGGGTCTTACGGGATGCTATGAGCAAACCCCATGGATTTAGGGTGCCTCAAGGTATATTTTAAATTTTTTTTTTCACTTTCTTCAATGGCAATATGGTGGGTGCAGGTAATTACTATCTTGTTGATGCAAAGTACATAAATTGTGAAAGGTTCTTGACCCCATATCAAGGCCAGAGATGTCACCTTCGTAAGTGGCAAGAGGCATGACATCCACAAAATCCACAAGAGTGTTTCAACAAGTGATATGCTTCCACACAAAATATAATAGAAATGTGTTTTGGGATATTGAAATTGAGATTGATCATTTTGCCTATTACAAAATATAATAGAAATGTGTTTCGATTCTATGTTCGCATGGGAGTCCCTCATACTATCCCATGTGAACATAGAATCAAAACATTATTACATGTTGTCTATTACATAATTTAATTATACGTGACAACATGGCAAACCCCATGGTAGCTAAGTTTGATGCACTTGATCAACCAATCCCAACACCATAATTCAATCTCATCTTAATGATGAAGCCCACAGATGGTTGGAGTACATTTCAGGATAATATGGCCAATGACGTGTTCAAAGCATTAAGGGCTGATATGTAGAATACATAATATATATTTTCTTAAGAAAGGTGAAGAAGATATATTCAAAATACAAAAGTATTTACAACCAGTCATGGGCTAACCCTAGATCTAAAAAAATATTTAGTCTCATACCTATAGCCTTCGCATGCCTATTCCTATTAGTCAAAAGATGTTTCTATCTTATCTTGAGATCATTAATTACCCTAAAACATATAGTATCACAATTGGGATTTCCTTGCTTAAAGATAACATCATTCCTACTTGCCATATCGCATAAATAGCTGCACAGAACATAGCTACTCTGATCTTGTAAATAGATCAACTTTTTGTGTCTGGATTGAATGAAAACATGGTGCCACGTCTCAAATCTAGAAGAGCCTATATCAAAATCCACCCATTGCATCAACTTTTTCAATATACCACAAGAGAAATCACATTCAAAAAAGAGATGATCCCTTGTTTCGGCATAATTATTACAACACATACAATGGTCATTTTGAATCATATTTATTCTCACCAATCTATCTTTAGTGGACAATCTATTATGAAAAGTGAGCCAAGCAATGAAGGACATTTTAGGGAGAGAATAACCATTCCAGACAATGCATTTCCATGAGACAAGAAGGTAGGAAGAATGAAAGCTAGAATACACCATTTGTGTTCTTTCCCTTTTAGGGCTCATCAGTAATTTTGTGATCTCAGGTTTAAGGAAGTGATTCATAAACTCGTCCCTTGTTTTAAGAAACTTTATCCACTAGCAAGAATCAGTAGCTTTAGAGGTTACCTGCCATAAAGAGCAATTTTTCAGTTGATATTCTTTTACCCAATGACCCCAAGCAAAATAAGTTGAGTCTAATGCTAAGTCAAGAAGTATATTAGATAAAGCTATTTTATTCCAAGCTAGTAATTCCTTAAAGCCTAGGCCACCTTTGTCTTTAGGTTGACAAATTGCATTCCAAGATATTGAACTCTTCCTACTTTGTTCCATACCTGACTAGAGAAAGCTTTTGCAAATCGACTGAATTAGATGAAGTACTTCTTATGGAAGAGAGAATATTTGACTCCAAAATCTTTGCATGCTCAATAGAATAGAGGAAATTAATTGGATTCTACCAACATAATTGAGATGTTTGGCCATCCAATGTTTAATACGACTTACCATCTTTGCAATCAAAGGCTCATAATCAGCACAAGCAAGCTTTTTGGAATTTAAAGGTACCCCAAAGTATCTGACTAGGAGTTGTCCTTCAATGAACCCCAAGCAATTCAAAATTTTTTCTCTTTCACATCTTGACACTCCACCTAGATAGATAGTGTTTTTCCCAGCATTGATTGTTAACCCAGATGTCGTAGAGAATTTTTGGAGAATGTTTCGAATAATGGTCACTGAAGCAATATCACCTCTATAGAAAACTAGTAAATCATCAGCAAAACAGATATGATTTAGTTGAACTCTATGGCATTTTGGATGAAGAATACATAATGTATTATTATTGTGTAACTTCACTTTTTAGTTTGAACTTGTGTGTTGGGCATTTGTAGTTGGATATTAGTATTGTAACTTTAATTATGTGTGAAGACTCATGTGTTTGCTTATTTTATGAAGCTCTGTGACATGTTTGTATTTGTGTCAATACTTCTATTACATTGATGACTCTTGCAATTTTACTGCTACTCCTTTACTTTATCTTTGTCTTTTATAGTTTTCAGAATGGAAGATGAAGACAATAGTTCAGTTAGAGGCAAGAGTTCATGGACACCACTAGAGAATGCTTTTCTTGTGAAATGTTTGGTTCAAGTAAAGGTAGATAGTAAGTATGCTTTCGACATTGGATTCAAAGATGGAAGTTACAAGAAACAATAAAGGAACAAGGTCCAGGATGTGGATTGAAATCTAAACCACACTTTCATAACAGATTGAGGACACTCAACAAGGCTTGGTGCATGGCTTTAATACAACTGGATTCAGTTGGAACCCAACCATGCAATGTGTTTAAGCTAAAGATTATGTTTGGGATGCATATATCAAGGTAAGCATTCTTATCTTGAGTTTTTCATGCATGAAATAAATTGATTTAGTTTGGGATAAACCATATTTGAAATCTTATTTCTGAGAGTTATTGATTCTGTTTGTTATCATATTTAAAACAGACAAGCCTCTGTTAGCAATGTAAATGCCATGATACACATAACAAAATCATCTTCCCAAACTTCAATGCTTTCATATCTCAAATCCTTTGTATGTTTAGTTTGGTATTCTTTGCTGTTGCATGCATGCTAGTTAAATCTTGGCACACTACCTTCACTTATATATATTTTTTGGCTAGTGAAGGCTCTTATTTGTAAGTATGCTATTGTGATCATGTTATTGTAAGTATGGTGGCAACTATAACTATAATGTAATGTGGCAAAGTCATTACAACTTATGTAGAAATACAATGCATATTTATATGATAAGCTACTTCATTATCTTCTGGAATCAATTTTGTGTATGAGTTGTGTGAGTTTATGAGCAAGTGTTGTCAATTTGATGGTACTAAAATGTAGTTACTAATGAAGTTTTAATTGGTGATGATATTGATTCTCTAGTTGAAACAAACAATATGGAGCATGTTTGTGTTTTATAGTTATATGCTTAGAAATATTATTACAGGTCTTTTAAGTTTATTGAGAGTTTAGTTTTTTTGGCTTTTGTTGATTGTTGTGAAGGAAATGCTGGAAACACGGGTTGTCTTCTAACTTTTTTCCTCAATTGGATCATTACTTCCAACATGAGTTATATATATAGTTATACACACACACACACACACACACACACACATATATATATATTCTCATCTTGGAGAATGCAAAAGGTGTTGATGGGAACCAAATTCAAATGAAATCAAAATTAATGTCATTTTTTATTATTCATAAAAAGTGAAATCAGGGGGGGGAAAAGGACATTATACAAACCATCAATATCGTAATTTTTATCTTGCGAACTCCTTTTGGTTTTGCAGTCTACACAGACGAAATTAACACAGACCAACATTCGATAAATAAAGCAAATACATTTTCAATATATTATAAAAAATAATTAAGAGACCGCCTAAGAGGAGCCACAAAAAGTGGAAGGACTAAAGTAAGAGAATAACTTATTCACGTCTGGGCCTCTAGTTAGTAGCCACACTGTGGAGAACAACGGTCTCAACAGTAAGCCCAGGCCCAAACCCAAAGAGCACTCCCCACTCTAGCCCTTCACCTGTGGTCTTGAGCCCATCTTCAGCAGACTTCCTCCTCATCTCATCCAAAATAAACAACACGCAGGCACTGGACATGTTCCCATACTCACCCAGCACGTGCCTTGTGGCCCTCATCTTCTCTGGCTTCAAGCTCAACTTAGCTTCAACCTGGTCAAGAATTGCAGGCCCACCTGGGTGCGCAATCCAGAAGATGGAGTTATAATCAGAGATACCCAATGGCTGGAAGGCTTCCACCATCGCCTTCTCGATGTTCTTGGAGATCAGCCCTGGAACGTCCTTCAGCAGATGGAACGTCAGCCCAACCTCACGGAGATGGCCATCAATGGCTCCTTCACTGTCTGGTAAAATGGTTTGAGCCGTCCATACCAGCTCAAACAGAGGCTTCTCGACGGGAAGTGGGTCAGAACCGACGATGACAGCAGCGGCACCATCTCCGAAGAGAGCTTGGCCCACGAGGCTGTCCAGGTGGGTGTCGCTAGGTCCACGGAACGTGACGGCGGTGATCTCGGAGCAGACAACGAGGACGCGAGCGCCTTTGTTGTTTTCAGCCAAGTCCTTGGCCAGACGAAGGACCGTACCGCCGGCGAAGCAACCTTGCTGGTACATCATGTATCGCTTAACGGAAGGGCGAAGGCCGAGAAGCTTGGTGAGTTGGTAGTCAGCACCGGGCATGTCGACGCCACTGGTGGTGCAGAAGATGAGGTGAGTGATCTTGGACTTGGGTTGGCCCCATTCCTTTATGGCTTTGGTCGCAGCCTCTTTCCCCAACTTGGGGACTTCAACGACCACCATGTCTTGCCTTGCATCCAAAGAGGGAGCCATATAAGCACATATATTTGGGTTCTCTTTCAAGATTTCCTCAGTCAAGTGCATGTATCTCTTCCTGATCATTGATTTCTCGCCTGAAATTTGGTTGCAAAGATATACGTTAGTTCGATCATATATATCATAAATACTCAGACAAACTCGATTTGTGTATATCTGTTCCAATGATTAACATTTCATCGTATGCATTTTTTAACCACTTGTGTGTACATTTTGATCAATTCAATATATACCAAGCATCCAACAACTTTCTCCACCATAAATATTTGGATTATGTTTTTTATTATTTATTATTTAAAAAACCAACCACTTTTATTTTCGTCTTTAAACGGTTGTTCTTAGTACTTTTTTATACAACTTTTTTAAATAAAATAAAATATAAATAAAACCAAATTAAAAAGTAAGCCATCTTTGATCTGATCCAAAATCAGTCTCCGACCTTTTTTTTTATTCAACGGAAAAAAAAATTCCGCCAGAGAGTTTGGTCATATTTCATAGTAAAAAAGTATACGGTGTTTGATGAACTGTTGTAGTCTTATCTGGCTCGTTTTAATTAGTCAACCCCACGGATTTATATGAATAAGAGTCCCTGCTTGCACGAAGTTCAATATAAGCTAGTATAATTAATAAGTATTACGGTTACCAATTTTATAAATATATAGATATGAATATGAATGATGATGATATGATGAAACCATGCAACTTGCATAACAGAAATTACCACCGAAGAACAGGTATATATGAAGAAAAGAAAAATACACCCATAAAGAAAAAGAAACAAAAAAAGAGATCACTAACACATGCGCTTGAATTTCTCTTTGAGCTCAGTCTTGTGCTCGCTGTTAGTGATTCTGAAGTAATAATCAGGGTAGGTACTCTGATCAACACAGGTTGGTGGAGTGGCCGTTCCTATGGCCATCACAGTGGCTGGTCCTTCTGCTCTTTGAGCCTTTCGGATCTCATCAACGCTCACCATTTTTCTCTCCTTCTTCTCTGAGAATAATCTCTGTTAATATAAGCTAATAGTAGCTATTCTATTTGGAGGGCACACTACCGTACAAATCAGGGGAAGAATTTTTAAGTATGAATTACTGAGGTGGTACCACACTACACCTTTGCGAAGCTCAGAAGGGAGAGGGCTAAAGGATGTGTGCTGCGAAATGGTAGGGAAAGGAAGATGGGCTTTTATATTTTCATAGTGTGGGAAGTTGATGCAGAGGGGTAGATGAACATCACGTGCCTGACTGATCTCTTACTACGTTCAAGCTTCTACCCCACGTGGCACGAGTTTGGTGGCACTGGCACCACTTTGGTATATTCTTTCTTTCAGTTTTTTTTTTTCCTAAAACGTAAAGTTAACTAATTAAGTTTTTATTTTAAAGTTGAATACATTTTTTATATTATTACTATTAAATTATTATTTTATAATAACATGGTAATTAAATAATTATCACATCTCTATAATTTCTAATTTTTTTAAAATTTTTTTACATGTATTACTTTTTATCAAACAAGCTAGAAAAAGTATACCAAATTGAAATGTCTAGTATTAGTTTATTTTTTTAATTACAAGGAAGTTGGTATAGTTTTTGTGGACTAGATGGATACATGTACAGAGTTGTATTCAAGAGATACTTTCTTTATCTTAATTATATGATATGTGTGTACTGGTAGGTGGACAGTTGAATTCAAGTTAGGTTCCCATATTTTAGAATATTTAAGATATGATTTTTTTTTTTCCTTTTTCATATGTCAAAGCTCAAATTATTGATACTGGAAGTATTAAAAAAAATCATATGAGCGAGGGATATTGAGCTAGTGGTAATTTAGACAAAAGGGTGTGACCATAATATTCGGCGATATTTAGAGCCAGTTAAGGGATAGTTATAATATTTTAAAAATAAAAAAAGATTGCGTAATAAGATTGTATTTGTTATTAGCATATATATATATATATATATCATGCGTTTCCCATTCAATTATTGATGATAACTTGTAACATAAATAAATATACATATCTTACTCGAAATCACGTACGATCCATTAATTACAGTTTCGTTCACGCTGGATAAATATTTGGCCCTAAAATTTTAGGCTCATCTCTACTTTAGAGCATTCAATTCAATTGATTTAAAAATTTTATCATAAGATTATAGTAATGACTTAAAAATGAGAAATTGGACTGAATTTTGTTTGACCTGAAGTAATTGGACTGAATTAATGCCACGTGTATTAAATGATAAATAAACCGCGGATAAGATTATAAATTGTTCAATTTTCCCAAGTCTACTTTCATGGGCTCTTCTCCCTGGCCGTAAAGTACCTTATTCACGGATCTGTGTTATGGTCCGATCACTATGCTTCAGTGGCTTCGATTTTATCTCTAGTCTAACATATTAAATTAAAGTCAAATTCATGGCTGTGTGGTGATGCAATGTTTATATGTGTACCCATTCATTCATCTTGCATGCTTAAAAAAAAAAGTAACTTTATAATTTTTCTTCAATCTATGATCCATTTAAATAGTCCTCATTGTATTCTTAATATAGGATATTTTAATTAAATCACGTAAATTAAAAATAAAAATTAAAGTTAATTAGTTATTTTAATTTTTTTAAAATATAATATTTTTTAAAATTATTTTTATTTAATCTCTTTCTCTCTCTTTAAGATATATTAAATATGAACTTTTTTTTAAAACACATAATAAATATTATTTTATATATAATAAAAAATTTTATATTTAAAATTAAAATAAAATGTTCTATATTTAGGAAAAATGAGAATATTTTAAATATTGTAATTGTATTTTTTTTATTTTTTTTTTTGAACAAAGTATTTTTTTTTTTTTTAAAAGTGACTTTGGCTAGTCCTTGTAAGCTTGCGGCCGGTACTTTGAATAATATTGATGAATGGCCATTGATCATTCATGAACTTAAAGTGAACATATTTGGCCGAGCTCCCATTATGGTTCGGCCGACCATCGTAAATGCGCTTGATGTTACACGTGGATCTGTTTCAAAGACTTGTCGCCAAATATATATATATATATATATACTCCATATGCTTCATATTATTAGGAAATTTAAAAAATATTTTTAAATATATTAAAAATTTTAAATTTATCTCTATTTATTTTGAGGGTATATTAAAATGATTAAACTAAGTAATTTCTATAAGTCTTAGGATGTAGGAGCTAGAGAAACAACCAACTCACATAATTAAATATAGTAAGGGTAAAATTGTCTATTTGAGTCCCTACACCTTATATTGTGAATAAAAAAAAAATAAATCTCACACCCTATATTGTAGACCGGATGGAGTATATATATATATATACTCCACCTATCCCATTATATGTGATATTTAAGGTTTTGACATACTATATTATCCTTAATAATTATTTTTTTATTAGTCATCCGCTCAAATAGTAGTGAATTCAATACAGAAAAGGAATATGAGTATAATAATTGGAAAAAAAAATAAACGCTTCATTATTTTTCTAAAATAACAAATGAAATAAGATGTTAAAAATTTTTTAAAATGACAAATAAAATAGAAAGGAGGAAGTATATATAGAGAAAAAATTGTGTTTTGGGATTAAAAAATAACATATTTAGTTTTTTTGGTACCAAATTAATTTTTCTGAAAAAAATTAATTCTAGATTCAAAAAATTCGATTCCAACCCTAAAAAATTCATCCTTAGTCCCAAAAACCAAATATTTTTTTTTTGTCACAAAACACAATTTTCTCATATATATATATATATATTACACAGCCCAAAAACTAAATACTCTATCATTTTAACCAAATTATAAATTAAAGATAAAAATTAAAATTAATTAGCTATCATAAACTTTTCAAAAATCGCATTATCTTTTTAAAATTATTTTAATTAAATTTATTTCTTTTTTCTCTTATAAATTAAATAGAAATATCTTTTAGTAATGCAAAATAAATATTGTTTAATATAATCATGTATTTAACCCCAGAGCATCGTACTTAGTCGTTAACAATGTCGATGAAACATTCTTAATTAATCACTTTGATTCGGTAATGATAATATGTAAACATAGGGCCGCCCAAAAAGGAAACAGTTTTCTTGGTGTGATTCCAACTAATCGTTGTCTTCGACGTTTCTTCTATCAACTGCTCAACAATCTACGCGCATTTTGCCACATTCTATCTATGACCCACCAACCCACCCATGCGGTCAAAAGTTCAACTCTCCATCAAGTGGAGCACTACCATTCCATCTATTCGATACTAAATACTCTCTCCGGTTGTTTTTTTGTAAAGAATTTCTAAAAGTTTTTTCTAATTTTTTTAATAAAAAATCTTGTAATATTTAATGAGATTTTTTTAATTTTATGCTCACTATTTTTTTATAAATTATTATTAAATTTTTTAGATGAAAGAAGCACTTCTAATTCTAATTGATTAAATGATATTTAATATAGATTGTGTTAGTATATTAAATAGAGTAAAAAATATTTGGTTTTTTTTAAGATTTTAAGAAGATAACTAACTTTCTTAATCTATATAAAGTAGTAGGAAGTCCCTTATAACTGAAGGGAGTATAAGATATTTTTAACTACTTCACATATTTTAAGAAAAGGAGTTAAATAATTAAATTTGTTAAAAATTTTTAATATTTTTCACTATTTACTCTTATTAATTAGATTATTCATCTGTCATATTTTTCATAATATTTATTTTTTATCTATTAATTATAGACTAGAAGCAAGAAAAAAAAAATAATTAATGTACTAGATAACACTATAATATATCTTATATTTAGAATCAAATAATACTTCTAAAATATATCTTATATTTAGGAGAGAAGGAAGAACAATGTAATTTTCTGGCATCAATGTGACCCAAAAATCTCCAGGACGGCTTCAATTTTCTCGACTATTCAACCTTAATTACTATCTCAGCCCATAAAAAAAAAATTGCTATTCCAATCATTTTGTCTATTATGTATAATAAATAATTAGGAAAGAACTGTTTGGTGAGCATAAAAGGAAGTATAGCAAACTGCAAAAGTCTACAAAGTCATGCGTTAAGTTAATTTGCCACCAAACTCATATATCACACCAGCCCTGCAGCTTCCACAGCATTTCATGCTGGCATAGCACGTGCTCTAAAGTTTTATATATAAGGGATAGATCCTATCTCTGCTTCGATCAACAAGCTCAGTTCATAAACACATACCACACCCACTTTAGGCTCTACAATATTCTTTGTTTTCCGTTAATATCCTCTTCTTGTTTAGACAATAACCAGAAGGAGAAAAAATGGTTACCGTCGACGAGATCCGCAAGGCTCAAAGAGCAGAAGGGCCCGCCACGGTGATGGCCATAGGAACAGCAACTCCACCAAACTGTGTTGATCAAAGCACCTATCCTGATTATTACTTCAGAATTACTAACAGCGAGCACAAGACTGAACTCAAAGAGAAATTCAAGAGAATGTGTATGTCTTCTTCTTCCTTTTTTTTTTTCACACTTCATTAAATTTGTTGTCTCTTTCTCTCTCTAGACTTTTTTTTTTTCCTTTGATGTGTGAGAATATTAATGCTCTGGTCTATGTTGTTTGTGAGAAATTAATGGAAAAGAATTTTTATATGCTCATCTTTACCAGAAGTTTGTGTTGAAATACGTAAATAAACTTGCATAACTGGATTTGGTTATTATATTTTCTGAAAGTTGATTGGAAAAGCTAGCCCATAAAAGCCATGTTTGGCCAAAAGTTTTGCTTTAGAAAGTTAAGATGTTGATTAAACGGACAGATTTACAAATGGTGTGTTTGTAAATATTTTTATCTATGATTAAACTAACGTATCCATGCAATCACATTTCAGGCGAAAAATCAATGATCAAGAAGAGATACATGCACTTAACGGAGGAAATCTTGAAAGAGAACCCAAATATATGTGCTTATATGGCTCCCTCTTTGGATGCAAGGCAAGACATGGTGGTTGTTGAAGTCCCCAAGTTGGGGAAAGAGGCTGCGACCAAAGCCATAAAGGAATGGGGCCAACCCAAGTCCAAGATCACTCACCTCATCTTCTGCACCACTAGTGGCGTCGACATGCCCGGTGCTGACTACCAACTCACCAAGCTTCTCGGCCTTCGCCCTTCCGTTAAGCGATACATGATGTACCAGCAAGGTTGCTTCGCCGGCGGTACGGTCCTTCGTCTGGCCAAGGACTTGGCTGAAAACAACAAAGGCGCTCGCGTCCTCGTTGTCTGCTCCGAGATCACCGCCGTCACGTTCCGTGGACCGAGCGACACCCACCTGGACAGCCTCGTGGGCCAAGCTCTATTCGGAGACGGTGCAGCTGCCGTCATCGTCGGCGCTGACCCACTTCCTGTGGAGAAGCCTCTGTTTGAGCTGGTATGGACGGCTCAAACCATTTTACCAGACAGTGAAGGAGCCATTGATGGACATCTTCGCGAGGTTGGGCTGACGTTCCATCTGCTGAAGGACGTTCCAGGACTGATCTCCAAGTGAAGAAGTAATTGTGGAAAATTACTCTGAATATTACTGAATAACTTGGGTTACATATATACACAAAAAATAAATCTATCTAATAATTACAAAATCGAATCAAATCAAATCCCTATAATAAATAGAAGGATATGCTAAATATTAACAAAATAATATCCTAATCAAATCTCTATAATAAATAGAAGGATATGCTAAATATTAACACCCCCCTTCAAACTCAAGATGATTCAATAACGAACATCTTGAGTTTGTTTACTAATATATTAAACCGGCCTAAACTATGTGACTTAGTAAATAAATCAGCCGGTTGATCAGTAGTCCGGATAGGAAGGAGTCTGAGAGTTCCTCGAACAACATGCTGTCGAGTAAAATGACAATCAATCTCAATATGTTTAGTCCGTTCGTGAAATACATCATTATGAGCAATTTATCTGGCACTCTGACTATCACAATAGAGATCAGTAGAAGAATCTTGGGCCACCCCCATATCAGAAAGAAGCCATCGAAGCCAAAGTATTTCAGAAGTAGTGTCAGCTAAAGCACGATACTCGGATTCAGCACTTGAGCGAGAAGCCAACGTCTGCTTCTTACTTCGCCATGAAATCAGAGAATCACCAAGAAAAATGCAGAAGCCAGTGGTAGATCTACGATCAGAATGATCACCTCCCCAATCTGCATCAGAATAAGCTCGTAGAACAAGCGAAGAACTGGCAGAGAAATGCAAACCATGAGATAAGGTTCCTTTAACATAACGAATAATGCGAAGTACTGCAGCATAGTGAGTAGTATGAGGAGCAGACATAAACTGACTGACAATATGCACTGCATAAGCAATATCAGGTCTAGTCACTGTGAGATAGATAAGACTTCCAACTAACTGACGATAAAGGGTAGGATTTTTCAATAATGTGCCATCAGTAGGAGTGAACCGAGCGTTAGGTTCAATAGGAGTAGCCTCGACTGTGTCATCAGTGAGTTGAGCTCGAGAAATCAAGTCAGAAGCATACTTGACCTGAGAGAGAGATATACCATTTTTCACATAGAGTACCTCAAGACCAAGAAAGTAACTGAGATTCCCAAGATCTTTCATTTCAAAATGATTCCCGAGAAAAGACTTGAGTTCTTGAACTCCGATGGAATCATCACCTGTGATAATCATGTCATCAACATACAACAGAAGCAAGACTATACCACGATCCGTAGTACGAATAAACAATGCAGAATCGTGAGGACTACAAGAGAAACCAAGCTGACTGATGGTGGTGCTAAACTTAGCAAACCAAGCACGAGGAGCCTGTTTAAGACCATAAAGAGCACGTCGGAGATGACAAACTTTGTTTGCCGGATTAGGATATCCTGGAGGGGGCTTCATATAAACTTCTTCTTCTAAATTTCCATTCAGAAAGGCATTTTTGACATCCATTTGATAAAGAGTCCAACACTTGGCTGCAGCAATAGCAAGAAGACTTCTAACAGAAGTAATTCGAGCAACCGGAGCAAAAGTCTCCTCATAGTCAATCCCATACTCCTGAGTAAAGCCCTGAGCTACTAAGCGAGCCTTACGCCGTTCCAAAGAACCATCAGAATGAGTCTTAATTTTATATACCCATCGACATCCAACTAGAGTCTTATCAGGAGGAAGATCAACAAGATCCCAAGTGTGCATTTTTTCCAATGCCTGCAATTCTGCTTGCATAGCCTGCTGCCAATGAGAGTCACGAGAAGCTTCCTTATAGGACTGAGGTTCCTCTAGCTGAAGAATAGTAGAGAAGCAGTGGTAATCTCGAAGGTAAGAGGGAGGGTTTCTTTCACGAGTAGGCCGATTTGATTCAGAGGACACAGGCTCCGTAGAAATGACTTGTGAGGGAGAATCAGAAGCAACAGAACCATCTGGAGAAGATGCAACATCAGACGTAGTGGTGAGCTCATCAACTGAACCTGTACCTGAGTCACTAGGAAAAAGATCAATAGAAAGATTTGTAAAAATAGGAGAGGAAGTGGAAGGAATCGAAGAGAAATCGGTCAAAGAAGAAAACTGGACATTTTCCCAAAATACAACATGACGAGAGATTCGTATACGATGGGATAAAGGATCCCAGCAATGATATCCCTTATGCTCAGAATCATACCCAAGGAAGCAACAGACACGGGCACGTGCTTGTAATTTGGTGGTCTCATGAGAGGGAAGAAGAACAAAACAAGCACAACCAAAAACTTTTAACATAGAATAATTTGGAGAAGTACCATGAAGACACTCAAAAGGAGAGATGTTACCAAGAACAGAGGATGGAATACGATTGATACAGTAGACAGCAGTCATGGCTGCTTCACCCCAAAAACGCTCTGGACAAGAAGCGGAAATGAGCAGAGCTCGGACAGAGTCAAGAATATGACGATGTTTTCGTTCTGCACGACCATTCTGTTGAGAGGTGTAAGGACAAGAATATTGAGAGATAGTGCCCTGTTCATCAAGAAAATTAAGTAATTTGGAGTCACGATACTCTAAAGCATTATCACGACGGAAGACTTTAATTATCTTGGAAAACTGAGTACGAACCATAGTAGCAAATTTAATATAAATTTGGGATAATTCTGAACGATTTTTCATCATATAGATCCAAGTAAAGCGTGAAAAATCATCAATAAAAAGTACAAAATATCATGATCCTCCCATGGAGGGAGTAGGAGAAGGTCCCCAAATGTCAAAGTGAATCAAATCAAATGGAGAATCAGAAATAGAATCACTTTTATTAAAAGGTAAAGCAGGTTGTTTTGCAGTCTGACAGGAAATATAATGTAAGGATTTTTCACTAACAGGACCTAGGAAACTATTAGAAATCAAAAGTTGTAGTTTATTCAAAGAAGTATGAGCAAGTCGACGATGCCACAAATCAAGAGATGAAGAGGTAGTGGTAGCACACAATCTGGATGACTGAGCGACATCAGGAAGATGCATAGAAGTGAGCTCAAACATACGTCTGACTTTACGCCCAGTCCCGATGATCTGTCCTGTCTGAGAATCCATCACAACACAACCATGTTTGTTAAATAATACATCATAGCCCATGTCAACAAGCTGACCAACAGAAATAAGATTGAAACTAATGGCAGGAACAAAATAAGTATCACTAAGAGATAAAGAAGGTGAGGAAACAATACCAACATGACTAACAGGCATTTGGGAATTATCAGCAGTATGGATAGAGGGAGCAGAGGAGTTAGGTGTCATGGAAGAAAAGAAATCAGATTGTCCAGTCATATGATTACAACAGGCAGAATCAAAAAACCAAGAAGATATACCTGGAGGAGTAGCTAAAGCAGTCGGTGGACTAGAAGAACTAGAAATAAGTTTCCGAAGTAGCACTTCGAGATCAGAAGTAGAAGATGATGAAGTGGATTCAGAAGGTGACTCGCTATTGACAGCATCAGTGGCAGAAAGAGCAGGCTTGGTTGAATGCCCAGGTCGTGAGAACTTCCTCTGATCAGTTCTAGGTGGACGAATGGGACATTGATCAATGAGATGCCCGGTCTTTTTACAATATCTGCAATATAAGGTGGGACAATTAGCAGCTATATGACCTTTCTTCTGACATGCACGACATTCAATGAAGGGACACTCAGCAAAGGAGTGATTGGACTGAGGACAGCGCCGACAAGACTTAGAATTCTTGTCAGATACAGCAAAAATCATCTCTGGATTACGATGGAGAAGACCCAAGCGAGTTTCTTCAGATCTAAGACGAGGAAGAGCATCTTCAAGAGTAGGAAGTGGACTCTGATGCAGTAAAGAAGCACGAACAGGCTCAAAATCATCTGTAAGAGCCATAAGGAACTGAATAAGTCGGAGTTGGTCACGATACTTCAGAAAGGCTTGAGCATCTGCTTCACATTTGAAAATAGGCTCTGAATAAGCCAGTTGATCCCAAACAAACTCAATCTTAGCAAGAAACTCATAAAGAGGTTGGCCACGTTCTTGTCTGAGAATACTGAGATCCTTTTGTAACTGAAATTGATTAGATAAATCTGATGATGTATAACGACTGGCAAGATGATCCCAGACTTCTTTAGCAGTTTCAAATCGACCAAACTGTTGATGAATACTAGCAATAGAAGTATTACGAAACCATGTAATGATCTGATTATTTTTGCTATCCCACTCCTCTATGCGGTCATTAAACTTAACCTCTGTCTCGTCAGACACACGAGTAGGAAATTTAATGTCACCAGTAACATACCGCCATAATTTTCTGCCTTTAAGAAAACCACGCATGCTTTCCAACCAGAGACGATAATTGGATCCATTCAAAATAACAGATATAGGTTGAGCAATGTCAGATTTATCCATGATGAAACTAATTCCAAAAAAACACCCAGGAGAAAATGAAATTCTCAAATAATTCTGAAAAATAGACGAAGTGCAATGAGTTGACGAATCAACAAACCAACCACACAAGAAGAAGCAGAAGATGACGACGAGCAGAACGAGATGAACTCCGGCGAGAACGAACACCGGACGCGCCCTCACGCGCCGGAGAAAGAAAAACTGGACCGTCGGCGCGTGAAGCGCGTGGGAGAGCGTGCGGCGGAGGAAGGCTGCCGGAATTGGTGGACCGGCCGAACTCGAGATGCTGAACACGGTGGTGGGGCGCGTGTCACCGGTGGAGCACTGAACAAAGACAGATCTGAGGAAGAACGTACGGACGCCAATGAAAAAAAAAATTCCTATGATATTAACCTAGCTCTGGTACCATGAAGAAGTAATTGTGGAAAATTACTCTGAATATTACTGAATAACTTGGGTTACATATATACATAAAAAATAAATCTATCTAATAATTACAAAATCGAATCAAATCAAATCCCTATAATAAATAGAAGGATATGCTAAATATTAACAAAATAATATCCTAATCAAATCTCTATAATAAATAGAAGGATATGCTAAATATTAACACCAAGAACATTGAGAAGGCGTTGGTGGAAGCCTTCCAACCATTGGGTATCTCTGATTATAACTCCATCTTCTGGATAGCTCACCCAGGTGGACCTGCAATTCTGGACCAAGTAGAGGCTAAGTTGAACTTGAAGCCAGAGAAGATGAGAGCCACAAGGCATGTTCTGAGTGAGTATGGGAACATGTCGAGTGCTTGTGTGTTGTTCATATTGGATGAGATGAGGAGGAAGTCTGCTGAAGATGGGCTCAAAACTACCGGTCAAGGGCTTGAATGGGGTGTACTCTTTGGGTTTGGTCCTGGACTTACGGTTGAGACTGTGGTTCTCCATAGCAGAGCTGTCTAATACTCTAGGCAGCTTCTGCACTTTATAAATTTTGAATATTCTCATTCCATATGCTTCACTTACTTTTGAGAAAAGTTTATTTGTTGTAAGAACTATTCATGTGTATAAGTGGGTTTTTTCAAATTTCATGTTGTAACTCGTAATTAAATTGCAAAAACAGATGCTCAGAAAATAAACAATGTTCATGAGAGTATTATTATAGCAAGGGTCACCTCTATTCTTTTTTAAAATCCCAAACTCAGACGCACACTTCCCTTTAGATGGAGAATTTCGAGTTAACTTAAGGATACATACGTAGTACATCAGAGAGTTTAAAGGCAGAAGGCCAGTGTCTTCAATGACGTTCCTTTTCAATTCATATTAAGGGTGTGTTTGGACTGGTTTATGTATAAGTGATTATGAGAATAAGTACTTATTCATAATAGATTATTAGCCTGTTTGGATACCAAATTTTAAGCACCCCATAAGTGCTTATGTGGTGGAGTTGCCAAACAGAAACAGTTTTCAATAAGCACTTATGCCTAAAATAAGTGTTTATGGAAGAAGCTGATTTTTTTAACTTATAATAATCACTTATCCTCCTATAATCACTTATTTCATTTTTCCTTCTCATTATCCACCCAATAATCACTTAAACCCCAATATCCAAACACATTTCTTTTCTCAAAATTATTTATGAGGTAAAAATATCCAAACACAAATTATTTTTGACATAATCACTTATTCTCATAATCACTTATGAATAATCACTTATCCTCATAATCACTTATACATAATCTAATCCAAACACACCCTATAAGGATAAGTGCTTATGACAAAAATGATTTGTGTTTGCATATTTTTACTTTATAAGTGATTTTGAGAAAAGAAATATATTTGAATTTTAGAAATTTAAGTGATTATTTGGTGAATAATAAAAAAAAAAAATAAAATAAGTGATTATGAGAGGATAAATGATTATCATAAGTAGAAAAATGTAACATAAAAATAATCACTTAAATGACTATAAGTGATTATTTTAATTTAGGTTGTATTTAGAAATTGATAGTATAATCACTTTTTTTATTTTATAAGTATTTAAATATTTAATCCAAACATGCACTAATAGTTCTATACGTAGTTCTTTAACCACAAGGCAAAGAATTAATTGATAGTGCTAACCAAATTTCTCCTATCCCCACTATCAATTAATTTTCACTGAACTAATAATTAAGAGCATTAACTACTAAAATCAGTAAAAGCAATAACAACACAATATGGTGGCTGGAGGAACAAAGGTCAATGGCAAAATAGTCATTGAGCAAGTGATCAGTTATTAATATTCTGATGAAATTAACAAATACAGATTATATACAGGCCAAATAAATATTTTGGCTTAGTTTGGGGCAATAAAACATCCCCCATGCTTGAAACTCAATGGGGAGAAAATAAATAGAGCTAGATTGTTTAGATGAAAAGCAAGCCAGCATCATAGAAATTTAGACTCAAAATATTCACTGTAATATATATATATATATATATATAGTGGCGATCGAAATCTCGTCCTTTGCTGTTATTAATGGGATTAACAAGAATATATATCAATGAATTAAGTTTTGTAACTATTTCTTAAATCTCTTTTAATTTAAAGTTTTAAACCAGAACAATTGCTGTAGTACAATTTGATGGAATAGGGTTAGTTTATTGTTCAAAAAATATAAATATGTTATTAGTTTATATGGTGTAGACTCTAAACGCACTAACTACTGTATATATATTCAGATATAAATAGATTTAATAAACTCACCAACTTTGAATTTGCACCAATAAGTTTAATCATAATAATATCATATGCCAGCTATCTGCACTCTAGCTTTTACTTTCTTGATGATTGCCGTCTAATACTTTTAAATATAGGTCTCAAAAGTTAGTGGTGCTTATCCATAAGAATATTCTTAATTAATTACATCTTTTACGCGAAACTCGTAAGAAATATCCCCAAGTTTTAACACTTAGCAGCATTATAAAATTCTATAAACTCTTTATCAAAACTCATGTAACATGTTATTGAAGTCTCTATATGCTCACTTATTCAAACCCCATGACCAATTAAGCTAGCTATACGTAAGGTGCTTCAAATAATAAAATTAGTTTATCTATATATATTATTTATTCCAATCGTATTCAATGTACTGGTACCTACCTTCTTAATTTATTTAACCTTATGTATATCAATGAATGAGGTATCGATCTTGAAGGAAGAGAACAGACAATGTGAATGATCAAAGTCTTTTTTTTTTATATCCTCAAAAGAATCTTCATACAGTTGAAGATTAATTTCTTTGAGATATAGCAATCACTAAAATGATCTTTGCCTCTTCCAACAGTCTTTTTCATATACTCTTTTTGTCCCATTTTATGTGTTATTTTAGAGAATTTTTAATGTCCCACTTTATGTCATTTTAAAAAATTAATGAAGAATTAATTATTTTTTTCACCTATACCCTTAAGCATTTAATAGCATATTGTTTCAAAAAATCAATAATATGAATAGTAGATGAGTAATAATTAAGAATAATTTAATAAAATTATATAATTTATTATATTATTTATTATCTCTCTTAATTCTTATATTAAAACCTTAAAAAACAAATAAAATGGGACAAGTACACAGTCTGAATCAAAGTTTTGATTTTTTCGAAGAAAGTATTTTCAAAGAAGGTGATTAGCAAGTGGCGGGGTAGTTGTCTCTCTTTGCTCTCCATCTCCATTCACTCGTCCAAAGTTGAAATATCGCCATGAAATTAATTATGATACGTTGTCTTCCTTTGACTACTCATTAAAATTAAAATATTTGAAGTTAAATTTAATAAAATATTTAGGAAAAATTACTCCAACCTAACTTGACATTTTTTGTTCCACTTTCACTCTTTTAAAATAATTTTGAAATATAAAATATTTTAAAGTGAATAATTTCATTTTATGATTCTCATTAATGATTTTTCTTCATTAATTTAATTTGTTCCACCATCTTTATTTTCACCAAACGAATCACGGTCTTCATTTCCTTATCATTCGGAATCTATCGAAGCGCAGGCTCCACCCTTATATCTCCATGAATCAGGATTCCACTATAACTTTTTAAGGTTTTCTTCTTAATATAAGCATAGTAATTAAAGACAGACAAAGTAATTTAGAGCATTCTCTTTAAATATTTATATTGCATTAAGTAAAATTATTTATCTCTTAACCATATTGTCTTGTTTGATCTTTGTAGTGTGTAAGAAGAATATCTTATTAGAAAAGGTAAAATTTATTTTGATGATTTTAAGGTCTCAAAAATTTTAGTTTTCAACTATCAGCTAAATACTTAAAAAAAAAATTATTTGTCATGAAGATGCATACCCGGAAGGGACCTTACTTCGTCAGCTATCAGTTGAAATTTCAAAACAAGCTAGTTGAGTGTTTAATAAATTTTTTGTTTTTAGTTTTGCTCTTTTATAAAATTGTCTTTTGTTGAATTTACTACTGACATCAGTTATCACGTACAAGCAACAGTATTTTTTTTTTAGAAAAAAAGAGAAGGATAATATATATAGTAACAAAGTAATTTTTATGTTAAATGACCTAAAAAATTGTCTTTTAATTTGGTGGGTAATTTCCGTCAAAACATTGCATAAGTATATATTAATGACCATGTAATTAAGCAATTACTATCCAGATCTTCAATTTCACTGGGTTACGTTACATGTCATATTCATATATTATCTTATGACAAGAAGGACCAATTTTAAATAGAAAACATGAAATTGGAAGACCGAAATTGGGCGCTATTCGTTTGATGGGGGCACAAAATTAAGGAAAACCATAATATCTTTCCCTTTGATTATAATTTTTCTCCAAAAAAAATGATATCCACCCAATAATCAATATATATATATATAATAAGAATAACAGTAAAAATTGTGAAAAAAACTTGTAGTATTTTACATAGAAATTAATTTTAATTATGGAGAGGAAGCACGTAAATCCCCACGAGGTTTCAAATGGTAAGTTTGATGTCATGCATGTAAATTATTAGTTGATTAACACATCCTATTAAAAAAGAAAGGAAGAAAAGTTCAACTCTAGCAGTGGGTCAAAAGTTCAAATCAATGTAATTTAAAAAAAAATTAAAATTGATATAAAGAATAGAGGGGTTGGTCGGAGGTGTGCATTAAATATTGATGTTGACTTGGTACATGAAGGAACGGAGTCTGCAAAGTAATGCAATAATATTTTCCACCAAACTCCTGCAAGTGGAATTGAAACCTTACCATTATTATTATATAATGTTATGTTGGGTAAACACCACGTGCTCTTCAGCTACCATCTCAAGTATTCATTCTCTTCCTTTCTCTCATTTACCTATAAAATCCCCTCCTCCTTCAACATGTTCGCAACTCACTTTCATTAACCTTCTTCTTCTTCTGTGTGCAACTTTGAATCAAACAATCCCAATATTCATTTTGTTCATAATTAGAAGCTTTTAGGGAAGCAATTAAGAGAGAAGATGGTGAGCGTTGATGAGATCCGAAAGGCTCAAAGAGCAGAAGGGCCAGCCACTGTGATGGCTATTGGAACAGCCACTCCACCAAACTGTGTTGATCAGAGTACCTATCCTGATTATTACTTCAGAATTACTAACAGCGAGCACAAGACTGAGCTCAAAGAAAAATTCAAGCGCATGTGTATGTCTCTTTCTCTCTGTCTATTCATTTTTTTCATTCTGTTCTTCTTAACATGGAATCTTGTCAATCCATGGATCATAGCTATTAATTTCTTTTTAAATGTGATTTCCTTTGTGTTTTCTATTTTAAATTTCTCTCTCGGCTGACTGTGTTAGCAGATACTATCTCTGGTTATATATCTTGTGTCGTGAATGAAACTGGCGCGCGCACACACACATATATAATTAATTTTCAGATTGATGCATGCTGATCATATATATATCTATCAGAAAATTGTTGGAAATAATAAGCATAAACAAACTACCATACGTAGGAATAGAATGGCTGAATAATGAATATTGGTTACTGTTTTTGTATATTTTTGGCTCTAAAGAAAAACATCAACTTTGAAATATAGAAGCAAGAAGTATATATTACAAATAAGATGTGAGACGAAAATGCTAAGCATAGCAATGACTATTGCTCCTTCGGCAAGCTGATGAAAAATTTATTCAAAGGATGCTATAAAACTAGTATATAGTTGCAAAATCATCTACCTTGTTTGCTTTCGAAAGTGTTGAAATATCCTTAATTGGAAAGATACATAAAAATTAGGTCGAACAACCACAAAATATAATCCTAAATAATGATTGACATCTAGAGCTAATGGTATACGTTCCCGAATTTCAGGCGAAAAGTCAATGATCAAGAAGAGATACATGCACTTGACGGAGGAAATCTTGAAAGAGAGCCCAAATGTTTGTGCTTATATGGCTCCTTCTTTGGATGCAAGGCAAGACATGGTGGTTGTTGAAGTCCCCAAGTTGGGGAAAGAGGCTGCGACCAAAGCCATAAAGGAATGGGGCCAACCCAAGTCCAAGATCACTCACCTCATCTTCTGCACCACTAGTGGCGTCGACATGCCCGGTGCTGACTACCAACTCACCAAGCTTCTCGGCCTTCGCCCTTCCGTTAAGCGATACATGATGTACCAGCAAGGTTGCTTCGCCGGCGGTACGGTCCTTCGTCTGGCCAAGGACTTGGCTGAAAACAACAAAGGCGCTCGCGTCCTCGTTGTCTGCTCCGAGATCACCGCCGTCACCTTCCGCGGACCGAGCGACACCCACCTGGACAGCCTTGTGGGCCAAGCTCTCTTCGGAGACGGTGCAGCTGCCGTCATCGTCGGCTCTGACCCACTTCCTGTGGAGAAGCCTCTGTTTGAGCTGGTATGGACGGCTCAAACCATTTTACCAGACAGTGAAGGAGCCATTGATGGACATCTCCGTGAGGTTGGGCTGACGTTCCATCTGCTGAAGGACGTTCCAGGGCTGATCTCCAAGAACATCGAGAAGGCGTTGGTGGAAGCCTTCCAACCATTGGGTATCTCTGATTATAACTCCATCTTCTGGATTGCGCACCCAGGTGGGCCTGCAATTCTTGACCAGGTTGAAGCTAAGTTGAGCTTGAAGCCAGAGAAGATGAGGGCCACAAGGCACGTGCTGAGTGAGTATGGGAACATGTCGAGTGCTTGTGTGCTGTTTATATTGGATGAGATGAGGAGGAAGTCTGCTGAAGAAGGACTTCAAACCACAGGTGAAGGACTTGAATGGGGGGTGCTGTTTGGGTTTGGACCCGGGCTCACTGTTGAGACTGTGGTTCTTCATAGTGTGGCTGTATAAGAGCCGGCTGTCTGTCTTGGTGTCCTTATTATATTTGCTCCTTCCATTTGTTTCCCTATATTTTGAGATATTATTCTTTGTTAGTTTCGTGTGTTTGGTTTTCTAAAATTTGATCTTAGTACTTGTAATTAAATTACAATATATAGTGAATTAACAGAATGTCAGAATAAAAGATAATTTTCTATAGCAGGCCTCAATATTGCCCAATGTCAACTATCAAGAGCTATGTATACCTCTTTTAAGTAGCACATTTGAGATTATGTTTTTTTTTTATTTTGTATTTTTAGTTATTTTGAATTTTTTAATGTATTTTCGTAAAACCGCTGTGAGAAAGAAGCAATAGTATACTATATATATATATATATATATTTTTTTTAATATTATTGTGTTGTTAGCCAATTTTCAATTATAATTATTTTTTTTACTTTCAAATTACTGCGCGAGCTTTATTATCAATTGGTAGGTTCATATGTTTGTGATTAAACTAAATATTTTATCAATTAGTTAGATAAAATTCTATTTATTTTCTTGGTAAACAAATGGGGCCAAAGACTTTGAAAAAAAAAAGTAATTTCTATTTATTTAACTAGTCATCTAACCTTGTTTTTTTGGCCCTGAAAAATAGTTTAACCTAATTAGTAAACGCGCACACTGTATATATAATACGGTTTAAACGCAAAAGAGATCTGAGTTATTTTTTTTTTCGCCAAAGCAAAAGAGAGTTAATGAATGTCCGCATTCAACGTCTCCAGTGTCTTTTATTAAAAAAAAAAAAAAAACTCCGTTCGGTCATTGAACTACGTACTTCCACTAAATTAATTAAGTTGTCAATTTCTTGATGATTACTACATTCAAATTTAATTCCTAAGAGATACTGCCGCTCAATTCCCATTTATAAGTGGCTTTTCACTGCTTTGTATGGATTAAGAAATTTATTCGTTCTTGTTCAAAATATGTCCTGATTTACTCTAACTTATATTTCCTAAAATAAAATTTATATTTTAAATAAGAGAAAATAGTTACAATTAGTTAAAATTTTTAAAAATTATCGTAACTCTTTAATATTATTCATATTAAATTATTATCTCATCATAATTATATGTTTCTTAATTTTTCTCTTTCTATTGTAAATGTTGTAGGTAAAATTAAAAAATAACAATTTAATACTCTTTAAATATTATAAGATGTATTTTGTATAAGTAAAAAAATTTTAAAATATAACTTATAAATATATAATTTAAAATGTAGTCTATTTATAAAGGAAATATATATAATTTAAAATGCAGTCTCGAAAGTTCCTAGTGTGTTGATAATTAATGAATACTTAAAGCCTTACTCCCTCATATTCAAATTATAAGATATTTTATATGATAAGTTTCTCATCTAAAATATGAGGTGTTAAATATTTTTCTTCCAATTTTACCTCTTTCTTTAAGGTATTTTGTATGACAAATTTCTAGTCTAAAATATAAGATATTAAATATTTTTCTTCTCATTTTACCCTTTTTTTAAATTCTTACTTACTTCTCATTTATAAACCTACAATGATACAAGAATAAGATATTTAATAAGGGTAAAATGAAAAATATTGGTACCTTCTGTATTGATTTAAAGTGAAAAATAATTTTCTTAATATGCATATAATTAATATAAAATATCTTATAGTATAGATAAAAGAGAGTATATCTAAAAATATAAGAATCTTGAGAAATGAAATCCCAAGGCAGCGCAGTATATGGTATTATAGCCTCTTAATTAAAGAGTCCATAGATTCAACCAAATAAATGTTTGTGGGAATCACAGTTAGAAACTAGTAAAGTAAATTAATTATAAAGAAAGACTTTAACTAATTAAAAGTGTTAAAATCTAGAATATTGAGTAGTAAAATAGGGAGAATGAGTAGTTCCAAGCATTATTATTGAAACTAGACTGAATTCGGCAAAAAAACTGACAAACCGATCACATGTCTAGTCTAAACATAAGCACAAGCCGAAGGTAGAACGAAATGGTGCTGAAACCGGCAAAACAAACCTTAAACTGGTGGAAATTAAAAAAATTGTCCGTTAATTGGTTTAAAATAAAGCTCACAAAATCAGCAAAATGGCGCCGAAAATAAATGAGGAGGAGAAGAAAGATAAAGCAAAGAAGAAGGAAAATTAGGAAGAAAAGATGTATAGAAAAAAAGAACGAGGGAGGAAACTTGCAGTGGGTGAATAAAGTCTAGTAGCTTTTGAGTGATGGAGATCTACACGACCTCTGGTTGTTTGGATCTCATATTTAAATCCATTATGTGCTCCTGTTTATAATAGATGGAGCCATAGAAGTTGCCAATAAGGTTGAAAAAGATGTGGAGGATGTTTAAGTCTAGGCATGTTGCAAATCGGAAAGGTAATGAATGAAAGAGGCTACTACCCAAAAGAAAAAGACTGAGAGAGTATGAGCTTGAAGGATGAAGAGACAAAAGAAGAAAGTCTTGGCCACCTGAATAATTACATAGCTGAGGGAAGAGAGTGTTATAGCCCATTTGATTCAATTACATCGATTAGGTAATGTGATGTGAAGAGTCTGAAGGGATGTAAATCAGATGATGATTGCAAGTGAATTTCAATTTGTTTGGTATGATACAAAAGAATGATGTAATGTTGTTTATTTTTATTAAAAAAATATAAATAAACGTGAAATGATGATTTTACCCTTAGCCCTAGAAAAATTACCCCCACCTCCCGAGTTCTTCCCCATCGATGCAACTATCGCCAGTCTCATCTTCTCTAAGGCAGATCACAAAAAAGAAAGCAAGTGTAAGAAAGAATTCTAATAAGCTAAATGACGGAAATAGATCTATGGTCAAAGCTTCGGCTCCAAAGCTTAAGCACAAATCTTTTTGACTATTTCAAATCGACGGCGAGACGACGTCTGAATCGGCAATGAGATGAAAGAGATGACATCCAAAGCTTGAGTATAGATTTGTTCGAAGGTCTGATGGAGGTGCGATGACTTGATCTATTTGAAGGTCTGCAATGAGTTGTCACCTTTTCAAAATGGGTTGTTCGAAGGTCTATTGGAGATACGCTGAGTGTGGAGGAGGAAGGTGGGGGTCTGTGCTTCTAAGCCCCTAAGGTGTAGAGGGGGGATGGCATTAATTGGCGAGATGGTAGGTATGCCAGATCTGGTGAATGTGATGCCATTGGTGAGGTGAGGGTTGTGACGGATCTAGTCTGATGAGGGATCTGTTCGAACTTCAAAGGTGAAAGAGACAAGGGTATTTGTGGAAAAATGAGTGAGGTAATGTTATGTAATCAGCATCACACAACATTCTCGAAGTGAGGATGATCACCTTAATTTAGGTGTATTTCCACTTGTCACATAAGAGCCTGCAAAAAGAAGTAGTGCTAACATACCTACACGAACATTAGCCACCAAGCCCATAACTTCAGTTAATAAGGATGTTAGTAGGTTCTTCCTAATTCAAAAAGTTTTACCGTCCATAAAAGAGAAATGGCCAAGAGAACACTTAGGAGAGACAATTTTCATCCAACAGGATAATGCTCCATGTCACATGAGTGAAAATGATTAAGTGTTTTGTCGGGTTGCCCGTCAAGGTGGGTTTGATATACGGTTATTATGTCAACCTCCAAATTCTCAAGATTTGACTGTATTGGACTTGGGATTCTTCAATGCCATACAATCGTTACAGCACAAGGAAGCACCAAAGACGATTGATGACCTGGTGTTGTGGTAAAAACATTTGAAAATTTTTCTTCCATTGAGTCAAACAAGATCTTTCTCGCACTACAAAGTTGCACGAAGAAGATAATGAAGAAGAGAAGTTCTAGTAACTATAAGATTCAACACATGAAGAAACAAATCACAGAGAGAGAAGGTTTACTCCTAGCACAGATGGAGTGTGAGCCAGTAATGCTGCAAGGAGCATTAGATTATTGTAGGGAAGTTGGTGCTTAATGACAATGAAAAGGATGAAAATTTGCTTTTTGCTTTTTGTTTTTTCTAAGACATTTTGTTTGTTAAAGGAGGTTCTTTGTTTTTTATGTTTTGTCTAAGTTTAGACTATGGGCTAAATATGTTGATTGGGATTTTTGAGTTCTTCTCTTTTAAAAAAATTAATGCATATCTATAATATGTATGAATATGTATTTGGTGAAATATCCTTTACAATAATAGAGAAAAAGTTTACAAAATGCATAGAGTTCTAAGTCACAAGTGCATTATGTACCTGATAATAACTTCTTGTTTTTCTCTTCAGCAAGATCTATCTCCATTTTGTTCCATTATGTGCCTAATATACTAGGAGAAAGTATGGTGGTTGGAAACCTCGTAAGTCAAGTGCACAAGCAGGAAGATGGCAGTAATGATGATTCTTGCAGAAAGTAAAAAAATGATTTCCATCACCTATACTATCTTCATGTTAATGGAGTTAATAAAGTTAATGGATATAATGGCACAGTTTTATATACCTATACATATCATAATTAATTTTTGATGTTGATATGAGCAAGTTTGGAATACATTAAGATGCCTATAGAGATAAGGCTATTATAAATTCTGTTTTTTTTTTATTTATCTACCGCAAGCACCCCTTGCCCTTTCCTTTTTAAACATACTCTTAAGTCTTGACATCTAACATTAGGCAACTCTCTGTTAGGTGATTGTTTTAGTATCATTTTAAATTTTTCTACTTTTTTGTATGGTTAAACATCTTCTAGTCCAAATCTCTCTCCTAATGCCCAAAAAAAAAAGTCTAAAGTTTCATGCAGAGGTGATTAACTCATAGAAGAATAGAAAGCCAAGCATTGGAAAAGATTCCCATTTCTCCTCAGTTACAAAGCATAAATATTCCAGGACTATTTGTTTTGGAAATTGTCTATGCATTGTGCCTTTTGTAATTATTCTGTTTTGCATCATTCTTTTTAATTGGAGCTATCAAGAGAATTGCACAATTTTGAAGGAAAATAATGGGAAAGGAAATAGTCTCATATAATTAAATTTTTTATATGGAGTATGATGTCAAATATACATAATTTTTTCTCTTTGATATATTAATATTCCAACATTTATGCATGTTGCAGCTTCAATTGAAAATGGGAAAAGAATCCTCTTTAGGTTTGATAGAGCAGCCTTTTCTTTTAGATTCCTACCATTTAAGGTTCCATATCCAGTCCCATTTAAGCTACTTGGAGATGAAGCAAAGGGTTGGTTAAATACCACATACTTGTCCCATTCTGGAAATCTCCGTATCTCAAGAGGAAATAAAGTGATTAGGCATTTTGAAGAAAAACACAGTAGTTTTTTATTCCCTTGAGTTAAATATTTTCCTGTCTGATATCTCTTACTATACTCTATGTTTCTAAGCACTGTTAGGAACATATACGTAGTGCAAGGAACTACATTTGTGTTGTA
The DNA here is from genome assembly GCA_026686845.1 of Adenanthera pavonina. Taxonomy (NCBI): domain Eukaryota; kingdom Viridiplantae; phylum Streptophyta; class Magnoliopsida; order Fabales; family Fabaceae; genus Adenanthera; species Adenanthera pavonina. The sequence goes on along the minus strand of JAIVEN010000026.1, from coordinate 9,015,586 downwards.
GAAGAAAATTGAACCTATAGCAGAGGTTATTATCAGTCATTTCCACTGGGATAGGTGTTCAAGAGGTAAGAGTGTCTAGTTCAGTTTGCAATGCTTATTTTTTTATGCTCTATAATGACTTGTTATTTTCACATCCAAAATTTCAACATGCAATAGATGAGCTTATTTCTTTTAGTCAAACTACTTGTAATGGTGAACCAGATCTACAAGAAGGAGAGTGGTTGATGATATGGAGTTCATAGGTAGTGTTTTGATATCTAAACAAGGAGCACTCATCTATTATGTAGCTGTGAAACTCAATTTCTTTCTTTCTTTCTTTCACATTTTCCCTTTTTTAAATTAAGATGTTGTTTTACTTATCTTTAACACCAACTCAACTTTCTTCATAAAAAAAAAAACCAACTCAACTTTTAGAAAGTGAAAATTGGTTCCTTCAGTAATGTGATGAGGTAGTGTTCTGATGCTTAGAACAATAACAGAGTATCAGCAACCTTTTTCAAACAAATATAAAAAGGCAACTCGATTAAAAAGACCATTTTCACAATAACCTCATAGACCAGATCATCATCATTTTATATATCCAAATATCCAAGTAGTAAACTTCATTCAGCCATTGCAAATTTACACATTCAAAATATAGCATACTCAACCTCGCATAAATAAAACTAATAAAAGTTAGGGAAATAAATTTTTAACATACTTCGTATCACCTTCTTCCTTTCTTTTTCATACATACTATCTTCATCCATTTCATCCTCAGGAAACTTGTTCAAATCAAAGTTTTTGACTGTTGAACTTTGCTTGTCATCGGATTTTGTAGCTTTGCCAGAGTTAATCTCATCTTCATCCAGTTCCTTGTTGAGATCGAGTTGCTTCATAGGTCGACTTCGCACCTTATCGTCTTCCTCGGTTAACTTCTTCTGTACCACTTCATTAGCTTTTGCATCCTTTAATGGAACTCCTCTATCAACAGAATCCTTAACCACCTTGAACGCGTCCTCATCCTCCAATAGCACCGTGTGTCCCATCGCCGTTGGCCAAGATTATTCGATGCCTTCATCATCTTTTTCATCATCGAGAGCAACATCGCCGTCGACGGAATCCTCAACCACTGCAAACACCACCTCATCCTCCAATAGCACCATCTATCCCATCGTCGTTGGCCCAAATTGTCCAACACCTTCATCGTCTTTTTCTTCATCGAGAGCAACGTCACCGTCGACGGAATCCTCAACCACCATGAATGCCACCTCGTTCTCTAATAGCACTATCTGTCCCATCACTGTTGGCCCAAATTATCCAACACCTTTATCATCTTTTTGTTCATCAAGAGCAACGTCACCGTCAATGGAATCCTCAACCACCGCAAATGCCACCTCATCCTTCGACAATATCGTCTCTCCCATCATACCTGAGAAATGTAATCCCCAGTTGATTATCACCATTGTTGTCAAATTAATGGAAAGCAAGGGATGATACTCAAACGAATCAATATCAGAGAAGAATACGAGGGGGCTCGAAGGTTTCTCTGCTATCCTATGCCACATGTGTGTTTCATCCATAATTTTTATGTCAATTTACGAGGCAAACACTAAATAATGAGGAAAAAAATGAAAAAATGTATCGTAATACTCCCTCTGGTCCTTAATATAAGACCATTTTAACCGAATCACGCGAATTAAGAAAGGGAGTTAAAACTAATTAACTACCTCGATTTCTCCGAAAATCCCAACATTTTTCCTAAAGTACCCTTATTTAATCTCTCTCTTTTTCCCTTTGGATACATTAAATAGGGGCATTTTTTGGAAATGTATAATAAATACCACCTCGTATATTGTAAAGGGTCTTATATTTAGGATCAAGCCAAAAGATCCTATATATAGGACCGGAGGGAGTATTACATAATCCCTTATGGATAAGATTATGGAAAGCTTTTAAATAATCTCTTATAATTAGAATAGAAAGGAATAACCCTATGTATGGTGATGTAATCCTCATCTCTTCACAGACCACATATATAAACGAGCCAAATGGCCTCTTATAGAGAGAGAGAGAGAGAGAGAGAGAGAGAGAGAGAGAGAGAGAGAGAGAGTGACATTTCGGGGAGAATGCAAGAGGTTTTGATGGTAAATAAATTTAAATGAAATCAAAATTAATGTCATTTATTACTCATAAAAATTGATGAGCTCCTTCACGTTTCTGTACGTTGTCTATTCCCAAAACCCATTCATTTGCCTTAGAGATGCATAGGGTCATATAGGTGTACTATTCTTCAACTTTTACATTTTGCATCAGAAAAGGTGAATCCAATAAATAGGATTTTGTTTTTTCAAACAAAATAAAAGATAGGATTTAATATGTTTGAAAAAAATTAAATAGGTGGGATTTAAAATTTATTATCTTCTATTATTTTTTACTGAAAAAACAAAATAAAAGATTATAAATTTTAAATCTTTTTTATAAAAATTATTTTAATAAAAACATAAAAAATAATTTACTTTAATATTTAAAATTTATCACACATAAAATAAAAATTAAAATCATTGCTCATTTTATAAAATTAGATTTTCCTCCCCGCTTGTGCGGAAAAAAAGAAAAAAAAAATGCACTAAACTCAAAGTAGGGTGGAACCATGATTAATGACAGTGGTGATTCTATTATACTTTTTATTATATATTGATATTAGTTATTAATGGTTGAACTTTGGAATAAAAGATAACAATTATGCTTATTTTTAATTTATTTTATTTCATGTTTATTATTTTTAATATATAGCTTTAATTCATTTCTTATTCATATTAGGAATTTTAATTTTGAAAAAAATTAAGAAAATCTTGAAGGTAGGTGGTTTAAATTTCTTTTATTTTTCATATATCATTTAAAATATATTTTTTTAATTATTAATTATTCAACTTTAGTTAGATATCAGTTGAACTATTAAATATCGAATCAGTACCTCACTAATTCAATATTTATTCTAGTTATGATAACATTGATAGCAAGTCATATTTTATAATAAATTTATTATTTTGATCTTAAAATATAATTTCCTTAAAAATTATTTTCTTGTGCAACAATTATACGTATGTACCATAACCTGGTTCAAATATATTCAAGGAGAAATTACATGTAGGGACCAATATAATAAATTAATTATAAAATAAGATATATTACTACTCATTCTCCCAATTTTATTACTCAGTATTTCAGATTTTAACATTTTTTTAATTAAAATTCTTCTTTGTAATTAATTCATTTTATTGGTCCCTCTATGTAATTCCCTCTATATTCAATGTATAGGCAAAGAACTTTTAGAAAGCCTTATTCAAAGAACAATTAATGATCACTTTCTTTGTTTTGGTTGTTAGAAGAAAATTAAGGGATGTTTGAGAGAAGGTGAGTAGCACAACAAGTGGGTAGTTGCCTCTATTTGCTCCATCTAACTCCCTTGGTCCAAAGTTGAAATGGCCATTTTATATATATAATAATAATAATATAAGTTATCTTCCTTTGACCATGCATTATGCTATTATTGGCCATAATCTTTATCCTCAATATCTCAATTTATATATCACCCAATCTGTGCATATATATATATATATATTTTACAAAATAAAAACTAGCCACTGATTATATATATATATATTACAAAATAAAAACTAGCCACTGATTAATCTCTGATACATTAAACTTTATTACAAGTACACTGTGCATACCTGGACAAGTTTTTTCTTGTATTATTTCGTGAAAAAATATGAAAAATAAGTTGTATTATTTGTGATTAATTTGTTAATATATAGTGTAACATCTCATCCCACTCTTATCACATGAATTATTGTCAAGTGACCTTTATTTATTGTAGTTTATTCTTTTGATTTTTATGTATTTTAATTTTATCCTTTGATTTTTAAACAGAATTAAGTTCTTGTATTAATAATTGTTTAGTCTTTTTTTTTAATGTTTCTAAATTATCTTTCATTCTCTGATGAATATAATAAAAAAGAAGAACATAGAATAAATTATAAACAATATTGACGTATGAAGTTAAAACAAAACAGAATTAAAAACAAATTAATATGTAATCAAGCAATAATAAAATATTACGGAGACAGGATCAAAAGCACAATTTATGTTCTGCCGGAGAAAAAGGTAAAGTCAAAGAAATTAGGAAGAAAATTGATGGAGCCAAGGAAAAAATAAAAAATAAGAAGAAAAAAATGATATGTAAGACAAGAAATTAGTAGGTGGGGTTGTGCTAAACAGTAGTGTTGATAAGTAGGAGAACCTGGTCTACAAAGTGAGGCTGGAATTTTCCTACCAAACTTAAGCAAGTGGAGATTCAACCGCCATCTCTCCTCCTTCCCTTACCTATAAATACCCCTCTTCTCTTCTCTTCTCTTGTGCAACCTCAATCCATAATTCCCAACAACACTATATAATTCTTTTGTTTATTACAGAGAAATTAGAAAATGGTGAGCGTTGATGAGATCCGAAAGGCTCAAAGAGCAGAAGGACCAGCCACTGTGATGGCCATAGGAACAGCCACTCCACCAAACTGTGTTGATCAGAGTACCTACCCTGATTATTACTTCAGAATCACTAACAGCGAGCACAAGACTGAGCTCAAAGAGAAATTCAAGCGCATGTGTACGCCTTCTTCTTCGTCATCTTATTATTTTTCATTCTGTTGTTCTTCTTAACTTTTCTTATTTTTCATGTAGGAGTATGTCGTTTTCCTCGTCTGAGTCCTATAAGTTGTTTGTGAAATCAAACTGGCAATGATTTTGAGGTGCTTCAATATTTTTGGATCATAATAAAGCTGGAGTTGGACAAACCCCAATTTTGAAAAGAGAACTTAAACAAGCAAACAATAAGATATCAGGAAATTAACCAATACAGTATCCTTTGTTTTGAAACCTGATTGAAAAAAGTTACCATAAAACTTACTGTCAAAATGATTTTTTTTTAAATATATGTATATACTGGTCATCATATGAAAAGTTTAGCTAGCAAAAACTTGAAAAAATTAAAATTTCTATTTTTAATTACCAACCAGAAAATCGAACATTCTCATAACATTTATGATTTACGGGTCAGTCAGAAACTATGATCATAATTTAACATTTACAATATATTGAACTAACGGTATCTTTGCAACCAAATTTCAGGCGAAAAATCAATGATCAAGAAGAGATACATGCACTTGACAGAGGAAATCTTGAAAGAGAACCCAAATGTATGTGCTTATATGGCTCCCTCCTTAGATGCAAGGCAAGACATGGTGGTCGTTGAAGTCCCCAAGTTGGGGAAAGAGGCTGCAACCAAAGCCATAAAGGAATGGGGCCAACCCAAGTCCAAGATCACTCACCTCATCTTCTGCACCACAAGTGGCGTCGACATGCCCGGTGCTGACTACCAACTCACCAAGCTTCTCGGCCTTCGCCCCTCCGTGAAGCGATACATGATGTACCAGCAAGGTTGCTTCGCCGGCGGTACGGTCCTTCGTCTGGCCAAGGACTTGGCTGAAAACAACAAAGGCGCTCGCGTCCTCGTTGTCTGCTCCGAGATCACCGCCGTCACCTTCCGTGGACCGAGCGACACCCACCTGGACAGCCTTGTGGGCCAAGCTCTCTTCGGAGACGGTGCAGCTGCCGTCATCGTCGGCGCTGACCCACTTCCTGTGGAGAAGCCTCTGTTTGAGCTGGTATGGACGGCTCAAACCATTTTACCAGACAGTGAAGGAGCCATTGATGGACATCTCCGGGAGGTGGGGCTGACGTTCCATCTACTGAAGGACGTTCCAGGACTGATATCCAAGAACATTGAGAAGGCGTTGGTGGAAGCCTTTCAACCGTTGGGTACCTCTGATTATAACTCCATCTTCTGGATAGCTCACCCAGGTGGACCTGCAATTCTGGACCAAGTGGAGGCTAAGTTGAACTTGAAGCCGGAGAAGATGAGAGCCACAAGGCATGTGCTGAGTGAGTATGGGAACATGTCGAGTGCTTGTGTGTTGTTTATATTGGATGAGATGAGGAGGAAGTCCGCTGAGGATGGGCTCAAGACCACAGGTGAAGGACTTGAATGGGGGGTTCTGTTTGGATTTGGGCCTGGACTCACTGTTGAGACTGTTGTTCTCCACAGTGTTGCTACGTAAGAGGCCAAATTTATTTGTTTCTGATTTTATATATATATATATATTCGGCCTGATTGTTTTTGGTTATATTATGCACTTTTTCTTCCACATTTCAGCCTCAATTGGCCTTGTTTATTTTTCATTCTTACAATGTAACCGTTTGTAGGAAAGAATTTATGACCATGTATCAATTTATTAATGAAGTTGAGTTCTTTTTTTTTTTTTAAAGAACGCTTATTATTTGCGATATAAACAACCAGTACCTAGATAATATAAAGTTTCATTTGATTTCGCGTACTCTTTTGCTGCTGTTCATGGTTTGAATACTATGAACTTTCGTCATTCGATTTCATTACAATCCACTGCCTGTGTTCGTTCTTGATGACAAAAATGAATAGAGAGCAACTTTCGATAAAGCATGGCTGCACATAGATTATAGCAAGAATCAGAACGTTTCTTTCCCTTGTGCTGTACAACCCTAATTGTTAATGACATTCGACCTAGAGAATAACTCATTCTATATGAGAATATAGCATCAATATTCAGTTCATCCTTAAAGGATTCATAAGTTAGGTGTAATAATATTCATATTTAGAATCTGCTGTACACTCTCAAGTATCATACAGGGCTTGGAAGCTGCAGCTTACTCATGATTCAAATACCTTATTAATCACGTGACTTTTCGGTCTTATTTTTCTTGTCCTGCTGGGTTTTGGGATTGCCAGAAATCCAAGTATAATCAGAGGGAATAGCAAAAGGGTTTTGATTAGAATCAGCAGAAGACGAACTTGGGTGTCCCTTTATCCATTGAAACCAAGAAGATGATGGGAATTGTTCTGCTGGGTTCTCTAGATCTTCAGAAGTTGGACTTGAAGGGGCTGATGAGAACTCTTCCAGTGGCGGTAATTCTTCAAACTTCGTGAAGGAAATCAATACTCTCACAGTAGGAACCACAGGGATTGCAACCTGTATGTCAAAGGCAGTGAAATAGTCACACATTATCAATATCGAAGTTAAAACCAAAATTGAATGAAGATAATGGAACCAGTGAACATAATTAAAATTGAATAGACGTGAAATAAAACATCAATGGCTCTATTTCTAAGAAGGTCCAATGCAAATAATAAATGGATTGTTTCATCAAATTGTTTAACTTAATACACAAGAATCTACACTTGCATTGATGAAGCTGAAGGAACAGCATTTCCAAAAACTTTTACTGGAAGTATAATCTTATCTATACACGCGCATATACAGATTTCTATTTCTTTTTGTTTTGACGGTATATTCACTTAAACCTTTTTAAAATTTCTCGAGTAATATGTTAAAAATCATATTTTCCTTCCTCTAATTCATACTTTAGGCACTGCTTAACAAAAAAGCAGTGCTACATGCAGGGTGAGATGTATACATAGATCCTATAATCATAAAAAGCATTATATGTCCTCAAGTTTTCATTTCTGTATTAGATTTTCATAGATAAACTCTTAGAATTAAGTATCAGCAATAGTTGCAATATATTATGAAGATGGGAAGGTGGATCCATAGAAATTCAAGCACTTTAAACAAAATTCACAAGGTTGAAATATCTGGATAACTACCACATAACAACAGGTCATTCTTAATCCATTTTACATGTGAAATATCTGGAAAGTGCGTAAGGTTCAGAGGATGCTGTTTAGACACAAGCAGCATTAATGGATACAGATCAGTTGCTCATAGCAGCCTTCAAGTTGAATTTGAGCATCAGAGCCATGGCTCTCTTTAAGGACTTCCCGTACTTTTCTTGTGGAAAATAGGGAAAAAATATGACCTCTTTCAGAAACCAATCAGCCCTAATTTGCAGTGGGTAGTTCATCAGGGAAAACAAGGTGGAAACAAACAAAGAAGTGAACTTAATCATACGAAAATTCCAAATTCTCATTAAGTAATGCAAAAATACTAAGATTTTCAGCAAGAACCTTAAACCAAAGATACACAAAGAGCACACACCTTGACTGGAAAGGTATCCTTCGGTAGTTTTGTTGTAAGAAGTTCTCTTAAACGACGAATTGCTTTAACTTTATCTGCAAGGATGTCAAGTAATGGTAACAATTCTTCAACCTTGAGTGGAAAGTCTGGTGAAAGCCACAGACTAGGCCTCATTCCTCGCTTAAACTGACCCTCACGATTTCCTTCCTTATCAAAACTGCTGCTATCAGAATCCTCAGAAGGTGTTTTGCTGTGTCTTCCCTTCTTGTTCTCCTTTTCTTTCCGTCCACGTTCTTTCTTCTCTTTCTTTTCTGCCTTCTTATGATCAGACTCATCTTCAGTATTCAATTCCAATGAATCCATGTTTTGTTCAAGTGCAAGTTCCAGTTGCTTTCTTTCTTCCTCTGTCAACATTTCTTCAATATCATTACTCACTTTCTTATTTTCATTGCTAGACAACTTATCATCTGTTTTGGCTCCAGGGGACTTGTTAGATTTGATGCTTACATGCACATTGCGCACATCATATACCTTGGTTTTCCATGGCCCCACCATTTCCTTTCTCTTCTTTCGTCTCCATGTCAATTGGGGAGCAAGAAATGCTTGAGTCATATCAATTTTGATCTTTGATTTAGGACCCTGACACTTTTCATTGTAAATTTGTCGTGCCTCTGAAATAGTTAGTGGAGTACCGGGAGATGAAGTCCTCACATACACCTTCTTATCCTTGTGTGCTGCAATACAAAATGGTGACCCAGGCAGTGTCTTCCCATCTTCTAAGCCATCACCGAGGAAAAGAGCACTTTGATCTGCCCTCTTGATTTTTAAACCGTCAAAACCAGCCAAAGTCATATCTGCCCTCATATTACCACCTCTTTTCCAAATTTTGTAAGTGTCAGAAGGGGCAATCTTTGAGATGAAAGGAATTACAGAACTTTCAAAACGAAATGTAATCTCCATATAGAAATCTTTCATCCTTTGCATGGTCGCGATATAGCGAGGCAATCTTCTATGGAATTTTTCCTCAAAATGTTGATAAGAAAACCGAACCATAAGCAAGCCAATTTTCTCTTGTTTATTGTTGATTGCTTCCGTAAGAGCGCTCCATCCTTGTTTGTTCTTCATGTTTTTATTTGCCCCGGCAACCAAAAGCATTTCAGCAGCCATTACATCACCAAGTTTGGCGGCCAAATGTAGAGGAGTGTCACGATTTGGAACATCACGGTAATCAACGACAGCAGAGATAGCCGCAGCCTTCTCTTCCTCAGCTATTGACTCTGCCTCTGTGTGAATCTCATTCGCGTTTTTAAGTCGTGGGAGACCTACTAATATCTCTTTAAGACCAGCATAATCCTTCAACAATAATGCCTTGTGCACAGGACTATGAGCATATTTTGAAACATCAATGTCCGCCATTTGTCAATACTAGAAGACACCGATATTCATTAATTAATTAATATTCAACAAGGCCAAATGAATTCAGTCATCAAAATCTAGAACTTACTACATACAGTCGAGTCAGAAGAAATTAACAAATGAAACAAACCCTATTGGCAATTATCCTTTAAATAATGCAAATCATGTAAATTATAAATGAGATCGACTCATTTGAAGCAGAAAGTAAGGAATTCTGGTTGGACTCTAATGAAGCAATGAAAGAAGTAAAGATACTCACCTTTCTTTTACTTATTATGTTTCTACCTCTCCTGTGACCCTCCCAGAGACTAGGATTTGTAAATAATCTTGGATATTCAACGCTTTTATCCACCCTCTGCCTAATCCAATGCTAGGAAATGACAGATAAAATTGAGGTAAAAAAAAAAAAAAGGCCTTCTGAACCCAGATTAAACAGACAAGAGAAAATGCAGACGGTATGGTTAATGGTTGCGTGAAGCACAATTCAGTTATGGGGAATATTCAAGGAAGGAAATGGAGAAAATGTTGTGAGGCGGGATTTGATGACACAAATAGCACAAAAGGAGGAATAATCCTGACAATTTTCTGGGAGCGGCAAAGAGAAATCAGCAATTTTCTCTAATTAAGCATTAGGAATTAAGGCACATTTTTCCAGGGAAATGCCCAAATTTGTGCTGCCTTGCAGAAAAGGAAAGAGGAGGTGCTCCAATGTAAGTCACAGATCTTTCTCATTCGGCAGTTAGATCCCTGCAAATAGGGTTCATGTTATGGCGCCAAAAATTGCGTGCTGCATCTTAACTGAAAAGTCAATTATCATTTATCAGCCACCCAATTTCTATGATCAAAGCTCGATTTGAACAAACTGAAGGACAAAACCAGGGATGGTAAGAGAGTACAGTGATATATTCTATTTTAGTCCAATTGAATATAATCCTGTATTTCTAATTTCCTATTGTTGTCAAGTTATAATTTTAGTTTACAAATTGTAAACCTAACACCTACCCCATTGAAATATTATAATTATAATATATAAATTCTTACTTATCAATTAAAATTATTAATATTCAGAAATCACATAAATAATATGTGAATGAAGTGAAAGATAATTTTAACAAATATGTAATATAACACTTTCAATTTTTATTATAATTAATCTGATTATGTCGTAATTAAACAGATTATATATAGTTTTTAAGTTTTATTTTCACATGAAATGTTGAATTCAGATTTAAGAAAAACATAGATAAAATTATTTAGTTATTAACAATTGAGCGGTCACTTGAGTTTAAATTAGATAATAAAACTAAAGTAGAGTGTAAATAATGTTTAGGGTATAACTAATAAAATCCTGACAGTTGGTAAATAATTAAAGTATGCTGTCCTGATTCGATTCCAAGAGCATTAGGAAGGCCATATTATATTTGTAAAGTCATAGACCAATATTCAACATTGCCATTTATCTCAAACTTTTGTACAATATACAAAACTCACTTTTTGTTATCCAATTATATAAGGTTTTTTTTTTTTGCCTGCCGAAGTGGACAAGGTTGAAGCTAAGTTGGGATTGAAGCCTAGGAAAATAAAACCAGCGGAAATGTGACTTATTGAAAAAGAAAATTAATCATTTAAAATAAAGTTTTAATAATTAGATCAATAAATAGTAAAATAATATAGTTTATTTATTCTATGTTTATATCATACATTGATACATTTAAGTAGTTTAAGTTTATTCTTCTGTTATTAAAAATAAAAAATATATTTACAACGAATCATTCAAATTTTTTTCGGCCACAACGAACCATTCAAATTAAGTGAACATTTTCATGGAACCAACATGTGATCCAAATTCTTAGCTGGACTAGTTTAGTTTGGCCTAAGGATTCGTGAGTTCAGTGTAATAATATTCCTATCTAGAATGAAATCTGCTCTACACTGTTAGTTTCACGGATTATTTCTCTAAGGAACTTGAATTAGAGAAGCAGAAGAAATATGGTTCAAGTTCAACGACAACTTTCATTGAATCTTAAATTGCTATTTAAAATACATCAATCATAATACAAACAGAAACAGAGGTGGAAAGTACATCTATCCATATCCCACCAACAAAGCAATGAACTTTGGAAATGAACTTTGGAAATGAACTTTGACAGAAATGAACTTTATTGTTTTATTATTTTTCAGCTGCAACTAATTCCCATTTTCTTAATTAACCTCAGCTAATGACACACATTTCAACACACACTCTACACGATCATACAGACCTTGGAAGCTGGAGCTTACCCAATGATTCAACAACCCCATTAGTTATGGCTTCTCGGTTTTAATTTTTGTTTTACCTCTTGCTTCATCTCCAGAAATCCAAGTATAATCAGAGGGAATAACAAAAGGGACTTGAATTTCACCATTAGAATCAGCAGAAGATGAACTAGGGTTAGCCTTTACCCACTGAAACCAAGAGGAAGATGAGGAATGTTCTGTAGGGTTCTCTAGATCTGAAGAAACTGGACTTGAAGGGGCGGATGAGAACTCTTCCAATGGCGGTAATTCTTCAAACTTCGTAAAGGAAATCAATACTCTCACAGTTGGAATCACAGGGATTGCAACCTGTATGTCAAAGGCAATGAAATAGATTTATAATATACATTCATCGAAAATGAAAATGAGAAAAAACTGGAGCAAAGATAATGAAGACAACGTACATAATTAAGCCATGCAATCAGTTACATGGTATTTACATAACCAGTGTTTATTTATTCACCGAGTTTACTATGAGCTACTGAAAGAAAGAAAGAAAAATTAATATTGAACTCTCAACAACATTCTCATTCCAGAAAAAATGCGCATGTGAGACAGGAATGGAGAGAAAACAGGTAGGGGACTAAGGGGAGAGCATGTTCTGCTTAGAATCATGTTCATAATTCAATAATTGTCCATTCCCCCCATTTATTATTAAATCAGCTAGATCTGAGGATGTTAGAACCATTTATTACTGATCATAAGAGAAACAAAGTCCATGCCTTTAAAGGTGGGTATCCCATCACTCTATTCCACAGAGTTCGCATGCTACCTGCTTTATTTTGCACCATAAGAGAAGCAAAATCCATGTCTTTGAAGGTGGATATCCTATCACTCTATCCTCTGAGTTTATATGCTCTCTAGTTCATCAAAGCCGCCATGCAAAAGATGAAAATTCTTTTTGGCTAAATTATTTGTTCACTCATTCCATTATCTGTGAATTGGGCAAAGGTGATTTGAACTAGGGGCTATATAAGCTCTAATTGATTCCACAGAGGCTATGTGAACATAACCTGAAGTTGTAGTTTATGATTAATGGAGTAAGCTCTAATTTTTAATCCATTTTAAAACATTTATTTTCTCGAGTAATATGTCAAAAATGTGATTTTCCTTCCCTTAATTGAGACTCAAACTGTGCTTGATAGAGGAGAAAGTGAAAGTAAGACAAGGGATGAAAATTAACCATTTATCTGCAACCAAAAAAAAATCATTTATCCAAATATATGGGAATGCAAGGACACGTTTTCATACATGGTCCAAATTCATTCCCTTCACCCTCCAATACTTTTTTACTCCGCAGAAGAACAATACTAGTCTCTAACAGATCCAAATATGTAATTTGCATAACCACACAAAAAGCTAAAAAATGCAAAGGATTCAGGCCTAATTTAATGCGACATCTAATTGACAGGGTCCATAATAAAAGCATCAGAAAAGCTGTGCAGGGTTAGAGGTCTGTAGAGAGAACTTATAAAAAGCGGTATATATTCTCAAGTTTGTATTTTGTGTAGCAAAATTATAATCGCATAGATAAACTTTCAGACAGTTTTTCACTTGGTTATCATTCATGACAATCAAAGTTATTAATAATTACCATATAACAGGTCTTTCTTATTCCATTTTTCATGTGAGATATCTTGGACCAGTGAATACTGATCAATAGATGCTCTTGAGAAGCAACGAGCATTAGTGAGATCAGTCGCTCATAGCAACCTTCAGGCTTGAATTTGTGCAACAAACCCATGGCTCACTTTTGAGGACTTCATGTGCCATTTTCAGAGGGGGAATCCACTTTTTCCAGGAACATTTCCTCATTCGAGGTAGTGGAAAAGCATGATATTTTCCCATAATCCAACAACAAACTATGGATGGTATACTTTTTTTCTAAAGGAAAGAATACTAGATTTGCAGTAGGAATATTAAACCAAAGATACAATAGAAGAGCACACACCTTGACAGGAAAGGTATCCTTTGGAAGTTTTGTTGTAAGAAGTTCTCTTAAACGACGAACTGCTTTAACTTTATCTGCAAGAATGTTCAGCAATGGCAACAGTTCTTCAACTTTTAGGGGAAAGTTTGGCGAAAGCCAAAGACTAGGCCTCATTCCTCGTTTACACTCACCCTCACTATTTCCTTCCTTGTCAAAGTTGCTGCTACCAGTATCTACAGAAGGTGCTTTGATGTGTTTTCCCTTCTTGGTCCCCTTGTCTTTCCGTCCATATCCCTTTTTGTCTTTCTTTTCTTCCTTTTTATGATCAAACTCATCTTCATTATTCGATTCCAATGAATCCATGTTCTGGGAAAGTGCTAATTCCAGTTGCTTTCTTTCTTCCTCTGTCAAAATTTCTTGAATATCATTACTCTCACTTTTATTTCCAATGCTAGACACCCTATCATCTTTCTTAGCTTTAGGGCCCCTTTTAGATTTGATGCTTACATTCACATTGTGCATATCATACACCTTAGCTTTCCATGGCCCCACCATTTCTTTTCTCTCCTTTCGTCTCCATGTCAATTGGGGAACCAGAAATGCTTGAGTCACATCAATGCCAATCTTTACTGTTGAATCCTGAGATTTTTTTTCGTATTTTTGCCTTACCTGTCTTTTAGTTGGTTGAGTACCAGGAGATGAAGATGTAAAGACCTTCTTATCCTTGTGAGCAATCATACACAGGGATCCAGGCGGCTTCTTCCCGTCTTCTAAACCATCACCAAGGAAAAGAATGCTCTGATCTGACCTCTTGATTTTTAAACCGTCAAAACCAGCAAATGTCATGTCTGCCCTCATATTACCACCTCTTTTCCAAATTTTGTAAGTATCTGAAGGGGCAATCCTTGAGATGAAAGGAATTACAGAACTCTCAAAATGAAACGTAATCTCCATATAGAAATCTCTCATCCTTTGCATGGTTGCTATATAGCAAGGCAACCTCCTATGCCATTTTTCTTGAAAATGTAACCAAGAATGCTGAACCATGAGCAACCCAATTTTCTCTTGTTTATTGAGGATAGCTTCTGTAAGAGCGCTCCATCCTTGTTTGTTCTTCATGTTTTTATTTGCCCCAGCAGCCAAAAGCATTTCAGTGGCCACCTCATCACCAAGTTTAGCAGCCAAGTGAAGAGGAGTATCGCGATTCGGAACATCACGGTAATCAACTACGGCAGAGATAGCCTCAGCCTTCTCTTCTTCAGCTATTGAGTCTGCCTCAGTGTGAATCTCATATGGGTTTCTGAGTCGTGGGAGATCTGCCAAGATCTCTGTAAGGCCAGCATAATCCTTCAAAACTAAGGCCTTGTGCACGGGACTATGAGCATACTTTGAAACATCGATGTCCGCCATTCATCAAAAGTAGAAGACGCCAACCCAACTAATTAACATTCATAAGGGCAGATGAATTCAATCATCAAATTCCAGATCTTTATTAGGTACAGTCAGATCAGAGAAATCAACAAATGAAACTAACCCTATTGGTAATTGTCCTCTCAATAATGCAAATAATGTGAATATAAATGAAATTGACCCATCTGAAATTACAACCAAACAACAAAATTGATAGAGCTGCAAACATTAGAAGCAGAAAGAACGGGATGCTGGCTTGACCCTAATTAAGCAATGAAGGAGGTAAAGATACTCACCTTTCTTTAATTTATTCGTTCCTGCTTCCTATGCGACCCCCAAGGAGTCCAATATTGCAAATAAACTTGGATACTCAACGCTTTTATTCATCCTCTACCTTGTCCAAAGCTAGGAAGTGAAAAATAAAATAGAAGGTTAAGAAACAGAGCCTTCTGAACTCAGATCAAACAAACCCAAGAACATGCAGGCGGTATGGTTAATTGCTGCATGAAACACAATTCGGTAATGTAAAATGTAGGGAGGCAGGATTTGATGACAAAAATAGCAAAAATGAAGATAAATATATTTGGAAGCAGAAAAGAAAAACTACATATAGAAAATAGAAATGATTATCATAGACCAATAATGGGTGTTTCTAGAAGAGATGCGATGAGAAATCACCAGTTCTTTCAAATTAAGCAATAGAAATTAAGGGCTCGAATTCTCTAGGAAAATTTCCCAATTTGTTCCTTCTTTCAGGAAGGAAAAGACGAGGAACTCCATTGTAATTTGCAAATTTTTATCCATTTGTCAGTTAGAGATGCATGTAATATTGTAAATAGGGTTGATATTATGGCGCGAAAATTTTGCATGCTGTATCTTGACTGAGAGCCAATTCTTAGCCACCAAATTCCTATAGTCAAAGCTCAGTTTGATCAAAGGGATTCACAAATCTAGGGGATGACCACAGCCAACGTTGCCGCGCGCTCGTTTGTATAATTATATATATATAATGATTTTCTAATAAAGTAATACTCATAAATATGATCTGTTCGTACAGATTTGGACGGGAACCATACTTCATTTTAAAAGCAATGTTATTGCTCTGATAGGCAGAAAGCAGAGTATACTGATTTAAAGAAAAGAGCCCAAAACTGACTTTCAGTTTATTTACATCAACAAATCATAGGAAAATATCAAAATACTAATGAGTTTAAAAAAGCACCAATCACACAGACGAAGGTTGCCCAAAGACCCTAACTATTGTGTCAATGGCTGCCATATCTGTTGAAAAGAAGAGCCTAACAAATGTATGGTTTAAACTTGCAATGTTCAGTAAATGAAGCAAGAATCACAATATCTTTCCCTATGCCACATCCCCTCTCCCCTCCCCAAAAATACAGGGGAAAATAATCCCAAATGGTGTTCCATATTACACACTTGAATTGCTGCGTCATCATTGAAGCATTCGTAAGTTAAATACATGTGCTGTTAGGAATCTTCCAAGCTTTGGAGCTTACTCATGAAATCATTAGCTAATGATTTCTAATGATTTCTCCCTTTCTTTGATTTGTTCTTCTCTTGCATCCTCTTTCTCTTCGCTTCAGCACTAATCCAAGTATAGTCAGAGGGAATTGCAAACGGATCTTGAATATTTTCTATCCGGCTGCTGCTTGAACTAGTCGCAGCTGATGTGCTGGGTCGATGGTAAGGAGCCTTGATCCACTGAAACCAAGATGAAGCTGAGAACTGTGTCACTGCAGGGCTCTCATAGCCTGCGGCAGAAGGACTTGAAGGGGGTGTTGCAAATTCATCCAATGGCTGTAGTTCTTCAAACTTGGTGAAAGTAACCAGTACTCTGATAGTGGGAACCACAGGGATGGCAACCTGAATGTGCATGGGCGATGAATGAGTTGCTCTCATGAATACTTGCAAAATATGAAAAGGATAAGAACAAAATTTAAAAACAAGAATGCAATACAACGAAGTTTATAACCCAAGTCCAATAAACATGGTTGCTTACAATCCCTTTAAAATTACCACAGAAAAATGGAAAGGCGTGTTCTAAACATGCTAGGCATGATATCAACAGGGGAAAAAAAACTAACTGCCCCGTTCAACAATTTATAAAGATAACAGCAAAACAAAACAAAAATTGTACTCATAATAGCTATGGTTCTAATGGTCAACAGTTCTGTAAATGGCTAACGGTAGAAGGTTCTAACCAGTTGAGTTTGACTAGCGAGGAATTCATGTGAAGTGTCACCAAGTGAAGTTGCCAGGATGTTAGCTCTTCCAGGGGGGCCAATTGATAGAGATTAAAGTAGTATAAGATGCCTAAATTTCACATTACACAATATGAAATGCTCTATGAGACATTTAAGTAAATCAGTTTTCCTTATATCAAAAACTAATTTTTCAAGGAGGATTCCCCACCTAACTTAAGTGCCCATCAGATTCTCAACTTTAAATGAACTAGCCAAGGCCTTTTAAAATCACTTGACACATTAAGCCAGAGACTTAAGTCCACAGCTAACCACATTTTTATCACTTAAACCAGAGAGACTTTTACTCTTCAAATCATTGGGAGTTTAATAACTTTTCCAAACGAACAAGAAAATTTTAAAACATCAAAAGCAAATTAGATGTAGAAGGCAACAGCAGTTGTTGTTAACACTTTCTAGGATAGTCAATAACAGCTAGTGCTAGTTAATACACTGACTCAAGAATCAAGATAACTGAGTAAACAGTTTTTTTTTTCTTAAATGAAAAAAGCATTCTTAGAAAAGACAGATAAAGATACACGGGTAGAGGATAAGGCATCCTTCAAGCCAAAAAAAAAAAAAAAAGCCAAACAAAAGACTGACTCAGAGAAGTAACAAATTAGTGATGCTCTCCAATCTCTCAGCATATGAAAGAAATTCCACTAAAATGCTACTGGGGATTAGCTCAGGAGGCAGGTGACAATTTGGGCAGACGCACTAGGTTCAATCTATAAATTTATAAAAATTTATAAAGAGTCGCACTGTTTACAAGCTGTAAATAGTGCAGCTTAATATATGGAGCTCCTTGCAATACACGGGTCCCACCATCTAATTCAAAATAAAATCATGTTGTCCTAGTGAATCCCCACGAAACCAGTGCCATCATGCAAGCTGAGATTTCCACATAACCTCTCACATATGAGAAGCAACACCTATTCTCAAATATTCTAATGCCCAGGTTTGAACATCAAAATTTAAATATGGATCACTGTTAACTATTAAGTAGTCATGGACAAACTGCTAACACTACTTATATCTAAATAGCAGGCATAAACTATTTATAAATCAAAATGATATAGCAATGCTAAAAATATTGAAATTCAAGCAACATTAAAGTGGATACTAGCGATGGTTATTATGTCTAGAAAAGCAGAGCAACCAACAACTCTCAATTTACAATGAATTCCGATCACACTTTAAATGTTTAAGCTAAGGCGCAAGTAAATATTTTTCAGTAACTACTCTTTGAATTCTAAAGCTTTACTGTCTACAGATCAGTTGATAAGAAAGTATCAAATGCTAAATACTAAAGCAAACATTTTCTGCCTCTCAACATCCTATTTTTTTATACTTTTATCATTTCTTCTATTTTTATACGTACCATTCTCTTTCAATAATTCTTTTTGTAAAGTAAAAAAGGTAGCATAATATCTAACCTTAGGCCAACACTCGAAGGGGATTCTATACAGTCTGTACTATTATTTGTGTAAAGAAGAAAAATTAGTTGATACTAGCAAGTGATGCATCCAGGAAAACAAAATAAAAATAAATACACACATACACATACATAACAAGAATATTTCCTAGAATTGTACCCAGATTAGTAATATTTCTAGAAACAAGCCTAAAGAAGATTATGAGCACGTACCTTTACTGGAAAGGTTCCCATTGGAAGTTTTGTTGTAAGAAGTTCTCTTAATCGACGAATTGCTTTAACTTTGTTCGCAACAATATCAAGTAACGGCAATAGTTCTTCAGTCTTAAGTGGAAAGTTTGGGGAAAGCCAAAGAACAGGCCTCAATCCTTTTTTATACTCATTTTCACGATTTCCAAGAGTTTTGCTATCAGAATTTGCAGAAGGAGCTCTGACATCTTTCCTCCTCCGTTGCTCATCACCCCTTACAGCTATCTCAACAGAATGTCTTCCTGGCTTAATCTGATTCCTTGAAGGAGAATCTCCCAATAGATCACTCACCTTCTCATCTATACAGAGGGAACTTCTTGGTGGAGCAATCTTTTTTTGTGCATCATGTTTAGAATCCTTCTTTCTCCATCCACCAAACCATCCTTTCTTGTCCTGTTTATTTTCTCCATTTCTACAGTTGTTTCCATCTTCAATGGGAATATCCCTATGTTCATAACAACTGTGGCGATGCCCAATGATCTCCTCACTGTTCTCATTGTTCAATTCTGCTGAATCCAACTTCAATGCATCTTCCAGTTGTCTTCTTTCATCCTCAGTCAAAATGTCACTAAGCTCTTCACTCTCTGTCTCATTTTCATTGCAAGATGTGAATAATTCATCATCCGTCATAGCACCAGGAACCCTCCTAGATTTAATGCTTACGACTACACTGTGCATATCATACACCTTGGCTTTCCAAGGACCAACCATTTCTGTTCTCTCCTGTCGCCTCCAAGTCAACTGGGGCAAAAGAACTGCCTGAGTAACATCAATCCCAGGCCTAAATATATTAGTTTGAGACATTGCAGTCACTTCTTGCTTAACCTCTTCATCAGTAGCTGGAAAGCCAGCATCATCTAGAGCATTCATTACTTCCTTATCCTTGTGTGAGATCATGCAGAGTGACCCAGGTGGGACTTTCCCATCCTCTGATCCATCACCCAAGAATAAAATGCTCTGATCCGATCTCTGAATTCTAAAACCATCAAAACCAGCCAAAGTCATGTCAGCCCTTAGATTTGCACCCCTTTTCCAAATCTTATAAGTATCTGAAGGCGCAATCCTTGAGATGAAAGGAATCACAGAACTCTCAAAATGGAATGTTATCTCCATATAGAAGTCTCTCATCCTTCGCATGGTCCCCACTAAGCGAGGCAATCTTCTGCACCATTTTGCCCATGCCAAAGGCTGATAATGCCTGATTATCATCCTGGCAATACCCTCTTCCCTGTTGCAAATAGCTTCCTGAAGGGAGCTCCATCCCTGTTCATTTTGCAAACTCCAATCCGCCCCGGCCACCATAAGCATCTCAGTGGCTGTTTCATCACCAAGTTTTACAGCCAGGTGAAGAGGGGTATCGCGATTTGGCACATCACGCCTATCAATCACAGCAGAAATAGCATCAGCTTTCTCTTCCTCAGCTGTTGAAGCTGCTTCAGTGCGAATGTTGGATGGGTTACCAAGTTGTGGAAGACGCCCCAGTATTTTCTTAAGGCCAGCATAATCCTTCAATATGATGGCCTTGTGCACAGGACTGTGAGCATATCTTGTAACATCTATACCAGCCATACCTCAATAGTAAAAGGAACCAACCAACACCAATAATCACAAACCTATGCACATACCATCAACTGAAACTTGCTTGAACATCAAGACTGTCCAAGTATTGAAATTATGCAACACAAACTTGCATAATTCAAACTGTAAGTACTAAGAACAGGCAAATCGGAGCCGTGGATTCAACAGATGAGATTGACCCAGTTGAAAAACTGTCCTTTCAAGTTTCAAGCCCTATCAACCACAAATGAAAAAAGACCTGATTCGAATCAGAATCGACAAGCAAAACAGAAAATTAGAAAAGAAAGAGTTGGCACCTATACAAGACAGTCAGAAAGGAAAGTATCGGGAGTAGTCTCAGATCAAGTAATCAAAGAAATGAAGATACTTACCTTCTTCCTTTCTTCTGTTTTGCTTCTTCGATGAGTCCTCAGGAGTACAAGATTGAGACCGAAGAGAATCGAATACTCAACCTCCCCAGCCTGTCCCCTCCGCAGGAAGAAAACAAAAAGGGAAACAGCAAAGATCCTTGTGATCCAATCCAGATCAGACAAACATAAGAACATGCATGTGGTTGTATGCAGCAAAATTCTATGATAAAAAATTATAAAAGATTTTAAAAAGAAAGTAAAAAAGTGAAGGGAAAATTGTTAAAGAATGGGAAAAGGGTACAGAATGAAGGAAGGAATACAAGGAGCAACAAAACCCCACCATTCAAGCAAAGAAAGCTTGTTAATATTGTAGACGAATAGCTGAAAAGGGAATCAAAACCCAGAGACAGATAAAAGATGATTGAAAGTAAAAATAAAATATACTTCAGTCGGTTATGGCAATGCATGTGAGAGATCAAGAAAAGGGCAAGATGAAATCTTTACACTCTCAAATTAGGGTCAGAAGAAGAAAATAATTAAGAAAGCCATAAAAAAGGGACCTCTAATGGGGCTTAAGCACTTTGCTGAAGCTCAATAGAAACATGCGCTTTTGAAGACACAGAGGGAAAGGCAAGGGTCAGAGAAAGGGAGAGAGATAGAGGGTCCATCATAATGGGAAAGCAACATGTGAGGCCCGACGGATGGAACCTGCTTTCCTATTTCCTTTTCAGTTTTACAGTGTCAATCAAATTTGATTAATTCAAGATTTGACTCAATTTGTGGGGTTGAACGAGCAATCATTTAATTTTTTAAAATATATATCGTCCTTTTGGGTCTTCAATTGCTTGTAGGCGCCAACAGTGCCTTCTATCGAATATGCTTCGCTATAATGTCAGTCAAATGGTCCATAGTCCATACAGAACGTGTTTTGGGTAAAATAAAAAAAAGTAATCCCCAGATGATGATTACCAATTTACTGTGGACACCTGTTGTTAATGCCAAAGCCAACAGAATATAATATATATATATATATATATGTTATTTTAGTCTTAAGCTTTACTAAGTTAGGAGTAGTACTGAAATGATATTGTTGGGGATGTAAATAAGGTGCACTAGACCCTCAGGGGGAATTAAATTGATCATTTTAATTTTTTAAGTGAAATAAATAAATAGATAGATAGATAGATAAGAATAAATTTGGTTAATGGTAATGGTAAGATCGAGACAATCATGTTGAGTAATTTTCAACTCATTTGCAAATTCAAAAGCCACATATCCAACAATATGAAATAAAAAAAACCATCGAAAAGAAAGTGATGTTGACCAAACCACAACGGCTAACAACGTAAAAATGTAACAAAACGTGGTCTATGTTCTTATCCTGCATGACAGACTGAATCAGTGGAAAACATAATCATCAATATACATTATAAGATTCATTATAAATTATAAACAGTATAATTTTTAGAATAGATAATGTAATTTATTTCTTAAATTTGTATAATTTATGAAAAAACAGTATAGAATAATTCTAACGCTATCTTGAGCAAGTTAGAGAATAAAAACATTTTGCAACATCCCTTGTACTTCTATTTTTGGAGTCAGGCCAAAAAAACAAATAATCACGTTGGAGAAAAAAGTATTTTTTTATAGCAGTTGGAGAAATTTTTAACCTACACTAACGTTGCCAAAGGAAATGAAAAATTAGGAATTTCGTAACGCATGTCTTTATTATTTATGCCAAATCATATTTGAATGATTTAGATTTGATTTAAATAATTTAATTTTAGCTTTTAACAGACAAAGCAGACTCATATATGATTTATCAAATGCCACTCTTGAAGACTTGAAGTTTCCGTAACGTTTCTGGTAAAAAAAAAAATTTCCGTAACGTTGTTTAGTGTCTTGGAAGTTAGGAGGGTAACTTCTCGTGAGGTCATTGGAAATCCTCACTAGTCTTCCTAGAATACCTATTTCCAAATATCAAAACGTATCTTCTCAGCTGTTTAAAAGATAAAATTATGATTCCACAAAAGCATGTTCTTTGTCAAGCATATCCTAATATTTGACAATATTGCTTCTAATGCAATTTCATTTATTTTATCTATATTTCTATATACGTATCTATTAATTATACGCATCGATCCTACTAATAGGATACACACATTTCCTATTTTCAAAAATTGATCGTTGGCCTTTTTATTTTTTATTTTTTGTTTTATCACGTTATCCTTTTTTTATTTAATAATAGTGTGTTATATTTTTAATGTTACATATGTGTGTTGCCTAGCATCCTCAGTCCATTACTGTGAGCAAGGTTGGCCTGCACTACATGTATGACAATTTTTGTCTGAGCCTGAAATATATATAGGCTTAAATTGCCACATTATATATGTGACTGGTATCATATTTTTCATCATTAATTAAAATGGCGTCAGAGCTTTTCTCTGGTGTGAGAGCTTCGATCCATTTGTTCATGGTGGCATCAAATGTAGAGAGGCAGATGTAGTTACAGAGGTTCGAATGTCTGAGAAAAACAAAGATGCACATCTACAAGACTGGTCATTCTAGCAGATAAGAACGGTATGTGAAGATGAAAGGAAAACAAAAGAAGACGAAATGGATTTGGAAAAGCAAATTTGCCTCTTTCCACAATCCAAAGCAAGAAGAAAACAGAGAGGGCGGGGAAGCATCATGAGTGTCATTTTGCAGACTTAAAGAATAAAGAGAGAAGAATAAATTAAGAAACAGAAGAAGAATTGAGGAAAAATAAGTTGTGTTCTATGATTAATTAGTTTTTGTTACTGTTAGAGATTGCTTTCCGTGATGAAGTTCTTTCTCTTGGTTAACAATACTGTAAAAAACAAAGCCAAGTGGTTGGTGTAATATTTTTCAAATTCCCTTTCTGGCACCATATGCTAATCATTTCTGAGCTATTTAAATCAAATTTAAATAGTCTAGATTTAGTTAAGTCTAGATTTAGTTATATTTTTTATTATATTTTTATTTTATTAGATATAAAATCTAAAATAGATATAATTTTATAATTATCACTTTTTAAAATAATATTATTATTATGTAAAAAAATTAAAATAAAAAACTGTAAATTTGAACGGTTCAGATCCGTTCGGAGTTATGAGCATTGACTGCTCATCACTGTGATAAACACATAATGCATATTCATATTTTTCATCTTGGGGAACAAATTCACAAACTTCTCCATTTGTTATTTTTTTAATTTATTTTCTAGTATTATGAACCCTAAAAAAAATTATTACCAATAAAGGTTGATTCAATTGATAAAAATGTAACTAATATCCCGCAAGGATATGAATTCGAATCTCATTGCCAATATAAAGATCAATCTCATTTGTGATTATGTAAGCACTTTTTATACTCTGAAACCTATCCTGATTCTGGTGAACTTCAAGAACCAGCTCACCTATACTTTTTGTTATAAAAAATCAATTATTAAAAACTTAGAAGGTAAGATTAATCACCAATATCAAATTCTAAATAAAATAAAATATAAAATTCTTATTAAGCTTTTAAATTTTGTATAATATATGGGGTCAACTTACATTATATCTGAAAAGTCAAAGTCATGGAAAAATTTGTTGAATTTAGTGAGATAATTCTGAATTTACTCATCTTTTACATGGACTTTGTAGTTTGTAATATATACATATATATGGTCAACCCAATTCGTTATTAATTTATGTAACAAGCTGAGTTTAAGATGTTAAGCTGTTTAACTAAAGATCTATTTGCTTGCCAGAATTTGAGTCTATATATGGAGAGGGAATGTTATGAGGATTCATTGTAAAAGATGGTTTGGTTGCAAGAATTTTGTCTCCTAGAAATTAAAAGCTTGATTCCCATAAATCCAGCAACATTTGGAACTTAATTACAATCTAGCATTCGAATTGTGCTTTCGAAAAATCCTCCCTATATATCGCCAACGTCTCTGGAGATGTAGTATGTATGACTGGGTTTTGCATATTTTGTCCTCTGGCCCTCATATAACTTCGCTTGTGACTTATATACTAAACCACCAGTTGCATTGCATACATTAGATTGAATTTTTATACAATGCACAAAACTCATTTCTAATTTTGATTTGGATGTAGAAATGACCGCAACTTCATTCACACCAATCTTAAAAATAAAGTCTGGGGAAAATGATAGATAAGGACCTTTGAGAATAAAAAATTACAAAAATATATAAAGATATTAAATTGTAAATATTTTTATCACGTGAAATGACATTTTTGTCCTCTCTTCCTTGGTACCAGAATTACTAATTAATTAAGAATATTCATTTGTAATTGATATTCGATGATTTGTAATGGATGTTGATAAATTTGCAATGGACAATAGTTCATTTCCCAGTTGCAACTAAGGCGATGGTCAACCATCAAAGGGATCCCTCTTATTATCAACTATTGTCTATTTGCAACTGACATTCAATAATTTGTA
The DNA here is from genome assembly GCA_026686845.1 of Adenanthera pavonina. Taxonomy (NCBI): domain Eukaryota; kingdom Viridiplantae; phylum Streptophyta; class Magnoliopsida; order Fabales; family Fabaceae; genus Adenanthera; species Adenanthera pavonina. The sequence goes on along the minus strand of JAIVEN010000026.1, from coordinate 8,990,076 downwards.
ACCAAAGCTTGATGATTTATAACTAATTATAATACATTTATAATTGATAATTATATACTTGCATTTACTATATAATGATTTGCAACAGAACACAAAATAACTTCATAGACAATATTATCCCAAAAAAATAATTCCACACATTGCAACTGATATATGTAAATTTGCAACTATTATACCTATATTTGTAACTTATACAGATCTACAATATTTTAAACCAGCAAACCCAAATTTTGTTTTAAAAAAAAGCCCAAAAGATGAAGGCAAGGAGGAAGAAGAAGATGAAGATGGAGGAAGAAGAAAATGAGGGTGACAGGAGAAGAAGAAGACGAAGATGAAGATGGAGGAAGATGAAGACGAAGACAAAGAAGATGAAGGCGATGGAGGAAAATGATGCAGGATTTGGCTAGCCTATCACCAAATCTGGCCGACTTCTCACCAAATCTAGCCATGAAGCAAGATGAAGGAGGAGAAGGAGAGATAATCAAGAGGGAAGAGGGAGGAATAAAAGGGAAGAGCAAAACAGTCATTTTCGCATAATAATAATATTTATAATTTGATATCTTGGTACCTCATTATAATTTCACAAGTTTAGGGTATGTTTTTAAAAATTTTTACCTCTAAAAATATTTATATGTCATTTTCCCTAAAGTCTATACTTTTATAGATATTACTTTAAAGTCAATCATTTTTTTGGGAAAAGTACATATTAGGACTAAAATGAAAAATTAATTAAAAATTAGAACACATTATTCATTTTATTATATTAAAGGACCAAATATTTTTAAATAAAATTAAAAATTGTGAGATTACCAAAATACCCTTAAAACTCCCCGACTTGCCGGTGGCCATAGTCAATGGTCGATCGTAACCCATCAACGTCAATTAATGACTGCTGATTATCAGTCAACGCCAGTCAATGGCTACAAGCAACCAGTCAATGGCCGTCCGCATCTGATCAATGGCCTCAAACGACTGGTCAACTATCACTGGTGGTAAATGGTTTACAACTTTCTTTTCTAGATTTTATAACTTTTTTGTTTTAAATTTGTAACTTAGTTTTCAAATTTTTACTTTGCAATTTCTATTCTAAAATTTATAACTTACTTATTCTGAATTTACAACATATTTTTCAAATTTTAACTTTGAATTGTTCAAATATTTTATAACTTTTTTTTCCAGAATTTACAATTTGTTTACTCTGAATTTGTACTTCATTTTTCAAATTTTTACAATGAATTGTTTCAGTGATTTACAACTTTTTTTTCTTCAGATTTTACAACTCTCTTACTCTTAATTTACAATTTATTCTCTAAATTTTAACTTTAAATTGTTCAAATGCTTTATAACTTCTTTTTCATAATTTACAATTTGCTTATTTTGAATTTATAATTTATTTTTCAAATTTTAAATTTAAATTGTTCAAATGCCTTACAACTTTTTTTTTCAAAATTTGTAATTTACTTATTCTGAATTTATAACTCATTTTATTAATTTTTACTATGAATTGCTTCAACACTTTGCAATTCTTTTTTAAATTTTGTAATTTGCTTATTCTGAATTTATATGTCATTTTCCAAATTTTTACTTCGAAAAAATTTATTTTTAACCTCTAAATGTTTTCAATTGTTCCAATAGTAGAAATTTAAAAATCAAGTTATAAATTTAGAATAAGTATTTAAATAAGTCAAAGTAAAATATGATGAATGGGTTATAAATTTAGAGTAAAAAAGTTATAAAATCTGAAAAATAAGTTATAAACCACTGAAAAATAAGTTAGTATAAAATTTTAAAAAATAAGTTACAAATTTAGAATAAATAGTTACAAATTATAAAAAAAAAGAAGTTGTAAAGTATTTGATCAATTTAAAGTTAAAATTTAAGAGAACAAGTTGCAAATTTAAAGTAAGAAAGTTGTAAAATCTAAAAAAGAATTTGCAAACTACTAGAATAATTTATTGTAAAAATTTAAAAAATGAATTAATAATTTAAAAAAAATTATAAAACACTTGAATAATTTAAAATTAAAATTTGGAGAATGAATTACAAATTTAGGGTAAGAGAGTTGCAAAATTTGGAAAAAAAAAGTTGCAAGCCACTGAAATAATTTATTGTAAAAATTTAAAAAATAAATTATAAATTCAAAATAAACAAGTTGTAAGTTATAAAATACTTGAACAATTCAAAGTTAAAATTTGGAAAATATGTTGCAAATTCAAAATAGATGAGTTGCAAATTTTGGGACAGAAATTATAAAGTAAAAATTTTAAAAATAAATTACAAATTTAGAACAAGCAAGTTGCAAAATTTGGAAAAAGAAATTATAAACCATTTACCTCCAAATTGTCATCGATCACAGTTGACTAGTTGCTTGTAGCCATTGATCAATGCTGACTAGCCACTGTGACCATTGACTGGTATTAACTGATCATCAGTGACTATTGACTATGACAACCAGCAGATCAACGGCGTTGATCAATCACTGTGGCCATTGACCGCCATTGACCAGCTGCTGGTAATAGTGGGGTAGGTGGAGAGAAGTTTAAAAGATATTTCGGTAATCTCATAATTTTTAATTTTATTTAAAAATATTTTATCTGTTAATATAATAAATGCACAATAGGTCTTGTTTGTACTTAATTCTCCCATTTTGATCCTAATTTATAATTCTTCCTAATTTTATTGTGGCAGGCTTTATTAATAGTTGTGGCACACAATTATTTTGGATCTTCTCATATATATTTTGAAGTTACACCCATGTATGTTTGCATGTGTTTAGATTATTACTTCCACCGATTTATTTTATTTATTATTTTATAAAATTTTAAATATTCTAAATCATCTATCATTTTATATTATCAATAAAATATTAATTATTTTATTTATTATTTTACCCTTAATTAAAAATAATAATAAGTAGAATATAAATTATTTTTAATATTTAAGTTTAGGATATTTTAATAAAATATTATTAAATTTTATTATAATTTAGATTATTTAATATTTTTTTCTGTCAATATGAAAAACATTAAAACCATATATTAAAATGGGTTGCTATGTCATAGCTGAATGTGCATGGAATTTCAGTAACCATCCTTTTTTCAGATCCTGGTTTAGCAGCCAACTTACTGCACGCTTCTTTCCAACAAGTGTGATTGATAGTAATAGCATTATTATTGGTCAGGAACATCATTACTAAATCCAGCGATTTAGGGTCTGTTTTGGTAAATTAAATCATGATTTCTAATCATCATTTTTCTTAAAGTTATCCAAATAGATTTGCGGTAAATTTTTCTACTTTTATTTAAACTTCATTTTTATAAACTGTAGTTGTTCTAAACGAATTTTTACAAAAAGGTAAACCAAACGAGCGGGTCAACAAAATAATATTCATTTTTTTAATTATCAATTTTAAATTTAATTTTAACTGTTACAAATTCTTAAATATTCATGGAAAATTATTCTAACTACTCCAAAAGATTATGAAATTATTTGACATACTATATCATCCACAATATCAATATCATTATAAATAACAAAATTTATAGGACACGAAACCCATTTAGTTGATGATGGATGATTTAAGGGTCAACAAAATAGTATTCATTTTTTTTGGACATTATTAATTTCAAATTTAATTTTAACACGATATCAATGTAGACACGAAACCCACTTTTAGTTAATATGATTCATTTTGCTAAAATTTTAATAAAAATATTATGCTAAATTATAAAACGATTAAATAACAGAAAATAAATAAAAAAATTAAAAGACATCTTTTTAATTAAAAAACAATTTTTATGTGGAAATTCTATCGGCGCAACGTTCATTCCTTACTCGTCACTCTTTTGCCTGAACTGTCTCCTCGAATCCGCCATGCACTTCGCTCTACCCTGTGCTCTGCGCATGCCGTTTTCACCATAGCTCGATCTCAGATTTTCCTTCAACTTAATCCACCAAATTTCTCTATCCCCTCTTGAATAAGCTGTCAATTATTCAACCAAGGATGAACAGGTATGATTTTCACCTTATGAGGATTGAGCCAACTTCGAGTTTTCTCGTTTTGCAGCAAATTTCAATTTAATTGTCCCTTTATTGGTGGTTTACGGGTAGGGCAGTTTTGAGCTTCCAAATGGGGAATGGCGCCTTCAATTTTATCTCCCACGGGACTTTCTTTGCTGGATTGCATTACCTATATTCTGTTGGGTCTAACAGAGAAATTGCTCTCACAGGGTGCTTGCGAGGAAGCTTGTTACAAGTATCTCTAGAATAAACGTGTCCAAGAAGTCCTGCTGTACAGAGGTTGCGGAAGTTGCTGGTTCTGCTAGTGGAAAATTTTCCAATGTAAAGAAATAACTATCTCTGAGACATCGATGCTTCTTTTATTCTTTGATTTTGTTACACTATTTGTTTGCCCTCACCTATTTTAGAAAAAAAAATGAATATTTTTACCATATTGATAATTCGATATGCCGCAACAAAAGTTGATATTCTGGCAGACTGAGGAGTACTGCAGTTAATGATTCGATGACTGCTGTAGCCTTACTTGTAATACTTTTAAGTAACAATAATTAGGGATAGTGAATTAGACTAGATAATAGATATAAAGTAGTCTTTGGACGGGTGCATATATTGTAGACCTTCTTCATCGGGACTTGATTTAATGATTGCTAACATTGTGTACAATTTTAATTTTTTCTTTTTTTTTTTCCTGCTCATAGTTGTCTCTTGATTATGGATGGTAGAATGAAAGGCTTATGCATAGAGAATTGAAAGGTCACTGTTCCTCTTTACATAGTCATAATGGGAAGTGTCGAAATTACAGCTTGTGATGATATAAATCCTTTTATCACTATTTTAGGAGTCAGTTTTCTCATCTTCCTTCCTTGCTTTGTTCACTGATATACTATGTTTTGTAGCATATTTTTAACTGTTGCTTATTATTGTCTTTCAGTTGCAATTTGTTCTTACCACCTTGATTAAAAGGATGATTGTGGCTAGCTTTTTATATATAGTCCTTTTCATTTTCTCTAGTTCTCTCATTTTTCTTTTGCCAATAGAATAGTGAATGAAATATCAATGGTTTTTTTTTTGTTGGAAAATTTGTAGGAGCATGAGAAGAAGCAGAGTAACGATAATAATATTCAACAATATGATATTGCCATTGTTGGAGGAGGCATGGTTGGCATGGCTCTAGCTTGTTTCTTGGGTAGGTAAAAGTTTGTGTGAGCCATTGCATGTATTTTTATGTTGTCATATGTTTCGTAGACTGACATATACTTTATGCTCATTCTTGGCTGGTACACTAGGGAAAGAATGATTGCACTAAGCAAAACTTTGGCAAATATCTTTAGCTATTCAAATGAAAACAGACATTTACCTTCTTGGTGATGCTGTGAAAGATGATGACTTCTTATCTGGACCTAAACCAATAAAGTTTCAAACTCAGGCCAATTACTGTCATTTTTTTTGTTGTTGTTTTAGCAAGCCTACCAATGACGAAGCAGTTGAATGTTGCTATTATTGATAGCAATCCTGCACTGGGGAGTCACTTGTGCATCAAGAAGGATGATCCCCCCGATCCTAGAGTTAGTACTATTACTCCTGCAACTATATCTTTTCTCCAAGGTATCTTGTTATATTAAATTTGCAATAGTTGTGGTTTTGATTTTAAATTCTTAATGAGCTGCGTTCATGAGTTCAGTAGCGTTCAGCTTGCTGCTGATGTTTCTATTACCTGCAATTTTTGGATTCTGTGCTAATAGCATACAAGTTTAACTACTTGTTGCATCACCATTTTTGTTATCTACCACATGTTCATCATGCTCTGAGTAAAAGCATGGCATTTTTTTGAGGCATTTTGTATAAGAAGAATAAATTCACATTTTGCGGCTGTCAGAAATTATTTTTCAGTAAAATTAGTTTCTTTCTCCTGAGATCTTAAATGCAAGAGATTTGAGGACTTGCCTAGTCTGCAGAACTGGGTAGGTTTGACCAGTTCATAGTTGAATTGGCTGGCTGACATTGACTTTGACTGGTTCTCTTCAATACCATTTATGTTTAAATTAAACCATATCACAGGACACATGGTTTTCTGTTTTCAAAGCAATGGTAAAAACTCGTGCTTGGAATGGAATTGAAGCATTAAAATTTCTAGGATTCTTGCTTGTATATTAAGGTTGAAAACTTAAGCTTTGCTTAGTAACCCTTTATAATTTGTCTATTTCCAGATGCTGGTGCTTGGCAATATGTTGAGCAAAATAGACACACTAATTTTGATAAAATGCAGGTATTTGTTTTCTCTGTCTCTGCCAGAGCTATCTATGCTATTTATATTAGCTGACCAATGATGGATATTAAATTAATTAAATTGTCAGTGTGCCTGCAAACTTTGAACTCATAATTTAAATATTTGAAATTAAATATAATTATCTCAATAGTTATATAAGAAAAAAAAAGCATAAAATTAGATTAGGAATTTATATGACTATTCTTGTTAATTATATATCATAGAAGGTTCACTATCTATTTTTATTGCTGTATGAATGATAATATATCATGAAATATTATTTATTAATTTAGTATATTTCTGCCCTGTGTCAGGGAAGGGGAATCCATCAATTAATGATTTGGTAGAAGGAATGGTGTTCCCAGCTAGTTTCCATCATTAGATAAAAAATTGATACCCACTGAATAATACTTGATTTTGCAGAATAACTAACCTAGATACTTGTCTTCATTTTTATCAATAATCTTCTTCTTCTTGTTGTTTATCTAGATACAACCATAAACTTACCATCCATTTGAAGAGAAATTGGATTTGTTTCCAAGGACACAGTGGTACTGCTTATAGTGGAATTGCATTATCTTTTTCCTCCCTGCCTTTAACTGTTGTTTAAGATGTCATGTCATCTTTTACTAAGTGATATTTTTACCCATTATGATATATATTACCTGGAAGTCTGAAATATAAACAAAATTTTCTGGATGAAGGTTTTTCTCTTTCATTGTGCATTATATTTTTCATAAAATAATCTTTTCTGGAATAAATTTAAATTTGATGTATTGTTTTGTCTCTTTGCAGGTCTGGGATTATACTGGCTTAGGGTATACTAGATATGATGCGAGAGATGTAAATAAAGAAGTTCTAGGGTAGGGGTGGACATATGCAGAAGTGAACTTTCTTTGTGCATTAGCTATTACTAAACACAAAAAATTCTTTGTTCAGGTGTGTAGTGGAGAATAAAGTGCTTCATAGTGCCTTATTATCACATGTAGAGGTATAAAGCTGCACTACTATGGTTGTTATATGCTGTATACTGCTTGGGTAATGTTCCCAATCAGAGGTTCTTCATGTTATGGCTTGTGCATGTGTGCTAGTTTCTTTAGTTTTGTCAAGAAATCCATACACAATTAATCAATTTATGTACATTAATTGAAACAGACATATTGTTGTTAAAAGCATTTAAAAAGTAGAGAACTGGTAATTTCATGCATGAGATGTATTTTAAAAGAGCTGCATTATCATCCAGTAATTGGAGTTTAAGTAGCAATTCTCCTTTTCTATTCTGTCTATTTTTTTGTTGATATTGTACTGAACTACTGAGAGTCTGAATGGTAAACTTGCTAGCACTTGTGTAAAATGAAAAGGTGGTGCGTCCTTGTGTGTTTGGGATTTTTATGTATACTGCTTCAGTGGTTTGCATAGATGCTTTGGATGTTAGGATTCTAGTCACCAAGTCTATCTTTTGGCTACTGCCTTGATATTTCCATCAAGAATTTTTAGTGTTACTGTTACACTAAATATGAATGAAATTTTTTACTCTAAGGTTTGATAGTACATTCAACTAAGAACAGCAAACTTCTTGTCAGGCTACGGATTTTCAGAAAACAATCTATCCGTTGAGGTTAACTTCAATGACATTGCAGCCAAGCTCATCTTCTGCTCAAAGGAATTTAGCAAAACTAGAACTTAGCAACGGCAGTAGTATATATGCGAAGTTGGTGGTAATTTAAACTTCCATGTGAATGTGTTACATTCCAAAACAACTAGAAGCATAGTAATGCTAATTTTTGTATTGGATAGCAACTGTCTGAATTGCTATGTCATATACATCAATTGGTGTCTGATTACATAGATGATAATGTTGTAGGTTGGGGCTGATGGAGGTAAATCACGTGTTAGGGAATTAGCTGGATTCAAAACAACTGAATGGAACTACTCACAAAATGCAATCGTCTGTACAGTGGAGCATGCCTTTGAAAACCAATGCGCATGGCAACGATTTCTACCTTCTGGTCCAATCGCACTTTTGCCTATTGGTGACAAGTTTAGCAATATTGTTTGGACCATGAGCCCTAATGAGTCAGACAACCGTAAATCAATGAATGATGATGATTTTGTGAAGGATGTAAATTATGCTCTGGATTATGGCTATGGTCCTCATCCTAAGTCAAGCTTAATGGGAACTGGAGACATGTTCTCTTGGCTTAAAATGGATTCAACATTCTCATCCAATCAGTTCTTTGAAATTCCTCCTAAAGTAGTGAAGTTAGCATCTCAAAGAATGGTGTTTCCATTGTCATTACGGCATGCTAACACCTATGCATCAAAGCGTGTGGTCCTAATTGGAGATGCAGCTCACACTGTCCATCCTCTTGCTGGTCAAGGAGTTAATTTAGGTTTTGGAGATGCATTTACTCTTTCAAAAATTATTGCAGAAGGCATTGCTGTAGGGAATGACATTGGAGAGGTCAGTTATGTTTTTATTTCTTTCTCATGATATATAAAATTATATGCATTTTTTGTCCCCAAAAAAATAAGTAATTGCAATTATTGTAGAGATGCTCTTTTTGATACGCAAGGAATACTTACCCACTTTGGTCACGTGACTATATATATATATATTGGAAGATGATTTCATTAGAAGGAAAGAGCACAAGTTTGAAGGATTAGGTATCCTCCAAAACAATGTGCGAAAGAAAAGGTACGAGGGAAAAAGATGTGTACTTCATAGAGCTTACCAATGCCTTTGCTAGACCATGGAGGAAATCTTCTGATGAAAGCCATTTCCTTAAACTCTAAGTTGCAATATTGGATTATGGTTTTACTGGTTGTCATGTGATCAAAACGATTGTTCTATTTATAGTTCAAAGAATTTTATTATGGTGTGAGTCCACTAGAAAAAATTGAGAACTTATAGATGTAGTTGTTCAAATTATACAGTAGGAATCTGATGGGTACCTAAATAGGATGGGAAACCCTCCCCCAAAAACTGGCTATTGAGATGGGAGAATTAACCCACAATATAGGACTTGAGCTTCCCATATTATCCAAATCCCCATCAGAACTAGAAGTGGTCCTACTGTTCTAGCCATAGAGGATGAGCATCTGAAAAGTGGCTTCTTCCTTTGAAATATAATTACTGTATTTTTTTTCAACATTCACTAAAAATTATAAAATATGGAGAAAGTAGAGAAAACCCTTTAATTAAATGTAGTCAGTGAATTCTGACCTTCATGAGACTAGATATTTATGGGCGATTGATATAAGATAAGGCATTGAAGACTCAGTTAAAGATTAATATCCCACTGATTACAAAATCATATCCTACGAATTAGACACATGCTGGTGTACCCTTTGCAAATATTTTCTCATTTTGTGTGGCGGCACCATTCTTGGGCTAAATTTTGTTGATTAAAGTAGCGGCTTGCTACGTGGACCCAAGTCATGGAAATAGTGTAAGTTTCAAAATTTCAACATGGGGGCTTTACTGTTGTGATGTTTAGCTAGCATTTTTGTTAATCAGGACAAATAAGAATTACTGTAAGATTTGAATTAGTGTAATTTACAAGAGCACTTATTACTAGTCTAAAAATTATAGTTGTTAGTCAGGGCACTAATATTTTATCAGCCCAGATCAGCATGGATCCATCACACACGGACTCACTAGTTTCCTTCAACTTTGTGGTGCCACTTAGCCAAACCTGATCCATATCCTCAGACCTGGGATGTATCATGTGGTCAATCTTTATAACAATGCTGAAACTGGAAGGAGACCAACTGTAGGAACATCTTTGGTAGGATGAACTTGAGATGGAATAAGCAACAAATGTGAAGCCTCCCTTAGGCCTCAATATGTGTCTTTCCAGGACCATCTGTAGACAGTTGTAGGGATGATTTTCTTAAAGGTTGTAGAATATCGTAGCAGTATAGCATGTAATGTGTTTTACATCCAATCACTTAGTCAACGTGTTACATACGTTATTGGTTTTCTTTGGTATTATCTCTTCCATCAAGAATATTTTGATTTAAGTGCACATGATCGAAAGAATGTTCCTTGATTGTAATTCAAGTATCTAAAAATGTATCAGGTTCATCAACGCTGCTCCTGGTTCTCTGATCCGGAATAATGGCCACCCATTAATCGTATACGTAACACCCCACCCTGTCTGTATCTTGAGGCAGGGTGATCAGCTAGTTATCTTGATAGTATTATCTATTTCATGTGGTGATGTTGGGAAATTTATTTTAAGAAATGTTATAATTGATGAAGTTTTTCTTTGCACTGATAATTTGATCTATTTACTGAATAGTATTGACTTTTTTTGACAGAAATGTTTGGAGTCTACTGTTGGATTTATTATAACTTGTGTATGCATAAAGGTAATATGGGGCTGTGGTTCTGCAGGTACATTTATTGAAGAAGTACGAAACAGAGAGGAAACCAGCAAATATTATGATGATGGCGATCCTTGAGGGTTTTCAAAAAGCTTACTCTATCGATTTTGGACCTTTGAATGTATTGCGAGCAGCAGCTTTCCACGGGGCGAACTATATATCACCACTCAAAAGAAGTATTATTTCGTATGCTTCAGGGGAGCAGAAATTGCCCCTTTTCTCTTGAGAACATGGAACAGGCCGTCAAAATTATGCTTTTGGGTTATTTGCACGTTTAATAATTTTGCTAACCGAGATATTCATAAGCCTATTCCTTTAGACATGGGATGCTTGTTTTGCTGTATTACATATCATACGTAAAGTGTAAGGATATTACATCTCTTAATTTAGTAGTCAATTCTCGTAAAATACGTATTGTGAATATGAGAATGGTATGGTATCTGAAGTATCTGAAAATATAAACAAATGATTTGGCCATATGTGAAATTTTATTGAGGGAAAATGACAGGAAACTTGTTAGCAAGATAATGACTATTAATGATCCCAGAATTTGAAAAATGTAAGAAAACTGTTTAAATTACTGATTAAAAGAAATCATGAACCAAAGTGTCTCTGCTGATTTAATTGAAAACTTTTGAAAACTGTGTATTCGGTTGAATCGTAAAAATGGAAGGCTTGGGAATATTTCATGAATAAGTTGAAGTTCATGGAAGTTCATTTAGAAAAAAAAAATCAATTGTATAGTTTTCCTTAAGTATTTTTCCTAAACTGACTAAAGTATCAATACTCAAGAAATTAGATATACAATACCTGTTTTGTACTTCTAGATATTTACCTACTCAATATCACTTTGCACTTGTTTATATCACTTCAAATTTGAACTGATCATTTTGGGTTTTTGAGATAATTAAAAATTTCATAAATATTTGTAGAAAATGTAATGTTTTTGCATTTCTTCTTTATCAAGTGATGTTTCTCTGTTAAGTGGAAAAATAAAAAGTTTATTTACTAGTTGTTATAAACATGTGATTCATGCATCTTGTTTGTTTTAACATTTATATTATAATAATTAGAATATTTGATATTGATTTTTTCTTTTAATGAATTAATTTATTAATTATATATAAATAATTACATAAAAATTATATATATATGCAATCTCCTATACCCATATTCTAAAACTTGGATCTTCATATCCTTTATATTGTATCATATTTAATGCACGTGCCTATGTTAATGTTACATAAATTGATTCTTGACAATAAAAATGAAAATTTAATTAAAAATGCTTTATATCCATGTTAGAAACCGTTAAAGTTCAGTCAAAAGAATTTTCTATTAGGCATTTTGAGACATTTTGATCTCTATAATCTTATTTTGGATCAATAAAGGACTTTGATCCTTAACTGGCTTTTATAAATTTTGAAGTCTTTGACTGTTATTATCTTGCTAAAAAATTTACTAACTGTCAACATACTTCTTATGTTTAGTCTTATTCCACATATAAATCCTTTTTTAGTCCAACTCTATTTAATGTGTCACATCCTTTCACATTAACTCACATTTGACTCTTAACTTATCCACAAAAAACAATTTTCATCCGGAAACAATTAAAAATGGAAGAGAAGTCTGGCATCTGAACACACGACCATATATTGGCCACCTTGTCCGATTCTTTCTTTCTTTCTTTTTTTTCTTTTTCTTTTTTGAGCAAACTATTAAAAAGACAAAATTGGTGCAAGACCACGAATCTAGTTGTAACATGTATTGCTTATCTTATAATGCATTCTATTCAATATACACAATTGGGGGACCTTAAGGAGTAAGGTGGGCAAAAAAATCACAAAAATGTATCGCGTATTAATCGGGCTAATACCCGAGAAGATAATCTGCTAAGAACCTCGGGAAGAACTTTGGCAGAGATTCCCGGCAGCACTGGCATAAGTTCTTGGATAATCTGAGCAACATTCTGAGCCTATTGCCACCCACAAACAAATATCACATAAAATGATTTAACTGAAATCAAATACAATATATATATATATATAGAGAGAGAGAGAGAGAGAGAGAGAGATGCATGTACGTATTCACAAAAAGTCTTCTGAGAAACATAAAGTAAACTATGACCAAAAAAAATTCTTAGTAGTAGATTCTCCATTACCTGACTAGAGGTACTTGATAATGAACTTCCTGCAGTCAAGAATTCCACTATTTTCTGGACATTATTCAGTATGACTTCATCCTCTTCAGTTACGGTGGGTAATAGGGCCACAGGCTTGAACGGCCCAACGGTCGGTACCATGCTGAAAACCGGGGCAGCATTCTGAATTCCTAATATTGACATTATTCTTACAAGTTGTTCCCTTGTAAGAGCATCAATGCCCTTGACAATCTGCTTTCCACGAGCAATAATGTGACAGTCAAATGGAGTGAGTAATCCTTGTACTCAACAAGTGCAAGCAGTGAGAAAGCAGGTTTAAACTTCAGCGTCTTTGATACAATTGAATTTCTCACAATATATCACTTACATATTAAAAGGGAAGTACTTCCATACTATGAATTACCTTGAAGACTATTTGATTATGAGAAAGATTAACACTTAAACAGGGTAAAATACTACAGCTTCCCTTGTATATTCCTGATTTTAGAGGAACCTACCATCTGCTTCAAAAACTTAACGACCCTTCCTTTAAACAAGTTGTTTAGGAAAAATCATGATATCCAAGGGTTATGAAAAAACGGGAAAATAGAGAGGGGGTTGGGGTTGGAGTATTTACCATATGAAGTCAAACTAAAACTTTATCAATTTGGGACTATTTATGCTAAGGGGGTCCAGAACTAGTAGATCCAAGATGTATTGTGAGGGCTATGTTTAAATCTGGCATTATAGTCTGCACAACTTATGCTGTCATAAAAAGCAAGCTCCCATGCTAGTTAGTACATTCACATGTGCTCTGGTCATCAAACACACAACTAGATCAACTAAAAAAAATTGTTACTGATTCCTAATATTTATATCTGCTCACAGGATAAGGTGAAAAATTGTAAGAAAATTGATATTAATGAAAAAAAAAGAGGCAATTTTTCATGTATCATGAAATCTACAACACATACATATTAACTAACCTAACATGTATGATGTATCATAAAAGATAGATGCTTCAGCGCTTCTAGACTTTACCTCATCTAGAAGAAATTCTCGGAAAAAATTGCCCTTATCAGACAGCAAAAATGCTAAAGCTGCCCTTGTTTGCACTGGCTGTTGCGATTGGGGTATAAAAGACTGGAATCCAGGCAAGAGATACTGTGTCTGACTTGGAAGAATTCCGAGCTCAGCCATATTCCCATTCAGATCCTCTCCACCTCCACTTTTAGCAGCAGTAATAAAATTCTCAAAGGCTTGCATGACATCAATAAATCTTTCAGCATCAAAAACCCCAGATTTCCCATATATAGTGTAACGTAGAGCATTCCTCAGCCGAGGGGATTCATCCGTGAGGAGCCTCTATCAGTGAAAATAATGAACACAAACTTAGATTGAAGAATCTAAATAAGAGTAGTTTACCCAAAAAAAAAATCTAAATAGAGTACATCACGCTGGCCAGTTACAATGTGATGATCAAGAGTACCCAATGGTTTGTGCACTTTTTTCTAGAATTGTAAGCTATTTTATGAGTAATTTAAAACAATAATAAATGACATAAAATATATCTTTAGAATTCCCAAAACAAAAGAAAACCAAAGAATATTATACCTGAGCAATATATGGATAGGCCTCATCGACAATGGCAAAATCAGGATTCCCAACCAAAGCTATCCCTTCCAGAACCCCAATGGCCCTAATTATTAGAGCAAAGTATGGGGGTATCCTAAAAGGATAATCAAATGTAATTTGTGCCAAATCTGATGCCAATTCCTGGAAGTTGATATTTTTTGCTCCTCCACCTTCAAGTGCCTGATCAAAAACTTTAGCCAGAACTGGCAAGATAGGCTCCAAATTGACACCATCTGGAATGAAATCAAGCTTAACAAAGTCTTTAACAATGGCTGGATAATCCCGATGGATGAGGTGAGCAATTGCTTCAATCATTCCATATTTTTTATCATCAGTCAATTTCGTAACAAGCCCTGGTAGCAGCAAAAGACTTCCATGATTGGTCTAAATTATTAGGAAATGAAATCAGATTTTGAGTATTTAAAGCAGTGAAACATCAAGGAATCAACAACATAGTTGCTTGTGGAAGTCATTGGCATTGAAAGAAGATTAATATACAATCACATTTGCAAAAAGGAAAGCAAACTAATCTAGTAGCTTTTAGATAGGCAACAAGAGGCATGCAAAACCCAAAACGATATTTCAATCAGTGTATAGGTACTAGTAGTATTGCAATATCACATTCTTATGAAGAAAAACAAAAGCTATTGTTACAAGAAAAACTGCAAATTTAAATCCCAATGAGATAACATATTCTGCTTGTCAACTTCACAATCCTCATGGATAATGCTGTAAAAAACCATCCACCTTAAGCAAGAAAAAGAGCCTTCAGGTGTGGTGAATATTCAGTATGGGAAGAAAAATGATAATATGGTAAAAGCAAAAGAAAAATCAACATGAAGTTGTAAGGGTTTGAGATGGATATATAACCTCCTTATATATTAACCTATGAAAGAAAGGAAGGATACTTTCCCTAAACTATTTTATTAAAACACACTCAGATGCATCATAGGAAACCAAAGCTACAAGATAAATGCAATAAACATATATAACGCTACTGATGATGCGAAAGATAAACAATGTAATATTCCACTATATGCTGACAATATTAAATTTTACCAAAGTCAAGTATGGCAAGTTTCCCATCTGGAGTACGGATCAAATTCCCCGGATGTGGATCAGCATGGAAAAATCCAGTGTCAAGCAGCTGATAAAAAATTGAAAATAAATCAATATAGCAATAACCTGGCAAGAACTTAACTTGAAGTATGTGAATGAAAACCAGATACTTTTGGTCCAATGTTTTGCGGTGCAATGTATTTCTACTTTCTACAACTACCAATGGACTTTTAATATGTAAAAATTCTTCAATAAACTACTTTTATTGTCAGAATAAATGACCAGATACATAAGATGGATGGTGAAGAATGAATATACACAAAAATGGAAGCCTTCAAACCTTAGTGCCATCAAAAAGCTTTCAAAACAAAGCATAAAAGGTCACCTGTTTAAGGTAGCAGATGACTCCAACGTTGACGAGTTCTCCAACATCACTTTCCGTGCTCTGTGACAGCTTCTCTCCTTCAATCCATTCTGTAGTAAGAACCCTCCTTGATGTATATTTATTGTATGTTTTTGGTATAACGACCTATAACTCAAACTGTCAGAAGAAGTGCGCAAATTATCCGGGACCTGGTGACTGTTATTATAATATTGTTGACTGTGGTGAAGCTAACCATACTTAACGCATTATAAAATGGCAACCCAAAAAATAAATTGATTAAAAGTGATCAGGCTCACCTGAGGTAAGTCTTTCTTCATCATTTCAGCAAAAAGGTTCCCATTTTCACCTTCATTAACATAGTCTAACTCCTCAAAGAAGCGAGCAGCCCACTCATCAACCAAGCCAACCACATCTATAGAGACCTGAAAAGATATAGATAGAAAGCAACAAGGTTGAGAGAAAGGTATTGACAATTAGTGAATAATTCAGGATCAACAATGTGGTCACTTGTTTGTTTTTTTGGTTGCCAACAACTAATGTTGTCATTTCAAGAATTCAAGATCTGAATTCAACTTAATAAAAGATTATGCATCAACTTATCTTTACAAGAATTTAACTTACCTGAGGAAAACTCCGAAGAAACAAACCCAGCTTCCTAATAATGTACAAATCAATTGTAACAGTTTCAAGAACAAAAGGTCTCTGAACTTTAACAGCCACCAAATCTCCGTTTTCCTTTAGAAGGCCCTTATATACTTGTCCAAGAGATGCTGTATACGTTTGCATAAAAATTAATACTTGCTAATAGATTTACTTAATAAATCTTGCAAAGAGAGGCTATACTTTTCTACTAAGAATATAATATATCTAACTGGTTGTCTCGAGAGCTACCAGCAGCAATGGGAGATGATGACAGTTCAGAATAGATATTTTGCCATGGCTGACCAAGTTCCTCGTTAATTAGAGCCATTGCTATATCATCTGGAAATGAAGGAACCTTCAAAGAAAAAGAATATCATCAGAAGCAATTGTTAAAATATTGGACACTACATGATCATGTGACTCCAAAATTCTCATACGTGGTATGAGATCTAGGTTCGGACTGTATAGGATAATGCATGCTTTTAAAGTTGCTTTAGAAGTTAGGACCATAAAGATTAATAACAACCGAAGAGGCTGATTCTAAAGAATACACTGCACTTGACTAATAAAACTTTTTTCTGAGTCTATAATTTTTGTCCCCTCACTGAGTAGAAAAACAACTTTGATCAACTTAATGGAAAAAAGACCATATGCAGGGGAGAGAGCGAGAGAGAAGGAAGCATAGAAGAAGCACTAGGCTTACCTTATCGCATAGCTTCTGCAGCTCTGTCATTGCAACAGGTGACAGTATATCAGGCCGAATGCTCAACGCTTGACCAAGTTTTATATAAGCTGGACCCAGAGAGGTTACAATTTCCCGTAATTCAATGGCCCTAGCAACTTCATTCTGATTATGGAAAAAGTAAATCAGAATAGCCACCATAATATTGAAAATTGCAATTTATATCATGGCTATGAAATATAAGGAAACTGATACTGTTGTATATGACTATCATCATTAGAAATCACCCAAGAACTAGCTTGTAATGATCCTAACTGAAACAGCTGGCACATCCAATTCTCAGTTATCATGAATTATGTGTGTCAAGGATCATTTCATTTTTTAAAGCCTAATCAGATAGGAGACCATCCATGAATGATTTTATTAACTTATCTAACATGCATCCTCACAGACCACCACCAGAAGGGGAGGGGGGGGGGGGGGTGGGGGCCGGGCGGGGAACTAAGAATATGTGTGTACATCCTCATAATTGTACCCTATCAAGGAACTTGGGAAGTGGCTCCGGCAAAACTGGCAGTTTCACACATTACAAATCGCCTCTTCTCTTCTCAAGTAGTTTAACAAGAAAAAGCAATTCTAACAAAACCTACTTTTCTTACTTTCCCCTTGTAGTTTTATTTCCATCCCCTAAATTCTTTCTGTAACTTACAAACAAGTGACTACCTTTAGAACAAAAGCTAGCTACAAATTCTACCATATCAACAGCACTCAAATAGAAGGGGTAATGAGAATATATCAACAGCTCAGATGCTAGATAGCATGACAGAGAAACTTACCTCCTTAACCTTTTTGTTAATCACATCCCAGGTAAGTCTTGAAAGAAACCCGCCAGCAACTGATAATAACTGGACAATGCGTGTTGCTACAGCACGTGGCCGTTTTCCCCAATATGCAGAAATGCTGGCAGGATCATACACCAGAGGCAAGAACTCACTACTTTCATCAACCTAAAGAAACACAAAATGCCAAATAATATCAGCCAAAGTCCTGCATTATTCTCTTTTCGAACGCTAACTTTTTGTATATGGGTTATGTGCTTGGGCTTGTCCATATCACCAAAGTAGCTTAAGCTACTTGGTTAGGATTGCCATAAGCTCATATATCCTTCATTTTCCTTATTATTTTTAGATGTGGGACTTCTATTATCTAATATTCCCCCACCTACTCTTCCTTTCTTTCTTTTTTTTTTATATTTGCCTCGGCCTGTATTTTTTGAGTCTTAGAGACCTCATGTCCAATCATATGTACATTAAGCTGTGATACCATGTTAAATTGTTGCATACGGGCTATGTACTTAGACTTGTCCATATCAACAAAATAACTTAAACTATATGGATAGGATTGCCACAAGCTTATATACCCTTCATCTTCCTTATTATTTTTAGATGTGGGACTTCTATTATCTAATATTGAAAATTAATAAACAATATGTAGAAGATCTAGCACAAAGATAACAGGCAAACAGAAAGTCTGTAGAGAAAAGAAAAAAATTTACATACTTAATCTGAGAGTTGACTTTTCATGCAAATCATGTGCCCATGAGATGAGAGAAGTATTGTTGAAAGTGAAAACCATACTTAACCGCTAATATACAAATCAGCAAGATAAGAGAAGGATACCCCTCTAGGGTAGTTGTCTTAATCTGGGCATCACTTTGGGTTCCCATTTTAGCTAGTTTTATACAAGTACTTATTTGATTAGCCAGATTTGAGCCAACACCAAGTGCTTCTTCAAACATTTCAGGATTGTATACTGCACTGGTTTCTCATTTTACAATTTTCAGCTTCAAGCATTTATTCTATTTGTTAATAAACGTAATTGATTTCTCTTTTCAAATGTACGATAGAGGATTGTATATAAATTGTAAACTGATAATTTCAATTTATTTTTTCCCTAGTAAATTACCCAAATGTCTTTCAGTCACAACAAAATTACATGCTCAAAGTCACAACAAGTGGCTATGCTAAACTATCCTTCTGAATTCCCATACATTGAAACAGCTCAAAGTCAATTTTCTTTAGCCAATATAGAAGCCAGGCAAATATCACTCAGAAGTTAGAACAAGGTATCATGGTTAGTTTATTATAGTTAGACATTACATTTGGAAGTGTGAATACCTCAACAAGACGAAGCTGAACATTATCCTCAGCAAACAGTGAATCTCTCAAATTCTGTCCTCGAAGACCTCTCATGAGTGTTGCCAACTGCTCATTTTCTTCCATTTGTGCCCTGACCCTTTTAATCTCCTGAGAAACATCACCCATTTTCTGCCGTTTGCAAGGAGTTAGCTCAGGTTAAATCCAACACTGACTAAATATGAACCAAAAAATCGGAAATAATCAATTCAATCAACTGATAAGCTGAGAACTTAAACACCCCCCAGCCCCCCCCCCCCAACCCAACAAAAAACCCAAAAAAAAAAAAAAGCCTTTAAAATAGCAGAGGAAATTTCATTGAAAAGAGCGTGGTAATACCGTAATAGTACGTGAGAAGTATAGTTGTCTTCCTGATCAATTTTTTTTTTGTTAAAAAGGAAATGACAAGCCAATACATCTAAAACATTATAGCACCACAATCATTTTTATTAACAACTAGAGGTACTAAAACTCGATAAGCTAAGAAGCCGATCGACTATCATGTCCCAAAGCAAATGATTGAGAGAGCCTAACTAAAAATATATAATCCACTCAACTACGAAGTGGCTTAAAAAAGTATATTGCAACTTCCCTTTACTTGAATCTAGAGTCCTCTAAAGCAACCATATCTAGAAGTTATTAAATTTACCCACAAGTTCGAATACGGTGACATTCCAGAGAGCAATATGTACACAAGAAAGAAGTCAAGTTCGGGGTAAGTTACCGAAGAGGCCCCATAGACGGATTTACGCGGCGGGGACCTCGATGAACCATTGACTGTACTTGCTGGCGGAGACGCAGTCCGTGCGGGCCTGGGTTCAGCAGCGACCGCAGTAACTCGACCGAGCCGTCGGCGAACCAGAACCTTGTTCCTGCTAATTGAACGTTGAGAAGGAGACCAGCGACGAAGGGGATCGATTCCGCAGTAGACGAGTTGTGATGCCGCGTCCATGGCGGAACGGTCCAACCTTTTCTAGAGAGCGAAAGTTGGGTAAATTTTAGAGAGGGAGAAAAAGAGAGAGAGTAGAATTTGGCAGTGACGCTGGTGGTGATGAGTGGACCAGTGAAACTGACAGCATAGAAAGCGGAAAGTTGTACTACGTTTTGGTCACTCTGGAGGGTGGCCGTTAAGGGGACACGTGGCCAATGAGGAACGGAGGAAAATTGGTTTATTTATATTTTTTTTTTCTGTCCACAACACGCGAAATTGGCTGGTCCGTAAAATAATGCGTGGGAGACATGGAACGCCAAAACATGACAAGATTGCCTCTCCTCGCATATTTTCGCAAGCCACTCGTTCTGTGAGTGAGCGACATGTCAACTTTAAAAGTTACTACCTCTGTTCCAACTACCAAAAATGTAACATAAAAATAATTAAATTATTAAAATTAAAAAATATTAGTTACAAATAATTAAATTATTAGAACTAAAAAAATATTAGTCAACTATCTTAAATATTTACAAAGAAAAAATTATTTTCATAAATACTTTTAATTTAATATTCACAGTAATATTTAATTTTACTTTAACTTATATATTGTAATAATAAGTATACTATTAAAAACTAGATTGGACTGGTCGGTTCAACTGGGAATCGACCCCTAGTCCGGTCTAGTCATAGATTGAAATCGGGGGGTTCCGGAACCGGTATGAACCGGTCAAAAGTTGAATCGGTCCCAATTTTTTTTAATTTTTTTAAAATAAAATAACATTATTTTTAGTATTAAGTAGTATTATTTTTAGTATAAATTTTTTTTTCTATATTATAATATGTTAAGATTTATTATGATACATAATGATTAATAATGATAAATTTACTTAACAAATAATATGAAAATAGAATATTAATTGACCATATTATTAAAATATATATTATTTTATTCACAACCAGTCCGACTCCGGTCCAACCACTGAACCTTTAACCATTGATTCATCTGATTCAATGATCGGTCCGATTTTTAATACCTTGATAATAAGTCTACTTTAATTAAGGATAAAATTAAAAAATACATTAATTTATCAAATAAAAATCATTTTTCTCATACATTTTAAAATAAAATATATATTACAAATGTTTCTTACATTTTAAAATGAAAAAAATACTTATAACATTTAAATCGTTAAACAATATTAGCTTTAAATATTTTTCAATTGATGGGTTAGAACTTCCTAAGATTTTTTTAATTGCAAATCAATGAGAGTGTGTCATAAGGTAAATGCAAATATTAGAAAATGTTATCTCTCTCAATAAAATTAGATATAGATCACAGGAGGGTACAAATCTCAAAGAGTACGATGGTGTAAAGGATTTTGTTTCTAACTTCTATAACAACCTTAATTGAAATGGCATTTTTTTCCCTACATTGAAGTGCTGGTCTTGATCTATCTGTTTTAGTTCATACCTCGCCACTTTCTCCTTCTCTCAGCCCCAGCTCCAGGCTCCAGCACCTTATGGTGAATGAGAGTTGCATTTCTCTCACTCGAAAAAAAAAAGATCGTTAATTAAGTTCGATTATAGGCAAAATTAGAGTTGATTTGCATAGTTCCATTGAATTCCCACGTTAGAAGAAATTGTTTTCATCGATTCAAAACGATGGAATTTGTAGGCCTATAACCAAGACGTTAGTATTTGATATCCATTAATTTTTTCCATCATAATACTCAGTATTCATAATTCAAAATGTCTAACCAATTACTCAAATTAATCATAATAAAAAAAACTATAAATGTTGATAATCGGGTTCCTGTTAATCATCAAACAAAAACGATATTTCAAAACATTTTATGAAAAAATTCTTATTATCTTTCTCTCCTATGTTATTCTCTCTACTTAATTTCGTTACTTCACACACACACATATAACTTAATAATCTAATTTGCAAAAATGGAGATGAGTATATATAACATTGAAAAAAAAGAAAGGAAAGAAAAGAAAAGAAAGCCAGTAACAAAAGAACATATTGAACGGAAGCTGTAAGAAAGAAGCAGCATAAACGTGCGTGAGGAACAAAAATGGACATAAGTTTGAATGGGAGGGGGCAGGAAGAAACAAGAAGGAACACTAAAATCATCTTAAGCAGCTGAAGCCACGACACGCAGACATAAAAATGATCAAAAACAAGGCAATAACGATACCAAAAACAATCAACTTCATCTTCATGTTTTGGTACCACATTTTCCTCTTCACCTTTGTCCCCTGCGTTTTAAAATCTTGTGCCTGCAATAACCAACAAAACAGTCATTAATTCAAATATTAGATTGATCGATGAAATCGATCATTACTACAATCAATAGAAAAAGAGTTTGCAATAATTATTAAAAAACTATTTATCGTGAATTGTTGGCACGTTGAGGAGAACATCACATGCTGGGAAGATCCAATTAATGAGTCCCCAACTTCCTGATTCAAGATCTTAAGACATTGGGTCCATAAGGTCTTTTCTCTATACCTCTTATTTAGCCTATCTCTATATAATATGAACTTCTTCACAAATTAATTCACACTTGACTCCCAACATGAATTTATTAAAGTTATACATTTTATTGGACTTAAATAAGAAGCAGAATATTGAAAATGGATTGGTATGTTCCACGAACAAACCTGTGAACGAAGGTTTTCTGTCTTATCCACTAGTAACTCAATCTTCTCTCCTCGGTCAAGAACCTGTGACGAATGAAATCTCTTAATCAGAGACATAATCATGTGACGATGTATAAAATCCTAAAGAATTTGAGCGTTTTTATATTTTAGACAAAATAAAAAATGAAAAGAGTAGAAACTCAGTAAAGATGTTGCCTTCTCAATGTTCTCCATCATGACACCCTTGACTTCGGAAACTTGAGCCTTCACTTTGGCAAGCTTACTGATCTCTTCAGGATGATCCACACAGTACTGCATTTGCTCTTTCAACTTTGGCCTGTAAAACACATGATTGAATCAACTTAATTATTTATAATTAATTAATCCCATAATCAATGGGAATTTAATTAATTAGCAATGACAATGGGGTATACCCAAATTCTTTGTTGAGGCTGCGAGTTGAAGCAGTGGCTGCTTTGCCTCCACCGTATTTCTTGGAGAAATCTTCTTTGATGCGTTCTAGAAACGCAATAGGAATCTGTCTTCCCGCAGATTCAACCGCCACCACACAGTAGGCTACCACATAAAAAAATCACCCATGCATCATTTTAACTTGTCAATTTTCGATGACACCAATGTTCCAATCATCCTTCTTTTGAATTTCTTAGTTAATTTAGTGATATATCAGGCCAAAAAATTGCTTACCTTGTGCATTAATTGTTTCATCAATTAATTGCTTTTCCATAATTATGTCTATCAAATAAACTAATCGAACCTTTATTTTCTTTCTTTTTTTTCTTCTAGCTAGTGTAAAACAACCTGTGTGCACAGAACTTTCCAATTCATATATAGGTAACCATAACGATGTACCATATTTGTTGCACAGTTAACAGTGATATTAATTGTTATATAAAGAATTCTAAATATACAACACGGATAAAAATGATAAAATTAAATAAGCTACAGAGAGATCCAGCATATTTTGGTTACACAAATTTTGGCATTAATTTTACCTATAATCATATAGTAAAATAGTTGCTCCAAGAGAAATCATATAGAATAGAGCATAGCATCTTATTGTACACACACATATATATAATGTATTTCGTACCATTTAGTCCGCTTTTTAGCATTGTGTTTTGAACAGAACAGGGACAAAATGCATGAACCAATATAAGCAGTTAAACATGCATTATCAGTTTCAACAAGCTATATATATGTTTCATATTTCAATCAATGGCATGCAAAAATAAAACAGCTAATTAAGTTTTTATCAAAATAACTAAAATTTTACTTGTCGCGCGTTAATTACAAACATTTGATCACCTGATCCATTTCTATTATTTTCAGACGTTTGATTATCAGAATCATCACCAAAGTTAGCCAAATCTAGCGAAAAGAGACACGAGGAATCAAATAAAAACACATCCTAATTCAAATGAACAACCATTCATCACGCCCCAGAAAGCAAACCACTCAGAATATGGGGAAAAAAGAAAATGAGACATCTGGCTCAGAAATCATCTCCACAGGTAAGAAAATAAAAATAGTATATAATTACGAAGATGATCTGCAAGATATGAATTGAAGGTGACGTACTGAAGCCATTCTCAACGAGGTAATTGAAAGTGTGACCATCGCAATTATAAGTGAATCTGTTGTTGGACGATGGAAGCTTCTGAAGGCACTGAGACGCAATGGTGGTGAAGTTTCCGGTGAATTCGGTGTACTCTGCGAGAACCATGGTGCCTCGAGCCACAAAGCTATAGATCAGAGATTTTTGTCCCATATCTTCCAAAACCCTATCCCCGAGTCAATATTGAATCTCACAATCGTACAGAGTCGATCGACTGGAAAGGAGAAGAACCAGAGAGAAAGAGATAATGGATAGAGAAGAAGAATGCTGGATTTGCGTTTTGTGTATGGACGAGCAAATTATGTTTGTGACATGAGAAACATGCGGAAAGTGATGGAGGGTGATCCATCTCATCTTAAATTAGTATATTTAAGGATTGATTTGTACTTATGGTCCTTCGATCTGACAAGATCAATTTCGGTGCTCGTAATTTTAACTTTCAGACAAAGTTGTCTCGTTGCTTTCATATTTATTATGTCCATAGCAATGCCCTCCTATTTGCTCATATGGCACAATTTTGCATCAAACCAAGCGTCTTGTGGGGTGAGCCGCAGTTTGATATTAAAAAAATTATGAATGGGGAATGGGGCAATTACGTACTGAAAAAATAAATTAATTAAAAATAAAATATTAAAATCTAAAAAATTGAGTAGTAAAATTAGAAAAATAAATAATAATATATTTTATTTTACAGCATTTTTAGGAAAATAAGCCGAGGTCTTTTTATGCTGGCCCAACGAATAAATCGAACATTAATATGAGAAGTCAGGCCCTAAAATGGTAAATACCAGAATTCTCACGTAAAACTAACATTCACGAGCATATGGAATACCAAATACAAGATATACAAAGATTTTTATTTATAATTACATTAAATTAGATGGCGGATAATATTTGCGTTGCCCGAAACCTGATATAGTAGCAAGTCATACATACATGTAACTATTTGTGTGAAAACAGTATGCTTATAAATTAGAAAAATCAAGCAATCTCCAAGGCTGAAATGATGGTTTATCTTTTTCATATGATTATAGGGTATCTAATACTATCTGACTATATTTGAATATTATCGGGTTTAAATGTAGTAACTCTTTCAATATATATTTTTTTTATTCACAAAATTTGAATTAAAAATCTTAGTTTAGAAGTGTTGAATTACTTATTTTTTAATCCAACATTCATTGGTATGGTGTTTGATTATTAACTAAGTTGTAATTTGATGAAGATCGTGGTGATGAAGGCCAATAAATACTCGGATATACACTTTACGGTTTATGTATATATTTAGCCAACATGCATTTTATACTGAAGTGAGTGGTTTGATAAGTAAATTCAATATGCAATAATCTTTCGTTGTATTTGAAAATTGAATTTTTATTATTACTTGAAGGCAGGGTTTTATATCTTACATATAAAAAACATGTATGCAAGATGTGCTATATTTGAACACAACACGAGTTTTCTTTTCATGCCTGTTACCGCGTTCATCTCACTGAATCATTGCATTTTAAATTATGAAAATTTCAATTTCAGATAATCACAAAATAATATAAGAAAAAATAAGATTAGGGAATTAGGGTGCGAAATACAATTTCAGATAATCAATAAAGCACTATTCTTTTCTATTTCAGCTAGGTTCACAAATCACAATCAACATATTGGCAAAAAAAAAACTAGAGAAATGAGAAATCAACACCATGAAAATTGAACTATTTTTTATTTTGGTCAATTTGATTCATCCGCGGAGATAGGCGACGACTGATCACCACCTGGTAACTGGTATTAACAAGTTCATTGGTGATTTGGGCTTACACCCGAGTACTGACTCCACTATCGGAGCAGCCAATAATCATTGTTCTCGAACAAGGGTAGTTCCGGAATTTCGTAAGTCGTGACTTCCTCGGCTAATCCAGTGGTTTCCCGCCAAAAAATTCCTTGCCGCTTTTTTCTTGATTGTATGCATCTCGCACTCTTCCAAACTGAAATCTGTAGTTTCTCTCTTCACCGTCGATTCTCCTCCATCTCCCATTCAAAATGGATATCGATATGGACATTCCATTTCCAGAAGAGCTGGAATTGCTGGAGTCCAATGCTCATCTTCTCGAAGATTACCCAGACCTGGAGCCACCGGAACCCTACCCGGACGAAGACCAAGAAGCGGCACCACCAGCACAACCACCACTATCCCCAAATCTTCAATTTGACTCCGAAATCCTAGTCATCGGCCACAAGCGTTCGAGGTCAGTCAGTCCTGATGGACCACTTTCAGAAGCTGTGGAGCTGTCAGAGGAAAAAAGGTGCAGGAATGACGAGTCGGCACAGGCGACTGATGAAGATTGGCTTCGTTACTCGCCACCCCAGGGTAGCGAGTCTGTTGTGGAAGAACGAGCTAACTTTGTGAAGGAGAAGATGTTATCCAGGTATGCGTCGGAAATTGACGGGGAGTGTATACCGATCACTGCACCCAACGGTGACAGAGTTTATGCGAAGTTAGATAGGTTGGAAGGGGAGGAACGGTTGACGAAACTGGATGTGAGAACAAATTTTGATGGTAGGACTTCATATACCATCTTTTCAGTGATTTATTACATTAATTACCTTTTTGGATAAATGTGCAAGAAACAAAAGAAACTTAGACACTATAATTTTTATAATGGTTGTCTGAGAATTGATACTCGGAATGTCTGCATCAGAAAATTCATAGAATTCAGTCAAATTTGAAGAGCTTGAGTTTCATCTCTGGATCTCAATTGAACGTTTGAGTAGTCTGCTCCAAAATTGTTTGACTACATATTCAGTATCAAATCTCGTAACATTCAATTTTTCCAGTAATACATTTGGTTCAATTGCTGATAACCTTTTTTCTTTTGTGGGGGGGGGGGTGTGGGGATAAAAATATGTTGCATTGTAAAGCAGCAAAAGTGGTCTAGTTCTTTGCTATTTGCTCATTGCTTTATCCTTATGGTGTACCATATTTCCTCATATTAAACTTCATATTCAAGCAATTTATGATATTTTTTTTTTCAGAAGTTCATACTTTCAAATTTCCAGCCTCGTCTGGTCAACTTTATTTAGAGATCTGACACCATCAATGCATTGATCATGCAGACAGCAATTTTAGATAAGGCACCCATAAAAGGAGACTTTATTTAATGCCATGCTTGTGGTTAGATAAGAAAACCATATGCATATCAAAAGGTGTTTAATATTAACAAAATTTGTAATTTGATGCAGTTGATAACTTGGACTTCTGTTGCTTGTAGGTCTTATATTAGAACCCATCAATATTCTATTTGAGAAATTGGATCAAGAGGCTTTTGCTAAGGTTTGCATTCTGAAATTATCTGTCCTTGGCTTGAAGTGCCTAAAACTTTGGTTTGTTACTCTGATAACTTCTAAAATTTTTCATCAAACATAACTTACGATGTTTCTAATGCTTATTCTCATGATGCTGAAGACTTTGAAAACTAGTTCTGAATGCCAAAATGTTCCGGATGTTTCTGAAACACCAATTGTCCATGAGCAACTTTGGGTAGACAAATATAGCCCAAATTCATTCACTGAGCTTCTTAGTGATGAACATACAAATCGTGAGGTACATATTTAGCATATGCATTTCAAACCTTCTTAATTACAAATGTTCTAGTTGAAAGTTGTTTTTCTTTGGCTTCCTTGGCTTTTGTTGCCACTAATTGATTTGATTGTTGTCCTAGGACAGGTACTCCTATGGTTGAAGCAATGGGATTCTAGTGTATTTGGATCTGAGATTTGTGGTACTTCAGATGAGGTTTTGTCTGCTTTGAAACGACATTCTACTGTTGTCCAAAATCAGAAACCTTTAGTTTCAAAATTCCAAAGAGTGAGTGAAGGCCCCAAATGGAGTAACAAGAGATATAGGTATTCTAGAAGTATGGATGAAAGTAGCAATTCAAAGAACTTTCAGGATATATTGAATAGGAAGGCAAAGCATACAGGTCCCCCAGAACAGAAGGTAATTACTCGTTATCATTTGTTTTGGTTCTAAGGTTTCGGTGACTTTAAAAGCCCTCCTTTGCCACCTAAGGCTAGTTCAGGTGATAAGGGTAGGGTGAGATGTAAGTGGAGATCAAGGGTTTAAACCTTCCTATCTAACAAAAAAAAAAAAATGCCCTCCTCTAGATTTCCTACTTCATTGAGCTTTAAGTACATTTCTTTATTCACTGGAAGGGATATCTTGGACTATTTAGATTCTACATACATTCACTTCGTATGCTTCTTTTTCTTTTCTGTGCAAAGTTTCATTAGTTTATGACATTTTTTATTTACCATGTTGTTGTTAAGTAATAATTGTTGAAAGCCATTGGTTACTGAGCATTCATAATGACTCCAGATCCTTTTGCTTTGTGGTGCTCCGGGCCTTGGAAAAACTACACTTGCACATGTAGCTGCTAGACATTGTGGATATCACGTGGTGGAGGTATAGTTCTATACTGTTATGAACATGTAGAATCATGAGTCTTCAAGTTACATCTCTCTGTTTTTTTCCCCCTCTCCTAATCTGTTGTGATAGTCAAATTTCATTTGATTGCCAGTGTTTTATGTGTTTAATATCATTCAATTGGTTATATTTGTTAGTAATTTTACAATTTGTTTAAAATTATGACATTCCACTACATTAGTTTGAAGAACTTAGTTGACATGGCCAAGTAAAATTGGTTGGTGGATTTTATTTTAATTCTCATACAACTTTTACCACTGGGATTAATATGTTAATTGTAGTTTGGTGGCTGTTTGTCCCTTTGATCTCAAAACAAGATCAGATCAGCTTGTTTGATCAGTTGACCTGCGAACTAATCCTTTGTCCAGTTTGGTCCTTTCACATAACTGGAATTAGATGCATTCAGTCGAGAAATGAATGAACTAGCTGTTGTTACTTTTTTTTGGCAGCCTACTAGCTGGTTGCCTGGTAAACTGGTTTAGTTAATGAAAGACAATATGACAGCAGCTTTATGAATTACCATGTTGCCCATTTATGCGTGCTTGTGAAGCTGAATTACCACCCCATGTTTCAAAATCACAAACTTGGTCAGTGATTCACAAGGACAAGGGAAGACATTGGTATTAAATTCCCTTGGCTTTTGCTTTTATATTATATGCTTATGATAATAAATAAATCATTTTGAAGTTTTTTTTTGGTTGCATCAGAGGGTTTGAACCCTAGATACTACCCACATTCCACCCATCCTTATCACCTTAATTAGCCTCGGATTGCCTTAAAAATGTATTTTTACATTGTATCTTGTTGGTTAATTTTACACTAGTGAGTAAACATATTTTAATCGAATAGTTTAAGATATTCTAATAGAAAATTATCAAATGCAAAATTTTTAAATAAAATTTTGTTTTGGCCAAAAAATTTTAAATAATTTAATATAATTACTTATATGTGTACTTTTTAATATTTTGTTTGTTATTTTTATATAAAATATTTATGATATTCTTTTTTAGATTTTTAATAAAATGATTTGATCAAAATTCAGCCTCTAAATTGTGAATCTGTTTGCTTTTCAAAACATTGGTTTTTATCTTTTCTTATTATCTTCTGCCTATCTTTATCTCTCTCTTCCCTTATTTGAAAACCTGTAGTATACAAAACAAGAACTTTCCATTATGCAGGTTAATGCCAGTGATGATCGGAGTACGTCAACAATTGAAGCTAAAATCCTTGATGTGGTTCAGATGAATTCTGTCACATCTGATTCAAGACCAAAGTGCCTGGTATGATTACTTTCAGTATATTTAATTTGCAGCATTGCATGGGGTGAGAAAGATTGACTATACTATTTTCTTTTCAGGTGGTGGATGAAATTGATGGAGCACTTACTGATGGCAAGGGTGCTGTGGAGGTTCTTTTAAAGATGGTAATTAATAGATTGTTTCCATCGTTGATATCCTTCAATTAGACTTTTCTAATCAGAACTTTGATGTAATCGTATTGAGCATTCTTTTTGAATGTTTAAAATTCTTATTCCATCAAGCTTGTTTTATCCTGCTTTGTCATGTCATATAACTGTATCGATTCATTCATTCACTTGTTGCATTCATACTATCACCATCACAAATATAATGCAAAATCAGAACATCAGGTTAATATGTATCCAAATGTGGTTCTCCAGGTAAATTTTGGGTTTGTCGTGATCAGGATCCATACTTATTACTTGTTATAACTGCATATTTTTTACTCTAGCAAAACTAGAGTAAAGAGAACTTGAAATTCAGAATGTTTTAGTGATAATATTAACTGGCACAACTATGTTTACATGGGATTTATGGCTTGTACAATAAATGGAATAGCTTGTACAAGTCAGAACACAGCTGGTGGTGAAGCTGGACTATACCTAGGATACAACTCAAGTTGTTTTTGCAAGTTTGGTATAATTGTTTGGAGCCAAATGCCTGTATCTTCTAGGGCTTATCTTTTGTTTTTTTTTTTGATAAATTCAAGGACTTATCTTTGTCCCTGCATTGCTATGTTTAGGTTTGTGTGTCTTCTCTTTGGAGTCTCCATTTCTTATTCGTGAAGCTGAAGAGATCAAACTTTTAACCCCTTTAGCTCTCTGTTATTTTTTCAGTGGATCTCTCGTCTTCCCTCTAAGTTGTGTCTTTTGTTGTCCCTACTAAAATTTCATCTCATAAACAAATTGCATGGAATTTCAAACTTTGTGTACCTTGTCTCTGCCAAAAAGTACTACAATGGACGTTGTTGAAAAAGTTTATTGTGGGAATTCATGTAGTTTGATTATTTCCAAGCCATGCAGGTTTCCGTTGAAAAGAAGTCTGATGTGGGAAAGGAAAATTTGGCTAAAGAGCAATCAGGAAGGAGATCCTCAAAGAAGGGACATAAAAAAGCATCACTGTCAAGACCTGTGAGATTTATTTGGTCATATTCTCATATGTTATCACTAAATAAATCATTTGCAGCATAATCATATTGGTTGTCAATGTAGGTAATTTGCATTTGCAATGACCTATATGCCCCCGCCTTGAGACCATTGCGTCAGGTAGCAAAGTAAGTCTGTACACTCAGATCACTTTTTTACCATACTAATATTGTTTTTCCTAGACTAAGTTTTTTCCACCGCTAAATTTTTCATGAATTGGCATCTGGTTTCATTGAGGATAGGAAAATTAACGATGGTACCTGATAATTTCTTTTCTGTGCCAACAAGACTTGTTGGTGCTCTATGTATAGTCTCTTAAAAGGGGTGGCTAAGGGATTGAAGAATTTTATTGTATTGATGAGTTCCTTTGTTTCTGCCATGCTTATGTTTGTGCCTTTGTTAATGATGTCTTCTTTTCCTCCTTACTTTTGACTCTTATTTTTCCTTTTTATTCCCTTGTTTATTTACAGGGTTCACATATTTGTTCACCCAACAGTTAGTCGTGTGGTAAGCAGGTGATAATTAGCTGTCAATATTTTTTCCTTATCTAAGATGGTTTCAGGTGTAGTTTTACCATTTGAAAACTATTGTTTATTGCATTTTATGATATTAATTCAGTGGTTGACAAACTTGAATTTGGTTATGGTTCTAATTATACTGGGTGAGTCACAAGAATAGAACAACATTAGCCTTATCTCACTAAGTAGAATTGACTACGTGAATCATATGACGCCAGTGGGCTTTATCAAACACCATTTCTTCAGATAAATCATGTATCAAGAGGTCACGCCGTATAACTTCTCTTAGTGTCCTTCTTGATCTTCCTCTACGCCTTTTAATAGGGTTCCAAGCCATTTGGTCAACTCTCTTACTAGCTCCTCTTGTCCTCTTCTTTGTATATGTCCAAATCACCTTAAACGATTTTTCACCATTTTCTCCTTAATAGGTGCTACATCGATTTTTCCTTGTATACAATCATTTCATATCTTATCCATTCTTGTATGACCACACATCTATCTTAACATTCTCATCTTTGCTACTCCCATATTATGCTCTTGTTGCATTTTCAAAACCCAACATTCACTGCTATATAGCATTGCTGGCCTTATGGTAGTTCGATAAAAATTTCCTTTAATCTTAGTAGGTATCTTATGGTCACAAATAACTTCTAAACCTTTTCTCCACTTTATTCACCTAACTTGTATCCTATGTATAACATCTCCTTTAATTTCACCATCATTCTGTAGAATCAATCCAAAATACTTGAACTTTGACACTTCAGGGTCAGTCACAAGAATGTTATAACTTTTTTTCTTGCTCCAATGGTCTCTTCATGTTACTTGTAGGTATGGTGGCAAATGATTGGATCAATTATGACCTATTAAACCATTTATTATCAATTTAAAAATTTTTATAGGCTATTAAATGGAGCATGTTCTATTTACTTGGCTTAGCGGTTAGCCCCAACCCACCCTTTAACCCACTGTATGTATCTAGTATTTTTATTTATTTTTAAATAATTTATTGCAATTGTTCATTGCTTTTGGATCATTTTATCATTTTTCTAATATTAATTTTTAATTCGTTCAATCAATTTAATAAAATTTTATCTCTTTTCTTAACTCACCTCACCCACATAGGTTTCATAAGTTATTATAGATTTAATAATGTTTCTTTTATCATAATCATCATCAATACATTTTAGATTTTGTTAATGAAGAATTTGGCTGTGTTCTTGTATTACTCAGTCTGTTCAGTTTTATTCATGGTAGTCTGAAATATTTATTTACAAGTGAGGCAACTAGCCTGCCTCATCTAGCTTCTAGGAATTAGTGAATCATAACTGACTAATAGATGATGCTATCTAATAATAAATAATCTAATCAAAACAGAAGCTATCTAACATGGTTCTTTAAAAAACTAACAAAATATTATTGGCACAAAATAAATAAAATACATATTGTGATCTCCAATAGTTAGGTGATAATATCATATTTCCCAATCGTAGACATCACCTTAGGAAGATCCAAGGAGAGTGTGGGTAAATAAAGAATGAAGTGATGAGGAGTGGATTCATGGTTAATCATAGGTTGTCCCACAAAAATCAATACTTTAAGAAGTTTATCTAATTGCTTGACCTTTATGTCCATTATTCCAAATGTTTGGGTATAGTTGGGTCATAATAAAGTTAAATCAGGGTGGTTAAATGGTTATGGGTGATAATTTCCATCACCACTTGTTGGTAGTCTAATATCAGAACACGTATATCTTATCCAAGTTATTGGCAATTCTAACCAAATGGGTTAGCTTGGTAAGAGGAGATACTATCTCTCCTTATTTATTCCTGATGTCGGAGTGTGCCCTCAAAAAAGAGAAAGGATATTGATATTTGAGTTAGGAAGGGTTTTATGTGTATTCCACTAGAAATTCACTAAGTTACATAATCATGGAAAAAAAGAAGTTCGCTAGATTAGAACTTATTATTGTGACTTGTGAGACATTTACCAAGCCTTTTTCTATGCCTTTTTTTTAATCATCTAGTTTCATGGATTCCTTTATTTATTTTTTATTGGCTGCAGGCTTAAATATATATGTAACAAGGAGGGGATGAAAGCTAATGCCATTGCACTTACTGCTCTAGCAGAATATACAGGTGGGTTTTCTTATATCTTTTATTTCTTTTTTGAGGTTTGCAAATCAAATGAATAAGTTAATTTGGTTAATATTGTTACCTTTTGATGTTGTGTGTATGCATATTATTCAAATCTCTCTTAGAACTCAATCTCATTTCAATCTGTATTATTTTATTAAATGACCCTCACAAGATGTGAAGCCAATCCATGGTTTTTTTTTTTTCCCAGTGATGTCTGTTGGTGTTATCATGACTTTTGCAATTTGTATTGTGCAAGTTAACCTAATAATTTGATTCTTCACTGATTCTCTTTGCTTTCTCCTTACAGAATGTGATATACGCTCATGCTTAAATACCCTCCAATTTCTCAGCAAGAAGAAAGAAACCCTCAATGTGGTATGACTTTCATCTGAACAATCAATTCGGAAGAAAATTCTAGGACTTTTGGATTCATGTAGGACGATTGTGCTGCTTGGGAATGCTATTTTGTTTTAAGCAATTGGTCTCTCCTAACTAACGGTTGTGATAGCATTTTGCTATGTTTATGGAAATTTTCATTTATATTTTCAGTCAATGACTGTTTTGTCTGCTACAGTTACAAAATTTTAGGCAAGTATGATGCTGGTTAATCACAAGTACCTGTTTTCATTTTTTTCCCCCTCACAACTAGGGCTGTTCAATGGGTCTCAACACCTGGCTGGCCCCATGTGGCCTGGTCATTTCGGGCTGAGTCAAATAGGAAAAGTCTTGACATGGAACCTGTCCGGGCCAAAAAGAGGACCGGGTCGGGCTGGTCCTCGGGCAAGTCACAGGCCCGTGCTGGCCCGGCCCGGTATATATTATATATATATATTTTAAAATTTTTCTATTTGTTAAAAATATTGAATAATTTTATATAATTATTTTTCCTTCATATGCCTCATGTAATAAATTAATTTTATAATTATAATAGATACATTTTATTATTCCAATTTTTAATTTTATTTCAAATTTTAAATTTATTTCTTAACTTAATATTATATAAAATAAATAATGTATAATTATTGAGTATTTATAATTTTGATAAATGTTACTTTTTAACTCAATATTATTTCCTATAAGAATATATTTTAAATGAAATTAGTTATATTTTTATTAAAAAATTAAATTAACTTATTATTTTTAATATTTATTTTTATACCGGGTCAATCCCGACCCGGTATTAACCCCAGTCTCGGCCCGGTGAAGGACCGGGCCATATTGGACCGGACCGGGCCGCGGGCCAATTTTTTTGGCCCGAGGGGGTGTTCCGGGCCGAACACCGGGCCAAGGTTATGCCTAGCCAGTCCCGACCCATGAACACCCCTACTCATAACTTCTGCCTTAGGACTATTATAATAGAGAGAATGAATGTTTAATCAAATTCACGTATTTACTGATGTTTGTTGTTGAAAAACTTAGAGGATTACTTCATATGTTAGAGGGAGTATATATCTAAAACATGTCAAACCTTGGCTTCTTTTATTGATTATAAAGTAAACACTTTTAGCTGCAATATTATTTTTTATTGAAGTTTATACCATGAAAAATATCGTCGGTTTTCTAAGGTTTTGTGCCCTTTTTCTTTGAATTGTAGAGTACCTTTTAATAGCTTGAAGGAACTTTGTCTTATCTTTTCGCAAAACTTTTTATCTATTTAGTGCTTGCTTAACAGTCACATGCTTTACTGGCTCAGTTTGATATTGGTTCTCAAGTAGTTGGCCGGAAAGACATGTCAAAGAATGTTCTGGACATTTGGAAGGAGGTGAGTTGCTATAGCCTGTTGAAGTTGTCCCTTCCCTGGATGTTTTTTTTCCTTTTTGTTTGGATGTTTTTCTCTCTTTAGGTTTTTCAAAGGAAAAAAACAAAGAGAGAAAGAAAATGTCACAATAGCACGCCCTTTGAAGTTAACTCTTTGTACTCCCTTGTATCAGACCGGTAGGTCATAAATTACTGTGAAAATCATGTGTCCTCTTATGTTCAAAATATTTACATGCTTATTAGTACTTGCCAATTAATGTGCAGTGGTGATCATGACTTGATTCTTGATGGAATTCATGAAAACATTTTTCATCTCAATTACCATGACCCAGTGATGCAGAAAACTGTAAGCATTTGTTATCCATGAAACATTTACAGTGATTCTATATATTTGGTGGGAAGCTTGACTTCCAACTATATCTGGTTGTAGGTCAAGTGCTTGAATAGTCTAGGAGTTTCAGATCTGCTGCATCAATATATCATGCGTACACAACAAATGCCCCTCCGGGGTAAAAAGCTACTTTATCTACTTATATTTTATTGCAAAGATAAAGCTACACTCTTCATTCTCTCTTTCCTTTCTTCAGTTTACTTGCCACCCACAGCACTTACTGTACATCGCCTAGTAGCTCAAATTCAGAAGCCAAACATTGAATGGCCAAGGTCCTACCAAAGGTATATCTTGTGCTAGTAGAACTTCATCTTAAATTTTGGAGATTGTACTATCTTACTGCTTTATTGTATATAAATGTCCAGGTATCGAACAATGATGGCAGAAAAGATGGACATTTTGAATACTTGGCACTACAAAATTCCACCATATGTTGCAAGGCATTTATCAGCTAGTTCCTTTGTTGAAGACTTAATTTCTCCATTATTACATATTCTGGCCCCTCCAACTATAAAACCGGTGATCTACTGATTCTAGTTGTTATGATTTTTGTGTAGTTAACTAGTTATTTATTCCTTTTTTCTCTAATTCCTCCTTTACTATAATTAAAGAGGAATAAAAGGCAGATCTAGGATACTTTGACACTTGAATCTTGTAATTTTTTGCTTTTTTCTTTTGAATGGTAACTTTTACTGTGAAGACATGGAATCTTTCTTGCTGAAGAAGGGACCTGATTAGCAGTTTGTTTTGAAGAAATGGAGTAACCTGACAAAGTGCTTCTTTCTAGTTGTTTCATACTTACATCTCTCGCATAGATCCAAGGTGTTTGCTGGATTGACCAAATCCATTTTGTTCATATGCCTTGCGTGAAAGCAATGCTAGTAGATTTTGTCATGATAATTATTAACAATAAAATGTTGAAAGGGTAGGAAGGGTCCTGCTTTTGGTATAGAGGGACCCTTGAAACTGTTGTGCCTGTCTTTGAAGGGCTATTAAACACCCTTATGCTCGCTTTATTCATGTCATTTAGATCACCTTAGTACCTTACACATTGGCATGATTTATGTGTAGG
The DNA here is from genome assembly GCA_026686845.1 of Adenanthera pavonina. NCBI lineage: Eukaryota > Viridiplantae > Streptophyta > Magnoliopsida > Fabales > Fabaceae > Adenanthera > Adenanthera pavonina. The sequence continues at coordinate 8,952,650 of JAIVEN010000026.1, read as the reverse complement.
AAAAAGCTAGACCCACTGGAAAAGCGTACTGAAACTAACCTAGCTCTACTTTGATGGTTTGTTCTCACTGAGGGCACCACATCTTCCCCCACTGTTAAGGACTACTTTATTCATTTAGTTGATTTATGTCAATGAGGAATGTTGCTTAGTGTGGCATTGGTCTGATGCCTTTTCTTTATTGCATCAAGTACCAAACTAGATTTCTTGTCCAGAGGGGTGATTCATCTGAGATCCTTTGTAGATTCAAATTTTTATTAATTCTTGAGATCTGATCATCCCTGGGACAGCATCTTATACATTGCAAAAACTAAGAGCCTAAAAATCCTGTCTCCATGAGCCAATTTTGACAGTTTTCCGACAAATTGTTTTCCTTTGTGGCATTTTAGCAAGAAAAGATTTTGATACAAGTAATTCCGCCTTCTTTTTGTTTCATTGCATTGGGGGAAATTTTGCCAACTTCTGCTCGTATTTCTTCTTTACTAGGATGAGGATTATTTAGCTACAACTGGGATTTTGACTTTTATGCTCATGGCGCTTGTGTAAAGACTTGTAGACCTGGAGGGCTGTGATTTCTAGTTTCGCTGAGTTGTCAGAGCTCTCCTTGTCTTCACCCATCTACGCTTTGAATGTGCTTGCCATCAGTCTCCTTTAGATCAGTTGCTGAGAAATTTTCCTTTTTCTGACAACTGCTCATTTTTTTTCAGGTGGCATCACAATTACTGTCTGATAAAGAGAAAAATGATCTTGCTCAATTAGTTAGCACAATGTTATCTTACTCTATAACATATAAGAACGTAAAATCAGATATACAGCCTAGTAGCCTGAGACATGAAGTAGCAGATCACTTAAAATTATCATTTGATCCCCCAATCAGTGACTTCACCAATTTTAAGGTTTGAAGCATTGTTCACAACTTCTAATCATGTTAAGTACCTGAATCTGATTCAGACTTCAATAGTTTTTTTCTCTATATGTTTGCAGGATTATACCTCAAATCATTATGTGCTTACACTAGCTGTCAAGCAGATTCTTGTGCATGAGGTGAGAGCTTCATGCCCTTTATTTTTTTGGTAATTTAGTTTTATTTTTCTTTTGTTACTTTATTCCTTAAAAATAAAATTTCTTCTCAGGTCAAAATGAAACAAATATTGTGAAACAATGATTCTGCTCGTCTGTGGCATATTTACAGTTTTTATATTATTGCTTTACTACCATAGGTTGAAAGATCATTTTGCATGGGGAATCAAATTCAAAAGGAAAAATATGAAATATAAACAACAAAACACTATAAAGGAAATGTAACAACCATCTGGTTCTTAGAAATTTCACTCAAGTCCTTTCCTTCCCTTGGATTTCTTGCAAACCTGAGCAAACTTAGATTGTTATCCTTTGTTTTAGCCACAACAGGTATAATGCAGAACATTTTTTGCTTCACATTGTTTCCTTTAAAATCTGGTAACATACGTAGGGACTTTCGTTCTCCCACAAATATCTCACAAACTTGTGTTTCAGGTTGAAAAGCAAAAGATCTTGCAAGTTAATATGGATATGCCTTTGGGAAATGGAAACAGCAGTGAAAGGCCTGAATTTGTTGAGGCTGGAACTAGCAATACCCAATCATCCAAAATCAATCACGCAGCTGCAATTTCTGCTAAAAACTTTCAGAATGGAAGTAATGTCTCAAAAGCAAGGCATAATAATGCAAATGCCACCATAGTGTCACGGAACTCATATCCTCATAAAGGGGCAGCTGACAATATGAAATTGCAAAACACAGGAAGTATGAAAAAGCCATCCAGTGGTTCCTTCTTTGACAGGTAACTTTCCTCATAAGTAGAGTATGTTTCTATGTTTGAATCATCACTATTGTAAACGTCAGTTGTGTTTCTTTTTTCCCCAACAAAGTGAATATGTTCATATCAAATTATAAGGGATTGTCATTTCTATTCCATGTGAAGCAATGTACATGTTTTAATTTTGTTACCCAGTTAGATGTTAAGAAAACGGAAAGATGTGTTGGCTATTGAAAACGAGACAGTAACTAATTTTCATAGGTTTTATCAACACATTATTCCACCTGGCCTCCACCATTGACATCGTATTGATTTCTTGTGTGTGTTTATTATTTTATTTTGTTGTCCTTTAGAAATCACAAAACAAGCGAACTCATTGTTTTATATTCGGGATTGTCATTATGCACCAATTATTACTAGGGTTCCGTAATATTGTAAAATGATTCATTTTATTGAGCAGTTTCCAAATTTACACCACAACATGAAAATCTCATGAGTATTTTGTTTGCTGGTTTTTTCCTTGAATGTTTACATCAAATTTTTATAAATCTGACAGAGGAGCGGAACTATTTTTCATTGAAATCCATTTATGACAAATGGTCTGGTACTATTTTAAAGCAAAAGATAAATTAAGTTTTGCTGTGACATGTATAGCGGATCCATGGAAGACTAGGCTTTCTTTATTGATAATTATAATTGTTTATTTCTGCTGATCTTTCTTTTCAAGAGCAGGTTTAGAAAGTTGAATAGTAAAGGTTTTCAAAGTGATGATAAAACTGAACAGAACGAAGCAACCTTGGAGAAAGCTCCACACCCATTACTTTTTAAATTTAATCAGGTATGGTGCTATTTTCTTGATAGAATTTTTAGTAAAATGTGATTTTAAGTTTTGTACTTATTTTATGTTAGCCTTATACTTAAATGTTAAGATTATCTTACGTGGTGTTAAAGTTACTTATTTAAGTTTTGAAGAACAATGCAAAGCCATTTGAGTCAATATTCATAGCAATAGACGGTCCATTCATAGTTATCTTGCCTTTGTCAGTGATGCGATAAATTTGTTTTTAAATTCGTGTAGATTCTCATGCTTTTCATTGAGATCTTGCTACCTCTCTCTTATATGGTAATTGCTAAAGTAAAATTATGTTCATACCGCACTCTACCTAGCCAATAAGTAGCTTGAATGAAACTTTGATATCCAGATCTTCCATTCAAGTTGATTTATTATGCTTACTAGTTTCTTGACTTGGTGTTTTCCGTAAAAAATTATGGCGGCTGACTGAAAACTATGTTTATCGTAGTACCTATTTTTATTAGCACGTTAACACCTAGTTACATGAGAAGCAAGGTTGTAAAAAGGTTGCTTAGTTATTGGTTGCCTGACTTGAATGGTTAATTGCTTTTATCTAATTATGTGTTAAAATATCATAAGCATAAGGCTGTTCATTTTTATCTTAATTTTTGTATAAGAACACAAGGTCATTAACTTTTTATTTTTCTTTATGTAGGGCTTTACAAACGCAGTCAAGAGGCCTGTTCGTATCCGTGAATTTCTATTGTGATGCTTTCCGCAATTATGTAAATGCAGATTTTATAGGTATATGGGACTTCTGTTTGACCAAAACGCAACTGCTTCAAACTACCAGTAAATGTAGTTAATTGTATGCGGTTTGAGTGATGTTATAATGTAGGATGAACTCTAGTTTTAAATTATTTTTTAAATTTTTTAATAAAAACATCGATAATAGATTTTTTTTTCATCTAGCATAACATGATTATATCTTGTGAAAAATTTTATGTTTTTGTTAATGGATTTGATGGTAAAATTTATTGAATTGGTTCAAATCTTATTTTTGATTTTCTTTAGATATAAAGATATTTTCAACTATTTCACATAAATTAAGAAAGTTATATTTATAAAATCCTAAAAAGAATAAATATTTCTTTTATACGCCTGTTTATTAATGCAATTCTCAAATTTTTAATCATTATTAAGTGGGAAAGTATGAAATCAATAAGGTTAAAAATATTATTATTGATTAATCATACAAAAACTCTAATGACAACTTACGAGGTTAAGAAATAAATAATTAAGGATAAAACAAGAATAATATTATTAAACATTGCATAAGGTATTTAAATTTTATCTTTTAATTATGAAAGAAATTGTCTTTTAATGTATATTCTTGAGCTCTTTTTTTTAATATAACTCTATGTTATCTAATATTATTAAGTCATATTTATGTATTATTGGTTTAAATGAAAATGGTTCAACCAATATAATGATTTTATTAGCGAACTTTTTATGGGCCTTGTTGGAAGTAAATCTAAATTTCCCCCTTAATTGGCACAGATATTTATAACAGGTGAATATGCTGCATCCTTTTCCTTTCTCAATGTGCTGTGTGGTCAGGAGAATCACCAAAAAGATTGCTTTCCACTGCGATGTGTTTTAAAGTTCAAATTAAATTTTTTCTCCACATGTCCTCTGTAATTAATTCAAGTTTTCAAAATGAGACAAATTGAGGCCATTATCATTCTATTTTCCTGCAAAATAAATTATTGATTTTTAGTCAAATGAGGTCTAGCGTTTTGAAGTTAAATCATAAAGCACTATGTTTTACTATGATTTTAATTTAATGAAGTTTGTTAATAAAATTAAGGATAATATATACATTTATAAAGCCTTAAACTTTAAGTGATGCGTAAAAGCACCTTGACATTTTAAACGTAGTAATATACCTCCCTAAATTTCGTACATATATGCGCGCAAAAAAAAAACTTCTGTTATTCAATTTGTTGAATCTTTTGACAGAAATTGACACATCAGATTTGAAAAAGTCTTGTGGCATCTGACTTCGAGACTCATGGCATCTGACTTGGTGGGTATTTCAACTACTTTCTCAGCTTCTCCTCTCGCAAAACGAAAAGCAGCCATTCTTTTTTGATGAAAAGCTGAGAATGTTTTTGTTTTATGATCTGATCTCCATCTCCATCTCCATTTTGCATCGGTGGCAAAGTCAATCAAGCCCCAAAGAAAAAAGTTCATCAAGCCCCAAATTTATCTTTCTCCATCTCCTTTTCCATCGCTAGATCTCTATATTTCACATGCCCTATTTCTTTTTTATGTTGGTAAATCTTCACAACCCTATTTCACTCCTGTAGCATAGTCACAAATGGATGAAGACATCGCACCTGTGCTCTTCATCATCAACTTGGAGAATTACAGATTGTTTGCTTATTGAAATTCTTTATTTGATTCCTCATGTCCAGTGTTTTTGTTCATCCTTGCTTCAAAAACTTTCACGCACAATTAAATGCAAACTAGTTTTTATTTCTCTTAAAATTGTTTAATTAAAATGGGATTCAAATATTACTTTGATTTTCTATGAAAATTGCTAAGAGGTGTTGTACCCTGCAGGTTCAATGTTTATACAATAGCTTTAGTGCTGATTCAATATTTATCATTTTTGTTGTGCCTTTTGCTTTCACTTTTACTGTTTCAATGGACATCTTCAACTTACAGAGGTGAAAAATTATTATAGTCTTGGTTGGCTAAAGTATGGCTCAATACAGGAGAGGACAAAAAGAGATTTTAATAGAATAGGAGAGGTGAGAAGAGGTGAGAGAAGGAAATTGATTTTAATATTCCCTTATTTGATTATATTGAAAGGAAGGGGATTTATCCACTTTCTTATAAATCCTCCCACGTGTAAATCAGTCAGAGGGATATTGAATCAAATTATAAAAAATATCAATTTTTCATACTCTCCTCTCCTACTTATTAAACTAAATGGAGAAAAATTAAAAATTTTCCTTCCCTATCCCCCTAAATCCTTCCAACAAAAACAAAATTAGTCTCACAATTTTCTTATACCATTTAGTTCTAGCTCTAGTTTGAAATATGGAGAACAGGGACATTCTAGGTTGCTTCTAGCAATGGAGCGAATGGCATTCTTGGCTTTATTTATTTATTGTCAAACTTGACTTTACCAATCATGTTATCATTATTGTATAGTGGCTTTTTATTATCTTTTATTCAATATCACAAAAGATAATTTTTCGGTTTCTTTTCTCCGATCTGGGTTGGAGGTTATACTCTTGCCAGCAGTTGTTGTTACAGAAGTCTTTTAACTAAATTAGGGAGATGAAGAAATTGGTTAAAATTAGTTAAGGTTAATAAAATTGTTAAAAAGTTTAATCAATTACTCAATTTACCCTTATTAAACTATTAGTATACTCATAAAAGAAAGTATCTAATATAATAAATGTGAGAATATTAAATTAATGATATTTAAAAAAATTACACTGTCTATCTTATATTTATTGTAGTTTAAGATTATGGTACCCGAATTAACAAAGCTTTAATTATATAAAATAGTACTATATAATAACTAAAAGATCCTCATTTAAAAAGTTTTGGAAAAGAAATAAATTTAAAAAGAGTAGGTAGTTTATAAAAGAAAAAAATGAGATTAACTAATGAGAATATAGTTGAAAAACATAAATCATCGAATCTCTAAAAATATTTATGAAAAACTTATATTTTAAGATATTTTATGGATTATTTAGTGTATTTAATTTTATTTTATCACAAATATCCCTAAAAATAATAAAATTTAATTAATGTTAAAAAATTTAATTTAAAAATTAACTAGAATAACTTTAAAAATGATAGAATTTTTTTCATTGGACTATATATTATATATTAAAGGTAGTTAAAAGTAAGGTGTAAATCTGGAGCTAGAAATAGATATGGGATGGTGCCGTTTGGATTTTTTTTTTGTAAATGTTCTATTAAAATAATTATAATTTATAAAAATAAAATTTAAATATATTTAGATAAAAAATAATAATAATTAAAAATTATGATTTAATTTAAAAAAAATGTAATCCAGACCGTCATGATGAAGGAGTATTATATAACATGACGGATCAGGACTGCTTTTGCACTCGCCTTTTCTAAATTTTGGGCTTTGGCGCGTAATACCCATTGAACTTTGTATCATTCAAAATTTTCGTCCCTATTCCGCCATTTTGTATCAAGCAAGCAAAGCACCAGGCCGGGACAGAACAAAGCACTTGGCATTTCAATCGTAACAATGAATATGATCTCAAAACTACAGAAACCGATTAGAGTCTTTGGCCAGCGATCAATTGATTCAACTTTCCGTAAGCTCCCTTCTGATTCGTAAGGACAACAAACCCCGTTCTCTTCCCTCTATGTTAGATTCTTTTACTTCATGTATTTGTTTCTCCTATTATCTTATACTTTTTCTTTCCCCTTTTTTGCGATGAAACTTTTCGTTCAACTAGTTCCAATGATTCTGAAGGCGATGAGGGAAGACAAGCTTCACACAAAGGCAACCCTGTCTCGCTTTCAGACTTTCTTGACCGCAAGTTGCAGAAATCTTCTGTAGTTCGCGGAAGAATTCAGGTAATTTTTAAGCTTTCCGGTTTCGTATTTTTCTTTTATATTTTATATTTAGCTGAACCATTACCCGATGAATGCGCACAATTCTGTTTTTTTTTTTTTAATGGGGAGTGAAAGTTTCTTCGGATAATTTCTTTTGGGAGGTTTCGTGGGGAGCAGGGAATGGTATACCTTAATATGAGATCTCAGTACATACGGGTTTTTGCTCAAAGATTGATAAACTCGACATCCGTAAAACGAGATGACGGATAATACTGAATTTACGCTTTCCTTACGGGAGGGTTGCAGCTTCCAATATTTGTTTGCATGAAGTGGACAGATTTAAAATTCATCATTTAATTCAAAAGTCTTCCTCAGGAAACTATCCTATTTGTTACAGGGGAAATCAACACCTTTTTTATCTCCTCTGGGTTTAGGTATATCCAGAGTTGAAAATGTTGGGTCCATCCAACAAGTTGATAAGGAGACAAAGAGTACCAGTGATAGAGTGATTTTTGAAAAGTTCAAGCATACTGATGAAGAAAAGGGAGATTTCACCGGTCCAAGTGGTGTTAATGAAACAGAAAATTCAGTCAAAGATTATATGCAAGACTCAAGGAAAAGAAAGAATTCGTTTGTAGGTTTGTCTTCCTTTCCCCATAAATTAAAGTAGCAAGTCCTTAAGAGTTAAGAATAATGATTTATCCCTTGCGATGTTATTCCTCAGTTATTTTCTTGACTGATCAATGGATACTGCGATCTTTGCATAAAGTAGTGATTCATGCCATAACTATTGGCGGACTGAAGAATTAGAGTAGTCTAAGTCACATGAAAATATGCTGTTGTAAAGGACTATTTTGCTAGACCAGAAATATTTTTAACGCTACATTCTCCTAGGATTAAATAGACCCTTCCTTAATTGATCAGGGCAGAACTACAAGAAGGAAATAAAGTTTTGTAACTCAAAGAAAAAGCAAAGGAATAATCAAAAGAAGAGGAATAAGTGTGTTCTTTTGTTGCAATGTAAAAGATCAAGTATCATAGGTTTACTATAGGATTCTTTATGTGCATCTGTATGTTGAAGTCCGAGAGATATTCTTGGCTAGCATAGATTTAATGTTTGTTGAAAGATGAAGGGTCTTTGGTTCACTGTTGGCTTGCTTTTGAGCATGTGACAATCTTTAGGACTACTACACTGCCACAAACAGTTTATATTTCAGTTAGTTCCCAGCAAGTAACTAAACTGTGTAACAAGATACAATAATCAATGAACTGTGAGAGAATGAATATATAAGCTATTTAATTTAATGGCAGATTGGCAGTGAAAAGAAAGAACTGGGGTTTTTTAACTGTTGGATGCACATTGCTTAAATTTTATTACTGTTGCATGGAAGGTAGGTGAAGGGATTATTTGGGTGCTGTATATATGTCACGACAATCTTTACTTCCCTTCACCTTTTTCCTCCATCGTTCCCTATGGCTTTGCTTTATGGTCCGTTTTCCTTTTCCTTCCTTAGAGATTGTATTTATGTTTTAATTACTTATTTGCCCGTTCATGGGCTTCCTATAGGCACTTCTACTGTATAACGTGATTTGAGATTTGTTTCCAATTTGTCCTGCCTGGTATATGAGTTTGGTTAGAACTTCATATATAGCTTTGTGTTTGCCTATATTCTGTAGCTGGAAAACCATTTCCTTTTTTATAACAGTTGGAAAACCATTTTGACTGGATATCTGTCAATTAATCATCCTGAGCGACGATTGTTTTAATTGAATACAGGAACCGTTACAATAGTTGTGTTCTTGTGGTTAACATCCCATCTCAATATGTATAATTATAATGTTCAAATACCATGCGTCTTTCACTGTCTTGCAAGTAACCTCTCTCGTCGAATTCCCCCTGGTTCAATTGAGTCAACGAACTTTTGGTCTATGGCAGACCATAAACTTGGAAATTTAAACTTCGGTTCTTAAAATCCTTGAACAATTACTCACAAAAAGGAAAAAAGATTAGAAGAGGCATTAAGGTTAACGTGGGCATTTTTTGCAGGCATGAGCATTTGAGCATGATTATTATACCTAAATCCACGATATGCTTGGGCCTTGCTTATTTGCATATAATCTTCATATCAGCTGTCATCCTGATGTCTTCATTGTTGGATAATTAAGAGCCAAATTTTGCAAAGGCCCTTGCATGGACCGATGGAGAAATAAATATGAACATTCTATGTTCACAATTCTTTGAAAGACTGCGAACTAAAGAATGTCTATAAGATTTCCTTGTATCTAGATAGTATAAAAATGCTAGCCCTTTTGCTATGAAATTCTACATTTGACATTTTGGTTTCGTCTTATTCTGAATGCTAGTAGGACAAAATGAGAACCAGACTGCTCAAAAGCAAGTGGTAGTTCTTGGAGGAGAATCATCAGGGAGAAGGAAATTTGGAAGAACTACTGGACATTCTTCAAGTAACAAAAAGCCCAGACCGCTTTATAATCACTGTATGTTTCATTTACATATGTACATATAAGTTGTGCTATATCTACAGAATGGATTTCAAAACTTCAGGAGACATTATTATTGTTCAGTTTTTCCTATTGAACAGATGCAAATGGCTGTGGATGGTGGGACTGTGATATGGAAGGTGTTGACAACGAGGAAGTGGGCTTCCGTGAAGTATGGGAAGGGGTGGGGGCCACTTCACTGGGAGAAATAGTAGATTGGCATTGATTTTATCTTGTAGCAGTTTTCAAGTATTCTGCTTCTACTTTGTAGGTCTTGCATTGGTTGATAGAAGTAGACATAACGTCGTTCAAATTTCGAAGTTTTTGTTGAAATCGTAGGGCAAAAAGCAACTTACAGTCGCTTGGTGTGATTGTGGTGTAGTCTAAAATATCATCATGGACATCCTTCCTTCCAAACCAACCATTTCTTCACGTCTCTAATATGCAAGTATACATGAACCTGAGTAGTGAAAAATAGGAACAGAATGGGGTGAGAGAGGCTAGCACTCTCGACCTCAGGATAACTCTTAAGCTATGAGACCTACGCGCTAGCCAACTGCGCCCCCATGTTGCTGTGTTTTTTTTTTTTTAATGAAAAACAGTGGTAGATTTTCAACCAATATATATTCCACACGAATCAGCATAATATTTTTTTTTTAATTTTTTATGAAAAACACATTTTAGCAAGACAATCAACCATCAAATTCGCTTCTCTTTTCACAACTATGTACTTAACTTCCCAATTTTTGTGACAAAAGATAAAGAATGATAAATGGTTGCACTAGCAAACTGAACTTATTGTATATGGTTTTAGAATGTTTCTTATACTCCGATATGTCTGTTTATACTGTTTTCACATTAAGAAAAGTTAACAAATGAAAAATATAAAAGAAATTATAAGCTGAACTATTTTGACTTACTGTTTTGGTCGGGCCAACCAAGTTTGACTAATTAATTTTCAGTGTGAATGTCTTTATGGAGACTATTAAGTCTAAACAATTACTTTTTTTATTCCATCACAAGCTATTTTTTTATATTTATTAGATATCTAGTATTGTCGAATCAAATTTGAATATTGTTAAAATTAAATAAGGTAGTTTTCCTTATGCAAATTTTTTCATTCATAATCAATGGATATGTATCAGCCCTCTCATTTAGCTAAAACAGCGTGTTCTACATACACTTGCTACAAAGCGTTTTACAAGTAACATTTTAAAAGAAATTCATATTAGACTTTATAAATTAAAATTAATTACAACATTAGTATATGTAAAGTTCAAATACTATAACAAAACATCCTCTTATTGTTATTTTTTTTAAGTGAACCAGACAATATTCTGTCTTATTTAATGTACAGGGGTCCTCCTTGTTAATTTTAAATGCTAAAAGACAGCATGAAATTGTGCCTCCTTAAGATTATTTTAAAACGAGATTTAATTTTTTGGCCAAAAAAATAAAATAAAATGATATTTAATTTTGGATAAAATCCAAAAGCAGTTCTATTGTAATTTTTGAAAAAAAAAATCTTAAAAGTACATTTTGAGATATTAATGTAATACATTTAAAATTGTAATCTCATGGTATTCTTCTGAAAAATTAAAAAAAATAATTTAAAAAGATGTGATGAATTTCAATCAATTCATCTGAACTTTTTGAACATCCGCTCCGACAGGCAAAGTTTAAATAAAGGAAGGTGCTAGAGGTTGATTGATCTATGAGTATGAGATAAAATTCCACATCTCAAAAAACTTGATTAGACTAGGGCTCCATGGATAGATTGATAAAGTTTCATATTTTAAAATGTTAAATCAAAAAATAGATCAAATTCAAAATTATACTTTTTATTTTCAAACTAAGAATATTCTTCATTAGTAATAAAGATTAATATTTTCTGGGGTATTAAAAGCAAAGAGTAATTTCTTCTTAACTAAATTTTTTTTTTGTTTTCACCATCTGGTGTCCAAAATCTGTTGAGCCCGACTAATTCAGACTTGAGAATAACAAAGCGTAAATGATTAGCTCCCCTCCCAATAAGTGTACTTCCCGAAATTTAAACTTGTATTCTCCTCTTTATAGGGACCGAGCTGCTTACCACTCAAACTAACAGCTTATTGGTCTTCTTAATTAAATTTATTTCACATGTAAAGATTAAAAGCTAAATTTTCAACCACTTACTTAAAGAGTTAGTACCTATACCACAAATGCTAACATAATTTTAGTATTTCAAAATTAAACCTTCTCTTCAAATGCAACACTATTGTCCCTCGCATCTATCGTATTTCTGTGGACATCCACAATTCAAATAAGGGTGTCTCCTTCTGGTAAGCCAGCACTCTTGGATGGGTCGAATGAAGCCCTGAAATGAAAGTCGCATGAAAGCTTGACATCTTGACGCGCTGTGAGTTTTTCTTTTCCTTTTCTTTTCCAATTTAAATTAAGAAGTGATCGAAAAATATGGGAGGTATGCTACTGAGAGCGACGTATTTCAACCTTTTTTTTTTTTTTGGTGAGAAGGGACGTATTTCAACCTAATCATTTCAAATTCGAACAAGGGCTGCAAATTAGTGCCTTGACAATTTCTTCCCTTTCACCGTCTTTTTGACTTTTGGATATTCACTGAATATCCCCAGCCCTTTTCATTTTTCAGCAACCACTACACTACTTTGTCATAAAAAAAATAGATTATTTGGATTTTTTTTAATCAATATATGATATAAAATTTATAATAAATAGTATTATTCCTAAATTTTAAACAGTGCCACACATTAATTAGATCCCATATAATAATATAGGACCTATTTATCTATTTTATTTGATGGGATATGTGAATTGTATGCGGCCCTTTAAAATAAAATGCTCTATTTATAACTTAGGAATAATGTGGATTTATGTAGATCCATTTTATATAACTTTATTAAAAGTTTGTCTTTTTTTGGGCCAAAAAAAGTTTGTCTTGTTGATTGAACATGCATTGCATCCTTTTTCTCTATGTAAAAGCATGCTTTTCTTTGTCATGATGTACAGGACAAGAGGAACTTTGTTTTACGAGGAAACTAATGTTTCACTTTATTTAACTTTAAGGGAGATCAACTCCAAAATAAAAGGCTCTTCCAATATCACAAGTTTAAATTTCGAAAATAGTCATTCATGCTAGTATCTTTTAAACCATGCTCAAGAAAATAAAGTTCGTTTTTTTCTCCATAAAAAATAATGTAACCTTTATTTGATCTTTATTATGATTATTTAATAATTTCGAAAATAAAATTCTTTGACTGTGATTATTTCATTATATAATAATAATTTGATTGTTTTTACCTAAATGCGTTTAAAATATTTTCAACTTTTTTTTTCATTTATTCAAAGTCTTCACGCCAAAATAACATAAATGATAAAATAAAAAAATAGAAGATACTTTGAAATCATTCAGCATAGATTCATTAGATAATAAAAAAAAAGTGATTAAAAAAGTGAGCCTTTTGTGGGATTACAGGGGGTTATAATTGGCGTTATCGTTGAATTCCACAGCAGAATAAAGCTTATATACATAATTAAAAACATCTTCTATTTAACAGAATTTGAAAAATATGAGTGGTGAGTAAACATATAGACTTTGCTTTGTACGCTTTTTATATTACTTTTTAATTAAAATTTAAAATGTAATTTTTTAAAATTTTTTTAAATATAAAAATTTAACACTTTTAATATATAATTAATGACTAAATCTATAATTTATTAAAAAATAATCCACATATTAAATTTTAATTAAAAATTAATATAAAAAACATATAAGAAAAAATATCTAAGTATTTTCCTTATAAATAATGTCACTCAAACTTTGTATAATACATAAGAAAACATGTTTAATTAATAGTGATATGTAATTAATACTGATTCATTTCCTTTTTTTTTGGTGGGGGGGGGGGTGGTGTGGTTGGAAGCTTCATCTTTCCCCAAAACACACCCTTAGAAGCTAATTTGAGTGTGATTAGGGCCTGGGTTATTGCTTTTATTACCTTATACCTCATTCCAATGGTTTGGTGGGGGCGTTAGCGGCGTGAGAGGGAAAACATGAGGTATGGGTGCAAAGAAACTGACTGTTTTTATAAATCAACCCAATTCCCTCTTTTTGTCTTCTTCTTCACTTACATATTTTTTCTTACATTTTTTTTATTATTTTATAATTAAAAATTAATATATGGATTTTTCTGATAATCATTTATTAATTTATTAACCATATACTAAAATTATTAACTTTTTTAACTTAAAAAAATTTAAAATATCTACATGTCAAGTTTGAATTAAAAAATAGCGTGAAAAATATATAAAAAAAACATGTAAGTTTTCTTTTAAATCAAATGGTACTTCATATTATATTATGACTAATTCAAATTTATTTTTTTTTAAATTTAGTTAGTTATATTTCGTTTTGTACAACTCAAATGGAGAAAACTTATATATTTTTTTTTTATGTATTGCATAAAGTTCATTGGTTAAGTTACATTTTGAAGAATTCTATACTATGTTACACGATTTATAAATTACTATAAATATATAGTAGAATTTATTTCTCAGATACAATGCAATACATAACAAATTGTATAATATATAATAAAATCTTTAATAAGTCACAATATTTATATTACCATAAGTTACAAATATGAGTAAACTTATATGCTATATACTCATTGTAATTTATGAATAATATTAGTTACTATAAATTTCTTCAAAATGTAAGTCAATCAGCTATATGTAATGCATGAAATAATATATATATATATGTGTGTGTGTGTGTGTGTGTGTGTGTAAGTTTTCTTCAAAATGCAACTTGTAATAAGTTGTGAACAATATATAAAAAAGTGAGTCAGAGTATTAAATCAACAATTTTAATAAGGACATTTTTGGAATTGTCATCTTTTGGGGTCTAGAAAGCTGAATCAATAATGAATTTATGTTTTTTTGCCCGGTTTTTGAATTCTTGTTGCAACCACGGTTGTTAAACATTAACATCGTACTTGAAAACTTGAAATTTCCAGAACTTCTTCCCGTGAAATATTTAATTAATAAATCTTTCTTTCAAAAGTTGTCTTGTAGATTTTTCATACAACCATGCTTGCGACTCTAAATCCTAACTTTTTGAAAAGTCACAGCATTCTTAAACAGGACCTTAATAATTTTGATATCGAATGAGTAAATGAAATGGGTTGGAAAGATTTGTCAATTGATTTATCGTGATTTTGACTGTGACCAATTTTACTGGACCACAAAAGAAAAACTCTCAACATTGAGAATGTCTTTATTTCTTTTTCTTTTTGACAAAAGATAATTCTCGCTTTTTTTTTTTAATGGTTCAGTTAAAATTAAAGTAGTAATATTCAATAGAAAACTTGGAAGGTTTTAAATTTTAACAGATATAAATGCTAAAAGAAAAGAACAGTTGTCCATGATAATCTTCTCTGTAATTAGTTCTGGGTCGTTCAAATTTTATTGAATGTATATATGAAATAGAATAAGAAAATAGGAAATTTAATGACAAAAAAACATAAGAATTGTTGTAAATAATATTGATTATGTGGATTTCTATAATCTCTCAAAAATGATCTTTTAGGATTTTTATTGTATCTTTAATAGTATTATATCCTATAACCTCCAAATAAATGGTTCTTATAAGATTTATTTCATTTATGTTTATTCTTTCAAGCTTAATACCTATATAACCTTCACCGTCCGTCTACCTAAGGAGTAAAAATTGAGGAAAGAAAATGGGTGGAGAGATTGGAGATTAGAGAAAAGTGGAGGGACTGATTTTTTTTTTTTATATGTTTAGCTGAATAGAAAAAAATAGGGAGGAGAGAAAAGTGACTAATTTTATATTAATAATAATATTTTTATTATTTTTATAAAAATATTTACATATAATAAAACTTGTTATTCTACCATATTTTTTATATAATTTTTATATCATATTAATAAATAAAATTAAAATATAATTTTAATTTTTATCTTAATTTAAAATTACTTTAACCAATCTTTTTTTTAATATTTAAAATTATTTTTTATACATTGATTTTAAAATTTTAAAATAATGTTAAAATTGAAAAATATTTAATATATCAAAATTTAAATTTAAATACAACATAGGTATTTTTTTCACAGTAAGAAAAATATTAGTGGGCCAATTTTAGAATAAAAGTTTTCTATTCAAAATCTCTCCATTTTGGGAGAAAAAAGTAAAAAAAAAAATATGTGAAACCCATATATTATTTTTCCTCTAATTTTTTCTTCATCTCACTTTTCTATCTATAGCCCAGTGATAGTTTTTTCTCCAGTTTTCTTTTCCCCCTCTTAGGGCTGAACAATAATACTTGAAACTCAGCTCAACTCGGTCACATCAGGCAACCAATCCAGAGTTTGGTCCTAGTGTTGTTAGCCCTCGACCCGACCTATTTTTTTTGTTTCATTTCAATTATGTTATATATATTGATTAATTTTGTAGGATTTTTGTTCTTTAGATACCTAATATAATACATTTACTATATAAATATAATAAAAACTTTTTAAGATCTTAATGTTTCAATTTTAAAAAATTTTGAATTATTTTTAACTTTATATTATGTAAAAATAATGTGTAATGATTAGGTATTCATAACTTTTAAAAATTATATTTTTTTCTAACATTATTTTTCAAAGAAATCCATTTTTAAATTTAAATAAGTATTTTTTTGTCATTAAATAAAGTTTTTTTCCTTAAAAAATACTTAATATTAAGTCAGTCCAGTACTTTGCCGGAGACCTTACCCAATATGGTTCGAGTGTTTATTGGGCCTGGCAATAGACAGGGGTTATGCCCGGCCCAACCCTACCCATAAACACTCTTTTTTTTCTCTCCTATCAAGTAAAGGGTTAGAGATTCTGTATGATATAATTAGACTATTTTTCCTATCTATGCTATTATAATTTTTACATTAACTTTTATCTAGAAGGCTTACAGATAAAGGTAAGTGAAAGAAAATTATTCACTCATTCATCCTTTTCATCTCTTTCTTTTTTTTAATCTTAGAATTCTTGTTGTCCATTAAATTTATGACAGGAATTTTGTTTTTATATTTCAAATTCAAAAGAATACTCAAAATTACTTCGTCATACAAATAAAATAAAATAATCGAATATAATATAACTCTTCTATCTTTGTATAAAAGTAAAATATAAATTATTAAGTAACAATTGTCAATTATACATAAATAAACATTACTTCCTTCGAATCCAAATATAATTTCTGTTTTAAAAATTTATTTTAATTCAAAATATAAGTATCATTTATTAATTTTTAGAATATTAAATATTATTTTTTATTTTATCTTTATATGTAATTAAATATAAGAGAAATAATATATTTTAAATGTAATATATTAAATAAGAGTATTATTAAAAAATAATATATTTTTTTGATAAATTTAATGAATAAAATTATTTTTTTTATTTTTATATAATTAATTAAATAAAACTTATATTCGGACCCGAAGCGAGAATATTATAATATATGAAAGTTGGAACGTGAGCTCTGTAAAATTGCATTAATTGACCAAATTGGATGCTTCAAGTGTCATGCCTGAGTAAAAAGCTTCCAGAGTTGAAGGCGACCAAGAGGACTGGGTTCCCTTAATTTGATCAATTATTGATCAAATACAGTTGCTCTTTTAATTTTAATTTTTACTTAATAAATTAACATTTAATGGTTAGGATTTTTATACAACAAAATTATGTGTTTTGAATTAATTTTTTTGTAACTGATCTAAACCATTAATTATCCATATAAATTACGAACATGGACTCAAGGAAACTTTTAATGATGAAAAATTAAAATTACTCCCTTCTATTTTAAATATAGGATGTTTTATACTAATTCTAAATGTATAATCATTTACAATGTATGAGATAATATTTATTATGCATTTCTATAAAATATCCCTATTTAATTTATTCCAAAAAGAGAGATCAAGAGATTAAATAATGAAAATTTTGAAAAAGTACTGTGATTTTTTGAGACATCAATATAATTAACTAATTTTAACTTTTATTTTTAATCTATATGATTCAGTTAAAATAATATTATATTAAAAATAAAAGAGAATAACATAAATTGAGATAACAATAAATTAAGAGAATCTAGACTACAAATACAAACTCAAGGAAACTTAGCATCGGTTTGATTGGAGGTGGGAATAGAAATGATAGAGCTCTCTCCCAAAAACATGAGAAGCTTCTTCCCTAACAAAATTATTCTGTTGTATACCAAATATAATTTTTATACTTTTCTTTACCTTTTTGCATTTTCTTGAATTAATTTTCCATGTATCAAATAAATTTCCATTGAAGCTCAGGATATTTATGAGGTTAAAATTATTGTTTAATTTAATTCAATGCAAGAGAAGTTGGTCAAAAAAATTCAATATAAGAGAAAAAGGATACTGATTCATTTATTCTTTTTTCTTTTCTTTTATAAGCCACAACTGAATATTTGACATTAATAAGACAAATACTACATGCGTACATCCAGAGTATCAATCAAATACATAATACCTTGACAAAAAAAAAATCAAATACATAATACCAGAAACCAACAACATTGATAAAACCATAAACGATTCTGATTCATTCTTATTATTTTCTAAAATCAACACTAATAACTAATATCACTAATTTTTTCTAAAAACTACAATTCGGTCTCTTAAATATCATAAGAATATTTTAAATTTGCAATTTAAAAAAAATATGCCAGACCATTTCGAAGAAGCAAAAATATTAAATAATAACTTTGACGTTTCAAAATAATTTTTATGTTAAGGATTTTTATAATGATTATCTCCTTTTTGGGCCAACTATTGTTATCTGCTTTAAATATCAAGAGTAATTTTTTTAAAATTTTGATTATAATTTTTTATTAAAATAGAAATATATTAAATTGAAAATTTGTGTGAAACTTATCTCTTTTTCACCCTTTCTTCTCTTCTTTTAAATCTACAATATAATAATATGATGTCTAAATCAACATAAAAAACGATTGATATCAATATTATCATATTTAAAGAAAGTAATTATATTTTTATTGATAGCATTTGTTTGAAGGCGCATCGCTCACTTTCTTTAAAATCAATAATTGGCAAAAGCATTCATATATTAATATTTAATAGGAAGTCGGTGCAGCCGTATGGTCCGCGGAGGGGCTGAACGAAGCAAAGGTAGGAGTGAATTATTGGGGTTCTTTCATTTATTGTTTGTCTTTTAACTTACTCCTGTTGTTATTATAGAATGTTATTTAAAAGATTTATCTGATCCAAAATATAAGATATTAAGTAATAAATTTAATTTTAGTTTTAATTTTATCCATTTTTTCATTACAAGTCTTAATTAACTTCTTTCTCCTCCTATCATCATTATTAATTTAATATATTTTTATTCTCTTCTTAAGGACAAAATGAGAATATTAGAATTTTTTTTCATTAATTTTAAATTATAACTAACTTTTCTTAATTCAGTTAAAAATATCTTATAATTGGAATCGGAGGAAGTATTAATTTTGTTTATAATAAAGGTCTTCCGTGCTTCAAAGGAAACATGAAAAATTGAAAATAACTACGAACAACATGCGTCCACTAATTTTCCCCCCTTTGGCCTCTCAGGGAATCTCACCTCTAAGGCGAATAGATTTCACGCTCTAGTGGATTGTGACTCACTTCATATGCGGCTCACATTTGTGATCCACCCAAATTATGCTCTTTTTTTCCGAAAAAAATGTTTGATGAGTTGGGTGTCGGCCTGTGGGGGATACATCACGTAGGATTTAAGGTTTACCGTCAGTTTGGTTTATTACTTTGTAAAATAAATTGTAATTTATAAACATTATTTTTTTTCTTTTATCCAAATAAGTTGATGACAAACTATACTACTTTTACTAAAATTTTAATTTTGTAAATTATAGTTATTTTAATTTACTTTTTATAAAACTGAAAATCAAATGGATACTTGAAAATTAATTAAAAAAATACTTATAAATTATTTACTAAAAAAAATTAATACATTAATGGTAAATTTTGAACTCACATTTTTATGAAATATAAATTATATCTTTATCAACTGGACAAATTTTTATTTACCAAATTTATTCTTTATCATCAAATAACTATAATCCATATCCATATTCTCTAATAAGTATTCACGCCAAATTACACATTTGATTTTTTTATTTGAAAGTTATTTTTATCTCAATTTCACCCAAATTTATCTCAATTTCACCCAAACTTTATTTCTCAGTTCATAATTTTAGATGGTTTTAATTTATTTTTAAATTTTTATATTATCTAATTTTATTTATTTTGTTTCAGTTTAATTTTCAATTAAAAAATCTACTTAACATTCGTTCTAAATATTATTAAATTAAAATAAAATTGAAAATATGTTACTAATAAAATAAATTATTAAATAGATTTAAATAAATTAAATGAAATTATAATAAACTATAATAATTTAAAATTAACTTTAAATAAAATAAAGATAAGAAAAATATAAAATACAAAATATTTTTAAGGACATTAAATAAAAATAATTAAAATTAAAAGATTAAAATTTAAAAGAGGCTATTATTATTATTATTATTTAGCCAAAAGAAATTAGCAGATACTACTGCATTTTAGTCCCAAGTCGCAAACCGACACGCACCCATCATCGCATAGAAAGAGATCGGCGGCAACCGATCCACGCTGCAATCCAATCAACGTAACCTTGCTCCAAAATACAAACACCCCCAAAATATTTTAGAGTGAGGAAATAAAAAGCCTAGAGGTTGTTAGAGAGAGAAAGAGGTCTCTCGAATAACCACCTGGCCATCCGAGTTTCGAAATCCTGTGACTCGGGGCAGGGATCCAGGCGGCTACTTCTCTGCTCGCCACGCATCTACGCAACTGTACCCGTTCGGCATTTTTTTGCGCTCCCCAATCTTCGTTTCTCGCTCTTCCGCCAATCGAGTTTGCATTTTCTATAACGGGGATTTCGACTCCCTAGATTTCCGATCCTGGTTGTCAGTGACTGAGTCGAAAGTTGAAGCCGGTTCGGTTTGGAGGTATTTGCTTACGGATTTGAGCAGTCTGAAAGGCGAACGAATTCTGGGTTTTGAATTTCTCGGGAGGGAACTTCAGTGGCCGGTGAAGGTTTTGATTGAATTGAACGATAACATCTTTGATAGATAAGTGGTGGGCAGTGGGGTCTTTTCATAGGTGATGCTTACTGCTCTGCTTCGCAGTAACACGATATAATTGGTGTTTTCTGTTTGGAGGGAGCTGAAGGGGGCTTGTTTATTTGGTTCAATGGAACTGTGTAAAATTCCCTGTCGGTTTCTTCTTCCTAGTGATTTTTGATCAATCAGCGATCGGAAGTTTCCGAGGTTCTCGGTTTGTTGTATATTTGCTGTCTGTCAACATGGTGACCACTAATCTCTTTCATTGTAGAAAGAATTCGTGGCCGCCTGAAGAGTATATCAGTAAATTAACTTTACAGCTGGTAAGCTTTCGAAGAGATACCTGTGAGTTTTATTTTTTTGTGTGGCTTCGATATAGTTGTTCGGTTTCGGGGGACGCAAGAAATCTAACGTGAGTGAGGGATGGTTGCAGGTTGATTTATTATAAGTTCATTAATTTGAAATCCGATTATTTCCAATAACGGAAAAAATGAAATTTGACGAACCCATATGTGATGTGACCGCTTTGTTATAGCCAAATGTGTTATATAAACCCAGAATTTTCATATTTCCTGAATGTTTTACTATTTTTCAATTTTGATACAGCCTTTGCATTTTCTTCCCTTTTTCTTCGGATCAGCAAAATATTGCATTTCATGAATTCTTTAATATTTGTTTATCAAAATTTTTTCTGCTGCACTGGGAAGATGGTTGCAGTTGGAATTTGGATTATGGGTTTGTTAATTGCTTACCACTCTTTAGCACAAGAACATGGACTTAGCTTCTTCTTCTTCATTCTTCTTTTTTTCTTTTGAGATCTCCATGATGCATTCAAATCACATTTTTTTCTCTTTTTGATAGTTAACTTAATCGTGTCAGCTGGTATTACATGTGGAATGGTACTCTATCAATCAATCAATAAGGAAAATATTGCATTTTATTAGATCTTCACTTTTTTTCTTTTCTGTTTTTTTGAGGGGACTTTTTAATAGTTTCCATGCTATTGCATGTGGCATACTGAAGCTGATGCAGTTATCCTGCCTCGTCATGCAGGTTGATTTAGTAGTGCATGTTAGCACTCACGAACATTTTTCAAAGCATTTCTTTGTTATTTGATTTTTACAGTCTAACGCGTTTCAGTTTTGAGACTATTTATTTTAAAGTTTAGAGTAGTATAGTGAAGCACTGACCAAGGATCAGGATACAGTATTTGTAGGTTTTGAAATTCTTTATACTTCGTCATGATTGCAAAAGTTGAGGCTAAAACCAATCTATAGGACTCTTGCAATCAAGAATGTGGAATTGTGAACTTAGCTGTATTTTAGCTGATTCCAAATGTATTTGATGCTTTAGTATATTTTTGCGTGGACTGATTTATTTTCTACACTGTTTCTGCAGTTTGATTTTGATAGTGCTGCCCCACCGGAACAAGCTTGGAGGAGAAGATTAAACAGCCATGCCAATATCCTTAAAGAATTTAGTGTGACTTTTATGGAAGCAATAAAGATGGCAAGTGATTTAATTTCTGTATATGACCAATATACCTGGTTTGACTGGTTTAGTAGGTGGCATCCTTGGTATATATTGATGTGTATGACTAGTTGTTTTCTTTATCCTCTTTTTTTCTTTTCTTAGTTTATGTCTCCGTATCTCTTCTGACTGTCATGTAAATTTTAATATGCTAGGTTCGACTAGGTATACGAATATGGTCATATGTTAGGGCAGAGGCTTCTCACGGAAGGGTATATTTCTGATTCTCATTAATTTGATCCTCATTCATCTCTATCTTTCTTTCTCTTGAGATGTTTTTTATTTTATTTAGACAGCAGAGTTTATATACCTAGTTGAGATTATAATACGCAAACATAAGATCTCAAACATAAATTCCATGCCCTGGTTTATGCAGAAAGCACCTATAGATCCTTTCACTCGAGAAAGTTGCAAGCCATCTGCATCTCAAGGAATTCCACTTGGAGGGATGGGGTATGCTGTGGTTCTTCACTCCCCCTTGATCTTGCCTGCTTTTTTTTTTTTGGTTGTACTCAATGTTGTTTAGACATACCTGTTTCACTTACACAGGAGTGGCAGCATATCAAGAGGATTCAGAGGGGAGTTCCGACAATGGCAAATTTTACCTGGTTTATGTGAAGCTTCACCTGTCATGGCTAACCAGTTTTCTGTATAGCGCTGTTCTTTCATTTATCATCAATCTGTGATGCACCTCTCTTATTGTATACCTTTAACTCAGTTCAGATTTGATATATCTTATCTCTATTTCAGATTTTCATCAGTAGAGATGGAGGAAACAAAAGTTTTGCATCAGTGCTGGCTCCTGGTCAGCATGAGGGGTTGGGGTAAGGAAAATCTAAATCTGTTGAAGTCTGGAAACAATTATTCTTGATCTTTATGGGTGCTGCAAAGCTTCATATTTGGCATTACTTCTGGTATTTGATTGGAGACCACATGAATCAGTGGTTGAAAAGTTACCTTAATAGTTGGGATGTTAAAATCTATCTTAGCTTTCGTGCATTGATTTTTAAATTAGGTCAATTTAGTATTAACATCCTCATCATTAACAACTCTGGTATTTGTCCATGTAAAAAGTATTAGGATAAGTGAGTTTGCTTCTACCAAACATGCAGATTCTCTAACGTACTGGTTCTGGGTAGCCTAAAATTTAGTTCCATTTGGTGTCTTCCAATTTTCATGTATCTTTTTCTATGCCTTTTTTCTCCCATCTCTGGAGCTTTAAAGATAATATAATTGGGAATTAATTTGAAAGATCAATAGATTCTTTGAGGATGCTGGTAACATTGCAGTGATGATCGTGGAATGGTAGCTTGAGACTATTAATATTATAATATTGTTAATGTTCTCCATACGGCTACATCAGATGTGTCCCAAGCAATTTTCTTTTCCTAGTGGCTTGGCAATACTTTTCAAGTAATTCTTAGCATTGAATGTAGAAACGGGCTACTGTTTTGATAATATGTAAACCTTAAAGAGACGAACTGGGAAGTCTGCATGACATTGTGAGAATGGTACTGACCAAGATTTTCAAATCCATTTGGGAGGAAGTTTGAGATGACGGTTTTTCTTACTAAGTTTGGCAAAATACTCTTGCTTTCTAAGTAGGGCTGCAACACACTTCTCTGCACATATTTTTTTACTACTGATGCTAGCTGCTAACCATTTTACCCATCAGCAAAGTTGTATCTGGAAGAGAAGTGTGATGAAACAACCAAGTGATCCAATTTGCAATTTTTGTTTGGCGATAATCTTTGAAAGCAGTGGATGCTTTATTATATATCTAGATAAGTATACATGAAAGCCAGTAGCTTATATTAAATCTCTTTTTAGGTCTCGCAAGAAAGGTGATGATCATGGTATATCATCATGGGGCTGGAATCTGAGTGGTCAGCATTCAACTTATCATGCTCTATTTCCAAGAGCTTGGACAATATATGATGGTATTACATTTCCTCTTCCTTTACTTATTATGTGTGATTTTTGTGAATTCCTGGTTAATAGTTGTTGCCTTATTTTTAGGTGAGCCAGACCCGGAACTAAAAGTGTCTTGCAGGCAGATATCCCCATTCATACCACATAATTATAAAGAAAGCAGTCTTCCTGCTGCTGTTTTTGTGTATACGGTGGGTAATTTTCTTCTACTAAGCTGACTTGTGGCTAGTGTTGTGCAGATGCAGACTAGTAGCTTCACTTTGGTTTTCTGATTAAAACCTAAAAATACATGATTTTCTTACTGCACACTTCAAATTCATTTTATCTGTCACATCACTGTTTAACTGTTTACTATAACTGTGCGTTGATATGGTGTAACATTTATTTTTAGGCTTACATCCTTGTGTAATTGTTTCTTTTGTAGTTGGTAAACACTGGCAGGGAGAGAGCTAAAGTCAGCCTTCTATTTACTTGGGCGGTATGATTTTATTTTGAGTTGAAGTGTTACAGCACCCACTTGTTACAAAACGATATAGGAAGAGAAAAAAGAAGAGACTAATACAATTCACATTCTTTTGTAAACTAAAGGATACACTGAGTCTTGGATAATAAGTCATCATTATTTGTAATCTGCAGAATTCCATTGGTGGAGTCTCGCACTTGTCAGGAGATCATGTGAATGAACCATTTATGTGAGTATATGCATTTGTTCTAATCTAATGCATCTGTGCATTTCTGAAATGCGTTTTTTTTTTTCGCAAGTTTTTAACTTTTCTTTTTTACTCTCTTTCATAGAGCTGAAGATGGAGTTTCTGGCGTACTTCTACATCACAAGCAAGTCATCAAACCTTATAGCTATCTATGACGGTTGGTTTGCAGATTTCTCTTCATATTTAAATGCTTAATGGTGAAAGCTAAAAATGATGAGGAGGTTCCATGTAGTCTGAAGGTGCTTTCACACTGCACAGGCTTAATTGTGGCTCCTTTCCTTATTAATAGACAGAGCCTGATATGAATTAGAAGAGACTCCTTTTCCCTAGAGTATTAAATTTGGGTTTCAGAGCTTAATGGTCTATTGATTGGGATATAAGGAAAAGCATATTTATCAAAGACTCAAATGTGATGTCATTTGGGATTTATTGTGGTAACTTGCAATGTGGTTGACATGTCTATGGTTTTAGATTTGATCTTGAAAAAGAAAAAGAAAAGCTTGCAGATTGTTGGAGTTACTTTCTGATACATAAGTCTCTGCAAGTCATTGTTTTGTTTTGCAACTTTTTCCATGGGTCACTAAAAAGGTCGTAATGAAAGCCTTTGTAGTTTTTATCAAATATTAAAAACTCCTAAGTTCAACAAAATAAAAAAAAAAAACCTGAGCCTTTTTTGTGATTTATCTTCTATATTTGTGCTCAGGCTCTCAAACTTATGGAAATAGTTGCATGTAGTATTCCCAATGTAAAGGGTATAAATTTCTGTGTGGATTTTTCTATTTCTCCTTAACTTTTGCTCTCTTGAATTTCTTAACTTTTTCTGAAAATTCTGCTGAGAATTAATTAAAGAAAGTTTATTATCTCATTAACCCTTCACTGCCCACCACCCTTAGCCTAACTTTTGCCCATTCATTACTGTTCCCTCAGTCATTAGGACATTCAAACCTACCTGTTATACACAGTCGGTCCGACAAGATTACCTTAAATTCTTAATACCTCTTTGTAGGGCAACTCTTTTTTCAACCTATGAGACTTATTTTTGGAAAAAAAAAAAATCTTGAAAGTAACATTTCCTCATGATTTTTTTCTTATCTGTGCTTGGGTCTGAAAAGGCTTCACCAAATCTAGTGAGTAAATTTGCATGTCTCTGGGGTTATGTTTTTGGTGCTGCAACTCAAAATTATTACTAAATATACATTAGTTTAGTCACCATTAGAGTGTACAGTTAACATATATGCATAGTGGAGATGTATTAAAAGCACCTGAAGTCAGTCCTGCCTGGTGATGAATCACAAAGAACAGGACTGCAAGGAAGATTGCTATATGGCTTACCTCTAATGTGGAGAAGAAACTATTTACTATCCCTAGATGTGGTTCATTTTGGATGTTCAATATGAGTGGGTTGAATGGAATATTGTCGCTTAGTCTGGTTATTGAGATGTTTGTTTGGTAGATTTCAATCTTTAGATGTAAACAGCTGAATAATGGATCTTTCAACTTAAAAACTTCTAGGCTTTAGGCCTATTTCAAGTCAGATGATTCAGAGCTTTATTGGAACAGCTAGGGTGACTGTAATATGCAGGTTAGAAGAGCTGCAATATAATTGTGAAGTAAAATCAAGGAGTAATACCTGGGGAGAGATTTCATTTAGGGTTATTTTGGGATTGTGAATGATACTTGCAAAATTTTCTCATCATTGTTGGGACATCAGAGCTGTCCTAGGCATATTATTATTGAAAATCACGAACTGCCTGCTATCCTAATTGTTTTTTGTTTTCCAAATACTAGGGAAATAATGAAGATATAATGATAAGTTTATCTCCATTGCAAAAATGAAGAGATCAAAATTTAGTTCTTTATTATTCCTTGTATGTATAAATCATTTAAAAAGATTATATTTACTATGGATGTTCTCTTTGGCATGTGTTTGCTCAATGAACTTGCAAAATCAATTGAGAATTTTCAAATTTGTTTAGTGGTATTATTTCTTTCTTAAGCAATTAAATTATTTTACTATATTATCTAATGAAAGTTTCAGTCTTGGCAAAGCATACATGGATTTTTCTTATGCATTTATTATTGAGGTCTCACATTGCAAAATAACTAAAGTTCAGGGGGGAAGTTTTCTTAAAGATATTCGAATATTGCAGGACAGCAAAGGGAAACCCTCCTGTTACGTTCTCCATAGCTGCTTGTGAAACACAGAATGTAAGCGTCTCTGTTTTGCCATGTTTTGGGCTGTCTGAAGGAAGTATCACAACAGCAAAAGATATGTGGGGTAAAATGGTGCAGGTATTGGTTATTTGAGTTTTTTGGTTTCTGAATTAATTTCCTTTTGTTAATTACATTCTGCACAGATATCTCTAGTATGGATGTATGTAGGGTTGATACTAATTGAAGTAACTGTGTATTAAGGACGGACAATTTGACCGGGAGAATTTCAATGCTGGACCTAGCATGCCTTCATCGCCAGGAGAGACGCTTTGTGCTGCTGTTTCAGCTTCTACGTGGGTCGAACCTCATGGAAAGTGCACTGTGGCATTTGCTGTTGCGTGGTCATCTCCAAAAGTAAAGTTTGTGAAAGGAAGCACTTTCAACAGGTACTGTATGTCAGGTTGTAATATTTTTTGGCATTTAATATATATTTTTTAAAGAAATGCATATAAATTTAAAGTAAGTAGGCGTTTGTTTCTATGAAAATATAAATAAATATTCGTTTTTGCATATGTTTTCTTTATATATATGGGAAAGTTATCTTCTGGTCTTTGAATTCTTAGGGTTTATACTACTTTCAGCGAAGTAGCATGGGTTGTATTTTGGGTTGATGGAATTTCAGTGTGTTGAAGTTCTGTTTGTTGTGCTTGTGAGTGCTTAGGCTCACAAAATGGGAATTTCTATGTGTGATCCCTGGTTTGAACAGTCTTCTTCTGAAGTTCAGCGGGTTGTTTATGCAATTGTCTGAGGGATCTAAATTCTAACTCCTAAATAATTGTAATAGCCTACTTCTTCTGTATATGTAGTTGTGAAATGTTGAAATGTCCATGAGTGGTCCTCTAACATTATAATGTCTAAGTGAATCAGCTACTTTATTTTCCTGTCATGTAGTGAAGACTGAAAACAGAAAACTGAAGGATTGATAAAGAGTGAATATCCTCTTACATATAGGTTTGATAATATCCTCTTACACATAGGTTTGATAATATCCTCTTACACATAGGTTTATATCAAACCTATATGTAAGAGGAACTAAATTGAAGGTTTGAGAGACAACACAAGTACAAAAGGCAAGGTGGTAAATATTGAACAACAAAGAACACACACGTTAAGAAAATTTGAAAGGGTGGGAATCGAAAGAGAATAAACAAAGAAGATTGAGAAATTGTGTTATAACTGGTTAACCTGAGTCTGGACTCTTATTCATCTTAATTCAAAAACATGAAAGCGGAATTAGAATATTTTTCACTTTTTCAGTTTACTTAAATATGACCGAAGAGTAGAGAATTTCTACTTAATAGTTTTGTATCTTCTAGTTTTATTATTCTTAAATACTTGAAATTGAAATTATTCTTAATAACCAGTATATTTTAATGTTTAAGGTATAATATTTTAAAGGGAGGCTATATGTAAATCTATTATTTCTTGGGTGCCAAGCCAAAATTTCATCAGAAAATATAACATTTCTTAAAATGGTAGAGTGGTCCAGGGCTTTCCCTGGCACCCTCTTCCCTCCACCGTTGGACATTTGAAGATAACTAGTGGAATAAATAAGAAGCAAAGACAGTGAGATTATTATTAGAATTAATTTTCTATTGTAGCATTTTTTTCTGATGAGTTCAACTCTTTTACTGCAGGAGATACACGAAATTCTATGGAACTTCTGAGAAAGCTGCAGTGAACTTGGTGCATGATGCATTGACAAGTATGCCTCTGATTTTAATGAAATTCATACTTGTCAGGCCTGTTTTACTTGCATGATTGATTTGGTTTATTTGCATTGAATATGTGCATATTTATCCGTGCCTGCTTGATTTCTTATATTTTAGTGTCTGAAAGAGGGGGGAAAAATAAAAAGGAAAGAATGGGTCCGAAGTGGTTTATAGATTAAGATTTATTGCATTTAAAACCCTTTTGTGTTTTGAATCATGAACAGATTACAAACGGTGGGAAGAAGAGATTGAGAAATGGCAGAGTCCTGTTCTTGAGGATGAGAAGCTACCAGAATGGTAATGTTCTTACTTTGGTGATAAATAAATTGTCACTTTCAGATATTAAAATATTCTGTGCTATAATAGTTCAAATTGCTCAAAAGATTGTGTTGAATTGAAAGCTTTTTAAGGTCTAGGTCATAAAGTAAAACTTGTTTTTTGTACATTGCTGATGTCCAGCTTTTGGCTGTATTCTTAAACTTCTCACTGTCAAAGCACAGAGGTTTCTGTTTCATTTTGTTTTTAATTATATCAGAAAGTACTTTTTCCACATCCCAATTCGAAGTGGTTTATATTTGTCACTTGCCTAGTGATTGAGCAGTTATGTTTTCTTAATCTTCTTTGACTTTTGTTGGCGAAAAAAAAAAAAATCTTTGACTCTCATGTCTTTCAGTTTCATATTTTTGGAGGATTTCTTATCCTCTTTACTTCTCTATTTTCAAATAAAATTTCTTGTTTTATTCCAGAAGAAAAAAAGTATTATTTCTTGTCCAGCTCTCTGCAAGAGTTTGGGTTCGTAGGTATAGGACCCTTAAGTCATAATAGACTCTACTTATATTTTTAGTTGTGGTAATGGGGAAAAAGAATAAAATCTAGTTTGGGCCTTGTAATCAGAGAGGGAAAAGAATGACGTGAAGTCTCTGAAGCTTCGACATAACTATGTTAGACTCCTCTGTTTTGTATATTTTAATTATACAGTGCATTAGGTTTGTAAAGGATACAGTATTCATGTTATTTCTTAGTATAAACCGAGAGCTGTCTCTTAACTAATAATTTGTTCCTATTACTGTGTCTTAGGCTGGAGGATAGATGTTGACCATACTTGACGTGTTCCATTTGAAATTAGTTTTTATCTCATGTATTGTCCTGTTCCTCTTCTGTGCCAACATAGGTGGTAGACATGATATTTTGTCGAATTTGTGTCTTGGAGAAAATGACTGTCAACATAAATCTATTGTTCTTTGTGAAATTGAAATTTTGGACTGGTATCCAAAATTTACCAGTGTTGCATCCACTTACGCTCACACATGATTTGGCCTTAGCACAATATTTGGCTTCAGCACTTTGGTCATGGGTGGGAATTGGGATGAAACCTCCATGTACACTCAAATTAATCAGTGGAACCTGCACTTCCTGATTGATGGTCAGGCTATGGTTTGACGATCAGAGCTCTGATGCCATGTAATCAGAGAAGAGGAGAGAAAAGAGAGAGAGAGAGACACAAACATGAATTTCTCTGAAGCTCTAAAGTGACCTCTTTAGGCTGCTGTGCATAGATTTATTCACGGCACATCTGATCAGTACAGCATACTGCATGTAGGACAATTTGCTGCAGTACTTGTAGGACAAAAATAAGATCAGCCCTTTGTCTCTCATCCAAACATCTCTTTCTTAATAGTCCTTGTGCTAAATATAACCCTAGTTTCTACCAGGCAATAGCTTCCGTTTTGTATAGCTTATCTAAATATGCTGTAATCTTTTTGTTTCACAAGTGTTTGTTCTTCTCTACTTTATTCTGTTTGTAGTGGCTGATCAATAATGCATTTTTTATTTTCAGGTACAAGTTTACCTTGTTTAATGAACTCTACTTTCTAGTTGCTGGTGGAACAATTTGGATTGGTATGTATGAACCTAGGCATGTTGTATTGCAGTTTTGCGTTATTTTCTTCATGGTAGTATGATTTGATGTTGTGGGGCCTCTATTCCATTTAGTCTTCTTGAAAGCATTAAGATTGGTTTGATCTTTGTGCCAGATTCTTCTCTGCGATCTGCATGTGTGAAGAGTGAACCATATCAGGTAACGGAGTTGGAAAATGCAGAGGGGAAAGTAACTGAAGCTAGAGTGAACTGCAGACAAGGTGCAGTTGTTGAGCGTACAAGAGGTAGTGCTCAAGATACTACTGCAACAGCAGGACAAAATCACAAGGATGAAACACATTGTGGGGATGGTTCAGATGAAGATGAACCTGTGGCTCCTCTCAGAAAGGAAAATTTCACAGGCACTTTGCAGTCCTTAACAATGATGGACCAGCATTATGACGATGACGGTGATGTGGGTAGATTCTTGTACCTGGAAGGTGTGGAATATATCATGTGGTGCACGTATGATGTACACTTCTATGCTTCATTTGCCCTTCTTGAGCTCTTTCCTAAGATTGAGCTGAATATTCAACGTGAGTTTGCTAAAGCTGTCCTGTCTGAAGATGGAAGAAAAGTGAAGTATCTGGCAGAGGGAAATTGGGGAATTCGTAAAGTTAGAGGAGCTGTTCCTCATGATTTGGGAATCCATGATCCATGGAATGAAATGAATGCATATAACATCCATGATACCAGTAAGTGGAAGGATCTGAACCCAAAATTTGTTCTTCAAGCGTATAGAGATTTTGCTAAAACTGGTGATATGTCTTTTGGAGTTGATGTATGGCCTGCTGTTCGAACTGCAATGGAGTACATGGATCAATTTGATAGGGATGGTGATGGTCTTATTGAAAACGATGGGTTCCCTGATCAAACATATGATACTTGGACAGTTCATGGGGTGAGTGCATATTGTGGTTGTCTTTGGCTTGCTGCTCTTCAAGCTGCAGCAGCAATGGCGCATCAACTGGGTGACACAGATTTTGCTGAGACGTGCAAAAGGAAATTTTTGAAGGCTAAACCTGCATTTGAAGAAAAACTTTGGAATGGTACTTATTTTAACTATGACTGTGGGTCCAGTGGTAACAGTAAATCCATCCAAGCAGATCAACTGGCTGGGCAATGGTATACAGCATCCTCAGGGCTGCCTGCCCTTTTTGATGATTTCAAGATTAAAAGTGCTCTCAGGAAAATTTTTGATTTCAATGTGATGAAAATTAAAGGTGGCAAGATGGGTGCTGTGAATGGAATGCATCCCAATGGAAAGGTGGATGAGACCTGCATGCAGTCTCGAGAAATATGGACAGGTGTGACATATGGTGTTGCTGCTACAATGATCTTTGCAGGTATGGAAGAAGAGGCCTTCACAACTGCTGAGGGGATATTTATAGCTGGTTGGTCTGAAGAAGGATACGGGTAACTTTCTTTTTCTTGTGATAACAACACCACCCCCCCCCCCCCCCCCACACACACACACACACAAAAAAAAAAACCCCTGTCAGGCCCGGCAAAAAAAAAAACGTTTTATATATTAATTTATACAAGAGTAAATCATAGTGCACTCGTGATGATCAAGCCCAAAATTGGTCTGTTCCTTTATGTTTTGAAATGTGTCATTCAATACTATTATAGTTAGTCATGTAATATCACATGAATGTTAAAATGATGAGCTAAATGTTTCACTTATATCGTGTACAATTTTATAGATTTTTGAGATTATTGTTGAGATTAAGTTGACAAATTCAACTTTAAAATGTCAATTTAATCAATGACTTAAGACTATGAAATTGTCAACGAAACATGCTTTCTACAATAAATATCCTTCTGATATACATGATTATTTTTACTATGATTCTGAACTTAAAATACCACGAGGTGATTCAACCACGGATGATTGAGTAAGGCACTTCATATTACATGGTGACACAGACTGATATTGGGCAGAACATAAGGGGATAAACTATAACTTACTGTTTATATAATTGTGTATCTTTCCTGTCTTTCGGGAAACTTAATTTATATCCTTTGCTCCACAACAGATATTGGTTCCAGACTCCAGAGGGATGGACAATTGATGGGCACTACCGGTCTCTCATGTATATGAGGCCCCTTTCAATTTGGGGCATGCAGTATGCATTGACTCTGCCTAAAGCAATTCTTGAGGCCCCAAAAATCAATATCATGGACAGAATCCACATTTCTCCTGCCATTGGAGGATTCTCTCATACTGAAACGACTGTGAGAAAGATTGCAGCAAAATCTGGATGCTTTGGAAATTCTGTGTTTCATTGTGCTTGCTGATATATAAAAGTTTTGTACAGCTAAGTTCATTGAAACAATTCCCCATCCAGCCATGTTGTTACTTGTTATTAATGATGGTTAAGTCTTTGTTTTTTTGGCCACAAATGATGGTCAAGGTCTGAGGTAGTGTCCTTGTAGAAATAATGGGCTGTCATTTTGATGTCCTGTTAGTTTTAAACCCATCTTGGTTTGTCTTTGTAATTCGATACTATTTTCTTGTTTCAATTCTTTTCAAGATAATTTAAATCTGATATTGCTTCCACCCAAATGGCCAAAATACTTCACTTCTTTAACGACGATGTTCCGTAGGTGTTGACCCAGCAGTTTGCAACAGAGATGTAAGGAGTTTGTAGGTTATCGATCAATATTCCTGTTTGTGTATGAATATGTGTGTGTGTATTTAAAAATAAAACTGTTACGTTATTGATGCCTTGGTAGTATCGTTTATAGTATTTTTATATAAAATTAAAAATTAATTATGATCTTAAAATTAGCGCCAAAAAATAATATAACAAATATTGCAAATGCTACTTCGGCCTACAATTTAGGAACCCTGTATTTTTTGGGCTCCTCAATCTCTTCTTGCTACCTTTTTGGGCCCGTTTGGGAATGAGAGGGAGAAGCAGTGGATTGAAGCCTCCTTCACTTATGTAAGGACGACGTTCGTTAGGTGTAAACCCAGCACTTTACTACAGAGATGTAAGGGGTTTGAAGCTATCGATATCCCTCTTTTCACCAAAAAAAAAAAATATCCTCGTTTGCGTATGAATATTCATTATGATCTTAAAATTAGCGCACAAGAACCATGTAACAAATATTGCAAAAGCTACTTTGTCGTATAATCTAGGAATATTATTTCTTGGGCTTTTGTACCTCTTCTTGCTGCCTTTTACCCTAGTTTGTTAAAAAAAAACAAAGAGCAAAAAAATGTGCAAGAGAAAAACATCTCTCTTATTTATGTGTAAGTAAAAAATTTTCTTAAAAAAATTCTTTCCCTTGTAATAGGAATACTGGAATACAGAAGCCTGTCATTCTCTCATTTAAGTAAAAAAAAAAATATGGTTCCATATTTCTTTTCTAAACGCATCAGACATATTTTTAACTTCAAATTCTTTTCCCTTTTACCTATCCATCTCTCTCTCTCTCTCTCTCTTAATGAAATATGCATTTCTCAATCCATTCTCCTTTCTCATCTCCATTTCACACCATACGAACCCAAAAGAGAAAGAAGGAGAAAAAAGGGAAATAAGAATAGGTCAAGCGAATATTGGAGATGCTCGGAGGCTAAAAAATTGAAATATATTAGACTTAACATGATTAATGAATCATTAATTCAACGACAAATCATTCCAACTTATCTTTCCAAGTTTTTGGGAACGGGAAGGGGTTAATTGGTTTTAGCCTATTACTGTTATTATATCAACAATAAACTTCAAAAATTTAGACAATTCAAATTTTTATTATATACTCTCTTAGTTTCATATTATAAGACTTTTTACAAAATATAATATTTTTTATGGGATTAAAGGATTCAATGGAGTATTATGAGTTTTTTTTTTAAAATATGCCCTTGATAAATTCATTCTATAAATATTATCCTCTCTTTTTTAATATTTTAATTAATATGAATAAATGACATTTTTGAAATAACAGTAAATATTTTGTAAAAATTAAGACTCCTAACTAACTTTAATTACCTTTATTAGTATATGTGATTTTTTTTAAACTTTTTATAATATGAGATGAAGGGAGTGATTTTTATTTTTTAATTTTAATATTTTTAATTTAAAAGAAAAAAGGGAGGATAAAATAATTGCTTAACTTTAAATTTGTAAAAATAAAAAAAAATAATTAATAGAAAACATATAATAAATTTAAAAATATAAGTGCTATTTTACAAAAACATCAAAGAAATCGGATCCTAATTTTTTTTTGTCTTCGTTAGCGCAGAGTTCAGCATCAGGCGACGGTACTGGTTTAAAAATTTGAAAATCCCTTTGAATCATTAATAAAAATAATTATAGAAACCATAACCATCCATTTTTCTTCTTTTTTTTCAAACAGAAAGGAGTTTAATATTCAGGTCCCATACTTTTCGCCAGTTGCCCCTCGGAATCGTGTCGTGGGCAAATTTTGTGTTGAAGAATTTGAAAAGTCTCTTGAGAATAAATAAACACAGCATGTGAAAGGCAAACGATATTCGTGTTCGCAATGCTGAGCTGCCATTATCTGATCGGCGGTCAATTACATACATACATACATACATACATATATATATATATATGTATGTATAGAGCAACCGCATGACCCTACTTTTTAAAAGCAGCCTCCCGTGACTCGGACGCACGCGCATATGTCATCTTTTTTTTTTTTTTCCCAGCGCACATGTCACCTGTTCAGCTACAATTTTTGTCTAGAAGAACTAATGATAGGAACCATACAAAAAATTTATTCAGACCGAAATGCTGAAGAATCAGTACGAAATAATGCAAGATAGATAGGAAACGATCCGCCGGCCTAAATAAGTACCATCTTTGATTCCTATGATTAATTGATTTAATTCTACCTTTTCCTTTTTTTTATTCGTCTTTTTGCCCTTTGCCATAAAATTTGTGTTGTGCATAATTTTAGTTTTATATATCACATTTATTTATTTAGTATCATGAAAAAAAAGTGCACACAACAATTTTAACAAACTTTATGGAATTCATATATTTTTCTAAGTTTT
Organism: Adenanthera pavonina; assembly: GCA_026686845.1. NCBI lineage: Eukaryota > Viridiplantae > Streptophyta > Magnoliopsida > Fabales > Fabaceae > Adenanthera > Adenanthera pavonina. Next base: position 8,916,668 of record JAIVEN010000026.1, on the reverse strand, counting down.
TTTTTTACAAGTGATGAACAACATTCATAGAGTTCAACTATTTTATCAAAAAAAAAAATAGAGTTCAACTATCTTTTTTCACATCACTAGCGAATAAACAAGAGAAATCAAGGTATCGAAAAAGTTTAGGTAATCTTCTAGGGCTATTAATTAGTTATTTTAAAAAAGGTAAAGGTCAACTATAAAAATTTGACCAGAATTGGCTTATATATTTAATTATTTTAAAATTGTATTATTATGGTTAGATGCTCTCAATAACGATATACATGGGTATTATTATATTTTTTTTATGTACTTATATTTGTATATTTATTCTCGATGTCAAAGATTTTCAAAAAGTTAAGTACTTTTCTGTTGACGAGTCTGGCCAAGAAAAAAAAATGTGCTGACGATTACGTTTTATTATATCGTTTCTTATATTTGTATTATTGAATTGAATTTTTTGAATGAGATTTATATATAATTATTATTATATATCTATAAATTTTACATTTATTGTTGTGTTTGAAGTTGCGTTAATTTCTATCAAGGTTTTTAGATATTGTGAATGTGAATTATTATACTGTAACGAGTAAGGACCTAATTTAATTAAAAAAATTGTAGTATGTGTATATATGTTGGTCAAAAAAAGAATGTGTGTGTATATATTACTTCCTTTATTTTAAAATAATTGTTATTTAAGATAATATAAATATATTAAAACATTAAATTAAATGACCTAAATTATAGTAATAAAATTTATTAATTTAACAATGTTTAATTAAAATATCATTCTATTAAATATTCTTATTTATAAGAGAGCAATTGAGCTCTATCTGCTATTAATATTTCATCACTTAAAAGTAAAATAATAAAAAATAATTGATATTTTATTAAAATTTTATTTTATTTTTTTAATTAAAATTTTATTTTGAAATGTAATAAAAATTCCAAAACGAGAGAGGGAGTAATTGAAAACAAACATTACTGTAGACATGTTTGGTTTACCTTTTTTTTAAACAAAATTATAATTTCAAATTTTATTTTTTATAGTAAAGGTATTTGGTAATTTATAAATTATTTTTTAAAAAAAAAGGATTAAATTATGATTTTAGAAAAAAAGTTATTTTTTAAATATTAAAATATTTTAGAAAATAAAGGTGATACTAATTTTATATTATATATGTAAAAATATTTTTAACTATTATTATCCAAATAAATTTTGAATTAAACTTATTTTTATAAAATAATATTTAAATATAATAATTTATAATAAATTTATTTTATCTAAATTTTATTTATTTTAATTTATTTTTATAAAATTGAAATCTAAACGCCCTTAACGTCACGTTAACCTCTTTTTGGGTACTGGCTAAAAAAAACCTCTCTATTTTCTTTTTAAGGAGAGGGGAAGAAATGTCATTAAGAGACAAATAATACAAAGTAAAAAAAAAAAAAAAAGAACCTTCTCTACAGTTGGTCAAAAAATCCCTCTCCTCATTAGGGATCCCTGTCCTTGGCATCATGCTTCGCCTCCGCGTCTCTTTTCTGTAGATCTCTGACTTTCTCTTCTTCGGTCGTCTCTTTGTACCTATATCATATATAGTCATTCGCCTCCGCGTCTCTTTGCTGTAGATCTCTGACTTTCTCTTCTTCGGTCGCCTCTTAGTGCCTATATCATACATAATCATACCTTAACCTGGAAAACCATACTTCTTATCATTGCCTTTTCTCCCAATCCAAGTAACGCTCCTTTTTTCCTCTGAATCCAAGTAACGCTCCCACAGTTATTATTTTCATCTGATTTTCCTGAAATTTGGCATATTAAATCAAGGTAGAATCCGAAATTCTGAATATTTAGATTTTCTTAAACGACTGTACCCTTAGTGCGTTACAGCGCAAATACTTGTGCTCTTTATTACTGTTTAAATTAACTTAGAAACACAGTGATTGTCGTGCGTCAGTATTGATTTTTCAGTTTCTGGTTCGTGGAGCGATTTTGATTTCAAGCAGTGTGCTGCATGGAGTTTGATCTTGTGACGATTCTTTCTCTGATGTAGTTTTATTTCGATTTGTTCCGTATAGATGGCGCGAAAGATGCTTATCGATGGGGAATTGGTCAAGCCTGCTGAAGATGACAGGAATTATGACTTCGACTTGTTTGTTATTGGAGCTGGAAGTGGCGGAGTTCGTGCCGCCAGATTTTCGGCTAATTATGGGGCCAAGGTATGAAAGCATGCTCTTATTCAGTAAACTATAATTTCGAGTTCCCCGTTATTCTCAATGATTCCTACTGACTAGAAATCTTGTTTTGTGTCTTAGCTGTGGATAATTGTTCGTCACTAACTTTCGATGCAGTAATGTTTGTGATTTTTTTTTCCTGTTAAATTTGTAATGTGCTTATTGTTGCTAGCTTTTAGTTTGTCATCTATTCTTGTGATAATCAGTAGATTAATTATTTTCTACAAATGTTTTCCATGGTTTGCCATCTTCTAATAATCTTGAAATCTATCTTAAAAGGTGGGGATTTGTGAGCTTCCATTTCATCCGATTAGCTCAGAGACGATTGGGGGAGTAGGTGGAACGTAAGTTCATTTCATCAAAACTTATGTACTCAGTGCTCCTTCCTCTGTCATTGTTTTTTTGTTTTGTTTGAATGGTCTTCTGTGTAGCCAACCTCAACTTCACTTAGGGCCGTTTGGTTTGGTTTTCAGTTAGCGTTGAATGAGTTTTGATAGAATTGGTTTCGTAACGTAGTTATGATAAAAATTAGTTTTTGACTAACGTGTTTATGTTTGAATGATTTATTTGAAAATTGGTTTTGACAAAACTCATAATTTTCCTCTAAATTGAACTTAAACTCTATCTCATGATTAATTTAATTTTTTTAGATTAAAATTTAATTTGCATTTATTTAATTGAGAACATAATCTATCTGATATAACATTTTCTTACAGGTTATAATCTGTAAAGATTAATATTTTGAGGGGGTATCTTGGTTATTAGATAGAAGAAATTTTATGGGAATTTTATTTTTTCAGATTCACTATTTTTTCTCATTTTTATTAATCCATTTTTATCTAACTTCTTTTCAAACCTTGTTGGAGCCAACGGAAAAGCAATATTGGAGTCACTTCTGCCTCAACTCCGTTTAGCTTTCAAACCACTTCTCCAACGTGATTTGGTGACGCATCCAAACACCCACAAAAAAAAAATGAAAACTTGGTTTTGAGGCCAAACCACTTATTTAAAGTGAAACCAAACATACCCTTAGTGGAACAAGGCTAAACTGGCTCTATTATTATAATTAAGGTTAAACTGGCTCTGTTATTTGAGTCTATATCTCCAAATGCTTAAGTCAAAAATTCAGTCTACTTGGAACTTTTTTATGTTTCTTGCTTGTGTAAACAATTGCTTGGTAGCTGTGTCTAAAGTAGTCAAATTACCATTTATTAGTTGTTATGACAATGAATTTATAATTTTGTTTGCCTTTCTATCATCCGTTAACTTGATATGCATTATGCATTTTTTAAAGGACTTTCTCTCCATAGTAACAACAAAAATTTTGGTGAAGCGTCTTGCTTTTGTTTACATCATACAGCTTTGGATCCTATATCATGCTTTCTCTCATATGCTATGGAGTCTTATTGCCTGCTCAATTTTTCCATTGCAATTTTGCTTGCTGCTTTATTTGCTTTGCAATGAACAATCTGTAGCTGTAATCCATTCATGACCTTTAGCCAACAGAGTATATTCTTAATTTCAGATGCATTTTTTATGAATAAATACGAATAAATTTTCTGTTTATGCTGAAGTGCTGAACCATTTATATTTAATTTTAGCAAACTTGCATAATAATATCTGCTTCTTTGTGGGAATGAGTTATACTTTAGATGCATAATAATTAGATGTAACCTGTCATCTCCTGTCTTTCCTCTTTCTCCTACCTCTCTCTGAAGTGCCCTGAAAAGAAACACAAATATTAATCTAGGAACCACTAAGTGATTCATGAAGAACCTTGTATATTTCATTTCTCAGGTGCGTTATTCGTGGTTGTGTTCCAAAAAAGATTTTGGTCTATGGAGCTTCTTATGGAGGTGACCTTGAGGTAAGGATCTGATTCAAAAGCGTACAGTGCCAATCAATGTAGTGAATTGCTTAGTTAACATAATGGGTTCTTTGATTCAGTTTTCCTTTACCTATGTTCAAAAGGACTTTCTAAAATTCAGTTTGTTTATAATCTTATTTTTTTAATCATAGAGTAATAATTTCTGAAATTTGAAAATAGTTTAAACTTAAAAGAGCTTAAAGTTATTAAAACAGATTCTGATGTTTAGCCAAATTATTAATTTTTTATACATTCTTTCTAAATGATTCTTTTTTTTGTTGCTTATTGTAAGCAGTTTGCCAATGGGATATGGCAACAAGTAGCGGCATGTCCAAAAAATGCCAATATGCCATGCCACCATTGCAAATGACATGATGGCTTCCATGTGCATGCATGGCAGTGACCTCTCAAAAAAACCTTTTCAAATTTTATATGAACATTGTTAATTGAAATAGGAAAAAGAAGGATTAAAATGGTCATACTAAGAAAATTTCCAAACAAATTATGTCATCACTTAACTAAAAAACAGTAGTAATGGAAGCTCAGCAGCTATTCAATATAAAATATTCTATCCTATGTTGATTTCCTAAACAGTTTCACTAATTTCTAAATTAGAAAGGTATTTTTTCGACAAATTTTTTAAATGAAACAATGAATGAGATGAAAAGTAAGTAGCTGTTCTCTGTAATCTCAACTATAAAAATGATGTGCATCCTGTATTAAATTTGTGTTTTATTCTCATCACTGATGATTTAATGAACATGACTGCCTCTGTAGGATGCCAGAAATTTTGGGTGGGAATTGAGTGAGAAGGTAGACTTCAATTGGAAGAAACTATTGCAAAAGAAGGTAGTTTTAAGTTTGTGCTATTGAAATTATTAGCTTTCTATGTGTGTGAAGATTTACATTATCATGATTATATTTACATTACTTTTATGTTCTTGGTGAAGACATTATTTTCAGGCAACAAACATAAAAGAAATTGGATTGAATGAACAGTAAATTTGTCAGGGAAAAGGCAAATTGAAATTAAAACTGATATTAAAAATTGTGAGTAGGGTTGACAGCCAAAGATTTGTATATCATGCATTTCTTTATATATTTTTAAGTAATGCATGTATATATGAAATATAACTCGAAAGGATACATGTTTCAACCCAATGGATATATAGATTTCATTGCGACAAGGGAGGATTGTTGAGGAATTGTTGTATAGATATAAGACCATATGAAGTTATTCTGATGGTGACTGTTCATCTGACACTCCATATGTTTTTGACCTGATTCTCTCCAATTAGCAGCCTCATATTATCATTTGGATATATAATAGTCTCAATACTACTGACCTAATTTTTTTTTTTATTCTAATGATCAGATCATTCAGTACCTTTTTTTTTCCCATTTTTCTGATCAGTGTGATATAGAATTCATAATTGATTTTCTGTAGTGTTTTGCTAATCATGCATTTCTAATGGGAAAATTGCAAAGCTCTTATCCTATATTGCTTATAAATACTATAGTCAGGCATCAAAACATGAGGACTGATCCGCCTAATGTCAATGTTTGTTGTGCTTTATCTTTATTTCATCTTAAATATAAGTGGAGGGACTAATCTATTTGTTCAGGTTTCTTCTCCAGTGGCTTCAACACTAATTCCAAAAGATTAAAATCGCTAATTTTCTTTTCAGAACTTATTCAAGATGGAGTTTTGATGTCATTCACTAATATAATTGTTATGCAAACTTCAGACTGATGAAATAAACAGATTGAATGGAGTTTACAAGCGACTGTTATCCAATGCTGGGGTTAAATTATTTGAAGGCGAGGGAAAGGTAGCAGGTCCTAACGAAGTTGAGGTGATACAGTTGGATGGCACCAAATTGTCCTATTCAGCCAAGCACATATTAGTTGCAACTGGCAGCAGGGCTCAGCGTGTAAATATTCCTGGACAGGTGAATCTCTTGTTTTGATATTCTTTTGCAAATATATCCTCCTGATAAGTTAGTTGCTTCACCAACTTGCATCATTATCATAGCTACAATATCATTGAAGTATTTTCATCATATTACTTCATCTGTTATGTTATTGATCATGTGTTACTTCTTATCAATCTAATTTTGCATGTGTGCTTTGAGTGTTGTTGTTCCCTTCCTATTGTCACCATTTCTTCCTTACTTGATTGTGGGGTTATGTTGCAGGAGTTGGCTGTAACATCTGATGAAGCACTAAGTTTGGAGGAGCTACCTAAGCGTGCTGTGGTGGTTGGAGGAGGGTGCGTCTCTGTTTTATTTATCTTTGTGTTGGTTCGGGTATTCTGTCTAATAGCTAATATATTTTGTACTGTCAGTTATATTGCAGTTGAATTTGCTTCCATTTGGAGGGGAATGGGTTCCACAGTCGATCTAGTCTTCAGAAAGGAACTTCCATTGAGGTTTGGCTCTGATGTGCATCCTTCATTATTACCTTCCATGTGGTGTTATATTATGGAGCTTTTGGCTCTGGCTTTGCCTGCCTCCTGCCTCGAACAAATTGAAAAGAGAGAGAGAGATGTTCTACTAGTAAATGTTAAGTTAAAATTTAAAACAAGGAAGCTGGCCCTTAAAGGGTGGTTACAATTTGCAGAAGGATTCATTTTGCATCTGGTGGTGTGATTAAGGGGTTAATTCAGATCTTGGTTAATACCATAACTGGCATAGCTGCTTTTCCTTGCAGTTAATAGTGCATGCTTATGTTGAGCTTCTTTGCTAGACGTGGATAGCTTTCTGCAGATTTGAACCTTTTGTGAGTAATAAGATATTGAAATTCATGAAATAGAGATAGATGAGAACAGGAAATTAGTACATGCATTTGATTGTTGAGATGGCACAGGAAATTGGAAACCAAAATGTAGAGTTGGTGATGTAGGACAAGGTAGGGGAAGGGTAGAAAATAGATGGGAAGAGTAGAAAATTAAAAAGGAGAGGAAATTTACTCAACAAGTCTTAATAATATTCAATCAATAGGAAAAGAGATGAATACAATGAGAGGTTCTAGGGCTTATTTATAAAGTCCGAAATTCTAATCTAAGTAGGGTCTTAACGGGATAAAATAATTTAAATCTAAACAAAAGATAATATTAAATTAAACTATTTCCTAAAATATAAGATAAAGATAAATCTAAACAAAATAACAAAATTCTAAAAGATAAAATAAATTGAAAATAAATTAAATTCTAATAATCATTTAAAATTCTAATTATCTAATTATCCTTTGTGCATCATTCTCCTTTGCTTAAAAGAACTCTCCTCCTGAGAGTTAATACTTCACATAGATTTAGATCTAGAAAACCTTTCCAGCATGCAAGATAGCAAAAGATGAGATCTGAGCGAAGGACCCTTTCTTCAATGACTTAAGTATTATTCAGCTCAGGAAATTCTTTCCATCTAACAAGATAATAAGGCATGGGATCTAAACAAAGAGACTTCATATCAAAACTCCACGTGGCAGCTAAATTTACAAAAATCTTCCAATGGACCCTCTTAAGCTGGAGAAAATTTTGATCTTCTGTAGTTGCAGCAATTCCTGTACCTATTGTAACAATAAGGTGAGGTGGAGCAGTAGCATGATGAATATCATTGATAACCTTGGGAAGCACAACCTTCAGTGGTGGGTGTTGTTTCTGTGTTTGTCCCTTTTTTAGGCTTTTGTCCTCTTCACCAACCATAACATCAAGGTTCTCTTTGGATTTTGAGGAATTATCTGAGCATGGTGTTGCTTCAATATGCTCTATAGCTTTAACCTCTTGATATGCTTGCTTTTCTTCTGTTTGATACTTGTGCTCTTCCTCTAAAGCGTTAGGAGTTATTTCTATACCCTTATTTAGCGACCTGAATGCACATATGATGTCTTTAGATAACCTTTTTAATTTATCAAGCTTACGGTTTGTTTCATCTAAACGACGAGTAAGGCGATCAAATGAACGCTCATGGCACTCTAAGGAAGCTATAATAATGATATTAATTCAAATATACCTCCAAGGGAGAAATCATGCCTTTATTTGATGGACTAGCATGGAAGAAATTGCATGAAAACACCTTAGGAAGGGAGAAAAATGGCATCTAGAATGAACAAAGCTCATTGGAGCATGGAGGGCGTTGGGTGCGTGAAGCCCACACGCAAGGAGATTGGCTAGCAGGTGGTGGTGCGTGACAAAGACGCTGGTGACAGTGTTCGGTGGACAAGCCGGATTTCCTTTAGCGAGTTGAGCAGTGGTGGTGGTTTGTTGATCAAATGTCAGCAGCGAGGGTTTCTAGCTCTAACAGCAAACTGGTTAGGTTTCCCATGAGTTTTCAGGTAAGTTTCTGGTGCAGGTAGTATTCAAAGGAGCATGGGGAACTTGGCTCTAATACTAAATTAATGTAGGACAAGGTAGGGGAATGGTAGAAGATAGATTCGAAGAGTAAAAAATTAAAATGGAGAGGAAATTTATTGAATAAGTCTCAATAATATTCAATCAATGGGAAAAGAGATGAGTACAATGAGAGGTTCTAAGGCTTATTTATAGAGGTCTAAATCCTAATCTAATTAGGGTCCTAAAAGGATAAAATAATTTAAATCTAAACAAAAGATAAATATTAAACTAAACTATGTTCTAAAATATATGATAAAGATAAATCTAAACAAAATAATAAAATTCTAAAAGATAAAATAAATTTAAAATAAATTAAATCCTGATAATTATTTAAAATCCTAGTTATCTAATTATCCTTTCTGCATTAGTTTGGGTTGGGGTTTATTTTTAGCAGACACAGGAAAATCTGAGTTCTTTTGTTTTTTCTTTTTCTTTTTTTTAATAGAGGAATGACAGAAACAAGTTCCATTATTTAGCAATTCTTTGTTAATATCACTTCCTTTCGGCTAAGACTGCAGGATACCATTAACGTTATGATTGGAAGTCAGAGAGTAGGGGAATGGAATTGGAAAGGAAAGAATGGGATGGAAAAGTTACCTTCCATTTTTCTGGAAGATTAATGCAGGTGCAGGTGATAAGGAAAAATAGGATGGTTATAAGTTTAATATATTCAACTGATAAGATTCTTTTCATCATATATAGTTTGAGGGTAACATATTAAATCACACGATTTTAAAATAAAAGCTCTCTCTATTTTACAGCTATGCCCTCTTATTTAGAAGGGGAAAGCAAGTGAGTTTGGGCCTTGGGGAGAAAGGGGGGAACATTGTCCTTCGATTTCCTTTTGCTTCCTTAAATTTGTTCAACACTATTACACAGGAAATATTCCCTTGCAAATTGTGATCCCTTTTCCTTCAATTCACCTCATTGCCCTCTATCCAAACTTGTCATTAATGAACGAATTATGTTGCAGAGGATTTGATGATGAAATGAGAGCAGTAGTTGCAAGAAATCTTGAAGGCCGAGGAATTAATCTGCACCCAAGGACAAACTTGTCAAAGGTATTTCCTTTGGGGTTTTATTGAGATTCTCATTTATCACAGTGAACTAATTTTTTTTCGCTAACATTAAAATTCTAGTTGCTTCTTAGTTGAGGTTCAGCTAATGGCAATAAAATTTATTTTCTAGTTGATCAAAACAGAGGATGGGATTATGGCCGTTACAGACCATGGCGAGGAGCTGATGGCTGATGTTGTGCTATTTGCCACTGGTAAGAACATAGATAATCTCTAGCCAAAAGAAGAAAAAGAAAACATTGATATTCAGCCTTTGTTTTTTTCTATAACTTCTTGGATAAATTGGATCTATTATTAATTTAAAGGAACTCGAAACCAAATGCGTTTTGGTGTGTGTTTTTTGGTTGCTGATTGTTGAAAAAATGATGCATGCATATTTTGTCTATGTATTTCATTTTTTTTTTGGTATTATCTGCAGATTGTTAAACTTCTATTAAAAATTTTTTTGTTATTGGAACCGCTAAGTCTTATTCTCCTGGCTGCAGGTAGGGCTCCCAATACTAAGAGGTTAAATTTAGAAGCTGTTGGTGTGGAGCTTGATAACACTGGGGCTATAAAGGTTTGCAGCTTCTTCTTGCAATAATTTTGCATTTTGTCTTGAACTTTATAAGACATGTTTCAACTTTGCCCAGAAATGAGTCATTTTTCGTTTCAGGATTTGTAAGATTTTGTTGATGTAATTTTATGAGTCAGAAATTGCAGTCACCTTGTTAAAGATATTGTAATTAATATTTGGATGTTTCCTACAAGAATTATCAAGTTCTTTTTTATGAGAAGGCAGTATAGAACTGCCAATGCCTATGTTTGTTTTTGTGATGTTGCTTACTGTATTCTTCTCTTTGTGCTATTGTATAAAGAGAAAGGAATTAAAAAAGTTTGTTTGGCTATGTTCCTCTGCAGTCAAAAACAGATACTTTTTTTTTTATGTGCCATAAGAAGGTTAAGGGAAGTACGACATCTTATGCAATTTCCTAGTTTGACATAACATTCGCTTGTTAGTTTCTATAGACCGTTAACAAAATGGGTGTATGTAGGTAGAAGTTGGTTGCTCCGATATTCTTTGTTTTTTGTCTTGTTAGTTTGGAAATGCAGTGAATAATTTGCTTCAGCCAATGTCTGGATGATGAATTCAAGGACAATTTTATTAACATTCATTTTAAGTTGTCATACTCTCAAGTCCTAACTGGTCACATTCCATTTCCACTTTGTATAGGTAGATGAGTACTCGAGGACCAACATACCTAGCATATGGGCTGTGGGGGATGTAACAAATCGAATGAACCTTACTCCTGTGGCATTGATGGAAGGGACATGCTTTGCAGTAAGTGCTCCATGTGGCTCAGTATATTGCAGTATTGAAGTTTTTTTGTTGTGTCGGTGAGGGGATATTAGGAGGGGCTGACGTTTGACATATTCATTTATTTTGCCTCATGCAGGACACAGTATTTAAGGGGCAACCAAGCAAGCCAGACCATAGTAATGTCCCATGTGCAGTGTTTAGGTACAGTTCCATTTGCATAATAAACCTTAGAAGCTATTCATACAATTATAGTTGACTACTAATTTAAATATGGAAAACATGTAGTGATACTATGTCTCCTACCCTTCTGTCCTGTGTCATTATTTTCCTGATCTTTTCTTCTCTGCAGCATTCCGCCACTTTCTTTAGTTGGTCTCAGTGAGGAGCAGGCAGTAGAGCAAGCAAATGGTGATATTTTGATTTTTACATCAACCTTCAATCCGATGAAGAACACCATTTCTGGGTATGTGCAATGATGTGGATATTTCCATCCACTTGAACATTTCTTCAAAACATTATGCCAAATTCATGACTCTAAGGCCAGAACACACCAATTTATTATTACAAATAGTAATAGATACATAAAATTTAAAAAACACTGGGCATGTTGTTCTATTGCTGTGGCTGGATCCAGTCTTAGTTTACAATCGTATTATCTATATGCCATTTTCAATCCTGTCTAGAAAAATTAAATGTTCTAGTTTATCCTGATTTATATTTCAGCCTGTGCTAGTTCTGAGCTTTTCAAAAACTCTACTGCATTCAGCAATAATGTTTGTTACAACCTGTGTGTCGTTATTGAAATGTAATGTTAAATGCTAATAAATAATAATAAGAGTTTCTTTTAACTAGGCGGCAAGAAAAAACTGTTATGAAGATTGTTGTTGATGCTGAGACAGATAAAGTTCTTGGAGCATCAATGTGTGGGCCAGATGCACCTGAAATTATGCAGGTATGGTTTAACACCAGCTGTTATATATGAAATGCCAATCTAGTGCTTTCTTTCTGTCTTTTTTTAAAAAATTCTTTTAGCTTTTCATCGTTTGGGAATTCCGTGCAAGATGCTGTCTTTTTAGTAATTGATAAGTAACGTGTTCAGTTCAGCAGCCTTTCAAGCAAGCATTTGGGATGAATTTGCTTGTTCTGTTTTCCCGCGCTTTTCACGCTAATTTAATTCTTTTAGTATACCGCTATATAGAATTTTGAAGGTAGAGCCAACATCATCCATAATATTTTTCTCTTTTTCAACAAAGTTAAATTAGCATGAAAATAGCTATTGTAGATCAGCAAATCATCGTACAAGTTGCATATGAAGTCTTTGATTGAAAATTATTTTATTATAATCTTATTGTTGAATTGTATGTCTTATTAAATACAAGAAAGGATGGCGGCTTTGTTAAGTTTATCTCTGGGATAACTAAGATTAGGTACTGAAAGTTGAGACATGTATTTGAGACAGGATGAACTAGTGTATGTGACAATTATTTAAGAAGTGTCAAGATAGTATCAGAGAAGTGGAGGGAAGTCTAACTGTTATAGACTTCTTATTGGAGTTTTTTGTGCTTCTTGGTGTGGACCTTTATATGGCTATACTTTTGGCAATTTGCTGTTCTTCACTTTCTTTGGATCTGGTTTATTGTAATATTAATTCCCAATGTTAATGTGGGGGTCACCTCCAGGGAGTTGCTGTTGCTCTGAAGTGTGGAGCTACCAAGATGCAATTTGACAGTACGGTAAGTTCACAGCTTTTTATTGCTGATTCTTCTGTTTTTCTGGATAGGGCAGTGATTGCCTATTGTTTCCAGGATTTTTTGGGAAGGTTTTATTAATGTGTGGTTTATTTTATATATGAACCCTAGAAAAATTAAAAAAATGTCCCCCCAATTCAATTATAAGTTATTTAGATTACATTAAAATTTAATTATGCACACCATTGAGCAAATAGCTCACATGGCACCAATCTAAGTGTAAGGTTGAGGAAGTTTGATGTACCTTAGGTTTGATCCTTGCACCCTCCTTCCCTGCCTGTCAAGATGGACCTCTTCTGTAACAAAAAAGTAATATGAGATGAGAAATACTGAAAGTATTGAGTCATGGCTAATTATGTGTTGGACTAGTTCATACTTTGAATGTCTTTAGTTTTATTCCAAATATAGTATTACTTAAAGAAATAACCTAGAGGACATCGATGGTTTGTTGTTTAGAAACATTTGGGAATGCGGTTGGCTCTCAGGTGCACGTGGGATACAAGGATGGCTATTAGGATTGATTTATTCTATGGATTTTTTCCTTGGTCAAATAACCTACAAGGTTAAGGTTACTGTCCATTTTTTGGCCAAATATGAGTTATCTCCATAGATTTCAGGCTATGTTTGGTACAGTGGAAATGAAGGTTGGAAAAGGGAAAGGGTGAGGTAAAATAACTTTTCATGTGTTTGGGATCATGGAGATTACCTTTCTCATGAAGCCCACTCTCCCATGTTTAAAAGAGAATGCCGTCTTCTCAAAAATGCGAGGAAAGGTTGAGTCTTCCAGGGAAAGAATAAATTTCTGACAAAAATGTCCTCATAAAACTGATCACATTCCAAATATACCCTTTACCCTAATTACTCAAACCCTCTCAAAATCTATGCCATCTCAACATTGTCAAGACCTGTGACCCAAGCTCAATCTGCGCCATCATCTCCACTGCTAGTATCTTCAATGTCGCCTCCTCCGCTGTCTAGTGTCAACAATCAGGGCTTGTACTCTCCTCCATTGAGCTTAGGTTTGCCTTCTGTCCCTAACATCATCAAAATTGCCTTCTATCACCACTGCCAAAATAGTCCATCAATGCCATTATCAAAATTGTTTCTGCCTTCATCTTCGTCCTTATCAGGTACTTCAACTGGTCCTTGTATTCATTCTTCGTCCTTGTCAAGTCTGTTGCCACTGCACTTGTTGTAGGAAGAAGAGTAGAATAATCGATACTTTGATGGGTTCTAGATGCTGGGTTTTGGCAGTAATAATTTGCTGGACTCTCTTCATCTTCAACCCCTTCACCATTTTTCTGTTAGAATGGGATTCAATTTTGTATTCTGAGTTGCGAAATTTCTTTCAACAATTTGATCTTCTAATGTATTCTTAATGTGAGATTTGATTTTGTGTGCTAATTTGTTGGTAGGGAGGAAGGTGTTATTGAAATTCTAAGTATTTGAGATTCAATTTTGCAGTTGTAGTGTGATTATTGATCAGTTTTGTTCACTTCTGATTTGGAGATGGTTTTCTTATGGTTTTATTTTGTGTGCTTCATCAGGGACTTTATTGTCTTAAAATATGTTTTTCTTCCCCTTCCCTTTCTAATTAATTCGTACCAAACCACAAAAAACATGGTGAGTCCTTCTCCATTTCTTGCCCTACCAAATGTGATTTGGATTCATTTTTCCCTCTTCCTCACCTTCTTCCTCTCCCTCTCCCATTCCCTTTTTAAGGCTGTTTTCATACCAAACAGGGCCTTAGTGCTGTTGATGAGGTTTCAATGTTGAGGTATCCTAATGAATAGTTAGTCACTAAATTACTTCAGCAGTTCTGCTTTTATCAATTGTATGCTTTTAATTGAGATTGCAAGATGATTTTTGTCTAATGACCAGTTCTCTTGGTTAATTACTGGAGGGTGTACGGTTTCTTTTCATTTGTATACATTTTGTTCCCATGCAATTTGGAGGACGTGTTTCCTGATCTTCTGAAGGAGAGCTTGAAACAACCTATTTTCAATTGTTTTCATATTATTTTCACTCAAGAATCATCATCATATGGAGCCCTTCCTACATTCTTTCCAACCTGTGGTTTTATCACCAATTTTTCTTATCAAAGTAATGTGGGAAGGGGATGTTGCTAGGGTGAGGGACAAAAAGGATAAGTTCCAGAAGCTAATTTTTCTTAGGTTAAAAGAATCTAAACAGCATGTTTTGAGGGACGTTGTGATTAAAAGGGGAAATTAATTTTCTAGTTAGGGGATAGGAGAATTAGTTTCATGAACGAGTTTGAAGAGGTTGTGGTTAGGAAGAACACTAGCTGTAGGTCAAGGACGAAGATTTTAGTGTCATTTTCGGCTAGAGTTTCTACATATGGGTAGAAGAAAATTCATATTAAGGAGTTGGAGCTCGACAACTTGGGTTAAATCACAAGTAGGGGCTATTGCTGAAAAATTTCTCATATATATTGCTCTTTGGACGGTGAGTTGGAGTTTTCTTTGGTTAAGTATTTGATAGAAAGGATTTCGGCTTTAGATGGATAAGGTGGGTGGATTTCATTGCTGTATTTTGGGGTCTAGTGATTCAAAACGCCAATAGCATCGTTTGTTTCATTCCACTTTCTGAGTCTTAGCGAAGCTCAAGTCAAGTGTTGGAGGAAACAACTTGAGTTTCTCGAGGACTATTTCACTGTAGGAGGAAACTGAGTTTCTCAAGGGCTACTACTACACGTGAAAGCAAAGGCTAACGAATTGTTTTATTGTAATTTTAACACCCTCTCACACGAAAGTAAAGCACATGCCCACTGCTCACCTAGTGATGAAATCTCATTTATTTATGAAGAACGAGGATTGGCAAGGATATGACTTTTGATTTTTGATTTGCTTAGTCAGAGGCTATAATACTATGTCAATGACTATTGCACCCAAAAACTTGAAGTTTAGTGAAAGTTCATGAATAGTTTTAGTATAATCTTTCACAAAGACGCCCTTTGGTATGGAGTAGGGAAGAAGATTAGAGACCTTTTATTTAATTCATATTTGGGAGGTTTGTTAAAGGCATGGAGACTCTTTTGAGTCTGGAAAACTTGGTTATCGTAAACAATAACCTATAGATCGTCATTCTTCTCTGTCTGACTTTTGGGTTTAAGGTGACTTAGACAAGCATGAGTTTTAAGAATAGAATGAGTAGGATGCCTTCCAGGCAAGGCGATCATGACCACCCTCGTGTGCCGGGAAATTTATCTCTCAAGTGTTTTTCTTTTAAATCACTTGTTTCTCAAATGAGGTACCTTAACCCCCTTCCACTCATCCCAATTGCCGATGATTTCATATTTCGTCTCTTATAAGTCTTACGATGTTCCTCTGGCAAATCCTCCCATTTTCAGTTTTAAATTTATTCTCCTATCCATTCTTGACTAATCCATTGAAAAAATGTAAAACTTGGATAAAGTTTTTTTCAATTATTATACTATAATATTTATATGAATGACATGTACTTTACTAGCTCAGAGCCACTCTCTTTTGAACATGTCGTGTGCAGTTATTATCTGGACCTTGTCTATTTTTACTTTTTACAGTGTCGGATTACTGTCTATCTCCATTTGTAATAACCCATTTAAATTATATGGGATAGATTGGATGTATACCGTTCGTATTCTTGTAGTTTTTCATAATATGATTCGAAATGATGACTAAGCAGATCGAAATTTGGGGGCGCAGAACATTCGTGCCTTCTAAAAAACTTATCTTATTTGTTAACCATGTAACGAATTAAGTGTTTGCTCGTGATTGCTGTTTTCGTTTGATCTTTAGCGTTGTCAAATATCTTCTCAACTATTTAAAAAATAAAAAGTCTTCTCAACTATTGCACGAAATAATGACATGCTTCTATGTAGGTGGGAATACACCCGTCTGCGGCTGAGGAATTCGTGACCATGCGATCACTGACGAGGCGTGTTGCAGGTCAGCGCAAGCCAAAGACAAATTTGTAATCATGCCTCACAAATACGTTGTTTTATGTGCTTGAATACTGTAATGTTGAGGGTGAAAAAGACTTACTTTCAGGTTTCATCATTTCGAATAATTAAGGTCATCTATATTTGATTGAACCCATGATCTCCCCATTAACAGGGATCTTCATCTCACTACCCCGCAAGGGTATTGACATTAAACCTCAAAAATTGGATGTATGTTGAAGATATCAAGGAAAGTATAATGAATTTGGGCACAATTGAGGAATTACAACGTCATTTGAGCAAATACAAAGTGGAACCTAATGACCGAGAAAAAAAGGGAGAATGCTAAACTAAGAAATTAAGAGTAAACTATGGTCAATTGAGTTTTGTGATAATCATTTTTTAAAATACACTCTTATTGAAATTCGACAGATTTATAATTTAATTTTAAAACTTTCATTTAATTATTTTTATTAATCTCAATACACTTTTAACCAAAATACCCTTTCAAATTTAACAGCTTTGAATTACATTTAGAACCAACATTAAAGAATTAATCTATTGGCACATTTACGTCTGAACAAGTACATCAAAAAATGTAGAATTGACCAATAATTTATAAACAAAAAGTTCATAAAGGAGAAATAATTCACCCAAAAAATAACGATGAAAAATTAACTAAAGAATTTAACTATTGGCTTAAAAGACAAAATGGACTAAATAATAAAAAGGCCAAATAACGGAACCACGAATTCCTGGCAAGAAATGCAAACACCACATAAAGCGAACCTAATCCATTTAACTAATATATGGGTATAAATTATAAAATTTACATCGATTACTTAGGTTAGATAGACTAGGTGAACTCTAGCAGGAGGCAATATGTTCTCATCAGATCAACGCGCTTTTCTGAAACAAGTTCCTTCGTTACTACATTTCTATGAAACAAACAAGAAACGCTTTCTGTTGACAAAGGGAAAAACCAAAAAAAAACAAAAATGAAACAAAAGACATTTCTTAGGAAGCCTATTTTCCATTTCAATATGCCTTTCTCCTCACTTTTTATTTTTTTGCTCTTCATATTTTTTATGTTCTTTCCCTTATCTTAAGAAGAGGGAATTAGGTAACTAAGCCTCAATACATATCCACACCTTAGAACCCCACTACTAAAACCTTTTTTCTTTCTTTTTTTTTTTTCTCACTGAACTTACCACTAAAACTTTTATCACATCACATAATAAGTCACATTAATATGGACAATCATATACATGCATGAATGTATGAAGAAATGTAAATCATACCTATACCATGGTTTTCCCGGCACATAAATCACAAATTGTGTATCCTAGGCCTTCACAATATGGACATTTAGCAGCCTCATCCACCCATTCCAAAAACTGCATGACGGAAGTCAACGGTGAGTTTCAAAATCTTGCGTGACACTGGAAATAAATAACGAGTGAAATTTCCGTAACAGCATGAATATTTCTTACTTGTGGTTCTATATTTGGCTCACCAGTTCCATCACATTCTGCAATAAAAGAAAAGGAAGTTAACTGAGAGAAATAGAAAATTGCTGTAGCTGATCATAACATTAGAAAGTAAAGTTATGCATTTAGGCAATCCGTTGTTTCTTTTTTGCAACTTACATTGAACTAAAAGTGAATTTATACATAGTCCAAGTCAATCCTCCCCAAGGAAAACGATTGATCAATTTACTATGGGATAATGACTATTTAAACAAAATATGCAAGGTTAAGAGTATCCGTGGAGACAATTATATACCTGCACATAACAAACGGCCTTCCCCACGACACTGAAGGCATTTTGTTGTTGTGTCTTTGTTCTTGCCCTTATCAACTCCTTTACTAGCACCAAGTCTCGAGGGTTCTTCCCATCGATTTTCTCCAAGGAGGAAGACTCGCGGATGGGACACATCTATTTCTGTATCACCATTTCCCTCTACAGTTGGCTGGAACTCTGAAGTTTCTGTCACAGAAGCAACCGGAGCTCCATTTGCAACTTCCTACATAAAAAAGAACTCACATCAAGGTACAGTTCAGCAGCATATGTATGTTATATTTGATTGTCAATACAATCAGATACTTGTATCTTTTATCAACACAATCCATGGAGTGCATAAAGGGAAGATACTGTAATTGGGGAGAATTTAACTCAATATGCATGGAAGAGAAAACTTCTACCAACCCATCCAAATATAATGCTAAGGCGCTGAATTGCTCATGTGTCTTTTTTCACACACTATGCATCTTCAAGGACCTTTCATCAAGAATAATGTGTACTAAACGTTAAACAAGAGAATTGTGGGACATGCACATGAATGGAATCATAATTTGCAACCATAATCTGTGTTTTTCTGAGGTTTCATGAATTCTGTCAGCCATAATAAATCATAAAGAACTCAGAGCTATACAGTGCTCTTATAGGAGCCAAACTTATTTGCTGACCAATGAAGCTCTAGGAAAAGCTTGAGATTACAGACAACAGTTTCAGAAACTCAATCAATGCCAGGTAATCTACCATGGTAATTATATTCTTGTTGCTTCCAATGAAGGAAGGCTGATAAATGGAAGCCTTTATGGATCTATAGAGTGAAATTTAGTAAGTTGTACAGATACATGTTAAGGGGCACTAATGCCAGGACCACTTTAAAACCTTCACAGAAGCTTCCAAACATAATAGGACTACATAAAGAATCTGCTCCAGATCTTTGTTCCCTTGTCAAAGTGATAGATTTCTCACAAGTCAGAATGCGTATCCAATATAAGGACTTTTGGAGGTGCAATGGCGCATGCTAGTTTTTGATGTTTCTAGTGGATTGAGTTGAGATAAGACAGGAGTCTTAAATTAGAAACATGGGGAGTGGCTTCAGACTATATCAGTTGTCAGACCAAGTACGTGTAAGACTATGTATAGGAAGTGGATATTTATCCAAAAGTAGAAAGAAGGATTAAAATTTCCATTAAGTAAAAAAAAAAAAAAAGCATTATAAGTAGGCACTTTCAGTACTCAAGATCAATCAATTAACACAATGGTGAACTTGATGAGGATGTTTGAAAAGAGTCAAACCAGTTAAAACTTGAATGATATGAAGTAGATATGGAGTTAACCATGCATTGAAAATTGATTTAGTTCTGGATTTAGTAAGTATAAAGAGGCTACATACGCCGCATAATGTTTATGAAGGAGTTAGACACTTTAAAGATGAATATAGCATCCATGAAATGTTAACATATTACTGGAACAAAAGATAAATGTAAGCAATATAGATGTTAGATTAAATCTGACATGGAGGTAGCCCCACTGAAATTGGTTTAAGATTAATAGAGTTACAACACAAATAACCTGCTAAGCAGAAGATCCTAGAAGAAATTGATAGAATTATTAGGTATCTGAATGTTAAAGAAATAGAGAAAATGTGGAACCGAAAAAGAAAGTGCAGTGAAGAAAAATTGATATACAAACCAATTCAATATAAATTTAGGATTCACATGTTCAATCTGGGACTAACGCCAGGTTCTGCTGTTGCATATTACATTTGCAGGTTCTCTGAATCTGCATAGTGAGAAAAGTATAATTGATGTGTAGTTCTGGGCTCAAGGACAGCATACCTTGGGTAAAACAGTATTATAATTTTCTTTCTCATTCACACCACCAGCATCCTTAATCTTTATCTCCATAAATAGTTTCTCAAGGAGTTCAGCTGTCATGATACCATCTTCAGGGGCTCCCGATGCTGCCTGGTGGAAAATAATGCTGATCAGAACCATGAAATTCATGTAGTGAAACCGCATGAACTCCCTCCAGTCCCATCTATAGGATGTTTTATATAAAATGCACGTATATTAAGGAAATACTGAAAACATATTAAATTTGTGAAAAAAGAATCAAAACTTCCATTTTTAACCTTATTAAATGCTCAATTATCATGCTTATTAGGTGTAGGGAGGTTTGGTGGACATTTTACGAGGAGTAATAATGACCAGGGTAAAAATGGAAAAATTGTACCTAACACCTTATATTGTGAACAAAAAATTTGTTCTATAAAATACCCTATATATAGGACCAGAGGGAGTATAGTACTCCTAGAATTACTATAAAAGTCAGCATATAAGGAAAAAAAATATTTTTTCTTTTCGTCAAATACAGTTTATAAATTATGCAATATAAGACTAACTTGCCAAGTCTTCACAGCACGTTCAGTTCCACTTGAGAAGCTGGAATATTCCATGTCTTCCTCGCCTGAGTAAAATCCCAACTTTAGTAGTGCTTCCTGTTTAAGTAAAGAAATTTATGATACATCAGTTCTCAATTCTATCCTGCAATTATAATAGTATAATAAAAAATTAAGACAGTGCAAGTTTCACAGGGAAGACATTAAATTCTTTCAACCGAACTAACACAACAATGAGACAGAAGAAAAAGAATAAAACTTCCCCCAGAGACCCAGAACAATGTAACATAGCCATCTCTTCACGATTTGGTAAAAGCTTTCCAGCAAGACTTGGTTTAATACACCTATTCATCAGGATAATCCCGAGCAGCACAGATGACAATGACAAAACTATACATGATTGTTAGTTATGTCAATTAATCAACACGCATTCTGTGTATCAAATTCAATGCATTGAAAATGCAAAAAGTTTAAACCAACTTCTATCATCACGGTTGTTATCTCATATTCTAGTCCATGCTAGCTAGCCAATCAACATAAAACAGTTAAAATTAAAATATATATATATATATATGTATATATATATATATTATCGGTAGTTCTTAAGAGTTAAGGGCTCCACCAATAGTTAAATGCGAGCGAACAAATTTTCTCTATCTCCAATTGCACTTATCATCTAGTGTTGTCATTAAAACCCAATTTTGACTCACCAAAATGCTCTCCTATGCTAGGCATTTTCATTGAAATTCCAGCCGTATCAATCCCTAAATAGCAACACAAACAGTGCATACAAAACACAAACTCGCCTTCATTTATTCGATAGAAGTATAAATGCATATTGCTAGCAGACCTGTATCTCTCGAACCTCTTCTCCTTCCGATCCCATCCTCAGGGCGCTCCTCTTTTCCACTTTTCCATCCAAAATCCTAGCTGTATCCTCAACCACCACATCCTTCACAATCTCTTCTTCCTCGTCCCTCTTCTCCTCCAGCACCATCTCCCGCGAGCCGGCCCCACTCTCTGCAATCAAATTGCTGTTCTTCTCCTTCAAAACCTGCAACAACGCTGTGACATTCGCAATAGCATCGGAGACCGAAGACGAGGAAGAAGAAGGCACCTCAGGGGCGAAAATCCGGCGTTCTAGGGATTGCATTTGAATCTTCAGGTCAGAAATCTCGCGGAGGAGGGAGTCGCGTTCGCGAGCCCATCGTTGTTCCTCGCGAAGCCATCTCTGCTCTTCACGAAGCCAACGCTGCTCTTCACGGAGCCATCGATCCTCTTCGCGATCGGCGGAGCAGCGGCAGAGAAGGGATCTGAGGTGAAGAGAGGAGGAAGGTCGGAGAAATAGAGGAAGAGCTGGTTGGGATTGGAGAAAGCAGCACCTGTGAGGCACAGTAGGGCTAAGAGCAAGTGGAAGAGAAGAAGACATTGAGAGAGATATGAGAGAGAAGGCGTTACCGAGGGAGCGTGCAAAATAACTGAAGTTCGATTTTGGACCACAGAGATATTTCTTAATGAATGAAGATTTTTTCTGTTTCAGTTATCTTGGGATGCTGTTTTCAAACCAGTCGTTTTGATGCCTCCAGGTGGCGGGAAGGCGGGAAGCCAACCCTTTTTTTAAGATAAATTTTCTTCCCTAGCTCCTTCCACGGCTGTATCCCATAATAGACCACCTACTGGCCCACTGTATTTAGGAAAAAAGTAATTATGAAAAAAAGAACCTGTTATCAAAACGTATCCAAATGTAAAATAATTATTTATGATTATTTTTATAAGTTATATTTTAACTTATAATAATTATTTATTATTTCATAATCACTTATTTTGTTATTTATTTTTATTATTATTATCCATTCAACAATTACTTAAATACTCAATATCTAAACATATTTTTATTCTAAAAATCACTTAGAGGATAAAAATATCTAAATATAAATTATTTTTTACATAATCACTTATTCTCATAATCTATTATGAATAAGTAATTCTTCTCATAAATTACTTATACATAATTAAATCAATCCAAACACACCTATGTGCTGGAGTTTCCAAACATATACTATTTACCAATAAACACTTATAGTTTAAATAAGTGTTTTATAAAAAAATGATTTTTTCTACTTATGATAATCACTTATCTTCTCATAATCACTTATTTCATTTTTTTTTCTCATTATCTACTCAACAATCACTCTAAACTACCAAAATCTAAACACATATCTTTTCTTAAAATCACTTATAAGGTAAAAATATTTAAACACAAATCACTTTTGACATAATCACTTATTCTCATAATCTATTATGAATAAGCACTTATTTTTATAATCATTTATACATAAACTAATTCAAACACACTCAAAATTGGAATATAATGATTATTTTTTGGCCTTTGGAATATAATGATTATTTATTTCCAATAAGGTTGAGACTTACTACCTCATCATTCTCGTTTTCATTTTTCTTTTTTTTTTTCATATACATTCTCGTTTTCATTTTGACTGAAGGCAATTTGTCTTGTGAGGATAAAAAGATATGTAAATCATTTTGCCAAAATTTGGGGGGAAAAAACCAAAAGGAAATAATCTGAATTTCAAGTCCACTTGGATCCCCTTGTGGGAGAAATATATCTTATTTTCATTTCATGTGAGATGATGTTGAGAATAATAGGAATTATTGAGTAAAGTGGTTAAAGTAGTTAACAACCTTTACTGTTTATGAAGAGGTTATTTAGAATTGATTTGAGGAGGAAGGTTAATAAAGATGTTAATCACCTCATAACCTGACTCACTTCACCCCAAATGGGGATTTCATCATCATTTACCTCATGGGTTCATTGTCATTGTGGTTTACCCTAGAGGTTTTCCACTTCATTGGTCTGTATCACCATTTTGGTATATCATTATCAATATATCAAATATCTCCATTTATCTTTCATCTTTCGGGGCTTGTGATTATCAATTTGGAAGAATCATATAAAAATCTCAAAATACAAAGATAATTATTAAAAAGTTCCAAAATCCTAAAAAATTATACTCGAGTTCCATTAGTATAAAATCTTGAAAAACGAATATAAAAAATTTATTATTGAGTATAAAATTGTGAGACATAAATATTAAATATTAGAGTATGATTTTATACTTAATAATGAAGTTTTTTATACTCATTTTTCCTGATTTTACACTAATTTTACACCAATAAGAAATGAGACTTGGGTGTAATTTTTTAAGATTTTGAAACTTTTTAAATATTATTTTCTTATTTTAGGATTTTTTTGTGATTTTCCCTATCAATTTTGCTCCATGTGTCCACAGATCATTTTGTTTGAAATCTTTGTGAATTAGAAAAATTGTTATATCTAATATTCATTAATTAATAATTAATATAAATGATTATTTGTTTTCAGAAATTCATGTATGTTACCAATGCACGTTGGCTCAAATGGAAGGAATCTGAATTCCTTAATCATCAACTCTTTGGGTTCGATTCCTAAAGTAATGGGAATAAAAAAAATGTATGTGGGAGATCCACCTTCCGTTTAGGGTCTGACCCGAATCAAATATGGATTAGGTAGAACTGTCAGCTTTGAATATCAGATCGTCTGCCAAAAAAAAAGAAAGAAAGAAATTAATGTATGTTTCCCTTGCATGGCTGCTACGGTCGAGCTTTCTGCTTTTCTGCAATAATTTATACCCAGCCGTTTTACTACTCCAAAAATGAGAAATCATTTAAACATGTGTTGGATAGAATTATGGGAAAAGGTTAGCTCCACGAGTTAACACTTCATTTGGCCTTTGCTTACAGGTTCCCTGGCTACACAATTATGTAGTTATTTCAGTTTTTTTTTGGTTAGGTAATAAAAACTCAAATTTACGTTTTTTTTAGCTGTTTGAGTTTGGGTTAACTTTGTCGGCCTGTTCAAATTCGATCCTAAAATTTAACATTAAGGTCCAATTTTTACAAAGGTCGAGCCCAAGTAGTTTAAATTGGGCCCTTACTAAATTTAAACCCCGATTGGATAACTATCACTTTTGTGAGGAGTTTTCAGTTCTCATATTCCCGTGGTTCAAAGAGCCTGACACAGCAATAAATTATTTAGGGGAATCACATTTTGGATCAACATGCAAAATTAATCACAAAAAAATTTTTTTAATTAAAGAATAGTGATAAAAATTTAAAGACTGAGTTACAAAATTGAAAAAAAAAATAGTAAAAAATTCTGTTTTATAATTAATTTGGGATGTTGGTCCCAAAATGTAATTCCCCCAATTATTTAATTCTGGTTTGCTTGGAAAAAAAATTCTGGCTTGCGATCATGTCTCATTCGAATTAAGGTGATCCTAAATTCACCTTACCAATAAATAAATAAAGGTGATCCTAAATTCAGTTGTCAAACAAAAGAAAGAAATAATAAGTCACAACTGCAGGGTAATAAACTAAAATATTGCCACCCAACAGTTTTATATTTTCTAATCGCCCAGAAAATCTCAAGAGATCTAATTCTTGTCTTGTATTTTAGGATCGCTTGATGTAAGAAAGTAGAGGGGAAAAGTTCAACTATCTAGAAAATAAATTAATCGTTTTTGTTTATTTGTAAAAAAATATGTAACTTCCCAAAAAAATTATACTTCACTTATTAAGTAGAATTTTTTGAGTAAAATATAAGAAAATTTTATTTTCCAAATTATTTATAATAATTTTTTAAATATATCATTATCATCTTAATATTTTTCTTAAAAATTGATATTTATGTCATTAATTTTAAAATATATTATCACACGAAGTGCAGCAAATGACCCCTAAATTCTTGAATACTTCAATACAATCTGCAATTGAGATCAGCCCTTCCGTTTTTGGTAATCCAACGCACAACCCATGAGATCCTCTTCTGACAGCTGAAGTGAAGTGTAAGAAGTTTATGAAAAAAAAAAAAGTAAAGTGAAAGAAGATTTTTTTTTTTTGGTAAAAGAAGTGTAAGAAGATGAATACAATAAAACCCTGAATGTAGAACAAAAACAAAAAAGAATAAAAGCTAGACTTACTAGAAACACGTGATATATGTTCCATAGGGGAAATTTCATAAAATTGGAATGATACAAAATAAATTGAGAAACACACTTTGATATATAATATGCATAACCACAAAGTAATATTTTCTCTCATTATTCTACGTTTTGTTTAACTTTGATCTTTTTTTTAAATTTTAATCTTAATTGGTAAGGGATAGCATTAGAAGCAAAAAATTTAAGAGAAAAAATATCTTGCGAATTCGTCGTTTAGCTATATAAGACCAAAGAGATGTCATGAGACTTCCGTGTTTTTTTTTTTTTGGTTCCAGAGGTGGACGCAGAGTAGCAATAGTGGTGGGCCAATTTTTTCTTACTAATATATTTTTATATATAATTTTTATATTTATTATAAATTACTTTTACAATAGATTTATAATATTATATGAAAACATTAAAACAAATCATGCATAACTATATAAAAATTTAAAAAAAAATAAAAAATACAAGAAGTGAACTTTTAAAAAAATTACAAAAAATATACTAAGATAAGCATTTTTATAAATTAATAAAATATCTATCTTATTTTTATTTAAGTATATCAATAAAAATATACATAATATGCATATATTTACACAATACATATATAATATGTGTTTGCATGCACAGGAAGTGGTGGTTTATTGGCAACCACGGTTATAGTGAAGGGCCAGGTGGGATTCATTAGAATTAGTAGAGTTAAAAATACCACCGGGATACCACTTGTGATAGATAGATATAAAGAATAAAAAAGGTTATAAGGGAAATAAATAATTTTGAATAAATAATTTTTGCTTTCTTTTTTATTATGGAAATAAATAGGATCCCCTCAACACATATTTATTTATTTAAAAGAAAAGTATTAAGAAGAGTTTAAAATATGATTACTACATAAATTTTTAAAAAGAAATAACCAGCATATGTGGTGACTTTATCACTCATAAGTTACTGATCGATACTTAAATACTCACGGTATTACTACTCGAGACATATAAGTGAAAAGAATAAAAGCTTTGAGAAAAATGAATAATTTTTGTTTCCTTGTTTCAAATAATGAGATAAAAAAATGCAATTAGAGAATCTCCTCTTTTTTTTAGCAATTAAATTCTTTCTTTTTTTTCTTTTAAACTTGAAATAGTATTAAAAAAGAATTTAAGGTAGAACTGCTACATATATTTTTTTTTTTCAAAATCAACTTCAAAACAATAACATATATGGTGACTTTATCACTCATAATTTGCTAATTGATATCTAAATGCTCACGGTATTACTACTCGGAGCATGAAGGTAAAGAGGAAAATTGAGGGCTCTTACCTATATTTTCATATATATATATATATATATGCATATATTTTTTTCTCTTTTTTTTTAACCGCGCACACTTTTTTCTTCTCTCGTACACATATATATTTTTTCCATGACCACACAAACTCTCTTTTTTTTCTTGTGTGTGTGTGTGTATATATATACATATTTTAAAAGAAAGAATATACTATCTCTAAAGCCAAGATATCCAACAAAACAAAATCAAAACACGACTTGGTCACTGAACAGAACATCACTATTACACTATCTTTATCACACTACCTTCATTGTGACCACCCTTTCTTCGTTGTGACCTCCCATTTGGAAAAAGAATCTTCATCACGACTACACTGGTTTTACACTATTCATCATGATGAATAGCCTTGAAGAACTCTTAATGAACTATCTTCGTCGCGACTACAAATTCTTCGTCATGACACAAACAATGCATAACAAAACGCACCCTCACATCGTTATCACCAAGCAAAGAGAGCATGTAACATCACAACAACCACTTATTCTACTCTAATCATTCTATACGAACTTATTTGACTTGAATGCACCCAATAGATTCTAAACAAAAGTCCTTAGCCAAACCAACAAAGCCGATGTAAATTTCATTATGCAACTCTATCAAGTGACTACCATCAAAACGAGATATATCATGGTGTGAATCCAGATTTCGCAACAAAAAGCATGAACAAATTATGGAGAGTTAGAAGGATTGAAGGGGGCAGTTCAAACCTACAGCAGTAAAATGGAAACAAGACCCTTTCTTGTTCTAGCTCTTGTTTATACGTCTGGGCTTACACACTTGTTCGAACAGAGCCTATTGTTTTCCTTCTCCTCCTCTTCCACGATCTTCCATCTCCCCGTTTCACTCTCTGTTTCTCTCTTTCTTTCTCCCGCTCTTACTTTTTCACAAGTGCTCTCTTTTTCCCTTCTTCAGAATGCACTCTATTATTACTTCAGACACCTCTCTTTCTTAATCGTTCCCTTCTTTTCTCTTCTCCTCCTTTTTGTTTTTTTAAGGAAAAAAGAAAAAAAAGCTATTAGAAAGAGGAGCATTTTAATTGAATCTTATATTTAAAAACAAATGATAATCATTAAATTTATTAACTAAAAATGGTATTTTTTTGGCGTTTTCTTTTCTTTTTTTTTCAATTTTTTGGTAAATTTTCAATTAGTTTTGTTTAATTTTAAAAATATTTGGATAAAATACAGTGTTCACAAGTGTGCTTATGGTAACATTAAAAAAATGTTATATACGCTTGAAGATCACAATATATTAAGTTGATCAACATCTGATTACCAAGCAAATCATGATAAAACGTTTTCACATCTATGTATAAAGATCAAAAAGCTTATATAAATAAGTATATGCCATATATATATGGTTACATTTTTTACCAATCTTCTTGTGTAATTATAAGTATCTTAAAAAAAATGGATATCTAGTAAGACTGCATTTTGTGTTAACAACTTCAAATGGTGTTACAAGAGTTGAATGAAATTCCTCTTTTCATTCAAACAAAAAATTCAAATGGATTTAAAAGATTTGATCGTCTCAAACAAAAAATTCAAATGGATTTAAAAGATTTGATCGTCTTGATTTCACAGATCTGATTATTTTTTTCTTTTCTAGGTAATAATGAGCGTGAAGTCCAAAGAAAAATTTAGTTTATTGACTAAGGATAGAAGCCCCATTAACATCTTTACACAATAAAAACTCCAAATCAGTAGGACCACAATCAAAAATATAAGTAAAACACTTCTACTATTAATGCACATTGTGATACTCACAAAAAAAATGCACATTGTTATTTCTTTTAAAAAATAACTGACAATAAAATCTCTTATAAATTAACTAATTTTTCAATTACCAAACGATACTCTGTAACCTGTCTATATATTTAGAATTTTATGCAGCAAAGGTACAAAACATATTTTATAATCATTATCTTTACATGCAAATTACTTCAAAAACAAACAGTAGAGAAAGTGAATGAGATGGGAAAAAGTCTAATTTGAACTATATGTAGAATTTTTTATAACCAAACTAATGTGGATCCCACAAGTAACTTGTCTCGAGAACCCAGAAAATATAGAAGACAGTAATGCAGAAGGTTGACTCAAACATGTTGATCGAACAAGAATCCAATGAAAACCTGCCTCAGATAACTCTAGTTATGGGAGACACTACAAGAGTAAATCACTCTTTTAATAAGTCAGATATATTCTTAAAAGAACACAAAGAACTAGTGAAGAACTAACAAGTAGAAAATATTCTAAATTGACTTATATCTAAAAAAAAGTTACAATGAATAGTCTTAAATAGAGAAGTAAAATACTAATTCCTACTATAGCTCTTAACTCAATTAGATAAATATAAGTTTTATCTAATAGAATTCTAACCAAATTAAATTAAATATAAACTTATGATTGGTTCATTTGAATACAAATAGGAAAGCATAAATTATTTATCCACATCTAAATCAAATAAATTAAAAAAAAGATAAATAAAATAATTCAAATTGAACCTAACAAAATTAAAATAAAATATAATCTAATACCTAAATAATAAACGAAAATGATTGCATACTATTCATAAGCCGATCCCAGTCGGCTTCAACTATTGGGCTTTATGCTTATTGCTTCCCTTTCATTTCTTTTTTTTCCAGTCCTCCACACTAGTTGGGCTTTGTGCTTCTGCATTTCTTTTCTTTAGTTTTCTCCCAAGCTGCATCCTATGTAGGATTGCCCATCATTGAGAATTGTGTACAAAGTTCTATCCAGCAGCACCGTCACATTGCATTCCTTATACCAAAGAACTGAAGCACATTGAACTCATGTACGATTCACTATTCATCAGTCCATCAAATTCGACTGCCCATGACCGAGAATCTAATACCTAAATAACAAACGAAAATGATTGCATACTATTCATCAGTCGATCCAAGCCGACTTCAACTATTGGCCTTTGTGCTTATTGCTTCCCTTTCATTTCTTTTTTTCCCAATCTTCCACACTGGTTGGGCTTCTGCTTCTGTGTTTCTTTTTGTTAGTTTTCTCCCAAGCTGCATCCAATGTGGGATTGCCCATCATTGAGAATTGTGTACAAAGTTTTGTCTCGCAGCACCGTCACATTGGATTCCTTATACCGAAGAACTCAAGCACATTGAACTCATGTATGATTCACTATTCATTAGTCCATCAGATTCGACTACCCATCACCGAGAACTGGTGTAAAAAGTTCTCTCCAATATCACCCTCAGCTTGCATTCCTCATGACCAACAATTGAAGCTGATTGAACTCATGTACGATTTACTATTCATCATTCCATCAGATTCGACCACTCGTCCTCTTATCAATTCAAAATTCACTTCGTTTCTGGGTTTCTATATTATGCTTCTAATGCTTATGATTTTTTCAATTTGTTTCCCTCTATTTTTTCAATTCATGTTGGAAGTTATGCCTATTTAAGAGGGGCAAGGGGTCTTCTTCTCTTTTTATTTGCTTCTTTCTTCAAATGTTTAGACGTTCTTATGGAGTATGTGCTTTTATTCAGTCGTTGGTTTTTTATTTTTAGGATCGTTATAGCCATTCTTACTAATGTATATCTCATTCTGTAGGCATTCTATGGATGATGTTGATCATTGTGACTTACTCAAAGATGTGGAATCTCAAAAAGATACTTGAAGATTGTTGTGAGAGTTATTCAATGATGGACAGTGAAAAGTCAATCATCCAGTCAAGTTGTTTCTGCCATATCAATGGTCTTAGTTGATCGGGAGGTAACTTCCTCAGCCTTTTCCCATTCCTTTCTCACTTTTTCCAGTCCTCATCACTCATGTTACTCGTGCTAAATTTATACGGCCTTATGCTGCTAAACACTTTAAAAGATTGTTCTTATTGTAGGAAACAAAGATTCAAGCAAGTGTTATACATCCACTTGTGTTTGAGAAATACCGAAAAGAGCCACAGGAAGGAAAATGTTATTACATGCAATATTTTTGTGTCTCAGATAATAACATCCCTTTCCACGCCACGTCTCACCCTTGAAAGATTACTTTGCACGGTCATACTATTTTGAAAGAGTTGAGGAACCCACCTCCACTCCCACTCTACTCATTTGATTTTGTTCCTATTTCTGATATTGTGAAGAAGATTCCCTAGACAAATGTCCTTATTGGTTAGTTTTAGTACTTTAATAGTTTAATGTTCCTTCATATTTTTTTCCTTCTTAGCTATTGTTGTGCTCTGTTAATGCGTTTGTATAAAATTACAGATGGTATTGCCTTTCTTCGGACATTTGGGGTTCTTGATGAGTACAAAAAAAACAATGAAACTCACCACAAGCTGTCATTTAGTCTTGCTGACCTTCAGTTACTATTCTTCCTTTCCTCAGTTGTCATTCCCATCCTTGTTTATTCCTGTGTTTACAATTATATTGAAATGAAATTATTTTCTCCTTAGGAACAATGTTGTCATTGTTATTTTATTTGGTGACACTGCTGCACATACCTTCTATTGCAAGCAAGAGGATATGGGACCCCCGATTATCATAGTTATGCAACTTGTCCATCTCAAGTTGAACCAAGGTTTCTTTGTTACATGTCCTATCTAATGAGTTTTGATTAAAGTCTGGAGCATTCATCAAACCAAAGAATTAATGTCACAAAAAATTTCTTACGTTTGTGTTTGTTGTCAGCAAGGGTATTTGAGCTTTGCAATTCTTGGTCAGCTATTAAGATCTGGTTTAACCCTCACTTTCCACAGGTCAATGACATGCTTGCTAGGTGCAAATTCTTATTTCAAGTCTATGTCTTATTTTTAAATTTTTGGTTTAATATTTGTACCCTTTTTAATGGAGTTCAAATTCTACTGTTAAATTTGTCTTGATTTTAAATATTTTTTCCTCATTATTCTTAAATTTTTTCCTATTTTATAATTAATTATAGGTTGCCCATGACACCATCATCTGAATCTCAAAGTTTTACCCAAATAATTGGTGCCCACTTATCAACTCCTTCTGTTAAGCAAGATATCTGTTCTTTCCACACTAGGACAACAATATCCACAATTATTGGGAAATATGGAGTAATTAACTGTTCCTTTGTGCTTATCACACTTCTGCATATTGAAGCCACTATTTGCTTATTATTATAAGACATTATCCTTTGGTTGTGTTGTCCTCACAGGGGTGTACTGCTATAATTCGTGCAACTATTCACAAATTAGAGACTGCTAATGGATGGAATTATGATGGATGTATCAATTGCTCTTCTAAGCCAAAGCCTAGGAATAATATACTTCACTGCTTTTCTTGCAAGAAGGACTATCCTACCACTGAAACCAAGTGACATTTATGCACCTACCTCCCTTTCATAATTCCATCTTATTTCTGGTGTGGATTCCCCTTTCATTAATTGTAATTTCTAATGGTGTAGGTTTAAGCTCAACTATATAGTTCAAGATGACTCTAGGACATTCTCTATTGTCATGTTTGACCAGATTGCAATGTAGCTTCTAAACCAATCTACAAAGGTTTTGAAGGACAGGATCGAGCAGGTCAGCTATTTCTTTATATTGGCTATGCTATTTTTCTATTTATTTGTCATTTGGAATTTATATGACAATACATCCTATATTTTGTCTGCCCTAGGAAGGACGTTCTGATTATCTTCCAACCGAACTTGAGGATATTGTTGGTCATTTGTTCCTGTTTAAAATAAGACGCGAAGATGTAAGGGTCAAGAAGAAGTTCACTAATTACTCTGTCCTTGATTACTGTGATGCTGAAGACCAAATTCAAAAGTTTATGGTCAACGACAAAGATGTACTATTACTCTTTGCTTTTAATATTGTGTATCGGATGCAAAATTGGTTTCTGTTAGATTAGTGCTTACTTGTGACTATGATTATATTGGAGGATTCACAACCCTCAATAAGTGATGCCAACAGTGTATGTGATTTTGTTTATAAGTTTATGTTCTTTGGAACATGTGTAATGCATACCTAATTCTTAAATCCTGAAATTCTTCAATTACTGTTATAACATTTGTATAGGGAATTCATTTTGTTATGGATGACACTGATGATGTCCAAGGCATACCTCTGACTCTGTCCATCTTAAACATAGCCAACAGAGTCCAGGCAAATGATGATCATCTTGATAAAATGACAATATCCCAATTTATTACTCTATCACATTCTGCGAATCAGAAAAAAAGCTATGGGAAGAGAGTGACAAATGAGGTGCAGCTCCCTGGAATAAGCCAGATTAGTCCCACCAACTTCTCAACTTCAAAGCCTTCCAAGATCATCAAACAGGAGAAGATTGATTAGTCAGCTATCTAATGTCTCACTTTATTTGTATTTTGGATTAGCAGCTATCAAGGTTAAAGTTTACTTTCATAGTAGGGTAAAAGTTTACTTCCAGAGTTTGACGATAGGCCAAATATGTTGATATTTTGGATTCGTAGGGTGTCTTCTGTAATTTTTCCCTAAGTTTGTATTAGTTTAGTTTACTAGCATTGTTAGATGTACAGCTTGAATGGCTTTGCTATTTTCATGTGAAACAGTTTGATAGTTAAGATGTATTGACCTCATGTAATGAATATTTATTTTGCTCATCCTTCCTTAGTATTTCTGGTTGCCAAATTTTATGGCCTGCAATTACAGTTATAAAAAGTTCTTATTCAAATCCAATAAAAATGTTACAAGGGATATTTCCTTAGAGGCATTTGTATTGACCTTCTTCCCTAATGTAATATAATGCCAAAAGAACTCTACTGATGTAATCTCTATTTAGATATGCTTTTCTTTAATGTTATATGAAAATTTGAGATAACTGATCGAACAAGCTTTGCTTAAAAAAAACATCAAACAGCACTATAAATGGATTTTCTATTTATGTAAGCTTTCTTTATGTCTTCTAGTTTTATATTTGGTTTAATCATTATGTGAATCATTAGTATGACCATTGGTTTATCATTTAACTAGCCATGCATATATGGTTAAATACTAAAACGAAATAATGATTAAGAACTCACAAATGGTATAAATACTAGCTACATGAATTCTTCATATGTCCTTGCATCAAAAAATCTGTAATGCATTGGATGTTTGTTCAAAAAAATTCAGTGGTGGTGAACAATGAAAATGATCATTAATGGTAGGCAGCAAAATATCCAAAAGTTCACTGCTTTACATAGGTAATGGAAAACTTAAACTTCTCTTCCCGTATTAAAGAAACCAAATGCATCAATTGTTGCAAATAACAGTCATGGGCATTAAATGGTGACACTGTTTCATCAGTGACAAGATACAATTTCATCAAAAGGACTCATATAGAGGCCAAAAAAAAGGGCACCTCTTTACATACTACAGGTAATTTTGATATGACAGCCAAGTAAAATGTTAATTTTAATCAAAATAATAATAAGTTTTACTTGCTAGTCTAATATTTTCTTTTTCTATCTAAACTTAGTCATATTATACTCTGAACTTCATCCACCTCTTGTCTTCCCTGTCGGCAAGCTACTGTCATACCTACATTTATATGAAAGATGGCAAGAAGAAACAGGAGCAAACGACTATACATGATGGACTACCTCTACCACGATGACAAAGAAAATCAAAGTAAGTTCATGTTAGCTTCATACCATCTATTTACGTAGCCATATGATTTTTTTTTACTCAGCAACATCTTCTGCTAATTTAGTCTTTCATATGGACTATTGATTGTTGAACTACCTCATTTATTGTAGTAAGTGAACCATATTATCCTGGAACCACAGTTACAGAATGTTCATTTAAACGGACAAGACACAATTAGATGTATCCTGCAATGGAAGATCTGACAAATCTGGCATCAAGTAGCTCTACTCCTCTCACATTCGCCCTTCAACATACTCAACCTTCTGCAAGGTTTCATAACTTTGGTGAAAGCAATTACACTGTTGCCAAAAGTGCACTCACAGACATCACAAATATAGCAATGAACTTGACAGCAAGGTTTAATATAACTACAAAATGTGGTATATGTCACTTATCATGGTACATCAAATGAATTTCTTTATACTTATGCCCACATATGCTTAATAATTAATTATTTCAATGTAAGAAAACAAAATGAGCATACCACCATAACGGACAGTTGGGAGTGTGACACATATGATAAGCATGATTGTCAGTTGTCGTTTTAAGCTAATTGTTATTGCCATTTTGTCTACTCTTAACTCTATTTGAAAGAGATCTTCTTTCAAACATTGAAGCAAATATTCTATTGCAGATATTATTTTGGATCAAGCGGCTGACAAGCCGGACAGTAAAGATGCTATAAGGAAGAAACTAACAGGTACTATTACTTCATCAACATGGTTTTCTTTTCTCCAAATTTGAAACTTATGCAACTCACATATAGTATCAATCACATATAGTATTAATACTGATGACTTATAGATGTGCAGCAAACTTTGACCATACTACTGACTTACTTTGTCCATCTGATATATATGGTCCTCACAGTGAGTTTTCCATCTTGTAGGATCATGTTACTTGGATGAGGGGGACCCAATAAATCAATGCAAGTTTTGTGGTGCACTATTGTGGTTTAATGAAAGAATTGAGGCAAAAGGTCAACAGTCCTTAGCTTTTTCATTGTGTTGTGGTAATGGAAAAGTTCAATTGCCTCAGATGTGTAACACCTCATACTTACACTCATTTCCCATGTATTTACTATATTTAAGACCATTATTACTTGATTAGAGACTTGATTACATAAAACAACTTAAACCAATTTATTTCATTTCGGGTACCATTTCCTTGGTTAACTTCTTTTTACCCGGTGAACTTTGAAAATTCATAACTAAATCAAGAAAAATCACATTGACATGGTTCAAGTCTCTAAATATAGCTTAAAAGATTATATACATGGGAAAAATGTTGAACAGGGAAGTTACTTGGCCAACTTATACAGTAAGTTCGTACTATGTGTACTGTAGCAATGGTCATTTTTGAAAATTTCTGATTCTGACCATAAATTTGAAAAATCACCATAAATCATATACAACTCCAAATTGAGTGATCTTTGTGTCTATGGAAAGCTACCCATGTCTAGTTTTCATACATATGAAACACTAATGCATTGAACATATCGAGGTATGTACAGTACTTCGAATTGTCAACCATGTTCAGAAAGGTCTCTTGCATTCTCCCAACATTCCAAAATACACACTCATATATACATGAATAGTCATGACTTGCCATTATCTTACATGATGCTCCATAAGAACTTAGAGGAAAATATTAACATGGAAGCATAGCATGATCATATCCCATAAGGTTTTACATAACCTCGCATATAATAACATCAATCTAAGTATCATTAGCTTGAATATTACTTTGCTTCTCCTTGCCTTTCCTTTCTTGGGTAATCTTGCCATAACTTGAACCTAAAATTGGTTAGACATTTGGAGAGGGGTGAGATTCAAAGAATCTCAGTAGTAACTACCATCATGCACACATATCATCATATATATTGCAAGTATTCATCTTAAAACACATTAAGCATGCAACCAAATCATTTTGGCATAACCATTTTATAAAAATTTGGGCAGCACTTCCCCTTGTATTTAGACATATCCAGGGTCACATTACCCTTCAAACAATCCAACCAAAAATGCCAAATCATCACAAGATAACATTCCAAACATTAACCACATCATTCAAACCAAGCAACATCAATGATAATACATAAGCATAGATAGGTGAGTTAACTACCTTTGGGCTTTCCACTAATCTCCAAACTTTGCAAACCTTTTCCTTGATCTTCTAACACTCCTTTGGATCCTATAGCATAATCAAATAATGCCATTAACCACTAATTATCCAATTTCATTCACAAAGTGCTCACTTGAACTAAAATTTACACTTTGTTATCCATCATGCATTCCTTGTACAACATACTTGTTCTAACCTATTTTGGACCCAAGAAATCCATTTTTGAGGTCAAAAACTTGAAATTCCCTTCCTATAATGAACCCTAATTGGGCAGAAAATTATCATAAATTATAGAAAAATAACTAACCGATTAATTTGTGATCCAATGATATATTCTTGCACCTTATGGCCTATATAACCCTTTTCATGGCTTAGTTTTTCCATACCTTCATTTTCTCTCTCTACTCTCTCTCTAGGTAGAAACTTTCAGCAAGAAAATAGAGGGAAAATAACCATTAAAATCCCTCAAAATTGCTAGGAGACACAAGAAAAGGGTTGTAAGATAATACCTTGAAGTTTTGGGACAAATCTTGTAATATTCTCTTTTCCCCCTTTGCTCTCTCTCTCTCACGCGTTCCTGGCTCTCTACTGCACTGAACCAGCGTCTTCTTTCTCGTGAGGAAGATGAAATAATGTTTTGAAATGATAATTATATAATATAATCACTTAAATTTACTTTTATTTCTATTTTCATTTACTTTTCTTTTAAAAAGCTTTTCCAACAATTCCTTTCATGTTCCATTCACAAATCATACGTGTTTCATCCTCCTTCTGGCCAAAAATTGTTTAAATAATATTTATGGACCAAAATACCCTTTACCGATTAAATTTACCCGTACCGATTGGGTATTTTTGCCAAAATTGTCATTACATTGGTAAAGAATTATCCAACCATTACTTTTGGTCCAAAACCATTATCTAGACCCAAAATATATTTTAACAAGGTCCAATCATTGTCCTTGGATCAATACTGCCTTTTTCTGCAGTCTAAACTGACTTTTATCGGGTAAGATATTAATATTAAATCATAATTACCCAATAAATATTATTTTGATCTTAATAAATTCCATACTATATTCCAATGGTCTAAGCTCATTGAGAGCTTCATTTTGACTATAATTTTTCATATTTACAAAAATGCCCTTGACCCGGGACATTTTTATAATTTTTAAAACTTCTGGGTCATTAGGTGTAATTTCCACCAAAATTCATAAAATTGGTTTCAATTCCGGCTCGCGTCAACCGCCTTCGTCTTTTCTTTCTTTCTTTTCTTTTCTTTTTCTTTTCCCTTTTTTTTTCTTAGGGACAAAATCGTCATTTCCATATTTCTTAGGGGCAAAAATGTAATTTCTCATTTTTCCATCCAATCAGGAAAAATGACCTCTTTACCCTATTACACGTAAAACGATGTCTGCCCGTTTTTGTAAATTCCCTATGAATTTTTAGTTATCTAATATTTTAGGGATGTTACAAGATGCATCATCCACCACCTTACTTGCATAGCCTTTTCTTTGAGAAAAATACTCTAGCATCAAGAGAATTCCTCTCAAACATTAGGTCATACAACAATATGCTCTCTTTTACCTCTATGGGTGGAAGGATTGACCATACAGTCAACTCAGGAAAAGGACCACATAGTTTTGTTCTTTCTGGTCATAATTACCACCAGATTAGAAGCCTCTTACCACTGGACAGCCACAGACCCATCTATTCCTAACTTTATGCACACCACACTCAGAATGAACTTCAAAATAGAATCAATGCTATCAGGTATGTTACCTTCGGTTTGTATTTTTTTGTTATAATCACTACATCAAGAAATTGTCACTTATTGAAATTCAATGCTGCAATGCTAATGAAAGGTCAAATTCAATTGATCCTATAATTGCTGATAGGATAATGAAGGAGCTCAATGAGGTAAATAGATATGTCCAACAATATAGGGCAGCGTCAACCATGTTACAAGCAAATGACCATTTAGACATAAAATTATGTTTACTTCATTAGAGAGAAAACGATGGCAGGACATACAACTTGCCTACAACATCTGAAGTTGTTACACTAATCATTGGTGACTCTAAATCATCATATCATCCTAGGGATATCATTGTTGAAAAAAGATCTAGCAAGTTAAAAAGGATCAGCGAAACTCATGCAGCATATTTACTCATGCAATACCCATTATTATTTCCTTATGGAGAGGATGGGTATAGAGATGATATCAAACATAGAGAATTAAACTTGGATGAAGCAAAGAAGAAAAGCAGAGTCACAATTAGAGAATTCCTAGCTTATAAACTGATGAATAGAAATATGGAGGTTTCTATTTTGCTTCAAGCAGGGAAACTACTGCAACAATTTATTGTTGATGGATACACAATGATTGAAGCTAAAAGATTGAAATATATTCAATCTCACCAGAATGAATTAAGAGTTAACATGCATGTGGGTGTGAGAGAAGTTGTGCTTAGAGGAGATTATATTGCTTCATCTATTGGTAAATGAGTTATTCTTCCATCATCATTCACTGGGGGTCTAAGATACCTTATACAAAACTACCAAGATGCAATGGCAATTTGCAGATGGGCTGGATATCCAGATTTATTTCTTACTTTCACATGCAATCTTGCTTGGCCTGAAGTAAAAAGATATTGCAAGAAATACAATGTCAAGCCATCTGATCAAGCTCAAGTACTTACCAGGATTTTTGAAATGAAACTTGATCAATTGATGAAAGTCATCAAGGAGAAAAAATTGTTTGGAACCATTCATGTAGGTATCTAAAGTTTACTGATAAGATTCAAATACCTTTATTGTGTAGTTATATAACTTTCAGAAATTTTAATGCATAGGTCTCTTAGTTATGTTAGTATATATAATGAACATCTACGTACTTATATATATATACAATAAACCTTGATACATGTTAATAAACAATCACTGCTATATCATAACCTTATATTCTTCTTGGCAATTTATGTAGAGATTTATACAATTGAATTCCAAAAAAGAGGATTACCTCATGCCCATATACTTCTCTTCATGGCTGAAGAAGACAAGATTAGAACACTTGAACAAATAGACAAGATTATTTTTGCAAAAATACCATACAAAAATACTTCACAACTGTTGCATGAATTGGTCAAGACATACATGTTGCATGGACCATGTGGATCTAACAATCCTAACTCTCCTTGTATGAAGAAAGGCAAGTGCAATAAATATTTCCCCAAGAAATTTAATTGTTGATGAGGAAAGATATCCAACATATCGTAAAAGACAAAATGGAGCACAGCTTGAAAAGAATGGAACTTTACTTGATAATAGATTTGTTGTACCTTACAACTCTCAATTACTTCTTATGTTCCAAGCACACTTGAATGTTGAAAAAACTAGCCAATCACGTGCAATAAAGTACTTATTCAAGTACATCAATAAGGGACATGATGGAGTAATTGCACAATCTTATCACAGGGACTCAAATGACCCAAATAAGATCATTGATGAAATACAGCAATACTATGATTGTAGATATATTTCACCATGTGAAGCTGCTTGGAGGATATTCAGCTTTGATACTTACCATCGACATCCTCCGGTCCAAAGACTGACTTTTCACTTGCCAAATCAATAGTCTGTGCTCTATTCTAGAAATTCTACATTACAACAAGTTCTTGAATTAGCAACAATTAAACAACCCATGTTCCTTGCTTGGATGAAGTACAATGCAGATAATATAGAAGCAAGAAAATATACCTACACAGAGTTCCCACTTAACTACGTTTTTCTACAACAATCTAGACAATGAAAAGTGAAAAGTAGATTGCAACACACATCATCATCTTTGGGAGAATTATACTATCTGCGTGTATTGTTAAATAAGGTTAGAGGTCCAAGGTCATTTGAATAAATAAGAACAGTGAATGATGTTCTCCATCTTTCATTCTGATCAACTTGCCATGTACTTGGACTACTTGATGATGATCAAGAATATATTAAAAAATTTGGGCAACTGGACCATTCCTTCAAAAATTCTTTGTTAGTATGCTATTCTCCAATTGTCTCACAAGACCTAAACATGTTTGGAACCAAACTTCTAATATTTTGTCAAATGACTTATTACATTTCCCACACAATAATCCAAATTACTCAGGTAAAATCCTCTTATGTAATTGTTCAATTTACTTTATGTTAAGAAATTGTAATTACGCTTTTCCTTTAATTATTGACTTGGCCTGAAGAACTATTATCAATGTAATCTTGTCATTATGAAGTGACATTTATTACATAACAACAGAAGCATGATACTGCTCTAACCGAAAT
The DNA here is from genome assembly GCA_026686845.1 of Adenanthera pavonina. Lineage (NCBI taxonomy): Eukaryota > Viridiplantae > Streptophyta > Magnoliopsida > Fabales > Fabaceae > Adenanthera > Adenanthera pavonina. The sequence goes on along the minus strand of JAIVEN010000026.1, from coordinate 8,875,475 downwards.
ATAGAAGCTCTTACAAAAGACTGGCAAAAGCTTGGATGATTTCCCTAAGTTACCAATACCGAAGAACATTCAAATGATTAACACTGGCAATCACTTAATCCTTGAAGAGCTTAGTGTTGATAAAGTAGCTTTGGAACTTCAAGCTATTAAGTTTATTTCAAGATTAACATCTGAGCAGAAGGGTATCTTCCAAAGAGTTATGTCAGTTAATGATCCAGCTCAAAGCTTCTTTTTTGTATATGGTTTTGGAGGAACAGGTAAAACATTCCTTTGGAATGCACTAACATCAGCAATTCATGCACAAGGACAAATAGTCTTGATAGTTGCATCAAGTGGTATTGCAGCTACACTTTTGCCAAATGGACAAACTGCCCATTCCAGATTCTATATCCCAATTGAAATTCATGAGGAATCAATTTGTAACATCAAAATGAATTCTCATTAAGTTGAGTTACTAAGAGAGGCAAAACTAATAATTTGGGATGAGGCACCAATGATCCGAAGGCATTGCATTGAAGCTTTTGATAGATCAATGAGGGATATTATGCAACCTATTTTTTCAAATAGCCATGATTTGCCCTTTGGAGGTAAATGTATTGTGATGGGTGGTGATTTTAGACAAATACTGCCTGGTGTACCAAAAGGTTCCAGAGCTCAAATTGTGAATTACTCTATCAACTCCTCTTACCTTTGGAATTACTGCCACGTTTTTCAATTAACAGTCAACATGAGACTTCATTCAATTTCATCAGCAGATCAGCAACTTGTAATTCAAAAATTCGCAAGTTGGTTGCTTGACATTGAGATGGAAAAATTGGGACAACGGAAGATGGGCAGGCTAAAATACAAATTCCAGATGATACCCTCATTAGTGATTATTCAGACCCCATTGAAGGCATTGTTAGTTCAACCTATCCAGATTTGTTAGAAAAAATGTCAGATCAGGATTACTTCACAGATAAAGCTATTTTGGCACCAACAATTGACGTTGTTGCAGAAATCAATGATTATATCTGTTCACTATTACCAGGAGATTGTGTTTAATATTTTAGTTCTGATTCAATCTGTAAGACAAGTCAAGGTACAGATGCAACCGAACAGCTCTACCCTCCAGAATTTTTGAATACAATAAATTCATCAGGTCTTCCCCCACACAAGTTATCTTTAAATGTTGGAGCTCCTGTGATGCTACTTCAGAACATTGATCAATCATGTAGGCTTTGTAATGGAACAAGATTACGAATCTCTAAGCTTGCCTCACATGTCATTAAAGCTGAAACACTTAATGGTTCTCATCCTAATCAAAAGGTTCTAATACATAGGATGGATATGAATCCATCAGAATCAAGATAGCCATTCAAAATGCAAAGAAGGCAATTTCCAATTGGATTATCATTTTCCATGACTATCAACAAAATCCAGGGACAATCATTACAACATGTAGGCTTGTACTTGGCAAAGCCTGTTTTTAGTCATGGTCAACTTTATGTAGCTCTATCAAGGACAAAATCAATTTCTGGTATTAAGATATTGATACATGACTCAAATAAACAACCACTAAACAAAACTACAAATATAGTGTACAAGGAGATCTTTAAGCATTCACACCACCATGTAAATATTTTGTTTCATTTCTGTTTTTGTAGTTCCATTTCTTAATGTCATGGTCTTCATTTCTCACTTAGTTTCTCATAGTTGTCTTCTTTAGTTCTCACTTAATAACACTGTACAACTAATGATGATCATCAAAATCGATATTGCTTCATTTTTCATTGCAAGCCTTGATTAAAATTACCATGTTAAGCATTTTGGAATTAACTATCCACCAATAAAGCCACAAGTATATCTATTTTAGTGACAAACAATTATATATTTGGTCTTTATTTCTGTTCAATATTTCATGCCTTTGATAAAAATTCATATCGGTTACACTTTGTTAATACATGATTACATTCAAATGGTAGAAAATACCAGTTTCCAACTCAAATTGCGTCAAAATTGCCACATGTAGCTGTAATTACTTTTCCCTCTTGCTCAATATTTTAACAAGTATAACCATTTATCTGACATTGTTGTTTTAAAATTGATATTGATAATGACAAACTATTTATCAATTTATGCAATGACTGCCCTCCTAAAATGATCAACAACTACTCTTGAACAGAAACTACTTTGGCAACCTTTCCAGCTTTGTAATATCTTTAGGTATTTATCATATATTGCTCTCAACCATTGCCTATTAGAAGCTACGGTATTATTAAATATTTTACATCACACATTTTGTCTCATATCTCATGTACTTTAAACTTAGTTTGTAATGGTTCATGAACATTTTCGAACAACAATATGGTTCCAAAAGAACGACCCATATATTAAGCTTCAAAAGTACTATATAATCTAAACAATAATTAAACCTTCTTAGTTCAATATATTTTTCTCTTTCATGATATATTATATTAAAATATAAAACTATTTTTTTCATTCATACCTCAAAGAAGATTAAATATATAACAAAGAAAACTTCACTAATACATTCACATTTATATATGTCAACAGGTAGCATATACCAAGCTTTTACACACCAAAACATATCATAGAATAGTTATCAATCTAGCTTAGCTCAAGAACTATTAGCACAAAATAGCTCCATTAGTTGGCACAACAAATTGAACCCTTGCTTCAACCATAAACTACTTGGATATAGTTCACAAAAAAAACTTGACATAACCATGCTCCAAAGTCACAACTACACCAAAATATATATATCTACATATATGCCTTCCCCCCATATGCTGATAAACTTTAGATCAACAGCAACAACTCAGATCTTAGGCCTTCACAAATTTATCACCTCAAGGACATCAGAGTCAATGTATAACTTTGTCTTCCCAGAATGATTCATCAAATAACGTCTCTACTCCTTATGCCCTGAATGGAAAAATTACACCAATTATTGAAATACTCGGATCTACATGAAAGGCAAACTTTTACCAACCTTGCACATATCAATACAAACTTATCATTCATCATAGAGCATGAACTCTATATCAACAGTTCATCTGGACCCATCACAATATGATTTCAAAGGAGATATATTGGCAACATATCCATAGACATCTAACAAGTGATCAAACTTTTTCCATCAATACCAAAACAAAATGTGTCAAATTAATACTTATGTACATCTATACTTATCGACTATTGTCGAAGCAGTATAAAGAGTTTGATTCACTTGCCCAACAGAAACCAAATCAAAGGAATAGCAGGGTAAAAAGTATTCAAAATCTTCTATTTTAATGATCTCAGTTGAATCATTTATAAATATCTTCCAAGGTATCTCCTTCCCATGAAGTACAGCATGATTACATGCAACTTCAAAGTTTCAGATATAACAAGATTGACCTTTAAGAAGATGTGAACTCCACTCGTGTGCTAACTTCACACTGTGTATTGCACCTTTAGCTTTCATCAGCTGCACAAGAACAAAGCATCTGTTCACATGTATCGCATGACAAACTATACATGCATACCAGTCAAAACAAATCAATATGTTATTGCCACCAAAAAAGGACCCCACTAAAAGTAGTGATGTCTTCACAACCATCAACTTCAATAGGAACAACAAAATGTGCCTTTCAGGAAATAAAACAATATATGTTAATGACAAATACATAAAAGACCCATATGAAGGATATTTCTTGTACCTGATCATCAATGAATAACAACTCTAAGGAAACCTCACAATCTGTACCAGATCTAGCATGTCGGTGTCAATAACAATGTATCACGCAAACACAGATTATCCACATCCTATACTCTCCTGTTAACTCAGACAAGTAACTAAAAAATCTATCGTCCATAGAACCAGTGGCACGCTTTTGGCTTGACAACGCAAAAACACAGCATTGAAAACTCCAAATGAAGATACCACAGCAACTTGAACCGTTTCATACACTTAACAAGCACTTATATCCTAATAGCATTTAATCTGATATCAATACGGTAGATATAACCATTTCATTCTGTTTATTAGTGTGCATCTACCACAAATAAAGTCACCACTCGGAGAACATATATATATCAAAGAGTCATTTCACATATTAATTAGTACTTTAAATAAGCCCAACATATATTCCCAATGCGTGCAATCCCCTAAACCTTTCAATGTCCTGGCATCGTTATAACTTTGAAGATGTATAGTCCTCAAATGTTTATAGGTTTGAAGATTCGAATTAATGTTGTGCGGAGCATATGGATATATATATGTTAGCAGTTTGGGTTTGTCATTAACTTTAATAAAGTTAGTTTGTTAATGAGTTATTTATTTAAATTATAACGTAGAGAAACTAACCGCCACTTTGCCAAACATAAAATTATGTTTTCTATTTTTTTTTAGTTCAGTCAGCAACATATAATTTAAATCATTTCTTCAATTTAACTTACCACCGTCCATATATACACATGCAAATAATGGATCAGATAACAAATTCCATCAGTTTAAGTTATTACCTTCAATTGGTTATTTCTTTCTACCAACCTCCATTTTCATTATCCCTTGTATAAAAAATACAGACATGAAATTTTTTTTGGGATATTTAAAATAGATTGTCCCGTGCATCGCACGAGACAAAATTCTAGTTTATTCTAAACTAATTCTAGGTGACTTGGGCCACTTATTCCAGCTAGGCTTTTCCAAAAACATGGGCTTTAATAGGCATTATAACTCTCTTTTGAGCCTCATGCTTACACGCTTGTTCTTCAAACATCTTGAACTTATTATCTTGTAAGCTTCTAATCAAGTTTTGTAGAGCTTTTTTTATGACTCTAGTCCTGCCTCTAATTAATGGGTCTCCTATTACCTGAAGTAGATCTTTTGGGATGGTGTTCTTCCACTCTTGAATATATCCATGGACTCCATCACAAACAAAAAAGTATAGAATGCATAATTTATTATTTTTCTATTCACCACTTGATAAAATTTAGGAGTGCACAAAATATAGAGGATAATACAATTACATTGGAAGATATATATATATATATATAAGGAAAAAAGACACTTCATGACCCTTAACACAAATAAACTATTAAGGTTTACCAATTTATGTAATGACCCAAAATGACATCAGTCCTAGGCTAGGATAAAAAAGAAATACAATGGACAAAATTACCCATAACATTTAATAATGGAAAACAAATAAAAAAAATTAGCACTCTTTGTTATCTCTGTCTGCAATAGCAATAGTTCTGTCTCTGTGAAACAAAATCCCTAGCGCCATGGTCCCTCTGCGATCGTGCTCTAACCAGTGAAGTTGGTGCTCTGTCGTACTCTGTGGTTATGCTCTATGGTGGTTCTTTGTCCCTCATCATTCTCTATGGTGGTCCCTTGGAAGCCTCCGTCTTTCTGGTACTTCATTGTCAATTGTCTTCTATCCCGGTAAGTGGTCATGTTCTCTGCTGGCTCACAATTTTTAGGTAAGTGTCATCCAATATTTGAGATTTTACTCACAAATTTCATTCATCATGTGATCTTGTTGGGTTTTGCTAGAATCAATGAGATTTTGGATTTTATTTTGATTGTCTCTATTGCTAGAAAGTTTATGCTATTCATAGGCAAGAAAAATTGCAAGAGTATAAGTAATTTAGTAGTACAAAAAACATACTAAGTTTGGAACTCAATAAAAAATCATTGTATGACTTGCCAAAAGAATTAAAAATTTTCCAATGGAAATAACTGTAAGTTCAAATTAAAGATATATCTATTATGAATGTATCCAAAACCAAAAAATTTATGTATATGTGCTTGTGGTGCCTTGGTAGGCTTAATGTCACACCCGAAAATGCGACGCGGATGGCGCGGAGGTAAAAAGAAAAAGTGTGAAACCGGCCCGCCTGACGGAAGGCCGGTCTCGGAGGGAGTCGCCACCAAAATTTTGAGGGAAATTTTGGGAAACCGGGAACAAAAACAAAAAAAGTGGATAAGGACTGGTCTGCGAATTAGAGTCGGGTTCGGGAGTACGATTGTGAGTGGGGAAGGTGTTAGGCACCCCCACAACACCCGTTCCTAAGAACGGTTACCTTAGGTTGATTATGCAATTTTTATGGCTTTTTACGAATTTATTTTGGTTACCCTTTTAACATTCACATGCAAAAATAAATATAAAAGTAAGAGAAATGTAAAAATGAAAATGAAGAATAAAATGAAAATATGAGAAGTTGGAAAAATAAATCCAGAGGAAAATATTATTTATTTGCAAAAGTGGACTTATGCAAATGAAAATAAAGAATCAAATGGGAAATTGAGAAAATAATAAGAGGAAAAATATTATTTATTTTCAAAGGTGGACTTGACCCAGAATGAGAGTCTGGGGCCTACGTACCCTGTGATAGGGATCAAAGTCGACGTAGTTCGGACCTAAAAATGCGTATCACTGGGTTGGAGTTTTTTTATTTTCTATATTCTTTGAAAAGAGAGACTTATAGAAAATAATTTATCTTTCCACAAAGAAAACAATTTTAGAGTTGGTTGATGTGTTTTAATTTGTAAAAGACAGATTAATTTCCATTATTTGCTCTTTTCATTTATTTATATAATTTTTGGTTTAACCAGTTCCTAAAGAGAATATATGTTTTTCCTTATTTTAAAAATATGATTAAAATTATGTGTGATTTTGCACATTTTACTTTGATTTGAAAAAGAAATATTTGAAAACAATTTTATTTTCACAAAATAAAACCAATTGGCTCATGTGGTGACTTTATCACTCACATTTATCCATTGATACCTAAGTGTCCACGGTAGTGTTACTCGAGACAAAAAGGCACAAAAAGTTCGAAAGAAAATAAATAAATTTTTTGTACAAATGATTTTTTATTTTATTTTATCTTATTTTTTTATTTTTATTATAAAAATCATTTTAACACCTATTTATATAAAAAAAAGATTAAAAAATGTGATCATTACGTATATTTTGAAAAAACAATAATCAGCGTATGTGGTGACTTCATCACTCACAAGTTACTGATTTATGCTCTCACGGTGTTACCACTCGAAGTAGAAAATACCAGTGAGAACATTTTAAATGAAAATCAAACAGCATATATGGTGACTTGATCACTCATAATTTGCTGATTTAAAACTTAATTACCCACGGTGTTCCCACTCGGAATAGAAAAGTAACTGACTTAAAGGATAAAGATTGAAGGAAAATAAAATTTACATAAATTATCTTTTTATTTTCTTATATTAAATTATAAAAATAAATGCAGCGATGGTGACACATTTTTTTTGTTATAAAAGAAAAGCAACAAAAGAAACTTGAAAATTTAATTTATATGTGCATATATTATCTTTCTTTTTATTTTTACTTATAACAAAACTTAGAAAACCTCTTTATATTATCATTGTATGTATTTATTTATTTTTACTTTTTAAAAAAAGGAAAAAAAAGTACTCAAAAAACTGGGATTTACTATATATATATATATTATTCATTCATTTATTTTAAAGATTATTAGCGTTTTTATTATTCTTTATTTATAAATTATGCATACTTCCTTATTTAAAACTCTGAAAAAAAAAAACAAAACAACTAAGAATCCAAAAAAAAAATTTTTTTCTTAACTTGGAAAAAACTAAAGTGAAACTCTTACTTATATTTTCATTTTTCAAAATCAATTTTCAAGCCAAACAGCATATATGGTGATTTGGACACTCATAATTTACTGATTGGTGTCCACATGCTTACTTTAAATGCCATGGTAATTTCTCACTCATGGTATGATTTCACAAACACTTTATAAGGTTCAACCTCAAAATAATAATTTAAGCACCACTGTAATATAAGGAGATATAAACTCTAGTGTCCTTCCTAAACATGGAAACACAAAGTCATATAACCATTTAAGTAGCCACTTAAGTAGCCCATAACCGAATAAACATGCCATACACTTCCCCATATCTAACTTCCTAACAAACTATGAAACCCAAGAGTGGCCTTTAAGGAAACCTACATTATATTCCCTGTTACTAGTCCTAAACGTAAAACAGGAGAGACAACAAACAACACCATCTATGCATAGCCTTTTGACTACAGAATGGGAATAAAATAAATGTTTGATATTCAACCGAACCCCTTTTATGGCCAAAAGTCATGAAATAGTATCAGAGGGAAACAGATATGCAAACGATCTAATCCCTAACACAAACCATATTCAATTCCTAGCTAAATCAATTCGAAATGTCAGCATTTCAGTGGTCCCTGGACAACTAAACTCGAAGGTGTATAACACAGCTCCCCCTCCGGTTGAGAAACAACTTAATAGGTTCAAAGAATATACAGTAATTTCCAGTTCATTGGATACCTCTGATGGATTCAAGGGGACACAAGCAAGACACACTGAACAGGCACATTGAGACATATCCACAGATCAGAATTTCGAAGCAAATAATGTTCCTTACAGTTTAATCTATTCCATGATTAAAGCAATTAATCAAACCAGCCAAGCAAATCCAAAAAATAATGATAATAATAATAATAATACAGACTACAACACCCTTTTCCTGACAGGAAGGAAACCAGGTGAAATCACAAAACCGATAAAGCATAAGCAATCAATTGCTTCCAGATTCACCAGAACCCAGAAGATATAGCAACACAGCACTTATCTGATACAAAAATCCGAGGAAGAAAACAGAATACCTGATCAAGCAACTACATCTATCACATTCAACTCTCGTGGCCAGCCCTCATGCCCGCGGTCCCCCTGAGTCACGGCCTCCTTCCCTTTTTTTCGCCCTAGCTCAGCCGCTCGTCTCTTCCTTTCAGCACCGCCTCTGTCCTTTTTTTCTCCCGCGGCCTCACGTCCCCCCATCCTTTCTCTCGGAGCCCTCTATTAGGGCTACCCCATGTCTCACACGTTTGGACCTGAGCCCCCAAATGGGCTCAGGTGATCCACCTTGGGCTGAAGTAATTCCAGCCCAAGTTTAAACTTTTTTTTTTTTAAGAATTTCAGTTTTAATTTAAATTAAAAAAAAATTTAATTTCTTTTCCTCCTCTTCTTCTACTTTTTTTTTTATTTCAGGTTTTGGGCTGAATATTGGCCCAAAGCCTTTTTTCTTTTTAGGGTCTCGGTTTAATTAATCATTTTTTTTTTGCTGAATTTTGGTCCAAAGTTTTTTATTTTATTTTATTATTTTAATTATATATTTTATAAAATACCCGGACAAAATGGGGTGTTCACACTTAATCATGTGTATCTCTTTCCATTTCAGTTTTAGTTGAACAATATTGCTCATCAACTTTTTCTCCCCAACTATGGGCCTGTTCTTCTTTTTCTCTCAAACTTTTTTTTTTGTTTTTTTCCCAACAGGCCATGTTCTACCTCTAATGGTAGCTCCCCACGTCTTTAACATCCCTCCTATTTGCTATCGTCTACGTGCTCTCTTCATAGTACTAATTGCCTCATCCTTGAAGTTTTCCAATTTCAGTAATTTTCTTGACTTGTATCATTTTCTAAAGTGCTCCTTATTTTTAGTGTTTAAAAATGTCTTATTTTGAGGCCTACAAATAATTAAGAAATAAGCTCATAAAAGTAATTTGAGCTTCATTAACATTATTTGGTCTTTTAATTTGGGCTTAGATAATTTAATTGTGCTTATCCCATCTATATCTCAGGCCGATCAGAAAGGTTAGGTAAGATTGTACCCAAAAACAAAACAAAAAACAAAAAAGAAAGGTTAGGTAAGGGAAACTTATCATTTCTCAAAAGATGAAGCATTGCACAGAATCCAAAAACTGCTTTTTCTTTTTCAAATCTGGATCTGGTAAGTTGTGAAAAAATCCAAATGTAGGACCCTCTTTCACTGACTACGCGCGTGATTACGGTGGCCCCGGGACCAGTTCTCCGCCAACCACAACTTGTGATATTCTTTTTTGTATTGTTTATTTCCATTTACTTTCTATTATCTTCGCTTTATTTTACTCCCTCTATTCTAGTTTATAATGCAATTTTAACTACCGCACACAGATCAAAATAATAATTAATAACTAACAAAATTTCTCATTTTTTCTTACATTACCCTCATTAAATGCTTTGAGAATGAAATATTTTAATCATAAACACATATTTGGATTTATTAATTAGGGACAATATTGGAAAGAGAACAAAATTACACTACGTAATTCGTAAAGTACACTATATTATGAAACATTAATTTCTCAAAAAAGTCCACTATATAGCGAAACGGAGGGAGTATTTTTTTTGTCTGCTTCTTTTAATTCGAATTGTTTATAATTTTTTAAAAAGATAAAACTAACAAAATATTTATAATAAAATGTGGCGGTGTCTGACAAGAGTATTTGATAATTTTGGAGGCAATCAGCTGCTCGAATTTGAAAAGTTTTCTTGGTTTCCAGAATTTTTATATCCTGCATCCAAAAACACCGTCACAAGTTACTTGTAAAATTAAATATTTCGTTTGCTAATTATAATGTCAAGTCCAAAATAATTGTCATTTCAGAGTTATATATACAAATTAAGAAATTTAATAAATAATTTAAAAATTAACAAAATTTGTTTAATTATATTTTATTATAATACCGTTATTAATTATATAATACTCTTTAATATATTTTTTTCTTATAAAAAGTATTAATATTATTTTAAAAATTATAAAATAATAATTGTTTTAAAATATAAAAAAAACTGAAAATAATAATTATTTAAAAAGGAGGGAGTAGAAGCCACACCATCTGCTAAATGAATGTTGGAGAGAGTGCTCACATTTGAAGTCACGAGGTGTCTTTATATTTCATGGTAATTAAAAAGGTGAATGATAAAATAAAAATTGTATGTACGAATTAAGTTTCCCTGTCTGACGTAAAAAAGCAAGAGAGAGAAAACTATATGTGTTTACAAGATAAAGAAGAATAATTAACGGGAGAATTGTGAAAAAAATACAAAAATAAGAAAATATTTGAGAAATAGGACTAAAGTTCACCCTATTTTTAAAAGAGGTTAGAATTTTTTCAAGCGAACCTAGAAAATTTCTAAATCAAGATAAAAGAATTTTCTATCTCATTTATTACCAAAAAATTGTATTATGTAAGGGTCCGTTTGGTTCTCCATTTTGTAAAATTAAGTTAAGATAAATGAAGTTTGTAAAAATGAAGTTTAGATAAAGTAAGTTTGTTGGAAGTTATTATGTTTGGATATTCTTTTTGTAAAAGTAAGTTTGACAAAAAATTTGTTTGGAAGATAGAGGTTAAAAGTACTTTTAGATGTATAATATAGAGTAAATTTGTTTCTCCTTTTTCAAAACCCACGTTTTGTTAAAGGAAAAGTAACTTTTCCCCTCCTTTTCCAAAATCACAGTTTAACCCACTTTTCATTTTTCAAAAAGTCAGTTTGCAAAACGTGGGTGTTTGGCCAAACACATCTTTTAGAAAACCATGGTTGAAAACCATGGTTACGTTTACAAAACGTGGAACCAAACATGCTATTAGAAGTTTTCTAAACTCGTTTACAAAAATTCTAACCTACCTTGAAAATGAGAAGAACTTTGATTCCATTTTTAAAATATTTCTTTATGTTGGCATTTTTTTACCATTCCCCATAAATTAATTGATTACAAGAGAAAAATAAAGAAAGAGTGTGTTTGGTTTAAGTCCGAGAAATGGAGGGGGGATATTAATAAAGTGGAAGAAATTAAATGGTTTTAAATTTTTCTTATTTAGTGGGATTTGAGAACCCCCATTTGATGCTCATCGTAGTGATGATTGTTGTGAGATCTGGACTGTCCAGTTTCAATCTAAATAATTCAATGCATATTTGGGAACACTTTTACAGAAGTGGTTTTGAATAAAATAGATTTTGTAGAAGTGATTTTAGTTAGAATGGTTGTTGTGAAAATTAATTTATGTTTGGATATTTTAACCTTAAAAGTGATTTTACAAAACTAAACATGTTTGGATTATTTCAATCAAAAGCACTTTTGAATGCGTATTGATTTTATCTTCACAAAATTGATTAATAATTTACTTGAAATTATAAATTACAAATAATATGAAAGAAAATCTATAAAACACTTTTAATTTTTAAACTAAATAAAATGATATTGTTATAATGAACTTAATAATATAACATGACTAATTCTCTGACAAATATTGTACAATTTGATTTCTAATTGAATTACGAATAAAATTTATATCTCTTGAAGAGGCCATAATTAAAATTGAGAATGATGCCCGATACTCATTAGTACGATCAATATCTTCATGCTCAGCTATAGTTTCATTTTCATAATGCAAGTACTCAGAATCTATTTTAGATTTCCTTCTAATGAAATTATGTATGGCCATTGTTGAACAAACTATCTGAACTTGTGTATCAAATTTGAACCTGGGCATTCAACGTAAAATTGTAAACCTATTCTTCCAAACTCCAAAAGTCCTTTCTATTGTGCTTTTTAATTTTGAATGGAAATAATTAAATGCTCCGTTGGGGTTAGCAAATCCATGAGTACGCCTAATTCTGGTAGGTGGTAGTGCTCATATTTATATGGATCAAAATATCCTATTGGTGTTGGGTAACCAGCATCTACCAAATAATATTTACCTATTAATCAATGAAAATAATATGAATCATTTATGATTTCAACTGAAATAATTAATACTTGTATTAACAATAAACATACCCGAAGGCGGATGCGAAAAACTCATGGAAGGAGTTGTGAGGGCATTCTCAAAAATACGAGCATCGTGTGTGGTTCCTTTCCATCCGGCTAATACAAAAGTGAAGCACATATCCCAATCACATATAGCCATTACATTTTACACTGGATATCCTTTTCTTCCAATAAATCTTGGTTGTTCGGTGGGACTAACAATGCATGGGATATGGGTTCTGTTAATCGCTCTTATAGCGTTCATGAAAAATGGCCAATATCGGCAATCATGTTGTATTTTCGGTGATATATCACGAAATCTGCTATCTTGTGGCTTGATGTATGTCATTGATAGTCTAAGGCATGCCACTAAAACTTTATGAAAATGTATACTCATAGTCTCTCCTGAGTGTTGAAATCTTTCTTATAGCATCCTATTTCCAACCTTATGTCTAACTGTGTTTAAAAATATTGCAATCATTTCTTGCACTCCCATTCCCTTAGTTTGTTTCAATCCATGTTCTACTAATTCAGTGCAAAGTTCATCAAATATCTTCTTTTTCATTCGAAACATCTCATAACAACAAATAGGATGTCCTTGTAAAATTTCATTCACCCATGAATGACTTGTATACTGATTAGTTCTTCGTGGCTCTTTACATAAATATTAAATGCATACAATCCAACCAGTACACTCACATGTACAGCCTGATCCAAGTCATCATCAGAAGAGTCACTCATTTTATTATTTGTACCTATAAGTTGGAAAACAAAGTAATTTTTTAAACAATAGACTTCCTAAAAGTTCAATAATATTAGATAAATTCAAAAGCTCCATATAAAACAAAGTTTATCAAAAATAAAAAAAGATAAAGTTCATATAGCAAATTTCATAACAAAAAAGAAAAGAAGCAAAGTACTAAACTAAAGCATAAATAATATCCTAAATTATACAAGCTGCAAACTTCAACCATGTCATCAATCTCTCCTCATCAATGTTTTAAAAACCAGACCAGACGTCGAACTGAAAATGTCACCGGGTCACGGTTTTTATGGTTCAACCGGTTAGATCAGTGGTCGAACCGGTGATGTAATAATTAAGTAAAAAATAATATTATATATAATAATATATGTATAAAATAAAATATCAAATTGTTAAAAGAATAAATTTAAGTAATTTAAATTCATAATAAGTTAATAAGCTCACATAGTAATAATATATGTTAAATCATTGAAAATACTCTTAAAACATTTTTAACATGATAATACTATATGACCATAATAATATAAAATGATTATACTTTCTCCATCTCCAATTATAAGAAATAAATAATTACTTCATCTGTATTAAAAAAAATAGTTTTGGTAGTTAAACTCATTAATTGTGCTACAATTTCATTTTTTAATCTAGAATTGCCCATATTAAAAGTCTGGAGTAGGATTTTGAAGCTCTTTCTCATTATCCCTAAATCCTTCCTCTAAGTCTAAGGTAAGATAATACACATTGTCATCTTCTTCTACCTCATTAGGTAATCTCTGAGATATGGGTGCCCATGCTTGTTGTCCAGTTGTCACTACACTTTTGAACAAAATTGTTAACTCATCTTTGAACGGGAGTTCTTTATATCTGTATTTTGCATATAGTGGATTTGCCTACATGTTTACAACCAATCATTGTTATATATTACACAATGAATATAAAGTTTATAACACCAAATTCACAATTACATACCTCCTGCTTCTCAGCCCACCAGTTATCAGGTGCATCTACCGTATGCGTGTCAGGCTTCCATCCTAAACCTGTCACTTTCTCAAACAACTTGCACTATGTCATCCACTCTTTTTTAAGGGAATCCAACTTATTTTTAAGTTGTCCCTTATTATAACTCCTACTGGTTTGTTCTTTAAATTTAGAAACTATTTCTCTCCATGTTGTTTTTGTATAAGTAGTTCCATGTCATTGCCCTTTATAGACTTGTTGCAAGCACATTTTGATTAAAATTTCAGTCGTCTTAATGTCCCAACCTGTCTTTACCTTATCATTACTCATGATTCTATTAACAAAACATCCATAATAAAACAGAGATCCAAACCATCCATATGCGTACAAAAAAAAACATGAACAAGAAAAGGGGGAATTAATCCAGATCATAAATGAAGAAACTATATTAATCCAACCAATACACATAGACAAATACCTATATCATAAAACCAATTAAATTCAGCATCTGTTTATAACAGGGTGAAAAAGATACTAATCCAACATTATATCCCACAACTAAATAACCACCACTGGAGCATACAGAATCCTCAAGTTTAATTTGACCATAAACCATGATAAAATTCATCCCACATATCTTACGCCACACACACACCCACATCTGAAGATCACAGAGCAAGACACAAATCTTTAGATGGCCTACATATTTTTTAAGATAACACAAATAGAGATAGAAAGACACAGATATTAGGATTTTTGCATTAGATTTTAAATAATAGTATAAAACAGCATAACTATTAACAGGAAAAGTTGTTGTTCTAATTGTTATTGATAGTACCGTTTGAAAATCAATAATTATGGTCTCAAGAGCATCCTTCAAACTAAAGTATAGCAATGATGGCTTCCAAGACAACTCCAAAGTGCATACTTTCTTCAAAGCAACCACTACTGTTATAGAAAATAAACACCACTACAACTTATCATGATTAAGCACATAACATTCAAATACATGGCTTAATCATATTGTTTCATTGTCAATACATGATTTGGTTGAACATGCAAGTGAATTTTTTTTTTTAAAATGTAGCCCCAGACAGTGCAATAATAAAATAAATAAATACAGAAGTTCTTGCCCTTTTTTTTTGGCCTTGCAACACCAGACAAAACCTCTAAGCAATGGAGGTTAGACGTTGATGGAGGTTAATGAAGAAGCTCGGATGTTAATGGAGGTCGCACACCAATGGGATCTGCACACAGAGCTCGCTGTGAAGAAGGAGAAGTTGAACGGCAAAAATAGAGTCGCCGTCCACAGGATCTGTAACAGAGGTCCGAGAGGTTGAAGATTTGTTACCATTAAATGCTCAGATATGAGGTTGATGGAGGTGGCCGAGAAAGCAATGAAACTCGCCGGTGCTGGTATGAGGTTGATGAAGATGCTCAGAGGTTGATGAAGAAGCTCCGAGGTTGTGAGAGGCTGCTATCCACCGGATCTGCAACTAGAGCTTGCGGTGAAGAAGGAGAAGTTTAAGGATGAAAATAGACATACCGGGATTGGATCTGTAACACAGGACGTCGTGAAGAAGTTGCCGTTGAAGGAGGAGCTCCATGATGCCAGAAAAAACGCACGCCCTCCATCATTGAAAGAAAGGTTGCCATGGCAAAAGCTTGGGACACACACATGAAATGGAGCTCTGGTGAGTTTTTTAGGGTCGTTGAGGTGAGACACTGGGCAATTTAATTTTTGCATTAAATGCTCCAACGGCCAGAAAATCTATTCTACACACATAAAAACCTTTTCTTATCAACTTATGCTTAGAATTTGTTTTGGGCCATAAGCCCTTTTTTCTAAAGTGGTGCCTGGAGCATTCAAACATGATGGAAAAATTGAAGAATCACTTTTTGGGCTGAAAACCTAGGTTTGGGCTTTCTAAACGTGTTCCCAAACATGCACTCAGATTTAAAGTTTTTTTATTTTAATTTTTAAATAATAATATTTTTTTAAAAAGTGACAATTATAAAATCATCTTTATTTTAAATTTTGAATATAATAAAATAAAAAATACTAAGAATATAATAGTAAAGTAAATTAAAATTTTGACCGTTCAATTTTAATTTGGAAGATTCAAATTGTGATGAACTCATGGTAGTCATCAAATATAATGAGCACCAAATGTGGATTTGGGATTTAAAGGATTTTAATGATCCTTTATTTAGTTCATAGGATAATGGGAGGAAACTTTAAAACAAATTTACCATTATATCTTTATATATATTTATAAAATTGAATGTAAAAATACTCTCTCCGTTAAAAAAAAAACTTTAAATTAGAAGGGAGTAAAATAAAGGGATCAGAGTAGAAGGGGAGGGAAAAAATTGGCTCCCCTCCACTCCAAATTTTTTATCAAAACTAGAGGATGGAAGCATTTCCCCTTCAATTCCCTTAGGGCCCATTTGGTAGGCAGCAATCTGGCATAAGGAAAGGGAAAGGGAGAGAGAATGTAAAAATTATTGGGTTTAGTATGCTTGAATTAATGTTCCTAGGAAAATGCCATTCCCATGCATAAAGGAAGGAGCAATCAAGTGGGGTCTGAAGAAAAATGAAAATTTTCCAAGCAATACTATATTTTCTAACCAAAATAACCTCACTTATGATCCAAATTTCTAACATAACCCATCCCTCATAGTCTCTTGCTTGGTGTCGGTGACACAGGTCTATCAACCCATCATCGTCGTTCCGTTTTCCTTCGTCCTCCATCGTTCTCTCCCTTGTCCTCCGTCACTTTCTCCCTTCCTCTCTCGACACTGAGCTGATATGGTGAGCTTTGCCTTTTTCTAGCCGTGCTCCATCATTGACGCCGTTGTAGATCTAGTCGCGCTCCATCCATCATTGTGAACCTGTGGAGGTTGCACGCCGATATTGTTGTCAATCTCCCACTGGACGTCCAAGATTAGTCACCTCTATTGTTAATCTTGCCACCGTCTCCTCCATTGCATAGATCGAACAACCGTTTTCTCCTTCACCTCTATTGCATCATCTTCGTCGAATAATCTTTTCATTGTTTTTGTTTTAAAAAACATTTTTTCATTATTATGTTATCAGGGTATTTCATCTTTCATTATTTTATAGCTTTTATTCCATTACTAAAATCTGCATACCAAACAAAGTATAGTTTAAAATTTTATTAATTTTTTCTGACATACCAAATAAACTTTTAAACTCTTTCTCATTCTCATTCCTATTCCCATCCCATTCCCTTTCCTATTCCCATTCCCTCAAAAAAAAAATTTCGTACCAATCATGCCCTTAAATCCTTTCCAACCAAACAAATGGAAAGTGAAATGAAGTTATGAAAGAAATGTAATTATGATGAACAATAGAGATGGCAACACGAGGGCTAAAGTTATAATATTAAAATTTAATATTATGGAATTTGGTACGTGACACTTAGGGCCTGTTTGGGAGCCCGTTCAAAACGTGGTTTAAGGCTAGAATGAGTTTGATTTAAGCAAAATTGTGTTTGGCTTTTTTAATGATTCCGTTGGCAACTGATTATGGCTTTGAAACGGGTTCCCCTCATAAGCAAATCAATCCTTGCTTTTCCGTTTTGTTTTTTCATTTTCATCTGTGTTTATTTTAAAGTCAAATAAAAATAGACCAATAAAAATGAGAAAAAATAGAAAAATTGAGAAAATAAAATTTTCATAAAATTTTTCCTATCTATTAACCAAAATGTTCTTTTAAAATTTTAATTTTTATAGATCATGACCTGTAAGAAAATATTATATTAGATATACTTTATTTCTAATTAAATAAATGTAGATTAAATTTTAGTCCAAGTAAATTAAATTAATTATGAGATAGATTTTAATCTCAATTTAGAGAAAAATTATGAGTTTGTCAAAATCAATTTTAAAATAAATCATCTAAACATAAACACGTTAGTCCAAAATCAATTTTTATTATAACTACGTTACAAAACCAATTTTACCAAAACTCATTTTTAACCAACTGAAAACCAAACGGGCCCTTACTCTAAAATGTGAATCCCGTCCTCTCATGTTGAAGGCGAAGTTCATCGTGGCATATGTAGCCAGAAAAAAAGAATTTTTTTGAGTTCACCCATATTCCTTTCAATTTATATTATAAAATATTTTATATGTTAAGTTTTTTATTTAAAATATAAGGTGCTGAATATATTTTTTTTTATTTTATTTCTATTTTTAGTTATTTTTTATTCCTCATTTATAACCCTACAATAATAATATAATATATATTTAATAAGGATAAAATATAAAGTATTAGTATTTTTCATATTAATTTTAAATTAAAAAAATAATTTTTTTAATATATATATATATAATTAATATAAAATATATTATAATATGATGGAGTATTTCTACGTGTGGCTGTACCAATTTCTGTCTAACAAAAGGGGCAAGGGATGGAAAAAGTGGCCAAAAAATAGAAAGGGGGTAAGAAAGTAAAGTTGAGACCAAAGAGGGAAAGAAAATTAATTAGTGAGAAGAAAGGAAGACAAGCAGCAGTGTACAAAGAAACGTGGATGGTCCCTTTAGTGTGAGGGTGGATATATATATGAATATAAAAGGGTGGAAACACAATTATTAACGAGTGTAGGACGAGCGGAGGAGAGTGAGGGGGGTTTGGGTTCTCTGCTGCTGTCAAAATAGCAGCACTTGGAAGACAAGCAGCAGTGTACAAAGAAACGTGGATGGTCCCTTTAGTGTGAGGGTGGATATATATATATGAATATAAAAGGGTGGAAACACAATTATTAACGAGTGTAGGACGAGCGGAGGAGAGTGAGGGGGGGGTCTGGGTTCTCTGCTGCTGTCAGAATAGCAGCACCAAGTGCTGCTATTTTGACAGCAGATCTGGATCGTTCATACAAAATATAAACGGTTCAGATTTTATCTCACGTTTTTTTTAATTTTTATTATTAAATATTATTTTTTTAAATTTTTTAATTGAGAAATTATTTTTATTTTATTTTATTTTTTACCTTTTTATAAATTTAAAAAATATTAAAATTTTAAAAAATTATATAAAAAATCTGGACCGTCCAAAAATTTTCTGGACGGTCCAGATCCTCTGCTGCTGCTGCTGCAGAGGATCCATTTCCAGTGAGGGGGGACAGATAACTACGGAAGAAGGAGATAATGAAGGGTCGAGTAGAGGCGTTAGTCACGCTAAACACGTTGGAGCCCTCTCCTCCTCTCCTTCTCGCATCTCCTTCCTTCACTCGTTATGATTTAAAGTGAATCCATCTCAGATCCTCCCCTGCCTCTGCCACTGTGCTGCTGACCTATTCTTTTCTTTAAATTTTTAAATTAAAAAATCGTACATGTTTTGAAGTTATGCAATCATGTAATTTTATATTTTTTAATTAAAATATTATAGAGTAGAACCTATATTATTGCAAACATACAATTACTCGGAATGAAAGAAAAGAAAAAAATTGCAAATAAAAGAGCATCCAAGAAAAGAGACAAATAAAAATAAAAGTTACATAATTATATGATTTTAAAGAGTTTACATTTTCATCCATCTTAATTGGGTTAAATAATAAAAAACTTAACATTTCTTAAATAAAATTTTGAATTTAAATCTTCTAAATTAAAAAATCACAATGAAAGAATTTTTTTTATTTAAATCCGATAATGTTCGAATCTAACCCTTTAAAAAAAAATCCAAGTGGGATAATTAAAATATCAAGTAACATTTAAAATATTTTCAACTGATCAAAATTATTTCTAGCACCCTAGATTTTACTGTAGAAAAAGTAGTTTTGAAAAAAAATTCTAAATGAAATAACCAAAATTTCTAAATGACATTTGAGCCTTATACATTTATATGTTTGAAGGATATTTTTGTCTATTAAAAAAAAATTCTTGTCCCAAATACTTAGATACTTCTTGAAAATTTACAAATTTTGAGAAAGTCTCAGACTCAGATTCCTGCTCAGATTGTGAACTCACGTGTTCTTTAATTTTTTTTAATTTATTACGTGGCACTTTTATAATAATTTGCAGTGAAATTTTAATCAAATTTTATACCAGATAAATACTGTAATAATTTTGAAAATTCTTTGAATAAAAATCTTCTACAGAGATTCAAAAGTTAGAAAGAAATTTCAACAAGTCCTACGTGACAATGGAAAGAGTCTAAAGTAGCACCTCTGTCAAACCATAATGAAATTCTAAGAAAAATCATCTTCATTGTAATATGTCCTTGCTTTGTTAGTGTCTGTTGATCAAATGTTTCCGTAAGAACCCCAGGTTTTACATCATTCCTTTTTAATATATCTCCCTTTATTAAAAAAAAAATCTTCATTTTGAAATGGGATAGCTAAAGAGTACTTTTTTATTTTAAAATTAGAACAAAGTTTACAAACAATAACTTAAAATTGAATGGACCTATTTGCATTTTTCTCAACTTGCTATACTTTACTGATCCAGTCCAAGTCTTACCCTCAAAACGGACAAGCAATTCCTCTTCAAAACGTGAGAATAATTTATTAAACTATGGTTTTCATTTTTTTTTAGTAGCTAATTTGGATGTCAAATTACATTATGGATTTTCGGTTTGGTAATCAAAGGTCTTGGCATCTTGCTAACTGAAGGACATATATAAGCTAACATTTTTTTTTGGTTTGGTGTCTCGATCGTATAATCTAAAGAATTGGATAATCTTACACATTCACCTTATTATTTTTAACTTTATTAGATTTTATATGATTTCAATTAATTTTACTATTTCTTCTACTAACTTACAATGTCATACTAAATATAAAGTCTAAATACTACAGTATTATCTTATACTATGACATTCAAGTTATATAATAATATAAAATAATAATGTGTCAAATGTGTTTCATGGTTGCATATGCATGCAGGTTATATATTAAGAAAAAAATCACAAATTTATTTTTTTTAAAATGTAATGCAATGTTAAGAAAAAGTGTTGCACCAAAGGTAATTGTAAGAGGTATTCAGTTAAAAAAAAAAAAATCATTGTGAGAAGAATATCCTTGACATTTTGTCCCTGACCCCTCGTCCTCTTAGGTTTGAAATATTAAGGTTTTTTTTTTTACCAACCAAATATTAAGGTTTATGTTATAAGTTTTGAACATGTCAGGTATGAAAATAACTGTATAAAAACATGTTAATAAAATTACATATTAATGAGGGGCGGATGGAGCCTAAACATTGAGGAGGGACCGAATTTTAGAAAAATAATCTCTATTTTGTATCATTAATTTAAATTTTTAATATTTATTATAATTAATTATTCAAAATAATGTTGTAACTTATAAACAATATGAAATGATAACTTATTGTATAATTATATGATATTTTAAAAAATTAAATATATATGCACACAAAACAAAACTATATATGTAATATGTTAATATAAGAAAAATTATAAAAAATGTTAAAAGTTTGTAATTTCAATACATTTACATATAACATTGTACATTGATGATCTGAACAAAAAAAATTAGGATTTATCCTCAAATTTTATAAAAATAAATCAACATATGTAGATATTTTAAAAATTATATGTTTAACATACTTAAACAACTCTTAATTAATTTTATATGTAAATTAAATAAAATAAATAAATCTATATTTATGCAAATGTATTTTTATGAAAACTAAATGCAAATAAATTTATAAAAAATGGATTATCATGTATAATAAAAATATTTTAATAAACTAATAATATATATTTTATTTATTTTTTAAATATATCAATAATATATGTGATGTATATATAATATATTTATTTTGTGTGTAGTGTATATAATATTATATACATATATAATGTGAGTGTATGTAAGGGAGGAGACCAAATATGTATTATTATTATTGTTATATATTATTGTGTGTGGGTGTATGTTATATATATATATATATATTGAAGGAAAGGTGTAGGAAGTGAGGGGGCAGGGGGCGAGGCCCCCTCCCGCCTTCAACCTACATCTTCCCCCTAATATTGATAAGTCTGTGCATATATAAATATCTTATGGGTACGATTATAAGAGAAATCCTCAATTTTAGTACAATTATTGCTGATTATAAAATGAAGTATTGATGTGTGCTTAATTGTTAGTGGATAGTTCTGTGCGTGGCCCATCATCATTCAAAGCTCTAGCACTTGAGTCCGAAACGCAAGGACCTTTAAATTACTTCTATGTTCTAGTATCTACCATTGCTTAGCTGGCGTATCTAGTAGAGCTTAGCTGTCATCTGCTAGGAACATAGTCAGAGTTGCTAACGTAACTGATTAGTTAACACTTGTTCAATTTGTTAGTGTATATTTGGTTTGTCTTTCTATAAAAATATTTTTAGAATAATTATAATTTATAAAAATAAAATTTAGATAAAAGTAAAGAAATTTATTAAAAAGCTGTTTGAATGAAAAAAAAATAATAATAATTAAAAAATATAATTTAATTTTTAAAAAGAAAAACCAAACATGCACTTAGTAATTTTTTGAACCATAAGTCTTGAATACTGTATCAGTGAGTTTCAGAAATAATAAAGTTTTATTTTCTTTCATTCCTTTCTCTGAAATTCTTGCATTAATCACTTTGGAAGATTTTAAGCAATATCAGTCGAAGGAGAAAAGGCAACATCAACAGATGCTTTAATCAAAGAAAGGATAGACACAAAGTATCCAAAAGAGCACAGAATTGAAGATTCCAAGCAATATCTTAAAAGATAGTGAAACGTGGATTTCGCACAAAACCACTCCTAATCCCTGATGTCTGATTATTTGTGTTTCGTCTCCCACTTCCCCACATCACGCTAGGGGTGTGCATTGGAGTTTTGGGCTTTATTTGATTTAAAACTTGAATAAACTGAAAATCAAAATAATGATAAAAAACTAAACCAAACCATAATATTTTGATTAATTTCACTATTTGCAATTCATTTAGAACTTTGGTTAAAATAAAATGACACAAATTTTGAAGAAAAATACAAAACCTCGGAAACATTAAAAAATTTAGAATTATATATTCAAATATATATATTCCACATAAATAACACTAAAAAATATTTCTATATAAAAAATACAAAAAATTTAGAATAATATAAACCTAAATTTAACATCATTCATAAAAATATTTATGACAGTGAATTGAAAAAAATAAAAAAATTAAAATCCAAACCCTCTATAAAAAATGCTAAGAAAATTAGAAAGAAAAATTAAAAATACTATATTTTGATCTGGTATTAAAACTTGCAAAAAAACATAACATTATAATAAATTAAATACTCAATAAAAATAACAAAAATAGAAAGCTCGGTTCGATTAAGCCTATTTAGGTTTTTCGGAGATTGCCAGATGCTCACCGGAGAATGAGAGCTCAGCCAAGTAGAGATCTGGAAAGTGGTGAAAGTTGGAGACAGTGAGAACAAGAGAGATAGAGAATGAGAACTGAGAAGACAGTGAGGAGAGGAACGCATGAAAATATTCTAGTGGCTAGACCAAGCGTGCATAATTGCCGATGCGTGTGAATCTTAACTTTTACGTATATTTTTTATTTAAAAGTCATAGGCTATTTTTCAAAGTCAATACCGAATCAAACTCATATAATCGAAATTTTTAAGAAAATTAATTAAACCGAACCGAACAACCGAACTAATTAAATAGACTTAATATGATTTGGTTCCATATTCAATTTGAACTCTCCCCTATATCACGCTAATAAACTTGTCATTAACTAAGCTGTTAAGTAACTTAATTAGTTTATCTGTTAATCCACATGTGTTTCATTAATAAAAATTTATTTGTATATAATACTCTCTTTATTTCAGTTTATATTGCACTTTTAACTAACGTATATAGACTAAGACAATAATTAATAACTAATAAAATTTTCTATTTTTTTTCAAATTACCCTCATTAAATGTATTAGGAATAAAATATTTTAATAATAAATAAATATTTGGCCCTATTAATTAGGGGTAATTTTGGAAAAAGAAAAAAATTACACTACCTAATTTGTAAAGTGTACTATATTATGAAACATAAATTTCTTTAAAAATTATACTATATAGCTAAACGGAAGGAGTAGTTAATTATATCATTACTAAAAATACCCGTATTATTGGACAGATATGATCATACAAGCCATCAAAAATAGTATAGTTCGGACTACATATTTTCCTTTGGTGAAAAAAAAAAATATACATACTTTTGGCTTCATTAATTCATGTGATACAAAATTAATGTGACGCCAGCGCCTACTTAAGGGCAGGATGAGCTTCCCATTCTCCGCACACAGCAAGCTCAACGGTGAGAGTAAGCCGTGGCTTCCTCCATGAGAATACTTATCATGTTCTTCTCTTTTTTTGCTTTATTCTCTCTCCATCTCCAAGCAGTGTCCTCTGCTTCACCTTTCCCTTCTTCCATCATCACCACCCAACACCCACTCGACCCTCTCACTAAAGAAGAGATCACCCTCATCAGAACCATCGTCCTCAAGAAACACCACTCCAACATTTCCTTCCACTACGTCGGCCTCGACGACCCCGACAAGACCACCCTCCTCAAATGGGCTTCCACGCCCCACAAAAACCTCATACGCATCCCTCGCCTCGCCTTCGTCATAGCCATCGTAAAATCCGAAATCCACGAGATCCTTATCAACCTCAAAACCCAACAAATCGTCTCCGATAATATTCGCAGCGGCAACGGCTTCCCCACCCTAACCTCGGACGAACAAAGCGAGGCCATTTTGCTGCCATTAAAGTACGGTCCCTTCGTTGAATCCATCAAGAAGAGAGGGCTCAACTTGTCGGACGTGGTGTGTTCGACTTTTACCCTAGGGTGGTACGGGGAGACCAAGAGTATTAGGGCTTTGAGAGTGGAGTGCTTTCTTATGGGAGAGACGGCCAATATATATGTGAGGCCCATCAATGGGATACTCATACTGGTTGATATTGACAAGATGGCGATTATTCAGTACCAAGACAGAGCCGTGGAGCCTGTACCTAAGGCTGAGGATACTGAGTATCGGGCCGAACATCAACGGCCACCCTTTGGTCCTAAGCTTCATGGCTTAGCCTCGTTTCAACCAGAAGGGCCTGGATTCAAGATCGAAGGCCATAATGTCAGGTATCTAGCACTGCTATAACATGAGAGTTAGCGGTTTGATGAACTACTAACAGAGTTAGCCCTGTATGATTGGGTTTTTTTTAAAGTAAGGGGAAGGGAAGGGATGAAACTTGTTTGGTTCTTAAGATTGGGGGGATTTAATTCCCCCCAATTTTCTTTCCTATTTTTTTATTGTTTTTTTTTAATTTGGAAATTTTTTGAGAAAATTGGATTTTATTACTCAATCTCCTTCAATTTCTTTCTGAATTAAACAAAATTTTATTAAAATCCCTCAAATCCCCTCTTCTCGAATTTCATCAAACAAGAAAATTTTAAAGTCTCTCCAATCTCCTCCTCTTCAATCCTCTTTATTAAAATCCCTCCAATCCCCTCCTCTCAGTTGAACCAAACACAATCTTAAAAGTTTAACAGTGTTTTTGGTAAAGAGGGATGGGAAAGGAAGAGAGGGAAGAAATTTTAATGGAGATAAGGGAAGAGAAAGAGAGATGGGATATGGAGGGAATGAGAGCAAAAAGAAGAGAATTAAGGTGAGGGGAGAAATTTTAATAATTTATTATTTAGTTCAGAAAAGCAAGAGAGAGAAAAATAATAATTTAATTATTTTATGCTTAAAATTAAAAATGTTTTCTATCATTTTTATGAGTATAAAAAATAAAATTATATTTTAATATTTTATATTCATACTTTATAATTTTATACTTAATACTGAAATTTTTTATATTTATTTTTTGAGATATGAGACTTAAGTGTAATATTTTTTTATATTGGGATATTCAAGTAAATATTTTTATATTTTTAAAATTTTTTAGTGATTTTTTATTTTTTAAAAAATATTTTTTATTTAAAAAAGAATTAAGCTAAAAAGAAATTGTCCCTCCCGCATCTCCTAATGTCAGAGGGAACATTTTGACGCCTCCTCTTAAATTGTCATTTCAAAAAATTGGGGGAATGGAGGAACTTCCCTTCCCCTTGTCTAGAATGGATAGATTTTATGAGGGGAGGAGAATAACTTCTCTCTCCTCTCTCTACTAAATACCCATACTAAAGAGGGGCTAAATGTGTGTACTAGGTGAGGCCATGGGTCTCGATCGATTAATTACTGTTTTTGATAACGCCTATCATCTAGTCTGGATGGCAATAGTCATATCATGTTTAGCTGTTTTTGATAACTGTATTTGTTAATGAAAATGATTTTTTCTGCAAAATTTGTTAATGAAAATGTAAAATGTATAATGCTTTTTTGTAAAAAAAATAGGAAAGGTAATCATGCGTCGTAAAAAGATGAATTTATTGTTTTAATTATAAAACCATTAAAAATAATTAAGGTTTTTCAGGAAAAAAATATATGTGTTGATCTAAAAAGTTAATAAAGCTCTTCAAAATAAATCTGATTAATTACATATATAGATTCAGAACTGGTTATAACAAATTTTTTTCTAGAAGTAAATTGAAGATCAATGAATCAAACAATCCTGACTAAACAAAGCGTGTGTGGGGCTATCAATGTGTTGCAGCTGGGCCAACTGGAGGTTCCACGTAGGATATGATGTGAGAGCAGGTGTAGTAATATCGCTGGCGTCAATCTACGATCTGGATAAACACAAGTCTCGCAGGGTGCTATACAGAGGCTACATCTCGGAGCTGTTCGTGCCGTACCAGGATCCATCGGATGAATGGTACTACAAGACATTCTTCGATGCCGGAGAGTTCGGGTTCGGACAGTGCATGGTGTCGTTGGAGCCACTCCGAGACTGTCCTCCTCATGCTCAGTTCATGGATGCTTACTTTGCTTCCCGCGATGGAACCCCCACCCTCCTCGAAAATGCCTTCTGTGTCTTTGAACAGCACGGCAATATCATGTGGCGTCACACCGAGACTGGCATTCCCAATCAAACCGTCGGTTTTGATTTTTCTTTTTTCTTTTTTCTTTATATATATATATATGGAAACCATCTGAATCTTTTTTAAAAAAAAAATGGTAATATTGTCACGTGCTTGAAATTGAAAATGTCTTATTTTGATAGATTCGAGAGGTCAGATCGGAAGTGAGCTTGGTGGTGAGATCGGTAGTGACAGTGGGCAACTACGACAACGTTATCGATTGGGAGTTCAAGCCCAGTGGTTCCCTCAAGCTTGGAGTATGTGCCATTTCTCTTTTTTTTTTAATATGAAAAAGAAGAATGAGACCTTCACATGGTCACTGTCCTGGGGCAAAGACATGCCTATCACATGGCAGACATGTATTATCCTACGTATGAAGACGAGCAAATTCTCTTAATAATTAAATCCAACAAATTTTAGAAAAAGCTAGTCTTAAAATTTTGGGTTAATTTAATTATTTTAAAAAATTTATGTTGAATTTTTTTTTAAAAGTTACTTTCATATTTCAAGAAAGTTATTTTAAAATAAATTAAAATTATAGCCTTCTGCAAAACTTAGCGTAACAATTCTTAATTTTATGAATTTCATAATAAGTCCTGGAAAACTCGATTAAAACTTCGGGTCTTAAATTAGTTTATAATATTTAAAATTGTTTAGCCTGAACTTTTTTAAGATCTAAATCTTTAAATGTAAAATTTCTGCAGTGTTTCTTCAACAGAAATGAAAATGTGAAAAATTAGAACACCAAAGTTAATTTAGTCAATTATCTGAAGAATTTTTCTTTTGGCCATCTGAGAAAAATTATTCTCAAGACATGATCTTTATTTTTTAATTTGTATTATCTAATGTTGTTTCCCTGTTCTTTGAATAGATATCACTCTCTGGAATGCTAGAAATTAAGGCAGTGAACTATAAGCACAAGGATGAGATCAAGGAAGAACAACATGGAACATTGGTGTCGGAGAACAGCATAGGAGTATACCACGACCACTTCTACATTTACTACCTTGACCTTGACATTGACGGTGAAGAAAACTCCGTCGTGAAGACAGATCTGAAGCCTGTAAAGGTCACAGACCGTAGCTCCAAAAGGAAAAGTTACTGGATAGCCGAGACTCAAACTCTGAAAAACGAATCTGCCGCTATGATCAAGCTGGGAGGTAGCCCGTCGGAGCTAGCTATTGTAAACCCTAACAAGAAGACCTCCGTCGGCAACGAGGTGGGCTACCGCATCATTCCGGCGATGCCAGCTCATCCCCTTTTGACTGAAGATGATTACCCCCAAATACGAGGAGCTTTCACCAACTATAATGTCTGGGTTACTCCATATAACAGGAGCGAGAAGTGGGCCGGCGGAGTATACGTTGATCAGAGCCATGGGGATGACACTTTGGCCGTTTGGACTAAAAAGTAAGATTCTACTTTACTTTTCCTTCGTCAACAACTAAAAAAATCAGTTCATATATCTAATTATTGAAGATTATAAGAATAAATGCTTTAGATTATAATTATAAACAACTAACACGTTAGCATATACAATTCATTTGTATTGAAGCGATCCTAATATATATTTGTATTTTGCAATGGGAAATGAAAATTGCAGGAATAGGAGGAATATTGAGAATAAGGACATAGTGCTGTGGCACGTGGTGGGGATTCATCATGTTCCATCACAAGAGGATTTCCCAATAATGCCATTGTTGAGCACTGAGTTTGAGCTGAGGCCAACCAACTTCTTCGAGAGGAATGCGGTTCTCAAGACACTCTCTCCCAAATCTTTCAAATGGCCAACCTGCAGCCCCAAGCAAAACTAGCTTCGCTTCATTAATTAGTAGTGTGGAAGCTTGCACATTACTGTTAATCTTGATGAGGAAATAAAGGGAGAGAGTGTGTAATTTAATGATTAATGTGCAATGTTATGAAGTAAAACATTGAAAAATCAATATGTGTGGACGATTGAAAAGTGTTAATCGAGTATGTTTCATGTTGCAATATGCCGTTTTTGAGAATTGAAGAGCTGAAGGACCCTTCTTTATCTCTAGTAGTAAATGATGGTCGATCCTTATAAGGTGAAAATTAAAGATACCTACAATTGAGTTGTTTCTTTCAAATTTTGTTGTTATGTACTCCCTTCTCAAATGTAAATTATTTTTAATTACCTTATATATATATTAAAAAATTGTTAAACACTTAAACTCACTATATTTGTCTCTAATTTATTTTTCATATTTTTTCTTAATTAAATATTATATCTATCTAATAATAAATTACATTATTTTGGTTCAATATAAAATTTAATGAGAGTATTTGGGAAAAAATTTATTTAATCATATCAATATAATTTATATTTTTAACTATAAAAACTCTTTTTTCAATAATTTATATTGGAGATCAGAGAGTAGCTTGATTAATAATTTGGATAAACCTCTAGCACATACACTAAAAACTTCCCTTTCTTTCGTTGATCCATACATTGAAGCACCGTAAGATTATCAAAGTAAGAAAATTCATTTATGAATACAAAAGAGATATAAAAGAAAAGTTAAGGTGGCTTGAGGCCATTGAAGCCATTGATTCAGGCCTACCAAACATTTTCGCCACCTCCTGCATTATTAAAACAATCTCATGTGCAGTGTGCCTCGTTAGGTGGTTTTGTTTAGTTTCATAAATTTAATTGGCAAAAAAAATATTATGTGTACTAAATTGATATTTAAAATAATAATACACACATACTAATGTTGTCAAAATTGGATCCACTACTGATTAGTCAAAATGCTAATTTTTGGTTCAATGATGAGACCTTGATTGAACATAATCAAATTAATATATTAAAAATATATTATTAGAATATTATATATGAATAAAAAAATTAAAAATATTGAAGATTATTAAACTTTTCAATAAATAAATGATGTTACTCTTTTAATTTAAAATTATCTTAATTAGTTATGATTTTTTTTAAATTTTTAACCTAAAATTTGCATTATCCTTTTATGGATGTAGATTATATAAATATTGCACAGAGATTATATGTATTACATATATATTGCACAAAAATTGCACATAAATTTTATATAGATTGTATACATTATTGTCTTTTAATGTTTTTTGATAAATGATTTTGCAGCTTAAAAGGTTAAAAAATGATATGATTAATTATTAAGTTACATTATACTAAACTTTCTAATGATTTTGCCTAAAACCTTAAAAAGTTTCTATATAGTATATACGGCCTTGAAAGGTTAATACATTACTACAACACATATTCCTTTGCCAACTCAAAACTCCGATCAAAGTAAGGGTTCAAATGAATTTGGGTTTGCTTAATTAATTATAGTAAAAAAAAGAGAGAGGATCAACATATACATGCTTTAATTAGATTTTTTTAATCATACAATAATTATGTAATCACATACCTAGAAAGCAAATATCTATGATAATTTGAAAAGAAAAAGAAAACATGATAAAAAACACATCGATGTTTGGCAAATCCAAATTTATTCAGTGATGCTAATTTCAAGTTTTTACACAACTCCATCAAATACATATATTCTGATCCAATAATTTCAACAGGAAAACACAGCTAATTTTCATACTCACTAAGGGCTTGTTTGGTTTGCATTTTTACAAACCAAACTGTACTTTCTAACTATCATTTTCTCTTTTTTCATTCAAACAGCTTTTCAGTAAACTTCTCTACTTTTATCCAAACTTCATTTTTGTAAACTGTGATTATTCTAAAAGTATTTTTACAAAAAGATAAACTAAACGGACACTAATATGTGAATGTGTATCAAATGAAAAAAAAAGACATAATAACAAAAAAATGTATCATGCAAAAAATAAAATTAGTATAAATTCTAAGAAGTTTTTAGGCTAAAAAATGTTGAAAGTTAATATAAGATCCATCTTTCAAACTGAGAAGAGAGAGCCTTGTTATCAATCTTTCTGAGATTCAAAAATTCAAATGGTAAACCATTTTGCTCTAAACGGAAGAGGGTCCATCCAGTTGATATTCAAATGGTCTTGCCCAAACTAAAAGCTACAACCAAACTGGTTGGTGGTGGACTACAGCACTACACCACCATATATAACCAAAATGTGGCGCGCACTCCCAAAACTACACCGTCGTCCTTCACCACAGGTCATCCTATGTGTGTGTGTATATATATGATATGACTAAGGGGGAAAAAAGTGAGGACAAAAATATTTTCAAATCAGAACCTCTCTTAAAATATTTTAATTACTATAAAATAAATTCTTAAGTTAAATAAATTAAAATTTTAATTGATAATCTTGATTTAGAAATATTTTCTCTTTCCTTTTCTCAGTTATTTTTTTTGCTCCTCTGGCCACTGAGATTGCTTTTCAGTTTTGCTGATGAAAAGGACATGTGTGAAGCCCTTTGACTAAAGGTTCTCCTCTGGCCACTGCGATTGCATTTCAGTTTTGATGATGAAAGGATATGTGTGAAGCCCAAGGTATATCCAATATAAGATCCTTATCTTCAAAGGTATATCCAATACAAGATCCTTATCTGTGTTCAAATAGATATTTTCTTTTCTTTGGGATTGGGACCTCATACTTCAATTGGATGCTCGTTTTCATAATGAAATCGTACATGATTATGTGATGAATCATCAACAATATTCAATTGGCATGGGCTTTTGGAATTTTTAATTGCAAGTTTTTTCCTAAACCTTTTAGTGATCCTTTTCCGCTTTGGATTTGCGGCCCGAACCATAGAGGTCTGACTTTGGGGTTTGAGACCACCTTTGAAAGTGATAATTTTTTATATTTGTTAAACAATTAATTTTTAAAATTTTAACTGTCATTTTCTTTTAAGTTATATATGTAATTAATTGATAATTAATTGTCAACCTTTTCTCATTGCTCAGTGGAAGAGGTAGTTTTTGTGTCTGAATCCCTTCTGATGGAGTGTTTCTATTGTTTTTGTTAAAAAAAATTAAAATTTAAACGAAATATAAGGTATTCTTTTGTTTTCAAATTATAATTTAAAGTCGATAAAATGTTAGTCAAATCTTAAAAAAATTGTACCTTTTTTTAAATTTATGATTAAAAAAAGAAAATGTCTTTTTGCTTTAATGAGTTAATAGTTCAAATTAATTGTAAATCAGTATAACATAAGATTTAATTTTGAAAACTAGACACTTTTTTTGTGTATTTTGATTAATACTTATGAATTTTATGGTTTGGTTTAAATTTTATATTTTATATTACATATTGATATATTGATTACATTAATATGTCATATTGATACTGTAACACCTTATATTTAAGTCATTTTTCATGTATTAGATTCTAATTATATTTATTATTGCATTATTAGAGACTTAATTGTATAAAAATATCCAAACAGATTTTTCTAAAATTCTGGGTACTGTTCATTGTATCATTTCCATTTTACCCGATAAACTTCAAAAATTCATAACTAATTCTAGAAAAATCATTTCATAGTTATTTAAGTCTCTAAAAATATATAAAAAGATTCTTTTCATGGAAAAAATATGAAATAGAGTATTTTTTAGACCAATTCATACAATTTATCTCTCAAACATTTATTATAGATTTGGTCAATTTCTCTTTCCCAGGATTTTGACCTTAATTTTAAAAATTCATATCTCACTCTACCCTTAACCAATTTATACATTCCTTATGTCATTGGAAAGCCCTATAAGTCTACATTTTAGAAATATGTTTCTTGCATATTTATTCAACTTGTATAGGGTATGACATTAACTTAACTATTATGGGTTAGAACACTACCTCAACTGAAACAGTTTTAGGAGAAATTAAATAACTCATTTTTTATAGCTCCAAATGCTTTCAAACCAGTGACATTCGTTTCCTAAGACTTAGAGTTTTCCAGAAATGCAAAACATTGAATTTTTAGAGCTTTGGACAATTTTCTATTACATTTTAAAATTTCCAGTATTCACGGTAAAAGTTCTAGTTTTTTCTCTACACTATCATATTATAAACCCTAACTTTGAAAATTCACCATAAATTATACACTTATCTAATTTAAGTGTTCTTTCACTATATAGAAAGCTTATTCCATCTACTTTTTGAACATACCTAACACTTAAGTAGTATACCCTATTCACATGAACAATACCTTCGTAATTCTCAGAGTGTTTTAATTGAGCATTTCCAATCATAGCTTAACAAATTAAACTTCACAGACATAATACATCATCATTTATTGTACTAAATCCAAGCATAACATTTCATAATGCTCTAATGATCACAATAGCATGGAGATACAGATTTAGTAGCATATTTATAGCTTTACATATCATTTCAAACTACAAGATCATAACTTGGGAGCAATATCATGCTTCATCATCATTCTTCTTTCTCCTTAGCACTCTTGACCACTTCTTGCCATAGCTTGGGCCTAGTCATGATGATCATTTGAAAGGGTGAGATTCAAAGAATTTTAGTAGTTATATCCAATTATGCATTCATATCATCATATTATTTTATAAAATCATCAATAAAAATCATAACTTCATATTATACCATACAATTCCATAAAAATTTTGGCATGGTAACACTTTATAAAATGGACATCCTAGGTTCATAAAACCCTTCAAACAACTAACCAACAATGCAAATACATCACAAAGCATTCAAACAACTATATGGCATAGTCATATTATTATGGAAACACAATATAATAACATTAAGTATAATAGGGAAAATAACTACCTTCTTGACTTTCTTTGTTTTTCTCCCTTTGTACACTCTTCCTTTAATCATCAAACACATTCTTGAACCCTAATATAACACAATTTAAGGTCATTAGCCACAAATTTGATGATCCCCTTCACAAAGTGTATATACTTGGACTAAAAATTCCATTTTGCTTTCCTTAAGATATTTCTTGTACAACACACTTGTATTTACATAATTTGGACCCAAAAAATCCATTTTGGGGGTCAAAATCATGAAATTTTCTCCCTATCATGAACCCTAATTCTGCCAAAATTTAGCAAAATTGTAGAAAAATCACAACTCAATAAAATTGTAATCTAATGGTATATTCTTACATCTTGAAGCTTATACAACACTTTTCATGGATTACTTTTTTCATGGCTTCATTTTCTTTCTCTACTCTCTCTCTCTCTCTAGGAAGAAATTTTCAAAGGTAAAATGGAGAGAAATAATCCATAAAATACCACAATAATCAAGTATATACAATATAATAATCATAGAAACCTACCTTGGAAGTTTGAGATCTTGAGAGTGCTTCTTGTTCTCTCCCTTTGAGCTTTTAGTTTCATGCCTTCTCATCCTCTTTCTCCTCTGGTTCAGACATGAAATGGGCTAAAGAAGATGAAGCTTTATGACTTAATGGAATATTTAAGTAATAAAATAACTTAATTAACTTTATCTTTGAGTTTATTACTTTTTCTTCTTCAAAAAATTTTTGGAAAATTTCACATGTGTCCAAACCTGTGTTCAGACGTGGCTCACCTTATTTTTTTAGCAAAATATTGCTTCAATAATTTTTATAAACTAAATACCCTATACCAATTAAATTTACCCGTACCGATTAAGTATTTTTTTCCAAAATTGTCACTAAATTGATACAAGATTATCCAGAAATTATTTTTGATCCAAAATTATTATCTTGGTCATAAGTATATTTTATCAAGGTTTATTCATTGTCCTTGAATTGGTATTGTCTTTTTCTGCAGTCTAAACTGACGTTTATCAAGTAAAATATTATTATTAAACCCTAACTACCTAATAAATATTATTTTGATCTTAATAGATTTCTTGTTATATTCCATCAGGTTAGGCTTATCAAGAGCTTCATTTTGACTATAATTTTTCATATTTTAAAAAATGCCCTTTACCCGAGGTAAATTTATAATTTTTGAAACTTTCAGGTTATTAAGTGTAATGTTCCCCAAACTTATTTCTCTTTTCCCGAGGTCATTCGTAAGGAACTAAATTGTAAACATTCTTAATTTTTAGAGCAAGAATACAATTTTCTCATGTTTCGTTTAACCTCAAAAAGTGACCTCTTTATCCTTCTTCACGCTTAATGGTGTCTCTCCATTTTTCCTAATTCCTTTTGTATTATACGATGTCAACTTTTTATTTTTGGACCTTAAATGAATTATTCATATTTTACTTCTAATTTAGGAAATGACCATTTTACCCTTAAGTTTGGTCAAAAACACAATTATCTATTCTTTCAGGCACTTTCTTATAATTTCACCCAAAGACCAATTTTTTATTATTTCTTTTTTACTATTCATATTAACTTTAAAATTGGTCTATCTCTCAACATATACCTCCCGGCTATGCAATACTTATACAGTTGCTCTTAGCTTGAAGCAGACTTTTCTTCAAGTGGTATATTATATATTTTCTAAGATAAGTTCTGGAATTAATTTTTGCTAAGAACCTTATGAAAAATTAATTTCAATTAAAAATAAAACATAACTTATTTTGAAAATTAGATGAGAAATTAATTTCTAGCATTTTCATCTCATTTCTCATTTTTTATTCATTTTATAACATCCCATAAAAATAGAGATATTACAGATACTAACTAGATATATTCTTTCATATAGTATGCATAAAATTTTTTTCAGATTATACTTGCTTGTTTAATATTAAAATTTTTTAAGTATATAAAAATTTTAATGAACAAAAAATATTCAATATCAATAAAATATATGAAAAAATTTGAAAGAGTAAAGAATTTTACAAAATTAAAATCTAGAGATTTTTTTGTCTACCAAAAAAAATTAGAGATTTTCCCTTCTCTTTCAAGAAAATAGTCTCACTTTTACAATTTATAATTAGTAGTTAGTGCAGTTTTTTTTGGTAAATTTTAAATCTAATCTTGTTGATTGATGTGTCTATTTTATACTTATTAAATACTCACATTTTATATCTATTTTCACATCAATATATCGTGATTTAATGCCTTTTGGCATGATTCTGTATAATTTTGAGTATATTTGTATTGTAGGAATATTTATGAGAACTTTTAAGCAAAGTAAAGGTAAAAAGGAGGAGAAACACATTGAGATACAAAGTCATATGATCCCCACATCTTCATTCACTCGATCACGAGTGAGGCAGCAAGAAGGAATGAAAATGTTGAATAGACCCGGCACTAGGTCCACCAAAGAAGGCATTTAGCCAGCATCAGGTGTGCTCATTCTCAAGAACAGAGATGCATTGAAGCTGAAGTTAGCATTGGCTCGTTACTATACAACAACATGTCTTTTACATGGTTACTATACAACAACATGTCTTTTACATGGTTTATGTGATTCTTGCGGGATTTTATGGGTTTTTAAACCTCTTCTATATAGAGGGATGTGATAGAAACACAAAAACTCATTTAGTCAAGCATTTGGAAGCTAAAGAACACTATTCTAACGCTTTTGGAGCAACTAGAAGCGATTATGAGGGAGAGAGAGCAAGAGATTGAGGGAGTTTTAAAACAACTTTCAAGTTTCTTTTTTTCCACATTTTTCTTATGTAGTTTTTGTTTATTGGTTTGGGATTATTACTGTGTGTTGAGATATTTTTTCTATGGATTGCTAAATTCTGAGTCAGGAGTAGAAATGTAACTTGCTTGGAATTAACTCAGTTCTATATTATTGATTATGACTTTGGAATTTAAGTTTGAATATTTGATTTCTATATTTCTTCAATTATATATGTGTTTCCTATTTTATTATTGATTTTGTAATTAATCACCATAAAGTCTAATCGGTTGTGAGTTTTAAGAATTGAAAGAAGAAAAGCGAGCATAGATTTAGGAAGACAAAAGTAAATAATTAGACTGGAGATAAATATAAGAATTTATGATAACTTATGTTATAGTTTTATGGTTTGGTTATATGTATGGGTTGCATAAGAGTGAATTTAACTCTAATTAAACAATAACTAATATGCTGAGAGATGATTATGATATAATAAACATAATTATTATTATAATTACATAGAGTCTAATTAAGAAAGTGAATCGAGTTATCACAGTAGGTGAATCCTTATTTTTTCACATTTTTAGTAACTTAATTAAATTTAGATATTGTCTTTGTTTGCTGATTTTTTTTAATTTAATTTTCTCAACTTAGTTATTGTTTGTTTTTTAGATTAAAAATTTGTGAGTTGATAAATTTTATAAATTTTTTTAAATATAATTTCGAAATATTCCCAACTTTTTATTATTAAAATTGATTCTCTGTACTTGTACGACCCTCTAAGTATATGCGTTCAGACCTATCATTGATATTAAAATAATAAAAAAATAATAACAATATGAGAGTAAAAAAGGAGAAGAAGAGAAAAAAAGAAAAGAAAAGAAAATCTCTAGTATTTCTTCAATTATTTGCAGACATTTTGATTTGTTTGATGGAGATGAGACATTTGACTGTGTTTTTTAATATGTCTGTGTCTACACTCCAGATGCAGTACTTCAATCATCCTCTTCATGTGTCAGGTTTTTTTTTTATTTTAAATATAAATTTCTATCAAAAAATATAAAATAATATTTATTATATAATATAAAAAAATCTGTATTTAATTTATAAGAAAGAGACAGAAATTTAATAAAAATAATATTATTTTTAAAATAATTAATTTTTATTTTTATTTTTAATTTATATGATTCAATTAAAATAATCGTGAGCAGCGAGGACGTATTCTTTGTTGACAGCATGTGTCACGTTTAGAAAAGACAGCCGTGTTGAAATGTTAGACATGTGTGGCTACTGTTGGAAACACATGTAAATTTCGATAACGTTAGTGTGTGAAACTGTTCATATGCGATATCAAATGACATTAATTATGAAATCGGTGAAAAAGAAAAATCAATACGGATAAATATATTTTTCATCGGAAAAAAAAACTACATTTCTCCCCGTTCTTGTTTTTTTTATTTTTTTGATTAATAAGCAACTGCAGACAATACAAAATAACTAGAGTACAACCTAGATGAATGCCACAGGAAAAAATGACAAAAAAAAAATGAGGGTCATAAAAGATCAAGGAGGGACAAGATGCAAGAGGACCCAAATCCGTTTGTCTTTGTTTAGGGATCCAATTGAGGGTGTTCATGAGTATAACTTGATTTGGTTTTAAGCAAAAATCAAATCTAGCCATATCAATTGAATTGATTTTTTCTTAGATTTTATCAGTTCAAAATTTAATCCGTTTAGTTTAGATTTGATTCATGTTTTTTTAATTTTAAAAAAATAATATTATTCTTTAAAAATTAAATTAAATATGTTACATATAGATACTTTATGATTACAAATTATATCTAAATAATTTACTAATCAATATACTTTATAAACATTAGAAAAGTGAAACAATACAAATATGATTATGAACAATTGGGTATATTTATATATTATAATTATCAAGTGTGGTTGAGGCTTCACTACACCAAAACCAAACTTAAATCAAACCAAGTTAATTCTATTAGGACAAAAATTGAAATAGATCTTATTTCAATTTGGTTTGATTCGGTTTTGAACACCTTTAAATCCAATTTACTACTTCCTACATTTCTCCATAGATGTAGGTGATGCCAATCAATAGCAATATATATGTGTTAAAATAACTATATTATATATTAATCATTAATAATGCGATTCATTTTAAATTTCACGCAACATATAAAAATGACCTCTAAGTTTTAGTCACATATTTAAGCTTGTATTTTTTTAAAACTTTTAGGTTTAATGTTAAAATGTAGTCACAATATGATGATCTCCATGTAAGAACTGCAAATTTTAATTGTAAACAAATATTTTAACTAAGAAGTCTTGCAATAGAAGGGACATAAGGTTTATAGCATCCTTCACAGCTTCATCGCAGCAGCCCTGGGCTACTCTCAAGAAAACTGAGTTTCTTTTCTTTGTTTTTTTTTAAATTCTCAAAATAGCTTTCAACTCTATGGCCACATTTAATATGTGGGAATGGGAACTCTGGAATGGGAATGGGAGAAGAAATCTATGATGATGTATGTTTGGTGTGCAGGATTTAAAAACCAAGGGAATTAGTAATTCCCATAAACGTGGGAATGAGCAATCCCAACTCCTCCATGGAAATGAGACTGTAACAATGGGAATAATAATTTTTGGACCAAATGACCCTTGCCCTAATCCATCTCTAGCAAGGGCATGGGTGACATCTTCTTCATTAGTAACCTTTATCGTTAGCCTCCTCCCTCTCCTTTATCTCCGACGTTGTCACCACCACCACCCAACTCTTCCCTGTCGTCATTGTTGACCATCCACCCATAGATCTTCTCCATCCTTGCGTCTAATCATCTAATCATCGTCGGCCTCCTCCCTCACCTTCGATTTCCACAAATCTCAACCATGGATGATCGGTGATTTCTCTGCCTGCAACCATTGCCGTTGACAATTGGAGAGCACGACTTTGATTGTTTTACTTCTCTATATATTGGCTTATCAGCAATGATGATGATAGAGAGATCTTTGATGAATGGTGAGGGAACAAATGCTAGTGAAGGGAGAGGGGGTGAAGGGTGAGGAATGCTGTGAAGATTGAAGGTCGACGGAGGAGATGAGAGGCGTGCGTGAAAATAGTTCATTATATTTTTGTTAATTTTTTTCTAAGGGCATTATAGTCTTTTAAAAAATTTTGACTTCTTTTCCATATCCAAGTTTGCTTGCATACCAAATATACTTTTAAAATATATTTCATCCTCATTTTCATTAACATTCCTATCATTTAAAAATCATTTTGCGTACTAAATGGAGCCTATCACTTGTAAATTTTATAAAATGTTTTTTTCTTAAGTTATTTATTTTTTAGGTTACCATTTTGAAGAAATCTTTGGATGCTGATTTTGATTTCTCATGAGTTTGTAGGAGTTTGTTCCCCGTTGGATTTCAGGATTTGATTTAAAAATGCAAATGTATTGTGTTGTTTATAATAATTCTTTCTGGGTTATTTGGATTCATTTGGTGGCCCTTGAGGCCAACATTATTTCAGCTTATTCACTGTTAAGGCGAGAAATCACCAATATATTTATATGTGTGTGTGTGTGTGTGAGTATATATATATATATGTTATAAATTTTAAAAACTATATTATTCACAAATTATAAATAGTCTGATTTCTTTAATAAATTATTGTGCTTTGGAATCCACACAAATTAAAAAAATAAAAAACCATCTAGTTTTAACATGTTCATCAATACGCTTCACAAAAAGTGGATCCTCTTCAACAGCCTCCTCTCAATCCACTCTTCATACGTTCCATCCGTCCAGGAAACTCAAGAAGACAAAGCATTTAAAAAAAAAAAATCATTGTCAGAAATAATGGGAGCCCTTGGATGCATCTAATGGTTAGAACATTAAAAACCAAATAGGTATCTCAATCTCCAGATCTGGAAATCAATACTTGCTCTTGTGAGAGTTGTGAACCACGATGAGGAGCACAGCGGACAGGAAGAGTGGAACATGAACGGAATCCTAAGATAATGGGATCATTCACAGCTTTAATTTCAAATGGGATCTCTTTATTCGTATGGGCATAATCAAAATAATGGCATCACGTTCACGTTTTTAACAATTATATGTGTGGGACCTGCATGTTGAATTTTTTTCCAACATGCCTCTTATAATGGGAGTTCTTTTCACCCTTCCGTCATGGTATGGTCACCGAGACCGAGGAGTATTTAGCTTTGAAGGGTGGTCCTTGGTGATTTACACGAGATTTCTATGTGCCCCCTACCGCTCGGGTCACAGTGTAAGCTGGTGAGGATGCAGAGGCCAGTAATGATGAGCATATTAATAATTGATGAAACAAGCCAAAAGCAGGCCTCCTTTCTCCGCAAAGATGTTAACAACAACAACGTGCTCTGTATATTATGGGGAAAAAAAACAGCATACTCTGCAAAATAAGTGTTTAGTGATAAAGAAAAAAAAATCTTATCCACTGCATAAATAACAGAACATGATGATATAATAAGGACAGCCAAAGAAAGATTGAATAAAAATCCTAATTCAGTTATTGAACGCCATACTCTGCTATCACATGCAAGGAATAAGATACTAGTAATTTCTAGCTGTATGATATTAATAATTAATAATTAATTCCAAAATGTTTTTTATAAGATTTTTTTATTAATCTTATTAAATTATATTAAAAGAACATTTTCAAAATTTTTTTCGTGAATTAATTTGTCTGTATAAAGGTTGTAAATTTTTTCAAGAAAATTATTTTTGTTGAAGAACCTAAAATCAAGTTGATTTTTTTTTACATATATTTTGAGTGTCATAGTCTAATAGCTATATAATAATATATCCTCGTTGTTGGACTCCTATCACATATTTTCTCTAATCTTGTGCCTCTAGTCCAAAATCTAGTGTAACAAATAAAATGGATCTCTTTAAGATCAAAATCTATAAAGTAGAACTTTTGTCGCAGTTATAATTTTCGGGTTTACAATCTGTGTTATGAGAAATGTAAATCACCTTTCTATATATATATAAAAAAAAACTAAAAGATATGAATAAAATTTAGGCCCACTTGAATATCCTTGCAGGAGAAATATCTGAGTGGATTCTTGTACATTATACAGATTACAGAATATGAAGACTAGCAACTTATAAAAATAATCATTTGTGATAAAATTTTATATTTAATATTAATATTGATTTCTATTTTCATTTGATATAATTTTTTTAGGTAAACACTAAGGGAATCCATCAATCGATAGCCGAAAATAATCTGATATAATTTTATTAACACTCTGTGAATTATAAAATTCTCTATTTTTACAAACAGAAAAAAATCATTATCCTCAATCCTTTATTAATATTAATCAGATATTTTTTTTCACACATTGCACAAAGCTTACAACGTGTGAATAATATGACTTGCTATATAATTTATTATATATATTGATATATTAATTCATATAAAGGATTATTTGTTTTCTGAACTAGAAGTATTTTACCTTTTTGTTTTGGTCAGGCAATAGCTAGAGTTGAGTTTGTTCAGCTATTTGGGTTTAGGTTAAGTTTCTCAGCCCTATTCAAATTCCTTCAAAAAATATAAAATTCAGGCCCAAATTCTACGAGGTCAAGCCCAAGTAGTTCAAACTGAGCAATGCTGTAGTACTAATATGTTGATTCCCACCCCCGAACCGAATGATTCCTCCTCTTCTAAGTCTACTCCGCGATCACATCCTATTCAAATTAAAGTGATTCTATATTATTAATTTAGATTGGTGTGAGTGGTAGGGGTTCTCATTCATACAGTAAGTGGATAGGGTTAGATTTTTAATCTTTATCGAGCAAACTTAATTAGGAAGTTATAAAACAAGACATTTCCTTCTTTTATTTCAAATTGTAAGACTCTTTCAAATGTATCAAACAAAATTAGGAAGAGTTGTGCTTCTACAACTAACTTCGACCCTTGTGGTTTGGTCCGTTTGGGTAATCCAATGCAGCAAGATCAGCCCCAATAAATTTTATAATCTCATAAGATTCTTTTGTTTTAACGGAAGTGAAGTGAAAGATGAACCGAATGAAGTCCGAACTAAGAAATATGGTACAAATAAAATGACATCGTGTTTTTATTTTGTTTTTCATGAAATAAAAGTGTTCAATACCAACTTAAGTTGGCAGAATTAAGTCGTTAGATGTTGAATTTATAACAACAAATCTAATTAGAAGTAGCATGCTCAGTAGTAGCTGGTTGGCCCAAAGGAAAAAAAGACTCAGTGGTAGCTATTTTATAGTACAAAAATCTAAGGGATAATCACAATTAAAAACGGATAGCCGGAATTAATTACAAAGTAGTACTTTTAACTAATAAATAGTAACAAAAATTGAAAGATTGAATGGTAATATTGAAAAGAAAAAAATAGTAAAAGATTTTATTTTATAATAAATTTATTATTTTGGTTATAAACTATGATTTCCCCAAAACTAATCTTACAAACCAGTTACCTAGATAATTAATCCCAATCTACAAACCTCGAAATCTAGCTATATCTAGTAGGGTCTAGTCCTTTTTTTTTTTTTATCCATACTTGAGTCTAGTGTTTACTCCCCCATTTAACAACTGTTTTTCCTTTTTTTTTTTTATTCGGTTTACGTTCTTCTGTTAAACCTCTGGAAATTCTGACTTCTTTCGGTGATTCAAAATTCTTTCTGGGAATCAGCGCAAGATGGAGATGGTAAGTTGAGTACAATCTTGATCTTCAGCTACATACGGCAACAAAGGTCGTTTAATTTCTTTTTTCTTTTTTTTGTTAGTGTTCACCTTCTTTTCTTTTCGGTAAATATGTTTGTTTGTTTTTTTTGACGGGCCAATCTTGATTTCGGCCTCAGTTTTGTCTGTGTTTTTTCATCATTTAATGAAATTCCTCTCTTTCATTAAAAAAAAAAATCATGTTCTTTCCTTTGTCCCAGGTTAAAATAAATATATGTAAAATAGCTGTAGTACTTTGCTTTTCTTAGAAAAAACCTGTTTTCTCACACATTTCTACGGTAATAATTTTTTTTTCCAGTTATATAGTCATAATTGTGCGGACACATATACATGTGTATTTATGTGTGCGTGTGTATATAAATATACATATGTGTGTGTTAAACTATTATTGCGCATGAGTTTTGAGACACGATGCCATGCTTTTATACTGTAGATCATGTTAAAAATCTTAGATTTAGATCTATATTTAAAATTAAAATATTACATTTTCTCTTCATATCTAAATATAGAGAAGGGAAGATATAAATACAGATCACTTGAGAAGCCATGCCAATCATTTAGCTAAGCAACCATA
The DNA here is from genome assembly GCA_026686845.1 of Adenanthera pavonina. Taxonomy (NCBI): domain Eukaryota; kingdom Viridiplantae; phylum Streptophyta; class Magnoliopsida; order Fabales; family Fabaceae; genus Adenanthera; species Adenanthera pavonina. The sequence continues at coordinate 8,831,221 of JAIVEN010000026.1, read as the reverse complement.
AGTATATATACTTCAAACCGCTTTACTTTTTTATGGATTTATTTGCAAGATATTAAAAGTTAGATTGATAATTAAATTGGTTAAGTCATTAATTTAAGATTTAATGATTCGATCATGGTTGAACCGTAATAAAATTAATAATTTTATAATTTTATATGTCATATATTATTAAAAAATATTATTAATAAGGTTCATAACATAATATTAAAATATAAATAAGTTAATATTTATTCATAATCATATTTTAAATTTAAATTAGTCAAATAATATTATATTTTCATATTATTTATTAAGTAAATTTATTATTATTAATAATTATGTATCATAATAATATTTAGGTTGTCCCAAGGATGATATAAAAAATAAATTTTAAATATTTTTAAAATAAATTATTTTGAGAACTTATTTTAAATTGGTCTTGTTCTTAAAATAATTATTTTAACTTATTTTGTTGAAACAAATTAATCAATATACGTAAGTAATATTGAGGTTTATATGAAAATTGATATATCTAAATAATAAAGAAAATTCATATCTTTCGGATAAAAAGTATTTTTATTTGAGCTTTCATGAATCAATAAACAAAAAGACATGATTAAACAAATTTTATTTTTCCACCTCCAATATATTGTGATTGATGGGCTTTAAAAATTATATATAAATTTTTTGTAAGCATTGTCGTTTTAAAAGTGACAGATAAATTTAAATAATTCTTTAAAAGTAACAATTAAAAAAAAGGAAATATGTACTATACATATTTTTTTTTTTACCAACATACATATTTTGTTGGTTGTAATTTTATAAAAATGAATAAATTCTAGCATTTTTTATATATGGCCTCTCCATGGTCATGTGGAGATTCAAACGTTAACCTTTTACACATTAATCAACAGATTATATATGCCTTGTTGTTTATTAAGTAATTTAATGTGTTAAAATCGAGTATTTGTATATTAACAAGTGTTGTTTAAGGTACTTTGACACTTGTTTTTCTAACAAGATCTTGGATTTGAGTTCTTTTGAAAAACAATCACTTACTAAAAATATCTTATGTTGGTAAAATTTCATTTGATTCGGATTAATCAAAGTTTAGTATCACTTTTAAAAGTCAATTAACATAATTCTGCCAAACTTGTTAGTTTATTGAATATATTCTATGCGTATCCGAAACAAATTAAATAGCTGAATAAAACAAAAATGAAAGTCCACATGTGATTATACAGAACACACTAATAATGGAAAAAGCCAAAAGCACTACAAAAAAATACCCATTTAGATATGAATTTTAGAGACAGATTAAAATCTGTCACTATTAGAGATGAAAATAGAGACGGATAACAAATTTTTTGAGCAAAATAACTTTCTTTCATATTAAAAATAATGGAAAAGTATTAGAGACGGAGTTTGAGACGGGTATATATCGTTTCTAATAAAATCCGTCTCTATATCCGTATCTAATAATATGACAGAGACAGACTTAGTAACAACTAATTTTTCATCACTAAAATAAAAAAGTCTGTCTCTATATCCGTCTCTAAAAATATCCTATTATTTCTTGAAAATTCTTTAACATTTAGAGATGAATTTTGTGACGGATGTTTTTAATTTATTGTGATGGATAAAAATTTGTCACTAAACCTATCTCTAATTTTTTTTTGAGATGGATTTAGATACGTATTTTTAGTGAATGCAACAATAAATGTCTTGCCCTAAATTCGTCTCTAATATCTATTTAGAGATGAACTTAGAGACGCATTTGTAATGAACGCAGCAACGGGTGTCTTGACTGTTTCTAAATTAGTCTCTAATTCACATTTAGAGACGGGTTTAGATACGGATTTTTTTTTTTAAATTACTTCAATTTTATATAGTATTATTTTTTAATATTGTAATATGTTAATTTAAATTTTGAGAGATATTTTCAAATTTTAGGTATTTTTTAAATATTATAGTATGTTAAATGGACCAAACTCATGAGTTAACTAATTTAAGTTAAGTGAATTGTATTTCTAATCATATTAAAAGACATTTCAAAAAGCGACCTTAAACTAAACCACCAGAATCCTAAAACCTAATGTTTCTTTTATTTTTTTATGAGCATGCTTGGTAGTTGATGGAAGAAGATCGAGAAATTGAGAATATAGGATGAGAATGAAAAATAAGAAATGAAGGAGAGAGGAGATATATAGAGAATTTTAAGATTAGAAATAGTAAAATGAAATTAAAGGAAGCGTTGAAGTTTTAAGAAATTTTAGACTAAAAGAGAACGTAAGCAATTTTATCATAGATGATATTTAATTGTCCTAGTAATTAACAAATATCTAGAATCAATTAATATTAAACAATATTTTTTATTTAATTAGTAATCCATATGTTGATAAATTTTTTATATTGGATATGTTTGTAGAATTGATTTAAAAAAAAAGTTTATCTTTAATAATATCATTTGGTTTAAAATATCTAAGTAGATTATCTTAATTTTATTAATTTATTTTACTTTGAATTAATAAGTTAATTTTTAATTCTATTTCATGATAATAATTTCAAAAAATTGTGACAACAATAAATTTATTATAAGCTTATTAATCATTAATTCTTTCTAAATCAACCTTCTTTTGAGAATTTACATCTACATTTTAAAATTAAAGTTAAAAGTAATAATGATACTAAAAAATAAATCAAATCAAAATCAAATAAAATTTCAATCCTTTTTCATTAGGAATCCATAATTAAATTTATGGTGTAAATAATAAAAAGATATGTTCCTTTCTAAATTTAAAATGGATATATATAATACTTAACCAAGATTTTGGGTTAGATCATGGACTGACATAAAACTCGATCATATCTGGTTCCCTCCCACCTCTAATATATATTAAGCATATATATAATATAATTTATTAAATAATCTAAAATACAATATATATATATATTATATGATATGAGTATGCAAAAAATAACATAATAAAATATTAAAACATATGGATCATAAACATAATATATATAATTATTTTTATTTACAAATAAAAATTAAATTCAAAAGTTGGCTAGGAAAATAATTTTTTTCTTTCCAAAGAAAAACAAATATATTTATAGGAAAATTATTTAAGATCTAAACAAAATAATATAAATATTCATATAAATATAAATATATATAAATAAAATATTTTATGATATTAATAATTGAATATAAAACATATGTGTATTTTTTAATAATATATCGACTTATAAATATATATGTTTATATATTAGTGTGTAGATAAATAATATATATTTAATATTACATATAGAGACTGCAGAAACATTTCAGTTCAACTGGCAACATGATGACTACAAAGGTATTGGAAGTAAGAGGTCATGACTTTGAATCTGGATGAGATACATTTGAAGCTATTAATATGATATGACACTACAAATGACATACCAGTGATGTGGCGTGGGCTTTGGGTTAGGGGGTGAAGTGGCTGATGATTATATTCTATTTTTATTATTTTATTTGATTATTTTTAACAATTTTGGTAACAAATTTTGATTGAGATTAGAGATGAATTTGTTTTATTTGGAGACGGAATAAATTCGTCTCTAAATAGAGACGGATGAGTTAATCCCTCTCTAATTATTTAGCGACGTCACTTTTAGAGACGACTTAAATATTGTCTCTAAATTCGTCTCTAATAGAGTAGAGACAGATTTTGAGTTATTTAGTGACAGATTTTAGCCATCTCTAAATACCTCTTTTTTTGTAGTGAAGTAGGCCTCCTTTTTCTGGAAAATTGTCGAGAACAGCGATGTCCTTTAATTGTAAAGTAAGCTTTTAATGATAAAGAAAACAAAAATTCTTATCTACTGCAAAAATTACAATACCAAGGCATACTGATGCAAGCACAGCCATCACATACAAGGAAATTAGATTTTTTTTTTTTCAGGCCAACGCAAGGAATAAGACATTGGTACTTTATTATAGCCGTATTTTATGATTATTATTACACTGTCCACTGACAAAAGAGGCATCACAAATGAATATATTATTTTCAACTTATTTAAAAAATTTATAACTACATTTACAAATTTACAATTTCATTTTAAGAATTTACAATTTTAGGGGCAATTTGGAAAGTATATATATTTTTGTTTTTCAGACCCAATAGGACCTAGGTCCTTCTGTGTTTTTGTAAAAATTATGAAGTTTTATGGGTATTAAACTTGAGTACTGGCTATGGGGAACTTGAAAGAGTATTGGACAGCAAATGGCTGGACGTTTGGTACTGGTGCACGAGTGGAAGATGCTGACGGTGCAGTAGTTTCACAAGGTCATTGGGTTTTTGCCACCGGAAGGTTATGTCAAATTTAATTCTGATGACGGATCTTTTGATGCATCTGTATCTATATATAATATGTAACGCTGTGCCTTCAATTTGATTTAAGGTCATATTGACAGGTTATAGATAATACAACTTGTTATTGTATAGAACACCATGAAATGCACGAGTACTACCAATTATTTGCTGTAAAATAATAAAACAAATGTTCGGAGGTATTACTACCATCTTATGAAACTTGATGGTTGATTAATGGAACAATTGAAAACAGAAAATAGAATGCCAAAGTACGTAGATAATCTCTAGAAAATTCAGAGGAATCATCACATTTACATATTCTACCCCACACAAGGTAATTAAGATTCAAAGTAATTCAATGTCAAATAGTTTCAAACACAGAAAATATATTTTCTAAAAGTGTAACTTAACCTCGTTTGTTAGAAATATATATATTCAAGGAAAAATATATATGTGAACAAACGAGGTCAAGTTAAACTTCTAGAAGTTGTGCACATATTTTTACTGAAGAATAATGACACACACACACACACACAATATTATTTGCTTAGTAGGAAGGGAAGGCATAATTTTTTAAACAAATAGGAAGAGCATATAATCTCAGAAGAGGTTAGTCAAATTATCAAAAGACCATATAGCAAGCTGCTTATTAACACCACGAGAATTGTTTATATTTTCACATTCAAAAGGTATGCTGTTTAAGTACGATACATACTAATTATTCAATATTATAAATGCATGGTAATAATTTATTTATCTTGATAAACTTATCTATTACGTAAAAATTAAATTATAATTTTAAATAATTTATTATTTCTAATAATTATTTGATAAAATATTATTTTATACTATATGGGTTACTGAAAAAACATATATTATTGGACACGTATGGTCAGATCAAGCAAATAAAAATAGAATTACTGAAACTACTTTTGTCTTCATCAATGAATGTAACACGAAATCAATCAAACCAGAGCCTATTTAAGGGCAGGAAGGATGAGCTTCCCATTCTCCACACACAGCAAGCTAAGCTCAAAGAAGGAAGTTAGCCATGGCTTCTTCCATGAGAATACTTCTCACGTTCTTCTCTTTTCTTGCTCTATTCTCTCTCCATCTCCAAGCAGTGTCCTCTGCTTCACCTGCCCCTGCTTCCATTATCACCACCCAACACCCACTCGACCCCCTTACTGAAGAAGAGATCACTCTCATCAGAACCATCGTCCTCCAAAAACACCCCTCCAACGCCTCCTTCCACTATGTCGGCCTTGACGACCCCGACATGACCACCCTCCTCAAATGGGCTTCCACGCCTAAAAAAACCCTCGTACCCATCCCTCGCCATGCCTTCGTCATCGCCATCGTGAAATCCGAAATCCACGAGATCCATATCAACCTCAAAACAGAGCAAATCCTCTCCGATAATGTTCATACCGGGAACGGCTTCCCCACTCTGTCCACGGAGGAACAAAGCGAGGTCATTTTGCTGCCATTAAAGTACGGTCCCTTCGTTGAATCCATCAAGAAGAGAGGGCTCAACTTGTCGGACGTGGTGTGTTCGACTTTTACCCTAGGGTGGTACGGGGAGACTAAGAGTATTAGGGCTTTGAGAGTGGAGTGCTTTCTTATGGGAGAGACGGCCAATATATATGTGAGGCCCATCAGTGGGATACTCATACTGGTTGATATTGACAAGATGGCGATTATTCAGTACCAAGATAGACTCGTAGAGCCTGTGCCTAAGGCCGAGTATCGAGCAGAACATCAACGGCCACCCTTTGGTCCTAAGCTTCATGGCATAGCCTCGTTTCAACCAGAAGGGCCTGGATTCAAGATCGAAGGCCACAGCGTCAGGTATATAATACTACGATAACATATGAGTAAGCAGTTTAATTGTTGAGCTAAAAAAAGATAACAAAGTTAAAAGTTTAAATTTGCGGGCATGGTGAGGTCGTGTCTCGATTGATTAATTGCCGTTTTTTATATCACTAATCATAGACTCATTGGATAGAAGCAGTTACCATACATGTTGGGATAACTGGTTGAATGTCATCTCACATTAGAGATACTAAGGTAATTAAAGATAGTGATCGCTCACAAAACAACCCTGTTAAAAACTCTCGTACACTATGAGCATGTTTGGTAGAGTTTTTGAAAATAAAAAAATTGTTTTTAAAAATAAAAAAATAAAAAAAACTTATTTGATAAATATGATTTTTATAAATTGTTCTAAAAAATAAAAAAATAAAAGAATAGAAAACTTAAAATATTTATAAAATATTTTGTAGTTTTTATTCTGAAAAACATAAGAAAAAATAAAAAATACCCACTTTATTAATGTTAAAATTATAAATTTTGAATAACTCATCTATTACTCTCTAGTTATGATTCTGAGAATAATTATTTAAATAAATTTTTTTATTTTCTTATTTTTAAAATTTATTTTAAAAATAATTTTATAAAACTATTTTAAAAATAATAAAATAAAAAATATTATCAAAAAATTCCTATATTTTCCGTAAGGAAAAAGACATTTAAGAACCTTTATAAAGAAATATTGATAAATGAATAATAGTAGTTGGAAATTCAGTTAATTCGAATTAAAAATTCAATTTTTATGGATTCTAAATTTTTAAATTAAATTTTTTAAAAAAAATATTTTCATATATATATAGGTCATAAAATGCCTTTTTCCTTTTCCATAACAAAGCGTGTGGGAGTGCTATGTTGCAGCTGGGCGAACTGGAAGTTCCACATAGGGTACGACGCGAGAGCAGGAGTAATAATATCGCTGGCATCAATCTACGATCTGGAAAAGCACAAGTCTCGGAGGGTGCTATACAGAGGCTACATCTCGGAGCTGTTCGTGCCGTACCAGGATCCAACGGATGAGTGGTACTATAAGACATTCTTTGATGCCGGAGAGTTCGGGTTCGGACAGTCCATGTTGTCGTTGGATCGACTCCGAGATTGTCCTCCTCATGCTCAGTTCATGGATGCTTACTTTGCTTCCCGCAATGGAACCCCCACCCTCCTCAAAGATGCCTTCTGTGTCTTTGAACAGCACGGCAATATCATGTGGCGTCACACCGAGACTGGCATTCCCGATCAAACCGTGAGTTTTGATTTTTCGTTTGCTTTTTTTCTTCTAAACATGAAAACCATCTGAATCTTTTTTTTGACTGTTTTGTGACTTGTTTGTAATTGAAATCCAAAAATATCATATATATATATATATTTTTTTTTTTTTTTGATAGCTTCGAGAGGTCAGATCGGAAGTGAGCTTGGTGGTGAGATCGGTGGTGACTGTGGGCAACTACGACACATTATCGATTGGGAGTTCAAGCCAAGTGGTTCCATCAAACCTGGAGTATGTATCAGTCTCATTTTTATATAAAATTCAAGAAGACTGGACCGTCTCATATCGTGGTTTACTTTCCTAGGAAATAGGAACCACATGCGAATCACATGTACTATGCACAGAAGAATAAACTCGTGTCATATTGAGTCTCATAAAAAAATTATACGAATTTTTTAAACACTGTTGTTTTAATGGTAATAAATAAACGCTTTTTGTTATAATTATCTAAGTTGAATTAAAAAAATTTACACCAAGTTTTCTAAAATTGTTCTTTTTAAAATTACGTGTACTTTCATTGAAAATATAAATTTTAAATGTTTTTACGTGATTTGTATCCTTTACTTTTTCTTTCAAGAAAATGTTTTGTAAATATTGAAAATATAGAGTATATATATATATAGTCAACATCATTAAAAAAAAACTGTATTAATTTTAGATATAATAGAGAGGCCTATTTAAATAACTGAACAAAATTCAAGGATGATATGTGTAATTTATTAAAAAAATTTCTTCTACAAAATTGAAAATGTGAAAAAAAAAAAGAATACTGTTGATAGTTTACTTAATTATCTTAGGAAAATGCAAAACAAAATCTTTTTATTAATTTATATCTAATTTTGGTTCCCTTTTCTGTTCAATATAGATATCACTTTCTGGAATGCTAGAAATTAAGGCCGTGGACATTAAGCACAAGGACGAAATCAAGACAGAACAACATGGAGCATTGGTGTCGGAGAATAGCATAGGAGTATACCACGACCACTTCTACATTTACCACCTTGACCTTGACATTGACGGTGAAGAAAACTCCTTCGTGAAGACTGATCTGACGCCTGTAAAGGTCACAAACGGTAGCTCCAAAAGGAAAAGTTACTGGATAACCGAGACTCAAACTCTGAAGAGTGAATCTGCGGCTATGATCAAGCTGGGAGGTAGCCCGTCGGAGCTAGCTATTGTAAACCCTAACAAGAAGACCTCCGTCGGCAACGAATTCGGCTACCGCATCATTCCGGCGATGCCAGCTCATCCCCTTTTGACTGAAGATGATTACCCCCAAGTACGAGGATCTTTCACCAACTATAATGTCTGGGTTACTCCATATAACAGGAGCGAGAAGTGGGCTGGTGGATTATACGTTGATCAGAGCCGTGGGGATGACACTTTGGCCGTTTGGACAAAGAAGTAAGATTCTCGCTTACCTTTGTGACGTAAAAAACTTATTTTAAAATATTAAATATAATAAGTACTACTCCATCTAATTTTAAATATAAATTTTTTTAACTGATACTAAATATAAAATTATTTATAATATATAAGGTAGTATTTATTATACATTTTTAAAAAAATTTCCTTATTCAATGTATCATAAAGAGAAAGAAAAAGAGACTAAAAAGGGCAATTTTAAAAAAATATTGCCATTTTCAGAAAAATTAAAATTGTTAACTTTAACTCTCATTTTTTATTCATGTAATTTGGTTAAAAGAATCTTATCATCATGTATTATACTCTTTCTGATTCAATATATAAGTTCTCTTTTAAAAACTTTTTTTGATCCAAAATATGAGTTATGTTTAGGTAAAGTCAAAAGTATTAATTATTTTTTTCTAATTTATTCTTATATTTAATTTACTTAAGAGAGAAAAAATTATTTTTATTAGGAGTAATGTTGAAAAATAATATCAATTTTTAATATATTTAATTAGTTTAATTTTTTTCTGTAGTCTATGTGTATAATCTATGTGTAGTTAATCAAATAGTACTTATATAATTTATTACTATTTGTTCTGCACGTAAACATAATACATACACATTCTTTTGGAATATATTGAAGCCATTGAAATTTGTTGTAATATAGTTGTGTTTTGGAATGGGAAATGAAAATCGCAGGAACAGGAACATTGAGAATAAGGACATACTGATGTGGTACGTAGTGGGGATTCATCATGTTCCATCACAAGAGGATTTCCCAATAATGCCATTATTGAGCACTGCGTTCGAGCTAAGGCCAACCAACTTCTTCGAGAGGAACGCAGTTCTCAAGACACTTTCTCCCGAACCTATCAATTGGCCAGGCTGCCCTAAGCAAAACTAGCTTGGCTTCATTAATTAGTGTGGTAGCTTGCACACTTATATTATTAATCTTGTTGAGGAAATAGAGAGAGAGAGAGAGAGAGTGTGTGTGTGTGTGTGTGTGTGTGTAATGTGCAATTATTAAGCGAGTTAAAGATCGAAAAATAAGGAGTGTGATTTATTGGCTTATGCGTCCCAGGTTCTGTATGGACGATTGAGAAGTTCAAGCGTCTAATACTCCCCCATCTCTATATAACTATATTTTTTTTAAGTTCTATTATAAAATTTTTTGTATCAATTATTTTTTTTATTTTATTTATAAGGGATATTATAAAAAAATAAGAGACTTTATAATATTTTATAAAATTTTTTTTATTTTACTCTCATCATTTATTTCTTCTCGTAAATTGTTATTGAACTTTTTGGATGAAAGAGATATTCTTAATTGGTCAAATAATATTTAATGGGAATTATATTATTATATTAAATAGGAATAAAAAATATTTAATTTTTTTAATATTTTAAAAAAATAACTAATTTTCTTAATTTACATAAAGTAGTTAGATGTCCCTTATAATAAGGATAGAAGGGAGTACATATATATTAAAAAAAATCATTTTTGAGAATTGAAAATTAAAGGACCACATTTTCCACTAGTTTCTTGCTTTATAAGTTGTCAATTAATGATTCTCACGTCTCTCCAATTGTTAATAAATTAATGATGGTCGACACATATAAGGGGAAAAATATGTACAATTATGAGTTTTTTCATGCAAAATTTGTTAACATTTTTTTTAACGCATAGTATAAGGTATCTGGTTTATTTTTTGATCAATAATTTATTGAATTATTAGTTTCATAACTTGTATTGGAATAATGTAAATGAGTAGAATAAATAGAGGTAAAATAGATTTTTTATTTTTTTTGAGAAGTTTAAAGATGTGACAAAACTTCCATAAAATACGTAAAATTATTAGAAACACCTTATATTATGAACTGAAAGGAGTACTTACTCGGCTTTCAAATAATTGACACTTTAGATTTTTGCACATAAACTAAGAAAATTGATAATTATCTTAAGGATTAACAAATTAAAAATGTGATTGTATTTTATTATAATATCTTTATTAAATATTCACTCTAATCCTTAATATGAGAGCACTTTAACTAAATTACACAGATTAAATATGAGATGTAAAGTTAAATTTTTTAAAAAATCATAATATTTTTTCAAAATTATTCTTATTTAGTCTTCCCCTTGATCTCTCTTTATAATGATTAAATAGGATATTTTTTATAATGCATAATAAGTACTATATCTAAAAATGATCATATATTCAATACCAAGAGAAGAACGAAATAAAGGTCAAAAGAGGAAGAAAGAATTTCATTAAATACATCATTTAGTTTTTCTTCCAACACTAACACCTCAATAAACCTGGCAAATCTTGTCCTCAGGGTTAAGCTTACGTGAGGGTTCTGATGAGTTTGCCTTTCAATAGGAGGAGAAGAAGCGAGCATCAGGCATATATACGTATTGCATGTTTGGATTTGCGTTACAATGGGCCAAAATTGCGTTTTGAAGTCCAAAATCGATTTGTGTCTTCTCCTTCTTGTTTGGATTGCCATTCAACCATGCTGTCGCAACAATGTTTTGCCCCAAATCCATTTTACCTCTAATTACATGTTTTGAAGGAATGATGTATTGTGAGGAGACTCGTGAGCCTCTTTTGTAAGCAGCACCGGGCATGATACATGCAACAATATTTTGAAGTCTCTATTGTGTGGTTTTCAATAATTACATATCAAAAAGTAATTTTTATTAAAATTATCCAAATATAAGTCATTTTTGCCAAAACTAATTTTGAAGTAAAGTATCAACAGACAAATTATGTTATACCAAAACCAATTCTTATTGCAATTATGTTGCAAAATCTATCCTATCCAAATTATATCTTGACAAACTCAAAACCAAACACACCCATAGTGGTTTTTATTTCCTAAGTGCTGATAAGAATTTCTTTTGTGGATTCTATAACAGACTTTAGTATTTTGCAATGGGAAGGAGCACAAGTCTGCATCCCTTGTAAGAAGTGTCGCAATCGAAGAAGAACAAGGTTTATAGTCACAGAATGGGCATCCTTCTAGTTTCATTGGTACGAAATCGAAGGAACAGAAGGTGCATACTTGAGTATTTTTTTTTTTTTAATTTTGGGTAAGAAATAGTTATGTAATTTTGCAAGCAGTGAACAGACCTTCTGATATGCTAGCCAAAGTGGGTTGGGGCTCCGTCGAGGCAGGGCTTTTGTTTCTTTAGGTTTAGGGAGGCCCTAGCTTGTATTGGGGATCGTATTATTGGGACTATTGTCCCATAACATTGCTTGTACCTAATCAGGCCTAGCGTCCCTTTTTTCAATTAAAAGAAAAAGTCACTCCGTTCCGTCTCTACTGGGTTTGGGAAATTGGGTACACATTGTAGTGGAGCGTGGTGGTTGATCTTTTCAATGGCCCAAATTCTGGCATCCATTATAATTCTTATAATTAAATGAAATTATTTTTTTTTGACGTCGTGTAAGACATTAGGCCCTGATAGTCATTTTCTTTCCCAAAAAATGGGTTTTCTCAAAAAGTATTATAGTAAATTTTATTGTTAAAAAAGCATCAATAATATAGTTTGTCTTCAATTCAATACATTATATAATGCATAGAAACTAGTGTGTAATGTATAAATACATAAAATGAATATATAAAAGTATAAATACGTAAAATAAATTTCTTTCTATAATAAAGACATGATATTCCAAGCTTTATTTATTTGGTCCGGCCAACAAAAAGCATTATTTATTTGGCAAATATGTGTATATATATTTATATGGGAGAATCACAAATAAGGACCAAAACACTACATTTATTATAACAAAATCCCAAAACATTCCAAAATAACACTCAATCTCCTAAAGTCCTTAACTGAAAAAAAATATATATGTGTGTGTGTGTGTGTGTGTGTGTGTGTGTATTGAACAATCTCCAACTCACTTAATTTGTCTCTGTAATATCGCAATCACCTACCATCATATCTGGGCTTATTTTGAAATTTGAAGGCATCGTTTTGTGTTTGTAAGTATTAAGATTCAGCTGATTGTGGATTGTGGGCAAGATTAAGATGGGGTCGTTGGTTATGCTTTATAAAGTGACATGGCTCGTGGAGATAGTGAATCTTTGTCCAATTGAGAAACTATGTGTAAATGAATGGCTCTCCACTCTTCCGTTTCATCCAAAATTTTGGCTTTTGCAACACAACGTGCTATGTATTTGGATTCTTTCGTTCCTCATCTTCACTTGTTTCAGGTTACACTTGAATTCACTGCATATAAGGGCAATGAATTCACGGATAACCAGAAAATGGATTACTGAGAGCAACATCTTAATTTGATTAATCCCAAAGAAAAAGTAGACAGTTTACTTAGGACAATGAAAATGGGTCCCAATACTAGGGAGCTGTGACTTTAATTGGATACTCATGCTTACCGTGCAATAAGAGCTTTAAATTGATTATAACTTTTTCTGCTATATTTATATCACTATATTATTTTCTAATTAAACTTCCTCCAATAGTAAATATAAGGTATTTTTTAAAAGTATTGTTTGATTTTAAATATAAGACACTTTGTAGTGTTGTATAATATATTAATTATTTTTTTCCTTTCATACCCCTGGTCTATAATTAATAGGTGAAAAATAAATTATGTGAGAAGTATGAGAAATAATGTAATTAATAAGAGAAAATTATGAAAAATATTAAAATTTCTTGACAAATTTAATTATCTAACTCTTTTTTTTAAGATGCGTGAAGTAGTTGAAAGTGTCTTATATTTAAAATCGGAGTGAGTATTTCTTCAATCTGATTCTTATAAAAGGGCTTTTTAATTAAATTAAATGAATAATGGTAAGTACTCTATTTATTCCTTATCATAAATTATTATAATTATTTCACATAGATTAAAGAAATAAGTTAAAAGTATGTTTTGTTATTAAATTTATCAAAAAAAATTTTATTTTTCTAAATTACCCTTACTTAAATGGAGTAACTATTTCTACCTTAACTTAATTACTCCATCTATTCCCTATTATAAGTCATATTTACCTATCGCACACATATTTAAAAAGTTAGTTAAAAGTTTTGATATTTTAAAAAATTATCATAACTTTTCACAATTACTTTCATTAAATTATAATTTATTATAATTGTATCTCTCTTAATCTTTCTCTATCATAATTCTTTCGAGTATTCCCAAAAAGAATAAAAATAAAAAATAAATATTAAATATTGCATAAATTTCATAAAATAGTTTATATTTTAAAATATTAATTCTCTAAAAATATGTTTTAAAATAAGAAATAGGAGTAAATACAAATAAGCAAAGGGTACTTGGGGTGGGGGTGGGGTGGGGTGGGGGAATATTAAATGTTTCAAATACTTTGCAAAGGAACTTTACTCAAACATAAAAACTTTTTAAAAAATAATTTATAATAAAAAATAGAAGGAGTAGTTAAAATTAGTTAGAAATATTAATTTTATAAAAAAAATTAGTACCATAATATACCTCAAATATTTTTAATAAAAGAATTAATTTTTATCTAAAATTAAAATAGTTAAAACTATTGAGAATATTTGTGAAAATGACGTATTAATTCTTCACTAAATTTTATGAACGATTTTACATGATCAACACGAAAATCTTCTAAAATGATGATATCTAAAGGCTCCTGCATGGACCGGAAGGAGTAATTTCATGATTCTTGTGAAAAAAAAATATGCAGATTTTTTTTTCCCCCGGATTGACTTGTGCGTCAGGAATTTCCTAATTGTGCCGTCGTACACTGATACACATGCATTGCACACTGGCCAGTGGGAATTGACAATAAAAACAAAAAAAGGAATGCAGTAGAACGGTGCGTTGCATTCGAAATAGCTCCCGCTCTTGCCTTCGCAGGCCTTTTCCGCAGCATCAAATCAGCAGATTTCTGGGACTCGGAAGTTTTTGATTCTCCATTACAATTTGTTCCTCCTAATTCTTCATCATCAGCGCCTCAATGGATCTCCTTCAGAACTATGCGAATCAAAACGACGACGGCTCAGATGAATCTGACAACCACGATCAACAAAACCCTAACTCCTCCCCAGAATCCTCCCCGCCTCGCCTTCTTCCTGTCAAATCTGCCGCCCCCAAGGTTGACGATACCATGCTTGCACTTACCGTCGCTCAAGCCAACCAAACCCTTTCAAAACCCATTGACCCCACTCAGCACGTCGTTCCCTTCAACCCCACCTACGACCAGCTGTGGGCGCCTCTCTATGGCCCTGCGCATCCGTACGCGAAGGACGGCATTGCCCAAGGTATGCGTAATCACAAGCTGGGTTTCGTAGAGGACGCGTCTATTGAGCCCTTCGTCTTTGACGAGCAGTACAACACTTTTTACAAGTTTGGCTATGCTGCCGACCCGTCAGCCTCTGCGGGGTATAATTATGTTGGGGACTTGGAGGCCCTGCAGAAGAATGAAGGGGTTTCGGTTTACAACATACCACAACAAGAACAGAAGAGGAGGAAGCTTGAAAAGAAGAAAGAATCAGCGGACGAGGAGGATGCTGAGGGAGATGATGTTGATATGAATGAGGTTGAAAACCCAGCTACGGATACTTGGTTACTGAAGAATAAGAAGAGTCCATGGTCGGGTAAAAAGGAAGGGTTGCAGACTGAATTGACCGAGGAGCAAAAGAAATATGCAGAAGAGTATGCCAAGAAGAAAGGAGATGAAAAGAGTGGATTTGGAGGTGACAAAGGAGAGGTTGTTAAAGATAAGAGTACTTTTCACGGGAAGGAGGAAAGAGATTACCAGGGCAGGTCTTGGATTGCACCTCCTAAGGATGCAAAGGCCAGTAATGATCATTGTTATATTCCCAAAAGGCTTGTACATACGTGGAGTGGGCACACCAAGGGTGTATCTGCTATTCGGTTCTTCCCTAAGTCTGGGCATTTGATTCTGTCGGCAAGTATGGATACGAAGGTGAAGATTTGGGATGTGTTCAATTCTGGTAAATGTATGAGAACTTACATGGGTCATTCCAAAGCAGTGAGGGACATTTGTTTTAGTAATGATGGGACTAAGTTTTTGAGTGCTGGTTATGATAAAAATATCAAGTACTGGGATACAGAGACAGGTCAAGTGATATCAACTTTCTCAACTGGGAAAATCCCTTATGTGGTCAAGTTTAATCCTGATGAGGATAAGCAGAATGTTTTGTTAGCTGGTATGAGTGACAAGAAGATTGTTCAGTGGGATATGAATACTGGGCAAATAACACAAGAGTATGACCAACATTTGGGAGCTGTGAATACCATCACATTTGTAGATAACAACAGGAGATTTGTTACTTCCAGCGATGACAAGTCTCTCCGAGTATGGGAATTCGGTATTCCTGTGGTTATAAAGTATATTAGTGAGCCGCACATGCACTCTATGCCATCCATATCGCTTCATCCAAACTCCAATTGGCTTGCTGCACAGAGCTTGGATAACCAAATCCTTATCTATAGTACTAGGGAGAAGTTCCAACTTAACAAGAAGAAGAGATTTGCTGGACACATTGTTGCTGGATACGCATGTCAGGTGAATTTTTCCCCAGATGGTCGCTTTGTCATATCCGGTGATGGTGAGGGCAAGTGTTGGTTCTGGGATTGGAAGAGTTGCAAAGTATTCAGAACTCTCAAGTGTCATGAAGGTGTTTGCATTGGATGTGAGTGGCACCCCTTGGAACAAAGTAAGGTAGCAACATGTGGCTGGGATGGGTTGATAAAATACTGGTAAGTAAATTTTCATGCCGTGTCATATTTAATTACAGTCTTATCTGGTGCACTTCCACATATTCTATGGTATCATTGTTCCATGTTTGCTGACCTTGCAAGGATATGCTGATTTCTTTGCGGCCAACTTGATATATCTTTCAGGGATATAATTATTTTTCTTGATTGGATACTATAACATATCTTACTCTTAATGAGTTCATAACATCTGTCTTATCACAGTAGATAGTACCTTATTATCAACTTGGTAGTGATTTTCATTTTGTCAATTGAAGATGGTGTAAAGGGAAATTTTGAGTGAGGCCTAGGAGTAGATTTCCATGTCCATCTTTTACTGAGGTAGTTTATTGAAGAAAGTCATAAACTTTTATCAATGCTTTTGAGTGGGACAATGGATGGGTTAGTTCCATGCCTAGGAATTAGATTTAGTATCCTCTGGCTCTGTTTATAACATAAAAAGTCCCTTCTGCTTGCTACATATTCGCAGCCATTTAGAAAAATGAGGTCTGGGAAAAGAACTTCCAGACTCATAACATTCTAATTCTATCCCTTGTCTGGCTAGTCCAATAACAAAACAGAAATTTCTCAGGTAAATCTGACCCAACACAGTGAGAGGGAGAGGAAAAATCTATGATTTTTTTCTTCCTTAAAGGATTATTGTTGATTCTTTGGTCAAAGTATGCAATGTAAAACTAGAGTTTGACAAAATATTTGATGTTATGAATGTTGACTATAAAGATCTCTGTTGAAGAGGTCTTAGCATCAAGCTAGTGTAAGTGTGTTGAGACTTGAAAATCGTGTCCTTGCTAAGTTGTTATAAATAAAAATAATCTTGCTTTCATAGATTTTTCTCGTTCTAAGATGAATGAAGTCTAGAAACAGTTATGTCCTGAAAGCAGAGTTGCTATTTGCCTGTTCCTCTTGCAACTTCATTGTTTTGCAGCAAGCTTTGGGTCCTGAACGCATAATCAATAGTTTCTCAGATTCATATTATAAGTCATATTTATCTATCTCATACCCATCAAGGAGACTTTGGTTTTTTAAAAAAAATTTATAATTTTCCAAAATTATTCTCATTAAATAAGGGTAAAATGGATTATTTTCTTTCCACCATAACTTTTTTAATTCTTCTCTCCCATAATTGAGTACTATCATAAATAGGGGTAAAATTGGAAAGTTAGCATTAAATATTCACTAATTTTCACAAAGTAATTTATATTTTGAAACTTTAATCCTCCAAAATTTCGCCCTATCTTTTGAAATGGATGGAGTATAAAATTGCTAACATCCTTTCTAAGTTTTACTGCTAAAGCTTTTGGAGGCGTTTGTGAAGTGTATAGTAGTGGCCTTGTATTCAGTTTCATCATTGTGTAGTGTCCAAGTTTCTTAGATCCTAGTAGGCATGTTCTTTTATACAATTTAGGGTGTTTGATTTTAAGGCCGTTGACTAGTAACAGCTGAGCATTGATTGTAGCAGTGCTGAGAGTATGTGCATACATTACTCGAGATAGATATGTTCCAGGCAGCAATGGATATCTACTATGGAATTGTAATCAATTTCTTGATTTATATTAAACTGATAGATATGTTCCACCTCTGATGCAGTAAGAGAATATTTTAAATTTTATTATATTAAACTGATGAAATTGTAACTGAAGTTTATGGTTTTAATCGTCCTTCTAATTTTTTTTTGGGGGTCATTTAGGGTTTATTTACTGGTAATTCAATTATATTAGGATTATTTGAATTTTAGCTCTATTGAATTTATTTAGTTAGATTGCTTATAAATAGGCATACTGCCATTCTTTAAGATTTTTCATGTTTGACATAGCTTATATCCAATAAAATAAAGGGTTAATGTGTTATATGTTGGCATGCAGGGATTAGTTTCAGCCGGAGGAGAGAGAGAAGAAGAAGTTAGATTGAATTCAAATGGCTGATTCGGGTTTCCTCAGTTGAAATTGAAGCACTGTTGTAACCTGATAATTGCCCCCAGGCATTACTGTCCAAAATCTGGCTGTATTATATTAGAGATATAAAAGAAACAATGAAAAATGTTTTTTCTTTTCCCAAATGATGGTTGTTATGTGTTAACATGTATCACTCTCATTCTAGATGAGGGAATTAAATGTTTAAATTCTTTTTCCAGGTAGAATACTGAATAATGAGTAGGTAGGTTGAAACTTGAAAGCATCGGGGGCATGGTGAGATTTTAGATGAATGTTTTGACCCACTTATGTATTTAAATGTTCGTATAAACTTTAATGAGGATGTGAGTAGGATATTATAAACATGTTGTCTAAATAAGAAATTTATCACCTTCGTTGAAATTTTATCTTTTAATATCTAGAGACATGGACTCATTTTAAAAAAAAAAAATTATTATGACTTATAAATAAAGTAGTTACCTAAAGTTTTTAATATATATTATGTCTTTATAGGTTTCTTTAAATTGATTTTTATTAATAAAATTAACTTTATTACATAATATTTTTTTAAATAAAATGACTTGTCAATGGCAATTTTTTTTGCTTGAATTATTATTATACTAATATAAAATATAAATTTTATAATAAAAGATATAATGGACAAACTGTGACAAGTACGATTCATATGATGTAAAAAATTGTTTTAACAAAAAAAAATTGTGTCTGGTTAACAGAATCTCAAAATGATTAACATCCACTTAGACAAAAAGATCACATTCTTATGTCATGCAAAAAATTCACATAACTGATAAAACTAAACCAGTGTCCAGGAGTGATCCGCCGATTAACAAACGAATAGAGAAACCCGACCTGAGGATTAAGCCCATTTACCCGCCTATTGGCAATCAAACAACCAAACACTACTACTTGTTCCTCAAGAAGGGTCTGCCCGGGAGAGCCGGGAGACAGGTCCCACCTCCACCCTTGTCTGTCTCTGTGTCTTCTTTTTTTATTGTTGGGATGGTGTGGTTGAGTGAATTGTGATGCAGGGTTCAGTTTACGGAGTACATACAGAAGAATGTGGCGCTCTATCAGTCGTAATGGGATCCCTTTGACCACTGCTGCTGCCGCCAATTTCACCCGTGGCGAGCTTGCCACTGCTTTGCGCAAGGTATCCATTCTTTCCCTTCCTCTATTTCTCGCTAATTATGTGCATGCACTTGGTTGACTGGATAAAATTTAGGTTTTCGGGTTTAAACTCCAGCTTTTAGTCCCTCTGTTTGTGTATTTTAGTTTTATAATTCTTGGTTTTCAAATTTTGTGGCGTTTGGTGTGGAAGTAAAATGTCTTTTCAAGATGCCTTCTGTGGACTGATATTTATATTACGAGAAAATTTATTCTCAGGAATTTATGTCCTTGCTTTCATTTTCTCAATTAAATGTAGACAATAGTGTGATTTTCCAATAACATGCTGCATATATGATTCTTACAGCTTAGTATCACATAATTAGGTTTTTTGAATTTTTTTACGTGTTATAATTTTGTTGAAATGCCTAATCGGAAAATTATGAGAAAATGTATCTAAGTCTAGTGCTTTATATTGGCCCTTATGAGCGATAGTTGACTTAGTGTGACTTTTAGCATTCCCTAATATCTATATGGTATCTGCTTCCCACAGGAAAAGCACTACCTGGTGCATACAGCCATACACTACCTGCCGTAGTCAATAAAGATGTGTGCTGACAATTGATGATCAATAAAGCATTTTGTTAGGTTGTCCCTAGCTTGGATGGCAGATAGTTACTTGTTTTACTGTTACAATGGATATAGCTTGCTTTTTATTGCCTGTAGTCTGGTGTAAATTCCTGATTGTCTTGTATACATCTTCTGACAAAATAATATATTCTGATTCACCAAGAAAAAAACAATAGGGGAGAACTTGTATACCTCGGATGTTGCTGTTGTTAGTTGCTACAAGGCTTATTTTGTCCACTGGCCTTGAAAACCTTTTGTCAATGTTTAGCATCTGAAAATCTTGATTGGATTACTAAGAGCCACTGTAAGCATTGGTAATACTCTTTCGTTTGATATTCCAAAATTATACAAAATGTCTTCACTTGCTCATCAAAGACCTATTTTAATTCCTGCTTGCCTAGGAATTGTTTAGGGAAATCATCTGTAGATAATTGTGATATTCTATGCATAATAGTCCTCATATTGTCAAAAAGTGGTAAAGAACAAGGATGCGTGCAGTGAGATGGTCATTGTACTACTCTTTATGTTTTTATTATGTCTTAACTTCTGGAATATCTTTAGCCTCTTTAAACATGTAAAAGATTTCTGCTTTTATGAAAAACGGTGAAATAGATCCTCATTTAGCATGCAGATAATTTAATTTTCTTGTCATTTAATTTGACTAGTTACAAATATGATTCATGAAGAATGCTTCCAGTTACCATTACAATTATTCATGTCAAAAGAATTTTTCAATTTATGTCATTTATTTTTTTTTCCCCAATTTATAAAGCTCTGTCAATCTTGTACAATATTTATTACCTGTGCCCGAACCTGAACAAGCCAAAAAATCTGCTCTGCTTTAGTGTTTGCTTCTCTGATGCTTTTAATAAATTACTAGCTATATGTCTTGCTTAATTAAACTGTTGAATTTACATAGCTTCAAAGGGTACTTTCATAAAGTTACAGCACAGAACAGGTTAATATATACCCATGTAAACTCACTCGCCTATCTGAATCTTTTTGCATGCATTTGTGTTTGTGTTTATGCGTTGACATGAGATATGGACAAAAATCTGATGCTTCTATGGATACCTACTCATATCTCCTTGTTTCACGTGTTACAATTAAAGGTCCTTGAAAATTCTTGTTCTGTGGAAAAAATTTGGTTGGAGTACTTGTGTTATGGGGGTCAAGTCCGATGCCCTCCTTCTACATCCTGACATGCCACATGATTTCTTTTTACAAGACGCGTCTTGTTTGATCTACAAATGGACTTCTCAATTCATTTAGATAATATTTACTAGTTTACTAAATAAAAGGATTCAGTTATTGAGAACACTGACCTTTTTTTTCTCATGTTATCCTGCTCATTTAAAATCATTCGTCTATGAGTACCCATTAAAACATTAAAAATAAAGTTTGGGCAAATTGCAACAAGTTAGCAATGAGGAGTTAATTAATGTTTGACATTTTTATGACTTATGGTCTCTCCAGCCATTGTGAACCATGGATTTCCTTGTGAAAGGGTTGTAGGAGCCTCATTAACACACTCAAGTCTTAACTTATTACCTTTCTGTCTCATTCATATCCTTAAAATGTACTGCTATAGATCATTCATGCTGGAACAGTTCATAATTTGGTGTGCTTATTGGGGAAGATAAGGTTGTATGTATAAAATGCTTATATTGTAGGGATATAATTTTACTTATCTGACAGATAATTGAAATAAATGAATGAATAAATGGTCATTCATTTTGACTTAATATTTGCTTCAGCAGCCAGAATTTGCATGCCATTGCATCTTGCTTATTCTGTTTGTGTGGTTGTGTTGATTAAAATCCTTAGAACAGGAGCTGCTTTTCATCTTTCTTGTTTTTTGATATTCTGTTAGTGCTGTAATTCTTTATTTTCCATGGTGTCATATATGAAATTTATGACTTGTCACATTGGTGTCACCCTCCAGGCAGAATTGTTCTAGGCACTTGGATGGAAATCATAGGGATGTGAGTGCCAGTGTAGGTGAAAGAGGGAGATCGTTGACCATTTGATTTCTTTTTTTTGAACCAAAAAAAAAAAACAACAACAAAGAAACAAACCAATCAACCTATAACATTTAAATTAAGCCTTAAAGATCACCTTTAATGCAGGTATTGAATTGGCGTTCATATGATCACATCACATGTATGCTGTATATATAATTAAGTAATATCATGGCATCTTTACATTGGACGATAACTGATTTATGTGTGACTGGGGTTTTCTTCAGAATCCATACTTTGTGAATATCCTTCTTGCTGGTTATGACAAAGAAACAGGCCCATCCCTCTACTATATTGATTACATTGCTACACTTCACAAGGTTGACAAAGGAGCCTTCGGTTATGGCTCGTATTTTTTGCTATCAATGATGGACAGACACTTCCATAGTGGAATGTCAATGGAAGAAGCAATTGATTTAGTTGATAAGTGCATTATGGAAATAAGATCCAGGCTGGTTGTGGCTCCTCCTAACTTTGTTATAAAGATCGTTGACAAAGATGGAGCAAGAGAGTATCCATGGCGTGAATCAATCAGGATACACAAGCTCCTCCAACTTCAGCTAACTGATCATTAGTTTTGTTGAACTTCTTTTAATTCTTCTACTCTCTCCTTTTTCTTTTTCTTCATTTTCTTCTTCCTACTCAAGTTGTAATGTGTTCGTGATATCCTGACAAATATTGACCTCTGAATCTGAATACTTAAAGGGGGATCTTTTGTTCGTTCAATGAATGTCTAACTAGTTGGATTCATGAAATGATAGTAAGAGTGTATGAAATACATTACACTGAGAAATCAAGTCTAGTCTATTAAAGATAGGTATATTGTATTAATCATGAAAAGACATATAAATGTTACTCCCTCCATTTTATAATATCCTTTTTAATTGAATTGCATAAATTAAAAAATTTTTTAAAAAAATTACTGAACCTTTTAAATCTATCTTCATTAATTTGCATTGAAAAGAGAGGGATATTTGTAGAGTGGATTTATAAAGTTTGAAAATAAAACTTGGGGTCTTATATTAATGAAATCAAAAAGCTTCTGAAAAGAGATTTTATAAAAAGGGGGAGGAAGTATATTCTTTTCAACATATTCATTTTCTAATATGATTTTTTTTGTTCTTGATATTTGGAATCTATCAATTATTATATATATAAAAATAATGAAAAAACCAACTCTTTTGGAGGTTCGGGAAAGCCCAAACCTAAAACGCAGTTTTCTTATAACTTTGGTAAATGTGAGCCTAACTATTAATTAAAATAAAATATTCATACATATCAAAATAATTTTCAATTCAAAATTAAGTAAGGTTAGTTATAATTTAAATTCAAAATTATACTTTAAATTCATACTCCATAAAATCTGCCAATAGTATGCAAAAATTAGGAAAAAGTTGGATGTGGGATATATAAAAATTATATTTGCCATATAAAAAAGTTAAATTTATGTGATATCTTTTAAATTTTAATGTGAATAATGTTAATTTTGATTTTAGTTGTATATCAATTATATAAATTTTAGTTATAATATCTAAATTATATTCTTGATTCAATTCCAAAAAATTATTAGTTGTCTTTTTAAATTAGATAACTAACTATCTGATTTAAATATGTTATGAATAAAATTAAAAAAATTATTAATTAACTAAAATATGAAATACGTATTTGAATTCAAAATTTGATTTAGGAAAAATTTTGAATATATTATTAATCAAATCCCATGAATGGTGGCTGATTTTTAAATTCTAATATGTGAATATATTTATTGTAAATAAATGTAGAATTTCTTCAATAACATTTTATGGTTACTTACGTTTTCTTTCCTATCATCATCATCATTTGCGGATCGTTATACTAACAAATGAATTGTTATCATTGGTTAAGAAGTAAGTAAATTATTGTCTTTTTTTCTTTTCTTAAAAATGGAGAACCTTATATACTATGTGCCATTAATATGGATACGTATATCGAATACGATATGGCATAATACGAAAGATACCATAATTTTTAAAATTTTAGGATACGGGTGTGAGAGACATTTATATATATAATATTATTTATATATATAATTAATAAATTTACCTATTAAGATAAAAATGGGTATTAAATATTCTAAAAAGTATAGTATAAATATTAAAATAAATCATACAATATTTATAACAATTTTAAATAGTCTTATTTTAATATAAAAATTTAAAATGGTACAGATAGGTACAAAGTTGTTTGGATGGATATGTATGCACAAGTACGGTACGAATATCGTATCGTATCGTATATCGGATACATGTGCATCTACTTTTTTGAAGTATCGGTGCTTGATAGCTTATATAAAAGCACCCATATGTATGTTTACACCATATATTTTTCTATATGTATTTTGTTTGACTGCATTAGCAGGATGATTGGTGGCTTTACAGGAAAGGGATGAAAATGGAATTTATACGCTAGAGGAAAGTTAAATAAGGCATCTGCTCAAAGATGAGTTTGGGGTGAGTGTATACATCCCTCCGAAGAACACTATATTATTGATGACGAATATATTTGATCATGTGAAGATGTTAGCTTTGTAACCAGTGTTAGGAGTTGCAAGATAAGAAATATTAAGAAGGATGAGAGGATAGTGATGAGGAGGAGGAGGTAGAAGCACAATAAGATAAAGTGCAGTACATATTCCAGAGGTATGGTATGAGAAAAACATATTGTTTATAATAACTCGACTATTGGTCTTGATCATTAGATTTCTTTTTATAATTAAGTCATTTGTTGATAATTTTATCTCATTATGTGTAATTTAATAATGATATTATTATATTTTCCATTCAAATATGAGAAGTTTACTTCTTTTTACTAATTTCAATATCAATAATGTATGTAGATAAATTTAACTCAATTTTTTGTACAATTAATAAAAAAAATTTCTGAAGGTAATGAAAATGATGACAAGGAATCATTCAAAAATTATAACAGTATTTATTTGAAGGTAAGACATTTTTTATATATTTATTATCAATTATCTTTCTTTGGCAAACAAGAAACAAATTCAATAATGATAAAAATATAAACAAGCTCACTAAAAATAAATTGTTGCAGTTTTAATTGTTCATTTACAAAATTTGTATGCTTCATATGAAATGTGATTTTAAAAATTTCATAATTTAGTCTACTTCAATTCTCATTAATATTTTTATGTATTTATTATCAATTATCTCTCTTTGATAAACAAGAAAAAAATTTAATAATAATAAAAATGTAAACAAGTTTTTTTGCCAAAAAAAAATAAATAAGTTCACTAAAAATGCTGTTTTAATTGTTCATTTACAAAAAATTTATGATTTGAATGAAATGTGATTTTAAAAATTTTTATAATTTAGTTCATTTCTCTTTTTGTTCCAACTATATTTAGTCTATTTCAATTCTCATTAAGAATTAAAGTTTTTATTTGAATATTATATATTACTATGAGTCATTACAGTAAAAATAAATCTAATGATTATTAATTGTTACAATTTAAAATTCATTAATCTTAATTTCAACCAGACAATTATAAAATACTACAAAACTTATATTGATGTGTTGATATATGTTTATAAAAAAATGTTAATATATTGTTCACTTAACTTTTATAGTCATTATTGGGGTAATATGGATAAAAAAAAAAGAAGTCACCATTTTTTATTATTAATAGATTCATGATTTAAAAAGTTAATATCATATGATTTAAGTCAAATTTATTAATTAAATTAATTATTGAATTGTTAAATACAAAATAAATGATTTTAAGTATCTTGAAGAACATTAAAGATGATAAGTAAACCAACAAATAAGGAGCCAATATTACATTGATTTTTTTTATTTTTGTAATAAGTTGATACTGTTAATTTTGGATGAATAAAGTTTGAAAATCATTGACGAATTGGAATTAAATGGATTGGATTTATTTTAACCAGAAAATGGATTAGAATTAAATGAATGATATTTTAACGGGGCAAATATTTGCTTGATTGAAATTATATATGTGTGTTTGATTTGGTCAAGATAACTAATCATAGATTATGTACCAAAGAATTGAAGAAGGAAATTAAATTCAAATAAATAAATATTACCAAAAAATAAAAACAAATAAAATAAGAGAGACAACATTGGATGGAAAGAAAGAAACAAATGGGCATGAAGTTAATATAATTATAAATAAATAAATAAATGGGAAGTCAAAATTGGAGATAGAGAAATTAAAATAATTTAACATAAACAATTAATAACCGAAAAATGTGAAAACAATTTCTTAAAAGAATGTACCGTTAAATAATATAATGAAATAATGCTTACTATTAAATGTACCGAATGATGAATTTCTAATTTTTCTAAACAAACTTAAATTTATATAAATATATATATGTATATTATAAATGAACTAACAAAAATTTAATAACTACCTAAAATTTAAGAAACTAAGGTAACGATTAGCATATTTTCTCTAAAGTTAATTTTTTGAGAAGTTCCTACATGATATATTTAATTAATTTTTTATTTTTTAAGAAATCTAAATTATTTTTTAGATAAACATATTATATTTTAACTAACACTCACATAAGCAACTTTTTATTTCATAATTTTTTAAAGAAATTAATAATTTTTATGAAAAACTATTACAAAACACTTAGAAAGCGTAACTTTTCAAAATATATAATTTTTTAAGGTTCTAGGTGAAAAAGTATAATTGCCCAAGTTAAACTTAAGACCTCGTTTGATATAATTCTCATGAAGTAATATCTCACAAGATGTACTTTTTAAGGAAGTTAACTTCCTAATAAGTTCATATATAATTTATTTATTTTATTTTTTATTTCCTGAAAATTTAAATAATTTTTTAAATAAATATATAATATTTTAATTTTAAAGAAATAAATATTCTGTTTATTTAAAAAATTAATTAAGAAATTAAGGACCCTTTTAAAAAAATATCATAAAATACTTAGGAAATAGAACTTTCTTGAGTTTTACTTGGGAAATTCTACTTTTTAAGTTAGGTTCAACTTCTTAGCAACTTCTAATTTTTTTTTTAATCAAGCAATATCAATAAGTCCACTCCTCAAAAAATTTAACTTTCCACCTCTGTTTCCCTCATACCAAACGAGTAGTAAGTTTTTGGGAATTCTATGAGTTCACTTGGTATACTTCCTAGAAAATTTACATATGGTATGCTTGGTTAATTTTTTATTTCATAGGAAGATCAAAATATTTTTTAAATAGATATATCATGTTTTAATTTAATGATATAGATACCTTTTTTTTATTTCATAATTTTTTAAAGGAATTAAGGGATTTTTAGAAAAATATTACAAAACATTTGTGAAGTAAGACTTCCCAAAGTCTTACTTACAAAGTTTAACTTCTCAAGTTAAACCCAATTTAGAAAATTCTACTTTTTTTTGTTAACTAAGTAAGAGTTACAAATTTATTTCTCGATAAGTTTAACTTCCTATTTTCACTTTCCCCATGTCAAGTCACTTTCACATTTTTTGTTAGTCAAGCAAATGTTATTTATTTATTTTCCAAGAAATTTAGCTTTCCACCCTTAATTCTCCCCATATCAAGTGACCCATAAAATACTAATATATCTAACATTGATTCTTTGAAAAAATAATTATCTATAAATTAATTTTTTTAAAAAATAATTAGAAAAATTCAATTAAATTCTTTAGGTACATTATATATAACTAACAGATTTTGTAGAAACTAATATATAAAATATTAAAGTGCTAACCTATCCAAATGAAATCCACTGTTTTAATGATCATAATAAAAGATAGTCTGATTTAGGTATATTTTCATTTTCTAAATTATCTAAATAAACTTATATATATTATAAGTGAACTAAAAGTAAATTAAAAACTAACAAAAATAATTATCCATTAACTTCATTTTTTAGACGTAGTACAAATAAATAAATGTTTTTAATAATGTCAATCATACTTTTTATTATATAACCACATTGCGTAAAATTTGTTAAAAAAAAATCTTCAATGGGATTGATAGCCACATCCCATAAAAATTGTTAAAAAAATTAAAAAAAAAATATTCAATATGATTGCTATGATTTACAAAAATCATATTAATTATTTTAATTTGTATTTGCTTTACTATGAAATACCTTTATATTTTTCATTTATTATTTTTCAATGAAATATAAACAATATATATTGGGAATCTGCATATCCTTTACTTGGCAATTGTAAACAACAAGAATGAAAAAAAAAAGAGTTGAACATTATCATGATTATGGCAGAAAATATGAAAATGAAAATTACCCATAATATATGAGGATGTGATATATTTGAGACAATGTATTAAAGCAGGATGTGAACGCTAATTCTATTGATGATAATTCTATTGAGTTCCTTAATTCTATATCTACATTTATATCTAGCCTTCTAAAACATTCAATTATATTAATGCAAACTATTAATAAATCATTAGGTTTGTGCAAGTATACAACTCACTGTAACAAAGATTGATAAACATGTGCTA
Organism: Adenanthera pavonina; assembly: GCA_026686845.1. Taxonomy (NCBI): domain Eukaryota; kingdom Viridiplantae; phylum Streptophyta; class Magnoliopsida; order Fabales; family Fabaceae; genus Adenanthera; species Adenanthera pavonina. The sequence goes on along the minus strand of JAIVEN010000026.1, from coordinate 8,802,361 downwards.
GAGGTAAGAATGATGTTTTGTCTCAATAAGAGATTAAATGTATGTATCCTAAAAATTACTATCATACCTTTAGCTCGGCTTCCATTTAATCTGCAATGGCCATAAATAAAAGTTAGGAGTCAAAGTTTTTATGATGTTAGTTTATACCTGCCTATACTAGTTTTTATATATGGGCAGCTATATATATATATATATATATGTTGTTGTGTCAATGTGAGAAGTACTTGATTTTATATCATAACAGCAGACCAGCAAACAAAACATTAAAGTTGTTTACAAAAAATTCTTTAATAACATATATATTGATAATGTTTAATATTGTGTTATATTCTTTTTTTTTTGTCTATATTCTTTACTCATAGTGTTTTAAACATGTTTATACTTACAACTAAATAACTATTTTACAATATCATATTATTTTTTATATACAATTATAATTATTTTTTCCTACCAATATAGTTGTTGGAAGCTCGATAAAAACTAATAATTGAATTGATCAATCTAATATTTTTTATTAAATATATAATAGTTTTTACTATTGTGTATGTAAAAAAGTATTCCATGTATCGCACGTGTACTATATTTAATAGTTTTTATTATTGTGCAGGTAAAAAAGTATCCCATACTTCACACATGTGCTATATTAGTAATATATTATAGTATAAGTTGGGTGGTTTTTATGCTTATTGTGTTTGATGATTGATGTAGTAATTTAATGTCATTCAAAACAATTAAAAAATTCTTCTGTAATAATTGATTCCACTAATAAAAAAGGTTATGAAATTTGATAAAGCCCACCAATAAAACTTGGGTATTTTAATTTCAATTTTTTACAATATTTCTGATGACCCTCATTTTTTTTTGGCCAAACAGGAAGTCCATATTGTTAAATCACAACAAATAAAATTGCACCGACTAAAAAAAAACACTACAACAAGAAAAACAATACAAGAACCAGCTTAGAAACAAAATAAGAAAAACAAAACCGATAAAGAAGAACAAAAAACAGTAAACATCAGCCAATCCCTTCACGAGCAAAGTTCCTGCTGCCGGAAATATCATTAACAACACAACCTGCAAAGTCATCACTACTAGACATAGAGTTGTTAGCATCATTAAACAGAATGGAAGCTAAAGGGGGTGGTGGTATTTCTATCCACCCAATCGACACCAACCCTTTTTCCACACAAGTTGCTAAAGAATCCACAGCCCTATGACCTTGGCGTCTTACCCAAGATAAAGAAAAATCAAGAACACGAGCAAACTTTTCCACAATTTCCAGCAATAATGACCTGCATCTCCAATCACAACCAGAAAAATCAAGATTCTGAGCTATAAAAAATAAGTTCCAAACAATCTTATTAAAAAAACCACAACAGAATATTGTAATTCACAACAGAGTATTATAATGTATCAAGTGTTTCACATTCAAATTTTTATATTTTACATGGGATCCAAAGTGCTAGTCGTTGAACTTAAATACAAGGGCACTTTTCCATAATTGAGGCAAGAAAGAAAACAAAGCATATATTGTGCATTGTCCATGTGCATCAATGTTTGTTGAATCTTTTCTTAAGTTTACAATCTAAGTTGATCAATACTATGTAAATGAAGAAATCAAATTTATAATTTCCAAATTACTAGATTCTCCTTCCATTCAAAATATAAAACATATTTTTGGAGGATTAAGATTTTAAAATATAATTTATTTTGTAAAATTTATACAATATTTAATATTATTTTTCATTTTTACCTCTCTTAAAAATAAGCAATAGAGTTATGGTGGGCCAGCAGCTGGTGGTTGATGATGGTGGCGGTGATAGCTGACAGCTGGTGACTAGCAATGGTGGTGATGGTAGCCAACAATTGGCAACGACAATAAAAGGGTGTAGAGGTATGTTTGTGAATGACAATTCAGTCTTTTAGTTCAATTACAAGTATGTAATTCTTATTATATAGTTTTTGAGGAATGAAGTCATTTATACTCACAAGTGTAATTAGTTTCATGGGTGTAAATGTAAATTGTGCAACCAAATGTAGCTATCTCTGTAATATAATCTCATTTAGATCTTTATGCCTTCATAATCCAATCAATCGGGTTGTGAATGTAGACAAAGAAATCAAATTTATAATTTCCAAATTATTAGATTCTCCTCCCATTTAAAAGAAATTTTCATCTACCTTTTTATAAGTCTGACCACCGACCACTGTTATTAAAATTGAAAGAAGAAATTCTAAATTATAGAAGACAGAAAGGGCCATTCCGTTTTTTAGATTCATGGACTCTTCATGATGATTTTGAGAGATTTATGCGTGACACTTGGAGCCTTAGTAATGAATGGGGAGAAAATGTCTCTCACCTTACGGAGGAATTATTGATTTGGACAAAGAATGTATACGGGCGCCTAGGGAAAAAGAAAAATTATTTGATGAGCAGACTTGAAGGACTTTATAAAATCTTATCCATTTGTTGTAACTATGCGTCTCTTGAGAATCTCCAACAGAAACTTTGGCATGAGCTTGAGGACATTATTCTTCAGGAAGATCTTATGTGGGATCAAAAGGCGAAATGTGAATAGTTTGCTCTGGGGGATAAAAATACAAGGTACTTCCATACTCGAGCTAACTCTAGACGTAAAAGAAATAAGATTAATGCTTTGCTTAATGAGGCTAGAGAATGGATTTATGATGTGGAACAAATTAAAGATATAGCTGTTAAATTCTTCCAAGATTTATTTAGTGAGGACGGTGATATTGATGCTAATCTTCATTGCAATATGTCATATCCCTCTATTGATGCTACTTATCTAGAATATTTGGGAAAAAATTTTGAGGAAACTGAGATTAAAAATTCCATTTTTTCTATAGGGGCTCTTAAATCCCCGGGTCCTGATGGTTTGAATGCTTTATTTTTTCAAAGTCAATGGAATCATGTTGGGAGATCGGTGGTTCAATTTATTCGAAATATTTTTTATAATCCATCCCTTTTAGAAGATATTAATGAGACTTTTATAGTGTTAATTCCGAAGAAGGATCATCCATAAAATATTCGAGATTTTCATCCTATTTCTCTTTGTAATGTGATTTATAAGACTATTATGAAGGTACTTGCCATGAGAATTAAATCTTTCCTTCAGGATGTCATTGCCCCAAATCAATGTGGTTTTGTTCCGGGTTGCCTCAGATCAGATAATGTCATTATTGCTCAAGAGGTGATTCATTCTATGCATAACATGAAGGGTTGTAAGGGTTTCATGGCTATAAAAATTGACCTGGAGAAGACGTATGATAGAATTCGTTGGGATTTTGTATTGAGCTGTCTTATGGAGATGAAATTTCCTCAACACATTGTGGAGATTACCAGGCATTGTCTCTTATCTACAAAATTTAGTATTCTTTGGGAAGGCAACAAGACTCTTGATTTTAGACCATCTCGCAGGATTTGACAAGGTGACCTTATCTTTTCCTATTTGTTTGTCATTTGTATTGAAAAGCTTGCTCATTTGATACAGGAAGAAATTGGTCATGGAAACTGGCGGTCGATTAAGCTTAACAAGGATAGTCCACCTATCTCCCATCTTTTCTTTGCGGATGATCTTATTATTTTTGTAGAAGCTACGGTGGATCAAGTTGAAGTTATTAAGAAGTGTCTTGACCAATTATGCAAAGTGTTAGGACAAAAGTTTAGCCTTACCAACTCGTGTGTTCTTCTCCAGGAATGTCAATCATACCAGGGCTACTTAACTTTGTGATCTTCTTGGCTTTTCCATTACCTCTGATCTTGGGAAGTACCTTGGAGCACCCCTTCATCATGAGCGTGTTAGTAAAAACACTTATCAATTTGTTGTTGACAAGGTAAAATAGAGACTTAGCAATTGGAAGGCTCATTGTTTGTCCTTTGCTGGTCGACACACCCTTGTCTCCTCAGTGGTTACAGCTATCCCGATGTATCCAATGCAAACGGCTAGTCTACCTCTTAGTGTTTGCGAAGTTATTGATAAGAAAGCTAGAGATTTAGTCTGGGGTAATGTTGAAGATAGAAGAAAAATCCATCTGGTTGCTTAGGGTGATGTTTGTAAAGAAAAAAAGGCAAGGTGGGCTTGGCATTAGACACACAAAGTTACAAAACAAAGCATTCTTTATGAAGATAGGTTGGGGCTTGGTCAAGAACAAGGATGCATTATGGGCTCATGTGGTTAAGAGCAAGTATAAATGTGGGGATGATTTAATACCTCACATTTATGAGAAATGGGCTGGTTCCAACCTGTGGAGTGGAATTAAAAGTAATTGGGACTTTGTGAGGCAAAACTTGGAAACTATCACTATTAGCAATGGCAATGAGACTGTGTGATGGAAGCTTGAGAAAAGTGGATGTTTCTTGATCAAATCTGCTTACAGGTTTCTGATGAATGGGGAAGATATTGCTGGTTGTATATGGCATAAAGCTTGGAAATTACATATTCCTCATCGTTGTAAGACTTTCTTGTGGATCATGATGCATGGCCGATTGCTTACGAATGAATCTCGTTTCAATAAGGTTTTTAGTGATTCTAATAAATGTAGATGGTGTAATGATCAGACTAAAACTAGTCTCCACGTGCTTAGAGACTGTACTAGAACTAAAGAGCTCTGGTCTTAGTTGGTGAAACCTTCACTACTTCAAAGTTTCTTTCATTGCGATTTTCAGAATTGGTGGCACAAGAATTTAAGGGATGATATGGGGAATGGTGAGATGATATGGAATGATTTGTACTATTATTTGCTGACTCTTGTGGCGTCGAAGAAATGAATGTATCTTTGAAGGAAAAGATACAACTAATGGTAACATTCTGGCACAAGCTAAGGCTATCCTGCAATGTATGAAGCAAGCTTAAGCCAAACTGAATTCTGTTATTGTGTGTGGAACCCATACTATTGTTCCGAATTCTGAATCAGATGCTCTTCTGGGGTGGCTCATTACGTATGTAGATGGGGATCATTTTAGAAGAAATTTAACGACAGGTTGTGGGATTGTTATTAAGAACTTTCATAGTGTGGTGGTAGATGTTCTTTCGATGAGACCTCAAGATGGTGATGAACTGCTTGTAGAGTTGTGGGCTTGCCTTCTGGCCATCAAACGACTTTGGGATATGGGGTGTAGATGAGCTAAAATCCGAAGTGATTCTCAAGAGACTCTCAGTTTGATTACTTATGGATGCTGTGAAACTCATGAAAATAGATCTCTTGTATTGGAGATTAATAGCTTGCTTGGTGGAGATTAGCAAGTTGATCTTAAATGGATCCCACGTAGCATGAACTTTGAAGCTGATGCTCTGGCAAAATGTTCTCTCTCACTTGTGCCTAGAATTTATCTGCTTCACCCTGAGGTTGTTAGTGGTTTGGTTCGGCCACATGAGTGATTGGTTTTGATTTTTGTTTCTTTTTTGTTTTCTTTTTAGTTGTCTTTTGTTTCAATTTCTATAAAAAAAAAATAAAGCATATTTTGGAAGGATTAAAATTTTAAAATATAATTCATTTTGTAAAATCTATATAGCATTTAATATTAGTTTTTCTTTTTTACCCCTTTTACAAATAATCAAAAGAGTTAGGTGGGAGAGAAATTAAATAAGATACAATTAAAATAAGAATATAATTTCATGGAGATAATTTAAATAATTTTTTAAAACGTCAAAGATTCTAATATCTAAATTCAACTAATTTCCTTGATAAATTATAAAACTCGAAGGTAGTAATTTCTATTGCAGATTTCTATTGGTATCATGAAACCATTTTTATTTTTTTTAATTAAAAAGCCTCAAGGGAGGCAAGGATCAATCACTTACAGTATAGGTCACAACATGTATCCTAATCTAATTGGAAAAAAAAAAAAAAAACTGAAGGAGGATAATCAACAACTGAAAAATGCAATTGGAGCTACTGGCCAAGCTTTACCATCTGGTCCGCACCCATAAGGGCTTCCCAGTGTTCATGATGTACGGCAAGCTTCCACTCTTTGAACCATACATAATATCCCCGAGCTCTGGATAGCTTTTCTGTGAAATCGACCTCCTCGAAAAAGATGAGTTGCGGAATAAGGAAGAAGACCCAGTTTAATGGATGGTTAGGATTACAAGTTACAATTGACTGCCAAGATTATTTCACTTGATCTTTACTCTCTTTGGTTCTTTTTATATAGTTGTTTTTAGGAGGAATTACTATTTAGGACAAATATCTTAATTTTAATACAAAATAGGACCTACTATTTATTTAATTACATAAAGGGACCAACTTTTAAAATTAAATATAAAAAATATAAAATTACCTAAATACCTTCAAGTTTTATTTCTCTCCTTACCATTGCCAGTCAACAGTCGCTAGCTACCGGTCAACGCCCGCCGGTGACCAATCAACGCCAGTCAACACTTGCGGCCAACGATTAATGGTTACAAATAACCATTCAATGGTTAACGGTTGTTAGTAACTGGTCAATATTTGCCAGAAAAAATGGCTTACAACTTTTTTTTTAGATTTTGCAGCTTACTTGTTCTAAATTTGAAACTTAATTTTTAAGTTTTTACTTTGTAATTTCTTTTCTAGAATTCGTAACTTTTTTACTCTAAATTTTCAACTTATTTTTCAAATTTTTAATATGAATTATTTCAATATTTTTGCAACTTCTTTTTAAAAATTTTCAACTTATTTTCTTTGAATTTGGAACTTATTTTCCAAGTTTTTATTATGAATTATTTTAGTATTTTATAATTTTTTTTCTAGAATTTACAACTTATTCACTTTGAATTTGTAACTTATTTTTCAAATTTTTAATATGAATTATTTCAATGATGTTACAACTTATTTTACATATTTTACAACTTACTTACTTCAAATTTGTAACTCATTTTCCAAATTTTTATTTTCAATTGTTTTAATGCTATACAACTTCTTTTCAAGAATTTCCAATTTATTTATTCAGAATTTACAACTCGTTTTCCAAATTTTTATTATGAATCTTTTCAACGCTTTTCAACTTTTGTTTAAAAAAGTTTTAACTTAGGAACAATTTGTGATAAAGATTTGGAAAACAAATTATAAATTTAGAGTAAACAAATTGTAAATTCTAGAAAAAAAATTGCAAAACACTAAAACAATTTATAATAAAAATTTGAAAAATGAATTATAAATTAGGAGTAAGTAAATTGCAAAATATATAAAAAAAGTTGCAAAAGCACCAAAAAAATTTGTAGTGGAAATTTAGAAAATGAGCTGTAAATTCAAAGTAAGCATATTGTAAAACAAGTTGCAAAAAATTGAAATAATTCATCCTGAAAATTTGGTAAACAAGTTGCAAATTTAGAGCAATCAAGTTGTAAAATCTGAAAAAAAAAGTTGTAAAAGCACTAAAACAATTCGCATTGAAGGTTTGACAAACAAGTTGTAAATTTAGACTTAAGAAGTTGTAAATCTAAGAAAGAAATTGTAAAGTAAAAATTTGAAAACTAAGTTGTGAATTCAGAACAAGCAAATTGCAAAATTTAAAAGAAGAAATTGTAAGCTATTTTGTCCCGTGAATGTTAACTGGTTGCCGATGATCATTGACTGTCATTAACCGATCACTAGCAATTGTGGATCGATCGCCGACGACTTTTGACTAGCGTTGATTGGTGGCCCACGGGAGTTGACTGACATTGAACCATGGCAGGCGACTGCCAGCTGTTGACCGGTCACCAGTAGGTGTTGACTAGCGGTTAGCGATAGTTGACCGACAATGGTAGAGGAGAGATAAAACTTGAAGGTATTTTGATAATTTTATATTTTTATATTTAATTTAAAAAAGTTGGTTCTATTTTGTAATTAAATGAATAATATGTCATGTTTTGTAATAAAATTAAGATGCTGATCCTCAATAGTAATTTTCTCTTATTTTTATAAAAAATTTCCAATTAGATTGAGGGAACTTAGTTATTTTTTTAAATTTTATAAAAAAATTTAAATATTTTTTACCTTTATTTGTTATAATAATATAATTCACCTCGAATAACATTTTTAATAATTATTAAGTAAAAAAATATAAAATTAATTAAAAAAATTCTCAAAATATTATTAATTGAGCAATATATTTATTATTTAAAAAGCCCACTAATCAAGAGAAATAAATAAATAATGTGAGGAAAAAAACAGAAAAACAAGTTCCTTTTTGACAAAGACAAGAAAACACTTCTCGAGGAAGGAACCGTACAACGTTGTTTTGTGATGTGCTGCAGCCGATAATCAGGCAGAGAGGTGCAGACTGCCGAGGTTCCGGATGCGTCATGCCTCATGAGCTCTGAAGAACTCCGTGAGTCATGGCTGATTCAAAATTTTCAGTTCAAGTATGAGACTGAGTTGCGTGTGTGCTATAGATAAAAAAGCGACGAATTACTGCCTCGAAGACGAGAGCCAAAAGGTTGTATCTCCTGCTTTCGTTTATTTTTCGTACGAAAATTGATTTTGCGAAGGATTATTTACCAATCTCGGAAATTAAACTGTGTTTTATGCATTTGATGAGGAGAAAAAGATATCGAACGATAAAAGTACTTTAGTCAGAAAAATTGGGAAAATCTTAATTCTTTGATCAATTTACTCCGCTTTTAGTTCTTCAGTCACTTATACTTTTCTGTTATTTTGTGGTAAGTGGAAGTTTAAAAGCAATGATTTGGATTTGTTGTAGGGTGATAGGGTTTGAGTTTCGAGGTTTCCCTCATTAATGGGTATTTGATCATTCTTACCATCTGTGCTGAGAATTTTCGATTTTGTGTAGGTTCTTGTACCTGAGCTTCGATTGAAGGTGGGTTCCTTTTATCTCTGTTCTTAGGCGCTATCCAACATCATTGTCTAGATGGTTGAACCTTGACTTGATTCTTCATTTCATTTGTCTCTCTCTCTTGTTTTTTTTTTTCCTGACAATCTTTATATACTTTGTAAGTTTATATTTTTCTACCGTGTAGGTTCATTGTTATAATACCGTAAAAGTCCTACCAAGTTTACATTCTTTCGTTTTTGCCGGTTCCTTTCTCCTCTCTGGGTAGGATGTTAATGTTATAATTGGGGGGAATGCAAATAAGGATGAAAGAAGGAAATGAAGAAAAAACTATGTAATTAGGTATTCTGCTAGATTACTAAATTTGTTTATTGAGATAATATTTCAGATCGGATAACTGTGTAATTTAGGAATTTCAAAGGTTCATACTTCAATTTTTCTCATTGGCTTCCCGAGATTGGTAACATCACCTCTGCGCATAAATTTCTTTTCTCTTTCATCTTTTCATCCCTCTAACCCTTCTCAGAGCTTGTGGAGTTTCTTGCGTTGATATATATATATTTGTTTAATCATGTTTTGGGAAAGAACAGCAGGTTGATGAGATGTTTGTGGCACACTGTTTTCTCCAAAGTATTGCAATTTTATTTAGTGTCTGATCGTGTGCATGTCAATTTTCTGCATTGCATTCTTTATTATTATTTTCTTTCCATTTATAGTGCTTTGCATTTATTGTTTGCAAGTCAGTTTTCTGCATTGCATTCTTGATTACTATTTTTTCTCCATTTTTAGTGCTCTGCATTTATTTTCTTCACTTATGGTCCAATGGTGGCTTCACTTCGTGGGATAAGGCTTTTGTTGTTGTTATTGTTGTATAGTACTTTGCATTTATTTTCTTCAGTCAAGGGCTTCTTTATTGATTGATGCCTTATTTACAGCAGTGTATAGCCTTGTGGTCTTGTAGCTACTCTCCCTCCCTTCCTCCCTCCCTCCTGAGTTTTATCTTTTGTTGAAATTCTTACCCTATGTTTTTTTTTCCTGCTATATTTTATGCAGAACGAAACTGAAGTTGTATACAGCAGATTTTTTTTTTCCTGCGGTGAAAGTATACAGCAGGTTTAAATGAGTACTTCAGATGAGGAACGCTCAGTTATAGGAAGCAAGGCAGAAATAGGGTTTCTAGATTTCGAGGAAGAGAAATCTGTTTGTAGTTATGCTCCTAATGAAGAGGACCCTGTTGTTATATCTGTCCCATTTCCATTAGTAAATGAGAAACCACAATCAGTACTTGTTGGGCATACTGCCGTAGATGTAATAACCATCAAGAACAACACTAATGAACCAGTGGAACTGTGGAGTGTTCATATTTTTGCTTCAAATCCTGAGGATTGTTTCACGCTTTCTCTGATGGAACCTCCATCAGCAAATTCAAATGTAGATAGTGTTCGGGCCTTTCTTGAGTCTTTCTCTTTGGAGGACAGGATGCTTCAACCTGGTGAGATTTTGAAAGTATGGTTGTCTTGCAAAACAAAGGAAATGGGATTGCACACCACAATTGTGTATGTTGATGCAGGGGATGCAAGAATAGAAAGGATGGTTTTTCTCTTAGCAGAAGACAATATCTCCCAGAATTTGGCTTCTAGAAAGCCTTATTCAAAAGGAAGAAAAAAAGAAAAATTTGTTGTGAATACTTATGTTGCTGGCTCACGTCCTGGGAGGATAGGAAATCGTGCATATAAAAACAGGCTTCCAACATATGACATTCCCAAGGAAATAAGAGATATGTTGGAGAGCAATCAGATACCTGAAGCTATTGACAGAGGTCTTACGAGGAAGAATTATGCTCCTTATTTCAAAACATTAATTATGATGGAGGAACTACAATTGGAGGTGATCCTATTCGCTCATGAAAAAACTAGAAGCAGTTTGACAAAAAAATCATTAAAAAAAAAAGCCAATCTTTGTTTCTATTATTTGCTTGACTAGTGACTTATGCTTTTAGGAAGACATGAGGACTTATGATATGGAATGCGTAACTTTAAGAAAGAGGGCGAATCAATTCTTGTCATTGGAGGTTCCAGGGCTAGCTGAGAGAAGGCCATCACTGGTTCATGGGGACTATATTTTTGCCAAGCTAGCCTCTGAACAGTATCATGACACCATACCTGTTTACCAGGTTTGTTCTTCTTATTGACAGATATGACATGTCATGTGTTCCTCACTTAATTGCTGATTTATGCTAGTTACCAGAATCTGGTTTTATGAGATAGTCATCTTATGCTAACTTTACAAGCTTCTAGTTATTTACACATTTTCCTAATTGCTGTTGAAAATGACATCAATGGTATGTTATAAAAAATGGAGGATCCCATGTCTTTGACTTATCAATATAATGACCCTTGACCACAGAAAACTGTCTCACGTCACTTTAGGTATTTATGCTTACAATGTCGGATAATATATTTCCATATGGATCATGTATTTCACCTTTGCATTGACAGATGTGATCGAGAGGTGACTATAGAATGATTTGGCTTCTCCAAAGTGCATGCGTTTCTACCTTTAAATACATATAGTTGAAAGGAATATCTATCGTTAAAAAACACTATTCTGTTACAACAATAAATGATATCTTATGCAATTATTTACTTGCCAATCAAATCTGTGACAATCTTATACTTCTCTTGGGATCTTCCTACTCCACAACATTCTTTTACCAATTCAATCCCTTTAACTTTGCTTAGACACTTCACTTTCATTTTCCTTCTCCAATTTTTAGTCCTAATTTATTATTATTATTTTCTTAATTCTCATGGAGGTTTATCATTTTAGGTGTAATGGTTCACACTTCTTGGCATAATTTAATATTGAAATATTTTTTGTTTTTCATCCACAACCTCCCTGGTTAAATATACATAAAAGAAAAGTTTTTAGTACCTTATAGGCATAATGCATTTTAATTTTCATGTAATCTATCTTTTCAGACTTTCCTAAACCATGTAGTTCCTAAGAGGATTGTACTTCTACCGCGGTTATCTTAAAATTACTTAAAATAACGGAATAAGATCTCTAAAATTAATACCTACATAAGTGATAATAAATCATTACAGAAAAAAGCATTTATAATTGAATTCCTTTGCACTGCATCATTTTTTACTGGCCCCTATACCTGTATTTGTTTTTATGTTTCCCAACTTATAAATCTAGTCATCATTTTTCTTGGATAGAAATTGGGAAGAATATGCTTCTATTCAGTTCTATCCTGCCCATTTTGTTTAATTGAAGTGGACTTGTGCAGGGTTTTGTACACCGTGTTGAGGCTGATGAAGTACTTTTGAAGTTTGATCCTCAATTTCATTTTGCCCACAAAGATGAAGATCTCTACAATGTTCACTTCGCATATAATAGGCTCAACATGAGAAGGTTATATCAAGCGGTTGAGGCTGCAGAAAACTTAGGAAGTGCATTCCTATTTCCGCATGAGACATCTAGAAGGAGGTTTATTGAAACTTCTCGTTTGGTGCCTATATCTGGTAATCTGAATGAGGAGCAGGTGGTTGCAATAAAGAAGATTCTTGGATGTGAAGGTGCACCTCCTTATGTGATTCATGGTCCTCCAGGTACGGGAAAGACTAGTACAATAGTAGAAGCACTCCTCCAACTCTGCAAAAATCGTAGGAAAGCTCGTATTCTTGTCTGTGCACCCTCAAATAGTGCTGCAGACTACCTATTTGAGAAACTCCTTGGTCAAAAGGTTGTCAAATTTCGAGATGAGGAAATATTCAGGCTCAATGCATCTACGAGGCCTTATGATGATATCAAACCTGAGCTTATCCGCTTCTGCCACTTCGATGAGTGTGTGTTCAAGTGTCCTCCAGTTAGTGTCCTCATGCAATATAAGATCGTAATATCAACTTATATGAGTGCTTGTCTTCTTTACGCTGAAGGTGTCATCCGAGGTCACTTTTCACACATTTTCTTGGATGAGGCTGGCCAGGCTTCAGAACCAGAAACTATGATCCCTATATCTCATCTCTGCAAAAGGGAGACTGTTGTCATTCTAGCTGGAGACCCAATGCAGTTGGGTCCCGTAATATATTCCAAGGAAGCGGAAAGCAATGGATTAGGGAAATCATACTTGGAAAGATTGTTTGAATTGGAATTATATTCCGATGGAGATGATAATTATTTAACCAGATTGGTTAGAAACTACAGATGTCACCCACAGATATTACATCTCCCTTCCAAGCTGTTTTATGAAGGAGAATTGATTGCATGTAGAGATGATACTAGATATTTGGTGCTGAGTGAAGACTTCCTCCCAAATGAGGAGTTCCCTGTTCTCTTCTTTGGCATCCAAGGATGTGATGAAAGAGAAGGGAGTAATCCATCATGGTTCAACCGAATTGAAGTGAGCAAGGTCATAGGAGTAGTCAAGAGGTTGACAACCAGGGAGAATATGATGGAGGAAGACATTGGGATTATAACACCATATAGGCAACAAGTGCTCAAAATAAAGCAGACACTTGAAAGTATAGATTTACCAGAGATTAAGGTTGGAAGTGTCGAGCAGTTTCAGGGACAGGAGAGACAGGTTATTATAATATCAACTGTTCGCTCGACAATCAAGCACAATGACTTTGACAGAGTACACTGTCTAGGATTCCTAAGTAATCATCGTAGATTCAACGTGGCTATAACCCGTGCCATATCACTGCTGATTATAATTGGGAATCCGCACATAATCTCTCAGGTATTGCCTTTTCACTAACGAGTCGTGATTATTAAAATGAGCTAATTATTATATGATCAATTTTATGCTATGCTGATTATAAATGCGGGAATCCAAACATAATCTCTCTGGTATTTGCTTTTTCACTAACAAGTCATTATTAGTTAAATGAGTTAATTTTATCTACTTTATAGCATGGATGTGGAACATTATCATGATGTCTTTTGACTGTTGCAATGTTGCACTCCATCCAAATCCAAGGTATCGTACTCTATTGGTGTGGTCTCATGGCCATTTGATACACCATCATTCTTCGCTGGATCACCCCTCTCTCCCATAAAAAGAAACACATTAATATATTGCGTATACTGGCAATGCTTGGATGCATATCATTGAGTTAAATTCTCAGGACACAAGCAGGAAAAAAGGCATTTTAGTGAGAGACATTTCTGTTGCTAAGAATCATTTTTCTGGTATTGACATAGCCAAGCATATGGTTTTTATGAAATTATATTTTACTTGTCATGTGGCAGGACTACTATTGGCACAAACTCTTGTGGCATTGTGTGGACAATTCATCTTATCTGGGCTGCTCTCTTCCTGAAAGACTGGAGATTCAGGAGGACGCTGGCTTCAAAAATTTTGAAGAAAATTCGTTACCCTCTGAAATTGTGGCATGGGGTCAAGATTCATCACAATCTGAGTTGCCTAAACCTGCTACTGATGAAGCTGAATGGTCTGATGGTTGGAAGTAGTGTATTTAGCACTTGGGAATGGGAGTTGGTATATTCGTTTGGGTGTGTTTTTCTTTTTTTGGGCCAATTTTTTTGTTTAGGTTAATTTCATGGTTTCCGTTGGATTTGAACTTTTGTTGAATTATTCTTTTCTAACTTTGCATTCATCACTGCTATTCTCCATCGAAACAGATCATTGAACAGTTATTAGCCTGTGATAGTGAAACTGATAATATTCTTGGGCGTAAATTCCTATGAAGAGAGAAATGTATTGGGGTAATGGCATTTGAGAACCTCTAAGAAAGATAATTTATGCTAGCCTTCTATATGGTAGGGGAGAAAAGAGGTTGCGAAAGAAAAGTGGGTTGGAAATTTGTACAGAAAATTGTATTTTTACTTGCATGGTTGTGGAGAGAAAAGTGAGGGGGGTAGAAAACTAAGAGGAAAATAATGTATCGATCCATATATTTTTCTCTCCTTTTCTCTCTCCAAATGGAGAAATTTTGGAGAGAAAATTTTTATTCTATGTTATCTTACTAGCTTTTTTCACTTTCCAACTTTCTTTTTCAATATTAGTATTATTTTAAAATTTTTGAAATCAATGTTTAAAAAAATAATTTTAAAAATTAAAAAAATAAAAAGTAGATAAAATAATTTTTAACTAAGTTATTAATATAATATGAAAATGCATAAATAATATTGTAGAATAATAAATTTTATTATATGTAAATATTTTTTAAAAATAATAAAAATATTATTATTAATTTAAAATTAGTTACTTTTTTCTTCTTTTTATTTTTTTTATTTAACCAAACATATAAAAAAAAAATATTGTACTCCTCCTAACACACTTTTCCCCTCCATTTTTTGCCCCATTTTCTCTTTCTTTTATTTTCTTTCCTTAGCCAAGTATAGGGTCAAGATTGCGAAATTTGTGAATTTTCTAGAAGGACTAAGGTCCTTGACTGAGGGAAAACAAAATTTCACTGTGGATGAAAACAACCCTAAGTTTAAAAATAAAAGATATACAAGTTGAAGTGTTGAAAACTATTATCCGGGAAACATAAGTTGGAAATTATTTTTGGTTCACTTGGAATTTAACTTGTTTTAAAATCTCAGTTTTTCTTAATTCAATATTGTATGTATTGTTGAAAACGATTATTAGGGGTTGGAAACGTTCCAAATGTAAGATGGAAATTACACTAAATTGTTTATAACTCTAATATTTTTCTAAACTTGTGTTGAAAACTGTTATTAGGGTATGGAAATTTTGCTAACTTAAAGTTGGAAATTATGTTTCTCCCACTTGTAAGTTATAACTTGTTTTAAACTCAATTTTTCTAAAATTATGCTTCTCTCATTTGTAATTTGTTTAAAACTTATTTTTATAAACTCAATATTGAAGTACTAGAAACCATTATTATGGATTAGAAATTTTACAAATGTAAGTTAAAAACTATATTTCTCTCACTTGTAACTTGTTTAAAATTTAAGTTAGAAATGTTATTTTAGATTCAATCCTTAACCGTGTATATGGAAAATATTTTATTGGAAAATGCAAAACCACTTTAGCAATCTCTATGTCTCAAGGAAATTAGTTTTTAATTGGGGGATACCTTAATACTTATAAAAAGAAATACTCAAGTTAGAATCAATACTGAAGTTCTCATTGAAACCATATTTTTTAAGCCAAGTTTAGAAAAATTAAGTTTTAAATAAGTTAAATTTCAAGTGGGACAAACATATTTTTTAACTTATGTTTGCAAATGTTTAACCTTTACTAACAGTTTTCAACACTCCAACTTAGAGATTTTCATTTTTTTAATTTAGGATTATTTTCATCCACTACGAGTTTTTTTTTCCTATGCTAAGGACCTTGGTCCTTTTGGGAAATTCACAAATTTTGTGATCCTTAATAAAAATTCTCTCTTTTAAATGGTCTTCAAATATCAGTATCCTGAATGATTTCGGGAATTGGAGCCTACAACTTTGCATCATAATTAAAGAAAGAATTACTCCCCTCCTCCTTGTGAAATATAGAGTCATTTATCTTAATTTTAAATATAAAATAATTTTAGAATATGAAAAAATATTTATTATATATTATAAAAAATACTAATATTTAATTCATAAGGGTAATTTTAAAAAAAATATTATGATTTTTTTAAAATATTAAAATAATTAACTAATTTTAACTTTCATGCTCGATATGTAATTTAATTAAAATGGTTTAATACTTGAGAAAATCAAGCGTTAATTTTGAGGGAAAAAAATATAGAAATTTCATTTGGATACAATCAAACGAATTGTTCCACCAATAACTCTAGGAAAAGAAGACGTTGCAGTAGTTTGTTAATTGACTCGTAAGTCGTTACAAAACAGGATAGAAAAAACAAGTGATTTTGTCCATGAAAGATAGTTATTATATTTTTGTTTAAAAATTAATAAATAGATTGATAAATAGTAGTAGTAGTAATTATATTAACTAGATTGCCGTGCATTATAAAGAACATATTAAAATTTAATAGAAATGATATTATAGAATAGATATAAAATTAAGTTTAAAAAAGAGGATAATGTAAAATTTGAGTAAAAAAGAAACAAAAAAATGAATGGAGCTAAAAAATTTGACATTCGAAATTTGAATTTAAAAAATACGTTCGTGATATTTGGGAAAGAAAAAAGAGATAGTATGGTAATTTAAAAAAAAACATATATATTTATAATATTTTATAAAATAAAAAAATGATAACAATATGAATTTGTTAGAAATAATAAAGAAGCATAGTACAACAACTGTACATTAACTGTAAAATAAATAAAGTTAGATCATGTACAAAATATAAATGCAACACACAGAATCAATCAAATATTCCAATATTAAAGAAGAAAGCAACTGATTAGTTAATAAAATAACCACGGAAATCAAAACAATTAATGTTCAAGTATACAAGCAATAACACTTAGATGAAATTAATATTGCTATTCAGAATTCAGTAGTTTAATCAAGCTGACGAGTATAGTATTAGAGTTCTATGTTGTATGCTAAATAACATCCAATAAAAAGAAGAGGTTGAAGAAGAGATTAGTTTTTCACTGCTACGTACTATTCATTTCCCAGGTGACGTGACAATTACATGGATCTTTTGAGAAACTATAAAAGTATGTTACCTCGATCGATAAGCTTTTTCGATGAAATCCTTAGGTACCAGATTTAGGCTGAAACCTTGGGGAACAACACAAATATAGGAGATAAGTTAAAGATAACCGGTGGAAGTTTTAGAAATTATTAAATTTTAGATTTAAAGTTTCAAGAGTTAAAAAGAGGGGGAGGACAGTGCTAAAGAATACTGATATTTTCCCAAAAATATTAAATTTAATATATTATAAGGGGATACTAATATATATTATATTCCCAAAAATAATATATATATATATATACTTACATATATTAAAAATTACTTATACTAAAAATTAATTAATTAATTATATCAAAGTGGGGTAGGACAAACATGCATGGGTATGGTAACAAATACTCCCTCCGGTCCTTTTTATTAGTGACATTCTAAAAGGTTTTTGTGATTCTATATATAAGTTACCTTTTATAGGTTTCTCAAGTATTAATTACTTTGTTTTAAAAATACTCTTATTTAATTATGAGGGAGAAAGTAAATTGTTTAAATTTGTGATATCTATTATAGGGTAAAAATGAAAACTATATTATTTTTAAGATAATTTTAATGATGTAATATTTTTTTTATTCTAATGAAATAGTTAAAAATAACTTATATTAAAGATCGGAGGGAGTATGAAAGAAGCATTATGGCGGGAGGGAGACTCAATCTTCAAGGGAAGGATTTGAATTCTTAGAATTGCCCTTGAAAGTTTTGAAAATTTACTACATCAACGTAAATGTGCTCTTTCTTCGTGTTGCTTCAATGGCAAATTAGTGATATTAATTCATTATACATATTAAAATTTAATGAATTTCTTCAACATTGCCAAATATTACCTTAATTTCCTTTTCCTCCATTACTGGGTCGGGAACAATGGAAATTGAGAGTAGAATTCAATTCAATTGATTGTTTGATTTTCGATTTCCTTTTCTTCCTCTCATCCCTTATTACTCGTTTGATGTAACAATTAAAAAGGACCATTATTAACAAAATTCAATTGAGTTATAGATTTTGATCGATGCAAAGAAGTTACATAGAATAGTTGCCACTTCGGTTTAAAAAATGCAGTCACTCCTGCAATCTTTTTGCAACAAACACATCTGCAAGATCAGCTGAATTTATGTGCTTTGAAATTTTAAATTTACAGAAGAAATCGTATATAATATCCTCCTTTTGTTAATCGAATATTTAAGAACTAATAATTTAATAAACTCTGAGAATAAATAAAGCTTAATTTTATTTCATTTCACTCGCACACATCACAATATTTGAGGAACAGTCCCCAGTGCGGTTATGAAGTAATAACATAAAGTTTCAAAGTGATATATAGGCATATAGCAGAAGAACACACAAACAAACCTAGCAGTACTTTAGAACAACAAATCCTAACGCAATCAGAAGAAAAGATGGTGACACACTGTAAGATGGCATGGCAGACGAAGGATTGAGCTGAGAAGGGCCTCCTGAAGCTACTGGTGAGGGGACAGCAGACGAAGCTGCTAAAAGAAAGAGACAAGAATCTGAGGTTAGTATCAAACTTCGGAGATACTAATATTCTGAAGATTGAGAAGCATAATAATTACTTACGTTTGCATTGAAGAAGGACATGAGGAGTGTCACAAACTTGAGGGAGGTAGGTGGCCAGGGTCCTATTGATGGGCATGCTGAAGGGAACAGAGCCAGTGACAATAAGGCAAAAGCAGTCCATGCCATCAATTGTGAGGAACTTGAGGGCTCTGCAACACTGGCCACTTGGTAACAATTCATTGGGATTGCCATTATTTATCAGAAAGCTCATGCAAGGAATGAAACTGGTGAGCATTGAGGAAGCACTACATGGAGTCCAAATCTGAGCCCTGGATGGTGCAGCCATGGCTATATTCATAGCTAATATCAGATTCACTAAACCCTCCATCTCAAGCTAGTTTCGGCTCTGTGGGGTTTGATTATGAACTTGAGGCTAAAAATGGGGTTTAGGGAGTTTGATGATTGGGTTAGAGAAGGATAAGGGGATTTATAGAAGTGAAGAGAAGAAGAAAGAAAGGCTTTGGACTATAGAGTTGGTTTTGAAGAGCTCAACTGATATGACTAGATCGCTGAGATATGAAAGAGTTTTGTGACCTTCATAGAACCCAATTTAGCTAGACATTTGGAGTTCAACAAGAGGCATCTGAAACTTCTTAACCTTATTTTGGTGTCACACAATGTTTAATTGGTAGCTTTATTTGATCATCCGCCAACTCGACCATTTACTTGGTCCTCCTTCAATATTATTAAATGTTAGTAACATTTACTAGTCAATCCTAAAATTGTGTTTTGATTTAAAACTAGATATATTTCCCATGCGTTATACGGGGATGAAAGATAACATATTAGCATGACTGTGTTATATTACTATATACAAAAAGTACCATAACTAAGGGAGAATATATTACACTAGCTTTTATATTTATTAGACTAGATATCTTTCTCATGCAATGCACGCGACAAGAAAGAACACATCAGCTTGACTTAGTCATATTATTACTGTAAATAGGAGAGTTAGTCATATTAGCTTTCACAGATATCACATATTTTTCTCGTGAGTTGCATAGGACAAAAGATAACACATTAGCATGACTTTGTTATTTCATGGTAGATAAAAAACTTACTGTAACTAAGAGAGAATATGTTACGAATATCTCACACTAGCTTATACTCCCTCCATTCCTAAATAAATATGACGTTTTGAAGAGTTTAAAAAATTCCAAAATGATTGATGTTTCCAAATTCCAATGGAGATATAAAAATTTATATCCATCTTGCCCTTAATAACTCATATATAGTTGACAATGGAGAAATAAATCAACCTACCTCACTAATACTAATGGAAAGAGTGCCTTTCATATTTCAAAAATGGAAAACCAATGGATTGGCTAATTTTAATAGGGAATATTAGGAATCAAGATATTAATTACATTTCTTAATAATGAAAAACCTTAAACCACATATTAAAAGAAACAAGCTAGTATATATAGTAGATGTTGGGCTCACTAAATTGTTATCAAAACCAGCACAAATATTGATCAATTAATCAATTCATAAGGTTGACGTAAATGTTTTGTCTTATCCAAGTTAACCCACATAAAGATGGCATGGCATTATCTAGAAGAAATGGGATTATGACTAATTATTGTGTTTGGCCTAAATTTGTAGTGGGTCAAATCAAAATATTTCTTTAAGCCCTAAAATGTAAGATCAAATTACGTAAATGAGAAATTAAAGATAAGGCAATAAGTGAACGTGTTGCATGATAACAAAGAGATCGCAGAATATGGAGTACAATCAAAATGTGGAGAGTAAGGTTAGAGAATTACTATTGAGTGGCTTATAAATAGAGACTCGGATAACCAAGAAAGGACTAACAACTATTACTCAACATATACCAATATTAATTTTATTCTGCATCAATTTTTCAAATTTTCTTATGTGTTCTTTTAATTTTTATCATTACTCATTAGAACTTTTATTAATTTTCTAGTATCATTGTTTTTCAATTCCAGACATGATTGTTGTTATTCTTTTTAGTAATTGCAACCTTTTACATTTACATTCCTTAAAAGCTTCAAAAGTTTCCTTTCATCTTCATTTCTACTATCTGCATCTGGGAAAATTGTGATAAAGGATCTTAGGGATTCACACTCATTTTGATTAGAAGTCAAGATTCCTATACACTTTGAGGTTCAAACCTTTGGCACGCTTGAATCATATATTTTCATAACTTTTATTGTCAACATATTATTTTTGGCACGCCTGGTGGGACTCATGCAGGTACAATGCTATCAAGAAGCAGATGTTTTTATAGAAATGAAGTGGCTAGGTCTTACAATCTAGATGATGTGTTTGCAACAGCAACACGTGAAGGGTATGTTTCACAATTGATGGAAACTGTAAAGTATGGAGATGTTCAGAATTTTCAAGCACCAACACAAGATATTTTTCCAAAGGAAAGTTTTCCAACAAAGGAGTTCACTAACGATTCATCTAATATGTTCTTTATTGTTGACAGGGCCTTTAGTAACTATTTCAAAAAACTAGATGATGTAACTCAGAATGATGGAGGATAACCAAAAGAAAATAGAAGAAGTAAGAAAATAGAAGGAAGAACAACAGAGGCTCAAGGATGAAGAATGGAAAGCTATTCTACATGCAACACCTGAGAATGCATCAAAATCCTTGGGCCAACTATTACAACAAATAAATGCTCTCATGATAGAAGAATTAAAGGCCAATTCTAGACCTGTAAAACAAGTTGCTGAAAAACTTAGGGGGCATTCCTCTTATGGCAAGAAACAAGTTATTCCTAAGAAACTTGAGGGGAGTGGTTTCCCAAAAGAGGAGGTGGTTCATGTTGGAGGAGGGCTCGGGGGTCAGTGTCTAAGAGATTCCTAGTAAAGAGCAGTTAGTTCCTCAGCCAAGGCTTCCACCAATAGTTAATATCAACATAGTAATAGTGAACTCATGTTCACCCATTAATGCTAAGAAGAAAGCAAGGAAAAACCACGACCAAGTGCAAAATGGAAGTATAAGAGAATGGAGGCCTACTCCCATATCATAAGAATGTGTGGAGGAGGGTTGAAGCCTCTAATTCCCCAAAAAAGAAGCAGGCTCCCTAGAAGCAACATGTATATAATGCCTTAGAAAAAGTCATCTACAAAGTTTAATTATATGGCAAAGCACACTCTTTCTCTATACTCAAGTCAACGAGTGAAGAAGTCATCAGAATGGAGTGAGTTAATGGACTCACATTTCAAGGACTCACATTATCCTAGGTGAGGCAACAACAACAAGAGACAACATAGCTTTTTAAAGCCTCCTCAGAACATACCATCAAAACTGTGGCAGGTAGAAAGGCATGGAGAATTTCCCCAGCCACTCACCAGAATACAGAAGAGGAGCCTTCAAAGGAAAAGAGCTGCTGCAAGGAGAAAGTTAGAATCGAAACAATGGGAGAACTATGCTGGAGAAAAGAGCAAAGCAAACCAAAAGAAAGAAACTTCCTATTTCTTAGTATGTAATGTTCTTATGCCATTGTATGGTAATAACTCCTTAACCTTTCCTATAGTTTTGTAGGAAAATAATTCTAGAAAAATGAAAAAAGAGAAATTAGAAGTATGGGAGATAGTAAGCTATCAAATAAGATCTGAAGAGTTACCTCACAAGTTCATCAATGGTAAAAAGAGGACATTCCCACTACATGGGAAATGATTGAAAAGAAGTAAGAATAGAAAGAAGGCTGTGCACACAAATGCAATTCCTTAAAGTATTCTTTTATGCAGTAAATGTTTATGGGCCACATTGTACTTTAGAACCAACTTCATGGCTTTGTTTTTCTTTTTAAGCACTAAGGTTTATGGTCTTAATAGGTTTCTTTTAACCACTTTAATGCAATAGAGTAAAGATAGGTATGATAATTATCTCTTTTATAATATGTGTTGATATCTTGTATGTTGACTGAAGAGGTATTAATAATTAGGAAATTCTGAAGAAGAAACCTTAATAGGCTATAAAAAGCCATTAAGTATCTTAGTAAATATCACACAATAAGAGTTGACAATTACAATTGAACTCTATAGCCTATTTGGCTAGAGAATATTTTAACCTACTTGATCTATGAGATTAATGGTATGAATGTGTTGTAAGATTTTGCTTTGTAGGAATAGTAAGAGGTTTCAAAACCAGGGATACAGAGACTTAAGAAGGCAAAATTAGTCTTTCAAAGTGTTAATATACAAAGCCTTCTGACTAGGGAATCAGCTTCTAACATTCACATTCAGTGGATTAGAGTTCTTTGAATTACAAAGGCCAAGAGAGGAGCATAGCCACCTAAACCGAACTTCGAGAACCTATCATGGAGTGGCTTTATGGTAATTTCTAAAGTCTGAAAAAGGAGCATCGAACAATAATTTGAGGAGCATTTATAAATGAGTAAGCTGGGTTCTAAAATGAAAAGGAAATATGAACTCCCAAGGAAAAAATGAATTTGGAATCTGAGTTATTGATAATAGTTGAGATATATATCCATACAATTTTAATTTGCTGGAATACAGTCAAATTGTATGTGGGGGAACAATTGTTTGGTCTAAATTTGTAATAGGTCAAGCCCAAATATTTCTTTAAGCTCTAAAAAATAAAATCAAATCAACTAAGCAGGAAATTAAAGATAAGGCAATAAGCGAATATGCCACATGATAGCAAAGAGATCACAAAATATAGAGCCAAATCAAGATGTGGAGAGTGAGACTGGAAAATTACTATTGAGTGGTTTATAAATAGAGACAACCAAGAAGAGACCAACAACTATCGCTTAACATATACCAACATTAGTTTTATTCTGCATCAAGCTTTCTAATTTTCTTATGCATTCTTTTAATTTTCATCATTACTTATTAGAACTTTTATTAATTTTCTAGCATCGTTGTTTTTCAATTCTAGACATGGTTGTTGTTATTCTTTTTGGTAACTAAAGCCTTTTACATTTACATTTCTTAGAAGTTTTAAAAGTTTGTTTTTCATCTCTATTTCTGCTATCTGTATCTAAGAAAATTATGATAAAGAATTTTAGGGATTCATATTCATTTTGATTAGAAGTCAAAATTTACATATACTTTAAGGTTCATACCTATAGCACGCCTAGAGTATATATTTTCTCAAAATTTATTGTCAACATATTGTATTCATATGTTGAAGAGTATGGAGCAGGTGAAATTTCTGATTAATTTAAGAGGTAAGTGAAGTTCTTATATTTTCAATAATAAGACTTCGTTACTAAAGCTCCAAGCCCTCCAACTTTTTCCAAGAATTATATGATAGTAGCAGTATTACTTTATTATAATGAGAACAGAAATCGTTGTCTTAATTTAACCCACATTTTTTTTTTCACTTCTGGGTGGGTTGGCCCCTTTAATTAATTATTAACTTTAGGGAATTAGGTTGAGTTGAGTTATTAAATTACTAATGCCAGGTAATTTAATAAAGTCATAACTTGTATAGCCGTCCTCACCCTAACACCACATAAATTAAGAATTCTTAGTTAGGAAAATTAAGGCAATTAGATATGAATCCTAATAAAAATTGCCCTTATATATTTATTTATATTCTACAATTCGACAGATTAAAAATTTATCAAAGAAAAAAAAGGTCGGTGGAACAAAATGTCGAAGAAGACATTTATATTTATTCCACATTTTTGTGCTAGGCAATTATAGAGTCCAACTTTATCACTTACAAATATTAATATGCAGCATAGTTCATTTTGGGTCCAAAATAAATAAATAAATATTAAAAAATCAGTGCTACCACCAAAATCTTGTGCTCAAAATCCCATGCAAAGAAGGACCAAAATATTAAAAACCAGCCTAGATTAGTTTCAAGTCAATTTGAACTGGTAAAACCAATCACGCACTGAATTAATTTAAATCAATCGAATTTTTTTAAAATTTAAATCATGTTTCTAAACTATAATATATGTATATTTATATGTAATAAACATTGAAAAATGAAAAATAATGTTTAAATGAGTAAAAGTTATGTATATATTTTATAAAATTATGAATTATAAAATAAGTATATATACATTATAGATATCTTATGTCTTATAATTACTTTATTTTTTAAAATATAAAATATGTATTCACTTTTTTAAATTATGTTTTCACTTCTTATGTTTAGTTACTTTGATTTTTTATTTTTACTGTTATTTGAAATCAATTTTTTACATATTATTATTATTATTATTATTATTTTTTAAATACTTAATGTATAATTAAAATTATATTAATTTAATCATGACCGGTTCAACCATAGTTAAATCATGGTCCAACCACTAATTGAACTTTGAACCATTATTTCAACAAGTTTAATGACTGATCTGATTTTTAATACTTGAGAAGAATTAATAATTTTTAGTAGCATATACAGGTTGGATTGAATTGGATTTTAGTTTGACCTAGCTCTATGACAATGTTTTTAAGAGTTCGGTTCCTGCTTTGTTTTTTATTTTGATTTTTCTTTTGATTTTTATTCAACTTGACTTCACTCAAATTATCTAATCTGTATTGTATTTATCAAATTAACCAAGCTAATATTCAATCCTATCCCAACTATCAAAGAACTGCTAATCAGAAAACCTCAGTTAAAGTCCCTAGAGTTTTTTTTTTTGTTTGTCAATACCAAATAGGAAACTTCACGCAGATGATACCGAAGTGTTGGAATGATCTATTTTTCTGTAATGACTTCATGGATAAAACCTCACAGTTTATCCACCAGTCTTACTAAAAATTATAGTGCAAAATTAGTTACCTTTACGTATCACTAAACTTTTTCACATAAACATTTCTTTTGGATATAGTACGAGGCTGGTAATGAGGTGGTGATATTTAAATACAATGACTCAAACATTACAATATAATATGTGAATAAAGTATGTCATGTTCTAGATGATTTTATTTTTATAGTATTGATCCCCAAAAAAAATAAAAAAGAAAAAGTCAGATGTCATGTTCATGCATGTATTAGTTAAAGGATGTACTTCGTCCTCTTTCTTATCCAAAAATAAAAAATAAAAAATGTACACCGTCACCTCATGTTGTCCGATTTACTAAAAAAATTTCCTTTCGTGTTCTTTGGTTTTGGGATTCTGAAATATAACTTGTTTCTTTTCTTCAACCGAGTTCAAAGTCTACGCAAGACTTTTAATTTTCTTTCCAATAGACGTATTTCACATAATGATGATAGACGGAAAATAATAACAAACAGATCCAAATAATTTCATAAGATTATTATCTCGAGTTTTTATTAACCAGTATACACTTACAAAATTGCATGTTAAACAAATATCACTATAAAAATAAAAAATAAATAGAGAATAGCCAACATGGGTAACTCATGGCAAAATATTTGATAGGAGCATTACAGTTATTCATGTCGAACTTGTTTAGATCCTAATTAGCTGTTACATGGAGCTTTCAAATTACTAGTAAATTATTTTATCAAGTAAATTATATTATTACATGATATTGGTGTCTTAATCAATAATATTAAAATAATTACTGTCGTTGTCATTTTGTTATCTTACACCAGGTGTGAGGTGTGGATTCCATTATTGTTGGGCTATGCTTCCTAGAAAATCCGAGGGGCTTTGAAGACCTTAAAAAAGGGAACGGAATTGGAGATATCAAAAAGTTTGATGATCTGCAAAGGCAGTCGGTCCAATGACGCGTCGTCGTATGGAACAAGTGTCAAAGTATCCACGTTTGAACCCATGGCTGCTAATACCGGATGTCCAAACACTTGCTGTCAGAGAAAGTAGGAGGAGTAGTTCACCCACATAACTCAATTCCACCCTCTTTCTCTCTGTCTCTTTCTTTCCTTCCTTTCCCTACAAAGACCTCTCACCCTCCCATCCCTTCCAAACCAAATCATACCATCCTCTTCCTTCTCATCAGTTCCACAGCATTTCAACTTTTCATATTTTGGATTCAAAAGCTACCAGTAGATATGGCTCGTGTGCATGTGGTTGTGATGGTGGTGATGGCCATGTTGTGTGCTGGAGCCGCGGCACAATCGAGCTGCACAAATGTGTTGGTGAGCCTTTCACCTTGCCTTAATTACATCCAAGGCAACACCTCCACCCCATCCTCAGGATGCTGCTCACAACTGAGCAGTGTGGTTCGTTCACAACCTCAGTGTTTGTGTCAAGTGCTCAATGGGGGTGGCTCGTCTCTGGGGATCAACATCAACCAGACTCAGGCAATGGCTTTGCCTGCTGCTTGCAAGGTTCAGACCCCACCAACCAGTCAGTGTAAAGGTAACACGACCACATCAAATTTTCTCTGAAGCTTTTTCCTATAATAGTGGCAGTCCATCATTGAAGATGGATGTTGTAGTTTGTGAGATACTATTAGGGTGGCAACTGTGCAGAACTAGTGAATTTAATTATCATGGATGATATAGCTAATAGATAAAATAATTCATGAATCCAATATAACCATTGAAGGATAAACATCATTTCTTCGATAACTGCTTCTGATTCTAATTCCTATCTTTAAAGCTAATATGAACAATGGCTTTGACAGAAGCTGCTACACCTGCTGACTCACCAGATGCAGACTCTCCGAATTCAGGTCCATCAGGTACATACATACATACGTGTACGTGTGTGTGTGTGTGTGTGTGTGTGTGTGTGTGTGTGTGTGTAGAGTTTTAGTATTTATCCCATTGAAAGATAATATAGTAAGTATATCAGGTCTCATTCTCTCAGTTGTTCATGTTATTGCAGGGACAGGATCTAACACTGTTCCCTCATCAGATAATGGCTCATCCGATGGGAATTCCATCAGGTTATCGATCCCTCTCATGTTCATCGGTTTTGCTGCAGCATATACTTCAACTTTCAGAACATTCTGATTCTTTCAGCCACAAGATTCCTTTTGCTCTGCTATTATTCACTTGTCGCTAATATGATTGTTTGCGTTAATATATTATTGAGTTCCCATAGGCTGAAGAGTTCAATAATTCCCATTCATTTTTGTGATTTCACATAGTTTTGTATTGTCATTATATACATGTTTCTCTTCCCTTTATTAATAAAGATGGCTTATATTATGCGTTTACTGCTATGATCTTATTAGTTATTATCAATTAACATCACACAGATTTTCCCTTTCTGCATCCCTCTGAGGAAAAAATCCACCTCCGCGCCCCCCTCCCCCCAAAAAATAAAAAAGCAACCTGCGGCACTAAGACAGTCCAAACTGTTATGAGGAAAAAGTTCAAAAGTAAGAAAATGTCAAACTGTTTCAATCAAGATAACATGAAAATCCAAAGGATTTGAAGTGTAGACAAAGTATAAACTCAGCATTCTGCTGAACTTTCAATTAATTATAAAAATTGAAGATGGCAGCGAATAAATTCTTAACAACTTGATTATAGAAGTTCAGATATTATATCAACAACTATTCCAACTAAACATCTCCATGAACTTTTTCGCAAAACTTGAAAATCCTTATATAAACAAATGCCTGCAGAATCCTAGAGCTCGTTTCTCATGGCAGAATATAAGTTTATGCGGCTATTTACGATTTAATCCTATCAAACAAAAGGTTTCCAAATGGCGCCTAGTATTACTGGTATATTCAAACAATTAACAGCAAATGACATCCAAAAGTCCTTAAGGCTCCGTTTGGTTCGGAGTTTTTTAAGGGGAAGGGAGGGAATTGAATCCCCTCCCCTTGTTTGGCTAAAATATTGGAGGGGAATTTAATCCCCTCCCCCCTCCCCATTTTAAATTCCCCCAAATTGGGGTTTTTTGGAGGGGAGAGAGTATTTATTACTCAATCCCCTCCAATTCCTTCCTGAACCAAACAAGATTTCATTAAAATTCCTCTAATCCCCTCCCCTCTAATTCCACCAAACAAGGGAATTTTAAAATCCCTCCAATCCCTTCCCCTCCAATTCCATTCATTAAAATCCCTCCAATCTCTTCAGTTGAACCAAACAGACCCCTGTTTGGTTCAACTGAGGGGATTAGATGAGAGGAGATTGGAGGGATTTTAATGAAGGGAATTGGAGGGATTTTAAAATTCCCTTGTTTGGTGGAATTAGAGGGGAGGGGATTGGAGGGATTTTAATGAAATCTTCTTTGGTTCAGGAAGAAATTGGAAGGGATTGAGTAATAAATACTCTCTCCCCTCCAAAAAACCCCAATTTGGGGGAATTTAAAATGGGGAGGGGGGAGGGGATTAAATTCCCCTCAATCCCCTCCAATATTTTAGCCAAACAAGGGGAGGGGATTCAATTCCCTCCCCTCCCTTTAAAAAACTCCGAACCAAACGGAGCCTTAAAGAGCTATATTTAACTCCATTTTAAATCATAAATGAACTGGAAGCACTTCAGAACAGCATCTTGAACAACTGGTGATCGGTATAAACCATATAACCAGCATACTAGCAATGATAAACCACATCTATTACACTAATTATTTATGTATTTCTCTTTTCACCCTCTCGTCTTGATTTTGTGTCTTAGCATATAACTAGACAGTAAAGCCCCCATTCCTACAACCCTTGTTCTAGTCAACAGCAAAAGAACAATCATCACTTTCCCTACAACAGCTATAACAGCACCGACAGATCTCAGTACTTCCTACAAAAGAAGGGAAAGAGAAAACATACATATTCAGGTCAGATCATGGATTCGTTCAACCAATGTCCTGTGGATGCTGGTTGGCATAGTAATACAATTCCATGACCTCTCCTCTAAAATTTGTGGAACTGATCGCAAAGAAAGCTTGGATCCATAAATCTGTAACTTTGCTTTCATGATGTCAAAAAACAGAAGATAGACACAATTTACACCATGTGTTGCAGTCAACAAATAAATTAAAGATAATATTAACGCTGCAACTTCAGAGTAAAATGCTAAAGAGTTAAAATATCCACCAAAAGTGCAATCACAAAAACTAATTTTTTGGATATTGTGTTACAGAGCTATATTTTACCGCATTTATCATCAACAGACCTTAAAGAACTAGAAATTACCCAAAATCCAGGTGCTTATGCAACTCAACTGTATAAAATCCATTTAAGCATGAAACTCAATTTTGACAGGTTAATTAGATGGCAGCTTTATCTCTTTTGTTCTCTATTAAATCAGCTGAATCAGAATGAAGGTGCAGCGTGTAGACAAGTCTCTAATATACTACCTTAGATTACTTAAAAGCAAAAGTACATTCAACCTTCCATAACACATTAACCGCAACTAAAGGCTTCAGATACTCAAGCGCATTTTTTAATCTATCTCTCACATGTGTGACAGGTGGCAAAAACTAAATGTCAATCAAAAAAATATAAAATAAAGAGCCATACGGTGAACAGAAATATAAAACTCTGATTTCATTCTCTCTATAATATACATCCAAAAATACCTGAATAAAATCATAGTTTTCTATAATTGTTAGCATATAAATTAATTATATAGAACAAATACAAGGATAGTTCTCCCTCTTTGTACAAAAGCTGGAAGTCTTTTAAAGAAGCAAACTTCATCAAAACTGAAGTAGAAAAATCATTTGAACTATGCATTTATAAAAAAATCCATATTTCATTACCAAAAATTTGTCATATGTAGCACAAGCAGCTTGTTAACAAAAGTTACAAATCGTGATCCTTCAATAAGTTAAACATCATGAATGTGTTCGTGACCGCACAAATTCTTCTAGCCTATCCCACACCTCCAATGCTGCAGCCCTGTCTTGGTGTCGCTTGTTCTTACTAATCTGCCAACAAGTATGAAATGTATGCTTAGAATAAATGTTAGAGCTGAAAAAGGAGGAAGATAATATATCAATACTGTGAAATAAAAGTCAATAAGCAACTGTAAATGATACAAGTACAAGAAGCCTACCGAGATTATCTTTACATTCCACTGCTTTACATTCTTTGCTGACTCCAAACTGTCATCTTCGAAACGCATATAAAATCCAATAACTGCAAAAACATGAACAGATTACTACAACTAGCTTGATTGCATTTTCAGAAGCCTTAAACATATCCATACATTAGAGGATGAAAGACGTCCGTCATTCATTGGAAAGAAAACAACCAAAAAATACAGATAAATAAACACAAGGCAAATTTCAACTTACTTTTGTTAAATATCTCAACGTGGTCTTTAAAAGGCCAGTCCTTAAACTGCCATTCTTTACCCAATACAAAAACTGCCACCACCCGATCCCAGTCCTCCGCTTTGAGTGTAGATGGCTTATCCCTCACTTCATAAGCAGTAACCACCCTATCCCTGCTAAGCTTCTTTTGCACCGTCACGCAATCAGGCCTTGCACCCTTCATCTGCTTCACCTTGACGTCAGTTGGTATATAAACCCCATCCTCCAAGAACTCCTTCACATTATAGATGGTAATCAGAGTCTGAAACGCGCTGGGCACCAAAATTATCGGTACTCCTTCCCCTATCTTACTACCCTTCAGGTGCATTTTGGGTTTGGGCGTCGCGTCGTACCCCAACTCATCTCCAAACCCTAAACCCCTCTCATCCGCCCCCATCAACCGATTCTTAGCAACAAGCCCATCCTTTCTCTGCTGTGATTCGATCCTCTGCCTCTCCTCTTCGCGCTTCGTCGCCGCCACCAGCACACTATAGAAATCCCTATTTTTGCATTCCAACAACGCCTCACGGTCCTTCAACGGTCTTTCGGCCGCCCTAATCATGGACATGAAATCCAATTTCTTCTCATCTGGGACCGGGACAAAGTCGGTGCTGACGCGATTCGCGGCAAAAGCAGGCTCTTCTGGACGGTACTCAATGGAATCAGTAGAAGATATCTTACCTTGGAGGTATTCGAGGAGGGGCTTTCGGTCGGGGAAGGTAACGGAGGGGATTCCAAGGGAGACAGTGTTTTGGATGTAATCGGTGTGCTTAAGTTGGTGGTTCTTGATGTAGTGAACTAGGGTTTCGAGGGTGTAGCGGTTGCCCTTGGTCGAGCGGTAAGCGGTCTCGACGGAGCAAGGAAAAGAGTATTCATCGCCAAATCGGAACTCGCCGCTGACCCGAACTATCTTCTCAAGCTCACCTCGAATGGTGAAATCCCTGAGAGCGGAGAGGGGATCCATGGGAGAGCAGGGAGTGGAACCTCGAAGTTCACTGGTGTAAGTGTAGAGAAAAGAATTGCGGTGCTGTTAGCCTAATGGTATGTTTTGGAGGTCTTTTTTAGAGGGAGTGAAATGGAATTGAGTTCCTTTATCAATTGAATGATTATTTGAGGGATTGTTTTTTAGAGGGAAATGAGATAGCAAGGGTGAGCTCAGTCATTTCTATTTTAAATTTATTTTTTTAATTTCTTAAATTGGGAGTGAAAGACAGAATAATTAAAAAATAATTATTTAAATTATAAAAATACACATTAACCCTAATTAAAAAAATTCATTTTTATGATTTTTTTTAATCTTTTCATATCAACAAGTCTATTTCGTCATATTATATTTTTCTTAGTATTTCATTATCACATTAATCAAATTACTCCAATTACACCACATCTCACACGTATAATTGAAACACTGCTTCAAGGAATGTTTTCTTCTATAAGTCTTGTGATTTAACATAACTTATTTATTTTTTATACTTTATCATAGTTGGTTCAATTATTTTTAATTTTTTATAAAACTTTTACTTTCTTCCTAATATTATTATTAGAAAAATCAAGTTGTTTTACAACATAATTATAATAATAATAATTATTATTATTATTTTTATTTGTGGATGATGTTTTTATTAAAAAGTAAAAATAATATGAATTTTTTTATATGAAAAAAGAAGAACTTATTTTTTATTTAAATTTGATAATAAGGACAATATTAGAAAAAAAGTTATAATACATTCCATTCCATCCCTTTTATAATAACTTTCAAATAATAGTTAAATAAGGCTGCTCCTTTCCCTCATGAAACTCCCAAACAATGAAATATTTCATTTTATTCTACTTCATTCCATTATATTTCATTAATAATCATTTCATTTCATTCCATCATAAATTCTCAATATAGTCTTAGTCTTTTTTTCCTTTTTGTTTTTGAGTCGTACTCGAGCAATGAGATTACAATACACTTTACTTGTCCTGGTGTTTATAAGTTAGATTTGACTCAAATTGATTTTCCTCCTTGAAAAAAAGATTTAAATTGATTTTGATGCTCTTTTTATTTAAAAATATAATGTATTCTTGGTGATACAGTAATAATTTTTAGCAAATTGAATTTTTTAAGGTTAGAATAATCCAATGTTTTATTTTCAATTTTATTATTTTAAATAAAAATAGATTATAACGTTCAAATATAACAATGCAGCACCAATGAAGATGACAATTCTATTAATATAAATAAAATGTAAAAAATTTTATAAACATAAAATAATATCATTCATCTCGATCTTATGCAATGTAAATTAATTTTTTTTAAGTAAAATATCTCCCAATCAACAATAAAAAACGAATCCCTTCAGAACATTAAATATATAAATAAGCTTTGGCATAAAGAATAAAGTTCCATCAGGAAAAGCAAATGCTCATTATCAACCTCCAAGCCTTTACACCAGTAGTCACCAGCTGGAACATTGACTATGCAGAAGGCAGTAGTGGTGTAGTGTTGTTCTTCATTTCGAGCCTTTCATTTTGGGCCTTGCATTGTTGGGTCTTACTCTAACCCGGCCCTTTCTCATGTGGGGCCTTGTCCATCTAGTATGCAACAATCTATCAGCTGCCACTAGTATCCCAACAAAAACAATATCAACCTGCCGCCCGCCTTGCTTGACCAACTTTCTTTCTTTTGTTTTTTTTTCATTGACCTTACTTGACCAACATGAACAAGCTTTCGAGGAAGGATATTTTATATATTCACCGATTGTAAATTTTTACTATTCTTATATCAATTGGGTTCTTTATTTCAATATTAAAATACACTTACATCTTCACAACCATTTGCGTGTGCATGTTTTGACCCAACCTGTAAAGCACAACCGTATGGATCCCCCAGGAATATCTCTGCGACCATTCGACCCTTCAGACGTGGAAGACGTCCTGAAATGGGCTGGCGACGAGCGAGTGACTCAGTACCTGCGATGGAACTCCTTCAAAACTAAAGAAGAAGCTCTGTCTTATATACAAAAGGTTGCTATACCCCATCCATGGCGTCGATCCATATGCCTGAACGGTCGCTCCATCGGGTACGTGTCGGCGAAGCCAGGCTCAAGCGATGACCGATGCCGGGCACATATTAGTTATGCGGTGGGAGTGGACCACTGGGGAAAAGGGATAGTGACGGAGGCTTTGAGGATGGCTATTCCTTTGGTGTTCAAACAATTCCCTCAACTGCTTAGGATTGAGGCTTTAGTGGACGTTGACAATAAAGGGTCTCAGAGGGTGCTTCAGAAACTAGGGTTCACAAAAGAACGGTTGCTCAGAAGATATGGCTTTTGTAAGGGTCAGATTAGGGATTTCCTCATCTACAGCTTGTTGGATACTGATAAGCTAATGTGAATCTTGATTAATTAATTATGCCTTATCATAAGCATAAGCCTCTGCCTCTCTTATTCTGCTGTTGCCCCTTTGCATGTTATACGATCATTTCCAGGACCAAATTACTTTTTTCTTTGGGTATGACAAGCAAATTACTTCTTGTTCTAGCTTGTTATAATTATACAGATATAGTTTTTGCTTTTATTTTGTGGCCTTATGTATCATATGCGCAATTAATAACTTTTGACAACT
Organism: Adenanthera pavonina; assembly: GCA_026686845.1. NCBI lineage: Eukaryota > Viridiplantae > Streptophyta > Magnoliopsida > Fabales > Fabaceae > Adenanthera > Adenanthera pavonina. Next base: position 8,767,635 of record JAIVEN010000026.1, on the reverse strand, counting down.
GTGTTCATGAACAATTAAATGGACATGTATCATGTAATAATAGTGAGGTGCATATTTTTATCTAATAAATAATTTTTAAAAAGTGAATCGTACACATATATTTATATGATTAAAAGATGGATGTATATTTATTAGTTCATTCACAAGAGTGATTCATGTATAAAGAATGTTATAAGTTAATAAATTTCAAATGACTTCATTGAATGATATGAATGAAAAATTACATGGCTTAATAAAATTTAGTTAAAAATCTTATATGTTTATAAACTTAAAAATATTTTTTAAATTATAACAATATCAAAGAAATTGTTGACATTATTAATAAAAAAAATTTACAAAGACTTCGTTTGTACTTTGAGAAAGTATTGTCACTAACCATGTATTAATTTAGAATACAGGGATTAATTTTTTTCTTAAAAGAAAATAATTAACCTTAGTCATGGTGCCTTGAAGTAAACGATCCTATAATAATGTTGGTTATTGCTAAAATTATGATTCAAAAGATAATAGTTACTATTTCATATAAGTGGGCTAGGCAGGGAAAGATAGTTAAGAAATGACCAAAGAAACGGAAAGTTCAGATCACAGGACTGGGCCACAATGACAAACAAGAGGACAATCGAGGATGCCATTGTAGGGGAGGTGGCTCGTTCCAGTTTATCTTACAAGAGACTTTCCGTGGATATCCTGATTAGATTATTTTTACCTTATAACCAATTAATTACATTTTTACGGTGATGTTAATTTCCTTTTATTTCACTTTCATATTATGCTTGCTTCATTGTTATTGATAATTTGGTCTGTTTCATCTCCCATCCAATGATATATTAGCATGCATATGACGATGATGATGGGATTAACTATTAAGTAATACACCCTCTGATTCTTAATATGAGATTATTTTAACTGAATCACGTGGATTAAGAATTAAAATTAAAACTAATTAACTATCTTGATTTCTCTAAAAATTTTAATATTTTTTTAAAATTACCTTTATTTAATCTTTTTTTCTTTCTCTTTGGATACATTAAATAGGAGGCATTTTTTAGAAATGTATAATAAATACTACCTCATATATTGTAAAGGGTCTTATATTTATAATCAAGATAAAAAATTCTATATATAGGACCGGAGGGAATAAATAATGTAGTGTACCTTATTGGTAAAAGTGAAAAAATTGAAGAAGGATATATAGTGTGTGACACAAAAAAAAAGAAAAATAGAAAACAAGTAGGATAGTGATTATCAGGTGACAAAATTTCAATGTTTATAGTAGGCAATGTTTGTACCCGTTAGGCTATAACCCGTTGTGCATCAGAAAATGACATCACCGACAAGGCATTCTCTTGCTCGTACATGGTGTTTATTTGCTGGTTAATTACTTAGTTCCCCGTTTCCTTCTTTAAAAAAAAAGAAAAAATAATCCTAAATACTTAAATTATCAAAAGTTTTTTTTTTTTTTAAGAATAGAACTCCCATATCTAACCAAATAAAGGGTAGATTGATGAATATTCTAACCAAGTAACCTAAACTTTTTTTATGAAATGAACAATTCTAAAAACAACTCCATGCAAAACTTCACATGATATTAGAGTCAACTGATCAATAGTGTGGAGAGTAAGAAGAAAATATTACCCGCATCATCTCTTTTTTACTTTGCAGGCTTTGCAATTACTATGAATCCTCTTGCTTATTTTACATGTATTTGCCTGAGATATGGTTACCACGACTCTAGTCCTTCGACACGTCATATATTTTATTTGTATATTTTATTTGCTTATAACGTTAGTCATTAGCTCAAAATAAGTTCTTAAAATTAAATAAAATGTATTTATTAAAAATTGGAAAATTGATTTTGACCAAGTATGAGCTTGTTAGAACTTTTTTTTTTTGGTGATCGCTTGCTTATCAATTGTGATTTTAATTTTTGTGAAAAACAAGTCAATATTAGTTTTAGTAATCCACACAGATGCATTTGAGCTCACTAATATTGTTACATTTTGGGTAGGATATTCATGTGGTTGATTAGTGTGAGTAAAAGTGTAGGCTCTAACTCATAGATCCATATTAGAGGGACATGAACATTTATTTAATTTTGGTTAGATCCCCTCAATTATTTTGTCACAACTTGACCCATTAAGAGTTTTGAAAAGAGAATGTAAACGGTCAAGAAAGTCCTAGTTCTTATCTTGGAAAATTTAGAGTTGTGAACTGGCAAACAAAACTTTTTCATTTTTTTCCAGTTTATAAAACTCCAAATAATACTTGTCTTCTTTGATCTTTTATATATACAAACTTAGTTTTAAATAATTTAAACGGTTCTGTTCAACCTTATTCCAAAAAAAAATCTTTGTCCAGAAAATCCTGTTAAAAAACTCGATCGTTGTTGTCATCGAAAATACACACACGTATTATCTGCGGGTTTGTTTCTGAGCCTGTTTCTATTTACAAACAGATTTGTGTTCTGAATTTCTAACTCATTGATGTGGTGTGACGCAGTGTTACTACAATGCCATGCTACCTTGGTGTTGTGATACAAAGATGACAAAGCCACACACAGAAACAGAGTTCTCCATTTTCTGTGTCACATGGAGAAGGTGAGAGCTTAGAGATCGCCATTACTGAGAGCCAAGTGAAAAATGTGATTTAATCAGGTTAAAACCACTGATTGTTATAGCAGCCGTTAGATTCCACACTTGCTCTCTCTCTCTCTCGCTCTCTCTCTCTGACATGTCTCTCATTCTCTCCATGGTCTGTACACTGTGTTGTTACTGTATGTCCGGGCCGGATTCTCCATGATGGAGGCTGAAAGCAAAGATCAAGGAAAGTACAGTTCAAACATAATCCACTCCCTTAAGTGCGTGAAGAGACAGAAATCTTCTTCTCAACAATTGCCACTCTTATTTTTGTATTGGTGCTGGTAGGTTAAGGTTTTTACCCTTGTCTGGATTGGGAATTTGAAGCAGTTTAGCTGAAGTAGCATTCCAAGACAGGATGCGAGAAACTGAAGTGAAAAACTATACATATATGAAATGTGGGATTAAATTACAAGGGAACAAAAGTACAATACCTGGTGCCTGATGATGCAAAAATGAATTAGATTTCCTATACAACGAGGGTTTTTTTTTTTTTTTCAAACTGGACACTTCATATGAAGAGGGATTTATATCTCTTGAAATATTAGAACATTTATAAAGTTTCTTCTTATACACAGTTGGGTCATTGAAAGGGTTGAAATGGCCAGGGTCACATGCATCAAGAAATGATGATATTTGAAAATCATCCTCCAATACATGATATTATTGATTATTCTGAATCTAACCCCTCGAATGATCATACAAGTTCATATTCTCGACTTTCAAAAATTTTACGAATTCCCTATTTTAGAAGATTTAAATCCTAGGCAAAGAATCTCCAATTCACTATTTGAAGCAATTAGGTTTGGTAAGCAGCGGGACATATCGTCACTCAATCTCTTGAGCACAACGTAAAATTACTTTTCATTCCGAGAAATCTCATTTTTGGACATTTCGAATTATAAGAGTTATTATTTCATTATAAGACCTTAGATGCATATATATACAAACATACATACATATATATATATATATATACACACACACATATATATACACACACATGGATACGTATATCAGGTACAATATGATACATTAAATATGACAAAGTTTAAAATTATAGGATACAGGATATAAGAGATATTTATATAAAATTTATGTATATATTCAACAAATTAATGAACAAAAGATAAAAAAAATATAAAAATTTTGAGTATAAATAAACATTTTAAAAGCACTATAAATATATCTAAAACAATAAATTAATAAAAAATTGAGTGTTTTTATAAGATTTAAGTTATTTTAAAACTTTTGGAATAAGAAAAATGAAAAAAATATATATATATATATATATATGATACGTATCATGAAGGACGATACGAATATCATATCTAATATGTGTTAAATTTGGGAACGTTTTCCAATTTCGAATATCGATGCAGCAATAAAGCTCAAGATATCATGTTGTTATTCTTATCTCTTGTTTGGTTGAAAGTATTTTAAGAGAGAGAAGGAAAAATTCATTTCCTTAAATAAGTTTGAAGGGGAGGGGAGGGAATAAATCTTTTCTCCCCTCCCCTCATATCCCTCCCTTCTAAATTTTTCCTTCTCTCCCCTTAATCCTGTATGTGAAGATTTTATTAGTGAATACTAGGTAATTTATAAATATTTTTGTAAGTGCTCATTAAGTCTCGAGGCCTGCCCTAATCCTAGTGAACTCTTAGAACCAACTTATCTAAACTTTATTTTAATAAAAAAAAAAGTGAAGGGATTTGAGAGAAAATGGACAACACAAAATTATGGTGAGTAAATTAGCTTCACTCTTTTCTATTATTTCAAAATTGCCCTAAACTGAATTTATAATGAATAATGCATGATTTTTTGGAACAAAAATATTATATACGAGATTTGTTTATTAAGTAAAATGAAAATTGTTTATTTTTTTAAAATAAAATAAAGATGAATTATAATTTTACAAAAAGACAAAAAAACTAAAAATGGATAAGGATATAATTATTTATGTATTATTATTTTCTCTCCCATTCTCTTCTAAATTAAATAAGATAATATTAAAATTCATTCTTTCTCTTCTCCTTTATTAAACCAAACAGTGTTTTAACATTGTTTTGAATAATTGAATCAAGTGATGCATATTGAATAAATAGGAGTTTCTTACTATACAAGGTTGCTAAACTCGTGATTTAATCAGATTTATTGAGGCTAGACAAGCTTATAACATAAACCTGCTGTAAGAGTTTTATTCTATTAACAAATAATTATTAAAGATTACTCACACAATCTAAATTAATGATAAAAATTAAACGAACAATAGACAGAAAAGAGTGAGTAAAGTTTAAATACTCATTAGATAATTAAAAATACTTTTAAAACGCATAATTACATAAACATAATATGATATATATATATATATAAATTATTTAAAGTATAATTCAAATCATACTAATATAACAAAATTATTAATATTTCATAATTAATAATTAGAAAAAGTTTCTTTGTGCACTTGCACAAGATTATTCAATTTAATTTAAAAGAAGCACTAATGTCCATGAAATGCATAAATGCATAAATAATATTGATGATACTTAGTTTATCAAAAAAAAAGTATTGATGATACTTAGCATAACAATCTTAATATAATTGCTGGCAAAAAACAATCTTAATATAATTCCCACATAAATAGTATTGATGAAACTCAGCATAACAATATTAATATAATTGACACATAAATAGTATTTCTAAAAACTTTATACCAGTGTATCTTTTAATTATCTTTTTATACCAGATAAAAATTTTAAATTTATTTACTAAATATTATTTGTACGTAAGACATTTGGTTATTTTTTTTATTTTCTATACACTTTATTGCAAGTTTAATTCACACTTCGTACTTTCTTATAGATATCAAATATTGTATTATAATATCAATAACTGTGGCAAAAAAATATTTTAATAAGTGCTGCATTGAATAGTAAGAAATTCAACACCATTTAATCGAAGTCTTATGAAATGAGTTTGAGCGAATTAATAGTAGATATATGTTTACAAGCAAGTTTAAATTAATCCCTTATAATTCATTCCACAATATAAAACATTGCAACTGGCGATATTTTTTCATCTGATAGGTAATAACTGATGAATTCCCCAAACACAAAGCTTCACTTGGATCCTGATTATCATTCATAATAAATCCATTACACATAGTACTTACTAGGCAAAAGAACAAACTAGGCAACCTAACAAGATTATAATATAATTAGTTGATAGCTAAGTTTCATAATTATATTATCCTAAGTTTAATTTCTGACTATATATATAGAAAATATTTTATTATGAGAAATAAAATTTACTTTTGGTGATTTTTATCTCTTAAAGGATTAATTTTCGATTATCAGTTAAAAATAATAATTTTGTGTTCACTAAAAGAAAAAGAACAACCTAGGCCAAAAAAGTATAAAAGAGCATGCAAAGGGGAAAAAAATAAAAACATAATTATTCAAGTAATAATTAATTTAATTTCCAAACCTTCGCTATATAATATTATATTATAATATATCAATAAAAATGTTATACTCCCTCTGTTCCAGTTTATAGTGCACTTTTAACTACCGCACATAGACCAAGATAATAATTAATAATTAACAAAATTTTCCACTTTTTCTCACATTACCCTCATTAAATGCTTTGAGAATGAAATATTTTAATCATAAACACATATTTGGGTTTATTAATTAGGGACAATATTGGAAAGAGAATAAAATTACACTACGTAATCCACAAAGTGCACTATATTATAAAACATTAATTTCTCAAAAAAGTGCACTATATAGCTAAACGGAGGGAGTACTAATTACTAATAAGTTGTCGTGAGCTGGCAAACAAATTTTTTTCATCTTTTGTTCTAGTTTGTAAAAAGTTCCAAACAAAACTTGTCTTCTTTGAAATTTTGTACAACCTCATTTTTAAATAATTTCAACTGTTCTTCAACCTTACTCAAAAAATCCTGTTCAGAAACCCATTGTTGTCATCGAAAATACACAAACGTACTGTTCGTGGGTTTGTTTCTGAGTCTGTTTTTATCTACATATCAGACGATCTCTGTGGTCTGAATTTCTAATCCATTGATGCGCTGTGACAGAGAGATCGAAACCCCCGTTAATACAATGCGATGCTACCTTCGTGTTGTGATACGCAGGCGACAAAAGCCACACAAAAATTGAGAAACTCATATCTCTCCATTTTCTGTGTCACATGGAGAAGGTGAGAGGTTAGAGATCGCCATTACTGACAGCCAAGTGAAGTGTGGTTTTAATCAAATGAAAACCACTGAATGTTATCCCAGCCGTTAGATTAATTCCACGCTTGCTTTCTCTCTCTCTGACATGTCTCTCATTTTCTCTGTGGTCTGTCCTCTGTTGTAACTGTGTGTCCCGGATTCATGACGAAGACTGAAATAGTGTAGAAGGAAAGTACAGTTAAAACACAACCCACTGGCCTAAATGCGTGAAGAGAGAGATGTTTTCAACAATTACCACTCATACTTTTGTTTTGGTGCTGGGAGGTTAAGGTTTTTAATCTTGTCTGGATTACGAATTCGAAGCAGTTCCGCTGAAGTAGCATTCCAAGACAGAGATGCGAGAAACCGAAAGAGAAAAAATGTATATATAAATAAAATGTAGGATTAAATTAGAAGGGAACAAAATTACAATACATTGATTGTGCCTGATAAGGCATGCACGTCTGGCCATTTGATCATGACTTGTGTGAGTCTCATTGCATGTCGTTTCTGATTCTATTCTCAGAAACAGGTTAAGGAAGGCCGAGAAAGACGGGGGGAAAAATGGTCCTCTTTTCCTCATTTTCCTGCTTATTCCTTTTTTTCCCTGGCTGCATTAGAAACGGAGGTTACAGAGGTTTAGCTATTTAAACAGATGTTTGCTGCAACCTCACTTGCAATTTCAGGTTTCTCAGTTTGACCAAACTCGTGCATCTGTCTCTAGTTTTACTCTTTCCTTTTAGGCCTGTCTTATAATCTCCATCTCACTCTCATTTCGTCCCTCTTAAGCAAGAAGATTCTATCTAAATCTTTTCTTTTCTCTCTCTGGGACTTTCTGGTTGGTTGCTTTTTTCTGCTTATAGTGTGAAGCTTGAAAGATGTCTCCAGTAGAGCAATATAAGAAATACCTTTCATCTTTCTTTGTTTCTCCGAGGTTCTTTGTTTCTCCGAGGTTCCTCGTGAACCTTGCTTCCAGATTATTCCATAACGAAAGCGATCGAAACACCAGTCCCACATCAGTTCTCGACACAAAACCATTGTCATGTCCGACAACACCAACCTCGACAGCTGAAGGCAATTGCCTTGGGAATAGAATCGATTCAAAAGGCGTTGGCCTCGGAATCGTCGAAGTTCTTTTGGATGACAAATCTAGCCACTCCAATTCGAACCCAGAAAGCCCCAGGATTCTGTTTGGATCCCAGATTAAGGCTCATACTCCCTCCTTGCCTCATCCATCTGAATCGCTGGAATCCTCCGACACCGAGTCGACGAATTCCGTCGAAACCTCGGATGATTCTCGGCTTGTCCAAGGATGTCAGCTGCCGTCAGCGAGTGAGATGGTGCTATCTGAGGACTATACTCGCGTGATTTCGCACGTCCCTAAACCAAAAATCACGCATATATTCAATGACTGCATCGTCGATAGTAGCTTGTTTGACGCTGAATTCGGTGGCTCTCTTCCAGATCAACTTGGCTACCCCTCTGACAGATTTCTAAACTTCTGTCTGTACTGCAAAAAATATATTGGGCTGGGGGCAGACATCTTCATGCTGAGGTATTTGCTCATTAAAAATTTAACTCATTTCTCTGCTTCACATCGAACTAGGCATAAAGAAAAGTTGAACTCGAAACATTGTTTGAATTGTGTCGTGTCATTGTGTTTCAGGGGCGAGAGAGCGTTTTGCAGCCGTCGATGCCGTTTTAAGGGGCTCCTATTGGTGGATGAGAAGGAGCTCCTGGAAGTGGCAGCCATAAGGAAGGTGGATCTCTTAAGAGTAGCGGCTGTATGAAAAAGTGAAAGTAGCAGCTAATTTAGTTAATCATGTTTTTACATAGTTCACCATGATTAACTTGGTTGGATTATCATTTGTAATAAATTGGATCCACCTGGGAATTTTCGTTCTTCAAGGTAGAGAGATCGATAGGCGTGAGATGTGTTGTAAAGGATAATTTTGTTGAAGTTATAAAATCAGGGACTACTGGTTTTGCATGCGTTTCTAATTTAAAGCTTCCGGTGATAATGATGGTGCATGAGAAAAGCCTACAGAACTGTCTTTGTTTATTGCTCATAAAATATTCCACAAGAAGAATACTATAATTAAACACTTAATAGCTAATACCAATGCTTCCATTTGAAGTTAATTCTTTTCTTTTATGAAGTTTGTCCTTTTTTGGCAGATAATAAACAGTAAATTAAGCATATTTTATAACGTAAGTACATGATGGATTTACAAGGAAGCATTTTCCTGATTGATTTAGGGGGACAGTTCCGTGCTTAATATCAACTTGGAATTAATCTGAACTGAGGCGCATGATTTATTAATAACGTAATAACAAGATAGACCTGTATTTGCTGCTTTTAGGACGTCTTCTGGCAAGTTAGTATAATAATCTTCCAAATACAAAGAGAATTATTGACACAGTTTTATAGGGTTAAAATATTTGTAGAGTTAAACAAATTTTTTGCTTTCGGTACTAACATAATCTTCAAGCTTACAAATTACTATATTAATTTGATTATAACACCATCTTTGATTAATTAATCGAATTTTTATTTGAAAAATATGAATGAGAGAGAGAGAGAGAGAGAGAGGAAACAATAATTGAATTCATCTCCAATTTGAACAGAGACAGACTGTTGAAGTAACTGTGATTTTTGGTTGTAAAAATAGATCAAGGTACAACATCATGATTCACGAAGCGGACCCACCTTATGCGTTAGATTCGGTTAGGGAAAAAGACCATTTAGTACCCTTATTCATAAATAATGACAGATTAGTATCTCCAATTTAACAAATCACCAATAAATACTCAAGTACCTCATTGGGATAAAAATAAAACCCAATGAACAACATTACTCTTGGAGTTAAGTTATAAAAAATGCACGTACAATGGGCAAGCCGCGCGGGAACTCTTCCTAGATAAGGTCCATAAAGGGCAGCTCTCAAGGTGTGAAAATCTTCTCCTGTAGAGGCTAGTGTCGTCGTCAGGTGGTGTTGGGTAGGGCTGTGCAATGGGCCTGTCGGCCGGGAGTGGCCCGGTCATTTCGGGCCGGGTCGGGCCGGGCCGGGCCAAAAAAGAAAATTGCAAACTAAAGGAGGATCGGGCCGGGCCGGGCCGCGGGCAAGCAACATGCCCGTCCCGCCCAGCCCGTCCCGACCCGGTATATATATATATATATATTTTCCAATTTTCTCATATTTTTTTATTTGTTAAAAATATTGAATAATTTTATATAATTATTTTTCCTTCTTATACCTTATGTAATAAATTATATTTATAATTATAATAGATATGTTTTATTATTCCAATTTTTAATTTCATTTCAAATTTTAAATCTATTTCATCACATAATATTATATAAAATAAATAATGTATAATTATTGAGTATTTATAATTTTGATAAATGTTACTTTTTAACCTAATATTATTTTCTCTAAGAATATATTTTAAATAAAACTAGTTATATTTTTATTAAAAAATTAAATTAATTAATTAATTTATTTATTTTTTTAGACCGGGCCAAAACTCGGCCCGGTATTGACCCGGGCCATATCGGGCCGGGCCGAGCCACGGGCCGATTTTCTCAGCCCGGGGGGTGTTTCGGGCCGGACATCGGGCTGAGGTGATGTCCGGCCCGTCCCGACCCGTGCACACCCCTAGTGTTGGGTAAGGCAATGCTATTCTTCTCATTTGCCTCTGTCATGATTCCTTCCATCTGGTTCTTGTATTGTGCCTCTCTGTTGAAAAATATATTATTCGTGTCATCTTATTCTTCTATTGTGCCCCTGTGGTGAAAAATACAACAATCCTTTCATATTGTTATTCTATGTCCTTGCTACATCATTTGTTTCTTCTTTGCTCACAAAACATTGATTTGTTCTGGGTAAAACATTGTCATTTGTTTTGTACAGCTTAATATTTTGTTAATACTACATATGATCATACTTTAGATGGCTTATGAACTCATGAATGGTGTATGATGTTTTTTACTAAACTTAAATTTTTTTTCTAAATTACAGTATGGAGAAGTACTGAAAACGATATGAGAGGTATGAAATTATGCAAGTATTAGTTGAAAATTTTTGTTATGTACATGCAAGTTTTGCTAAAAACTAAACTTTTTTGTAAACTGAAATTTTGTTGTTGTTGTAGTCTGTAGCAACTATTGGCTTATTGGGCTATATTATTAATAAATATTATAATCCACTCTTCTTTAGTTAGTATAGTTGAAGATGATTGGAATTTTTAGTCGGGACTTGTGGGTTAATAAATAGTTGTTATGATAGATGATTTCATCTTGACAAAATCAGTTATAACAAATAGACAGTTACTTCTTACAGGGTTGATTCAGAGATGACAAGTAGTTTCGTAAAAGTAGTATTTTGTTATTTTCACTTTGGGGGGCCATTTGTGAAAGATATGCAAGGTAGGATCCAATATAAGGGAGGGAGAACAAATACTGAGTTGTTAAGAGAAGGCATGATGCATCACAAGTTGTTGAGAATGATAGCATCGATAACGGGTAATGAATGTAACGGAGTTGAGGTGAAGTATACATTGAAGTTTGATTATAAAATATTTATAGATTTTACAAACAATGAAGGAGTTCAAAAATTGATAAGGTTCAATGATGAATTTGCACATGTATAAACTGGTGGGAACATAAATGAAAGTGTACAGACGCTGATGGAACATTCAGAAGGGTAAGTTTTCTTGGTTAGATGTTTAATCATATTGAATTGTGGAATAAAATGACAATAATGAATAATATTTAGACTACTGAAAATAGGTAAAACCAGTTGGGAATTCTGAATTCCTCAGTTGGGAATTCAGTCAATTCAACTTCAAACATTTTTTCAATGTTGATTAAATAAGACATAGAATGCTGAAAATAGTTATATAGAGTTGGGACTTCTGAATATCTATCATGGAAATTTAGTTGTATGAAATTGGAATTTTTCTGAAGCTGAGTCCAATCAATAATTTGTTGTAATGTACTGTAGTTGTTTGTGAATGCAGGATGGAGGCTATAACAGGATTCTCATTAGATGATTCTCTTTCTTGGGAGCCAGGGAATACTTTTGTGGAGGATGGGAATCCTTGTTGGGAGGAAGTCAATACTTTACCTTATGCAACATAAAGTGTGCCTGTACCACGGCCAATGTTGGGACTTGGGAGGAAGTCAATTTTTTGGAAATGGGTACTGCAAATAGATAGGTGATAGGAATATTTTTTGGGGATATAAGTACTAAACATGTATGAATGATAACTTGTAAATTGGTATGACTACCTTTGATGTAGGAATGTTGACTTTGTAAGTAACATATATGTATGAATGATGCATATGCAAGTTGAATACATACAAGTTGAAGAAGTGTAAGTCGTTTGTCATAATTCAATGTGCATACATGTGTTGATTGATGTCTACACTTACAAAAATTTGCCTTGTGGACTGACAATTATTCCCTAGTGGTTAAAATTGAATTCCCATGTGGATAAAACTATAATTCCAAGTGGAAAGAACAAAATTCCCAATTGATCAAGTTTGAATTCCCAGGTGGAACTATATTGAGTGGTGAGAAATAAATTCCCAAGTGCTCTGAACTAAATTCCCAAGTGCTCTGAACTAAATTCCCAAGTGGTAATTAGATTCCCAAGTGGATAATTGTGAATTCTGTGGTGCTTCAAACTATATTCTCAACTGGACATATCTCCATTCCCAAGTGGTCAAAATAAAATTCCCAGGTGCTCCAAACTAAATTTTCAAGTGGGCGTAACTGGATTCCTAGGTGGATAATTGTGAATTTCGTGGTGCTTTGAACTTCATTCCTCAGTGGTCTAAACTAAATTCCCACTTGCTCGGAACTACATTTCCAACTGGGCATACCTCCATTCCCAAGTGGTCAAAATAAAATTCCCAGGTGCTCCGAACTAAATTTCCAAGTGGGCGTAACTGGATTCCCAGGTGGATAATTGTGAATTTCGTGGTGCTTCCAACTTCATTTCTAAGTGGTCTAAACTAAATTCCCACTTGCTCGGAACTACATTTCCAACTGGGCATACCTCAATTCCCAAGTGGTCAAAACAAAATTCCCAGATGCTCGGAACTAAATTCCCAAGTGGGCGTAACTAGATTCCCAGGTGGACAATTTTGAATTCCATGGTGCTTCGAACTTCATTCCCAAGTGGTCTAAACTAAATTCCCACTTGCTCGAAACTACATTCCCAACTGGGCATACCTACATTCCCAAGTAGTCAAAACAAAATTCCCATGTGTTCCGAACTAAATTCCCAAGTAGGCGTAACTGGATTCCCAAGTGAACAATTCTAAATTCCGTGGTGCTTCGAACTACATTCCCAACTGGGCATACCTCTATTCCCAAGTGGTCAAAACTAAATTCCCACTTGCTCGCAACTACATTTCCAGCTGGGCATACCTCCATCGCCCACTTGGAAATGTAGTTGAGAGCATCTAGAAATTTAGTTTTGACCACTTGGGAATGGAGCTATGCCCAATTGGGAATGTAGTTCGAAACACCACGGAATTCACAATTGTCTACTTGGAAATCCAGTTACGCCCACTTGGGAATGTAATTGGGAGCACCTGGGATTTTAGTTTAGACCACTTGGGAATGGAGGCATGTCCAATTGAGAATGAAGTTTGAAACACCACGGAATTCAGAATTGTCCACCTGAGAATCCAGTTACATCCACTTGGGATTTTAGTTCGGAGTACTTTGAGAATTTTGTTTTGACTACTTGGGAGTGGAGGTATGTCTATTGTGCATGCGTTTTTTATGATTTAACTCCAGGGGTAATGTTGTCCATCAAGTTTTATTTTTATCCCAATGGGGTACCTAGGTATTTGTTAATAATTTATTAAATTAAGGGTACTAAATTGTCATTATTTATGAATGGGGTACTAAATTGTCTTTTTCCCATTCAGTTATAGAGCCTAAGGCTGTTCTTACTTCTTACAATTTTGTTGATCAAACTATTCTTATAATTAAATAATGAGAAATTACAGTTGGGATAAATTCTTCAGTGGGGTAGATTTAAAATATTAAGTATACATAAAAAAAATAAATAATGAAAAATTACATGTTTGTGCAAGATTTTAAACTCACAAGTCTTTACATGGAAGGTGGAATCAAACTCACGTAATTTTAACAACTAAATCAATTTTTGTAAAACAAATTAAAATATAATTTATGATTGAATAATATCATTTATTTTCACTGCCAGAATCTAGCAAGGAGAAGGAGAGGATTCCGTTTATGACGTGTGCAAGGCAAGCACTTAATTTTTTACGTTTTTATTTTCATTCTTTTCCGTTTGTTTCCAGTTTGAGAACACACCGACGACAAGGAATCCTACATTCATGATACTATAAATAAACATTTATTTTCTTTCCTGTGTACTCAGAAATATAATTATTACATAGCTTAGCTTCCTTCTATTGCTGCATGTTTTTGGTATATTAATTAATTGGTGGTTTATCTATTCCATCAACTATTCTAAGAAGAAAGAGAAATGTAGTATTTTTTAAAAACAAAAATACAATGAAATTCCTGTTAAGTTCACCTCGTAGTACAGGCTCTATTTGATTCTCGTTGTTTTCATGAGTTACCAAAAAAATTGAATAGTTCATCAACTATCAACTACAATGAAATTCCTCAAGTTCATCAACTATCAACCATTCTAATAACATCTATATATGCCCCTATTTGATTCTTCTTGTTTTAATAATTATGAGTTCCAAAAAAAAATGGCTAACCTTCATTAAGGAAAGCTACAATTCCCCATAAGTTCCCCTCGTAGCACACTCCACTGCACACTGTGCTGCTAAGATATTTTCTCCAATTTCTCAAACCCAAAAACTCGAATTTTCTCGCGCATCAATTCGAATATCATGGTTTAGTTTTCTGCAACAGTAAACCCTAATTGAATGGATACTGAAGAAGACGACACTAATGGCCCCGCTCCTGAGGGTGGCTTAATTCTGCGGCCCGTGGCACCGGCTGAATCCGGTGAAGGATTGCCTTATGCCCCGGAAAATTGGCCGAACCCCGGTGATATTTGGGGCTGGAAGGCCGGTAAAAGAATTCACTCCTCCGGCTACTTCAGGGACAGGTACCTGTATCTTCCGGCTCATCTATGCCGCACGGACGACCCAGGCTCGAGCGTCAAGCGCAGACGCATTTTTGCCAGCAAGCAATCCGTTGAACGCTACATCCAAGAATCTTTTCCTGACGCTGATCTTAATGCGTTCTTCGCTTCCTTCAGCTGGAAGGTCCCTGCCACTGACTCTGCTGCTAGAAAAGGTCAGTCACTTGCAATTTGATACGCTAACTTTGGCATTATCTGTTTCTTGTCTCTTTTTCCCCCCTCTTTCTGTTGAGTTCGATGTCTTGATGTGAGACTTTGTTCAAAGGTAGGGCAAATATATATTTTGTTATTAATTAATTGAATTTGTTTATCTCATTGCCTGTTTATACGGACGTAAAATGTCATATTTTATGCACCTTGGATCTCTTCTGACTTCATTGCTACAAAGACCAACAAATTTTTAATTCCATAGAACAGGAAGTTTATGTGTTTTATTTTTTCTATTTCAACACTACACCATCTGAGTTTCAGTCTTTGTTGTGCTTCTAGTTTGCCTGGGTGGATTTCAATTTCCGGAGATGGAGTCTTTTATAATTAGTCTGAGTTGTTTTTTTACACCATCTGAGTTGTTGATTACGAAATAGCTGACTAAGTCTCTCATTTCTTTATCATGAAAGCTTGTTTGGTGAAGAAATCGTATTCATTTATGATTTATAAGGGATTTTAGATTGATATAGGATTTTTTCCTGAGTCTCTTTCGGCCACTTCCATCCTATTTCCAAAATCCATCTTGAATTTGTATCACTGCCCATTATCTGTACTGTGCTATTATTTTGGTTCTCCTTTTAGAATGATTAGAAATTTAATTTTAAACTAACAATCTTGTTATGGATGGTATACAATGCAGAGCAACATCCTACAGCTACCATACCAATTAAAGATGAAGAAGTAGCTGAAGATTTGCCATCTGATTGCCAATCTGACATTGTTGGATGTCAAGCTAGAAACAAGGAGTGTGACAGCCTCATATCAGAAGTAGAAAAAGCAAAATATCTACCCGACCTGCCTTGTGATATTTTCTGTGATAAACCTGGTTTTTGCCATGATTGTTGCTGCATTCTTTGTTGCAAAACCGTTGATTCAACGTATGGAGGCTACAGTTACATCAAGTGTCAAACTAAGGTCAGTGACTATATATGTGGGCATATTGCTCATATTCGTTGTGCTATTCGATGTTACTTGGCTGGAACAGTCGGAGGAAGTATTGGGTTAGATGTTGAGTACCTTTGCCGGCACTGTGATGGAAGGACTGATCTAATTTCCCACGCTACTGAGCTTCTACAAAAATGTAAAACTATTGATTCTAGAGATGACATTAAAAAGATTTTAAACCTTGGTGCTAGTATCTTACGTGGTTCACAGAGAACCATTGCAAAGGAGCTGATGAATCGTATTGAATTGGCCATCACAAAGGTCTGTTTAATTGATTATTAGGTGAAAGTTATCTAGCTTGCTTGCATAGGTTCATGCGTGCCCTCTTCTTAGGCTCATAAAGGCAGCAATATGACCAATTTAATTGTTTATTTCAGCTTCAATGTGGGACTCTTCTTGAAGATATTTGGAAGGTGGATGATGAAGATACCTTACATTATGCAGGTAAATTAGTCTTTCTTTATTACACAATAGTCAAAGCATTAAGTGTAAACTTGCAATTTGGTCCGTGAATTGTTAAGCTAAATTAGCTTTTGTTCCTACAAATTAGTGAATACACGAGTTAGTTCTTGAAAATAACAGATTCAGTGCATGTGAATTTCTTCAGCATCTTTAAGTCAGTTGATAGACAGAGTAAGGTGCTGAAAATTTATTTTTAAAGCTAATTCATGCGTTCACAATCTTTTTTGGAGTAAAACAAAATAGACCGAGTAATTCAGGACCAAATTATGAGTTTTTACTCTAGAATTAATATCTTCCAGCTAACGTAGGCCTACGCAGTGGTCGGGTGCTTATGAAAGTGTAAATTTAAGCTTTCGTTGCCATCTTTGACCATTACTAATGTCGAAAATGCAGTTGTTTCATAGCCCCACTCTCAGTCTTGAATACTAAATGTTTATAAACAGGTTTGTCAGATGATGGCAATGAAATGAAAGTTGCAGTTAATGAAAGCCCTTCAGAAGTCATAACAGGGACAGAAAATTATAGTTATCTGCCTGATTTATCAAAAGCTGATGATGAGATCGATCAAGTCCTCCAAGATCTACAGAAGTCACAGATGTTTGAATACAACATGGCAGAAGAAATACTCCAAGGGAAGAAGCATTATCTGCAAAACTTGTATCAGCAACTGGACAGGGAGAAGGCTGAATTGGCATGTCAACATTCATCTCACTCTAGTGTCTTGTTTGATGCTGTCAGCAAGAGGATGGAACAGATAAGACAGGAGATTATGAAATTCGAAGACATGAAAATGGTAGCGAATGGTTTTGGTAGGACATCTAAAGATGTTTTGAAGGCACACTTTGGTTTAGAAATTGCAGAATAAAATTGATAAATCTTCTGCTGTAGTGACCAACTCTATCAGACCTTCAGACCTCCATTTTTCTTTGCAAGTATATCCTGTGTACAGTGTTGAAATAGGTAAAGTCTTGCTGCTTTATCGGCAAAGATCATAAGGATCCCTTACCCTTTGTTTGTTTTGAGAGATTTGAAAGGGAGGGGAGTGGAGGGAAGTAAAATTTTTGCGCCTATTTTTTTTTAAAAAAGATCATATTAGGGGAGTATTTCTCTTAATGATTCTTCCGAATTAAACAAGGGAAGTATTTTCTTTACTGTCCCTCATCTTCCTTCTATATAAGAAGGGAAGAAAAAGTGCTCTCTCCCCTTAGTTTAAGTAAAAGATAGGATGAAAAATTTCCCTTCCTTTTTGCTTCCTTCTAGATTTTTTAAACCAAATGGACCCTTAAAATATATTTTTCTTGAATTCTTAGAATATTGTTTTAGATACACAATGAATTGTTGCAATAATTTCAAAAAGGAAAAAGAAAAGGAAAAATATATCTCATTAGAGACCAGCAATTTCGAGGAAAACAAATTCTTAGAGGTTGGAAAGGCTTGAAAGATTTCATTTGAGATACTCAAGGCAGATTCAAAACAAGGCTTGAAAGATTTCATTTGAGATTTGTAAGGCAGATTAAGAACCAATGTAGCGAGCAATTTTTTTTGTAACTTTGCGGTGGCCGTCTATTAGATTCAGACTTTTCGTTTGTCCTCGTTGTGGGTCACTTCTTTCCTCGTTAGCGTTGCATTGCAGAGCAATTTGATTTCTTGCATTTAGAAAAGTAAATGTTGTGTAAGTATATGTGAGAGAGAGAGAGAGAGAGAGAGATGTTGACAAGAGAACAAGGATAGAACAAACACAACAAAAAAGATGAATACAGAGGCACAAGTAAGACTAAGCTGCTAAGGGCTGTCAACATTGAAGCCAAAAAAAGTAGAGTTTCCGGGCCCTGATTCAGTGTACTGCTTTATAATTGTCACATTCTGGGACAAGAATGCCTCAAACATTATGCAGAGTATATGCCATTCAACAAAATGAAGCAATACAGATTTTATATTTCTTCTACATTCAGTTTGTCTTAACTTATGATCCAGTCACTGCAAACACCAAGAGGCCATCAGCCATTACATTCAGATGATGCCTTGGGAAGCAGTATACAGTTTTTTTTTTTAAGACAAATAAGGGTAAAGCCCAAAAATTAGCAGAATTACATGGTGGGGATATTAATCCTAGATAAATCTCTATCAAGCAGGCCTCCAAGGCACAAAGGTGAGTTTTGGAGCACATACAATTCATGGCTACGTGAAGAAGAACCCGTCTTTGGCTCTTTGCAAGACCATCAGCAAACTTTGTGGCTGACAGTCTTTATAAGGAACTAGGTCATAATCATGAGAATGCGATGCCATTCTCACAACAAAGCACTCTTCCACAATGCGTCCCCTGGATGAATTCTCTCCATAACAAGAAGCTTGGAATTCAGATGTTGATATAATTAGCCAGATATAGTGATAAAATAAACGAAGAAAAGGGCGGAAAAAATGTTCAGGACCTGCATGGATTCTGAACATGATAGAGATGAACTTGTAACACAATAAATTCATCTAATAAAGTCAAACACACATTGAATGACACAACTACGTTCTCAAAATGTCAATATTTGATAGATCTAGATCAATACTTATTACCAAGATAATGATGAACAATAGATTCTCCAAATTTAACGGTATGAAAAGCAGCGCTCCTCCCTTACTTTTCTTTTCATTCTTAAGTTTTGGTCCTTACATCCAGCTCAATTGTACACAAAATTACCATAACTTTTCGCCATTGTCCCAAATCCTGTACAACTTGAATCCTTAAGGCACACGATTCTGGAAGCAAATGCTCCCAAACCTCAGAAATAATTACCCATGACTACGATTTAAGGGGTGCAACTACTTAAAATCAAAGATAACTCTCCCCACACTATACAAAACAGACACAGAAATTTAACAAAGAGCAGAAGCAAAAGAAAAGACAGAGACACTGACATGAGATCATTCTTGCCATGTGAATGAGGACATGCTTTGATTCATTCAACAGAAACTAGTTCCAACAACAACCTGATAAAGTTAAAACTAATTCGCATACTGAAGCCAAGTTGAACGGCGACAAGGTTGAATTAAAAGAGAGAGATAAAGAGAGGGAGAAAAAATATAATATTACTGTACAAGCACCAGTCTCCCACCCATCCCATTACCATCGCCCCACATCTCTCCACCGCCATTTCCATTTCCATCTTCAGAATTCTCCAATCCTTCTCCTTTCGGAATCGTCACAATGAGCTCTCCATCAACAAGAACTGCGCTCGCAAGCTCCGGCCGCGTCGATTCTGGCAGCCGAAACCTCCACATATCGAGTTCTATGTCATCCAAAGATAACTCCACCGACCCACTTTCCCTCACCATAATCTTGGTCACCCCAGGGTGGATTTCCACCGTACGTGCTTCCACATCGCTGATACCGTCGGTTTGCGCCACAAATCGGAAGCAGTCAGGTCCCTCCTCGATCGACACATCGGCATCGGACCGAAAGGGAAGCTCCAGGACCCGACTGAAAACATGGGGAAGCCTCCTTAGCTTCTTGTTGGAGAGACCAAGAAGCGCCTGAGCTTCCGAGAGAGGGTTCCTCGCATTCATGCCATACTGGATGGTGATGTTGCGTTTCCTAGGCACGGGATGAACCTTCATGATTTCCAGGTAACTGTGAATAGCGGAAGATTGAAGCAAGATTAATGCAAGAATCAACTGGGTAAGAATCAAAATCTGGGCGAGAAAAGGAAAAATCATATATGAGTCGGCACAGGTGTTGAAGAAGGTAACCCTAACCCAAACGCAATCTCTGCTTTCGATTGAGCAGAGGAATTAAATTCGCCCTCTTTTCTCTTTCTCGAGAAATTTCAGAGACAGAGAAAATCTCAAGGCAACGGAAAAGGCTTGTTAATGAAATCCTGCCGCGGGGAAGAGAGAGAATCAGCGCACGGATAAAGAAGTTATGGTTATGAGATTGTCCTCATACTTCTCGAAATTTAGCAAAAGAGCCACATTTTATCGACTATTAATATGAGAATATTTTTGCAAGAGTTCATAATAAAAGGAAATATATCACTGTCAACAATAATCTATATCTCTTAGCCAAAAAATATATTTATTTGATCTATATTAATATTACTTTATATACAAAGAAATTTATAAGAAATAATATTATACTATTTATATGATAATAATAATTAAAGGTGTTCATTATTGAAAACCAAACCGAATCAGATTAATTAGTTTATTTTTTTTAAATCTTGTCCATTTAAGTTATAATTGATTCAATTCAGTTTAATAATCAATTTAATTTATATTTAATTTATGCTTTTAGAATTTTTTTAAAGAATAGCATTCTTCTTAAAAAATTAAATTAAATATCTTAATTATAAATACTTTATAAACATAAATTATATATAAATAATTTACTGATCTATATATTTATAAATATTAAAAAAGTGAATAAAATAAGTGTGATTATGAGTAATTGGATATATTTATATATTATAATTTATTATAATATATTAGTTATCAGGTGTGGTTCTATTTGGTTTATGTTTCACTGCTCTAAAATCGAACCAAATCGGTTTCGGTAAGAAAAAAGCTAAAATAAACCTCATTTCAATTAGATTTAGATAAGTTTTTGTTGATTTGGTTCGGTCTGATTAGTTTAGTTCAGTTTTAAACATTCTTACAAGTAATATAATTTTATCTTTCTTAAATTTGATGCATTGCATGAGATCCAATATCTAGAATAAAAATATATATAGTATTGAGTCATACATTTAAAAAATTGTGAATAGTACAGAATATTTTTAGCTCTAATGCTTTATGTAAATTCCCAGACCTACTCTTATTAAGCAATGCATCTTGAATATGGCGTATAAAAATTCATATAGGATAGCAATTTGAAGCTTACATATATTATATTTTTTATAGAAATGATTGAAATATTTACAAATATTTAGAAATATTTGTAAAAGTAAAAAATTAAATATTATTTTGGCAGTAAGGTATTAAAAATCGAACCGGCCATTGAACAAGTTGAGGCACCAGTTCAAGATTAAATGGTCAGAGCGGATTCGAACCAGTTATGAATAAATTAATATATTTTAAATAATATAGATGAAAAATATAAAAAATATTTATCCATGGTCATAAAATTAACATTTAATAAAAAATAAATTTAATAATTTTTTATTTTGTATATCATATAGAAATTTAAAATATTATTAATAAGTTTTATAACATAATATTAAAATCTAAATAAGTTAATATTAATCTATAATTATATTTTGAATTCAAAATAATCAATCGATATTTTATTTTCATATTATTTGCTAAGTAAATTTATCATTATTAAAATTTATATATTATAATACTACTTATACAATATTATAATATAGAAAGAAAAAATTTATAAAAAAAATAATGCTACTTGGTACTAAAAATAATATTATTTTATCTTAAAATAAAAAAATATTTTAAAAATAAAAAAAAAGTCAGACCAGTTCAAGTTGGTTTTATACCGGTCAATTCTGAAATTGCTTAGTATTCATTTATGACCAAACTGGATTAGACACCAATTCTCAATCAGATAAGTTGAATCGACCGGTCCCATTTTAGATACACTAGATTCCAATCACTACCACGTAAAAAGAAAAAAAATGAGTATATAACTTCTCAATCACAACCCCAATGAAATGTCACTGTGTATGTATGTGGGTGGGTTAATGAGAGGTTTTTTCATGAGGATTCATTTACAACCAGAGTTGTTAGAACCAAAATGAACATTGAATCAAATAGGGCACTGGTTTAAGATTTAATAGTTCAACCGTCATTTAACCGGATTGAACCGATAGTAATTAATATAATATATTTTAAACAAATAATACAAATTTAAATAAATTTTATAATTTAATTAAAGTCTTAAACTAAATAATACTCAATTATCAATTTATTATTCACCACAAACAAATTACTAAAAGGTTTTATAACTCAATATTTAAATTTAAATAAGTTAATATTGATCCATAATTATATTTTAAGTTCAAAATAATCAACTAATAATCCATTATTATATTATTTATTAAGCAAATTTATAATTTTTAATAATTATATATCATAATAATACTTATATAATATTATAATATAAAAAGAAAAAAAATTTTGTACAAAAATTGATGTTATTTTATCTTAAAAATTAAAAAATATTTTTTAAAAATTAAAAAAAATGGAACTAATTCAAACTGGTTCTGCTGGTTCCACCAGTTCCAAAACCTACCGATTATACTTTATAATTAAATCAGATTCAACATCAATTCTTGGTTAAACTGGTTAATCTAGTCTAGTTCTGACAACACTAACATCATCACCAAGTATATATAATTTTCGAAGAACATGTTAATTCATATGAGAATGAAACAACACTCATTATTATTTATTTATTTATTAATTATTATGATTATATTTTAATCAAATCATTTGGTATTCATTTGTCATTCACAGTTCATGTCAAGTTGGATGTGATTATAATCAAGGTCACTAATTAAACTAGTAAAATCGCCACTGGCTGAAATCCTTGAATTATTATTATTATTATTATGCGAGCGAGCCCACCCCGGTCACGTGTTCTGGAGGTACTTGTCAAATTTAACGCTTCTTCTAACATCTTTTCGTGATACCTCCCTTTTATTAGAGTGACATCAACGTCTCCTTTCGTGTGTGTGTGTGTATATATATATATATATAACAAACATCAACGTTTCTATATTTTCTTTTTGACCATTAACATTTCTATGTCAAGTTTTATCTCTTCTACTCTCTCAACGTCTTTCGTTTTCGTATTAATTATCATCTAAATATTTGTCACACATCACATTTTGTTATCCACACAATTAAATCTTCAAAGATGATGAAAAATTTAATCTCTTTAAATGTTTAGATTAAATGTGAGTTAAGATAAGAAGTCTAACATGCATGCATATTTGAATAGAATTAAACCACAAAAATTCTTTACCGCAGGTGCATGCGCACACAAACGTTGCAAGATGATAGATAGACACATGAGGTAAGTGGATCCCACCAAGCTCATAATTATTTAGTCCAATGGAAAAGAAATCTCAATAGATCTCTCCAATATTTGATACTCTCTTTGGCCTAACATAAAAAATCAAACTTTGTATATCGAGTTTTAAATTACTATATTTAACATAATCATATTATTATATAGTGTGTAGTATCCTATAAAGTATATATAATCTTAATTTTTGTTAGATCATGAGAATGTCTGACGTCGTTCTGCAGTTGTAATTCATGAATTGGTACGAGTTTGTCGTAATAAAGTTTGTGAGAATGATAACACGTGTTGGTAGTTTAAAAGATGATTAAAAGACAAGTTTGGTTTAGATGACAAAGCAGTGGGTAATGTGACAGCTAAAAAGTCTACTAACACGGTTTGCTTCGTTTGACTCTTACGTACTATTACGCATTGACACCTAAAGAGAAATTTACACGTAAATGAGTTTGGATTTGGCAACAAAAAAACATAGTTTTTTTTTTCATTACAAAACCGAATAAATACTGTCATGTTCAGGACATTTTTCATTATGAATTCAATTCCCTTTTCTGCCATAAATTACGTTATGAGAAAGTCATTATTTATTGTATATAAAAAATCAAATGTTTTCAACAACTGATTCTAGTGATTTAGTGCTTAATTTTTTTTAAACAGGATCTCATATATGTGTCTTATTTAGCTAGAAGAACTTTACACCTCATATATATTTGATTTAAATTAGATGGAGCCCAATATTTTTTTTCTTAAAAAAAAGGTTGGTATTAAAAGAAATCATATATTAACAGTTGTTTTCATGTCTTGGAGACATAGAATGAAGGCGCTGCGAAACTTCCTAAAAGAGATATCACAATCTTATCTTTTAGGGTGAAAATGTGATCCAGATCTAATAAAAAATTATATTGAAACTCTTAAATTAAATGTATTTTTGTTTAAACCTTTTGAACTTTTAAATTATTATTTTTTTTAAAAAAATTAAGGACAACAAAATTAAAATTCAATCAATACTTTTTGCTCTAATTTTTTTAAATAATTCCAAAATTTTAAAATCTAATATAAATATTTAATTTGAGATTCCCAATCACGTATTTTTTTTTTAAGAAAATCATATTTTCCACATGTGCTAAGATAAGAGGTTGCCCCACAGTAGGAATTAAAGACAAAAAGCTTCCTTCCATTATGATTGTCATGCATTGCAATGCTCCATGAGATACGAATGATTGAAGCCATTCTCTTCATTCATACTTCAAGAAAGAGTTTACTGAAAATAATTATTATACCAATCAATATGATGTCCTTGACACAATTGCTATATTATATCGATGCAAGAATATGCATGTCTTCGTACATAAATACATCTGAGCTTAAATAAAATTTAAATAGGATCATTTAAACCAGGGGTTAAGCAAAACATGAAGTGCAAAATTGTAATTACAGGACAAGTATTTGTCCAAAGGATATCTTGATAAGTAGAATTACCGAACTTGTCTATTTGGTTTTATAATTATGGATAGTACTGTATCATTGGAGCTGACCCTGGATTATAAGTAGGGACACTTTTAATTAAACTGAATATCTTAATTACTCTCAACCGACGTCCCGATGTCAGTCATTGTAAAGGGAATTATTTCTGAATCTTGTCCCTGCATTGTTTTTCTTAAATTAAACAGTTGTAAGTTTTTAGTTTATTTAATTTAAGTTTTACAAGAAGTGTGTGATAAAAAGGATAGAATTTGTTTATATTCACTTTTATTAATATTATATCATTTGAAATTACTATTGCTTTCTTCTTATTTTGAAATAACTTTTTTAATGGAGTTTCAAAAGATGTGTTACAAGAAAGTAGCTTTGGCTAACAAGTGCTTCTTTCAAAATTTTATTTTGTAATAAAATTTTGTAAAAATAAGTGAAGGTAGTTGTGATAAGTAATTTTGATTGAGATGTGATTGCCTTTAATTTTTTTTTTTGCGCTTTTGCTATTACTCTCAAGAAACTTTAATTTTATTTTTGGGCGTAAGAAACTCTAATCTTTAACTCCGTTAAAATACAATTTAAATAGTAACCTCACTTTTCCTAGTTGCCTTAGTCTAATTAGACTAACCTTTATTGTAATTTATGAAATACTTTTGAAGTCAAAATAAACAAAGTGCCCGTCAAACACATTCATTCATTTTGTCACGTTCTCTCTACTTTTTAGAAGAAGCATTTTACAAGAATCATTTTTTGGAGGAACAAAATTACAAATTTGAATCCCACAAATTTTCATGTCTACTTTCCCAATTCCTTTGCAATTGATGGGCATTCCACTCACCCATTATGTGTGTGAGTTGGAAAATCAAGGATGGATGGTTTTTCTTTCCAGTACAACGTGAAGCAACAATAAAAGCAAAACTAACCAAATGACTGATGCTAAGTAATCTCCTAATTATACAGTTAGTATAATCTTTATATCTCAACTTCACTAGTCAACTGTTAATCAGCTGTTGCAAGGTTCATACTTCAGAGTTTGAAGGTTCTTCATGATGACGCATCCGACGCCTACGGTGAGATCTCTTATGGGCACGATTGTGTGTTCCTGGTGGTTTAGTTGGGGTATTAGAATGATGAATCTCTTCCACTGGACTACTAGAAGCAAAAAGATAGTCAAGAAGATCTGTCTCTTCCTTCATGTCAAGCACAGGGTTTATCTGCAATGAAAGATTGATGAAACAGAAATTAATTCAAATGCTGAATTTTTTTGAAAAAAACCCCTACGAAATTAATTTCATTGAAATGAAGTTATGATAGGACAAAAGTGTATGTTGGTACAACATATTATGGTAATGAGAAATGACTGAAACTGACGAGAACCCTGTCGATCCATCACATTACTTCTGCATCAGTTTGATCACATTACTTGGCACACCACAAAAAGAGATAAATCCCATTATGGTCCTTCTAGGCATAAGAGTAATTCCAGAGGGGTTTCTCAATGGGGCTTAACAAAACCTTCACCATTGACGGATGAAGTAGGCAGGGAGACAATTTCCCCCTTCTGGTTCTGCCATTGTCATAGCTGTACGGTACTTGATTAAAAGTAGAACTTCCATAAAAGGTATCAATACCATTTAATTCAAGAACAATACAAGTATACTCACAAAAATATGCTTGGTGTCACGATTGGTTTTTGTACTGTTGGAGGCTTCTTTGGAGGCACCTTGGGTATTTGAGACATCATGAGACTCACCAAGGGAACTATCAGAAAAGTAATAATCATGTGTCCTCTGACCATTGTCAAGATTGTCACTAAAGGAATTCCGATATCGCCATCTTAATTTAGGGAGATCAGAGGTTGAATCATCATATACTTTCTCCGTATAAAAATGCTTAGAGATAAGTTGCATTTTCCAAGGATCATTCTGAGACTGTGCGACCAATCTGTCATTTGAAAATAATTCACAGGTAAATTGAATGCATAAGAGCAACTGCAATATATAAAAGAGACCAAAGAAACAGACAATTTCTCCTCCTGCCTACCTCCCTCCCATGGATGACTTTAAGACTATAAATGCAGTCAGTGATACAGTAATCTGAAGCCAAACAACTATAGAGGGATACATACTTTAAAGATGATATTACAGTAACTAACTTTGAATTACAGTAACAGCTTACCAGGCGGGTTTCAGTAATCAGTATTAACTTGTATTGCAAAGAAATATAATAAATATACGTCATCATTTATTGGTGCCAGTGCAGGTCCAGGTTTTCACTTTTCTTGTCATTCAATCTTCTGCTCATCATACAGAGTAGTTTTATTGGTGCCAGTAAATGAGTCATCATTTATTGGTGCCAGTATTACTTAACAGATATTGCACAATTTATACAGAAAAGTTTTCATATACATTAATCCTATATGATAGAAAACTGGGATCAAATTTATAAAAAGCTCAAAATTAATGAAATTTTAATTTCCTGTCCATCACTCAGCCAATTTTAAAATGCCAGCTACCATCTCGAGCACTGACTCAAAAGTATCTCTAAATTCAAATGCAAAATCAGTAATTTATTGGTCTTTCTAATAAGAGTCAATCGATAATCTAGTCCTCCAAAGATACAGCTTGTCTTAATTTGGTTCCCTAAAGTTTTAATGGGGCTTAACATGCAGATCAAATTAAAAATAGGATAGTAGTCTTTGGAGAACTGAAATGAGACATTAAGAGTTTGAGAGACCTAATTAAGACAGGTTGTCTTTTTGAAGGACCAGAATGTATATTCACTCTTCTGACAATGCTAAAACTACACTTGAGAATGGAGATATAAAAGTTGATAAAAAGCAAGATGGCACGGAAATTGAAAGGAGATCCAAGTGATTTTGGTCTTCATCAATGAGATTGTGAAACATAAAATGAAAAACGGAAGGGATGGAAAAAGAATTTATCTTCATATCATCAGAAATAGCATTTCCCTGCCGTGGCATTGATATAATTTACTTGTATTGCACAACCATTTTGTTTGGACATATATCACTGGTGCATTTTCAACTTTAATATCAATGAGGGGAAAATAATGTGTAAAGAATGAATATAATCCCACCATATTAATTCACCTTATATGCTCCTCAATTAATAAAGAATTAAACATTTCTCACTTCTAACAATTCTTTTAGTTTTTTTGCTCCTACCAACCAACAAGTGCATCCTAATTCACCACGAACTACTTGCAATCGCATGATGAGATATTTAATAAGTGAATTCAGTTCAAATAGAATTGGCAACACTGACATTGATCTTATCATTACATTAGATGACAGTATACAGGAGATCTTCTAAATTTAATTATCAGCTCACCTGGTGCATAAAAACTAAAGCCAACCTGACTCAGGTGTACCAGATAACTTATGACAGCAAGCATGTTTTTAAACGTCTATTCCTGAATACCAGAGAACGTGTAACTAATCCAGATTATAGCACAAACAAGATAAGTGAGTTTAAGAATTAGCATGTGAGAAGACCTACATATTTGCTAACTCCCTCTGCATTCTACTCCCCTCCAGTTGAAGAATATAATCTGCACAGGAATCCAAGGTTCTAAACAATCCCCTCAACCCAAAGAAAGCAGCAGCCCCTGCAAAATTATAACACAATAAACAAGCGGAAGGGGGAAAAAATCTCAGGGGCCATAATGATAACAGAAATGATGATGACCACAAGTAAACGGACAATAAAGATATTAATCTTACCAGCCGCAATGTTGACTCGAAATAATCTCTTGAGTTTCCAAGTTGCTGCCATGAAGGATTTGAGGTTATCAGCATACATGAAAGAATCACAACCCAAAAAGAACTAAAACTATATTTGGAGTTAAAAATTATGCTCATCTGCTGTAATTTGAAAAGATTCAGTAACGTTTTTGAGCAGATGGTGCTCCTACACAAATGTAATGTTATTGCAAGTGAGAAGCAGCATATATGTCAGGAGTTTTTTTTTCTAAAAAAAAAAAAGACAATCTGCTATACGTTAAACAGAATTAAGGGATATTATGAAAGCACACTGAAGACAGTGGATAAAAAATTGAACAACAATAAATCATGAGCAGATAATACTCCAATATGAATGTAATGTTGTTGCAAATAAGCACCAGCATAAATCTTGAGCCAATCTTCCGCACAGAAGGAGGGAAATATTCAAGAGTTGGAGTCACTAACCCGTCCATGCAACTGTACCCGCAACAACTGCACTACTAGTGAAGTCATTAATAGCTTTAGATTTGCATGAATCAAGAATACTGGCTTCCTGAGGTGTCAATTTTTCCTGAAAAATAAAGCAGACATAGTCGTTGGAAATGTATCAGCAGCAACATCAAGACCAGCTTCTCATTAGCAATTACAAGCACATCCCAATTTTCAACATCCTCTTAAAATCATTTTGAAAGAATATATCTCCCTATGATTAACCGTTCACCATTCACTTTCAATACACGGTGAAACAGTCCAATTAAATAAACCTTTTTTTCTTTTTCGGTAATAACCATCCAGTATACGATCTCCACCTTATACTCTGATTAGTTATGACGCATTTGGGAATCTCTCACAAAAGTGTGCTTTTTTTCTGCATTCACACAATCTGGAAGCCTAAGCATCGTGCTTAAGCAGTCCTAGCCCTTTTCACTGGGACCAACCACCGTTGGTAACCTCTCTTTTTCTTTTTGTTCGGATAAAATTAAATAAACCTAACTGAAGAAACTATTTGCCCAAGAGTAAAACAAATACGACAATCGCTAACACACGTAATAATAACAACAACAGATAGGGAAATAGAATTTCCACTAAGCATGAGCAAAGGAACCAAAAATAAAGAATTTGGGTGTGATGATTTGAAGCTCGATGATAGCAAAATCTTGAGAAGAGAGCCCTAGAGTGAATGTACCTGTTTGGACATGAGAACTTGTTCCAGCTTGAACAACGCTTCACCCATATTAGCACCCTTCGCTTGCCGATGAACAAAGATGATTGTCAATTCCGATCGCGTTTTCTTGCTCTGATTTGTTCCACTGCTCGATAGGCAGTCGCAGTATTCCTTGCTGCTGCTTCTGTTTGTCAGTCTGTTCTTAACTTTTTATTAATAAAACCAAATATTACGTACACGAAATAGATTTTTAGATTTATTACTCGCACACTACAGGGGACCCGTTTCAGTGCGTCACGCACCATGTGCGAGCTGCTTGTGTGGCAGCAACACGGGGGCCATTTAATGTTTTGCGAATTGAGTCATATTAAGTGCAGTAATGTTCAAATATTATACTTTAATAAAAACATATATTAAAATTTGATTATAAAAATTTATTAAATAAATTTATGAGATTAAATTCTTTTTAATATACGTAGTTGGTTACGAAGCACAGCCTTATTAAATAAATTTAATGTGAAAAAAATATATTTAATAAAAAATATGAAAAATTACAATTTCATGACAATACAGATAAATATTTATATATTCTCATATTTAATATGAACTCAAAATATTCTAATTAAGGCCTTTTAACTTTAACCTAAAAAATGTATGACTTGAAACATTTTAACAGTTGGGGGATACCATCGTCTTCTTCCTCTCACCAGCGGTCACTAGCTACCACCGTCTTCTCCTTTCCTCTCAGCAGCCACCACCACAATTATACCTTGTTGGCCATCATTCCTCACCGGAGGAGTTGCAAATCTGAGGCTGGTGGAGAAATCAAAGTTAGAGAAAGAAATTGAATGAGACCGATAAGGGAGGTTCGAACAGAAATGTGATGAAAGGCAAGCTATCGTAGAGGGAGGTCCGTTCAAACTGGTTGATCTGGTGAGGCAAAAGTTTTCGAATGATTTTGTGAGGCAAAAGTCGTCGAATTATCTGGTGAGAAATCGAACATAGTGAAGTCGTCGAATGATGCTGATATGAGATGGAGGAAATGGAAGAAGGTTAGAGGAGACCAAATATGGTGAGGCAAAAGTGGAGAAAACGACGAAGGTAAGGGGTTGCTAGGGGTGATGAGGTCACATGAGAAGGTATGGAGTCGGTGGAGTCACGCGGGTTTGGAGATAGCATGGAAAAAAAAGATTTCATTGTGATTTTGTTTCTCCTTATGATCTTTTTATCTTATTTACATTCACATTCATGTAATCCAGATTACATAAATTTTTAGATGAGATGTCATTTATATGTTAGCATGTAATTAGTTTTATGCATGTAATCTGAACTACATATGTTTTAGTGAACCAAATATAGCAAATCTCATTATGTAAACTCATTTACATCGTTCACATGACTTGTAAACGAATCAAATGAAATGTTTGTATTACCCTTGAAAATAAATCAAATAGCATGTTAGTATTACCCCTTATTTGGTAAAGGGGGTTTTGGGAGCATTTTGATTGAAATATAATAATAAAAAAAATTATCAATATATAATAATTTTGAAAGTATTTATTAGGATACAATATTTTCTATAAATCATATCATGATGATCCACTTTTTTTTTTCTGTGGATACGAAGAAGAATTTATAGTAGGTAATTAGGATTTGATTTATTTAAAAAAATGTTTTGTATAAAGCAAATCTTAACATGTTGTTACGATTTGTATTATTTTAAAAATAAAAAAAAAATTTGGCCACATAACAGACTTTATTGAAGAATAATAAAGTTAAGTAATAGTGATAGTCTTCTGATTTTATTTATAAAGAAAAAAAACTACTTCATGAGTATTAAGGAAGGGAGTTGAAGTTGAATAAAGATGATTAATCTTTCTTACATTTTCAATTTCTTTCAAAATTATCTCTACTTAATTAATCTTTCTTTCAATTCTTTCCAAAAATCAATTAATTCAAAAAATGCATCTTGTGACTTTCAATAATGTTAATAAAGAAGAGTAATTTTGATAAAAAGAAATTAATATAACAGTATCCCTACTTAATTATACCTACATATAAAAAGGATCACCCTTCTTTATTAATATTATTGAGAGTCGAGAGATGTATCTTTAAAAGGAATTGAGATAGAGATTAATTAAGTATGAATAATTTTGGAAGAAATTGAAAATGTAAGACAAATTAATTACCTTTATTCAACTTTAACTCCCTTTCTTAATATTCGTAAAGTAATTTTTTTTCCTCATAAATGAGACTGGAGAACTATTACTATTATTATTTCTTAATTATTACTTAACTTTATTATTTTTTAATAAAGTCTATTATGTGGCTAGACTTTTTTTTATTTTTAAAATAATACAAAACACTTTTTTTAATTTTTAAATAAATCAAATCGTAATTGGCTGCTATGACTTCTTCTTTATACGTACAGGAAAAAAAAGCGAATCATCATGTTATGATTTATAAAAAGTGTTGCATCCTAATAAATACTTTCAAAACTATTGTATATTGATAATTTATCCTTGTAAATATTTTCAAAACTATTGCATATTGGTAATTTCTTTTTTTATTATTATATTTCAATCAAAAAGCTAGGTTTTGGATGAACAAATTTTTAAAGAAATGAGAGGTTTGATTCTATAATTTTTTAAGGAGGGGTCTCTTCTTCCTTCAAACTCCTCCCCACCAAAAAGTAAGGGGTTTTGGAGGGGAAAGAATTTTTTTTTACCTTTTATATCAGAAATGCTCCCAACTCATTCTCTTGTCTTCAATCTAGCTTAATAATGATGCACATCTTGGTCTCCCCTCACCTTGCCTTCATTGCTTGCCTCCATCTAATAGTGCTACACATCTCCTCTCACATCATTGGGCTCTAAAGTCTACCATACTAAAAATCATTTAATTTAATTTGTAAAAGATCATTTTTCATCTTTATTTAATTCTTCAAAAGATACATTAATGAAAAATTTTACTATGAAGGTTTTGACATTATTAATAAGAAGTTAATAAAAGAAAATAATTATTAAACAAAAAAATAACAATATTAATTTTACAAGGTAAAATAATTGACTTATTGTTAACTCCCCTCTCTTTTCCTTATAAACCAAACAAAGAATTATTAAAATTCTTCTTCTCCCTACCCTTCCCTCAATCTCTCCCTTTTCCTCTCTTTCATTAAAATTCTTTCCCTCCCCTCCATCATACCGAACATAGCCTTAGTGGCTTTCTATAAATATATTGATATATTAATTTATGTTTTTATTATAAAATAGCATTCTTCTCCTTTAAATTTAAAAGATGTGCTATATCTATTCTTATTTATTACTAAAAGATGAGTTATATTTTGTACAATTTTTTTGGCTATTGTTATAATTATATCTATTTGATCAAAATATAATTATTTATAATTTATATAATATGATATTTATTTATGAAATATATATTTAAATAATGTATGAATTACTTTTTAATTTAAAATAAGTTAAATTTATGAATTTCAACATACAACTTTAAGAAAGAAACATTGTTGTTAATAAGATTGTTTTTAGTAAAAATAAATATAAAAATATTATATTGAGGTATATTGGTTATTTTTAAAATTTTTTATAATATATATATAATTGAAACATGTCTATTAGAGAGGTGAGAAATTTATTTTATTTTTGAAATTTATATTTATACATTTTATAAAATTATAATAAGCACTATTCAAAGTGTTGAATAATAATTAGTATATCCGTTACCAAAAAAGTAATTAGCATATCCAACATAAAAAAAAAATAGTCAGTTTGGTGAGGGTATGAGGAGGTGGATGATGTATATACTTCAATTTCAAGCCCAACATTACTATCAAACCCACGTAACCCAAGTTTTCACACAGTACTTTCCAAAAATGAACAGTATTATTTACTATAGCTTATTAGAATTTTTTATGTTATATACAGATATAATTACCATTCAGGCGGGCTCCTTGTTTATACAGTCACCTGGCAAATCATACGTTGAAGTCCTGTTTGTACGGTTTCACAATCACAATGCTTGCCTCCCTCTTCTGCATCTCTTTCTGCTTCCAATTTTGTATTCTCATTTAGACGCTCGTGAATACGATAATCATTAAAGAGCTCTTAATTCTGCTGTTTTCCCTCCAATTTTTGGGCTAATCAACAACCATGTCCAGCCTCACACATGCCACTTTAGCTCTTCCTCCCAACCCAAAACCGAATTCTGCATGGCACAACTCTCTGTTCACAGCCCTTGCTTCCTCCACAACTCTTACACACCTTAAACAGATTCATGCTCAAATCCTTAGGTCTGGATTTGATCGCTCAAACTCCCTCCTTCTCAAGCTCGTCCTTTCCTCTTGTGCCCTGTCCACCTCCAGCCTTGACTATGCCGTCTCTGTCTTCTGTCAAATTAGAAGCCCAGAGACCCGTTTTTGTAACAGAGTCTTGCGTGAATTTTCTCGCGGTTCCAAGCCTCAGAAGACACTTTTGGTGTATGAGAAGATGAGGAGAGATGGGTCGAGTTTAGACAGGTTTAGCTTCCCGCCACTGTTGAGAGGGGTTTCAAAAGCTTCTGCCTTGAGTGAGGGGTTGGAGATTCATGGGCTTGCATCGAAGTTGGGTTTTGATTCTGATCCCTTTATTCAGACAGGGTTGGTTGGTATGTATGCAGCATGTGGGCGCATCATGGATGCACGTTTGTTGTTTGACAAAATGTCTCTCCGTGATGTGGTTACATGGAATATTATGATTGACGGGTATGGTTTTAGTATTTGCCAGAACTTTTCTCCTCCCTTAGTTTCGTGTTAATTATTCGTGGAGAAGATTGTTTTCAAGTTATTTACTTTCCTTTTCTTGCTCTGTTTTTTTGGTTCTTTTCAATTTCCCCCTACTTCTTAATTTTTTATATTGTTTTCGCTCCACATTAAGCTTCGCAATGTGCTACTTCTTCCTCTCCACCGTTCCATTCATCCCATGAAGTAATCTAAAGATATTCCACTGTCCAAGGAGTAAACGATATGTATTGCTTCTCACTGAAGATGTCTGGATAAATAATTTTGACGCACATTATTTGAATTTTGCTGTCATAAGCCAGGAAATACATGTAAAGGCATGTCCTTTTAATGTTTGTGTTAGGAGGAAGACAGAATGGATAAATGGAAAAGATAACTGAACAAGGTATCTCACTTCCAAAAGACGGAAGGGAATAAGGCTAGCTTTTAGGACTAAAAAGCAAACTAAATGAATGGCAAAAAATTCTGTTGGTCGCCTTTGAGTAGTTCTTGGAAAGTTATAGAAAGGACGTATTGTCATGGTGTAGTTGAATTCAGAAAAGGTCACACACACACACACACATTTGACTGGTGTTGTCTACTCTACAACATCAAATGAGGCTCAGAATAAAATGAAAAAATGGGTAAGACCCACCATAATTCGTGGTGCTGTTGTTGCATATTTTCATTGCTGTACTTTGCTGATTAGATTTTAAATTTTGACCTTTTGAAACAGGTATTGTCAGAGCGGTCTTTTTGATAATGTACTAGAGCTCTATGAAGAGATGAAGAGCTCTGGTATGGAGCCGGATGAGATGATTCTTTGCAGTGTACTTTCTGCTTGTGGTCATGCTGGAAATTTAAACTATGGCAAAACAATCCATGAGTTCATTAAGGATAGTGATTTTGCTGTTGACTCTCATTTACAGAGTGCACTTGTCAACATGTATGCAAATTGTGGTGCAATGGATTTGGCTCAGCAACTCTATGATAAACTCTCATCAAAGCACTTGGTTGTATCAACTGCAATGCTTTCAGGGTATGCAAAACTTGGAATGGTTAGAGATGCTCGCCTGATATTTGACAGAATGATTGAAAGGGACTTAGTGTGTTGGAGTGCAATGATATCTGGTTATGCTGAAAGCGATGAGCCTCAGGAGGCTCTTAACTTGTTCAATGAAATGCAACTACGGGGAATCATACCTGATCAGATCACAATGCTGAGTGTCATTTCTGCTTGTGCTCATCTTGGGGCACTGGATCAAGCTAAATGGATTCATCTGTATGCTGATAAAAACGGGTTTGGAAGAGCTCTATCAGTCAATAATGCCTTGATTGATATGTATGCCAAATGTGGGAGCTTGGCTGGAGCAAGAGAGATATTTGAGAGTATGCCAAGAAAAAATGTGATATCTTTCTCCAGTATGATCAATGCTTTTGCCATGCATGGGGATGCTAATAATGCCTTAAATCTTTTCCATAGAATGAGGGAAGAAAATGTTGAGCCCAATTGGGTTACATTTGTGGGAGTCCTTTATGCTTGCAGTCATTCAGGATTGGTTGAGGAGGGCCAGCAAACATTTTCATCAATGATTATTGATTATGGCATCTCTCCCAAACATGAGCACTACGGTTGCATGGTTGATCTCTATTGCAGAGCCAATCTCTTGAGAGATGCTCTTGAGATGATCGAGACAATGCCTTTGGCTCCCAATGTTGTAATTTGGGGATCCCTTATGTCTGCTTGTCAAGTCCATGGTGAGCTTGAACTAGGAGAATATGCTGCTAAACGGCTTCTTGAGCTAGAGCCTGATCATGATGGGGCCCTTGTAGTTTTGTCCAACATTTATGCCAAAGAAAGAAGGTGGGAAGATGTTGGACGGATCAGGAAACTAATGAGACATAGAGGTGTTTCTAAGGAGAAGGGATGTAGTAGAATTGAAATGAACAATGAGGTGCATGTATTCCTAATGGCAGATAGATATCATAAACAAGTAGATGAAATATATGAGAAGCTAGATGAGGTAGTGAATCAGTTGAAGCTGGTAGGCTACACACCAGGTACATCAGGCATTTTGATGGATTTAGTAGAGGAAGAAAAGGAGGAAGTAGTGCTATGGCACAGTGAAAAGTTAGCACTTTGCTATGGGCTAATTAGTGGGAGAAAAGAGTCATGCATTCGTATAGTTAAGAATCTTAGAATATGCGAGGATTGCCATACCTTTATGAAGTTGGTTTCAAAGGTATATCAGATCGAGATTGTTGTGAGAGATAGGACTAGGTTTCACCATTGTAAAGGGGGTATTTGTTCTTGTAAAGATTATTGGTGACTTATTTTTATTATTGAATTGAATGGATTATACTGTTAGTTCTTAAATTTAGTAATAGTGAAT
This sequence comes from Adenanthera pavonina, assembly GCA_026686845.1. Taxonomy (NCBI): domain Eukaryota; kingdom Viridiplantae; phylum Streptophyta; class Magnoliopsida; order Fabales; family Fabaceae; genus Adenanthera; species Adenanthera pavonina. Next base: position 8,730,405 of record JAIVEN010000026.1, on the reverse strand, counting down.
GACAAGTATCTATAATTTCACCGTGCTTTAAATTCACTCAATTACACACACACACACACACACATTATGTTCAAGACCCAAAGGCAAGCTGACGTTTCTGTTTTCAGTGCTTGGGGAAAACTTTCTCACTACAACTCTTATATTTAGATCTTTTCTCCTTCAGTGATTCAAATAAACTTGGGCGCATAATCTCGTCATGAAGTAATGAATTGAGGCATAGTGTAGTGTAATCAAGTTACGGAATTCAACTTCAACATGTACACTTGAATATCTAGAAAAGGTAATTTCAAAAATAAAATAAAATATAAAAGGAAGACTTCTCACAAGTAATGAGAAGATACTACGTGCCATTATCCGTTGCTGGCTTCAGGTTGGCATTTTAGTGCCATGGTTTGCTGTAAAATCAGTATAATGATGGTCTTCTAAAATCGCGAACCCCCAAAATTCCTTCTTCACTTTTCCAATCACTCTTGAAATCCTGTACTTGAATAACTCCAATGCTGCTAAATACAACCTTGAGTTATCAAAAAGAGAGCACCTTCTGTACTCAAGAACCCACGTATTGGAGTCTAATTGCACTACTGAGGCACCCCATTTTGGTTGAACCCATGAAGCATTTGCTTTTCGAATCAAGAAGCCAACTTGTCCAGCATTCCACTTTTGAACCAAGCAAAAATAGAAACTTAGGCAACATTAGCATATGCTATGTTTCACCAAATTCATTTATCAACTAAGAAGCAAATATACTGACATCGACATTCGATTATTAGAAAAGGCATAGTATCAAGATTATACCTCAGTAACTCTTCCAGATAAGATAGTGAATGTTCGAGAAGAAAACCCAGTTCTGAGCAATCCAGCTGTTTGCAGAGGCCAACCCCAAATTGACACCTCCTCTGCTGCTGATTTGTACAATGTACAACGCGAGTTCAACAGAACACCATCCTAAATGCAATTTTAGTGGCTGGTCAGCTAAAATGTCTTAATGGCACAGAAAGAAATAATATATAGATTTAGAATACCATATTTTTTAAACTTGAATGGAAATTCAGTTCTTTAAGACAACGAGATTAAAGTAGAAGACCGTTTTGATGAACAATACCTGGCTGATTTCCCATACGGAGTTACTATAGCTGCAATTCCGAACCTTCCCATTAGCAATATCTTGGAGCTCTTTCTGCAAAATTCTGAACTTTCCATTCAAATCTTGTACTACTGATGCTTTCTCGCCAACCCTTTTCATTACATCTGGTGACAAAACGGGTCGACAAATCCCTGAAACAACCAAGGTAAAAGCAACCTCCGCAGATAAAATCAAACACAAACTCAGTACCAGTCTAAAGAACATAACCCCAGAAAAACTCCACTCTCCCTTCTTACTCTCCTCCTTTTTCATTTCTTCGTCCAAATTACATCTAGCATCGGATTTGACGGCAGGAGAGGGCGAAACCTGGGAAGCATTCGATCTGGGCGTGGACAAAATGGAAACATCGAAAGAGATAGGAGTATTCTCGACATTGGGTCGAGAAGCAGAGAGCTTAGTGAGCGAGCTTGTCTGAATGCTCAAAGGCATCCGGTCGAGAGTGGCATAGCTTTCCAAGCAAAATTTGCAGTCGCAATTGGCGTCTTTAAGGCAACCCGGGTAATAGCAGCTGTCTCGATTTTCCGATGATCGGCCGTGATCTTCCATGATAGGCGAAGTGGTGCTGCCAGTGCTTGATTTTGATTGTGAAGAAATGGTTCTCATGGCTTCTCTAGCTTCTCTGGTGAGTGCTTTCTTTTATGGGAACTAGTTCTTTCTTCTCTGGTGATTGTGAAGAAACTGTTTCCTTTGAAAGTTGTTTGGGCATTTTCCGTTGAGACAAATATGGCATTCAAATTTTGAAGCCCAACGGTCGTATTTGGGATGACTTTTTTTTTTTCTCGGGATGACATTTTTCTTAGAGGGTAGAAGTGACCTTTAGTTCACTTTGTGTGAAAAAATATTTATAATAACTATAATTTATAAAAATAAAATTTGGATAAAAATAAAAAAATTTATTATAATCCTATTTAAATAATTTTAAAAAAAATAATGGTTAAAAACTATGGTTTAATACTAAACCGGCCCGAAATGTGTGGCATTATGAAATGACAATAATAACCCCAGAGTTCACATTACAATTACATGTCATTATCCTTTTGGGGGATCAGCCGTTAAAAATGAAAAGGAGGTCCTTCCATGTTAAACAAAAAAAAAAAAGCAATCCCAAGCTGAATAGTTTTAGTAATGTATTAAAAGTTGGATCGATTATTAAACAGGATAAGGTAACAATTCAAGGTTTAATAGTCAGATTAAGATCAGATCAAGGTCGGATTAATTGTGAATAAATTGATATATTTTAAAATATATAGATAAAAAAATATAAAAGATATTTATCTATTATCATAAAATTAATTTTCAATTTAAGATAAAAAATAAATTTAATAATTTTTTATTTTGTATATCATATAAAAAATTAAAAATATTATTAATAAGTTTTATAACATAATATTAAAATCTAAACAAGTTAATATTTATCTATAATTATATTTTAAATTCAAAATAGTCAATTAATATTCTATTTTTATATTATTTGTTAAATTAATTTATCATTATTAATAATTCTGTATCATAGTAATACTTATATAATATTATAATATATAAATAAAAAATTTTATATAAAAAATAATGCTACTTAATACTAAAAATAATGTTATTTTATCTCAAAAAATATTTTTAAAAATTTAAAAAATAAAAAAAAGCTAAACCGGTTCAAACCGATTTTGTACTAATTTTTTGACTGGTTCATAATGGTTCTGAAAAGCCCCAATTTTTATCCATGACCGAATCGAACCAGATATCAGTTCCTAGTCAGACTGGTCAAATCAGCCGGTCCAATCCAATTTTTCATACCATGAGTTTTACAGTCTTTTATATTTCAGATTGAATTTGTACCACTTTTACATTTGTGATATTTAATAATATTCCCTCTACTTCTTATTATTGAAGTTTTTTAAGTACGTTTCATGCAAAAAAAAAAAAGGTTTTTTAAACTAAGTTACATATATATATATATATCAAGAAAATCAGTTAAAATTAATCCTTAATGAATTCTTAATATATTTATATAAAAGAATATCAATGTTTGTGGCAAAAAAAAAAAAAAAGAATGTCAATGTTAAAAGTATTAAATTAAGCGTGTTTATAAGAAAAAAGAATTAATGTACCTTATGAATTGTATAAAATCTTAAAATAAGAATCTTAAAAAACTTTTAGAAGAATCCTTATAATAATAATAATAATAATAATATGGTAGAATACTTCCAAGATAATTTAATGTTATGATATTAATCCAAGTTCTTTATCGAAGGAGATTCTTTAATTATAATTTTTATTTCTTTTTTAATTGTTACTTTTGAAGAAAATTTTTATTTCTATTTATTTATCATTTCCAAATTTTAAGACAATATTAATTATTATTTTACCATATATACTATTATCTATTATTTTAAAAGTTAAAGATAATATTAAGGTTTGTTTGAAAGTGTTTTGTACTTTTACACTTTTAGAATGGTCTTCCAGAATTATTTCCTAAAACAAGTTTTAGGAACAGAAAAATAGTAAAAACCGTTTGAATAATTGTTCCGAGAATTATAAATGGGTTAATCGAAAGAAGTATGTTAAATAGGTTGTTCAAAATTTGTATCTTTGTCAAAAATGAGGCCAGTGTTTTCATTTTTTCTTGTATTTTTTAAAATAAAATATGCAAAATATCTTAAAGATATTATGAGTTTTTTGTTCTAGAGGTAACAATGTGTTTTTTGTGTTTTCTAAAATATTTTATAAAAAATAGGCTTATTAAATAAGTTTTTTGTTTTGTTTTACAAAACAGAAAATTGTTCTGGAAAACAACATTTAAACATACCCTTAATTACTCTTTTTTAATCTAACTATATATTGAAGACTATAGTAGGAAATTTAAAAAAAATTAATATATTAATTATATTTCTTAATCCATATGTTAAAATTTTAAGTGATAAATAAAAAGAAATTGAGGGAGTTATTAAAAGAACAAAATTGTCGAGAATTTGAGTGTATAAGTAATGAGGTTTTCACTTGTTAATCAATATATAATTAAAAGTGGGGTGGAGCCACATTGTAGGATACTTCCAAGACAACTTAATGTTATGATTAATCCAAGTTGTCTATCGAAGGAGATTCTTTAATTACAATTTCTATTTCTTTTTAATTGTTACTTTTGATTTATCATTTTCAAATTTTAAGACAATATTAATTATTATTTTACCACATATACTATTATCTATTATTTTAAAAGTCAAAGATAATATTAAGGTTTGTTTGAAAGTATTTTGTATTTTTACGCTTTTAGAATAGTCCTCGAGAATTATTTCCTAAAACAAGTTTTAGGAACAAAAAAATAGTAAAAACCGTTTGAATAATTGTTCTGAAAATTATAAATGAATTAATCGAAAGAAGTATGTTAAATAGGTTGTTCAAAATTTGTATCTTTATCATAAATGAAGTCGGTGTTTCTATCTTTTCTTGTATTTTTCAGAATAAAATATACAAAATTTCTTAAAAATATTATGAGTTTTTTGTTCTAAAGGTAACAATATTTTTTTTGTGTTTTCCAAAATATTTTATAAAAAATAGGTTTATTAAACAAGTTTTTTTTTTGTTTTACAAAACAGAAAATTGTTTTGGAAAACAACACTTAAACATACCCTTAATTACTCTTTTTTAATCTAACTATTTATTGAAGACTATAGTAGGAAATTTAAAAAAATTTAATATATTAATTATATTTCTTAATTCATATGTTAAAATTTAAATGATAAATAAAAAGAAATTGAGAGAGTTATTAAAAGAACAAAATTGTCGGGAATTTGAGTATATAAATAATGAGATTTTCACTTGTTAATCAATATATAATTAAAAGTGAGATGGAGCTACATTGTGCATTAGCCAAATAATGTGGCTCCACCCCTTAGTTTCTGTGCCTTTCTTTTTTTTTCTGTTTTATTTTTTCTTTTATATTTGAGTAGATTCCATTTTTTCTCATTCATTCTTTTTTTTCTTTTGCATATGGAGTTCATCTTTTCCCATTTTTTATATGGGCCCCGTGTTTTTTTTTGTTTTTTATTAAATTCAATCTTTTTTAGTTCTAAATTCTTTTTTTATCATTTTTCATTAATTAATTAGTTTTGATTTTATTTTTTAAATCTATACTAATTTTAATTAATATCATTTAATATTAATTTTTTTAGGAATAGGATGAGTTAATGATAATTTTTTTTTGAATTTAATATATCTTATAACTAAATAAAATATCCTCACGTTAGTTGGGGGGGAGAAAAATCTATTTTTTTTTAAACTAAGTATGCAATTTTCGAGAAGTTTAAAATCCAGTATTTTTTTGGGCAAAAAAAAAAAAGTAGCGGTACAAATCCTCCAAAAAAAAGCCCTTGTTAAAACTTTAATGGTATGGGATCCAATGCAAAAAATTGATTCTCTGTGATTGCTAGTTTGTTACACCATGCACCCCATCCCCCAAGTCTCTCTCCTTATTGCATAATGCAACATTCCGGCCAATACCATTGTAGATTTGAAAGGTGAAAGAAAATCCCTCCTAAAATCAAGTTGCTTAATTAGGAAGCAATTGGCTATAAATATCATTTTCATTGGCCACTTTCCCAACTACTTATAATGTTAATTAAAGATATTGAAATATTATCACTATCATTTTGCATGTCCAAAATGGTGCTGCATCTTCGAATAGTAAAATTTGATTCTAAATCTTTTATAGGGTGTTGTTATCAATTACTCAACATCAAGTCAAGAGATATGGATATAATATTGTCTAGAACTAGAACAATATTGAGTTTTACTATTATTTTGTTGGCCAAAATAATTATTGTTCTTTTTTTTTCATAAAATTTCAAGAGAAATAAATATAAAAGAATTATAATTCAAACCTAATAAATGAAAAGAAATAATTTGAGGGGATGTTAGCATAATGTTTTAAGTATGAAGGAAAAGTGACAGATAAATACCAAGGAATCATGATATTTTTAAAAAAGAACCCTAATTCATCTAATTCCCTCAAACTCCAAGGTTTGTAATTGGAAGGCAAAAGACAAAAATGTCTTTTCTGTGTATGTGACCCATTTGCAAGTGACATAGGTTTATTTACAAATAATAATAATATATTTGTAAATGACACATGCTCATTTACAAGCGATATTGTTATCACTTGCTAACGAGTCTATGTCAATTGCAAATAAATGCATGTCAGTTGCAAATCAATAAAAATCAGTTGCAAATAAACAAATGGTTAAAGTGCAAATCTGCCCCCAAAGTATCCTTGAAGTTGCTTTTGGTATCCTAAACTTTTTTTTAGAGCAATATTATCCTTAAAGTGTCAAATTCGGAGCAATTTCGCTCAAAACTAATAGAAGACATTAATATCTATTATCTCTATCACGTGGCAACAACCTGTTAGCCACATCACATTCCACGCATTACATCAAAACGGGTTAGGTAGTTTGAAAAGGCAAACAAAGTTGACTTGAGAAGCTTGTAAGAAGGAAACGAAGGTGTAAGAAGTCGAGAAGAAAGGTCTGTGAGAGAAGAAGTTGTTCTCCCTTGAATAAAAGATTAAGTAAATGATTTCCTGGAGCATTTTGTAGGATAAAGTCGTGCTAATCGATTGTGATGGGTACGTAACAGGTTATCGCGAAAAAGATGAGAGGAATAAAAGTTGTTATATTGTAGAGCATAATCTATTTTCGAGTGATAGAAAAGGCAAAAACATGAATAAAAGAAATTGTAATCGATAGTGAAGCATTAGTAACCTATTATCGTGAAGGAAAGAAACATGAACTGAAGGAGACTAGGTCATAAACAGTTGTGTTGCCTCAAGTAAACATTTATATTAACAAAGAGAAAAGATGAAGCATTGAGAAGCTAATGTAATAGGTTACATTGGCAAAGATAATCGTTTATGTCAAGGTAAACTCAAGGAAGCTCGATTAAAATAATTGAAAAGCTTTACTAAATCAAGTAATAGCAACAAATCACAGAGAATTAAAGAAACTTAGAAACTATCATGAAGTAATTAATTGATTATAAATAGAAACTAATAATTTAAAAAGCTAAGCTCCCATCCACATAAGTCAAGAGCTCAATATGAATTTGTGTCAATTTCTTCTTGCTGTATTTGAATTCCTTTGCCTTTTTCCTTGAACTTTGTCAATTTTCTTGTTCTTGTTCTTGTTCTTCTTCTTCTCCTCTTTTTTGTCATCATCAATAACCACTCCTAGGAGAGCCTTTGGTCAGGGAGAAAGAGAAATGATAACACTTGTGATCATAGTTTGTTCAAGCAGAAGTGCAGCCATGGTAATGTCAATAACAGGACTGGGACAATCAGGTGCGTTCCTTAGACCACAAATGAGTGGAATGTGTGGCCTTGGGGTGAAAGCATCAGGAGCAAACATTTTCATGACAACAGGAGAAGGCGTCCTGTCAGAAAACATTTCTTTATAGGCAAAGGTAGGGATCATGGATAATGGTTGTAAGAGTTTAGTAGATGGGTCATCTATTAGTGGTGGAGGTGTTTGAGATACATAAGGCTCAGATGCTATTAGTGCATATATTGGTGAAGGTGAAGATTGTGCCTGCGGTGATGGTATGGGTTCTTGTTCTTGTTTTGCAGAAGACTTGGCAAGTTCTGGACGAAGTAAGGAGGCAGTAGCTTGTTCATTCCCATAGTAATGCCTGATATAAAATCTCAAATCTTTCTTTTGACCTCGAATTTCATCTAATGCCATCTTTACTCGGTTGACTCTATCATCTATGGCCACTAGGAAATCATAGATCTTTGAATGATCATCAATGAGTTCCTTCTTCATAGCATCATGTTCTTTAAATGCTGCACCGGTGATGGTTGTCACATATGATTCAATATTTTAGAGGCATTATCTGAATCTTCTTCTGAAACATGTCCAGAGTATTTTTGAGATTTCTGAGTCTGAGAGAGGGCAAGCTGATTTGCAGGTGTCTGTGAATGAGCTGGTGAATGAGACCCTTTTCTTTTTCCAGTTCTTGCTACAATCCATATCCTTTTCTCAAACTGTATGCCCATTCAATGAAGAGTTTGAGAGCTGAATTCCTCAGGGACACTTCTTTCTTTGCCTTCAAGATGCCATATGTTGTTGTTTCTTAAAATCAAAGAGATTACAGTGGCATAAGGTAAAGGTTTATCCACAGCTCTAGCAGTATCAATAAATCTTTTGATGATAATACTTGCTATGGCAATATAGGTTTTTCTGATCAATCCATTCATCATTTTCAACTCAGGTCTAGTAAAGTATCCGAAACTAAAAGCCATGTTTACTAGGATCCTCGTGAGGATGTAATGGAGAACTCTAAACTTGATAGGAAAATTAGAGGGTTTGATGTTATATATTTTTGGGCTTGAATTGTTTCCATAACAACCTGATACATCTCTAGTTTAGTAAAAGTAGTTGCAGATTCAAGTTCTGATCCATACCAGTTCAACCAATCACATAAGGTTTATGGAGTTACCATAATTGTTTGGCCTCGCACAATAGTAGAAAATTCTAATTCCTTTTTATCAACACTCATATTACAGAAAAATGTCTTCACAAAAGACTCCGAGTAAGAGATTTTCATTTGAAGTCATGTCTTGTATCTCTTCGGAACGTCTATTATTTGAAATTTATTTTCATTCAGAAATTCAAGTCTAACCTAGTACTGATTGCAGATAGTTCTCTTGGCAAATTTATCATGATATTTCTTTTTATTTGTTCATATAGAAAGGCTTTCAGTGATCACACCTTCAGTGGGTATTTCTACGACACTACTAACGGCTTCAGTTGAAGCATGAGTCTCAGTTGCAGAGGTTGCAGGAATTGAGGATTCAACCTAAGCAGAAGTAGAGGCCACATGCTTCGTTGTTTTCTTTGGATTTTTTTTGCTCTCTTTCTGTTTCTTTTTTCAATCAGTTCATCATTGTTTTGCTTCCGCATGTCAATACCACTTATGTAAGCAAAATGTACATTTCTCTTCAACCTTTGCTTAGCAGCTTCTTCCTCTCGAGTATGAAGTAATTCCTCCACTGTAACACCTTTCTTCTTTAATTTCTTATCAGTTGTTTTGGTGCGAGCCATTCTTGAGGTTAAGGTTTAGGAAATTTTCGAGTTTCAGTTTTGAGATGTGATGAAAACCAGAGCTGTTCAATTATGCTTGAAAAAACCATCATTTCAATCACCTTTGTGTCATAATTGATTGCTTGAAGTTGTGTGATCAAGTATTGGGTTGTGACCTGGTGGAATAGAAATGACTAAGGATATAACTGTTAGAAATGCTGACTTTCCAAGAGGGGGTAAATTGGGAAGTATGAAATTTTTCTACAAAAATACAATATAGCAGTAAAAGCAAGAGTTTGTAGAGAAACAAAGTATGATGAAGAACAAATAAAGAAGAAAACTCATAATACACTCAAAATTTGAATTTCAGAAACTGAAATTCGTCTATTAAAAATATGTTCAATATGACAAAAATGTTTTTCAATTCAAAGTTCAAATTTTGAACTACAAAGTTTGTCTGTCGGAGGTATGCTCCAACAAGACATATGAGTTCTCACTTCAAAGTTCATACTTTAAAGCTCAAAGTTTATCTATCAGAGATTGTGACTTGGAACTTACTTTGAACTTCACCAATAGTTTAATTTCAACTAAATTTTATACAAATTTTGCATACTTTCACTAATGATACTTAATTCAAATTTTGAATTTCACAACTAAATTTCATTTATCAGAGATGAAAACTTTGTAATTTCAAATTTCAACAAGTAAAGTACGAATTTTACATAAAGTAAGCATAAGTCAAATAGCAAAATTCATCTGTTAACCAATATATCTCAATGCTGACATCAAATAATTTTAAAATAACTTATTTGAACATTGTGGTAATATAAATAAGTAAGATCTTTAAATAACTCATTCGATTAGCATGACTTTGTCCTACACAATGCTCCAGGCAATCATTTACTTAATTTTTTATTTGGGGGAGAACAACTTCTTTTCTCACAAACCTTCATTCTCGACTTCTTACTCCTTCATTTTCTTCCTGCAAGCTTCTCAAGTCTTCATTTTCCAACTTCGTTTGCTTTTTCGAACTACCCGACCTGTTTTGATGTAATGTGTAGAATGTGACATAGCTAATAGGTGGCAATCATGTGGTAAAGATAACATACACTAATGTCTTTTATTAGTTTTGGGCGAAATTGCTCCGAATTTAACACTTTAAGGGCAATATTGCTCTCAAAAAAAGTGTAGGATACGAAGAGTAACTTCAATGATATTTTAGTGGTAAAATGCACTTTTAACTCAAACAAAAATCATTTACAAATAAGAGTAGGGACATATTCATCATTTTGCATCAAATTTTAACTCCAATTTGTACCCTTGGATATTTTTTAGAATTAAGAAGAATTGATATCATAATTTTTTAGTATTTATCTTAAATTTTTTTTAATATAAAAATATTTTTCCACATTTATTATCCCTTTGACAAGATGGTATGGAACGAAGAAGCCAATTCCTACTTTTTAGGCTGGCATCAGCATCACTTATGGCAATCTCTCTCTTTTCATGGACCAAGAAATACGGGAATGTCTTTATCATAAATAATTTTAAATTTTTAAAAAATTCAATACTCTTATTTATTTTAGTATAAAAATATTTCTATTTCTTGACCAAAATAAAAATATTTCTATTTAATTCTGCATATTTATCACTATTCAAAATTTTCACGTTAACAAGGAATTTTTTTTCTTACCGTCAATGTTTATGTTTATTATTACCTCAATCCATTAATCTTATGTCACGTGCATAAATTTTCCAAGAAAATTTTCAAATTATCAATGGGGTTGCATTTAAAGATTAAGGGGAAGATAAGTTCCCAAAAGGTTGATAAATGTTGGGCTGAAACAATAAAAATTTGGTACGAGAATCACACGCACTTCTTCCATGCCTGTTTAATTCCACTTTTATAAAAAGCAACTTGGGAAAACTGGGTTTGGGTAGAAATAAGGGGCATGTTGCTACTATGCTAATTGGGTTTTAAGATTATAACCTAAGTTTACATTCTAGTTATTCTAATTGACAATAATAGAGAAAATTGGATTCTGAACTCCGACATGAAACCAATAGATTCCTTGCAAGCTCTCATCAATAATAACAGAAAATTGATTGTTGCAGTTACCATAAGGCAAGGCAACTACACACTTATACTCCCTCCGATTATTAATGTATGTCATTTCTAATTAACTCATTAAAATAAAATTAATGTGTTTTCCATCTTTACCTTCTAATAAATACTATAAATTCAAATCATTCATATTCTCTCTCATAATTAAATAAGAATATTTTAAAAATAAAATAATTAATACTTCAAAAACCCATAAAAGATAACTTACATTTAGGACCATAAAAAACTTCTAAAATATAACTAATAAAAAGGACAAAGTAAAAACGAGTACACTCTTAAGTGTTTAACATAAATACCATGTCCTCCGTAATCGGGACATGGAAATTTCTAGTACCATCTCTCTTCTTCTTGTTCCAACCTCCCTCTCTTTCATTGTATTCATTAATGAAGTGTGATTCATATCTCTTCAATGAAAACAAATTCATATCTGTAAATGGTCGGCTCTCATTCTCGGACCCCATATGATTTGAAATCTAACTAAATACTCGATCTTATCCTCAATGTAGGCATTTGCCTTTTCCTAAATTTAAGGTTTTTTTTATAATAAGAGATATCATTTATTATGAATTATAAAAAAATACCCCTATTTAATTTGAGAGATTTTGAGAGAGAGATTGAATAATGATAGATTTGGAGAAATGTTTTGATGTTGAAAAAAAATAAAATAATTAATTAATTTTAACTCTCATACCTAATTTATATGTTTCTTAAAAAAAATTTATATTAAGAATAAGAGAAAATGCTTTCTCCATTCCCTTTTAATTATGGCTTTACCAAGTTTTTTTCCCATTTTGACTGTTGTTTTATAATATTCATGCTCAATTAATTTTTTTTTCAATTCTACCCTTAACAATTCACTAATGTTGTTATTAATTAATGAAATAAACAAAATGTAATATAAGAATAATTTAGTAAAATTGCATTATTGTCTTCCTTAATTTTTATACCAAATCCTTAATCAAAATGAAATGGAGGGAATATAACAGTAAAATGTGACCTAGTTTTGTATTGGGTTTAACAGGGTAGCACCAAAATGCCAAGCAAATAAAAATTGACGGAAGTAACCCTGTTCATAAAGATGTAAATTGTCTATTTCGAATCTCAGACTCCGCACATGCAATGCATGTGGTACGAATTTTAATTAAATAATCTCTTCGTTTCAAATTATACGAGTAAGTCACTTTTTTTTTTGTGGAGAATTCAGGTATTTGAAAAAATATGTCATTTTGTAAAATCTATGTAGCATTTTCTTTTTATTTTCACCTCTCTAGGAATAATTAAAAAAATTATGGTGAAGAGAGATTAAAAGAGATACAATTAAGATGAAGTTATAATTTAATAAAAATAATTTTTAAAAATTTTGATAATTTTTTTTTAAAAATTAATAATTCCAACTAATGCTAACTGCCTCAGTCATTGTAAAATAGACCCAAGGAAATATAACACCAAAATGTGAATTGTATGATGCATATAAATTTATTTTATTTTAAAAATGATTAAAACTTTATTTGCTTTCTTAGTTTTATCATCTATAGAATCATCAAAACATCCTTTATATAACAATTACTACCGAATATTGAAAAATGAACAGGTATTTAGAAACTATATGTAACATAAATTGTGCTTAAGGTGTTAGTCACCCCTACCATATAAGGAGCTATTTACTATTTCAATGAAACGAATTATTTTTAACTAGAGATGTTAGAGGAGATGAAATTCATAAACTATAACTAATAAATTGTCAATTTATGATTTTGAATAAAGACTAAAATTAATAAAGTTATTTTGAATAAATAACTAACCACAGGTGTTAGAGGAGTAATAATTAAAACGGGTTTTATTTTTTATATTAAATTAAATAAAAGTCCAAAAACATGTTATATGGGCCAAGTTGAACTTGTAATGAAGTCATCTCCATTGATTGCGGCGCTGAAATTCTCTTGGTAGGAAATTGAGATTTTTGGGATAAACAAAAATATAAGATATTTTTTATTAATTACAAGTATATTAAAAAATTATTTTTTTCACATGAAATTAATACATAAAATACTCATATTTCTTATTTTATTCTTATTAAATATTTCATTCTATTATCAGTGTACGATTATAAATGAGAAGTATGGAAGCATTAAAAATAGGGATAAAATAGAAAAAAAATATTTAATATTCTATATTTTGGACAAAAAACATATCATACAAAATGTCTTATAATATGAATCGGAGGGAGTATGTTGTTGCATTTTATTTTAGTAAAATCAATTTGAATAATAATAATAATAATAATAATAATAATTCCTCCGTTCTATTTTACGTGTTATTTTAATATTTTTCATATAAACTAATAAAAATATTAAATAATCTAGATTATAGTAAAATTTAATAATATTTTATTAAAATGTCCAAAATTTAAATATTAAAAATAATTTATTTTTCACTTATTACTATTTTTAATGAAAAATAAAATAATTAATATTTTATTGATAGTATAAAATTAAATATTTAAAATTTTTTAAAATGATAAATAAAATGTGCTTGGAAGTAATAATAATAAGGTCGGTCACCTACTCAAAAGTCTCAAACCAACTACACCTTCAACCTAATAATAATAATGTCTAATGTCTCCTTCATTTCCAAATTCCCAAGTCCATGATTCTGAAATCAAATGGATTCACAACTTCGATTCTCACTTCTCTTACTCATCATGATTTCTGAGGTCAGTTCAAAATTCAAATCCTTCAAGGATCACACAATTAATAGGGGAAAAATGGATCACACAAATGATCAAATTCAAAGAAAGAAGAAAACTCAGCTTATCTTTTTTTTTTTTTTTACCAGAAGAAAACTCAGCTTATCCAATCAATATGCAAAAAGAAAGACCTAATTAATATTCAGCTCTAACGTTCACATATCTTAGGAAGAATGAATTACCTTTGCTGCATTTCATACGCTTCTTATACTACCAAGTTATACACAGATCATTGGAAGAAAAGCGAAACCAGAAAAGAAAGATCCTTCATCTGAATTGGCACAACCTGTACAGAACAAGATGAAAAAGCAGCTTAGCTAAACAAAAGGGTTTAATTCTACCTATTAGTTTTATTAATTCCAACCCCCAAACAGTCTTATTTTCTGCTTTGTTATTCCATCTGTCAGAAAGTGAAACTGGAAGAATCTCCGACTTGGGAAGTGCTGGCTGCTCTGGAATACTTCTTTGAGGATGGTGCTGGTGCTGGTGATGATGCTAAAGACAAGTCGCTTGATCTTCTCCGCAGCATCTGCCTCATGCCGTCGGCGACGCGAACGGCTGGGTTGGATTTGAACTTGCGACAGAAGGACATATGAGCTTTGACAGCTTCTTCCATGGCGGAAATGGGCTTCTTCCCTCTGCTGACTTCATCTCTGACTGCTTCAGAGCACAACCCACAAAGCCATTTGCCATCAAATTTGGACTTCACTTGGGAGATGTAGTCTTGGGTGCAATCCTCTTTCAGCCCACAACACTCACACTTGACTGATTCAATCTCCATCTCTCTATCTCTCTCCGTCGTCTCTCTGTTACTGGGAAGCTTTGAAGTGTGAGAGGAAACCACTTTCTCTTCCAAGTTTGAGGAACGAAAGGATGGTTTCCTTTGGCTGCTCTCTTATTTGTTTACTTTTATGTTGTTGCTCTGCTTTTTCTCACTTGAGGTTTGATGGGTTTATTGCTTCAAGAGCTAGCAAGTGATTGTTGTTGTTATTCCACCGTTTCCACGAGGGTTTTTATGGTGATTGGAGTGAGCAAAAACTTTTCTTTTTTCCCTCATTACATATTTTTTCCCAACGATTAGAAAATAGGAATTCATCATATATCATATACTACCTCCGGTCCTATATATAAGATCTTTTACCCTGATTCTAAATATAAGACTCTTTACAATATACAAGATAGTATTTATTATATATTTTCAGAAAAATGCCCCTATTTAATGTATCCAAAGAAAAAGAGAGAAAAATTAAATAAGGGTAGTTTTGAAAAAATATTGAGATTTTTGGAAAAATTGAGATAATTAATTATTTTTAATTTCAATTCTTAATTTGCGTGATTAAGTTAAAAGGGTCCTATATTAAGGATTATTAACATTTTTATCAATATATTAAGATTTATTTAATATAAAATATAAAATTTATGTCGACTATTCATAAGTTGTGAATAATTTGTAACATATATCTTGTTTTTTTTATTTTGTATATAAAAAATATATTTTCTCTACTCTATGTATTCCCTTCGTTCCACTATATAGGGTACTTTTTGAAAAAATTTATGTTTTAAAATATAGTGCACTTTACGGATTACGTAGTATACTTTTTCTTTTCTTTCTAAGATTACCCATATTTAATAGATCTAAATATTTGTTTGTTATTAAAATGTTTCATTTCCAATACATTTAATGAGGGTAATTGAGAAAAAGTGGAAAAATTTTTTAGTTACTAATTATTGTCTTAGTCTGTGTGCGGTAGTTAAAAGTGCATTATAAATTAAAACGGAGGGAGTATAAGGTATCTTAAGAAGTTTTTTCTTCATTGATAATATAAGGTGTCATGTACTAATTAGTCTTTTTCACCTCTTTATTCATTTAATGACTAATTTTGTAATTTGTGTTGGAGTAATGAAAAGAAGTGGAATAAATAAGGATAAAAATAAAATTTTTAATTTTTTTTAGAAGTATAAGAATGTACTCCCTCTATTATACTCCCTCTGTTCCTTAATATAAGGGATAGTTGGGGGAGTTTCCGTGTTTCAAAATATAAGGGACACATGGGGTTTGTTTAGTGTATTTAATGATTTTTTCCAAAAATACCCCTAATTAAGATGATATGTTTTTAATATAGTTCATTTGTATTAATTGTATGATGGAAAAGTTGTTAACATTAAATGGGGGTATTTTTGGAAACTACTTTATATTCCAGACAAATTTATTGCTTTCCTTGGTATGTATGATTTTGTCTCTTGTCCCTTATATTAAGGAATGAAGGGAGTAGTTTATAAGACACTTTTAAGTATTATATACTGAAAATTTTTTCAATCTTCCATAAATTACCCTAATTTAATATTGTTGACTTATAAATTAAACTCTCCAATATTAATTAAATTCCATCAATTTTCAATAAATATTTTGGATAAAAAAAAGTAAATATATTACATAATCTATAAAATATCTTATACTCCCTCCGTTTCGCTATATAGTGCACTTTTTTTAGAAATTAATGTTTCATAATATAGTGCACTTTACGGATTACGTAGTATAATTTTTTTCTCTTTCCAAAATTGCCCCTAATTAATAAACTCAAATATTTATTTATTATTAAAATATTTCATTCCCAAAGTATTTAATGAGGGTAATTTGAGAAAAGATGGGAAATTTTATTAGTTATTAATTATTGTCTTAGTATGTGTGCGGTAGTTAAAAGTGCACTATAAACTAGAACGGAGGGAGTATTATGAAATATTAATTTCTTCAAAATGTGACTTATATGGCGTGAGTAACAAAATTTACTTGAGACGCATATAATTACTAAAAACACTTTATATTATGTAATGGATGAGAACGAGTAAAATACACTAGTTATAGTTATGAATATGAAACACTGAAATTTGAATTGAAAAAAGACTGTCATAATTGGGTGAATGTTGAAAGGCAGGGGGACATCAGTCAGCGGGATCCTTAACTGCTGCCTCTTCTAGAATTTAATAGTTGCATGAATGAGTGCTAACCCCATTAAATCAAACTACCCTTATATATGGGGGCAAGCTATCTGTTCATACTAATCTGTCATTTATTTTCTTTTTTTGTTATATTTTCACACTTTTTGTTTCAATAAACCAATCGATATTAATACTATCAACTAATTTAAATTTTAGTTATTTCAATTAGGAAATAGACTTTCCCAACCTAATTTTTTATGCATAAAATTCAAATCCAAAACCTAAGAGGTATATTGAATTTCTCATCCCTCAAACCATTGCAATTTATTCACACTTTTTTTATTCTCTCTCTTTCCTTTTGTTTCTTTGTCCAATTATTTCATGAGTGACACTACTCACCTAATTCTCACCTTCATCATTTTGTCTAATTATTGTATCAACAGTCTAATCTGTCCTTAAGCACTCTCCTGACATTTTTTAATACTAATTAAGTAACATTAATTTTTTTAATGCTTGCTTTTGTTGACATTGGTTTTAAGTTCTGTATTCAGCTTCTCTTGACTTGGGGCTACAACTCCTCCCTCGTTATTATATAATAAAAAAGATAAAAAGAGATATAAAATAAGAAGAAGAAGAAGTAAACAAACTCGAAGCACATGGCAAGGTAAGCAAGGCTTGTCTGTTTAAATTATCTTAATTGAATGATTATGTTTAAGTGTTGACTAAGGCCTGTTTGGTTTACATTTTTATAAATTAAACTATGGTTTCTAATCATTATTATATTTTTTTAATCTAAACATGTTTGTGGTAAATTTCTATGGGCCCGTTTGGTTCTTAGTTTTATAAAATTAAGTTAAGATAAATGAAGTTTGTAAAAATGAAGTTTAAATAAAGTTTTGTTATAAATTGTTATGTTTGGATATTACTTTTATAAAAGTAAGTTTCACAAAATATCTGTTTGGATGATAAAGATTAAAAATACTTTTATATTTATAATATAGAGTAAATTTGCTTCTCATTTTCCAAAACTCATATTTTGTTAAAGGAAAAATAACTTTTCCTCTCCTTTTCTAAAACCACAGTTTAACTCACATTTCATTTTTCAAAAAGACAGTTTGTGTTTGGTTAAATACTTTTTTTTTAACCATGGTTGAAAAACATGATTTCTTTTTCAAAAAGATGAACCAAATATTTTATCCAAATTTTATTTTTGCAAACTGTAGTTATTCTAATAGATATTTTATAAAAAGGTAATACAACCGGATACTAAACACTTTCTATAAAATGGTCTATACGCATAACTTTTGTTTGCTTAGGTATCCCATTCACTATGACAGCTAATTAAAAGTTCTTAACTTTATTGACCATAACCCTCAATCAACTGCACTTTCATTTCATATAATTTGTTTTTGAGTTGTTATAATTTTAACATGTTATTAAATTTTTTGGGAAAATCACTATTAAATCCTTAAACATTAAAATATTTATTAAAAAGTTCCAACATTACAAAATATTACACTCAAATTCCATAATCAAAATTAGTGTAAAATCGTGAAAAATAAGTATAAAAAACTCTAGTATTAAATATAAAATTATGCTCTAATATTTCATACTCATACTTTATAATTTTATATTCAATAATAAAGTTTTTTATATTCATTTTTCGGGATATGAGACTTGAGTGTAATATTTTTTTAGTGTTGGGACCTTTAAATAAATATTTTCATGTTTTGGGATTTTTTATTAATTTTTCCTTAATTTTTTTATAATTAAATATTTTTTTGGGGGTCTAGATAATTAGGTTTCAACGCAAATAACAGAACTCCAACTTTTAGACTAAAATATTTCTTTTTATAAGGGTATTCACTAACCCCAAAAATTTAGTCAAATTAAATTTAATTATCAGATATCAAATCTCACATTTAACTAGAAAAATGTAGCTTGATAGTAACCATAAGGAAGAGAGTTGATTAGGGACCCTTATAATTAGAATCACTATAGTTATTATAATATATTACGAAGAAGAGAAGCACAGATTTTTTACTGAATGTGACGCAATAATGCATTGAACCCAGGACATGACTCCACAATGCTAGATTTTTCAATCGTCCCGCAATAATACAACAACTTTGTGGCTTGATCTTTTCTTTTTTCTGTTTTTGACTTTTCCCTTTTTCAGAGGAAAGCAGGCATCTTCTAGTTTTAAAAATTTATCTACTATATTGTTTCTTTGCTCCCAAGAAAGCAGAAAGGGCTGCCTATTTGTCTTGGCCAATCCAGTTCCTAAATATGGCTGAAAATGTAACACTTCAGTCTTCAACAATTGAAACCCCACTTCAATTTTACAAAATGAATCTCTTTATTAAAAAAGATTTCTCTATATATAAATATATTTCAATTGCTTTGATTTTCTTTTTCTTTGACGCCATATTACCAAATTTTAGCATCCTTGAAAAGGAATGTATCAATTATTGAGGAAGACTGTGTTAAATTTTCCTAAATTAAATCTTTCCAGTGTGTGGTCTAGAACGGCCTCGCTTCCTTTCCTTCCTCAACGTTGCTTTCACACCTACAATGTCGCATCTGATCTTGTTGACTCTGCTTCACATGCATGTATGGGGGGGTTTTCTTCACTTTTGGACACGTGGGAAATCAATATTATGAGCTCAATATCTTCAATTCTTCCAAAAAAAAAATCGTTAAATTCTATCTACATAAAAATTAGCCAAATGAATCATAAATAAGCATGTCGGAGATGAGTTTCTAGACATGCTTCTATATTTATGGATGATTTTATCTGTTTCTGTTTATTGAATAAAAGTGGTGAGAGCCAGAGTTAATGTTATTTTCAGTGGATGAATTGTGATTTCTTGAAGCTTCACCTAATTATTTAACCTCATTAAATAAAGAGAATTAGGTCCATGGTACGAGAAAATTCATAATTGAGGTGGGTTAACTCAACAATAATAATTCCATTCAATAATTAATAATTTGAGGCCCACTCTATTTGCTCACCAATGCCTTACTTCAAATCAGATTTAGTTTTAAATCCAAATCATCTCAATTACATTACCGATCTATCAATAAATATAGAGTCTAAACTTATTTTCCTTTATCAAATTCTACCGAATTTAAACTTGGATGTTGTATCCAATATAAGCTACAAGGTTACGACTCTCTAATCTTAACATGTAGAAAAGCAGTAAGGATATGATTAGATTGAAAAAACGAAGGAGAAGCCATGGACATAACCCAAGAAATAAAGTTGATGAAGGCAGTCAAACTTGAAACAGCCAACGTATGGGAGAGTTGAGTTTTGCCCGTTATGGAACATCAAGTTGGAAAAACCGGACATTGTCGTTTCTGCAGATAGGAACTTTTTTTACATTCCTTGTCCTGTATAGGTCCACAGACAGACAAGTCATGGCCATGCATGTGAGGTTTGCTCAACTTGAAGGGGTACTTTTTGGCCAGTTTTAGTGCACAGCCACGTAAAGCCACTGTATCATTCTCAGATTCATTCATTCCAAAACATAGAATAGCTTGTCTGGTTGGTCTCCGGCAATTCCAGTGGCCACAAAATGAGTGTTTCCTGATAATGTCTTGGGGTCACAGGCTAGTCCAGATTATTACCAGTATATCAGAAAATTTAGCATGTGAATGTGATTCTGGGAAAACTGGATAGGCTACTAGGAAATTAGTGCACTTCTCTGCATTTCTTGTCTGACCAAACTGCATTTAAAGCTTTCAGGTTCATTTCCTTTCATACTTATAGCTGAAAGCTTTAAGTTCAAATCTTGCTTTCTAAAACCCCAGCAGTGTTTTCTTTCTGCTTTTGTTTGTTTCTACAATTACTTGTTTGTTTTCTGTATAGTATGATTATGATGTGAATCTAACCCTCTATGCAAAATTCTTACAACCACAGAGTAGTTCATCCTGACACAAGTACTCACATGGCAATGCCCTGTTCCATCTAAAATGGCATTAACGGTTGCCACAAGTACTCACACTTTTGTCCCAATTTTTTCCCCCATATTTGCTTTAGCTCTCTATATAAATTGTTCTGGACTTCAGGGGTCAATGAATTCTCACATGGGTCTTGTTTGGAAGTATGTTGAAGAATATGTTTGTGTTCAGAAATTAATGCCCTTCACATGGCAATTCACATGCATTATCTTGCACTTATGGATTCTTAGCTTGTTCTGTTCCCACTCAACGACTCCTTATTTTGCATTTCTTTTATGTTAATCATTTAGCACCTGCTATACCATACTCTTCTATCTTAAAAACTTAACATTATCCTTAGCATTTTGTATCAGAATGCCATGAGTGGATAAGCTTCCATACAGATAGGTCATAGCCACAGACCTCCAAAGCAATCATCACTTCTGCTTTAATCTCTTTCTCCATCATCATTAGCGAGCATTCTCATTGTCTTTAAAAAATGATGAAGATAGCAACCACCACCATTATCAAATGAAAACTGTGCATGCACTTTTTCAAAAGGCATTTATATGACTTTTAAACGGCACTTTGGAAGTGATGGTTTTGAAGCTTGGATCTTCCCACTAGTATAGTTGAAGTTTATTAGTGATCTTTGCTGTTCTCATTTTTTATGTGTGTCACAGATATTAATATTATATCTCCTGAACTTTTCTCTAATTTCTTGATTGTTGGGAAGAATTAATTCCATGATGGTTTCTGAAGCTTAATTTTCTAGAATTTTGTTTAAGGCTGACTTCAATAAGTAATTATATATATAAAGATGACTGTCACTTTTCCACATAAATTTAGTGAACCATATCTTCTTGGAATTCAGAATATAATGAAAATATCTTTCAAATATTGATTGTGTAACTGTGGATCTCTGCTATATGTTATCAAATTGGGCATCTCGTTGCCCATACCTTCTGACAGAAATAAAATATCAGAACCTCTTATAGGTGATGGAATTATCAACATCTATATTTTAAGGAAATTCTTAGATAGATCTAGTCTAATAAAAATTCACAAACAATCTAAATTATGTATGAATATACCTTTAAGTCAAACCCACTTTTTCAGACAACTAGGATCTCTTATTGGGATAGAACCTTGTAGTCTGAGTATTTGCTTTAATTTAACGTGAGTGGCATATTTCTTTTATATTTCTTTGTTATGCTTATAATTATCTTAATAGGGAATCGGTGACCTTTTATATTATATCATCCTCAATCATTTGGACTCAAACAGGACAGCTACTTCAATTTCAATCCCTTCCATATCAATGCTTCTTAAACAGAATCTCAAGTGGCAATACCTAATCACTTTGCATCTGAAGTCCCATAAAACAGAAGAAAAGGTAATGAACACAAAGAATACAAGCAAGTGATTAAAACTTTGGGCTGAGATCTTTTAAAATGCAGCATTAGTTATGACATTTAACAATAAACTTGTTGTTGGCATGAACTGTAGCTTCAATCTTGAAGATTAAATTAACCTTGAAAGAAGAAAAAAAAAAGGTAACAAAACAAAGTAAAACAATTATGGGAAGCCCCAGATGGGACTGATCTGGCTGCTAAGAGGTTTAATATAACTTGCATTAATTGGTATCAATAAAGATACTACTGACCATGAATGAAGCAGTTGAAGTTATTCAATTATGAAGCCAACTGGGACACTTTTGGAATGATAAACTAAGGAGCCGCATTCTGCAAAACTCACTGAGTTTGTATCAAAGATTTTTAAGGTATGTGTGTTGTATCAGAGTAGTATTACAATCTCAAGTTGATCAATCATAGCTAGTGAAGTGTGAGTGAAGACAAAGTGGTTAATGGTTTGAGAAGGAGGCAATTCAATGGAAGGGACACATGGTTGTGGGATGAACTGGACAAGTTGAGAGTTAGAGGAGAGAATGAATGAGTAAAAGATCATTAAACCCACTTGGCAGCTTGCTGCTATCGAGTGGGGGACCAGGAAACAGCAGACAATAACACGGCATTGGGTGACCCACCATGTGCACCACATGCTGTATTATCCAACTGCCGCACCCGGAGCCGTTTTATTTGTGGTGGCTTGAGAATAGAGATTGTCTTACCTTTCCTTCAACTTGTAATGACTTCTAATTTTTATTAATATAAATATATTTATTAAAAAATCATATTTAGTTTTTGTTATTCCGCACTAGTTTGGTGGTTGGTGCTCTCTTGTTTTCTGGTATATAGGTGGAAGCGAATTAGAATAAGGGAAATAGGATTGAATTTAAAGATATTAAAGAAATATTCAGTATATCAATATATCCTATATATTTATCTTCAGTTATATTTCTTCTTCAATCTTCCTTCACTATCTTTAGTGTGTGTGTATATATATATATATATTTTAAAATTTCTACATTTTTTTCACTACTTTAGATTAACACCTCAAAATACAATCTCAGGGGTAAAATCCTTATTGCATCTCTAAGCACAAGGGGCTGGTCCACATTAGTTGGAGCCTCACTAAGAAAGGGGTCGAATGACACCTACTAATGCTTAATTAAGTGGGCAAGCAAGTCAGCGGGGGAATTTCCAGCTCTATTAATATGACAAACCTGTACAGACCAAGGACTATTAATGATTACCTAAATGATATACAGGTTATTTTTTAAAACAAAATTCACTACTGATTTTTTGTGCTATTATACTACCTCTAATCTTAAATATAAGGTCCAATCTCAAATATAAGTGACCAATAACTAATTCACACATGATAGAAAAAGTTTTCCCAAAATACTCTTAAATTAATATATACACTATTAAATTTCTCTGATAAATGCTGGGGACAAACCATATTTGTTCTTTACATTTTGGACCAATAATGAACACATATTTGTTCCTTAATTAATACAAGAGGAACTATGTTTTAAAATTATTACTCCCTCCAATCCTTTTTATAAGATACTTTTAATTAATTTCACATGTATTAAAAAAATTAATTAAAAGTAGTTAATTTCATTAAATTTGTATAAAATCTCAATTATTTTTTAAAATTACTCCTATTTAATAAAGTTCATTAATAATATTTTTTCTTTTTTCAAAAAAATAACATTTAATATATCACTAACTATTGATATAATTATCCATATTAATATCAATTGCTAATTTTAAAAAATAGTATTTTTGGTAAAAAATATTTACTGATTGAGACAATTCTAAAAGTATTTTATATTAAAGATAAAAAATATTTAAAAAAATATCTAATAAAAAGGATGGGAGGGAATATCTCCCATGTAATACACTAAGAAAACCTCCAATTTTTTTTTTATATTCAGACAGACATAAGCTAGCTTCAATTTCCTAGAGAACTTTTGGCCGCATAGTCATTACCCTCTTGTTATTTATGAAAAAACCTGACTCACATGCAAACCCCAAGTTGTCTTAAAGACACCCATGTCATCTGTGGCTCTAATCACGGACTGAGTGGGGAAAAAAATTTGACAACGTATCGAAGCACGCTTCTCCTCTGGAAATATTATAACCACGTTAGCTCAACGTGGAGAGCTTCCAAAACAAGCATTGCCAGATCCTTCTGATGGGCCTCTATCTAATTGGCCAAGGTTAAGTCCTGTCATGGAGGGAGGAAAAGGGAGGGGGAAGAGAGAGAGAGAGAGAGCATAGGCTATTAGTGGGATTATTATAATATGAGGTCAGGGGTTAGAGTGAGGAAGGAAGCAGACTGTGAATGAATTACTGTGGAGAACCTATGCCTCTCAAATGCACTGGAACCTTTGCTTAGCTTTTATTTGCTAAAATCTGTAATTAATCTTGTGAGACTTACTCTCTAGCAGGATCTTTATATACAAGTAATACAATTTCAGGGTTGAGTTCTTTCAGAAATCCAAGATGACGTGCTTCCGATTTTATAAACACCAATGCCCCCTTCAGTCTTTCATACTGAAAGATCCTTAGTAGCTTTGGACACCGACTTTAAAAAAATATAATACCTAAAACAACTTGATAGTTGATTCAAGTGAAAGCACCAACACATGAGAAACTCATACCAATAGAGGATATCACAGAAATGTAATACATGGATAGCGAACAAGAGATGGTTGGTTGATCATCCAATTACGAAGAGGTTCAACTCATTTACAAGTAACAAAGGGGAGTAAAGGAGTAGGAGAAAGATAATTTGTTGGCTAGAAATCTGGGTGACTATCCCGCTAAACCTAAGTTAATATTGTTATTATATTTGTGAATGTTAAATAGTTAAGTGACATGATAGGTAATATGTCATATGATTCATTTGTGGAGAGATTTAAGGTGTTTACTGCACATATCAAAGAAGAGTAGAGTAGTTTCCAGATTGAAGTGCTTTGATGGAAAGTAATTGTCCCCCTAAATGTTTAAGCAGAGAGTAGTGATCAAATAAAACAGTAACTACTGCTACTGCTTTCTTGGTATGAAGGAATCATGATCACCACTCTCTCCTTAAACATTTAGGGGCACAATTACTTTCAATCAAAGTACTTCAATCTGAAAACTACTCTACTCTTCTTTGATCTGTACAGCAAACACCTCAAATCTCTCCACAAATGAATCATGACATATTACCTATCATGTCACTTAACTATTTAACATTCACAAATACAATAACAATATAAACTTCAGTTTAGAGGGATAGTCACCAAGATTTCTAGCCAACTGATTATCTTTCTCCTACTCCTTTACTCCCCTTTGTTACTTGTAAATGAGTTGAACCGCTTCGTAATTGGATGATCAACCAACAATCTCTTGTTCAGCTGAAGAAATCCTGAACCCTCTGCCTGAAGAAATCCACGTGTCATAGTTGATTATCATCCTCGCCTAAGATGATTTTAATTTTCAGTTTTCAATAATTAAAAAAAAAAGGTTTGAACAATATCTTACCAATAGAACAAAATTTTCTCCTATTTTAACTGAAGCTTTAGGCACAGGATAGCAGATTAACCATGAAACTTATCACCAATAGTCTTTACAAGAGCACTGACCATCCTTAAAGCAATGAAAACGATTATTATCTCTCACAATAATTTCTCTACCTACAATTCTTGAGATGAACTTGATGGCACTATGGCAATCTCCACATATCCTAAGATTTTTTGTGATTCGTACTGGTACTCCAGGAGGGAGAGCTAAAAGGCCAAAAGCAAGTGCAATCTTCTCACTGTGGTGCCATACTTCTGAATCCTTTTCTTCTTCTTCTAAATCAAAGAGTGATAAATTCGTATCAGGTGCATATCCTGCTTCCTTCATCTCCCTTCTAAGCTTAGCTAACATTGCCTGAATCTCATTGTTCATTTCATGAGCATTATCCTTTGCTTGGAATGCATGGACCCTATTCTTCACAGTGATCCAACTGTAACCAGTACCCTTCTTTATACCTACATCTTTCATTTCCTTCCTCACACGTGTGGCTTCCTCCCACCTGCACAAATCAATCACCAGTTTGAGTTTCAAAAGAATGACCCCAGATCTGTCATCAAATAGTTAAGAATAGAGAAGAAAAGCTATCTACCACACTGGCTAGCAATTGAAAGATTATTCATTAATACGAAATAATTACCTTCCAGTGGCAGCAAGCATATTAGAAAGCACTACATGGTTGCCTGAGTCCTGAGGATCAAGCACAAATAAGTTATCAGCAGCAATTTTTCCCAACTCTGGCTTTCTGTACATCCTACAAGCCCCTAATAAAGCCCCCCATACTGAAATAGTGGGAGGAATTGGCATTTTCTTTATAAACTCGTATGCACGTTCAACCAGTCCAGATCGCCCTAACATGTCCACAACACATGCATAATGCTCTGCGCCTGCTTCAATTCCGTACTTTTCTCTCATTGACACAAAAATCCTCATCCCTGTCTCCACTGCTCCTGCCCTACTACATGCTGACAATACAGAAACCAGTGTCACATAACTTGGCGCCATCTGAGCCTTACCTAATGTCATCTCCTCAAATAGAGCCAATGCCATGTCAGCATTACCTTGGTGAGCATATCCACTTATCATTGCATTCCAAGTGACCAAATTCCTCTCAGGCATTTCATCAAAGACTAGCTCTGCATCCTCTATACTTCCACATTTTCCGTACAAGTCAACAAGTGCACTACCAATGAAAATATTCTCCTCAACACATGCTTTCACAGCTATAGCATGAATGGACCTACCCAATTCCAGTCCCGCAAGCTCAGCACAAGCACTAAGGACACTTGATACCATGAAGTCTGTTGGCTCAACTCCTTCTTTTCTTGCTTGCAGGAATACTAAACATGCCCTCTCTTCATTATTGTTTTGCATGAAAGCAGCAAGCAAAGAGCACCAAGAAACATCATTCCGCCAGCCAATTCTATCAAAAACCATTTTAGCAGATACAAGATCTTGACATTTTCCATAAAAATCAATAAGCCCATTTGAGACAGATACATCCTCCCCATATCCACTACGAATTATAAAGGCATGTAGCTGACATCCAAGCTTCAAATTTGATGTGTCTGAACATGCATTCAGAAATGCACAAAATGTTATGGAATTAGGCTTCCCATCCACACATAGTAACTTCTTGAATGCATGGAATGCATCTTGAGACCGGCCATCAAGCACAGCATTAGAAATATATGCATTCCAGGTCGCTAAGTTTTTTTCAGGCATTTCATCAAACTTCTTATGAGCCTCAACTCGAAGACCAGTTTTGCTGTACATGTCAAAGGCACTACATCCCACAAAAACATCACATATTTGACCAGCTTTTACTGCAAAAGCGTGAAGTTGTTTTCCAGTAAAAGGCATGTGCAGTGAAGCTGAGGCTTTAAAGACACAAGGAAAGGTGAAGTCATTCGGCTGGATAGACTCACGACACATGTTAGAGAAGTAGAGGAGAGCAGCAGCAAAACGACGATTTTGGACACAACCAGAAATGAGGGAGGTCCAAGTAACAACGTTACGAGCATCAGTGAGTGATAGAACATGTAGTGCTGACTTAAAATGGTCAAGTTTGGAGTACATGTTGACAAGATGATTACAGAGAAAAGAAGGGAGGGGGTTATCTAAGGTCTTGATGATTTGCGCATGGACAGCACGCCCAAGTAAGGAAGACTGAGTTGAAACAGCAGAATTGAGTAAAGCACCCAGCTGGTTTGGAGTTAGCAAGTTCATTATTGGTGACAATGGTAAGACTAGATAGAAATTTCTTCAGGTCTATTCATTTGCAGTATGAGTATGGTGGCTGGTTCCAAAGGTATGAGTAAAGATCAAACCCACCTGGCAGCCGAAACGATTTCTCTGCACTTCCAATCCGTCCTCTGCCACTCCTCTTCGGAAGAAATTCTATTAAAGACGGGCTTGAATGAATTTCGGGGTAGAAGAAGGCGTTCGATCGGACTGATGGAGGACATCATCCGAGCAACTACATTGGAGAACCTTCCACGGCAACAGTAAGCACGGTCCGACGGCGTCATCTCCGAAGGCTGAAGAAGCTCTAAATCCGTGTGTCTGAAAGCCTCGAACGAGTTAAGGGAAAGAAAACACGAAGGGCCACGATTTCTTAATGAAACAAGCCTCCCACTCGTCCGTTGATATTGGCAACAATCCAGATTCACTTTTTCGAAGGGTTTGTTTGGTTGAACTGAAGAATTAATGAGACGATGATTAGAGGAATTTTTAATAAAAGGAATTGAAGAAGAAGAAATTTAATAAATTCTAAAATTTTTTTATTTAGTGAAATTGAAAAAATTTTAATAAAATTTTGTCTGAAAGAGATTCTTCCCTAAACTACAGAATCTGAAAGGAATTTATAAAGAGATGGGATGAGAATTTCCTCCAATCTTCTTCAAATTTTTTATTCTATCTTATCAAACCATACACACCCTACATAGAACGACGCCATTTCATCTGAAGATCAGGGAAAGTGGACTTTACAGAAAGTGAAAGTGGACAAACCGTAGAGAAGCGGGTAACAGTGGACCATGGCAAAGCATTGGGTGAGAATCATGAGACCCAGCGATCAAATGGTTGAGTGGGAACGATTTAATATTTTAGTAAAATATTGAGTTTGAATTTGATGAATAAAAAAGTTACCTTCAATTTATCTTTAACCCTAAATCCTAATCTTCAGTAATATTGGAATCAAACCCAATAAATAGCTGATAATCATGTGCAACACTAATAAGGTTAGATTTGGTACACATGTAAAAAATTTCATGAAAGAAAGAATGAAAGAGAAATTCCTATAAAATTTTATTTGGTACATATCATTCAAACTTTCTATAAGTATAAAGATAATCCTTTTATAGAACTCTTTTCTCCTTTTCTTTCTCCCTTTTTATTTCCCTCAAAATAACTCATTCCTACTAAATGTAGCATAAGTACCAGCTGTATTATACGCCTCTCACATCCGGAGCAGTTTTAAATTCGTTTTTCATCTGCAATTGTGGCAGGTTGAGATTGAGATTGTCTTATCTTTCTATATTTAGTTATTGTTTATAGGACAGTAATTTATTTTTTTACCAGATTATCGGACAGTTATTTGGTAATCTACTGTTTTTTTGTTGAATGGGTGAAAGATAATTATAAATTTATCACAATGATTCTTTCTAGGTTTTAATTAATTCGTTTCCTATATCCAAGACATCATGTTTACTTTAATTTCCAAGACAACTTAAATATCTCATTTGTCATTAAATTTATCAACGTATCAAAGCATAATCTCCTATGGAGATATACGTTTTTACTTCCTCTCCTACTAGCTCATGTGCACGGGATACTACTTTGTTGCGGGATAAGGGATTTTACCATGTATTAAAAATCAGACCAGACCAATTGATTTGAATAGTTAAATTAGGAACTGATATCATATTTGATTTGGAAGAAGAGTATAATTGGTGGATTATAGAACTCATTAAAAACCGGTCAAACTGGGTATGAATCGGTAAAAAATGATTGTGAATTGGTTTAGAATCAGTTTGAACTAGTTAATATTTTTTAAAATTTTTTAGTTTTTAAAATAAAATAATATTATTTTTAGTACTAAATAGTATTACTTTTATATAAATTTTTTTCTTTCTACATTATAATATTATATAAGCATTATTATGATGAATAATTAATAATAATGATAAATTTATTCAATAAATAATATGAAAATTAAATATCAGTTGATCATTCTAAATCCAAAATATGATAATAGATTAATAAGAATCTATTTATATTTTACTATTAGGTTATGAAACTTAATAATAATATTTTTTAATAATATATGACGTATAAAATTAAAAAATTATTAATTTGATTACTATCGATTTAATTAAGGTTTAATCACAGTTAAACCATTAAATTTTGAACTAGTATCTTGACTAATTCAATGAGCAGTCTAGTTTTTAATACCTTAAAATTTTGATATCAGAAAACCATTTTTTATGTTAAATAAATAGTACAAGAATAAGAAATGTTGGTATGCTTAATGAAACTCGTCTAACATGTTTGCATCTTAATTCCTGATTTGATTTAATCCATCTTAGAAAGAGACTATACATTAAAGTATTAAAAATTAAACCGGTTATTGAATCAGTCAAGGTATTGATTCAAGATTCAATTATTCAATCATAGTTGAACTATAATTAAACTGATAATAATTAAATTAATATTTTTTTAATTTTATGCTATATATTATTTAAAAAATATTATTAATAAACTTCATAACCTAATATTAAAATCTAAATATATTATTATTAATTTATAATCATATTTTGAATTCAAAATCATCAATTAACATCCTACTTTTATATTATTTATTAAATAAATTTATTATTATTAATAATTATGTATCATAATAATACTTATATAATATTATAATGTAAAAAGAAAAAAAATTTACATAAAAATAATACTCTTTAGTAGTAAAAATAATGCTATTTTATTATAAAAATAAAATTATAAATAAAAAAAGTTGACCAACTCTAACCACTTCATATTTGGTTCAATCAGTTTTTCACCCGTTTCATAATCCACTAGTTCTACTCTTCTTCCAGACTGGGTTTGACACCAGTGCCGATCTGGTTTTTAATACATGCCTATACATAGATGTTAGACGGTAGATCAAGGTGAGCTCTGTTTTCGTTGTTAAACATTTATACAAAGAGGCTTCCAAAACAAGCATTGGCAGAACCTTTCTTACAAGTTACTATATAGAGTCTCTCTACCTTCCTCCCTCTGGCATGTAAACTACATTACCTGAAGCATTAATAAAAGACCAAAACATGGAAAAGGCTTTAGTAAAATCAAGCAAGCCCAAGGAGGACTAAAGGCAAACAATTCGAATCAATTAGACTTCATCTCAATATCATCATCATTGTTCTTCAGATTAGCATCAGGATCATCCCCGGGAAGAAGGCCAAGAAGAGGCAGAGGCAATAATGAGCTAAGATTGCAAAGTATTATCAAAGCAGCTAAGTTGTCAAATCTGTCCTTGGTAATGCCAAATACTTGAGTCAAACCAGCACCTATCAAGCCCCCAACAACGCTCCCTCCATTAGATATGGACATTAGAGTTGCAAAAAGTGTTGCCTCCATTCCCTCGGGGCACAGTCTTGCTGCCAGCACAAGAACAGGCATGAAAGACGCCTGAAACAGACAAGTAGATTAGATGCAAGACAATTTTTGCACAAACAAGTAAAAATATGGTTGATTAACGATCAATGTAGAATAACAAGATTTAATGTCCCGAGTCATGACCTGCTTTAGCATTATGTCCAAAATTATATATATAAAGGACCTATTTAGCCAATCGATATAGAAACTAGTCACAAATACATATCTGCTTCAAACTTGCTTTTCCATGAGAAAGGCATGAATTCCTGAAAAACTGAAGCAAGGATGAAAGGCTTCCTCTTTATTGCAAAAAGAATGATCTTTCAGCCAACCTGACATAAAATGCCCAAGGACACAAAATCCCTGATAACTAGCAGTCTACATTAAGGTGCCTACTAAGTTCAGGTTTACTTTTCTCTTTCTTTTTCTTTTTTTTTTTTTTTAAGTGCTTCATTACTTATATTCATAAATACTGAATATGTGTTTAACATAATTTTAAATATTTTAAGCTCTTGATAAATTGATCAGTAGCTAGTCGTGTTTCTTCTTTCTTAAACACTAAGTACTACATAAACATTTTAAAACAAAAACTGAATGGAATATTTCTGACTTTTTGTTTGTTGTAACTAACATCATTAGCTTCGAACTGCACCATCAATGACAAAGTAAAGACTAAATATATAACTTCAGAGAGAATAAAATATTGGCCTTTCTCTGCAGTGGCAGAGGCATAGATGAAATACTCATCTCTAAAGGAGAGATTAATCATGTGCAAAAATGATGCCTGATTTATGACCACAACAATGGCAGAGAAGGTAATTTAGATGCTTAGATCTCTTTCCAGAGCAGGCAGTATAATAAAATGAGTGAAAATAGATGATGATAACCTGACTTAAAACAGTGAGAATTAAAGAATCCCCAATTGCAAACCACTCATCACTGATGCCGAATTTTCGGTTTAGTCCAGTAACCAGGAAAACCTGGCAATAGAAGAAAAATAAAGCAGAAAGATATTAAGAACAGTCAGTTCAAATCAAAAGTATATGGACTTACTTGAAACATACTACAAACCTGAGTCATCCCAAGAGCTGAGCCTGTAATGGTAGTTGCAACAAATATTTTCCGCAAGGATACATTCTTCAAAAAC
Source organism: Adenanthera pavonina (assembly GCA_026686845.1). Lineage (NCBI taxonomy): Eukaryota > Viridiplantae > Streptophyta > Magnoliopsida > Fabales > Fabaceae > Adenanthera > Adenanthera pavonina. The sequence continues at coordinate 8,697,655 of JAIVEN010000026.1, read as the reverse complement.
CCATTGTAGAGTCCAACACCAAGCAGGGATGCAATTGAGGTAACAAGCTTAACACGTCCTAAAAATTCAGGGGTAAAACTAAGGGCATTTGTGCTGAAATGAATCAGAAAGATTCAGTAAGATCAAAGGAAATGGTATGTGCTGGTAAGTGAATATCAAGAGAACAAGAAACTCAGTTCGAATACAAAAGATTATGATCATATTTACAGACTGGACATACGTAAAATAGAACATAGCAGAGTCAGACTGCGGAGTTGCTTGCCACAGGAAAATAAACAAGGTAGGAAGAAAAACATTGGGCTGTCGCACAGCACCCCACAACTGAATAATATTCTGTTTTGAGCTTTCCATAAAATCAGCATTGGCAAAAGGAAGACTTTGCCCCCTTGCAGTGCCAAACATGGGTTGTTCTTTTACAAGAACAGCAACTGCAGATGTTATCAGTGGAAGCAATGCTGTTACACCAAAAACAAACCTGGGACAATCAATTCTGCTTAGTTAGAAAAGTTACTCAGATTAGTAAGCAGAAGTACCTTGATTCACAAACTTCTATCAGTACCTTACGCCATAGGTTTCTACCAGAGACCCACTGAAGTAGGAGCTCACAATTCCACCAAAAGAAGAAGAACCCCAACATAAAGACTGAAGAGATCCTGAGGTGCTTTGTGATTCACCACGTGCCCGCTCCACAACCATGGAATCTACAACCTAAAACCACTTCAGTGTCTAACATCATTTTCTGAACTGAACAAATTCAATCTATTAAAGAAAATAAGACACTAAATTCATAATTCAGAAAACAGATTGAATTGCTTCTAAAAGTGAGAATGAAGAGTTGAAAGGGATTAAGACGAATTCAGATTAATAAGAGAAGGCAAAGGTTCATCAAGACATGAGTCCAGAATAATTTAAGAATGGATAGGTCATTCATAAATTAGGAATCCTGTTCTAGTATTCTCTCCCTATAAGCATTCATGAATGAACGGAGAGACAAATCATCTTCGAAAATGCCAACTAACAAATGATAAACTGTACAATGAGTTGATTTCTTTGTCACCTCAAAAGCAGTCTCAGTAGAATGCATCTTTACACAGTATTGTAAGATACCGAGCCCCATGCAATTCATATGCACTCTGAAAAATAAAATCTTGATTTTCTAATCCAATATTCAGCACTAGGACTTCCATGTCTAACAAGCCTTCATAATGTAGCAACCATATGGCAGTAATTAGTAAAACACCAGAAACAACAACCAACTTGGATTTTCCCTATTGTAACATGGAAGTACATAATCCTTTGAAGCACATTTAGAATTGGAGAAGACTTATGTACTTAAATTTATACACTTAAAGTATATTTTTCCAATCAAATTAGAACAAGTGGATTTTAAATTTAAAAATAAGTTAAAAGTGTTAATAACACGAATTATTGACTGGATGAGTGATGTGTAAAAAATTTCACCTGTCATAATTTGATTGGGAAACAGTACTTTAAATATCTAATCTTAAGTACTTAAGTTTTTTCCTTTAGGAATTGGGAGGGAAGGGAATGAAAAGAGAAGGAAATTAAATGCTAAATGATGAATTCCCTTCCCCTTGTTTGAATGTTTAAAATTCAGCAAGGGAAAGGAAATAGAGTCTCAATAAGGAATAAAATATTTTGAATACATTATTTATTACACATTTACTTTTTTTCTCAAGAATTAATTATAATGATTAAGTTTCTTAAAATTGAAATGTTAAAAAACGATAGAATGATCAAATAAATTACATTAATAAGCTTCTCTAGCGAAAGCATCCAATTGGGGAAACTTAGAAATACAAAGGAAGTCACACCAGAAAGGAAAAAAAAATTAGCAAAAAAAAAAAAAAACAAAACAAAAACAAAAGAAACACGAAGGTTGGAGGGCCTTGGAGGGTTAGTCAATAGTTATAAATCCTTCAATTTCCTCTCCCCATAAAAGCTTCCAAACAAGGGAAGGTTTAAATCAAATGTTTCATTACCCCACTAATGGTCACCCAAGTGGGATGGGAAACACTCCCCAAAAGTTAGATATTGAGTTGGGCGAACCAACCCTCTCTGTGCTCATGACCTTCATGCAACCAATAGGCTTGTTAATTGCATAAACATACCAACTATAGCAGACGTAGCAGAATAGGAAGTACAGCTTCAACATCACTAAGCATTTAGGGGGAAAAAACACAATAATTAAGTCATTAACGAAGTGGGAGAGACTCACAACGTCTGAGAAGGCAACAGAAAGAGACCCAAGAAGTATGCAAAAAGCAGCACCATATTTGCTGTCAACAAAAGAAGCCATCAAACACCATGAGAGAGCACCAAGCAGCCCTGATAGAACTAAGTATGACCTCCTTCGATACCCAAAAAGTGGTACAGAATCACTGCATAGTATATTATAAATAACTTAGACTCTAGAATCCTAGTCAGTTAAGGGCAAAGGAATAGAAATACAGTAAAGATTCACACCTAATAAACCCATAAAGAGGTTTGATAAGCCATGGAAATGCAGAAAATCCAGTAATCACAGCTGTCTAGTCAAACATATGTAACTTGTCAGTTGTTCAAGTATAATTAGTTTAACAGAATAAAAAGGAGCACAATGTCGTGTTAGTGCTATCACCTTTTGGCGTCAACTTTGAGCCTAAGCCAAAGCTCACATATTATTAAATACAACTTAGAACAAAAGATTAGCACAAGCCATACATTTGAACATTGAACTGTTCGAAGAATACACCATGAGCACTAAGAACACATACCTCAGCAGGATCCAGATGTAAATCGTCTTTTAAATAAAAGTTGACAGCCAGCCTTGCAAGTCCCAAAACACCTTGAACAAAATATACCATTGCAACAGCAATATTATCTGGGGATAAATCCACCCCAAACAATTTGATGGTGCTCATACGGTATCTATTTTTGCGAGGAGCAGTTTTACTAGTGGGAGGCACGTCTATTTCTGGTTCAGCGTCAGTTGTTAGCATATCTCCTTTACTTGCATCTGGTTCAATCATGCATATAATCCATCAATGCTAAAAGAAAAATTTTTCTGAAGCAGAATGCATTATGCATGATAGCTTAGTGTGGCTCAGTGCTTGTTTTCCTTAAGTAAAGTCTCAAATCCGAGCCTTGTGAATAGAGAAAATTGTCATTGGGAAAACTTTATACCCATAGGATCCAACAGCTCTATTCAGATTAGTCAAGACCCAATATGGGGTTGGTATTACCAAAAAAGAAAAATGGATAATTGCAAATTGGGGAAAAAATTGAAGATCCAATTCAATCTTGCAGAGAAACTTGTAACTTTGTGAACAGAATTATATAGTTCAAATGTTTAAAGTTCCATTTTAATCTTCTGCTAAAGGTCACTACTTCCCTTGATCCCCTGCCTTTGAGGATCGAATTAGATAGTTTTAAAATGCAAATCCACAAAAGATGATCCAAACGCACATCCCCGGCGAAACAATTCCGGAGTTATCATTACTTGTCAGGCCCTAAACTATGCACTGATAGTATAACAGTAAAAGAACAGCAAAGTGACTTCTTACCATACACTACCTCTCCACTACTGTTTTTGCAATCAGAGACTCACAAAATATTTCATCGCGAATTCAGGCATCATTTGAACGCTTTAAAGTTCAAATGCAAAACTTCTAATTATCTTAAATATCCACAAACGCAGAAATGTCGGATAAAAATACCAAAAGAAATACCAGGTATCCCAAATTCTGGGAGGAAAAAAGAAAAAGAGAAAGGATAAGGAAAGCTTACAAGTCCTAGAAGCCAAAAAAGGTTCGCCATCATCGTTAAGCCGGAGAGAGGATCCCGACCTCGAAACGGAGGCAGCCATAACACAATCCAGCGGCTTCCGCCGGGTCTTCCGGTACAATCCTCTTCGATTAAGTTTCCAGCGAATTACAGAGAGCACGGGAGAAGAGCTGGTGGCGCAGAAAGTTGAATTTGTAGAGGGCAAAAATGGAATTACAGAGAAAACATGCATACCCATTATTAAATTATTTGGAGCTGAACACCTCCAACTCCAAGCCGTTTGGTACTTCGGTCTCACTCACTTTCTTTCCCACCCCCGCCGCAGGGAGGCTATTTTGTTTTGTTCTGTTTTGCATTTATCCTTGTAAAACTGTTTCGTTTTCTCTTTTTCTCAGTACATTTGATTAATTTAAAATTTAGTCTTCAATAAATACGGGTGAAATAAATGATTCCTTAAAATTTTGATATTTATTATGGTTGGGTGCAACTTAAATTATTCATATATATATATATATATATATGTGTGTGTCAAAAGAATTTTAGTAAATTAAGTGGTACGGTCGTTTCAAAAAAACAAAATTAAGTGGCACTGTGTTACGTCCCACATCGGATGGACCTGGGGGACGTTCTGGACATATAAGCGGGTGCGCTGCACACCCCTTTGAGCGCGCTTTTGGGGGAGAGAGTAATGGCCCCGTGATAAGTGGTATCAGAGCCTACCCCGGGTTTGCCCAGTCGGTGGGCCCTCCGGTGGGCCACCCGTGAACCACGTCACGGATTGGCAGTACATCGGATGGACCTGGGGGACGTCCTGGACATATAAGCGGGTGCGCTGCACACCCCTTTGAGCGCGCTTTTGGGGGAGAGAGTAATGGCCCCGTGACAACTGGCTTCTTACACGTCATCGCCTGCTAGTGACTGAACATTGGGACTTCAAGCCCCTTTGAGATGTCTCCCTTGCCAAAAACAAAACATACTTTGGGCTTTGGGTGAGGCCTACAATTTGGTGGCCATACCATAATGTTTTAAATATTGAGATGCTTAGCGAAGGGGTAACTAGGGTTTGATTAAAGGTGATACTATGTTCCTTGATATTTTAGATACTGTAACTGTAATAAATTAAGTTATAATTAATGGTTGCTTTTTTCCTTGTGGCTTTGGAACCCAATAATGACTGTAAGAAAAATTAAACAAAAGAATAAATAAATAATTAGTGTATGCATGCTCGAATAAGTATTGCAATTGTTACTCTAAAGGAATCTTAAATTTCGCGGGTCTTTCAAGTTTAACCTTAATACTACTATATATTGATGATCCAGATATTACATTCATATGTATAATTCCTAATAAAGGCAAAGATGCAGATGAATTTAACTGCAGTTACCTTAATAAATACTGCATATTGATGATCTATCTATCCATAAAGGCTCAACTCAATCTACATATATTAAACGAGATGAAGTTGAAATTTGAATGTTACTGGATGAATTACATTCTTAATCAAACATAAGGAACTATTTGCAATTTTCTTAGCTAACTAGTTTTCTTCAACAAATTCAACGGATTTGGTAACCAAAAACGTTGCTGGGTACAGTAGAATTGCTCGTATTACTTACTATATCTTTTGAAAGGAACAGATATAACAATAAGCTTAGGCTGTTAATGAATTGAAAAATGGAAATAAGGGGGGAAAAAGAAGAAAAACAACGGTGTAAAATTGCTCATATCCATTGTATATTGACGGGTTTGAATCCTTTGTAATTATCCCGATAAATAGAGGATAAATTTAACACGAAAAAGAGAGAGAATAAGCGAGACTCTTTGAGGGCCCAATACACTCTAATTTTTATATATATATATATATATATCCCATGAAAAATTTCCTAATATGAATTTGAGTTTGAAATTCTCTTTCTTAGTCACCAATATCCTCATTCCGCAAATCTCACTTTCTTGTGTTCTGTCAATTACATAAAGAAATAATTAATTATATGAATGATCGTCACTACAAACTTCTGTCATACGTCTATAATAAGTGGATAAAAAGACAGAGCATAGACTAATTAATAATTAATTAATTTAATCCAGCGATACCTGTCTGCTTATAAAATTCCGTTCAAGAATTGGAAATTTCTCAGGGAGATTCATAAGATAATTGATTATGCAAGTACTCTTCATGGATGATCGCCAACTGTTCTGCTACCTGCTTGCGAAAAAAACTAGGTCATGATGATTATATCTGCTTCAAAGATATATGATAATAGTTAGTTTTAGGTAGACGACGGAAGGCATGTTAGCAGCTAGCAAGTTGTGTATGTTCGCTCCAATTTCACTTAAATTAATGGGGCATAATTGGTTAGTAATTGGAAAGCGCGCGCTCGCACATATTAAGCATCAAATTAACATTTTTTAACACAACATTTTTAAGGTCCGAGAATAATACATATCAAAGTTCATTAATTTTGCAACACCTTTTTAACACAATATTTTAGATGGGGTTTAAACAATATATGTTCAGATAGATGTGTCTAAAGGTTTAGAACTTTCCTGTATCATGTTAGGTTGTTTATATATATTGTGTTCATTGATCATTGTGCATATGCCCCATTAATTTTCAAAAGGGAATTGAAAATGAGATAACAAGTGTACGTAATAATGAATGTTAATAGAGATATGGGGAAAATAAAGGTTATACGCATATATTAATATTAACATATATACCTCCTCAATGCTGCCATCTTCTATCTCGGTATTGAATGTTAGCAACATGGATTCGTGGAGGAAATTTTCTAAATCCTCGAGACGAACAGGTGCTGCATTTTAGACAAATAATTAATTCAGATACAATGAAGGTATAGAAAATGAAGAAGGGCAATTGTGAATATATATAGGGGAAGAATTAATAAAAGAAAAAGAAGAAGAGAGGAGGGACCTGTGGATTTGGAGAGGGAAGAGACGAGATCAAAAGCGAAATGGTGGAATTTCTGGAGAGAATCGGGGCCACCCCACTGGTTCTGCACCGCCTGCTGAAGCCCATTCCATCGAGACAGCACCATTATTACACCTTCCTCCAACTTATTTCTCCCTTCACCTTCTCGCTTCCCTCCCATCTCATACATGCAACACCAACCAATCCCTCCTCTCTCTCTCTCTCTCTCTCTCTCTCTCTCTGTTCGTTGGACCAGAAACGAGAGAGATCGATCCCCAAGAGAGAGAGAGAGAGAGCGGATATATAGTTGCATGACGTGGGAGAGATCCAAAAGAAGAACCACGAAATTACGTTGGGGAAAGCTAAAACCATGCGGACGAGTTCCTAGGATACCTACGTAGTTTACCAAACCATAATATATTCGCAATTAAAATTAAAAATTTAAATATCTGAAGCTAAAGTTTGTGATTAAATATATTAAATTAAACACTTTTGGGTCAGTTTAGAATTTGGAGAAGTATCTTGAATGCCCCCTGAACCCTGATGCTATTGCGCGCACGGCTCAAAACTCAAGCCTTTGCAGTACACTTGGACGATATAGGAAGGCTCGATCGATGCCAAGTGTAACGACGACCTTGCCAAGTGTCAATACACGAATGCGCCGTGTCCCATTGTTGGCACTACTCTTCTTTTGCCACACGACACGTGTTTCCTTAACAGCTATATTTAAAGCTAACTCAGCTGAAACCCCACTCCATAGCATTGCAAAACGTCCCCACTTTTCAACTACAAATCCAAGAAAATGAGCCAGGAACAGCCGAGGCGTGCCCAAGGGGGCCAAGACCCCATCAAATACGGTGACGTCTTTCACGTCTCCGGTGACCTCGCCAAGAAGCCCGTTGCACCGGATGATGCTGCCATGATGCAGAGCGCAGAAACCAGGGTGCTTGGACAAACCCAAACTGGTGGACCCGCCGCAGTTATGCAGTCGGCCGCCGCGCTAAACGAACGCTCCGGCCTCGTTGGTCACAGGGATGTCAACGACGTCACCGGTGACCTAGGTGTCACCGTTAACGAGACTCGAACTCCCGGAAGGCGCATTGTAACTGAATCAGTCGCCGGTCAGGTTCGTTGCACTTTTAGTATTCTTAGCGTTCAAATGATTTGACAACAGAATTAATCCATATATATAAATCTCTCATCTTTCAAATTAATTGACTATCGTTTCGCTAATCATTTACTTTCTACTACTAAAGTATTTATGGATTTGTCTGTCTGGTGGTGTGTGTTTCACTACGTACGTCCGCGTTGCTTCTCAAAGGTTGTGGAAAAGTATGTTGAACCGACCCCGTTTCAAGCGGGTCAGGAGGGGGCAATTCGAGAGAGTGCTGTGACGATAGGGGAGGCGCTCGAAGCTGCAGCTCAAACAGTGGGCGATAAGTCCGTGGAGCAGAGTGACGCAGCCGCAATACAAGCTGCGGAAGTGAGAGCAACGGGAAGCAATGTTATAACACCAGTTGGGCTGGCTGCCATGGCGCAGTCGGCGGCGGCATATAATGCCGGATGTGTTGGTGACGAGGACAAGGTCAAGCTCAGTGATGTCCTAAGGGATGCGACGGCCAAGCTGCCGGCGGATAAAGCCGCCACTAGCGAGGATGCCGAAGGTGTGGAGAATGCAGAAATTCGGAACAATCCGAACGTGGGAAGAACTCCCGCCGGCATAGTGGCTTCTGTTGCCGCAGCTGCTAGGCTCAACGAGAACGTTAACATCTAAATTCTAATGGCAAATTTCAGACGGGAATGTAGACTTAAATAACACTACGGATGGTTAATTTCTTTAATGTACGTACAGGTAGAAATGTATGAACGCGCCTGCAGTTGTGAGACAGGTTTTATACATGTCATGGATCGACGTACATGAGGCTACCCTCTTAATTGATATAAAATCAATTAGAAGGAAATCATATCTCTGAGAGCTAAAATCTAACCATATATATATAGAGGCTAAGGCAGAAAAAGGAAGAACTTTTTATTTGACATAATTCTTGGAACAAAAGTAGCCTTTCTCATAAAAATATTTTCTCCCTTTTCTTTTTTTCACTTCCTTTAAAAATACTTATTTGTGTTGGGAATTGTGAGAGCGGAAGTGAAGTGAGGAGGCAAGGCAGAGGGGTGTGTGGGTAAAAATCTGGAATAATGTGGAAGTAGTGATTATTAGGTAGAAGGAGAGGGAAGGAGAAAGAGAAAGGAAAGATCACGAGATTGGATTCCATAAGAATGGGAGGACAGTGATTAACTGGGAATGCACATGGAGAATGGGGACAGCCTGCAGATGACAATGGAGGTCACTACTACTACTTAATTAACAGGGTTTCAAAACAAGGCAGTTTTGTCTCCCACAATCCCTGTCTCACTTACATAGCTCCCCCTCATCATCCCCTTTACTATTCTTATCTTCTTTTTTTAGTCCTTTCCTCCATCAATTCTCATTTTTATTTATTTACATCTATATATATATCATTTTGAATTGTTGGTTTTATATTATTATATTAGCGTCACTTAATTGTGTATGTATATTTTAACTAATTAATTATATTATTGTTAATAACAATGTGTTACTAGTCACGCTTAATTTAATATCTTAAGCTATCGTACGTTTCTATTTTATGAACTTGTCATTGTACATCAGGGAATAATCATCCCTAATAAACTTGAATATATCTATTGTCGTCTTCAAGAACGAATCAAGAAATTGAAGTGTACGGTTTATCTGTTCAGTTTTAACTTTAGAACCATTATAGATCCATACTATTGCAATAGTCATTTTAAAACAATGAATTTCGTCCGCCCATCATTTATATCTATTGATGATTTAATAGTTATAATTAGTAACTCTATATTAACGTTTTTTTCACCAAAATACATTAAAGAAAAAAAATAAATTCCCAATATGTTATATTTTTCAAATTATTTACTGAAATGCTATAACTTATTGAATCTCAGTTTTTGTTAGACGGAAATCTATACTTTTTTATAAATTTTTTTTAGAAAAACTTGATTTAATTTACACCAAGATGTTATTCTTTTCTTTTTTTAATATAGGTTCCATGCATCTCCGTTTGAACCATGCATCTTCTTTTTTTTTGGGAAAAAGAGTGGGAAATATTTTAGATGCTATTATGTAGTGAAGTAATGATAGATTGATGAGAGGTGAAAGTTTTTAAACCCTATATTGATGAGGTATGAGTGTGTGTGTTATCTGCGTTAGATGACCAAGTCCACTTAACAAAAATAAAAAAGGATTATCACATATGCATTGAGAATATTATTTTTAAAATTAGGATTTTTCTTATATATTTAGTAATGTTTTTTTATTTATTCTATGTAATCATATTCATTAATAATTTTATTTTTATTTTAACAAAGATTTTTTTTAATATCAAACGAGTACAATAATTACACATTCAAAGTTGATAAGCTATTAAATGAAACATTTATAACTCCGGCTATCAAATCAAACATTCATAACTCCCTACATGTTCCCTTTGGCAGTAGCGGACCTAGGACCCGGGATCGCGACCTAATATAAAGAAAATTTAATTTAATAATCTCTCAATTCTTTTCTTCATTAATTTAGGTTTTAGAAAATAAAACCTTTGGCATGCCTCATAAAATTTGTCCATACGCCTAGAAGCAAAACTAAGTTTTGTAAAGAGAGTCAACCCATAATTTTATATTCTTTTTTTATCAATATTGATCTATTACTTTCTCTGCAATATTTCTTAGCATTTTAATTTTTATAAAATATATCTATTTTTCATTAAATTTTATATATCCAACTTATAGTTTATATATTTTTATCAGAACCAAAAAGTATCTCAGTTTGAAGATTAATCCTGTGAAAGGGTTGAGATAAACGTAGTGGGTTTTGAAATATATTATATATTTTAATTTATATATAAGTAAATATATACATAATGAAAGGGCTATAACATTTACTCCTATCAATTATTTGTTTTAATTTATTGTTTTAGGTGTTTAATTGAATCATAATTTTCAAAGGATTTTATTTTTATCAATATAGTTCTACTATTTTTTTTAGAATCCGCATTTTTATTTTTGTAAACAAAATAAATATATTTATTTTTCAGTAAATTTTATTAATTTGATTTACAAATTATATATTTTTCAATATATAAACATATTATATATGGGTGTGTATAATATATATATATATATATTATATAATTGCGTGTCTGTCTTTTGTTTTCTGGGCGAGGGGGGTTTGGTGGGAGAGAGAAGGAAAAGTGGGGCTAGGGTAGGGAGGGTGACTGGGGCGTAGGTTTAACCTGCAGTAAACCTGCAGCTGTTGTTTTTTTTTTCCCTTTTTTTTGAAATTATGATAACATAAACCTCGGCCGAGATGTGTGTTGAACAAAATTTAAAGATTTTGAAAACTGTATAATCGTAGTGTTCTGGTAATTTTTTTTTAATTTATAGTATTCTGATATATAATTTTTTATATGCAGCATTTGGGTGAATATCCTCGATAATAACTTATCATTGAAAAAAAAGACTAGAATCAATGAATTTTTATAATTTTATTTTCATAAGAAACTAGTCTCAGTTCTAATGAATTTTTGTACTATGGAGTTAGATCATTTCAGTATCATGTTAATTTTTTATATAACTAATTGGTATCTAATATTTGAGTTTCTTGATTTAATCAGGATTGGTAATCTTTTCCAGATGTTATTTCCTTAAAAAAAATGCATGTCTAATTTTTTTCCACATATTTTCTTTAGAAAAATCCTGAATCAGATGTAATTACTAAAGATGCCCCTGGTGCTGAAATAAAACGAAACAACTTCTTGTCTTTTCTTTATTTTTCTCCATCTCACACGTGCAATGATCACACTTAATTGATTTTGAATTATTTATTTATTTTTGTTTCATAAACAAATATGGCTGAAAAAGATGAAGTTGAAATCTTTTATAACTACAGTGGCAAACAAAAAAATCTTTTCATAACTACAATATATATTGACTGTACCAAAATATGAATTTGAAAGAATGATTATTCAGTCAACAAAATAAAAAAAAAAGTGTGATTCATGTGCAATTATAACTCTCCATTCATGTCAATGTTATTTCTTTTCTCTGAACAGTCATGTCCTTGTTGATTTAAATATATAAATAAACAGTTTTGCATAATACTGTGTAAAAAATAGCATTAATTTCCTGGGGTTCTTTTGGGTACATTATTAGACAGTCAATGCAAGTGTGGAACCACTCGATATATATAATTACACCCAAAGTCGCTCTCTCACACGCATTCTCTCTCTCTCTCTCTAACCAGGAATGTCTAACATGTTCTCCAAGCACTTCCATCTCTGTTTCTTCAAGCTTAAGTGCCCCACCACCGTCACCACCACCTCACCCCACCCAAAACAATCATCCTCTTCATCTCCATCTCCTTCTTCTTCCACCACCACCACCACCTTCCTTTTCTCCGATGACTTCTCCTCCTCTGCTGACTCCTCTGACTCCGGTGACCCTCCCCCACCGGACTTCTCTTCCCTCTTCGCCTCCCAGCGCTTCTTCTTCTCCTCCCCCGGCCTCTCCAACTCCATCATCGAGTCCCCCGACACTCGTCCCGCCCCCACCACCACCATCAACCACAACCACAGCCACCATGACGCGACGTCATCGTTATTACCCAGAGGCGGCGGCGTCGGAGTGCCCAAGTACTCCATCAACCCCTACGTCGATTTCCGCCGGTCCATGCAAGAGATGATCGAATCCAGGGAATTGGTGGACGTCACAGGAGACTGGGATTATCTTCACGACCTCCTCTTATGCTATCTTGCTCTCAACCCCCCTCACACTCACAGGTACATCGTTCGAGCTTTCACCGACCTCGTCGTCCATCTCTTGTCCTCTCCTCCGCCCTCATCCTCCCTGCCGGAAATCACCCAAGATTCATCCCCACAATAGTTCTCTTTTTCTTTTTTTTCGGCGGTTTGTATAATTATTGTAAAATTATTATTATTTTTTCTCTTTTGCTATGGATGTACTGGAGTTTTGCTAGAATTAAATTCCTCTCAGAAAAGTCCAATTCTATCACACCACCTTAATATATATATATATATATTTATATAAGTTTTTGAAGACCGAACTAGATCCCTTGGATAAAATCAATTTGTTTTTGATGATTTAGTATATAATACAATACGTTAACATTTTCCAAGAAAGAAAACGGAGTGGCGGTTGAGTAAGCCGTTGTGCAGCTATAGGACCTTTCTAGTTGTTTTCTTCTTTTTAATTGTTCGGTGAAGGGGGGATTGGGATCCAGCGAAGAAGACAAAGCAAAATTGTATTTTGAAGATCACAGTTTCACATAACCAAGAAAGCGAGTAGTAGGAGAGAGACATCAATGTCTCGATGCTGTTTTATTATTATACTAATAAATAGTAGTGACTAATATAAGATTTTTTTAATTAAATTATTAGAATTAAAAATGAGAATTAAAATTAATTAATTATATTAATTTTTTTTTAAATTATATTTTTTTAATTATCTTTATTTAATCTCTTACTTTTGTTATATATTAAATTGAGGTATTTTTTAGAAGTACATAATAAATATTATATTATATACTATAAAAGACATATATTTATGATCAAAATAAAAGACCTAATATTTAAAATGGAATGAAATAATATTTTCTCCATTTTCACTTTGTTGTGCATGTATAAAAAAAGATAGTGCTCCACAACACTACTCTTTCTGGGTTTTCTTAACAAGAGGAGAGAAAAAAGTTGGAACTTCGATGGAATTAATTGTTTGGCGTTTTGAGAGGTGACAAAGGAGAGGTGGTTTATTGTCCTTGCATTTTGTTGTGTGGTCCAAGGATCGTAATGGTAATAACTCGATGATCAGCTTTTTTTTACACAACGAGGAGAGCAATTAAATTGTAAGTGGTTGCGTATGAAGAAGGCGGCCGCGGTACAATGATAGGCTTTGTTTCTCCGGCCGGCAACTTGTCTCCTTAACAAACAGGATAGGTTAATTTGGTTACTCGACCGTTGGTAAAAAATAAAAAACATTCATGTGAATTTCTCAGACGAATATGTATAAACCTCATGAATTAATTATAATTAATGTCTAGCTTGCTTTCTCCAATGTCTAAGACAGCAAATATTAACACGGACGTACTTAAAACAAAACACATATATTCACAACAAAACCTAAACAGGTGGTATGGTATTTATTCAATCATATATAAACATTAATCGATATGCAAAGAGAGACAACTATTTTAAAGAGTGTGTTCTTTTGTCAATATCTGGGTCGGTCTTTTTCTGCCAATTAATCTGTGCAAGACAAATTCTTATGAGAATGAATTAACGTATATATAAAGAGTCCCGAAATTAAGCGTTCACTGGGTCCGGCGGTGGGTGGTGTGTCAGGTCCAAAATCCACGGATGGTCTACAAAAAACTTAACACAGGATATCGTTGAGGAACTCAAAATCAAGATGTATATGCATTGTGGATTTCAAAGGATATATATGGCATTTTGATATGTAGAGGTTAGGATTACTATCCTTAATCAATCAATTAATTAGTGATACTTGGGGACACGTAGAGACAAATGAAAGAGAATCCAAAGAAGAGTGTATCAGCAAACTGCATCAAAAGAAGTGGACTGAAGAATTACAATTGCAAATTAATTAAATTAATTAATTAAAGTTTGTTTGTTGGTTTAGGTGAGTTTGTGACACCAAACTGTTTGTCCTTACAGTGTAGAGAAATTATTAAATGTCAATGTTCATTTGGACAGGACGTTCTTTACCACATTAGCATTGGTTTTTGGGAGGCGTGGCTAGCTACTTAATTATCAGCCATCCAATAGTATAACTACTACTACCTTACTTCTCAATTGGACTATTAACATTTAGTACATAATAGTATACTAAATATATGATTTTTATCTTGATCTAAATATAGAATTTTTTACTATGTATAAGATAGTATTTATTATACATTTTCAAAAAATGCTCCTATTTAATTTATTCTAGAGAGAGATTAAATAAAAGTAGTTTTAAAAAAATGTGATTTTTAAAAAAATTGAGATAGTTAACTAATTTTAATTTCCATTTTGAATCCATGTGATTCAATTAAAAGGGTCTTATATTAAAAACCACCCAAAAAAATATTACTCCCTTCGGTCCATATTATAAGGTATTTTATATACATTACATGCATATTAAAGAAATCATTTTTTCACATGAAATCAATATAAAAAGTATCAACATTTATTGTTTTACCCTTATTAAATACTTTATTGTATTATCATTGTAAGGGAATAAATGAAAAGTAAGAAAGAATTAAAGATATGAGTAAAATGGAAAAAAAAATATTCAACACCCTGTATTTTGAATTAAAAACTTATTTTACAAAATATCCTATAATAATGAACAGAGGAAATGTATATGTGTGTGTGTGTGTGTGTGTGTGTAAGAACATAATAACGCAAGCATGATTGAGACAACAGTGAATTAAATATTATTGTTATTACTCCCTCCGTTCCAGTTTATAGTGCACTTTTAACTACCGCACACAGACCAAAACAATAATTAATAACTAACAAAATTTTTAATTTTTTCTCAAATTACCCTCATTAAATGCTTTGGGAATGAAATATTTTAATAATAAACAAATATTTGGGTTTATTAATTAGGGGCAATTTTGGAAAGAGAAAAAAATTATACTACGTAATCCGTAAAGTGCACTATATTATGAAACATTAATTTCTAAAAAAAGTGCACTATATAGCAAAACGGAGGAAGTATTATATAATAACTGCACTTAAACATAGAGTCTCTGATGATAGGGAGGTGATTCATTAAAAAAATATAGCTAGAATTATGAGAAAAACATTCAACACACCATTAGTCTAGCTACCACCAGACACACACACACACACCTCATTTGAACTATCAATAGTGTGTGTAAACAACGAGTACATATTCAGCTCATAGTACCAGTATTTGAACTCATGAAGACTTTTAAGTCTTCATATTATAGATTTACCATAAAGATCAAATTTATACCTACGAATTTATTCATTTCATGCTTTTGCTTATTCATTAAAAGGATAAAGAACTATATATATTGTGTGTGTGTGAATATTCAACAATACTAACTAGAGTGTGGATTGAGTGTTATATATATATATATACTCCCTCGGATTCTATTTATAACAAAAAAGAAAACTACTTCACGACTTTTAAGGAAAGAAGTTAAAATTAATTAAAGATAATTAATTTATCTCATATTTTTAATTTCTTTTAAAATTATTTCTATTTAATTAATCTTTCTTTTAATTCTTTTCAAAAATATACCTCATGACTTTTAATAGTATTAATGAAAGAGAATAATTTTGATAAAAAAAACATTAATGCAATACTAACTCTTTTTTTTCTTATAAATAGGTCATTAAAAAAAATTTCTTATAAATAGGATCAAAGGAAGGAAGTATATTGCATTGATAGTACTTAGATTCTAACAATATCATGTCATTATTTTTCTAACTCATTATTTTTTTTTCTTATGTTTCAGAAAAATCCGCAAAGAGGAAGAACTATTTTCGTGGACAATAAATGCATTTTAAAAAGGGAAAACAAACTATTGGTCCCTGTAATTTCTCTTGGGTTTTAAAATTGATCCCTACATTTTAAAATATTTTAAAGCACTCCCTATGCTTCACTCAGTTTACTCCGTTAATCCATGACGTTTGAAAAAAAGAGATCAGTCCTAAATGATGTTAAAAAAAGCAGATGTGGCTAACAGGGAGTGACATGGCAAATGAGTTGGCGACATGCAAGATTAATTAACCTTAATGGACTTTGACTAGTGGCTTTTGACTTTGGGTGGAACCCACACCTTGTCTTCCCTTAGCTTCTTCTCTATTTCCCATAATCAATCATCATGTGCAACCCATTGAAGGAAGAGAAAGCCTCCACCGAATTAACAAGAAGAGAAATAAACCCATTTGATTTTCACAGAAACGACCCCATTTTCAAATTTTGTGAAGTATTGAAAGCCTGTGATGTTTTCGAAATCATCCAAATTCTTGCATTCATCTTCACAGTTTACAGAGAATGGCTTTATCGTTGTTCCTACACAAACGCGGGCCTTCAATCAGTAATCAACCACCTTGATAATGGAACCACCATGCTTTGCTGTTGGGTTCAAATCCCTAAAACTTCACAAAACCCTAGCTTATTCTCATTCATAGATTTGGGGCAAATGCATTGTGACAATATGTTATATATTAGGAGGAAAATTATATAAACTTTTTCAACTTGTTAGCTTTTAGAAGAAATTCAAAACTAGTTATAGTTTACTAGTTGAGGTTATATTAGTATGGAAGATGGAGCACTTGGTTCTACCAGGCTTGCTATCTGAGAGGCACCAATTGATGAATAGATAGGAAAGATTGCTACTGAGAGTGATAGAGGGAGAGAGATTTGGGGAGGAGGAAGAAGAAGGGATGAATGATTTAATGGGGTTGATGATAAAGGTGTTAAAGATGACGAATGTGATGTTGGAGGAAAACACCCCACCTCCAACTTCCTTACATGGACCTCCATCCCACAGTCGTATGTTAAGTCTAACAAGTGCCTCTGTTTTGCCTGATTAGCTGCCATTTGTCTATCCGTTAGCCATTTCAGCACTTTTGATAGAGTTAATGCCACGTGAAAGTCCCCAATACAGTATATGGAAATATAGGGATTAACGTTTGAAACAGCAAAATCAACAAGGAGTGCTTTAAAAAAAAATAAAAGTTTAGGGACTAATTTCAAAACTCATTAAAACTAGAGGGGCTAAAAGCTTAATTTTCCCCTTTAAAAAACTCAACTCCAGGTTGTAGAATAGATGGTTAAATTAATATCATCAAATTTGTCTCATACGGCTAATCACGTGGGAGCTTATTAGACAGAAGATTAATAACAAGTTAAATTTGGATTTAGAGATCCTGAACAGATCAAAGATGAAACGAAGCATATATTCCAGCAAGTTTAGTCATAAAAAGTCATAATCATGATTCATTTTAGAAAATAAAACACAGAAACCCAAACAGGATTTGACACCTTGTCCCCCCCAAATAATTGAAAACAATACAAAAATGAAGGACCAAGAAAAAGAAAGCAAATCCAATTATGAAGACAATATCATCA
Source organism: Adenanthera pavonina (assembly GCA_026686845.1). Taxonomy (NCBI): domain Eukaryota; kingdom Viridiplantae; phylum Streptophyta; class Magnoliopsida; order Fabales; family Fabaceae; genus Adenanthera; species Adenanthera pavonina. Next base: position 8,679,693 of record JAIVEN010000026.1, on the reverse strand, counting down.
CCTTCCTATCAATTTCAAAATTATATATGTATATATATCGAGGATTAGTTTTTATTTTCCTTATAAAGAATATATTAAGCAAATTTCAATTCATGCACTTAAAATAAATATAATCAAGTCATCAAATATATATTCACGGAAGGATATATTTTATGCGAAAAGTTCCAACACCCACGATAAATTCTTTTCACTGAGGGCCAAACGTGTTAATTTTTTAGTATTTACTTGCTGGTGAAATGTGATAGATCGATCTCGGGAATGACTGATTATCCTGTCAATTTTGAACAGCAATTTCTCCGATAGACTTATAGCTATGGCTAGGAACTGTTGTTGTCTGCATCCTTAATGACAACGAGCATAGCATGCTTTGTTTTGTTAATAGTATATGCTTTTCGAATTTGTCACCTTGTGAGGAGTATTTATATATTTGTCATAATAGTAAAAATATACTACTATATATTAACCATGGAAGTTGCGCATATCCTTTATATATATCCAAGGTAAATTCATGTCTGGGGTGATTATTGCGTGGAAGGAAAGCTGCATCTGAGAGTTTATTATTGTCAATGTTAGGTTCACCGTTCACCTGCTACATTGGTTGACACAGTTTATTTACCAGTTAACTTGATGTTTTGGTATAATTATTTAGTATTTTATATTGTCAGCCCATATAAGAATAATTATTTTAATATAATTTTGTCAATTCATAAAACTTAAATTTGAAACTTAATTGAATCTCTTGCTACTAAACTCAATTTTTATGGACAACAGTTAGCTTGCCTTTATCTCTTCATTATTATTCTACTTTTGTCATGGTGACCAAGTTTTTTCATTGATATCGTCAGCACGTTTAGTTCTCAAAGTACGTCATTCAGACCTACTCACTGACTCATTCGTACTCAAACTATTTGTACGGTCTCTCTCACACACACACCCCCACCCACCCACTACTCGATCACCCATTTTTTCATATTGCAAGAAATCTAAATTCTGTACATATGACACACCTTTTAACTTAGGATGCATGTGGAAAACCCTCGTACCAGATATCAAATACGAGAAAACGAAAAAAACAAAGGCTGACAGACAAGGAAAACAAAAACCCGATTGATGGTAATTAATTTCCACGTAAAAAATGGTCAGATTAGGCAGGCCACTTGCAAACTGTCCATATCCTAAACTGTGGTTTTAGGGTATTTAGGTCCTTCAACTGCGATTTGATTGTCACGTCGACAAGTTGAATGAGCCAACGTTTAATGCGATGCATCTCTAATAAATTGCGACAACCGTAGCGTGCATGGTGTGAGGGGAATGTAAACGATAGCTGTCATATGAAATTGTACGTTTTAATTCACTCTTTCATGAAATAGCCGTCATAAAACAATATTAGTATTGGTTAGTTTAAGATAACAATGTGCGTAAGAGAAAATTTTCTATTCTCTTCCTTGATTAGTTTATTTGAGTGGATTTTTTATTGTTTCGTTTGAACAGATCATTCGTTACGTAAAATAAATTGAATGAAATGAAAAATGAAATTTAAAAAATCGTTTGTTTTTGCCAGACATAAATGAGGACAATATTGGCAACAATTTTTTGAGTTAAAGACTCATTTATGAGGGACTAAATTAAAATATATTTCATTTTGTAAGAACTACATCGAAAATATAATCATATGAAATATTTAATTGAAAAAATGTTTTCAATATTTTTAAGTTAAAAAAATACTGTTTAGTTTTTGTGAAAGGATACATCAATACTGATATGAATTATGGGCTCAAGTTGGATAAAAAAAATAATTGTGGGCTCAAGGCCCATATAGACGAACAATGAACAAAACCCACACGAAGGAATAAAGATCTATGCGGCAGAAGAAGAAACGGTACCGTTTGATCTGAAGTGGAGGTGCAGTGGACGAAGTCGCAGTGGAGAGAATCTGAAGGCAGATCCTCCACTGAGATTTGAACAACGTATCTCAGTTCAAATACTTGCTTCTGGCCTCATAGCTCTCTCCTGGAGCACCTGTATGAATCACCAAAAAAATAAAAATCTTAGAGTATGTGGAAATTGCCCTAGTGCCATCAAGTTCATCTCAAGAATCATTGTAGGAAGAGAACTTATTGCGACAGATAATTGTTTTTAAGGATGCTTAGTACTCTTACAAAGGCTATTGGTGATAGTTTAATCTGCTATATATCCATCAAACCAAGAAAAAAAAATGCTACTCATATCTCAGAGTTTAGTTAAAATTCAATCCCATCCAAGTATCCAAGTATAAAGGAGGATCAATGTCAGCCATTGATTAGCCATGTTTGAGCTGACTCACATGTTGGGCTCTATGCAGATGCATTCTCTTATTGTCAAGTGTCTTCTAGCATAATATGATTTCTGCCACATGTTTTCTTTTTCTTTTTTTCTTCTTTTTCCCTTTTGGGTGGGTCCCATCCTAATTCATTCTTCATTTTTTTCCTTTGTAAATGGGGCTATGTTTCCCCATTATTTTCAGGACTCTTTTCAAATTCCCCTCCTTTTATTTTAAATTCAAAATTTGAGCTTTCCTATTCTAATTTATTTTCTCATTATGATTCTGCTCCTCTTTTCTCTTCTCTCCACTCTCATCCTCTCTTATTCTTTTTCTTCTTTTTTTTCATTCTTGGCTTTCATTTTTGTTATTCTTACTATTTCTTCATAATATCCATTTTTGTTTTGTATATTTTCTCAAGAAACCTTAAGCCCTTGCAAGCACCCAACTACCATCGATTTTGTCGAACCCTCCTTTAGAGTAGTGGCCGAGATATCTTCTATACCGAAAGCTATGGAAGCCCGGCGAGTGGTACTCCAACACAACCAAAGCAAAGAGTTAGGTCTAAGAGAGGACAAGCCATAGATCATCACATCATCGGTGAGAGGGAACATTTTCTCTGAGTTTTTGTTGCTTCATTAAACAGTCTGTGAGTTTATGCATCTCTTTCCACTCCTTTTACCTTTGATTCGTGTTACATTCTAGAATTATCTTTTATTATGTATATATTATCTTTTGTTATCTTCTGTATTTATTAGTTTTAATTAGGATGATTATTTATTCATGTATATAATGTAACCCCTTTTGCAGTAATACATAGAAATTTTTCCATCATTCTTTGTTTCTATCATGGTACTAGAGCCATAAATATTATTCCCTTTTTCTTTTCCGAAAATAAATCCAGAAAATCACGTCGTCCATCTCCTTTCTCCGTCATTGTTCACGGGCTTAAGATTTTCCCTGCTGCTACCTTCCAATGCCAACACGCGTCGCCTCACGGTGATTGCCTCCCTCCGTTCAGTCGAACCACCAACTCCGACAGCCTTCTGACACACATGCGCCCACGCGCCGGGCAAAGATTTCTGGCCAGCAACTTCTGCCGACTCGTGAAGGTATGTGTGGCCTCCATTCTGGCCACGTTTCATCTGTCATGCTCCTCTCTTTGGGTACTGTCTATTCATAGGTAGGGTTGAGCATTCGGTTTAATGGTTCGGTTTGGTGCAAAAACCGAACAAACCGAATAACCGAAATAACACATATATTGTAACCGAACCTAACCGAATTTTCTTTAAAAACCGAACCGAACTGAATCGAATTATTTCTGTTCAATTAGGTTTTGACCTATACAAGAGCCCAAACATTTTTTTTGGCCAACCCAAACCATAATTATATCATAAATAAACCTAAAAAATACAACCCAAATCCAATCCAAATCCATTCTAAACATAAAGGAAGGAAGCTGAAAAATTTAAAAAAAAAAAAGATTTTTAACGGAAGTATACGCTTGTGATGAGTGACGAACCCTGAATTGAATCTTAACAAAGGCAAGCAATAAACCCTCAATTGAAATCTTAACAGAAAATTTGGCTCAAATGACCTGTAAGTGTTCATGCTCATAATCACCCCAATTGAACCATAAATCACAACAAATTCACACAACATATTCCCTTCAATTTACGAACCCTTAATTAAAATCTTAACAAAATCTTTTGAAATATATTCACAGAGAAAAACCTAAGCAATCAAGGAGAAAGCAAATTACTTTGCAAATAAGGAAATAGGTGTCTATTAATGAATCTAGAAGCTTTAGGACCACCATGGCTATCGTAGACACCAACATAAGTGGCAAAGGGAAACGTTAAGACTTGGCTTTGATCTTTGAGACTGGAATTGGCCTGAGCTATGACGATGGAGAAATCACCGAAGGCATGCAACTTCAAGTCCGTGTGCCAGAGAAGACCGTCGTCGCCACACCTACGCCTGCCAAAGCAGCTCCCCAGCATGCTACAACACGAACACATCATCAATCGTGGTCCTGCAAAGGTGTGAGAGACTGAGAGGCATTCGTCATCAAAGGTGATCAACATCCGATGAGTGAGAGGCAAAAGCTGAGAATGAGATTGAGAGGGCAAGGGTTGAGAAGTGGAACGCAGCAAAAGTGGAGCTGCAAAGGTGAAGCAAATGAGAGATAAGGAGAAGGATCTAAAAGGGAGGTAGGGTTTGATAAGTGTGGGTTGGGCTTATGTGAGTTATGGGCCATTGACCAAAAAAGGAAGTAAAAATCCTAAATTAGAGCTACTAGCCTACTAGGCAGTAGCATGTTATTGAAAAAAAAAAGAACACATATTTCGGTTTGGTTCGGTCTATTTGATTTCAAATTGCTATAACTAAATTGAACCAAATACCTGAAATAACCAAAATATTTAACTGAACATAAACCGAAAACCGAATTAACCGAACCAAATAAACCGAACTCAATTTGGTTCAGTTTGATTTTTGGTGTCGATTCGGTTTTGTTCACCCCTATTCGTAAGGTCTGTTGGTTGTTCCGGTGCTTCCTTGAATTTTTCAGATTTTTCAAAACTTTACTGTCTCTTATGGAGAAGTCTGATGTTGCTCAATTTATCTTAATTTTTCTCAATGACTCCAATTATCGATTATGGTTGGAAAGTATGCATGGATTCTTGAAGGGTCAAAGCTCTGGTGATATGTTACTGGTGATATTACTTTTCCTACTTGTGAAACTGTTGAATCTGATTTAAAATATACTGAGCGCTTGGACGAATGGGATAGTAAAAATAATTAGGTTATTACATGGTTCTGGAATACTTCTATTTCAAGTATCCATCAACAATTTGGGCATTTTGATACCACCAAAGAGACATGGGACCATCTTGCTAGTCACTATACTTCCTCTGACTTATCCAACCAGTTTCAATTGTAGAAGACCCTTAGTGCTCTTAAATAGGAGAAGGGTCAGCCATTGTTTGAGTTCCTTGCCAAGATTGAATCCATCTGGGATCAGCTGACCTACTCTGAGCCTACATTTAAGTGTGAGGAAGATGCTCAAGCCTTCTTTAAGTACAGAGATTAGCTTCGCCTTATTTAGTTCTTGATGGCTCTCACTGATAACTTTAAGCTTGTTCGGGCTTTTTTACTACATCAAAGCCCTCTACCCACTCTTGAAGATGCTCTTCCTCGTCTCCAATCCGAGAAGACTCGTTTAGGCCTGCTCTAGCGGACCCCTGAAATGGCCTTTGCTGCTTCAGGAAGAAATTCTAATGCTTGTCGTTGTTGCCCTCAATCCACTCACACCTTCGACAATGCCCATTTATTGAGTATCGAACTTGACAGAAGAAAGGTCATATTGCTGCACACTATCCAACTTTGTTTTGCCGATACTACAAGAAGACTGGACATCTTATTGATCCATGTACTACTCGTCCTCCTAGATAGAGCCGTCAAAATGGGCCAAGCCCGACGGGTCGGCCCGAAAGCCCGAAAAAATGAGCGGGCTCGGTCCTCAATTTCGGGAGTAAATATATAATTCGGGCTTTTTGAGCCCGGCCCATGGTGGGCCGGCCTGAAAGCCCAAGACTTTTTTCTTTTTCTTTTGTTTTTGGTTTAAAATATTAAAAAATACATAGTATTTTATTAATTAGTGATATATAAATTGTAAAATTTAAATATTATGTTAGTTTTTGATAAATTATGATGATAATTAGTTGTGTTAATTTAAATAATTGTATAAAAAAATTTATTAAAAAAATATTAAAAATTTAAAAAAAGCCCGCGGGCCGGCCCGTAGGCCCGATCCCGCGGGCTCGGGCTTGGAAAACCAAGCCTGTTTTTCAATTCAGGCCTTTTGGCATGGCCCGACGCGGGCCGGCCTGAATTGACAGTTTTACTCCTTGATCTTACCAAGGGAAATCAACTGGATCAGGTTCCTCTGTCAGCAACTGATGAGGCACCTACTACTGTGGCTGGTGCTGTTGCTTCAGGATCCTCTACCGCTGATATCGAGGTCTTACTTCATAAAAGTCTCTTTGGTACAGCTAGCCCACCTACTGCTTTAGCCACTCCCTCAGATACATCTTGGTTCTTTGATTCTGCATGTTGCAACCATACGACTGGTTAAAAAAATCATTTTTCTTTTATGACACCTAATGCCACTGTTCATCCTATACATACTGCTGATAACTCCCAAATGCCAGTTAGTTATGTTAATACTGTTTCCTTGTCATCTCTATCCCTTCATGACACTTATTTTGTCTCTGCAATTAGTTTTAACCTTATTTCTATTTGACAACTTGTTGATATGAGTTATGATGTATTGTTTAACAAACAAGGTTGTATTGTGTTTGATTCTTAGACAGGACAAATCATCGGGACTGGGTGTAAAGTTGGACGTATGTTTAAGATCAACTCAATGCATCTACCTGAAGTCATTTCTCCTAGATTTGTGTGCTGCTTCTACATCCTTATCTCTCGATTTGTGGCATCGTCGTCTTGCTCGTCCCTCTTTAACTACTTTGCGTCCTTTAATTTCTAGTGGTCTTTTAGGTCATATTGATATTCACTCTTTGGATTGTATCTTTTGTCAAACTACTAAACAACCTACTTTATCATTTAATAAAAATAACTCTGTTGTAAGTTCACCTTTTGATTTAATTCATTTTGATATTTGGGGCCCAACACCTACTCCCTTTATGGGAGGATCACAATATTTTGTGATCTTTGTTGATGATTTCTGGTGCTTTACTTGAATTTATATGATGAAAAATAAATTTGAGCTATCTACTATCTATATTAAATTTGCCACTATGATTCATACCCAATTCTCAAAAGTTATCAAAGTTTTTCATCGTGATAATACCTTAGAGTACCGTGATTCTAAATTGCTCAGTTTTCTTGATACTCAGGACACCATTTCTTAGTACTTCTGTCCTTATACCTCTCAACAAAATGGTGGGGCTGAATGAAAACACTGTCACATTCTTAATTTTGTCTAAACCTTGCTTATTTGATCTTCCTGTCCTGAACATTTCTGGGGAGAAGTAGCTTTGACTATAGTTTACTGCATCAATAAATTTCCTACTCCTGTTCTGGGTAACATTTCTTCCTTTAAGAAACTTCATGGTTTCCCTCCTGACTATAGCCTACTCAAAGTTTTTGCCTATGTCTGTTTTGTTCTTCTTCCTCCTCATGAAACTTCTAAACTACAAGCTCGCACCCGTGTCTGCTGCTTCCTTGGTTATGATCCTGAGCATAAGGGTTATCGATTTTGAGATCCTCTCTCTCATCGTATCCATATTTCTCGTCATGTTGTTTTTTAGGAGCACATTCAGTTTTCAATGTTGACCAATCTTTCCTCTGTTTCTCCTCCTTCACCTTCTATTTTTACAGATACTTCTGTTGATCTTTTTCCTAGTGACTCAGGTACAGATTCTACCACTGAGCTCGATCACACGCCTGACTCTGCGCCTTCTCCAGATGATCCTAATATCTCTAAATCTCCAGCACAGGTTACTGAACCCAAATCGTCTAATGACCCTAGACCCACCCGTGTAAGACATGATCCTCCTTACCTTAATGATTACCATTGCTTTTCCACCATTCTTCAGTTTTAAAAACCCCAATCCTTTAAGAAAGCCTCATGTAATCTTCTTTGGCGTCAAGCTATGAATGATGAATTGCAGGCCTTAGAAAAAATGCATACTTGGGATCTTAGTGATCTTTCTCCTGGTAAGAATTTGGTTTGATGCAGATGAATCTATAAGAACAATACTAATTCAGATGGTTCTCTGAAACAACACAGGGCCTACTTGGTGGCTCAAGGATTTACACAGAAGTATGGTTTTGATTATGAAGAGACATTTGCTTCTGTTGCTCGAATTACCTCTGTTCGCAGTCTTCTTGCCATTGCTGCTGTTAAGCATTGGTCTCTTCATCAGATGGATGTTAAAAATGCCTTCCTGAATGGTGATATAGAGGAAGAAGTCTATATAAAGCCTCCTCCTAGGTATTAGCATCCAAATGGCAAGGTTTGCCGTCTTCGTCGAGCTTTGTATGGCCTTAAGCAGGAACCCTATGCCTGGTTTGCTAAGTTTAGCACTGCTGTGAGTCAGTTAGGATTTGCTTGTAGCTCTCATGATTCTGCTCTATTTGTTTGGACTACAGCTCAGGGTCTTGTTCTACTACTTTTGTATGTTGATGACATGATTATCACAGGTAGTGATATTACGGGTGTACAGGAACTCAAGACTTACTTGAGAAAGCAGTTTAAAATGAAAGATCTTGGTCAACTAAGCTACTTTCTTGGTCTTGAGGTACATCATGGGTAGGAAGGCATTTCTCTTTCTCAGGTTAAATATGCAATTGATTTGATACCTCGAGCACATCTCTCTGATGAAGAGGTGGCAAATACTCCTATTAAGCCGAATGTTCACTTTACTCCCACTGATGGCATCCTATTAGAGAATCCCACTCGTTATCATCAACTAGTTGGGGGACTCATCTATTTTACAGTGACCCATCCAAACATTGCCTATGCAATTCACATTGTTAGCCAGTTTATGTCTGAACCCCGAACTATCCACTATGCAGCTATTCTTAGGATTATTTGATATGTCAAAGGCACCTTGTATCATGGCCTTCACTTCTCTGCTAGCTCTTCTTTAGCTCTTTGGGCCTACTCTAATGCTGATTGGGCCGGTAACTATGCTGATCGACGGTCTACCACTGACTTCTGTATTTTCCTTGGTACTTCCCTTGTCTCTTGGAGAAGTAAGAAAAAACTTTAGCCTCTCGTTCTAGTGCTAAATCAGAATATCATGCATTAGCTGACATGACTTCTGAGGTTCCTTGGCTTTGTTGGTTACTTGATAAGATTGGGGTATCATAGAAATCCTCCACAGATATCTATTGTGACAGTCAAACTGCCATTAAGATTGCCCACAATGACGTGTTCTATGAGCGAACCAAACATATTGAGATTGACAGTCATTTTACTCGGCAACATGTTATTTGTGGAACTATCCGACTTGTTCCTATTAGAACCAAGCACCAACTGGCTAACTTGTTCACTAAGTTCTTTAATCCAGACAACTTCTAGTTTCTAGTAGACAAACTCAAGCTGCTTCCTATTAAATCATCTTGAGTTTGAGAGAGGATGTTACATTCTAGAATTATCTTCTACATTCTAGAATTATATTTTATTATGTATATATTATCTTTTGTATTTATTAGTTTTAATTAGGAAGATTTTTTATTCGTGTATATAATGTAACCCCTTTTGCAGTAATACACAGAAATTTTTCCATCATTCTTTGTTTTTGTCAATTCGAAACTCTGAATCGATCAATCAAATGGGACAACTCCTTACCACTGTGATGCTATAGCTGTTGGGGGTATCAACACTCAAAGCATTTACCCAACGATGATTTTTACATAGGCAGCTTCTCTAGGGATGTTGCTCACAAATCGGGGAAATACTTGTGGACGGATGGGTGCATGTATGAGGGGGAGCGAAAGAGAGTCAAAGATGCTGGGAAAAGAATATTCTCCCTGCCTTTTGGAGCAACATACAAGGGTGAATTTGAAGCGTGCCAAATGGAAGGATTTGGTACTTTCGCTGGATCTAATGACAACTCAAAAGAAATCATGATTATTTATCTTGGTATTGTCCACTTTGAGCAATATAGTAGCAAATGACAATCCTATATTTTATTTGCTTACCCATAGGACTATGCATTTGTAACAACCCTGTAAGAATATCTCAATAGACCCCTATGTGCTCATTTTCTATATTCCCAACATCATTGGTTTTTCTCGTTTGCTTTATTAATTGACCCTTCTTTACTTTTTCAATTTGCCCATGATGCCAAATTTGTGTCAATGATGCGCGATATAATGCGAGCTGTAAGAATTAACTTGGTTCCATATGATATCTTCTTATTTGATCCAAAAGTTTTTTCTCATTAACTTGGTTTTCATTTTTGGAAACTTGGTTCCATATGATATCTTCTTATTTTATCCAACAATTTTTTCTCATTAACTTGGTTTTCATTTTTGGAAGTAAATTTTTATAGTGCCTCATACTTTAAGGATTTGATAGTTTACTTTTACTAATTTTATTGTCCTTTCTTGTGATAGATTCACATGTGAACTATTGCAAGAATACAAAGGCCATACTTGTTAGGTAAGCCTTCAAATGCCTAAATATTATTTTAGCACTTTCTAATATTCCATGTAGCATTGTCCATTCAGAGATGGAATTTAGTTGGTACAGTTGAATACATTCTCATAATTGTGGACTACAAGTTGAGGATCAGTGTATCTATATATTGGCATTGGTTGGGGTTAAGTACTACATTTATGGATGCAATTTTGGTGCTAAGCTGAGTGCATTTAGCAACTTTAGGCTTATGCAATTTAAAAAATTATGAGTCCATGGAGAGGGTTCAAGAAGAAGGAAGTGGAGGTGCCAATATATGCAAGCAAATGGATAGTGTTTCATACTTTCATTATTGCATCTATGATTATTGTGGTTTCTTTAGTTACAAGGCCTAAAAGTTATAACAAAATGTCATATTAACTTTTTGTTATGCTTACCACTATTATTGCTTTGATCAACCCATTTTGAATTGACAAGGCAGTTGGTATGGCTTGGAGCCATGTTGCTAAACCATTATCTCTCAAAAAATGAGATCCTTTGGGTTGCTTTGTGATTGAATTAAGTTCTGTTGTTGGTATGCATTTTACCCCTAAAAATAAATTATATCCTTTGGTACCAAGACAAAAACTGTTTCACTTTGGTATTAATTCCAACTCAACTACAAATTAGGATGTATATACTGCAGTTAGATATCCGAAACTGCCCAATATGCATGGAAGGCTTTTATGGAGATTCATTTTTGTGTAATGCATGTAAGAGTATTTCTTTCTTTTAGTAATGGTTTATACATTATCTAACTGATAGTGTTATAATGATTGCACTTATTAACATGTCATTGGGACTTGGAAATAGTCAATGTACCTACTTTTATTCAATGTAAAGTATTTTAATAACTTAGATAATGGAAAAATAAGGATGTGAAGATTTTTTTTTTTTCTTTTTTAAAAACAAGAGGTCAACATAAGGGGAGCAGATTCTTTGATGGCATTACCAACTTTTCCAGCATCATTTCATATTGAAAGAATCAGGCAACATTGCTAATGCGTTTCATTATATAATTCTTTTTCAAAAAGTGGTGTTGTTAATAATTATTGTCTCCAGCATTTGTTGACTTGAGACAAAAAACTGTCTCTCTAGGGTTGTTAACGCCAACAATTTCAACAATGACCACCTAGTCAATTGTCCAACTTTTTCTTGATTAAAAAAAGCCCCTCAGCTCCTTATGGGTTAGAGTGTTAAAAGCAAAATATGACTGGAATGAAAGCCCCATGAGTATGAACAATTGCTTGACCAAGGGCTTTGTACATACTCTTTGTTGGTGAAATAATAGCTTCAGTATTTTTTCCAAAAAAACAAAAGCCCCTTGCTTGATCATAACCAAGAACTTTCTTTTGTCAACTGAATCTTATGTTATGCCCATGACTTGGAAAACAAATTGTCTTTGAAATTCCTTTTATTTTGTTACTAAGCTATTTTAATGGCAGTTTTGTTGATAATACTCAACTGAATCATGTTTGTCTCTGAAAAGCCCAAGGTTCCACCAATATTTTGTCAACTCAATCTTGGTGCCTTTGAAATGCAATTTACCAATAGAGAGTTGGAGAACGCTAAGTCACCTAAATTTATTATGCATGTTAGGCTCAATAGGATTATTTGCCACCTCCTCATCAGAAAGATGTCAATTTTTCCAGCATCATTTCATATTGAACGCGAAGTCACAATATTTTGTCAACTAAATTTGTCACCAAGATTCAGATGAACAAAGTAAACCAATTTTCCTACTAATACAAACCTGTGAAATTCTTTTGATCGCTCAGTCACCTTGTTGGCATTGCAATTGTAACAGTTAATTTGATGGCTGGCATAAAGATTACACGAATCAGTTCTTTTGGTCTTATTTTTTTTAAATATCAAATTAAAAACGAAGAATCACATTAGCAAAATAAACAAATTTCCTTACTCATTTAGAAGAATAGGACAAATTATTTGAATATAGGATTGCATTGTTGATATTTATTAGAAATAAACTTCTGTTCATCCCACGCTGGGAGATAAATATGATTAGCATGGAAAATATTAAAGAATTATGGAAATTTCAATTTCATGATATTGAATTTTATATAATTGACCTCCCCTTTATATCTTTTTTTCTTAGGACTTGGGGAAAATGAAATATGAAGAAAAATTATAATTGACTAATTTATTTCATTAGCACATTTTGGTAAATAAATTATATTAGTATCGCTTGATATTAATGCTTTTTTATTTACCAAATTCAATCATTTTTAATTCTAAATTTTTTTATTATTTTTAATAAATTAATTAGCTTTGATTTTGTTTCCCAAATTTGTATTCATTTTCTTAATATCATTTAATCTCAATTTTTTATCTATATATCATAATATGGAGTAGTTATGTTCATTCTTTTCAATTTAATCAATATCGGTTGATACCGTTTTTTCAAACTTAATCTTTTTTAGTTCTAAATAATCTTTTCTCACTTTTCACTTTTCAATATTTTCTGAATTCTAAACTTTTTTTAAAAAAACCAAATCTGTACCAAGTTTAAAAGATTTTTTTTTTTTCACTTTGTATTACAATGTAAGGACGGTGGTTTTTTTTTTTTGGGGGAGTGGGGAGGAAGTAATAAGATGTTTTTTTTATTCAATAAATCCTATCAAATTTATTTTGAATTTAATATTTTTTAGATTGAAATAAAATGTTTCGGTCCATTTCGGGCACATCCGCTGAAAGAAAAGTCTAATTTAAAAATATAATAAATTGTTAAACCAACTTTTTTTATTTTTTTATTGATACTGAAAATTAAATTTAAAACCACGTAACACGGATAGTAATTAAACAATTCACATAACTACTTATATTCACATGCACTCAACTATTCCTCAACTTAACTCGAAGCCTCACTAGCCACTCCCTTCCCTTTCACCTATAAGATGATACGTTATTTTTTACACTATTTTTCAATTTCCTTTTACATGTATTATTATTATTATTATTATTATTATTATTATTATTATTATTATTATATACATGTAGTTGTTTTATATTAAATTAATATGATATATAAAAAATAAATTTTTTTACTTTGTAATTTATCGACCATTATTTTTTTTATATTTATTGCAAATAACTTTTGAAAGACTTTGAATAGTGCAGGCAGTGTAATTCAGTGGATACTGATCAGTGAAAACAAATTTGTGAAAGTAGTTTTTCTTTTTTAAGAAATGTTTTTTTATCGTATCCATATATTAAAAAAAAAGAATCCATGGAAATATATTATAGCAAAATCTATTTTCAATTATATACATAATAAAATTTAAAATAAATTGTATTGTTTACAAATTGTAAGAATTTATTTTTTATACTTCCCTCTGTTAAAAAAAAGAATTTTTTTTTTCTTTTTGAGCTGGAAAAATAACGCAATGCTTTATTACTTGCTAAAATCGAGTTGCAAAACTTCCAATTCTGAGAAGAAGAAAAATTCTCACATGAACTGAAATATCTGAAATTGCTTACCTTTGGCTATCGGAAGTCGGAAGGCGCTTCCACATCCTTTTCTGTTATCCAAAATCAGCGCAGTGGCTGATGGCAATGTCGCTCCACACTTTTCTGCAATTTCCCATTGCATCCCCTTTCCAATTACCTACCAGACCCATGTGGTCGAAGACCGAACCTCTGATTCCGAACCCTCCATTCCTTCTTCATCGATCTCGGCCCGTCGGAATCACAGTTTTGCCGGAGTGGATGCGGCGGCGGATGCCGCTTGCCCACGTCGTCGGAGAGAGCCAAGAGAGTTCCGAGCCTGAACCTGCGAGTGCCAATCAAACTCTTCCGGAATCAGGGGAGCAGCAACCACCAACGTCTCAGCCGGGTCCCTCAGATAAGAACGTCGAGCTAACGGAGTTGGCGTCGGAATTGAAGAAGACCATGCAAGACAGGAAGAAGAAGGAAGGGGAAAACCTATGGAGCGGAGTGGCGGAAGAGATTAGGGAGATAGAGTGGCCGGCGTTTGGGAAGGTCTTGGGCACCACCGGTGTTGTGCTCAGCGTCATCCTGGGGTCGAGTGTCGTTTTGCTCACAGTGAATGCCGTTTTGGCTGAGCTTTCTGATCGTGTATTTGCCGGCAGTGGGGTTCAGGATTTCTTCGGCTGAACAAGAGATGGTCGGTTGCTGGTTCAATTATGAAGAGGTTCAGTTCATTCAAAAATACACGGGGGAGTAAAGGAGTAGGAGGATGAAGATCATTTCTTTGCTGGAAATCTTGGTGACTATCACTAAACTTGAATTTTATACTGTTAATTATATTTGTGAACTTTCAATAGTTTAGTGACACTAAGGTGATCGGTCCTAGATTCATTTATTGGGAGATTTGAAGTGCGTGCTCGACAAATCAAAGGAGTAAAATAATTTATAGATTGATGTATTTTGATTGAATGTAATTGTACCCCTAAAAATGTTTAAGCAGAAAGTAGAGATCCTGGTTCCTGCATACCAAGAAAGCAGTAATTGCTTCTTCTTCTTCTTCTTTTTTTTTTTTTTGCTTGTATGTAATTGACTGAACTTGAGGGAAAACACGTTTGAGGATTTCAACTATAGCAACCTAATATTGTTTGCTATCCATGTATTAAATTTCTGTGATATCTTCTGATGCATCTGGATTCCTCATGTATTGGTGGCTTTCACTTTCAAGTCTGCGTCCAAAGTTACAAAGGAGTTTTCAGTATGAAAGATTGAATGGGACATCGGTGTTCATAAATCGGAAGCTCATCTTCCTGGAGTTCATGATAACTCCGAGCAATTAATTATCAGTGTATTCCTTGGTTCTGCGGTTATCTTAAGTTCATTATCTTGCTGTTCTCAATGCCACATTCACTGGATTGCCCTGGTCGGTGGTCTTACTATTGCATTGGATTAGTGCACCAAACCTTGGCTGTTGAAGGCAAATTCTAAAACTGTTTAGTTAAAGTCATCGTTGCAAGTAAGGCAAAGGATTGTCTCACACTCATCTGATGAACAGCAATCTAAGTTAAATGATTGTAGAGATTTTAACAAATGAAGAGGGTGTGATTCTAGTTCCTTACAGGGACAAAATAGCTAAATAATGTGGATGGTCATCACATCTTTTATCTGTCTATCTTGATGATGTGCTTATTTAATTGTCTGCATGAAGAATGAGGCACCTGGACTTTGTTCTGTGCCCTTTTATTTGACAAATATGGTCAAAATGTCTGCAATGTGCAATGGGATCTACATTCTGCCTTGAGAAAGCAGAGGTTGAAAAACAGGGGATGGTAGTGATGGGCCATTAATCAAGGAATCTTAAGGAAAGAATATTTTTGTAAGTTAAAACTCAAAATACGTTTTTCTTTTGGAAAAAAAAAATTGATCTCTTCATGTGTGTGTGTGTGTGTGTGTGGAGAGAGAGAGAGAATTTAACTTTTGATTTCAATAATCTTTTAATTTTATTTAATTTTAATTTAATCCTTTATATTTTTTAACTTAGATCTTTTTTTTATTCAATTTACTCTAATCTAATTAATAATTTCGTTTTATTTTATCAAATGCGTCAGAGTTTTTCTTACTAACCATTTTATTGCAAGTATTAGACAGAAAAATATATTTGAATGTTTTTATAATTAATTTTTAAATTAATAAAATAAAATTAACAGAGAATCTCAGTTTTCTTCCATTTCATTTGTTGGATCATTCTTGCTTTTGAAATTCCGGCAACTTTAGATAATTACTATTCACTGTTTTCCTAATAGAAAAATAAGTCTGATCCTGATTTTATGACGTAAAAATAATATTCAAGAGTCACAGTATTTTCTCTCTTGTTTTCAACAAAAATAATAAGAGTACAACTAACATCATTCAAGTAGTCTGAAACTGACGATGGCAATCCAAATATGATACTACCAAAGCCCTGGAGCCATTGGATATAGTGCTTTCGTACGCATTTTTATTTCAGAATCACAACCATCCTAAGAGAGTCACTCGCTTTGCCCCAGGATCAGAACCCAAGTATTTCAAAGCCTTAAAGATCGGAGATTTCATGGCTCAAAAGTCATGTTTTCAGCTTCTCGTCTGACTGACTCAAACAGCACAGAGGACAGGTATCTCTCCCCAAAGCTTGGAAAAACCACCTGCATCCATATCAAGCATCACCATAAGTGCCACAAAGAAAATGTAACTTTCTTTAACTATAAAATAAACGCTGTAATCACAGTTGCTCGAATACAAACACACACAAGCGAGAATTATCATGCAAGTCAATTAATTGATCAATAAAATGATAGCAATTATTAGATCAGTTGTATCATTAAAAAAGAGTGCTGACAATCGAATCTGCACAGAGCAAGAGCAACAAAACTCGTGAAATAGTTAGTCCACTTACCAAGCATTTATAGAAGCTTTGGATGTACTTAAAAGAGGTTTATGTATAAGCCTCCTAGTCCTAGATGTAGATGGAATACGTACCCACACAATGGGGACCAACAAGATCATAATGTTTATTCAGCATATACTTACGACATATTAAACGTATCACCACCAATAAATCAGAAGCATGCAATTGTCCAATTTGCTAATAAAAACTGAAACACCAATAAATCATCATCTAATCAACTGGATTTCTTCGTAACCAATGTTTTGTCAGGTTAATGTGGTCAAAGAGATCAAAAGTTCTAGGTTTTTAGTACACATTATCCATCAGAATATACAAGAACCTCAGTAACTTATAAATCTCTTCAAAATTTTCAGTCAACTTACTACAATAAGCTTTCCAGCATTTTCTGGTCTTTTGGCTATCTTAATTGCAGCAGCAGCTGCAGCTCCAGATGATATTCCCACCTACAACAATATCCAACGAGGTTCAACAAAAAACAAATAATTTTAAAAAAAGTTGAATAAAAAAAAAGTGGTTCAATAAAACAGCTCTTGAGGACTGCTTGAAGCTCACAGCTCGCAGGTTGTAAGGTTCAAAACTTACAAATAGGCCTTCTTTAATTGCCAGAAGCTTTGCAACATCAATAGCTTCATCGCTTGACACCTGCCAAATCACATAACATATCTCAAGTTTAACAAATCACATACTGTTCTCACTGTCCAAAACAAAAATTCTGCAATATGATGATCTGTCTAATATTACATTGATGTCAGTCTTCTTTTTCTTTTAAACTAAACCTCTAATAAAACTTAACTCATAATTGAATCAAATATGAAATTCAATTATAACATGTTTGAAGTGTTGTCATACATATATTAGTATTAAAGTGGCCATATATATATTAGTATTACAATATTTTTATATATCCCATCATAATTTGGCCATACTTATATTTGTGGCTCTGGTGCCAGGTGCTGACTTCAGAGCCATCCAACAAGGGACTAAACCAGGGAAGGGAATAATCATAATGTGTACTTAAGGAAAAATATACCATTGGAAAAATTGATTTAATGGGTGCTCAAAGGGGAAAAGCTTGATTCATACAACAATCAGCTTTGCTTAAGTCCATTGCCACAAGATTTCCAAAATGATAAAACAAAAAAGCAGTCAGTATCAAACCCATCTTCATAAATTGGAGGTCTATTAAGCCTGATTTCATGAACTCTTGAGCAACGTAATCATAGTTCAAAGGTTGTAAAAGGACTTACTTGAATGACTTCATCTAGAACACTGACTTCCAGCACCCCAGGTATAAAACCAGCACCGATCCCTTGAATCTTGTGAGGGCCTACATATTCAACATGGCAAATCTCACATCAGCACAGTCCAGGACACAAGTCCTTCTACTCCCCAACCTCAGATTCTATTGGAAGAAATCTACTAATACAACAGAAATTACAAGAGGGGGAACAAACAATAAAACCAAGTAGGAACAAACTTATTGTCTAGAGGGATAACTTTTAAGTTGAAGAAAAAACAGAGTAGTCCGAGAATCATTGTGTTCAAGTGATCATGAATTGGTGTAAATAAAAATTCACAAGAATAAATTAAAACACTGTTCAGTTATCAGGAAAACAGACTGATAATCTCAATAATATGGCAAAGTAGGAAAAAAGGAAACCCACTCCTTCCTAAATGTTAGGAACAGGGATGAGGTTCAATTGAAAAGTAACTCCAAGGAAATCACTTTAGAAGGCTAATATGCTCTAACCCCATGGTACACAAATACCTGGAACTTATTCAATCAGATTCAAAATCAACATGCAAGGCAAAATTATTATGGCTTGTATATGAAAGAATATTAAAAAGTCAAAACACGTTATAACTCACCAGGCTTTCCTCCAGAGAGAACAGCACTTTCAACAGGTTCCACACCAAACAACTACATAAAGGAGGAAGGAAAACAATGAGAACACAAATGTATGACACAGTTGCAGCAGTGACAAGTTATCCTCCATTTTCTAAGAAATGGATGTGCAAATATTTTGCTAAGCACATCAAACAGAAAAGCTAACCTTAATGTTGGGATTTTGTTCTTTAAGAAATTTGCCAGCACCTGTTATTGTACCACCAGTACCTATCCCAGACACAAGTGCATCAATTTTCCCCTCAGTACCTTTCCATATCTCTGGACCAGTGGTTTCATAATGTATCTGAAATGAAATAAAAATATTTTAACTAATGTCATCAAGCATCCATCACAAACATTACTAAACAAATGCTTAGATACCTTGGGATTGGCAGGGTTTTCAAACTGTTGAAGTATGTAGGCATCAGGTGTCTTAGCCAATATTTCTTCAGCTTTCTGAACTGCACCCTTCATTCCCTTTGCAGGGTCTGTCAGTACCAACTCAGCCCCAAAAGCTTTCAGAATGGTTCTTCTTTCAAGACTCATTGAAGCAGGCATTGTAATAATAAGCCTGTAGCCCTTAGCTGCTGCCATGAAGGCTAATCCGATACCAGTATTACCGCTAGTTGGCTCAATGAGAACACTCTTCAGAAAAATAAGAAACCCAGATCCACAAAAAGGAATAGTTGTCAACTCAAGAGATACACCAAAAAATCACCAACAGTTCAAAGTTCAACTTAGTACTTCCTAGCATATGACACATCAGTTGAAACTCATATTGTAACAGACACCAATTAACTGTATAGTTGTCAAGAACTAAAACAACTGCTAGCCCAAATTTCATATTGTAAATTCTTTGAAAGAAAGTGGCACATTTTATATGTAGTAGGACCTGAACAACCAGATATATGATCCTCTTTCGAAGGCACATGATATAACCTTCACAAAGAAAAGAAGAATCCTCCCAAAAAGATGTTCTCTTGAACGAAATTTGCAAGTTGTTATCCCATATGTTTAGTATTCTGTTTCACTATAATTTTCTCACTCCTTTGACCTCAAACATTGAGAAGCTTCATAATTTACAACACACAATCAATTAATCATGACTGTATAAATCACAATTTAGAATCTGGCAGGAGAAAGTGACAGCATTTTTCTTCCCAACCCATACTATTCCAAGGTTCACACTTCTGCTATCTTATTACAAGCATGGCTTTTTTATGCCCAAACCTTGGGAGGTTTCTTTATCACATATACCAACCTTTCCGGGTGTGATAAGACTGTTTTCCTCTGCATCAGCAATCATACTATAACCAATCCTGCAAGTCATAATAGATACAATAGAACCAAGTATGATATCAATCGCATGAACTCATACCCATTCATAAACATTAAACAATAATGCTAGAAGAAACATGAAACTACAAGAATATATTGGTTTAAGAAACTGAAACCTCTACCTGTCTTTAACACTAGAGCATGGCTCCATCAATTCTAGTTTAGCAGCTATCCGGCCCACACAACCATCCACAACTTTATTAAGATATACTAATGGGGTTTTCCCAATCAACTGGAGGAAAAAAAAAAAGACAAAACACAATAAATAAGAGGAAGTGCCCAAAAAAGAGAAATCAGAGACCATCAGGGTACACAAACTCACTTCTGTAACATCTTTGGCAATTCCAGATTTTTCCACCGCCATGATGACAAGTGACAGCTCTCTGCAAAGTCTGCAAACAGAAAAAATATTAGTAGCAATACAGTTCTTTAATCCACAAAGGTACTAGTTCTCTACTCCAACGATAGAATCTGGAAATTTTCTATTTTGTGAATATGGAAAATCTAAAGCTTCTGTTGTCTTTGCAAATTCAGAAATAAATAGGCCATGAAAAGTCAACCCTCTTTAACAAAATTTCAATGTAGTTCAACTGAAAAAAATTGCCAAATCTCCAGAGTTCCTGTCGCCACCGATCTAGAGAACCAAACAGCTCGGATTACATATTGAAAAATCTTCAACCTTTCGCCTGAAATACCCATCTCCTAATCGAATATATCATATCATAACCCAAAATTGACAGAATAATTCTTTTAAAGAAAAAAGATACTCTGATGATATTGATGGCGGCTGTCTAATTTTTAATTTGGAAATTTACAATTCGTCCTGGTTTAAAGGCCAGTGTTTTATGACTGAAAACCAGATGACGCTAACTCAGATGCTTAATCAACAATGAAGAGCATAATAAACGACGCTAACTCAGATGCTTAATCAACAATGAAGAGCATAATAAACGAAAGATGAGAGATGAAGAAAAGCCACCTTTCCTAACCCCACCTCTGCGTAACAGCCGATGACAATGATCTGCGGACGGCGCAGTCCAAGTCCAGCTTAAACCTCTACTATTTATCTTGTTTTTTTTTTCAATAATTTAAGATTAAAAATCTTTTTTTTTTAAATAAAAGTCAGACATGATAATATTAATATTAATAAACAACTAGAGTGTTGGCTGAATCTAAGATGAATCACAATGTTTATAATTTGTAAATAATAAGATTTTTTATAATTTTTATAAATATAGATATGTAGATAAGTGTTTAATGAATAATTTTGTTAAGACAAAATTATTTTTCTTACAATGATAAGAATTCATTTTAAAACATAATTTTGTAATTTGCAATAAGTGAATATATATATATATATTCATGGTAGTCATATAAAATTTCAAATAAAGTAGTTTTCTTACTGATGTAAAGTAATACATTAGTGGGATTAATTGAGCTCAAATATGAGTAGTTTTTGTTATATAATTTTTTTATTTATAATATTCAAACTCATAATTTTACTTAGATAAATTCAAGTCGTTTTACCCATATTTCTTTTCTATACATGTATACTCATAATTTTACTTTCCTCTTAAAAAAAATGATAATGTCACTTAAATAGTGTATCTTGATATATATTAAAATATTTATAGTGAACTAATAACGCCTAATTAAGTGGTAAGGAGTTTGATCAACATTTCTTAAAGTCAAGGTTTCAATTCCTATGGACTATAACAATTTAAAAAAAATATCTTAAGATATCGAGTGATAAAATATTAAAAAAAATATATTTATAGTGAAAAATAGTATCTTTGTCACAAATAGATGGAAGTGATTAAGACTTAATACTTTCATTATATGCTGATTTTATAAAAAGTAAATACAAATTTAATAATTTACCAATTTAAATACCATTTATTTACTTGATGCTTTTAAGTTACACATAAAATTTGGTATTTAATTCTACTGAAACGGACTATTAGACTTGACATTAAATTTTAATTGACAATAAAAAATATTATTGACATTTTAATAATTAAAAACACCAAGTTAAAAATCCATCACTCTGCTAAGACCAAAATAAAATCATCCTTGGTGAATTTTTGGATACTGAATCTTAGTTTTCCTCCAAAAATTAAGATTAGAAATAGAATTATCATTGCATGCCAAAATATGGACAGAACTTAGAAGCAGAAGAACTGATTTTACAAGGATAAACTTGAAATAGACTTCTTACAATTTATCTTATATCAAAGGTTGAAAATAATTCTTTTGAATTTCTCATCTTAAATGCCTTCTTTATTTTTTAAAATTTCATAACAAATCTCTAAATTTTTTAAATTTATATAAATATTTTTTATCATTTAATATATTATTTTATCAGTAAAACATGAACTATTATAGAATTCATATCAATAAAAAAACAAAACAATGCTAGAAGTGTATCTGCATAAATTTAATCATTTAAAAAAATTTATGATCAAATTTTAGAAATAAAAATCATTCGTGTATGTCTGATTATATTTTAATTAAAATAATTAGTAATTTGATGCTAAGAATGTGGCAGGTTGTGAGTGCAATTAAAATATATTTTTTTTTTAATTATTGAGATAGGTGATTCATGAGAGGAGTTTTTTTTTTCCTTAAAAAAAAAAGATAAAGATAAGGAAAAAGCGTTGATACCTTATCCGATCAACCACCACTCAGCTTAGAAACGCTACCCTTAGAAACCCCCAAACACACCATTAAACATGGCAACCTTCCGATTCACTGTATCCCCATCCTTCCCAACGACACTCCCCAAACGCAACCACCCCGCCGCCACCCCGGCTGTTCCCCTGAATCCTAAGCGCCGCCATCCAACACCGCCGGCCATTGGGCATTCGTACAAAGTGGTGATCGAACACCAGGGTGAGTCGAGGGAGCTGGAAGTGGACCCCGACGAGACCATACTGTCCAAGGCCCTGGACTCTGGCTTGGACGTCCCTCATGACTGCAAGCTCGGCGTCTGCATGACTTGCCCCGCCCGCCTTCTCAGCGGCTCCGTCGATCAGAGCGAGGGCATGCTCAGCGACGACGTTGTTGAGCGTGGCTACGCGCTCTTGTGTGCCTCCTACCCTCGATCCGATTGTCGTATTAGGACTATTCCTGAGGACGAGCTGCTCTCCTTGCAATTGGCAACCGCCAACGACTGATCGTCTCACTTTCACCCTTGGAATGTTGTTAGCTTTCCATGTCGTTGATGTTGAGGTTTTGCTTGTTTCTGATTAATGGAGTTGACTCTCTGATTTATTTATATACTTTACTCATCAAGCATATTAGTTTAGATAATCTTTCTATGCAATTCTTTTGTTTTTAAAAAATTTTTTGGTTTTTGTCATCAAAGGGTCAAGCATTGTGTTCTGAACTAAGTAACCCTTTTAGTTTGGGTTAGAATGTGACAGTTTTTATTTTAAGAGACATATGGGACATATATACAGAGAAAAGTGGTAAATGGATGTTGAACTGAAACTCCAGTAACAGATTACAATGGTCACGTGTGAACAGACATATTACATATATAACCCATGTTTTGCGTAAGAATTGTTGTCTTAAGTAAGCTGTCATGGTAACGTGGATATAACTTCCTTTTTAAGTTAAGCGTATTGATCATCCAAATCTGATGAAATAAAACGATCTGATCTGCCTGAACGCCTATGCGAGTGAAACAACGCAAATCCATGCCAATGGATGGAATGCCAACTGAATGTAATTTTTTTTATTATTATTTTTTGGAGAGCGAATTTGAAGCTTTATTTTGTCTTAAAGAAACCAATTTACCAACTGATTGAGCGGTACCCTGCGTCAAATGTGGCTGAACTGCCTTCTTCCCGGGGTCTTTTCAGCTTCACATGAATGCCACGTCAATGGTAGGATCACTAAACAATTTAAGTTGAAGCTTCCTCTTCCTCCTTTACTTGGAGTTCACATCACGTAATGAATATGATCAGCTTATGCTCTTTGAGCCACATATAATTTTTTGTCTTGAAGGAAGCTTACGGGTCAAACGTCAGGTGCTTTTATCAGTTTATGTATGTAAATGTCCAAAGCACACAAGTTCATGATGACCACCCGGAAGTGGGAATCCTCTACTTCAGTGTTCAGGGAAAGTACTATCTGAATTCGTCAGGCTGAAGGATAACACTAGTGACGCTTCTCACCTCATGTTTCAATCTTTATAATTCAAATTAGGTTTGGTCAGCTATCTTTACTTTACCCCCCTTGGCATTTTTCTTCTTATCGCCTACTTTCTTTGAAAATTTTTCTTTCCGTGGAAATTTTGATGATATTCTTCAAACTCTTCGGATTTCAATATCGTAACCGTTCAACTGATGATATGGTCAGACAACGACGGTCAAAAATAAAAACCACTAGATAGAATAATCGCTAGTGTGAAGGCCCCGAAGCAAGAATTGACTGCTCCAGAGAGATGATGCGGATCGCACACTAAAGATAAGGTTACAGCAATCATTACAAGCATCGACGCCATGAAAGAAGCAATGCATAAAGGATAGGGCTTGATGATGCATTGCAAAATACGACTGAAAGAACAACTCAAATTTAGGACTACGGTGAATCCAGTTCGTGTCGAGTTACAACTTCAAGAAAATTGTCATTTCAATTTTAACATTTGACCAAGAAAGGGAATGAGGTTATCGGAAAAAACATAACCACCGACTTAAAGCCGTACACAGCGTGCATAAAGGAATGCTGTTCTCTGAACGCAACATAAAACCGCCAAATGGATCTAGTTGGCAATAATCTCCCACCTCCACCATCGCCTGTTTATAAAGATTCTTTTTCCCTGTGATCCTGATCCGGAATATCCACATTAGAACCCCGCAAGACTATATTGCATTTCCGAAATGCATGTCAATTAGATCGAACATGCAAGCCCAGTGGTCAATCGATGAAAAGTTTATGCTCAAACAAAATAAAACACATTCAACTTTTAATCAGATTATTCCTTCACATATTTTAAGCCAATGTCAACAGATGCCAAGAAACAGATTACCTTCCTTTCCTTTTACCAATTTGTGCTCAGAAGAAACATGGAAACACATAATAACTGCAAGTCTTTCTACAACTGATCAGAACATTGGTAATTGAGTTTCTGATGTTTCTTGGCCATCCTAGTTACTTTCCACAATCACCTAGTACTACGGGATCAACATTAGAAATACAGCCTCTCACCATGCAAAGCAAGAAGCAGGACAGTTGTTATGATTAACACACATAACTGCTACCGTTAAACGGTTAGTGATTACAAACAACATTGTAAAAGTAAATGAGATCAAAGTCTGTCATATCAGTGGTTACTATCTTCAAAGGGTTGTCACATCTATCGGTAGTAAGCCTGCTGATAAGTTGGTGCCAAGCCATTACCATAGCCACCATATGCAGGATAATTCATGGGAGCAGCTGGGTATGATCCTGCGAGAGCTGATGCAGCCTCTGGTGAATAGGCATAGGGATTTGCGGGGGGGCTTCTGCTGCCATACATGTGAGGTGGGGAAGGATATGGTGGAAGAGCAGCTGGATATTGCCCATGAGATGGAGACCTGACAAATGTGGGAGCAGCAGGGAATGAAGATACATATGCATTGGTCAGACGGCCAGCTTTGGCTGGAGGCATTGGACCTCCATTGCTGTTGCTTGCTCGTGTTCTTTTGTTGGCAGGGACTGCCACTGGCTTCTTCTTCTCAGTCTTGACCTTCTCCAACTGTTCAAGACGCTTCTTCAGATTTTCAGGAGGGAACTCAGCCTCAAGTTTGTACTCTTCAATGCACTTGATGACAGCCCTGAGCGCAGACTGCTCTTTTCTGGCAGCTAGGTACTGGGAAGATTGTTAGCACAATACAAGTCAGTTTAAATAGTAAACCCACTTTTTAAAAGCCCAGAAGGCATACAAATGTACCATAATTTTCCTGCTTTTTTCTTCCACTAATCTAAAAAAGCTACGCACATAGATGAGAAGAATCAGATATAACTATTAGCATCAGTCCTCTTAAGCATATCAACATTAAGGCAACCAGTCCTCTCCCAACAGTAAACAGAAACAACAGTATCAGATGCTAACTTTCTGAACTGCACACTAGTTAAAAAAAAAAAAAAAATCTGCTCTTCCTTCAATTACAAATACACTAGGTAAAAGGAACACAAATCTTATGTGTGCAGCAGGGCCAGACCAAAATAGTTCATGTGAAGATAGGCATAAAAAGGAAAAAGTGACATTACTTTTATTTTCCACAGAAGAGAGTCTTCCTTTGGTGACAATGAACTAGTGAATTACACAGAAACATTGATGAGACATATATTACTACAGTAAATAATGGGGAAATTACCGCAGCTCGGCCTGCATTATTAGGATCTTCCAAAATAGATGCTGCAGCCTTCTTTGCATCCTTCAGAAATGATTTCAGCAGTGGAACAGGGGGGAACTTGTCCACAAGACCTACTTCATAGGTGAAGTGTACTTCATCAAGTTGCTGGCCTTTGCTGATTAACTCTCCAATCAAATCTGCATACAACATAGATATTTGCATTGAATATTGGACTGAATGAAATAGACCAATACAGGCAAAACAGAGGCAGACAGGGAATAAGTTCATAGACAAGCATGCTTCGATATGTAATCACCATTTGGTTTGTTACCCTTTGTTACCGGTTGCCCAACTTGATAATTACTTCAACTTGTTCACAGAACCAAAATGGTTCGCTATTTACAACCAGAATCTAGCTCCCACTACAACATCTATACTCCTTATGCAGGTAAAGTATGGAAAGCTAGGTGCTCAGTGTCATCATGACAAGCAGTGTTTAAAAAAATCCAACTCACGATAATAACAGGGCCAGAAACACTCAATTTTAACGTGAGATTTGCAGAATTGCAGTATAGTAATGGAAAAAACTACAAAAGTAATTGGAACCCTAAACATGCCTTAGTGCTACCTTCTTAAATGATTTGACGTCCCCCAAACAATATCACATGTAAACCAAAACCAAAGAGATCATCAGTCACATTATCTCTGACTTGTATATACATGGTGAATGATTCACACCATAACAAGAAATTCCCTTTCCCTACGCCTTCCGTGTCACTGAGGAACAGGTTATCATCATTAACAATAATCAGACATCTCTAGATCGCATAAGATATCTGATCATTGCCAGCTGAAAAGCATGGCTAACAAAGCACGTCAATGGCTTCAATTAGCAAAGGAATGCTCACAGTTAATCATTCTCCAATTGGTCAAACATGCTAGAACTGAGACAACCCATTCAACAAACATGCAACAAATGTGTTCACGCATGAGCTCAACACTTTAAATTAGAACTACTTTTTCTTTTGACCCCTAGGATGAGAAAAGAAGCTAAAGTAACATCTCGGCCCCAAAAACTGCCGCAAAATACCAGTTGCTCTCATCTTAAACCCATCACTAATGAGTGTTTGGTCACTGAAATCTGGATTTTCAACCTTTTCCCGTAATTAGATAAGTTTGCAGTAATTGTTCGTTTTGCACTTGTAGCCTTATAATATATCTCAAAAATCAATTCAGAAAGAAAATTCTTATGACCAAGTATGAGAGAAAGTAACCAAACATAGAACGGATCACGAGGAAAGGAAGAAAACATACATGGACAGTGGACATAGAACAGAATATTGTGGCCACTTAGAAATAGCAACAAGCTTACCGGGCATTTCGCCACCAAGACCAAGGGAAACAGCGAGTTTGGGCATCTGTTTTCTCCATGCGGAACCAATTACAAGCTTCCTATACAAATCCAAATCCTCCTTCTTGACGATACCAAAAGTCACCAAATGCTGCAAGAATGTATGCACATCAGGTGTCTTCACATTCTCGATTCCCCCACGCTCTTCCAAGCTCTCCTTCCAAGTCTCAGCAATCTCTTTGGCTCGTTCCTTCACGGTTGGCGTCACCAAAAGCCTGGATTTCCCAATCACTGGGTCCACCATCACCGGGATAAGCGATTCCAGTACCAGAACACAAGCCCAACCTAAATCGTTATTGTTGTTCTTCTCGCTCTTGTCGCCCCTCTTGTCCACCGGAAACACCACCGATATCGCTTCCAACACGAACTTTGCCGGATCTACACACTCAGCCAGAGCCAAAGGCATCTGAGCCCTCAAAGCCTCCAATTCTTTCTTCTTCCCAACAACAAAACCCCAAAACCCCGAGGCATCCATTCTGAGACAGAAGGATTTCAACTTCAAAAGCAAGCCGTCCCCATTATCAACCTCTCCATTTTCATCATCATCATCCGGAGAGTCCACTTTCTGGAGCACCAACAGAGCAGCTTCCTTGTTCTTCTCGACATTCCCCAGTGCGATCTCGAAGCTGCCGTCGATGGTAACCTCGCGCTTCTCAAGCCGATGGAGTGACTCCTTGGTCTGGTGGTCGAGGGTCTGAATCTTGGTCTTGAGGGCCTGGGGACTTCTTGAGAAGGTCTTGTTCGAGAAAGGAGAAGTGGTCGGAGAGCTCCTTCCAGAGTAGGGTGCAGCTGGTCATAAGAGAGGTTTGCCTCTGGAAATCGTCGAAGCTCGGCCGAGCCAACTCGGTCAACTCGCCGGGATCGGGGATGGACCCCATACTGGGTATACTGTACCTCAGTAGTCGAAGCGAGAGGAGGATGAAGAAACCCTAATGGTGAAGGAAAGAAGAGGGGATGAAAGGACGGAGGAGTGGGAGAAAGCAAAGCTAAATGGGGGGAGAAGAGCAGCCGAAGAGATGACGTGGAAGGGGAATGAGGGGACACGTGGGATGGAGGGTGCTAAAATGCGCGAGGAGTACCAACCGCGTAGGGCTAGGGTTAGGAATAGAAATAGAAAGGAGATCATAGAGTAAAGTGAGGTGTGGTGGAGGAGTTGGTGGCGCAGGATAAGGGAAAGGGGGAAGGAATGTTTGGATGGCAGTAAACTGTGGAGTGAACTTTCCCGGAAATCGAAGTTAGATCAGAAAAGTAGAGAGAGAGAGTGAAGTTGGTGGGACAGGGAGAGTGACCACCACATGGGAGGCGTCAGACATGGTAAAGAATTTGCCGGGTCCTGGCATTACAGGTGTCTGTTTTTTTTTTTAATGACGTTTGGTTTAGTAACAACGTTGTCAATTAAGTGACGTTTAGTTTATCTTTTTATAAAATATTTTTAAAATAATCATAATTTATAAAAATAAAGTTTAAATAAAAGTAGAGTAATTTACTAAAAAACTGTTTGAATAAAAAAAAAATGATAATTAAAAAGTACAGTTACGTTTTTAAAAATGACAACCAAATAGGCACTAAGTAATGAGTAAGGGCTCGTTGGTACAAATAAATTTTTTTTTTATATGGAATGAATGATGGAAAGAAAATGATAATTGGAATAGGAATAGGAGTGAAAACATATTTTAAAAGTATATTTAATATTAAAAAAAATTTAATATAGAAAGGAAGCCATAATATATTTAAAGATAATAATATTCCTAAATAAAAAATAAATTAACAAAATATTCTCCTTTTTTCAAAAATAAAAAAAATGGAAAACTCTAAAATGGAGACAAAGGATATGAAGATGCCGTCTTTGGAAATAATAGCCCTCAATGTTGTCGATCTGTGCAATGAAGATAGAGACGCTGCAAATATATGCAACGGAGACGGGGGAGATAGCGGAGAGTTGATTTGTGCAATGAAGACAATAGTGGTGAGATCTTGTATGGCGGTGGCAATGAAAAAGCAAATATGAAAATCTTCTAGCCCCCCACTGGAATTTGTTCTGGTTGATGGTGACAAATGCTGAAGGTTGATGCCGGGAATTTGTTCTGGTTACAAGGGCAATTAGGTAAAAAATAGAAGAAGTTTCTATAAGGTTGAAAATTCCTCTAACTCCCCACTCGAATGTATCTTCCTGTGTTTAATGGAAAATGAGCTTTCCCTGGAAGCTCATTACAGCGTACCAAATGAGGCACTTTGCTTCTTCATTTTTCCTTTTCCCTCCCCTCACACAAATTCTTGTGTCCCAAACGAACCCTAGGAATATAAAAAAAATCCTAACAAAAAAAAAGAGTCGGAATATAAATATAGTTAATTTTAATTAATTGAGAGTTGAGTTAATATAAATTTATTTAAAGAATATATATTCAAAGACTACTATAACTATGGTATATGTTAATAGAGCAACAGCGTCAAAAATACAAATCCTTCCTAAGTTGACGCTTCCAAAAAAAATCTAACCATTATTCTTGTATAGATTACAATAGCTATTAAGGGCATGTTTGATACACATAATTAGTTTTTATAGAATGAGAATAGGAAAGAGAATGAAAATGGGAATAGAATAAAGAATAAGAGTGTATTTTAAAAGTACGTTTGGTACATTAGAAAATATGAATGGAATCTTAAAATAAGTTTTGTTTGATGTGTTAGAAAATGAATGGAATGAAAAATTTAAAAAATCAAAAGACAATAATGCCCCCTCACATCTTCATCTTCCTCCTGACTCTTTCTCTTTGTTGGACAAAAATCTTCCTCAAATCAAACCCACCCAGAAAATCAACAAAACAAAAGAACATAATTAAAGAGATGATAAACATATTTAAAATTCATAAATCCAATCAAATAGACAAAAAATATGAATGGCACTCTCTCTTTGAACAAAACCATCTACTTTCAACACACCACATAATAGCTGAATGGCAAACAATTAAAAAGAAAGGTTCAGCTAGCTACTCAACAACAAAAACAATTTTGGATCATACAATATAAAACAAAACAAAAAACCCAAAAAAAATGAAGAAGCCTCAAATTTGTCTTCCATAAAAAAAATCTTCTAAATTTGTGGTTTTCAACTGCATTCATTGCAGGAGAGAGAGGAGTGACGATGAAGTAACAAATGGAGAGACCAAATCTGGAGAGACTATATTTAGGCGGTGTTTGACAAACCCAAGAGGTTTGACTTTTAGATCTGGACGGCATTGCAAAAGCTGACGGTGGAAGGAGAATAAGTGCCTGTTTGGATTTAAGGCAAAAGCGCTTATAGGGAAAAAAAAGTGCTTATATTCAACTTTACCAAACAGTCACCGCGTTTGCATAATAGCTTCTTCAGTCTAGAAGCTCGATTGTAATAAGCTGGAAGGGGGCGCTTATAATAATCACTTTTGGCATATTATTACCGTTAGAAGCATTTAATGCTTCTTTTACCCAACATTTTCACCAAACCGCCCTGCAGCTCGCGGACCAAAACACCTTCGACTGCTTCTTTTACCCAAGGTCGTCTGCTCCACAGACCTTCGGCTGTGCTTGGCTCATCACCGCACGAAACCACCATCGGCGGCCTCCTGCAAACTCGGAACAAGGTTGGCTTCTCTTCTCCATCGGTTCTCACGGAGTCACAACCCCATCGGCCTCATGCAAAATCTCGCACAGTCACCGTCTTCGCTTCTCCGGTGGTTCTCACGGCGGAGATCCCCCTTGGGCCTCCTGCAAAGGCTCCCACAGTCATCTTCTTCTCTTCTCCTTTCGTTATAACGGCGGAGAACCCCCATCGGCCTCCTGCAAAATCCTCCACGGCCGTCCTCTGCCTACATACCCCTGTGTCTCAGATCCGGTCATCCTCTTGGCCAAACTCGTGCTATAAATCACTCTGCGTCGTCCTCTCTTGCTCATTATCGCCGTGAACTGTGCCTTGTCGTATGTATCTCACCACTGCGTCTCAGATCCAGTCATGCTCTCAGCCAAACTTGTGCTCTAAATCACTTTGCCTCGTCCTCTCTTTGTCATCGTTGCCGTGAACTCTGCCTTCTCATCCTTTCTCACCACCGTGTGTCATCATCTTTAGTGTTGCAGAATCCTCCGAGGAACTTCCTGGCTTCATCATTGTTGGTGCCTTTGATCTCTGGATCTGGGACTCAAGGTATGTTAATATTGCTTGATCTGCGAGAGATGGACTGAAATCTGTGTCCTCCATATGCATCTGATTTGGAAACTGATCTGAGAGGTCTCACGCTCCACTGTGATTTGCTTACAGCTTCATCATCGGCTGTGGGTGTGTTGCCTTGTCCTGTGTCTTCTACCTCCGTGGGTGGGTGTGCTTGGTCTGTGAGTATACTCTATTCTTCCCTTTGTTTCAGTTATGCTATATGCTGAAAATATACAAAAATGTACTGGCTTGCTCGATGGGTGTGCTTGCTTGGTGTGCTAAGATGGAAAGGTGGTTATTTTCTTATATACATTCATAGTTAGTAGAGTGTAGTTGCATTTGAATATTTGCATCTCAACTCTTTTCTGTTTTCATTATCAACGTTATGTAATGGTTGATTTGTTTTTCTGTAGTGTGTTTATTTATTTTCCATTTGTGTCGCCGCATCCTCTTAGCTTGTGAGGTGTTATGTTGATCGTTTAAAGTAAACTGATGTATAAAAAACATCAATTGGAGATTCTTCTTTGTATTGACTATCAGTGAATTTGTTGTTTATATAGTCATGGGTAGTGAGAAAGTCAAAGCAACTTGGGACATGAATGCAACTGAAAGTTTGATCAAACTATGTGTGGAACAAGTTCAAAAAGGGCAGCGGCTAGGCAGTAGTCTAAATAAAACTGGATGGGTTGTTGTAATAGCTGGATTTAAGGAAAAGACTGGCAGGAATTACACTAGGGCACAACTTAAGAATAGGTTAGATGTTCTTAGAAAAGATTGGACTTTATGGTGCAAGATGCTAGAGAAAGAGTCAGG
Source organism: Adenanthera pavonina (assembly GCA_026686845.1). NCBI lineage: Eukaryota > Viridiplantae > Streptophyta > Magnoliopsida > Fabales > Fabaceae > Adenanthera > Adenanthera pavonina. Next base: position 8,646,817 of record JAIVEN010000026.1, on the reverse strand, counting down.
TGTAGGGTGGCTTCCTGGGCAACAAACTATTGATGCATATGATTCATGGTGGGAGAAAAAGATTTCGGTATGTAGTATACTTTATTTGATGTTATAATATGTCTACTTTATTGTACTTTAGTGTAATATATTGTACTAATTATATGTAAATATGCAGGAAAATCCAGAATGTAAGAAATTCAGACATAGAGGACTTCAATTTGAGGATGAATTAACAATATTATTTAGAAGTGTAGTGGTAAGTGGGGTGCATGCATGGACACCGTCATCAGGGACAGTACCTGATGATGTTGCAGCAGATGATGATGTGTACCATTCATATGTAGACCTACAGGAAGGATCAGGAGATAGTAAGAAAGATCTCGGTAATGATACATCTAGACAAAGTGCTGTAGTGAGTGTTGAGCTTGGGGATATGAACTTGAACACTTCCCACGGGTACTCCAGTGAAAGAAGCAGCGACAAGAGAAAGAGGATGGGACCTTCAGAAGGAAGGAAAAAACAAAAAGCCACCAATACAGGGCAGATAGTTGATGCTATCAGTAGAATTGCTGATGCACAGGAATCGCGAGGAAAATAGAAGGCCTCAACATCTATGGGTGAAGTTATGGCTCAATTAAGTTCAATAGAGGCTGTCTATAGTGATCTTGACTGGTATTCCAAATGTTGTGAAGTCCTCTCAGACCCCACCAAAAGGGACATCTTTGTACATTTAAGACATGATGAGGAAAGATTGTTGACCTGGTTGAAGCTTGCTGCATCTAGAATTTAGGACAGTTAACTTTAGTTTTAAAATGTGACTTGTAGAGTTCCTATGAGGATGTTCAACTTTATTGCTATTTTAGGATGTTCAACTTTGTTATATTAGGTTGCTTATTGTGACTTTGTTATAAATGTGACTTGGATATTTGCCTACTTTAGAGTGAAGTATAATTTTAGTTCTCTACTTTTTTTCAAAGAATTATGAAAAACATGATGTTTTCTAAATATTAACTTTAATATTTCACCTTCCAGGTTTGAAGAGTTAAATGGGAGACTCAGACTCATTCGAAGATGATTTTAATGAAGTTGCAAACGTCACTGCATTAGTTGGGTTGTATGCGGTAAAACATTTATGTAAGGAGCCCTGAAGAACTAGTAAATATACAGGTCATGTGTGGGTAAATGAAATTTTACAAGGTCATCCTATTCGTTGTTATGAGATGTTTCATATGGAAAAGAATGTATTTTATCAACTTTGCAATGAATTGGTCGAAGAACATGGGTTAAAGGGAACTAGGAGAATGGGGGTGCAAGAAATGCTTGCAATTTTTTTGAACATGATTGGGCATGGGGTTGGAAATAGGATGCTACAAGAGAGATTTCAACACTCAGGATAAACTATAAGTAGACATTTCCATCGAGTCTTAGCGGCTTGCCTTAGACTAGCAACAAAAAATATTAAGCCCAAAGATAATAGATTTCGTGGTGTACCATCAAAAATACGGCGTGATAAGCGATATTGGCCGGTTTTCAAAAATGCTATAGGCGCTATTGATGGTACTCATATCCCATGTGTTGTTGCTCCTAGTGAACAACCGAGATTTATTGGAAGAAAAGGATATCCAACATAAAATGTAATGGCTGTATGTGATTGGGACATGTGCTTTACTTTTGTGTTAGCTGGATGGGAAGGCACCGCACATGATGCTTGTGTTTTTGATAATGCCATCACAACGGCTTCCATGAATTTTCCACACCCACCTAAAGGTATGTTTCTTATTAATACCTTTATCTATTATTGAGTTGCCATTACAAATGTTCGACAATGTTTCTATTGACCATTAGGTAAATATTATTTGGTGGATGCTGGTTATCCAACACCACCTGGATATCTTGGTCCATACAAACGTGAACGCTACCACATTCCAGATTTTCGGCGTTCCTCTGGATATGCGAACAATAATGAACGATTCAATTATTACCATTCCAGTTTAAGATGCACTATAGAAAGGTCTTTTGGGGTTTGGAAGAACAGATTTCCAATTTTACATCGCATGCCTAGTTACAAATTTCAAACACAAGTTCAGATAGTATGTGCAACAATGGCTATACACAACTTCATTAGAAAGAATTCCCAAACAGATTCTGAATTCTTACGATTTGAAATTGAAGATGTGGTTCAGCAAGATGGTAATGATGGTGATGAGTATCAACCCGCATCTGGAAGTTCAACTATGACATCCTCAAGAGAAATGGATTATATTCGTGATTTACTTAGAGATCAAATTGTCCAATCTTTACAAAACAATTAGTTATGTATAATTATTTTTTAATATTAAACTTTAGAAATTTTAATTTTTATTTTGACATGAATACTACAATTCTAATTATGTAATATTTTCATATTATTCATAAATTAGAATTTTACATACACAACTATTAAAATTTTATTCCATTACATAATATTATTATGTATAAATAATTCATTTATAAAAAAAGTAGCATTATTTAAGGACCAGGGGCATTTAAGACATTTCAAGTCAATATCTATCAAAAAGTGATTTTCAGAATCTTTATCCAAACACAATCAATTATGGAAAATCACTTTTTAAGTTTAACTTATCCAAACACAAATCATTTTTTTACATAATCACTTATTCTCATAATCACTTATACATAATCACTTATGGATATAATCACTTATGGAAAAACTAATCCAAACACACCTTAAGGGGGAGTGCTAGTGCCAACGTCAGTCCTTCCCAAGTATAAATGCAACATCAAACAAAGATTGAACTATTACTTGACGAGATGGCGCACCTTTCTCCATCTTTGTCAAGATATTTCTATTGATAGCTAACATGATGCTCCACCGTGGAATATTGCTCCATGTGATAAGACGGGTTCTATGGGGGTATTATGGGACACAAAATTATGGTTCTCAGGAATGTGAAAAAATCCATCAACCCCTGATGGAAGAGACGTTCTCGTGTTTAAAGGAAAATTTGGTTCCCAAGAAGAATTATTGCTACACACCAAGCCAAGTATTTTGGCCTTTCCATTGCAGATTCCTTTTCCATCCGACAAATTCCTTCGTACCAAACAGGCAATAGGAGTACTGTTACCAATCAATGTTTAATAATAAATTAAATAATAGTCTAACATTTCAGACTAATCTACCAATATTAAGTAGTGAGTGAGTCATCTGTGATCTAATATCTAATAAGCAAAAGACAGATTTTCTTTAACATATGTTTTTTACTTTTATAATTATAATATTTGTTGTCTTATTCTAATACATGGACAAGACCATTAAATTATAGACTCATCTACAATATTTTTTGTATCATCAATAGGCCATGTTTGGTACATAGAAATGAAAACTCTGGAATGGGAATAGGAGAGAGATTATGAAATGGTGTGTTTGGTGTGAATGATTGAAATGGTTATGGAAATGGTTAATTCCCTTGTATAAGGGAATCAACAAACCCGCTAGTGACTTAGGGAATGAAAAGCCAGGAATGGGGATTAAAATTTTCAAACAAAAATGCCCTTAACTTAAACACCAAATTACTCCAATCCGTTGCCTCTGACTTCTTCCTCTCCATTTGACGTCAACACCAAGTAACCCCAAGCTTTTCTCTCAATGATGACGATGGTGATAGCAATTGCAATGGCGAAGATGATGACAACATCAACGACAACATTGCTCCATGCTCCAGCTCTACTGTCATCGAGCACCCACCTTCATCTTCTTCATCATTGAGCTTCCCAACTGTTGTCAAGCACCCACATCCAAATTTGAACCTTGGTTGATGACTACCTTCAATTTCTATATATCTGTCATCGTCAAACTTCTCCTTTGCCTCGACCAAGCTCCTCCATTGCCTTTTCTGACAAAACTAAATTGCTATCTTCACATTCATTTTTACAAATTAGATTGGTTTTTTTCCCCTTCTTTGATTGGCTTGTCTGCTATATGGATGGAGGAAGGAGGGTGGCTGAGGAAGATAGTGGTGACTGTAGTCACTAACAACAGATGAAGAAAGAAGAATAAAGGGATTTGTTTTAATTTGAGGGTATTTTAGTTATTTTTGTAATTTTTATCTCTTTTTTTATTCCCATCACATTTTCTTAACATATTTAACATACATTTAAAACTCATTTATATCCCTAATCCCATTCCCAATTTCATGCTATTAAAAATTATTCCACGTATCAAATGGGGCCTCAAGTATGTTCAAGGTTGAACTTGTTTTCTAAAGAAATTAATTGTCTATTTTAAAGTTAACCTTTTGAGGTATCATTTATTTCGGTGTCTTTTTTTTTTAATGTGTTTTTTATTAAATTATTTCATTGTCTTTACTTGTATACTTGCTTATTCAAGTCGGGAACATTTTCTGGTCCAAAAAAAATTGTTGGCCAAAAAAAAATTTCATATATTATTTATAATTTGTAATTTACATTTATAGGACTTAAATAACTTGTTAATAAAAATATAATTGTGTCAGGAAAACGAAGTACTTACCACTTTTGGAATAGTGGTTTTTTTTTGGGAACAAATTGGAATAGTGCTTAATGGAATTGCAAGCTCCGTTTTTTTTTTTTGGTGAGGAAGCGTATTAATAATTAATAATTGCATATTATGATTGTATACTCTTACAACTATATATTAATTATACAATTGAATAGAAATTACTTAAATACTTCAAAATAAAATGTAAACAAATGACCAAATGGGAGTATTAAGGATGTATTTGTTGATTGTTGCAAGAAAAAAGGTGGCCAAAGATTTGTTTAAAAAAAAGATGAATCTGTTATTGTTGAGAGCTTTCTTTTAATAATGTAGGAAAATAGTCGTTTAGAGTCAAATTCCAATAAAATTTGTTCTGGAAAGCATCATTGATGGATAAAGTATTTAAAACCAATCTGAATAATCGCTTTCAGTATTCAGAATAATTATAATAAGTATATATTCTTACAATACTAAAAATATAAATAAATAATTAAAAACAAATTATTTAAACATTAAATTAAACTAAATACTATGAAAATAAAATTAAGAACTCGTCAACCTAGGGTCAAAAAACATAAATTATAGTGTGTATTCAATAATGGACATAAGAAATGTATAGATCTTTCCCACACAAAAAAGAAAACAAAAGAAATGTATAGATCTGAATATTATAATAGCTGAAAATAGCTAAATATGGAATTCTATTATAAAATTTATTATATTATATAAATATAAAATAGATGAGTACTGTTATTGTATTATTTCTTAATTATTATTAATATGACTGTTAATTTATTTTTTAAAGTATATTTAATTTTAAAAAAATTGGAACTTTCATATAAATGCATGGAATTGCCATTGGTAACTACTAACTACAAAAACCAACATCCTAATATCCTTCATAAGTAATAATAATTAAATGAAGTTATGTGAATTGCGGAGTGAAAAACTAATCATATTATTCAAAATTTCTGAATATAGCCCAATTGACTTTCTAAATTGGGAAAATTCTAAATAAATATCACAAAAATTTAATAATTTAAAAAATATACATAAAACTTACCCTAATTACTATTAAATATCTAAGTATCTAATTGAAAAAATTTTTTTGCCATGAGATTCTCTTTTCTTGCCCATGAAGTTGGGATAAAAATATATTAGATTAGTTACAAATATAGGAGAGTCACTTGGAACTCCATGATAAGTAGTTACAAATTAACTTGAAACAAATAAAATATAGTTAGATAGCTTATTTCCAAATGATCTTTGTAGGTTTACTTTTTATATGTTTGCAAGTGATACTTTTAGTAAATTTAATAGGAGAAAATAAAAATTTCACGTTAAAAAAATTTCATTTAGGTGTCTAAATATCTTATGATAATTAAAAATATTTTGAAAATATATTATATCTAGAGCATTTAAATGTCACTTTCCCTTTTAAATACTACTAAGTATATTTGGAGTGCTTATGAATTTAATTTTAAAGGTAAATAATTAATTTATTTTTTATTAAAAAAAGAAAAATAAAAAGGCAAAAGGTTGCGGTTAGGTGTGTACAGAAATCAGACAGAAGGACAGACGCACGCGTACAAAGCACAAGGAAAGGCATGCGAAAAATAAATAAATAAATCAATCAATCAATCAATTTACTAAAAAGTTTTAAATCATGAAAATATTTATTTAAAGTTTCTAACACTAAAAAAGTATTATACTTAAATCTCATATTTAAAAAAATAAGTATAAAAATTTTTATTATTAAGTATAAAATTATAAAGTATGAATATAAAATATTAGAGTGTAATTTTATATTTAATATTAAAGTTTTTTATTTTTTTTCATAATTTTATATTTATTTTTCAGAATTTCATACTAATTTTGACCACAGGATTTGAATGTAATATTTGTAGTGTTGAAATTTTTTAATAAATATTTTTATGTTTTGAGATTTAGTGTTTGTTTGGATAACACCCATAAGTGATTATGAGGTGAAATAATCACTTATAGAGAGAAGTTGTCAAACACATTCTACTTTTTAATAAGCACTTATACCTTAAATAAGTGCTTAAAGAAGAAGCCAATTTTTTCTACTTATAACAATCACTTATCCTCCTATAATCACTTATTTCACTTTTTCTTCTCATTATTCACCTAATAATTACTTAAACTATCTAAATCCAAACACATTTCTTTTTTCAAAATCACTTATGGGGTAAAAATATCCAAACATAAATCATTTTTGACATAATCACTTATTCTCATAATCTATTATGAATAAACACTTATCTTCATAATCATTTATACATAAACTAATTCAAGCACACCCTTAATAATGATTTTCCCATCAATCAATAAGTGCTTGTTTGGATAATCTTCATAATCACTTATGGAATCTCATAAGTGATTATGTGCCAGAGTTTTCAAATGTAAACTATTTTTCAAAAAACACTTATACCTCAAACAAGTGCTTATGAAAAAAGCTAATTTTTTTTATTATGATAATCACTTATTGTTGAATCAAGTGTTTTTTATGATTCCAAACAATTGGAGCTTGGAAGGAAAATATTAAATGAGTACAAGAGATTTCAAGTGAAGAAATCCAGGAAGAAATGAGTACAAGATTAATTTGTAGGATTTCTCACAGTATTCACAAAGTAAAAGGCTTTGATCTTGCATCCACTGATTTTAAATAAATGTTTTTCAACAATCTTATGTTAACTTATGATAAATTTGAAAAATACTCACTAACAAACGAATTTTAAACTGTTAAACTTCATATATTTCTTTGAAAATTTGAACTTTGATAACTGAAATTTGAAGTTACAGAGATGTTGCCTCTAACAAACGAATTTCAGCATGTTGAAATTCAAATTTTAGGTCAAGGAAAATTTGTGAAAAATGAAAAATTCGTCTGAAGTTATGTCAAAGTTCATATGAAATTAAAGTGCAAAAAGAGTTCAAAGTCAGTCTCTCTGACAGACGAACTTTGATTTTAAAAATTTGAACTTTCGGATGAAAATGTATAAGTCTAATTAGATGTCCCTCTGACAGACGAATTTTAGTTTTGAAAATTTGAACTTTGGAATGAAAATGTATATGTCTGATTAGAGGTTTCTTTAACAGACAAACTTTGAAGGCTCAAAATTCGAATTTCGAAAAGAAGAACCTTTGTGTCATATTAAGTTGCTCATTGACAGACGAATTTTAGATCCCCAAAATTTGAATTTTGAGTGTATTGTAGCATTATAGAACAATTGTTCATACTTATCAGAAACACGTTAAACTTGAAAATTCGTATGTTCTAACTTGGGAAATATTTGTCAATATCAAAATTCAAATTTCAACTTTAAACAGACAAACTTTGAAGTTCAATGTTAAAGTCTTTGCGAAATTTGTCTATTGACACTCCAAAATTTGAACTTTGGATGTCATATGCATTAAATGCGGTTGGTGAACGACTATTTTTGCAGAGTAACCATTGAGTAACGTCTCTAACGGTTAGATCTTATCTCTAACGTATAGTTAAGACATAAATTTATAAATAGAACTTCATTTGAAGTTATGGGTAACAAATTTACATTGTCTATATTGACACTCTGCCAAAATCATTAGACAAAACCTTCTACTCTTTTATACTTCATTTATTGCACTTCAACTGTCAAACAAACTCTATATTAGAGAGTTTTTTTTATTGTAAATAGTTTTATTTTCATCTGGAAGAAAGATTTTCTTATAAGGGGATTTCATGAGGGATTTGGGAAGCACTTAACTAAAGTGCAGAGTGAGAATTTATAAGCTCTTAGAACAGAGCACAAGGTTGTATAGTGGCATTACAAGGAGTCCACTGAATTATTGCTAGATAGTGAAAAATCTCAAGTGTTAGCTTGAAGACTGGACGTAGGTCAAGAGAAAGAGACCGAACCAGGATAAATCTTTATGTCTTTCTTTCCTCTACCTTGCTTACTGCTTTATTACATTTTGCATTCTATTTTTCTACAATTTTTACTTTCACTACTCTTTTATAATTTTGTAGAAAATTTTCAAATTTCCCAATTCACCCTCCTCATGGGAAGTCAACAGATTTAATACTTAGTTCCCATAATCACTTATTTCACTTTTCCTTCTCATTTCTTTTCTTATCTATCCAATAATCACTTAAACTATCAAAATCAAAATATATTTTTTTTTTCTCAAAATCACTTATGAGGTAAAAATATCCAAACACAAATCACTTTTGATATAATCACTTATATACTCATAATCTATTATGATTAAGCACTCATGTTCATAATCATTTATATATAAGGCAATTCAAACCAATGAATGAAAAATCAGACCGGACCGGCTGGTTCAATTGGGAACCGGCATTTGGTCCAGTCAGGTCACAGGTGCAGACTGGAGGTTCTCAGAACTGACCAAGAACTGACTAAAATCGGTATAAAACCGATTTGAACTGGTATAGATTTTTTTTTTGAAATATTTTTTTATTTTTAAAATAAGATAACATTATTTTTAGTACTAAGTAGCATTATTTTTTGTATAAATTTTTTTTCTATATTATAGTATATTATAAGTACTATTATGATACATAATTATTGATAATGTAAATTTACTTAATAAATAATATGAAAATAGAATCTAAATTGACTATTTTGAATTCAAAATATAACTATAGATGAATATTAACTTATTTAAATTTTAATATTAGGTTACAAAACTTATTAATAATATTTTTAAGTTTCTATATATTTTTAAATTTACTTTTTATTCTAGATTGAATGTTAATTTTATAATCATGGATAAATATCTATTATATTTTTTATCTATATTATTTAAAATGGATCAATTTATTCACAACCGGTTCGATTCAAGTTCGACCATTGAACCTTAAACCATTGCCTTATCAGGTTCAATGGCTAGTTCGATTTTTAATATCTTCATTCAAACACACTCTAAAGAAGAAAGAGTGTACAAAACCTGATGGTATCTCAAGTTTCACTTTTATATCATTAGTGACCATAGTAACCTCCACATCTGTGCTCCTACATACTCAATCCTTACCCCTTTTATCATTATTATCCCTCCATGCTCATACATACTTTTTTTTTCTTAAAAAGAAGTAATTTCTCTGACACTATGTCCTCCAAAATTTTCCACATACTAATAAGTTTGGATTGACTTATATATAAATTGTTAGGTTGGCTGGTTACCCAAGAGGGGGGTGAATTGGGTGATGCAAGATTTTCGCTCTTTTTGGATTACAACCCAATTTCACTAAGAGTGCAACAAAACAGGGATAAACAGAGAGATTTGTATGCAGCAACTAAATAGAGAAGATGAAGAACAATACACAACAATTTATACTGGTTCAGCCCAACCACTTGGCCTACATCCAGTCCCCAAGCCACCACTTGAGATTTTTCACTATATCCCATAGGTTTGATCCGGGCACCTATGAAGCCTCAGTACATTCCCACAAGCTTCAGTAGGCACTTGTGAAGCCACTCTCCTCACACCCTTACAAGATGTGTAAATCCCTTAGTGTTTCCCCCACACTAAGATTCTACCCAGAATATGTAGAAAGAAATATTTACAAAATGAAAACTCTCTTGAAGAATAGAAAATACATTGAAAGTTCACTCTATTGAGGTGGGTTTTTCAAACAATGCTGAGATAGAAAGATTTTACAAATTGTTGCAGCATTTTCGCATAAACTCTCTTAAGATTGTTACCCATAAGTTCAAATGATGTTCTATTTATAGTTTTGTAGTGTAATTAGACATTAGACACAAGATCTAGCCATTAGAGACGTTACCCAACGGTTATTCTGCAAAACTAACAGTTTACTAACCACATTTAATGTTTCTAACATTCTAAAATTCAAATTTTGGATGTCAACAGATGAATTTTGAAGATACCGAAAGTTAAAGACTTTAACGTTGAACTTCAAAGTTCGTCTGTTATAAAGCAAAGTTTAAATTTTCATCTTTAGAAAATGTTTCTATATTGGAACATACAAATTTTCAAGTTTAAAGTACTTCTGGTAAGTGTGAACAGTTGTTCCATATTACTACAGTGCCTTCAAAGTTCAAATTTTGGTGCCCAAAATTTGTCTGTCAGTGAGCAACTCAATATGACACAAGTTTTTTCTTTCGAAATTCGAATTTTGGATATGGAAGTTTGTCTGTTGGCTGTTCAAGAAGTATTTTCGCGTTTTTGGAAATTCAAAATTTGAATTTTCAAAGCTAAAATTCGTCTGTTATACTTGGAGTTCGAATTTTAGATATGAAAATTTGTCTGTTGGCTTTTCTAGAAGTATTTTCACATTCTGGTGTTTCGAAATTCAAATTTGGAAAGCCAAAATTTGTCTGTTGGACCTGAAGTTCAAATTTTAGAAGCCAAAATTCATCTGTCAGTGGTAAGCTCAACTTAGCACAAAGGTTCTCTGTGAAATTCGAATTTTGGAGGCCCAAAATTCGTCAATCGGACGTGAAACCTCCGTAACTTCGAGTTTTACACTGTAGATAATTTTGTAAAAGCTATAACTCTCTCATTTTAACTCCAAATTAAGCAAATAACCTATTGTTGGAAAGCTTTCAATGTCTACTTTCAAATGTAATAAGGTTCAAAAACAAACGTATTCTGTGAGACATGATCAAAATAATAATAAGAGGTCAAAACTGAAAATTTATATCTCACTACTCAACTTTAAATGACCATAGCTTTTTCATATGATATTTGTTTTGAGTGAAATAACCTTCTTTGAAAAGCTTATTAAGTCTAGTTTCACATGAAATAAGTTTTACATCAAAGTCATATGTATTTTGAGAGATGAATTAAAAATACTAATTAAAGGTCAAATTCTAAATTCTTGAAAATCAGATTTGTTTAATCTAACTCATTTAAAACATATGGTAATAAGATTAAGTAATTTTAAAGATTAATCCCACCTCAAGACCTAAGTAAAAACAAAATATACCTAGTGACTAGGTCTTCAAATGTTGAGTTCCACTTCCACTTGATCATTTCCTTCTTGGGATGCTCCTTTCTGATCTTCCATTTTTGGAGAATCCTTTCTTTTCTTCTTTCTTGAGTGAAGCATGATATTGATTTCCATTTCTGTATTTCAATGCTCACTTTTCTTACTTGGACCAACCTACATTTAATATATTACACTTACAAACCAAGTAGTTAGTCCAGTTTATATATCCAACTTATATTATTCATTGTAAAAGTAAAGTGGATATATTTGCACATAGCATGATATATATTCATTATAACTATAATTAAATACATGCTAATGCACATTTTACTTCTTTAAGGAATATATGTCAAATACATATGATGCATTTGTTCTTTATTATTCTATATTTGTCATCATCAAAACTTATATTATACTAAACCTTATAATCTCCCCCTTTTTTATGATGACAAATCACTAGTGAAAAATATGCTTAATAAATTATTAACACATATAATGTAGATTAATTCAAATAATTCTAGATTAAGCATATGCATATTTTTCACATAACTTCTCCCCCTATTTGACATCAATAAAAAGATTTGAAAAATAACAAGTACCTCTTCTCACTTTATTTGTAAGGTTGTACCAGTAAGCATAGATGTCTGGGGTGTTTCAAGCGTACATAAAAACTTAGACTAAAATGTAAATTATCATCAAAACTTATTATACATTGTATGTTCAGACTATGTCTAATTTTTACTGATTTCAAAATTGATACTAATTGTTACCAATTATTTTCAAAATTGATACCAATGGATAGTGATATTCAAACTAATTTCAGTTGTTGCTTGAAAAATATTATGATACCAAATGTTATGATACTTCTTGTCAAGATGATCATGATATCCAAGCATCACAAGAGGTATCTCAGATTTGAAGAGTTGTTACCTTCTTCCTTTATGATCAAGGAGAGATGTTGAAACATCATTGCTCCCTTTAGCAGATTAGAGTTAAGCAACAAAACTCTCCATAGTAAAATGAGGTGAGCTAAAGCATAAACAACTTAATTTCAGAAAATGCTCCCCCTCAATCTATGCATTTCATAATGATAAAGCCAAGACAGCATAATCCATCAAATATGCATGCTCATTCAATCAGTACATGATATAGGCATTATGATTGAAGTATTTCTTTCAAAATTAGAAAGATCTTTTAAAAACTTTTACATGCAAATTTAGATGCTCCCCCTAAACATGAGCATTTATTCAAATATACATGCTTTTCAGATCATGGCTTAAATCAAAATTAGTATATAAGAGGAATTTTAAAAAGCACACAAGTTTAGTTATAAAGAAATGGACTTGTGCAAATACTGAACTTTTCAGTAAATACTATCATATTCAAATAATTCATCATTTGAACCAGAACCATACTTTATTTTAATAACCTCAAATAACAGAACCAAACAAGCATATATATATATATATGAATGAAAATTTGTTAAACACTTACAAATCAGCTTGGTTAATAGCTAATTTCTTCCCTTTTCAGTATGATTCCAATTGAGCACTTTAGATACTTCATTTTTGTGAGGTTTTCACTATTTAGCCTAGGGAGTACCTGCAAAAGCAGAAGGGAAAATCCTTTTTCTTTCTTTGGTACCCTTTCTAACTTGGGTCCACTAAAGGTCAGTTTGAATATATAGGACCAGAGTTCAATCTTACCCAATTATATATATATAACGCAATAATTGAAAAGGGTAAGGATCAATGATTACCAAAGATTATTTCCTTGTTATTCTTGACTTGTATGCAGTGTAGTATTCCTCATGTCTTCTTTTTGCATACAGACCAATGCCTTTTGAATTTTTGCTCTTTCTCTTCTCAAGGTAAGTAGTATGGTTTCCATTTGAGTTGCTTCCTTAAGATGAGTGAGAGAATTGCTTCCAGTGCTTCTCCATGTGATTTGCGATTATAGTTTTGGAGTTTTGAGAAGCTTTCCTTTTCAGCATCCTCTTTCTTGCACCAATGTATTCTTTCTTCTTGGATTGGTTTTGTATACATGAAATACTAGAAGAACATTTTGGTACCCACTTGTTTCTGGGTCCAGGAGGGTTAGTGGTATTCTTTGGAACTCATTTCATGCTTTTACTCAAACCATTTTTCCTTATGCTGCACAGATAAGCAATATGACCATTTTTACCACAATATGTGTATGATGGTGAGCTAAGCATTATATTAGGCACAAAGAATTTCGAACAGGATTTATTTTTCCCTTTAGACTCACTCCTATAGCCAGCACCCAACCTGTCGAACTTACAATTCTGTTTGCCAAGTGAAATATTCAACTTATCCTTTTCTTGGGTGAAATTGGCTATTACTCCAGTCAATTCCTTTTTTTCTTTATTTAATATATCACATGTAACACAAGAGGAAGTGTGGGTTTCATAGATATTTTCTAAATAATTTATTTTCTGTTTAAGTGATTCCTTTTCAGTCTTTTCAAATTGCAATTCATTTTCTAAGGAAATCACTTTCTTTTTACTGAGTGCAAGTTCTTTAGCTAATCTAATCAATTTATCATGTATTTCATTGTAAGCAACTTGCAACTCATCAACAGAGAATTCAGAATTAGATTCAGAATCAGAATTTGATACCTCATAATTGGATAGTGTGAACACCCCATTTTGTCCGGGCATTTTATAAAAAAAAACAAAAATAAAATAAAATAAAGTTAATAATAAATAATAATGTCTAAATGAAAAAAACAAACAAAAAAAATAAACAAAAAAATAAGAAGAAAGTTGCAAGAATTAAATAAATAAAATTATAACCAAGAAGAAAAAACACAAAACAAAACAACAAAAAATAACTAATTAAAAAAAGAAAGAAAAAAAAACTCAAAAAAAGAGAAGAGGGGTGAATGGTCTGGGTTTCAAAATACTGGGCTTAAAACGTAGCCCAATATTTCAAATCCACAAGGCCAATTGAAAAAACTAATAAAAAAAAAGAGAAGAACTTAAAAACAAAAAATGGGGCTAATATGAGGCCCAAATCCCACGATCCCACAATTGGACTCGTGGACTTCGGCCACTAAAGGACCCCCCTGGGCAGCTAGGGCAGAGGGCTGCAGACCAAAAGAAAGGGAGGCCACGGGACTGGAGAAGCTGGACACGCGAGGACTGGAAAAAAGAAAAGAAAAGGTGGAAGCAGGCAAAAGGAAAAGAGAAGCAGAGCAGTGGCAGGTCGAAAAAGAAGAAAAGAAAGAGAGGAAAAAGGAAGCAAAGACCCACGCGTGAACTGGAAAAGGGAGGCGGAGGCTGAGAGAAAAAGAAACAGGGGGCGTGCACGACACGGAACTGAACCGAAAACCAGATTTGTTCTCTTTTTTCCTTCCGTCGCATTTTTCTGGGTGCGACAGATAGTGCCATCAAGTATGGATAGGTATCCTCATCATCTTCATCTGAACTATTGCCCCAGATTGCAGAGGTATATGCCACTTTAGCTTTTTCACTCTTCTTTTCTGCATATCTCCCTCCTTGCCTCTTTGACTGGTACTTTAGCTTATTTGCATGGCAGGAGTGCTTTTGTTCCTGAAGCTCCTTCTTTTTTATTTTGAGGAATTTGCCAAATCTGATGGTCAACTCTTTTAGCTCATCCTCCTCATCATCACTGCTACTACCATCACTTTCATCATCAATATCATCATCTTCTGAGCTATGTGATGTAGTAGCTTTGAACATAAGCATTTTTCCTTTGTTTTACTGCTCCCACAGAAGGTCTAGTCTCCCTTCATGTTCAGCAAGGCTTCCAAACAATGCAGTGATAGATTGATATGATTCTCCTCTTGTGTTTTCAATAGCTGTCACTTTTGGTTGCCATTCTTTGGGTAGAGCTCTGAGTATTTTACATACTTGCTCTCTTTGTGTATAGCTCTTTCCCAAAACTGCCAGATGATTAACAATGTGAGTAAAATGAATTTAAAATTCTTTAATAGGCTCACCATTGTTCATCTTGAAGGCTTCATATTCAGCTGTAAGGGAGCTAAGCCTGTTCTCCTTGACTCCCTTGGTTCCTTCATGAGCAATCTCCAGAGCATCTCACATTTCCTTCGCTGTGTTGCAATATGACATTATGAAGAATTCATCTTGTGAAAGTGCACTGACCAAGAAGTGCTTTGCCATGAAGTTTAGCAGGACTCTTCACTTATCTACACCATCCCATTCTGCTTCTGACTTCTTTTTGTATGTGCCATCATTTTGCATTTTCTTTGGCATAAAGTCACCCTTCTGTATAACAGACCAGATATCTAGGTCAATAGATTGAAGATAAATCTGCATCCTCATCTTCCAGTATTCATAGTGTTTACCATTGAAGCCTGGAGGTCTGTTGACACTGTTCCCCTGTGGCAGTATGTTTTCTCCAAAACCAGCCATTTTGCTCCCTGATGATTAGATCTTTTGCTGGGAGTCCTAGCTTTGATACCAATTGTTAGGTTGTCTGGTCACCCAAGAGGGGGGGTGACGCAAGATTTTCGCTCCTTTTGGATCACAACCCAATTTCACTAAGAGTACAACAAAACAGGAATAAACAGAGAGATTTGTGTGCAGCAACTAAATAGAGAAGATGAAGAACAATACACAACAATTTATACTGGTTCAGCCCAACCACTTGGCCTACATCCAGTCCCCAAGCCACCACTTGAGATTTTTCACTATATCCCATAGGTTTGATCCGGGCACCTATGAAGTCTTAGTACATTCCCATAAGCTTCAGTAGGCACTTGTGAAGCCACTCTCCTCACACCCTTACAAGATGTGTAAATCCCTTAGTATTTTCCTACACTAAGATTCTACCCAGAATATGTAGAAAGAAATATTTACAGAATGAAAACGCTCTTGAAGAATAGAAAATACATTGAAAGTTCACTCTATTGAGGTGGGTTTTTCAAACAATGCTGAGATAGAAAGATTTTACAAATTGTTGCAGCATTTTCGCATAAACTCTCTTAAGATTTTTACCCATAAGTTTAAATGATGTTCTATTTATAGTTTTGTAGTGTAATTAGACGTTAGACACAAGATCTAGCCGTTAGAGACGTTACCCAACGGTTACTCTAAAAAACTAGCCGTTTACCAACCACATTTAATGTTTCTAACATTCTGAAATACGAATTTTGGATATCAACAGACGAATTTTGAAGATACCGAAAGTTAAAGACTTTAACGTTGAACTTCAAAGTTCGTCTATTATAAAGCAAAGTTTGAATTTTCATCTTTAGAAAATGTTTCTATGTTGGAACATATGAATTTTCAAGTTTAAAGTACTTCTGGTAAGTGTGAACAGTTGTTCCATATTGCTATAGTGCCTTCAAAGTTCAAATTTTGGTGCCCAAAATTTGTCTGTCAGTGAGCAACTCAATATGACACAAGTTTTTTCTTTCGAAATTCAAATTTTGGATGTGGAAATTCGTCTGTTGGCTGTTCAAATAGTATTTTCATGTTTTTGGAAATTTGAAATTCAAATTTTCAAAGCTAAAATTCGTCTGTTATACTTGAAGTTCAAATTTTAGATATGAAAATTCGTCTGTTGGCTTTTCTAAAAGTTTTTTCACATTCTGGTGTTTTGAAATTCGAATTTTGAAAGCCAAAATTCATCTGTTAGACCTGAAGTTCAAATTTTGGAAGCCAAAATTTGTCTATCAGTGGTAAGCTCAACTTAGCACAAAGGTTCTCTGTAAAATTCAAATTTCGGAGGCCCGAAATTCGTCTATCAGACGCAAAACCTCCGTAATTTCGAGTTTTACACTGTAGACAATTTTGTAAAAGTTATAACTCTCTTATTTTAACTCCAAATTAAGCAAATGACCTATGGTTGGAAAGCTCTCAATGTCTACTTTCAAATGCAATAAGGTTAAAAAACAAATGTATTCTGTGAGATATGATCAAAATAATGATAAGAGGTCAAAACTGAAAATTCATATCTCACTACTCAACTTTAAATGACCATAGCTTTTTCATATGACCTTTGTTTTGAGTGAAATAACCTTCTTTGAAAAGCTTATTAAGTCTAGTTTCACATGAAAAAAGTTTTACATCAAAGTCATATGTATTTTGAGAGATGTATTAAAAATACTAATTAAAAGTCAAATTCTAGATTCTTGAAAATCAGATTTGTTTAATCTAACTCATTTAAAATATATGGTAACAAGATTAAGTAATTTCAAAGATTAATCCCACCTCAAGACTTAAGTGAAAACAAAATATACCTAGTGACTAGGTCTTCAAATGTTGAGTTCCACTTCTACTTGATCATTTCTTTCTTGGCATGCTCCATTCTGATCTTCAATTTTTGGAGCATCATTTCTTTTCTTCTTTCTTGAGTAAGGCATGATATTGATTTTCATTTCTGTATTTCAATGCTCACTCTTCTTACTTGGACCAACATACATTTAATATATTACACTTACAAACCAAGTAGTTAATCCAGTTTATATATCCAACTTATATTATTCATTGTAAAAGTACAGCGGATATATTTACACATAGCATGATATATATACATTATAACTATAATTAAATACATGTTAATGCATATTTTACTTCTTTAAGGAATATATGTCATATACATATAATACATTTGTTACTTATTATTCTATATTTGTCATCATCAAAACTTATATTATACTAAACCTTACATAAATGATTATGAGGATAAATGATTATTTATAATATATTATGAGAATAAGTAGTTATATAAAAATAATTTGTATTTTGATATTTTTACCCCATAAGTGATTTTGAGAAAAAAATGTGTTTAGATTTTGGTAGTTTAAGTGATTATTGGGAAAATAATAAGAAGAAAAAGTGAAATAAGTAATTATGAGAGAATAAATGATTATTTTATTTAGAAAAAAGTAACTTATTAAAATAATCACTTAAATGACTATAAGTGGTTATTTTATTTTCTGGTGCATTTGGGAACTGATAAGCATAATCACTTTTTTTTTCTCCATGAACACTTTTTTTATGAATCCAAACAGGCAAATTACTGATTATTATTAACATAGTATCGTCGTATTATTTTTTTACATTCTATAAAAAATATATAATAAGAAATACATCAATAAATTATGATTTTGTTGTTGTATACCAGTTTTTTTTTCCTATAAGCCGGAAAGAAGTTGTATTCATGAATTCTGTTAGGTTGAGATGTACTCCAAAAAATTTCTTCCTCTCTTTCCCAATTTATATTTACTTACTTCACATGAATCTAAAAAAGTTAGTTGAAAGTCTTAATATTTTAGAAAATTATATTGATTTTATAAAATTACCCTTATTAAATTATGATTAATCTTAAATGTATATCTCTTAATCTCTCTTAATTATAACTCTTTTAAGTATTTTTACAAGGGTAAAATTGAAAAATAAATATAAAATAATATATAGATTTTATAAAATAATTTATATTTTAAAATTTTATTTTTTTAAAATTATATCTTATAATAAAAAATAGAGGTAGTAACAATTACGCTTACGGATCCTGCTTTATACCTGCCATTGATATTTTTGTTTACATTTGACAGTAGTAAAGTACGTAATAGTAATAATATATAAACGACGGCGATAATAAATATCACCAAAACAACAGCACAACTAGCCCGTTTGGTTTGCCTTTTTATAAAAGTACTTTTAGAATAACTACAGTTTACAAAAATGAAGTTTGGATAAAAGTAGAGAAGTTTTCTGAAAAGTTGTTTGGATGAAAAAGAAGAAAATAATGGTTAGAAAGTACAGTTTAGTTTGCAAAAATGCAAATCAAACACCCCCTAAATGAGTTCATTAACCAACAGTTCAACACTGAATGATACTTTTACTTCGGTTACATAAATTTTTCTAAAAAAATAACTTGTTTTGAAAATGTTTTGTGTGTGTGCTTGTATTTCACTATCTTCAACATTTAAAAGTTTTTTTACTAGTTCACTAATAAGACTTTTTATATTGGTCCTAAACATAAGAATACGAAAAAGTATCAATTACAAATTTAAAAAAATATATCTATTTAATTTACCTAAAAAAATAAAGAAATTAGATATTGATAATTTTAAAAAAATATCCTAATTTTAAAAAAATTAAGATAATTTATTAATTGTAATTCTCATATTTAATTTAGGTGATTTGATTAAAATAATTTTATATAAAAAATTAAAAAAATACTTTCTCTGGTCTATTTGATGATATTTTTTTAACATTTTTTTAGTCTTTAATATAAAATATTTTTGAAATTATCATGGTTATTAAAACTTTTTTACTCAAAACACTCTTTACTTGAAGTTAACAATTAATATTAATATGAATAATTATACCAATAGTTAATAATATATTAAATATTATTCTCTTAAAAAGAGAAAAAATAATATTAATAATTTTTTTTGAATGATGATTATTTTAGAATAGAATTAAAATTTTATATAAATATAATTTAATAAAATTAATTTTTTTAATATATATAAAATTAGTTAAAAATATTTTATCAAAAAAAAAAAAGGCCATGATGGAGTGCCATTTTCTCCCTCTCTCAATGAAAGAATTTTCAGGAATTTAAAAAAAGAAAAAATCCACCGGCCGATAAAATTCAGATAGGATAGGCCTGAGTGGCACTAAAGTCCACAGAGTTGACATAAAGGACGGTTGACCCTTGAGGGTTTTTTTAGTTCATCTTTATCCAAAAAAAATTATGATTTTTAAGAAGATATATTTAATTAAATATAAATTATTATTTTTAAAAGTATAAAGTGGGTTAAATTATAATTTAAAAAAATATATTTTTTAATAAAATATAAATTTTAAAAAAAGAAAAATAAATTTATTTTATATTATATATTTAAAAATATTTTTAATTTTTATTATTTAAACAGATTTTTTGTTAAACTTATTTTTATAAAAAAAATTTAAATATAATAATTTATAATAAATTTATTTTATCTAAATTTTATTTTTATAAATTTTATTTATTTTACCTTAATTTTATAAAAATTAGAACCAAATCGGCCTGAATGTTTTACGTAAGATATTTAAAAGTAATTAGTGCGTTCCAGGGTGGCAGGTGGTGGAAAGGAAAAGGAAAAGGAAGTTGCTTACTTAATACTTACCCGATCCAGTATTTATGTCTGGAAAAATCAACAAAGACAATCTCCCAGTAAGTTTTATTTTGTTGGCCAAAAAAATAGTTTTATTTTCAATTTCAACGGTCTATATTTTGGCCCCAAAAATTTTTTTCAGAAGTCTATATATAAATAGTCACATGTGAAACTCGTCCTAATTAAAGAATACATACATACATATATATATATATATAGCATATGAACAATATTCTTTTTTATAATTCCCTGACATAGTATATAGGGCACCACTACGGAGAGTTTGAGCTGTTTTAATGGTGTATATAGACTACAGAGTATGAAAATTCAGTGATTTTCTTATTGAGTCGAATTGGACTTGAGAAAAAAAAAATGGAGGATTGACTCAACAGGACTGGACTAACCATTAAGGATAAATTCATTCATAAATACTAACTTAAGAAAGAAAACATCCAATCAATATGAGATATGAATTTGGATGAAACTCGACTAGTTCCGTGAATGATATCAGTGGTTTGCAATAAAATTAAAAATATCGCATGAGATAAAAATAGGCCAGTGAAAAATGAAGCCCGGAGCATTATATAATATATATATATATATATATACCTTTTTTTTGTTCATATCATAACTTATAAGGTTTTTTTAGAATTTTCTTTCATTACGTATTAATTTTTATATCTTATTTATTTAATAACTAGTTTTATAACTTATATTGGAATAATAAAAATAAGTGGGATAAACAATGGTAAGAAAATGAGATTTTTTATTTGTTTTAGAAATTTAATAATATAATAAATTTTTTTAAAAATATTTTATATTATAGATGGGATGGAATATATAAATATAAAGAATGTGTATTTTTTTTAAAAAAAAAAAGGATATATGGCAAAAATAAGACCTTATCTTCAATAATTGGAACGTCGGGAGCTCTGCCTGCGAAGATAGGAAAGGAACATTCAGGAAAGTAGGTGAAGCTTTCATCATCCTCAGGACCATCATCCAATAATTGAGCTCAACATTGATCCCACGTGTCAAGCCAGAAAAACTAGTTGGATCGTATTATTCTGCCGATCAAATTCTTCCAACCAAACATTATCTTCAAGTTATCAGTACAAATTATGTCTTGTTTTTAAAGGAGGACCCTTGTGCTCTTCAAATTCAAAACAACCACAGAATTGTAGTCGTAGGTTTTGCTTCTTACTTTCATCTTCCTTTGTTCCTTCCACCAACTGTTGTAATAATGTTGTTTAATTTTTAGTGAGTGTTATGATAAGATAGTGACTATTGTTCCTCTAAGAACAACAAACAAGGGAAAATGGCAATTACGAATCTAGAAAAAAAATTTCAAATGAGAATTACTATTTAGAAATTTAGTTTGCTTATTTGAGAATTTGTTCATAATAGTTGAAAATTTTCAAAAAATGTCTTGATTTAGAAATATTTTTCCATGCATGTCCTCATTTGTCTTTTTCCCAGCAAACAAGTCATACTCACAAATTTCAACACAAATTGATCCCAACAATTATAAAATTAGACACCAACTAGAATTAAAAGAAAACCAACTATGTATTTTTTTTTTTAACAAGGAACAACTTATATACAATTCATAGGATCCATTTGGTTCTCAGTTGGTTAAAAATAAGTTTTAGTAGAATTGGCTTTGTAACGTAGTTATGATAAAAATTAATTTTGGACTAATGTGTTTATGTTTAGATTATTTATTTGAAAATTGGTTTTGACAAAACTCATAATTTTTTTTCAAATTAAGTTCAAACTCTATCCTATGATTAATTTAATTTACTTGAACTAAAATTTAATCTTTATTTATTTAATTGGTAATAAAGTATATCTGATATAACATTTTTTTACAGGTCATAATTTATGAAAATTAAAATTTTGAAAAAATATTTTAGTCAATAGATAGGAGAAATTTTATGAAAATTTTATTTTCCTAATTTTTTTATTTTTTTTTATTTTTATTGGTCCATTTTTATGTGACTTTAAAATAAATATAAATATGAATGGAGGAGGAGAACGGAAAAACAACTACTATTCTATTTCTTTCTCCGTTTTTTGCATAAAAAATCATTCTCACACGGAAAAAGGAAAAATTTGCCAAACATATCCAAATCTTCATCAATCTTGATTTTAACCCGAATCAAAGGTTTGAGAAGTATTCCCAAATACACCCATGCACACCTGCACACCACATGTTCGAACTTGTGACCTTCTATATCAAGAGAGGGAGTTTAATACCCCACGGGTACCATCACGACAACAAGCCATTGGCAAAAAAACCCAACTGTACGACCTTGAATTATGTATAATTAGAAACATGACCCATACTAATGCACATGTTATAACACAGGATTGAAATCAAATATAGTAATGGATTTGGCATCTACAGATTATTATTTATGTCAAAAACAATATAACTTGATAGAATTTGATTTTTTTGCCAAAACTTAATAGAGTTGGATTACAATTTTGCTTACTTTCAGCTTTAATATGCATTCCCTATCTATGTAAATTATATGCCATTTGTAATGTTAAATAAATTTGATTTGGATGTTTATAACTGTTTTTCCACAAAAAAGTAATTGCGAATTAAAAGTGCTTATACTAAAAAATTTAAGTTGGATGCTTGACAATATACAAATATGTTTTGTAAGACTACAATTTTAATATAGAGTATATTTGTTGTAAAATTTATTAGTCATTACATTGGTTGACATGGAAAAGAAGAAAAAATTATACAATAATTAAAAATGTTAATTAGAATAATGCTATGGATGAAAACATATCTACAAAAAATTAGCATAGTCAAGATATAACTTTACCTTATTGACTACTTTAGACGAAATTACAATCAACGCAGCTAAACATCACCATGGAACTAATATTGCATGATTTATATGATTTTTTATTTAAAAAGTGGTATTTATCCATTTTATTTTTAAGGAAATAGAAAATAATTATATTTGTATATAAAATAGTTATTTAATTTTTTATTCCTTTTTTCCTCTATCATTTCTACAGACCATACGTGTTTTTCTACAAATCATTAATCATATATTCTAATCAACAAAAGCATAGAAGGCATTTATACAAAACTGGAATTTACACAATATCAAGAAAGTCGTTTTTATAAGAGATTAAGACAAAATATTTAAGCTAAATTATAAAAGAAAAATACAACCTCTAAACATCTGTGATCCATTGTGCTATAGTACCACCTATACGTACAGTAGGGCTTCGGTTCCTTTTACTTGTCTTTCGTATGAGAGCTCAAGAGGCTTTGATCAGTGGAAAACATTTTTTTTTCCGTTTTGCGTGGAGGAAGACAATTTTTTCGAACCTAAAAACAATTTTTAAACCATATATGACATGCGCATGAATGTAATTTAAGGGTCGATAGTTCCATAGAACTTGGTACAAAGCCCAGCAGAGAACGTAATTTGAAGTTCGAGAAAGAGATTTCAATATACCATGCTGTAAATTCCCATCAAACTCCCAAAACTGCAATGAAGAAAGAACTTAAAAGAATCCTATTTGCCAAGGTGATATGCTGCAATGCATCTCACAAGTCATTTTAAAAAACATTTTAGAAATACAAAATTTAAGTTTATTCTGTTAAAGTTTCAACTGGAGATACTGTGAACATTAAAGAATACGATAAATAGTAAAGGAATGATGTCTTCACCACAGA
Organism: Adenanthera pavonina; assembly: GCA_026686845.1. Lineage (NCBI taxonomy): Eukaryota > Viridiplantae > Streptophyta > Magnoliopsida > Fabales > Fabaceae > Adenanthera > Adenanthera pavonina. The sequence continues at coordinate 8,622,508 of JAIVEN010000026.1, read as the reverse complement.
AAATTGATATCTTCCTTCTAGTACACGGGAAAGAAATTGCCTGAAGCAATATACAGGTTAAGGAAACCTTTAGCTTCAGTGTTGTTTATATAACCTGAATTAATGCTTCTCTTTCTATATCAAGGCAAGATGAAGGACAATCCAGTAGCTATAGACACGACAAAGCAAAAGAAAGAAGAAAAATGAACTGTGAAGGCAAATGAGTTTGACTTGGGAGAGGTAAGATGCTCTACCAACTAACAACCACATCCTTACATCAAACTCTTTCCTAGTGACATCACATCCCTCTCACATGAAACAAAGTTGGTTACATTAGAAATCCCCATATTTATCCCTGCACCTACTTGATTTCCCAGGACCCTCCCCTTTCTCTGTCCGACATAAAGCTTCCCTATATTGGCCTAGCCTATGCCTCTTCAGAGTGCAGCTTAGGCCCCCTTTTCTATTATGCTCATCAGTAGTAAAATACTTAAGTACTAAATTACTTGCACCATAACTAGATAGAGAAGTCAAATTGAGTATGTATGAAGGAAGTTGCATTATGTAAGCAGTAAATGTCTACAACCAAGGTACCAGTGCATGCTTTTGATCATTTGCAATGTAACTTTAGAAGATGGTGAGTTATCTCTGGTAATTTAAGATATAATTTGTATAGAATTGAGGACAAGAATAGGACCTTAATTTGGTCATCATCCACTTCTCCATGTCCAAAGCATCCATGCCCACATAAAGAAATATGAAGGTTTATGCAATAAATGACATTGTCACAAAGACATGCCTAGAAAATATTGACCAAGTAAAAAATCCCAAACCTTGACTGTAGAAATTTCTGAAATCATAAAAGATCGATCAATCTGTACCTGGTTGTGACTCTCGAAATTTCAGTCACATTATGCCATGGATAATGCGACATTAGTAATCCATAGAAGAAAACGGTGAGCATTCCACTTAAAAAATGCAGTAAAGATAGATTGGAAGAAAATAACTTAATCTGTAGATAAAAGAAACTGCTACTATACACTAAACAAAAACAATCTTGGCCAAAATTTCGTTCTATAAAGCCCCAAATTACCAATCATTAATAATATTATTATTTTGTTGAATTCAAATCCCCAAGGTGTTGTCTCCCAAAAGTTCTAGTCCGACTCACTTCTAATTGCTAAGCATAAATTGAGCTATTTATGAATTAACTAAATCCAAAGCTGAATTAGTTCTATGGCAGGCAAAAGCATGTACTTCTATGTACCTCTGACAACATGTACGAGAGGTAAGCCATAAAACCATCAATGCTATTTCACGAACACTTGAATGTTTGCAAAAACATGCAGATACAAATTTATTAAAGTGTGAAATGGATGAGATTACAATGGAATGACAGGAAAAAGGGCATGTAACATAGCTGGCAGTTATATTTTTCACTTGTATCATTGCTATAGTTTTGGCACCAAGAAACTTTTGGGTAGCAAGCTAAAGGATCTTTTTGAAGCCAGTACCAACATTGACAATACACAATCGATTAACATCTAAAAATATTTAGGAACAAAGTTTATATAAACTAGAAGTAAAGCATTGAAAATCAACTAATTTGAAAAGAGAATAGATAGAAACCTCAGGATAGTTGCCTAAAAAAAAAAAGAAACCTCAGTATAGTAACTATTATCCATTTTTGTTAAAGCGGCCAAGAGAATGACAGTCAGTAAGGGTGAAATTTTCCATTTCAATCCCTGCATCACGATATCACCAAATTGCAAGTTTAATGCAGTGTGAACTATAAAGCATACAATGTGAAGAAAATAATAGAAATACACAAAAACTTAGTCCTGCAACACATAACTTTGCTAAAGTTGTTCTAGTTCAGTGCAACATAGCAATCCCTGTACATCCAATATTGTTGTTGTTGAAGAAATTTGTCTCTTTGCTGCAATGGAACATGCAGGAAATTTCCTTGCAGAGCCCTCTCAAACTCTTGGACATGATATTTCACATAGCAGCTCCAAAAAATTTGTACACCAGATTTTAATTCAATATTCATCTTCAACTTTATAATTATCACTTCCCTAACTAAACCAAAGGGCTGCCGCTTTACATAATGAAGATTAAGCCAAATCAATTACAACCTCCATTAATATCTATCACCTCTACGTGACATGTTAAAGAAGGATTGATTTTGATTATATACTCATTAATATACAATAAAATAAATAAGTCTTAGAATCTTGGTGAGGTTGAAACACAAATGTTATTCATAATTCAAGCTATGAAAATGGAAATAATAAGCACCATAATAATATGGTAAATATATAACTTACCAAGATTCTGGGAAAAAAAGCAATAAATTTTAAGTGAACCAAGCTTAATCTGATAAAATAATCTGATAAAGTCGAACTTACAGTATTTTAATGGCATCCACAATCCCATGGACCATTGTTTGATTAAATTTCTTTACTAAGTGCTGCCAAAAGCTCTCAAAACATGCTCCCTGGTCCCTTCTTACTGATAATGATAAGATCCAACCACAGAGTTCAAAAATTGAAGGCAAAGTTGAATGAATAACATGCAGGTTCTCACTCAAAGCTGTGAAAGTAATAACCTAGGATTAAGTAAGCTAAACAGTCAATGTCATAGTTTTAAGACTGAGCCTCTAGAAAAATATAAAACATTTTTCTTTGAGGAGTTGAAGAAATTTCCTAACCAAGACAGAAGTTGAAGAAATCCCCAAAAAGATTGAAAAAAAAATAAAAGTTTAATGCATGTGAATTAAGCATCATGTAAAGTATCTCGATTCACATAAGCCATCCAGTTCTCTAAAGGTTTATACAATATTCTAAAAACGAAGAAAAAACAGTTGAGTCAAGAGGTTTATCTGGTGCAATGTTGTCATCAACAATCCATGTATAGTATCTCGATTCATATAAGCCATCCAGTTCTCTAAAGGTTTATACAATATTCTAAAAAAGATTAAAAAAACAGCCGAGTCAAGAGGTTTATCAGGTGCAATGTTGTCATCAACAATCCATGGGTGGCCTGACACAACAAACCACTTTAGTACTACACATTGTATAATATTAGTAGTTTTTTCGGATTTTGATTGAGCATTCTTCTTTCTGAGATGCACAGGGAAAGAAACAGTAAAAAACGTTATGTTAACAGTGTTTTAGGACAGAGAAGCATACAATAGAGAATTAATTCCATCTACCATATTCAATCCCTTTCTAATCACCATTAGAACCAAGAGTGGTTAACAAGGCATTAGTTCCACTTTTTAATTAACCCATATCACTTTGTTTAGATCACTGTTAGAACCAATAAAAAGAAAAAAGGTAAGCTTGAAAGAGTGAGCTCCAAACTTGCAGAGGGAGCATAGACGATGACAGGAAGAGAGCTTATTTTTCTTAAGTGTGTCCTAAGAAAATAACATTTCACAACTGATGTTGTTGGGTCATTTTCCTTCCCTTCATTCCCTCTATCTTCTAAAACTGATAAGTTGGGAGTTTATGCATATCAGTGCACATATATAGATTACCATATGTCTCTCTAAGAACTCTAAATACAGCATTAGATACCAAGTGTTAATTTTATATTGCAGGAAGCTAGAGACATCAACAATTTTTTGATAGAAACATAAATAAGTAATCAGGCAAGCCAATACATCAAGTGTAAACTTTAAAACCTTTTTGCCTTTTCCTGAATCACCAGTCAAGTGAAACCCAAAACAAATTTGTTTCTCCACCAATTAACAACTAAGAATTTAACACAAACCAAATCTCCTTAATCTAGCTAAAATGAAGGGCAAATTTCCATTCAGCAAGCAAGGAAGAAAAAAGGGATACAACAATTGTGTGATAAAGGGGTAGAAGAAGTAGTTTTAGTGTCTCTTGCTCCAACCAAAAACTCTAACCTTCCAGCTTTTGTGTGTACAAACTCTTGATGTATTTCGGCCATACACATCAAATCCTCAGTCGAATAATAATTTGTATATAAGAAATGAATTATGAAACATATGAAGCGGAAGTACCAAGGCTATCCCAGTTCATCTGTGTTTGGAGTATAAAGTTAAATTCGGAGCAAAAAATAAAAGGAAAAAAATTTGTCAGCATCACCTTAACATGTTGATCTACTTTTTGCTTTTTGATACAATAGACTCATCAAATATGCCAAATATTTCTATTTAGTAACAGTGAGCTTAAAACAATACTTAATTAGTAACTTTCTATCCTTCATAGACCAGGCCTGCTCTGTCTTGATTATCATTGGCCATGTCAGCAATTCCACCACGTTTATGTTTTCCAAGTCATCAGAGGCATCACATTTCCTTGCCATGCATTAAATTCTTCCCTTTCATTGCCCATGGGTTTACCAAGCTCTGATACAATTCCAAGCATTAACAAGACCAGGACATAGCAAGTAACTTATGAAAGAGTGTTAGAATTAATATTGTTGGATGCAATATTTGAAGGAGCTAAAATGTTTATGCCACTGACCTCTCCCTCCATTGTGTTTCGCCCTTATTTCTGCTAGATAGTACAACTGCAAAAACAATCAACACTCGAAGGTCATATCTGAAGGGAGCTAAAATTTTATATGAATGGAAATGTAAATCAAGTAGTTAAATCAAGATGCATTGTAATTTTCAATCTCATTTCTATTTCAATCAAGGAAGACTTGTGTTCCAATGAATTTAGAACCAACCAAAAAAAGAGTACCAAAAAAAAAACAAGAAAAGCAAATAGTGCAGAGTCTACCTCACAAAAAAGGAAAATAACAAATGAAACGTCCCTATTTTCTACAAAATTACCTCATCCCAACATTCCACAAGTTTAGAGAGGGAGAGAGAGCGTGTGTGGATATTGCAACAAAGATGGAACCTATGTTTGCAGATTTGCGTCTCTTCACAAGCAACACTGCTGGAGCACGCCTCTTTTTATACACAAGAAGACTCCATGTCGCTAATCCTATCCATCACTCTGAGGAAAGAACCAAGCCGAAACATAATCGTGCAGATGAAGGAAAGCTCTCACCTTCTAAGAGCAATTGTGACAGCAAGGATGATTAGCACCTCTGAGAAAGAGAGAAAAGCATGTGTGGGAAAGCGAAGTTGTTGTGATTTTATATCTAGAATAATCTATTTGCACGTGAAGATCATCACATCCAGTGATGATCTCCGGCAGACGACGGCACCGATTTCTTGGTGACGGATAGTAAGATGTAAAAGTTGAATCGTTCCTCGCTAGTGGGGTTGCACTGATTTGCGAGGAGGGGAGTGATGGAAGTTAGAGTGAGAGAGGAAAAAAGAAGAGAAGGTAGAAGAAGATTCTTGATTGAAGAGAAAGGTAGGACTGGCTTCTCATACAAGGCATTGTTGGCCACCAGTGGAATTCTTCCAATCAAAGCTTATAGGAGAAGTTATCAACTCATTGTATTTTGATTAACCCGTGAAAAAAACCCATAGCCCATGTCCGCTTTCCTACCCGGATTGCAGAGAGTTAATAATTGTAAAAATAGACACCCATGGTATTACTTTTTTTTTTTTTTTAAGAATATTGTGGATATGGATAGTTTTATCGTTAGCATAAACCGTTTGGGGGTACAACTATCCATATCCATATCCACAATATTTAAAAAAAAAAAAAGCTTCACTCATCTTTTCTCTTTTTATGGATTTTAATATTTTAATTTGGAATGCCCAGTGGTATCTAAAAATAGCTTCATTAGTGTTATACGTTCTTATATCAGTCAATTTAACCCTCTCGTGGTTGTCCTTGTAAAGCCTCACATATCTGGTCTTCAAGTAGATTGATCCATTCGTCGAATTGGTTTTGAATGATCCCATTATGTTGAAGCGAATGGATTTTCAGGAGATATTTGGGTGATGTGGGGAGACCGTATTGATCTCACGATGTTAGATAATCACTGTCAATTTATCCATACCAGTCTGGTTGATACTTATACAGGTAAGAGCTTCCAGTTCATTGCTGTTTATGGAAGTCCTAACTCAACCACTTGACGACTTCTTTGGGACGATCTCTCTGGCCTTGATATTCAGCCAAATGATCCTTGGCTTCTGGGAGGGGACTTCGATGCTCTTTTCAATGCTCTTCTCAACGCTGATGATAGAAAAGGTGGCTCTAGCCGAGGCTTTAGTGGTTGCCATTATTTTAACCACTTCATGGGTTGCAATGGGCTTTTGGATCTTGGCTTCTCTGGGCCTGCTTTTACATGGAAGAAAGGGCTCCTTTTTGAAAGGTTAGATAGATGTATTTGTAATCAACATTGGGCTACTATTTTTTCTGAAGCCCAGGTCTTACATCTTGCTCAAATTCAGTATGATCATAGACCATTATTACTTAAGCTCCATGGACCAATTTCCGATCCCTTTGTCAAGAAGCCTTTTAAATATCTCTCCGCCTGGATTTCACATCCAAATTTCAACGGTCTTGTTAAAAATATTTGGGCCCAAAATAGGCCCATTTCAGAAAAAATTGAAAATTTTGTTGAGTCAGTGAAGATCTGGAATAAAGAGTGCTTTGGGCACATCATTCAACGGAAATGCAGGATCTTAAGTCATCTCAAAGGTGTCTAGAAAACTCTTGAACAGTACATTACTCCTCATCTTGAACAACTTGAGATTGATCTAAGTAAAGAGCTTGAAGTCATTTGTAGTCAAAAAGAATCTCTTTGGCTACAAAAATCAAGGTCCGATTGGATCAATAAGGGAGACCGCAATACTGCTTACTATCACTCGAAGGCCCTACCTTGTAGAAGGGCTAACAGAATTTTAGTTCTCAAAGATGATACAGGTAGCTAGTGTTCTAATAGCAATGAATTGAAACAGATGGCTCAGGCTTACTTTATGAATTTTTTCTCCTCTGATGCCAATAGTGTTATCTCTTACAACACTAGGGGGTTATTTCCCAAACTCCTTCAATCGGAGATTAATAACCTTAGCAGATCTATTACCTTTGAGGAAACAAGGTGTGCCTTGTTTGCTATGAAGTCTCTAAAGAGTCTAGGACCAGACGGTCTACATGCTGCTTTCTTTCAATCTTAGTGGCAAACAGTTGGTGACTCAATTTTTGATATGGTCAGGACCACTTTTGAAGGTAAATACCTTGAACCTCATGTGAATAGAACTTTCATTACGTTAATTCCGAAAGTCAAGATTCCTCAAACTCTTAAGGACTTTCAGCCAATCAGTTTGTGTAATGTTCTGTATAAACTTATAACGAAGATCATTGCAAATCGTTTAAAGCCTTTGATGCCAAAATTGATCCAGCCTACCCAAACAAGATTCATTTTTGGACGAAGCATTATTGAAAATATCATAGTAGCTCAAGAGGTCATTCACTCTATGCGAAATAAACAGGGTCAATAAGGGTGGTTTGCTCTCAAAGTGGATCTTGAGAAGGCCTTTGATCGTCTGAATTGGGACTTCATTGCTGACACTTTGAGAGATAGCGGTATTCCTGAATCCTTATGCTCTATTATATTACAGTGTATCTCTTCCTCCTCTATGCAAGTATTATGGAATGGATCTCTAACTAATGAATTCAAGCCAACTAGAGGGATTAAGCAAGGAGATCCATTCTCTCCTTACCTCTTTGTGCTATATATGGAACGCTTATCCCGAACAATTTCAGGTCTAGTTCAGGGAAAGCAATGGCACGCCATTAAGCTTGGTTGTACAGGTCCTCCCTTATCTCATCTATTTTTTGCTGATGACCTTATCATCTTTGGAACCACTGAGGATCACCAAATTCAGTTTGTCAATAAAGTTCTCAATGATTTCTATCTTAGTTCTAGTCATAAAATTAGCCTGGCTAAATCAAAAATCTTTTTCTCTAAAAATGTTAGCCAATATAATGCCCGTAATATTTGTGATTATCTCAGTATTGAGCAAACTCATGATTTGGGAAGATATCTTGGCGTCCCTATTCTTCATGGTCGAGTAACAAAGTCAACCTATGGTTATATTGAGGAAACTGTGAAGCAAAAGCTTTTTGAGTGGACAACTAGAAATCTTTCACTAGTTGGACATATCACTTTGGCCAAATCGGTCCTTAATGCAGTTCCTAGCTATGTAATGCAATCATCCAAACTCCCTTTATCTCTTTGTGATAAATTGGAGAAGCTTACAAGAGATTTCATTTGGAACTCTGATGATAATCATAAGAGACCTAGTTTGATTAAGTGGAGTGATTTCTGCTAACCAACAAATAATGGTGGCAATGGACTTAAAGATGTTCATTGTCAAAATGATGCTTTCTTAATGAAGCTTGGTTTTCAACTCATATCCAAACCTAATCTTTTACGGGTTCAGGTACTTCGGGCTAAGTATGGGTGAAAAAATGACTCTATGGACCATTTTAAGAAGCGACTCCGCTCCCACTTATGGACCAGTCTTTCTAAATTTGGGCAGATCTCAACCTTGGTATTATCTGGAGTATTGGTGATGGTCAACAGCTATCCTTCTGGAATGATCATTGGGTTGGGGACTTAGGACCCCTAAGGAATTTGGCTTTCAAAGATCTTACCAACCAAAAGCTTTGTAAACCCATAAAGGATTTTGTCAACCAAGATGGCCAATGGAATTGGTCTCTTTTCAAAGACTCTTCCATACCGCACCATCTTGAAGATTGCCAGTATTAAACCTCCAACTGGTGAAGAAGGTGCCCCTCACATTTACTGGAATAATTCTAATGACGGTATCTTCTCTGTTAGCTCACTTATTAGTTGTTAAGCAGTAACAATTGGCTTCCTGAGTATAGTATCTGGAACCTAGCTTGGAAATGTCACGGCCCTCAATGTATTCGCGTCTTCATTTGGCTTGTCCTTCGAAATGCTCTCTTGACAAACAATGAGAGGGTATATGTCCAATGATAATACTTGTCAGATTTGCAAATCTTCTGTCGAGTCCATTGACCATGTCTTAAGGGGCTGTAATTATGCTAGACAACTGTGGCGATCTCTTGTCCCCAATGAGTTGTGTAACTCCTTCTACTGTCAGCCTTTTCAAGTATGGCTTAAATCTAATTTAAGTCACAATCATGGAGACTGGAGTACCATTTTTGGCATAGCTTGTTGGAAGCTTTGGAATACCATAAATAAGTTGATATTTACCAATGAAAATGAGGATATTTACTCTATTAAGGCGAGTATCCTTGCCTTAGCAGCCTCTATAGACTTAGCTAATGAGGACAACTCCTCCTCTGTCATGCAAACACAATGTTCCATTGAACGGATTCAATGGCTAAAGCCACCTGAGGGGTGGATTGTTTGTAACGGTGATGGTGCTGTTAAAAAAAGTGTCAACTTGGCTGGTGAGGGTGGCCTCTTGCGTGATCATTCCGGTGCCTGGATTTGTGGCTTCATTCGAAATCTTGGGGACTGCAATATTACTCTTGCTGAAATTTGGGGTATTTATGATGCTCTCCAACTTGCTTGAGAACTTGGTCACAGAAAAGTTCAAATCCAACCCGACAATAAATGTGTTATTTCCATTATCATGAAAGATGATATTCCACAAGGATACTTGCATAACCTTGTAAGAGACATCAAACTTCTTTTACAACGGAATTGGCTTGTGGATTGAAACCACGTCTATCGTGAAGGAAACACTTGTGCTGATTTTTTTGCTACCTACAATCTCTCTCACGATCTTGGTTTTCATGTGCTACAGGACCCTCCATTTGAGCTACTGAGCAAGCTTCATCATGATTTACAAAGAGTTACTACTCCTAGGCTGAACTTTGTTTTCTCTTCTTTGTTACCCAAAAAAAAAGTGACTTAACAACAAATTATTTTGTGTGTTGTTTTCTTTGTGTGTGTAAAATAAATTTCAATTTTCACTTGTTATTTTTAAGATTGTGTACTTTTTTAACCCTTTGGCATTTTGCACGGGAAGATATTCTATTTATATATAAAGATTAATTAATTTTGTTGGATTTACAACAAATGATTTTAAAAACTCAAATTAATCAGAAGACCCGAAGGACTTCGATTTTGTCATGAATCGATTACTTAGAAGAGGCTTCTAAGATTAATAACTTTTTAAGATTAGGATTTTAATATAAATTATAACGTTAATTTTTTTATGCTCAAGTTTCATTAGAAGTAAGAATTTAACATCATTCAGGTCTTTTAAACAATTTATTTTTAAAAAAATATTCAATAAATAATTATGACAGTCCAATGTAATTTTCCTGCATGTTCTAGGATGCGCATCAAAACACGACAAGAAGTTTATGGATTCTTTAAAGATCAAGATCCATCCATTTTCTGAAGATTACTTCTTTTAGAAAGGGAGAAAAAAAAGTTATCAGGAAAAAAAAAAGAAACTCAGAAGAAACGAAACTTTAAAAATTTTATAAATCCTTTACAGAAAATCCATATTCCACGTAATCTGTTGTTAGCAACCTGCCATGAAGAAGAAGCATGAGGCTCACAAGTCATAAATTTTTTTTGAGCCCCTAGGGTTGTAGAACATTCTTATATGTATAATATATTAACAATATCAATTTAGCTAAATCATATTTTGACACATTTTATTGGATTATCAGGATTAATCGCCGCTTGCGAGCGTTTGAAATTTTTGGAAGAATGCATTATTTGAGTAGAATTTACGATAAATAATATTTTACTCTTTAACATTTAGTAAAGGAAAGTAAATCTTGTACTAGAGGCTGTTTAGTCTCTCCACTTGTCTCGCGGGAAAAAAATTTGAAAAAAACAAAAAGAAATCTTTAGACAGATGATATCGTGAACTATAAGAATATAAAATCTCATTGCAGCATCATTATAAACAATGGCAGCTTGGATTCTTTTAGGACTTTGTGTAGTGATAGGCTATTTAAATTGATGATTTTGGTGGCTAATTTCAACTTATGTTAAGCTTTGAGTGAAAACTGGTAGATTATGTGGCTTTAATGTAAGATTGACTTAGTTTATTTCTTAAGTTTTGTGTACTAGTTCCATCATATTATTTTGTTTTCATTTTTTTTAAATTTAAATTCAAATTTAAAATTCTTATTAATCCTAGTATTATTATTTATTGATATGTAATTTTTTTCAGTTTTTTATTAGCCGGTAAAACGTATAGGATATTTTCTAGTTTAATATATGGTTTGGTTAAATTTATTTTATTTTATTTTTTAAAATAGAGGTCTTGAGTGATGGCAAAAGTAAAAAAATATCATATCAAAGATTACAAATGAAAAATAAACACAATTTATATGCATAAATAAGGATGGCAGAAAATAAAATCAGAGAGCACGTAATTTAGTTGGAGGGGGTTTTACTCATACCAACTTGATATAAATTAGTCAAAATCTAACATGATTATCAAATATTGGTGGTTTGATATTAAATAAAAAAAAGAGAAAGATATAAACAAGATTGTATGTGAATATTGATTTTTATAAGAAAATAAAATTTAGTATAAATTATTCGTGTATTTAAAAATATTACTATAATGAATTATAAATGTGTAATGATAAATGATTTAGTGATACAATAAATAATAGTAAATGATTTTAATTTTATAAAGTATATTAATAGCATGAATATCATAACTTCATACTTGTTTGGAGAAGATTTCAAAATAAATAAATTTTTGGGGAAATAATGATTAAGACCAAAAAGTTGAATTAAACATAGTAAAGAATTTTTCAATTTTCCTAATTGCAAATACAGAATAAAATAGTAGTAAATTTTTGATGTTCAGTAGTAAAAAAAACTGCAAAATCCTTTACTCTATTTAATTCAAACTTTTGGTTCTTAATCGTCATTTCCTCTAAATTTTTTAAGACAAGTTTGTATCTTTAATATATAACAAGAAAATTTCACTAGGAATAATGTATATATTAATATATTGTATGATCTATAATTAAGATTGTTTTAATTGCACTATTCACAGACCAGAATCAATATGTCTCATTTTTCAAACATTGTCTATCAACTCACACACGCCAACAAAAAAAATAAAAAATGCAAAGATTGTTCTCCTAAACAAATCAACAGATAAACAGCATGACAGGTCCTAGCAATTAAAACTATCAAAAACTAAATAACACTTACTAGAATAATTTACTGTTACTGCAAATCAATCCCCTTTCAATAGTCTACGTTGTTCACAAACTACATTTACAACAACAGTAACAATTATCAAAGGCATCTAAGTCCTGTCGTGCAGAACGATCATATTAATTAATATTGGTAGCTTAGCTCAATCCAATTATGCATCCTCATCAACGATATCAACTATCAACTACGAGACAGAACCCCTTTTGAGCTGCACATACAAAATGGTGCACAATATTTTAAGTTCTTCACGTCATGCAGAATAAACAAAAGACTAGATGACTTCTCGTAAACTCTAAAAAGATGTGAATACAAAAGCATGGTTCAAACAAAATAAGGATTATGCTTACAGACATATCTTTCAAACAACATTTTTTCATGGGTTATTCTGCCTGTTAAATAGAGGCATTGAACCATGATGATCAATCCAGAAAATCCCGTCACATATGTCAAATCTCAATTTTTCATTAAGAACAAGAATTACTGTTTTCATCTATTTTTTGTTTTTCTGGTTAATATCAAAGGGACTTGAACCTTTAACTACTATTCACACTTTACTTTATCTTTGTCACTTGAACTAGCCCCAGGTGGCTACAATGATCCATCTCTTGATGAAATGGAATCAGTGATTTGAAACAGAGAGTATTAATATGATGAACAGAATTAGATAAAGAATTGAACATAAGATCTTAGAGCAGAGAGATAATCCTTACGTTGGCAAATAGGAAAAACAGTAAGCCGTTTCTATGTAATAGTGGTTTAGTAATATAGTCAACATAATCTAATACTCTTCATCTCAGTATAAAACAAAAATTAAGTTTCAATGATACCAGACCTTGGCACTGTCCCCAGACGACGTGGGTCATACTCTGTGGCTTGTCTAAGAGCCCTAGCAAAAGCTTTAAAGGTGGCCTCAATAATATGATGGGAGTTTTCTCCAGCAAGCTGTGTAAAAGATTAAATTGAAAGAGTCATTTATTCATTTAAAAGCATTTGAAATTGGAATAAAAACCATCTTAAGTTTCTGGTCACGTAGAATATGCATAAACCACAGGCATACTGAATATAAAACAGAAAATCAGGTGGAAAGATCAATGCATCTAGAATCTATAAAATAAGGTCTCTATTTTGCAACGTGATATACTTGCAAAGAACTCCAGCACAATATCCATAGCCTTAAGTTTGTACTTTCATAGCAATGGATGAAAGTACTTATGATGGCTATAAAACTACAATATGATGAACATCAAAGTTCTATGTATCAATACCTGCCGAATGTGAAGTGTCATACCGGAAGTATTCACTAAGGACTGGAAAAAATGCTCCACCAACTATAAATAAGGATGTCCCAAGAATTCATCAGTATATGCAAAGATTAAAACACAAAGCAAGAGAAATAAGCGACATGATAATGACTGCTAAACAATTTTATAGTTAGTTCATGCACCCCACTAAAATCTCATTTTAGCTCATTATCAATTTGAAACTCTAGCAGTGGTAGAATGAAATATGAAGGAAAAGAAAAACTCAAATGAAATACTCAAAGATGTATGCACAACCTGCGCATCATATTTTCCAACCCTTTGAGTGGGTATGTCCAGATTATAACTGAGATGTGGTCGACCAGATAAATCCTGAAAAAGATAAGAGCAAATTAGTATACTAAACCATAAATTAAATTTTAATGGGGGAAAAAGCTTATAAATGTGGTCAGAATGGCCACTAAAACTTTCTGGTTGAATGAAGGAGATTTGCACATTAGAACAGCTAAGATTAATAAGACTCAGAACAATAGCTCATGGAGTTACTTGAACTTCTTGATACACATTGTTCAGCATGTTAATACATGATGGTTAAAGTTGTAGATATCTTACATTTGGTGCAGGAGGACTCAGTTTCGTTTTGGCACCAGGCCTCTTTGCATCTACCTCAGGAAGTCACGTGGAATCGTTTAAGCATAGAGGAGATGTGGAAGTTATGAGTAGTTAAAAATATGTTTTGACTAGTCATGTTCCCCACTTTCCAACAACTATCCACTTCCCTCACTTTCCTGCTACTATATATATTTTAGCCTTCCTGGTTATTTCCATTCTGTTGTTAGATGTCTCTCACTCTCTGTGTTATTGTCTTAGATATAAATAGATGAGTAGGACTTGCCTTGGGGACATCTGGGAATGAAATATCTTTGTATCAGGGAGTATCGTCCTCTCCACACATACTACAGTTGTACAGCGTTATATGGATTATATTTTAGATTCTCATCCCTTGTTCTTTCTAAATAATGCGATATTTGATTTTATTTCATCGTAATCTTGTTCCATCCTCAGCTAGCTTCACACATTTTCCCCCTCATATATATGTTAATCTAACTTTAACTAATCATTAAAATACTGTATGTAACAAACTTACCAGGGAAACATGTATTAATGCTTCATCAAGTGGAGCAGAAAAGTCACCAAACCGGTTAATACCTTTCCTATCACCAAGAGCCTGTAGCAAGGCCTGAAGACAAAGTAACATAAACCTATTTATATTAATAAGATGGAATATGAATGTGGATTTAAAGAGTCTTCGCTAACGCACATATGCCTACTGTCTAAAGATTAAAATATGGAATATAATTGTTAGAATTGTCACCATTGCTTAGATGCCACGTGCATGAAAAGGATGAAATCAAATTTACAAATAAACTTGTCCGTAAGTCTTGTAAGGTATTTATTGTAAGATAATGAACTTGTATGAGTTTGAACATATGATAACAAATAAATATAGAGTTTCAAAAAGAAGCATACTACAGAAGTCAGAAGATAAGATCATGTAGCTGTTGGCAGTACCGTTCCAATGGCAAGAGCAACATCTTCATTTGTATGATGATCATCAATGTGGATGTCACCAGTTGCCCTCACATGCACATCAAACAGCCCATGCGAAGCAAGTTGCTGAACAATCACAAGAAAGTTTAGTTTCCACAATGTTACATTCTCATGCCAATTTTGATTCCATAACAGCCACTAACTTAAGTTTTCAATTAAGAGTTCAACAATTCTTAATCCATGATCAGATTCCGACAGTTATTATTTTTCCATTAGGTGTATTTTTCTCTACATACACCTCCAGTATGCATCCAAAATAATCAAGCCTTCAATCTACTTTGTAGACCTTGAAAAGAAACAGAACAGAATATAAACTACAAAAGAGTCAAAATTACTCACATCTAGCATATGATTAAGGAAGGGAATTCCAGTAGTACTATCAGCAACCCCAGAACCATCCAGATTTATTTTGACTGACACATTAGTTTCCTTGGTGACCCTTTTCACTTCGCCAATTCTATTTCCTGAACATGACCAAACAAACATACAAAATCATCCATTCACTCCAAATTGTTGGGTAACTGTTTTAAAATTGTCTGGAAAAAATATTTCTTTGGGACAGACCTGAGTGAGCTGGTGAAGTTGTTATAGGTGAACTGTTGTGTTCTGCTAAAGCAAAAGAGGAGATAGGTCTGAGAGGATCCATTTGGATGAGATTGCAGTGATTTACTGAAAAGATGGAGCGGCGGAGACTTGCAGAAGTGGGGGAAAGAATTCTCTGGAAAACCCAAACTCTAGATTTTGGGAGCAGAGATGAAGGGCATTTCGGAAGACAAGGAGTTGCAGATAGCTCCATTCAGTTGGTGAATCCAAAGGAATCCAGCAAAAAAATTAAAGCAATAAATTTGAAGTGCACAAGAAAAAAGGCCTTGTAATATATAGTAGCTTCATGCACTTCTGCAGTTGAATACAGCTTCATTACAGCAATATCTTCAGAGCAGCTTCATCACAACATGATTTTCCACTTTTGCTGTTGATCAAAGAAATTGGTGCAATTATCATTATTTGAACAGGTGTCATCAAGAAATGAAGATATAAAGTTGGCGCTAGCCCCACACTCTTTTTTCTTAATTGTGAGATTGCACTGGATTTATTAAGTCATCTAAATTTAAAATGTACAGATATAAGAAAGGATCAAATTCTACAAGAACTTGTAAAGATTCCCTTGAATTTATTAAGTTGCCAGAAAGTCATATAAAAAGAACACAAGCAACTTTTTACTAGGGTTTCAATCTTTCCCCTTTTGACAAATGAGAAGAGACAAAGGAAATAAAAAATGAAACTTTTTTCAAAGATATAGAACCGAATCAAAAAGGGGAATCAGCTTTAATCTAGAAGGAAAACTCAGAAGTTGATCTGGCTAGGAAGTGGTCAATGCATAAATAAGTGATAATAGAAGATGGGTGTCTCGGTTCGTGTGCGAGCAAAAGTAGCCATACATTTACTTTCAATGAATCAACAAAGTAAAAGTTGGTGAATCAAAGGACCCTTTATGAAAGATATGGAGCAAAGCTACAAGCAGAAATTTCAAATATCTCTAGATGTTCATAGAATCCAAAGGACGACCACGAATGGCAGATCATAAATTTGAAGACAACACTGCGATACACGCAAATCAAATTTCAATCAAGGGAAGTGAAAAACAGTTTTCACTCATTTGTAGTCAGACAACTAGAAAATCAGACCTCGTTGGTCTGTATCCTTCCACTTCTACTTCTTCTCCCCAAATCGGAATTTTATTCCTCTTTTTATTCTTTGAGGAAAGTGAGAGATGATGGCTTCGCTTGGGAGAAGCTGGGAACGACGATGACAGTTGTAACCGGTAAGAATCCAGATTTCAATTTTGTTTTTGAGAAAATATAAATACAGCGTTTATTTTATATTTTATTTTTTCAAATGTAAAATGAAAAGATTTTTTCTTTTAATTGTTTTAATTTATCAGTCACAATAAGTAATTTTAACTTTTAATTAAAAAGAATAATGGCAATAAAATATTTGTTCACTAGGAGGAACTCCATCGGAAAAAAAAGGCTGAAAATCTTGACAAAGAAAATTATACTAAGAAGACATATATTTTGGTTGTGTCAATTTTAATTTAAATTTATACTCTATATCTATTTTATAAATTCCATATCGCTATATTTATAAATTTTATAGTTATATATAAATATAAAATTTATAAAAATTTCATTATTATAATTTATAAGTTAATAAATTATATGTCAATATATTTATAAATTTTATATTAATATATCTATGAAATTTGGTGGCAAAACAAAAATATCTATGAAATTTATAAAAAATTGCACTTTTAATAAGCCAATACAACTCATTATAAATTTTATGTTAATATTATTATTCATTCAAACTTTCAAAGTCTTGCATCCTCATGGTATTTATAGACAACTTCTAAAAACCCTAAAGGAAATAAAATAAAATAAAATAAAATAACATAAATTAGGAAACTAATGCAAAATAGAAAACTAACACAAAATCAGAAATTACATAACATAAAATCCCTACTAATAATATCTTTCCTAAAATATGATAATTATAAAATAGAGAACATTGAAAATAGGAAACTAATAGGAACCATCTTAAACTCTTTTTTTTTTTAACAAACATCTTAAACTCTTTTAAATAGTCCAAAAATTGCAATCCACTATGGTTATCATGTTGGCCTTCTTCCCTTGTGATTTTGGACTTCAATTTGGACTTGAGATCATTCCTTCAAACAAATATTAACATCGCGGGTCTTTTATGTGTAGTTGAGAGCTCCAATTGCCTCCATTGTAAGCCACTTCGGGGGTGCAAATTGTACTTTCTAACCATTATTTTTTTTTTCATCCAAATACCTTTTTAGTAAATTTTTTTACTTTTATCCAAACTTCATTTTTATAAACTGTGATTATTCTAAAAGTACTTTTACAAAAAGACAAATCAAATGGGCACTTCGGGTCCGTTTGGTTCGCAGTGTTGTAAAATGAAGTTAAGAAAAATGAAGTTTATAAAAATGAAGTTTTGATAAAAGTAAGTTTGTAAAAATGAAGTATGTTTGGATATTATTTTTGAAAAAGTATGTTTGGTAAATTGATATATGTTTGGATGATAAAAAGTAAAAGTACTTTTAGATGTATAATTACGAAAAAGGACATAAGTTTTATAAAATGAAGTTACTCCCTCTGATTCTAATATAAGACTCTTTTAACTGAATTACGCGGAATAAAAATTATAATTAAAACTAAATAACTATCTCGATTTGTCCGAAAATCAAAAATTTTTTCCAAATCTACTTATTTAATTTCTCTCTCTTTCTCTTTGAATATATTAAATAGAGGTATTTTTTAAAAAATGTATAATAAAAAAAACCTCATACATTATAAAGGGTCTGATATTTAGAATTAGGACAAAAAGTCCTATATATAGGACCGAAGAGTATTATATAACTAATTTAATGATGTATAGTTTACAATAATAATATAGTTAATTTCAATTATCAGAAATAAATATAAGTGACAAATAATAATTTTTGAAATAACTAAACGGTGTAATATAATAAATATACTACCTTAATTGCAAATTGTCTAACCACAATAATATTCATAATTTAGTCAAACATATTTAAACAATAGGCGTGACTAGTTCTGTTGCAAGTATTGTACTATTTGACCTCTGAGTGAGTCACGAATGCTATCCATCGTTGTTGAAGAGGCTATAGCTGAAAGTGTGCTTGGACCCTCACCTGGATGATTGTGATAATCGTTGTCAATACTTATGTTACCATCTTCATAAAGCAAGAAATCAGAATCAGTAATAGATTTCTTTCTAATGAAGTTATGTATAGCCATTGTTGCACAAACAATTTGGACTTGTGTATCAAAACGATAGTTTGGCATTTTGCCTAAAATCGCGAATCGATTCTTCCAAACTCCAAAGGTCCTTTCTATTGTACACCTTAAACTTGAATGATGATAATTGAACACTTCATTAGGGTTTACAAAACGAGATGAACGTCGAAAATCTGGAAGGTGATAACGTTCACGTCTATATGGACCAAGATATCCAGTTGGCGTTGGATAGCCAGAATCTACCAAATAATATTTACCTAATGAACAATAAAAAAAATTTCATATATTTGTGATGTCAACGAACAAGAAGTAATAAGACTAAAATATACAGGGGTAGAAATAACCAACCTGGAGGTGGATGTGGGAAATTTAGGTTGGGAGATGTTAGAGCGTGAGTGAATATACGCGCATCATGTGCAGTACCCTCCCATCCTGCCAAGACAAAAATAAAAAACATGTCCCAATCACACACAGCCATCACATTTTGCGTTGCAATTCCTTTTCTTCCAATAAATTTGATTTGATCCCGGGAAGGCACCACACACGGGATATGAGTACCATCAATTGCTCCTATGGCATCAATGAAAAATGGGTAACGATTTTGAATTTTTCTATGAACCTCACGAAACGTAGGATCTCGTGGCTTGATGTATTCTAGTGACAAACGAATGCACGCTTTCAACACTTTGTGAAAATTTCTACTCACTGTTTCCCCCAAATGTTGAAACCTTTCTTGAATGACCCTATTTCCTACTCCATGTCCAACAGTATATAAGAACATTGCAACCATTTCTTCAATGGTCATACATGTGGTCTCTCTTAACCCATAATTTCGCAATTCCAAGCAAAATTGATGAAATACTTGATTTTCCATTCTAAACATCTCATAACATCGAGCTGGGTGACCATGTAAAACGTCTTGTACCCAGGAATGGCCTGTTTGTTCATTAGTTCTACACGGCTCTTTACACAAATACATTACCGTATACTGGCCAATTAATGCAGCCACTTGTTCATCCTCTGTTAAATCATCATGTAATATAGCTCGTCGGCGTGCATCGTCCATGCTACAAACCTGTAAGTTTAAATATAATCATCATATTAATGATATCCTTCCATAGAAAAGAGTAATATTTTATGATAATAGTCAGTAAATGGCAGTCATAACACAAAGGTCATGATAATATAATACAATAGTCACACCACAAAAGTAATCCATACAAACCTCCAAGCTACATAACTACACCAACCAGTACATGAGTCATTTACACCAATCACAACACAAAAGTTTTCCATAGAAACCTCCAAGGTACATAACTACAACAACTAGTACCTGAGTCATCTACAGTAGTCACAACATAAAAGCAACCATAGATACATCCAAGCTACATAACTATAACATGTACTACATGATAGTCATCTATAGCAGTCACAACACAAAAGCAACCATAGAAACATCCAAGCAACATATATACAACAAGCACTCTATGATAGTCATCCGGTACAGTGACGCCATAACAGCCTATGTCTCATAAACTTTATATCTTAGCCAACAAAGCAATGCTTCCTCATCATCTTTCATTGCAACATATGTTTCTCTGGCTCTATCAGATGATGACATCAGCTCAACACATCGAGGAAGCCAATTTTTATCATTTCTAATAGCTGAGATTCTTTTAATTTCGGCTACTACTTCTGCAATTGATGTGCCGGGTGGTGCAAGAATATTTGTACGCTTCTCAGACGCACTTGCAATCCTACTAACTGCAGAAGCTATCTCCTGTGTGGGTGCACCTTTCCTCTTCTGCTGACCACGATAACATCCTTCCCTCTTCCTCTTGCCTAAGCTTTGATCAGTGCTGCGAGAACTAGTTAAATTGATGTTTTGCATATCTGAACTAAGTCCCCCACTTTCTCCTGCACCCCCTCCACCAAGGATTTCATCACTATCACCTGATCCTTCCTCAAGATCAATACCATCCACGGTAGGACGGTAGACATCATCCTCTTCTTCCATGGCAGTTGGTATAATACCTGAATTAGGTGACCATGCATGTATGCCAGATGCTGCGGAATCCTTGAACAATGCGGTCAACTCCTTGGAAAAAGGAAGACCACTATACCTGTATCTCTTATATAGTGGATTTTCCTGCATGCATGTAAGCAATGAAGTTAAATTAATATCCATCCGAAAAAATATATATATGTATAGAAATTGTCATTACACTATTATTTCATACCATTTCTTTCTTCACCCACCAATCATCTGGAGCCGTAAAAGTATTGTACTTTGGACTCCATCCTAAACCTGTTTTATTAGCAAATAACTTGTACCATGCAGACCATTCTTTTTTAAGATTATCCCATTTGTTTCTAAATTGCATCTTGGTCAAATTTCTGCCTGTTTTTTCATTGAAAGCGGCCATAACAGCTTTCCAGCCATTCTTTGACAGGTTTCCTCCAATGCGTTCGTTCTTACCAAATTGTTCTAAGCATAATTTGATGAATAGCTCAGTTGCAATGTTATCCCATGTAATCTTTTTCTTTTCTCCAGTGCTCATCGTTATAAAAATCACCTTATTACCAAAATAATGTATGCACTAAGTTCACATGTGGGGTTATTGTCTATAACAAGAACCAGAATTTTTTTCTAGAACTATAAAATCGCAATGCAAAACTGACTTCCATATAAAAAAATTCAAAGGCCTATAAGGAAGTTGAAGCATATAATAAGATGGGTAATCAATATATTGGAAAACTGAAATGAACAAAGAAAAAACCAGAAGATATGTCATCAAATAACACTCAGTTTTGCTAAACAAAAATAATCAAAATATAATTAGGCATAGCGATACAATAATTTCCCAACTAAAGAAATATTATTTTATAATTCATAAATAATCATGTTAGGTAATGAAAGGTTATTACAATAAATCAAAATCACTGAAGCCCTACAAGTAGAGGTCATAAACGTTACCAACATTAATTTAAAATGACAATCTAATAAGATGGGAACAAAAACTGCATACACTGGAAAAAAATTAGGTAGTAGTCATTGTAGTTCTGTTAATGCAATAGGAAAGGCGTAGCTTCAAATTTTGTGATGAATGCCACGAAATCAAGCTAAATTGGTAGAAAGGCAGAAATTATGAAGTTAATCTGTTATTGAAAAATCCTGAAATTTCAATATTTAAGTAAGGAAAGGCAAAATAGAGACACCTACAATAGCTGTAACAATCAAATATATATATAGAACAAAGAGGAAATTAACACATCTTGTATTTTTTTTTTCACTCTTCCAATTTACCAGTTGCGGCAGAAATTGCATCACCTCCGATGCAACAAACACAAAAGACAAGGATATACTACCTTTATGAAAACTGAAATATATACTCACAGTGGGTTCGCCGGCGGCGGATGCAGCTTTCACCGTGCAACGTTGGGAACTCGAGAAGCTCCGGTCACGCGACGTCCTACACGGTCAGATCTAAAATTACAGAGGAACAGATCGGCGTGCTCGTCGGCCTCACGGATCAAGCTAAAGAATGAAAGATCTAAACAGATCACTGGTTCACCGGAATCATCATCAAAGGCGTTGATCCGTGAGTGTTTCGAAACCTTCCTGTGATGTCCACGAAGAACAGAGGAGACTAACTGAGAAAGCCGCGAAGGAAACACTCAACACCGGCGGTTAGAAGGAGCAGAAGATGCCGATGAAGGAACCCAGTGTGCCCAAGGTCAGACTGAGCGAGGCATCACTGTGAGCTGGTGTGCGCTACGATGTCTGCAACTGTGTACAGAGCCGAGAGAAAAAGCAAAAGAAATGGACCGTGTTTCGCTGGCCAAAGAAGAAAAGAGAAGGATATAACGGCTAATTCAGTATGATTATTGCTCTTTGTCAGAATATTTTATTTTAATAAAAAAATATAACACATTTAACGATTGTTTTGTAAACTGAAAAGGAAGTGAGGCGGTGTGTTTAATAAAAGCTCGTTTGCAACCCGTTTCATTTTTTAAAAATTACGTTTAGTACAAGCCAAACATGTCAGACTCAAAAATGATGTTTTGTAACTTACGTTTAGTTAAGTTAACGGTGAACCAAACACCCACTTCATTGACAATTTTCTACTTCACAGTCTAGTTTAGTTAAACTGCTGCAAATTTTTTTATTCAAAAATTAAAGAAACCTTCAATTTCTTTTCCTCTATGTTATTGGCCCTTGAGTTACCATTTAAATCAGATTTTGAAAATTAAGATTTTTTTTCTTAATTAGGTGCATTCTTTTCTATGTACCTCCCATATACTTTTGCGATAAGCTTTATTGGATGCTACGCATTATAATTTTGGATGCATTTTATTGAGTAATCAAGGGGACAATGAAAACAGATAACTGTAAAAATTTAGGAAATTTTATGATATATAGATGCGAACAACTTAAGAGTTTAATAAAAGTTATCCTTTTGGATTGCTCATATCGCTGGAAAGTAAAATTCAAGTGCCGATCAGTACTGCTTCAAACTGACTTTATCCAATGATCAGAATATCAACCCACAGCTGGAAAAAAAAATTGATTTCCCACCATATTTTTCTTTGGTGGGACAAAAGAGACAAAAAAAAAACAGGAGGAAATTACATATAGAAACGGTAAAGTAAATTAACTGCAAAAAAAAAAAATTTTAACTAATAAAAAATATTAAAATCTGAAATACTTCATAGTAAAATTAGAAAAATAAGTAGCAACATATCCTATTTTGTAAGAAATTTATTATTTTGGTCTTAAAATGTGATTTCCAAACAAAAAACAACACAAATAGCAAGGCAGCCAGCAACATAAACTAGAATTGAGTTGAAATTACTAACATTTAGCATATGATAAGGAGGAGAATTTCAGTACTAATATCAGCAACAGTTATTTTGATCCATACATTGATTTCCTCGATGACCTTTTTCACCTCTCCAATTCTTGTCCCTAAAGATGACCAAACGAGTATTCAAATTCATCGATAAATTCCAAAAATTCAGTCATTGAAATCTTTGAAGAAGAAAAAGGGCATGGGGCAGACACAAATCAGCTGGTGTAGCTGCAGCAGGCAAAACAGTGTGCTCCACCTGACCGGAAGAGGAGATAGTTCTGAAAGGATTCACTCGGATGAGGAGAAAATTGCAATGATTTACTAAGAAGATGGAGCGGTGGAAACATGTGGGAGTGGAAGTAAGATTTCTTGTTTATTCCATGTACCTATCTGGTACTATAGAAGAGAAACTCCAGAATCCAAATATATGTATTGAAATGACTGGCACAATTTGCTTCCTGCATGAATCTCAATCTTTGAAACTGCAAGGATTTTACTGCAGCAGCCACAATGAATCCACCTCTTGTTATCCATCCCTCCAGCATTACTTGCTTTCGCTTATGACGCTAAAGCTTTTGGCTTAATTGAAACCATCCCAGAGAACCAAGAAAGCACTGTCTGTTTTCCTATATAGGGAACAAAGCCAGATTCAGAATTCAATCCCTTGTCAAAACAGCAAACTATCAGAGTACATCTTCCATGTTTTCTTCTTCTCCTTTCCATGGCAGATGGGGATCACATTCAGAGAGTGGTTTTTCTGAGTCCTCATTTAAGTGATGGTTGGGACTATGAGATTTAGAGCTGGCACCAGAAATAGCATTTTCAGTCATCTTATTTATCATTGACTTATTCCTCTGCTTTGTAGAGGAGTTTAATTTCTCTTCATTGCTATCACAATCAAATCTACGAATACAATGCTTGTTGCCAGCAGATCTCTTAAACTGAGGTTCCTTTTCACTGTCACTCTCACTACAATCTCCTCGCTTCTTCAATTCTTTCTCCATCTTCTTCCGAGTTTTCCTTGTCAATTGACTGAGCACCTCATCTGAAAAAAGAGCAAAGGAAGATCCATCCCCATTGGGCTTGGCCTCCTTATCAACTTCAGCCACTTGCTTTTGAAGTGCATCATAGGCCTTGATGATAGACCAGTAGGCTGTGCCCCCTGGATTAATATAAACTGCATCTAAATAGTCTCTATTCCTTCGGGGCCGATAGTCTATTGTCCAACCTGCACTTAGCAGCATCTCCCTTATTTTTTCTCGCAGTCTCTGCTTCTCAGTGCCACTACCACCCTTGGCTTTTCCTTCTTTTATTCTTGTAGTTGGGAGCTCCTCATGCAACGAAGTCTGATCATCCTCAGAACTTACCCTCTTCACAGACTTGCGAGCTTCAGTATTTTTCAGTCCCATGTTTGATGATGTGTCACTGTTATCTGAATCCAATGCACCACCCTTACTATCCTTACTTGACAATGATTTTCTTGAAGTTATCTTCTTTTTATCTGGCCTAAGAACTAAACCTGATTTCTCAGCAACTGTTGGTTCCAAGTTTGATGAAGAATGGATCAGAACATTCTTCCTCTTAGCAGTAGTTCCCTCACTCCTCAAACTCTGTTGACTTTCCACATGTTTGCCATGATCATAGTGTTCTAATGGCCCATCCACCTTCTTCTTGTTGACCATCACTTTTAAAACACCATTTTTCCCCTGAATTCTAATGAATTCAACTCCATTACCAACTAACTTCTCTCTCAACGAGGGTAGAGGCAGCTGAGGTCCATCCCTGTCCATCTCAAACCTGCTATGATCTAAATTATTTCCCATACACAAGCCACTGGCCCTGTCACAATAAAAGTTATTTCTTTTTTGAAGAATGGGTCTGCCTGACCCCGGATCAAATTCCTTTTCAATGCCACTTCTAGCAGCATGCACTGAGCCCATATACCTTCCTCCACCAAAATCAACTCCATCATCATCAAAATGCCTTCGTGTCTTTTCCACATGAATACCCTCATACTCATCACAATCAGATGCATCTAATTTATTCCGTCTTCTTTCCCTTTCCTCAAAACCCTTCTTATTGACCATGCCGTCCTTATTAAACCTAACTTGACCCAATCTATCCCTCTTCCTACCAAATTCACTCCCTGCAACCATACCCCGCTGGAAGGCAGTCAAACCATTGTAAACTCGACCAGTCTCAGGACCCATCCTTCTGCCAGGAGGCATTAATGATTCATCGCTTGATCCTGAATCACTTGACGCAATACTCTGTCCCCTCACCTTTTTATCATACAGCTTCTGAGAGCTTGAGGAACCAATCCCCCCAGGCAACGCATCTCCTTTCTTTCTAACAATTAAACAACCCGAGGAGTTCCTGCTCTTCACCACAACCTCAGAAGGGCCACCTGATCCCATCCCAGGTCCCATCTACACGAAACAGCCAAACCAAATACCCTTTAAATCTTCGAAACCACAGTTTTCATCCCAAAAAATTCGACAAATAATGAGGAAAAAAAGGATCCAACTCAGAACACATAAATAAGGAGATGCTACCAGACTAAATTGGCTTCTCTCCGCCTCACTTGGCAGAAGATCTTTCCCTTGGCAAATACCCCCAAAGGAGACCGAAACGGCAGAAAAAAAAGAATTTTCAAGAGTCTTACCTCGCCTTTGTTCAAAAAAAAAAAAAAAAAGAGTCTTACCTCGCCTGAGAATTCACCGATTTCCTCTGTAGTAAACTGTGCCTCCGATCGAGATGATCAGTCATGCAATTCCCCAGCGGACCGAAATTGATCGGACAGCCATGCGATGCGAGTCAGAGAAGACGAGAGAAATGATCTGGGGCTCGGACATTGCAGTGCCACTGTATAAAAATATAAATAAATGTTTACCAAAAAAAAATATAAATAAATATTCTTCTTCTCACATTCTAAAATTAAAAAATTAAAATTTTGTCCCTATAGTTTTCCACTAATTATGAAAGTAGTCCTATGCTTTAAAAGTCGTAAATTCACTTCCATCTGTTTTGACCGTTTGGTTTGGCCAGCTAGTCTCTTTAAGACTTGCCATTTGCATCATACCTGGCTCCGTCCACATTACAACGTTGTTAAATCTGCAAATATGGCAAACGGTGATGACGTGGTGCGATGCTGGTTCAGAATACGCTCCGATGAAGGTTGGTGTGCGACGGAGAGAGGAGGGTGCTGCAATCTGAAGCCTGTCCCTCTTCCTTCCCTTTCCCCTGCACAGAAGAACATTCCATAGTCTCCGTTCTAACGTCCCTCTCCCTGCACCCTCTCAACTTCTCTCCATCACTGGCTACGTTCTCTCTCATTCCTCCCTCGGCCTTATCATCTTATTTAGAAGAAGCATTCCAGTGCATAGCAAAGAATGCCTTAAAAAATGATGAAGAGGAGGAATCGTAAGTTGCTAAACATGCATTAGTATTTGAGCATGCTATGAGCCGCTAGTATACAGAGATGTTGCTCTCTGCCCTGATTTCAAGATGGTGCTGATTTGTTCGGAAGCATGCTTTGGTTTTATTGGTGTTTGAGTTCATGTTCATTATATTCTATGTTGTCTCTTGGAATCAAAAGATCAATTTATGAGTGACGTCTGATTTCATTATGGGGATAATGTCTGCTAGAGAGGACATTATTACTGCAATAACTAATGCATTCTCAACACTGTAAGAGCTAGTAAGAAAATTGCGTTGAATATGTTAGGCTGTTTGCATGTATCAACAATCGTAATCAGCCAATGCTGTTAGCTTGTCTCATTGAAACTGGTCTGTTCAGCCATTGCTTGCCATGAGGCTTCATTGTACAATAGTGTTTGCTTAAAAATAAAATTTGATATAGTGGTATCCGTTGGGTGCTTGTTTTGTTTATGTACTAGGTGATTAGTTTGTTCACTTCGTCTTTGGTATTCGAATAGTGTAAAAGAAAAGCTGTAAGACAATTCTCAAGCTCCTTGTTTTGCTGTTTATTTTTCATTCTCCACTGCTTGCAGGAGAAACTGTTTTGTCTACATTTTTATTGAATAAGAATAAAAGTGATAGTGAATTTCTTATCTTCCGAAATTATAGAAATCTCCATATTTTTAAAATATATAAACTTAAAATAATTTTCATGTTACATTTTAGCTCAATTTCATCTTGTTTTCTAAAATACCTTCTATAAAAAGATGTTTGAGTTAAAAATATATATTTTATATATTAATGAACGGTATAGATTGGAAATTGCATATTTTGTTCACATACAAAAAGGGTAATGCCTCTTTTTTTCTTAGTAAAAAGGGAAATTTTAGAAACAAAGGAAAATGCATCACGGTTGACCTCTTTGGATGTGCTGGTTTGCTTGAAGAGGCATATAATTTTATAAAAAGCATTTCTATTGAACCAGATGCTGTAGCTCGGGGTTCGCTTTTGGCTTCTTGTAGGATTCACAAAAATGTGGATTGGGCTAAAGTTGCAGCTGAAAGATTGCTTCTAATTGATCCCAACAATAGTTGGGCTTGCTCAGCGCACTCGCTAATGCGCTGTCAGCTCGTGGAAAATCAGAGGATGCTGGTGTTAGTTGAAAATCAACGAAGGATAGAGCAGGGAAAAAAGAACAAGGACCCAGTTGGGTACAAATCCAGAACAAAGTCCATGTCTTTGGGTTCAAGATTGCTTCAATCACAGAAAGATGCTATCTAATCTCAAAAACTTGGAAGGAGATAGAGAAAATGGGCTTCAGTCCAGATACTGATTCTGCAGTGCACGACCTTGAGCAAGAAGTGAAGGAACAAAACCTTAAACATCATAGTGAAAAACTTGCAATTGCATTTGTATTAATAATTTCTCCAGGGAACAACACAACACTGAGGATCATGAATGATCTTAGAGTTTGTAATTATTGACATTCTGCCATAAAATACATCTGCAAGCTTGTAGGCAGAGAAATTATAGCAAGAGATGCTGCCTGTTCTCACCATTTAAAGGATGCTGCCTGTTCTCACCATTTAAAGGATGCTTCCTGCTCACGTTGGGATTACTGGTAGCAGAAACAGTGAAATTTTCAAGTTCAACCTGACCACAAATTTGTCACAACATAGTTCATAAGTATTTGCATTGCAGCCGAAACATGAAGGTATGCATAAATAAGCTGTCATTTTCACTCTTCTGTTCAGTGTTAGTTGGCCCTCTCAATTGAGGTTTTGCTTGATACAGAAGAGAGAAGGTTTTGCTTCATACAGAAGAGTGAAAAAAGTTTGACAAGCATTTGAATCAATTGCTTGTTCACTGAGAGTCAAGGTATTTTACACATGAAATCTCTTCATACCATTTTGGATCATTTTTACTGCCGTAAAATTTTATCAATCTATGTTGGATAATGTGTTGCACCCCCTTCAGATATTATTTGAATGTTGCAGATATTTATTCCAAAGATGGTTTGTTCATATTTCTGATGTCAATATCACTAATAAGCACCTCCATTAGTTGACTCATATGTTTTTCTTTCTGCATCATATGTATGGAGGAAGCGAGCTTTCTTGGCTCTTACCTGATTGAAGTGTCTTGGAAATGGCATCTTGTAGTCTTCCAAGGTGGACTTTTTCACAATCAAATCAACCTATGCAAGATTGTTCGGTACTTTGATACGCGTAGTCCATGCATCTGCATTTGCTTGCTTCCAGTTATAGAGTCTTGTACTTCTGGAATTGAAAGTCAAATAGCTTTATGAAATAATTTGCATTTGCCAAGGATACAGCCAATCTAAGGTCAATGTAGAAGTCACTACTCAGAATTGCCAATCACCGAATTAGGTGTATAATGTTTCTGAACTTGCTATGGATTTTCTGTGGGAGGTGTGAACTAAACAAGTTGTCGATGCCAATATCTAGTCATTGAATAAAAAGCAACGTAAATTATACACAGTTCACTCCTGTTTATTCTGGATAACCTCTTACCGTGGAACGGTCATGTTTGGAGAAATATAGTATTGTTTTCTGCAAACACTGTTGCTTGTGCGGTACCACCAAAAATTTCTGTGAGTAGAGTACGTATTCTGTTCCATAGTCAATAAAGACTATGTTGACTCTACAAATTGGTTCATCATGATTCCTACAGATGTTAATGCTTACCAATAATTGAGTATTACAGTTAAACAATTCAATTTGAGTTTAGCTAAGGATGGTGTGCTTTTATCCCTTTTGTGTATATCAACATAATTAACTCATCAAAAAGCAAGACCGCATCATCTGGAATGGCAGTAGAGATGGCAGATATAGTCATATAGTACAAATAAAGGTTACAAAATTTTTCTTCAGGATAATCAAGACCATATTGCTCCTTGTTCTGATTAAAGAACTCTATGAAACCTAGAAACGCAAGCGAAAATGATTCTGTTTGCTTGGAAGATTATGAGCACAGCCCTCCCATGTCCAGATATCCTAAGAGACTGTCGCCTAGATATCAGACATGATTTCCCATTCTGCCTTGGGGAACCGGAGTCTCTGAACCATATTTTGGCAGCATGATTTGGATCACCGCCTTGAATCAAGACAGATCAGCACCAACGTTGGAGCATAAGTCAGTGGCCTGAATCCTGGGTACTACAACCCACCTCCGAATCAAAAGCATCACATTTAATAATCGGTGGGCTTTCATAGTCCATCCTTCCAAATGGAAGCGGTTGGGTAGAAACGGGATGCCTGCAAAGGTAGCCGTTGTCTTCAGAATTTCCAGCAAAGATTTCTGAACCACATAACATCATTACTGCATCATCTTGTCACTGACTTCCATCTCTCTTTTACAAGTTCATCTCATATGAAAAAACCGAAATTCATTCATCCATTGAGTTATTTGCAGCCACGTTATAGAAATTTCGGTTGAGATAAAAATTATGGGGTATGTCACATATGGATATGCATTTGGATACCTGAAAATCATGTCATGATTTTCTACATCTGGTTGCTCAAAACTCATATCTCTTGATGGAAAAAATGTTTTTGTCATTATTCTCTAGATAAAAAATGAACATCTAGCTTGATTGGCCCATTCTCCTCTGCTTAAATTATGTTCAACTGATTCACATCGTTCACTCTTGGTCTTATGAGAATTAGTTTCATTTTTAATACCATCTTTCAGACAGTTTATGTTTCGATCAAGGTTGTCAAAACCGGACTGGATATGGAACCGGACAAAATACTGGTTCATGATTCAATAGTTCGACCGGAGGTCAAACCGGGATTGAACCGGGATCGAACCGGTACTAATTAAAATGATATATTTTAAATAATATATCTGAAAAATGAAAAAAAGTTAGGCAACCAACCTTTAAGGCTTTCATAATTTTTTGCATAATTAAAGTTCCTAATATGACAATGAAAGAAAAGAGCTATATATTAAAAATCATGAGCATAAAATGGAATAAACAAAAAATAAACAAATCAAGAAGACATTAATAACACAAATTTCATATCTTAATTGAAGTCTTTACCCAAACAATACTAAAGTGAAATATCAAAGTAATATGGTCCATTACAAATAATCAAATACTCAAATGTCATTAAAATCATTAATATCAAATCCTTCATTTGTTATATCATCTCCTTCAGAATCCAAATTAGGAAGAGGCATAGGAGTATGGCTAGCACTAGGAGTATCATGCTGAAATCTACTAGCATCCGATGTAACCAAAGGTGAAAGCTTTGGAATTACATCTACACCTCCTAATCATATATATGAAAGAAATGGTGAGTTAATATTTATGTATAATGGTATTTGTAATATAATAACAGAATCTTAAATGTAAATAACTAAATATGAACCTTCAATATTAAGAGATGAACTTGCAATGTTCTCTAAGTGTTGAGCATCCTCAGCATCAAAATCGAAACTTGCATCTTCTTCAATTATCCAAGTGTCCACATTCTCAATAGATTCATAGTCAATAGGATCATAATTTGTTGTCTTCATTATTTTCCTTTCATTAACAACACAAACGATTAATGAAAGCTATCAAACATAGATTCAATAAAGCCTAGTAAAAGTCAAAAGCAAATGAACAATTTATATTACCTATTTTGCATACGCAAGTTATAATTAACATAAACCAAATCATTTAGTCGTTGATGCTCCAATTTATTTCTTTTTTTCGTATGGATACGTTCAAACAAACTCCAATTTCGCTTGCAACTAGAAGAAGAAGAAGTTTGACTAAGAATACGAACAGCAAGCTTTTGCAATAATGGAGCAGAACCTCCATAAGCTTGCTACCAAAGATCTACATCAAAGAAAAATATTAACTTAGACCATATATGACAAATAATAATTAATATGAGTAATACATTGATTTGAATCATTTGATATTTACTAGGTTGAATTTCTGTAGATATTGAAGAAGCTTGTGCTGGACTAAAAGAATCTTGTTTAGCACGATATTTTCCTACCTCAATCATCATTTGTGTATACTAAGGACCTGAGTAGTTAGCATCAAACAAATCAAGCACTGCATCCCACAACCTTTTATGATCACGAAAGTCCTTGTCATTTCCATAAAAGAAAGCAGGATTCAAGAAATATGCTACAACATGAAGATCATTTTTCAGATGCTTATCCCATCGAGTTTTAGTCAAATTTGTATAGGGCTTATATAATTCCTTATTATTACGAAATATCCCCTTGACTACATTTTTAGCCCTCAGCATGCCATCACAAACATAGCCTAAAGAAGGCTTCTCATCTGAATCAACAATTCTCAACAATCTTATAAGGGGGACCACAACCCGCACAATCAATGTGCAATCATCTCAGAACTTACTATCTAAGACAACTTCACTAAATAGTTTACCAGGCGTAGTCCTTGATAACTTATGACCTTGGAAATGTTGATCTACAGCCAAGGCTTGCAAGTGACGCTTGTGCTCAACCATACTTTTCAATGTTATGAATGTAGTAGCAAATTTGGTTGGTCCTGGACGCACAATTTCCTTCCATCCATCCCTATTCCTAAGCCATGACAAGAAAACTATATGGTTGTATACAAATATAGTTATCTTTGATGCTCTGGAGGCAAGAAAAGCAATATGAGGCATGCTACAAATATCTTTCAAAAGAAGATTCAAACAATGTGCAGCACAAGGTGACCAATAAATATTCTTATATTTTTCATGAATCAATTTGCCACAAGCTTGATAATTGGCCGCATTATCAGTCACTACATACACAATGTTTGAAGGACCAACCCATTGAATGACTTCATGGAACAAATTAAA
The DNA here is from genome assembly GCA_026686845.1 of Adenanthera pavonina. Taxonomy (NCBI): domain Eukaryota; kingdom Viridiplantae; phylum Streptophyta; class Magnoliopsida; order Fabales; family Fabaceae; genus Adenanthera; species Adenanthera pavonina. The sequence continues at coordinate 8,589,596 of JAIVEN010000026.1, read as the reverse complement.
TAAAGTCTTTGCATCCTTAACCAAATCAAAAGCATCAACAGATTTCACAAAAATTATGCCTGCAGGGGAATAAACTAAAAAGTTCATCAAGGTCCGTTGCCATATGTCAGTCCAACTATCGGCCATAATAGTACAACCAGTTGATGCCCAGTTAGATCGATAACTATCAACCACCAATTGGCATTCTTTCTTACAAGCTTGCAACAAATCAACTCTTGTTTCATGATAAGTTGGCCCTTTGAACCCAGGCCCCATTGCAGCAATTGCATTAATAGCATCTTGAAAGAATGGATTATTTACCGCATTAAATGGAACACAACTGAAGTACATCCACCTGGCAATGGCCATTTTTGCATGTTTTTGTGCTTCTTTACTTGCAAACACACTTCTAAGACTTGGCCGAGCACCTGGAGTTGTTCTTGGGGCAAAATAATTTTCAACCCCACTTGTGGCTTTTCTTTTCCCACTTGTAGGAGGAATAATACTAATTGGAGTAGCTGGAATACTTTCTTCACCATCACCATGACCACACTCTTCAACCATCAAGCTTCTTTTTAATTTAAACTTCTTTCAAATTTGCTTACATTCAATTGCAAACATCATGAGGAACCTTTTTACATGAAGCTATTTGACCAGAAATCCCAGCAAGATGTTGTTTCATCCTATTTATCCCCCCTCCTTTATAGGAATTTAAACAAAACAAGCATGTGTATACATTGTTCTTTCCTTCTTTCTTGAGTGAAAAATACTCCCACACAGGATCATTCTTCCCACGAAACGATGAAGCAGCAGTTGATTGTTTAGATGAAGTATCGGTGCTACTTACATCATTATTGGGGTTGGGATTGGGATTGGGATTGGGCTTAGGACTGGGAGTACGAGTGGGAGTGTCTTCCTCCCTAATATTGGATGCATGCTCACGATCCATAATAGTGAAAGCTATAAAGACATGTACACTATATCATTATCATAGATTCAGCTGCATTCCATGTATAAGACAACAACAATGGTAACATTAACATATTATATATATATATATATTATGAGGTGTGGCATTCCATGTATCAGACAACAACAATGGGAACAAAAAAATTCATTCCACTCACAAGAAGTTTACTTATATTAGGCTCTATACCAATTTCAAACGTGTGAACCCATATCATAGTATAACAGAAATAGAATGAAGAGAATGAAAGCAGAGCAAGCAACACTCATATCACGGTATAACACTCACAAGTCACAACACAAAATAAAGAAACAGAATGAAAGGAATGAAAAATTGAAAACAGAGAAGTATATCACGGTATAACAGAGCAAGAATATCACAGTATAACATGAACATACCATAACATCCTCAACAACACAACAAGAATTTGAGTTTCGAAACTAAAGAAATTAACGATTCTATGGCATCCTCAAAATCACAGAGCAGGAAACACAGAAAAAAAAAAAAGGAAAATTTACAAGGACAATGGATAAGGTCACAGCAAGAGCAGAAAGGGCAAGGGATCAAAGGGAACATACATCCGATGACCAACCGAGTGAAATCAAACAAAGGTATTGCACTGACGATAGGATTTATTCGAAGTTGGGACTGTTGCACCGGCGATAAACAATCCAGCAAAATTGATGAAGAAATGAGCAATCCAGCACCATAGCAACTACGGGATCTACTTCAACCAGAGGAGACACCGGCGAAGGAGGATTGATGACGGAGGAAGGAGAAAGGGATGCGTTAGGGCTCACTGACGAGAGGAGAGGACCAAAGAGGCAAAGATGAAGGCCGAAGGAAGTCTGTTCTGTACGCCTAATTGGGAAAGACCGAAAGAATGATGATAAAAAAACATAAACCAAACGACCTCATTTGGTCCCTTTTTTTTAAAAAAAAATTCTACACCAAACGACGTCGTTTGGTGTCTCTTTCCAATTAAAAAAAATTATTTTGTATGAACTAACTGAACCTCCTAAACCGCTGGTTCATTGCCAGTTCACGGCCGGTTCACTCCGGTTCCCAAATCCCCCGGTTCCCTCCCCCCACCGGATTGGGCATGTCTTCAGTTCCTAGTCTGATCGGCCGGTTCAGTCTGATTCTGATAACCATGGTTTCGATAGCTTTGGGAAAAGGTGCTATAGACACCCATCTCACGAATAGTTATGCTCACGATTTAATGCTTTGTTGTTTTTTTTTTCCTTCATTGGTTATAATGGTCACAAAATCCTTTATATTTTGGGATGAGATTGTAATACCATGGTATTGTTCTTAAACTTATCAGTAGACAAATGACAAATAAATAAATAAAACTCAGATATCTGCCATAGAATTGAATTGAATGAATTATGATATTATAAAATTTTGCATAGACCTCTTCATCAGGTCATAATAAAAAAGCATTTAAATATGAAACAACATATATTGATGAGCACTACTTAAAAATTGTGAGTATAGAAATTTTTCCCATTAACATGAGAATTCCACAATTTTATAATTCCTTCATACATAAGAAGGGTGACAATCTAGGTTAGTTAGTACGAGATTAGGAAAAATCCAAATTACAGTATTTCAAGAAATTTCAGTTAGGCCAACTGATGCTAATTAACTAGAAGAATAAAGTGAAGGAGAAAAAAGTGGAACAGGAAAAGTTGAGAGTGATGGTGACAAGAGATTGGCAATAATTAAAACAAGGCAGTGGATACTGATGATGGGTTGCTATCTAAACGGTGATTTTTGCTTTTCCCTTTGCTTTCTGGCACCAAAGTTGAACATGGGATGGGAAGGCTGGTTACTGTATTTGTAGGGTCTCTTTGTTTATTTATTATAAAAGGGTTCTGTCCGTGTATGAATGGCTATCACCACATTTGTATGGCCCAGCTTTTCCTTGCTTGGTACGGTATGAACATTTGGACAATTTTTGAAGTTTAAACCACTGTATTGAATTTTTGGGCCAAAAAAAAAAATCACTGTATTGAATTTTGTAAATTCTATACAAAATTCCAATGTTTTGTGTTTATTTTTCATTATGGGAGAGCAGAACTCAGTTACACCATAAGAAAAGCTGAGCCTGGTATGGTATAATGCCAGTATGCCAATGGAACCTTGCTTGTAAAAGGTAAGTTGCTTACTGAAAGTGAGTAATTGATCTAAACATTCATACTATATTTCAATTTGTTTTTTTTTAAGGTCATATTATATTTCTAATATAATATAGAAGTTTAATAAATGACGTGTTAAAGTAAAACACAATTGTACGGGCCAGTTTATCCCGTAGCAGGTAGGCGCACACAAAGTGGCTGGATAAGCTGGGTCTGTTTTATATGGGTTAATAACCGCGTCAGGTTAAAGGAATCGTGAACAAGTGGCTGGATAAGTTGGGTCTGCTTTGTATGGGGTAATAATCGCGTCAGGTTAAAGGAATCGTGAACAAGTTAGCTTTCTATTTCTCTATGTTAAAAATATATCAGCTGAATAGTGATAAAATGTTTTGAAAAGTGAAATTAATAAACATGTGTATATTTGATTTAAAAAATAAATTTTTGGGTTTAACACTGACTCTCTTATTTATCACCTGTTTAATTTCTTTTTGAATTTTTTTTACATATTTTTAACATGTTGATTTGTGTCTACCAACACCGACACGTTTTGGCTGGAAGGTTGTATGAGCCACAATTCAAATGTCTGAACATGTCTAGTAAATAAGTTAAACAGGATGGTCCAGGACTTATCCCTGCTTTGTCATTATTATTATACTTATCCCACTAACTTCAATTATTGAAGTTTAGGTGTACTTAATATCTCTGTTCCCTGATCCTTGACCTTGCTTCTTTTGAGTATATGATACTAAAAATTGCCTGACATGAAAATCCTTTCTCTTTTGCCTACCAGAAATCTTTCTAATCTTTTTGATTGTTCATCAGTTAGCTCCCATAAGGAAAGAGAGATGTTGCAGGCTGTGAGTGTTGCAGCAAACAATTTTGAGGCAGCGCTTATGGCTATTATGATAAGGTAATGTCTTGTCAGACCCAATATCTTTAAATTACCCTTCAAATATCTGGCAAGTTGGCTCTGGGACATGCTGCAACAAAGTCACATGGCGCCGCAGTTATACAGTTGACCACCACGCTGTTTACAGAACCATTTTGTTCTGCTCATAGTCACCCCCACAGGAGTGACCTCAAATGCATCATCTTTGGAGTTTTCCTTTGAAATGAAGGTTGAAGTGTAGTGGCCAAGCGACCTTCATGGAATATATATATATCACAGATATTTCCCCCCTTAATTTGGCAAAAATATAGAAGGCAGAATATAAGCATAGAACTATAAGAGTTTTTTCTTGTTTTTGTGCCCCATTTTTAGCATGGGAAGGAAGTGAAAGCAATCATCATTTGTTTCCTGAGACATACCAAATGGTTCAGGCTTCTGGTTAGAGGGTGTTATTACTGCTTGCAAATATAATTTCCTTTTTTAAGGTGAAGGTAATCTCACCATTTCTGATATGACTTCGCTCATCAAGCTTATCGGAAAGATGACAGGTTGATTAATAGACATTTCTATTTTTTTTTTACCAGAACAGACAGTTCTATTGATTGCCACTCTTGAAGTTCTAGAAAAATTTGTAACAGTAAATTTTGGAGAGAGAAAGGTATAATTGATCTCAAGTCCACTTGCCAGTAATAAATGGAGTCAACTGATTGAATTTTAATCCCATATGTTATATCAGAGAATCCAGTCCTCAGGAAGCCAGATGTTGATTTCACATATAAAATGAAACATCTCATCAAAAGTATTATCATATCATTATCCATGTGGACTACAGTAGTTAGCACCACTTTTTAGGAGATGAAGCTACAACTCAGTACCATAAAGGAAAAAATTTCCTGCGCTAACGTGATTTTGTTAATCTCTGTATGATGTATATCTAATTTTAATTCATGCGAAATGGTGCTTACGCTCTTGAAGTTTCTTCTTTGGTTTTCCCTAAATCAAAGCAAACGGGCAACTTCTTTGGTATAGTTGCTATGGGATCCACTGTTACAGAGAAATGTATGAACTTTAGTGGCATCTATACATCTATTGCATCAACTGGAAGAGAGGTCGCTCTATGAAGGGAGTGTGGAAGCAAAGCTCCAGCATAGAAATCCTTGGATGTGACCATTTGCTCAGGACTATAAGATCCACTAGTCTCATCTACACCTTGCACCATTTGATTAGCGATAGCTGAGCACTTCTTATTATTCTCTGCATCAGCCGGAAACCGCTTCCTGGTGCTCAAAAGCCTCAAGACTGGTTTATTGTTCTCTGTCTTCAAGTGGGTTGGGACTGATAGCATTGGAACCCCACCAGTTTTCCTATGCTCTTCTGATTCTTCAGCGTCAGGAGATATGCTTGCTAGTTTTGGTGTTCCACCTAATTGCTGGTCTCTAAGCTCGCTTAACTGCATTTGGTACTTTGCTTTGAGCCATCTCAGTTCTTGCCTAATTTCATTCTCATAGTCCAGGAAAACAGAATCTAATTCTTGATTGGAAGAAGTGTCTTTTGAGTTGGGATCACTTTGATCATCCACATTAATACTTCTCTCATCCTCCTTAATTTTCGATTCATTTGATGCCTCATCGGATTTGTCACAATGTATGTCTCCTAACTCCTCTGAAATTAGTTCTGGCTCATCTCTCTGAGCCCAGATATCAGAATAGTGAATGCCAGTGGATTGACTCGATGCAACTGGAGGACCATATGTAGTGCAATTTTCAGACCCATCAACTTGGTATGTGATCTCCTCGAAACGGCCATGAATGGCTGCACAGCTGTCTCTGGAACAATGAAGAAATTGTAGCTTCTTGGCTGATGGGCTGTTTGATGATACATAATCAAAGAAGGTACCATGAGAAGCACAATTGAAGCAGAGATTATCACTCGTGCATTCTGGACTTTCCTCAATTCTGGGTCCAGTTTTCCACTCTGGGAACAAGTTTGATATTTCATTATCTATCATGTCTGCTATTTTTGTTACATCTTGGTCAGCTATGTCGAGCTCAGCTACCATTTCATTTGCTACGCTCAATGCAGTATCAGTCTCTACATCAAATGGGAAGTAGATGTTTCGAACTCGACCTGTAATGATAAGAACTATGGATTATAAAATCATCAAAGGCTAAAAAGGTTCAAGAACAGAATGAGAAAACGGAAATACCAACCGTCCTTATCTGCTATTCTGAGTCTCAGAAAAATGCCATCATCTTCTCTTCTCCTGCCCTCGATTGCAGGATCAACTTCAGCCAAATTATGATCCACTTCACAATCAAAGAGATCAATTTCGCTGGTTAACTCAGATTCAGGTCCATAACAACTGAGATAATCAGTGCACTCATTGATCGAGTTGTTACTGTTGTAAACTCCGTTAAGAGGTTGTCTAAATAATGGAGTTTCTTCATACCAGTCTCCTTGATACCAAAGTGGTTTTATCTCATACCCATAATCATCAATTTGGAGAAAAGGGTCTTTCAGAAGTTCCTTTGCAGAAAGCCTAAGGGACACTGTTGCTAAGCATTTCTCCACAAATTGTCTAACCTCAGGATCCTTTACTTTGTAAAGAGCTTCTGGTTTTCTTCCCTGTAGGGAATATGCATGTAAATCAATGAAGGACTTCAAAATAAATAAATAAATTAACCAAAAAGAAAAAAATCAAAGCGGTAAGGTAGATATAAACAAAAAAGAAAATTTTGGTTCTTACAGAGACAACTTTCTTGTAAATTTGAGCAGGATGGGTGCATTCACTATAAGGATATTCAAATGTGACCATCTCCAAGATGCACATTCCAAAAGAGTATATATCAACCAATTCATTATAATCCTCTTCATACACTTCTGGAGCCATAAACTCAGGTGTGCCTGAATTTAAGAAAGAAAGAAGGACAAAAAAGAAATAAAAAACCAGAGTCATAGCCTAAATGAGTTATGCAGACAGATAGCATCATAAAATAGAGGTATTTGAATTTAGAGCAAATCCTTGAAAATAGATAACTTAAGAAAGAGAACAACATAATTGTAATGACTGTTTTGCTGTTCTACCTACCAACGCAACGAGCAGCGTTAGACTTGCGGAGAATTGCAGCTAGGCCAAGATCACCAATTTTGACTTCCCCTTGATTGCCATTGATGAAAATGTTGTCACACTTGAGGTCTCTGTGGATCACGGGAGGGTCATGACTGTGAAGATAGAGGAGCCCTTCCAAAATTTGCCTGCACCAATGCTTCACAGCTCTAATGTTAACTCTTCTGTGTTTTAACCTGTACCTGCTCAGACAATAAATTTGAAATTATTCAATATTAAAAGTCAGAAATAAAACAACTAAAATGGACCTGGGAATATATATACTTATGAAGAAGATAAAAGCTTACTGTCTGAGAGTCCCAGAGGTGAACATCTCAGTGACGAAGTTAATGTGCCTATTAGCAGTATCAACCCAGGAAGTATAGAACTTCATGATGTTTTTGTGATTCAATGTCTTGAGAAGATGAATTTCACAGTACAACCTCTCAAGATCTTCAGGATTTTGCAGAAAATCGTATAGCTTCACTTGATTCCATGCTACTTCTATCCCTTCATACTCATCGAATGCTCTGTAACTGCAGCAAATGAATACACCCCCATATTAACAAGAATCAAAATGAAAACTTCAAACAAGTTTCATCTCAAACTAAAGCAAATTATGAGCAGGGCGTGCGAAAAACGAGAAAAATTAATGGTTTGATTCATACACGGTCTTTGAAGCCCCTTTGCCAAGAATTTCGTTATGCTGCCAATATAAAATTCAAAACCCAGAATCAAAATATAGAAACAAGAGTATGAAAAAGAACGAAGCAATATTCGAAGAGTAAGAGAGGGTATTTAGTATATACTCTTCCATATCTTCCAGTGGGATCAACTTCCACAAACTCAGAGTCCTCTACCTCAACACTTGCAGAACCATTCATGCCTCTCTGTATTATTATCTGTTCTTCGCTCAGGCAGTTCTATCTGCAGAAGGCTTTTAGCAGCTTCCTTTTGTGTGAGCGAAAGGGAGGAGGAGTGGTAGTCAATGCATATAGAAGAATTCAGAGGAAACTAAAATGATAACTACAATTATTTTTGGCTATCCGTGAAGGGAAAGAACAGAGAAGCCGAGGAAGAGAGAGAGCCTAGGAAAGTCCATCAAAAGGACGGAGTTAATTTGCCAACTACCCCCGAGACAACGAGGCAAAGATTTCACATGGAGAATCTGTTCAATACCATATATTACAATGAACTACGTAGTTGTAAGCAATTATCAATTTTTTTAAGCAGTAAAATTCACTTGTACAACAGTTTTAGTAACGTGATTGTGTGATTGTATAGAGTTAATAATAATAAAAAACAATCTTTTACTTATAATACAATGGCTTTTTTTTTTTGAAGGAGTGCGTGATATAGCCCTGATCCTCCACCACCACCACCACCACCACCACGCTTGCCAGACAAAAGCTGACAAAGCAGCCTTCTCTATCACTATCTTGATGCCTTCTATCTCATCACGAGCTGTAGAACCAAAATCACACGCCCATGTCATGTATGGACCAACCAAAGTTTTAGGTTTTTTTGTTTTTATTAATGTGGAACAAATATTTTATGTGGTATTAGGCACAAGATGGAATATTGGCGTAAATGGACTTTGGCCGAGTTTGGCTTTTGCATCACGAAAATCTTATGACACCTTTCTAATGGGAAAACTGGTGGGTTTGCTTAATATGCTGTTTATGGGTGATATCTTCATTTTTTTTTTCCATTGTGGTTGACTGTTAGCCAGCAGAATCTGGGGTTAGGACCCCTGCTAGAAGAGTGGAGATTATAGGGTTGGAATTGAGGCCTATTTATAAAGGCTAAATTATATAGATCACCTTTAAATTTTGAGTTATATGTTAATAATTTATTCAACTCTTAGGATTTGATAATAAATTGTCTCAATTTTTAAATTTGTATGAATAATCTCACTTTTGTTAATTTATTTATTATTTTACTCATAAAATGTACTAATATGTTAGCAACCTAGATCCACTTATGTTTCAGGTAAAGTTAGAAAGAAACAAAGTGATGAGTTCCATAGTTGTTTATATAGGTCTCACAAGAACGAGGTCCAGACACATCTTCCTATCCTATCTTTCTCAAGCTTTATTATTCGAGAGTATCCTCTTCAAGTGATAATAAACTCTTTAAATTTGTAAATAATTTTTTCAAATTTTAGATTATATGCAGATAGTCATTTGAATTTCAAGTCATATATTTAAACTTATAGATATATCACACTCTATTAATGAAATAACATACCTGAAAACGACATGAAATTATTTGTAAAAAATTAAGGGATTATTCGTAGATTATCAAAAGATCAACAAGATAATGTAAAATTCCATAATCTTGTTCTATATTTATAATTAATTTATTCTATGCATTATTTTTTTTAATGAATAAGGACATTTCGGGATTGAAAATTCGAAAAGCATGGAAATTAAGGAAAGGATAGGAAGTGCTTTTATAAATGATGAACATGTGTGTGTGTATGCACATCCCATCAACAAGAGATGGTGCCTAACATGATCCACAAGAACGCGGGCTATAATTTTCATATATAAGAGAGAGTCTCACTTAAAAAGTAAGATTTATAGATTTAAGAGATTTTTCCACCTAATTGACTAATTTTCTTTTTAAAATTGGCTTTCCTTTTAAACTTTTGCTCATAACATTGATACTTTTATTAAGAGGCTGACACCATGGAAAAGATTATCCACTAAAGGTTACTTTGATAGTATAAATATAAAGGGTTCTTCCATCTAACCGACTAATCTTTTATAATGGGTTCTCCCTTTATATTTGTGCTTATAATACGATATCACGTAAAGCTAAAGGCAACTTCCTTGTTGCTTTAGGATTTTTCACTTTATGCTAGAAATCTTCCTACATGTACATTATATATCTCAAATTTATTTATTTATTTGTGTATTGCGCTTTGTTCAACACAACATAGTAAAAGATTGATGGAGTTTAAATTTAATAATTAATGTGAATTCAAGTTGAAAGCATGAAGAGTGTGTGTAGAGAGAGAGATGTATATGTATGTATAATGGATATAGCATTGTAGCAATTGGATGAATGGATAATGGTTGAATACGTTGTGGTGAGGTGTTAAAATTTGAAGTTATGGTGGGTCTCTATCCTGCTTCAACCTTACATTGGCAATTAATTTCTTGGGGTTATTGTAGTTTGATGATTGATGAATTTGACAAAAGCCACGAAAGTCCCCAAAATATATACCTATCATTTTTTTTAATTTGTAATTTGGTAATAGTGCAAAAGATGTATATATATTTTTAGCATATGGTATAAATGGAAGGCAGTATTATTATGATAGGAATGAAAGGTAAAGCAAAGACAAAGCGTGCTTAGTGTTCATGTGAGGTTAGGAGGATTATTAGGAAGAGAGAGAGAGAGGGATGAGCAAGAGTTACTTTTGATGTGAGTTTTGGTACATTGAATTGAACGATGAAAATTCCAAAGGCAATATGCCACCCTCTTCTATTTTATTACACTTATTATTGCTTTATTCTCTCCCAAACATGCATTTATTTTACCGTTGGTTGAATCACATCTGGCTGTTTTTGTTCACTTTCTATATTATATGTGGGATGTAAAGTTGATATTTTATTTTTTATAATTATTTTTTACTACCAAAAAAAAGGCACATAGTGATTACGAATATGATATGTGTGTGTGTGTGCCCCCTTGCAATTTGTTCGAATCTGGTGAGTGCTTTCTACTTTATGCTTAAAGTGTTACTTGAATGATATGCAGTAATTATTTCAATTCGAAACTGAGTTGATTTTGTTTTTACTTGAAAGTTGAAACTAATCCTATTTAATTAGTCTATAATTTTCAAGACACCAAAAAGATAAAAAATAAGGAAGCCATATAACTCCAAATGCAATAGCCCTAATTGAGCACCTATGCACATTTTTTTAACCTGGATGCTTGGGCGTTGTATGTGTGTGTGTGTATAAAACGCTTTTGTTTACTTACGTAGGTTTCATTAGAAAACTTTATCTTTATCCAAACTCTTATCCGATATCCATGAGTAATAGAGACAAATTTATGTCAGATGCGAACATGGTTGCCTGCAATAATGTGTGTTCTAAGGTCATGACAAAATTGAACCTAGAAAAGTACGAGGTTCATCCATGACTTGGATCCATACATAGCATTGGTTAGTTATTAATAATAAATAATCATTATTTATTTTATACTTCCTCTGGTTCTTTTTATAATATGCTTTTAATCAACTTTACACATATTAAGAAAGTTAGTTAATAGTGATTAATTCATTAAATTTATTTAAAATTTTAATTTTTTTTCCGATTACTCTTATTTAATAAAATTCATTCATTAAATTAATGTTATTTTATCTTAATCTCTCTATATTTGCGATGGACTCATCTCTCCTTTGACTTTTTAACAAATTGTGATCTCTCTCCCTTGGTTATTTAAATCAGCAACTCATGAAAACATTTTGGAGTAAGAAATTGGTTTCCCACCAAAATGTTTAGAAAATTCGGTGGTTTTCTTTTAAATTTTACTAAATGTAGCTTTGTTGAACACATCATGTTCTTAGACTGCATATTCTTTCTTAATGCTGCAATATCTATGAGCGTCCCTGTCCAGATGCCATGAACGTCTCCCGGCTATCTCACACTACGCATGCCCATCATCTTCTTTCTTGAAGTTCCAAGTGCCATCTTCTCTCTTATTCAGGGGCTCTGTTTTCCATGTGTCATTGTGTTCTTTCTGATTTAGTACTCATAAGGTGTTGTGATAGCTAAATTTACAGAGCTCTGTTGCATTGCAAAGCATCTCCTTTGACCTTTGAAGCTTTGTTGGTTCGTCCGAAATGCCCAACAATGATTTAAACGTTGCTTTTGCACAATTGGAGAATGATGAAGACTGCCATCAATTGCTAGACCTCAACTTGCGTTCAACAAATTCACTAGGTCAATATCTGATTGACTTAAACAAAGAGCCACCTCAAGTGCCATTTGACTTAAACGAAGTTGCACCAACTGAGGAAGACAATGATGACCCAGATGCAAAGTGTGATTATTATGAGGCACTAGAGGTGATAAATAATGCAGAAGTAGAGTTTGATGACCCAAACTTGAATGTGTATGTGGAACCTGACGCAGATGACATGAATATGGATACAGAGTTCAATTTTGATGAACCAAACTTGAATGTGCAAATTGACGAATCAGATTCAATGATCAATATGGATGGTACCACTATATTTCTTCCACTTTTTTCTTTTTAGTGACATTTTCTTGCATTTCATTATATACTGTTACCTCTTTCTTGTTTGTTACTGGAAACACAAAAAGCTACATGGCAAATTTTTCACTCTAAGGAAAATGCTTCATGGAAGCACAAAGGGCACGATGTAAAGTTTGCCACGTCCTTACTGGAGTGCATGCTTGACAAGACTAGGAACAGAGCCTTCCAATTTTCTCTTACATTCAATTGTCTTGTTACTGATTTTTCAAGCATCTCTTTGGTTTTCATTTTTTTTGTTTACATGTGGCAATAAAAAACAAAAAAAAAGACTGAATAAAATTCACAAAAATGAAATGTAAAAATATTTTGTGTGAATTTGTAATTTTAAATATTTGGCTCTATTTTTTCATTTTGTTACCTTTGCTATTTCTATCTTATTTTGGCTTTCATTAACATAAGTTTTCCTTATGTTAAAGCAGTCTTGAGTGAATTCAAAGATTTTAGATTTAAAGATAAAGAATTTTGGTGATAAAATGAGAGTGTGTAAGAAAATGTTAAACATAAAAAAAAAGTGTTTTAAAACTATACACTTGTACAATAAAAAGAAAAATTGAAAAAGTTATCGTTTAGTTAGAAAAGAAACTAAAAAAGCAATTAGTGAGACTCCATCTAAAGTTTTTAAGAAATTCTACCAAAATTTAGGAATAAATAATGGTGAACGCAAGATTTATAAAATTACCAAGAATAGGAAAATAAAGTCAAGAGATTTTGATCAAGTAAGATGCATTAAAGATGAGGAAGGAAAAATTTTGGTTATTGATGATGATATCAAAAATAGATGAGAGAACTACTTTTATAAGTTTTTCAATGATAGATTGAGTATGACTAATGATACAGAAGATTTAACAACTCAAGAAGATAAATTAAATTTGAGTTTTTTATCGTAGGATCTGGGTTGGAGAGGTAAAAGAAGCTTTTAAGAGAATGAATAATAACAAAGTTATTGGCCCTAATGGTATTCCTATTGAGGTTTGGAAGTGCTTAGGAGAAAAGAAAGTTTTGTGGTTCATTAAGCTTTTTAACAAGATTTTGAGGATAAAAAAAGTGCCAGATGAATGGAGAAAGAGTACCTTGGTGCCCATATACGAGAATAAGGGGATATTCAGAATTGTGCTAATTATCGATGGATAAAACTCATTAGTCATACCATGAAATTTTTGGAAGAGAGTGATTGAGCATAAACTAAGAAAATAGTCTCATATTTCAGAAAACCAATTTGGATTTATGCTAAGACGGTTTACAATAGAGACTATTTATTTATTAAGGGGTTTGGTTGAAATATACCAGAGTAAAGAGAGAAACTTGCATATAGTTTTCATTGATTTGGAAAAAGCTTATAATAGAATACTAAGAAATATGTTGTGGAAAGCAATGGAGAAGAAAAGTGTTCGTGTGGCTTATATTCGAGCCAATATTTTTAAAATCGGACCGGATGTTGAGTCGGAATTGTCACTAGGTCATGGTTCAACCGGTTAACCGGTTAAACCGGCGGTCGAACTGATAACATAATAATTAAGTAAAAATAATATTATATATAATATATGTATAGGAAATAAAATATTAAATTGTTAATAACTTGAAAATTAAGTTATGAAATGAAATAAATGTATCCACAACACATTACCAATACAAGTTAAAGTGAATTTCATTACTTAATTGAAAATTTCAAGCTAAATATTGAATTTTTAATTTCTTACCTACAACAAATAATTCAATATCATTGAGTTCTTCTTTTTTCATTTGTTATGTCCTTGCCTTGAGAATCAAAATTAATATATTTATTACCTAAAAATATATTTTAAAAATTTTAATTAATTAATTATAATAAATTACAGAAAATTTTAAAATAAAAAAATAGAGAAAGTAAAATTTATTTAAAAAGCTATAAACATTTGACCATTTTTCCTTAATTTTGTTATATTTAAATTAAATGTCTATGCAATATACTTCATAGCAGCCCATAGGAATCATTTCAAGAAAAACCCCTATTTTTTTGGGCTTGCTAGAAAATCCAATTTAAAAAAAATATGTCATAATTTTTTTTGTTCAAGGCGTGCATTAGGCATTTAATTAAGAAAAAAAGTACAAGCCCAATTTGACTCTCAGCCCTATGTGAGACTACGACTCAACCACTTCAATAAATAAATCATACTTATTTTTGTTTTGTCTTATACTCTTTAAATAAAAGAAAAGTAGAAGGGTGGAAAACGCAAAAGCCCTAGCATTTCATAAGTCTTCTTTCTTGATGGGGCCATCAACGAGAAAAGAAAGTTCAAGAGACGAAAGAAAGTTTGGCAGCGGCGAGGAGGATGAAGATAGGAAAGCTGGAATCACAAGGAAAACCATGAAAAAAATGAGAGTAACAAGGATTTGAGAGGAAGATGATGCGTTGATGACAGAAAAGAGGAAGATGATACTATCAGCAATGGAGATTTTTTTCTTTGAACTTGCGATATTCTCAGATAGATAAGAGAAAGTGAGGCATTTGATTTTATTTATCTAGTCTTTCTTTTAAGATTCTTTCCTTTTTTTTTCTCGATTTTGCCATGTTCCTCCTGAATAAATCTTCTTCTTCCTCCTCATTTTCTTTGTTGTCGATAGTTTTCTCTATAACTCAGAACCATACGGTTCTTTTAAAACCGTCCTGGGTTATGGCTTAAAGCTGATTTCTGGTTCAAAAGCTGGCTTAAAGCCGCTCTATCTGGTTCGATCGTTAAAATGGCTTAAAGGTGTAAAATGAACCACTGAGTTGCACGGGTGACGGGCGGACCACATGGTTTAGCCGTCCGGTCCGGTCCGGCCTTAAAAACATTGATTCGAGCTAAGATATGTATAAGGGTGCAATAATAAGTATGAGAACTTTTGGAAGTGAGACAAAGGATTTTTCTATAAGGATAAATTTACATCAAGGATCTTCCTTGAATCTATACTTGTTTGATTTGATTTTGAATGTTCTAACATAATATATACATGAGAAAATTTCTAAGTGCATGCTTTTTACGGATGATGTAGTTTTAATTAGTACTAAAGAGAAGATATCAACTCTAAACTAGAGTTATGGAGATACACTTTGAAATCAAAAGATTTCCACTTGAATAGAAGTAAAATAGAATAAATGCATTGTAAATTTAATAAGAGACTAATTATAAATAATTTTGAGGTAAAAATTGGAGAGCAAATTATTCTAAAAGTGTCAAAGTTGAAATATTTTGAGTTGATTTTACAAAGTGATGGTGAAATTGATGGAGATGTTATGTATATATAATATAAGCTGGGTGATTAAAGTGGAAAAAACTTTAGGGGTTATTTGTAACCGGAAGGTACTTATAAAGCTTAAAAGAAAATTTTATCAAACTGCTATAAGGCCAGCGATGCTATATGGCGATGAATGTTGGGCTTTGAAAGGACAATAAGAGTATAAGATGAGAGTAGCAGAGATAAGAATGTTGAGATTAATGCGTGGTCATATAAGAATAGATAAGATAAGAAATGATTGTATACGATGGAAAATCGGAGTAGTACCTATCAAAGAGAAAATGGTGGAAAGTTATTTAAAGTAGTTTAAGCATGTACAAAGAATAGGACAAGAGTAGTCAGTAAGGAGAGTTGATCAAATGGCTTGGAGCCCTATTAAAAGGCATAAAGAAATATCAAGAAAGACACTAAATGAAGTTATAAGGTATGATCTCTTGATAAATGATTTATCTGAAGAGATAATGTTTAATAAAGTACATTGGCATTGTATGATCCATATAGTTAACCCTACTTAGTGGGATAAAACTAATGTTGTTGTTGTTGTATTGATAAACAAGAGGTACAAGAGAACTAATAAATCATGGCACAAGCAAGCAATGTAAGTTTTTAAGCAATGAACAACGAGCTGCATCTCTCATATGTTGTTGCAATTTAGTGTTACTGGAAGATTGAAGAAAGGTACCATAAAAAGGGTTTGTTCATTATATTCAACTCACAAAAGCACCATTGATCGTATTTGGCAACAAACAAAGAGATAGATGATGCATATCATAGGAAAACAAATTGTAGACATAAGAAAATTCAATTAGACCATGATCAATTCCATAAGGTACCTTTATCAAAGAGGACCAATTTACGAGCTTTAGCATCAGTAGTGAATATAAACAAGACCTCATTGATCAAACTTCAAAAGGATGGAGTTTTCAAACGTCATTCAAATGCAATTAAGCCTTTGTTGAAGGAAAAAAATAAGATAGCTCGATTAAAGTTTTGTTTGTCAATTCTAGATGGTAGTACTCTACTGCATGATCCAAAATTCAAAAGTATGCATAACATAGTCCATATAAATGAGAAGTGGTTTTATATGACTAAGAAATCTATGAAGTATTACTTCCTATCGAATGAGGAAGAGCCTTTGCGCACTTGTAAAAGCAAAAATTTTATAACAAAGGTAATGTTTTTGGTTGCTATGGGTCGTCCGTGATTTGATGCTAAAGGGAATGAAACTTTCTCTGGAAAATTGGTGTGTTTCTATTTGTGACCAAAGAGCCAGCAAAAAGAACTACTATTAATATGATTGTAAGGACTCTTGTAACAAAACCTATAACTTTAATGAACAAAGCCATTAGTAGAGAGTTCTCAATTCAAAAAGTTCTACCTGCTATCAAAGCAAAGTGGCCAAGAGATAAGATAGGGGATCCAATTTTCATTCAGCAAGATAATACAAGATGTCATGTTGATGAGAATAACGATGAATTTCATCGAGCAACTACAAAAGATAGGTTTGATATCCGTTTGATGTGTCAACCTGCAAACTCTCCAAATTTAAATGTCCTAGAACTTGGTTTTTTCAATGCCATTTAGTCATGACAATACAAGAAAGCACCTACGACTGTTGATGATATTATTAAGGCTGTGGTGAAATCATTTAAAACTTTTTCCTTGGTTGAATCTAACAAGATTTTCTTAACATTACAGGCATGTATGATTAGAATCATGGAGGAAAAAGACTCAATCAATTACAAGATCCCACATATTAAAAAAGCAGCGATGCAAAGACAAGGTGGACTCCGTACTCAAATGGAATGTGTTCCCTCCTTAGTAGAAGAAGTTATTCAATACTTGAGAACTATTTTTGATTGATGGGCACATTAGAATATGGTGGGCTTTTTAGAATATGAGCATGCTCTTAAGTTCATTATATTGTTCTCTTGCTTATTTCTTTTTGGAAATGTATGGGAATTCAATCAAAGGTGTGAATATTTTAGACTAATTATGCTTTATGCATTTTATTTCTTTTTGGAAATGTTTGGAGATTTAATCAAAGGCTTTTTCAATAGAATATGCTTTATGCATTTTAAAAATTATATGACATTTCTTTTTGGAAATTTATGGAGTATAATTTTTTTAAGTTACGGTTGAATGCTAAATCAACCAATAATTTAGGTTTTGGCAATAACAAAATTAGAGCTCCTTTACATATTTATGTTTGATTGTTAGTAACTTGTGATAGATACATCTATCATGGAGTACTTTAAAAGGAGTTCAATCAATCAAAATAAGTGGTTGAGAATAATCTAATAGAAGATAACTAAATTTAATTGAAAACATAAAATATTATTTGAAGATCTAATAGGAGTTAAGTCAACACATACATATGTATATGAGCACAATTAATTTATGAATTGTTTATGCATTGTGAAACAAATAGGACTATGAAAGAAAGACATGTTAGAGAAAGAAGGATAAAGAAACAGAGATAGAGCCAAACTAAAAACCGATAAGACAAAGGTTCTTATTAGATTTAGATTAAATACAAAAAAAAAATCCTTATGCATAAATAGCTTATCATGCACAGAACCAAGCAATGACTCTAAAAAAAATCATCAAAATAAATATGCAATATAGCCTTAACCACTTTCTTCTTTTCTCATTCCTGAACACTATTATCTTCATCATCCTCCTCAGGAAATTTGCTTAGATCAATGGTGCTTGTGACTATTTGAAGACCACTTTCAGGACCAATTTCAATAGAGTTTGTGATTTTTTCAGGAGCAGTATCAATGGAATCTACATTTTTTTCACATACTACTTTCATAATTTCTTGTTCTTGGAAACCACCATCTTTAGCATTCTCCTTATGGAATTTGTTTAGATCAATGGAACCAATGATTTTCCGAAGACCACTTCTAGGAATAGTTTCAATGGAGTCTACCACTTTTTTAGATACCACTTCATCTTCCTTAGGTGTCTTATTCAAATCGAACTCTAATGTATATTTACCTTCTAGTGAGTCTTCAAAACCTCCACTAAATCATCTACACCTTCTAGTGAGTCGTCAACTACCTCAATTAAATCAAAGCCGAATGTTTCTACACCTTTTAGTGAGTCTTCAACTACCTCCATCCATCAAAGCTTACACCTTGTTGAAAGGCATTGACTGTGTAGTTAACACGTTCAAAGTTTGGTATATAAATGAAAGCAAAGATGGAAACGCATATAAAGCAAAAAATACATGAATGTGAAAATACGGGTGGGAGGTCTCCTTTTCTCTTTTTTCCCTACTAGTGTATCATTGTTTAGAACTTACTATATGCTTCCTAGATTGGAGTTGTTTCGTTGGATCACTCTTCAACATAATCTGACACTCAATATTTGTGGCAAGAAAACTCTATCACCAAATATTTAACATGGATACATTTTCAAGATTTGAACTTGAGACTTTTAGTTAAGTTAGTACAACCCCATGCTAGTTGAACCAAGTGCTTGGTGGTAATATCATAAGTAAATTTAAATGCACTAAATGTATATACTCCTTCTATTCCTACTTATAAGGCATATTCTAGAATTTTTTTTATTCAAAATACAAGTCATTTTGTAATATTCAAAGTGCATTAAATTGTTTTTTTCAATTTTATTCAAAGTATTTATGAAGAAGAGGGAGGTTAAAAGAGATAGAATTATGATAGAATTACAATTTAATAGGGATAATATTGAAAAGTTTTGGTAATTTTTTAAAGCTTTAAACAACTGTAACTAACGTCAACTAATTTTCTTGTTCTACGTAAAGTAATTAAAAGTGACTTATACTCCCTCTGTCCCATATTATAAGAGATTTTAGAAAAATCGCACATACTAAAAAAGATAATTAAAGGTAGTTGGACATCTTGATTTTTACAAAAAAAAATATTGTAATTCCAAAAATGACATTCATTCATATTAATCAAAACATTAAAAGAGATTGATGATATTTATAGGATGAATTTATGAAGGCTATTTTTGAAAAAGTCATATAAATACTCCACTAAATCTTATAAAATGTCTTATATTATGTAACAAGAGAAATTTTGTTAAAAGTCTTACAATATGAGACAGAGAGAGTAAATAAGAACAAAGGAAGTATACTTTGTTGGCTTCAAAATTCTTACTACTCCCTCTGATAACAAATGTAAATGACAAATAACTAATTCACATAAACTAACGATGATAATTAAGAATAGTTAATCATCTTAAATATGTTTCAAATTAAAAAAAAATTCCCAAAATACCTCTAAATTAATGTATATACTACTAAACTTCTCTTTCATAAGGAAACTTCAAGTCACATTTAACAAAAGATATAACAAAAATAAATAAATAAATACAAGGGCAAATCATTTATGTTCCTTACATTTTGGACCAACATATTTATCTTTTACATTTGAAACCAAAGGAGTATATTGTTTTACACTTTTTACTTTATCTCAAAATTTTTGTTGTTTTATAATCCCAAGGCTTTTCAGCTATACTATCATTTATCATTATTAATTTTTCTCTCTCTCTCTTAATTATAGCACATACTCCTTTTAGTTTCAAATATAAGTCATTGAGAGAAAAAATTTTATAGTTCAAAATATAAGTTATTTCTGGATTATTAAACAATTTTTTCTAAATACCCTTTATTAAATATGTTAAACAAAAATAATGTAATTTATTATTGGAAAGATATATAGCATTTAATATGGGTAAATATGTAAAATAAATGAAATTTGAGACAAATCTTATGAATTTAACAATTTTTCTTAATACTTGTGAAGTAGTTAAAATGACTTATATTTGATAATGAAGAAAATATTGATTAAATTATAGTATTTTTATCAACGTATAGTAGTACTACAATTTTATATTAATTAATATTTTTATGTTAGAAACATTTTAAATTATATGGCGTGATAATGGGATAAATTATGGATAAGATAATAGATAGATTTTTCTAAATAAATGGATTATGAAATATCTATATTTTTCTACATTTGAATTAATGATTTATTTTAATAGCACAATTAAATCTAATCTATTTAGTTGGATACTTGATAGATGTACCAAATTAAAGTTAAATAAATATAAATTGGTCATTTTCTTGCTCATAATTGACACACATTATTCCATCTACTTTGGGTGACCAAAAGTACGGGTTAGGGTTAAGGAAGAAAAACCAGTTCAGGGAAAATCCGGTATGGATGGAGGTTCAATGATTGCATCTTTCACTCAAGGTATGTTATACATGTGGTATCAGCACTTACTAAATCTCCATATACATAATTGTATATCCTAATCTTTTATGTAATTGTGAAAAAGATATTTTAATGAATTGTAGATATAAAATTTACTTATAATTACAAATATATTATTGCTTATTATACTATTGATTTTATCTTATTCTCATTGTGATTAAAATTTAATATGTTAATGTAATTTCAATACGTGGTTTTAATTTATGTTTGAAACTCAAATTATGTTTCTAAAATATGATGTCTTATTTTGTATATTATCATAAACTGAAAACCTCATAACAATTAAGTTTTGTTTTTGGATCTCATGATAAAGTAATATTCTCATGATTTGGAATTAACAGAATGTAAAATCATATTTATGGGATTATAATGATGCTATTTATGTAAAAAATTTAGAATCATTTATGTTTTGTTTCATGAATGTATCAAAAATTGAAACTTTATATATGGTCATCAAGTTTTGGTTTTTTTTTTTTTTACATATGAGGTTTATGTGTGGTTTGAATGATTTAAAAGAATAGAAAGATAGCCCATAAAATTCTGAGCATTTTGGCATTTGAATCACCTAAAATGGAGCTTTGGATTGCAAAATATGAATATATGAAATTTGCGGGTTCAAGTTAGGTCAGAATTGGGTTGATTTGGGTCAAGATAGCCCACTTGGAGGTTAGGGAAGACCAATACAACATGTCATTTAGACCCTGAGATGAATGACACGTGATTTTTTATGTCAAGTTCTGTAGACCTAAATGACATGTGGTTGAACCAATAAATTTGTTACTGTTGTTATATCATTAGTTTTAATTAATTTATTTAATACAATATTGCAATCATTTTGGGCCTTATATTTTAGATTTTATTTTTTTGTTTTATTTCCTATCTTGGACTTCATGTTTCAACCCACTCATGCAACCATAAAAAAAAAAACACTGAGAAAGCAATGGGCATGTGGACATTGGGCCAACTATTTTATAAATTTAAGTTTTGACCATAAATTTTCTAAAATTGTATATTAGCCCTTAAAGTTATGTAAATTTGCTTTCAGACCTAAATAGGTTTATGAAATTATGGTTTCTCCCCTGATGTTCCATTAATTAAGTATTGACCTCAACAGTTTTGGAAATTATGTTTTGACCCTATAGTTCTGAAAAATTTATTTGGCCCATAAAGTTTTCAAACTTATATTTGACCCAAATTTTTATAGAAATTTATTTTGGTCCCTGAATTTCATAAAAAAAAATTATATTTGGACTCAAGAATACTTTTGGGCCAAATTAATTATGAAAGATTATAATGTGAGGATTATTTAGTGGTGAATAATAATAAGTAAATATTATTACTTAATATTTTATGCATGAATCATATTATTTGTATGTAGTTTGTTATCACCAAAATTTTTCAAACTAGAATATTGATAATATATATTATACATAAATAGTCATCTATCCATTATACTAATGAAATGTCAATTTTGAAAAATAAATAAATGGATAGATTGATGTTTACTAATCATTAGAATTTTTGAATTTACCCAAAGGTAAATTATTATTCTATGGTTAGAGAACCAAATAGAGGGGGATTATTATTTTGATTAGATGTACATGTAATCTAAAGATAGCATATATATTTTGGTTAAAATATTTAATTACCTCTTGAAGATAATTTATGACATTTACTTAATGATAGAATGTTATAGTTTTTACCTAAAGGAGAGTTCTAATATATACTAATAATATATTCATCTGAACCTATTATGAATATTGTTGCTACATTCACATGCTTCTTCTGTGACTATGTTTAATGAATTGGATTTTCTAAATGGTGTGATCAAGACAATTTCTTACTAAGTGTTATGAATTTTTGACTTGGCAATATTGAGTGATATACCTATTGTGATTATGAATTTATTTAGTAAAGAAGAAAGTTAACTCATAAAGCATGGTCACTAATTAAGCTTAGTGTTTATGTGAATGTCTAATATTGCAGCAAGGTTAATGTAATATGCGCTTAACTCACAATCTCTTGAGTATGGATAATTCCAAATTAATCATAAGTAGAATACTAATGAATTGTCCATTATGTTTACTTAAGAGGAAGTGAGACTAAAGAAATAGGAAAGTCATACTTTCAACCTTGTAGAACAAAGACCTGGTAAAGAAATTAAAGTAAAAGCCAACAAATAATGGAAAAGCTTGTTAATATTTCATAGGCTAAAAGAAAGAGCAAAAGGCAAGAAAGTGTCATTTCTATAATAATGAGGAACACTTCCAGAAAAGATTACTTGAAATGTAAAAGTTTTGTTTGAAAAGAAAGTAAAAAAAAAAACTAATGTTTTGTATGTTTCTAATCAAACTTAACTTTAGTTCCTAAAAAATATTTGGTGGCTTGATTATAGTGCTATATCTTATGTATCTAATATGATACGGGGATTCCATATAATCCAAACTAAAAAGCGGAATGAAAATTTTGTTGATGGGAAATTATATGAAAACTCCTATTGGAGGCATAGAACTTATTGTTTAACTATGAATATTAGCCATCATCTGGACTTATTCAGACTCCCTATATATTTTATGGGAACTTGATTTCTCTTTTCAAAACTAATGTATCTAGATTTTCTATTTGGATGTAAATAATTTAGTTTGTTTGAGAATACTTCCTTCATTGGTTCTAGTATTCTTACTAATGATTTATGCAAACTAAAAATAATGATTTTGTCTTTTATTAAAGCCCTATTTACTACTTATTAGAATGTTGAATTTAAGTGCAGCATTTAAATGAGAATTTTACTTTCTTATGACATATATAAACGTTTAGGCCATATATCTAAAGAAAGTTTGAAAAGATTAGTAAGGAATGAAATCCTTTCAAGTTTAGATTTTATGGACTTTACCATATGTATGAAATGTATTAAAGGTAAGCAAGCTAAACAAAGCAAGAAAGGAACCATAAAAAAGTATTTAGCTTCTTGAAATCATGCATACTAATATATGTGGACATTTGATGTTCCATCTTTTGGTGGGAAAAAGTATTCTATCACCTATATCATGATTTTCACATTATGATTGTATCTATTTTCTTCATGAAAAGTCTCAAGCAATTTATGCTCGAGGTTTATGAAGTTGAGAAGTAGAAAGATAGATAGGTGAAAAATCTTAAGGTATGATAAAGTTGGTGAATGCTTTAGGAAACATAATGAAACAGGAAAGTGTCTTGGTCCATTTGAAAGGTTTGTTAAGACACATGGCATATGTGTATAGTGTACTATATCATGCACATTTCAACAAAATGATGTGGTAGAAAGGTGAAACTAGACATTAATGAACATAGTTAAAAATATAATGAGTAGTTCTCATTACTCACATGAATGTATTATGAACTGCTGTGTATTTGTTGTATAGGGTTCCTAGTAAGGTAATCCCAAGACTCCTTTGAGTTGTGGACTAGTAGGGAATCTAGTTTGAGACACCTATATGTTTAAGATTGTTTGACAAACACACACACACACATGCATATATATATATATATTCCATATAAAATAGATTGAACTCTTGAATGATTAATCTTTACCTTATTGGTTACCCAAAGAGATCCAAAAGGTAAAATTTTATTATTTTAACCATGGTCTAACAATAAATGAAACTGATTATCCAAGATTCATTACGGATGGTGAATTTAGTGGGAGTAATGAAAGGGAAAATGTGGATATTAGTACTACACTTATGTATCTCTTCTTCCACATAAACTCTAGGTGTAATTTTAGTTGTTAAACAACAAATTGGCAATTTGAAGCTACACTTGATAAAGAAACATCCCATGACGTAGCCAAATCATAATCATCTAATGTGACAACATAAACAGGTGTATAAGCTGAAATATTAGTGGGAGTAAGCTTATATTCTTAGTCATATATGTAGATAATATTTTATTTGTTGCTAATGATTTGGGCATCTAAGTGGAGACTATAGATTTTCTCTTTAAGAATTTGAAAGGAAAGATATAAGAGAGGCACCCTGTGTGATAGGAAATGAAACATTCTATAATATGTCACATGGATTGTTGAGATTGTTTCAAAAAACTTATATCCTGAAAATTCTTAAGAGATTCCATGAGGGTAAATTTAGTCTCAAGAATGTCCAAAGAATGATATAAAATGAAAGGAAATGAAAGTTGTAAAGAAAATATTAAAAGTATTTGTGAGGACACCAAGAATTGTATGCTTAAGTATGAAAGATCCAATCAGCCTAAAGCCATTGGATATTTAGATTTAGATTTTAGTGGATGTCTTGACAATAGAAAGTATGTCTTGGCTATTTGTTTATTTATCAAACAAAAAATTTATGGGAAAGTCCCAAGAAATTTGTCATCAGCCACAATGAAAGCAGAATGTACAGCATGGTTAGAGTCGCAATTAATGCATTAGGACTGTCGAATATTATGTTAAGACTTGGGGTAAGTATTATCACCAAGCCGCTGAAAGTTTAATGTAATAATTCTGTAGTAGTTTATTCTCTAATAATGATAAGAACTCAAAGGTGCCAAATATGAAATTGAAGTATTTGTCATTAAGGAGGAGCTTTAGAAACAAAGAATGTCTATTCAACGTATCGGGAATGATTTGATGATATCTAATTCTTTGATAAAGTGCCAAAGACATTTAAAGAATATGTGAACAAAATTGGTCTTGGCTATAATGATATATGATGCTTTATGATCAGTTGACACGTTGAGCTCAATTATGCGTTTCTGTCCCATAGCAATATTTTCCTGTTAATTAAGTTAGTGTACACATGATGTTTGATAACTATAACAAGAAGAACTGATGTGGATCATGATAAAATTTAGATCACTTAAAGACTTATTTTAATTGATTGTAGATATTGTGGTATATGAAAGGGAGTGTGCTGAAATATATAGTATATGACTGTCATAGCTCACATTTGCAAGATATTAGAATTAGGTATTAGTGATGAATGAATCAAATAATTCCCTTATGCACATCTATGATGTTGCTATTAAGTATTAATGTTGTTTAATTATCAGATCATGTGGGATAATGTTAGAAATATTTTAAATTATGTGCCATGATAATGTGATAAATTATAGATAAGATAATAGATAGATTTTTCTAATTAAGTAGATTATGAAATATCTATATTTATTTACATTTGAATTAATGTTTGATTTTAATAGGATAATTAAATCTAATACATCTAGTTATTTGATGGACGTATCATGTTAAAGTTAAATAGATATAAATTAGTCCTCACTTTACTCATAATTGACACACATTATTTCATTTATTTTGTGTGACCTAAAATGAGGGTTAGAGTTAAGAGAGAGAAACTAATTTATGAAAATTCCGGTATTGCTGGAGGTTCAATGATAGTGTCTTTGTTGTGCCCTTACATTAAACATCAAATTGTTTTTTATACAAAACAATAAAAATTTTGAAACAAGAAATAATTTATATCTTCCAAAGTACCAACTTGCAATATACTTCTTAGCAATGTTCAAAAAACTAGACTGGATCGGTTGGTTCAATCGGTTTGGCTGGTTACTGGTGCCAAGTTCGATCCGTTATAGATCTCGACCACCCCTTTCCATAATCGGTGAGAATTAGTAGAAAACCAATCAAATCAATCTCGAATTGGTTCTGAACCGGTTATTTTTTTAAATTCTTTTTTAATTTTTTAAAAATAAAATAATATTATTTTTAGTACTAAATAACATTATTTTTTGTATAAATTTTTTTATTTTTATATTATAATATTATATAAGTATTATTATGATACATAATTATTAATAATAATAAATTTACTTAACAAATAATATGGAAAAAACATTAATTGATTATTTTGAATTCAAAATATGTTTGCAAATGAATATTAACTCATTTAAATTTTAATATTACTTTGTGAAACTTATTAATAATATTTTTTTATTTTCTATATAATGTATGAATTATAAAATTATTAAATTTATTATCACCGGTTTCATTCCTGTTAAACTACAGTTGAACCATTAAACCTTGAATCAGTGCCTTGACCAATTCAATATCTAGTCTAATTTTTTGAATATTGGTTCTTAGCTAAAAAAAATGAAATTGTAATATATTCACGGGTTCTCCACCCACTCCCAAAAAAAAATATTTCCACTAAAATTTTGCCAAAAAAATCGTTCACCATGGTCAACTTTTAAAAAATACATAAAATTTTAATGTCAAAATTGTACTAATAAATTATTATGTTTACTATTTAAATAACATAAAAATTTTAATGACTAATTGTTAATTATTTTTGAAAAAAATAAACTGTCATTCAATAGTCCATGCTAATTTCTCCAGATCATAAGTCTGGATGAAGCCCAACAATGTGGACAGGACATCGTAAAAGGAAGCCCGCCTTGATTTATTTGGGTTTTCTTTCACTCATGAACATTTTGTTTTGGTGTTTTGCTGTTTGAACTTTGTTCATATAAATTTAGATTCTAAGCCTGCGTGTCCCTGGACCTAAAAATAAAAAAAGCGCGAGGGCAACATCTTAATTTCATATTGGATATAGATAGATATTTTGTCAGAAATATTTATAATTTATAAATGCTAAATATCTCTATCATAATATCTTTTTTTTTTCATTTTAGACAATTTTGTGAATATTAAATATACGGATTAACGATTCCGTACGTGGCTTGCGGCACCAACAACTACCTCTATTAATCTGTTTTTTTTTTTTACCATGTAATGCATAGGTTAATTTTCAAACCCACAATTTCATTACGGTACATATTTAATTTAAATCCAAATTTAAACCATTCAAAATCAATCAATCAATAATCAAAACATAAAATAAAATCTTTAATAAGTTAAGTATATGTATATCATATTAACACATTATTCTTAAGCCATTGGTTTCATATAGGAAAATATTTAGATAATTAATTTTATATTAATATACTTTTATTAAATCAAAGTAAAATATGTAGATTTTAAACTTGAAATTAAATTAATAATATTAATAACAAAAGTTGGCGTGGATGGTAGTAATTCTAATATCTTAAGTAAATAGTTGAAAATGTGATTTCTAATTTCTATGTATAAAGTATATTTAATTTAAAGAAGTTTACTCATTATTCTCAATACTCCTAGAGAGATTAGTTTTTATTATCACCAAATGATATTCTTAGTCCATGAAAAAAATGTTAGCTGGTAGAATAAATAATATATGAAAAATTTCATGTGCCATGATTTGATAAAAATAAAAAAATAGGGGGAATTACATTTTGAAATCAAAATAATAAATTAATTATAAAATAGGACTTGTTACCCTTTATTTTTTTCAATTTTATTTCTCAATATTCTAGATTTTAATACTTTTATTTAGTTAAAGTATTTTTTTGTAATTAATTTAATCTATTGGTCAAATATGTTAAGTGTATAAGATTAAGTAACCAAGCTTTTTTATTATTTTTGTTCCAACGACAATGGACCGAATGTATTAATAAACGCAAGGAAATGTGTTGAATGAATAATAAGCAAAGTATTCAGGTAAAAAAAGAATGTATTAATAGACATTTGGATTGAATGAATAATAAACAAGAATGTTCCAAATTTTCAACCAAGTGACGAATTGGAGGCGCTAGCAAAAGTTTGACCAATCTTAATTGAAAGGCTTGTTTAGTTTTAAGTTTCCAATTTTAAATTATGGACATGGAAGGAAATATTTATATTTTTATGACATAATAATTTTTAATTTTAATTTAAAAAATTTCAACTAAGACGTGAACATATTTAATAAAAATTTAAAAAATTTCATCAAAAATAAAATTTTATATCTAAAATTTTGGTTTAAAAATTTTAATTTTACATAAAATTTATCAAATTTTTATTAAATATTTTTATGTCATAATTGAAATCTTTTAAATTTAAGTTAGAATTTTTCGTTTCATGAATACATAAATATTTTAATAGCTACCGTGAAGTTACAATTTAATAAAAAATGGTAGCAACTCAGTATATTACTTCACTTAATAAAATAATATAGATGGTAAAATCTTAAATGATTGAAAAAATGAATGGCTCGCGTGTTGCCACTGCTACAAGCACAGGCTGCGTGGTTTTGCTCCTCGCACCGAAACGGCTCCCGCCTAGTGCTCTGGTTACACACTAATGAGTGGAGTAGCGTACTTTTAATTACGGAAGACGCACTCTGGCTTATTTCTATTGAAAATAATTTGTTTCTCTCTGAACCAAATTCCGAGGTAAGAGCAATGGAAGACGGCGAACGACCCACTATTCTGATCACCAACGATGACGGAATTGATGCACCTGGTTTGAGAGCTTTGGTTCAGGTGCTTGTCTCCACTAATCGTTTTAACATTCAAGTCTGCGCCCCTGATAGGTACCCATTATCCTCTCCCTCCCCCACTCTCTTTCTTGTTCACAAACTTTCACAATCAGTCTTAGGAATTCGATTATCTTATTTTCTTATTTATTTGAGTATCGGGCTCAGTGATTCGTTTCTCAAGTTATAATTGAAGACAACGCTATTTTGACTGACAAATTTGAGCAAAGAAAATATTTTCATACTGATTCTGTGTCGGTAGTATGCAACAATCAAGTCATCACTTGAACCTTTTCAGGGAGGCTGCGAGTTCCATTAACTTGTTCATTTGAAGTGTTAAACTGTTTCAGTTGGTCTGTGTAGTAGCTATGATTTTGTGTGATTGTTGTTTGCATTGTTAGTTTGAGCTTAAGGTCTGCGATAATGGTTGTAAAAACTTGTCTTTGGACGATCAAGCAACCGCTCTTAAGTTAGCCTAAATTTTCTGGGAGTACTGTACTTTGTGGTTCTATTTGTTTTAATTAAATCAATTTCAGGGAGAGGTCAGCTGTTAGTCACAGTATTACTTGGCTTCACCCTATAGAAGCCAAGCCAGTCAACATTGATGGAGCCTCAGCGTATGCAGTTTCTGGTTAGTTTTGCTTTCAGTTCATCCATATTACCCTATGCTTTTTCATACGAAGACTTGCTTATTCAGACACCATCAAAAACGTGCTCAGAAACGTAGTAACGCATTTTTTTAGTGTCAAAATTTTGAGCCTCATCTGAATGTTGATTTTTACAATAGGAGAGAATTGAAATGGTGGTACCCATACGCTTTGTCAGCCTGATGTCAAAACTTGCAATTCGGATGCTTGCCTCTGATTTATTTGTATAGCCAGTAGTCTTTGCTATAAAAAAATTAAGTATATGGAATTAGAAAGTTGATGATCTGAGTTCCTTATATTATTTGTATAATTGAAGTGCTTGTTTGTTTCTTGGACAAATGATTTCTCATAAATTTTTTATCTATAACCTGAGTTTCCTTTATTAAGGGGTTTGATTGAAAGATACCGGAGTAAAGAGAGAGACCTGCATATGGTTTTCATTGATTTGGAAAAAGTCTATGATAGAGTATCAAGAGATATATTGTGGAAAACAATGGAGAAGAAAAATGTCATGTGGCTTATATTCAAGTCATAAAGGATATGTATGAGGGGGACAACAACAATTGTGAGAACCCTGGAGATGTAACAAAGAATTTTCCTATAATGATAGGCTTACATCAAGGATCTTCCTAGAGTCAATACCTGTTTGATCTGGTTTTGGATGTTCTAACAGAACATATACAAGAAGAAATTTCAAAGTATATGCTCCTCGCAAATGATATAGTTTTAATTGAGGACTCAAAAGAAGAGGTCAACTCTAAACTTGAGTTATGGAGACACACTTTGGAATCAAAAGGTTTCCGTTTGAGTAGAAGTAAGGCGGAATATATGTATTGCAAATTTAATAAGAGGCTAATTAGAAATGATTCAGAGGTAAAAATTGGAGAGCAAACCATCTCAGAAATGTGAAAGTTTAGATATTTGGAGTCGATTTTATAAAATGATGGTGAAATTGATGGGAATGTTATGCATAGGATACAAGCTGTGTGGTTAAAGTGGAGGAAAATATCAGGAGTTATTTGTGACCGCAAGGTATCTACTAAGCTTAAAGGAAAGTTCTATCGCATAGTTATAAGGCCAGCGATACTATATGATACTGAATGTTGGGCTTTGAAAGGACAACAAGGGTATAAGATGGGAGTAGCAGAGATGAGAATGTTGAGATAGATGTGTGGTCATACAAAATTGGATAAGATACGAAATGATTGTATATGAAGGAAAGTTGGAGTAGCACCTATCCAGGAGAAAATGGTGGAAAATCATTTAAGGTGGTTTGGGCATGTACAAAGAAAATGACAAGAGGAGCCAGTGAGGAGAGTTGATCAAATGACTTGAAACTCTATCAAAAGGCGTAGAGAAAGACAAAAAAGGACACTAAGAGAAGTTATAAGGAACGATCTTGTGAGAAATGATTTATCTAAAGAGATGGTATTTGATAGAGCTCATTGATGTCGTATAATCCATGTAACCGACCCCACATAGTAGGATAAGGCTAATGTTGTTGTTGTTGTTGTTTCTCCTCTTCTTTTCATTTTACATTAAATTCATGTTCTTCGAGTTTGTTGATTGTTTTAAAATGCATTTATACATTCTTTTTGTCCATTTTGGAAATGCTGAGAGAATTTTCCAATCTTTAGCATTACAAAGTATTCACTGCATTATTGTTCAAATACTAGATATTTGCTTTCTGATTGTTTTTAGGTACATATATATGATATATATAGTCTTTTATTGCAACATGTCAATATTGCAAAATTTTTGCAGGGACTCCGGCTGATTGTGCTTCTCTGGGAATTTCCAAAGCACTATTTCCTACAATAGCTGATCTGGTACCTTGGATGTAAATTGTAATTTTGTTGTGAAAAGTATGACATTAATTGGGCAGAATGTTTTCCTATTCTGCTGTCATTTTGGCAATGTTTCTTTATTGGAATGGTTCCACGATGAGGACAAAGTTTTGATTTTCTTAGAGAAACCTTGAAAGGAGTTTATAAAACTTCTCATGACATTGGATTCTGTCACCCATTTTCGCAATTCTTTTTCTACTAAGAGAACAATCTGCATGTATGTGACCTTCTTGACTAAAAGCTATACCACATATCTAGCTAGTTGCTAATATGTGTTTAATTTAATGCACAGGTACTCAGTGGCATAAACATGGGTAGCAACTGTGGTTATCACATGTATGCAGCGTTTTGTCTCTTCTTAATTCTAAAATATCGCAAGACTCTGCAACTATTGACTCTTCCACTGCTAACAGCATGCAAGTCATGATCAAACTTATTTGAAGATCAGTATATATTATAATTAAATGCTAATGCTACCTTTTTATGGAAAAAATAGGATTCTTTTAAAGAATAGGTTTCAACCTATACCTTTCTTTTTATTATTCTATGGTGATCTTAGAAACATGGATGTGCTAGCAATGGATGCAGATAATGGAGAGACCGTTAGAAAATATGATAGACTTTGTCTTTCTAAGCTTTGAAGAGACAATCACAATGTATGTTTTCCATAAAGTTGATATGAATCCGGTCAAAATTAACAAAATAAGGCATTTCTTTCCACTATAGCTGCTTCAGTAGCTAAATCCGGTAATTTTTGTTCATTGCTGTACTGATTAGGCCCCCCCTATTTTGCAGTGTTTACTCAGGAACAGTTGCAGGTGCTCGAGAAGCCTTCTTCAATGATATACCTTCTATCTCCATTTCATATGATTGGTATCTTTGCTTGTGTTTTAAATTAAAATTTGAAACTGATGTGGTCTAACATATTGGAACCGATAACTGTACAAATGTCTCAAAGCTATTTGACTGATGATCATTATAAACTATGCCCAGGGTCAGGGGAAAAAGTAGTGTACATGACTTTTCCCTTGCTGCTCAGGCATGTCTACCTATCATAAGTGCTGTACTGGTTGAGATTCAGAATCAAAGATTCCCTCAAGGATGCTTTTTGAATGTAGATTTGCCAGCTAATGTTGCTGATTACAAGGTACGGTGTCACAATTGTAGCATTTTGTCTGGCTAGCTTGTGGATAAATAGAGATTCATCATCAAGTAACGTTGTGTTATAATTTTTTTATACGAAAAATAATGAACCTTTTCTATATTTTTGTACAGAATATGAATTGACTTATAGAAATATTGATTTACTTGTTGACGTGAGGATTCTTACACAGACATGGCCACTATTAGTAACGTCATGTTGTAATTGAATGAACATTATACATGGCCACTCTTCTTTGCATGCAGAAAAGTTTATCCTTTTTCAAAATTCTGCCTTTATGATAAAGTTCCTACTATTTTTTTCAAGTGTGGCTGTGTCCTCAAATCAGTAAGATTTCAAATCATTAAATATTTTGGCAATCCCTCTATCATTGAAAAATATTTTCGACATAGAACCTTTGCTTTTCTCTCCCTTTTGCCTTTTCTTCAATTTACTTGTATATGTACTTGTGCTTCTCTATTCTCAATCCTATAAAATACCAACACATTATATTCATCTATTACTTACATGATAATCTCTCTAATCCTTAATTTATGACATTTTTAACCGAATTATGTGGATTAAGATGAGGAGTTAAAATTGGTTGACGACCTTTATTTTTTTTAAAAATTACAATGTCTTTCTAAAACTACCTTTATTGAAAGTCAATCATCACAATAGTGGGTGGTAAAAGAGTGGAACAACTCTATTTTCTGAAGCACTTTGAGATGAATTAAATAGGAGCATATTTGGTCATGTATAATGTACACTATATCATATTTTGAAAAAGGTCCTATATTTAGGACTGAGTGAATTAGGTCGTATATTTAGGACCTGAGGGAGGGAGTATCTGTTTGGAGTTTATATGTTGTGAGGAGCCTAAATGACTAATATTTATGTAGTTATGTGGAAATTAGCTCAACAAGTACACATGAAAATGCTAGGACTAGGATCCAATGTCATGTCTTATTACATGTAAAGAATATATGTGATTCTCTTATGAATTGATGCATTTTAACTTTGCTTTATCTTCCTTGGGCAAGTTTTAAAATCTTGTTTCAATTATTTGTCTCACAAAATTTCATATACTACATATTGTAGTTAACATGCAATTTAACATTTCATACAAATATACTGCTCTGCCATGCACTTTCTTTTAATTATCATTCCTGGTTCTCACTTGTGCCTCATAAAAAGGGGTACAGGCTAACGAAGCAGGGAAAAAGTATTTTCAAGATGGGGTGGAGGCAAGTCACCCCAGAGACACAAGGAGAAAAAATGGCGTCTACAATGACCATGGATGTAGATACAGCTGCACCTCCAGAAACTAACACATCATCTGTATCACCAGAACATCTTTTATTCAGGAGAGAAGTGGGTCCTTTTCTTTATTCTGTCTTTTATTTTGTGCTTGAGAGTCTCTTATTCATGGACACTATTTTATCTTTCATGGCTATCAGATGAATACCTTCTATTAATAAATCCTACACAGGTTGCTTGACTTACTTTTGTTCTTGAGTAGCCTATGTTTGGATCTATTCAAAGCATGGGAGAGTTTGATTATCTAATTTTGTTTATGTACGAAGTAAATATGAAGTTACAGGTCCACACTGTTCCCACTGGGATGTGTCTTCTATAGCCTTTCCCCCTCTACCTCCAGTAACAGGGTGTAGAACTCTCTTAATTTTTGTAGGCAAAAGGTCCTCAGCTTGACGATGGTGATACTGATCACAAATTTTTGCAGGAAGGATATGTGAGTATTTTCTTCTTACACTAATTAAATTACTGAAAGCAAAACCTGTTGCTAAGCAATTTCATGTTTTTTAGATTACTGTTACTCCTCTTGCTGCTCTATCTCAAGCAGAGGCAGATTGTCATGCCTATCTAAAGGATTGGCTATCAAGTATTCATGAACTCCCCTCTTCATCGGCTTTATAATGCTGTAAGACCCCTCATATTCTCATGATCTGTAAAAGAGTTTTGACTGTGATATATCACTAGCATTAGCTTCATTAACACTCATAGCATCCTGGTCAATTAACAGCAAAGATGCTTCTGAGATGAATATAAAATTCAGTCTTGGAGGCAAGCTTTCATGTAATATGTTTAGATGTACGGTGGGCATCTGAGTACCAATCCATTGTACATGGTCAAAGTTTTCACCTGCACTGTTTATGTTAGTTCTTGCCTGATATGCTATGGAATGTGAACTTTATACCTCATTAAATTCAATACCTTAGTGCTTGAGGGATATTCACACAAGATTTCACATTGAACCAATAGTCATTTAATAAGATATATTAGACATGTATGCTTTTACTAAATTGGCATAACCATGGGCTACTTGCTATGTCAATGGGAAAATTTAGGAATAAAATCTAATGGTTTAAAAGCTTAAGTTGGAAGGAAAAACTTCACTTCACCCTTCTTATTCAGGATGCTTCGCAGAGTGTTGTCCAAAGATGTCTCCCTAGGTTTAGCTTGAATTATTCCAAACTATATCTTCAATGTCAACGCCTTTTTTTCCCTTCAGTTTCGGTAAGAAGTTTGGTTTTTAAATTTCGTGGAGCTTTTGGTATTTTGTTTTTACTCATGTGAATTCTACAGCATAATTTTTAGCCTGCTTCAGCCAATGTCTGCTAGTTTTAACTTGCCTCTGTTTATAATCATGCATAACATTATGCACCACAAAGTTTTACCAACAAAAATTATGCAACATGATTGTTATTCTTTTTTTGGTGATGGGAGGTAAATATAAAATTAGTTTGCATAAATAAAATGAATGCAATTATAGAAAGTATAAAATTTAGAAACATGGTAATGAAATCAATTTGATATGAAAACACCCACAATCACATAAAATAGAGATGTTTTTCAGTAAGTGGCTTGACCAAGGCACAGTATCCTTTTCTTTTTCCCTCTAAATAATTGGGCCACAGGCCCCCATCATTGCAGTCTGCAAGGGCTTGTTCTCATGTTGCCCCTAGGATCATTTTTGCAGAGCAGCATTTACACAAACTGGCACATTTCATATATGGTTTTGCAGTCTGCATGAAATTTGTCTCATTGTCTCTCCTACCTACAAACCTTAAAAAATAGGAAGTTGCAGTTAATGGATAGTTATTCAAACTTCCAAACTCCTCGCTCAACTTGTTATTTTTATAATGAAAATTGAATAAAAGGATTGACATGTGGGTGCCTCGCAAAATATTTTATTCATTAGCATTATATTATATGATCAATCGTAATATGAACTCCTTCCCATCTTCTTCACCAATTTTGATTTATGAATGCTTTTATATGCAGATCACTCTAGTTTAAGGTGATTTCTACTTCAATTTGCTGCTAAAGAAATCAGTTAAGTCCTGTTTGCAGCATTGCTATTCCTGACAGTTGGTTGCATCAGTAAGCGTGCTATTGTTTTCAATATTGTGGACATTAAAGACATTTCTCTATAGCTTGTTATATGACTGAATGGGGAAGCCGATTTTCTGTAAGCTAATAAGCAATCGCACGTTTTTAAATCATTTTGTTGACAAATTCCCTTTGCCTTTCTATCTTGGAATTCTTATGATATTTGTTGAAAAGAAACTACAGTTTACCTGAAGATTGTTGTCGCTGATGGCCTTGCTCCCCAGAGGGCATGCTTTGAAATAAAATCCCAAAATGGATTTTGTCTCCACTTTGAGACAATATAGCTGAAGCTT
The DNA here is from genome assembly GCA_026686845.1 of Adenanthera pavonina. NCBI lineage: Eukaryota > Viridiplantae > Streptophyta > Magnoliopsida > Fabales > Fabaceae > Adenanthera > Adenanthera pavonina. The sequence continues at coordinate 8,553,001 of JAIVEN010000026.1, read as the reverse complement.
TTGATCGTACAACAGAAAAAGCTTGTATGTTGCTTTTACTTTAGCACTACTAGAATTAATATTTGGACGTTCTAAATGCATATCCTTTCAGCTCATGTTACTGGGTTCTTTAGAAAATGGGTATAGACTATAAAGCTTCTCATTATATTGACTGAAGTGAGCTTCATTATAAATTCTGCTTGAGCCATAATTCATATCTGGATTGCATGCCTTCTCTACGTGGGAAAAGACAGTTGCTGTGGTGTATAAATAAACCATAGTTGGTCTCATTCAAGTGATAAGGAAAATACAGGTTTCTTAAAGTTGATGATGATTTAATATTCCAAATGAGGAGAAATATTGTGTCGGATGCACTAGCCATTCCGTAATAGCTTTTAACCGTCAATTTCAACAGGTTGAAAATAAAGGGACAACCACCTTCTCTACTGCTAAAAATAGATAGCTTAACAAAAGGAAACCTCATGGAGGGAGGAAAAAAGAATCTCCTATGCATCTGCCTTATATTGGTTTTGTAGATTGATAAACCCTAGAAATTGGAAGTGATTCAGATATTCGAAGTACAGACAGAGTCGAAGCTTCATAAAACCACATGCTGATAGGAAGAAACCGTTTATATGGGTGCTACAAAAGTGAAGAACAAAAACACTCTATATGGGCTTGGACATAATAAATATGTACTATATTATTTATGTACATTAAGCGTCTCGTCTCACTTTTGTATCCTGTGCATGGCTTTCATCTTTTCAATGGCAATGAAGGTGAATGTGATTCCACTAGTATTGACCAGAGGACATGAACATCTTCATAAGGGCAAGACTGAACGTCTTCATACAAAATGTAAATTCCTCTTCCTGAAATGTTAAAGCAACATTTTAAAAAGGATAATTAGGCTGTGGGAATAAAAAAAGAGAAAAGGAATGGAATGATCCTAGTGAAATGTTTGTAGAGAGAGGACAAAAAAGGGAGACTGTGACAAATGTTTCCCAGAATTAAAATGGTAGAGCATAAATTAACCAAAAAAAAAAATGGCAGTGCATAAGTAATAGACTTGAAATTAAGTCATTTTATTTGAATACTGAAAGGTCTCTGAAACAAATGTGGAAGAAACGCTGGCGAACGCAAGATTTGTGTGTGAAAATTAGCATGCAGAAGAGAAAACACCGAGAATGCAGCTATGGACAGTGTGATAGAACGTACTTTTCTTTTGAGATGAATGCAATCTAAACCAGAGCTTCTTCAATGAAGAGGAGAGGGGTTGCAGCCACCCCATTTTTTGTTGTGGCAGTGGCTCATGCAGGTGAAACAATTAAAGGCGAGTAGCTAGAGGGAAGGTTAGAGAGATAAAGAGAATAACTTAGAAAAGGGTGAAGATTTTGTAGTGTGAGTGTTCATAATTTGGGACATTTTACATTCTCTTGCAGGCAAATCATGAAATTGTCATTTGTTGTTGGTGAAATATCATTTTCGGATCTCTCCTTCCTTGTAGAAGAAGAATTCCACTTTTAGCTATAGAAACCTTAAACCACAAAAAAGAAGTCTCTCTTGTTATCCATTTAATTTTCCAAAGGTGTAGCTTATGTTTTCACCATCATTTGGCATGGACATTAATGGTAAAAAGGCATATTATTCAGAATGTTTCTTTCCATTTTCTTTGAGCATTTACGGTATCCTCTTGCATTTCAAGCAAGTACAAAGTTTCTTTTGAAGAGTCTCACGCAAGGATTTATTCCCTGCTAAGTGTACCTGTTCTACTTGGGTGCCTTAAAAGAGTAACAATCTCTTGAAGACTCAAATTTGACAGGTCATACCAATATTTCCCTTCACATGGATGACTCATGTAAGAATTCTCATCAATTACTGTTTGGTTAAAAAAATGATGAAAACTACTGATAATCGTAATATGAGAATATTTAAAATAATTAAAACGTTATAAATTAAATGAAAATATTCAACACCGTCTTACTTAATTGGAGTAGTGTGCATTAAATGGAGTATTTAACCTGTTTAGCCCGTGTTTTAATAAATAACCGAGTAATCATTGAAATAGCCAGAGGGCCAATTCATACCTTACTAATCATTTAACAAAAATATGTCCTTTCTCACATTACGAAAATTGTGCACACAATATTCCATTCGATAATTGGATCCCCTAAAGTATTTTATCAAAGTGAATATAATGGTGTGATTTTGTTTTTTACATATAAAAAGTAGGACTTATTATCATGTGCCTATCTCTCTTTTAACTTTAAAAAAGTTTTAGGTAATTGTCAATGTCGATAATTGGATCCCTTAAAATACCTTATCAAAGTGAAGAGAAAGATATAATGGTGATTTTTTGCTTTTGTGAGATTTAGCATATTTAAAATGAGGTCTTTTAACCAACTCAAGTGAATGTAAATAATATGAGCTATCGTTTCTTAAGTAAGTGGTTGGAGTTTCCTAACCTTGTGTATAGAGCAAATTTAATTGTGAGAGGTTTGCTTTTCTCTCTTCCTACCTTAGAGGACATTAGTCCTTTGTTAGTAAAGGTAGTCTTGATCATCACCAAAAAAAAAATAAAAAGGAGAGGTATATTATTATGTGTGTATATAGACCTTAAAAACCTAAAGGAACTCTTGGATAATTATCAATGGGCCGGGATTGACATAAATACTTAAGTTTCCCAAAAAGCACTACCTTGTCACATATAGATGTGAGCTTTTGTTTGGGCCATGACATGAATATGAGTTCAAATCCCCATGAAATGGTAAGGTCGTATGATCAGACTTCTAAACCATTTAAGAGAAGAGATGCCCGTAAATCAAATGAACACAGAATCTAAAGTGATGTTTCCCCGGTGAAAGGCAAACCAAAAATACAAATTGCGATAAGTTGGTACCACTTTTACTGACCAGTTAATGAACCCTTGACCAATTTGTGAAGCAGGGTGGTTAACACAAATAAACTACAGACAGTTGTTGGTGGTCTTAAATAAATCGTTTCTCACTTCTCTCGTGCATTGCATTGCACGAGTAAAATATCATAACCTCCCTCTCTATTATTTGTAGTTTTCTTTAAGAAATAGATGAGGGAAATGATGATATGGTGCTGGGTGGTGGGTGAGTCGTGAGGGTACAAATTGAGGAAGGGAATGATTAGGTGGAGAGAGAAAAGAGGGATGACAATTTCTGAAAAGGAAGCAAACAAGCAGCTAAATGACAACCACAAAAGAAATAAAAATGATATTATTGATGGGATCAGTAGTAAAAATAGCTGACAGATGCGGTAAGTACCTTTTTTCTGAAGGATTTGTGGAATGGACGAACCATGGACCTGGGTGGCTCAGGTGGGTCAGACCCATTGGATCACCTAGCTAGTCCAACACTTGTTCTCTCAATGAGGTTCCTGGTATTACCTCCAAAACAAATGGGGTCCCCTTTCTGAGTGAATCTATTCTAATCTCTGAATAATTCATTCACTGAGATTTTCAAGTGCGCATTATCCCACCCTTGGGTTGATTATTGTTATGTACTTTGATCATATTTTCTGCTTTGCTTTGGCCCATCGTTTTATCACAATAATGCATCTCACGCATCACTCATCACTGTCTCCTTTTCTTTTGAGTCAATGGACTGACTGCTGGGGGTCTTTTTAATTTCTTATGCGCTTTTTCGTTCATTTAGTATTTCGAAATGATAAGAATAAAAATCTGAATAAGAAGGACAATGAGAGCACAATAAAATTTGATATATGAAATAGAATAATAATATGTTATTAAAAAGAAATGTATATAATATATTTCTTTCTATTTTTGTATTTTGTTTGATAAACACAACGTATAAATTAAAAGAAACAGATAGATCAAATAATTACACTATCTTTAATATCAAAAATATTTTATTTTATTCCATTGAAAGTAAAATTAAATCAACATATGTGCAAATAAAACCATTTGTTATTGTTCTTTTGGTTATATCCAAGAGGATTGGAACTCTGAACCTCTGTCTCCACATCACATTCCCCTACCATCATTTGAGGTAGCCTCATCTCACATTTATTATTGTTCTTTTCTATATATATTGTTCCTTCGTTTTTCAGCTATCCGTTGAGTATAACAAATTTTTATTCTTTGTACATGATACGAGGGGTAACTTTGATGGTTTAACATGTATATTTGATTAAATATATATATATACATATATGTTTACAATGAAAATAATAAAATTTAATTTATTCTAATTTAAAAAAATTGATTATTTTTTGTATTAATTAAACGTACATTGCATGCAGGAGTAAAAATAGGCTAGGGTTATAAGTCAAACTTTGACTAAATAACCCAAATCTATATTGTAGACCTAAAACTTATGTCTACCCACATAGTTTTTTTTGTTTAAGTACAAGCCTCAGCTTTTTAAAAATTTAGTTTGGCTTGAAAGCTTATTTAAAAGCTTGCTAAAAAATAAATTTTCAAATAGACTTATAAGTACAAGCTTATGCGAGTTGGTAAATATCGCATCCCATTTTTAATTTTTTTAAAATGAAAAACTAAAATAAAAGTAGAGTTGCAACCAAAATTTTTAAAAGAGAAATTTTAGAAAATTTAAAAAAAATAACCTATAAAACATAAAGGGTTTGAGAGTCAATTGTGTCATGGAGAAAGCATTAGACAACCCATAATACTCGTTTACCTTAAGTTGATTATACAAAATTAACGTGGTCTAAAATTTATTTTAATTACCTATATAAAACACACAAATAAAAAATCAATTAAATAATAAATAAATAAATTTATTTACAAAGACGGACTTGATATAAAATAAAAGTTTATGACATATATATCCTAATATAGAAATTAAAGTCCACGTAGTTTGAATGCAAATATTCATGTTAATGGGTTTGTGTTTTTTAAGAAAAATTATATATTTTTAACAATAGTTTTTAACGTCTTCTTTTGTTGTTTTGAAAATCAAAATACATATTTTATATATATATGAAAAGACTATTTAACTATTTATTTATTATTTATTAATAAATCCATGGAGATTCCCAAAAATCCACATATTAACTAACCGACTTACATACCTATAGACCTCACACAAGATAACTCAAAAACATATTAAAAATAGTTACAAAACTTTATTAAATTTGAGAAAATCATTATTCTTTTGATTTCAAAACATATTTTTCAAGTAGAAAACGCATAATTTAATTAGTATACCCGCAAAGGCACATCATAACACGTGGTAAATCTATTAATCTAAATATCCACGGAAGTTGCAAAAACCTCACGTAGTACGATTTTAAAAAAAAGCATCAGAAAATTATTATAAAAAGAAAAACATTTCATTTATGATAAATATTTAATTGAAAATTTAAGAAATCTTTTATTTGAATTTCTAAAATAGCAATCATAAGATAAAAAAAAACATATTTAATTAAATTGGTATACTATGGAGACTTACGTTGCACATAGTAAATCAACATCTATAGAAATTCTACAAATCTCACATAGTGATATCCTAATAATAGCATCAATCTCATAAAAAGTGATTGTGTGATGGTGTAATATCATAAGAAATAAGTCATAAGTCAAAGATGAAAGAGTTTTATTACTGTAGTTGAGAAAAATAATACAACGAACCATACAACCTCAATGGTTTGATATTATATAATATTCATACCAATCATACTTTGCCTCGATTTACAGGAATATCATTCTATGGCCATCGAAAATATGTATGTGTATATAAAGAGGAGAAAATATTGAACTATGTTATCAAAATGAAGAAATCCTTCAACCAAGATGTCACGTACATGCACTAATGCTCATTATTATATATAAGAATTTTGCCTCAAAACTGTGAAATAAATTAAATAATGAAAGAAATAGAGTATCATCACTATTCAAAGTTAATTTCAAATATGAAATCATTGATTTGGAGTTGTGGATGTAATGTAAAACAATAAAAAAAAATAAAGCAAAATAAATAAGAATGACTCTTTCTCAAGCATATAAAATATGTCTTTTTTCTCTATTAGATACACTTATAGGTATGGAAGGTTATCTCCTAACTCACAATAAAGAAAATATAAAGAAGAAAAAAAGAAGAATAATAGATTCTAAAACTTACAAAGAGGTAAACTCAATCTCTCTTTTCTCTCCCCCAAGGCTCCCCAACATTTTTTTTTTCTTTACTTCTCCAACTCTCCAACTCACTATTCCTTTCAATCTTTTTCTAGTTCTCTCAATAACTCTCTCATCCTTCCCTCAATCTCTTTTCCTTTATTTTTTTTTCCTATTTCCTCAATCATCCTTTTGTCCTTCCCCCTCTCTCACTTTTCTTCTTTTTGCTCCCTCCTTCCTCATGACATGCCTTTCCTTTATGTTGACAGGAAAAGAAAAACCTAATGTAAATCATCATTAATATTTAATCAAATCAAATCATTTATTATTTTCTTTTTATTTAATCTTTACTATTATTATTTTTATTTGGCTTTTATTATTATTTTTTAAATTCAAATCTCAAAGGATTTGAAAATCTCATAAAGGATAAATCCATATCTTTAAGATAAGGTTTCTTTTTGTGAAATTATTAAATTTTTAAGATTTTTCAATTATTTATTTATCAAATTAAACTCTAATGAAAACATTTTTTTATTTTCACCTTTATCAAAATTAGATTTAAATAAATTTTTTTATTATTTTATATTAAAACTTGGACAAGGTGTTCACAGTGAATGTGAAATTGAAATCTAAGGTAAATAAATAAATAAATAAATAAATAATAATAATAATAATAATAATAACAACAAGCTGGCTGAGAAGCTATCATGAAAGGTTTTAAGTAAATGGTTGTGGCTTCTTTGTTAAACAAGCCAAGCCACACTGTTGCTTGGTAGGTTTCTAACATATTTTCACCTCTAATTACATGAAATTTTAATGAATAAGCCACAATATTCATAATTTGTAAGTCATCTGACTTGCTATATTTATATTATATAAATCAATAATGATATGTTGAAGTACTGATATATTGATTTAAAAAATTAGTACTTGATCAAAACGAATATATTTTAACTTGTCTTTTACCATAAAAAAGTTTTAGGGTAGAAAATTATTTTTCTATTTAAAAAATATTAATTTTAAAATAAAAATAAAACTGTATAATTTAAATATATTTTTAGTGATAAGAGACTGTATTTTATTTATTTATTAACATTTATTATAAAAAAATAGATTTGCCTAGTTTTCCTCTGTTCATAAAAAAAAAAATAGATTTCTCTTGTCGGCAATCAAATTAGAGATAGAATTGACATAGTGTCCTGATGCTTTTCAAGGTCAAATTCGATTTCCTTATGAACAGTTTAAAGGCATGTTAAAAAATATATATATATATATATATATATTGTTCAAGCGAATTAAAATAAGTTGTTGCTTCAGTTGGAATGATTTATCAGTTGTAAAGAAGAAAGGAGAAAGCAATTGTGGGATCGATATGCTGCATCCCCTTTTGCTGCTTCTTCCTTATACTTTCCAATATTCTGATAAAGTGACATTATTAAGGGATTACTCTTTACAAGCCTTTCAGGGTCCTACTAACTAACTTTAACCACATCTATATCACTTAATTATGCCATATGTATTTTATATATACTAATTTAATTAATACCATTTTCACCCTAACAGTTTGATAAAGTCAATCTACTCTCATTAGGGCTACACTGTTAACTTTAGCTTGAAAATTATTGTCGCCTTAGGATGATTACTACTAACGTACAACTGTCATCTTGATCGCTATCTCATTTTTATTTTATGAAAATTTCAAAATTCCATATTTAAAATTCAACAAATTTTTATAAATCAACCCTTCATCAAGTTAATTTACTTGAAATATTCTATATATACCTCATAGTTGACATTCAATAACCCCACAAACTTTATTATGTCCAAATTAATTTCACGGGACAAATATATATGACAAGTTAATTAATAAAACATGAAGGTATATATATATATATATATATATATATGTCAACGAATTGCATTATTTGATCACCGACATGATGTAGATATGTGTCAATTCAACCACGATCAGTGGTTTCAAAGAAAACAAAAAGCATTAATTGTGAATATATGTTCATCCATCTCTTTCGAAATCCTGTAGCAAGAAAATTTGCCTATATGTGTCAAAATTTTTTTAATGAATTAATAACAGATCCACATCAAGACTTGGTCATGCATCACAACATTAATAGCAACTAATTATAATTATATTATTTTATGCATCAACTATATTAATGAAAATTTGGAAGTAAATAGTCAAACTCGTTTAAGTAATTTCGACTTGTTTTTACATCTGAAAAGAATTGAAAATGAAAGAATAACTAAAAGGAGAAATGGACATGCACAATATATCTGTAAGTTGACAATTAATGTAAAATATAGTTCTCCGTAATTCACTTTTTCTTTTTCTCCTTACACTGGAACTAATAAGGACATAAAAATTACACTTTTTTTTGGTAATTATTAATATTAAGTTTTGAATCGATGTAGGTCCAACTTGCGGAATTGAAGTGGGAAAAGCATTGATTAATAAGTTGGCTGTTTGCCACGATTTTTTCTTTTTGTGATAAAGAAGGCCATGCAAAGCTTGTGGGGGGTACTCTAAAACTTGTAATTACTAATGAGACATTTGCTTTTGCAACGGTTGGGACTTAAGAATCACGGACAATATTATTAAGTGCATGAAGCAAGTCAAAATCAACTTACATATATATTAGATCACATCATCGTTTCTTTCCTTTTTTCTTTTTTTTTCCTTTTCAATTTCGTGATTTAATTATTTTAAATTAGAAACGACTACTTGCATGAGAAAGGTTGACGAACCAACGTATTTAGTCAAATTTCTCTTTGAAAAATGAAAATGGAAGCGAATCATATGCTTTGGGTTCAAAATGCATGGTAGGAATTGCTAATTGATTTTGAGTTATTAGGTTTAGAAAAAGTTGGACAATGACAAGAACATCCTAGTTACCGTTTGATATCATTCGGTGCTTTACGGCTGTTCCTTTGGAAAATTAATTCAACCCCCTTTTTTGAGTTCTAAATTACCTTTTTTCTTTCTTTCTTAACAATTAATAAGACATGCAACTTCAGTTTCTTCAAATTACAAACCTCATTTCCTCCAAAGTACAAGCTTTTTAATATATATACCTAGTTTCCCCCACAAGTATACATAAACTAAAACTAACTAACCTTGAAATATCAAGTTTTCATTTTCATGATTACTTTAATTTTCTTTTAAAAATTTGATTTTTTTTTCCGGGTAGGGCAGGAGAATAGGAGATAATTGGTTAAACAAAACATTTATGAAGGAGATATGAATGTCGCTTCAAAATGCAGCCTAATGAATCCCTTAGTATTTCTGCTTAGTCTTTTTGACAGAAAGCGAAGCCTCCTCCTTATTTGTGTCCACTTGGGTTCATAAATCGGACACATGGGTCCTCCCCACTTTTTTTTGGGGGGCATGTTTGACAAATTCTCAGTCGTTCTTCTATTATTTTAACAAAAATACTGTTCCTATGTAATCTTCTACAGTACTTCTGGATTATTATACATGTGAACACTGTTTGTTATTTTTATTATTGTTATTTCTTTTTTGGCACCCACACAGATCTAGAGAGAGTGAGAGGGTTGATGAAGGTGGGTAGAAACTAAAGCAAAAGCAATGTGCACTTTGAAATTTAAAAGGTAATGATTCAATCATGATGTGGTGTGCTCATAGCTAAAAAGGTCTGCGTTTGGCCATTATATGTTCTGGCAAAGAAAAGAGAGGGAGAAGAAACTATTAAGACAGAGAGAGAAAGAAGGTGGTGTTTCAAAATTTGAAAATGAGAGAGAGGAATCAAAAGTCTTTTTTTTTTTTTTCAAAAGGGGTAGGTGAATGAATTTTGAGAATACATAAGAAAAACAACTTTAGTACAATTGGGCCACGTGAGCGGGTTTTCAAGCAACACCATCATAGGCCATCCTTCCTCCCCAAGGACTATTCATACTTGTTTAATCTCCTTACTAAAACTTAGTATATTTATATATAGTAGATTAATTCTTAGAATTACGCAAGTCGTCGTTAAAAATAAAGATAAAAATAGCAAACATTTTTTTAGAGAGACAAGAGAATCTGACTGGTATTTGAATGAGGACAAACGGAACAAATCTCACACTAACTTCCAACTTTTTTAATTTGTGCATAGGTATTAATTTTAACTTCAAACGATAAAGCTTACAACTTTAAGCTCCGGGAACCCCAACTTAGCAGCCTAAATATCGGTCTGGCTCACTTAATATCCATGTCTCTCGCCCCCAAAACTCACTCATTTCTTTCCTTTTAGTATTTTTCTTTTTAGAACGTGGTAGTACTAATTTTTCTCTCTCAGTTAACCGACGACCACTTCCTTTTACTTTAATTGTTATTCTATTTCTATATCTATTTGACTTTCTCTTTCGAAATTGAGTAAACCCGCCACATGCTTCTAGACCATTAAAAGAACTCCAAATAAAAAAACCCAATATAGACAGAGAATTAAAGACTTCACACGTAAAGAATGTTGGGACATTGATTCTTTTTTTTTTTTTCCTTGGTCTTTCTTTCTAATGGGCGTGATATATAAGTATATTGTGGGGGGTGGTGTGGGTCGTCGCCGTAAGGACAACGGACTTAGAATTCTCATGCATGGGACTTTATTACTTGTGTTTTCATTTATTTGATGTGTCTTGTGCAATCTATGTAGTATAAGTTCTCTCATTATATATATATATATATGGAGGAGTGACATGCAAGTATCGAGGTTTTGACTTGCACAACCCACACGAGTGTTTGTGGGTTTGCGCATTGGAGCTATGTTCTGTGTGTCTCCCAACAGAGTTTGCAACAGCATTTATCATCCACGCCCTTGTTTTTATACATAGTATCTTGTTAAGGAAAATCATGCATTTACTATATATATACCTAGTACTACATTAATTATATACATGCATCAATTTGAAATGTTATGCCCTATATGACTGCCATTCTTACACGCACATATATATATATAGCAATAATAGTAGTATGTATATAAATGCCCATCATTGTCAACATTGACGAGTCAATGTACGTGGGCGTTCAATACAATAAAATTTCCTCACAAGTAATTCTAATGAACTCATGATGATAATGCAATTGGTCAACAATATAGCATATATATTTAAGTAGCAGAAAACAACAAATGTGTGTGTGTGTGTGTGTGTGTGTGTGTATTCATCAGAACGTGAATAATATTTAAAAGAAGAAAACTTAATCTGTATGGAAAATGATTGATAAACATGCGACGTTCTATTGATGGAGAGAGGAAAGCAAGAGGGATATCTCCTATCAAATCCTATCTATGGAAGAAATAGCAACTAGTTCATTCCAATTGAAAATTGTTTTGAATCCCTCTCCCTCACGCAAGAACAAACACACCATGCATCACTACTGTTGATTCACAGGAGAGGAATATATATATATATATATATATCAGAAACTCTGTCTGAAGAAACAAAACACACAGATGTATAGGTACAGGAGCATTGGCATGAGACGAGAGATTATATATATATATATATATATACAAGACGCTAGCATCCAGAAGAAGGAGATAGTAGTGCATGGTGAATGCAAAGGAAACAGAACAAGTGTGAGAATGATTCACTAATCATACGTTTACTTATCCCGCAATATCCGTTCACGTGCTCCTACCAGGTTTGGCCTCACACTCTTACTCCTCCCCAACACCCCCTTCTCTGTTCATTCCCAGAAATGGTCATGTACTTCCTCCTTTATTCACTCCCCATGCCACTCACTGCATGCAGCCTTTTTTTTCACCTCCACAATCCCACCCCCTTACCTTCCTTTCACTTTCTCCATAATTCACCTGTCACCTTGAAAATTTAATCCCACTGTTTGCCTTTGCCCCCTCCTACTGCTCCTTTTCTCTTCAATAATAATCCATAATATATATAATAATATTGCATTGCAGTTGCATGCATCATCCTCTCCTTTTCTCCCAAGCTCATATATATCCACTTTAAATGCTTATATTTTTAACAATACAAACATATTTATATAGAGCAAACAGAATTTTTTCCATATGTGTGGATGATGTCGACATCAGAAGATATATTATTCTTACACTCGTCCAATTTATGAAAGATTTGAGTTCAGAAAAAAAAATTGTAAACTTTCCTAAATACTATATAATACGTGAAAAAAAAATTCAGATCAAGTTGAAGGCTAATATACAAATAATTTATATATTTATAAAAGTAACTTAAACATCAATAGCAATATACTACCTTCCTTCCAAAATGTACGAAATAAATAACTAAACTATCAAGACAAGAAAATAGTTAAATATTTTAAATATATTACAAAGAATTTTTTTTTCTACAAATGTCCTCATTTAATATTTTTACTTAACTCTCTTTTAACTCATACATCATAATAATAAATTTACTTTAATTAAGGGTAAAAATGAAAAAAAAACACATTAATTTATTAAATAAAATTCATTTGTCTCTTATATTTTGTAACAAAATATAAGGAGTATGTAGAAAGAAGAAGGATAATGAATAAATTATGGAATATAAACCTTTTATACAATATTTCCTCCTGTCCACAATATAATGTGTGAGACCCATTTCTCTTTGGTCCACAATATAAGGTGTAGAGAACCGAATTGATAATTTTACCCTTGTTATATTTAATTGTATGAATTGATTGCTTCTCTCTCTCCTACACTTGTAGAGCTCATAGAAAATTACTTGCTCTAATCATTTTAATATTTTCTTAATAAATAGGGACAAATTTAAAACTTTTGATATATTTAATGATGTTTTTCAACTTTTTTAATGGGTATGAAAATAGGTTTCATACCTAACAATATGAACTGGGGGAAGTATATTACTATTTTTTATGTTAACTTTATTTTTTTTATGTATCCAATATCCTGGACCAACCACATTTTAACTAGTTGGGGTGCAAACTAATTTGTGTCTTTTAGTTAAACTAGTATAACTCTTAACAATTGAATCAAGTGCTATATTGTGAAGTTATGCATGTGAAAAATGTAATTGGTTGAAATAAGAAGAATTGGAGTTAAAAATTTTTGGAGTGCGATGGAGACGTTTGGTTTTGGTTTGGCTTGTTTTTGGGGGTTGGGGGGGGGGGGGTGTGTGGTGTTGGTGGTGGAAGAGCTGACGATTTCCGTTAAACAAGGCATTGACCAAAAAGCAGTAAGGAGTGGGAGTGTTGACGCTTTCAGAAAAGGCTTTAATAATAAATGGGCGTAGCATGCGTGAGTGTGCTCCCTTGGATAACGGCGTTACGAGCCGTTGTTTCCCTATATATACGCCCTTCAAATTCCAAACTCTTCCGCACTTCGTTTTCCTCAGTTTTCAATTGCCCCATCCATCTTCCTCTTCTTTCTCTCTCTTCCATCACTCTCTTCTACGCTCAACAAATGCCAAGCTCCAAGTTGAATCCGCCCTCTTAATTTATTCATGGTTGCGTGAAGCAAAAGCTTGGTATATTAGTCTCTCGTTGGAGCGCTAATATTAATCATTGTGTGTCGCGTTACTTTAATCTTCACCTAGCTATTTCTCGACATGGGCAAGAAAGAGCAAGCAGATCAGAAAGACACTACCAGAGTTGAAGCTGTTCTTGATCTCATCACAAAACAAACCGCACTCACTGTTAAACAGGTTTGTAATTCCTCTCTCGCCATAACTATTATTATTGTTCTCATTGTTCATTGACATTGTTTCTGCAAAATGGGGTTCTGGGTGTGATTCTCATGTACAAATTGTGTTGTTGTGTAGGAGAAGTTCTGCAACTATGCTTGTGTGGACCGGTTTCTGAAAGCGAAGGGGGATAATGTTAAAAAAGCTGCAAAACAACTCAGGGCTTGTTTGTCTTGGAGAGAGACTATAGGCACAGGTATTATACACACAGACACAAGGTTTCATTTTTCTTCTTCTTTCTTCTTCTAATGCCTTCTCCTTTTCAAAACTTTTTCTTTTCTGCTTGCCGTGAAAAATTTGCAACGATACAAACTCTTTCTCTTTTCGTGAATGATGGAGTTTCTCTTTTTGTTTTCTTCGTCCACTGAAGAATCTTGCTTTTTTGCTTTTTTTGAATTATTTAAGCTTTAAAGTAATTAACAGTTCAAACCCACCCCTTATCTCATGATAATCATGAAAGCCATACCAAATACAAAAGATAAAGTTTTATTTTTCTTCTTTTGAGGATAACTAATGATTCTGAATATTGTGAAAACAGAGCATTTGATAGCAGACGAGTTCTCGGCTGAACTTACCGATGGGTTGGCATACGTAGCCGGCCACGACGATGAATCCAGACCTGTTATGGTAATTTCAGCACCCTTCTTCCTTGTTTGAAAAAAGTGAGAGATCTTTTGTCGTTTTTCATTCTGGAATCTGAAGTCTGGTTCATGGTTTGAAATTGGGGTAACAGATATTCCGGATGAAGCAAGACTACCAGAAGTTACATTCCCAGAAACTGTAAGATTGATGACAAACACAAACATAAACATTTTCCTTTGTGGAATATTATATTAATATAATATATCATAGGAACCCAAAGTAATCTTTTGCTGCTGTTATGTTTTGAAAATAATATATCTTGAAGGTTTACTCGTTTGCTGGTGTTCACGCTGGAAGTGGCAATCTCAACCATGCCAAAAAACGTAGAACAGTTTGTTATGCTTTTCGACGCAAGTAAGTCCGCGCTTCCAAATTCCCATTATGCCCTTCTCTCATTTTTTGAAAGACAGAAACAAGCATGAGAGAGAGAGACAACGCATGCGAAACAGACTGTGCCTCCGGGAGGCTTTTCCGACTCAAAGGGGGGGGGTATTATCGGGAATTGGAGCGAGTATTAATGAAATGAAATATTCTCTGCGAGGATTGGTCCATTTCAATATTTGATGTTTCCTTAAATTATTATACTACAACTTTTTTAGCTTTTGCTTTGCCAGGTGTAAATAATTAAATTTTTGAAGCGAGGGATTAAGTGTGATGAGGGGATGTTTG
This sequence comes from Adenanthera pavonina, assembly GCA_026686845.1. Classification (NCBI taxonomy): domain Eukaryota; kingdom Viridiplantae; phylum Streptophyta; class Magnoliopsida; order Fabales; family Fabaceae; genus Adenanthera; species Adenanthera pavonina. Next base: position 8,537,889 of record JAIVEN010000026.1, on the reverse strand, counting down.
GTTATGGTGTGCAGGCTTTTACAGGTCGGCATCTGCTTTTATGAACTTGCTGCTTGCGGCACTGAAAATTGTGGGAGAGTACTACCCAGGTCGGCTATACAAGGCCTTCGTCATAGACCCTCCTTCTCTATTCGCTTATTTCTGGAAGGTACTGTAATTTTCAATTTTCAAATCCCAAACGGTGCCGATTTTTGGAACTCTACCCTGTGCTCCTACTATTGCCACACCTCTGCTTGTTCTAATCTCTCTTTTATTTTGTGTATTGCTATTTGATTCTCATTAATGTATCCCTTTGCTATGCCTTTTTTAGCTAAGCCCATCCCAAGTCCGTTCCTGTGTTCACACCCTTATTATCAAAAGTTGTGGTTGACAGGATTATACATAAATAAATAGGTGTATCAATTTGAACTTATAGATAAGAAACTTTTTTTTTTTGTATACAGTGAGTAATGCCTTTGATTTTACGAGGGAAAGACATTGAAAGTGACTTGTGCCACTCGTAGCCGTTTCCTTGATTCGGCCTATAGTTCTAGCGCACATGCAGCCCAGCACAAATCTTACACCAATAAATGTGCAAGTGTTTTCGATAAATAAATAAAAAAAATCACAATGTCATTTAATTTAATTTAAATATATAAGTTTATACTATTGAATAAGAATACTTTAATCTCTTAATATTTTTTATTTCCGGACACAAATGTTAAACTTATTTATAAATAAATTGATAATGGTGTGGATGACGGGTGCAGGGAGTTCGGGCATTTGTGGAATTATCGCCGGTGACAATGATAGTATCATCGTTAGACTTCGAAGAATCACTGGACTTTAATGACATCGCGGCGTACCCACGAGCTTGCTCGTCCCTGCGATTCGACCCTTCTACCATCAAATCAACGGCTAAGATCGGGTCCTGCTCCTCATCCCGCTTCGCCTTCACCGTTTCCCATCACTTCGACTCCCTCAAGCCTTGGTACCTCAGCTTAACGGACACGTCAACATCCAAAGTAGGACCCACCAACCCCTCTTCCCTGGGCCCCGCACTCATCTCCCCAGTCAACGCCCGGTCCCTCTCCTTCGCGTCGCCGGTTGCCAGAGCCCCACGCGGAGACATCAGCGGAAGGCTGGCCACACGGAAAAGCCTGTTCCCGTCCACTCCGCTTCCGCAACGTGTCACGCCGAAGGAGGCGGCAACGCCCAAGAGGACGCCACGTCCTTCGTTCCTCCAGTCACCGGCCATCTTCTTTCGAAAGGAGGGCCACGTCAGCAGGGCGGACAGGTGTCGGGAATCTTTCGTGCCGTTTTTGAAGTTTTACAGGAGGCCGTACGACGAGATGATCTATAGGTCAAAGATGAGGCCCCCACTAGGTGGTCTTATTTCCAGTGTATCTCCCCACCTTAGACGACGCCACGTTTCAATGTCTCAGCGTTTCTAAACTTCGGAAACGCAATCAACGGCGCCACGGGTACGTACAGGTATTTTGAATGAAGCCTCCAACACTAATAATAATTTAAAAAGAGGGAAAAAAAAAAGACGACGACGACGTGCTGGACGGGGTGTGAAACAGTGTGCAGTAGTATGCATTGATTTGGTCCTTTCGGAGCTTCGAGGGGGAATGCCTGGAAATGAGGTAGCGTAGTGGAAACGGCGAAGCATTCGTTGAAAATCTTGCGGTGGGAAATAGAGAAAGAAGAAGAAAAGGAGACGACTAATACAACGAAAGCGTTGAAAATGAAAGGACAGCGTCGAAATTTGTAATATTTATTATTATTATTTATATATTGTTTATGGACATGGGAGCTTGAGAAACAAGAGGGTAGAGCCAGAATCTTTTGGACCAACTCGGTTGGACTTTTTTTTGTTTATAATAAGAAAAACGAAAGAACGAGTTTGAAAACTCGGACACTGTTGTACTGTTGCTCTTGTATTTGTCAATAGTTTATGAAAGAGTTGGTAAGAATAAGTGTCGGGTTTTGTTGTCTGAGAAGTCAAACAGGGTTCTGTTTAAAATTTTTATTGGTATGAAAGTATGGGGAATTGAGAAGTGAAATTTTTTGATAAATAGTTAGACCACGGTGTAGTATTGGGGATTGGGATTGTTGTGTCGTATATTGCATGTGAGGTCAAGGAATCAAAAATCTATGGAGAAGAATAAGGTTTCTGTTTCTCAAATATGCATATATATATATATATATATAGATATATAAATAGAAGGAAGCATCATCTAGTTTGAGATGGAGCTTTCACTTTCACATCTCCAAAATCTGGGATTTGGAGTTTGGGCGGAGATTCAGGTGCAGTGAGGACAAACACCGACTGAGCTTGGTTTGTCTTACATCAGGAGCTAGTATTTGGATGGAGTGGTTTGTTTGGTAATGGGTTTGGTACTCAAAGTCTTCGCTTCCCTTCTTCCTTTTGGTGTTTTTGAGACTTCCAAAGGAAAAACGACAGATTGGTGCTCATTGTTCAGCTGAACTATGAAATATAAGGGCGCTTTCCTTTTCAACAGTATCAATCCTAATTAACCTATGTCTTCACTTGAATCAAACTTGGCTCCATTTGTGGCATTCAATCAGGCGATCTAGATGTTCATATATGTTGCTTAGGGACCAGGCATTCTTGTCTTTTGAACTCCAGAGATTTTGACCACCTTAAATATAGATTAGTTTGTGTTATCTATTATACCTTCCTCTTATTTCTGCTCAATACTTTTAGGTTACACTAATTATTAAGTTTAATGTTGTGGTCATCCGTGTTTAAAATGTATATTGTACATTAATCTTAAAAATATATAGTTTAATGGCGTATAAAATTGTAATAGTACATTAATATCAAGTTTTTATCAACTTGTCCATGATAAAAAAAATTGTGGAAAAATATAATGATTGTTAAACACAATAACTTGAGTTTTGAGTTTCTTTTTCCTATTTTTCTTGGAGAATGAGTCATGAATTGAATACCTATTTGGTTTTCAATTAGTTAAAATGGGATTTAATAGAATTGATTTTACAATGTGGTTATGATTAAAAATTAATTTTGAAATAACGTGTTTATATTTGGATGACGTATTTGAAAATTGATTTTCATAAAAGTAATTATATTTGAATTATTTTAATGAAAAGTACTTTTAGATGTATGATTATTGAAAAGTAAAATAGTTTAATATTATAATATTAAATAATAAAATATGATATACAATTATACATATATACATATATATGATATATAAATAAAAAATAAAAATATACATTACATTAATATTTTTTTGTCTATATGTAATTGGGCCAGAATAGCCCCTTGTTTTTAAGTATAAATATTAGATATGTTGCCCGAAAAGAAAATTGTAGAGAGGATAAAAGAATTTACCTTTGAGAAAATTTTAATCTTAAAAAATGTCAACGGTATTGGACAGCTAATTTTTCTCACACTTTTTTTAATTTCTATGGTTCTCACAGTTACAGTTTTTCTTCATCATCAATATATCTAATTTTGTCATAAGGATAGGGGTCTCGTTGACCCCAACGGAGAAGTAGCCTCCGGCCTCCTTCAACCAGAACCCAGTTTTGTTCAAAAAATGAGTTTCCACCGCACCAGAAAAAAAGACTCAAAACACACTTCAAAATGCCCTATACTTGGTTCCAGCCCCGAACTTGGTTTCCACTGCATAACCTAACAGAGCCTGAGTAGTTATAGACTGACAGTTCGGTCCAAGTATTAAATATGATCACAGATCAATCTTTATATGTGAGTATCCCAAGTATTACACCGGCCCAATTCTCAAGTGGGCTGGGTATAGAACCTTGGTATTATCAACTGATTTATAATTCACTGAAGTGATACATTGAAGGAATAGATTTTATTTTAAAAAATATAAGTACTTTAAAAAAAACTCAATTCCACATGTTTGGTTTAATAAAAAAAGCTAATACCAAACAATTAAAAGAACTTCACCTACTAAAATTCTCACCGACAAAGTTGAATCTCCTTAGATTATAAGCTCCATGGTATATATGCATGCCACTTCGGATACAATTATATAAAATAGTATTCAAATTGCACACCATTACCATATAGCTGGATTCTATAATGTAATACATATCAGTGCCAAATGGGGTAAATTTCAGTGAAATCCTTGTTGAAAGTTCCAAAATTTCTTCCCACCAAGTCAGGTTTCAAGTCCTCATTAAACAAGGAATATATATAAACCTCCATGTAATTTCGCAGTCTAGGAGTGGCCCCAACTCGCTGAACATGGTCCTTCAAGTTCCTGTTATAATCGCGTGCATTATCCACACATGTGTAGGGCTCATTCCCCTTCACCGGCCACCCTGTCTCCGAAACCACAACCCTCACCCCCTCTTGCCCTACCACCTTCACCATCGCCGCCACAAAAGCATCCACCATCGCGTCAAATAAGTTAAAGTACTTGAGATCTCCATCAATCACCACTGGGTTCTTGGCCTGGAATAAAGCATAGTCCAAACCTATGTGTTGGGGGTCGTTGGTTAGGGCAAAATAAGGGTATACGTTTATAAAGAGTGGTGCTCCGATGGAATACACGAAGTTTGTGATATCGCTCATGATGGTTGAGACACTGTCCTGAAACTGACCTGCGGATGGAGGGAAGGACTGCCCTAGAACTTTCGGGGATACAGAGGTTGTGACCTTAACGTCATAGGGTACTCCAGAAGACATAAGGGCTTGATGGAGGTTCCTCATGGCTGGGACGACCAAGGAGGCGTAGGAGCCAGGGATGGCCTCGTTGCCGACGGCGATGTAGCGGAACCTGATGGTGCCGTCGACAAAGGGGGTAATGTGGTATTTGACCCAGGCGGTGGCAGCGGATAGGCTAGAAGCGACGGAGGGGATTTCGTCGTTTGGAAGGGTGACAGTGAGGACGAGGTTGGTGCCTCTGAAAGCTTTCAAGACTTCAATGTCTGCGTCTAATAGACGGACAAGTGGGATAGCGTAGTTCAAGTTTTTTGTGAGGAAATCAACCACTCGGCAAGCTGATGGCAGATTCTCTGCGTTTCTTCCATATGTGATCCCGACCTCAGCTCCTGCTTCATGCACATCCACACAATCTATGATTCTTTCTATATTATCAGCCATGGATGGGGCTTAATTAATTAATGGGACCCACATAATTGAGCTTTTAAAAGTTTGATTTTAACGGTATATCAATATTAATAATTGGTGCCACTTTTCTCTCTAGATACATGTTTTTTTTAATGAATAAAGATGATCTAATTTAGACACAAGAAAAAGATTGAAACTAGTCTACACGTGCTTAGAGATTGTACTAGAATTAAAGAGCTCTGGTCATAGTTGGTGAAACCTTCAGTGCTTCGAAGTTTCTTTCACTGCGATTTTCAGAATTGGTGGCACAAGAATGTGAGGGATAATATGGGGGATGGTGAGATGATATGGAATGATTTGTTTGCTATTATTTGCTGGCTTTTGTGGCATAGAAGAAATGAACGTATCTTTGAAGGAAAAGATACCACTAATGGTAGCATCTTGGCATAAGCTAAGGCTATCCTGTGATGTATGAAGTAAGCTCAAATCAAACTGAATTCTGTTATTATGAGTGGAACTCATACTATTATTTCGAATTTTGAATCAGATGCTTTTCTGGGGTGGCTCATTGCATACGTAGATGGGGCTCATTCGAGAAGAAATTTAACAACAGGATGTGGGGTTGCTATTAAGAACTTTCATAGTGTGGTGGTAGATGTTCTTTTGATGAGATTCCAAGAGGTGATGAATTGGTTGCAGAGTTGTGGGCATGCCTTCTGGCCATCAAATGGCTTTGGAATATGAGGTGTAGACGAGCTAAAATCTAAAGTGACTCTCAAGAAGCTCTCAATTTGATTATTAATGGATACTGTGAAACTCATGAAAATAGATCTCTTGCATTGGAGATTAATAGCTTGCTTCGTAGAGATTGACAAGTTGATTTTGAATGGATTCCATGTAGCATGAACTTTGAAGTTGATGCTCTGGCAAAACGTTCTCTTTTACTTATGTCTGGAATTTATCCGCTTCATCTTGAGGTTGTTAGTGGTTTGGTTCGGCCACCTGAGTGATTACTTTTGATTTTTGTTTCTTTTTAGTTGTCTTTTGTTTCAATTTCTATCAAAAAAAAAAAAAAAGAAACTACGTACACGAAGGGAGAATTACAAATCGAAACCAAAATAAGGAATTAATTATGAATTAAAATCTATTACACATTTAGCTATAAAAAGAGATCAAATATTTTTAAATAAAACAAAAAAATTATAAGATTACCAAAGTACTCTTAAATTTCCCTCGATTATCATCAAGCTTTAATTAAAATAACACTCCCAACATTTTTTTTTCTCTTCACAAGTTTACTTGAAGTATCATTTAATTAACCCAAATTTGATTTACAATAATATATAGTTAAGGTTATGAATGAAAGGAAGATTCAAACCTTGTATAGATACAAATCTTAATTGGATATCCCTTCAGATATATGCAAAATATTGATGAAGTGAAAAGAGAGCACTTACCCTCGGAGTCTACAGATGTTGAGTAGTTGATAACAGCAGTTGCAAGTAATGCGATCCAGATTCCAGAAACGAAGGTCATGTTTGCTAGTAGATTATCTAATTAAACAGCATCAAATGCTTATAAAAAAACATTATATATATTAATATAAAATATAAAAGACGCAAGGTGCTGTATTGTTTTCTAGTCATATACAGTACCCACTGCCCACTCTAATATGTACTATATTTTGTGTGTGTGTGTGTGTGTGTGTGTGAGAGAGAGAGAGAGAGAGAGAGAGAGAGAGAGACAGAGACAGAGAGAGAGGTAAAAGATCGAGCTGAAGGTTATAAATTATAGCAGACCTGAGAAATTGTGATTTTATCAGGGAAATTAGACGTAATATGCAGACATTGAAATTCAAGAGGATTGGAGTTGGACTAATGCATGAATATGAAAGGCTCCCCCAGAGTAACTGCGTTGCTTATGGATAGTAAGAATTAGTAAAGTTCACTTTGATGCATCCTGAGATTGGCCTTATAAATATCCGAAATTAACAATAAGTTGTTTTGGATACAATGATTGAAACAAGTAGTACTCCCTCATGTCCTTTATTATCGGTTTGTTTTTAAGTTTTAGCACGTATTGCAAATTAAAAATTATAATTAATGTGTTAAAATTTATTTTAAATTTCCTAATATATTCTTCAATAAATTGAAAGATAAGAGAGCAATTAATATTATCTTTAACTTTTAAAAAAATAAATAAGAATATAAATAGAAAAATAATAATTAATGTTGTATTAAAATTTAAAAATGACAGACAAATATAGACAAAATTTTTCTTAAAAGGTAACCAATAAAAAGAAATATAGAGAGTATATAAGTCATTTTTTGGAAAAATTTTATGGTCCCAAATAAGCCACTATAAGAGTTTCCAAGTATCAATTGCTTTATTAAAAAAAAAATCTTCTTGAAAATTGTCTCATGAAGCATTAATTACATCAAAGAGTTTAAATCTATGGTATTTATTATAGGAAAAATTGAAAATAAATTAATTTTTAAATAATTTTATGAATGCAATAATTTTTTTATTCTAGTAAGATAATTAAAAGTGACTTATATTAGAAACTGGAGGAATAACAATTAACTACAATATTTAATTGTATTAATTAATTTGTCTAGTATTAAATGTGTCATGCATATAATAAATGCCCAATAATTAATTAAAAATAATTATTACTTTTTCATATCCTAAATATAGGATAATTTCACTTGGTTACAAATATAAAATCCTTCTAAGAATACAATGTACTCCCTCTATTCTAAATATAAAATACAAAAGATGTGTTTTATTTTGTCTAATTATAAGATACAAAATGAGTTATCTGGTATATTTATTTCTTTTTTTTTTTCAATTTTACCCTCATATTAAATAAGTTGATACAATTAATTTTCATTAATTATAAAATAAAGGTGTTAAACATTAAAATATGACATTTTATAAAACTATTTTGAATTTCTGAAAAATTTTATGCTTTCAACTGTATTTCTTGAACCCTAGAAATTGGTTATTTATATCTTATATATTTAAAAATGAAGGAAGTAGTATTTATTATGTATTACTAAGAAAAATTCCTATTTAATTTACATGAAAGTGCTTTAAAAAATACAGGTTATATTCCCTCCGGTCCTTAATATAAGATCATTTTAATCGAATCACGCAGATTAAAAATAAGAGTTAAAATTAATTAGTTACCATAATCTTCTAAAAAATTATAATATATTTCTAAAACTACCCTTATTAAATGTCATTCTCTTTCTCTCTCTCATGAATTGATTATGGGTTTTTTTTGTAATACATAATAAATACTGCCTCATATTTTTTAGAGGATTTTATATTTAAGATAAAGACAAAATGTCATATATTTAGAACTGAAGAAAGTATATTCTTTTACCTCCCACCATTATAATGATTAATTTTCAATAAAGATAATTTGAAAAGCTATTATATTTTTTGTTATAGACATAAAATTGTTAGCTAATTTTTAACTTCTCACCTTATTCCATATAATTCAATTAAAAAAAATCTTGTACTAATGATCGGGGAAAACATAAATTGATTCTAGCTAGTAAAGGTCTTAGCTGGACGTTCTCATTGATTCTAGCTAACAAATTGTGCTACATTATATATTCTTAAATTAATATAACAAGTATAAAGAAAGGTTAAATTACACAAAACTTTCTTAAATTTTGAATTACTAGTGATGTTTCTTGCCTTTTTTGAAGAAATGAGTCAAATGACAATCATTTTATTCACAAGTTATTATGGATATTTTATTCATGTTTATAATTTATTTTGTTATTTGTATTGTAATTTTTAGAATATTCAATACTCACTTTAATTTTTAATAAGTTGATTTGTTAATTATAAATAATTAACTATATAAATCACCAAAAAAAATATATATCACCTTACCTATATTTTAAATTTTAAAAATTGTTATATCATATATTGTGAATTGAATATGTTTATTGATATTGGTGTTACATAGAATTTTACCAATTTTACAACATTATTTGTGATAAGCTAAATATGGCTGTCCATAAGAATAATGCAAACTTGAAAAAGTTGCGTGGGCAGACCGTTTGAATAATTGGCACATGCGATGCCATGTGATGAAACTATCCAAAAGTACCACGGAGCGTAAACCTTAACCGTGAAGCCTATGGGGATATCATTATATAAATGTTAATGTTAACTAAATAAGGTTGTTTTTTAATTAATTTATATATAAGTAATTATTAGAATAAATATTTATTTATAATAGATTATGAGAATAAATAATTATTTTAAAAGTAATTTATATTAGGATATTTTTATTTTATAAGTGCATGTTTAGTTCATGTAATTTTGGAAAATGAGGGGAGTACTTTTCCTTTAACAAAACATTGGTTATGGAAAAGGAGAATTAAATTTACTCTATATTATATATCTAAAAATATTTTTAACTCTAATCATTTAAATAGATTTTTTGTCAAACTTACTTTTATAAAAAGAATATTCAAATATAACAACTTACAACAAAATTATTTTATCTAAACTTTATTTTTACAAACTTCATTTATCTTAATTTAATTTTACAAAATTGATAACCAAATGGGCCCAAAGTGATTTTGAGAAAAGAAATATGTTTAGATTTTAGTAATTTAAGGATGTATTTGGATTGACTTATGTGTAAGTGATTATGAGGATAAATGTTTATTCATAATAGATTATGAAAATAAGTGATTATGTCAAAAATGATTTGTGTTTAGATATTTTTACTCCATAAGTGATTTTGAGAAAAGAAATATATTTAGATATTGGGGTTTAAGTGATTATTTGGTAAATAATAAAAAAAAGTAAAATAAGTTATTATCATAAGTAGAAAAAAATCAAATTCTTTCATAAGCACTTATTTAAGACATAAGTGCTTATTGAAAAGTTATTTCCATTGGACAACTTCAACACATAATCACTTATGGGATCTCATAATTATTTAAATTTAGTATCCAAACAGCTATTAAGTGATTATTAGGTAGATAATGAGAAGGAAAAGTGAAATAAGTGATTATGGGAGGATAAATGATTATCATAAGTAGAAAAAAATAGCTTATAAAAACATCCATTTAAATGGTCATAAGTGATTATTTTATCCTCGGGTATATTTGATAACTGATCAACATAATTATTTTTTTTCTCCATAATTATTTTTTTCCATATCCAAACAGTCACTAAAAGTGAAACATCAAAAGCGGAAAATATGTTTTCTAATAAATTTATTATGACTTTTTTAAAAAATAAATCGTATTGTTTATAAATACTACAACTTCCAAAATTTTATATTATATATTGATAGTAGCTGACTGATACTTATCCACTTTCATCACAATTAAAATTTTCAAAATATTCCCATTTTCTTGTCTCGGATATCATCACAAACAGTTTTATGTGATATGAATGAATATTAAAAGATACAGCGGGATTTCATCAAAAAAAAAAAAAGATACAGCGGGACACGAGAACGAATCGTCAAATGCACTTGATAGTTGATACACAGTTCAACAAAGAAAAATTGCAATCGCCATACTCAAACTATGTTTCAGCTTTTATTATTTCATCACATCTTACATACAAATTTGTGAGATCTCAGACACGGACACCATTTTACAAGCATCAGACACTAAAAACCATTTGTCTCTGAGACACTAGAAAACTATAGTAATAAAAAAAGGGTAAGAGTTGGGAGACCAAAAAAAAAAAAAAAAGACATTGATGTATTAGTTTATGCTTTCTTCTGGACAGTGACCAAGTCTCTAGTATTACCACAAGTTCTATTTAAGGCCTCAACGCACCAACCGTGGCCATCATCAACTGTTGGCATCCTCACTTCCATGGCTGGAATCGCCGGTTGCCGAGACCCTGGCATAACAACGCCAACTAACACTCTCAGTACATTTGCAGCATCTATGTCCATGCACACATTAATCTCTGGAACTCCTTTGGGTGCTTCAGGAATGCCTACTATTTTGAAGTATCCCAACAAGTGATTCTCTTCAGCCTTCTTTTCCTCACCTTCATACACAATGATCAAAGCCTCAGTTTGATTATCATGAATGGTTGTGAAAACCACGTCCTTCCTTGCTGGCATTGTTGTATTCCTTGGTATCACAGGGACAAAGTTGTTTCCATCAGCTCTGATCCCTATAGCTAGAGGTGTGGCTTGAATAGTTAGCAAGTCCAAGTTTCCAAAGGGGTCATTGATACCTGAAGCCACAGCTCCCTCAATTGCTGCACCACGAACGGCAGCTTCCAGAGGATTCACACCTTTGTAAAGTTCCTTTCCATTTAACATGCTAGTCACAATATTCTTAATCTTCGGAATGTAAGAGCAGCCACCTTCGACTATCACATCGTTTACATCCTCAACCTCTACCTTGGCATCTTGCAAACACTGGACGATGAGGCTTTCACACTTCTCAAACACCTTCCTGTTCACTTCCTCAAACTCGTTTCGGTTTACAACCTTGTTTATCTTCAAACCATCTCCCAAATCTACATCAATCTGCACACTGGTTTGAGAGGCGAGCCTGTGAATGGCGTCCTGGGTTGCAACTCGGAGCAAGACCATAGATTTGATTTCTTTGATTCCGTGGGTCTTGAATAGACTTTCAGGTTCTGGTAGCAGATGATGCATCATATTCTGAAGCAAGTCTTCTCCACCGACGGTACTTCCTGCCAAGGCTTTTATCTGTGAAACTCCTCCAGCTGTAGCAGTCACGGCAACATCACAATAGCCAGCACCCATATTGAAAATTAGAGCAATCTTCTCGCATCCACTGCCCATATTCTCATGAGAACTCTGCTGCTGCTGCTGTCCATATAACAAAGCCACTGCAGTTGGTTCAGGCATCAGCCGGAGAACGTGAAGACCAGCCATAGCACAAGCTCGTTCTATCCGGGTCAGCTGGAATCGACTAAATGAAACTGGAACTGTGAGGACTACATTTCTTATTGGTCGTTTCAACTGAGCTTCAGCCATCACTCTTAGTTCCACCAAAAAGATAGCCAGGACTTCTTCTGGTGTGGTAGATCTCCACATATTGTTCACTAATGCTGAAATAAAGGGCCGCACACCAATATCCAAGGTCTGTACCAGAAACGGGAGATTTTTACATGAGTGGACAACTGGGTCCGTATCAACTCTTCCAATCAAGCGTTTCATGTTGAAGATTGTGGCTCCAGATAACAAGTCATGCTCATGGGAGAATTGACTGCTAACTCCTCCAGAAGGGGTGTCATCTTTAAAAGTCACATATGATCTCATAATCTTCTGGTTTCTTGTGTTCTTCAGAAGCTCCACTTCAGATCCATTCCACACGGCAACACTGCATTGTGATGTGCCAATGTCAATTCCTACAGCGATTTCAGGATAAGTTGATGACTTATCCTCCCCAGTGGTTTCACTGTCAGATGCCACAGTGTATGAAGGTTCGGCCATTCTGAAATAGATAGAGGTGAGATCATAAATTTTGTATAGAGAATTATAAATTGGTAATGAAACATCTTTGGAATTTAACTATCACCATCCAAAATTACCATCTTTTGTCTTCAAAACATGACCGTTATACCATTGATGTTGCAAAGAATGTTTTAAATATAAAAGGATTACAAAAATGTACAAAGGCATTTCATTAGTTTCACTTTGTTGTATGATAGTGCTTAGATCTTAACCATTCTGCAGATTTTGACATGGACTTTGTCTTGGTAATCCATGTAAACAAACAGGTTAGATGCAAAATTTGAATCATTACAAAACAAAGTACCATCTAAAATATTTTACTCTAATCCCAAATCGACAAAGTACAGATTGCTCTTGAGAATGATAACCCAGTCTCTTCCCTAATAAGGACAATAGGATGACATGATCCTTTGTATCTGCGAACTCAACATCTTTAAAAGAAATGAAGCCCCAAAGTCCCAGTGATATTTTGTGAAAAATCATAGAAATGCATTTCACGTAGGTCTTTTTACAAACACCTATATGACAATTTTGCTCAAGTCACAGGGAAAGCAGAGTATGGAGGCAAAACTCAGTAAGACATGCTATGTAGTCTTAGGATATATAAGGCAAGTAATCAATAGCACTTATACAGAAAATGCAAAGAACATTCATTATCAATCAATATGAACAGCATTCAAAATGACATCTTTCATTAAAAGTTGATTATCTAATTTCCGTCTTCATGGGAAATGGACAAGCAAGAAATACTGGAGCCCTACTGAGCCTGAGCGTAGAATCCTTGCTACAGTTAAAGATTAAGCAGACCATCAAGACAATGGAATGAAATAAAATCAGAATCCAATTATCTATTTTCTTCAAGCACACTGTACCATTCTTATCATTTGCACATTAGGATAAGGAGTCTATACTTTTTGGATCAAACTCAAGACATGAGTATAGTAGAATTCCAATTAACAAAATGATAGAACAGAAAATGTCAGAAACGAATAACGTATCAAGTAACACCCCGTGCTCAATGCTCAACTGATCAAGCAGAGAGAGTAAGCACTAAACCAAAAAGGGCCTACCGCACTACAAGTCATGATTATTAGTGATGACTCAAAGAAAAAGAAATAGGATTCCAAGAAACCGAACCTTATGCAGCAAAATGCGAGACAATGAAGCGTCCAAGAGGGAAGTAGAAGCAACAGAAGCTTGATATTGTAAAACAAACGCACGAGGGTCGCAGAAGGTGGTAGACCGCTTGCCAACTAGAGTGAGATGAAATGGAGAGACTAATACAGAGAAGATGGAGTTCTAGAGTGTCCTAGAGAGAACGAATCAAACTTACCAGAAGCGTCCAGAGGCAACCTCCTCAGGCATTGTTTTGCCTCTAGAAGATTTTCGAATTTGCAATAGTTGCCGCGTCACATCAGCACCATGATCATTATCCCGAGATTTGAACCGTGGAATTTTAATCTGAACCGTTTAAGTTTAAAATTTTTTATTTTAATTTTTTAATAATAATATATTTATTTAAAAGTAAAATTTATAAAATTATCTTTATTTTATATTTTATATGTAATAAAATAAAAATATATTAAAAATATAATAATTTAGACCATCTAATTTTGATCTAGATAATCGATATGTTTATGAGTATTCAGCATTCATCAATTTGATAATGCATCCAATTTGGATTCAAGATTTTTTCCTTTTAAAAAAATTAAGTGGTAAAAAAAATTTCATTTTTAATAATAACATTAGAAACTTATGTTTTTGTAAGCAAAATTATAATTTTTTATGATTAAAATTTAAAAAATTATAAAATGATATTTAACATATATTCAGATTAATTTAGGCTGTTAAAAAATTTGTAAAATAAGTTAAAAAATTTTAAGTTTAGCAAATAAAATGGAATAAACAAATATATTTTTCACTCACTTATTTTTTTAATTGAGTGAATGTTTCCCATATTGTATAAATTAAAAGAATAAATTGCATTGTTTTTTTGGTTTCAAAATAAGTTATATTATTTACAATGAATAATGCAATTTATATGTTTATTTCTAACTAGATTTGCCCAAATATTGGAATATAATAACAAGTCTCTGAATGATTACAATAAATAAGTATATTCGAATTCGACTTTTTTATTTAATTAAAGTCCGATATAGGCACATTAATATGTACGCAAATGATTTTTTACCACCATAATTATGCAAATGATGAATTTTGTGTTTCACCCAAGAAAAAAAATTAAAAAAAAAAAAAGAATAGAACAAAAAACTCTTAAAGAAAAATATTGGTTTATTCAGCCAATAGTTTAATGGTTTAGAGGTGCCAACATTTATTAAATGAAGAGAGGTAATGAGGTTAAGCCCTTGGGATGGCAAGCTGTCATATTGGATGTATAAGTATGTATTTATTGTTGTCTTTGATAAAAAAAAAATATTGGTTTATTCTTTTAACCGTATTAAATTGTATGAGAATGAGATGTATATGACCTTGAAATCTCTTGTAAGCAAATTTAATCTCAATTCGTGCTTAAATTAAATGATGTTCACTTACCATTAAAAAGAGGGGAAAAATTATAGTTATAACAATAATACCACCTTATAAAAGCTAATGGATTGTATGAGTTTCTTATATGGCAGGTACTTCCTCTAATCTAAAATATAAGTTCTTTTTTAAAAGTATTTTTAGTTCAATATATAAATTCTATTTAGTTATTTTTAGGATATTAAATGTTATTTTTTCTATTTTACTCTTATCTACAATTAAATATAAGAAAAATAATAAGCTTTAAATTTAATGTATTAAATAGAAATATTATTGGTAAATAATATATATTTTTAATAAATTTAATAGGTGAAATTATTTTTCTTAGTTTTTATATAATTAGTTAAATTAAATTTGTATTTTGAAACGAAGAAAGTAAAAGTTAAGTGGAGGCAGCTTTAGGGAGAGAAAAACCAAAAGTTCCTGTGTTAAACATTCCTTAAAGACTAGTGTATTCCTTCGGAATCAGCCATATCAAACGTGAAAATTGCTCTTATCTTTTTTGAATATGATCTCAGATTCGAAATCAAATATTAAATAATTAATTTAATTATATGTATTTTGCTTTAAAGAAAACTGTAATGACTGTCTTTGCCATTTCTTGCTGCTCATTTTACTCTTTCCCTCCCCGCCTAAAAAATGATTATTGTTCGTCCGCATTCTACTCAGGTTCCGTTTGGTTCATTTCCTAAGTACCCATGAAGTGGGAATCAAGATTCTATTCCCATACTTGAACTGTTTGGTTGGGCATGGAAATAGGAATCTAGACTCCCATGGGAATGAAGATTACCAAAAATTTGGGAGTTAACTTTCCTACCTTAGACCCTAACTTTGTTTGTTCCTACCACTAGGAATGGAGACCAAATGACAAAAATAACCTTAATTATGAAATATTATTCTTAAAATATCCTTCACAGATTATGTACCTCATTTTCTCTTGAAAATTTTTCATTAATTCATACAAATTATTTAGTGTAATTTTTCTATATGATTTTTTTCTCTAAAAATATTTAATTTAAAAAATTTAAAATAAAAAATAATAAGAATTGAAATATACGTAAGTTTCCTTTTTATTTTTTATATTGCAATTTATACTTAGATATTTTTTATTTAATAAAAATAAAAATATGTAAAAGCTTAAAATATGAGGTTATTATCTGGAAAAAAAAAAGATGTCACCCATTTGTAACTAAAAAATATATAAAAAAAAAGTTACGTTACGAACACAATATTGGAGCAATTGATGTTGGGCTAAATTTTTACTTAAGTGCAATTCTGACTTTTTTTCATATTATTTATATCTCATTAAATCATTTCCTTATGTCCAACCAAACAAATTTAAGTTGTTAGCTATGTCTTTCTTAAGGTAAACCAAACAAAATTTTGGCTTATAAGATTCCATTCCATTCCATTCCCAACCATTACATTCCAATCAATTTCAAATAATTCTACGAACCAAACGGGCCCTAAATTATTAGTTATTTAGTTTAATTAAGAATAATCAACACCATTATAATTTTGAAACGAAGGGAAGTACTCTCTCTCTTTGTTATATACATCACATTTTTAGAAAATTTTTATTTCTTTTTATTTATTATTTTAAAATTTCAAAACAACATTAATTACTAATATTTTACTTATATTCTCATTTGTCACCATTATAACATTAATTACTTTTTTTATCTATTTATTTATTTAAGGATATATTAGTAAATTTAAAATAAATTCTAACATATTAATTATATTTATAATAAAACTTTAAATTACACTTAAAAAGAAACGAATGTATTATATAATTAACTTAGTTGTGAATAACACCTTTAAAAAAATTTTTTCTTACAACTTTGATTCAAAAACACATAGACGGTTAACAGCATCAAAAGGAGTTAAGGCATACATCTTCGCAAATTGAAATGGATAGAAAACCTTCTGCAAATTGTTCATTATTAATAGGTATAAGTTTTTATGTAATAAAAAGGGGTTTACCCAATTTTTTAAGGAAAAACTCATATGTAATTTTCATATATTGACTGTTAAATTTGTTAATATTAACATGACAAGACAATAATTTTTTTTACAAATAAATAAAATTTATATCTAGGTTAAGCCTATTTTTTATTTTTTTAATAACGTGAATGAAATCTGTAGATACGATTGACAATTTAAAAAAATTTAAAAAAAGTACAAAAACTAAATCCTTTGGATGTTTTAGATATTTTCATTCTAAATGATAACTCAATAAAATATAAAATTTACAATAATTTATATTATTATAAATAGTATAACCCATTTCTCGTGTTGAATGCAATATGTAAAAAATCATACCCAGTGCATGAAAGGAAACACATCATTAAAAAAAGAAGAAAAGAAAAGAAAGGAACTCTGAAAAGGGAAACCACGAAAAAGTTGGTCCAGCTAGAAGGCCTGTAGTGAAACTTTATTATATATATACCATGTTTAATATATCAAATTGATTGCAATAAATTATTAGAAAAGATTAACATATCAATGCCATCAATTAATATAAAGCATAAAAATAATATAATATAATGCTTTTTAATATAAGGAATAATGCTTTAAAATTATGAATAGTGTTAGTGTCTGGGTCAAAGGTACAGAATCTAGTCTATTTCACATTCACTGGAATATACAAAATGTGCCATAGAAGATTATCGGTCAAACAAAATCAATAGACTATGAAATCAGCTATCCTGAAAATCTCAAATAAATGTGGTTCATTTACAAAGATTATGCACAAGATCTCCTGTAGAAGTCAAGAAAATCAACCGGTTATCTTGCCGTCGTTGCAAGGATATAAATATTGCTAAACTGCGCTGTCTCTCTGCTTTTATAGAAAGTTTGCCGAATACTTCAAATCTGATCATTAAAGCAATGGAATCCCTCCGGAATAAATTAAAACACACTGCCCAATCCAAAGGTTTACATGTGATAAACACTTACTATATAAATATCATATATACCTCTTCTTTCCAACCAAAAAACAAAAGATCTATTTTTAGTTTTTATCAAACAGTTCTCTGAACAAAAAACAGCATCCATGATGACCATGACCATGGTTGCTCAATTTATGGTTCTACTCTTTCTTGTCGGTTTCAGCCTCTTCATAAATGGATTACTATGCCACCCTTTGGATCCTCTGAGCCCTCTGGAAATCAACCAAACAAGGCACATAGTTCAAAAGTCTCACCTTGGTGCTCTTGCTAATCTGACCTTCCATTTCGTAGACCTCGAAGAACCAGACAAAAAGGATGTCCTAAAGTGGCTATCCTATAACACAAGAGGTAATTCAAAGCCTAACCCTACAATCCCCCGTCAAGCCAAGGTGGTGGTTCGAGTCAAGGGTCAGACCCATCAGCTCGTGGTGGACCTAACCAAAGGCTCCATCATATCAGACAAACTCTACACTGGTCATGGCTTCCCTCCTTTCACTTTCAAAGAGCTTTTCCAAGCTAGCAAACTGCCTCTTCAACATCCCGAATTCAAAAGCTCTGTTCTCAAAAGAGGCTTAAATTTGTCTGAAGTTTCTTGTGTGCCACTCACAGTTGGCTGGTATGGAGAGAAAATCACAAGAAGAGCCCTCAAAGTTGTGTGCTTTTATCGAGGAGGATCTGTCAATATTTGGGCTAGGCCCATTGAAGGAATCACAATGCTGGTTGACGTTGATTCAATGAAGATCACAATGTACAGAGATAGATACAGGGCCCCTCTGCCAAAAGCTGAAGGTACAAACCTTGAGTCTCCAACGAAAAGGCCAAGAGTTTCAGCTTCCTATAACATAAAAAATAGTGGGTTCACCATTAAAGGCCATGAAGTGAAATGGGGCAACTGGGATTTTCACGTCGGATTCAATGCTAGAGCAGGGGTGATTATATCGGCAGCTTCAATATTTGACGTCAGAAAGAACAAGTATAGAAGAGTTATGTACAGAGGGCATGTGTCTGAGACCTTTGTTCCTTACATGGATCCTGCAGAAGAGTGGTACTTCAGGACTTTCATGGACATTGGGGAATTTGGGTTTGGACGATCAGCTGATAGCTTGCAGCCTCTGATTGATTGCCCAGAAAATGCAGTGTTCATGGATGGCTTCACGGCTGGGGGTAATGGGGAAGTGCAGCAAGCGCCTAGGGCCATTTGCATTTTTGAGAGGTATTCTGGGAATGTGGCTTGGAGGCATACGGAAATCAACAATCCTAGCAGAGTGGTAACGTACTGTGCCTTAAGGAACACATGAATACACAGACCGTAGTATCCAAATATAATTTCATGTCATGTCGTGTTCAATATCAGTGTGAGATATAATATAACTTTGTTTTAAAGAATGGTTGTTTCATATTTAAGCTTTTTACAGAACTTTTATTGCTGTTACGGAAATTCTGTAGTTTTGCAAGTGAAAAGTCTTGCTATGGCTGTGTGCAGATAAGAAATGGGGAGGCTGAAGTCAGTTTGGTGGTGAGAATGATTGCTACGGTGGGGAACTATGATTATATTCTTGATTGGGAATTTTTAAGAAGTGGGAGTATCAAAGTTGGGGTAAGCTCTGTTTACTTTTTTAATAGATTCATGATATGGACATTTTCCTTTTTTCATTCATCGATTGAGGGAGAAGGGATATATAACAGAATCGTTCTGAGAGTAGCCCTGTGTAGAATCATTGAAAATGTTTCCAATAACTCAATATTGCTTGACTTTTTCAATAAGTTAGACTTTGCTGCAACTTTTATTTCTTAAACATAAATAGTGAGCACTTTGTTTGTTTATTACTGCAATTACAGGTAGATCTGACGGGGGTGTTGGAGATGAAGGCCGTGCCATATAAAAGTAAAAGTCAAATAAGAGAAAGAGTATATGGAACATTAGTGGCAGAGAACACCATTGCCAATAATCATGACCATTACATCACATACTATCTCGACCTGGACGTTGACGATAACGGCAATTCTTTCGTCAAAGCAAAGATGCAAACGGTGAGACAAACTGGAAGTGGTCCCCACTCGCCAAGGAAGAGTTACTGGACGGTCGTCAGAGAAACGGCCAAGAGGGAAGCCGAGGCCAGGATCCGGGTCGGCTTGGAGCCAGCTGATTTGTTGATTGTGAACCCCAATAAGAAGACAAGGCTGGGAAACCAAGTGGGGTACCGGCTTATCGCCGGACATCCGATCACTTCTCTTCTGTCCGACGACGATTATCCGCAAAGAAGAGCTTCCTATACAAAGTATCAATTGTGGGTCACCGCTTATAACAAGTCGGAGAGATGGACGGGTGGGTTCTATGCAGATAGAAGCCGAGGAGATGATGGGTTAGCCATTTGGAGCCGCAGGTAACATATAAAGACTCATGTCTTATCGGAAGCATTTGATATTTGGTATTAATAAAAAGTTCGTTAACAAGTAGTCATATGGTTGGTTAACGCAGGAACAGAGAGATCGAGAATAAGGACATCGTAGTATGGTACACAATAGGAATCCACCACATCCCTTACGAAGAAGATTTCCCAGCCATGCCAGCAGTTCATGGTGGCTTTGAGCTTCGACCGGCTAATTTCTTCGAAACCACTCCACTCCTTCAGTGACACATTGAAGCCATATTCATCTAAATATCCAACTCAATAAAAGTCATCGTTGACCAAGACTAACTGCGTGCTTGTAAATGGTCTTATTAAAACTCAAATGAATATCATATATATAATTCTTTTTAATATTTGCGCAATGCGTTCATGAATTGTGAAACTTGTAATTATGATATTCCCGGCTAGTTATGAAGCATAAACTGTCTCTGTTCCTTAGACTTTACTTTTCTTGGGGTTTACATTTTGCATCTTTTTTTTTTTTTCTTTCCCCATACAGCACAAGAGTCCTCGTAAATTCGGGGACACTATCAACAAAAGTGAATGGCAAACACATCCTTATGCTCCATTAAGCGAAGGAATCCACCACAGCATTATACCCTCTTGGAGTATATTTCGAATCAACCTTCCAATCCTTCTGCAACAGTCTTTTTTCTTGATAGTGTAATCAATTACTACATTGCATCCACTTCATTGATTGTATATACTACTTTAGTGGCCGAAAACAAAATCACACTACTGATGCAGGCTTTGGGCGCTTGGGTTTTGGTTCAAAATGACGGCCCATAGTCATACATATATTTGCTAAATAGGATGTTGGCAAAAAAACAGAAGAAGAAGAAGAAGAAGAAGAAGAAGAAGAATTAAATAGGATATTTATTGTATTTTGAAAGATCAGACAAGTTAATTATCGAAATTACTATAGATAAAATATTCTTTATTTCTTATGTTGTTTAAATTTAGATATTTTAAAATTTTAAGTTAATTATCAAAATTAGTATAGATAAATTATTCATTATTTCATATACTGTTTAAATTTTTAAATGAAACTCTCTAATAAAAAAGAATGTGTCTCTAATTCCCATTGGATGTGTGCAACTAACTTTGTAAGTTTGATCCTACTCGAAACACTAGGTTGTATATTAGGTTAAAGTCACTAGGTTGAATATTGGGTTAAAATCAAATCTAATGAATATTTTTAAGATTTTAATTTTTTAATTTCATCTAAATTTTTAAATTATTTTCTAATATTATGTAAAATTAATGTATGATTATTAGGTATTTGTAATTTTAGAAAATAATATTTTTTATCATAATATTATTTTTCAAAGAAACATATTTTGAACAAACGTAATCATATTTTTGTTAATAAATAAAATTAATTTATTATCTATTATTTATTTGTAAATAACTTTCAAGGACTCAATCAAATCCGGTATTAGCCTAATCTAGCCAGTATTATGTTGAGTATCAACTTGGTTCTGTTCAGCTTTTGCGCAGCCATGAAGTGCTGGTCAACGTGTAGAATTCTTTTGATTGGAAAATTTGCGGGTCTACGTTAAATTGGGATAGGAAATTACTCAATAGATATGGGAGTGACGCACAGCGAAAAGAATTTCACAACCAATGATAATTCTTTTTGCCAAAAAGGCATTTTAGTATCTGTATAAAAAATATTTATAAATGAATAGTATGAGTTGAAAATTCAGTTAATCAAAATTGGGAATTCAAAATTGATAGGATTACTAAATTTTTAAATCAAATTTTTGGAAAGAAATATTTATCACCTAGCAATAGCATATGGGATTCCACAGGCCCCACGACTCGAACCATTTGTGAAGTCAACTTCAAATGAAAATGATAGGGAACTAACTATCCATTAAGAGGCCACCCGGCACATTGAATTTTTCAGAGTGAATAACATAACATAAATTCACCATGATATATATCCTTATTGACTGCAAAACTCTTCACGTTAACATTTTCAGTAGGTACTCTGTGTCTTTTTTTTTTTTTTTGTAACAAGTCTACGACTTGCAATCCCAACCTCACCAATTTCGAATATTGTTTCTACGTTCAAATCTTCTGGAAGCCAAGCCAAGCCACGCCACGTCAGAGAAAAATAAAGCCATACTTGAGCTTCGTATACAAAGTATCTAATTGTGGGTCACCACTTGTAATAAATCCGAGAGATGAACCGGTGGCTTCTACTCCGGCAGAAGCTGAGGAGATGATATATTATATGTAGTTCATTTTAATTTTTGCGCAACGTGTGCATCAACTGTGAAGTTTTTAGTCTAGTTGTAGTGATGATATCCCCTGCTGATTACATGACTGTAATGCATAGGAAGTTTACACTAGTGGTGATGCAGGCTTTGGGCCCTCCGTTTTGGTTAAAATAAATAAATGGCCCATAGTTTTTTCATATCCTGGTAACTGATTTTTTTTTTGTGTGCAATTTTTCATGATAATTTAACAAATAATCCAGCTTACACTTTTCAAACATAACAAATAGCACATTCCATTTGCTTCATCAAAATTTTTACTTAACTGACATAATTTCTTATATTCTTCCGCAATACTTTCAATGAATTAAATATGCTATTTATAATATTTGAAAGATAAGGCAATTTAATAATCGAAACGATTATAGATTAAATTATGTTTTTATTAATTCTTATATTTTTTAATTTTTTATTATTTTAAAATTTTTAATTAAATCTCCAAAATTAAAAAAAAAAGGTGTCTCTCATTCCAACCATGAAGTGTTGCTCAATTTGTGGAATACTTTTGATTGGAAAATTTCCGGGTCACTTTATATTGGAACTGGAAATTAATGGATATGAGTGACCCACAACCAACGATAATGCTTCTTTGCCATCACGCAAAAGGAAAAGATATCACAACCAACGATAATGCTTCTTTGCCATCACACGTATGCTTGCTAGTGATGGAATTGTATTCCTTTTGCGTGATGGCAAAGAAGCATTATCGTTGGTGCGGAAATCAACCTCATGAAATGATAGGGAACTAATCTGTGTAAGATCCACTAAGAGGCCCCTCAAGACCCTGAATCTTTCAGGGGCACTAATCATAACATAACTTCATCATGACATCTCCGACTCATGATTTGCTCCACGTGACCAACTACAACCTCTTTACGTCAACATTTTCATAAGTAGGTGCATTATATATATATATATATATATTCGGTGTCTACTGTAGCCGTTAGAGGATCACGCCTACGTCTAGCGATCCCAGGCTCACCAATTTTGAATATTGTTTCCACGTTCAAATCTCCTGTACGCCACGCCCCGTCAGAGAAAGATCAAACCATAATTGGGCTTAGTTTTCCGGCACGGCTCTGCTCTCGGACGATTCTGTTCTTTGAATTGACTATAGCTCCTTACATTTCTTCTATACTTCATTTTAGTTTATTTGTTTGGTCTTCATCAGTATTCGCACACCGTTGGTCTCTCCCACCAATCTCCCTCTCTCTCTCTCTCTCACCAAGAATGAATGTTCCCGCCAAACTCCTCGCTTTCTGTATGCCATTTTTTCTGCTCATTCTATGCTCTAATGCTCAAACGACCTCCAATTCTATCGAATTGGGTTCCAGCATCGTTTCTGGCTCTAATATATCATGGAAATCACCCTCTGGTGAATTTGCGTTTGGGTTCTACCCCCTCGTCGATGGTCGCTACCTTGTTGGAATTTGGTTCGATATGATCATCCCCCACAAAACTCTGGTATGGTCCGCAAATCGCGATGATCCAGCTCAAATTGGATCCACCATCAATCTCACAATGAGTGGTCAGTTTGTGATCTATCATGCGAATGGATCGTCGGTTGCAATCTACAACAATCGAACAAATAATGCTTCTTTTGCTTCAATGCAGGATAACGGAAACCTTGTCTTAAAAAACTCCCTCTCAAATACCATCTGGGAGAGCCTTGATACACCAACAGATACCATTCTATTAGGCCAAAACTTGGTCATGGGTCAGATCATTTACTCCAATGCCAATGGAACACAAGATTACTCGACCGGGAATTACAAGTTGGAGGTCCAACCCGATGGCAACATCGTTATCGCTGCTTTCAGGTATCCTGGTGATGCCTATTGGAATGCTCAAACAATCTACAACAATAATGTCAGCCTTGTCTTCGACAACAAGACAGCTTTGCTTTACGTTTCCAATGGCACCCAAAACATAAAACAGATGACATCCCCAAGCCAACTGCCAAACCCAATCGGAGACTACTACCATCGAGCAACCATCAACGACCAGGGTAACTTCCAACAGTTGATTTTTCCGAAAGAAAATGGGACAGAGTGGACGACTATATGGAGGGCTATAACAGAACCATGCTTAGTGGTCGCCATTTGCGGGGTGAATGGCTTATGCACTTCGCCTGACAACAAGACGGTCAATTGTAGCTGCTTGCCTGGGTATACACGAATGGATCCTTATGTTCCCTCCAAAGGCTGCTATCCTGATTTAGTGAAGGATTTTTGCGCTCCAGGTTCCTCTGCCTCTGACTTCACTGTGCAAGAAATTCCAGATGCTGATATACCCAAGGCCAGCAATGAAGGTTTTAGTGATATGCAATGGATACCTAATTGTGATTTGAATACGTGTAGGGGGGAACTGATGAATGATTGTTTATGCATGGCTGCTGTTCTAGTTGACAATAACTGTTTTAAGAAAAGGACACCTCTTTTGAGCGGAAGAATGAACCTCTCTACCACTAAGAATAGCGTGGCGCTGGTTAAAGTTCCTAGAGTTATCAGAGACGATGGCAATGACTCAGATTCTTGGATTGTTCTGCTTGTTTCATTCATATCTTGTTCCCTGCTTGCTCTTGTTTTTGCAGCTTCTGCTATCCATCACAACCCCAAGTTTCGTCGTTGGATACATAAGGAGCCACCCCACAAGCCAAAGCCAGCGGACATCAATCTCAAGACATTTTCATTCCAAGTGTTGAGAGAAGCTACAAAGGGGTTCAAGAACAAACTTGGTCGAGGAGCATTTGGTACCGTCTATGGTGGGGTTTTAACCTTTGAGGGCGAACAAGTTGAGGTTGCTGTGAAACAACTGGAAAGAGTAGAGGAACAAGATGAGATTCGTGAGAAGGAGTTTGTGACAGAAGTTCAAGTCATTGGTCTGACTCATCATAGGAATCTTGTCAGGTTGTTAGGTTTCTGCAATGAACAGAATCATCGTCTTCTAGTTTATGAGCTGATGAAAAATGGGTCACTCTCCAGTTTCCTTTTCGGGGAAGGGAATAAACCCAGATGGGAAGATAGAACCAGGGTTGTGCTTGAAGTTGCAAGAGGTTTGCTATATCTGCACGAAGAGTGTGACCCACAGATCATCCATTGCGACATAAAGCCGCAGAATGTTCTTCTTGATTCAGATTATACAGCAAAAATTTCAGATTTTGGTATCGCAAAACTGCTAAAGAACGACAAAACTCGCACCAGTACCAACATAAGAGGGACAATGGGATATATGGCACCAGAATGGCTCAAGAATGCACCTGTCACTGCAAAGGTTGATGTGTATAGCTTTGGGGTCATGTTGTTGGAGACTATAAGTTGCAGAAGGCACTTGGAGCTGCAACCAATTGAAGATGAAAGAGAGGGTGATGAGGACATGATACTAATAGATTGGGTTCTATATTTGGCAAAAGAAGGGAATTTGAGAGTGATGGTGGATCATGATCTTGAAGTTTTAAATGATTTCAATAGGTTTGAGAGGATGACTATGATTGGATTATGGTGCTTATCTCCTAACCCAACACTTCGACCATCTATGAAGAAGGTGGCACAGATGTTGGAAGGAACCATGGAGGTTGGAATTCCTCCTTTGATTGATGCATCAATGTTGTAATTGTCACTTATGCGGGACAACTTTGTAATCAAAGTTGCTTGCCTTTAAGTTTATGTAATGCAGATTTCACAATACGAAATTAATAGAACGAATTTCGTTCGAAGGTCCTCAACACAATATTGTAATTTTATATGAACCATTTCAATTCAAGTAATGAAAAATTTCCAGCTTTAGATTCTGTTTTGTAGTTTGGGACAATCGCCCCCTACATTTTTGTTTATACGGATGATGCTAATCAAATATCGATCTATTGCACCGATAGTTAGAAAAAAAAAAATATATATATATATATATATATATATGTGTGTGTGTGTATCATATACATCATTAGTTTTTCTTCCTTAAAAATTTTTAAAATAATATCTTATAAAAAACTTAATTTCAATTTCTTATTTTAAATCTCTTTATATTATTTTTAAAATATTTGTTTAAAAGCCTCTTTTTTTGTATTTTTATGTTTTAATTTGTTGAATACATATGCTTAATTTTATATAAATATATCTCCAGTATTCATATATTAAAATTTTAAAATTTGTCATATCTAATATATTGTATTATGTTATACTCAATTCACATACCCATACCTATGTGTTATAATCTTTTAGATGTTCTCACAAATATGCCCCCAAAATTTTTATCTACCCCTCAGAATTTTTTTATTTTCTGCTCCCATTCATTTTTAAAACTCTTAAATACTTTTGAAAATATATATACATATTTCTTATACTAATCATAAAGTAAATTTTGTAAAACCAAATAAAATATAATTACATATATTAAAGATTTTAGAGAAGATTTTTACTTTATTTTCAAGAATGATTAATGATATAACTTCTAACTTCATATTCTCATTCTTTGATAATTTTTTCTTGTATTTCTTCAATCATGCTCTCTAGTAATCATTATAAAAATTATAATTATAATTATAATTTGGTAAATGGTAATTGATTCACATCTAATATATGTATCTCAACATAATTATACTTTTTCCTGGTTAGGTCTTGAGTATTAAAGTAATTATATTTATTTTATTATGATATTTTTAATTTTAAGTATTTATCAGTTATTTTTCAAGTTTAAATTTTATTATTATATTAATTTAATAAATACTTAAAATAATAATTTTAATTATTGCTAGTAAACTTTTGCCAACTAAGTAAAATTTCTGATTTTGTCCCTGCACAGAAGTGACATACTAAGCTCCCATGTATCTTAATCTATGATATTCTAATACAGTAACACTGTGTAATTTAGGATTCTATGAAATTACAAATCTAAGAAATTTGAATTGATGCAATTCAGGAAGCCATGATATATATATATATATATTGTATATGATGCTTTCTGTTCAAACTTATCATTTGGATTACATTTTAAAATTAACGTACAATATGCATTTTAAATGTAAAAACCTATTATCAAACCTTCCTATGAGAAAATATTCAAAGGTTCTTAGAACTATTTTTAAGGGTATGTGGAATATTAGAATGCATGAGTACTTGAAAAAGGTAGATCCACTTATATAGGATACATAATATGAAATTATATGTATTTCGTACTTATGGATATCCTTTACACGCAGCTTCAAATTTCAACAAAAGTGACATTTGCTTATTCCAATAAGATTTCTTTAAACATGATTAGGAATCGAGTTCTAAATAATATATTTAAAAAATCTAATTATCTATCAATTATGTCGGACTTTAGGAATAATTATGTATGTATGTATATCTTACATACTCCTATCTTAAAATTTTAAAATTATCATATTTCAAATATCATATTATATCTTATTCGATAGACATATCCATATTAGTATTACATAAATGAAATATCATAATTTTTATATCAATTCAACAAACATTATTTTGTACTTTTTCAAATGGGTTGCAAATAATTTAGAAATATTAAGTAATGTAATATAAACTAAACTATGGTTCCATGTTTCACATGAAGTCTAAAAAGTTGTACAATTCATAACTTCAAATAATGCATCTTCTAATAAATTATATAATATATATGTATATATTACTAAATATCTTTTAAAAAAAAACATTATAACAATTTGACCGAGTCTTTCATTATACTTTTCCTCTATGTACGACCTTTTTTCATTCGTCTAACATGGTGCATTTATAAATAATTTGATGTAAAAGTCTACGGTGATGTCATTATCTACATTAATACGTAGCGGAAAAATAATTGAACGATCAAGCGGTTGGAATTTTCGCTCATACCATTCAACGAGTATAGTCATGGGGCTACTGAGGTGGAAATAACAAATAAGCATTGGAAGGAGTTGCAGTAGTCAAGAATCAAATTTTGGACTAGTTTATTGCAATGATGAGTCAATGAGAATTTGTTCATCAAGCTGGTATGAGTTGCCATTCCACTAATCTCTTCCTTGTGTGGTCCAAGATCCCCAGGTCTCAATATCGTCGGAATTTGAATTTCCATATAAGCTCCTTAGCCATCCTCCTACCTTGTTCACATAAACTTTCAATGGCTTCTTCTATAGTCCTACTTTGTATTCTTGCATTAGTTTCATTCTTAAATGGCTTACACGCCCAGAATCCTCCCTCCATAATAAATATAAATTCCAACATCACTGCCGGATCAAATTCTTCTTGGAAATCACCGTCAGGTGATTTTGAATTTGGATTCTACCATCTTCCCGGAGATTACTATGTGGTTGGAATATGGTTTGGGAACATCCCAGAGAGAACTCTAGTTTGGTACTATAACCTCATTGTGGAAGCAAATTCCCTTATCCTACTCAGTTCAGGAGGCCACCTTCTGCTCATATATCCAAACGGATCCGATGATCAGATAGACCCAGGAAACGGAAATCGTGCAAGCTCAGCCTCCATGCAAAACAATGGCAATTTTGTACTGCTAGACTCCAATTCAGGAGTTGTCTGGCAGACTTTTGATTTTCCCACTAACACAATGCTACCGGGGCAAGTCTTGCATGAGAACGATGCACTCTATGCCAAAGGGAAAGGAGCTCTCAACTACTCAAATGGAAACTTCCGGGTGATTGTGCAAAATGATGGGAACATGGCGATTGCTGCTTATCAATGGTTAGATCCTGCTTATTGGATCTCTAACACACTGCAATTCAAAAATGTAAGTTTGGTGTTTAATGATAGTGCTTTCTTGTATCTTACGGATGATGGCCACAGAAATATACTCTCTCTCACGAATAACTCTCAAACCCCAATTGAAGATTTTTATCACCGAGCAACAATAGATGAAAATGGAAATTTCCATCAATATGCTTATAACCGAAGAAATGGCGGTGGGTGGATAAGGGTTTGGAGAGCCATTGAGGACCCCTGCAGAGTGGATGCTGTTTGTGGGGTGAATGCCTTGTGCACTTCACCTGATAATGAATCGGTGCATTGTGAATGCATTCCAGGTTTTATCCCATTTGAAACCAGAGATGTGTCCTTAGGATGTCGCCCAGAAACTGTGATTAATTATTGTGCACAAGAGCCTTCTGGGCAGAACTTCAAGCTGGAGGTTCTTGACGATACTGATTTCCAGTTTGATCCCTTGTCAGACTTTGCTCGACTGGAAACTGCAGATTTAGAAGATTGTAAGAAATATGTCATGGATGATTGTTATGTCGTTGCTGCTACCTTCAATGTTACATCTTCAACCTGTGCCAAGAAGAGGATGCCATTGGTGAATGCTAGGAGGAGTTCATCTTCAAAGGGGCAAATAGCTCTGCTTAAGGTTGCTCACTGCAACAGTAATGAATCTGGAGGTTCAAAAAAGAAGAGTTTTAACGTTAGAGTTTTTCTTAAGGTCATGCTTGCTGTTAGTTCTACCCTTGCCTGCTTGTTTGGAGCCCTTGCTGTCTACTACCACCCTTTAGCTCAAAGACTACTGAGAAGAAACAAGTTTCTGAATGCAAGTGCCATCGGAATCAACTTCAGAGAGTTCACGTTCCAGGAGCTTCATGAAGCAACAGGTGGATTCAGTAAGACTCTTGGTAAGGGATCTTCGGGCAAAGTCTATAGTGGAAATCTAGCCATTGATGGTGCAAAAATTGCTATTGCAGTGAAGAAGCTGGAGAAGAAAATTGAAAAAAATGAGCAGGCGTTCATGACTGAGATAAAGACAATAAGTCGCACCCATCACAAAAACCTAGTGAGACTTTTAGGTTTTTGCATTGAGCAAAGCCATAGACTACTCGTCTATGAGCTATTGCCAAATGGAGCACTATCCAATTTCTTGTTTGGACAAAAAGAAAAACCTCATTGGAGTCAAAGGATTAATGTAGCTCTTGAAATTGCAAGAGGCTTACTTTACTTGCATGAACAGTGTGAGACTCAGATCATACATTGCGACATCAAACCACAAAATGTGTTGCTTGATGCTAATTATACAGCAAAGATTGCAGATTTTGGGCTTTCCAAGCTTCTGAACAAAGAGCAAACCAGAACAAACACTAAATTGAGAGGAACTATAGGATACATGGCCCCTGAATGGCTAAGAAGTGCACCAGTAACCGCCAAAGTGGATGTCTTTAGCTTTGGGGTTATGTTACTTGAGATTATCTGTTGCAGGAGGCATGTCGAAGAGAGCCAAGAAGATGATGAAGAAAGTGATGAAGATGAAACTGTGCTTGCAAAATCGGTTCTAAGATGTATCGTCTCAAAGAAACTAGAGCAATTGGTGGGTCATGACTCAGAAGTACTAAGTGATTTCAATAGGTTTGAGGAAATGGCATTAGTTGGGTTATGGTGTGTCCATCCAGATCCGGCACTTAGACCAACAATGAAGCAGGTGAATCAGATGCTAGAGGGAACCATGCGTGTAGGGATTCCTCCATTGCTTTATGATGAAATGACCGGAGATCAGAACATTTAGTTTTTCAATCTCTCCATTAGCTTCCAGATTATGTTTCACATTGTTGTTCAATCTTCAATAGGCACACTTTTTTTTTCTAGGATTGCTTTTTCCCATTACCAATGTCAAGGTTATCTACAAGTTTGTTCCAGATAATGTCTCAAATTACTTTGGATAGGAAAAGGAATCATGTCCCAGTCCTATATTTATCCACTGAGCATAAAATATCCAGGTGGGGACCAAGAAAGAATGTGTATATGTGGTTAGTAATAAAAAGTAAAACAAAAGAGACTGCCTTATCCGGCCAATAAGTGGGTCGGCCTCATCTACGTGAAGGAACAATCCTCATTTTCATCAATTGTATATTTAATACCTGGGGTCGTACTGTTGGATGACGAAGTTGTCACGTAACTTTATGCCTTCCTGATTAAATAAATCAAGTTGAGTTCACCAGATTAGGCAGAAACTGTCTTGCTTTTTTTGAAAAAAAAAATTGGAAAAAAAAATCTAAGTCTATGAATACAATTTATAGTTTTCTTTTTTGTGTTAAGATGAATTGACTTGATAATTGAAATGGGTGGCGTAGTGTGGTAGGGCTGAGTTTCAACTTTGTGGTGTTGAACAACACGAAGCACGTCCTGTGCCCCATCTACGGTTTAGATTTTAGATTGAGTTGAGACAAATCACGCAAGCCGAACAGCACCAAAAAAAAAAGGAGTGGGTGAAATCACCAATTTGTCGTCAGTCAAAATAAAATTCCTAATTTGACCAAGTTGTTTATTCAAAAGAGACTAACTTTCTTATTCATTAAAAATTATTATATAAAAATATATTTATTTTTGCATGCCTCTAAATTCGACTAAACCATTTTTATATTAAACTCCATCCGTATAAGTTACTTAACTTGTTTAAATTTGACCGGTACTCATTTTTTTTTCATTTTACTTAATTAAGTTAAAATAAAGTGAATTATGCACATATAATGTTGGGTTTTAAGGTTATTTTACATTTTTGTCTCTGAATTTGAGATTTAATCTCCAATCATGGACAAATTGATTCCAAAATGTGTTTATCACACAACTATAAAAAAAATTTGGGTCCTTAGCAGAGCAACATCAAGAGTCCAAAACAAAGGCCCAATTCTTGAGAGGAGATTGGGAACTGATTTCAAATAAGGGAAACAGACAAGTTAAGACTTAGAAGAAACAAAAAGATGTTTCCCAACCAGATTTCAAGATACTGATTTTTTTTTTGGGTACAAAACGGGGTAAATTCCAATGAACACTTGTTAATTATAACGTATGAACTGGTTGTTCAGTCCCTTGCACTTTTTTCCTCTGGGCTACATGTAATTGATTACACTATTTTAGTGGCCCAGAAAAAGAGTGTACTACTGATGAAGGCTTTCGGCCCTTGAGTTCTGGTTCAAAATTGAAGGCCCATATTATTTGATGTTTAAATAAAAAAACAAAGTTTGATGTTTTAGTATACAACTTTCATAATTTAACAATAACAAATTATGCAGCTTAGACTATCAAAACATAACAAGTAGTCTTCACAAACCAAAAAAAAGAAGTAGTATTACTCCATCCACTTCATCATACAATCAAATACTATATAGTTTTGGTCAATCTGTGGGCCTTTTTCATGGGAAAAAGATTTGTCATCTTTGTTATCTTGAAATTGAAAACCAATGGATATGAGTGACCCACAGCAGAAAAATATCACAACGAACAAATAATGTTTCCTTGTCTCCACATAAAAAGTCCAATTCCCCCATCACGGAGCATTGAAGATCCTACATGCACCAGTTGACCCGTTTATGAAGAAATCAACTTCAAATTGAAATCATAGATAATTAATTAATCCATGTAGGAGCCATCGACAAGCCTTACAAGATTCTGAATCTTTCAGGGGACTGACAAAATCATCATGATCTCTGACTCCACTTCACTTGACCAACTGCGAACCTCTTTACCATAAAATTTTAAGTGGCCACCATTGTAAACACAATATAATTTGTGTAATACAGCTATTAAAGGAACACGTCTGCATCCAAAAGTTGCAATCCCAACCTAACCAACTTTGGATTTTATTTCTGGGATTCAAGTCTCCGCTGGCTCCCCCTTGTTAGAAAAAGATCAAGCTATATTTGGAGTCAATTTTTCATTGGTCACACTGTTCCATTGCGTCAAATAGACTGCGACTTCGATCCTCACACTTCTTTACTTCATGTCATTTCTTTGGTCGTTAGTCTTTACACTTCGCTGGTCTCCCCCACCAATCTCTCTTTCTTATAAAAAATGGATGTTCCCACCAAACTCCTCGCATACTGTATGCCAATTTTTGTGTTTATTCTATGCTCTAATGCTGAAACGAACTTCAATTTTATCCTACTGGGTTCAAGCATTGTTGCTGGCTCTAATACTTATTGGAAATCATCCTCGGGTGATTTTGCTTTTGGCTTCTATTCTCTCATTGACGGTCGCTACCTTGTTGGAATTTGGTTCGATAAGATTCCCCAGAAAACTCTGGTCTGGTCCGCAAATCGTGATGATCCAGCTCAACTCGGATCCACCATTAATCTCACACTGAGTGACCAGCTTGTGCTCCACCATGCGATGGGTCATCAATTTCAATCTACAATGGAACAAATACTACTTCTGCTTCACTGCAGGATAATGGGAACTTCGTCCTGAAAAACTCACTCTCAAACACTACCTGGGAGAGCTTTCGTTCACCAACTGCTACATTTTTTTAGGCCAAAACTTGGGCATGGGTTAGATTATTTATTCCAATGCCAATGGAACTCAAGATTACTCGACCGGGAACTACAAGTTGGAGGTCCAAACCAATGGCAACATCATCATCGCTGCTTTCGGGTATTTCGATCCTGTTTATTAGTACACAGGAACAATCAACAACCACAGTGTCAGGATTGTCTTAGACAACGAGACAGCCCTACTTTATGCTGTCAACGGCACCCAAAACATATACCAAATGACAACCCAAAGCCAACTGCCTTACCTAATCGAAGATTACTGCCATCGAGCGACAATCAATGATCATGGTAACTTCTAACAGTCGATTTTTCGTAAAGAAAATGGAGTAGAGGGGACGCCTATATGGAGTGCTATAACAGAGCCCTGCACAGTGAATGCCATTTGCGGGGTGAATGGCTTTTGCACTTCACCTGACAACAAGGAGATTAATTGTGACTGCTTACCTGGGGATACACCTCTGGACCCCAATGTTCCCTCCAATGGCTGCGATCCCAAGTCGGTGATGGAATTTTGCACTGCAAATTCCTCTACCTCTGACTTCACAGTGCAAGAAATTTCAGATGCTGACATACCCAACAATAGTTTCTCTGATATGCAATTGATACCAAATTCTGATTTGAATAGGTGTAGGGGAGAAGTGATGATTGATTGTTTCTGCATGGCTGCTGTTTTGATTGGAACTGATTGTGTTAAGAAAAGGACACCTCTTTTGAATGGAAGAATAAGCATCCCCAGCACTAGAAATAGAGTAGCACTGGTTAAAGTTCCTCTGGTTCACAAAGACGACAAAAATGACTCACCTTCGTGGGTGGTTCTGCTTTTTTCATTCATATCTTGTTCCCTGCTTGCTCTTGTTTTTGCAGCTTTTGCTATTCATCATAACCCAAAGTTTCGTCGTTGGATACATAAGGAGCCACCCCCCAAGCCAAAGCTAGTAGACATTAATCTCAAGACATTTTCATTCCGAGAGTTGAGAGAAGCTACAAATGGGTTCAAGAACAAACTTGGTCGAGGAGCATTCGGTACTGTCTATAGTGGGATGTTGATCTTGGAGGGCGAACAGGTTGAGGTTGCTGTGAAACAACTGGAAAAAGTACAGGAACAAGGTGAGATTCGGGAGAAGGAGTTTGTGACAGAAGTTCAAGTCATTGGTTTGACTCATCATAGGAATCTAGTCAGGTTATTAGGTTTCTGCAATCAACAGAACCATGAACCATATGTGACAAAATTTTCAAAATGAAAAAGATGTAGGATTCCTGAATTAAGAAATGATTCATGAAAAAATTACTAGGATTATGAAATATGAAAGGAAGTGACTTTTGTATAAATTCATAAATTATTACAATATAAATACATAGGTTAAGTATGTGTTTCTTTATTGAAAGAATCATATTATTTCAAGACATGCATTTTTATTCTCTATAAATAGTTTACAATCTTCTATCATTCTAGGTTTATTTCAATTCATTCATTCACATACCATTCAACATACACAAACTCATTTGCTTTTATTTTTTCAGTGCATAAAAGATAAAAATAAATTATCACTTTGTGAAAGCCGTTGTTGTCAAAACTTGAGTTTCGGAAGTGTAACACCTGCTCAATGATCTTCATTTTATCATACAGGAAATTCACTACTAACTTAAGTTGCATCCAAAATTTGAAAATTGGTGAGGTCGAATTAAACCTAAAGAATAGTGTTGCTCATACCTTGAAGACTTACGCACAACTTTTTCTTCAATCTCCTTTTCTTCAACGCTTCAAAGATCCATTCCCACAAACAATCTTTAGGCTTATTTTTGTTGAATTCAAATGATTTCTTTAAAGGATTTGACTGCAAATTTTGTGAAATTAAAGAAGTTCGATGGAGGCAACTTTATGATAAGTAAGTAGAAAATGATATAGTCCTTGTAAAATGGGTTGTAAGGTTTGTAGTGTCAAAAAAACTAGAGCAATTGGTAGGTCATGACCCGAAAGTACTAAGTGATTTCAATAGGTTTAAGCAAATGGCCTTGATTGGGTTATGGTGTATCCATCCAGATCCAGCACTTAGACCAACTATGAACCAGGTGAATCAAATGCTAGAGGAATCCATGGGTGTTGGGGTTCCTCCATTGCTTTATGATCAAATGGTAGCAGATGAGAACATATAATTTTTCAATCGCTGCTTCATCTACTCGGAAATCCTTCAAATTGTTGTTCAATCTCCAGCAAACACACATTTTTTCCTAGCATTGTTTTGTTACTAATGTCAAGGATATCTACAAGTTTGTTAAGAGTAATTCTTTTCTTAAGACGATTTTTATGATGCTCCATCACAACTCACAAGTACTAGTAAATTTAATAATTTTGATGGTATTGAAGCTGTAAGTTTTCTAAGCTGACTTATCAGTTTTATTTACCCTTTCTATTGCAAAGTTAACTCTAGTCACACAGTTGTTTTTGGCAAAGAATCTTTGAACTCTTTTTAATGTATTTAAAATTAAAATTGTCTTGTAAATTAAATCTCTGTTAAATTATTATGCATTTTTTGGTTATTTAAAAATCACTAAATTGAAAAATAGCTCTGTGAACCGTAATGAATACATCAATATATAATAATAATAAAGGAGGATTAAACTGGCATTGTGCATTACCCAAATAATATCGGCTCCTCTCAGACTCCATGCATTTGCATTCTACAGTCATTTTCTTTTTTTGTCTTTTCTATTGGGCTCCACTTCTTTTCTATTCTAGTGAATCCAACTTCTTTCTTTTCTATTCTATTCAGGTGGCCCCATCTTTCCCATTCTTTTTAGGTGGGGCCTGTATCCTTTCCTTTTTTTTTTTTTAATTCCATTTTTTTATTTTCTTAACTTTAGTTTAATTTAATTAAATTCAATTAATATCATTTACGCTTTTTCTGCCAAATTCAATCATTTTTTATTTCTAAATTTTTTTCTTTATCATTTTTACTAATTAATTATCTTTATTTTGTTTCTCAAATTTATATTAATATTAGTTGATATCATTTTTTGTTAATATATCATAATAAGGGGTAACTATATTTATTAATTAATATTACTTGATATTAATTATTTTATCAAATTCAATCTTTCTTAATTCTAAATTATTTTTTCTCATTTTTCACTTTTAATATGTTTTTTAATTCTAAACTTTTTTTCTTACTATTATATGATGATTATTTATTCTGAATTTAAATTTTAAACTTCACATGTATTTTATTCTAAATTATTTTTCCTCATTTCCTAATTCTAAATATGCAGGCCCCACCTACATCCTTTCCCCTTATTTATATTAATTAAATTAATATCACTTGATGTTAAATTAAATTAAATTAATATTATTTACTATCAATGCTTTTTTTGCCAAATTAAATTAATATCATTTACTTATATACTCATGAATATTACTTATGAAAATAATACTTTTTTTATTTTTCATTTTTTTGTTAAAATATAAAATGGTGGTTTTTTTTTGGAAGAGGGAGAGAGGGGACTCTGTATGAGCATTCTTAATTCTTATTATGATTTATTTTGTATCTCAATATGAGATAATAAAATTAAGTATTAGTGATATTCTTAATTCTTAATACGGTCTTTTTCATTTTTTAATATTTTTTAATTCTAAATTTTTTTATTACTATTATATGCTCATTATTAATTATGAATTTGAATTTTAAACTTCACATGTATTTTAAATTTTAGAAAATATTTATAGGCAGGAGAACATTTTAATAACTATCGTTGTCTGCTAAATAAATCATGTTAATTAATAGCTATCCTTGATACTTATAAATGTTGCTTATAAAAACATTTTTTATACTTTTTTTTTTTTTTTTTACAATGTAAGGTGTCAACTAAATAATCTTGTCAATTAATAGCTATCATTGATACTCATGAATATCAATTGTATAACTATAAAAGCAAAATCACATTCCCCTGTTGAAAGTACTGTTAAAAAAACTATTGCACAGATCCATAGCTCATCTAATTCAAATCCCTCTTTCATTTCAAATTTTAAATTTTAAAATTCACCCTCTTATTTTAAATTTCTCCCCTCTTTTCTTTCCTTTTTTTAATATGAAATTAGCTTTTTTTAAGTTCTCTCGTATGATCGTATCCACCCCTCCCTATCAAACATATTTGGTTTTTTGAGTAATATATAATAAAAAATAAATAATATACCAAAATATAACATGTCAGAAACTATTTACCACAATATAACACTCAAAGTCGAAGCACACCAATTCACTTTATCATTCACACAGAAATCGAATAGCTGCAAATCGATTTCTATGTTAAATTATTTTCTTTTAATTTTGATAAGACTAGTTGGCAAGCTATTCCTGCCATCCTACCCCCCTCAACCCATTCCCACTCCCCTCTTCCCCCGTGGAATTGCGGACCCCCTTCCTCCTCCCCCTCTCATAATATTACAATTATTTATAATAATTAATATATATTTAAATTATATTATAAATATATAAATGAATGTCATTTATATTTTTATATAAAATAATATAATATATATTTTAATTCATTTATATAAATAATAAATTATATATTTATTTTTATTAAAATAAGTATATATTTTAAACTTACAAATACATCATATAAAAACAATTAAATATATCTCAAGAGACTATTTATATATATATACTTTTTCTTGTATTATTTGTACTCATCAAAATAAATAAAATATAAATTATATCTAATTGATAAAAGATATATTGTGAATTACAATAAGACGTGGTAAAGTGCTTTAAGCATCTAGAATTTCTCTAAGTGGTAGCAAATAACAAAGTAAATCGCATCAGTATAATGATGAGAACTGAAATAGAAATGTAACTTAAGATAAACTAACTCCACAAGTTTGAGTACTATTGAATTTTATGTATTAGATAAGATGACCAACATTATTAGTTTTAATGATATTAAATAGTAAAGCAAAAAGTTTGTGTGATATATGTGTTTAATATCCCGGAAAAAAAAAAGCATGATATAAATAATATAATGAATACTAAATATATATATCATGCAAATTTTTTACTTCATTATTTAATATCATCAAAACTAATTATGTAGGTCATCTAAACTAACACATAAGATTCGAGAGTACTTAGACTTGTGGAGTTAGTTTATCCTAAGTTACATTTCTATTTCAGTTTTCATTATTGTACTAATACGATTTACTCTATTATTTGCTAACATTTAAGGAAATTCTAGATACTCAGAACACTTTACCACATCTTATTGTAATTTATAATATATCTTTTATCAATTAGATATAATTTATATTTTATTTATTTTGATGAGTACAAATAATACAAGTAAAGCATATACATATAAAAGTCTCTTGAGATATGTTTTATATGATGTATTTGTAACTTTAAAATATATACTTATTTTAATAAAAATAAATATATAATTTATTATTTATATAAATGAATTAAAATATATATTATATTATTTTATATAAAAATATAAATGATATTTATTTATATATTTATAATATAATTTAAATACATTTTAATTATTATAAATAATTGTAATATTATGAGAGGGGGAAGGGGGGTGTCAGCGGTTCCACGGGGGAAGAGGGGAGGGGGAATGGGTTGAGGGGGGTAGGATGGCAGGAATAGCCTGCCACCTAGTCTTATAAAAATTAAAAAAAAATAATTTAACATAGAAATCGATTTGCAGTTATTCGATTTCTGTGTAAATAATAAAGCGAATTGGTGCGGTTCAATTTTGAGTGTTATATTGTGGTAAATAATTTTTGACATGTTACATTTTGGTATATTATTTATTTTTTTATTATATATTACTCAAAAAACCAACATAGTTTCCATTATCTTTTCAAATGAATCATGTCTGTTTTTTTTTCTCTCCTCCCGTATCAAAACTCCCTGTCCCCTTCCCCATTGAAGCAGAAACCCTAGATGCAGATTCAACCGAAGAAGTATGAAGGAAAAAGAAGCGGCGTTCAGGGAAGCCTTTATACGATAAGCAAGAGAAAAATGAAGTCCCCTCCTCTCTTGTAACACTCTCATCTTTCCCAATCTCTTTTTTCTCTTCTTTCCTAACGCAAGAATCTTGTCTTCTTCTTCTTCTTCTTCATGTTTTTCCTTTCATTTTTTTTGTTCTTTCTTTTCATTCATTTTCTTCATTTTTTTTTGCAGATTTAATTTCTTATCCGCTCTAGAAGATTTGCTTGGGCTGAAGGTTTCTTTGCATCATGAGTTCTCCTTGTTGAAATGCTTCTCCTAAGGTCGTCTCCAAGCATCATCGCTGTCAAGAAATGAGTAGCCTCATCATCCTCTAAACCCTCTTCCCCATTGTATCCTGTTTCATTTCCAAAACTTCACTGACCTGGTTTGCAAGGTTTCATTCCTGCTTGAAATTGTTTGTTTCCCTACTTTCTCTATGTGTGTGGCTGTGTTGGTTTTAGAGTGTGAAGTCTACAGATGACTTACATAAATTGATTACAAAAAAGGCATTTTATTTTAACAAAAAGCACAACATGAAAAAATTAATGTAATAAATTAGTTATATGAATAATATTGTAGATAAATAAACTGGGTTAGAGTTTGTTCTAAACTCTTATCTTATTTTGTCATTTGTATTATTTGGTATGACTTACAGCATTATACTTTCGAAGGTTATTGCTAGAACTTTGTTTGAGGAAGAAATTGGAGGAATTGAAAAATGAATTGGACAGAACAGGTGCTATTTTCAAGGATTACAAAATTATTGGTTGTGCAAGCGGTAAGTGTTTGCATGCTTTACATTATCAGTTTCATTTACATGTTTGTCCAGCACAAATTAGCTTTCTTCTATTACATCTCATTTAAAATAAGTACGCTTTTGGCTTTAGATTTCTATTTTTATTTCTCTTTCAAATATATGTGCCTTTCGTCATCCTTGGACCATTTCATAGATGAAAATGAATGACAAGAATATCTTGAACGTGTAAAGAGGCTTGAGGTAGAATGGGCCTGAACGCCAAAGAAAGATCTAATTGCATTACTGGGCTCATTATTAGTTTGTTTTTTGTTTGGAGATTTTGAAGTCACCTGCTAGCTGATAGGTTCTTCACAATCACTTCAAGCTCGTGGGATAAATTGGATATGGATATGCATCGGTATAATTAATTGCAATTATCAGAAAAATGAGCTTATAGAAAAGATTGCCACACAGATGATATAATTTTTTTAAATCTACTTCTTTGGTCCACTTGGTAATTGCTATTATGTGTTACCAGTTAATTTCTTCAATTTACTTTGACTCACATGCTAGTGGAATATTATATTAAATGAAATTAACCATTCAAATGGACCCTAAAAGGAAAACAATATAGTTTATATTCTAAAAAATTTTAGTGCTCTGTTGTTGCTTTTTTTCATTTTCATAGCTTAAAAAATTTTGTTCTGTCATTGGTCTTTTACTGAATTAGTTGCTTTAATGGTAGGTTCATCTATATCTATCATAGTAGCTGGATCCTAAAGTTGCAGATGTTCTTATAGATATAGCAGAAAATTTTTTAGTGTCAGTAAGTCTTTAGTTTTAGTCAATAAAATTTTATGTGAATAAATAACTAAAAAGAACTATACATGTTAATGATGATAGTTTTATTGCAAAGGAATTGTTTAGTTTCCTGTTGTTAAAGATCTAAACCTATTATTTAACTTTGACTCTTCAATTTAACTTTTTTATGTTTGTTATGCATATAAATGAAGTGCATACTATTGTTCTGACTTTTGTAGAATGGTATTCTCCATATTGCTTGATATACAATCTTATCAAAACAATCATTTTGCAATCATCTTGCATTACTTTATTGAAAAATGCATTCTACTCTTGTAAGGTAATATTTTAGGTCAATTCAATAATTTTTTGGTTCAAGTTCAAAGACTATATATGCTAATGGATGTCCACTTCAGGATTTGACAAGGTTTGCTTATAAGATTTGATTGACAAAATTATGATATTTTTGATATTGGGTATCTTTCTTCGTGTTCAACTATTTATTTTATGATATTTGAGACAAGATCAAGCTCATCCCCATACATGACATTCATTGAAGTTGATGATCAAGAAATATTCACTTCACAATAGATATTCATTTCATCTTTTAATGAATGAATCATGAAACAGGATTCATGTTGTCTACTCTTTATTCATACGTGGATACAATCTCTATGAAAATATAGTCTAGCTATTAAGTCAATCATGTTATAATCCTATGCAGTGACACGCAAAGAAACGGAATTGCTTCCATTTTGGAAGACAATAGATATCTTCCATCAGCATGTGGATTAGAATGCCAAATGATATTGCATTTATCACTTATTAAACTTTTTACTTCATCTGAGTATTTTTTATTTTCTCTTATTTTTTTATAATCATATTATTTAAATTTTGTTTTAAAATTATAAAATTCTTCCACTCCTTTAGTTTCTATTATGATATCTAGATTTATGCTAATGTTTGTTTTTTTTATGTTCACCTTTAGAAATTTGTATATAAGCTTTAACTTCTGGCCAACAAAAAATATAAGCTCTAACTTGTGAGAATGTTTTTTTGTTTGTCTTAGTAGTTGATACGCCTACATTAGGCTTGAGTTCTTTGGAGAAAATTTGGGTTGA
This sequence comes from Adenanthera pavonina, assembly GCA_026686845.1. Taxonomy (NCBI): domain Eukaryota; kingdom Viridiplantae; phylum Streptophyta; class Magnoliopsida; order Fabales; family Fabaceae; genus Adenanthera; species Adenanthera pavonina. Next base: position 8,495,215 of record JAIVEN010000026.1, on the reverse strand, counting down.
TGGATCCCTGTGGTTGTTGGACTGTAGAGTTATTCAAAGGTGGATGCTTATGATGTTTCTTGTAGAAAGTTTTAATATGCAGCTTAATATGCTTTAAAATATTCCAACGTGGATGCTTTTGAAGCCAAAAAATTAAGAATTGGTAACAGTATAGACCTTCAATTGTGTTGGGTAACTTATAGTAGCTGTGAACCAGGCAATCCTCTTGATCTGAATATGATTGTGTTTTGGCATACGTGTTCATATGTATAAGATAAAGATTTCTACAAACATAGAGATGCCTTGTCTCTGGATATCCTTTAGTTATTTTGTTGATAAGGTTTGATGTATCTTCAAATATATTGAAGGGCTTTATCAGCATGATGTCTTTTATAATTCTATTCATCTTTCATCTTCTTTATTTTACTTTTTGATATCCTAGACTTGTAGCATTATATTTCATTCTCTTTTTTGTACTTTCTTTTTTGCCTACTTTGATTGACAGATTTCTTCATTTTTTCTTGAAAAAAAAAATATCTTATATGATTCTCTTATGCTACAACTCTAGAAAACAACTTACTCTTTAGTAAGTGAAGGGATTGCAAGTACTTATAGAAGCACCCAGAGGCCCAGTATACATGGTACTATTTGGAGCATTTGCTTTAAATCCCAAGAATCTAGGCAACTAAGTAAGAAGCATAATCCTGTATTAGCTATACTTCTAAATAGGTATGATGATTATGTATCTTGACCACTATCAAGAGTCTATTTAATACTGGGATCTATGATGGAAAAAGAGTTCTTTTGATGTCTTTGTTTTGGATGATGAGCGATCACCAATGATTATATCCTTGAGGAGGTGAGAGCTTCTAAATAACTTATTTTTTTTAGAATGGAGTATTAAAGCACATGCAATGTATGTTATTTCTGAGTTTGTTGAAGCTGGACCTATAACACATGACATTGTTGAAGTTCCCAACTGTCATGGATTTGCATTTCTTTTTGAAGCTGGCGATGCTCTCTTTATGGATCTTTTAGAAATGCTCACAATGCATGCTGTAGAAGACCAAACTTTTGAAGGTTCTTGTAAATTACAAGAGATGATGAGTGCTTCAATGTTGCTACCTGTGTGCTTCTTTGGTGCTAAGCGATTATGATCCCATGTGTATAGACTCTGACAATGGCTATTCTTATTTGTATTACAAGCATGTATGCTTATGGAGTTTGGGAGCCTGAAAATAATAAAGATTCTTAGATGATCTTTTGCTTAGATAGTGGAGAATTTTTTATGATTGAACTTGTATGTGGACTACTTTTGTGTGCAATTAATTTATCAGGATTATCATTATGTGTGTTTTGATCTACAATTGAAGCTTGAAAAAAGAAGTTTATAATATAATGGCATGTATGAATCATAATTTATTTTTCTATTTGTGGCTTAAGTATGATACTTTTATATATTTGTGCTGTATCAATTTATATTTTATTATATTAATAGTTCATGAAAATTAATGAACTATTTACTTAAAAAACCTATACAATACAGGAGAATGTTTCATTATTGTAGGTTTGATGGAGCTCCTCCTTTTTTTTGTTTTTTGCGAGGAGGGTTTAGGAGAGAGGTACTTTTTCTAAAAAAATAATATTCATTTTAATATGAGAATTGTAAAATTAATGCTATTTTATGATTATTATCTAATTATACTTTTTAATATTGTGCAAATAAAAGTAGAAAGTTCATTTTACCAAATTTTTTTTCTTTCAATTCAAAAGATTTTATACACCAAATGTATATTACAAAAATTGTGTTTCTCTATTTTTTTTTCTTAGTATATGACAATTACAATATTTTTGTTTACCTCACCCATCCCGCGGAGAGAAAAATCTAGTTGCTTATAAAAACAATACTTTTTTCTTGTTTCCATTTTTTTGTCACAATGTAAGAATGGTAATTTTTCTTAGAGGGGGCTTTGAGCATCCTTAATTCTTACTATGATTTAGTTTGTGTCTCAACTCTCAATATGGGGTAATAGAATTAAGCATCAATGGTATCCTTAAATCCCACTATGGTTTGTTTTTTAATTTTTAATATTTTTTTAATTCTAAAAATTTTCCTTACTTTTATACTTATTATTAATTCTGAATTTGAATTTTAAACTTCGAATGCATTTTAAATTTTAGATAATATTTATAGGTGGAAGAATATTTTAATAGCTACCACTGTCAACTAAATAAATCATGTCAATTAATAACTATATCTGATTCTCATAATGTTGCTTATGAAAACAATATTTTTTTGAATTTTTCATTTTTTTTACAATGTAAGAATGGTGATTTTTTTTTTGGGAGGAGGAAAGGGGGTTTTGAGCATCCTTAATTCTTGTTATGATTTATTTTGTGTCTCAATATGGATAACAGAATTAAGTATAAGTGATATCCTTAAATTGCCCTTATGATATTTTTCCACTTTTTAATTTTTTTTAACACTAAAATTATTTTGTGTCTCAATATGTCCTTGGCGGATACAAAGAAAGAAAAATATAGTTTTATAATATAATATAGCATGAACCCCATCCCTAAGATAGAATAATTATGATGCCTACTTTTCCGTTTTAAAAATGTAGTCATTAATATCAATGTAAAATATAAATTGTATAATAAACCAATTCTTTTTTTAATAGTAAAAAAAATAAACTTGTCTAAACCAAAACTGCAAAACAACCTTAAAACCTAATATTCCACAGAAAAATAAATATAATTAGACAAGTTTCCTATTTTTTTTTTTTGTAAGAGTTTGAGATAAGACCCGTTTTCATGACTTTTGAATTGGTCTATTTTTTATTATTATTATTTTTATTGGCCTGCCAGCATTCGAACCTATGCATTTGTGGTTTAAGAAGAAGCAGACAACCACAAAGGGACAGAGAAACTGCATCATAGTTCTGAATCTATCATCATTTCAAGTGCTTAAACTCTATAACATTAAAATACAGCTAAGATTTGGAAGTGCAGTTAGGCAACTTGACATGGGTTGGTGGTTTTAAAGAACTGGATTACTCTCAAAGAAGTTGGTTGGCCTCAGCTCAAATCCACTGTTCAACGTTGGCATAACTGGAAAATCTTCCTGGCTAGGAACATGATGAATCCCTACCGTGTACCACAATACTATATCCTTGTTCTCTATCTCCCTGTCCCTGCACATTCATACACGTCCTTCCCTTAATAAACTGCTAATTTACTCAACTTCACTAATATATTTAGTAATTAAGAATTTAACAGAAGTCAAAGATTCACCAAAATGAGAGTAAAATATTCCTTTTTTTAAGAACTAATTGTACCTGAGGCTCCAAACAGCTAAAGTATCATCACCTCTGCTACGATCTACATAAAGTCCTCCAGCCCATTTTTCTGACTTATTATAAGGGGTAAGCCACACATTATAATTGGTGAATGCAGCTCTTATTTGTGGATAATCATCAGTCACTAAAAGTGGGTGTGACACTGAGCTTGGCAATAAGCGATACCCCACTTTATTTCCGGGCCTTGTCTTCTTGTTTGGGTTTACCACTACCAGCTCCAACGCCTTCAACCCTAAGTTAATTCCAGCATCAGCTTCAGTTTTTGCAGTTTCACTCCGACCTTCCAATAACTCTTTCTCGGTGAACTATGATCAGTTACTTTTATAGTCTCCAAATTATTCTTCACCAAGGAGTTGGCCTCTCCATCAATGTCAAGATCAAGGTAGTATGTTAAGAAGTGGTCATGGTAAACACCAATTGTGTAATCTGCAAGCAATGTGCCGTAAATTTCCTCCTTCATTTCATCTGTGTGGGTGTATTTCCCTCCTTTTACCTCCAATATTCCAGTAAGCCCAACCTGTTTAATTTTAAGAAACAACTATTCATGAAAAATTCATTCAACCACACATAACTTGAATTTGTATGTTATACCCCAAGTTTGATGCTTCCACTTGGCTTGAACTCCCAATCGATTATGTAGTCATAGTTACCCACAGTAGAGACCATTCTCACCACTAGGCTAACATCCGGTCTAACTTCTGTTGTCTGCAAACAAGCCCAATATAATTTCAAGTGGAAGTATATAAGTAACTATATATACTAGTTGTAAGTGTGTTTTGACTCTCTGCTCTGTGGCCACAATGTGGCACAGAGAGAGAAAGAAACACAAGCAGTAGACAGTAGTCTCTCTTTATACAGCAGAGAAACTAGCTCAGGCTGGGTTAAGTATAAATGATAACTATGTGGTTGAGTGAATCACAAATAATACTAGAATTGACAATATAATGATAGAGAGAGATGTTAAATACCACTTGGAATGGAATTCCTGTCTCTGTGTGACGCCACATGATATCACCAGCATACTTCTCGAAGATGCAGAAGGCATTGGAGATCAGGACAGGGGTGCCATCCGCGGCAGGGTAGAAGGCGTCCAGAAACGTAGCGTTTGAAGGGCAATCGGTGAGAGGTTGAAGGGAAGAAGCAGATTGGCCAAGCCCAAATTCCCCACTGTCAAAATAGGTCTTGTAATACCATTCCTCAGTTGGGTCCATGTATGGCACAAACATCTCTGATATGAACCCTCTGTATAATACCCTTCTATACTCGAGCTTCTCCACATCGTATATTGAAGCCAGAGATATAATTGGTCCAGCTCGGACGTCAAATCCTATATGAAATTCCCAATTTGCCCAGCTGATGATTTCACCGTAAGTGTTCAAACAGAGAGTAATATTAATAAGAGCGCGTCAGTGCTTAACTACTATTATCTCTCCATCTCAAATTATATATTTAATTTAATATTATGCACACACTTTAAAATTTAAATGAAGGAAAGTTAAATTCAATGCATCTAATTATGGCTTGCAGTATAAAAGACTGCCTATACTGCCTACTGGATGATGTTACATACTAACACATATGTTTCCTTCCATATTATAAGATGTGTTAATTTTTTTTCTTAATCTATGTATTAATTTTTTTTTTACTCTTTATTTATTTAATGACTAATTTTATAACTTATATTAAAATAATAAAAAGAAGTAAAATAAATAGAAATAAAAGTGAAATTTTTTATTTTTTAAAAAAAGGTTTAAGAATATAACAAAATTTTCTTAAAATATATGAAATTGTTTGAGATACCTTATATTATAAATCAGAAAGAGTATTGACCAAATAAACCCAATTTTTTTTCTAGAAAAAATGTTAATGATATGTGTGAAGTGTGAACCCTTTGTATACATACATATTAACATTTTTATCGGAGCAATAGCCAACACGTCCTAGACATATATATGAAATCAAAAAAGAAAAAAAACTTATTTCGTTATTAACAATAGCCGCCATTAGTGGAGTATAAATTTCTCAATTGCAGGCGATGTTTAACTTTTGCATGCCCAAAATGTTTTCACATCACAATGATATTGATAACCGACCGCTATGATGTGCAATTAGATTTCACCCCTATAATAATGTCGGGGACGGCAGAATTATTTTAAAAAAAAAATTACATGCTTTTGCGAGAAATGTACAATGTTTTTATTCAAATCACACACACACACAAGATTAGATGTAAGTCCTCGTACTTTCTGTAAAAAGCGCTGTAAACAAAATATTTGTGAGAGAAGTTATATTATCCCTAGTTTATAAATAGTTTAGTATTTTACCCTTTCTTTCACTTTCTTTCTTTCTTTCGTATAAGAGATTTGTATGGAGATGAGTGAAAGTAAAATTTTTCATCCTATTTTTATTTCAAACCAAGTAAAAGAAGCGAAGCATTTTTCTTTAATTTCTTTGGACAGGAAGAAGAAGAAAAGGGAAAATGCTCATATCTTCTTATTTCATTTTTAAAAAAAATAAGATAGAAAATTCTTATACTTTCAAAGCAAACAGACATTTAAAGTGTTTTATTTCTATATTGATGATTATTTGTAGGTAATATTATTAATTATTTTTTATTATTATATTATTATCATTAATTTGAGTAACAAAATAATTGGTAACTATGTTTTGTTGTAATTAATAGTTGATTATCCGCAGAATGATAAAATATTTTGTAATGACATGAAATTCATTACTGATACACGATAGTTTAAAAAAACATTGTACTTCATTTTTTTTTAAGGAGAACTCTCAACAATTATATTATTATATAAAGTTTATAGCTAGTCAATATTCACAAATCATGTATCACTAGAGAAATTTTTACATATGCATGCATAACTAGACATTTTCTTATCTACATTATGGGGTCTGAAAAATAAGTAGGATGGTGGTAATTTATGAATAATATAACTTATTATAAATTTTATTATATATGTTTATATTAACAAAAGGTTGGGTGAAGTTTGAGAAATTTTGGCTTTGGCTTTGGCATTGGCATTAGGGGTGTTTATGTGTAGAGTCAGGTCAAGTGTGACCCTTGCCTATTACCTGACCTAATAAATATTTGGGTCATATCATATTGGCCCAATACTAAGAGTTTTTTTAAGAAAAAATAAAAAATTACTTTATTTAATAACTAAAAAATATACTTATTTATATTTAAAAATAGATTTCTCTAAAAAATAATGTTAAAAAAAATAGCATTTTTAAAATTTATGAATAGTTAACTATTATATATTATTTTTACATAATACTAAATTAAAAATTAATTTAAAATTTTAAAAAAATTAAAACATTAAAATCTTAAAAAATTTTCATAATATTTATATAATAAATATATTATAGTAGATACATAAAGAATAAAAACTTACAAAATCAATCCAAATTTATAAAATAATTAAAAATAAAAAAATAAATACATATAAATCGAGTTAGGTAAAACTATTAACACTTGATCTGAACCCTGACCCAGCCCTGGCCTGATGTGGTCTGGAGTGTAGCCCTAATTAGCACGTATAGGTGATACGATATGTGCGAGAACTTAATTATTCGCACCGTCATTCCAAACAGAAGCCGTTAATCCTCAGGCCCAGACAAGGCTAGGCTTAGGTTTGTCGACACGTAAGAAGTGAAAGGATGACAAAGTCAGACGGGTGGCTATTGAGGACGACAAGTTCAAACAAAGTTTTTAAAAAAAAAAGTATCTAAACCATAAATATAATAGTGAATTTCTAAATAAAAGTACGTAAAACTTTTGAGTTCCTTTTATACATAAAATAGAAAATAAATTAAATGATCTCATGATTAAAGAAGTATTTCATTTTCATTATAAAATGATAAAATTATTAAATAATAATTATAAAGATATGATAAACATAATACAAAAATATCATTTCTTTTTTCATACTAAACTATCTTTGAAATTAAGCTTTTATTTGTTTAAAGATTCCTTAATTTTCATCTTATAATTTTTTTTATAAATTCAAGATATTGAATGGCATAAAAAGGTGTTTCTTTCTCCTGTATTGTTCTCTCTTCTATTTAAATTTAGAAATTAACTTTAGGAAAGAGTAAAGAAAGAAAGAGAATCAGAGAAGTAAAAGTAAAATTCACTTCTATAGCTTGTATTGCTTAGTTTTTCACTTTGATTGATGTGTGATGTATCCTTTCTTTCTTTTCACCGATATGAAATTCATTTCTATAGTAAATTTCATTTTTCTTTCTCTTCTTCTCTTCTTGTTAATTTAAATGGAGTACAATTCGGACGATCTTTTTACTGTAAAATTTATCGAAAACAATTTACTAGAGAATCTGACTCGTGCAGTTTTAAACTTCTAATGACACATCTCAGCAAAACAAAAAAGGTTCAAACGCAAATAGAGTTATAAACTTATAATCTAACGTATCCATGGAAAGAAGAAAGTGAGAGAAGAGAAGAAAATTAAGCAGAGAAAATAGGTATATACTAACCTTACAGTATGTCCATGAATCTTAAACCCAGGTCCATGGTGTTGCAGAAAAGCTGTGCCCTTGAGTTTAGGACCAAAAGGAGGCTTTAACTTGGACGCTCGATACTCTGTTCCCTCAGCTTGAGGCACCGGAACTACCATCCTATCAGAGTAACCCACAATCTTCATCTCGTCAAGATCAACCACCACAGTTATTCCTTCCAATGGCCTCACGTACAAATTCACAGTTCCATTCGTGTAAAAGCACTGAACGTTCAAGATCCTACTGGTTTTAACCTGTCCGAACCACCCAACCGAGAAAGTAGAGCACACCACCTGTGACAAATCAAGCCCCCTCTTATTCACCGACTCTATGAAGGGTTCATATTTCAATGGAAGCTCAATGGCTAAGAATTGTTCTTCGAAGGTAAACATGGGGAAGCCATGGCCTTTATACACTTTGGTTGAGACGATGGAGTGGGTTGACAGGTCCACCGTGATCTCTAGGGATTGTTTTCTGAAGCGAGCAATGACGAAGGCTCGCCGAGGTATAATTATTTGGGTTGGAGGTTTGGATTTTGAGGATAGGGGCCATGAGATGGTGTGCTTGTCGGGCTCGTCCAGGCCTACGTATTGGAAGGTTAGGTTGGTATGGGTGGAGGAGGGTGGGTAGGATTTTAGGACAATGGATCGGACCTGGTTGAACTCGGTTGGGGTTAGAGGGTCAAGTGGGTGTGGGTGGATGGCTATGGCTGAAAGTGAAAGGGCATAGAGCAGAGTTATTATAAAGAAGAGAACAAGTTTCAAAGTTGCAGCCATGGCTGTTCGTGTGAAAGGAAATGTTGAAGCTCAGCTTCTTCGTATATGGCAATCCTAAGCACTTCACTAATTTATAATATCCTTTTTGTATATTTCCTCCGGTCTAAAATATAAGTTTTTTTTAAAATTTTTTTTTGTCTAAAATATAAGTTTTATTTAATAATTTCAAGAGTATTAAATGTTCTTTTTTTTATTTTACTCTTATTTACTATTAAATATAAAATAGATAACAAATTTTAAATGCAATACACTAAATAGGAGTATTATTAAAAAATAATATATTTTTTTGATAAATTTAGTAAACTTTCTTGGTTTCTATATAATTAGTCAAATAAAACTTATATTTTAGGTTAAATGGAATATGTGGTCTAGTTAGCTTGAATAAAAGCCAAGGGATGATACAATCATATCAACCACAGGTATATATACATTTTATAATATTTTATCTAATTTTTTATATTAATTTATTAATTAGTTAGTACTATATTAATGGTTAATTTAATTTTTGCATGTATAACTAATAATGTCAAGTAAAACAAAAGGCCGAAGAGGTTCAGCGAATTATTCAATAACTTTCGTTTTCAGACATGCCACGCAGTCAAATTCGGCCTATTTTGAGAATTTTGGTGTATTGTTCATAGCGAAGTCAAGTAGATATGAGGAATTTTGCTTGAGATGAAAGATCCACTTAAGTTTCAATAATATGAACAAATAACTTATTAAGTTTAGATTTGACTTGAGGTGTTTAAAATTCACCAACCACTCCAAATTTTGATTCTTTATTAGTAAACCTAGCTAGCAGGGATTGAGCCTGCAGATTATTGAACTCTAATTAATAAGATTAGTCCTTCGACTTACTAATATATATATTTTTTTTTGGTGATAAGAGGAATACAACAGATCAGATTAAGCTACATCAACAGGACAAATCCTAGGGGTAGTGAATCCCAAAATATCTTGATTGATGGATGAAGAGGGATTGTTCCACGAAATAGATCTTTCACACTGTACTGCAAATTCTGAAAGAATATATATATATATATATAAATATTTTTTCAAGATTCTTGTGCTTAATTCAAATTTCAAAACCCGTGGTTGACTCAGTCACCACCATTTGGTGGCCATATACATATATAGTTACGTCAAGTTATGCAAAATATAGGATACATGGCCCCTGAATGGCTAAGAAGTGCACCAGTAACCGTCAAAGTGGATGTCTTTAGATTCCTTTGGCTAGGAAAAGGAATCATGTCCCAGTCCTATATTTATTCACTGAGCATAAAATATCAAGGTGAGGACCAAGAAAGAATGTGTATATGTGGTTAGTAATAAAAACTGTCTTGCTTTAGGCATAAGGAATGTGCCTAATTCATTTTATTCAAAAGAGACTAACTTTTTTATTCATTAAAAATTATTATGTAAAAATATATTTATTTTTGCATGCCTCTAAATTCGACTAAACCATTTTTATATTAAACTTCATCCGTATAAGTTACTTAACCTGTTTAAATTTGACCGGTACTCATTTTTTTTTTCATTTTACTAAAGTTAAAATAAAGTGAATTAGGCACATTCCTTATGGCAAAATGTTATGTCAAAGGCTCAAAGCTCATGATACAACAGGAACAGGAAATTTGAACTCTAATTATAACTATTTTAGACTTTGACATCCCATTATTTTCATAATTCGTATCTTTTACTCCTAGAAAAATGAATAGATATAGTGTTGACTCCGAAAAGAAATAAAAAATGAATGTGATGTAAAGATGAAATGTATGTCTCACGCATAATATATATTTTTTGCCACTTTATCTCTAAATGCATAAATGTATGAATATAAAATATTTTACTTACTATCTTTAATTTTATTTTCTATTGTGTTGGTCTTTTTTTGTGACAAATAGGGAACAATCAAAACAAAGCAAACACTAATCAAACATAGTACATTTTTTGCTGGTTATTTTGACACAAAAGAGGTATTTCCTCATATGGCATTGAAGCTTTACATTTTTTCAAGCTGACTTGCCAGGTTTTACCCTTTCAAAAGTCACATAATTGTTAATGGCAAAGAATCTTTGAACTCTTTTTAATATACTTAAATTTTTTTTCTGAATTAACTCTTTACTCAGTTAAATGTATGTGCGACATCTTGTGTAATTTTTTTTTATTATTTTTCTTTTTATTCTATTCTTGCATCAAGTCTCATTTTTATCTTTAAAGATCACTGAATTGAAAAATATCTCCGTCAATCTGGCCAACAAAAAAAAAATAGAGACCGCCAACAGTAATAGATACATAGTTTAATAAAGTATTGAGTCTCATCTCATCTCATCCCTAAGATAAACATTTCTTATATCTTTTAATTGCTCCAGAGGGTCATTGATTAAAATGGTGACTTTTTCTTTGCTGCTGAAAAATGTAATCATTATATTATTCTCTTTGGAATGTTGGGTTTTAAGGTTATTGTACATTTTTGTCTCTGAATTTGAGATTTAATCTGCAATCATGGACAAATTGATTCCAAAATGTTTTCATCACACAACTATAAAAACGTTTGGGTCCTTAGCAAAGCAACATCAAGAGTCCAAAACAAAGGCCCAATTCTTAAGAGGAGAATGGGAACTGATTTCAAATAAGGGAAAAAGACAAGTTAAGACTCAGAAGAAGAAAAAATATTTCCCAGACAGTTTCCCACTTGAAAATTTTCAGGAAGTGAACTGAATTTCCAAAAGAGATAAATTGAATTTCTAAGTAGGGATCCTGATTGGGAAATATATTTTTTATCAAGTCCTAACTTATCTTTTTCCCTTGAAATTAAATGACTCTAGATGGAGAAATGCTACTTGCTAATCGTTTGTGATACCTAAGGGCTTTATGCAACAGTGTAGTTTTCTTCACCTTGCTTGTACATATCTACAAGTTTGCAAAACAAGATTTTAAAAAATGAAAAGCAATAACCATGAAGTTCAAGTACTGCTAGTGCATGAGTTGAACATATATATAAAGAAAAATTGGAGGGGAGGGATTAATTATAAAAGATATATAATTAATAAAAACTTACTTGCCTGTAATTTAAAACTGAAGAATTGGGATTTATGTCAATAGGCCCAAAAGGGATCAATGCCCCCTCACTTCACTGAATGTACCATCTGAATAGCCTTTCATTATGTACATATAATCTTACTAATCACCTCATGTTCTATTTTATCCCAATCCATCTTCACGTATGCCTCTCCCCTCTCCCTACATCATCCATACAAATGCTCAAAATTACTCTTCTCCAATTAATTAATCAATCAATTCTATAATCTATAATATATAGATTATTAGATTCAAGTATTGTCAAGCTTAATTGGGTAGCTCTCTTAACACGTACATTTTTTTATCTATAATATTTAAATTATCAACTTTATTTAAGGGAAATCAAGTTCATTTCACTTAATCCAACCATATTGATACTCTCTGTAGTATCAAATATAAGAAAATTTTGATAAATTTTTAGTTTTTTCCAAATTAATGAGAAATATTATTTAAAATTTTCTTATATTTGATAATGGAGAGAGTACCAAAGTATTTATGTTAAGTAAAATGAACTTAATTTTTTTTATGGATAAAAAAAGTCATGTTGGAAGAGTTACTCAATTACGCCTAAACAATACTTAAATCTAATCCTGAAAGAGCTATCCAATTAAGTCTAAACAATACTTGAATTTAATACAGTAATATCAAATATTATATAGCTATATAAAAATATAATTTATTTTAATTTTTTCCAACAATATTTTATTTTATAATTAGTGATTGTTCAAAGTACATTTTTTCAAGTAGGAGGAAAAATTATTTTAGTAAAAAATGTGCTAAGCTTTGTTTAGCTACTGTGTCAATTAAAAAAAATTACTTTGAACACTCATCAATTATAAAATAAGATGCTCTTGAAAAAAAATTAAAAATAAATTATATTTTTATACAGTTATCTATATCTAGTATCAGTGCTATTGTATTATATTCAAGTATTATTTAAGCTTAATTGATTAGTTCTCCCAATATAATTTTTTCCATCCACAGGGAAAGTTAAGCTTTTTTCATTTAATCCAATTACTTCAGAACTTTCTCCGGTCTCAAATATAGAAAAATTTTGAAAGTTATAGTTTTTTCTAAATTAGTAAAAAATATTATTGAAATATCTCATTTATTACTCAAGACGTATATATATATTTTTTATATTTTGGACTAATATAACTTTCTCAAAGTTTTTTTATATTTGAGATCAAAGGAAATACCAACATGGTTGAGTTAAATAAAATAAATTTAATTTCTCTTAAGTAAAGTCAAGAGTTTAAACATTAAAGATGAAAAAAATTATGTTAGGAAAGCTATTCAATTAAGTTTAACAATACTTAAATATAATCCAATAGCACTGATATTACATAATTGTATAAAAATATAATTTATTTTTAATTTTTTTCAATAATATTTTATAGTTGATGAGTATTTGAAGTACTGATATTATTTATTAGTATAAAAAAAGTTAGGCTTTATTTAGCTACTATGTCAAAAAAATGAAAAAAAAATAACAAAAGAAAGGAAGAAGCAAGCCGTGGAAAGAGATTATTTATTTAAGATGTGCATGTGATGAGATCTACTTCCCGCACGAACCAAACCGAAGACCAAGGGCAAGCGGGAGGAGACTTCACAAGAAGCGGATTAGAGGGTAGAAGTGGAAAGAGATTGATTAAGGATTTTCATTTCGCACAAAAACTTTGCGGGCTTTGGGTTCAGGTTTCGCGGATTTTGAAGAATGTGGGTTTTGGGATTTTTATTAGAATTTTGAATTTTTCATTAATTTTTTTTCAAGAAGTTTTAAAAATTAATTTAATTATTTTTATTAAACTAAAATAATTTATATAATAAAAAATAATTTTATAACTTAAATATTTTTTAAAAATAATATTTTTTAATTAATGAAATTATTTTTTAATAAAAAATCATTTTAGTCAATTAAAATTAATTAAAAAAACTTTTTAGGTTGGGATATAGATATCACTAAATTTCTCACCATTTATATTAATTTATAGGGGAATAAAAAATATCTCACTAATTTCTTATTATTTATATTAATTTAATAAGAAATAAAAAATGTCTCACTAATTTTTCACTAGTTATGTCTATTTTAGTAAGGCTCAGGATATGTTTTGCAAATTTTCTTACTAAATTTAATATTGACTACAAACTTAATTCCTCACTAAATATGTCATTTAGTAATGGATGAATAATTTCTCATCAAATTCAATTTTTTTAATAGTGGACCTTTTAAAATGAACTAAATATAATATTAGTCAAAAAGTACCGTTTGCACACATAAACTTACCAACTAAATGATAAAGCAATTAAGTTATTTAAGTTCCAATCAACAATTTTACTCGAGATGGCTTTTCACATGTGATCAAACGGAAAGTTACAAAGACTAATAATCACCTCCTGCTTGGTTATCACGGTTAAATAGTTGGAGTTTCAAGAAGGAAGGTCACGGGTGCACAAAAAGATTTCTTGTAGGGTCTACGATCAATTTATTAGTTAGAAAAACACACACACACACAAGGCAACACACGAACACGCACAAGACATACCATACTTCCTTCATCTCAATTTATCTATCTTTTTAAGGCTTTTCATATAAAGTATAGTAATAAAATTATTAAATTATTTATAGTAAAATTTAATAATATTTTATCAAAATATTTTTTAATTAAATGTTAAAAATAATTTATACTCTATTTATTATTGTTTTAAATGAATAGTAAAATAGTAAAACTAATAATTAATACTTATTAATAGTGTGAACTGATAAATAAATTAAGATATTTAAAATTTTTTAAAATGATTAATATATGGGTGAATTTTCACGTGCTCACTTTGTTTTGGTTGACTTTTCACTTGCTCGCTTACTGTGGGAAGGACCTTAAATGGCTTTTCTTGGGGCCCAAAAGGACCTTAAATGTAAAATCGCTTGGTAACTTCATACTTGTGTACTTTGAATTAGTTTTGGGCCATGGGCATCTTGTAGGCTTGCAATGGGCAATGAGATGCTTTGCTCTTCGAAAGATAGCCCATTTATGGCCCAAAAAAACTTAATATCTTCATATCAATATATAAAAATTGTACTATTCATCAAGGTTTGAATCCCTACTGAGAGAGATGTCTACACTTAGTGTCCGATTGTGTCTCGAACTAGATTTCCTCTAATAGGATGATACTTATGGTTTATTCAAAAAAAAAAAATTGTACTATTCGGCTCACCGAAAAAGAATTTAATATTCACAAACTAATAAGACTGTTTTTTTTCTTTTTTTTCATATTTAGTATATTGTAATAAAAACATGTATAATAATATCTATAAAAAAATTAGTATGAAAGAATCAATGATGTAATTAATCTATAAAAGCTATGCATTATCTTATAAAATCCTTACACATGAGGCAAAAATACAAGAACTGGACTTAAAAAAATTGTCCATTTGTTTAATTAAAAATTTTGGGAGGAGGGGGGAGGGGAAGGCATGATAAGTGATTATTGGCTTGAATTCATGGTTGACCACCATGGACTTGTCACTCTGACTCTGACCAAATCATCATGTTTATGCCAACCTAACATCAACAACACAAAATTACTTTGGGACCCACACACTGCGTTGTGCATATAGAGAGTAGATAGATAGATAGATAAAATTTGTCCAATTAATATGAGAGGAACTGAATTGTGCTTATGCGTGTGGTAGGGGTGGGGTGGGGTGGGGTTCAGCATTATGGAGGGTGTGTGTAGTGAAGGGAAAGGGTTTGATGGAGATAGTGATGAGGAGTGATTCTGGCATGGCACGCGCACCCCTCTCTCCCCCCACCTGCTTCAACTTTTCATGCTCCCAACAGAATAACTATGATTGTCTCCCCTGCACGCTTCCTCCTCTCTTTCTCTCTCTCTCTCTCTCTCTCAAATCTCTAGATTTTTTTTTGCACTTATTTATCTACCCAAAAACAGGATCTTCTTTTCTTGTAGTTGTCGCTCCCTCAATCATCATCTTCTTTTATCCTCTTCTCTCTTTTATTATAAATGATATATACTGGATCACTCACATCCATACCATTCCTCAATAAGTACATATTTCAAATTACATACATGCATGCATAATTATGTATATAATTTTACAACTCATAAAAAGTTTTTCACCATCACATCGCATGCACTCATGTCACATTTTGCAAAACCACCATTAGTTCATGCATTCTATTCTATGTTATGTCCCATCGCATTCCTAATCCACGCATCAAATACTATTCATTTGCATAAAGCATAGATAAGCTCCATGTTAACAAATCATACACGAATAAATGAATGTTATTAGCATCCGTTTATTTCATATGAGATCTATGAGCATAAGCAGGATATAAAATCAACCTCAAAAAACACCCCCAAAAGATCCATCCTAATTAAATTCCACTTTGCGAAAACCCAGGATGATATTGCTCTTTTCTAGCTAGTCTCTTGAGCATACCCACTTAGTTACATTTCCTGGCTATTCCATCCCTAAACCCAAATCATTGCGCTTTTTTATTTGCCTCCCTTCTTTGCCTTCTTATATTCTCTTCCCACTTTCGACTTCAGTGCAGTATTTCACTACTTATCTATCCCTCTCAAATTATCGGCACTACCTCCCAGTGTCTCTCTCGTTTTTAAATCTTGTCCGACGAAAATGGGCGATTTAGCTTTCTCCACTGGGAATGGATCATTCGATGCCAGAACCCATCCACATTCACTTAATGGTTACAGAAAGAGTTGTTGGTATGAGGAAGAGATTGAAGAGAACTTGCGATGGTGCTTTGCTCTCAACAGGTATATTATTATTCATTCAGCCACCTGTTTCTTCTTTGTGTTCTCGTACATCCCCTTGTGCTAACCTTTTTGCCTACAATGCACAAGTCAAATCCATGGCTTTAACAGACTGTCCAATTCAATTCAAATGTTAAAAGTATTTCTCTTCCTTTTTATAGTCAAAATCCAAAGTAGTCTCATCCCTATCAATTGTATAGCTAATTTGTTTTTCTCCAACTCTTCATTGTCTCATATGGTTCTTCTTCCTCTGGGAGTGTCGGGTCTTCTGGTCAATCATGTTTGCATATTACTATTCCATTTGTTTCATGATCATCTTAGGAGATTCATAGGAAAAACAAGAGAAGCCACAGGAAGGTTAAAGAAGCTATGAGCTTTTCGTGAGATTCGAGTGAGACAAAAATAAAGTACCAGTTTCATGTCCTAGGCTAATGTTTTGTTTTCTTGCTTGAGAATAACGGACAATTGTGCGATTTTAGCTTCTTACCTTAAGAAAAAGTGAAGCAATCCTAAAAGGTAAAAGCTCTTGTCCCCTTGGCCATGGAAAAGGCAGACAACACTTAATAAAAGTCAAAGTAAAACAAAGCTTTTCAGTTACGAAGTTCAGCACTACCATCTAATTGATAAGATTTAGTTACTGTCATGACAGTATCCTAATTTTTTGTTTTTCTCACTGGGTTGCAGTATATTGCACACAGGAGCTAGCCAGTACCAAGATATTGCACTCTTGGACACTAAGCCCTTCGGAAAGGTTCGCACAAACAATTGAATTTTTCATTACATATAATTTACTGATAAGTGAACCACAGACTAGCCTCTGATCTTCTAGCCGCTTAAAATATAAAGTTGTATCCTTCTTTTGCAGGCATTGGTCATTGATGGAAAGCTTCAGAGTGCAGAGACAGATGAGTTTATCTACCACGAATGTCTTGTTCATCCTGCTCTTCTTCATCACCCCAAGTACTTCCTCTGCTCTTTTAAAGATAAAATCTTAAAACTTGCATACAGCATTTGATTATGTTTTCTCGATCCTGTTTAATTTTTTTTCAATTTACAGTCCAAAGAATGTTTTTATTATGGGAGGAGGAGAAGGGTCAACCGCAAGGGAATTGCTGAGGCATAAGACCATAGGCAAAGTTGTCATGTGTGATATAGATGAGGTAAATCCTCCTTCCTTCAAAGCTTGTTCTCCACACTTTTGAATCCTTCTTTCCTTCGTTGGCTAAAATGATCGTTGGAGCAGGAGGTGGTGGAATTTTGCAAATCACACTTGGTTGTAAACAGGGAGGCATTCCATCATCCAGGACTTGAAATAATCATCAATGATGCCAGGTCAGATAATCAAGTTGTATCACATGTCACAAATATTGCATTATATTGATAGATAATCATGCAAGTATTAATGGAGCAACTAATATTGATTGTATGTTACACTGCAGGGCTGAGCTAGAGGCAAGAGAAGAGAGCTATGATGTGATAATTGGTGATTTAGCAGACCCAATAGAAGGAGGTCCTTGCTATAAACTCTATACCAAGTCCTTCTATGAGTTCACTATCAAGTCTAGACTGAAGTCTGGTGGCATATTTGTGACACAGGTAAAGGTATTAGCTAGGGCCTGTATCAGTAATATCAAATGTTGAGAGAAAGGAACACAAATTAAGAACCCATGTGTATTGTTTTGAATTTATGTTGTGCAGGCAGGGCCAGCTGGAATATTTAGCCATACAGAAGTATTCTCATGTATTTACAACACCTTGAGGCAAGTTTTCAAATGTGAGTCATATATATTCTGGGTCGGAACAAATATAACTGTTATTTCTTATGTCAATTTCGTTCTCTCTTTTCTTTTTCTTTCTGTTCCATTTCATGCAACTATGAAAAAGGTGCCAAATTATTGTATTTAAACTTGTTTTTCATTTCACTTGCAGATGTCGTGCCTTATTCAGCTCATGTCCCTTCCTATGCTGATATCTGGGGATGGGTGTTGGTAATATAACCAGCAACAATATTTCCAGCTTCTTGTTCTGCAGAATATGTATCTATATCATATTATATACTAAAAATGAAAAACCAAAGGTTCAACTTTGAGAAAGATATTTGAAAATAGTATAATCTCAAGGCAAATTCTAGGATACTAGATCATTACATACATGGATGGGTAGTTGTTGAGGTGATTCATGTTTGTGTAGTTACTTTTGTCAAATGTTGAGGATTTTTTCCTGTTGGACTATACCAGGCTTCAGATTCACCATTAGACCTGAACGCTGAGGAGCTGGACCTGAGAATGAAACAGAGGATGAAGGGAGAAAACAGATATCTGGATGGAAAAACATTCTTAGCTGCCTCAACTTTGAGCAAAGGCGTTAGAAAAACGTGAGTGAAATGCCATATTCTTGGATATCCAAAGATTCTTAGGTAAACTAAAATATACATACACTAAGCCAATAACAAATGCACATTAAGCGGGACCTATCTCTTACATCTCTGTCCATTCTTTATTGGGTTACTGTATTCACTTGCACATCATATCTGGCGAAGTTTGTATGGCAATCAACGCCGGAATAGTTAATTTGTGCTGAATTAAATGATAAGTTGATGATTGAATTTGAATGACTATGGGCAGGCTTGATAATGAGACTCATGTATACACGGAGGGAGCTGCTAGATTCATATATGGGCATGGCAAGCAAGCATAACCAAGTTGGACGACTACAACAAAATGAAGCAAAAGGACACGTGGAATGCAAGTGAAATAAAGGGCTTTAAGATACTCATGTCATCATGACATTTCTTCGTCTTGTTTTATTCTTTTTGGCGTGTGTTTTACCTAAAGAATCGTCATATTAATGCGTGTAAGAAAAGGAGAGTCCTAGTTTGGGTTGTATGAAAATGGCCGAAGTGTGTGCATTATGGACATGAACATGGAAGCCAATCAACCAGTTCACCAAAAGAAAAAAAGAAAAAAAGCCTTACTATGAGTTGCTATTGCTAATACATCCATCCTGCTTTTTTGGTTCGCCTTCTTAATACTGTCATTAATACGAATTAAAGCAGTAATTAATTCAGCGATTGCCTTGTAGTACCAGACAAAAAGTCTTCCTAAACGAGTTAAAGGGCTGGGTGATCCAAGCTGGAAAGGCCCAAATGTGCAGTGAAGTAAAGAAAAGGCGTATAATTGCAGCATTTTGGTTGATGGGGATTGAAGGTGTAAGTTTTGGCTTATGTTGGAAGTTTTGATATTTTTATTAGCTCCCTCGCTCGCAAAAGTTATACATACATATGTAAAGAATCATGTCACTTAAAAAATAATTAAAATATACGTAACGTAACTAATCATGGGGGCACCGACCAAGAACATAAAAGACTGGTTACTTGTGACATTATTATTATTGAGTTTGAGGGTGTCCGTGGTCATCATTTGGGCTAACCCCCTCTTTTTTTTTTATTGGAGTTGCGGATTCGCCCCTCAGACATGACGCTAATTACGTTGGCTCTCCAGTCTCCATCGCATTCAATCCCCATAACAAACCACCATTGATATTCATATTATTATTAATATAAGTTTAATGGTATCTCAATCGGATAATCATAAAAATCAATATATATGATTATATAAAATTTTTATACTAATTATAAGTGTTGACTCAACTCAAACTTTATATAATATGCATGTAGAAAATTATATCTAATTATTTTTTCCGATTCTATATATAGGACATTTTATGTCGATTATAAATATAAAATCCTTTACAATATACAAGATAGTATTTATTATACATTTTCAAAAAAAATGTTCCTATTAAATGTATAAAAAAAAGAGAGAGATTAAATAAGGGTAGTTTTGGAAAAATATTAAAATTTTTTAAAAAATTGAGATAATTAATTAGTTTTAATTCTAATTCTTAATTTACATAATTCAATTAAAAGAATCTTAATTAGGGACCATAAGAGTATAATTTTAAAACATTAATGATTTAATAAAATACTAGTACATGCTCCTTAAAAGGATAAAAAAACACAGCACCGTACGTCAAACATGAAGGAAAGCTATTAAGCTAATACTTCCTCTGGTCCTTAATATAAGACCATTTTAACCGAATCACGTGAATTAAGAAGGGAAGTTAAAATTAATTAACTACCTCGATTTCTCCGAAAATTCTAATATTTTTTCAAAACTACCCTTATTTATTCTCTCTCTTTTTCTCTTTGAATACATTAAATAGGGGCATTTTTTGGAAATGTATAATAAATACCACCTCGTATATTGTAAAGGATCTTATATTTAGGATCAAGCCAAAAGCTCATATATATATATATATAGGACCGGAGGAGTACTATATTAGAAAGAAGTTAAACCTAATTGACGGTATGTCTTAACTCTTAATTCAGAAGGGCCAGTGCTGATGAGAATTGTCGGTGCATTTAATTATCTTAGTGTTAATGAATGTTCTCGGCAAGGAACAATAGCTGATAATGACCTTTGTATATCATGCATGTAGAAAATTATATCTAATTATTTCCTCCGATTCTATATATAGGACCTTTTATGCCGATTATAAATATAAAATCCTTTACAATATACAAGATAGTATTTATTATACATTTTTAAAAAAAATGTTCCTGTTCCGTCAAAAAGCCGAGATAGACTATTCCTTTTTTTACAGTGTACAGTGCTCTCTCCTCTACTCTTCTTCTTGCCCCCTTTTTATTGACCTTCTCCTGACCGTTAAGGTGTAACCGTCTTCTCCCTCTCACCCCTTATTTATCGGGATATTTCATAAATAATCATTATGGAGTATCGCACTCTTTTTGCCTGATCCCTGATTTTTCGTCCTTTAGTTATGATTCCGTAATGGTTATTGTTCTCATAACCGTTACTCCTAGTCGAGTATTTTCAAAGCAACACAATTTTTGTAGAGAAACCCGGTAGTTGGTCCTATTGCCGAGATGTTATTTAATCGTACGATCATTTGGCCGTACAATTACTCGGGCTTACCACTTGATAACCGATGTAATACTCGGATCGTTGCGCTTAAGCTCAGTGCATATGAGCCCGGAGGGTGGTACATCAAATGGACGTTTATCTACCTCGGACTTGTAAGCTCGGCCTTATCATCCCGGCCAGTACACTAGCCCCCCGAGCCTCGAGTCCAATTTGGACGAAAAGGCTCTGGATCACGTGACCAACTAAAGACTGGTTTTTTGAATTTTGAACCGTTCCAATATCCTAGGGATTCGAGAATCTTCCCTAAGGCTCCTTGACGTTTCGGTTTCTGAGACGGTAATGCACTTATACGTACAGCTACACGCGGCGTTATTTAATGCTACGTCTTTTCGTCAGTTGAAGCACGTTCCCCAATGGTGATGATTTGTTGCCCAGGGTCATGATTAACTTGCTTGTTTCGAGGAGGGGTTTCACAATATACGTGTAGGACTCGAATGTTCATCCTTTCACTTTAGACTTCATTTGCTTTTCATTCCTTCTGAATCTTTCCGTCGCCTCTAACCTTTCCGTCGTCTCTAACTTCCTTTTTCTCGCCCTTTTCGTCATTTTTCCAGGTACGCCCTTTTTGTATCCTTCCCCTTTTTCTCAGTTTCTACGCTCTATTCCATATTTTTCCCAATCATTATGAGTTCAAGCCGAGGATCTGAGACGCCAGCTGGGTCGTCCCCTCATCGAATCCTGGTTGAGAGGGAGGTTATGGGCATTGGAGAAGATCTTTCTCCATCAAACTCTTCTTTTCCAAGTGTGGAACTGAATTTTCGCCTAGCCGACTTCCCGACTGAAAGGGAAGCTTCATCTTCGGCTATTGCTGCGCAAGTATCCGTACCAAACCCGTGAAAGATCATTTCAAGGGTTCGAAAAGATCCAGTTCCCGACATTCAACTTCCAGGATATTATTGGGTTAAGGGAGAAGTTGGATCTTACCATTCTAAGTTTCGGACTGCTGAGTCTATCATGGAAATGAGGAAATCCATCTCTCTGTCTAGCATACAAACAGAGGAGGCCGTGATTGCCGAGCCGTGTACAGAAGATGAGCACGTTTTTATGTCGGCACAACGAGGGCAAACACATTTTACTTATATGTATAAAACATTATTTGAGTCACTGGGAGTTGGCCTTCCTTTCTCGGAGTTTGAGTGCGCTGTTTTAAGGGCGTTGAACGTCGCTCCGACTCAACTTCATCCCAACAGCTGGGCGTTTTTAAAGGCTTTCGAAGTTTTGTGCGGAAAATTGAACATGACACCGACCGCTCCAAAATTTCTCTACTTTTACCAGATCCGATTTGGAAATAAGATCGGCTGGATTTCTCTCAGTGGTATGAACAAAAAGGGAATAATCGGTCCATATACCTCATCCTACAAAGACTTCAAAGGAAGTTTCTTTAAGGTGCGCCCAGCTGAGGGTCACTCGGGAATGTTTTTCAATGAGGAGGGACGACCCAGGTTTCCTCTATATTGGACTCGGACTCCGATCAAATTCCAGTCTTGGTGCTATGAGGATATGTCGGCATCCGAAAGAGTGGATGTCGACAAGTTAAATAAATTACCTCGCCCCTTGAACTGCAAAATCTTACTTAGGCTCCCTTATTCTTCAACTCCTAATAAAGATCTTTCACGTGAGTGCCAATTTTCTTTTTTCTTCCGCTGCCATACTTGTCTGAGTTTTTAATATATACTTTCTACTCTGCAGTGGTGATGGGGAAATTCAACTGGCGATCAATAAAGAACATGGCCCTATCAGCAGGACCTTCTGCCGAGAACCTGCAGACTCACCCTGATAGAGAGGAGAGAGGACATGCCGAGATAATGACGACAACGGAAGTTGTTGAGATCACCTCCTCTCCACACAGCCCCCCAAGCAAACGCGCTCGACTTCCGACCACCGACGAGGAGCCTGTTTCTTCAATTCGCTCACCTCTCCTGCCATCTCCCGTTAGACGCTCACCTTTGAGCACTGACCCGAACACTGCCAGTCTTTTTGGGAGCGGCATCCAGGAAGTCGGGGACAAGGAAGCTTTGCAACGATTAGGTCCCAAGGCTGTTTTGGACTCCATGTCGGCTATGTGCCTGCGTGCCGCGACCATGGCGTCACTCTGTGGGGAAGAGTTTGAGGAGAGTGACCGTCGCCTGAAAGCTGCGAGGGCCGAGCTTCTGGAAGCAACCACTGCAAAAGACAAGGCATCTTCAGAACTCGCCGAGGCTTCAAAGTCTCAAGCAGCTCTCCTTCTGCAAGTGGAGGAGCTGAAAGGATCCCTTGCTAATGCCGAGATGAAAGTGCAAGCAGTCGAGAAGGAGCGGGATACCCTGACGACTGAGGTTGCTTGGGCACGGAGCCCTGAAGCCGAGTCCTCGGCTCTCGCCGCCAATTTGCAACAGGATTTGGAACAAGCGAGGAAGAAACAGGCCGAGCTCGAGGCTGACGTTATGGAAGCCGTGCAACAAATAATGAAAGAGCATGTAGAAGGCTTCCATAAAGCACTTCGTCAGGTGCATCTCTTCCTGCCGAAAATTGAACTCTCGGCATTTGATGTAAATAAAGACGTCAAAGATGGTGTGCTTGTTGATGAGGAAGAATTGTAGAACTGAAAAGCAAACTGCCCACCTCCTTGATTGTCTATTTATTTTTACTCAGATTTTTTGACTACATTCAATTTTTTTTGTCCATATTTAACATCATCTCTCCGTTCAATTTCGATTAACAGTTAATTCAGCTTCTCGGTTCACACTTGACCGAATTTTAATTGGAGACCTCGGTTCACACTTGACCGAATTTTAATTGGAAACCTCGATTCATACTTGACCGAATTTTAATTGGAAACCTCGGTTCACACTTGACCGAATTTTAATTAGAGACCACGGTTCATACTTGACCGAATTTTAATTGGAAACCTTAGTTCACACTTGACCGAATTTTAATTGGAGACCACGGTTCATACTTGACCGAATTTTAATTGGAAACCTCGGTTCACACTTGACCGAATTTTAATTGGAGACCTCGGTTCATACTTGACCGAGGCTTAAAGAATTTCCTTTATTAAAGTAGGTAGGCGTGCCTCGTTAAAACCTTCTCGGCCAAAACCCTTTTTTGCATATTCTTTGGGATAAAAGACCAAGTTAGGAAAAAGAGTACACCGCCTTCTTCGTATACATCAGCTAACTGAAATAAATTTTGAGATGAGAAGCATTCCATGTCCTAGGGATTGCTTCTCCTGACAACTTTTCTAATCTATATGCTCCATTGCCCAACGCTTCAGTAACTCGGTAAGGCCCTTCCCAATTTGCAGCTAGCTTTCCCTCGCCGATGTTCTTCCTTGCTTCACTCTGCTTTCTCCAAACAAGATCTCCACGATCAAAACTCCTTGGTTTAAGTTGAGAATTATAACGCCGTGCCGCTCTTTGCTTACAAGCCTGTTCTTGTATACGTGCATTTTTCCTGATCTCCTCGGATAGATCTAATTTGACTTCCATATTTTCCTGGATCGTATGTTGATCAAGAAGTGTTCGCCTAAAGGACGGCTCTCCCACTTCCACCGGGATCATTGCATCAGCTCCAAAGGTCAGCCTAAAAGGAGTTTCCTTGGTGCTTGACTGAGGCGTGCAACGATAGGCCCAGAGGATGCTCGGTAATTCTTCGGCCCAGGCCCCCTTTGCTCTTCCTAATCTCTTCTTGAGTTCCCCAAGGATAACCTTGTTCGCTGCTTCTGCTTGTCCATTTGTTTGAGGATGCTCGACCGAAGACACTCGATGCTTAATACCAAGCTGATCATAGAACAACTTCAGGTTTCCATCAACAAACTGCTTCCCATTATCAGTAATCACCGAGTGAGGAATCCCATACCGACAAACAATATTTCTCCATACAAATTTCTGTACTTGTTGTGCCGTGATCTTAGCTAATGATTCCGCCTCAATCCATTTAGTGAAATAGTCTATGCCGACTATTAAGAACTTGACCTGCCCTTTTCCAATCGGAAAAGGTCCAAGAATATCCATTCCCCAGACCATGAATGGCCACGGAGACGTCAGTGTGTGCAATTCTTCCGGCGGTGCATGGCGTAGACTGCCAAACTTTTGGCACTCAGTACACTTCTTACTATACTCGGTGCAATCAACTCGCATAGTGGGCCAATAATAGCCAGCCCGAATTACTCTCACTGCCATAGATCTTCCACTGGTATGCATCCCACACACTCCTTCATGGATTTCGCTCATAACATATTTCGCCTGTTCAGGAGTGAGGCACTTTAATAAGGGGGTTGAGAATCCTCGCCTGTACAAATCCTTTCCCATTATTATGTAATGGGAGGACTTCAACTTCAATCTCCTTGCTTCGTTCTGGTCGTTGGGCAAAGTCCCTTCTGCCAGATAATTCCAAATAGGGGTCATCCAGTTCTGGTCCGGGCTACTTCCGACCATAACCTCCTCAAGATTAACACTAGGCTGATATATGGTTTTCCTGATGATCGTCTCATGCTGCCCGAGCCTTTTGACGTTAGCCAATCTGGACAACAAATCAGCTCGAGAGTTTTCTTCTCTTGGAATATGCTCAATCGCGAATTCATCAAAGCATTCAACCAAGTGTTTCACCTTGTTCAAATATTTTGCCAATTGTGGGTCTTTGGCTTGGTAAGCTCCCGAGACTTGTTCAGAAACCAGCTGCGAATCACTCCGACATTTTACCTGGCTCGCTCCCACCTCTCTGGCTAGATTTAACCCCGCAATTAGAGCTTCATACTCGGCCTGGTTATTAGTGACCGGGAAGTCGATCTTAAGAGACTGCTCCAAAGTTATCCCTCTAGGGCCTTCCAAAATGATTCCCGCTCCACTCCCCTTGGTATTGGATGAACCATCCACATAAAGTATCCACGGATCCCCGTCTTTGTAATTTTCAGGTGGGGTAAGTTCGGCAACAAAATCAGATAGACATTGCGCCTTTATTGGCCCTCTTGATTCATATCTGATACCGAACTCTGACAACTCGACTGACCACGAGATCATTCGGCCTGCCAACTCGGGTTTCCTCAAGACCTGCTTTACGGGATGGTCAGTTTTTACAACAACCTCATGACTTTGGAAATAAGGT
This sequence comes from Adenanthera pavonina, assembly GCA_026686845.1. Classification (NCBI taxonomy): domain Eukaryota; kingdom Viridiplantae; phylum Streptophyta; class Magnoliopsida; order Fabales; family Fabaceae; genus Adenanthera; species Adenanthera pavonina. The sequence continues at coordinate 8,468,599 of JAIVEN010000026.1, read as the reverse complement.
CGCAATCTTCTCGCCGAGATGACCAGAGCCAGAGCTAACTTTTCAATAGTCTGATACCTTAATTCTGCGTTGTGCAATACTCGACTGATGAAGTATACTGGTATTTGCTGCTTGCCCATTTCCTGCACCATAACCGAGCTAATTGCATGTTCGGTCACCGACATATACAACAGCAACTCTTTGTTAAGAACCGGCCGATTAAGGATCGGGGGTGCCGAAAAGAAGCCTTTGAAATTCTGAAATGCTTGCTCACATTCCTCACTCCACTCATACCGCTTAGCCTTCTTGAGTAACTTAAAGAACGGCCTAGCTTTCTCCGCTAACCTCGGTATGAAGCGAGATAGTGATGCTAATCGCCCTGTCAGTTTCTGCACTTCTTTTATATTTTGGGGGCTTCTCATGTCAATAATAGCTCGGCATTTATCTGGATTAGCTTCAATACCTCGATGTGTTAGCATGAATCCTAAGAATTTCCCTCCATTGACTCCGAATACGCACTTCTCAGGATTTAACCTCATGTTGTACTTCCGTATTCTCCCGAACACCTCACCAAGGTCGACAGCATGCTTGGAGGGATCCTCGGACTTCACTACCATATCGTCAACATATACTTCCAGGTTCCTCCCGATCTGGTCCTGAAATATTTTATCCATCAGCCGCTGGTATGTAGCCCCAGCATTCTTCAGTCCGAACGGCATCACCTGATAGCAGTAGTTAGCGTTCTCAGTCATGAACGCGGTTTTTTCCTCATCAGGGGGGTACATCCTTATCTGATTATACCCGGAGTAAGCATCTAGAAAGCTAAGTAAGCCACAGCCTAACGCTCCATCTACAAGCCGATCTATGCTGGGGAAGGGATATGTATCTTTCGGGCATGACTTATTTAGGTCGGTGTAGTCTGTGCACATTCTCCACCTTCTATTAGCCTTTTTAACGAGCACCACATTGGCCAACCATGTGGTATATTCAATTTATCGGATGAACCCAGCATCAATCAGCTTTACTGTTTCTTCCCTCATTGCCTTCCGCCTTTCCTCACCTACCCGCCTCTTCCTTTGCGCCACCGGCTTAGCTTCAGGGTATACCGCCAGTTTGTGGCATAAAAAATTTGGATCAATTCCCGGCATATCTGAAGAAGTCCATGCGAACAGATCAGCATTGTCTTTCAACATCCTTGTTATCTGCTCATTTGTTTCTCCTCGGAGTTGACTTCCAAGACTTGTGCACCGATCTTCACCGGCAAGCTGAAATTTCTGTAATTCCTCAATGGGTCTTGGCCTTTGATCCTGTACATCAAGTCGGGGATCAAGCTCCACCAAATTTACTGATGTGGTATCTTTCTTTGTCTGTGTACCACTACCGACTACCCCCCTCCTGGTGACTTTTAGACTATCAATATAGCATTGTCTTGCCACCTTCTGATCAGCCTTCATTGCAATTATATCCCCCGTAACCGAGGAAAACTTCATCATGAGGTGTGGAGTGGAGACCACGGCGCCAAGCTCGTTTAACGCCGGTCGACCTATCAAGATATTATAAGAAGTTATTGCATCGATAATAAGGTACCTGATCATGATGGTCCTTGACCCGAGGTCTCCCCTGAAAGTGGTCAACAACTCCACATATCCTCGGGTATGAACCTGTTCTCCTGCGAAGCCAACCAGTTGATCGTGATAAGGCTTGATCATTTCGTCGGGTATTCCGAGCTTCTGGAAAGTGGTATAATACAAGATATCCGCCGAGCTCCCTTGATCTATCAACGTCTTTCTTACAACGTAATTCGCCACTTCTACCGAAACCACCACAGGGTCATCCTGATTAGGATCGACTCCTTCGAAGTCCTCATCTGAGAAGGTGATGGGACGAGAACTTCGGGGCGCTCGGTACGTTGTCGCATTTACTGTCCGAATGGCCCTCAGGTGCCTTCTCCGAGCTGAACTGGTCGCTCCTCCCCCAGCAAACCCACCTGCTATAGTATTGATTACCCCCTTTATTCTGTTTTCCTCCCTGTTCTGAGTATCATCGGGTTGTCTTCTTTCCTCATTTGGCCGTCGAGGCCTTTCTGAATCTCGGGGCTGACCTCTACCGCGTCCTCGTCCATTATAGGGTTGATGATTACCTCGATTTCTTTGCACAAAGTTGCCGAGATGCCCAGCCTGAATTAATTCCTCAATCTTATCCCGTAGCGTCCAGCACTCCTCCGTGGTGTGCCCATAGTTACGATGGTACCTGCAGTGCTTTGATTGATCTGCAGTTTCTGGGGTATGTCCAGGAGGTGGGAGTCGTATCAATTCAGTATTGCACGCTTCTTCCAGAATTCGAGCTCGGTGAGCGTTTAGCGGAGTGTAAAGGTCATACTTCGGCCCTCGACTAGTTCCTTCTCTTTTAAATTTTCCCTTTTCTAACATCGGCTTTATACTTCCTCGATTATTTGACTCCGTCCGCCTGTCCAGATCGGTCCTGACTTTATTTCTGAACTTGGACACTTCCTCCATTTGTATGTATCCAGCTGCACGATTTCTAAGTTCATCCATGTTGGCAGGTGGCTTCCGACATAAATGATCAGCGAACGGTCCCGGCTTGAGGGCCATCAGCATCGTGTGCATTGCCACTTCAGGGTTTAGATCTCGTATTTTTACCGAGACTGATGAGAAACGCTCCATGAAACTTCTTAAGGACTCATCCTTCTCTTGGCGTAAGTTCACCAATGCAGCCGAGGTGAGCTGGTGGGGTCGGCTGGTAGCATACTGCGCGCTAAATTTTTTTATCAAAGTTTCAAAGCAATCGATAGATCGCGGTGGGAGCCGAGTGTACCAACTCAAGGCTGCTCCTTTCAAAGACGTAGGGAAGACCCTACACAAAACTGCATCCTCATTCGTGAACAGATTTACCTGCGTGACATACGCATCCACATGCTCATCAGGATCGGTGGTACCATCATACCTTTCCAAATTTAAACCCTTCCATCCTTTTGGCAATGACGTCTCCATGATGCCATCAACGAACGGATGCCTCCGGATGGCCTGCTTATCCCCTCGCCAATTTTCAATGTTCGTCTCTGAATGATATGTTTCTTCACGTCGACTTGCCTCCTGATGCGACCGCTGATCATCCCTGTTGGTATTTCCCTGTTCGCCTCCTCGAGGAGGAGAAGTATCTTCATGACAGCGTTCTTGTTCCAATTGCCTATTCCTCTCACGCATTTCCTCATTCTCCTTTCTTAATGCTGCCATCTCCTCACGCATTGCCCGAATAACAGGATGGTCCTCCAAAGAAGTCCTGTCTTCGTGGTGTTGTTCTCCTGCACCCGCACTGCTCCTGGTTCGCACCATGATTCTTGGTGGTGGGATAGTTTTTCTCGGCCCCACGGTGGGCGCCAAAATGTTCCGTCAAAAAGCCGAGATAGACTATTCCTTTTTTTACAGTGTACAGTGCTCTCTCCTCTACTCTTCTTCTTGCCCCCTTTTTATTGACCTTCTCCTGACCGTTAAGGTGTAACCGTCTTCTCCCTCTCACCCCTTATTTATCGGGATATTTCATAAATAATCATTATGGAGTATCGCACTCTTTTTGCTTGATCCCTGATTTTTCGTCCTTTAGTTATGATTCCGTAATGGTTATTGTTCTCATAACCGTTACTCCTAGTCGAGTATTTTCGAAGCAACACAATTTTTGTAGAGAAACCCGGTAGTTGGTCCTATTGCCGAGATGTTATTTAATCGTACGATCATTTGGCCGTACAATTACTCGGGCTTACCACTTGATAACCGATGTAATACTCAGATCGTTGCGCTTAAGCTCGGTGCATATGAGCCTGGAGGGTGGTACATCAAATGTACGTTTATCTACCTCGGACTTGTAAGCTCAGCCTTATCATCTCGGCCAGTACAGTTCCTATTAAATATATCCAAAGAAAAAAAGAGAGAGATTAAATAAGGGTAATTTTAAAAAAATATTAAAATTTTTGAAAAAATTGAGATAATTAATTAATTTTAATTTTAATTCTTAATTTATGTGATTCGGTTAAAAGGATCTTAATTAAGGACCATACGAGTATAATTTTAAAACATTAATGATTTAATAAAATACTAGTACATGCTCCTTAAAAGGATAAAAAAACACAGCACCGTACGTCAAACATGAAGGAAAGCTATTAAGCTAATACTATATTAGAAAGAAGTTAAACCTAAATGACGGTATGTCTTAACTCTTACTAATTCAGAAGGGCAAGTGCTGATGAGAATTGTCGGTGCATTTAATTATCTTAGTGTTAATGGATGTTCTCGGCAAGGAACAATAGCTGATAATGACCTTTGTATATCATGCATGGCTAACTTGTACTCCAAAGCTGTGATGATTGAGTAGGCCAAACATAGCTTCTCAATTTTACCCTACGTGAATCTGCGGAGAGGGGTATCACCGTCCATCCATCAATTCTCCCGCCACGCTGTCCGGTAGCTAGAAGTGCTGCCTCCCTCTCCCTCCCTTTCTCCCTCCCTCTCTCTCTAGTCTCTCCTAGACTTCGAGGTAGTGATAACGCTTTGAAACTCCCTCCAATCCGCTTGCACCACGTCACTGCCTCTTTCCATCCTTTAAATTGTCCCCCGCGCCCGAGCCCCGCCCTGCCCTTTCTAATTTCCATCATCTTCAGCATCTTCATCTCTTTCATCTTCGTTTCAATCGGCCATGGATTCTTGCACCAAATCATCAGCTCGTTATTCTTCTTCTCCTTTTGACTGTATCATCTTTGGTACCTCTTTCTGGGTCCTTCCCTACCTTCATTTCTTTACATAAACTTCCTTCTTTTTACATGATTATTAAGAAAGATATGATTAATCATGTTCTGGAAATTAAGCAGATTTGGATGACACTTTGTACCCGACCACCACTGGAATCGGTGAAGCCCTCAAGAAAAATATTGAAGGTTTGTCTCACGTCAATTGCCATATTTCAATTATATATATAACCTCACAATCTGGAAAAAAAAAAATGAATATGACCGTTTGTTTAATTTAATTTGCAAATGCAGTTTTCCTGGTAGAAAAATGTGGATTCCCACAAAACAAAGCCTCTTTTGTTCGCGTGGATCTCTTCAGAACCCACGGAAGCACCCTCGCTGGCTTAAGAGTAATATCTCTCATTTTCATCAATCCCCTGCTTTTCATCTTTACGTTTTTACTCTTCTAAATCCACTTTCTCTGCTTCCCAGGCATTAGGCTATGACATCAGTGCAGAAGATTACCACAGGTGATTCTAACTCACATTCCTTTTACTCCAACAATGGAATGAAAACTCATTCCCAGTTTTCTCTAAAGTATCTTTGTTTCTTCGTAAACCAACAGTTTCGTGCACGGAAGGCTACCTTACGAGTCTATCAAACCTGATATTCAACTGCTCAACCTCCTCCGAAGCATAAAACAGAGAAAGATTGTATATTTTGATTTGAGCTGAAATTTTTTTAGTTCGATCATTTTGTTATTTTTCAAATAAACCCCTGCTAAAAAATGATTGTGTGCAGATATTCACAAATTCTGATAGGATTCATGCGATGAAGGTGCTAAATCGGCTGGGGTTAAGCGACTGCTTTGAGCGAATCATATGCTTCGAAACCATGAACCCCAATCTCTGCAAGTTGACCCGACCTGATGAATTCCCTGTCCTCCTGAAGCCATCGCTGGACGCCATGAAAATAGCACTCCGTGTTGCCAACGTGGATCCTCATCGTACGGTAAAGACAACAAATCAAACACACTACTTGATGCAGAAATTCTAAGAATTTATTATGATATTTTTCGATAAAAAAATACTACTAGTACTACTAAATATTTTTGCCGTTTAAGATTGTAATTTCTCAAAGAAATTACGAATTGATTGGATTTTTATTAAATGAAATATGCAGCTATTTCTAGATGACAATGCAAACAATGTCGCAGCAGGAAAAACAATGGGTCTTCACACTGTTCTGGTGATTAAGAAAGCTTTTAGTTGATTAATTAAAAATTAATGGGTACTTCCATTATTATTAATGAATGGGTTGAATATTTTACAAAGGTTGGAAAGAGGGTGAAAAGCAAGGGTGCAGATTACGCAGTGGAGCATGTAAATCAAGTGGCTCAAGTAATTCCGGAGATATGGGGATGCCAATCCGACGGTCAGGATCTAACGATCACCCCGCCGACCAAGGCCGAATTCAATTCTATCATCACGAAAACAACTGCAGCTGTTGGAGCTTAAAACAATAAAAACAGTTTATGCTCACAAATATTTATATGTATGTATGTATGTATAGAATAAACAAAAATTGTAATCAATTATATTTATATGGGAATATAAGTGTGGATTTATACTTGCAAATAAACCCATTTGGAGAGAATCTGGAAGTTTCATGTGCTCAATTATTAAAGATGACGTATATGGAGTAATGATCTCATCGATGTGTTCTTTCTATCTGAATTTTAAATTGAAAGTGGAGGCCCCATTTGGTTTTGTAATTGGTAATAGTACAACAAGCAAACACAAGAAGATGCGCAAGCAACTTTTTTTAATTTCATGTATTGGAGGGCTTACTTCTCCAATGCATAATGCGCTGGAGACCACTTCTCATGGCTCTCGTCATCCTCCATTTCTTCTCATTAATGCGTAATCCGTTTGAAACTATGATTCTTTAATCCATTAAGTCCTGTCAATTGCATCGTTAGCTAAATTCACTAAATTAATAATACCATCTAATTAATTACCTTTCCAATCGTGACATCAGATTCCTGAACGTGCATTGTTTATGAAACACAAAGAATTTGATCCGCAAATTTTATGCGGAATTACATTATCTTAAATAATAGCTTGCACTAATTTGTATTTTGTAAGTTACCTCATTTAAACTTCTCATTGATGTTCTATTTGACTTTTTCTTTCCTAGGTTGTTCATGGGGAGAGGATGAGATTGGAGGTCCCCGTTCAAAAAATTAGAGATAAATAAAGGGGATTCACCCTATTTTTAATTCTTACATTGGCATTTTCTGGGGCAGAGAAAATATAATAAATTAATACCTCTAATTCTCTCCTGAACCAATAAAATTTTATTAAAATCTCTTTAATTCTTTTAAATAAATAAATTTTAAAACTCTACAAATTCCCCCCCCCCCACAATTTCTTCTATTAAAAATATTTTAATACTTCCAATCCCACAATTTAACCAAACAAATCCTGAATAAATAATTCATAATTCCAATTTTAACAACTAACAATTAGTTACTTTATTTTACAATGTGAGTAGTTAATTAAAATTTTAAAACAGATGGCTAATAAATATTAGTCTAATTTAGTCTAATCATTGAGTATGCAATTCATGCATTCATTCAAATTTTATTGCTTATGTAATAATCTCATTGCACCTATTGACCATGAAGTAGTTTAATTTTTTTGCACCTCCAGCAACACAGTAATTTTAGCAATTACTTGAAAAAACTATTTAACCTACTAGTATATAATATCCATAATAATTGTTGATCTCCTTTTCTATTTTCTTTCTTTCCATGTGATTCGCAATTGTCATTCAACCATGATGAGATTTGAATTTATGCTTCATTTTCATTGAAAAAAGGACTTGAATTTGGATAACAAAATAACAGAACCCATGCTGTTTATCGCGGTCAATGGTTGTTTGATGTCCTAACTCTGATCTGAAGTTCATTTCCCTTGTAACCCGTCCTTTAAACTGAATTTTCAGTATAACTCGTAGATCAAAGTGCTAGATGAATTTTATAAAATCCAAAACGAATTTAATTCACAGATGAATGAACAGTCAGCACCTTCAGCTAATATTAATATCAAAAGCCCAGCATTCTTCAATGACAGCAAAGTGGAAAGAACCCAAACTAACAACGTTTGGTCTCAACACTGAAAACTCTGATATAGGATTGGTCAAGCCAGCACAAATTAATATTCCAATATAAGCTTTGTAGCAGAAGAAACAGTAAAAATACAATTACAGAGCTCCACATTCCTCACATGGTCGCGAAAACGAAGCTCACAAATCATACACTTGCTTACCAGTGAACTTAACCTCAATTGGGTTAACATTCTTGCCAATAGACCTATAGTTCAGGCCAACACCTTGGCGTCCTGGGTTCACCTTCTCAGGGTACACCCCATCCTTAGGATGCAAATACTGCACCTCCCCATTAGGGAACACCCTGTAGAACTGGTACTTGATCTTGTACTTTGACCTCAGCCTAGTCCCAAGAGCCAAGCACTGCTCCTTGCGAGCCAACTTGAGGAGGTTCGGACCCTGCCTCATGATGGCCGCACCGCCTGTGGGCATCTCAAAGATCTGTTCTTTGGGAGAATCCCATGTGATCACATAGAATTCCTCCACTTGGGCCTTTCGCAGCAACCCACCTGTGCTTCCTCCGAAGATTGGAGATGGAGTGTTGGGGTCCAATTCTGGCGGGGTGAACCCAACGGGTGCTTCTTCTTCCTTGGTTATGGGTGCGGTCTCTGTTTTCTCCTCTGCTGCTCTGATAACTGTGGCTGATTTGGGGGATGAAGTAGTGAAATTGAGGGGCTTGAAGGCGAAGGGCAAGGTGGATTGTTGCTTGAAAGCAGAGAGTGTGGAGGAAGAGATGGGAGGGGTGAAGAGGGAAGCTTGGGATGCCATGGCCATGGAGGATTTGCAGGAGACCGAGAGGGATTTGGGAGATCGATAAGGAACAATAACTGTGGAAGAAGAGATTTTGAAATGGGGGAATGGATAAGGGGATATTGGTTGGACCAATTACAAGGTGTAATTTTGATTTTGTGGTACCCTTTACCTCCATTTCCCACCACTTCTTTTTCCTATTCATATTGCTCCCTATTCTCGATATCCACAGTTCCGCTTCCATGGAATATTAAATTCCACTTGCCAAACCAATCAGAAAATGAAGGGGAATTTTTGAAAGTGGAGTTTTTAATTTTTAACCATTTAAAATTCTGGAAAAAAAACCATTTAAAATTTTAAAATCAATGCACTGTGTTTTAAATAATATAAAAAATTGACTTCTCTATATGCTTTGTGATTAAAATCTTTAAAGGATTACTAACTATGAGAAAGTGAGGAAGAGAAATAGAACTTCTCAAAAAATGAATTATTAGCTATTATTTAACTGAAAAAATGAAGTTATGATAGATTCAGTCAGGAAGTTCTATTATCCAAGTGATTTATGATATTTTTTAAAAAAATATCCTTAATTTCTTGATTTATTTTTATAATAAAAGAGTAGTTATTTTTTAAATCCAAAACATAATATATTTATTTTAAAATATAATTTGAACTTCCTACAAAATAAGAAATAAAGGATTAACCAGGCAAATTAATCATACAATTCCCTAAAAAGTTAATTTTCTGAAAAGTATACTTCTCACGTCTTAAAAAAATATACTAAGCAACTTCTAAATATTTGTTCAAGAAAATCTTTCAATATATATTTGAGAAAATAAGATGCCTGCATAATTGTTAAACAGAAAATTCTAAAATAAGGCAAAATTTATAATTTTTTTTCTTCTAGTCACATGCATATATTTATAAAATTATCAATCTCTTTTAATGATAAAAGATTTGAATAATTAGTAACACGTTTTAAATTTAAATGTTTATTGTAACATAAGAAAAAATACTGTAAACAATATTCTTATTAAATCTAATTTTTGTGTGCGTAACAATAAATCAATGTATATTGTATAGGGGACACATAGTAGCATCAAATATTAAAATCAATATATATAAAATTTATATAGAAAATTACACTAATTATAATTTATGATTTATAAATAATGTAATGTAATTTTCTCTGGCCAAAAATTGAAAAAGTAAAGTAATCTTCATATGTCTAATTATAAATAGTCTAAATCTAAATATTTATAAACCAAATCCGAAATCCTAGGTTCATGCCCTCTACGATAGCTGGCCAAAAACAAAAACAAAAACAAATGCCTACTTTTTCCTTGGATAAACCAAAAAAAAAATGCCATCCACCACAGAGAGTAAGCCAAAACATAATTAATATTTAAACAAAAAAAGGCCGGTGGATGGAAAAAAACCTAAAAAGATAAAGATTTGAACTGTGTTGCGAGGGTCCGCCTGGCCCGAGCAGTAGTGCAACACTGAGGCGACGTGTGAGAACCCCAATAGCAAGCTATTGTCGTGGGTCCTCCCCAATAAAAAATTAATTTAATATCATGTGGACCAATGGCCCACGTATCAGATATTAAACTGATAAGAACAGATACTACACTTGATCTTAGCCAAAAGGCCGAGAAAGGTATGAGTTGGTCAGATGGGAAGCGCATGTTTTATAGGTTTTCTCATGGCTCTTCGTTCGGTGCTTATCCCATGTGGGACTTTCGCTGCCCGAATGCCCATGTTCTGAGTCATTGCAAACCTCCAGATCTAGGTTCCAAGGCGACATTTTTCCTTCTTTTACACTCTGAATCAATGGCTTCATTCTCTACTAATTCATTACTCCCTCCCTCCCTTAATATAAATATAAAGGTAATTGGAGAAGTTTTAGTGTTTAAAAATATAGGAGATACATGTAATTTGTCTGATATATTAAATAATTTTTTTAAAAAATATTTTTAATTAAGATGATATATTTTTAATATTATTTTTTATATTAATTACGTGATAAAAGAGATATTATCATTGAATGGAATATTTTTTAAAATTATTTTATATTTTAAATAAATTTATTAATTTTCTTGATACGTGAAAATTTATCTTCTATTTCTTATATTAAAAAATAAATAGAGTATTATTTTTCCACGGTGGAATAAATGAGAAACAGAAGGACTGTGCTGTCCATAAAAGTAAACTACTAGGCTTGATAAAAAAAAAAAAAGTAAACTGCTAGGAAGAGCGAAAAAAAATTCAGTATTTCGTTTGTGTCTTGAAATATGGGTACATATCAATAACATAATGATGATAGAGTCGTAATTTTCATTTTCCCCCCTGTCCGTCTGTGGAGTCAATTTAAGAAGAAATATATGTGGACAAATTGAGAATGCAAACATTTGTGAAGGAGCAAAATATAGTTTTGCTCCTTCTTTAATATTCAATCATCATCATTATTAATATCAGTGTGAAATATAAAATTTAAATGGAATCACACTATGAATCACACTTTTTTTTTTACTAACACCATGAATCACCCTATCTACCAGTAACAATTCAGCTATTTTCAAACTCGCTCAAACCTTTTTATTTTTTTAATTTTTTCGTATATTTCATTAGTTTTCATAGAATACAATTTTATTTTTATGTCTTCAATATTTATATATTTCATACAATCTTTAATAAACTTTTGAGTTATTATCTCTTTAATTGGAAAATTGAAAAATAATTCAATACCAGAACGACATGTCGTTGGCCGCCGTCCCCCTTTTCTATAGTCACACGATATCCAGCTGATAATGGTTGTCACCTTGTCCAACACCCTCTGCTCCGCTTTCGGTATGACTGGAGTTCACTTCTCTAATGTCGTGGAATCTGATAGCGGCACACCATCTGTGGGTAAGCTTTTATTTCTTCTCCGCCCCCCACCCCCCCCCCCCCTCTCTCTCTCAATCGACCTGCCTCTTCAGGCTATAAAAAAACGATTAACCTGCCTCTGTTATGGGTTTTGCTTATTCTGGATATTCGTGTTCTATTGAGTGTTCTTGTTTGCTTTTTCCATGTCCGAAACCTCCGTTCAACACAGATCAGTCACGACTGTATGTTTGATGGCTAGAAAATATATATTAATGTTACACTGCCAACAGGAAAATTAAGGAAAATAAAAAACATGTTTCTATATCATTGCACAAACATTTCCCAAATAAGATTTACATAATAATTCCAAACGCTTTTGTCCCTTGGCATGTCCACGCTGCACACTCAAAATGTTTCAATTTCTTACACCCAAAAACCTGCCTTTGGAGCTCAAATAGGAAAGATTTTTTTACGAATTCATATAACTGCGATTTTAGATTGAGATACTGTTGGGAATTCCCTTCCCGGTAAGTCCACCCTTCCCTGAACAATCGGAGGTATTGGGATAAAGCAGAGTGTATGGCACTTTCACTGGTCCGACTCTGTTTTTCCACCTTCCGTCTTTGTTCATTTCAATAATTCTGTTCTCAATTTCTATCAACCTCTTTCCAAACCTTTCAAATGCTGCCAGTGGTTCGGCATCTGAAGTCCACCCAGGAGCATCTCTCTGCCCGAGATACAACTCATCAGTTGAATGCCTTGATAAGATCTCTATCAATGATACACCTAGGAGTGTCTGGAATTGGGCTGTGATTGTTTTCAGGAATGCTAAGTCAGGATTCGACTCAAGCTCTGCGTACTCTGGGGTGCCTGGTTCAGGCATGAACCTTCGACTTACAGTTGGACGATTAGGGAGGTATCCAGCATAAGGGTATTGCCCAAAATTGACGGCTGCATGAAGAGCAGAAGCCACCCAAATGATAATGGTGCATGACTGAATGAGCTCAGATCTTGTCCTCATCTCTGGCCACCATGGCTCGTCTTTAAGATCGCCATGCCCCTCATTACGGACTTCTTTCCACCATGACTGGAGTTCTTGGTCATTCTCAACCATGTCATCAGATGTGTAATAGAAGGAGCAATATTCACTCACCCAAGTTTCAATTGCAGCCCAGATTTCTAACCCATCAACAGCATATGGGTAATCCTCTATCAAAAGCCTGAGATCATGAGGGCAGCTTGAATCTGGAATTGCCACTCCTCTGAAATGCAATAAAAGAGAAGCACAAATTTACCATTTATGATACAGATCAAGCATATCCAGAAATCAAGCTTTAGTTGAAATTTCGTAACTCACCTCTTGAGTAGATCAACTGGCAGTGCCTGGTCAGTGAATACCCAGTTTTTATAAACAACAGCTGACAGTTCCAAGGCAAATTTACCTGGGAAAACTGTTCTCTCAAGTACCCCTCCGGCATTGATGAGGATTTGGCGAGCTAAGGCATTTATGTTCATTGTGTCCTTAAAGTGGGGTTGCAGGAGCTTATATATAGGGTGAAGCACACTCAATTGCCTATTCGCAGCTATTATGAATGGCTCAATCACTGCATGCGTGAATAACCTGCAGATAAATCAGGTCTTTCTAGTTATATTTACTTTAGGCCGGAAAAAGAACCAAGTTTCAACACTCCTCTACAATTGAGGTTAGTTATCCGGTGGCCATACCAGTGGCTAACAAGCTGATGATATCCAGAATCATTCACAGCAGCGTAAGCTTTGGCTAGCTGCCACACTGAAGCCGCAACACCTTGTTTTGCTGGAGTAAAAACTTTACTGGCAACACCATGATGATCCCCCTGTGAGTGGGGTAAGCTTAATTCAATGGCCAAGGGCTTCAGTGTACCATCTTGTTGCAGAAATAAGATTGTTCTAGTGGCGTAGGTCTTTGTGTCTGTAGAGTTTATTCGACTCAGGTATGGCATCAATGCATCATGATGATCTAAAATATACAACTTGTTCTTTTCAAGTGCCTGTAAGAAAAGGATAGACATTTTGATTGAATATTACGTATATCATTAAGGCCTCTGGTTTTGGTTTTGGTTCCATTTTCATTTAACTATGTCTAATGAACAAGTATAGCCTGGTTATTACCTCTTGTATCGTGAGCCCTTCCAAATTATGCTCTATGTGCTCAGCTCGGATGGAACTATTCTGGTTTCCATAGACTTCCTGTTTTAGCTTGCTAACGGGGGGAAATTCCTGGGTATAACATTCAGGTTCAGGTTCAGATTGCAAACTAAATATGAGAAGCTTTAAAACATTAATAAACTAGTAAAATGGCATTCTGTTGTGTAGTACTTGGAGGCGACTGATGATGACAGGGTTAACCCCAGCTAGCATTTCTCTTCCAAATTCCTCGTCTGTCCTCCACGCTGTTTTGTTATCTGCAATTATAACAAGGTATAGCTAGATAAAATCACTACATTTTGTCCATCCAAAAACCAAGTGAATTAGAAGAGACTATAAGTTCACCTTTGATCACATCAGGCACTGGGAATTTGAGGAACCGTTCTCCATCACTTCGAACAAGTTCTCGCAGTATCTCCCAAGGAATGCGTTCCTTAATTTTACCTTGTTTATGTCCCTTTGGTAGCTCGACACCCCCATCATAAAGTTTAAGTATATCCTCGAATGTGTCAAATTCATTGAAAGTTTTGTCAAATATAGACATGATCTCTGGAAGCAATATCTGGAAAAGGGACTTTACAGCATAGGCTAGGAAATCCGAGAACTTCAGGTGCCCAAACCGTTCATCCCTTGGAACATAGATGTCTAGACTAAGAAGAGGCAATCTTTTCTCACTTCTGGGGTCTGCAACCATATGACAAAATCAGATCACTTACTCAGACTTATTCACATTGTTAATGTTAATCCACAAGGCTCTACCAGTGGTAAGGAGTCTATATACTATTGTTAGTATTTAACAAACCTTTTTTAGTGGGTTTCCGACCAGTTCTTCCTCTACGGGGGTATGGATACTCCTTTGATCCACCAAGAACACGACGTGCATATCCTGGACCCTTGTCCGGGAATCCTAAATCGTTGTAGTAGGCATAGTCGTATACTCTGTCCCACTCCTTAAGTTCCCCTGAACCGTTTCCACGTAGGTTTGCCAGTTCTTCTTCCCTCACCTTGCGCAGGGGCTCAGGTGTTTGACACGGAAGATAGGTCTAACCCACAGAGATACACCCAAAAAAAAAAAAGTAAAATTGGAGAAGAAATGGATCATTAAGATGATAACTATGTTCATATTTCATGGGTTTCACGTAGCTAATTTTGTTTGAGGATAATCTGGAAAACCATTAGTTTTTGGTGATGGTTATATTAATTGTACGACTATTACTTTTTTAATAAATTGTACAACTATTAGCATTCATTTTTTAATAAAATACATAAGATATTGTCACGTAGCTTAAGTCTAAATGTTTAGCTCCAAAAGATGTAGAGTACTATCAAGAATCACGATGTTGAGAACAGCCAAAAAAATAAAAATTAAAATTAAGAAAAGTGTCCCTGAAAAAATAATTATTCAGGTAAGTGATGTCCTTGCTGACAGAACAAGCACTTGGGAAAAGTGAAAACATGACGTTGAACTTGGAAAGAAACAATTATGAAATAAACCCTGTCATTGACCCGCATTTAAATTTGGAGTATTAGAAAATTCACGAAGTTTTCAGTATTGTTCTAAACCTTTTATCGTAAAATAATAATAATAGCCTGTTCTAAATATATATATATATATATATATATAATCATCACTTGTTCCTTCCTCCATGTGTATAGTCGAAGAAGCAAGAGTGAAGAGAAATTACTTTATTTGAGAAGAACACACGATTGTACTTGTATCGATGAGCTGGGTAAACCCAGGAATTGCAGACGAAATGTACTGAACCGTGCCCTGGAACGTCCTCTAAGGTGACAGTTTTGAGGTAGAATTGGCTGTGGTGATGATTCCGAATTATGAAGGCCCCAGGGACTCCCATGCTTTCCTCCCACTCGAATGTCATTGAGAATTCTGTGTCTGCTTGTTTTGCCACTGACGAAATGGTTGAACTCCAATTTTCCAAGTGTGCCACCTTTCCTAGCTTCCCTTTCAACCCATTTTCTAATAATATGCCAAAAAAAAAAGGAAAAAAAAGCTGAAATTTAGTTCCTTGTTCTTTGGGATTCAACTCAAAACAAATAAAACATAGTCAGAACTGAAATCTTGAAATGCCATAAGAATTCTAAAACTCCTAATCCTCAGTATGGTTATCTCTGTTCCTAGATGACCAGGTTGATTCAGGCCCTTTGCTTGTTGTTCACTCTTCACATGATGAAACAGTTTTACAAATGCGTATGAGCATGATCAAGTGTGCGAAAGATAGGGAGAAAGAGAGGATGACTTCACCTGGGTCAGGATTAACAGCACTGATGAGCTGGAGAGACACACCCTTGCCTATCAACTCATGAACCCTATCGAGAACGGAGGCTTTCGTGTCATGGAAATCCAACACCCCCTTCTTCATCAGAACCACTCTGCCTTTGATCATCCTGCTCACCTCCACCTTCTGAATATTTTTCTCCTTGTTCTTCACACACAAGAGTTCCATCACTTTCTCAGGTATCTCCGAGAAACCCATGGTTTTTGGTTGTATCAGCGGAGATCAAAATCTGCACATAGTTCAGTTGTAATATGTTAATAGAAACAGCACATGGTGGGGACTATATATAACGATGAGAAAGGCAGTTTTGGGTCTGAGACTCTGGGGAGACGTACTGTTCTCCGCAGTTACAAAGAAGTCGTCCTGGTTTGGAGTCGTGACCCAATTAATTGTATTTAGGCCGCCTCCTTTTTAATCAGTCACATATGGCTTCTCCCATGTGATTGGTTTCACAAGGGGAAAAAATGGCTTATGAAGGGCAACTTCGGGGTTAGTGTCTCATCTCATCCGGCCCTTTTAGGTACGTGTGTATGCGTTTGTATATGGCATGAGGTAAGATACATGCATAATAAATTACTATCCCATTGGAAACAGGATTAGAGAGGAAAGAATCAAGAATGAGGGGAGGGAGAGAGAGATTAATGTTTGGGACCCAAATGGGGTTTTCATCTTTATCTCTTTAGTAATGAAGAATTAAAGGATCTGATTCCTTCATCTCTTTGTACAGAGATTAAACCAGTTGGAATACTGTACTCGGAACAAATTTAATTGTCAGTTCAGTTCAATAGAAAACAATGTTGCAATCCTGGTAGATGGCATTAAATTCTCGCTTTGCACTGTGGTTAACATCTCGTCCACGTGGCTTCATTCCATTAGAAAGGATCACTTCAACTAGACATATAGTAATAGAACTATTGGAGTCTGCAGGACCAAGAAACTGGTTCATTAGCTGGGTGAGTTATAATAATTTTGTCCAAATGGAAAATGACAATAAAATAAAAACAAAATATCACCTAAACTTACATGCTACGGAAGATTTTGAGGAGCGGTTTGAAGTGGAAACCAATCAGAGAATGCCATTTGTTTATAGTTGCTTGGCTTGAACAACCATCCAATGAAATTAAGGAAAGGAAAGGAACATCGATAACACACGAACTGTCAGCCAGGGAAAGGCCAAGAATAAAAAGACAACTATGCCCTTGTTTTCGAGCACATCTTTCCCAGTCCTTTTCATATCGTACGAGGAGAAGCTGTTGGAAATGACCACACACGCCCAAGGTCATTTTTATTACCAAGATATTAAAAACAGACGGATTGGTTCCACCGATTAAGAAGGTAGTGATTCAAAATTTAATAATTTAATTGTAATTAAAATATAATTAAATTGATGATAGTAAAATTAAACAAATTTATTGTTATTATTAATAAGTTAATATTTATTATAATCATATTTTAAATTTAAAATATTTAATTAGTATTTTATTTTTATATTATTTATTAAATAAATTTATTATTAGTGATAATTATGTATCATAATAATACTTATATAATATCATAATATGAAAATAAAAAAATTATATAAAAAATAATGTTATTTAGTATTAAAAATAATATTATTTTATTTTAAAAACTAAAAAAAATTCTAATCAATTAATTAATAATTCACATCAGTTCACAGCCGATTTAATTGGTTTTTACTGATTTTAGAATCCTCTAATTTGATTTTAGAATCCTCTAATTTACTTCTTCATTTGAATTAGGTTTGGCACAGATTCTCGATCAAATTGATCAATTTGATTCAATTTTTGACACACGATCCATAATTAAAATATCCCTTTCAATGGAATATAAACACATTCATTATAATTTCATCTCCTTTTCTTTTCTTTCTTTCTCTTTTTTGTGAAAAAAATAAAAAGAAAGATTGTATTGATGAATGATGATGTGGTACTTACAATTACATATCATCATCATAAATCTTTCACAGCTTGAACTCATTATACCATATGTCCCTTGACTTTTGAATTATTAAGTTGCCCTGATCTGGAAATATGAACCATGCTTCTTTCTTGAATATTAAATATCAGTAACATGGGGAATATGAATTCCATCTCTCACAACTTCATCCACCCCGGTTACATTACGTAGGGAAGACCCAATTTTGATTTATATTTATAGTAAAGGCAAATTAACAATTACAGCCACCTTCCAGCTGCATTAATTTATACTACTCTTAAGGCTTAATTAGCCCCATGATTTTTACCTTGTAAGTAATTATTTCCTTAAGCGTGTCGTAAAAATGGTAGTAAGAAGAAAAAGGCCATGATTGATCAATGTGAATAACCTACTTAAGTTGTAGTAAATGCGAAAACAGATCAAAGGAAAAGAATGACACTAGATAGGAGAAGTCTATATATTTTTTGTTAAAATAAAATTGCGTATGGTACAATTAATCTTTTGGAGTAATCAATATCAATAGGAGAAGTCTATATATTTATGCCAAATAGCCTTATGTCTACGAATATATCTATTCGTCCTTTCATTAAATTTGGGAGTGATTTAGATGGAAAAAAAAACATGAAAACAAAAGTAGCATTATTTATTTTTATGTTTTTTTAGAAGGTAATTACCGTCGAAACACAGGAGTAATATTGATATTGACACTTTCGGATTTATTATAATTGTGAATGACTTAAGATGATTAACTTAATTAGACGGTCTATAAAGCTAGCTCCAACATAATATGTTGACTACTTGACAAATGTGTAGCCCGTGGCCCCAATAAACATTTCCTCCTGCAGCAAACTCGCGCGCGTGTGCGTGTGAGCTTGGTTATGGTTGGTGGGGGAAGCCTCATGGAAAGAATGGGGAAGAAGTGTTTTTATTTTTCAAAAAGGAGGGTTTGACAACTAATAAAAGGTTAAAGAGAGAATCAGAAATGATACGTAAATATATTAATTTATTGAAAACGAAATTTAATTCTCCATATCTTCTTTTTTTATAGAAAAAAATTCTCCATACCCTGTATGTGTGTAACTACTCCCACTCAGATCAGCCCCATCTCCATGGACATGAATGATACGGCATCCCCATGGGCCGCGTGGTAATTGTTTTATTTCTCTTTAATTACACCACATTAAAAATAATAATAATTTGAACAACGCGTACGTGTTTTGTGAAGAACTAAAGTTTAAAGGCAAACCCGCCTGCATGTAATCAATAATCGTATGCTTCATTTTTAACTCTGGATCTTTCCATAACGTCATTTATCCTTTAATTTAATTATTCATTACCACTAAACTTTTTTTTTCTTTCTTGTGTTTCCCTTTCACCTCACCCTATACTCACAGTACTTACTAATAAGATTTAAATTCACATTCTTACTAAACTTGATTAATATAAACATATTTATTACTTGTGTGATCCATTTTTTGTTATTGATAAAAATTAACATCATTAATATCATAACACCCCCTCCCTCCATTCCAAAATTTTTGTTGTTTAATGTTATGGCACATAAATTAAGAAATTATTACTCATTGTATACAATAACAAAAATATCTTCATGTAGTTAATATATTATATTATAAATAAGATAAAAGGAAAAAAAATTAATAATAATAATAAATGAGAATATAAGTGATAAATAAAGTCTTAAAATTATAAAACAACAAAAATTTTAAAATAAAATGAAAAATCTAAAATGATAAAATTTTTGGAAGGTAAAAATTAGAATATAAAAAATACAAGCAATGGCAGTGTTTGATTATATGACCACCGGTTCACTACTACACACACATAACACATTAGAGTTGTGAGACTGAGAAAGGATAGGACACCTTTGCACGTACATGCATTGGGACGAATTTGGTGCATATGGCCCACCCCCTAAACGTGAAACATGCCCTATGTACAGCCTCCAATTAAAAAAAAACAAAGCTTTCAATGTCGCAATCATTTCGCAACTCTAGTCTAGTACGTACTATATCATCTAGCTAGGGCTTATATTTGCTGGTGTTGTTGACATTTATCCTTTGCTTTTTAGATATTTTAAAAAATCATTTCTGACAATTACAAACATTTAAAATAAAAATCATATTAGAAAGCATCTTCATCAATTAATGTTATTCTTACCATCAGTCAAATATTGAATTTTGTAAGCATTTTCCTTGCGAGCGTGGTGCAATCAAAATTAATGTGGATGGAAGTTATTCTCAAATGAAGGAGGCGGGGCGGGCATTGGTGTTATATCTCATTCGCTAGCTTCATCTTATAATTCAACTCCAACTTTTAAAAAAATAAATCAAATCATCAAATTAATCCTTTCATTATTATTATTAATCTATTTCATACAAATGTAAGACTTCTCACTCACTTTCAGACTTATCCCAACAAATTTGTTAGTCCTGATTTTAAACAAGCGTCAAAAGAGCCATGATGCATGGTGTTTTACCTATCGAAATGTGGAGACTAATTATATATTTAAATCAAATTACAACGTCTATTATTCTTATTAGGTTTAATATACTGTTACTTATATTTTTCATTGCCGTCATGTACACTGCGCATATGTTATCCTATTTTTATAAGTACCCAAAAAATGCCTTCTTCTCTTTTATTTTTATTTTCATCTTCGTTTTGCATATCAGTTAATCATTCATTATGATCACCTTAAATAAGATTAGATTTACATGGAACAAGCACTTTGGGGAAAATTTCACAATAAATAAATGCCTGCTCAACAGTTTTTGCTCATTGTTTTTTGGGCCAACACTATTTACTGAGTTAATCCAAGCATTCAGCTCCAAGCCTCCAATTATTTGCATTCGCGCACGTACATGGGTCCAAGGGATTGAGGTGATTTTGATGGACTTTATGTGTAAGTACTTGGGCTTATATTGGGCCGCATCAGAAGCCTAATTAGCGGTCTATAATGGCCCAATTTTGTGATTGTACAGGCCACTTCTAGAGCCGACAATGGACCAAGTCCGATAGGTCAACTTTTTTAACCCAATAAATTAGACAGGTTAAACTTTAAAAAATGGAAGTCCATATAGAAAATAAACTTTTGGATTTGAGCCCGTCAAACTCATGGCTCGGGTGAACTAACCCGAGTAAACTATAGGTTAGCCCGTTTGGCTCCCCTTTTTTGTTTAAGTATTAAAAAACACATATTATTATATTAATTAGTAATATAGAAATGGTAAAATTTAAATATTATATTAATTTTTTATGAATGATAATTAAAATTAGTTATATTAATTTAAATAATTATATTAAAAAAATAAAAAAAAAACATAAAAAAATATTTTTAAAAAAATACAAGCCTGCAGGACAACTCCATAAGGGTTCGGACTTATAAAACTGAGCTTCTTTTAGCAATCGAGCTTTTTCTGCCCGACCTGTGGTCGGCTAGCCTGTATAGGCCAAGTTGGCCCCATTTTGCCAGACTAACTACTTTAAACCTCAGAGCTAGAATTTCTTTCACTGGGTATTTGGACCAAGAAAAGTGAAGATGAAGAAAGCCCAAATACACACAAAAACACACACACAAATAGAGAGAGATGAAGAAATTTATGGCTAATAATCTAATTTGGGTAATAAATACATATTTGGCTAATAATCTATTGACTCATTTTCCGTACAACACATTTCAAATCTTTTGATAATTGGAATCACAAGGGGAAACCAACCCTTTCCCACAGCAGACGGCACCACAGGGACGAAAAGAACACACACACAGCGTGAGAGTTGGAGGGAGAGTAAAAGAAATTGTGAAATGCAATGCAAGATAACCATCTTTTGTTTTGGAAAAAAAAATTGCCACGAAATCTATATATCTGTATGGTATAATCTATAAATTGTGTGTTAAAAAAAATCAGATTGATGCATTTGGCTTGTACACTGGGGGGGGGGGTGAGTTTTTTGTTTTAATAAATCACTATAACTATTGTCATATAAAGATAAGTTAAAATCATATAAATTTTTTTATATAAAATTAAATATATTACATACCTTACAATTCTTCTCTATATGATTTCATATTTTAAAATTTATTAACAATCAACTTATTGTCAATACTTTTCTTACATATTAGGTTAGTGTGATAATCTCTCAACTTTCTTCTTTATTGGCTTAGGTTTTAGAAAAATAAAATAATTTTTTATAAAAATTATTTGAGAGTTTAAATCAGTTGAATTCCTTTTTTTGCAAAATTACCTCAATTTTGTATCTATTGAGTTTAATAAAGTTCTAATAAAAAATTTCAACTATGTATTAAAAAAATTTGACCTTAAATTGGGCATAATGAAGTCAAAATATTAAAATTAATGTGATTCAAATATTAAAACTTGAAGATATAATAAATAATTTTTCCAAATTGATGGGTGTTAACTAACCCCTTAAGTACTAATAGATTCACCACAAGGGCTATGTGTATTTTTTTATGGTAATTTTCAAATTAGTAGATCTCACAGAGATATTTCACTACATGAGATAGATTTCTAATTTTTCACAATGTTGAAATCTTAAATTATATATATTAAATTATAATTAACTAAATATATTAAGTAACTAATTAATTATGTACATTTGGTGGGCTCGTTGAATTTGTACACTTAATTCAATTTATTTCGAATTCCATTCAAATAAACACAATTTATTTCGAATTCCATTCAAATAAACACATGAACCTATTATATCTTAATATTGTAACTATGCACAAGGCAACCTAAGTTGAGCTTTACTTTGGATTGCAAATAGGGGTGTGCATGAGTCAGGTTGAGCCGGGCTTCACCCCGCCCGATACCAGACCCGTGCACATTTGGGCTAAACTAAGTTAGGTATTGGATCATGCCGATACCAAATAATTTTTTAAAATATTAAAAATAAAATAAAAAATTAACTTTATGTATTAACAAAAAAATTAAATTATTAATGTAAAAGCAAATTTCTTTAAAAAAATAATGTTAGGATAGAAATTAATTTTCTTAAAAATTATAATATTTACAACTATACATTATTTTGATATAATATTAAATTAAGAAATCAATTTAAAATTTTAAATAAAATTAAAATATCAAAATCTTAAAAATTTTTTCATAACAATCAAATAATAAATGTATTATATAAGATATATAGAAAAAAATCTTATATAATACATTTATTATATAAGATTTCGGGTTTATTTGCACAGCCCTAATTGAGGGTCATCCTCTGTTTTTTAAAAAATATCTGCTCTTTTTTTGTCCTTTTTATTTGCTTGGGAATTTCTGTGGAAACCACAGGAACCCATTGAGTGACTAACTGAATTTTTGTCCACTTCATCGAGGGTATCAAATATCAATTACAAATTTAGCAGCTGTGAAAAAACAAGAAGCATATTAAAAGACAATAGAAGCATATACCTGGGGGGAAGAAAGAATAGAACGCATATTCCAAGAAATATGTTGATTTGGATGAGTGATATTCCTTCTTCCTCTGGGCTTTCTTAGCATTTTAGTCATTATCATGGATAGTTCAAAAAGAAAGAGAGTTGGATTCCAGATTTAGATTGGAAATTTAGAAGGATTAAACGTAGTAGTGTTGACGGTGAGAATTTTAAAGTGGATTATACATTAATTTCTGTTTTCTGTTTTGGCAAGAGAAACTAGTAACATGAAATCAAATATGATGATTATAACTATGTTGTCAATTTTGTCTTGAAGCAAACAGCATGTACTGTGAACACATGCTTTGGATAAGCAAATGCAACATCTTAAACTGGAGAGAAATATATATATATATATATATATATATATTTATATGTATAAAAAATTGTCTCTTGTAAACTAATCATTTGCTATATGGGGAGATGTTAAAGTTTGGGTCTTGGCCAATTGTGAGTGTGCCATCTTCAACCTTTTTTTCAGTAATAGTACATTTTCCGTTTTAAAATATAAGTATAATTTAATTAATTATATAAGAACTAATATAAAGGTAATTTTGTTTATTAAATTTATTAAAAAATATTATTTTCTAATATTACTCTCATTTAATATATTATATTTAGAGTCTACATAATTCTTATATATTTACTACCTTTTTCACATTACAGAGACAATGTTAAAATAGTAAAAAATATTTAATATTATAAAAATTACTAAATGAGACTTATATTTTAAATAAAAAAAATTTAAAATAAGACTTATATTATGGAATAATTGGAGTATTTAATTTTGAGACATTGCGTGGTGAATCAATGTTGATCAGATCACTGCTTAAATTTGTTTGGTTTTGATCATTTCGTTTCGCTTCCATCAGCAAAGGTTGACTTTTAAATAAGGAAGGACAAAGCAATAAGGCTCTTCAATGTTTTTGTATTACTGATGAAGCTATTCCCCATTGGTGGGGTGGGGTGGGGTGGGGTGGGATGGGAAGGGAAGGAAAGGAAAGGGGAAGAAAAAGTGACCAATTAGTAACAAAACGGTGCGTCTTATGTGGGAACTCTTGTTGCTTGGAAGGCAATTCTTTTCATAAAAGTTTGTATTAATCACTTCACTGACACTTCATCTTAGCTTTCATAAACAGCATTACCAAAGAAAGGTATCTATCTCTTACTCCCGTTGTCTTGAAATGCGTCACAGGTTTATAATATATATATATATAATTAAAAAAAGCATATCCTAAATAATCATTTCATATAAATATTAATCAGTTTATTAAAAAAAAAATCTTAACGGTGACTTTATTGTCAACTTGCCAAAAGTCATAACGTATCCCGCGTGAATAGTAAAAACCTTAATCCCTTAATTAGCAAATGATTGGGGTTTGGGGATTGGATTTCTGACTTTAGGGTATGAAATAAAAATGATTAGAAGAGGTCAATCATTTGTTCACTGTATCATCTGGTAGTTTGATAAAAATTAATCTTGATTATCGGCAGCGGAGATATTGCTAGTTTATTTTAAAAAAAAAATCATAACAAACCCACAGTAATCATGCACGTGAAAATAAACATTATGATTGGTGCTTACCTTTTACTGGTTGGCTATTTATTGATTTCATGATTTATTAAAACTCGTCTAGTGTTTTTAGGAAAAAATTTAAATAAATACAAAAAAAAGATATTTTAAAAAAGTCACCCCAATTCACCGTAATTTCAAAAAGTACCAAGATTTGTAATTGAATTTAAATTTAAAAAATATTGATGAAAATGCTCTTCCCCTGTAAATGATCAATTTGTAGGTATAATAACATATTTGCAAGTAATAATAGCATATTTACAAGTTATAATAATATCATTTGTAAGTGAGTCTATTTCACTTATAAATATACTATTATCACTTACAAATGAATCATTTATATGGGAAGGTATTTTCATTTTTTATTTTTTCATTTTAATTTCAATTACAAATCTCAGTAATTTTTGAAATTAGAGTGAATTAGAATGGTTTTTTGAAAATATTTTATTTTCTTGATATTTATCTAAAATTTTCTCATTTTTTATGATTGTCAAAGAGCCTTGTGAAAAATGCAAATTATTGAAGTTTAATATAAGACATTTTTTTAATCTGATTACACAGAGTAAGAATAAAAGTTAAAGTTAACTAATTATCTTATTTTTTTAAAAAAATTTTAATATTTTTTTAAAATTATTTTTATTTATTCTTTTTATTTTTTACTTTAAATATATTAAATAAATATTTTTAAAAAAAATATATAATAAATACTATTCATATATTATAAAAAATCTTATTTTTAAGATGAAGGGAAAAGGTTCTAGAATCTTTGTTATAGGTAGCAGAGATAATGTTAGTTTACTTTTTTTAAAAAAATAATAACATATCTACAGTAATCATGCACGTGAAAATAAACACTATAGTCGGTGCCTACCTTTGACTGGTTGGCTATTTCATGGTTTATAAAAGCAGTCCAATTTTTCTAGGGACAATTTTAAATAAATATTAAAGAAATAAAATATTTTAAAAAAGTTGTCTCAATTCATCCTAATTTAAAAAAATATCAATATTTATAATTATAATTAAATTAGAAAACAAAAGATAAAAATGCTCTTCCTATGAATATACCCATTTATAGATAATAATAATATATTTATAACTGATAATAATACATTTGCAAGTAATATGCATTCAAGTAACACAAACTTACTTGCAAATTTTAATAGTATCATTTGCAAGTAAATCTATTTTACTTACAAATATATTATTACCACTTATAAGTGAATCATTTGCATAAGGAAGATATTTTCATCTTTTATTTTTCAATTTTAATTCCAATTATAAATCTTACCCTCTCTAGTCCTTAATATAAGACCATTTTAACCGAATCACGCGAATTAAGAAAGAAAATTAAAACTAATTAACTACCTCAATTTCTATGAAAATCCCAATATTTTTCTAAAACTACCCTTATTTAATCTCTCTCTTTCTTTCTTTACATACATTAAATATGGCCATTTTTTAGAAATATATAATAAATACCACATCGTATATTGTAAAGGATCTTATATTCAGGATCAAGGTAAAAGATCCTACATATAGAACCGGAGAAAGTAGTACTTTTTTTGAATTAGGGTGAATAAGAATAAATTTTTAGAAATATTTTATTTCTTTGATATTTATCAGAAATTTTCTCATTTTCTATGGTTGCCAAAGAACGTTATGAAAAATACAAATTATTGAAGTTAAATATTCTATTAACAAATTGAACTCATGGAATATTTAGTTTTTTCACTTAATAAAATCGTCTGCAAGCATGATTATTCTCGTTTTTCTTTTTCCGTTTTCAATTAAATTGAAACATGTATTGTAAGAACTTTTTCCCCAGCATAATATTTTAAAAGCTGGGCGTTTAATAAAGGAAATTTAAAAAAAAAAAGAATCAACTTTATGCAAATAGGTCCTATAATGCTTATGTGGAACAAAAGTACCACTTGAACAAAACTTTCAATTATATATTTTTATGACAAAGAAGTTATAAAAATAATATAACATATACTATCTATCAGTTAAATTTCTCCACTTACAAAAGATATTATAATAAAAAAAGAACTTATTTTGAAGAGCGTTTTAAGGTCACTATCTTGTGGAGGGTGATTCACATTGAAAAGGTGCATACTCGGGAAAAAAAAACAAAAGAAAAGCACAGAAGAAACAGAAAAAGGGATTTATAAAAGGAGCATATATTCCAGGGAATAAAGGATGCCCTTGGCCCAAGGATAACTCAAACAACTTTGGATCGAATTTGTTCCAAAAGTTTAAAACTTTATGTTTTTGAAGATAAATTTCAATGAATACAAAATAAATAAATAAATTTTGCAAGTAGTGCATGAATATCTTAATTTCAAATCTTTATAATTTTGCTATAAAATATTTCATATCTATTTTTTGTATGAGTTACATAATTTATAAATAATTAAGCATGGTTTAATTAAAAATATTTTTATGAGATTTTATAATATTGAATAAATTTATTTTAAAAATCAAATATAATCCTAAACTGTAAATTGAAGATATTACTTAAAAACTAAATCCGAACTTCTGTCCAATGAGTTATAAGTTTTTTTTTTTGGGTAAAACAATGAGATATAAGTTAAACAAGAAGTAAATATTGAAGAAGAAAATGGTTCACCTGTGTTAAATTAATTGTTTTTTATAACCTTTAAATTAAATGTTTTACACTTTATATTTAATCCAAAATATTTTTGGAAGAATAAAACGTTAAAACATGCAAGTAAAAACATTTGTATGAAACCAAAACAAAAGTGTTATTTATTACTGAACAATTTTAGTTTCAATTCAAATTCAAATTAAGATTTATCCATTTCTATTCATCGGTTGCATTAAAATCTTAAAAGTGGATCCCCACTTCTAATGGTTTACGAATCTAGTTCCATTGGCACTTCTTATATGTGCTCGCTGATCTACTTCTAAGTTACAAGGTATTAGGATATTTACCTTCAATTTGATTTAAGAAATTTAAAGCGAAATACAAGGTATTAGGATATTTACCTTCAATTTGATTTAAGAAATTTAAAGTGAAAGAGAAAAAAGGGAAAATTTTTAATTTCATTTTTCTTTCTAACGAAATAAGGGGAGGGAGTATCTTTCTCTTCCTAGACAATAGGGAGAGAAGGAGATAAGAAAGAAAATGTTTCTTTCTTTTTGTTTGATTTAAAAAAAAATAGAATAACAGTTTTTTCTCCCTCCCCTCCCCCTCCCCCTCCAAATCCAAATTTTTTAAATCAAACAAAAATCCAACTATAAGCAAAAATACAATATATGTCTCACTTACTAGAATTTTAAACCCTAACAAGAAATGGTAGCGTCTTCCCTCATTTCCATTTCCTTAAGGAAAAAGAAAAATCTTAAAAGTGTCTTCACGTCATCTTTTTTTTTTTTTAAGGAATTCACATCATCCTTTTCATTAAAAGCAAGATTCATCTTATTTCTGTGGTTAAAAAAAAAGATTTATCTTATTTCTATATAACCTCAGTTATATTTTTAATAAAAAAATTTAAAAAAAATATGAATACTGTTTTTAATATTTTATTTTTATTCTCCAACTAACTATAACTTCGGATCGTTGAGTAGAGGATGACTATGATTCCCACGTATTTAGAAACGAGATAATATAATATAATATAATAGAATAACAAACGAGCAGAAGAACATGGTTTTGTTTTGTCGCCGGTATCTCTCCACCTGAGACACACATCAAAGAGAGCAAGCGGCAACGACCTCACCACCGATCAGTCTGGTTGTTATTATTTTAGATCTGCAAACGTAAATTCAACTGCTCGTAAAATCAAATACCAAATTGCTGGGTTTTCAAATATAGGACTTTACTCATCCTGTTTGTTTTTCTTTTGGGCCTATGCTGTGAAGTTTCAAGAGGAAAGAGGATACTGTGTAGCCTTTTTTTTATTTTTAATTTTAGTATGTGAGCGGTAATGAGTTCTGGAAGAGAAACAACTTTCTCCCCGCGACGCACTGTCATGTCGATCTCAGGCAAGCCATTTGATTTTCCGTTCAATCTTTACTGTTCTATTTTTCTCTTGTCTATGGGTTTTTGATCGTTTACGTTGAAAAAATCTTTTTTTTTTTGGCTATTGTTAACTGTTCACTTTGGAGGTAGATTTTTTCTTGGTTGATTAGTATCTGGGTCTGGGGAGTTTGCTAAGAAATTGTAGATTTGTAGTCCTTGATATTTGGATCGGTGAAGAAGGTTATACTTGTTCGTTTTTCACCGTCACTTTGAACAGACTGAAGGTTTTTGGCAGATTGAAGGGTGACGTATAATAGAACGGGCTTTCAATATCCCAGTTTCCTCAGTTCTTGGAATGCGTCAATTATAGTCTCACTTGTTGCTCCATTCAGATAGTCTAACAGCTTTACTCTTTTTTCTCTGACGGAGCTGCTGGGGATAGTGTACGATATTGCTATCAGGACTCCTTATGTAAGGATTTTTGTATTGTGATAGGAGATGAATTGTTCAAATTTTTGGTTCTGATATGGGGAAGGGGCAAGTGGGCACGTGTGGAATTGTTCAAGCTTCTGGTTCTAGATTTTTTTTTGGGGGGGGGGGGGTGGTTGTGTTGTGGCCTGCAGCGGGCAAGTAGGCAAGTGTGGAAGGGCCATTCTTTTTCATGGCGTTGATTAACTTAATAAGGTTGATTGGCTTGTGTTGGATAACTGGAAGGATATTAATCTGGTGCCTAGGCAGCTGTATAACTTTGTTGGAACTACATTTTTTAATTGACTGCCTGCTGCACGAGAAGCTAGAATTTAAGGTTACAATTCAGGAAAGGAGCTTTGAAGTCCCATTGTTATATGGACCTCCTTTATGTATGAATTCTTCACTTAGGATTACAAAACCTGTTATCCTGTTGTGCGTGCCTGCGCATCAACTATTCATTAATATCAAGTTGTTTTTATCGCTTGAACTGTTCATATCTGCAAAAATTGGTTGAAGACTTAACCATTCCTGAAATGTAGCCTTCTGGCATGCTAGCACCTCAGAATTTTATTTTTCCTCTTCCAACAGTGGCTGGGGGTGCTGGTGACTGTGTAGTCATGCTGTTTATTCTTCTATTACCAAATTTATTTTGATGGCTGTTTGTTGTTTTGCTACTGCAGCATGTGCAAAATGATTTCCCCTTGCTTTTCATGGTGAAGATTGTAGATTTTAATATCTCCATGCTCAATGCCACCTGTACCATTTCAGCACTTTTTTATCTAAATATATTCTTTCCTCTCTGACTGCTTGAGCGACGGAGGGAGGGCTGATTACTAATAAGTTTATAGATTGAAAACAAAAGACATTATTAAGATAACCATTAGGAGATAACATAGGGGTTCAGTTAGCTTATGGCATCAAGATAGATGTCACTAGTCATGCAGTTGATGACGAGTGGAACAGGAGTTACTGAACATCATTTGCAAAATTGTCAAGCCCTATATTTTCAACTAGTGATCAAAAGAGAGATACATGCTCATTCAAAATGATGATTAGAATTTCTTTGTTTTGCAGGGCTCCGTGAAATGCACCAGCAGGAGCTAGAAAATATGACACTAGCCACACAACCCTTCAAAACAATAAAACTTTTCACATTAGCTATAGTACAATATATGAAGCAGACAATATTATATTTGTTGGCAAAAGGTGGGTGGCTTATGCTTTTCAGTATTGTGGTAGGGGCTCTTGGCATAGTGCTGATGACCATAGACGTTCTTCATGAAAAGGTATTTGCACATATTCTATGAGTGGCTTGCATAGTGACTAAAATGTCTGTTCTCTTGGCACCTTTAGAGACTCTATGTGGGATGAATTATTTTTATTCTATAAATGGATACATCAACTGCTTCTTGTTCTTGCAGCATTTTGAGGAGATTGTGGAATACTTTCGCTTTGGATTGTGGTGGTTGGCCCTTGGGGTTGCATCTTCAATTGGTCTTGGTATGAAAAATATGCTTAAACAAAGATCATCTGTTCCCCTTCCTTGATGAGCATACCTGATTATGTAATTCATTGTTAAAAATACATTTGATCTTTAGACAATTCTGGTATCTGCTCGTGGAAAACTTGTTTACGGTTTGTAGGCTTATTACCCTTAAGGATGTATCAGTCATCGTGCTAACATCTTGGTCATAAGTTTTTTGTGGCCCATGTATTTAAATTATTCTCCTCTTATACTTTTGTTTGGTGCAGGATCTGGTTTGCATACTTTTGTCCTGTATTTGGGTCCTCACATAGCTTTGTTCACGATAAAAGCAATGCAATGTGGCCGAGTTGATTTGAAAAGTGCTCCATATGATACAATACAATTAAAAAGAGGTCCTTCTTGGCTTGATAAAGAATGCTCTGAGTTTGGACCCCCATTATTCAAATCAGTACACAGTTCACAGGTCTCACTAAGCAGCATTTTGTCTCAAGTTCAGGCAGAAGCTATTCTGTGGGGTGTGGGAACAGCTATTGGGGAGCTTCCTCCATACTTTATCTCAAGAGCAGGTATAATGAGTTTATTGTCATCTCATATTGTTCCCTTAGTTTTACTGAAAGATTTTGAATGTGATATAATGATACTTACGGTTTGCTTTAGGAAAGATATGCCTCCTTGGAAATAATCTATCTACATCTAACTCGTACATATAATTATTCTGTACTTGGATGATGTGTTGCTCTGGAACTTTTGTTCTTCTTATGTTAAATTGTCTTTTCTCAAGCCTTAAAAAAATCTGTTATTATGTTTTTTTGTAATCATAAGGCCATCATAAGTTAACTGCTAACAAAGATTTTCTTATTTATAGGTCAATCGTAGTTTCTGGATTTTTATTTTTCTCATGGGTATCTCTGTTCAGTATATGGATATATATGTATGGATATATATATATATATATTAGACTCCTTCAAAATTTTTTTAAGTAACATCAAGTAGTCATATCTTCTGATGCCTTTGAGGTTTTATTTATTTTTTGAGATCTGGAAATAATTTTTATTGAATAGCACTTCAGAATAAATCAAGCTTGAATTTTGGGCTTTTACACTCCTTTGTATCAAAAAAGTCAAGCTTGGGACTTGGTTATGTGAATGACACAATTTTTTTGGTTGAATTAACAAATGGTTGTGTATATCAGATAAAATTTGAATTAGTGATAAATTAAACATCTCAAAATGCTCTGGTTGTATTTGCAATTGGAGAGAGATGAAATAAGGATTGAGGACTACATTCTAATAATCTAATTCTTGAAAATTATTAGATTTGACATTACTTATTATCACCTCCATGTCTCTATAAGTTTGTGCAATATTTGCCACGGGGTTCATCCCTGGTTTTGGAATCCATCACCATTTTTCTTTGAGATCTGGTTTACATGTCATATGATTTACTGTATTTTATGTTCTTGCACCCACTTTGCCCTGAAAATCTCTAGTCATTTGCTGCACTAAGATCAAATTTATATAGTTATCTAGAAATTTCTGACTCACATCTGTTCTGCCTCAGTTTCTGTGCTAACTTATTTTTATATCCTCAGGAATTTGATGCTTCGTTAAGTAGTTTCTTTAAGAATTGTTTCTTGCATACTTATAATAGTTGTGCTAATGCAGCACGCTTGTCTGGGAGCAAATTGGATGCCATGGAAGAGTTAGATACTGAAGATAGAGGAATCGTTGCCACACATCTGACTCAAATCAAGCGTTGGTTTCTTACACATACTCAACATTTGAACTTCTTCACCATTTTATTGCTTGCTTCGGTTAGTATGGACTTCATCTTCGTTATCAGGATGACCTTTTTTTCACTAAATGCACTTATGGTGGTTGGCTTCCATAGCACTTGCTTGACATAATCTGTAGTTCTTTAAATTTTCTTTTCTTTCTAAAGTAGCACTATTTATACTTGAACAACATGAAAATGGCATTGACTGCAATTATAATTCAGGTGCCAAATCCTCTATTTGACCTTGCTGGCATCATGTGTGGACAATTTGGGATTCCATTTTGGGAATTCTTTCTTGCAACCTTGATTGGAAAGGCACTTATTAAAACTCATATACAGGTTTGTGTTGTTTATATTAAATATAAGCAAAGACTAGGATGCAAAAGAATTAAAAGGAGAGTCCCTTAATTCTTCCCCCCCCCCCTAAAAGGCCGCTTTCTCTTTCTTCCTAAAGGAAAACAAGAAAGTAGAATGATCAGATCTTACTAGTGCTATATGCTGTTCTGTTTGACTCTTTTCTTTTTTGTGCAGACATTATTCATCATCTCAGTTTGCAATAATCAGCTTCTTGAGTGGATAGAGAATGAACTCATCTGGGTTTTCAGCCATATACCTGGTTTTGCTTCTGTCTTACCAACTGTGATTGCTAAACTCCATGCAGCGAAAGCAAAGTATGTGAAATCACACCATGCAGTTTCCCCAAATATCCAGGTACCGAATACATGAACTGAAATGTTGTTCTTTGTTTTTGTTTCTACATGGATTGAAAATGCCAAATTGGCTAGTATTGAATAAAACTTTCGAATTCTTGTTGCTTTACTTGATATATCTAAGTTTTGTTTTTCTTCTTTTGTTTCCTGTAATCATATCATCTCATCTTCAGGGGAAAAAGTGGGATTTCTCATTGGCTTCACTCTGGAACACTGTTGTGTGGCTGATGCTCATGAACTTCTTTGTCAAGATAGTGAATGCAACTGCCCAGAACTATCTAAAGGAACAACAGGAAATAGAAGTAGCTGCAATAACAAAGAAGTCCTCGTCCACAGAGTCTGTCACACAATAAAATGCCGGATATTCTGCTTGTGTTGCTTCTTTTTTTTTTCTTGGTTCCTCTTGCCAGCAGAAATATGGATATGCTGAAGTGCCTACTAGGAGCTTTTTATGGGTACATACGTACACGATGTGCAACAGAAGTTGCAACTTCACTTTGCTAGTTTAACTTCAGGCACCATTATTATTTGGAACGACTTCTAGATCTTAACCCAATATTGTTAGCTATTCTTGCTAGGATAGATGTATGGAACTCCTACTATTCTTTTGCAATTCAAGACAAAGCTATTGGTTCACTAACACTTACCTCTGAACTGGAAGACTCTCTCTCTCTCTCTCTTTCTCTGGCATTAATCTTCGTGATCTCATCTCTGAAGAGATATTAATTGCCTATGTGCCTACACAGTAGGCTGATTGGGCTTTGCAGCGATGGTCCTTTAAGTCGTTTGGTAAATTGTGTTGAATGCTAGAGGGAAGAAAGTTTTAAAAGATCACTATTCGCTACCATCATTTTTTGGGTTCAGTTCATATACATTCACTTGTCACATATGAAAATAATGTATAAGTTGAAGTTGAAAATAAAACGCAGGCTGATTCATTCTCCATGAGGAAAAAACAAGACTATGACAGGGAAGTGCGTGTGTGTGTGATTATGTTTTTTAATTTCCGGGGTGAGAAGTGGTATGTGCTTTTAAATGCGTAGTAGATGGGTTTTGCCGAAACAGGGAATACTAATGTTAGGATGGGCAATTATATTATAATGAAGTCACAGTGGCTGCATTATGGACTATAATATAATATTAGACATTAGCTTGATTAATTGATTTCCGTTTTGATAATCATTGACGATCCAACGGATTTGATGCTTGGTAGTTTAATTTAAATAATTAGAAGCAGCCTAGTCAGCAAAGCTATCAGAATTGGTGTCCATGTGGTTCAGATCATGGTTGCATTGAGCCTCTTATAATAATTTGATCATAAACCAATGAGAAAATGAGAGACCGGCAATATGTGTTATTATTATATACGCTATTGCCACAGCCCATAATAATCGTGTAGTTTATATTTCATGGTGCAATGCAGATGATAATATAAATTTGTATACGGAACGCATCTTAGACCCTGATTATTTATTTTCTTGAGACCATATCTAAAAATTAACGAATCAAGAAAGATCCTTTAACCAATATAATATATAATAAATAAAAGATATATGATTGAAGAATCAATATTACTCCGATTCCTTTTTATATTTATATGTGAGTTAAGGTTTTAATACATAAATTAAGAAATATAATTAATATATTACAAATTTTTAAAACTTTTTAATATATCTTTTAATAAATGGATAGATTAAAAAATAATTGATATTATGTTTACTTTTTAAAATGGTAGATAATAATATAAATAAAAAGTAATAATTTATATTATTTTAAAATTTACAAATAAAAAATAGATAGAAACAAAAATTTTATTTAAAAGTAAGGGGCGGTGTTGACTGTTGAGTGCATTGTTCTGCATTAGTGACTGATATGACATACTGCAGAAGCAGTAAATTACGTATTGAATGGAATTTGAATATTTAAAGGGGCCAACTATCCAAAGCTCATGAATTGTCCTACGCCGACCTTCATATTTTAATGTTCTCTTAAGGGACACACTATTCCACCAAACATGCTTCTCATTACCCTCAGCTTAACATCTGAGCCTACTATTATGCTTTTTTAATGTTCAAAGCGAATCTTTAATAATAATATCCTCACTGTGGTCCAAATCTTATTTTTAATTCTTCAAACGTAAATCCACGCATCATAAAATTCATAGGAATTCAGTTGTTAAATTTTTTATACAAAAAACATAACATGCATTTACAAAAATTATTTAGAAACGGATTCATTTAATATTTAGTTATGCAAACTATATTTTTTAATGAAAATTTAATAAACATGTATAAAAATTATAAAAAATAGATTACTAGGACAAAATTATATTTTTGGTTCCTTAACTTTGAAATAGGTTTTGTTTAGGTCATTTAATCTTGTTTACTTTCATAATAATCCTTGAATTTTTAAGAAGCAGATAAAAGTAACCTAATTCTTATTTTTTAAGTCCATTAAATTGGTGTTGGAAAAAATAAAGTCTACTAAATTGGTGAATAGAAAATAATGATTTTTTTTGCCAACAGAATAGAAAATGATGATTAGACATATTCAGAAATCAAGTCATTAATTTCTTTTACTCATATACTAAGAGTATGTCCAGTGACTAATCCCAGTCACTAATATTAATATTATTATGTGTTCATGAATTTTATTATTATAATTAACATATTTGTAAGTTTTAAAGTAAATAATTATTATTTGAAGTTAAATGATCAAAATAAGATTTAATTCCAAATTAAGGGACAAAAGGTAACCTTTTGCAATTAAAAATTTGTTATATTCGGGAATTTCCCCCTAAATTTAATAAATGATGAAGAGAGGATGAAATAAAGAAAAATAAGAGAAAGCTTTCAAATGATGGCCGTTGGGGGTGTTTTATTTTGGTTGTTGAGGGTGTTTTAATAAAAGACATATTTGGGGGATTTTTCTTATTTTAAAATATAAGAAATAAAGGAATGTTGTCGGTGTACTTAATTCTTTTTAAAAAACAACCCTACTTAAGGTTGAATGATATGGGAAATAGGTTAGTATAATTCCTTCTTATTAATTACATAATATAAAAACTATTAATATCAAATAAATTTTTTTTACATTTTTAATAAATTTAATAAATTTAATTGTTTTTACTAGTTTATGTGATGTGGTGTGGTGTTATTTTTACAAATTTAATGATTTAATGATTTTTTAACATTGTTCTTTTTCCTTTATATTAAGCAATAGGGGTAGGAGTAATTTACAGTGATGTTAATGACATGATGAGGTGAGATGATTAAAGACGATAGAATAGGATATAGTCAAGTGACTTTTGTGGCTAAAATCCTACTCTGTGGCAAATGATTGTGAGAATATTTTTCACATTTATTGGGTCATAAATTTGATTAAATCGGTACTTACTAGTGATATGATGATTGGTATAATCTCAATACTTTATGTATTAAATTTTAGTGACAAACTATTGAAATTTTAAACCCTGCCAAGATCTTGAACGGCTTCCCTCCTTCCTAATAGTCAAAGTGACGGTGAAAGGAGTTGGATTGATGAAATTAATTAATAAGAATAGAAATTAAGAGGAAAAAAGATAATTTAATACTCCATCCATAAATAATGACAGTTTAGAATCCCCAATTTAACAAATCACCAACAAATACCTAGATACCCCATTGGGATAAAAATAAAACCCAATGAATAATATTATCCCTGGAGTTAAGTCATAAAAAACGCATACACATTAAGCATACCTCTATTTTTAAGTGGTAAAAACAAAATTCCCAGGTGCTCTGAACTAATTTCCCAAGCGGGCGTAACTGGATTCCTAGGTGGACAATTCTGAATTTAGTGGTGCTTCGAACTTCATTCCTAACTGGGCATATCTCCAGTCCCAAGTGGTTTAAACTAAATTCCCACTTGCTTAGAACTACATTCCCAATTAGGCATACCTCCATTTCCAAGTGGTCTAAACTAAATTCTCAGATGCTTCCAACTACATTCCCAAGTGGGCATAATTGGATTCCCAGGTGGACAATTGTGAATTCTGTGGTACTTCGAACTACATTCTCAACTGGGCATACCTCCATTTCCAAGTGGTCAAAACTAAATTCCCAGGTACTCCGAACTAAATTCCCAAGTGGCGTAACTGGATTCGCATGTGGACAATTGTGAATCCCGTGGTGTTTCGAACTTCATTCCCAACTGGGCATACCTCCATTTTCAAATGGTCTAAACTAAATTCC
Source organism: Adenanthera pavonina (assembly GCA_026686845.1). NCBI lineage: Eukaryota > Viridiplantae > Streptophyta > Magnoliopsida > Fabales > Fabaceae > Adenanthera > Adenanthera pavonina. The sequence continues at coordinate 8,430,947 of JAIVEN010000026.1, read as the reverse complement.
TAGGTGCTCCAAACTACATTCCCAAGTGGACGTAACTAGATTTCTAGGTGGACAATTGTGAATTCCATGGTGCTTCGAACTACATTTCCAACTGGGCATACCTCCACTTCTAAGTGGTCAAAACTAAATTTCTAGGTGCTTCGAACTAAATTCCCAGGTGGGGATAACTAGATTCTTAGGTGGACAATTGTAAATCCCATGGTGCTTCAAACTACATTCCCAACTGGGTATACCTCCATTTTCAAGTAGTCAAAATTAAATTTTCAGGTGCTTTGAACTAAATTCCCAAGTGAGTGTAATTGGATTCCCATGTGGACAATTGTGAATCCTATGGTGCTTCAAACTTCATTCCCAATTGAGCATACCTCTATTTCTAAGTGGTTAAAACTAAATTCCTAGATGCTCTTAACTACATTCCCAAGTGGCCAATGGAGGTATGCCAGCTGGAAATGTAGTTGTGAGCAAGTAGGAATTTAGTTTTGATCATTTGGGAATAGACGTATGCCCAGTTGGAAATGTAGTTTGAAGTACCACAGAATTCAGAATTGTCCACCTGGGAATCTAGTTACACCCACTTGGGGATTTAGTTCAGAGTACCTGGAAATTTTGTTTTGACCATTTGGGAATAGAGATATGCCCGGTTGATAATGAAGTTCGGAGCACCACGGAATTCAGAATTGTTCACCTAGGAATCCAATTACGCCCACTTGGAAATTTAGTTCGGAGTACCTGGGAATTTTGTTCGGAGTACCTGGGAATTTTGTTCGGAGTACCTGGGAATTTTGTTTTGACTACTTGGGAATGGAGGTATGCCCAGTTCGAAATGTAGTTCCAAGCAAGTGGGAATTTAGTTTTGACCACTTGGGAATGGAGGTATGCTCGGTTGGGAATGAAGTTCGAAGCACCACGGAATTCAGAGTTGTTCACCTGGGAATCCAGTTATACCAACTTGGGAATTTTGTTTTAACCACTTAGAAATGGAGGTATGCCCAGTTAGGAATGTAGTTTTGAGCAAGTGGGAATTTAGTTTAGACCACTTGGGAATGAAGTTCGAAGCACCACGGAATTCACAATTGTCCACTTGGGAATCTAGTTACGCCCACTTGGGAATTTAGTTCGGAGCACTTAGGAATTTTGTTTTAAACACTTGGAAATAGAGGTATGCTCAATTGGGAATGTAGTTCGAAGCACCACATAATTCACAAATGTCTACTTGGGAATCCAGTTATGCCTACTTGGGAATTTTGTTCGGAGTACATGGGAATTTATTTCTCACCACTCAATATAGTTACACCTGGGAATTCAGACTTGATCAATTGGGAATTTTGTTCTTACCACTTGGGATTATAGTTTTATCCACATGGGAATTCAGTTTTAACCACTAGGGAATAATTGTCAGTCTGCAAGGCAAATTTGTGTAAGTGTAGACATCAGTCAACACAAGCATACACATTGAATTGTGACAAACGACTCACACTTCTTCAACTTGTATGTATTCAACTTGCATATGTATCATTCGTACATATATGTTACTTACAAAGACAACATTCCTATATCAAAGGTAGTCTTACCAATTTACAAGTTATCATTCATACATGTTTAGGACCCATGTCCCCAAAAAAAAATTCCTATCACCTATTTATATGCAGTGCCCATATCCAAAAAATTGACTTCCTCCCAACATTGGCAGTGGTACAGGCACACTTTGTGTTGTACAAGGTAAAGTATTGACTTCCTCCCAATAAGAATTCCCATCCTCCACAAAAGTATTCCCTGGCTCATAAGAAGGAGAATCATCTAATGAGAATCCTGTTATAGCCTCCATCTTGCATTCACAAACAATCACAATACATTACAACAAATTATTGATTGGACTCAGCTTCAAAAAAATTCCAATTTCATACAACTGAATTCCCATGATAGATATTCATAATTCCCAACTCTATATAACTATTTTCAGCATTTCATGTCTTATTTAATCAACATTGAAAAAATGTTCGAATTTGATTTGACTGAATTCCCAACTGAGGAATTCAGAATTTCCAATTGGTTCTACCTATTTTCAGTAGTCTAAATATTATTCATTATTCTCATTTTATTCCACAACTCAAGTATGACTAAACATCTAACCAAGAAAACTTACCCTTCTGAATGTTTCATCAGCGTCTCTATACTTTCATTTATGTTCCCACCAGTGTATACATGTGCAAATTCATCATTGAACCTTATCAATTTTTGAACTCCTTCATTGTTTGTAAGATCTATAAATGTTTTATAATCAAACTTCACTGTATACTTCACCTCAACTTCGTTACATTCATTGCCCATTATCGATGCTATCATTCTCAACAACTCATGATGCGTCATGCCTTCTCTTAACAACTCAGCATTTGTTCTCCCTCCCTTATATTGGATCCTATCATGCATATCTTTCACAAATTGTCCCCCAAAGTGAAAATAACAAAATACTACTTTTAATGAACTACTTGCCATTTCTGAATCAATCCTACAAGAAGTAACTATCTATTTGTTATAATTGATTTTGCCAAGATAAAATCATCTATCATAACAACTATTTATTAACCCACAATTCCCAACTAAAAATTTCAATCATCTTCAACTATACTAACTAAGAAAGAGTGGATTATAATATTTATTAATAATATAAATAAGTCAATAGTTGCTACGGACTATAGCAACAACAAAATTTCAGTTTACAAGGAAGTTTAGTTTTCAGCAAAATTTTCATGTACATAACAAAAATTTTCAACTGACACTTGCATAATTTCATACCTCTCAGACCAGTTTTCAGTACTTCTCCATACTGTAATTTAGAAAAAAAAATTAAGTTCAGTTAAAAACATCATACACCGTTCATAAACCATCTAAAGTATGATCATATGTAGTATTAACAAAATATTAAGCTGTATAAAATAAATGACAGTGCTTTACCCAATGTTTTACCCAAAACAAACCAATGTTTTATGAGTAAAGAAGAAACGAATGATGTGGCAAGGACACAGAATAACAATATGAAAGGATTGATGTATTTTTCACCACTAATCAGGATCATGCAAGTGTACAGGATTGATCGCAGTAATAAAAGAAAATTTCTAGAGTATTCCAGAGGTCGAACTCAAGGGAGGTAGTAAATTTATAGTCCAAACTTTTAATCCTAAAATTAATTGATAATGAAATTGATAATTCAAATTAAAAAGAAAAGAAATAGAAAACAAAATGAAGTCTGAGTTTTGATTCAGTTTTAGAAGCGTCAATGGATCAGGATTCACCTTATGAGATAATTAAATTTTATTTCTTAGTTAGACTCTATATAATTATAGTGACTGTTGTTTCTAAAGCGTCATAATTACCTCTCGGTCAATTAGTCCTAATTTAATTAGAATTCAATTCGCTTTCGCACAACTAAATTTTCTAATCAAACCTTGCAAACTACAACATATATCACCATGAATTTCTAATTCTATCTCTAGATTAGTTATTCATGTTTATCTCTCTAAATCTAAGTTCACTCTTCACCTCTGAGTCCATCAAGTTTACCCATTAATTAGATTCTATGGTGATCAAGTATAAAATTCACATGAATGAATAAAAGAGATAAATATAATAAAAAGATAAATTAAATATAACTTGAAAAACAAATTAAAGAGTCTTAACTGGAGAAACAAATCCAATCCATCCCAATCAGGCTACATCCCTACCCCCAACTGGGAAATTTAGCTACTCATGAAAATAGAAATTAAATCACAACTAAAATCCCAAATCATAGTGAAAATAATAAGAAAACAGAGTTATATTAGAGAAGAATGAATCTATCGCTAATACTCCCCGAATCTCCTTACTTTTTCTCTATAAGATGCTCCTAGTTGTTTCCAAATGCGTTTAGAACAGTGTTCTCTGACTTCTCAGTGTGTTTCTCAATCTCCCGTTGTGTTTCTATTGTGTATCCTTATATAGAAAAATTTTAGAAGCCCATAAAAGCCCAAAAGATCATAAAAACACATCAAAAATGTATTTCTACGGACCCCTATTGCATGACCCGGCACTGGGTGACTATAAAATCAATTAATACGGCACTAGGTGCTTTTAAAATGCGTAAAAATGTCAAAATTCGTGTTGACCCGGCGCCGGGTGGGTACTGTTGTATGGACAGTACACCTCTCAGCTTCATAACGTCATCAGCTCATGTTGATACTTTGAGTTTGATTTTCACAATGATAATGTTGGGATTTGGGAAAATTCAAAACATGAAAGTTGTAGATCTATGTCTTAGCTTTCCAACACATCTTAAATCACCTCAATCAGAGTTCATATGTGAGAGTTATAATTAAAATATCAAAGGGTGTCAAAACTTTTCAGCATGAATGATTTGTAACGTTTTTGCTCCGAATGCTTCCAAATGAACCTATAACATCATGAAACACAAAAATATGTAAAATCATGCTAAAATATACCAATGTAAACATATTTAAATATAATTTAGAGTTTAAATGTGGGTATTTTATATGTATATAATGGACATATCAACCACAAAGGCAGCATAGAAGAACAAGATGACACGAATGATGTATTTTTCACTAGAAGGGCACAATACAAGAACAAGATGGAAGGAATCATGATAGAGGCAGATGAGAAGAATATCATTGCCTTACCCAAAACCACTTGACAATGACACCAACATCTGCGGGAGAAGATTTTCTCGTCTTGGGAGTTGTCTTTTATGGACCTCTGTCTAGGAAGAGTTCCCACACGGTTCGCCTATTGTGCATGTGTTGTTTATGACCTAACTCAAGGAACAATGTTATCTATTGGGTTTTATTTTTATCCTAATAAGATGCCTAGATATTTATTAGTGATTTATTAAATTGGGATATTAAATTATTATTATTTATAGATGAGGGAACTAAACTATATTTTTATTAAAAGAGAAAGAAGAGAGGGCATCCTCCGCCCGCCACCCCCCCCCCCCCCCCGGGGCGGGGGCCGGGGGGGTGATAGGTCAGTGGGATAGATAGGGATAGGGAAAGGCTACCCACAGTTAATAATATGTAGAAAAATGAAAAGCAGAAAAATGAAAAGCCTGCCTATGAAGGTATGGTCCTGTCTCTATTCACACACATGTTCTCAATTCGAATGTTGGATCTCATTACCTACCAATGAAAGGGTGGGAAGTAATAAGGTTCCCGTCCACTCGGATTTGATATTTTTATCCCGCGCTTAATAGATTAGATTAGATAGGTCATCACCTCTAAATAATTATTATTATGAGGTGGGTTGGGTATGGGTTGCATCACCTCGGGACAAAAAGAGTGAATGAATGAAAGAGCATAATTACTGAAGTGCCCCCGGGTCAGGGAATGTACGTTGCCTGCCTGGTAAAGCGACGCCCACTGTGAGCGGTGTAGTGTAGTGTAGTGTATTGTGACACGCACAACACGGGAACTGGTGCGCCCCACCCCCTGTTCTCTCTCTCCCCCTCCATTTAATTTAAGTAATTATTTATATTTGATTTGATATGTTATTATGATAACGACATTTGCGTGAGCTGTGTTTGAGATCATGTGATGTGAGGAGGTAGCGTGGACTTCTAGACAGAACACAACACAACAGGAACCCTAAACCAACATAGTAACATTATAGTAGTACACCTCACACTCCTCACAGTCTCCATTTTGTGAGGTTGTTGTCTGTGTGTGACTCTGTCATCCAAAACCCCGCATCAGCTCCCCTTTGTTGGCCCCCACACATATCCCCCCTTTCTTTTTCTTTTCTGTGCTTTGCTTTCTGGAAAGCACTCATTATATTATAATATATATACAGAGAGATAAATATTTTTATTTGTTCATTTTCATCCCTCTCCTTCTCCTTTATACTAACAATAATGTCACATAGAAACAAAACATCTCTCACTTATGTCTTTGCCTGCTTGCCTCCCTCCCTCCCTCTAATCATCATGTCCTCTCTTCAATTTATCGGTTTCTCCCCTGTTCCTTTCTCTCACCAAATTCACACTCACAGGTACGTACCTCCTCCTCCTCCACTAATCTGCATATTCTATCTCTATATCAGAAATTGAAGATTATCCCATCAATCATATACACAAACTAGGATTAGCCTTTTCCACTCCACTGGAGGTGGGTTTCTGCAAATTCCCTTTTCCTTCCCCATCATCACTGATTGCTCTGACCTGGACTCAGTTCCACTGAGCCCCTGCCTCTGCAAAGTCACTGTTCAGTATTAATTTGCAATTCCCTGATGAAGAAATAACTACAAAGAATCATCATCATCATCATCAGGTTGAGCTTATTAATTGATAAATCATTTGCTCATACTGTCATGCTTTCTTGAGTGGAGGTGTCTGGTTGGTTCATATCAGGGAAAGGACCCCATCATTCTGCCGTCCTGGCCCTGCTTTCTCCGTTCCATCATTTGCGCACCACATAGCATTAGCTACGGACGCGGAACAATCATCTCCTTTTTCTTTCGTGTCCAAAAGAGAAAAGTAGTACTTGAATTGAAGTCAACAATACATAAATGTTACTACTAATTATTACTGTGCAGTGATATACTACAGTAGTCGTAAACAATATGGGTAAGAGACTACTAATTGCTACGAACCAACCATATTTATGGCGTATGAGCTACCTATTGTTGGAATGGTGTGCCTGGTGTTAGACTGCCCTCCATAATGATACGTGCTACTAAAAAGGAGGAACCCATAAACCCCTTGTCTTCTCAATTCCCCACTGTACGTGTTCAAAGAAAATTGTGATACCTTACAGATATATACAGTCAAGTCAACATCAAAATGTCAACAACTCCTACCCCAAGTCATTACCTGTCTCCCAACTGTGACGGACTTTGATCTCTACCCCTCTTACGTGTGGATGATAATATCTTTACCGGAGGAGTGCTTATGTATAGGATACTATATTCTTACTCTGATTTAATTTTCGGTTACTTTAAATATATTATGTTTTAGTAATTCAAAGGCTCTCCTTTTGCTACCAATATAGTTGGGAATTGGGACAGCGAGAGTTGTACACTAGACTTCATTTCATTGCTTTCAATTTGTTAGAGCTATCTAAAAAGTATTTAATTTTTATTCTTATTTTTATTTTGCATACATACCCACCCACCCATGTATTAGGCAATTGCTAAAAGGCTCATGGGACTAATGTTTGGTCCGCAGATGGGTCCTTCCCAAAGTGAGAGCACAAGAAGAAGGACACACAAGACATTGTCTTTTAGAGATAGAGTTCATCTCTGGGGCCAATCCCAACTGAACGTCTCTGTATTTGGCCTCTCCACAAACAAGCACATAAAAAGTGAATAACTTCTTTACCGTAATTCCCTTTCTTTTACTTCCACTCTTCCCCAACTTCCTAAAAAAATAAATAAATAAATAATAATGAAAATGAAAAATCTGCTTTGAAACAAATATATATTTTACTATGACTTCTTACTTGATTTTATATTATATATTTCTTCCAGCCCTAAACGTACAATTTTTTACTTTGATTCTAAATATAATATTTTTTTCAAAATATGAGGCAATATTTATTATATATTATCATAAAATGTCTTTACTTAATGATGAGAAAGAGAAAGAGAAATAGAAAAAAAATTTAATAATGATAATTTTTTAAAAATATTGTAATTTTTTAAAAGATTAAGGTAATTAACTAATTTTAACTTTTATTCTTAATTTATGTAATTTAATTAAAAATATTTTATATTAAAGATATGAGAGAGTATATATTGATGATTAATTGAATAAAACGTATGCACAATTTAAGTTATTCTGTCTTATCGTTGGATCTTATAATACAGGGCACCGATCGGATTTATGCATACGTGTCAAATCTTTTAAAATGTGCATATGATTAGGTTGATTGAACTTATTTTATATTTGTTAAATTGCTAATCCGCCCGTAATACTCAAAGCCCCTACATATTAATAATATATCCTAATTATAGAAAAAATAATTCTTTCTCTCTCCAATGTGAATTATATAATTTTGTAAGTTAAAAATATATGTAAATCATTGTGAGGTAAAAAATATTATTATATCTCAGAAATAATAAATAACTGATAACAAAAATAAATTTTACAAATTTAATATTTGTTCTAATCTAACCTAAATATTAAAAATATTCTGTTCATGAACATAGAATAAATTGCCTAATTCAGGCTCATCAATAGTACTATAATATATATATATATATATATATATATTATATAATAGCTTGAGTAAGAATGATAATCAACATAATAATATCGTAGGAAAGATAAAGCTATGATATTTAAGGAAACAGGTAAGAGCCACGTGTAAGATACAACAGTAACGAGACACAACAGTATCGAGACACACGTTTCTGCAAATCACATTTTTAGGGAAAATTAAAATTTTAGTACCTATAGTTTTTATTGACTTTGAAATTGGTCTTTATACTTCAATTTTTTTTAAATTACTCCCTAAAGCTTGTGCTCTTAAAGGAGTTGATCCCTAATTTTACATAGTTTGCATCAAGGATTGCCACATGTCATAAATGCTGTTAAATATTCTTATGTGGCTAATAGAATTGTGACGTGAAATGATTTTTAATCATTATCTCACCACTTGTACATTATTTTAACTTCATCTTAAGCTTGAAATGCATCACTTATGAAATGTATCTTTGGATAGCTAGGTAAAAACACATTTACGGTCCAAAAATGCATAACCTCTGTAAGTTTGCTAGAACTATGTTGTCTACCTCAAAGATACATGGAATACCAATCAAATTACCCATTAGTTTTCAAAAACACTCAGTAGAGTATAACATTAAACGATATAAAACGCAAATGTAAGGACCTAAACACCAAACCCAAAAGGAACTCACAAAAGGGGAGAGCAAGGAGATAGGATATATTCAAACTAGTAGAAGTTTATAAAATTGACTTTGTTTATGGCAACAACAAAAAACTAGTAGAAGTATTGTTAATAAATTGGATTTTAAAGATGAGAAAAACAAGTGAAGTTAGTGGGATTTTTTTTGGAATATACCATCATGAGAGCTCAACACACTTAAAAAGTAAAGAAGATATTATGCAATATGGAAATGTAGCTCAAAAAGAGATGGGACATATAATTAATATTTTGCTATTTCTTCACCCTACAAACTTGCCTTTTTGTTGTTTTTCTCTTATAAAATAGAATAATCATAAAAGCTTTTTAAAATTGGATAGAGATAGGATCTCTTTAGACACAAGGTGCATCTTTGTCTCAAAAAAGGGGAGAAAAAAGAAATCTAATCTGCCACCTTGAAATTGACTAAACTTGGGTGATTATCTTTTAGGTTTTTTTTTTACATTTAGAATTTATTTTTTATCACATGTAACAAGCACCCACTTGTATTATTAGATGTAATTGAGGCTCCTTAATTTATTGTGATATTATTATTGTACAAGCATCCATTATTATTAGGAGATTGTAATATTTATAATATTATTTAACCTCGTTGCTTATATCAAGCAAGCATTAGGGTTCAAAAACATTATTATATATATATATTAAAAAATTAATGATAATAGAATTAGAGCTCTCCATTATGGAGATTTAAAAATATACTTATTACTTTTTGCTGTTTCACGCTATTTCAATAATATATGTGATAAGTGTGTAATGTTATGGTGAAAGAAAATGGAATAAGATTTAAGAAGCAAAGATTTACACTATTAATGCTAACTGGAGCAAGGGGAGGTGATGAGAAAGCAAACGAGTTAACCGAAGGCAAAGACAATGTTAGAGGAGGAGATGATGACTAAGTTGGAGGAAAAAACTAAAACTAAGGTGATATAAGTTTGGGGAGAGGGTGGTGGATATCCTTTTCTCTCTTGAAATCACGTCTTTGAATTTCTTATCGGTGTCCCATATATGATAGTTAATAAGTAATTAAAATTTGCACTGATAGCCACATAAGAATATTTAACAACATTTATGACATGTGGTAGTCTTTGATGTAAAAGATATAAAATCAGGGATCAACTCCTTCAATGGCACAAGCTTTAGGGAGCAATTCAAAAACAAAATTAAAGTATAGGGACCAATTTCAAAGTCAGTGAAAACTATATAGACTAAAAATTTTATTATCCCCACTTTTTATATCTAATCTATAGCATATCTGAAATAGGGCCACAATTTTTTTTTGGGGTGAAGGGCCCACAATAATTTTAGAACAAAACAAATGCTGCCATCTTGCTGAAAATATATACTACCTCCTCTTTAAAATATAACTTCTCTTTTAAAATTAATTTTTAATTCATAATATAAATCCTATTTAGATAAAATTAAAAGTATTAATTATTTTTTTTAATTTATCCATATCTTATGAGAGGAAAAATTGTCTTAAAAATTATTCCTATCAAGGGTAATATTGAAAAATAATATAATTTTTTTATAAATTTAATTAGTTTAATTCCTTCTTGATCTATGTGCAATTAATCAAATAAGACTTATATTTTAGAGAGAGTATCTTTCACCTCACCCTTCTTTTTTGTAGCCATTACTTACTCATTGAGATGATATAAATGAAAATGAGGAAAATTTTATCCAAGGATCCCACTTCTATAAAATTTAAAATAAAAATTTTATATACTTAAATTAAGATAACATGAACTGTAAATAATACTTCATTGAATTTTAGTCATATTTGTTTTTACTGAAAATTGATTGTATTATTACAACTCAAACTTCCTAAACTTGTAATCGATTTTTTTAGAGTTTTTACATTCTATTTTCAAAATTATCCTTTTTCTTTCATTTCTCATGGAACAACTTTAAATAATGATACAACCTAACTTTGAGCTTATTACAACTAAAGTTTGGTATTATCCTGCTTTTTTTTTTTTTTGTGGCCACCTGTTACCATCTTGCTTATCTCATCATTTCTAATTTTACAGAAAACTCTCTTCAATATTGAATATTACTCAGGCTTCTTAAATTGACAAGGAACTTTTCAAATTATGACAAATCGATCTTAAATTTATTAGCACACTACTCAATTCTCGTAGATTGAGAATCTTCATTACAACTTAGACTTCTGTGTCAAACTATATATATATATATATATACAGTCATTACTGTCAAATTCCCCAATTTTGAGTCACCTCTTGCATGAGATTATTTGATGTAATGGGAATGCCATTTGACATAGATTAATGGCACTGAAGGGGGTTTCATATTTCTCCAATTACACAAGGGAAGTTGAAACACGAAGGACATGATAAATGTCAACAAATAATCCATCCCTGCAAGTTACTGAATCAGAGTTTCATTACTATAGACAGCAAAAATGACATAACATCAAAAAGGAAAAAAAAATGACATAATTAAAAGAGCAAATAACAGATAATTTACTATGCACAAACAGCATTCAGGTTCCTCCCACCTTTCAAATGGCATCTTAGCTATTCTATACTCTCACTTTTGATTTACACACGTCTGAACTCCTGGTGAAAAGAAATTGTATTGCATAGCAATCACAGCAGCAAAGAAGAGGGACTCAAATTTGTGTGGGTAACTCTACTATATTCTGCTACAATGATACATATTTCATGCTCTTCCATATAGATATGTCAAGATGTTTCCTGCTCCTCTTTCTAGTCTAGAAAACAACAAAAATAATAAGAGAAGTGAAAGGAGAACAACCAACAGGAGAACAAAAATGTAGGAATACTTCCATTACATCTCCGAAGAAAGGAAAGGCGGTTCCTGCCCTCCTTTCCTTCACGTTGTTTCATCCTTTCATATTATCCTGCCAACAAGAATGTGTCCAAAAGCAATTTCCCCCCACATCAATCACCTCTCAAAAGAACAAAAAGAATCTTGATTAGAGTTCTAGATCAACCTTGTCAGATTATAAACACTAGTGTACAAAGATTACTACACACGCCTCCCTTCAGGCACATTCCATACAATTTGACAGACTTTCCGTCCAAAATTGTGAAAAGTCTCTTCCCAAATTCAATTCATATCCCGAGGCCGTGGCATGCTCATACTTGCCCCTTCCATCTCTGTCAAATGCGCAAATTGAAAAATGGCACGAACACCATTAGAAAGACACCATCTTCCAATCCAAAAACCTCATCCAATTCACAACCATTTTACTCGGATTGCTTTTCCGCGCTGTCTGCCATATGCACAGGGGAGTAAACAAACAGTCCATATCATTTTTACTCACCTGCAGGTTGTTTCTGCTCTGCTGGCTTTACTTGAACTGCAGCTGGTCCTGCATAAGGGAAGCCCGTATGAACAAACTGGTGGTGATTTCCAGATGATTGTGCTGCAGTAAAGTGTACAGGATGCATGAAACCTTGGGTCGATAAGCCACCACCTTTCAAATTGCTTACTGCTGCTACCTTAGAAGAATCAGTAGAGCTGGTATTAACAATTGTAACCGAAGGACTGAAGGACAACATGCCATTGGAGGAAGTGCCTGATGAGCTTTGTCGCTGCATATGAGAATCAGGGCCACGTCTTTGAAGGTAGTACCCACTTGCAGCTGAATTTGCAGAGGTGGAACTACTTGATTGTGAGGCTTGGGGATGCATATAAGCATTTGAGAAGAACAGCTGTGTCTGCTGTAATGTTTGCTTACATATTTGCTGCTGCTGCTGCTGTTGTGGCAATTGGGGTTTCACCCCAGAGCTGGAAGGTGGAACCAGCTGAGAGCTACTTAGGATTGATGGTACATTTCTCCCACCAACAGGCGAGGACTTCTGACTTGGCACTGCTTGTGAACTTTTGGGTTGCTGAGTCGCTAAAGAAGCCTGGCCAACCTTATTGCCAGCTGATGTTGATGTTGTCCTTGGGCTACCAGAACTTTTGGAAATTGAGGAAGAAGTTGGTGAGCCAGCCATAATTGGAGGAGATGGAGAATGGGTGGAGACTGAAGGTTGCCCTTGGGATGCAGCAGATGATTTAAGATTTGCTGTAAAAGATATTTGTGTGTGCGCTTGCTGAGAACGAGCCTGCTGCTGAGGAACAGTTTTGACTGACGAAGATGGTGTAGGTGATATAGATGGAGGAGAATGAGTAGTAGTTGGCCTCACAGAATTCTTCCACTGGGGTGACTGAGCAGCAGTGCTGCTGCTTTGTGCAAGGTTTTGAGGATATGCAGATACAGGATTAGTAAACTTGGTTGCTACCGGAGAGGCAGAAGGAAGGTGATCAGAGTAGACATTGCCATTACTTGTGGATGGTGTCTTACTTCGAGGAGCAGCTGTGGCTAATTGATGCTTTTGAATCTGAATTACCTGATGCTGCCGCTGTTGGTTACGCTGCATCTGCTGTTGAGAACTGACAGTACTGTTGTTGAAAGTAGCAGGCATGCCAGAAGCCAAAGCCCGCGATGGAGCAGAACCAAGGTTGAGAGGTCGGGCTGAGCTATCAACAGTAGTGCTCCCCGTAATTGCAGATATTGAGGGATCATCTGACCTAGAGAAAACAATGGACTGTCCTATGGTTGCTGGAGCTTTCCCTGCCATCGCCTTCCTATCTTCATCTGAGTTACAAGAATCACCTCCAGTTTTCCCCTCCTCGGAGACACGATAATTTTTCTTCTGCTGAGCAGCTTGTGTTGCCATTATTTGAAAGTTCTGACTCTGCATAATTGGATGATTCTGAGCAATAGATGAGAGGTCAAGGCCAGAAGCAGTTGTAGCACCATTAATGGATGCAAATGATATAGCAAATGCCTGAGAAGCTTCCACTCCAGCTTTTGTACTAGTATGCTGCTGTGGCTTCTTTTCACTGTGACTACCATTAGCACCAGTAGCAGAGCCTGCACCACCAACTGATGCAGGTGTCATCACAGCAAAGTTTGGTGGCTGCATTGGCATTGCAAAGTTGTGGCCATATATGCTCATAGTGGCCCGAGAACGCCTACTATCTGCAGTAGAAGGGCTGTCTTCACCACCCACCTCAGACTCAATTTGGTGTGAAGGATGAGAAGCATGGTGGTTCGGCAGATGCTGCCTCTGTTGCTGCTGCTGCTGCAATTGTAGTGACTGTGATGGCTGGTTTTTCGATGAGGTGGGAAAACCTTGCAAGCTTCCACCACCACCATTCGAGCCACTAGCATTAGGCTTTTGCTGCTGAATCTGCAAATGCTTTTGTGAAGATGATGATCCACTGGACATATTTGTGTTTTGAAGACCGGGTTGATTCTGCTGAGATTGAGCAGGAAGTTGCTGCGGCTGAAGCTGGGAAGGGTGGAGCATTTGAGAAGGATAGAAAGAACCATTGAAGAATGGCAGAGCCTGGGCGTGTGTTCCTCGGTATGGAGGTGGACCACCAACATGTGCTGGTATTGGAAATGGGTATGCATTATTCGGTAAAATTGCTAAGTACTGAGTTTCATTGCCAGCCATATTAGGGTAGCTGAAGTTCATTGTTGGTGCAGCAGCAGGTCCCGTAGCAGAAGCACTTGCCGATACTGTATTAGATGTACTAGATGATGATGCCCCATTGCCTGTAGCAGGCAAGGACTTTACAGATCCAGGTCGAACAGACGCAGCAGCAGCAGCTGCTGCTGCCTGCTGTTGATTCAGTGGGAAGATGAAAGCAGGGCCATGCTGGAATTTATGACAAAGCATTAATTGATCAAATTATAATTCGTAAGTTAAAAAAGGGCAGGGTGGGAAAGAAGAGCAAAGTATCCATTAAATCTGAAATAATAACTCAAGCAACTACCACTGGAAATGAAAACAACTCATACCAAAATATTACTAGATGCTCCCGGGGGCAGAGCTTGCTGAAGCAATATTTGCTTTCTCTGCGCATTCTCCATGTTGGCAGCCTGAGAGCCTTTTTCCTTCCCAATATGACCTGGAAACATGGCAAGACCTTGTCCTTTGTCTTGAGTCGAGTTTGCAGCCCTGCTGACAATATTACCTTGCAATTCAGTAGAAGGCACCAAACTGAGATTGCAGGCCTTAGCACCATATAATGATGCAGAACCTGCTGCCGCAGGCCAGAACGGATTCATCCGTGCAATTTGCTGGTGATAAGATATATTGCGAGCAATGTAGCAATGGGTTGCACATCTTTTAGCCCGAGGCTGATTGAAAAGTAAATGAGGCGGCTGAAAATGTAAAAAATAATAATTAATAAAGACTTAAGCGAGCTTCTTTTAAAAAATATTTTCTTCCTTTTTTAAAAAAAAAATTTATCTGTATCCACTAAATAAATATGAACAGAAAGTGCACATACTGGTATAGGTGCAGAAGATACGGTAGTGCCATCCATGGATACAACTCCTTGCAGAGGCGTCATATATCTGCTGATGAGAAGATAGTCATATCCCAATAGTAAAGAAACACGGCAACAGAAAACTAACACCGCGAACAGGCGTTAAGAACAGAAAAAAACGATAATTAACCCGACCGTACCCCATGGGAGGAAGCCCGCCCGACCAGCTGGGAACAGACATCGGCAGAGGCACAGGGCCGGATTGAACTGTAAGAAGAGAAAATTCTCGCATGAACGACCCAGATGGGCAAATACTGTAGAGAGAATAAATAATTCAAATTGAACATACCGGCTTTCTCTGAGTTCGGTTGCTGCTGCTTCTGTGCATTCTGTTGATGCCTCTTCCCAACCATATTGCCACTGCCACTATCTTTATCAGTCTTCTCTAAATCAATCGGCCGATCACTACTCCTTTCCTTTTGAATACTGGCCGGTTTCAGTGAATTGACTTCGTCCGCCGCTGCTCTCTTCTCAGTTCCATTAGCCACTGCCTCATCCTTGTTCATTTTCTGCGATTTCTCATCTTCCCTTACCATTGGCTTTGCTTCCTGCTTGTACCAAAAGCCACTAAATACATTTTCGCCTTCGGCAGCACAAAGACTGTATGAATAAGGAGGATATAGGCCCGATCCACTTACCATTTCAGGTTGTACCGCCATTGACTGAGGATCCCCATCCGCAAAATCCATCTCCACATCTCTTTCTGGAGAAGATCTCAACGGAGGAGGTGGCGCCTGCACAATCCACCAGAAAAGGAAAATTAAAAAAAAAAAACACACACACACACACACACACAGAGGAAGTAGGAATTTTGAAACTTGCGGCGACGAAAATGAAACACACCATCAGATCTATCTGGATCTTCTCTTCCCGCTGGTTCACACTCTCGGCAATTATTGTGTTTCTGTAAAACCAAGAAAATCACAAAGCAAAATCACGGTTCACATTTCAGAGCAAACCCACCACAAGCTCAGCAAAGAAGCGAAAGACAAGTTTATGATGCTCACGCTTTAGTCCCTTTCTTATCCTCACGGTCGTCATCTAATTTCGGCATAATGGATTTCTTCTTCGGAGACTGAGGCTCCTCCTCCTTATTCGATCTCAAATCTTGCCTCTCTGATTCTTCTGTCACCGGCTTAGAATCTGAAGACATGTTGCTTTCCAACTTAATTGACTCCGGCTGAGGCTCGGGATGCGGCGGAACAACTTGGGAACTGGCTAAATCGCATGATACACCGCCATTTTCAAGTGCAGATCCTACAGTTATATCCAAATTTGGCGAACAAGATTCGAGTTTTGAAAGCTGAGCGCTTTCAGCCTTCGAGGTTGATAAAATTAAGCCATTACGAACAGCGAAATTCGTCGGATTTTCGCCCTCATCCTTGACGGGACGCGGTCTTTTCCTCTTTGGTGCTGCTGCAGAATACAAGGAAAAAGTACAGATAAGTTTCATCCGTCAAAATACAGAAATATAACCATGTTCTTCCTTTCCCTCCATTTCTTGCCGACCGATTGAAAGCAAAGAATGCAAGAAAATATCAGAGACCAATGGAGCCTTGAAGGCTCAAAGAACTCACCAACAGCAGATAACGGAGTTACGGAACAACTGGAATTTTGGGCTGCAACTGATGATGATAGAGGCGGTGCGGATTGTGAATTTGAGATCGGTGAAGACACCCTAGACTTGCCATCACCGGAAGATTTACCGGTGTCTCTGGAATCGAACTTCAATAAATCGTTCGTCGACGCTTCCTGCTTGGAAATCCCTTGAGGCTGTCTCATCATACCGTACAACACTTCGGCGATCTCTATCTCGATCTCATCCTGAGCTGAAGAAGACTTGGATGAAGACTTTGGGGGTCGAAGCTTGGGTCCACTGGGCTTCTACAGCATCATAAAAGCTTGTCAGTATAGCAATCGCAAGACCAGGAAATCGCGAGACAACGAGAGAAAGCGAAGAACAGTAAGAACTCACTATCTTCTTGCGAACTGAAGCGTTAGATGAAGATGGCGAAGCCGGAGACGGAGAAGGACCCATCCCCATTGCTGCAACGCTTGTGCTCACAGGAGAAGTAGACGCTTGCCAGTGAAATTGCTCCCCAACTATTCCACCATTTGAAGCCCAACATTCATGCAACCTCTTCGTAGACGCTGATAAGAGAAACAAACGGAGAAGGAACGTGTTAAACTCTCAAGTTTTGATCATCAAATTCAAAGCATTCAATTCGATTACTCCTTATCCGAAGCACCCTACCTGACCGAGCCCTCCGCGGAACCAACACCCCAATCATCTCATCGGCGGCCTTCCACGTCGGCGCGGCTCTAAAATCTTTGGCCAAAGGAAAGCTCTTCCGATGGTTCGATAAGGAGAAGGAGGACAGCGGTGATGGGTTCAGCGGAAGCATTCTTACCGAACCACCGCCAACATCATCATCCTCGTCTTCTTCGTCATCGTTAACACTCTCCTCCGAGCTATCTTCTACTCCATCTTCTCTATTGCTGCCGTGAATCAGCCTATCTCCTCTCCTCCTCTTGGTGCGACTGGATCGATCCCTTTCGCGGTCTCTGTCTCTATCTCTGTCCCTCTCGCGATCTCGATCCTTTTTCCCAATCCCTCGATCCCTGAGCCTGGCTGGCTCCTGAAGCTCCAATGGTCCATCTTCCTCTGCAAGTCCATAATAAAGGAAAGACAAGACAAATCAGGGAGAAGAAAGGGGGGTTTGTCTGAAATTAAGAAAATGAATACAAATTCAAGTGAGATTAGATCTCATAGAATTAAGAACCAGGTGAGTCTCTGAAAGTGTGAGTCCTGTGTCTCCTTTTGGACAAACCATTCGCAACCATAGTGTTTCTTCTAGCTTCTCTGTTTCTGTCCATTCGAGGCGTTGAATCTCTGCCACCAAGGAATCATCCACAAGCATAAGATTCACCTCATATTTCATGAGGAACTCTTATCAGCGGTTAAAAAGATTGGCGGCCACCCAAATTGGAAGGAGAATTGATTGCGGAAAGGAAAGATGTTTATGGACAGAGAAGAGTCGTGTAGGAGACGAGGATGCTTCTTCTTCTCCTTCTTCTTTCTTATCTCGAGCGTTTGTGTTGTGTGTCGCTCGCTTCCGCTCCAGTACTATAGCTCTCCTCTTCCTTTTACTGCGCTCTCTCTTTCTTCTCTTTTTATTATGCTCCAATCTCATCATCATCATCTTCTTCACTCTCCGCCAAACCCACTTCCCGAGCCTGACGGGCGGTCACGATTCACCAATTGATTACGTGTTCTCATCTCCATCGCTTTTTCCGTCCCCGAGGCAACATCTATAATAAAAAAATAGAATATTTGGGGCCACGTCAGAGAGGGCCCGCTGCGGAAATGGTTGACCCACCGCAATGGATCCTTTTTCCCACCTTGTGAGCTTTCTCTCTCCCCATCTTGTCGTTTAGAAGGAGGGTACTTTCATCCTCTCCCTCTGCCACGTGTCTTCTTGCTACGTCAGCTCATCTCGCCTACGTGGCTCCCTCCGTGACCGTGCACCCAAAGAAACCCTAGCCGTCACAACAGCCAACTCGCCTCGCTTCTCTCCCCCCTCCTTTTGATCTTTTCCATTTCCATACAACTTTTAATCTCGGTAAAAGGTCCAGATTTAAATTAAATAAGCAACTGTTTTACAAATATATTATAATTTCAACGAAATTCCTGAATAATTAAAACTATATTTTACTTCATATAAATTGCCTTAGTTGACTAATTATAAATAGAATATAGTAATAACTTATGTACAAATACATTCAAATTATAATTACAAATAATTATTATTTTAAATCTGATTTTGTCTTCGCATTTAAAGCATTCGGTGATCCCGTAAATTGGGGTATGCGTATCTTTGAAATAGTTCACGTATTTTTCTCAAAAGGAAAAGAGTAAAGTCAAATACTACTATTTATTATTATTATTATTATTGGTATTTCTTATATTTTATTTCTATAATCTAATCAAACTCAATCATAATTCGGAATTAAATTATGTAAATATTATTTTAAATTGAATTAGGTAATAAAGTAATGAGTATTAAATATTTTTTAGCATATGAATTGAAAAAAAAAAATTGAACTTATGGATGATTAATTAAATGATGCAAATAATAAATAGACTCATTATTTGTGCTCTCTCTTCATTTTAATATTACAAAAAGGATGATGGATTTGGAGATAAGAATGGGGGTACACACAATTTTTGTGCGCATATATGTGAGGATCTTTGGCACTAAACGCGATGGGTTTAGAGGCGCATTAAATAAATAGGAATCAGACAATGCTCAAAACACAAGGAACCAAACAAACAAACAAACAAACAAATCATTTTTATAAGAAGTCCACTAGTCCACCACCACATTTAGAGATATCTATTCAATCTTGTTTTATGGCTTAACTCAGCATTCATTAATCCATTTTACCATTATTTTATTAGCCACTGCTTTTGTATTATTATTATTATTATTAATTAATAATTGCCTCATCCTCGAATTATTAATTATTCTCATATAATGCGCTGCTTTCCATCTTATCATAGCACCACGAAACCAATTTCTAGAGGTCCAACCAGGCTCTTTGTTTAGGCCATGCCTTCAAATACGGTCATTAAATAAAACTCCAGCATAAAGAATTTAATTACGTAGCATGTAAACAAATTTAAATTTAATCTTCAGTATTCTGAAAAAGGCAACTCGGCTAACATAATTTTATAGTTTTGATCAGGCATGATTGTTTAATAGATTGTGTTTGGCATCGAGATCAAGAGTTTGTTTTAAGTTAGAGTAATGGGCTTTGTACTTTAGGATCACACCGATGTGGTTCTGACAAACAAAATTTGAGAAAAATATTTACCAAAAGAAAATTTGAGAAAAATATATTTAAAAAAGCAGAACAAAAATTGACTTACATGCGTCCGAGAAAGAATTACAGTATTAATGACTTTATAAATGATGCGCTTCTTTATGTTATATTTATACTTATACAAATATATTTAATTAAATCTAACTACATGAAATTGTTTATTAGATTGCATGTAATCTAACGAATTTTATTCAAAGTAAGACGAAGGATCTGGTGTTTCAATGCTAGTGCAGGTGTCAACATTCAGGTATTGAAAAAACCGAAATTAGATTTTTTCCCGCTCTTTTCTTTAATTTACCTTTGATATACTAGTAGAATTTTTTGTGTGTGAAATTATTTGATATTCTATATTTTTCAGCTAGAATTAAGTATTATCTAATATAAATAGGATAATTCTTCTAACGTATTTTTATTTTATTTATAAGATTTAAACTTGAAACATTATCTCGGTGTATATTTGAGAGTTTTCAATAAAATGAAATAAAGTAAAATAGCCAATAAATTTAAATCATTATTTGGAATTATTTTTAAAATAGAATATAAGGATAAGGATAGTCTTCCAAATTATTCTTAGTCATTATAAACCATTTTGAACCTTAAAACCTGACAAAAGAAATTGTATACATTATACAAAACAAAAATATGTGGTTCATGATTTTGAAATAGAATGACTTGTTATGTGTTTAATAATGCACATATATATATATGCTGTATGCATGTAATTCTTATTATTAAAAACACAAGAAAGAACTTTTTTTTTTTAATTTGTAATGAATAAATGATATGTAAAAATTCATTCTAAGGTAAAAATGCAACGGAGCCGAAGTTCTGAGTTGTTACAAATTGGTTGATTTTTTCAGTCAGAGTGAATAAATTAATTTAATATGCAATAAAAATAATAGTCAATGAGTCGTGTTTTCCATGTGAATTTTTTGTGTGGCAAATTTTCCATAGGAATTGTTTAAATCTTAAGTTTCTCATTAAACCTAGTTCAGTTAAGAATATGAAAACTTCCAAAGAAAGAAAACACACAATGATGTATACTTAATTATTTGAGTGAGTCCCACCAATTTTATGTTTATATTTTGAATTTAACGATGTATGCTTAAAAATCATCAATTAGAAGTATAAATAAATGAATAGATAGAATCATCCATGCATATTAATATCACTAAAATACAAAATTTCTATCAAATTTTACTATTCATAAATTATAACTAAATAATACGGCTTATTTATTTTTTTCTTTAGGTAACTAAGAGTATTTCCTCAACAGTCATGATTAATTTTTTTTGGGGATTATAGTAGAAAATAAAAAATAATTTTCTTCTAGCTAAATTTTAATTTATTAATAAAGAGGAGAAAGTAAATCCCAACTACTTACTTATACAATGATAATCTTTAGGATCCATGCCAACAGAAATTGATATGACACATTGTTTAAACTTGATGTAAAATACGGGCGCATCCTTATGACCATGAACAACACTAGAGGAGGAATTTACCAATGATCAATGAGCCAGCGGAACCATACCTTTGCTTTGTATATATCTATGTATTATTTGATACCAATGTGGACCCCATGCCTTTATTAAAAAACTCATAAAAAAGTTGTTCGAATTCACCCCCACACGGTCATATATATATATATATATCCTCGATATCACTTTAAAAATTCCTCTTTTATTTAATATACAAAATATCTGACCCCCCAAAAGAAAATCCACAAAGTCGGACAAAGCGCGTGGCGTGGTATCAATATCATACCCCTCTCTGCATTTTAATTTAATTAATAATTTGGTCGACAATTACCAAACTTTAATCTCCTACTCTTCCCTTCGGGATCTTAGCTTTTTGCTGAATAAAGGTCAGTGTTATCATCGCTTTCGCTTTCTAAACTTCACCCTGATCAACGATTAGCATGGAAGCAATGCTATTAAATATGTTTAACCAATAAAATAATCCATTTGAATATTCAAATAAATGTTAGGTTCACGTTCATTCTCTATCTCGAGACTTGGATTGTCCTCGCCTTACGCTGCTCCATTAATTCTAATTTATTCATTCAGATAAAATAAATTGAAATTTAAATGAACTACCATCCGATTCAGAGGATCCATCCCAGCGTATGGCATTGGCCAATTGTTGCAATATTTTCTTAATTTGTATTTTTTGCTTTATGACAGAACACGTGGACGAGCCACGTGCAATGCTTTGAAAATTTGCAAAGTGCAAATTGCGAACTTGCGACCGGAAATTGTTTTACTCAAATCAAATTTTCAAAAGGATTAAAGCCACTTTAGACTTTTTTTCAATCTTGTAACCTTTTGTAGCATATATATGTCACATCTTCAATTGTGAGTATGCTCAGATTTAATATCAAATTTGATTTTTTCTTTTAGATTCAAAACACAGATTTGTTTTTAAACTATACAAATATATTTGCAACTATGCAACTAAGTTGAAATTTACATTTTTGCCTATCGAACAAAATTTTCATTTCAATAAATGATTCATTTGATCAAATATTGATGTTCTCATGAAGATATTTGAATCATAAATTCACAAGAGCCGATTTTATATATAGGATTTTTTATTCTGATCCTAAATATAAGACCCTTTATAATATATGAGGTGATATTTATTATATATTTTTCAAAAATACTCCTATTTAATGTATCCAAAGAGAAAAAGAGAAAGATTAAATAAGGGTAGTTTTGAAAAAATTGAGGTAGTTAATTAGTTTTAACTTTCCTTCTTAATTCACGTGATTCGGTTAAAATAATCTTATATTAAGGATCAGAGTAGTATAAATTTAAATAGCAATTCATGATTTTTAAAGACTGAAATTTTTATGACAATTTTTTCATGAAAAATTCGCTGTAAATTTTAATAAAATTGTTTGAAATTATAACTTTCTTTGAATTTCATTAATAATTTTATTTAAATTCAATAGTAATTGTTATAAAATATGGTGATAATAATTTTAATCATTAAAAATAACTAAGTCTGAAATTTTTTATCTTGTACTTTTCAAGAATTAATTATTTAGAAATTTGTTGATGAAAATTACATTCATACAATATAAGTCTTGATTCAAGTTGGTTGGTACATAATATATAACTCCTGGAACTTGTTTGTAAAGTCTGCAAATATTAATTTTTTCCTATTTTTTTGGCTAATAATTATATGCTATTAATACCTGAATTTTCATATTTTCTTGAAATAAAAAAATGAACTCAAATTTCTTCAATCTTCATCTTGTACCAAAACTGGCAAACAATAAAAAAATCAGGGAAAAAAAGAAAAGAAGGGGATGAATGAAATCGTAACATGACAGGTAGCAATGGATCTGTCAGTATCACATACAATTGAAGATGGACCCCACCTTCCTCAGAATCTCTAACAAAAAGTACCCTCTCTTACTGTCTCTCTCTCACCTTTCTCCATGAAAATTAAATTTAGGTACTATTATTAATTACAAAAAATCCCCATCTCCCTGTCAGTTTATTCAAAGGCCTGAAGAGCAAGCAAGCGGCAGCACCCAATCATAATAATTGAGAGCAGTTTGAGGAATTCCTCAAAACAAGAATATTAGTCACCCCGTTCCTATATATTGGGTTCTTTATCTTGGTACTAAATATAAAATATTTTATAATATATATGGTGATATTTATTATATATTTTTAAAAAAATATTTCTATTTAATATCTTTAAAAAGAAAAAGAAAGAGATTAAATAAGGATAGTTTTAAAAAAATATTGAAATTTTCAGAAAAATTGAAATAATTAATTAGTTTTAACTCCCTTTCTTAATTCACGTGATTCGGTTAAAATAATCTTATATATAGAGGATCAGATGAGTATTATTATTATTATTATTATTATTATGAGTTTTGTTACCGTAAATGTAAATGTAGTAAATTCATGTGGAAGTTCCAAACATCACTTGCATATATTCCTCTTCCCAATATGGCTATTATATCCCCCATTTTTACTATTTAGAGCCCAGCACAATGTAACATCTTCCTCTCTATTCTACGTCCAGACACGAATTCATTCATAGTGGCACAATCAAATGGTGTAATCAAACCTAAAAGTGTTTGGATATTTTTATTTACCATGCATTTTAATAATTTAAACAAATGCCATTTAATTAGTCATAGTATCATTCGGCCCCCCAAAAAAATTGTTATGGCATCATTCACATTCGCAAAGTTTATGTACATTTACATTGTTGACTAAGTAAATTATACTATTTTTCTTATCTGATTACATTACATTCGATATTTTTTATTGAAAAAATGACATTGAAGTTCCTTTCAACTTGTTATCAATAAAGCTAGCTAGCTTTTTATAATATATGTTATTTATTCTATAAACAAAATTACTTGACTGTTTTCTTTTTTTCAAAAAAAAAAAGTCTCCCTGGTATACTTTTTTTTTTTGGCCTGACACTGGCATTCATATTCAAACTCACAAGTATTGATTCAAGATTGATAATCAATCTCCAAAATCAAACTACGCATATACTTAGTTTGAAACTCCATTTGAGAAAAGTTTACTGCTTTACAAACCAAAACATTTTCCAAAGAATTAAAATGAAGAAATAAAATAATGCAAACATTTCTTCATCCCTGAAATTCAAATATGTTAACTCCAGCCTTATTACTGTTAATTTCAATGTCCATGGTTCATATAAGTAAAATTTTCACTTTAAATTATCATAATAATCTGACCTCTCAAGTTCTTCTTCTATTTTTTTTTCCCCAATGCTGATCTCTCAAGTTTTCTCATGACAGTATCTGCTTAGATAAATCTAAACCGGTAGTTAACATTACATATATGAAAGAAATACATTGTAAATATAAGAAACATGCTAGAAATATCTGAATGAATGAATAACTGAATTGTAGAAATATCTGAGACTTTTCACTTCCGTTATGATAGAGGTAGGAACGATAGCTTTGGAAGCCTAGATCGAACCTGTGTGCAATAAATTCCAAGGCTATTGACCTTGCTTTAATTAACAAAGAAAAAAAGAAATTCTCAATTTATTTTTTAAAAGATAGTTTATTCGCATTCTTTCTTTTTTTCTTTTTTACAACGCATTGAGTTAATTTATGGACCGTGTTTTCTTTTATTTCAACAATAAATTCTTCTTCCTATCATCTTTCTCTCTCTATTTTTTTTTAAGAAAAGAAGTCCAACAGCCAACATAAAGTTGGATTCTTGGGCATTTTGTCTATGGGCTTCATTCAAAAGCTGGCAAGGTTGGCGCCGATGGGCCCTTTCCCTAGTAGGCCTAACTACCGGCTTTTCTCTTATAAAGCTGCCCTTATCATTTTTACAATATTTTATATAAAGATAAAGATTATGATATTTTGCCAACAAGATCATGTTACAGTTGACAGATAGTATGTCCTTAAATATATGCTGTTATTATGGATTGAAAGATGCCCTTGACACTAAAAAAAAAAAAGAATATTTTATAATTTAATTGGACAGAAAATTTTAAACTTATTGAATGAAGTATTCATAAAACACTTCTTATTTATTCTTTAGGAATAATTTCATGTATTAAAATTGTGGAAGTAAATTAAATTTTTTGATTCAAAATCATTGAAATCAATGTGTATTTTTTCAAAAATTTATTCTTTTTTTTTTTGTAATAATCTCTAATATATGGTCACCATTTTGGACTCCGACTAATTCAAATTGAGTTACGGTCAAGTTTAAAAAATTTATTCTAAATAATCATGTCTTACAAATTTAACAAAATCATATGATTCACAAGAATGTGGGTTCAAATCTTACCGTTAATGTAATGATTTTATTGGTGGGCAGTTTTTAGTTCGTCTTGTAAACCTTTTCTCAGTTTTGAGACTTGCCTCAACTCTAGTGAACTCTTGAGACTCAACATACCAAAACCTTTTTTTTTTTAATGTGGATCAAAAGTACGCATGGAAGGTTTGCTTTTATTTTATTTTTGAACCATCATACGCATGGAAAGGGCCTACCATTAATTTTAATGCTAGTTTTCCTATTGAAATATATCGATATCTGATTTAATTGACAGAGTTATAAATAATAAGTTAAGGTGAATAGACTTTAGTTCTTGTTGAATGTATGGCAGTTAAACATAAAATATGCACTACTTAAGACAAATTATTTAATATCATATGGTATAATGCAACAGTTTTCTCTATGCTATTGACTTATCGTTGTTCTCTTGCTAGCTACACTCGTGCATTATGTTATGAAGGAGTGTCTTGTGCCCCAAGACATCACACAAACACACACACACACACTCGCACAAAATCCCGATCTTTTAATTGATATGGACGCCAAAGTTTTTGTTAGTAGCCTATTTTTAAATTTCTTTAGTGAAAAAAAAATGATATATCCGGCCAGGTAGGCAAAACTCATTAGAGAACAAGTCAAATTCATGGAATGAAACGTGAGTTGTCGGTAGAAGAAGTGGTTTTATCCTATCCAAAATTGCAGGATGACAGGAAAATGGAAATTTGTTGCACTGGTCAAAGGAAAAACGTCAGCCACTGATTCCCAAAACAATAAACCATCCCCATCTTAACTGATTCCAACCATTTACTATATTAATAATATAGATACTCCTCTCGCCTCAATCTTATCCTCTTCATCTTGCTCTCCATCGCCGTCCGCGGCTACTTAAGGGCTGTCGCATTCCTTGTACAACTACAGTACGTGTGTGCTGAATCACAAGCAAAACCCAAAAACTATATTATCTCCCTTGGAGAAAAAAGAGAAAAAAAAAGAAAAGAAAGAACTAGGCAAGTCTGAAAACAGCACTAGATCAGGTACTCAACTCCATTGTCTGTGAATAAAAATCAGCAAGAAAGCAATATGGTGGCCGGGGGAATCTCAGGCACGCCGAGCGGTGATTTTGAGGCTAAGATCACACCAGCCGTGGTCTTATCATGCATGATGGCCGCAACCGGCGGTCTCATGTTCGGTTATGATATAGGCATATCGGGGGGTGTAACATCGATGCCAGCTTTTCTCAAACATTTTTTCCCAACCGTATACAAGAGAACAATCGAAGAATCGAGTGGAGAAAGCAGCAACTACTGCAAATACGATAACCAATACCTGCAGCTCTTCACGTCGTCTCTCTACCTTGCTGCCTTGGTGGCCACCATGTTCGCCGGCAGCATCAGCCGCAAGCTCGGGCGCAGGCCGACTATGTTGATGGGCGGCTTGGTGTTCATCGTGGGAGCCGCCATCAACGCTGCCGCCGTCAACATCGAAATGCTCATCTTGGGTAGGATCCTTCTGGGCATCGGTGTGGGTTTCGGCAATCAAGCCGTGCCTGTCTTCCTCTCCGAGATTGCACCCACCAGAATTCGTGGAGCCCTCAACATCCTTTTCCAGCTTGACGTCACCATTGGCATTCTTGTGGCAAATCTTGTCAACTGGTTCACCGCCAAGTAAGTCCCATAATCATTGAATCAATCATTGACATTAAATAATTATAGGAATTAATCTTACTTATATATGAATGATGCAGGATTGAAGCAGGATATGGGTGGAGGATATCGTTGGGAGGGGCTGCGGTACCTGCACTGATGCTAACAGTGGGAGCTATGATAGTGGATGAGACACCAAACAGTCTCATAGAGAGGGGAAAGTTGGAAGAAGGAAAGGCGGTGTTGAGGAAGATTCGCGGCATCGAAAACGTGGATCCAGAGTACAACGAGCTCGTCGAGGCCAGCAATGTCGCTAAACAGATCAAGAACCCCTGGAGCAAACTCTTTAAGCGTAAGAACCGTCCCATGTTGACCCTTGCCCTCTTGTTGCAGGTCAGTACGTTCTACCACCTCGATCTACCATCCATGCATATATCTAACTCTATTCTCTTCTCTTTTTATATTACCTATGCACAAATCTTGACACACACTATATCTATATATATGTGTTGATCAGGTCTTCCAACAATTCACGGGAATCAACGCCATCATGTTCTATGCACCCGTGTTATTCAGCACATTGGGATTCAAGAACGAAGCTTCCTTATACTCGGCTGTGATCACGGGAGTCGTCAATGTGTTGTGCACACTAGTTTCGGTGTACTCCGTGGACAAAATAGGTCGTAGATTGCTACTTCTGGAAGCCTGCGTGCAAATGTTGCTGTCTCAGGTGGTGGTCGCCATATTGCTTGGGTTAAAGCTCAAGGATCACGCCGACAAGCTATCCTCCAACTTAGCCATTCTGGTGGTGATCCTGTTGTGCGTGTTTGTGGGAGCCTTCGCCTGGTCGTGGGGACCACTGGGGTGGCTGATTCCGAGCGAGATATTCCCTCTGGAGACGAGGTCGGCGGGGCAAAGCATCACCGTGTTCTCCAACATGCTCTTCACTTTCATAATTGCGCAGGCTTTCTTGTCCATGCTTTGCACCCTGAAGTACGGCATCTTCCTGTTCTTCTCGGCCTGGATTGTGGTGATGACGGCCTTCACCATATTTTTCATACCGGAGACGAAGAATATCCCCATCGAAGAGATGACTGAAAAAGTGTGGAGCCAACACTGGTTCTGGAAGAAGTTTGAGGAGAGCGACTGATCCATGCACCAAATAAATAATGCTGTTCCTCCGGATTGCAGACACAGTTTATTTTTATTTGTGCTAGCTCTTGTTTCTTACTTTTCAAAAAAATTATACAAAAAAATTTGTAATAATTTAATTTATGCTCTTTTTGTAGTTCAATTAATATATCTACACGCCCCTCGCTTATTTCGCTGTTTGATGCAATTAAATCATAGAAGTTTGGTGCATTATTTCTTTTATTAGTTTTGATTAATTAGATGTTTTTATTTATTCATGTTAAGATATCCAATTCAAGTGAATTCAAAAGGTAGGTGATAAAAGAGTATATGGTCTCTTCTAATTAATTCATTTGGGGTTCGTTTAGTATACAGAATGAAAGATATTACGGAAATGGAAAAGAAATGATGAAAGGAATGAAAATGTAGAAATGTTAAAAGACTAAAATATTAAAAGACAAAAATGTAGAAAATATTGAAATACCGTAATTAATATTGTTTTCAAAAGGGATCTAATTTGTTTATTAGAAGTATAATAGGCACATGATATTTTTTCTTCTCCTATTTCAACATATTATATATGCAGATTGATTACCCACAAAGCTCATTAGATTCAAGCTGACCTACTTATTTCTCAGGAACTTAACCACCCATGATTGTCGGCAGCACTTGGCTGAGGACATGAATAATGGTTCTTGTATCAACTAATGACCTGTATAGGTTAGTTTAATCCATAGTCTTGTACTTGAAAAAAAAAAAGGCACTTCGTGCCCCTTTTTTGGGCAAGCATTCCATGCCCCATTTCATGGATGGCAAAGTAATCTATATGTACCAAACATACTCTGCTATATGTACTGTTCCGTCAAAAAGCCGAGATAGACTATTTCTTTTTTTACAGTGTACAGTGCTCTCCCCATTTTTGCTTCTTCTTGCCCCCTCTTTATTGACCTTTTCCTGACCGTTAAAGTGTAACCGTCTTCTTCCTCTCACCCCTAATTTATCGGGATATTTCATAAATACTCATTATGGAGTATCGCACTCTTTTTGCTTGATCCCTGATTTTTCGTCTTTCAGTTATGATTCCGTAATAGTTATTGTTCTCGTAACCGTTACTCCTAATCGGGTATTCTTGGAGCAACATGATTTTTGTAGAGAAACCCGCAGTTGGTCCTATGGCCGAGATGTTATTTAATCGTACGATCATTTGGTCGTACAATTACTCGGGCTTACCACTTGATAACCGATATAATACTCGGATCGTTGTGCTTAAGCTCGGTGTATATGAGCCCGGAGAGTGGTACATCAAATGGACGTTTGTCTATCTTGGACTTGTAAGCCCGGCCTTCTCATCCCGGCCAGTACACTAGCCCCCCGAGCCTCGAGTCCAATTTGGACGAAAAGGCTCTGGATCCCGTGACCAACTAAAGACTGGTTTTTGAATTTTGAACCGTTTCAGTATCCTAGGGATTCGAGAACCTTCCCTAAGGCTCCTTGACGTTTCGGTTTCTGAGACGGTAATGCACTTGTACGTACGTCTACACGCGGCGTTATTTAATGCTGCGTCTTTTCGTCTGTTGGAGCACGTTCCCCAATGGTGACGATTTGTTGCCCAAAGTCATGATTAAATTGCTTGTTTCGAGGAGGGGTTTCACAATATACGTGTGGGACTCGAATGTTCATCCTTTCACTTTAAACTTCATTTGCTTTTCATTCCTTCTGAATTTTTCCGTCGTCTCTAACCTTTCCGTCGTCTCCAACCTCCTTTTTCTCGCCCCTTTTGTCATTTTTCCAGGTACGCCCTCTTCTATCCTTCCCCTTTTTCTCAGTTTCTACACTCTATTCCATATTTTTCCCAATCATTATGAGTTCAAGCCGAGGATCTGAGACGTCAGCTGGGTCGTCCCCTCATCGAATCCTGGTTGAGAGGGAAGTTATGGGCATCGGAGAAGATCCTTCACCATCAAACTCTTCCTTTCCAAGGGGGGAACTGAATTTTCGTCTGGCCGACCTCCCGACTGAAAGGGAAGCTTCATCTTTGGCTACTGCTGTGCAAGTAACTGTACCAAACCCGCGAAAAATCATTTCCAGGGTTCGAAAAAATCCAGTTCCCGACATTCAACTTCCGGGATATTATTGGGTTAAGGGAGAAGTTGGATCTTATCACTCTAAATTTCGGACTACTGAGTCGATCATGGAAATGAGGAAATCCATCTCTCTGTCTAGCATATAAACAGAGGAGGCCGTGATTGCCGAGCCGTGTACAGAAGATGAACACGTTTTTATGTCGGCACAACGAGGGCAAACACATTTTACTTATATGTATAAAACATTATTTGAGTCACTGGGAGTTGGCCTTCCTTTCTCGGAGTTTGAGTGCGCTGTTTTAAGGGCGTTGAACGTCGCTCCGACTCAGCTTCATCCCAACAGCTGGGCGTTTTTAAAGGCTTTCGAAGTCCTATGCAGAAATCTGAACATGACACCGACCGCTCCAAAATTTCTCTACTTCTACCAGATCCGATTTGGAAATAAGATCGGCTAGATTTCTCTCAGTGGTATGAATAAAAAGGGAATAATCGGTCCATATACCTCATCATACAAGGACTTCAAAGGAAGTTTCTTTAAGGTGCGCCCCGCCGAGGGTTACTCGGAGATGTTTTTCAATGAGGAGGGACGACCCAGGTTTCCACTATATTGGACTCGGACTCCGATCAAATTCCAGTCTTGGTGCTATGAGGATATGTCGGCATCCGAAAAAGCGGATGTCGAGAAGTTAAATAAATTACCTCGCCCCTTGAACTGCAAAATTTTACTTAGGCTCCCTTATTCTTCAACTCCTAATAAAGATCTTTCACGTGAGTGCCAAGTTTCTTTTTTCTTCTGCTGCCATACTTATCTGAGTTTTTAATATATACTTTCTACTCTGCAGTGGTGATGGGGAAATTCAACTGGCGATCAATAAAGAACATGGCCTCATCAGCAGGACCTTCTACCGAGAACTTGCGAACTCGCCCTGATAAAGAGGAGAGAGGGCGTGCCGAGGTAATGACAACACCGGAAGTTGTTGAAATCACCTCCTCTCCACACAGCCCCCCAAGCAAACGCGCTCGATTTCCGACCACCGATGAGGAGCCTGTTTCTTCAATTCGCTCACCTCTCCTGCCGTCTCCCATTAGACGCTCACCTTCGAGCACTGACCCGATCTTTGCCAGGTTTTTTGGGAGCGGCATCCAGGAAATGGGGGACAAGGAAGCTTTGCAACGATTGGGTCCCAAGGTTGTTTTGGACTCCATGTCGGCTATGTGCCTGCGTGCCGCAACCATGGCCTCGCTCTGTGGGGAGGAATTTGAGGAAAGTGACCGTCGCCTGAAAGCTGCTAAGGCCGAGCTTCTGGAAGCAACCAATGCAAAAGACAAAGCTTCTTCAGAACTCGCCGAGGCTTCAAAATCTCAAGCAACTCTCCTTCTGCAAGTGGAGGAGCTGAAAGAATCCCTTGCTGGTGCCGAGATGAAAATGCAAGCAGTCAAGAAGGAGCGGGATGCCCTGAAGACTGAGGTTGCTTGGGCAAGGAACGCTGAATCTGAATCCTCGGCCCTCGCTACTAATTTGCAACAGGATTTGGAACAAGCGAGGAAGAAACAGGCCGAGCTCGAGGCTGATGTTAAGGAAGCCGTACAACAAATAATGAAAGAGCATATAGAAGGCTTCCATAAAGCACTTCGTCAAGTGCATCTCTTCCTACCGAAAATTGAGCTCTCGGCTTTTGATGTAAATAAAGACGTCAAAGATGGCGTGCTTGTTGATGAGGAGGAATTGTAGAATTAAAAAGCAAACTGCCCACCTCCTTGATTGTCTTTTTATTTTTTACTCAGAATTGTTTCTAATTAATGATAACAGACTTTCTTTTCTGACCGCGTTCAATCTCAATTCAATCTAAACTATCATTTAATTCAGCCTCTCGGTTCATATTTGACCGAATTTTAACTGGAAACCTTGGTTCATACTTGACCGGGTTTCAATCCCTCGATTCATACTTGACCGAGTCTTAACAGGAGACCTCGGTTCACACTTGACCGGGTTTCAATCCCTCGATTCATACTTGACCGAGTTTTAACTGGAGACCCCGGTTCACACTTGACCGGGTTTTAATCCCTCGATTCATACTTGACCGAGTTTTAACTGGAGACCTCGGTTCACACTTGACCGGGTTTCAATCCCTCGATTCATACTTGACTGAGTCTTAACTGGAGACCTCGGTTCACACTTGACCGGGTTTCAATCCCTCGATTCATACTTGACCGAGTTTTAACTGGAGACCCCGGTTCACACTTGACCGGGTTTCAATCCCTCGATTCATACTTGACCGAGTTTTAACTGGAGACCTCGGTTCACACTTGACCGGGTTTCAATCCCTCGATTCATACTTGACCGAAGCTTAAAATGAATGAAATCACGACAAAGAATTTCCTTTATTAAAGTAGGTAGGCGTGCCTCGTTAAAACCTTCTCGACCAAAACCCTTTTTTGCATATCCTTTGGGACAAAAGTTCAAGTTAGGAAAAAGAGTACACCGCCTTCTTTGTATACATCAACTAACTGAAATAAATTTTGAGGTGAGAAGCATTCCATGTCCTAGGGATTGCTTCCCCTGATAATTTTTCTAATATATATGCTCCATTGCCCAACGCTTCAGTAACTCGGTAAGGCCCTTCCCAGTTTGCAGCTAGCTTTCCCTCGCCGATGTTCTTCCTTGCTTCACTCTGCTTTCTCCAAACAAGATCTCCACGATCAAAACTCCTTGGTTTAAGTCAGGAATTATAACGCCGAGCCGCTCTTTGCTTACAAGCCTGTTCTTGTATACGTGCATTTTCCCTGACCTCCTCAGATAGATCTAGTTCGACTTCCATATTTTCCTGGTTCATATGTTGATCAAGAAGTGTTCGCCTAAAGGACGGCTCTCCCACTTCCACCGGGATCATTGCATCAGCTCCAAAGGTCAACCTAAAAGGAGTTTCCTTGGTGCTTGACTGAGGCGTGCAATGGTAAGCCCAGAGAATGCTCGGTAATTCTTCGGCCCAGGCCCCCTTTGCTCTTCCCAATCTCTTCTTGAATTCTCCAAGGATAACCTTGTTCGCTGCTTCTGCCTGTCCATTTGTTTGAGGATGCTCGACCGAAGACACTCGATGCTTAATACCAAGCTGTTCATAGAATTGCTTCAGGTTTCCATCAACAAACTGCCTCCCATTATCAGTAGCTACCGAGTGAGAAATCCCATACCGACAGACAATATTCCTCCATACAAATTTCTGTACTTATTGTGTCGTGATCTTAGCTAATGATTCCGCCTCAATCCATTTAGTGAAATAGTCTATGCCAACTATTAAGAACTTGACTTGCCCTTTTCCCATCGGGAAAGGTCCGAGAATATCCATTCCCCAGACCATGAATGGCCACGGAGACATTACCGTGTGCAATTCTTCCGGCGGTGCATGGCGTAGACTACCAAACTTTTGGCATTCAGTACACTTCTTACTATAGTCGGTGCAATCAGCTCGCATAGTGGGCCAATAATAGCCAGCCCGAATTACTCTCACTGCCATAGATCTTCCACCGGTATGCATCCCACACACTCCTTCATGGATTTCGCTCATAACATATTTCGCCTGTTCAGGAGTAAGGCACTTTAATAGGGGGGTTGAGAATCCTCGCCTGTACAAGTCCTTTCCCATTATTATGTAATGGGAGGACTTCAGCTTCAATCTCCTTGCTTCATTCTGGTCATTG
This sequence comes from Adenanthera pavonina, assembly GCA_026686845.1. Taxonomy (NCBI): domain Eukaryota; kingdom Viridiplantae; phylum Streptophyta; class Magnoliopsida; order Fabales; family Fabaceae; genus Adenanthera; species Adenanthera pavonina. Next base: position 8,396,388 of record JAIVEN010000026.1, on the reverse strand, counting down.
GGCAAAGTCCCTTCGGCCAGATAGTTCCAAATAGGGGTCATCCAGTTCTGGTCCGGGCTACTTCCGACCATAACCTCCTCAAGATCAACACTAGGCTGATATATGGTCTCCCTGATGATCGTCTCATGCTACCCGAGCCTTTTGACATTAGCCAATCTGGACAACAAATCAGCTCGAGAGTTTTCTTCTCTTGGAATGTGCTCCATCGCGAATTCATCAAAGCATTCAACCAAGTGTTTCACCTTGTTCAAGTATTTTACCAATTGTGGGTCTTTGGCTTGGTAAGCTCCCGAGACTTGTTCAGAAACCAGCTGTGAATCACTCCGACATCTTACCTGGCTCGCTCCCACCTCTCTAGCTAGATTTAACCCCGCAATTAAAGCTTCATACTCGGCCTGGTTATTAGTGACCGGGAAGTCAATTTTAAGAGACTGCTCCAAAGTTATCCCTCTGGGGCCTTCCAAAATGATTCCCGCTCCACTCCCCTTGGTATTGGATGAGCCATCCACATAAAGTATCCATTGATCACCGTCTTTGTAATTTTCGTGTGGGGTGAGTTCGGCAACAAAATCAGATAGACATTGCGCCTTAATCGGCCCTCTTGACTCATATCTGATACCGAACTCTGACAACTCGACCGACCACGAGATCATTCGTCCTGCCAACTCAGGTTTCCTCAAGACCTGCTTTACAGGATGATCAGTTTTTACAACAACCTCATGACTTTGGAAATAAGGTCGCAATCTTCTCGCCGAGATGACTAGAGCCAGAGCTAACTTTTCAATAGTCTGATACCTTGATTCTGCATCGTGCAATACTCGGCTGATAAAATATACTGGTATTTGCTGCTTGCCTATTTCCTGCACCATCACCGAGCTAATTGCATGTTCGGTCACCGACATATACAGCAGCAACTCTTTGTTAGGAAGAAGCCTTTGAAACTCTGAAATGCTTGCTCACATTCCTCATTCCACTCATACCGCTTAGCCTTCTTGAGTAACTTAAAGAACGGCCTAGCTTTCTCCGCTAACCTCGGTATGAAGCGAGATAGTGATGCTAATCGCCCTGTCAATTTCTGCACTTCTTTTATATTTTGGGGGCTCCTCATGTCAATAATAGCTCGGCACTTATCAGGATTGGCTTCAATACCTCGATGTGTTAGCATGAATCCTAAGAATTTTCCCCCATTGACTCCGAATACGCACTTCTCCGGATTTAACCTCATGTTGTACTTCCGTATTCTTCCGAACACCTCGCTAAGATCGGCAGCATGTTTGGAGGGATCTTCTGACTTCACTACCATATCATCAACATATACTTCCAGGTTCCTCCCGATCTGTTCCTGAAATATTTTATCCATCAACCGCTGGTATGTAGCCCCGGCATTCTTCAGTCCGAACGGCATCACCTGATAGCAATAGTTAGCGTTCTCAGTCATGAACGCGGTTTTTTCCTCGTCAGGGGGGTACATCCTTATCTGATTATACCCGGAGTAAGCATCCAGAAAGCTCAGTAAGCCACATCCTGACGCTCCATCTACAAGCCGATCTATGCTGGGGAGGGGATATGTATCTTTTGGGCATGACTTATTTAGGTCGGTATAATCTGTGCACATTCTCCACCTTCCATTAGCCTTCTTAACGAGCACCACATTGGCCAACCATGTTGTATATTCAATTTCTCGGATGAACCCAGCATCAATCAGCTTTTTCGTTTCTTCCCTCATTGCCTTCCGCCTTTCCTCGCCTACCCGCCTCTTCCTTTGTGCTATCGGCTTAGCTTCAGGGTATACCGCCAGTTTGTGACATAGAAAATTTGGATCAATTCTCGGCATGTCTGAAGAAGTCCATGCGAACAGATCAGCATTGTCCTTCAACATCTTTGTTATCTGCTCCTTTGCTTCTCCACGGAGTTGACTTCCCAGATTAGTACACCGATCTTCACCGGTGAGCTGAAATTTCTGTAACTCTTCAATGGGTCTTGGCCTTTGGTCCTGTACATCAAGTCGGGGGTCAAGCTCCACCAAATTTACTGATGTGGTATCTTTCTTGGTCTGTGTACCATTACCGACTACCCCTCTCCTGGTGACTTTTAGACTATCTACATAGCATTGTCTTGCTACCTTCTGATCAGCCTTCATTGCAATTATATCCCCAGTAACCGAGGGAAACTTCATCATCAGATGTGGAGTGGAGACCATGGCGCCGAGCTCGTTTAATGCCGGTCGACCTATCAAGACATTATAAGAAGTTATTGCATCAATAATAAGGTACCTAATCATGATGGTCCTTGACCCAAGGTCCCCCCTGAAAGTGGTCAACAATTCCACATATCCTCGAGTATGAACTTGTTCTCCTGCAAAGCCAACCAGCTGATCGTGATAAGGCTTGATCATCTCGTCAGGTATTCCGAGCTTATGGAAAGTGGTATAATACAAGATATCCGCCGAGCTCCCTTGATCTATCAACGTCTTTCTTACAACGTAATTCACCACTTCTACCGAAACCACCACAGGGTCATCCTGATTAGGATCGACTCCTTCGAAGTCCTCATCTGAGAAGGTGATGGGACGAGAACTTCGGGACGCTCGGTGCGTTGTCGCATTTACTGTCCGAATGGCCCTCAGGTGCCTTCTCCGAGCTGAACTGGTCGCTCCTCCCCCAGCAAACCCACCTGCTATAGTATTGATTACCCCTTTTATTCTGTTTTCCTCCCTGTTCTGAGTATCATCGGGTTGTCTTCTTTCCTCATTTGGCCGTCGAGGCCTTTCTGAATCTCGGGGCTGACCTCTACCGCGTCCTCGTCCATTATAGGGTTGATGATTACCTCGATTTCTTTGCACAAAGTTGCCGAGATGCCCAGCCTGAATTAATTCCTCGATCTTATCCCGTAGCGTCCAGCACTCCTCCGTGGTGTGCCCATAGTTACGATGATACCTGCAATGCTTTGATTGATCTGCCGTTTCCGGGGTATGTCCAGGAGGTGGGAGCCGTATCAACTCAGTATTGTACGCTTCTTCCAGAATTCGAGCTCGGTGAGAGTTTAGCGGAGTGTAAAGGTCATACTTCGGCCCTCGACTAGTTCCTTCTCTTTTAAACTTTCCCTTTTCTAACATCGGCTTTATACTTCCTCGATTATTTGACTCCGTCCGCCTGTCCAGATCGGTCCTGACTTTATTTCTGAACTTGGACACTTCCTCCATTTGTATGTATCCAGCTGCACGATTTCTAAGTTCATCCATGTTGGCAGGTGGCTTCCGACATAAATGATCAGCGAACGGTCCCGGCTTGAGGGCCATCAGCATCGTGTGCATTGCCACTTTAGGGTTTAGATCTCGTATTTTTACCGAGACTGATGAGAAACGCTCCATGAAACTTCTTAGGGACTCATCTTTCTCTTGGCATAAGTTCACTAATGCAGCCGAGGTGAGCTGGTGGGGTCGGCTGGTAGCATACTGCGCGCTAAATTTTTTTATCAAAGTTTCAAAGCAATCGATAGATCGCGGTGGGAGCCGAGTGTACCAACTCAATGCTGCTCCTTTCAAAGACGTAGGGAAGACCCTACACAAAACTGCATCCTCATTCGTGAACAGATTTACCTGCGTGACATACGCATCCACATGCTCATCAGGATCGGTAGTACCATCATACCTTTCCAAGTTTAAACCCTTCCATCCTTTTGGCAATGACGTCTCCATGATGCCATCAACGAACGGAAGCCTCCGGATTGCCTGCTTATCCCCTCGCCAATTTTCAATGTTCGTCTCTGAATGATATGTTTCCTCACGTCGACTTGCCTCCTGATGCGACCGCTGAGCATCCCTGTTGGTATTTCCCCGTTCGCCTCCTCGAGGAGGAGAAGTATCTTCATGATAGCGTTCTTGCTCCAATTGCCTATTCCTCTCACGTATTTCCTCATTCTCCTTTCTTAATGCTGCCATCTCCTCACGCATTGCCCGAATAACAGGATGGTCCTCCAAAGAAGTCCTGTCTTCGTGGTGTTGTTCTCCTGCACCCGCACTGCTCCTGGTTCACACCATGATTCTTGGTGGTGGGATAGTTTTTCTCGGACCCACGGTGGGTGCCAAAATGTTCCGTCAAAAAGCCGAGATAGACTATTCCTTTTTTTACAGTGTACAGTGCTCTCCCCATTTTTGCTTCTTCTTGCCCCCTCTTTGTTGACCTTTTCCTGACCGTTAAAGTGTAACCGTCTTCTTCCTCTCACCCCTAATTTATCGGGATATTTCATAAATACTCATTATGGAGTATCGCACTCTTTTTGCTTGATCCCTGATTTTTCGTCTTTCAGTTATGATTCCGTAATAGTTATTGTTCTCGTAACCGTTACTCATAATCGGGTATTCTTGGAGCAACATGATTTTTGTAGAGAAACCCGCAGTTGGTCCTATGACCGAGATGTTATTTAATCGTACGATCATTTGGTCGTACAATTACTCAGGCTTACCACTTGATAACCGATATAATACTCGGATCGTTGTGCTTAAGCTCGGTGTATATGAGCCCGGAGAGTGGTACATCAAATGGACGTTTGTCTATCTTGGACTTGTAAGCCCGGCCTTCTCATCCCGGCCAGTACATGTACCAAACACGCTCTGCATAAGAATTCCATAACCCTCTCCATTTCCAATGGCTATCCAAAACGTGGTCCTATCATTTGATTCTTAGAATATATACTCAAAACTCAGATAATTTGATCAGAAGATTAGAAGTTGGGGTATCTTAAAAAGAAAAAGATAATCACACAATATTTAGTAGTTTTATATATGGATTCACACACACACACACACACACACACACACATATGTATATTTAAATTACAATCACAACTAACTGAAATTAAAATTTTATTTATATTTTTACTGAAAGATTGATCTATTTTAATAGGAATGTGATTCATATCTTTTACAGTATTTCATTAAAATATGGATTTAAATTTTACCATTAATATGAGAACTTGATTGATGGATAATCTAGCTAGTCTTGTAAGGCATAACATAAAGTCCCCACTCCCCCAAACTCACAACTTCTTTCTATCAAAAGAATTTTTTGTATTGATCAATATACAATTAAAATGACAATACTTTTATATATGGAAAACATAATTCAGGATTAATAAAAAACTTGCAGCATCGACGTGTACGTAAACTTATTCTAATAATATCTCTAGTGTGATATTATTTTATTAAAAAAATGTTATTTTTTTCATCCATGAAAACAAAATGACTCTGGTAAAATATTATTTATTATTTTCCATTACGATTTGGAAAGTCGGCCTTTTGTGTACAGCCTGTGTGCTTCCTGATATAAGTAACTTCTCTCAAAATTTTGAAGCCATATCTGAGATTAACAAGTATTTTAATTAATAACAAACAAGCAGGTGTCGTTAATTATAGTGATAAATTATAAAAAATATATGGTGTCATGAACTTTTATTTTTCCTATGAATGCGTAATAAATAATTTGAATATTAATTCATACAATAATATAAATGCAAATCATTATCTAGTGCGACGCCATTAGCATAATTGGTGCTGTCAGAACAAAAAATCGATTAATTAATGTGATAATGGGTATTGTACTGGCCGGGATGAGAAGGCCGAGCTTACAAGTCCGAAGTAGAGAAACGCCCATTTAATGTACCACTTTTCGGTCTCATATACACCGAGCTTAAGCGCAACGATCCAAGTATTACATCGGTTATCAAGTGGTAAGCCCGAGTAATTGTACGGCCAAATGATCGTACAATTAAACAATATCTCGGCCATAGGGCAAACTACGGGTTTCTCTACAAAAATTGTGTTGCTCCAAAAATATCCGACTAGGAGTAACGGTTATGAGAACAATAACCATTACAGAATCATAACTGAAGGACGAAAAATCAGGGATCAAGCAAAAAGAGTGCGATACACCATGATGATCATTTATGAAAAATCCCGATAAACAAGGGGTGAGAGGGAGAAGACGGTTACACTTTAACGGTCAGGAGAAGGTCAATAAAAAGGGGGCAAGAAGAAGTGTAAAAGGAGAGAGCACTGCACACTGTAAAAAGAGGAATAGTCTATCTCGGCTTTTTGACGGAACATTTTGGCGCCCACCGTGGGGCCGAGAAAAACTATCCCACCACCAAGAATCATGGTGCGAACCAGGAGCAGTGCGGGTGCAGGAGAATAACATCACGAAGACAGGACTTCTTTGGAGGACCATCTTGTTATTCGGGCAATGCGTGAGGAGATGGAAGCATTAAGAAAGGAGAATGAGGAGATGCGTGAGAGGAATAGGCAATTGGAGTGAGAACGCTATCATGAAGATACTTCTCCTCCTCGAGGAGGGGAACGGGGAAATACCAACAGGGATACTCAGCGGTCGCATCAGGAGGCAAGTCGACGTGAGGAAACATATCATTCAGAGATGAACATTGAAAATTGGCGAGGGGATAAGCAGGCAATCCGGAGGCATCCGTTCGTTGATGACATCATGGAGACGCCATTGCCAAAAGGATGGAAGGGCTTAAACTTGGAAAGGTATGATGGTACCACCGATCCTGATGAGCATGTGGATGCGTATGTCACGCAGGTAAATCTGTTCACGAATGAGGATGCAGTTTTGTGTAGGGTCTTCCCTACGTCTTTGAAAGGAGCAGCTTTGAGTTGGTACACTCGGCTCCCACCGCGATCTATCGATTGCTTTGAAACTTTGATAAAAAAATTTAGCGCGCAGTATGCTACCAGCCGACCCCACCAGCTCACCTCGGCTGCATTAGTGAACTTACGCCAAGAGAAAGATGAGTCCCTAAGAAGTTTCATGGAGCGTTTCTCATCAGTCTCGATAAAAATACGAGATCTAAACCCTGAAGTGGCAATGCACACGATGTTGATGGCCCTCAAGCCGGGACCATTCGCTGATCATTTATGTCGGAAGCCACCTGTTAACATGGATGAACTTAGAAATCGTGCAGCCGGATACATACAAATGGAGGAAGTGTCCAAGTTCAGAAATAAAGTCAGGACCGATCTGGATAGGCGGACGGAGTCAAATAATCGAGGAAGTATAAGGCCGATGTTAGAAAAGGGAAAGTTTAAAAGAGAAGGAACTAGTCGAGGGCCGAAGTATGACCTTTACACTCCGCTAAACTCTCACCGAGCTCGAATTCTGGAAGAAGCGTGCAATACTGAGTTGATACGGCTCCCACCTCCTGGACATACCCCGAAAACGGCAGATCAATCAAAGCATTGCAGGTATCATCGTAACTATGGGCACACCATGGAGGAGTGCTGGACGCTACGGGATAAGATCGAGGAATTAATTCAGGCCGGGCATCTCGGCAACTTTGTACAAAGAAATCGCGGTAATCATCAACCCTATAATGGATGAGGACGCGGTAGAGGTCAGCCCCGAGATCCAGAAAGGCCTCGACGGCCAAATGAGGAAAGAAGACAACCCGACGACACTCAGAACAGGGAGGAAAACAGAATAAAAGGGGTAATCAATACTATAGCAGGTGGGTTTGCTGGGGGAGGAGCGACCAGCTCAGCCCGGAGAAGGCATCTGAGGGCCATTCGGACAGTAAATGCGACAATGCACCGAGCGCCCCGAAGTTCTCGTCCCATCACCTTCTCGGATGAGGACTTCGAAGGAGTCGATCATAATCAGGATGACCCTGTGGTGGTTTCAGTAGAAGTGGCAAATTACGTTGTAAAAAAGACGTTGATAGATCAAGGAAGCTCGGCAGATATCTTGTATTATACCACTTTCCAGAAGCTCGGGATACCAGACGAGATGATCAAGCCTTATCACGATCAGCTGGTTGGCTTCTTAGGAGAACAGGTTCATACCCGAGGATATGTGGAGTTGTTAACCACTTTCAGGGGAGACCTTGGGTCAAGGACCATCATGATCAGGTACCTTATTATTGATGCAATAACTTCTTATAATATCTTGATAGGTCGACCGGCGTTAAACGAGCTCGGTGCCGTGGTCTCCACTCCACACCTCATGATGAAGTTTCCCTCGGTTACTGGAGATATAATTGCAATGAAGGCTGATCAGAAGGTGGCGAGATAATGCTATGTAGATAGTCTAAAAGTCACCAGGAGAGGGGTAGTCGGTACTGGTACACAGACGAAGAAAGATACCACATCAGTAAATTTGGTGGAGCTTGATCCCCGACTTGATGTACAGGACCAAAGGCCAAGACCCATTGAAGAATTACAGAAATTTCAGCTCGCCGGTGAAGATCGGTGCACTAATCTCGGAAGTCAACTCCGAAGAGAAACAAAGGAGCAGATAACAAGGATGTTGAAGGACAATGCTGATCTGTTCGCATGGACTTCTTCAGACATGCCGGGAATTGATCCAAATTTCCTATGCCACAAACTGGCGGTATACCCTGAAGCTAAGCCAATAGCACAAAGGAAGAGGCGGGTAGGCGAGGAAAGGCGGAAGGCAATGAGGGAAGAAACGGTAAAGCTGATTGATGCTGGGTTCATCCGAGAAATTGAATATACCACATGGTTGGCCAATGTGGTGCTCGTCAAAAAGGCTAATGGAAGGTGGAGAATGTGCACAGACTACACCGACCTAAATAAGTCATGCCCGAAAGATACATATCCCCTCCCCAGCATAGATCGGCTTGTAGATGGAGCTTCAGGCTGTGGCTTACTTAGCTTTCTGGATGCTTACTCCGGGTATAATCAGATAAGGATGTACCCCCCTGACGAGGAAAAAATCGCGTTCGTGACTGAGAACGCTAACTATTGCTATCAGGTGATGCCGTTCGGACTGAAGAATGCTGGGGCTACATACCAGCGGTTGATGGATAAAATATTTCAGGAACAGATCGGGAGGAACCTGGAAGTATATGTTGATGATATGGTAGTGAAGTCAGAAGATCCCTCCAAGCATGCTGTCGACCTTGGCGAGGTGTTCGGAAGAATACGGAAGTACAACATGAGGTTAAATCCTGAGAAGTGCGTATTCGGAGTCAACGGAGGGAAATTCTTAGGGTTCATGCTAACACATCGAGGTATTGAAGCCAATCCAGATAAATGCCGAGCTATTATTGACATGAGAAGCCCCCAAAATATAAAAGAAGTGCAGAAACTGACAGGGCGATTAGCATCACTATCTCGCTTCATACCGAGGTTAGCGGAGAAAGCTAGGCCGTTCTTTAAGTTACTCAAGAAGGCTAAGCGGTATGAGTGGAATGAGGAATGTGAGCAAACATTTCAGAATTTCAAAGGCTTCTTTTCGGCACCTCCGATTCTTAATCGGTCGGTTCCTAACAAAGAGTTGCTGCTGTATATGTCGGTGATTGAACATGCAATTAGCTCGGTGATGGTGCAGGAAATAGGCAAGCAGCAAATACCAGTATATTTTATCAGCCGAGTATTGCACGACGCAGAATCAAGGTATCAGACTATTGAAAAGTTAGCTCTGGCTCTAGTCATCTCGGCGAGAAGATTGCGACCTTATTTCCAAAGTCATGAGGTTGTTGTAAAAACTGATCATCCTGTAAAGCAGGTCTTGAGGAAACCTGAGTTGGCAGGACGAATGATCTCGTGGTAGGTCGAGTTGTCAGAGTTCGGTATCAGATATGAGTCAAGAGGGCCGATTAAGGCGCAATGTCTATCTGATTTTGTTGCCGAACTCACCCCACACGAAAATTATAAAGACGGTGATCAATGGATACTTTATGTGGATGGCTCATCCAATACCAAGGGGAGTGGAGCGGGAATCATTTTGGAAGGCCCCAGAGGGATAACTTTGGAGCAGTCTCTTAAAATTGACTTCCCGGTCACTAATAACCAGGCCGAGTATGAAGCTTTAATTGCGGGGTTAAATCTAGCTAGAGAGGTGGGAGCGAGCCAGGTAAGATGTCGGAGTGATTCACAGCTGGTTTCTGAACAAGTCTCGGGAGCTTACCAAGCCAAAGACCCACAATTGGTAAAATACTTGAACAAGGTGAAACACTTGGTTGAATGCTTTGATGAATTCGCGATGGAGAACATTCCAAGAGAAGAAAACTCTCGAGCTGATTTGTTGTCCAGATTGGCTAATGTCAAAAGGCTCGGGCAGCAAGAGACGATCATCAGGGAGACCATATATCAGCCTAGTGTTGATCTTGAGGAGGTTATGGTCGGAAGTAGCCCGGACCAGAACTGGATGACCCCTATTTGGAACTATCTGGCCGAAGGGACTTTGCCCAATGACTAGAATGAAGCAAGGAGATTGAAGCTGAAGTCCTCCCATTACATAATAATGGGAAAGGACTTGTACAGGCGAGGATTCTCAACCCCCCTATTAAAGTGCCTCACTCCTGAACAGGCGAAATATGTTATGAGCGAAATCCATGAAGGAGTGTGTGGGATGCATACCAGTGGAAGATCTATGGCAGTGAGAGTAATTCGGGCTGGCTATTATTGGCCCACTATGCGAGCTGATTGCACCGACTATAGTAAGAAGTGTACTGAATGCCAAAAGTTTGGTAGTCTACGCCATGCACCGCCGGAAGAATTGCACACGGTAATGTCTCCGTGGCCATTCATGGTCTGGGGAATGGATATTCTCGGACCTTTCGCGATGGGAAAAGGGCAAGTCAAGTTCTTAATAGTTGGCATAGACTATTTCACTAAATAGATTGAGGCGGAATCATTAGCTAAGATCACGGCACAACAAGTACAGAAATTTGTATGGAGGAATATTGTCTGTCGGTATGGGATTCCTCACTCGGTAGTTACTGATAATGGGAGGCAGTTTGTTGATGGAAACCTGAAGCAATTCTATGAACAACTTGGTATTAAGCATCGAGTGTCTTCGGTCGAGCATCCTCAAACAAATGGACAGGCAGAAGCAGCGAACAAGGTTATCCTTGGAGAACTCAAGAAGAGATTGGGAAGAGCAAAGGGGGCCTAGGCTGAAGAATTACCGAGCATTCTCTGGGCTTACCATTGCACGCCTCAGTCAAGCACCAAGGAAACTCCTTTTAGGTTGACCTTTGGAGCTGATGCAATGATCCCGGTGGAAGTGGGAGAGCCGTCCTTTAGGCGAACACTTCTTGATCAACATATGAACCAGGAAAATATGGAAGTCAAACTAGATCTATCTGAGGAGGTTAGGGAAAATGCACGTATACAAGAACAGGCTTGTAAGCAAAGAGCGGCTTGGCGTTATAATTCCTGACTTAAACCAAGGAGTTTTGATCGTGGAGATCTTGTTTGGAGAAAGCAGAGTGAAGCAAGGAAGAACATCGGCGAGGGAAAGCTAGCTGCGAACTGGGAAGGGCCTTACCGAGTTACTGAAGCATTGGGTAATGGAGCATATAGATTAGAAAAGTTGTCAGGGGAAGCAATCCCTAGGACATGGAATGCTTCTCACCTCAAATTTTATTTCAGTTAGTTGATGTATACAAAGAAGGCGGTGTACTCTTTTTCCTAACTTGGTCTTTTGTCCTAAGGGATATGCAAAAAAGGGTTTTGGCCGAGAAGGTTTTAACGAGGCACGCCTACCTACTTTAATAAAGGAAATTCTTTGTCATGATTTCATTCATTTTAAGTTTGGTCAAGTATGAACCGATAGAAACAGAATTATATCTCGGTCAAGTATGAATCGAGGGATTGAAACCCGGTCAAGTATGAACCGAGGTCTCCAATTAAAATTCGGTCAAGTATGAACCGGGTATTCGAATTAAACTTGGTCAAGTTTGAACCAGAAATTTGTTAAAATCTCGGTCAAGTATGAATCGAGGGATTGAAACCCGGTCAAGTGTGAACCGAGGTCTCCAGTTAAAATTCGGTCAAGTATGAACCGGGTATTCGAATTAAACTTGGTCAAGTTTGAACCAAAAATTTGTTAAAAACTGGTAAATTATGAATCGAGGAATTGAAACTTGGTCAAGTATGAACCGAGGTCTCCAATTAAAATTCGGTCAAGTATGAACCAAGAGGCTGAATTAAATGTTAGTCGAGATCGAACTGAGAGATGATGTTAAATGTAGACAAAAAAAAAATTGAACGCGGTCAGAATAGAAAGACTGTTATCATTAATAAGAAACAATTCTGAGTAAAAGTAAATAGACACTCAAGGAGGTGGGCAGTTTGCTTCTTAGTTCTACAATTCCTCCTCATCAACAAGCACACCATCTTTGACGTCTTTATTTACATCAAATACCGAGAGCTCAATTTTCGGCAGGAAGAGATGCACCTGATGAAGTGCTTTATGGAAGTCTTCTACATGCTCTTTCATTATTTGTTGCACGGCTTCCTTAACGTCAGCCTCGAGCTTGGTCTGTTTCTTCCTCGCTTGTTCCAAATCCTGTTGCAAATTAGCAGCGAGGGCCGAGGACTCGGCTTCAGCGCTCCTTGCCCAAGTAACCTCAGCCGTCAAGGCATCCCGCTCCTTCTCGACTGCTTGCACTTTCATCTCGGCATTAGCAAGGGATCCTTTCAGCTCCTCCACTTGCAGAAGGAGAGCTGCTTGAGACTTTGAAGCCTCGGCGAGTTCTGAAGAAGCCTTATCTTTTGCATTGGTTGCTTCCAGAAGCTTGGCCTTCGCAGCTTTCAGACGACGGTCACTCTCCTCAAACTCCTTCCCACAGAGCGAGGCTATGGTCGCGGCACGCAGGCACATAGCTGACATGGAGTCCAAAACAGTCTTGGGACCCAATTGTCGCAAAGTTTCCTTGTCCCCGACATCCTGAATGCCGCTCCCAAAAAACCTGGCGATGTTGGGGTCAGTGCTCGAAGGCGAGCGCCTAACCGGAGATGATGGCAGGAGAGGTGAGCGAACTGAAGAAACAGGTTCCTCGTCGGTGGTCAGAAGTCGAGCGTGTTTGTTTGGGGGGCTGTGTGGAGAGGAGGTGATCTCAACAACTTCCGTTGTCGTCATTATCTCGGCACGTCCTCTCTTCTCTTTATCAGGGCGAGTCTGCAGGTTCTCGGTAGAAGGTCCTGCTGATGGGGCCATGTTCTTTATTGAGCGCCAGTTGAATTTCCCCATCAACACTGCAAAGTAGAAAATATATATTAAAAACTCAGGCAAGTATGGCAGCAGAAGAAAAAAGAAATTCAGCACTCACGTGAAAAATCTTTATTAGGAGTTGAAGAATAAGGGAGCCTAAGTAAGATTTTGCAGTTCAAAGGGCGAGGTAATCTATTTAACTTGTCGACATCCGCTCTTTCGGATGCCGACATATCCTCATAGCACCAAGACTGGAATTTGATCGGAGTCCGAGTCCAATATAGAGGAAACCTGGGTCGCCCCTCCTCATTGAAAAACATTTCCGAGTAACCCTCGGCTGGGCGCACCTTAAAGAAACTTCCTTTGAAGTCTTTGTAGGATGAGGTATATGGACCGATTATTCCCTTTTTATTCATACCACTGAGAGAAATCCAGCCGATCTTATTTCCAAATCAGATCTGGTAGAAGTAGAGAAATTTTGGAGCGGTTGGCGTCATGTTCAATTTTCTGCACAGGACTTCGAAAGCCTTTAAAAACGCCCAGCTGTTGGGATGAAGCTGAGTCGGAGCGACGTTCAACGCCCTTAAAACAGCGCACTCAAACTCCGAGAACGGAAGGCCAACTCCTAGTGACTCAAATAATGTTTTATACATATAGGTAAAATGTATTTGCCCTCGTTGTGCCGACATAAAAATGTGCTCATCCTCTGTACACGGCTCGGCAATCACAGCCTCCTCTGTTTGTATGCTAGACAGAGAGATGGATTTCCTCATTTCCATGATCGACTCAGCAGTTCGAAATCTAGAATGGTAAGATCCAACTTCTCCCTTAACCCAATAATATCCCAGAAGTTGAATGTCGGGAACTGGATCTTTTTGAACCCTTGAAATGATTTTTCGCGGGTTTGGTACGGTTACTTGCACAGCAGTAGCCGAAGAGGAAGCTTCCCTTTCAGTCGGGAAGTCAGCCAGATGAAAATTCAGCTCTGTGCTTGGAAAGGAAGAGTTTGACGGCGAAGGATCTTCTCCGATGCCCATAACCTCCCTCTCAACTAGGATTCGATGAGGGGACGACCCAGCCGATGCCTCAGATCCTCGGCTTGAACTCATAATGATTGGGAAAAATATGGAATAGAGCGTAGAAACTGAGAAAAAGGGGAAGGATAGAAGAGGGCGTACCTGAAAAAATGACGAAAAGGGCGAGAAAAAGGAGGTTAGAGACGACGGAAAGATTAGAGACGACGGAAAGATTCAGAAGGAACGAAAAGCAAATGAAGTTTAAAGTGAAAGGATGAACACTCGAGTCCTACACGCATATTGTGAAACCCCTCCTCGAAACAAGAAATTTAATCATGACTTTGGGCAACAAATCGTCACCATTGGGGAACGTGCTCCAATTGACGAAAAGATGCAGCATTAAATAACGCCGCGTATAGCCGTACGAATAAGTGCATTACTGTCTCAGAAACCGAAACGTCAAGGAGACTTAGGGAAGGTTCTCGAATCCCTAGATACTGAAACGGTTCAAAATTCAAAAACCAGTCCTTAGTTGGTCACGTGATCCAGAGCCTTTTCGTCCAAATCAAACTCAAGGCTCGGGGGGCTAGTGTACTAGCCGGGATGAGAAGGCCGAGCTTACAAGTCCGAAGTAGAGAAACGCCCATTTAATGTACCACTTTCCGGGCTCATATACACCGAGCTTAAGCGCAACGATCCAAGTATTACATCGGTTATCAAGTGGTAAGCCCGAGTAATTGTACGGCCAAATGATCGTACAATTAAACAACATCTCGGCCATAGGGCCAACTACGGGTTTCTCTACAAAAATTGTGTTGCTCCAAAAATATCCGACTAGGAGTAACGGTTATGAGAACAATAACCATTACAGAATCATAACTGAAGGACGAAAAATCATGGATCAAGCAAAAAGAGTGCGATACTCCATGATGATCATTTATGAAAAATCCCGATAAACAAGGGGTGAGAGGGAGAAGACGGTTACACTTTAACGGTCAGGAGAAGGTCAATAAAAAGGGGGCAAGAAGAAGTGTAAAAGGAGAGAGCACTGCACACTGTAAAAAGAGGAATAGTCTATCTCGGCTTTTTGACGGAACAGGTATATATATATATATTGCTTTCTTTTTTTCAATTGGACTTATCAGATTGTATAAAACCACTTTATACGAGTGGTAATCCAAAGTCCTGCATATTGTTCCACATTAAAAAAATTATCTACAATTTATAGTTTACAAATAAAATGATTTTTTTATAAATTTTATACTATACATTAATCACATATATGTGTGTATAACCTTTGTCATTTTTTAATTGCTTAATGGGAACGTCATTTATCATTGGAATTGTTTTTTTTTCGGTTGTGTCTTGTGCATGATGTTTGACAATGGTTGTACTAACGACCCGCATGTTTGGTTAATCTTTTTTAAAAAGAAATTATAATTTTTAATGATGGTTTTTCAAAAAGATTTGTTGATCAAACATAAATTATTTTTTTTAAATGATGAAAAGTAGATTAAATTATGATTTTGAAAATTGAGGGAAGTAATTACTTTTCCTCTTCTATAAGTAGGTGGATACTGACTTTATATTATACATTTAAAAGCACTTTTAACTCTTATTATCTAAATAGATTTTTTGGTCAAACTATAATTTTGTAAAAAGAATATCTAAACATAATAACCTACAACAAATTTTACTTTATTAAACTTTAATTTTACAAACTTCAATTATTTTAATTTATTTTTACAAAAATGAAAACCAAGAGCCCCTTAATTTCATCTGATAAAGACATTCCATCACCATATATTCTTCGCATTTTATGATGCTGCTCCAATTAGTCCATGAAAGTTACCCCTTTTTGGCATCTTTACAACGTACACACAAATATTCTGACTTTTAAACATGTGGTTCTAACAAAGAAATTAAATTAGAGGTTTCTTTTCGGAGAGTTTTGTATGTATATACACTTTACAGTCATCACAAGTTATTGGACCTAATTAATAAATTTAAAAACATCAAATTTTCTTGGACAGGTGAGCCTAACTTACTTATGTCCCTATTCAGTGAGCAAGAGAGTCAACGCAACATCACTACGTACTGTCTCATTCTGCATATTTCTCTAACTAATTTGTAGATATGTGAATTGTCTACAAGGATTTACATTAATTGTGACTCACACTTCACTTTCTGTTCTAATTTTCAACTAACGAAGTAATAAAACAAGACAACAAGTCCAGGTCAAACAAGATGAACAACAATGGAATCATAGGAATTCGAGTTTCTCTCATTATTATTGGGAAAATATGCATAATGGGAGGCCGATCAGAAAGATATATAGTGTTCATGCATTATATAATCTGTTGTCGGTCTATTCAACAATATTTTAATTAGAATAGTGCCTCCGAAAAGATGGGTCACATTTGTTGTCTAAATCTTGTTTACTATAATTAAAGTTTTTCTAATAATATTAATATGAATATTAATATATAAGCTTGTGGAATTTATTAAAAAAATTATGAACAGTGAAACTTTCAATTAATTCAGATTTCAAAGAATGTACGAGACCCAAAATTAATCTAATTCAGTGAAAAAAAAGGCAAACAACAAACTTTGCAACATTTTAATTTTTATACTACTTTCTCTTGAAACTCAACAAACACTAGTTTCTTTTTTTTTAAAAAAAAAATAAAGCAGTGAATCTTCACTTCGACAAGTGCATTTAGCTTTACTTGATTTACAGCCATAATATTTTTTATTGATCATAAAGAAGACAAATTTGATAATTATAAATATGGGGGTTAAAAAATAAAAAAAAGAAATCAGTACATGCGTGATGACCTCAACCAAAAAGTCATGTTCAAAATTTTTATTCATGAGAAATATTCTACAAATTCGTATCCTGTTTAAAGTGCATATCTAAGAAATATTCTCGGAATAAAGGCTGTGTGGTATTATACTAGCTAATTCATATAAGATATGATGGGAATGAATATTCAAGTTATATCCTTTAGATGAGTATGTTGAACGGTATTCTCTGCATTCAGGCGGTAAAAACAAAATGTCTCTGCATTTGTTCAAATTAAAGGTGTTATTAATAATAGTCTTATTCATGAGGAGCAAAATATAATAATTTTTAAAATGGGGGATGTAAAATTAAAAAATAAATTTATGCGTAACTAAATTAAAATGTATCACTTATAAAAAAATAATTAAAAATTAATTTTGCAAGACATAATAAATAAAAATATAAAACTATTCTATGTTCAAAATATGAAATTAATTAAATTTTGGGCGAATGTGGGTGCAGAATGCATTAATTATTTGAAAAAAATTAAATAATTTATTAATTTATAATTTTATATACTACCTTTATTTCAAAAAATCTTATGTATAAGTTTATGTATACAGTTTAAAAAAAGTTATTAAATGATTTAGATATTAGTAAAATTTGATGTTGTTGGGCTAAAATAATCTTATAATTAATACTCGTTGATATTGTCTTATTAAAATTAAGAAAAGGTTACAATATTAATGAAAGGTAAAATTGTACAAAAACAATCAATAATCACTGGATTTTTGAAGCGACTGAGAGTTTTTGAAAAATGGCTAAAATTAACTTGACTTCAAAATAACAAATCTTCTGAACGGGAACAGTATATGAAAAATGAAGATTCACCTGGCAGAGTCAAAATGGGATCTATTCTATAGTTGTTGGCCTTATCTAAAACGTCATAATTACGTAAGACTGACTCCTCAGTTTTTATTCTTATAACGTATGGATAATATAAGGCCTGTTATTGCGCCGTGTATATAGATTACGAGTAGTAATATCCGTGGCTTGTTTTTCTTGCTCCTATTTTTGGCATTTGAATTTGGAAATTGAGATAAAGGTGGTGGTGAAGACCAAAATGCATTTGACTTTTTGTTTGGCATGCAGTTTCGGACCATTCCTTTTTGTTGCGATTATCTTCGCTTTAATGGTTTCAATTTCATCTTATCCAAATGGAACCCTTTCCCAATTTCAAAGTTGGCTTCCTTTTGTTTTGGACACCTTGTCAATTTCTGGTGCCTCCATCTCAGACTCATCTCCATTCATATCCCTACTATAACTCAACTTTCTCTCTCTTTCCATTTTGGTACGGTTCAACAAAATTCATTCAAATTCATTTCAATTGAATTGCTGACTCATATAAAACCATGTCTGCCTTGCATCAAGTTCAAGCCATGTGCTCACCCAAAAAAAGTTCAAGTCGTGCATTAGGTGATCGATCTTCGTAAGCAATTTTTACACGAGGATAGACTTTATTAATACAAAATAAAGAAAGAATTCAAATATTAGTATGGTAGTTCACACTAGGCCGCTGTGCCTGTGACTTTGAGCCACGTTACTACGGGTCAGTTTTGAATTATGTGTATCTGGTACATATAATTCTTCGGTATACTTGTCATATTATATAGAGTATATTTTTTACCAAATCATATTATATATTCGTACTTTTTGATCCCCCTGCTCCTATTTGTAAAACAAATTTAACTATTTTATATATATTAAAAAATTAGTTAGAGTTAATTAAGATTTTAAATTTTTCAAAAACTACCAAATATTATTTTCATTAACTATATTGTAATTTTGTCTCTGTTAATCTCTCTCCATCATTAATATTTTGTGTGTAAAATTTAAAAAATGATGCTCTTTAAATATTACAAAGTCAAGTAACTTATATTTTAAATAAATAAAAAACTTCAATAATATGCCATTAAGTAGGAATAGACAGAATATAAGATTGATATAATATTTATTATACTTATTTTTAGTGTGACAATTTGCGGGGTGGTTACTTTACTTGTTACGTAAAATTATTAAACTATAGGCTGCAAATGTTGACCATTGTTTCCAATTGGAATTTTCAAAAACATCGTTTTGAGTTTGAATATATTGCACTTTCTAAATTTTACACTTTCTTATTATTTATGAATATAAGCATAAATAGGAAAACTTCATTCGTGTATCAAAAATAGGAGTATATAGAAAGATAAGGATGTACATATATAGTAGGAGATGTAAGTAATGTGAATGGATTTGTGGTATATTCATTGGAAAAGGCCCTGAAAATTGGTAAAGGGAAATGGAATAAAAAAAATAAATTAAAAAGGATAAATAAAAGGGATAAGGTGAGTGTTCCAGTCTTCCAGATGGACAACATGGGAAAGCAATAAGGTTGAGCTAATCTGCCACGTCGTCTCCTATGTGGATGCTCTCTTTTCGGCTACCTTCTCTCTTACCTCCTTTTTCCTATTATTCCTTGCGTCACCAACGAATATATCAGTCAACTTAAAAAACACTGTATTGTTGTTTTTTATGCATTATATATCATATCATTATTTACTTTAGTAGTTTTAAAATTTTTTAATATAATTAAATTTATATATAATTAAAAGTAAAATGGAGTCATATTTCTTTTTTTTAAGTAAATTTAATTTTTATTTATTTATTTATTTATTTTACAAGTGATATTTATTTTTTTTTACTATTTTAAGTGAGACTCACTTTTTTTTAATATATATTAATTTTAATTAATATCATTTTATATCATTTTTTTAGATAAAAGAGTTAATCATAAGATTTTTTTTAATTTAATATATTTTAAAATTAAATAAAATACACTCATATCTATTTGTGTATTCACATCATTGCGGGAGCGAGCGAGAAAAATATAGTTGATAGCAACAACAACAAGACCAACAACAATAATAATAATAATACAATTCCAATTTCAGTGTCAGTCAAATGTGATGCAAGCCATGACAGCCATTATTGACCACTGATTTATAAATTCTTATTTTCAAATTTCTCTCTTCACTCTTTGAAGTTAAAAAAAGAATTTTTTTTTTAACTTTAACTATTTATTCCCCATTCCTGTGATGAGTTGCTCTTAATCATTTGCAAAACATGAAAAATACAACAAAGTTATTAACTTATTATAACTGTTGTCTTTAATTAATTTGGCGAGATCGCTTGTTATAAATTATCTTATATATTGTTTTTTATTTGGCCTGAATATCTTATATATTATTTGATTTTATTTTGAAATAACTTTTCTTTTGGGATTTACATGAAGTATTAATAATTTTTGTATCCTTTGTTATCTTTTAATTTTTATCAGAAGAGAACGAGTATGTAAGAAACAATTAGAAAATTTCTATAAAATCATTTTAGCCAAGTGTAGTAAATTTTTTATCATTTAAATTATTTATTATTTATTTTAAATTTTATATACTATTTTAAAGGATAATTATTTTTAAAATATAATGATTATAAAGTGAATAAAATTTTCAGTTTTTTTAAATGAATAACTTGAATATAAAAAATTTGATACAGAAATAGAAGAGGCGGAAGATACAATCTATTTGTGCGAGAGTCTCATTGTTTTATTGGTATAGGATATTTAATTTTCTTATTGTAAGAAATTTAAATCCATAATAATATACATATCATATACAAGTGAAATAGAAGATCACTGTTAGAGTACTCTTTTCTTTTTTAAACATCAAGGGTAGGGTATAGGGTTTTTATATATATCGAGCAAGTTATTCAATGATATATAATATTATAAAATTTAATAATATTATACTAAAATGATATTAATTTAAATGTTCTATTAAATCATCCATTTAATATTAATTAAAAATAAAATAATAAATTAAATAATTAATATTTTATTAAAATTCTAAAATAATGAATATTATAAAAAAATCTTAAAATCTCTAAAGTATTTCCTTTGATACATATTATAAGATATTTTATATGATAAGTTTTTTATTTAAAATATAAGGTGTTGAATATTTTTCTTTTTATTTTACTCCTATTTTTAATTCTTCCTTACTCCTCATTCATAGCCCTACAGTGATAATAGATTAAGTATTTAATAAAGGTAAAATAGAAAATGTTAATACCTGTTACATTGATTTTAGGTGAAAAACGATTTTCTTAAAATACGTGTAATTAATATAAAATACATTATAATATGGATAAGAGGAAGTAGTAATATAATTTGTACGAATTCAAGAGCATTATATAGTACTTCCTCTGGTCCCATTTATAAGAAAAAAATTGTTTCATAAATATTAAGAAAATTAATTTTAATTCGTTAAAACTAATTAATTTATCTCATATTTTAAATTTTTTTTAAAACTATCCTTACTTAATTTAAATTATTAATATATTTAATGGTCCATTAACTCCTTTTTAAAGATATTTAATGAAGGATAATTTTAAAAAAAATTTGATACATCATTAATTCTCTTTTTTCCTTTATATTTAGGGTTACCAAAATTTTTTTTTATAAATAAAATTGGAGGGAGTATGACTTGTGATTGATATTGATGGTTAATTTATTTTCCTTTAAAATTCGGTGTAATTTTTTTAAAATTTTGAATTGCGTACAAATATATGGGAGTATCTAAGAAGGCGAGAATAATTTTTTTTTGAAAAAGTGAGAAAATAAAATTTATTGGAAGGAAGTGGATGAACTTGGATTTCTGTTTGGTTGGAGTCTGCGAGTGGTCAGAATGAAGAGCTGGTGGGATTGGACTAGCTTCTCGATCAGTACGGACCCACCGAGGCTTCTCACTCAGATCAAAACCCCTTTGGGTTGGGGCGGGCCACATTGACTCATCAACAGCCAGTCAATGCCAAAATTTTCACGTGTTTTCCTCATTTCTATTCTCCGTTTCTCCTTTCCCAACAATATTATATATATATATATATTCATTGTATTGTACTATAGATTATTATATAGACAATAAGCCAAATCTCTTCACGCGTTTAATTTTCTTACGCCCCTTTATGCTTCCCCAACTTGCAACTTTTTGACTCCTCTACCCCCCACGCCCTTCGTCCTTTTCTCCCTCGTCAAACCCTTCCTTAAAAATTACTATAATAAGAAAAAAATTACAAGAGTAAGAAACTTATAATAAAGAAAAACTTCATCACTATAGTAAACAAACAAAACAGACGTTGTTATCTTTTCTTTTTAAATGATCTAAATTTAAGCTTGTGACGTCGCCTATATAAATCATCCCAATTTTAACGCTGAAGTTGACAGTTTGTTCACATTAACCTCAATCAAATTTTAACATTACTTTGTTCTTAAATTGGACATATAGATGGGTACGTGCAGTGCTAATCTTAGATGAACATATAACTGGGGACGGGAAAATTCGATTGTTTTTGAAAAAATAGGAAAACAACCATACTTGAACTAGGATAACAGAAGTAAAACTTTCATAACGAAAATTATTAACTATCTGTCTCAGCCACAAGGGGGCTTGAAAGTCAAACCAAATATAAAGTTTGTGCAGAGTTTTTTGGCAAGAGAAGAGTTCCGTAGAGTTAGAGACATGAGAGTCTTCTTACTGCAATTATACGCAAAGACGTGTTTTCTTAATCTGTGTCTTCTATTTTCTTTAACCAGCTAATTAAAGACTTGTTTTTAACAGGAAATTTTTTAAAAGGAATCTTTGAAATATAATACTGCTACTATATCATTATGATTCTCTCTTTTTTGTCTTATACTTTGCGACAATTTCAGGTCGTGCCAAATTTTAATATCTATAATGAATCATGAATTTAATATGTTTATCGCGAGGTAACGACTGGAAATAATATATAGTATATGGTCATATTTACTCTTTGATATTATAGAATGCAGTATTAGCTGTGTTAATGCGTACTATTAACACGTGTACAATATGATCATACTCGCTACATTTGGTTCTATTTACTATTCTTTTCCCGAGTGAGAGACAAATTCAATAATTGTTAATAACTTAATATACATGCATGTATACACATTTGAATATAAAATTAGGTCATATTCTACCTAAAAAAACTTAGATCATATAAGGTACGAATTTATATATATATATATAATTAGTCATTTCTGGTGCATGTATTATTATTATTATTATTATTCTATACGAGAGTTGTATTCAAACGTAAAATCTGTTGATTAGATGAATAAAATCTTTGAAAATGTCAACTATCCCATGGCACAAAAAGCAAGTCCCTTAATTTTTCGGATAATTAATATTAAAATATATTCCTAAATATGTAAAAAACTTAATTTTCATACGTTTATGAGATATAGTTTGCTATACCATTGGATTGAAACTTTAATTTTTGAACATGTACATATATATAATTTCTATCTCTCCTATTCTAAAAATATTATGTTTGATATTTTAGATAATTATGTAAAATATCTTGGTGCAAAATATAAGTCACTTTAGAAAATGTTTGTCACATCAATTTCTTTTCATTTATGCCTTTCAATCTCAAATATAAGTTATTTTTAACTACCTCACGTGCTTATAAATATTAAAAAAAATTGTTACATTCCTTAAATTTGTTTCAAATTTAATTTAATTTCTATATTTGGCTATAATTAAATAATGTATCTTTCTAATCATAAATTTAATTTTTATGTAATCCTTCTCATTGTCTAATTGATGAAGGACATTTATGTAAAAATTTATTCAATAATCTAGATATAATTTATATTTTGGGGGCATGAAAACACTTTTTTAAGCAATTTATATTTGAAATAGGAGGGAGTAAAAGGTATGAAAATGTAATAAGGGTAGCAATGAAAAGCATTGAATTTTTTTTTTTTACAAGTTTAATGTTTTAACCAACTTTTTAACTTTTTTTTATATGGGTGAGAAAATTAAACAACACTACTCCTTTTATTTCTTATTACAAGTCATATTTTATAAGAATTTAAGTATATAAATATAAGTTACTTTGTGAGTATTTAGTATTTATTTGTAGAGATAGATTAAGAAAAAAATAATTAAGATAATTATAATTTAATAAGAATAATAATAAAAAATTATGATAAATTTTGAGAAGTTGAAAATTTTTCAATTACTTTTTTTTGTAAGCATAAAATAGTAAAAGCAACTCATATTGGAAATGAAAAGCAATTTATATTATGAGTTAATACGTGAAAGAGGAAATGAAAATGGATACAGAAAACGGACTTTGCCACGTGGGACGATCTCACCGTGGCTCCCACTTCCGTTGTCCAATTTGTTTTTGCGCGTGCTGGCTTATAAATACGCCCTCCTCCCCTCACCCACTCTCCATTCTCATGCCTGTTGATCGACTTTGCTTCTCTTTCTTCTACTTCTTCGCATTGCCCTCATAAACTGGTAGATTTCTTGAGCTGTGTTTTGGATCTGAAGCAACCATGGCTGGCGGAGGTTTTGTCAGTGGGGGAGGCGGCGATTTCGAAGCCAAGATCACTCCGATCGTCATCATTTCTTGCATAATGGCCGCCACCGGAGGCCTTATGTTCGGATACGACGTCGGCATTTCAGGTCTGTCTCTCTTCAACTTCTCCAGTTCTTCTTTCCTTTTCATTAACCAATCAGTTTGTTTCTCTTTCACCATAGATGATCGGGAACTCCTTTTTTTGGGTCAATAGCACTGGAATTCTTTATTCCTGTCAATGTTATTTTATAGATTTGTTTGGATATTCATACTTTCTGAAAAATAAAACAAACATTTTTTCCCCTAGTTTTGTCTAAAGTTCTCGATTTTATTGTTGTAAAATTCAGCCGATAAATGCAAAATGATGCAATCTATTTTTCTTTTCAATATTTTGTCATACTCTAGTATAAACGTTTTGTATGGATTTCATTCCGTTATAGAGGGAGTCAATCTCGCCAAGGGCATTTTGATGAAAACATTGGGAAACTCCGACGGCGAATTGAGGCCGTCAGGAACTTACTGACAAATAGAAAAACAGACCATCCGGAACTTTTGACACAATAAGTTAATAAAATGAAATTACCATCGTACCCATAGTGCAATCGTTTAATCAGTGGTAACTAATTAATGATATTTGGTATGGGGGAATGGATCAGGTGGAGTGACGTCGATGCCACCGTTCTTGAAGAAATTCTTTCCGGCAGTATACAGAAGGACGGTGGAGGAGAACGGGCTGGACAGTAATTACTGCAAATACGACAACCAAGGATTGCAATTGTTCACGTCGTCTCTGTACCTGGCGGGTTTAACAGCCACCTTCTTCGCTTCCTATACCACCAGAAAGTTGGGAAGGAGGCTAACCATGTTGATCGCCGGCATCTTCTTCATCGCCGGAACTGTGTTCAATGCCGCTGCCCAAAACCTTGCCATGCTCATCATCGGTCGACTCCTACTCGGTTGCGGTGTTGGTTTCGCTAACCAGGTCCGTACATCAACCATATGCTAATATTTTCCTTCTTTTACAATTACCATATTACCCTCTACGCTTCCCGGGCTAGTTAGTTGAATGGCCGTAGAATTACAAGTTTAAAATAGTAACAAAATAGATATTTACACTCGAACAAAAAATGACATTGTTTTGTCTATAAAAAAAATGACATTGTTTTACCTCAGCTCATTGTACTCTATATATTTTGCCGATTAGAATTCCGTATTTGTTTAACGTGCACCCTTTCCCAGGAAAAAAATTTCGCACAGTAGACTCTTTTTTTTCAAAAAAAATTATGATTCCAATAGAGGTTAAGTGTGTAAATTGAAAAGATATGATTGGTCCAGATTGGAAGTGTGGATGTCCGGTAGTCGTTGTTAATTTGTGTGCAAAATGGGAGATAATATTCCCGCGTCTCTTTCATCGATCCAAAGACGTAAATAAGTTTGCAGTATTTGGGCGGTGGATATGACTGAGGAGTATGCATTAGAGAACTTGGCCGACGCATCTGACCTTAGCCAAACTACAAACCAGAAGGTTTAAAATATATTTTAAAAACTACGTTGATTAGAAAAATGGGAACGGCTGGAAGGGCAGACACGGATCCAGTTTCAATGTGAGAGGGGGAAAAAAGAAAGAAAAACGGGCTTGGGGTAACCTAGTGGGACCTACATGTGTTCCCCACGTTGCCCTCATAGAGATCCCAGGAAGGGCAATGTCATGGCGGGGTCAAATTCCCCGCAATAATGTTGATTGTGTATTTCAATAAAAATAAAATGTTGATTATGCATTGCGCTGCCCCAATGAAAGCAAGTCTATGGTTAGACTTGGACTTTTATGACCATTTTAAAGCTTTCTTTGGTCCTCCCATCGAGTCATCCACTATTTTTTACGTCCCCTTTGGCAATGTCACTCACTATATTCTACAAGCTGACGTGTGGAACTTGATAGCGACCTCTGTTTTCTGTGTCTTGATTTTGTGAACGCGTTATATTTTATGATAATTGCAAAATTTTCTTTCAAAATCCAGTAAGGGCAAGCCATGTATAAATTAATGAGAAAAACGAAGCCAAACTCAATTTCTTCGGATCTTACTAAAATAATTTGTGCTGAACAATGACGTATTACATGACCCTGTTTTATAGTCTAATAGTCTAAGCATGTGATCCTTTAGTCATTGATAAATGATATAATTAAGTTGCTTCAGGTCTAAGGCAAATAAGCGTACAATGACAAAAGCCGATGTTTGTAAATAATTTAACAATTAATTAATTGACTAGTGGCTGTAGGAATTTGAAATTGGAGGTGGGAATCCGATCAAGATATTAAGATCACATTCAGAGGAATAATGTGTTGGACTACTTACTTAAGTCTGTGGGTTACTCATAATCTCTTGTCAATTTGAATACAGGCTGTGCCGGTTTTCCTTTCCGAGATCGCACCCACAAGAATACGTGGAGGATTGAATATACTATTCCAGCTCAATGTCACTATTGGCATTCTCTTCGCTAACCTCGTCAACTATGGCACCAACAAGTAAGGCCTCTCTTTCATTTATTAAAATTGGCTAACTTTTTACACGAGATTAATGAAATTCTGATACTGACCTTGATTGATATTTTTCGTTAATTACAGAATCACGGGTGGATGGGGTTGGAGGCTATCTCTGGGGTTGGCTGGCATCCCAGCAGGGCTCCTTACCTTAGGGGCCCTCTTGGTGGTGGACACTCCTAACAGCCTCATTGAGCGTGGTCGCTTGGAAGAAGGTAAAGCTGTGCTTAGAAAGATAAGGGGCACCGACAACGTCGAACCTGAGTTCTTAGAACTGGTTGAGGCAAGCCGTATCGCTCAAGAGGTGAAGCACCCTTTCAGGAATCTTCTCAAGCGCAAGAATCGACCCCAACTGGTCATTGCCATTGCCTTGCAGGTCAGACTGCCTTTTCATCTTTTCCCTCTCGGTGCTCTGTTTTTGCATTATTTATTTTCTTACCTTTGGATGCTCAAATTGAATACAGATCTTCCAACAATTCACTGGTATAAACGCTATCATGTTCTACGCTCCAGTCCTGTTCAACACATTGGGATTTAAAAATGATGCTTCCCTTTACTCTGCTGTCATCACTGGGGCTGTCAATGTCCTCTCCACTATTGTATCCATCTACTCAGTGGATAAAGTTGGACGTCGCATGCTCCTCTTGGAAGCTGGTATCCAGATGTTTTTGTCTCAAGTGGTGATTTCTATAATCCTAGGAATCAAAGTGAAGGACCACTCTGATGATCTCTCAAAAGGGTTTGCAATCTTTGTTGTTGTTATGGTGTGCACTTTTGTGTCTTCCTTCGCTTGGTCCTGGGGGCCTCTTGGGTGGCTCATCCCCAGTGAGACATTCCCTCTGGAGACTCGCTCGGCTGGGCAGAGTGTGACCGTTTGTGTCAACTTGCTCTTCACCTTCGTCATTGCACAGGCATTCCTCTCCATGTTGTGTCACTTCAAGTATGGGATCTTCCTATTCTTCTCTGGATGGGTATTAATCATGTCCTTCTTCGTCCTTTTCTTGCTCCCCGAGACCAAGAATGTCCCGATTGAAGAAATGACAGAGAGAGTATGGAAGCAGCACTGGTTCTGGAAGAGGTTTATGGAAGATGATGATGATGTTGTGGATGGCAAAGTAGGCAATGGAAAGAATGGCCGTGTTAATGGATTCAATCCATCTTCCCAGTTGTAAATTAGGATATATATCGCTACATTTGGGTTTGCCATACGAGTAATTTAGGCTTTGTAGTAAATGTTTTAAATGCGTTGAACATAGTATTGTCACACACATTTTTATGAAAGAAAAAAAAAAAAGTAATGTCACACACATGAATTAAACTGATTTCGACAGATATATAATATATTTCAGATTCTCTTTTCTTAGGTTTCATTTTGTGTTTTCTTCTTTGTATTCTCGGAGATAATGTTATTCAAACAGATATTTCACATTTTGTTTTGGTTGAAAGAAATTAAAGGTTGTACTTCGGATTATAAATTATTAATGCACAACATTGCCTACTTTTGCCTTCACTGTATTGACATACGCCTAGCATGTGTAAAACGCCCAACAATCTATCATATGAGTCCATTTCTTTCCACAATTATTAAATGATGATAGGTTTTTTTTTCCCCGTATTGCATGTGAGCTTTGAGAACCCAAGTTATTTTATGGGTTTCTCTGCTTCCTATCTTGATGAGTAAATTTGATCGCTTAACGCTGCATTGCCAATAACCACTTGCAGTAGCTTTAGTTTGGGCAGCAATGCTATCTGGGTTTGGGGTTAAGTGGGTGAAGATTTGGTCAAACACTACAACAAATTAAACGGATTTGAAATTATTACATGTCAAATTTTTGAAGGTACTATGTGCGGATCTCATGAATATTTGAAATTTGATGATAGACCTAAATAAGGAGAGACATTGGATCAAATAAAGAGAAGGAGTGTTGGTATCTGTTATGCTAATTTCCCCATTTTGGGAATCCGCTCGGCACAAGGAATTGATCCGCATAAAGTACTTAATTAATCATGATATATATTATTAATTGTACCTTTGGATAGTAGAGGCTGCATAAAGCAATGAAGTCAAGTGTTAAGAATGCTTAATGCTTGTGTCTCAATGTAACCACCAAATGGGAACAACCTGCAAATCTGCGGCGGTGGCCCATAATAATGAAACTTGCCAATTATAATTCCGAAAGTAAATAGTAAAGAGGAAAAATTAATGGTCAACACATAACAGCCTGGAAGATGAAGTGCATTAGCAGCACACAATACAACCATACCAAATTCCCAACATTCTACCAGTGGTGAGCCCTTGAAGGTTTAATCTTCCGGTTAAGTTCAAATACTGGTACGAAGAAGAAATTCCCAACGTTCTTTCCCTACAATTCCCACAGTTCACAAAAACAGTATCCTTATCCTTTGATAGGGAATTAAATGATCCAACTAATAATAGCTCTAAACCATTAATAAAAATTTGATTCCAAATTAATTCCTTGTTCACTCCTCCAGTCCTTTCCCTTAATTATGTTGTGGTTTTAACAAGAATTTTTTTTTTCTAAAGAAAAAACAGGATATGCGTTTCTGTTTCATTGATTTATATAAAGATATAGTTTTAACTATAATACTACCCACTCTCATTCCATTTCTATGTATAATTATGATATGATTTTGTGTTTGTCAGTTGATCAGAATTAAGAAGAGTTCACAGAAAATGGGGCTTCCTTTCTGAGAGTGAAAGAAAAATATCAATCTCACCACAATTTTACAAGCCCACTCTCTCTTTTTTTTTTTTTTCTTACAAGTCTAAATTTCGGTTTCTAAAGAAGAATGCGTGTTTTGTGAAGAAAAAGTTGATTGGGGGTAAAAGATTTGAGCTAGCTGCTACACTCTATCAAGTTCCTTTGAGGAGTAAATTTCATTTTCAATTAAGCAAGTTTGGTTTTATCATATAAACTCCTACTGTTTCATATTATAAGGTATTTTATATGATAAATTTCTAATTCAAACTATAGGGTGCTAGATATTTTATTTTTTTATTTTATTTTTATCTTTAATTCTTTCTTACTCCTCATTTATAACTTTATAATGATAATATAATATGGTATTTAATAAGAGTAAAATGAAAAATATTAATATTTTTTGTATTGATTTTAAATTAAAAATAATTTTCTTAATATACATGTAATTAATATAAAATATCTTATAATATATTTTGAAGGAAGTAGTTTTCAATATTATGAAATGTGTATTAGGGCCCCTCCTACTCAAACACAAACACAGTAACCTTTCTCCCTCGCAGTTTTGGTCCTCTCAGAACCAACTTGATGATAATGTTCACTGGCATCACGTATCCACTTTCATTCTCATTCTTAAATTGGAAAATGACATTCAAGGACCCATCAACCAAAATAAAGCCATTCATGCATATTAATTTGTAAAATTCACCCAATGATATTTTAGAAATACAATAATATGAAAATAATTCCTAGTAATTATTGAAAGAATGAGTAGTAAATATTAAAAAAATGGAGCCGTCCTTGTTGGAGGCAATAAGTAATAACACAAGAAAGAGTAAAAATGACATTTATTGACCTACTTGGTTCATCTGTTCACTAATAATAAAGAATGAACTTTAACGAAAATTAAATGTAGAAAGGCTTAATTAATCTGTGAGGCCAATGGCGTGTTGCTGCATGGCATCCATGGGGTCCTATAATCCTTTCTTTGATGTGGAAGGTTACGTTTTCAAACTTATGATGTGTTACTGTGGAATGTGAGTGTCTGTGAGCTGTATATAAATTATTCGGATTTAAAAAAAAAAAATCTGTGGGGAAGTTGGAGGCTTCAAAGTTGAAAGTTGAAACAAACAAAGTTTGTATTTTTACCAAAAAAGAAAAAAAAGTTTGTATAAAGACAGGAAACTTTTCTTTTTGTAATAATATATCATCGTGATTCTCTCTTTTATGTCTTTGTGAATTGTGATTGTGACAAATTCAAGTCGCACCAAATTTTAATATATGTGGTTCTATTTTCTATTCTTTTCATATACGACTGTCATATTCAGAAATTGTTACTACGCATCTATATTTTGAACATTCCAATATAAAATTTATATCATATAAGCTACGTGAATTATTTTTTTCCTATATAAGAGTTCTATTCAAACATAAATCTGTTGATTTGACAAACCGAACCCAATATTAAAAAATATCGACTAACCTACTGCATAAAATATGACTTGTTTAAATTAATATAATAGATTATGAGCTTATCACTCTTTTTTGTTTTGGTCAAGACCTTGTCACTTTGATTGGTGTATATAATATATTCTATAAACTTACATGTCAAAGTTTTCTTATTATATTTTTATAATGCGTAACCTAATAAGGCTCTGTAAGACGTTATTAGATCTAGTTGAATTTTAATGTATAGAATATTATCAATACTTTTTCATTCTAGCCTTCACAAATGTTCTCTCTGTCATATGTAGTCCAACCTAATGGGCTGAATTGGGCCATAGCTAACTAGCTCTGGTAGTGGGGGTTGAGCTGTTTGGACCACATTTTAAAACAATTTTTTTTTAACAATCAAGAAAATGATATTAAATTTTTTTTATATTAATTAGTAACATCTAATATAATTGGCAGATTGTTGAATCAAGTGTTTTGATGATTCCAAACTAACTTTCTAGAGCTTGGAGAGAAGATATTAAAAGTGCACAAATGATCTCAAATGGAGAAATTCAAGAAAAATCAGCACAATAATAGATATAGAATTTACAGCCGTGTTTAAATTAAGTAAAAGATTTTAATTTAGCAAAAATATGTTTTAAAACTATGATTCTATGGAATATTTGAAAAATACCCACTAACAGACGAAATTTGAAATACTTATACTGATATGGTGTGTTGAAAATTTGAACTTTGGCTCTGGAAATTCGAATTTCGTATTGAAAATTAATAAGTCTGAAAAGAGGCTTCTCTGATAGACGAATTTTGACTTGAGAAATTTGAATTTTGATACTTGTTTGAAAAGAGCTTCCTCTGACTGACGAACTTTGGCTTTTAAAAATTCAAATTTCAGACAAAATACAACTTATGAAAAATGAGAAATTCGTCTGAGGATATGTAAAAGTTCATCTGAAAACTAAGTTTGAAAAGAACATCAAGATGACTCACTGACAGACGAACTTTGAACATGAAAATTTGAATTTCAGAAACAAAACTTGTGAGTCTGTTATGATATGTTGACATACGAATGATAGTATTCAGAAATTTGAACTTTGTATTTAGTCTGAAGAGAGGCCTTTCTGACAGACGAATTTTGCAGTTTGAAAATTCAAATTTCGAATAGTTGAACTATTGTGCTTTATTGAACTGCCCTCTGACAGACGAATTTTGAGTATCAAAATTCGAATTTCAAAGGCACTGTAGCAAAATGGAACTACTGTTCACACATTTAAGAAGAACTTTTTACTTGAAAATTCGTATGTTCCAACATAGAAACATTTTTCAAAGACCAAAATGTGAACTTTACTTCATAACAGACGAACTTCGAATATTCAACGTTGAAGTCTTTAGCTTTCGGTTTCTGTAAAATTTATCTATTTGCCAACCAAAATTCGAACTTTGAGTGTCAGAAGCATTAAATGCGGTTGGTGAACGGATAGTTTTTCAGAGTAACCGTTGGGTAACTTTTCTAACGGATAAATTTTATCTCTAACGTATAGTTGAGACCTAAATCTATAAATATAACATCATTTGAAGTTGTGGATAATGATTTTAACTTTATAAATATTAAAACTCTATCAAATCATCTGCTCAAAGTCTCTTACTCTTACATATTTCAATATTTGTACTCTAACTTTCATAACTCTGATTAAGAGAGTTTATTCATTGTAAACAATCTTATCTTCATCTGGAAGAAAGATTTTCTTATGAGGGAATATCATAAGAGATTGGGGAAGCATTTAGCTAGAGTGCAAAGAGAGAAAGTGTGAGCTCTAAAACAGAGCATCAATGCTGTACTGTGATATTTGCAAGAAGCCCACTGAATTCTTGCAAGATAGTGGAAAATCTTAAGTGGTAGCTTGGGGACTGGACGTAAGTCAAGATCGAGAGATCGAACCAGGATAAACATTTGTATCTTTCCTTCTCTATTACTACTTTTACTGAATATTCATTTATACTCTGTTTTACTGTCACCTTTACTTTCCTCACTTTTTTAAAGTTTTGCAAAAAAATTTAATCTTCCTAATTCACCTCCCCTCTTGGAAAGCCAGCACATCTAACACAAATAACTATATTGTTTAATCATACTTTTTAGGGATTGATTTATCTCCATGTATATTAGGGACGGATCTAGAGTTTACCAGTTCGAAGAGCTAAAATTAATCAATTTTAGCATTTTTGAAAAATAAAAATAAACAAATTTTCAAATAGAATTTGTTGCATGGCCAAGGTTGTTTGCCTGGTTTGGATTTGTTACTAATTTATTATATGAAAAGGAATTTATTAAGAAAAATAAAACTCACTTTGATAACTCTAAATTTCAAAGGAGTTAATCTTCAGTTGTAAATTGTGATGTCTTTTATACTAAAAAAAACTCTTATATTAATCCCTAAAAATTATATTTTTCCCTTAAAAAAAGAAATAAAATTTTAAAAATAAATTTCTGTAAAAGGTTTATATAAAATTAATGAAATTATGTCTGGTCAATCAATGCTATAGCCTAGTTTTGTTTTCGGCCATCATGTAGCCTAGTTGGGTTGTCGAATTCATTTAAGCCCCCAACCAATCTCGTAAGAAAAAAAAACTTACTGATGGGTTGGCTTCGGCTTAATCCAACATGATTCTGTTTTTTATATCTATATATTTGTATACATTCATATAAACTGCATTATTCATATAGTATAGCTTCTTTATGTAATACTCACAAGCCACATAGACGGTAGGACTTATATTGAACTCTATACCTGTTTTTAATTCTATTATTATTTTTATTTCTTCTTCATGCTTTTTTATTTTTTTAATTTAAATTAAGAATTTTCACTTAAAATGTTTTCAAATCAATATATCCTTTAATAAAAAAGTTTCTATCAAATTATTATTGATCTCATACATTGCATAAAAAAAATCCAATTTTTTTCCTTTCTCTGAGTGATTTGAACTTGTTGGCTTATCAAGTGAAAGCAAGAAGCTTCACAATTTTCTTTTACGTCGGCTAGGCTAAGAAGAAAAAGTGGAGAGGAGAGAAAATTGGGGAAGAGAAAATGGAGAGACGAAAAAAATGAGAGAAAAATGACTAATTTTATATTGACACTAATTTTTTATTTATATGCTTAGTTGAACAGATGAAAATATGGAGGAGAGAAAAATAACTAATTTTATATTGACAATAATATCCTTATTATTTTTTAAAAAATATTTATATATAATAAAACTTATTATTATGTCATATTGTTTATATAATTTCCATATCATATTAATAAATAAAATTAAAATGTAATTTTAATTATAATCTTAATTTAAAATTATTTTATCAATCTTAATTTTTTTTAATTTTTAAAATTATATTTTATACATTGATTTAAAAAATTTTTAAATAATGTTACAATTGAAAATATATAATATATCAATATTTAAATATAAAAACAATATAAGTATTTTTTTCATAATGAAAAAAAAATTAGTGAAGTAATTTTGAATGAAGAGTTTTCTCTCCAAAATCTCTCCATTTTGAAAAAAAATATTGGGAGGAAAAATATGTGGGGTCCACGCATTACTTTTCCCGTACTTTTCTTTTCCTCTCACTTTTCTCTCCATAACCATGTAAGAGAAAATAAAATTTTCTCTATAATTTTCCTCCATACTTTTCTCTTTTCTCTTCTACCAAGCAAAGGGTTAGTTTTTACAAAGACTTAGTGTGTGTTTGGTTCATTGTTTAATTAACTGAACCATTGTTTTAAACTTCAGTTTTTGCGTGAACGTGTTTGGCTGGCCAGAAATGTACTTTATGAAAAAATGAAATGGAGTATAAACTAACGTTTTCTGAACACACCCTGTCCCTTCCTTCTCAGTTTACACAACAACCGTTTGCTTGATATTATTTTACAAATAAAATAAAAGAATGGTACTTGACATTAATCTGACCGTTGCAACATTTTCTGATCCTCTTTGCCCAGCGTGTAGAATTTCTGTTTTGTCTCCACCGTCTGTACTTCGTCGCAGAGAAGAGCAAACACCGGTTCGTCACACACCGAGGCGTCCTTCATTCTGACCATAGCCATTCGCGGGTCATTCATCGGCAGTTTCAGATCGTTCTCACTGCCGGCGTTGATCGTTGCTGCTGCTCATTCTCAGGCGACGTCCCCTGTTCCTTCGGCAACGTCACGCAAAGGTTCGGAAACTTTGGTTTTGTGTTGTGCTTGCTTGATCCGTGATTTGTAGCTTGATTCCAGTGCACCCAGAAGCTTATTTGGTTAGATCCGTGACTGTGTAGCTTGATCCGTGACTTCTTAGATATGTGAGGCCCATCATCGGTGTTCTGCATCTTCGGTTGTGTAGATTTGAGCTTCAAGGACTTTGCTTGACCGGTGGCGGTGGCTGTGTGACCGTGATAGTGTGAAAGCTCAACCCCACAACCCACCGAAGACTGTGCGCCGCCGGTGAACCCACTATAAGTCGCTCTTGCCGAGTCCCTTCATTGGTCAGGTAGCATGTTTAACTTGAAAAGCTCCAAAACCGAAAATTAGCTCATGTCTTGTGTTGCTGCAAGTATGAATCTGGCTTCCTTTTTCATTTTCTCGCAGAGGCCATTGTGAAAGTAATATGAAGCAAATCAGTAATAATTTTTTTCTTATTATTATATGCAATTTATAATCACTCGGGCTAGGGAAGGCTACATTTTTTTTGGTTGGAGATGAGATAGGGAGAACTTATGGTTGGACAGTTTTAATTTTTGTGTTGCAAGCGTGAGAGCAGTGAAGGAAGAGTTTGGGTTTGTGTTAGAAGAGGCTAAACTCTCATAGTTTTTCCTTGTTATTCTTGGAGTTTATTAATTTTTTCTATTCTGCCATGTTAGTGTAGAATTAAAAAACATCATGGAGATTATGGTAAGTGGGCATGTAGTGACACCTTATTAGACTCCAAAATTGAGGTCATAACTAGTCAGGGTGGGTGCTACTGCATTTACATGAATCTGGTCTTCTTATCATTTACTTTCTCTGTTCTTTGTGACTTGGTTCATTGATCGTAAGTGAAACAATGCAGATTGGTTATCTTTGTTTTGTAATCCTGGTTATTGTGATAGCGAATAACCCCACATGTGAACTTAGTGCATACATTATTTTGGTAATAAGGTGACATTTATAACGATGAGCACTGGGGAAAAGAAAAAGATTACATGAGATCACACTGCAACTGAGTTATTCATCAAATTATGCTTACAACAATTTGGTAAGAATGAACGCATTGGAGGAAACCTGTCAAAGAATGGCTGGAAAGCTGTTATGGCCGCTTTCAATGAAAACATAGGCAGAAATTTGACCAAGATGCAATTTAGAAACAGGTTTAGGATGGAGTCCAAAGTACAATACTTTTACGGCTCCAGATGATTGGTGGGTGAAGAAAGAAATGGTATGAAATAATTGTGTAATGACATTTTCTATATATATATATATATATTTTTTTTTTCGGATGGATATTAATTTAACTTCATTGCTTACATGCATGTAGGAAAATCCACTATATAAGAGATACAGGTATAGTGGCCTTCCTTTTTCCAAGGAGTTGACCGCATTGTTCAAGGATTTCGCAGCTTCTGGCATACATGCATGGTCACCTAATTCTGGTATTATACCAACTGCCATGGAAGAAGAGGATGATGTCTACCGTCCTACCGTGGATGGCATTGATCTTGAGGAAGGATCAGGTGATAGTGATGAAATCCTTGGTGGAGGGGGTGCAGGAGAAAGTGGGGGACTTAATTCAGATATGCAAAACATAAATTTAACTAGTTCTCGCAGCACTGATCAAAGCTTAGGCAAGAGGAAGAGGGAAGGATGTTATCATGGTCAGCAGAAGAGGAAAGGTGCACCCACACAGGAGATAGCTTCTGCAGTTAGTAGGATTGCAAGTGCGTCTGAGAAGCGTACAAATATTCTTGCACCACCCGGCACATCAATTGCAGAAGTAGTAGCTGAAATTAAAAGAATCCCAGCTATTAGAAATGATAAAAATTGGCTTCCTCGATGTGTTTAGCTGATGTCATCATCTGATAGAGCCAGAGAAACATATGTTGCAATGAAAGATGATGAGGAAGCATTGCTTTGTTGGCTAAGATATAAAGTTTTTGAGACATAGACTATTATGGTTGCTTTTGTGTTGTGACTCATATAGATGACTATCATGTACTAGATGTTGTAGTTATGTAGCTTAGATGTTTCTATGGTTGCTTTTATGGTGTGACTGCTGTTGATGACTCATGTACTGGTTGTTGTAGTTATGTATCTTGGAGGTTTCTATGGATAACTTTTGTGTTGTGATTGGTGTAGATGACTCGTGTACTGGTTAGTGTAGTTATGTAGCTTGGAGGTTTCTATGGATAACATTTGTGGTGTTACTATTGTATTATATTATCATGTATTGCTTGTTGTACTTATATAGTTACCACAAAGTTTCTATAATGACCTTTATGTTATGACTGCCATTTACTGACAATTATCATAAAAGATGACTCTATTTTATGGAAGGATATCATTAATATGATTATATTTAAACTTACAGGTTTGTAGCATGGATGATGCACGCCGACGAGCTATTTTACATGATGATTTAACAGAGGATGAACAAGTGGCTGCATTAATTGGCCAGTATACAGTAATGTATTTGTGTAAAGAGCCGTGTAGAACTAATGAACAAACAGGTCATTCCTGGGTCCAAGACGTTTTGCATGGTCATCCAGCTCGATGTTATGAGATGTTCAGAATGGAAAATGTAGTATTTCATCAATTTTCCTTGGAATTGCAAAATTATGGGTTAAGAGAGACCACATGTATGACCATTGAAGAAATGGTTGCAATGTTCTTATATACTGTTGGACATGGAGTAGGAAATAGGGTCATTCAAGAAAGGTTTCAACATTCGGGGGAAACAGTGAGTAGAAATTTTCACAAAGTGTTGAAAGCGTGCATTCGTTTGTCACTAGAATACATAAAACCACGAGATCCTGCGTTTCGTGAGGTTCATAGAAAAATTCAAAATCGTTACCCATTTTTCATTGATGCCATAGGAGCTATTGATGGTACTCATATCCCGTGTGTGGTGCCTTCCCGGGACCAAATCAAATTTATTGGAAGAAAAGGAATTGCAACACAAAATGTGATGGCTGTGTGTGATTGGGACATGTGTTTTATTTTTGTCTTGGCCGGATGGGAGGGTACTGCACATGATGCGCGTATATTCACTCACGCTCTAACATCTCCCAGCCTAAATTTCCCACATCCACCTCCAGGTTGGTTTTTTCTACCCCTGTATATTTTAGTCTTATTGCTTCTTGTTCGTTGACATCACAAATTTATTGACATTTTTTTCTATTGTTCATTAGGTAAATATTATTTGGTAGATTCTGGCTATTCAACGCCAACTGGATATCTTGGTCCATATAGACGTGAACATTATCACCTTCCAGATTTTCGATGTTCATCTTGTTTTGTAAACCCTAATGAAGTGTTCAATTATCATCATTCAAGTTTAAGATGCACAATAGAAAGGACCTTTGGAGTTTGGAAGAATCGATTTGCGATTTTAGGTAAAATGCCAAACTATCGTTTTGATACACAAGTCCAGATTGTTTGTGCAACAATGGCTATACATAACTTCATTAGAAAGAAATCTATTACTGATTCTGATTTCTTGCTTTATGAAGATGGCAACATAAGTATTGACAACGATGATCACAATCATGCAGGTGAGGGTCCAAGCACACTTTCAGCTATAGCCTCTTCAACAACGATGGATAGCATTCGTGACTCACTCAGAGGTCAAATAGTACAATACTTGCAACAGAACTAGTCACGCTGAATGTTTAAATATGTTTGACTAAATTATGAATATTATTGTGGATAGACAATTTGCAATGAAGGTAGTATATTTATTATATTACACCGGTTAGTTATTTCAGAAATTATTATGTCACTTATATTTATTTCTGATGATTGAAATTAACTATATTATTATTATATACCATACATCATTAAATTAGTTAGATCATACTCCTCGGTCCTGTATATAGGACTTTTTGTCCTAATTCTAAATATCATACCCTTTATATTGTATGAGGTTTTTTTTTTATACAATTTTTTAAAAATTCCTCTATTTAATAGATTCAAAGAGAAAGCGAGGGAAATTAAATAAGTAGTTATACAAAATTTTTTCGATTTTAGGACAAATCGAGGTACTTAATTAGTTTTAATTATAATTTTTATTCCGCGTAATTCAGTTAAAAGAGTCTTAATCAGAGGGAGTAACTTCATTTTATAAAATGTATGTCCTTTTTGGTAATTATACATCTAAAAGTACTTTTACTTTTTATCATCCAAACATATCCCCTTTTACCAAACATACTTTTTCAAAAATAATATCCAAACATCCTTCATTTTTATAAACTTACTTTTATCATAACTTCATTTTTATAAACTTCATTTTATAAAACTGCGAACCAAACGGACCCTTATATAATT
Source organism: Adenanthera pavonina (assembly GCA_026686845.1). Lineage (NCBI taxonomy): Eukaryota > Viridiplantae > Streptophyta > Magnoliopsida > Fabales > Fabaceae > Adenanthera > Adenanthera pavonina. Next base: position 8,356,859 of record JAIVEN010000026.1, on the reverse strand, counting down.
TTATCTTTGTTCAATGATAAAATGTTTTAGAAGAACTCAAATAAACAATTTATTTGTTTAGAGTCCTTCTATATCTTTTATTTCTGTATTTTCGTTTTGAATCATAGGAGGATTTTATTTCTTTAAAAATTAATATAGCATCATAGATTTAGATAAATATGATTTATTTTTAATAGAAGATATCTTTGTTGATAAAACTCATTTTATTCTGTTTTACATAATGCATTACTAAATTTTTAATTGTAAATAATATCACCTTAGACAATCTTATATAAGCACAATATAATATTAAAATTGTACCAATTCTTATCTTATTTTATATTACCAAGTGTTATAATATCATGCTCTATCTATCCTGAAACGGCCCTTAATAGTTATCCATACAATTGGTTGGAATTGAAACTTTAATTTTTGAATACGCACACACAATTTAAATGTATATTATTTTTAGAACATTAATTAACTTACAATGTTTTGATATTATATTACATATTATTATTTTTTGGGGTGAGCATGTTACATATTATTTTAATCTATTAGATAATTAGATAAATGTTTATCCCTACAGTTACGGATTTATATTTGAATTTAAAATGGAATTAAAGTGGAAAAAGGACTTATGTTTATGGGTAAAAGACAAATTGGCCCTAGAAAAAATAAAAAATTCATCTAGAGTCCCAATTTTGAAATTCTCAAGTGGATAAGTCGCTGCAACCGAGAATCCTAACTGGAAAATTTTTTTTTTACTAGGTCCCGCTTTTTCCCCATGTTTCTTATCCTCGTGGTGGCTTATAAATACGCCCTCGGCCCCCTCAATCAGCCACTCACATACCATACGCTCTACTCTGCTACTCTTTCTTCCTGCACTGCACATTGCTCTCACTCACTCCTAAAGCTTTGCGTATCTGAACTCTGAAGTATCTATGGCTGCCGGAAGTTTTGTTAGGGGCGGTGGCGGCGGCGATTTCGAAGCCAAGATCACCCCGATCGTCATTATTTCATGCATAATGGCCGCCACGGGAGGCCTTATGTTTGGATACGACGTCGGCGTTTCAGGTCTCTCTCTTTAACTCCTTCTTTCCTTTTCAGTAACCTATCAGTTTCGTTTCTGGTTCATCATCCTCATGGCCTAACAGTTTATCACCTGTAAACTAATGTATGATATTTGTGATTGTGGGATGAATAAGGTGGAGTGACGTCGATGCCACCATTCTTGAAGAAATTCTTTCCGGTGGTATACAGAAGGACGGTGGAGGAGAAAGGGCTGGATAGTAATTACTGCAACTACGACAACCAAGGATTGCAATTGTTCACGTCGTCCTTATACCTGGCGGGTTTAACAGCCACCTTTTTCGCTTCCTATACCACCAGAAAGTTAGGAAGGAGACTAACCATGTTGATCGCCGGCCTGTTCTTCATCGCCGGAACCATCTTCAATGCCGCTGCTCAAAACCTTGCCATGCTCATCGTCGGTAGGCTCCTCCTCGGTTGTGGCGTTGGTTTCGCTAATCAGGTTCGTTTATTAAAAATATATTTTTCCGCCGTCTTCTTTTTTTTTTTTTTTACAATTTCTATATTTCCCTCTACGATTCAAGCTATATGGTAGAATTACAATTTAATAATAGTAATAAAAACAAAATGGATAGTATTTAAATAGTGTTGGTCTGGTTAGACTAGGACTTGCGCGATCATTTAAAGCTTTTTTGGGTCCTCGCAGAGACTTAACATCCACTATTGCGTTTGAACCCTTTTTGGCATTTACTCTATTATCTTCTAAAATTTAACGCTGAGAAACTTGACAGGGGCCTCTTTAGTGTTTTCTATGGCTTAATTATGCGAACGCATCCATAATATTTTATGATAATTGGATTGTTTTCTTTAAAATCCAGAAAGAGCAAACCAAACTCAATTTCTTTGGACCATATAAAAAGTAATTCCATTTGAAAAGTCCTTGGCCTTATGCTAAACAGTGTCGTATTATTACATGACCCAGGTCGTTTAATCCAAGTTTAAGAGACTAATTCTATGTTATTCTTCTGTCACAGATCAGACCTTCTTACTTTTGATTCTGTAAGCATGCAAACGATAAAATTAAATTGCTTCAGCTCCAAGTCAATAAGAGGCACAAAGGCAGAATGTTTGTAAATGATTTAAAAATTATCTAATTGACTAGGAGTGGAATTTGAAGTTGGAAATGGGAATTCGATTAGGATATATCAAGTTCATATTAGTGAAGAAATATTTTAAACCCACTGTAGTCTGTAGGTTCTGTAGGTAACTCATATTCTTGCGTCAATTTGAATACAGGCTGTGCCGCTTTTCCTTTCTGAGATCGCACCTACAAGAATACGTGGAGGATTGAATATACTGTTCCAACTGAATGTCACTATTGGCATTCTCTTCGCTAATCTTGTCAACTATGGCACCAACAAGTAAGTCCTCCTCTCTTATTTGCTTCATTAGTTGACATTAGCTGTTTTTCTTTACGCAACATTGAATAATAATGCTGACGTTTATCGATGTTTGGTAATGATGGAACGACAGAATCAAAGGTGGATGGGGTTGGAGGCTATCTCTGGGGTTGGCTGGCATCCCGGCAGGGCTCCTTACTTTAGGGGCTCTCTTGGTGGTGGACACTCCCAACAGTCTCATCGAGCGTGGTCGCTTGGAAGAAGGCAAAGCTGTGCTTAAAAAGATAAGGGGCACGGACAAGATCGAACCTGAGTTCTTAGAACTGGTTGAGGCAAGCCGCATCGCTCAAGAGGTGAAGCACCCTTTCAGGAAAATCCTCAAACGCAGTAGTCGACCCCAACTGGTCATTGCCATTGCCTTGCAAGTCAGTTCCTTTCTTTTCCCCTCTCGGTGCTCTGTTTGCTATAGCTTGCTGCTCAATTTGTGTTTTTGTTCATTTTCTTACATTTGGATGCTCAAATTAAACACAGGTCTTCCAACAACTCACTGGTATAAACGCTATCATGTTCTACGCTCCAGTCCTGTTCAACACATTGGGATTTAAAAATGATGCTTCCCTTTACTCTGCTGTCATCACTGGGGCTATTAATGTCCTCTCCACGATTGTATCCGTCTATTCAGTGGATAAAGTTGGACGTCGCATGCTCCTCTTGGAAGCTGGTATCCAGATGTTTTTGTCCCAAGTGGTGATTTCTATAATCCTAGGAATCAAAGTGAAGGACCACTCTGATGACCTTTCAAAAGGGTTAGCGATCCTTGTTGTTGTTATGGTGTGCACTTTTGTGTCTTCCTTCGCTTGGTCCTGGGGGCCTCTTGGGTGGCTCATCCCCAGTGAGACATTCCCTCTGGAGACTCGCTCGGCAGGGCAGAGTGTGACCGTTTGTGTCAACTTGCTCTTCACCTTCGTCATTGCACAGGCATTTCTCTCTATGTTGTGTCACTTCAAGTATGGGATCTTCCTGTTCTTCTCTGGATGGGTGTTGATCATGTCCTTCTTCGTCCTTTTCTTGCTCCCCGAGACCAAGAATGTCCCGATCGAAGAGATGTCAGAGAGAGTATGGAAGCAGCATTGGTTCTGGAAGAGGTTTATGGAAGATAATGATGATGTTGTGGATAGCAAAGTAGCTAGTGGAAACAATGGCCGTGTTATTGGATTTAATCCCTCTTCTCAATTGTAATAAGTGGGATATGCTACATTTGAGTTTGTCCTCCTAGTATTTGAGCATAGTATTAGCCTGTTTTGGAAGGCTATATAGCATGTTTTATTTTGCCCTTCTGTGTTCAGTGAGATAATGTTATTCAAATAGATATTTGGAATTTATTTAAACGGGTTATATTTCGGATTACAAATTATCTGCATATAATATTGCCTGCTTTTGCCTTCACTGCATTGGTAAAACACCCAACAATCAGGCATCAGTGCATATTACAATCCCTGCATTTTGTTAACTATCACGGTGCGTGCATATAAATATAATTTGTGCTGCGAGAACCCTGGAAATTTAATGGAATTCTCAGCTTCTTGTCCAAATATGAGCTTACTAGACAAGTTTTAATGCTTTTGTGGGTAAATTTGATAGCTTGCGCCTTTATTGCCATTAACCACTTTCAGTAGCTTTAGATTGAAACCCACTATTATTTGGTTTTAGGCCAAATCTCTGAAGTTATGTGCAGCTCTCAAGACTGTTTGAAATTTGATTACAGGTCTAAATGAGGACAGACAATGGATCAAATAAAGATAATGAGGGTTATGCTTATCTTCCCTTTTGAGGGAATTGCATGTTACAAGGAACTGACACGCATATACCTATTGATGATAGTAATTGTGGCTTTGAAGTGTTGTGAATGCTTAATGCTTGTATCTCATGTAACCACCAAATGGGAACAACCTACGGTGGTTGCCCATAATGATGGATCTTACCAATATTATACTATATTCCCAAGAAAATAGGAAGAAGATGAAGTGCAGTAGCAGCACGCACAGCCATACCACATTCCCAACATTCTTTCCTTACAAGTCTGACAATTCACCAGAATAGTATACTATACTTCGATGGGGAATTAGATGAGCCAACTAATATCTCTAAAAATTTGATTCAGAATTAATTTCAATTTCACACATGTTCTTTCCCTTAATTTTAACAGAAAAAATAAACAGGATCATTAATCTCATAATATAAATTGATAATGTGGTTGTAATAAAGAAAATCTTGGACCCACTGTGCCACCCATCCAAACTGCTGATGCAATAATAACAAGGGACCCACAAATTCTTTGTTCTTATTTGGAAAAGGGACCAAATTCATTTGATTTTCCAACCTTCAACCTTCAAAAGCTATATAAATACTCCCAAGAGGAAAAAAGGCTTACATAACCTAACTCTCAGAACTGAGCTGAATAAGCTGAAGATAACCCAGAAATAGGTAGTGGAGAGCTCAGAGGTACAAGGGATGGGTATGGCAGAGAGAGGTGCAGCTTTGACTTTGTGGATGGTGGTAGCTATGGCGGCTTTGGAGGTGTCATATGGAGCAGTGTACAAGGTTGGAGACTCCGCTGGTTGGACCACCATTGGCAATATAGACTACAAGAAATGGTCTGCAACCAAAAACTTCCAAGTTGGAGACACCATCAGTAAGTGCTCACTCTCATTCCATTTCTATATATAATTTTGTGTCTGTTAGTTTATCAGAAGACGAGTTCAAAGTTTTCCAGAAAATGGAGCTTACTGTTTCAGAGTCAAAGAAGAATACCTATCTTACCACTATTTTTCAATTCAATATCCTAGTTTCCAAGAATGCCCTGTTTTGTGCGGAAAAATTTTTTAGTGGTAAAAGATCTGTGCTAACCGGCTGCACTCTGTATGAAGTCCCCTTTCTTGTTTTACAACAAGGAAGCTTCTGGAGTAAATTTCCGTGTTAAGTAAGCAAGCGAGGAAGTCTGGTTTAAATTATACTAATTGTTTTTATTATTAGAAAATGTGAGTCAAGGGCCCCACATTAGACTTTTATTTACGCTTCTCCCTTCAAGTTTTTGTTCTTTTAGAAGCAACATGATGATAGTGTTCACTCGCGTGACCTGCCCACTTTCATTCGCATTCATTTATTGTCCAACACTGTTTTTAGTGCACCTGCTCTTTCTGGTTGGGAAGAAACCTACCTGTCAACTTGCAATGAGAATGTTCTGAGTTGGTCTCACAAACACTATAATCCGTGGAAATTTTTTACATACCTCCCACTTGAATAAATAAATAAATTCAATCAATAATAACAAATTTATTTATTTGTAATTAATTTAATTTATAAATGTTCTATATTTTGAATCTACTCAACACCCTACCATATTTCATAAAACATATATGTACAATCTTTGAAACATTCTAATCCAGCCTCATTTTGCAAAATACATTGGCTAAGCTAACTGATGATTAAACATACGTTCATAATTCATAAATATATGCATATATATAATCCCAAACATGCATCTTAATTAATTTCTCTCCCTCACGCATGCGCATGCGTACACACCCACAGACATTGAAAGTCTACGTAAAAATTTTCACAGTTGTCTTTAACCTCATTGTGCATGAATCTTGATGATTGTTAATGAGTAAAAAGAGGTATGAATTCAGTCTACTTAAAAAACTTTCCTTGTAGTGACCTTTACCTCCATTATACTGTACATGAACACTGATCATTAATGAAAGTGGAAAGCTGGTAATGAATCAATTAACTAATGTTGGGGTGATGGTATCAGTTTTCGAATACAACTCGCAATTCCATAATGTGATGAGAGTGACGCATGCCATGTACAAGTCATGCAATGTTTCGTCCCCATTGGCGACCTTCAGCACAGGGAACGATTCCATAGTGATACAGAATCATGGCCACCACTTCTTCTTCTGCGGCGTTCCTGGTCACTGCCAAGCAGGTCAGAAGGTTGACATCAACGTCCCCAAGGACAAGGTCACTGCAACTGCATCAGCTCCTTCTCCCTCTGCTTTGGCCTCTCCTGCAGTTCCAGTCTCAAATAACGAACCTGCTCCTTCCCCTAATAGCTCTGCTTCAATCTTCATTCCTTTCAATGGATGTTTTGCTTTTCTGGGTTTATTCATGGCACTACTCTTTGCTTGCACTTAATCGATGATCTGGTGATCTTTCTTGCTGTATATGCTCTAGAAGCATGTGTTTTTGCTATGAGAAATTCTAAGGTCACGGTGAAACAGTTAGTTGTATAGAGACTTCAATAAAAATTCATTGAGAATTGAGTGTTTTAGATGAAAACAATGTATCCATAAGTTCATTGTAATTTGTTGCAAGTGGTCAAGGAAGCTTCTCCAGAGGGTCAATGTCAAGATACTTTGCTTAGATTATAATAGCCATGTTTGTAAACCTTTTTGCTTAACAAGATTATGGACGTGTCAGCTGTACCTGAGGGGCTTGGAAAAAAGGTGGGCATTATGCTTAGAATAAACAGGTATATATGAAAGAGCATGATTTCAATACGAAATAAAAAAGAAATCTCTAGTCATTAAGAGTTCTCTATGCTATGATTTCATCCTTCCCAGTTTTGCTGATTTAATCTTACTCTCTAGTTTTGTAGCGTTTAGAAGACAAGCCTTTGCACTGAAAACTTCCTCTCTTTTCGTTAGGAAGTTCACTTCCATTACATATATTCACAAAGATTACCAAAGATACCTTTACATAAATCATGGAAAGTCAAATCTACAACATCAACAATTTCTACTAACAACTTTTAGACAAGTAATCCTAAGTGCATTATATTCCCATTTAGATGTCAGGTACATTGTCATATAGGATTTTTATGAAATGATTTTTAATAATTTTTAGGGTCTCTGATTAAAAAATAATACCGTTTGAATATTAAAACTAGTATATTTTAGCTAAAATTCTTTCATTTACACCACTTTTTCAATTTTTTTGGGCAATTTCGTGATTTTTTCACAACTTTTTTCAACTAGGATATCTCGTAAATTGTCGCGTAGGAAGAATTTGGTATAGCTGATAATACAATAAACAATCTTAACAGTCAATGTCATTGATCATCATGAGTAGGATAAAATTGCTACGATTTTAAAATTCGAAGGATAACATTGCATAAAAAGAAATGTTTGGAATACAAATAATAACTTTAGAAATATTTCAGGTAGATTTGGACTTGGGGAGTTTTAACTAGCCATGCTCAATTGAGACTTGTCTTCATTGGGCTAGATTTGTGTTCTTGAGTCTTAAAGGCTCTAGGTCTCCTTCCTTTGTTTGGGCTTATACTCTTGAACGTCAAGTCTATCATCCATTTTTTTGGGCTTGTACTCCATCCTTTCCTTTGTTTTTCGGGCTTGCAGTCTCAGAGGCCTCATTCTTTTGTTGGTAGACTTGTTGCTGGCCCAACCCAAGTCTTCCATACGTCCATTTTTTTTCTTCCTTCCTTTTATGGGCCTATCATTCACATTGGGCTTTTTTCCTTCACCTTGGCCTAGTTTTTCCATCATTTCCATTTTAAGGCATGAGGCTTGGGCTCTGTTACCATTGTTGAATATGGTGGGTGGCCCCGGAGTGAGCTTGATTCATTTGAGAGTGTTGGGTTTACATTGAAGGTAACCATGTAAAGGATTCTATTGTTTTTTATATCAAGGATATTCCTCAATCAATAGTAAAAAATTAATTCCTTCAAAGCGTATAGATCACTGAAGTGGATTATACTTTTTCCAATAAAACTTTTTTCATATATATGGTCAGGAATCAAACCCAAAATAGCATGTTAAATGGATTCAACTAATTAGAATCTTGTTGGTAACCATGTAGAAGCATTTTGGTATTTGATTACCTTCAATGTTAGTCCAATACTCTCAAATTGATCAAGCTCACTCCAGGCCCACCCACCATGTTCAACATTCTTATAAATGTTATCATGTATCACTTGAGTCAATCATGTCGTTTTTGTGTCAATATACGTTATAGATTTTTATTTAAAAAGTAAGTAGCATATTGGAGTATAGAGTTTTTTAGGGGATTAAGGGGGAAAAAGAATGGGGTATAAACTTTGAAATAGAACATCAAACCCTTTCGCCAAAAAAAGTACGATGATAAGTGCATGTATAAAATATAATCCTAAAATGATTATCACATAAATATACCTATTCTCTCGGCCTTCAGACGACGACAGTATGAGATAGCAAACGTGCTCATTATACTACTACTCGTTGATAATTAGAAAAACTAAAGAAATCATCTTCAAGAACCATAAACTCAAAATGTTTATCAAATGGATGAAAAATGTTTTGTTGATAGAGGCAAAATCCATTATGATGATTTATACACCTTGAAGGGATTAGCATTCTGTTGGCCAAGAAATACTTTTAGTGCTCATAAAAAAAACAAAAGAGAGAAATTTTACCAAATTGAAGGCTGTAACTCAAAATTCCAAAATATCCTATGGGAGGGATTTAAAACTGGACCTTGTAAAAATATGATTGTGAAATTGATTCAAACTAGACCATGCAATATGAGGGGTTTATTTTATTTTATTTTTTGATAGAAGAAAGAAGAAATTTCATGGAAACAGAGAGAGAGAGAGAGAGAGGACAAGATTATGAAATCCGGAATAAGTAACAGGAGCTTCGATCCAACTATTATTATATTGATGATGATGATATTTGACTATCTGAAAACAACTTCAGACAAATATAAATTATATATGCAATTTCCTCAAATTTTACATTTCTAAGATTTTGCAAAAATATCTACATATTATTATGGCCTTATTTCTTTTTTTCTTTTTTTAACTGAGATGAACATGCGTGACAGGGCATCCGAGTGAAAAACTATTACAAGCCTAACATTTCTACGTTGAAATATAACAAAAAATATGAGATAAAAATGAAAGCCAGTAAAGCAAGTAAACGTTCATTTCGCCTCGATATTAAGTCGATTTTCATTATTCCTGCATCCCTTCTAAAGCCACCTAGGCGTTGGCATATAATATATGAACCAATCCCTCAGTCATATAAATTGCGAGCAATTTAAGAAATGCAATCTCATCAATCAATATATCACCACGATTGAAAAGACAAATCACACATTTCCATTCTACTATTCTGATACTAAATCCCAGTAGCTTCTAGTGGATAATATACAAAATTCTAGGTCATTGTTTGCAACCCCTTCCACTGAAAAGTAACTTGACCAACTTTTTTTTTTTTGGGGGAGGAAGGGGGGGGGGTGTTGTTAAATTTAAAAAATAATAAAGAAGAAACCCGAAGAAAAATTAAATGTAGAGAGGCCTAATCTGTAGGGAAATTGCAATCCGCACTAGCCAGAAATCTCATCCTAAACCAGTAGTCCATTTAACAAAGGCCGCTCAGCATCTGTATTCCTAGTCATCAATTTTTCATCACGATGCTGCATTCTGTAATGAAAAAATCATGGACAGAAAATATTCAACAGTCAATCTATTGCAACCAGAGGTATTTACTCAGCGATTTAACGATAATCTTGTCTTGGATGAATGCACAATGACATCTTTCTTCAAGTCATTCAATCATAAAAAGCCTCCCCACACAAACGTACAAAAAGGTGAAGCAAAAATGCAAGAGAAAAGAAAAATGACCATCAAAGACAAGTTGCATGGAAGCGCAAACCTTGACAACCAATACATATTCCTATTTATGCTCTAACGCACTATTTGAGAAGAGTAATCGTTGTTCATTAGGTAATTGAATCATGGAGATAAGACAAGTTCCGTTTAAGCAAAAACCTTCACAGAAAACTACCAGCCCCTACAAAGTGTAAGATCAACAATTGCAAAGAGGCACCAAAACACAATTTTATGGCATTGTGGCAATCCCCAACAACCAAAAACTCAAACAGCATTAGAATCTGAAAGACATGCTTAGCATAAAATCTTAAAATAATTATATTCACATTCACTATAATAGATATAACACAGGTAAAGCATCAGAGACCTTACTCTAGTTGACAGGAGCTCTACTGCATTCACAATTTCAGTATCCTGGTCAATTACAAAGAAAGAAATATTAAATATTCTGCTGTTTCAACAAACTTGAAAATTCAACAGCCACTGCACAGATTACCTCAATCAACAAATCTTTTCTGGTTATCAAGCCAAGCACACGAGATGGCCGTGGAACAACAAATAAATGCCTCAATCCAAGTTGGCGGAAAAGATTGTAAACCTGAATCATCAGCAAAATATAAGAATTTTTTTTACCAACAGCAAAATATAAGAATTATTTCACATAAAAAGGAGAAAGAAAGTAAAAGAGTAGAATGAAATAAATCACACCTTTGTCAATGACATATCTTCAGGCACAATATATGGTGACGGATTCAAAAATGGAGCAAGATCTATGTACATTTCCAAGTCATCTGAACTTAAAAGTATATCATCTATAGATATTCCCTTACTAGAGACAGGCTTCGCAAATTCACCAAAGTCATGCCTGGAAGTTTAAATGAGCAATGAGAAATAGAGAAGAAAAAGGACAAATCTAAAAAAGCTCCATCAAGCCTACCTTATTGGCCTCGCTCCACCTCTGGAATCAGAGGGTAAAGGACTATGCTGGAAATCAACCTTTGATTGCAGAATTATCAATAAATGACTGCACAGAAGAAAAAGATATGAAACTCTATTTTCCAGCAATGCAAACTTTTGCCTAAGAAACCATATAAATGAAGACAAATGTAGGATCATGTACTATACTCACCTTCGAAGTACTGATCCAATAACAAGTGGTTCTCCACTTCTTGTGTGATCAATCACCTATGCATAGTAAATATTAAACAAAATTTAGAAAATGAATGCCAGGCATTAAATTATTGAATGAAAAAGATATAGATCATATAAGAGCTAGAAACACACAGGAAAACCATTGTGTTTGTTGCTCCGAAGAATGGAAACAACATCTGCAACCTTAACAACACGAGGGAAGGAGACCACCTGCAATATACAATCAATGATACAATCATTTGCCTAAACAACTAAAGCAAGAAGCATGTGGAGCAAAGCCCAATTATGGGGGAGCCCCTATTTCATGCATATTAGGCATTATACAATGCATTCACTGCTATAATTTAATTGCTATATGTAGAAAGGTGGCATTTTCTTGACCAGCACCATTTCTTGATGTGAATCCACAAAAAACAAACTGCTGAAAGTAACGCATATAGAGGATTCCTAACAAAAGGCTTATCTTTTCTCTCTCTTTAAAAGGCCCATGCCCCCCAAAAAATAAACCAATACATTTATTTTAATTGTCCTTCAATGTTGGATAATATCCTCCCCCCCCCCCCCTCTCCTTTTTTCCCCTTTTAGCTCTCTCCTTCCCTCTAAGCTAGCAAGCTGATGTTTGAAAAAGATCTAAAATGGACTCATTTTTCAATTCGGCATTCAAATTCAGGTGGTCCAAAATTGTTTTCTATGTTCTAAATGGTTTCATGGCTGGAAACACTAACAGCCAAAAAACATAGACCAGTTACCATTTGACACTGACAAATAATTAATAAGCAATTTCTTAAAAGAAATCAGAATTGCATTCACCATTCCACTCCCACAGGCCTCCTTTGCTGTCATGTTCCGCATCACATATTTGGGCCTTGATTCCAGTAATGGAATGCCCCTCCGTCGTGCCTGCTCTTCATAGAGACCCTCATTAAAAGCATCACCAACAGCCTGTAATGCCACAAACTTAGTGTATTCAAAATGCCATATCTGGCTTTCTGTCAAGATGAATACAATATTTAAATAGATACCTTTGATATAAGAAGAACAAGCATAATAAGAGGTAAAAGTTTTAAGTTATTTGTGATTTCAACCATAATGACACAGAGAGACACTGTCATCCGCATTGAACCTCCAAGAAAAGATGCAGCTCCCAGAAGAGCATACCTGGGGACAGGTAGCACATGTACATTTCAGGGAAAATACAAAGTGCAGTAACGTAGCACATCATTCTAAATAGTAGAGACCACAATAGAAAAAAATAAGTTATATGCATTTTTCATATAGAAGTATAAAAAAAAGAAGTACAAGGGAAATATTTTTACAGAGAACTGAAAATTTTGCTTCTTTAAACATCAACTGGCACTACATCGAAGACATCTAGAACATACAATCCCAGGAAATGTCCTCCAAATGATTTCCTTAAACCTCCTCACCTCTATTTCTCCTAATTAAAAGCATAAACCTTAAAGCACAAGCTAGTCCATAATAAAGATGCTTCAATGGTCAACTGCAGCACCATTTTTTTTCCATAAGCAACATTGACTAGTGGAAAAACAATTTCCTAGCTTCTGAATTCTCCTGTTAAAATCTCTCCCCAACTCCTCTGAGGCTGCTTTGCATAAGGACAAAATTTTCTTTGCAAGACACCCTTGACCAGTTGAACAGTTAACCCCTATTACAAAGTATATAAAAAAAATAGCCATTCCCCTCTTAAGCTTCCAAAAAATTTAAGCATCATTTTTTATCAGAAGAAAACTTTAGGACAAGACCATAAAGTTCCTTGGATGTTTGCTATTATGTTCTTCAATAAAAAATATGGGAGAATTTTCTTCAAAACCCAATCATGTGGTGCTGTGTAGTGAAAGATATCCCTAGTCAAGTTTGTTTTCTCCAAAATTTTATTCAGAACAAATTTCATAATAGGAGAGTAAAGCCACCTCCAAACGAAACTCAGAAAGCACAATAAACTAAAAGGACTTCAAATAAAATATGCAGCAAAGCATCCTGATCTCTAATAACCATACAGATTTGCTAAATGAAGCGCCAATCAAATAAATTTCCCAGTCTTTAAAAGGCTTTATGAACCTTAAATATAAAGTCTTGATCCATTAATCATCTTCATATGACTAGCAGCGCCAGCTTCTTTATAAGCTGCTATAGATTATACGTTGACCATATATCTTCAACCTTGACTAGGCAGGGGCCAAGTTAAATATCAGTGTAAAAGTTTCATGCTATAAAGGGTGACTATCTAAACAACATAATCCTAAAGTGAAACTGTTTTTAAGTAGCCATCCTCCTCATTTCACATTCAGAAAATTTTCCCATTTCTCTCATCTTTGTGCAACTTCTTAAGTAGGTCAAGAGAGAAACAAATAAAATACAAAAGCCAAATGGGATAATAAAACAATAAACCCCTGGCCCAAGGAAAAGGGTTGCAGATTCATGGCTTATTATTTCAGAATTAACCTAGGCATCATTGTCCCTTTTGACAGCCAGACTTTCAAAAAGAGCATATCTTAACTTTCAGACATCAGAAACAAATGGAGAAGACGGTGGAGAGAACATGCATTATCCAAAAAATAATACAGAGGATTCATCAGCTGATTAACAATGGATTCTATGAACAAACCTACATGCCTATATATGTTATGAAGGAAAGAGACGTTTAGTTAATCAAGATTTCAAAGAAAAGCAAACAAGCAATACACTCACGTTCCCTCTTCAATGTTGAGCTTTCTATAATATCTTACAACAAACATGCCAACTAGACGTCCATATGTTGATCCTATCATAATTCCAGGAACAAACTGACCAGCTGGAAGAGCAGTACCAAATGTCACCACTGTTAAAGTATAAAACATAACCTGCCACATAATGGAGAGCAATTTAGAAAAATATATCTCCAACTACACTCACTTCTTTTGTCTTGATTTCAAAACCACACCCCCCGCACCCCCCCCCCCAACAAAAAGAAAGCCCCAACATAACAATTTGGACAATAATGTGCCAAGCAAGATCAAAAACATAAATTAGATCTGATCAATTCATTTATTTATATATTGCAAATAAAAGGGGAAGAGCTGCAAGTAGAGGAACATATACTATATCATTTAAATTTTGCTTCTCGGAAACTAAGAGCAAAACTTGAGAGTTGATATCTCTGTATCTCTGTTCTAGCTAAATATTTACATAAAAGTCAGACATGACTCCCAGCAAGTAACTAGCATAAAACAGTTTAATTTAACTATAATATGGAGAAACATTGAAAAAAAAAAAAGCCCAATGTGAGAAAAATCCAAAACAGTAAGTAAAGAATGCAGTACCAAAAAGGTTAATAAACTTTGGGCGCTATACTCATGTATTGTTTTTGCACTGAACAAGTTCCTTATGGCATCATCCTGAACAATAGAAGAGTAACTCAACGTATTAAAGGAACTACAAATGAATAATAAGTAAGAAAGGTTTCTAGATAGTCATTTCCAACCTGCGTATTAAAGAAAATAGTAGCAAGATCATTGTATTCCTTTTCTTTGCTACAAAAGAACTGCAAAAAGAACAAAAATATAACTGAATCCACAAGGTCCAATTAAATCCAAATGATAATTTAACCCAGCATCTCTTACTGGCAGAAGAGGGCAAAAGGTTCTTGCGAAAAGAACCATAAGATAAAGAGAGCAAAGAAGATTTTCTAATATAGGATACAAATAATTTGTTGTGCAATTTTTTTTTTCAGGAAAAAAACTCATATGCTTCAATCTGAAGGGCTTTCACACGAGTGGGTGTTCTAGAGATAAAGCTTAAGCCTAGATCAAATGGTTTAAGATTTTAGGATAGTTGGATATATATATATATATATAATGTCTGTCTTATATTTCACACAATCCTAATTTCAAGTACGTAATCAAAACTAATCATGAACAAGTTTTCAAACTGGAAACTTATAATTAAGAAAATCAAGCACTTCATAAAATTATATAGAACCAATCAGAACAATCAAGGGACAGGATCTCAATGGTCTTACATTGACATAATTCCCATACATTCCAGGAGGCCGAGGACAATCAGGATCAGATTCAGGACAAGGACTACATTTTCTAAGAAGCGGTAAGCAAAACGAAATAACTGACGTTAACAGTGAGACAAGGCATGCTTCAACAATCTGTACATCAGGAAAAATATAAAGGGAGAAAGTAAGGAATCAATTGTGAGAGAAACTGTACTACTCATAGAATAAACAATAATATATAAAAAAATATCACTTTCGTTCCCTTTATTTCTTTTTTCCTCTTATTTTCTCTTCCTTCTATTTTATTTATATTGAAGAAGGGGCTGATGGCAACATTATGATCAATAAAAATTCAACATACCTTGACACGGCTCCCTTTCTTGTGCAGATAATTTCGGCGCCAAGAAGTAATATAAAGTGCAAGCTGGTTAAACAAGGCTCCTGCAGATTATTGGGCACTAAGTAAATTAACCAACTGAAATTCAATATAAGATTCAGGACAAAATGAAGGCATAAGGTACTACCTAGCAAACCTCCAATAACCCCAATAATAGCCATTGGTAATAACTCCACAAAGGAATAATCCTCTTGACCACTAGAAAAATAAAATCAGTCAAGGGCGAAAGGAAAAAGCAACATCTTAATAATGAATTGACAGTTAAGAAGGACAAGGATCAGATCTTAACTCTGATATATCCCATATTATGAATCCACCCGAGCCAAAATGACCACACTTATCACTCTTACACCATCCCATTGCAGTCCGCACCACAACAGCCACAATAGCAGATGTGAAGAAGACACGCCACATCAGTTGACTCCTCCACCTTAAAGAGCACAATAACAAATTAATGTGGAAAATGACAAATAAAATTCTAACAAATACAAATGTATATATTAACTCAATAACGTCTTCCAAAGAGATAAATATACGTACAAACACAACTTATGAAGTAGGCATAAATCACAACAGCTATTAAACATGGAAAAATATAGGCACACCATCTCTATTGCAAATGCTCTAGGAAAATACAGTTTGCGAACATATAATAAAAATCCTTACCAAGATGTAACCTCTTCCAATGCAAACAATACACCACCAACTGGAGCTCTAAATGCAGCTGCAACTCCAGCTGCACACCCACAGGTTACCTTTTCAGAAATTTAAAAAATGGAAATGAGAACTTTCTTGGTCCCTTCTTTTAAAGATTGGAGCAGGATTAGTAAAGGAGTGATTGCCAGGGGTAAAACATGGAACAAGATAAAAGTGCATTCTGTTGCATTCTATGCTCTACTCAGTTATTATTGCTGACTTGTAGATTAAAAGGAATGAGTAAGTTACAAGATCACGGCGGTCTCGATCACTTTTAAATACTTGAAACCACCTCGAACTTAGATGATATTTGGTGGACCCACCCTGCACAAGACATGGCATCAAAAGATGATTTCAATTGGTTGCATGTAGACGAACATATACATACATATGATTCGAAGTTCAACTTCATAAGTTAAAAAGTCCTTTGGGATGATGGATTTTATTACAACCATATCAGATCATGGATACCATATAGAAACACCCACATGCAAACAACACAGACCTCAGCAACTCAGCCTTTTAGCATGTTTTTGTTAAAATAAATGATGAATGTAGCCATGGGCCATGACAATAGTGTAATTAAACCAGTGAAACAGAAAACTACCCTGATTGCTCAAGAGACAATAGTATAAAACTAGTATAGTCGCATTCCGTTTGAAACAAGAAGAGTTGTAGCTAGAACTGGAAGTAGAGTATACAGTTCATCATACTGGTGGGCAACTAGAAGGGATGAAAGGAAACCAAAAGCACAAACAGAAAAATCATAAGATTTTATTCTCTTCAAAATTATTGTATTAAGTAGCTGCAGCATAAACTACATAAATTGCCCACGACTGCATAAAATCTTAATATCAATTCTCATTAGCTCATTCTTATATACTTATAGTTACAATTGAATAACTTTGGTTAACAAAAATTTAAAGAAATGATATACTCAATCTAACATTAAGCATTAAAACTCCAAATACAACATGCAATAAATTTATCTTTGAAATGGATAGTTTATAATTTTATATTTATTCAATTTTTTTGCACTTTTCTTTTGACAATAAAACATTGAATAAGTCAGATGCCAAAAACTCAAGACCAAATGAATATAATCCCCATTTTGGAATAAATTTACAAGCTTTTTAGGAATTCTTGACAACCTGCCTTAGTATAGGAGCTAAGAAGAGTTGACATTTAGTTTTTAAGTGAAAATTACATTAGATATATGAATGATGTCACTTAAGACAAAATACAAAAGAGAGACAGCAACAAAGAATAACTTGCGCCTGTCTAAGTTTATTTTCTTTAATTGTATAAAAAATCATGTCTCTATAAATCTGTTTTCTTTTCCTTCCTTCCATAGTTTCTGTTCTGCTCTGGAGGGTGCATTAACTTACTAACAATTAGCAGAAACACAAAACAAGAAAAATTCATACTCCAATGTCATTTAATCATTCAGGGATTGAAAAAATACATGTAACATATCATGCGTTCAGTATCTGAATACCCAACCTTTAATACACTGATGGATACAAATATCATTGGCACTTCTTAATCCACTCTGTCCCCATAGGGGGCAAAAGGAAAAAACTAGGATATTGACAATATAACACGGAGTTGTATATGCTTACTTGTCCAAGCAAAGAAGCAATACATGCACCAGTATGAACAAGAGGACCCTCTTTACCCAAAGCAAGGCCACTTCCCACTGAACCAATGCTACCAAAAATCTGTAAAAGCAAAAAGAATCTAGAAATTAAGAGACAGACCAAAATACTAACCGAAAAGAGAAAGGACAATACAATCCATCAAACCTTTCCAATCAAGGTTCTGAAAAGAAGGATGCCATGAACATCAATTCCTGCACATAAATGAGAATCAGCTCACAATATATATGAGACTTGTTGAAACTGAATGAGCACATATCCAGAAACACTTGAACTTACCATTCAAGTAACCTTTTATTTCAGGAATACCAGATCCAGCTGCTGCTGGTGCAAATTGGGTGACAATATATACAGAGGAGTAGACCAAAACCAAGTTGATAAGGGCATACACAATGAAACCAGCGACATATGATTTTTGAATTATATTAAATGTCAACGAGTACTTCCATCCAGCAAAGTTCTCAACAGAAATATTGATGAAAACGGCAGCAAATCCAGTGCCTGCAAGAAACCAGAGAAAAATGAATATATGATAAAAAAATGATTAATTTGCAGAGAGCTAATCGTTGGTATTAAAAAGAAAAGTATGAAGTGCAATATTGAGCTAAGCTTTTCATGCTGACGATTTGTCCCCCGCAATGAAGAACACACGCATATATATAGGCAACATTTAAGGGACGAGCATATCAATCATCAAATGATCAAGTGCTGAAAAGTAATTCAGCCTCCATGTCATTTTCTTGTTCTTTTGAGTTCAGCAGCCAAACTGTTTCCAAAAATGAAGTAAATCCACAAATACCACGGATGTAGGAAGTAAAAAGTTACACTTTATATGTATCACGATTATCAGCAAAAGTGACAGAAGATCGAGGGAAAAAAATACAAACAAATATTGCTATCCTTAATCAGAATTTCTGAGTAGAAAAGTGAAGAGAAATGTGCGTTCATATTCAAACGGCGTTCGCATATAACTGGAATGAAAATCAAGAATGTACCGACGCCAATGAGCAAGGCAAAGAACCATTTCACCACCAGTAAGTAGCCCACGTACAGCTTCCCTCTTTGCGCCTACAAATCTCAAAGCAAAGCTCAAAATCGTTCTATCAAGCCAAAAAAAAAAAAATCCAATAAATCAAGCAAAATTTATAACTAAGGGAAAACCTGTTCTTCTCGGTAAGCATAATTCTCTATGACTTCGTAGTCAAGACTCTCAACGCCGCTTCCATCGCTCTTCTTCGAAAGGCCGGCAGCGTCATCGAGGTACTGCGAAGCGTCCGAGTCTGGTATCCGCGACCAAACAAGCTTCGCCGTTTCGATGCCGTTTTGAAAATGATTAGACAACATCGTCAAAAAGGGACCTCCAACACCGCTAGAATCCCAAATCCCGCATCACACAGTTCCGAGTTTCAGAGTCGGCACAAAATTAGAGATTCAATCTCGTGAAACCATATATCACGCAGATCAGCTATTGCTTCCAAATTCTCGCAGTAATTGGAACGTTTCTTCCACAAAAAGAAGAGAGAGAATTAACAGAATCAGACTCTCTCTCTTTCTAATTTCGTCGTTTTCCCCTGTGATGGTGTTTTGTGAAATGTGACTGTTAATTCCAGGTTCCTAATTGAGCAGCAAGGAGAAGGAACGGAGTGCCGGGAAGGAAACGAGAAAAGATAGAAAATTTCTTCAGGGTAATGCTCCCAACGGGCGAGACTATGAGAAGACAACTAGTATTTACGATCAACGGTCAGATCTTCTTGTACAAAAAACTGACAAATTGTTTTGCCAGAAACTATGGGATGCCGGTGTATGGAATCGTAACCTGTGGGTCTTTTTGATGTGGACTTACCGCCGAGGCCCGAGTCCAGTTAGGTAGAGAACAGCATCTCAAGTTAGCGCTTAAAACTTTCGAAGCTTCCCTTCTTAATGACCATTTTTTTAATATTAATTTAATTTATTTAAATATTATTTACTGAAAAAACAAATCAGAACATTTTATAGACATGTCCCATTTCACATTTGGTGTTAGTTGTTTTATTCGACATTAAGACAACAACTAAATTGAACGTTTTCATGTTATCTAAGACACCTTTAATTATGAGATCTAAAAAATTTAGCGACCTTGGTCGTTAGAATCCAATAGTGATTGCAAGACTTTTTTGGTTTATTGTCTTCTGACTTCTCAATTAACAAAGTTAGTGGGGCCAAAATAATCTAATTAATAATGATATAGTAATTGTCTACACCCTCATCTTATGTAATTTTGTTAAAAAAAAGTAGAATCATCTACATAAATAAACAAATTATTTTCAAGTTTAAAATTTATGTGCATGAAAAGTGAAAACTACTTGATTTTATATAATTATAGGTGCAAATTAGTCAAATAATAATGATGCATTCTACGTGATCCACACACATTCCATGTGGGATTATGTTTTAGAGATGTTTGATTTTCAGTTAGTTAAAAATGAGTTTTTATAGAATTAATTTTATAACGTGGTTATAATAAAAATTAATTTTGGACTAACGTGTTTATATTTGAATGATTTATTTAAAAAATTATTTTAACAAAACTTATAATTTTTCTTTAAATTGAACTTAAACTCTATCTCATGATTAATTTAATTTACTTGAACTAAAATTTAATATGCATTTATTTAATTGAGAATATAATATATCTGATGTAACATTTTCTTACAGGTTGTAGTCCATGAAAAATAAAATTTTGAAGGGACATTTTAGTCATTAGAGAAATTTTATGAAAATTTTATTTTTTTAAATTTTTCATTTTTTTCTCATTTTTATTGGTGTATTTTAATTGATACATAATTAATGCTTAACCATGCTCTGCCAATGAAAAAACGCCATCCAAGTTGCTAACGCCATCAACTGCTTTAAACAAAATATTGCCAAACAAGTTAATAAATTGCAAAACTATTTTTGGACCCCAAACTCAGTTTTCAACCAAAATTCAAAGAGACACTTAATGGGTAGAAAGCAAAGCATGGCTTTTGGTAGTGGCAGACACAGACAATTTTGTTAGTGGGGGCAAAATTTATACTTAATATTAATATTAATATTGCTGTTTTTTAAATATATATAATTTTGAATATTTATTAAATTGATATTAAAATAATTTATCATATTTTATTTGTTTTATAAAATTTATTTTCATTATCAGGAAAAAAACTCAATTTTATATATGTGTGTTTGATATTTTTTAAACTTCAATTGGGGGAAAGTCTTTTGTTGGAGGGAATGTGAAAGTTTTAGGAGGGCAAGTGAAAATATTTGGGGATTTTATGTGAAAATTTTCTCGCATTAGCATACGTAAATTTTGGGTAGTGGGGCAACTGTCCCAGACGGTCCAACGTGGGTCCGCCCCTGAGCCGTTTTGGACGCATAACACATTCATATCACAGGCTATTGCCTGGTGAACATTCCAATATGGAGGTTGATTTAAAAATGCCAACGTCCACCCAACCCAAAGAAATATTTTGAGGATCATCTTTCACCACGTCAATCTCAACTATAATTATAATAATTTAGATTCATATGTCCTTTCGGGACATCCAATACTTATAAATTATATAATTTAATAAAAAAATTGATTTTAAAACTTTTAAAGAGTGTCTTATATCATTCCACTCGCTTGAAAAAAAAAATATTGGGAAGTTATTGTTTATATCATTCCACTCACTTGAAAAACAAAAATGCTGGGAAGTTATTGATGATAACAAATTATCATTATTATTATTCATTATAAATTTCAAATCATCATAAATAATATAATTACGTAAACTTTGTTTTCAAACAATAATATGAAAAAATATTTCATCCAATTCTTAATGTGTCACATTTTCATGATTCTTAATATAAGTGATAAGTCACTTTACAAAATATTTGGACTATTAAATTTTTCTCCACAATTGCCTTTTTATTAGAAATCAGTTGACTTTAGTTTCAAAACTTAAAATTTGAAAAGTGAAATCATCAAGAAAATTAAACTACTTTTAATAAATTTAATTAAAGGCAATCTTGTAAAGTAATGGTAATTTTTTTTTAAAATTTACAAATTAATCTACTTTTAACTATTTTTTTAATTTATATGAAATAATTAAAAATGACTTATAGTAATAATTTTTTAAGTTTTCTTTTTCATATTTAATGGTATATACTTTATAACTCTTAGAAAAATTTTATCATATGATCATGTTAATTATTTTTATATATGCTATTATAACACATAAATTATTATATAGTTGATTGTTTATAAAAAACAATTATGTGCAAATATTCAATTGAATAAAATTTATCTTCTCTTTTTTCTCCTTAATTGTTTTCTCAACTTATTATTATATCTTCTATATTTTATCAGTTTTATAACAAAAATTATTATTAGCTTAAAATTAGAGTTCTTTAAATTTGCCTAAATTTCTTCCAACATCTTAACATTTAAAAGTCTAATTTTATCAATTTCAAGTAGTTAATTGAGGAGTCCCGCTATTGAACACACAACACATGATGATTGTTGACAGCAAGTGTCAAGGCATTGCCAAATGAAATTTGAATGCTTCTTATTGTAAAATATATATTTAAACAACTGTTATCAAGGGAATCAATGTGATAATAGGATTCCAGCATGATTTTTGTGAACCAATACAACACCATACAACAAGTTACATGATGCCACTAGGGCTGTTCACAGGCCGAGCCGGGCCACACCAACCCCCAGCCCGATGTTCTACCCGAGTCAAGGCCAAGCCTCATTTTGAGGCCCATGTCCCGACTCGACCTGGTATTGTGGGAATGAGATGGCTTATTATATATTTTTTTTTGGATAAATATTTTTAAGCACCATTCTATTATCTATATTAACTAGAAAATAATAGCCATAATGATCATAGCAAATTAATCTTAAAAAAAACAACTGAAAATATTTATAAAATATATATCATCCAACAAGTGCAGTTAATAATTTAATATAAATAGGCACATTGAAAAAGATTCAAAATTAACAAAACAAGAAAGTATAGCTATTGAAAATATCTAATGGAAAAATAGAACTATTGAAGTAATTATCTCAAAGAGTTCTAATAATTTCTATATAATATAAAGTAGTAAAACCGATCCTTAATCAATAGAAAATATTCAAGTTAAAGTATAACATAAGAGATAATTTTAGAAATTATTAAAATATTAATTGAGATACAACATAAAAAAAAAAAATACCCCAGACCAAGCCAGAACAGGCATAGTTGTTGCCCAAGGCCTGGTCCTGCCCGGCCC
Source organism: Adenanthera pavonina (assembly GCA_026686845.1). Lineage (NCBI taxonomy): Eukaryota > Viridiplantae > Streptophyta > Magnoliopsida > Fabales > Fabaceae > Adenanthera > Adenanthera pavonina. The sequence goes on along the minus strand of JAIVEN010000026.1, from coordinate 8,333,587 downwards.
GGGGTTTTCTAGCCCGGTATTTGCACTTTGGCCATTTTTCTCCTCTATCTAGCTTCAGCCCGACTCGAAATCCTCAAGACATACCGGCCCACGGGCTTAGTGAACACCCCTAGATGCCACTGCCCCAAGGAGGGGTTGTTACAAAGCAGAAGCTCTGGAGAGTTCACTATACATTTTAGATATTGCTTCTGAAAAGTGTTCCTGTGATTGAGGCCTCTTAATCTGAAAAGATGAATGCAAACTTTTATTAGAAAAAATATTGTTCAGAACATCTAAGTTACAAAAGAATCCCAAGTCAATTAATTATAATAAAAAACATATTAACACCAGGCGTTAGTTCTATTGAAAGAGACTAGGGTTGCTTAAGTACGGTGCCCATGATTTAACACTGTGAAATACAAATAATGCCCTTGGGAGAACTCCCCTCGGATGCTAGTCTATGCTTGTCTACTAATAATTAACTTGAACCCCTTCATTTATTATTATTGAAAATTACAATAAAGTCATGTAGATGCTAAACTTACCTTGAATGTTGGGGTCAGCAAACCGTTTTCCATAGTAAATGGTTCGAGCGTCAAAGTGATAGCTTTTACAAATTCAAAACCTCTAAGCTGCGCATTAAGTAGTTATGGATATTTAGATGTAATGAAAACTGAGAAGTATGAACTGGGTAAATCATAACAGCATGATTTGATAAACTTGCCTGAGCTTCTCGTCCAACGGCATCCATCTCAGCCATGACAGCAGCCCTTACTCTTGGATCATTGCAGAGTTGTGCTAAATCATTATACTACATCCATGCCCACAAATGAGGGAATAAGCACATTAGTGCGACTCCTCTCTAAATCAGAACTTACAATCTCAGCAAAATAAAACTACAGTAAGGTATCTCGCCTGCCTAGAAGTTCGATGAAACTAGAGGGTCTTCCTCTCATGTAATTAAAATTAAACAGACTTATCTTATTTTGAATTTTAGCATAAAATATACTCCTTCTAACCTAAAAGTACACACTATTTGGAATACAACTAAAAGCAAGCAAGAACACGTGCAAGTTCTACATTTACTGAGCCAAATAATTTCTCACCGATAAGTCTTCACAAAATCCATGCCAATTCCAAATCATACTCTTTTCCATAGAAGGTCTTAATTTGATTAAAATGCTCTGAATCTTCTGTTTTATTTGAATATCAAGAGGACATTTATATGGAGTGAGCAGAACAAGGGCTGACAAGCATCACTCTGTAAGAAAGGAAACAAAAGGGGCAAGAAGCCCTTGACACCCATAATAAAAATCTGCAAGTGAAAATTCAGATCTGGAGGGAATAAGTTCCCGATATTATGCATAATATTCGGACATCTTTGCTTTGTTTTCAAATACAAAATTAAGACTCAGTTTGCAAAATTCAGAATCCTTAGATATTCATTAATGTCTGGCTGCTATATATATATAACGGATGTGAATGATCTTTCAACCCAATAAACTTCAATTCTCAATCTGACTCGTGCTTGGTACCCTAAACAACTATGACAGTCCACTCGAACACAAGCCAATAGAACATTCAAGAGGCAACATTATAATTTTTCTCTCTTGGCAGATATGAGAACGACACTTAACAAACATGTATAAGAATTAAAAAGATCTTTTTAAGGGAAAAAAGTTGAATTACCGAAATGCCTTCAGAATTAGCCCATGCTTTTAAGGAATCAGGATCAACAGAGACAATAGCAACCAAAGCAGAATTTAAGCTATCACCTACGAGAAGGAAAATTAAGCATTAGCAACCAAGGAAGTGAAGGAAGGATGTGGAGAAAGAAGAAGAGCACACGTACACACATCAAAGTTGTAAGATCTTAATTGCTTACCATATACAAAGCACTGTGCCACAAATTTGCATTTGGCATATACGTTTTCAATCTTCTCTGGAGCAATGTACTCTCCTTGTGCCAACTTAAAAATATTCTTTTTCCTATATTGGAAATGCAAAGCTTTCATTCATATGCTTGATAAATCTAATAATAATTGTGATAGGTCTGCTAAAAAGATCTGCAATATTCACAGATACTGGGAAGCAGAAATAAGGGAATGGTAGAGACCAACTCTACAAGAATATCACAAGTAAGCTGGTAGTCAAGTTTGCTACACTAAAGCAAAGTCTGTATTTTAGAGGATGATGACAGAGGAAATTACATATGTTCTCCATTCCCTCAGTTATCATATTTTGCACAAGCAATGATTAACAGATCCTATAAATTAGTAAATCTAAATACAAGTTATTATGTAATCCAGGTAAAGAAAGTGAATTCAGCTTGTGTATTTTTGCCTTTATGAAGGTAGTCTGCAAGCTAGAGGTAATATTAAACTTTTATCTCATCAATAATAGCATCCATCGAACAAAGCAACAACAGATAACAAGTTTACTCTAACAAGTCACTGAAGTCGATTCAATGAACAGGGCACACTAGCAGGCAGCCAAAGGATTAAGAAGGGGGTTAGCATAAATTTTTTTATGGATGATAACTTGAGTAGCCATATTTTATTTTAAAACACAGCCCATAGTTTTCTCACCTATCAATAATTTTGAGACGACCACCAGGTAACCACATCCCAATATCTCCAGTATGGAGCCATCCATCTATGTCAATCACCTCTCTCCTGCTCAATTTGAACCAATACTCAGGCAATTTAAGAAGGAAGGGCTAAAATTAGTTTAGAAGAACCACAGAACAGGCAAGGTGATTACGTCTGAGCTTCATCTTTGTAATAACCTTGGAAAACAATGGGACCCCTGACACAAATTTCTCCACGGGGATGGGGCAGATCTTCGGATGTATAGCTCATTTCTGGAACATCAACAAGTTTTATCTCTGAAACAGAAAAGCAAAACTCTTAGCAACATACACAAAAATACACTACTAAAACAAACTGAATACTACCTCAATTTAAAATTATTTGAATTACAGAAAAAAGAATGATTAAGTGTTGAAATTTTTTTCATTTTTTGTTAGATGACAATGATTATTATCAACTTTAGTCAGAATATGTCCTTTAAATAATAAACACAAGATTGCACTAAGAGGATAATCTCAGCACTAGACTATCATAGGCAAAACTTCAGCAGCAGCCCACTAGGATTCACACTAAAGACCCATTAATTTAGTTGATGCGCAAATATTTGAACCAATATTTGAAATAACACTTATTCACATCTGCTGGAATTAAGCCAATATAATCTAGTATCAGAAACTGACAGGATCACTAGCTTTTCTTTTCCTGTTTGACCTATAAAAGATTAAAAAATAATAATAGTAATTCCTATTATTCATATCAATTCTCTCTCTATATCTACATTTGTAATTCTACTGAAACAATCTCATTTATTCGTTTCACCTACATACCCAAGATATAAATTAATAACAACTACAAGCTAAATAAAATACTACAGTTCTAAAAGTATAAAAAAAAAAACAAGGGAGAGAAGAATACAACTCTAGACCATTTATGGTGGGATTTTGCAACTCAAAGGGAGGAGAGAGAGAGAAAAGATCCAAAAATTATATCAAACAGTTTAATCCATTGATCTAGAGTAAGTTATGCAACGTGAAACTATCATCAATTACTCACCACATGCTGCATTAGGAGAGCCAACATGCCCAGAAAGGTAGTCACCCTCATCCATACAGCTTATTACACAAGTAGTCTCAGTCATCCCATATCCTTCAGCCACTCGACTACCAAAGCAACTGTTGAGTAGTTGTAAGTTGCAACACATGATTGGACAAGGAAAATAGATTGTTCAAAAAATCTATCCTCCTTAGCAATAAATACACCAATAATGAAAAGCTTACATCTTCAAAAAATCCATTATAGCAGGCGATAAAGGTGAAGCACCTGACACCATTAAGCGAACTCGTCCTCCAAGTTTTTCCTTAATCTTATTGAAAACTAATCTGTCCCACATGGGAGATGGGTTCTTTCCTGAAATAATGAAAAATATGGGAGTTAAGCAGTTTTTGTTTTGAGTGATGCCAAATCACAAAGACAACCAGACATTTGTCTCATAGATGAGCCTGAGAAAGCAAGGACCTTATTAAACACTATGCCACCTGCATTATGATAGTTACACCCCAGCCCCACACCCCATTTACAGACAAGCCACTCATTAGCAGATAAGAGTATCTTAGAGGAACGCTAAATTTACCTTGTCATCTACCAAGGTAATTTGTTCTATAGGTTTTAAACGATTGAGTCCAGAGTCTGACTCAGAGAAACAGCTTTTGAATTGTCGTCATTGTGGATGTTCTAAAACCAATCTCCTGAGAAAAAAATATATTTTCCAAAAAGAATGTAAGAAACTAGTAAATTCTGAATGTTAGCCTAAGTCAATACTTGTTAAGATTTAGAAATTTTAAGTCTTTTGCCCTCCCTATTGCCCTTTGCAAAGGTAAATGCAATCAATTTATCCAATTACTTGCTTTGTTTCATATGATGGTCTTTCTCCCTCTTAGTATTTAGTATCAGCACTTGATTCTGTGATAACTGATAAATATTAAATCAATTGCAGAGGCCTAGTCTCATACTAGGGAGAAAACAGCAATCGAGGAGATGATGGGTATCAAACAGAACCAGACTCAGTGTCTGGTAGTCTCCAGATGATAAACATGATACTGATTGTGAATAAATCTTAACTGATAGAGTAAACCCTGGAGGCTGAAGGTTCTATAGCTCAACTTAAAAAGGTTGATTGGCTGCCAATAGCCATGCTCAAACATACGGATTATTATTCGGCAATGATATGCAGGAGTCTGCAAAGTTGATTAACATCTAAGCACCAGTTTTAAGGGAAAATGTTGAAAGTAAAGTATTTAAGTCTTGGTATAACCACCTGTATAATCCTGGAAATTTCAGTGGGAAGTAGGAAATATTGAGAGGGAAATACGAGGGCATACAAATACTATGATTATGCCTAATTAAGATCACAAACTTATGGTACAATATCCCAGCAAACTGAGATTGGTATTGGATAAATATTTAAACTATCAGAGCCATTTTACAGCCACTGATTCACAAAAGTCATCTTCAGCTCACAGGTTAAAACCTGAATAAACAGAAGCACAAGTTTAACTGATGGTGAGCATTATTCTAAGCAGTTTTAAAAGAAAGGGGGAAAATTAATGCAGAAATGTCATCTAAAAAGTCCAATTAGTCCTCTCTGGTGGCCGTGTTGACAGAATTGTGACAGTTTAGGGACTTCCCACTGTAAAACCCCAAATGGTAGGAAGATGAGATTCCTCACATCCATCCACATTGACTTGTTTTTAATGGTAACAAGGCTCATTGACAGTGCCTATGATTAAACAAAGCAGCAAAAAAAGGAGAAAGAAAAAAAGGAAAGGCACCAGAACCACTGTTTCTCTACATTCTTACAGTGGATGCTTATGCTTAAATCTTCACACACCTGACTCACCAAAGAGCTCCATTAACCTCTATTTTTCCTTCTAAATAAATTAAACTTACTGTTGACTTCTCTCTAAATGAAATTAACGATACCAATTCAGAAGTTACAACCTCCAGACGAAGAGATATTAAACAATAGGGTTTCATGTCCACTCGTAGTGATAAACATAACAGATCTGACTATTCTCCTTAATTCCCATGTGACAATTTGGGGGATGAGGATGATAATTCTAACTTGAATATCTTTGTATATCTTGGTTGTGATTTGTGCCTATAACTTTTACGTATTGCTGCTGCATTGGTACTTTTAATGTTAAGTTCTATTTTAATAGTTTGGGAATTCTGATATCATGATGATTGTTCTAGTGTCCCAGTTTATCTAAACTCTTCTGTGTGTTTTCTAAAATTTTTCTTTTTAAAATATTTTGAAATGTCTCCCATGCCTCAATATAGCACCTGACTTGCCGTAAATTATTTCGTTTTCAAAACATACATTGCAATGTCTCCAATGCCTCAATATGGCGCCTGCCATGGTGTTGCGGAGATTTGAGGCTTTCCAACATTGGCAACAATAGTACTATATTTTTTTAATGATATATTATCTGCATACAAAAGGAATAGCATCTTTCCAACCAGAACCATCATGATAAACAACTCAAGCAGCAGCCTGAGTACACAACAAGCAGCACAGGTTAACAAGTAGAAACCAGAAATTTATAATTTCAGCCTCCCCTGCTATATCTCAAAAAATTTATATCCAGCCACTTCATTTGGAAGAACAACGCAAGCCTTAAAAATTAAATTAAATCGCATTTCAACTATTTTCCATGATGAAATTTGAGTTCATCCATTTAAGAATATTGAAGTATAAATTCTTTAATTCTTCTCCCATCAACACCTACTCCCCTAAAGTATAAAAAAACGAAAGCCATATGAAGGGCAATTAGCCCATCAATTGCACATGATATAACTATATAAGGAGGGTGTTTGATACAATATTGACAAGGCTCAATCCTTGTCTAAGTATTATCAGGATCAATCTAAAGGGCACAGAAGGAATCAAGTAGCATAGCAAATACGTTGGGCAAAATATACAAATATGTTCATGGCATGCAATGTAAGAGTCACAGTGAATGCTCTTTACCGCGCAATATTGCTTGCTTTTTAGCATTGTAAGCAGCATTAAATAGCCTCTCCCTCAGACCACCAGATGTTTTGACAGCATTAGTAATGCTGCAAAAGAAAACCATCCAATTAAATGACACAACAAGACAACAAATGCTAATTCTGAAAAGCAAAGAATTATTACTGTACCCAGCATATATTCTATTATAAAGCCGAGGAACACTGCAAAAGATAGTAGGTCTTAGGACAGCAAGATCATCCATCAACTTCATATTGTCCTGCATGTGAATATTTCAAAGAAGCATGTCAAGCTTACCAGAAAATATTATACCATGTGGTTAAAAAAAAAAAAAACTAATAAATCAAAGATCACACAAAAGTCAAGATGAGGTACGGACTTTACAGGTAATCAACAAGCATTGAATATTAAGATATGTTAGACAATCACATTAATTTACTTCACATTTGACAGCTTAACATTATGGCAGTAAAGGTAGCCATTATTCAGCAGAATCTTGCAGGTTGGATCCCATTCGTAATTGTGGAAATAAATAAAATTATGCAAAATCCAAAAACATAATAGAAATGAAAGTCCTTCATGCACAATCCTTTCACAGAATAGAGTAGCATTTCATAGAATGCCAACTATGAATATATTAGCGGCCAAAACAAATATCCATCATCCCACCCATTTAATACGTAATTATTTATCCCACCCATTTAATAAGTAATTATTTGAGGACTTTTATATGGGTTGCATATGCTGCAGTATATTACAAGATAATTCAGTATTTCTAGCTTCTGTATAAACTAAGTAGCCGCAAGCACCAGACCCATGACATACAAATCAAAAGCAGCAACCACAATGCATTACTAATTTAATAATTTGGAAAATGCATAATCTTATTCATTACAAATTACGCCTAACAAAAGTGAAAGGAAGAAAGAAGCTTAAATGATGCAGGATACTCACCCCCTGATAGAATCCAACTGCAATCCCAAAATATACTAACATGACCTGGTTTGTTCGTTCATAAATATGTGCCAATGGGAGATAGGATATATAACTGAAAATGAGAAGAAACCCTGGTTAAGACTAAAGAGTGAGTTAGGGGTCCTCAGAATTCATATCATTGATCTGAAGAAAAAAATACATATGTATCGAGGGTTGACCACAGAAAACAGCCACATGCTCCAGACAAAAAGACAAAACATCAGCAGGGAAAAAGCAATAAAAATGAATATAACAGGAAATAAACAAGGTAATAAAGTTTTGACATCTGTACAGTGAATGCAGATACAATAAAATCTGGGGCATAAATAATAGGATTCCAAAGCTACCCCGCAAGCTAAGTTGTTTATGTTGAACATGTCCAGCTTGGATGTCAACCTTCAAATAACTTTAGTTAACATATCAGCCACTTGGGACTGAGTTGGAATGTGGGGCAGCTCAACGACGATAGAATCCATCTTTTCTTTAATAAAATGTTGCTCAATCTTGACGTGTTTAATCCTGTCATGATGCACAAGATTTTTTGCAAAGCTAATAGTTCTCATAATTCATGGCAACAAAATTGTAATCACAGTATCTAAACCTTCCACATGTGTGTTGTGTGTTATGAGCATAACAGAAAGCTTTCAATGATGTTTGCCCATCTTGGGCTTCTATATTGAAGGCTAATCCTTGGCCAAATTTGTTGAAAACATGGTCAGGCATGATGTAGCTCTAATACCATGAAGAATTTCAGAGATTGATTCTCTAACTTCATCTTATTGATTCAAAGAAAGAAAATACAGATATATAAAGGGTTGGCCACAAAATATAACCACTCACTCCAGACAAAGACCAAAAAATCAGGGAACATAAATGAGTATTAAAGATGAATAAAATAGGAAATAAAATGTTGAGATACAGTAAGTTAGTAACCATAGATATGAGGAAATGAGGCATAAATCATGGGATTCCAACAATGACCGATATGAATAATAAGCTATTAGAGCAAAAGATGGCAATAACTACATACAGCAAGTAATAGATATTAAAAAAAAGGACTCACACGTCAGAAGGATAGAATTTTTCGTTTAAAGTGGCCCCAGCAACACTTGCAACAAAATTTCCATGGGTCAAGACAGCCCCCTGACCAGAATTTGTTCAGCAGAAATATTATGAAATGTATATATAGCTACTATAAGAAAAGAAAGCAACTTGGGAGAATAAATACTATTTTGAACAATCTGGTATAATTTTAAAGGGACCAACAAACCTTCGGGGTTCCAGTTGTACCACTTGTGTAGCAAATGGTTGCAACATCATCAGGTTTTGGTGGGCGAAAAGGCATAAGATTGCTGCTTCCCTAGATAAAAACAGCAGAAAGGTACACCCAAAATAAACAGCAGAAAGAATGAGGTAGCAAAAATAAATGCAGCTGGTCAGATTGATCACAAACAAATAACTACTTACAAAACTTGAAAACCAATGTGCCACAATATATGGATGTTCTTTTAATTTCAAACCCATTTTTATTGCAACTAACTACAGTTTAAAATAAAAGTAAGAAAGGGGAAAAAATAGATTATCATGTTTACACAGTTTAATTAGCAACAATATACAATAAAAAAGAGGTGAAGCCACACTATCCATTAGCTACACAGTGCAGCTCCAACCCTTGGGCTGCATGCCCTTCTCTCTCTCTCTCTCTCTCTTTTTTTTTTTTTTTCTGTTTTCTATTTTCTTTTCTATTTGAGCACCATTTTTTCCTCATTCATTCATTCTTTCTTTTGTAGGTGGGATCTATATTTTCCCATTTTTTTTAGGTGGGCCCCACATTCTTTCATTTTTTTTTTGGGCCAAATTCAATCTTTTTTAATTCTAAATTCTTTTTTATCATTTTTCACTAATTAATTAGTTTTAATTTTATTTTTTCAATCTATATTAATTTTAATTAATATCATTTGATATCAATTCTTTTTGGGGATAAGGGGAGTTAGTGACAAGATTCTTTTTGAATTTAATATATTTTAAAACTAAATAAAATATTCCCATGTTCTCCCACGCATCCACGCGTACGGGAGTAAATCTAGTTGAGAAAGAAAAGGAAATGCATGCACAGAGATAATTCTTAAAACAACACTTCAAAAAGTAGTCATAACAAGACAGCAGGCAATATGCAAGTATTTTATATGCAAGCAGCAGACATCATGATACATGTATCTGTCTAAATAAAGAAGATAGGCTATTTATATGCCAATTTGAGGACTTAAATGATAACAGAAGCAGAAAGAACTGTTGGCCTTTGAAGCAAAGAATAATTTAAGGACTTAGCAGATGTCTGGGTACAATTTCATGTGAACAGTCAACTACATATTTCTTTTCAAACTAAAGAGTAAATATGCATGATCTCACATTATCTGTAATAAATAATTCAAAAATCAAAGGGAAACTTGTAATGTGCAACTACAGAAAAATAAATGGAGGAAACAGAAAAGAGTAAAACATAAGTAACATTACCTCACTAATCAAGGGAGCCATAGAGTAAAATATGAACACACAATATAATACTTCAGAAAATCAACAATCATTGACAGCAGCAAAAAATAAAATACCTGATTAAGTAGTCTAGAATAAGTAATAATCCCAACTCCAGCCGAAGATGGAAGAGACGGAATTTGATCATCCATACCTCCAACTACCTGTACATCAACTGTAACTTAGCAAATAATTACTTTGAGCACAAAGATTTAATGGCAAACGTCAGGCATAAATACATACCACGATTAGACGTACAGTTGGAATATCTGATAAGAAGCTCAACAGCTGTAAGCTCAAGCAACAAGATAAATAAATTTCACAAATGAAAATTCAAAGTCATAAATAATATAAACAATAGAGGAGAAGACCATGTAAAGTATCTTGTTTTTCATCTCAGGACAGCCAAATAATTGATGCTAATCACATTCTAAATAATGAAGTTCTTCCCCTGCTCCCAAAATAAATGTAATTGGCCTCATAAAATAAAATCAGTGCTTTTGTATAATGTGGTAACCAAGCCTATTACAAAATCATGAACCATTAACTGCAACTCTCAATCCATTATCAGGCACACTTGATTCCTAAAGCAAGCAGGAGTTTAGGATTAAAATTCTGTAGTAACTAGTAACCATTCTGCAGAAAATAGTTTTACTGAAAATGCTCTTCACCAGTTTCTTATTTTTCTAACCGTATCCAAATAGTTTCCATTAACGTTAAACTATCATGTTATAGAATTAAAACAATTCCCTCCCATACCAAGAATATGTTACATGGTAGGTCATGTATCCTCTGATGCATAGGAAAATGACGATGGTGCTTGATTAAATAGATTCATTCAACCCTTTGACCATCTTCCTCCCCTTTAATTCTTTATCCACTAAAATGCAGCAACATATGGCACAAAAGGCAGGGCAGACATTCTTAGATCACTATTTCAGGTTACTATGCTTGTAGAGAATAATTGGTTTCCATACCACGAATATGCTACATAGTAGGTCATGTATCCTCTGATGCATAGGAAAATGACTATGGTGCTTGATTGACTAGATTCATTAACCCCTTTGACCATTTTCCTCCCCTTTAATTTGCCTTATCCACTAAAATGCAGCGATATATGGTACAAAAGGAAGGGACGACATTCTAGATCACCATTTCAGGCCACTATGCTTGGAGAGATTATTTGGTTCAGTTAACAAACATTCATTTTCTTAAATAAATAGCATAATGTCAGAATTAACTAATTTCAATAACAGGATAACCATTTCATTGCAAGAAGGGTAAGCCCAGCTCATTACTTTGGGCTATAATAATACTTGGAGAGTTTAATTGCTTCACTCTCAATTTTTCAACGATTATCTTAGATAAGGAGAGTAAAGCTTCAATAACTTTTTTCTCCAATAAACTCTTTTTATTTAAATTCTGAAGAGTTGGTTTTTTATAGAACCTAATGATGTCGTGTAATCCATGTAGTTGACATCATTTAGTGGGATAAAGATGTTTTCACTGTTGTAAACTCTTTTCACTTAAATAGGAAAATTACATTAAATAGGCTCAATCAAGGTCACAGTCATAAAATTTTATGGCTTATATAAATAGTAGCTCTTCATATTCCTTTACCACAACCAATTCCATACCCATTTCCTTAACTTGTCCATTAGTTTGCCAATTATCAATCACTTATATATATAAAATTAAAATCAAAATTACTGTATAATTACTGTTTGCCTCAATTTATGTGCACTTCCTCTTATGTGTTTATATACCATGCAGTATTTTACTGCACGGGTGAATCTAGTTAAACAGATATTAAGAAAATTGGAGGGAGATCTCCATCGAATGATTTTCCTCCGCCTTTTAGGTCTCAACTTTGTGTATCTCAATCTGCATCTGGTCTCAACTTTGTGTATCTCACTCTGCATCTAGAGATTTAGGATATCTTCTGTGGCACACAAATACAGCCATGCAATAAATCTTAATCTTTTGCAGGCATAGTCGCCATTCTTTTGAGTATTTGTACCAGACAAGATGCTCAAACTAATATGGTATTTGTAATGTAATAAAGAGGTAATTGTATCAAGCAATAACTGAAGCTGACATAGTGACATGTACTTACCGAATTTAATGTTTGAGGCACACAAAAGATAACTTGCACAGTAGCATGACTAACTATATACTTGACAGCATCAGGACCTACAGAGGAAACGATACCTTAGAATTAAATCTAAAATACAAAATAAAGCAAATATGAGGCAGAACAGTTCCCTATTAAATGAAGAGCAACAAACCAAGTGTGTCATATAATGGTACTGATATGTACGAATATGCAGAGCAAGCATGATCAACAATGAGCCACTCGGGTCTGTTGATAAAATATAGCCCAATGCAGGAACCCTGTATGAGAACATACCGTTAATTACATGATGTTATGTGACAGATCATAAATATTAAAAATCATTAATTAATCATAGAACTATAACTTAGTAGTCACCTTTGGGATTCCATGATTAACCAAACCAGAACCTATTGCTGACCGGGCAGTAGCCGCTTCTCCATAAGTCATCCATTTGTACCTTAAGAGTGCAGGAAGAATAAAAATGATGAGAACTTTGTAAGAGTAAACTTGAATAGAAAATGCAAGGAAAGAAGAGAAAGCCTTAGAAGCTAATCATTGAGCTGCTTACTCCCCAACAGTTCCATCAACTCGAATCCGAGTTCCCAGATATTTGTAATCTCGAAAAGTATTAACTGAGTTCCTGTAATGACAGTTAGAAAAAATATTTATCAACGTCTAAGGCATGACAAGTAAATTCATACGAAAGTTTAGCTCACTGAAATCACTAGTCAAATTTCCAGAACTGATATTAGAATTTTACAGAGAAAAATCAGCGGTGCTCACTCAAAATTATCATGCAGTGTACCGATTTCAGGATGATCAGGAAACCTACTCACCAGCTTCAATGGTGAACGGGCAGATCTGAAACAATAATTATAAATCATGTCTTAGCAGTGGAGCTAGAATGACATAAAAAAGTAACATCAAGAAAATTGGGAGAGGCATACCTGTACACGTTCCATTTTCCTGTCTGTAGTTTCTCTGGTAGTACAACACTGTATCCTTGCTCTGCTCAGAAGAAAACATCAGAACTAGTAACATCAATATTAACAAATCATTATTCCCAAAAATAACTATCAACAAGTCATACAGATGAAATGAGTAAATACTAAATGGATTTTACTGGATTCAAGGCAAGTCCTACAAAATAGCAAGATTTAGAAAATAATCAGTTTTACATAATATAAACAACGGTGTTCACAGAATTAGGCCAGTCTGCCCCCTTACAAAGTTACATTTCCTTATTAAACAATGCACAAATGACATTCCAATGCAGAAACTTACCTCCTTTAATTGTCTCCAAAAAAATGCACAAAGCTCTGAATAAAATATAAAAAAAAAATGGAGCAAAAGAACGGATGGAATGTCCTTTATAATATTAGATTCTTCTCTTGATTTGATGTTTTGACACTAGAAGTCCAAATTCATCATATGTGAGAAATAATAGCAGTATTCATAAATTTCAACAAATTACATATATTTATTTCGTCCAGCTTCATCTGACTAAAGGATATAAGAAGCCCTTACAGTTTTGCTCAAAGAAGTGGATGCTAGCAACTAATATATGAAGCAAGAATTCTCAAATTAAACCATGCAGGTTCATCCAACTTTGTGTGTCACTCAATAGTACCTTCTCCAAACCTTTAAAGCATTATAGCACTACCCAATACCCATAGCTTTTTAAAAACGTTTCTCCATTATATTCAGTTTCAAGACCAAGTGAAGAAAAAAGCAGTTGTCATTTGTCAGTTACAAGAAACAGCATCCTCCTAGAGTAGATGGGTGGACTTTGAACCGTCTTTGAAAAGCATATCACAACGTTTATCATCAGAAAGTGGATAAACATAGTTCCGTCATTCCATCGCTTAAGAATTCAGATTTTCTTTCTGCCTATCGCATATCCCCAGAATATTGAAGTTTCACATCAAAGAGAAATGGAAAAACACGCAAAAGTTAATTTACCAAAAAAAAAAAGTGCCCAGCCCCTTGGATCAACCAACAAATAATATAAGCACACTTTATTAAATTTGACGGGCTGAGCCATTGTCTATAGAAAAAGTTAGTTTCCCACCAATACACTTACAACAAACTGACCACAAACTAAAGCATTGGATGGCGCCAAGATATTCATATATAAAGAAAAGCGCATGATTGGATATTCCACGAAGAATAAAATTAAACGTGGACCGACTTTTCAACAAAGTAACACAATTATACAATTTTTAGATGAGCTCCGCGTGCGCAATATCAAGCATGAATAGCAACATAAGCATAAAGTAGATAGAAAGAAAGTACCAAGGACGAACTCGCCGGCGGTTAGATGGGGTCGGAGCTGGGAAGGAGAATCAGTGGTGGCGAGAAGGTGGCCTTGAATGGCTCTGAGACGACGTTGAGCAGGAGAATCCATGGGCGACAGAAAAACTCAAAGCTGAGAATCAGAAGAAAGAGAAGATATTGGTGTCAGTCTATATGGAACGAAAGGAAAGGAACGGAAAACAATTGAGACGGGAACAAGAAGGGAAAGACTACGTGGCACGCAAAACAAGGTAAGTATACGGTAAGGATTGTATTTATTTTATTTTATTCAAAAATCGTATATCATAATTCCATAAACAAATCGTATATCATAATTCCATAAACAAATCGTATATCATACTACTATATATTTACTATTTCTATTTTATATATTCGAATTACATGTATTATTTTCAGGTAAAAAAGAATTACGTGTATTTTTCTAATTATTATATATCTTTTTTTTTGGATCAGGATTATTATATATCATTTTTTTTGGTGAAATAATTATTGTATATCTTTATTATTAGTACCTGTCAGTGCCGGCTCCTTACCTGAACGCATATTCTATTTCCACTAGGCTAATCTAAAATTGACCCTTAAAAAGTTTTCAGAACATAAAAACAATGGCGTTAAGAAAATGAACAGATCTGATAGAAACGATTAAGTGGATCCTTCAACGAACAATTATTTGATATGCTTGTGAAATTGGATTTTCGTGAGAAAGAATGATCCATGTATGGAATTTTATGTTATTTATTTTTATATCTATTCAATTTTTCCGCATAAATCCTAGACTCAATCTGAAAACCTTAAATTTGATTTTTTTTTAACAATTCATATTTATCTTATAAAACTCTACGGGGGAGTTTTATAAATAGGACACCAATGTAAAGCTTATTTACAACTCAAATTATATCATACTTCTATTATTATAGTGTACTTTTAATGGACTGGATGATCGTCTTTTCGGAGACATATAATAAAATTAGAATGGACTGAATGTTCAACCTATTTTTTTTTTACATTTATTTAGATTTATTATTTTTTTTTTTTTGCAATTACAGAGGATGCATTACTAGTTATACCAAAGGTACATTTTAAAATCCACTCTTCCAGGATATCAAAGCATGCATAACTCTACATCTCTCTTATTTTACATATATTTTATAAATTTTCAATTAGCATTTAAATTTAAAGGAAAAAAATCTTGGCCCAAAAAAATAAAAGAAAAAATCTAAATGGGCTTCAGCGCCTTAGCGGGGCTTGTGTGGTCTTTTTCACGTGAAAGTTACCCTTTTTTGACCCCACAAGCAACCGTCTTTGAAACAAACAAAAGTTCAGTGATCACATATCCTCTTTTGCAATTATCCAAAGTGAACCTCTATCCAAAAACAAAATATCCCAAATTAACCAGCACTCAAAAAATGGGGAAAATGATATTTTTAAAACTGCTTTAAGAGAAACTTCTGAATTTCCTAAAAAAGAGTTCTTAGCTAACGAAAAAAAAATTTTCTGTGGACAAAAATAACCCCTAAAAAATAAAAATTCCTAAGTTGGAGTGCTGAAAAGTATTATTAATATTGAAAATTTTACAAACGTAAATCAGATATTATGCTTTTCCCACTTCAAAATTAAGTGTTTGAAAACCCAATTTTCTTTCTAAAATTGGATTGAAAAATGAGTTTTAAACAATAAATTTTGAATCAATAAGATTTAACATAGTTGGTAAAGAGTTATGTCTTTTAAGTATGTTGTTTTGAATTTTATTCCTTATTTATTTATAAAAAAGATTTTATTAGAAGAGGTAAACCCTATTTTAATTCTTTATCCTTCGAAAAGATCTTTGACCAACCGTGGGAGAATACTAAAAAAAATTAAAGGAATCCAATGTTGAATTCAATTAAAGTTTTAAACAGATTAAATTTCAAGTGAAAGAATTATAATTTCTACCTTATATTTACAAAATTTCCAATCTCTAATAATCGTCTTCAACACTCCAACTCATGAATTCTTTATTTTTTAACTCGGTTATTTTTGTCCACTCTGATTTCAGCTAAAGACCTTGGTCCTTTTAGTGGTTCTCAAATGAGATTTTCCCCTTAATAAAAAATAAAGAAAGAAAGAAAGAAATCTACGCTCAACTGTTTTCTTCCTTTTTTTTAATCCTTTTTCGTAATCTTTTTTTTTCCTGTAATAATATTTACATTTTTTCTTATTTTTTTTACGTACTTATAAGAATAGCTTTTTTGACCGAATAGTTTAATGAATACAATCTCATTTCATCTTTTTATGGATGAAATATTTATTAATTCAACTTTCGTAAAATTATTTTACTAATTCAGTATATCATAACATGGTAATTTTTTTTTGGCCAGAACATGGTGATTGTTTCACAAGTTAATTTCTCAAAGAATTGTCCCATGCTCCTCTTAATTTGATTTCATATATAAATATTGTTTCATTTAGTTATTAATGAGTAAAAGTGTTATCAATAATAATTTAGATTCTTGCTTGTTTTTTTGGATCGTCTTATCATTAAGTGCTTGTTTGAATTATCTTTTTGTAAAAAATCTATTAGAATAACCATAGTTTATAAAAATGAAGTTTGGATAAAAGTAAAGAAATTTATCACAAGCCTATTTGGATGAAAAAGAGAAAAATAATGGTTAGAAATTATGGTTTAACTTACCAAAAGATAAACCAACAACCCTAAAACAATTTTACACGGAAATTAAACTATGAATAAAATATATATTAACTGAAACTAAAACCATAATTTATTAAAAAATTATATATATTCAAGCTTCCATTTCTAAAATTATTTTTTGCATGGGAAACTAACATTTTTATTCTAAATTAAAAAATTAAATATTTTGATATTTATTAAATATATATTTAGTACTTCTCATATTTACATAATATAAAAACATTGTGATTAATTCATATAAAATGTAAAATTTAATAAATAGCATTATTCATATATATATATATACACACACACACCGCATGAAGAATTTTTACACCCGCTATGTGACCCGACCGAATTCGCATTAGCTAGAGGCAATGTAACTTTTGAAAAATGATTAGTGTTTTAAAAAACCATTTGCTGTTTACCCAAAAAAACAAATCATTCGCTCATTATTCAATGTAGTATTAAACCACTCTACACAATAATGGTTTAATAGCTTAGTGGCACTAGCTATTTCCCTAGTGAAAGAATGTCGTGGGATCAAGTCTTCAATCTTGATTTGGATCCCATGAAATGTCAATTCCTAAAGTTTTTTAAAATAGTAATGATATAGCTGAATTTTGATTTGAAACTTAAATATTATGTGGATTATGGCATCTGGTGGTAATTTTCTTCAATGATAATATACATCATTCAATCATATTAATGAAGAGAATCATACCACATAACAAAAATAAATAGATATAAAGTTGGGTTACGTGATAAATCTGAAGTCATCAATATCTTTAACAATTAAACCAGAATTGAAAAGAACCATCCTCAAATGCCATGATTCACTATAAGACTTTAATACAATAATACACTTGAAGTTTTAAATCAAAATTTAGATATATCATTACTATTTTAGGAAACTTTAGGAAATGACACTTCATATCATCCAAATTTAGTGCGTATATTGTTGTTTTTAGCCAAAAAAAAAAACTCTGCACAGCAAGTATTTTGTTCGTGCTCTTAACTTTAATTTTTGAAAAATGTCGACCAACCAATTGATTGTTTGTGTTAATTGTTTAAATTAGTTTGTCTATGCTTATTGAAATATGCTGGTGTGAATTTAGTTTCTTATAACTTAGGTAAATTTTAAGAAATAACTGGGGAGATGTACAGGATCAGTGGGATTCATTTTCTATACAAAGCATGGAAGCCTATATGGTTGAAGCATTATTGCTCGCGTGTTGCAAAAACGATCCATGTAGCACATCATTATGAGAAATATGTTCCAGAATATAGAAGACAGCGCAATTTAAGTAGGATGTTCCAGAGAAAGAGAGTATGATTCTACTCAAATAAAGACAACAGTACTGAAAATTCAGTAATTTTTCGTATATTTCCTATAAAGCAAAGAATGCTCTACATTTGGTCCAGCATTCATCTAATGAAGCAATCACTAGTACTTACTAGATCTACACAATTCACAGATAAGTTGAAACACTAATGAGTGGAGACATAAAGATCATTCCTTATTTAAAACCTCCAAACTACCCTTGCACTGCTAAAATGACACGCCCCAGTCAATGATGTTCGAGTTGTTCATCAAACTAAAACCTAAATATCGCTGAACTCGTGTCTTGTTTTCAGCTAAGTTCCTCACTCGAATTAGACAATCAAATTCTAGCGGGTACCCTAAAGGCTACAATAACCATGTAATTTTACACACTTAGGAAGAGCTCCATTAATTGCTGTGTCACATCTGCGTCAAAGGAAGAATCATATTATTAATTAAACAACAATAATTATTAAAAGAAGAGCCAAAGAGAGTTGTCAAATCTGCATCAAAGTAATTCACTTATCCAGTGCTAATGAACGAAACATTCCATGCTTTTCTGAAAGGAAAAAGGAGGTCATGGGTATGGGAGTACCTTGAAGAATGGATGGCGTTGTCTCAAACTCCTGCCATATGTTCCGATAAGCGGAAAGATCCATGTTCAGAAACTTGGCTGCAAGATGTGCAGCTCCAGCAGCAATATGATGCGGTTTAAACTGAAGCCACAGAGAACTACGAAGCCTGCAAAACAACAATTCTCAGATTCAGAAGATCATAGAAGACACGCAACTGCCACTAGCATGATAGCATTCCACAGCACAAGTGAACTATATGTATATAGTCAAACTAACCATTTGGGGCAACACTAACAGAAGCAGATTCTTGCACAACTTAGCATATATTCCCACCATGACAGAGACCATGTCAGCAACTAAAATGAAAAGTTACATAAACTAAACAATACAAATAGAATTGAACATTCATGCCAAGTGGTAAACGCAAATTAACGTTTCCTTACCAACTAGAAAGGCAGCAACTCAGGAAGAATATTAATCCAAGAATCTCTGCAGGATTGCTGAGAGTACCAAACTATAGCATTATGTTACACTCATCTAGAGAATTTATCAGACTTCCTGGACCAACTTTGCTGTGGGGGCTTTTAACTCCAGAAATATAGGCAATTAAAATGAGAAAGCATATAGGGACACCCGCACATTGCAAACAATTGAATCTTTCAAAGTTAATGCCAATGCCACATCTTCTGCTCAGAATGTTTGACCTGGACAGGCTCGCTAACATGCACACCGGAATACTCATAACGAATGCATCTTTTTCCACATTACAGAATAATATCCAGATAGTAGATAAAAGCCGGGCATCATTACATAATATTTAGCATTAAAATATCTTAATTTTTTAATTATCCTTGCCAAAAAAGAAAATCAAAATACAATAGTAGAAAGTTCGTTGATGAGTGCTGGACACAACCTGGCACTTTTGATAGTTAAGTGGATATGGGAGACATCGTACAAACATGCATAAGTTTACCTGCAGTGTGCAGTACAAAACTGGCACAATTTTAGGTCCCACCTAACCCCCCATCCTCCTTGAGGTGAAGCCAAACTTCCACAGAATTCTTGGAGCAAGTGTACTTATGTAGCTCATAATAAGGTACTTCCTAGACCACACTGCAACAACCAACAACCAACCCCCCCCCCCTTTTTTCTTTATCTCTCTTCTCCTTTGAGGGATTGGAGAGGTCCAGATAAGAATTAAAAAAAGAATAACCTATCTTCTTCTAATCCTTTCCTTCACTTGTGAGCATGAGACACAGATGGACTGCATTATAATGTTCACAGCGCTCAATGAAGAACAATGTGAACCAATTAAGATCAATATTATTATCCTTACCATGGAATCCAAAAGGGGAAACAAATAGATATCCCCTTCTCATCCCATTGAAAAACAAGGCTCCAATTCATGTATACATTTTAGTAGTTTACTCAAAGGAGGGGGGGTAGGGGGGGGGGGAAGCTTTCTTTTCTTTCTTTTATAACTGATCTACTCAAGTTTAGAAAGCCCTCCATACAAATGGATGCCATTGGAGATATTGATAGGCAATGAAGAATGCTGATGAAGATGAAACAATGTCAAAACCAATAGGCGACAACAAATATGACAAGAAAATTTCAAATAAGTGGAACCAATTTCCAGCAAACCAATAGGCACTCTACTGTTGCATGAATACAACAATGCCATATACCTAGGTTATCAAAATTTCATGTTTAAGTGTCAAATACAGACTGGACAATGTGCTAGTAATAATTAAACGGGTCAAAACCTTATTTTGGTCCAGAAAGTAAGTGTTTGTATGAGTGAGTGTGCGTGCATGTGTTCCATGTTGGTACTAAAAGAATTTCTTTGTTCCATAGATAAAATTTTTGGGCATAGATAAATTCCAATGATAATAAATTCAAATCTGAAGGAGCAAGAAATACAAATTCAATAATGTCACTCAATGGACAAAGACACTTCAAGTTACAATTTGAAGTCATCATATAACTATCCCGTTTGATACACAAATGGGAAAGAAATCCAATAGAAAATGAACTTAAAAAATTGAGGAACAAAAATAGCCCTTATGTCCTTTAAAAAACAATAAAAATGAATAAAAAAATTAGTAATCACTATAAGAACATAATAAACATTGAAAATAAACAAAAGAAAAGGAATCCCTTTCGTACGAGGATACTGAATGGGTGCACTAGCAGCACCTTGATATCAAACTGTGGAAAAAAAATAAGATTAAAACCAGAATAGAATTGAAGCTCAAACATGCTAACATCTAGAGTAAGAACCCAAAAACCATCTTCCAAAACAACTATATCACTCATGTAAAATATTTCAAAAGAAAGGATTAAATCTGTAGAACCATTCCCAGAAACAATTTTCCTTTGGATCAACTTAAAAAGCAAGTGGAAGAGTTTCATCCAAGCAAAAAGAGAGAGAGAGAGAAAAAAACAAAGAAAAAACCTTTGAAA
This sequence comes from Adenanthera pavonina, assembly GCA_026686845.1. Lineage (NCBI taxonomy): Eukaryota > Viridiplantae > Streptophyta > Magnoliopsida > Fabales > Fabaceae > Adenanthera > Adenanthera pavonina. The sequence continues at coordinate 8,312,015 of JAIVEN010000026.1, read as the reverse complement.
AGGATGACTCTATTAAGTAAGAAAAAATCAGCTCACTTGTCGAGAAATATCATGGTTTACCTCTGCGTTAGTAAATTGGACCAAGTTGAAACAACCCCCATGACCAACCATAATATTGTTTCAGGACTAAAGGGTCAATCCATATCCAAATTCTGTTTGCTTACTATTAAATCATGACAATAGAAGACCCACTCTACCTCTGAATTTCAGATAATTTTATTCCCTTTTGTTGATTTTTAATTGTTAGATCACTTATCCAGCCCAACATGGTTCAGAATTCGTGATCTTCTTTCCACTCATGTTATCAAAAGAGCAAAGATGAGCCATTTGACTAAAGGTCGCCAGCATAAAAGCTTGGCCTAGATAGTAAATCTGGGTTGGGTGTCTTGTGCCAATCTTGGGCAACCCAAAGAAAAGTGGATGGGGCATTTTTCAGGGTAAAGCAATCCATTAGACATCAGCGGTTCAACTTGAGACGTAAAAACAAAAGATTCCATGAGAAGCATATCAACCCGCCAGCTAAGAATATCAAACAGGCCAGCATGCTAATCTTGTGAAGACCCTGCAATTTATGCATGCCAAAATAATCAATATCCCATGACAGAATAACCACACAGAGCTTCCGCTCTAAAGAAAAATACTGCGAGAATCAACACATCTTGAACCAAAAATAGGAAGAGAGACACCAAAGTATCTTCCTCATCCACGATATCTCTGGACCTCAAGAACATGACTTTGCTGAGATTTAACACCTAATGTCCCATATCCTGTTTCCTAGACTAAGTTTTCCAGTCCAATCACTGTGTTAGATAATGAGAGCAAGGCAAACCAAAAAGGGATACCTGAAGAGTCACAACATGTCAGAACATGTCAAAGGCATGGAAGGGAAAGAGGATTGAAGATGTGCAAGTATCAGATCAAATTTGGTAGGAAAAAACTAGTCCTCAATTGAATAAATAAAACAGCCAAACATCACTACTTGAAATACAGAATGCATAGGTCTAATAAACAAGAAATTTTGAAAGATAACTCACCCTTCACTGACCAAGTTTAATGCCAGATTCACCAACACAGTATGTGATAGACCTAATTTGTTAAGAACGGATGTAAGAGGAGCAAATGGATGCTGCACATTAAGCTCAAAGTTAAGAGTAGTCAGTATCAACTGCTCGGCCTGAAGCACTCGCTCACGATACTGTTCAAACCAATCCTGTAAACAATTCAACCCATGTAAATGAATATGAACACTGCATTTATTATTTTATTGAAGACAATATCCAGATTCTAGCCCTGAAACAAAACAGATTTTTTAAAGATCATTTTAGTAAGCCTCCAACAACTAATTAACTAGTTAGTAGTGCTTATAACAATGAGAAATTTTCATTAACCAGATAAAACATTGTCACGAATTAGAGTAACAGTCCATGAGTAATTATATGATATATCAACCACATATTTAAACATAATGATAGACATCTTTTAGCAATAGTTATCTTCCACCCACAAATATCGAGTAGAAAGAAGGAAGAATATACTCACAACAGGAAGCAGATAGGACAACAAACTAAAATCTTGTTTGTGAAAGATTTCACTGGAGACTCGCAATACATTATTCAATGGGCGTGGTGTTTCCTCAGACTTTGCAGCTAAGAAAAGAGAAGCAGTAGCAATCAACTGCAGAAGAAGAAAACCAACAATAATAAAAAACTGGTTTGAATATACAGGCACAACTTGAAACAACTATCTTAATAGTGCATACCACTGTACCATTTATAGCAAGTACACATTAAAATTTCAGTACCAGAACATTTATAAGTAAGATCCTTCAAGTAAATACTCAGAGGTAGAGAGCAACTAAAACTTACAAATCTGTCATGGCAAGCATGTGACTGTCGAATAAAAAATCTGTGGCACAGAACCATAGCTGTTCCTATGGTAGTTTGCGGCCTGCAGTAAAATAGGACATGGTTTTATTCACAAGTACCAAGATCATGACCACTAATTTTTTCTAAGAACACAAAATGAAATTGAAACTTTAAACTAAGGATGGAAAAAGGTAATGAATAGAGAATTTCAGATCTGAATCTTACAACTCAAGCAGCATTCCAAGATTCTGGAGGAAGGCGCAATAAGAGTACCGCAAGTGTGTCTCATGAAGTACATCAATACCATCTTTTCTTGATGGAGAGCATCTATCAATCTCATCCCTTGACATAAAAACGGGTTCATCATCTTCAAACCTAGAGATATCACGCTTGCAGCAAGCTGATGTAGAGGTATCAGCATTATATCTCATGAGAGGAAGTGGAAAATTATATGATGAAGAGCCATTGTCATGGATTGGGGGTGGAAGGCAGTATCTCCAGCTTTCATCCCAAGTAGAAACTGAATATTTTCTTCTTTTCAAAGATGATGGGACAGCATCATACTTCACATAATTAGCATGATCTGCGTTGTAAAATCTGGAATTGCCATTATGCTCCCCAAATTTTGCCCAGTAGTCATTGTTATAATTCTTATGATAATAATTGTGCCTGCTTCTTTTCCTATTAGTGTTGATATAGTCATTTCCATCAAATGTGGACCAATAGCCACCATTAAACGGACGTCCTTCCCCTTGAAAATTTTGCGCAAAAGACATTACCCCTGCAGGATCAAATGAGTCGCCAAAATTAGACATAAAGTTACATGCAATTACAACTTCACCGCAAATTCCATAAGAATGACAAACATAAAGCAACTATAATGATTATAAATGTTGATCATGTTCTCTTGAATTATTTTTGTATGCCGCAATAAGCCATCTGTTTACGCAAATCCTAATTTCACCGTTAGCCGTCCAGCAACTCAAAAGAACATCTGAAGGGGGTTAAGTTCAAGCTATAACAAACCCGATTCCTTATTCGCACAAACTGTGATAATCTCATGCAATAAAGTAATAATCTCAGAACATTTTGTATACCAACAATACAATTCAAGGAATATACATATGTATATATACACACACATATCAACACATCTAAATTCCAGACCAGAGAACCCTGTATCAGTCGTCTCCCAAGAAAAAGCCATTACAACAAAACAATTTATATATCAGCCATGACATCTAGTTCCACAAGAGACAAAAAAAAAACGGAAAGACTTTCAAGCTGAGAGTTTCATCATGCAGATCTCGCCATAAGTAAATTTCGCAATTAAACAAGGTCGTAAGAGATGTTAAGGGATAACCTGATTAGCAGCGAAAGCCGATCTAATGATAGGAGATCAAAGTTTGAAGATTGAAGATTAGGATGAAAATTAGGGTTTTGAAAGAAATATGAGAATACCAGTCCTAAGATGTCAAAAGCAACAAAGGAGATGGTAAAGGAAAGATTATCGTCCTCCCTGGCTGCGTTCGGTGAGGTTGGTACTTTGTATGGTAAGCCAACCCAATCCACCTTCTCAACCTCTTTTTTATACCTGTTGAACTTCCTTTTTTTCAAGGTTATTAATAATCATTAATATTTCAATTTCAAACTTTTTTTCATTTTGTTTAAAGTTTTAAGATAATTTTCTTGAATTTAAAACATTTCAAACCAGTTTTTTGTTTTTATTTAATTTTATAAATGTTTAGATCTAAATTCTTAAATTTATTGTAAATAAATAAATTGAATCACAAAGGTACAATTATTTATTTATATTTCTTTTATCTAGTATTTTGTATTAATTATATATATTAAGAAAATTATTTTTTCACTTGAAATTAATGTAAAAAGTATCAATATTTTTTTTTATTAAATACCTTATTTTATTATCATTGTAACACTATAAAAAAAAATATGAAACATTAAAAATAGAGATAAAAAAGAAAAAAATCATGTAGTGTAACAAAAAAAAAGAAAAAAATAATATAAGTTCTATTTTTAGTGTTTTATAAATTTTTTTCAATTTTATGTTTTATCTTTGATTCCTTAAACTTCTTAACATTGTAAAGAATATTTATGTCTTTAGTATTAAAAAATAATATATTTATTTAAAAAATTTGAACTTCTTAACAAATAAAAAATGGAACAAGCATATCAATAATAAATTTTGTATAGATTTTTTGTCAAATAACTCCCTAGAGATTAGAGATAAGGGAGTTAACTTCCCATAAAATGTGATAAATTAAGGCAAGCCAGTCCTCATAAGTCTTTAAAATAAAAGATATTATCTTAAATAAAATCACATCAACCAACCATGGTATCTCAAGTGGTAAAAACAAAATGATGTATTAAGGTATAAATCTGGTAAAAAAAGATCCCATTAACAACATCTATATTTGACAAATTTGATAGTTTAAGATATTTTTAGGACTAAATAAAAACAACAAACTATTTTGATATGATTTCAAAATTTAAACTATCAACGCGTAATTTTTAGTGAAGTGATTAAAGGAAAATGCTTCTTTAACATTTTTAAAGTATTATAAAATTATTCCACACACTTCAATTAATTCAACTAAAGTCAATCACATTTTTTACATTGTACAATAATTAAAAAATATATTTTATTTGTGAATAATACTAGTTGTTATAAATTTCATATTTTATATTAAACGTTGATAATTGTAAAATTAACAGTATAAGCACTTTAATAGAAATAAGAGCGAAGGATAAAGTGAAAGTAATTAAATAACAAAATATTGTACATGCATATCGATAAATGATGTGTTTGATATAAGGGTGGGAATAGGCCAGGTCAGGCCAGGCTTTGCCTAAATAGGCCAGGCCTGCAATGTAGGCCTTAGGCCTGAGCCTGGCCTATCAGCCTACATTAGGCTTTTCTTCAGGCTCAGGCCTGAGCCTGTAATGAGCCTGGCCTGGCCTGAGGCCTTTTTAAAAGGCCTACTAATTTAGTAGGCCTTCAAATAGGCTTCAAGGCCTAGGCTGTTAAGGCTTTAAATGAGCCTTTAGCCTATATGAAGCCTACCTAACAATTAACAATATCAAATCAGCTAAAATAATATATATATTTGAATGCAAAAAATCAACAAAAGCTTTATCTTATACATCATCTTACATAATAATAACAAAAATTAATCTAACAACATGATCCATATTCAAGTTGTAACTAAATCTTATATATACAACATGTTTCAGTTTCTACTAAATAAATTCCAAAAGTCTTTAATATGCATGAATAGAATATATTACTAAATGAGCATGCTCGGCTATAATAATATCATGGTGCAACATGACAACATGTTTATCTATAATTCCCATTGAACCACAACAAGCAAGACATTTATGAAAAACTCAGAAAATGTCTCATTTTAGACTCAATGATCAGTGCAAAAAATATTATTAGTCTTTGTCTTCAAATCAGCTAAAAGATTAATAAGGATATTTACCTCTTTCATCATCAAAAGGAACTCCAAAGGACTATTATTTTTCCCTCAACTATAGGTATATGACCAATCTTCTTCATTACCAGCTGTCATGAACTCTAACAGAAATGCACTAACAGCACCAAAGAAAAAACATTAGAATTGAGTAAGTTGTATGTAAGTCCAAGAAGAACTAATGGTATGACAATAACATAATATTACTATCATCTCGAATTAGACCATAACACAAATATAAGTTTATAAAAATACAAACAACTCCACAATACAATTTTTAGTTCATAATAATACAAACAACACCACAATACAATTTCAAGTTCATCATAATGCAAATAACACACAGGTATAATCAAGTCTTCAATATGATCTCTTCTTGTTCCGGTGTTTCCTACACAATGGAAAAAAAAATTGACATGTTACACAATATAACTTGCCAAATAAATATATATAACTAGAATTATAAAAAAATATTGCATTGAAAGTTCGTATCTTTTGTTTCTTCTTGACACTATATTTATTACGAAGCCAATCCCCACCACAAATCAGAATTTCGATAGATTCCTCATTCAATTTAGCACGATATTCATCAATCACCCTACCTCCAGCACTAAATGTAGACTCTGATGCCACAGTTGAGATAGGAACAGCTAGTATATCAGCTGCCATATTTGATAAAACTTTAAATTTTGTACTATTGTTCTTCCACCACTCTAAGGCACAAAAAGATGAAGCAGAATCTGGAGAAGGGATATAAGGATCTTCTTTTAAATAAATTTCTAACTCAGATTTGGTAGGAGGAACTGAATATCTTTGACGCACCATTGTTAACATTCTCTGCATTCCTTTATTATCTTTTTGTTGTGCTAGAACTTCTGAAGAGACAGTGCCTTCAGCATTCACTTCAACAATAGAGGATGAGTCATCTCTGGACAAGTCCATATACTCAAGATATAAATCTTGCAATGCATATTTTACCTTATCCACATTTCGCTTAGCCTCACTTTCTGGTTTGTATATCAAAGGGAAGCTTATCTCAACAGCATCTAATTTGGTCCTTGGATCTAAAACACTTGCAATAGCCATCAACAAATTGCATTCCCCCCAATATTTGTCAAATTTTTCTTTCATAGGCATTGCCATTTCCCTCATGAACAAATCACAATCCTGAGCTGCGTCATCAAGCACTTGTTTCACCCTATGAACTTCAACAAGATATAAGTTAGAAGTAGGATAGTCACTACCTGATATGACATGAGTGGCATCATTGAAAACTTCCAAAAGCTGACAAACCTTCTCAATTTTCTCCCAATCCTCAAATGATGGTGCATAACTATAATGCGGCTCCTTTTCATGATAATCTGCAAAGGCATGCTTGAATTTCATGGTAGTGGTCAACATCAAGAATGTGGAATTCCATCTTGTGGGACAATCAATAATAAGTTTCCTTTCTTTCAAGCCCTTTAACTCAACAACTTCACAAAAAGATTTTAATCGTGCATCAGAGGCATTTATATATTTGACACTTTCTCGAACATTGTGAATAATATCCTTAATCTTGCTAAGGCCATCTTGCACTAACAAATTCAATATATGTGCACAGCATCTAACATGAAATAGTTGTCCACCAAGCACCAACTTATTGCTCAATGACAAGTTCTCCTTCAAATTCCTCAAGCACGAATCATTATAAGAAGCATTGTCCACAGAAACTGAGAATACTTTGTGTTCAATGCCCCATCCTTTCAAACACTTGAAAATTGCATTAGCTACATCCACTCCTCTCCTTGGTGCAGGCACCTTGACAAAATTGAGAACTCTCTTTTGAAGACTCCAATTTGGATCAACAAAATGGCCAGTGATAACCATGTATTCAGCTACTTGGTGACTTGACCTCCACATATCTGTTGTAATGCTAACCTTGCTCACACTCTTCAATGTATTTTTCAAGATTTTCTTCTCAGCCTCATATAATGCCAAACAATCACCTCTTGCAGTTTTGCGGGTGACTTTTCTAAAATCAGGATTTGCATACTCAAAGGCCCACATCCAAACTTGATCTTCTACAATACTAAAAGGACGTTCATGCACCATGATGGCAGTAGCAATGATTTCTCTCATCTTTTCATTCGAATACTTCAAACCAGGAATAATGAATGGATTACTAACTGAATCACTAGAAGGACGAAATGGGATAGTGGCTTGCTTTTTTTCCTGAGATACATGTAGTCTCCTTTGTATGCAACTTTGTAAATGCCTCCTAAGATGGCTAGTGCTAGCTCCTTTCCCTCCAGTAGCTAGTTTCTCTCTGCAATATAAACACATTGCTTTCTTGAGACCATTAGGAAGTTGAATTTCCTCAAAATCTTTCCATACTTCTGAAGTTTTTCGCCTCTTCTTTGTGATAACAGAATCTTCATCACCTCTAGTATCTTCATGTTCAGTGGTCGTAAGAGTGTTAGTGTCTTGATGTTGACTTGAACCAGTTGGAACATGCTCATTGTCATTGGTTTGCTCTTGAGTAGGGGATTCAATTGTGTTGTTGGTACTTGCCATTAAATAGACTTGGCCTACACATATAACATGTATAATTAATTAATTAATTAATTAATGACATTAATAGTTACCTGAAAGATAATGGAATTCGGGACAATTTATGCACTTAAAAATATGGCTTATATATAAACTATAAATGCCATAAACACACATCAAACTCATATATATAACTTCATAATAAATTCATAAATACATACATATACATGCAGACTTAGATATATATATATATATATATATTAAGAGTGACATTGCTATCTTTATCAAAAGCTTGCCCTATTGACATACAACCTATCTAAACTTCACCATTATAGGCCTCATGCAGATCATTGTTATTTTGCCTAATCAATCTGTGTCCAGCTTCAGCCTATACACCATTAGAATCATTATCCCGATTAAATTTGACTTTTTTACCTCCACTGAAATTTGGACATGCTTCAGTTTCTTCAATAGAATGAGATATAGACAATCCAAAAGAAATTGTGCCAAGAAACATAATCCAAAACCACAACCAAAACAGGGAGACAAGAGAGTAAGCTCGAACAGAAATTTGACAGTCAAAGATCGAACTCTAGAGTAAGACTCACCACTGAAATTTGACAGTCAAAGATGAGAGAGAGAGACACACACACTTGAACTCTAAAGGCGAAGATTCGGAACCTCCAGCTCGAGCTCCAGAGGTAGAGATTCGGAGAAGGCTCGAGACTCACCAGTCACCACTGCCCGCCGATGGAGCTTCCAAAGTAGAAAGACGAGAGAGAGACCGAACTCCAGAGGCGTTGAAGATGTGTGCAGCGTGCGGAAAAGAGGCTCGGAAACTTGAAAGGAACAGAGGCGTCAATGGAAAAGAGGCTCGGAAACTTGAAAGGAACAGAGGCGTCAATGGAAGCTCCTTCAGATTGGGGTGATCCGGCGATGTCTTCACTCTTCACGTTGGCTCGGAAAAGAGGCTTGAACTCCAGAGGCGAAGTTCTGGGCGTCGGGCCGTCGGCAGCTGGCAAGTTAGGGACTTAGGGTTTTAGTCTTTTAGATTAGCAAATTGCAGAGCCTTGCCGAAAACCGAAAAGGAAAAGTAAGAGTGGAGTACTGGAGTAGCAGTCTAGCAGACGATTAATTAAGAAAAAAAAACATTGGAGGACGGAGCGGAGGGAGGTACGTTAAGGGGGAATAATTATAAAATTATATAATATTATATTATAATAAAAAATAATTTATATTATATTTTATATTATAAATATTATAATATAAAATATAAAATTATAAAAATATAAACAGGCCTAGCTTGATAGGCTTCAGGCCAGGCTTGTTTTAAACAGGCCAGGCCTATTAATTTGAATAGGCCTACCTAATAGCCTGAGCTTGGCCTATTTATTTAAAAAGGCCAAGTCAGGTCAGGCCTTAAATAGGCCAGGCCGTAGGCCCCTGATAGGGGCCCGACCTATTCCCACCCCTAGTTTGATATCACTATTCAAACTTTGGTTTAGAGTGAAAATCAAGTTTGATAAAGTTTTGGGTATATTTGATTAATTTTTACTTTTCCGTTTAAAAATATTTCTGTGGCAAAACAAGATTTTCAAATAAGCAGTTTTATAAAATTTCTCTTATTTATTGACCAAAATGTTTCTTTAAAATTTTAACTTTTATAGATCATGATCCGTAAGAAAATATTATATCAAATATACTTTGTTTTCAATTAAATAATTACAGATTAAATTTTACTCCAAGAAAATTAAATTAATCATAATATAGAGTTTAAGTTCAATTTAGAGTAAAATTATAGATTTTGTCAAAATCAATTTTCAAATAAATTATTCAAATATTAGTGTAAAACTAACTTTTATCATAACTACGTTACAAAATCAATTTTACCAAAACTCATTTTAAATTAATTGAAAACCAAACATGCACAAAACTTCTTGTTATTGTCCAGAAGAAAATGCTTCTGCACTCTAAGGTGTAAAATTTTTTAGGTGAATTTTAAAATTTCAAAGAAATTTTAAAATACAATCTATCTTTATTTTGCTTAAAATAAAAAATGGTGACAAGATAAATGGCATTCCTTGGTTGGTGATCTTTAGTGTGCATATGGAAACAGAGAAGTGTCAAACTTTTTAATCACAATTATGCTTTGAGACGGACAGAGGAAGGGGGACTGATGGCTGCTATGGGCCCGGCCGCCCCCCCCCCCACCCCCGCCAAATTTTTATATTTACTCATTATATATAAATACACCCACATAATATATACACATTATCTGTGTTAAATCAAAAGCTTGGCCTCAAAAATTTTGAAGCTTGCTCTGCATCTACTTCCGCGCATGACAAACTTAATAGACATTACGTCATCAAGTTTTGTGGTGATATTCTAAAGGCTAAGAATAATCTTTTTGGAGTTATATGAAAACCCAAGGCTAAAACCTTCTTTCAATAGTGGCCCTGATGTTAATTAAGGTTAACACAGATGGTGTTAGCCGTGATAATCCTGGTCATGCTAGCTATGGTGGGATTCTTAGAGATTATAATAGTCTCTGGATTAATGGTTTCTTGAGGAACCTTGGTGCTTTGGTTTCATCACTAAATGTTGGGAAGTTTACGCTGGTTTGGAAACTGCTTGGACTCTTGGCTTTAGATCTGGTTCTAAATCTCTTGTACTAAAGATTAACTCTATGTGTTTGAGAGATTCTCCTAATATTCAAATTTTGCATTACATTGTTGATCTTCTCTCTAGAGATTGGAACATCAGGATTATCCATGTCTATTGTGAGGCTGATCCGGGTGCTGATGCCCAGATAATCCCAATCTATCCCTTCTTAGCCCAATCCCCCTTAATTGGTTTTTTCTCAAATGTATCTTAATGTTATTTTTGTTAGAGGGTTAATAAAGCCTGATTGGGCCTCATGCCCCAAAAAAATTGTGACAGACCAACTTGTATCCAACTTGGGATTTGGAAAACTATTATTTTATATTACAAAGTTGTAGAATTACTCAGTAGCAAAGTAAAATATATAATGTTATATCATGCCGGCCATACATTACATTTTTATAAATAAACTATCAAATGGAGCAATTATCAGTAAATATTTTTATAAATTTTAATGTAATCACATTTAATATAGTTTGTATTGTTAAGGTCTACAATCTCTAGTAAATAATAACAATATTAACATTATCTTATTAAATAGGGTCAGTTATATAGATCATACAACGTCAATGGATTTTATTAAACACTATCTATTTAGATAAATCATTTATCAAGAGGTCAGATATTATAACTTCTTTTAGTATCCTTCTTGGTCTTCTTTACGCCTTTTAATAGAGTTCAAAGTCATTTGAACAACTCTCCTTATCAGCTCCTCTTGTCCTCTTTTTTATATATGTTTAAACCACCTTAAATGATTTTTCACCATTTTCTCCTCGATAGGTACTACTATGATTTTTCCTCGTGTACAATCATTTCGTATCTTATTCATTCTTGTATGACTACATATTCATCTCATCATTCTCATTTATGCTACTATCATCTTATACTCTTGTTATCCTTTAAAAACACAACATTCACTACTACATAGTATCGCTAACTTTATAGCACTTCGATAAAATTTTCCTTTAAACATAATAGGTACCTTATGGTCACAAATAATTCCTGAAACTTTTCTCTATTTTAATCACTCAACTTGTATCATATGCATAACATCTCATCAATTTCATCATCACCCTGTAAAATTGACCCCAAATACTTGAACTTTGACACTTCTATAATTGTTTGCTCTTCAATTTTTACCTCTAAATCATTTCTAACCAGTCTCTTATTAAATTTACAATACATATATTTCATTTTACTTCTACTCAAGTGGAAACCTTTTGATTCCAAAATCATTTGAATAACTCTCCTTACCGGCTCCTCTTGTCCTCTTTTTTGTATATATTCAAACCACCTTAAATGATTTTTCACAATTTTTTCCTCAATAAGTGCTACTATGATTTTCTCTCGTATACAATCATTTCGCATCTTATTCATTTTTGTATGACTACACATTCATCTCAACATTCTCATTTCTGCTACTCTTATCTTATACTCTTGTTGCCCTTTCAAAGTACAACATTCACTACTATATAGTATTGCTAGTCTTATAGCAGTTTGATAAAATTTCCCTTTAAACTTAATATGTACCTTATGGTCACAAATAATTTCTGAAACTTCTTTATTTTAACCACCCAACTTGTATCATATGCATAATAGCTCATCAATTTCACTATCACTCTATAAAATTGACCTCAAATACTTGAACTTTGATATTTCTGGAATGGTTTTCTCTTCAATTTTTACCTTTAAATCATTTCTAACCAGCCTCTTATTAAATTTACAATGCATATATTTTATTTTATTTCTACTCAAGTGGAAACCTTTTAATTCCAAAGTATGTCTCTATAACTCAAATTTAGAGTTGACATCTTCTCTTGAGTCCTCAATTAAGACTATATTATTTGTGAAAAGTATACACTTAGGAATTTCCTCTTGAATATGTTTTGTTAAAACATTTAAAACCAAATTAAATAAGTATGAACTTAAGGAAGATTCTTGATGTAAATCTATCATTATATGAAAGTCTGTTGTCTCACATCCAGAAGTTCTCACATTTATTGTTACTCCCTCATACATATCCTTTATGACTTGAATATAAGTTACATGAACACTTTTCTTTTCCATAACTTTTCATAATATATCTCTTGATATTTTACCATAGTCTTTCTCCAAATCAATAAAAACCATATACAAGTCTTTCTCTTTACTCCGATATCTTACAATTAAATCTCTTAATAAATAAATAGCTTCTATTGTAGATCGTCTTGGCATGAATTCAAATTGGTTTTCTAAAATATGATACTATTTTCTTAGTCTATACTTAATCACTATTTCCCAAAGTTTCATGCTATGACTCATGAGTTTTATTCCTCGATAATTAGCACGATTCTAAATATCCCCATTGTTCTTGTATATGGGCACCAAAGTGCTCTTTCTCCATTCCTCTAGTATTTTCTTTCACCTTAAAATCTCGTTAAAAAATATAGTTAGCCACAAAATATCATTCTCCCCTCAGCACTTCCAAACTTCGATAGGAATATCATCGGAGCCAATAGCTTTACCATTATCTATTCTCTTAAGATTTCTTTTACTTTTCCAATCCGGATCCTATGATAAAAACTCAAATTCAATTCATCTTCATGAGTTGTTAAACCTTCTGTATCACTGGTCATATCCAATCTATCATTGAAGAGCTTATAAAAGTAGTTCTCCATTCTTTCTTTAATATCATCATTAGTAATCAAAATTTTTTCTTCCTTATTCTTAATGCATCTTACTTTGTCCATATCTCTTGACTTTCTTTCTCTATTTTTAACAATTTTGTAAATCTTGCGTTCATAATTATTTGTTCATAAATCTTGATAAAATTCCTCAACAGTTTTGGATCGAGTCTCATTTACTACTTTCTTAGTCTCATTAATAACTAAATGGTAACTCTTCCAACTTTCCTCGTTAGTGCACAAGTGTAAGTTTTTGAAATACTCTTTTTTATATTTAATCTTTTCCTGCACACTCTTATTCCACCACCAAAACTCTTTATCTCTAAGTACAAAACCTTTAAAATTTACCTAAGACTACTTTAACAATATCCCTAATTCCTTTAACCATTTCATCCCACAATATGTTAGCACTTTCTTGCAAGTCCCAATTACCTTCCTCTAATACTTTTTTCGTAAAGGTCAATTGTTGCTGACATTTTAGTTACCACCACTTAATCATGAAATTTAAGGCTTTTTGACTTTTCAGTTTACAGCTCTTAACTAGCACATTAAGAACAAAAACCCTATGTTGTGAAGTAAACTCTCACCAGGTATTACTTTACATTCTTTACAAGATCTTCTATCTGAATTCCTTACAAAAAAAAAAGAAGTCAATTTACGACCTTTGAACTCCACTCTTATATATAACTAAATGCTCTTCCCATTTTTTGAAACAAATATTCATAATTGTGAGATTATAAACTATTGAGAAATTAATAATGGAATGATCCTCCTAGTTTAGTTCCCGAAACTCAAATTACCATGAGCTCCCATATATATTACCCTGTCTCTTTCTTTATATGACCATTAAGGTTCCCACTAATGAAAACCTTTTTCTGTTATAGAATGTCTTGAACTAAGCCCTCTAAATCTTTCCAAAATTTATCCTTTATATGTGTTTCTGACCCACTTGAAATACATTAACACTAATAATATTGAAAGTATCGTGCCCAATAATCAATTTTAAGGATAAGATCCTATCTCCAATAATTTTTTACTCCCATCAATTTTTTTTTCCAAACTTCATCCACAATAATACCAACTACATTCCTTACTTTGACATTCTCTATGTGCCAAAATTTAAAACTAGTAGTGTGTAACTCTTTAGCCTTTTCTCCCACCCATTTAATTTATTGAAAACACAAGATGTTAATTCCCCTTCAAATCATAGCATCCACTACCTCAATAAATTTACCTGTTAAAGTACTAAAATTCCAGGATCCGAACTGAATCTTAGTCTTCCGGGTTAACTTCTTTACTCATATCCATTCAGAATGACACTATACCCAGGCGCCAATGTAGAGGTTCTAATTCATTTAATATTGCATTCGAGTCATATAGTGCGTTACTTCTGGGTAACGACCTAGCCTTAGCACAAAAAGTCTTTGATCAATGTCATAGAAATTCAATAAAATTTTATATTGATTGTCAAAGGTCTAACACAAGTCTCCTCTTTTATTTGGGCTTGAGACCAATTGTAAAACTACATAGGCGGATTTCTATAGTCTGTAGTAAAGGGGGAAAATCATATGTAATATTGAGAGGTGCAACAATAATTGATACAAATCTTTATCTATGGTGAGGCAAAAAAAAAAAAGCTAGTTATCTATTTAAAAAATAAAAATTACAATGACCCCATCAGGGTTAAGAAAAAATTTCTTATATTTCACACCAGTGAATGCAGTGAGTGCTGCATTTCACTACATTTTTTTTTATTTTGCAATGCTCTGGACATAGTAATGAATTTTAAGAAGTTACATTAGATACACTTAATTTAGGATAAGTCAAAATATATGGATGTAAAACTCATAATGATCATTTTTCACATTTACAAAATTAAAATTGGAAAATCATGTTTCATGAAAACAGATATCTAGGCCATATATACAAATAATCTTTTTTTTTTGGGCCATAATATATACAAAGAATCTATAATCTATAATATAGATTATTTGGCATTTGTTATAAAAAATTGAATTGTATTTGGATTGAAGTCTTGGGCACTGTTTTCATTGATGATCATGGACCACCCAGTATTGTATATGTACATTGCCATCAAATACTGGATGCGTTCGATAAAAAAAGAAAAAAGAAAACTGGATCCGTATGTTAATGCAACTTTTTTAAATGGGTCAGCCCGATCCAATTTATCAAGGCCCATACAATATCGGTGCACTGAACTTTTAGATTCGCCTTTTAACGGTGTAAAGAGTCTAACAACTCCAGCATAAAGCATGGTTATGTTGATCTCCAAAGTGGTGAAATGATTGTTAGCTATTGTGAATCTTAACGCTGCAAATTACGTAGTACTATCATTTTGTATAGTGAACCACAAATAGTGTTTACGAGGTGGTTAATCTTTGGATTCTTGCTTCGAATTGTTCGCCAGCCATAGCCATTTGAAAGTTGAAACAATTCCTCGTATTCTCAAACCAGGGATGGTACATAAAAAATCCCACCCACGTCCTATGTTGCTATTGTCCATCCTTATAATCTTCGTTAAACCGTGTATTGAAATATGGAATTCAATCACAAATGTCAGTTCTCCCAGCTGTGGTCCTTCTTTACCCCAAATTCCAGACATCCATAATTTTATACTTTTGATGCGATCATCAGGATTGTACTTAATTACTATTTTTTTTCCATATTATAAGGAGGTTTTGTGAAATTTTTTTATTTCATAATATAAAATAATATATATAGTAATTTATCATTTTTACTTCTTATTTATTATATTATTAATATTGTAACTTGTACTATATTTAATAAAAAGAGTTGAATTAATAGGAATAATATTGAATTTTTTATTTTTTATATAAATTTAATGATGTAATAAATATTTTTTAATATGTGTAAAATCTCTCATATTATTTTATAATATGGGATGGAAGAAGTGAATGAATATTAGACTATTGATTAAGAGTTTTGTTTTATTAGGATTATACTTAAGGTAAGGTTGAGATAAAACCTTCAACTCACAAAATATATATACACACACACACACACACACACACCAGTGAGATTTAGAATATAAAAGTAATAAAGAGAGAGTGTTTTAGAGTGTCTATGTGTATTTGATATTTGAAGTTGTCTTATAAATTGAAATTTAGCTAGTGAATTAAGAGAGATAAAAGATTTATGTTAGGTTTGGTAAATGAAAAATGAATTAGAGAAAAGGAAAAAAAAGTAAGAGAAAATATAAAAATTATGTTTGATAGATGATAAATTGACTTTGTTGGGAAAAAAAATCTCATAAGAAAAAATACTTTCATATTCTCATTCTCTTTGACGTTTTCATTTTGTATCAAACCTATCTTTGAAGTATATCAGTTACTTGAATATGAGATTTAAATTCTATTGATGACTCTGAATCAAGTTGATTAGGACAATAATTCAAACAAAAATAATAGATCTGACATTAGTAAGTATTGATAATTGGACACTGATGTTTTAATTTCATTGAAGAGGGAATACTGTGAGGAGTTTGTAGGTGCTTCAAACCAACTTTTTTGTAGTTTTTTTTGGCACACACGTACAAGTTCAATCATGCCCCAGGTTTGTTTGGGTCAACTGAAGACCATGGCAGAGCAATATTAATATTTTTTTATTTGATTTGTTTGAATAAAAATGAGAAGGTAGAGAAGAGATTTTATGTTACTGGTACCTTGTTTGATTTAGAATGAGGGGAGAGGAAAAATAATACTACATGTACTATATCCTTATCCATTTCAAATTGTTATATCTCTCCAATTTTTTTTTAAAAAAATAGTTATATTAAAATTTATCTTTATTTTATTTTAGAAAAACAACATTTTTCACTTATTAAACAAATCTCATACATTATTCCTTATAAATTTTTCATTAATGTTTTTTAAAGATTAATCTCCATATATTGAGAGCACATGGTAGGCCTTTCAACTAAGTCTACTCTATACACAAGAGTTGGAAAATCAAACTCTCAACTACTTACTTAAAAAATGAAAATCTTTACTATTTATACCAAATTGAGTTAGTAAGAAATGTTAGACAAATTAAAGTGTAATCTTATTGTTAGGTTATTATATGGCCTTATTTTGTTCCAACTAGCAAAAATATTTATTAAAAGTAAAAGAAATATAAATGTCTGGAAAAAAGAACATAACGGATTTGTAGATGCAAGACGCAAGGATGCACAGGAGGAAGGAGACAGCGAGAACTACCAGAGATGCAGGACGCATGGACTCGTCCCATTGGAATTCCTCAATCCAATAAGCAGGTAAATGACAAAGTATTAGTTTGATAGTAGATATGCTAACCGATCAAATCAAATCATCAAAATGATCATTCATGATTAGCATGTTTGGGGTGACATTGCCACACCAATATCACTCTTTAAACGTGATTATAACACCAAAACGCAGAGCGTGTTAGGGCAACCTGACATTTCTACTAGTATAATTTTGAGAGGCACCCAGATGATTCTTGATCACTAATATAATTTCCACTATCTGAATTTTGTGCAACTAAGCATATATAGCCAGTGGAGGAATGTAAGTCGATAATTTAAAAAAGAAATCAGGATTTTTACTAATATAGTAGTAATTAATTAAACTTGTAAACAAAGCATCACAAGAAATGGGACGGATCCTGCGGTGGAAGCATATGGCAGTATTTGGGTTGGATCCATCCAATCTGACGACAAACTGAGCACAGTAGATCAGAGTAGAGAGAGAAGGAAAGAGAAAGCGGACGAAAAAGGCAGAGTGTAAATTGACTGATTAGTTAATGCAAATTAAGGGAATCGACGTTCAGTAATCATTAACAAAATCTACTACACCTCTAATTATATTAGATTCACCAGGCTAAACTAGACCCTGCTGATCCCTCCTATAATTGGTGTGTTTCTCTTTCTCGATGTGGCTGTACAACTGTGTTAACGTATGAATCAGTAGTAATGGCCCTGTCACCACTTATTGCTACAACCACACTCTCTCGCTCCCTTGCTTTATTAATTAACTTGATCAATAACTCCGAATGGTCTCTTTCTCCAATCCCCCCCTCTCATGGCTCAGAGGGACACCACACTCCATAGAAAAGTTGGCAACCTTTCCCTTTCCCACCCTCTCCATCATTTATCCTCCTTCCTTCACGTTTAAACCACGTACGTGACTCCTGATCCCAAACTTCATATCTAGCACATGATCTCTTGAGATCCAGAACCACTGCTATATATCCACTATTTAGACAGATTTTATCATTCATTTTTTAAAACTAACTGCATTCTAGATGTAAGCAGTACACGTTCCTTGCCTTTGTCATGACTGTCAAAATATAGTATTCGCAACAGTTCATTAACATGTCGATCTTTTTGCTAATAGTAAATGGTTCGTAAGTTTTGCTGTCTAATAACTCATGTTTAATGATTCCCTAAAAGTACTAGCACTCCATCTGTTCCAATCGTTTTACACATAAAAAAAGTAATTAAAATTTTTAAATTTTATAAAATTTATCATAATTTTCTACTATTACCCTTATTAAATTATATACATCTTAATTATCTCTTTCTTAATTTTTTTAATATAATTATTTAATGAGAAATAAATATAAAAATAAACATTTAATATTGATAAAATAACTTATATTTTACGTGCTTAAATTTTTCTAAAACACAACATATAATAGGAATTAGTGGAAATAATATTTAAAAATTACAATGGTTATTGTAGTTGGCATGTAGTACAACTTAGCAAATTTTTTAACGCATTCAATAGTTACAATTAGCATAATGAGCCTGCTGATGTAGTCTAACAAAGATATGTACTACGTCAATTCAGATCACCGTGAGAGTGATACAAATTTTCATCCCATTGGGCTTGGATAAATAAATAATTAATATCGATACTAAATAGATCACGCTTTTTTTCCTTTCACATATGTACTAGTTTTAGTATATTATTATTGTATGGACTATGGAAATGATTATTCTCCGAATAATCCTTTACTATTTCCTCAACCACTATAGACGGCACCTCATGGAGCCTCGCTCAAAGTTTTGCTCTCACACACCCTCTCTCGTTCTCTCTTTCTGCCTGTCGAGCATGTAGAGCACCAAAAAACAGAGATGGGTAGGAGAACAGGGAAAGACTCCAAATCTTACACGCTTCCTTCCTCTCCTTCTCATTCCTTCTCATCTTCTTCCTCCTCCGATTTCGAGTTCACCATCTCCGTTTCCCCCCGCAAATCCTCCGCCACCCTGTGCCCCGCCGATGAGCTCTTCTACAAGGGCCAGCTCTTGCCTCTCCAACTCTCCCCCCGCATCTCCATGGTCCGTACCCTCCTCCTCTCCTCCTCCAGCACGTCTTCTTCCTCCACCGACACCACAGCCACCAACGGCGGCTCCCGCGACTCTTCCGGCAGCTCCGCTGACTCCCACTCTTCCTTCCTCTCCGACCTTGCTATTTTCCCGGACTGCGACTCCTCCCGCCCGAGCTCAGTAACAGAGGACGATGAGTTCAGGCGTTTTCACAACCCCTCCTCCACTAATCAACAAAACCATATCAAGAAGTCCAATTACTTCTCTTTATCGAGATTCTCCTCTGTTTTCCGTAAAGACTCAAGTAAAAGCCGTGACCCGGATTCCATGTCCGGGTCGTCCGTGAAGCGTATGAGCGCCACTGCAAGAGAGTTCATAAGGAAATATTTGAAGAAGGTGAAGCCGTTGTACGAGAAGTTGTCCCAGAAGCAGCAGCAACAGAGGACCGTGCTGTCGTCTGTGATGGCGAAAACAGAGAGATCGGCGAAGGAAACTGAAGTCGGCGGGAAAACAGGGAGGAAAGAAACAGGGGGCGGTGGTGTGCTTGCTCATTCTTTCTCGGGAAATCTGAGGTACCCACGAAGGAGACACTGCGTTTCTAGCTGTCCTTCGTCGATGAGATCGTCCCCGAACCACTCCGGAGTGCTTTCTCGAAGTGGGTGGCCGGGCGGTGGGGCAGGCAGAGCCGCCGGGGCAGGAGGAGGAACGTATTCCGGAGACACGTCTTCCATGGAAGAATTACAGAGCGCAATCCAAGGTGCAATCGCGCATTGCAAGAACTCTTTGATTCAGAACAAGACAATGGTCAGTAGCGAAATCTAATCTAATAAACCTAACAAGGATTTTATGTTGTTTCTGTTTCCAGTCTTTCGCGATCTAATTAACAGTAAAAAAAGAAAAGAAAATTTGGCTTTTTTAATTTCCTTCTCTGTTTTCTCAGTGAGAAACTGACATGAAAGCGAGGCTAAAAGCTGCATGTGACTGTACTATTAGTAACTTTTCCGATCTGTAACGAAAACTTGGCAGCATCTGAATAAAAGTTTCCAGGTAAATGATTCGCAAGCGCTCAAACAAATAAGGTAGCCTTTGAATGATTTTTTATTCTAGCTACTTAGGTAATCGAATTGGGAGCAACAGTACTTGGTACTTACTTACCATCACGATAATGTTACTCCAAATCCAATGGTAAGGATATAATTAAAAACTATATACTATATTATGCATGTGCGTAAGATGGAAGGAAATTTCATCAGATCTGTTGAAGAGATAAGACGGTGTTTTATTTAAATGTGCATTTATTGTTGAAGCAGATGGAAAGGTGTTTTTTTCATAGCTGGGAAGGTTCATTGTAATGCTAAGTTGCTAACTTGGCTTTGAATTTGAATTCGAATTCTGCCGTTTTGTTTTTTTGGCCTCAATTCTGCCCGTATCGTTAACATTGCGTTGAATTTGCATTGAATCCATTATGGCTATTATTGTCTTTCATTAACCAGAATTTATAGCTATTATTGTCGCATCCTGACGTTTCTCTTCCATTCACTAATGTCTAAGGATGCCTCCCGACCGTAATTACCATAACACCCTTTTATAAAATCCTTTTAACTTATTGATGTGAATTAAGAATTAAAATTGAAGTCAGATAATTGGCTTAATTTTTTTAAAAATTAAAATATTTTTTTAAAATTATATTTATTTAATCTCTTTTTCTTTTATTTTGAAATAAATAAAGAAGACATATTTTTTAAAAATATGTAATAAATATTACTTTGAAAAGAAGCTTACATTTAGAATCAAAATAAAAGATTTTATATTTAATACTAGAAGGAATATTATTTTCCAAGGTAGAATATGAATAAAAATTTTGTAATGATTATACGACATATATTAATTTTTCCTTGTTTACCTCTGTGAAGGATCAACCAAATAAATGCTTATTTGATCAATATACAGAGTTTTAAAAAACTCACGAATTCAAGTAGCATTATGCTTAAATATGAATTTTCGTTTAAAAAAATAAAAGCATAATATGTTATAGGGTTGTATACAAGGCCTTCGTACGTTGCAATCCAAACAGTCTCCATGGCAAGTCTAGTCAGATATCTCAAATATAACTAATTAGCGCGTAACTCTGCGGAAGGTAATTAATGTTCTCACAAGAAATGTGGTCGGACCTCACCCTTATCAAGACATCCTTGAGTAACATTCTCCTTACGTTCTGAGAAGCAAATCAAGTTGGACATCATTAAGTTAGCTTGTGATAAAATGAGTAATTTCTGCACATTTGATCAACCTCCATCTTCTTGTCCTCACGGTGGGAGATAATGAAAGGTTGATGTGAGTTTTTGAGCCATCCTTGTACATAGTACTTGTTTATTTATGTTATGTATTTTCATTTAAAAAAAAATTCAGCTGAATACTATTTTAATTAATAGTCTCCTGAATTTACAGCTGTATTAATTAAATGCTTGTTAAAAAAAGTTTTGGTATTTTTGTGGTTTTATTAGACTCAATCCAAATTAATTAAAACCTAATGTGACTACTAGATAATACTATTCCCTCTTATTCATATCTTTTGTAGTTTTAGAGTTTTAATTTTGTTTTAAATCTTTTGTTGTTTTAAACTTTCAATGTGTTATTATCTGTCTTTTTTTTTTCATGTATACCCCTCTCATTTAATTTAGTATAGGTAATTAGTTTTTAGTCAAATCATTGAATGGGGATATTTTGTCAAATTTCTTGTAAAATTATATATATGAAAAAATTTTAAACTACTAAAGATATGAAACAGAGGGAGTACCTCCATTTCAAAATATAAAAAATAAATAATTAATTAAATTATCAAAATTAAGTGAACAATCAAACATTTTAAATATGTTACAATAAAAAATTTATTTTTCACAAACATCTGTATAATTTAATTTTTATACCTAACTCTTCTTTAACTTATGTCTCGTGATAATAAGTTTATTTTAATTAAGAATAAATTTTAAAAAATATATTTATTTATTAGATAAAAATTATTTATCTCTTATATTTTAAAATAAAATATATGTTAAAAATCTTTCTTACATTTTAAGACGGAGGAGTAAATGGTTTGATATAAAAACTAGCTCAACCATGTAATCTTCTCTCAATGTTATAATTAGTTTCATTAATCTGCGAAATTTATTATCTGAAAATTGATGCCAGAAATAGAAACCAATATTGAGAGACCGCAGACCGAAAACCATATAAGACAAATATTAATGAATTTGGGATTTTCGAAAAATTGGTTTGGGCCACCAAAAACATTTATGGTTTTAATGTAAACAATTATTTTTCAACCAAATTATATAAATAAATTAATTGAAATAAACGTAAACTAACTTGAATACCATATAACTGAACTTAACACTGCTTCATTAATCCCGTTAACATTTTCTTTTCTCTTAAAGGCAAATTGTGTACACCTTCACATTGTGAATTCGTGATATAACATGGATTGGACATGCGTATAACCAAGAAATGTAAAAAGATGTGATTTTTAAAAAAAGACAAAATCACAAAACCTAACAAACAAACAAAATTAGTGAAGCTCATTCCGATATAAATGAGCTAGCAACCATTTGTTTTTTTTCCCACGGGCACGATGTTTGAGAGTGTCTAATCCAATTGACAATGGTTAACTCATTCTATTACATAAACCATTATGATTAGATACTAAATACTCTTTTCGTCTTATATTATAAAGTAATGTATGAATTTTTTTTTATAATATAAAGCAACATATAATAATTTATTATTTTTGTTACTCATTTCTTATATTATCAGTATTGTAACTTGTACTATATTTAATTAAATGAGTGAAATTAATATGAATAAAATTAAAAATTTTGATTTTTTTAATAAGTTTAAGAATATAATAAAAGTTTCTCAATATACATGAAACCCTTTTCATTATTTTATAATATGGGATAAAGGGAGTATATAGAATATAACCATTATTTTAATTATTTGATCTAATATCAGCGCTGTAAAATAGAGAATGGGCTATCTTCCTCCTGAAACTTCTTGTGCCTTACATTCGCAGATTGAAATAGTTTCTTTCACTCATTCATTCTCACTTACACTTGATGACAACAACTGTCTCCCCCTCCATTTACAAACGGCTAAAATTTGCACTTTGCAAAGATTCAACATATAAGAATTGAATTTATTTTTTTAATTATCCACCGTTGGATTTTTTACATGATTAAAGATAGTTTAAAAAACTTAAGTTTCACGTTGGATGAAAAAAAGACTTTTCAAGTGTATATAAGAGGGAAGATGAAACATGCTAAAATAGTCTTAAAGGGAAAGGTTAAGTGAAATTTAAATATTAATTATTTAATTATTTAATATTAAAACTACATAGCGCTTCGTGCTTGTTGGATTAATTTGATGGTAGATATCTGGTCTCTTTCATAAATGGATTTTAATTACAAATTAATCTCCAACGTTCGGAAACTGATCATTAACAAGAGTTAATTGGTTCAATCTCATTTTGAAATTCCTCACAATTTAAAAAGGGCTCAGACCAAAGTTCAGAGTGCATAACTCTCTTAATTTCTCTCTGACTACTATTCTCTCTATTTTCGTTCTGTGTTGTGAGTCATTTGGAGTTGCTATTAGGTGTATCTGGTGGTGTTTGAGATAATTTCTATGGATGATTTGTCAGATCTTTGCAGCAAACCTAGCTAGTAGAGCGAATAACACCTTAAGAACAGTGTATTACCATATGTTTTTTAGCATTGGTTGATTCTTATATACTGTTTCTAATAGATTTAACGTAAATCATATTTATTTATAAAATATAGATTTAATATTGGTCAATTATGAGATTTTGAACTCAAATTATGTGATCACTGTTCTATCAGCGGGCTAATTAGTGATGGGTCAATTAACCTATTAGAATTACACAAGGTGAAGTCATTACTCTCTACCCCGTTAATGTAATTTGTTGAATAACATGATAGGAAAAGAGTAGTTTACTCTGTATTCATGCTTTTTAATTCTCTTAGTTATGAAATCCAATGCCACACTAGTAATATTTGTATTCCCCATCTATGATATGTACATGGAGGCGGCATTCATTTTAAATTCCTCCATAATTCTTTGAGAAGAAAGGCTAGTGATTTAGACACTTTTTTCTAGAAAATACGTGGGTGTGTCAATTTGGAATTTTGGATTTATTTTCATTTATCTTAATTTTATTGTTAGCCATTAAATTAACATTTAATGTCTCAGATTCATCACAAAAAATATGTTATTAAATCAAAACTCACAATTTCTTTTAATGAATATGTGATCAATTTGGACCATTGAATGTTGACCTAGTGCCTTAAAATTAAAATTAAGATAAAGAAAAATTAAGAGAAATAAAAACTAAAATCAAGTGTATGTGTGTTCATTATTATGCAAATTTGTGTGAACCCTCCATATTTGTACAGAATTTGAGATGAGTCACAGGGGTCTATACACTATTTTTTATTTTATATTGATATTTGGAAATGCCAGTGAGGTAGGAGTAAATTTTTTTTAAAGATATTCAAATTACATAATTTTTTATTTATTTTGAAATTTTTTGAATTAATATATAATCAGAATATGCTAGAAAATAAAAATTATTAAAATATAAAACATTACAAGTAAGCCAAATTAATGGATTTTCTTTTGAATATGTGAAGTAGTTATAATGGTGTCATTATTAGATTACAATAAAACTTAATAAAATTAAAGGATCATGTCTTAGTTAAGAAACAAAAAATAGTTGCGTGGATTAAAAATAAGCCAAATGAATGCACAAACGTAGCGTAAATTTAGACTATATATATATACATACATACAATCTTTCATTTTTAAAATCAGGATACTAGATTGAAAACATGTTTAAGGGTTTAATATCATAATAAGTTGACAACTATAGAATTTTGGTATTTTTTTGTTTAAATTAAATATCTTATGAATAAGTCTTAGTTGTCTTCTTTTTCTTGAAAAAAAAAATTGAAATAAAATGCAATCAACAACCACATTGACATATAACTTAGAATAATGAGGCCACGTGACGGGTACTAATAAGACATTATAGATACTTACTTAGACCTGATGTAACACACCAATTTCAAAATTATATGGTGAGGAACTTGCCAGCTAGAGTGAAGAAGGTTACGAATATATATACTTAAGCAGAAATGAAATGATTACGAGATCGATCATAATATTTTTATGATAACAGATGCACCATATAATCACTTTATTCGTTATTCAACTAACCGAAATGATTTAAAGCATGTCCAAGTGAGCAAGTTAAATTTAATATCTATATTTTTATTATCATATAAACATAATTAAATAGTGGGACTTGTACATTTGCACATAGTTCACATATATACATATATATAGTAAAAGCTACACTTTTTATTACTAATGAGCAATGCCACTCTATATATATAGGTTAATTATTAGATTGGGATGATATATTTTAACTAAATGATTTTTAAACGTTAAAAGCAATAGCAGGTTTACTTTAAACTTGATGGTTCTGCAATAAAAAAATAAAGTTGGTTGGAATAATTAGAGAAAGGAAAAGAAAAGAATAATATGAGATGATAAAGCATGCAATTGTTGGGGATCGAGTGGGGAAATCTGGTATTGTTTGGTTTGAGAGCGTGCAACTTGATTGACTGGGACGTGGGACGTACGTGGAATGTGACAGTGATACAACACAAATTAAAGAGATTGAATAAGGTGAAGGTGTCAAAATTCAGAGCATTCAATTTCCTCATAGCCCAATCATGACTGTGGATGAATGAATATAATAATCACAATTCACAAACATATATTTGGGAAATAAAACACGTAACTAATAACATGTCTTATCCAAAAGCACACCTCCAAGACCCCAAATCCACTCGCATGTCTAACTGTCATGTCCCTGGGCCAACAACATTAATCATAGATATCTTTGATACAACAAATGAGTGATTTTTAAGGGAAATGAAAAATGGGTAAGGAGATAAAAAATAGATTTCCATTAAACAACTTTTTTTATCACGTAAAATTAAAAAGTTTGAATAACCTAATTTTTCCTACCAATAGGCATCTGCAAGAAGTCAAGAACTGAGTCGGTCCAACTAACTAGTAGACCATTTAATTTAAGTTCATTGGGATATTTTAATTCAATTAAATCCTTAGTAAACGGATGGAGTACCATTCCATTACATCCAAGTAGTAAAATAATAAAACTTACATTGACGACCCAATGACGTTCTTTTTCTTTTTGGTCCTGCTCTTTTTTTTCCCTCTTTATACAGTAAATACTAGTTTTGTTTATGTATAGCCACATAGTAACATATAAAGTTATAAATAATAACTTTTTTTTTTGAAAAAATGACGAGGCAGGACTAGACGGATGTTTCTTCAAGTGTTGAATTGATTATATACATGTTTATTGCTCTCAGTTCTTACTTTTGGTTGGCTGAAAGCATAGCATTGAATATCCAAAATTAAACAAATAAAATAACTTAGGAAAAAAGGCATTGACAGGTGGCATGTGAGAGTTCTTATCGTAAATAAATTTTGGGGAAGTCAATGTTGCAAGCGAGTGCAGGATGGCCATGTGGGGATCTTGCAGGAGATTATATGGTCTTCAATCTCAGATGTAATATACTCGTATGATTAAAAAATATGATAATTTTTAAAATTTTAGGATATGTGTGAATCATATTTATATACATAATATTATTTATGTAATTATTTATATATATATAATTAATAAATTTACTAATTTTAAAATGAGTATTAAATATTTAAAAAATTATAATATAAATTTTAAAATAAATTATAAAATATTTATAATAATTTCAAATGGTCTTATTTTATTAATTTGAAACGATATAGATGAATACAAAGGAATATAAATAAATACATATACATAAATATAATACACATATCATATCGTATCATGTATTGGATATAGATGCATCTACTTTATTTAAGTATCGCTATTTCATAGACACTCACAGACTCTGATGTTCCATTCCAAGTTCCGTGTAGACAATAGTGAGAAAAAAATAAAATTTACAAAATAACTATTTTTTGAATTAAGATTTTTATTACGTTCTCTCTCTGTTTTTTTTTTTTTTCAATGAATCTAAGCAGAAGGATATTACGAGTGGGGAAAGGAAAGCAAGCAAAAAGTGGTAAAAGGAGAAGAAGGAAATAATGAGGTTAAACAGGTCACGCGCCATTTGTCACATAACAAGCTGCCAATAATTGAAGGAAAAAGGCCCTATGAATGTGTGTTTAAGCTTCTAACTTCCCCTTTCACATCATGTCCCTTGAATCTATATCACTCGCCTGGTTGATTTCATTGCTACTTCTCATTTTCAAATTCCTAGTCGTCCTCTTTCACTTGGCTTTTGCCACCTTAAGCATCGATCCCACACCTTATCCTCTTTTTAAACATACATAGATAATTCGCTTATAATTAATTTTAAGTTCTATTAGGCACCGAATTGAAAACCTTCAGTCTTATCATCTAATTAATTTGATTGACCCAAGCTACTATCAACGATCAGCCACAATAGACAAATAGAACGGTAGGTATATTGAAAGAATTATGCTAGCTAGTGTTAAATTATTGAGGCCTAAACATAATTTTATACATTTAACAAGTTTTAAATTTAAGTAGAATTTTTTCTTCGCAAGTAATTGCTTATCAGTGTTATGTCTTCAATGAGACTCACCAAATAAGAAATAATGTGGGGCAAAAGATAATAATCTGTGCTGAAAGAATTGTAAATGAGAGTCACGTTATATGTCATGAGCGGATAATTCAGCAAAATTTAAAGAGTGTCCGCTGCCTCCACAAAAAAAAAAAAAAAAAAGAGTGTCCGGTGTCGTTAACTCGTTATATGCTTCCAATTACTATTGTTTACGTTTCGTTATGTACTCTATATGTTTCAAAAAAGTTGTCATTCTGAAATTTTCACTATTTTTTAAAATATCAGTTATCTTAAAATTTTAAAGAGTATTAATTTTTTTGCCCAATAATGAGTATTACTTATTTTCACACAATTTTATCCTTTATTAATATTGCAAACTCCTATGAATTTTATTGAGTACTTCCAATAAATATTAATTATACGAAAATTTTAGTTCAATAACATCAAATATTCCTACTATCGAAACCATTTAATAATTTTTTTAAACTATACGTATAACTTTAAATGTCAATTTTTTTAACAAGGAGGTAGTATATATATATGTAAAAAAATCATCATGAATATTCATATGGTACATCAGGTACAATATTGATAGGGTGTTGCATGATGTTGGATTAGAAATGATATGTTTAAAGGACAAAGTTGTTATCTTGGAGCTTCGAATTGTCTCTCCGCATGTCGGATCAATTATTTTCCCAATTCACCAGAATTTGGCACTGGGCTCGATTATATTTCTTATTTTATCTATTTGGCCATCAATATTATTTTAAGATAAAACAATGAATTAATATAATATTATAATTTGTTTGGATGAAAGAAACCTCATTCAAGTTCCTCCAAATTTTCTAGAGATATTTTAGAGTATGAAATTCTCCTCATCTCAACCATCATTTTCACCCCCCACAACCCAAAAAAAAAAAAGAGAAACCATCACAAAATAATAATTACATATAATCCGAATCCATATCTACTGGTCAATTTGCTACACCTAACTTAGCAAATGGTCGAGTTGGGTGAATTTTGGGTCAAATTCTAATGAGTGGATCACTTTTGATTCTTCACTATGTTGTCCATTGTGTATCATTAATTCATTCGCTAATTAACACACATATTACTATGAAATATGAATATGATAGATATATATCTAATACATTTAATTTGTCAGTTACGTAAATATTATTTTAAAATATATAAATCAATATAATTAATATTTTAATTTTTTTTATATAAATATATGATTAGGTTATATTCAAGTATTTTCGAATCTCCTGCATAAATTTTTCAATTTACAATGTTTAAATTTAAAACCTTACTTAAAATGTTAAGTCTTTTGCTAGTTAACCCAACTACCATTAATAATTAATATTTTGATAATCATTATTCTGTATAGTTTAAGAGAGATCCTTTTATTGGCAAAGAGAAAGAGAGAACCTTTGATTTTTTTTTCTTCAAATTTGTAAAAAAAAACTAATGTGGGTAACTGTGCATATAGAAGTAAATATATGAGTGTTTTTAATTGAATTGTGCGAGTTAAGGATGGAGTTAATATTAGTTAATTATTTTAATTTTTTTTAAAAATTATGATATTTTTTAAAAATTATTCATATTTAATATATTTCCCTTTCTCTTAAATGAATTAAATAGATGTATTTTTTAAAATGTGTAATAAATATTATTTCATATTCTAAAAAATATTTTATATTTATGATTAAAATAAAATACCCTATATTTATAACTAGACTACATAACATCATACATTTTTTTTTCTTCATAAAAAGAAGGGTTAGTAATTTAGAAGGAAATAGTAATTCAAAAGTTACAATATTAAATTGACTTTATGTACATGCACACATTTTTGCATCATCGTGGCATCTTCATAATTGAATGGCGTGGGAATAGAATATTCTTGAACGTCACGTACTATCCCCGAAGATCGCATGCATAATAAAATGGCCCCACATTTGATTCTCTTTGCTCCATATCATCCCAAAGTAACTTGTGTATAAAATAATTAAATACTATGTCACAATGGAAAAAAAAAAAACCTAGCGTGTAAATAAATATTCAATTAAGTTATTTTTACCTAAAATGATTTTAGCTTTTACTTCTTCTATCTCATATTATAAGGTAATGGGAAAAATTTTACATATATCAATAAATATTTATTACATTATTAAACTTCTAAAAAAATCAAAATTTTTAATTTTATTTCTATTAATTTCATTTCTTTCATTAAATATAATACAATTTATAATCCTAATAATACAATAAATGAGTGATAAAAATGACAAATCACCATATATTACTCCCTCTGTCCTATTTTATTTATCGTTTTAAGAATTTTCACACAGACTAATAAAATAATTAAATAACTTATATTATAGTAAAATTTAATAGTATTTTACCAAAATATCCTTGTATTAAATATTAAAAAATATGTTATATTCTATCTACCATTATTTTTAATGAAGGGTAAAATAGTAAAAAGAATAATTAATAATTCATTAATAATCTAAAATTACAGATAAATTAAAATATTTAAAATTCTTTAAAATGATAAATAAAATGGGATGAAGGGAATATCTTATATTATGGGACAAAAAAAAACTTTTCATATTGTCTTAGAATATGGGGGAGGGAGAAGTTGTATATTATACTCCCTCTATTTCATTTTATTTTTTATTTTAAAAAATTTTAAATGTCACAATTTATCTGTCATTTTATATTATTATTGAAATATTAATTATCTTTTTTTACTATTTTATCCTTTATTAAAAATAATTGTATATAAAATATAAGTTATTTTTTAGTATTTAATTCAACAATATTTTAGTAAAATACTATCAAATTTTACTATGATTTAAGTTATTTAATAATTTTATTAATTTACGTAAAAAAATTTAAAATAATAGATAAAACGGTTGATAGTAGTAATAGTCTTAGCTTGATGTTAGTAGTTTAAGGTTGTATGATTAATGGCATCGCCACTGGGGCTCTCAAACATTAACTTACAAATTTGCTGGAGGAATAAACCACCCTCCGTCTATGACCCACTGAGTACTTCTTTAATTGGATTCCAAACTTGCAAGAGAATTTACAATTTAAAGACATTTGTTATTCTGTCCAAGTTAATGCATCTTAGCTACGCTAGGCTGTTTTTATTACTCCGATTCCTTCTTCATTTGTTTTAATTAACTCATTAAAATAAAAAAAATAGTTATATTAATAAAATTATCTTAAAATTATATTTTGATATCCATCTGTAACTGTAATCATAATAAATTCTATAAATTTTATATAATATTATATTCTCTAAAGCAATTAATATTTTATAACAATTAATATTCTATAAACTCTTATGAAGTAACTTATATTTAGAATTATAAAATTGTTTTAGAATGTACTCACTTCAATTCTTAATGTAAGTCACTTTCAACTATTTCACAGGAACCAAGAAATATTAGTTGCATTAATAAAATTGTCTAACATTTGCTTTGATTTCCATTCTTACCCCTAATTAATACCATATATTTAAACTTTCTAAAATAATTAATATTTCATAAAACAATTTTCAAAAAGGATATTTTTAAAATAAAGTAATTAATACTTCATAAATTATATTTGGAATCATAAAACCCTTTTAGAAGACTAACTTATATAAAATACTGAACTACTCTCCATAACATTTCTTTTTAGTTTTTATATTGATCATCGACAACAAGCTAAAAAAAATAAAGTTATATACATTTGTACTTTCTAGCCAGCATCGAATTATTATGATTCCAGAAAATGAAGAAATACATCATGTGAGCATTAATGTAATATGTTGAAAATATAAATTCTGTTTTAAAAGTAATTTTTTTATTCAAAATATAAGTTTTATTTAGTAATTTCTAGAATATTGAATATATATTTTTATTTTATTTTTATTTGCAATTAATATGAGAGAATTAGTATATGATATAAAAATTGTGTAAACTTTGAATGCAATATATTAAATATAGATAATATTAAAAAATAATTTATTTTTTTTAATAAATTTAATAAGTAAAACCACTTTTCTTAATTCTTATGTAATCAATCAAATGGGATTTAAAAGTAATTTTGGTTTCATTTTAATTTTTCTTTTCCTTTTCTTTTCTTTGGACAATGGAAAGTGCAAATATAAACTGTTTACATTTTTATTCTTAGGGAGGAAAAAGTGAATATCATTTTTTTTTGTTCAATTCATAAGGCAATAATCAAATAATGATTTTAATAATTAATTTTTTTAAAGTAAGAATGTTAAAATGAATCTGATTTTTAAGAGAGCTCATTAGCTCAACCTTTAAAATGGTTAGGTTCTCTGTTAAATCATTCGAAATTAAACACATGCATCTACCAGCTAATACAAATTGCATATAAATGGGAACTTAATTCATACTAGTAATTAAGAATAAAGCATAAATAGTCCTAAAAAGATTAACCAGGGCACCAGCTCAAATGCTTAAAAAACATAAAAGTAATTTAAGATTATGCAATATGAAGATGATTAAACCCAACTAGCACTATTCCTTGACAACATCAAAACTCAATTTTTATTTTTTAAGCACACTGATTTGGTCATAGTCAAAGAACATTGCTGTCCCCTTCTCTCCTTCTCTTTCATCTCAACAGCTGTGCTGTGATTGACATGAATCTTATATAATAAAATACAAAGAGTCTATGGCCCTTCCTCATAGTACAGTTCAGCCTCCTTGGTGTCTTTCTCTGTTAACAGTAGCAGCTCTTTCCTCTTAAAACGTGCACAGTGCAACCGGTTTAACTTCATCATGCAAACTCCAAAGCACCAAAAGGACAAAAAAAATCTGTGGTCCCTCTCTTCCCCTCAAGCAACACATGGGGTTATCACATTTTCCATTAAAATCAATGAATGAATGAGTGGGAAGGCGCTGTATGGTTCTTGTCATATAACTCTTTAACTATCGTCTGTAACAGGGTAAGTTGGGTATGGTACAGCAACGTTTCAATTATTCAAGGGACCTACTTGAGTGATTCCATTGGTCAACATGCTTCAGAAAGCCATGATCTTTACACTTGATTGCCCCACTTTTGCTTTCCTCCTTGGTGTTTCTGCATTCCTCAAAAATCAAAGAAAACTTTTGCTGTGGTGGTGAAAAGCTCATTTCCTGGTCACAATTACTTGAGGAACATGTACACTGTTAAAGAAGAAAGCAGTGTCAAGCTTAGACTTTGAATAATTAGAAACAGTGTTAAAAGGAGAAAGAGTAACATGATTACAAAACCCTCTCCTTTATGGCGAAAACATACATAGATCTTCCCTAAGAATAAATTCAAAAATCAACAAATAAAAATTATGAGTAAGAAAAATAGCAATATGATCCTTTTTCACACTGCTCCCTATATATGTTTATTTTTATCATAGAAGGAAGAGATGCTTCATTAAGCTATTTTTCCAAGGAGCAAAGATTATATTTTTCTTTCAATAACAAAACTATTCATGAGCTTTCACCTTCCAATCTAACCTAAACTTTGAATAAAATAGTACTTGGCGAGACATTAGTGCCTCTATGATTAAGTGGTCAAAAGTTATCTTTTTTTACTCCCCTTCATTCTTGTTCATGACAAGCAGCACATTAACTGGCCAAATGATCAACCTTGATTAAACTGTGAGCAACATTAAGTTTCATAGATTTTGGCAATAGTCTCTACTTTTTGTGAAGACCTGCATGGTTAGGCTTGTAAACTAATCACCCATCACATGTTCAAGCTTTTGTTTTTATCAGGCTTCTGGCTTTCAACATCATTGTCCACTTCAATTATAGTCCAGGTCCAGGGGAGGACCACAGAATGCCTAAGGATAATGTACTAGTATTAAATAAAAAAGCAAACAAAGTGTAATATTTGAAAGATTTACCCCAATGTACATTAGCTGTCAGGAATTAATTAGAGCTGCCCAAATCTTAATATAAAAGCTTTTCAAGAGTTTGGCATGATAACGACAACTTGTTTGCTTTTCTCTTAGGACAATAGACCCTTCTGCACAATGAAAAAATAACACACTGTACCAGCAGTGTAAGCTCACTTAAAGGGTAACTTGGTCATTTCATGGTGATCTAGTAAATCCTTTACCTAGTTGTCAGATGCCAAGAAACTGCTCTCATGTGGCCACATGCTTGGGACACCTCCCATGTTGTAATCCTTGTATGCAGGGGGGGAGTCAAATTAACAATCCCATCTTCTTTGACTAAGCAGTCTAATATATAACTTGTAGAGTAATATAATCCCCTATGTCTTTTTCTTTTCTTTTCTTTTTTTATGTACTCTTCTGTAAATTCAGAGATGCACCATAAACTTTCAGAGCAATTTGATTGAACAAAGTCCTTGTACATTCACTAGATCTGCAAGAGTTTATTTCAGATATCATCACATGAAGACAAGTGAAACAATTTTCATTATGAAGAACATTCATACCTCCACATCAACTTTATTCATATCTTGAAGCATTCAATTCCAAGATTATTTGTACAGGAGTCAGATTCTTTTTTCTTTTTTCCCTTCATACTTAATGAAGTCTGATGTTTTTAATATCTGTTTAACCATACCATAAGTGAAGTGGGAATTGAGGTAATTGGAAATGCCTCCATAAATTTGAAAGAAAACTTTCCCTCCTTTTATATGGCAGATGGAAAGAGAAATGGGAAATAGGAAACGAGCATGCAGAAGCACAACAAGGGGTTTAGCTCAGAATTGCATGCAAAGACTGGCCAAGGAAAAAGCTTTTGTCTTTTACTTCCCAAGGCGTCCATGTGCTGTCCCCATATTCTAAAAGGAACCGTAGATCACTTGTTTCGGGCTTACCAGACCATTAGAATTTTATAATCTCACCGTCCAACACAGTTACAAAAGGAGAGATTAAAAATTAATGAAACATTAAAGTTCCCCACTTTTCTGCTTTATAAATCTACCAATCTCGTGTATAAGAACCTAAACACTCCTGAGCTACCTACTGCCCCGAGTCCACAACCTCAGTCTCATCTCTTTCTACCTCAAAACACCCAAAAAAATGGTCTCTCTTGAACCTGTTCAGGGAACCCCCAAATCTATCGATGCTCCTTCCAGTCCTCGAATCTCTTTCTCAGCAGAGTTCTTAGATGAAAATAACTTCATCTCCATTTGTCCAGACCCCGAGGATGAGAAAGATCAAGAGAAGCAACGTGAAAGAGCAAAGAATGCAGAATTTGAGTTCCTCTCAAGCAATGCGAGTAACAATACCATGACAACTGCTGATAAGCTTTTCTTCGAAGGAAAGCTCCTTCCCTTTTGGCAGATGCAACATTTAGAGAAACTGAGCAAGATCAGCCTCAAAGCCAAAGATGGAGAGGAAGAGGAAGGGGAAGAAGAAGAGGAAAACAAGGAGGAAAGTAGAGTGAATTGGTTTGTTGACGATGACCCATCTCCGAGGCCACCAAAGTGCACAGTTTTGTGGAAAGAGTTATTAAGATTGAAGAAGCAACGTGCTTCTTCTTTATCACCCTCTTCTTCTTCCTCGTCTTCATCTTCTTCTTCCAGCTCCTTTGCTGAAATAGCTGCCAAAGAAGAAGCAAAAGGAGCAAGGAATGGAGAGAAGAATGTGAAGAGGACAAAGAAAGGGTTGGAGAGGACAAGATCAGCTACTATTAGAATTAGACCTATGATTAACGTGCCAATTTGCACTCAGGTGAAAAGCAGTGCCATGCCGCCTCTGTTTCCACCTAAGAAGGGAAGATTGGAGAGGTGAAGATAAGAAACATGTTGGAACTCAGGTTTAGTTTGATCTTCAGAGTTCTCAAATAAGTTTATTTCGCTTATTTCCTATATTTATTCCCACAAATTATGCTTTCATGATAGGTTAGTGTTAATTGAGGTGGATCTGAGAGATTACAGTGTAAATTCTGACTTCTATAATCTTTGGATTGAGGCCTAGAGAAGAAAAATGATTACTGGATTGTGCATTCCCTTTTGTATCAAATAGAAGGATTTCCTTTTTTTCTTTTTTGGGGTTTTGGTTGTCTGAGTAGCGTTACTAGCGTATCAAAATTTGTTTCTTTTTTAAGTAGCGAGTCTTGTCACGCGCTGTATGCGGAGTTGCTTAATTCGTGAGTCCCACATGGGACTCTGTCAACCAGTGACCTGAAAAACGGACATAATATTAATGCGTACTGAAGTTTGGCGAAAGATCAAGGCTCTCTTCGGAACTGGAGGGGAGGGCATTGAGAGAAAATGAAGAATTTTAAAATTTTTTTGTTTGGTGGGATTGAAGAGAAAATGATTGAAGGGATTTTAATGAAATCTCATTTGATTCAGGAAAGGATTGAAGGGGATTAAATTTTCTAATTTCCTTCTTACCTTTTTATAAATTTCCCCAAATTGAATTTTTTTAGGAATTGAAGAAATTTTAATAAAATCTTATTTAATTTAAAAAAGGATTAAAGGAAATTAAATTCCCTAATTTTCTTCACACCTTTTTATAAATTTTCCCAAATTGAATTTTTTGTAGGGATTGAGTTATTACTTAATTTCCTTAAAAAAAACCTAATTTAGGAAAAATTTATGAAAGGGTGAAGAAGGGGATTAAATCCCCCAATCTCCTCCAAGTTTTCATCTAGGAAAGAGATTTAATTTTCTTCAATTCTCTCTTCTTCCCTTTGAAAAAATTTCTAATAAAACATAACCTAAGCAAAAAGACTATACAATCTAGTATACGTTTGGTTATTAAAATGTTGGGAATGAAATGGATTTGAATGAATTGGGAGTAGTGATTAACATGGAATTTGTTTAGTATAAAATTAATACTGCCCCAAAGAAATTTATTTTAGGAGAATTACATTTTAAATTAAAAATAATAAATTAATTATAAAATAAGACCTATTATTATTTAATTTTTTTAATTTTTTTATTTAGTATTCTAAATTTTAACATTTTTTTTATATTTTATTAAATAAAAATAAAACCTAAATGACCAAATTACCCCAACCAAAAATCCCTCCCCCTCCGCTAGACACATCATCGTTCTCGGTTCCTTCTTCCAGATTCAGCAAATCAGTCATGACTCAAAAGGATCTAACCCAAATCAATTGAAAAAATAAACCATGAGTTCTATGATGAAGGTTGGCACATCTGGTCGAGGGATGGAAGAAATCAAAAACGAAACACGGAGGATTCATTTATGAGTTCCACAATGGGAACAAGATGAACGAAGGTTCAGATCCATGGTTTAGATGAAGGTAGAAGGTTCAGATCCATGGCTGCAGATCTGGGTTGAGTGTTGCAGATTGTGGTTGAATCTAGGTTCTGCGATGAAGGTTGGTCGGACGAACGACGGTGAGTTCCTAGTAGAGGACGCACGGCGACCTTCAAGTGGAGGTATTAAACGACGACAGCGAGGGTTCAGATCCATGGCTGAGGAAGGGGATGGCGTTGGTTGGGGGCCGATAGATGCTCGCCAGAGACAAGGATGGAGATCGCCAGTTTCGCTGGGGCGGAGGACGAAGGAATGGGAACAACGAAGAATATGGAACAAGGCATTAATGTAATCATCAGGGTCATTTATGTCTTTTCATGCCCATTCCCGGTACATGGAATCAGCCTTGACATGGTCCAACATAGGAATACCCAATCCATCTTTTTTTTGGGATAAGCCATCTCCTTTTTGTACATATCAAACACTATATGCCTGGGAATGGAGTCCTAATTCCGATTCCTAATCAGCCCAGAAATTAAATCAAATGGGCCCTAAACTAAGAAATTGGACTAAAATTAAGAAAATAATTTTCCTTGTGTTTGGTAGGTGGCAATTAGCTTTTCTCCGGGAATGTCACTAACCTCTACCTAAGGGAGAGAAGGCTTTCCTCTAAAAAAATGAGTGAAAAGCTTGGATCTTCCTTGGCAAGTATAAGTGTTAGCCAAAATTACCCTTAACATTTATTTGGGGCTTTAGTTATCTTTTCATGGTTTTTTTCTTTATATTTATTTCATTTCTAATTCATGTATACCAAACTACAGAAATTCACTCTACTTTGCTTCTCCTATCAAACATGATTAGGATCATTTCCAGCAAACCCTTTTCCTTTCCCATTCCCTTTCCAAAGCTCTCTTCCTAACAAGCAGGGCCGAGAAAACTGAATTCTTAATTATTTATTCGTTTAACTTGCAGTCATGAGTCATGACTCTGAAATTAAAATTTGCTTCTTCATTCCATAGGGTACACAATATGAGTTCCTACGTTAGTTCGATTGAGCAAGAGTTCAAGAAATCAATATCAGTTCAACATCTTTAAGAAATCGAGGACTAGAAAGTACAATAACATCGATTGTACAGTCAACCATAAAATGACCATACTAAAATCATAATGTAATACAAATGCCGCAAGGACATGCACAACATTAAAGAATATTGCCTATGCATGAATGAGGAGGCTGATCTTACTTTTAGAATGATAACAAAGCTTTTCAGAGGGAGAAAGGATCTATATACGAATGAATATTAGAATCAAAATTTCTCGGTAAAAAGGTTGCTCAATGTGCTGGAGGTGATAAGAATCTATTTCCAGAAGTCCTGTTGACAAAAATAGAATACTCAGTAAAGCAGAAACTAGGGGAAAAAATCAGCTGAATGAAGAATGGGGAGTTCTTACTCACCTGAGGTCAAGTCCAGGTTTTCCGATGAGGTTTGCTGGAACTTGACCAGTCAAATTGTTATTTTGTAAAAATCTGCAACAACAGAATTCACTCAGGTGATTCAATGAAGAAAGAAAATTGATGCGCGAAGCAATAAACTCAATG
Organism: Adenanthera pavonina; assembly: GCA_026686845.1. Classification (NCBI taxonomy): domain Eukaryota; kingdom Viridiplantae; phylum Streptophyta; class Magnoliopsida; order Fabales; family Fabaceae; genus Adenanthera; species Adenanthera pavonina. Next base: position 8,272,899 of record JAIVEN010000026.1, on the reverse strand, counting down.
CAAAGCTTAAGCTTAAAAATAAAAGGAATTAGTATATTTTGTGTCCAGGAATTTGTTCTCTTTATTATCCTTTTAGGATGAGTGAAACTGATCAATGTTATCAATAGTGCAGGAAACTGTGTGTTTTAATTCCCATGATTTCATAGATAAAATTATTAAGCAAAGATACAAAATTTACCTGAGAATGATAGAGAGAGTGAGGAACACATTTCAAATAAAATGGAATGCATGATAATAATAACTGCACAATCAAGTTCCTTCTCTCTTCAATGCACCACTAAACCACAAGTATTCATTATAACCTTCCTTGTCTGAGGCAAGGGTTTGACTTTGATTCTCCGTGCTGGCTAAACATTGTGAAAGCCTAGAAAACGCCATAATTATAAAAGGATGATACCTAAGTCTCAGGTTTCCCAGTGCATATTTTTCTAGACAAAATGAACTAATTACTATTTCCAGCATACCTTTGCAGCATTTTTTTTAAATTCCAAAATGTTGGCAATTTTTTGTAATCTCTCACATCAAATCTCAGGGCACCAACAAACATAAACTGTATCTGTATTTTCCGGCAAATGTGAATTAGAATAGGACAGGAATAAGATAGTAACAAAGTCCTACCAAGCTCAGTGTTTCTGCAATCATAAGATTCTTTCATACTAATTAAGTTTGTATGGTTCGCCTTCATAAAGAAATTTGATGAATCTCATTCAGTTTGAAAATCCCTCTCCGAGCTAATATCTAATTATCATTTAAGGTCATATCTATGGTCCCTGCTACATTGTGTCATAATCTTACAGTCCAGGTTTCACACTCTCAATGGAGAATGACCAAATTTAACAGCTGAAAAGAAAAGGCAAGTAGCTTGTATTCTTTAATACATCTTAATAGAGTAGAACTTACACTTCACGCAAGTTGCTCATGTTCCCTAGGGACGAGGGAATCTCTCCATTGAATTGGTTGTCTTCCAAGTGCCTTAAAATACAGTGAAAGTGGATTAAAAAAAAATCAAAGTACTGACTTTAATAAATACAGTAAGGTTCTCTAAATGACATAACTGCACAAACAATGATGGAAATTGATTATAAGCTGAGGAAAATAAATCATCTTGCCTAATTTTCATAGAGTTAGAGGAAAAGATAAAAAGAAAAACAACTTACAATGTTTCTAAGAACTTCAGTGAACTCATATCAGGAATATGCCCAAACAAATTGTTAGTCCCAAGCCATCTGTAAGAAGGCAATAATTTGCCAATCAAGATAAAGTAACAGCTAATTTTCATGAGCTCATATACTTAACCCAAAAGACCTACATGTTAGTCAAAGCTGTCATATTGACAACGTGAGGTGACAAAGATCCTGAAAGACCCATACTTGTCATATTTCTGAAAATAACAGGAAATCATTAGTAAGGTATTCATATAAACAGAACAACAGTGATGAGAGAGGACAAACTGCTACAGGCCTATAGCTATTACAAGTGAAGTTTGAGCTTACAAAGTCACTATACGAATCCGGCGACCTTCAGAACAAGTGATGCCAGTCCATCTGTACTGTCGAGGCATGCAAGGATCACCAATCCAATCAAGTGGAGGGTTCCGGAAACCCCCTTTTACCTGTTTCAAAGCAATAACTGCCAAGAGAAAGTTCCACTTTCAAAAATCATGGGTAATTATGATTAACACACAAGTATACTGTCAGAATACAATGTTATAAACCGGTCAGCTGCATCTTACAACGTTATAAAATGTTACAAAGGTTGGGATGTGAAATACAATATAACCAGTCAGCTGCATCTTACAAATGGCTAATTTCAATTTGAGTTTTGAAACATTGACTTGATTATCATCACTTGAATGAGAAGTGGAGAACATCTTAGGGATTAATAGTTAAGTAGCATTGGCAGTTGGCAATGGAGAAATGATTTTCTTTCCTATTCCTAATACACACTTCTAATGTCTCTTTTACCAGACGTGTTGTGTCCTGGCCTTGAAATATTTTAAAACTAGCCTTAATTAAAAAACAGAAGGCATCAGAAGCTATACCATCTCGAGTCAAAGTTCTTCCTTCTAATGGCACCAAATCAAAAAGTTCGCCAGCATTGATCACAGGACCCAAGGAAGAATTGGCAGTAGGGGTCAAAGTTACTGTTGTAGGACCAGAAAGAGGCCACTGTCTGGCAAATACAACAACGCCATCTGAGTTAACATTCAAATCATGGTAATAAGTTATCCCATTTACGGTAATGTTAAAAATCCTTGAACCCCTAAATGATGCTCCCTTGTTATTAGCAAAGTATAGAGCAATGTAGAATTTGGAACTCCGAAGTGATTCTCGAGGCCATTTCAACTCCAAGGATTCCAACTGATCAGATCCCAACTGTGTCTCAAATATTTTCTAAGGTGGAAGATTCCAGAAACCAGAAACAGAAATATTGCTGCTGCTTGTTTTGGTGGAATTACTCTCTCCAAAAGGCTCCCAAAATCGGTCAAACCTATCATCAGGATATCTGTTGAACCCACAAATTGGACATTAGAAGGGGAAAAAAGTGGAAAGCGCTTTGTAGAAAGAAGTTAGTAATTTAACACTTAAAATGTAGCAAATCCAATTTATAGTTGTCGATAACTTGATTATAAAATTCTGATTTCTGTGCTGCAAATTTATTCATAAGTTTCTTTCAGTACCCCGTAATCTATGAGTCGTTCATTTACTTTCAATAAAGTTTCTATCAAGGATCATTGCTGCTTTTGTTTTTCTGGTGAAGAGGATAATTATTCCTTGACAGGGACCACTGAATTTTGAGTATAGAACGATGACGCATTGCAAAGAAACTTTATGCGTTTAGCTTAAGGTAGCAGTTTTAACTTAAGACCAGGTTGCTTAACCACTTGAAATCTAGTAAACTCCACAATCACATAAAAACATCAAACAAGCATAATTTGATAAAGGCAATTAAGTTTCACTACAGATGGCATCGAAAAGAAAGCAACAATACATCTCTTACTGACCGAATGGTAGGTCCAGAGTAGCCAAAACTGTGCCTTGCAACCAGATTGAGCCCAAAGCTGTTAAAATCGGTGGCATTGTAAAGGGAATCACCCAAGGTCACAAGCTCTATAGCCGATATAAACGGGTCGGAATCCGTATTAGTATTTGACCCGATACACACACTCATGGTTTTTCCCTGAGCTGGGAAAACCCCCTCGTGGAAGGTGAAATTCCCATTTGCATAGTCCTCTGTGGTGTTAACCACGCTCCAGAGAGTCCCATCCACCATCTGATCAAACGCCGGTGGGGAAGGATGCTTGGGGCCGTTAATCCCTCCATAGAAATATGTCGTCCTCACCATGTATCGTGTTCCGAGGAACACGGGAAAATTGTAGCAATGTTTCTTGACTCGAAGGGGGAAGGATCGAACGGTGGACAGAGTAAGATCTGGAAGAGAGGTGGTCACGTTCTTGGGCGTCCCGGTTGAAATAAAATCCGCATCCGGCAGCCATACGAGACCGCCGATATTGAAGGACGATGTAGCACCACAATCAACCAGAAAACCTGCGAATGACATGAATTTCTCAGGAACCCTCCATACAAAACCGAATACGAACAAAAAGAACCAGTCTTGTGACCATACCTTTGGGGGGTGTCTGTGAGGAAGTGAGGGTGAAGAAGAAGGGCAGGAAGAGAAGAAGGTAGAGGAAACGCATGATTAAATGACCAAGTTTGGCATGAAACAGATTGAATACGAGTGGGTATTATTGGATTTTGTGATAGAATATACTCATGGGTGCGAGGGGTTGCTGGGTTTGAACTTGGAAGGCAGATGTGAGCGAGTCATGCGATGAATGAATAGTGGGGAGGGAAGGGGACCGAGAAAGAGACGATGGAGTTGGGGGAAGGAGTAAAGAAAATAATTGACCTTGACTAGGCGACGCGGGAAAAAACTTTGAGACGGTTAGGCCAGTCGGATTCCAAGAGGCGGCAAGCGGCCCTTGTTGGGTGGCCGAGGGTGGTTAGTGCAAATGGCATTTAAGGGACGGGGTCTCAAATCTCAATTAAGGTTGACTTTTTGACTGTTTTACTTTATTTCATTTTATTGGCCAGGACTGTTTTATTTTATCTTTCGGACTTGGCAGTTGGTTTGAGACCAATGATTAGGAATAGTATCGGTTTAAAATATAAATTCACACAGATTAGAAAAAAAAGTTAAATTACTTAAATTTATAAAAAATTTATATTATTTTTTAATATTATTCTTAATAAATATAATTTTTAAAATAATTTTTTATGAATTAATTAATAATAAAAATAAATTAAAAAATTATTAATATTTTTTATTTAATCTAAAGAGAACTTATATTTTAATTAAAAAAATATTTTAAAAGAAAACTTATATTTTAAATTTAAAGGAGTAATGAATTATTCATCCATTCGTTAATATAAGAGATAAAATATAAAATTATATAAAATAAAATAATAAATAATAATAAATTTTTTAGAATAAAAAATAATAATATATTTTTTTAGAATATAAAATAATTTCTAAACATATCCTTATTTAATATTAATAAATTTTACATTATCCAATTAATATAAATAAATTATATTAAAAAATATAATCTTAATTAAAAATATTTTTAAAATAAATTATTAAATATATCAGATAAATTTTACATGCACCTTATATTTTAAACAATTATGACAGAGTATTGTGAAGATAGATACTGTTAAAATATTAGTAGTTCACATTGGATTCAAAAATATATTTGTAGTACACAAAAATGTGAAAATTTGGTCAACAAAAACACTGGATAAAAAATATATTAGTAGTACACAAAAGAGTGAAAATTTGGTCAACAAAAAATCATTAGATGGCAGTCTTTTTATTTTTAAATTCTTGTTAGGTCATGTATAAAAAAAAATGTATACTTATATTCTACAAATCAAATTTTAAAAGTAATAAACATTCGTGACTTGAATTTATAAAAAAATTTTAAGGGCCAAAAGAATTAATTAAAAAAAGTATAATTTCTTTTTTTAATTAATCATTCCTTTTTTTTATTTAACTTGATTTAAATTTGAAAGCTTTGAAATGAACAATTAATTTTTGAAGAGAATGTGATTCTTTTTATAATAGATTTTAAAGGTTTCGAAAATTATTAAATTTGGATTAACTAGATTCTCTCTATTTTTTTCTTGGTTGGACAATGGATTCTCTCTTTTTAAAAAGTTGCGCTTCTTGCCTGTTCCTCTCTAAACTAAAAGCAATCCATTGGATTGCTCCTGCGCGGCATTCTACAAGCCATGTGGCATAAAAGATTGAAGTTTCTGACTTATGAATTGTAGGGTCAATTAATTTTATACATATAATAATTATACGGAGCATTTCAGCAACATTTTCCTCTTCTACTACTTACTCCATTTGATTTAAGGAATTTTAGAGGAAACAGAAGAAAAGGGGAGAAAATTTTTTTTATCCTATTTGAAAGAATAAAAGATATAGGAAAGATATATATACTAATCAATAATATTTTTCTACTGAGAGAATGAGAAGGAGATACACTAAGTGGATGGAATAAAGTCACTCGAACTTTTTTCTCTGTTTCATCGTAGAAACACTCCGAAAAAAATAAGAGGAAGAGTGAGAGCGTTCCCGAGAGGAAGAGAGAGAGCGTTACTGAGAGGAAGAGTTAGAGCGTTACATTTTCTAAGAGAGTCAGTTATATAGAAAAGAACGTTCCATCAGATACACGTACGCACACACGATCACTTAATTTTCTCTACTGTGCGGTGTGTATGGGAACGGTTAACATTAACCGTTCCCTCCTTCTCATTCATAATAAAAAATAACAAACCCTATTTTTCTTATTTGGGCTTGGGCCTTTTAGGCTCTTAATCTCCACCCATCAAGGGTGTATAATGCAACCCAACATCTTCCACTCATACTTGATGGGTTAACCTTTTACAATTCTTCCTTTCCATTTCATACTAAGTGCTCTACCGTGACCACATGGACATGACGTTTGTAATTAGGTATTCTTATACTAGAAATCCTTCTCAAAGACCAGTACAGAATCACCTTATGTATTTCGCATTTATCTTGTTTATGTATTATGCTTTGAATGTCCTAGATTTACCCATATACGCTTTCATCCATGACAAATCTAATCCCTCATAAGTTTTTACATAAACTTAGATTATCTTACTCTTGTATACTTGGTGTCTACGCTTAAGATGTTAACATTATAACTTCTTAACTGACATGTCTTCGACACCAATATAAGTGTGTATATATTCAGATAATCTTTCTTTCATCCATATTTCATTTCAATATGAAACAATTGCTTTCATAGCATAATACATTTTGATCGAATTTATCATGACCATTGGATATATGCTAAAGTAGCTAACATTGAATCATTTTCCATGAAAATGTCAAAGTCATAAGGACATTAATGAGAAGATTTATTCCTCTCAAGGACTAACACAGTAATGAAGCAGAGATCTATTCACTTGCTTCTCAATTGCGGTTTTAAAACATATGCAGTATGAATTGCATTTTACGGTGTTACTCTTATCATATAAGAGCGTATGTCGATTTTGGTTTGTTGTTAACACCTACAGATTTAAGTTCAGACACATACAATGTCTAACCCGAATTCTACCAATGCTTCCACTTATCATGACGTCTTTATTGGAGAATTCATCATCTGGTTACATGTATTATGGATTATGGGTATCCATAATTCAATCCAAATTTATATTTATTGGATTTCATCACGACCTATTCTCTTCTTTTGTCGGGGCGACTTATTTTGTATTGTTTAACTGTCATATATACCCTCTTGCAGATTTACCAGTGAATACAAAAGATGTCTCATCTTTGCCTATTCTCCATGAGTGTCAAAGGCAGTTGCTCGTGTGAGAAAGTTAACCTTATCAACATGTACGATATACTAGACATTGTATATTTTCATAAATATATGTACTCAAATGACTCAATTATAGAAAAATGCACTTAATTTTATTCATATAATTGATCATTACAGAGATTTGTGTTACATCATATCCTACGAATACCAAGTGATTTTACATGATCAACATATATATATCTCTAGGTATTAGCTTGGTAAGGGGATCAGCTATCATTTGACGTGTAGGAATATGGCGAATTGTAACACTTTTCTGTGCTATAGCATCTCTTACAAAATTATACTTGGTGTCTATGTGCTTTGTCTTACTATGATACTTGGAATCTTTGGTATAGGCTATGGCAGCCTCACTATCACAATTTATCAAAATAAGATCCAATTTATCACCAATGATCCCCAAGTGTTTTATAAATCTCTTCAACCATACTGCTTCTTGCATTGCTGCAGAACATGCAATGGACTCTACTTCCATGGTAGACAAAGCAATACAAGTCTATTTCTTGCTACACTAAGATATAGCTCCATTGTTTAGCAGAAAAACATATCCAGAAGTCGATTTGTACTCATCTAGATCTCCTCCCCAATTTATATCGGAGTATCCTACCAAGCGTAAATTGCTTCCTTGATAATATAGGGCATAATCTGCTGTGCCTTGCAAATATCTCAGGATTCTCTTCACAGCTTTCCAATATTTCAGTCCAGGGTTTGACTGGTACCTGCTGACCAAACCAATTGCATAACATATGTCTGGTCTCGTACATATCATAGCATACATTAAGCTACCAACCGCATTGGAATAAGGGACCTTTTCCATCATCTTCTTTTCAGACTCTATCTGAGGACACATGTCTGGACTTAGATATTCTCCTTTTGAAATAGGGGTATCCATATGTTTACAGTTTTTCATGTTGAATCGCTCAAGAATTTTCTCAATGTAATTTTTCTGAGAAAGGGATATTAATTTTCTTGGGCGATCTCTATGGATTTTAACTCTCAGTATATAATCAGCTTCACCCATGTCTTTCATTTCAAAATTTGAAGATAGCCATTCTTTGATAGCTATAATCGATTTTAGACTATTTTCGGCTAATAGTATATCATCCACATAGAGGGATAATATCACAAGATTCTTTTCAAAACTCTTGATGTATACACAGTGGTCCTCGTCTATCATATGGAAATTGTACGAGGTTATAGCTTGGTGAAACTTTAAATATCACTGTCTGGATGATTGTTTAAGTCCGTAAATGAACCTTCTTAGTTTGAAAACTTTATTCTTTTTCCCTTTTTCAATGAAACCCAATGGCTGTTGCATATAGATTTTTTCATCCAATTCACCATTTAGAAATGCGGTTTTTACATCCATATGATGTAATTCTAAATTTAAACTTGCTACTATTGCCAGAATTAGTCTTATGGAGTTAAAACACGCAACAGGTGAAAAAGTATCTTCATAATCTATACCTTCCTGTTGAGTATACCCTTTTGCCACTAATCGAGCCTTGTATCGTTCAATCGATCCATCTGCATTTCTTTTAATTTCGAGAACCCATTTATTCCCAATTGCCTTACGTCCAGATGGAAGATTAACCAAATCCCAGACTTGGTTTATCCTCATTGAATTCATTTCCTCTTCCATTGCTTTCTTCCATTCATTACTAGCAGGGCATTATAAAGCTTCATGTATTGAACTAGGCTCATCATAATCTTGTGAGGTAACTATAAATGCAGTCCCTTCTATTAGGAAACGTCTCTTTGGTACACTTTCTCTATTACTTTTTCCCAATGGTATCTCTTGTAAGTTGTTCTGTTCTAGAACAGAATTTTGCCCTGGTCTTTGTGAGCTCCCACTCAAATTAAGAGGTTGAGGTATATAAACTTGTTCCTTAGTTTCTTCATGTATCTCATAAAGAGATACTGTACGATCAACTTCACCCCTGCTAGGAAATTCATTTTCTAGAAATGTTGTATCTCTAGATTCTATTTCAGTCACACTTCCATCCTGGTTTTCTCCAATGAAAACGTAACCCTTAGATTATTCAGAGTATCTAATAAAGATACATTTCTTCCCTCTTGGACCTATCTTTCCATATTTGTGGGAATGATCATGGACATAAGCTGCTGACCCCTAGGGTTTTAAAATATTTAAATTCGGCTTACGATTTGTCCATTACTCACAAGGTATTGATGTGACCGATTTTAAGGGCACATGGTTAAGTATGAAGCTGCTATTAAAATTGCATCTCCCTAATACGAAATGGGTAGATTGGCTTGTGCCGTCAAGGACCTAACCATGTCTAGTAATGTTCTATTTCTTCTTTCGGCTACACCATTTTGTTGTGGGGTGCCAGGGATTGTAAGCAATGTTTTAAAAACCAAACCGGACATCAAACCGAAAATGTTATCGAGTCACGGTTTTAACGGTTCAATGGTTGGACCGGCGGTCGAACCGGTGACGTAATAATTATGTAAAAAATCATATTATATGTAATAAAAAAGATATATAACCACGTCAATTGATTAAAATTATATAAAAGTTTGATATATAAAAGAATCATAATGTATAAACTTATGCATTACATTAAATTTGTCAAATGCTTCATAAGTTTATACAGGGGCGGACGCAGAATGTTTACTTTAGGGGGGCCAAATTATTTTCTTATAGATAAGGAATATTATTAAAAAAATTAGAATATGTAAAAATCATATTTTTAATACATTTTTTTATGTATAATATTATATATTGACAATTTAAAAAATATTATGATAGATCTTTAAATTTTATACTTCATTTAATATGATAAGTGTGTAGTATATACAAATATATGTTTGTGTATTTCCATATTATGCAAATACAAAAATATTAGGAGGGACCAAACTATAAATATATGTATCTTTGGGAACAATTATATAAAAAAACCAAACAAAATGTATTAAATGGGGGAGGGGATGAGGGGGGCCACAGCCCCCCAACACTCAACGTGTGTCCGCCCCTGAGTTTATAATATATTATAATAGTTTATACTCTTTCAATTCCATATTATAAGGTAATTAGTAAAATTTTTTTGTTTCATATTATAAGGTAATATGAACTTATTTGTCATTTTCGTTTCTCATTAATTTAATGTCTAAAAGGGATTTTTTTAAGCAATGAAAATGAGGAATATTAATAATGTTTAATAGGGATAATTTTTTTTTAATATCTAAAAATGTAAATCATGTTTAAATAATAAAAATGAGGAGTATTAATAGTCTTTAATAGGAATAAAAAAGGTTTTTTTAAAAAATATTTTTAATATTGTAAAATAATAATATTTAATTAATTTATAAAATAAAAAAATCATATATAAAAAACCGGCTGATTCTCATGGAACCATTCCGGTTTCCGACTCAATCACCGGTTTGATCCGGTTCAACCACGAAAACGGTTCAAACCATCAAAATGAGCCGGTGTAGTCTCCGGGTAGTGGTCCAACCGTCTGGTCCGGTCTAGGTTTCAAAACACTGATTGTAAGTTGCCTTACTATTCCTTTTTCTTCACAGAGCTCTTTGAATTGATCCGATAAATATTATTGTCCACGATTGGTCCTTAATGCTTTGATTTTCTTGTCCATTTGATTTTTGACTAAGTTCATGTATCGTCTAAAACATTCTAGTGCTTCAGATTTATGCGACATCAAATAGACATAACCAAATTGAGAGTAATTATTAATAAAAGTGATAAAGTAAATAGCTCTATGTCTTGTCCTCACACTCATAGGACCACAAACATCTGAATGGATTAATTGCAACGGAGTTTCTGCCCTAGTTTCAGTTCCAAATGGTTTTCTAGTTGCTTTACCAGTCAGAGAATGCTCACACAAGGACATTTCCATTTTATCAATTGTACCTAGCAATCCTTCTTTAGCTAGTTTAATCATTCTATTTTGATTAATATGTCATAGTCTAGCATGCCAAGTATTCATATCAACATTTGAATTGGAAGAAATTGCAAAGCAATCATGCATATAAAAATCACCAACAATGTCCATTACAAAGAACTTCTTTGAAAGAAAAGCTGAACCATAAAAGGTTGTCCTTAACGAAATGTTTGCTACCTTACCATGAAAATTTACATTAAACCCATAAATTAATAAGCAGGAAATAGAAACTAAGTTTCGTCGGATGTCAGGTGCATGGAGTATATCATAGAGGATCAAGGTTTTCCCACCTCACAAAGTTAATTTGCCGGTTCCTATGCCTTTCACATCAATTCTCATGTTATTACCAACATAAAGCCACATGCTTTGATTAGGCAACCGACTGTACTCTGCAAAGGATCCTCGATCCCTGCTCACGTGGTCTGTGGAGTCTGAGTCAATTATCCAAGAAGAAGAAATAGTTTTTATTAAAAAAATAGTACTTGAAACATAAGACATATGTGAATTAACATAATTCACTAATACCTTTTCATGTTCATTTTGCTCAGGGCAATCCCTTGCAAAATAACCTATTTTTAGGCAGGAATATCACTTAATCTTACTCAGGTCAGTCTTCTTCTTTTTTTTGCCTTTCTTTCCTATTTTCTTAAAAGGTTTCTTTCTCTTTTTAAATTTCAGGCCATTCTTCTTACCCTTTCTCGAAATTTTCTTACCCTTTTTTGAATTCAGCTTAGGGTTAGAAAGTCCTGCTTCTGTAGTCAGATAGGCTTGTCCAGAGGCTCTGTAGGCCTCTAAACGTTCACCTTCAAGTTCCAGGTGTTTTGCCACATCACTGAAAGTGTTGATATTCTCATTATGGGTCAAGTTGATTTTCATGTGCTCCCAGCTTGAAGGGAGTGATCCTGGATTTGCTGTTCATCAGACAATTCATGCCCAGCTTCCTTCAATTCTCTGATCATGCTGGTCATCTCTCGTAGATGCTGTTTCATAGGAGTGTTAGGCCTTAACTTATAAGTATCAAACTTAATTGTCAACCTTCTCAGTTTGGTGGTAGAGGTACCTCCAAACTTATCCTTTAATGTTGTCCACATGGCTTGTGTAGTTGAATATTTCTCATATTCACACATTACGTCATTGGCCATAGTGCCCAGCATAGTAATATGTGCTATGCTGTTCTTCCTTTTCCAAGCCATGTAGACCTCTTGGTTTCTCCTATGTTGAGCAGTGTTGCTGGCTTCAGGTTATGCCATAACTATAATCAGTGGCTCTACAACATCTTGTTCTTCCAATATATATGAAACATTTCGGTGCTAGATGTCCCAATTGTCCCCATTTAGTTTGTCTTCCTTGTTCAGCTCAGCAATTATACTCTTGGTCGCCATTCTCAAATCAGTTACTAGACTATCCCACATAAAGAATTTTTATTATTGAGCTGGATTAAAGAATATATTAATAAAATATACATGTAGCACAATACAATATACAATGTCATATACTTGTATTATTTTTTATTAGAATAATAATAATTCCATTAGTTCCATGATCAGGAGATCACAAGTGTATATCCCATCACACGGATGCTAGTGTTACCACTATTTTCTATTAAGATTTTAATATAAGTACTTGAAAAATTAATTCTAAAACAAAAACTTGTATTTTGAGAGCTCCCACTCAAATAAAGCATATATTAAGAACAAAAAAAATATTAAATTCATACAAGAACATAGTCATTGTACAAAAAATTAATAAAAAAATCCCATATATAAATTAAACAGGAAAACAGAAATCAATAATTTTCCTCTTAAGAGTGCGATTCAATATTTTCATGGCTCTATTAATCGTATCGACCCAAGTATAATCTGAATATTTCTTATTTTGTGTATTCAAATCTTCTCTTAACTTAATTATGACGTTTGCGAAAAACTCAGCATCTTCCATATTCACTACAAAATATGAATACTTCACAAGAATTGGATACAGACCTTTCAAATGTTTTATTTTAGTTACATCCATATTTGCTACGTCTTGGACTACATAGTGGGTAAAGGGTTGGACTACTTCTTGATCTTCAATTTTAGGCTCTTCAAAAATAATTTCATCTTCTTTTGGCTCATTTGGATCTGTATGCACTTCTTGAAATTCCTCAAAATTTTCTTCTTCTTCTAGAAATTCCTCATCAGGATCTTTATCAAAAAGTTCATCCTCTGGAATGAGTTCTTCCAAATACTCATAATTTGGAGAACCATATTCAACTATTTCAGTGCTTTCATAATTCTCTAGCTTCATTATTTTTACCTTCAATAAAATAGTAGGAATTATTAAAATAATTTTAAAATTTTAAAATAAAAAAATATATATTATGTACTGAAATAACTCTAAACAGATCCAAAATTACCTTAAAATTAGGTAAATAGTATATCAAATGAAGATATCAAATTTAGGGATTTTTAGAAACAAACCGTGTCTCAAAATATCCCTGGACGCGCCCTCACGTGCCCTAAGAAACCAGAAGAAAAAAAACTAGAAAAAAATAGGAAAAAAAAATCCCAGGATAGTGCATTTAGTACACGCGTCGTCGTGGGGGCAGAAACCGGCTAGACACGCCGGTTCTCTATTTTCCACACGCTGTCCTCTTGCTGATGGTATGCTCCACGTGGCCAAATCACGTGCTAACGGCCTCACGCGCCATGTCAGCGATCCCTTTCTTCTTTTTTTTTTTAACATAAAAAATTTTCATTGGTTCAGTCTTCTTCGGCCCAAATTTTTTTTTTGTTTTTTTATTGTATTTTATTATTTTTTTTATTGGTCCGGTCTTCTTCAGCCCAAAGGTTATTGTTTTTTTTATTATAGCCCAGTCCGACATTTTTTGAGGTTTTTTTTTTCAAAATAGGCAAAACTACATGTTGTTTATGTCATCCCTAGCCTCCAGACGGGTCAACCTGACCCAGTGATGGACCCGCATACCCACCACCGTATTTTACCATTTTCTCCTTCGTTTGACGTTCGTTTGAGGTGATTTTGGTGTCCTTTTTCTTGTCTCGTCCTTCTCTACACAATGGTGATCTCCTTTTGTCCAAGAAATCACAATTCAAGTAAACCTAATTTTTTTTAAGTTTTCTCCGCATATTCACATCATTTTTTGCTATTTTTTCTCTCATCTAGTATTCATTTAACGCGATTTCAATGACCTTTTCTTCATCTCTTCATTCTCTACACGGTGGTGGTTCTTTTTTATTCAAAAGGAAATGATTACAAAGAACCCAAAATTTGAGTTCACTGTATGTATGGTATATATATATATTTAAAAAATAAAAAATAGTACCCCTTATTCAGAGTTTGCATTTAATGAGCACAAACAATATTTAAAATAAAACAAAAAATATATATGTATAAGTACTCATTTAAGACCGAATGCTAATTATTCAAACTCAGAGCAGTAAATAATAATTGTCAAAAATTAAGCAACGGAATTTATTTGCCTAGAAATCGAATCAGGCCCTGATGCCAATGAAAGAATAAAAGATATAAGGAAGATATATATACTACTTGAGAATGTTTTTCCATTGAGAGAATGAGAAGGAGATATGCTAAGTGGATAGAATAAAGTCACTCGGACTTTCTTCTCTATTTCACCGTAGATACACTCCGGAAAGAATCAAGAGGAAGACTGAGAGCGTTCTTGAGAGGAAGAGAGAGAGCGTTACCGAGAGGAAGAGTTAGAGTGTTACATTTTCTAAGAGAGTCAGTTATACAGAAAAGAACGCTCCATCAGATACACGTACACACACATGATCACTTAATTTTCTTTACCGTACAGCGTGTGTGGGAATGGTTAACATTAACTGTTCCCTCCCTCTCATTCATAATAAAAAATAACAAACCCTATTTTTCTTATTTGGGCTTGGACCTTTTGGGCTCTTAATCTCCACCCATCAAGGATGTATAATGCAACCCAACACTATTTTTTTCTTAAACCAAATAAGAGGATGGAGCACTTTTTCTCATATTCTTAAACAGGAATGAGAGAAAGGGATATAAGTAAAAATATTTATTTTTTTATTTAACTTAAAAAAATAGGATGTAAAATTTTTTCTCCCCTGCCATTCCCTCCAAAATCCCTCGAATCAAGCGGATTAGTGTTTGCTTTTGTTGGCTAATTATAGAAGCAATGTTCCCATATATTGTGAAATGGAAGAATATGCCATTCATCTAAGAGGCTTCGGGAGGTTCAACAAGAAGCCCCTACAACAACTTTGATAGATGATGATTTAACGAGGCCAAGTTTGGGTGGGTGCTTCTTCTCCATTCATCTTGTCGATTTGAATGTAGAAATTTGGAGGAAAAAACACTCTCTAAATCAAGTCCTCAATTTACCGTAAGCAAAGCCTCTCTTTTTTATTGGATTCAATAAAAAATTCTTGAGAAAGTGATCCGTGTCATTTAACAAAGACACAAAATGGGCCTTGGTCTTTTTTAAAACAAAGACAGGCATAAAATGGTCTACATCATTTTGGGAGGTCTATTTTAGGCCATCTGAGTTTACCTGGGATGGCTGGCGCTTTTCATCTTAAAAGTAAGCAGAACGGACTCATATGAAGCAGTTTGCATTATTTACAATGTTTGAAGTTTGAAGCAGCATTCTTTATATTTTTTATATTTTATATTAAAATATTATGGACTGTATTTATGGTTAATTTAATTTTCATTTTTTTTATTTAAACATCGTTCATCAAACAAATACATTAAATTAAACTATTTATATATTTCTTGAAGCATATATGAATAAAAATTATGATTAAAATTAAATATACAGTTCAAAAATAAAATACATACTTATATTTTAAGGGAAATCTTTAGCATTCTCATAAAAAACCAAAATTTCTCCTAAAGATGATTCAATTTTAACGGAGATGGACCAAATAATATTATTAGTGTCTGTAAATTTTTTTGTAAAGTCATTGTTAATTAATTAATTTATTTTTTTGGTGGGAAGTCAATGTTAATTTAGTTTAATAAAATTTTTGTCCAACAATAAGAAAAAGCTGGCTGCCATAGGCCCACAATTATCCCAAGGCACAATCATGAAGGCTCTCAATTTTTTTAGTGGGTCCAGTTCATGAACCCACAAACCAAGCACGCGCACGTTAGCAAATTACTACTTTCTTTAACACCCCGATTGATATATAGAAATTCTTTGGGACGGAAATGGAAATAGAAAGAGATTTCTAATATAAGCATGTTTGTTAGACATAAATTTTGATTCCCCAAAATTCAAACTCTAGCAAGATAGCCTAAATTGGAGTCATTTCTTTTTTTTTTTATACAAAGAGAAAGTGAGTAAAAATTAAAAGAAACAACAAAGAAAGAAGCTACCCATCACCCAAGCTTGCTACAAAGTTGCTGTAATCAGCCGAATGAACAAAGTGCAGGCCTATAGGTTTTTCCAAAGCATGCTTAGCCAAACAATCAACTTCTTGATTATGTTCTCTCTGAATAAAGCCCAGGTCCACTGTCCAATCATGAAGCAGCATATTACGACATTCTTGAATTAAACTCCAATGCTCATGTAGATCACCATTCCCATCTTTCAGCAAACCAATCATCTCTAAACAATCACTTTTGATGCATATCTTTCGATGTCCTCCATCCCAAGCTCTCTTGAGGCCAAGAAGACAAGCCCATAGCTCTGAAGCAAGTGGGTCTCCCTCCACTAGATGAAACATAAATGCTTCTAGTACACCACCTTTATCATCTTTGATAATACCTGCACAGGCTGCTGTACCAGTAGTATGGGCATAGGCTCCATCGACATGTACTGTTACCCATCCATCCCTCATCATCACCGGTCTCTCATTCTCCTTCCTCACTCCACATATGTTCACATTTCTCAAACCCATCCTTACTGCGTTAAAGTTGAGCACTATACATTTTGCTCTTATGATAACCTCTTTGATACTGATAGTAGAATCGTCAAAAACTTTTGCATTCCTACGTTTCCACAGAAGCCAGCATGTAGCCACAAAGAGCTCTTTCCAATGCTTCTCATCTTTACTCACATTGGCATTAATATTTAAGCAACACCAGTCCCAGAGGTTGCAACTAAAAAAGTTGGAGACTGTACTCGGTTTGATGAGAGCCAGCCAAAGGACCCTCGTTCCAGCACAGCCACGCAGTATATGAAGGGAGTCTTCAATACGGTTTTGACACCACACACAAGTGGTTGAAGTACCGATACCACGACGTATTCTTTCCTCATTAGTTAAAAGTCTATTATGCATGGTGAGCCAAAAGAATGATTTACAACGCTGAGGGAGGTTAAGTCTCCATATCTTTTTCCAAATTGGATTAGCAACACTATTGTCATTGGTGAGAAGAATATATGCCAACTTGAGAGTGAAATTTCCATGTTTCTCAAGTTGCCATGTAGCTGTAGGTGCGCCATCAGTACTGGCTACTTGTTCTGCTCCTCGTAATACTTTACTCCAAGTCTCCTTAATACCCTTCCATAACTGTGATCCCGACCTAGTTCTCTTAATATTGGGTATTAAATCATCCCCACAATGATATTTGCTTCTAATGACTCTTGCCCAGAGGGCATCTTTCTGTCTTATAAGCCCCCATCCAGCCTTCATCATGAAAGCCCTATTTTGAAGTCGTGCATGTCTAAGCCCCAATCCGCCCCTATTCTTTTCCTTGCAAACTTCATTCCAATCCACAAGGTGGATTTTCCTATTCTTGTTTGATGAACCACAAAGGAAACCTCGGGCCCTCTTATCAATCTCATCACAAGTTGTCAAAGGGAGCACACAAGTCTGCATAACTTGCACCATTGAAGTAGTAAGAGTATGGCGCCCAGCAAGAGAAATTGTACTAGCCTTCCAATTACTCAGTTTAGTTTTCACTTTATCCACCACATATTGATAAGTGTTTTTTTTTACCCTTTCGTGATGCAAAGGAACTCCCAAATACTTACCCAGATTCTGAGTACTTGGAAATCCCAATTCTTCACTAAGTTGTCTTACATGTGTGTGGTGGACATTATTAGAGAAAAATACACGTGTTTTGCTCATACTTACCTTTTGGCCCAATAAATTACAAAAATCTTCTAAACACTTTTTAATAACCTCCACTTACTCCATAGATGCCTCCACAAAAAGTATAAGATCATCAGCAAAGAATAAGTGAGAAATTGACAGCCCTTTTTTTGTAAGGTTAATAGGCTTCTAGTTACCATTGTGTATCTCCTCCTGTATCAAGTGAGCCAACTTCTCAATACAAATAACAAAAAGATAGGGGGAAATTGGGTTACCTTGACGTATGCCACATGTGGGAGAAAATTCCTGAGATTTGCTACCTTCCCACAGAATCTACATCACAGAAGAAGATATACACTGGCAAATGACATTCACCAAAAAGGAAGGAAGCTTTAATTCCTTAAGATAGTCCAATATGAATTTCCATCGAAGCCTATCATAAGCCTTTTCTAGGTCAATTTTTATAACTATAAAACCCTTCTTCCCCTTCATATTCTGCATGGAGTGAATAGCCTCTTGTGCAATAATAATATTATCTAAGCCCAGTCTTCCTGGAATAAATCCATATTGTTAGGAGAAATAATAGTAGGAAGGATTTTTTTTATATGATTAGCGGCCACCTTAGTGATAGCTTTGTAAACCACATTATAGAGACTTATAGGACGAAAATCACGAATAGTTTTCGGTTGGTCCTTCTTGGGTATGAGAACAATTAAAGTACTATTAATTCCCCCAATCTAAGAAGGATCCCGGAAAGCCTCCTACACAAAAGAAATGATGGATTCCCCTACATGCTCCCATTCACTTTGATAAAACAAAGCATTTAAACCATCCGGTTCTGGGGATTTGAGAGCACCCATACCAAAGATAGCCTAGCGAATTTCCTCCCTCGTGACATTAACTCCTATTTCCTCCATCAAATCCATATCAACCCACAGGTAAGAGAAAAAGCTAGACTGAGCCACCTGAGTATTCCCTTCTTCACAAAATAAAGCTTCGTAATAAGCTAAAGCAATGTTTTTGATCTCTTCTTGTTCAAAAATCCATTCCCCCGCTTCATTTTGGATAGCTTCAATCCTGTTTCTCTTTCTTCTAGCATTCATCCTTGCATGAAAATATTTTGAGTTCTTATCCCCCATGGAATACTAATCACATTTAACCTTTTGAGCTCACATAAATTCCTCTTGAGTCAAAATTTCTTCTAGCTCCCTCCATAAATTGTGAAGAAGTGAGTCCATAGATGTCTTATTAAAGCAACTATGGGAGAAATTGTTAATCCCTTCCAGTCTATTGAGCACGTGTCTCTTTTTCCTCCCTAAGAAACCATACACCTCTCGACTCTAAGTCTTTATCTCAGAAGTAAAATGGTTTATATTCTCAATCCAGTCTTAGTCACTATGCCACCCTTATTTCATAAATTCATTAAATTTTTCATGTAGCTCCCAAGATGCCACAAAATGAAATGGAGCATTTCTGGGAGAGCTTTGACTCTCATGATCACCAATATGCAAATAAATAGGCCTATGATCAGATTTAAAAGGCAAATGGAGCACAGAAAAGTTGGGGTACGCATTAAGAAAATTAGAGTTAATAAGAACCCTATCTAGATAGCTTTCACTGCCTCCTCGTCTCCATGTATAGTAGGGGCCCTGACATCCCAAATCAGTGAGATATAACTCTTCCACCTAGTTGGAGAAATCTCGGTCAATAAAGGTACATACACGTATCATGGATCGTCTATCTTGGGTCAATAAGGTCCCATTAAAATCTCCTCCTAGACACCATGATCCATGGATCGTACTGCTGACAGCTTTGAGAGCACTCCATGCCATCCTCCTTTTGATAAGATTAGGACTCGCATAAACAGCTGTTAAAAAGGATTTAGAAAGCCTCTCATTAAGACATAAATGAACAAACTGCTCATGAACACTCAATACCTCGAACTTCCATTTACCATTGTTCCAAAACACCCACAAGCCACCACTAAATCCTTGAGTATCCACAATTTCAAAATTATGAAAGCCAAGCTTTTTAGCAATATTCCAAGCCTTGTCCTCACTCATACGGGTCTCCAAAATAGCAAGAAAATCAAGATTATGTTTTTTTGATAATTCCCAGATTAAACCTGGAAATGATTTAGACTCGGTACTTCGACTATTCCAAAACATAAAATTCATGGGGAAACATTTTGAAGGGGTGCTTTACTTTTAGGCCCCCGAGAAACATTAACCATCCCCTCACCTTGTTCCCTCACTTTAACCTCTGCCACCATGGTTTCCATATTTTTAAGTCCATGTTCCACAGCCATTGACGTCTTCTCTTCTTCATTATTCAACTCATTACTCTCCATCAATGTCTGCTCCTCTCTCTTTGGGTCATTATTGTGATCCTCTTCTTGGTTCATCAAGACACTAAATGGATTTTGAGAATTCAAAAATCCACCTTGCGTTACTTTGTGTCCTTCAGGCCTAATTGAAAAGGAGTTGGGCCCATGCTGTTGGTTCTCTTTCCCTCTTGGTATAATGCTACCTACTTTCCTTCTCACATGGTCAACTGGAACCCACTCCCTCCTATTGATGATTTCTTTCCTGAAGTTGTGGGATTCATTGCTGGGACCTGGAACAAACTTTGCCTTTGAGATATGAATATTCAAATCAATATTACATTGACCCCTAGAATCTTTCGAAATCATCTTCTGATGCTGCACCTTCGTATTCTTGACCGTACTCCCCTCTCGTCTCATCGAAGTCCTCGGGTTTCCGTTTATTCTCTTAGATGGTCGTTGAACTAGATTTCTCAATCCGATCACCTCCGAAAATGGCATCTCCAACTTGCTGGCTTTCGTCAATTTCTTCTCAGTGTCACGGCCACGTTTCTGGGAATCAACATTCCTATCCCCTTCCTTCTTCTCTCCTCCCCTTCCCCCCTCTTGCCTTTCTTCTCATTGCACCACCATCTCTGAGGCATCACCGCCAATCTTCTCCACTTTCTTATTCAATTCTTGTTTCTCAGGGCACTCATCCCTACGGTGGCCGTATTTTCGACATCGAAAGCACACAAGATGCAGACCTTTATATTCAACATGACGCTCTTTCCCAAAAATCGAAATAGCTGGTTTCAGTCACTTTTTGAGATCCAATTCCACACATAGCCTTGCATATCTTCCTCTTGCAGTCAAGTATGTGACCGAGTCCACTTTAAGTGTTTTCCTAATCAGATTACCAATCTTGAACAGACTTTCTGCATTGAAAAATTCCAAGGGAAGAAGAGGAATCCTTACCCATGCCACTATTTTCCTTTGCGACTCCGCATTCCAGGGGTCAAAGTTGGGACGCCATCGTTGGACAAGAAGATAGTGATATGATACCATCCATGGTCCATCAAAATACACATAGTTCAAATCATCATCATTAATAAATGAGATCACAAAATAACCATTATCTATGTCTTTGACTTCACAAGCTTCTTTCATCTTCCATAGTTTCTTAAGGCTCGCCTTCATTCCCCATAAGGGTATCTCTTTTCCTAACAATTTAACCATTAGTGATTTTCGCCATGGGGCACACCAACGTTCATACTCCTCTTGGGTTACTACTAGGGTAGGAATAAGGTCATCATTATCATCCTCGTTTACCTCTGTCAAAATAGAGACCCCAACATTATTTTCTTTTCCATCTCCAAAAAAGTTACGTAATCCATCAATATGCTCGCGCCAAGCATCCTCGAAAATGTTACTCCCCCTACTGTCTAAAGAACAGTTGTCTGGACCTTGATCCTGCAGCTTCTCCTTGTACGACCTATCCTTCATGTTTCCACCCAACCCTCTTGACTCCTCGCTATTCGTTGTAGCATCTTGTCGTACTTTCTTCTTGTTTCTTTCCCTATCATCCCCATCCTCCATGCCTCCGCCACCCTCTCCTGACCTATCCTTCATGATGCTTTTCATATATCTTCCTGGTAAATACTTTTAGTTTTATAACATTTTGAGAAATAATTTTTTTCTCTTTATAGTAAAGTGATCAATTTCCTCATTGGATTCATTTCTTATCATGATGGAATCGGTGAAATTCCTGAGAATCCATTATTTAAGACCTCCTTGCCCTCTGCAACCCCCACCTGGCACTACCCTCACCTTAACATCACCCCCACCTTATTATTATTGCACCTCCACTGACTGGTTGTCTTCTTCTCCTCTTCCATGGCTTCTCTTCAACAGATCTGAAGTTTCCTTTAACCTTTGAAGCTCCCTCACTTATCGCATCTTAACCTCACTATTGTAGCTCCCTCAATGTCATTCTTTTTCTTCTCAAAATGATAGATGGATGTTTGACTCATTCTTTTTCTCCTAAGATCTGATCGCTAGACATTTGACGAAGGAAGAAGATAGTCGAAGAAAGATGGTAGACATTCTCTTTTTTATTCTTATTTTCATTTCCCTTCCTATTCTTATTCCATTAAAAACCATTCCAGTGTATCAAACGATAAGTAAACCTCCAACAAGCAAGAGTTTAATGACCAATTACTAAGGCTTGTTTGGTGTAATGTAAAGGGAATGAAAATATGAGAAAAATATGTACTTTATTGTCTGATACACATGAAAGGAATGGAATAAAGAATGAGCACTATATTTCAAGGCTTCTCATAATTCCATAGTTTTTTTTTTAGCCTGATCTCATAATTCCATAGTTGAAACTCAAGAAACACACCATACACTTTGGAATTAAAATGCAAAAGTCCAGAACATCCTTGGAGCTTGTATTCTCTCTCCATGGATTTGTCACAACATCAACTAGCAAACCATGAATCTTTACACACCATAGATGATGAGGACACAGGAGACGTAGATGAAGACCATGAATCTTTACACACCATAGATGATGAGGACACAGGAGACGTAGATGAAGAGAACCCACACTTCAAGCTAGCATGTGCTAGTGGTGGCTCTTGGATCTTGTTGCCAAATCCATCAAGAAACTCATATCCATTGCTGAATCTCCTTACTGTTATGCTCATTGTTCTACATCACGAATGATAATGCCATCGTCAATATCAATGGTAGCCCTTGATTATGACGATGTCATCCTCCAAGGCATTGAGTGGAGGAGTAATGGAGTGGTGGTGACGACAATAGAGGTGACTACAAAATCATGAAGGCCGCAAAAACATTATATTCTAGTGAGGACAATGGTTTGGTTGGAGGATGAGAAGGGTTTTTAAGTTTTTTGAATTATTTATTTCAAATAAAAATATTATTGTCATTTCATTTATTTAATACACATCAAATAAAAAATTGTGTCACATTTCATCTATTTTTTAATACACCTAATATACTTTGTCATTCATGTTGTCATTTCCATTTCTATTCTCACTCATTTAAAAATTTTTCATTACACCAAATGAGGCTTATAAAATAGGAGAGGGGTGCGTAGTGTTCATCTCCAGTACCGGAATGCGCCTCTCATCCGGCAATGTTAAGTAAAAAAGAAAAAGGAAATGAAAAATATAAAAACAGAGAGCTCAGAATTCAGAAAGGATGATTCATTTTCTTTTCGTTCTGGAATTCCCGGAATACCCCTCCGATCTGCCTTCTATTCAAATCCCAACTTTCATATCGGATCAGCCTTTGTCTCTCTCTAAATCCATTTCCAGCGCACACTGTGTCTCTACGAGGGACCCTTCTCCTTTCTATGGAGCTTCAAAAGCGCCAAGATCAGAGATTCCCTGAGAGGAAAGGCCAGAAGCGGAAGCTGGAGGAGGATTTCGAAGACGAGCGAGAGATCTCGGCGCCTCCCACCGGCGACGCCCGAGACGCCCTCCTCGCTGAGGTTACAACGCAGGTTGCAATCCTCGACTCCAATTTCTCCTGGCGAGAAGCCGATCGAGCCGCTGCTAAGCGTGCCACTCACGTCCTCGCCGAGCTTGCTAAGAATGGTAAATAAGTTCTCCTCAGAGCTTGCTCTGCGATCTCATCTTGCGTTGCATTTTATGTTTTTATTTGATTTTGATGAATTACGATGCTGTTCTTTTCTGTATATCTTTTGCATGTGTTTTTACCTGTCTAACGGTTTGAGATGGATGTTTGATGTCTGAAGAGGAAGTAGTGAACGTGATTGTTGAAGGAGGTGCTATTCCGACTTTGGTTAAGCATCTTCAAGCGCCGCCTTCGACTGACGGCGATCGTGGTCAAAAGCCATTTGAGCACGAGGTGGAGAAAGGGGGTGCCTTCGCTTTAGGACTTCTTGCCGTCAAGGTAAATTGACTTCTCTTCTTCAAAGTATGTTTCAGGAATTTACGAGGAAAAAAAATTTACGTTATACCTTGTCGCTTTTACTCATTTCACCTAGTATTCTGCAAGTTTTGAGGTAGACGCTGATGTTAACAGTGCTGCAAACTAACTGAGATTAAGATGTTACTTCCATCATAACGTCTATCATAGTTAGATGGCCAAAAGAAAATCCGTCTATTTCATATATTTGCTTCTTGAGAGTTAACTATGCTGCTTATGTCCTTGTGAATCCTTGAAAAACAGTTTATACTCTTAACTAAACACACCAAGTAAACGCTTAATTACGTGGATTGTTGCATTTGATCTTCATTACCTACACACTTCTTGCGAGACATTTTCGCCTGTATCAACAGCAAGCATCTGTTATATGAATATTTTGGTTGTAGTTACCGTTAAGTTTTGAAGATCCGTTTTTATATCTTCTGTTGACTTAACTGCGCTGAAATATAGACCTAATTATAGGATGTAAATACATGGATTCTATATATATGTATATATATATATATATATATTTTTTTTTGCACTCAAAATTTGCTATGAACACAAGCTTATCATTTTTAACCGGACTATGTACATTGTATGTATATAATTGCTAAAATCACCTTTTTATTTGAAATTTCTTCAAACAGCCAGAGCATCAACAACTAATTGTTGACAATGGTGCCTTAAAGCATCTTGTTGATCTGTTGAAGAGACATAAGAATTGCTCTACTTCTCGTGCTGTCAATAGTGTCATTCGTAGGGCTGCAGATGCAATCACTAACCTTGCTCATGAGAACAGCAGCATTAAAACCCGTGTCAGGTTTGGTTTTTTGGTGAATACCTTAATTAAATTTATAATTTGGAATGATTTTGTTGTTATTTATATCTGGATTCCTTACGTAGGATGGAAGGTGGAATTCCACCACTTGTTGAATTGCTTGAATTTACTGATACAAAGGTGCAAAGAGCAGCTGCTGGTGCACTGCGAACTCTGGCTTTTAAAAATGACGAAAATAAAAATCAGGTAACTGGCCCATACTTAAGGTTGTGTGTTTGCAATTCACGTAAAATACAATTAAGTAACACAATATCATGACTTGGCAGATTGTTGAATGTAATGCTCTTCCAACCCTAATTTTAATGCTTTGTTCTGAAGATGCTGCTATTCATTATGAAGCGGTATGGCCTTTGCATCTTCTATCCATTATATTATAGATTTTAAATAGTATAGTTCTCACTCAGTCTTTTCACATCTCATACTTTCTGCATTTGATGTTTCTTGATTCTGTTACAGGTTGGTGTAATAGGTAATCTGGTACACTCTTCGCCTAATATAAAGAAAGAAGTTCTTCTTGCTGGGGCTTTACAACCTGTTATTGGATTACTTAGGTATGCATTCAGCTCTGGACTCAAGCAATTTGCAATATTACTTCCTTCTAGCCCCTCCCCCCTAGATCGTCCATGATAGGATTTATTAAATCCTTAAAGGTCCTTCTTTATTGGTAATAATGTTGATACAATATATTGCTCTATAGGTTATTCTTTTATTAGTTTTTATTTCTTTTAAATAATGTAACAGCTCCTGCTGTTCTGAGAGCCAAAGGGAAGCTGCCTTGTTACTTGGACAGTTTGCAGCAACTGATTCAGACTGTAAGGTAAGCAAAACTTTACTGTGCTGACCTAATCTTTCTGGCTTGTACTGAAGGAGGATGTGGGATATGTAGATGGGAAAAGATCCCTTACCTTTTCAACTCTTCTATTTTTGTATGCCTGGATGATGAAGATGGTAGGAAATAACAATTAAGGCCTGGTAGAATTCGTTTTGTGGTTTCAATTTTTAATCAGTGGACTATGTCATACTAGTTATGTTAAAAAAAGATACTTTGGTCCTAGAATATTGATTGGGGTTAAGGTAAACTTAAAAATCCTTTGATAATGCTTGACAATGTTAACATATTATTTTCTTCTGTTTCCATTCATTTAATTTGTTTTACTTGGTTTTTACAGGTTCACATTGTTCAGAGAGGTGCTGTCCGACCTCTGATAGAGATGCTTCAGTCTCCTGATGTACAACTCAGAGAAATGTCTGCCTTTGCTTTGGGGAGACTTGCACAGGTTATCGTTCTTCCTTTCTCTTTTCCAACTTAAAGCTCTTGTGTAAGTTGACTAGGTAAAGTCACCCTAATATGGAAAAAATTTGTTGCTTTTGATAATAGCTTTTAAATAATTTATGTTGCTAATATACTAGTTTTTCCATCTTCAGTTATTATATATAGTGATCATAGTTAGAGTACAGAATTTGTTTTAGTAATCTAATTGCAAATTTTTTAGTACAATGCTGTGTACTTTTTCCATTTGTTTGTTCACTCTCGAGTTATTTTGAGCATGACTTCGTTTGGCTTGAAAATAATTATTTTGACCCAGGACACCCATAACCAAGCTGGTATAGCACATAATGGTGGCTTAGTGCCATTACTCAAGCTTCTTGACTCAAAAAATGGGTCTTTGCAGCATAATGCGGCTTTTGCTCTTTATGGCCTTGCAGATAATGAGGTATGATGTAACTAAGATTTATGTATAAAATTGAAGTCTTCTGTTTTTAAGTTGGTTAATTGACTGTTCTTTATTGTTTTTTCCCCCTATAGGATAATGTGTCGGATTTCATTAGGGTAGGTGGTGTTCAGAGACTTCAGGATGGAGAGTTTATTGTTCAAGTAAGTGCGCCTGTTTAGTTCTAGACATTTAACTTTGGTTTCTGGCTTATTTGCTCTTGACCTTTCTTGTTTATGTCAATGGGAATAAAGTATGTCATATGATTGCCTGTTTCTACCTGTATTTGTAAAATCTGGGGAAAAACGTCTTACCTTGGACATATTTTGATTGTCTTCTATTGTAGGCGACAAAAGATTGTGTTGCTAAGACATTGAAAAGATTAGAAGAGAAGATTCATGGCCGTGTAAGCTGAATGTCACATAAACTGCACATGTTACTTTAGTCAGTAATTATAATTAATTCCTTGAGTGTGCTACTACTTTATCAATTCCCAAAGTTAGTAATTTTTTTCTTTATGTAGGTCTTGAACCATTTGTTATATCTTATGCGAGTTTCAGAGAAGGCTGTCCAAAGACGAGTTGCTTTGGCTCTTGCTCATCTTTGTTCAGCAGATGATCAGAGAACCATATTCATCGATAACAATGGTATACATCTTACAAATATTTTACATGTTTTTATATGTTTATGTATGTTGCCATGTTGGTTCTTTCTGCATATATATATTAATGGTCATTCTGTTTTATTGCAATAATTATCTGTTCTTCTAGGTTTGGAATTTCTTATTGGGCTTCTTGGCTCTACTAGTCCTAAGCAGCAACTTGATGGTGCTGTTGCTTTATGCAAGTTGGCCAATAAAGCCATGACTTTATCACCAATAGATGCTGCCCCTCCTTCTCCAACGCCCCAGGTAGGCTTGTATCCAGTTGACCTGTACTTGCTTATCCTCTCACATGTGTGTAATAAAGCAAGTCTTGTGATATGATCTAAGTAGGCTTTTTGTGCCTTGATGTCATATGTTCATGATATTCAAAATTTTCCTCTTTAATGAGTAATTTGATAATTTTATAACCTCCCCTAGATTTTTTACTTTATATACTGATAGTAACTTCACACAACCAAAAAACTAAAATTTGAATGTAACTATCGGATACCAGATGGTTCAATAATTAAAAAAAAATTGAAGTTGTGGGCTGTTAGGCTGTTCACGGGTTCCAGTATCTGATTACCAGTTATTATAAATTCAGTTTTGTTTTTCATCTCGGGGCTTATATACTATTGATTGGCCAACAGCCTGGCCTTTTGTCATGTTTGAAAGGATTTGTATTTGGCATGTTCTTCTTTTTATTTATTTTTTTTAATTTTTTTATTAACAAAGGGCAAGTTAATAGCTTGATGTAGTGAGCTGGGATCGAACCTGTGACCTCCCCGCTAATGGGGACCTTCACACCACTG
The DNA here is from genome assembly GCA_026686845.1 of Adenanthera pavonina. Taxonomy (NCBI): domain Eukaryota; kingdom Viridiplantae; phylum Streptophyta; class Magnoliopsida; order Fabales; family Fabaceae; genus Adenanthera; species Adenanthera pavonina. The sequence goes on along the minus strand of JAIVEN010000026.1, from coordinate 8,244,747 downwards.
TCACAAGGGCATTGGCACATTTGGCATGTTCTGATAATGCCCTATAGACTTGAAGTTGATGTGAATATCTCATTGAAGATGAGTACTTTCAAACATATGGTCCATTTAGTTAATTAGTAAATACCAATCCTTTATCAGTTAATAATCATTTTTTATTTCCTTTATATGCTTGCCACTTGTCTGATACCTGATACATAGCTCCCGCCTGCACTATCTTGGCCATCTAAAACATTAAAAAGTAAGATATTTCACGAAGTTGGAATTTCTATGATGATATACTATTTTTCTTGCAGGTTTATCTGGGAGAGCAGTATGTGAACAATGCTACATTGTCTGACGTTACCTTTTTGGTTGAAGGTTGATACTTGTTAGATTCATTATTTCTTGGTTATGTTGTTTACAAATATTAAGTTTGTGGGTTGTAGCTTCAGTTTGCATGTGTAGTTAGCTGAGTAATCTTCATTGCAGGAAAACGGTTTTATGCTCACAGAATCTGCCTACTTGCATCTTCAGATGCATTTCGTGCTATGTTTGATGGTGGTTATAGGGTGAGTATCTTTCTCATCCCCCTCCTCTCTCCTCTACAAACCAGAAGGAAAAAGTAATGCCGTAAATAACACCTTATTTTTCTTTATGAAGATGATCTAGCTAGGAATAGCTGTTTAGTTTACTAGCTAACATGATGCGTTACATATGATGTCATAGACATATGTTTGTTGATATACACATTACACCTAAATTGAATGTGTGGTGTGACAGGAGAAGGATGCAAGAGACATAGAGATTCCAAATATTAGATGGGACGTTTTTGAGCTGATGATGAGGTCTAAAATTCTGCACTGATGTTTGATTAACTTTGTTCTGTGAAATCTTCTAATGATTTCAAGCCACTTGTGTATTTAAATTCACATAATTTTTTTTTTTCTAGATTCATATATACTGGATCAGTTGATGTTACTCTTGATATTGCCCAAGATCTTCTCCGAGCAGCTGATCAATATCTATTAGAAGGACTTAAGAGACTTTGTGAGTACACGATAGCACAGGTGAGCCAAGAAAATCAATTGATATACTTCAACAAAATTCCAATTTTCTGTAGTAATAGTAGATATGTAGGTGCATCCCTTATGTTTAATTTTTCTCAGGATATATCTCTGGAGAATGTTTCTAGTATGTATGAACTTTCAGAGGCCTTCAATGCAATATCATTGCGGCACACATGCATACTTTTTATTATGGAGCAGTTTGATAAATTGAGTGCCAGACCGGGGTATAGCTGATCTCTTCAACCTTGTCTTTGGTTCTCTGATATTTCCTTACCTATGGAATACTGTTATACAATTTTTATTATAGGCTATTAATTTCATAATTATTATTATTATTATTATACATATTTATGAAGAAATATCTTGAGCAAGCTGAAAGTTGTGGGGCTAGTTGCATGTACTTTGTTACTCTCGCCATCTTTATGTTCCTTGCATACTCTAATGTTTCAATGTTCTTACTTAGATATTAGTAACAGTCTGTAAAAAGCCTGAATCATGATTATTCAGCATGTTAAATCCAGGAACTCTCAAGTTTTAGTTCTCTGGGATCATGGAGAATAATATTGCTTTGTGAGGTCTGGCGTGGCTTCTGGGCATGGGCGAGTTATGTTTCTTGGTGGCATTTTGCAGTATTGAGAGGGGAATGAAGCCTCTATAATGTATAGTTATGAAAATGTGAAGAGTCATTTACTTTTTTTTCCCCCCTCCTTTTGTGGAAGGGGGATGGCGGTGTGAAACATGGGTTCAAAATTTTGCTCTCTTGTCTAGAAATATTGTGTAGATTATATATTGGAACTTTGTTAATTTGGCTTGCTTGCAAGTTGTGTCGAATACAGTAGACATGGATCACTTGCTCAGTTACTGATGGGTCTTGATAGTAGGATTCAATGTTTGATTTGAAATAAACTGGGATAATTCCAATTCAGCAGGTTGGTTAGACTATAGTTGTTTAGAAGTAGGTTCCTGATATATACTTAAACCATGAGTAATGATTGAAATCCATGTCTATTGTAGAACCAATTATATGTCTTAAAAGTAATTTTTTTTTGGCTTCTTAAATTTTTGTATACCAAATGGTTGCAGGCACTCTTGTCTGGTTCAGCGGATAATACCAGAGATCCGCTATTACTTTGCTAAAGCACTCACAAAATCTAACTCCCATGACATCCAGCTGTAGCATGTCGCCATTCTATTCTTGACATCTAACCTATTGTGATGTACAGAACATGGTAGATGTTCTTCCTGTTGAATCCGGGAAGGGGGTCTCCTTTATTGAGGATAGCAAAGGCTGAAAGAAATGCCTGACAAGAGTTAAGTATGTTGCTCTCATGCAGCGTAAGTCCCTTCTATCTGTAACTTGATTGCCGCTGATATGACAAATATGACCTTCACGAACATTGTTTTTTCTCTCCTGCAATATTGTGATGGTTGTATGATTTGGAGTTCTATAGGGGGATTACGAATTATTGCTTTTGTGCTAATAGGTTTGGTGTTTCTCCTAGCACATATATGTATATATGACAATTACTTAGTTGTCAGAAAGAAAATTATTTTGTTAGGTCATTTATGCCAGGCCTTTAGATCCTGTCTCTTGATATGGAAATTTTTGTTAGTGTTGCAGCTAATACATCATTTAGATACGAACCGCCCGAGTAATGCAGTCAAGAAACAGCTAAGCCAGAATGTAGGTTATCTAATAATGATAGAAAAACCAATGTGCAATTGAACGATAGGTGAGTGCTTAAAGTTGTGACTTAATAGGAGGAAAAAAGGGAAGGTAATGTCCATGGCGATGGAAAATGACAATGTTTTTGGATTGTGCTAGCATGCGTTGTCGTTTTTCTCCTGCTCGGATTGCATCTTTACCAAAGAACACTACTCGTGTCCAAGGGTTATTAAACCTTTTGCCTGGACTCGGACAGAGAACTACCCATGTTTAAAATATAATTACACCTAGACTCAATTTTGAAAATGACAATGGACGACCTTGGTCCTTAGCTGTTTTTAAAAAGATATCGTGTGGGCAAAACTGCCCTTAAGTTGAAAAATATGAAAGCTTGGTTGGTAGTAATGTACAATTTAGTATCCGTTTGGTTCACCTTTTTGTAAAAGTACTTTTAGAATAATAACAGTTTACAAAAATGAAATTTAGATAAAAGTAGAGAATTTTACTGAAAAACTGTTTGGATGAAAAAGGAGAAAATAATGATTAGAAAGTACAATTTAGTTTGTAAAAATGCAAATCAAACAAGCCCTAAGTTGTAAATTATAAAAGCTCATTTGTAAATTATTTGAGAAATTATTTTGAAAGTTTGATGTAATTGAGTTGTAAAAAATTTGAACGTCCAGTTGTAAATTATGGAAGCTCAATGATAAGTTATATGAAACCTTATTTTCAGATTTCTCTATAATTGAGCTATAAAATTTGAAAGTTTAGTTGGAAATAATGAGCAATTCAATTATGATCATGGAAGCCTTCCATTTTTAGATTCACATGTAATCGGGGGTTGTAAAATCCGAAAGTTCAATTAGAAATAATGAATAATTCCATTGTAAATCATGAAAATGAAAGCTCAATTGTAAATCACGCGTGCTTCATTTTGATTTAGAATTTAGTTTGCACAATATATATATATATATATTAAGAAAAAAGATCAACTAAGGACCAAGGTCCATCATTCCATTGTTATTTTCTGAATTGGGAATCCTTGAGGCTTGAGTGTATTTTTCTTGTTTATTAAGAGAGAAAAAGAGTGTATTTATCTTGTAACATAAGATCTTTATTATCATTTTCCTAGACCTTTTCGTCCCTTGCATCAGCATTTTCCTCATCACATCAATGCCTCAGGATTCGATGCTCGTCACAGCAATGAGTATTGCATGTGTGATTTGATAATTTAGATTTAATGTTTTAAAATTTTAATCTTTTAAATGATAAATTTGTTTTCTTCAAAAGGTGGCAATAGAAGATTATCTTTGTGGTAGTTTCTGCATCAATTCAAACAAAAGTAAAAATATGAAAATGAAAAAAAATTAAAATTTAGATCGTTCAATTTTATTTTAGAAAAATAATAAGCACATGATGAGCATGTTACCCATTTTTGACATGAATCAATTGTTCACACACACTATACCTAATCAACTATTGACCAAAAAAAAGAAACTATCTCATCAACTCGAACTAGGTTACTCGCATAAATTAGAAAGATTAACTTCGCAAATATAATATATTATTGAAATTATTTTAAAAATTTTTAAATTGTAGAAACCTATTTGAAATGTAATATAAATTATAAGGATTAATAGATTAATTTTTCCTAACATAAATCTTTGGAAGTTTGATCAAATTTTAGGGATTAATTAGAAATTTCAAAATTCAATATTCATTCAATAAAATTTTAATTAGTAATATTTCTCTCAATATTTATAAATAAATTATTTTCATATAATAATTTAAACTAATCAAGCATTTTGGGACAACATATAAATTTTGAAAAATGAGTCACATTATTTATAACTTTTGAATAGTGATATATACTCCTTTTTTTTTAATTTTTTTAATTAAATCACGCGAATTAAATTAAGACAGGTAGTTAAAATTAATTAAAAATTTAAATTTTGTAAAAGATTACTATAACATTTTTAAAATATCCTTAATAAAAATTATTAATCTTTATCTCACATTAATATTTAGAAAGAAATATATTCACATATATTAATGTTTTACTAAATTTTGTAAAAATCCTTATATTATGGATTATAAAAATCTTTTAAAAAGATCCTTATATGAAGGATAAAATAAAGTATATTGACATATTAATGATGATTATTGAAATGTCATATTTTGATTTTTTTTTTATGGCAAAAGTTGCGTAGCGGATTTTTTTTTTTGGGTTCAAAACTGTGGGATTCAAATAAGTATATCAGAGAATGGAAGGATCTGAGCACCCGAATAGAGATCCCCTGAAGTTATTATCTTATAAGCTCTTCTCAATATATGTTTATATGAGACAGTGGCGGACCTAAGTTGTTCAGTGGGGGCATCAGTTGACATCCCTCAATCCAGGAAAATATAATGTTATACCCCTCAATTTTAGTAATATGATCCCATTAATACTAATATTTTGACTCAATTAGATTCAAGTATTATTTGGATTTAAGTTTTTTTTTCGGCTACAAGATACCCAATTTTTGTAAGGATTTTATTAAGTCTAATAAAAATAAAGTTGAAGTAATATGCAATAAAAGAGTCCAACTAATTCAAATCATCAAATAATTTTTATGAATAAATTTTATTTTATTTTTTTAAAACCCAAATTAATAAGAAGTGAGAGTTGATAGACTATTAGACTAAGTCCTCTTCAAATTAGTTTGCCCCCACTGACTAGGGTTCTAGGTATATGAGATGTGGGTTCAATTTTAAGATCAGTGTAATTGAAAAAAAGTTACAGATACAGTGTATTTTATATAGCTTTTAAATAAGGCAAATTAATGCAGCAGATTGTTCATCACCTTTCTTTTTGTCAAATGTTGATCACCTTCCTTTAATCCAACTTTCTACATATAAATAATTTATATACATATATAAAACTTTTTGAAAATAGCAAATTTTGAAAACTATAAACTATTAAAAAATTAACATAAAATTAAATTATCGTGTGTAATAATTTTAAATATATATAGTTTAAATGATATAATTCAATTAATTTAACCACAATTAAATTTTAATTAACATTCAATCAAAATTTTCAAATATTTCTAAAATCAAAATATGTTGTAAATATTACACCCTTTGGTCCATTTATAAGGCAGGATTTTGATGTAAAATTTGGTTTTTTTTTATATAAGGCATTTTAGAGGTTTACTGAAGCATTAATGAATTTTTTTTTTCATATTTACCCTTTACATAAATAATCTTTGTTGACTCTTAAAAGTTCAATGAAGAATTAATACTAGGGTAAATTTGAATGGTGTCAAGTAATTTTAACTAGTTCTCTTAATTTGTGTGAAGTTAGTTAAAATTGCTTTATAAATGAATAAGAGGAAGTACTTTTTCCATTCCTTCCTTAGTATAAGGGATAAAAGATAAAATTATACAAATAAAGAAAAGTAATATATTTATCTCGAATATAAAATAGTTTCTAAAATATTCTTATTTAATATTAATAACTTTCACATAATGCAATTAATACAAATAAATTATATAACTAATTTTTGGGAAAAAAACACTATCTTAATTAGGAGTATTTTTGAAAAAAATTATTAAATATATCATGGAGATATCATGTGTCTCTTATATTTTAAAATATGAAAACTTTTTAAATCATCTCTTATATTAAGAAAATGAGGGAGCCCGAATATTTATGAATTTGTGAATGTGGATGAACTTAATTTCAACTCTTGATATTTATAAAGAGCCTAAAATTATAACCTTCATGTATCAAGACATCGAAGGGAAAGTCGTATATATTTACTTTTCTCTTACATTCATGAATCTAAATTATTTAATGGAAGATCTTTTATATGTACGTGCATGGTTGTTTGGTTTTAAGTTCCTTTTACCCAAATTAATATCTATTGTTTCAGAAGTCCAGAGACACATGTTCTCCCTTTGCATGCATTACACGGCGAGGACGTGTTGTACACCAAGCCAGAAATGCTCTCGATTTCCGGAGGCTGTGCGTTATTTTTGGCCCATTGTATAAACGTCATTCTAGATATTTCCTTGCTGCTTCAACTATAAAACCCCCCCTCCCCTCTACGTCCCAACAATCACCCACAACAGCCTTTACATTGTAAGCACATAACTTCTCTTTCTCTCTGTTATTTCTGCAACCAATGGGAACCACAGCCACCAATACCAGAGAGATCGTCGCAGAGATTCCTCCCTTTATCAGAGTTCTCAAAGATGGCACTGTGGAACGCCCTCAGGACTCCCCATATGTCCCTCCGTCCCTTGAAGACCCCAAAACAGGTGTCTCATCCAAAGACATTGTCATCTCACACATCCCCTCCATTTCTGCTCGTCTCTACCTTCGTCACTCCACCCTCCTCAATCACTCTGCCAAAGTCCCCATCTTAGTTTACTTTCATGGCGGTGGTAGCTTCTTAGAGTCTGCTTTCGGCCAACGCTACCATACCTTCTTAAACCACTTCGTATCTCAAATTGATGCGTTAGTTGTCTCTGTGGAGTACAGGCTCGCCCCAGAACACCATGTTCCTGCACCTTATGATGATTCCTGGGCTTCTCTTCAATGGGTTGCTTCCCATTTCACACCAGAAAGCCCCACCAATGCGGACCCATGGCTAATCGATCATGGTGATTTTCACAGACTTTTCATTGGGGGTGACAGCGGCGGCGGCAATATTACTCACACAGTCGCCATGCGAGCTGGGTCTGAAGGTTTGCCTGGTGGGTTCAAAATTTTGGGTGCTATTTACGCCATGGCTGGCTTCAATAGTTCGCAGCCGATTAAGTCTGATACTGCTTCGCTTGTTTCAGATAGCTTCTGTAGTATGGTTTGGAATTTTGTGTACCCCTCTGCTCCAGGTGGGATTGATAACTATCTGATGAATCCGGTAGGTCCAGGGGCACCTAGCTTACGTGGGCTTGGGTTTTCGAAAGCGCTTATATGTCTTGCTGGGAAGGATATATGGAGAAGCAGAGGGTATTGGTACTACGAACTTGTGGAGAAGAGCGGGTGGGGAGGGAGATTGGAGCTTTTCGAAGAGGAAGAGGAGGATCATTGTTACCATATCATGAATCCTGAATCTGAGGCCGCCAAGAAATTGTTCCAGCGCATGGCCACTTTTATCCTTGAGTAGTAGAAGTGTGTTCCTTATCAAATTAATCGATCCGAATAAGTGTATCATAATAAAAGCATTAGAATGAAAGTGCGTATAATATAATGCATGGGATGGGCTTATCAGAATTTTTAATTGTAGTCCGTGTTGGTGGCGACTGAGAAACAGATATATATTTACTGTTTAAACCCAATCAAATCTTTCATAAACTCTCTCCATCCATGGAAAGGATTTCACGGAAGCATTTATTACATCTTAAGTTTTTAAGAAAAGCCAAAATTTTTAATTTTATCCCTATTAATTTAACTTATTTTATTAAATATAATATAAGTTACAGTATTAATAATATAATATATGAGAAGTAAAAAAGATAAATCACTACATATTACTTTATACTATGAGAAAAAAATCTCTCATATTACTTTATAATGTAAAACGAAAAGAGTATATATTAAATGCATTATCTATCTTGTGTGTTTTACTTTGAGGAATTAGCTAACTTGATCACCTCTTTACTCTTATGTTCGTTTGATACGGTACAAATCAACCAATTGTTAAAATGATTTTTAACTTTTTTTAAATAAAAGGCTATGGTATAATACACCATACAAAAGATGTTAGGAATGCTGACTTTTGAAGGGAGATAAATTAAGAAGTATTGAATTTTTCTGTAAAAATATAATATAGTAGTGAAAGTAAAAATTTGTAGAAAAATAAAGTATAATGAAAATTGAATATAAGAGATAGGGGAAAAAAACTCAGTAATTTATCCTGGTTCAGTTCAATTTACTTGATCTACGTCCAGTTCTCAAGCCACCACTTGAGATTTTCCATTATTAGCAAGAATTTAGTGGGTTCTTTGCAATGTCACAGTACAATACTTGTTCTCTGTTCTAAAAACATAGAAAAATTTTTGAATCACTCTTACTAGTGATTCTCTTTATCCCTCTATGAATTCCCTCACAAAAAATATTTCTTTCAGATGAAAAAAAGATTTGTTACAAAAATCAATACTCTTTTAAATAGAGTAGATATGAAATTTGAAGTGTAATAAATGAGGTATATAGGTGAAAAGTTTTAACACAGAATTTCAGCATAGTTTTTGCAATATCAAACTTAAATGTGTTACCCACAACTTTAGATGAAGTTTTATTTATAAATTTGTAGTTTAACTAGTCGTTAGACACAAGATCTAGCTATTAGAGATATTAACCAACGGTTACTCTGTAAAAATAGTCATTCACCAATCACATTAAATGCGTCTGACACACTAAAGTTTAAATTTTGGGGCTCAACAGACAAATTTTGCCAAGATAGATGATTAAATACTTTAACATTGAACTTCAAAATTCATCTGTCACTAAATAACATTCAAATTTTGAGTTTATAAAAGATGGCTCATGTTGGTTTGTGTGAATTTTCATATTATAAGCATATCTGTTGGATTTGAACAGTTGTTTTAAATTTTCACAATATACTAGAAATTCAAATTTCAGAAACTAAAATTCGTCTATGAGGGGTATGTTCAACATGACACAAATGTTCTTCACTACAAAGTTTGAATTTTGAATTGCAAAGTTCGTCTGTCAGAGGTATGCTCCAACAAGACATACAAGTTATCACTTCGAAGTTCGCACTTTGAAATTCAAAATTCGTTTGTCAGAGACTGTGACTTTGAACTCTATTTGAACTTCGCCAATAGTCAATTTTTAACTAAGTTTCATGTGAATTTTGCACATTTTCACTAACTATGTTAAGCCCGAGATTTGAATTTCACAACGAAAATTCATTTATTAGAGATAAAATCTTTGTAACTTTGAACTTCAACAAGTAAAGTGTGAATTTTGCACGAAATAAACATGAGTCAAATAGAAAAATTCATCTGTTAGCCAATATTCTTCAATTGTAATACATGCTAACATCTGATAACTTTAAAATAACTTGTTTAAACATTATGGTAATATAAATAAGATTTAAAACTTTTTATCTAGTGTACATGGTGAGAAATCCTAAAAACTAATTCTTTATTTGATTTTCACTGGATTTCTTCACTTTATGCATTCATACTCCTTTGATATTCTCCTTTTAAACTCTAGTTGTTTGAAATTATCAAAACTTTTAATTTAACAAAAGAGTACAAAAAAAAAAAACTAGACAATGATCATCGTTTGTCATGTTTTTTTTTTACCAGTATCCTTTGTCAGTTGAAGAATTCTAATATACAATCTCTCATCATTTATAACTTCAAAATTTCTATTGGTTCATTATCTAAAACTAAAAGAATTGGCTCGTATACGTCCTTTTATAACTAAGAAGTGAATTTACTTCCTTCATGCAATATTCTACGATAAAGTTTAATGTTAGTTATTGTATATATATTGATGACTAATATGAAAATGGAGTAAAAAATGAATTTCATTAATTGATCTATAGTGTTTATAGCCTTGTGATAGAATATATACATGATAAGAAAAGATAAAATAGGACACATATTAGATAAGCATAACAGGAAAAATATTCTAGAATAGTCTCTATATAAAGGACAACTTAGTGCCGAGTAGGCTAAGTTTTATGACATGGCAAATTAGTAGATAACTTGGAATTATTTTGACCAAGTGCTTTATCATGCCCCCGTGAGTTGAGCTGGAGAGAAAGGACAGATAAGCTCAATCGAAGGAAACTAAACTAAGCAGTAGATAAAGGTTTGGTAAACAGATCGACCAGTTGATCCTGAGAAGAAATGATGGAGATGCAGAGGAGCTTAGAAACAACTCTTTCTCTCACAAAGTGGTAGTCCAAGTCAACATGCTTGGTACGAGAATGTAGAACATGATTTGCGGCAAGATATGTAGCTCCCAAATTATCATAGTACAAGGTAAGCGGATCAGAGAGAAAAATGCCAAGATCATTTAGGAGATTTTGCACCCAAATTAAGTCACATGTTGCAGTGGCAAGAGCCTTATACTCAGCTTAGTGGTAGAGCGAGCGACAGTTGGTTGCTTCTTTGAACTCTAGCTGATAAGATTTGGTCTATAAAAAATAGAGAATCCTACTGTAGAGTGTCTATCATCAAGAGAGTCAGCCCAATCAACATCTGAGAAGGCTGATAAAGATGGGGATGATGATTTTCAAATAAGAAGATCAAAATGAGATGTGTGCTTCAGGTAACGTAGGGTTTGTTTAACTGATTGCTAATGAAAGGTGGTAGGCTGGTGCATATACTGACAAACCTTGTTTGTGGCATAGGCAATATCAGGTTTAGTAAATGAAAGATACTATAAACTGCCAACGATGCTTCCATATAGCATAGGATCAGAGAAGGCAGGACTATTGCTAGCAGAAAGTTGAGTAGAAGTACTCATAGGTAAAGCAACATGTTTGGCATTGTGCATGTTAGCTTTGTAAAGTAGATCATGAATATATTGTTGCTGAGATAACATAATGCTAGTAGATAGACAAGTAACTTCGATGCCCAAAAAATAGTGCAGAGGACCAAGGTCTTTAACAGGAAAAGAGGTAGACAATGCTGTTATTAAATTGGAAATAGCATCATCAGAAGCGCCGGTAATAATGATGTCATCAACATAGATGAGCACATATAGAGAAAAGGTAGATGTGCAATTGATGAATAAAGATGCATCTTAACGAGATTGAGTAAACCCAAAGGAAGTGAGAGATGAATGAAGTTGAGCAAACCAAGCTCTGGGAGCTTGTTTGAGACCATAAATGGCTTTATTAAGCTTACAAACATGATTGGGAAAATCAAGATGTAAGAATCCAGGGGGTTGAGACATATATACCTCATCTTCAAGAAGGTCATGAAGGAAGGCATTTTGAATGTCAATTTGTTGCATAAGCCAATTCTTGGACATAGTAATAGAGAGAAACATGCGAATTGTGATGGGTTTAACCACTGGAGAGAAAGTGTCAGAAAAATCAATGCTAGCTTGTTTTTTATGAAAACCTTTGGCAACAAGGCAAGCTTTGTACAAATTAATAGGCCCATTAGGTTTGTATTTTTCACAAAAGATCCATTTGCACCTAATGATGTTCTGAGCTTGAGAAGAAGGAACCAGCGTCTAGGTATTAGTGGATAAGAGAGCTTGAAATTCATCAGTAAGAGCTTGACGCCATTTTGGATGCTTAATAGCTTCAGTGATAGAGGTGGGTTGAATAGGGGTAGAAGAAATAATAGTGTTATGAGCTCGAGTGGGAGACCAGGGAAAAGTGCCATCAGTGTCGATTTTGGGATGAGAGATATTATGTTGAGATCTTGTGATCATACAGTGAAAAGGAGGAGGGGGTAGAGGAGATGAAGAAATTGGAGAAGTAAATTGTGAGGAAGAAGATGATTGAGCAGAGGCAAAGGAATGTGGGTCGGGTGAGTTATTTAGGTTAAGAGAATAAGAGGAGTTTGGATTAGGGGAGGATAAATTTGGGTTAAGAGATGTTTGGTTGAAAGAAGGTGATTGAGTAATAATAGTGGGCCTAGGTAAGTGAGGAAGAAGAGTTAATGGTGGTGAATTGGGTTGGACTAATGAGGATGAAAGAGTAGAAAAAGGAAAAATGCTCTCACAAAAAATTACATCCCTGGAAATGTATATATGGCCTATGGACATGGCGTAACAAAGATAACATGCATGATGAGCACTTTAGCCAATAAAAGAACATAAAATGGATTTGTGTTCTAATTTGTTATGGTTGTATGGACATAAATTGGGCTAGCAACAGGAGCCAAATACTTTCAAAAATTGTAATTGCGTTTGTGACCAAAAGGAACCTCAAATGGGCTTTTTTATGTTTGAGTGTGTAAGTTGGAATTCTATTTAACAAATAAACAGTAGTACTAAAGGTATAAGTCCAAAATCGTTTGGGCATAGAAGCGTAGGCTAAAATGGCAAGCCCAATCTCAACAATAGTCCTATGGCGTCTTTCAATGGTGCCATTCTGAGAGTGAGTATGAGGATAAATTCTCCAATGTAAAATTCCATGAGAGTGTAACGCCTTATTTAGGGATCAATATTCTCCTCCATAGTCTGATTGTAATGATTTTATTTTGCAATTAAAATGATTCTCAACATGTTTTTGAAAGGAGAGAAAAGTGGGCAGAATGTCATCCTTGCTTTTAAGAGGAAAGAACCAAATATATCTACTATAATTATCAACGAAGATTACATAATACTTAAAACTATCAAAAGAGACAGTTGGGGAAGGACCCCAGATATCACTAAATATAAGTTCTAATGGAGAAGAAGAACAATGTAAAGATGGAGAACAATGTAAAACATGACTTTTAGATAGACAGCATGAAGGACACAAATTAGATGATTGTTTAGTAGAGACAGGTTGATTATTTGAAATTAAAACTTGCTTGACAACTCTAAAGGTGGGGTGACCTAGATGATAGTGCCAGTGAATGAAGGATGTTCCTTTGCCAAAGTAAGCTCTCTTCTTGAACTTGTGCTCATAACAAATGGTGCTTTCATTAAAAGGCTGACACCATAGAGATGGCTACCCACGGAGGGTTTTGACCAATAGAGGGTTCTGACCAATGAGGAGGTTGAGTGAGATGTCACCGAGTGAAGTGTTGTGGTGTAGAACTGCTGGGAATGTCAGCTCTCAAACGGAGGTGTATTGTTATGGGTCCCATATTGGGGAGCTTCACATAGGAAGTGAGGTTTATAAGGCCAAAAGGTTCTCTCACCCAAGGGACTAGTTTTTTGGGATGGGCTCTCCCCTTAGACTTGTACTCATAATAAATGGTGCTTTCATTGAGAGGCTGACACCACAAAGAAGGCTACCCACAGAGAATTCTAACCGATGGAGAGTTCCAACCAACGAGAAGGTTGAGTGAGGTGTCATCGAGTGAAGTGTCATGGTGTGGAGCTACCAAGGACGTCTGCTCTCGAATGGAGGTGCATTGTTATGAGTCCCATGGCTCTCAAATGGAGGTGCATTATTATGAGTCTTACATTGGAGAGCCTCAAATAGGAAGTGAGGTTTGTAAGGTTAACAGGTTCTCTCACCTAACGTCTTATACTTCATAATGTGTGGAATCAAAGTCTCAGAGATAGATGAAATAAGGAAAGATAACACCAATTGATCCTATTGAAACTACTTTGAGTACTCAAGATCAGGTGAGTTGTTGTCAAGAAGTGGTGAGGGTTTGGGAGAGGTGCCATCGATACCGCCAAAAAGTTGCTGCCATAGAGGAAGGGCAGCATTTGAGCTTTCCAAATATAGTAGTTTTCATTGTTGAGTATTATAGTAACAAGGTGAGGGAGAGACGAAACATAGAGCTGAGTAAAGGGTTAGGTAGAATGAGGGTTAGAAAGGAGAGTATTGGAAGTTGTGCTTGTCTGCGTGGAAGAGGATGATTGAGCCATATTTGACAATGGTCAGAAGCTCTAGTACCATGCATAATATGAAAATGGAGTAAAAAGGAATTTCATTAATTGATCTGTAGTATTTACAACCTTGTGATAGAATATATACATGATAAGAAAAGGTAAAAATAGGACATGTATTGGATAAGCATAACAGGAAAAATATTCTAGAATAGTCCCTATAGAAAGGACAAACTAATGCTAAGTAGGCTAAGTTTTATGATATGGCAGGTCAGCAGATGACTTAGAATTATTTTGACCAAGTGCTTCAATAATGACTGAGTGTGAGATATTTCTTTTTGACCATATAATTCCTTTAAAGATGATCCAAGAACAAAAACAAAACAAACTAAAATAGTTCTGACACCACAAACCAAATAAACCAGAAGATAGAAAACCACAAAGAAGAAAAAACCAACAATAACTACACTACTAAACAACAAATCCAAAGTAACGATCAATAAAGAAAAAAACCAGTAGAAAAGGAGATAGAAGCAAGTGATTCCACAGATTCGATGATATCCCCTATGAGTCATTTGCTTTGCCATTCATAACCCTGAGATGTTCTAAAAGTAATAGCATGCATCACATCAGCACTATCAATTTCAATAACAACAGATGAAAATGTTGAGGCAATTTCCACAGCTCTTAGGACATATTTGATAGGAAGGAGTCATTTTGAAGGAATTGGAAAGGGAGAAGGAAATGGAGAGAAAAATGTCATGAAAATACTATATTTCATGCATAGAAAGTTTAAATGATGTGTACCAAACAAATTTTACAGAAATTTATCTCTCATTCTCCCTTTCAAAAAACTCCTTTCATTTATGCCAAACCTAGCTTTAGTTTTACAACAAAGCTACAAGGCACAGTGATAGACTCCATCCAACCACCTATAAAGGAACCAGTATGATCATGATAGACACACCACTCCAAGCCCGCCAGCACCAGATTTGCAGATGAAAGACCCATCACAATTGATTTATTTGATTATCCCCCTTGTTGGAGCAAGCCATGTCACGTGAGATACATAATATATAATTAAATATTTATTGGAATGAATGTCTCACTAAAAAATTGGCTAAATTAGAGATATCTGTTTAGTTGAAGAAATCTAACACTTTAACTTATATACTTAACATGCTTATATCAAATCAAAATTAAATCAGGTCATGTGGATTTTAAATTTAAAAATAAGTTAATAATATTAATAACAAATGTTATTATAGAATTAATAATACATAAAAAATACACTTAGCCTAATTTGATTGGAATAAAATATATTACATATATAAGTTTTTTCTATATATTTATACCAAAATTTTATTGTTATAATCCATCCAAGCTTCAAGATTAAACCCAAGAGAAGAGATGTTAATAAATTATGAAATTTATCTTTGTTGGAATCGGAGTGTTGCTATTGTTTCATTTATCTCTTTTTTTTTTTAAACTAAAGCTCAGTGTTGTTAATAGTTAGGTGTTTTTTTTAAGGCAAAAACTTTGTGTAATATGTATTTATATTTCAAATGATTAAATACTACAAAATTTAATGTTTATGAAGATTTTAAATTAAATTAAAAAATATAATATAAATAATTTTAATTTAAGAAAATCAGTGTGCATTTATAGATTTTTTTCCAATGTATAATTTTATAGATTTAAATGTGCAGTTCATAACGTCAATTTAATTTATTTATAAAGATTTCAAAATTAATTTAAATACTTTAATACAAATAATTTTGATTCAAAACTATTATTATAAATATCCTAAAAGTAAGAGGAAGATCAAAATCAGTCAAATAATTTTTTGCATTTATAAAAAAAAAAAAAGCAATCCCAACAACTCATAATTCTTTTTACTTTTAACTCATAAATATTTATTAAAGGGAAAATTTCAAGTGGATATCATGGAGGAGAGGGGAAAACTTTTCCCTCCCCTTCTAATTTTAATCAATCAAATAAGGGAAGGAGACCTCCATTCCCCTCAAACCAAACATAGCCTAAAAAAAATTGGCACATGTAGTACATTAACTAGGAAGTGAATGCATTTAATTTATTTCATTAAGGAAGAACTTTTTTAATAGTTCATGCACATATATTAATGACTAAGTGAAGAATGTATTCTTATTAATTGGCTGGTACAGTTAATAAAGGATGAGGATTAGTCCCTCATTTCCAGTTTATAATACACTTTTAACTACTGTATATAGATAAAAAATAATAATTAATAACTGAAATTTTTTTTTACCTTTTTTAAAATTATCCTAATTTAATATAATTGACATATGAATTAAACTCTCTAATATTAATTAAATTACATCCTTTTTCAGGGGCATGTTGAGTAAAAAGAAATTAAATACACTACGCAATTTGTAAAACACTTTATATTGTGAAACATAAATTTCTCTAAAAGATGTTTTATATAGCGAAACGGAAGAAGTATAACATTTGTTCATTTTTTTAAAATTTTTTTTAGCATCAAGATATCCTCATAATAAAAGTAGATAAACCTCTCATTGTTCAATGAATAAATAATTAATTATACAGTCACATTGACAAATATTTACTATTTAGATGTTCATGGGAATGAATATCTCGCTAAAAATAAGAATGTAGTTGTAGCTTAATTAAAATAATTAATTGAATAAGAATTTCACTATCTTATCCTTAATTATTTTCTTACAAACAATATTCAAACCCATCTTCGCTGGTTGGTGTCATAATCAAGCATTCATGACTACCCCCTCCAATTATGCCAAAATTTTTTTCTTTATAATCTAATCCATGCCTTAAGATTTAAACTCGAGATGTTTAATCCTTTTTGTCAGTCACGTTCTATAAGGCTTTTGTGATCCTAAATGTAAATTATCTTTTAAAGATTTTTGGAGTATTAACAACTTTATTTATAAAATGACTTTGTTTGCCAATTTTTAATGGAGAGTATGAATTGTTTGAATTTGTGGTATTTAAGATAAAAATTACATTAATTTTAAGATAATTTTAATGATATGTAACAAATTTTTCTTAATTCTGATAAGGTAAACTAAACATAAAAAATTGAAGACCGGAGAAAGTATCTAATTACAAAATTAACTAATCTTTGTTGTTATCTTAGTGTTGCTATAGTTTTTCTTTTCGTAAATGCAAAGCTTAGTGTTGTTGACACTAGTAGAAAAATGCAATTTTACATCCCATTATTTATGTCGGTTGTATGAGGAACCGCTATGAAAAAATGACTGGTGATATTTTTATAAATAAAATCATTTTTATTGAATTTTTTACGTTGGTTATATTGGAAATTGATGTAGAAATGTATTTTTTTCTCGGTTGCCTCAATCAATGTAGAAAGAAAAAATAATTTTAGACTTTTTTAATTTAAAAAGAAATTTCACATTGCGCGGGTGAGTAACCGATGTGAAAATTATATTATGTTAAAATTATAATTTATATTGAATAAATTATAATTTATATAGTTAAATTATAAAAAATAAAATTATATTGTTTTAACATAATATTATTAATCATTTATTACATATTATTAATAATATTATATAATTAATTTGTGTTAAATATTATATTTAAATAATTAATTAATTTATATTGAATAAATTATATTATCATATATAAATATAATTATATTATGTTACTATAATTGATATCATTTATTTTTTTAAATATATTATAAAGTGTATTTTATCAATTTTTTATGTTATGAATATAATTTATGTAAATTAAATATTTGATATATTTGATTATAATTAATTTATATAAATTTTTAACATATGCTAGTTTTCGCGTCGGTTATTAGTATCTCTGAAGTTAATAATTAAAAAAAACGTATAACTTTTTTGCCTGAACCCTTATCCTCCACTTCTCAGACTCTCAGTTCGCAGCTCAGTTCTCGCTCGGAAAAAATCCATAGCTTCCTTCTCCATTCTTCTAGCTCGGATGAAATCTCAGTCCCTAGCTATTTCAGCCATCAACCTCCCTTGAGTTTGCTCAGCCTCCTTCCTCCTTCAACTGATGGGAAACAGTTTAATTGTGAAGGAGTGGGATAATTTTGTTGTGAACTTTTATTGCTTTGTTTAGTACCTTTGGCTTATTGCTTTAAACTAGTCGTTGCATTTCATTTAGTTTCTGAACTGGGCTTGTATTACTTTGTTCAGTAACTATGGTTTATTGCTTTAAACTAGTTAATGTATTTTGTTTGGTTTGGTAATTTTAATAATAGATTTCTTCTTGTGGTCATTATTGGAATGATTTAGTAACAATTGAACTTTTGGTCATTGGTATGATTGGAAATGAAACAATTTTTTACAGGAAACAAATTCATTTTTTAAATAAAAAATATAATTTAGCTAATTTTACTATTTTAAATATATATATTTTCCACATGCCGGTTGCAACCACAATTGACGTAGAAATAACATAATTACCAAGTCGGTTTCAATAACAATCCGACATAGAAACTTATTTCCTATGTCAGTTTGACAGGGTAATGCGACGTAGAAGTTTCTTTTTCCATCGATTCTCATTTTTTACATTGGCTGTGTGGGTTTTGGAACAAATGTAGAATTACTTCATTTCTACATCGATTAGATTCACGTCACCTCCACAACCAATATAAATAATAAAAAAGAATCAATGTAAAAAATTATTTTTTCCAACCGTGTGAAGTTTGTTTTTATTTAGCAAAAGTTATTTGAGTATATGGCTATAAGCCAAACAAAAATCTAGTACGATCACTAAAATTATTTTAAGAGTAAATCAAAATTCAACAAAAATCAGATTCTTCCTGAGTATATGACTATAATTTGAATCTCGTTTTAAGCAAGTTATGACAGTATGACTTATGATAATTTATTTTTTTACCCAAAAAATTATATTTACTTTTTGTATATGGGCCACTTTCAAACTGAAAAAAAAATCATTTCAAGTAATATGATAATTAATTTTTTTACCCAAAAAATTATACTCAAGTTTTGTAGATGGGCCATTTTCAAATTGAAAAAAAATATCATTTCAAGTGACATAATTGATGAAGATTTTTTTTTGCCTACACATAATTGATGAAGATTAATTGGTCACATTGCATTAAATGGTCTATACATGGTTGCATTCCTCAAATTATTTTCTTCTGCAATTATATACTCCCTCTTATCTTTTTTTATAAGAGTCTTTTAGGAGGAGTATTTTGTTTCCTTTTATAAGAAACCGACTGCTATTGTCTCAAGTATGAAATGATCATTTCCTTGGAAGTGAAACTATAATTAAGTTATTATTAAAAGTTTACTCATTTAAATATGAGTATTTTAAGAAAAATATTGCGACATATTAATTGCATTTACCTAGGTTTAACTGGTTTTCCTTAATTTTGATGAATTAGTTACTTGTTCTTTATAAAAAGGAGTTGAGACAATAACAAACTTCGGCAGGGTGAAGTTTGAATAAGTGTCAAGTCAAATGGTCAATCTCTCGTGAAATAGTCCCTCCGTCTCATATTATAAAGCAATATGATAGGTTTTTCTTATCCCATAATATAAGACAACATATAGTGATTTGTTATTTTTATCCCTTATTTATTATATTATCATTATTGTAACATGTGTTATATTTAATGAAAAAGATGGAATTAATAGGAATAAAATTAAAAATATTGATTTTTTTAGAAGTTCAAGGATGTAATAAAAATTTTTAATATACGTGAAAATGGTCAATTACCTTATAATATAGGATGAAGGAAGTGATTAAAAGAAAAATATTGCTACAATTAAGTTTTTTTATTGACAAAAATTTAGGTGAATTGTGTTTCAAGAGTTCATCAGAGTCAAGTTTGGCTTTACAACTAAAAAAACATTTTTTTCTTATTTTACCTTTATCTACAATTAAATATAAGAGAGATAATAAACTTTACATTAATACAATATATTAAATAAGGATACTATTAAAAAATAATGTATTTTTTAATAGATTTAATGAGTAAAAAGTACTTTTCTTCATTTCTATGTAATTAAGGGCCCGTTTGGCTTTCAGTTGATTAAAAATGAGTTTTAATAGAATTAGTTTTGTAATGTAGTTATAATAAAAATTGGTTTTGGACTAACTTGTTTACATTTGGATGATTTATTTGAAAATTGGTTTTGATAAAACTCATAATTTTTCTCTAAATTGAGTTTAAACTCTATCTCATAATTAATTTAATTTACTTGGACTAAAATTTAATATGCATTTATTTAATTAAGAACATAATATATCTGATATAATATTTTCTTACAGATTATAGTCCATGAAGAATAAAATTTTGAAGGAACATTTTAGTCATTATATAGGAGGAATTTTATGAAAATTTTATTTTTTCAATTTTTCTCATTTTTATTGGTCCATTTTTATCTGACTTTGAAATAAATATAGACGAAAATGAAGAAGTAGAGCAGAGAAGCAGGAAATGATCTGCTTCCAGTGAAACGTGGTTTTGGGTCCAAAATGATTCTCTAACCAAGAATTAAAAGTGATGCTAAACATGTACAAAATACCTCAAACTCCATTTGTAGCATAAATCTTGGTTTCAAAAGTGGTATCAAACGGAGTCTAATTAAATATGACTTATATTTTGTATTGAGGAAGTATAGATTATCCACCAAACCTATACTTTTATCCTCCCTCCAGTCCTATATGTTAGTCATTTTACATTGTTCAATGAAGTATTTAATACTTTATTCTAGATTTATCCTCCTACCACATTCTAATAAATGATTTTGTTGTTGGTGGCCATTTTTAGCATAATTCTTGGTTTCAAAAGTGGTACCAAACAGAGTCTAATTAAATATGACTTATATTTTGTATTGAGGAAGTATAGATTATCCACCAAACCTATACTTTTATCCTCCCTCCAGTCCTATATGTTAGTCATTTTACATTGTTCAATGAAATATTTAATACTTTATTTTAGATTTATCCTCCTACCACATTCTAAAAAATGATTTTGTTGTTGGTGGTGTTTGTTATCAGTGACAAAAATAAAAAATGCTTCAAATTTAAAATAATAATATTATTTTAACTAATTTATCTTAATTTTAGTGAGTTAATTAGAGATAACTTATATAGTAGTATAAGATTAAACTTATACAGTAGTATAAGATTAGAGGAAGAATAACATAGCTTATGAATACGTTCTTACTAGGTGGACCCAAGTACCCAACTATATGGCCTCAATTTAAGTGTCATTTAAGAGTCTTAAATGCAGTAACGTCAGTCAATGCTTCTCACTTCAATTCTTCAAATTCCCACAAACTAACCCATTCAATGTTTACTGGCCAAAAAAAAAAACCCATTCAATGTTTGAGTCATTTTGCGAGCATTAATATTCGTTTCTTTTTTTCATAAAAAAAAAATATTCATTGTTTCATCTCCAAATTCCAACGAAACAAGACCCATCCGTAACTCCTTTCTTCCCATTCAAATTCTTATTGTGTTACTCCCTCCGATTATAAGATTTTTTATCCTCATCCTAAATATAAGATTATTTATAATATATAAGGTAATATTTATTATATATTTAAAAAAAATATCCCTATTTAATGTATTTAAAGAAAAAGAAAAAGAGATTAAATAATGATAGTTTTAGAAAAATGTTGAGATTTTTGAAGAAATTAAAGTAGTTAATTAGTTTTAATTTTAATTCTTAATCTGCATGATTCAGTTAAAAGGGTCTTATATTAAGGATTAAAGGAAGTATTAACTTATTACCGGCCCTTTCATACGCAAAATAAATGAAATAGAAAAAAAATATGATTCTACCAAAAAAAAGGAAAAAATATTAAATTAAATTATAAAAAAGTAATTTTTATTAATATTGCATGTGTTTTTTTAAAAGCGCCCCTCGCTGTTTCTTTCTATAGGTTCTTTTATAAGCAATTTTTTTTGTTACTATTTATTTATCCTTTTAAAATTCCAAATCAATATGAATTATTATTATTTTTCAATTATACATATCTTCACTAGTTATTTTACACATTTATTATAAAATTATATACTAATAAAATAAGGACATATTAGAAAATGTAAGAAATTTTAACATATTAATTACTCCTTCTATCCCATGATATAAAGCAATGGAAGAGGTTTTTCTTATTCCATAATATAAGACAACATGTAGTTATTTACTATTTTCCCTCTTATTAATAATATTATTAGTATTGTAATTTGTAATATATTTTTTTAAAAAAATAAAATTAATAGAGGTAAAATTGAAAATTTTAATTTTTTTAAAAATTAAAAAATGTAATAAAAATTCCTTAATATGCATAGAATGGTCCAATTACTTTAAAATATCGGACAAATGGAATACTACTTTAGTTCTTTCAAATAATGGACTCAAATTTTTTCCAAACCTATGAGTTTATTTGAGAAAAGAAAATAACAATGGCCTCCCAAACATCCAAACAAAAGCTTCGGGTATGCAATATCCCTTGGCCACTTATAGTTCTATATAACAGTGTCCAACAAATGAAATCATACCAATTAGCACCTCTGAGTGGGGAAAAAATTAGTGCCAGTCCATCCGTAGGCTTCGTCAGTTATCATGGCTTTTCCCATTTCCTCCATTATTAGCACCAAACAAGTGGTCAAAGAGTTTCCTGACTTCCTCAGAGTCTACGATGATGGCACCATAGAACGCCTCCGTGACAGCCCAATTGTGCCTCCTTGCCCACAAGACCCTAACACCGGAGTGTCATCCAAAGATGTCATAATCTCAGTGAAACCCTCCATCTCTGCTCGTATTTTCATTCCAAAACTTCATGAAGATGGTGACCAGAAGCTCCCAATCTTGGTATATTATCGCGGGGGTGCTTACTACTTCGAATCTGCCTTCTCCATTAAAATGTACAGGACCCTCAACGACATCGTTTCTGGAGCAAAAATGATCGCCGTTGCTGTGGAATACAGAAACGCCCCGGAACACGTTCTCCCTGCAGGTAATACTGTAAGTTTTGACTCATTTATTTGATTAGCCAATTAAACAGGTCAATTCTGAAAAGCCATTAATTAATAAATTCACATGCAGGCTTGGAGGATTGTTGGGTTGGTCTTCAATGGGTGGCCTCGCATTCGACCAAGAGTTCTCCCAATATCGATCCATGGTTAAGCACTCATGGAAATTTCGAGAAAATCTTCATAGGAGGTGACAGTGGTGGTGGTAACATCGTTCATAACATAGTCATGCGGGCGGGGTCTGAGACTTTACCAGGTGGAGTCAAAATACTGGGTGCATACATGAATCACCCATGGTTCTGGGGCTCCAAGCCCATTGGGGCCGAACCAGTGGAAGGGTTCGAAGATATCTTTCCTTCCTTTGTTTGGAACAACATAGTGTACCCTTCGGCTCCCGGTGGGCTCGATAACCCGATACTGAACCCGATGGCTCCTGGTGCACCCAGCATGGCTAACTTTGGGTGCCGTAAGTTGTTTATCAGTGTTGCTGGCAAAGATCTTCTGAGAGATAGAGGCGTTTTGTATTATGAGGCTTTGAAGGCAAGTGAGTGGAAAGGGGAAGTGGAGCTGTATGAAGAGGAAGAGGAGGAACATTGTTATCATATGGACACTCCTGGTACTGACAGTGCTGAAAAATTGTTCACGCGCCTCATTGATTTTCTTCGCGCAATGTTTTAAACTTACATGTTTGCAAGTTTGATTTATAATAAAAGGGCATATGTATGAATAATATACTATATGCTTAATCCGTGTTTCATCCATTCATGTCTCGTACATGCATTAATTGTGCTTTGTAGGTGTGAGGTTCTTTTTTTTTTTTGGCAGAAAATGTGAGTTAATGTTCATCATCCGCTTCAAAATAATTGATACTTTCAATTTTTTTTCTCAAAACAACAATCACTTTACAATTTCAAGAAAATATTAATTATCTTTTTACAAATTTACCTTGAATAATGTCATTACTAGTGATTGATTTAGCTAGGTGTTAATAAATAAGATATTATAGTAAAATACACTCACATTTTCTTAATTACTAAGTTATTTACTAACTTTCTTAATTTACACGCACATCTCTAAAATAATAATTGTTTTAAAACAGATCTAGTACTGGTGACTCTCTGGTTTTTAGTACAATATTTGGCCTATATAGTTTTACCCCCTTAATTTGGTCATTAAATTATATGACGTCCCTTGTTGTGTGGTTCAATTATTGAGCAATGATTTAAATAATCAATTGCAATTACATATATCCCTATGAGATGAGCAAAAAAATTCAGTTTTTCCTTATATCAGTACTTACAAATTATCTGTAGATCAAATTAAAAGCTGTAGAAAAATAATAGTTTTACTTATTTTTATTTTTTTTATTCTTGTTAGGATATTGATTAGATTCTATTACATTTCCTTGCATTGTATGTTGTACTCTTGTTTTGCGTCTTGTATATTGGCCTATATATATTTGGCTTGGTCTTTGTATGCAGTTGCTCTCTCCCAATGAAATATAACAAACAGAATTATTCAGAAAGCCCACATTTTTACATGGCATCAGAGCGGGTTGGATCCACCACAACCAAACCCAGATCCAAGAACATCTTCTTGCCCCTCCTCCCTGAATCATCAATGAGCAAGCACTAGGTTCTTGTTTCACTGCTACTATCATCTCTTTTTGCCACCATTGTCTCTTTCCTTTTCACACACCATAGATTCTTGCCTAGTCACCACCGTCATTTCCTCTTTGAACAGAAAACTCCATTTGCTGATTACCATTTTCGAATGATCTTGATTGAAGAAAGCATTGATTGATGAGGGAAGATAAGATTACAGAATGTATCATCACTCCTGCCATTGCTGCACTCGATTTTAGTTACTTGTTGTTCCTCCATCCATTCGATACACAAGTAATCACCCTCGTAGCCCAAGTTCTCAAAGGAACATAGAATTATGCTATTTGGAGTCGTGCAAAGCAAAATGCACTCTTAGCCAAAAACAAGCTCGGAATCATGGATGGCACTTGTATGAGAGAGGCTCAAGGTCCTAGTCTCCGACCACAATGAGATCGGTGTAATGCCGTAGTGTTAATATGGCTCAATAATTTAGTTGATTAAGAAATATCGAATGGTCTGGCATTTTGCACAAGCACACACCTTGTTTGAGTTGATCTAAAAGAGAAATTAGATAAAACTGATGGCGCCAAGATCTTCAGTCTTCATCAAATGATCAACTCACTGACCCAAGGTTCAATGTTTGTCAGTAGTTATTATACAAGACTGAAGGAGCTATGGGATGAAAATGCAACCCTAGTTCCAATGCCTTCGTGCCAGTGTCACTCAGCCAAAGAATACGCTAAAATTGTTAAACAGCAAAAATTATTTCAATTCCTTATGGGGCTTAATGAAGTCTATGATCAAGCAAGGAGCCAAATCCTTTTGATGTCACCTTTGCCTTATGTAAACTAAGCTTACAACATGATCATGCAAGATGAGTCTCAAAGGCAAATAATGTCTAGATCTATGAGTTCTCCCTCGGATAATTTTGTCATGATCACAAGGACACTAAGGGGAGGAAAAGCCAGAGGTCATGGCAGCTCTTTGAAAGAATGTGCGAATTGTAGGAAGAAGGGACATCACAAGAAGAATTGCTATTGGCTCATCGGGTTTCCTCCAAGGTTCATAACTAATAAAGGAAGGGGAAGAACTCAAGAATCACAGGCTAATCAAGCTGTGGATGAACCAAGCACAAGTTTGGGTTCCTCTTCCTTAATTGAAGCAACAACAATTGTTCCTCCAACCTTTACAATTAAACAATATGAGCAAATTCTTGAACTGCTTAAAAAGGATGCTAAGGAAGTGGATGTCAATATAATGACAGTCACGTTAGGTTTGGCTAAAACTCTCTCTATTAAATTATATATGACTGATTGGATTCTTGATTCTAGTGCTAGCTATCACATTGTCTATAGTCTAAAGTTGCATAATAAATATGAAATCTATATTGGTCCACCTAAAACTGTAAAATTGCCAAATGGATTGAGGGTTCGTGTAACACATATAGGGAGTATGACAATTCTTAATAATATTGTCTTTGAGGGTGTTTTGCATGCATTAGGATTATAGTTCAATTTAGTTTCTACACGCAAGCTAACTAAAGCACGTATGTGTATAGTGTCTTTTTTTCTTGATTTTGTTACTTTGTAGGATATGACAACTGGGAAGGTCAGAGGAACTGGTAAAGTAGACAATGAGCTTTATATAGATCATGAAGAGAAAGTTTTGCATGCTATATTTTTTGTTCAAAATTACAGTTTTATTGATGTAGATCACAATGTTTGGCATTATAGATTAAGACATGCCCCTATTAAGTGTTTTGAAACATTTAAATGTTGTCAAGAGATCTGATGTATCAAATGCATTTTGTGATATTTGTATGAAATCAAAGCAAACTCAATTACCCTTTTCTGATAGTATTAATAAAATGAAATATTCTTTTGAATTGTGGCATATGGATGTGTGGGGAACTTATAGAGTTCCTACACATCAAGGTTATAGATACTTTTTGACTATTATGGATGATTTCTATATGGGAACCTAGGTTTTCTTGATGACAAGAAAATCTAAAACTATTGGGCGTGTTAAATCCATTTTATCATATATTTCTGCTTAATTTTCTATTAAAGTTAAAAGGGTTAGGAGTGACAATGATACAGAATTTGTCAATACTGAAATGAAAAGCTATTTGAATGATAAGGCATTGTTCATAAAACTAGTTGTCCATATACACCTCAACAGAACGGGGTTGTAAAAAAGAAGCATTGGCATCTTTTAGAAGTGGCTAGATGTCTTATTTTTTCAGTCCGGTCCTTTCCAATTCTAGGGGAAAGTATTAAGGCTCCATCATATCTAATAAATAGGACACCATCAAAGGTTTTAGGAACAAAACACCGTTTGAAATAGTTTTATGGTTATATGCCTGATATTAGTCATTTAAAGATTTTTGGGTGCCTTGCCTTTTCTACTAACCTAAATAACAAAGATAAATTTGAGCCAAGGGCTAATCTGTATGTTTTTATGGGATACCCGATAACTCAAAAATGATTTATTCTTTATAATATAAAAACTAAAAATATGCTGGTCCATAGGCATGTTAAATTTGTTGAGGATAAATTTCCTTTTAAGGGTAATGCTCAAGGGGGAGTTAGAACACAATTAAATAAACCATTTTGGTTTGATTATCAAGAACTTATTGTTGTTAATCCTGATATACAAGTGAATTCAGATTCAGAAAATGCAGAACAAGATGAGGCAACCAATAAGGAGTCAAGAGAAGTTGGGGAGAGCACAAGACCTGCAAGGGATAGAAGGTCCCCCAATTGGCTTCAAGATTATGAATTTTTTGTGCACACTGAAAGTTTATTAAATCCCTCTAATAAGAAAGTCCTTGGTTTTAATAATAGGAAGGATGTTAGATATTCTGTGCATGATTATATGTGTTATAATAATGTCAATTATATGCATAAAGGATATACGTTTAGTATAGACTCTAACATTGAACCAAAAACTTATGTTGAAGCTGAGAGGGATGAAAAATGGGTTCACGCAATGAATGAAGAAATTAAAGCCCAAGAAGATAATCATACATGAGAAATTATGAGCTTACCTCCTAATAAGAAACCAATTATAGGTTGTAAATGGGTTTATAAAATAAAGTACAAGGCTAATGGTAGTATAGAGAGATATAAAGCTAGATTAGTCGCTAAGAGATTTAACCAAAAGGAAGGAATAGATTACTATAAAACATTTTCTCCTATGGTCAAAATGGTGACTATTAGACTTATTATTTCTCTTGCTATTATACATAATTGGAATTTGTACCAAATGGATGTGCATAATGCATTTTTGCAAGGAGATTTGAATGAGTAAGTTTACATGCATGTATCTCAAGGAATTAAGGTTGATGGAACAAACAAAGTATGCAAATTAACTAAATCATTATATGGGCTAAAACATGCTTCTAGACAATGGAATGCCAAATTAACTTAGACTTTGTTAGAAGGAGAGTTTAGACAAAGTAAATATGATTATTCTCTTTTCATTAAGGAACAAGATGGTTTAA
Source organism: Adenanthera pavonina (assembly GCA_026686845.1). Taxonomy (NCBI): domain Eukaryota; kingdom Viridiplantae; phylum Streptophyta; class Magnoliopsida; order Fabales; family Fabaceae; genus Adenanthera; species Adenanthera pavonina. The sequence goes on along the minus strand of JAIVEN010000026.1, from coordinate 8,216,411 downwards.
TTATTGTTTTAGCTTATGTAGATGATTTGGTCATTACTTGTAGTTCTATAAAAGGTATTGATAGTGTTGAAGCATACTTAAATAGTAAGTTTAAAATGAAAGATTTAGGAGTACTTAAGCACTTCTTAGGGCTTGAATTAAGCAAAGTAGAAAATGGCATTGTGCTGAATCAAATGAAGTATGCCCTTGACTTAATAAGTGAGATGCTCCCTCCGGTCTATATTATAAGGGTTCTTCTAGAATCCTTATCTGGTTCAAAATATAAGGGATTATGTAATTTTTAGTAAGAGTTTGCCTTTTTTACCCCTATTGATTATCGTCTCATAAGTTGGAAAAAAGAGAGGGGAGAATGAATTTTCAAAATAACTTTTATTGGTAATTAATAAGGGTAAAATTAGGACATTGGGTTTTTTTTTTCCAGAATTTTAATGTGTACAACTAACTTTTCTTAATAAGCGTAAAATAGTTGAAAACTCCTTATAATATAAATTGAAAGGGGTACGAATGAGTGGAGCTAGGTCTTTAGGGGTAACAATGGAACAGAATCTTAAGCTGGATAATGAAGAGAGTGATAAGGATAAATATCTTAATAATTCGGGAGCATATAGGATGCTAGTTGGGAGATTACTATATTTAACCATGACTTGAATTGATATATGTTTTCCTGTGCAGGTGTTAAATCAATTTATAGCCAGGCCAAAGGAGTCACATATAGCTATTGCAGTAAAGATTGTTAGATACCTTAAAGGGACACCATCTCTTGCTATATTGCTGTCTTCTTCAAATAGACTGGAACTAAAATGTTTCTGTGATTCAGATTGGGTAGTGTGTCCAATGTCTAGAAGATCAATTATAGGTTATTTAGTGAAGCTAGGAGACTCAATTGTCTCTTGGAAATCAAAGAAACAAAGTATTGTTTAAGATCTTCTGCAAAAGCTGAATATAGGGCCTTATGATTTGCTGTGTCTGAAATCATATAGATCCAAGAATTACTATCAAATCTGGGTATTCTTGTGACAAGTCCAGATGAGGATTATTGTGATAGCAGAGTAGCAATACATATAGCTACAAATCCTATGTTTCATAAAAGGACAAAACATATAGAAATTGATTGTCATTTTGTTAGAGAAAAGTTATAGTAGAAATTGATTTCTTTGATTCATGTAAGATCAATAAATCAAGAAGCATACATGCTTATCAAGGCTTTAGGAAGAAAAGATCATGAGAGGATCATAAGTAAGTTAAGGACCTTGAATTTATTATGTCCTAACTTGAGGGAGAGTGTAGAAAAATAATAATTTTACTTAGTTTTATTTATTTTATTCTTGTTAGGATATTGATTAGATTCTATTAGATTTTCTTGCATTCTAAATTGCATTCTTGATTTGCGTCCTGTACATTGGCCTATATATATTGGGCCTGGTCCTTGTATGCAATAGCTCTCTTCCGAAGAAATAAGATAAACATAATTATTCAGAAAGCCTACGTTTTTACTAAAGCTTTATATTTATATTTATACTTGAAACTAAAATATTACATTACAAACATCGATCTAGATTTTATGCATGAATTTGGTACCAGTGAAGGAATTCAATTTGGGAAAATAATGTGCTTGGGTACGTAAACAAAACCATAGCGATAATAGAAATTCTTTTTTTTTTTTTTTTGCGATTTATGTCTGTTTATTTAAGTAGTTAACTAGAACATGATACTGAACTTTCTTGCTTGGAGTTGAGCTCTTTCTTATACTATTAATTTTTTTGAAAAAATTGAACCACTCAATATCTAAAAGTCATGATAATTAAATGATTGAAATCAAGTTGGGCATGACGACCTATGAATATTGCTCTTCACGTTTTTGAAAGGCAAATTTGATGATAGCGCATGTTGCGGCAAGGTACAAGGTTATTTGTTTGATCTGCTTGGTTCCACACTAACCCAATTCAATTAGAAATGACCCCCTTTTACACTTATGAGACATTGGCTATCCAATCAAATGAGTTTGGTGTTGATATTGTTTAGGATGAAGCATTCTCTGTATGCAATTCTATGGGAGGTGAACACTTCTGGATGTAGCTTTTTTAGTTTTACTTTACGTGAGTCATAAACCACATACTTAAGATATCAGCTTTTCGTGCATGTCTCGTTGGCCTTTGGGTCTACAAATGGATTCACTTCCAGTTTCCCATTTTTTTTATAATATACCTTCCAACTGATCGTTTATTTTTTAATCTCATAAATTGTTATTGAAATTTTTGTATGATTAATTAATTTAAAAAAAAATAATATTTAGTAACATTATTTCTGTTTTGCCTATGCCCTGATCATTTATTTCTTAAGGATATTGTTTCTGTTTTGTCCCTGTTCATTTATTTCGTAAGGACAAGAATAAGGATATCATATAATCTAGTAGCATGTAGTCATCAGGTAAGCCACTCCTCCAAGTGACATATAAAAGGAAAAAAGACAGTTTAGGACTCCCAACTAAAAATATTCTTTTTCAAGGACCCAATTTAAAAATTTAGTACTTTTATAAACTGAATTTCTAACTTGAATCAACTGAATTTCGGACTGGTATTCTTCATTTGTTAATATTTTTCTATGGATGTTCTAAACTGTCTTTTTTCCTATATTAAATTTAGAGGGCATATTTTAATATTATATATATAGAATTTTCCAAACAAATTGGCCCTTCCCAACAATTACTCCTGGTTCCTTTCCTGTTCACTTCCTTTTTTTTTTCTTGCTGTGCACCATGACATTTCTAATTAATTATGCTTTGTTTATTACAAAGAGGTTTTTGGTCAATTGGACTTATAAAAGTAGATAAAATTATATAATATAATATTTTAAAAATCAAACTGGATATCAAACCGGAAATGTCACCGGGTCACGGTTTTTACAGTTCAACCAATTGGATCGACGGTCGAACTGGTGACGTAATAATTATATAAAAAATCATATTATATATAATAAAAAAGATATATAATAAATAAAATCACATTTTCTATTATATAACCATGTCAATTGATTAAAATTATATAAAAGTTTTATACATAAAAGAATCATAATGTATAAACTTAAACATTACATTAAATTTGCCAAATACTTCATAAGTTCATAATATATTATATTAGTTTATACTCTTTCAATATTATATTATAAGGTAATTAGTAGAATTTTTTTGTTTCATATTATAAGGTAACATGAACTTATTTGTCATTTTCATTTCTCATTAATTTAATTTTTAAAGGGGATTTTTTTAAGCAATAAAAATGAGGAGTATTAATAATATTTAATAGGGATAAAAAAATTTTAATGTCTAAAAATGTAAATTATATTTAAGTAATAAAAATGAAGAGTATTAATAGAATAGGAATTAAAAAGGTTTTTTTTAACATTTTCAATATTGCAAAATAAATATCTAGTTAATTTATAAAATAAAAAAAACCATATATAAAAAATCGACCGATTCTCTTGGAGCCATTCCAATTTCCAGCTCAAAGTTGATTTCTGGCTCAATCGTTGGTTCAATTCAATTCAACCACAAAAACAGCTCAAACCATCAAAACGAGTCAGTGTACTCTCTTGGTGACAATCCGACCGGTCCAACCGTCTGATTCGGTCTGGGTTTAAAAATACTGATATAATATGGGTGACCATTTAAAATCATATATCCTAATTTATATATTCACACAATTACTTTTTATTAACATGAGATTTAAGAACCACAACCTAAATTTTAGAAGTTGGAAAGTTGGATTTCAGTTTTATGCCACGCAACTGTTTGTGAGATGTATATAGAATACTTATTTCACCGTGCTTACAATACATGTCAAATCACTAAAGACTTGCTATTATTAAAAAGGAAAGGTTTAGATTTAAAATTTCCATTGATATGTGTGTATATATATATATATATATATATTGTAGGGCAAATGACACTTGAGGACTAAAATTTGTAATTAATCCCATTTTAGGATTAAAAAATTTAAAAATACTAGAAAAGGACCTGATCTTAAATTAATTAAAAATATAAATATGAAATAACCTAAATACCCTTGTTACAACATTTTACATTCAATATCTACTTTTTACTACTCTTCTTCATAAATTTAACATTGAACTTCCCCGATTTTACACTGAACACAATGAAAAATTCAACTCTAAGAATTTTACATACACCTTCTGTGTTTTACTACTTATGTTCCACGATTTGACACTAAAGACCCCCAATTTTACACTGGATAAATCTTAAAATTTTATATTCGACTTCCATTTTTTATTACTCAATATCTATTTTTTACTATTATTTTTTATAAATTTGACACTAAATTTTCTTAATTTTATACTCATATTTCATAATGTGTTTAGTGTAAAATTAGGGATATTCAGTGTCAAATTTATAAAAAAGAGTAGTAAAAAGTAGATATTGAGTGTAAAACGATTTTTCAAGAGTATTTAGATCATTTCATATTTACATTTTTAATTAATTTAAGATTAGGTCCTTTTCTGGTATTTTTAAATTTTTTAATCCTAAAATAGAATTAATTACAAATTTTGGTACTCAAGTGTCATTTTTGCTATATTGTAAGTTGTCTGTGCGCATGTATGTGTGGGTGCGGGCGTGTTGGATTTTCCCTGAGGCTTTTTTAAAACAAGCAAGGAAATGCAAATTAAATACACGCGCGCGCGCGAGTTCTCTATCTATGAGGCCTCATATGGTTACCATGAAGAAAAGGAATTCTTTTTGTACAGCATAACAATCGAGATATATTAAAATATCTAAGTCCTCATACTCATAACTTAATAAATATTTATTTTTATTATTAACTTTTATTGAGGGACACATATGATATTATATTTAAAAAGTCAAATTTTTTATTTCATTCCATTCTATTTTTTTTGCATACCAAGTAACAACTGTCCCTGGTTGTTAATGATGAATCATTGCATCATTTCTAGAACTGGGAAATTGGAGGTGAAAAGAATGATTTTGTAATCTATAGTGTCGTTTGAAAATGATTTTAAAAAAACTAATAATTCATTGTTTAATAAAGAAAATGGTTCTTGGTCAAAAAATAAAGAAAATAATTGAAGTGACCTAATGCTTACAAATTAGCTGAATATTTGTCCTCTACGTCAGCTGTTGCGGCTCATCCATGCACTTGGTTTCTACCAAAAATATAAATAAATTAGGAAGATCAACTTTGCAAATATAAATAGATATGATTTTAAAAAATTTTAAACTATTAAAAAAAACTTATTAAAAAACCATTTTAAACTTCATGAACCAATAAATTAATTTTTCTCAAATTTAATATTTTAAAGTTATATCAAAATTTTAGTTATTAATTTCAAAAATTAAAATTTAATATTAATTTACTAAAAGTTTAATTCATAATGTAAACAAATAAATTCTTTCCACCTGGTACTCTTTTCTGGCCATTACCTAATACTCTTTACAAAATAATTATTGAAATGTTTTTCAAAACAAACAATCATTGAAATGTCACATTTTGATCTTTTGTGGCAAAAGTTACAAGTACAGGATTCAATTTTTTTTGCGGGGTTCAAAACTGTGGGGATTAAAATCAGATATAGAGAATGGAAGGATCTACCAACAAATACAGGTCCCCTGAAGATTTTCTCTTAATAAAGTTTCTTAAAAAAAAATACGTGGGATGTCGGTTTAATTTTAAGATCAGTAGAGTTGACAAAAAATATACGGAAACAATGTATTTTATATAACTTTTAAAGAAGGCAAATTAATCCATCAGATTGTATATATATCACCTATCCATCTTCCTTTCAATCCAACTTTATAAATATATGTAAACTTTAAAAAGATAATAACTAATTTTAAAACTGATGAACTATTAATAGATTTATTTTAAATTAAATTATAATATATAATAATTTAATAATTAAATCATGAGCATTTTTAAAATTAATAATGGATCAAAATTTTCAAATGTTTCTAAAAATTAAATTAATTTTTATTTTGTATTTTCTTTTGTATTTATCAGATAATTTTATACGTCAAACAAATTTTTTGCTTTTTTATTTTAACAGAAAATAGTTTTTAAAAACAAAAATCAAACAGCCCTTAGATTTTGGCAGCAACACAGCTTGTGTCTTTTCTTTTTTTTTCTCTTCATGTCATTCTAGATATTCCCATGCCACTGCAAGTATAAATCCTCGTCCCTACCTGCCCACCCTCACCCACAAGAGCCTTTACATTGTATGCACCTTCTCTTTTTTAATCTTGGTGACATGTATGCACTTATCCTTTTATCTCTGCTTCTGCAGTCAATGGATTCCACGGCCACTGATACAAGAAAGGTCGTCGTGGAGATTCCTCCCTTTATCAGAGTCTTCAAAGATGGCACTGTGGAACGTCCTCGTGACTCCCCATACGTCCCTCCGTCCCTTGACGACCCTAAAACTGGAGTCTCATCCAAAGACATTGTCATCTCACACAACCCCTCCATCTTTGCTCGCCTCTACCTTCGAAACACCACCCTTCTCAATGACTCTGCCATAGTCCCCATCAAAGTTTACTTCCATGGCGGCGGCAGCTTCTTAGAGTCCGCTTTTGGGAAACTCTACCATACCTACTTAAACCACTTTGTATCTCAGATTGATGCTTTAGTTGTGTCTGTGGAGTATAGGCTCGCCCCAGAACACCATGTTCCTGCGTCTTATGATGATTGCTGGGCTTCTCTTCGATGGGTTGCTTCCCATTTCACAACAGAGCTGCCCACCAATGCAGACTCTTGGATAATCGATCATGGTGATTTTCACAGACTTTTCATCGGGGGTGACAGCGGCGGTGGTAATATTGCTCACACAGTCGCCATGCGAGCTGGTTCTGAAGGTTTGCCTGGTGGGGTCAAACTTTTGGGTGTTATTTACGCCATGGCTGCCTTCAGCAGTTCGCAGCCGATTAGGACTGATACGACTGGACTTGTTTCAGATAGCTTCAATCATATTTGTTGGAATTTTGCGTACCCATCTGCTCCGGGTGGGATTGATAACTATCTGATGAATCCCGTAGGTCCAGGGGCACCTAGCTTACGTGGGCTTGGGTGTTCGAGAGCGCTTGTATGTCTTGCTAGGAATGATATATGGAGAAGCAGAGGGTATTGGTACTACGAACTTCTGAAGAAGAGTGAGTGGGGAGGGAGATTGGAGCTTTACGACGTGGAAGAGGAGGATCATATATTCCATATCTCAAACCCTGAATCTGAAGCCGCCAAGACAATGATCCAGCGCATGGCCTCCTTTATCCTTGAGTAAAGGAGAATTCTCCGTTAAATACTTATATATATATATATTGAAGCATTATATAGTAAAAGCATTGGAATAAATAACCATTGCGTGCATCAATGTTTGTGATACAGTGATATACTCGCTCCAGTCTATATTATAGAATATTTTGTGTGAGAAGTTTGTGATTCAAAATATAGGGTATTGAATATTTTTCTTCTTATTTTACCTCTATTTTTAATTCTTCCTTACCCCTCATTTATAATTTTATAATAATAATAAAATATAATATTTAATAAGGATAAAATAGGAAATATTGGTACTTTTTGCATTGATTTTAGGTGAAAAAATAATTTTCTTAATATGTATATAATTGATATAAAATATTTTATAATGTGGGTCGGATGAAGTGCTATTGAAGCTCACCCTCACCCAAATCATTCATATATAATTAAAATGCTTTATCCACCTTGTCAGTTTAACTTAGGAATTCTGGAAAGTGCAAACCCTACCTCCTCTTTACTCTTATATGTTCGTTTGACATGGTAGAAATCAACCCATTGTTAAATAATTTATAACTTTAAACTTCAAGTTGGTTGATCATCTAAAATAATTGGCTCATCTGCGATTATTTATAATTAAGAAGTGAATGTATTTCTCTTCGTACTTTCACCGAAGAACATTAGTAATGCAACTGTATATATATTCATGACCAGTCCGGCCGGAACCAGGTCTTTAATCCAGTAATAATAATATAAAAATTTATGATAGTCAATTTTCAAAACAAAATTATAAAGTGCCGTAAAATGTTTTATCTAGACATATATATAAAGGTTTTGTAGTATTTTTCATAAACTTATGTTTGGAAACACAATTTGGCAATATGCGGAAAAGAGAAGCATTGTGTGTGAAATTTAACTAAAGTCAAGAGCAATTTAAAAATATGTGGTAAAAAAAAGAGCAATATGAAAAATATAGAGAAAAAGGGGGGAAATGAAAAAAATGAAAAGATAAAAGACAAAAAAAAAAGGAGATGATAAAAGAGAGACGTGTGAATTTAGTGGGTTTAAATAAAAATATTAAATAATATAAAAACTACATATGTGAATTTAATAAATTAGCTAAGTTTAGTGAACTTAATTTCTAATATAATATCAAAATTTTACATTATATAGTTACTAATTTTAGAAAGTTGAGAACGGATTTATCTATCCTCATAGCTCCATGTATAGATGTGAATACAATGCATTTGGGATTTAAAATATACAAAGATATATATAATCATAATGATATGACTAAAATATATAATATAAAATAATATAATATCATTCATACTTACCAACATATATAAAATTAGAAGTGAACCTGTAAGGTTTAATACGAGTCACATTATTTATAATTAATGAATAATACAGCTAGTTATATACTTCCCCTATTTTAAAACTTTTTGTTGTTTTTGGATTTTTATTTTATCCCAAAACTATTATTGTTTCAGAAATCCAATACGTAGAATATTTCTATTATGATATACCCCCCATTTAACACTACACCAATGTTAGAATAGCTAACTTTTCAAGAGGTGAGGTGAATTGGGAAGTTGAAAATTTTTCTACAAAAACATTAATTTATAGTGAAAGTAGAAGTTTGCAAAAAAAAAAAGTGCAATGAAAATGAAAGAAATTGCAAGGTAAGGGAAGAGAGGATTCAGAAATTTATCCTGGTTTGGTCTGATTCTGCAAGGTAAGGGAAGAGAGGATTCAGAAATTTATCCTGGTTCGATCTGATCCACTTAACCTATGTCCAGTTCTCAAGTCACCACTTGAGATTTTCACTATCTGCAAAGATTCAACGGGCTCTTTGCAATTTTCTCAGTACAATATTGTACTCTATTCTAAGAACACTTAAATTCTACACTCTGCACTCTTACAAAGTGTTTTTCACTTCTCCTTTGGACTCCTCTCACAAAGAATCCTTTTTCTAGGTGAAGAAAAGATTTTTATACAAAATATGAACTCTCTAAATTAGAGTAGATGTGGAAGTTGAAGTACAATAAATAAAGTATGAAAGTAAAAAGTTTTGACTCAAAAATTTCATAGAGTTTCTTCACAAACAAGATTAAAATCGTTACCCATAATTTCAAATAAAGTTCTATTTATAGATTTGTGCCTTAACTAGTCGTTAGACACAAAATTTAGCCATTAGAATGTTAAAGATTTCAACGTTGAACTTCAACATTCATCTATTCAAGAGTGAAATTCGAATTTTGAGTTTGTTAAAATTATCCTATGTTAGAATATACGAATTTTCATATTCAAAGTACTTCTATTAAGTTTGAACAGTTGTCTCATGTTTTCACAGTGCACTCAAAATTCGAATTTTAAAATTTGAAATTCGTTTGTTAGAAGTTTGTTCAACATAATACAAAAGTTCTCTTTTTGGAAATTCAAAATTTGAGTTCTAAAATTCGTCTATCAGAAACATATTCTTACTAGACTCAAAAGTTTTGGTTTTGAAATTTGCACTTTAAATTCCAGAATTTGTTTGTCAGAGAGGGTGATTTTGAAATCTCTTTAAACTTCACCAACATTCAAATTTTAACTGAATTTCAGATGAATTTTGCACATATTCACTAACAATGCTTCGCCCGAAATTCAAATTTCATAATTGAAATTTGTCTGTTAGAAATGAAACCTCTACATATTTGAATTTCTTCAAGCAAAGTTCAGATTTTACACAAAATACATGAGTCAATAGCAAAATTCATTTGTTAATCAGTATTTTTCAAAACTACCACATGCTAACATAGGATATCTTCCAAACAATACATTTAGATGTTGTGGTAACTTAAAAGAAGTAAAATCAAAGCTTTTGATTTTCTTTGGACTTCTTCCATATTATAAGAGTAGAACTCCTAAAAACCAAATCTTCTCATTTTCTTGTTTGGACTTCTTCACTTGATTCTTTCACATTCCTTTGATATTTTCCTTTCCAAACTCTAGTTGTTTGAAATCATTAAAACTTTTGATTTAACAACCAGAAAAGGGAATAGTTATAGTTTATTTTTTACTTTTATTGGTATTTCAAAAATGTCAATTATTCTAATGTTGATAAAAATGTGAGCTTCAGTTAGCATTTTACAAACACCAACTAAAGTTGACTATAATTGACATCTATGTTACAAGCGCCAACTAAAGTCCTAACTTTAGTTGGCATTTGTGTAAATCAAATATCACTTGCAAAGTTCTTGCCTTTCTCTAACATAGTTAGCACTTGCAAAGCAAAGTGAACCAAAGTTGATGCGAATAACCAAAAATATATGCTCACCTTTTGACAAGGAATAGTTGATCCCTCAGGCAGATTAGTAACTTCTTCATCATCGTTACTTTCCTCCCTGTTTTTGCCAAAATATGAGAATGGGAGTAAGATTGGGATATTTACCCATCGTTAAAAATCTTTAATTTGCTAAATTAGAACTATTCAAAGATTTGCAAAAACTCACTAGTCACTAAAAAAGGGAAAATAGCAAACTTGGAAAGAGGTACATACAACAGACATCTCGAGAGCAAAAAGAGAGCTAAGTTGAGGGGGATTTGGCGAAACGACGAGCAAAGTAGGGGCATGGTATAGGCTAGCATAGAGGACAGAGTGAGCTAATGGATTGAGTTAGGGGACAATGGTGGCGACATTGTGGCTGGACTTGGTGAGCTAGGGCACAAAAGACAAACAGAGTGACGGAGGTTGAGGGAGATTGTCTTGAGAAAGGGGAAGGAACAAGGAGAAGCACAGTGAACGAGAAGGAGGAGCATGGTGCTTGTTAATCTTCGAAATGAGAGAAATGGAGTTGGTATGCAAAAATGAACTAGAGATTTGAGGGTTTGGAAGACCTGTGCTTGCTAAAAAAAAAAGAAAAAAACCATTTTCCTTGGAGTTTGGTTGATGAAATGTCATCTTTATTCTCAAATACAAACACTGATTATATCCTATTAAAGTTGGCGTTTGTTACACCAATTTTATCTTACAATAAAGAGGTTATAGTTGGCATTTGCAAAATAAACTCTAACTTTAACTTCCACATCTGATTTCAGTTGGTTTTTTAAAAATAAACGCCAATTATTAGGTGCGACAAAAAGCTAAAATTGGTGTAGTATAATCAATCACAATTTTCTTTTCTCTCATCTATAAAAAGAGTGTAATTAAATAGAGGTATTTTAGTTCTCATGTAATATTTTTTACGTCTTCAAAATTTTTCTTAATTTATATGCATAATCTTAAATTACAAATAATTTTGGACGGAGGGAGTATTATATATAAAGATGTGTGTTTGGTGAAAAAAAAAACTATGTGTGTGATATTGCTCTGATGATGGACATGGACATGAAATTGAGTGGGGGCTTCTGCCTCCACTGAAGCATTCGTGACTTCGCCGCTATTAATGATCATTTAGGGATATGTATGTTTATTAGTCGATACAATGAATGAAAGAAGAAATGTCAGAATGATACGTATATGTTCATTAATTGATTTGTGATCAATGAGCAAAGAGAAAGAGTATTAATCTCTTCATGTGTAATGAACAAATAATTAAATGTTCGTTGGCCAAAAAAAAAATTAAATGTTCATTGAAATGAATATCTTTCTTTAAAAACCAGCAACGTACGTATAGTCGTAGCTTAAAGGAATTGATTGAATAAAAACTTCATTATCTTATCCTTATTTTCTAACACCAATGAAACCAATCCTGGACGTGTTGGAGTCACTATCACCCCTCCAAATTAATTTATACCAAAATTTAATTATCTTGATAATCTATTCAAGCTTCAAGATTTAAACTTAAGAAATGTTATGTTAAATTAATTATGAAATTAAATCCTTGTTGGAATCTTAGAGTTGCTATAGTTTGGAAAAAAAAAACTTTGTTAGAGTATATGCTAAACAAAAATCTAATAAGCTCACTAAAATTATTTTAAGGGAAAAATAAAATAATTAAATTTATCCCTATAGCTTAGGGAAAGTTGCGCGGTTTATCCCCATTCCTTCAAAATGCTCTCAAACTCATCCCTCAAGATGCTGAGGTGGACATGACGCTTCAATATGAAGCATATATACATGGCAAAACAGCTGCTTACGTGGCAGATTAGAAAGTAAAAAAAAAATAACTTTAATTACTTTTTTATTTATTTGTTTTTTTAGGGACATATTAAAAAATATAAAAAGAAATTCTATATTTATTGTGCCTATATGTTAAAATCTTAGATAATATATAGATAAAAAGAAATAGCTTGCAGGAATAATTGTCGGTATATACAAAGGAACAATTCATGAATTCCTTTTTTTTAATTCAATTAGACCTATTAGGGTCAGGCCAAAAACAAAGACTCTTGGGGGAGTGATTTATTTGACCAATGAGGCGTCATAACTCAACGTCTGGTGATCATGTTTTTAATATGCGATTGTTCCTGAACCAGAGCATCAGTCCCATATGGCTCCCAACAAGAATAAAGCAACTCACTTCTACTTGTTTTTTCTTTAATAAAGAGCATAATTAAAAACTATTATTATCATCAACGTTAGTATTATGGAAGAAGCACAAAATCTTTCGCCATAATACAATGCCAGTTGAGCCACAAAGCTAGCAGCAAAGTCAAAGAATAGCCGCTACAACTTTGTTCATGACAGTTTCGGACTTTTGGCAACATTTTTTTTTATTAACAAAGGACTAAGTAAATGCAGGGAGTCACAACAAAGAAAAAATAAGTAGGATAGACTTTTGGCAACATATTTCATTTGCTTTTTCTTCGCCTTCCCTTCGCCTCCCAATTTTTTTTCCGGGGGTGATTGATTAATTGAAAAGTTTTTCTAATTAAAAATTAATATATATATATATATATATATTTTTTTCTCAAATGAAATATGTTTTTTCCAGGAGCCAATAAAATATATATTTTTCAATTCAATAAGTTTATATATTTATTTTTGTTATGATTATAATTATACTTATAAAATATAATACATATAACACGTTTTATGAACAACATAATAAAATACACAAGTAGAAGTATACAAAAAATCATATTATTATTTTATATAAAATTTAAAAGTAATATGTATTTGGAAAAACTAATTTAATTAGGATATAGACGGATTTGATATATACTTGGATCCCCAGGTCCCGCTTGATTGCCAGAGAGGTGAGGGAATGAAATGGAATAAGTATAAGATTTTAATGTAATAGTGCATTTGCTTGCCAGATAGCACATACATACCAATGCAGATCAGACTCCCACGTATGTGGGAATGAGCAATCCTCCAAAAAACCAATGGAATGGGGACACCCAAGCAATGGAATGGCCCTATCCCAGAAATACCCCAGGTCGGCGTCGCCACTCACAGCCTATCTCCACCTCCCATCGTCGTCCTCCATCACCATCATCGTCCAAGGTTCTTCCACTCTTGGCGTCTCCAACCCCCCACACATCTCGTCTTCGACCTCTATCATCTAGATCCACCATCGGCATCGTCGAGATCCACCATTGGTATCGCCACTCTGTAACACAAGATTGCTCTTCCTGTTCGCAGCACCCAGATCTATTCTTAACATCCAAATCATTCACATATCGCATCAGCACAAACCTCCAGTTGTCTGTTACCTTCATAGGTCATTGTCTCCTTCCTATCTAGAGATTTGTTATTTTCATTTCATGGTTTTGGTCTTTGGTAGGTTTTGATATCTCCATTCTGGGTTCCATTGATCATGGTGGTTTGGTTCTTGATTTCTTGGCGCAATTATTTTTTTCTAGGTTTGAAGAAGATGATGATTCTTTGCTTTTGTTTTATGTAAATGGTAGTTTTGATGTCACTAGCGGTGGTTCTGGCTTTTGTTTCTTTTAGCTAGGATCATTTCACTTTTATTTTTATTTTTCTTTTAATAAAATATAAAATCATTCTATATTTTTTATATTATACTAAATATATTCATGGTGATCAATTATTCTATTGTCATTATTTCTGATAATCAAATGGGGGCCTTAGTTCATTTGATGACCGACTCAATCAATCTAGGCCTTAAAGATTGCTTCGCCATGTTAACAACTTAAGTATGTTGTAATATTCTGTCCAAAAAAAGAAGTATATTGTGATATAATAGTTATTAAAAATAAATATTATTCTAAAAAATTCATAACCCTAAACACTTGAAATTTTAAAAGATTAAAATATCGTTTTATTGCCGACTCCTGGAAGGCTCCACTAGTCAACTACTATTATTTTTTATATTTGATATCTAGTAATATTGACAATAACTCTTTTAATGTGTTTTTTCATTTATAAATGTTAAGCCCTTAACCTTATCTAAGGAAAATATGTCCCGTCCACTTAACATACCTGTCGGTGGGTCACACATTGATTTATTCACGCCCACGTGAATCAAACAAAAACATGTCAAATTCTTCACTATGAGATAATGTATTCTCCATATTTTTTAATATAATATTATTTTAATTAAATTATGTTGAGTAAGAATAAAAATTAAAATTAGTTAGTTATTTTAATTTATTAAAAAATTATAAAATTTTTCTAAAACTATTCTTATTCAATTTTTTCTCTTTTTAGAATATTTTAAATATAAATTTTTTTAAATATATAATAAATATTACTTCATCAACTCATCATATATTTTGAAACAGAGTAAAAAATTCAATATTTAAGAACAAAAACTATCATGTATTGTTATTTATTCACTTAAGTCTGTATCCTATTACTACTAGTACCTCTTTCAGTTTCGTTATAATACCTCTTTTTCTTAAAAAGGAAAGTAATGCAATCATATATATCCTCATTCTTAGTATAAAATTATTTTAATTGTATCACATAAATTAAGAATTAGAATTAAAATTAATTAATTATCTTAATTTTTCCAAAAATTTCAATATTTTTTTAAAACTACCCTTATTTAATCTCTCTCTTTCTTTTTAAATATATTAAATAAAAATATTTTTTAAAAAAATATAATAAATATTATCTTATATATTATAAATACTTTTATATTTAAAAATAAGATAAATATATATATATATATATGGGGCCGAATATTATCATTTTCCCACCCATCATCTTGAATAAGCCATTCTCGAGGAGATTTTTTTGACCAATCTGATTGTTCTTCCTTTAACTTCTGGACTGTATAAGGGCGTAGATTATAGACTTTTTTTCCCCTACTCGTGGTGGCACGCATTTTAAGACAAATAATAAAAAGAATAGTATAACATTGAATTATTGATTTATATATATATATATATATGTATGAAACTTTGACAATCCCTAGTCCATCCTCTCTTCTCCTCTCCTCAGTACAAATACAATCACTCTTTGCTGTTTCAAATACTGTTTTCTCTGTACTTTCAATGGCTTCCACTGACTCTACTGCATCAACCGGCACGAGAGAGATAGAAATAGAGTTTCCTAATCTTATCCGAGTCTACAAGGATGGCACAGTGGAACGCCTCTTTGGGTCTCCAATAGTCCCACCATCTCTCCAAGACTCCGAAACCGGAGTTTCATCCAAAGACATCGTCATCTCCGGCGACCCTTCCATCTCTGCTCGCCTTTACCTCCCGAAATCCGCCCAATCTGACTGCCAAAAGCTTCCCATCTTGGTCTACTTTCACGGCGGTGCATTCTGCCTCGAATCCGCCTTCTCCTTCCTCGACCAGCGCTACCTCAACCTCATAGCCTCCAAAGCAAATGTCATCGCCGTCTCTGTGGAGTACAGGCTCGCCCCAGAGCACCCTCTTCCTGCAGCTTTTGAGGATTGCTGGGCTTCTCTCAAATGGGTTTCTGCCCATTCAACCGGTACCGGTAACCCCACCAACGCCAGTGAACCATGGCTCATCAATCATGGCGATTTCAGCAGAGTTTACATTGGCGGCGACAGCGCTGGCGGAACCATCGTACACAACATAGCTTTACGAAGTGGGGCGGAGGATTTGCCAGGTGGTGTGAAGTTATTGGGCGGCTTCCTGTCGTGTCCATACTTCTGGGGTTCGAAGCCGATCGGATCAGAACCAAAGGAAGGGCACGAACAGAGCCTGCCGCTTTTGCTGTGGAATTTTGTGTACCCAACAGCACCAGGTGGGATCGACAACCCTATGATCAATCCGACGGTGGACGGGGCTCCAAGTCTGGCCAGCCTTGGGTGTCGTAAGCTGCTTGTTTATGTATGTGGCAAAGATCAGCTGAGAGACAGAGGGGTTTCGTATTACGAGGCTGTGAAGAAGGATGGGTGGAAAGGTGAGGTGGATTTGTTTGAAGTGGAAGGAGAGGATCACTGCTTCCACATCTTCAATCCTGAAACTGATAACGGAAAGAAAGTTTTCAATCGCCTCGCTTCCTTTCTTGTTTGATTAATCCATCAAAACTTCCACATTATTGTGATATTTTTTATGTTTGGGGATGTTCAATAATTGAGATTCAGGAGAAAGAAAAAGAAGAAGAAGGAGGAGAGCAATGAGTCAAAATAGCGGTTGAGTCTGGCATTTGTCTTGCTATATATGTATTGGCTTCTTTTTATCCGTATCTGTAAGCCTAGCGTGCTTGTTTATTTCGTGATTGGGAGGTTGGAAGTTGAAGAAGGGAATCAGGCCTATTTACCTATATGTGATTTATTTCTTCTTATAATATATATTTATATTGAACTTGGATTTCGTTTCTATATTCTAAAACACGGGAAAAACACTCATCAGTTGTGACATTTGTTTAATTTAAAATTTACACGTACATATTTACAATTTTACTTCCTCTAACTTGGGAATTGTGTGAGTGAATCTTTTTGGTTTTGTGCTTCAACGTGAACGTATTTTTTATGATCAGCAGGAAATAATCTCGCTTAAGAAATGGGAGTTTATACCAGTGACGTCAATTTCAAAAAATAAAAAGTATACAAAATTAGGAGGGCAGGGGAATTGTAATGCTGGAACAGGGAAGATACGGTGAAAGAGATAGGTGCAATTGAATTGCGCGTTTATTGAGGCTGAGAACGACATATATGAGGTTTTGTAGAATTAAAGCGATGCTATGACATTGACATTTATTGGACCTACAAGCTTCGGTCCCACATAAAAGAATTCCGTATGAGCCACTTCTAATTGGATATCATCATATATATGATGATATGATATTTCAAAAATAAATAATATTTTAAGACATGAGTTATCTTTATTGAAAAATTGATTAACTTCCTTTATTTTAAATGATTGATAGAGACATTTTTTTCAACTAAAAATATAGGGATGACTAACCTTTCTTCCTTTTGGTTCGAAAGATGGATGACTAACTTTTACTACATAACTAATAATAATAATGGAGGAGTATTCCGTACTTTTTCTTTTTTAAGTCAACCAATGTTTTGAAAGAAAAACATTGGTTGACTTAATGTTTTTCTTTCAGGCAATGTTAAACCTCACAGAAGCTAAATAGATCCCGACAATTGACCGGCTTCCAATCGAACCATGCACTGACACTCCTCGCTAATATTTCGTTAATTGTAATTTTAATTAGACTTAAATATAACAAAACCCTCCACTGTCACTAATAAATTTATAACAGCAGGGTTCAGCAGAAAAAAAAAATATAAGAGCAAGAAATTTATGTCTCAAGTATCTCATATTTGTATAAGTTAAAAAAACTTATACATTAATATTATAATATTTATATAAGCTTCCTAATTATTAATATCGTTAAATAAGTTAAAAAAACAAATCATTAATATTATAATATAGTATTTATTAATCTTATAATTATAATTATTGGAAAAATTATTATAATAATAATTAAAATCATTTTAAAGTATTTATTAACATTTTAAAAGATAAATGATTATGATGAAACGTAATAAAATTAAGGAACCAAAATTAAACCTCACTCAAAATTAATAGACTAAATGTACACTTATGCCTACAATAAAAGACTCATGCTTATATATTTAAAATATTTTTTCTTCTAGTAGGACTGAATGGAAGAAACTTAATATTTTGCAAACAAAAATATACTAGATGCTTGTAAATATTTTTTCTTTCAACCATGCATTTTTAATTTGAAAATAAGTTCAAAAGTAGGAAAAATTGGGTTTTGGGACCAAAAAATGAAGATATTTGATTTTTAGTATCAAAGTGATTTTTTTTTTAGAGAAAAAATCAATTCTTGATTCAAAAAATTTAATTTTCACCCCACAAAAATAATCTTTGGTCTCAAAATCCAATTTTCCCTTAAAAGTATTAGTAACAAGATAAGTGATGTGCCAAAATTTTACTTGCCGTACTTTAATTGAAAAAATAAATTTTTTTTATATTATCAACTAGTTTTCTAAAATATAATAAATAGACCATGTTTTATGAAAAATATAATAAAATATACAAGCAAAAGTATACAAAAATCATATTATTATTTTATGAAAAAATATTTTTTTTAAATACTGATTTGATTCAATTATGGCTGTATAAGATATAGATAGATTTGATACTCGGGTTTGAGTTTATTTGATGACCGACTCAATCAATCTAGGCCATTAAACTATGGTATAACAATTGCTTCCCCATGCTTACAATTTAAATATATTGTGAACGTGATTATGTGAATTGTAACATAATAATTATTCTTTAATTTTTTAATATAACTCACTTTTAATAAAATAATAAAATTGTCTAAAAATTTTTTTAATTTTCATTTTAACTCCTAATACATACTATCAATTTAATATGATATTACACTCTAAAGCAATCAATGCTTTATAAAATAGTTTCCAAAAATTGCTCATATTTTTTTTAATAAAGTAATTAATACCCTACAAATTCTTACAATGTAATTACTATGTTTGGAATTATAAAATCATTCTAGAAAGTGATTTATATAAAGAATTAGAGGGAATATTAAATATAAATAATATTCTAATAAATTCATAGTTCTAAACACTTGAAATTTTAAAAGATTAAAATACTCTCTCTCGTCTCAAATATAATTCACTTTTAACTACTCTACACATATTTTCATTAAATTTCTTTCAAAATTTATTTATTTTCTAGAATTACTCTTAATTATATGCTAATACATCTCTGCAATAGTATTTTTGTTCAACATACTTAATTATGGGTGTTTAGAAAAAAAAATTATTTAATGATCTAGATATGACTTATATTTTGGATCATGGAAACTCTTTTTTCACCTACTTATATTTGAGAATAGAGATAGTATTATTTTATCACTGAGTTCTCATAGGCTTCATTGGTCAACCACTAGTACTCTATATATTTATTTGATGTCCAATATGTTAGGTCTGCTGGCTTCTCAAGAGGGGGGTGACTTGAGAAGTTTGAAATTTTTTGCAAAAATATAAAAGAGTACTGAAAGCAAAAATTGCAAAAAAACAGAATGAAAAATGTAACAAGGCAGTAAACAAGGTAGAGGAAAGAAAGACACAAAGATTTATCCTAGTTCGGTCTTTTCTTTTTGACCTACGTCCAGTCCTCAAGCTACCACTTGAGATTTTCCATTATCTTGCAAGAATTCAGTGGGCTCCTTGCAATGCCACAGTACAATCTTGTGCCCTGTTCCAAGAGCTTACAGATTATCACTCTACATTTCAACTAAGTGCTTCCCAAATCCCTTGTGAAGTCCCCTCACAAAAAAATCTTTCTTCCAAATGAAAATAAGATTGTTCACAATAAGAGAAACTCTCTAATATAGAGTGTGTTTGACAGCTGAAGTGCAAAGAATGAAGTGTGAGAGAGTAGAAGGCTTTTTCTGAATATTTTGACAAAGTTTCAATATATACAACGTAAAATTGTTTTTCACAACTTTAGATGAAGTTCTATTTATAGATTTTTTTTCTTAACTATACGTTAGAGACAAGATCTAGCCGTTAGAGATGTTACTCAATAGTTACTTTACAAAATTAGCCGTTCACCAGCTGCATTTAATGTGTCTAACATCCAAAGTTCAAATTTTGGGGTGTCAACAGATGAATTTCGCAGAGACCATAAGTTAAAGATTTTAATATTGAACTTCAAAGTTCGTCTGTTCAAAGGTAAAATTCAAATTTTCATCTTGACAAATATTTCCTATGTAAGAACATACGAATTTTCAAGTTTAAAATGCTTCTGATAAGTGTGAACAGTTATTCCATATTACTACAATGCACTCGAAATTCGAATTTTGATCCCCAAAATTCGCCTGTCAGTGAACAACTTAATATGTGACAAAAGTTCTTCTTTTTTAAATTCAAATTTTGAGCCTTTAAAATTCATCTGTCAGAGGAACATCTAATTAGACTTATACATTTTTATTTCAAAGTTTGAATTTTCAAAATCAAAGTTTGTCTCTCAGAAGGACTGACTTAGAACTCTTTTTACACTCTTATTTCAGATGAACTTTGACATAATTTTAGCTAAATTTTTCATTTTTCACAAATTATGTTTGACTTGAAATTTGAATTTCAATAGGCTGAATTTTCAAAGTAAGATACGAAGTTTAATGGCTCAAAATTCGTCTGTCAGTGGGTATTTTTCAAATATATCATAAGTTAATATAGGAATATTGAAAAACACTTATTTAAAATCATTGGGTGCAAGATCAAAGTCTTTTTACTCTGTAAACACTGTGAGAAATCCTACAAACTAATCTTGTACTCATTTTTTTTTTGATTTCTTCACTT
The DNA here is from genome assembly GCA_026686845.1 of Adenanthera pavonina. NCBI lineage: Eukaryota > Viridiplantae > Streptophyta > Magnoliopsida > Fabales > Fabaceae > Adenanthera > Adenanthera pavonina. The sequence goes on along the minus strand of JAIVEN010000026.1, from coordinate 8,195,440 downwards.
GAGATCTCTTGTACTCTTTTGATATCTTCCTTCCAAGCTCCAATTGTTTGGAATCATCAAAAATACTTGATTCAACATAATAATATTGAATCATATTTAGTTCCAATATAATTTTTTTATCCATGAAATTCAATACCTAAACCTTATTTAGTGAAAATGAGTCCCTTATTCCTAAGGGAGAATTGGTTTTAGGGATAGGAAAATAGAGAAATTTGGTTTTAGATAGTACAAGGGAAATTAATTGGTTTTTGGGACTAAGGGTATGATGGGAATAGAAAAAAGAATAAAAAAGTGACAAAAATGCCCAGCACTTGTAGTAAGAAGAAAAAAAAATAGTTAGCCTTCTCTATTAGTGAGTAGAAAAAAAAAGGGAGCAGTATGATAGCTCGAATCGAAACAAAACTCCTCATCCTTCCCTGCCATCCTCTCCTCTCACCATCCTACCCTCCACCATCTCCCTTGCATCACATCCTTCGTCCTCCTTTCACCATCCTAAGGAAGCACATGATGAGAAAGTTCTTGGAAGATCTTACATTTACAACTTTTCTGGAGACGGAAAGTATTGACGATGTGATTTGGCACATCTTGTTTAGGATAAGAAGTTGTTGTTGGCAATTAAGGTAGATCACATAGATCTTGATTCAGCCATTAATGGGCTCGTTCAACTTGAAATACAGAGGTATTCACGTAGATTTTTATCAAATGCAGCCATAGGATATTGGGGTATGTATCTTTTTAGTATTCATTTCAGAAATTATCTTTTCTTTGAAAGATCCTCCTCTACATCTAAAAGTAGCAAATGGGTTAGGATAAGAGTATAGATTCTCTGTCTATTATTAAGGTATTTATCATGTTTCTATCATATTAAAAATGGCATTATATTGTTGGATTGTATGAAAAACTCAAGTTTAGACTTTATATGCCAATGTATTTCAAATGTTAAGTGGTTCAAATCATTGGATCTTTATATTTTGGTTGATTTATAGCTAAACAATATAAAACAATGCTCACCATGTGTTTCATGAAAAACCTCAAAGAAGTATGTTTTATGATGAATGGTTTGAAGACATGCACTTTGAATTCATGAATTTATAGCCACTTTTGGTGCATTATAACTACGTGCCTCATAACTCTACTTTTGCTCACTCTCTATCGGTGCCTAAGTAATCTAAAATACCAAGTGTACATATAATGTGACCATTTATTTTGCCATGTAAGCCTCCTTTGATGTAAAATACACAGTATGCTACAACTTAAATGCATAAATGTTTTGAGACATGCATGTGAGACTTCAAAATATCCACTCTTCCTATCATAATCTCAATGTCACGTGGTACATCCCATCTTCGAATTTGCTATTGTTGGCTCACCCTCTTCATCTTCAACTCTTATCTAAGAATCAATGTGATGTTACTATTGCTCATGATTTAAAATATAGAAGCATTGATGGTGACCTTCTTGGTGTGGTAGGATAGGAGATTCATGGGTGTTGATGACTAATTCTATTTCTATAACTTGGCATTCTACCAGAGGTGTGAAAGAACAATCCTGTGATGAAATTGTTTCAGCGCTTTCAAAAGATTTTGAGGGCTTAGCTTCCACCACAATAACAACTAATTCATTTTATTTTTATGGGAAATTAGTTGGAAGAGCAGCGAGGTTGGTATTGATAGCTAAATTTCTTCATTTGATTCATGCAATCAGGAAGTTCTTGAAGGAAACCATTGAGCCATGGTTAGATGGAACATTAAGTGGAAATAGGGAGGGACGATAACAAAACAATGGTATAAAGATTCTGGTGCTGATTTTGGGTTTGGGATTTACAATGATCACCATTATTATTTGGGATACTTCCTTTATGGAATTGCAGTTGTTTCAAAGATTGGGACAACACGATGAAGCCTGAGTGGGGTCTTTACACAATTCCGACATATAGCACTATAAGTATTTGCACTATTAACAAAATGCTTGTTGAATTATGTTGGTCAACTCTTGACATAAGAAGTTTAATGCCCAGGATGCAATGAGAAAGAAGCATGTTAAGATTGTGTGGTGGTTGATAAATCATCCAAAGAAAAAAGTTTATGATTTAGTTATATCAATGATATCAGACCCATACCCACGAAAGTGGGGAAAGAAGTCACCAAGCTAAAATGTTGAATTAATGTTGTTGTATTATAATAAATGGTGTTATATAAAGTGGTTTTTAGTGAATGTATTTAATAACTTATTGTAGTGAATATATGATGGACATGATTTTATAAATGATGTTAAATGATATGTATTTAGTAACTTAAGGTTTTGGCCTACTTTTGGGATATACATGTATGTGAATTATGGCCTAATGTTAGTGAATGTCACATTTGGATCATGCTATGTTGTTAATGTGGTTGACTATTTCTTTTGTCACTTCATCCATACCCATGAAAAATAGTTGACCACCCAAATTGATTGTTCCAATTATAACTTTGATGTAGTCGACTATTTTTTCTACCATCACACCTATACCTATGAAAAATAGTTGACCACCTGATTAAATTTTTTCAATTATAATTTTGATATGGTTGATCGTATTTTCAGTCACCTCAAAGGACCAGTATGTAGGCTAGTTAAAACCTCACCATACCCATGAGAAAAGGTCGACCACCCAAATTACTTTTTTCAACTATAATTTTGACATCGTCGACTATTTTTTCTGTCACCTCACCCATGCTCATGAAAAATAGTCCACCACCCAATTATATTTTTCTAGTTATAATTTTGATGTAACCAACCATTTTTGCAGTCACCTCAAAGGTTAAGTGTGTAAGATAGCCGAAATATCACTCATGCCCATAAAAAATGGTTAATCATCTGAAATTCTAAATTAATTTTTTCAGTTATGATTTTAGTGTGGTCGACCATTTTCACAGTCACCTCACCCATGCTCAAAGATAACAAGTTAGACTCTACTAATAACGTGTGAGACTCCATAAATTACAATTTTAACTCCACTAATTATTGATTTGGCTGGTCACTCAAGAGGGGATAAATTGGGTATGGCAAATTTTTCGTCCACCCAATGTTGCAGAGAAGCACCAAGAATAGGGGCGAACAAAGCACTTAATGCAATATCAAGAAGGATAAAAGATGAAGAGTAATATACAAAGAACTCAGTCAAACTACTTGGCCTACATCCAATCCTCAAGCAACCTGCTTGAAATTTTTTAGTATAACTATAAATTCAATCCAAGCACTTATGAAGTCATAGTATAACCAAGACTCCTTCCCTGAGTCTATCTCTCTCCTATACCTTCCATTGTGTGATTACAAATTCCCCTCAAGTAAACCTTTTTTGAGTGATCCCTCTCAATCACTTAGAGAATTCTCTCACAGAGAAAATATCAATACAAAGAAATGCTCTCCCAAGGAACAGATAAATACATCAAAGCTCATAGAGTGTTTGATTGAGAAATAAATCTGTTGAAATAATAAAAATAGTTTTAGAACATCATTTTCTCTACTCTCAACTTAAATGAGGCTCTGTTTATAAGTAGAAGTAGTTAATTAGCCATCAGGCATAATTAACTAGTCGTTACTTTAAAGAACTAGCCGTTGCAAGTACTTTACCCAATTAATTGGTTATACTATGAAAGTCTAATCGATTATAGTGTAATTCAATGTTATTTTCAGTAACATATCCACAATAATAATTTGAGCTCAGTTTAAATCAATTGATTGAATTTAACAATAAAAAAGAAAGTAAGTTTATCAATCACTTGAGTTGAGAATAATTGATTAATAAGGAACTTGGAAGGTTAGGAAACATAACCGATTATATTTAAAGAAATAATAGGTTATCGAAAAGTAGAATGAATGAGACATACAAGGATAATAAGTTAGATTTGAAGATATAACATATTGTATTTGGGTTCGAGTAATTTTGGAAAAACATTTCCTGGTAACTAATTACATTTCAAAGCATAATAGGTTGCATGAAGGAATACAATCAATTATGAGGTAAGAGTAATTGGTTAGAGCGCAAAATTGAAGTATATAAAAAAAAATCTCAATAACCAATTATTTTAAGAGGATAATCGATTATATTAGAAGAGAGGATAGCTATACTGACATAACAGCTGGCATAATCCATTATATATAGATATAATTGATTAGGGTGCTAAATAGAGGTAAGTTGACTTAAGCTAACTTAATTGATTACCTTGCTAAATGTAATCGATTATATTAGAAAGAAAGCACAAAATAGAAATAAACAGCTGGTATCACAGATTATGTGGCCAAAGGTAATCGGTAACTTTTCTGACACTTTGAAAACGTATAGAAATGAAGAAATCAATACTCAATTTGATTTCTAGACTTAAAATCTTCAAAGATAGATTTCCTAAACTTGTTTAAAAAACCTTTTAAACTTAAACATCCTCAACTATTTATATCCAGACTCGAAGACTACGAACTTGAATCTTAATCTTCCAATTTAAGCTCCAAAGTTCTTCTTCTCCAAAACTCTCTTCTTCTTCTTGAAAAGCCTTTACTCTATTAATTGACCTCATAATAAGTTTTTCTTCTTAACTTAACTACATAAGAAATTCATATTAAATCCAGTAGTTAGTCCAATTTTTTCTTAAATAATAAGCATGATAAAAAAATATAAATAATATTAAATTAACATATCATGAAAACTTGTTACTCCACTATTTGACATCATCAAAACTAATTATGTTGGTCTCCAGACCTAACACTAATAACAATTTAGACTCCACTAATAACAATTTAGATTCCACGAATAGCAGCATAAACAACATCGCTAAGTGGGCTTCCTATATATAATAAAGAATCCAAGTTATGCAAGTTTGACTCCAGTAATAACGTATAGGCTCCACGAATAACAATTTAGACTCCACAAATGACAACATTAATACTATTTCTAAGTGGGATTCCAATATGTGCAATAGATAATTCGAGTTATGCAAGATAAGAATCCTATAATAATAAATTAGACTCTACTAATAATACGTTAAACTTCAAGAATAACAATTTAAACTTCATGAATAACAATATGAAAAGTATCTCCAAGTGTGCTTCCTATATATAATAGAGAATCCAAGTTGTGCAAGTTAAATTCTACTACTAATGCATTAGACTCAACTAATAACAACTTAGACTCCATGAATAGCAGTATGAATATATCTCCAAGTAAGTTTCCTATGTGTAATAGAGAATCTACGTTGTGCAAGTTAGGCTCCAGTAATAAAGTGTTAAACTCCATAAATAATAATTTAGACTTCATAAATGACAACATTAACAATATTTTTAAGTGAGATTCCATTATGTGCACTAGAGAATCCAAGTTATGTAAGATAAAAATCTAATAATAACAAGTTAGATTTCAAAGTGTTTGACTTCACAAATAATAATTGAAACTCCATGAATAGCACTATGAAAAGTATCTTGATGTGTCTATTTTATACCTATAAAATACCCACAATTAAGCCCCAAATTGCATCTAAATATGTTTACATTATTATATTTTATCATGATTTTACATATTTTGGTGTTTCATGGTGTTATAGGTTCATTTGGAAGCATTCGAAGAAAAAAAATTACAAATCGTTCATACTGAAAAGTTTTAATACCTATTGGTATTTTGATCGTAACTCTCACATCTCAAATCGTTCATACTGAAAAGTCTAATGATATTTCCACTGCCAGTCTATTCAATAGATTCTGGTAGACTTTGGCGACTTTACTATCACAGATGACTACATCATCACCTAAAACAGCATAGTCTAAGAACACTTTATGAGGATAAACTAGTTTTGCTACATACCAGATCACAAAGTGATGTGATATAGCAAAAAGAGTCCAAGAGGAGTAAAATCCCAATGGTTGATCGGCTAGAAAAGCCACAACTCTCTTTCATTTAACGAAAGAAGGCCGAAAGGTTGAATAGCCTAGACCATTCCCAACAACCCCTTCAGCTAACTGACGGTCGAATAACTGAGCTACAATTTCTTCTAAAAGAGCTAAAGGCCACATATCTGTGGCACTCTTTAAGTTGAAAGAGTACACCTCGTTACTCAGGCCAGCCAATCTATCTAAAGGAGCTACCTGATCATACATACCGTCAGTCTTAAGAGACTTTAGTAAGTGTGATAGGAAAACATGGAAAGGATATAAAAGCCGTTGCAGTACGTAATTACATACTGCAAAGACCCTCCTCTTGCCATCTCCTGAACATACCATTGCCATCTTACCTATGTCGTCGACCTTGATATCTACATCAGGGGCCAACTGCGTCAACTTTTCCAAATGTCCTTTAGAAAACTCTCTATTCAAACCGCTAGTATAGGCGTAAGATAAAGGTTCTAAAGGATATCTAGTCCAGTGAGGCCATAGGCATCCGGGATATGATAACCGCCAGATACCTGGAGAGGATAAAGGAGCATACTGACCATGACAGTGCTCTAAGAGCCACATCAGGTGAGTAAACGACTTTATCTCTTTCGAGACAGTCAGAAACACACTTTGGCGTAAACGCCTCCGTGTAATTCGATACTTGTCTCTCAATTCCCGAATTGCAGATGACATTGATGGTGTGGATTTTCATATCGGTCTCCAACATATACCTTGATGTAAAGGTATATATGGAAGAGACGGTATGTATTTCAAGAATAACGGCCTCATATACGGTATCATTTTGACAATTAAGTCGTTGATACTTTTAGGGTCGTCGACAGGTCGATCGATCGACTCAAACAACTTTTGTGTCACTTTCTTAGCTAAAGGGATAGCCTTAGCTATAGAGAAAAGTGACATATATAGCTGTATGATTCGTGGATCTCCCTGCCGAATCCTCTTTCTATGGAAAGAAGGAATTATCCTTGGAATACCACACCTCGTCAAAGAGACAGAAGGAGACACACTCAAGAGTGTGTCGTTCGCCACATATTTCTGTAGAGCTATGTGACATTGTTTTACATACAAGGCCGCGAATAGATAACCAGAAGATGTGGCCAACTTCCTAAACGTCTTATAGCTTTGGGTAAGATTGAATGGAATTTGAAATTTGAGTCTACTAAAGTGCAACACTTGATGAAGTTTGGATCGGACCATCGGCCACTCTGGTTCTGTTCAACTCAGAGCAACCCTCTTTATTCCAAAAGCAATCTATTCAGATACCATGCTGCCTGGTCACTGGAAGATAGTTTTGAAAGAATTATTGAGCAAGCGTGGAATAAAATAAAAAGGAGTGGACTGAAGGATTCCGTGACAGATAGGCTAGGATCTAAAATAGATGGCGTAGAGAGGGTCTTAGCCTGTAGTAGCTTGACAGTAGGAAGAGTCTAAAGGCCTAACCGCAGCTATTGAATCCACTATTCTTGTTCAAGCTGTTCTTGCTTGAGTTGAATCAGCCCTGGAATGACGGTTCGACCCCGTCCTTGGCCTCGAGGAGTGGCGAGCAGCACGGAATTTTAATTAATCAAATGGCATAAAAGGTTCCTTTGTTAGAAATCCACAGACAACATTTTGGAACTTCCAAACCAAAGAAATGCAACATGAGAAGGAGCTTTTTACGTTACGCTTCAATAGAATGAATTCGGTAAGGGTAGAATACGCCCCATGGTCGATCAAAGGTCCTGTGCCACTTGAACTCAAATCTATCTTACCTTCCATCCATCTTTGTCCAGCAAGCTCATAACAAAAATGTTAGACCGGGCTGAGCGAATTGGTTGAGGAAACCCCAGCGACCAAGCACTCCTGCCTCCAAAAGCGGAGATGAACAACCACCAGGTTGTCGAAGACACGTCTGAAGAGGAGGCGGGCGCCCTCTAAGTTTACCACCCTACCCACTAATGGACTATGAGGGGGGCAGGCGAACGGGAATCGACCGAGAACCCGAACCGCTTGACTGACTGACCCTTTCATACTCTATTCATTAGGGTCGAGGATGGATGAAACCAATCAGAAGTGCAAAAAATCGCCCAAGCGAAGCCGGGAAACGGACCACAACACAACGACTTGGACTCGTGTCGGAGGAGTTTTGAGCGTGAGCTACCACTCATGCAGCGGCAAGGACCCACAACTCTCGAAGGGGCCACCAACCGCCCGAATCATTGTTGCAAACCCTCCCTTTACTCAATGGATAGCGCTTATCCTCTTTCAATCAACAAAATGAGAAATGGAGGAGAAAGAAAAGAAAAAGAGAAAGAGGTCTTTATTGAATTGAAGAGTAAATGATTCAATCGTGCCCCTGTCTTTTTCGTCATCAAGAGGATATATAGCCGTTTCATTCCTATTCGTTGTGTAAGAGTCAAGACCAGCTACTGTTGGGAATTCTTGAACAAGAACCGCGCATTCTCCTTCCAAACCATCAATGTGAACAAAATAAGATTATGAGTAGCTTTCCAGTCTAGATGTCCCTGGCCTTTCGATCGTCATTGGCTTATGAAGAGCCGATTTGAGTGATTCTGGGCATGAAGACTAATGTAGTTAAGTTCCTCCCGGCATTCATAGATCAATCAGTAGTTCCTTGCCTTACTCATCTATTATATCGATGCGGCCTTACGACTGCATCTCTACTATATGCAACTCGAAAGGTGATAACAGCTCTTAGTCCAACAACAGAACAGCTAGAACAGTAGCAGGGAATTCTAGACTTTTCCTTCTGTGCTCGTGGCAATTTCTACTATTGATAGGGACATTTGGAAAGCTAAGATATAGAGCTACAACTTCTATGTTTTGAGTTTTTCCAAATTCCAACGTTATCATGGTGAAAATCGAGCTCAAAATGTCAACTTAAGCTGGTGACTTGTCAGAAGCTGAATAAAGCAGTTATCTGTACCATGGATTCACCCGACGCCGAGTCAAACTCAAGAGGAGTTGGGTCAACTCATTTTTCATGTTTTTCCACCTTCAGAACCACCCGATACTGTATTTGATGATCCTATGGCCACCTGGCGCCAGGTCAACCAGCAGAAGTCCGTAAAAACACGTTTTTGACTCATTTTTGTGATATTTTGGGCTTTTATGGGCTTCTAGACTTTCTGATAAAGAGGCATGGTAAAAGCATTAAGAGATGCAAAAGAAATGCTCTCGAAGGCTAGAGAACACGATTCAAACACATCTGGAAGCAACTAGGAGCAATCTATAGAAAGAAAGTAAGGAGATTTGGGGAGTATTAAAGTAAAATTATCTTTTCCTTTATAAACTCTTTCTTCTTGTTATTCTTATCGTGGTTTGAGATTTTAGTTTTGCTTTGATTTCTATTTCTATATGTAGCTAAATTTCCCAATCAAAGATAGGGATGTAGCATGACTGGGATGGATTAAGTTTATTTTCTTCAGTTTGTGGGTTTGTTCTTCAAAGTATATTTACTTTGTTTCTTTATTATATTTATCTCTCCTATTCATTCATATGAATTTTATTCTTGATCACCATAGAATCTAATTAATGGGTAAACTTGATGGACTGAAAGGTGAAGAGTGAGCTTAGATCTAGAGAGATAAACATGAAACTAATCTAGAGATAGAATTAGTAATTCATGGTGATATAAATTGTGGCTTTCAAGATCTAATTAGGAACTGTAGTTATGTGATAGCGAATTAAATCCAAATCAAATAAGAATTAATTAACCGAGAGGTAATTAAGATACTTTAGGAACAACAGTCACTATAATTGTACAAAGTCTAACTAAGAAATAGAATTTAGTTATCTCATAAGGTGAATCCTGATCCCTTGACGCTTTTAGAACTGAATCAAAACTCAAACATTATTTTGTTTCCTATTTTTTTCCTTTTTAATTTGAATTCTCAATTTGATTATCACTTACTTTTGAGATTAAATGTTTGGACTGATAAATTTACTATCACCCTTGGGTTCGACCTCTGGAATACTCCAGAGGCTTTTTATTACTGTGATTGACCATGTATACTTGCAGGATCCCAATCATATCTCCAAATAGGCTTTTTATGTGTAATAAAGAATTTAAGTTGCACAAGTTAGACTCCAGTAATAAATTGTTAGACTCCATGAATAGTAGCATGAATGACATCTCCAATGAGTTTCCTATGTGTAATAGAGATTTCAAATTGTACAAATTATATTCCAGTAATAATATGTTATGCTTTACGAAAAACAATTTAGACTCTACAAATAACAATATTAACTGTATTTTCAAGTGGGATTCCTATATATGCAATAGAGAATCCGATTTATACTACATAAGAATCCAGTAACAAGTTAGACTCCACTAATAAAGTATTAGATTTAACAAATAACAATCATAGAGAATCCAAGTTGTAATAACGTGTTAAACTCTACGAATAATAATTTAGACTCTAAAAATAACAGCATTAAGAGTATTTTCAAGTGAGATTCCTATATGTGTAATATAGAATCAGATTTGTGCATTATAAGAATCCACTAACAACAAATTAGACTTCACTAATAAAATGTTAGATTTAATAAATAACAATTTAGACTCCACAAATAACAGCATGAATAATATCTCTAGGTGGGCAGGTGTCCATTATATTTGACTGAGGTGACAGAAAAATGATCGACCCCATCAAACTTATAACTAGAAAAATCAATTCAAGTGGTCGACCGTTTTTTATGGGTATGTGTGAGATTTCAACTAGTGTGTATACATGGTCTCCGAGGTGACAAAAAAAATGGTTGAACACATTGAAATTATAACTAGAAAAATGAATTCGAGTAGTTGACTGTATTTTATGGGCATGGGTGAGGTGACAGAAAAATGGTCAACTATATCAAAATTATAACTGGGAAAAGTAATTCAGGTGGTCAACCGTTTCTCATAGGCAAGGGTGAGATTTCAGCTAGCGTGCACACATGACCTCTGAGGCTACAGGAAAAATGGTCAACCACATTGAAATTATAACTAAAAAAATCAATTTTGGTGGTCAACCTTTCTTCATGGACATGGGTATGGTGACAGAAAAATGATTGACTACATCAAAATTATAACCAGAAAAATCAATTCAGGTGGTCAATCATTTTTCATGGGCATAAGTAAAGTTTTAGTTAGCCTACACATTTGTCTTTTGAGGTGATTACAAAAATGGTTGACCACATTAAAATTATAACTAGAAAAATCTAATCGACTGGTCGACCTTTTTCATGAACATGGATGAGGTCTCAGAAAATTATAACTAAAAAAATCTAATCAAGTGGTCAATTGTCTTTCATGGGCATGTATGAGGTTTTAGAAAAAAGGGACAATCACATCAAAATTATAACTGAAAAAATCAATTAGGTGGTCGACTGTTTTTCAAGAACATCAAATTCCAATCATTTCAAAGACATGATATCAATAAATATGTATCAACATAAATAACAATTTATCTATTTTTTCATATCAGTCCCATACAACAACATCTTTCCTTTTTGGTACAAAACAAACAATAATCTTTTATTTTTTCGATGAACATGACAAAATAGTATTAAAGATGAGGAGACAATTCTATGGGCATAATACAAACTAAACTATCAGAAAACAAAAAAGCCAAAAAGGAAACAGAAAGAACAATATTAAAAAATCTACAAAGGTCAGCAATATCTTTAGAGATGGGACCTCTCGTGGAAGGCAGCAAAAGATGTGACACTACGAAGTAAGTTTTCTTGTAGAAGATAATGGATAAATTATAAATAGAATCATTCTTCAACCTATCAATCCAAATCAGAGATTTTCGAAGAATTAAACTAGCTTCAAAGCATTTTGATAGCATTTAATCTTATAGGTCTAGTAGCCTTCCATCACCTACATATTATCAAACTTCATATGAGAAGACACAAGCCAACAACCCATACTTTTATGCTTGACATTCTTGATCCAAATAGGCCATCCCATAATTCCATCACTTGGTAGAACTTCAACATTACATCTTGATCTTTGGTCATGTGTAGGAATATTCTTTTAAGGGGTGATAGAATGCACTAGTTGCAAATAATTCCAATAATGATTAATTTTGTTCACCAATGATGGAGGATCCATTTTCAAAGAATTGTCATCACATTTTTAAATGCTAACTTAGTAGATAAAGACCCATAGTGCTCATATTTCCAAATAAGCTTGTCATCATCATTCAAAAAGAAAAAAGATGAACTCAGAATATTAAGAGCAATATCAGGTTCATGGAAAGCCTGGATCCAAGACTTATTCCATCTATAAGGGCTAGTAGAGATAAGATCAACTACAATAATTTGAATTGGTACCTGAGTGAATCATTGTTCTACTTAAGAGGCCACTATAATGGATGAGAAATTTTGATTTCTCTTCCATTACCAATTTGCCGTTGTAGATTTAGCGAGCTCAAAATCTTTTTTCTTAAATAATCCTTTCTAAATCCAAGAAGAATTCTATGGATTACAAAAGATCTAAAATGAATCACAATTGACATATTTTTGCTTAAGAGTGCAACCAATCAATAACTTCTCTGTGTGATTTAGGCATCAATAGCTACAATGATGGCAAAGACAACCCAAGATAAACTTTAAACCATAAGCAATGCCAAAATTGCTTTCTTCAATGAACCACCCATGCGCCTCACTTACTATTGACTGTAGGAAATGCTACCTTCAATGGACCACCGCAAGCATCGTCACCTTCGTCATGACTTAAGATAAACTTTGAGTATGTCATATCCTTCTTTGCTCTATTTTGGATTTCTCTCATGCCACTTTGTTTGGCAAACTTTTTTATTTTTTTCCTTCTTATTAAATCAGGGACATTTTGGTCACTTTACTACTCTTTTTTTTATTCTCATCATGCCCTTGGTCCCAAAAACTAAATATCTTTATTTTCTATATCTAAAAATCAATTCTCCCTTTTCTTAAAGCTATTAGTTTTTTTTTTCTTCACGCTATTAGTTTAACCACTATTACTACTAAAAAAAGTCAACGGTCACGCCCACGTGAATTTAACAAAACATGTCAAATTCTTTGTTAGGAGATAATGTTATTTATTCCAGAAGTCAGGATCCAATTACAAGTGTATCTCTGAATTTCATTATAATACTCTGTCCGAAAGAAGAAAGTAATGCAATCACATCATCTGCCCACCCATCACCTTATGTGGAGAAGACTTTAACCGCATGTATGGTTTGCTTTTTTTTTTTAAATCAAATCATGATTTTTAATTATTATTTTTTTATTTAAATAAATATGTAATAAATATTTTTATTTTTATCTAAAATTTATTTTTATAATTTTAATTATTTTAAAAGATCTTTTTTACTAAAGGACAATTCAAATGGACACTTTATAACCAAATTAAGGTGACGTTTGATAAAGTATTATTTGATGTATTAAAAAAATAGATGGAATTTTAATATGTAGTGATGTTTAATAGGATAAAAATAAGAAAAGAAGTGAGAATGTAAATAGCATAAATATTTTTATAAAAAAATAAAAACATAAAAAATAAAAATAAGTTTTACTTTTTCTCCTTAATTCTATCACAAATAATATCATTTCATTATTTTATTAATGTAAAGATTTGAGGTTTTATCTTTCTAGTTGACTCACTTATTAGATTCCTCCCATTCTTTTGCCTTTTCATTATACCAAACAATCATCAATTTTTCCAATCTCTTTCCATTGTGTGGTGAAGAGGCCCTGACTGTTCTTCCTTCAACCACTGCATATTGACTTTTTGGCATTTGAAGACAAATAATAAAAAGAACAGTGTAAGTTATTTTAATTTTGTATATTATATAATTATATTGAGTCACATATGTATATATATATATATATGTATGTATGTATATATGTATATATGAAACTTCAACTATCCTTTCTTCATCATCATCCTCTTCTTTCCAGTAGAATCACTTTTTGCTGATTCAGATACTCTGTTTTCTTTGCACCTTCAATGGCTTCCACTGACCCTACTGCATCAACCGGCGCAAAAGAGATAGAAATAGAGTTTCCTAATGTTATCCGAGTCTACAAGGATGGCACAGTGGAACGCCTCTTTGGGTCTCCAATAGTCCCACCATCTCTCCAAGACTCCGAAACCGGAGTTTCATCCAAAAACATCGTCATCTCCGGCGACCCTTCCATCTCTGCTCGCCTTTACCTCCCGGAATCCGCCCAATCCGACTGCCAAAAGCTTCCCATCTTGGTCTACTTTCACGGCGGTGCATTCTGCCTCGAATCCGCCTTCTCCTTCCTCGACCAGCGCTACCTCAACCTCATAGCCTCCAAAGCAAATGTCATCGCCGTCTCTGTGGAGTACAGGCTCGCCCCAGAGCACCCTCTTCCTGCAGCTTTTGAGGATTGCTGGGCTTCTCTCAAATGGGTTTCTGCCCATTCAACCGGTACCGGTAACCCCACCAACGCCAGCGAACCATGGCTCATCAATCATGGCGATTTCAGCAGAGTTTACATTGGCGGCGACAGCGCTGGCGGAACCATCGTACACAACATAGCTTTACGATGTGGGGCGGAGGATTTGCCAGGGGGTGTGAAGTTATTGGGTGGCTTCCTGTCGTGCCCATACTTCTGGGGTTCGAAGCCGATCGGATCAGAACCAAAGGAAGGGCACGAACAGAGCCTGCCGCTTTTGCTGTGGAACTTCGTGTACCCAACTGCACCAGGTGGGATCGACAACCCTATGATCAATCCGACGGTGGACGGGGCTCCAAGTTTGGCCAGCCTTGGGTGTCGTAAGCTGCTTGTTTATGTATGTGGTAAGGATCAGCTGAGAGACAGGGAGGTTTCGTATTACGAGGCCGTGAAGAAAAGTGGGTGGAAAGGTGAGGTGGATTTGTTTTTAGTGGAAGGAGAGGATCACTGCTTCCACATCTTCAATCCTGAGACTGATAACGGAAAGAAAGTTTTCAATCGCCTCGCCTCCTTTCTCTTTTGAAGAAAAAGAAGACGAAGAAGTATGAGAAGGAGAAGGAGAAGACTAATGAGTCAAAATAGCGGTTGAGTTTGGCATTTGTCTTGCTATATTTGTATTGGCTTCTTTTTATCTTTTCAATGAGCCTGATGTGGTTGTTTATTTTGTTATTTAGATATAGATGTTGGAAGTTGAAGAAGAGAATCAAACCTATATGTGATTTATTTCTTCTTATTTTATATATATTTCTATTGAACTTGGATTTTATTTCTATATTGTGAAAAAGGAGAATAAAAATTCATCAATTTTGACATTTTTTTTAATTTAAACTTTATACGTACATATTTACAAGTTTACATCCTCTGACTTGGGTATTATGTAAGTGATGAATCATGTATTTTATTTTCTTTGTGCTTCAATGTAAAAGTAATGTCATTTTTTATGGTCAGCAGGAAATAGTATTGCTTAAGAAATGAGAATTTAAACCACTCACGTCAATTTAGGAGGACGGCATTGGAGAATTAATCGAATTGCGTGTGATATTGAGTGCCAAGGAGGTTTGGTAGAATTAACTAATTAATTTAATTAAAGCGATGCTATGACATTAACATTTACTGGGCCTAAAAGCTTAGGTCCCACGGAAAAATTTCTACTTGGATAGCATCGTACATGGAGTATTAAGGGAGTGGCCTCTGTGTGGACCTTCTATATCTCTTTTCATATTTTGTGTCTGAATTACAGAGTAGTCCAGTTCCCGCCTTCCCTTGGATCCATCTACCTCTCTTCCTACTTGCTCCATCTTTCTCCACTTTCTCTTGGTTTTTAAAATGCTTCGGGTCCACCCCCTCCCAAAAAAAAAAATCATGACAAGTGCAAATTACTATTACTATAATATATATATATATATATAGAGTGTGTGTGTGTATATATATATTTTACCAGTGGCGGTTGGGTCTAGTGGAAAGAGCTAGTCCTTCACAACGTGATGAACAAAGGTTCGAATCCCTGCTGAGAGAAGTGTCCACATTTAATACCCGACAGTGCCTCAAACAGAATTGTCTTCAATAGGGGGACATCTTAAATTTCTACCAAAAATATATATATATTTTGCCACATGTATATGTATATGTTAAATGTTTTCTTAAGAATCGACATTTTATTTCCCGGTATATAGCCTCTTCCCTCATACTCAGTACTTTATTGGGTCCTTTTTTTCCCTCATTCAAGGAAGACGCATGATTTTATTGTGATTGCTGTCTTTTTTTTTTTTTTTAAATATCAATGTGTCAATCAATATGTAAGTATGAGATTTATGAAAATTTCTATATTTATATATTATCTATAAATCATAAATAATCTTCATTGTAAACACTCTCTTTCGAAGAGTTTCAAACCCTCTCCCTTGAAGAGAGTCTAAACACTTAGACTTGTCCCTAAGTGATGAGGTTCACGGTGCCCCTCTCCCCAGCCTTTGGCGAAGGAGGGGGCAACCGGGGTGTTTGTGCGTTTCTCTCCTTTTGTTTATGATTACTTTATTTCTGAGGTTTGTGGGAGGATAGTTGGTCCCTTTTAATGCTGCCATCGGCCCTATAGATTTGAGGGCTTAGCGAACAGAGAGGATAGGGACACTTAGTCTTCTATAGCTTTCTTCCTTCGACAATGACTAGATTTGGTAGATCGGTAAGGAAACTCATTTTGAGGTTCACGTGTTCACTTGCTTTGACGGAGGCCGCTGTAGTGGCTTTTTCCGTGTGGTTCACACATGGAGTATTTTCGAAATCTGCTCCTTACTGGGTAGACTCGATGTTCAAGGACATGGTTCATCGCTTTCAGAGCCAACATCTTCAATTTTGATGGTGTTTTTGTTTCTTTTTGGTGAGGCAACAGCGTGCTCCTTGATTGCGTTTGTTTGGACTGGGGTGGTCTTCTTCTTCTTCTTTTGGGTTTTCACTTGTTCGGGTGTTTGTTACTTTTTTCTCTTGTTTCTGTGTGTGGATGCCGGCGGGTCAAGTGACCTTTGGTGGTCCAATGGTTATGTGGTGTGTTTCTGTTTTTAGGTAGGGTTCTTTTTGGGTCGGGTTGGGTCTTATTGGACTTATCTTTGTGTGTACTATTGTTTTCAGTAATAAAATTTTTTTGTTGTGGGCAAAAAATATCATAAATAATATGATTATTTTTTAAGACTTTTACTAAATGTACGGGACCCACAAAATTGTGATATGATAGAAGTACAAATTAAGCTAAGAAAATTTATGTACTTACTCTTTTTCCCTATTTCCTCCTGAGGTGGAGGGAATGATGATTAAAAACTAAAAGTTTAAATTAAATATAGTAAAAGATTTTATAGTTTTTTTAATTATTGAATATCGAAAATTTATTATTACTTAATTCTGTATTTATAACTGAAAAAATTACAAAATTTTTTACTATATTTAATTTAAACTTTTGATCTTTAATTCTCATTTTCCCCACTATTTTTTGGAATAAGACCGAGATAACAGAAGAATGAAATCTACACAAGTAAATTTCATTGAACCCCACCTAGTTATTTCTATCTCTCATGCAGATCATCTATCACAATAATAAGGGATTTATCTTCATTCTTTCATATAGGTATCGATTATCGTGTAGTTTCCAACAAAAAAAGTCTTGTTTTTTTTTTCATGAAGACGAGTGAGTTTATTTTAATCAGTGTGTTTTTTGTTGAACATATTATGTGCATGTTTGGCCACATCCAAAACCTAAGTTTTGAGCCTAAAAAGGGATTATCTGGCTTTCAAATCATGTTTGGACACTGAAATTTTCACTTCAAAAAAAATAGATTCTGACCCAAAATAGATTATGCTTAGAAGCTTATTGCATTAGCTTTTGCGGTAGGGGAAATTGGTTTTCTGACCATTGAAGCATTAAATGCTGGATTAAAATTTTATAACGTCTCCTTCAACGGCTATTCTCCTTCAACCAGTCCAGAGTTGCGTGGCTCTCGACGTCGTCCTCCAACGGCTGCTCTGCTAGTGGGAGGGTGTGCATTTTTTTAGCCGGTGTCAAGCTCCTCCTTCACTGGCGACGGCTTCACGGCAACGAGCGTTACAGCGTACCGGTGGAGGCGTCTCTGTTTTCGTCCTTCAGCATCTCCTTCCACGGCGGTGTTTGCAGATCCACCATCGTTAACCTTCTCTTTCTTCACGGTCGTAGGCGTGCTTGCAAAATCATCACCAGTGAGTTTCTCCTTCGTCACGGCGAGCTGTGCTTGTAGATCCGTCGCCGGTGAGCTTCTCCTTTTGCACGGACGTATCTCTGCTTCCAGATCTGTCACCGATGAGCTTCTCGTTCTTCACGGCCACATCTGTGTGTCCAGATCCGTCGCCGATGAGCTTCCCCCTCTTCACAGCAGCCGCTGGGGTTGCAGAACCGTCTTCCTTGAGCTTCTCATTGTGCACGGCCGGACGTTTCTTCTCCTTCTTCACTGTTTGCTCTGTCTGCACATCCGGTGGAGGACGAGCTATATCAACCCCATCAACCTTCAGCATTTGCAAATCCGATTAAGCACAAATTTATTGCTTCGAGCTCGGTAAGCTCCACTCCACCACCATCTTATTTCGAGTCTCATTCAGTTTTATATATATTATTGAACTTATACTGGACTGTTATTAGCTTTAAATTTAGTTCAGGTCTTGATTTTGGCTAAGTTGATGTTGGCTAAGTTGAATATTCGCTGGTTAGTGTTTTGTACATGATGTATGATAACTTGAATATTAACCTGCTATATATTACATATCCCAAATGAATCACAATAGTGAAGAAAACATAATTGTAAAGTGTAGTTCTTTCATTTTTTTTTGTTCCTTTTTTCCGTCCTCTGTATAAAATTAACCTTTTACTATGAGGGACAAAATTGCATCAGCTTGATAGTTAAAGGATTTCTTATACTTGCGTCTGTATTGTAGAGAGGAGAGCATTTAAGATGCAGAAGACATAATCTCATCTGATTCGAAAATCCATGTGATGGTTCCAGGTTTTGGTTTTGGTGTGATTAGCGGATTTCTTAACCCTTTAACAGCCAATTTCCCTGTTAATATGCCACTGAAGAAGCTTTAAAGAAAAAGAGCATCAGTCTGATAGTTTAAGGATTTTTTTTAATTTGTTTCTGTATATAAACCTGTTAATATAAAGTTTATATTAGGCATTCTCTTAAATGCATTCTAATGGTATAACTTGTTCTGTTTTAATGTTTAGTCAATCTAGTAATAGATAGTGAATGGGTGGTTTGGTGAGTTCCATCTTCTCTTGTTTACATGTTTGTTATATATGCATATGGATAGTTTGGATCCTTTTTTATTATGGATGTTTTTGTAATAGAATCATGAGTAATGATAAGGCAAAGGCAAGTTGGGACATTAAAACGACTGAAATTTTAATCAAACTGTGCTTGCAACAAGTCCACAAAGGGCAACGGCATGGAACTACTTATACAAAAACAGCATGGAGAGAAATAGTTTCTGGATTTAAAGACCAAACCGGTAGGAGCTATGATAGGGGACAACTTAAAAATAAGTTGGACTCCCTTAAAAAAGAGTGGATGACATGGTGCAAGTTATTTGAGAAAGAGACAAGTTTAGGGTGGAATCCTAACACACATACGATAGATACACCTGATAGTTGGTGGGCTGAGAAGCAAGAGGTATGTAATTGAAAATTTTGTGTTATAAACTTTATATTCATTGTGAAAAATATAACAATGATTGGTTGTAAACATGCAAGCAAATTCACTATATGCAAAATACAGATATAAAGGACTCCCCGTTCAAAGATGAATTAACAATTCTATTCAAAAGTGTGGTGGCAACTGGACAACAAGCATGGGCACCCTCATCTCAAAGATTACCTAATCAAGTAGAAGAAGATGATGATGTGTATCGTCCTACCTTAGACTTAGAAGAAGGATCCGGGGACAGTGAGGAAGAGCTTCAAAATCCTACTCCTGGAGTTAGTGCTGGAATTAGTACTGAATTTGGAGATATTAACTTAAACACTTCCCAAGGGTGCTCTAGTGAAAGATGCATGGGAAAGAGAAAAAAGGTGGGAGCTTCTGAAGGACAGAAAAGACAGAGAGCCCCTAATGCAAGACATTTAGTTGATGCAATTAGTAGAATTGCTGATGCCCAAGAGTCACAAGGAAAACAAAAGGTTGAAACATCTATGGGTCAAACGATGGATGAACTAGGCACAATAGAGGAGATCACAATGGATCTGGATTGGTATTCTCGATGTTGTGAACTCCTTTCGGACCCGACGAAGAGGGAGATCTTTTTAAATTGAGACCACATAAGGACAGATTGATGGCATGGTTGAAGTTGGCAGCTTATAGAATTTAGAATATTATTTATGCTTTCATTTAGTACTTTGCTTCCTTTCTTTTTTGTTATGAACTTTGGTGGAAGAACTTTATCTTTTTTTATGTTTGAAAAACTTTGTTTTATATGGAGCTTTTAAATTTATCTAATATTATTGAACTTTTAGAAAGTCAACTGTTTAAAGAATTACTTTGTTTTCCAACTTACAGGTACAAATAATAAAATGAGTGACTCTTCTGATGATGACTTAGATCAGGCTGCACATGTGAGTGCACTGGTTGGATTGTATGTGTTTAAATATTTATGTAAAGAGTTACGAAGAACTAGTCAGTATACAGGTCATTTATGGGTGAATGAAATTTTACAAGGACATCCTATTCGTTGTTATGAGATGTTCCGAATGGAGAAGAAGGTATTTGATGAACTTTGCACTGAATTAGTAGAACATGGATTGAAACAAACTAAGGGGATGGGAGTGTAAGAAATGGTTGCGATATTTTTAAACACAGTTGGACATGGGGTTGGAAATAGGATGCTACAAGAAAGATTTCAACACTCAGGAGAGACCATAAGTAGACATTTTCATGAAGTTTTAGTGGCATGCTTTAGACTATCAATGAGATATATCAAGCCAGGAGATAACAGATTTCGTGATATATCACCAAAAATACAACATGATTGCCGATATTGGCCATTTTTCATGAATGCTATAGGAGCTATTGACGGAACTCATATCCCATGCATTGTTAGTCCCACCGAACAGCCTAGATTTATTAGAAGAAAAGGATATCCAACGCAAAATGTAATGGCTATATGTAATTGGGATATGTGCTTCACTTTTGTATTAGCCGGATGGGAAGGAACCGCACACGATGCTCGTGTTTTTGAGAATGCCCTCACAACTCCTTCCATGAATTTTCCGCATCCGCCTCCTGGTATGTTTCTTATAAATACAAGTATTTATTATTTCATTTGAAATCATAAATGATTCACAAAATTTTCATTGCTTATTAGGTAAATATTATTTGGTAGATGCTGGTTACCCAACACCAACAGGATATCTTGGTCCATATAAATGTGAGCGCTACCACCTGCCAGAATTCAGACGTACTCATGGATTTGCTAACCCGAATGAAGCATTTAATTATTACCATTCAAGCTTAAGAAACACAATAGAAAGGACTTTTGGAGTTTGGAAGAATATGTTTGCAATTTTACGTTGAATTCCCAGATTCAAATTTGATACACAAGTTCAGATAGTTTGTGCAATAATGGCCATACATAACTTCATTATAAGGAAATCTGAAACAGATTCTAAGTTCTTGCGTTATGAAAATGAAAATATAACTGAACATGAAGATACTGATCAAACTAATGAGTATCGGGCATCATCCTCAAGTCTAACCTTGACCTCTTCAAGAGATATGGATATTACTCGTGATTTAATTCGAGATTAAATTGCACAATATTTCGAAGATAATTTAGTCATGTTATATTATTAAGTTCCTTATAACAATATCAGTTTATTTAGTTTAAAAATTAAAAATGTTTTATAGGCTTTCTTTCATATTATTTGTAATTTATAATTTGAAGTAAAAATTATCAATTAATTTTGTAAATATAAGATTATTACACATTCAAAAGTGCTTATGGTTGAAATAATCCAAACATGTTTAGTTTTGCAAAATCACTTTTGAGATAAAAACATTCAAACATAAATTAAGTTTTACAACAATTATTCTAACTAAAATCACTTCTGCAAAATCTATTATACTCAAAATTACTTCTGTAAAAGTTTTCCCAAACATGCACTATGGTACATGAGAAGCAGAAAATAATCTAAAAAACCACGGTGGACACTAGCTCTTTGAAATTATGATATTTGTACTATTGATTTTGACTTAAAGCATCTGATTGGAAAACCGGTGCCTCTCTCTCTCTCTCTCTCTATATATATATATATATATGAAAAATCTGGGTGTCTCTTTTTATAAACTCTCTCTCTATATATATATATATATATGAAAAATCTGGGTGTCTCTTTTTATAAACTCAATCTTTGTTTATGGGTTGTGACCTTAGAAAGAGCAAAGAGGCACTTTTGGGGTTTTAATAGCCACGGTATATGTATACGAGGCCCTACAATGGATAAGAAATAAATCTTTTTCTGTGTGAGTGAATAACCTAGAAAATGAGATCCAACGAAAAGGAAGAAAACTTAATTATAATCTGATATATTGTTTCATTATTTTAAATAAATATTACTGATGTGATCATAAATATAAATAAATTTGAGCTTAGAGGTCGACCAAGAATATCTCCAGCTCTAAATTTAGGGCTTTTTTTTTTCCTTTTATATTTAGCTCGAAGCACATAGATTATAGGGATGTATATCTTAATCTGATGCATACCTGAATGTACTTGGATCCTCTCTATCAACACCTTTCTCAATCCTCTCTTCATCAATATCCTAATCATACATAAAAACTAGTGGTCCAAAAAATTCAGACTAAAAAGTATTAGAAAGACATAAAAAAATAAAAAATAAATGTTCACCAACTTGTAAAATAGTGTTAATTATTTTACACCAATCAATAGGTGATTTTTTGCTTTCTATTATTTTTTCGAAGAATGGATCAAATCCGTGGTGTTATTGCAACACACTCACAAAATCGGATTCCTGTGAATATTTGTTATAAAAATAATGAAATGTTTTAGTGCAAATAATTAAATTTATGTTTTCGTGTGGATATATAACTTTTTAAACTATTTCGTTTGAATTTTTTGGACCGTTAGATTTTATGTATGGTTAGAATATTGATGGAAAGAGAATTAAGAGAAGTTTTGGTGGAAAGAATCCAAATCCATCCTGAGACCCTTCTATATATATATATATGTATATCAAGAGACTTAGTAAAAAAATATTAGAAAAAACAATCTAGTACTAGTATAACTATTTGTTAACATACAATGATATTTCAAAAATAAATAATATTTTAAGATATGAGTTATCTCTATTAGAAAATTGATTAACTTCTTTTATTTTGTATGACTGATGGAGATATTTTTTCAATTACAAATATAGAGATGATAACTCTTTTTCTTTTTAGTGATGACTAACTTTTACGTAACTAATAATGACAATAATACTCCCTCTTTTTATATATTTTTTTCTTTTGGTGGTTCTAAATATAATTAAAAAAATGAGTTAATGGTGTAGTAATTTTTTTCTTGAAATTACCCTTCATTAAATTGAAAAAGAAATTAAATATATTAGTAATTCAAATTATTATTAAATTAATTAGAAATAATTTTGGAAGAAATTTAAAATACAAGAGAAATTAATTAAAATTATTTTTCTTAATACCTATGAGATAATTTTTCCCTTTATAAAGAGGACCAAATGGAGTAATAATGGAGGGATACTTCGTACATTTTTACATGTGCACTCTATTGCACTGATATTTCAAAAAAGAAGACATACCCATATCCTATACTAATTAGATACGGCATGTATATTGTACTTCATTATACGTATCTAGGTTCTTTTAAAAAAAAATCCAAAATTACTTATGATCTTATAAAAAAATTTCAATTTTTAGATTATTATTTTAGATATCTTTATATTACTTTTGAAATATTTATTTAAAACTGAAATTTTTTTACATTTTTTATCTTTGATATATTAATTTATTAAATACATACATAAATTTAAATATATATTTCTCGGATTCTAAACTTTTACAATTTATCATACTTGACATATTGTATCGTGTTATACTTGATATTCGTTACTGGTATCTATATATCACAACATGTGCACTTTCTTGTTATTAATTACAAATTCAAAATTTTAATTAATTGTCTAAATTCGAGTGATTAAAATATGGTTTAACAAAGTACATATATTAAATACAAATACAAGATTGTTCAAGAAGAGCAGATTCAAATGCAATTACATATATTAGTTTAATCCAAGTTTAAATGGACTTATTTTACCGACGGGAATTGGGTCTAGCAGAAATGGCTAATTCCTCACAATATGATGAATCAAGATTCAAATGCCCACCAGGAGAGGTGCCTACATTTAGTGTCTGACAGTACCTCAAACAGGATTACTTCAATAGGAGGATATATGTGATTTTAAAAAGAAAGTTTAAATGGACTTATTTTTGTATTCATTATGAAAAACAAAAATATATAAACCACTTACCTCGAACGGAATCTTAGAAATACTTATATTATATACAATTATAGCAGTGAAATTATGCTAGTTCCATTTATTCATTCCCTTTTTTTTTTAACACGAGAAGATTTAACTTTATTATAAACTAATAGGTTCTTAAATAAGTCCAGTATCAATTTAACAAATCTACACATTTAATTTTATACTTTTTTAACATTGAGATACGCGCAAATAAGATTATTATAGAGAAAGATTAATTCGTGGATGATTATTTATGTGAATGTAACGGTTAATAAACAAAAGGTTGGTTAATTAATTAATGCTAATTAAGCCGGAAATCAAGAATGATTAGGCATCCCTAATGTGGTGGTGGCCTGGTGGAGTTCTTGTAGTCATATTTGTGTTGCTTGAATTGTATGTTTGTGATTTGATCAATGATTATCAGATTCAGATATCTATAACTAATAATTAATTATTCAGTGATTATGTGCCGATGCTCTCATCTGACCACTTAACGCAAAAGTTATTCTGTGACAATTATTCTCATATATGTGATGAAGCATGCGGACTACAAAAATTTGATTCCTACATGTAACAAATTTATAACAGCAGGGTTCAACATATACATATACATATAAGAGCAGGAAATTTATGTCTCAAGTATCACATATTTGTATTCATATCCTATGTTTTTTTGGACAAATCGTTAAAAAATATCGAAATATGAAAATATTTATTTGAATGTCAACATGAAAAAATATTATACTTAAGTCTCATGATCAAAATTAGTATAAAATATTAGAAAATAAATATAAAATTATAAAAATGAGTATAAAAAACTTCAGTCTTGAGTATAAAATTATACTCTAATATTTTATATTCATACTCCACAATTTTATACTCAATAATAAGGCTTTTATATTTATTTTTAGAGATATGGGACTTAGGTATAATATTTTTTAGTATTGAGACATTCAAATAAATATTTTCATATGTTGGGTTTTTTTAGTGATTTTCCCATTTTTTCCAGTTAATGAAAACAAATTAATTGACTTCTAATATACTTTACAACTACAAGATCATTATAAAATAAAAGTAAAAAGTATAGATTTTATCCTTTAATTTTGATGCAGGTTTTAGCTTATTTCTTCAACTTTGCTAGGTTTAATTTTAATTTTTTAACTTTTAAAATGTAGTAAAAAACTTTCTAATTATTAATAAAGTTAAATAAGTGAAAAACAACTCATTAATATTATAATATAATTATTAATCTCATAATTATCATCATTGGCAAACAATATTATAATAATAATTGAAAATTTTTTAAAGTCTTAAAAATAATTATAACCTTAAAAAATCTTATTTTATTTAATTTAAGATTTTAAAATTATTTCAATTATTATTATAATTATAGCATTTTTTCTTGCCCATGTTACAATTATAATATTAATATATATATATAATAATATTAATGAGTTGTTTTTGAAGTTTTGATCATGCCAAGTCATCAACTTTCGTTAAATTATTTAATGATGTGAGTAGTCATGAATTTTTTATTACATTATAAAAGATAAAGAATTATGATGAAATTTATTATGATGAAACTTAATAAAATTAAAATACTAAAATAAAACTTCATTAAGAAGTGAGGGGCTACAAGTACACTCATACCTAAGTATAAGACTTACATGCCTATGCTTATATATTTAAAATATTTTTGCTACTAGTAGGATTGAATGGAAAAGACTTTAATATTTTTTAAACAAGAATATACTAGATGTTTGCAAATTTTTTTCAAATAAACATGAATTTTACATTTAAATATAAGTTAAAAGTGTTTGTAATAAGATAAGAGATGGGCAAAAAATTTACTTGTTATGAATTAATTGAAAAAATAATCTCATTTTTATAATACCAATGTATTTTCCAAAAGCACATTGATAGCCTAATTGGATCTGCGTTCAGAATGGAGTTTGGGCCCAAAACCAGTTTTCTAACTAAAATAACATGTTTGGCTATTTTCCATCTTCTATGTTTGAAAAGTGATTGTGACGGGAAATGGAGCCTTCACCAAAACAACTTGGAGGGAGCTTTTCTGTTACTACAATTGAGTATTAATTATATATCAATTAAAATAAAATTAAATAAAAATAAACTAATAAAAATGAGAAAAAATAGAAAAACTAGAAAAATAAAATATTTAATGACTAGAATATCTTTTCAAAATTTTAATCTTCATAAACTATGACCTATAAAAAAATATTATATTATATATACTATTTTTTTAAATAAATAAATATAGATTAAATTTTAGTATAAGAAAATTAAATTAATTATGAGATAGAGTTAAACTCAATTTAAAAAAAATTATGAGTCAAAATGATAAAAATAAAGAAAATAAAATGCTATAAAATAATTTTAAATTTTTATTTTTTCAAACAAAAATATATACATATATATATTTATTAAATAGATATTGAAAAAGAAAATTTATTTATTAAGAGCTGGAAAAAATTATTACACTAAAAGTGTTTTTGATTAAAATCACCTGAACATAATTACTTTTGTTAAAACTAATTTTTAATTAAATCATCCAAATATAAATACGTTAGTCCAAAATTAATTTTTATTGTAATTATGTTACAAAATCAATTCTATTAAAATTTATTTTTAACTAATTAAAAACCAAACAGGCATGGAGTCTTGGTTAATGCGGCTTGACTGAGGTTGATCACATATTTAAATCAATACTTTAAATATATAAATTTATGCAGGTATAATTTTTTAATAAAAAATTAAAAATAATACTACCTCAATACTATACATAACTAACTTGTAACTAATTAATTAACACATATTAAGGTAATTTGTTAAAATTAATTAATGGCCTTGAATTTAAAAAAATATCAATTTTTTAAAATTATCCTTGAACTCATCCTAACTCAAGTCTCTTACCACATAACTATTTTGATGATTTCCTCTCTTATAATTATGAATGGTGAATTTTGAAAATAAATCTTTAATACTTTATTGATTATTAAAATGATTTATCTTAACACCAATATGAATATGTATATCTGATAACTACCAATATTTCGGGATATTTGATATGATTTTAGATGTGATTAATAATCATCTTGAGATAATTAATGCTAAATATTTGAGAAAATGATTAATTTTATTATTGATGTGTTGGGAAGATAATCTTGTGAATTTCATAGGTGTATATGCATCTTTGGAATGGATATTGCATTAATTTGATGTATTTTTATCATAGGTATCTAATTTGGAAGAAAGGAGTTTGAGATTTGAAGTTGAATTTTAATGTTTAAGATGTTCGTATCAGTGAAAGTAAATTTTGTTGAACTGAAACTAGAAAACGAAGAAGTCTGAGTACAAAACAGAGAGCTATTTCTCCAGAGCAAAATATGGTCACAGAAATGGTTCGCGTTGTTTAAAATTAAAAGCTTCACTTATTGCACAATTTCTAAGGGTTTTTCCTATATAACTTAAAGGTTTCTTCATTTTCAGGCATTTTGGACTTGAGGGGGACTTTGGAGGCTCAAATTGAAGTGGAGTAAAGCTATGGAATGCTAAAAATTGGCTATACAGACATAAATTCGACATCGATTGACACTAAATATATACAAAATAATAAAGAGGCTATCACAATTTTTAAAAGTTTATGATACAAACATGGTGACCATATATACATATGTAATTATTCATAAATAAATCAATTCATTAAGAATCAGAAAATTAAAGTTTAAATGTTCAATTAAACCGCATGCCTGAATAA
Source organism: Adenanthera pavonina (assembly GCA_026686845.1). Classification (NCBI taxonomy): domain Eukaryota; kingdom Viridiplantae; phylum Streptophyta; class Magnoliopsida; order Fabales; family Fabaceae; genus Adenanthera; species Adenanthera pavonina. Next base: position 8,167,232 of record JAIVEN010000026.1, on the reverse strand, counting down.
AATTTCTATAATAACTTATAAATAAAATCTTTAATATTTTTTCTTGACATAAAGACATTATTTGACAGAAAAAATAAATACAATTGCATCATTGCATATTACAAATAAAAAATAAAATAAATACTGATATTAAATTAAGGTAATAATATCAACCGTCCAATAAACAAATTGTAATCCTAGACAAGAATACCATGTTTTATGGAGGCTCCTTCTGGTCGATGAATTTTTAGCCTCAGTTTTGTTCTAGGGGTCTTGGAGGAGAAACAAAATTTTTTATTTAATTTTAAAAAAAAAATTAAATATTTTCTCTCATATCACTTCCTCTCATAAAAAGTGTTCATTTCTCTTATTTAATTTTAAAAAAAAATGAAAAGTTTTTCTTTCCGTTGCCTCTCCTCCAAAATTAACGACACGAAATGTAAGACAATCATTAATTAAACCTGACTATTTTAATTTTTACAAGATCTTGCAAATTGTTCAATAACTTTAATAGTATTTTTAAATTTTTTAATTTATCACCAGTCGTGCTATCCACTAGATGACATGCGTTATTCATATATACTCCCTCTGGTCTTATATATAAAATCTTTTATCCTATCATAAATATAAAATTCTTTATAATATATGGGGGTAGTATTTATTATACATTTTCAAAAAATGCCCCTATTTAATATATCTAAATAGAAAAAGAAAGAGATTAAATAAGGATAATTTTAAAAAAATATTAGGATTTTCAGAGAAATCGAGGTAATTAATTAGTTTTAATTCAAATTTTTAATTCATATTATTCGGTTAAAAAGATCTTATATTTATGAACAGAGGGAGTAATTCATAATAAATATAATAAAAAAAGTATCATTATTTTAAATTATTAACGATTTTTTTATGTTTATTATGAATTATATATGAATAAATTAGTAATAAATTATATTATTCATAAATTATTAACAATGCCCGATTTATATATATATATAGTAAATTTTAATTTTGTGTGAAACTAACAGTATTTGCGTTCTTGATTTACTTTGAACTCCGTATACTGACACAAAAAATAATACCAGTTGAATTGATTTTTCAAATGACTTTTTGGCTCAATTTTCTTTTTTGACCAACATTGCCTCAATTTTCAAAATTCGGATAACAGAAAAGCCAATTTAGTTACTACTGCTATTACTCACTCTGATCTTAATCTTTTTAACCGAATAATATGAATTAAGAATTAAAATTAAAATTAATTAATTATCTTAAATTTTTTAAAAATTTTAATATTTTTTTAAAATTATTTTTATTTAATTTTTTTTAAATACATTAAATAAAAATATTTTTTTAAAAATATATAATAAATATTATCTCATATATTATAAAAAATTTTATATTTAGAATTAATATAAAAAATTTTATATATAAAATCGGAAAAAATACTATTTATTAGAAGGAAAAGCGGAAGATAAAGGAAGGGCGTTGCCAGTTAAGACGGCTAGGGTTTCTTTCTGTGCACGGTCGTGAAGCCAGCCACGAAGGCCATCTAAGCTGACGTAGCAGATTACTGTACACGTGGCCTCACGATAGCGAGGGAGGGAAAGTGTCCCCTAAACGACAAGATAGGGAGAGGGAGTGTAGTCCCTCACGAACAAAGTAAAAGGATCCATGGTGGGCCCATTCTGACGTGGCGCACCCGTAGTCCCAAAGATTCTACTAATTTATGGAGTTCTGATAATTTCATTTACCTGTACTAAATTGACTTGTGCTATTAGCGTTTCTAACAGTAATCTAGCATCCTTGTCCAATTCCCCCACTTTTTCATTTTTTTTTAAATTAGGCCGCATTTCAAGCTGATATTTGATTTTCTTTTTCTAAAATTGTGAGAAAGTAGGTTTCTGGGAAGCCAAGAAAGAGCTTGGATTCTACCAATAATTATTTATGGGATAGTGTAAATAATTATGTGAAGAATTTTCAAACACATTACAACATAATAATCACTTATGTTTAATTTAAATAATTATTTTATAATTTGGTAAAAGTTGCTTTTCATAATCACTTATAGAACAAGAGCATTGTCCCATAAGCTGTTTTTCAATTTAAGTGATTAAAAATTTTTTTTAGTTACATAACATTATTACATATAAATAATTTATTTAAAAAAAAATAACATTATTAAGAATCATGAATATTTTAAATATTTAAAATAATTATTAATGTAAAAGTAATTTTAATCAAATTATTGAAATATAAAAAGTCACTTTTATGATCAAAATATTTAAATATAAACTATTTTTAAATATGGATAAGTTAAATCAACCACAGCATTACCCTTTCTTCACACAGCAAACCAAGCCGCGTGACCTTATCATTTCCCTCACTCCACAAAAGATATTTACTGGCGGGTGCAGCCAATGACATGATCCAAGGCCACCAATGAGCATCAACCTATCACCACATGTTTCAACCTCCTCTCACCATGTCACCACGACGATGTTGCCACGCTGTCAAAGTAATTAATGTCATCAGCGCCTCCGGTAAAAGTATGATTTTCATGTTACCTTGAAAAAAGTATAATTTTCAATAAAAATATTAGTTAATAATAAATATATTTGAATTAAGTAAATGTATACTTTATTAAAATGTAACTTATTTATAGTATTATACTATTATTTTTCATCTGATTTGTCGTTTCTGACTGGAGATACTTTAATTAATTTTATAAAGAAAATCTTGGCAATAAAATATGGTGGGACCGTCTTACACATCATCACAAGCTTCCACATCTCTCGAACGTGACAATAGGCATAAGGCACAAAGCCACCAACACAGAAAAATATAAATAATTTATAGATGGGTAGCTGCTGTGGAACCCACACTTCTCGGCAGTTCCGTGACCGCGACTCAGAGTTTCTCCTCGCTTCGCCTATAAAATTTCATCCATTGCATGAACCAGTTTCGACGGTGAAGATAACAATGCTCCTTGATCGCCGCGCACGCGCCTCTGGGAAAATCTGCGTGGTTTAGTGATCCGTTGCCACGTTGGATCTCAATCCAACGGCACATATACGTATGGGAGTGATAATGCGCTGATCGTGTCCGTAGAATATTCTTTAGGGTTAATTGCTCACGTGGTGCCGCTAGTTTAGTTTATATTCTGAAAATAGAAACCAAAATATATGAATTTGACCGGTTGGAACGATATATTCTGCGGTCACCTTAGATTCCTTGTGATCGTCATGTTTGCTTTTACCGAGGCCTGGGTAACCGGTTGTAGCCGGTCACAACAATTCTTAGAAAATACAATTCCTTTTTAAAAATTTAATTTAATATATTCAAAATGATAACCATTATTATACTTATTATTTAATAATTAATTGAAAGTATGTAACAAATCGGGCACAGAGAAGCTTGTGGAGAAAGAAATGGGGTGACACGTGGAGGTAGTGAGCAGAAAAGGTTAAGAGAAAAGAGTTTTCTACGAGTGGGATTTTGAACGGTGCCGATGCTGCCAAGTTGGAATCTACGATTGACAGAAACGGTGGGGATGAGAACATGTAAAAGGGATGGTGAATCGTGACCGTCCACGGGGGTTGGGAGTGGGTTTGGCGGAGAGTGAAATAGCGGAAAGAAGATGAGATTGGAGCACAGAAAGAGGGCGCAGAGAGAGAAAGGGGAGAGCGAGGACTGGAGCAGCTGCGACACACACAGAAGATAAGAAGAAGAAAGAGGAGGAGAAGGGCAAGGCCTAAGATCTCCCAGAATTTCTCACAACACTTGTGTCGAAAAAGATCTTTTCACAGCACACTAAATTCACCTGCGAACTTGGGTGGCCGTGAATCTCTTTTGCCGGTGATTATGGTTCTTTTTCTTCCTCATGAAAGATGAGGTGAAACTTTTGGTTGTGGTTGAGGTTGATTCGGTGGTGGCTGAGAATCAAGGCGTCAAATGGACAGAAACAGAGAAGCAAGGAGACCGACTATGGCCGCCAATGGTTTGCCTAGAAGAAGGCATAGAAGTAACAGTCTAAGGGACTCTCCAGGTTCTGAATTCTATCAGATCTAAACTCCCTCGATATATATTCATTTTCTTAATCTCAAAGAAAACCCTTTTTGTTATTCGATGATTTCTGATGGCTTTCATTTCCCTGCCTTCTTTTATTTGGGAGTTGCAGAGGAAGATGGCCCGGCGGAGCTTCAGGAGCCGTCCAGGCTAAGAGATCGAGGGAGTGGGAAAAAGGATCGAGATCGTGAAAGGGACCGAGACAGAGACAGGGAGCGTGACAGAGATCGATCGAGCCGCAGCAAGAGGAGGAGAGGGGAGAGGTTGATGCACAGCAACAATAGAGAAGATGTTGGAGAAGATAGCTCAGAGGAGAGTGTTAACGATGATGAAGAAGATGAGGACGATGATGTTGGCGGTGGTTCAGTGAGAATGCTTCCGCTTAATCCATCATCGTTGTCATCGTCGTCCTTATCGAACCATCGGAAGAGCTTTCCTCCGGCGAAAGATTTTAGAGCAGCGACGACGTGGAAGGCCGCCGATGAGATGATTGGGGTGTCGGTTCCGAGGAGGGCACGGTCAGGTGGAGTGCCTCGGATTTGGATCAATCAAATTAACTGTATTGAAATTGATGATCAAAGTTTTGGATTTTAACGTGTTCCTTCTACGTTTGTTTCTCTTCTCAGCGTCCACGAAGAGATTGCATGAATGTTGGGCTTCAAATGGTGGAATAATTGGAGAGCAATTTCACCGGCAAGCTTCAACTTCTCCTGTGAGAACAAGCGTAGCAGCAATGGGGATGGGGCCTTCCCCGTCTCCGGCGTCGCCGTCTTCATCTAATGCTTCAGGACGGAAGAAGATAGTGAGTTCACGCTATTCTTCACTTTTTCCCTCTGTTCTACAATTTCTTGGTCTTGCGATTGCTATACTAACCAGTTTTTATGGTGCTACAGAAGACCAGTGGACCCAAGCTTCGACCCCCAAAGTCTTCATCCAAGTCTTCTTCAGCTCAAGATGACATCGAAATAGAGATCGCTGAAGTATTGTACGGCATGATGAGACAGCCTCAAGGGATTTCTAAGCAAGAAACGGTGGCGAACGATTTATTGAAGATCGATTCTAAAGACGTAAATAAATCTTACGGCGATGGCAAGTCCTGGGTTTCTTCACCGATCTCAAACTCACAATCCGGACCTTCTCTGTCGTCATCAGTTCCAGCCCAAAATTCTCGCACTTCCATCACTATCTTATCCACTGTTGGTGGGTATTCTGATCTTTGGAAGCTCCAATGGTCACTAATATTCTCCTACATTCTATGCTTCCATTTGTTCAGCAAGAAACTTGGGGAAAGAAAGAAAATCCGTCTTGTTTCTGTTTTTTTTTTACTTAAATGTACTTTTTTATTGCACTCTGCAGATGCACCCAAGAGGAAAAGACCCCGTCACTTAAAGTATGAAGACGAAAATCCGACTAATTTTGCCGCCGGTAATAGCCCCATTCCATCAACGACGAAGGCCGAAAGTGACCAGCCTTTAAAAGCCGAAACTTGTTCGCCAAATTTCGATAAAAACGCGGGATCTGCACCTGAAAGCGGCGGTGGATTATACGATTTACCCAATTCTGAAGTCATTACGGCATCATCGGAGCCTCAACCGGAGTCAATTAAGTTGGAAAGCAACGTGTCCTTGGATTCTAAGCCGGTGACGGAGGAATCAGAGAGGCCAGATGTGGGATTGAGTAAGCAGGAGCCTGAGTCTCCCAAGAAAGAATCTGCTGTGCCGAACTTAGATGATGACCGTGAGGAAGTGGAAGCGACTAAAGCGTGAGCAGCATAGACTTTGGTTTTTTTCCCCCTACTGCTAAACTTTGCTTAATCTTTATTTTGCTTGGTTCTGCAGAAATCCAATCGTGTCCGAGAGTAGGAACCTGCAAGAAGAAAAGTTGAAGATAGATTTGATGGTGGATTTTGTTTCCCTTGCTGCAAGATCTCTCTCTTTCCACATTCCAACTTGCTTTGTGCTTTTCTTTCTTCTTTTTTTATTCATTTTTTTTTCTTCTGGTGGGTTGTTCAGGCGCCACCTCCTTCATTGAGATGCTCTCCAGAAAGAGACGTGGAGATTAATGCTGGGAATCCAAAGCCTTTGGTGATAGACGCCGAACTGGTAAGTGGTTCAGGCCTATAATATATGTCTTTTGTTCATGCAATCATTGTGCTGCCGTAGGAGGAATACATTTTTATTGGCTTTCGGTTCATGCAGGATGCTAAGCCAATGATAAAGGAGGATGAGAAATCACTGAAAATGAACAAGGATGAGACAGTGGCTGAGGACACTCTGAAGAATAGAGCGGTGGTGGAAGAAGCTGATACTCAGAAACCGGCTACAATTCAAAAGGATAGGAGTATTAGCTTACAACTTGATATAGAGAAGGTTGATAAAGATATTGGCAGTGGCAATATGGTTGGGAAGAGGCATCAACAACATGCACAGAGGTCGCAGCAGCAACCGAACGCTGAGATGGCTGGTATGTCTAATTTTTGCTATATATACTCTCTTCAGTAGTTGCTCATCTGGGTAGCTCATGCGAGATTTTTCTCCTCTTATAGTTCAATCCAGCTCTGTACCCCTGCCAATTTCTGTTCCAAGCTGGCCTGGCGGGCTTCCTCCCATGGGGTACGATCTGATTTAATTCTCATCTATTTCTTGTTGGAACACTTTAGTGGTATGTTGCAATGTTTCTCTTCTATTAGAGTATATGATTCTCTTCTCATCAGCAGATATATGACGCCTCTTCAAGGAGTTGTATCCATGGATGGGACTACCGTATCATCTGCAGCTATACCAGTAAGTGTGCTTTCTGTTGATACTTAATAATTTGAGATCTTTTTAAAACGTTGCCCACTGAGTTCTCTACTAAATATCATTTTTGTTATTTTCAGCCACCCCATCTGCTCTTTAATCAGCCTCGACCTAAAAGATGTGCAACCCATTGCTACATTGCTCGTACTATATCGTATCAACAGCAAATTGCAAGGATGAGTCCGTTTTGGCCAGCTGCAGCAGGTTCTGCATCTTTATATGGGGCTAAGCCCTGCAATCTCAATGTTGTGTCCTCTACTGAGTTGCAAGGTAATATTGTCAGCAGGGCTGCAAACTCTGCACAAGACAAAGGACATAGTCTTGCCATGTTTCCAGGTCATATTGGGAAGGAAAAAGGCTCTCAGGCTGTCAGCATGGAGAGTGCACAGAGAAAGCAAATGTTGCTTCAGCAAGCTCTGCCGCCAGGAGCACCAAGTAATATTCTGGTATGAGTTATTGTCTTTTCCAGGGGTAGTAGTCTAAGTTATATCTAATTTTAACGGACTTACTCTACTTTTGTGAGTAAAATTTGGCCAATTAATGCCTTTTCATAAATTCCAGCATGGTCCTGCTTTTATCTTCCCACTGAACCAGCAGCAGGCAGCTGCTGCTGCATCTGTTCAACCTGGATCTGTGAAGCCTTTGCCTGCTACAGGCTCCATATCATCATCAGGAACATCTAATGCAATCCCAGCAAGTGTTTCTGCTACTGCTGCTGCTGCTGCACCAACAATGAGTTTCAGCTACCCAAATATGCCTGGCAATGAAACTCCGTACTTGGCCATTTTGCAGAATAATGCATACCCATTTACAATACCGGCACACGTTGGGGGTTCTCCAGCATACCGAGGAACACATGCCCAGGCTCTTCCATTCTTCAATGGGTCTTTCTACTCTTCTCAAATGATCCATCCTTCACAGCTTCAGCAGCAGCAACTTCCTGCTCAGTCACAACAGAATCAACAGGGCCATCAAAACACTAGTATGTCTAGTGGATCCTCTTCTTCCCAAAAGCACTTGCAGAATCAGCAGCAAAAGCCCAATGCTGGTAGCTCTAGTGGTGTAGGCCCGCAAGGTTTTCCTGCCTCGTCTAATAACCCACCATCACAGTCACTGCAGTTGCAGCAGCAGCAGCAGAGGCAGCATTTGACTAACCACCATGTTTCTCATCCATCACGCCAAATTGAATCAGAGATGTGTGGTGAAGATAGCCCTTCTACTGCAGATAGTCGTCTGTCTCGTGCTACAATGAGTATTTATGGCCACAATTTTCCAATGCCAATGCAGCCACCTAACTTTGCTATGATGACTCCTGCAGCAATTGGTGGTGTTGGTGCTGCTATTGGTGCTAATGGTAGTCATAGTGAAAAGAAGCAGCAGCAGCAGCATACTGGTACAAAGGCAGGAATTGAAGCTTCTCAGGCATTTGCAATGTCATTTGCATCTGTTAATGGTGCTCCTGCTGCCACTGGTCTTGACCTCTCATCTATAGCCCAGAATCATCCAATTTTGCAGGGTCATAACTTTCAGATAATGGCAGCTCAAGCTGCTCAGCAGAAGAAAAATTATCGTGTTTCTGAAGAAGGTAAAACAGGAGGTGATTCTTCAAACCCAGATGAAGACAGAAAAGCAGCTGTAGGAAAAGTTCCTGCAACGGGGGGGCAATCCATTGCCTTCTCAAGGCCGGATGTGTCTGATCCCTCTATATCTGCAATAACTGGTAACACTGTTCTTGATAGCTCTGCACGAACTCTCAACCTTGGTTCTGCTTCCTCCCGGACTACAGCTTCTGTCATGCCTGCTGCCATCAGCACCAGTGCTGTCACTTCTCACCAGCAGCTGCAGCGAAACCAGCAACAACAGCAGCAAATAATTCAGATTCAAAAGCATCAGCAATTTGCTACTCGAAGTAAGACACCATCCACAAGCAATGGCAGCATCTACTCTGATCATCTTCCTGCAGCATCTTCAGTGGCCACCAAGTTTACTAATGTTATATCTGCATATCCTCAAAACCTCACACAAAGCAGCAGCACTGCTGCTCAGTCACCTCAGTGGAAGAATTCTGTGAGGCCAACTACTTCTCAGTCTCTTCCTTCCATGGCACCGATACCATCATCATCAGTTAAAACTGTTCCTCCACAGCAGTCTCGTTCTCAGCAAGCTCACACCCAGATATCTTTTGCAGCAAATTCTAAATCATCCCCTGCTGCCCAGGGGCATCCTTCAGGCTCCACTCATTCTTCATCTCCTCCAGTTATGGTTGGTTCACCCACAACTTCCTCAATGTCCAAAAGTGCTGGTAGCCCAAGGACGACATCTGTATCAACCAGCAATAAGGCTGGCCAGGCTTCTTCCTTATCAACTCAACAACCCAAGAGTTCACAAGCGTTGCCAAGTCTGAAGTCCTCACCTGTTGGTGGGAGGAATGTACCATCAATCCTCAGTGGCCCTCAGCTGACTCCTACTCCCAGTACTGGGGTGAAACCTCAGTTGCCCCAACAGCAACAGCCGCAGCAAATATCTAAGCAAGCAGCACAGCAGGCGCAGCTGTTCTTCTCAAATGCTTATATGCATCCTCAAGGGTCACAATCAAATAGTTCTACCTCTACGACTTCAACTGCAAGTGGTTACTACCTTCAAAGGCGTGGGCTTGATCCTCATATGCAGCGACAAAGCTCTTCAGGCACTACCTCAAGTGGCATGTTGTCGTTGTCTCCTGCAGTTTCATTTGTTAATACCAGCTCTACTGATTCTTCCAAGGTTGCTGCTGCTGCTGCAAGCAATATGAAAGGCGGTGGCTTACCAACCCATGGTTTCATGCATCCTGCGCACTTTGCTGCAGCACAATCATCTGGCAACCACCATCAGTTTGTTCATACGGGCTTCCCTTATGCTGTACCTGCTGCAGTTCAAGTGAAGCCAGCAGAGCAGAAACAACCTGCAGGCGAGTAAAATGGTAGCCCTTTGTTGTTTACTCAGCAACCATTGTGCATACAGAAAACAAGGAGGAAAACCTATCTGAATAAAGAAGTTATGAATTGGAAGTTCTTACCGAGAAAGATGGTTCTTTCCAGTGGGGGCGGGAGTTTTCTTGCTATTTTGCCTTTGGGCGTTCAGGAGGTGGAAGGGGCAAAATCAGCAAACCACGGCCAAAAGACACGAATAGCATTAGGGAAGGGATTTATCAATTTTGGATGGGAAGTAAGAAATTTATGGGATGTGTCTGAAGTGTGTAGTAATCTTTGTACACTTGTGTTCATAATCTGACCAGGTTGATCTTGAAGTCAAATCAAAATTCTATTTGTTCTTTTTAGAGGTGGTTGATGTGGGGGGAAGTTGCTTTGGACACATTCATTTGGCAGGATACGAAAGGATGAAAAAAGATGGAGGAAAGGAAGGGCAAGAACCACCTTTCCTTCTTTTGGGGACGAGATAGAAGTCTCCCTACATTTTCTTTCTCCTCATAATTGTCCTCTTTTGATTTTGTTATTATTAATTATTATTCGTCCTTTAGACTAGAAAGAGGATCAGTAAACATCTTTTGACATATCTGTACGGAGGAGCATGAAAATATGTATCAGATTAGCAGAATACAATAGAATTCCACAAAATTCTTAGTGCCTTTTCTCTTCATTGTTGTTGTGAGTAAGCATTACATTCTCTTTTCTCCAAGTAACAGTGAAATGTAGTGGATAAGATGCAAATTGACGTCCGGGGATGACTAGTGAGGGGATTGATTAAGATGCCTCTTGAGAGGTTAGAAGAACATGTTTCTGCTTAGTGGGTATTAAATAGTTATCAGCAGCAAACGGAAGACGTAGATGAAAAGTTGGTAAAGGATATTTGATGGGTTATGTTTTCATATTTTGTGGGGGTCTGGTTTATGTTATGTGGTGGTACCTCTGATTTGTGCACCGCTGATTTCTAGCTAGTTTGATGTGTAGTATTTAGTTCAGCTTCAGCGAGGTGGTTCAGCACATCATGTTACTCTCGAGCGGATTAGAGTTTTTACTTGTTACTGTTTTAGTAAGAAAATTATAATTTTAGAAATAAGTATTTTTGAATCAATATGTTCTAGAGAGTATACGTGGTCAGTGGACTCTATCTTAAAAGAATTCCTAGATAGTTTAGAAGTAACGGTAGGAGCTGGACTGCGCACATATCAAAGGTGATTTGCCGAAAAGTGGGCGTCTCTTATTGCCAGTATCTTACACGTGGCAGATACATTCTGTAAATATCGTTGCTTTATCTTTTCTATGATTATTAATTTATTATTGTAGTAGTAGATAGATTATTATCTTAAGCTATGGTATCATGTTAAACCTGCGTAAACTCAAAAAAAAAAAAAACACCAGTTTTGATATATATATATATATATGCGCTGCGGTTCCATGCCATCCATCTGAACCTGATAAAGAGAAACGAAAAGTCCAGATTTGCCCTGAGAGTGAGAATAAAAACACCAGGGGCCCACCGTGAACTGAGAGCCGTTACGTTACGCCCCTCAAAAATAAAAAAGTAGCATCAGTGCATGGTGGGCCCTGAAATCCCTATTCGCCCACCTGTAGGATGTGAAGATAAATTTAACCTTCCCTCCGTCTTTCCGCTAGTATTCAGTTTGTTTTAACTGAATAGGTGGTAAAGATATTTTACCACAATTTATTTATATGAAAGAGGATAGATCCAAATTAAATTACACAACATCCACTTTTACTTTCACTCCCTTTCTATTGTGTCTTTGTTTTATTATTGAGGAAAATGTTGTCCAATTTAATTTAGATGGTAGCAGCAAAGCGCAAACCTCAACCTCTTTTATGTCTTTCCTCATCGTGTCCCTTGGAAGCTCCTTTTGCAATGTGGAACGGACCACCTCCATTGGTTATAATACAACAATATATAAAGTCACGTATTCAGGAATGAGGATGACCAAAGCAGAGATTCTTGGACCCCTTATAATAAAGTTATATGTCCTTTTTTAAAAAAAAAAAAAAATTGAAATGCACGTATAAATTGTTTGTGAATAATTTCTTACCCACTGTCATTTCCATGCCTCGCATGCCATGAGTTTAACTTTTGTTCAAATAATATTTAATTTAATGAATGCTTCATATTTTGGTAGGTCTGCCCCAGGATGTTTATATTCAAATATGCATCAGTGTTTTTATTATAGTTACTTTTTTTTTGTCAAGTTCATATATATATATATATATTAAGTAACTTTATATTAGCCCTTGCAATTTGTGAGGAGTTTGTGAAATGATGTGATCCCATGTTATTAAATTAAATTTAATAAAAATAATAACAAAATAACAAAAAAGGGAGTCTAGTGCAAATCAAATAAGTTAATTCAAAATACTATTCATAACCCTAGTTTCTAGATATAGAATATTAGATTAGATATATGTAGGTGATGTCAGCTCAAATAAAAATTATGAAAATATAAAAATAAAGAACTTTGAAAGAGATAAAAGAGGAATGGAAAGTGACATTATTTGTGATTGCAAGTATACTTTTGCAGCGGCATAGCCATAAAGTGAAAATAAAAGGGGAATTTCAGATTAGAAGAGATTCATTTATTCACTTTTTATGCGTTTCTTTTTTGAGAGGCCAAAATATAGAAAGCAGTAACAGATCTTCACTTTGTTCCTCCCTCTCTTCATCATCTGAAAAAGCCAAAAAGGACAATATTTTTGAGGGACCCCTCAATAGAATCATTTAATTTAATACAGTAACCAAAAGTCCCATGTTCTAGTGTAGTGTAGCCTTTGCCTTAGTCTCCACGGAATGTTTATTATCCAAAATTTTAACATAAAAAAATGATATAAATTATCTCTACAATGATATATATTAAAAAAGAAAAATTCTTTCACTGTGGTCCTCCCACCGACCTCTAATGAGGCCAGGACCCATCCCACCTTTCTTACCCCAACCTCCTCTCCTATTATAAGTTCACAATTAGCTTTCTCAACTTTGTTTTTTTGACTCTTATAAATTCAATACTCATTTAAAGTCATACTTGCAAGTTGCTCAATGAAACTGTAATAAATATATAATAAAATGAATTGATTATAAGCAAATATATTCATACATTAAGTAGAATTTTTAATAAAATCTATTTCTTACATGTTTATTTGTCTATAATGACTGAACTGATCTGTATTGGGAATCTTTCGCCATTCTTAGCAGAGGAAGGTTAGATGTGTGGCGGAGAGTAAATGCAGCATTGTGGGTGAACAGTTTTCCCTTTGATGTAAAGTTGCGAGAGAAAATAAGCATACCTACAAGCTAGGCAGAAAACCCATTGAATTGAATAGGATCATATATTGAATGAATGAATGAAGAAAGATATACATAGTGCTAAGAAGTGGGTAGGTATGAAATCTAAATTGAAGGGTCCAAGCCTTTAGGCATATAGGTGAAGCCACGTTGCAGACAATGACATTGCCCCCGCCAACCAATAGAAAATGGTGAGAACAAAAGAAAAGGATATTCAAAAGCATAGTATTTCCATTTCTTTTTTCTGTTTGGCTAAATATATTTAACATGATATATAGTTATGTACAAAAGAGATCACCCATATAAGAGAGGAAAATAACTGAGACCCTTTAACAGTTGGGGATGAACCAATGATGTGGGGCTCAGCATTTCAAGTTCATTGTACAAGAAGTTTGGCTTGGACCAGGCAAAAACAAACAGGTGGTGGTGGGGAATGGGTAGAATTAGAAAATGGGGTTGTGGGTTCCTCCTGTTTAATTCACATTCACAGTTGGGTCCTCTATTGCCATATTATTATTGTTACAAAGTACAATATCTAGCGACACCCTGTCCTCAATAATTTATGGTGCCATAAATTGGGGCGGTAATATCTTCTTCTGTTACCTAATAATATAAAGTAAGATGAGGTTGACCATCGCTGTCCCAGAGCATAGAGCAATATATATTGATCTTGACTTCAACCATCTTTTATCTTCTATATATATATATATATATATATATATTTTTTCTCTGTCATATCCAAATTATTGAAGGAGCAGGACCAACAGGGTCCTTTCCCTTACACGAACCACCCACTGATTTCCACTGAAAAAAAAAAAAATGGCAATGAATGAATGATGATTTGTCAACTGAAACTGTGAGCTTCACTCGATGAATCTTTGAATTTCACAATCTAACTCCTCCTTTACGTTGTTTCTTCTCTCTGTGTTTCAACAAGAAAACCAACTTACAAATTGCTGAACAGTGACTTTGCAGAGGCAAGGCAGAGGCAGAGACTATATATGACCTTTAATCAGAGCACCCATTATTCCAACTAATGGATTGAAAATTGAAGACTCCAAAGTGCGAAATAAAAGGGAATTTACAAAAAGCCCATCTCCAATGGCAAAGGCTAACCCAATTTTATGTAAATGATTGTTGGGATAGTGTTGAATCTTTAATATAGAACATGCAGAATACTGAGCAGTGACAGATTTGAAAACACAGAGAGAGAGAGAGAGAGAGAGAGCGAGTTAAATTTCCCTCCTTCCACTCTAGGGCTTGAGTTGAGATACTTGGAAGCATGAAAGGCAAAGGCAGAAGCACCAGAGATGAGAAATTGATTGACGAAAGAAGAGAGGTACCTTGAAGGTGTGTTGCTCTCCCATAAGCACCAAGCGGAACAGAAGAAGCATCAGAGAAGGTGATACAACAGAGACAGAATCAAGGGGAAAAATCAAAGAGCCAAGGAAGAGCTATACTATATCTTCTATATCGACTGATTTGATTGGATGGAATACCACTTTTTCACTTCACCGCTTTCTTGTCTGTCTCTGGATGTGTTGATATATAGGAGGAGGAAAAGCATCAGAATAAACAGAGAGAAGAAAGAGCGGGGGGAGGGGAGGGGAGGGGTGGGGTGGGGCCCAGCTACAGGGGAATTGGATTTTGCAACAGAGCATGGAATTTGGATGGGTCTGAGTGAAGTGTACGTGAAAATGTGAATTGAGTTGGTCGTATCTGAAATTCCACGCTAACATTGGGACGGCCCCACATGAATAGTAGTGGAAGTAGTACTAGTACTAACTCTCTATCCCATCCCCACGGATATTACAGAAAATGCCGTAAATCGCCTAGAAATAATATACTAGTAATAAATAAGGAAGAAATGGATGATCAAGAAGTCATGTCAGAAGATAATTTCAAAGTAAAATAAAAAAAAAATGGTGGTCCCTACCAGTAGTACCTGTGCAGATGGCGAATGCTGAGATCACGATGCTGGTGGGCCCTGCCAGTTCCCGCGTTCTTCGTGCTACCTGGATCATGACAGTCCTGTCGCTTTACCCCACCCCCACTGATTCCCTTCGCTTCCCCAAGCCCCCATTTTCTTTCTTCACCTTTTTTATTCTTTTTTTTCACATAATTAATTAATAATTAATTTAACACTTATAAAATATACAATACAATTTATTATATTATTATGATTTAAATATAATAAATATGTAAAGGATAATTTAGTTAAAAAATTACATATTTACTTGTAAAAAGGATGCATTTCTTATATTATATATAAATATATATATATATAAGCTTTAATATTATTTAATTATGTAATATATATATATAAAGTTTATTTTTCTTAGGTGGCAGCTTTTGATAGGTAGCAGGGGATAGTTAGCTGTAACCACAAACAAAATCTAACTGGTGATATGTGTCAATAGAGTACAACCAAAAAGTGGCGTTGAATGTAGTGGTTGTTGCCTTTGAAGAGCACATTGCCTTTGTGATGGGCTGTCCCTACCTCCTTTGGGGGTCGCTGTCGGCCCTCCCACTCCCATACAAATTAATGTCTTTCTTTCCCTCCACATGGGCCCTCTCAAATAATTGTTGCTCCAAAATTTAAATTACAAGCAATCCTCAGTTTAGACTTTCAATCTCAATCACTCCAAAACAATTCCAAACTAACATTTTATAGAGTCAGTCGTGTTTCTAAAATTCTAAATTTCAAGTACATCTCGGCCCACCACTCAATTTTATGGTAATATTTGATATAATTACTATAATTTTCGCTTATTTAGAGTTTGTTTGTTTTTTTCAATATATTTTTGCTATTGAAAATTAAAAAAAAAATTATTGGAAAGGTATACCGGACACTCCAAAATCTCCAAATACACAGCCTCAAGTCACACTACTATTCGTTTATTTTTGACTGTGAGTTTGTGTGCGCGCTACGTACGCGTGTGCGTATATTGCAAATGAGTGGAGATGAAGGACCACCAACTATATCTTAGAGATTATGAAGCATCCTCCTTCATTGGAGGATTCCTTGCTCTTCTATTGGGTGGAGTTGCGAGTTAATGTGTTTGGTGTCTCAAAGTAAAGCTCTTATGAAGCACGCAGAATTGAGAGAGGTGTAACTGAGTTACCTCAACTTGGAAATGGAAGATGGTGGTTTTTTCTTTTCTGGACCAAAAATGGTGGCACAGTTGCGCTGGTCAATGCTATTAAGGAATTATTAGCTTCTACCATAGCAGCCTGACTTGCAGCAAAGCAGTTTCTTACCAAGCTGAGATTAAACTCAAGAATGAAGTTGCTAACCGGGTGAGTAAGGCATTAGAAGGTCATATTCAGTTAAAGGAAGCTGATCTAAGGTCCAATAAGATAGGAAGGGCTTGGACTTTACAACTGTGGTAGACTCTGGTGCAAACTGCTGGTTAGCTGCTTAACATCATCTCTGACAAAGGCTTAGATTAGGTGAAGGATACGTTTTAGAATCTCCGAACATTCTTGTTCCTTTAGATGATACTGATTCTAGTGGAATAGATGATTGATAAGTATCTGATCAAGGAAAACGTAATGAGGATAAATTAGAACAAAAAATGAAGAGCCTTCAAGTTAGTCAGGGGAAGTAGAGCCGTAGAGGGTAGAGGATGGAATTGGTACAAATGGTCTGCATTCAGCTTCTGTTGCACAAATAACTTATCTATCTCCTTTGATTTCCATGACAGTTTGTATTACTTAGTAGGACAGCATTTACATGATTGAGGGTATTAAAAGTCTGTAGATTAGCCATGGTGCTCTTGTTTTCCATGTAACCTTTCTTTTATGTGAATGTATTACTTGCATTCAAACCTTCCTAGTCTAGTCAATTGTGGTTAGGATGACAAATATGAAGAGCTTTTAAATGAATGATCCATGATTAATTCAATCCTCATTTTGTTAATCTTTTCTGTATCCCCTTGATGAATACTGGTATACTATTCTATTGCTCTTGCTCATATCAAAATGGATAAGCAACCGAAGAAAGGTGTGTGATCTTAATGCTTAACCTAGGTTCACTATGGACATTGTTGTTAAAAACCTTTCTTCTTCATCTTGCTTTTAAGTAGTGAAATTTCTCCTAAAGGAAACCATGACCAAAGTTGTATTGAGCTGACTTCTACCAGATTCACATGGCTTCTTTGGAAACTGTCAACATTTGGGATTGTTTTACTTAGACTTCAAGACTGAAGCTGATCAATTTCATAAGGCGTAATCGGTAAAACTACCTTTACAGTTAAACGTGTGAAAAAAAGAACAATTGCTGATGGCTATGGAAAATCGGAAACAGATGGAGCTCTGGAAAGATAGAGGTGCCCTAACTCAGCTGAAATGAAGATATATACTGTAATTACTAAATATGCTGGTCTAACTTCGTTTTAATGACTCGTGATTAACAGACTATGATTTTTCTTACATTACTTCTCCACTTAATTTAAGCTTTTGGTTTATATAACACTTCACAATTCACCAGTTAGAGCATAAAAAGTCAGATCAGATCAACTGTGCCCTAGACCAGTTCCAAAATTGGGGCCCCTAAGATCACGGATTAAAATTGATTGATTTTACATTAATGCTGATAAACAAATTACAAATACCAGAATGAATTTGGTGGAAATGATCATTTAATGATTTGAGTGGTCATCTAGCAAAAGCTACTGATATATTCCTATGGTAAATACTAGCATCATTGCTATGGTAAATACTAGGAGCCATGACACATCAGCTCCAGTTTGCTCTTCCATTAGAACTCTGCCCTCTACAATCAGATAACGACGAGCTCATAGCAAGACTGCTTGATCTTTTCTTTCTATGGGTATTCCAGGAAAATATATGCTCATTCAAACCACTTCCTCTGATGCTCTCGTATTCTTGTTTCTGTGTATTTATTCCTTCAGGCTTAAGTCTCTTTGGGGCAGGTCCAGGGGTCGCATGGAAAGAATCATCGCTTGATCTCTCTTTTGCCATAGAGAAGCTTTCATTCTGTAACTCAGAAAAACTTTCTTCTGCCCCCACACTATCACCAGCAATTGTGTTGCTGTCAGATGGCAGGTGGTCTCTTCTTCTCCCCTTAACTGAAAGCTTTGACACGTCTTCCCCATTCTCCACAGCCTTCATCCATTGAAGATCACTTAATGTATCTGCATATACCACTTCCTTTCTTTTCCGCTTTCCGGTAACACTACCAGCATTGAAACCTTTGACCTTATCATCCTTATTAACCGCTGCGGAGTATACCCAATCTGGCACTTCATGTTCTTCCACGAGACGAGATCTGTAGTTCTCCTTTTGCCTTCTCTCTTCATCCATTCTCTCAAACAACCAAAATTCTTCATCTGTTCGAGCTGCAAGACGGTTGATTTCTCTCTCACTTGGAACATCAGTCCCAAGTGAGCGTGTGCCTCTGCGCATGATCTCCTCCAACATTTCTCTTCTGTCCTGAGCTGCACGTGCACACACAAAGTTTAGCAATAAAACAGACTTCAATAACTAGAATTTTTCTTGTCTCAATTTCTTCAAAATTTTTTATTTGCTTGTGCAGCTTGACACAGCGTTTAACACATGACAAATATTATTCAGCTAAGCTTATAAACAGCATGAGCAGCAATATCAGAGGGAGGCTGGTTCAATGCTTCCTCTTAATCAGTGAACCAAAGGCTATTTTCTCATCCTCCCTCTTTCCTTTAAAACTCAAATAAAATCCTCTACTTTATTTAAAAAAATACGTGAGCGATAGGCTATACATGACAAATATTATCATCCTCCCTTTTTTATTTGCTCGTGCAGCTTGACACAGCATTTAACACGACAAATATTGTTCAGCTAAGGTTACAAACAGCATAAGCAGTAATATCAGAGGGAGGCTGGTTCAATGCTTCCTCTTAATCAGTGAACCAAAGGCTATTTTCTCATCCTCCCTTTTTCCTTTAAAACTCAAATCAAATCCTCTACTTCATTTAAAAAAATAAGTGAGCAATAGGTATTCTGAAGTCATAACATAGTATCTGGATTACAACAAACCTGTTGAAGTTGTGTTAAAAAGTCCTGCCTGGATGACTTTAGCATCAATGCCCATCTTTTGTTTTGCGCGCTCCAAAATCACCTCTTCAATTGATCCCACACTCACCAAAACGAAAACCCTAACTTCTTTTTTTTGTCCAATACGATGAGCTCGATCCTCAGCTTGTTGATCCATTTGAGGGTTCCAATCACTATCAAAAATTATAACAGTATCTGCTGTTTGCAAGTTTAGACCAAGGCCTCCAGCACGGGTGCTCAAAAGAAACATAAAGTATGGAGAGTCAGGAGCATTGAATTGCCGTAGTAGAGTCCCTCTTTCTTCAGTTTTTGTTGAGCCATCGAGTCTAAGAAACTTGAAATCATGAAGTCGCAGATAAATTTCAAGAATATCCATGAGACGAGTCATTTGTGAGAAAAGAAGGACTCTATGCCCAGTTCTACTAAGTTTTGGGAGCAAACGGTCAAGGAGTTCAAACTTCCCTGATGCTCTGACAATCTCATCCTTGTTCCATATATTATGTTCTCCCACAAAGAGGTAGGGATGGTTACAACACTTTCTGAGTTGCATTGTTAAATTCTGTAGACTTTTTGATTTCCCAGTGCCTACAATTGTTCTCCAATTAGAAAAACGTTTATAGTTTTCCAAAAAAGAAAAAAAGAAAAAGGAAGTTTATCATTTTAACTAGTCACAGATATTAGGAAAGCATGGAAAGCTTTGAAAACAACCTGAAAAAATACTGGGGATAGAATATTTAAAACCTTAGTCACATTGATTAAAAAAAAAATTAAACATGTAAACTAAAAAGAAAAAAAAAAATCAACACACCTGGTGATCAGAAACCATTACCATACTCAACTAACTAACATGGATGGTTTTTCAGGATTCACCTATCCAATACAAAATTGCAACTGGTAAAATACATCAATTTGCAATTTCTTAGTTTGGTGATCAAAGGGACCAAAAGCCCAAACATCAATAGGGAATTGATATACAACTAAATAGCGAAGAAAGGTTCATAGTTTAATTTCCTGAAGATGGGCTTATCTGAATCATAAGCATATATTGAAAATAACAAGCCAAGGGTTTTGAGAACCAATCAAAGAAAGGGAATGAGAGGGGGATGATAATACACTTTCAGTTGCTGAACATTAAATAGAAAGCATTTGGGAATTTTTTTTTTCTTCTTGGGTGGGGGGAAGGGGTTAAGCCGTTAAAAGGGGAACTGGACTGGGAGATAAATGGAGAGTATGAAAGAAACTTTTTTTTTTTTTTTTAAATACAAACCATTGTCCAAGCCCACTCTGCCCAAGTCAGTAACTTGTTGATAATATACTTTCTGCCATGATGACATATCACATTTGAGTATGACCTGAGATTTCCCTGGAAGATATTTTTCCACCTCATCTTTCTTCCTTCTTAATATGAAGGGTCTTATTACCTAAAGAGTGAAGGAGATATATCAGAAAGAAGTTAAAAAGGACCAGAGAAAAACAAACTCGAAAAGAAACCCACTTGATGCAGACGTCGAATGATCAATAGCTGTTCTTCATCTGTTAGAGAGACATCAACTCGGTCTGCAAAGGGGGCATTAAACCAGTCCTCGAAATTTTGAACTGAATTAAAAATATTTGGAAGGAGAAAATTAAGGAGGGACCACAATTCCTGCAAGCTGTTCTGAATAGGGGTGCCAGTCAACAGGAGTCTGCGTTGAATGTGATAGCTGAACACATGGAAAATTTCAATCAGAGAAGTCATACAATTTCATTCTATTTATAGTCATGGAGATTTGTTTAAAAAATGAACTTTGTCCCTGATTCATGGTTCATTAATCCAATTGTCGTCATTTGGCAATAATTAAATATATATATATATGCAGATGAGTGTGTATATATTATTTAATATATTAAAAAATCAATGTAATATTAAAAAAGGACTAAAATGAAAAAGAAAAGTTTTTAGGAGTCATTTTGTAATTTTAATAAAAAAATTTGAACATACTCTATAAATACTCTATTCCCTCCTAAATGTAAATCACTTTTAACTATCTCACACATCTTATGAAAAGGAATTTGATAATTAAATTTATCAAGAAATTCCAATATTTTTCACCATTTGTCCTTATTAATTATATTATTTCTTATACTTTTCATAACATTTATCTCTCACCAATTAATTATATACTAAGGACATGAATGAAAAAAAATAATTAATACACTAAATAACCCTAAGATACCCTATATTTTGGACCAAACATTACTTTTAGAAAATGCATTAAGGGGTTAATGCTCCTCTTATGATACATTTGAATAAAAGAAAATTAGATGAAAAACGTATATATTTGAAGTTAAACAAAAAAAACTCAAAATTGCAACAGTAAACATGCATTTTTTTTTAAACAAAAAAACTGGGTGTATCAAGTCCAACTGAAAAAAATTACCCCAGATAAAAAAAAATCGCTGAAATTGGATCACTAGAATCTAGGGAAGAGTACATATTAAAAATTGTAAAGCATATATTGCTCATATTGAATCATACCCAGAGTCAAGGGTTCTTGCTAGAGCACACTCATGATTCTTCAATCGATGCCCTTCATCCACAATCAAGTAGTACCAGTGAATTTTCTTGAGAAATGCTTTATCTCTCATTATAAGATCATAGTGTGTTATCAGAACATTAAACTTCCCCTCTCCTGACAATTCCTCCTTCATTGCTTTTCGCTCATCCAGCCGTCCATCATAAAGAACTGTTGTAATGCTGAATACAACAAAATCCACAAGTGATTTGAAGGTGATTATGATTTACATAAACCCAACAAACACAACACTCCTCCCTCTCCCCCACCAGGAGAGCAGAGGAGGTTATAACATTAAAAATTCCTATGGACATACCTTGGAACCCATGTCGAGAATTCACTGATCCAATTTGGCAGAACAGCCTTTGGAGCTACAATCAAGTGGGGACCAGTCACACCTTTGTTCTCCATAAGATATGCTATCAAAGAAATTGTTTGTATTGTCTTCCCCAGCCCCATTTCATCAGCCAAAATTCCATTTAGGTTGTTATTGAACAAAGAAAGCATCCACTGAAGCCCTTCCAACTGATATGGTCTTAATTCTCCACCTTGAAGAAGAGAAGGTTGCTCGGTTACCTGCAATTATATAAAATTGTTAGAATTCCAACATTTAACTTTTACTGAGAAGCAACTAAGGTATACTATTACAAATGACAAACTGCACTTTTCTATTCTAAAAAAAAAGTGTGATAGACAAAATGAGGTCAGTATTCAATCTACCCTCAATTTGCATTAGTTTCAATAAAAATGTTAAATGCATATAACTTATGAGAACTTTGTAAGACAAGAACTTCTGATAATTATTCTAATACATAGAAGGAACAAAATTGCAAGTGTCTGACATGAACAGAACAGGACCAGCAGTTGTGCCAGGCATCCATATAAAGTGAAACTCATGCAGTTTCTAAGGCGAATATGAATCTCAGGCAAATCACTACCATTGTGATTTGTCCCAAGTAGGACAAGATATTGTGATGGTACATAATCTCTCTCTCTCAAAACAGAAAAAAGAAAGAACTAGCCGGGGAGAATCAACCAAATAAAGTCTCTCCTGCATCAAACAGAATGCTATTATCCATATATTGCTCAGTGACAAGTTATACGTTGATCTTAGTATAAGTAATAACTTATTCAAACTAAAGCATTCACTATAACCCAAAGTCCAACAAACAATAAAATTAGAAATAGATGCATGTACTGACTAAAAATCAAACCAATCCTCACAAACACTATATCTTTCAAAGGGTCAACTATTTATTTTGAAGAATTTAAGTTCATTAAAATAATATACAGATAACTACCTTTTCTTGAATTGAATGTATGGCAGAGTTGTATTGCCGTTGACCTTCAAGTAAATCACTAGTGTCACCATTATGATCAGAATCTATTGTATCAGCATATTCCTCAGGAGGTGATTCCTTGGATATTCCATTCTTTGAACCATCTGACTCTGGAAGATCAACTTCTGAGTCTTCCAAAGGTTCAATGCCATCTGTTTGTTTTGAGTCCTTTTGACGTTGAACAGCTGCTCCCAAATTTACAAGCAACTTATTTGTTTCCTCAAGAAGTAAAGTCAATCTTTCATTCTTGCTCTCTTTCACCATTCTCATATAAGCTTCTTGATCATCAGCCTTTAAGGCTTGAAACCTCAATTTCTCAGCCCGTGTTGCACGTTGTCTTTGCCTTCCATGCCATGCCTGCAAATTACTTGTGGAATTCATAAGCGATCAAGAAGACCAACAATATAATTGCCACAGAAAGGCAGTATGCTCAAAGTTTTTGACTGTCTTGGAAATAAACAAAATTCTTGCAGATAGAAAGAAGTACAAGCATTAATGAATGAGGTATATCTTATATTATAGAAAGTATCAATGAACTCCAACTACATTATTTGTAAAGTTGGAAATACAATGAGTCTATGACTATTAGAACTCAAGGGCAATCACATATCTTGTTCTCTTCCCATTTCTTAATTCCTGTCCTTTAAAGCGTTCCTCAGATTTATCAGTAGCATCCAAACAATAACTTGCTTTTTTTATGTTCTAAATGTCCCTTCTCTCCTCTTCAAGGTCCCTTTAAAACTCAATAAACATATAAGTCAATCATAAATTTAACAAATGTAACATTATTCAGGAGAGAGGAGTTCATACTTCATATGCAAATAAATCAAATTGCATTCCACCACCAATTAAATAAATTTAATATGCAAGATTAAGCTGGATGACTTTGGATTAAAAAAGCTTCATTATCCATTGTGTCCAGAATTGCAATAAATGTGGAAACAGAAAAATTAATAGCATATTACTAAGGAAAAATTAATAGCAAAAAGGGTGAAGGAGAAGCAGGGAGGAAAAAAAGAAGGATGAAGACAGCAAAGAAGAAAGACACCAAATAAGAAACTGTCACTCATTCAATTACAGATCAAACAAACTACTAAATATCAGCAGACCTGATTCTCATGGCAAGGGTAGTCACCAGTGATTTTATATCTAATATGTAGCAACTTATATGTCATATTTTCTTCCACATAGCAAATGCAATGCAAAACATGAAAGAGTGGTGAAGGAATTTCATACCTGGACACCATCATTTCTCTGTTTTCTTCGTTTCAAAGAAGCTTGAATTTGTAATTGGAACTCACGAACAGCATTAAGTATTTCTGCAAAAAATTTTCTTTTTCTAGTCTCTAGATGATTCTTTTCCTCCTCTTCTAATTTTGACAATCTCTGCATTTGAGGTTTCAGTGACAAGAGAAGTAAAGAGGAAATTTCAGTCCATATTGTAGATCAAAAAGGCACACACAAACACAACTTGAAAGCCCTAGTTGATTTATAATTCTTTCTATATTGTAGACCACAAAAGACGCACACAACCTGAGGGTTACCTAATGACAATCATTATAATGATGTTGCATTTGATGATGAAGAGTTGGTTTATATATCTTAGGATAAAGCTTAGAATAAAAAACTTTGTCAACATTGATGTATTTTATGATTCAAGTACCTGATGTTGTGATTTACCAATGATGATGTTATGAGCATTCTTTTAAATATGCATTTGATTTTCTATCTATATATTATCAACAGCGATTATATTTTGCATATTTTAAGATCATGCTCTGCATCTTTGTACAGCAATTTGGAGCCCTAGGCTCTAAAAGTGACACTAATAATAACTATTTTTCAACTTTTGTGAAAGTGTGTGTACATGTGTGAGTGACCATGTGTTGTTGTTTTCAGCGTGTGATGGTACATGGGGAACTCTCCCCCAAAAGTTAGTTATTGAGATGGGAAAACCAACTCACTTAAATACCCCATTGAGCATCCCATACTAGTCGATACGGAACTAAAGCATCTCATACTATCCAAGTCTCCATCAATTAGCCCCCCTTAAGAGGGGATGTGCAGGCGGCTGCATACTACGACGCTTCACTCGGTGACACTTCACTCGACTTTCCTATCAGTCAGAACCCTCTACCGATCATAACCCTCCATAGGTAGCCCTTTCCGGAATTGATGTACAAACTCTTATACCATTTATGGGTACCCAAATAGGATGGAGAACCATCCCCCAAAAACTAATCATTGAGGTGGGAGAATCAACCCACTTAAATACCCCATTGAGCAACTCATACTACTCAATGTGGGACTTGAACATCCCATACTACTCAAGTTCCCATCAGTTTAAAAATCTTATAAATTATGAGCGATCCAATTGAAATAAGACCACTATATTTTTAATGCCTGTTCTAGTGATAATCCATATAGCTCCAAACTTACAGTCAACTATCAATGGACTTAGCCATAAACCATCAGATAAAACCACAATAGGCGCCTAAAAACCAATTGGAGAAATTGACCAAGAAGCTGGCACATTCTCATTGCATCAATAAAGCCTCATCATCCAGAGAGGTGAACTATAACCTATGGATATACATGATATGGAAAGCAATTTCAAACACATAACAGAAAAAAATACTAATATATATAATCACCTCAGCATCCCTTTTCTTCCTTAACTGATCATCAGCATCCATGGCAAATGGATCTCCAACACCATACATAGGGTGACGCAAACGCATCATTCCCCAATCAAACAATTGCCTGTCAGGATATGCACATTTAACATTCAGACAGTATTCAGCACTCACATCAGATCGAACCTTCCTCTGCAACTCTGCTAACTGCCACAAAAAAGTCCTTGCCAACAAGGACACAATTCATGTCATTTCTCGGCTCCAGTTGGAACAAATATACATATTCACTAGTCAACCTCACTATAAAACGACTCTTTAGTTATGCATTTCATTATAACAAAGAGAAAGCTAGAAGTTGTATCTGCAAAATGTTTTTGATACATTGGACAAACTTAGCCTCACTTGAGGGCAATATAACCACAAGAGTTTTCCAATCTAAATCTCATCAACAGAAACAAATGCCGACAAGCTTCTAACAAAGGCACAAGTTGGTCAATCTCAATGACACTTCAGAAGCTATAGAAACAACAGAAGTTTCCTACTTCCCATTGCACAAACAGAAATCAAGTCTGCCTAGCTTCTAAGATAGGCAAAAGCCCACCCATTCTAGTATAGCTTCAAAGATAGACATGAGTCACAATACACTAAGTGTTAAAGAAAGATTTCAAGAATCAAGTTTACCTTCAGTCCATACAGTTCAAGCAGGCACTTGGTCTGCAGGTCCTCTCCCCTGCTTGAAGGCAATCCTGGTTCAGAACAATACTGCATCTGAGTCAACCTTTTCAAAATAATCAAGGTCATTTAAGTCAATCTCAGTGAATACATAAGAACAAAAATAAGTTTTAGAAAGATCTTATAGTGGTTTGGTCAGCTAACACATCATTGAAGCTTTGAGCATGATAACTTGGTTTGGCAAGGATACTTCCATCTATCAATTCTTTAACAAGCTTATCAATAATAAAAGGTAAAATATAAACCAACAATCAACACTTATTGCCAAAGGCTTGCCCAATATGGAAGCTATAGCTATAAAGGTCATTAGTAGTGTAACAGCATTATGAAAGCAGATTGATCAATCTATCAATGTTATGAAAATTGAAAGGAGCCATAACAGTATTGCTTAAATGAATTGACATACTGAATGCAGCGGCAAGAAATAAAACACACACACTCTACCAAGTTTACATAGTTAAACAAGTGCAAAATATGCAAGACACAAGATGGTGCTTCTTTTCTACTACAATTGTTAACCTTCAAGATCATTTAGCCGATGCTGAATCTGACTTTGATAACGGTTTTCCCTTTCTTCCTTCAATTTGGAACCTGACACACAACTTGGTCGTTGTTTTAATAGTGCATCTTCAAGATCCGTCAACAAATCTTCTCCAGAATTCCCTATATTATCCTGCACAATACAAAAAAATTTGATCAAAGTTAGAAGCTTTATTAAAAAAAAAAGGGAAAAGAAAAGCTGTGGCATACAATTGAACAAGAAGTGAAACAAAAAATCAGTCTAAAAAACAAAAGTGTGAAGTTAGGCCCAATTCGCACGAATTATGCCTAAAGTTCTACCTAAGCTGCAAATAGCATGCACCCAAACAATTTAAAAGAAGCAAGAACTCATAAATTTTCCAAATTCACCGAGAAATCTAGGCGAAAACCAAAACTTGACAAGAACCCACTCTCCCGAAACACCCCTAGCCTCACAAAATCCGCCAATTACCCCGAAAATGGGACATCACGACCCAAAATTAAAGAAAATTTGCCAGTGAAACACCTACCAAACCCTTGTCCGCAGGCGCATCCACCCGTTTCTCTTCAGATCCAGCTCCACCCGCAGTGTCGTCAGGGACGTCGCAGTCACGGCCATTACTGGAAGCATCTTCGGCGCCGTGATAGATGGAAGAAACGGTGTTGAAAAGCTCAGGAGGCAGAGGGAGATTACGGGAGACAAGGTTGAGGGCACAAATGAGAGTCTTGGTCTTCTGGGCATGGTCGATGGGTGGCTGCTGCTGCTGTTGGCTCTGCAGCTGAGCCATGAGCGTGGCGGGAGCGAAGCAACGGTTCGCTTATTTAACGAATATTTGAAAGAGGGAATTAATCTGTGCTTGCTATGCCTTTAGAGTGACAAACAAAAACACTCTTCTTACAAACACAATACAAACATACGCACGCACACGCCCCTCCTATTATCGTTTCAATGTTTCGCCCAAAACCCTCTCTTCGCCGCTCTCTCTCTTCGCTTATAAAAGGGGATGCTTTGACGGTCATGTTACCCAAGCGCCCTCGCTTATTTGTTTAACCCAAACACGCCTCTAGTTTTTCTTTTCATTTATATACCCCTCATCTTGTATTGTATCAACCCCCGTTTAATTACGTTAATTCTATTCTATTTATTAAATTAAACTTCCTCTGCTGCAAAAATAAATCACCAAAACATAATCTTTTCGCGAAATATTTTTATCAAAATAATGATGAATTATTATTGTTAGCATTATTATTATTATTAAAAAAGTAGACTTGACGTTTAGAAGACAAATTAGTCATTACAACATATATGTAAATTATAAATTTTAATTTTATTAAATTAAATGGAATTTTTATTTTTAAAATATATAAATTTTTTAAATGAAAAATTATATTATATTTTAGTCAAATTTTAAATATTTTTCTTTAAAATACCTTCTATTAATATATATATATATATATTAACTAAAATGCTCTCATATATTTCTAAAGTGGGCATTTAAGTAAAAAAAAAAAAATTTAACATTTAACTAAAACATGTATTCTCAAAATATGTATGTGTGTGTTCTTGAAAAGTTGAAAATTTTATTATCTTACTATCTTATTGATAAATTTTTAAAAATAATATTCGATTATTTCATTTTATGTGTTTATTATGTTTCATTATTTCAGATATTATTATATAGTATCTGAATATAAAATTTTCCAAATAATAAGAATTAACGAAGTATTACATTAATAATAGTATCGTCTTGTAATCAACAAAATTTTATCAAAATTAGTTAATGGTAAAATCTCTCTCTCTTCTCTTTTTTGTCAATAAAACCACCCAATATCCAACACTATATCAAAGTTAAACTAGCACAACATCTTATTAATTTGCTATGTGCTTAGTGGTGTTAAATATCTTATTTTCTATCACCTATAGATTGTATGAGGATGAGCTAAAGTTAATAATAAATTTTTAAATTTAGTAATGTATATAAACATCATCTTAATCTCTCAAAGACTATCTTTGATGTTAGAAATTTAATTATTTAAATCCCCAAGTTTATAATTTGTCATTCTTTCAAAAATTATTTTTTGGTAATATTATTGGGTGTCCAATCACTATTTTAAACCTTGATTAATCCATGACTAATCCAGATGAGAAACTCTTCCTAAAGGTGTTCTCTACATTCTCATCTTGAATAAGAAACATTGTTTATAAGCGACCCTAACCTTTTTTTATTAGGACCAAAACCTATTGTTCTAAAAAATTATCTTTGATGCCAGAGGATTGCGTGCATAGCTACACTTGCTATGATCCCAGAACTTTCAAAATTACCAATTACTTTTCTACTCAGTTTGTACCATCTTTTCCAGGCTTGGACAAGAAAGCAAAGCCCGGAATAAAGGCCAAGTTTAATACGTTTATGCAAAATATTAGTTACGATCGTCATTCTTAATTACTTTCTGCATCTACTTTCCTGATGCACCAGCAAAACTTCAATATAACCCATAAGCAATTATAAATGACACGCCAAGCTGGAATTGTATGCAATTTGCTAAATAAGGTAAACAAGGGGTGTTAACAATTTCACAAAGGTCCTGGAAAGAATAGTACAAGTGTACAACATAGTGCTCCCTCAGAATGAAGTGGAGGGTCAGATTCAACTTTGGCTTTTGCCCTTGAAAAAGAGAACAGGAAAACTATTGACTCGTCCCACTTTTAGCCATAGTTTGGATAATTGTCGCTTGAACAAATCTGGGTGATCTATCACCAGGAAATAATGCCACTGCGGTGAACTTTTCATGAGGTATTCCACTAACTTAATGTTCAACTCTGCAATGAGCGGCTGATTGGCTCTTGGAAGTACTGGAGAGAGATAAAAATAGCCTCCTATTCAACAAGATGGAAATTAAACAAGGACAATATTCTCAATAGCTAAAAACTACATACTTTTTCTATTAGCAGAAGACTCGGCAGATAGTACCTCAGTTCGGATTGTTCGGCTCCCCTGATGAGGACATGTGTTCAAGTATAAATCAAACACTTCACCTGCATCCTTTCCCTTAAAAAAAAAAAAAAAGAATATTGGTGGATAGGAAGCAGAGAGAAAATTATATTCAGCATTGTTGTCCAATTTCATATGATGTGCATATAGCTTGAGAAACTTAGAAGAATAAAGAAGAGCTCATAGTAAACAACCAACCCAAAAGCACAGAAAACATCTTTCATGAACTGAAAAGGGCATCTCGGAAGAGTGGTTTTTCGCATTCCTAGGGAATCTCGGATTGGCGGTTGTTTTGAGATAGGGGAATCACAAGTACCACACAGATATAAATTATTGAACAACGGAATACCTTTAAGACATCATCTTCTTCAATGCTTTCTTCTAACCCAGCAAGTCCACCAAAGGCAATCAACAAGTGTCTACCAGATTAGAGAAACACGCAAATCATAAATTAATTTTGAATGGACACAACTTTGAATCATTAAAAATACGTAATTTTATTAAACTTCATACTTAAGATTTATTCAGTTCGTGAAGTTTGAATTAAGTAGATGGATTTTACCAGAAAAAATTTATATTAAACACACAAAAAAAGGCAAGAGGACTCTTCAAGCACCAATCACATTTAGAGTCAGAAAAAAGCTTAGAGGGGGAAAAAAAATCACTCAACACCAGTATAAGATTCTCAGTTCTCACTCTATTTACAGAAAGAGAGAAATGTACCAGGAATGAATTGATAGAGGAACAAAATCTAATGCAAGATTCCAATAATTATTTATGCATAAACCACCTGAGCTGTAGAAAGATTACAACAACAACATTAGCCTTATCCCACTATGTGGGGTCGACTACATGGATCATACGATACCAATGGGCTCTATCAAACGCCATCTTCTCAGATAAATCATTTCTCAAAAGGTCATTTCTTATAACTTCCCTTATTGTCCTTTTTGGTCTTCCTCTACGCCTTTTGATAAGGCTCCAAGCCATTTGATCAACTCTCTTCACTAGCTCTTCTTGCCCTCTTTTTTGTACATGCTCAAACCACCTTAAACGATTTTCCACCATTTTCTCCTCAATAGGTGTTACTCTAACTTTCCTTTATATACAGTCATTTCGTATCTTATCCAATTTTGTATGACCACACATTCATCTCAACATTCTCATATCTGCTACTCTCATCTTATGTTCTTGTTGTCCTTTCAAAGCCCAACATTCACTACCATATAACATCGCTGGCCTTATAGCTATTCTGTAAAATTTTCCTTTAAGCTTAGTAGGTATCTTACGGTCAAAATAACTCCTGTTGTTTTTTTCCACTTTAACCACCCAGTTTGTATCCTATGCATAACATCCCCATCAATTTCACCATCATTTTGTAAAATCGACCCCAAATATCTAAACTTTGACACTTTTGGAATGGTTTGCTTTCCAATTTTTACCTCTAAATCATTTCTAATTGGCCTCTTATTAAATTTGCAATGCATATATACTGTCTTACTTCTACTTAGGCGAAAACCTTTTGATTCCAAAGTGTGTCTCCATAACTTAAGTTTAAAGTTGACCTCCTCTTGAATCCTCAATTAAAACTATATCATCCACGAAAAGTATACACTTTGGAATTTCTTCCTGTATATGTTCTATAAGAATATCCAAAACCAGATTAAATAAATATGGACTCAAGGAAGATCCTTGATGTTAGCCTATTGTTATAGGGAAGTCATTTGTCACACCTCCAGGGGTTCTCAAACTTGTTGTCCCCCCCCCCCAATACATATCCTTTATGGCTCGAATATAAACCATACAGACATCTTTCTTCTCTATTACTTTTCATAATACATCTCGTGGTACTTTATCATAGGCTTTTTCCAAATTAATGAACACCATATGCAAGTCTTTTTCTTTACTCCGATATCTTTCAATCAAACATCTTAATAAATAAATAGTCTCTGTTGTAGACCGTCCTAGCATAAATCCAAATTAGTTTTCCGAAATACGAGACTCTTTTCTGAGTCTATGCTCAATCAATCTTTCCCAAAGTTTCATGGCGTGACTCATGAGTTTTATCCCCCGATAATTAGCACAATTCTGAATATCCCCCTTGTTCTTGTATATGGGCACTAGAGTGCTCTTTCTCCATTCCTCTGACATTTTCTTGGACCTTAAAATCTCATTAAATAACTTAGTGAGCCACCAAACCACCTTCTCTCCTCAGCACTTCCAAACTTCGATAGGAATACCATCAGGACTAATGGTTTTACCATTATCTATTCTCTTAAGAGCTTCTTTTACCTCTTCAACCCAAATTCTACGATAGAAGTTCAAATTGAGATCATCTTCATGGGTTATTAATCCTTCAGTATTAATAGTCATACCCAATCCATTATTGAAAAACTTATAAAAGTAGCTCTCCCATCTTTCTTTGATATCATTATCTGCAACTAAAATTTTTCCTTCCTCATCCTTAATGCATCTTACTTGGTCCAAATCTCTTGACCTTCTTTCCCTTCTCTTGGCAATTTTGTAAATCTTACGTTCACCATTCTTCGTTCCTAAATCCTGATAGAATTCCTTAAAAACTTTAGATCTAGCCTAGCTCACTGCTTTCTTTGTCTCCTTTTTAGCTAACCGATAACATTTCCAATTTTCATCGTTATTGCACAGATGTAGGGCTTTGAAGCACTATTTCTTATGTTTGACCTTCTCCTGTACACTTTCATTCCACCACCAAGATTCTTTATCCTTAGATCCAAAACCTTTGGATTCACCCAATACTGTTTTAATGGTATCCCTGATCTTTTTAGCCATCTCATTCCACAAGATGTTAGCACTTCCTTGCAAGTCCTAATTACCTTCCTCCATAACTTTCCTCATAAAGACCACTTGTTTCTCACCTTTTAGTTGCTATCACTTAATCATAGGATTTAAGGCTTTTCGACTTTTCAGTTTACAATAGAAAGATTAAAGTAAAAAAAAAAAAAAAACTTTCCCTGCAGCACAATACAGAAGCAAATTTTGCATTTAGAAATTGCCATTTGGGACATCTACAGCAGGATGCTAAAGACACTCCTCCAGCTACATAATGTCATCAGGAAAGAAGTCACCGAGTTACCAGTAAAACATGGTTCTTGCTACATAATTCTCCAAATTTTTCTACTTTGGTCCAACATTTCTCATGTGGTCAAACAAACAGGCTTAAACATCATGACACAGTCATTATAGTACACCAGTAAAGTAACCATTCCCCTTTTAGCACCATCAAAATTTGAAGCTAAACAGATGTGCAGGCAAAATGTCAGCATTCTGACTAATTATCAGAATACTGGAAAAAATCAACGCCATAATATGAGGCAAGACAACCAACTTCTTTTAATCAAATGTTCAGCAGCCCAGTAAAGATTACAGCATCAATACTACCGCATGCTAGCATAAATACATAATTCTCTTTGAATTCTTGGAAGCAAGATATGGTTAGTTATCCATACCCATACAAGCACTTATTACAATTTAATATATAAATAATTAAAAGGTAAGCAAAATTAGTAGGTGGTCAAGGAAGGAAATGACTTTCCAGACTCACCATTTAGAAATGATCTCTGTTTCCTTAAAGAAGAAATATAAATTCGCACCTAAAGACTTAGTATCAAGAATTTCATAATTGATAATACAGCCAAATACCTGAAGGAAGGAATTTTAAGATCAGATGACTTAATAATCTGACCATGCTCAGAGGTACCAATTATATAATCATAGCCACCCTATCATAATAACAGAAGTCAATAGGAAAAAAGGCTTATGAGTTAAGGTAAAACAAGAAATTGATATATGGACGTTAGAAGGAAGAACCCAAGATGGAAAGAGAAAGGGGGAGGAGGGATACCTTGTATGTGCAATCCTTAAACACTGAACTTATATTATGTGCATAACGCACTTGATACCCCCAATATAGTCCTTGTTCCCTAGGCTTGGATGATGAGACAATCTGATGTGGTGAGTCTAGATGAATGAAGCAGATCATTGTAAATAAGCTCCACAAATATTGAACTTGGTTTCAAACCAAACAAAGATTACACAAGCAATCAAATAGCCAAATACTAAGTATCAGCAAACCCCTGTCTTTAATTGAAGCTCCTTCAGAACAACACTTCCTCAATAATCACACTTTCTAATATGCAACTTTTCTTTTTCTATCAAAGCTTAATATGTAAGCAGGGGCCAGTGATTTATTTGAAGAGAAGAATAATAGGACCGAAGTTAGAACATCTGTGAAACATTGTTTCCACATGCAGATTAACTATTTGGCTGAGAATACTGTGTTTTGCAATTTTTGAAATTATAGTCAGTGGACCTCTGCAATGATCTCTTATGGTTCATAGTGGCAATGCTATAAATTTGGAAGAAAACTCTACCAAACCTCCTAAAAGAGTCCTGAAAGGAAAATGAATTTAGAGAAATTCTGGGATGGATTTTTCATTGTTAAGAATATCTTTTAGAACAAAAAGGAACGTTACTCTAAAGAAATGACATATCAAAATTACATTATAGAAATTACAATTTGTCAAAATGAGTTCGCAAGAGAAAGTGAGTAACATATGAAGACTGCAAGCTCATAATGAAAGGTTGCACAAAACCAAGCCAACTCGATTTTCCCCATTCCTCAAGGACAAATACCAAACAAAAAACTCATCTCTTCAATTGAGAAGACAAAAGACAGAAAATAGTATTGCATTTGACTGGCCTACAGGAAGAAGTAGGGAGGTGGGCAATATCTTGAAGAAGCTTAGATATATAACAGCAAGAAGGACGAAGTCCTATGGCACAGTTTATGATGAATATCACGTGGCACAACTTACACAAAAATCATTGTAAAACAGCTCAAGCAGATCAAAATTAGGCAGATAAGCAAAGATCAAGTTATTACCCACATCCAAATTGCGGTTGGCACCCATTGCCACAGTAATTCTTCTCTGTGGCTCAAGTACTTGGCCAACTACAACATGCTGCAAAGGTTTGGTACTGAATTAGAACATACACAAATACACTCAATACTTTCCAATGACCAAGTGAATTAGGTAAGTGAATTTTAAAAAAATAAATAAAAGGAAAACAGATTATCAGAAGTGTTTCAATCTAAACACAGCAGTTCAAAGTCAAGAAAACAACATTCAGATATCAGATAAAGTGGCCTTCCAGAGCTGGCAAGAGGTGAATGTTAGGATAATACTTCTAGGTATTCACCACTTACAAACATTAGGAGAGAAACAGGGAAAATGAATGGGTGAAAGATAGAAGAAAAAGAAACAAAGGAGTGTGCAAGGAAATGAAAGGGACTAATTTATTGATGTCAGGCAAAATGCTTAGCTCCAGGATAAGTAAATTATGAGATAATAATATGCCCATACCTTACTCAAACCCACGTCAACTAGTGTTCCTCTAGAGTTTGAATCTTTTTCTTTTAGGGTGACGCCTATGAAATTATAGCAATATATCAAACATCTGTCCAGGGTAACCATGGGAATAAAACAACAAACTATGCAGTAAATGTTTTTATTCTACTTTTTTTCCCATAGAAACGAGATACTTTATAAAAGGAAAGAAAATGTGCATACAAATAAAGCAAAGGATAATATGCCTGCTTCAAAGGGCAAAAAAGTGAGACACAAAAAAATAAACAAGATAACTAACACCATAAAGCTCGCCATTCTCTCTATATGTATGTCAGGTTGATCTCCTCAATAGATCCATATGTCGAACAACAAAGAGAGGCTCAGAGGGCTTGTAAACAATCATATCCATAGCAGATGTGACAACAAGAAAACATCCTTAAAAATTAGAGCATCCTACTCCAACGAAATAATTTTTTCTAACACTTTAGATTAACTCTCCTTCAGTAATTACTATTACTGTAAACCTTTTTGCCATATCCATCTTAACAACATATTAAGATGTAATTATCATGCCAATAAAATAAAACATAATGGCCTGATAGTAATGATCATGTTTAAAGTAACTCAACCTCTCCTTGCATGAACTATACATTACAGCCCAAACCTTTTCAAATCTTTGAATGCCTCACTAAAAAGGCAAATTTTCAGGTTATGAAGTGAGAGCGATAGGGTTTTGAAAATATTACAGATTTTTTTTCCCAAAATAACTATTATTTCTCTTAGAATGAAGCAATATTCAACATTCATATACAGCATTTTCAGAACACAACAGGACCATATGGAGCTACCCGTTGATAAGCTGTAAGTACTGCGTTACAGTCTTTAGCATAGGCCAGTCAATAACAAGTGAAGATTAAAATCATGCTTTCATGAACAAAAAAACTTCACTTATCAGGTACAAAAAAGACTTTCAGCTCAAAAAAAATATACTAAAAAGACGTGGCAAAAGAAATTTCAGTTGAACACAAAGGCCTACCTTCTCGATATGGACCCCATTCATGTTTACGTAAATGGTGTGGAGCATCAAGGGGTGGCAACAAGCCCTGTTAAGTATAATACGAATAACTGAAGTTAGGCACGGAAAAACGATAGACTAAACGAATTTATGAAATGCAATTACTGGCCGTAGCAGTAGGAAAGCAGCATTTCAGTGAATTGGTCGAACCACAAATCTTAGGCTGTTATGTTTTGGGAAAAGAGCCTTTCTCAAATACTGGGGCGTTTCAAGATACTGTAAGATTCTAATGAGGAAAGCTGCACCACTTTCTTCATCCGTGTTATCCGGCTTCGCAGCATTATAGTCTTTATCCATGTTACTTTTATTGTCAAATACGACAACCTATTCGTCCAACAAGAATGATCTCTATAAGCAATATAGCTTAATAATTTTTCGTCATACAAGAGAGTATTGTGAGGAATCAACAATTTGAAGTACTAAATTACGATAGTAATCTTATTATTAAAAATCAAAAAGCAGCATCCTCAAGCAATTCATGTATATAGCAACCTCGTTGATTCGGAAAATAGTGGCGGCACGAGCTATTTGACCAGCCAACTGAAAAGAAAATAAACAAAATTAAAAAGAATTCTCAGAATTAAAGAGCGAAGAGAAAATAGAACAAGGGCCTCTAGAATAAAGCTTTCTTTCTTTCTTTTTTTTTTGGTCCTATGCCAAATTGCAGGAATTCCCTGTTCTATGTACTTATTAATCAAACAAAACCCAGATTGAGAGAGGTTGGGGGAGGGGAAGAAGAGTACTCGAGTAGCAAGCTCGTAAGATTGTGCATTGTCAATGATGGAACCAGGCACGGCAATGGTGACAGAGGGTATTTCCTGAACTTCGTGATCCTCCATATCTGTGCTCTTTTTCTTTTCCTTCTTCCGGAGTTTCTTCTTCATCTGATGACCATAACCATCAACAAGCTCACAGTTGTTCTGTGGCTCATTCACTTCTGTTTCTGCCTCTGAATCGGTTCTTCTCTTCTTTCCCATTTCTGCTATGTCTCCGCTCTGTATGGAACCAGGAGCGAAACCTGACGTCCCTGGGAGGGTTTTAGGAGCAATAAGCTTTAAATATTAAACGCACGTTTGATTCTGTTTTTTAAAACAGTTTTTTTTATTTTTAGAAATAGAAAACTTAAACAATTTATTTGATAAATCTGTTATTTAAAAATTATTCTGAAAAATAAAAAATAAAAGAATAGAAAACTTAGAACACCTTTAAGGTGTTTTATAGCTTTTGTTCTGAAAAACACAAAAAATGGTGAGAAACATTCATCTCATTAATGATAAAATTATAAATTTTAAATAATTCATCTATCACTCACTAGTTATGATTTTGATAACAATTACTTAAAAAAAATTTTTTATTTTCTTAATTTTAAAACTTATCCTCGAAAACAGTTTTATAAAACTGTTCTCAGAATAATAAAACAGAAAACATTATCTAATAAACCCTAAGTTTCTTCAAATCATTTGTATGTTTTTGGCTTGGAGCCTTTATGTTTTGTTTTTGATTTAAGCAACTCCCATTTTTCTTCATTAAATTTTTTTAAGTGAAATTCATTTTTCTCATTTTTAAGGTGGGTTTTATTTTTTTATTTAATTTTTTAATTTTAAAATTTATATTAATTTTAATTAATAACATTTAATATCAATTTTTTAGGATAAAAAAATTAATTATAGTTTTTTTAATTTAATATATTTTAGAATTATATAAAATGTTCCTCATATACCCCATGGATCCACATCGCGCGCGAGCAAGAAAGAAAATTTAGTTGATTTAAAAAGGTAAAATCCCAATTCATTTCCATAATATTTAATAACGAAAAAATATAATTGGATTGATTTCATAAAAAAAATATATAATTGGATTGAGTTTTCATAAAAAAAAAGATTGAGTAAAAGAGACTTGATATCTTAAACAAAATTATTTATTTTTTGGCAAAAAAAACTAGTTATTGGGAGAGCTACCTCATAATCCTCAAATATTTTTTTTGACCAAACATAATCCTCAAATATGAACCAATATCAAATAGTAGTAATAATTGTAAAAAAAAAAAACAAACTATTCGTAACTATATACCACTTTATCGTAGTGACCAAGAAACCCTTCACTGGCAGCGGAGATTATTCTCCTTCTACATGCGAAGGGCCAAAAAAAAGAACAATGGCTGCCTTTGAATGATGTATCCATTTATTCAGCAATATTAGTTTAAAATTTCATAATACACATAATTTTGAGTCATAAAAATTATTATAAAATTCAATCTTTTATAAGTATACTGCAACTTACAAATTTAAAATTATCTATCACTATTAATTTATTATTTATTTACTATTAATTTCTTGGTTTGAAATAATATAAAATTAAATTATTTATCTCCCTTTATTTAATATTTACTAAAAAATATTTTTTCAAATACATAAATTTTTTCCTATTACGTGAAATAATTAAGAACTTCAACTTTGAGTAATTAAACAGATGGGCCAAACTAATTTCCTACAGGCACCTGCCCGCCAAGAAAAATAACTAACTACTTTTGGCATGGCAGACCTTCATCTGTTTATTTTTTAAGTTTATTTAACAGGGAGAAATTATTGATTCTGCAGCATGAGCATATGAGAAACAGAGAAAAGTGAAGAAGATCTGAGGATAGAAACATGCACCACCATTTACCGTTAACACAAACTCCTAATTTATTATATCAAGCCTCAGCTTTACAAGAAAATCTGCGGAAGTTATCAAAATCTAAGAAAATTACAGAGGTATTATCCTTTGTTCCGAGTGTTCTGGCCTCACTCAACAACAAATTTGCAATCTTTTCCGCTGAACTCTCTCCATCTGTGGAGTATTTCTCCATCATCTGTGCAGCAGAAAAAGCAACCTGTTAGAGCATGTTGGTGGGAAGCAGTTGAAACAAATTATAACCAGACACTGAGTATTTGTATAAGACCTGAAGCACTAGCTGAATTGCCTTCTTCCCGCTGATGACATCCCATAGCCCATCACTGTAAAATTACAAAAGCAAAAGTTACATTCTGAGGGAATGTTTACACAATTTCTTTTATAGTTCACGGCTATTTAACTGTTCCGGGATAAAGTACCATCGTTTGAATTTTGGGAAATGAAGTACATTAATTTGACC
Organism: Adenanthera pavonina; assembly: GCA_026686845.1. Lineage (NCBI taxonomy): Eukaryota > Viridiplantae > Streptophyta > Magnoliopsida > Fabales > Fabaceae > Adenanthera > Adenanthera pavonina. The sequence continues at coordinate 8,127,687 of JAIVEN010000026.1, read as the reverse complement.
ACCTGATTCTGGCTTCTTGTAATGAAAATTAGAAATTTATAAATTCATACATCAGAAGTAAATTTACCTTGCTAGTATGGCAAAAGCCCTGCTTGCTTGATCAACGTGCACAACTTGACTTATATAAGGCTCTGAACTGAAACGAGAATCCTGCTGTTTAAGAAATTTGTCCCCAAGCATCCTTGCAAGATTTATGCCTGCATAAAGGTGAGAACCAAAATCAGCAGTTGCCAATTCAATATTGAAACCAAGAAAAATACATTTGAATTTACTTCAATACCATATAGACGTGTTTCTCCATCTCTCAGAGGTTCACCTGACTCTTCAATTCGTAGCCTTTCAGAATAACTTGTTATCTTATGATCTTCTGTCATCTTAATTTCTTTCCCATCAACACTGCCAGAAAAATAAATGACAAGTTCATATAGGCATTACGGATATAGTCACAAGAATTCCAGTCCACATAAGCTGTAAGCCAAAATAATTACATATAAAGCATATTAAAGTTTAAAAACTTGAAAAGAAATGACTTGGAAGATGAAAACAAGGCCCGTGTTACTGCTAGAATTGTTGCACAGATCAGAATCAGATACCCTAAAATGCTACAAAAACTCAAAACTAGACAGAATTATACAATTGCAATCAACTGCAAGTAAAAGAATATGGCTTCATCTACTTTCACTGATATTCTCGGCTATTCTTGCAGAAAACTGTTGTCTATCAGCATAGTCTATATACATCTCAAAGTAGTGTTATTGTACGTTTGGTAGCATAATAGAAAAGGAAAATGAGAGGTAATATGAATAGAAATGACCCTCATACCCTTAACTAAAAAATAATAAAAAGAGATAGATCATTACTGAATAATAATAAAAGCAAAATAGACATTTTACACAAGAAGTAATTATCATTTTTTGAGCCTTCATTTTTCAAATCCCTTTATTCCGGCCATCCAAATGCAGCTACAGTGAAGACGGCATAAGCCATTAACCATATGATTAATGATAAACATCCTCTAGTCATCTTGCCTACCAAGGACTTGTTATTAATTCCATATGACTTATCTAGGCAATATTTAGTTCAATAATAAAGAAACATACTTCATAACACAGGCAGAGTCTCCAACATTTGCACACTGCGCAAGGAAATTTTCATTGCCATCAGCCCAAATCAGAAGCACCGTTGCCGTACATCCCTGAAAAGTGTTTATTGTTAAAATGAATACAGCATAAACTCCGAATCTACAAATTGAAATTTGGAATAATTTCTTTAAAGCTTACATTTACAAGACAAAATTGTATATATAATGTGGGATTACTAGCAACTTGAAATGGGGGAAGAAGCATAACCATTTCTGGTAGATATAGGATACCCCAGCCAATCTATGGCCCATAAATCATTAGAATGTAAGGTTACTTACAATTTAAGTATTGAAAGGTAAAGTGCCCAATATTAATATAGTTCAAGAAGATAAAGGTCAATTGACTCTCTGCAATATAAGATCGAAAAAGGAAAGGGGAAAGAAGAAATGTAGCTCATCCAATCTATTATGATTATGAGTACAAGGAAAAATTATCTCTCCTTCATGTACAGTATGAGTTCCAGGCTTCTGCTGGTACTGGATCTCTGTTGCACATCTTTCATTTGTTTGACATTACATTGTGGGGGGAAAAAACATGGGACAACTCAACTACAATAGAAATAGACCCGAAAAGTTTACCAAAAGCACAATAGAAATTGAATTGTGAAAAGAAGCATCTAACAATTCCCAAAAAGAAAACTCATTTGGCTCCGTCATGGAAGATGTTAAAGCTGAAATAATTATAACAGATTTGTAAGTTGTAATAGACAACCAGGCCAAATTATGAGCCCTCGTTTATTCACATGGAACCGATATTAAAACCCCTAAATTGCACACACAATGATGTATAAGCATCCTATAAAGTTTTTTAGTCCCTTCACCTGCAGGCCCAATAAGCCATTGGGTCAGGGTCAGCCCTCGTATTCCTCAGCAGTTTGCTCTCTGTGTCTGTTATGTTATATAAACTACGAGTTTTGTCCCAGGTCATTTTAAATAAAAACCATGTAAAGAGAATGTGACCTTTTCATAAGCTTGGATGAAGCCTAAAGTATTTTTCAGGAAAGTATACATATCCCCCTTTAACTTGAGCATAATTACATTTTTGGTACTTAAAAGTGAAACCCTTTACACTTATATTCACCAAATGCGAAGAAGTCAACACACAGTTAATTTATGGTCCATGTGCCTTTCACAGGAGGAACTCCATCTCTATCTCTCTCTCATTCACTTTCCAAATTCCTCCACCGAATATTAGAGCTTGATGGATCCAATGCTGATGGGCATCGGATTGTTAGGGCCTATAGCAGGATAAAGACAAATAAAATAAAAGAGAATCCACGGAGAAGAATGATGTGTTTTGCTTTAGTGAGGTGTCTAAGAGTAACTGACTCTCACATGCTGTAAGAGGGGAGCATGAGCAAGGTGGGACATGTGGAGAGAGAATGAGTTGTTAGTATGAACAAATAGGGATGTGTCTACTGTTGCCTGTGGATAGGATATCATCAGGATTCAGAGGTGGGGGCTGAGTAATCTTCCTCCTACTTTCCTCATGTTTCACCACAGAAAATAACTCCCTTAGAGTCGGCAGAGTTTTATTTTTTCAGCCAAAAGAGTTGGCAGAGATTGAATACTCATTTCCCCCTCCGTTCATCAAAACATAAGTTTAAGGTCCAAATGGAAACTGGAGATCCTTTTCTTTTCAACCAACTTCGGATAATAGGCTGCATCCTCTAAACATGACCAGTTGTGGGTCTCATAAAGGCCTTGGTGCTGCCCGTAACAGTGAGCTCCCCTTGTTTAAATTCATGAACAAAGGCCTTCCACTTCAAAGAGAACAGCAGTATGCTCTTTGAAGGTGTGATATTCTCTGACATTTCCCCAAATCTCCTTAGCAGTTTTGCAAAGGAGATAATTCTTCCCAATGTCCTGGAGCTGACCAATCAACACATCATATTTTTTTCTGCTACCCACTGTTTGTAGTTTGGAATAGCGATTAAAAAAAAAAGAATCTGATGATGAATGCCAACCACTTCCATATAAGTAATAAGAAAATCCAGAAAGCTAAAAACAAGTTCAATAAGATAAATCAAAAGGGTAATAAATATACCTCATAATAGTGATTCATGCAAGCTTCTGTTTGAGAAAATGCATCTCTAAGAACATTTGAAGCATCACAGAGTGAAACAACCTTCTCTCTTTTTAGTGAATCTGATAATATATTTGCAACTATCTCAGGGAAAAATCTGATAAAAGATTGCAAGAGAAAAAAAGGTTTAGTTTCAAACATAAATAACCATAACTACCTTGGATTAGCAAGTAAAATCTGTAAAGAAAATTACTAAAGAGGGACTGGGATTTTGAAAATCATAGGTCCCAACTTAGCCTCACATGCAGTAATACTCTTTACATTCGCATATCACACTATAATAGCTTCAATTGTCTGAAACTAATAACAATGACAGAGCACTGGAGCAAATTAATCACATAATTTATGGAAATGGTTAAAAGGGATTCAGAATAATTTTAAATCAGATGCAAGCATGATCTGCTGAAAGTGTTTAACCTGACTTATTTTGTCATTATATACTTCAGATGGTCTAACCAACTATTTCATACAACTTACTAGAGGAAATCTTGCCTCAGCTACAATGACTTTTAAGTATCAGCAGAGTCAGACCCTCCAATGTCCACCATTAATTTCTTAACTTACAGTGATCGGTGGAAGATATAAGAATGAAATTCAATAAATTAACAACGTCAATGGGTATAGAGGACACAAATCAGGGTGACAACTGACAACATAGGCAACTCAGTTCAGCCATTTAACGTATACTTCATAACATACACTAGTTTCATCATTAACAGTATGAAAAATTCCCCTGACAACATAGACCTATACAGCATATAATATACTGAAAATAGAGAAGTTGAAACACAGTAGACATGATAATAAGCAACATTAGAAGATGTTCACAGATAATTTATGTTAGGAGGGCCCCCATGCATTCCACATAACCTAAAGAAAGAGTCGCACAGTCCATGACTTGTGGCCAAAGTATTAAAAACCAGATCGGCCATTAAACCGGCTGAGGCACCAGTTCAAGGTTCAATGGTCGGATCAGGGTCGGAATGATTGTGAATAAATTAATATATTTTAAATAATATAGATGAAAAATATAAGATATTTATCCATGATCATAAAATTAACATTCAATTTAGGATGAAAAGTAAATTTAATAATATATAGCAAATTAAAAATATTATTAATAAGTTTTACAATATAATATTAAAATCTAAACAAGTTAATATTCATCTATAATTATATTTAAAATTCAAAATAATCAATTGATATTCTATGTTTATATTATTTATTAAGTAAATTTATTATTATTAATAATTATGTATCATAACAATACTTATACCGTATTATAATATAAAAAGAAAAAAATTTATAAAAAAAATACTACTTGATACTAAAAATAATGTTATTTTATCTTAAAAATAAAAAAAAATATTAAAAAACAATGCCAGACCGGTTCAACCGGTTTTGTATCGGTTCATACCAGTTTTGAAAAACCTCGATCTTCATCTTTAATTGGACCGGACCAAACACCAGTTCCCGGTTAGAACAATCGAACTAGCCGGTCCGGTGCGGTTTTTCCTACCCTACTTGTGGCCAATGTGGCTCCCTTTAGATTTAATATTTGATATTGATATACTGGTCTCGATATCGGTGATTTACATTTTACTAGATCATAGTGTTTCACAACTGTGGGGGTAAAAAATACTAACATGACATGATTAAGAATTCTTTTTCCTTTGTCACAGCCAACAGTCATCAGATGATAGGGCAGAGTACATGCATCAAAATAGGCAGCAGACAACGAGCACAGCATAGAAATACTAACCTGCTAGCACATCTGGCAGCCCCATCTCCACCATGCCCATCACAAATGCCAAACAGTCCAAACTGCAAGCTAAGCATCTAGGTAGGTTAGCTACCTATGGGAAGGTGCAAAATTTATTTAAAAAAATAAAAAAATTCCTTGACAGAACAAGCACTGTGTATTAATCCAGAACCTGATCCAATCCAGGTAAAGGCCACTGATAATAGCAAACATCTTCCATGGCTAACTTTTTCCCTCCTCGACGCCTAGACATGGGATCTGATGCCATACCAACTCCAAAGGGAATGTGAATCCTATTTTGAGAAGTAATATGAACCTAGCATACATTAAAATCATGTAATAGGTCAAATAGTCATGCTTTAAAGAAGATGGATTCACATTACTGACAATAGTACTTGAACTTAACAAAGTAGCACACTGATTCTGAGTATCACCATGTGATCAACTTTTTGCAGAAAAGAAAAAGAAGAGAGAAAAAACTTTGACCACTGAAAATTTATTTTCAACTGAGTTAGTCTCTCAGCAGCTAATATCATGCATACGGTAGTGACAAGTTTTGCATCAACAAAAGTTTAAAGAAGGCGCTGTATTTAGTAGATATTCAAAAGTGGATTACTTACAATTACGTTTGATGTTGTTCCCAGTGTTATGATATCTCCATTAGCAAGCTCAATGGGATTACTCCATTGCCTGCTTCCAGGATCAAAATGGTTGATTGGTTGAGAATTCAAAAGTGTTCCATTAAGGCTACCCATATCTACCAACTCCCATTTCATTTTCTGAAAGCATTTTAACAATAATTAATGCACCTTATATATTCTGCAAAATCCACAAGTCCAACAGCCAACAAAAATAGGAAGAGGGTTTACATCCAAATTCCAGTTTATTAGTGCATGCTTTCCTGACACTTCTGAATCCTTTATTAACAAATCACTTGGAGAAACTCTTCCTAGAGTCAGCGGTAGCTTGGAGGGAATTGCTGATTGTACAGAACAACGAAGCCCACAAGAAGGACCAGTGATAACCTCTAGAGTGAGGCAACTTCCTGCACCTCTAATAAAGAGATATGATGACATGCTTCACATATTTAACCAAAGTGCAAATACAGGGAAAAGTAACAACAGGTTAACTGAAAGAAGTTAAAAAATTACTTTGATCCAATATATCTCTCTGTACAAAGTCTTGCAGTCTGTCAATTTCAAAATTCCTATTATGTTTCTGAAACTCTGCCAACTGAGCTGGAGAAAGCTTAAGTGTCTGACCAACAGCAACGTCTTCTGAAGGATCAGAAATTACATCTAAAGCCAAATTATCACATGAAAATAATTATAGAAGGGTATTATGACATTGCAAAGTAGTACAGCATAAATAGGATAAAATAGCTAGACTCATTGCTATAAGGTAGAATACCTTGAGGCATATGGCAGGAAGTAGCAGGAAGTCTTTGTTTATAAATAAGTCCATGGGATCGCAGTGGGCAAAAATGACCTTCATTGGGGAAGGATGCACCCTCAAGATCATAATCTACGGGCAATTCACTGCTTTGGTTATGTGCCACAGTTGCATCATCTAATACAAGTGGCCTCTGAAGTTCATTAGCCTACAAAAGTAGCATTCATTAAGGGTTAACCACATAAGGTTGTCTGCCGGACTATAATTTATATCAAATTCAGAAGTTGAATAATATGGTTTCCAAATGGAATTCAAGAGAAGAATGTAAATTAAAAAAAAAATCACTGAATTGCTTGAAAGCAGCAAAATAGGGCATCTAGTGGTTAATAATACTCTACTGAATTACTGGTTCGTTGTAAGCAGGTGAAACGGGTATTTGTGTGATTGCATGAGCATCCTTGGGAGGTAAAGCACAAATTTTGGAAAACTTTAGCAAGTCAAGGACATGAACATTGTTTGAACTTCGAACTATTAAGTATGAAGTACAAACTATCAGACAGATTTTTTAACAGAGAAGTAATCAAATCATTTTGCTTTGATTATGAACCATAACTGTGTTCTATAACATGTTTCTTTCAAATTACATCCTCTCTTACATCACTAATCCACTAATATCACATAAAAGAAAATATATCCAGGACTACATCGAGAGTAAATGCATCGAAAACTTAGACGCACACATCAAAGCTGCAACCATTAGAGAAATGTATGATGCTCTTGGCCGCTAAGATATACAGTTAAAGTTCCATTGACTTCAAGTAGAGATTTTCTAGTTTAATCCATCAGCTCGAAATTTAGAAACCGCAAAAAATTATAGAAAAAAGTCACCCCAAATCAATGGTGAGCCGAAATATGTTTGTATTCCATAACCTCGAATGAATCACTCCAAAAGTTTCTCGGGCAACTCAATGGACTAGCAGATGACCGAAAAGGATGCCAAAGGCTAAACCTGAAAACGCTGAAATCAAGCATCCCCCTCCTTCGGCCCTGGACCACCCAAAAAATACATCTACGGACATACATACAAGAAGAGCACAGAACAGAACTTCCAAATTCTGATTGGATTTCCCGAAACCAAGCAGAGCATTATATTAAGAATATTATTTTGGAATTCAGATGCCCAATCCCTTTCATGAATGAACAATAAGAAAATGACGAGAAGAGTAAGCAAAAGAAACAGAAGTACCTTGATGGAGAAACGAAAACGCGAAGGGAAAAGGAAGCGCCATGGTTTACAGGCAAGGAAGATGACGACGACGACGAGAATAAGCACAATGAGAAGAAAGAGACTGACAATACTCTCTACAATCGCCATCCACTTCGGTCTCTCCCTTCTCGTCCGAATAGAGTCGCGATTGGCTCTAGCCTCTGGGTTTGCGAGAAGCTCGCTTCTGCTCCTTATTTTGCTTCCTATTGCGTCGAATTTAACCGCTTTATTATTACACTGGAAGCAATGTTTTAAAAATCGACTAGATAATAATAATAATATTATATAAAATAATATATATAAATAAAATATTAAATTATTTAAAAAATAAATTTAAATAATTTAAATTTATAATAAATTAAAAAGCTGGTATGATAATAATATATATTAAATTATTAAAAAAATATTATAATATTTTAATATTATAATATTATAAAATGACTATATAATATAATAAAAATTTTTATTTTTATAATTAGTAATTTTAAAATAAAAAAGTATTTTTATTTTTTAATAATTTTTACAATTATTAATTTTGATAAAAAATTAAATTTATATTAAGTTTTACACAATTTAAAAAATACTATGCTATTCATCCAAAATAAATATTGTGGTTCACTTTAGACTAGTGCAATATATGGATTATATATCTAATTTATTTAGGTTAAATAGAAGCAAATCCCTATATAACTTTTTTCCTTACCAACTGCTCTCTAAGATAAGCTGTTAATGACTAATATAGTATATGAATAAGCAAAGAGGTTTGGATTATAGTTGATTGTACTAAGCCTCTAAGGCTGTTAGGTGTTCAATTAATTTGGGAGTTTGATAGGTGTATTCTACTAGGCATACTGAGTTAGTTTTTGAGACCAAGTCAGATTGAGTGTAGAGGTCAACCCCGATCTCGCTCATATGTATACATATAATTTTGTATATATTTAAAAAATACATTAATATTAATTTTATATAATATTTTTTTTAATATATCATATATAATAAATTAGTGATATTATTATTGAGAATATTTTTAAGACCTCAATCTTTTATTTTATTTTGAATTTTAAATTGATTTCTTAATGTTATGTAAAAAATAATACATAATTATTGAGTATTTATAATTTTAATAAATATTATTTTTTATTATAATACTATTTTTTAAGAAAATATATTTTGAATAAATGTAATTATAATTTTATTAATAAATAAAATTAATTTATTTTTATTTTTAAGACCAGTCTCTTATGTCGAGTTGACTCGGTCTCACCAAATCTCAGAAAAACTGAATATGAGGTTGATTATCAACTTGATGTTTATGCATTCCTACTTTTAATAAATATGTATATGTATATTAGTATAGAAATATATATATATATATATATATATATTGATTTTCATTTTTTTGGAGCATTAACCATATTTACTTTTTTTAGAGACTTGATTTCCATATTTACTATATATGCTTTTTGGAGAATTCTCCTAACAAATTAGTTATTTATTTTTATTTGAATTTTGAAAAATAATATTTGCTTTAGTCTGCTTTCCCTTTTCAATTTATTTTCATTAAGAGAATTTTTTAAATATTATTTTAAACTTGAATTTCAAGTTTCAAGTGTTTTGAATACATACATATATATATATATAACTTAATTGAGATTTTAAACGATACAGTGTCTGATAAAAAAAAATTCTGAGTTATATTTTTTACTGTTAAATAAATTTAGATGTTTTTATTAATCTGTGGTCTGTGGGCAATTGTACTATTTAGACCAATTATTGACATATTACCTTAAATGCTTTAAAATTTAATTTGGATCCCATTTATAGAGTAATTTGTAATCATTCTGTTTTTTTGGTTTGCTTATTCTCTTGCTGTACAAGTTTGGATTACTTAACTTACTGGTTTAGTGAGATCTATATTCTGTGTCTACTTATCGATTAAGGTGAAGGTAATTTGAGGAGAACAAGTTACGGGGAAAAACGCATTTTGATATAATTAACTGTAAAAAAATAAATAATGAGTCCTTAAGATATATGGATAGTATTTTAAAGTATTATTACTTTTTTAAGGTGCTTAAAATATATTATTTAAATATTATAAGCCATGGCAAAATACCAGACTTACGTCTAGGAATTTGGATAATTTCGGTGAGTTTGGCAGCCAAACGAAAAAATTAAAAACCAAAAAACTGATTTTAATAATTGAGTGGCACCCAAAGATGCCAAAATTAAGTGATCCAGACTCTTTTTAAAACTAGATTAAGCTTTGTACAGTATAATAAATAAGTTATACTGTATATAAAAAAATAAAAATAATAAGTTATAGTATTATTCATGACATGGGAATAGTAAGTCCTCACATAACATTTATATTAATATATTAATATTGCGTTTGGAATTAGTGCATTTGATAGAACAGGATCACAGAAAGCCCATTGATTCATACATTATAAGAGAAAAGAACTTTTAATGTATTAAGGCATAAAAAATAAATTTAAATTTCATCTTCATTGTTTGACGTGAAGTGAAATTGATTTGATAAATGGTAAACTACAGTGATAAAGGAAATAAAAAGATAAAAATGTCTTACGTGGACATAAAAAAATCGGATGAAGATTAAAAATACAGTACTTTAAGTCTTGGGTAAGAAGATTAATTAGTTCTTTATTTATCAAAGAGATGGGATGAATGTTAGGTGGGAAGTAAATAATGTTTGCTGGAAAGATAAGCATCAATTTGTCCAAGAGGATTAAAACATAAGTTTCCAAGACATTTTGGCGACAAAGAAATTAGGAAACTTGTTACAAAAAATACACACTATTCGTGCTCTGTTTAATTTGTTCAACCCTTGAGAAATACTCTTCTGCCCAAATACTCCTCTTTAAAATTATTGTGAATGGGTTATAATGACTAGAGCAACGGTTGTGATGGACATATATAACTACAATAATGACTCAAGTTTTGATCTTTTCTTAACCATGTTTGATGTATAAAATGTTAGTTTCAGAAAAACCGAAAAGAATGAGAATAGGATAATAAAAGAGAAAAGAAATTTTAATCAAATTACTTAGTAGCTATATTTTGTTTTTCATAATGGAAATTTTCTGATTTTTTTTCACACGCATACCCATAGTCAATATATATTTATATGATCCAATCTATAAAAGTTACATCATTTATTAGCTATTTATTAATTATGATGGTTCACTTTAGACTGGTTGTAACACATTGACTCACTTTTAATTAAATTAATTATGCTAACAGTGAAAGATGACAATTTTGGTGTTTAAAATTAAAATAAATGCATAAAAGGTATTGGAAAAAATTATTAAAAAAGAGGATATGATTCACGTAAGGATAAAATACAAACCTTACATATATATATATATATATATTTTATATCTGTTGTAAATTTAGAAGAGTGATTTTGTTCCTTTGATATGAATAAGGTGACACGATGGTCAGTGGTACTGTTAATTCAGCCCTCTCTATTACAGTACTAGGCCTGAAGGTTCTTGAACGGGCTTTACTTTTTAGGTTTTTATACAATAACGCTTGACCCCTTTTAGCATCATCAACATACAAATTTGTACCCAAAATAAATCCACGTTATGAATTTATGATTGATTTTAAAAAACTTACATATTATCAGCATATTTAAGGGTAGATGTGTGCGGAACCACACACCACTAGTTAAAGCTATCATAGTCCCCTATCAGTTGAGTTACTCATTGAGCAATAATAAATACTATCTCTGATTCTTTTCATAAGTGATCTTTTAAAATTTTTTTCTGATTTTTTTTATAAGAGATTTTGTAATATTTAGTAAATTTTTTTTTATTTTGCCCTCATCATTTATTTCTTCTCGTAAATTATTATTAAAATTTTTAGATAAAAGACACACTCTCAATTAATCAAATGATATTTAATGTGAATTATATTATTATATTAAATAAGGATAAAAAAAATATTTGATTTTTTTTTAAATTTTGAAAAGATAATAAATTTTTTTAATTTACTTAAAGTAATTGAAAGCTCATTTAAAGAAGACAGGAGGGAGTACGGACTAGGGAATGATGCTTATTATATATAGAACCTCCTTTTTCAATTAATATTGGAGTTGGATGACGCACAAACAAGAAAGTGGAAGAAGGAATTATGCAAAATGGCCTTTCATCAATATTTTTTTTATTAAGGCAGGAGTCGAGTGGTTTGCTTAGTTATAATTCCAATATTATTGATTGGCAAAAAAGAAAAAAAAGGGTCCAATATTATTGTAGGCCTAATGACTAGTAGTGGAACGCACAAGGCACTAATTTGTCGGTGATTGTAAATTGTAGAATTAATTAATCAATTATTTATTTATTTGCTTAAGGCAGAGTGCCGTATTCATAGGTCATGAAGTTATTGGATTGCCTTCTTAGTAGAGCATTTAATTTTGCCTCTTTACTTGCTTAGAACCACACAAAAAAAGAAAACAAAGTAAAAAGATATATGTGATCTGATTAGACATGTGAGCTAAAGATTGTATGAGCGGTTGATAGAGAAATTATTTATTTTTATTATTAGAATTTTAAATAAAAATATCTTGTTAGGATATTTAAATTATATTTTAAATTTAATTTAATTTATTTTAAATTTATTAGAATTTAAATTTTATTTTTTATTTATTTCTAGAATTTAGTTTATTAGGATTTATTTTTTATTTAAATTTAAGATATTTTAAAAAGAGTTATCCTATCTTAAACTCTAGTAGAATTAGATTTAGAATTTGAGTTCTATAAATAAGAATTTCACCACTAATATATATTTAAATTTTGATTAATAATTTAATTAAAATTTGTGATATTCTTATCTTTCCCCGAGTGTGCCGGTGTTCATATCAGCTGTTATTGTTGCTTTTGAAAGTCTAACTCGTTAGATCCCCTTCACCACCCATATATAACACAATATCAATTATATGACATCAATCTCCATTTATATATATATATATATATGTTTACATTATGTGTCATGATCTTCCACATTAAGAATAATTAATCAGTTCTTTCATGACCTCATCAGCTCTGTTGGGCAATAATATTTATCTTGTGGAGAAATATTAGTATCATAATGGAGTCTGCAAATTAAGGCTAAATTGATTCCATGTGAGGATGTAGGGAGGTGCCGACCAAATGGTTCTATTTCTTTATTACATGATTAATTAATTAATTACAGTCATAATTAATCAAGTTAAATTAAAACAGGAAAAAATTAACTGAGAATATTATATTAAAATAGAGTAGTACTCTCCTTGGAAACGAAATATAAGTGGAGAATACAATGTATGATCTGAAAAATGCAGGGAATAAGACGAGTGTGATGATTATCGCCTTATTTATGCATATAAATATAATGATTCAAATCTGAGTCACATGACCTCTACGAGCATAGTACAGACCAGAAGCGAAACTTGAGGGAAGATGCTATAACCATACAGAGCAAAAAAGTAAGAAAAAAGAGCTACTTAATTATGGTAATGTTTAAGAATGTAATAATGCATGTGTTCTATTACAGAAAAATGAAAGTTAAATATTTCATGGGACAAAAAATTATAAAAACATACTCTAAATTTGTCTAATTACTGAAACTTACCAATATATTTTTTTTATAAATATTTTTATTGTGAGAAAAGATAATGTTGTCCCTTCTTCTTTTTCCCCTTGTCTCTCTCATCCTTCATCTCCTTATGTCTGATTTGTTCTTCTTCCATCCTCCTTTCTCTTTCTTCCTTTTCCTCCTCCTCCCTCTTTCTCCTCTAATCAAATGAACGGTGAAGAACCGATGCAACCCACAGGTCCAACGATGAGAACCAATGACGAAGAACAGGGCAATTCAATGTTTCTCCCTCCTATGTTGTGTCGTGCTATACTCAACTGACCCACCTTCTCCCTCCTATATTGTCATGCTCCCTCCCTCTCTCATTAATTGACCCAGATCCGTGTCATGTCGTTTCGTGCTTGACTCACTAAATTTCTTGTTGACAACCAAAGTGAACTCAAATTTGAGATTATCCTACCTTCAAAGCCTCGATTTTCATCTACAATTTTTTTTCTATGATGGTTTGTTTCCCATCTTCATTTGTGATTTTGTTTTTTTTTTTGTAACTGTTGTTACTTCTTCTTTTTTATTTTGGTTTGCTAGCTTGAAATATTGTGGATCTAGTGGTTTGAAATTTTCACAAAATATAAATGCATATAAATCAGTGATAAATAGATGTAAATTAGTTATAAATTCATATGAATCAATTGCAAATATATTTTTTTAACTTAACTTGGAAATGTACGCAGATTGATTGCAAATATACGTAAATTAGTTGTAAAATCAAATGAATCAATTGCAAAAGCATATGTGTTTACTTTATTAATTTAGAAAATATACGTAGATCAGTTGTAAATATATGTGGATTAGTTGCAAATTTATATTTATCAATTGTAAATGTATCTAAGTTTACTTTATTAACTTGATTTAGAAAAAATATGCAAATCTATTAGCTGCAAATTGTCAATTATCAATTACAAATAAGTGATGGTCGACCATTAGAAGAGAATTTCTCTTATAGTTGACTAGATTATACATACTGATAGCAGAAATTCTCACTGAGCTGCTAATCTAGTCAATCCCTTTGATGGTCAACTATCACCTCGGTTGCAAATTTACCAATTAATGTCCATTACAAATTATCGGATATCAGTTGCAAATGAATATATTTAATTAATTAGTAATTTTGACACAAATGGAGGGTAAAATGGTCATTTTGCAAGCCAAAAGTAATCCAAAATAGATAATTTGATACCTTACAATAATTTTATAAATTTGAGGTATCTTTTTAAATTTTTTTTTTATCTAAAGGCATTTAACTGTCATTTTCTTATTTTATATATTCTGGGAGTAGGGGTGATCATGGGCCGAGCCGGGCCGGGTTTGACCCTGGCCTGATGCCCGGCCCGAAATATTTCGGGCCACTATCGGGCCAGTTCCGGGCCAAATACGAGGCTGGCCCGATACTACATATATATATATTTTTTAAAATTAAAAAATAAAAAAAACTTATTTAATAATAAAAAATATATTTATTTATACTTAAAAATAGATTTTCTTAAAAAATAATCTTAGAAAAAAATAAAATTGTTCAAAATTTATGAATATTTAACTATTATACATTATTTTTACATAAATATTAAGTTAAAAAATTAATTCAAAATTTAAAAAAATTTGAAACATTAAAATCTTAAAAATTTTTCATAATATTTACATAGTAAATATATTATATTAGATACATAAAGAAAAAAAAATTCTACAAAAATCAATTAAGATATATAAAAAATTAGAAAAAAATTAAAAAATATATATATATAGGTTGGGCCGGGCTAGGGTTAGAGTGCTTGGCCCTAACCCTAGCCCGGCCCGAAATTTGGCCCGGTCCGATTGGCTCGAATTGGTCGGGCCGGGCCGGGCCAACCGGGCATCGGGTAAGAATGTTCAGCCCTATCTGGGAGTATCAATGTAAGCCTATCAAGCCATATTTCTGCATTACCCACTTTCTCACAAGTTAACTATAACTTCACTTTTTGCAAAGAATGCACAGGAAGAAGAGAACCTATATATACTGCTCGAGGAATGTCCTCAAAATTGTGCCCATTTTTTTCTTTAGTTTTAGTCATGTTGACTTGTCTTTAACTTCTTTTTCTTAATTTCAAGCCTAGCTCGCCCTATGTATTTCAAAAAAAGAATTATAATTTCGCTGTATAAATCACCCAGTTATTTATTATATATATTAAAAAAATAAAAAAGATAATAATGAGTAATGACATATCAAAAGTAGAACTTTATAAATGTAATATTTTATATTTATTATATAATATATATAGTGTAAAATTCACTTACTCTTTCTTTTTTTTTTTTTCAACATGTCTGGAATTGTATTCTTTGAGTCTCATAGGTCTTAGGTCTAATCTTGTGAACATTAAGCTATGAACTTTTGCACGCAAGATACGTGTTTAAGCTACAAACAACACATACTAGGGGCTCATTTGGTTCTCTGTTTTGTAAAATTAAGTTAAGATAAGTGAAGTTTGTAAAAATGAAGTTTAGATAAAGTAAGTTTGTTGGAAGTTGTTATGTTTAGATTTTCTTTTTGTAAAAATAAGTTTGACAAAAAATCTGTTTAGATAATAGGGGTTAAAAGTACTTTTAGATGTATAATATAAAGTAAATTTGTTTCTCCTTTTCTAAAATCCACGTTTTGTTAAAGGAAAAGTAACTTTTCCCCTCATTTTTCAAAATCACAGTTTAACCCACTTTTCATTTTTTAAAAAATCAGTTTGTGTTTTACCTGTGTTTGGCCAAACACATCTTTTAAAAAATCATGGTTAAAAACCATCATTTCTTTTTTAAAACGAACAACCAAACAGGCACTAGATCATTCATTAACACTAGTACGTTCTAATTGTTATAGAAGTAATATGTAGAATATCAGTTTTGCGATAGGAATTAATATGGACAAATTAAATCAAGTGTCTTTAAAAATGAAATCAATGTCAATATATCAAATAAAATTTAAAGTAAGCTTTCCAAAAATAAAAGAAGAAAAAGAAGCTACACTATTTATAACCTATAAATAGTGCAACTTATCTCAAATTCTATGTAATGCATGACATATGTCTATTCTTTAAAAAACTTTTGAAATTCTTAAACTTAAAAGAGAAATAATTCTTCGGAATAAAATTATATATTAGCAAATTATAATAATCATTCCTTGAAAACACATGCACACCTCAAGTACCAATTACACTTTAAATATAAATATCACTATACTATTTGCTTAATTGACGCTAAACGCCTTAGACTTTTCTCTCCAAATTACTCTTTTTACGTACGCTGGTTAAGAAAATCCATTAACACGTGAGACTTGACTTCACATGCACATACATAATTTATAGTTTTATCGGACTAATTATCTCTAACATTAATTAATATCGCTGGTATTCCGTAGTAGTTATCTGATTTTCCCTGAGCATATATTCTATTGCTATTTTATTCCCTTCGTCTGTTTACTTTAATATTATATATGATAGTACATACACGTTCATCAACTTGAAAACCCAATTCAGGAACTCCTAACCAAGCATAAAATAAAACATCTTCTAGAATGCAGAAAGTGGGTAATTATTATATATAACGCACTAGTAGAAGTAACATGTACCAGTTGCATATGTATGTATGCCAGTTGAGATTAGCTAGATTTGAATAAATTATAAACACACACACACACACACACATCGATCTGTATACTTGTGAAACGCTTTGTCACTGTCCGTAATGCACAAATAGTGATGTTTATTTATTCCAAAGGCATTTCGTGGGCTCGATGCAATTAATCAGGAACTGGATTAAGGATAAAATTTCGGCCGAATATTTAATTAGTTAGACCGATGGTTTGATCATCGGAATTTTTAACAGAATTATGGAGTAAAATTTTAAAAGGAAATAATGAAAGAGAAGTAAAAATTTAGTTTTAATATATACTTTGAATTAAAAAATCTGATGACGTGCATATATTCATAGACATTTTAGTTATATGGTTGACATGTTTGCATGGATTACGTAGCAGAGTCTGATTAGTTTGATATATATGTTGAAAAAGGAGGAAGAGGGTTTAAAAATTATTTAAAAGGCAGCACTGGCACATGGTCAAAAAGGCATAGGTAGGGAATGGAAAGCCATATACACGCATGCATGCACACACGCACACACGCACATATGAATTGGATTCTCTCGTCCTTCCCAATAAAGTCCGCTTTTATATTAATTAATTAGTAATTATAATTATCATCATGGAAGCAATTTGAGGGCTTGAGAGAGTAGCCCTAGGCTTCACATAAGGCCAAATTAAGGGCACATGACGTGTATTGGCTAAAGATCCTCCATTACATTATATTACTAAATTAAAAGACGACGAAGATGCACTTATTCTATGTATGGATTCTGACGCAATTATCATTACTCGTTTCTCTCCTCAAGTGGTCATGCATATATATGACTGATGAGCTAGCTGGGATTATATAAGTCTTTCGAGCTATCAGGACAAAAGAACAAATATATAGCTAGCTTGCTATGGCTAGCAAAAGTTACAAATGCTTTTTCAATGTTCATTAATCTCCATACGCTTACTTAGAGGTACGTACCAAAGGTTAATTTGTGATAGCGAGCTTCTTCAAGTTTCAAATGCCGAAAATAAACGAAGAGTTGTTGTGTTCTATTAGCATATATAAAGCTATTACGTACGTAGTTGTGTTTTTGGAAATTAATATATAAAAGTAGTGAAGCAAATTACCGTGATATGATCAAGTGAATCAGTGTTTGTGTGGAAGATGCATCAAGATCAACGTACGAGGCAGTTCTAGTTCTCGGGTGCATGTGATCCTGTGAGTATGTAGAATCTTGTCATTTTTTAAAATGGCGGAGGGTACCAAATTTTCTCGAGCGTCGAGATACTTTAATAATTAGAAACTTTTTTTTTTTTTGGTGCAAAAGGAGCACAACTCACAACCTAATTAAAGTCGATCCAATGCAAAAGCTTAATTTAACTTTATCAAGTATACATTTACACGATACGATTAATTGAATGTTTCCCGTGTGTGTGTGTGTGTGGAGATTTATATATGGAAAGCTACTTTTGGGGTCATCTAGACTCTACACTTATTCTATCATTAGCTGAGCCGTTACTTCCATTTCTTAATAATCATCCTTCTGCATTTCTGATTACGTACCCTAACCCATTCATAGATCCTTTAATTTCCTTCTGGAATAACCAAAAGCTTCATATATATATATTTTTTTGGCTTTCATTACGAACCGAAATCAGACACACGTTGTAGTCAAATTTTTCGGTCCAAGATTATTATGGCCAAAAAAAGTGTAAGGATAATATATATAGCACCAGAAGCTGCAGTTATATATATATATATATATATTATGACACTGGTGTGTGTGTGTGTGTGTGTAATATAAATATATAAATGTATGCATGTGGGGGTGATAAATTTTGCCTAATTCTTATTAATTTCTTAAGTTATAAGTAGTGCAGATAATTAAAGTGGCCTGGCAAGCTGTTGCATTTGGGAGATGTTGGGAGGATAAAATGGGGAGTAGGTACATACGGGCCACGGGGGGTGTTGAATCACCTCTGCTTAAGCTTTGACTTACCCTGCCACAACAGGTGTTAGTTTGTGTCAGGAAACACCCCCTCCTAACTATATTACTTTTTAATTTTTAGTTTAATTGTGTGTCTATGATATAAATTTATGTATATGTATATTTATATTATAACTCCTTGAGGCTTTAACTATGTAGGGGTAGGCCCATTTCTTTCTACTCTACCACTTGCATTTCGGCTTTCCTCTTGTGATCAGATGATATCTAGTGAAAGTTGTCATGCCCAACCTCCAACTAATTAAGTTGTTGCATCTATCCAGTAAAGATATTATAAATTAAAATATACACAGCTTTTTTAGTTTTTTATGCAAACAATTTATTACATTTTTAATCATTTACAATTAATCTCTTAACTTGTCAAGTCTATCAATAAAATAATAGGAATAATAGACTTTCTCTTTTATATATAATTATCCGGTACCTATTTATAACAGGTTAAAGTTAAACCTTATCAACGTCAAATAGAATAATTCTTTCCATGTGATTTTTTTTATTCATAAAACTTGAGGTCAAGACTTTATGTGATGAATAAAGTCTCCTATCACTTAACTTAATCACTATTGGTTAATAAAACAATAGACTCACTAATAATAGAAAATTACTTATATGATATTTCAAATTCAGAGTATTGTTTTAAGGTTTTTTCTCTTTTTAAAGAAGGCAAAGCATTGTTTTAAAGTTTTGAAAGTTAAAAAATTATACATACATAAATTGAGAATCTAAAAAAATTATGTCTCTCTTTCTCTCTCTATATATAAATTCACATCAAGAGTTTAAAAATAAAGGATCAAAAAAAGTAATTATAATCAAATTCAAAAAATAACTATAAAGTTAAGATCCCAATATAGTATATTTTATTTAAATTGCATTATCGTTTCTGTCAATAAATTAATCTTTCTTAGCCAAAAAAATAGATTAATCTTTTAAAGTTATTATGAGAAATTTAATAACTAAAAATACTATTTAAAGTGACATATTCGTATTCAAGAAATCATTTTATTGAAGGATTTTCTTATGAATGATTACTTGAATGTAGATGTTAATAGTTAATAATGATTAGTTCAATGTAAATTTTGGTAAAAAAAATAGTTCAACGTAAATGTTAATAGTTGATGTAATTATATTTATATGTTAAGCGAGATATTAATGTGTGACTAAAATATAAATAATACAAATTTTGGCATCTTTTTAAAGACAAGAGACATAGATTAGATTATATTAGATTAGAGAGATTCTTGGTTAAAACTTGGAGCAGGCAACAGAAAAATAGTGAATAATAAAGTGGAGAATCACTTGCCTCCTTTTTCCAAATAACTTTTGATCCGTACAATAAATCATCGTGAGTTAGAGAGAGAGAGAGATTGATTAATCCTAATAATTCTATGATACTTTACTTTTAAGGCATTAAAATGCATTATTCAAGAATGCCAAAGTATTATAATTGACACCTTTGCCTCTGTTTGCTTTGAGGGCTATTGAAGGGGAAAAAAATTTTCTATCCTATTTCTTTTCAAATTAAATAATGAGATGATAGTATTTTCACTTCTTTCTTTTCTTTCCCCTTTTTATCTAAGGAATGAAAGGAAAATGTTCTCTTCTCTTCTTCAGTTTAAAAAAAATTAAGATGAAAAATTTTTCTTCATTTCCCCTCCCCTCCAAATCTCTCAAACCAAACAAACACTTAGTGATTTATATGAATAAAAAAAATCATAGTTACACTCACTAAAAAATGCAATTTCACATTATTTTTGTTTATGTGGATAGATATATTACCCAGCTGGATATATTTTCTCATGTATTATACAAATTCTTGTGGAATAAAAGTATAAAACACATGGTTGATTATTTATAAGTATCATAATTTTATTAGATATTTTGATTTTACATGTTTACACTATTTTATTATTATCTATTAATTATAAGATTTAAAAATCTGACATGATAAAATTAACTACTACTCAAGATCCAAAAGTATATTAGATATAACTAAACTCTACTTAGAAAAATTAGATGTTTGGTTTTATGTATCGCATAGAGTTTAAAAAATATGCAGCATCTTTTATGACTTCCTATGAGTATAAATTTTATATTGATAATAATTAGGAGTAATCTCGTGTTTTGTGTAACATTGTTTGGCCTCGTTTGGTTACCACTAAAGAAAATGAATCCTTTTCCTTTTTCATTAACTCACAAAATATAAAATATTTATTATATTATGCAATTATTACTTAATAATAACTATTTTATTTTTTTATTACAACTATTTTTATTATTAATGTTTATTTAAGGATATGAATGACATTTCACATTTAAGAAATATTTTTATTTTATTTTATTTTATTCTCATTTTTCGGCCAACATATTTCATTTTATTCTATAACCATAATATAAATATAGAGTTGTAGATAAGTTATAATGAAGGTAGTTGAATGGGAAAGCATTTTCAGATGATTGAGTCAGAACAGGTCATTCCGCGTGGGATTGACTCTTAACATATATGATATATCCTCTCATTTCAAAACAAAGGCCAAAGGGATTCCGATGCTGTATTTCTGACTACAGATTTTCCCCTCAACATAATCATTCATGTAGGTCATGCCAGCTACTCTTCCCATCACGTCCCGCCCAAACAATCTGCTGTTTCATAAAATTTTGATCTTAATAAGTTTAAATAACTTAATTTGAAGGAGTCTACTGTGTAACTCTTGGCATCCGGATGGAGACTAATCCTGGTCACTATCCAGAAAAGAGAAATATAGATGACCTAACTTCTCTTTTATGTTCTTCTAAGGCTGTGGGCTGGTAATTTCTTTATTTTTAATTCTTGCATTTGCTGTCTTGGAGTTTGAATACAATACCAAACGACCTAAGTTTTGACTGTTTGAACCATGGATAGCGTTTTTTTTAATGCCAGAACCATAGATAGAGTTTAGAACTATGGATTGGCATTCAAAAACACTGTTTATAGACTCAGAATATGAAGAGGAACAGGGGTGGCAATCGCTGTCAAGAAATATTTGGGAGAATCCATTTGTGCTCTGCCCTTTTGTTGGCTTTCTTTTGGAAAAGAATAGCAAATTGAAAACCAACCTATGTCTCTTTTTTCCATGTTCATTCATTTCCTCACAAGGGCATTCCTAAAACCCCTAATTTTGCCTACATCGCCTTTCACTAGAAAATCTTATTACCCTGTCAATTTGAGTCAATCAAACATACCAAGACGGTGTCTTCTTTTATCTCTCTCTCTCCTGAAAAAAAAAATTCGCCTTTGTAGTGTGTGGTGGATTAAGAATTCTATAATTCAAGTGGCACCAGTGACATTCTCTCCCTACCGCTCTGCATGAGATAATCCCCCTGGCACTTTTTGGCACTACAAATTCACTCTCACCCCCCATCCCTCATTTCTCCTACATACCAATTCCCTCATCTCTTCACTTCCATTGATTCTCTCTCTTTCTTCCTCTCCTCTTTTCTTTCACCTATCAGTATTACAAAGTCTCAAACATCTCATCTTTTCTTCCCCTGCCTCACATAACAGAGCAATCTGTTTTCTGTTACCTACTCCAACTCCTCTGTTTTTAGCCTTGAGGTATTCTCTCAGCTTCGTCCCTATAACAAGCAATTTGTGGTATTTCAGGCTTTCGGATTCAAATTTTGTTAACCCATTTGATGGCTGCAATAGTGTACCACGGGTTGCAGTCATGTCTCGAGTCTCAGCTCGTCGAGTCCAGAACAAGTACAACACTTAGGCTTAGCCTGCCTTTCTCAAAAACTCTCACTTCTCCTCAACCCATGGATTTAACTTTCAAATCTAGCTTCCGGGATTCAAATTCTAAAACCCATTTTTCTGAAGAAATCAGCAATAAGACTGGTAAGGGTGGATGGAGCTTCCTTCAAGCTCTTTCCAATGTCTGCCATGGAGGTCTCGAAGAGCCTTTAGAGAAGGAAAGCATCTACGTCCATCCACAAGTCAAGCGCTCTTCATTGATACTTAGCGAGAAAAGTCTCGAACTTTGCACCGAGAATCTGGGGAACGAGACGGGTACTGACATTGTTGGGAATAGCATTGACTTGCTGTCTTCTTCATCGGAGTACGGCAGTGCCGGAGAATCTCCGACAAGGGAGCAAACCAGGGCGGCTCGTCCAGGTTTGGAAGGTAAGAAAGCAAGAACCCATAATTTCCCACCTCCTTTGACGACCATAAGGGGCTCGGAATCTCTACGGGTAAGGCCCCACCGCGAAGAAGGACGACTGGTGATTGAGGCGGTGAGGGTCACATCAAGTGCTTCATGTTTCCAAGCGGAGAGAAGCCACGGCCGCCTCCGACTCCGCCTTTTGAAAAGTCGCAGCACGAGCTTTGACTACGAAGATGATGACGCAGAAGAAAGTGAAGTGGTTGAAAGTGACATGAAGGAGCAAGAAGAAGATGATGAAGAAGAAGAAGAAGAAGAAGAAGAAGAAGAAGGAAAAGAGGAGGAAGAAGAGGAAGATGAAAAAGATGGGGAGAGAGGGGGGTTGAGGGTGGAGAGGTACGGGAGGCCAAGGAGGTGCAAAGAAGGAGGAGATTGTGAAAATAATGAATTGTTAAATTGGGAGCCTCTTTGGGTGACTACTTCTTAAAGCTCCGTCTTGGATTTCCATATAATAATAGTAATAAACAATTTTATTACTTTTGTTTTGGGCGTTTGTCCTCTTTCCCCATTTTCCCTCTCCTTCAGGTTTTCCTATAAACTGTGGCTGTGGTCGGTAGTTATAATCGTTATTCTCTCTGTCTGTCCGTCTGTCTGTCTTTCTTGGAAGTTGGAAACACACCCCCACATGCAGAAAACAACGTGACTTGTTGCATTGATCTGAAAACAAGAGAATCAAGAAGTGAAGAAGCTTGGAGGTTTCTTAATAATATTGTATATACCATCACTAAATATAAAGATCAAAAGCGCCATTGTAGGTTTTCATGCTTCCTTTGTTATTAATTCAGAGTTTGGATGGAAATTGATTCTCTCAATATTTTCTTTTCATATTTTTCTTCATATATATATATATAATATCCTTTTATCCATTTGATTTCAACAGTAAAAAATTACAATTGTAACATTAACCAAATATACTACGACTTGCAATCCCAAATATAAAATATAAATACTAATTTACAAGAATCAAGGAATATAGTTAAAAGAAGTTGGGTTCATTAAATTTGTTATAAATTTAAAATAATTTCAAAAAATGTTTCCATTTAATATTTAACACTCCTATCTTATAATTAATGAAAATTAATTGTATTCATTTATTTAATAAAGGGTGAAATTGAAAAAAAAAGTACATAGATAATCTATATTAATATCTTATATTTTGAATCGAAGAAAACAGTTTAAATGTATTTTATATCAAGACCGGAAAGAGCATTTATTTAGTTATTATTATAAATAAGCATTTTGATTTTATTTTTATAAACATTACACTCATAATAATAAATATAAATCATTGAACCAAATATATTGTTTATTTGTAGATTATTCTCTTAGTTATTCAATAATAATTAATTAAGAAAATTGCGTATTAAAAGAAATATGAAGAAAGTTGAGAAGATTGATAATTTCCATATGGATCTCATAGATCTCATCCTAACAAAGAAAGCGCCTACCATATCCTTAAAGAGAAGCTACAAGTAATCAGAAGGAGGATAAGATAGAACAATAGTATCTAGTTGGGAGTCAAAACTCATGGAAAACCTTCTATTAACAATCTATTTCTCTCCCTATAAATGAAGGAAGTCTTCGTGTGCCAAGAAATATGCATAAAGCGACGAATGTGTTGCACCAAGTTAGAATGAGTGATGTTTGGAACACCCCCATGTGGCCAATTTCCAGGCCAACTCGAAATCAGTTTCAAGTAAAGTTGTCAAAATGGGTTAAACCTGATAGGTTGGTCTGAAAAGCCCGAAAAAATGAGCGGACTTGGACCTCAATTTCGGGAGTAAATACAAAATTCGGGCTTTTTGAGCCCGGTCCGTGATGGGCCAGCCCGAAAGCCCGAAACTTTTTTCTTTTTCTTTTATTTTTGGTTTAAAATATTAAAAATACATATTATTTTATTAATTAGTGATATATAAATTGTAAAATTTAAATATCATGTTAGTTTTTGATGAATTATGATGATAATTAGTTGTATTAATTTAAATAATTATATAAAAAAATTTATTAAAAATCATTAAAAAATATTAAAAAATTTTAAAAAGCCCGCGGGCTCGGGCTTGGAAACTAAGCCCGTTTTTCAATTCGGGCCTTTTGGCCTGGTCTGAGGCGGGCTGACCCGAATTGACAGTTCTAATTTCAAGCCAGGCATGCTTGAAACCTGAGCTCCAAGTAACTTTTAAGTTTATAAAAATATCCCATAATTTGGCATCAAGTACGCCACATTGAGGTAGGAGCTTGGTGAACCCTCCCAGCCATTTTTTCAAGAATTTGCCAAAAGTAAGCTCTGTTTAGTAGTTTTCAAAACCAATTTTCTGTTCTAAGGAAAAAAAAAACAAAAAAGCTCATTTTGATGGAGCATGCCTTGGTAAATTGTTTTGAAAACTTAAAAACATATCATTGTTTTTAGAAACAAAAAAAGAAAAACATCTTTTAAATGTTTTGTATTTGTTTTTGTTCACAAAATTTTAAAAAGACGGAAAACTCCCAATTTTCATTAATGACATGTTTTGTAATTTTGAACCCCTTGACCCAACGAGTTCTGCATTCGACTGTGGTCCCAGTCGATCATCGTCCCCAACCCTCATTCACCTGTCTCTCTTTTGTTTTAGCTCTTTCATTTTTCTCTTCCACCTCACCCCTGGTCTCTGTTCTTACTTCGTTCAAGCTAGAGTCTGTTGGTTGTTGTTTGGAGGTGGCTCTTTTAGTGAATGAAGGGTTTCAAAACAGAAGAAAGAAAGAAGAGACAAGTACATGCTTGTTGCAAGTAATAAGGTTGAAGGTACGTGAGTTGGATCAATAAAAATAAAAGTAAATATAAAAAGATAAATAATAATAAGGGAAAATAGGAAAGTTGAGGAAATAAAATTTTTATAAAATTATTTCTATCTGATGACCAAAATGTCCCCTTAAAATTTTAATTTTCATGGACCATGACTTGTAAAAAAATGTTATCAGATGGATTAGGTTTTCAATTAAATAAATGTAAATTAAATTTTAATCTAAGAAAATTAAATTAATTACGGGATAAAGTTTAAACTCAATTTGAAGAAAAATTATGAGTTAAAAAAATAAAAATTAAGGAAATAAAATACTAAAAAATAATTTTTTAAAAATTTTTTATTATTAAATTAGTCTAGTAATACCATATGCATATTAAATTATAGTAAAAAATGTGTCAATTATTGTAAACAATGTTTCATAAAACAAGTGGATCAAACAAATTTTTTGTTTTTTTATTCTCAAAACATGTTCTCAAAATAATTTTCTCAAACAACTTTTGTTTGTTTTTCTATTCTTAAAAATAGTTTTCACAAATGTTGATTCAAACAGTTTTTTTATTCTCAAAACTTATTCTACAAAACACTTCTACAAAACTATTTTAAAAACATAAAAATAGAAAAACACAATCAAACAGGTCTTAAGTGTCTTTGTTTCATAAAAAGTAAGTGAACCATTTTGGTAAAAACTAAAGAAGAACATGAACACTTGTGCACATTGGACATTAACGAAATATAATGTTGAATTCCATGCCGCCTAAACAAGAGGTTAAATATTACTTGGTTCATATAAATTGTTATTTTATGATTTTTCATATAGATTAAAGAAATCATTAAATGATCTAAATTATTGTATAATTTAATAATATTTTATTAAAATGCCCTTAACTTAAATTTGTTTCACATATATCAATAGAGAATTAAGAGTATTGATGAAGGGTAAAATAATAAAAAATATAATTAATACTTTATCGATATTTTAAAATGATAAATATTATAAAAAATCTTAAAAACCCTAAGAAGATAATTTTTAGGAACTGAAGGGAGTAATACAATGTGACATTAAATTAATGATTTAATTTTTGAAAGATTATTTTTAAATTAATCATTAATTTTTTTTCATCAATTTTCACATGAAGAAATGGATAAAAAAGAACCTAATAGTTTTCCGAAATACAATTGCATCAAGGGAAAAATTGCAGGTAACGTACGTGATGGAAGTAAATTCGGCATGTAGGTATGATTAGACATACATTCATAGCTTAAAAATATTAAGTAAAAAATTTATGCAAAGTCATAATTTTTTTTATAAATTTGGTGCATTTTTCTATCTATTGTGTAGTATACAATATAAGTGGTATTATTTATGACTTGAAAAAATGCAACTTAATTATTATATATTTAATATTTTATATTGATATATTGATGTTCAACTTCGATAGTCATTTTCAATTAAGGAAAATATAATTTAAATGAGTTAGGACTAATTAACTTAAAATATCTTATTATTAAAAAGACACAAATTAATTAGAGCAATGCCTCTTTTATTTAAATGCTCCACTCAACTTAAATGAAGTCACATATAAAATATATAGTAAAATTGTATAATTGTACGAATAAATAATATAAAACTAGAAAGGATTTAAATTAATGCATTGCATAGAATATGATAAAATGAGTAATATTATTCATAATTTATGAAAAATATAACTTGCTATAAATTTTATATTTTATGCCAATTTTGAAGATATTACACAAATTTACTTTGAATTTTTTAAAAACTAGAAAGGCTGCCCTGATATCAGGGGTGTTTAAAATTGTTGTACGCACCTCAAAACACATAGTAAAAAGACAGTATAATCCATATGTGTGTGTGTGTATATATAAATAATGCATTTTTTATTTTGAATATATATACAAATATTTCCTTTAAAAAAAAAAGGAAAGCATGCGTAATTTCAAAAGGGAGAAACTCAAAGGATCTACATATTTTATTCTCTCTCTTTGGTGATTAGTTATTTTATTATTATTAAATTTTTTTAATAGAAGGATAAAAGAAGAGGTAGGGAAGGAAAGTTTAATTTCCTGGAACATAGATTAATTATTTTTATTTATTTATAAAAAATATGTAATTTTTTAAAAAGTTAGATTTAATTCCTCGAGCAAAATTTAGGAAAATTTTATTTCATAAATTATTTATTATAATTTTTTAAATATAACCTTATCATATTAATATTATTTTAATAAAAATAATATTTATATCATTAACATTAAAAAATAATATTTCTATTTAAAAATAAATAAAACTTCTCATGAATCAAAAGATGAAACAAGTAAGTTAAAATAAAACTTTATAGATTATTTTCTAAAAAGTATACCAAATAACTCCTTAGTCATCAAAACAAGAAGGGGAAGAATCCCCAATACATTCTTCATATAACATATCCTCAATACAATGAGGAGGGAGGGTTTAAAAAAAGAACAATACAATGAGGAGGACAATCAGGAAATAAAATATGCCTCTCAACTGTTAACCCCATTTACATTTTAGAGTGAATATGCAAATTTATTCAACTAGATTTTTCTCCCTTGTGGGGATACATATGCAGATACAAAAACGTTTTATTTAGTTTTAAAATATATTAAATTAAAAAATAATTTTATCATTAACTCCCCCTTATAAAAAAAATGATATCAAATAACATTAATTAAAATTAATACAGATTGAAAAAATAAAAATAAAAGTGGACCTCACTTAAAATAATGGGAAAAGATAAATCCCACTTATAGAATAAAAAATGAATAAATAAGTAAAAAATTAGACTCACTTAAAAATAAAGAAAAAAAAGAAAGAGGGGCATGAAGCTCAATGAATAGAGTCGCACTATTCAAGGTTAATGTACATTGCAGTTCCGTTCTACTTTTAATTATATATAGACTTACGTCGGACATATGTCATGCGCAGGGATTTGGATCTCTTGATTCTTTTTTTCAACCTCTTTCTATACGCTGTTTCTATCATTGATTTTAATTGAATGATTGAAAAAATAATCTATAAATAGATAGTATATTTGATTTAATGATTTGCTTTTATTATTATAAGTAAAATTTTCTTAAAAATAATTCATAATACTTATTTATAGTTATTATAAAAATGAATAATATATTTAATTTAAAATAATAATAAGTAATCTTATATCATTCAAATGAAATTAACAGATCATATTATGTATGGAGAGAGATATAAAGAAAAAATATAGAGATAATCCAAATTCCACACATCCCAATTCTTACTCATCCGCACCACTTCCAAAACTTTTAAAAGATGTATGCATAACTTTTAAAACTAAAAAAAAATATTTGCATACTTTAATAAAATTTAATAAATGTATGTGTGACACGGTGACAGTTTTTTTTTAAATGTATAAAATTTAAAAGTAAAAACATTTATTTAATTTTAATAAACTCGAGCAATTTATAGGATTTACTTCATAAGTTTCTATTATTTGTCCTAAAAAAAGCGAGTCATATATTGCTCAATATCATATCATCCCGATAAACTCTGCCTCGCCGAAAGGAAACCGACAGACCTAACAAATGTTTTTTTTTCTTCAAGGATTTGCATTTATATTACTATTATTGCTGTTACTATCACTATACAACAACAAGAATGATCGAATCGAAGACTTTCCACAAATTATTATATTATTATTATAGGTCACCTTTTCGATATTTTTTTGGCCATTGGGACGACACGCCTTTTCAATGTTTGAATGAAAATTATATGTAGTCGCAGAAGATGATTTCAAGTTTGCATTGAGTTTTAAAACTGTAAATTGTCCACTTTTGCCTGATATTTCATGACCATGGACTATGGTGGTATCATTAAAGATGGTGTTCCGTAGAATTATAAAGCACCACAACAACAAAGTTTCTTGCTCATCTCATCATCCATTGACATCTTTCGGTTTTCATAAAGAGGAATTTGGAATATGCTTTAAATCTTTATAAGAACAAATTAAAGCTTAATTTCTTGTGCGGTCCTCCATTGATTTTGTAGCTAGTGATGTTATTATGGCTCATATGTATATTGCCAACAAACAAATTAATAATAATTTAACACATTACTAATTAAATTAAGAATTTAAACCATATTCCCTTTCAAATTTTAAATAGACGCATGCGGCACATGGCACTAACTAGGGTATGCAGCATTATGGTGCTGCCGGGAGAGAGACTGACACGAGGGGCATGTGAGCACATAACGGGATTTCCGTATAATACTTATTACTGTGATGAGATTTGGATCGTTTAAATCTAATTTGGATAATCCAAATTTACAGATTTAAATGGTTTAAATTTACAATTATTTTAGATCCGGCATATAATAAAATAAAAATATATTAAAAATATAATAATAAAATTAAATTAAATCTGAACTATTTAATTTTAATCTGGACGATTCAAATCTATGATGAACATTTGGTGTGAATGCAAATTAGCACATAATGCTAATTCGTGAGGTCTCATCAAAGCTTGCACTTATTTATTACTTTATGTGGTTCACATTATATGATATGATGTATCAATTATATACATATTAAGAAAATTATTTTTTCACATGAAATCAATAAAAAAATATTAATATTTTCTAGTTTACTTTTATTAAATATCATATTCTATTATTATTATAAGGTTATAAATGAGAAATAAGGAAGAATTAAAGATATAGATAAAATAGAAAAAAAAATATTCAAACACTCTATATTTTAAATCAAAAATTTATCATATAAAATACTCTATGATATGGACTGAAGGGAGTATAATATCACAATGTTGGAGGAGAGAGAGTGAGTGAGTGACACATGGGATGGGTGAGCATGTCAACAGCAAGGGTTGCACTTCTATGCTGCAAGACCCGTGTCCGCCCATCCCATGTGTCACTCTTTTTCCTTGCAGCGTCGTGTCGTAGCATAGAATCATGGTGTTACAGGTAGAGTAATTTGTTCAATCCAATTCTCAAGGAAAAGAATTTTATAACCGATACAAAAAATATTTGATTCATCATTCATTCAAATCTGCAGTTTTGTGATTGAGAGCTCGATCTCTCATGATCGATGTAGATTGAGACATGCTAAAATTTATGCATATATAGTTGAAAAAAATTACCTTACGCATAAATTTAATCAAACAAGGGTAATAATTAATTAGATCTCTGAAAAATATCCATCGCAACTTTCCATAGTACTCACATACTTTACAAAGTTTACTTTTGTTTTTGTACTACACAATACATTATGAAAGCTTTAAACGTTAAGCTAGATCTTACCCTTTTCGAGACAACACAGGGCAAAGTGATAAGGGTACGAAACGAAACCCAGGACTAAAAATATTGTACACCAGAATAAACCCACAAAAGGATTCGTATCTGTGCCGTACCCGTTTGTTGTGGGGGGGAGAGGACCAATATCTCTTGACAAAATAAAAACCAGAATCATAACTCAATCTTTATTTGTAATGTTATGTCTGTGATCAACTGCTTTTGAGTCTGAGGCTGCCCACTACTCCCAATGGACTCTTGAGTAGTGAAAGTGCGTACCTTTCGTTTTCAACTTCAACATGGTCCTGCAAGTCAATTAATGCTCTATCTATCTATATATATATATATATATCTATGTAAGGAAAGGATGGGTCAGAATGCTTGATTACAATAATAAAGTTACCATTTTGGCAGACTCCCATATGTATTACTGCTATAATTTTATCACTAAATCAAAATTTGTTTCAGCAGATTAAAGCATCCACATGTGTCACTACTTGCTAACAACGCAAGTAAGTTAGCCACCAGTAACTAATGTTTTGTTGGAAAAGAAAATTAGGTCATGTCATCAACTTTATTAACATAAGGTTCAGATAATTAGATGGGACCCTTGGACATTAATATGTGCACAAAGAACAAAAGAAAAATGACTTAGATGATTTAAGAACAACAATATCTAGATTTTAAAAACACAATCCGTTAAGATATTGGTTTAATGCTTCAGTTTAGGGTTCAGTAGTTGGACTATGATCTAATCATGGTTGAATTGGTCATTATTAAATTAATGTAATCTTAAAAAAATAAGATAAAAAATGATAACAAAAATATGTAAAAATTGATATTAGATAAAAAATAATTGTAGAAATAAAAAAAATTAAAGTGAGTAAATATAGTGAAAACGTAAATTAAAAAAATTGAATAAATATTTCATATGTTGAAAAATAAAGTAATTACAATGCATATAATATCTATAATATAATTTATTTTATAATTCATAATTTTATAATATATATACCTATTTTTTTTTCACATTTGAACACTATTCTTCATTTCTTAATATTTATCAGGTATATATATATATATTATAATTTAGAAACATGATTTAAATTTTAAAAAATTTTAAAGAAAATTTGACCTGTTAATAACTAATTTCCACTGATTCACAAAACATTCAGTTTCATCATGATTTCAAACTCGACCTAGAACCTCGGGTTTTTATATTTTGAATTACAGTAAAATTTCATTTCAAAACACAGACAAATGCTTATTTGGGAGTCGAAGAATCCGTTCTCGTGCAAAATAGTTCAAGTCAAATAGTGCCACCTGACAGGAATATCAAGGGAAGTTGAGAAATATGGTTCACATGTTCAGATTCCATACCTAATTGTCTGCAATTCTACAGTCACTCATCAATCATTACTCTACCTACTTGGACCTTTATTCACTCTGAATTATAACGTCCTTTTTCTAACTTTATTAACTCAAAAAAACTGTGTCAGCAAATTTCAAAAGTCCTAATAAACTAATTAATGCTGCCATATCTGGGGATGGTATTATACTACTCAATTTTAATTTTATAAATAATCGCCATTTCTCAGTCATGCAAAGAAAGTTAAAAATCTATATGTAAAATTAATGTCAAATAAAGACCCCATTACTATTTAGCTTCCAAATTTCATTACTTTATCTTCTAAACTTTTATTACTTTTTATCACTAGAAATCTTTCTTTATCATTAATTTCCTAAACGAGTCTTCAAATGTTATTTGTCCTAGAAAGAAAAAGGGAGTGAGTTAACTTTATTGTTGAAATAAAATTTAAGAGCTAATTACCTTCAAATTTTTTATGAAATTCCAGACTATATATACAGGATATCACAAAAAGTTCTAAAACTGCTGATGCCCTATACGAAAAGGCCGACACAAAGCAAAAGAAAAAATTGTGGGCTTTAGAGAATCTGCTAAATAGATTCAAAGCTTTTCTTTTCTTTATCTCATTTTTTAATTTTCAATAAAGCAAAGCCATTCAGTCAATGCAGTCCACGAAATCATTGGATTTGATCATTTGATCCAATCCGGAATACCAAAACAGGCCAATAACATGGCGCCACGTGTCCAAAGGGCTGGACATGTGTGAATGACAGGTTGGGAAGCAAATCTCAGTGGAGATGTATTAGCTGGTTTTCTTGTCAGTTAAGCAATATTGGAATGCCTTCCCATTTCTTTCTTTCTTTTGTTTTTCAATAGACACATCGCTTTCTTCTTTGCTTCCACAAAAGTTTTGGAAAGCCAGTTGTGAAATAACACCTACTTGTGCACCCAGAAAAGGGTCATCAAAAAGATTAAAACTTTGCACTGGCAACTGGCAAGTTGTTCAGACCATAATATAACCTAATTAGGGTTTGAGAGATTCTCAAATTTTCCATATATATTCCACAAAAGTTTTCCCAATGCTTGTTAGTTTGGTTGGATTATATATCACTGAGCTTTTCCACAATCAGACAACTCAATGAGTGTGACCTGCAACTTTTTAATGGCAAATACACATTCATTCTCAGCCTTTAAAGGAACCAACTTTTCATTATTGAATAAGCAGAAGACGAACCACGTTTATTTGGTGACTTTGCTTTCATAGTTATTCTTTTACGTATGACGATAAATTTAAGTAAGAGTTTATATGTTATATTAACTGTTCCCCCTCCAGAGCATACTGATAAAAATTATCAAAAACATAATGTAAAGATCAATTGATACAGTTCGATAGAGTAATGCGCAAAAGAGAAATTTGCCTATTCTTGGTGGGTCTAACCAGCCACGTGTCGTCACCAACAAAAGGAACAACTTTTTGTCAGAAAAGCAGTTCATCATCTTCCTTAGTTCGGAGTCATGAGACCCCTCCACATCACCCACTTAAAAGGGGACAAGAATGGAGAAGTCAACTAATTCAGTCGTTAATTGGCCAAGGATTGTGTTTTGTCCTTAAGAAATCATACATTAAAATTGGAAAGTTAAAACCCACGTTTGACTAATTATTGGAGGACGTTGTATGTTCTTGACCATATTTAAAACACAAAAAATCAGAAAAAAAAAGCATAAAGTGATCAGAATTATTATTTCAAAGTGCTCAAAAAAGAAAAGGTTTCAAACCCTTTTAGGTATTTGTATGGCAGAAATTACAAGGTCTTCAATAGATAAGCATGGAGATAGAGCACTAACAAACACACACACACCCCTCTCTGTCTATCTCTCTCTGGTTTAAGAGAAAGGTTTATTCACACACATGCCAATACCGTGCATTGGTATTGATCATATCTTTATCACTGTAGAGACCGATTACTTTATACGATTGTGGCTTCAAAATTGCAATCTCAAATCTTTTTATGTGGGTGATCCTGGTTTCTCCACGTACACGTAATTGGACCACCCTCTCGACCCTTTTTTCTATTGTCCATGCGTAGTTCTTGTCTCTTTCTTGCTATCATGATAATTCATTACTGACTTAAGACACATTTCAATCATAGCCATCAGTGTTCTATGGGCTCACACAGACAAACTTGTGATTGCCTTTAAAAGAAGTGAGATGTGCTTGACAGATATAGAGTGGGATATTATCGCGCAAATTAGACACAGATTTTTATTTCCCCCTCATCATCTACATGTGAAAAGGTTTATTGAGAGGAAAAGATGCCAAATCTCTGTGATTCGTAAGAGTATATTCATGAGAAGAATCATCACACATTCTTCAGAATTTGGAGGCAAGAGATTGACCATGCTATATATGATTTGATTGTCTAGCTGCACTCATAGGTTGTTGAAAAAATGGACCACACCTGATCTCCTTTAGCATGTTTTAGACTATATCCCACCAGATTTTTACAATTTTCTGTGTTCTATTTTTTTCTCTCTCCTTGTTTCACGGGCATAAAAAAAAAATTAAACGCAATGATGTTTGTCGTAAAGTGCTTCAATGAAAAGTGTAAAATGAATTTTTTAGGAAAAATATTGAATTGTAAAATATTCACATATTAGTATATTTTTATTGGGAAAATTATTATATTTTGCCAACGAATAATTGAGTGATGGTGTGAATTGTTCTCTAGATTTGATACTGTTCCTTAAAATTACAAATTGAAAGTTTTGAACAAAGGATTTGATATGCAGAATCTCGTTATGAATTTCAACGAACACGGAAATCTATCACCTTTAAATTTATCTAACAGTACAATTGGCAGACAAAGCTTTTTGTTGATCTGGTCTCTCACAGAATGACATCTTTTCATCTTCTTTAATCTTTGTTGCTCTCTGAAATTAATCTTTTCCCATGATCTCCCCGAAAAATTAGGGCTTTCATGTCTAGAAATTTTCTTTTATTCTGCCGAGTAGAAGAAAAAAGACATGCTCACCTCATCCACCACAAACATGTTATTCATTTACTTTGGCTCTTTCTTAATATTCAAAACTCAGCCCCTCCTTCGTCAAGTTCTGCCTTCCCATCATTTTCTTTCTTTCTTATTACGGTTCCAGCTGATAACTTTGATCAACACAATATCGTTGAAAAGAAGGGGATCCGAAAAAAGTGCAGCTTTTGTTATTTTTTTGACCCCAACACGCAATTTGAAAAGAGAGAACAATGAATCTTCTTTTGGAGGATTTTTAACGATCTGGTCTCAGGGAAAATCAAGGCATGCTGGGTCCGACATTCTTAATTGTGCTTAATCTGGGAAACACATGGACAAATCACGTGTATTCCGCGAGTAACACATGTAGATTCCAATAGAACCTTGTTCCTTCACCACCCTCGCTAATAATTCTCCCACAGTAGAAGATTTTATCTTTGATAATATATGAAGTTTCTCAATTTAATCTCCAAAAACATTTTTTTAATTAAATGAATAGTGAAATTTTGGGAGATTAAATTGAGAGGATTTGTCTTGAGAATGAGATTAGAAGTAGAATGATCATTTAAGGACCAAATCGTTAATTTAGTCAATTCTCTTAGAATGTGGAGCCTCTTGAATGGAGAAACCCATGACTACCACGGAATGAACAGTGCATTCTCAACTGTAAGCTTGAGAACAACCGGTACCTAAAGGGTCAGACAAGGTTAACTATACCCCTGATGTCAATCTGCAAAATAGTTCGGTTTACATTAATTTTCAAACGATTTATAGAAAATGACAATTGATTCGAATATTCATAGAATGCAGCCTATGGGGCCCTCAATCAAATGCAATTAGAATAAGAATATGAATTTGAATGAAATGACCTTCCCATGTGCTTCTCTGCATATAAATGCATGTGCTTCTCTGTATATGAATTTGAATGAAATGACCTTCCCATGTGCTTCTCTGTAGATAAATGCATGTGATATCGCAGTTACACACTTTACACAAAAACTCCCTGTTTCTAACAACATTTCTTGGTGTTAAATAAAATTATATCAATAATATATATGATTCTCGTCAAAGCAAAACAGTGAAACTGCCGAACCATGGTACATTATTTCTGCTCTTTCTATTACATTGATGTACTTTTATACATACTCAGGAATTTCTATGCATATCCCGCAGCATTACATTAACTTAGACAAAAATAGTAAGCCAAAGAAATGAATATACTGTTAATCTCACATTTTCCTGCTAGATCAAGGTATTTTGATGATGCAACTTCTTTCAAATGAAATTGCAAGGATAGTGACTATTGGTACACTTTTGCAGTTTGCACCAATATCAATACTACATGGTATCATTCCAAAAGGAAGTGCAAATTTTCCTTCGTCATAGTTCCCCCTCCCTCCCAAAAGGGAGAAAATGACTAGCTTGGAAATGCAGTGCGTAATCGATCCGTCTGTTTATGAAAATTGCGATGAGTTGGGGATGTTGTCTTCCCTAAGCCTGATAGACGCATCATCTCTGCAATATGCACTAAAAATGGTTATGTTTCCAATAAATACATTTTCGAATTCATGTAAGCCCTTTGCAAAATAAAGAGATAATTACATTGCAGAGTAAAACTGAAAGCTAGCACTCTTAAACAGCTTTGGATTCACAAACATGACCGTCTAGTTTTGAGTAATTTTTCTGGGGTAAAAAAATGAACATATTGTCCGGAAACTTAAATGAAGAAACCATAAAACATTTATTTGCACATTATATTAACAGGAAAAAATCTACAAAATAAAATCTATTTTGTTCAAATCTCTGAGACACCAGGACTACCTCTGCTAGCTCCATGGTGGAATATTATTGGATACTTGAGCACTTTTTAGTATTTACCGTTGGTCATCTAGAATCACTCTTCAGAAATAAGAATGAAGAAAGTACGAAGGACACTCAGGTGTAACTGTGGCATCTGATGATAAAATGGCTGGTCCTAGCCCATAATAATTTTGTTTAAATTGCGCAAAGCATTCAGGTTTTGAAAATCTAGACAATTGAACCCCTTTCAAGCAGAATAAAGGGAAATGTGTATCCAAAGAATAGAGTTTAAGTTCCATTTTCTCACTTGCCAAGGCAGCTATTTGACATTTAAAAAGATTTATAAATTCTGTAAAGATGTTTTTCTTATTTCCGTAAGATATTTAAAAAGCACGGGAATCTTCTTGTACCTACATGGCTATTCTAAATGGACCAATTAATTGCTCCTCATATCTGCCAAACAAAAGGAACATTGGAATTTTGTAACAGGTGCAGAAAATGAAAACTTACCACGCTTCCTCTCAAGCTCTTCAACAAGTTCTTCTTTCCATTTCCTTTGTATCTCTGAGAAGCTTGAGCTGCATATAAAATTTTCCCCAAATTGAGTTCTGTTTGGAAAGTAAAGCTAAAGCCAGTATCAGACACCCGATACATACCTAGCACTAGATGATTCCAACTTGGCATTTTGAAGTGTCTCTTTCCATTCGTTAAGCTCAGATGGGTGGATTTCCTGCAAAGGCCGACTATTTGAACCAAAAACTTTAGATTGATTTTTGTTATGACTTCCATGCCTTGCAATATTGGGACCATCAGCCACTGAGAATCGTCTGCTTGCCTGACTAGGTGACCTGCTTTTTGGTGTGACATTTGAGACATCTGAAACACCTTCTCCATGTGCAATTGAAACAGGTATTGGAGGAACAGCTGCATTTGATATGCTAAAGAATTCTTCATAAAGAGGAGTATGGAGTTTCTTCAGTTCAAAAGCCTAATGTCATTCAATGAAAAAAGAAAACAAATGTTTATGTTTGCCAAATTTCAAGGAGAAGGCATATCAACTATCTAGCATATTGAATTAAGTGCGGTCTCATCAGCAATTCATTAACAAATAATTTGAGTACAAAATAGTACCTTCTCATCTAGAAAAGCTCTAATTTTTGACTCAGTGACTTCTTCATCATCATCAACTCCTGTAGGCTCACTTGGAAAAGAAAATTCATTCTCCACCTTCAGAGATGATTCAGTGCTTCGCATTGTCTTGCTAATTGTCTGATCAGGAGACAAGTTTGTTCCATTTCTCTCCAAATTTAGACTTCCATCAAAATTGCATGGCCATTCATCCATAGGTTCACACATAGGATTGAAACTCTGGTTCAGTGAGCATACCATCCTATTATTAGCAAATAGTTAATCAAAAAAACATCGAAAATAATGGAAGAATTAAAAACATACATACTTTTATATTATCTGATGAAACGACGGATTTAGACTTCACTGATGCACCAACAAAAATATCATCTTTGTCATCTATTTGACACATGTCATCATCATAGTTGCTTGTTCCCTGATAGAACTGTGATTTTAAAAGAGTCTTGGGATACACAGTTGAGCATCTTATGCTATCCATCTGACAAACTTCCTTGAGGCCTACTCCCCTGACAAAACCCAAACTACATAACCAAAAAGGTATCTAGTAACCTAAACTCATAGAAAGAACCACAAACTTCAGGCTATACACTTACACATTTTTAGAGTCCGTCCCAGATGTTACCATCTTCTTGCAAGATTCCTAACATTTAGTAAAATATAAAAGAATAGAAGAAATCAGGGAAAAATAATATACCCATCATAGAAACCCAATGCAGTGATACTAACCACATCTGAACTGCGTAATGTGGGATTAAATTCCTGATACTCGCAGGTGACAAATGGATGCTGCAGATGATATCATGATGGGAATCATTTTTATGATTACGAGTGAAAGCAAGTTTAAAACAAGTTGAATGTAATTGTTTGTATGTTGCCATCATTGTATATCACATAAGCAAGTAAGAGAACAATATTGTGCAGAATACCTGTAACAAATCTGATGCAGAAGGCCTTAGATCTGGTTCCCTGCCAGCACAAATTGAACGGTAGTGATTAAAACTAAAAATATCTGACATAAATTGGCACACTCAGGTGTCATACTGTCTTCACTAGCTCTCTCAAAAATAGAAGTAATCAAAGTAAAAGAGTGGAGTAAGATGACAAAAGAATAATTGAAAGTCTTCATGTGACGTACTTCTGCAAGCATTTTAACAAAAAATCCTTTGCCTCAACAGAAAGATGTTCCGGTATGGGTGGATGAGATTTTGTCGTCCCAATATGGAAAAGAGCAGCAACCTGAAAGAAATAGTAGCTTGAGTGAGCAAACTCTTCAAGAACTAAGAACTAAGTCTCACACACACACAGAATGATCCAATCATAGAAGTCAATGATCAGTTAGAGTATTGTGTCTAATGAGGATTCAAACAAGTACCTCCTGAAACTGTTCGCTCCATGGAGGCTTCCCTGTTGCCATCTCTATCACAGTGCATCCAACACTCCAAATATCAGCAGAGCTAGGAAATCACAAATCACAAGTCCATGAAACTTAATGATCAGAATGGAGTATAATAGGCTCCTCAATACTTCCATTTCTTAAATGAAAGTTCAAATAACAATCACACAATTCTGTCAAATACCCCAGAACAAAGCAAAAGAGAAACTATGGAACAGTCAAGGTTTTTTGCCTCAATTTAAATGAGACTAATAAAACAGTTGAGCTTACTATTACTAAACACATCTGATACGATCCAAGGAAACATGAGGAACCCATCCTTCAAGGCGCACTATCAAGGATGAAGAGCCACTCTCCTTAAGTACCACACCAAGTACCCCATAATACTCAAAGTGAGACTTAAGCAACCCATGCCACCCAATCCCCATCATAGTATATATGGTGACATTTTACAGACCTTCGATGATTTATCATGTAGAAGACCAAACGATTCTATATCAACATTGAAAGCAATCAAGAAGGCAAGAAGGATACTGAGGAAACATAATGTCATTTCCACAAATAGAAATGTCAATATGTTTCGAAAGATTTTAATGTCAATGCAATAGGCTATTTGATATCAATATAAAGAAAAGCAAATAAGGGGTAACATTCTTCTACTATCTTGTACACTTACACTAACACTTATAATTTTTAAACTGTAAACAGGAATATAAGTATAATTCAAAAGTTTTCTTTTAATACATAACAGCCATGTCACAACATAAATTTTCTTTCTACGTTGTAACTTGTAAGAAGTAATTTAGTTAACTGAGCTAAGTTAACTCTTTCTCTTAAAAAAATATATTTAGAAAAACAAGCCTTCTAAAACTCATGATTTAGATAAATATTTGACAAGCATGGTCAAAGTTTACCAAGAGCTGTTTATTTTCTTACAAGCTATGCCCTGTCTGCAGAATAACTTCAGGAGCCATCCAATATGGAGTACCCTTCATTGATTTTGCACCATTCATGGTAGCCTATTCCAATACACAAACTTCGTATGTCATTGTCACATAGAAGGTACAAAAGAAGCTTCATAGTGTAAATGAATTACTAGGGACAACAACATCATACCAGCTCAACAACTTTCTTGGATGCACCAAAGTCTGCAAGTTTAATGCATCCTTTGTTATCAACAAGAATGTTTGCACCCTAAATCAAACAATCCATTGACCTACATGAGAGAGAGAAAGAGAATATTTCAACAGGGAAAGTAAAGGTACCCCACCTTAATATCTCTGTGAATAATTCCGTTCTTGTGAAGGTACTCTAGACCCAGCAAGAGTTGTTTTGTATACATTTTTATTACCTGTTCAGTAAATTATTCTCATGAAGAAGCAGCAGACTTACAACTTATTCGAGTCTCCATGTTTGTTGGAAAGTAATAATTACTTACAGACTCAGGGAAGGATCCAAATTTCCCCAAGAGTGATGAAATAGATCCTCCAGGTACAAATTCCAGCAGAATATTCAAGGAATCCTCCTCCCTAGCAGTTCCCAAGTATCTCTGAAATATTAAACAAAGAAAAAGGTCACTACGTACTGGATCAGACAGACAGCACATTACTGGCATAATAAAAATTTACTCACAACAATATTTGGATGTTTAAGATTCTTGAGAAGCCTCACTTCTTCTTCAAGTTCCAAAATATGAGCCTGATCAAAGAAGATAAAAATAGATTCATCAACCATGTTCAGCAAAGGCATAATAACCACTTGAGAATGCTACCAGTTACTTAAGATTAGTATAGAGGCATGGAACTATTTTACGTGTAGCCTTTAATGCATTATTACTTAAATCATATGAAGATCAAATCAATTATCATATAGTTAATTGCTTATCCTTATTATTTGGGAAGAAAAAGACATGAAGCAACTTTAAGGAAATTTTGAAAAGAAAGCAAAAACACTATCTAGTTAACTTGAGGAGAACAAAAAATAGAAAAGAAAGGAAAGCTGTCAAAGGCTAGATAAAGTAATAGACTGGCATAATATATACATGGATCTTTACCTGTGTTTTCTCTTTAGAAGCACTCCTTGAAGCGATTAAAACCTATACCAATAGAAGGAAAAGCCATCAACAATTCGACATCCTAAATTGGGACAAGATGACAATCACATGAACAAACTGAAATTAATTACCTGCTTGACAGCAATGAGCTCCCCAGAATCCAGGTTCATACCCATGTAGACTCGACCGAAGGCCCCAGAACCAATTAACTCTCCCTTCCGCCACCGGATCGAAGGAGTGTTGCCCTTGGGAACCGGCGGAAGAGCCCTAACACGTGGCTGCGAGAAGAGCCCAATTCGTGATTTACGAATGCTGG
This sequence comes from Adenanthera pavonina, assembly GCA_026686845.1. Taxonomy (NCBI): domain Eukaryota; kingdom Viridiplantae; phylum Streptophyta; class Magnoliopsida; order Fabales; family Fabaceae; genus Adenanthera; species Adenanthera pavonina. The sequence continues at coordinate 8,085,390 of JAIVEN010000026.1, read as the reverse complement.
AGCCAATCTTATCAACCAGACCGCCAACACCAAACCCTCCATCGTCCCCGCCTGGGCTCCGTAAAACCAAGGATCGGCGAACTGAACCCAGAAATTCTTGCATCAGTGCAAGAGGGTTTTGGGGCCCAAGAAGCTGTTAGAGTCGTCGTGAAGAATTGGTACTAGAAAAGCTTGGATCTTTAGAGCTGGATGAGTTTCATCTGCCGAAACGGAGGAGGAGGGAAAAGTAGGAGGAGCAAGTGTTTTCAAAATTAGGGAGATGATGAGGGTAACGGTATAATTGTGATTTGAATGCTTGTCGGCACTACTTTGAAGCCCTTTGCCATTTTCGCCCTTCCTTGTAATACGCCACTTAATATGTTAATTAATTCAGTGATGGGGAAGAAAACATAAAACAAAGGTGATTTTTCAAGCGCATTAGTATATATTTAGTTGAATCTTACAAGATTTTTAGTGGCAAAGGAAAAAAAAACAAAAGAATCCTACGTGATTATTAAGCAATTACTGTTTAATCTTTGATTTAAAAAAATATATATTACAATGATTAAATAATTACTTTATGCTAATCAAATCTTTTACCACTTTACCGGAGCATATTAATTCATCATTTTTATTTTTCTTCTATCAAAATAAGCCCATTTTATTAATCACCACAAAAAAACTATTACACCGATTAGTCTATAGAAAAAAAAAAACATTTAAAAAAAAACCCTAGCCTATACCAAGAACGCACGTCTAAGCATGAAAATTTAGCCATATCCACTGTATCAAGCACGAGGCCCCTGTCAAACCAGTCACAGCAGTCAACATTACCATCATTAACTATCAGTTTCAAATAAGGAAAATACTCATTTTATTTTTTGATGATGGTAGTAATACAAACAAGCTACAAGCACAATCAGTTTCAGCAATGACGTTCAGATCAGCAAATCGAGAAGCAACATCCTTAGCCTTCCTCAGAGCCAAGACCTCCACCATCAGAGCCGAATCTGCATCCACTCTGAGACCGGCCACACAGCATCCCTCCATCATCATCATTTTATTTTTTATTTTTTGGTAAGCATCATCATTTTAATTTATTTGAACTTATTAGCTATCATTTGACTTGCTTATAAAATACTACCTCCATTTTATATTATAAAATATTTTATAGAATAAATTTTCAATCCATAATATAAAGTGTTAGATATATTTCTTCCAATTTTACTCATTTTATTAATTTTCTATTACTCACGCTAGTCCTACAATAATAATGACAATGAAGCATTTAATAAAAATAAAATGAGAAATTTTAATATTTTTTTCATAAATTTTAAATGAAAAATTAATTTTCTTAACATGCATATATTTTATATAAAATATTTTATAATATAGATTTGATAGTGTAAATGGATATTGACAGGATTAAAGAAATAATTCTGCTACTACCATTCTTTTATTCTCCCTAAACTTTACTTGTTTCCTTTATATGCGTGATGGATTGAAATATACTCTATGTTATATGTGTGTGTGTAATATTTTTTTTTTATAATCCGAGTGTGTGTGTGTAATATAAATCTTTATGCAGTGTGGCCCTGCGAGGAGATGTGTCTATTAAAAGACACACGTGTTGCTTCCATCGTGCGTGCATTCCTGTTATCGGACACGATTCTAATTTTAATTTACAGAGGATATACAAAAGAAAAAAATAATACCTTTTTTTTACCAATAAAGAAAATAATACCTTTAGATCAAAGGAGAAAGAAAAAAATAACACAAAAAATGGGAACATATATGATATTTTATTTTATAATTTTATCTAAATCAAAAAATAATACCTTTAGATCATACATTTATTTATACATTGAAAAATCTAAATCTTATAATTTTTATGTGCATACTTGAAATTTTAAAGTATATTCCTAGTACACTGCAAATGGGACCGCCTGGCTCATGGCAGCCCAAGGCAAGTTCACCATCTGGCCTTTTTTATTTTATTTTATTTTATTTTATTTTCTGCACTTCCTACATGCTTATTTCTGTTCTCAACTTTTTTAATATAAATCTAATTTTATATTATCTCTTCCTTGTCCTTATCTTCTGAAAACAATAATAGTAGAAATTAACCATTGTTTCTAACTAAAATTAAAATCAATATATCAATCTAAATATTTAATATATTAAATATATAATTTATAGCCAGCTATACTATTTATATTTAGTTATAAAGTATAAATAATATAATAAAAAAAACGTACAATGATTTATCACTTTGGCTATTCTCTTGTTCGTTTCCGAGGCAGAGCAAAACGGACAGTAGGAGACCCGTTTCTTCGCTTTTCGATTCCCAAGAAAAGACTTAACACTGAAGCTGAAGCTGAAGCTGAAGCTGAAGCCGAAGCCAATCGAATCCAGTGGCTTACTTGGCAGACTGCACCAACCCAGAGCTCAGAATTCAGAAAACCGAAGTTTTAAGTTATTCCTGCTTAGCCCATCTTACACCCTTTCAAAGTCAATTCATATTCATGCCTCTCTTTGCGCCTTCAACCTCACAAGCTTTCTTTTCCTTTCCATGAAACCCCAATTCCCTTTTGCTCACTGAGGCACGGGTGCGTGTGAGTTCTGATTATCCATTTCAATTTCCATATTTACCTAGGCTTTGCTGAGGAAAGATGCAGCTTGATCTGGAATCTTTGTCAGAAGCGACTTCTGGTGCCATTGGATCCCTTGTTAGCACCACCGTCTTGTACCCTCTTGACACTTGCAAGACCAAATATCAAGCTGAAGTTCAAGCTCAACAACAGCGAAGATACAGGTTGATTCATTTTCTGACAAACCTAATAGTATTTTTAAATTGGATTACTATTTGCATTATGATGATTATTTAGCATGTTCTAATCTATTTGTCCATTTTCCTGTGATGTAGCTTATTGAATTTAGTGTGGAATTATACATAAAAATGTTTGCTAAAGTGATTAGTTAACTGTATTCTCGTTAAAAAATCCAGTTTCAAGTCTATCTTCCGGGCCTGTTCTTGTGCTAGTAGAACAGCAGACTGGCAGGAACAGGTGTAAATATATATTTGTTAAGTTGGTGTTTTCTGCTCAATTCTTAGTATCAACCATTAATCTAGTGTAGAAAAAGAAATAGTGCAACATAATGACGAAATTTTAATAAATTAATCAAGCCAAAAAAAAAATGGTAAGCAAAAGTAATGTTGGGTCCATTTGGAGCCTGACAATGTTGAAATCGAAAGCAGATGATAGTATCAGAAAGATACTGAATAGTTGTTACCGAAAAAATAAAATAAAATGCCTATTTCCAATTTCACATGTATGCTTTTCCTACTATCACTATGTACGTACAGTTCCAAGGTTTACTATTGAATTATGCTTCTCCATAAAATTGTTTGCTCTGACCCATGTAGGAATATTTCTGATGTTTTATGGGAAGCAATTTCGACTCGTCAGGTGCTTTCGTTGTATCAAGGCCTTGGGATAAAGAACGTCCAGTCGTTCATTTCGTCATTTCTTTATTTCTATGGATACAGCTACTTTAAGAGGCTATACTTGAAGAAAACTGGAAACAAGACCATTGGAACAAAAGCAAACTTGCTTGTTGCTACTGCTGCTGGGGTCTGTACAATAGTAGTAACACAGGCAAGTTATAATTGTTATTGTTTTAAGATACAAATCCTTGTTTGTTATCTGCCATGTGCTTGCTGCAGTGCTGTCTACTAGTTTTGGAGCCACAAGTTACCGCATGTAATTAATTTCTTCTTCTGCTGGTATTTGCCATCCTTTAGGTATCACCACGATAAGAATAAAAGTTCAATATTTGGCTTAGCTATGATATGATTAACTTAGAGCCGCCCAAGCTAGGCTCAGGTGGTTGGAATGGGTGGGTATGCAAGGGGATGTTCTAGTTTAGAGTCTTTTTAACAACTTTGTAATGTACAAAAGGAAAAAAAAAGAATGCAATCAACTAATGTTGTAGATTCTGCCACGTGGAAATTTCAGTGCTAAAATCAAAAGAAATAGACCAATAAATTATTAAGAAGATTAGCATCCAAACCATGCTTTCATTGTTCTTACTTCTTAGGTAAATTAGTATTTGTGACCACAGCTTCTATCATCATGCAAATTTAACATCTAATTGTATCTCACAGCCCTTGGATACGGCAGCCTCAAGGATGCAGACAAGTGAATTTGGAAAATCCAAGGGATTTTGGAAGACCCTTTCAGAGGGTACATGGAGTGAGGCATTTGATGGCCTTGGCATATCTCTTCTTTTAACAGCAAACCCGTCTATTCAGGTATTAGTCTGTATACAGCTAAGGAGCTAGAGGGGTTTCTTTTGTATTATTTCAGACTAGCTTGCAATAGTGGACAACCCAAATTCAGCCAAGTTTTTCTTTTCCCCAACAGTACACAGCATTTGATCAACTGAAACAGAGACTACTAAAGGGCAAGATGAGCAAGAAAGGTACAAAGTCATCCCCGGAAGCTCTTTCTGCCTTTTCTGCTTTCATGCTGGGTGCAGTCTCAAAATGTGTTGCTACGTGCCTAACATACCCAGCTATCAGGTGGATGGTCATGTCAATTCATCTACCCCTCGTCTAGGAAATATGGTTCCTGAAGAAGGAGGGAACATTTCATTTTATGCATAACTAAAATTTCTGCTGATTTTTGTCTTCATCTTTTTATTTGTTTGGGCCATTTTGTGGACTACTTAATGAAAGTTGTTTTAAACTGCCCGTAGGTGTAAGGTTATGATTCAAGCAGCTGAGTCAGACGACAATCGGAGTACAGAAGCCGAGCGAAAAGCACAACGAACAATCTCAGGTGCACTCTATACTATTTGGAGAAGAGAAGGCCTGTTAGGGTTTTTCAATGGATTGCAGGCGCAGATATTGAAAACTGTTCTGAGTGCAGCGCTACTTCTGATGGTAAAGGAAAAGATCACAAAAACATCATGGATTTTGATGCACATGATTGGAAGGTATCTATCTGCTCCTCCCAAATTAAAGGGAGCCTGAGTTTGGAATAAGTATTTTACCAACACAATTCTCATCCAAGAAGATGCTATATGGTTGCCTCCTATGGAGGAAAACTAGTGCTTCCTTAGGAGTCAATGTTAGCTTGTAAAGGAGCATGGAATTCCCAAGTTAAGCAGTGTAACGAAATGCCAAATCTGCTGTCTTTGCAACTAATCAGGTTATTGATGATGAATTTTTTATTAAAAAAAATGAACATTGATAATATTGTATGTTATGGATTTTCTCTCATAGAGGATGACTGGTTTCCCGCTGGTGTTTCTTTTGGGAAAGATTACATGATGGCCTGTTCTCAAAGTTCATAGGAACTTTAGTGTGCTACAGCCTCCTATACGTCACCGTCCTTGATCTCTTTCAAACCCGAATGAAGATATCTCATTATCTCTACAATTTATGCTTCAAATAAAAGCAAATATTCATATGTGCAATTTATGCTTTTCCCCCCTTTTTCCAGTCTTCCAATTCCCAACAGAACTTGGTTAAAATGCTTCTGCCAAAAGTAATTCTAAACGGCAAACAGATCAACAAATTTTGAATTCAAACTTCAAATAAAATGAATTTTTGCCATCTACATGACTTTGATATTTTGCAGTCTAAAACTGAATTAGAAGATGGTTAAGAACTGCATTTATGAGGAATCTTAAAAATCAATAAGCAAATGCAGAACTTACATTTCTAATTGAAATACTCGTAGTAGGTTGCAAAAGAATGCTTCTTTATTGTACAGGCCTGCTCTGCCATTCGACTAACAATCACAATGCTGAAACAACATCAATGCAGAGTGCCTTATATTTTGACCACAAAAACAGTGGATTTTGTTGTCATATCTCACACTAAAGATCTCAGTGGTAGCACCACGGCCTTCTGATTGGTAACATTCAAACACAAAGGTGACAAATAACGATAAAGCTCCTCTAACAGCCATTCTCTTGGTTCACAACAGGAACATGCTCCCCACTAACAACAGGAGTGAGTAGTAGACCAAACTGATCTTGGAAATCAAATTGGCACCATTCTGACTATCAGACTGAAAGCTTCCCTCAGGAGTGTTAGTGGTCAATACAGCGACAATCCAGTTACCTTCAGAACCAATGCCAATTCCTGTATACTTTGTGTCGTTGAGATTATCTGAGTAGAGAGACTCTGTGAAATTAGTGAGGACAAGGTTCGGATCCAGGCCAGGAACACAAACAGGCATTACAGCTCCATCCCTTGTGTTGGAAACATTCAAGTGGCATTTAGTTAACATGTCTGGATAGTTGGGAAATTGTGGTTCTGTGCCTGGTACAGTGTTTGCACCTGTGGCATTTGTACAGGGTTGGCCCTTGAACTGATCAGCCATTTTATCAGCAAGGCACTCTGCATTTTCATTCTTTGTAAGAGCTGTCAAGTTTAAGGATGCTCGATACTTGTTGATTCCTTGGAAAAGATTATCTTCTTCATCTGCAGGGTAATTACGAGAATGCAACAAGTGGTCAACTTTACTATAACTATGCACGATCATGTGCACGTGAATTGTGTAGCAGGAAAAGAGACTACAGAGATTTTCATGGTCACATATAACAAAACTTAAATTTCTTTCATAAAGTGCTATTTCAGTACATGCAATCATATATAACGGCAAAACCAGACATGAGTAGTAGATGATCAATGCATACAGCGACTAGTAATTCATTTCATTCCAACAAGTTACGCTACAAACTGAAATGAGCTGAGGAAAACACATCTCACTTTTTGTTGAAGCAAATACCAGTAATTGTAGGTATTTCGAGTAAAGATTGCAAATTCGTGACTGTTCATCAATACGATATCTGGAGGGAAAGGCATCAAAAGCTGATATCATCATCAAATGTGGAGGTTATCTAATTAAAACCGTTAAATGAGGAAGAAGGAATAAGAGTAATAGTGAAAGGCAGCTATATGCTATAATAACAGCTTATTTCTGGTGGAACGTGAATGCTATTCTGCAAGTTTTAAGTTGGTCATGCAAGAAAATGTTAAATTATGCAATTCTAGGTATCAACCCTGGGATAACATACAGGGATTCTTCTTCTTGCTAGAAGATTTAAGTTTCAGTTGACTTCAGGTTACGTAATCATGGCCAATTAGCACCTACTGCAATTATTATTCTAGGTTTTGTCAACCAAGTTAGGATTGGTCGTTTCCATAGTGTTTTAGGAACAATGAATTTAAGCAAGAAAAGCGATCGCCTTAAAGGTTTATGTTGACAGCTGCAATAGCACCTTGTCAATTTAAATCCTCATTGACTAGTACAAACACACAAAGTATAGTCTAGTCCTCCAATGGTACAGGAATGAAGCATTTGGAGAAAATACACTTTAGAGTCATATGCTAATCAAGATTAAGCTACAGGGCAGATTCAATCTTGTTCTTTCCTTTTGATAAATCATTGTAGTACTACACAAATTATGAATCAGAGTCATCGAGTTCAACCCCCCCCCCCAAAAAACAATAAACAATTTAAAAAAAAAAAACTTTTGACTCAGCAATCCCAGATCAGATGTTGCTCCCTTTCTCATCCAGCTCGCTTTAACTATTAAGAGATAGACGAAAACTAAAAGAAAAGACAGTGATGATCAAGTACCAGAAAGCAAAGGACATATGCTCTTAAATTTGATGCCAGTTTAGCAGATTATTCAAATAAGTTACAAAGGCTTCCTTGCAATAATTGCTTTAAAAAAAAAGAAAAGAAAAGAAAAAAGAAACTCATATAATATGAAATAAAATTAGCTAATTCAAGAAATAATGTCAATGAAAGAAGAACTTGAGAGTGAATAGTCACCGTTACTGCATTTGACAGGGTGATTCAAAAAGAGAATGGAGGAAAAAAGCAGCAAGAAATGCAGAGAAAACTTGAGCAACGCCATTGATGGTAGTAGCAAGCGTGGTAGAGGATCTCTTCTTTTCCAGTAACTGCTTACCTTGACTTCTATCAGTAGGTTTAGGTGTCACTTTTTTGGGGTACTCGTTACGTACCTTAACTTGCTGTTGCGTCAAGGCGGAGGAATCGAAGAATTATACACAACGGGAAAGCACCGACATTGTTTGGTCTACGACATGCGTTCCTATCCAACACGTATGGACAGCTGTCCGGATTCTTTTTGTCAATCTGGCCAAACGTCGTTTGTGCGATAAATGTTGTCGTTTTGGTTTCCTCAGTTATTTTTTGGCCACCGGTTCTCTATGGGTTTGAACATGCAAGATCGGATTGATGCTAGAGCCCATAAGGAATTAGAAAAATTCAAGAAGGTTCATGTTAAAAGTATCAGTTTTTTTTTTTGCCCAATGTTAAAAGTATAAGTTAAAAAAAAAAGGAAAAAAAGTTTAAAAAATAAATTACCCTCCTTAAATTGTATTTCTTACACACACACGTGACAGTAAATATGTGTTGATTACTAGTTAAATTTGCTTTGCGTGCATTAGCATCTAGTCGTGCGTATTACTTACTAATTTCGTTTACTTTGTTTTTATTTAAAAAACAGAGAAAATAATTATATTAAATTAAAAAGAGAGATAATAAAAAACTCCTTTATATTGGGTTTTGTTTCGCCAAAACTAATTATTTAGTACTCGTTATGTTGATCTGTTCATTTAGCATTAGCTTTGATAAAAGACGAATCTACTCGAAAGGTACTCTCGTCTTAGCAAGTAGTGTTAATTGCTATTACTAACAGGATAAAAGAAGTGTCAAATGGCCTATCAATATCATCGAACTGCCATGTATCCTCGCTCCCAGCTCCAAGACAAACCAATTCCTCTCACTGAAAACCAACTTTGAGGTGGAAAATTCTGGCCCTTGCTAGGGGCATAAGGAATCATTCCACCCCATTCATTCATGCAAACCCAACTACAAAATCCAGGTCTGAACCACTAGAATATTCGTTAATTAAGCAAATGCCAAAATCCATAAGGCCTAAATTGTCTCTTCACACCGCGAAATAAAATCCTCCAGACACAGACAGACCAAATTAAACTGGTGGATGCAGTTGAATTCGGATAACGTGGACCAATCCTCCAATAGACCAGTGTCCACGTAAGCAAATCTCAGCTTCAAATGCAGGACCTCAGCATACATACACAGGCACAAATTAAAGTGCCCTTAACTGATAGGTGGAATTTCTGTCCGGAAAAAATGGCAGTATCGGCGGATTGCCGGATATCTCTGTCGGCTTCGGTCCGGTTACGTGGAGCAAGGGGGTTGGTGGGTAGGAACTGGAAGCTTGTGAAGTTCTCTAATGGGGAACTCATGGGACAGAAGCTCATGCTGCCCAAACTTCTGCAACAAGGCAATGCTACTTGTTGCACTAACAATATCATTCAACCAATCTCCATGTCTCTCACTGCTGATATCACTGCCGAATCCAAGGTTAACCTCTTAACCTCACTTTCTTCTCCTTCTCTTTCCCACTCTAACACATACCATCTCAAAAGAAACAAAACTCCGAATAGTATAGTATATAATATGGCTTAGTTAGACATGTATTTTAACTTGGAATTTTGGGGAAGCAAAACTCACGACTGGTGGTGCAGTACGCCAAATGTTGGAATTACATTTATAGTTAGGGTCAAGGACGTCATTGCGTAAACTGGGTTTAAATAAACTTGTACACTCATCATTTCAAAGTGTTCCTCGTTAGTAAACGAGGTAGTATGCATAGTGTTCCTTTGCTAAAGCTCGTCATGAAATGACGTGGTTAGGCACACAAATCATAGAATCTTTTACCTTGGGCTTTACTTACGAAGGTTGGGTTTGTCATCAGTTAATTGAATAAAATGAAGCCCAGATTGCATCAACCACTATGGCCCATTACCTTCTGAGTCCCAAAGGTTTTGCATTATGTTATGTATGTATGGGTAAATGCAGTTAAGGGACCTAGACATGGAAAGAAGAGACCCACGGACAGTTGTAGCAGTTATACTCGGCGGAGGAGCTGGAACACGTCTCTTCCCTCTCACTAAGCGCCGTGCCAAACCTGCTGTATGTCTCTCTTTTTTCTATTCTTCCCTACTTTTATTTTGCTTTTTCTCTTAATCATTAACCTTCTTAGTGATGGAAATATTCTTAGATAGACTCAGCTTCGCAAAAATAAAGTGAATTGTAAAGAAACATGTTAAGTATGTGGAACCATGTTTATTACACTTAGATAGACTCTACTTAAAAGAATCCCCTTGCACTAATAATTATGTAGGAAGTCATGTCAGCAACGTGGCTTGTGAACAGTAAATTTGGACTGTCCAAGCTTTTTTCGTGGCTATGTGATGGCTCAACTCATTTTCTTCCTTCCATTTATTTATTTTATCAACATATTAGTATATATAATATAAAATTTACAATAAGTTGCACATTTCATCTTAAAACAAGTTTTTTTGTAATGGTTCATTTGGGGAGTTGCGGGGGATATCTCAACTGTTACCGCGTAGGGCACTTTATCAGTATAACGTAACGTTATGGAGCTAAATATGAATTTGGCGATCTTGTATGGGGCTTGATATGGTAGGTTCCTATTGGAGGCGCCTATAGGCTAATCGACGTGCCAATGAGCAATTGCATCAGCAGTGGGATCAACAAAGTGTACATTCTCACTCAGTTCAATTCAGCTTCACTCAATAGGCATATTGCTCGTGCTTACAACTCTGGCAGTGGGGTCACCTTCGGAGGTGGCTATGTCGAGGTATTTCGGGCCCATCACATTAATGAACCCATAAGATTGTACACTACTCAAGCTTCTTGGAAATTAGATCATTAAGTGATGAACTATAAGTATGTTTGATTCAAAAAAGATTGGTTGAAGCTGCACGTGCCGGTTCTGCAGGTTCTTGCGGCCACTCAAACTCCAGGGGAGGAGGGGAAAAGGTGGTTTCAGGGTACCGCAGATGCTGTGCGTCAGTTCCATTGGCTCTTTGAGGTATTATAGAAATGACAGTAACTATGTAGTGAACAAAATTTGAGAAGTATGAAATTTTGTGCGTAGATTATAATTCTTAAAACATTGGACCATTTTAGAGTATGTTCTCATGTTGCAGGATCCAAGAAGTAAGGAAATTGAAGATGTTTTAATTCTTTCCGGGGATCACTTGTACAGGATGGACTATATGGACTTTGTTCAAGTAAGGAACTATACAGTTACATTTTAAACAGTGATTTCCTCTCTTTATTCAATGAATGCATTCAAAAGATTGACACTTAGATCTTTTGGCTTATCTTCATTTCTAGAATCATCGGCAGAGTGGTGCAGACATAACTCTTTCTTGTTTGCCTATGGATGATAGGTAGGCCACTTTTCTCAAATACTGACTTGTTCATTAGTTTATTTCAAGTTGCATGAACCCTCAAATATATAGCTTGGGATCCCTATTGATAATTTCATCTTCTTACTTTACTACCATATAAACCAACTCCAGGATACCGAGGTCTAGTGTATGCTACTACAGTGAAATTGGTCATCTGATGTATCTATTTACGCATGTGAAATCTGAATTTGTTCATGATGTGAAATCTGGTGTATCTAGTTACGCATGTGAACTCTGAAATAGATCTTCTTGTATTTATCTCCTTCTTCAATGATAGTCAAAAGATATTATATTTTGAAACTCACTCTACTAGTGCATTCATGATAGTCGTGCCTCAGATTTTGGTCTAATGAAGATAGACAACAAAGGAAGGATCCTTTCATTCAGCGAAAAGCCCAAGGGGGAAGACCTTAAAGCAATGGTATGTTTATCATAATTGCTAATGAAGTTTCATAGAATTAGCACGCTAATGTTGCTTCATATATATTTCAGCAAGTAGACACAACAGTGCTAGGCCTTTCACGGGACGAGGCTCAAAAGAAACCATATATTGCTTCCATGGGAGTGTACGTTTTCAAGAAGGAGATACTTCTTAATCTATTAAGGTACTGATAGGTGATAACTATCTAGCATGTTTGTGAGGCATTTCTTTCTGGTCCACTTCATCTGTAGAACTATTATATCAGATTACAGAAATATGCATAGAAAAGAAACTAATTCCCCGTTTTGTTAACTGCCATGAATAATGTCATCCAGGTGGCGTTTCCCAACTGCAAATGACTTTGGATCAGAGGTCATTCCTGCTTCAGCCAGAGAATTCTACATGAAGGTTTTACTAAATATTTTAGAGCACTGATATAGAAATTTATATGCCTATTTAAGATTCGTTTTTTTTTTTAACTAATGATGTGAATATATTCATCTTTCTTTTGTACAATAGAGGTTAGTATACCTGAGAAGAGGAGAAACAAAAAACATGCATCTCTTTCTCACACATGCACACAAACATGAAGGTTGTAAATCAAAGTATGGGAGAGATGGCTTAAAATTTTATTCCTCATCATAATTTGGCTCAAGTTGAGATGAAAAAAGTGGGAACTTACCTCGCCACTGAGCAGAAAGTTTATTCGCACAAATTATAAATATTTACTTATACAATGAAAATTATATATGCAGGCTTATCTATTCAATGATTACTGGGAGGACATAGGGACCATCAGATCCTTCTTTGAGGCAAATCTAGCCCTCACTGAGCATGTGAGTGTCAAATATGCCACTTTTCTTGAACTTCAGTATCATTTCCGTATAGAGTTTAATTGTAGTTGGGGAAATTGTCTAGGATAACTGTAGTCCAGATAAACCTATGAAATCTAAGCTATAACAAATTCAAATGAAAGCTTGTCACTTTGGTTTCAAAGCACTGAGTTTCTTGTTCCATCATTGAGAATTTGAGATCTTTGTCACCCACATAGCTGTCTTGTCATTTTCAGCCACCCAGGTTTAGCTTTTATGATGCAGCAAAACCAATGTATACATCAAGGAGGAACTTACCACCTACGAAGATTGACAATTGCAAGGTTAGTATCTCTGCTTTAAACATTTTCTTGGATAAATATAATGAGGAATCTACGCCAACAAGTAACATGGAGCAAGTTGCTACATAGTATTTCCGGGGTCTGGAGGGTTCTTTAATGAGCCGGCAATCCCTTTGAGTAAAATGATGAAGAAAGGTCCAGTGGGGAAGTGAGGAAGAAGAAAATGAGCTGAGAGTTTTCTCATAACCCACTAAACCATCACTCACCTATAACCGTAAGTGACAAATTAAAATCAACATAGGATAAAAATGTGAACTAAATTAGTGAGGTATAGAACCAGAACTTTTCAATATATTCATGCCTCCAGAATCAAATCAATAAAACTACTCAATAAGTTGGGGGTCCAAAATCTTTAGTTTTTAGTTCGCCCTTTAACCCCAAAAAACAAATAAATAAATCAATAAACACACACACACATCTTTGCCTCAAGTTTTAAACTAGGATTAAAATTGTTGTTGTCCTTTTGCAGATTGTTGATTCAATAATATCACATGGAAGCTTTTTGACCAATTCCTTCATAGAACACAGTGTAGTTGGAATCAGATCCAGAATAAATTCAAATGTTCATTTGAAGGTTTAGTATCTTAATTTCCATTCATTTTCTAGGCATCTAGTTGGAGAAATGCTCAGAACATTATTAACAGTCGTCGCTCAGATATCTGATTATTCATCAACTGCTTACAAATTCTCAATTTTATGAGTATGGAATAATCATTTCAAAGTCTCGTTCAATAAAAATCTGTTAAGTTCTCTTTTTAAGTTTATTTTGATCTGCTTATTTGCTAGATGTTCTCATTTAGCTTAATTGTATCATGATTCTAAACAGGACACAGTGATGCTTGGTGCTGACTTCTATGAGACCGATTCTGAAAGAGCAGCACTGTTAGCAGAGGGAAGAGTAACTATTGGAATAGGAGAAAATACAAAGATCAAGTACAATCTACAACTCAACATCCTTTTATGTTCTAACCATTTTTCTCTTACTGTTGCTTCTCATTGCTCTTCTCACATATCTATAGAAATTGCATTATTGACAAAAATGCCAGAATTGGAAAGAATGTTGTAATAGCGAACTCAGAGGTATATTTTTTTCTTTAATGCAACAAGAGAAATGGTGATTATCAACGGTCAAGTTTGCACTAAAAGTTCTGGGTTTATGTGAACTGTAGGGCATACAAGAGGCGGATAGATCTTCAAAAGGGTTCTACATCCGATCCGGTGTGACCATTATATTGAAGAACTCAGTAATCGAAGATGGATTCGTAATATAATAAATTCCCCCGTCCTTTCATCTATTTTGAGATGGATTATATCATTAGGTCGAGTCAAGTATAATAAATATTGAAAGTGAGTCGGTGCGTTTATTTTTTGTTCCCATAAATATCAATCGTCGATTTCAAGAAAATAACAACTGAAACTGAGTCAGGAAGTCTAAGTGCCAAAATGTCAAGTAAATGAGGACTGATTCAGCTATGGTTCTGTTTTCCAGAAACAAGTAACACATCAAGAAACATTGCAAAAACAAGGTCGTTTCCCCCAACCCCACCACCGAAAAAAAAGGGAAAAAAGGAATTTTTTTTAATTTCCAATAGAGAGAAGTGTTGCATCAAAAACCTCATGTTTGCAAGAAATTTCAGGTGTGTGTCTTCTTAAAATAGGTACAGTCGATCAGTGAGGAGCAGCTATGTGAACTTTAGTCAATACGCAATTCCATAATTAAAATTAAAACTCATTCCAATTTAAGTTTTAAATATAAGTCACAAAATAATAGCAAAATCCTATTCGGTACTTATAGATCATTCACAAAGATTATATTCTTTTTTTTAACTATAATTATTCAGTATCCAATGTTATCAGATTAGATTCTAGTATTATTATGCCCGAATGAGAATAACTCTTTTAATATGACTTTTTTTATTCACAGTACTTAAATTTGATATCTTATTTAATAAGTGTTTAGTTCCCTGTCACTCAATCAAACCGTTGGTCTTAGAGATTATACTCTACTCCCTAACAAGGACATAAAAAGACATGGAAATACAAGACTAGGTCCAAATTCACAACATTTCTAAAAATATAATATTAAAATATAAGAAATCATTTTTTTAATCCATACAATGTTCTACAAGTGTAAACATAATACATAACCTGTAAGTTGGAAGGATGACTTATATTATTCATAAAGCCAATTTGAGGCAGAATATACTGTCAGATTAATATGTGGAAATTCGGATATGGATTATGAAGTAAGCTCTTCACAATTGAACATTAACTCATTTTCATATTTCTGGAGAACAAACCGCTCCTCTGGAACTATAATAGTGGTAACAGCACATTTCATGTCAGAAAAAGGCTTCCTACAAGTCCTCCCTGCCCGATGAAGATAATCTGTGGCAGTCCTTGGTACATCAAAGTTGTATATGTGAGACATTTCTGGAAGGTCAACTCCTCTAGCAGCTATATCTGTTGCTACAAGAAGATACCCTCCACCTTTCCTAACCTCCTGCATCAAAGAGATGGCAAACATGGAACCATACTTACCAGGAGCAAGGATATGATGGAGACAGTTTGTGGAGAACAAAACATCTTTGTTTTAAACACCTGTGACTGGTCATTGGCACAAAGTCTACATAGTATAACGTGTGAGAGTAAAGGAAGAAAAAGAAGGGTAGCGTCCATCAGAAGCATCCAAGGAAGCTATGAACCAACACATGGTAACTACATAAGATACTTCAGCTCTGCCTCTATCCAGTCTCTTATTTAACAACTGACTGCGCTAGAAACACTAAGCAAGATGCTTCGACAGTCACTAGTCCTCAACATGTGTGAGGAATTCTGGAGAGTTCTAGTCCTCAGCCAGGAGAAGAAAGACGGGAGGGGATAATTCAGGATTTTGAACAATTAACAAAAAAATTGCATCTATATACTTGTCCATACTTGTAAGATACATATTTAATGTTACCATTCTGACACATATTCAACCTACTGGCTTTTTATCTCATAATTTTGGCTGGTGATAGGGCTTGTGAAAGGTAGCCATGTCAGTCAACATTGAACCACAACCACTCAAGCCAGCAACGCTTACTCTAAACCAATAAGTTCAGTCCAATACAAACTTTACTGAAATATGGTCTCCATGCGTTGACAAGTGTGTTTGCTTACTGCCAAAGAACCAGGTAGATCCAGCCATTCCAATTTGATTTTAAAAATCTAACGCCTTTTTTGTCTTAAACTCATGAGGTGCATATATCGATACCCATGTAAAGAATGGCACTTACCAACAGTGAAACTGCTCGTGAATTGAAATTCATGTCTTCCTCAAGAAGAAGGATATCTAAAGAACCTTGATACGAAGCCTTCAGAAAGTCAATCAGAAGGGATGTTGATGGAGCATTTCCTACCCGTTTTGACTTCTCAGACTGCATGAAAGAAAATCCAATATCAGACTATAAAGAACTTTCAGCATATTTACTGAGACTAGATTCGGTCAAAAGACAATAAATGCAGACATATTGGCCGATTATTTGAAGGATTTTAAGTATTTAATTAATACAAGAAACCAAGTTTAATACTGCCATCTTAAGACCTCTAAAATCCTCCAGTCTACCTAGTTTCCCAAGTACCAGATTATATGGACTTCAAACTGCTAAAAAGACAAAAGATCATACAGAAATAACTTATCTAAGGACGACTACTCTTGATACAATAAAAACATAGGCAAGATAGCACCGAGAAGATAGCATCGAGTTATCATTATTTACAACACAGTTTCTTCTACCTTGAAGACGTATTCCATAAAATTGCACAGGAAATTTACAGAAATAATCATGTAAAGGACAAAAAGAGAATAATAAGGAAGATATTTCTGCAAACCTGCTCCCCAACAAATATAATGCCAGACTCAGGTGCATCAGATTGTATCAAAGATAACAGTGTTTGTTGTTTCTCTTTGCTATGACATACCTGTTGATTGAAACAGCATTATAAATTGACAGCAGCCTAAAAAACCAATAGGCTTCTAATTGATCATATGTTTATCAAAATAATTGATCATATACATCACTCTGTATAAAGGAAGAATAACATAGTTACTATGATACTCAAGATCTCTTACTATAAATCTATGATGCAGGCGTGATGGCATGGGATCAACTGGGCTGACATGAATATGGACCACATCACTCTGGAAAATAAATATGGAGACAGAGCACAGCAGCAAGAAGTCAGTGGCATGCTTTAAGGTACCTCACAGACAAACGTAAATAGCAACATCAGTTGACCTTAGTCCATTTCTGCTGCACACAATCATGAAGAAATCGTCTGTGCTGTGGTATAGATGCGCTGGCAAACACTGTTTGACGGTTATTGCATGATGAATATGAAGTTAAAAGCTTTCGAAGAGAACTGACTTGCTTTGACGAATTGAAAATAAAGTCAACCTAAGAAAACAAAAACACAAAGCTTCAATATTTAAAATTATAAGCAAATTGAATAAAGTGTTAGGAAACTGCTTCGGGACAAGGACACAGGGGGGTTAGCAATGGCCACAGCACCCTCCTCCTCAACCAAGCCTCAACTTCCTAATTTTCTCGTACTTCTATCTATTTTTCCTTAAATTTTTTATCAACAACCCTTTGTATTTTCACAATTCTAGCTCCATCCCTGAAAATGCAGTGATAATGATACCAGTATTTTAATACTTTTTACATATCCTAAACTTTATTTGATTGACATGATGGTTGAGATAGCCAACTTACAACTACATAGATAATATTTTCAAAGCAACCAATAGCTGCATTGAGTTTTATTGCCTGTGATAAAAACTCCAAGAGAAGAATAAAAAAACCTGCTTTATTACCTAGGAGTTTGACAAGCAACAGATACAAGTTTCAAAGATCAAAAGACTTTACCTCATCAACTACCAGCACCCGCACAGTTTCAAGCTTAAAAAATTGTCTTTCAATTATGTGGCATAAACTTCCCACTGTTGCTACCACTAACATTGGAGGCTCAGCCTAAATTTGAAAGATTGAATGAGACTGACTTGATGAGCAGAAAAAGGGACTTAAAACAAGTCTGTAAGCAGCTGGATAATCAGAAGACAAAAATTAATGGAACAAGATCAATTAAAGCTTCTCATAAATACCTGTATACAACTGTGATAGTGCACTAGATATTTATTGTAATATTTCAAACAGCATTATTTCTTTATATGAGGTGGACTACATCGACTTTTGAAACTTCAAATCATTTTTCCTTAAATATTAATAGGAAAAAGAAAACAAAAAAGGACTTAGTTGGTCATTTATGCCTAAATCTATATGTTTATCCAATAAGCATTTTCATTGAAAACACTGGGGCTACACAAATCCATTTCATGGATTTTTGCAAATTTATTAGAGTTCATTACTTGAGCTAAGCAGTCAATAAAGTCAATATAACATCCATAGGAGCATAAATCTCCTGTTTTACAGTTAGGCCAAATCTTTAAAGGGAGGAAAAAACCTAATCCCAACAAAAGAACTTTTTTTTTTTTTACAACATTCACAACGCCAAGTCAAGTGGATAAAATAGGTCTCTTAAAATTCTGGATGTTCTAAACTTCTAATGAACAATTTCTAGATCATCTAAAATCAATTATTATTTGATTATCTCTGATTCAAAGTAATGTGTTTTGATTAATGTTTAAGAATACATAAATTGGATCAGAGAAAACCATAGTCTGAACAAACTGCATCAAAGGTTGAGCAGAAATTATCAGACTCGATTGAAAAGGAAAAGGTTCCTTCAGTCACAAAAAGATAAGGAAATGAATCCTATAATCCTCTACAGAATTTAAAAGGTGCAGAAACAACCATTAGCACCAAATCTGTATCTGGGTAAAAAAAATCACAGAATATAATAAAGCTCATAAAAGGAAGAGGGACAGTAAAGTAGCATAGTAGTACCTTTAGCCAACTCTTTTGTCTTCTCAATGTTCCTCCATCTAAAAGAGCCATGACAGTACATGAGTTCTGCTCCTCCTCAACCTCCACCGACCTTGCTGCCAAGATCCTAGCAACTTTAGCAACCTTGTCAGGAAAAATCATTGTAATTTTAGCATTAGTCGTTTCCAGGGGAATCCCCTAATAAATTGCATTGAATATAATTAACATGTAACCATGTAAACATAAGATCATTCACATTATTACTTGCATGCCAAGTTCACGGGTGGGCACTACAACAAGAGCTTGCACTGCAGATTTTGCAGTGTTTACGATGGAATATATCAGAAGCAAGTATGTAAGTGTCTTCCCAGAACCTGTCTACAGAAGAAATAAGATAAGATTACATTATCAAATTTTTTTTTTCATTTCAAAATAATATTCAAGTGCAGCATGGAAGAAAAATGGATAGAGAGGAGGAGACAGAGATAAAATTGAAGATAATCTGCACAGAGTAACCATTTGGACATGTGCAGAAAAATGAAATCATGTAAGAAAGCTAATATAAAAACATCACAATATATAATCATCCAACCAATGTCTAGAGTATCAAAGAGTTTTCTCTTCAATAACTGAATCAAAGGCATTGTGTGTTGAGCAATTATTTTTCATAAATAGAGATCAAGCATAGTAGACATGTTTCATAAAAAAATTCGGGATAATAAAGAACTTTAGGAAAGTTCATGAATGCTTTTGCAATGCCAAGAACCTTAACTTTGCTGAAGGCAACCTTTAAAACAATAAAATGAGATAACAAAAGACATTAGACATGAGAACTTCACAAGGTACAAGACAAATTTACCATAAAATAAAATCCAGAGTCGTAACAGGAGCAAAATAAGAATTAGTTCAGTACAGCTGGCCACCATGCATCTTCATACTTTGACAATACAACAAGGAAAAAAGCGTTATAGATTTTAAGCAATAGTCAGGACTCTAATGTCTTTGGCATCTCAATCAATCTAAGTGTAGTTGCATCTATTTATTAACCCCACATCAACCACAGTTTGAAGCTCAGCTATTTACTGTCTAGTGTTCTCATACTTTTGGGGGGAAAAAGTTTTATCAATAAAATTAATAACAATGAATCCCAATGTAAATATGTAACTATATAGTATATCGTAACATCTTGAAACTTGCACCAAAAACACTGATGGAAAACTGCTAGTGTCTTCTCAGTGTCATCAGTTCATTCATATCATCTATCAAGCCATCAACCTAAAGAAAACATGAATTTTACCTGATTTAGACAATTGTAATTTAAATATGCAAATAGAATTTTTTTATTTAGATGCTGTGTCCCCCTCCAAACCCCTTCCGTTTTTTTAGCCCTACAAATGACATAGATACTCTATTTCTTAAACCTATTACTTGCACCCTTTAAGTTGTACTCCCTCCGATCCGTATTATAGGTCATTTTGTATGATAAGTTTTTGGTCCAAAATATGGGGTATTAGATATTTTTCTTCCCATTTTTCCTCTATCTTTAATTCTTCCATACTCCTCATTTATAACCCTACAATAGTAATAGAATGTGGTATTTAATAAAAGTAAAATAGGAAATATGAGTACCTTTTACATTAATTTCAGGTGAAAAAATAATTTCCATAATATGCGTATAATTGATACAAAATTTCTTATAACGTGGCCGGGAGGAAATACTATTTAGTATTTGACTTGAATCCCCCTTCAATAATTACCATTGTTCTTCTCTAGTTCCCACTCTCCTTGATTAGGGAGCACTACTTTCCTACTGATCCAACCTCTCCATACCAACAAGGATGAACCCACACAACAAATTAGGAACCTAACTGAAGCACAGAGCTACATTCATTCTTGATACCGCATAACAGTAACCAAAACATGAGTGAGGGGGGGGGGGGAGAAAAACCCTTCCGTTGGAATAAAACCCACTCCAAGATGCAGATTAACCTGAGCATGAAGTATGCAATCACGACCAGAAAAAAGAGAAGGCAATGCTTGCCTCTGGACATCTGTAGGCATGAAGTATCCAATCTCTTCCATCCTGAAGCACATTACAGTACCAAATCATCTCATTTAGTAAAAATACCATCAATGGTACCCACAAGCAAACCAGAAATAAGTAGCTCACCAAAGCCGTCAAAACCCAATTTTCATTTTTGGTCCCACAGATGTTATACATGCTTAAACAATCAAAATTGGAAACAACGAAATTCAAACACATATACACACATACACAGAGCAATTCTGAAAAGAAAGAGGGAGGAAAAGGGAAAAAAAGTTTAGAGATTGCCTGTCCAATATATGCGGGGGAACATGGCCTTCGCATATTTCCCATAACGTAGGAGAGATAACTTTATCGACCGCTTCGTGAGTCAAGGAAGAAGTATTTAAAAGGGATTGTGGAGTTCTGGACTTGGAGATAAGACGGAGACCAGGGTTGGCGGGACACATGGAAAAGAAAAATTTGAAGGCATGATTTTGTGAATGAAAAAGAAAACAAGTAGCAGTTGGATTCTCAAAGGAAAGGGGAAGAAGCTGTGCAGGTGAAAGAGCATCCATGGAACCTCAGTTCCACAGCCGAAAGGGTAAGCAGAGAAGTGCTGAATATGGATTGAAAGGAAGATGATGATTGTCTCTGTCATGCACTAACTGTTCCCGAATAAAACGATGCGTTGCATTTCCAGAGTTAAATTAAAACGGTGCGGTAGGAGACTCAGAAGCTGTTTGCTTTCACTATCTAAAACTAGATTAAAATAAAATCAAAATTGGATAAAAGTAATTTTGTTATACATAATTTATGTTGAAATATTTTTTTACAAAATTAATTTTATTGTAATATCATTTATATTTGAATGCTTTTTTTCACAAAAGTAAGTTTAATAAGTTAAAACTTATTTAGATAATAAAAGTTAAAAGCATTTTTATATGTGTAATTACTATGAATGGGCATAAGTTTTATAATATACTTTTTTTGGTTCGTATTATAAAACATTTTATATGATAAGTTTTTTGTCTAAAATATAGGGTATTGAATATTTTTTTTTCATTTGCCCCTCTTTTTTATTCTTCTTTACTTTTCATTTATACCCTACAATGATAATAAAATTGAATATTTAATAATGGTAAAATAGGAAATGTTGGTACTTTTTATATTAATTTTAAGTGAAAAATGATTTTCCTAATATGCATATAATTAATACAAAATACCTTATAATATAAGTTAAATAGAATATAATATTAGAAGAGTCAAATAGGATGGGTATAATGGTATTCTTGGTATAATAACCATGAGCAATAATGATAAACAACATCTTGCCAAAAAGAAAAAAAAAACTAAACATCAATTTTCACAATGGAAAAGAAATGGGAGGGGTAAATTGACTATTCATATGTTAGAATCCAAACTTCATTATCTGAAATGATTGTTTAGAAAGTGGCAAACACAAAATTAGGAAAAATGAGGTTTCAAAACCAAAGTTTGGATTTGTAAACAATAAACCAAATAGGCACTAAGTAATTTTATTTTTATTTCTAAAATTGCAAATTTATGTTAGTAAAAAAATTGTAATTTATAAATCTTATAATATTTTTTTAAAATCAAACTTGTTATTAAACAGGTTAATTAATGTAAGTTTATTAGTTTAATAGTAATTAAAATAAAATTAATAAGTTTTTTTGTTTTATGTGCTATATAAACATCAGAAAAAAAATATAATTTATAAATATTATAATCAATTTTTTAGAATCACGCCCATTATTAAAACAATTAGGGTTATAATTCAATGTTTATTAGCTTTTTTTTTCCTAGAAAGCTCACTGGTTAAACTATGATCAAAATAAAATTAATATGTTTTTAATTTTATATGCTATGGAGTACATTACATGGAAAATAAAGAAAAAAACTATGAGTAATAAATTTCATAATATAATATTGAAATTTAAATAAATTATTATTTATGCATAATCACATTTTGAATTCAAAATGATTAACTAATAATTCTTCATCATATTATATATGATTTGTCAAGTAAATTTATAATTATTAATGATCATGTGTTATATTAATACTTATATAATATTATAATATAGAAAAAAATTATTAAAAGATAATGCTATTTTATACTTAAAAATAATAATATTTTATCTTAAAAATAAAAAATGAAAAAAAATAATTTAACCAATTCTTAATTTTTTTTATTTATTTTGGCCAAAATACAAAGTAATCAAACTGTTAGTAAAAGCCAAAATCTGATCCAATATACCATGGGCCGCTTTGGCAAGTAAGGGTGTGTTTGGTAGGATGGAAAATGTGTTATGAAAAGGGAAATGGAAAGAGAATGGACAAGTTCCCTGGTTTGGTATGATTGAATGATTTTTCTTGGGAAGGCAAAAATCTTTTACACATGGGAAGGGACATTTCATCACTCTATTGAAGGAAAATTGGCAATTCCTTGAGAACCAAATTTTTATGACGAATATGCCCTCATGTCTCAAGTTAATTTTCCACCTAAACCAGGTGATTTCTTCCTCACCTCCCGCTTTCTTCTTCATTTTCACCAGTTTGCAACAGAGCTCCAGGTAGTGAAGCTATCAAAACCTTGTCCAGATCTAGTCATCGCATCTCATCAAACCTGTCGCAGATCTGGTCGAGCTCCATCGTTGACACCGCGCAGTATCTCCATTGTTAACATCGTCGGCACACCATTCTCTTCTTCTTCTTTGTCTGGTCATGCTCATTCTCTGTCTATTCTCTTCTTTCATCTTCGTCTAGTTGCTTCATCCCTTCTCTTCTCTATTCAATTTTTGCAGATTTTTTTTTTGAAAAAAATTATATAAGGATGTTTTGGTCTTTTAATATTTTAAATCTTCCATTCCATATTTTAAATACACCCACAAAACAAAAATCATATTTAGATTCCATTCATTTTTTCTAACATACCAAACGTACTTTTAAAATTCTTTCCCATTCCCATCCCCATTCATTTTCCTATTCTCATTTCATTAAAAATTGTTCCGGTATACCAAACGGGCCCTAAGTTTGCGGGATTCATTGTCTTCATGATACACATGTCCACCTGTGACATTTCAATCCTCCATTGCTAACAAGAATCTTAACACAGGAAGCTTACTGATGTGTTCACACTAACATGCATCATTCAGACTGTACGTTGTGTTAGTGTTATTGTATTTTCTGATTCAATTGTATTTGTGGATCTATTGTATTTGGGCCTTGGTCCAGCCCATTATATAGTTAGAAGTTTTAGATAGTTTAGTACATATAAAATTATCTAAGTACTGTACTGAGTTTAGAATAACAAAATAGTTTCCAGGTCATTCGTTATGTGTGTTTTGAGTTGTACTTTCTAGTATGGTATCAGAACCACCACGTTTGGTGGTTCCGATCCGGTGCTAGGAACTCAAGCTCAAACCAGTCGTTGTAGTCGGTATACGATCTTCTAAAAAATTAGTAGTGCCGGTGAAAGATGTCTAACGGATTTGGTACTAGCGGGTTGAACGGAGGGATGACAAACTTTCCAGCAACCATCACATCTCCAAGGATTTTCTCCAATAAGAAAATCAATGTCAGACTTGATGATCATAATTTCTTGTTATGGAAACAGCAAATGTATCTTATGGTGAAGCAGCACAAGCTCCATATGTATCTCGACGGCTCGGTGCAAATTCCTCCAGCCACCATAACTAATGAGCAAGGACGTGTGATTGTGAATCCTAATTTTGAAGCATATGAACAGAATGATTCAGCCTTGGCCTCCTGGTTATTGTCCACGGTCACTCCATCAATTCTTCCGGATTTAGTTGGTTTTGATACAGCAACACAAATTTGGACTCAGTTATGCAGGCTCTATTCCAGTAAATCCAATTCTAAGATTCTTCATTATCGTAGTCTACTCTTTAATCAAAAGAAAGGAGAACTTTCGATGAAGGATTATCTCACAAATATTAAATCTATTTGTGATCATTTGGCTGTCTTAGGGCAAAAGGTAGATGATGCTACTCAGATCTGAGTGGTCTCACATCAGAGTATGAATCGGTTATTGCAGTGATAAATGCACATCCTGCTCAATTTGATTTACATGATGTCTCCACCATGCTTCTCGATTCTGAAACTAGGCAGAAATAGTTTCTCACTCAACACTCATCTTCAGCCAATCTTGCTTCTGTTGGAAATTGGACTGGAACAAGTGATGATTTTGCTTTTCAACTTCAAACAACTCCCTTCAATTCAAATGGCAGAGGTATATGTTCTTTGCAAATGTCAATGCGTTCTCCTGTTGGACGTGGTAAAGGTCATTTTAACAGGGCCCGTGGTCTAGTTTGCCTAATTTGTTCTAAGGTTGGTCATATAGCTCCCAGGTGCTATTTCAGGTATGATCATTCCTATCCTGTTCCACGGCAGTCCAATCCTCAAGTCCATTTTGTGTTAACCGATGCTTATCCAACCTATTATGATGGCAATGTAATTGCTGATTTCACACATTACTCACATCAGTACTCAAATTTTTCAGGAAATACTAATTCCTCACATGCTTCTATCCACTATCTCAATACTACTCCTGTTACTTCTAATGCAGTCACTACTATGAATCCTATGACTATTTCTGGTGTTTCTTCTATAGCTGCTACCGATTCTGTTTCTCAACCTTCTGCGTCTACATTTGATGACTCTTTTACAGCCCAAGTTTTTGTTGCTACACCAGAAGTTGTTGCTGTTGATACCTAGTATCCAGATTATGGAGCACAACAACATGTTGCTAGAAATGCTTCTCGTGTACAACAACTTGAACCTTATCAAGAAGCTAGCCTAGTTATTGTAGGCAATGGTGAGGCCATGCTTATTTCTGGGATTGGAAAATTTGTTATTCAAACTCCTGGTTCTCATTTTCAAATGAATAGAGTCTTATTTATGCCTGACATGCAAAAGAACTTATTATTAGTCTCCAAATTCACGAAAGAAAATGATGTTTCAGTTGAATTTTTTCCTGACTCTATGGTTGTTAAGGACTTACAGCACAGGGGTGTTTTGATACATGGTCCTAAGATTAATGGACTATACAAGTTTCAACCATGCTCATCAACTGTTGCTCAAGCTTCTCTTGCAAGCACTATTAATTCAACAAGATCTTCTCATTGTTTTCAAGTTTAGAACAATAATATTGTTGATCATTGGCATAATCATTTAAGGCATCCATCTGCTAAAGTAGTTATGCAAGTTTTGAAATTCAATAATATAGCTACTCCAAAGAATTCTGCATTATCTTTTTGTAAGGCATGTCATTTAGGGAAAAGTCATAAACTTCCTTTTCCTACTTCTTCAACCATATATGACTGTACCTTGCAACTTGTTATAACAGATCTTTGGGGTCTTGTCACACTCGAAGATGCGACACGGATGATGCGGGGAATAAAGAAAAAGAGAAGAGATCGGCCCACACGACGAGGGCCGATTTCGGAGAAGTCACCATCAAAATTTTAAGGAAAATTTTGGAAAACCGAAATAAAAGAACAAGGATAATTTGCGAATCAGAGTTGGGTTCGTGAGTACGATTGTGAGTGAGGAAGGTGTTAGGCACCCCTACAACCCGTTCCTAAGAACGGTTATCTTAAGTTGATCATACAATTTTTATGGCTTTTAAAAATTATTTGGATTGTCATTTAACCATTCACATACAAAAATAAATATAAAAATAAGAAAAATGTAAAAACAAAAAATAAGAATAAAATGAAAATATGAGAAGTTGGGAAAAAAAAAGAGGAAAATGTTATTTATTTAAAAAAATGGACTTGATCCAGAATTAGACTATGAGGCCTACGTATCCTGTGATAGATATCAAAATTGACGTAGTTCGGGCTATAAATTTATGTCACTGGGTTGATATTTTTTATTTCATATATATATATATTATTTTTTTGAAAGAGAAGTTTGGAAGATGAATTATCATTCTACAAATAAAATGATTGTAAAAATTAGTAACTGCGTTTTAATTTGTAAAAGATAGTTTAATTTCCATACTTTACTCTTATCATCACTTTTTCATTTTAAAAAAATAAAATAAAATAAAATAAAATGTGAAAAATAATTTTAAAATATCAATTAACTTATGTGATGACTTTATCACTCACATTTCACCAGTTGGTACCTAAATACCTACGGTGTTACCACTTGAGACGGATAGGCGTAAAGATTAAAAAAAGATTTGAAGAAAGACAAATAATTTTTGCACAAATCATTTTTATTTTCTTTTTATTATAAAAATAGAAATAAATAAGATCCTTTTAACACATATTTACTTATTTAAATAAGAAATATTAAGAAAAATATAAAATGTGATTATTACATATATTTTCGAAGAGAAATAATTAGCATATGTGGTGACTTTATCACTTACAAGTTACTGATTAACATCTGAATACCGACGGTGTTACCACTCGGGGTAGAAGACTTAAAAACTGCTTAAGAGATAAAATTGAGGAAAAATGAATATCTTGCATAAATCATTTTTATTTCCTTATATTAAATTATAAAAATAAATACGATTGTGATATCATAATTTTATAAAAAGAAGAGCAATAAAAGAAATTTAAAAACATGACTTATATATATATGTATTATTTATTTATTTATCTATTTATTTATTTTCTAGACAAATAATTAATCAGGATCTATGGTGGCTTTATTACTCACATCTCGCTAATTGGCACCTAAATGCCCATGATGAGGCCACTCGACGCAAAAGGTATAAAAAATAAAGACTTGAAGGATAAAATTGGAAAAAATAAGTTCTTTTTGCATAAATCATTTTTATTTTCTTGTCTTATTATAACAATAAATAAAGTCATAGTAACACATTTTTATTTTAAAAAGAAAAGCAATAAAAAAGAATTTAAAATATGACTATTATATAAATATATTATTATTACTTTATTTATTTTTTAAACAAATCAATCAAGATCTATGGTGATTTACCACTCATAGCTCACTGATTGAAACCTAAATACTCACAGTGTTATCACTCGGAGCACAAAGGTAAAGAGAAATTTAAAATAAAGGGTTTTCAATTTAATCATTTATTTTAATTAAAAAATAAATAAAAGAGATCATTCGAACCCAGAAATACTTAAGGCACTGCCAATATAAATACTATGGTAACTCCTCACTTATGGCACTTTTGATTGACATCATAGCTATTCGCTCACGGAGAATTAGTCCCCCGTGACAAATTCTAAAAGCGAAAAGAAAAGAAACTAACAACTAATAAAAATCAACATTATAAAAGAAACACCACCAAATACAATTTATTAATGGGTGCACCTACGTAAGCATACGAGTGCATGAGCCTACTTAACATAATCATATCATGGGTTAAATTATAGGACAAATTGGAAAGAAATGAACTCTTCCCTTGTCTTCCTTCGGTACTAGTTCCATTGGAATTTGTAGTTTGCCTTTGTGTTCCTCTCTTGTCTTGACGAGGACGACTCACTCTTTCCAAGCTTGACCTCATTCCTCATGGTGCTCAAAAGAAAATACAAAAGCATTAGTATTTATTAGATATTTGGGGACAATTTTGAAACATCAGCAAGAGGTTTCAGCTTGACTAAAAACATAAATATTACACATCGAACACATCAGCAATAAATTTGAAAATAGCATGAGCAGGTTTTGGTCAGACCCACAAAAGCTATATTACAACTTTCCAGCATGAGAGCAAACCCAAAAAGAAGTCAATGAGCTTGTGACAGCAAATAGAGGTTTAAAACATCAAAGCCAAGAGCAATGGGCATGACTTGGAATGTGATTCTAATAGCTCAAATTCTATATTCAAATCAAACTCCTCTTATAAGCACGGGCCTTAGCATAGACGAGTCACATAAATCGAAGCATAGAAAAGCCTTAAAACACGATTATGGACTGGAATTTTCACGCATAATATTTCCATCCTACAGTCGAATCCACTCTAAATTACAGCACTTCATTCACAACAAACAAACAAGTTCTAAATGCATGCAATATAACATCAACTTTTGGATAGAAAGGAACCCATAAACCTTACCAAAATGTGTATAAAGGAAAAGCAACCCTCTGTCCTTCTCCAATGTCAACTCCCAAAAGGAGATCAAATTCTTTCACGTAATGAGCTAATAATACAAGCTTAATTGACACAGTCTAGTAACCAATTTCGGTCAACTGACAATAAACACAACACACGAGCAAAACCTCAAGATGACTACTGGCAATAAAATAGGGCTTTTTCAGTATACCAATCAAACTAGTGAGTTCAACACATCTCAAATGCAGCAACCAGAAATAGAGCACCCATAATGACATATCGGGAGAACACTTACAAAAATGAGCTTTAAACTGATCAAAATGAAACAGAGAACCAAAAAGGAAAGAATATACAGGCCAAATCTACCTAAGGATCTATATGGAAAGGAGTCTCAGAATCTAGAAATTACCTCTTGGGTTTCAAGATGCCTCTCTTCCTCCAACTCGACTCTCAGTTTCGTTCTGCTCATCCTCTCCTTTGTTTTCTTTCAATTCCCAAATTTCCTAGGTTCTTCTCGGCCCTGAGTTTAGCTCCCCTGGCCCTCACTCACGTCCACATCTTCGGCTTCCTCTGCCCTCTCTTTTTTTTTTTTGGTGCCTCCCTTTGTTTTGCTTCAGTCCTTCCATCCTCGTGCCTCCCTCTATTTTTCATGTTCGGTGCTAAGTCCCTGGACCTTTTTTTTCAAGCTCCAGCTGACTCTCTCTGGATCTCACCCGCTCTCCCACTTCACCTGTTTCTGCTCTCAGCTCCTCACCATGGCTCCCTCTATTTTTTTCTTTTCATCGTGACTCCCTCTATTTCTCTTCACCCTCTCATCTCGGCTCCCTCGATTTCTGTCTTGCCTCCTCCATCTCTTGTGCTCTGCTTCCCCATGGATCCCTCGCGGTCTCTCACCTGAGCCCTAGGTTAGCGCTTCCTCTGTCTCTCCCTCTCTTCGCATGGCTCCCTGCTCAGAGCACCCTCTGGTTCGTCCCCCTTCGCGGCTTCTTTCGTTCCTCTCTCCCTCGCGGCCTCCTCTATGGATCTCACTCAGTCTCCCTCGGTTTCCTTTCCCCACGGCTCACTCTATTTCTCCTTGCTTTACGGACACCCACGGCTCCCTCTGGTTCATCCTCTCAGGTTTCCTCCTTGGCCATCCCTCTGTTTTTCCCTCACGCCCGCGGTCCGCCTTTCCTCCATAGAACCCTAGCTCCCTCCTCTTTTCTTTCCTCACGACCCCCTTTTCTTTGTCCCCCTTTCCTTCCTTTCTTTCACTCATACCTGAGCCCTCATAGAGGGCTCAGGTGAGCTCAGGCTGAGCCCCCAAATGGGGCTCAGATCACCTTGGGCTGAAATAAGCCCAAGGTTAAAATTTTTTTTTTGATTTTGTTGTTATTTTTTTTCTTCTATTTTGGGCCGACTATTGACCCAAAATTTTGTGTTTGGGAAAAAAATTTGGGTCATCAGTAACCCCAACCCTAACACTTCTTTCTCTTTCTTCATTTTTAGGTTTTTGAATTAACCCTTTTAATTAACTTGATTAATTTTTATTTTATTTTATTTTTATTTTCATCATTTTTATTTGTTTTTTTATTTTTTTAATCTTTAATTTTTATTATTTGTTGTTATTATTATTTTATCTATATTTATTATTATTATTATTATTTTCTTTTTAATTTTTTATGTATAAAGCCCGGACAAAATATGGTGTTCACAGGTCCAGCACCTCTTTCATCAAATGGCTTCAGTTATTACATTTCCTTTATTGATGCTTATAGTAGATTTACCTGGATCTATTTGTTACAAAGGAAATCAGATGCATTTGCTGCTTTCAAAAAATTCAAAGCTGAGGTTGAAGTTCAATTTAACAAAAAAATTCAGATACTTCAAACTGATTCTGGAGGTGAATTTCAATCGTTTAAGGCTTTTCTAGCTGATTGTGGAATAGAACACATGCGTACGTGCCCTTATACCTCTGAGCAAAATGTTGCATGAATTGTCTCAGTCAATTCATGCAACATCCTCTTGCAACACATTGGAATTGTGTTAAGAGAGTACTTCGCTATCTGAATAGCACAGTACATCATGGATTGTTTATTAAACCTGCTTCATAGCTTACAATTCAAGCTTTTGCTGATGCTGATTGGGGCAGTAATAGAGACGATAGACTCTCAACAAGTGGTTTTTGTACTTTTCTAGGTCCTAACCCAATTGTGTGGACTTCTAGAAAACAACCTGTTATTGCTAGATCCACAACAAAAGTAGAATATCGGAGTTTGGCCGATGCTCTACCTGATATTATTTGGCTTCAAACTGAGAAATGCATATTTCTTTAGTAGGTATTCCTACGATTTGGGTTGATAATTCTGACACAATATCATTAGTAGCAAATCCAATGCTTCATTCTAAGACAAAACACATTGAGCTAGATCTTCATTTTATTAGAGAAAAACTTATGAATGGTGAGATACAGGTGTGTTATATACCCTTTTCAGAACAGGTGACTGATTTACTTACAAGGCCTCTTCCCAATGCTTTATTTGCTTATTTGAAAAACAAACTCCATGTGATAGCTCTAGAGGATTTTGCTCATGAAGTCTAACAATGATGAGATGTGATTTTTTAAAAAAAAAATAGTAGGAGAAATGATAGTGTTATTGTATTTTTTGATTCAATTGTATTTATGGATCTATTGTATTTGGGCCTCGGTCCAACCCATTATATAGTTAGAAATTTTAGATAGCTTGATACATATAAAGCTATCTAAGTATTGTACTTTGAGTTCGTAATAACAAAATAGTTTCCCGATCATTCGTTTGGTGTGTTTTGAGTTGTACTTTGTAGTACATAGGTGTAACTGAATTGATTATGGGGCAGTCTATGACTCTGAAAGTTTCAATTATATATTTTCTATGTTAACAGGAAAGTTCAATTAATTCTTAATTTGCCTCTTGTTATTGTTCCCTCTTGAAGCAATTACGTACGCCTTGAACTCACATGCTGTCACACCCGAAAATGCGATGCGGATGGCGCGGAGGTAAAGAAAAAGAGAGAATCGGCCCACACGACAAGGACCGATTTCTGAGGAGTCGCCACCAAAATTTTAAGGGAAATTTTGGAAAATCGAAACAAAAAACAAAAAGGACAAGAATGGTCTGTGAATCAGAGTTGGGTTTAAGAGTACGATTGTGAGTGGGGAAGGCGTTAGGCACCCCACAACACCCGTTCCTAAGAACGGTTATCTTAGGTTGATCATGCAATTTTTATGGCTTTTAAAAATTATTTTAATTACCCTTTTATCATTCACATGCAAAAATAAGGATAGAGAAGAATTTAAGAAGATTTGCAAAATTTGGACAATAGAATAAGAAAAATAATTTTACTTAGAAATTAAGGGGTTTTAGAGAAAAAATGAGGAAAATAAATTTAAGAAAATAAATTAAAAAATAAAAAAAATAAATTAAATTAGGATTGAAGATATTTAAGCAAAATGAGGAAAAATAATTAAGAAAATAAATTGAGAAACATTTATTAAATTAAGGGAAAAAACACTAAATAAAATCAGAAAATATTTATTTATTTACAAAGGCGGACTTGGAAAAATAAATTGGTAAATATTTATTAAATTAAAAGAAAAATACCAAATAAATCAGAAAATACTTATTTATTTACAAAGGCGGACTTGGAAAAATAAATTGGTAAATATTTATTAAATTAAGAGAAAAAACACCAAATAAATAAAAAATACTTATTTATTTACAAAGGCCGACTTGGAAAAATAAATTGGTAAATATTTATTAAATTAAGAGAAAAAACACCAAATAAATCAGAAAATACTTATTTATTTACAAAGGCGGACTTGAAAAAATAAATTGGTAAATATTTATTAAATTAAGAGAAAAAACACCAAATAAATCAGAAAATACTTATTTATTTACAAAGGCGGACTTGGAAAAATAAATTGGTAAATATTTATTAAATTAAGAGAAAAAACACCAAATAAATAAGAAAATATTTATTTATTTACAAAGGCGGACTTGAAAAAATAAATTGGTAAATATTTATTAAATTAAGAGAAAAAAATACTAAATAAATCAGAAAATACTTATTTATTTACAAAAGCGAACTTGAAAAAATAAATTGGTAAATATTTATTAAATTAAGAGAAAAAAATACCAAATAAATCAGAAAATATTTATTTATTTACAAAGGCGGACTTGGAAAAATAAATTGGTAAATATTTATTAAATTAAGAGAAAAAACACCAAATAAATAAGAAAATATTTATTTATTTACAAAGGCGGACTTGAAAAAATAAATTGGTAAATATTTATTAAATTAAGAGAAAAAAATACTAAATAAATCAGAAAATACTTATTTATTTACAAAAGCGAACTTGAAAAAATAAATTAGTAAATATTTATTAAATTAAGAGAAAAAAATACCAAATAAATCAGAAAATATTTATTTATTTACAAATGCGGACTTGGAAAAATAAATTGGTAAATATTTATTAAATTAAGAGAAAAAACACCAAATAAATCAAAAAATATTTATTTATTTACAAAGGTGGACTTGACCCAGGATCAGAGCCTAGGACCTACGTACCCTGCAATGGGGATCAAAGTCCACGTAGTTCGGGCTAAAAATGCGTGTCACTAGGTTGATATTTTTTTATTATACATATTCTTTGAAAAGAGAGGTTTAGAGAAAATAATTTATCTTTCCACAAAGAAAATAATTTTTAGAATTGGTTAGTATGTTTTAATTTGTAAAAGACAGATTAATTTCCATTATTTACCCTTTTCATTTATTTATACTTTTTTTGGTTAAATTTATTCCTAAAAGGGAATATATGTTTCTCCTCAATTTAGAAAATATGGTTAAAATTATTTGTGATTTTGAACATTTTATTTTGATTTGAAAAGTAAATATTTGAAAACAATTTTATTTTTACAATATAAAATTAATTGGATTATGTGGCGACTTTATCACTCACAATATACCCATTGATACCTAAATGTCCATGGTGGTGCCACTCGAGACAAAAGGTATAAAGAGGTTCGAAACAAATAAATCTTTTTGTACCAATTATTTTTATTTCTTTTTTTTCCTTCTTTTTTTTAAATAATAAAATAAAATACATAAGATCCTTTTAACACATGTTTAATAAGAATGGATTCAAAAATGTGATTATTACATGTGTTTTGAAGAAGAATAATCAGCATATGAGATGACTTTATCACTCCCAAGTTACTGATCATTATTTAAATAACCATGGTGTCACCACTCGAGACAAGTAAGTGAAAAGGATACAAATTTGAATGAAATAAATAATTTTTAAATGATTTCTATTTATTTATTTCGAATTATGAGATAAAAATGTAATTGGAGAATACCCCTCTTTTTTTTTAACGGGCAATTTTTGTTAAAATGGTTTTTATTTCCTTATTTCGAATTATAAAATGCAATCACAAAATCCTCTTTTTTTTATGATAAAAAAAAGAAGAAAAAGAAAATAAAATTGGAAAAGCAAAATAACATTTTTCTTTTGGGTAGATTATTTTTACTTTCTTAAAAACGAAGAGGTTATTGGAATTCTAATTTTCACAAAAACGGCCCAACACAGTCGCATGGATATGACATTCAGCAGGCAAAGTACATGGGCCCACTTTCAATCCCTAGGTAAAGTACCTAGGCCCAATTTCACTCACCCAAATCCAGACATACAACTTCAATCACTCAAATCCAAACACAGGCTACACATGTTCAAGGACCATAAAAGAGAAAATTGATCGAAAACTAGTAGGGTTTAGACCCAAAACTCATGAGCCCAAATAGCATCAATATCACCATATCGAGTGCCTTTTCTGAACCAAGTGCCATTCAAACACATGTCACAGACCCCAATCAAGATATCATGTTGATGGAATCCGAATTCAGGAGCCTCACTGAGATTATGAACCAGTAACATGCTTTCTTTATAGGGAAGAGAGGAAAATCAGAAATAAGTTCATATGAATCCTCTTGACATCATTTCTAGAAAGTTAAAACAAAAGGAATAAGACTCAATGAATCCCGAAAAGAGGTACAAATTTGTTCACAGCACTTTTGACGAGCTAGACATACAACCCATAATCTAAAAAGAAATTTCAGTCTCTGGGAAGCAAACCAGTATGCACAACCATGTATATTTTGGACAGCCAACATTCATTCGTAGATTGAATCAAAGTCATGACAAAAAAACTCAGAATTGAAATGAATGTTACCAATTGCAGTCCTTAGTTCACCGGTGATGATGGTTATGCTACCCCTTCGGATCCCCTCTCCCTTCTCCTTCTCCGGTGTACTCCTCAGGTTTGCTCAGCACCAAAATTCTCTCTCTGTTTCTCTCGTGGTCTCTTCTGGGCTCACGGTTCCGGCTGCCTCTTCTCTTCCAGCCCCCCTGGTGCTCACAGCTATGCCCTTTTTATAGCATTTTGCGAGTGGAAAGAAAGGTGCCTTCGAGCGCGTGGTTACCTTTCCTGCCTTGCTTCCGTGCGCCGGTGGCACTACTTCTCTGACAAAACAGGGGCGGCTCTCTCTATTTCCTTCCTGTTTTCAGCTTTTTGCCCGAGCCCCTTGCCTTTCTCTACTTCTTGCTCTTCGCGTGCACAGCCTCCTCTGGTTTTTTCATCGGTCAACGCCTCTGCTCCCCCTGCTTTGCTTGTACTCAGACTACTCCTGATCTTCGGTCAGCCTCTTCTCAGATCTCGTGGCTCCCCTCTTTCTTTTTTTCTCTGGCGTGCTCCTTCTTTTTTCTCTACTCTGTCTCTAGCGGCCGTCCCTCGGTTTCTTGCTCCCTTGGTTCCTTTCCTCCTAGCCTCTCTAGCTCCCTCTATGTCTTGTTCCCTCGGTTGCCTGTTCCCTCTGCCCTGCTCCCTCGTGTCTCTGCTCCCGCGGCTGTCCGTCCAACGTACTTCCCCTCCTCTCGTCTCAGCTCCCTCCGTTCTTAGGGCTGTGCCCTTAACCTGTCGACGAGCCCTCACTTGGGCTCGTGACGTGTTTGGACTGAAATGCTTCAGCCCAAATATTTTATTACTTTTTTTTTTTTTGAGTTTTTACTTTTTTTTTAGATTTCAGTTTTAATTAATAATTTTTTTTTAATTTCTTTGTCTCGTTTTCTTTTCTTTTTCCTTATCTTTATTTAAATTTCAGATGTCAAATTCTAGAAAGATAAAGTTATTAATTTTCCTGCTTAAAAGAGAATTTTGTTTTTACTTTTTTTTTTCATTTATTATTATTATTTTTTTTAATGCCTGGACAAAATAGGGTGTTCACACATGCATTTATACACACAACAATTATATTACAACAAGTTTATTTAATATTATTGCAATTACGTACGTAGGAATATATAACCTGTAATTACAAAGCTAAGACCAACTTTAATTAATTGGAGCTCTGTGCATGGAACATGGTACTCAAGAAACAAAAAGCACTGATTTTCCATTAAAACAACCCAGAGTAGTTCTACAGGCGAGAGACAAAAGAATAGGAAAATATAAGATCAAAGCAATATTTGTTGTTTGGATTTTGGTTTTCTTTCCGATGAAGGAGAAGGTGGGTTTGGTTTGAGATGCTTGTCAATGATGAGAGATGTGAGCAGAAGAAATAAAGCAAATTTTTCAGATTGATACGTAAGAAATGGGTTTGAAAGTGAGATAATAATTGAGGGGATCAACGAAAGTAACAGCTGCACATTTCTTTCCTAATAATAATAATAATTATTATTTCTTTAAGGTGTGGAGGATATATAGGAATAGGAGCATGTATCATGTGTGATGGAAAGCGGAAGGAAAGCTGGAAAATATATAAAGTGCAAAGGGCCGAAGGAGAACTAACGAAATTAATTACAAGTGCCATAAAAAACATGTTTGTTTTTGCTCATACTTTTTGCAAGATCACCGAAAGTCCTCTGCGTCCTTAGCTACAAGCTGCTGTCCAGCAACCCCTGTCCCGCCAAATCCTCTCAATTCCACTCTTTTTCACGATAAGGTTGTTGTTGTTACTTTGTTGTCTGCCTTTTTTTGTTCTTTCAGTATTTACCTTTCTTATATATAAGAAATGACACACTTGTTTAATTTAATTATAATAAATGCGTATATAATTTATAAAAAATTATACTATTGATAAGTCATAAATATTATTATTTATCTAAGTGTTTGGACTAAAATCGAATTAGGCGTTATCCAATACCTATATTGGACTAAGTGCTTACTATCTTTAATAATTCAAAAATTTAATAGGATCTGCTTTGACTATAAGTTAAGTATCTAGTTGAATTACCTTTTTATAAAATGTCTGTTAGAATAATCATATTTTATAAAAATAAAGTTTAGAGATATAACGTTAATCATGGAATATAAGGTTATGTCATGAAGAGCTCACTTCTATCATGAGATTATTTCTATAAATTTAGAAATGGAAAAATTGAAGATATATATAATTAGACTCATACGAAGTGAAGTTCTAAGTTTTAGAATTATTTTCACTACTCTAATTCTCTATTTTCATCTTTATGATTATTGTACACATTGTGCACAACTTCCTATTTCAATGCAATTTTTCTTTATATTTAGAGGAATTATGATAAAGAAATTGGAGTTTTTCCAATTGTTCATATGTAAGTCAACTTTTTTTTTTCATCGAAACTCTAACATCTGACATACTTAATTTATTATTTTGCCTTTTTGCAAAATTATGTTTGATAGAAGAGAGCCAACACTTAGATTTCTTACAAAATAAAGATCCACACTCTAATTAATAGTAATTAGTAATTAATAATCAATAATTTGATAAATTTGAAGTAAAAAAATTGGTTAAAATCATTGGATTTTTAAAAAATTATCATTACATTTTAAGATTATAGATTAAAAATCCAGTTTAGTACTATTTCATCCATCTTAGTACTATCTTTGACTTTTATTATATATTAAGAAATATAATATAATTTATTTTATATTTCTTAACATATCTTTTAATAATTAAATAGATAGATAAAAAGAGCTATTAATATTATATTTGTTTAAGAGAATATAGAAGTGCATAATTGAAAGAAATTAATTAATATTATTTTAAAATTTAAAAGTGATAGATAAATAAAAAGAAAATTTTTTTTAAAAGTGATAAATGAAAACAAATAAAGAAAGTGCCTCTTTTAGTCGCTGGGCAACATAATTCTTTTGATTATTCTAAAAGGGATAAAAATAAAAAAAATAAATATGATATAAATTTTATAAATATTTTGAATGCCTTGATTCTTATAAATGACCTGTAACAATTTGGAATGGAGAGAATAATTACTAATAGACAGTAACGTAATGAATTTCACTTAAAATTTTTAATAAGATTAACATTTAAAAGATAATGATAAGCATATTTAAACAACAAATTCATTATTTGAGCTCTAAATAAATCAGATTGGTCCAAATAAAAAAAAAATCAGGGTTGATTTCATCAAAGCGTGTGAACCGGACTATGCCAGCGTTTTCTGCCTGCTTCCCTGATCCTCGTCTTTCTCCAATTCTTTACTTTGACTTATTACCTTCTCTCTACTCTTTTTTAGGGTTCTTTTCTTCTTTGCCTTCCTCCTCTTCTCCTTCATCAAAGCCTCCTTCACTGTGTGGCCATCCATGGATAATTTCACCTCTTCTTCTTCTTCTTCTCTTCTTCCTCCTCCTCCTCCTTCCCCTCCACCTCTATCCGACATTTTACCCACATCGGCTTCATCCTCTTCTGCAGCTTTCGACGATGATTCCGAGGACTCCTGCAGTATTTGTCTAGAGCCCTTCAGCACCGATGACCCGGCTACTGTATGATCGGAACTTTTTTTTAAAAATTTATTTACTTTACTTTTTCTATTTTTAGTTTGTGCATTCGGGTTTTCTTAGCGTTATGCACACTTTAAGGAGCGACCTTTTTCCCTTGGACTTACTAATTGGGTCGTTTTGGATATTCGCTTCCTTTGGAAGCAGGATCAGCCTATGTTCAAGTCATAATTTTGCTGCATTTTATTCGTTTGTGGGCATAAGATTTTCGCTGTCACATTGTTCTAATCTTCTTTAGTATTCCGTATTGAAGGATGATCGGCTTTGTAATTCTGTTCAGTTCTCTATACCTTAGTTTAAGAGATTGATCTACTCGGGAATTTTGATATGTTTCCACCTTGATGCTCATTTTGTGAAATTAGGGTCATTTTGTTGGGGAGAAACCTAATGAAAAATGCACTTTTTATTTTATTATTTTTTAAGATATCTGTATGGATCAGTGTGTGTCAGTCATCACTAATACAAATCCTGTTAATTATATAAGCAGAATGAGGAATGACTTATATTGAAGCAACCAAGAAATATATATTTCATTTGCATGTTCTGTCTTCTGAATATATGCTTGTTTGCTGAAGAAAATTTAATAGTTTTTCTATTTCTTACATCAGTTAATTTAACATCTGGATCTAGATCCGTGTGTGGATTCAGATTGTGGAATCCTTCTGCACTGAATGAGAAACTATTCGGTATTCACATTGAAGCAACCAGAAACAAATGAATAGTTCATGTGTTTTCTTGCAATTATATGCACATTTGCAGAAGACAGTTGTGCTATTTTCTCTTTTTCTTGTATTACTTAAATTTGACATCTGGATTGTGATGGTTATACGAGAATTCAGATTGTTGAATCACGTGAGGAATAATTTCATCACGTTAATATGGTTCCTAATTTCCTATCTATATTTATGTGTAAACTTCGATAGCTATTTGTCTGGTGCTGTCAAATAAACCATGCTTTATGCATGGATAAGTTACATCCTGTGGATTTCCAAAAGAATATTTGCAATGGAGAAAACTTAGGTGCAGTTTAATGGTATTTGGGAAGTGGAATTTTCACAGCATAGCAGTACATGATTGAGCCTTTTAGTAAACTTCTCTACAATCCACACATCATAGGTTTATTGGAAAACCTCGTAGCGAACACTTAAGGAACTTTACCCTAGTCTAGTCCACTTGCAGTCTGTAGATATTAATGTGTTAATTTAAATGTTGAATATATTATTGACATGCTTCTTTCAAATTTCCAGATAACAAATTGCAAACATGAATATCATCTGCACTGTATTCTTGAATGGTAAGCCTGATTGCTCTGTAGTTAGATTATGTTGGTTACTTGGTTATTAGTATATTTAACTGGATCTGTGCTTTTCACGCTCATAGACAATGATGTAATAGGCTGCTTCTAACACAATACTTTCTTTTCTTTAGGTCTCAAAGAAGCAAAGAGTGCCCAATCTGTTGGCAGTTACTTGTCTTGAAAGACCCTGCCAAGTATATTTTTTCTCTTGGAAAATTTCTGTCTCTTTCTTAAATGTCTTGTGTTGGTATGGCTTTTGATTTTCCTTAATCACCAATCTTGTAGCCAAGAACTTCTAGCTGCAGTGGAAGCTGAAAAACGCTTAAGGTCAAGAAGCTCATATTCATCTGCATTCCAATATTCTCATATCCCCATTGAACGGCTTAGTGCTGAACATGTAAGTGATATTTCCAAGATTCCAAAGTGTTATGAATCTGTTTTCATATTCAATATTTATTTGTACTTATTAACGTAATAAAATATCAGTTTATTGGATTGAAGGAAAGTATAAGATCTTTCATTGATTAGAAGCTCTATGTACAACTGCAGGATGATTCTTGTTCAGATGACTCTGATTTTGATGAACAAATTATGCAGCACCTAGTTGCTGCTGCAAGTAGAGCACATTATGTTCGCAGAAGGGAAATGCAAAGGTCATCTGGAGTAGGTCCATCTCAGATTCCTGTGGTTGACTCTTCTATGCAAGTGTCTGGGATGCAATCAGTGCTTACAACTTCACCTTCTGGAGGTAGTTCACCAATTTCTCGTAGGGTTTCTGCTGCAGACATTCAACCTCCACCATCTGCCCCTTCCTCTGTTGAACCAATTACAAGAAATTGCCCTCCTGAAACTGATGTCCCTTTCAAAGCCAGGTATTGATTGTATCAAACTTTGGATATAAATTATATAGCAGTGGCATAAGTTCTTTATCGGGAGGTTTGTGGCATGTCCTGGAGCATTCTGCTTTTGATTATTCTTATGTTAACTATCTCTTGGGTTGTATTAGAGTTCTTTATAGCCAGCCACCATCTGAGAGTGTGAGAAGACTGAACACTTCTGAGATGTTCTCCTTCCCCGAGTCCATCAAATCCAAATTTTCTGCTGCTTCTGCCAGGTAAACAAGTTTGTACATTTAGCCGCATATGCTTCTATGATTATCCCACTGATAAATGCTGTTTTATATTAAAATCTTGAACCAGATATAAGGAATCTATTTCAAAAAGTACACGTGGCCTTAAAGAGAAGTTACTTGCTCGTAATGCTTCAGTAAAAGAGCTGAGTAAAGGTGTTCAGCGTGAGATGAATGCTGGCATTGCTGGTGTTGCACGAATGATTGAGCGCCTTGATCTTGCTTCAAAACGAGCTACTGCTTCTCCTCCATTGCCTTGCTTCTCTGAGGGAACTTCTGGCTTCCCCTTAAAAGGAAAGACCGTCCAAGAAAATGGTAGTGGACAGTCTCTTGACTCTACTTTTAAGGAAGAGAGTGGAGTTGTCATGCATGATGTTAGTTCAGGTGCACCTGCACAGGTTTCCAGCATGGCTGTTAGTCCAGTAGAATCTCCTCACCCCCGTGTTCAGGTTAATCCATCCATCTAATCCCCCGGTTTCTTTTTTTCTTTTTTTGAGAATTATGTTACGTCTTGAGTTTCTTGAAAGTTGGCTGATTCTTTCCGTGTATTCTCAATTAACATCCAGAGTGGAGATGATGCGGTGAGGACATAGGTTGGCTAGTATGTCATCTCACTTGTCCAAGAAGAAGCATGCAGTGCAAGTGATGACTTTGTAAACCAATCTACCTGTTGGTATATGCATCCGGCATTGTTATCACTGATTAATGAAGTTTAAGAATTATAAACAGTTTGCAGAGCCAGAGGCCAGAGCTTTCTCCACGAGGGAGATTATTTAATGAACCTATCACAATAGTATAGACATGCATGGATATGTATGAAGCATTCGTGTTCTGCCATTGTTTGTAGTTTGCTTTACATGCTGGTACATTATTTAGTTCAAATAATACTGAGGTTATCTGATTCTCCTCCCAAATCTGCTAATCTAGCAACTTAATGAGACGAATATAATATTGCTTTCTTGTAAAATCTTCTTAAGGTTGAAAGCTCTTACCAACCTGAAACGGTTTTCTTGTACCTCCATCTACTACTGAAGATGTGGAAGAAACTAACAAATGGTTAATGATAAGGACAAGAAGTTAGATTTGTTAGTGAGATAATAGTCATATCCTATTTTTTCTCATTGCCATTCAAGAACTTTGAATCAACATATTCTGGTTTGATTCCTATAGAGTATTCCTGACTCCTTTAGCATAAAGCTACAAGTTCCTGAAGAAATTGCAAGATGAATCTAGTTTACGAAAGATGTAGATTAATTAAGTACATGATGAATGAACATATAAATATGTACATGTTTCAAACTTCCAATGAAACTCAGGATCAACTCACCCTGCTAGGAGGTGACTGTTGATCAGTGGGAGTGCTCATTTATTTGTAAGGAAGGAATATCACCAATTAGGTTTAACTATTGAACATTATTGCACCTACAAGGGGTTGGCAGTGTCCGGTTCCCCATAAGATGAAGATGGGTTGCATGACTTCTTGCAAGTTGTGTTGAAATGAACTTGAAAATTGCATGAGCAATGATATTATTTTCAAAACAAAAGAACGTGTCCCTTAAAGATATAACTGATGTGATGCAGGAAAGTGATTCGACAATGCGTTTAAAACGGAATGCAGAAGTTATATATGATTGATTTTTTCAGTAGTAGTGCGTATTTTCCAAATTAGTTTTTTGTGATATAAAGTAATCAATGCATTTATAAGGCAATAAAGAATTTGGTTAGATAAATATAAGGATCAAAATAACAGTATTTCATTATTATTATCTATTCGAATGTCCGGTATGGTATGGCGTTATTAAAACTATACCAATCCCCTACTGCTACCCTCCCATCAGTGAACATTGATTGTGTCGTTGAGAAAATGATGTTTCCTTTCCTGTAACGAAAAAGATGATAGATTTTTGTGGGCGTCAGCCTCAAACAAATCAGCTTGCAGGAGAAAGAAAAATATGGAACAGAGTAATAGATAAGAGGGACGACATGAAAAATATAATTAACTTTTATATGCGATATCATAAAATTTCAAGGAAAGTGAAAAGATAAATAATAATAATAATAATAATAATAATAATAATAGAGATTAGACGGCAACTATTATAGGACATTACTAAACATCAAGTCTTAGTATTGTTGGGGAAAGATTATAGGGAGGAATATAATAAGTTTAAAATATGAGATCGTAAATTTATTGTTTTATTGCTCAAAGAAGATTTATAATTGTTGGCAAACAAAAAAAGAAGATTTATAATTAGTTATTTAATAGAATGAACACTACATGCTATGGTAAAGGAAAATAAAAAATAAAAAAACCTGCAGAGTTGGGTAAAGTGTGGAACCAGAATAATTGGCAATTCAATGATTAGGCAACCCCAAAAGTTATGCTTGAAGTCATAGTCGTAGCTTGGCAACGATGCATAGCTGAGTCAGTCGACTGCAGGAATGCATGAAAAGAAAAATACTAATTTCTTAATCCCTCTCTTTCTGCTTGTCACGCACAAAAGCAAATTGCTCTAAAGTTTCACTTTGTATTTTTTGTCAGAGACAGTTTGAAAATTAGAATCTCACCTTGGATGAGAGTAAAATTTATGGAGTGAATATAAGGGAGAGAAGATAAAATATATTAAAAATAATTATTGAGAAAAAATATTAAGAAGATTTAAATATTATTTATTTAATATTTAAAGCACTTAGCATTTCTTGATATTAATATTTTTAATTAATTATTTTTTTTAAAAAATAGAATTTCAAATAACAATGTTCTGAAACGGTACATTTTAAAACACGTTATTTGATATTTTATTTTAATTTGATAATAATGTTTCAAATACAATGTTCAGAAACGAATAGATTCATTAACAACGTTTCAATTTTCTGTTTCCCACTATTATAAAAAAATCAGACTAGAGACTAAAAAAATCACTCACATTCTCTTTTCTTACTTATAATTTCTCTGTTTCATTCTGTGTTTCAAGATATCTGACATTGCTGTCAGATATCTTTGGTACATAAAATAACTCCTAGGAATGATTTATTGAATCCCTGCAACAAACTTATTAGAGATGAATAACCTTAAGATCAGTGTGTTATTATAGGTTTCAGTTGTTTTCATATACTCTTTCTAACATTTTTCTTAATTTATTATAACTACGTAGTTCTGTATTGCTTGCAATTCATTCCGACTTGCAAGCGAATGAAATGTCCCTTTATATTTGGCAGCCCTATCTTGTTAGAGATTAGATTAAAATCTCACTTACTTAGTAGTCATACTGTATATATATATATATATATATATATCTTCCATCTTCAAATACAAGCCTGACATGATAGAAGGCGAACAGAACGAGGCTGTACGGTGAAAAGAAAGGAAGAAAAGGCAAATTTTTAACAAGAATCAACAATAATATTATTGAGTAATCCAATCCAGGACAAGCTTATCGCTGAAACAATACCTAGATACTTATGTAGTCAAACTGTAAAATCATACTTGTCCACATTTTGGAAAGTCACAAAACCTTAAGAT
The DNA here is from genome assembly GCA_026686845.1 of Adenanthera pavonina. NCBI lineage: Eukaryota > Viridiplantae > Streptophyta > Magnoliopsida > Fabales > Fabaceae > Adenanthera > Adenanthera pavonina. The sequence continues at coordinate 8,040,612 of JAIVEN010000026.1, read as the reverse complement.
GACCCTTCCTACACGAATACACTTGGCAGCAGAGTACATATAATATGGCTTTCCCATTTACATAATCAATAAACACCTATATATATATATATTATCAATCGCCTAAACAATACCATAATTTATTGCCTAGAGACTAAAGAATCAGACCCATAATAAATAATTAGCTAACCTTAATAAAGGAATATAAATACTTAGAATCTATCAGACTGTTCTGTTTTGTTCGGGAGGCAGATCTATCCTTGTCAGCCATTTCTGGATCTGAAAGAATAACTGTTGTTAGGGGCTTGAGAAACCATTCTTGTATCTTCAGACTGCTTCTGAGGTTTTGGATATGAACCAGATCTTGCTCTTCGGTGCCTCCTTCTTGGCTGTGTGGACTGAGGGATAAACACTCCTGTCCCTTTGCTTGCTGTTCTCACACCCTGCTCGTACACTATTACTGACAGAGGAGGAGGGTGGATTGTTGCTCCAGAGAAGACCTGAAGATGAAGAAGAAGGCAAAGAGTTTTGGCATGTTCAGGTTAATTATACATAGATTTTAAGTTAAGTTGAGCTTAAATTACGTAGATGGAAAGAGAAGAAGAACCTAACCGGGAGGGGTTCAGGAGGGCAACAAGCAAGAGGGTCTGGCTCATCTTCATCCATTATAAGAAGAGAAATCTGCTTGCTCAAGTCAGCAAAAAAGAGATCATCTTCTAGTTCCACGGCAACATCCATAACCTCCAGTATTTCCGGTGAGAAGTGCAAAAGGATACAAGTAAGGAGAAAACTAAAGCGTAAAAGTTGAGAAGAGCTTTTTATAAAGGGCAAAAGGGGGAGTGGGAGGATGGGGGTGAGTTATAAGGTGAATGGGCATGTGGGTTGGTGGGGCCATATGGTCACAGTTGGCCAATCTGGCTAAGACCCACAAGAATCATGGAGGTGTGTTGTGTTGGGATAATTATCCTTTTGAAACTTAAGGACATGACAACAGTAGCCAACAGCCCATATCCAGAAATCTAGTCTAGGATAGACTCAATCTCTACCCTACTTGGCTGTGAATTGTGATTGTGAAAAGCTCTCTCTCTCTCTCATCTCCAAGAACGGTAAAACGCAAAGTTATATGGTTCATAATGATTTTAGTCCTAACTTGTGTGCATATGGAATGCAAGTATCAACACATAACATATTTTTGAAACACAGGGTCCTTATCTGAAGTTTATATCTTTCTGGTGATCGCTCGGTTCGCGGTTAAGATTGAACCAGCAGGATATAAGTCCATTTTGGGACTCATAGTGGGATCTGCATGTTGAGCAACTTGTTGCAAGTGGAGCCCCACTACAGTAATTGTGATTATTCACTTCAGGGGTTGATTTTTATTGATGAGACAATTTTAGTTTGGTATATTCAAAATAAGTGAGTTAACGTTGTTATTTTCATAATTAATTAATTATAATCGTAATTATGTGAAGAAGTTATTAATGATAAAAAATTAATAAAAAATGTCTTTTATATATATTCATAATTATAATTAACTTATTTATATTATTGTACTCCATTATAAATCTGTCTAAAAGATTTTGTACCAGAAACAGGTGAACGTCAACTCAGAATAGCGTGCGTGTCAGTCGTCAAAAAGTACCTTAGACCTTCAACTTTGAAAAAATGGGATTTGCCGAAAAAAAAAAGGGAGAGACTTGTATTGGATTCCTAGTGACTTTGCCCCATTGGAATCTTCAACGAGGGTTAGTTAATAAAGGATACAGCTCCGGGCCCAAAAAAAAAACAAAAAAGGATATGACTCATTTGAATTTGGTGGCCGTGAATTTTTGTGGACGTTATTAGTTATGAAAAAATGAAGAAAAAATATATATCTTAATATAAAATCATAATATTCGCAAATTATAAATAATACTGCTCTTTATATAAGGCTTCATACAATATATGAAGTCATCATCTAACTTTTATAAATTAAACAAAAAATCAGTAAAAAGAATTAAACATAACCTAACCAAACTTTCTGACATGAAATTCAAAAGATTCAATCTCTTAGTAATAAATTTTGATTTTTCATTTGAAAAGATGACAATTAAATATGTAAGTTGAGAATATTTCTGTTAAAATATTTGATTTTATTTTTAAAAAATTCTAAGATAAAAAAATTAAATTTAAAATTACAGATTGTAATTTTCTATACAATTTACGTTTTTTAAATCAACACATCTTTTAAAATATTTTGTTAATTTAGAATTATTAATTTAACTCAGAAATTCAAATCATAATTTTTTTTCTTTAGTTAAGAAATAAAATTGTAACTTACATAATATCTCTAGTCTTTATCAACAAAGGTAGCCCTAGGATTTTTGTGAATGAGCGCATTAATTCTGGCTGATCCGACAAGAGAACAGAACACAGTGGCCAACTTAGGGCCCGTTTGGCTAACTTTAGCGTCAGTTTAACAGTACACATTACATTAATGAATTCCACTTTTGCGTACACAAGTGAGCAACTCTATCCACTAGTTACCCAGAATTATTTAATTCTCTTGACCCACACTGGCTCCTAAGAGCAAAGCTTCAAACTCGTTGGCTAATTCTACACTCTCTCATAAATCAGTTCAAAACATGAATCTTCCCTCAATTCTAGTGTTCGGATTATTCATTGCCAAGTCATAATTGCACGTGCATACTTCTCTACCACTTGCTTGATCTGTATATCTGAACTGTGTTCATAAATCATAATATGACTTCCAAATATATACTATTTTATATACTGATCTTAACATGTTAGTATGTCTCTTCATAATTGGTTTTATATACCGATCTTATATATTGAAACTACCTAGGAATTTCTCATTGAAACCTTCTGTACACAAAGCTTCATGAGTCCATGCAGAATAATTTAAAGGCTTTCTCTGTGAAGGAATGGAGTTAGTGGCTGTTGGGAGCTTTCCTTGACTCGGAAGTTTCATATCCTAGGAACAATGCATAAAGCAGCTCATTCCAAGCATCTGGTACTCCAGGTAAGCACCAGTGGCTGCAATCTTGGCGATGGATTGGTGCAGGGCCCACATTAGGACCAAGATAATAGAGAGATGAATGCCCATCTTTTCTATGAGCAGTCATGCGGGTTACATTCAGGACCTTCAATTTTGATGTTGCAGAGGTGCTTAAGTATTCTGATAACACAGCATTTGCCATTTTGAACCGAGACCAGTTATCACCTGGGACCAATGAGGTGCCAAGCTCTGGTAGTGTCTCCAAATGACAGTGTCCTCCATGTCTCCAATCTCCACCTCTGTATGACCCATATTGGAGCAATTTAGTTTCTTAAGATGGAAATATGTTAATATATCACTCACTTAAGACAAAAATTTTTTCTACCTAAAAAAAAAAACAAAAAGAAAAGAAAATTTTCAGTGAAAGGGTGTGGTGGAGATATAGAAGAGTGTTGGCCAAGGGCACACAAGGCCATGGAGGAAAATATGAAAATGCTTTAAATCTGTACGAGTTTTCACCACAAATGAAAGCTTCTTAGTGCAAAATCAGCATTAGTTGTTTCACAAAGAGAGTTGTTAGAACAATGATATCCAGAAATAATCAAAATTATTTGATTTAAGTTGCATACAGGACATTGGCTAATGTATGCCCTAGAGTAGTGAACAAGAGATTCATGGAATATAAATTACAGGAACAGCAGACTTCCCAGGTTATCTTTAAGGGTGAAGCATGAGGTCCTTGATCTCGGACAGGCGTTTTGTCCTCTAACAGGTTATCATAAATTCAGTTCATAAATGGTGCTATAAGCTTAGGAAACCTGACGCCATTATTCATTTAAAAGTCACACAGGTTCAATCTTTGTGAGAACCCAGGCCAAGAAATATAAACATTCGGATCAAACAGCATTGGATAATCAATATTCAGAGTTCAAATTTAAAGATGATACCACAACAGTGATACAAGCTAAGGACAGCAATGACAAAAGAAAGATGCAAGGAAAGTTGAGTCATTGTAACAAACCTGAAATGCACTGGGGCAAAAGTACGAAAGAAAACCTGGGTCTTGCTGGAATTTACTGCACCATGCACCCAGTTCACCACAGTCTGAATTGACCTCTTGTATGCATCTTCCACTCTCATTTTTATCTTTACTTCCTTTCCTTCTTGAAAATAACAACCACTGCCAAATGACAGAGAGTATAACTTTTGACAGAAATAGAATATAAGTGCAAAGAAGGACCCTTCACCCTAGCTTATAACATAAGGAGTATCCTAATCACTACCTCTTCATATTGCATTTCATCCTCCATTTACATGTGATAGAATCCAAATTTCCAATCAAACACAGAAAGGAAGAAAAAAAAAAAGCAAAAGGACATTCTCTCGCATGTGCCCATTTTAGCACTTTCTTGTAGTACTTCCTATCATTATTCCACAATTATCAGATTCATACAATTGTTAAATCCTCTTTCATTACTTGCAGATTTATAATTCCACTAAACGGTCACAAATATCACTATTCAGAGAAGGATAAACAAAGGATCTTCAAGACCCCATTAAGTGGTCAACAATCATGCAGTTCACTAATAACAAACAAGAGGCTACCTTTTACAAGGTTGACACTTTAAAGTCCACCTAATAGTAGGATGTCATTAAGGTGTTTAGTATAACGTTATCTAATTAGTTATGCTAGCTTGCATGATAAGGTATAATATACCATCGAATAAGATACTATAATAGTAGGATGTCATGATACTAATGCTAGGACCGATAATTAGTCTAAGATATGCATGTTTGATTCTACATATTAATCATTGTTACTCACTTCTTGAAATTTTAGTGGTATCTTAGATCCCAATGACATATATCATGGTTTTTCGAAGTGGCACTATTATGTGACAGCATACCAAATGCTATCATCCAATCTTGATATCAACATGCCATAGTATACGAGATAATAGGATCAACATCACATTACACCAAACACCTATTCACAGCCCGTTTGGTTCGATTACAGGAGGGGCATGTAAAAGTAATGGGTTTCACATTACCTGTCTAATAACGTTTGGTTGGCGATGTGAAGATTACATGTGTAATGCTGATTATTTAAATTCATGTAATAGACAACGCTTCTCAAAAGTTGAGCCTTGGGCAGTACATGCATGTAACAGAGATAAAATAACTATATTACTCAAACGAAAACAAATTATTCCCATTCACATTTGTTTAAAACCTATTAACCTCGTGTTTGTGTTTACTTAAATAAAAAAAATACATCTATTTTCCATACCCCGATTATCTACTAAACAAACCCACATTAATTACTATCCCATCACATTACATTACCCTCATGTAATTAAACCAAACGGACCCTTAATGTATGTATTGAGGATTGATTTACCCTCTTATGATTTTCTCGTAATTCCACCAATGCCCTGTGTTTAGAACCAGCACATCTGCATCTCTCCACTTGAAAGAGTTCCAGTCCATTTTATCCAGCCTGAGGGTTGTCTTGATCTTTCGAGGAGCTCCAGAAGGACGTCGACTCTGCAGTACAAGAAATGGAGCTCTGTAGTATTCCACACTGCAGTTAAAATCCCTGAATTTGAACACCAAGAACCCCTTGTGCTTTGTAATTGGGCTGCCATTCACTTCATAGATAGATTCCTTGTTGGCAACTCCAGTAGAAAGCATGCACAAGAGTGACTCCCATTGGTTTCTCCCAATTGAATCCCCAGCAAACACTAGGCGTTTGTTTTGCAATTTTTCCAACATCAGTGTTGCATTAAATCTGTTCATATCAAAAAGAAAAAAAGAAGAAAAAATGGAAAGCTGTTAGTTCACTTCCTTTTGCATTAAATTTGAAAATTACAATACAAGCTACAATAGATGAAACAAATATATAGTACAATAAAGCAACACTAGAATAGCTCTACAGGGAGAAAATTAGTCTTCAACTTAACATTTGTAAAACATAATATTAATAAGTAGGCTAATGAGTATGAATAAGTTATTGAATTCACCAACAAAATACGAGATATTATGAACACAAACCTGCAGCATTCTGGAAAACTGAATGGAACATAAATGAGTTAAAAGAGCAATGGATCGAAGTAGAAATGACAAAAGACAATGTGTAAAAAGAATTTGCCTTCACCCCCCTATAGTTCAAGACAAAAACTAAAAGGCACGAAGTGAAGGGCCGAGATCTAAAACGTAAAAGAGTAGTAGCCATAACACAGCAAGAAAACAATTGCTGTATCCAACAAAAGGTAGCAAAATATTAAGTGAAGTGGAATTGGAGAACAAAAGACAAATTTTACAAATACTGGTAAGAATTCTTCAATCTTTATCCTTATCACTTTACCAATTCCAGAAAAACAATTCCCGCATGAAATTTGAATGCTTTCTTGTCCTTTTCAAAGAGCTGGATCTTACAAGTGCTGGATGTTACACCCAAAAAAGAGAGTTCATAATGATGACCAATTGCCATCTAACCGTCTTTCACTTTGGGAATAAAAACATTATAGCTACCTGGGCAAGTTACAATCTTTGGGTTGCCATCTCCACTTGGGGTAAAATAAATCAGGCCTTCCATTTTCAGAACACCGAAAACCTTCATCCAGAAAGATACAATCTTTTGACAGGTACAATGGGTAGTTCTCATCCCAAACCCAGTTCCCATCAAACAAGTCACACCCACCATCCCTTCTTCCCTGAAATTCCACTCTCACGTCCTCTTCTGACCTTTTTATCCACGTGGACCTCCGGAATTGACTCGAGAACCCGAACGTTCCAGCGAAATCTCTGTAATCCAGGTAAAATAAGCAGCCAATCACACAGGCACTAACAACGAAAAACCCCAGAACACCCAGAGATGGCTCAAACAATCTCAACCGCTTAACTCTCTTGAATGCTTCCAACAATGGCATGGTTTCAAAGTCTTGTAGTGAGGGGCTCTCAGACATTTGAGTCCGAATTCAAATCTTCTGGGTATCAAGTAAAAGAAAGATGGAAGCTAGTAAACGCGGAAGGACCACTCAGACGTGAGGTATACAAGCAATGTGACATTGACGCGCCCAATTGAACCCAAGCATGACTTTCAGCTTCGCTGGGCAGGTGAGTTTTGTAATAATATGTCTAAATCATGACTGGAAACTGGAAAGCTACAAGATACAGAAGTATGGATGTGAAGGAAGCAAGGGTTGGTCAAAAAAAGGAAGCAAGGTGGCATTCATGGCTGCACACTAAACGGATTTTGGCAGTTTTTCCATTAGTTTTTGTTAGAAAGAGATTAACAATACGATGAGCAATGCATTTAAAGCAGTGGGTCTGCCATTAGCAACCACAATTGGTTATTTGGTTTCCGTGACAACTTTCTTGAAAAAAATGGTGCCTGAATGGTGTACGTGGGTTAGAAATTGGAATCTGGGAATTTGGAAGGAAATGAGTAACGGTAGCCAACGTGTCCCACTTTCGTTTGAAGAGCGTGGAGGAAACTTCAATTTTGATTGGGCCATCTCCTTGCACGCCCACGTCACGAAAATATTGCGTCACTGGAAAGCAGATCGCCTCAATTGCCAAAATGGCGCATGGCGGTGAATTGCTGAAATCTCTACCATTCATACGATCTAACGGCTGTGGGAAAGCTCGCTGTTTTTCTTTTTTCTTTTTGTTGAAGAGCTTGCTCTTTTTTCTCAAAAACACCATTATTGAAAGCGTAAGTCATCCGTAGCTTTTGTACTAAAATGTTAAATAAATAATTACGGCTCCTTCTCATGTTACAAGCTAATAGAAAGTATTTTATTTATATTAAAAAATATTTGTTATATTTTTAAATTTATAAAATATAAAAATTTTTAATTTTATTTTTATTAATTTTACTCTTTTAATTAAATATAGTATAAGTTATAATACTAATAATATAATAAATAATTGTTAAAAATAATAAATTATTATATATTATTTTATATTATAAAATAAAAAACTTCTGATATTATTTTATAATATGGAACGGAGAAAGTAATAAAGTTTTACATGATTCTTATTATTTCTCTTATTTCAAAATAATTGTCATTTTAGATTTTTTTTTCTTATTTCAAAATAATTTTCACTTTACAAATTTTAAAAATATATTAATTATATTTAAATAAATTTATCGTCCAATGATAATGAATAAATAAAAAATATTAATGAGTACTATATAATTAATAATAATAATATAGTAAAATATAATCAAACTTATTAATTTTAAATTATTTATTAACTTTCTTAATTTAGGTGTATAATTCTAAGAAAACAATTATTTTAAGATGGAGCAGAAAATTTTAAACACTTCAAAAACCACATTAATTTTTTTTCTCTAGATGTCTTTATTTAATACTTTCACATTTAATTATTGAATATTATTTTAAAATATAAGAAATAAATAATTATGTCACCATAATACAAAAATGTCACACATCTTAAATATGTCACAAAAATTTTTTTTTCACAAATACCCTTATTTAATTTTCTTCATAAATCAAAATTGCAAATAAATCTCTTTCATTTAACTCTCCTGATAAAAATAATTATACTTTAATCATGAGTAAAATTAAAAAAATACATTAATTAACTAGACAAAACCCATTCATCTCTTATATTTGGAATAAAAAAAATTGGGAAACTTGTGAAACGGAGGAAATATAAGTATATTAAGAGTTTATTAGGGTAAATTTAAGAATTTTTTTTTAAAAGTTGACAAATTTATTAAACTTAACTAATTTTTGTAGTCTCTGTAATTTAGTTAAAAAAAATTTTACACTCCCTCAGATTCATAAAAATTACTGTTTTAGTGTTTTTCACACAAATTAAAAAAGATATTAAATGACTTAAAATATTATATAATTTAATTAAATACCCTCTCAAATTATCTATTTGATATTAATAAAAGGTAAAATATTAAAACAAATAATTAGTACTTCACATTGTTAAAAATCTTACAGGTTTTAAGTGAGAATTTTTTCAAGTCGGAGGGAGTAATGAGGAGCTAGGGAGTAGATAAAAAACAGGAGGAGTAAGTAACTATGAACATATGCAAGGTCATAAACCAGGATACAATGATGTCTGGGGGGTTAAAAAAAAACAGGAAAGAAACAGATTCCAGGATGGTGCTAACCTACGAATATCTTGGACAAGGAGTACAAGAGCCTGAGGCGATCAGAGGAGGCCGAAGAACAACACAGGCCTCAGGATATGTACAAAACGAACTTTACATCAAGGGATTAAATGCTATGTACAACAACCCTATGCAAAGACTTGGTGATTTCCAGAGCCTTTAGAGTGTGTCTCCTAATAAATTGCACTCTAATGGCGGTTCTGGCGGGGGGCAAAGATCCTTCTGTTTCGAACGTTCCATAATTCCCTGCACATCACCATACATCCCCATGTCTGCTATGAATATTCCCCACAAGCCAGTAGTTAAAGGGCTTAGTGAAGAAGTCATCAGGCAACTGACCTGGGAACATCTCCCTCCAACAGTCCCGTGCTTAACTGCATTGCCGAAGAACATGATCCAAATCTTCCACATGATTGCAGCACTAATCGCAGGTGGTAGTGTCTGTCATGTGGGATTGGAATTGTTTCAGATCAGCTTGCATTGAAATGTAGTAATTTTGAAGCTAACATAACACAAACAGATTCTTTTTTCTACTTCAGTTAGTTAAAACTGGGGCTCAAATTAAGATGAACTTAACATCCATGTACACTAGAGTAAAAAGAAATATAATATCAGAAAGGTATTTTCCATCAACCATTATGTGAACTATCGTATAAATCCACGGGGACCATGCATCATTTGTTACAAAAAGTTCTGGCAAGCCCAACATCAGCTACTAGTTGGTGGTCTAACGTCGTGGGGTATGGATAGTTAGTAAATGGCCATGACAAAAAATGTAGGCTGTCGTGTCCTGTTCAAAACCCAAGCTCATTAACTCAGCAAACACTTCAGTTGCTGAATACAAGCTTGCTTGCTTGCCTCTCTCAGTCATAATATTTCCGTCACTGATTGCTTCAGCACCATTATTTTTTGCTTCTTTGTTCTCTCAAAACCTTTCCTCCAGTCAGCACCCTCGGAAGCCTTCCTTTATTATCTTTTGATAGATGTTGCAGACTTTTCTCCATATTCTTCCCTGTAATATTCACTAAAGGTACATTGCATATACCACCCACACAAGTCTTGAGCCACAGCGGCACAATATGATTATGTTTCTCCTTCAATTCCTTCGAACTTACTTTTGTCTTCTTCCTCATGGTCCAATTTTTCATTTTGATCCATCCAAGATTGGACACATATTTTTTTTTAAAAAAAGGATCAGTTTACCATGTGTATTACCTTTAGACTGATATTCAATCTATGTTACCTAATCTAGCAAATGGCACAAAAGGGACTTGATTAAGAATTAACAACATATACTATTTGATAATTAAAAAAATGAAGGCCAAACATAAAATAGATGCACGTTTAAATAGAGAAGGATTTAAAAACTATTGCTCTAACTAATTAGAAAGTCAGCTTGTATTCATAGAAAAGTAAGTACCTGAAGTTATGCAGTATATATTATTCCAGGAAACAAATAAAGCTGAAGGACTTGCAACAAATTCAATCCAAATTAATTTCAATGTGTACTATTAATTGATGAGAAACACAAGTGGAGAGGATGACGAGGGGTCAAAAGAAAAATAAAAAGGATAAATGCAACCTGCTGGAAACTCAGAGATTCAATATATTACATGTGCATTATATAGCAAATGATCTATGATTGTGCCTATGCACCAATAAGGTTCAAAACTTTCTAATGAGCCAGATTCAAAATCCTAATATCTGCTACTTCCAGGCAAAATCCTTGAAAATTATATCTGTTTCATTTAAACTATCTTGTGTCTATTATTTTATCATGATGGATACAGCTATGAATTTGTATGATAACGCAAACAGATGCTCCCCCGACTTTCTACTGACTTCTCAGTTTAACAATATAGTGATCAGTCCATAGACAGATACAATCCCCATCCAAGAACCCATCTATAGACTATAGTTAATTCCATTTAATACCAGGGTAGAGAAAGAAAAACAAGATTTTTTGGTCTAACATGCACATATTCTTTCTGTTCTGAAAACAAAAGAAAAATAACCGTCATCTCCATTTTATTGCCAAAAAAAGAAAAAATGACATCTCCATTCGAGCTCCACATAGTAAATAACAATCGAAATATAAACTCAACAATTTACGCAAACAGAGCAAACTGTTAACAGCTTGAATAAGCTTCCGGCTGCAAGTGCTGTTGAGGATCCCGCAGCAAATTGAACCATCAGAAAAGGGTCACCTTCCTTCGGCTCAATTAACTTCTCACTATACTAAGCCTAGTAGAAAAACCTTAAGTCATGATATTCAACTCTCCCTCCTCTCCTCTTCTTTCCTTTTGCTCAATGCAAATGGAGACTGATCAAGTACAGTAAGCTACATACCCACCAACACACATTCACACAAGCACATTCCAAGCAAACCACGTTAACTCACGCCACACACACACACTCTGAGAAAGAAGACGAACTACTCTACTACTCAGAGTCAGAGGAAGCAGATTCTGGAGAGGGTGGAGAGGGATGAGATTGTTGGAGGGCATGCTGCTGAGCTTCCTCGAGCAAAGGCCTGAATCCGATCTGTATGCTCAAGTAGCCAAAAGCCAAGGCACCCAGCACAACAATTCCTGACCTGATCGCATTCATCTTCATATCAGATATTGGAGGAGCCATCGTCCTTCGGCTTTCCTCAATTCTCTTCCACACGAGACAACGAGCTAGCCAAGAGCAATTTGGAACATGGAATGAATTAGGCTTAATTGGGACTTGGGAGAGCCGGAGGAGAATAGACTGATTTTTTTTTATTGTATTGGATAGACTGAAAGTTGATTTTGAAAGTCAGATGGGCTTGGGTCCGTAAAAAATTTTGTAAAAAAATCCAAACGGATCATCAAACTTTTTATTTTCTTCTTTTTCAAGCTGGACCGGGATCATTTGAAAGAGGAAAACTTGGGTTCCAGCCCGTTTGTAACTCGAACCCCAATTTCAATCTAAATTAAATTAAATGTTTAAAAATAAATAAGTCCTATAATTAATATAAAATTAAATCATTTATTAAATTATAGATAAAATTATTTGAGAATCACTGATACAAAGATGATTGAGGTACTACCAAATTATTAGTATTTGTTAATTATTAATAACGTATAGATAAACTAGAACAAAAAAAAGTGAGTCAATAAATATTATTAGTCTTTTTTTTATATTTTATCATTCGGTATCCTGGGTTTATTGTCCGTCCCAGACTAATTCGGACACTGCTGTATAGGGACACTCCACAGGAATTAAAACCTGGACCCTAAGAAATATTGGTTAAACTCCTTACCATTTCACCATACGCCCATTACTAGTCTTTATATTAAGTTAAAAAATTTTATATTAATTTTATATTAGTCTTTGTATTAAGTTCAAATTAAATATAAAATTTTCTCCTTAGCACGAACTCACATCATTTGATAAAATCCCATTAATGATCACTCTATCTTAAGTTCTAAAAATCTTCCAATACAAGAGTGAAAGAACGGCTTGAAAGTGAAGTAAAATTGTGTTAAGATGGTCTGAACATTAAACTCAATGTCCATGAGTTGGGAATAAATGTTTTTAAAATTACGTTAACCTATTTACAAATCTGTTCTACAATTTCAAAACCTTTTAGATTAAAAAATTTGGGTAATTTGAAATTTATTTTATAACCTTGTCTAATTTATTAAAAAGTTAACATCATATAAATGTATTAAAAAATTGTCATTTAAATTTCCTACGTATATGTTGGCAAAAAAAAAAATCTCCTTCCTATATGCAACATCTAAAGTTGTCTCTGGAAGCTCATTTCATGGATGCACAGCCAGGGTCAATACGACGTGTCGATTTGATGAACAAAAGGGCCGAGGTTTCCATTGCTATGGGTCATGATGAGTGCGAAGCAAGAGCCAATACGACATGTGAATCTGATAAACCGGCAACAGCAAAGAGGAGCGGAGCTTTCTCACCTCTTCTTATGAGCAAAAGCACCGAAGCTCTCTGATTCTTTGAAACAGTGGGTTCCAAGCATTGACCCTGCTATCAGCTCTTAGAGGTGTTTAAAAGCTTTCCGGATTTCGTTATTGATTAACTTTCAGGTATTGTAGCAATCATTTCCATTTCTTTCTTTATGGTTACCATCACCTCTTTTTTTTTTTTCAATTTTTTTTTAAGCTTTGATGATTGAAGAACTGAGTACTATACCCCGTATTGCCAACACTGAAGTTGAATTGAATATTAATGTCTGTGCAGGATTATTTGATAGTAGAATCAGTTTTTCCCTAGGATCGAACGATGTCTCATTTTTCAAATCCTGAGCCTTCTTAGATAAAAATATGATACCATGAAAGATTTTTTTTTCCCTTTCTGGGACAAAAGGGGGAACAGGTATCGGGATTCGCCATACGAAACAATCTCCTGGACTGCTACTGGTTGAATTTGTTATTCCTTCTTTTAACTCTTGAAGTCTTTTTATATATAGAAAAATGTAATTTGTGTTGCTCCTTCTGCTTCTGAAAATAGAATTTTTTTTAACTTGTGAATTATGCAGTGTTAAATAGTATTCTTGCTTGGGTTGTGATAGGGGCTGTCTTTTGGTCATGTTTATCAAACATGGCATGACTTCTCAGGTAGCTTTCTTGGATTGTGCAAGAAGTTTTATGTTGGCTTCTTCGCCTGTTTACAGAAGACAACAATTCCTGATAAGATCTCTGGGAGGTGTTAGCGGTAATCCAACTAATTTTAGAAAAATGCAAGACCCAGGGTCTATTGAAGCTGATGCGGAGAGTATTGTAAGAGCAATTACTCCTGCCCTTGATCCCAGTAGACATAAAGGCCAAGCAGGTATAAGAAACATTCTTCTAATTCCGCACACCCCAAACAAAGAAAACCACATATGCATGCCTCTCGTTACTTCATTGGAAATGGATCCCCTGAAGTTCATGTATGGTGAAGTTGCTGAAGTTCTCTGCATTCATATTTTTTGTGTTTTCTTAGAAAATCTAAAAAATGAAAAAAAAAAATCATTTGAAGTGGTGAAGCCTTGACTTCACCACTTTAGGGGATCATCAACTTCAAAGGATCCCCATCCTTGCTACTTGCCTGTTTACATTTCAGTCTGTTCATTTCTGCAAGACTACAACCATAAAGACGATGGTATTCCTTTTGGTTTTTACCCCTTTAAAAAGAAGCTATGTAATAATGTCTTTGTAACATTATTACCAGGTATGCCACTGTTGCGCTGCCAAGATTCTGTCTGTTAATTTTCTTGCCCTTTGTTTCCTGTGCTAAAGAGACTAGGGTTGTGCTGAGTTGTGTTAAGTTTCAAAGACCCTATAATTAATTTAAAATAGAGGCTTCAGGAGCTAAGTGCCCCTATTTATAACTAGATGAATGTCTCTGCTTCAAAAGCCCACTTTTTTTCTCTTCACCCAGAGAAAATTAAGAAATTTCTAATGTTTGCTTTACTTACTTTATCTTTCCAATTAGGAAAGATAGCTGTGATTGGAGGGTGTCGTGAATACACAGGAGCTCCATATTTTGCTGCGATTTCAGCCTTAAAAGTTGTTAGTTTCTACAACTCTATTCGTTTTTACTTTTAGCTATTTTCCTTTGATATTGCATTCTCATCCTGGTTCTGTTAAATTTTATAGTTCAAAATGATCCCCTTCTTCCCTGGTCATTTGTAATTTTGTATTAAACTATCTTCACTTCTTTCAGGGTGCAGATCTGTCCCATGTTTTTTGTACAAAAGATGCTGCTCCTGTCATAAAAAGCTATAGTCCTGAGTTGATTGTGCACCCTATTTTAGAAGAATCTTACAGTGTCAGGTGTAATGTCTGCAATCTGCATAACTCTCTGTCTTCCAGTTTGCATGTGTCATGTCTATTTGGATGCTAATTTCTTTTAGGGAGGCTAATTTCAGAGATGAGGACAAGGAATCCATATCAAAAAGGGTTCTAGCTGAAGTTGATAAGTGGATGGAAAGATTTGACTGTCTTGTTATTGGTCCAGGCCTTGGCAGAGACCCATTTCTACTGGTATGCTTTGTTGAAATACTTCACTGGATCTCATCTCGTGCACAGTTAGAGAGAACTTGCTTAATCTTCGACTTCAAGTGCTTGCTTTTGACATTTGTTGAATGTTATCTCAATTCTGAAATGTCGTCTTTTTTTTTTTTGGTACATTGTAAGGTTTGAACCCCTGACATTATCTATATCTCTTCCCCCCCCCCCCCAAAAAAAAAAACAAAAACAAAACAAAAACCACCCCAGCTTCTCCCACGTGGTTCACCTCCCTTTTTAATTTTTAAATTATATAATCGTGTTTTAATCTTTAAATTATATTTTATCTGACTAGAAGACATGCAACCGTTTTTTATTTATGGTATTCCCTCATATGTGCATCATGTAAACATCTGGGGTAGTTACTTGTCATTTTGTATAACAATGTCCTATTATGTGCGTGCATGTGATTTTAATTGCAATCATGTGTGACAGTCCTATTGGCCTTGAAATGTGGACAATGCTTCAGATTTTAACTGCTGAAAGTTAATAGTAATATTACTTTGTATTGTAGTTTTAATCATAGGTTTAAAGAAAGGAAGGTTGAACTATAGATCATCTGGCTAATCAGGTTTTGGTCTATTTCAAAGAATCTCTCATCCTAAAAGCCTAAGCAGTTAGTTGGGGGCTAACATATAGAAATTGCAACTGTACTCATAACTTTGCGCCTCAAAGTTATGCTTAGAATTAGCTTGGTTTGTTGTATTCTCCTTCCTTATATTTGTACAGGATTCTTTTTGTTTTATGGCTTTTCTTGTTTTCTTGATGTTTCCCTCTATGCTAATAATTTTCTTGCCAATGGTTGTCATATTTGATTCTAAATTCTAACAATTGCACAATTTATGTCAGACCTGTGTGAGTGAAATCATGAGACATGCAAGACAGTCAAACATCCCAATCCTTGTTGATGGGGTAATATATTGAGATTTAAGGCGCCTTGTGCCTGATTTGATTACCCTATATATATATATATATTGAAGTTTAGACGTCTTGTCCATGATCTGATTGAAATATGTGGTTGTTTTGCAGGACGGACTTTTTCTTGTTACAAATAACCTTGATCTTGTTAGTGGCTATGCCTTAGCTGTTCTAACCCCAAATGTCAATGAATATAAGCGTCTTGTTCAGAAAGTTCTAAGTTCCGAAGTAAATGATCTAGATGCTCCTCAGCAATTGCTGTCTCTTTCCAAGCAGTAAGTTTCTCCTTCCCTGGCACTGTGATTTGTTTGAAATCTATGCTGATTCATGTCATATACACGTCAAGTATTATGAGAGAATATAATTATCCTTTCCGTGTGTTGCTAAAAGAAAATTAACTTGTTTTAGCAATACAAGCAATTAGAGCATGCTTATTAGTTTGCTAAACACCTTGGTTATTGAGTGATGTTTTATTATTATCAGTGAATTAAATATAGTAGTTTCAAGAAACCTACATATCATGCAAAGGTCTTGGGCAGGATTGGTGGTGTTACTCTCCTAAGGAAAGGAAAATCTGATCTGATAAGTGATGGTGACACAGGTAGGTCCTTGATGAATATAACAATCCTATTCTTTGTGTCTCTTCT
The DNA here is from genome assembly GCA_026686845.1 of Adenanthera pavonina. Taxonomy (NCBI): domain Eukaryota; kingdom Viridiplantae; phylum Streptophyta; class Magnoliopsida; order Fabales; family Fabaceae; genus Adenanthera; species Adenanthera pavonina. The sequence goes on along the minus strand of JAIVEN010000026.1, from coordinate 8,023,863 downwards.
TCTCTGGTCAAGATGAACATATAATATTCAATTATAGTTTATCTGTCATATCATTCATCATGCTCTTATAAATCATTTTGCATATCCAATCAAGAAAGTCAAGTTCTTGCCTTGGTACACCATACTACAGTTGTCAGTGGTTTGGATTATTATCATTATCATTATTATTTCTTTGTTTGCACATGGCACCATTTCATGGGACATTTACATTATAGCAATTTTGCAGATGTTAGAAAATCAATAAATTGTGTGTTTTTGTGTGTGTGTGTTTTTTTTTCTCGAAACAGTCAAATCAGTGAGCATCTATGGTTCTCCTAGACGATGTGGTGGCCAAGGTGATATCCTTTCTGGAAGGTAAGTATGACTCTCATTACCATTGTTGTAAAAACCGGACCGGACCGGCCGGTTCGACCGGTCGGACCGGGAACCGGTCCCTGGTCCGGTCCGGTCATAGTGCTCAACCGGAACTGTTCAGAACCGGTGAGAACCGGTCCAAAACCGGTGAAACCGGCCTTGAACCGGTAGAACCGGTTCTGAACCGGTCCTGAACCGGTTTGAACCGGTTCTGATTTATTTTTTTTTCAAATTTTTTTAAAAAATTCTTTTTGATTTTTAAGATAAAATAGCATCATTTCTAGTATAAAATATATTTTTTTTATATATTATAATATTATATAAGCATTATTATGATATATAACTATTAAAAATTATATATTTACTTAATAAATAATAAATAATAAATTATTAATTTATTATTTTGAACTCAAAATATGATTATAGATGAATATTAGTTTATTTAAATTAAAATATTGAGTTATGAAACTCATTAATAATTTGTTTGTAGTGAATAATATATTGATAATTGAATATTATTTAGTTTGAGACTTTAATTAAGGTATAAAATTTGTTTAAACTTATATTATTTATTTTAAATATATTATTTTAATCACTACCGGTCCGACCCCGGTTCGACCTCGGTCGAACCATTGAACCTTGAACCAGTGAGTTGTCCGGTTCAATGTCCGGTCCGGTTCTGACAACATTGCTCATTACTTTTCCCTTTTCATATCAAATTCTGATTCTATCCTTTTCTTCTAATACATAAAAGTAAAATAACACAACCACTGTGTTGTTAGCTTTTCTTGAGACGGTGAGGATCAAGTAGCATGAGATACTAATGGAGAGTGGTTCTTCCTGCATAGTGCAATTTTAAAGCTTTCCTTTCTTTTTTTTTGGGTTTTTTTTTTGTGGGGGTGGTTTTTTTTTTTTTTTGGGGGGGGGGGGTGGGGGATTGCAGGAAGTAGGAACAGTTTATTTGATAGGATTTTGCTGATGTATTGACCTAAGATCCTGCTTTTCTAGCGCAATGCCTAGTACTGCATTTCTTCATTGTAGCAATGGGAGACAGATCTTGTGGTGACTGTTGAGCAAACTAAGTACTGAAAATATTATAATTTCTTGTTCTGTTGGAATTATGGAACTTTCAGAGTAAAAGAATGTTTTTATTGGTACAGTGTTGCTGTCTTTTTATCATGGGCCCGCCAACATATTCTAACTGCTGATCAGAACTCAAATCTCAGGTTTTATGTCATAACGTGATTCTCCAAGGAATATTGGTTATGTTGGCCTATCTTCAATTGACGGTTATATCCTAAATCATGCCATTATTTCAGTTGTAAGAATCCAACAGTTTTGGGATGCATTGCTGGCACTGCTTTGATGAGGAAGGCCGCATCCCTTGCTTTCTTGAATAAGAAAAGATCAACTGTCACCGGTGACATCATTGACTGCTTGGGGAAAAGGTACTGTCTTTTAAAAGGAAATTCTTATCTAACCTGGGTCCATAAAAAGTTGGTAAACCAAATTCTTCGTTGATGAATATGTAAGCATATTAATATATTATTCTGTGAGACCCATTTTTTACACGCTGACATGTTCATTTACATCCAATTTGATCTCAAATCTACCTAAAAATTTCTCATTATACAAGGTACCTGCTTCATTTTGAGAGTCCTGTATAAAAAGTTAAATCTCATGCATTCTTTCGTGCAGTTTGGAAGATATTTTCCCTGCCACTTGATGCTGTTTGCCGCCTTTAACATTCCCATAATCAACCACTTTGAAGTCTGCTTGTAGAACCACACACATATTTCCTTTCTATGTTCTTCTATTAGACTATTATAAGTTTCCTAATGTCTCATCTCTGTTTTTCAATTGCTTGTTCTTTTTTTTTTTCAATGGCCTGAACTGTTTGTTCTGAGTATATAAATTTTGTCTTTAACATGTTATATTATGAAGAAGAGAGATTTGTGAAAAACTACATTTAGCGAGTCCACGATACTGTTCTCTGCATCTGCTGATCAATTGGGATATTGGTGGAACGTCATCTTTGCCAAATATAATTTGTTCAATATTGTGAATCTTGGATTAAAACAGACACGCTTTGAGCAAAACTAATTGTACACTATTTTGAATTGGAGATTAAGACGGACACGCTTGAGCAAAATGGTGAGGAATAGTTAAAACTATTACTCTAAGTCTCGAATGGTATTTCAGCCCTCGAAATCATTTTTTTAAAAAAAAAAAAGTTACGAAGGGGCAAGCCAACAAATGATGAATCGGACCTTCCTATTAGCAGGAGATATCTTCACGTCACTATGTATAAGGCGATTTAGTGGTGGTGCTAATGTTGGATCCCATGTAGTAGACAACCAAAAATGGACATTGACTTAAATACCCAAGTGGTTCGTTTCCTTCTTCGAATTAGAGTAGGGACGCGCCATGGGGTTGGTTGATAACGTATTCTTGAAGCCAAAAGATGAGGAACGGGGAAAGTTCAAAGACTCACCTCCAATCAATGAAGCTACGCTAGTGCAGGATTGTATTTATTCCTCTTCGTTTTAAAGTTCTTTCATGAAAACGAGAGTACCACGTATTCACACAAGAACACGACTTGTAAAGATATGGAGCGACAGTTTCATTTCAAGGAAATTCGTTTCAGTCTGTTAGACACGCAGAAGTGATGTAAAGGGAGAAGCACTATCTTTTTATTCTTTCTAGAGTAGTGATAAGTTTGAAATTCACATACCTAACTTTTTTAGGGAACAAACCAGAGCATTTCTTTTTTTTTTTTTGGTGTACACAAACCAGAGCATTTCTATAAGAGTGAAGCATCCAAGTGTTTGGACAGAGATTCTCTTCTGGCTAAATTGGCGATAACGTTAAAGTTTTCAACCTCTCATAAAAAAAGCAAGGAAAATTCGTTGCCTGATTAGCTGTAAAGACTTTCATAAGTGAATTTATTGGACAAAAATATGGAATCTCAAACTAGACGCATAGTTTATTAGTAGAGAGAACACAAACTGTACATTGATAGAATCAAAGCAAGCCCTATCTACCTAACACACAAACTCCGGGGCAGCCAAGTGAGCCAACTTATCCCATTCTTTTCTTGAAGTTATAACTCGATAAGGTATTTACATGGGCCACTCATGCATTCCCTCAAGTCACAACCACCACATAAACTAAACCCGTTGCTCCACTCCACAAATAATCTAATAACACAGGTAACCTCATAATTAAGTAACCCTCTTTACGATTCACGAGACTTCTTCTACTCTCTGGCTGCAAGAACCGCTGGCCCTTCCACCTGAAATTTCATTTCACCATATTCACATATTAGAAACCACTGATTCAAGGACCAAGCAAGCACAAGCGAAAAGTTGTGTGCCATGCATGCCACTATGGAAGAGAATTAAAAATAGAAAGTCAAATAAATTGTTAGGTATGATAAAGCTTCCACTTCTTGATCCTAGCCTTTCCCCTGACTTATATTTTCCTTTTTCTTCCAAATATTTGGTGGTCTCTTGAACTGACCCACCTAAGACCACCTACCAAAACTTGACTTCCCAACCGCTTGAGAGCTAAATCAAGCTCGCGGTAAAGTAAGGACTTGATGAGAACCAGTATGAAACACTAATATTATGGGGGGAAATTGACCTCTGTATTCCCCCCCCCCCCCCTCTTTGGGGAAGGGGGAGTCTGGGAACTATTCTCTTCCAATCATGTTGAACCACAAGAAGATATGGGTTCAATTGGAAAGGATGGACCAAAATAAGGATATATTCTACAAATGGCATGGAGCAATGTACCAGCAATTGTATTTAGACTCATGTCATCCTGTTACCTTGAAGGTTGCTCCCCAGATTTCCTCATCATCTGCTGGTACTGCGGTTACCTTATTCTTGGGATTCTCATAACATTGTAACCCTCCAACTGCTGTGGAGTAGAAACATCCTGTACAATAACATGGAAACAACGTCAATAATGCGCAGGAAACTCTTAACTGTGAGAGATGAAGCACCTAGAATGTAGTATTAAGCACACCTTGAGGGAAAGAAGCAAGGGACTTGCCACAAGCTCCTTTAAGCAATTCTGCATCATCAGCAAATGCGACGTATCCATCAGCTGTGATTCCCCAATACAGAGGAACCTTGCCAAATTGGTCCTGTCAAAATGCATGCATGCAAATTGTTTTCAGTTGACGAAATAAAGCTACTGGGGAAAGGTTAGGGAAATTGGTCGGAGGGATAACTTACAGAAGCCACAAAGAGGGCAGAAGTGGACTTGTCAAAAACTATGAAAGCAAAGTTTCCACTGAGATGGCCAACAACGTGATTGGCAGGGTAGGGTGCTCGATCACGCAAAGCTTTGTAAGCCTCAATTACCAAAAGCACTTCATTGGCAGACTTGGGTAGTCCATATTGTTGCCTCAAGCTGCCCAAATTATCAAGGGCTCCTTCAAACAAACAGAACACCTCATCCTTGACGGCGAACGATCTGCCATTTTCAATTCAGTATTTACATATAAAAAAAATATAATAATATGATGTGGAGTTAACCGATAAGGCAAATATATATATATATATACACTCCTATGTTATTATTATTTTTTTTTTATACTTTATCACCCAGTATCCTGAAATATTCTAGGTTCATTATCCGCTCCAGACTAATTTGGATCCCGCTATATAGAGCTTTATGGCGACTCACCAATATTGATGAAAAGACCTCTTTAAAGCCTTAATTTATTTAAGGCTGCTGCGTCCTCAAAATTTAAAACCTTGATATCAAAAAATATTGATTAAAACCCTTACCACACGCCTATTGCCTATTGGTTGCTCGTGTTATTCCACAACTATTGCCTATTGGTTGCTCCTGTGTTATTCCACAACTCAGTATTTCTAACTAAATAAGGCACCGGTCTAGGAAACTGAAGGTATAGAGTTCAGCAGAGCATCATGTCAGTCTATGACACAACCAACGCAAGTATTAAATAAAATTATTGCCCCCTTTTGTTTTAAAGTTAATTAAACGCACACAAGGGACCCATTAAATTTCGACATCAATAAAATTCAATTGGTAGCCGGTAGGTGAGGTAAAGTATTTTTCGGCCCCTCACAAAAGAAATAGTGCTTCTATAAATAGAATTTTTTATCCTAATTTTAATTTTAGATATAATATCTTTTATAATATACAAAATAATATTTATTATATATTTTTAAAAAAATATTTCTATTTAATATATCTAAAAAAAATTAAATTAGGATAATTTTAAAAAAATATTAAAATTTTTAAAAAAATTAAGATAATTAATCAGTTTTAATTTTAATTTTTAATCCTCTAATTCGTAAAAAAAAGTAATAAATAAAAAACATATGGATAAGCTTTTTCTCACATCTCTGTTTTCCTCTTCCGTTAGTTTTGGGTCTGACCCACCTACCTAGTCTACGTTATCCTAATCCTAATCCCCATTTCACCCTCCTTGCCTCAGGAAAGCAACAACGATAAGGAGAACAACAGTTGAGCTGATGAAATGGAAGTCAACGATATGAAGTGCAATCGGCAGAAGCAAAGACCAATAATTGCAGGCAAACAGAAGCCAGTGGCCAAAAACTTCAAGCCTACTGGTCCAAAGAAGAAAACATGAAAAAAGACAAACATCATTTACGTTAATATGGTAATGGATGCCTTGCGTTAATATTTACTAATGTCCACTAATACACCCACGGGTCCCATCCCGTTTGGACTTTTCCGTTTCGGGATCAAATTATTGTTTTTTATTCTCTAACTCCACTTTTTTTTAAAGGAAAAAAAAAATACTTGACTTATGACACCGAAGCTCTAGTAGCCAAAAGATTTCACTAGACGGTGATCACCAGAACGTGGTGATACTCAGCAGAAGGTGGTGAACTATAGTCGATCAAATTTGTAGCCACAAGATCTGGTTTTCCAGAACCCCCAAAGAAAAAAAGTTCTAGTTAATGTTCTTGACGTTGCATTTATGAGTCATGACGCCCGATAAAAAGCGATTGCTTTAATCATCGAATTAAAATTATTTTAAAATATCTCGAATAAATTTCAAAAAAAATCCTGTCCGAAATTTCCTCTTAAAAACGTGCCACGAGCAAGCTATGATATTTTGTAAAGATTCCTCTTCTCTTCGGAAAAAAGAAATCCACACAAACATCATAGCAAAAGTATATATGAAAATTCATATAATTCAATATAAAAATAGAAGAATACAAGCAGTAATAAACCTTTTGGTATATCACAGGTAATAGCACATTTTATTTTAGATAAATACTAAAAAAGAATTGTTCACCTAAAAATAAATAAATATAAATCTGCCACATACACCGATCAATGCACACGATTATCGTCTGGACTTCTTTTTTTTTTCCAACGATTACCGTCTGCACTTTGAACACTTTATCCTCTCCCTCCCTAACGATTATTTTTTCTTTAAAGGCCACGACGTGGTAATCATGCAAAAATCCCAAAATGCCCACTCACAAGCTCCCCCCCTTCCATGTTTTCACACTCATCATATTATTAATAAATCATGGCCATTGGATCTCACACCACATAACATTTTACCTATTCGTGTAAAAAAATTACTAATTGGTTGTAAATAAAAACTTACTAATACAACAACCCTAATTTCGTATTCTTAAAAGGGAAAAGAAAACAAAGTTGTCCTTATCTCTGTATTTTAAGCCGACAGTATTTTCTGTGTGTTTTTTAGCAAATCATCCAGTATCTCAAATCGATAGGTCCGACTAATCTGACTCGACCCAGATCGGACCTCAAACCGGGTAGATCTCCCAAACACGTTCTTCCATTTCCATTATCCTAAGAATAGAATCCAGGAGCTGATAATTAAGGATCTAAAATACCTTCCATATGAGGAAGGTTGGCAGTATTTTCTACTCCTTTCCAATTTCTTTTACAAAGGGGACTCGATTGCCGAGAAAATTTAACTGAAGGCAGAAAATCTATTAAATTATTTTTTATAAAAAAAATAATCCGAACAGACAAATGGCAGATACGCGTCAGAGAGAGTAGACTAGAATCATTCACGAGTGATGACTCATTGATCATCATTCGGATCAGAGGCAGAAAACAACAATTTGACACCGACCGTCTGATTCGCCCACCACTAATCTCAACTGCTGCCAATAGCACCGATCAGACGATTGCACGATTTTCCTTTCCCCTTATTTTTGAATATATCAGGAATTTCTGGATCAAGAGTCCTACTCTCAGTTTGATCAAAACCGGTTTATTCTTTCTCAAGTTTCGTAAGCAACAAGCGGAAACCATTTTCAACAACTGAGAAAGCACCATAAAAACGACCGACAAAAAACGACGTCGCTTAGGCGACTCTGACTACTCCGACTACGAAGTAAATTTTACCTGGGGTGCATCGGTGACTCGTTTTGGTGAGTAAAGGCCAATTGGACGTGGTCTCCGATCTGTACGGACACGGCGGCTGCGTTGCTCTGGACGAACCGGTTCAAAAGCGCGGCTGCCGTGATTTTGGGGGACGGCGTGCGACTGCCGGCGGCGACAAGCTCTTCGGGCGGCGAAACGATGGAGCTGCTGAAGACACCCAGCATCTTCTCACCACCTAACAAAAACCCCTCTCCCGCAAGGGCAAAATGAAAACAATATCTTCAGGTCTCACCAGAGAGCTCAGAGCTGAGAATGATGATAATGCAGGAATCGCCAGCTTGCTTATATAGATGAAGGGGACGAGGGCATTCTAGTCATTGCACTGTATGAATCCATAATTTCGCCCCAAAATTAATGAAAATTACTATTTTGGTAGAGTAGAGAGAGATGGAGGGTTTGCACGTGGGACCCACGAGGTGCGAAGCATCCACAAGCCGCTTCTTCGAACGCCAGCGAGATGGCATTGTTATGGCAAGGGAAAGAAATAGACAAAGCAGATGAGAGTGGGCTCCACGGTGAGTGCTCTAGGCACTGGCCGTTCATGATGACGTGCCAAGGCACCATCGCCGTTCGTTTTGGTAGGGCTTACGATCAGCTGCGGAAGGATCCAGGTTTTCTTGTGTAGGGACATTTCTCTTGCCTGACACGTCAGTCGTGATCAATTTCAATCTCGTGATTTTGCTCCCTAACCCTGACCCGACTCTGATGTTAGAATTGAAAAAAACTGTTTTTTTTTTGCATAAGATATGAAAAAAATTAAAATAATAACGATATGATTAGAAATAAATGGTGTGTTATCAATAAAAAAAAGAAAAACTGATTAATTGATATTATATCTTTTTTTGCCCAAGATTAATTAATAATATATCAACAATAACAATATAAAATATAAAAGAGAAAAATAAAAGAAAGCACAAATTATGAAATTTCTAGTTTGTTTTTGTAAGGACACCAAATAACCTAAAACAGTATAGATGTACGGGATGGTCATTGTTTAGAACATGTTTGGATAGTCTTGATAATAAGTTATTATGTGTTGAATTTGTCAAATACAAGCTGCTTTTCAATAAGTACTTATGAAAAAAATTAATTTTTTCTGCTTATGATAATTATTTATCCTCTCATAATCATTTATTTTACTTTTCTTCTTATTATCTACCCAATAATCACTTAAACCCTAATATCCAAACATATTTCTTTTCTTAAAATTACTTATGGGGTAAAAATATCCAAATACAAATCACTTTTAATATAATCACTTATTCTCACAATCTATTATAAATAAGCACTTATTCTCATAATCACTTATACATAAACCAATAGTGTGTGTCCTCTGGGTGCGTTTGGATTGGTTTATGTATAAGTGATTATAAGGATAAGTGCTTATTCATAATAAATTATGAGAATAAGTGATTATATTAAAAGTGATTTGTGTTTGGATATTTTTACCTCGTAAGTGATTTTAAGTAAAAAAATATGTTTAGATATTGGAGGTTTAAGTGATTATTTGGTAAATAATATGAAAGAAAAGTGAAATAAGTTATTATCATAAGTAAAAAAAATTAGTTTTTTCCATGAGTATTTATTTGAGACACAAGTATTTATTAAAAAATAGTTTATATTTAGTAACTTCTCCATATAACCAGGCATAAGCACTTCTATCAAAGGGGTACTCAGTCCCTTGGTGGGTGGGTGGGTGAGAGAGAGTAATAGCCTGTTTGGATTTAAGTGATAAGCGTTTATAGGATCAAAAAAAGTGCTTATTTATCTATTTCCCAAACACCCACCTCGTTTGCATAATAGCTTATCCAGTCCAGAAGCTCGATTGCAATAAGCTAGCACAGCAGCTTATAATAATCACTTTTGGCAGATTATATGACCGTTAGAAGCATTAAATGATTGTTACCCAACCTTTTGACCAAACCGCCCCGTAGCTCTCCTTTTGTTGCTCAACACTGAACTCCTCGGCCGTCTGCTCCAGAGAATCGCCTTCGGCTCTACTTGGGTTCTCACTGTGTGAAACCACCGTCGGCGGCCTCCTGCAAACTCTAAACAAGGTCGTCTTCTCTTCTCCTTCGGTTATCACGAAGTTAAAGCCCCATCAGCCTCCTGCAAAATCCAGTACAGTCGTCGTCTTCTCTTCTCCGATGGTTATCACGGCGGAGAACCCCCATCGGCCTCCTGCAAAATCCTCCACGGCCATCCTCTACCTTCTTGTATGTATCTCACCACTGCATCTCAGATCTAGTCATCCTCTCGCCCAAACTCGTGCTCTAAATCACTCTGCCTCATCCTCTCTTTCTCATCATCGCCGTGAACTCTGTCTTCTCATACCTTTCTCACCACCGTGTCTCATCATCTTCAGCGTTGGAGAATCCTCCGAGGCACTTCCTGGCTTCATCATTGTAGGTGCCTTCAATCTCTGGATCTGGGACTCAGGGTATGTTCTACTAACAATATTGCTTGATCTGTGAGAGTTGGATTGAAATCCGTGTATTCCTCCTCCATATGCATCTGATTTGGAAACTGATCTGAGATGTCTCATGCTCCACTGTGATTTGCTTACAGCTCCGTCATCGGTCGTGGGTGTGTTGCCTCGTCCTGTGTCTTCTACCTCCGTGGGTGTGCTTGCTCTGTGAGTACACTCTGTCCTTCCCTCTATTTCAGTTATGCTATATGCTGAAAAGAAATCAAAATGTACTGGCTTGCTCGGTGGGTGTGCTTGCTTGGTGTGCTAAGATGGAAATGTGGTTGTTTTCTGATATACATTCCTAGTTAGTGGAGTGTAGTTGGATTTGAATATTTGCATCTCAACTCTTCTCTGTTTTCATTATCTACGTTATGTGCTTTTATTGGCTGGCATTTGTTTTGTTTCAATGCTATACTAGATTCTTGCCTTCTTTGGTAAGCATATAGTACATGGATTTCCAACTCTTTTCTTTTTTCCCTTATGATTATTTGTTCTGCATCCTTTTAGAAAAGCTGCTGTCTTTTTCAGGTTCTAAATTTATCTATTATTTGATTACAAAAATCCTTAACAAGTCTTGCTTTGTAGTTTTATTTCTGTGAGGTGAAATGATATGAACGAATTGATTCATTGTCAATGGTTGATTTGTGTTTGTGTAGTGTGTTTATTTATTTTGCATTTATGTGGCCTACATCCTCTCAGCTTGTGAGGTGTTATGTCCTTCATTTAAAGTAAATAGATGTATAAAAAGCATCAATTGGAGATTCTTCTTTGTATTGATTATCAGTGGAATGTGTTTTTAGGTGTTATAAAAGTGTTGGATTCTTTTAGCTGAATTTGTTGTTTATATAGTCATGGGTACTGAGAAAGTGAAAGCAACTTGGGACATGAATGCAACTGAGATTTTGATCAAACTATGTGTGGAACAAGTCCAAAAAGGGCAGCGGCTGGGCAATAGTCTAAATAAAACTGGATGGGTTGCTGTAATAGCTGGGTTTAAGGAAAAGACTGGCAGGAATTACACTAGGGTACAACTTAAGAATAGGTTAGATGTTCTTAGAAAAGATTGGACTTTATGGTGCAAGATGCTTGAGAAAGAGTCAAGTGTAGGGTGGCTTCCTGGGCAACAAACTATTAATGCATCTGATTCATGGTGGGAGAAAAAGATATCGGTATGTAGTCTACTTTATTTGATGTTATAATATGCCTAGTTTATTGAACTTTTGTGTAATATGTTATACTAATTACATGTAAATATGCAGAAAAATCCAGAATATAAGAAATTCAGACATAGAGGACTTCAATTTGAGGATGAATTAACAATATTATTTAGAAGTGTAGTGGCAAGTGGGGAGCATGCATGGACACCGTCATCAGGGACATTACCTGATGATGTTGCAGATGATGATGATGTGTACCATCCATGTGTAGACATACAGGAAGGATCAGGAGATAGTGAGGAAGATCTCGGTAATGATACATCTAGACAAAGTGCTGGAGTGAGTGTTGAGCTTGGGGATATGAACTTGAACACTTCCCACGGGTACTCCAGTGAAAGAAGCATCGACAAGAGAAAGAGGATGGGACCTTCAGAAGGAAGGAAAAAACAAAAAGCCACCAATACAGGGCAGATAGTTGATCCTATCAGTAGGATTGCTGATGCATAGGAATCGCGAGGAAAACAGAAGGCTACAATATCTATAGGTGAAGTTATGGCTCAATTAAGTTCAATAGAGGCTATCTATAGTGATCTTGACTGGTATTCCAAATGCTGTGAAGTCCTTTCAGACCCCACCAAAAGGGACATCTTTGTACATTTAAGACATGATGAGGAAAGATTGTTGACCTGGTTGAAGCTTGCTGCATCTAGAATTTAGGACATTGAACTTTAGTTTTAAATGTGACTTGTAGAGTTGCTATTAGGATGTTCAACTTTATTGCTAATTTAGGATGTTCAACTTTGTTATATTAGGTTGCTTGTTGTGACTTTGTTATAAATGTAACTTGGATATTTGCCTACTTTAGATTGAAGTATAATTTTAGTTTACAACTTTTTTATAAAGAATTATGAAGAACATGATGTTTTCTAAATATTTACTTTAATATTTCACCTTCCAGGTTTGAAGAGTTAAATGGGAGACTCAGACTCATCTGAAGATAATTTTAATGAAGTTGCAAACGTCACTGCATTAGTTGGGTTGTATGCGGAAAAACATTTATGTAAGGAGCCCCGAAGAACTAGTGAATATACAGGTTATTTGTGGGTAAATGAAATTTAACAAGGTCATCTTATTCGTTGTTATGAGATGTTTCGTCTGGAAAAGAATGTATTTTATCAACTTTGCAATGAATTGGTTGAAGAACATGGGTTAAAGGGAACTAGGAGAATGGGGGTGCAAGAAATGCTTGCAATTTTTTTGAACATGATTGGGCATGGGGTTGGAAATAGGATGCTACAAGAGAGATTTCAACACTCAGGATAAACTATAAGTAGACATTTCTATCGAGTCTTAGTGGTTTGTCTTAGACTAGCAACAAAATATATCAAGCCTAAAGATAATAGATTTCGTGGTGTACCATAAAAAATACAGCGTGATAAGCAATATTGGCCGTTTTTCAAAAATGCTATAGGAGCTATTGATGGTACTTATATCCCATGTGTTGTTACTCCTAGTGAACAACCGAGATTTATTGGAAGAAAAGGATATTCAACACAAAATATAATGGTTGTATGTGATTGGGACATGTGCTTTACTTTTGTGTTTGCTGGATGGGAATGCACCGCACATGATGCTCGTATTTTTTATAATGTCATCACAACGGCTTCCATGAATTTTCCGCACCCACCTGAAGATATGTTTCTTGTTAATACCTTTATCTATTATTGAGTTGCCATTACAAATGTTTGACAATATTTTCATTGACTATTAGGTAAATATTATTTGGTAGATGCTGGTTATCCAACACCAACTGGATATCTTGGTCCATATAAACGTGAACGCTACCACATTCCAGAGTTTCAGCGTTCCTCTGGATATGCGAACAATAATGAACGATTCAATTATTACCATTCCAGTTTAAGATGCACCATAGAAAGGTCTTTTGGAGTTTGGAAGAACAGATTTCCGATTTTACATCGCATGCCTAGTTACAAATTTCAAATATAAGTTCAGATAGTATGTACAACAATGGCTATACACAACTTCATTAGAAAGAATTCCCAAACAGATTATGAATTCTTATGATTTGAAACTGAAGATGTAGTTCATCAAGATGGTAATGATGGTGATGAGTATCAACCCTCATCCGGAAGTTCAACTATAATATCCTCAAGAGAAATGAATTATATTCGTGATTTACTTAGAGATCAAATTGTCCAATCTTTACAAGATAATTAGTTATGTATAATTATTTTTTAATATTAAACTTTAGTATTTTTATTTTTTAATTTAACATGTATACTGATAATTCTAGTTATGTAATATTTTCATATTATTTATAAATTAGAATTTTACTTACAAAACTATTAAAATTTTATCCCATTACATAATATTATTATGTATAAATAATTCATTTATAAAAAAAAGTAGTATTATTTAAGGACCAGGGGTATTTAAGACATTTCAAGTCATTATCTATCCAAAAGTGATTTTGAGCATATTTATCCAAACACAATCAATTATGAAAAATCACTTTTAAGTTCAACTTATCCAAACACAAATCATTTTTTACGTAATCATTTATTCTCATAATCACTTATGCATAATAATTTATTCTTATAATCACTTATGGATAAGCTAATCCAAACACACCCTAATTCAACTGCTTAAATTACTTGAACTCAGATGAGGAAAACAGTGATATTGATGCCATCATATAAACGACAAAAACCTTAGATAATATTCACGTAGGAACTAATTATATTTTTCTTAGAAAATTTAGTTAAATTAAATGATTGGATTGACGAGGAAAATGAATATTCTTATACTCTTGCGAAGGTTTACAACATCTAAAATACTATGTAAATATAGTAATATGCGCACCGCACAGCAATCATGGGCAACTGCATTACAAATGCATAATTATTTATTTATTCATACTCTTAAATAAATTGAAATTTTACTTTATGCAACAAAGTTTGACAAAATATACCTTATAAATTCCATGAAACAATTCCAACTTTCTTTATACTATACTATGATATGTTCAATTAATGTGTAAATTAAATATATATAAATATAATCGGCCCACTAACTAAGCCATTAGATATAACCTTAGAAATATATTTGTCGCTTTCAAAACAATTTCGATCAAGTCTTATGGGAAAAAAATATATGTACTGGTGAGATATTTTTAGTGTTTAAGGCCACATTTTAATTTAAAATTTTTGGTGACTCAAAGTTCTATAATATGCTTGCAGTGAGTTGTAATTTTGGAAAAAAAATTAACAACATCGTCAAATTTATTTTGGACCCGTTCAAACTGGCGCGACAATTATTGAAGATGGGAATAATTAACCATTATTGATGAGAATTTTGAGACAAAAATCTGGAACTACCTTTTACGAAGATGATAAAGAGTCGATAGGGTAAGGAAAAGTCTCAAAGATTTGTCTTTTGCTAAATTGCAATCCCCATCAATACCAAAAAGGTTCTCTTCCCCAACAAATAAAAGAGCTATAATTTTCTGGTAATCATAAAAAACCATAGACAACAGAAAATGAAATATAAGATAATGTTAGAATGATTAGAGTACATATTCCCCCTATTTTCTATTACTCCCTCCGGTCCTCTATATATAGGACCTTTTGTCTTGGTCCTAAATATAAGATCCTTTACAATATACGAGGTGGTATTTATTATGCATTTCCAAAAAAATGCCCATATTTAATGTATTCAAAGAGAAAAAGAGAGAGATTAAATAAGGGTAGTTTTGGAAAAAGGTTGAAATTTTCGGAGAAATTGAGGTAGTTAATTAGTTTTAACTCCCTTTCTTAATTCGCGTGATTCGGTTAAAATGGTCTTATATATAGGACCAGAGGGAGTAGAATGCATATTTTTAGAGAGGTTTAAGATTTTAAAATAGTATAAGTCATTTTAGGAAATCTATGCATCATTTAATACATATCTTTCATTTTTACCTTTCTTGAGAATACCCAAAAGAGTTATAGTTGAGAGAGATTAAGAGAAATATATTTAAGATAAGCCATAATTTAATTAAGGTAATTTTAGAAAATTAGGATAATTTTTTAAAATATTAAGATTTTTAACTAATTTCTTAGATATGTATGGGATAGATAAAAATAACTTATAACATAAATGAGTAAATAAACAACTACATTTTTTGGCCAAAAAAAAAAACAACGACATTTAAGACAGGAAATGCAAATGATCGATAGTGAAATATTGTAGATAAGCCATCATACTCGTCCATGTCTATATGGATCAAGAGTTGGATTATAGAAGTTTAAAGGTCGATTCAAATTATTAGTCTCCTTTTTTTTTTTTTGAGATATAAGATTCTTCCTTTAGCTTAGGTTTTTTTTTAATCATTTGACCGTTCAATTTTATCTTATTTACTTTTGATTTTTTCCTGTTAACTTCAATCAATTTCAATTTATTATACTATATTATTTTATTTTATGTTTAAATTTTATCACTTAATTTTAGTTTGATATTATATGGACATAAATTTTTCTAAACATACTCAAATATTATTCTATCTCAAATATCATTAAATTATTAGTAATAATTAATTAAAGTATATAAAATTATACAAAAACAAAATTCAGTGAAAAAGTGAATGCTAACGTAATCAATAAATAAATTAAAATCAAATGATGAATTTTTAACTGTATTAAAATTAAAGAAGTAAATTAAAAATGAAATCAAACTTAAAAAATATTACAAGATTCAAAATAAAAAAATGACTATATAGATAAGGTTTACATAAAAATTAGGTGATATTTTTTTATGAAAAAAATTCTGGTTAAAGTTATTAATGGAATCCAATTAAAATATTTTGTAAAAGGTTACCAAAACTGTGGCTCGTTTCAGATTTGGGTAGCAAACAGCAACTTGTATGTATAGTCAGTCACATAAGGAGCATGGGAATTAAGTGCCATCTTGTTCCAATGTGTTTATTTTTTAATTCACATACTCCAATTTGAAACCCTGTTACTATTAACTTAAGCTTAATTGGTGTTGGTTTAAAAACTACTAACTCCTATCGTATTATAAGATGTTTTGTGTAACAAATTTCTGGTAAAAAATATAGAGTGATGGATATTTTTCTTCTCATTTTATCTTTATTTTTAATTCTTCCTTACTCCTAATTTATAACGTTATAATGATAATAAAATAAGATATTTAATAAAAATAAAATAAAAATATTAACACCTTTTTATATTGATTTTAGTTAAAAAATAATTTTTTAATATATATATAATTAATATTTTAATATAAAATATCTTATAATATAAATAACTGAGAGTACTATACTTTGGTAAATTTAAAAGTCTTGTAAAAGCCTTGCGTTGCACTCTTCCCTGGATTTTGACTCAACAAAATTTGCAGATAATTTTTAGTATTATCCATTTTACTTTTCTTGTAATAGATATAGATTTTTACTTTTTTTATTTCTGGGCCAATGGAGGTTGTTTACATGGGTCTTTAAATAATCCTATAGTTTCTTATATTATTTACTTCCTTAGCAGTCTTATTTTTTTTCTTTTATTTTTGACTTATCTTTATATCCTTTTTATTACAACGCGCGCATATATATATATATATATATACACATGATCATCTTATATATAAAAAAAAAAACTTGTACTATGATTGTGGGGGTGTATAACAAAATATAAATTTGGCAAAAATAAAATTATAAAATAGAAAGAGACTCAGTCTTAACAGAATCTGACAACGTTTGGACGGGACAGCAAGCAGAGAGATTCTTTACGTTTGGCTCAAATATAAAATATACATAACCTTTTTTTTCGCCAATAAATATACATAACTATATTGTTAAATAATAGGAATGCTATTTATTTTGGCTTCCATGTCAATATAGATAATTCGCTTTGCTTTATATATTTAAAAGTTTGCCAAGTGAACTAGTGGAGGTAATAGGAAAAATAACACTCTAGGATAAAAATAAAAATATTTCTTAATTAAGATCCAATAAAAAAATTTTAAATCATATAAATTGAATTTCTATTTGAGTTAAATTAAATTTTCAACTGAAATTGTTAATTTATAAATATTTTTTATTACATGTAACTCCAATTCTCCTTTAATAATAAAACTTTTTTTCAAATTTATTATTTTTTCAAATATATATCAAATCATTTCTTTTTATTTACAAAAAATGTGCATTAAAAAAACAAGTGATTGCCCTGCTTTTGCAGGGATGTATTTTACTTTTTGAAATTCAAATTTAAAAATCAACTATTATATTTAACACCAATTAGCTTTCTGTAGGTTAATTATTATTATTATTATGTATAATGCTTTATATTTCGGCTATTAAATTAATTTTATAAAATCATCACACGTATAATTTTTTTAAAATCCAATCATATAAATGCTGAATGGTAAAAATCGTATAATTATTAATTTTTATTAAATTTTATAATTTCGCTTTAAATTTTTTAATGATAACTATAATTTTAGGAAAAAAAAGTTCCTACCAATAACTTCGACATAAATGATATTAAAATAGTCTTTGAAACTAAATTAAATTTAATAAATGTAGGAAAAAAATAAGATTGATAGCAATATCTCAGAAAAGCACATGTTTCTTGAATTTTTTTTATAAGACAGAGTGACAGACTTTGTGAAAAAAAATCTTAATCCTTTTGAAAATGTCTCAATTACGCATTAGGTAATTTTGATCTTCCAGAGTATGATTTTAAAATAAAATAAACTAGAAAAAAGAGGCATTTAATTTATCATCATAAAAGAATAAATAAACAAAACTTACTTAGTGAAAATGCAAGATTGACCTTTAAAAGAAAAAATGTAAACACAACATTCTACAAGCAAGGCCTCGCAGCGATAAGCGTACTTTGTTGATATACTCTGTGTCCTGTGGCCTGTGGGAATTTCATACAGGGAAATTTGGGATTTGGTACCCACCAAATCCAATATTTGTAAATTGCAACCTCGGTAGAATTAATGACACCGAAGAACCGCCATAACCAAAACAAATGACACGGAACAACCATGTTTAAGGACTATGATACCTTTTTCACAAAGGAAAGTTTTTTTTTTTGGCCTTTTCCCTTCATTATGCTTAATTATTTTAAAAATAATATTATATTAAATATATTTTTCAAGGAATTAATTAATTATACAAACAAAATCAATAAAATAAAAAATAAAATTAATATATATTAGCCTACTAAAAATAAAAAAAAATATTATGTTGAGTGATTATTTATAAAAAATTTTTATTAAAATTTTTATATTAAAGAGTATTAAAAAAACTTATTTTAATTTAACTAAAGTAAACTCTTTTCGTTACGAGTTTATATATCCTCTATGAATTAGCTAAAAAATGCAAGTTTTAAGAAAATTCCCAAATAAATATTAGGAAAGTCATGATTTATTGATGAGGTCATCTTGGATATGGGGTATGCAAGATTTCCAATTGTTGGATGTTGGTTGGAAATTCTGAAGACTTGCTGGAAATACCTAAAGCTTGATTGAAATTTCTTAAGTTTTTTCTTGGATATGGAATTTTTTGAGTCCTAGTTGGAAATTCTTGAGGCATAGTTGGAAATTCACAAATCTTTACTAGAAATAAGGAGGTTATTTGAGTTATGGATGGAATTTCCCAAGTTTCTTGAACATGGAATTCCCTAAGTTTTGGTTGGAGATTGATAAATCTTATTTGAAAACAAGGAAATTGGAAATATTTGAGTTGTTGACGAAATTTCCTAACTTTATCTTGAATATAGAATTTCTCTTATCCTAGTTGGAAATTCTTAAGTTTTGGTTGGAAATTTATGAATCTTGGTTGGAAAGGAGGAGGTTGGAAAATATTTGAGTCATGGATGAAATTTCTTAAGCATATGTTGGACATGGAAATACCTAAGTCTTGTTGAAAACTCTTGAATCTTGGTTGGAAACAAAAGGATTGGAAATTTGAAGTTCTTGATAATTTCCTAGGTTTCTCTTGGACATAGAATACCCAAAGTCCTGGTTGGAAATCAATTGGGTCTTAGTTGGAAATTCATGAATATTAGTATGAAACAAGAAGAGTGGAAATATTTGAGTTGTTGATAGAATTTCTTTAGTTTCTCTTGAACATAGAATTTCCGGAGTCCTACTTGAAAATTCTTGTGTCTCAGTTGGAAATTTATGATTTTTTGTTGGAAACAAGGTTGGGAATATATGAGTTGTGGATGGAATTTTCTAAGTTTCTTTTGGACATGGAATTCTTTGAGTCCTAGTTGGGATTTCTTGGATTTTGATTTCAAATTCACGAATCTTGGATGGAAACAAAAAGGTTGGAAATATTTGAGTTGCTGAGAAATTTATACATTTGTCTTGGACATGGAATTCCAAGAGGTCTGATTGGAACTTGTTGGATCTTGGTTGAAAATTCTTGATGATTGCTTGTAAACTACTGAAGCTTGGTTGGAAATACATAGTGTGGAACTTGTTGAGGTGTGGATGGATACCTAGATAAAAGTTGGTTGTTTACACCTACTCATTAATAAATTATTACTTTCCAAATTTTTGTTTGAGAATTTTCTTAAAACTCGTAAATATCACACAAGTTTTAGTCAAATTTATTTAAATTAAAATAAATTTATTAATACTCTATAATATAAAGTTTTTAATAAAAAATTGATATAAACAATTATTCAACGTAATTTTTTATTTTATTTTTAGCAAGCTAAAATATATATATATTCATTTTATTTTTTTATTATTTTTTTAAATTTATGTGTATAATTATTTGAAAAATATATTTTATATAATATTATTTTTAAAATAATTAAGCATAATGAAGCAAAAAAGCCAAAAAAAAAAAACTCTTCTTTTGGAAAAAGATATTACGGTTCTTGGGCATCAGATATGGTCCTTCAGCGAGTGAGTGTCTTTCCTTTTTTGTTATGTTAGTTTTTTGGTGTCATTAATTCTGCCTAAGGTCGCAGTTTACAAATAATGGGTTTGGTTGGCACCAAATCTCAATTTTCCGTTTCATGAACTTCTCCAGAATGTATACAAGCATCACACTCTGAGATGGTGCATGAATCTCAGATTCTCTGGGATAATAATCTCATGCTGGCAGTCATAACTCATAAGGGTACAGTGAAGTGATGCAGTGAGACAAACACGGAAAAACAACAGACGACTGTTAAGAGGCTGACGTGGATCTGATTCCTTCAGGATATAAAAAGCCCATAGTTTTGCTTTTCCCCTGCCCCACAGATTCAACTTACCACCATTCCATTCCTCCACTTATTGCGAATTTTCTAGCCTTTTTTGGTTGTCTCATTATTACAACCGATGCCTTTCTTTTTTTCTTTAATCAAATCATTCAATATTCTATAGTTATATTAGAATCTCATTAATTTGGATCAAATCGAGTGTAGGATGCTAAGGTGACAAAACTTTTCTATCAAGTATTTAATATAGTTGAATACCTACAACTTAAACATCAAACCACAAATTAAGTTACTATGATGTACACACTCGTTAATTCTTTTTCTTTTTATTTACAAGAATTCTATTTTTCTCACTAATATATTGTAATTATATGTTTCTTTAAAAAATATTAATATCCTGAGTAATGGTATCGCTTAGTTTGATGATGTTAGGATTAATTTATGTATTAAGAAAAATAATCGATTATGATGTTTTGTTTTTCAAAAAATTCCTCATAGATTACAGATGAGATATTTCCAAAAAAAAAACTCATGAAATTTTTGAAATTTTTATTAGGTTCCAAGGTTCTTATATGGAAATAAATAATGAAAAGATGCTTTTGCTCTTATGTGGATAAGTTGAAAATCTCTACATGTCAATTATAAATCTTTATGGATTAATTAAAAATGGATATGTATCATTCTTTGTGCTGGGTAATATTGTCCCCGATTCATAGATATTTCTAACTTATTCATATATATTTTTTTAATTGTTCCACATATAGAGCCAGATCAATACTTTGAAACCTGAGGAATTTCACAAAACCTTTAAAGTATCTCATCTCCATGGAATAGGGAATTTTCCTATTGTGTTTTAGCATTCAACTTGATTGGGCCGAAATAAAAAGTGCCACAACAATCATCAACATGATGAATCTTTTTCAACTTTTTATTTGAAATTAATAAGTTACAAGTAGAAAATTGTCACGGTGGGTCCGTATACGCCGAATGCCGTTTCCATTACGCACCTGGGCAAAAAAAACTCAAGATTATTTATAGGAATGTGATGTTTCAATATTTTTTTATCAAATGATATTTTTGTCTAAAAATAAAAATTTTATTTATAAATTATTATAAACATTGTTTGCTTTTATATTTATACTATAATTTTTAAAATAATTATTTTTTTTAATAAGTTGATTTATTAATTATATATAATTACATAATTAATTATATATATGTACAAATATATCCCTCTTTCACGTATTGTAAAATTTTGAAAATTATTGTATCCTTCATGTTATATTGTATTGTATCTTATATATATATATATATATCCATATCTGTGTTACATAATACGTAAGTGACCAGTGATTTTAATTCGCGGACAAGAATTTTTTTTTTGTATGAATAACCAATTATCATTGAATTATATATAATAGTCGTCTGAACTAATACAAAGTATTTATTATTCATTTTTACTACTTTTTTATTAACAATATTGGGCTTATATTATGAGTTAATCTTTAAGAATATTTTCCACGATTTGAGAATTTGATTTTTAGTCGTGTTTATGTTAAGGCCTTGTTAAGAAAAATAAAGCCTGTTTTAATAATCTTTATACCTTAAAAAAATTAATTTTTTATTGTCGATACCTTAGAAAAAATATATTATAATTAATTATAATAGATTTGTGATGCCTTTTATTTATTTTTTTTATGGTGCGTAGTGAATTTAAATTTTAGAGTGTTTACTTTTTACTGTCATGATCTTATGGACGCTTATAATTCCTCACTTATAATGAATGTAAAGCTATCATTTATGAGATAATGAGATGGTGATTTTTTTAGGAGAAAAAAAAAAGCTCAAAAGAATATGAACGGATATAAATTAATGAGAAAAAGAGACTGCAATTAAGAAAGAGATGGGGGTTGGTGGCGGGATCTAAAATTGATAGATATAAAAAATATAGGGAAACAAAGATGGTGTAATTCTGTGGTAGGGAGACTTAATACCTTTTATGTAATGTCTTAATTTTGAGTTTTGTAGATTAAAGAATTCATATTGGGAGAGTTACTCCCATTTAGATATGATAATACTTGAATTTGACTATGTTAGTATAAATAGTTATATAAAAAAAAAAGAATAGGAGTAGGTGAAAAGTTACATGTATTTTCTCCAGTCTTTTTTATTAATCGTTCTAGAAGATTTTTATGGTCCTATATATAAGTTACCTTCCGTAGATTTTTAAAGTATCAATTATTTTATTTAAAAAATACCCTTATTTAATTATGAGAGAGAAAGTGAATTATTTAAATTTGTAATATTTATTATGAGGTAAAGATGAAAACTATATTATTTTTAAGATAATTTTAATTATGTAACTAATTTTTCTTGATTCCAGTGAGATAATTGAAAGTGATTTATATTAAGAAAGAAAGGAGCATTTCTACATGAAATCAAAATATAATACAATAAATATAACAAGTACTATATAATTTTGTTTGAGGAATTTTACATTTATGCACGTACGTAAAGATTATAATTGCAAATGAATTGTTTTCTGATGGGCAATAATGGTTATTATGAATATAGATGAAGAGGATTGAACCAAAACCAAAGGATCAAATTGGAAGAAGATGAGAAGCAACCACTGGTCTGTTGTTTTTGGCCTGAAGCAACCAATGGTCTCAAATTGCTGAAAGCACCGAAGAGGTAGAAGACAGACAAAATTTAAAGTTCCTATAATGTTGAAGTAAGGTCTCAACCACCAACCCCAACTATATGTTGCTTTAATTTCCCTCTTCACTCTCACTCGGTTGCTATCCCTCCCTTATTGTGACGTCCATTTCAATATCATATACTCTCACATGCGACTCTGTATTATATGGTTTGTTGTGTTCCGACTTCTGAGCAAAATAGATTATTTTCATCCCGTTAGTGGCATCCATCCTAAATTTTCTTCTTTACTTGGTCCCTAACCATATTTCATATATACCACAGGCCATCATAGAAAAATATCAATATCAATATTCATTATAAAATATAAAAGAACCCTACCCTACTATACCTATTTCTTAAGGTGACCTTTCTTGTCTTGTGTACAACTTTTTTTTTTAATTCTTTCAAACTTTTTCACTCGTACGTGCAAATGTGCAATTTAGTTTAAATGTTATAATGATGATATTACTCCATATAATCTTATATATAAGATCATTTTAATCGAATCACATGAATTAAGAAAGAAAGTTAAAACTCATTAACTATCTCGATTTCTCCAAAAATTTCAACTTTTTTCTAAAACTACCCTTATTTAATCTCTCTCTTTTTCTCTTTGAATACATTCAATAGGGACATTTTTTTGAAAATGCATAATAAATACCACCTTGTATATTGTAAATGATCTTATATTTAGAACCAAGATAAAAAATCCTATATATAGGACCGGAGGTAG
Organism: Adenanthera pavonina; assembly: GCA_026686845.1. NCBI lineage: Eukaryota > Viridiplantae > Streptophyta > Magnoliopsida > Fabales > Fabaceae > Adenanthera > Adenanthera pavonina. The sequence continues at coordinate 7,999,764 of JAIVEN010000026.1, read as the reverse complement.
TACTATCTTTTAGAAACTCAAGTTCTTCTCTTCGGCTGGTATGCATTGTGTGCGGAAAACACATTTATTTTTTCTTTTAATAATTTTTTAGTGTTCCACACTTTGAGTTTTAATAAATTAATATAAATCAAGTTACGGTCGGCTCCATTATAGCAACGAAAATTATAGTGAAAATATATCCTATTTAAATTATCAAAACATCATTCATTTCTTCCAATATTATAATGTATATAATCCTAAACCATAAATTTAAAATTTATTTTATTGAAAAATTAATGAATTTCATTTTAAAAATTTGGAGTTAATTTTAAATTTATTCCAACTACTTATTTTACATTATTTTTAAAAAAATTTAGTATCATTTTAAACAATAATTTCATCCATTAAATTAAAAAATTAAAAAGAATTTCAAATTGTATCTAAGGGAGATTAGTTCCCATTGTCGGCAAAGGATACACTAGTTGCTAAAAAAGGAAACATTACATTCGTTTTAGGGTGATAGGATTTGATAGTGTAATGTTTATTTGGATAGTGTATAATTATAATTCACTTTGACATGTATTGGCCGGGAAAAAAAACACTTCACCATGTTATTAGTTTATGTATAAGGACACATCATAATTACTATCAATTCAACTAAAGCTGGTGAATATTAAAAAATATTAATATTATTTTTTCCAGTGATATTTTGTTTTGATTCTAAATATATATATATATATATACATATAGAACCCTTTCAGAAAACAAGACAATATTTATTATGCATTATAAAAAATGCTTCTATTTAATTGATGAGATAGAAAAAAAAAGAGAAAGAAATTTATTAAGAATAATTTTAGAAAGATCTTGTAATTTTTTAAGAAAATTAAAATAGTTGACTAATTTTAATTTCTAATTAATATGATTCAATTAAAATGATTTTATATGAATGGGTAGAGGAAGTTCTAGTTTTTGTAAATATGTACAATGATATGGACAATAACTCCAACGCATTAAGACGAAAAGAACAAGTGTTCACAACATTATTAAAAGCATTTCTCATCATGTTTTGATGCATAGAGGAAAATATATAAAATAAATTTATCTCCTGCTGTAAAACGATTAAAAATTATAAAAAAAAAAGATGACGGGGTTGAAAATGAAAGATCCTTTTCCTTCTCATGTCACTCCAATATCGTTCTTGGCTTATGGACTTGTTTTTTTTTTTTTTTAATGAAGGGACATCCGATATGTATGCCTATATATAAGAGATTCATGCGAATTCAATGGCAGTGCAGCTACTCAAGCACCTAATAATACCAGTCCTTCAGTTGCTAATTAATTATTTCAAAACAAAAAGCTTAAATGATTTATTAATTACACTTTTAATTATTTTTTATAGATCAAGAAAAGTACAGTTAAGATTAGTTAAACTTCTTGAAATTTTAAAAATTTATTATAACTTTTCAATATTATCATCATTAAATTATTATCTATCTTAATCATATTTTTCTTAATCCTTCTCTCTCTATTATAAATATTTAGGGTAAAGTTGCAAAATAATAATTTAATACCTTTTAAATATTGTAAAATAATTTATATTTTAAATAAGTAAAAAACTTTTAAAATATGTCTATAAATGAGAACAGAGGTTGTATTTGAATTGCCTATGATTTGCTTTGGTGTAGTGATGTGCCTGAAAGTGAAAGGTGAATATGAATATAAAGGACGTCGGAATTGGACCCAATATTTAATAATTAAGCATTTGTTGCAGTCCTTCCAGGGTGTATGGAACCCAAGCGTTAAATTGTCTCCCCAGCCATACATTTTGATAGTCATAGGAAGATGAATCCAATAATGAAAAAACTAATCTTATCATTATATTACTCCAATAGTTTCTGTACGCTTTTTAGATTTTTCTAGACACATTTTTTTTTCATTTGTATGAAATTTGAAATAAATGATATGTTTATTATTTATGAATAATATAATTCATTATAAATTTTATATTCACACTAACTAGCATTCATAAATTTATCTATTAATTGGATATCTTCTTAATTTATTTCAAGCATCAACCTGCCAATTTTATTAATTTAGGAAAATTTGGGTCATTCACAATTTAAACTTTAAAGCTACTCTTCCAATCATTTTTATTAGTCACATTCTATAAATTTTATGTGGTCCTAAATATAGATCACATTCCATAAGTTTTTATAACATTAATTGCATTATTTTTAAAATGATCTTATTTTTGAGTAAAAAAGAAAGTATAAATTATTTAAATTTGTGACATTTATTATGAGTATAAGTGGAAACCACATCAATTTTAAGATAATTTTAATATTGTAACAAATTTTTTTTAATTTCAATGAATTAGTTGAAAATGACTTATATTAAAAATAGAAGGAAGTAAATAATTGGTTTAAAGTTAGTTTTGATAGTTTTGAACAAAGTAATGTGAGAGAATTTTTACCTAAAATCCAGTTTATAACAAAAAACCAAACACACCATGGAGAACTACTTATTGTAGTTGGCTTTCTTTTTCCCTATCATTTTGAAATTGTAATACTATCTTTGTTTCTTTTTACATGTTATTTAAGGTTTTAATGCAATTTTCACCAAAAAAAAAAAGAAATACAATTGATGCATTAGAGTTTATTTTAAATTTCTTAATATGCTCTTCATTAAATAGATAAATAAAAAGGAGTAATTAATGTCATATTTAATTTTAAAAAAATATACAAGGGTATAATTGAAAAAATAATAATTAATGTTGTTTTAAAATTTGAAAGTAACACATAAATAAAAACAAAATTTTTCTATAAAAAAATAGTGGGAGTATATTTTTCCTTTATCTTCATCACAAATTAATATTGCATTTATAGATAGGAATTAAACACACTAAAATAAATTATAAATTTCATTAATTTATTAATTTAGTAATTGGTATGAGAAAAACAGACATAGAAAAAACCATTAAACCCGTGAGAAAGAGGTAAGGTACAGCCACTGATTCGGTATGCACAAAATTAAACGTTAATTAGTTATTTTTAAGGACCAGGGACCTCTAATTCCGCAGAATAAATAGATGAGTAGAAAGTAGTCATTCTTACTAAAGAACTATTCAAAATAGATTTTAACAATTTAAATTTAAAATAGAATAAATGGAGGAGTAGAAAGTACTCTTTCTTATTTCCTGTCGGACTCAAATTGCTAATTTTGTAACTGGAAGGATAATCTCATAAATTCTCTCTTCCATCGGACCAAGAAGGGAAGTCCAACTTTAAGTGATGATAATATTCTAGTGACCCACAGCCACAATTATCTTCATTGATTGGATGCTTCATTTAGAAGATAAGGCTTATTCTACCTCACAAGTAAATGTTTTAAATTAAAATTTTAATATAAAACTTTTTTAACCAAATCACGTTCAATTAATAATGTTAAAATTTATCTTTCAAGAAATTATATTACCTTTCCAAAATTACTTTATTAAATTTCTTTATCTTTCTTTCTTTCATAAATTAAATAGGAATATTTTTTGATAATATATAATAAATATTACCATATATTTTAAAAAAATTCTTATATTTAAAATTAAGATAAAATACTCTATATTTAATATTGGAAGATATTCTTTTAGTGTGTCAGTTCAAGTATTGAATTTCACTCCTCACTTTAAAAAATTGTGTTTGTCTGGTCGCTTCATTCACAATCTGCATTTTCTTGGTGAAAATGATGGGAGAAAAAGCTACGTGGATAAGATCATCAATAAGGAATCATGCATACATACATATCAATAAGGAAAAAAAAAAAACTCTTACTTGGCCGTTCAAGGCCACAAGTATGTTTGGTTCACTGCACATGTGGCTCCTCAAAGAGGATTCCATTCCCTCTGAAATTAATTCCCTTCACTAATAAACAAGTGCGTGTGGATTCTGGAAATTTTTTTAAGAAAAAAATCTGAAGAAGCTCGGATTATTGGACCCCACCAATGAAACGAGACAAAACTAAATGAAAAGATTTCGGATAAAAAGATATAGAGGAATCAACTGCAGCCACGCATTTCAGATATTCTTAAGGTTTGTCAATTATCGACTCTGGAAAATTCTCTTACAAAAGGAAATTCTCACTTTGCATTGTCATCGTGAAAATAAATGCGTTTAAGAAATCCTATCATTTGTGCGAAAAAGAAAAGACAACACATAATTATATTTACTGTTTTTTATTTCTTTTGTCAATTGGACTTACGGAACTGGATATCGTTCCTGGACGAAAGTAATGTCAATGCTAATGTATGTAGTTCAAGCGAAGGTGAAATAGTCTCTTACTGGCTGGTCCATGGGCTTGGTCGGCCCAAATTCTCTAACATCACTTCTGAAATTTACCCTATTTGGTCTTAGATATGAGGGTTTTAACCAATTCACACATATTAATAAATTTAGTAAAAAGTGTTTAGTATTATTGAATTAGTTTAAAATTTTAATTATTTTTTAAAATTTTCCTTTTTCAATTAAGTGTATTAAATTAATACAATTTCATCTTAATCTCTCCTTTTGACATTTTAAATTGTACTTTTTCTCCTTTGGATATTTAAATGAATGATTCTTTAATAGAAATTGCTATTACTAGGGCATTTTAGATAAAAAAATTGATGATTTTGATTATTTCAAAAGTATCTTACATTAAGGACAAAAAAAAAAAGTATAAAAAGATTCTTATATTTAAAACCATAGGGAGTACAAAGTAATTCACAATATTCAAACTAAGAAACCTTATTTAAAATGTTGTAAATAGGAAAAATCACAATAGAAGAATTATTCTTATTTATGCCTAAAAATACTTGAATTTGGCCCAAGTAACAAATATTAGATAATTATATAAATTATTTTCTTAACTCATCAAGTTAGTCTTAATGCACTCTGAAAAAAAAAAAAAAGAGTTGCATTAATGTTGAACACATTTAGCACACTTTGTATCAAATACAATCAATCACTTCAATTTAGCAGTGTCACTTTTAGACTGTCCCTTTGTTTTAGAGAGCTTACTAAATAGGGCGATAACCTCATGATAAACTGTCCATGACATTTCTTCTGGTGTTAAGAATCCTAATGGAGAATAATTTCCATTTTCTCTGTCCCAGCACAATCATGGGTCCACTCCCCCTGGGAAAAAAAGTGACAATAAAAAAGGACAATCAAGAATTCAACCACTCAAGCTAATTGAAAATTCCGCACTTGATTCTGCAATTTCTTCAGATACTTTGGCACAAGGTTATGGATGGCCATCATCATGACCTGTACTTGAAGAGGACAAGGTTGTGCAGGGTTGGTGTTTAAGACGTAGAAAATGAAACAATAGAACACCTGCTACAGCTCCGGACACTGGGGCTGTGATGTATATCCATAGGTCCTTGAATTTCCATGACAAAATTGCTGGGCCTAATGATCTTGCAGGATTCATTGATCCCCCTGAAACAGGTCTGCAACAAAACCCCAATAATTTAATCCAAGAGATGAGCTTTACAAGATCCATGATATTTGCAAAAGCCTTTTGTAAAAAACTGTGGAGTTTGGGGATAGCATACCCGGTGATTAACACCGCAAGTGCAACAGCTATTCCAACAACAAAACCAGATAAATGACCCACCTGCAAAATTTATCAAGTTTTAGACATGAGAAATTGCTTTTCTTTGCCATGGTTAGTACAATATGAAGGAGGATTCTATATCCTTACTGATTGAAGTTCATTTGTCAAGGCTGCAGCCAGGAACATTATGATGAAAGTTGCAATAAGCTCCACCCAGAAGGCAGAGACAGGCCCTTGGATTGGCCTTGTCATCATGACATCTGATTCAATGCCATAGACAAGGCTACCAATATATGTTGCCAACACTGAACCCACTGTCTGCGCTAGAATGTAAACTGGAACCTGTTCAACAAAGAAGGGGAAGGATATGAAATCATTAACTGATATAACTATCGTGCCTCAAGTATACTAATGACAGTTCTCTTGTTTCTTCAGGACCTTCAACCATGGAAATTGACCAAACGTTGCAAAAGCTATTGTGGCGGCTGGGTTAACATGAGCACAAGAGATTGGCCCTATTGAGAAAACTACCACAATCACTGTTAATCCTGCTGTAGCTGCATACTCCAGAAGGCCCACTTGACCATTTTGGAACTGTGTGCTTGCAATGATTCCACACACACAGAACATCAAAATGAAAGTACCCACCATCTCTGCCATGGCCTGCATTTCAGAACAACTTATATTTCTAAGGTTATCACATATTTGAAAGTGCAGGCCAATAATGGTTATTCTCTTACCATGCGAGCATAATTCAGGTCAACTCTGATGGGCGAGCAGTGAAAAGCAGAGTTGTTCACGAAAACATATTGCTGGTTAGATATTGCAGCACTGCAGTCAATCTCCTTGTCATCTATGGAGAGGCCATTGCTTGATGCATAGTTTGAATTCTCGGGTGATGGTTGTTTCTCGAACATGCTTGTCTTGGTGATCAGCCAACACTGCTAAAGAATATTCTATTGGGTCTTTAATGAGATCTCAGATGAGTGAGGAGGGGACAGTACATGCTTCTTAGAGAAGTTAGATTCTTGTATTGCTTCCATGGAACGGGCATGAAGCAACAATAGTGGAAGTTTTAGAAAGTTTTGTTGCTCACACATTTTTGCCCTATTTTCAAGGTTGAGATTTGAGGGGAAGCATCAACGCTTTTCATGTGTTGCTCCCAGTGAGGTAGAAAAAGAGTAATTTGTGCTCATCAACTGCTCCAACGTAGAAAGCAAACTATTTCTTTCCAAACCTTGTTTTTAACCTCAAATCACTTCTTTTTTTTAAAATAAATATTACTCTGCATGTTGCAAACTAAGCTATATCTCAACTACTTCATCGTCACAGCTTGCCTAAGTCTTGCTTGTTCAAATCAAAGGTGGTCTCTTATTGCTATTATTCTTTATTTCATGTTCTTCTACCTTTGGAGCATACACTGTTCGTGTTTAATTTAGCTCAACTGAACCTCAGTCATAAACAAACACCAAACATTCCAACTACTGCGAGTTTTCTTCTCTTTCTCCAATCTCAGTCAATTTTTTTTTCTTCCTTTGTTCTCTTCTCTCCATCTTGGTTTTTGACATATTAGCTATCCCATTAATTCCCAGAAGAATGTTAGTAGTTAGAAGGAGAACCTGCGTCAAATATGCCCAAATATTCTAATCCAATTGACACGGAAATCTTAATGGAAGAAAAATGCAAAATTTCCATAAAATTATAATATACTCTCTAGGTTGGTTGCCTCTTGAGGTAATTTGAGAGGAAAAAGTAATTTCTAGAGGTACAAAAGACTTAGTGCCTATTTGGTTGTCATTTTTGGAAACGTAACTGTATTTTCTAACCATCATTTTCTTCTTTTTCATCCAAACAGTTTTTCAGTAAACTACTCTACTTTTATCTAAACTTCATTTTTGTAAACTGTGATTATTTTAAAAGTACTTTTACAAAAAGACAAACCAAACGGACACTTAGGTAATTAGCCTTATATCCATTATGTCTAATTCCCTAATTATGTCTTGCCACTTTGATTATTTTTTCCAACACATCAATTTATCTCATAAACTTTGTTAATTTGCCATTACTATTAAAATAATAAAATAAAAGACAATTTTCCCGATTTGTAAAAACTATATCTTTTATACACACAGATAAAATAAGTTATTAAATAACTTAAAATATTATAAAATTTAATAATATTTTACTAAAATGACCCTAATTTAAATAATATTTTAAATGATTTATTTGATATTAATAAAGAATAAAATAGTAAAATAAGTAATTAATATTTTATTGATAATTTAAAGTTATAAATCTTGCAAAAAATCTTGAAAACCCTAAAGTGATCATTTTTATGAAACTAGAAAATTTTTAAGTAACGGAAGGAGTAATTTGCTTTCCCCTCTCTTGGTTCTAGGACTGTGTCTTCTCTCTCTCACTCCCCAATTTCAATCTCGTGTTTTCAAATGTCATTAAATTTTGAAATCAGGCATAGTCATACACGGCATTTGAGCATGATACTTGTGACATATAGAATTAGGAAAACATCTCGTATCACAATAATCCATATAGGCTAATTAAAGAATGTTTAAAAACTAATATCTATCTGGGACCAAATCAATTTAGATGTGGCCATCATAGTGCTCAACCTGAAGAAGATTGGTTCATAAACTATTGCCATTTTCCATGTTTTTGTAGATGAGGATCACTTTAAATACACACGTACGAGTTGGCGAATGCTTGAAGATATACTCCCTCCGGTCCCTATTATAAGGTGTTATTTAAAAAAATTTTCTAGTCCAAAATATAATATATTAAATAATAAATTTAATTTTAGTCTCAATTTTACCCCTATTAAATGCTTTCATTATAAGTCTCAATTAACTTCTCTCTCCTCCTACCATCATTATTAATTTAATATATTTTTATTCTCTCTTTAAGGGAAAAATGGGAATGTCAGAATTTTTTTTCATTAATTTTAGACTGTAACCAACTTTTCTTAATCCACGTATGGTAGTTAAAAACATCTTATAATAGGAATTGGAGGGAGGGAGTACGTATGAAAACATTCTCGCTTGCACATAATGCACACATGTATATATCCATATATACATGCTTTTATATGCACATGCATGTATATTAGTATATACAAGTATCAGCTCACACAGATTTTTAGGACCATCTTCCAAACAAGGAATTTAAGCTAATAATTTTAAATATTCTATGAAACTTAAAAATAGCAAAACCCAAAAGCAATTAATTAATCTTAGAATATAGCTATAAGAATATATTTTAGTGCCGACATTAATTTAAGAGGTGCAACCTATATGGGAATATCACACTCTAACCTTAATTCACTTTTAATATCAACTATCATATATACCTCAGATTACTGTAAGCTAGGCCTCAAAGGTGCAGCCATCGCACATGTCATTTCACAATGAGTCTTAATTACCCTTTTAACCTGATAATCTTGATCATTATTATATATAAGAATATTAATATCAGATCACGTACCATTAATTACTTTGATTTTTATATGTATTGGTGACGATTCCTTCAGGTACTTGACGGCAATGGCTCTCTTGTTTTTTTTTTTTTTGATAACAGGCTCTCTTGTTGATATCGAAGAAAAAAGTAGATCTCTTACCTAGACTAGACAACCATAATATAGAATTAGGTAATCATAACAGCATATTGTAATCATAACTCTCAAGTCATGATATAGAATTGATATCTAAGCCTACAGAAAAAAAAAATGAATTGTTGGGCATATGAATAGTACTTCGTGGCACTTGGGCTGTTTTCAAAGTAAAGTAGTGTTCGCCCATGAGACCCTCACAGTCATTGGACTTTTGACTCATGATCATGATCTAGAAATTTATGAATTAGGGTATAACCCAAAAAAGTTTAAGTATACAATATGATCATTGAAACTCTCAACTTGCAACATTACAGAAGGTGAAAGCAGCCCATATCACATTGGTTAGCAATGTCCATGAAAAATTCCTCCGGATTAATGGCAGTAGCTCAAATAACAGCTAGCGGACGTTAAGCTTATATTAGCTCACCCAAACAAGCACAAACCATGTCTGTTTTGTTTGACATTAGTATCTTTCATTAGTTTGTGTACGTGTAAACCATCTCTCTAGCACATCGTTTACCTTCAAAAGGCCTTGGAAGTCAACCAGAGTGATAAGGTCTTCCTATTTCAAACTCATAACTCGTCTTAGGGGCATTATACACAATGAACAACAGGAAAAGTCCGCGACAATAATGCGCTTTTAGGAGACTCAAAACGATGCTGCTTTCCCATGGTCAAAACGCGACGCTGGTGGTGCTCAGGAAGACGCTGCATCCGGGCTTCACTTCGTGGAGACGTGCACACGCTGGAAAATGCGTCCATACAAATGCTAAAGTGCATGAGTGACTCCGCCAGCGAGTAAGTAAGATGATATTGAACCGCTTGTCCAAAAAAAAAAAAAAACGACATTTACCTGCGACCTGGGATCCACCTAAGCCCTCTGCCTCAAAAGAAGGTTTCTTTTTTATTAAAGTTTTATGCTTTCACTCCAAAGTCCAGGCATGTTATCCGCGGCCACTTCCAAATGTATGTTTCGTTTAGTTAAAACCCGTGACTTTCCTTTCAAACTCATCCCTTCTTCTTTTTAGCCGCCGCCACTGCCCAAAAGTCTAGCGCGACGCTGTTGCCTTCGCCGATAGAGGTAAGGCTTCGGCAACTCCATCCCAGTTTAAATAGTAGCATCACATTTTACACACTGAGAAACCCCGAAAGGACTGCATCTTTTTTTAATTTTCTACCTCGTTAGTTATTATCACTTTGAAATTTGCCACGTAGTCTAAGGAGCAGACTTTGGATTTGGGATCAGGCTATTGACTCATTTACTTGTTGCGTTTTAGATGTTTGATGAAAGTTTTGATGTTATGTGTCATTAATTTGTATTCTTGTGCTTGGATGCTGAATCAATGCAAATTTCTGAATCTGTCTGGCTTGATTTTATTAGAGATTTTCTTTTAAAGCCAGTTGGATTTTTGCCTTTAAGTGCGCAGAGCTTTAGGCCCCGTAGAAAAGAATAGAATAAAGAAAGAAGAATAAAATTGATTTTTTGTATAAAAAATATTTTTGAGGATGAAAAATAGCATGCGGCACACCATGTGGTACGCCCTATATTGTCTAACAGCTCTTTGCTATATGCTATCAACGAATTTGCATTGGTTTTGTTCGATAAAGATGTTGAGGCGAGGAGTTCATTTGTTTATGCAAAATGCAGTAGTCATTTTTCCTTTTATTTTTTATTTTTATTTTTTTAAATTTTGAACTTTTCTGTTCCCATGATGAGGATTGTTAATTTGAGCACTATGTTCTTGTTCTCTCCAAAAGTAATGTTTTACCAGCAATCCATCCAACATTAGAAATAATTTGTAAATTGGTTGAAATCATTATTTATAAAAATTTGTTCCCCCCCACAAGAATTCGTTAATGAAATTAATTGAAACTTCTAAATGATTTCAATTCATTTCTAATATAATTGTGTTTGTCTCATAGAGGCGGTGAACCCTAAAAGGCTTAGATTCCACCTGTAGCCGTTGCATTGCTTGCACGCACCATGCAGTCCATTCTCTTCGTACCCTTCTCTCCAGCAACTCCAACTAAGTCTAAGCCGCTAATACCGCCTCCTAGATCTCAGTCTGCTCGCCCCTACCTCTCATCAGTTAGAGCAGAGGCAATACAGTCACCATCTGTCCTTGTGGACTCTCCACCAAAATTCACTCTAACCCCTAAGCTCAACAAGTTCAGCTCTCGCATAACAAAGCTTAAGTCGCAAGGTGCATCTCAGGCAGTGCTATATGGAGTGGGCCTTTCAGAAGATGACATGGGTAAGCCTCAAATTGGTATATCATCAGTGTGGTATGAGGGGAATACCTGCAACATGCACCTTTTGACGCTTTCAGAAGCAGTAAAGGAAGGGGTGAAAGAAGCTGGCATGATCGGGTTCAGTTTCAACACAATTGGGGTCAGTGATGCCATCTCTATGGGGACAAGAGGTATGTGTACAGCTTGCAGTCTAGGGACCTCATTGCAGATAGCATTGAGATTGTCATGAGTGCACTGTGGTATGATAGAAACATCTCCATTCCTAGTTGCGACAAAAATGTAAGATATTTTCTCTTAGAAATTTTTTAAATTTCTTTTTTTCTTGCGTATAACGGGGAGTTTCACGGATGATGCAGTTTTCACTATTGACTCAGGCATATTGGTCTGTTGATAGCTGTGTGAGATTTCTATTAGCGTACTTTGTCATTTAAACTATGTATCAAATCGATGGTGTTTCTCTAAAGTATTCTTGTCCACATCTGTGACCTCTTTACCTTTTCCCTGCAACCCCTTAATGCATAGTTATTATACCTTGATTGTGAAATTTTCAGTTTTTTTGTGAAAGGATTGGAAGTATTTATTCTCTTTAATACTTTGGTTCTCTATTCACCTTCATCTATATGAATAAGATGAAATATTTATCCCATAAAGTGATTAGTGGTGAAGAACATTGTAGTTAAGAAATAAAGGGCTAAAATTGACAAGGATGACAACTTCCATCTTACTTAGGCAAAAATAGAAAAAAAGAAAAAAGAAAAAAGCGGCTAACAACATATAAATAGATCTAGGTACATTTATTGATTGCTTTAGCAATCAGAATGTTATTTCTCAAAGTGAAGATATAGTTGTCAGTCAACTGTCTTTTAAAGGAGCATCAATTTTTTGTCCATAATCTTATCCATAACGATTTTTTTAATACTTACATTTGTTGTTCTCATCTTTCCCCCCCTGAAGGAAAGGTGGTTGGCTTCCCAATCCATAGATGGGTCTCTAGTTCTATTACTGGGAGTAATTGAAAGTTTTAATCCTAGATTTCCATTAAGTTCAGAATCTGCTGGTGGTGGCTTGTTTGGTTGAGTGGAAGAAAGACATTTATGAAATCTTTAACTGCTATTAATTCCATGGTGTAATGCTGCTGTTAAATCATGATAAATTCGTCTCTTTAATTTGTTGTTGTTTCTCTTAAACCTGTCTCAGTTTTCTCTTACTATGACTGAAACTGCTCAATGTATTTGGAAGATTTAGCCATGTGGTATTGTAGTTGCTTTCTTGCAATTGAGTTGTAAATTTTCAGATGCCAGGTACAATTATGGCAATGGGCCGGCTCAACCGACCAAGCATAATGATTTATGGTGGCACTATTAAGGTAGGATATATGGCTTTGGCTGCTAAGATTGCTATTATTAATTGAATTGTTTGTGAAGGCAGGTCAATTCCCTGCTGATTTTTTGTTAAGAGGCTAAAATGTCATTAAACATCCTTAAATGTATCCTGTTCAATTTCAAGATTCATGATATGAAGTTTGAACTAACTAGAATTTGAAAGGGTTTAAAAATAACTTTGCATGTTTTTCTTTCTGACCATTGTTGCCTGGTAAAATTATAGCCAGTGAGAATGGTATTAGTTATGATATCTTTGAAATTAATGATCTTACATAACATCAAAAACTTTGAGACAATTGTATGGTATTTTTAGGCATTTTCTTTGTTTGAAGTTGGTCACATCAATATCAATTATGCAAATGGAAGACCTTTGTCAATAATTTTTGGGGATTTCGGTGCATTTTATTGTAGTCTAAAACCTTTATATTACTTTAAAATCAGGGTACTTCAGGAGATAATTGAGCAAAATTGAATTTTGGCTATTATTTTGAATTCTTCATTTTTCTTATAGTTAATTTCAAGTTATTGTTAGATGTTTGTTCCAATCATGTTTAAGAATGCAGTAATTGTTTGTAACTTTTTTCGTTTATTATTTCTTTGCGGCCTGGTCATTTTCAGGGTAATACATATGACATAGTATATGCCTTCCAGGTAAATAACTCATTGCCATTAAAACATCCGCCTTTTTTTACTGTATCTAAATTATGTATGCAGAAGATTAATTTAATTATAAATAGACATACAATATAAAAAAAAGAGATGTACGAAAAAAGAGAATTAAAGTTTGTATGGTCCTCTTAGTCTGACCATCCGTCTGGGGATGATAAGCTGTGCTGAATCTCAATTTAGTTCCTAAAGCTTGTTGTAAAGATGTTCAGAAATTGGAAGTGAACCTTGGGTCCCTATTAGAGATAATACTATTTGGTACATCATGTAATCTTACTATTTCCTTTATATACAATTGTGTCAATTTATCTATTGTGTATGTGGATTTAATTGCCAGGAAATGTACTGATTTTGTCAATCTGTCTACAATTATCCAGATGACATCATGTCCTGAAGAAGTCCTAGGCAAACCCGTAACAAAATCCATTGGGATACTATCCTATTTCCATTATGGGATTTCAAGAGGTTGGAGCATTCCTGATGGCTTTCGGTGTTGAGTATTTACTCTCTGGCATACTAAACATTTGGCTACTTATTGAGTAATATCACTTTTCATCCCAAGCCACCGAAATAACTTTTTCAAATTATGATACATTTTTGTAATACCTAGATGAATAATATATTTACTCTGATGGGCTGTTGCGAGAACCTTTTCTCTTAGCTCGATTACCAGAGGAACATATACTCTTTTTCTAAACCTGAGCAATTCATCACTAGACACGTAGAAATCTTTCACTGCTCCTTGCCTGAGTTTTTCCTTAACTCCCTTTGCAAAACTATCTTCTTGTTGGGCTTTGATTAATTCATTCTGGAATTCATTGCCAATTTTAGTTTCATGCAACTGGAGAGACAAATCTAGATCTCTATAATCTTCAATCAATTTTAATTTACATTTCATCATGTGGGCTACATGAATGACTTTTCTGCTCAAAGCATCAGTCACAACATGTGCCTTTCCTGGATGGTACTTAATTGAATGTTCATGATCTTTTAGTAGTTCCATCCATTGTTGTTGCCTCGAATTCAATTCCTTTTTATCTTCTAAATATTTGAAGCTTTTATGGTCATAAAATTTCTCCGTGGTAGCACCATAAAGATAATACCTCCATATCTCTAGGGTATGCACAATAACCGCAAGTTTTAAATTGTGCGTGGAATAGTTTTTTTCATGCGGTTTTAATTGTCGAGAAGTATAGGCTACCACTCTTCCTTCCTGTATCAATTCCTAATCCGTGCTTGCTAGTATCTCCATAAATCACATAAGGTTTATGGGGATCAGGTAAAATCAACATAGGGGAATAAGTTAGCATAAGTTTTAATTCATGAAAACTCTTTTCGCAATCTCTATCCCATATAAAGGGTTTTTCTTTTCTTGTTAACCTTGTAAGTGGCAACGCAATATGAGAAAAATCCTTAATAAATCTTTTATAGTAGTCAGCAAAACCCAGAAAACTTCTTATCTCTGTAACGGTTTTGGGTCTCTCTCACTTTAGAACTGCATATACTTTGGTGGGATCTACTGCGATTCCGTCCTTGGAGATAACATGTCTAAGAAACTGTACCTCAGTGAGCCAACACTCACTTGTTGAGCTTAACATACATGCTTTTCTCTTTTAAAACTGTTAGGACAATTCTCAAATGCGCTTCGTGCTCCATTAAAGATTTGGAGTACACCAGTATGTCATCTATAAAAACCATGACAAATCTATCTAGGTATGGCCTGAAAATCCTATTCATGTAATCTATGAAGATTGCGGGTGCATTAGTAAGACCGAATGACATAACTAAAAACTCATAATGCCCATATCGTGTTCTGAAGCCAATCTTAGGAATATCCTCTGCTTTGACTTATAACTGATGGTACCCGATCTTAAATCAATTTTAGAAAACACACATGCTTCGACCAACTAGTCCAGTAAATCATCAATCCTGGGTAACGGGTATTTATTCTTTATTGTGACTTTATTCAACTCTTTACAGTTTATACAGAGTCTGAGGCTTCCATCTTTGTTCTTTACAAACAATACATGAGCACCCCAAGGAGAAACACTTGGTCTAATGGATCTTTTTACCAATAGCTCTTAATTTTGCTTTTTAAGCTCTGCCATCTCATTTGGTGCTATTCTATATGGTTTCTTAGAAATTGGTGCTATTCTTGGCACTAAATCAATAGAAAATTCAACCTCTTGTTCTGGCGGTAATCCACTAAACTCCTCTGGAAACACTTCTGGAAATTCTTTTACTACAGGGATTTCCTCAATTCCTTCTACTTCACACTTACAGAAAAGAAAATCAAATACCCTTGACATCCTTTCTCGAAGCATATTTTAGCTTGAGTGGTCGTAAGAAAATTTAGTTTAGTCTCGGTACGTAAGGCATTCTGAAGAGTAGGCAAGATCAAGGTTTTATTTTTATAGTCAAGTAAGACATTATTCGTAGGCAACCAGTTCATTCCAATAATAATATCTATATCAAGGAAAGTCATACAAATTAAGTCTATGGTAAGGTAGCAATGCTCATATTGGACTACACAATTCAAACAAACATGGGAGGTTATGACTTTATTTCCTGTAGGGGTTGACACATGTAAATTATAAGGTAATATTGTAACTACTAGACCTAGCCTTTTAGCACAGTCATAAGATATGAATGAATGACTAGCCCCTGGATCAAATAATGCTTTCACAAGATAATCATTAATCTTAATCATACCTTCAATCGAATCAGGTGACTTACGAGCCTCTTGCTGAGTGAGAGCAAAGACTCTCCCTTGTGCCTGAGGTTTGGTGTTGGCCACGTCCAGTGTGCAATCCCAAGTATAATGTCCAGCTTTCCCACATTTGAAACATACATTCTGACCAGCTAAACAAGTTCTTCCATCGTGAGCCTTTCCGCATTGGTTACAAACGGGTGTTGGAGGATTCCTTTGTGCATTTGATCCTATCTCGTTTGCCTCCCCTTCTTGATCTCCTGTTATTGTTATTCCGGGGCCGTCTTCTTTTCTTACTTGACTCTCCTTCATCAGCAGTCTTTTTGATGTATGTTGGAGGAGCTGATGTAATACTCTTGTGGTTCAAACTATTCTTTGTGATTCTACCGACTTCTACCAGAGTATTAAAAGTTATGATTTGCATCGGGGCAACTCGTTCTCTTATGGCTAGCCTTAATCCTCTTTCTAGCTTTTTTGTCTTCCATCTCTCATCTTCATGCTGTTGAAGGTAGATGGAATATCTTGCTAACCGGATAAATTTAGCCACATACTTGTCTACTGACTGATCTTTTGATTGACAAAGCATAATAAACTCAACTTTTTTTTTCATCGCGAACAGATCGTGGAAAGTACTTGTCATAGAATTGATCTAAAAATATTTCCCATGTAAGTGGAATGTTTCTAGCTTGTAAAATAAGCTCAGTATTTCTCCACCATCTGTCAGCCTCCTCTTCCAGCATGTAAGTGGCTAGTAGTGCTTTCATTTCTGTAGTGCATCCCATTATCTTGAAAATCTTTGCTAAACTCATGATCCAATCCTTTGCAACATGTACATCAAATCTACCATCATAGGAGGGAGGATAATGCTTTCTAAATTGACCTATTACTTGCTGTTGATAAGCAAAATCAACTGGTTATTCAGCTACTTGCCTAGTTAATTGTTCACCTGTTTGCTCAGCTGGTATATTTTGTGGGGCTTGTGGTTGATTTTCAGCCCTTACTCTTTGTTGTTGTTGGGCATTAACTGTTTACTATAGGTGTTCAATAGTGCATTATTGTTGATCTAGTCTTTCAAAAATAACTTGTAGTGGATCGGGTCTATCAATTCTGGGTTTATTATCCTCTGGTGTTTCGGCTCTGGGTGCTGGTCTAGCAGTTGTTCTCCTTCCACCTTGATAAACTCTTTCATGGGTCGTAGCACGAGGCTGTCTTCTAGTATTAACCATTTTTGTCTAAAACACAACAATTATAACCTTTAGCATATCAAAGAATAATTTGTACATAAAAGATAATATTTACAACTACTATTATATTACTACTCATAAACTTTGTTATATAAGTTCTTTCATACATTCACATCATACTAAACTTTCCCTTGTTATCTAGTTATGACTGCAAGTATTCACAACAAAATTTGTAGTCCTATCTATACACACACATATATATATTCAAATACAAAAGTCACTTATATCTGTCATAAACTAACTGTCATTCAGAAAGAGTTAGAGCTATGATCTATTTCACTGGGGTCACTCTCAGAGCTTTTACTTGGTTCCTCTTCTTCTTCTGGATCCATTTCCGTTCTTTCAGAATCTTCTCCCATCTTTGGCGAGCCTATGTCATCTAGTTTATCGGCTGCTGGCTCATTCAGTTGATTATCCCTTTGGGCAGTGCATATTATCACAAATTCATCAAAATCTACATATTCTATTCCCTCTGTCCATGCTTTGATAGGTGTACAGAAGAAGTCATTTGGAATTTCATTAATTACCGTGTCAATCCATAGTCGCTCCGGATAATGTAGTCCTTGGGTTGCCAGAAAGTCATTAACTTCAACTACCTTATTTAGGAAGATAAGTACTTGATTCGGCCCACTGAGATGTGCCTAGCACACTTTGGAACATTTACGCACTATCCAATACATGATGTATTCCACATCGAATAGGTCGTCATAAGGAGTATTCTCAGAATCCATAACAAACTCTGCCTTATAATCCATGTCTTCATTAACTTTCATAGCTATGTACTTCCTAAACAAGTTCAGTTGGAATAGCCTCTAGATCTAGTTATTCAGGGATATGTACTTCCTGAATAGGTTCAGTTGGAATAGGCTCTAGATTCAATTCTTCATTGAAATTATAACTGGATCCAGAGCCCATTCAGGCTGGGCCTGGTAATTACAATATTGCTTTATGATTTGCATGTGTCAACCCCTATAGGAAATAAAGCCATAACCTCCCATGTTTGTTTGAATTGTATAGTCCAATATAAGCATTGTTGCCTTACCATAGATTTAATTTGTATGCCTTAGCTCGATATAGATGTTATTATTGGTATGAACTGGTTGTCTGCAAATAATGTCTTACTTGATTGTAAAAGTAAAACCTTGATCTTGCCTACCCTTCACAATGCCTTATATGTATTGAGAATAAGCTAAATTTTCTTACGACCACTTAAGCTGAAATATGCTTCGAGAAAAGATGTCAATGGTATTTGGTTTTCTTTTCTGTAAGTGTGGAAGGAATTGAGGAAACCCTTGTAGTAAAAGAATTTCTGGAAGTGTTTCCAAAAGAGTCCTTAGCACATTTCAAGGAGTGACATTTTAGGTGTAAAGTACTTCTTTTGGCTTTTCTTTCTTTCTCTCCTTTTTCTTTTTTGGGGTGGGGTGGGGTTCCCTTTCTTCCACATGCAGAGGCTGGTAAACTTTGAAAGTTGTGGCTTCTGAACTGAAGTCCTGTGATACTTACCTTAGAATTAATCCAACTTTTAGTATCCAGTTTATTAAATTAACAAGGTTTAATCCCTTGGCGAGTCTGCTCATGGTAAGTAACTATAGAAACTTTAGCTGCCATAGCCTTACCCTTGATGCATTACAAAATTTTGTAATAGCTGTAATAGCCTTGCCCCTAATGCATTGCAAAATCTCGTTCAGATTCTAGTACTTGTGATGCTCTTGATAATTCACTTTGGGGTGTTTTACCTATTCTGCATTTGTTTCAATTTGATATTTTCTCACTACGCTGTACAGTATTTGTTTAACTTTACCAGGATGCAGCCACAGGTCTTGGCATCCAAAATGAGAATTTCATCTGATTTATACCTTGTGATATATCATCTTTTAAGGGAAAAGTGGTTGTGATCAGGGGAGAGGGACCTGAGGGTGGTCCTGGCATGCTTGAGATGTTAACACCTACAAGTGCAATGATGGGCGCAGGCCTTGGAAATGCCTGTTCTTTATTTCCTTGTTAATTCTTTTTTTACTTTATGTGTGTGTGTATAGGAATGCTAGCCTCCGCGTTGGTTGTGTGGAGGTTAACAAACTCAGTGTTTGAGTTTTAGACCTAAAAGTTTCCACTTTTCCATTAGATTTCCTACACACACACATACACACGATTCTTTAGATGATTGGAATAAATATATCTTCCTTGTTTTTGTATTGTTAGTCAAATATATGCATGAAAATGCTTCATTGCCTTGTGATACTGCATGATGTTGCACTATTGACCGATGGAAGGTTTTCAGGAGGTTCACATGGGCTTGTGGTTGGCCCATATGTCCTGAAGCGTAGGTGAATTCATTTTTCTTCTATAATTATAATTATTCTAATATTTCCATACTATTTTACAAAGAAACCTGATGTATCTTACGTGCACCATAACTGGTTCTTCCCTTCAATTATTTTAACGCAAGGCATGTTTATCTATTTAAACTAAAGAAAATATTGACTGTTAAAATTTTTTGTAAAAAGGGGTTTAGCGATGATTAACAAAACTCCAATAATTTTTATAGGAAGGTGGTCCTATTGGCTAGATTCACAATGGAGACATAATCACGATTGATGTTCAGAAATGAAGAATCGATGTTTTGGTAACAGATGAGGAGATGGAGGCACGAAGGAAGAAATGGACTGCCCCTGCATACAGAGCCAACCAAGGAGTTTTGCACAAGGTATGAGATCTGAAAAAGCCTAAACCCCCGGGTTTAGAAAAATGAGATTAATAATTAATTTACTTATAGTTTGACGAATATATATTTTGTCCCTCTATTTTAAGTTGTTACTCTTCAGTTCTCCAAGTTGAGTGGATTCATTTTCATCCCCTTATGGACAATCTTAAAGTATTGTGTCAATTATTACTGACTTGTTTGATGGAAAGGAACGCACGGCATTGTTAGCATCTGAGTTGGGTGTTGCTTTCATCAAACATGAGTAAACATTTCCAGTGGATCTATGAATCATCCAAAGAGAGATGTGACTGAAACTGCTTTCAAAACTTGAAGGACTCTATTTTTTGTGAAACGAGAAGATCAAGAGTTTTTTTTTTTTTAATTACAAAGGGCAAGCTAATAGCTTGATTTATCGTGTGGGATCAAACCCGTGACCTCCCTACTATCGGTGGAACTTTCATCCCACTATGCCATAAGGGCATTGACGATCAAGAGTTTTTTTTTTTTTTTAATTCACACAAAGAAGACAATCCAGCACCATGTGGATAATGAATTGCAGTCAACATATTTTTGGCGAAAATCTCTTTCATGTCCTGTATTTTAAACTTGTATTCTCTCTTTCTGTGTCCAGTACATCAAAAACGTAAAATATGCATCCAAGGGATGTGACAGATGAGTAGAGTTGACACATTTTTGGAGGCTGATAGAGAAGAAACTAGTTGTATCGGCAGCTTTTTATTGTAGTATTATTGTTGCAGCCTAGAAGATGCAAATCTCTTTATTGAGATGTGTATTAGGATTTTTTTTCCTCTTCCTTCGTGTGACATTATGTTTGATCATTTATGGTAAATTAATAAAAATCTTGTGTCAACTAGGTAAGAATTTTATTGTGTTTGGCTGAACATTTTAGCGTCAGAATATTTTGTCCATGTGAATTTTTATTTTGACAGAAGCGAGTGAATTCTATTGCCCCGAATCTGACAATAAATTCTGTTGTGGGCAGTTGATTATATTTTTGAATTGAAAAAATAATTAAAAATAAAATAAATTACCGATAAGTGTTCATCATTAACTTGATCCATGTATTCTAGGAACATGGTGGTTTTCTCATAAAATTTAAGCATAATGAAATATTTCTCAAAACATATCAAATACTGAAAACGTAAATATAAAGAACCCATTTTTGCTCTCGTTCACCAAAAAAATTTGCCAAAAAGGTTGATAAATGAAAATTTACTCATCAAGAAACATAAGGCTCTTATTTAGTGCTTTTTTTTTTTCCCTTGGTAGTGGGATGATTCTCTTAAGAGTTAAGATCATACAACTGCTTGAGCAGGGAAAAAAAAAAACAAAAGGAGACCATAGCTCGGTTGAGTGAATTGACAATTGCCATTTGCCACAGCTAGTTGACTTGGCTTGCATAAGTTTTAACTTTTTTCTTTTTTAAACAATAGCTCTGTCAATACTTAAAAATTAATTGTGCTTATTTAGTATTAATTTCGATTAAAACAAGATTACACATTCACTGAGAGAAGCTATGATGCAATGCATAATTGTGCCACGGCTACTTCATTGCTTTTATTTCTCAACATAAAACTTGTAACAACAGTTCTTGCCAAAAAAAAGAAAATGGAAACAAAGAACTTGTAACAGTGTGGAAGGCCATTCGCAATTATGAGGATCAAGGCCATGAACTTTAAATATCAGATATATCTTAATATTGCGCAGGGAGAAAAATAAAATAAAATCATGGTGGCATCACTCGTTCGAGGTAAAGTTGAAGTTGGCACAGTTAGTTTGCTTGGAAAAGAGTGAATTGCTGAACTCAAGCCTTGACGTTGCTAAATCAAATTGCAGCAAATTGTTCTCCAATTGATGTGCTCCTATTGTGATGGAAGTCCTTGGATGTGAAGATCCCGGCACAAAACCCACGAGGGAAGGACTTGGGTTCAAACCCGCATCCACAAATCCCAAGCAAATCACATCATTTCTAGCCTGCACCATCGAGTTTGCCCCAGCGATGCTCCACACCACCTTCTCATTTTGCAACACTAGCTCAATGGTAGGCACATTCGGTCCCATCCGCGAGAACCCAATGTCTTTGGAAGCAAAGCACGTTGAAAATGGCGCTATGGGTGTGACTTTTCGAATCTTACTGCCAAGTGTTTGGGTAAATGCTTCATTGACCGCTTTATAGATAGTGGTCTCCATAACAGTGTAAGGATTAACAGTGCTGATCTTGGTTCCACCCAAGCCTTGTTTATTGAAGGACAAAAGGGTTGTATTCAAAGCCACCCTTTTTCCTCTGATTCTGATAGAACTCACCCCGATGAAGTACTCAAATGAGGGTTCACCGGGGACAGTGCTCACGGGGTTCGCAAGAAGAGGGGTATAGGTGAGGGTCTTAGAGACATCGATGTTGGGTAAGAAATGATAAGGGCTACTACCGAAAAAGATGGCACCTTTGGCACTAGTTGATGAGCTCAAGCAAATGGCAAACTTCTTAGGAAGGCTAGTAAAAATGGAAGCAAACTGAGAAGGAAGTGATATATCAGACCTTCCTAGAGCAGCCATACCTGTGACACCACGAGGAAGGCCTTCCACTAAAGTTTTTGATCCACAAAGGTAGGAAAAGTTAGGTGTTGTAACCATTTTCCCAGGATTGAAGCCGTTGGTAGATTGAACAGAAACAACGTCTTGGCGGAGATCGCCGACTGTGCTGTGGGAAGTGATGGTGTTTTCAGGGGAGCCAGCGCAGCTATCACCTCCACAGGTAATTGTCCACAAAAGTAAGCACTGGGGGGAGTCACAAGGAGGAAGTTTGTAGGTAGAAGAGACATAGTTTTGTTCACAATCTACCCAAGGCAAGCTGCCACTTAAATCCACAGTAAGCTTTACGGTCACCAATGGGGTTCTTTGTTTGATTCGAGTAACATACTGAGGAATGGATGTAGAAAGATCTTTGGTTACAGGAAAAACGAGTGCATTGGGTTGGACAGAGGTTTGCTGTATGGAGAGAGAGACGAACGAGTAGAGATGGAAATAAATGAAAAGCCAGCCAAATGAAGCAGCAGCCATGGAAGCTATAAGCTTTGAATTGCAAGTGGTGCAGAAAGAAGAGGAGGTTGTGTTGTGTGGAGAAGAAAGTCATGCTTGCTTATATAGGTTTTTGATGCAAGACTTTTCCTTGACATTAATTAATATGGTGTAGGTGGTGTAGTTGAATATGGGGTGTAGTACCATTAGTAGTAATCAAGGACATGAAGTGGCCGCGTAAATACTCCGAGCAAATGGGTCATGCTGATGAAGCTTTAATTAAATTTCAAGAATGGCAACCAAGGAGATGCTACAGCCTACAGGTAGCTCATTGAGCTCAAATATCCATTTAAAATTCTGTATTTCATTATGCGAATAGCTCATTAGGCCAAAGTAAATTCAAGAAGGGCTTTGCAGGGATTCAAGCTGCAAAGTTTTGATGTCTCTTCAATGCCAAGAGTTTGTGTTGATACTCAATTATCTCTAACGAAATCCCTTGGTGCTTGGAGGTCATGCAATTGAGGTTTTCACTGCCAGCCTAATAAGTAATATTGAAGTAATATATCCTCACTGTTACTGATTTAATTTATGTGCACTGAGACAATGGAAAATATATATTTAGTGTTACGCATTTGACACACCTCCTTGTGCATATTTTATTTTGTTGTATGCACAATCCCACTGTTTTTTAGTTATCTTCTTCTTCCTCTTCTTCTCTCTTTTTTTGTTTTTTTAGAATCTTATTTGCACAACGGTTTTTTTTTTTTAGTTAAGATCCGTTGTGTAACTCTAACTTAAACCTTGATGTTTGTCAAGACATGGACTGGTCATAATAAGAGGCATCTCAAAGAAGTTTTTTTAAGAGGAAGAATCTCAGGACACTGTTTCTTATTCCAAGACTCAAGATTACCTTTCAAGTCTCAATATTTAATGTTAGACATCTCAGTTAAAGTATGTTGCACATAATGACAGGAAGGGTATGAAGGTGTAACACGTTAGCAGGACCAAGTTGGTCGTGGACATCCAGATGTTGTTGGATATTAAATATGGAGGCTATGCAACTCTGCTTATATCCGCGTAAAAGCCATTGGATTGGACCCTGTGTACCAAACCAGTTTGGATAAGTTCCAAATGAGAACTCTTGCCTATTACAGGTCATTATTATTACTTTTCTAAAACTAATCATTGTTTCGAGCAATCCCTTATCCACTTTCCACAAATGAGTACTGATAGTGTTGTCGAAACAAGATTTAATGTAGCAACCTTCCTGCTTTGAACAAGTTACTCAGAAGATCCATCTTTTTTTACCCAAACATGATGGTCAGGTAGTCACAGAGTAACAGCACTAGCTGGTGCTCGCCATGGCTTCTTTTGCTCTCCACTTCTTCCTCTCAATAGCTTAGCTAGTACGCCTCAAGTTGATCCCCGAGCAATTATGAAGGACGTTTATCCGTACCAACGTATCCAGACCAAGTTGGTTCTGAACACTGGACAAGCAAATGTTAATGGATATTAAAGATGGCAAGTGGCAACCATTGCTCTGGACCACGGTTAGTTGTTGTTTGACTTTGACTCTCAGTTTTATTCATCCTCAGATTTTTTTTTCTTCGTTTTCTCCTTCACACAAGATCATCAAGAAGTAAAGAAGTGGGGTTCGTGTTAGCCTTTTTTACTTTAAAATGTAATATTCTTGTGCTTGTCTAATGTAGAGAAATTGAAGATCAAAATGTTCGGCATAAAGTAAAAGATGGTTACTTCAAAACATAATATTCAAGCATATACAAATTTTGAGTTCTTGACCGTCATGCAGAAAACATTGAAGGATTTTGTTATATATAGCTATTTAAAAGTTATTACTCTTCCAGAATTAATATTCAATCTCAACCACTTCCTTATCCATAAATGAGAAGTCCTGAATTGTGACAGCGTAACTGCGTAAGTGGCATTCGTTCTGCCGAGAGCCATCTTTCTTTCTAAGCATTATGGTCGAAGAGTAACAAATATGATATTAATATAAGATCTACACCTGCATTGCATTGCCTATATGAGAGACACTGCGTTTTGGTCTGAGAAGAGTAACAGCATTAGTTGGTGTTAAGATGGCTTCTTCTGCCCTCCACATCTTCCTCCTTTCAATAGCCATTTTCTCAGCTTTCTGCTCATCACTCTCAGAACAGCCCAAACCCAAACCTCATCCCTTCATTCCTCC
This sequence comes from Adenanthera pavonina, assembly GCA_026686845.1. Lineage (NCBI taxonomy): Eukaryota > Viridiplantae > Streptophyta > Magnoliopsida > Fabales > Fabaceae > Adenanthera > Adenanthera pavonina. The sequence goes on along the minus strand of JAIVEN010000026.1, from coordinate 7,974,367 downwards.
CATCAAGAAAGACCCCTCAACCAATCTCTACTATGCTTCTGTTGGCATAGGAACTCCTCAACACAGCATGTACCTAGTGATTGATCTTGAAGGACCAATCCTTTGGTATGATTGCAACAGTCACTACAATACTTTATCAGACGTATATTATATATCATAAGTTAGAAAAAATTTAATTTCTGTACTCCTACTTAATAAGTTTGGGTTTAAGTTTATTTTTTAGGGAGACAAGTTTATTTGACCTGAGGGAGGAATATTTGTAGATAAGGATTATTTATATGGAAATATATTCAAATGTAATGTTATTTAAGTTAATAATAAAGTTTATTATTATACTTGTATTATTGACTCTTGTAATATATAATGATATCATTTATGTCATATTAATTATGTTAAATGAAATGATAAATATTGACTTAAATTTTAAAATCTATAAAAAATCTAAAATTATATATTATTTGATTAACTAGACAATATTTTTCCCCAAAATAGAAAAAGGTTCTAAAGTATAAGAATTGATTCTGACGATATTTATGGTTGGAATGCTAGAAGTTGTAAAAAGTATTTTGTGACTTTTATTGATGATTGTTCTTGATATGGTTATGTTTCTTTAAGATATATCATTGAAAATATGTGACCATTCAAAAGTGAATGAACATACATAATGAATGTTTAGATGAATATTTAATATGTTTATTCAAATTCATGAATGATCATGTAAATTTAGATAATCTTTTTGTACGACATGAATATAAATTTGAGATTCAATAACTACATGAAAAGAACAAGTCACTTTAGTTTAACCTATAATGGTGATTCTTCAATTTTAGAAGGATATACAAATGATAATCGGGTAAGTTACCTAAAGAACCATTCTTCTACAAGTGCATGGGTTTACACTCTTGGTGGGGGTGCTGTTTCATGGAAATAAACGTATATTACATATTCTACCATGTGTCAATAACACAAATATCTATCTATTATGATAGTCAATCTACTCTTTCAAAGGCTTATAACCAAGTTTATAATAGAAAGTCGCGACACATTGGAATAAGACTTAGTTATATAAAGGATTTAATTGTGAATGAGATAATCTCTATTAGTTATATAAGGTCTAAGTTAAATCTTGCAGATCCTTTGATGAAAGGGTTGACAAGGCATATGGTGTTGAAAACATCAATAAGGATGGGATTGAAGCCTATTAAATCATGATTACCAATGGTGGAAACCCTACTCACACTTAATTAATGTCAAGTCTTGATTTCAAAGGTAAGAGTATACTATTAGAGTGATTGTAAGTACTTGAAATATTATCTATTCATCCCAAGGTTGAAAAATACTTGGTTATCATGGATTTAAAGGAAGACTGAGCTTTAACTCTTAACAGGTTTGTAAGCATATATTTGCTGGAGCACTTATCATGGTGTTACTCTTGACAGAATTTATCTATATCAGAGTGAAGTGGGGCTACTTCAGGGAGTCTAAGGGCTTGACTCTCAAGCTCTCATGAAAAGAATACAAGATACAATGCCATATTAAAAAGTGTCTATTAAAAATGACATACAATGGTATGAGATTTTATGCGTAAGTCATACACGCTTGTTCAAATGGATTAATTGATTCAAAACTTATCTACCATATTAATTTGAACGGGTGAAACCATGTCATACTAAGTAAAGATTTAAGTTTTTAAGACATCTTTACCAAAAACATGATATTTCTGAAGTGATAAGAGTTTGTGGTTTTTTTTTTTAAATAGTTCGTTTTGAAAATGGTGGGGGATTGTGAGAAAATTTTCAAAATAAAAAGGTGTCTCTTAAAGGATTCATAAATTAATTATAACTCTTGAAATGAGTCATAGAAAATCACATGTTCATGAAATATGAAAGGAAGTGATTTTTGTCTAAATTTATAAATCATTACAATATACATACATTAATCATATGAAAGGAAGTGACTTTTGTCTAAATGTACATACATTAATCATATGAAAGAAAGTGATTTTTGTTTAGATTCATAAATCATTACAATGTACATACATTGATTAATGTATGTGTATTTTAATTGAAAGAGTCATGTTGCTTCAAGAGGTACATTCTTATTCCCTATAAATAGCCCACAATCTTCTATCATTCTTATGATTACAATTTTATTTATCCACACTTGTTTCAACATATATAAACTCACTTATCTGTATCTTTAGTGCATAAAGGATAAAAAATAAATTATTACTTTGCAAATGTCATTGTTGGCAAAGTTTGAGTTTTGGAAGTACAACACCTACTTAATAGTCTTTATTGTATTCTGTAGGAAATTTGTCACTAACCCAACTTGTACCCAAAATTCAGAAATTGGTAAGGGTTAATTAAGTATAAAGAAAAGTGTTTCAAAAACTTGTGTACAATTTTTTCTCCAATTACTCTTCTTCTATACTTCAAAAATCCATCCCTTTCAACAATAATGTCTTTATAAGCTTAATATTTTGAAAAATAAACAAAATTAGTATTTACTCACTGTTAGTTATATTTGATATGTGAAAGGTAATAGACGAAGATTTTATCACTTCGCATACAACATTTTTTTCCCATAGCCATCCATTTTCGGTTAGGGTGCTACACCCAATTTAACATTAATTTAACTTCAAAATTATTGGCATTCATATACTCTAACTGAATGGACCATTCTACGATGGATTCATGTGATAGGCACAAGGGGGGAAAAAATGTGCAGCAGCTAATTGAAAAGAGGGGTATGTATCCGTACAACCATGCCAGCAAGCACCGTCACCAACTCTGGTCCTACTCGCGGAAGGTGGTAGATTTAAATATGGCCTTTCTTTCTCTGATTTTTATTCGTTCTCTCCTCATATTTTCTTTCCTTTTTCTCAACATCGTTTTAATTTATCCTGAAATTTTAAATAATATTCTTGTGTTTATATAATATAGAAAAACTGAATATCAAAATGTTCCGAATGAAAATAAAATGTGATTTAAAACAGATACAAATGCTCAATTGTATATAAGTTATGTCATTTACCTTCCCAGCTTTATATCCATATGAAGGTTAACATTATAAAATTAATGTTGACTTCAAGCATAAATTATTTAGGTATATAAAACTAATGCTTAGAAGCTAAAGGCTCCTCCACGAAAACATCCTCCTGTTGACCCAGCGAGTGATAGGAAATTTGCCACTTATTTTTGCCTAGAAAATTTTGCCGTCTATTCATCAAAACCATATAGTTCATTGTTAACGAGCATCAGCCTTGTCAAGTTCTCCCAAAGCTGCCCATAGTTTTGGATCGTCATAATCCTTGATCAGAAAAGTAGGCTTTGCTTCCCACAATAAATCCTCCGGATTTCTGGTATACAAACCTACAACAGGCATGCCAGCTGCCACTCCAGCTTTGATCCCAGAAACGGAATCCTGTGACAATAAAGCCTCTCGTGTCAGAACAAGATCCGGTAAAGTAAAAGATTGTTCTATCAATGGAAAAATGACGAGAATGCAGACCTCGAATACAAGAGTGTGATCGTTGGATGCCTTCAATGCTTCAGAGACCTTTTAAGTAGGGTTCACGATGAGGTTTAACATGTTCACATTCACCTCCAAGAATGACAGCTTGGAAAAAATCTACTTAATTTTTTCCAACAAGGGTTGAAAAAAATATACATTTTAAAAACATATATTTTAATTAAGTTTTTAATATTATTAAGGAAATATCTTTTTTTATTGATTAAAATTTATGTTAATATAAATTTATGCTTTTACCAACAAGGGTTGGATCTGGCGGAAGGAGTTAGTCCCTCCCAACGTGAGTAACCAATATTTGATTCCCAGTTGGGAGATGTGCTCACATTTAGTGTCCAATCGTGTCTTGAACAAGATTGCCTTCAATAGGAGGATACCTGTTATTTATAAAAAAAAATTTATATTAATATACAAAATAACTATAAGAGTATGATATATTACTCTTCCTTTAATATTATTAAAATTATATAAATCTCCTCCTATTTTCAAAATATACATTTTAGTTAAAATTTTAACTCAATTAATGATATAAATAGGAAGAATAAGGGAGAGAGATAAAAAAAAATGAAGGAAAAATAAAAAAAAAATGAAGGAAAAAATATGAGTTATAGTAAAAAAAAAAGATAACTCATATTTTTTTCTTCATATTTTTTTTATCTCTCCCTTGTTCTTCCTATTTACATCACTAATTGAATTAAAAAAATTAACTAAAATATATATTTTGAAAATAAGGGGAGATTTATATAATTTTAGCAATATTGAAGGAAGGGTAATATATCCTACTTTTATAGTTATTTTATATATTAATATAAATTTTAATTAATAAAAAGATATTTTCTTAATAATGTTAAAAGTTTAACTAAAATATATATTTTTAAAATGGGAAGAGATCTATATAATTTCAATAATATTAAATAATATATTTTACTAGTATAATTAATTTATTTTTATTTATTTATTTTGGTATAGTTGGGAAAATGAGAAAAAGATTAATGAAAATTTAAAAAATAAAAAAATCAGTCCACTTTAGGAAAAAAATGAGGAGTTGGGGAAAAAATTGGGAGGGGGAGTAACCTAACCCCTTGGTGTGAAGAGAGAGATTTAATAAAATAAAATATAAAAAACTATAGGTATGTTTGACAGTGTTTTCTGTTTTATTGTTCTGAGAACAGTTTTGTAAAACTGTTTTCGAGAATAAGTTTTGAAAACAAGAAAACAAAAAAATCTGTTTGAGTAATTGTTCTCAAAATCATAACTAATGAGTGATAGATGAGTTATTCAAAATTTATAACTTTACCATTAATGAGGTGGATGTTTCTCACATTTCCTTGTGTTTTCCAGAACAAAAACTACAAAACACCTTAAAGGTGTTCTGAGTTTTCTGTTATTTTATTTTTCTATTTTCCAGAATAATTTTTAAAAAACAAATTTATCAAACAAGTTTTCTAAGTTTTCTGCCCTATATTTCAATGTCTTACACATTCCACATTGAGATCTAATTTTTATAATATATGAAAAAGTATTTTTTATAATATATTAAACAAATTTCTTTATTTTTATAATATTACAGTCAAAAAGCCGTGTTCTACAATAACACACACTTCGTTCTCGCAACCCCCTGTAGCCCTAGCTTCTCGTCTCTCTGCAATCTAGCACCACTGTTCTCTAGGCCGGAGCTATCGGGCACTGTTACTCCGTTCCGTTTTGGGTCTCCAAGTAGTCCGTTTTATTTCTCCCCTGTTCAGTATTTTTTTGGAAAAAAATTCTCCCAGTACCAGCGTTAGGTTTTTCAATACGTGGCTGCTGACTCATCATCATCCAAGTGGTGCCACCTAAGCCACCGTTTACGGCTCAGTATATTCCTAACAGCGTTTTTTTAGTCGGACGGTGTGAAGGACTAACTTTGAAATGTTTTGCAAACTATAAACTCACCAACGTAGTTGGAAAAAATAAAATTACCAACGGAGGTATAATTTTTGAGGAACGGTGGACACCCAAAATATATATAGGGATTGATCTCAAAATTACAGGAACTAAAATAATAATTTTTTTCTTTTTAATTTAAGCTAAAAAGTAAAGACACAAATAAAATATGCTTCTGTGTTTGCCATGTTATAATTTGGGTGATTGGGTTTGATAGCTCTTGAATATTCCTATTTTCATTCCATATAATTTTAGTTTTCAAGTTTATTATATAAATGTAAAAATTAAAAACGAAATACAGGTCCATATAACTTCAACAACTGATATGTTCGATATCATTGCTATCAGATGGAGATATTTTAGGAACCAAAATCAGATTCCAAACCATCATTAGACAAGAAAAAAAATTAAAGTAAAAGCATCGTATGAGTTGCTTAATCGCTACTCAATTTGCTGATATGAAAGTGATCATTGAGACTGATTGTGCTGCTTTGTTCTCTTGGATTTTTACTAGAAATGTTGACTGTTGTGATTGGAACTATAGGGGTCATGTGACGGATATAGTAAATCTAACTAAATGGATTTCTGTTTCCTTTTCCTTTGATCCCTTATCAAGGAAATCAAGTTACAAATTTCTCTGCAATGTTAGCTTCTAAAGAAACGGGTCCTTATAGGTTGGTGTCCGTACCACCAGTGGCGACGCCAAAAATGTTAAATTGTGGGGCACACAAGACATACACATACGTATCATAGTCTTAAAAATGTATCATAATTTGAAATTTTTTGCCTTAAATTAGAATTATCAAGAAACTTTTCCAAATCAAATTCCAATTTTTTTTCTAATGGATGGATCCAATGTTTTTGCCTCAACATTGATTAAGTGCATAAGGAGAAAATTATTGTTCTAATGTTAATTTTCTTCTGAGAAAATTTTCTATTGTTAGGACTAAAATTAATAGAACCACAATTAATTCCATGATCATGATAGATACCACATCATTTCGAAAAGGCAAAGCTAAATATATAATGAAAAAAGAAGAAGAGACCAATTTTTGGAGATAGAAAATGAGTTTATCTTATTTCTATAATAGATTCATAATAGACTAAAAATGACAAAATAAATACATGCGATGTGTATAATGAATATATAGAAATATGCAATAAAAGTTGAATGGCATTGAAAATAATATTATCAAATAATGGAGGTAATTTGTATCCATCATACATATACATATAGTACTAAGGAAAATTCTGTTGAAGCAATTGCCCTCGTAACCTAATGAATAGCTCGACCCGTGTACCACCATCTTCTCTTATTGTTATTTTTTTTGTTCAAGGATTTAAATGGATCTTCTATTATCTCTTTACAAACTTTGTAGTGTGTAGAGGCAATGGTTGATTTTAGTGTTTTTTTTTTTTGTTTTAGTTTTGGAACTGGTTATTGTATTTTGTTTGTGTTCTTTTTGAATCAGGTAGTATATTTTTTATGGTGATTAATAAAATGGATTTACTCGTCAAAAGATAAAGCTTTATCTCATGCATATTCTGAATAAAAATATTGACCCAAAGCTGACTTCTTCTATGAGCATATCCAATGTACAAAAAGGGATATAGGGGGAATTGGATTACAAAATGATTTGGATAGTAATCTTCTAATATTAGAAGCGGCTCCTGTTGAATGTCTGAACATGTTACAAGAGGAACCAGGATACTCCCTCTTGATCTTGTTTTGTTTTGTTTATTTTCTTTTACTGTAACTCAAGTTTTGTACTTGACCTACTCGTTTTTTTTAAAAAAGAAAAAAAAGAAAGAAAGAAAGTTGGGTAAAGAGTCCAAAAATCTAAACCAAACAAAATACTTTAATCGTCAAATGTGTTGTTGGCCAAAAAAAAATATAATGTGTTAAATTTAGAAAGTACATCTTGGTATTGTACCGCAGTATGTTTATACTTTGCTTATTTGTTTTTATCAATATTGAATGGGAAAATTGCACTATTTATTAATTATAAATAATACAACTTAACTAAGATTTTATGCAATACATAAGACCATCTTTAATTTAAAATTAATTCAACTTAAAATTATTGGGAAGCATATTCAGTAAATAAATGGGCCATGTTATAATGGATATGAGTATGACAAGCGCGAGTGTTCAGCAGCTAATTGATACGAAGGGTCTGTATCCGTACAGCTGTACCAGCACGCAGCACCAACGTGGTCCTGCACGCGCACAGGTTGCTGACTTGCTGGTGATGGATCCAAATATGGCATTTCCCTCTTCGAATTTTAATTTTGTTCATTCTCTCCTCAGATTTCCTTCCTTTTTCCTCTTCATTTTATCCTCAAAATTTAAACAATATTCTTTTGTTTATATAGTAATATAGAGAAATTGAATATCAAAATGTTCGCAATGAAAATAAAATGTGATTTAAAACATATACAAATGTTCTAGTATATCAAAGTTTTTATGTTATTTAACTTCATAATAGTTAATATTATAAAAATATTTGTTGACTTCAAGAACTTCTCTGTGCACAATGAGAAGTGAATCCTGATGGATGACAGCTCAGGTTGAATTCTTTCGGATAAGATCCATCTGTTTCTTGACCAAACACTACAGTCGAACTCGAAGAACAATATAATAATTAAGTTATCTACAAATTGCCTGTATGAGGGACACTCTGTTTTCTGGTCTGAGCAAAGTAATAGCATCATTTTGGGGTTCCCAATGGCTTCAGCTGCCCTCCATTTTTTCCTCCTCTCAATAGCCACTTTCTCAATTTCATGCTTATCACTTTCCGATCAGCCCAAATCCAAACCTCAGCTCTTCAATCTTCCCATTAAGAAAGACCCATCAACCAATCTCTACTATGCTTCTGTTGGTATAGGAACTCCTCAACACAACATGGACCTAGTGATTGATCTTGCAGGACCATCCCTTTGGTATGACTGTAACAGTCACTACAATTCATCATCCTACCAACCTGTATCTTGTCAGTCACAAAAATGCCCCCAGACTGCAGGGTGCTCTGGCTGCTCTGGCCCCTTTAAACCAGGTTGCTCAAACCACACCTGTGGTCTTAACATCATCAACACTTTGGCTAAATATATCTTCAGTGGCAACTTGGGTGATGATGTCCTATACATGCCCCTCCTACAAGTGCCTCAATTCCTTTCTGGCTGCACTCCTTCGGATTCATTCACTGGCGATGCTGTTCTTCTACAAGGCCTACCTAAAGGCAGTGATGGGGTCATAGGCCTTGCAAGGACAGAGTTAGCTTTACCTGCACAGCTCTCATCAGCTTATAAGCTCCCTCTTAGGTTTTCTCTGTGTTTACCTTCTTCCACCAACAAAGGATATGGTGACATCCTCATTGGTGCTCAAGATGTGTCCAAAGTTCTCAAAACCACCCCATTGATCGTCAACCCAGTATCAACAGGTCCAGTGTCAGTAAGTGGGGTTCCCTCTTACGAATACTTTATTGATGTGAAATTAATCAGAATTGATGGTAAGGTTGTGAACATAAAGCCTTCCCTTTTATCCATTGACAAAAAGGGAAATGGGGGCACTAAAATTAGTACCATGAATCCTTTCACTGAGCTGCACAGCTCTGTCTATGAGCCCTTTCTGAGACAATTCATCAAACAGGCTGCAAACAGAAAAATGAAGAGAGTGGCTTCAGTGCCACCATTTGGGGCATGCTATGATTCAAACACCATTAATAGATCTGGCGTGCCAAGTATAGATTTAGAGCTACAAGGGGAAGTGAAATGGAGCATTCATGGGGCCAATTCAATGGTAATGGCTAAGAAAAATGTGATTTGCTTGGGATTTGTTGATGGAGGAACAAAGCCAAGAATGTCAGCAGTGAAAGCTTCAATTGTAATTGGCGGGCATCAGTTGGAAGACCATCTCTTGGTGTTTGATGTTGATTCCTCAAAACTAAGCTTCAGCTCTTCCCTTCTCCTCCGAAACACAAGCTGCTCTCACTTATGAGTTTCATTAACCATGATTTTGTGGATCATGAAGCCTGAAACACTACGAAATTTGAACAAAAGAATAAAACTACAACATGAAGCGTTTCCTTGTCGGTGATGTGCAGGGAAAAGGATCATGTTGGGTCACTTGAAATTTATTAGCCAAATAGGACTTTGTGCTGTGCGGTGCGGTGTATTCCTTTGGGAATCAGCTTCTATTAATTAAAATTTTATAATTAACATGAAGTTTTGAATTCAAGGTTCCGTGTATTGAATATAATATCTTTCTTTGGGGGGAAAAAAAATATATATATATATATAGACTCTCCAACTTCAAAATATAAATTCTCTTTCCTAAAATGTACACAAATCAAATAAAGAAGTTAAACTACTTAAATTTATCAAAAATTTATATTATTTTTTAATATTATTATTAATAAATATAATTTTTAAAATAATTTTTTCTCTTATAAGCTAATTAATAATAAGAATAAATTAAAAAAATATTAATATTTTTAATTTTATCTAAAATAAATTTATATTTTAATTAAAAAAATATTTTAAAAAAAAACTTATATTTTAATTCGAAGAAAGTAATATTTTTCATATTTTATAATAGTTTTTTTACCATGTATGGATACAGTGGAAAAGTTGGAAATCATTTGCCTTCATCTAGTCAAAAAATTCTACAAACAAAATTGTTAAGCTGACGAAGTTTATGCTAATTCTTTCAGCCTCTTTCAATAAGCATGACGTCATAGAAGAAAAAATGGGGTAAGCTGTCATATTTCGTTTCTATATCTATATTTTAATATAAACTCCGTAAGTTCAATATTCCTTTGATATATGCTTTTGGTATGAAACTCTATTTCTAATGGTATTAGGTAAGTTCCGTGCATTGTCCTGTTTTGGTGTTGGCCAAAAAAGGGCAAAAAGTTTGTTTTGGTCTTTCTGGATGATGGGTCTGAGCAATCATTAAGGGCTAAATAGGGTTAAATGAAAATAAGAAAGTCGCACACAGCACGGCAAAAGATTCTTCCTGTCATAAAAATTTATTTGTTGACTTGACTTGCTAATGGAAGATGGATGCATCATCTCTTCACCACTCTCTCATGTGTACATTATAAATATTTTATGTGATAAATTTTTTATTTAAAATATAAAATATAAAATATTTTTTATTTTATTTATAATATTTTAATATTTCTCATTTATAATTTTATAATAATAATAAAATTAGATATTTAATAAAAATAAAATAAAAAATATAGACACTTTTTATATTAATTTTATGTAAAAAAATAATTTTTAATATATATATAATTAATATAAAATATCTTATAATATGAATCAGAATAAAAAAATATATTGATATGCTTAATAATCAATTACGAGTTGAAATTCTCATTTTATATATATATATATATATGTAAAGAAATATTCCATAGCTATCAAACCCAACGCAACATGGCAAACACAAGTATATTACTTTTTTTTTTCTTTTTTGAAGTGTTTTTATTTTCTAGATTGAATGAAAATTTAAAATACACTTGTAAATAAAATAAGTATATAAAAATATATTTATATCTAAATATATATATTTTGTACATTTAATTTTTATTATAAAAAAGTACATAAATTATCATATTTAAATTTTTTAACAATAAATTTGATTAAAAATTATGCACCTCATAGTTTCACCCATGAATCTCCCCCTTTTCTAGCTCATGCACAAGAACTGAAAGTAATTGGGAGATCCATCGTTCAAATTGGTCATATTCTTGACGAATTTATTTGTCAGTAAAAAAAAAATTGGAAAACAAATTAATTCAAGCTAAACAGTTGCATTTATGAAAAGACGTCGATGACAAACTAAAATCACATGACTTTTTTTGTCGTTGTCACCGTCCTTCGTCTAATGTAAGAGAATCCATAAGCATACGACCAAAAAAAAATTATCATATAGAAGAACAAGAAGAACCAATAGAAAAGAAAAAAAGAGGTAGCCAAAAATCGAGAGAATGAGAACGAGCTGCAAGGCTTAAATGATAAAGATTGGTGAAGATGGCGAGACGCACCCTCAACTGTTAAAAGTATGTCAAGAAAATCGGATCAAAGATTGCATCGGATAAGATTTCAAGGTTCATTGGTTGATCAGGGTCAGACCGATTATAATTAATACCTATCATAAAGATTAAAATGATGTAACTAAATAAAAGAAAAAGTAAAGATTGAAGAAAACAAGAAAAAATAAAAACTATTTGACACTTGAAAGTTTTACATTGCTTAAATTTTAAGAAAGTGGGTGTATTGAGATCTATATAAACATAATTTTGTTGGTCATATTAGAAACAATATATCAAATATTCTTGGGATATCTTAATAGGTTTAAAAAAAATTTTTTAGACTCAGAGTTGTCATTATTTTAAATTTTTTCTTTAAAAAAGAGCTGAATGGATTTAGACCGATTTTTGACCAATTTTACTGATCATGGACTGATTCTCTAAGAGACCCATTTTGAGTGACTTTTGGATCAAATTAGGGACCAATTTCATGTGTGACCAGTTGAATCGGGCGATGTTGGCTAATTTTCAGTACAATACTTAAAACCACGCGCTGGGAAATACAATTTGGCGAAACAAAAACGTGGACGGACCAGGGATGCTTCGGCTCCACCCCATCTAACAGTAACAGCTCCGTATGACCTCAGCCACTACTTATATATTATATTTAATATCAATGCTATCAGATGGAGATATATTCCAACTTCCAAGAACCAAAATCAGACAAAAAAAATTATTAAAAAAATAATCAAAGTAAAAGCATCACATGCTTCGACTTTTATATCTCAAAGATTCTTCTCAAACATATTCTAAACAAAAACATTGACCCATCGCTGACTTCTTCGCATAGAAGATCAAATGTACAAATTTATGAGAATAGGGGGGATTGGATTACAAAAATTGTGTAAAGAGTTCAGAAATCTTAACCAAAGAAAATAAGTAGGATGTATGCCTCATATCGTATAAACAGGGAAGAGCTTGAGCTTAGACAAGAAACATTCAAACTGATTCAGAGGGCATATAACCAGACTTGAAATCAGAACAAGAAGTATTGCTCATCAAAAGAGAAGGACTGAATCCCACCATGGAAGCATCCAAATCAAACTCCACAATTACGTCCTCCAATTGATATCCCCCAATCACAATCCCATTTCTCGAGTTCAAGCTCAACCCTCCATCCACGAGGCCCAAGCACATCACTTCACCACTCACCCCCACCATTGAATTCCTCCCTAGAATCCTCCACTTCACCAATTCACTCTGCAGCACAAACTCAATTACAGGAACATTCGGCCCCACTTGCGACCAAGCAATCCCTCTGGAACTAAAGCAAAGCCCAAATGGCTCTACCGGATCCACCCTGGTCATGTTCATAGACATAGCTGCTTTCAGAAAGGCTTCCTTGAAAGTGGCGTAGATTGAGCTTTCCATGGTGGTGTAAGGCACGATGGTGCTCAACTCGGTTTGAACCCCTCCGCCGTCGTTTAGAGTCAAACGCTTGCCGTTGATTTTTACGGAATTCACGGTGATGAAGAATTTCTGTGATGGGTGTTTCTGATTTTGGGGGGTAATCAGGGGAGTGAATGTTAGGGATCTCGAAATTTCAGCTCTTGGTCGAGATTCGGCCGCTATATCGCCCAGCAATGCGACCCCAGTGGATGAAGAAAGGCAAAGACTGAACTTCCTCTGGGTATTGTAAGTCGTAAAAATCTGAGACGCTAGCGAACTTCGAGTCCTTCCAAGGCCAACCATACCTTTAGCTTCACTCGCTAAGCCGTTCAACAGAAAGGTGGGTGAGCAGGTGAAGAGTAGGTTTTGTTTCGATTGTTCATTTTGAGTTGATTGGAGAACCACGAGGTCCTGTACGAGCTCTCCTCCAGTGCCTTTTGTCGCCGTGATGCTATTCTCTAAGAAAATTCGGCAAGCCTCGTCCTGATCCAGAGAATATGAAGAAGTGGAAATGAGAGAGTCCAATTCGACGGATTCTGCAGTGAGGCACTGGATTGAACGGGGAGGGATGATGCGGGAAGAAGAAGAGGGCAGGCTTGTGGATGAACAATGGAGCCAGAGGGATGAACCTCCCAGATGAAGGACGAGGTGGGTGGGTTGAAGAGGGGTGCCATAAGAGAGGGGGATGAGGTACTGGAGGGATGAATTGTGCTTAGTGAGAGGGAGAACAAAAGAAATAGGCGAGAGAGAAGAGGTTTGAGATAGGGAGAGTCGATTGAGAAGGAAGAGAGAAGAGAAGAGAAGAGGAAGAAAGAAAGGCGAGAAGGAAGCCATGGAAGGGAAGAGAGAGTGGGGGTGGGAGAGTCCGCGGTGAGTCGCCGCGGTTGGCTGAGATACGATAAGCTAGGAATGTATGATATGACAAAGGGCTTTAAAGGAATATGGAATAATGGAATATTCGTCTTTCTCTGCCTTTCCTGTACTGCATGCACATGGGTGACACACCCTTTCTCTGGGGGCATGGTTTGGTCTTAAATCACCACACCAGTACTGTCAGCACATACCATTATTAGTTGCAAATCGTGTATTTTTAATTTATAATTCATAGAAAATTACGGTATGCACATCACCTTATCATTCATAGTCTTTTCCCAATTGCGACACGTGAAAACGCCCTTACTATAATTTTTTTTTTGTTTTGCGGTCCCAAATTATAAAACTATTGGCTTTTTGTCCTTTTCCAAGAAACATATAAAGGTTTTTTTTTAGTAAAATATAATAAATAAATAAATTATTTATTAATATATGTTAGTTTAGGAATAATTTATCAATCTATAATAATAAAAATTGATGATAAAAAAAATTAATGAACATGTTACGAATAAATTGATGAATAGATACGTGACTTAATTTTTTTTTTAAATAAAGAAGCATCAATTTACTTGCTTTTGTTTTTTATTTTTTATTTTTTTTCACTAGACTTATTTTTTTTATTTTTACATATATATATATACACTCCTATGTCCTGTTACGATAAGACATGTTTTTTTTTACATATGATAATATAGTGATATTATTTTTGCCCCTATTGCATTATTAATATCATAATTTGTATTATAACTTGTATTATAGTTAATAAAAGGAGTTAATTAAGAGGGTTGTTGAATCAAGTGTTTTGATGATTCTAAACCAACCTTCAAGAGCTTAGAATAAAGATATCAAAGGTGCACAAAAGGGTTCAAGTAAAGGAATTCTGGAGAAATCAGTGCAAGAATAGATGTAGAATGTTTAGTAATGTTTGAATTTGAGTAAAAGACTTTGATTTGGTGAAAAGATATTTTAAAACCTTGATTCCATGTTAATTCATGTAATGTTTGAAAAACACCCACCAACAGACGAAGTTTGAAATGTTTATACTGATCTGCTGTTTTGAAAATTCGAACTTTGGCTTTGGAAATTCGAATTTAGTATTGAAAATAAAACAAGTCTGAAAAGAGACTTCTCTGACAGACGAATTTTGACTTGAGAAATTCGAATTTTGATATGTGTCTGAAAAGAGCTTTCTCTGACAGACGAACTTTGGCTTTTGAAAATTCAAATTTAAGATAAAATGCAACTTATGAAAATTGAAAAAATTCATCTAAGAATATGTTAAAGTTTATTTAAAACCAAGTTTAGATATGGCTTCAAAATTGCTCACTGACAGACGAACTTTGAACTTGAAAATTCAGATTTTAGAAACAAAGCTTATGAATCTGCTGTGTTGATATGTTGACATACGAATGACAATATTCAGAAATTCAAACTTTAAAGTAAGTATGAAAAGAGGTATCTCTGACAGACAAACTTTGCCCTCTGAAAGTTCAAATTTCGAATTGATGAACTATTGTGCCTCATTGAACCAGCTACTGACAGACGAACTTTGGGGTTCCAAAATTTGAATTTCAAAGGCACTGTAGCAAATTGAAATTACTGTTCACACTTAACAGAACGACTTTAAACATGAAAATTCATATGTTCCAACATAGAATTATTTTCTAAAGATGAAAATTTGAATTTTACTTCATGACAGACGAACTTCGAGGGTTCAACATTAAAGGCTGTAACTTTCGGTTTCTGCGAAATTCGTCTGTTGACCAACTAAAATTTAAACTTTGAGTGTCAGAAGCAGTAAATGCGATTGGTGAACGGATAGTTTCTCAGTGTAACCATTGGGTAACGTTTCTAACAGCTAGATCTTGTCTCTAACGTATAGTTGAGGCAAAAATCTATAAATGAAACTTCATTTGAAGATGTGGGTAACAAAATTACTTTGTATATACTGAAACTCTGCCAAATCATCTATTCAAAGTCTGTTACTCTCACATACTTCAATATTTGTACTTTAACCTTCATATACACTCTGATTAAGAGAGTTTATTCATTGTAAACAATCTTATCTTCATCACGAAGAAAGATTTTCTTGTGAGGGGATATCACAAGGGATTGGGGAAGCACTTAGTGAGAGTGCAAAGAGTGAAAGTGTGAGCTCTAGAAATAGAGTATCAATACTGTACTGTGACATTTGCAAGAAGCCCACTGAATTTTTGCAGAATAGTGAAAAATCTCAAGTGGTGACTTGGGGACTGGACGTAGGTCAAATTGAGAGACCGAACCAGGATAAATATCTGAGTCTTCTCTTCCCTACTACTACATTTATTGTTTATTCATTTACACTCTATTTTACCATCACCCTTTGTTTTCTTCACTTTCTTGACGTTTTGCAGAAAAATTTTTAATCTTCCCAATTCACCCCCCTCTTGGAAAGCCAGCTTATCTAACAAGTGTAACCTCATAATTTTATTTAAAAAAATTAAGAATATAATAAATTATTTTTAATATGCGGTAAAAATCATTCAATTACCTTATAATATAATATAAGATGAATAAAGCAACAACAATACAATAATTTAATGTATATAATGATTAGAATTAATGATTTTTATAATTATGAAAAAAATAATTTTTAGAAAATAAAAAAATTAGGATTCATTAATTAATCAATTTTTTTAAATAAAAAGAGCTAGTCTATTGGGTAGGCCATTGACTTACTAATGGGTTATTTTTTAAAAGAGAAAAAGACATTTCAAAACATGTAATAAAAAATATTTCCAAATCATTAGTTTCAGTTGAAGAGTTAATTTATCTCAGTTGAAAATTCAATTTATATGAGATGGAAATTTTTAAATTAGGTTCTAATTGGGAAATATTTTCAGTTCTGAGTAATGACTTGTTTTCCCCCCCTTTTTTTTACCATTCAAATCGACTTGCTTTTATTTTTTTTAATAAATAAATTTTATTTTAATCGACTTTCTTTTATTTTTTCAGACATGCTCTTTCTATCTCAAATAACAGGGGATTTTTCTTTCTCATAATATAACATAATATGTAGTAATTTGTTATTTTTATCCCTTATTTATTATATTATTAGTGTTATAAATTATGTTATATTTAATGAAATGAGTGAAAATAATAAAGGTAAAATTTGAAATTTTTATTTTTTTTAATTTAAAAATATAATAAATATTTCTTAATATACGTAAAATCTTTCTTATTATCTTATAATATGGGACAAAGAGAGTAATAAAAATATAATGATTTTGTTTATGTAATAATTAGAATGAATTATTTTTATAATAAATAGAAAAAAAATAATAGCTTATAATAAAAATTATAACTAGTTTATTATTATGAGATAATTTTTGGTAAATAAATCTATTAAATATCAAATAATGTGTTTTTAAGAAATGGGAGAGGTTTTACATATATTAAGAAACATTTATTATATTTTTAAATTTAAAAAATAAAAATTTCAAATGTTACCCCTATTAATTTTACTTCTTTCATTAAATATAAAATAATTTATAATACTAATAATTTAATAAATAAGAAATAACAATAACAAATCACTAGATATTATTTTATATTATAAAAAAATCTCATGTTATCTTAATAATGTGGAATAGAGAAAACATATCTAAAAAATAATAATAAAAGAGTCGTTAAAATAAAAAATTTATTAAAAAAATAAAAGAAATAAAAAATAAGTCCATTCGTTACTTGGTTTTGAATGTTTAAAAAGAGAAGATGGGAGAAAAATAGTTAAAGACCTAAAAATAAAATTATTTTTCAATTAGGACCCAATTTGAAAATCCCTTAGTTATATACACTAAATTTTTAACTGAGATAAACTAAATTTTTAACTAAAATTATTTATTTAGAAATATTTTTTATTATAAATATTTTATCTATTTCCCTTTTAAAAAAATATTAACTAACAAGTCGATGGGCTACTCAATCCACATATTCTCTTTATTTAAAAGTAATTGATTAAGTAATGAATCCCAATTTTTTTCATTTTCTAAACTATTAATTTTTTATATTAAAAAAATTATTAATTCTAAATTTATAAGATAATGGAAGAGATTTCACATATATTAAAAATTATTTATTATATTCTTAAATTTTTAAAAAAAATTATAAGTTTACTCTTTTTAATTTCACTCATTTCATTAAGTCTAAGATTAGTTACAATATTAATAATATAATAATAAATAATAAATAAATGATAAAAATGAAATCATTGCATAATAAAAAAAAACATTTTGTTTTGATAATGGAATGTAACAATACATCTAACAAAATTAGAGGAAGAGAAAAGAAGTTGGTAAATAAAACTTATTTGTTTAAAAAAATAAAACAAAAGTTAAGTCAATTGATTATCAATCGATTTGCTTTAGACTTCTTCATTAATGAGCAAGTCAATTGGTAGCTTCTTTATTTAAAAAAAAAATTTAAGTCACATTTCCATTTATCGACTTATTTGCAAAGTGCTCATCAATTTTCTAATCATTAATTTTTATTATTATAGACCGATAAATTATTTTTAACATAACATATATTAATAAATAATTTATTTATTTATTATATTTGACTCAAAAAACCAACATCTAAATTTATATGGTTAGTCTTCAAAGCCCCAACCCAATCAACAACTAAGCCATTCATTATTTGATAAAGAATTTCATTTTTATTTGTGATACATAGGATAGGCACATAGCTGTTGTGTTGTATACAAGTGGAAGATGCTCCAAATATCATATTATATCATCATCGTTTATTATTATTATTATTATTATTATTATTATTATTATGTAAAAGTATTTTGAAGATTAAACGAGCAGCCGCGCCCCTCAATGTTCACTTTTTCAGTCAGGGGAAGGGCTGCTTTTTCTGCCTTCTCCCGTTCAGACAGCGAAACCATTATCAACTTGCCATTATATATATATATATATATATATATATATATATATATAGTATCGTGCTCGGAAAGCCTCCTTCATACTACGCATTTAGGTGCGAAAATATAGTATTTTCATTTACTTATTTTCACATTATAAAAAACTTCCTCTTTACTGCACCATTACTTCCTGATTCTCTTTGGGTTTCCTGATTCTCTTTACTGCACCATTACTTAATAGTTAATATTAAAGGGAAAAAAAACCTTATATATTTTAAATGTTATTTTCTAATTAAAAATTAACATTAGAATTTTTTCTAACACATTATAGATTCAATCATTAATCATACACTAAAAGTATTAAATTTTTAAATTTAAAAAAACTTAAAAAATTCATATATTAAATTTTAATTAGAAAACAGCACAAATATAAAAAAAAATCATATAAGTTTCCTTCAATACTTCCTCCAATACGAAAATGTTAAAGTATTACGTTTCTTACTGCATTGGGGAGCCGCGGCGCTCTTCTTCTTGGCCATGGCGCCCACCTATAAAATTTTTGTTTTTTTAACTTTTTCTTTTGTCCAATCGTGGCTAACTTATCTAGTCCTATATATAATGTAATTTGCATTGGTTCACATTCCATTGGGTTGTTTCTTTGTTAGAAGATTAGGGATTTATCTTGGTATCTCCTAGGGGAGTTGAATTTAGTCTTAGCATGTGTTAATCAAAAGTTCACAATTTTATATCATTAATTCTAAATTATTATAATCGCCCAGTAATACTAAACTCATTAATATCAATCAGTAACATAAACATATATAATTGTATTTTTTACTACATTGTTATTACCCAAGAAGAACGGATGCTAAAAATAAAAAATAATTAGCAATTAATAAAACTAAACATTTTTATATATTATTCATATTTAACTTGTTATAAGTTTTATATTTTATATTGATAATGTATATTTGTTATCTGTTAATTAAAAATTTTGGGAGAGAAACAATCAATATAGTTGTAGGAGTATAATATATGGAAAGAAAAATATTTATATATTTTTCCTTATGTGTTTTTGGTATTATTTTCTAATTAAAAGTTAACATGTAGATTATTTTTTATATATTATAGATTTAGTCATTAATTATATATTAAAAGTATTAATTTTTTAAACTTAAAAAAATTAAAAGATCTACATATTAAATTTTAATTAAAAAATAATATAAAAATATATAAGGAAAATGGTATAATTCCCTATAAAAATGTTTTTTCTTTTTATCTAAAAAAATTAGGTATTAGGAAAATGCCTTTAATTTAGGGGAAATTACTGTTCATGAACAAGATCTCTAGTTTATTAAATTTCAGGACCAAGAAATTGTGAAATTAGAAAAAGAGACATTGGCTCCTTAAAGCAAATTAAATTAAAATCAACATTACCAAAATACTCTTAATAAATTGCCAGGAAAAGGTAAAAAAATAAAACCTCCCATTCTTATTTTCTCCCTCCTATTCCACGATTTCCTTCCCTCCCATTTATCAGACTTCGCGCCATCAGTAATGAATTGTGCAAGTCAATAGCAACGAAGGAAGGAAAACAAAGCATAGAGAAAACAATGATTATGTGCATCCAGTGCAGTGCTGGTCAGTGTATTCTAAGGGGTTTGAGTCAGGGACGGAGCTAGAATTTAATTATGGGGGAGGCCGATAATGAAAAGGATAAACCCGATGTTTCATAACATAAAAATCTTCAATTATCATATCTGTAATAAACTTTTCAGCAATCTCTTTCTCAATATAAACAACCATGTAATTAGTGAGAAACTCATCTTTATTGTGAAATCTTATCTTAAAAATTTTCATAGCTAAAAAAGCCCACTCA
The DNA here is from genome assembly GCA_026686845.1 of Adenanthera pavonina. Lineage (NCBI taxonomy): Eukaryota > Viridiplantae > Streptophyta > Magnoliopsida > Fabales > Fabaceae > Adenanthera > Adenanthera pavonina. The sequence goes on along the minus strand of JAIVEN010000026.1, from coordinate 7,953,765 downwards.
ATAGGAAAGTGAAAATATAGGGTAAAGTGAGAGAGAGAGAGAAAAGTAAAGGATAATTTTTTTTTTGGCCTTAAGAAGAGTAAAGGACAATTAGAATTTAGAAAATATTAAAAAAAGTAGAAAAAATTAAATGAGAGGGGGAAATTAGTATTTAGTAAGATAACAGAGAGTACAAATTTAGTAACTGAGATATATCTAAAATACCAGATATTTTAAAAAAAATATAGTGTTTACTTTTTACTTATTTTTAGAATAAAATATAAAACTTTGGGGGGACCATACATACATAAACTTACATAATATAAAAATTTGATACAAAAATATACATTATGCTAAATAAAAATTGAAAAGTTGGGGGGGACCACGGCTCCCCCATGTCCCCCCTTCCCTCCGTCCTTGGTTTGAGTGAGGTAAATGCTATATAATTTGTTAAAAAATGGTTTCATAGAAATGGGTACTGGGTTGCACAAAAATAGGCAGTGGGTTTCACGATTGTCAATATAAATACTAGTAAAAACTCTTAACTTTCAGAAATAAGTTTGTGTTCAGCCATTGGTCTGATTAAATGGTAGCACAAGTCAAGCTAAAATTCTTTGTTTAGATTAAAGCTTTTTGCTTTGACAAGATTGAGTAATGGGTCTCACAATAGTCAATGGCATATCATCCATGGGTGCATGTAAATGGTTTTCTATAATGGTTCCCTATGTTAAGCTAGAACTATTTGTTCATGTTAAAAGCTTGCATAATAGTACTTGCATTGTTTTGCTGGATGGATAATTTAAGTGTAATGGTATATTTGAGTATATTGTTCTGCGATTGTGAAATTTCATGTTAAGGCTCTATAATGGTATATTGTTCTATCATTGTTAAATTGTAGAAAAGTTAGTAAAAGCATATAATTCTTAATCATCCTTCAAAATTAGAATACATATCGGATGGTGTAATAAGGATCGACATGGCATACTAGTAGTTGGACCACCAGGAGTCCCAAAAAGAAGTCTATATTCACTATCTTTTTCCCTATCCACTCAGGACTTAACATTTGTCCAATTCCAATAATGCAGCAAAGGTTCAACCATATGTCGTGGTGCATCCCCTAATGCAAAGTGTTAAAAAAAAATATTTGCGAAATAAATTCTTTGTTAGATGCTACAAATTTAGTGAACAACATATAGAAGAGTTTGAAACAAACTATAAGAAAGAATAAGCAACCACCGATGTTTGCCTTCTTCTTTCCTTTTTGAATGGCCGACTTATATGATGACACTTCCTTAACAAGTTTAGACAATACAAATGATGACCAGTCATATTCTTCTGGCCTTGTCTTCCCCCTTACCACTTTAATCAATCTATCATTAACAGTTGAACTTGATGACGGAGGAAGAAAATTTCCAAACATAATAACATGAACAGTGTTTCAAATTTGTCTTCCTCCCCCCTGATACTATTCTTTTGTTCAAATCAGTTAAGGCGACTCCTTGGAATTCTTCCTTTATTTGCACCAAGGAATCACTGTTAGCATCCAAAATAACAGACTTTCCACCATAGGGTATACTGAGGATAGAATGCACATCTGCAACATGAACAACAACTTGTCTCCCTCTAGCTATAGGTGTTGATGTTGGTGAGTCATATGAATTTATAAGTACCTCATATAGCTCCCTAGGCAGCTTGTCACATCTAAAATTTAGGATTGATCCAAAACCCATTAAAATTACTCTTTTCTTCAATTTATCATTGCCCTTGATATAGTCCACCACTTCCTTAAGTTGACTAGGTGAACAACGTGTGTTAATTAGCATCTACAAATCAAAAGAACAATATAATATAGTATAATATTGTATAATACAAAACTTTAATTTGCATAACCAATCATCATATTTAATAAGATGAACGTCATACCTTATATGAATTTTTTGCTTCTTTTGCTACATTCCTTTTTATTATATTCTTCTTGTACCAATCTCTCTGATGGTCTGTCATCCTATTCCAAGCTTGTATAAGTGGTTCATTTGCAGCTATAATATTCTTGTATTTTCCTCTATTTTTCTCAAAAAATCCACTTCTGAACTTATTAAGTCAAATACTATACTTTTAGGTTCCTCTTTCTTGTTCTCTGTCACGCTCTTATAACACAAAATATTCACATCATAGACACAAATCTATACAAACAAATAAACAAATTATTGCTAACCAAAATTTAGTCATGATGGAAATTAGGATACAGTTTACAATTATCTGTTTAATTTTTTGTTGTTGAAACTGTTAACAAACACATCCAATTTGTACATAAGTTGTCTCTTTAAGATTTTCATATTTGCTATGATAATTAAAATAGAAGTTATCATAAAAAGAATGCAATTTGAAAGTTGAACCTATGAATATGATATTATGCATTCATTTGATTTGACTCTAAAATGCATAAGGTCCTCATGTAATTGAAGGTGAAAGAGAGTGTAGTGTGGATATGTGGTTGAACCTTAAAAAAAATGAAAGAAAGAAAGAAAAATACAGAAAACAATACATCTGGTATAGGCAAATGTGTTGGAAGATTTTGGGGATTGGAATGTGAATGTGAAGTAATCGACCACAGTAATACATGAAGGGAAAGCTGTATTGCATAATTTTATGAAGACATGAAAAGCTCAGCATTATTATCAATATAAAAACTTAAATGAGAATCTCAAAGAGAATCTCAAATTAAATCTCAATCTCTTTTCTTGAGAGGTCGAGTTTTCTGTAATACTATACTATTATCATTAATGTCTTCTCAAAGAAAAAAAAATGACTTTCTCTAATCAAGTGATGAAATTTAATGAATAATGAGAAGTAATATTTTTGGGGCAGTTAAATCAACCCCATGTGGTGAACTTAATTAGGTATTGCTGTGAAGACGAGAATAGGCTACTGGTATACCAATACATGGAAAGGGGCAATCTAGAGGATAAGCTTTTTAAATTAAATTAAATTAACACTTCTCTCAATTTAAAATTCATGAAGTAGAAACTAGTTTTTCCATGTTTTAACAGTTAAATGAAAAATAGAGTGATTCTTTTATTCTTATAAATGCAGCTTTTTGGTAGCCTTGCCATGCCTAACAAGAATCAAAATAGCAATTGGGGCTGCAAAAGGTCTTGCCTTTCATCACGAAGAAGAGAAACTAGTCATATACAGACATGTTAAAACTTCAAACATTCTATTAAATGTTGTAAGTTCTATCATATTCTTACTCACCATCATACACTATTTAAGTCATCAATAGGTTCTACCTAGAATCCATCTCAAACTGAGATATATATTCAAATTATCAAGATTACAATGCTAAACTTTTTGATTTTGGGCTAGCAATAGATAGTCCAGACGAAGACTACAGCCATATCATACCTCAAGTTATGGGTATTGTGAACACCCCATTTTGTCCGGGGTATTTTACAAAAAATGACAAAAAAATAGTAAAATAAAATAAAATAAAATAAAATAAAATAAATAATAATATATAAATGAAAAAAAACAAAAAATAAGAAGAAAGTTGTAAAAATTAAATAAATTAAATCAATATAAATACATAATCCAAAAAAAAAAAATAAAAAATAAAAAATAACAAAAAATAATAATAACAATAAAAAGGGAAAATCAAAGAAAATAAAAATAAAAAAAAATTAAAACCTGAAAAAAAAAAGGAGGGCAGGAGGCCTTTGGGCCCAAGATGCCACAAGCCCAATTGAGGGCTAGTGGACTTGGACCCCAAAGGGTCATGCCCTAACCAGCTAGAGACACAGGCACGCGTGAACCAAAGGACGGGGCAGGGAGACGTGTGAGCGGAGAAAATGCTGAACCGAAAACTAGGGGAGCAGTGGGCGGCGAAAAGAAAAGACAGAGTGGGAGCTGTGAAAAAAAAAAAAGAACACGCAAGCCACAAAAGAAGAGGGGAGAAGCAGTCTGAGAGGGAAGCTGTCAGGAAGAAAAGAAAGGAGGAAATCGAAGGCATGCACGAAAGGAGAATGGAGGAGCCCTAGAAATGTTGGGAGACCGAGGGTGAGAGGGAGGAATCAGAACCGAATACAGGGGGGATCTTCGGAAGAGGAGAGAAGGAGCTCCAATCAGAACCGAAAAAGAGAGGGGGTCGCGGGCGGAGCTCCAGCACGATGGAGACTGAACCGGAGGAGAAAGAGGGAGGTCGAAGCTCAGGAAAAACAGGGGATCTTCGGGAAGAGAAAAAAGGGGACAGGTCGGGGACCGAGGCCGAAGACCGAGAGCCGAGACAGGAAATCGGAGAGGTACCGAAAACAGAGGGGCCGAGGAACCGAAGAAAAGGGAGAGGGCACCCAAGAAGATGGGATCCACGACAAAGCAAGGAGGAAGAGGGAGCTAGAGCTCTGAGCTAACAGCGACCGAGGAAAGAAAAAGCAAGTATGAGCAGGGAGGACGATACACAACCGAAGAGAGGAGACCGAAGAGAGCAGGGAGCCGCAACGGAGACGGAGACCGCGAGGGAACTTCAACCCGAACCGAGAACGCAGAGGCAGTGGGAAAACCGGTTGACTGAGGCGTTTGATTGGTAATTTTTCCATTTCCTCGAGTTTTCTGGTTTCGAATGTTGCTGAACCCCAACATTTTTTTTTGTTGAGATTCTGTTCTTTGAGCTAAGTTTTTTTTAAAAAAAAAGAAGTGTATGATACGTTGGGTAGATGGTCAGAGGACTCTCCTCCTTGTATCGCCATATTCACCTTCGGTTGATCTCGGGCTTATCAGTTCTGCCTTTGCTCTTTCAAAACTCATATACCCAATTAGTTAGGTACTGTTGAGGTTGAGGTCTCATAGCCATGATAGGAGTTGAACGTGCTTGCTTGTGCATTTTGTCTTTTCAAAGGTTAATGTTAGTGCCCAGTAAGTCTGCATCTGAACGTGTAGAATAGTATTCTGGTCATGAGCTTGTTTCCACCCAAAGCTAGTGTTCACTGGAGAGAGCTTCAGTAATGAGTGTAATTTGGAGAGGAAGAGGGCCTCGAAGTAAGGTTTTTTGTTTTTGTTTGTTTTTTTGTTTTGTTTTTGTTTTAGTGGGCCTGTCACCAGAAGCCCATAGAGGAGTATTGGCATGTTACAAGGGATTATACCTAGTAAGGCCCAACATTTTTTTTTAGCCCTTAAAGTTTGCTTTCTTAATAAATAAATAAAAGGTAGCAAAGTGAATAAACAACTGCCTATGTAATTATGTCGCGTGAGGTTTTTCGAGCCAACACAAGTGTCTCCATTAATTATGTCGTCGTGTAAGTCTGCAAGTCCGCATAAATAATAAACAGCTTTGCGCTATACGATTTTGCAATATAATATTTTATACGAGTAAGATGTGTTGATTTTCAAATTTTTCTTAGATAATAGAAATAATTGATTTAATAACCACACCACGTGAGGTTTTTGGAACCCACGCAGGTATTCGGACTTACTGAGTTCATCGCGTGAGATTGTGAATCCACGTAGATACATCAGTTAAATAACTTCCTGGGAAAAATCATGTTTCAAAAGTGAAATAATGTGACAATTTCTTCAAATTTTATTTTAAAATATCTAATAAAATTATTATTAGGCATTTTAAAATATAATAAAACCTTCATACGTCAAAGTCTAGAACTTTCGCAGGTACTTAAAGAATCGACCTACTGGGCATAACTGCGAGTTTGCAATAAGTAAATCGGTTGTTTTCCTTAAAGGAAAAAGGTAAAATTTCCAAGATATAAAAAAATAATATAATAAAAAAATAAAAAAAATAAAAAAAAATATATGTGAAGTTTTTTTAAAATCAAATAAAGTATTTTCAAAAATAAAAAAAATACTTTCAAACAAAATAAAATAAGAGTAAGTAAACGGAACTAAATTGTCTTTTTGCAAATTAAAACACACCAACTCAATCTCAGAAAATCGTTTTGATTGCAAAAAAGTGAATTATTTTCAATTAACTTTCTCTTATTACAAAAATTAAAAAATATCAACCAAGTGACACGCATTTATAGTCCTGAACTACGTGGATTTTGATCCCTATCGCAGGGTACGTAGGCCCTAGACTCTGATCCTGCGTCAAGTCCGCCTTTGTAAATAAATAAATATTTTCTGATTTATTTGGTGTTTTTTTCCTTAATTTAATAAATATTTCCCAATTTATTTTCTTAAATCCCTTTTTCCTCATTTTTCTAAATCTCCTTAATTTCTAAAGTAATTTATTTTCCTTATTCTATTATCCAAATTTTCTTAATTTCTTTTTTCTCTACCCACTTTCTCGCATGTGAATTATAAAAGGAAAACCAAAATATATTTTAAAGTCATATTAATTTACGCAATCAACGTAAGATAACCGTTCCTAGGAACGGGTGTCGTGGGGTGCCTAACACCTTCCCCATGTACAATCGACTCCCGAATCCAACTCTGGTTACGCAGATTATCCTTTCCTCTTTAATTAGGTTTCCCAAGATTTTCCTCAAAATTTTGATGGCGACTCCTCACAAGTCGATTTTCACTAGAAAACCAGATTTGTTCTCTTTTTTCCTTTCGTCGCATTTTTCCGGGTGCGATAGGTACCCACGACTATGCTGCTCCTGAGTATATCATGACAGGTTTTTATTACTTTTTTTAAGCGAAACCCTTTTTTCATTTGCTAAAAACTAATACATATAATTACCATAAATTCAAACTTTTATCTCATTTAGGACATTTAAAAACTATGAGCAATGTATATAGTTATGGGGTAGTTCTCTTAGAGCTACTTACAGGAAAGAGATCTGTGGACAGGAACCGACCTCCAAGAGAGCAAGATTTGGTAGAGTGGGCAACACCTCTTCTGAAAGATGCCCAGAAACTCGACAAAATACTGGATCCAAGACTCGAGGGTTAGTGTTCCATTGAAGGGGCAAGAAAAGTGGCTACTTCGGTTCACTAATGCCTAAGCCATCAGGCTAAGTCTCAACCATCGACCATCAATGCATATCGTGGTCAAGTCATTAGTTTCCATAATGGACCACACCTTAGAAGCTTTACCAAGGCACTTTTTGGGGGTTGGAAGAGATTTTCACCACCAAGGCCAAATGGGTTGAAACTCGAGTCACAATCGTTCAGTTAGCAGTGTCAATAACGTCACAGGCAAGGCCTTTGTTGATGCAAGGCGAGAAAGCTTCTCCAGTTGTCCTATCGGGTTGAACGACGTCAGAGATAGGGCAAAGAGCTTGAATCAGGATAGAGAGTTTGAGTCGGGATACAATTGGCAAGGCCTTTGTTGATGCAAGGCAAGAAAGCTTCTCCAGTCATCCCACGGGCGGAACAGCATTTGAGTCAGGACACATAATTAAGGTAGAGAGTTTGAGTCGAGACAGAGGTATTGTGTGAGTTGTTGTTCGCGGTTTAGGTAAAATAGGGTGAGAATATTTTGATAATATGAAATTTGATTTAATTTGCTTTAAGATTGAAATTTTCTTTTTCTAATTTTATAATTTTTTTATTTTAAAGGTTAATAAATTGAGAATCTTGTTTCTAAAGATTAATTCCCCCTAATTTACCTTTTTGCGGGACGTGATTGGGTATCGAAGTCGAAGTAAACACGCCATCTGGCTTGATTCCGTTGAGGTGCGAGTGCGACCATCGGAAATTTCTCACCCGCAACTTCATTTTTTTCTTTCTCCGCCACATTCAAAGCTTTCCTGGTGGGTTTATCTCCCCCAATTGATTTTTGTTTTCTGTCTGCTTTTCTGCCAGAATCGCTTGTGTGTATTTATTTCGTTCCCTTTAAACTCTCTTTTCAAATTCTTAAATTCTCTGTGCTGGATCTTGGACTGCATTATTGTCAATTCTGTTGTGTCAGATTTTGCGATTTGTAAGTCCATCAGTGTTTATGATTGTGGTATTCAAACGAGTCATCGGTCAATTTTCGTTCTTTTATAGTGAGACGTGATCGGAGATCGTTCTTTTTCCATCGGTCCAGCCTTATTGAGGATTAGCAGCTGCACGTAATTATGGTTATTAGGATACTGTGTTGGCTTTTCTAATATAGCTTCGTTTCTGATAGCCGGTTTTTCTTTTCGGTCAGAAGATTTTTTTTTTCTCCCCTCTTCGCTCTTTCTTATAAAGAAACGATGAAAATTGTTGGGCGAATTTATTTAAAAAAAAAATGTAAAATGCAGCTTCTGGAGATTGGTTCTTTGTTTTAAAAGGATGGAATTCTGAACTATTTCCTGCCTTATTTGAAGGGGATAAGAAAACGAAGCTGAAGAGTAACCTCATCAGACAACGACAAGTATGGATGAAGTTAGTGAATCCTTGAAGAAACAAATTGCAGCACTTTTGCGGGTTATCTCTGTAGCAAATTACTATAAACGGGATAATGTTCCTTGCCAAATCGAAGAGGTAGCATGACTGCGGCTGAAGTACCTGGAATGCTATCAAATTAATTAGCATTCTTTTTTTTTAAATTTCATTCAGTAGTTTGCTTTTCGTTTCGTAGGGTCTTTTTTTGGGTTCAGTTGGCGCTGCAGCTAACAAGGATGCACTTAAACACTTGAACGTGACTCATATTTTAACTGTGGCTAATACTCTGACCCCCGCACATCCTAACGATTTTGTATATAAAGTTATAAATGGTATGTGAGTTTCGTAAGATTGAATGCAGTATTGTCTGTTTTAGATCTTCTCATAGTCTTTAATTTCCTATGAATGCTAACCTAGATAAGGTTTTGTACTTGACTAGGTTGGGGAAAAAAGTATGTGGTTTTATGATTACAGAGGTTGGCTTTCATGACTAATCATTGAATGGAGGCTTCTAAACTTGAGTGCATAAATTATAGAACGTACTTTCTAATCTTTTGGCAGTAGCATCGTTATAAATTTTGAAAGTTCATGCTTTGATCTTTATGGGTCAAAATCTGAGGAAAATACAGGGCAGATTCAGCTCGCTTTTGCTGTCAAAATATCTTTTATGCTCTTGGACAGCAGACAACAATCTACTCCTTATGATAGATCTTATCATCACAGGATATAAACTGACTTTTATTAGAGTCATATGGAATTGTCTACAATCAAGTCAGTTTGTGCAGCATTTGCTGTTCATAGTTGCAGAATGGATCACTATGATTCCAATGCGGTCACTAAATTACTGAAAGCAGTGGCTGTATGAATTTATTATTTAGAATGTGATGTTGCTTATTGTCCTTCCAGCTTTGTTTTTCTTCTAGTATGACCACCATACTAAAGTTATGTTTTCATTGGAAAATTGAGGTAGTTGTTGACAGAAATGACGTCAACATAAAACAATACTTCAACGAGTGCTTTGATTTTATTGATGAAGGCAAAAGACTTGGTGGAGGGACTTTAGTTCATTGCTTTGCTGGAAGATCTAGGAGGTAAATTTCTTCTTTTGTACTGAAAAAATAAAAATAGAAGAAGCCTATTTTTCATGCTTGTTTACGTGGGATCTCTTTTCCACATCTTAGTGAAGCCAATTATTTGTCTTTTTGACTAGTTTCACAGCATAATTCTTTTGACACTAATTCCGGAAGCATATTTATGCCTTTCTTCATCATGGAAAAAAAGGATCTTGTTTTATGTGGTATCTTGCATTCTAGAATTATAAAGAAGCTTAGCTAGAGCCCAAGATTGTAACATATTTAGACTAAAGAGTAGTGAGGAAACAACGCCTGTGTGGAGACAGAATGCTTTTTTAGACTGAAAATTTATCTTCTCCTTTACTTTGACTCTGAGCCTGTGACTTCGTTTCTTCAGGAAGCTTATGGCAGCTTTTTGTCATTCCTGTCTTAAATGTACATTTCAGAAAGTTAAAATACTCCACATTTTCAGCATTCCGATCATCTTTCTCCTTTTCCCACCCAACATTAACTGGACAAAATGTGCCTTTATATTTTTCACTTTGCAGTGTGACTATAGTGGTTGCATATCTGATGAAGACCCGTCGAATGAGTTTATCTCAAGCTCTGGAGCATGTGAAGAGCAGACGACCATTGGCATCTCCCAATCCTGGTTTCATTCGACAGCTGGAGGATTTTGAAAAATCGTTACAAGGTGCTTCTAAATTGCATTAGCCATATTTAAAATTGCAGCCTAGTTTGGTGCTTCGTATAAATTTTTACATCATCAAACGATTTATTACACCTTTGAAATCCTCAGAGCAGAAGTACATAATACACAAAAGGTCTTTTGGCGCACATAAAATATAGTTGACGGAAACTGACTTGTAAAAGCTTTAATGAAACAAACCCAATGTGCAATGTATTGAAAGGACAGGCATCTTGAATTATTCCCTGTTTTGTCAAGTTGTGATTTATTGGAAGATCCTTTATTCCATGTAGGGTGTCTGGGTGATGTTCTTTCATTCTCCCTGGCCCTACTGATTGACTTTCTTTTAATTGTTCTTTCTATGATTTCTTTATACAGTTGCAAATTGAGAAGATTGTATGAATGTGGTTCTGATTTGGTTTCGGACGCAAAAATCAAGAGTGCCAGTGCAGAAGACGAAGGTAATTGTGATATTTGTAAACATCAAGGTGAGTAAGATTTAGTGTAAATCTAGAAATTATATAAAGACGGCATGAATTGAGAACTGGAATGCCAATGGTTGTAGCCAATACAAAATACATTAGGATAAGAGGGTTGAATAAGCGGGGCATGGTCCTTTGGGTTGGGCTGACCGAGGATCGTCCTAGACACTCAGTAGTAGTGCGTGTTGGATCCTTCTTAACATCGGAGTTTCGGATTCAATACAAACTTGGTGGTATTGTGTTGAAATCTTTCTTCTTGAGGAAAAGTATCCTAAGGCCTTGCGTTAATTAAGGTTATACTAGTACTTAAAGGTTCATAACACCTAGGGCTGAGCATGATTTACCCAACCCGAGAGCAAAATAACTAGGCCGGTCCAAGTTGCGAGGCAAGTCTCCGTGTCTAAAAATCCTAAACCGGCCCGGTTGTGTAAATAAATATATAAGTTTTTATACTTTAATTATTATATTAAATTAAATTAAATATACTTTTATTTTAATGGTGTCATTAGCAACCCTTTCCCTTCCCCTTTTTCGCATGGTGCCATGTCTTCCTTTCTTTCTTCTTCCTTGCAAAAGACTTCTACTGAGTTCTACATCGTACCTTCTCCTACTCCTCCATCTTTGATCTTGCTCCTCCAAAATCAAGGCAACTAGTCAGCCACACAAATGCTGTCACCAATTTGGAAAAATCTTTCTTCTCGAATATGCTTCCCTTTCCATCATCGTCATTGTAGACTTGCGATTTTCAGTTCTCACCTCTCCACATCATGAAGCTCTATCCTCAAATCTTCAAATCTCATCCCTTCTCGCCTTCAAACGAAGCTATTGCCAACGTCGCCAAGATCTCCAACTTTGTGTTGAGATTTTATAAAACCTATGACCAAGGTTTTGTAATTTTAGGGGTTTATATTGTTTTTGTGATTGTTATTTAATTGTGGTTTGTTTGTCCAGATAATATTATGCATTATATATCATCCTTTGTCTAGATCTTCACATATCTTTACCTTTTCTTCTTCTTCTTCTTCTTCTGTCACCGTCAATGGTGACCCAATTGACTCACAATGCAACCCGGTCTTACCCGGCTGTGACTTGGTCGTTGGCCAGTCTGGGCCACAAGTTTGGCCAAACCTAGACCCGGTTTGGTTCATGCACACCCCTAATAACAACGGCCTTAATACTAATATGCTTTGGAAACTCCATAAGAGCATACTCTTTACAATTGAAAATATAAGTTCTATTTGATTAACTATACACAGATCAAGACCAAGAAAGGGAGTTAAACTAATTAAATTCGTAAAGAAGTTGCATTATTTTCCAATAGTATTCTTGATAAAGATAATTTTCAAGACAATTTTCTTTTTCATAAGTTAATTCAAGACAAAGATAGATTAGAAGAAAATAATTAATGCTTTTATTTTTACTTAAATAGGATTTATATATGTGGCTTTGGAAATTGAAGCTTTTGTGGGGACATACTCTTATTATTCTCTCCGATCCTATATGTATGATCTTTTGTCCTGATCCTGAATATAAGACCCTTTACAATATATGAGATAATATTTATTATGCATTTCTAAAAAATGCCTTTATTTAATGTATTCAAAGAGAAAGAAAGATTAAATAAGAGTAGTTTTGGAAAAATATTTGGATTTTCGGAGAAATCGAGGTAGTTAATTAGTTTTAATTTCAATTCCTAATGCACGTGGTTTGATTAAAATTGTTTTATATTAAGGATTAGAGGGAATAACAATTTCGTATGTTTCAGCAATTGTCTGCCTTCGCCAACATTTGTCACAATTGGAAATCTTAATTTGGATCCCTAAACCATTAAAGCTTTTTCACACCCCTCTTACTTCCAACAACTGTTTGACGAGTATGTATATATATATAACGAAAAAGGAAATAAAGTCAGCATTAAAATATTTTTTGTATTTATAAATAAAAATAATTAAAATAATTGTTGTTAGATAATAATAATAATAACAATAATAATAATAATGATCATAATAATAATAAGTATTGTTCATTTTATTTTTAAAAAAGTTCTTTTTGTCCAAATGATCAAACGGATGCAATAGCATTATGAGGTTTTCACAATCACTAAGAGCCTGTTTGGTGGAGTTCTGTAAAACAGTTTTTTTATTTTTAGAAACAGAAAACTCAGAAAACTTGTTTGGTAAACCTGTTTTTTAAAAACTGTTTTGGAAAACAGAAAACAGTTTTGTACAGAAAACTCAGAACACCTTTTAAGTGTTTTGTAGTTTTTGTTCTGGAAAACACAAGGAAAGATGAGAAACATCCACCTCATTAATGGTAAAGTTATAAATTTTGAATAACTCATCTACTAATCACTAGTTATGATTTTGAGAACAATTATTCAAACAGATTTTTTTGTTTTCTTGTTTTCAAAACAGTTTCTTGAAAACAGTTTTACAAAACTGTTTTTGAGAACAGAAAACAGGAAACACTATCAAACAGGCCCTAAATTATTTTGACATGTGTTCTCATAACATCTTCATGAACTTCTAATATCCTTTTGTTGTACCGAATATTTTATAAACTATCCATTGCTACTCTCGAATTTAGGTGCTCTCGTCATCGAAGATAAAGCGAGAGACTTAATGTACATTTTTTTAAAAAAATAATAATAATAAAACAGAAAATTACCAGATTGTCACCAAATTGAGTTTTGGTGGAGAATAATAAGAGAGTTAAATATATTTGTCACATTTTTCTTCGTGAAACAATAAAATTTACAGATTCATGGAAGGTGGCCAACTAACTGCCTAGCTTTCACTTTCTGTCAGTACAGTGAAGATTTAATGTATAAGCAGTTTGGGTCACTCTCTCAACTGGCATGACTGTCGATAAATGAATTGCAGGGGTTTTCACTTGGCAATATGCATCGATATCCGGTGATTGGTTTTGTCACTAAAGCTGTATCCTGAACATGAAACGAGATTCATTTACCCTTCGCACAAGAATTATAAAGACAGTGACATCTTTGAAAACGCCAAATTAATCACAATTAGCGAGTCAGGGATATAGGAGCAGCTGCCATGACCAAATACATATATATATATATATATATATATAGACACCATTGTTTTATTTACTATCAAACTATAATAAAAGGTTAGTTTCTTTGCCAAATATTTGATTATAGAATATTATTAATAGTATAATGGCTGCAACTATAGTTTTTCAAGACTAAAAATGCTTAAATTCTATTTGAATTCAGCTATATATGTTACAAGATAGATTGAATGGATTGAGCATATATATTATTTATTGAAAGTAAAATATTAGAATTGCTTGATTATAAAATTTGGATAAATGAAAAATGATATGAGCTGGGTTTATGATCAATTATATTACAGAATGCCCTTCCAATAAGTTTGCGCAAAACCTCTTAATTTCTAGAAAGGACCCTATGAAGAGATCAGCAAGGTATGCATGAATGTAGGCATAGGAAGAATAGAAATGCATGGAAGAGCTGAGAGAATAACCCTCTCGCCCTCATTTTAACTCACGAGTAGGCACGTAATTGACCCAATATCATAAGCGTGAGACGCGTAATGTGTTATACGCAATACACACAGAGAGAGAGAGAGAGAGAGAGTATGGCTATATGTGTAAAAGAATACTTCACGAGAAAGCAACATATAGCATTAAATACGAACCACCATTGTTATCCTCATCTCATTTTGGCTCATATAAATAGAGCCCATTGAGCGCAATAGACCTTGATTCTTGAGGTTGTAGGTATATATCTCCTTTGTCGACGCGCGGGGAAAACAGAAAGAAAATTCTCTCTCTCTCTCTCTCTCTCACACACACACACACAGCAGCAGCAACCAAATTTTCCTTTAATTTACTAAACATGTCTCACATAACTGTCGAGACGAGCAGAAGAAGACAGATGAATGAACATCTCAAAGTTTTAAGATCACTGACCCCACGTTTCTATATCAAAAGGGTATATATATATGTATTGATCTGTTTCCTTCTCCTTCTTCTTATTATTATTCTTAATATTTCAACTAGAAATCATAGAAGCTAGCTTCAAGACTAGGCGGACTGATTGCTTACGTACGTACTGTAGGATCTGATCACTAGCAGGAATCAAACAAAGAACACTTTATTAATTTTCTCGTTCTATAATTGTGCGTGTGTGTGATGATCAATATATAACTAACTGTCTTTGTGTAACACAGTTTTCTTGTGTGCATATAGGGAGACCAAGCATCTATAATAGGGGGAGTGATAGAATTCATCAAGGAGTTACACCAAGTTGTTGAAGCACTCGAGTCTAAGAAAAGGAGGAAGAGTCTAAGCCCTAGCCCTCGTGGCCCCACTCCTCTTGATCATCATCAAGTTGATGGCCCCTCTGGATCTGCCGGTTCCTTCAAGGAAGTAGGAGCAATCAGCTGCAACTCTTCAGTTGCAGACGTGGAAGTGAAAATCTCAGGCTCCAATGTCATACTCGAAGTGATTTCTCACAAGATTCCAGGTCAACTCGCCAAGATTATCGCTGTTCTGGAAAGCCTTTCCTTCCAAGTTCTTCATCTCAACATCACTAGCATGGACGATACGGTTCTCTCCCACTTTGTTGTCAAGGTAAGACATCATGGACCAAATCTACGTAACGATCCTTTACTCTTTTTTTTCTTTTAAATTTACTTATCGTGTTTTTATTACTGATTCTAGAAGTAAACTCTACCTAAATTTATGTCGAAGCTATATAAACTTAAGTTTGTGCATTAGGGTCTGTAGTATCAGTGTCATCAAGATAAAACACTCAGAAGCATGATTTGTTGGAGTTGGTACATATATAGGCGTGCCCACTCATAATGCATAAAGCTTAATTGCACATACATACACACTGCAAATGAAAGTACAGAAGAAAAGAGACTCCTAGAATGAACATTTTGAAGCTCATTTAAATTTCCTCCACCTGATTTTTAATCTAATCACCTAATTAACTTCCTAATGCTTAATGCTTTAACTTTCTTTCGTCAGTATTAACGATTTTAAGCTGAGACCGGGAAACACGTTTCTGTCATCTCATGCAGAGTTAATCATAACATCCCGTTTCATACTGCCACATATATTATTTTATCTGTAATTTTGGATAAAGATTTGGAATCTGTGAGATATTTCCTGGGGAAAAAAAATGAATTGAGTGAAAGCGACACTACTATATATATATATATATATTTTTTTTTTTTTTCTTGGTATATATGTATATATGCAGTTGAAAGATTTATATGAATTGTGTGTGATATATACATATTTTTCTGTGTGAACATGAATGTGTTACAATTGCAGAGAGGGCTGGAATGTCAGCTAAGTCTGGAGGAACTAGCAATGGAAGTGCAACGAAGCTTCTGCTCAGACGCTGTTACCAGTGCGGAGATATGTAGCACTTAAGAACAGATTCCATTTCAAAAACGATTGTAATAATAGGAAATGGAGACAGACGTCTTTTCTGCTTCATTTACTAAATTATAATTTTACAAGACTCAGTCTGAAACTGTACTTTGACTTTGATCTTCAAGTTTTCTCAATTTATAGTATCACTCGTCTCTAATCTCCCCTCTCAATTTTGTATTTCATTAATTTATCTATTCATTATTTTGATCTTCTTCTTTTTTCTTTTTTGGTTAACTTGAGTATGGAGAGACGTAATCCAAAGTTGATGAAGGAGTAAATGGATAAACATTCACTTCTAGAACAATTCAAATTATTCACGGAAATTCAGTGGTGGCCCAAAATCAGTCACTAAAAGTATAAGTTAATGATGTATTTCAAAAAGCATCACTATTTTGCCGAAAATCATATATTTAGTGATGGATTAACGCCCGTCACTAATTTTTGTCATTAAATAATATATATTAAATTTTGCATAATAAAATTGCAGGTACATTTCAGCTCAATTGGCAAAAATGAGAACACAAAAAAGGAGCTATAGGACCCTAGTTCAAACCAGGTAAAGACATTTCTGAAATGAAAATAAACAGGGGTGTGGCATAGGTGGCACGTGCGACACTAACCTAGATGGAACACGTGGCAAGTGATGTAGTGAGACACATGTGGCGATGGTGGTGCGGCAGATGACTTGAATGGGACACATGGCAAGTGATGTGATACTAGAGGTACATGTGATAGATGTTTTTAACGGATATAATAATAAAATTTTCTATCACTAAATCCAAAATTAATGACAAATTTTATCATTTAGTAATATATTTATCTGTCACGAATTTCATTTTTTCTAGTAGTGAATATAATTAAGTAAAATATCACAATAAGAAATAGGTGAATGGATAATGTGAATCCGTTCGTTCTGCTGATATATATAAAGTGAGATGACTTGTATCTTTTGTGAATCTAGGATCCTGAATCTGAACCCCTTGAAGTCATGTTCATGATAATTCACAGGGGTGTGTGTGTGTGTGTGTGAGAGAGAGAGAGAGAGAGAGAGAGAGGGGTTGTACACATATACAAAATGCAAAATCAGAGAGAGAGGTTGTACATATATACAAAATGCAAAATCACTCGTGCTGGAACTTGAAAGACGTCAGAATTAAATTGGGCCGTGTAGAAATATAACCTTCTCCATCTTTCAACACCCTAATTTCCTTCACGTGAAATCAAGCATCCTAAATTCCTAATACTTTGCGTTTTTTTCTTTTTTCTTTTCTTTTGGGTAGGAAAGCATCCTATACGTCGTTCGTGACATCATATTATATTGTATGAGCAAACATTTAGGCGCAATCATTGTGCAAATGTCAACACATCACATTCACATGTCTTCTTCTGTATGTTTCTTTTTTCATTTAACTTTAACCCATCCAAATTAGTCCTCGAAAGTATTTTGTTTCTATTATATGCATAATTGACTTCCACTGGAGAAAATCATATTTGTTTTTTTTTTAAAAAAGAAAGAAAGACATGGAAATCATGTAATGATACGGTGCAAGTGGAGTGATTTGTAAGGAACCGAAAAGTGGATGCCAATGTCAAAATAAACTTCCCCACTTTTCTTCCCATTTTCCATTATACTATTATTGTAAACTGTTATTCACCATTCTCCTCATCTTTCTTCACACACCTTATCCAAAATAGTCTTAATAATAATAATAATATCAAATTTTATTTTAACTCTATTTATTTGGCATTTAAATCATAAATTTTAATTTATGAATTTATATAATTACAATTAAATATAAACACATAACATGTACTAATTATTTGTTCCAAACCAACTTTACGTTAAAAAAAATCTGTCTTTTATATATATGTGTATATATATAGTCATATAAGTTTGGTGAGAGCAGACATGTAGTGTGCGTTCTAGAATCCATATTTGGTCACATGTAAATCATTATTATGCAAATGCACTTCATCATTGCCTTGTGCTGCTTACCCATCAATACATGTGAACACACCACACCACAACACTTGCTCTTCTCATCCCTATCTCCTCACATCAACCATGACATATTAAAACCTCATATTTAAAAAACAAAAACAAAAAATTTAGATACTTAAACTTATATGTTTAAAGTATTTTTGTATTTAATTAAATTAAAATGAATAGATTGTAAATTTAAAAATGAATTAATAATGTTAATAATAAAAGTTAGTTACGACATAAAGTGATGTCTTACAAAAAAACCTTGCCTTGTATAGTTTGATTGGAATAAAGTGCATTATGTATATAAGTTTAAATAGCTTTCTTTTTTTTCTTTTTGAAATTAAAATCCCTTTTCAAAAGTATGGATTTTGGCATTTTCTTATCATAAACTAACATTAATGTATTCATCTTTTTGAGGATTTAGTGACGAAAGTTTTGTTGGGTCTTCATTTAAGTGAGTACTATTTGCAAGCAGTTGGCGCTCCATTGATGGTTCCATCTCTGCTTGCTTTTTCCTTGCTTGAGTCAAAATGTTGCTGCCACCATCAGCTCAGACTACAGTCCTCTGTAGGGCCTGTTATCTAGTGGGCCCATGTTTCCAACTTGACCCACTCCATTTTTTATATATGTAACTTTTCTCTATTGTCACTATCCCTGCCATTTTATCCCCAAAGAGAAAAGTTTATATCCTTTTTTTTTTCTTTTTTCAAATATTGGTCGTCAAATTATTAGCAACTACAATTTTTTCCCGCATGATGCACGAGGAACATCAAGAATATTTTATTTAGTTTTAAAATATATTAAAATAAAAAAATTCTCATTATTAACTCCATCTATCTCCCAAAAAAAAAATTAGTATCAAATGATATTAATTCAAACTAATATAGATTTTAGAATTTGAAAAGATTGAATTTGTCAGAAAAAAAAAAAGAAAGAACACAAGACCCATCTGAATAAATGGGAAAAAATGAACTCTGCCCGTAAAAGAATGAATGAATAAATAAGGAAAAAATGGAATCAATTTAAATTCAAAATAGAGAAAAAAAAATAGTAGGGCACGGAACCCAAGAGAATAGAGCTACACTATTTGGTTAATACACAGTATGGCTCTATCTTATTTTTAATTATATATTAATTAAAAGAAAAATGATTATATGTTTTTCATTATGTACTTTTAGTGTTATTTTTCAATTAAAAGTTAACATATAGATTTTTTTTAATATATTGTAGATTTAATCATTAATTATATATTAAAAATGATAAATTTTTAAACATAAAAAAATTTAAAAAATCTATATGTTAAATTTTAATTGAAAAATAGTATAAAAAGTATAAAAGAAAAAGCATATCAGTTTAGTCCTAATTAAAATATAATAAATGCAAAAGTCTATAACATTATATCATCAGCATAATTTTCTTTTAAAATTTTACACATCCCTTTGTAAGAATTCATGACACTTTTTTTATTTTATATATAAGAATATTTTTTCAAATAATAAATATAATTAATATTATTTATTTCTATCTGAAAAACACTTTTGTGAAATTAAAAAAACAACCACATAATTAAAAATGAAAATTATTTAAATTAATCAAGGTGAAAATTTATCATCTATAAAAAATAATGCTGTTTTTATAAATTACAAGGGGTGTGCAATTGGCACAATAAATTGATCCTATCTAACATATGAGATTGGCTAAAAAACCGAGCAGGAATTAGATATGAGGAAGAAAGACAATTTGAAATTTGTATATAAAAATATTTATAAATAAATAGTACTAATTAGAAATTCAGTTTATTTAAATTAAAAATTCAATTTATAAGTTAAGAATTTTTAAAATAGGTCTTGAAAAATATTTTCACATATATCTTGAAATGTCTTTCTCCCACTCAGTTATTTTTCCAAGATCTAGTGCATAGTTATTTTCTTTCAAAAAAAAAATGAAAGCATGGTAAAAATAAAAACAGGGGAGGAGTGGGTCGGGACAAGAGGGGTGCGTGGGAGAGGAGAGGGAAGCGGCATTTGCGCGCGTGACACCAAAAGGACGGATGAGGCAGTAAACGAGGAACACGGTGGGGCTACTGTATGCTATCATTGCCTTTCTTTTTGGGGCGCCGCGAGGTCGGACGAATGATGACGCTGGGTCGTATCCTGTGGTGGCACCCACACGCCCCCGCACAGAGGTAATGTAAATAGAAGATGTTCATCGTCCTTTCTTTTTTTTTTTTTAACCAACGACCTTAGTACATGAATCTTTACAAAATTAAATAAAATATTAATTTGGGTAGATTCAAATTTCAATTCTCTTTCTATTAGTATTAATGTGAAATATGGATTAATAATTTTTGATAAAAAAAATCTTATAATTAATTTTAACTATTTTAATTATCATGATTTAGTTTAAAGGAGCAGTTCATACCCACTTAACTCATAATTCTTACCCTTCCTTCCATTATCTTTTCCCCCCCTTCCATTGTTTCTTTCTTCATTTTTTCTATAGTATGTACATAAAATGTTTCTTTAATGTCAGATTGATATTATTTTTAAAAAAAAATTAAAATTTGTAACCTAAATATAAAGGTAACAACTGTATCATCTTTCCACCGTACGACTGGCATAGTTGTAACTAGCAAGATTGTATCTTGGTGAATAGGATCCCAGAGTGGCAAAAGCAGGAAAAAGTAGGAAGGCCTTTGAGTACCTGGATAAGAGTATGGGATTTTAAATTGTCACGTGTATTAGGTAATTTTGCTTAGTTTCATAAGTACAATTTATTAAATAAAAAAAAATATGTGCAAATGAGAAAAAAAACTAAAGTAGAAGCGAATCTCCCGTGTGAGATAAAGCACCTGAGCCTCATATAAGTGAAAAATAAATATATGTAAAAATATATCGCTTAGAAGATGGGGAATTTTGGTGTGCCACAACCGTTATGTGGTCCTCCTGTAAGTCTAATCGACCAAAAACAAAACCAATGTCAGCAAAAACTTTTTAGGTATATTTCCTTAAAATTGGTAGTGGCAAAAATAGGGATCCCATCATCGCTCGGGAAATGGAAATGTCATTATTATCCTCACTCTTCCTTCGCTTACATTTTTCGGACCATATAGATATATTAAACTAAAAAATAAAATAAATTTGCAAAATATGAGTACACTGGAAATCAGATCCGGCATCCAGGGGTGCAGGTGAGATCAAATAATGTATAGAATTGAATAATATTAATTATAATGATACTTCGTTTTGGGCACATTCTGAATTAGTAAGAGTTTAAAAGGCTCTAAATACCGGTTAATTTGTTTAAATAATAATAATAATATGATGATGTTAATGTTGTTCTGGTAAATTAGGTGTGTGTGTGTGTATATATATATATATATATAGTAAGCCTGCAGCTGCTCTGCAATGCAAGTCCCTTCTGCTTCCGCATTCATGTTTTGTTTTCCCAAGGCAACTAGTGGATGCGTGAGGTCACAAGTCACACCACGTTTTCGCACTTTTAACTATCACACACAGACCAAGACAATAATTAATAACTAACAAAATTTTTCATTTTTTCTCAAATTAACCTCATTAAATGCTTTGAGAATGAAATATTTTAATAATAAATAAATATTTTGGTTTATTAATTAGGGGCAATCTTGGAAAAAAAAAATTATACTACATAATTCGTAAAGTACACTATATTATGAAACATTAATTTCTCAAAAACGTGTACTATATAGCGAAACGGAGGGAGTATTCATTTTGTTAGGAGTATTTTTTTAATCAGAAAATGATTTTGTTATTTATATTAACAGAATTCGAGATATAATAATAAATTAAATACTCTAGTAATTATGGAATTTTGCGGATACATATCTGAAGTAGTGTGTGAGGGTCAATTTAAAAAGTAAAGAAAAAGTAGAGTAATGTTGGTAAAAAGAAGGACACAATGCTAACAGGGAATTGGGGGAAGCAACAAGTCAGAAGTATCAAATATAGCATCTGAATTGTTTTATCAAAATATATATATATAATATATAGAGTATAGCATCTGAATTTTACCTCTTGCTTTTGGATCCTCATCCAATCCAACCGCTACTACTACTGTCCCCTACCTGCCTTTTAAGTCTCTAGCATTCAGTTATTTTTTTCTTGAAAAAGCAGATAGTTTGTCAATTATTAATATTAATAATATTCTCTCCAATGTCAAATATAAATAGCTGAAAAAAAAATTGGTGGTCCAAGATATATGATATATCTAAATTATTAAACAAAAGAATGATAAATGCCAGCAAAGCCAAGAATGAATACAGCAACCAACCCCACAATATTTAAATGAGAGGGAATGAAATGAAGTACGTAGTGGAATATTTCCAAATATTGGACCCTAATTTTGACATCCACATTTTTTAATTGAATGGATACTATGTCGTTATTTAAAAAATAAATAGACACACTTAATTAATTATATGCTACATTATGATTAAACATATAATTGAAGTAAGGCATTGGAAGTTAAAGGCATGGAGCCTGAATTGAATTCAGGGGAGCATGCCCTGAGTAGCCAGAAGCTGTGCTGAGTGGAGTGAAGCTAACATCCTATGATGATGATAATAATAATAATAATAATAATTAGTTTTTGGATCACAACAAACCCCACTCCTTTTCCTAATTTTTTATTACCAACAATTTCTCCCCCTCCAAATGATTTCAAGAGGGTTACTTGTGAAATATCAATAGAATAAGACTTATATGCTTTTTTCTTATATGCTGTTTATATTTTTTCTGATTAAAATTTAATATGTAAACATTTTAAATACATCATAAATCTAGTTATTAACCATAATTTAATAGTAATAACTTATTAATGAATTTAATAACAAATTCAAAAATCCTAATTATAATTCCTTCCCTTCTCTCATCCTCTACGTAGCAGCGAACCAAAACGAAAATCATCATCTCTTTTCTTCTGCGATGCAACACCAAGAGAAAGTGCTAATTAGCAATCATCGTCTACAGCATCAAAGGGAGCCAAACTTCAAGCATGGACCCCAACTAAAATTAAAAACCAATCACAAACCTTAAAAAGCCAAAAAGTAATATAAAAAGATCACAAATTACAAAGAAAATTCAACACCTTTTTCAATCACCACCAACGTCGCATTTCTAGGGCTCACTTATTTGCCAGAATCACAAAGTAAACTTAGACTCTTAGAGTACACATATGATGAAGGGTAGAAAATTAGGATTTTTCTTTTTTTTAAAAACTATATGAAATTTATTAATAAGTTAACACTGTAAAGAGTATAAATAGTGATCGGATCTATGATATGCTAAAAGAAAGTCCGCGTGTCAACTTTTAATTGGAAAAAAGCATATATAAGTTTTATTCATATTAATTACTTACTTTACCCCAATAAAAAATCAATTACCTTAATCCAATTTCATTATTTTTAATTTAAATATTTTTCTTAATTTATGTAAAGTGACTAAAATAAGAAAGACCGGAGGTAGTCACATTTTCAGGGTAAATCATGAAAAAATAAACTCTTAAATTAAAACGAAAAACTCAAAATCTACATGATGAAAAGTTTATTATTAATTAATTAATTAATTAATCAATTAATCAACAATGTTTCAATTAATAAGATTTAAATTGATCCCTTCTCCTCTATGTCCAAAATCGTAACATTTTGTCCGGCTCTCCATCATAAAAGGAAAATTTTACATGGTTGAGATCCTCATAATTTTTGGCGTTCATATCCTTTATTTTAGCCCTATATATGGATCTAAGCTAATACCAATATATTAAAAATCAGACTAAACATTGAATCAGATGAAACAACGATTTAAGATTCAATGGTTAAACCGGGGTCGGATCAGTTGTGAATAAATTAATATATTTTAACTAATGTAAATAAAAAATATGAAAAATATTTATCTATGATTATAAAATTAACATTCAATCTAAGATGAAAAATAAATTTAATAATATGTAGAAAATTAAAAATATTATTAATAAGTTTTATAACTAAATATTAAAATCTAAATAAATTAATATTCATCTATAATTATATTTTGAATTCAAAATAGTCAATTGATATTCTATTTTTATATTATTTGTTAAGTAAATTTATCATTATTTATAATTATGTATCATAATAATACTTATATCATATTATAATATGGAAAGAAAAAATTTATACAAAAAATAATGCTATTTAATACTAAAAATAAAGTTATTTTATCTTAAAAATTAAAAAAATATTTAAAAAATGAAAAATTTGAAAAAAAAAGGTCAAACTGGTTTTGTACCAGTTTTTGGACAGTTCTTGACCGATTTTGCTCCGGTTCGCACTAATTCTGAAGAGTTTCGGTCTTCATCTATTGCTGGATCGGATCAAGAACCAGTTCTTGATTGAACCAGTTGGTTTGGTCTGATTTTTAATACATTAACTAATATCCATTTCAGTATGTACTATATATAATATCATCATATAACTTCGTAAAAAAAAAAAAAGGACTTGAAGTTAGCTCTGATATGTTGATAAAAATTTAGGGTGAGATGTGAGTTCAAAGTGTCCTGATATTACTATATAAGCATATAAAGTTTATTTGGAAGGGAAATATAACACGTGGTCCATTTAAGTACAAAATGTTTAAATGCAGAAGGATGATGCGTATGGGATGAGGATTCTGGAGATGTATAGTGAACATAAACAGACTGATTGATTAACTTTTAAATTATTAATAAATACACCATCTGTTAGTTACTATTTATAAGCGTTTTTTTTTCTTCAAAATATACTTTGCAATATTTGAAAAATGTTAAATTTTTTTTTTATAATTTTACCTAAAATATTTATAATAGAAAAAGAGAATAAGAGACATATAATTATGATAAGATTCTAATTTAATGAAAGTAATATAGGAAAATTTTGATTTTTTTTAAAATTTCAAAATCCTTAAGTGAATTTTAAGTAGTTTTCTCGTTAAAAATGATTTATAAATAAGAATATACGAAGTGTAATAATAGTAGATGATTAATCAAAAGGAAGCTGCACATTAAAAATCATTAACAATAATAATACCATAATATTCCTTCGGTTCATATAATAAATTGCTATATTGCCAATTTACCCCATGTATGCTACGCAATCTTCTAAGCTTCCAGCTATTCTTTGTGAAAAAATAGATAAATTAACTCGTGATTTAATTTGGGGATCTGATGCTGATTTTAAGAAGATTAGTCTCATTAAATGGAGTAATTTATGTCAGCCAATGGAGAATGACAATTGTGGTTTAAAGAATCTAAGGGGTAGAACGAACCCTTAATCATGAAGATTGGCTTCAAACTCATTACTCAACCAGAACTGCTTTGGGTAAAGGTTCTTCATGGAAAATAAGGTTGGTTAAATGGTCCTTTGCATACTTTTACAAAGGGTCGTAAATCACACCTTTGGGCAAGCCTTTCTAAGATATGGGCGGATTTGAATATATGGGAATATCTTGGGACATAGGCAACGGTCAAGATATTTCATTCTGGAACGATAGCTGGGTTGGTGATTTTGGAGCACTAATGCACTTGTCGTTCGTTGACATCAATGATCAGGAACTTCATAAATCTGTGGCTGATTTTGTTTCTCAAGATGGCACATGGAACTGGTACTTATTCCAAGATCGCCTTCCAACTAAAATCATCTTGCAAATAGCTAGCATGAAACCCATTGCTGCAAGTGACGGTAAACCTGTTCAGATTTGGAGTCATAGTGATAATGGGCTCGTCGTCTCCACAAGTTCAGCGTACGAAGCAATTATGGCAGAACATTGGGATGATACTTGTCCTAAATGGAATTTAGCATGGAAATGGCAGGGCCCTTAAGAGTGCGAACTTTTATCTGGTTCGTGTTAACAAATGCTCTTTGACAAATATACAGCATGAAAAGCAGCATTTAACATTTAGTAGCATCTGTCAAATTTGTCATTAGGCGCTGTGAAGTAGCTCGTAACCTATGGAAATCTTTGGTTCCTCCGGCAGAGTTACTAAGTTTCAATACTTCACCCTTTGAAACTTGGTTTCATTCAAATTTAAAGCTCCCAGAGAAATGAATCCTGGAGTGTGCTCGGGATTGCCTGCTGGAAATTGTGGTATGCTAGAAAGATCAATATCTTTGCAGGAAAAGATGTCTCCTTCCATACTCTCCGTGCTATGATTCGTTCACTTGTTTCTTCTTGGAAACAAGTGAGTATTTCTAACAGCAGTTCTGCTATGGGATGTGCATTTGAACGTCTCATTCTTTGGACCAAGCCACCGTATGGTTGGACTAAAGCTAACTGTGATGGTTCAGTAAGAGCTACTACAGGCAATGCAAGTGCTGGTGGTTTGATTAGAAATCACGAGGGAGGGTGGTTATGTGGTTTTAGTCATAACCTTGGCTGCTGTGATGTCATCACTGCTGAGTTACGGGCGATTTATAGTACACTGACTTTGGCTTGGTGTAAGGGGTATAGGTAGGTTCAACTATATACTGATAGTCAAGCTGCCATTCAACTAATAATGAAGAAGCATGCTAGTTATGGTAGGCTTCATAACCTATTGAATATTTCATATTATAAAATATTTTATATAATAAATTTTTAATTTAAAATATAAGATATTAAATATTTTTTTATTTTATTTTTATTTTTAATTTTTTTCTACTTTTTATTCATGACCCCATAATAATAATAATAATAAAATAAGATATTAAATAAGAATAAAATAAAAAATATTAGTATTTTTTATATTAATTTCAGATAAAAAAATAATTTTTTAATATATATATAATTGATATAAAATATTTATTAATGGAACGGGAGAAAGTATATAACAATTGCTCCAACGTGTATGGGTGGTCCGGATTATGCATACTTACAGAGAAGAAACAAATGCGCCGATAGACTTGCCAATCATGGCCATGCTTTGTCAATTGGTTATCATTTCTCCGACACTCCTCCTGACCAGCTTTATCAGCTCATTTTTTAAGATGCCAATGGAGTTGGCTTCAATAGATTAGTGTAATAGCTTGGCTATTCCCTTCTTTGTTATCAAAAAATAAATTGCCAATTGCCACTTTAGAATGTTTGTGATTTGTCATTTTTATAGAATTTTTATCGTTTTAGAATTTTAATGAACCATTACTAATAAGTATCTATTTTAATCTCCAATAATATTAAAATAAGTATTCTTGGCTAAAATATGTTTTATTTCTTCTAAAAAAACTTTTTTCATACATTTGATCAAAAATTGAATCCAATACAACATGTTTAAAAGATTCAACTATCTATCAATTATGTCAAAAATTTATTAATAAATTAAGAACATTTTAACAAAATAATGTTATATTTTTATAAAATTTAATTATTTAATAATCTTTTGATCCATATAAACAAATTTAAAGTGACTATTATGAGGATAACAAGTGTTCAGTTTTTTTAAAGAAAATGTTTGTTTATGTTTATTTCTTATTTAGAGAGTTTAAGACAATAATATTAATTATTATTTTCTGATGTATCAATTTTAAAAGTGACTCCTTATCAATCATTTTAAAAATGAAATGTAACATTAATTTTTCTTTTCTGATGTATCAATTTTAAAAATGAAATATAACCTTAACAGAGTAAAAATATTAATATATTAATTGTATTTCTTAATTTATTTATTAAAATCTCAAACAAGATTAAAAAAATTACATAGTGAGTATTAAAAAGGTTCAGCTAAAAAGAATATACACTCTTTGTCTTTAAACAAATTTTTTACAAAGGTTTTACTTTAAAGTTATATACATAGATTAATAAAACTAATAAATAATTTAATAATTAACAAAATGTAATTTTATTTTATAATGATACATTTATTAATTATATAATACTTTTTAATACTTCTCTTTACCTTCATTATTTATTGAAGGATAAAATTGTCAAAATAAATATTATTTTAAAATTTTAAAATGACAATTACTCCCTTTGATCCAAAGTGCTCTCTTTATTTCAAAACAATGGTCATTTTGGAACTATGCATGCAAATTAAAAAGTTAAAAATAAACTAAAAATTAACAAAATTTGACTCTATTTTTATATTTTACTATACTATTCTCATTAATTATATAGTAATTTTTTTTGCCTTTTTGTTCCTCCAGTATTATTAAAGGATAAACTTGTCAAAAATCATCAATGTTATATTGAAAATTCTAAAGTGACCATTATTTTGAAATGGATAGAGTATAAGTCATTTTTAAGGATGATGTCTTGATTAAAAATATAAGTAATCTTTTTGGCATTGTTTGGTATATTAATAATTATTTTCCATTTATGTCTCAGATATGCAGTTAAGAGAGGAGAAATAAAGGATATGTGGGAATGTAATTAATATTGAAAAATATTGACAATTTTTGATTAATTTAATAATTTAACTCAATTTTAAAAAATATATAAAATAGTTAAAAATAACTTATATTATAAAATAAGAATTAAAGTGAGTTAAGTATTTTAATTTTTTTCAAAACTCATAACATTTTTTTAAAACTATCCTTATTTAATATTTCTTTCTCACTTTTACCCTTAATTAAATAGGAATATTTTCTATAATTATAATAAATATTACTCTATTCGATTCAAAATATAAGTACTTTTTTAGAATATTTTTCTAATCTAAAATATAAATTTTATTTAGATAAAATTAAAAACATGAATTATTTTTTCCTATTTTATTGTTATCTTTAATTAACTTAAAAGGGAAAATATTGTCTTTATTAAGAATAATATTAAAAAATAATATAAATTTTTTATAATTTTAATTAATTTAAATTTTTTTAATTTATGTATAATTAATCAAATGAGATTAACACTTTAGAATGTTCTCATATATTTTAGAAATATTGTTTAATATTTAGAATTAAAATTAAAGAGACCATATATATATATATATATATATAAGGGAGTGAAAAAAAGAGTTGGAATATCCGGAATCCGGATACGGGGTTGAAAACTCCGATGTCAAGCGTGCGCGCGCGTGAGAGATTGAAGAGGCACCCCCCTCGGGAAACTACGCATGGAAAGGCAGCCGGTGACCCTAATCACTGGCACACTGTACTGCGTTCGTCCTCGTTAAGAATATAAAGAATAGGGGAGGTGGGGCACTGGCATTAGCCAGTTTTCCCAACATCATAGGGCCCCACCATCATGTGATTTTCCTTTCCCACTGTCTGCCGCTCCTTGTGCTTTGAATAATTGAATTCACCCTCAATTTCTTCGCTTTACCCACCCATTATTCTTCCCTCATCCTCAAAATTATATAAATGATATTGGAATTTTATTTTTATTAAAGAAATAAAAATTCACCGACGCGGAATAGAAATAACTTATACCATAGGATGGCTCTACAAATCCCATTATTCATATAAGAATATTGTTAGTAGAAAATATATAAATATCTTTATATGTATTTTTTAAGTTATAAAGCTTATTTTAATCCTGATAAACCCCTAAAACCTAACTCACCTACAATTTTTATTGTGAGTAAAAGAAAAAACTTGATACTACTTTAAGTAAAGCTATGGATTTAATCTCTGTGGATGAAAAAAATATTAGAAGATGTAATTCATAAGACTTGAGTTGTTCAAATATAATCTAGTAGCATTGAATATAGAAGAAGAACAGATGGAAAAATTAAATCTGTCAAATAAGGCATTAAAAATTGATATTTTACTTTTTTCTCCATAAAGAAATTGATATGTTACTTAAAAAAATTTATTGAAGCCTATGCCATTATTGTCTTTAATTTTATATTTATTCTTATTTTTTGTTAATTTTTTCTTACCTTTTTCTATGACTACCTTAAGCATTCCATTAAAAGTAAAAGCATTTAGAACAAAATAAAGTATCATATTAAATAATTAAAAATCAACTTACAGAGCGACAAATAAACAAAAACGAAAGCTTGTATACCTTAAAAAAATACTAAGACTTCTATACTCCCATGTTGAATATTCTAAAACTACCCATATTAATCACAACAATGAAAAGAGCAAGACATTTGTAGATTGGGTTTCTAAACGGTATTTAAAAGAAAAACATAAAGGCTTAATTATTTTTTTGGTAAAGATTCGTATATTAAAGAACATAACAAATTTGTAGATAGTGTCTTATAAAAATATATGGAAAAAGCATTTTTTTAAAAAAAATCAATTGTAATTTTAAAAAAATAGTACTACATCCCTTTTTTTACGTGTACTTGTTAACCACACCACACATATTAATAAATATTATTAAAATTATTTAATGGCTATAAATTTCTCTAAAACTTTCAAACTTCTTCAATATAGTCCTTATTAAAATTTATTAAATTATTGCAATTCTGATTAAATCTTTCCCAATCCATTTCTCCTACTAATCTCTCTCACCCTGTATCTCTTATTCCATCCCTTTCTTTATATATATATATATATATATATGACATTCAAAAGTTTTACACATAGATTAAGAAATACAATTAATATATTAAAAAATTAATTAATATTTTTTTAATTTTTAAAATGATAGATGAAGGTGTATCCCCTCAGATCCATTTTATAATAATCTTTAACCACTTTCACATATATTAAAAAATATGGTTAAAGGTAGTTATTTTTATTAAAATTGTCTAAAATTTTAATTATTTTTCAAAATTACCTTTATTCAATGAAGTTTATTAAAGACCTTTTATTCGATAATGATTGTTCCAAACCAAAGGCATTTTGGGTAAGAGCACATTAATAATTCAGATAATTTCTAAAGGCTTTCCTATTAAAGACAAAAAAAAATTCTCCAAAGACTCTTATAAAAAGGATAAGATGAAATAGTTGGAAAAATAGCAATCAATACTATTTTAAAATTTGAAAATGATAGATAAAAATAAACAAAAATATTTTTTAACTGTAACAATTAAAAAGAAACAAAGGAGTATTAATTGATCTACACAAGAGTATTTAGGGAAAAATAATTATTGCTGTTTACAAATAGCAAATGTGCTTACAATAAAAATTATTGGGTAGGTGCTCGTGAAAAAGGGGAAGGAGTATTAGTTAATCCGATTTACTCATTGTTATTGTAATAATGGATCACCAAAATCATTAAACTTTTGTTTTGTTCTTAAAGTTAGTAAATAAAAAATATCTTCATCTGAATCTTAAGTCATACTCAAGCTCAAATATTTAGTAGTGGTTCCTAAGTCCCCATCTGATTCATAATTAAGAGGTCATAATTAAGAAGAAGACAGACAAAGCACAACTAACTTGCATTAAAATAGTAATTAAATAGCCCAAGATTTTCTGCTTCTCCCCTCATATTTTATCTTTCTTTTTTAAGAATTTTATATATTTGAATTTATTTATTGTCTTACAATACCAATAAGACATTAATTACATTTTCTATTGTTTTACACTTCAATAAAAATAATGAAAAATGGAGTACAAGCCATTTTTTAACATTTAAATTAGAGATATTTTGGTAAGATTTGATTAAATTTTACTATAATATAAATCATTTAATAATTTTATTTGTCGGTCTAAAAGCTTTTAAAATGAAAAATAAAGAGGGAGGGAGTATTTTACAATAAATTTGGAGCTCTTTTTTTTTTGCCACTAATCTGGAGCTTTTTTTTTCACATGAACATCCAGTATTCTATGCCTACCTCACTCAAGCTGTAAGGACTTTAGCGGGCCTCAAACTAATTCGAATCGAGGCATGACAGGCACAACAAGAGTTAGTGTCTCTGTCCACTTATGCTGCTATATTTTCAAAACTCGAACTCAAAACTTTTGGTTAAATTGGAACAACTCCTGCCAATTGATCCAAGAACTCGTGGTTAATTTGGAGCTTATTTACTCCTTTTAACAATTGACATTTTAAACATTTTACTAGGTATTCGCTCCGATCCAAAGTATAAATCGCATTTGACTAATTACACATAAACCAAGAAAAATAGTTTTATTCATTAAATCTATCTAAAAATACATTATTTTTCAATCATATCCCTATTTAATATATTATATTTAAAGTTTACTATCTCTCTTAATTTAATTATAAATAAGAGTAAAATAGGAAAAAGAATATTTAATACCCTAAAAATTTTCAAATGAGACTTATATTTTTAATTAAAAAACTTTTGAAATAAGGTTTATATTTTGAACCGAAGATAGTACTTTATTTCCAAACAACTGTTACTTTAGAATTTCAAGACAATATTAATTTTTTTTGTCAATTTTACCCTTCAATCATAATGAAAGAAGAAAGATATATTAAAGAGTACTACATAATTAATAAAGATATTATAAGAAAATACAATTGTATTTTGTTAATCATTAGGCTATTTATTAATTTTTTTAATTTACGAGTATACTCCTTCCTATCCAAAATGTAAATACTTTTTTTAAATTTTTTTTTGATTCAAAATATAAGTCCTATTTAAGTAAAGTTAAAAGTATTAATTATTTTTTCTAATTTACTCTTGTCCTTAATTAACTTATGAGAGAGAAAATTGTCTTAAAAATTATCTTTATTAATGATAATGTTAAAAAATAATATAAATTTTTGACAAATTTAATTAGTTTAATTCCATTTTTTTATATGTGTATAATTTATCAAATAGAACTTATATTTTGAATCGAAGGGAGTAACATTTTTTAATAACCATAAAACTATACTCCCTCCATTTTGAAACATTAGTGGCCTTAAAGACTTTCTTTTTATTTCTAAACAATTACCACTTTCAAGTTTTAATGAAGCATTAATTTTTTTTTACCATTTTACCCTTCAATAATGAAAATAATACTCCCTCCATTTCCTTTTATAAATATAGTTACTTTCCGGGAAGTATACCAAATGACCCCTAAGAAATACAATTAATATGTTAGAATTTTTTCTGTATTTCTTAACATGTTATTAAAGAAATGGATAAATAGAAAAAATAATTAATATTATCTTGAACTTTTAAAATGATAAATAAAAATATAATTAAAAAATAGTATTTAATAATTGTCATGAAAATTTATAAGACATAAAAGATGAAACAAAAATTTTCTTCAACAATAATACTTCAAAAAAAAAAAGAATGGGATATGTATCTCTTAATCTCTTTCCAACATAACTACAGAAAATCATGAAGGATAAATCTAAGAAAAATTAAATATTGCATATGGTTTGTAGACTTATATTATGAATATTCAATATGATTAAAATGTGACTTACATCTTCAAACACATTAAATAATTTATTGCTCGTTCGGTTCAATTATAA
The DNA here is from genome assembly GCA_026686845.1 of Adenanthera pavonina. Taxonomy (NCBI): domain Eukaryota; kingdom Viridiplantae; phylum Streptophyta; class Magnoliopsida; order Fabales; family Fabaceae; genus Adenanthera; species Adenanthera pavonina. The sequence continues at coordinate 7,920,514 of JAIVEN010000026.1, read as the reverse complement.
AGGGGATTAGGTGATGTAGGACCCGTTTAATTCTCAGTTTTGTAAAATTAAATTAAGATAAATGGAGTTTGCAAAAATAAAGTTTAGATAAAGCAAGTTTGTTATAAATTGTTACGTTTGAATATTCTTTTTACAGACCTAAGTTTGACAAAAAATCTGTTTGGATAATAAGGGTTAAAAGTATTTTTAGATGTAGAATATAGAATAAATTTGCTTCTTTTTTTCCAAAACCTACGTTTTGTTAAAGAAAAATTAACTTTTCCCCTCCTTTTCTAAAATCATAGTTTAACCCACTTTTTATTTAAAAAAAACAGTTTATATTTGGCCAAACACATCTTCTTAGAAAATCATGGTTAAAAACCATGGTTTCTTTTTCATAAAGATGAACCAAACATGTACGTAATGTAAAGGGATACAATGTGGTTGTGATAACATATGAGTTTGTTTGGTATGGTATAAAAGAATGGAGGATGATGTTTATTTTTTATAAAAGAAAATTTTTTAAAAAATATGAAATGACCCTTTTGTCCTTAAAAGAAACCCCTCCCTATGCTCTCACTCCCCTCCTCGTCCATGACACCGTTTGAAAATCTAACAAATCGTTGTCGACAGTACCATTCAACAAAAGATCCAAAACAAACCCAATAGAAGATCTTGTTCCAAATCTAAAAATCGTCGTCGATGGTCTTGGGTTCAGATATGTGAATGATGAACAAGGAGGGAGATTTGTGATTTCATATCTATGAACGACAAAGGGTGGTTGTTCGTCAGTTCAAAGGGAGATGAAGGAAGATGCCAATAAAGAACGACGAGGATGGATCGAAGGTGGAGGGAAGAAGGAAGGGGATGATGAATGGACAACAAAAAGGAGGGAGGATGGACTTGTTTGTAAGGCTTAGATCATTGAGGTTGTCAAAGGAGAAAGATGAAGAGAGAAGGAGAGGAGGAGAAAAATGAGATGAGAGGGGGGGATGCCAGCATAGAGGCTAGAGGTGGACAAAGGGACGAAGAAGGGAGGAAGATGAAGACAGGAAGAGGGTGAAGGGTAATATGATTATATCATATGTCATTACAGTAGGGTGAAGGCTTTCACATACCATTTTGAGAGTCAGGCCCTTCACATTAATTGTGGTGATTTGATTCACATGAGATAATGATATTCACATGTGTTGATGGCAATCATACACTATAAATGATGTGATGTGATTCTTAACTCCTTACATCCCTCCATATGTAATTCAACCAAATAGGCACTTAAAGTTTCACTCAGATCCAAGCCCTGATGTCTATCCACTTGATTTTAAGTATACCTAGATAATTGCAAGAGATAAGGACCGTGAGGGAAAAAAATTAATTAAAATATTGTTTTGTCAAACGCAATAGTATTCATGGCTAATCATATATAGTAGTGCTCAATTATGATCTTATCCCTCAGGCCAAAAAAAAATGATCTTATCCATTTCTCCTTGATGATGCTTTCCAAGTGCGTAAAAGATCGATCTTGTGTTAATGACAAAGAAAATGATCGAGAGGGACTTTATAAACTGATTCAGATCACTTATATACAATTGAAAAGATTAGATGTACGTATATTAAAATATAGACTAACTTGATCAACCAAAGTAACACAATGTTTAACCAAATAATTATAGAGCTCTGCTGGGAATTAGGTTTCCATAAAGTGCACCTTTTCGTACACTAATTCACTTGAAGTTCTTAATCTGATAAAAAGGAATTGCATTAATCAATATCTACCCGCTAATGTTGTGAAGCAAATAAGATATTAATTAATGCAAACTTACATATCGATCACACTCTCAAAATTTCTTTCTTTTCAATGCAGTCGGCCGGATTACATATTTCTTAAGTAGGCTCCTACTGTGATATGTGCAATCAATAGTTTCTTTGTCCCTATGGCTTTGCCAAAGCCTTTTTCTAAAAAAAAGAAAAATAAACAAATATAGTTTCATAAAATTTTTGTTCATTTCCAAGTTTAAGTTTTTTTTAAAAAAAAAAACAATAATAACAACTTAATTTGTAACTTGGACCATGTTAACTCTGCTAATAAGTTAAATCTCCGTGCTTCTTCATTTCTAAATTACCAGAATAACAAAGATTGATTAGTTCAGTTAGTATATATTACCAATTAATAAAAAAATCATAACATAAAGGGAGCTTTTTTTTTATATTTATTAAATATACAGTGCTTAAATTTCTTATTTTGAAAGAGACTCTCTCACTGCAGAGAGATAGATACAATGATGATCACACTGGTTAATTAAATGATATCCACTGATATGTTTATCTTTCCTTAATTGTACCAACTACACGATTTGAGAAGATTCAAGTTATTGCTCTCTTTTGATTTTTAATATAAGACCATTTTATTTAACTGAATCACGTGGATTAAGAATTGTAATTAAAATTAATTAACTATCCTTATTTAATCTCTCCATCTTCCTCTTTGGATACATGAAATAGGAGTATTTTTTTGAAAATGTATAATAAATACTATCTCGTATATTGTAAAGGGTCTTATATTTATGACCAGTACAAAAGATCATATATATAGGATCGGAGGTAGTATTGTTTTAGCGTGGGATTAACCTAAGGGCAACTAGTGTTTTCCTTTAAAAATTAAACATCAAATTCTTAAAAATTAACAGTTAAGCCATAGCTAGGAACGTATCAAATCCAAACTACATAAGTAATGGGATAGCAATAAAACCTTTTGTAGAACTTGTTTTTCTAATTGACTGAACTTTGGTGTTGGCCTAAGCATTGATTAAGGATGACTTAAAAATGGTATACTAATTCTTAACTCTATTTATAAGATACCTTTAATCGAATCATACTAATTAAAAAAAGTGGGTAAAATTAGTTGATATTTTATTTTTCTAAAAAATTTAGCGCATCATTTCATAATTACCCTTAGTTAAAGTTATTAATTAAACTCTTTCTCCATCTTAATTATAGTATTTCACTTTTATTCTCTTTACCCATCTTATAAATTAATGAAGGGCATATCTTAAAAAATATATATAAATGCTTAAGACCCATGAAATACTTCTAGAAAATATTTGATGAATAAGATTGGGGGCAGTATATAATATTCCTTCTATTCCTTAATCTAATTCATTTTTAATTATTTTAGCAAAAACAAGAAAAATTAGTTATATTGATAAAATTATTTAAAAATTGCTTTTATCTCTATCTTTGCCAAGACTAAATATCATAAATTTGAGAAAAAAACATATATATGCCACTATTTAATGTAATAATGTGCTTCATAAAGCGACTGATAAGAAGCGTATTTTTAAAATAAAATAATTACTTCTCCACAAATTCTTGCAATATAACTCATCTTTAAACCATTGAACTTTACTAAAAAATGACCATCATAAAGCAAAGGAGGGAGTACTATACGATACAAAAAGAAAGATATAAAAGAGAAATCGCTAGTCATTATGGAGTAGAAGTGAAGATTTTGACCAGTCACACACACAGACACACACACACACACACACACACACACACACACACACACACACACATATATAACGCCAAAGCACAAAAGGATCAAAAGATGCATGACACTTTATCTGCTCTTTTGTCTCTAATGTGAACGTTTTCTCAACACCAATCAAGAAGCAAGTTAATAACTACTTCCTGCTTTTCCCTCACTCATCACTTAATGGGTTAAAATCCCACAGATTGATCAAGTGAATGATTCCAAGCTTTGTCCTGTAGAATGTGGCCATTTCGCCTCACTTATTTCTAACTAATCTTCAATTATTTAATCTTATCTCTCCTAATACAGAGGCACGTGAACGATTTAACAAGGATTAGTAAACGATTTAAAAAGTTTATAAAAGGAAAAGAAAAAGTCATCAAGTGATCAGATTTCTTGCTTCAATTGGTTGTTTCTTGAAGCTTAATCAAAGGTCAATCTAATATCTCTTATTATAATTAATATCAGAAAACGTAAAATATTTATACAAATTAAAAATCGTACTTTCACAGGCCATGTAGTTTTTTTTTTGGGCGCTATATATGCAACTTTTTTTTTTTTAATTTTTTTAAATGTTTCTCTAACTTTTTATTGGGTTCCATATAACCTTTTAGCAATTCTTTTACATATCTTAATGGGATTTAAATGTTAAAAACATCTTATAAAAATGTTAGAAAGATGAATATAATACTTAAAATATTTTACATTATTATCTCATTTATGCATCACACGAAAAAAGATATCTAATTATATATTATAATACAGTAATTAGGCTTCTTCGCAGCATGCATAAAATTTTATGGAGTGCAAATATTTGAATTTCTTGTACATATTTTATAAGAAAAATTATAAGAAAAAAATAATACACACTATTTTTTTCTGGGTTACGAGAATTTTACATGCATACTAATTTCGTACGTGTCCACTGCAATTCAACTCATGTTATCAAGTTTTACAAACAATTAAGGGCTCGTTTGATATAATTTTTGAAAAGTAGCTTTCAAATAAATAACTTTCTAGAAAATTAACTTCTCAAGGAGTTTATATATAATCTGTTTATTTTATTTTTTATTTCCTAGAGAATTTAAGTAAATTTTTAAATAAATATATGATATTTTAATTTTAAAGACATAAATGGCCTATCTATTCAAAAAATTAATTAAGAAATTAAGCATTATTTTAGGAAAATATCATAAAATATTTAGAAAGTAGAACTTCCTTAGATTTTGCTCAGCAAGTTCTACTTTCCGAGTTAAATTCAATTTTTTGGAAACATCTAAATTTTTTCTTAACCAAGCAATATCAATTAGTCCACTTCCTAGAAAATTTAACTTCCCTCCCACACTTCTCTCATACTAAGCAAACTCTTAATTGTTTATAATAATTTTTTAGAAAGAAAAACTAATGATACATATATAATACATATCATAAGTATAATAAGTGTATTTTATCTAATACACATTAAATATGGATATGTATTTTTTTAACTATAATATATGTTAATTATGGATATGTCTTTTTTTTTTAAACTATCGGTACAATAGAGATTATTGATAAATATTAATTTATTTATATTTAAATATGAAATTATGAAACTCATTTATAATAATTTTTTAATTCTCTATATAATATAGGGGAAATTAAATTTGAGGAACTATTAATGGAATGAGTTACAATGAAGGATTTTAATATGATAAAAGGTGATAAAAATAGGAAGATTGAATAGTAAAATTGGAAAGAAAAGTAGTAATAGATTTTAAAATGTAATAAAATGGCTATATTGATTTCGAAATGTGATTCACCCTATAATATATACAATTTTAATTAAATTAAAAATATATCAATGTTATTACAACCAATTCAATCATGATTTGTCTATGATTGAACTTGTGAATTTTTAACCAATATTTTAACGAGTTTAATAACCGACCTATTTTAAAAAATATTTCACTTATTAAGTGTTAAACTCTAAAGAATAATCGATTCCTCCATTTAAAGATACACTAACACACCACATTCATTCACAGGACCAGAGAATTATATTATGTGAACACTTCTCTCAACCAATAACAACAACAACATTAGCTTCTCTCAACCAATAAAAAAAATTAATTCCATAAAGAATCAAGGGTTTGAACTCTCTACTCCTTTTGTTATATTTGTAAGAACTTTAATTTATACTGCTTTCATCATATATTATAAAATAATATGAGATTTTTTTTATTTTATAATATAAGATAATATATAGTGTTTTGTTATTTTTATTTTTAATTTATTATATTATTAGTATTGTAACTTATACTATATTTAATTAAAAATAAAATTATTAAGAATAAAATTAAAAAAAAATTATTTTTTTAAAATTTAAGACTATATTAGATATTTTTAATATACGTAAAATATTTTTTATTATTTTATAATATACGACAAAAAGAGCCAGTGGGACAACAAGACGGTAGTGGCTAGCTAGAAAGCACAACACAAAGGCATCTGTATATGTTGTGGGTTATATAATTAAGCGTTGGACTAGCTAAACGAAAATTGAGGAATATGGAAAAGGCAATAGTAGGACAGAGAGCATGTGTCATGTCATATTGTGAGGCTCCCCATCGATTCAGCACTATTCTTGGTCAACTTCAAGTCACCCCATTGACATGACATTGTGGGTATGAATCAACATTAGTGAAATTTTCTTATTCATGCTCTCTCCATTTTTTTAATATAAGAGATAATTAAAAAAAATTTTATATTTTAAAATATAAGAATATATAAAATTTGTATGATATATTTAATAAATTTTTTAAAAAATATTTTTAATTAAGATCATATATTTTTAATATAATTTATTTTTATTAATTATATGATGAAAAAATTATTAATATTAAATAGGGGTATTTTTGGAAACTACTTTATATTTCAGACAAATTTATTATTTTTCTTAATCTATGTGATTTTATCTTTTATCTCTTATATTAAGAAGAAACAAAGAGAGTATATTTCAAAGAGTTCTTTTTTAATTTATTCTGAAAAATGAATCACCTTGTTATTGAAAGTAAAACATTGTAAAAGGAAAAAGAATGAGTTTCTGTGATTGAAGTCGTCCAATTAAATTTTTTTGGGTTAATCATGAAAGATAGAAGAACAAAACATGATTGATACACTACACAAACACACACACACACACACACACACACACACACGCATACATACATACATACATACATATATATATGCATTCACAATTCCTGGTGGCTCCACTTTTCAACTTCCCCACACACAACCACCCACTAAGAAGCTGCATAATTAGGGGTGAAAATAAGCCCGGTCAAGTTAGACTTTACATAAATAGCCCAAGCCTATAATGTAGGTTTTAGACATGAGTCTGATCTATTAGCCTATTTTAAACTTCTTTTTAAGCTCAGGTCTAAGCCTATCAAGAGCCTGGTCTGACCTGACCTGAAATCTACTTAAAATGTCTACTAAATTAGTAGGCTTTCAAATAGACTTTAAGGCCTACGCCATAAAGACTTTAAATAAGCCTTTGGCCTATATGAGGTCTACATATTAATATCAAATCAGCTTAAATAATATCTATATCTGAACACAAAAAATTAATAAAGGCTTTATCTTGTACATCATCATACATAGTAATAACAAAACTTAGTCTTATAGCATGATTAATATTCAAGTTGTAGCTAAATCTTATTTATTCAACCTGTTTCAATTTCTATTAGACAAATTTCAAGACTGAATAGAATATATCACCATGCTTAGTTGTTATTAATCATGTTTTCACAAAATTTTTTACCAGTTGTCATTAAATTTGACAAAAATGCACTTGATCCCAATTCAAAAAATTAACAACACCAAAGAAGAAACATTAATATTGAGTAAGTTGCATATAAGTTCAAGAAGAATTAATGGAATGGCAGCAACATAATATTACTATCATCTCAAATCAGATGCATTCAATCAAAACAACAATAATGGTGTTTGCAAGTTTATAGGAAAGACCACGACACAATTATAAGTTAATAAAAATAAAAACAACTCCACAATACAATTATTAGTTAATAACCAAAGCATTTGCAAGGGTCTCGAAGATTGCAATGCGAGTAAAAGCATTCAACCTCATCACCTATGAAGCCCCCATGCTTGTTGTAACCAATCCAACCCAAATGTTTCAAAAGGAAATCCTAGTTCCAAAAACCCGTTAGTCGATCAAGAATCATTATGGCAGAAATGCCCATAAAGTCATGTAACTTGAACCACTCTCCAAGTGATCTTACTCATGGAGGTCAATGCAATTAGCAAGTACTGGCAAAATGCTACCTATATTACAATGTACCTCATCACCTTAGCCAACTAATCTAACTCCAGTAATGTTTTCATCCAGTATAAAAAAACATCAATTAGTTTGTCATGTGAATTACATTGAATGCTTTGCACCATATTCACACAAGAAGCTTAATTAAATGTGAAGAAGTAATGAAAAGAAAGGAATAGAAGAGATTACATGCTAGCAATCCTGCTCCTGATAGCTATCTCCTTATTACTGGAGACCACCATTTTGCTGTCGTCAGCTTCCTGTTCTTCCTCTTCTTTTCCTTTTTCTCATGTAAAATTTAATTTATGCATTTTAGAACTTGCTGTTGACAAGAACAGATGCCGTAGATGGAGAAAAGGAGGAAGACAGGCAATGACCGTAGGAGGAGGAGAGCCATGGAAGAAGCCACTTGCAGACGGAGGGAGGACGGTAGATGACTGAAGTTTAAAGACCCTTGCAAATGTGAAGTTTGAAGGTGTCAAACTCGATCTCGAACTCCAGAGGCAGAGATTCAGAAGCTTGAACAGAGTATAGGTTCACCGGTGGAGATTCCGAAGTAGAACGATGAGAGAGACTGAAGGTTGAAGATTCTATGCTGTGAAAGGAATAGAAGATTGAAGACTCACTCTCAAACCTTCCTTGACAGTTGAAAGGAACAAAGGCGAAGCTTGGTTCAAATTAGGGCGATGGCCGACGACTTTAGTATCAATGGAGGAGGCTGGAGGCGTACTGGTGTAGTACTGTTGGCAAATGGCAAGTTAGGGTTTCGAGTCTCAAAATTGAAAAATGAAAGTGAAGGAAGGTTTGCATTTTGCCGAAAATGAAAAGCAAAAAGGAATGTGGAGGATTAATAAAAGAAAAAAAAAAAGTGGACGATGAAGGGAGGTTCGCATGCGTGCCTCTTAATCTCTCAGATCTAGCAAAAAGGTAAGTGGAGGATTAATTGAAAAAACAAAAATATATAATATTCTATTATAATAAAAAACAAGTTTATATTATATTATATATAAATTATAAAATAAAAAAATATTAACAGGCCTGGCCTGATAGGCTTCAGGCCATACTTGTCTTAAATAGGCCAGGCCTATTTATCTAAATAGGTTTGCCTAATGGCCTGAGCCTAGTGAACAAATCCAAAGAGTCATAACTCAAAAGAACAAATCTAGTTAATCCCAGTCATATTACATCCATACTCTTGACTTAGAAATCTAACCACATATAGAAATAGAAATCAAAATAGAACTAAAATTTCAAATAATGATAAAAATAATAAGAAGAAAAAGTTTATAATGGAGGAAAAGATAATTTTGCTCCAACATTTCTTAGATCTCCTTACTCTCTCCTATAAATTGCTTCTAGCTACTCCCAAATGTGTTTAAATCATGTTCTCTGGTCTTCGGGTACTTTTCTAAATGTCCCCTTGTATTTCCTTTGCATCTCTTTATATAGAGAAAGTTCAGAAGCATAAAAGCCCATAAAGTCATGAAACAACATTGAAGATAAGTCACTTATTCGCTTACGAGCTAGTGTTGACTCCATACCATCCTTCTCCACTCGGCACTGTCTCCAAAGCGTCATGCTTTCTAAGGACCGAACCTACCTTGCGATGGCTAGTTGCCTTGCTTTGTTGACATGGCGTCGAGTCTTTTCGTAATCTGCGATTCTTCTCACCTTATCACCTAAGGCCGAGTGAGAAAATATGGAGGGAGCAGATGGACTTTGTATTTCATGTCTAACTCCAACTTTTTAACTCTATGTAGCTCAAAATTCTCATAAATATTCCTGTGATGCAAATATACTCCAAGTTATACAGAATCATGCATGAATCTTTATGATGCAAATTGTGAAAAGAGAGAAACATATCCCTAAGATCGATGTAGAAGTTGTACTGCTGTTCAATTACACTTGAAAAGATGTTAGTGAGATCTATGTATACAAATAGAAAAAGAAAGTTTTGTTTAAATGTCTCTCTATGTTTTTTTTTTCCTCTTTTCATACATACTGTCAAGGATCGAATCCAAGATAGCATGTTTAAGAGATTAGCTATTTACCTACTATGCTAAGACATTGTTACTAATTGTGTTTCTCTTTTACTTCAATAAAAGTACGTTTTAAAAGATATGATTAATTGGATAGAAAATATAGTGCATTTAGTTGTTGGCACAGTGTGTAATTTGGGTACTAAATTCCTTTCTATATGTATATATAGACCCATGAAAGTGGCAGATTCATCTTTAACATGGTGGAACCCCATTATTTCTGTTGACTTTGGGTCTATTTGATCTTTAATTTTGTAAAAATAAGTTAGAATAAATGAAGTTTGTAAAAATAAAGTTTAGTAAAAGTAAATTTATTATAAGTTATTATATTTGGATATTATTTTTGTAAAATCATAGTTTGCAAAAAACCTATTTGAATGATAAGAGTTAAAAGTACTTTTAAATATATATGACCTGTTTGGAGAGCCCGTTTCAAACCAAGTTTGGCAAAGAAATGAGTTTAAAGAAATAAAATTTCTGTTTGACTACTTTTTCTGATCTCATTCAAAACTCATTATCACTCCAAAACTAGTTTCAAGCAGAAGCAACACCATACATGCTTTTGAGTTTAATTTTCTGTTGCTTATGGATTGGTGAAGAGGATGAGAAATTGTCCAAACAAAATAAAGTTAAATAAAAATAGATTAATAAATATGATAAAAAATAGAAAAATTGAAAAAATAAAATTTTAATAAAATTGCTCCTATTTAATGACCAAAATACTTCTTCAAAATTTTAATTTCCACGAGTCATAACCTGTTAGAAAATATTATATCAGATAAATTATTTTTTCAATTAAATAAATATAAATTAAATTTTAGTCCAAGATAATTAAATTAACTATAGGATAGAGTTTAAGCTCAATTTGAAAGAAAATTATAAGTTAAAATGATAAAAATAAAAAAAATAAAAAATTAAAAAATAAGTTTATAAACAAATATATATACACACACATATATTTATTAAACAAATATTGAAAAAAATTTATTTATTAAAAGTTAGAAAAAATTATTGTACTAAAAGTACTTTTGATTAAAATTATCCAAATATCATCATTTTGGTCAAAATCAAATTTCAAATAAATCATCAAAACATAAATACATTAGTCAAAAATCAATTTTTACCATAACCATGTTGTAAAATCAATTCTATCTAAATTTTATTTTAACTAACTAAAAATCAAATGGGTACATAATATAAAATTAGTATCCACATTTTTTTTCCAAAATCATGATTTTAGAAAAAGAAAAGTAACTATTTCTCCTCTTTTTCAAAATCATAATTTAATCAATTTTTTATTTTTCAAAAACACAGTTTCTGTTTAGACATACACATCTTTTTAAAAAATTATTATTAAAAATCATGATTCTTTTTTTAAAAAATCAACCATACAGGCCTTCATTTTCAAAAGCCTCTCTCCAACCTTTCTTTTCCTTTTACCTTTTTCCTTCTTCCTTTTTAACTCCTTCAAATTCTAAACGCATTAATTCTCTTACAACATTCTTAACTTTTGATTTCATTAGTAAATTTTGAATCACCTGATTTCATTAAAAGAAAAAAAGAAATTAGCGACATATTTTTTAATGGCTAATGGAGCGACCATCACGAAACGAATTAGCAACGCAAAAAGAAATGTTACTATTTTGGTGCCATCGCAAATCAGCAATGAAAAATTTGGTTGCAAATTAAAGTTATACTTAATTATTTAGTGATGCCCGTTAATAAAATTCATTAATTCATTGCAAGATGTGCACAAAAAAAGTCACATTAAAAAACTGTCAACATGCAAATGAAATTATTGCATCACGTAATTTTGCACAATATAATAATTATATATGTTCGAAATATGTAAATATCATCACGTCAATTTTGCAGTGATCTGACGATTAGCTTAATTATGTGAAGAAAGTAAAGCAACAATAATGAAAATATGAAATATGATGCCGTAGCGTATTAGTTTATTCAATATTGGCTCTCATTTTATGAATTGTAATCATAGCTAGTTGCTTCCCAGGTTTCAATTCCACGTCAAAGAAATCAACATGTTGCATATATTAGAAACTAAGAGCAATTGAGTTTGAGATCAAAAGCTAGCAAAATCAAGGTTGGAAACAGTTGTATTATTCATAAACTATAAATAATATGACTGATTCTTAAATATATGGTATGGGCCAGTCACTCTGATTTATTTAAATTTTAAAAGAAGGAAAATTCTATATTTAAAATAAATTTAATAAAAATTTTACGTAATTAGATCATGAAGCTTCTAGTTTACACAACATCTAAGGTGAGCAATTCATTACTTGTATACAAATATGTGGTTTGAAGGGTCAGCATGGGTGAAATTGGCGCACTAAAAAATCATAATCATATTTAGGACTTAGGCTTGAAAGAAATGGAGCACCTTCCCAATCACGTGGGTTGGTGAAATGCCACCCTATGCCTGGTGGCTATTATTGCTAATCAAATTATAGAATTACGTACCCGCACAAATACTTAAGTCTTATCTCTATTATTAACTTTGAAATTACTCATGCATTTAATAATTTTATATACCATTCAATTTCTTTCCATCATTAATTGTGAGGATAAAAATACTACTCCTATTAGCTAGCTAGCCTCACTCAAGCCTAAAATAATATCGAACTTATTTAAGCCTGTTGTTCTTAATTAGATCTATTTGTTTGTCACAAATAATTTCGTTGTTTTTGGGGGGTGAGATTGGTTTTGGTTTTAAAGTGCTGAGATGATCACACTCACAAACGTGGATGATTATTATTATTTTTTTACGAGCAATTTCTTAAGAAATAATTGAACTTATTTTGTTTGATGAAGTTTAGTGATGACGTTTTATACTTGGCTGACCTCCAGGAAAGGGACCCGAATTTTTGGATGAGTGTTTATAATTAGAGGTGTGGATGTCTTAAGTTAGAGGGTATGAAGGAGTTGGGAAAAAGAAAAGTTGTAGTTATGGCAGTTAAAGATCGAATGAGGCATTCTCATCCGTTCAAGTATGAAACTTAAATTTGTCAATTAAGTAGGAAAGTGTGAAATTCAAAAAGTAAAATTAAGCGTTGTGCAGGTAAACCAGTGACTCAATCTTGTTGGGCCAACCGGTCGGGTCAAGTTTTGGGCTAACTCTAATTTGTCCAGCTCAGCGTGTAGCATCTATATATATATATATATATATATATGTTTTTTTATTAAAAAATTATATTTCCTCCTTTCCATTATATAGTACATTTTTTTGAGAAATTTATGTTTCATAACATAGTGTACTTTACGGATTATGTAGTGTAATTTTTTTCTCTTTCCAAGATTACTCCTAATTAATAGACCCAAATATTTATTTATTATTAAAATATTTCATTCCCAATGCATTTAATGAGGATAATTTAGGAAAATTAAAAAATTTTGTTAGTTATTAATTATTATCTTGGCCAGCGGTAGTTGAAAGTGCACTATAAACTGAAATATAGGAAGTATTATTTTGTATATATTAATTAATTTCATAAGATGTTTTTTTCTGTATATCTAATATAATACATTTATTATATGATTACTATAAAAATTTTTTTAAGATTATGATATTTTAATTTTATTTAAAATTTTAAATTAATTTCTCAATTTAATATTATGTGAAAATATTGTATAATTGTAAAGACTCATCATTGTTTAAAAAAAGTTAATTTCTTTTCTAACATTATTTTTTCAGAAATTTTTTTTACATAAATAATTATATTTTTTGTTAATAGATAAAGTTAATTTTTTATTTTATTTTTTAATATTTTAAAAATTATTGGGTATCGGGCTCGGATAACGGGCGGGGGTGAAGTCCGGCCCAATCCAACCCGTACACACCCCTGAAAAAAACAAGGTTGGGTAGAGCGGAGATTTTTACAGTTAGAGGAATCACGGCAGAGAAAAAAAAAGGAAGGTAATGGAAAGTAAAGTGAGAAGATAGGTTTAATGTGTGCTGAAAATGAACATGTGGAGAGTGATTAAGCATAAATTTAGGTGTTAGAGGGTATGCAGAGTCGACAAATATATATATATATATATATATATATATAAAACAAAACAAAGAAAAGAGAGCGAAGCACGCGGAAAACATGGGGCAGAGGGAAATTGCAATTCGCCGAATAAAACAGAGTGACCTAAGAGGAAGGGCCCGAGTGAAATTACTTTTTTTTTTTTTAACTTTTTTTAAACAGCACTTAAAAGTGGTGAAAAAGGAGAACAGAGAAAAAGGGTTGAATAATGAAGAGGGTGCAGTTCGTTGCATGAGGATCAGGATAAAGCTTGAATGAATGTCAGGAACACACTCGTGAACATTAAATATTAAGGAATATGTATGTAGGTGGATGTGGTTGAAGAAGAAGAAGAAGAAGAAGGAATAGGAAGGGGAAAGGATAAAAATGTTAAAAGAGAACAATGGAAAATGGGTGGTTATTTTTTATAATATTTCTTTATCCACAATATAAGTTATATTTTAAAAATTTCATACGTACTAAGAAAATAAGTTAGAAATTGATTAACAAATTAAATGGATTATAAAACTACAATTTTTTTATTGGTATTCCTATTAAATACATTAAATTTTAATTATTTTTTATATTTATTTCTTAATTAAATTCGAGGGCAAAAAAGAAAAAATAAATTTTTAAAAGATAACCGATAGATAAGAGAGGGTACCAATATAAAGAAAGAAGAGAGAAGGTTGGTTGGGTGTATCCGTAAATGTAAGTGGGAGGCAAGGCAATTAGAGAGAGATAGATGTCGATAGATACGTCCAAACACTGCCTCTTGTTATGTCATCTTCATGTGACTCCTCTTCCGTTTCCTTCCCCGTTTTCTGCCACCTCACCTCTCTTCCCCATCCCATCCATCCTCCTCCTTTATTGTTCTTAATAATTAACAATCAAATTAATATTCCATTAATTCTTACCTTAATATATACTACTAGTACTTATCATTCATTTCATTAGATAAAATATGGATGATGGAAGAGGCGGAGAGAAATTAATTTAGGATGTGGAGTGGAGGGACGGAGGCAGGTGAGGCGACGCCAATCTTGGGATGCGCTTGGGTGTCACTGTGTGTGAGCCCTCACACTCACACTCACTCATACCACCTAACATCACATGGGTAAAATATTTTTAATTATAGGAGTAATAATCTACACGTACTCCCTTTAATTTCTATTATAAAATATTTTTAACTATCATACGTGTATTAAAAAAAGTTAGTTACAGTCTAAAATTGATGAAAAAAAATTCTGACATTCTCATTTTGTCCTGAAGGAGAGAATAAAAATATATTAAATTAATAATGATAATAGGAGGAGAAAGAAGTTAATTGAGACTTGTAATTAAAGTATTTAATAGAAATAAAATTAAGATTAAAATTAAATTTATTATTTAAAATCTTAAAATCAAATAAATTTTTTAAATAATATTCTAGAATAGGAATAGGAATCGGAGAGAGTACTGAGTCCGAGTATTCTTATAATAATATTATTATTATTCCCTCATTAAATTAAACTGTGTTTAGAGTTTAGTCCCCCACACGGGGTGTGGGCGCTGGGATCCAGTGGTACCCGGCGACACATCAATCCCCTCGGTACTTGAGGGCCCATCATCACGAGGCAAGATGAGGGGGAATTGGATCCTCTGCTGCTGCTGCTACAGAAGCAGAGGATCTGGACCGTCCAGAGAAGTTCTGGACGGTCCAGATTTGTTTATAAATTTTTTTAAAATTTTAAAATTTTTTTAATTTTAAAAAATATAAAACACAAAATAAAAATAATTTATTAACAGTAATATTTTTAAAAAATAATATTTAATAATAAAAATTAAGAAAAAACGTAAGATAAAATCTGGACTGTCCATATTTTGTATGGACGGTCCAGATTTGGTCTCAAAACAGCAGCACCAAGTGCTGCTGTTTTGACCGGTGCAGAGAAACTGGATCCAGATGAGGGAGGGGTGGGTCCCATCGTTCTGTTTAGTTCTGTTCTTCCTCTACATTACATTACAAGACCTCCTCATCCAACTTCACATTTCTTTTCTCAATGTCCTCTCCCACCTTGCATATTTCCACATTCATTCCTTCCCTACTACGTCCACAAAACATACACCTGTCAAGTTTCTGATATAAAATATAAAGTATTAAATATTTTTTTTATTTTATTTCTATTTTTAATTTTTTTTCTTATAATAATAATAAACTAGAGTATTTAATAAGAATAAAATAGAAAATATTGGTACTTTTTACTTTGATTTCAGATAAAAAAGTAATTTTTCTAATATATATGTAATTGATACAAAATGTTTTATAATGTGGATTGAAAGGAGTATATCTTATGCCGACAAAGATTCCTCCAACTCTCCAATTTATTGATGATTAGTAATTTGTAAACATTTTTGTGAGTGTTCTTTACAAATATGAAACCTGCTCTAATTCTATTCAGTTCCCAAAACTCAATCCACCTAATTAATTTTATCATCTTATACTTCAAACAAAATATATGGAAGGCAGTTGTTATGCTATATGATCACGAGTGCCTTCCCAATTAACCATGTTTGGCACACTCTTATGTGTGTGTATTTTAAATTCTTTTTATTTGCATTTTAACTTTTTATCAATTATTAATTTCAAATGCTTTTTTATTTTTAATTGCCACTTTTTGAAGAAAAATTTGTTTTTGTTTATCTATTATTTTAATATTTCAAGACAATATTAATTATTATTTTCCTAATTATACACTTATCTATCATTTTAAAAATTCAACACAATACTAATTGTTTTATCTAATTTATCTATTTTTTAAAAAACATATAAAAATTATAACATATTAATTATATTTCTCCATCTATAAACTAAAACTTTATATAACACATAAAAAGAAACAAAACATTTGGTGTACAATTTTTCGAAACTAGTCGTCTCCTCTCTACCCTCGACCCCTTCACTTGCCCCAATGGGGCCTACTATTAAAAACATACTCTCATACTAATAGTAAAATACAAATAAATTAACTTTTAATATAATATATACATATATTCTTAGCTTTGTATTTATTTATTAATCCTATTAAAAAATCCACTATTAATTCCAAACTAAGTAATCATTATTATGGATATGATGAGATTGTTGGTACCCAGTTATAGAGCATAATTAAGTAGGGCAAGGAATGATGCGTAAAATTGATAGCAGAGAAAGTATGCTCACCTGTCATGTTACTTCGTGTTTCAATTCGTTTTTTATTCTAATGTAATATATATTTAAAAAATGGGAAATTAAAGATGAATTCGAAATAGATAGAGCAATTAAAAATTCAAGATACAAATATTATTATTTATTATTTAAAATTCTTTCATAATGAATTATACAGAAGTTGAAACTGATTAAGCCAATAAGATTACAAGTAGGGGAGCTCTTCGTAAGAGGCCGAAGAGAAAGAGTGTATGAATAGGTGGGCCCAACACCACTCGAAGTGTACCCCACCTAATATACCCGAACAAATAATTTCTATATATGATAAAATCCTAATATTATAAGCATCGAATTTCCATCTAGACTTGTATTGGCCAAAAAAGTAGTATATCTAAACTTGCACTCACAGAAGAACATAAATCACGAGCTGTCCCCCGTGAAAACATGGGGAACAAATATTTAATATTATAAATTTCTTGAGCTACGCATATCACCATTGTTTAATGGGAGACATAACATAATTATTATTATCACTACTGCTATTATTATTATTATTATTATTATTGCGTGTGCCATAAAACAGAGATGCTAGTAATAAAAAAAGAGAGGAAGGGCATGACTGTGCAGAGGAAGAAATAAAGAAGTGGGGTTAGCAGAGAATGGGATGAGGATTGGAGTTTTACTGGTTTACCTTCATTCCATTCCCATGTCTCTTAAATACTCATAATTTTGTTGTTTCTTCCTCTTAAAATATTTATTACTGTTGCTCAACATATACAGACATATTATCCCATGAGAGGGGAGATACCTCAAGTTACAACCACTCACTTGCTCACCCCCTTTGCATGATGATCTCATTCTCCCCCTCAAAACTTGGTAGTATATATATCATACTTTCTTATAAATTAAAATTAAAATTACTCATCCTTATGCTCCCCCTAATTCATTTTACTCAGCATTAACAAGAGATTACAAACCAAAGATATCAACTCATTCCCACTTGTATAATATTTCTGTGTCTTCACCCTCCACCGTCATCGTCCGCACTAACAATCCCACTGTTTCACATCACACTGCAACTCGAAGGGTTCTCGTCGCTGAAATAGTTGGAATAGGGGTCCGGCGGAGGAGGATAAGGGTATGGCGGAGGAGGGTACATGTAGTTCACCGCCGGCGGCGGACGCGCATACATCATTGGTTGGAATCTCTCGTTCCCCATTCCTCTCTGCTGGTTCATGAGTGCCGCCAAATACTGTTGCTGCTGCTGCTGCTGGCTGTACGGGTTTCCGGCCATAACATCCGGACCACCACCTTGGAAGTATCCGCCTGCGCCGGGGTTCATGGAGGATGCAGGGAGGCCTTGAACGGCGGGAACGCTACCCATTTGACCCATTGGCATGTTGCCCATGGCATCCATGGGGATGCTCTTGTTACCATCTCCACCAACGCCCATGTTTTGGAAACCTTTGCTCATAGCTTGAACATTTTCCATCATCCCATTCTTACCACCATCGCCACCCTTTTTACCCCCATTTCCATTCTTGTTATCGTTTCCTCCACCACCACCACCTCCTCCTCCATTGTTGCCATTTTTCCCACCATTGTTTTTGTTACCTCCACCTTGGTTCTGATTGTTTCCTCCCCCACCTTTCTTTCCCCCGTTCCCATTTTTACCGTCATTTCCGCCGCTCATACCGTGAATTTGAATAGGGACAGCTCCGCCGCCGCCACCCTTCTTCCCATTACCTGATCCGGCATTCCCACCCTTTGGAGGATTCATCATATTGATGCCGTTGAGCATCATGGGGGCGCCGTTCCCCATAGGAAGTTTCATCTTGTTCAGGGGAACTTGGGGTTCATCCATTTCATCATCGTCAAACTCGTCATAATCCAAATCATCGTCATAGACCTCGTCATCCAGCTCGTCGTCACTGTAAATGTCGTCGTCCACCGGCAAGTGGAACTTGACAGCTTTCTGGTTCGGGTTTTGGTTATGGTTTGGAGGTAGTTTAAATTGAGGGAGTTTCAGATCTTGGTAGCCTTGAAGCTGCTGCTGAAGCTGCTGAAGCTGTTGAGGATTCAGTCCTCCATGCTGCCCTCCACCGCCACCGCCACCGCCACCACCCTTGGGCTGGTTGTTTCCACCTTTCTGCCCCTTGTTATTTCCACCGCCTTTGCCATTGTCGATTTGCATGTTCTTGAACTGGTTGGCAAGGTGGTTCTGGTTCTGGTTGTTGTTGTTGTTTGGTTTAGGGGCACCCCAGAGCTCTGCATGCTTCCCTGATTTCGCTAGCTTCTTGATAAGAACGTTGGGGTCCACATTCCCAGACACCGTCACCTTCCCCTGTTCTGCATCTATCTCCGTCGTAAACACCCCTATCAACAATAGTCACTTGATTTAAGATTCGGGCAGAAAAAAGACAGATTTTTCCAAACATAATTTCTAAAAATAAATGCGTAAGGACTAAGGTGGTACCGTCGATTTTCTGCAGGATCTTCTTCACTTTGTGCTTACACCCATCACAGTGTATGTTCACTTTCAGAACAGATTTCTGCATGCACAAGCAATCCCCAAAATCCAAAACAAAATAGACGGAAAGAAAAAAGGAAAACGGAAATTCATTTTGAGTAAATAAAACAAAATAGATAATAAGATAAAGCTTGTTACTTTATCAGAAATGTGCGACAAAACAGGGCAGAGAAACTAAAATTACGAAACAAAAAGCTTGCAGAGTCATTGATTACTCAGATGACAAAGCACAGGCCCTGAAAAATAGAAGTGCAGAAGGCCAAAAAAAAAATCAGTGTAAAGAGATAGACGAAGCACCTGTATCTTCAAGAACTCTTCTTTACTCATGTTTGAAGTCCCCCAAATTGAAAGAACGAGGGAAAAGACGGAAAGGGAGGTAATAGATCTGAGAAAAAAAGGACAGGAAGAAACCCAGAGAGGACAACCTGCAAGAAGCTAAGCGAGCTTCTCCTTCTTTTTCTTGCTCTCGGAATATCTGGAAGAGCTTTTCGAAGCAAACACAGAGCAAATGACAGATAAGAGATGGGCCTTCCTCGCAGAGGAGAGAGAGGGGGTTCAGAGGTGTTGGGTAGACATTAAAATTATACCTCTCTGGCTGCTTCTGAATTATCTATTTCAGGGGGAAGAGAGAGAGGGAGGGAGCGGGGGGAGGGGGGAAGGAGGGGGAGAGAGAGAGAGAATGGTGCTCCAAGCGTTCACTAGATGTTTGGTGCCGTTATTTATTTTATTGTGGAGCATTGGGCAGGCTTCACTCTTCTGGCTCGGTTTGTGACTCTGACCATTTAAACCGCTTGCCTAAGAATTTACTCCTTCCGTAGATACAGGATATTTTATTTTAGTTTTAAATATAAAATTTTATAGATAATATTTATTATATATATATTTAAAAATATCTATATTTAATATAATTCAAAAATGGAGAGAAAGAAATTAAATAAAAATAATTTTAAAAAAATATTATAATTTTTAAAAAAATTAAGATAATTAACTAAATTTAACTCTTATTAGTAATTTATATGATTTAATAAAATGATCTTTTATTAAGAATATATGTAACAACCTTTTTATTTCATCTCTTAATATTATTATTGTTTTAAAAATAAAATGCATTCTTGTTATTTATTTTCTCTTAGAGATAAAAGAGAGAAAATAGATTAAATTCCATCTTGCAGAATGTATGGAAAATATTTTTTATTAGAAAAGGTATAACTTATTTTAATAATTTTTAAGCCTTAAATTAATTGATCTTCCACTGTAAATTGAAATACCTTTAGTACTTAAATAAAAAGAAATATTATTTTTTCAAGTTTGAAATTAATTCTAAGAAGTGAATGCATTGTATTGATTCTCTCTTCTTTAGTCAACAATATAGTATTTATTTACAAGAGTCAACCTTGTGAATAAGAATTTTGTAAAAAGAGAACAATAGAGGCAAAAAAATATCGAAGTTCAAAGAAATGATTAAGAGTTTATAGACAAGATAAAAGAATAATACAGATTTCTTACAAGTTATATAAACGACGATGATCTAGTGTTAAATTAGAACAAAACTAATTGAACCAATCTAATTTTATTATTATTTTTTTTTAAATTTTTAATTCTTAAGATAAAATAATATAATTTTTAGTATTAAATAGTATTATTTTTTATATTATAATATTATATAAGTATTATTATAATATGTAATTATTAATAATGATAAATTTACTTAACAGATAATATGAAAAACATATTAATTGACTATTTTGAATTCAAAATATAATTATAGATGACAACTTGTTTACATTTTAATATTGTATTGTAAAACTTATCAATAATATTTTTAATTTTTTATATAATATATAAAATTATTAAATTTATTATTATCAATTTAATTTGAGTTCAACAATTAAATTTTAATTTATTACTATAATTAATTTAATATTAGGTTCAGTTTTTTTAATATTGATAAAAGAGGAAAGAAAGGGAGGGTAAAAAGAAAAGAAAGAAAGAAAGAAAGGAGGGCACATAACACATGGGAGTAATAACGTGAGGTTGGGATAATAATTAAGAGGAGAGTGAGTGAGTGAAGAGTGTCAGATTCTCCATCTCCAAATTAGGGGATACAATTAATTAACATTTATTGGGCCCATGGGCTTTTATGGGAATAGCATTATCTGCTCCTCCTAATTTACCATCCTACCCCTCCCCTCTGACTTCTCCTTACCAACATCTGATGCCACTTACCCTACTTTTCACAGTCAATTTCTTTTTGGGGGAGGGGGATCTTGAAATATAACCATTATTTATTCTTTTAATAATTACACTGAATTCTTGGCCCCAAATAAAAATAATTATACTGAATTCCATGTTTTTTTTAAATCATGAAATATAATGCTCAAATATTTTTTTTATAATAATTAGAGTAAGATTCGGATAATTACAAATTTGAAATGAGTCATATTATATTCATTACTTATAAATAAATACTATAACTCCCTATAATTTTTTATATTTTATACTAACATTGTTTATTATATTATTTTTATTTTCATCATTTTACTACATAAAAATATGAGTTACTTCCTTTTCATTTCTACAATACAATAGATTAAATTCTGTTCCTACATAAATTTATGTGGTTAGCACCTCTCACTTATATGGACAAAAATGATTTTTTGTGAGATAAGAAAAAAAAAATAAAAATGATTTAATTATTTATAAACACGGATATGTTTATAATAATTATTCATTACTTAGGGCAGATTAACCAGTGCCAACTACAGAAAGCTATCCTATACTTGGGAAACAACAGAAATATATTAGACAGGAAGGAGCATAATAGTTGTTGCCTCCCATAATGAGTAACTATTTTTCACTTTGTTTCTCTTTAGTTCTTCTTATGTGGACAATTAATGTCCTACTTAAGATTGAATCATATCTTAGAGCTTGTTTATAAATCAAATCATGGTTTCTATTTATTATTTTTTTCTTTTTAATTCAAATAGGTTTATAGTAAATTTTTCTATTTTTATGTAAATTTTATTTTTATAAATTATGATTATTTTAATAGACCTTTTATAAAAAAATAATTTAAATGAGTACTTATTAATTGTTATATATGGATTATAAAACTGTAAAAAAATATTATCAAATGATGATTGATTTGAGTCAATAGGGATGATCCTGATATTCCTTGAATACGCTTATATGTTTAAATCTTGTTAATAAAAAAAATATTGTAAAAATTAATTTTATTTAGACTCAATAATATTTAAATATGATTCATGGATTATATACTAGATAGTTACATTTAAAATTGTAAAAAACATGAACAGATGAGATCATTGGTTGAATTGACAGTTGGTTTTTTAAAATAAGGCATTCTCGAAGTCTTGTAAATGTTATTTGAGGCAACTCAATTCAAATTAAAAAGTGTTTAATAATTCTTTAATTTTTAATATAGAATCTTTTAATTGAATTATATAAATTAAAGATAAGAGGTAAAATTAGTTAATAACCTTAATTTTTTAAAAAATACATTATCTGTCTAAAATTATTCTATTGAATTCTTTTCTCTTTTTCTTTCTTATAAATTAAATATAGATATTTTTTTATATTACATAATAAATATTACCTCGTCTTATGGAAAAAGTCCTATATTTAGGATTGGAAAAGATATAATTTTAGGAAAATAATTAAAATGGAAAAAAGAAATTGGTATTATATTTAAATTATAAAAACCTTATATGTATATATTTGTTTAGTTAAAAATTAATATAAAATATAAAATTCATAACAAGGTAAATTATTTATAAATAATAAGTGACACTTTCTCTAATACTTAATATAAGTAGTAAGTTTTAACTATTTTACTAGTCCTAGGAAAGTTTGCTACTACTTCCTCCATCTATTTTCAAACGTCGATTAAGATTTTAGCACGCAGATTAAGAAATATAATTAATATGTTGAAATTTATTTTAAATTTACTAATATGCCCTTTACTAAATGAATAGGTAAAAAAGAGTAATTAATGCTATCATTGACTTTTAGAATAATAAATAAGAGTATAGTTGAAAAGTAGTAATTAATGTTGTTTTGAAATTTAAAAGTGATAGATTAATAGAAACAAATTTTTTTAAAAAAATGATAGTTAAAAAGAAAGGAAAAGAGTATCTCCGTATCTCCGTTTCTTTTTATGTGTCGTTTGAGATTTTTATACACAGATTAAAAATATAATTAATATGTTAGAATTTATTTTAAATTTTCTAATATGCTTTTCAATAAATAGAAAGATAAGAAAGATTAATTTTTTTTTTACTTTTAAAAGGATAAAGAAGAGTATAAATGAAAAAATAGTAATTAATATTGTCTTAGAATTTAAAAGTGGCAGATAAATAAAAAAAATTGAAGAAATATATCAATAAAATTATCTAAAAATTACTTTAATTTTTATTTTTATCCCTAATAAATATAATAAATTTAATACTCCATAAAGGATTTAATGCTTCATAAAGCAACTAACAAGGAAGGCATTTTTAAATAATAAAACACTTTATAGTCCACAAATTTTTATAAAGGGACTTATATTTGGACAATAAAATTTTTTTAGAAGGTGACTTATGTAAAACATTGGAAAGAGTATCATTTACCTATGTATTGTAAAGAATAAACATGTGGAGTTTAATGTAAATTTTGAATTTAATAGTAATATTTTTAGTCTTATTTATGAGGTATTTTTACTCCAATTATATAGATTAAGAAAAGTGATTAAAATTAGTGGAGGTATTGTTTTTTCCAAAAATTATAAAATTATCCTTAATTATTTTTTAACATAATAATTATGAACGATATATTTAAAAAATTTAATAAATACTACACACATTTTAAAAATATATATATTACACCCTGCGGTCCTTTTTATAAGTCACATTCTAGAAGTTTTTTATGACTCTAAATGTAAGTCACCCTCTATGAGTTTTTAGAGTATTAATTACTATATTTTTAAAATATTTTTATTTAATTATGAGAGAGAATATAAATTATTATAGTATTTATTAAAAAATAAAAATAAAAATGTGTTAATTTTAAAATAATTTTAATAATATAATAAATTTTTCTTAATTTTAATGAGTTAAGGGTAAATATTAAGCACCATAACAAAAATTAGTATAATAACTATATAGCAGAAATTAAGGGAATAACACGAATGACCACAAGTGAATTATAGGGAGATAGGTTTTAGTGCCATCGTTTGACTTTATACTCAAATGTTTGTCCGTATTAGCATCATTATCAGACAGGAAACTGCAACATGCACTAAAATTTCTACTGAACACCAGCATTAAATACTTTTGATTATATTCCCTCCCTCGTTTTTTTACTTTAAGTATTTTTAATAATTTTTTTATCTTTTTAATAAAAAATAGTAAAGTATATATGAGTTTTTTTTAAAATCTTTTTCATAAGTTCACTATACAACAATCCCTATTCCTTTTTTTAATGCTATACTTAATAAGAGTAGGTTTTGAGTATTAAGTAAATTTTTGAAAAAAAAATTAGAACACTCAACTAATTTTAATTATCTTTCTTAATCCATATCATTCAATGAAAAAGATGTAACAAATTCGGGGAAATTAAAGATGTGCACAACTGTTGCACATGGCAAACAATATATTATAATCATACGAATCAAATTCTTCGGCATGGTCACTCACAACTTTTAGTGTATGTGTGGAATTCAGCTTGTATTCATTTTTTGCCAAAAAAAAAAATCAAGCCCAATATTGAGGTCTCTCTCTCTCTCCCTGTCTGTTTGGGGTCATGGATTAGAAGCTTTCTCCTTTACATTATCGGCGCCGCCGGGTGGGGTGGGGTGTGTGTTTGTGGTGGAGGGCCAGGTAAGTGGTTAAAGATATTTAACTTTAGAGTAGATATGGAGGGTTTGGTGCACGGGTTTGTTCACATGTCTGGGAGATAATTTGCCGAGAGGAAAACTGAATTAAAAGAGATTTGCCCATTTCAGCTAAAAGTTGGCCTAACCCTGATACGCAGGACACTAACATGTTCTTCCACGAGGAGAAATATTAATTACGCATACTTGTTTTAGACATAAAATAAAATCAGAAAAAGAAGAGAAAAGAAAAGAAAAGGAGAGAAGCATAGTAAAATAAAAACCGACGCTTTTGGAATCGTGTGGAACTCCCTGGAATTATGGAATCTTTTCACTTTGTGTTGGCATTGAGATTGTGTGAAGAATAACGGATCGCTCTCTGCTACCTTCACATTATTTGACAATTCAAGGAAATGTCTACAAACTACAATGATAATCATAAAGCTCTCCTTTAATCACGACTTTAGGTACAAGAAAGCAACCCAAAAACTAGCCCTTTTTCCTACTCTACTCATCAATCACGTTCGATGTCGCCGTGCTTTCTTCAGTTTTGGACCCTTCTCAAATGCTTATGAAAATTAAACCCTTCTGCTTGTGAACATGATCAAGCTATAACATCAACATCTTGCTTCCTCTTGCCCTTGTTCTAAAGGAACAGACTCCAAGACTCTGATAATATGGAGCTTCTGTGACAGTGACACCTTGGTGTAAATAATCTCTCTCTCTCTCTCTCTCTCTATATATATATATATATATATCTGCATTTAGCTTAATTGAATTCTAAATAAATCTATCCTTCTTGATGTGTACGCCGTTGCAGAGACTTGGAAAGTACAATACAACTTCAACACAGAAGCTGAACAATTTTATAATGATATTGGCATGATGAGACTTTTCATTTTAATTATAAATGAACACTAACTATTTTTTTTTTACTTTTTTTCTTATCATATCAATGTGCCTCTACTGGTACAGGGTTCATACGTGTTAGGTCGCAGACGCATTCAGTCCACAAACACCATGGAACCAGAAAGGAAAAGTAGGTGTGATAGTGACAGGCACAGCTATGATAATATGGACTTTACATGAGTGAAAGGATGAAGGGTAAAATTTTTAGGGAGACGAAGGGCAGACACAATTGGGATATGGCTTTTAAAGATATTGTGCTGTGGTTCTAATAGGGGGAAAGAGCCATGCAAAATTCAATGGCACTGCCATATATGTTGAAGGGGGCTCACATGGTGGATGGATAGTGATTGATACATAGAGGAAGGAAGGAAACAAACACACCTCCAATGACATCCACACATGCTCTCTGCATCTTCTCTTTCTAGAGGCTCTGGATTGTAGCATGTTCTGGGAAATTAATAATTGCGTTTTGATCAGACCAGATTCCACTTCAATGCAAAAGCTTTTTGATTTCTCTGCTTCATGAATATTCTCTCTTTGATTATTTCTTTCTTGCTTTTCACACAACTACATAATAGCTAAGAAGCAAAGTCTGCGGTTAAATGCACTGCCGCGAGATGAATATCTAACAGTCCCTAGCATCTTGTGCATATTCAATCGCTTCACCTGGCCTCTTTCTTTTTCTTTGTGTGTAAAAAAGATACCAAAGCAGAATTGAGTCGGTGTCTTGAAATTTGCAGGGTTTGGTGAAGGAGGAAGGGATAGAATAGCTACCTTACCCAGTTTTATGGGTTTCAGCCTTTTTCGTTCTTTTCTGGGAACAAACTCGGCGACGAATGTGTCATACCAATGTCATGTGCCCCTGCTTTGGCTCCACTTAGAAATAAGCTTGTACTGTCTCAACAATGTGTTTTTCTTCATAAATTATAACATAACAGTAACACTGATCATGCTATGCAATAAGATAAGAAGCGCGAAGGTAAAAGTAATATTCTTTTTTTTTTTTAATGTTACTAGTTTTATAATTGTTACTCAAAAGTATCGGTTCCTTTTTCATAGTATTTAAAATAGACACATAAAAATCATATTTCATCTACAAAATAACTTATTTATTATTCTCTGCTTTTTATCTATATACAAATCTTCAACATTCGATATGCCAAATACCATACTCAAGAATTAGACCAGTGATAACAAACAAATGTTATTTCAAGATAAATTGTTCTCTAAAGAAAACGAAGGATTGATCCCCCGGGTGAAAACACAGGATCAGTTGCTTGAGTTTAATGTGTTTCAAGAATTAAGTTTTTTCTGTGTTTTCTTTTTGCCACAGATTTTCTGCGGCTTAAGTTTTACTTCTTTTGCAATTTGATTGTTGCTTGAATTCCCATGGTTCTCTCATTTATCATTAAAAAAAATGTAATGAGTATCCGATTTCATCAACTAAAGAAAGCCATATCTGTCTCCATTTTCATTCATTTGCTTCATTCCTAATTTTCTCCCCCCTAAAGCACATCTTAGAATCAATAGTTCAGCATCTTTTCTGCACAATGTTTCTTCTTATCACAACTTCATTCACCTTTTCATAGCTAAAAAGTACACTTAAGGCTTCCATCATTAACCTAATACCAGTACAGAACTCATTCCTATTCTTACCTTTTTCCTTTATTTTCTTTTTCCCAGTCCCTGCCAAACACCGCCACCTAGAAATTACTAGTTCACCAGAGTAGCAAAGCAACACATCAGCAACATCTAATTTTGGGTAAAATGGGGTAAAGTAGAGGTGAGGAAGAATTGGAAACACACAAGAATTATAGGATTTTCACTCAAACTTGTGCACAGCAAATATCAAGTTGCTTCACAGTAATGCTATTCGTCAGGTAATCCAAAACTGGTTAGGCGTGATGTGTATGGGTGACCAGTCTCAAAGGAGAAGGTTTTGTAACTAACCCCAGTATCAAATGAAACGGAGAAGGCCATGATAGGAAATCCCTTTTAAAATATTCAAGGAGGAAAAAAAAAAAAATACTCTTGTTGAATGATATACATATATCTTCTGTGACGAAAAAAATCCTCTAAATTTGTCCAACAGCAATACTACATTGTATTGCAATATAAGCCCCACCCACTTTCTTCTTGTCAATAGCAGAAAGAAGAAAAAATAAAAAAGGGGAAAACAAATAGAAGAAAACACTTTGAATCTTCTTGTCCTTCTCTTTATAAATCACGTTCATCAGAATAAACCAAGTG
This sequence comes from Adenanthera pavonina, assembly GCA_026686845.1. Classification (NCBI taxonomy): domain Eukaryota; kingdom Viridiplantae; phylum Streptophyta; class Magnoliopsida; order Fabales; family Fabaceae; genus Adenanthera; species Adenanthera pavonina. The sequence goes on along the minus strand of JAIVEN010000026.1, from coordinate 7,891,858 downwards.
TTCCGGCCAAAGGTGGCTGAGTACAATTTTAGCCCAATAAAGTATAAGCAGCATAAAGGAAAAGCATGTTGAAAACTATTGCGGATTTCTATGTTTTTGTTAGCTTTCAAACAAGGTTTATCAGGAGCATTTAGTCCTATATAAAAGTGGAGTTCAAAGGTCGCAAATTGCCTTCTTTTTTGTAACGAATTCAAATAAAAGAGCTTGTAAAGACTGTAAAATAATCTCTAGTGAGAGCTTAATTTCATAACATAAGGTCTTGGTCCTTGATGTGCTGATTAAGAGCTGTAAACTGAAAAGTCAAAAAATCTTAAATTCTAGGATCAAGTGGTGGCAACTAAAAGGTGAGCAAGAATTAACCTTTATGAGAAAAGTATTAGAGGGAGGTAATTGGGACTCGCAAGAAAGTGTTAAAATCTTGTGGGATGAGAAGGCTAAAAGGATCAGGGATACTGCTAATGCAATATTGGGTGAATCCAAAGGTTTTGAACCTATTTCAAAGCCTTACACTTGTGCAATAACGAGAAAAATTGGAAGAGTTATCGCTTAGTTAGAAAGGAAACTAAGAAAGTAATGAGCAAGGCTTGATCTAAAGCTTTTGAGGAATTCTACCAAGACATATGAACGAAGAATGATGAACGCAAGATTTACAAAATTGTCAGAAGTAGGGAAAGAAAGTCAAAAAATTTGAATCAAGTAAGATACATTAAGGATGAGGAAGGAAAAGTTTTGGTTACTAATAATGACATCAAAGAAAGATGGGAGAACTACTTTTATAAGCTCTTTAATGATGGATTGGGTATCACTAGTGATACAGAATGTTTAACAACCCACGAAAACAAATTGAATTTGAGTTTCTATCGTAGGATTCAGATTGGGGAGGTAAAATAAGTTCTTAAGAGAATAAATAATAGTAAAACTATTGGCCTTGATGGTATTCCAATCTAAGTTTGGAAATGTTGAAGAGAGAAAGGGGTTTTGTAGCTAACCAAGTTTTTTAACGAACTTTTAAGGTCAGAAAATGCCAGAGGAATGGAAAAAGAGCACTTTGGTGCCCATATACAAAAACAAGGGGGATATTTAGAATTGTGCTAATTATCGGGATATAAAACTCATAAATCATACCATAAAACTTTGGGAAAGAGTGATTGAGTATAGATTAATAAAAGAGTCATTTCAGAAAACCAATTTGGATTCCTACTAAGACAATCTATAAGAGAGGCTATTTATTTATCAAGAGGTTTGATTAAAAAATATTAGAGTAAAAAAAGAAACTTGCATATGGTTTTTATTGATTTGGAAAAAACCCTATGATAGAGTATCAAGAGATATGTTATGGAAAGTACTGGAAAGAAATGTGTTCGTGTGGCTTATATTCGAGCCATAAAAGATATATATGAGGGGCCAACAAGTGTGAGAACTCCTGGAGGTGAGCCAAAAGAATTTCCTATAAGCATAGGCTTACATCAAGAATCTTCCTTGAGTTCATACTTGTTTGATTTGGTTTTGGATGTTTTAACAAAACATATACAAGAGAAAATTCCTAAGTGTCTATTTTTTGCAAATGATATAGTCTTAATTGAGAACTTAAGAGAAAATGTCAACTCTAAACTTGAGTTATGGAGACACTTTGGAAACAAAATATTTCTGTTTGAGTAGAAGTAAAACGAAATATATGCATTATAAATTTAATAAAAGGCCAATTAAAAATGATTTAAAGGTAAAAATTAGAGAGTAAACCATTCCAGAAGTATTAAAGTTCAAGTATTTGGAGTCGATTCTACAGTATGATGGTGAAACTGATAGGGATGTTATGCATAGGATACAAACTAAGTGGTTAAAGTGGAAAAAAGTTTCAGGAGTTATTTATGATCGTAAGGTACCTACTAGGCTTAGAAATTTTATCGAACTGCTATAAGGTCAGCGATGCTATATGGTAGTGAATGTTGGACTTTGAAAGGGCAACAAAAGCATAATATAAGAGTAACAGAGATGAGAATGTTGAGGTGGATGTATAGTCATACAATAATGGATAAGATACGAAATAATTGTATATGAGGGAAAATCGGAATAACATCTATCGAGGAGAAAATGATAGAAAATCGTTTAAGGTGGTTTAGGCATGTATAGAGAAGAGGACAAAAGAAGCCTGTAAGAAGAGTTGATTAAATGGTTTAAAGCCCTATTAAAAGGTGTAGAGGAAAATCAAAAAGGACACTAAGAGAAGTTATAAGGCGTAACATCTTGATACATGATTTATCTGAAGAGATGATATTTGATAGAGTTTATTGGCATCGTATAATCCATATAGCCGACCCCACTTAGTGGGATAAGGCTAATATTATTGTTATCAAACAAGGTTTATCAGGATGGAATCCATACACCCAAGATACATAAAGGAAGGCTTTCAGCAATCATACAAGGTGGTTCTTTCCAATTTATATACTGCAAACACTAGACAAATGATCCTCACCAAATGTCACTTGGACAAAACTTAAAAAAAAGAAAAACATATATCACCTGTACCATATAGGCAACCAAAATATAGTTCACTGACTCGAAAAACCTCATGGTGACTGTTCCTTTCAACAGATTACAGAAGAACAGAGCAATGATTATTAACTGAAATGTACAGAAAAATTAAAAAAAAAACTGCAAATATAAAATCAGTGATATAATATCACCTTACTGCAGGGTTTTGATGGTAATACCATGCGATCCAACTTAGCTTCAATAGAAACAAGTTCATCGGTTGCCATTATTTATCTTGATCTCTAGAAGTTCCTCAATGGATTGACGGCATATAGGGCATTTATTTGATTGAAGCCTCAAGGCTTTGGCACACTCACTGCACATGCACTGGAAAAAACAACAGATTTAGTGTGAGAATAATCGAAGCAGAAACTGAACTCCATGTTAAGTAAGAAAAACATAAATCCTCCCCAGCATTATGGTGTAAAATGACAGCATCTCTAACGATCTCAATCAAGCAAGCGTATTTCCCTGCTAGATATCTCCTTCATAATACTATTTCCCTATTATATTGTTTTACATGGTACTTAAATAAATCAGAAGATATGCTATGAGCTGACAACCTAAGAACCATATTTCAAAAATAGGTGGCAGGAGAGGAAAATAAGAGAACTCAAGTAAATTAACGCAAGGAAAAGCAGGCAATTGATTCACAAATATGAAGCAACTTTGATTAACCAGTTAACAATGTGGTTAAATGCTAGTCAGAAATCCCCCTTTTGGATAAAAATGATGATAGATAATCCAGGGATTTAAATAAAAATTAAAACCATCATCTTATAATATTATCATTAACATATCCAAGATAGTGAAATGCCAAAAGCTAGACCCCCTAGCACCTTGAGGCAAGAGGCGCTAGAAGAGTGCTAGCCTGAGCATAGCTAAGTTCTAGAATAGAAGAAAAGCTGAAAATATGCTACATATATAGAAAACAAATAAATAAAATAATTCTATCAACATTTGACATATGAATGATCTATTCAAGAATAATAATAACAAAAGATTGTTGAATTGTGAAGGTCACTTTACAACCAAAAAAGAAATTGCAGGCTGGATGGCAACCACGCATTAACAAAATCACAAAATAGAGTGAACTAAAAGTACACAAATTCAATAAAAAAGAAAGCCCTAGAGTCCATTAATTGAGCCATCTGAACCTTCATATTCAGATCCACAGTTGTCAAGGCTCTGACTATTTTTCGTTTGTTTTTGTTTGTATAAAATCTTACCATATGTCGGCAAGGTAAGACAGCAGTATCCTTTGGTTCGGTCATGCATATTACACACTCCTCCTTCTCAGGATCATTGTCTTCGAAATCTGCTGCTGCTGAGCCTCCAATTCCGTATAACTCTCTTAATTCATAACGAACTCCATCAATCCACAAAATCTGCCTAATTACTTTTACCTGGAAAGAACCACTGCTATTGCTTTTCTCTATGACAGCTTGAGTTATCTGCATGTTAACTGATACATCTGGCATGGAATCACCAATGTTTTCATCTGCTGGAGGAATTTTCGAATATGTTTCAGCACATACCACAAGCGGAAAGACATCTTCTCCCCGCGAGGGTTTTGAGAGATCATCCAACACAAAGAAGCCTAAGTCAACGCCAGTTCCTGAAGGCTGACAAAATTTTTGGCCCGCTCCTTTCTCAAAGGGGATTCTTACTGATTCAATTTCAGGAAAGAGCGGAGTAAATTTACATGTCTCCACTTCCTTGGCAAAGTAGATTATAGTAATGCTGTCAATTTGAAATTCAAAGAATAATGATGTCAAGTATAAGGAAAAAATCCATAACAGCAATATGTATTCAAGCTTCAAATATTATTTTTACAGCAATGAATTCACATATAAATTGAATCAAACAAAATGCAAATTTATACCCATAAATGATGGTTTGTGTTTTCCTCTCTCAATGGCATTTGAATTCATTGGGATTAGTCAGTCCATGTCAACTTGCTTCTTACTCAAAAATGAAACTACTTGTAATCAAAGTAGGTAAACCAAAGATTTAAGAGCATAAATAACTGCGAGCTTTGCTACATTGGCTTTTTTGCTAGCATATATAAGTTTCCCGCCGATGTCCTAACTTTGGACATCAATGAAGAGAAAACAATTTTTTGCCTTCTACCTTCGCTAAAAATATGACTTTTGATCAAATGCAACCACTATAATTGTAGCCTGCTCTGTTAATTAAAATTGGTCAGAGGAGAGCATTGCATTTGCATAGGTAAAAATGATTGAAAAGCATGAAACTTTGTGTCAGTCTGAGACATCATTCCCACATAAGAGGAAATAATGATTAAATATACAAGTCAACATTCCGTCACAATTACAACTGATACATCACATAAAGTTCTTAATAATGCAGAGTGATGTTCGTTACAACTGAGGGAGCTAATGCAAACTATCCAGCTAATAGCCTATAACTATAATGCATATCTGAAAATCAGATATGATACATTGCAGAGAAAAGGAAAAGTTATTACATCTCTTTGTCATGTGCCCACAAAATCAGATTATGATAGGGCAGGCCTCTTTATATGCTAGTCACGGAATAAGGCTATATAATGTATTAATTGCTCCACAAGGCTGGACTAAAAAACTTGACCCAAGCAAGCAACAGCAAGCATGAATATTCTTGGCAGTGGTTACAAAAATACATGACCAACATAACAAAATTTAAAGGAATTCCTCAAAAGTCAAACTTTTTAATTTTAACAAAGAATCAACCACCTAAGTAAACTAGAGCCCAGAAAATAGAGTGAACAAATGCAAATGCACTATTTTAATTTCATTTTGGAGTGACTTAGTCCTGCTGCTGTGAACTTTGACTAATAGTCAAATATAAACTTGTCTCTCCCAAGTTCATACCATTATTAGTCTATAATTACCCAGCCACACCTAGCATCTCAAAAAAAAAAAAAACTCGTATGAATTATGGCATTGTAACTGTAGCTTGCATGTTTATCGATTTGCTCTTTCACAGTCACAAGCCCTTTCCTTGTATGCCTCTTTCATAATCGAGAAATGATCATAACTTGCTTCTCTATGCAAAGTGTAAATATCTGCCAAACTATATATTACAACTACACAAGCAAGAATTTTGACTCCAGAACAGTTACAATACAAAGGAACTTGAAATTCTCCATACATTGTTTCCTATATCGCCTTTCTTTTGCACAAATATACATAAATAAACGTTAAATACGTTGTGCCAAAAAAAAATAAATAAATAACATACGTATACCATTACTATAAAGAATGAAGAGCCCTCAAAAATAGGAGTCGTACATTGATAAATTTAGACCATTTCTCAAGTTTTTAAAGAAAATGTATTGGTATGCAAAACATACATTTATGTATATACTGTAGAATTTCGGTACCACCTTCTACTATTTGAATGGAACCACAAACCATCAACATTTCAATGATCACCAAATGCAAAATTCATATAAATCGCCTTATACACAACTACTCTCATCTACAAGCCTAAGGAAGCAGTGCTAAATTAGGAGTCAAGCGAATTTACTTCTTCGAAATCAAAGAGGCGAAAGTGAGGGATTTCTTACCTCCCATCATATAAGGCATCGAAAACAAAGGAAACCAAGTGCTGATCAGGGTTGTGCTCATCGAACTCTAGCCGCAAAGTATCTTTATGCACGTTGACATCATTTTTGACCTTCTTAGCGGTTTGATGATCGACATAGGGCGGTGGGGGATTGGCCGGAGGACGAATCGGAGGCCACCCACTACTACCCTGATTTACATGAAAAGGTTGGTACTGAAAGCGACCCGTCATAGAATTGCCATAGTTGGGGCAATAGCTGTGCCCATTTGAGTAACTGAAGGAATGGGTGTGAGGCTGAGTAGGCGGCGGCGGAAGGGTAGTGACGTAAGAATTGGTCAAAAAATAGCCTTGCGGCTGAGGCGGTGGAGGAGGGGCAGGAGCAGGAGCAGGAGGATGAAGATGGGAGTCTGAAGAATAATAGTAAGGAGGTGGTAGATGAGGGGGTGGAGGAGGCGGGGGAGGTGGAGGTGGGTAGTGAAAATAATTGTTTCTTCTTCTGCTACTCCATAAATTTCCCATTTCAATTGCAGGATCGACAGAAAGGAGTGATATTTCAGAACACGGGGAAGTTCAAAGCTTCCAGACAATGGGAAGAACAAGAGGTAATGGAGGATGAGAAAAAAGCAATTTTTGGGTGAAGTGCAGTGGATGGAAGAAATTGGCATTGACATTTTTTTTTCTTTTTATGTGTTGTCTTGACGCCGGTTATTTTATTGTCAAAATTTTAATAAAAATGATAATATGTGTAAATATCATTCTATACAAATTTAATTACATAAATTATGAAAGCTTCGTATCTATTTATAAAATTAGATATTTTCTCCACATGAATAACTTGTTTCTTATTAATTTTTGAAACATTATACATCTTCATTTTTTAATATAAAATTCTTTTAATTAAATTAAAAAATAATTATACTTATTTCATTTTTAATATAAAATTATTTTAACTAAGTCAGATGAAATAATAAGAAAATTAAAATTAGTTAAAAATCTTATTTTATTATAGATTATAATATTTTTCTAAAGTTATATTTATTAAAAGTAAGTTGTGCATGTAAACTCGTGGTTTGGTCTTATCGGGCCAACCAGATCAGGCCATAGTTTGGGCCGGGCCAAACTTTGGACTAGTTTAAGTTTGTTTGGCCCGACCTGTAATATATATATATACTTTCTAAAAAAATTCTATTATTTTATATATATTAATTAATTTTATAAAATTTTTTCTATATATCTTATATAATACATTTATTATTTAATTGCTATCAAATTTTTTTTAAGATTTTGATATTTTAATTTTATTTAAAATTTTAAATTAATTTCTTAATTTAATATTATATAAAAATAATGTATAGTTATAAATATTTATAATTTAAAAAAATTAATTTCTATCATAAAATTATTTTTTAAGAAAATCTATTTTTACATTAATAATTAAAAAAATTACTATTTCAACCATATATATTAAATATTGATATTTAAACATTAGTTAAGGGTCTTTTGGTTTTTCTTTTTTCAACTAAACAATGATTTCAAACTTCATTTTTTATGATCAGGGTGTTTGGTAATTTATAAACTATTTTTTAAAAAAATAAAAAATAGGTTAAACTATAATTTTAAGAAAGAAGAGGAAAAATTACTTTTTAGTTAGCAAAATCATGATTTTGGAAAAGGAAGAAATACTGACTTTATATTATATATTTCAAAATATTTTTAATTTTTATAATTTAAATAAATTTTTAGCCAAACTTGCTTTTACAAAAAAAATATCTAAATATAACATTTTACAATAAATTTACTTTACGTAAATATTATTTTTACAAAATTTATTTATTTAAATTTACTTTTACGAAAATAAAAACTAAACAAGTCCTGAATATGTAAAAATAAAAGAAATAATAAAAGTCGTATGTACTTATCTAATAAAGGTATGAAGAACGATTGAAAGAATTTATCAAAAAAAATACACCAAAAAAAAGCTTTAGTGTGCATGGCTTATATAAAGTATAATTTCTAGTAGTTTTATATGTTACATTGATTTATTATACGTTTTCATGAAAGAATTGATAGAAGTTAAAAAATGAAAACACTATTTTATAATGCCAAATTTAATGTGAACTATTGGTGTCGTATATGCCAAGGTGGATTTGGATGTTCCTCCCGGGGACTGAGGCTGACCAACAAACAAGTCACAATTCGAACGGTCAAAACCATATTACGCGTATCTTTTCAGGCAAGGAAAAAAGAAATACGCGTATCTTTTTTTTTTTAACTAGAGCTATTTAAATTGACGTCATTAAACAAAAAAAGAACCGTACAAAATTACTGTCATCAAACTTAATTAACATAACAAAAGTTGGAAAATTTATACTCCTTTTCATCAAGAGTATCAGCCGACAAAACAGAAAATATATTCTATAGCCTCTCCTCTCCTATTTTGCATTAAATAAGCCAAATTTGTTTTAAATTGTAATTCCCTGAGTTACACGTTGTCTTCATTTCTTTGAAACTGCCATTCAACCTCAGCGAAAAGTAATGAATATTTAAATGAAAATAAAAAGAAAATAATCTCCATGGACAACTCTTAAACCTTAAAAATATGTTTAAATAGTTTTGAAACTCATACCATCAATCGGGATAACTTTGCTATTTACTTCAATATAATCTTCCCTTTGCTACCTAGTGAAGTATGTTGGATTCTTTCATGACCAACACCATACCAACTCAAGACCACCCTTTTAGAGATGTGAGCATTCTCTGGGTTGTGAGTGGCCCTTAAAACAAACACATTCTCTGGGACTAGTAATTGAGACTGCCACCGCTTGAAGAGGGACTACGTGAACAGAAAAAGGTGAGAACTGGTGACGGACTGGAAACCATGGATGCCGAGAGTATTGCAAAAGCCCCAACCTTGAATAGGCCATTAACGAATAGCCAACCACTGACAGCAAGATCAATCCACCTCTCACCATTCTGCCATTGTTCAAGGAAATGCTACTAAATCAAATGACCGGAGGTAGTAGCGGAATTTATTCAAAGAAAGATAAAGAAGTGATTGTGGGAGAAGGCGACATCGAGGTAGTAAAGGATATGGTGATGCCCTCTATCAGCTTCTCCAAGTGTAACCATGACTTGATACTAGAAAACATGAAGCTCACAGTGGTAGTGAAGTCATTAGGAAGGATGGTTGGGTACCGAACATTGCATGACAGGATTATCACCCTATGGAAGCCATAAGGAAATTTCCAATTGACAGATTTAGAAGGTAATTGCTATATAGTGAAATTTCAAGAAGAGGAAGACTACTAGACAACATTAATGGAAGGACCATGGGTTGTACTAGGTCATTACCTATCAGTTTAACCTCAGGATGAATCCCTTTCTCTGTTAACTCCCAAGATCAACAAAGTATTTGGATGTATTAGAATTCCAAGGCTGTCATACCAATACTACCATAAAAGTATTCTCAGATCAATTGTGGTGTACTTGGCTAGGTTCTAAGGATAGATTACAGTACAGAGTCGAAGGAGAAGACCAGATTTGCCCGTATCGCAATACTCATCAACTTATCAAAACCTCCGATATGCAAATTAAAAATCGATGGGAACTTACATTTTATTGAATATGATGGATTACCGACCATTTGTTACACTTGTGGTCGTTGTGGGCACCTGGAGAGTGTTTGCTCACCAAAAAGCATAATTTCTCTATGATTGAAATCTCTCCTGTTGCTCTGATAGTGTACAAAAATCCCCAGGTTACTAAGGTAGCACATGAACTTGGCAACTATGGATCTTGGATGCAGGTCCAATGGAGGAGTAGAAGAAATGACAAAGGTGTCAAAAGGTGTCAGAAAATACCAATCAAAACAAAACCTCTAAAGGCAACAGATATGACATTCTAGTTACAACAGAGGAGGCATCCACCTAGCAAAATGAACAACTAGTGTCGCAGCCTGTCAATCCTAAGGTACAACTAGGTGAACATAAAAAAGGAAAGAGTAGTGCTTTTGAAAAGTCCAAAGCTACCTCGCTTGAGACTAAAAAAGCTACTAACAAACCAAGCCTTCTAAACCCATGAAACCATAGACCCTTCAAGAGACCATTTTCGAGTCTATTGTGTACCAAGCTGTACAATCCACCATAATTTTGGATGCCGATAAACATACAGCTCTAATCATGCCACCTTACAAGGAAGCCCTAAAGCAAGTTGAGGGGTTATCAGGTAGAGATGTTGACAAGAGTAGCTTGAAGGCTAATACACCCAGATATCAAGGCAAGGAAAACGTACTACCTAGAGTGTAAAATCTAAGCCCATCTAAAATGGGCTTGAAGATCTAGCCTAACTTAAAATTGAAGAATTTTAAAACAAGATCCACCAAACCTCCAAACATGCCCACCATGGACCTCAATCGGGTCATTTAATAATCCATGAACCCGAATCACTCTAATAGTGAAAGATAACTAATTTCTGGACATGCAAGAAGATGAAGGCATCTTAGATGCCTTTAACGTGGAGTAATGTCCATATTTTTCTCTGCTTTAGCCACTCAACATGTTGATCTTAGTATGGAATATTCAGGGTGCAACTAATTGTTAAACGCACCGCACCCTTAAAAACTTTATTCGCACTCATAGTATTTCCTTAATAGTACTAGTGGAACAAAAAATTTCTAGTATCTTAGCTAATAAAGCAATTCCTAAACTTGGTCTCAATTGCTCACATCAAGTAGAGGCTAATGGATTCTCTAGTTGCATTTAGTTACTATGGGGAGATGGATGGGATGTACCAGAAGAGGAACTATCTGAACCAATCATTAGTTTTCTTGATCAAGGAAGAAGCTAGAATTGGAGTCGCTTTCAACACCTCATACCCAAAGATATTATTGTGCTAATCACTACAACACAACCCATAACTGTGAACAAAGGCAAAGCATGGTGTGAATAGGCCCATACTAGCAACAGTTAATGTACTGTATTATTGGCCTACAAAGTGATCTTGGTGGATAGATTAAATAATGATAACCTAATTTAGAGGATCAGCAAGAGATGGTCGAGACAACAACGCATCCAAATGTTTCTATGGCTTGCTCTCCACCAATAGCACTTGACCAACTATGAAAGACAAAGGCGGCACATGAATGACTCTATTGAATGTTAGAGTGACGGAGGATATGAACCACGTCCTAAGATCTTGTCCTTTTGCTATGAGTTGTTGGCAGCAAATCACCCCTGTTAAGCTCTTACAAGGATTGGCTTTTGACAAACATACATTGAAAACGTAGTGGTCTAAGATGGATCATTATGTTTGGTATTACATGTTGGAAGAGGTGGGATGCCAAAAATAGAAGAATCTTCTCAAATGAAAATTGTGCTCCTCGAACTTTGATAAGGGAAATACTCATTCATGCTAAACATACTATTAGGACCTTAGACGAACGCAATCTTCTTTATACTGATCCTACTTAATCTCCCTTGGTCTTGTACATATTTTGTAATTCTTTGCGACTATCTCTTATATTTTTGCAGCCTTGTAATTGTTTTGTGTGAATTAGTATACCCTTTTTTTCAACAAAAAAAAAAAGTCTTGAAACTATGTTTTAATTCAAAATCTTAATATATTTAGTATATTTATGCTTTATATAATACTAGATGTGTATATGTGCAATACACCATTCACTAAGTTGTAAACCAACAAAAAATATTTAAATATAGTAAAATATATTATAGATAATAACAACATTATTAAAGAAAACTAAGCACTGGAAAACCAAAGTTAAAAGATAATATTAAGTTGAAGGCATAATACATGACTTATTATAATGGACTATTGAACACTTATTTATATACAAAACATCTTATGTCAATTGCTTTGCTATTATGGTTAAAAGTTAATATATTTAATCTATGTCCACTTTATTGGCAGAACATAGCAAAATAAAGTTGGTTATGTAAAAATATAGGTCAGATAAATATAATCTAATACTCCTTATAATTCTTAATTTAAGTCATTATTAATTGCCTTATCGAAACTAAGATAAGTTAGTTATATTAATAAAGTTGTCTGAAAATTACTTTGATTTCCATATTTGTCTCTAATAAATATCATAAATCTAAAATCTCTCTAAGTAATTACTCCCTCCGATCCTATATATAAGATATTTTACTCTAATTCTAAATATAAGATTATTTATAATATATGAGGTAGTATTTATTATACATTTTCAGAAAAATTTTCCTATTTAATGTATCCAAAGAGAAAGAGAGAGAGATTAAATAAGGGTAGTTTTGGAAAGATGTTGAGATTTTTGGATAAATCGAGGTAGTTAATTAGTTTTGATTTCAATTCTTAATCCACATGATTCAATTAAAATAGTTTTATATTAAAGACCAGAGGGAATAATTTTCCATAAAGCAATTAATAAGAAAGGTATTTTTGAAATAAAATAGTTAATACTCCATAAATTTGTACAAGATAATTTATATTTTGAGCCACAAAATGTTTCTAAAATATGACTATTATCAAAGATTTAATAGAGTACTTTTTATTTGTTCAATCTTTTTTTTTCGTAAACTTATTCAACTTTATTTAACCCCCTCAACTCATTTTATAATATTTATTGTTAACCCTCCTATTATGTTATACTTTTTTTTTATATTTGACATTTGAATAAAATATTAAAAAAAATAACTTCAATATTTAAAAATTATCATATTATAGATCATAAATCAAATTTAAATGAATTGATAAACATAAACTAACAAAAAAGTATCACAATATAGTTTAAATGAATTAATAAATATATTTGAGTCATAATTATCCCAAATATTTTTTTGGTATCAGAGCGTTTTGACACTTGTCATGGAGTCATCTAACCTTAATCTTACCCTACCTCTTCTACCTCCAAATCAAAAGTCCTCACCATTACCATTTCAATCAATAGCCTCTGGCTTTGTGTCCTCCATCTCTACCATCACTAATCTCATCCCTACATCCTCCATCCTCCATCCTCCATCCTATCATAGAGTCACTAAGGCTTAGTATCTCTCTTTACTAGCCATCTTTATTAGCTTAGTGTTAGCGGTGAATTTAGTTTCGGTTACTTTAAATCCTTCCCCTGCTTCAATTGCAAGGGCTTTATATTTCTCTACTAAAACCGAGTAGGTTAATAATGGTGGTAGAGGAGGAGTCTAGTGGAAGGTTGGATAATGCAATTGATGATATAGTGAACAAAATTCTTGAAGAAGAGATATAATTGGTCAAAAAACTACCTATTTATAGAAGAAAATGAATGGCACCAAGATTGTGAGAGTTAATATTAACATCTATAAAATAAAACAAGAGAAGAAAATGGAAGAGAAGGAATAGACATTGAAATTTGTGGTAGATTTGTTTTGGAAGCTTGTGAAAGCATTTGTTTTTGGTATGTGAGGTGAGAGAAACTTTGTTAATATTAATATAAATAACCAATATTTATTTAGGAATAGTTATTATGACTAGTTAGGGCAAATTAAGGAATTACTTTTACTGTGATAATTATTGATTATTTTTCCAAAATATTGTTTTGTATATTTTGGATTAATTGCTTCCTAATAATACATATTGTTGTGCTCAATATCTATTTTTTTTTGAGTCACAATTATCCCAAATAATTTTCTTTGCTATCAAAGCCTTTTGTCACTTGTCATGAAGTCACCTAACCTTAACTTCACGCTACCTCTTCTTCTACCAAATCACAAGTCCTCCCTATTACCATTTTAGCTGATAATCTCTAGCTTTGCATTCTACATTTTTGCCATTACTAACCCCAACCCTACATGCTACATCCTCTGTCCCTATCATGGAGTCACCTAAGCTTTATATCTCTCATTACTAGCCATCTTTATTGACTTTTAGTGTTACATGTGAATTTAATTTCACGTACTTTAAATTCTTCCTTTATTTCAATTGCAATGGCTTTATATTACTCTACTAAAGCTGAATAGGGTAAAAATGGTAGTGAAGAAGATGTCTAATGGAAGATTGGAGGCAATAACGCAATTAATATATACTGAATAGAATAAAAGAGTTTAAGGAAGGCATAAAATTGGTCAAGAAGGCAATCTATTTATAGAAGAAAATGAATAACACCAAAACAAGAGATGAAAAGGGAAGAGAAGGAAAAGACATTGAAATTTGTGGTAAGTTTATTTTGGAAGCTTATGAAAGAAGCAGTTTTTGGTATGTGAGGTGAAAAAATTTGTTAATGTTAATATAAATAACCAATATTTATTTAGGAATAGTAATTGTGGCTAGTTAAGGGAAATTGGGGAACTATATTTTGTATTGTTTATGATTAATAATTTTTCCAGTATATTTTGTTATACTCTTTTGTATATTTTGGATTAATGGCTTCATGATAATATATATTAATATGCTCAATATCCTTTTTATCTAAGCCTCAGTTATACCAAATGAAATTTATTGGTATTAAAGTCTTCTGACACATGTCATGAAATTATCTAACCTTAATCTCACCCCACCTCTTCTACCACTAACTCATAAGTCCTCACCAATCCCATACGTTTCAACCAATATCTTCCAGTTCTACGTCCTTTATCACGATCGTCACCAGCCTCATCCCTGTGTCCTCCATCCCTGTCATGGAGTCACCTAGGTTTTATATTTATCGTTGCTAGCTATCTTTATTGACTTTTGGTGTTATTGGTGAATCTTGTTTTGGTCATTTCAAAACCTTCCTCTGTTGCAATTACAGAGGCTTTATATTTCTCTGCTAAGGCTGAACAGGGTAACAATGGCTGTGAAGAAGGAGCTAAGCAAAAAGGTGGTGGCAATAATGTAATTGATGACATTCTGAATAGAATAAAAAAACTTGAGGAAGAGATAAAATTAGTCAAGAAGGCAATCCATCTACGGAAGAAAGTGAATGACA
Source organism: Adenanthera pavonina (assembly GCA_026686845.1). NCBI lineage: Eukaryota > Viridiplantae > Streptophyta > Magnoliopsida > Fabales > Fabaceae > Adenanthera > Adenanthera pavonina. The sequence goes on along the minus strand of JAIVEN010000026.1, from coordinate 7,876,821 downwards.
CTAGGATTATGAGAGTTAAGATTGACATCTATAAAATGAAACATGAGAACGAGATGGAAGAAAAGGAAAAGATATTAAAATTTGTGGTAGATTTCTTTTGGAATCTTATGAAAGCAGCAGTAGCAGTTTATTTTTATGTAAGGTGAGAGAAACTTTGTTAATGCTAATGTAAATAACCCATATTCGATTAAGAATAGTTATTGTGGCTAATTAAGGCAAATTAAGGAGTTACTTTTTGTGTTGTTTATTATTAATTACTTTTTAGAATATTCTTTTATATATTTTATATTAATTGATTCACAGTAATATATACTGGACAACTCAATATCATTTTTGTAAATAACCAACATTTGTATTTTTTGCTTCCAAAATAAAAAGTGAAATGATGCTTTGTGCTAAGGATGAGCTTTTATCTAAGGGAACTTAAATTCTTTATAGTAAGGATTTATGCATTTAATCTCTTCCCCTATGGGAGTGCCAAGAACCTATTAGAACAATTAACAATTGGGTTATCTACTAAAATGTTCAAGAAAATATCTTACAACTGCACCAAAAAGCAATGCAATTTGTCAAATACACATAAATCTAACATACAGACCGGAAATGGCCAAGTAATTCTCCTGTTTTTGGGGAATGATGTTATAAAAGTAAGTAGGTTTAGACTAAGTTTTTCTAATAATTGCTATCTAGTTGTTTAAGGATAATAATGTAAGATAATCAATTGCAGTTTGTATTAATAGTGGTGGAGTCATCCTCAAAAGCGAATTATCATAATTCAAATCTCACAGGAAAACATTTATATGTATAAGATATTCAATTCACCATTGAATTATCAGTTATAAAATTAGTAAAATATCTCTAAATAACAGGTCAAAAACTAGATTAGTAATTATAATCATTATCAGAAAATTTGATATTAATAACAAACAAATTTGTCACTGAAAGGAAAATTCCATCATTAATTTTAGATTTAGTGAAAAAAATTTTTATTACTAAATCCGTTAGAAATATAACGTCACTAATTCAAGTGATGGATACATATCCGTCACTAATTTTGTGATAAAAATATCCGTCACTAAAATAAAATCCATCCGTCACTAATTTTTAGTGTTGTGACTTTTGCCTAAAAAAATATTACCATTTGGTTACATCTTTTCCCTCTCCAAATTTTAACTCACAACCTCCAATATAGATCTTCTTGTATTTTTAATGAGAGATTACATTTCAAGATTCGAATCTATGACCTCTAATATTTGAAGTCTTAAATATCCTTATATTGCCACTTGAGTTATAAGAATCATTTATTCTTTATACTCAAATTTTAATATATATATATATATACATTATTTAATTGGAAAATGAAAAATTTAGCACAAATTTGCTATTTTTTTTTACTTTAATCAAAAGTTTGACACACTAAAATACTAAATTTATATTTAATTGTTTATTTTAATTTTTTTAATTTTGATAATTATAAAAGCCATCACTAATCTATCACTATATTTAAAATTTAGCGACAACATAATAACGGATGCATACCCGTCACTAATTGTGTGAAATTGAAAAAAAATGGTAATGTTCAACATTTGTTACTAATTCATTATTAATTATTAGTTTTGCTGACGACAATTGGTGATGAGAGACTTTCCATTATTAAATATGTAAATTTTGAATCAGAAATGATGACTTTCACCATCTGTCACTTATGTATAAATTTAATGATAGAATTTTGTCCGTTACAAAAATTCTGTCACTGATTATCATTTTTCTAGTAGTGAATACCACCCATGTGGATACCGAGATTTGGATTTTGAAGCAAACAACTAGTTTGTGGTACCATTTGTTCCTAAAATAAAGTTTAGGCAATTGGAAGAAAATTTGATGAATACACAGATATATGATATCAAATGGAATTAGAAACAAAAAAAAGAAAATCACCCCAAGAAATAGTTTCTTTTCTTTTCTTTTCTTTTTTGGCAAGGACCCCAAGAAATAGTTTTTGTGAACATAAATAAGTCTACATTCTACAAATAGTTGTGGTCAAAATGTTTACGACTGAATATGGTAGAAAGAGATAACCAGTGCAGTTAAAAATGGGCGAAGCAAAGATCCCCATTTTCTCTATCTTCTCTATCTTTCTTCATCCCAAAATCATGAAACCTACAATGAGAGCACGTGAACAGAACAGACGAAACGCTAATGGCAAGGAAGGAGGAAGGAGGAATGAGGTGCCGATGGCAAGAGAGGAGGAAGGAGGGAGAATGAAATGCGAAACACAAACTACTGAAAGATAGATGAACATGATAATTACAAATAGTTGTGCTCAAACTATTGAAACACAAACTATTATGAGACATAAGTTATATTGGTCCAATTTTGGCCCAAAAAAAGTTATAATGGTCCAATCAATTTTGGGCTCTGTGCGCTTGGGTCTTGCAGGCCCAGTCCAAAGTATAGCCCAGTTGGCTCCTTCCATTATCTACGATAAAAAAATAAAAAACCAATAGTTCTCGTGATTTTGAGTATTTGACAAAATCATCGACGTTGTCACAATAATTACGTTAAATATTATATTACTGCTATTATGTTGTTTGCTCTATCATTATAATGTTCGATATTATTAGTGCCAACTTATGTCTTCATCTCATGATTCCTCTTCTTAGTCTCCATGATCCTTCCTTGTTATTATAATAAACAAATACTAACATTGAAAAACTATCGCCATTCATCATCTCTTCCTCCAACCCCTCATCAAAAAAATATGAACGAAGGGAGAATCAAATTACTTTATATTCATGACATTCTTGATAAGAAAAAATTCAAATGTCATAATTAATTACGGTACAAATCTCAATATTCCTTTTCATTAGTTTGTCACCGATCATCTAAAAAAAAATCAATAGATTGCTTCTAGTTGTTGCAGAGAAAATGGTGAAACCAAACTATCTTATTTGATGTTGAGAAACAAACAAATGGAAACTTTGTGATTCAGCTATATGAAACAATAGTAAAACTTGTTTCTTTGTTAATTACAATTAGTAGCTCCCTCCATCTGTAACATCACCCACCCCATTCACAAACATGTGCATAATTAGAGTCATATATAACGAAAACCACACCAATTCTTCAACTAGCTGAAGAGGAAGATCATTCTGTGATTCATGATCATCATATACATATAGAAGATCATAGCATTCTGCTGCAATTAATTACACACGCTGAAGAAAAAGAGAGAACGAAGGGATCTCAGAAACTAAGAAAATAAAAGGCAGGACGCAAACATTGATGATGATGAAACTAAATTCAGCAGAAATCAGGCCTTGGTCTCTTGCGAACAGAAATGCAACCTCTCTGATGATCCCTCAAGATTCTGATCTCAGAAGAGTCTCTCAGATCCTCAAGACTAACATACTGCTGCTTCACCATCCTCAGAGAATCACCCCCTGTGTCTGAAATCCACACATAAGGATGGCAAGTCTCGTCATAGTAATACAGCAAGCTCTTCATCCCCACCACACCTCCTCCATTCCCATTACTGATACTCGTCCCAGGCATATATGCCCTGTATATGCTCTTGCATTTCAACCTCTTGGAGCATCCTGGCTTCACCGTGTGCACCTTCTTCAGGATCGACCCTACCCTTATCTGCAACTCCACTGGCCTATCACTCAGATTCCATATCCTCGTTCCCAGCCCTGAACCCTGAGAGTGGTCTCTGCAGCTATCAAAGCAACCCCCAAGAGATAGAAGCCTCATTCCCTGCACTTTCCCTATCAGAGACCTGAGCTGCTTCTTGGTCATCTCTTTCTTAAGCTTCCACCCTCCAATCAACTAGTTTGCTTTTTGTGCTATACAAGCTTCTTTTGTGGAATAAAGTCTAGGTTTTTAGCATGAGAGGGGGGTTGCATAGCATGTGGTTAGGCACACTGGAGTTTCGTGTGGGCAAATGCAAGAAGCTGGTGGGCGTTTTATGATCAGACAACAGAGTATGGAGGCCCACAGTGATAGAAATGGTTAGTCCTTGTATCAAGGAAATGGTAGGGACCTCAGAACCCGAAAATTCAACACAACAAGACAGGGAAAAGTGAAGGCAGCAGAGAGGAAAATATATTAAAGAGGAGAGGATGCGAGAGAATGGATGACTTTTGCTTTGTTTCTTTGGGAAGGAAAAAGAGAGTATTGGCACCACCCACACAAGGAAGGGTTATTCAAAGATTCATCATGTACACCATATGATGCTGTCCCCACACCCCCCACCCCCCTTTTAATTAAATTAAATGGAGGAAGGGAGAGTGGGTTTAGTTTTGGTATAATCCAAGTTTCGAAGCAAATAATATGATCTTCCTCTCCAAAAGGAAATGTTTTATGGCTTTTTGTTTGTTTGGTATACGTTGAGCTCCTAAAGATTTTGGACTACACTTCACTGTCACTGATTCAGTGGATGGACCAGCTTGTTCCAATAGATGGATGTACACATGGAGGTTACTGTTGGTTCTGCCTGGGGGTGGGGGTTGACGCTTCAAAATTTTCATTTATTTAAAAGTAAAACTTTAACGTAATTATCAAGTCTACATAACGTTCTTGCTAAATATCTTACCTTTGACCCTTTTTTTTTCTTAGTTTCACGGTTGGAAATATCATTGAATTTGTTCGGTCAATTTTTTTCAGCAATCTTAAAAATATATTCTCTTACATCACTATGGTAAATTTAGTATTTTTTTTCTTTTGCATATAAGATAATTAAAAAGGATTATAATTTGTTATTGATAAAAAATATTTTTGAAATTTGTCAGTAAAATAACTTCTATAAAATACCTACCACTGATAACCGTTTCAAATAACTTTTCATCGCTGAATCGATTATTAAAAGCAATTTTGTATTTTAAGAAAATAATCTAAATCATTTTGATAGACTGAACAATAAATATTTTTTAAAAATTATTTTTATATTTTAAATGGTGAGAATCCGAATCTTAAACAAATCAGCGATTATATCAGACCCAAGATGTAGAATTATATTTTAGCAAAGAATTGATGCAAATAGGCGTGCTATGCTTGACAAGCTGGCAACTTGTTTACGTAATAAGACAAGTATAATCCCAAAAATGGATTGGTCCAAATCTAAAATTCAGAACTAAACGACACTGTCTGTCTCATAACAAAATCATCAAATGGGAAAATAGGACGGATCCTATGGCTGTTCAAGTTTAATGAACTTTTATTAGTATTGTCTCTCTTGCTCCATCCAACTCAACTCAATCTGATGGTCCCGTACTCCCATCGCCCAATCTTTCTTTTACGCTTGCTCCATCCAATCTAAACTTGAGTAAACCAACAACATAAAAATCAAAAAAGAAAAGAAAGATTTGACCATGGTAGTGTGTGCGCGCGCATGCATGTATGGCGAATTTATTATCAGAAGAGGGACGTGACTGTCACAATTGAAGATCAGAAAATTAAAACATAGCAATTCGTAGGTCTTGTCTTCACATTAGAACGTTTCATTTTTCTTTTTTGGTTCTGTGATACATTAAAATTAAATATGGCTCCTCTATATCATTACACTGTGCCAGCTTTTTATAATTAGATGTCCATCAGATTAATAGCAGAGAGAATTGAGATATAATTTGATTGTAAGTATTACAAGTTTACGACCACGTAGCCTCATCAATTTAAAATAATCCAACTTTACTACAAGTCTAACTAGTTTTCGCCAAAATCTAGCCGGAACGCGGGGATACACTATACAAACGGTGTTTGTTATTTTAATTCAAATGATTCACTACTAATTTAGTGGATATTATTTTATAAAAAGTCAGCAACACAGAGAAGTTCAAAATTAGAATCTCTGACATCTTTCATCTAAGACCAATCGATTTTTGAATAACTGCCGAACAAAAATAAAAGCAAAAAAATTGCATTCTAATTACCAAAGTTATAATTTTTCTAAGGACAGTTGCTATGGATTCCACGAATATCAACGACAATTGAAATCAGCGTAGCAATGTCAAGTCAGACTCCAAAGTGGGAAAAACATTGAAGAACGGAATTATACAAAGAATCATGACTCGCTCACAAAAACTTTTCTGCAGTCAAGACAAAAGCTATCTATTCAATAATCTGACACTGTACAGATCACAAGTAAGTAGGAGTAAGCAGCTAGAGCTTAGACATCACTGTAGGAAGCGTAGGCTTTGAGAAGGCAGGGTAAGAATTTACAAAGAAAGGGATTTTACTTTTCATGATTGTCTTCTTCAGGAGGATCTACTTTGATTACGAGAGGCTGGTTAAGATCTACTGGAGATTCTGAAACAATTGGTAGCCCTGGAGATGAACCTGTGATACCTTCTATATCTTCATTTTCAGCCAATGCTTTATCCAAAGCAGACTTGGCAACCTTCGTGACACAGATCATCAGAACCACTGCACGTAACCCAATTTAACTCAGATTTCAGTCTTCATAGTCAAATAATAAATGGATCCTTCATCGCAATTCTTCAGTAATTTAATGTCCAACCATATGGTTGCATTTCAACTTATGCTTCAAGCTCATATCTTTATTATCACAATAAAATGTAGTTGATTATGGACACTAATTCTTCCATACTTACTTGTGGTTCCCACCAAACCTTGCATTCAAGGTTTAAGAAAACTGAATCATTCAAAATAATAACAACTTTTAAATGAAAAAATGTAGTAAATAAAAAACTTAACACCAAATTATAACTCATCAGTCTTCACACATTTAGCTTATGCATATGACACAACGTTTAAGGAAATTTTAGACTCCCACCACGTTTTCAATATTTCTCATGTTGTGCACAACATGCAACATAAATGACATGCATTACATGTCACACGGGCAATATGAAAGTTCTAATACAACAGGGGTTGTGATAGAGTACCGCGTAATCCAAATAGTAGTGGAAGAAGTGGGAAAGTGGAGGAGAGGTCTGGCTTGGTCATTCAAAGGGAAATTATTTAGTAACTACCCACAAAACAACCCATGATCAGCATGAGGGTAGTGCTTGAAGTAGAAGTAGGAGTTATGTTGTGTCAGTTATGTATTTTGCTATTAGTTATGTTTGAGTCATGTATTGTCCCGTCATGTGTCGTGCGTTGTGTAAGTACACCATATGCCACATTATAAGTCAGATAGGCAAACATCTACTGACAAAACAGCTTCTAGTAAACAAAGCTTTTTATCCACCAAATATGTTCTATTTTTTTTAAAATTTTTTTGGCCTAGTAAATTTATGAGACTAAACAAAATCACCTAATGTCTAAAGTCCTTGCCTCCTAACCAACCAAATATGTTTTCATGACATATGTATTACACGTGAAAACGACATAACTTACCAGATATTACAAGGCCAAAAATGATAAATGCCTGCATCCACAAGATAAAGAAACACGTTATATTTACTGGGATGAGAGAGAGAGAGAGACTGACACCTATTTGTTCCAGTTAAGAAATCAGAAGACACCGTCCAAAGCATCTTATAAGCACATAAATACAAGCAAGATAAAGCATAAAGCGTTACTAAAGAGAGGGAGCCCACAAGATCCAAGAAGGCAAACAAAAAGGAAACATAAAGTTATGTCATCTCTTACCCAGCGAGTCTTTGAAAACTCGCCCCAACCATGTGTTACGTCAGAAATATCTTTGAGAGTTGTTCCAACATATACAAGTGCCAGTGTAATCGGCTGCAACCATAACAATAATGAAGGAATTAACGCAACATTGTAAATGGAATACCATCTAGTGTGCAGCAACACAATGATTTTAGTTTACAGTCACAATAGGACAACTCTAACAATACAAGAGTACTTCACAAATTGGTAATGGCACCAACACTAGGGAACTTTTGATGTGATTTCTTGTTTGGTGATAGATTTATTCGCCCAAAAAAGGTGAAATTAAACTATAAATAATTTAACCATGATATGCACTTCCCAAAACCTGATTTCAAAATCAGATGTGAGGCAGATGATAATGTAGAAGCTTCCAAACATCAACCATCCCAAAAGTAAATCTAAAGAGTTTATTCCAAATCCATTTATCTGCCCAAGATGTAAGCAGCTAGCAATAGCATATTAATGTTGGGCACATCCACAAATAATAAAAGAGGTTTCCAGGTTCAATATGATCTTACAGACAATCAATTGGAACAAATTTTTCTTTACAATTCAGATAGCTTTTTTTTTTCCCCCTAAAAAAGTGTTCACAGCTTGCCATCAATATGATGCATAATAAATAAAACATCATAAAGAACATTTTCATAAATAGCATGCCACGAAGTAACTGATTACAAGAAATATGATCATTACTTGGCAGTTTTGAGGATTGCAAATTATGACTATATAAATTTATTGTTGGATTTGGGCTAAGCTCCAGACATCAATTGATCAAAAGGTGAAGAAAGTACCATCATTCCTATCCAGGAAGCCAGCATGTACTCCCCTAACGAAACAGGAGTCACAGACAGGAGGTAATTTAGCATGTTAAATGGTAATAATGGAACAAGCCGAAGCAGCACCACAATCTGTTTGGACATCAGGAAGCCCAAAATAAGTTAAAGATATTAAGTTGAAAAATTGAAAAAGGAAGCAACATCGAGGAAATAAAAAACAAGTCATGGTCAGAGAGTAGCTTTCTCCATTTCATTTAAATAGCAATCAAACAAAAGTCCTTTAATATATCACAATTATATGAATCTTTCACCATGCCAAAGTCCTCTTTCAGTTTCCAGCTAAGGAAGGACACGTGGCAGAGCTGTGTAAGAACTACAACAGGTGGCAGAAGGTTTGAAAAGGGAAGGACAGATGGCAAAAGGCTGGTAATGAAAGTTTAGAAGGAAGTTGATGTAGGGAACTGTCCTTATCTATGGTTTATGTTTATCCCCAGTCAGTTATTGTCAATTATGTGATGCATTCGTGTCAGTTCGTATCAGCTAAATGTTAGTAACTTAAATAGGATTAGGCTTTAAGTGTAAAGACAGATTTGAATATTGATGAATAATATGGAATTCTCCTGGCTTTAGAAAATTCTTGGGTTAGATTCTGCCTCATTTGTTTTCTAAAGATTTCTTCTCTCCCTTTAAACCTTCCTATTCTAACACACAATTACAAGCATGGTTAGCGAATGAGGTAAAACTCATCATCAGACTTCACTTGAAAGCTAAGTGAAGTGGTTCTTGACATAGTATAAGACCCTGTAATCAAGTAGCTAGGAGTCTGATCCTTGTTGCTCCATTCTTCAAAGTTAAAATGATATTTCAGCACTAGTATGGTGGGTTTGTGCTACGTTCTCAGCTCAAGATCAAAGGGCTGACACATGAAGGAGCATGGTAGGAATTATAATACAACTATTTATGGGAGAAGTGATCCTTGATATGCATGTTACTAGAAACATAGTTTCATGACCACATGCTTCACACTGAGCTCTTAGTTTGGAAACAAAAATTCATCAGACAAATAAGGCAAAAAAGGAGCATTAGACAGTAGACATCAAAAGATTCAAGAATTTTTTAAAACAGTATTAACCAATATGAAGTATACATACCTTAAATCCAGATCTTTGAATTGCAATTGCAACTGACCTAAACTGTGGATAATCCTTTAACTTTGAAACAACAAATGATTTTCCAATCTGCATAGATTCATAACAATATGACTAAATAACCTAAGAGGGGGAAAAAAAACAAGCATAGCACAATCATAGACCAACTTGCAACCCAATTGGAAAGCTAATAGAAAGCCAATAACCATGTACAGAAGAAAGAACATCTCATACTAATCATGAAAAACCTATCATCAATTAATTATTCAGTGGCAAGTAGCTGACCAAAGATGTTATGTTGCCACTACTTCTATATGTAAGAATTGAGAAACTTACTGTTCTGCCAAGAAGAAATGCAGCACCTGCACCAACAGTCCCACCAATAGAGTCAGCAACAAAGCCCACCGGAAGCCCAAAAAGATAACCTCCACCGAGCTGAAAGGGGAGTATCAATAGGATTACTCAAAAAATATATTTTTGGTGCTCCTTTTCACCTTTTCCATCAGGTATTGTAAAAGATATTAAAAGCAAAATCATGGAAGAAATACGTGGCAGAGAAGAAATAAACATGCAGTACAATCACAAAACATACAGAAAATTACAAATGACGATAATGAGAGCTAATAAATGCAAATCCTATAGCATAAAATTAAGTTGCATAAAACTCAAAGCTCAGTCATCAGAAGTCAAATGCTCATAAAGTCATGTCAAAGCAGATAGAATAAAGTCATGTCATATGCATGCCCGTTTTCTCACTGTGGCAGCCAATCAATATAAACCATTATCACTCTCAGTAAAAATTACAAGGGCAAGTCTTAACAAACCAAATTATGCAAACAAATTCATCAAAAAGAAGCTCAGTTAAAATTACAAGGGCAAGTTCTAACAAACAAAATTATGCAGACAAATTCATCAAAAGGAAGCTTAACTAAATAAAAACTCTGATACTGTACATGATAAAAAGTAATCTACTCATAAATGAGAAGGACAACTAGAGTCAAAATTTGTAATTCTATTCACTAGTGAGTTACTTATTAAGTCAATGAGGTATTAGGTATGGAGTTAGTGTTTTCATGAGTGCATGTATGCCAAACAGTGCTCCATCGGGAAGAAGCACTGAGAAGACTAATTAATACAATCTTCTATTACCATATCACTTCATATTTTAATGATAGAATTATTTCTAACCAATCATTCTACATTTTAACCCAACCAGAAACATCAAATTTCCAAAGTCAGAGTCAAAAGACAATGACACTTCTTAGTATTAATCACCCCAAATTGCACACAGAAAAAAAAAATGAAAAACATATAATGTAATAGATGACAAATATAGTTTTGGAGTAAGATGAAACAATGGTATAAAGCAACAATGTAATCAAGTTCACATAAGTCGTAAAAATATCATGATGACCCGTGATAACTTTAACTTATATATCTGCAAATGCAAAGGGTGATGATTACAAATACTTGAAAAATGCTTTTAGAAAACAAATGTAAGCAACAATGCAGACAGGAATAATGCTGATACAAGGCAACACAAAATAATTTAGCAAAAAAGTATTAAGGCATGCAACAAATGCGAGGGTATTAATAATTCTTACAGTTAGTACTGAAGCTGGAACTGCCAATACAGTCAAAGGAATGTAAGCAACAGCCCTGAAGATTACCAAATAAGCATGAGTCCACAAATTCATGCATTCAAGTCAATCATTGTCCAAATAGTAATGTACCGCCAGAGCAATTTTCTAAAATGAAAGCTTATATAATTATGTTAGAAAAATTATTCTCCACTGCATCATGAATAAGACAAAATTTGCAAGACTATAAAAGCACAAAGACAATCTCCTCTGAAGCTAACCAAACAAGGCCTCCTCCTTCCTAGACACAACCATAATTTTATTTCCATATATCTTGCTCTCATTTGGTATCTTGCTATCAATACCCATTTATGTTATCTAGAAATTACATTACAAGGTCATGACATTAAAAATAAATAAAGACAACCAATTAGGTAAATTTCTAATCTGTGAATTTAATCAATGGCAAAGAGTGAGTGCACATAAAAGAATTGCTCAGCCTTTACATCAGTCATTAACAAAACTTGAAGTATATAGCATCACTTTAGACCTCCTTTTTCTGTCCAAAGGATACAAAAATCCTAGCTCAAATGACCTTCAACAATAACAACAACATTAGCCTTATCCTACTAAGTGGAGTCGCTACATGAATCATACGATGCCAATGGACTCTATCAAACACCATCTCTTCAGATAAATCATTTATTAAGAGGTCACGCCTTATAACTTCTCTTAGTGTTCTTTTTAGCCTTCCTCTACGCCTTTTAATAGGGCTTCAAGCCATTTGATCAACTCTTTTTACTAGTTCCTCTTGTCCTCTTCTTTGAACATGTCCAAATCACCTTAAGTGATTTTCCACCATTTTCTCCTCAATAGGTGTTACTCCGATTTTTATTCATATACAGTCATTTCGTATCTTATCCATTCTTGTATGACCACACATCGATCTCAACATTCTCATCTCTGCTACTCCAATCTTATGCTCTTGTTGCCCTTTCAGAGTCTAACATTCACTACCATATAGCATCGCTGGCCTTATAGTAGTTCGATAAAATTTCTCTTTAAACTTAGTAAGTACCTTACGGTTACAAGGTACCTACTAAGCACACTATTGTGAATGACCTTAAAGACGAAAAATCATTTAAGCACACTATAGGTTCCTAATTCCATAAGAAACTTCCTACAACCTAGGCTTGGAGGAAAAGGATATCTTAAATAAACTTAAGATCATATTGTTATGCTTACTAGCATAAATTAGATAAAATTCATGTAAATCTCACTTCACATAGCTAGCTGGTCTGCTTAGCATATATCAAGTAACTCGGCTTCCTCAATACTATCTCAAAATCGATTTAATTGTATACTTCTACTTCTACTCAGCTTTTTCTCTCAGCAGCCAGCAATGATACTGTATGAGGCTAACAAATTTTTATTCTAGGCTCCTTCTGAACAGAATATTTCCTTTTAACAAATTAACTCTCTAAATTGCAATTTAAGTTAGAGATTGCCAAAATTAAAACACGTTTAACAACTGTGGAAATTGTACGAATCCCAGAGAGACAATAGCTATATGGAAATTAAAGCGGTAAGAAATTAAATTGACTTACAGGACAAGTGGGCCCCAGGGCCCAAGATCTTGATCAACCCATACTAAGAAGTTCTTTAATATCTGCAGATCATAAGTGTCGGAAGGTTAAAAGACACTCTAACCAGGATGTTTGGGCAATTCTCAGGGAAGCAAATCCAAAGCTACATTACATAGAAAATTGAAACCATTCGAAAGAAAAGGTTAAATTTAGTAATTTGTCTCCTCTATTTTTTTTAGTGTAAACAGCTAAACGGCCAAACATGATGAGATAGAATAAGTGCCACAATCATTATGTTTGAATCCGTTGGTTGAAATTCCTGTGTCTGTATGCAAATGCGACCTAAGAGAAATTTCAACCTAATACATCAGACGCTCATTTAATTTCACGTATATAAACAAACCCCATTTCCATCACGAATAAACGGATAGGAAGTTGGCGATCAGACGATAAATTTGAGCGATCAGAAAGATCTAACTGCGTGTATAAGATAATCAATCAACTTTAACAAAAATGCGTCCGGCCCATTTCAAGCAAATGGAATTTTCCGAAAAACGAAACAAGAAAAGGAACAATCTGAGCAACCCGGAAGTGAAATTCAATGTACCTTTTCAACTGGGAGAGTAAAACAGGCTACAACGATAGCGGCAAGAAGGATGAGGAAAAGAGTAATCCTGAGGGCAGAGCCCCGGGTGAAAGCCATGGTAAGCCGGCGACGCCAAGGCCTACACTCCTCCTCCTCGTCGTTGAAGTCAGAGGATGGTTGCTTAAGGGATAAGCGAGCCCTCAAATTCAATCCCCCAAGGTTTGCCAGATTTGTACGTTAACCAAATGCACCGTGCTTTTAGCCCATCCAGATCCTCTCAACTTTCCTCCTTTGTCTGGCCTTTTTCGGGTGCTTGTGTTGGAGGAGGTGCTTGGACTCCATTTTTGGGGTGATTTTTTTTTGGGTGATTTTACAGATCGCTCGAAACAATTACTCCTCCGGTTCAAAAGTTTGTTTCGCACAAAATATAAGAATTTCAATAACATTAAATATTTTTTCTTTTTTTTTTTAAGAAATATCAGAATTTAAATAAGAATTTCATTTTTTTCTTCTTTTTTTTTCAAGAAATATTTTTTATTTTTTATAAGAAATAAGAAGTTTTATTGAGCTATTTCAAAATTAAATTATGAAAAAAATTGTTGATTGTTGGCTTATGAACCTAATATTGAGGATGCTACTAAATCAAAGGAATAAACTGTTGTGAGTGGACATATCAATTAGATTATTTTTTGTTTATATTTTTTATGATAATTTTGGTAAATGATAAAATGGAAGCTCAAGTAATTTTCAATTTGAGCATTTTTCATAAGTACATATTTGATTTTATTTGTAGAAGTATGGTATTATTATGCTATAGTTGAGTGAGAGTTTTTATTTTCCATCGGAGCTCATTTAAAGAATTCAAATCATCATTTAAAGGACATAATGAAGTGCATTAGTATTTTAGTTAGATAAATTGCAAATATTTTTTATTTAAATTGAAAAATCTTCTTTGTGGAATATGCTAGTTAATTAAAGAGACTAAAAATTTTAACCTGGTAACGTTTGGACATTTGGATATGAAAGACATTATTATATATTTTAAATTATCTTCTAGAACAATTAAATTCAAATAATCATATTAGATAATATATTTGAATATCCTCTAGTGGATTAATTTATGGTTGATATCACCAAAGTGTCTTTTCTTACAAAAATTTTACTCAAAAGGGATTATATATATTTTGTAGATGTATAATATCATGTGGATATCTTAACTGACCCAAAGAAAGGTTGATATTTGGCCTAATTATACTACACCTATAATGATAAATATGTTCTTAAGTTTAAAGTAATAAAGCTAATATTTAATTCATAATGGAAAATGTTGTTCACATTTTAATTGCAACTATGAATTAAATTTTTTAGTCTGAGAATTTTGTTTTACATACTCGATAATGTTTATCACCAAAGTGGTTCATTTTTCAAGGGTTGTAAAATCGTTTAGTTCTCTTGTTGATAAAAAATGAGGCAACTTTTATTCTAATAAGAGAATATTGTTTTGTAAATTGTTGTAAGTGTTTATTACAAAAGTAATAGCCTATTAAAATTTGCAAAACCGTTCACTTCCTTTATTGATGGAATTGTTTGAATTTTTATATATCTTCCCAAAGGGGCTATTTGTATGTATTAATTCCAGGATTACATGAAGCATACGGATGGGAAAACTTGATTGAGAAGACCCATTTGCTCAAAAGGGATAGTTTCTTTGAAATTACAAGGTATATAATTTGATTAATTTATCCGTTCAAATGGGATAAATTTTTCAAATTAATTTTAGTTAGTTTCATGTAAATGGGACCAATTGCATTGTTTTATTCTCCTCCCAAAGGGGAATTCATGATGATGCATGCAGTGCCCTTGAAGATAGCTTGTTTAGCATTTATTTTATTTTAAGCTATCTTTGAAATTGTTTTGTATACTGACCATGTTGCATTTTTTGAAACAATTTCCTTTGATATGAACAACAATACTAATACCAAAAGGTCATGACTAATTCCCATTTTCAACTAGTGATATGTAACCTTATATATCTATTCAATGAATTTATGCTTTTGTTTAAATTGTATACATGCAGAATTTGCTGGGAATATTATTAGATATTATTCATGACCAATGGGAGTGTTTTTTCATTTTCTCATTATCTCTGCTAAGGACTTGGGCAATATAAAATTGATTCCTATGAGGGATTGTGTATAAAGATGATAACTTTGTTTATTCCCTTATGAGGATAGCATGTTTGTAGATCCACACTTGGATGGGAAATTGTTGAAAATCAAGTGTAAGTTGAGAAAGTGGAAAGAAGTCCCATGTTGGATTAATATGAGCTTGAAAAGGATATATAAATGATAAAGACTCGTCAATTTGATAACATAAAATTTTGGTTAAGATATAATTTTAGACTCACTTATATACTTTATCCCAATCAAATGTCCTAGATAGCCTAGGTGGATCCCCCTGATGTTTTGAAGTTAATCTATGTTATAATTAGAAGTTGATGTGAGATAAGGTTATTGTGGAATGCATTGGTGTAAGATATTCATTTGCCCAAAAGGGATAGGTATTTAAACCTAATGTGTTCTCATTAATTAACTTATATGAGGATAGTTAGCGATTCTGAAATAACGGCGGATTCAGTGGGAGCTACTAGCTTAGTGTTAGTAATTGAATATTAACTTTTTTTTTGGGTGCTTTTCTTAAGGAGGAGTTTAATTTCAATTTCTTATTTGGACAATTTTGGCTTAAATTCTATCTTTATAGTAAAAAAAAGTTGATTTTGAACTCCTGATTTGTTGGTCAATAAAAGAAATATTCATATAGAGTATTTAAATATATAATTAATGTTTGATTAAGTTTGTTGATTCCATAATCAAAGGACTAAGACTTATTCAATTTATGAAACATGTTGAAAACATGGGTATTTTCAAGTCTTTAGATCTTTTGGGTTAGTGGGAGTTTGGTGCAATTTTTTCTTGGCTTTTATGATTATACTTTGAATTTTTTATTTTCATTATATCATGTTATATTATTGTACCATTCCTAAACTCTTTGATTTCAAGCTTCTTTGATTAATTCATATGGTTTCTTGATGGATGTTTGATGAAATGCTTGTGAAGAGTTCTTATGTTTAGATGGTGGGTTTTTTTTTCTTGTTTTCATAATGTAAACATGATAATGAGCTTGTGTTTCTATTGAATTTGCTAGTGGATTGATAAGTGCTTGGGGTAAAGTTTTTGTCCATTATATGAGTTTAAAGCATTTTTCTTTCTTCACTTATTATATACTCATGGAGAGTCAAGGAAAACCCCTAGAGACAAACATGGTGTAGACCCAAAGAGACTCTAACACTCCATTTGATTTGTTTACCCATAGGGATTATGTGAAGTAATAGGTTTTATATCACATGAGATTATGTGTTTGGTTGGCCAAGGGAGCTTCACTTAAGTGAAGATGATCACCTCAATTGATGTGAAGAGGATCACTTTCATTTTGCTATGTGAAAGGGATTACAATGCTGTGAATGAATGGCAAATGTCTTTAATAGCCTCCCAAAAAATAAAAATGACATGCCCTTTCTTCTCCCTCTACCTTTGATGTTATATCTTATATTTAGAAACATTTTTCTATGAAAACTGCTTATTTGATGTATGAAAATATTTTTAGAAAAACTCAAACCAAATAAAATCTTAATATTGTACAAAATCATTCTTGCTGGTTTACAGCTCATTGTATAGCTATTTTTAAAAAATCATAACTAAATGTGAAAAAATCTTTTTCCAGTGGTTTAAGTTTCTAAAAATCATGCACATCTCTAATTTTTAGGGAAAAATCAGAAACTGGGAAATGAACGTACCAATTAGTACATTTTATTACAACCATATTACTATTTATTTCATGTCTCTATTTTTGTCCGTAAATCTGAACCTTAATTTTGAAAATTCATTTCTCTTAATATACAAATCCATTTGGTACATGCTTAGCATCATTGTAAAGCTTTACTTGTTTACTTTGTAATTATATTTTTGTTATATATTTATTCTACTTCTACTAGTCAGAGCAGTAATATATGTCATTAGAGGTCAGAAATAATATCTACTGAAGCAATTTTGGTAAAATAGGAGTAACTACTATTATATAGCTCCAAATACAGCCAAACCAGTGTCATTTTGTTCCTAAGACATAGATCTATCTATACATATAGACCAATGAATTTTTGGAGACATGTAAAAATTTATACAGTAGCCAGAAGTAGATAGTACATAAAGAGAATATTAAAAACTTTAAGCAATGTTTCATCATCATTATTCTTCACGCTCCACATGCTCTCATTTGCCATGACTTGACCCTAACATTGGTTAACTATGGGATGAGATTGGGAAAACCTTAGTAGTCAACTTACACATACCATCATGTCATCACAAAAACATTTGAAAACATAATATACTTTCATTAAATTATCAAAACTTTCATGTTGTCTAACGAAATTTTATCAGCATAACGACTTAGTAAATGAGCATTCTGGGGCTTAGCCCTTAACATAAAAGGGTCACCAATCATTAAAAAACATTTATAACAGTAACATGACATCATTTATAAATCATTATAACATATATATCATTTATAAGCAATAACATTAAGCAAGGGCAACAAACTACCTTCGAGTTTTAGTAACTTTTCTTTGAACCTTACTTTCACTTAGCTTTAGATTACTTCTTTAACTTGATTGAAATCTGAAGCATCATTAAACCTTACTTAATAATTTAATATTATCATATAAATCTAACTCAACCATAAACCAGAAACTCTTCCCTCAAAATCATATCTTAATCCAAATAGAGGAGTAAGAGGGAGAAATAAAATAATTTAAACTCTAACTAATTTTTAAATTAAATAAATAAAGAGAAAATCTAAAAGAGATATAGAGTAGGAACTTATCTCAGAAGACCCTTACTTATCTTCCCTTGCTTCCTCCTTCTTTCTTCCTTTTTTCTTCTTTTCCTTCCTATTTCTTCCTTCTCTCCCTCTTTCCCTCTCACGCTCCTTCTTCCTTTCTTTCTTGCGTGAGTGTGTGTGGAGAAAAGGTGAAGGGGAGGGGGTATTTATAAGAAAGTCTGATAATTATAGATCGTCAGATCGAGATTTAATCCGAAGGCTCACAATTATTCTCACATTTAATATACCAATTACCCATTATACCCTTAGATATTTTTGGGCTTATGAGAGAGTGGGGAAGGGCAAAAATGTCCAACTTTTCCCTCCTTACTTTATGTTAAATCAGAAAAAGAAGATAGTATACTTTTTACTTTTGCAGATAAATTTGGCTCTGCTTTGAGTACTTTTTGAACCAGATTTTCTATTATACTTAGTGTCCTTCCTATTTACTTTATCTAGGAAACCCATTATCTTTCTTTTACTTTTTCATGTAAGGTCCTATCTTACTTATTTTTTTACTATTTATCTCTTCTGGCATTTACTATTTATGTGGGACCTGCCTTTTACCGGATTTGATATTTTTTTCTCTCAGAGCCCACATAACTAGTATCACTTGTACTTTTAACTTGCATCAGAGTATTTAAAATATTATTTTTCTTGTCTTATTGTAAATAATAATTTTGCTCTTTTAAGCCCCTTTTTATATTTTAGGATATTTTGGGCCTTAAACTAATTTAATTAAATATCTAGGCTTTTCCAATCATTTAGAACAAATTAATATCATTTATAATATTATCTGGTCATATGCATGAAAAATGAAGATGTTACATTCAATAGACATGCCCTCCCTTCCTCTCTCAACCTTTGACTTATCCATTGTCGTCTCCTCCATCATCAATAGTACCACCATTGCCGTCATCTCGAGTGCCATCTTCAACCACACTGTCCACCATCATCTCCTTTCTCTCTCTCTTCATGCTATCCGCTATCTTCGTCATCTCCTCAACCTCCATCATCATTTCAGATCTGAATGACCATCACCATTTTTCGTTAGTGCTCCTCCCATCGTCTTCCTCCCCTCCCACTTCCTTCATCTTCTAGATCTCAAATCCATAGATATGGTTTTATGCAACCTATATTTGCTTCGAACCTACAACATCATTCGATCTATGACCTCCATATATGTTGTCCTTCAATATTTGTCCTTTGTGGTGGTCAAAGTCCAAACTGTGGTAATGGAGGCTAATCTATGGTTTCTTTCATCGCTCACTTCATCTTCTTCCCTCTACTCACTTCATCTTCTTCCCTTTGCTTGTCAAATCCTAAGAGTATGTTTTGTATTGTGTGTTAATATGTGGATATGTTGATTTGCGTTGTTGATCGGCGATGGTAATAACGCCGTCGAAAAGGAGAATGGTAGGGGAGGGAGTTTTTTTTTTTAAATCAAGGGTATTTTAGTCTTTTCCAATTTAGTGACGTTTAATTAAATGTAAAAATTAAATTTATTTCATATATCATTAATGTCATATCAAATAAATTTATATGTAATTTTCTTCCCATCATATTTCTTCACATTCTTTTCATCACATTACCTAACATCTCTACTAATTGAACCAAATGGGTTATAAAAAGAATTAATTTCTTGCACTGAGTTGGCTCACAGGTTCATCTTGCTAGCCAAGTCTTTTTACAAAAAATTAATTTATTATTATTTTTATATAATACTTAATTTTAATTTAAACTTAAATTAAAATAAACTTATTTTATTTAAATTTAAATATGCAAAGTTTATTGTTATAACTTTTTTTTATCGAAGTTTATTGTTATAAAATTACTTTAAATTAAATATTATTTTAAATTATGAATTAATTTAAATTTTAATTAGTCTAATCACTTTGCATAATTTTATTTTATCTTTATTATGTGTTTAATAACTTTAACTTATTTTTGTGCTCTTTTTGAAAATTCACTGTCAAAATCAATAAATCAATATTTATTATATATATATATATATATATATATATCAAAATGTGCATTATTTATTAGTTATGAATAATGCTATATTTACAAATGTGAGATCTCATCAATGAGTAATATGTAAGTATATATTCAAGCACAACTTTGAGGTCTGCTGAGGTTTTGAGAGTCCTCGAGACTAAACTCGCCTAAATTTTTTTCACATAAAAAAATATAGTTAGTCCAAATATGCACTTCAAAGCTTGGGTTAGGATACAGAACAAAATTATGTGATTCAAAGCTTAGGTATGGATTTGAGATTTAGCTACCCCCAAGCTCTCTAGGGTCACCTGTTGCATGTGTATTTCACATTGGATCATATCTGCTATAGTTTGTCGCATCTATTGCTTCAACCTATGCTAATGGGACTCCTAGTTGGCTCTAACCTTATCTTAGTGAAGCTTGAGCCAATCCTTCATCTTATGTTTAGAATGTTCTTGCGCTGCATTGATTTACTACACAACTCTGGTAGCATGCCCTTTCTGCTCTTGCTTGCGCTTTCTTTCCAACTCTTCATGCTGTTAAGGTAATTTCCCAAGGATCTCCTTGTTGAGGGCTTGAACTATTTCCTCCAAAGGTAAGAGCAACGTGGCGGAAGTTGGTAAGTGCTAGGAGATAGATGCGCCACCTTTCTTTGGACTCTTGGTAGCCTGGGTCTGTGATGATGATATTCTTCTCTCCAATTACTCAACTATTTGTTGGACATACACTTGCTCCTACCGCTTGGATTTGATGGGGCTTCCGGATTTTTGTGATTCTAGACGCAGCTCCTTCCCACTTCTCGTCTTTGGTGGTATCTTCAACACTAGTCCCACAGGACGTGCCAAAGGCTGCTAGCTCTTTATCATATCAAAATCTTGGTGTCGTGCGAGCTTGGTCCAACTTGAGCTAAGAAGCTCAAAAGAAATTCGTAAAAACCTAAGATATGACAGGTGGCAATTTGATAAAGATTGCTAGAGCGATGACTAGATAAGTTGCCTGGAGGCGAGGTTGATAATTGGAGTTAGTGTTTGTGTGTGTTCTGATGATGATATCCCTTTTGCTACTGTTTCGAGATATATACTCCTTTCGTGGCTGCCTCTTCACACTTCCTACTAGCTCGGAGCACTCACCTAGTCCTCTGAAGGTGGCCATATTCCATGAGAAAGGTGAAAGTAGTGCAGTTGTGAGCTTGATCCCTTTCTTGAGGTTGACACTAGGTGTACATCTGGCCAAATAACATAGCATTTGTTCCCTGCGGTTTGGGCGGGGCCTAGGGAGCACACTTTTGGCATAAACACTAATTTAAAATAATTAGAAGACAGGCATTTTGGAGATTTTATATCTTTATTTTCATTTCATTTTTGTCATTTACACAAACCGAACAGTTTTTCTCTCATCTAACATCTCCTTTTCATAGCCAACCACATAGATTTTCCAGTTACATATCCCCTTTCCTTTTCCTATTCTTTCCCTCAATTTATTTTTTTGTGAATCAAACGGGGCCTTAGTTTTTGCTTCAAGTTTGACTGGGAGAAGAGCAAGAAAATGCTTTCAACCAAAAAGATAAGAGACAAATGTCAATGTGAAGCATCTTAGATTGGGAGGCGTTGGATGCTACCTACGGTTGAGATCCTCGCAATTGAGGCTCATGGGAGGGACACGTCCACTTTCAGAGAAATCAGCATCAGAACTTCCCTAATCCCTAGTGGCCAAAATATTGGTGGACAGTAACACTAGTCAATGGGAATGTGTCTATAAAGCGTTGAGCTCTTTTGGCTAGTCTTAGGACTACTATCCCTTCTAACTACTATCATGATTTGTTGAACTCTTTTGGGAAGTCTTTAGGACTACTATCCCTTCTAGCTACTATCATGATTTGTGGAGCACAAGAAACTGGTTACTGTAGAGTTGAGCTGCAAAGCGTTCTTTTGAGTTTTCATTGAGGCTTATCGTTTTTGTATTTTGTTAAATTTGTTGTTCTTGTTGTTAATTTGTATTTGTTTGTGTGGTGTCTTTGTAAATTGGTATTGCAAGTTCTTTCTTCAATCAATATTTATATTTTCATTCTTCTTGCCTTAAAAAGGGGGGAATGTTTGAAATGATCTAATTCATTTTTCATCTCAATTAGGTGTCAAAGTTTATTTTTAATATATTTGTATAGTAACATTTTGTATATTATTGTTTAATATCTTTAGAATTTTACAGTAAATTAATGCAAAAAGGATATCTTATAGTAAATAAAATCACTCTAATATATTTTTTAACTAATAATTTTCCGTCCCAAATGATATTGTAATAAAAAAAAATAGGTATTGATTAATGATCTGAGAAGAAGAAACTTGAAGAAACCTAC
Source organism: Adenanthera pavonina (assembly GCA_026686845.1). Taxonomy (NCBI): domain Eukaryota; kingdom Viridiplantae; phylum Streptophyta; class Magnoliopsida; order Fabales; family Fabaceae; genus Adenanthera; species Adenanthera pavonina. The sequence goes on along the minus strand of JAIVEN010000026.1, from coordinate 7,854,224 downwards.
AAATTCTCCCAAGTATCTTAAAACAGCTGATAGCATCCCATAGAGTGGCTTGAAAGTTTACTTTCTAACGGGGAAAAAACTACTACGATAGCCAAAAATAAAAAAAATAAAAAATTCATGCCATATAAATAAGAAACGAGAATTCACACCATATTAGATGTCAAGTCCCATGCACTACATGGAGCTAGAGTTGGAGAAAACCAAAGTAGCTTTTCACTAGCTTTTACTGTTAGCACATGTCATCAACGAGTGATGGTCCTGCTGGTTGTAGGAGTTTTCCAGTTCAATCACTGATTTATTCACCAATATTCTAATCAATTGGCACTAAAAATTCTTACCAGAAACTAAAAAGGGTCACAGTTAAATTGAATAAAGCGGAAATGTTTGAATTCAAAGTTTTACTTTGTGTTATTGCTTCTCTGCACCAAACTTAATAATTTAGTTTTGTTCGAAGCAGCGATTTGAAAGTGACTGATAACACGTAATCTCCCTCCACCGACAACAGAAAGGCACAAAAATTATCTTCTTAACCTAACTAATCAACCACAAGCCTTCTGTAGATGGTGTCAAATGCTTCAGGTTTAAGCCTACATCTTTTCAACCAGTAAGAGATTTGCTAAATGCAATTATGCAAAGCACAATGCGCAAATAAAGAATAACCTTTGATATTGATTATGAATAGTAATAATATGTGTTCTGAGTAGTTCAAAATCCTCTGCTAATCTGCAAGTGCAACAAACGTATGTATACAGAACTTTTGCTGACAAAACTATGAACAAGAAAGAATGCCAAGCCTATAATCATAAGGATTCAGACTTGTAGGAAAAATATAAGATATGGCCATCTCTTCTGACCCAAACTCCATGTCTATCTTGCACACACAGCATTAAGCAGAACATGAGCTAACATGAGGTCCACCAAATATTGATGCCCTATGTGACCATCTCGCCACTTCATCTTCGCTGGAGCCCTTCCATAGTGAACTCCATCACTGCACCGATTATCAAAATGCCATGGAAATGTCATATCAAAGTTATCAATCACGCCAGAGACAACCCCAGCTTCCTTCAGTTTCTCCAATAATACATGATTGAACACCTCCATCTTGTTAGGATTGAATCCTTGTGTTCTTGCATCTCCACCAGTTGCGACTGTGGCCCGGTAAAAGACCTTTGGCCACACCAACCCTCTTTGCCTCACTTGCTTCATAACATCTGCCCAAAATGATGCTGCATGCTCTGCTCCCACAGAAAATGCTCTTACAGTGCGCCAATGAACACCATCGTGCAAGCCAGAGTTCACGATCATGGTGTCTGGGACAGTGTCTTCTGAGAAGTACTTCTTTAGCAAATCCTTAAACCCTTCATCTCTCAGAGAATCCAATCCTAGATAGTTTTGTGTCTCATTCCAATGGCCATTGAAGATGCTTGTAATCCTAACTGTTTGAGACTGGTCTTTTGGGTTTGAAAAGTTCATATCAAATCTCCTAGGGACAGAACGTATTTCAGGCAAATCAAGAATGAAATTGAGCAAATTGCGTATAGTGTCAACATGATTCGAATCACCCCAGAAGAAAATCCACCGATCCTTCAAGCAATTCCAAGCAGAATCAGCTGAAAACATTTTAAATGAGCAGTGTGCTGAGTATACCCAACCATTGCTCTCCAGAATTCCCAAAGAACCATCACACCATGGAGCTTTGCAAGGAAAATCCGGTGCTAAGCATCGATACCTACCATCATTACCTATTTCGCAGTCATCATTCTTGCCGTGCCTTGTCCACCTTCCACTCCAGACATCCCTGGTAAAGTCAGATTTTTTGCAAGTCTGTAGTTCCAGCAATTGAAGACTACTTTTGTAGAATCTGATAGCAATCTTGCGAAGCACTCGATCATATGCAAATCTCCATGGGGTCAGTTTCAGTCCTTGATAGTGTCTATAAAGCAGAATTATGGTAAGATTGTAAACCCCATGAAAATCTGGATGAACTTGAAGTGACATAGAGTAGGATCCGTTGTTGAAATCCTTCACCAACAGTCGAGATTTCCACGATTCTCCTGACAGATCAGTCTCGAAGTAATCCCCACCTGAGCACCGAGGTTTTCCAGAATCATCCAATGCTTGAAAGCCAAACTCATAAACATCCCCAGCCAAAAGCTCTATTACCTTCCCATCATCCAAACTAGGAGCTGCAATTTCCACTGTCTTAGAATCTTCACAAGGTTCTCCTCCACGAGCTGACCATCGAGCCAGAAGATTTGAAGTCAAGTTGGGTTCTAGTTCACTAGAAATCCAACTCAAGCGTCCCTTAACTATAGGCCTTTTTGGGATATGGTGAAGTTTTCCAGAAACCCTGTAGGAGTTCTGAGCAGAAGCTGGTTCATTAGGAAAACGAACCTTTAAAGAAGGGAAATCTTGACGGGACCTCCAAGCTTGAAGGAAGTTCTTGATAGTGCAGGCATCAATGCTCCAAACCGCAACCATTCCAACCAGAACCAGAGATGTGAGCAACCCAAAACGCCAATGGAGGATGGGAGAGAAACCCAGACGCCATTGATTGGCCGGCTTCGAAATCGCCACCTTCTCTGACATCAGAAACGTCCAACACCACCACTACCACCACAGAATAGCAAGAAAGAAGACGAATCACGATACCTCAAATTGCAGAAACCAAATCCAAGAGACCGCAAATTTCTTTTTTTGTGACAACAATACAAATGAATAGTATTTATAAAAGGTACAAATGTCGATTTTTCCGAAAAGAAAAAATTATAATAAAAAGGAGGAAAAAGAACAAATTTGTGCAGGGATACACACTAGGTGTGTTTCAATGTCGGTGATGGTTCAGAGGTGAGGGGTTGAAGAAGGTAAATAGTGAAAAACTAAAATAGAAGTTGCAGGAAACATGCAAACTCTGATATTCCGGTAGTGCCGTCTAGTAAGCAGAGATGAGTAATCCCATTGAAAAGGGAAGGTCTTGTCTTCTTCAAACATTGTTTGAGAATCTGAACTTCGTTTTGAAGTTTAAAATTAGTGATAATGTTCATAAAAAAAAAAGTTTTTTTAAAAGTTTTTATTACAGCTGTCGCTTTACTTTCCCTTCCTTTCTGTCTTTATAAACATTTTATCTTGCATTATTATTATTATTACTGTTATTAACTCATTCCTTTTCCTCCTCTTTCTGGTGTGGTAATCGTCTTAAACTGATAATCTTGAAAGTTTTTGTTTTTGTTTTTTTTACCAAAAATAATCTTGAAAGTTGGATGATGGGTATTTAACATGTTTTTTAAACGGATTTTTTTTCAGAGAGAGAGAGAGAGCAACTGAGTTTTGCTATGAAACAATATGCAATGATTTTAAATTATAGATTTCTCCACCGTTCCAAAGACAGTTTCCGTATATTATTGGCCAAAAAAAGACCATTTTTATATATAAAATTGACATAAAATAATCTCCAGGCGATTGTATCAAAAAGAAAAATAATGTCTTCAACATAGTACTACCATCTAATGATATTAAACAAATCATTTTTTATGTTTGAATCATTTCATGCTTTTCTTCGTAAAAAAGGATTTATTTTTTGTTGAGTATTATTAATATTTAAAGTTTACATAAAATAATGTCAAGGCAATTGTATAAAAAAAAAGAAAAATAATGTCTTCACCATAGTACTACCATCTAATGATATTAAACAAATCATTTCTTTTTTTTTTCTTTGGTAAACAAACCATTTTTCATGTTTGAATCATTTCATGCTTTTCTTGGTAAAAAAAAAAAGATATCATTCCCTTTTTTTTTAATTTAGACAGCTGCTTATTAGTAAAAGATTTACTTTTTGTTGAGTATTATTTATAATACCAAGTACATGCACCAGAGGGAAACAGATGGGGTCTTCGACGATAAAGACACATTTTCACCGGCGTATTATTATAAAAAAAAAACTAATATATCAATCAATATACATAACAAAATTTATAAGAAATCACATTACTTTTTTTCTTGTCAACCCCAAACCCAATTCACACTCTTTACTTAATTATTCATGAATCAGGAATAATAGTGCTTTGTAACGTATGAAAACCACTTTTTTTTCATCCTATATAGTAATATGAAGATAATATAGTGGTTAATCATCCACATGTTAATTGCCCGAAAAAAAAAAAGCTTCTATTTGTTATTTTAGTTGTGGTTTAGTTTTTTATTTTCGTGGGAAAAAAACATAGGAAAAAAAAGAAAGACACTTTGAATTTCATTGGGTTGCAAGACAAGGTAGGGATATTAAGAGGATTTTTTTTTTCTTTCATTTGCGGTCACAACTGAATATTATTATCATGAATAAATAAAAGAGCACAAGTGTAAATATAGTTAAGTTAGCAACAAGAAAAGGAAATTGCCTAATACATGAATCCAAACTACCTAGAAAAGAAAAGCTTTAGGAACGAGAAAACACAGGACAAGCATTATATATATATATATATATATAGGTAACAAACAAAACCAAGAAAATTAGATTCGATTCCACTAGCACTGTATAGGCTATTCCAATTCCAACACGATCCATCACTATCAGATTCAGCACTTACTATATAAGGATTGAGAGGCAAATGGGAGAGGACGTTCAAAAACCCAACTTTCAGGTCAGGCCTATCTCAACATTAAAATTTCTCTTGGCAAAGGATTAGATTATAAGAAATGTATAAAACCAAAGAAAAATAAAAACAGAAGAAGAAGAAGGCGGTATTAAGAGCCTACTCCTAAATTACATAGAAATACAAAGCTGCCTTAATTAATTTTTACAATGAATATGGATGGATGGTAAGACATTTGAATTGATTTTGGACTGTTTATATGTAATAAAATAAATAAAAAGAATGTCGTCCAAAATATAAAATAAGAATAAAAATAGGAAAGAATTAACATGGTTGTGCGATTGAAAAAGGCATGAGAATAATAATTGGAGGACATCAAATCCCATAGCCCCTGGCATCCGCACATGCATTGATCCCACCGCTTCTCTCCGCTCAACATTAATTAATTAATTAATTAATTAAAATAAATAAAAAACAATAAAATCATCCGTGAATTCACCTGTGATCTGTAGGGATAGCTATAGGGCTATGATTATCAGGTGCAAGAGGCGCCGCTAGAGAATGCCTAATACTCCTATTGTTTTGAAGAAAAAAATGTTTGATCAATGAAACGATTATAGATCAAACCATTTAACATTGATTTTAATCAAAAATTAATTTTAATCTTAAATAAAAATTTGTCATTTTACAACAAAGAGTTCTGATATTTATTAGATTCTACTCAAATTCATTTTATGTATATATATTTATTTTAATTTTACATCTTTTAAATCTAATCACCAATGTCAATGATCAATAATATCAATTATCAATCTATATAAAATATAAAATTTATAGCAAATTTTCTTTTTTTCTTTTAGGTTCCATGCAATAGCCTACATAATTTTATAATATATATAATTCTAAAATAGTGGATATACTTATTTTCATACGTTTTAAAAAAAAAATTATTCATTTTAATTTAACTACATTGAAACATTAAATTGTAAAAACTTTTTTAATGTTAACTAGACATGTTTCCTTGTTATGCATTGTGTAGAGTAAGATATGTATCTATATGCAGATGTATGATGAAGCATATAATTTGTTGGGACAGCTGCAGCTCCACCGGCTCAGTGCAGTGGTTAACAGCACTGTGGAAATTTAGCCTGCTTCAGTGGTTGCCAACTCCACCAGGTAACTACCCCAACTGCAACCAATCTTATGATTGCTAATTTTAGAGCATTGCCATTGAGAGAGAAAGAGGAACCCTTCAAATGTTTATTTATGTACTCCCTCACTGTTTTTTCTAGATTGCTTCCTTACCAAAAAATATTTAACACCAATCTTATGTTGGATTCATTCTCATGCTAGTCACAAACATAAACATAAATGGGTAAATTTCATTTCACCAAAATTCCTTCCTTTTTCACGTGAAAGGACTTATTTCCAACACGGGTACACTAAATTGTTATTCTCTACAATGAATAGTCAAAAAACAACTGGATCAAGTCCATGGATCGTTCCAGCCTTTGGGCCCCTCCCTTTTGATGAAGTCAATACTAGCGTTTGCAACTTCCTCAACTCTGTTAGACAGTGAATGTGTCCCATTTTCAATCTCCACTTTCTCCGCGCCTCCCATTGCTTTGCATAATCTGCACGTGTACCGGATCACCATCATATCCCAATTCCTCTCCATTCTCTATCTTCAAAGTTATTGCATCAACAACAACACGATGATCAGAAAATTGAAACCAGATAGGAGGAGAGTAGAAATCTCACCGCTCCACCAGTAGTTTCTTATCAACAGTCTGGCACATTCTCATCTGACATTGAAAATATAATCTGCAAAAGGCAGTGACATCTCAAAATGACAACTTTTCACTTCTCAACATAACAATTCAGGTAGTTTTCTTAATTATCGTCTCTTTCAAAAATCAGTACGAGATTTCCCCTCGTTATACAAGCACTGAGCCAAGGACTCCAGGCAGCATCATTTTACTAAGAAGGAAACATCAATGGTGCTATTTTCAAAGTGTCATTCAGGCCCATAATGAGGAGCACTATATATGAGTCTGTAAGGAAAATTCTTAACCTTCTATTTATGCATCTCGGAGTTGTCAACTGAAAACTCAGAAGAAAATTGTCGTACCCATTCTATTTTAACTTAAAAAATCTAGCAAGTGACAGGATTGCAGCAAATGCCTTCATCCGAAGTTCCATTTAAAATCAAAGGCTGTGTATGATTTTTGGATCTTATGAACCCAAACCAAAAAGGATTGTATGTCACAATGAGATAATCCTTGCCTGGCACTGCGTGCAAGACATGTGCCCAAGTCTGATCTTCAATTGCTCATCACTCAGGTCAGAGCTGAACAGGTCATCATCTCCATTATGTGAACAGAGAGAGTTATACCTGCAAAAATAATGGAATGATAGCATGACAATTCCCTGACCTTTTTCCCTATTATCGGGTAGCCACAATGAAGTGTAAGTAATATTACCAACTATATTGGGACAAGAGAAACTGAGGGAGAGGGGGATGAGGAAGGAAGAAGAGAGAGAGAAAGAGTTCCTGAGTTCTTGGAAACAAGAGTTTACTAAATTGGAAACCAGGCAGTTGTCTTATCTTTACCTGAATTCTAAATTTCTTGTGCTGCTCAATTTACAAGTATTAAGCCAATAACTAAAACTCTTGTACAGAATTACACAAAGTATGCTTTGGAAGCCTGTCCTCAAACAAATTTAGCAGTAGAGAAATATCTTTCAGGTGCAAAGACGCTTTAGCAACTGACACCCACACCCAAAGATGTGAGTCAAAAGGACTCTCAAAAATTAAGAGCCTGTTTGACAACTGTTTTCAAAATAATTTTTTTATTTTCGAAAATAAAAAAATAAAAAAATAAAAAAAATTATTTGGTAAATCTGTTTTTCATAAAATGTTCTGGAAAACAGAAAAACAAAAGAATAGAAAACTCAGAATATCTTTAAGGTGTTTTGTAATTTTTGTTCTAGAAAACACAAGAAAAAGTGAAAAATACCAACTTCATTAGTGATAAAGTTATAAATTTTAAATAATTCATTTAACACTTACTAGTTATGATTTTGGTAACAACTATTCAAACAGATTTTTTTATTTTCTTGTTTCCAAAACTTGTTCTCAAAAACAATTTTAAAAAACTATTTTGAGAACAATAAAACAGAAAACGCTGTCAAACAGACTCTAAATTACTTTTATCCATCACATAAATCAGAAATGACTAAATTAAAATATAAATTATTCAAACCTGTAAAATAAGAGGCAATTCCAAATTATAATTTGATATGTCTTACATTAACGCCATGCACTGCTAATTAAAGAGCAAAAGCAGATGTTTTGTATTTGAATACTGCCCATGAATTTCCAACGAAAATTTTGCGGCATGCAACTTTAGAAAACCAATACAGAAATCATATAGCCGATCAGCCCAGTTACAATTGAAGCTTATTTCAATAATTATTCTGCTGCCACCATACAAACACAAACTCACCTGTAGGCAGTTATTGGGCTATTAGGATCTACATCCCTGGCATGAACTCTGAACTTCAGCCTTTGCTTATCATTTTAGCAGCCAATTCAGTCATAGAAGCAGTCTGAGGAAGAGTTGCTTGACATTCCCTGTCACTGAGTGGAGCCTGAATGTTCGAATGGGCATAGTAAAGAAAGCTTCCAGTGAGAGAACAGAACTAATAGCATGCTATTGCCGTAGAACAGACTAAACCATAAAACTACTAAAGCCTGTAAGGACATTAGTAGTAACGGAACCACATTTATAAGCATGTGAATAGAAACTTGTATGGACAAACAAATTGCCTTATTATACCATGTTAACTATTCTCCAAAAGGAGGCCCATTAGCCCTGGATGAATTATTGTCTTAACTGGAAAGAGAATATAGAAATTACTGCATGGAAAAATTGGTAATTTGCAAAAAATGAGAACTCTGACATATCATCCTAACTGTGTTTTAGTTGACGTCATAATGTGCAATGAAGAAACCTGAAGTTCCAAAAAGTACTCTTAATTAAACTCTTTCAGGAACTTCTCTTTGTTGTTTAAGATACAGGTATTGATATCAATACAAAGACTCTTCATACTTCTCTAACTCTTTGCTTAATCTAAAAATTCTAAGAAATTTTTTTTTTTTCAGAACAGAAAATGCAATCTCTTATCAATATACTTTTCAGGATAGCAACCAGAATCAGGTGAACTGACCTTCTTATACAAAAACTGGACAATATTTGAAGATTGAGCCTTTGATTTTGAACTGTCAAAATTTGCTCATAATTATAATGCATTGAGATCAGGCCTCCAATTCAGGGAAGACATGCAGAAGAATGAAACTCGATAAAGAAAGTTCAGACAGGATCTATTATTAACAAGCGAATACCTGAAAGATAGCAGCACGAACAGCTCGGGTGCAAGCGACATTTGTAATCATGTAATGAATAATATCCTGGATATGTTCAAACAGTAGGAAAGATCAATTCACCTGCTCAGCAAATGCCAATTGCAAGTAAGAAAATGGAACAAAGTCTGGTTCAGGATTTAAAAGCAATAATCAATGACCTGACAGCCAGTACTATGTCCAAGCAGTGCCACGCCTTCAGAATCTTCTTTGTCAATTAAATGATTAATTAGCTAATCCAACTCCTTAGCATCCTTCAATATGAATTCAACTAGACATTTTAGAACCAAAGCATCATGGCTCAAGATATTAATCCATCAATCAGATGAAAATGTTCGTGTTGTTCTTTCAATTGAATGCTAATGGCATTTAGATAAGGATTTGCTCCAAATATTTTTCTCACAATGAACATTATAATAATAAATAGAATAGATAAGGCTGATTATTTTGGCCAGAATGTAACACTCATTACAACAGAGAAAGTGGGGATAAAGATTAAATTGTTTACTTGGTGCAAGCTGGAGGTGCCATATCCACTATATGAAGATGACATAAGAAACTGGACTAGAGACCAATTCTCACGGTCCAGAGCAACTGCCAAAGGTTCCAAGTATCTGCAGCAAGTGAAGATGACGGATGTCAAAAAGATAATACATAGGTTCACATCTAAGGCGTGTACTCAAAATCGTGGATCTTATACAAATTGATTAAAGATGTTAAGAGTCAAACAGTACAGAAGATGTAAACACACAAACAGTACAGAAGATGTAAACACATTGTCATCTACAGAAACTCTGGGAAATAAAAGAAGTGTTTGGAATTGGATGAAATTAGATAATATCAAACCTACACAGTAGCAAGAAAACCACTGGTTAATCCACCAATAAAAATGACTAGCCGTTTGTGGTCACCAGTCCTAAATGCAACCTGAAACAATCAAATAGCAGTGCACCAAAACAGAAAGTGTCAAAAAGGAAAACAGATGAGGAAAATTTGAAAGGAGAAAAGATATTAGTGGAGAACGAATTATAAAATCCAAAAAATTTGAAATGCAGATTCCATAGTTTTCAGAAGAATTATTAAAAAAAATGAAGAGGATTTTTTTTTCCTACAAGAAAATCACGCCTTATCTTTCTGCAGGAACTTCTAAAGTAGTTCAAACATAAAGATGACTCCCAGGTAAAAAGATGACGTGTCTTGTGAAAAAGAGCACCGCTACAATTAAAAATAAAAATGAAAATAAAAGAAAAACCGATAATCCCCATTGAATTCAAATTTCAAACATACAAATACAAGTGGTCAAGAACAAATGAATTGTTCCTCCAAAAACAAATACCAAAGACGCATGAAGTGAAATCAATATAATATATATACTAAAATCTTTGGAAGCTGCACTACTCAAATTATGAATAGTGCAATTTTTTTTCACAAATATTGTATTTTAAGCTCCATGCAAAGCATGGGACCTATGTCCAGTTTAAATAAATAACATAGTACAATGAATTGCATAATTTAATTTCTCAAATTGCCTTTATACAATGAAATTTTTTGTTTGTTATTCTTTATAAATATATAAGATTACAATTACAATTTGTTAGGTAAAAATTATTCACCGTTTTTAAATTCAAAGTCTCCAATAGAGAAAATTAAAAATCCTCAGGCTATAAAGAGATTGGAAGGATAGCTTGATATAGTTGAGAGATCAGTGGATGACTCTATATAGTAAAAAGAATGTAAGTGATGAGAAAGATATCAATGATAAATATTATTAGATATATATGTGTTTTAATAAGATTTGAGATAATTTTGTAAATATAATATAAACCCCAACTCATTCCATCTGTGACCCCCCAATTTGAGGAGACAATAAAAATTGGGTTTTGGATGGCTAACAAGGGCTTGAGAGGCCATCTCTTACCATTCCATTCCCTTATAAAAAATCTACCATCGAGAAAAAAACTCCCAAAGATATGGTAAAACCGATGCATGATGGTAATTCTCAATAAATAAGGTTTCCAGCCTTTGTAGACAAATGCGTTAGCTCAAGGAACTAAATCAAGGGAAATTCATCATATTGAAATGTGCAAGACCAAATAAAAGAAGATAAAAACTCATCATATTTTAAAAAATTAACATACAAATTCTGTATATTTTCCTGTTACCAAAGTTCTAACATTTAAGACCAAGCACATATGCATTCTTAAACCAGTTAAACCAAAGGATACGATTGATATGGTAAGTTTACTATGTTCACTGTTTGTGAATATAACTATATTTTAAAAAATAAATAAATAAACATTCAGAAGTTAATGCATTACTATCCCCTCTTCATCCGTGCAAACAATATAGTACAATGCAAATTATTATTTTTTTTAAAAATGTGAATTAAAGAAGACTGACAAACCTGGATAGGATTTGGTCCATACTTAAATAGAACCCCTTGGAATTGATGTTTTCGAACAACGGGGCCTACGTTATCAGCCGTAGAGACGGTGGCGGATCAGTGTTAAAGCTTCCTGACTTGTTGGAACGGCTGAGAACAATTCCGGAGAACCAGGCCTTGGGGGACGAAGACGGAGAAGATGAATAAGACAAGGTGGAGGAACAGGTCGCAGATGATACAGAAGGATCCATTTCAGTATAGTCTCTACTTGATCACTGACAGAGTCATTTCCAGGAATCTAGTTCTCGTTCTCGACGATACGAAGATCGTAGACACCGATGAAATAATCTTTGGCCTCGCCACGTCGTCCATGTTCGAATCCCATCTGGTTGTGGGACCCAGGGGCTTATTTGAAGATCCAACGAAACTCCATTTGGTATAGGATTAATCTTGGATTGGATCCATATTAGTTCTTGGGCCTCGGCAAATCAATATGGGCCATTCATGTCATCTTAGTATTTTAGGCCCTAAAGGCAGAATGATTTTGGGCATGATAGGCTCTAATTTCTTGGTTTTGGATGATGAATTAGGTTATTTTTATGATTTAGGTAAGTATGAAATAAAAAAATGTCTTTTATATTTCCAAATAAAAGATAATAAAAAATACAACTACTAAGTAATGATGAGAAGAGTTCTTGGCCAAAAGAAAAAAAAAATATATATATATATATATGAGAAGAGTTCATAAACGTAATTAAATAATTTGATTATTTTGTAAGAGAGAGATAAATCCAAATTGAGTGGGATTGAAGACCTACCTTTTGATTTCCTTCAAAACACGCACTACATGCTGCCTTTATACTTTCACATATGTCAAAAGCATAATCAAGCACGAGAGAAATAAAATTGACATCAATTTATTACTAATCAATAAAAGCCTAGGCTCTCTGTATGACAGCATCGAAACCTATAAAAGAAGAGGGATGCGAGTGGGTCAGTGGGCCAATGCCAGAATGCTGAATTTTGTCTTTTAATTTTGAGGCCGGCTAAAGAATCAGACTTGTGAAAATCCTGATTCGATTAATTAGATAGTTCGTCAGGAGGGAACTGGCAAATTAAGAAAAAAATATCAGTAGTTAATTATGGTCAGCTATTTGTGATTAGATATCAGAGAAAATTTATGCGTCACAAACCCACGCTTGCCTTGCATGCCTAAACAAAAAAAAAAGAAGCTGAAACTAATAACACTAAACACAGAGACTTAATTAATTATATAGGGATGTATAAATAAAATTATGTCACCAACCCACGTTTGCAGGCCAAAAACAAAATGGATAAAAAGCTTATGAGTTGACTAAAACAAAGGGTTACATTGCAGATGGCTAGCTATTGTATCATGAAGTGGACGAAAATATGAATGAGGCCTACAAGCTAAGCCTTAGTTTTCATAATGAGAATGAGAGAATTTCGTCGCTTACCACAATACCAATCCCACCACCACCCCATAAACGATAATGTTTCCAACAAATTAAATTAACCCACCTCTACAAAAACTCTTTTGATCAATCAACCCAATTGATTTGCCAACATGAAGTCAGCATTACAATTCTTAGCAACTTTAGATCCTACCCTACCACACTTGAGGCTTGGGAACATGTCACCCTCAAGTCTCCTGTTTATTAACTTTAAATCCTACCCTACGCACGACAACCTCGTCCCAACAAGAGCCATCCGTAACTTTACCTTAATTGTCTTGTTTTTTTCTTTTTTTTAAAATACTATTAAGTCTATCATAAGTTATGAAACATAAATGCTTAAAAAAAAAATTAAGAATAGCAGTTCTGCCAAATATTCTTGCAATCAATGTCAAAGTCACATGGTAATAAAATGATCAGAAATGTGCGTATCCTTCAAATTTTGTGAATTTTTATGCGTATGATATCAAGTTTTAATTTAATATCGTTTTCATCTCTTAAAATTCTAATTAAACCCACCTTATGAAGATATGCATCTAACTTTTTCTGATCTGATTTTCTAGAGAGTGCATTTAAATAGAGATCAATATAGAAAGAAAATAATACACTATATCAAAAATAGCTTTCCTTAAGGTTATTTTCTCTATTTCTTTGCGATTTTTAACTGCAAAGAATTTTAACGTCAAGAAAATTTCGTTTGCAATTCATAACCCTAAGCAAAAGTATACTTTCAAATGAAAGTCATTATTTTTTTTTTTTAAAAAAAGGACCATTGGTTGGTGGTTCTTGTGTAGAAAGGTACTTATTTATTTAAAAAAGAAAGAAAAAACTAAACAAAATGAGATTGGTATATTATCAAAATTTAAGCAATTACTACTAATTCAGAGTTTAATTTAAAACAAAACAAAACTCAATGACATGAACAATTTGAAACTTTTCAAGTCAACTATGCAGTTACAGGTAGAAAAAAGAAAACCAAAGGTAGAATATGCAAATGCCTCCTAATGAATCCAAAAATTTGTACAAACAATTAAGAGCTGAAAATAATAGAGAATTTTATGATTGATTAAAGTAAGTTGTTTAGTTCTGTAGTGGGTTTGAAGCGTTCGATGGTTGCCTTAATCTGTGAAGCTGATCAATCTAGTGATCCTCATGGATATGAGTAGCCCAATCGGGATCAATTCCACTAAAGGAGACACCGCGCATCACCTTCCTCACTCTCATGGCGTTCTCTCCCGACAATGACGCATTCCTTCGGGTCTTGTCCTCTCTGACTGCCCTCCGAATTGCCAACTCAATAGCCCCTCTCGCCCTCTCTTCTTCCTCATCCTCGCCGCTCATCTACTCTGTGTGCCATTGTTTAGAACCAAGGATGACATCCCATCCTCTATTTGAGATCAGTTGGTAGTATTCCGTCACTTCATGGAGATTGGTGTCCGAATAGCTATCACTAGTGTCACCTGCATTTTAGGAAAAAAAAAAAGACTTCATTTGCAAAGGCGCAATCAAAGAGATTGGCATATTGCCTTGGCTTCATGTTTGCCTGCCATAATCATCTCCATCGAGTACCACCTAGCTCCAGATCTGAGAATAGAAAAAAAAAAAAAAGGATAGGAGTAAGAGAGAAAGAGAGAGAACGAAGATTTGAGAATAGAAAAGAAGAAGAAGGAAGAAAGTGAGAAAGAGAGAACAAATATATGAGAATAGGAAAAAAAAAATAAAAGGAAGGACAAGAGTAAGAGAGAGAACAAGATCTAAGAATAAGAAAAAAAAAGAAGGACAAGAGTAATTCGTGATGTAAGAGAGTGAAAGGAAGTGAAAATGAAAGAAAGAGAATAGAAAGAAAAAAAAAGCAAGGAATAGGTAAATGAGTAATAATATTCATTGATTTCTATTTTATCAAGAGTGAGGAATGATGGACCGTGTGATGTGTTTATTATAAAATAAAATATTATATTTTCTTTTGTAGTTTTAAAAATAACCACAAAGGAAAGCTTAGTTTTTTTTAATTATACTTTTGTTTGTGTTTCCTTTGCAATTATAAAAATAATTATAAAGAAAAGTGAAGTAAAGACTTTTTTTTGTGATTGTTTAAAGAATCACAAAGGAAAATTTTCCTTTGAGTTTCTTTTAACAACCGCAAAAGAAACATTTTCTGTATCTCCACCCTATTTTTCTTATTATTTGCCTTTATAATCACAATGGAATATGTGCCAAGAAAAGTTATTTCTAGCGTAGTGATATAAGTATAATTATGAGATGTAAATCCTATATATGCAAATAGTTTATATTCTATCTATGTTATTTTATCTTTCCAAATACAATTAAGAATGCACAATTTAAGCTTGTACTATCTCTAGAACCCTTAGTTTAACTACATATATATTCCCTCCATCTTATATTATAAGATAATAAGTAAGATTTTTTTTTGTAATATGATAAGGTAACATGATTTTATTTATCAATTTTGTTTCTCATTAATATAATGTCTAATATTATAAATTGTGTTGATTAATGATGTTTAATCGGGATAAAATAGGAAATTTTTTATTTTTTTTAGGAATTTAAGAATGTTATGCACTTTTCCTAATATGCATAAAATCTCACTTGTTACCTTATAATATAGGATAAATAGAGTATATAGTTATAATTAGAGCTACTATATACTCTCTTCGATTCTATTTATAAGATGTTATTCAAAATATTTATTTGATCATGCATATTTATAAGGTGTTGTGGCACTTTTTAATTTAAATTTTCTCTATTATCGTTCCTTTAATGATTTATTATCTGATAAATTATTCCAATTTTTAATTAGTAGGGGTAAAATTGAAAACTTATGCTAATTTTTCATAATTTTAAGAGTATAACTAAGTATAACAAACTCTTCTTAATACTTATGCATTGGATAATAACACCTTATAAATAGGAACAGGAAATATACTTTATTGATTTAACACGAATACCTATATAAATGACTAATCAGACAATCATAATGGTGAATCACGGATGGATCAATTATCCTCTTAAAAATTGAGCTGTAATAGTTACAAAATAAAATAAGAGATGAAAGACACACAATAAATAGAAGGTGGAAGATTAAGCTGTTCCATTAGAAGTAATATAATGCATTAATTCTAATAGGAGGTAGCGCACGAGTTTTGGTCAAAATGAGTGATATATATATATACCAGCAGCGAACAACACTTGTGGACCTCATCAAACTCTGTTCTAATTAAATCCTTTGTTGTGGCAATCTATCTATGTTTTAAATTATATATACCTAAATTAAAGGGAGGACGCAGAGACCTACCTCTCTCACGAACTTCAGTACCAGTATAATTAAGGCTTAGAAAAGAAGAAAGACAACATTTTTAAAGTTCTTTAACGTTAGTGCAGAGGACAATCTTAAGGTGCTAGGTTGCTATTGTTTTAAAAAATTAATTATTATAAGACCATCCAAGTCCAAACCAAAGCTATAATATTTCTTCAGTCTAAAATATAAGTTTTATTTAACTAATTATATAGAAACTAAAAGAGGTAATTTTAATTATTAAATCTATAAAAAAATACATTATTTTTCAATAGTATATCTATTTAATACATTTTATTTAAAGTCCATTATCTTTTCTATATTTAATTATAGATAAGAACAAAATAGGAAAAAGAATATTTAATGCTTTAGAAATAACCAAATGAGACTTATATTTTATATCAAAATAAACTTTTGGAATAGGATTTATATTTTGGATTGAATGGAATATATGTTAATTTGTCAACATTAAGATCCAACGAGGTGACAAAAAGTGATTTAATTTTTATAAGAAGAAAACAACTTAGGGCCCGTTTGGTTCTCCGTTTTGTAAAATTAAGTTAAGATAAATGAAGTTTGTAAAAATGAAGTTTAGATAAAGTAAGTTTGTTGGAAGTTGTTATGTTTGGATATTCATTTTGTAAAAGTAAATTTGACAAAAAATCTATTTGGATGATAGGGGTTAAAAGTACTTTTAGATATATAATATAGAGTAAATTTGGTTCTCCTTTTTCAAAACCTACATTTTGTTAAAGGAAAAGTAATTTTTCCTCTCCTTTTCCAAAACCACAGTTTAACCCACTTTTCATTTTTCAAAAAGTCAGTTTGCATTTCATCTGTGTTTGGGCAAACACATCTTTTAGAAAACCATGGTTACGTTTGTAAAACGTGGAACCAAACATGCACTTAATTGAGAAATGCCATTAATATTATATATATTGAATATATCACTAGAGATCTGACCATTTCGACTAATCTATTAATTTGAGTCAGTGGTTTCACACACGCACGCGCGTTATAGATCAGGACTTTGGAACACAACCCCCTCCCAAGTATTCTCTCCTACAGGTTGTTTAACATATATATCAGCTTGGACTTCGAATTTTGGCAAGGTTCACTTGGGAAGTAATATCCAGCAACTTATTAATCATGTCTTTAAGTATTAATTAAGATTTCTTTGCATTTTGGAGTTGATGAACAAAAATTGAAACAAGATTATTTATGCTTTTGTAGCAAATGTAATATATATGTGCTTAGTTTGCCTTGCGTACCATAATATCATTGAGGTTCATTTAGATTTCTATGGTTTAATAGATTTTATTCCCTTTTTTCTCGGGCCCATTTGCTCACTTGCAGAGATATAGCAATGTAAATGAATGTAATAATTAGAGTTTCAAATTACTGATTTAATTAGAGAAAAACAATTTACAGGGTGCACTATAAAGCACATATAGAATAAATCACTGGAGATGTCAAAATCAACAGTATATATTTTTTTTATAAAGTAAGAACACTTGCTAATCAAATAGTATATATGAATTTGTCCAACAACCTCTTTTTAATGCCAATTATTCAATGACACTTTATCTTCTGAGATGCAACATGCATCTCTGCTTTAGAGAAGTAAAAAAATTTATTCTTCTAAAATCTCAAGTTTATTGAAGTTGTGTATGTGTGTATGGGGGGAGAGAGAGAGACTTGAATATACTCAATGAATAACATAGATACATACAGAAAAATTTACATGCATATTTTCAACATGACAAATTGAATAAATGTTCTTTAACTATTTAATATTTACACATAAGATTTGAATTATAGACTTTTATCAACACTACGTACACTTTATTTTTACCATTTACCATTTGAACTAACTTCGCATGGCTGCCATTTTACAAAATCATAATATTAATTAATAATGAGTGAATGCAGCAAAAAGAAAAAAATGAATGTCATATTTCAAAATTAAGTCACTTGGCTCACCACGTCACCTAACTAAGCAGCTATTTAGCTTAATTAATCAATAATATACAGATGACTGCCATAATTTCCTTGAATATGAAATTATGACTTTAGGTTATATATAAAATGCATGTATGGACATACATACATACATACCGGAACTAGCTTCATCACCTGCGCAAAAACTATTCTCACTCATTAATGTATACTTCCTCTGATTCATATTCTAAGACACTTTGTATGATAAGTTTTTGGTCCAAAATATAAGGTATTTGATATTTTTCTTTCTATTTTACCCATAACTTTAATGTTTCATCTCTCATCATTTATAGTCCTACAATGATAATAAAATGAGATATTTAATGAGGGTGAAATAGAAAATATAGATATTTTTTACATTAATTTTAGTTGAAAAATAATTTTCTTAATATGTATGTAATTGATATAAAATATCTTATAATGTGGATCGAATGGAGAATAACTTAAGACCTAACCCTTTCGTACATGACCATAGCATTGACAACCATATAAAAATACACATCAAATTCGGAAGATTCTTATCATAGTCGTACTCTTCCAATTTAATTTTTTTTCCTTTTTCTAACGACACTAAACCAGACAACTAGGCAATAAAACACAAGGAATCTGCACAATTTGGCATTAAAAAGATCCTTAAACACAAATTAATGTTCTGTTCTCACCGTGTTTCTAGAGAGTTCTAATTTTTATATTGTTAAAAACCGGGTTCTGCAACTTTCGTGTGATAGTTGAATATATATATATATATATATATATATTTATGGACCATAGGCAGACACACAAATGGAAGCAGCTGAAATGGAACTCTAGCCAGGATGAATGCACTGAAACAATTGTGCGGTCGTTAGGAATCAAAGGAAAGTGGCTCAAATCAAGAAGCGACCCTTCAATTAATTATTAATGTGTGATTATGCCATCCTATATACTCCCTCCAATCCAAAATATAAGGGATTATCTAGAATCTTTCTTTGGTCCAAAATATAAGGTGTTATGTAATATTTAGTAGTAATTTACCTTTTTTGCCCCTATTCATTAATGACTAGTCTCGTAATTTGTAATGAAAAAGAGTGGAAACAACTTTAATTATTGGTAATTAATAAGGGTAAAAATGGGATGTTGAGTTTTTTTTGAGAAATTTAAGAGTGTAACCACCTTTTCTTAATATGCGTAAGTAGTTGAAAATCCCTTATATTTTGAACCGGAGGGAATATAAAAGGCATTAATTAATATTAATCACATACTCCCTCTGGTCCTATATATAAGACCATTTTAACCGAATCACGTGAATTAAGAAAAGAAGTTAAAACTAATTAACTACCTTGATTTCTCCGAAAATTTCAACATTTTTCCAAAACTAGCCTTATTTAATCTCTCTTTTTTTCTCTTTAAATGCATTAAATAGGGGTATTTTTTTGGAAATGCATAATAAATACCACCTCGTAAACTGTAAAGGATCTTATATTTAGTACCAAGGCAAAAGGTCCTATATATAGGACCGGAGGGAGTATTATTTATATATATATATAATGGGTTTCTGCACGGGGTTGGTCCTGCTTGGTTATTGTAAATGCGCCTTTCAGTTCCAACTATGTTTGGATGCTGAGAAACTGTTGATTCCTTTGATAGACACACACGCGCACGCGCACACACACACATATACATATATGGCAGTCATCAATATGGTTCTTACTAAAGTCGAAAGGACGAGGGTTTATAGTGGATTTTGATTTGATTTTGATGGAAACGAAAGGGTGAAAAGGTTTTAATCATCATGATTTAATAATAATGTTATGCACACAAAATCATATAATTGTGAATGATTTGTTTTTGAAGTGAATTATCTAGTCGATCACTTAAGCCGTTTCTTATTAGATAAAAGCTGTCTGGACAATAATCTGCTCTAAGTGTTTTTTCTCTTTTTGTGCATTAAGGACTATATATGGAGTTATAATTATTACCACTCTTGCAAGAACTTGGATTAATTATAGATATATTCATAATTTTATGTGGTGCAAGTTAACTGCAAATCTCTTCTTCTCTCTCTCTGCGCATGCACGTGCAGTAGTACTAGATATTGATGAGAAGAACTCGTCCCCATATAATTATCACTCTACTGAAAACAAAAAGCATCTAAGTCGTCTGGGAATGTCAAAGCTAATTATATATTTCATAAGGAAATGATTGGTTGCTGCTAGTCTTAACAAGTTTGAATACTCACAGCAGCTGAGAAAGCGATATTCAAAGAGTAGGTTTTTGGCTTAAAGATCGATCAGTGCTGTGTTATATATATATATATATATATATATATGACTGATTATTCATTAAACTTGATTTAATAAGTTTCTAATTAGCCAATTCAACTTTGACCTGATATCAAAATTAATTCCTATACTTCTTATGAAATGCCTCAAATTCATTATACATCAAATCAGAATAGAAAAAGCCAAAAGAATGTAAAATATATATGTGAAAAAAAAGTGACTGAGGTGTCCTTTATATGTGTATGAATATATCTTGTCACTGTACATAGTGCGGCTACCATTTTGAATATGATATATATATAGAAGGAGAGCAATTTCTTGCAAATTCCAAAGGCACACTAAAGCTAGCCCCACCACCACCATCAGTTATATAAGAAAACAATTCAGCTCTTTTTATGTAATTAAGACAGTACCATCTGCTTTCGACTTAATTGTCACCTGCCTTTGACAACTATATATATATATATATTAGCACAATCTTTAGCATAAAGCTAATAAACAAGGTGGTACTCTTCAGATAATGTAAATTATTCTGTCCCTAATGATTATTATAGAATGGTATCATGACCAACTCATTCAATTTTAGTGCTTTGCTTTTGTTATTTGCAGTGATAGAATAAACTTAAATTATGCAGGAACTGTCGTTTATCAGGCTTAAGTGCCGATTAAGCTCTGACAAGTCTGGAAGAGTTAGATTTTTATCTAAATAAAACAAAATTAGGTGGAAAATGTCCTTTGCTAGTTTAAGTGCTCCATTAAGAGTAGAAAAGGCTATGCAATTTGCCAATATAAGTATGTATATATGAGTGTGTGAAAACTAAGTATGCTCTATAATATACATAGCTACTAATTAATTTCCTTTCATTAATCATTCATCATATCTTTATAATAAAATATAATTCAATTACAGTACACTGGGCGTTAGAAAAAGAACCAAACTGATTAAGACCAGCAAGCCAGTGGTCTAATTATGGTCGTGTATACAATAACATGAACACCAGCAAGTGATAATTAATTAATTATATATATAGCCTTAAATAGTGAATAGGCTAAAGTCAAAGCAAGAGGTTTCAAGGCAAACCATGATGACGATAGTGATTAACCTAAATATAATTGATGCTACCCATTGATTGCTCTTTAAATAATTAAACAAAGTATATATTACTTTGTTGTTAAATTAGGGTTCATATATATCGAACTCTCAGCCTAATTTTATGATTTTTATCTAAATTAATTAACAAAATTAAAATTCAAGTGGGGATAACAAGACCTACAGTTAACATATTGAAACTATATTAAAAACAAAGTTGAATGAATTAGCGTGCGAAGAATAAAGGGAAAGGAAAGGTTCTGTGGAGCTGGTAAGATCAATCAAAATCAATGGGGTCATGTCCTCATAAAATTGGCTTTAGACTCTATAGGAAGATACTAATGAATCTTTCATTTTATCTTTTTTATTTTCCTTCACTCTCTTTCCCTTCTGTTATAGAGAAGAAAACCATGTTATATATACCAGTTTATAAATTCTTTCCACTTTAATGCTAGCTAGTGTGATTCTTGCATTATAGCCTACGAAAAACATGCTCATGTTAAAACCTCATTGGTTCAAATACAATAAAATAATAAAACGAATAGACATTTACCACGAATATTCGTGTATTTAGATGTGTGTGTGTGTCTTAATTTTTCACTAACTATATATGTCCATTTTCAATATATTTTAAATAAGAATCACAGAAACAAAGAAGAGACATCTGATTCCGGCATTGAAAACTGATTAGCTTTTCATTTCCTTTTTATAAATCAAGAACCAGAATGAGTTCCATAACTTCCAATAACAGAAGTTGAGCATACAAGTTCAACAAAGAGGTCCTTTTTCAGTAATTAATTAAAAAATACAGCAGTACTATGAAAGAAACTGAATTACTTTCAACCTAAGGCTAGTTATCTCTCAGTCTTCAGAAAAGCAAGAATACATGCCATTTGAGTGGTGGAAACAAAAAATAAACAAAGAGGAGATATCGAGCAAGATTGTTGAAATCATAACGGCTACTGATCATAAATGTAACAAGATGAAAAATAATATTAATGAACAACATTACTTTCATTTACTTCCTCTGGTTTATAAAAATTATCTATTTAGGGATTTTTAAAAAAATTTATAATATCTATCACTTTAACATTTCAATTAAGTATTAATTATTTATTTTACTATTTTACCCTTCATTAATATTCCCTCTATTCTCTATTATAAGTCATATTTTAGAAGAATTTAAGTATGTAAAATATAAGTCACTTTGTAAGTATTAAATATTCATTATCATGTTTATCCCTAATTAAATAATTTTGATGGAGAGAAATTAAGAAAGATATAGAAGGAGTACCAAATGTACCATTTTAGACAATATTTAAATTAAGTATATTTTGATAAATTATTATTAAAATTTAATCATTTCGATCCAAATTATAAAGTGCATCCCACCATTTGTACGCATCTTAAGAAAAAATTATTACATTGGTAAACTTTTTAAAATAAGCCATAAATCCCAAACATACCCCTCTTAATTAGAAGGATGTAAACATGAGAGAGTCTCAATAATTAATATTTGAAATAAATCAACCAATCAATTTAATTCTTTATATGATTGTGGGAGGGGCAAAAAAAAAAATCAGTGCATAGCACCTTATATTATAGACCAACAAAATGGGCTACACAGCATCTTATAATATAAATCAAAAGGACTATAATATTTTAAATTATTTAATAACTTTCTTAGTCTGTATAAAAAAAATAATTTTTATGGACCAAAGGAAATAATTTGGTAGATGAAGTGCTACACTTTAGTTTAATTAAAAACAAGTGAAATTGGGTCAAGTATTGAGGAATTATTTCCTTTAATTCATCTATAGGTTAGGTTTAAATTCCTTTAAACCCATTCAAAATCTCATTTTGTGGGCATTTCTTCTCAAGATAATCTCCTAACACCTTAATTAGTTGTAGTTGGATAAAATTATTTGTGGAAAATTTCTCGATTGAACCTCTAATAGTATTTCAAGTATGTCAATAACGCCCAACCTACTAATAAGATTGATGGTGCCTCCCCTTCCTACGACTTTTGTCGTTAAAAAAAGTTATAATGAGTGATCATTCTTTGGGAACCAATGCAGCATTTTTTAGTTATAAAACAATAACTAGTAAATATGAAACATTGTTTTGCTTATTATTTTATATTTTATATATATATATATTTATTTCACAAAAATTAAATTAATCATTTTAAGATTTATTATTACTCATAAAAAAAAACATTTTCCGTCAGTGCCGTACCATACCAACACGCAGGATACTTTAATTTGTTGATGAAAAACAACTGGGTACTCACGTCACCATTGTCAAGACACCGACTAAAGAAGGAATAGTACAAAACCTGCACAACCTTGTTAGATGATAGATCAATATATATATATATATATATCCTGCATATATATATATATTATGAATTATCAATATGAATAGAGTTTGTCTAATCAAAACGTTAAATTTTTAATTTAAAGATTAGAAGTTTTGTCCTCTCCTGATTATAATAATAATTTAGGTATCAAAACCACTCAAATGGAAAATTCGTTTTGCCCACTGCTTTTTGAAAACAACTACCTAGCTAGCTTCTTCCTCCACCCAAAATTGTTGGTTGTGTTGGTTCTTTTAATTTTAATTTTTATTTTTTATAAGGGAATAAAGACAAATACATAATTTATTAAACACTAGTAAACAAAACTTAGTCACAAAAATTCATTCATAATTTATTAGATTGAAGCTTCCTTTGGCGTGCTCTTGACCCTCGAAATGGAAAAGAAAAACAAAAGTAGGTATATAATCAAACACATTATACACACACACATTTAATTTTAGGAACTGTATATCTCTTAATGTGGAGAACAGTTTGAAATTTAATTTGCAGTAACATAGAGATATATTACATAATCACTAATGAAAGAACCAAGTGCTTAATCATTTTTATTAAGGTTTGACTGTATAATTTTAAAGAGTACCACATCTTTGGTGAGCGCTAATCAAGTGGCACCCACCTCACTTATGTCTCTCTTTACCTGCACTGTAACTACAGCTTGCGCGTAACACAGTTTTTCTGCAATTTTCAAAGCAGATGAAGGAAAATGATACATAAATATCAAGGTGGTAAATTATTTTTAAAATGGTACCTAAATTTGGTTTAATTCCAAAAAACCACTGTGGTATGAAAGTGGGAACAAGATTTTTGTTCAAAAGACCAAAATGTCCTTGTGATCATTTACAACTGATTTTCATTGATTTACAACTAATTTTCGTAGATTAGTAACTGATACTTATTGATTTATAATTGATCACATTTTATTTATAATGGATCTTGACTTATTTATAATTCTATTTATTTGCAATTGATTTAAATAAGTTACAATTGACACTTGTTAATTTACAACTAACATTTATTAATTTTTGTTAATTTACAACTGATTCTTATAAATTTGCAACTGAAATTCATTAATTTGCAATTAATCACATTATATTTACAAGGGGTATTTTGGTCTTTTCAATCAAAATTTTCAATTTAATATTTTGGTATTCAATTGGAATTAGACTTAATTCGGGTATACAATAGTATTAAGGAAAGTTAGTTATACTCTCAAAGTTATAAAAAATTAGTATAAATTTTCAATTTTACTCTTACTAGTTAAAAACTGGAACAATTTATGAAATAATAAACTCATTAAATGAAGGGTAAAAAGGAAAATTTATATAAAAAATAACATAATATCTTATAAATAAAATTAAGTAAATCTTTTAGATAACATATTATAAATAGGAGCAGAGAGACTATATTAATGAATATTAATATATATACTTTACTACCAAAGTGAACCACATATATACTTATATTTTATAAGGAGGTGAGATTGAAGACCTCATTGGTAAATACGTTATAAGTACTTCTATAAGTATTATTTGAAGCATTATTTGAACCGTGAAATTATGTATTGGCCCCCAAAACCCAATTCATCCAATCTTTTCAATATATAAAAAAACAAGTGAGCCGCATACAACCTTTGTTTGAAAGATAGTAAAGAGAAGGGAAAGAAAAAATGGATATAAAAAATTCAGACATTTTAAAATATAAAGTCCTTGACTTAAAAAAAAAAAGATTTGCTCTTAATTTAAATTGTTATATTTTCCAAATAAAGATACACGAATCTATTCTACTGTTCAAACTCAATAACTACCGTGCATTCTTCTACAATTGCTTTGACTAGCGATGTAGTGCCTTTTTTAACATTAAACCTAAAAGGTTGTGCTTTATATAGGCTTTGCTTTGACTCTCATAGCTTCTTTGCTACCAAAAAAATAAAAAATAAAAATAAAATGCAGAAAAAAAATTAAAGCAGAGGCTACAAAATAATCTCTCCGATACGTTATATAGTGCACTATTATAAAAAATAAATATTTCAAAATATAATGCATTACGTGAAATATATTGTGCTTTTTTATTGTTTTTCCAGTATTGCCTCTAATAAGAAAGTTTATATATTCTATAGTTACTAATGCATTTAATGAAAATTCTTTAATGATTTAGTCAAACCATAAATGAATGAAGGAAAATTTTTCTCAAAAGCTTCACTTTTCATAATTGTCAATGACTCATAGAAACTCGGAAAAAAGAATAAAGGAGAGAATGGTTACAATTTATTAATGTAGGAAGCATTATTAAATAAGGATAATTTAAAAAATAATAAAAAAAATTTTGATTACTAATCATTATCTTGATATATATGTAGTAATTAAAAGTACACTATAAATCAGATTGGAGAGAGTAATATGTCGGTGTAAATGACTTCTGTGGTTGAATTTAATTTGAAGAGCCAAACCTAACTACTGCTACTAATTAGTCATCCGTTTGACCTCACCTTACCTTCCATTACATTACACCCATTTCTTTAACTGGATATGACCGAACCCAAAAGGTGACACGTGGAACCTTTTGCATGATTTTAGAGCCCTTTGTTTTAGCTTTTCTTTTTTTATGAAAAAAATTAATAAAAAAACACTTTAAATTTTTTTAGGATGTTTATTTAAATTTTTAAAAGATAAAAGTACACTTTTAATATTTTAATTTTAAATTAAGTTTTAGTTTAGCATTTTAACTTTATTTTATTTCTTTTTAACCCTTTAATTTTTAAAATATAATTAAAAATTTCTTTATTCTTAACATTATTAGCTATCTTAACTCTAAATACTGACAAAACATTATCATATGTTAACAAAGTATTATTTAATATTGGCACATGTTAATTTTTAATATCAAATCATTAATATATTGTGTATTAATTAACCTTATGTTTAAAATATTTTAAAATTAAATTTAAAAATTAAAAATAAATAATTACATATAGCCAACTTCTAAACAAAACCTTTATTATATATATATATTGTCATAAAAAAATGCTTCTCAACATTTAAGAATATTTTGTAAGTATTTTCTGTTAACATAATTAATAGGGCTAGTGATTAGGAAACTTTTTATTGTATTTTGAAACTTAAAGAACTAAAAAGAAACAAAATAAAATTAAGGGATCAAAATAAAATCTAGTATAAAATTAAGGGACAAAAAGTATAATTTTATCTTTTTAAAAATATGAAAAAGAAATAGTTTTCTGATTTTTTTTTTGTGTGTGAGCACCCGATATGCTGAACTTGTCTTACTCGAGCTGTGAGGACCTTAAAGGGGCTCAGACTAATCTGGATCAAGACATGATTGGCACCACAAATGTGGGTACCCCTGGCCAGTTATGTTGCTGCATTCCTAAGATTCGAATTCGAGATCTTTGATTAATTAAGTTGGAATAATTTTTACTAGTTGATTTAAATGTTCGTGGTTGTTTTCTGATTATTTTGAGAAGCTACCCTAAGCAGCTTCTGAAAAGAGTAGATGAAATAAATGAAAGAGAAAGAAGTGGAAACAAGAGATTACATTTTATGGATATCCTCTTTAAAATTACCCATACTCCATGCTACCAGACTGCAATTCCATGTTTTTCATATATAAGGAAAAAGCATAGGATTTTTTTGTTAAAATTTCAATCTCAATAGTAAATTTATTAATTAAAAGTTTGTCTCAGTCGTTCCTCCATTTATTTATATACAATAAAAAATAGATAATTAACTGATAAATGACTTATTTACATAAAACACTAGATCGCATTCTCATATTGCTACCTCATTAATTCTATCATATTAACCTCCTTAATTACTCATTTTCTTCTTTTTATCAAAATTCTAATCAAATTTTGTAAAGCACTTTATCCGTTCAGGTAGTAGATTAATCTTGATATAATTGCGTGACATAGCTTCTATTGATTTTCTTTAATTACTTATTTGAGATATCTTCATTTAGAGAAAGTAGTCTAATATTTGGGGCATCTTGTGTGTCCATTGACATGAGATATTATAATGTTTGTGTTGTTTTTATTCAATATGATAATTAAAATTATTCTGAAATAATTAAAATTTGAACAAGTGAATATAACATAGAATCAGGTGCTTCAAGGAGACAAGAATGAAGGGCGGGGCATTTTGATGCTTACAATACATGTATATCAAGAAATCAAAACGGTGCAGACTATGAAAAAATAAAAATAAAAATAAAAAACGGTGTAAATTTGTATTTATTTTAATTTATGCAAGTCGAAATCAAATTTGAACGGCATATTAATATTTATAATGAGGAGTTATGATTGATCTCAAATGTTGTATAACGTAAATGAAAAACGTGGAGTCACGACTGGTAATATCAAATCTCTCCCCAGTGCTATAATTAGCATGTTAGATTCTTCAAGAATATAAATGACGATACTGAATTATACAGTCCTAGCTATATATAATAACACTTCAGTAGTCAATGGAATTTTCTTTTGTTCGTGTATTTGATGCAATTAACAACGTCTGTTTAAAGTGTTAATAACTACACGTACGTTTTTAATTACAGTTAACAGCAGAATAATATATATATATATATATATATAACACATCAGTAAGTTGTTATATATATAATAACACATTGCAATATGCTAAATTACAGGATGACTAAAAAATATTTTTTATTAACATATTAGCATCAACCCACCTATATTTTGAATTTAGTTCGACTAATTTGAATCGAGTTGTGTTGGAACAATAGTATTTATTTATTTATTAACATATTAACTAAATTATATGTACACAGTTGATCAAATATGAAATATTGCTTATTTATGCCCTTACTTTTTTTTTTTGCCACTAATATTTATGCCCTTACACTTCATATAAATATATATATATATATATATATAGTATCGA
This sequence comes from Adenanthera pavonina, assembly GCA_026686845.1. Lineage (NCBI taxonomy): Eukaryota > Viridiplantae > Streptophyta > Magnoliopsida > Fabales > Fabaceae > Adenanthera > Adenanthera pavonina. The sequence goes on along the minus strand of JAIVEN010000026.1, from coordinate 7,825,393 downwards.
TCGGTTCAATTTACGTACGTATCAAAATTATTCACTACTAGTTAAAAAAATTATTGTAAGATTAAAGTAACAAAAGATGAGGAACTGTTCGAAAGAGAGGAACATGATGACGAGGATTGATGTACCAATGTTGTTTGTGAAACCGGAGAACTTGCGTGCAAGATCTACCTATTTAACCTTTGGTACCGCTCTGTACACGGGGAAGGGAGAGCGACATACATACAGTAATACTCTCCTTCTTCTAATTACTAAAGACAATTCAAATCAAATAATTATTAAGAACAATTTTGGAATCTTCAATTGAATCATTATGGTAATTATGATTATTATCCCATACAAAATATAATGATCATTATCAGCACATTAAACACGTATTGTTGGCCAACCATTAAGCAATTAGTTATTAGCATAGTAAAAAAATTATTATGTATTAGTTACACCTTTTGGTTAGTACTCCATCTGGTCCATAATATAAGGTGTGAAACTCATTTTTTTTTGTTCATAATATAAGGTGTAGAGATTCAAATGGATAATTTTACTCTTACTATATTTAATTGTATGAGTTGGTTGCTTCTCTCTCTCCTACACTTGTAATGCTCTTAGGAAATTGCTTGATTTAATCATTTTAATATTCACTTAATAAATAGGAATAAATTTGAAATTTTTAGTATGTTGAAAGATGTTTTTTAACTTTTTTAATTGGTGTGAGAATGAGTCTCACACCCAATGATATAGATAGGAGGGATATGTATTAGGTAGGTAAATCATGCACCGGAGATCATTATTAACACAATAAAAGTGGTTATTAATTATTTTGATGCACTTAACTTTTAACTCCATCCATGCATGTTTAGTCTTAGCTGCAGGTCCAGTTAATTTGTATAAAAAGAGAGAGAGGATTAATGTTCTTGATTGCAACATAAAACTATGTTGAATTTTAATTATCATGATATGAATCAAGGACGGAAAGAGAAATATACTAATTAATACAAGATTATTGTACTCCTATAAAAACTGAAGAATAAGAATGTTAAACCTTTTGTCTTTTGAGTTACCCATGCAAATCAAAGGCATGAATAGATTATTAGTAGTTGGGCCTTTGACCCAATCCAAATAAACATGCACACGTGGCACACAAGTGTTGCAGAGGCTTTTCGCCTGTATAAATAGCGTGGCCTTCCTTCGTCTGCCCATAGACTCATCGGACACACCAAACAAGAACCACTCACTCCCTGAAATCCTTCCATTCCAAATCACTTTTCTTCTCTTTCTTCATGTATTTTGTGCTCAACCTGTACTCTATCCATCGCTTGTAATTCTCCCTCCTCTGTTCAAAAACAAAAAGTAGCTAGGTACTTCATATCCATCCTCTTCAGCTCGCCGCGTCTTTGACATTAAAGGTACGTACAATTCCACACATCATCATACATATATAACTGCTACCTGTTGTGGTCCATGTAAACTACTATATATATTCTTATCCTTCTGCGTTTTTAACATATGGGCTAAAAAACTTTGATTTGCTAGCTTCTGCTCTGTTTTTAATCTCTCAGGTTTCTCCCAGACTCTCTTCCTTATTTTCTTCCTTTCCTCCTCTCCTAGATTCTACCTATTTCAATATTTAATACCTGTATGAGCTGTTTTTGCCCATTCTGATATTCCTAACCCAAAGCTAATTAAAATATGTTTGGTCAACTCTGCAGGTTTTTACTTTATTTTAAACTTCAACATGAATATCGTCTCCCTCTCTGTCTGCCAACAAGTACAGCCCTTGATGAATTTCCAAAGGGGACTCACCATGGACCCTTTCTTCCCCCACCACCGTAAAGACAAGGCCGTGGTCATTCTCGGCGCCACCGGTACCGGTAAGTCCAAGCTTGCCATCGACCTCGCCACCTGCTTTCCCCCAGCCGAGATCGTCAACTCCGACAAAATGCAAGTGTACAAAGGCCTCGACATCACCACCAATAAGGTCACTGAACAAGAATGTTGCGGCATCCCGCACTACCTCCTCGGAATCGCTGATCCCAACTCCAATTTCACCGTCGATGACTTCACCCGCCACGCCTCCTCCGCCATTGATTCCATCGTCCACCGAGATTGCCTTCCCATCATCGCCGGCGGCTCCAATTCTTACATCGAAGCACTTGTCGAGGATGACGCTGCGTTTCGATTTAAGTATGAGTGTTGCTTCCTCTGGGTGGATGTCTCTCTTCCCGTCCTCGATTCATTCCTCTCGAAGCGGGTTGATCGGATGATCGAAGCGGGTCAAGTCGATGAGGTCCGTCAGTTTTTCGACCCGGCCGGGGATTACACAACTGGAATCAGAAGAGCCATTGGAGTACCTGAATTTGATGAATTTCTTCGAACAGAGGCTGCGGCCGATGAAGGAACCAAGAAGAGGTTACTGGAGGCTGCCATTGCGAAGATTAAAGTCAACAATTGCGCGCTGGCTCGTCGTCAGCTTCAGAAGATTCATCGGCTTTACAACATGTGGAAGCGAAATATGTATCGCCTCGACGCCACCGAGGCGTTTAAGAAAACCGGCGACGAAGCAGAGGAACTGTGGGAGACTCAGGTGGTTGCCAAGAGCCAGAGGATTGTGCACAAGTTCCTCTACGACGAAACTCCAGTGGTTCCGGCCGCCTCAGTAATATCTTCAGTGCCGCCGCACCCGGCGCCGAAGCAGGTGGCGATGGCCGCCGTCACTCATTAGAGGTAGGGCCAGGCAGAGAATCTAGAAACCTCATCATTGAGATTGAGACACCTCCGATAATATATATATATATATACACAATTACTATATAAGAGTATATGGCATTCCACAATTTAATTGCCTTTTTTTTTTATTAATATATGGTATACGTGTTATATGGATGTGAGTTTCTGAAAATCAGCACATTTTGTTTAGAAGTATCCTTATTTATTTATTTTTATTTTAAGATGAATTAAATAAAAATATTTTTAAAAATACATAATAAATACTACCTCATATTTTAAAAGAGATCTTATATTTAGGATAAAATAAAAAATTTTATATTTAGAAGTGGAAGGAGGATAAATTTATCTTCTGCATTGATGCACAAGAGAGACAGAGCAGATGCTGATAAAGTTTTCTTGTGGTGGCAAATACCTATGTGGCGGAAACATTTCATGCACCAAAGAATGTCATTAAAAAGTGGGTCTGAGTTACTATCAGGAATCCTCTTCCTCCTCTTGAAAGAAGTTCATAATATAACGTGTTACTAGCATCTTCTTGATGTGTTAGTAACATTTTCCTTGGACATTAATGGTGCGGATATAATATAAATTTCTACCACAGAATTTACTTTTCTTTTTGTATTAATTAATCATAGTAAATGTTCTGTTACCCTTTGTAACATGACCCGACAACTTGTATTAAAAAAAAAGGTAATAATGTTATATTTTTTCAAATACATGACTGCATTTTAGAAATTAATCATTAATGTATTAATATAATACACAATTTATAATAAATTACATTATTGATCATAAGCAGCACCGTGGCTTGCTCTTTCCAAATAAGGCAATGGCTTTAGGCCCTTAAAACTTAACTGTATACCCCCTTCCCTCCTTCTATACTCCAATTCCATTTCGATTTTCATTAGTAAATTATTATATTTTATTCATTCATGGCTCATAAAGCAAAATGGTACTCTAATTTCAAATCACGTGATTTAAGTAACATTAACTATATTATAAAATAGATTGAATGGATTAAGTACACTTAAAATGTTAGAATTATTTGATTATAAAACTTTAATAAGTAATTTTGTAGCTTAAAAAGCTAGAAGAATAATATGAAAATAATGAGAAATATATTAGGCCCCTCTAATATCTTTTGCCTAATGCCCCAAAATTGCTAAATATGATCATGTTCATAAGTCATAAATGGTATGAGTCAGTCACTAATTTATTGCCAACAAATAATTAAAACACTTGTCTTAAAAAGAGGTTGGTATAGTAATTTACTTTCTCCCATTCAATTTTATAAGATATTTTAAATTACTGGATATAAATTAAAAGTGATAATTAATAATAAGTGAAAAAAATTTATTATTTCTTAAGCTACTCTAATTTAATATTATTAACGCATGAATTAAACTTGTTAGTATTAATTAAATTTTATTATTTTTAGGAATATTTTAGATAAAAAAAATTAAATACATGATGTAATTTATAAAATTTTTTATATTATAAAACATATATTTCTGATAAAAATATCTTGTATAGTGCGGCGACGGAGGGAGTACATTGTTTTGGAATTGGGAAAACATTGTTTCTGCTTTTGGGAATGTTAGAATGGAATCATTGGGTTGGGAGAAAAAGAAAAATAAGATAGTTAACTGTTGCATTTGACGGCCGTACGGATAATTAAGGAGCGATATAGAGATCCGTGCCAACTGCCAAGCGGCTGCATGCTAGTGTTTCGAATCCTTTATGGAAAGGAATTTGAATCTTCCAAAATTATGTAAAGAAGATAGGCACGCAGTTAAACCCACTTCTAAAAGTAATTCACCAAGTTCGTGAAATCCACAGTTCACTTCTCTTTACTTAACAGTATTATTATGTGACTGCTTCACGTTAGAGATCCGGATCCCTGAGAAAAAGGTCACAAATGTAAACAACTTTGTTTTTTTATTTTAAGCACAAATATTCAGATGTTCATTGGTTATTGTTAATGTTATATTCCTACCGAATTCATTAAAAGCATCTTTAGGGTTTTTTAAATTTTTTATAATATTTATTATTTTAGAATTTTAATAAAATATTAATTATTTATTTTACTGTTTTACACTTTATTAATATCAAATATATAATTAAAAAAATATTTAAATTAAAGACATTTAGTAAAATATTACTAAAATTTATAATATTCTAGATCATTTAATAACTTTCTTGGTCTGTATAAAAAATCCTAATTCTTTTATGAATTGGATGGAGTGCTATATTATAATTGATTTGTATTAATCAAAAGAGCATTTAAGTGTCGTAGTTTTAATCTATTTTTATATATATTATGCCAAAACATGTGAGGCATAAATATTAACATATACTCCCTCCTATTTTATGTATTATTTTAAAAAGTTTTAAATGTTTCACTTTATTTGTTATTTTAGAAAACTAATAAAAAATTAATTATTTTTTTCCAATTATATTCTTAATATTTAATAATATGTTATTTCAGTAGACCAATAGTATAAATAATAAAAAAGTAATAATTAAGTTCAATTTAATAAACTTGCATAATTCATTAAGTTATTTATTATTATTCTTAATTCTTGTGTCAAAACCTTAAAAAACACATAAAATAGGACGGAGTGAGCATAATATAGGAAATTGTTATTAAATTGAAAGAAATTCTTATGAACACAATACTTTCTATTTTTATGTTATCCTCTTGCCTCTTCTATACTAATTAGTATTCAGTTGCCTGCAATACGAGAGAATCGGTTCCTGATGGGAAAAGGTTGTGTGTGTGTGTGTGTGAGAGAGAGAGAGAGAGAGAGAGAGAGTAATTGACAGCAAGCTCATCAGTCATCAAATTGAGTAAATAACATTTTTGTAGGGAATATAAATTTAAGGAATTGATCATTTTAATATGTCAAATTAATACTGTCTATCCCTAACAAATTAACACAATAACGCGTTAGATGCGTGTGAATATTTCATTCATGGATTCCACGGAAAAAAAATAAAAAAAATGTTGAACCGTAATTCGTAAATATTATATTTGAATAATTTGAGTCCCATTCCCATGCATGGGCCCGATCCCTAGTGGGGGCCATCCTGTTATGTCCTTTAAAACAATGATAGTTGTTCAAATAAAATGCGCCACTTTAATTATTTACCTTTTGCATTGGGATGATTAATTAACTTAGATTACATATATATATATATATATATATGTGTGTGTGTGTGTATAGTTGCTCTCATGCAATAATATAAACACATAAAAAATACCTCGATCCCGGCCATTATGAACACACACACGTGTAAGTGAAATTATACAAGTAAATTGAAGGGAAGGGATGGTTTTTTTTTTTTTAATGCATGAGCTGTACCTTTCGGTGCTTGAAAGGTCTAATTTATAATATAACATGTACTCCACTAAAAATCTAGGAAAGAGGAATAATATATATTTATGATGATGGATCACACTATGTGGGTGTCCATTTCAGGAACATGGTGCAGCATGGATCACCATTGATCAAAGATCAAACGGGCCTGAGAAGCCCTGCGCCGAGCTATGTAGGTTGTGTGTATAAATCAATTTGAAGTGATTTGATCGATGGAAATGAAGGGTACGAATGAAGAAGGAGGAAGGATGTGAGAATTAAGTGAAGGGGGTGGTGGTGAGGTAGTAGTAGCAGCAGCGAAGAGATTGAAGAGAAGGGAATTAACCCAGATATTCTTATTCCCAGTGCTTAATTGGGGAATCTTGAAAAAGAGACAAAAAGAAGAGCAGAAGTTTTATAAAAATGGTGGGCCCCTAAAGCTAATATGCAATCTCAGCCAACCTCTTCCTCTCTTCTCCTTCTCACATGATTCCAACTAATATATAACACAAGTTTGCCTTTATACCCCCACTCACCACCCCCAACCTTTTAAAACCCCCAATTAAAAGGGCCCCACTCTCTACAAAAATTACACCTAATGTTAAAAAACATATATATATATATATATTAAAAATTAGTAATTACCTTATTCTGTTATTTTAAAAAAATATTCCATCGATTAATTTAAATGACATGATTTTTTTTCTTTTATAAAATTTAAACTCCGAAATCTTATTTAAAAATTAAGTATCCAGTTTTTAATTTTATTTTTAGTATTATGAGGGAAATCCTTAACCGAAAATGGTTGCCAAAAATTGATATAAGGGAAACATCAAATAGGTACAATCAATAAATTAACAATGTTTATGTGTGGTCAAAATCAACTTTAGTAAAGGGGGGGAGGGGGGCATAGTTTTTTGGCTTTGCATCTCAGATAAAAAGAGAAAAAGATAAAAAGGAGAAATGACGATTTTTTTCCCAATGCTTTCCTTCGTCGAGCATCTTGGTCCCCATCAACGCAAATAGAATATATTTGCCAAAAGCTAGCTTTCTAGTTACTAGCTATCTAGCTAGTAATGAAAAAGAATATAAAAGTATAGTTTCTGTTCTTATCGGTTCAGTAAAAATAACTATATATAATTCTAGATATGAAAATGATTTACATCACTACTTAATATAATTTTACCTTAAATTAACTGTCAGTGTGCAAGTTTTGCATGACATTTCTCAATCATATATAAATAAATTGCAACTAACATATATACTATATATGTATGTATATGCCAATGCTACACCAATAGGGTTTACAAGAAGTGATCTCTATGGGGCTGTACAATGAGCCGAAGTACTTAATAAATTGCATACTGATAATCCATTAAATTAAAATCGTCATGTTATATAACTCACCCCCTCAGCTTCCTGAAACTACGTACTTATCCCCTTTTGGGTTAAAAGGAGAGATAAACATTGGGCCACTCAAATTCATAAACTATATTTATCTATTCCTATAAGAAAATATATAGATACGAGTGTAATAAATAATTAACTTCTGTCCACCGATATTGTATGACACACACATGAAAATGAAAAATAAAAATAAAACATTAACAGAAGAGAGGGCTTCGTACATTGAAAGATGCTTGATGGGAAAGAAAGGTGCAAAAGAAGAGGATTATATACATTTCTTTGCCCTATAGCTTTTTAAGCCTCTAATTATTGGGTATTCTCACGCTGTCATCCATATTAATTACTAAGATTTTACGTACGAGACGCTTTCTCTCTCCGTTTATATATATATATATGTATGTATGGCTGGTAAAATAACAGAATATATGTCTGGATTGATTATACTTAACTAAAACAATATATATATATATAAATTAATCATATGACAAGCTCTCTGAAAGACTTATACATGCGCCCATTCTAGATATCTATATCAAACCCCCCCAAGCTATGAAGAAGAATAATAAAACATGCACAGATTCATATTAAATCTTTGTCAGTTAGGAATGCAAAATGGGACAAAACGGTAACCACCAACTGAAAACGAAAGATCAATTGCCGTGCATTTTTCCTTCTTTTTCCCAATGCTTCTTCTTGTCCTTTTTTTATCATCATTCCCTAGTGATAAAAAGCAAGTTTTAAAGTTTGATTGGGATACTATAGCATATGCATATGCAACAATGATTATCATGAATTTGCTTTTCTTTCTAACAGAGAGGACAGTATAAAGGTCAAAGGGTCTAGTTTCTCTCTCTCTAGCTCTACATAAAAGGACAGTATAAGGATCAAAGGGTCTTAGTATCAATCACTGTCCGCGTGATTATCATCGGGGACTACTCATCGAATTGGGTGTGCACAACAAGGACAATTATTCTCACGGCGCATCAATTCTTGCATCACATACTGTTATTGTGACATCTTCGTCGTACATATGACTACACGTACACCACATTACTGTATTTGACGAACCACAATGTTCGTATTTCCAACATTAATTCTCTTACCTCTCAACTCGTAAAACAAGAAAATCTACGAAAAAAAGCCTTGTTATGTTCTCTTAACAGTAAACCAGCGGGAAGGGACTCAAATCATGCACGGTGCACGTATGATATATATATATATCTATTTCGATTCATTTAGTGCCGTTGATAAAAAGAGAAAAATATTAATATCTAAGTGAATGAAAGTTGTCCTATACATTCATTTGAGTTAGTTTTCTTATACATTGGAACTGTCAATATTAAATTAAACCTTAGAAATTCCAAATGATACTGCCCTGTTACTACTATATATACTACATTTTTTATTTTGAAAGAATGTTGAAAAAGTAAACGTTAAATAATTCCATAGCGGTAGTAAGTTGATAAAAAGTTTCCCATATCATCATTCGAACATATATCCTTTACTTATATTACCAAATAAATAAAAATTCAACTTGAGATCATTGAGTTAGGCAAAATCACTTTATTAACTCAAAACGATCCTTTGCATGAAGGAGCTAAAAAAGCACCCTTTGCATTAAGGTACTATTTTATTTTGAGTTAACTTATTAAAAACTTATTATTAATTTGTGATGTATTTTTCGACTTGATGTGTAATTAAGTTCATACTAAAACCACACAAATCTAATATGAATACAATATTATCGCGTCATATAGATATTTAGAACACTACTGAAAGCAGGAAAAAAATCTCTTAAATTCTTCGTTCTCTGATCTTGATATATGATAGGCTAGATCTTTTTCTTTTATGACGTGCTCTTCATGGCAAGCATCTTTTAATGGGATAGACACATTGACTTTAGATGGGAAACTTAACCTTACCGTAATAACTATAGTGTCTTACTGGACTCTAAATAATGGCAGGTTGTAGTAAAATTTAATTGCTTGTACTTTTTATTATTATCATATATTTAATTAAGATATGTTGAACCTAATAATTTTAAATTTTCATATTATCTATTATATCAAAACGATGACCTTTTGCGTCATCTAAAACCAAAGATAGAATGTTCACTTCCTTCACCTTATTTTTCCGTACATACATACATACATACATACATTTATTACTATTGTTTGTCATCCATCAATGCAAACCTAGATCCGTTCACCATTCCTCTTCATTTGTTCTTAATCCTCTTTTTGCGATGAAACATGGAGGAAGCATTCTTGCACCTCTTATACTATCTTTTATCTTGGTGGAGTTTCATAGAATAATAAAAATAGAAAGAAAGAAGACATCTAAGACTTAAATACCCTAAACAATGGCGTATGTTGCAAGATATGCACGATGTGCACATCTATAATAATTCAATAGACATTAACTAAATTGCTTTAAAAATATATTTAAAATGCAAAATAGAAAGTGATAAAATATCAATGTATATCATGTAGGAGAGAGATGTAGAGACGTAGACCTCTAGAGCGTGCATAGCCTTCTTCTTTTATGAGCTGTGATTAAACTATCCAAGCATGACGCTGCATGTTATCTAAACCGACGGTGTATATATAGGAAAGCTTCTTGACAGTACACAAAGCTTGTCCTCTCTGGTCTGATCCCACTCCAATAATGTCAGATACATATAATATAATCCGACAAAAAAGTTGCATGTGTGGGTGGTTCAGTCAAATCATTGACTACAAGAGCTGTCAAATAATATGATGTTGAATTCCATCCACTTACTAGCTCCTATGTACTTGAATCCAAAATCTCATTATTTTTTTTTGATAGCATCCGGTATTCCAGCCCAATATCGTGGGGCCAGACTAATCTGAACTTGAGATCAGGTAGATTCATTTATGGGGAAAGCCTCTGTCACACCCCATTGGGGAATTTATCATGCGATTGCGTTTCCAAGTCTTAAACCCAAGATCTTGGTTAAGTGAGGACAACCCCTTTGCCAAACAACCTCCGCGTTTGGTGGTCCAAAATCTCATTATTAATTCATTGACCCAATCTCTGTCTTCTTCTCCTTTCTCTACTCATGAAATAATGAAGCTTCGGGGAAACTATATATACATGATCACTTCCGCATTGTTGTCGTATTTCCTAGGGTCTTCTTCACAGTATTAATGTCTATGCGTGGGTGATATATATGCCTTATTCAGACCACATTAACTGATTCACAACTAAGAAACGCGTAACCCTGGGCCATATTTATTAATTTCAACGAGAGGTGTACACGGTTTTGGAGGTTGGACAAACACATCAATAATGGAATCTTAAACACTATTTTATTTGTCCATACTTTATTGTTAAGGTAGGACGATCGAGTTTGTTTAGCTTTCGTTATGTATACCCAGTGTATATTTGTTACGTCAGTTTTTTTTGGGTATTAAGATATATTTGTTATGTTTTATATGGTAGATTAGATCTAATCTATTATTCCCTCTCTATATCTTTCGCTTAGATTTTGAAGATTTGGGGCTCTTGAGATATGATCTTGCGGCGGTTTTTCAAGTGCAAATCTGATATTAGAGATATTCATCGTATCTCCGTTTGGAGAATTATGTTGGATTTGAATGTATATAAATAATTAAATAAATTACAACGTGGAAATAATGTATGCAAATAATTTGTTCAACTCTTCCTCTTATTTGCCTGTGATTTACTCCTCATTTCTTTATCTTATATCTAGATGTGTATCAGAATCTTTGAAGGCTTCAAACGCATTTTCTTACAACCGCAACTTCTATACGTGATCAGATTCAGAAGTGAGATTTAGTAAATATCTTTGTCAATCAACTAAATAGAAAACTACATGTTGGCCCAAAAAATAAATACATAGATAACTACTAATGTTATCATGTGGTTCAAGTAACGTTTTGCGTTTCATCATCACTTACGTATCTATTTGTTTGAATATTGGTCTGAGATTGACAAAGAAAAAAAATCACTATTTTCTTTTTGATACCATGTGATTCTCTAATCTGTCTTCCGATAAGCTACACGCCTATGCCTTTTATTATTATTTTTTTGTTTTTGTTACAAAAAATGCAAAAAGAGGTATAAAAGGTTAAAAACATTATATATAGGGCTTTGTTTTCTAGACACCGACACTTGTTTAAAGTTCTACTCACATGGCTGGTATATATCGATAATATTTCTTCTTCAATGAATAATACTTTCAATACTTGATCTTTTCTTGAATATATTGCAGACAATGATGATATTCACTGCTCATTAGTCATTCATAATAAATTATTATTGCATATTTTTCAAGCAATCAATTATATTTATCATCCTTTTAGATCTCTCTTATTCTCTTTATGTATGTATGTATAAACACATGCATCACAATACATATAGCTCTTTTAGAAAAAATTAAAAATGTAATTTCGATTCATTTAATTGAGACAATCATTATTGCTAAACTACATGTGTAATTACTACATTTTCTTAATGATGGCATTTCAAGTTTACTCTGATACTCCTCTTCTCATTATAATTTGCGTTAAAGTTTGTATGAGTGAAATGAATGAGATGGACTAAAAACAACACTTATTTGGTTGGACTATGTAATGACCCTGTGCATCATTTTAAGAAGGACTTTACTTAATGATATAGGACCAGAGGGGTCATGACCTGAGGAAGAATCAAAATGGAGCAAATTGGAGAATTGAAATAGAGAGCATTGGCACCGCGATGGTGAATAGTGAAGCCGCGATGAGGAATAGTAGAAGATCATGTTGGGCTAAAGCCTAAGGGCCCTAGCGTTACGGTGAACTTAAGTGGCTTCATGGCACCAATTGCAGAGCTTAGTTAAATCAGACGTCTGAACCAAACGCGAACGAAAAGAAAAAAAGGAGGGAGGATGAACTACTCTGCTAGGGTTTGATTTTTCTGGCCTAGAGAGTTTGATTTCTAGCATTTGGAAGCTTGATTCTTATTGGTAAGTGGATCCTCAACTCTTATCTTCGTTTTTCTCAAGAATATTTGGTGATTTTCATGATTTGGGCTAGGGTTCCGGTTTGGGTAAAATTTCACTGATTAAATTGTGTATAAATATAATTTAGAGGTGTTGTTGGGTGTTTCTATGGATTGGGTATTGGTTTTATGATGTTTAAGTGGTATATCTCCCAAACCTTAACCCTCAAATGTTGACATATTTGGGAATCCGAACGTGAGAAAGTATGATTATGATTTTAAGAGTTGTTTAGAGTGTTTTGATGCTTAGGATTGCTTAATGAAGCCTTTTTTCCATTCAGTTTATGTTCAAATTGGTAAATGTATATGCTAATGGTTGAGGAATTGATGTTATATAAGTTGTTCTATTGCTTGATTATGGTCTCTTGGCTTCGGGTTGTATTTGTAAAGCATTGGGTTGATGGTGCTTGCTCCATTTGGCCTACCGAGGTGTCGAGTAGGTTTAACGGTTGAGGTAACTGGGGTTTTCTTTATGTGTTTGTGATATATGTTTGGTCATTTTCATATCATGATATGTATGTTTTATATATGGAAATATTTTACCTTTCCATATCATGATATGTTTTATAACTTGGTTATGATTGATCATATTCATATCATGATATGTGTTGTTATACGGCTAGTAAGTTATCTATCCTTATCTCATTGTATAATGGGAATGATAATATGATGTTAGTGATTATGGTATATGTGAATTGTGATAAGTATTGGTATGAAATGATAATTATGTACCCCATGATGTATTACCTTCATATGGCATGCTAGCACATTAGAAAGTGATATATGTTGACATGTTAGCATGCATTAGGCATTGTCACATTGTATACATTGTTGGAACATATGGTCTAGGTAACGATACTCTATATACCATGTGGTATGCTAATATGCTAAATAGTACATAAGGCTTTGTGTTCAAGCAGTACGGCTTATGTATATTCCAGTCACTAAATAGTCGTCTAATGGCCGGGAGACTCAAGTGGCTGTAAATTAGGGTGTACCTTCTCTAACTAGTCATCAATTTGGGTGGTTCAGGGGAAGGAGGGCTATGGTCCAACTTTTGGTGTAATGGCCTTTGGCTGGGTCGGTCATAACCATTGGGAGGAGTATTGTTGTTAACTCGGCGAGTCAACTCGGTAAAATCGTTGAGTTAACGTGTCTAATAGAGGAAAACAAGACAACTTGGGTACAAACTCAGACCCAGTCATGACTTAGTGAAAATCATTCTTAACTCGTACTGACTCAGTGGACTCGCCATTTTCTAACCAGTTGGGCAAGTTAAGGAAATTTATAACAGATCTAATCAGAAAAAGTAAAATAAGCCCAAACCAGTGTGAAAATAGAAATGTTAGCTTGCCTTGGAAAAATATTTTGAAGCGTCGCCCTCCTCTTTGTTATAATCTCTCGAGTCTTGTTGTGAGTCTTGTTGTCTTCACTGCTTATGCTTTCTCTATTAAGCTATTTTCCAGTTTCCCCCATTAACAAGTGTGTTACCGCCTTGAGGAGAGAAAAAGCAAAAGAAGAAAAAGGTAGAGAAGAGTGAAAAGAAAGATAACACAGTGAAGAAAGTTGAAAGGAAAAAAAAAAGAAAGAAGAAAAATGACTACTGAGAAGCTATTAGCCTTTTATTTTTTTAATAAGTCATATTTGCCTTGGGGAGAAAAACGAGCAGCATCACATGATTATTGAAGAAGAAATAGAACTTGGGAATTAGGAAGCCTTTCGCTGGGAAGGTCAGATTTCTTCTCTACATGTAGTTGCTTTTTGACTTTTTGAATTTTGACCTTTAAAAGAATTGCAAAAAGCTAAAGAGAAAAAGCAATAGTAAGCTAAGCATTAAGCACGTTGACAGAGTGACACTGACATAATGAATGAATGGTTTTTCCATTTTGACTTTTCATACTTTAAATCATTACAAAAAAATAAAATACCATATAGAATATTTTTCAATTTTCATACAAATTTTAAGGAGGAGTAGTTTAAATTTGATAAATTCAAATAAAAAATAGTTAATAGTTGATGGGATCCCTTAATCTAAATTAAATAAAATTGATAATATTGATATTAATTTTTTATCACTTATATATACTATTTTTTTTAGGTTTATATTATTTAGTATATTTTTGTATATTTAGCTTTGTTAATTATGTTATCTTTTCTATTTTAGAAGTTTTGTTGAATATTGACCCCTTGATTAGTAGTCAATATAATAGAGAAAATATGTCTTCAAGTGCAAATGGGGTTGTTGGCAAAAAGTTTGTTGCTGTAAGAAAAAATTATTCTAGTAATAGATTTGATATATGATGGCATTATGGGAAGGACGTTGATGGGAATGGTAAAAAAGTACAATATAACTATTGTGACAAAGTTGTCAGTGGAGGCATCTATGGGTTTAAACACCACTTAGTTGGTACTAAAATAGATATTGAAGCTTATATAAATGTATCTGATGATATAAGAAAAACAATGTTGCAACATGTTTACGATGCCAAATGCATATCATCTAAAAGAAAAAAAAACAATGGGTTGATGTTGGTAAAGAAGATCAATATGCACAAGCAGAGCTTGAGTTGCAAGGAAAAGAGAAAAGAATCATGAATTTCTTGAAAAATTCAAAAAATAATAATAAGGAGGTAGGTAACACTCAATCAACTATTAATCAGATATTCAAAAGAGAGTTTAGGGAAGAAGCTTGTCAACAAGTAGCACGATTTTTTTACACAAATGCCATTCCTTTTAATTGTGTGAAAAATCCAGAATTTACAAAGATGTGTGAGATTATAGGAAGATATGGTATTAGATTCAAGCCTCTTTCTTATCATGAGATTAGAGAGAAGTACCTAAATTTGGAAGTCAAAAACACATAGGTCACACTGGAGCAATTCAAGAAGGAATGGACAACAGCAGGTTGTTCTATCATGTCAGATGAGTAGACTGATAGCAAAAAGTGATCAATTTGCAATTTTTTAGTGAACAGTCATAAAGGAATATATTTTTGTATTCGTTGGATACTTCTGATATCTCCAAGACTGCTGACAAAGTTTTTGACATGCTTGATGTAATTGTAGAGAAAGTAGAGGAGAAAAATGCGGTACAAATAATAACTGATAATGCTGCAAATTACAAAGCGGCTGGACAAAAATTAATGGAGGAGAGAAAACATTTGTATTGGACACCATGTGCAGCCCATTGTATCTATTTGATGTTGGAGGATTTTGAAAAAAAAAATTATGTTGCATCAAGAAACCATAAGCCGGAGTAGAAGAATCACAATATATATTTATAACAGAACAATGCCCATTAGCTTTTTAAAGAAATTTACAAATGGGCGAGATTTAATTAGGCCAGCTGCAACTCAATTTGCTACTACATATTTGACGTTAGCATGCCTTAATGAACATAAAGAAGCTTTGATAAATTTGTTTAGTTCTAAGGAATGGAAGGATAGTAAATTTTTATCTATCAAAGATGGAAAAGAAGCGGCAAAAAGTGTCTTGGATAATAGTTTACGAACGAATATTATATTATGCCTTAAGGCTGCTGCACCCCTCATTGAAGTTCTTCACTTGGTAGATTCAGATGAAAAGCCAACTATGAGTTTCATATATAAAGTAATGGAAAGTGCAAAGTAAAAGATTATAGGCAACTTCAATAATACCAAAAAGAGGTAAATAGTAAATTTAGTTTTTGCATTTAATTTTGTATTTTGACTTTCTTTCTTATTACTTATATTTTGACTTTGAATTTTATTAATTATTGTAGGTATGAACAAATCTTGAATATAATTGATGAGAGATGAGAAGCTCAATTACATAGGCCTTTATATGCTGCTGCATACTATCTCAATCCTCATTTTCACTACAATACTAATTTCAAACCTAATTATGGGACTAAACAAGGATTATATGAATGCATAACAAGAATGGTTGAAGATCAAGATGAAAGAAATAAAATTGAGCTTCAATTAACTGACTTCCACTATGCAAGAGGCATGTTTGGATGTGACACTGCACAAGCATTAAGAACAAGAATGCGTCTAGCAAAATGGTGGGATTCTTATGGAGATGAATGCCCAAAACTTTAAAAAGTTGCGATTCACATTCTTAGCTTATGTTGTAGCTTTTCTGGTTATGAACGTAATTGGAGTGCTTTTGAGATGGTACGTAATAATTTTTGGAATACTTTTGTTTCATTATAATCATTTTCAGTATTAGAATATTGATGATTTCCTTTTTCCATTTTATTTAGATTCATACCAAGAAAAGAAATCATTTGCACCAAAAAAAGATGAATGACTTGGCATTTATGATGTGTAATTTGAAGCTAAGGAGGAAGGAAAACAATAGGTCTTATGTTTATCACTTCGATGATATTTATTTTGATAATGAATGGATAACCAAGGGAAGAATAAATGAAGATAATGAAGATGAAGGAAATGATGAGATTGATCAACCTACTGAAAATAACGAGAATAATGATAATTCTAGTCTTGAGCCAGAGATAGAGCTTGATAATTATTTTGAGGTTGATTTAAATATTGATAATTTAGGTGATGATAATTTGAATATGACTTTGGATGATGGTAGTGATAACAATGGTGGTAAAGCAGGAGGAGATGGTGTTGGTGATGCTAAGAATTTGAAGATGATGGAGATGATGATAATCCAACATTTGAAGATCTTTGTTAAATTTTTATTTATATGTTTTATACTTGTTTATGTTCAATGACTTTATGTATAGACTTAGTTGAAAATTTTTATATCAAATACTGTGAAATATGAAATATAGATGACTTTATTCTAAATTAGCATGATTTGAATTATGTTTTAACTATGTAATTATATATCTTAATAACATTTATTAATAATGGCAAACTCTTATGAGTTTACGTTATGAGTTTACCTACCCCATTATGAGTTTATCTAGAGTCATGAGTTTGACAACCTTGGGGAGGAGAGTTGGGTGGTGACCTCGGAATCGGCCGCCACGGGTCGTTAGATGGGGGTCACTGGTTAAGGTTACCTTATCATGGTGTCTAACTCATGGTTCTCACTTTGTATTGATATGATTGGTGTCTGTATATTATACATACTGCATTGGTGATGAATTATATATGTTATTAACATGAAAGTATGATTATGTGTATGTATATGTTTATCCCTAGTTACTGGGATATATATCTCACCCCATGGCTAACATTTCCAAGTGAAGGATCTAGCTCTAACAAGGACAAGGAAGGCCTCGGCAAAGAGGATTGGGAGCACCATTATAGGTGCCGAGGACTATATTCCCCAAGTATTTATCGTTCATTTATTTCTAATAAAGTGCCATTGTAGTAACGTGTAACATATTGTGAACCTGTGTGATTTAGGGCATGACCATTGTATGTTTACTGTGGAACCTTTTTGTACATTGGATGGCGTACCTTGTGTTGATGGACCTAAAATCATGTTAGTGTATGTTAATTGTTGACTGTGTCTTATATATGTTATGTGACGTGTGTCACCCGAATGTATGCTTGTGTTGGACTGAAGATTGATTTCTCTAGCCCACCTTGGATTTGTGTGCCTACGTTGTGAGCTTAGTGTGGGTCTTAGGCCCTTGGTTTTATGAAATGGGCATATAGTCCATTAGTTTGAGTTAGGGTTAAAGGGGTCTAAACCTAGAGGAGTGGTTATTTAGGTTAAAAATCTTCTTGGACATGTTACTCATGTCTCTTATGACATGTAGAAATGATCTCTGCATGCTAATTATTCATGGGTGGCTATTGGAGATGTTGAGTTCTTGTTTTTGGTTAAAAGTGATCATTTCAGTGTTAGATGTTCATAATCTCCACATGGAGGTGTTTTGAAATATCGTTGATGTTTACGGTTAGAGGGGAGGTAGAGTAACCTATAGGAGTTGAAATCAGGTCAATCAGATATCAGAGCACAAACTTGTACGTATCAGGAGTTCAGTCAAAAAGTCAGCAAGTTGCTGATATGGAATTTGATATTGGCGCCATAACCATGGCCGCGATGCCATGCTTCTCGGGACCCTTCCCATATTTGTTAAGAAACATCTTAGGCAGCGGCACCACATACATGACAGTAGTGGAACCCCTTTGTTTTGCCTTTTCTTCCCTTTAGGGTGTGATAGATTACCAAAGGGTAGGGAATGGTAATAGGGAGTGAATTTGTTCGGTTGCATAAAGATGTTATAATCATCATTACCTTAGAAATGAGGAAGCCTTCAAATGTTGTAACATTAGACCCTCCAAAAGTCAGTTTAAACTCCATAATTACCATGCTATAATCATGTGTAAAAAGTCTAAATCACCCTTCACCAAAAAAATAATAATGACAATGACCCTATTGTCCTCATCATAAAACAAACCCACCATCGAGCACCACCCCTCTCTTCACTACCCTTATTAACTCTTGCACCCTTAGAACTCACAAATCTCACAACCTTCTTTCACCAATGATACTTGGTCTAGATCTCGCAACCTTCTTCATCTTTGTTGGTGAGATCATTTGCATCACATTGCATTTTCATTTTTCAATCATAGATTTCCTAGATCTAGATTGTTTGTTTTGGATTATGTTGATATATGACATTGATATGTGATCTTGGACTATGATGTTGGTCGGCGATGAGCATGCTATTAGGGGAAGGAGAATGGTAGAGGAGGGAGGGGATCCTTTTGCTAGGCACTAATAGAAAAAAACCATTTTAAGACTCTCCTTTAGGATGGTCAACAAAACAATAGTTGAAAAAAATTTGTGCGGTGACAATTTTGTAAATAAAATATTGTAAGGTGCACTTTCAAGGATAGTGAAAATAGTCATTGTCCTTGATTTTATTTTCTAGGACTGTGGAGCATCATACCATCTGAGAAAGCTTTTTCTTTAAGGGTGAATTGGGCTCACAAACTTTTATCCCATACAAAATTTGCTTTCTCAACAAACTCCAAGCCCTAACCTTTCACCCTCATTGCCTTCTTCTACCTTGTCTCCTCCATAACCTTATCGCCATCAAACTTAAATCTTTATCATCTTCCATCGCTTCATTCCCAGCTTTTCTTTTCCCTAAGTTTAATGATAAATGTTTTTTTCCAATTAAATGAATGAGTTTGAACCCTAAGCCCCAAATCATCTCTGCCTCTAATCTCTCAGTCTCACCATCGGCATCATAGAATTATCTCACCTTCAGTATCACAGCTTTGTCTCACCTATGGCATCGTAACTTCATCTCACCTTTTGCAATCGCCCATTGCACAACTCAAAACACAGCTAATCCTTTCCTTGCCTTTCTCCATTGTAGGAAGAGCTTCATTAGCATCGTCTTCCATCATAATCAACCCAGTGAGTTGTCCTTCGTCATTTCTTTATTCTTCCATCCTATTTCATCATCCTTGTCTTTCCCACTGATATTCCATAGCTCCTTTGTGTTCCTTGGTAGTTTGCAGCAACTCTCCAAATCTCCCCAATCCACCGTGGAACTTCGGTGACTTCTTCTCTTCTCTGTTTCTAGCTAGTTTGCTAGCATTGTAATCTTTTTTCTTTCTAATTTTTTTTATATTGTTGTAACTTGCAACTCTGTTCTCTTCTTTTGGCTGCTATCTAAGCTTGTTATGTAATAAGCAATAGATGTTATATTTTTGGCTTGTCATGAGATAGTGATTTGGATTTGTTCATTCAATCATCACCTATTAACTCTGTTTGTGTTTCTTGATTTCTTCTCATAGAAAAATAATGTCAGGATAGCTATAATAAGATCAAGAAAAACTCATAAAAAAGAGATGTAAGTGACATGTTGTATATCTCCTAAACTATTGGTAGGGAATAAATAATAATGATCAATATGATAGATATAAGTGTTCCACAGACTATGGAAATAATTTTAACATGGCTCTCCCTATGGCTTGGGAAAGTAAATAATATGATTACTATCAAATGTGGTTTTGATATTCATCATAAAAAAATATGGTTATGATATGAATAAAATTATATTTAGGAGGGCAGTAATTGAAGTAGCTACATAAAATATTGCATGGAAGTTGATGTTTGAAGTGTAGTCATGGAACCTCTTACAACCTAAAGATTCATAACTGAAGTGTAGTTATGAGCTCTTACACTATTATAGAAATGGGCTTTTTAGGCTGTTATTTTTTGCTTTTCTTGGGAATTCTAAACTACCTTTTGTTTGAGCACTAAGATAAGGGGTGACTTTTTTAGGCAGTTATTAACCGCCTTCAAAAGTCTCTTTTTGTAGGTGGGTTATATACATACATAACCACCTACAAAAATCATCCTTTTATACAAAAGTCCTCCTTTTGTCTTAAAAGAAGGACTTTTGTAGGTGGTTATACAGATAACCACCTACAAAAGTTAGTTTTGTCTTTTATTTTTTTTTGTTTTACAATCAGACCTACTTATAATACAAGATCATTCAGATATACGAATTTACACACCTTTTTTTTTTGGTACCAAAAACATAGTTTTATTAATATTCAAACAAAGATTACAAGCACCAATAGTTGTAGTAAAAAGGAAAAAAAAACTAAGATACAACCTTAAAAAAAACATAAACTAACCTAAAATGCAATAACAAAACAAAGAAAAACCAAATAGCACAAGACGCCCCACAGCAACCATCCCTCCATCCATGAAAGAGCCATCAACGTTAATTTCAAAATCCCTATATAGGCAGTATGCACATCTTTTAGCTTTTTTGTAAACTTTTCTTGCAACATCTTAGCTTGGTTGGAGTAGATAGAGGATACTAGTATAAAGTTTAAAGTACTTAAATCCAAAGGACAATCTGTAAAAGTAGCAGCTATATGAGACTATTATTTTAGTTTAATTCATTTGCAAATATTTATCAGCTTTAGAAACTAGAAAATACTTCCTCAATTATTAGATTTCAGAATTTAACTATGTGAGCAATAGGAGGATTCCATGGAAGTCAACAAAAATAGAAAAATATGACAGCATGAATTTAATGTATGTCTGCTTTTAGTTAATGGCACATACTTTTAAATGCAGTAGCACAACTATCAATTTGGCAAGTGATCGTAAAATGAGCCTAACAAGCATTAAATAGGATAAATAGTGTCATCAAATATCCAATTTTATACCATATTACTTTTCTCTTCTTAGTTCAGAAATATAAATGTAAGCGTAATAAGTGGGGCAATTCTTGCTGGCACAAAAACGAAAGGAAACATTCAAACTCAATTGAAAAAGACTTGGTTGATTTCTGAATACCTTCCATTCTCATACATGGGTCTTATATATAGTGTTTAGGATGCAACATAACAGTAAAGATAATTAAACGAATACATTAACTCAAAGGAGGGGTTATGGGAGTTACAACTCCATTATTAGGAAATTATGGAGGGGTTACAGAGGTTACGTGAGTTTAATGGAGGAGAGGAGTGACATCTGTTTCATCCTCCCCGGGTTGGATGGAACTTGCCCTCGAGTCAAAGTCAGCATCATCATCATCATCCAGATAGGGTGACAAGTTAGCAACGTTGAAAGTGGCAGAAATTCCATAAGCACCAGGCAATTCAACCTTATAAGCATTATTGTTGATCTTTTGTACAATCTTGAAAGGACCATCAGCTCTAGGAGATAACTTGGCATTGGATTGCTTAGGAAAATATTCTTTTCTTAGATGTATCCAAACTAAGTCTCCCACATTAAAGATCTGTTGCTTTCGATGCTTGTCTCGCTGTGTCTTGATTTTGAAATTCTGCTTCTGTATTCTTTCATGAACTTGTTCATGCAACTTCTTGATTTCCTTAGCCCTTTGGTCTGCATCAGAATTATACCGCTGCTTATCAAGTGAAGCGGTCAAGTCTAGTGGACTAAGGGGACGAGTGCCGTAAACAACTTCAAATGGACACTTCCCAGTTGCTTGATTAACAGAATTATTGTAGGTAAATTCAACTTGAGCAAGAACAACATCCCATTGCTTCAAATTCTTCCTCACGAAATTTCAAAGAAGATTTCCCAGGACTCTGTTAATAGCTTCAGTTTGACCGTCCGTCAGTGGATGGCCAGCGTTGCTAAATTGGAGCTTAGTTCCCATCTTCTTCCATAACGTCCGCCAAAAATGGCTGTGAAACTTGACATCACGATAAGAGGTGATAGTCTTAGGAATGCCATGGATACGGACAATCTCTTTAAAGTACACATCTGCGACTTGAACTGCATCATTAGTTTTCTGGCATGGAATGAAATGGGCCATCTTTGAAAATCAATCCACAACAACCATGATCGAATCTTTTTGCCTCTGTGTTCAGGGTAAACTCAGAACAAAATCCATGCTCACATCTTCCCACGGTGCTTCTGGAACCGGCAGTGGCATGTATAATCCTGTATTTTGCCCTTTTGTCTTAGCCAAATGACATATTCGACATCGCTGTATATGCCGGTTGACATCTCGTTCAAGTCTTGACCAATAGAAATTCTCTTTGACCAGATCAACTATCTTGTCTCTGCCAAAATGACCAGCTAATCCTCCATCGTGAGCTTCCCAAATTATTGCTTCCCTCAAAGAACCTTGAGGAATGCATAAGGTTTTACCTCGGAAAAGAAGCCCATCATGTCGGTAATACTGGTGGAATGAGTGATCAGCTGTAGCTTCCCATACTCCACGGAAATCAGGATCATCTTGGTACAGCTCCTTGACAAGATCGAAACCAATAACTTTAGCCTGCATTGTTGTTAGTAACATATGTCGACGGCTAAGAGTATCAGCTACAGAATTTAAAATCCCAGCCTTATGCTTAATGAGGAAGGGATAAGACTGCAAGATTTCACTCCAACGGGCATGTTTGCGACTGATCTTTTGTTGAGAGTTCAAATACTTTAGGGCTTCATGATCCGAAAAAAGTATGAACTCTTTGTTCAGGAGATAGTGACTCCAATGTTGTAAAGCTCGGACAATGACATAGAATTCTTTATCATAAGTAGAATACCTGAGTTTCGTATCATTGAGTTTCTCACTAAAAAAGGCAATAGGATGACCTTCCTGGCTTAAAACAGCGCCAATTCCAGTATCGGAGGCATCACAGCTAACCTCGAACACCTGGTCAAAATTTGGAAGCACTAGGATGGGAGCTTCAATCAACCATTTCTTTAGCTCCTCAAAACTCCTCTGAGCTCGTTCCATCCACTGAAATTTGTCTCCCTTGGTGCAATATGTGAGGGGTGCAGCAATAGAGCTAAAATTGCGAATGAACCTTCTATAGAAAGAAGCTAATCCGTGGAAGCTTCGAACTTCCTGGAGAGATTTTGGAACTGGCCAGCTATTAATGGCTTCAACTTTACTTGGATCAACTCGAACACCTTCTACGGTGATGATGTACCCTAAGAAAACAACTTCATTGGCAAGAAAGGTACACTTCTTTAGATTGGCAAAAAGCTTTTGGTCTCGCAGTGCTTGCAAAACTTGCCGTAAGTGATCAAAGTGTTCTTCCAGACTCTTGCTGTAAATAAGAATGTCGTCAAAGTAAACAACAACAAATTTGCCAGTGAAAGGTCACAATACCTAATTCATCAGGCGAATGAATGTGCTAGGGGCATTGGTTAGTCCAAAAGGCATCACATTCCACTCATACAAGCCATCTCTTGTCTTGAAGGCGGTCTTCCATTCATCTCCTAGCTAAATTCGAATTTGGTGATGCCCACTACGATGGTCAATCTTGGAAAAAATAGTGGCACCGTTCAGCTAGTCTAACATGTCAACAAGTCGGGGTATCGGAAACCGATACTTGATAGTGATTTTGTTAACAGCTCAGCAATCGATGCACATTCTCCAACTTCCATCTTTCTTGGGTACTAGCAGAACAGGTACAGCACAAGGGCTAACACTTTCCCGAACTAGCCCTTTCTTCAGTAGCTCTTCAACTTGTCGCTGGACTTCGGCATATTCCTGAGGACTCATCCTATAAGCAGGCTTGTTAGGAATGACTGCTCCTGGAACAAAATCAATGGTGTGCTGTATGTCTCGCATGGGTGGTAACCCGAGTGGTATCTCATCAGCTATCACGTCTGGAAACTCAGATAATAAGGGCATAACTGCTGGTGAGATGGTGGACTCACTGTTTGCCTCAAGTACCAGTATGAAACTCATTGTCTGGGTTTCAGATTTCGTCACCTTGAACTCTTCTTTCGTCATCAAAGTCACCAATCGCTTAGCTTTTGTTAAGGCTTTGCTAAACTCACTAGGCGGCAAAGGCGCTAGCTTGATCTTGACACCGTCTTTAGTGAAAGAGTAGGTGTTTGTACGTCCATCATGCAGTGCATATCGATCATACTGGGATGGCCTCCCCAAAAGAAGGTGGCATGCATCCATGGGAACAACATCACAAAAAATATCGTCATAATATCTGTTCCCAATAGAAAAAGTAACAAGGCATTGCTTAGAAACTTTTACCTCACTTCCAGTATTAAGCTAGTGAAGCTTGTAAGGATGCGGGTGATCATGTGTTGGTAGCTTCAACTTCTGCACCATGTACTCAGACACTACATTTTCACAGCTCCCACTATCAATAATGACATTACAAACTTTGCCCTGAGCAGTGCAACGGGTGTGAAAAATGTTGCGTCATAACCAAGGTTCTTCCTTAACTATAGCTGTATGTAGACTTCGTCTGATAATCAAAGCCTCTCCCTGATCTGCAGGTGTAATCTCCTCGTCATATACTGGTTCGGCTTCATAAAATGTAGTCTCCTCTTCATCTTCCTCAGGTGCTTCATAAACTTGCCCTTCCCTAATGGTGATAACCCTTCGAGTAGGACAGTCTGAGATGATGTGACGAAAACCTTGGCATTTAAAGCATCGGAGTGCTTTAGGGCCAGATTCCTTGACAGTATTTGGCGGAGACTTGCGCGTAGTGCTAGGCTGCGACTTGCCCGATTAAACGGGCTGCTGAAATTCTGCCTTTCGACCATCAAAATAACCCCTAGAGGAAGAAGGTTGATAAGAAGACCTCTTAGGCGTTTACTTCTCCACACGGATGGCTAGGCGAATCACATCATCCAAAGTCCAATATTGCTGAAGCTGGACTGGACAACTGATATCAGCATTTAACCCTGCAAGATAACGAGCTATCGTTTGCTCCTCCTTCTCCTGTATGTCACACTTCATCATAAGTTTTTCAAACTCTCTGGTGTATTCTTCTACAGATAAGGATCTCTGTCGAAGATTCTGCAATTGGATAAAATTATCTTGGTGGTAATGCTCCTATAGGAACTTCCTGGTGAGCTGTCGTCTCATTTTCTCCCAAGTCTCAATCTTGCGCTTTCCCTCTCGTACTTGCTTCTATTTGAGATTCTCCCTCCATATGGAAGTATGCTTCTTGAGTTTAAGAGCGACTATCTTGACTTTTTATCTGTCTGGAATCTTCTTGTATTCAAATATTCACTCAACAGTTTGAAGCCAATCTACAAAGTCATCTGACTGAAGTCTTCCCTCAAATTCTGGGATGTCTACTTTGATGTCACTAGAGCGGAATGGTTGTTGTTGAGGTCGGTGGTGGTTGTCAGTGGATGACGAACTACTGCTACCCAAATCACCTTCTGGATTTTCTCTACGAGTTTCTAGCAAAGCTCGCTGTAATTCTACGGTAGCTTCCAATTCTTGTATCCGACGTCTCATCTCGTCCATTGCAACATCCTGTACATTCTTGCGTCTTGGAGGCATTTTTTTTTCACCTTTTTCTGGAAGGTTAGGACTTAGGCAAGAACAATTAAAAATATAGGGTGAAAAAGGTAATTTGTTGGGGTGTAGGGATGGAAAAGGAATTTTAAGAAAATATGAGGCTGAATCGTAATTTTGGAAAAAATGGGGCCAAAAATTGCAATTTCAAAAAGTTTGGGGCACAATTGCAATTTTCATGAAGTAAAGGGGTAAAAATGAAATTTTGGAAAATTTAGGGGTCAAAATATAAATACTGAAAATATAGGGGCACAAATGTAACTATGGAGAAGTTTAGGGGGTCAAACTGTAAATATGAGAAGTTTGGCTGACTGGGCAGGATGACGTGGCAGACACAGGGTGGTTAATCTGTCGCTGACTGGATAGGTCAGGATGACGTGGCAGATTACGTCATCATCTGTAACCTCCAGCAGGCGCGGCGGCGCGTGGTTCACGGGCGACGGCGCGTGGAGTTCCGGCAGTGGCGCGTGGAGGTGCGTGGAGTATCCAACGGAGGTGAAAATCTCAAGTCAGAGGTTTTCCGGCCTTCTGAGCTCGATGGTAATGTCCGTTTTGCTGAAAAATGACCGAAAATGGTTTCCGACGGCAGCGGTGATGGCGGCGGCAACTGCGAACTTTCAAGTTATTTTCCGACGGCTCTCTCACTCTTCTCGGCTTCTGGACTCTCTCTCACCGGGCTCTGATACCAAAATGGCACAGAAACGAAAGGAAACACTCAAACTCAATTGAAAAAGACTTGGTTGATTTCTGAATACCTTCCATTCTCATACATGGGTCCTATATATAGTGTTTAGGATGCAACATAATAGTAAAGATAATTAAACGAATACATTAACTCAAGGGAGGGGTTATGGGAGTTACAACTCTATTATTAGGAAATTATGGAGGGGTTACAGAGGTTACGTGAGTTTAATGAAGGAGAGGAGTTACATCTGTTTCACTTGCATTCTTTGCTAATGCCTTAACGCATTAGTCTTGGATCATGTGAAGGAGCAACCACCTCTTATAAGATTATGAACCTGCATTCAATTTCCATGTGTGAAAGAAAGGTTATTTATATGTTCAAGAGTAAATAAATATTATAGCATATGAGAATATCATATAATGAGATCACCTTCCTAATATATCTTTGTGGATGGCAATAGAAACAAGGAAGGAAAGGTTGGTGGTTGTGATGCATTGTAGTAGTGGACAAAAAAAGAAAGAGAATAAAGGAGGAATAAAAGAAGAAGTTGCATGCCATTATTTTACGGTTGTCTCCATGGTCTCAACAAGGAAAGAAAACAAGTCTTTCTAGTATTCTTCAAATCTATACTTTCTAGATTGCATGAGGAAGAGGAAAAAGTCACTTTTGAAATGTTAAAAAGAATGCATGAGTATATAAGGGTATGTTAGTTAATTTACAACCTTTCGTTAGTGACAAGCCACCCAAAATTGAAACTAAGATATCAAAAAATCTCAAAAACCTAAAATATAGGAAAAGAAATGTTAATCAATTAATGCAATAGAACATCCTACACAAAGTACATGCGCATTAAGCATTCCAAAGAATAAAATAGGAATATGCTAATCAAACTTGGATCTTGAGCTTAGTCACAAGAAGAAAATTTTTATTTTATCTCACCAAAACAAATTTAAAATCTTTACCATGAAATAAAAGCCAAGTTAGGGGATGATCCATAATAGTTACGCATGTTTGTGTGTCAAATAATACATGTCAGTAATGTGAAAAAAAGTATGTGCTTTGTAATATTTTAGTAAATTTTTTTATTCAAAACTCAAAACTCATATGTATACCTTATGCATTAGACAATACCATGTATGTTATGTACCTTCTAATATTATTTTCCAAAAAAAAATCAACTCAATAAAAAGATGAGTTTCTAGTTACTCATTCTATCAATTTTTATTCCCTTCTTTCTTGCCATTTTCCCTTTTTACACTAGTTATGTCCAAGTCATGTCCAGTGCATGTTCATAGCCAAAAAGTAATTTTTGGGTATTGCATTAGACACATGTCAGCAGTGTGTTGTGGAAGAGTGAAATAAATGTATTCATGATTTGTAGTATTTCAGCAATCTTTGCCTGTAGAAATCATAATCTTACCAATCTACTAGTCAAGCGAAGGGCGAATAAGAGCAGTACCAATCCTTGTCCCAATGGAGGCAAAAATTTGAAATGAAGTACACCTTATAGTAGCCACAAATACCTTCTGTCTAAGAAGGCCAACTTGCACAGGTATATCACCATTATCATCATCCTCTTGTGAAGGATTGAATACAGAAGTAAAGAATCGACATAAATTAATCCCTACGTGAATAATCAATAATGTCGCAACTCCAAGCATATGCCTTACACATAAGCATTGGCACTAGTTAAAATCTAAAGGTCAATCAAATACTACGAGGAACCAACAATATATGAACTGATTTGACCTCTGAAAGTTGTTCTGCCCATACAATAGATGTAAACCAAAGTAGGCATATTCCTTCCAACCTTGCAAATAGCTAATTTAGGAACGTCTGTTAAGAATAGAAAAAGAAATAGCTTAGTAGTTCCTACTTTGTATTCTAAGTACATATTATTCAAATGATTTATGTCACATGTACAACAAAACTCTAGGGAAGAATCTTAAATATCTCATCAGTGCAGGTTTCTAGTTTTCATTCAACTTATGTTTACCCTCTTCTTAAGTCATCCATATAGGTACCATGCCCATTGCATGTTTGCACCCAAAAAATAAGGCATTCAATTCTGAGACACATGTGTGCATGTGGAACACATATGAATAGTGTGTCATCATAGATTAATTTGGTGTTTAGCACATAACATGACTGAAAGTAAATGTGCCTATACTTTATAGATAAGACCTAACAAAAAGGACAATATATTAAATAATTATCTCCCTCCCTGATAAACTTTTGATTACCTTTATCATGGAAATTGCATTATATTTATTATTAGGCATCTTATCAATAACAACATGTTTTCTTATGATAGTTACCATTAAGAATTTTCCATGCCATTCTTTGTGAAACATAATGAACAACAATTCTTTCTAAAATCCGTTTAGTTATGAAAGAATCTTCTTAATAGCTTAATTCATCATCCACTAAAATTCAACAAAATGGTTATGAAAGAATCTTTTTTCTAAGTTCTAACTATTGAAGAAAGAGACCATATGAAATGGTTATGCAAATGAAATTCAAGCATTGTAATGAAATGAAAATACCATCCCCTTGTAGTTGTGAAGCCTAAGAAATTCAAGCAGTGGCTGTATGCTCTCTTTGTCATGAAAAAGCTTTATTGAAAGGTGACTATTAAGTGTAATGACCTAGAATATTAATTCTCAGAAGAACATTGTCGAATAGTAAAGGATTAGAGGGATTGGGACTGGATGAAGGATCAGAATTGAGCAAAAAGGAAGAATGAGGCAGAACATTATAGTATTGCGGCGAGGTACAGGGGCATCACCGCATGAGACTTTGGATTTAGGCTTCTAGGCCTAGTCAGTAGTGACTCGCGCCATGGTGAGCTTAACTAGCAACATGGCGCTAGTCGTGAATTTTATTTAAATCAGAAGTCAAACCAATCTCCAAAAGAGAAAATCAGAGAAGACGAAGGAGTTGTGCTAGGGTTTCGAATTTCTAGCCTGAAAGCTCAATTTTTAGGGCTTTAG
Source organism: Adenanthera pavonina (assembly GCA_026686845.1). NCBI lineage: Eukaryota > Viridiplantae > Streptophyta > Magnoliopsida > Fabales > Fabaceae > Adenanthera > Adenanthera pavonina. Next base: position 7,795,490 of record JAIVEN010000026.1, on the reverse strand, counting down.
AAGCTTAATTCTCATGGGTAAGTTGGTTTTCTACTTCTCTTCTCCATTTTCTTCAAGATTGTTTAGTGTTTTTGTTGATAGAAGTTAGGGTTCTGGCTTTGGTTACTTTTCTACCAATTAATCTGTGTTTAAATGTCTCATTGATGGGTTGTTGGTTGTGTACAAGCTCTGGGTTAAGGATTAAATATGCTTAAGTGGTATATTTCCTAAACTCTAACTCTCAACTCATGATATTTTTACAAATCCGAAGTTGTGTGAGTTTGATTGTGATTCTATGGATTGTTTTCGGTGCTTTGATGTGTGGGTTTGCTCGATGGAGCCTTATTCCATCCGATTTATGTTTTGTATTGGAAATTATGTCTACTGAGGATTGAGAATTTGTGATGGTAATGGAAATTTGGTGTTATGTGGGTTATACCATTACTCATTTCGGATCTCTTGATTCTAGGTAGTGTTTGGAAAGCTTGGAAGTGGTCAATAAGTGAATATGTTATGATTGAAAGGTGGGCTCCTTAGTATATTGATTGGACTATTATGAATTTGATTGTATATTTTGGTTTGAGACAATGTGATGACATGATTCTTGCATCCTTGATGTGTTGTAGTGGTTATTGTTCTCCTTAGCCTACCATAGTGTCATGTGGGTTCAGACAATTGAGGTAACCAGGGTGTCTTTTCCTATATTTTCAATTTATCATATATATATGGCTAATTCTTTCATATCAGGATATGCATGCTTTATGTAATACGATGTGCTCTTTCATATCATGATATGCATCTAGAACAGATTATGGTCATTCCTTTTCATATTATGATATGTATGGTTACATGGCTAGTAAGTCCTCTATCTTTACTTTATATTGTGTTAAAATGGATATTGGTGATAGTAAATATGATATATACATATTAAGGGATGTTGAGATAGAATGATGATTATGCACCCTATGACTTATCATATATGATCTTATGGCATACTAGCACAATAGGTTTAGCATGTATTGATATGTTAGCATGCATTAGGGATTGTCACATTATATATAATGTTGGGACATATGGTTTAGGTGACGATACTCTATATACCAGGTGGTATACCAATCCACTAAATAACACATGATGCCTTATATTCAGGCAGTGTGGCTAATGTCATTCCAATCACTAAATAGTCATCATATGGCTGGGAAACTTATATGGTTGTGAATTGAAATGCACCTTCTCTAAATAGCCGCTAGGTTATTCAGGGGGAGGAGAGCCATAGTCCAAGTTTTGGCATAGTAGCCTTTGGCTAGGTCATGTCAATTAAGAGGAAAGTTGAGTGATGACCTTGGAATCGAACATCACGGGTCATTGGAAGGGGCTATTGGTCAAGATTACTTTGTCATGGTAGCTAACTCATGGTTCTAATCGTGTATTGACATGATCTGTGTTTGCATATCATGCATATTGCATTCATATTGATTATTACATTTGATTAATATTATGGAAGCATGTTTATATGTTTGTATATATGTAAACCCCTGGTTATTGGGACGTATGTCTCACCCCGAAGCTAACAATCATAGGTGAATGATTCTGTTCTAGTAAGGAATGGACCAAAGAGGGCTTGGGAAAGGAGGACTAAGAGTATTTGTTGGTGCGAGGAACTAAGTATCCTTTTGTTGTTGAGTTATTTACCTTAGTAAAGTGCCATTGTAATGTTTGTATTATACTAAGTGTAACTGTTATATGCTCATATGTTTGTGGGCTGGACCAATGTGTAGCCCTTCCCATACTCTCTTATGTTTCAGGAATGGCCCTTTGTGTGCTCTTGGGCCAATGGTTATGCTAGTTTTACGATGAATGATAATTATGTCTTATTTGTGGTTTATGATTTCCTAAGTGTGGTTGTCTTGTTGTTTTGGGTCGTGGGTCTGTGGTCCTAACTTGTTTTTTAGGTGATTGGTTAGATTATAAGCCTAATTGAGTTTATAGGCTTTAGTTGTGTAAAATGGGTATATAACCCATCAACTCGGTTTATGGTTCAAGGGAATCAAAACTCGGAGGAGTGATTTTTTTTTAGATGAAACCTCCTTAGACGTGGCTCTTATGTCTTGTGTGACCTGTTGGTATGATCATTGGATGCCAATTGTCCATTGTTAGCAATTGGAAGAGTTTGGTTCTTGATTTTAGTCAAAAGTGACCAATTTAGTTTTGGGTGTCCAAAATCTCCATATAGAGGTGTTTTGAGATGTGATTAGTGTTTATAGTTAGAGTAGGTGCAGAGTAACTTATAGGGTTTTGGAATTGAGTGAATTAGATATCAGAGTAAAGAGTTATACGCGTTGGAAATTTATTGGTTGCATCAGCAATTTGCTGAACCATGTTCTGTCAATGGCGCCATGGCACTAGCAACATGGTTGTGGCACCGTGCCTTCTATCTCAATTCTAGTTTTTGTCTAGAATAGTGTCACGCTACAGCTTGAAGGGGCATGGCCACAACGCCACCCCTCTGTTTTGTTTTCTCTTCCTTGTTTTCCTGCCCTTTGGGTATGTGTTTGGGGATATAGAGTTTAGGATGTTACATTAAGGAACTTGACACCAGATTTTGCTTGCACATTGTGGATTCCATCATGCAACAACACAATAAAGATAGAGAAAGCACTACCAAATGATTCTGCAAGAAATGGTTATGATACCCAAGAAGACAACATTAAAATTTGGCACCTAGCCATAAGCTTCCAAACTGGTTGATGGAATCATCTATATATATTTACTTTAGATGTTGGTAAATGGTTTCTCTACAAGACTACAACTATTGTTTATATTTTATATGTGGATTCCATTTTAGATTTTCTAGTAATCATAGATCAAGTCAATTCAAAATTGTAACTTGGATCAATTTGTTTTTATCGACTATACAAACTAGAGACAACAAACAACGAAAACAAACTAAAAACCAAGAGCCAAATAAAAAGTGTCAGTAATGCAACGCAAGAAATGAAGAACTAACTAACTAAATTTGGACAAAAAAAGTTAAATAATAATAAGACATTATTTCAGATAGTGAAGGAAAGAAAATTTCTGAAATTGCAAATAAAAAACCACTTGGACAGATTTGAGGACTTCTATAAAAGCCCCTATCAATTAGCTTACGTATGTTCTCTTCATGTTAGTGTTCCTTTTTTTTGGGAGTTAAACTAAAATCTAATAGTATTTTTTCCCCAAGTTAAACTATAATCTAATCACAACCTATCACCATAAAAAGAAAAAAGATAAGATTATGACTGTGAATACCTTAAGAGAAGGGCCAAGATCTCATTCATATGCATTGTGAGAGTCTTATCAAGCCTTTCATGGAGATTGTGAACACCACACTCACCACTTACCATGACACTCATCAAGCCTTTCATAGGACCTCTTGCTACGTGTTCATTCTTGAAGATCATAAACTCAATTGCATTCATGTTGTCATTCTCATTGACATTAGCAGTCGCGATCTTCCTTATTTCGTCTCCTTTCTTGATTTTGTCTCGATTGTAAGCTCGGTTGCAGTCAGTGATTGCAACTTGGGGGGACTCGATGAACTTGAGCACAGAAGAGGGAAGGAGTCACGAAGGTTGAAGATGGAGTGATGGAGGTCGAGAACAAAGTCATAGAGGTCACCGTTGTGGTTGTGTCATGGGAGATAGGGCAAGGAGGCAAATGTGTTTCAAGGAGATAAGGCAAAGAGGCCAAGTATTCTATAAATGAAAATTAAAAATTAAAAATTAAAATGGAAAAGGAAAAGATGGCAGTTAAATTAATAAGCATAAAAGAAAGTTAATATCATTTGTAGTGTTTATTGTTATAACCGCCCACATTTTTTTAATTCATATAATACTTTTGTAGACGGTTATTTAAGTAAGTGCTTACCTCCACCTTATTTTTATTGGCATTTTTCTAAAGAACCGCCAACAATTAGGCACCAACAAAAATCAAATTTGGCATAGTGTCATACATCACTTGTCATCAATTGATTTTTTCTGAAAATTTTGTGTATGATCTTGTAAGTTTTATACTTATTTTTTGTTCTAAGGTCATTGGTGGTGCATTGAATAACCAAAATTAATGTATAATAGTGATTAGAATTAGGGTCCTAAAAGTGGTTGATTGAGTTGGGAACGTCAGTATTTGCTTTCACCAAAGTGGTTGGTTGAGTTGTGGCTATATATATATAATATATGGCATGACTAAAAGCAGACATTATTTTAGGACTTTGATGGATTGCCTCACATTATGTTGATTGAGCTTACTGGTGACTTGGGTGGATTGCCTCCCATTATGTTGACCGAGCTTGCTGGTTCATTAGCAGAGGTCATTCTTGTGCTCAAAATTCCATATTTTAGTCCTATACTATGCTTTCAAATTTGATCACTTTGTGGGTGAATGATTTCAAGTGCTCCTATAAGGAGGCCAAATTGTTTCCTGGAAGAATGAACACAAGGAAGATCTTCTTTTCATGAGCAATAAGGTAAGAAAATTCTATGATATTTCAAGTTACCTTCCAATTAATCTTCCCATTATATAATAACATTGTTCAGTAAATTAATACTTATTAGGTCCACATGTAAAGTAGGGTCATACAGAAATTTGGAAGTTTATCTTTGCTGTATAAAAATATTAATCATTTCCACTAAACTTTTATCGGTCAAGAAAATTGGCCTTTGTGACATGCTTATATCAAGCAATTTGTGGATCCTTGATAGAAACTATGATTTCATACATTGTGAGTCATTATCCTTTTATTTATTTATTTTAGTTGAAAGGGAGAAACCATATTGATATGGGATTTATATATTTAATTAGATGAATACTTTGTTTTGAGTTAAAGGGTTGCTTCTCATGTGTAAATATTATTTTCGAAATAACTAATTTAGAGTGTGCATTTATCAGGCTTAGTATAAATGTATCATTTGGCTTGACTTTGATCAATTTCCATTAAACTATTGGAGATAGCTTTAAAGGTGAGAATTAGTTAATTAGTTACAGTTAGATTAAATACAATCTTAGCTTCTAAATGATATTTTCTTCTCTTGTGATAGTATTCACCACCAAACTTTACTGCAAGCGTATAGGTCGAGGTAGTAGCAAAGTGATGAGCAGAGTACACTACTACAAAAATAGAATTTCTTGGCACATTTATATAAGCGGCTATTTGCAAAAACGCAAAGAAACGTTAGAAGAAAGATTTTTGTAGGCGGTTGTTTAAATAACTATCTATAAATCTATTAATAATTAAAAAATAAAAAAATATATATAAATAACGAAGGCAGTTATTAAAAAATAACCGCCTACGTTTCATTTTTTAAAAAAAATATTAAAATATGTATGCGGTTGTTTCAAATAATCGCCTATGTTTATATTAAATATTTTTTTATTTTTAATTTTAAATAAAACGTTGGTGGTTATTTTAAATTTAACACCTTACTTTTTAGACTCATTTCCCATGAATAAGACTCTTTTTAAGTCTGATTATACTTGATCCTAAGCTTGAATCATATAAGAATGAAAATTAGAATTTCCAAAATTTTCGGTTACTATTCTTATAGTAGTTTCCACTTTACTGACTGAACTTTGAAAATTCATAACTAATTATAGAAAAATTATTTCATAGTGATTCAAGTCTCTAAAAATATATAAAAGCCTTCTACACATAAAAAAAATATAAAATAGAGCATTCTATTGACCAATTTATACAGTTTATTCCTCAAATATTTACTATATATTTGGTCATTTTCTCTTCCCTAGGATTTTGGCCTTATATTGAAAAATTCATATCTCATTATATCCTAATTCAAATCATACATTCTTTATGTCATTGGAAATCTATGTGAGTCTAATTTCTAGAAATATTTTTCTTCTATATTTATTCAACTTTTAAAGGGCATAACATTAACTTAACTATTATGGGTCAGAACACTACCTCTACTGAAATAGTTTTAGGAGAAATTACATAACTCTTACTTTATAGCTCCAAATACTATCAAACTAGTGGAATTCATTTTCTAAGACTTGGAGGTTTCCATAAATTCAAATCACTGAATTTTTGGAGCTTTGTACAATTTTATCTTATGTTTTGAATTTTCTAGTATTCATAATAAAGGATCCAGTTTTCCTTACTCTAACCAGTTTTGACCCTTAACTTTTAAAATTCACCATAAATTGTACACTTATCCAATTTAGGTGTTCTTTAGCTTTATAAAAAGCTCATTCTATGTAATTTTTGGGAATGTATAACACTCATACATTATACCCTGTTTTATATGAATAGTACCTTCATAATTCTCAGAGTGTTTCTAATTGAGCATTTCCATTCTTATCTTGGCAAAATGAGCTTCATAACATGATTACATCATCTTTCCTTGTACCAAATCCATACATATCACTCAATAATGCTCAAATGGATATAGTTACAGAAATACAAGCCTCATGAATTGTCATGCAACTTTATACATGATGTCATAACAATACATTAAAATACCCACAATTCACGTAATTATCATGCTCCTTCATTCTTCTTGCCTTCTTCCTTGGTTACTTCCATGTCCTTTCCCTAGCATGGTTAGTGTTTGAAATGGTGAGATTATGGAATCTCAGTAGCAAGTCATATGTCATGCAATTACATTATCATATATGCATAAAAACTTAAATCATAACCATTCAAGCATATAATAAGTCATAATGGTTCATAAAAATTTTGGCATGGTCTCTCTTTATAAAATGGACATCCAAGGGTTAGGACCCTTTCATAAAAACAGCCAAACCAATCTCACAGCATTATAACAACAATATGGCAATGGGATTATAACATAGAAACAATATACAATAACATAAAGCAAGAAATAGACTATGCTATCATTGTTGCTTTACTTTGCCTTCCAACTTGATTCCAATACTCCCATTCTCTTTTCTTTTGAGTTATAATTCTTCCAAACACTTCCTTAAGCTTCCTTGGACCTAAACATAACACCAATGAGGCATATAAGCCATTGGTTCTTAGTCCAACTTCACACAATACTCACAAAACCCTTAAATTTTCTCTTTGCTTTCTTCTTGGTTTTTCTTTGAACCAATGGTTGTTCTCAAGGTTTTGGGCCATGGTAAACTCATTTATGGCATTAAAATCATGAAATTCTAACCCTAGCATGCACCCCTGTTCAGAATGAAAATCATGAGAGAAATGGAGAAATTTATTTTCTTTGAAACACTTCCTACAATTCATGAAATCATGCTTTGGGTGGCTAAATCATACTTTGGCTTAACTTTGATGTATGAAAACATAATTCTTTCCATTTTCCTAACATAGGCCAGATTTAGACTCGAGAAGAGGAAGAGTGAAACTCCGTGAAATCACTTGAAACTACTAGCTTGAAATGATTAGAGAGCTTACCTATCACCTGCATCTTGATTGCTTCAAGTTTCAAGCTTGGCTCTTCCTTCTTCTTCTTCACTTAGGTCACGCTACTTTTCTTCTTTCTTGAGCAAACTTTGAGCTCTCTCTCTCTCACTTCCAGCAGCACATGGGTCGTGTAAGAAGAGGCAAAAGTAGCCACCTCACCAACTCACTCAACTTTGATATATTTTGTCTTGACTTTAGTTAGCAAAAAGTAAATACTTCTTTGAGAAGTAGTATAAAAAAAACAATATTAAAGTCCAAGTCGGTTGCAGCTACTGGACGTCCAAAATGAGGAGAGAGAAGGGAATTATCTCACTTAATGACATGGCTTAATTAACTTGCTAATTACCTTCCTTAATCACACTTACTTTTTGACCAAAAAGGCAAGCCTTCTTGAGCAAGTTTTGGGACAAAAATCACATGCCCATTATGATGAATTCTCAAGCCAATAAGAGGGAGAGGAGTGTCCAAAAATTGCTCTATAATTTTATGGACCAAAATACCCTTTACCAATAACTTTTACCTGTACGAATTAAATACTTTTGCCGTAATTATTACTAAATTGGTACAGGATTGCCCAACAATTACTTTTGGTCTAAAATCATTATCTAGACCCAAAATATATTTTATTAAGGTCCAATAATTTCTCTTGAATTAATACTGTCTCTTCATGCAGTCCAAATTGACTTTTATCTAGTAAAATATTAATATTGAATCCTAATCACCCAATAAATATTATTTAGTGTGTCATGGAATTGATCGAGGTTACAGACGTTGGACAAAGCATGGTGAAATGAATGATGGGTATAGTAGCTCGGGTTATAGTGGATTGAATGATTTTGACACAACCACATTTGAGGCTGACCGTCTTAAAAAGATGGAGAATGTGATTGAGAATGAGCTTCAAGATTGTCTTGAGATGTTTGACAGGTTGAAAAGTGATGTAAAAAAGCCATTATACTATGGTTGTATGAAATTCACAATATTGTCAGCTGTGTTAAAGTTGTACAACTTGAAAATAGATGGTGATTAGAGTTTCATAGAATTGCTTGCACTTTTAAAGGATATGTTGGCAGAGGGTAATGAGCTTCATAGTCGAACATATGAGGCTAAACAGATACTATGCTCGATTGGGATGAGCTATAAGAGGATACATGCCTGTCCTAATGATTGTGTGTTATTCCAGAAAGAACATGCATCGTTAGATAGATGTCCTAAATGCAACGCCCCATGATATAAGAAGAAAGAATCGAGTCCAACGAAGGTCGTATGGTATTTTCCTATCATACCTAGATTTAGACGCTTATACAAAAGTTCTGAAATTGCGAAGCACTTGACATGGCATGCAGATGAAAGAATTGAAGATGGAAAGTTTTGATATCCTGCAGATTCTCTACAATGGAGAAAAATTGATAGTCAATATGAAGACTTCGGGTAGAAGATAAAAACCTACGTGTTGCATTATCTACCGATGAAATGAACCTGCATGGTATGTAGAGTAATACTCACAATATGTGGCTCGTGATTTTGGTAATTTATAACCTACCACCTTGGCTATGTATGAAGCGGAAGTTTATGATGTTGTCTATGTTAATATCTAGACTCAAACAACCTGGAAATAATATAGATGTATATTTGGCTCCATTAATTGATGATTTGAAGCACATGTGGGAAATGGGTGTGAAGGTATATGACGGATATAGGAAAGAGATATTCAAATTGAGAGTTATGTTGTTTGGTACAATCAATGATTTTCCTGCATATGGTAATTTGTCAGCCTACAATATCAAAGGAGAGTTTAGATGCCCTATATGTGAAGAAGACATACATTCGATACGGTTGGAGCATGGTTCATTGTGGACAAAAGTACCCCATCATGAGCAATTGTTTAATGGGAATACAGGTGGTGGAGACAAGTGTTTAATGGGAATACAGAAGAAGGAAAAGGACCTTTGCCATTAAGTGGTGAGCAATTGTTTGACAAGGTAAATGATTTGAATGACAACTTCGGGAAGCTTTTTGAACAATACCTTGGGACTAGTGGGTCAATTTTCTTTAAATTGCCATATTGGAAATCTTTATATGTAAGGTACTTCCTTAATATCATGCATATAGAAAAAAAATGTATTTGAAAGCATTATTGGTATATAACTTAATGTGCTAAGAAAGACTAAAGATGTCGTGAAGGTAAGGCTAGACATAGTTGCTATGGGAATAAGAGAAAAGTTGGCACCAGTGAAGGAGAAATGCCGTACTTATCTACCTCCAACGGCATATTCACTATCTAGAAAAGAGAAAATCAATTTTTGTGAGTCTCTTGATGGGATTAAAGTTCCAAAGGGGTACTCCTTAAACATTAAGAACCTTGTTTCTATGAAAGATTTGAAGTTAAAGGGTCAGAAGTCTCATCATTGCCATGTTTTGATGGAAAATTTTGTGCCGGTGGCTATGCGATCCATTTTGTCCAAAAAGGTTTGAGGGACAATCACTAAACTATGTTTCTTCTTCAAGCATATTTGTAGCAAAGTGATTGACCCTATAAAGTTACCGGTATTGCAAAGAGACATTGTTGTCACTTTGTGTGAGCTTGAGATGTATTTCCCGCTTTCATTCTTTGATATGATGGTTCACCTAGTTAGGGAGACATAGTTATGCGGCCCAGCTTATATGAGGTGGATGTACCCAATTAAGCGTTACATGAAGATATTAAAAGGTTATGTGAAAAACCGAAGTAGACTGGAGGGTTGTATTTTTGAATGATATATAGCTGAGGAAGCTATTGAATTTTGCACTGAATACTTATCCAATGTTGATAACATTGGCCGTCCTAAGTATCGTCACATGGGAAGAACATCTAGGGAAGGGATTATGGGAAAGGAAATTGTTAGCATATCCAGGACACAGTGGGAGCAAGCTCACGTTTATGTTTTGCACAACTCTGATGAGGTTATTCCATATGTGGAAATACACAAGGAGAAACTTAGAAGCTTGAACCCCAATAAGAATGAGAGTTAGATATCAAAAAAACACAATCGATTTTTTATAGATTGGCTGAGAGATCATATTATTTCAGAGTAGGAAAGGAATCCTGGTTTAGTTTCAAACAGGTTGAGATGGTTAGCTAATGGTCCATCCGCGCATGTCTTCTTTTACACCGGTTACCTCATAAATGGCTACACATTATATACCAAAGAGTAGGATGATCAGAGCATAATGCAAAACAGTGGGGTAGCCCTTATAGCTCAATCAATGCATATTTCTAGTGCCAAAGATAGAAACCCTATTTTTGCAAATATGTCATACTTCAGGGTAGTTGAGCACATATGGGAGTTGGATTACAGCTTGTTTCGGGCACTGATTTTCAGTTGTAAGTGGGTTGACAACAAGAATGGCCTTCGATTTGATGAGTTAGGGTTCGTTCTTGTTGATCTTAATAAGATAGGGTACAAAGATTAGCCTTTTATTTTAGCATCTCAAGCTCAACAAATGTTTTATGTCCCTGATCTTGCTAATAAGAGGTGGTCGTTTGTCATGTTAACCAATAAAATAATCGATCATCACAATCAGGGTGGAGACCAACAAGATGAAGATATTGAGGATAATCCATTTTCTGGGGCATCATTTGATGTTGGTTCCACTGGAGATAATGCCCCCTATATGAGAGATGATCATGAAGAGGGGATTTGGATCATGAAAAGGAGGGAAGGAATCATTCAGGGTACAACAAGAAAGAGGAAAAGATTTTATTTAAACATATATATATATTGCCTTCAATTTCTTTTCGTTATTTAATATAATGATCTTCTTATTTTGTAATATAATTTATTTTTTATTATTTAATTAATTATTCTAATATTATTACAGGTAAATATGGTAAAGCGTGTCATATTACAACGAGAGATGGCGAAGCACTGATGTGGTTTGACAGTAATGAAAGAGGTTTACCATGCAAGAGATACTGAAAACAAGATCCATGTGGAATGGAATTACAAAAATCATCCAGTGAATAAAGGTGGGAAGAAGTTAAGTAGTTATATCGAAGTGACTGCAAAGTTGAAGGTGCCCATCAGCCATCCATAATAGGATGATTGGAGGAAAGTTCCGTTTGCTATGAAGGATTTAGTTTTCCAAGACATAGTGGTAATTATAATTAATTTTAGTACTTAGCTACATTTTTTATGCATGCAAACCTATTATAATTAATTTGAGTATTTTGTTTTGTAGTCCGCTTTTGACGTTGATGAAAGCCATAGAGTGTATATATATCAAAAGGCAGGGATTATGATGCTTAAATTTCGATATATCTTGACGAGGCACTTTATGAAAGATGAAGCTGGCAACATCATTAAGCATCCACCAGCAGAATTTAGAATCTACATAAAATAGGAACACTGGGATGGCTTTATCGATCTGCAGTGTCAGGAGAAGCTTAAGGTGAACAATTTTTCCTGTTAATATTTAAATATTCTAATCCTCTTTGTTTATAATGATTCGATTTTAGTCTTGAAATTTTTTCAGAAATTAAGAGAAGCAGATAGTCAAAGGGCAAAGAGTCAATAGTACCCTTACCAAGCCGGCCGTCTAGGATACTCTGGAGTCGAGAAGAAGTTGGTAAGTGCATGAATATCTTATGTTTGCCAATACTTATATTTATTTGAATGCACATTTATTATTTCTGTGAATGTACAGGTATTGAAGGAAGGATCCACGCGGACAAAAGTACCCCGTCATGAGCTGTGGTCAGAATCCAAGAAAAACAAAGGAGATTATTGAGAATAAGAATGTTCAGAAAGTTGTTGAAAAAATAGTAAGTGTAACACCTCCTTTATAGGCCCATTTTCCACGTATTTAACCATGCTAAAGTCTATTTATATCATAGTAGGATCTTGAATCACAATAAATGCCATAACAAAATTTTTCCAACTTTGGCACTATTCATTTAATCTAATTCATTTATCCCAATCAAACTTTGGAAATTCATAACTAAATCAATAAAAATCGTATGCATGTGATTCAAGTCTCTATGAATAGATTAAAACATTATGTACACGGAAAAAATATCAATCAGAGTAATTAATTGGCCAATTTATACAATAAATTTCGTGAATTTCTACCATTCATATGGTCAATTTCAGAAATTTTATTTTTCTGGGCTAAATTTGAAAATTCACTATAAATCTTACACTCATCCTATTTGAGTGATCTTTGGACCACATGAAATCTCTTTCTGTCTAGTTTTTAAACATAGATAACATTCATACTTTATATGTAACATCCCTAAAATATTAGATAACTAAAAATGCATAGAGAATTTACAAAAACGGGCAGACACCGTTTTATGTGTAATAGGGTAAAGAGGTCATTTTTCCTGATTGGATGGAAAAATGAGAAATTACATTTTTGCTCCTAAGAAATATGGAAATGACGATTTTGTCCCTAAGGGAAAAAAACAAAAAAAAAGAAAAAGAAAAAAGAAAGAAAGAAAGAAAGAAAGAAAGAAAAGACGAAGGCGGTGGACGCGAGCAGGAATTGAAACCAATTTTATGAATTTTGGTGGACATTACACCTAATGACCCAGAAGTTTTAAAAATTATAAAAATGTCCCGGGTCAAGGGCATTTTTGTAAATATGAAAAATTATAGTCAAAATGAAGCTCTCAATGAGCTTAGACCATTGGAATATAGTATGGAATTTATTAAGATCAAAATAATATTTATTGGGTAATTATGATTTAATATTAATATCTTACCCGATAAAAGTCAGTTTAGACTGCAGAAAAAGGCAGTATTGATCCAAGGACAATGATTGGACCTTGTTAAAATATATTTTGGGTCTAGATAATGGTTTTGCACCAAAAGTAATGGTTGGATAATTCTTTACCAATGTAATGACAATTTTGGCAAAAATACCCAATCGGTACGGGTAAATTTAATCGGTAAAGGGTATTTTGGTCCATAAATATTATTTAAACAATTTTTGGCCAGAAGGAGGATGAAACACGTATGATTTGTGAATGGGACATGAAAGGAATTGTTGGAAAAGTTTTTAAAAGAAAAGTAAATAAAAATAGAAATAAAAGTAAATTTAAGTGATTATATTATATAATTATCATTTCAAAACATTATTTCATCTTCCTCACGAGAAAGAAGACGCTGGTTCAGTGCAGTAGAGAGCCAGGAACGCGTGAGAGAGAGAGAGCAAAGGGGAAAAGAGAATATTGCAAGATTTGTCCCAAAACTTCAAGGTATTATCTTACAACCCTTTTCTTGTGTCTCCTAGCAATTTTGAGGGATTTTAATGGTTATTTTCCCTCTATTTTCTTGCTGAAAGTTGCTACCTAGAGAGAGAGTAGAGAGAGAAAATGAAGGTATGGAAAAACTAAGCCATGAAAAGGGTTATATAGGCCATAAGGTGCAAGAATATATCATTAGATTACAAATTAATCGGTTAGTTATTTTTCTATAATTTATGATAATTTTCTGCCCAATTAGGGTTTATTATAGGAAGGGAATTTCAAGTTTTTGACCTCAAAAATGGATTCCTTGGGTCCAAAATAGGTTAGAACAAGTATGTTGTACAAGGAATGCATGATGGATAACAAAGTGCAAATTTTAGTTCAAGTGAGCACTTTGTGAATGAAATTGGATAATTAGTGGTTAATGGCATTATTTGATTATGCTATAGGATCCAAAGGAGTGTTAGAAGATCAAGGAAAAGGTTTGCAAAGTTTGGAGATTAGTGGAAAGCCTAAAGGTAGTTAACTCACCTATCTATGCTTATGTATTATCATTGATGTTGCTTGGTTTGAATGATGTGTTTAATGTTTGGAATGTTATCTTGTAATGATTTGGCATTGTTGGTTGGATTGTTTGAAGGGTAATGTGACCCTGGATATGTCTAAATACAAGGGGAAGTGCTGCCCAAATTTTTATAAAATGGTTATGCCAAAATGATTTGATTGCATGCTTAATGTGTTTTGAGATGAATACTTGCAATATATATGATGATATGTGTGCATGATGGTAGTTACTACTGAGATTCTTTGAATCTCACCCCTCTCCAAATGTCTAACCAATTTTAGGTTCAAGTTATGGCAAGATTACCCAAGAAAGGAAAGGCAAGGAGAAGCAAAGTAATATTCAAGCTAATGATACTTAGATTGATGCTATTATATGCGAGGTTATGTAAAACCTTATGGGATATGATCATGCTATGCTTCCATGTTAATATTTTCCTCTAAGTTCTTATGGAGTATCATGTAAGATAAAGGCAAGTCATGACTATTTATGTATATAGGAGTGTGTATTTTGGAATGTTGGGGGAATGCAAGAGACCTTTCTGAACATGGTTGACAATTCAAAGTACTGTACATACCTCGATATGTTCAATGTATTAGTGTTTCATATGTATGAAAACTAGACATGTGTAGCTTTTCATAGACACAAAGATCACTCAATTTGGAGTTGTGTATGATTTATGGTGATTTTTCAAAGTTATGGTCAGAATCAGAAATTCTCAAAAATGACCATTGCTACAGTACACATAATACGAACTTACTGTATAAGTTGGCCAAGTAACTTCCCTGTTCAACATTTTTTCCATGTATAGAATCTTTTAAGCTATATTTAGAGACTTGAACCATGTCAATGTGATTTTTCTTGATTTAGTTATGAATTTTCAAAGTTCACCGGGTAAAAAGAAGTTAACCAAAGAAATGGTACCCGAAATGAAATAAATTGGTTTAAGTTGTCTTATGTAATCAAGTCTCTAATCAGGTAATAATGGTCTTAAATATAGTAAATACATGGGAAATGAGTGTAAGTATGAGGTGTTACATTATACATCAACCAGCCCATACTGAAGAATATTCATTTGGTAGTGGTCAGAATGATCATTTGTATCCTTATACTTACAATACAAAAATTGTAAGATATTTACATGACCATAATTCATCTTCATATCATGCCACACCTTAGCTAGAACTTAAAGGAATATTAAAATTTGGAAGAAACTTATTTATCATCACATTTACCAATTTATGCAACAGATCAAAACTCATGGCCGATGCCTTAAATATCACGTTAATGGCCAAAGTCTTTCTCCTTTCCCTTCTCTTCCTTGGTGGACTTGTCATTGTTGCTACCTATTCATGGTTAATATTTGGGAGGGTGAGATTCAAAGAATCTCAGTAGTCAACACCCAACAAGCCATCACATCATCACATTCAACATAAAAATATCAAGATAACACATTTTGCATACCTTAACACACTTTGAATGCATTATCACATTTGTGTCATATGAATTCATAAAAATTTCGGCAGAGTTTTGTTTTGACAAATGGACATCCCGTGGTCTCAATGCCCCTCCAACAACTCAGCCAATACACATAAATCATCTCAAAACATCATTGCAATCATATGACAAGGCATAAAATACATTGAAACAAACATGATAACATAATGCTAGTATGGGAAATTAACTACCTTATGATGCTCCCTTGCTTTCCAAACTTGGTCCACCACTTTTTGAGTTTTCCACAACATTCTTGAACCTATCCACTTCATCATTGAACCAATTTATCCATTGGTTTTTCGGAATTACACAATACTTTATACACTAAAACCCAAATTTTACACTTTGTTTTCCTTTACTTTTTCTTTGTACAACATACTTGTTCCTAAGGTTTTGAACCATGAGGAATCCATTTTTGAAGTTAAAATCATGAAATTCCAACTCTAAATACCTCCCCTGTTCTGGCCGAAATTATCTCATAGTGATTAAAAAAAAAATTCCATCAAATCACTTCAAACCTTCCATGGATTCATGCTTCTAGTGTCTAGTCTATGCTTTCCCTTAAGTTTCATGGTCCAAAACTCATTCCTATGCTAAAACCCAATTTGGCTGAAACCCTAAGGTGTAAAGAAAGAAAACTAAATGATAAATCATGCTTTAAAAATCATGGATAGTAAGCTTAGGGTAGTAACATAAAAGCTTACCGATTTGTGCTTCAATTTTGCTTTGACTCCTCTTCCTTTTCTTCCTCTTTTTCTCCTTCCTTTTCTTGCGTTTTCTTCCTCTGGTTTGGCTACTGGTTCACGCATGAAAATGCAGAGGAAAGGAGGTAATTAAATGACTTAATCATGTGGTTACTAATATGGCTAATCATGGTTATTTACAAAAGTAACCATGATTACTTTTTGGTCTCCTTCTCCAAGAAGTTTGTCTTCAAAAATTATTAAATAATTTGGACAATTGGCTGCCGCAATTCACGCATGAGAGAGAGAAAAATGTGTCCAAAAATTGTCCAATTTTCCTGATCCAGATACACCTCAATCCAGATACTTTTTAATCGTACCGATAAAATCGTCTTTACAGTAATTTAACATTTTTGGGATACAGGACTATTCTAATTTTATTTTTAAATTTCCATAATTATCCTATCCCAAATGGTATCTGTGTATGGCCCATATCCAGATCCAATTTCTTTTTAACCATCGGTAGGGCCCACAGTTTACTTTATCGATTTACTATTACTTTTGGACTCTCGGCACTGATTATTTCTTTATTCCTGAACATTAACCCTCAGTGCCATATACCATTGGACTTCTCTCATCGAGAGCTTCGTTTTGACAGTAATTTTACATATTTACAAAATTGCCCTTGACTCGGGGTTAAATTATAATTTCTAAAACTTTCGGGTCATTATGTGTAATTTTCCCCAAAACTTTTTATTTCTTTCTCCACGTGCATTTCAATGTTTTTGGGACATGGATGTCCTTTTTATAATTCTTTGGGGACAAAAATATAATTTTTTCATTTTTCCATTCAACTTTAAAAAATGACCTCTTTGCCCTTTTTCACGCAAAATGGTATCTATCCGTTTTTGCATATTTTAGCTTTCTTGGGATGTTACAGTAAGTGCCACCTTACAACAATTATTTGAACTCTCATTTTTTACGAGGACAAAAATTTATTTCTTGTTTTATTTTCATAGAACCAAATTTCAAATCAGACCTCTGAAGGCGAGCAAGGCTTAGGGTTGGATGTACTTAGCCAACCACTGGAGCTCTCTGAACACCCTGGACGTGTTAGAGGCACTGGATTTGGTGTCACCAACAGGGCCTATTTAAGGACCAAATGCCACCACTCTGACGCTGTAGCTAGGATTCTTGAATTGGAGGCAATCATCCAACAATAGTATGAAACACAATTTGATATGAATAGAGGATTAGCCCAGCTTGAGTTGTTGGTCAAACAAGCTGCGTTGCATGGGACCCAAGGGGTTGCAGTCAGTCCTAGTATGAAAGATAATTGTACTCCTCCATCAGAGCATCTTCCTCGGGTAATTGCTTTTCTTAGTAACTAAATTTGCAGTTAGTTGTTGATATGTATTAATAATTTCTAAAGTTATGATTGGTATAGGATATAGGACATTATCTATTATGGCTGGATAACCCCAGGTGTGTGGTTGCAAAAGGGAAGGTGCATAACATCCAAGGGAACATGCTTCACAATGTACCCTTGCCTGCAGAACATGTCAGAGTATCAATTGCACTTCCTGAAGAAGAGACTGCTAGGTTGTCTGTGCCTGCCGAGGGAGCAAAAACGGTTGACAAGCCAATTAATTACAATTTGTTTTTATGTTCATAAATTGACTACTTGTGTTGAACAGTCCACAGGAAAGAGTCAAGGGAAGAAAGTTGTGTCAGGACAATCGGGGGAGTCAATCACTGCACCAACGAAAGGATAGCCTCAGCCATCAAACTCACAAAATCATGAATTGCTTAATGGTATATTAACCATGGGTTTGTGGCAATTGATACACATTCCTTATGATGCAAGGGTTTATGGTAAGGAAGTATCTGAAGTGATTACTGAAGATATGATCTCTTACATCATTGATCATGGATGGCTGGGGGTACAAAATATTAACATATACATCAGGTATTGAAATTAACATAAATGAATTAATCTTTTATTTGACTATGTGATACTAATATATTACTTTTTCCATTTTAGACTTTTGTATGAAAAAATTCCAGTCTCTTCTTAGCTGACAGACAGATTTGCCTTCATCCACCCACAAGAAATTTCAACTTATACATCAGGTTTGATGCCACAGAGAAAAATCACAAAACAGTCACAAGATGTGGCGGATGCATTGACTGCAAAGGGGGTGAAGGGGTGTTATTTTTGGCACCATTTATACAGGGGTAAGTCACTTATCACTAAACTTTTAAATAATGTCTTATTTCATGTTGGATGCTTTATTTTAAGTTTCTTTGCTAAAACTAGTAAATTTTCTCCTAGGAATCATTGGATGTTGATTTGTATTGAACCAATCAAACTAAAAATATATTTTTTGGATCCTAAAGGAAATCTGCCAAACTACCGCCCGCAGATGTTAGAGATGATAAATCAGTAAGAATATGTAATTATATTATGTGTCTTTGTATTTTTCTATTTATTAACCTCAATTTTTCCTATATTAATTTTCTTTTGCAATGCTTAACAGAGGTGTGAGTATGTTTCGAGCAGCACGTGGGCTAAGCAATAATAGTAAGCCCAGCAACCAAAAGACTCTACCAAATCCAGCCTTATTGTGTAGATGGACACGTATTCAGGTATTTATAATTTAATACTCAATCAACTATTGAGATTAACATTTATTGTAATTAATCTAATATTCATATAATTTTATTCAGTGTCCGAAACAATCTAATGATAATGATTGTGGGTACTATGTGTTGAAATACATGAAAGATATCATTTTACATCGATAAATCTCGATCCCCTCCAAAGTATGTACATAATTCATTTTTATGATATTTATATAAAATTTTAATAATATAAACTGCTTTTGTAATATGTAATATTTTTATTTTCAGTATTTTTTGGATACATACTCTAAGAGATACTCCGAAGCGCAGATAAAGGAACTCATAGAGGAGTGGAGCCAATATGTGGTTGGACTCAGGAGGTGGGTATAAGTGAACACATTCTATAGTGTTATTTGTAGTTTGGTTGTATTTTGTAGCTGTTTGGTTTTAGTTCTATCATATAGTTACATTCAATTGGTGGTTCTAATGTGTTTTGGATAGCTTATGATTTTAAAATTAGTCATATTGCAGGCAATACAAGGAAAGAAGCATAGATTGATTACTTCTAAAGGCTAGAAGATGCATGCCTTTTTTGTTCTCTTGGTCATCATATATGGTAGATAGTTTGATATGTAGCTTTTGGTCACGTATATATATATATATATATTAGTTGTTAGTGTAGAAGCTATAGATTGGCCTGATATATATGATACTTTTGGAAATCTAGTTGCTGAATAATGTTAATTAGATCTGTTATATCATTTTTTGTTCTTGTCAATTGGATATAAATATTTTCTGTAACTTTTTATTGAGATATTTTGAATGTAATATAACTTTTGCTTTAGATAGATGTCTTTTAGTTATGGGTATTCGATTATGCATATTGATACTAAAACAAGTTCGTGGAATTGAAAAAATAATAAAATATAGGAAAAAAAAGTGCTTTCGTTGGCTGTTATTATATACAACCTCAACGTAAACATTTTGGTTGGTAGTTCTAAATTAGAACCACCAACTCATATTAAAATTCGAACATTCAAATGTAAATAAAAAAAATTTATAAAATTTTAGTTGGTGGTTATTATATAACCGCCAACTTAAGTCAAGAATTTCTTTACGGTTATTACATATAATCGAAAGGAATATGTCTTTTTTTTACGGTTATAAGATATAGTCGCCAACTTAAGTGAAAAAAATGAATAATTTTTTTAATGGAGAATGACATTTCTTTGCGGTTATTATGTATAACTGCAAATGAATATAACTTTTTTTGGCGGTTTTAAACTGCCAATGAAAGGTGCAATTTTTTTCACTGCTAACATACTTGATAGTTTTTAATCACCAATAAAAGCCAAAATAGCCGCCAAGAAATACGTATTTTGGCATAGTGGTATCATCCCTCAAGGACTTGGATCAAAAGAAGGCAAGTATTAGATTTCACATTTTTAATTAATTTGAGCAAATAGCAAATTAATCACTATTTAAAGAAAATGTCAATATTAAAGAAAACTACTAAATTAGATAACTGATTAAGGACAACTAAGATGCAATAAAAACCTAGGGTTATTTCTTTATCTTGTCTTTTTTAAATACTCAATTACTTCCTTTATATTTGTTTTTAATGATTGACCTTGCTAGTCAAGAATTCTAGAATATCTAAAAGTGCTTTCTCTAGACTCTAATTATGTGTATAGCTTAATTAACCAATTAATCTCTTAATTAATTAAACCCTTAATTCTAATTCAAATCCCAGTGTGACTATGTGAGGTTAACAAGTGTACCTTATCAACACAACCTTTTTTCCAACAAAGCAAGTTACAAGTCCTCACATGGTTAAACCCAAGTTTTACACTTAATCTAACTCTCTCAAGCATTAATTAAGTTAGCTCAACATACTTATTAGTGGCCAATCAACAAGAAGCATTAAGCAAAGAGTTTAACCAATATAATCATTTCATTAGTCACAAATGTAATGGAGGAGGAGTATCTAATCTATACAAAAGATTAAAATAACCTAGGAACATTGTTTAGCTACTCATATCTATAATACAGTAACAACTACACAAAATAATCAAACCTATGGCAGAATACAAGAAAATAAACAAATGGGAAGAGAAAAAAACCAAAAGAGGAGCTCAATTTCTTGACTTTTCTCCACCCCAAGCTTGATTCTTCACACCCAAATACAAGCCCTAGCAGAAGAAGTCTTCCCATTGCCTCTCAAACATCCAGAATGCTGCAAAAGACTAAGGAGCTCGAATATAATCGAAAAACCCTCGAGTTGCTCTGTTAAGTTGAAGTTTTGTGTTTTGCTGATGAACTGATGGCACCGCAGCATGAGTCATTTCTATGTGATAAATATTGCCCTCCTCGCCACAGCGCAATATTAGTCCACCGTGACGCCAACTGTTTCTGTTTCCAGCTTCCTTGTATTGCTTTTTTCCCAATGTTTATAGTCCATGAGCATGTATTCCTTCTTCCTTTGGTCTTTTAGGTTTGAGGGACGACTTGAGTGGCTGCAATATTCTGGGCCTACAAAAAGATGGAAACTCATAATCTACCATGAATTTAAAGCAAAATAATGCACAATAGAGTGAAAACATACTATCATGCACTATTAAAGTTTGAACTGCACATTTTCCTATTTTGATTATTTAGTATGTACAAATATATATCCAATGTATGCATAGCTCAAGAAAAATGTGCTAAAAAGATATAATTTGGTATGGTTAACGAATCGCTTATCACTGAAGAGCTTGGCTTGAATCTTGAAAAAGTTGATTTGGATATGCTTGGCACTTGCAAAAAGGTGAGCTTTAATCTTTCTTGTGGGAATGATTTGAATGTATCTTGGTACCATTTTCTGATATAACATTTTGGAAGGTTCTAATAGAGACGTTGATGCTTGTATTGATAAGATCCTAATTAGAGACGTTGAAGCTTTAGGTAACAACTAATATTATGATCGGCCATTTCACAGATTGGAGGAGCCAATGAGGTCGAAGTTGGTGAAAAGAAAAGGATACTGGGTTTGGTGTTTAATTGTGTAATCAGGCCATTGGAATAGACTTTTGTTTCTTTCTTAAAGCATTAATTATACAAATATAAGGTTACATCCATATAATCACATGAAATAAGTATTTTTGGGGTTTTATATTGCTAAGAATCAAAAAAAGGTTTGGATCAGGCACACGCCATGATCAGACTAATTTACAATCTTTTAGCTCATTGTGCGTGTTATGAGATTTACTTTATGGACTGCAATCAAGCTTATTATTGATAGTTTTTTTACATGGTGTTTTGTTTTTGTCTCAGAATAGGAATACATGCTCTTTATCTCATTTTCTTAATTCTAACATTTTCAATTTAATACTCACCTCACTCTGGACAACCTGAACTGATACCACTTGAGAAAGCACTGAAAGAAGTTATGGTTCCTACAGGAAAAGCAAGAGAGGTAAAATCCAATATTGCATGCCACTTTTTGCTGCACGCGGTTGGTTTAAAAAATGTG
Source organism: Adenanthera pavonina (assembly GCA_026686845.1). Lineage (NCBI taxonomy): Eukaryota > Viridiplantae > Streptophyta > Magnoliopsida > Fabales > Fabaceae > Adenanthera > Adenanthera pavonina. The sequence continues at coordinate 7,772,963 of JAIVEN010000026.1, read as the reverse complement.
TCTTTAGTCTCAAAGGAGGTACTATTTGCTTCAAACTTCTAGTTGAATTTGGAAGGGAGTTACCATTGTTCGAAGTTGACGCAATATCAGTGGAGCCCATATATCAGAAGCTATACTCCTACGTATTCGACATGGGTATTGTGGGAAATTCTGTCACAAAGATAGACTAGAGCCAATTATTGCAGTATCTATTGTAAACTTTGATGAGGTATAATCTGTCCTTTCTCTGGACGTACTTTTCTTGTGCCTTATCTAGTGATCAGTTGTGGATAGCTATTGCCTGTGAAGATGTTATAGATCCAAGTCATGATGGATGCGCGCTCAAACTGTACAGAAATGTATTATTGAGCCTATGGATAATTATAGGAGCTTTATTTATGCTCCTGTTTATTAATTTTTGAAGAAAAATTGAGTGCTTAAATAAAAAAACAATAAGATTGCATATATACAACTTATGTCTTTGTACTAGTAATTACAAATATGTCATTGACTTGTTTAATTAATATTCTTATTTATAGTTTTTGAAATTATCTGTGTAGTGTTCTTATTTATAAGGTAAACTATGGTGTGTATTGGATATTATTTCCTTCTTCAAATAGTAAAAATTAGAATTAGAATTAATATGATTGCATATATATAATTATTTTAAAAAAAATTCCCACTTTCTAAGATGATTATGACTTAAAATAGTTCTGGAAAATAGACTTTTTAGGATAGATAGTCCACTTTTTAAGATTATTGTGGGTTATGATAATCTTATAAAGTGGATTTTCTATTATTGTCATGACAACAATGGTCTTAAAAAGTGATTTTTTAGGATTTTTAATCCACTATTTTAAAAAGCTTTAAGTAAAAATAACTCTTATTTCTACTACTCCGTAATAACCATTTTAAAAAGTCTTTTCCAATCATCCTAAATTGTCCTTTCTATACTAATGAGAAATAAAAAGATTATTTTATATTTATTTATATTTTTTTTATAAAAATAAATATCATACCAAACAAACTCATTATAATCATCACTACATTACTTTCTAATTTTTACCATTTCATTCCCTAAGTCTTCTATATTTAAACTAAACGGGCCAAATGCTTTGGGAGAAAACATGAGAAGATACAGGAAATGGACTGAAGTTTGATAAAGAGATAGTGCTTACAATTCGTGATCTTCTGCAATATTCATTTGCTTCTTTGCATAAATAAGTATGGTCAGAGATGGAGGTGCTTAACTGAAATACTAAATATAACCTGTTGGGCTATATGAAGTTCAGGATTATTGTGGATCATTTACATAACTAATACGGGCTCTCTTATTGCGGATCATTCAAGGTCTGATTAAACAGCTCCATTGGGCCTTATCATTTACCCAACCAACTCTCACAATTTCATCATCACCATAAAATCAAAAAGAAGCCATGTAATTTAAAAAAAGAGTAAAAAAAGAAAAAGAAAAAACACACTTAAGTTACATTATATCCATCCTTATTGGGTAAGATATATGATAAAGGCCAAGTGCAAATAAAAATAAATAGGGCTTATTATTTTAAATATTTATGAAAGGGAGGGAACGATTAATTGTAACCGATCACACATACCACACAGAGGAGAGAATCAAGTAATCGTGCGTCAGTATATCCCGGTGTGTGCATTTTTTTTTTATTATGGACTCTCTCTCTCAGAAAAACACAACATTCTCTCATTTTCTTATTATGATCTCTCTTCTCACGATTTCTTTCCTGAAGTGTATCTACAGTGAATTAGAGAAAAAAGTCTAAGTAACTTTATTCCATCGCTTGGCATATGTCTTTTCATTCTCTTAGTGAAAGAATATTTTAGATCTATATATATTTCTTCTTTATCTTATTATTTTGTCAAACATGTTGCTTTTCTTGTGGGATAAAATGTAGTTACATAGAAAATGACTATAAAGCCCATCCCACGTGATTAGATTTAGATGGAGAAAGAGAGATTGATGCACCTTCTCTCTCTCTCTCTCTCTCTCTCTCTCTGATGAAACAAACATATTTATAGGACTAACCCACATGATCGGGAGATAGAGATTGGTCATGGATGTGCGGTGCCTATTGTATTTTTTAAAGACTTGCTCAGTCACCGCCAGTTCCGTGAGGAAACCAAATGTTTGATGTGCATAATTTATTTTTGAGTCATCAACAATTTAATTACATAACCTAATCTTTCTTAAAACACATCCCTTTCCTTAGAGTTCGTAGTTTGCATTAAATTTTAAGAATGAGTCGCAGAATTCACAAATTATAATTATAAATAGTTTAGTTTGTTCTAAATTTTATATTTTATACTTATATTAATTTTTAGCCTAATTTTTAATTTTAACCAATGAATGGGGTCCACATAATTTTTAGATATCCGTAACTGGTTTGCTTTGTTTTATTGTTGAAATGTTTTATCCAATTTTAGTTAACCATCTTTTTTTTTTCCAAATTTTGTTCGCATAAAGGTATTATCAATATGGTTAAAAGTTACATTAAACTCAAGCAAACTAAATGAATAATATATAAACAAATGGAAATATAAAAATGCTTTATTATTTAAATGAAGTCATTGTACTTGCTGTTGATCAACTTTGAAATCATGTTTATATTAAAGTGTTCATTAGTCAACATAAGGAGAGAATAGCCACCAACATCAACAACATACTACACAGCACAAGCAGCTAGGAAGATAAAGATGGGGAGATTGTTTAACAGTAATAACGGGACTGACAGGTTGAGCACAAACCAGAAAACAATTAGGAAATGTGTTATTTGTTCTAATGTTTTTAAAATAATTTTGTAGAAGTAGAACACGCTTTGCGAATAAGAAAACAAAAAAAATTATCTAACTAATTATTTCTAAAATTATAATTAATAAGAATTAAATAAATTATTTAAATTTTATAACTTTATTTATTAATAAGGTGGGTGCTCTTTATTTTTACTTAGTATAAAATACTTTTAAAATGTTTGAGTTTTTTGTTTTTGTATTTTTTTATTTTTTATAATATTTTATAAAAATAAACTTATCAAACAAATTGTTTTATTTTTTTTACTTTTAAAAACAAAAAATTATTCTGAAAAATAACCTTCAAACATGCCCTCCATGGTGGGCGGTGCAAGAGAATACTGTGCTCTCAAAATAAAATTTCGCTATTTCTTTAGAAAGCTTTAAACTTTCTCCTAAAATATATGCCTCGTATCCCTGCATAGTTGTTGCACTAAAGAGCGGGGGATCCAAGCTGTCTAATCTATTCATCTCTTTTTGTAATATTTCTCGGATCTTGAGCCAATTCAATTAATTACAATCATAAATTAATTAAAGCGTCAGTTTATATATATAAATTTTTTTAATCCAGATTTTCGTCCCTTATGCATAAACAGGATGATATTTTATTAGAATAAAATACGGGACGGGAGAGTGAAAATCTGTATTTTCAAATTTGGCCCAGAAAAAAACAAAAGACTCCATATTTTCAATGTCTCTATTTTTAGAATTAAATCTATGTTTATCTTTAACTGAATATAATTTCATACAAAGTAGGTTCCAGTTTTAAATTAATTATTTGAATCAGCTAATCCAATAATTCAAATTAATTTTTTTAATAAATCTTAAAAATGGGCCTCCACTTCAAATACATTTATGAGGTGTACGTAGATTTATTGTTGCTTCAATCATTATGATTTCACTAAACACCTGAGTTTAAAATAAAAAATATTGGCAAATACTGAAAAAAATTATTTAAATTAAATATTCAATTATTAGTAAAAAAAATTATTGAATCACATTTAATTGTTGTTTCTTTTTAATACTCTCTCCGGTCCATATTATAAGGCATTTTGTATTAATTACACTCATATTAAGAAAATCACTTTTTCAACTCAAATTAATGTAAAAAATACCCACATTTTCTATTTTACCCTTATTAAATATCCTATTTTATTATCATTGGAGAGTTATAAATGAAGAGAAATAATATATTAAAGGTATGGGTAAAATGAAAAAAAAATATTTAATGTCTTATATTTTAGATAAAAAATTTATCATACAATATGTCTTATAATATGAATTAAAGGGAGTACATACTGAATGAATTATATAAATCAGATTATTTTGTTCAATACAGTAAAATTCAGGGCCCCAAAAAGCAGATTGGTGATGGCCGTACAGTAAGCTCTCACGGCATATAAGTGCGCTACCCTGTTGGACTACTTGCTCCTCTATATGTTATCTTAAAATTTTATTTATTTTTATTTATAAGATGTTGTTTTATTTTTTTATATAAATTTTTTTTATTTTTTATTTAATAATTTTTTTATTTTATAAATTATTTTATTTTTTAATTAATAAAAATAAAATTAAAAATTTATATTATTTTTTTATAAATTTAAAAGTATAATTATGTCTCTTTAATATTTATATAATGAAAAATAACAGTTAATGAAGATCGAAATTCTGCGACACGTAATAGTGGGTCCACGCATCAGACAAATCATCTCTTTAAGATTCCAACACGTGTCCAAATGTCTCAATTTCCTTTGGCAGTCAAACGCCAACAAAGCTTCATACTGCGCCTCCAGACGAGAATTGAATTGAGAAACAAAACAACAAGGAGGAGAAGAAGAAGAAGCAGCCTCGCGAATACAGTCACGGTCACGATGCATTTGGTGAATGCGGTGATGGTGGGTCGGATGCTGACTCGGAACCTTGGACAAGAAGAGGGGGTCATCGGTGGCATTCCGTTCGGATCACTCTGGTGGTTTATCTATGCCGGGATCTCCTGTTTCCTTGTCCTCTTTGCTGGAATCATGTCCGGTTTAACCCTTGGCCTCATGTCTCTCGGCCTCGTCGACCTCGAGATTCTTCAGCGCAGTGGTTCTCCCACCGAGAAAAAGCAAGCAGGTTCTTTTATCCCCCCCTTTTAATATTCGTCTTTTGGATTGAGATTCATTTGCGCTTTTACTTTAATTAAAAAAGGCTCATAGCTGAAGTTTCTTTCAATCTTTGTTGATAATCGAATTTTCAAAGTTAATTTTTCTTTTCATACTTGTTGTCATGTTTATAAAGATGGGTGACGATTTTTTTTCTTCTCTCTTTTTGGCTAAATTCAGCGACAATACTTCCTGTGGTTCAAAAGCAACACCAGCTGCTCGTAACTCTGCTTCTCTGTAATGCTGCTTCCATGGAGGTAATTCAATCGCAGTGCCTAATTTCATATAAATCTCTTACTTTGTTAGTGCGTTCATACTCGGGGCAGTTCTTTTTGTTATTGACCTTTCACAGTTAAGGTTGTGTGGAGAGCCATGTTTGTGGGCATAGAAGTTCGCATAGCAGTATCAGTCTCATTATGCTTTTGCATGATAGCATGATCAATATATTGATGAGAATTTCTGGGCTGGTAATTTTTGATGATGGATAATTCCTGCATATGTTCAAAAAGATAATGCTTTATTGTACCCCCTTGTACTATGCAGAATACTGTTGAAAATGGTCATGAACACATCATAATTGAGTTTGCTATGTAATTATATGTGTGTTTTTGCTTTATAGTAACTGTGAGTACACTTCATACTGGTTCATAAATTCTGTCTAACTTTTAAACAGCGTTTGGCTTTGAAACTTGCAATCTGCAGGCCCTTCCAATATACCTTGATAAGCTATTCAATCAGTATGTAGCTATTATTCTCTCTGTGACTTTTGTTCTAGCTTTTGGGGAGGTACGTATTTGTCTATCTTTCAAGTTCAATGTTTTGCCTTCTGCTTTTTTAACCCTGTGAATATCATGATTTTATTTTGTGCCACCCCACTCTACAATTTCAGGTTATTCCACAAGCAATTTGTACTAGATATGGTCTTGCCGTAGGTGCCAACTTTGTATGGCTTGTGCGAATTTTAATGATAGTCTGTTATCCAATTGCATATCCAATTGGAAAGGTGACATCTCTTACAGTTGCTAAATTACATGTCTTCCTGATATGCAACCTGTTAATTTATTTGAATTATTCATCCACATGTAAAAATATATATATTCCTTTCTTTTCTATTGTGTAACTAGATTATTGTAATTGTAAAGAGAAAAAAAAAGTGGGATTTGATAGTATGTCTTTTCATAATCTTTTCATGAAAGAATGAAACATAAATACACAAACATGTTATCTAGATGTGTGATACACACACACACACGCACACACACAAATTGAGGTCCTTTATAAGTTGTTTTCCGGTAACCTTTGTATATGCCCTGCTAAGTTTAGAAGAACTATTTAGTGTTTTAACGAATCAACAATATCACAGGCATACTTTTTGGCTGAAATTTATATCACTATCAATTATCTCTTCTGAAACCGATTATTCTTCTCAATGTTGATGTTAGCTCGGCTTAGTAATTGTTTTAGTTATGATACTGTAAGTTAAATGGCATAGACAATTGATTTTACTGGCTGAAGTTTGCTGTTGTCATAAGGATGTTTCTTCTATTCCAAACAAAATAGAGGAACCTCTGTACCATTATATTCCGTTACCTCTGTGGGTAGTGCTCCTCTTATTTTCAGTAACGGAGCAATGAATTTTATTTGTAAAATGCCCATGCATATTTTCTTCTTTGACATTCTTTCCAGGTTCTGGATTGGGTATTAGGACATAATGAGGCTTTATTTAGGCGTGCTCAGTTAAAAGCTCTTGTCTCCATCCACAGCCAGGAGGTAAGGAATACCATCTCTGTCAATCAAATTATGGTTCTTGTAGGGTAGAGCCAGATATTAAGGTTGCTGAAGTGATCCATTTATCTTTATTAAGTCTTGGTTTTTTTTTCTTGGATTTGTTAAGTCTTGGTTTTAAATAAATAACTGTTGAACTATTTTTTTCCTTCAATTGCATTTTTAGGCTGGGAAGGGCGGTGAACTTACACATGATGAGACAACAATTATCAGTGGAGCACTTGATTTGACCGAGAAGGTATGGACTTCAATTTATGTTGCCTGCTCTACTTATTTCTTTATTTACTTTTTTGTATCACATCTCAATCCAATGTTATGGGCAAGGTATGCCAGTGCATCAGAGCTTTGAAATTTCATACCAATTTTTTACTTTCAATTTTCAACATACATTGAAAACATGTAAGGGTATTCTATTAACCTGGTTATTGATTAATAAAAGTCATATTGTAATGTGTTGGCCCCTCTTCCCTTTCTCTTTATGAGATATGTCAAAGTCAAAGGACTTCCACTTCCAGTGGTTTTGTGTTCCTTAAAATAATATGCTGTCATTCTCTCAACTTTTCTCTGCTATTTGCTTAATAACGAGAATCATGCTGTATGCTGTTCCCTAATACAGATCATGTTTTAAGCATCCATTTCGCTGTCTGCTTTAAAAGCTGCTTTTTCCCCCCTTTTTATTGTGGCTTTGAACAGACTGCTGAGGAGGCCATGACTCCTATTGAATCGACCTTTTCTTTGGATGTAAATTCAAAATTGGACTGGTAAGTTTTCCTGGCTGCTACTATCTCTATTATTTCTTTCCCCCCTTTTGTGGGGTTTCCTATGAGTGCAGCTCATTGTATACTATCTACGTTAAAAGTGATGCTGTGTCTATTCCCTTGATCTAAGTTAAACAAGGGTACCAAAAATGAATTTATACTTTATTTACCGTTGTTGTTTATTAGAAATATTATTGTTGAGACTGTCGTACAATTTATAGAACTTTATAAAATAATGTCGACATTCTTTTTGGCTAGATTTTCAGACTTTTAAAATAATAGCATTCATCTCCCTCTAGTGCTTTTTAGTCCATTGTCATCTTTCTGTTGTGGATACTTGCTGGTGCGTAATGATTTGTAAATTCTAATCACTTGAAATATACAAGCAAGGAAGAAGCATCTCTGTCCATTCTTTTCTCTACGAATAAAAAAGTTTGTTGAGGGTGTCTGAAAGTGCTGGGTTGAGGATAAACGTAGGGTTAAACATCAAGCAAAACTGTTACTTTTTAACATGATAAAATCTGAAGTTTTTAGTTGCTGTTTGAAGCGTTATGTTATTTTGGATATTAATGTCTGGTGTCAGACATAAAAACGACTCTTTTGAAGTGTTTGTGATTACTAGGTATGCATGTTTCTGTCCTGCCAAATTCGTCCATGCTGCCTGAGCAATAATGTTCCAAATAATTTTTTCTCTAGGGCTCTATTTATTTCATGGGAAAATATAAACTTTTAAGAAATCTTTTCTTTAAAATTTTTTCTTGTAAAATTTATGGAAAATTTTTAGTGATAAGCTTATAGCAATGGGCTAAATTAAAAATGAAAGTGATTTCCTTGCTTATTTTGAAGAAAATTTTCCTGGAAAAATTGAAGTAAAATTTATATTAGTGAAGAATTTTTCCTTGATCTTTTCCTAACTAAATGAACACAGGAATTTTTGTTCCTTCTTTTTTTTTTTCAAGAAGATTTTCCTTGGAAAAATTGTCCAATGAAACCAACTTTGCCTGGAAGAAAAGTACTGCAACTGATTGAGGCATTGGCCAAGAGGCCGACACAAATAAAAAAAATGATGTTGGAGAGAACATGATCTGAAAGTTTTTTATTTGTTGATACACATAAATAATGAGTTAATGATCAATAGCCAGTATAAATCAGTCAGCGACAACTAGCAAAACTGACGATCATTACTTGGCAGCTGAAAAAGGTTTATTTGATTGCAAACAGTGGTTTTGTAATCTATAGCAGATTTGGAAATGTAAGCAAAATCTATTTCAACAGTGGCTTCAATCTCTAAGAAGGGGAAGTCATTCTTACTTTGGTTTCTTAAGCTAACGGTGCTTTTTCTCTAATCAGGGAGGCGATGGGAAAAATTCTTGCTCGTGGTCATAGCCGAGTTCCTGTCTATTCTGGAAATCCAAAGAATATTATTGGGCTTCTTCTTGTGGGTGTCTCTGGAAGATTTTAATTGTTTATGTTTTACCCCTAATTTCTTTTGCTTACCTTACATTTTTACTTAGGTCAAGAGTCTCCTCACTGTGCGCCCAGAAACAGAGACCCCTGTCAGTGCTGTATCCATCCGGAGAATTCCAAGGTGTGTTGGCTTTAGTAATGTATTTTCTTATCAGTCACTTTCAAAAATTATGAAATATCTGGAGGTTGTGTAATGGTATATTTCCACAGGGTTCCATCAGATATGCCTCTTTATGATATACTAAATGAGTTTCAAAAAGGCAGTAGTCATATGGCTGCTGTTGTTAAGGCTAAGGGAAAAGGCAAGATCATTCCACCAACAATTGATCAAGAGAAACACAGAGAGTCCAAGATTAATGGAGAGAATATGCAGTTGACTATTCCATTGCTACAGAAGCAGGATAAGAATTCAGCAAATGTTGCTATTGACATTGACAAGCCTTCAAGGCCTGCCAACGTTAATAAGCAAACTGCTTTGCAACGTAGTGATGCTCCAACAAATGGTCCTTTTTCAGAGGATATTGAGGATGGTGAAGTGATTGGTATTATCACTCTAGAAGATGTATTTGAAGAACTCCTGCAGGTAAGATAACAGTCCTCAAGATTCTTTTATTTATTTATTTTTTTGCACTGCTGGGACTCATTTTTTACTTCAATATTGATATCGATTATATTTCATCAACAATGCAGGAGGAGATTGTAGATGAGACAGATGAATATGTTGATGTCCACAAGAGGTAACGAAGTTAAAAAATTTGAAAGATACAGATGCAGAGATGGATGAAAGTTCTACAAATCTGAATTTTATGATTATCATTTTGCAGAATACGTGTGGCTGCAGCTGCTGCTGCTTCTTCTGTTGCACGGGCTCCATCTGTCCGGAGATTGACTAGCCAGAAGGCAGCAGTAAGAAATTTCTTTTTATACTTTGTCTATGGTGCCACTTTGCCTTTCTTATCTTCCATTGTAGCGAAATCCTGTTTATTTTCCTTATTTTTTGGGCTGAGAAAAAGGATCTTTAGTTTAGGATTGTCATAAAATTTTGTCTACAGAAGTAATACAATAAAATATTGTGCCTGTTGCATGAAACATAGATTTGGAATTCAAGAAACTGATAAATGTAATAACTATATAGGTGTTCTTGATGGCTTGAGGGGAGGATATTATTGTGATCCAGGCCTCGATAAACTTCATGTGACGTCAATCAGATATGGAAAATTTCTTACACTAATAACTCTGTAATTGCTTTTTGAGTCAGGAATTTTCCATGTCTGCTCGGTGTATCAGGATTTTTCACTACTTTTAGTTCTATACATGAAATGTATTCAACAATCAAGATAATGTGATTCTGAAGAAGGAAACCTTCCTTCCTTGTCATGAATTAAGTTCCTGCAAATCTTTGAGGATAACACGAACTTATTTTAGCAAGCCTGCAGTTAGAAAGCTGCAGACTTATGTTGCCTGAGATATTTCCTTAACTTGTGTTGCTTGATTGAAAGCTGAATCTGTAAAAATTCCACCTTGAATAATTATTGTTTTATCCAGGGAGGTCAAACTAAGCAAGGGGCAACCCCAAAGAAACCTGCAGAGGATATATTGAATTCTACGAGGCTGCAAGTAACTTCTGGAGAGCCTATCGCGAATAGGAATTGATCCGTCTTACGTAAAGTGATCTACTTTTTGTATCAGCGTTATGGAATATGATGTTAATGTTTAGTTGTTCAATCTGATTGTAATGGTACGTTATTAATTTTTACTTGGGAAGGGGAATAATTTTTCTCCCTCCATGTGAAAGGGAATAGCTTATGCTCGTTGAATGTTTGCTGTATGCTCGTGTACTACTAGTGTATTAGAACTAAATTTTTTTTGCCAACACTGTGAATTTATTGCTCCAAACAAGTTTGTTAATTATCTCAATTTTTAAAAAAATTATAATATAATTTTAAAATTATCGTCATTAAATTTATCTTCTCCCGTTCTCATGAATTAACATAAACAACATTACAAATAATATTAGTTTTATCTTGTTAAATAAAATCAGTTATCTGGATGTTATAGTGTTATTGAACTCTATAAAAAATTATTTCTTCAGATAAATTATTTGTTAAGATTTCATCTTATAATCTTTTTCAATTTTCTTTTTGATCTCCTTTTATACCATTTTATAGGGTTGAAGATCCTCTTTTTTGTTCATCTTAAATAATTGTTTACTATTTTCTCTTATAAGAGAATTTTTTTATAATATATAATAAATATTTCATTATATCTTGATAAAGGTCCTACATTTATTACTAAAATAAAAAACCCAATATTTAGGAGAAGAGAAAGTACTCTATTATAAAAATGGACAAAACATGAGTAAAACTTATATGGTTTTGCTATTAAACTAGATATAATGAGAGAGACAATGATTTATACTATGTCAGTTTAAGAAAATAAATTTGATAAATACCAAAAAAAATTGTATAATAAAGAACTTGTATATCATATAGACACCTTCTCCTTGTGCTTGTATGCTGGTTTGATCATCAAAATTTGTCCTGATAAAGACTCTGGGAGTTGTCCTGGCCTTTTGAAAATGGATTTAACCATTCCATTGTCAAGGCGTTCTAAGACAGGAGCTTCCATTGTATGAACATCTTTCTGAGAAGAGTGAAACTCTTTCTCATAATTGTTAATCCATTCCAGAGGCATAATCTGGGCAAGTTCTTCTTTTGGAATCCTTCTAGGGATTTGAATCACCGAAGTATCTGAATGGTTAGATACCATGTAAAGAGCATCAGTGGTGGAATTTGGGAATTCCAGGTTGATAGCATGATCCTGTAACCTGTAGATCATCTGGTGGTGAAGAGTTGCCATGATGGCTTTCTCATCTTGTTCTGCACTATGAATCTGCACCTGTACCTTCAGACGGTACGGTAACATAGGATCATCTAACTTGATGTTGAAATCTGGAGCAATTGTCATGACCACGCTTCCATTGCTGCATGTAGTGAGTAGGGCGCCAATCATAGCATTTGAGTAGGACTTATAAGTTGAGTCCAAGATTGCTATTCTGGCTGTGGCCGCCATACCTTTTCTTCCATGTAGAGTTAATACCAATCTGATGGCACCAATATGGATATGAGTATATCCTTGTTGCCTCCATGTATTGATTAGAAGCTGGGGAATTTCCAGGGTAACATACTGCTCTGCTGTTGTGGCCTTGAGTCCACACTGTTCCAACTTGGAACTCTGGACATATTCCTTGACCTGTGGTCTTGGAGTATGGATTATCCTAGCTATCCTCTGACGAAGAGATCTAGCATAGGTTCTGTCTTGTGAGAAAATCGCGTAAGGACTGAGTAAGGGTAACTCAGTGTTGTCTATACGGACTTCTTCTGGTATATGTGTAACTTCCACAAGATTGTCTATCTTGTTGGAAAGGATACGTTTTACTGAAGGTGGGAGTCTCTCTAAGGAAAGTAATGAAGAAAGTCTAACTGGGTTTGAACTAGAGGTTGAGGGTGTTTCAGATAATTCTGCCATAGGTTTTTCTGGGTTCTCTCTCTCTATTCTATCCATAAATATATCTTCCTTCCTGACTGAAGCATAAGCCTCTGATACCACTCGCGGTCCCTGAACCCCAGTAATACAGGTTCAACTGTTCAATTAATGAACCATATGAATACAGGAGTGATAATCCAGGTAATCCTGAGAAAACAAGCCTCTCCTGGGCCACTGGGTCTCAACGGAACTTTAGGATTATCCTTCTTATCCCCATATGTTCATAATCTAAACCTTTGAATCCAGCATTACCAAGCTGTTACTGGAGATGGATCGGTCTGTTCCTTTCTGATACTCAGGATCCTCCTAAGAGGCAAGAGTAGAGCATACTCGAGAACTAGGATAGTCAGGTTAGAGATATATCTACTTCAAGAATCTAGAGAGAGATGAGAGAATTTAGAACTTAGGCATTTGTATTTCACACTAAGGGATTATCGAATGAAGTTCGTCCTCCCTAAACATTACAAACTGGCTTCCTTATATAGAGGTAAGGAAGCATAAACAAACAAACATTTACATGCTGACTCATTACTCACTAACATCTTATCATGGATGCTTTACATTATTGATATGCGCTCCTTCACTCTTTTGTACAATCATGGCCGACATAATGGCCGACAAACTTTAAAGTAAATGACTCATCACTTTTTATGACATAAAGTGAAGCGTCGGTACAAGACGACAAATATCAAACACGCCAAACCATACAGCTGTACATAATGACACCTTGTAGGCTTTCAGTAGCCTAATCACTGCCTTTGCATATGGGTTCGTGACTTGGAGATTTATTCATTTCAAAGTAGTCACTGTCATCTGAGTCAGTATCCATATCACTATCTCTGCGATATTTGTGATACTTTTCTCTGTGTGCTCTTACCATTTGTTTGTACCTTATCTCTTCTCTTACTTCTTCTCTTGTCTTCTTCTTCTTTTCTGGAGGTTGTGAAGGTTGTGGGAGTTGTGAGCTTTGGATCCAATCTGGAGTAGGAGTGAAAAACTGTTGAAGAAACTGTGGATCAATCTCGTATGGGTCCTGAGAATCTATGAAGGCATCTGGGTTCTGGACAACATCAGGATTCTGACTGGTAGAAGATTCTGCTGGAACTTCTGCTGGTGTGAGACTGAGCTGAGGCCATTCAAATGAAATAGCCTTTCCGGTAGTCATGAGCTCATCTGGGTCAAAGAATCCTCCTGGAAGAGGTCCAAGAGATGTGCATATCTGTTCATCTCGATCACCTGCAAAATTATTTAAACCTAACATAAAATCACGTAAACTGTTAATTACATGTTCCTGGCGAAGAGGCCAGTGCAAAGCAGTGCCCCAAAGATGGGACTGAACTGGAGTGTATATGAGACCTTGGTGATCTGTTTGATAAGGCTTATGAATTACAAAGAAAGAATAAGCCTTTGACTTTGAGGTTGGGATATTCCAAAGATTATACTCGTCTAATACGTTGTACAATCTTCCTCTCCAAACTGAGAGAGGGGCAAACCAGGATAAAAACAAGACTAGGTTAGATCTCTCATTCTTACTATCACACAGATAATGGTAAGTTTGTTTTGGGGCAAGAGCAATAGCACAAGCAAACAGGGTAGTCATAGACCACATAAACTCTGCAGTAATTGGTCCTTTAACAAAAGGAATTACCAGGTAAGGCAACTGTGGATCAAAATACTCTGGAACTGGAGTAATACCAGTGAGGTTCAGAAAGAGATGGAAATAATAGAACAAACATTTCCTGGCTAGACTGTTTATTTGGGAAATAGTGGTAGGATGATGTGAAGGTGGAAAAACCAAATCATAATTCAGGTGGGTTTGAGATGGAGGATTGTTCCTTGGCATTTTTGTGATGGTCAATATGAACAAGGGATGTTTTCTGAGATGGTTTATCTGTTGGTTCTTGAGAGGAGGTCGGGAGAGTAGATCTGCAAGGATGTTGTGCTTTCCTTGGATGTGTTTCACCGTAAATTTATAACGGGAAAACCAATCTTTCCAGCGCAAAAGCTGTTTCTCTGGGAGTATCTTTTTCTTCTGATTCAAGATAGCCGGAAAAGACGTATTGTCCATTTCCACTGTGAAATGTGTAAAGCTTAGATAAAAACTAAACTTTTCAATTCCACGTTTCACGGCTAAAATCTCCTTGTAGATGGTGTGATAATGTTTTTCTGATTGTTTGAATTCTCCACTGGCATGTGCACAGTAATATTTCTTTTCACCATCTTTTTCAATCAACACTGCTCCCCAATAATTTTCACTTGCATCCGTTTTTAAGATCAATTCACCCTTATCTGGAATCTTCAAGGGTGGTGGATTTTGAGCAATTATTTTCAGCTTCTGTACTGCTTCTGTCTGCTCATCTGTCCACGAAGGTGGATTCTTTCTCAACATTTTTGACAGCTGGCTTGTATATTTACTGACATGTGGGATAAAATCTCGGATGTAATTAATTACTCCAAGAAAACTCTGAATTTGCTTTTTTGTCAGTTTATCAGGGAAATCCAATAGCTTTGTAGCTATGTGTGGACTGGGCTGATACTGTCCTGGGGAAAAAGTCATTCCCAAGAATTCTATTTGGGCCTGCCCTATTTGACTCTTTTTTGCTGAAAGCATGATACCATATTTTTGGACTATGGTATGGAATTGGGTCAATAAAGCTTTATGGGCTTCCTCTGTTTCTGAATACAGTAGGATGTCATCTAGGTATATCAAGGTTGAGTGTATAATGGGCTCAAATATCTTTATCATGGCTTTCTGAAATAGTGATGGAGCTGGTTTAAGCCCAAATGGCATAACCGTCCATTGATATTGAGCATTGGGTATACAAAAAGCTGTCTTATACCTGTCATCAGGATGGACTCCTAATTGCCAATAGCCTGCTTTAAGATCAAACTTTGAAAAGATTTGGGCCTTCTTCAGATGGATTGTCTGAGCACTGATTTTTGGCAAAGGAAACTTATCATCCTGGAGGAAATAGTTCAGTGGTGTATAGTCTACCACGAATCTCTTCTTTTTTCTCCTTTTCTCCGCATCTTTTTCTACATAAAAAGCATAACAAGCCCATTGAGAAGTTGTGGGCTCAATTAAACCTTGGGCCAGCAATTCTGCACATTCTGCTCTGGCTAATTTCAAATCTTCTGGGGACATTCCTGGGTGAGAAGCTTTGAGAGGATTAATATCCTCATTCTTCTTGAAGGGGAGTTTAATGAAAAACTCTTCATTCTTCCACAAAGGATTAGAATGTTTGAAACTCTGGTGATTTTCTGGACATAAGGGTAATAATTTATCCCTAAGAGGGATAAACTCTGTTGGCACCTGTTGTAATTCAAAAAGATTGTTGATAATCTCCCATGGGGTAAAATAAGACTTATAACGAAGTCCTGTTGGGAGAATCTGCAACTTCTTTGCTTTGTGATATACGTCCATTCCAATCAACAAATCCTTGGTTGGTAAATTGCTTCCCAAAATTCTTGTCCATACCACACAATTAGGAAAAAATTGAACTCCTAATTTTCTTTTGGAAATAAGATTGATGGAGAAGTACTTTCCTTCTGCTGACGCAAAATACTCCTCGTGTGGCATCCATTCTTCTTCTGGCAAGATACTGGGATTCATCACACTCTTACATGATCCAGTATCCATAAAACCAATCACAGACATTGGCTTTGCATATTTTTCTGTCAAAACTTGTACCTTAACATTTGGAGACGGAATGCTTCTGGAAATTGACTTAACCAGATTGATGTTGCAAATCTGATGACTACATTTATACTCTACTTCATCGTCATCTGAACTGGAATCTTCTGAATCTCCTGATTCTTCTGATTGAGGAATCACAATAACAGTCTGTTCATCTTTCTCATCCTGTTCTTCATAGACTTGTTCAAAATCTTCTTGTGGAGATAGAAGAAACATCTCCTGTAACTTTTTTAGCATCTTCATTCCCTTCTTTGTTTTGTTAGGACATTGTTTAGCATAATGTCCTTTTTGTCCGCAAATATAACACCTGCTAGAGAATCTGCTGGTTGAAGATCTTCTTTTAAAGAACCTGTAGGGTTTCTTTTTGTTCTTCGAGAAGAACTTCTTCTTCTTTGAATACTTGAAGAAATGAGACTTCTTCTTTTGTGGGCATGAGCAAGTTTCTTTGCTCTTGCATTTAATTTTCAGATCAGGTCTCTTGCAGACTTTGTAAAGATGAGCTTTTTCCTTTAACACATTCTTAACAAACTTCTGCTGTTCGCAGAGTCTGTCTAGTGCTCCTAAAGCCATTTGATAAATTTCTCCAAGGGAAATAGTTGACATATCCCTCTGCAACGCATTTATAGACTTTTGCAGTTCTGGCAATAATTCTTCTGGTAATGAAGCTATGAACACATGTCTGAGATTAACATCATTAGCTCCTCCAAGCATGTAATACTTTTCTGCCATTCTTTTGTAATGCCGCTGCAAGTCATATCTCTCCAATGAACAACACTTCATTTCAAAATATTCCTGTCTTGCTCTTCTATCAATGATCCCAAAATCTCCAATGAATTCCTTGTGTAAGATTCCCAAGAAAGTGGGAATATCATGTTGAGCCATCTGGATTCTTTGATACTCACTAAGACTGGTAAACCATTCTCTGAGAGTTCCAGTCATTCTAGATAAGAAATTGGATAATACCTCATTTCTGTTGGCTTCTGGTTCATTCATCTGTACATCTAACCATGCACCAAACTGATGGAGCTTTTCTCTCCAACGATGATGAGGAAGATCATCAAAAGTAAAATAAGGACCATTTGTTGGCTTATGAGTACTTTCTCGAGCATCATGGACTGATTCTGTTGATTCATCCGTCATATCACCATGTTGTTCCGTTACTGTGGGTTCTTGTTGTTGAATATCTGGAGAGTTCATCATGAAAATAGGTGGTTGTAACTGCAAAGAGGATAGGGAAGATTCAATAGACTCTGATCCTGATTCTGAATCAGTTAAAGCTATCAGATCTTCTGAATCAGTGGATGGTTCTGACATGGGCTTGATGGTGGCAATGGTCTTATTTTTTGCAAGGTCTTGAGGAGTTAGCTGTATCTTTGGTGAATTAGGTGGTGTTTGTATCTTTAGAGGTCTTTGAGGAGGTTTGTACTCTGTTGAGTAAGAGGTTGATGGAAGGGATACTTGGGTTTGCTGAATGGGTGTTTCAGTAGTAGGAGGTATGGGCTTTTCTTTTTTCTGTTTTCTTTCTTTTCTGAGCTGCTGAAAAATAGGATAATTCATTTTGAATGTATCCTTTGAGGTGGATGGAAATACAGGTAATGAGGAGACTAAGGATGGGGTGTATAAGGGTGTATGGAATAACGGATCTTGTTGTTGCATGGATGATCTTCTGGAAAAATCTGTTTCAATCCTGTTTATTTCTTCCTTGATCTGCTTCAACTCTTGTTCCTTTTGAAAGAACAATGGTCCAGTATATCTTGTGTCAATATACTCTCTGAGCTCTTGATCAAGCTGTTGAGCTTTTTGAGTATAAGCGCTATAAAGCTTTCTGACCGTATGATCCATAACATCCATCTTTGCCGAGACTACATCAGTTTTATCATGGAGCTGTTCCAGTCTGTTGTTTATCCTTTGAAGGACTTTATTTTGGCTAGCTGAATTCTCAGTGTGCCAATTCAAAACTTCTTCGGACTGGGTAGCTGGTCTTGACCCTTGAGGCGTCATCTGTTCAGGCTGGACAAATGGCCTGGAAGTATGTCTGGCTACTTCATTTATTCTCCTTTCTAGAGGAGGAAAATCCTCTTCATAAGTAGGTCGAACCATGGCTATGCAGGGGATTTCTGGGCCTGGTTTGGTTGGGATAGGATGTATCACTGGTTCTGGTTTATAGGTTGAGAAGGTAAAATCTTCTTTTGAAAAGATTGAAGAAGCTAGATCCGAATGACCTAACTCTTTAAGCATCTGGTGGAAAGTGGTTGGCTTGAGAGTTTCTTTGGGTATTTCGACCCATTTCTGTTTCTTGTGAATGATCTGTTTAGGACCATGATCAAAATCATAATCATTTTTTGGCTTGAAAGATTTGCAGGATGGTTTCTGTTTAAGGTAGGGAGTAGGCTTGGTTTCCGAGGTCTGGAAAATATTCTGTTCTGGTCCATGCCAGTTATCCCAATCATAACATCCGCAATCCGGGTCACACTCTTCAGGAGCTACATCCCATACAAAGTGTCCATGTGCTTTAGACACAAAGCATGGCTTGGCTTCTGCATCTACTGAATGTATCGGCACCTTCTCCTTGTGCTTGTATGCTGGTTTGATCATCAAAATTTGTCCTGATAAAGACTCTGGGAGTTGTCCTGGCCTTTTGAAAATGGATTTAACCATTCCATTGTCAAGGCGTTCTAAGACAGGAGCTTCCATTGTATGAACATCTTTCTGAGAAGAGTGAAACTCTTTCTCATAATTGTTAATCCATTCCAGAGGCATAATCTGGGCAAGTTCTTCTTTTGGAATCCTTCTAGGGATTTGAATCACCGAAGTATCTGAATGGTTAGATACCATGTAAAGAGCATCAGTGGTGGAATTTGGGAATTCCAGGTTGATAGCATGATCCTGTAACCTGTAGATCATCTGGTGGTGAAGAGTTGCCATGATGGCTTTCTCATCTTGTTCTGCACCATGAATCTGCACCTGTACCTTCAGACGGTACGGTAACGTAGGATCATCTAACTTGGGAATTCCAGGTTGATAGCATGATCCTGTAACCTGTAGATCATCTGGTGGTGAAGAGTTGCCATGATGGCTTTCTCATCTTGTTCTGCACCATGAATCTGCACCTGTACCTTCAGACGGTACGGTAACGTAGGATCATCTAACTTGATGTTGAAATCTGGAGCAATTGTCATGACCACGCTTCCATTGCTGCATGTAGTGAGTAGGGCGCCAATCATAGCATTTGAGTAGGACTTATAAGTTGAGTCCAAGATTGCTATTCTGGCTGTGGCCGCCATACCTTTTCTTCCATGTAGAGTTAATACCAATCTGATGGCACCAATATGGATATGAGTATATCCTTGTTGCCTCCATGTATTGATTAGAAGCTGGGGAATTTCCAGGGTAACATACTGCTCTGCTGTTGTGGCCTTGAGTCCACACTGTTCCAACTTGGAACTCTGGACATATTCCTTGACCTGTGGTCTTGGAGTATGGATTATCCTAGCTATCCTCTGACGAAGAGATCTAGCATAGGTTCTGTCTTGTGAGAAAATCGCGTAAGGACTGAGTAAGGGTAACTCAGTGTTGTCTATACGGACTTCTTCTGGTATATGTGTAACTTCCACAAGATTGTCTATCTTGTTGGAAATGATACGTTTTACTGAAGGTGGGAGTCTCTCTAAGGAAAGTAATGAAGAAAGTCTAACTGGGTTTGAACTAGAGGTTGAGGGTGTTTCAGATAATTCTGCCATAGGTTTTTCTGGGTTCTCTCTCTCTATTCTATCCATAAATATATCTTCCTTCCTGACTGAAGCATAAGGCTCTGATACCACTCGCGGTCCCTGAACCCCAGTAATACAGGTTCAACTGTTCAATTAATGAACCATATGAATACAGGAGTGATAATCCAGGTAATCCTGAGAAAACAAGCCTCTCCTGGGCCACTGGGTCTCAACGGAACTTTAGGATTATCCTTCTTATCCCCATATGTTCATAATCTAAACCTTTGAATCCAGCATTACCAAGCTGTTACTGGAGATGGATCGGTCTGTTCCTTTCTGATACTCAGGATCCTCCTAAGAGGCAAGAGTAGAGCATACTCGAGAACTAGGATAGTCAGGTTAGAGATATATCTACTTCAAGAATCTAGAGAGAGATGAGAGAATTTAGAACTTAGGCATTTGTATTTCACACTAAGGGATTATCGAATGAAGTTCGTCCTCCCTAAACATTACAAACTGGCTTCCTTATATAGAGGTAAGGAAGCATAAACAAACAAACATTTACATGCTGACTCATTACTCACTAGCATCTTATCATGGATGCTTTACATTATTGATATGCGCAAAATTCAACTTTTAAATAATAAAGAACTTGTTAATCTATGTTAGTTTAAGGCTTTGCTATTACATCAGCAATGCGTGAACTTATGAAAAAAAAAGTGAAGCTTGCAAAAGAAGATTGAAAAAATATTTTGAAAGGGAGAAGCCTGTGAAGTTGAAAATATTCTTCATTTATATAATGGGAGGGTGGTGTGCATATTAAGAAATATTTATTGCATAGTCAAATTTTTTAAAAATATTAAAATTTTTAATTTTATCCCTATTAATTCTATTCATTTCATTAAATATAATACTCCTTTCGGTCCTATATATAGGACATTGTATCATAATTTTAAATATAAGACCCTTTACAATATATGAGGTAGTATTTATTATACATTTTCAAA
The DNA here is from genome assembly GCA_026686845.1 of Adenanthera pavonina. Lineage (NCBI taxonomy): Eukaryota > Viridiplantae > Streptophyta > Magnoliopsida > Fabales > Fabaceae > Adenanthera > Adenanthera pavonina. The sequence continues at coordinate 7,752,050 of JAIVEN010000026.1, read as the reverse complement.
AAATACCCATATTTAATATATCCAAAGAGAAAGAGAAAAAGATTAAATAAGGGTAGTTTTGGAAAAATGTTGAAATTTTTAGAGAAATTGAGGTAGTTAATTAGTTTTTACTCCTATTCTTAATCTGTGTAATTCAGTTAAAATGACCTTATACTAGAGAGAGTATAAGTTATAATATTAATAATACAATAAATAAAGGATAAAAATAATAAATTTTTACTCCTCCGGTCTAATTTATAAGTTATTTTTTATTGCACGAGTATTAAGAAAACATAATTATGTTCTCGAATTTAAAAAAAAAAAGTATAAACTTTCAATCTTACCCCTATTAATTAAAAAATGAAATAATTTACTAGACACAAAAGTCATTAAATGAAGGAGAAAGAAGAAAATTTCAATAAAAAAATAATACAATATCTTATAAATAGGACCAGATAAATTTTCAAAATAACATTTTATAAATGAGATAGGAGGAGTACATGTTGTCTTATATTATCATAAGATAAAAAAATATTTTATATTATTTTATAATATATACGGAAAAAGTAATTGTGAATGCTGAATATTTATAAATTTTATAAGGTTTTTGAAATTTTCAATGCTTAATCGTCAATAATGAAACATGGAAAATTGTGTTTTGCATGTAACGGAGTCTGATTTGGTTTGGTGTAGAAGAATCCGGACACCGACACATGCATCTGCAACGCCAATGAATGCACAGCATCAAATAAAGGAACTCCCAAGACGCTTCGAGGCTTCAATTTTTTTTTTTGCCAAACGATGGATTGGTAGATCCAAACGTTATCTATAGTAAATCCAGATGTAAAGCCCAAAACCAACAGTCCCCACAGTAGATTATAAAAAAAAAGGTCCTTACAGTATAACACGGTCATGATATAATTGATGGATAACTGGATTAGGTAAAACCCATTTTAATAATTTTTATATTTTATAATAATTATCTTTTAATTATCGGTTACAAATGGTTTTGGTAGTGAAATATATATATCTATATATATATAAAAGTGTAAAACTAGCAGACCCCACAAAAACTATTAAAAAAAAACCAAAAAAGTCCCCACAAACTTTAAACCCCTATGCCCTTGCTTAGACTGCGTATATTTATATTTGTAAGAATATAATTCTTTTTTCATTATTATTGATCAACATTTTTTAAAAGAAGAAATGAAAAATAAAATTTTACCTTAAAAATGTTTAAAATAAAATAATATATTTTAAAAATTTAAGAAATTGAAATAATTATAGCTTAAAAAAATTTTTGAATTTCAAGTGCTAAATAATTTAATTAATAAAAATATCAATATTTTTCATCATAAAACTTATAGCAAATTATTGTGAATTTTTAATTCCTTACATTTGTGTAATTTATAAACATAAATTTCTTAATTTTGGATTATGACGCACCTCGTTATCGCCTACCAGTCTTACGAAACGATCCTTCCACGAACCGCTTCACAGTTCAACAGACAACAGATCATTGCTCTCTGAAACTTTGATTCTGGAAGAGACAAATTAAGCCATGTCGTGTTTGTTATCTTGCTGTGCAAGTTTATCTTGCGGTCTCTGCACTTCTGTGGCATCTGGAATCACGCAAAGATCGGCTAGAATTGGTTATTGTGGTCTTTTTGGCGCTTCTCTCATTGTTACTTGGATTCTCAGAGAAGTAGCAGCACCCCTTTTGGAGAAAATTTCATGTAAGTTCGGCTACCTTTCGACTTTTAGAATGTATTCCCGTTTGGGTATCTGGAAGAACAATATGCTTGGCTTATTGGTGTGAAAATTGTTCCATAGTTGGTGGAGTTTGATAAGGGTGTGGTGTAAACTGTTATTTCTTCTCTGGATTATTTCGATTCTACATGAAAGGATTTCCTTTTTCACGAGTAGTTTTGTATCAAACCTTTTTATTGTAATAGCTACTAAATTTATAATACGATAATGACATTATGGTTTTTTTTTCTTGGACATTTATTGAATTATCCAAATCCTAACAGGGATAAACACTTCCGGTACCCACTCAGAGGAATTTTTTCAAGTTCAAGCCGTTCTTCGCGTGAGCTTGGGAAATTTCTTGTTTTTCGCTATTCTAGCTCTAATAATGATTGGTGTGAAGGACCAGAATGATAGACGTGATTCATGGCATCATGGTGGATGGATTGCGAAAATGGTGATATGGCTTCTGCTTGTGGTCCTTATGTTCTTCCTTCCAGATGTTGTAATCTCAGTCTATGGTCTGTTCTTTGCCCGTCACCTTACTCTTTTATTGTTTTCTTTAACATAATTGTTTATTTTTAGTCTAAGCCAGGCTTATTGAGTTTGCGTATATCCATCAGCATATCAGATAGTAAAGAAACATATGCATATATACACAGCAAAGGACTAAATCTCGTCTTAAAGTAGCATATCAGATAGTAAAGAAACATATGCATATCAGGTACATTGACAGAGCAGGATAGGTTATTGTTTGAATGCTTGTTAAATATCTATTGGTTCATATTGGTCTATAGGTTGAGATTCTTTGTTCTTATTTCTAGAATTTCAAGATTTTTAGAAAAGCCTGTATATCCATCAGCATGGTATAAAATTGAACCATATCCACAGATATTCTTGTACCATATTTTATCTAATGATTTGGAGGACTATTGTGTTTCCAAAATAGTTCCACATTGGTACCTCATGGAAAGCAAAAATCAACCTTATCGAAGGCTATATAGTAAAGTAAAATATATAGTTACTTAGTTTATAGTTTTTGAAGTTTATTATTTTTATTAGTCCTTCTTGCCTCATAAATGACCCTGGCAGTTATAATGTGAGGACCGATTTATGACAATGAAAAATTGATGTAAAAATACTTTTGTTACCCTGCATGGGCCTTCAAACTTTGTTTTCAGTTGTACAATTTTACCTTTTTTGGCCCTAAGATTGTGGACCTTGGAATAGAAGATCCCTTGGATCGAAGAATTAAAGAGAGAAATGCAAGGGAGGCCTGGTTTCTAAATGAATATTGTTCTTTTTTTTTTTTTTTCGTGAGTCTGTGTTCCTGTGGAAGTTAAAGCCTAATTTGATGATTGACATCTCCATATCTATGATATTTGCAGGATTCATATCCAAATTTGGAGCAGGGTTGTTTTTGTTGGTTCAAGTGATAATTTTACTTGACTTTTTACATTCTTGGAATGATGCATGGGCTGAGAAAGATGAACGGAAATGGTGTGCTCAGAATTTTGTGTGATTTTATTTTTCGCTATGAATTTCTGTTAATAATTGAGATATTGATAAATTTGCACATTTAGGTATGTTGCTCTGCTTGTTGTGTCAATTGGATGCTACATAGCAGCTTATACATTTTCAGGAATTCTTTTTATTTGGTTCAACCCTTCTGGATATGACTGCGGCCTAAATGTCTTCTTCCTTGTGATGACCATGATTATTGCATTTGCAATTGGAATTATTTCTCTACATCCTCAGGTAAAGGATAGCAATGCTTTTATTTATGCAATTTCAAATATATTCCATGCTTCAGTGCAATGTGGATTGTAAGGTGTCAGAGGCATCAGAGAGAGCAATTAAAGGTGCTAGTTCGAGTAATATATTCTCTTCTGTCTACTTAATACAGTCCTACAGTCCCATAGCCCCCTTTGTGATTATCTGGCTGACCTTTCTGTTGAAGGGTGAAAGATAAGATGATCAAATTATTCTTGGATCTCTCCAGTCACCTCTCCCCACTTGCTGTTGTCTATAACCTTGGGATACGTTAAATTAGTTTATCATAGAAGTTGTTTAACTGGGAAAGTCTAACTAATATTTACAACCCAGCAACCGCCTATTCCCCTACAGGAACATATCAGTTATTTTAGCTTTGTTTCTGTGACAGATAGGAAGAATTAAGTATTAACGTTTAATTTCTGTTTTCTTCTTTTTCTTTCTAATTCTTCAGTAGTTTAGTTTGTTGCTTCCACATAGCTGAAAAATGACTATGATATTATCATCTTAGTTCAGAGATATGACCAGTTTGGTAATATGCTGTTAACTCGTTTTTCTAACCAATTCAAGATATATTTGGAGGATGTGTCAATCATTTTTTGGTAGTTTAGCTTTGGCGAACTGAGTGCATCATAGTAATCTAATATAAGGATTAAGGAATACCAGAGAACCGTTTTCTTTCTCTTTCTCCAATTATTTTATCTGGACGAGATTGAAAATGAATGGCTATAAGCAAGGTTTAATCACCAAGTACAACGAAAATTGAGGTGGGCAAGCAAGTGATCCAGTAATCTATGGATGTGAAGCTTAGTCTTAGTCTCCTCCCATGAATCATTTGATTAAAGTATCCTGCAGAATTCTTCTCTCCCTCTGATGGAGGATGCTATCTGCAGATGGCAATTCTAGCGACCTGCACTAGATTAGCATTTATCTAATGATGCTAGGAATTGTTGGGACCCTGCTTAATCCTAAAAGCTAGGTATAATTTTCATTTACTGTTCAAAGGGCCAATATCATGTTTTGTATTTAGTTATATTATTACTTTTAATTTCAGATTTTCAGGGCTATTATTAAAGTTAAATGTAAATAGAGGCTGGGACCGTGATCCCTGGTCTTATTCCGGGTTCTGCAGCCCCTACAACCCGCATGTCCCTATTTTGATCTTTGTCTTCCTTCATTTAGTTTCTAAACCAATCCCAGTCTGTCATGTAATGCGTATGCTTAAGTTTGTATAGTTTCCCACCCCCTTGTAAGTCTTATACAATTGATAAAGTTTGATCTTTTGATCTTCACTAAGCTGCTGGATGATCCACTCTTTATCTCCTTGCATTGACTTTTTTTTTTTTCGCTAGTCCTTGCATGGACTTATATGTGCAAGTATTAACTTCATTCTACAAAGGCATTATTGGAGGAAAACAATTAGGTGAACCCAAACAGTTATCCCATCTTATAGATTCAAAAACATGAAATACCCCTCTTTAACAGCTGTTGATCATCTAATTCACCAAGTCTTATAAATCACTTCTTTCTGTCTTGTATATACAATCCACTCTTTATCTCCTTGCATTAACTTATATGTGCAAGGATTAACTTCATTCTACACAGGTATTATTGGAGGAAAACAATTAGGGGAACTCAAAGAGTTAACCCATCTTATAGATTCAAAGACACGAAATTGCCCACTTTAACAGCTGTTGATCATCTGATTCACCAAGGCTTATAAATTTTAATCATTTCTTCTTTCTGTCTTGTATATACTTTTGAGAGTGATTAATATCTTGCTTGAACAGTGAACACTTGCATTCAGAGGGTTCTATGAATAAATTTGATATGAATGTTGTTTCTTCTATCTACGAAGTGCAATTTGCAGATCCATGCATGAACCCAAGAGTTTCTTATTTAGTCATATCTTGTTATGTTCTGAGATTTCTCTTTTTTTGTTGAAGAAAAAGTTGGAAGTTAAAAAAATGAGCTTGGAGAATGCCCTTTTTCGTCCTGAATTTTATTTGGTGTAATGGGAAGTTGAATTGATAGGTTTAGAAGGAAAATTCAGTACTTAGTTCCATGTTACCTTATTAATACACCTTATTTTTTTCCCTTAATTGGAAAATAACCTGAGTGCATAAACAGGTGAATGGAAGCTTATTGCCTGCATCTGTGATTTCCCTTTACTGTGCTTATGTATGCTATACGGGTCTTTCTAGTGAACCTCGTGACTATGTATGCAATGGTCTCAACAAGTCCAAAGCCGTCACCATAAGTACCCTTGTTCTGGGGATGCTTACAACAGTGCTATCAGTGCTATATTCTGCCTTGCGTGCTGGATCTTCAACCTCATTCTTGTCGCCACCTTCTTCACCTAAATCTGGTAATAGAATATGATTGAAATCCTCCAGGATCTCTGGTCAAATATTTATTTATGTTGCAAAATGTATCTAAATATAATGCATGTCTGTTCAACTAAGAACCCAAATTTACAGCTAAACTTAAATTAAATATCTTGAAGTAACTTTGGCCTGAGGTGAGGTTGAGAGTGGACATTCTTGCTAGTCTTGTATCACTCTGGCGTTTCCTCTCATCACTTGCAATTATACATTTTTCAGCTGGGAAGAAACCCCTACTTGAAGAAGAAGAAATGGAAGAAGGAAAGGGAAAGAAACAGGAAAAAGAAGCACGGCCAGTCAGTTATTCCTATTCGTTCTTCCACTTGATATTTGCTCTGGCCAGCATGTACGCAGGTATGCTTCTTTCTGGATGGACAAGCTCGTCTGAAAGCTCAGAATTGATTGATGTTGGGTGGACATCAGTATGGGTTCGAATTTGCACTGAGTGGGTCACTGCTGGGTTATACGTGTGGACTCTTGTGGCTCCTCTGGTCCTTCCTGGTCGTGAGTTTTCTTGAGTCTGCTGTGTGTAAATCAAGATATGCAATCAAGCTATCCCAGTAATTATCTCTGTCAAAGCTCTACAGTTAGAATACCTTCTGTAGGTGTATGTGGTACTGTAATGAGTAATGATGACCATCCATGTCGGCATGTAGAATGTTTGATTGTTGCAGGGAAATTATGTACAGGTGGATGATCTTTGGAATCTTTTTCTCCATGATGACGCTAGTAATTACACCCCTCCATCAGTGTGTTTAAAGATATAATATTCTTCTTTTATGGTATGTTAATATATATTATATTGGTAGTTCTATGGAAGATGGATTTCTTTGTGCAAAAAATACTCATTTATTTTGTTTTCAGTGAACAAAGTAACAGTAGCACGTGTCTCAACGAAATTTCTGCAGTAATATGCGAAATAACTGAGTGTTGTGGGCCAAGAAAAAGGAAAAAAAAAAAAACTGATGGGGTTGGCGTTGTGTTGTGTAGTGGAATAGGATAATGGTGTTTAGCTCGGAGTGGGAGTTTTTTAGTTCGTTTTCTTCAAGATTACGCTATCTTTGGATTTACGATTTGTCGCACTCTCACCGAGACGCTCAGGTCGTTGCCCACTGTACATCTCGGACCTCGCTTTTCACGATCCACATTTTCTGCTCCCATTCTCGATTGCCGTTTTCCAAAAATGATGCTACAGTTTCCTTAATCTCTTCCGTGATTTGTAAATAAAATTTCTTTATTAGTTTATATGTTATTTTAGACCTTTTCATATTGCTTTCAACTAGTTGGTATAATTGCATCGACTTGCAATGATATGCAATAAACAGAAATACTGTTTTCTCAAGGATGATATTTAGCGGATTTATATCTTAATTTTAAAAAATTCAGACAATTATCTGCAAATAAATGATACAAGTTCTTCTCCGTCCGAGCAAATACGAGGTTTTTCACACATTTTTTAGTGGTTAAATACTTGTTAACAATATTTTTTATTCAATTAGAAACTATTTACCTCTTCGAATCTTAAAAATTAACCCTAGAACACATCTCAATATTTTATCAAGCATTTATGTACCATCTCTAAAAGTATTTATTAATGTATTAATAATGTATTTTAATTACAATTATTATAAACTACTCCCTCCAATAATGTATATAACATATAAAGAAAGTGTTTTCTTTTGTCCTAGATATGAGATACAGAAATAAATTATCTCACGTATTTATTTATATTTTTCAATTTTTTCTTTTATTAAATAAGTTGATGCAATTAATTTTTATTAATTTCAAAATACAAATGTTAAACATTAAATAAAATTATTTTAAGAAACTATTTTAAATTTTTGACAAATTTAATGCTCTTAACTATATTCTTTAATTTGTGAGAATCAATTATTTGTATCTTATATATAGTATTTAATATTACTCCCTTTCTTTCAAAATATAAGATTAAATTTTGGAGATTAAAATTTTAAAATATAAGTCATTTTAAAAAAATTAATTATTATTTATTTTTTAATTTTAATCATATTTATGATAGTACTAAATTATGAGAAAAAAAATATAAAAAAGTGATAATAAAGGAAAAATAATTCATTTTTAATGAAAGTAATTTTAAAAAAAAAATTTTAAACATAAGTTCTTCTTATTCTCCATTCATCCCTTAATATAAAGGGTAAACAATAAAATCACATAAATTAAGAAAAATAATAAATTTATTTAGAATATAAAATAATTTTTAAAAATATTTTCTTTTAATATTAATAACTTTTATATCATATAATTAATATAAATAAATTATATTATTAAATTTTAAAAAAATTATTATCTTAATTAAAAATATTTTAAGAAAATCATTAAATACATCATATAAATTTTTTATATTTTAAAATATAAAAAAAAATTTATCCTTACATGTCACTATATATTTTTAAGCAGGTAAATATAACTTATTCAATTAAATGTATCATATCAGTTGAAACGTATTAGTTCAGCTAACATCGATAACATATGAAGCATTTGGCAACGGTGGTGGTGGTGGTGGCGGCGGCGGCGGCGGCGGCTCCCCCAGAAAGAACCTCACCCTCCCTCTCTCAGCTTTCAACGCCCATTTAGCTCTAAATGCCAGACTTCTGTAAATAACAGAAGTATAATTACATTTTATTTTCTCAAAAAAAAAAATCACATTTCTCTAACATGCACCACCTTCTGTTCGCCACCACCGGTACTGTGATCTCCGTCGCCGACGCCGACACCGCCATGCCTTCTTCGTCCTCTTCTTCTTCTTCATCCTCATCATCCAACTCCAAGCCTAAATCCTCAAACCATGCTCACAATTCAAACTGCAGCTCTCATTCCCTTTCCTGCAAGCACTCTCCTTCCGCCACCCTTGACCTCCTCATTCTCATTCTCGCCCTCTTCGCCGGTGCTTTCCTTCTGTCTTCTTATTTCTCTTATATCTTCAACTCCCTTTCCCTCCTTCTCTCTCATTTCACACCCCAACTCTACCAATTCCCGATCCCTCAGATTGTAGGGTTCGCCCTATTCTTTGTCATTTCGGTTTTGTTAGTTGTATTCTGCTGTAGCTCTCCATCCAGTAAATGTGGCAAGCCCGGATGCAAAGGGCTCAAGAAAGCCATGGAATTCGATTTGCAGTTGCAAACAGAGGAGTCTCTCAGGACTGGGTCTGATGAAATTATTGATAAGCTGCCTTGGAAGGGTGGAAGTGAGAACAATCCGGATTACGAGTGTCTACGGTCTGAGCTCAGGAATATGGCTCCTCCCAGTGGACGTGCTGTTTTGCTGTTTCGAACAAAGTGTGGGTGCCCTGTTGCCAAGCTCGAGGGATGGGGACCGAGAAAGGGAAAGCGGCATAAGAAGTAAGTTTGATGACTTCTTAACTCAACCTGCCGAGTTGTGAATGGACCGTGTTTGATTATTTCATATTCGCTAGTAAGACTGCAGTGTGAATCCAGCTCTGTATACAGCTTCAACTCTTAAATTTACCGAATCTGGTTGTTTTATGTTCTCTGTGTGATTGGGTTTGCATAATTACTTGACAGCCTGCACTCATTTTCCTTTTCTGGGTGAAGTGTAGACAGTGTAATTATACATCATCTGTTTTGACATTTGCGATTTAGATTATATAATGCTTTCTGCGTCTCACCACTGTTCTTTTTCTAGTGCCTAAGCATTGTGCTCTTTCTGTCATTTTAGAGGGTCATTTTATTTTGTATTGGTCTTGCGGCCTGAGAAAGATGTTATCTTTTTTATTAAGCACAAGGCAATAACTTAACATAAAATTTTGATGAAGTGTAGCTCTCACAAATGTATTACAGATGAGAGTACTCTTATTGAAATCTATGAATGGGATAATGTAATATGACATACAGAGCTAGGTGAATGATATCTGCGGCTTCTGTCTCAGATATCTTGCTTTTTTCACGTGTTAGTTGATCAAGCCCCTGCCCTTTAATTTGGGCTGATTTGTATATGAACTCTTGGAACTAAAGCAAACTACCTAGAAGGGCCTTTTTGATTGTTCATGGCCAACTGGCTGAATGAGCAATGCAGTTACTGGTTAGTGTGCTGAAGGGCTTAATGCCAGTTCATTTTCTTCATGAGCTCTTAAAATTTTCAGTGGAATCTGCAGAAGCATATTGGAAAAAAAATAAAAAATATTGATAAAGCCTCTTTCTTTGATTTCTTTTTTTATCTTACCCATCGTCAGTTTGATTCTATAATTCAATTTTGGGCTAGTGATCCTTGACCAACGTAAGATTGTATTTTGACAAGCATGACAACAGTGTCTTGCCGGTACCCTACTCCAAGTAATGCCATGCTTGGGTTGTAAGCATGGTGAAATTCTTATCTAGATTACATTGGTAAAGTGAGCAAAGACATAGTTATTAATAGTGCATTGTACACTTTAGTGTCAAGGACTCCAAAATCCTTTAATGCATAGCATTGTGCAAGCTACATGAAGGTGCAGCATACAATTTGAAAAACTGATAAATACAATTCATAATGATTAATATATATGAAAAACCAAACTCAGAAGAAAATCTCAAACAACATGATAATCATCAAAAAATCACAACTTCAAGTTCTTAAATAATAAAATATGTCAATGTCTAACAAAGTTTTTCGGTTTTAAGTTTTATCTTAAGATATTTAAACCAATTTCTCTTATTCAGTAAAGGCGAAATCATCATAGTAATCATGATTAGTCACTCTCAATTTCCTCTTCATCTTTTGAGGTTTCTAATAGTTCATCAACCATATTAATAGCACAAGAAGAGAAGTATGCCATTGCCCTCTTTTGAGTTGGAGTGGATGTGAATGATAATAAACCTCAGCTCAAGAAGCTAAAGCTACACCTACATCATCCCAAGCCAAATGTTACCTTTAAATATGTAGGATAATTTTCTTCACTATTTACTTCTTCATCCGTCTTGCCAATTTACCACTCATTGCTTATCATCAATCGCATTCAATGAAATTGGGTCAGTTGTATCATGAAAATAAAATCTTCTAATGCTCTATCATTTGGTATTCACAAAAGCCTGTTTCTCCAATGGTCCATGGACGAGTCTAGCAAATATCCAGCTGTAGCCTCTGCAATGTGACCTGTGATGTCCTATTTATCTGTAGCTCCTGTAGTGCAGCTTTAGCAGAACTACATGGAAGTTGCAACACTATACATGAAGCTCAGTGTGAAGAGCTTTTTAGGGTTGCACTTCATACTTTAGCTTGAGCTATAAATAACTATGAAAGAGTGCACTTTAGCACATTAAAAATATTGGGGATAATAGAGCTGTCTGGCACTATTTGTAATGCACCTCACTGATTTTGTAGCAAAGTAATGGCACATAATTATCCCTCGCCACTTTGCTTAAAGATGTTTCTGGAGGCTCATAGGGATCCAGGTTAGGTCGCCTGATGGTTCCACACCCCCCCCCTCTCCCCCCCAAAAAAACAAAAAACCCACCCCCCACAACAACAAAAAAATTGTACCAAATTTTTTGTTCATAAACTGAGGAACTTTTTTGTTTGAATAAAGTGTTAATATGATATTAATATCTGCTTAGGTCAACATGTCTGGATTTGGAGCATCTTATATATTTTCTGCATAGCTTGGACCACTAGAAAGGCCTGAGCTATTTTTGAGATGCGACTTTGGATCCCTCGGGGCCTGTTCTTGTTTCTTAGTTTGAAATATTTTGTTATTCAAAACCTGAACAGCAGTTCTGCTCTTTTTTTGGTTTTTTTTTTTGTGGGTTTTTGTTGGGGGCGAGGGATGACTGTTTCCCCATGTTGAGTCTTTTTTTCCTGAAAAAAGAAGAAAAGGGCAATGAAAACCTAGCAACAGAAAAGAAAAGTGCTGGACTGCTGGTGACGTCACATAACTGTGACTTGAAAGAATTGGTAATTGATAATAAGTTTAATTTGTTGTAAACAAAAAGAATAAACCTTCAATTCTGTTTATCTTTCTTGATGGTTTATATCATTTGTTAAAGACCTATCATTGCTTCCTATCTGTATTTTCAACTGGCGGCAGTCTACTTGGCTGTGGACTGCGTTGGCGAGTAGGCTTTGGAATGGACACATGCGTTCTATTTTCCATCATAAACTTTCCTATTTAAACATCTGATACCCCCATAAGCACTACTTGGGGTATCCATCATCACATATCTAGAAGAAAAGTATTAGTTAGCTCATCTTCATTATGACCTGCTTTAAAAGTTATTGGTTATCTACTTGTCCAAATTTGATGCTGTTGTACTTTACAATATAAGGTTGAATGCTTTTTACTGAATGGTTGGTTGATATGAATTTCTCGTCGTGATCCTTAAATAATATAATTTTAATTTGATTGTCTGAGCAGGTCCCTACCCAGCACAATTTTTAATGGAGGAGGAGATCATCCCTGACAGCTTCTGATGTTTCTCCCACCAGCGTCTTCTTTGTATCATTACCATTTTCATGGTTCCCAATTTGTTGTAATACAGACTTTTGGTCAGAATAATTTTTTATAAAGAAAGAGAAAATTATAATCTGGTTGTAGCCATCCTTCTCTATTCTGATCATCTTAGAGATTTGTTTATCTACTTTGGAAGGATTAGAAGAAATTGACTATAATAAATATATGAAATACCAGATCTATGTTTGATTAATTGTTGACAAAAGTGTTGAACCATTAATTATTTCACTTTTGGGTTTAGAATTTTTAACATTATTGATTGAAATTGAGGTGTGGGATTTTGGATTGTGGATGGATATTGGACTTGGAGTACCAAGTACAAAAATTAGTGTAGGATGTATCATGTATTGTACTCCCTCCCTTTTTGGATTTTGAATTTTTAACATTATGAATTTTTAAAATTTTTTTATAGAGATTAAAAAATGTAATTAATTTGTCAGAGTTTATTTTTTATTTTCAAATTTATTCATAAAGAAAAAATAAATATAAAAAAAGAAATAATATTATATTTGATTTTCAAAATGATATATGAGAATATAATTAAAAAAATATAGCAATCCATATTATTATGAAATTTAAAGATAATAGATAAAAAGAAATAAAAATTTTCTATAAATTAAAAAGTGAGGGAGGATGTAATGTACTGTGTATTGACACACAACTACACACACTGCAGAGCATAACGTTGGGAGTGCTGTGCAATGTCGTACCGTAAGGTATTTGTGGGAACACAAGTGCATGTGTTTTTTGTTGGTCTCTGTTGAATAGTATTTTTCAATTTAAAATATAAGTTTTTTTAACTTTTTAATCTAAAATATAATTTCTATTATTTAGATAAAATTAAAAATATTAATATACATATTTTTTTAATTTACCTTTATCTATAATTAACTTATAAAAAATAAAATTATCTTAAAAATTATTTTTATTAAAAATAATATTAAAAAATAATAAGAATATTTAATAAATTTAATTAGTTTAATTTTTTTTTTAGTTTATATGTAATTTATTAAATAAAATTTATATTTTGAGCAAGTTATGTTATCACAGTACAAATATAATTGATGACATCTGTTCAGGTGTCCCATCATAGTATAATAAGAAAATAAAAATGATTGAAATTAAAAGTTAAAACTTTAAATCAGAATAAAATTAATTTAATAAGATATATTAACAAAGTTGACATAGAAAATATAGAAATACACACGAAGCTTATTTTCTTTCTTTCCAATTTTTTTTTATTTTTCTCACTTTATTATCATTGGACATGGAAAGGAATATAAATTTAACACAAAAATACATATGAAATCTACATGTATTTTTTCATATATTCATTATTTTTATCTCTAAAAAAATCAATCAAAATTCTGTTGAGAGAGAAAATCCGAATTGCAGACAATGTTAGTAAACTCAGGAATAAATGTTTTCCCATCTTCCGAGAGTTCAGCAATCAAGGGTCGGACACTCTTACCAAAAAGAGAGGGGTTTCGATTCCTGAGATCATTATGGCACTTGGAGAGTTATCTACACAACTAAGTGAAACAGGCGTTCTATCAAGGTCAGGGTACATGCACATCCCTATCTAAACCAATCCCCATAAATCATGAATAGGTGCATCGGGGTGATTCCAACTTCCATTCCTAAAAATTGTCCATAAAAAAAAAAAAAGTTTTCTCACCAGTAAATAAAATACTCCTTCCGTTTCAGTTTATAGTGCACTTTTAACTACCACGAACAGACTAAGATAATAATTAATAACTAATAAAATTTTTTATCTTTTCTCAAATTATTCTCATTAAATACTTTAGAAATGAAATATTTTAATAATAAATAAATATTTGAGTTTATTAATTAGGGACAATCTTAAAAAGAGAAAAAAATTATACTATATAATCTGTAAAGTACACTGTATTATAAAATATTAATTTCTTAAAAAAGCGTCTTAGATAAATGAAACGGAGGCAGTACTACATAATTTTCTCATAATTGCAAGGTTAATTTGAAAATTAATATTACGATCCGTTTCTCCGTTCCAACGTGCGTTTCTTCGATAGCGATTAATGGAAACCGCATTACTTGTTACTTGGAAGTTGTAATGGTCGCGTCTCGTGTTCAATGTCCATTTCTTTCTTACCCAAGATTTCCCCTCGATTTCTAATCTCCCCTCTTCCAGTTCCGCTACCGAATTTACGTTGGGTTTCTACCACTACCGCCAAAGTTCCTGCGGTAACTCTGAACCTCAAAGATTGCATTCGTTTTTTCTTCAATGCCAGAGAGAATCAGAATCATGCTGGCTGTAAATTTGCATTGGTTTCGGCGCTGAAGTCATGTTCCTCCCTCTTGGCCTCCCTTCAGGGCCGACACTTGCATTGTTTGGTCTTAAAATCCGGGCTCCACTCTCACTTGTTGATTCACAACAGTTTGATCAATATGTATGCGAAATGTGGTTTCATTGATGATGCCCGATTGTTGTTTGACATTTGTTCTGAGTTGGACCCTGTGTCTTGTAACATTATGGTTGCTGGGTGTGTGAAAGCAGGTCGATTGGACGATGCCCGCCGTCTGTTTGGCAAAATGCCCAGTAAAGGTTGTGTTTCTTACACTACCATGATGATGGGTTTTGTTCAAAATGGTTGTTGGAATGAAGCCATTGAGGTCTTTAAGGACATGAGGTCCAATGATGTGGTCCCAAATGACTTGACAATGGTGAATGTGTTCTCTGCTTGCTCACGCTGCGGCGAAATTTGGAACTGTCGTATGCTTCATGCCTTGGTTACTAAATTAAACATGGAGGAATTGGTTCGTGTGTCAACAAATTTGATGCATGCATATTGTCTTTGTTCAGGTCTAGAGGAAGCAAGAAGACTGTTTGATAAGATGCCTGAACGGAATATAGTCTCTTGGAATGTGATATTAAATGGATATTCAAAGGCAGGGCTTGTTGATACAGCCAGGGAATTGTTTGAGAAAATTCCTAGTAAAGATGTCATTTCGTGGGGGACAATGATCGATGGTTATGTGCGAACAGAATGTTTACATGAAGCTTTCATGATGTACCGTGCAATGTTGCGCACTGGGCTGGAACCTAATGATGTCATGCTCGTAGACTTGGTTTCAGCCTGTGGTCGGATGATGGCAGTTGGTGATGGTCAGCAATTGCATGGAACAGTAGTTAAGAGAGGTTTTGATTGCTATAATTTTATTCAGACTACGATTATTCATTTTTATGCATCTTGTGGAATGATGAACCTTGCGTATTTGCAATTCAAGGTGGGTGTAAAGGATCACCTTGAATTATGGAATGCCCTCATTGCAGGATTTGTTAAAAATGGAATGATAGATCAAGCAAGGAAAATTTTTTATGAGATGCCAGAAAGAGATGTATATTCATGGAGTACCATGATTTCTGGCTATTCACAGACTGAACAACCTAATGTGGCTCTGGAACTCTTCCATGGAATGGTAGCTTGTGGGATCAAACCAAATGAAATCACGATGGTGAGCGTACTCTCTGCAATAGCCACTTTAGGCACGTTGAAGGAAGGAAGATTGGCCCATGAATACATATATAGTAACTCCATTCTTTTGAATGACAATCTATGGGCGGCTCTGATTGATATGTATGCAAAATGTGGGAGCATCAACACTGCCTTACAGTTGTTTAATCAGATTAAACACAAAACCTCGTCTGTGTCACCATGGAATGCAATTATCTGTGGGTTAGCTACACATGGACATGCAAATATGTGTCTAGATATTTTCTCTGACCTGCAAAGGTGTCATACTAAACCCAATTCAATTACATTTATAGGGGTCCTTAGTGCTTGTTGCCATGCCGGTTTGGTAGAGCAAGGCCGGGGAATATTTGAGAGCATGAGGAGTGTGTACGATTTGGAGCCAGATCTAAAGCATTATGGCTGTATGATTGATCTGCTGGGTAGAGCAGGGCAGTTAGAAGAAGCTGAGGAATTGTTGAGGAGCATGCCGATGAAGGCTGATATTGTGATATGGGGAACTCTGTTAGCAGCATGTAGGACTTACGGGAATGTGGATATAGGAGAGAGGGCTGCAAGAAGTTTGGCGGCGTTGGAACCATCTCATGGAGGAGGTAAAGTTCTATTATCCAACATATATGCGGACGCTGGACGGTGGGAGGATGTATCAATGGTAAGGACAGTCATGCAGACTCAGAAAACGAATAGAGTGCCTGGGTGTAGTGGTTTTGTAAGATAAAATTAGGAGAGTTGCCCTTTTAATCAAACGCTATCACTTGAATTGAATCCAGGACGAATTTCTCACAATATTCATTATTTTTCGATTTCTGTGTCAAAATTCTTTGGGTGACCACTAGGCACTTGCCAGGAATGTTTTATTCCTAAACTTCTATTGATTTGTTTCGTGCCGAATCACTCCCTTGACCTATCATCATAATACTCCATTTATTTTAAAACAATTAACTTTTTTTTCATATTTCAGAATGATTGTCACCTTACAATTTTCAAAATAACATTAATGATATTTTATAAATTTAATAACAATGAAGGGAGAGATAAATATTAAAAAATACTATATAATGAATAAAGGTATTATAGTATAACTGTATAATACAGTCAAACTTGGTTAAATTTTAGGCTATTTATTACTTTCCCCAATCTTAAATATAAGACATTTTACCTTGATTTTAAATAAAGGATATTTTCTTACATATGAGGGGGTATTTATTATACATTACTAAAAAATATTCTTATTTCAATTTGTGAGAGTGAGAAAGAGAAAGAAATTCAATAATGATAGTTTTGAAAAATGTGACTTTTAAAAAAATTAGGTTAGTTAACTAATTTTAATTCTTATCTTTAATCTATCTGATTCAATTAAAAGGATCTTATATTAGAAACTGAAACAATTAACTTTTTTAATCAGCGTGTATAACTCTAAAATGTCAATTATTTCAAAATGGAAGCTCCCCCTCCGGTCATTTTTTATAAGATGTTTTCAACTACTATACGAGTATTAAAGAAAATTAGTTATACAAAGTTAAAAAAAAAATTAGCATAACATACTAATTTTATCCTTATCATTAAATTATCAATCATTAAGTGGAAAAAGAAATAATGTTAATAAAAAAATAATTGACCAATAAAAATGAATTAAGGATAAGAATTTACTATATGGATAATAAAGTAATTAAAGATAAAAAAGAAAAAAATTTAAAATATGTCACAACACCTTTTTAAATAAAGGACTAAGCAAACCTTATAAATCAAAGACAGTAGGAGTAATATTCAGTGAAATTATTAGTATATTACTGTTTGAGCAGAAGTTGATGATGCTAATTGACCAGTAATAAAGGGCGAAATGGATTATTTTTTTCGTGATGGACAAAATATATCCAATCTGGTAGCAACTAAAGAAAAGGATCAGTTTCACCGCTCAAAAATCGAGATATATAATATTTATTATGTTCTTATTATTAATAGATAGTGATTTTTTATTTTATTCATTTAAAAAAAATATTTTACATCTTCAAAATTATTTTTTAATTTTATTTTCTTTTTCATTTTATTCCATTATGCATATCAAATATTAAATTTTTCCATTAATGAGATTTGAAAATCACATAGCTGGTATGATGAACACCTTTTGAGAGAGAAAATTCTGCAAAAAATCACCCGGTATGCTACCATTTACCGGATGATAGATTTAAGTGGGATCAAATGTCTAGCTGCCATGCCACAGAATGGAAGACTATCACTCTTGGAACCATGTGATGCGATTTGATGCAGATGCTATAAACTAAAATCACTGTACTAAACTTGAAAGCTCAAGATGAACATCTACAAAATTTTTCATTCTCATGCGTGGTGATATTTTTCCAAAGAGAACTAAACTATTCATATAAAAAGGAAGCATGGCTGCACAGCTTAAGACAAGAGCAGGAAACTACTGGTAATGTACAAGTACAGTGAGGCTCCGGTGCCATAATAAACAGGAGTTGTGTTCACATTTCATAGTCAATTATGAGCTCAGCTGCAGCACCCATGGTACCCAAGCCACCAACACTCAATAAAGCAAGGGCAAGCTCCTCCTCGTTCAACTGCCTCAACCCATTACTCAATCTCTTCAACACACATACATCTACTTCCAGTACCCAATTTGGTGTGCAACCTACCATCAGGCTTACAAACCCTGATACATAAGCACGCCAAGTTGCTGAATCACAGCCAAGTGATATCTTCCCGTCAAGTGCACTAGCTAGGAACTCCATGTGGATGCCCAGAACATTTGGACGTCTCTTTGATGCCGATGATGAGGAGTCAACACCCCAAGCTAAAGCTCCACAAAGAACTGCAAAATACGCGAGTGCAAATCCACCAAGCATTGTAACCATTCCATCTGACTTTTCTTCCCGGTCAGATCTGTGAACAGCTATAAACCATGAAGGCAATGTTTCTTTTATTAATAATTGAACCAGCATCAAACCCCCTGATAACCATACTAAAGAGGCCCCAAGAGCAGCTGCAAGTTTGACCCGAGTCATTGATGCAGCCAGAGAAACCTGTCCATATTTAATCCCATCTTTGGCTGATTTTAACTTTTCCCACCGCTCCTTTGGAAGCCCACTGGATACAATTTCTCTCACAGAGTGCATCAAGATGGAAACAATCTCTTCTGTCAAGAAGACAAGATCTCTCATTGACCGATAAACACGTAGATAGAGAATTCCTGGAGCAACGGGGCAAATCCCTCGACATAAATGGGATTTAAACCCATGGCCAAGAAGGGCTCCAACACCACCATTGCATGAGATAGGGGAGCTATTCATGCCAAGGGTAGCTGTGAAGCAGCTTTTAAGAAGCTGAACTACTGCATCACTGTTGTGGAGGAAGACAGTTCGGGATGCTGAGAAGACAAGAAAGTCACTCCAACGCTTTGCCTTTTGGGTCCACAGTGAAGCCACGATTGGCATGCAAGGCCATGGACAACCTGCAGCAAGGGACTCCAGTGCTGGGCCAGCCAAATTCAGGAAACGCTCTGATGCTTTGTCAATTTTGTAGGTTATAGTAAGGCTTACAAAGGCAGCCAAGGGCAATGGAAGTGTGGCAGGAGAGCTTCCCCCTGTGGAAATGATGAACTCTTGTTCATAACACTAAATTAATAAATTTAATAATACTGGAAGAGAAAAGTGAGATCTAGAAAGACATGCAAAACATCAATTGAATGCTTATACTTAATTAAAGCCGCATAAAAGATTAACTTAGTTGACACAAGTTGCAACATGTTTTTTTTGGGCCCAAAAAACACACTAGGTGCAATATTGACACACAAGATTAACTTGCATTCTATTCAGAATGTTATAAGAGCAACCAGTAACTAAGATCATAACAAGGAAAAAAACCTGGAGCAAGGCTTGGTACATCAACACCAGTTGCCGCCAAAATTTTTTTGATCTGTTCCTCCACATTCAACAGATTTGCAGCAGGACTTGGCCAATCTGTTCCATTCATAAATGCAGGTTTCCAAACACTCCGAGTTACTTCGGCAGAGAAGTAACTCACTATGGTTGCCAAAGATGCGGGAAGAAAGTCAGCTAAATCTTTAAGACCTGATATGGGGAAAAGCATTCAGGTATTATAAAATCAAGCAAGTCTATGAACAGACATGAATATGGAATTTGATTGGTTTCTCTAAATGCAGAGGTCAAATACATTGGGAATTATAAAAGGTTATGCTAATGCATGAGATAAATTTTCAAGGTTCGCCAATACCTTAGAAACAGGACATTAGTTATTTGGCATGTTCCCTTGGATTTACAAAATAAGGTAGTAACATACCTGTTGCCAACTCACGAGGAGATAGTCTTCCATGAGCACAGGCTGTGAGAGCAGCATCAACTACAAAGGGAATGGCTTCCAGAATATCCCAAGCAGGCAATTTTGGCCTTGTAGAATTGTCTTCATTTCCAGGTCCAGAAGAGCTACTGCTTCCTGACGTAACAGAAGTCTGACTTCCTTTATTGATCCTTCTAAACATGATATTAAGAAGCCCCTCAACAATTTGATGAAAAGGTGTTCCATGAAGAAGACCAGAGAGTGTTGAAGCTAAGCATGCTTGATGCTGCCGATACCAGACTTTTAACTTAGGAAAGGAGTCAACAAATACAGAATTTGGGGATGACAAAGTTGCAATTGTTGAGAGTCTCCTCCGGTTTCGATCTTTGTGAATGCTACCAGCTGACATTAAGAGTGAATTTCGCACTAACAAGAGGTATTCAGGAGTTAATTGAGAACCAACAGTGGGTACATCTCCAATTCCATGTTCAAGAGGGGGGCGGTTAAATCTCCATAGCCTTAAAAGCAGAATAAATGCATTGGAAAACACAGCAAGGGCAGATATTTCTTCCCCTGATGATAGGGTCCATGAGACATTGGGCACACATGATCCAAAGACTTCACAGATTGGCATCAACGAGCAAGCAAGCTGTGGAACCTGATGGAAGATTTCCAAATTGCATTTAATCAAAATAAGATAAAGGCTCACTACCCGAGTCCTGCCTCTTCCCAGGATAAAAAGAAACAAAAAGATGAAAACAAATTAGGTTATTTTAGAAAATGATCAAAAGGTTATCCAGAATCTCAGACCTAATTTACCAGGT
The DNA here is from genome assembly GCA_026686845.1 of Adenanthera pavonina. Classification (NCBI taxonomy): domain Eukaryota; kingdom Viridiplantae; phylum Streptophyta; class Magnoliopsida; order Fabales; family Fabaceae; genus Adenanthera; species Adenanthera pavonina. The sequence goes on along the minus strand of JAIVEN010000026.1, from coordinate 7,731,031 downwards.
TAAAGTTAAATTTTTCAATTGAGATTCACCGCCTGACTATGAACTGGCAGTGCTACTGGACACAATAAAGCCCTACAAATCAGAGTTAGACTGAGAGATTAAAAATATTATCGAGTATTGATTGTGTTTGTTGGGTCCCCTCGTTTCTGCTTTCTCTTCTTTTTTCTTTTTTCATGGCCAACCATTCCTGCTTTCTCTTTCAATTTATGTTTATAAAGCAAATGAACTCAAAGCAAATTTCCTACTCGACAAACCTGGACACTGCCAAACCAGCTCCATACATTTATTCTACACCTCTGGTCTACCTAATGCATGAAAAGCAACTTCTCCTAAAAAGCATCAATTACATTGGTAAAAATTCAAACTATGGAAAGAATAGGTTTAGATCCATACATTTATTTCTGGAAAGATTCTAAATATTATTTCATATTACGTTTCATTATGGATTTGGAATAAAACTTACCAAGCCATGAAGTGAAAATGTTTGAACACAATCAACTGATGATATTCCAACAATGAGAACATTAAGCATTGGAGCATAATTGATCAAATGGTTGTTGCCTTCAGTGCTCTCTGCAGGAACTGGTGGGGATAATAACCTAATAATGAAATGAACAGTGTGCTCCTGCAAGAAAAAGAGATTCATATGCAAAAAAATATAGTGAGGTGGAAAAAATGATTGAGTTTGCAAAGAATGCTCCACACTACTGAACAAGGAACTAGATATTAGAGTTCTCAGGCTACATTTTCCAACTCCATTACCTGTATATTCCATCCCTTAAGTAGCGATGCCCCACAAAGAATGGTGGCAGCAGATATCTTCTCATCTTCTGATCCTTTGGTTGCAGCCTCAAAAATTTTCTCCAGTTCTGCTAAGCTTCCATTAAATCCAGGAGCGTAAATTCAGTTGCTTTACCTTTGGGTAAATTTACAAAAAAGAGCATCTGATATACCTGACTTCTGGAAAGAAAAAGAACAACTGAAGACCAGGCCTTTGAATTTTAAAAGTTAAAAACTACCTATTTATAGCCACCATAAATTTTATTATATATAAGCTGTAAAGGGCATCAGTATAATCTTGGATCTCAGTGAATGAACCCAGGACATTCAAGTTATGTTAATTTTTCATGCTTCAGTGTGTCAATAAATCTTATCAGATGCTTGAAGCATAGGATTCAAGCATAGAACCGATTGCCAAGTTAAGAAAGCATGATGTCTTCAACCTCAGACTCTTTGACATGACCAAGACTGAAAATTCAATTACAGAGCATAAGAGCTTCCAAAACATGGTGTGCTATAAAGACCATAATTTTGTAACTAGAGACCTCCGCACAGAGGAGCAAATACTCTAAAGTAATGCCCTGAGGTTGAACATTGCACTTCTCAATCTCACAGATGCACCACCAAAACCACAATACCAACCAATTAGCTAAGTAAAGGGCAATCTTACCTTGAGGCAGGACTTGAAACCAGAGCATTTACCATAGCTGGAGTAAGCGCTGCTCCCTTCATAAATGATGACCAGCCAGGTGCTTGAGCTGGCAGACACTGAGGTAATCGATTGATATGTCCACTCACATAACCTGGCCATAAATATGCGGATGTGTCGAGCAGATTTCGGGCAATACAAGCCTCAACTATCAGATGACGCATGTTTCCAGCTGAAAAATAAGATCTAAAGTCACTTACCCTTTAACAATAAGGCACTTTAAGTAACTATCCCAATTAAAAAAATTGCACATATTTGAAGCATGAAGAGGAGAAGAATGCATATTCATTTTAAAGTTTAAAAAAAAAATCAAATGCTAAATAAAAAATAAGGAATTCACAAAAATATATGAAGGATCCAGGCCCTGCAACACAGTACAGACTCTTCTTTCCTTTTTCATTCAACACCACGTTCAGCCACAGATGTGTACGCTCATTAGTGTCTTAAAAGAATGGTGGCAGCAGATATCTTCTCATCTTCTGATCCTTTGGTTGCAGCCTCAAAAATTCTCTCCAGTTCTGCTAAGCTTCCATCAAATATAGGAGCGTAAATTCAGTTGCTTTACCTTTGGGTAAATTTACCAACTCTTCAAAGGATGATATTTGTCACCTTTCTAGTTTTAAAGGAGGCTTCTTTGCCTGATAACATAAACCTCATGGTATTCTCAGCATACTGTACAAGCACATGTTGAATTGACAATCTTCACAACATTTAATTTTCCTCAGGTTCAAATTTTGTACAGGATGACCACCTTTCAAAAACCTTGACAGTGGACATCATTGAACCTGATGGGCTTCAAACAAAAACAGAAACGCAAGCAAAATGCAGCAAATAGGACAGCATATTCAGGGCACTATGAAAAGTGAAATGCCAATAAACAACTCTGTATTTTCCCAATATTTACAATCAGTACAATTTCTAAAGATCATATTTGCTTAAATTAAATTTTCATAGACCCTTAGCTAGATTGCTACACTCCTATTTAGTTGGAGGAATTCATCTGATGTATAAGAGATAATTAGATTATCATAAAATAATTGGGATCTTAAATAATTATTAGGTTATTTAGATTTAATTTATTTGGAATTTATTTTATCTTTTAGAATTTGATTATTTTGTTTATATTTATCTTTATTTTATATTTTAGGATATAGTTTAATTTAATATTTATCTTTTGTTTAAATTTAAATTATTTTATCCTTTTAGGATACTAGTTAGATTGGGATTTAAGATTCTATAAATAAGTCTTAAGACCCCTCATTATATCTTATCTCTTTTCTTATTAATTGAATATTATTTGAGATTCTATAAGTGGATTTTCTCTCTTTAATTTTCTCCTCTTCTCATTTACTTTCTACCCTTCCCCTACTCTGTCCTACATCACCATCTCAACATGTGAAGATGTATGTGTGTGTTTATATTCACATAGAGCTACAAATGGAAGACAAACGCCCCAAGAACAAAGATAAAGTTAATAGATACTCCTATCATTGTTGAATATATATATATACGCATCTTCTGTGGTTGACACTGAAAGCATTTGTTACTTACAACAGTCAATTGGCATCTCCTGCAAGCTGAGAGACTCAAAGTATGCACTCCCAATTGTGATACCAGAAACGAATAGCATTGCATTGGCTGCAGCCTGATTTGCAGCAGCAACAATAGATTGAGGTGGAGCAAGCAAGCTTTGATAATCACCCAATACCTGCAGACTTGATTCTAATTCACTGCGACATTTCCCTGGAATGTTCTTCTCTTTCCAGTGATCTGTTGGACCATTGTCTGTTTCATGAATTGTCCTTTCCTCCTCTTCAATAAATTCGGCAATGACAAGAGGAATGATACATAAGAGCATGCACAACCGAGTATCAATACGAGGCATTGGACCCTCAATAGGATCTCTTTCCTAGAAGTACATAAAATTTTAAATCAAAAAAAATTTACAGGTGATGCCATGCTCATAACTAAGAAGCATATGGTAAACTAGTATAGACATCTCCTTTTTCCTCATTATGTTAATTCAATTCCCTTGTCAAATTAGTTGTATATCTAACTAACTTTACTGGGAGTAACAGCAAATCTATATATCAATCAACAAGAACAAGGATCAGACCAATCAACCTCATCCCAAAAGTATCTTTGACAATCATAGACAAATGAACAAACATGGATTTGGCAGGCAAAATTATAATCAGAGTTAATTTAACGCTAAGAACTGAGAACCATCAGTCACAAAAGGAATTATGCACAAGAAAAGCTACACCCAAAATTTAACAGAAAAATAAAGTGATTAGCGGAGGAAGTGTTCTGACCCTCTGAACAAGACGAAGAGCTGCTAACCAGAGACCCAAAAAGGTATCATGCCAAGAGGTGCCATTTATTGCTCTAAGGGTTTTTATCAAGCCTGCAAAAGGAGACAATACATAACTTCATACTACTAAGTACCTATAGTTAAGGAGATAATATCACCCATTTACATCAGATTTTAAGAGTTAATTTAAGTCCTACCGCTAATTATTTCAATAGCACTCGTTGTACTAACTTGATAGCCATCCATGGCATCTTCTAGTACCAGGTCAAGAGGAATCCAGAGAGCAGAATGACTAGCACCATGACAAAGCGATGCAGAAGATGACAGATACTCAAAAGGCATAACTGTCTGGAACTTTTGCTGTGAACTTATTTTGCGTTCTTGAGACAAGACTACACCAGTATCTGAGGTAAATTGGAGAATTACCTCAGGACTTACAGTTCTTGATTTCCTCAATGCTAAGGAATTAGCACCCAGAAGTTGCAGCTGCTGGACAAAACTTTGCCAGTGTGCTGGCCTGATAAAGTGAAAGAAAGACATGAAGCTAGAGACCAAAGTTATAAAAATGCAATATAGAATTAGTACTAAATCATCATTTCATTGAAGTAATTAGGGTAAATTACTTGCTTTCCCCTGAGACATCGCTTAATTACATTGCCCTCCCCCCTATTATGAAAGTTTATGCTGCTGTCCCCCAAAATAAAAAAAATACCCTACAAATAAAACCATTTTGACTATATACCGTCAATGATCAACTTGTTTTTACAAAAATGTATTTCTTAAGAATTATTTCCAATGCAATTTTTTTGCGTTTAAAATAATAAATTTAATTCTTTTCTTAATGTCATTATATTTATCACAGTGCTTATGGCGATTAATTATAGACATATCATTGTTAAAATTAAACATTGCTAATTATTTTCTACAAATGGTTAGATTTCAACAAGAAAATATTCTGTGAATATACTCTTAGTTCTTAATAATGAATTATTTTTATTCAATGATTTTAAATTTTACTTAAATCTAAGAAATGATTTTCTTAAAAACTTGAGGATAATTTAGACAAACTGGGTTTAGATGTAGGGTATCTTTTGGTTTCAAGGAAAGCAGTGTAGATTTCATAATAGAGGGAATGGTCATATAATTAAATCAATTTTCAAGGGAGCGAGAGTAATTTACCCCAAAAGATGAACAAAAAGCGTGCAATTGAAAATCAGAAATTGTAAGGCATACCAAAAAAGTAGGGCATGTCATCATGAATAAATACGTTATGATTGAATTCATTGCTAACAATACATTGAGACAATAATATTTTAGAAGAAACATGATGAAAGAGTACAAGTACATACATGTTTTGGCGAACCAAGTAAAGAATCCTTGAAGATATTTTATCCTGCAGAAATTGCCCAATCATCTCAACAGCCATAAGAGTATTTAAATTCTGCAATTTCTCTTGATGCTCAGTCTTTTTATCATTGTAACTATCATGTCTATCCAGTTCCATTTCTTGATATAGTTTTGCCCATCTGGATTTCTTTTCAGGAGTAAGTTCCAGCAGCCCTTCATCATCCATGGATGCATCAAGCAACTGCCAGACCATTGAAAAAATAAATTCAGCAACTAGAATGCCAGGCTCACTTTGTGTAAGGCCTAATATTTGGGAAAGATGAAGAACATCATCTATTGCCTTCATGACCCTGTCCAAAGCAGAAGCAAGAGAATTAAACAAAGAAAGAAACCACTTCACCGAACAAAATCACCAATTAATATCACCAGCTCATCTCTCTAAACTCAACAATTATAAGCAACAAGTGCAGCAAGAAGGACACCAATTTAAGATGAACCTTCCTCATACTCTAACCAGCATCTGCTATATATTCTCAAAGGACCAAAACCTTACCTTGGAATCTTGACATGAAACCAAGCTAGATTTATTTTGTGGTTAAACAAAACTATTGGAACAGATGCTTCCAGCATCATCATAGAGAAAGGAGTTTTCTTTACCCACAAAGGTAATCACCTCATTGATCTCTTCAACTCCTCTTATTTAATCATAAATATAACCTGTTCAAGTTCACGGTCATTCAGCTATTTGATATACGCTGAAGCATATCTTATACCTAACCAGCAAGAACCATGAGGGATGAATTACTGTTAGATTACTAAGCCTTCAGTGTAACAGCAAAATGGTTAACCAGTGACTTGGGTTGACTGGTTAAAAATACTTTCACAAAAATGATACACAAATCTTGGTATATCTAAAATTATGATTACCAAAACTGCAGTAACAAATTCCTTATCACTTCAGTTATAATGAAAACTGCATTTGATGTGATACAGAATTCACAAGTACAGAACAAATTTGAGCTAACAAGCTCCGATATTGCAGAGCATATGGAATAAAATGTCACAGAACAACATGACAGAAGTTCCGAAGACTTACAGTATATATAATTCCGAAGACAATAAAAATATGAAGCGAGAAAATCCATTAAATTACTGAGAGATAAAATTGAAGCTTACTTTAGATAATTTGGCCCATTTATCTGATATTTAAGCTCAAAAGCATGTCTTTTGAGGAGTTCCATATATAGCCTGTATGCCGCAGGATGGAAATTCCTACAAGGTATAACCCTGAAAAAGGAATAAAAATATCGATATGGCTCATCAATACCCCAAAGAGCAACGCATAAGGGAACACATAAATGCGGACTCCGTTCCAAACTGATCAGATGACATTGTAGTGAATACAGAAGGGAACGGAGGGAACTCCAATAAGAAACAACCCAGCAAATTGATCACGACTAAGTCAGAGAAGTACACTTGGTAAATCAAAATTGAATTACACACACCTTACAGAAAGCAGAGCAAGAACAAGCATAGGGGGCACGATCTTCAACATAAAGGCCTTCTCCAGAAACTTCCACATAATGGGAACATTGTTCTCCCAGCAAATGTACGATACTAAAACGTTGGCGAGCTCCAACGAGGGGACGGACTCTCCCACTGAGTTCAAATGTGAGTGCATCTGTACAGCCCAACTTAAAGGGTCACAACCCTTCTCCTGAGCCGCCTTGGTCATCTCTACGACATCGTCCCATAGACTACCTCCAGCAGAAACCTCCATGGAGGAGCCAAATAGTCGCCAGAGCTTCGGCTACCGTGGGGCGGTGACCAGCCGAGTGTACTATGGGGGAGAGGGAGAGAGAGAGAGAGCGCTTAAATTAATTGTCTTCTTAGAGGTTTTCTTGATTTTTGTCATATCAGGATGGAGACGAGGAGGGAAGTCAAAACTGTCAAGGGTAAAATTGGGAATTCATAGTTTCGGTTTTGGGTTCTTCAGACTTCAGAGTCAGAGATGCCGCAAACCAGTCACGCTGGGTAAACGTGGGCACTAGCTGAGTACCGAGCAGTGGAATCGGTCCAATGAGATACCAGCATAACTACTATTATACCCTTGTGTTTTGGTCATATTTACAAAATTTATTTATTCTCCTTTCTCTTGGCTTAGGCGTAGTATTGTAATTTAATAAAAACATATGCATCTATAGCAGTTCTTAGGTTTGTTTGGTTTGAATTATATATAAGTAATTATTTATAATAGATTATGAGAATAAGTGATTATGTTAAAAGTGATTTTGGTTTAGATATTTTTACCCTATAAGTAATTTTAAGAAAATAAATGTATTTGAATATTAGAATTTAAGTGATTATTAGGTGAATAATAAGAAAGAAAAGTGAAATAAGTGATGATGGGAGAATAAATGATTATCATAAACTAAAAAAAGTAGTTTATGAAAATAATTACTTAAATGGTCATAAATGATCATAAGTAATTATTTTAATCTGCGTTGTATTTGGAAACTTACAGTATAATCATTTTTTTTACTCTGTAAGAGCTTTTTAATTCAATGCAAATAGACACTATGGATTAGTATTATGCAATGGAAGGCACTAATGCACAAACCTTTTTTGGGTTGTTAAGTGGACCCTACTGATTCTGTTTTTGAAAAAATTGAAAAATGGTAAAAAAAAATTTATTTGAGAAATGGAGCCACAATTAAAAAAAGTTCAAGTTTTAATTGAAAAAAATGGAATCTCAATTATTAAAAAAAATTTGAATCTCAGTTATTGGAAAGAATTTGAGTCTAACAAAAGAAAAAGATGAACGGTAATCCTATTTCCCAAATAAGTTTTTTTTTTCCCATCTTCCAATTTTTCCTTTGTTTTTTGATTTTTTTTTTTTTTGGTTTTTCATTAATCAAGATAACAGAGCCAATGGAAGAATGAGTTTTTTTTTTTTTTGAAAAAGAAGGATGAGCATTAGATTCATTAGAGTGGCTCACTTGGACTTTAGGATAATTATAGGGTTGGGACCCACCAGTCACTCACCAAACTATATCTACTCCAGTTGGCTGGAATTTCTTATTTCTTTCCTTTTTTAGGTTGAGGTTGTTGAGTTTTACATTTAATCATTTACTCCACATCTATTTGATTATACTATTATTTGAGTTTACATTTGAAAAATATATATATGATATTTATTTTTATTATCACTTAATTTTTTTATTATTATTTTCTTAAAATAAATACATGAAAATCATTTCATATTTATTTTTGTCTTGACATTCTATATTTTGGTTTAAATGACTCATCAAATTTCTCGGCCAAAAAAAAATCATCAAATTTCAATTTTTAAAAGGATATTCTGAATCTCTAATTGGCAAAGAAAGGATATTCTGAAAAATTCCAATTTCATTATGAAAATATCTTGAATAATAAAAAATTAAAAACTTAGTCTCCTGATTTAAAAGTCCAATAAGCTTTGGTTTCTAAATTAAAAACACAAAAAAAAAAACATATGACTTAGCCTTCGCAGATATTTAACTTCTTTTGATTATGAATTCATTAATCCATCAGTAGCTTAATAATAGTGTGAGAGTTGCTATGAATTTTATATTAAATATGTTATATTGATATTGACAATTAGTATGGTTTATTATATATTTTTATACCATTACAGTATAACTATATATATATATGATATGTTTATTATTGATATTGAATGGATATTTTTCTCATTGTGATAGTTGGGATAAAATTATAACTTAAAAGTCTATTAATGATTCTATTTATTTTTTATTTATTAAAACTTACTTATATGTAAAAAGAAATAAGAAAACAGTTGCACAAAATTCAATAAAATATATTAAGAAATGTTAAAAGAATAAAAAATTACATGTAATTCAAAAGAAGTCACACTATTAATGAATTATCAATAATATAAATTTTTTTGTTCTTTCAATCTTTTTATACATATTTTTTTGGGTTCCACATTTTTATTTCTTCAATCTTCTTCTTTTTCACGTGTTTCAATAGGATCTAAATATGTGAAAAATAAGTATATTATTTCATAAACTTTTAAATTACTGTCTTATTTATCCCAATACATAGCAAGAGAAAAATATATTTAATTAGATAGTAAAATTCATGCTTTATATAAAGCTTAAGGTAACTTGTTCACAGCTTTTGAATAATAAGTTTTATTATAGATATTATACAGATAAACTTGAGTAGACAAGACATAGATATATAAAAACTATTATTATTATTATTATTATAATAATAATAAAAAATTACTCTTATAATTGTCTCTTGTCAACTAGCTAAAATAGAGTATAAAATTAGTATTAGTATTAGTACTATATATATATATCAGATGAAGTGGACGGGGGTTAGGTAATGACGATGACTTTGTGCCGATGCAACCCTGTCACTTTTGTGGGTCCAAAAATAATTGGCCATCATAAGAATGAGCTTTGCTTTTAGGAAGATGAATCTTCGGACACATACTATTATTCTTTTTTATATAAATTTATTAATAATTAACAAACTTAAATACAGTAATTTGTCTTGTGCATTTAAAAAAGTAATGAATTTTTGAGCATCCAACAAAAAGAGAAAAGGTAGTACGAATCTGGGAAGGCAAACATGTTGAATACCCCGTTTCACAAGTTAGCAACTCCTCGATGCATTTTGATATAAAATTTTTTTAATCAAATTATATGAATTATGTATAGAAGATAAAATTACTTAACTATTTTGTTTTTTAAAAAAAAGTCACAATATTTTTCTAAAATTATTCTTATTAAATTTTATTATATTTCTCTTTTTAATGAATTAAATAGGAATATATTTTGGTATTGTATAATACTGTCTTATATTTCAGAAATGATTCTATAATTAAAACAAAGATAAAAGACTCTATATTTAAAGGTAAATGAGTAATTTTTTCAAAATATTTGTATAATAATATTAGGAGATGCTTGATGGCAACGCATAAGTAATCTGAATCTTTTATATCCATTTTTTTATTTTAATATTTTTATTAATTTGACAAAAATGAAGCATAGAAATGAGAAAATAATGATTGGATTTAATAGAAGGAATTTTTACACCTTTTTTTTTTTTGCCAACATATTTTTATACCTTTCAAAAATAAGTTTCATGTTTGATCCTTATAAATAGAAAAAATATTATGATAAGGTTTAGAAACTAATGTAATTTGAATTTAAAATTAATATGTAATGCTAGATAGTAAATAGTCTTTTTAAAAAAAATAGTGAGAATAAGCAGAAAAGCAAGAGGGGGAGAATTGCTTTGAAAACTTGCAGTTTGATTCACTTGCAAAAGAATCAGGTAAAGGTGATTTTAATTATATTACCTAACTTGATGTGTTTGGTTGTGCATCACTCAAGGGATGAAGCTTACTTCAAGTTATTTAGCTTATCTAAATTAAGGTGAAGATGATCACATTCAAAAAGCAAGGTGAAGTCTCTCACAATGAGGTGAATAAAGAGTAAAAGACTTTTATACCCTTCACAATAAAAAAAAAATACACAAAACCAACTCAGCTTCATCCTTCTTCCACCGTTAGCACCTCTGTTCCCATTCCTTCCTCCACCTTCAACCCATTCAAAGAAACACAGAACCACACAACTCGGCTCCATCCTTCTTCCACTATTAGTATCTCTGAACCACACAACTCGGCTTCATCCTTCTTCCAGTATTAGTATCTCTGTTCCTATTCCTTCCTCCACCTTCGACCCATTCTATCATCCTTCAACTAAGCCTCCCTGTTGGATAGAAGGCCAAATTTGAACTCGCGAATGCGATCCCTTCAACGGGTGAAGGAGTCACAGATCTACAAGCTATGGATGGAAACTATGTGAGAATGGGAGAGGGTGGGGAGCAGAAAAAAGATTATGCGAGAAGGGAAGAAGACGATTCCTTCGATGGAGGTGACAACAACCTTCGATTGATGAGAAGAGAAAGACTAAAGAGCAACAAAGACAACCTTTGATTGCATTGCAATCCTTTTTTCCCCCCTAATCTTATTGGTTGTAGTTGTGTTCTGGTGTTGATGAGAACAAAAATATTGAGAGAATGATGGAGGAAGGAGTGGTCACCAACAGTAACATAATGGTGGTGCTAGGCGACAGTGAGATGAGAGAAGTTTTTTTTCTTAATAATTTAGAGACATTTTAGTCCTTTCCCATTTACACTATTTAATTAAATATTTAAAATAAATTTATTTCTTACATCCCTAATATTCTACTAAATAAAATCATTTAAAACTCATATAATTATTTTAAAATAAATTTATTTCTTACATCCCCAATATTCTACTAAATAAAATCATTTAAAACTCATATAATTATTATTCTATTATATCTCTTCACATACTTCCTATTATATTATCCAACCGCCTTGGTAATTAAATCAACCCGGGTTTTGATATGGTTATGAATGTGAGCTGTTGGTAGGTAAGGGGGTTAGTACCTTGATCAGTTACGAGCTTCCCCAATTTTTTGAGGGGGACAAAAAAAGAAGTATGGGGCCACCTAGATTCCATTATTAGTGGTTCAAGTTCCACTACCATCCAAAACATAAGTACAAAACATTGTTTTCATTGGGAGAATTGACCCCATTTCTTAAGCACCACAAAGTATAATTAATTGTCAATTTCTTTCTTTTTTAAATCTGTACCAAATATAAATTTCATGGTCTTCGATAATAATGTTAAAAGTCATTCGGTATAATTTGCACCCTGTCACTTTCTCGCCTAAACCTTGAAATTAATTATACGTTGAAGCCAAGTTATACACTCCATTTGTTGTTTACTTTTAATTTTAATTACAATAATATCCTCCATGACTGTCTTGTAAAATTACAAATCAACCCTTTAATTTAGAAACCCTGTTAGAAAAAGGCCACAGTTGTCTAACTCTAATCCCAAGTGAGTAAAGATTTTAAGATATCATATTATATTATTTATTTATCATTGAATGAATATCTCTTGAGCCTGTACTGAATCCATCGATGCGTTTTGGAGATTCAATGGATGTGGGCTCCTTACCAAAACGAAAACGTAAAAGGGAAGCAACCATGATTGTGAATGGCCGTGACTTTGAATAAAAAGCTTTTTTTTTTAATCGAATCATCCTATATTTGTAACTCACATTGGATCAACTTGGATATAATTACAGGGGTGACAAAAATATTACAGTGAGTTTTCAACACGACTGCATAATCAAAACTCAAATATTAGATCACTATTTAAAGTTAAACTATCATAATTTCCTATAAGTTGAGCTACACACCAGTGAGAAAAGTCTCCGAGAAATTCAAACTAGTGTTTATGATTTTTTGTTGAATGAAAAACCAGCTCATTGAGAGCAAAAGAATTTACAAGAGTTTACACTATTTTACATTAATCTTTCATCATCTATGACCTTTTTACAACAATATGTAAGATTTTTCCCCCCTTGTCTCATATATATATATATATATATAATAAATAACTAACTCACACATATTAAGAAAAATAATTAACCCTCTTAAATGTGTCTCAAATTAAAAGTTTTTTTTTAAATACCCCAACTTAATATTACTATTAAGTTAATAACACATAATTAAATGCATTATTAATAATAATAGGTAAAGAGTTTGAGAAATAAATAATTAATACTCCAAATTTCAATGTTAGCCTCTTATATTTAAAATCAAAACTATTTAAAAAAATTCTCTTATATATGAAATAAAAGAGAATAGACTGAAAAATATACTCATATTTATCCCTTCCATAGATTGGAGGAAATATTGTTTACGAATGAGTTTTAGTGTTATCATTTTCTTGAGCATTAATTAATTAGGTATGCCATGCCCGCCACAAAGATCGCGATATTGTGTTCTTGTTGACAAACTTTATGTCTCCTTCCACTTCCTCCGACGTATTTTATTTATTATTTTAAAATATTTAAATATTTCAATTTATTTATTATTTTATATTACTAATAAAGTATTAATTATTTTTATTATTTTACCTTTTATTAAAAATAATAATAAGTGAAACTTATGTTAGTTTTTAATATTTAATTTAAGAATATTTTGATAAAATATTATTAAATTTCACTATAATCCAAATTATTTAATATTTTATTGGTTTGTATGAAAAATTTTAAAATGACAAATAAAATGAGATAGAGAGAATAAAATTGTTTTGATGAATGATCATTATTTTTTTTAGTAGTTAGAATATTATTTTTATTTCTGTAATGTTTCTTTTAAAATAAAAAAGTGACATTTCACAAAAATTATATATGAAATATAGATTTCATCTGGACAGGTGCTATTAATACTGTTGTAAAGTAGCAATAAAACCAAGTTCAAATTCGATCCCTCACCGGGATATGGAAAAAACTTTATTGTGAATATATTATTTTTATAATTAAGAAAAAATTGAATTGAATTGAATAAATTACGGTGGTAGAGGCAAATGGAGCATAACTTGTTGGGCGTGAAGGAAAGCCCAATTAATGTTGATGCTGTGGCACTGAGCAAGAGGAGAGAATATATTATTATTAGTAGAAGTAGTAGTCAATTTGTGAGCATGCTATTGCTACCAATAATTATGCATCCAGCAGCAAGTACGTTTCAAGAGATGTATTTCGATGATTAGTAAATGAGAAAACACAACACAAAACAGACAACCTAAGCTAGGCATGCAGAGATTATATTAAATTAGAGATTGGATCGTGTCCCATCAATACTCTTATAATACTGTTTATAATTATAATTTGGAACAACTTGTCTACGTTTATTAGCTCCATCCCAAATCATTTTTCTCAGTTTGGCTCACAACCTAAGTATATGGATGCCCAAATATGATATCCCATCGCTACTCTAAATAAACAGCGGCGGACCCATCATTTATATATAGATTTAGTTAAGAAAAGAAAATATTTTATATGTAGATTTGGTTGAGACAGACATAAAGACAGAACCTCCTGGGGAGAAGAGGACCGCCTGAAGCCAAACATTTTGGTTAGTACAAGGTGTGATGCAAAAGAAAATGAGTATGACACATCCACTGACGCTTTGTTTTAGTGAACCCATCACATTCTTTTCATTACATTCCGATCAAACGAAGGTAGGAGAAAGAGAAACTCCAGTGTAAATCATTGTTTGCCGCCATTAACAGATTTTGAGAAACATGTCAAGTCCTTACTGTGTTGGAGGAACTGTCCAAGAACTTGGAGGACTAGAAGCTTATGTCACCGGACCTTCTCCTTCCAAACTGGCCATCATTCTCATTTCTGATGTTTTTGGTAATATCTCATCTTCAATTTCTTATGTTCATATCATAATCTTACATTATATCAGTGATATTAGTAACATTAGTCATGTGTCTTTCGCTTGATGTCTTCAGTTTCTGGCCTGAATAGTTTTTAAAATGACATCCAACACTAGATGACAAAAGGATATGAATCTTTGTTTTGCTCACACTTCAAATCCCTATGACTTTCGTGGAAGAGAGTACCCTATAAACTTTATTTGCATTTGCATTTTCTTCCTTTTGTTTTTAAGACCTAATAAACTGTACGCCTCACCTAATGGTTATACAGTCCATATTTTGGCACCATTTGCACTGACTCACGTATATGAGCTTTCTATTTTCAGACTTTAAACTAGTGTCTACACTAGCCTCTAGAAAACTATATCGACTTTATAGTTGACTAGAAATATATTGGTGCAGTTTGATACTAATCACAAGGGAGAGTCTAATGTTATCTGTCACTGTGGTGTTCTCAAATATTTGCAGGTTATGAAACGCCTATTATAAGGTAAGTGAAAGTGAAACTTTTCCTACTACATCAGTTACAAAGTTATATATATTAGATCCTTGGAGACCAATCTCTAAATTATGAAGAATACTTTTGTGATATAAGGGTCTTCTTGCTCTATCCTTCTGGTCTTTCTTTTTTGAGTCTTCAACCTAAAGCAGGATTCATTCCTTTTCCGAATTTAGCAAAGGTTGGAAAACAGAAATCACCATCGTAGTATGAATTAGTGAATGATGCTTGGACATTTAGAAGTATTCATTTAGACCACCTTGCTACTGAATCATGTTAAACAGTTGCTGCTTTCTGAGTCTCTTTCACCATATATGGGCAGTAGTACTAGCAATAATCCGAAGTAACAATGCCAAATCTACATGGTGGTTGAACTTGTTAGCTGCATTGAATAGGTATTCCCCTTTTCTACCGGATATTGGAAGCCATAGGTCATCTTAATGTCTCAGTTATGTCTCCCACTTGGTAACCATGAGAAGATAAGATTGGACTTAAGCTTTCGGGCTCTCTCATCTAACAAGATATTTTTTTGGGGATTTTGATGAAAAGCACTGAAGTTCTATGGATTAAGGTTGTGTATTTTTTCCCCCTCAATGTAAAGGAAAGTGGCAGACGGAGTAGGAGCAGCTGGATTCTTAGCAGTAGCTCCTGACCTTCTGCTTGGTGACTACTATGATCTTGATAATCCTCAGTTTGATCAAGAATCATGGGCAAAGTCTCATACAGCGGTTAGTTCCCTTCTTAATCATGTAGTTCTTTTAAATAAACTTATCCAATTCTATGACGTAAATCAATATATGCCTAGTCCAGAAGTCAAATGCTCCTAGCATACTTTTTATACTGTTCCTATAGGAGAAATCAAGTGAAGACACAATACCTCTTATTGCTGCCCTAAAGAGCAAAGGTGTTACTGCTATAGGTGTTGCTGGTTTCTGATGGGGAGGTGCCTCATTTCTCTTCTTAAATAACTTTTTGTAAAATATTTGAAACACTGAGTCTTCCATAGATCAGTTAGAAAAATTCAGCATACTGATTTTGTTTCAGGGACTGTGGCTATGGACTTAGCAAGTTCTAGTGACATTCAGGCTGTAGTTCTGTTGCATCCTGGTCCAATTACAAATGATGCCATTGATGGTGTACCATTTTTATTTTCATTTTCTTCTTCACTGATGTAAAATTACTATGCTGACATCTAAAGGAATTAATTGATTCAGTAGGTAAGATGAGAAAACATCTCTCCATTTCAACCTGAGTCTAAAGATACTAATATATTACCTTGGTGGCAGTTTTATTCTTGTTATTATTTCTTTCTTTTCGCTTTTTTTTTTTTTTCAGGAGGTCATGGTTCCTATTCTTATATTATATTAGGAGCTGAATTTGACAAATTTTCCCCACCAGAGCAGTTGAAGCAATTTGGGGAGACGTTGTCTTTAAAATCAGAGGTAATAAACTCTGAAGGAATCATTTGTTGCTTCTGCTTCTGCTTCTAAGATTTCTCTTTCGAAATCCTAATTGCTTTGAAAATTTAAAACTTCCAACATTTTGATGAAGCTGCCTCAACATCTAAAGTTCCATGATTCAATACAGTTAAATTGTCTTGCAGTGCCTTTATTATTATTATTTTTTGGGGTAAGTTTAGTACTAGAAAGATGATTTTGTTTTGATGACCAGAGAAAGATGATTTTTAGCATCTTATTAGAAGGCCTAATCTTCAATCAAATTGGAAGAATTTTAGAGTTTGAAATACAGAGTGATCCAAAGAATCTCTTGTTTGCATAAGGAGTAAGCTCATCTTTTTCTCAGTTCATATGACCAGATTGTTGAAAATATCAGAGTAGGGGTATTACTGATCTGAAATGTGTTTATGTTTTGAAGTTTGAAAGCTGTGTGGAGATATATGGCAGTATGACTTGTGGATGGACAGTGTGGTGCAAGGTTGAAGATGAATTAGCTGCAAAGAGAGCAGAAGAGGCTCATCAGGACATGAATTGGTTTAACAAACATATCTGAAGCTTATTGAAGGAATTGTCCTAACATTAATAAAACATGACCACAATTTGGTTCTAAGCTTCCTGAGTTAAGCCATTGATGTATCTTCTTTTTTCATCCTTTCAATTTCTTATGTATTCTAATTACTATTGAATTCAGCATATAGATGCTTGCCAATTTAACGAGCCAAAATTTAAATACCAAGAATCGATGTAAAGTGCAAAAAATATGTTTTTAACTTTTTTATATATAACGCCATGTAAAACGAAATATTCGATGAATTAATGATTTCTGCATCCTCTTAATTCCTCAATGGAAGAAATGAATTGCAGAAAAAATAGGAATTTTTTCACCAATGGTAAAACCTTATACCATTATCTGAGAATACAAATTCTTGTTGTATTCAAAGATAAGATTGATCTTTGTGAGAATCATAGTTGAGAAATGATCAAGTGATTCAATTGATACATTTGATTAAATCTTAATCTCATCTCCAAATAGAATTTCAAATTTCAATCATTATTTTTTTGACAAAATATTTATACAATTTGAATCAAACATCTTATTCTTCTGTGGTTAATATATATATAAATATATATATATATATAAAATATGTATTGCAAACACACATATATATACTCCCATCATTTTATATTATAAGATAATATAATAATTATTTTATTCTATAGAATAAGATAACATGCAGTGATTTATTATTTTTATTATTTATTATATTATTAGTATTATACTTTGTGTTATATTTAATAAAAAATAAAATTAATAATTTTATTTTAAAAAAGATTTAAAAATATAATAAATTTTTTTAATATACCTAAATCCTTTTATTGCCTTACTATAAAATTGATGAATATAAATATAAAACTTAATACTGTCAATACTGGCTCAGTGGCCATCACCTTTCAACATGTTTAGTGACGCATCTATATTTCTTCTTGACGTAACTGCTGACGCACACCTTAGTCACACTTATCTAGACCCCACCATCCTTTCACAACATCGTTATTTCCTTTCGGTGCTCCTCCTCTGGCCGTGGTCTCGCTTCTATAAAACTCGTACAAAGATCGGAATCTGCAATAATACCAATCGCTTTCTGTACTCAACAACACATAATAAATAGTATATTTTGTTTTGGAAATGTCAGGTCCTCTGTGTTTTGAGAATCCGCCAAACCTGAGCTCGGGTTCAAATGGAATTGGGACCGTCCAAGAACTTGGAGGGCTCAAGACCTACGTCACCGGACCTCCTGATTCCGAACGAGCCGTCCTTCTAATTTCTGATGTCTTTGGTACAAAACCTCTCTTCTAATCTTCAGTTTCTTATATCATTTCAGACTGGTTATTCACTCTTCTGTTGTCGCTTGCATTATTTTCTGTTTTATTTAATTTGACACAATTCTGAATCTGGTTTCTTATAAACTAATAGTAATAATGCAGCTAGAAGATGCTCACAACCAAAAATTTAAATATAATATTATGTTGCTTTGAAATTATTTGCAGGGTTTGAAGCACCACTTCTAAGGTAACGATATTGTCACAACCTTGTCCCCTTTGAAATTAAAGCACCAGATCCATACAACAGGATTAGTTTTGACATTATCTCGCTGTGAAGGAAACTTGCGGATAAAGTGGCAGCTGAGAGATTCTTGGTGGTTGTTCCTGATCTTCTGTATGGTGACTACTTTGATCTACACAATCCTCACTTTGATAGAGATACATGGAGAAAGGCTCATGGACCGGTTAGTCTGACACTCAGACGCAAATCCTTTCACTTGTTCATCTGCTTCAAGATTCTGCTATTACAACTTGTTTATACACATATCATATGTGATATGATGCGATATGTTTCCCTTATAGGATAAGGGATGTGAAGATACGAAACCTCTTATTTCTGCTCTTAGGCATAAAGGTGTTACTGCCATAGGAGCTGCAGGTTTCTGCTGGGGAGGTGAGTTGTTTATCCATCAACAAATATTTGATCTCAAGTAGCAACCAAATGAAAAAGCACAAATCCTTCTAGTGCCTTGAAATTTATGGAAAGCGATCTTCCATAGATCAGGGAAAATGTTAAGCTTGCTAGCTTTTGTTCAGGGGTTGTAGTAGCAAAGTTAGCAACTTCCAATGACATTCAGGCTGCGGTTCTGCTGCATCCCGGTCCAATCACAGTTGATGAAATTAATGGTAAACTTTCGCTTTCCAATATTCTAGTTCATATTCTAAGCAATGAACTGACTATATGGTGATTCGTGACATTTTTGCTTGTGTTTTTTCTCCAGAGGTCAAGGTTCCTATTGCTATATTGGGAGCTGAAATTGACAATTTCCCACCAGAAACGTTGAAGCAATATGGGGAGATGTTGTCTGCAAAAGCAGAGGTGCTAAGTTCTGAGTGGACTATTCTCTTCCCTTGCTAATAATTCCTAAATTATTGAAGCTGCTACATCATCCAGTGGTTTTAAGGATCTAGTAGTCAGAAAATTCTTTTACAGAGAAGAAGCACCATTATTTACTTGAGTTTTTATAACCATCTTGATGTATTAAGTCTAAAATATGAACAGTTACATTACTTTAAACGGTTTGTGTCTGCAGTTTGAAAGCTTCGTGAAGATATACCCAAGTGTGGCTCATGGGTGGACAGTAAGGTACGACGTTGAAGATGAGAAAGCTGTCAAGAGTGCAGAAGAGGCTCATCAGGACATGTTGAATTGGTTTACCAAGCATATCAAGTGAATCTCATTTGTTCGTTACTATATTCCGATGTTTCTGGAGGTCTCAGTGTGTGTGCTCTGTACTAAATTAACACAATTTTGTGTTGTTAGAGCCAATAAGTATTGTTCAGAAACATGATGGAGGTCTATGTAATTTTCTGTGCTTGTTATTTCTTCACTAGTTATATGCTATTTTAATATCCATGCATGGTACAATCACTTCACTTTAATCACACAAGTTTTGCGTGCTCCTTTAAAGCTATGTTTTCTTAGTTTATGGCACATTTTGTAGGTCATATTAACAATTAATGGAGAAAGCACGCAATTGTTGCTGCCCCTTAAAGGAGATATATTTCTCACTTCATGACAGATTTCAGTCTTTGCTTTCGGAAAAAATCTGACCATTGAATGGTGTTGAGGAAATATGTTTGCCATATTACACCTAGAAGCTACACGAGATTGTGAAAATATGGACCATAAGTT
This sequence comes from Adenanthera pavonina, assembly GCA_026686845.1. Classification (NCBI taxonomy): domain Eukaryota; kingdom Viridiplantae; phylum Streptophyta; class Magnoliopsida; order Fabales; family Fabaceae; genus Adenanthera; species Adenanthera pavonina. The sequence goes on along the minus strand of JAIVEN010000026.1, from coordinate 7,710,837 downwards.
GCATGGTTGCTGTTGCTGCTGTCAACGGGAAATCATCGAACTGCAAAATCAATGACATTTAGTTGATTAAGACTTTCTATAAACAGTTTGACATGAAGTTGGTGATTCAGAGTGTAAATAATGAATTATCATTTCTCATTAAACAATGCTTGTATGCAAAAGTTTTTTTTTTTTTGTTAAATCAATTGGTTTCTGAAAGCCACATAGGCTTCGACTAATTGCATATGGATAGGATAGCTTCAATTCTTGCTCCACAAATTGAAGTCGAAAAGAAAAGATAAAAGAAGATAAGAAAAGGGGGAAAGAAGTGAAAAAGGAAGAGTCAGGTAAAAGAGAATGTGAATTGATATTTCGTTACAAAGTCAGGGAAAATAAGGAAAGGAAAAGTTGAAAGAGAGATTTGGTATTTAGTAAAGTAATAGCGAGAGAACTAGTGTTGACTTTTCAAGTTTCTAATCTATTTTTTTTAAAATAATATATTTTATGTTTATTAATTGGTAAAGTTAAGTTTTGTTAAAATAAAGTATAAATTTTGGGGCTGAATCCATGATTGAAATTGGTGATTCAGAGTGTAAATAATGAATTCTTACTTCTCTTAAAACAATAATTGTATGGAAAAGCTTAATTAGTTATCTTTTTGGGTACAAAAGTTTAATTAGTTATTGTTTATATGACAAAAGTACAAATACTGGCACAGGTGAAAGACTATATGGAACAAGATTCAGCTTACACGCGCGCATATGTTCAAGTGCCTGAAAGCTTAATCAAGATTTAATGGGGAAGATTTTAATCTGCTTTGACCTTCAACTTGGATCAAATTGCACAAACATTTTGCAAAAAGAAATTAATACCAGGTACAATTTTCTTCAGAATTGGTTTAATTATCATTTTTCAATATATTAGCTTTACCATAAAAACTTTGAGATTTATAATTCTTGTTGTCCAAGAAGAAAACTTCAATTGTATTACGTATACTTGAGAGTTAAGAAATGCTGACTGTAGTTTTTAATGAATTTATGCATGGCAGAGTCAATTGCTTGTAAGACTTCGTTTCAATATATTAAAGAAACGGCTTGAATGACAAATGGAATGCTGGTAGTTCTCTTTCTTGTTATCTTTTTAATCTTCCTTTCATTTCAAAAAGGAGCAAAAGTAGGAAGCCCGAGTCTCTCATTTTGATTTATATAAATACACAGAAGAATAAGAAAACTGTACAATACTATACCTTGCAGAAATTAGAGACCAAAAATGTCAGGCCCTGAGTGTTGCTCAAACCCACCAATCCTCGATCCAAACTCTGGATCAGGCCATGTTCAAAAACTCGGTGGCCTCAACACTTATGTCACTGGCCTCTCCCATTCTAAGCACGCCGTTCTTTTGGTGTCAGAAGTTTATGGTTTCTTTCAAACCCTTCCTTGTAATGTATTTTGAGATTGTCTGGGTGATAATGTTTGTGTATTGATCAGCTTAGAATTTCAACGTCATGATTGGACTGCAAACCGTAGTTTGATGAAGGAAGCATTCTTTGTTTATGGTTACAAGTTTCTCCTTAAGCTTTCTTTGAAAATGACATGGTTTGATACTTTGACATGCACTTATCTTAATTTTGTTTCATTTTCTTACAACGTTACTGTGTGTTGGGTATCAACTTTTTCCCTGCCTCAGTCCTTTCAATGGATAAATTCTATGTTACAAATCTTAGCTGTTTAGTTCTTGTTTACAGTTCTCTATTTCCCTGTCATATGTTGACTTAACGTGTACCACTTCTCTTGCAGGATACGAAGCTCCGATTCTAAGGCATGTCTAACTTTTGTATCAGTTAGATCTTTATATACTTTGATTATCTGGGGAAGCAAACTGTTTTTTCCTGCATCAAGCTGAAAACTATTGCTAAACTTTTTTGTATAAGTAGTCTACATCTTAAAACAAAATCTCTCGAGTCACAAAGTGATGTCTGATACGCATGAAAGGAGATTATAATCAATAGTTTTTCTTTTATACTTCTAGAAGATTACTATATCTAGAGTTTATAATATAGATGATAGTTTGCATACCTTAAAATGACTTTAGGTAAAGTGAAAAGAGAGATTGATACAAAAAGTAGATCCCTTTTTATGGGACACACTTGTCACTTTTGGGGTTTACTTTTTGTGTCTATCTCTCTCTTCACTTTACCTAAAGTTACTTTGTGGAGTTTAAATTAAATAGTAATTTGGATTCGTTAAGGTGACTTTAGATAAAGTGAGAAGAGAGATTGATATAAAAGTGGTTCTTACCTTTATAGGATTCAATTGTGAGAAGTGGGGCTCCCTTTTTTTTGTTTATCTCTCTCCTCATTTCATCTGAAGTTACTTCAAAGAATCCAAATTAAATTAAATTAAACAGTAATTTGAATTTTCTAAAGTAACTTTAGATAAAGTGAGAAGAAAGATTTATATAAAAAGTGGATCTCATCTCTATAGAAGCCACTAGTCATATACTTACTTTTGTGTTTCTCTCTCTCTTCACTTTACTGGAAGTCACTTTAGGTAATCTAAGAAAATATGGATGGTAATAATACTAATCTAAAAAAAAAAATTAAATTCAGATATTATTATATTTGTTCTCACCAACTATCACAGTATTACATTTTTTCTTTATAAAACTAAAATAGTGACACTGAGTTTTATATAATATCACAGTTGTTAATCCTCAGAGAAGATGCATTTGTAATATGCAAACCTCACTTACCAGGAAATGTTGCTTGCCACTTATAAATTTCTCATGGTTTCATTTATTGTACCTGTGAAATATAGGACGTATATTAGTTGTATTATATATCTGTAAAACTAATGCTACCTCTCTCCAATTGTACAGGAAGCTTGCAGACAAGATTGCAGCTACAGGGTACTATGTTGTGGTTCCTGATTTCTTACATGGAGATCCCTTTGCCTATGAAAATGCCAGCCGGCCTCAACCAGTTTGGTTAAAAGATCACGACCCAGTTAGTTCTTACTACACTAGTATTTTCTGTCATTATATTGAAAACCAATCATTTGTGTCGTTACTGAGAATTAGATAATGCTGATTTCTAAACATCTATGATTGGAAAAAATTTTGGATTATGTATTATTGTTAAAGTGACTTTAATGTGCTACTCTCTGGTTCTTTTATACTATATTAATAGAGCCAAGCATTTGAAGATGCAAAACCAGTAATTGAAGCTTTGAAGAGTCTTGGAGTTTTGGCTATTGGGGCTGCATCTTTTTGTTGGGGTGGTGATTGCCTAACTGTTTGCCTATTTTTTTTTTCCTGTTATATAAATATATAATAAACCTTTTAGTTCCCCAGAAATATACTTATTGATGAATTAATCACGTGAATTGATAAATGAGTCGCAAATATGTGTTGAATATTGATTACTAGCTGGATTCAATGGTGTTGATATTTTCCTCTTCTTCTCAGCAAAGTGTGTGGTAGAACTTGCTAAGTCTGGAATGATTCAAGCTGCTGTACTATTTCATCCATCATTTATCACTGTGGATGACATCAAGGGTACATAATTTATTGTTCTTATTTTCTGCAATGCTGAGTTATTATTAGAACACTCCTTCACAGCTCCACCAATTGAGTGTAAAAATTACCTATTTTTTGTTCCCCTTCTCTTTTTTCAGCTTATTTTCGTTTTTGTTCTCATTTATCTTACCTGCTTAAGAAATATCAGCAAGGCATAAATCTAACAGTTGACTAATCTTCTGGTATTTTTTTCAGGGGTTAATCTACCAATAGCAATACTTGGAGCTGAGATTGACCAATATTGCCCTCCTGAACTGGTGGAACAATTTGAAGAGGTCCTAACTGCTAAACTAGGGGTAGGCTTACGCCTTCCTTATTTACTGGTTTAACTACTGTTTCTTTCTGAGTAAAATTTCTAACTATGGATGTTCTTCTCTGTTTTATTTGTATGTATTTCAATCTTACCTTTTTGTGGGACATTGTTTGCTTAACTTTTAATTAGTGGTTACTTTTTGATTGCTCTTCTTCTCAGGTTGACTGTTATGTGAAGGTAGTGCCTAAGGTTTCACATGGTTGGACTGTGAGGTACAATATTGAAGATGCAGCAGCTGTGATGGCTGCGGAGGCAGCCCATCAGAAATTATTGGTTTGGTTTGCTAAGCATGTTAAGTGAATTTAAATTTAGTATTAATAGCAAAACTGTTCTATGACAAGCTTCCATGTGGAATAAATTATTGTAATTGTCCGAGCTACATTGATGCCTATCTGATTAAGTCTTCCTAAAATTTGAATAAAAGCCTTTGTGGTTGGGTGTTACATATTTGAGCTACATTGATGTCTATGTAATCAAGTTCATAAGATTTCGTTGGGTTATACAATTTCAGCCTATGCTCAGATAAAGCATTTCTAGTCTAACTTCAAAATTTTAAGGTCTTTACGAATTGGGGCTCAATAAGTTCAATGAGTTATAGTGAATGGTGATAATTTTAGTGAAAAATATTCATTAATGTCTTGAACCAATACTTAGGTTTTTGTATTAGGAAATGGAATAAAAGGATGGGAAAACAGTGTGATTCCTAAGTTTAGTATAATAAAATGGAATCAACTTTGGATTTCAACAATGAAATTAAGTACCTAGAAATATTTCAGCGTTAAAGCAATGGAATGAGACTGTTTACATAGGAATCATATATAAAATATCTGAAATACCCCTCATGGATTATATTTTTTACAATTATACCTTGATTAGATTTTTTTAATCAGAGGCATTATAATCTTTCAATATATTATGACTTCTTTTCCACATAAAAAATCATATCATTCCATTAAAATTTTCTTACATACCAAATGTTACTTTTCTATTTTCATTTCTATTTCCATCCCATAAAAATACCCTTCTAACCTATCAAATGGGGCCTTAATTCCTTTTTTTTATTAACTAAGTAAAGTTGCAATTTTTTTTAACCAACAAGTTACAGTGGAGCTATAATACATGAAAATTGTTGAAGAATAACGATGGAGGAGTAAAGCAACACCATTACAGAGGGACCAAAGTTTTATAGTATCCATTCCCCTTATGATCTCTAATCTAATGCACTCTCAAATATAACTTTACAAAAACCTTAAAAAAAATGAGGTCCCTTCTACCCCTATACAAAGGAAATGTGGAAAGCATTAGAGTGAAGCAATAGAGGTTCCAGTCCCGTTACACACAGTTTTCAAAGGCATTGGAAGCGAAGCACAATTCTTCAACCCCCAATAAGCATCCATTTATATTTATATTCCTTAAGAAAAATACTGTTTATAAGTCCTGTTATCAATAGAGCCCATCCATCTTTTCAAAACCGTTTTAAAAAAAAATTATAAGTTGTAAATTTTTAATAAATAAAACTGTCCCGTTATCTTCACTCTCATCAATTTCCGCTCTCTGAATTTTTAATTCAAAAATACTTATATATTTTTTCCTTGTCTGCTTTTCTCATATTATTTTTTAATTAAAAGTTAACATATGAATTATTTTTTAATATATAATAGATTTAGTTATTAATTATATATTAAAAATATTAACTTCTTGAACTTAAAAAAATTTAAAGATCTACATATTAAATTTTAATTAAAAAATAGTATGAAAAGTATATAAGAAAAAGTATATGAGTTTAGTGTTAAAAAAATATAAATTTAGTCCCTTTTAATTTCTTTTTCTAAAATATATTAATCAAATTTTATACGTATTTAACAAGTGTTTTGAAACTATCCTACATTATCTTTAATTTTCCCATTTATAATATTTTTTTCACTTAACATATCTCTTAACGTTTAAAAAATCTTTGATATTTAAATTTATATATTTTTTGATTTTTCAAAATTTTCCAACCCATTCATCTCTTTCTATATAAATTGTTTAGTTTTTCATGAATTATAAATTATAATTTGATAACTTCTTTGAACATTATAATATAATAATAATAATAATATTGTCTACTATATTGTTTATATTGAAAACTTTAAAAAACAATAACCAATAAGAAATATTTAAAAACCATTCTTTATTTCAACTAAATGCAATCCATGATCTTAATTCTTTCAATTAAAAAAATTGTCAATCTTCTTCAAATCTCCTTCTATTTAAATTGAATTTAGTCCCCAAACATTTTGAATTTAATAAATATAATTTTTTTGTGTTTTCTCTTCCATCATCTCTTCGCTCTTTGGATTATTCTCCTTCCATTCTTCCTTTTATAATTGATAGTTAACGTAGAGATAATCAGAGCAGTTAAACATGTTTGGTACTCTACCTCAATAAAATTGAAGGAGATTTTTCAAAAAATGTTTCAATTAAAAATTAAAATTCTAAGATGTAAATTATTTTTTAATTTTAATTTTTCTTTCATTTTTTATCTTAAATTTCTAATCCCATTATCTTTTCATAAACGTTTTCACTCATTTTCTCAAATTGTTCTTTCCCCTCTATTCCACTTTCTCCTTTTCTCTCTCTTTAATTTCCTCTTTTACATTATTTTTTTAATTTTAATATTACTTTTACAATTTTAAAGTTTATTTTATTTTAACTTTCTTTCTACAATATTTTTATTATTTATTTCACGCCTTATCTTAACTTCACCCCATTATCTCTTTTATCTTTTTAAACTATTTATTATAACTTATTTAATTAAAAAATTAAATAAAAAATGTAAATTGTCAAGATATATATTTTAATTATTCACAATAATTCAAATAATAAAAAATACTTATTATTATTATTATTATTATTATTATTATTATTATCAAATGACTTCACACTATAATCTATAAATTAAATAGGCAAGTTATTATATAATTAATTATAAAATAATTAAGTAATTTGCTATTTTATAAATTATAAATATAAAATATAAATAGTTCAAAAAATAAAAAAATATCCTATTACAACTATATATTTAATATATTTAACTCCTTATCAATGATATCTTCTAATCACACCTTTTTTAATCACACCTTCACGCCACTTAAATTCTCATGAACCTATGAAACGCGTCCATGTATTCTAGTTCATATAAAAGTTTGTTTGAAGATATTGGTTACTAAAAGATTGAATATATATATATATATATCAATTTAATACTTCAAAATATATCACTATTAATTTAATTATATTAAAAAACACATTATCTTTTCATAAAACTATATCAAATAGAATTAAACGGATAATATTTAACAAATAGATTAAGGTTAAATGGATGACGACAATATTTCTTTTAACAATCATAATAATTAATTATTCTAAAAAATATAAAAATGTTTGCATCAGTTGCCATATATATATATATATATATCAAATTATCAATTTTCTAAACAAACGAACATAAATTTTGAAAATTCAGGTTTTATTTAGAAGGAAAAAAACTTTTTATTTTCTTAAATACAAGGAACGAATATTTGACTCCTCCAAAACCACCCTGAAATGTACTCCGAAGTGGCGGGCTTATGAAAAAAAAAAAGTAAAGTTCACTATTGGATTCTTGCGGTGGCCCAAGAAGCCCATTTGAGTCCCAAAAAAACTCAATTTTTTTCTAAACCCTAAACATCGGCTACTTATATTGTCTCCCTAACCAATTTAATAAACCTCAGCGATTGCCGCTTCCGGAACAGCGCCGTCCCTCGGAGGCTCCTTTGTTCATACTTTGGTACGATCTGCGCAATACAGCTTTTAGTCAGTCGTTTTTGGTGTATCTAATTCCATTTTTCTTTTGCCTAATGAGATTACGTTCTGGGGATTCCTGGCTTTTCTTGGTTTTAGTTGTTATCATTTTGATTCGGATTGAAAATGAGCCCTCTAGCCTTTAGATTGGTGGTGCACTCTTCTAATGTTGCATGTTGTATTCTAATGGTAAAACGAAGAACACCCAATTATGTTCCTAGTTTATCTAATTTATCTCGGTACGTAGAGGTGTGTAGAAGTGTGAAACTAAGACCTTTAAAATTGAACCACTGAAACTCAAATAAGGTTTTATAGTAACTTCGATCTTTTACTGGGAGTCGACGTGTTTTGAAAATTGTTTCCTGGGCAACATGTTGTGTGTTTGTCTTCTAAAATTGAACAGGCTATCATGAAATAAGAATTACAGAACTTGATGCAAAACATGAACGTTAATCAAATGTAAATAAAGTAGCTGGTCAGCACTATTGGATTCAGATTTTTCATTTACTTTTGCTCACAAATCACAATGGTTGGAACTCCATCCAGAAGTTCTCCACACCATCTGGGTCTTTCAATTTCTCTCTCTTTCTTGCTGGTCATTGAGGTTAGTGCAAAACACAAATTGAAGTGTTGTTGGCATGTAAATGCTTTAGACTTTATGGACTTGTGTCGATTTTTGTATTGCAGTTGATTGTGACATTCATATATTGACTTGGTTCAAGAGTAATTGGGAAATTGCATAATATCATGTAATAATTCTGTTACTTCCTTGCGAATAATCATATTGATGAACTGGTGTATCACTTACTCTGTGAGTAATTAGAGATAGTAGAAGTGATTGTGTTTGGATTATATTATACAACACAGTTTAAACCTTTAAAATATGTAATTACGTATATTTCTTGCTTCTCTTTAGTATTTCTTCAACACAATCACAGTATATGTATAATTAATCCTTGTTGAAATTTGTAACAGTGACAATGGTGAGGGTCAGTGTCTTGAATGATGCTCTCAAGAGCATGTACAATGCTGAGAAACGGGGAAAACGTCAAGTCATGATTAGGCCATCCTCAAAAGTGATCATTAAATTCCTTTTGGTGATGCAGAAGCATGGTATTTATCTAGCTGTTTCTATTTGAATGCACTGCAATATATTAACTTTTGGGCTTGTGATTGTTTACTTTTTTGGAGTGATTTAATACACCTTTTATTTCTTTTTAGGATACATTGGAGAGTTTGAATATGTGGATGACCACAGGGCTGGCAAAATTGTGGTTGAATTGAATGGAAGATTGAATAAATGTGGGGTTATTAGTCCCCGCTTTGATGTGGGTGTCAAAGAGATAGAACCTTGGACTGCAAGGCTACTTCCCTCCAGACAGGTTGGGCATTTAAGAAACCTCCTGTTCTTGTAAAATTATATGTTCTGGTCGTCTGTTGCTTGTGCTATGAGAGAATAGTGACTCCTCACATGTTTTATAATATCATCTGGTAGCATAAAGCCTACATTTCTAGGCTCTTTCTGATCCGATGATATCAGCTTAAGGGTTATATACAGGCTTTCTTATAAACCCTAGAAACTGGTTATTGTTGATAACTTGATGCAAAAATAAATACCAGAAAGCTTACTACTATATACGATCACACATTGAACCGTATTTTTGTCTTGGTTGTATGCTTGCGTTTTTTCTATTGACATTTGAATATGCTATTAATGCAGTTTGGCTACATTGTCTTGACTACCTCGGCTGGTATTATGGATCATGAAGAGGCTAGGAGAAAGAATGTTGGTGGCAAAGTGTTGGGTTTCTTTTACTAGGCAACTTTTTGCTTGAGGATTGCACTGAATTTTGTTTGATCGGTTGTAATGGATGTTTTTCTAGTAATATGAAGTATAGCTGGATTTGATATTTTATGATTCTATTTCTGTTTGTAAAACCCAATTTGGATATTATAATTAAGTCTGATTTCTTTATCGTCATTCTATACATGTCAGATGGGGGGATTGGGGCCCATCTGGGATGCATTCAGATGATTTTAGCGGGTAACGAAGTTAATCAAGTGGTATCGTCGTAGACTTGCTTTATCATTGGTCTTCATCGATGTGATATGTTTGTAATTTCTTTACACGCATCTTAGTCATTGATTCGCCGTTTGTATATTCACCCCACTTGGTGGCATATGACTCTTTTCTAGGTCAGACAATATAATTATTATTTGATGAGTTGCGTTTAATACACCTTTTAATTCTTTGGTTAATTGATGAGTTGCGTTTAACTTGTGGTTATCAAACTACAGCTTTTAATAATAAAATTGAATTGAATTGAATAATAATAAACTTGTGGTCAGGACCAGTTTTTGCCACTCGGAACCATGAATTTACTACTGACATCCAGTGTTTTGACACTAACCTCCCCCAATTTCATACTGATGAAATTGTGGTCATAACTTTTTCTATGGTTAAGGCTAGTTTTTTACACTAGGAATCCCGTATTTACTAGTAGTATTCAAAGATTTGACACTGAACTCCCCTAATTTTACACTGATAGAATTGTGGTCACTAAACGTTTTCTATGGTCATGACCAGTTTTTGCCGCTCGGAACCATGAATTTACTACTAACATCCAGTGTTTTGAAACTGACCTCCTTCAATTTCACATTGATGAAATTGTGGTCACAATTTTTCCTGTGGTTAGGTCCATTGTTTGATACTTAGAACCTCGTATTTACTACTGGTATTCAGAGATTTGACACTAAACTCCCCTAATTTCACACTGCTAAAATTGTGTTCTTCAACTTGTGATCAGATGCAATTTTTGACACTTTGAACCCTATATTTACTGCGTTTGTTAGAATATTTGACATTAAACTCCCCCAATTTCACATTGATGAAGTTGTGTTGACTAAATTTTTCTTGTGGAGAGGTCCATTTTTTGATACTCAAAACCATGGATTTACTACTCACATCCCTGAATTTACTACTTGTGTTCCAAAATTTTATACTGAATTTCCCTAATTTTACACTAACGAAAATTGTTCATAAAATTTTTCATATTCTCGGATCCAGTATTTGACACTCGACATCTTAAATTTACTACTGGTCAAAGATTTCACACTGAACTACCCCAATTTCACTTTGCTCAAATTATGTTCATTAAATTCATGTGATCAATAAAAGCATAGGGAAATATAACTTTTACATACATTTAATTTTCATTCATATCACACCTACAAAGCGTAATATCATTATATATATATGGGTAAAAGGATCCTTTTGTATATATATATCACATCATATATATATATATATATCACATCAATGTGAAATTGGGGGATGTCAGTGTCAAATTTCTGGACGTGAGTAGTAAATTCATGGTTCCGAGTGTCAAAACCTGGGCTTAAACACAGGAAAAAATGTGACCACAATTTCATCAGTGTGAAATTGAGGGAGGTCAATTTCAAAACACTGGATGTCAGTAGTAAATTTATGGTTTCGAGTGTCAAAACCTGGGCCTAAACACGGGAAATGTTTAGTAACCACAATTTTATCAGTGTAAAATTGAGGGAGTTCAGTGTCAAATCTCTGAATACCACTAGTAAATACGGGGTTCCTTGTGTCAAAAACTGGCCTTAACCACAGAAAAAGTTGTGACCACAATTTCATTAGTGTGAAATTGAGGGAGGTTAGTGTCAAAACATTGGATGTCAGTGATAAATTCATGATTCTGAGTGGCAAAAATTGGTCCTGACTATAGAAAACGTTTAGTGATCACAATTCTATCACTGTAAAATTAGGGGAGTTTAGTGTCAAATCTCTAAATATCACTAGTAAATACGGGGTTCCTAGTGTTAAAAACTGGCCCTAACCACAGAAAAAGTTGTGACCACAATTTCATCAGTATGAAATTAGGGGAGGTCAGTGTCAAAACACTGGATGTCAGTAGTAAATTCATGGTTTCAAGTGGCAAAAACTGGACCTAACAACAGGAAAAATGCTAGGTTTCAAGTGTAAAATTCTGGATCTGATTACAATTTTATGCACGTAATTTCTAGTGTGAAATTCCGGATCTGATTAATTTACTGCACAATTTCTTCAGTGTAAAAGGGGAGCTATTAAGTGTCAAATGGGATTTTTCTAATCAACCGTATAAATTTTTTTTTCTAAGAATTCAGAATTCACTCATACATTTTCTGTTATGCCAATAAATAATTGATGTAGTATAAAATATGATCTCTGCTCTTCAATTATCATCTAGCAACTCATTTATTCATGCACTTGTTTGACATAATTTCATCTTCCCACATCCACAAAACAGGGGATGCAATTGCATGAAATATCAAGTTGTACAATATTATTATTACAAGAAAAACATAGTTCAATAAAACAGCAAGCAGAAGCCAGATCTCTGAACACAATTTAGAGACATGGACTTTACACTAGACAGAGGACAAAATGTATAACTTGCATGTTCCAATTAACACAACAACCACCATGAGGTTGGAAATATTGTTCAAATAAGATAGTTCCTTCTCTAGTACGTGCTCATGAAACTGCCCTAGGCCTAATAAATTTGAAAGTTATTGGTTCTTAACCTGGAATCTAGACATGAGTCATGAATACATCTTGTCTTCCGATTCTGGGATGCAGTCCGGCAGATGCAGCTAACATTGATATGAATTTTTGAAGGCTCCACTCTAACGACATTGTCCAACCTGTATATTGAAGAAACAAAAGTAAGACAAAAAGGACAACCTGTATTTAGAGAATCCCTAAATTGGATTGACACAGTGGCATTTTCTGACTTTTGTGGTACTCGTTTTGCTCGGAATTTCCTTCCTCTGTCTCAAGGAGCTTAGGGTAGCGTATCACCGAATCAGGGACTAGAATGCGGGAGTTGGGTCTCAGCGTTAACGGACACTTGACTAAGGGTGTTTAGGTCATTTGAATTGACAAATTATGTTCAGTTTTGGACCTTGGTCTGATTCTGAAATTTTGGAATGTTTGAATCCATAATTGACATTAAATTAAACTTTTGGTCTTTAAATGTCATTTCCCCAATTTAATTTCGCTGTTTTCCTTTAGGGTTAAACATATGTGGGTTTGTTTGGTTGATTTTTTTAAAAAAGGAATTATGATTTTCAATCATGATTTTTTAAAAAGATATATTTAGTTAAATACAAACTGTCTTTTTAAAAAATAAAAAGTGAGTTAACAAAGGGGACAATTACTTTTTCTTTTCCAAAACTATTATTTTGGAAAAAGAGACTGACTTTCTTACCATTCAAACCAGTTTTTTATCAAATTATAATTTTATAAAAAAAATATTTAAATATAACAATTTATAATAAACTTAATTTTACTAAATTTTATTTTTACAAACTTAACTTATTTTAATTTATTTTTATAAAATTGAAAACCAAATAGACCATAATCTCTTGTGAAAAAAAAACATATAATCTCTTTGAATTTTAAATCGCGGATATCTAATTCGTAGTTAAAATTTTTCAACCGTTCAAAATAAAATGTCTGATTATCGTTGCAGGTTGCAGCATGACAGTACTTTGATAACGTAACTCCTACAGTGGCATTTTTGGCATTGGATTACTAGGAAGTTTACAAATAACGTTACAATATTAACGTTACATAAACATATACCCACATACACACATGTGTATATATATATATATATATAATTGGGGTGAGAGGAATCCAAAAATTTGAAGTTAGTTAGCGTCCAGAAACTTTAAGCAGCAGCATAATATACTTATAAAAGTACTTTTTCAAATTTTGAGAAACGAGTTGAAGACTAATTAGGATAATTACTAGTAGGAGATTCTTTTCTAAACTCAGCATATAATTTAGTGCATGTTAGTGCATGTTTGGGGAAGCTTTTTCATAGCCCAAACCTCAGTTTTGAGCATAAAAAGTGATTCTTCAGTTATTTTATCATGTTTGGATGCAGCAGATTGAGCTTCAGAAAAAAGTGATTATGGCCCAAAATAGATTTTGGGCAGAAGCTGAGAAAAGAAGCTTTTTCAGTATTGAGAATAGCTTTTCTATCTGTTGGAGCATTTAATGCCCAATATTTATAGGTTTTTTTTCATATTATTTGTAATTTATAATTTTAAGTAAAAATTATCAATCAATATTTTAAACATAAAATTATTACACATTCAAAAGTGCTTATCAATGAGATAATCCAAACATGTTTAGTTTTGTAAAATCACTTTTGAGTTAAAAACATCCAAACATAAATTAATTTTCACAACAGCTATTCTAACTAAAATCACTTTTACAAAATCTATTCTTCTCAAAATCACTTCTACAAAAGTTTTCCCAAACATGCCCTTATAGTTGTCGCTGTCTGTACTTTTCTTTAATTAATGGTAACAAGCTGTAGCTGTGAAAACGAACGTGGACAGTTATCATACATTATTGCAGAAATCATCGTTCAAATATTTTATTCCATAATTAAGCATGCCCACAATTCCCTACCCATTTTTCTATAAAATGTCATTTTCCATTGCAAACTAGTACTATAATTATTAATTTTATTCATCATGTTACATCCCTGCTATAGTTGAAAATTACTTAATCGCATTTCATTTTCCAATTGACAATATAATCTTTCTATTAATGTCGGCTGTTAATTTTTACCTCTAACCCTTCAACCTATGAGAATGCCCTTTTTCTTTTCTAATTTTTTTATTATTAAATGTATACGTATTTTTAATCTGTATAACATATAAATAATTGAATAACACTTCGGACAAACCAGAATTATAAATATAGGCCTTCCAAAAAATATCACAAGTGATACTTCTAATTTCAAATAAATTTATAAACACAAAAAAAAAAAACTCCCTCATCAAAATTTTCTTCCAATAAAGAAGATCAATTTACAACTTTAGAATTTTCCCCCCCTTATATCCATAGAGCTTTACAATGTTACTATATGTTTCTTTCTCCTTGATATATTTTTTCCTTTCCCTTTTCTAGTAGTAAATCATCCGGTATCCAAAAATTATATTAAATTTTGACTAATTTAAGTTAAATTAGGTAGAACTATAAGAAAAAGTTTCAATATAAGACTATTGATTAAGTCAACATAACCTTCTACCAATTAAGTTATGTGCTTATTAGTTTTCTTTTCCTTTTCATTATTTTAAATAAAATTATATCTTTTGATTATTTGATGAGTTACAACACTAAATTCAAAATTTAAAAATGACTGTAATTTAAATGATGGGTTATTATATATATATAATCTATTTTAATACGTATATTTTTTAAAGACCTCTGCTACTTTGTAAATTCAATAAAAATACTTTTTTAACCACAATATTATCAAAGCACACTTTGCAAAAATAATATGTAACTTGAAGGAGAGCTCATAACAATGGGAAAGGATCCCTACTGCCAAAGGCAAATAAAGAAGCAAGCATTCATTACCTTATCCAAAAACATCACTCTGTATCAATTGACGCATACCAGGTCAGTTATTTTAATAGTTATATTAAAATAGTACTACTTATATTTTTTATGTAATATCTATGAGATTTTCATTTTCATTATTATTATTATTATTTTAACACAGATTATTTTTTATTATTTGTTCTAATCTCAAAGTACAAGAGACGAAGAGATATTTCTTATTTATAAAATCATTCTTATTTCATTTCTTTGATTTCATTACATTTTGCATGTCGAGTGAGTCCTTATTGTGATTTGTCCTGCTCATAAGTTGGCTCTTGTGATAAAAGTCCTATCAATTTATCTTTTGAATTAGTATATAGTCACTTTGAGATATATTTGTCAAATTTGCTGAGCTCAACTACCTAATTAAATAAATCGCAATAACATAGAGATCTCCATTTGATATGATGTATATATTAGATTATCAAATTTGGGATCTTTTACATCAAATTTTATTACTTCATAAAAGTTTTCTCTCTCTAACTTTTCTCTTCTATTTACCAATGCAACTAAGCATTTTGAGTTATGTTATTCCTCTTTCTCCAATTTCCCCCATGGTTCGCAAAATATAGCATTCTATCTAAAGTAAATATCTTTCATTTATTTAAATTAAATGATCAATAATAATTCTCATGATTGGGACCATTCGATTGTAAGTGGTAAGTAAAGCAACTTTCTTTTTGTTATTACAGCTAAGGCATAAGGTTTTTTTTTTTTTTAACTTTATGAATCATTGAAAGAAAGAATTTATTTTTTGTTACATAAGAATATGTTATAATATTTGATATACTATTATTGTTTGATTTTTTTTTATATTGATTGTTATCTAAGATTTGTTTCTCTTGATAAAATCAAATATGTCATTGAATTTAGAACTGTCAATTCGGGCCGAGTCAAAAAGTCTGAATTGAAAAACGGGTTTGGTTTTCCAAGCCCTAGCCCGCGGGATCGGGCCTACTGGCCGGCCCGCGGGCTTTTTTTATTTTTTTAGTATTTTTTTATATAATTATTTAAATTAATACAACTAATTATCATCATAATTCATCAAAAACTAACATAATATTTAAATTTTACAATTTATATATCACTAATTAATAAAATAATATATATTTTTTAATATTTTAAATAATAAAAAAAAAAAGTCTCGGGCTTTCGGGCCAGCCCACCACGGGTCGGGCCTAAACGGGCCGGGCTAAAAAAAGCTCGGATTATGTATTTACTCCCGAAATTGAGGTCCGAGCCCACTCATTTTTTTGGACTTTTTGGGCCGGCCCGTCGGACTTGACCCATTTTAATGGCTCTAATTGAATTCAAGCACCCAAAAACGAAAAAAATAAAATCTAAAATGAAATTGAAAAAGGGAAGCATTACTCGTCCATTTTAAATTCCACTCATATTTTTCGATTTATTATTGATTTTGATTTTGATATTCTCGTCCCCTTATGTCTCTCTCCTAGCTCACCACCACAGCCATCCTGTTGGAGTAACACGGTTTCTCTGGCATTCTCTTTCTGAGATCCGAAAGCTTTATTTCGTTTCTCTTTTCCTCTCGCACTCGCAAGAATTTTCCATTCCATTCCAACCAATCTGCTGTATGCTTCTTCATTCCCACCTTCTGCTGCCTGACCAACTAAAGAATCTTATTCTGCTTTAAAACCCCGAGTATTTCTTCCCAGTATTTTACATTTTCGTTTTTTTTTTTTTTCCTAGCGCGTTAGAGATTATCGCCATAGTAGATCCTTCAAGATTAGTTTCGTCCGCCAATTTTAATTCTATATCATAGAAGAATTCAGACCTTAACGTGATCTGCTACCTGGGCTCTACAGCTACATTTTGTTACTTCCGCCTGATTGTCTTGGTTTAGTTATTTTGTAATAGTTTTGCCTTCCCAGTTCTTTGGTTTAAATATACTGGTATTAAAGTATATTTTCCATTGTTTCACTTGTTGCTATCGCTATCGTGGCCACCAAACCGTGCCCAGTTTCTTTCCTTGCTTAGCTTCCGTTTTAGTTGCAATTTTCTTACAATAAGTTTTCTTTTTCTTGCTCTTTTATAGCGTATTTAGATCTTTCTTCGTTGCATTTGATCAGTTCCTTGTGATCCGGTTGTTGTAGTTCCACTTCATCGTTTTTGGGGTTATCGCTTTTTCTGGGTTCTCGAACTGGAAGTGGGGGTTTGGTGATTTGGATTTTGTATTTGAGAGAAGGGGCTTTTCGGTGCACCTATTGGCTTATATATCAGACGGTTTTATGCTTAGTTGTCACGATGCTGCCTGATCAAAGAAGAAAGGTAAAGTTACTCCTCTAATGAACAAGCTTATTTATATATAGGTGCGTGTGTGTGTAATTTAATTTTTATGGGTTATTGACTGATGATCCTACGGGAAAATTGGGTGTTTACGATGGATATGTGGAAGAATGATTGATGTTTGATTTATAATTTCTGAATTTTCATGGAACAGATAAAATTTTTACTAGCTTGGTTAAGATTTTATCTTTTCATACCACATAGCATGGTGCTCTACTTCTGGGTTGATGCATGGCATCGCACTTTTTTTTTTTTTTTCTTTTTGAAAAAATTTTTCCCCGTTTCTATTTTGTTTGTATTTTTATAATGAGACCAGTGTCTGGTAAGGATGAAACAATTTTTCTTGTGTATGTTTGGGCTTCCCTGTCATATATTCACGTTGATAAGCTGATTTGAGGGAGCTCCTGGTGAAAATTTTCTATCAATTACAATGTAATTGTCTGTTGTTCAATCTTGCAATATATATTGTACCCGCAGACTTTTGGTGCCACCTTATATTTGTCACTTTCTTTATTTGGTTTCATCATTTCAACTTTTCAAATTGATTGATGATTGATACTTCATTTTCATTTTATTCTTTTTAATTTGATTATTCCAAGTAAATTCTTCACACAAGTCTCACAGTTAAAGATCCTGATTCTCATGTGCTCTCGTTGATTAAATAAACCATATGTGTGGAGTAACGTTAATGGTACTCATCTTCTAATATTTTGGAACAAATTTTAGCTTTACTTGTCCATAGATGGACACAAACTTGAGACACCAACTTTTGAATGAAAATGTGAAAAAGATATGGAACGTTGTTCTATTCAAATCACATGCTTGACTTTCTCTTTTATTATTATCTATACCAAAATGTATATTTTCTTGTGTTTCTGTAGTCCTCTGTGGATGTAGACTTCTTCACAGAATATGGTGAAGGCAGCAGATACAGAATAGAAGAAGTTATTGGTAAAGGAAGCTATGGTGTTGTCTGCTCTGCATACGACACACACACTGGAGAAAAGGTTGCAATAAAGAAGATCAACGACATATTTGAACATGTTTCTGATGCCACCCGCATTCTTCGTGAGATTAAGCTTCTCAGACTCCTACGTCACCCAGACATTGTGGAGATCAAGCATATATTGTTACCTCCTTCTAGGAGGGAATTCAAAGATATATATGTTGTTTTTGAACTCATGGAATCTGATTTACATCAGGTCATTAAAGCAAATGATGATTTGACTCCTGAGCATTACCAATTTTTTCTCTATCAGCTTCTTCGAGGCTTGAAGTACATTCATACAGGTTATGATTGTTATATACATAGTTTGGAGATTTATCTTACGGTGCCTGCAGTAGGTCTTGTTACTTTTCTTATTGCATATTAAACTCGTTAATATAACAAACTAGATGCTGATTTGTATGATCATTCTGGCTGATTTGGGACTTCTTATTTGTCTTGTAGCTAACGTTTTTCACCGAGATCTAAAGCCGAAAAACATTTTAGCAAATGCTGACTGTAAACTTAAGATCTGTGACTTTGGTCTTGCCAGAGTAACTTTTAATGATACGCCCACTGCAATATTCTGGACAGTAAGAATTTCCCGTGATTATCAATGTGAACATACATTCTTTCTTTATTCGTCATACTTATTCCCATTTGTTCATGCACAGGATTATGTTGCAACAAGGTGGTATAGGGCTCCTGAGTTGTGTGGATCCTTTTTCTCCAAGGTGTAATATGTTTTACCACTTTTATTTAAGATCATTTATTGTGTTAACAGATTTTTACCCCAGCTTGAATTTTGAAAGCATGGGTGGATCCTTTTCTCTTGGTTATTTTTTGTCCCTATTCCCTTTTTTCATTTTCTAACTCGTGCTTTTTCCCCAGTATACACCAGCTATCGATATTTGGAGTATTGGCTGTATTTTTGCTGAACTTTTGACTGGAAAACCTCTTTTCCCGGGGAAGAATGTTGTCCATCAGTTGGACCTCATGACTGATCTTCTTGGAACACCATCTCCTGAAGCCATTGCTAGGGTCTGTTGTTTGGTTGCTCATGCTTTTAGCTGTTTTTTGTGTACAATTTTATTAATTGCAACCTTGGAATTATATTGAATTGACAGGTAAGAAATGAGAAAGCACGGAGATATTTGAGTAGCATGCGAAAGAAGAAGCCAGTTCCTTTATCCCAGAAGTTTCCTAACGCAGATCCCCTTGCTCTTCGTTTGTTAGAAAGAATGCTAGCATTTGAGCCAAAAGATCGACCTACTGCTGAAGAGGTTGAATGATTATCATTGCATCTGCAGTTCACTTTTCATGTAATATCTGTTTCTGACAGGGCATATTGTGTTGAATATCATCAGGCTCTTGCTGACCCATATTTTAAAGGCTTGGCCAAAGTTGAAAGGGAGCCTTCTGCACAGCCAGTTAGCAAGATGGAATTTGAATTTGAGAGGCGCAGAATTACAAAGGAAGATGTACGGGAGCTCATATATCGAGAGATCCTAGAGTACCATCCAAAGATGTTGAAGGAATATTTAGAGGGAGCAGAGCCAACCAATTTCATGTATCCAAGGTACTGTTGTCTAAATCTATACCTAGTTTTGTTCTGTTGTATTGGATTAAATTAAATAATTGCATTTTGTAAATTTTATAAACAACACAGTTGGGGATTTCTTTCACATGACATCGTTAGTTAAACTGTAAGGAGTCTGTATCTCTAGTACCTTTTCTTATTTTTAAATTTTCAAGAATTTGGAAAGAAAAGTTGTGGCTTAAAAAAATATAATTAATTTATTGAAAGAGTAAATGAAACAAGTTATCACGAGCCCCGTCATGCGCATATGTTTTTAGGTGACCTGAATGTGCATATTTAAATATCTAAAACGTTGGTAATGTTGTGGACATGGATAGGAAGATTTGATTATATATTAAACAATTTTTGAAGTTTGATCATATTATACAACCAGTAGCGTTATCATATTATATTAAACTATTTTGAACAGTGCTGTGGACCACTTTAAGAAGCAATTTGCATATCTTGAGGAGCACTATGGTAAAGGTGGAGCTGTTGCCCCACCTGAGAGGCAACATGCATCATTACCCAGGTTTCCTGTTAATTCTTGTTATTAATTTTGTTATTTGGCTTTCTTTTATGGGTATTTCTCGACTCTTGACCACTTCACTGATTTGAGGCTGTGCATGCAGACCATGTGTGTTATATTCAGAAAACTCAATACTGAATAGTGCTGAGGTTGCAGATAATCTCTCTAAGTGTAGCATCAAGGAAGTGGAGAAGCCACCCATAGATAGGAGTAGTGGTCTCCCTGTGACGCGGCTTCCTCAAAATGTTCAAGGTTTGATGATACATTTTTCTTCTCCCCCCCCCCCCCTCTCTTGCCTCTCACACATGCACAGCATTATCTCAATTCTCAAGACCGTTCTGTTTTCTTGGAGCTTGTTTCAAATCCTTTCACCAGCACTTGGATCGTTTTCAGTTGTGAGATCAACATTTTTGCTTACGCACACTTAAAAATGACAACTGGATCTACGCTGCCTTTACCTTGTGTCATATTGCCATATTAATGGCTTACATTTTAGTGAATATATTATTTGTGCTAAACACACTTAAAACACATAAATATTCACACACACAACTGCAGCGCACAAAAGAAGAGGTTGTAAGATGGCTTACAGTCTATGTAAATCACAAAATTAATTTTCTAAATAGAATTCAAGCCACTAATATTACCATTTTCTATGTATACATTATCCCTCATCC
The DNA here is from genome assembly GCA_026686845.1 of Adenanthera pavonina. NCBI lineage: Eukaryota > Viridiplantae > Streptophyta > Magnoliopsida > Fabales > Fabaceae > Adenanthera > Adenanthera pavonina. The sequence continues at coordinate 7,689,590 of JAIVEN010000026.1, read as the reverse complement.
CTCTCTTTCGATATATCTTTGGATATGACTGTATCTGGAGATCTTTGTATTTGAGTAGAAGTTACTTGCTTCTCCATCTGCTCACACTGTTCAGTCACTTGCTTCAGGTGTTGCTGCAAGGCCTGGAAAGGTTGTTGGTTCTGTATTGCGATACAACAATTTTGGGGTAGTAGCAACAGCAGAGGCTCTTGAGCAGCGGAGAATAATTAGAAACCCCTCTGTTGCAGCCCAATATACTGCTTCAAGTTGTTCGTATCCTAGAAGAAACCCAAGCTGTAAAAATGAGAGGGCAGAAGATGATGGGATTGAAGTGTCTAATGGAATGCAGCCGAAGCCTCAGTATATGGCTAGGAAAGTTGCTGCTGCTGCTCAAGGTGGAGTTGGTGGTCCTTGGTATTGATTCTGGGTATTTTGCATATGTGGCCAATCACTGCCTTGTGCTGGGCAACTGATGTCTGGATTCATGTCCTAACCTTATTCAAGAATGATAATATTAATTCAAATTTCGGTCGCACAACCTTGAATAACTGGAGAACTTGAAAGACTGAAGTCTCAGAAGATTTTGGCTGAAGTTTTCTTCTTACATCCTGCAATGTGCATCACCAATTTATGTTTTTGAAGGGGGTTCACGTGATCTGTTTGATGATTTTGTAGCATTGTGATCCATTTGTAACACAGGACATGAAAGATATGAAAAGTCACGAAATAGAAGCAGATCAGCTGCTGCCTACAGAACTGTGCTGTTCTCTTCATTGCGGAAACGAAGTTGCTAACTTCGGCCTTGTACCATTAGGCCATAACAATGATACTGTACTCTTGTGTTCCACATATCTGTTTGTAGTTTAAATAAGTAAATCTTTTTCTTAAAAAGTGTACCATGCCTTCTGAGAACTGGTTTTCTCGGTGGTAAAGCAGCAGCAAATTTTATACAACTAGTATTGTAACTCTTTTAGATTCTTCACATGAATGCTTACTGAATTTCTATAGCACAAACACGTAATTTTTTCAGGTACTAATCCTCTATTGTGTGAAATTCGCAAGTGTACGGATCAAAAGGGTTACCACGGATGAATCTAAATAAGGTTATCACCTGCCAAATTTTAATTATCGTTACCTATATGATGAATCTTTCGTGCGTGGAGTGCCATTGATGTGCTAGCGAATGAAACCTAACTGAATTGAGTAGGAGTTTCCTAGGTTTATCTTTCTTGTGGAGGCTTCCTTTCCTCATTTGCACGATTACTGTCCATCTTTTCTAGATCGGCGGACTGATAAATCATTGCTATGCTGTGGTTGGTATATGAAACAATTTTTGAAGTTTGATCATATAATCCAACCAGTAGCGTTATCACTGTTTTTGAAGGATAAGATGCGAAGCCATTTTAACACCAAAGATTGAAGAGTCATTCCTTCTAAGGAGAGGCAAATAGCATGGCCAGTGCAAAACCCGTTAATTTGCCTCCTTACTCATCTCATGCCCTATGACACAATTCTCTTGTGAGACCTCTAATGATAATTGCAGTACAGTTTGATTCATTGTTAACTTCTCTCATCATTTTACGACCTTACTTGAACATGATCTGTTCTATAGGCTCGTACAACTGTGACCTTGGGTTTAAAGGAGACAAGATCCACAGAATGGAGGCTGAACTAAGACCATGTGACCTGAGCCTGATTACTGGCCGGGTTTGCCCAGGTTGTTGGGTCAGCCTGGTCGAGGAGGATCGTTCCCCTGTGGCTCGTCCGCATGGGATGGTAGCATGGTTGTCTGACAAGCCCCCAATAAATAAATAAAATTAAACCTCTGTCATCATTGGGGGCAGGGGATAAACCAAAAAAAAAGAAAAATTAAAGCCCCCTCGTCTTCAGCCCAAATGATCTCCATCGATCCAAGAAAAACCCTTGAATGTTTGGGGTCAGTTTCTCATGGCTAGTAATTGAGAAATTGGGGTTGATGCTGGTACAAACAAAACTCACGCACACGATATGCTGGATGAGCTTCGACTAGTGTACTGCCCCTCTCTTCATGTTGCGTCGGCTATTCTACACCTCTATTTTCCCTTCCAATCTTCACAATCGTTGCCTTCTTTCAATTTCTCCCAGTAACTTTCAGAACGTTTTCACTCACCCGGTATTGAGCAAAACTGGCGCCGCTGGAAGATTTCAGAATATCAAATTATTCCTGCGATCTTCTTCTACATCTTCCCAAATCGGCGATTCCCCGAGGCGCCTATCAGTTTCCATTCCGGCAGTTGATAAAGCCGGTCGGTCTGAGCTGCTTCGTGCTCTAGGTTCTTCGTTTAGCTCAGACCGGGTCCTCCCAAATCCTCACCCATTGATTATAGTCATTAGCGGGCCCAGTGGGGTTGGTAAAGACGCTGTAATAAAAAAGCTTAAGGAAACTCGAGAGGATCTTCACTGCGTGGTCACTGCAACGAGCCGACCAAAACGACCCGGTGAAGTAGATGGGAAAGACTACTATTTCGTGACCAAGGAGGAGTTTCTTTCCATGGTGGAGCGGGATGAGCTTCTGGAGTACGCACTTGTGTATGGGGATTATAAGGGTATACCAAAGCAGCAGATTCGGGATTATATGGGTAAAGGGTATGATATTGTGTTGAGGGTTGACATTCAGGGGGCTCAAACGTTAAGGAGAATTCTTGGAAAATCGGCGGTTTTCATATTTCTTGTGGTTGAAAGTGAAATGGCAATGGTGGAGAGGTTGATAGATAGAAAGACTGAAACTGCTGAGTCGCTACTTGTAAGGATTGCCTCTGCTAGGGAGGAGGTGAAACATGTTAAAAGGTTTGATTACGTAGTTGTAAATGCAAAAGGGAAGCTTGAGAATGCAGTTAAATTAGTGAAGTCCGTTATTGATGCGGAGAAAGCTAAGGTCTGGCAAAGGAATGCCGTAATATAGGTAAGGTCTTCTGCAGGCATAGGCATACATTTGCTCTAAACCTTTTCTCTTGTATTTCTGCACATTTTTCTTTGCCCACTCTAGTTCCTAGGAAATGCTATCTTCTTTGCTATACTAATTGGCCCTGGCAGATCTAGCCTGTTTTTATGTTTCCATAACTGGAAATTCCTGCTTCGTTTCATGTTCTATACTTACTAAGTTGGGATCATGGATGTATGAACACATTATAGGGATGACTATGTTAGGTTTAATTAACTAAATAAATGTATTATACTTTGTATGGCAGCACAAGATACCTTTTTCATTGAATCTGTACTCTGTAGCACTCTTTTCTTCATGGTCTCTGTTTCATAATAATCGGTATTGTGATCTTCAGTTAAGCCAATCTCATTTGCTCTGTGCTGACTTTTGACTTAATTGTGATCTACCCTCCTTTTCAAAATAATTGTTACTTTACAATTTCCAAGATAACATTAATGTTTTTTTACAAATTTCTGCTTTAATAATGAAGGAAGTGAGAAGTATTAAAAAATATCAATAAGGGTATTGTAGTAAAATAAAATCAAATTTTATTAATTTTTAGGTTATTTATTAGTTTTCTTAATTTAGGTGCATAACTCTAAAGTGATAATTGTTTTGAAATGGAGAAGATAGAAAGCAAACTCTTTATTCCATTTCCCTTACCACCTCCCCCTCCCTTTCCTTGTTCTTATTAACCTCTTGAAAGTTGGAATTAATTCAAAATTTTCAGGTGTAAGCTTCGTAAACCCCTCAATCTTGGCAAATTTTAAAAGTAGAAGAGTTATCTACACATGACTTAGAATTTAGAAGGAAGAATTCTATAAATTTTGGCCTTTTTATTTTCCCATATAAAGGTTTTAGTTTGTCTTTAAAAAAAATTACGCCTTGGTTTTCATAAAAAGAACTTGATTACTTTATCTTTATTCTCCATTTCTCCTCGGTTCTTGGTTTCTTCTCTGCATCAAATTGCCAACTAGTTAGGGGACAGGTTGGCAAAGACAAGGTTAAGGCCTTGCATTGCCTTTGTATGGTTGGGCAACCTCAACATGATGGGTGTTGGGCATCCTTATTTCTGCAGATTTGAGGAGCTATACTAAACCCGTTTAGTCCCTTGTGGGAGTTTGATTCACTTTTTTTCTCTCGTTTGAGTTCTCTGGGTCTCGGACCCTTCTTTTGAGTTTACTCAGCTGAACTCATGAGTTTGATACAACCATGCTTCCACTCTTTTCTTCATGCTGTAATATTTCTTTGTCCTTGTAGGTTTGATGGCAGATGCATAAGCTGTGGATGTTTGTTACTGGCGGTGCATTCCCACAATTCATGTCAGCACTAACAGATCCTGTGGTCGGCATCCCCCATTTTTTTTATTTGTCTCTTTCTGCATTCTTTTTCTTTTCTGTCTGTCTTTTCGTCCTTGTTCTTATTGCTTGCCCCAGAAGGTGAAAGGAAGAAAACTTTGACGGAAAAGAGTCAAACTATTGATGGAAATATCTCTCAATTGCTTAACAGCAATGTATTAATATTATTCCTAACTCTTTATAGACAGACAGACACATGCACACTCTATCATCAAGCTGGATCCATAGGGCACTTGTGAGTGATGAAGCTTATCATTCTCTGTATATATTGGATCCTCAGAGGAATACAACAATAAGAACTTTATTTCATGGATCGTATCGTGCCATTGAAAATTCATAGTATATGGTCATTTATCAATCTTTATAATAAAATTGGAAAAATAAGGTCTAAAAAATATCATATTCTCTAATTATGATATAATAATAATTATTATTAAATAATACTTTACCCACTTTAATATGTTTATTATTTAATTATACTCATTAATTTATGCAAAACAAAAATGAATTCTTTTTAATAATTATAAATTATTATTAACTCATTTAATGTCCTTTAAGCAATTACTTAATAGTAATATAGAATACTATTATCTATTTCATAATATATTATGAATTATATCATAATTTAAAAAATGATATATAATGTCACATCACATCACCACTTTTATATTACACAGTTCATTTACCAGAAAGGTTGTTTTCTCAATCGTTGAATCGTTTTAGAAAGTTAAACTAGCAATATTATAAGATCATTCATATATACGAAGGAAGAGGTGACAGGGAGGTCAATTTTTTCATACAAGGTTTCATTCATAAGAGATTTATCTGTGATCTATCCAATCACCGCAAGTTTTACGCAGTCATCTAAAAATTTATAAAATAAGTATAAATAATATGCTGTAATTATACAAGCCTATCAAAACAATATGAATAATTGAACCCCTTTTCGTGTCGTAATCCTATAAAAAAATCGACGCCAACGCGATATTTGGATTAGGTCTTGGATGAATAATAGCCATACATATTACATGCGTGCACAAGGGACTTGGGTCCCATTTTAATCCTTATAACCCTTAAACTATCTCATTTTGGTTGGCATTTAAGCCTTTAGCTTCAAATATTAGGCTTCTCTTCCAATAACCTGTAACCCAATTTTGCAAGCGACGACGGACAACGCTCATTCTCGCTTCTTGTAATTAAAAAAAAAAAAAGAGGTCTTTGAAAATTAAACCTTACAAGTGGACGAATAGTGAAATGTTAATTTAAGGCTAGTGTTATGTTATTGTTATAATAATCACATTCACATCCATCTGATTAAATTACTTGCACGTTTAATGTCTGGTTGTCACTAATCAAAATCCTAAAATCTATCTTTAAGACTTGACTTATTCCACCATAATTAGGAAAACGGGACCAACTGTTCTGGTTTATAGTATTGGAGGTCAAGTCAATGCTTTCTCTGGATTGGCTTAATTTCTTCTCATTTTATCATTTACATGGCTTTTCTCCACGAAATAAACCCATTTTTCAAATTTAATTAATGTGATATTCCAAATACATACTGCCACCCAATTTTCTACTATGGCAAAGCGTCCTTTCATAAGATGTAGAGAGACAGACGTTAACTTAACCCCTTGTGGCTATAGAAATAACTCTCTCTCTCTCTCTCTTAATCCCTCCACATGTGTTATATTAAATGCCACTAACGTCACGTTGTTCAAAAATCCAAAACCAAGTAAACGATAGGACTTTTACTTGGTTGCATTTGAATAAATTTGATTAAACATGTTATACATGCATGCACAGATTAACTTATACAATGTCCCATGGAGAGAATATACGGCACTAGATTCGATGATTTTTTCTATTATGAGATTATATATATCTTCAAGTAGCTGAGAGATTAGAAGAAACTTACTAGAAAGAGAAGGCGACTTTTTCCGAGAGATAAGCACAAGAGGGAGAAGTAAACAATTTTCCAAGTAAATGGGTGGGTTCTGCTGACGAATGACGATTATATTTATAACCAACTTCTTCGAACTTCAACAGAAAAAGAAACTTAACGTTACTCTTTCCCCAACATGCCCCCCTCACAAGAAACGTGCTTGACAATTCACTTTCTCGTATAAAACCCACCTCTCAGTTACCCATTTTTCTTCAGAACTCAACCTTTGTTGAGATTTCCATCATAACCCACTTTTCTCCACCATCTTCATTTAATCGATCACCCTTTTGAGATCTACAAGCATCAGAGCACAACCCACTTCTCTATTCGCCGGTTTTCTCTGTTCAACTCTTACCTTCATTTGGTCTCTGATAGATAGATACAAGTTTCAGTTCACCATGGATCAAAGGCATTCAGGGGAAGGAGAGGGAATCAGCAGCATTCATATACAAGTTCCAGAACTCAAAGTGCTGAGCGGAAAAAGCAGCTCAGGTACCCCCACAATGTTCGAACCTCGTGGCCCTGTCAGCGCTCAAAGTCGTGTGTCTCCAACAGCCTCGCCGATTCGAGCACCAGAGAAGAAGCTGACTCTCTTTGCTCTGAGGCTCGCTGTGCTTGAAAAATCAGCAACAGGGCTAGGAACTCTTGGATTCATTTGGGCCACTGTGGTTCTTCTTGGTGGTTTTGCTATCACCTTGGACAAAACCGATTTCTGGTTCATCACCATCATATTGTTAATCGAAGGGACAAGGATTTTCAGCAGAAGCCACGAGCTTGAGTGGCAGCACCAAGCCACTTGGTCTCTAACTGATGCTGGAATCTATAGTTTCAGGATTCTGAGGTCTAGTTCAAGATCCTTCTTTCAAAGTATAAAGAGCCTTTTTAAGTCAATGAAGAAGAATAAGCAGAACAAGAGAGATATAAAGGAGGAGGTTAATGGGGTAACACCTAAAAAGTGGGACAATCCTAGGGCACCAACTAGGACGTGGACAAGTTCAGATGTTCCGTTTCTGCCATATGCCAATTGGGTTTTTGCTGCGAGGCATATCAGTAAGATTCTTTATTGGCTCCAGCTTCTTTCTGCCTCCGCTTGTGTGGTTCTTTCGCTGATAAAACTTGTCAACCGTAACTATGGAGATGTAGAAAAGGGAGACACTGATAAGAGAAATAGAGCATCTGCTCTGAATATCTTTTATGCATTAGCTCTGGCTGAGGCTTTGCTGTTTCTGATGGAAAAAGCGTACTGGGCATGGAAAGTTAGCTATTGTAAGCTTCTGGAAGAGGTGAACGAGGAGTGTGGATTGGGGCCATCGGGAACGGTGTCAATTAGAAGATTCTTTTACGATTCCTATTCAAGATGTATCAATGGAAGCATATTTGATGGCTTGAAAATGGACATGGTCAGTTTTGCTATGGAACTTCTGTCTTCAGACTCCCCTGATGAGCAGCTCATCGGAGCCAGAATTCTTTTCCAGTTTGCGATTAGTCCTCGGTTTTCTGATGATACACTACAAAAGATTGGGATTTCTGTATCAATAATTGAAAGATTGGTTGAAATGTTGAATTTGACAGACTATGAAGAAGAAGAGATAAGACAGTCAGCTGCGGAAATTTTGTCGAGACTTGCTGGCAAGAGGCAGAATTCTCTCAGAATAGCAGGAATTCCAGGAGCAATGGAATCCATCTCTTCTCTTCTCCACTGTAACAGGAACCATATCCCTGCAGCTGATGAAATTGGTGAGAAGAAACACATGTTTGATCATCCAAAGTATGGGTTTTGGACATTCAACCATCTGGGGCTAAGGATTCTGAAAAAACTTGTTCGTGATCATGATAATTGTGGAAAGATTGGAAATACAAGAGGCCTCTTACCAAAGATCATAGATTTCACACATGTTGAAGAAAGGACATTGAAGAATGAAAATGTTCCTATATCCCAAATAAAGACAGTGAAGAGATCACTACAATTGGTGAAGATGCTGGCTAACACAGCAGGCACCAACGGGAAGCAACTTAGAAAAGAGATCTCTGAGATAGTCTTCACAATCAGCAACATCAGAGATATATTAAGGTATGGAGAGAAACAACCCGAGTTACAGAAACTTGGGATAGAGATTTTAACCAGTCTAGCAGTAGAAGAGGATGCAGCAGAAAGAATTGGAGGTACTGGTGGAGTGCTTAAGGAATTGTTAAATTTATTCTTCGAGCAAATCCCAACAGAAACTCATAAGCGCGTGACAACTGTTGCTGGTGAGGCCTTGGCAATGCTGGTGTTAGACAGCAAAAATAACTGTCATCGTATTTTAAAGTTTAAAGTATTGGAAAGGCTGGTAGAATCGTTGAAAGATCCCTTGCTTCGTGTTAATGGCGCTAGAATACTAAGAAATTTGTGTATCTACAGTGGATCAGAATGGTTCAACCAGCTAAAGAACGTAACAAATGCAGCACCCACTGTAAGTGTTGTTCTTAGTTTGGTCTTCATAACTTTACAATTTCCACCTGTGTCTGTTATAGTTTTAAAATATTTTGATCATCTTTGTCTAATCTTGATCATTCTTGTCAAATTCTCAACCCTGCAGATTCTTCAAGCAATCCTGTTGGAGGAGAACAAGCTGCAAGAAGTGATGGTTGGACTGGCAGCAAATGCTTTCAAGTTCCTGAGTTTTCAAGAATCAAGCATTGCATATGAAAGAGCTGGAACTACAGAGGTTGAAATAGCAAATAAATTGATCCATATTCTCCGGAAACACCAATATCCACCAACCAAGGTACCAAGGATAAGGAGGTTTACGATAGAGTTGGCAATTTGGATGATGAAAGACAAGCCAGAAAACATGACAACCTTCAAGAATTTTGGGATGGAGGAGGTGTTGGAGCGTGTATTGGAGACCACATCAGAGCTTGAAAGCTTCAATGTCTTCTCTGGTACTGTCGGATTGAACAGGCACAATACGACGATTCATTCACTGGTTGAGACAGCATTGAAGCTGATGGAAGAAGACAGGTAAAACAATGGAACACGCTCATTTATTAGTTAGCTCAGTAAGAATTGTACATGTGTGGATAAACTCCTGTTGATTCTGCAATAATGCAGGCTTGGTTGCCTAGGCTGGAAACCTGGCCTTACAAACAATTTGTCATTATTCTGTTTTTTCTTTGGCTAGATCATTATTCTTCTTTCACATATAATTTTAATTCGATTTTGTACTTGAATTAATTTAATGATATTTTTGGTCACTAGTGATTGGTCCGACTGTTCTGCGGCTGCCTTACTCTCTTGAACCAAATCTTTGTATTGTTCATTGGTAAATGCATTAATAATGCCTATAATTTAATGAATTGAAATCCTCAAATAGTTGAATTAATAAGAGTGCAAATTTTAAAATAATAAACATTTAGAATAAGCCACATCCATCTCAATAAAGTCTAAAATAAGCTACACTATTATTAATAAACACAACTTATCAACAATATAACTTACTATACTCTTTATATTTTATATTGATTTTTATGTTTTATATTGATTATTATTTCACTAAAAAAAAAGAGAATTCAGCGTTTTCATTCAAAACTTAGAACAGAGAAACTAAAACGACTTCCAAATAAACAAACATTTTGACAATCTTAAATGAACACATACTGAACTAAATTACAAATGGCTAATAAAAGCTTATTTGTGAAAAGGTGCATCACCTCCCTCCATCACCTGAAAAACTATAAACTTTCACTGTAATACCCCGCACCTATTTTGTTGCACCGGAAGACTGTTAACTTACACATAGAACCTGCACTTTTCTGATATTTTGATTTTGCTTAACATAAATATGTTAAAAAATGAAGTCGGCATATGGTGTAATTTGTTAGATGAAAAGAATCTAAACATACACAAGCAACCTGTTTCTTTGGCCACCAATTTTACAAACCATTCGTTTTCTAGTTACAGAAACAATGTAAAATCAACCATTGATATTTGGGCATCTCAGCTCATCATCTACTATTACTGTTCCGGAAAAAATTGAAATCCCAACGACGCATCAAGCCATCCATAACATGACCTGCCGGATTATTCTTTTGAACCGTTAATGTGGCTTTGGTGTTGTGTGACACGTCAGTGTCAGATGAACTTGGTACACTAGCAAGACTATCACTGCTAACAGAAGAAACACTTGTGTTCAGGGGTGATTCTTTGGCTGATGAAGTTTCTACTGATGTGCCCCCAGATGACATACTTGGCTCAGAGGCCAAGTTTTGAGGATGAGACTCAGCCTTCAAAGGTCCAGACACTTCACCAGAAGTACTCGAAATTGATTCAGCTTTTGATTTGATTGAAGAGGAAGAGGTCTCTATGGGCCTAGAGAGCTCCTTTGAAGAAGCCAGCACACCAACTTCTACAGATGGCTCTGCAGGCACAGTACTAACGCCAGGTGGTGATTGCTCTGCCTGGGGATTTCTTATTTCTATGTCCTTGAGTGACTCAATCACGGCTTCCATGAACATCTGAATAATAATATGAACAAATAAATGACAAAAATTTTTCTTTTAAGAAGAACGTCATCATAGATTCAGATCATTTGAAGAGCCAATTAATTTACTCACTCTTTCTTCCTCCTCTGCACTAGACGGAAAACCTGTCAGGTCATCAAGGGCATATTCTACATATTGATCATCTTCCCATGTGGTTGGAACATGGGGTCCATAGGGATGACCACTCGACAGTTCAAAGCTGATCATGTTGGAAGAAGATGAGGAAAGATCATCGTGTTTCTCACCCTGCAGTGCATCAATATCATGCAGAATTTGATTAGGCTCTAGTTCCCCATCATTTCATGCTACTTAAATCTCCTTCGAGTGTAATTTATTTTCACTGATCTCCCTCAATGTGAAGCCAGATATTGGAAAATTTATTTTCTTGACACTACTAGTTATTGGGCCTTCTGGGTACACCACATGAATTACATGCCAACAAGGTGCATTCAAATATATCACAAATGCATATTCAATGCATGCACACCGTTTGACCCATCTTGCAGTATAAAATAATTGAACAATTCAGAAACGGTACTTTCTAAATTATAACAAACCGAATAAAGATAAAAGAAGGCCATTTGACAAATCTTTTGACAAGATGTCATAAGTTTGGCAGCTAGTTATGGCAATTTCGTCTTATGTCAATAGACTTAGTCTGCAAATACTTTTCGACTATATCTTAAAAATTGCCTTACACTTTAAAAAAATTTGGAAAATTCCTACAATTTTTCACAAATATTAACATGTGAGAAAAGAGGGAATTTCATGTACATCATATCCACACACAGGGAAGGAGGGGGGAGGAAGGGAGAAATTTTTTTCTAGTATACATATTCATCAAACAAGCTAGGTAAAAGAATATACCTCAGGTTCACAATGTTCATCTTTTGATGAAATATCAGAAGGAACCTGCAGGAAGTCATGCAATATTTCTTATGCAAAATAATAGAAAATAAAAAAAAATCAAGCCAATAACAAATTTAAAACAAAATTTAGGTTATGACAATTCAAGCACCCAGATCTTTTCTTGCCATGAATTCATGTAATAAGATCTTCCTGGGACATTGTTGGTACTTGGTCATTACTGAGGAGGATGCCATAACCTCACCTTTTTTTTTTTTTTTTGATTAGCCGGAAAAACGGCAGGCAGCATTCTCTCCTACTGCTTCTACCGTGTGTTTTGAAGACTAATAGCCATATACTTCTACAGCCAATCTCCTAGTTAACATTCAAGCAGACTTTTTCGCAATTCTGGTAAATGTTGGATGGAAATTTTCAAGGGTTTTGGAAAAAATGAGGAAGGCAAGGTTTTATTGAAAACTGAGAAGCTTGTAATTACTTAGTGTTTATAATTGGAGACAAATGCCAGGACTTTCAAACTTATAATTTTCTCCACTGTAACTGTTATGAAATAGAGCTGTCCTATTGGGTTTTTATGGTGGCTTGGCTAATGGTGTTTTCATAGGGGTATTTCATACTGCAAAGCACCAGAAATGGCAGGCTTTGCTCTGCTGAGAGTTGGAAAACTTATACTTTTCTCTTGGCGTTTGGTTCCCTTTTGAGCTCACTTTAAGTTGTCTTATAAGAAGCATCAATCTGTGTTTATCAGTTAACACGTACATACTCGATGCAAGACTATTTCTTTAGAAGCCATTATAAATCTTCCTAGCCCATATGCCTGTATTCTTTTCTAATAACTCAGCAAGAATAAAATAAATACAAACCTCCATCCTACTCATTGGTCTTTTTGAACGGACTTGCTCAATGGCATCTGCCGTACTGCTTGCTGATGGCTCTGCAACTAATGAGGGAATAATTAAGAAATAGAATAGACAGTACCAAATACAGATCCTGGTTGAAATAGAGCAGTAAAAATAATTCAGAGATGCTAGGTATCCAGTCATGCCTTTATGTTCTGATGATGATGACTCATCATATCCTACTTCATGCACAGATCTCCAACCACCCTGAAAGTTATAACAGCCAGTCAATGATGGTGAGATGTATGAGGATGGAACTTCAAGAATGACAATTTAAACAAAGTGTAACCATTGAGATGTAGCGCAGTTAATTTACCTTACCAAAGTAATCATTCAAAGTATCGAAAAATGATCCCCCAGCCTCATCCTCGGGAGGTTGCAAAACATTGTGAAAAAAGATGTTTATCGAATCAAAGTAAAACTGAGGACGTGGAGAATTGTGATCTCCCTCAAATTTAATTATGTTTTTGTCTCCCTACAATGCATAGGCAACAGGTTTAAAATCCGAAAGGCAGAGTGTTAAAAACGAAAGAAAAACAAAATAAGAAGCCAGGAGATGTAAAACATATCCTTTCTAAGAGCCTTCGAACATTTAGAAGATATCAAGACATTCTATGTACCCTGTAGCCTCAAACATACACCAACTGACTAAAGTAAACTAAAGGCTTACTATGACATGAAGACTTGGCCTAAGTAACCAACGCAACAAAACTTCAGTCATGTAAATCACGTTTTGATGGAAAATTACAAGTTTCCTATGGACGTACATACCATATAAGCCTCAAATATACGATCTGAGTGATGAGGACGTATAAAATCATCATCAATGGCATGCCCTAGTAGAGCAGGAACAAAACAACACTTTGCCACCTACAATAGAAAACAAGTTCTTTTATAAAGAGAGAATGTTAATACAAATGAGGAGAATTGAATTTTCTCCTAGGCTAAAACATATATCAGAAAAAGAAAAGAAATAATAAGTGAAAATAAGAGACTTAAACCTGCTATAGAAACTAACAATGGACAAATATCATGGAGAATGTCAAATACACAAGCAAACTCTCAACTGGGGAAATGTTAAATATATACAGTTTTATTAAATTTTCCCCAAACAATTTCCGATATTTTTTGTATTGGGTCCTGAACTTGTTTTCTGCATGAATGTTATGCGTATGAATGCCCACAAAGTGATATATATTCAACAGGTCTGCACAACAGTCGTGCACATTATTTTCCCTTTTTGTTGTCTCTGCATATCTTTGTACGCTTCCTGAACAACTTGCAGACTAAGCTGCAGATTGCTCCCCAGTCAAATTGAGATGCTTATGCATGCTCACAAGCTCCAAACTCTAGAAAGGAGACTATAAAACAATGGACCATCATATCATTTCATCAGGTTAACGCACGTACAAGAGGTCTGCTAAAATTTACATTATCCCAGTCAGTCAACTTCTGTTTATGCTCATGCACAAGTATTGATGAGACACAAATCATTAGTCCATAGCAAGTACACAATCAGATGTACATCTTCCACAGGTTTGGCATGCAAATACTTGAATTAACGACTAAAAGTTTATTTAAATTACAGTTCTACAAAATACAAATACCAGACCCAGCAAATTAGAAGCAAAAAAGGGGGGGGGGGGGGAAGCAACCTGGAGCATCCCCCTCCCTAGAAAAAGTAACACCCTTTAAGTTTCTTTCTTTTATTTTATAGAAAAAGAACTTATTGAAGACAAGAGAAACAATACAGCAATGGGGGAAAAGATATTCTCCCAAAACAAAGGAATATAGATAACAAACTCTTAACTCATTAAAACTTCGCATTATATGGATGAAACTAGGCAATTCAAATGCATATTGGCTAAGCAAGGTCCACTCACCTATGATATAAAAATTAAGTCAAATTATATGAAATTTGGGGAGGGAAAACTGCTGTAATTTATTCGTCAATTGCTAGAGAAGTTTTGCAGAAGTGTCGAGTATTTAAAAAATGACCGACTAAAAAATGTAATTCAAACATAAAATAAAAGACAAAAAGGAAACAAGATGTGTTATTATCATTAAGCTAAAGAATAAAATGTCAGTCGACTAAGCTCAGATAAACATGGAGGATTTTAGCATGATGATTAGTTGAGGAAAACAAAAATGGGGGAATGATAATAATAGCTCGCCAAATTTTTCACCACCAAGCTAATGGATCATACATCTGATTAGACCAAAAAAGTAAAAACTATAAGAGTAACTTCCTTGAAAGGATCACCTTAATGGTGTTCAGGTCCATTATGTCAAATTTTGCCTTCTTTTGGATTGCTCTTCGCATGTATTGAATTGCAAATTTTACCTGTAGGAAGAAAAAAGAACTTAAAATAAAGTTTTCCATGAATTTTTGGCCTGCAATCACAATTACAATTCATTATACATACAAATTACAAATGACTAGTAAAAAAATGAAGAGTCTCTAAAGCAATGGCAATCTAATTTCATGATAGGAACAAAACATGAGACGGCATGAAATCAGTTCTGGCCAGGTTCAGACTAATCACTGTAAAGTATTAAGACACTCAAAGACATCAAACATTAAATACTTGCAACCCCTGTAGTAAAACTTATAACTTCTTTATAACAGATGCTGCATTGCTCCAAAATTAAGTTCCCAAAGAAAGTAATTAAACGAAAGTAACCTCTTCTCTAGAAGTCTCAAGGATTCTAGGTGTGTTATGGAGCTTTCAACAAGTTACCATAAGTCCTAATTTTGTATGAGAGTAACCAAAGGTGGTATACTACCTATCTGCCAATTAAAAAAAAAAAGGGACACCAATTTATGAACTATTTTCAAAATACCCACGAGCAGAAACACAGCTAAGAAAACAAGCTTGTCCCACAGAATACATGAAGCAAGATACTGCAAATTAGAGTATTTCACTATGACCAACTGCACCAAACACTAGCCAAAAAAGTGCAGTTTCAAAGCACCATAACCTTCCATTTACCCCCAAAACATCTAGGATAGAAACAAGAACCCTCCAAATTAAGTAGGCTTAACCAAGGCTTTTCCAGACAGCACCAATCATCTGACTTCACACCCCCCAAGCTACCTCAATGACTGAAAATTTTTAGAAAATAAAAAAGGTACTTTACCACTTATTCATTTCATAATTTCCATTTTCCACCTAAAATACAGCTACCAGCTTACGTCACATTTTCATATAGCTCATTAAACTTACATTTGCTTTTATAAAAATTTTTGTAACCAGATCCATCCAATTCAAAGCAAAATTATGTTACAGTCTGGATAATGAAATTTGATGTCATATAAAAACAAGAAATACACTCACAGTGAACTTTGGTAGACGGACTTTGTATGTATCAACCAGTTCCATCATCAAATCAACCAAATCAGAGAAGGGACTGTCTAAGACCATCCCAGCAATGGAAGGATCCTCAGCTCCATACATAAGGCTTCAAGGAATAACGTTATCATTAATGGTCACAAGAAAGTAAAATACTTTAGTCAAAACAGAAACTTTGTTGTGCTAGGCAACAATGGAGTGTAACTTTTGACTCGGCAAATTAAACAATTAATGGGTAGTACTAGTAAACTTACAACAGAAAGAATGTTTACTCAACTAAGGTATGAACCACTCATAAATCTATAAATGACTAAATGATCTTTCAAATCTCATATCCTTCATCCCCAGGTTAAGGTCTACTATTTCAGACAATTATTATAATTCACGAACATTACAGGTAGATAAATCTCCTCTCAAGCCATAACAGCAACCATCTAAGAGTCTGTAATTCCACCATAATTATTCCCTATGAACCACATTACAATCCTCAGCTATAAGAGGACCCCAAGGGAAACTATGGGGTTCATTTGACAAATGTCAAATTTTGAGTACCATTTAACAACATGAAGCAACTAATTATGGAGCACATTACAATCCTCAGCTAGAACTTAATTTATAACTAGCAAACTTTTCTCTAGCCTTGTTCAAAATATAAGCTCAAGGAAGTCAGCAAGTGAATGAAGAAAACCTAGTCACAGCACCCATGGAGCGGCCCCATAAACCAATCAAGGAGACATTTCCATCAGCCCGCAGATAGTCAACCACTGCCCTCAGATCGTCCTTCTGAAAACAGACAAGAATGTTAGGTAACTGTTTTGAAGAATGGCAGCAAAGCAAGTACTGAAGAAGATTCTGTAGAAATACCTAGAATATTAGTTACTAGTCTGAGCAGTATCTTTTGTCAACTGTTCATTATTATGTGGTTGTTAGGTGGGGGTTAGATAGATAATTACTGTAGGTTACTATTCTTTTTACCCTAATTACCTTGTGTGTATATATATTCAGTATTACTGTACAGGAAAAGATAAGAAAAATAAAAAATATTCTGTTCAAGAATTCGATTTGCTCTGCTTACATGGTATAAAAGCGTCAATTAGAATCTAGGAGAAATCGCTTCAAACAAAAGGCACAGATAGATTCAACACATGGGGAAGACGAGTCGAGTATGGAGGAAGGCCAGTCTCTGAACGCGACTCGGTCTGGAGTGTTGAACCCAACAGACATGTCCTCCTTTGTCGTTGCCATCGATAAGCTCACAGGAAAAAATTAGAGAGAGTGGCCACAGTCTATCAGGCTAGTGATTGAAGGCAGGGGTAAAGTTGGGTATCTCACTGGTGAAGTTCAAGCTCCCTCTGCTAGTGATGTTGTCAGTTTTCAGAGGTGAAAGGCAGAAAATTCACTGGTAATGTCTTGGCTCACAAACTCGATGGTTCCTTCTATTAAACAAACTTTTCTGTTCTTGGGTACTGCAAAGGAAATATGGGATGCCTGCAGAGATGCTTACTCAGATGGAAAAAATGCTGCTCAAGTCTTTGAGATCAAAACACGACTCTGACAAACAAAACAAGGTGATAGGGAAGTAAATGTGTATTATGTTGAGATGCTATCACTTTGGCAAGAATTAGACTCTTATAGTGATGAAGAATGGAAGTGTGCTAATGATTGTTCGTTATTCAAAAAATGAATTGAAAAGAAAAGAGTTTTTAAGTTTCTTGCAGGATTGAACAAAAATTTGGATGATGTTAGAAGCAGAATACTTGCAAGAAGCCCTCTTCCACCTATAAGAGAAGCATTTGCTGAAGTGAGACGTGAGGAAGCTTGAACAAAGGTCATGATGAAGGAAGAGAAAAGTTCTGTACCTGAAATTTCAGCCTTAGTGGTTAAAAATACTGGTGCTGAAAATTCAGGAAAGATTCAAAAAAATCATTCTTGGTGTGATCACCGTAGGAGAACAAGCCATTCTAAAGATACATGTTGGGACTTGCATAGAAAGCCAGCTGATTGGAAACCTAAAAGGAACTCTAGGGCTAGAGGATATCATCTTACTACTAAACAGCAGTCTGATAAAAATTCAGGAGTACAAAATAGGTGCTGCAACCAATAATGATCAACTAAGCAAAATCCTGGAAATGCTATTTGCTATGCAATCCTTTGGTCAGTCACAAAGGCATACTCCTGTTGCTCAAAAGGGTAAAATATTACATGCTCTAAAATCCTGAAAACCCTGTACCCTATGGATCATTGATTTTGGGGCATATGACAGAATCAAAAGACCACTTCATTTCCTATACACCTTGTGATAATGATCTGAGAGTCAAAATTGCTGATGGAACTTACTTACCAGTTGCTGGTAAAGCCTATGTTCGAATCTCAGATTCAATAATCCTCAAAAATGTTTTTCATATTCCTGAACTTGCTTGTAATTTAATCTCTGTCAATCAAATTACCAAGGACTCTAAGTACTTGGATAATTTTCTCTTCTCATTGTGTGTTTCAGGACCTATTATTGGGGATGATGATTGGTAGTGCTAAGGAATATGATGGGCTCTACTACATTGAAAGTACGAAAGTAGGGAACTCAAGCTCTAGTATCACTTATAATTCTGTTTTGACTTCTAAGACTAGTGATCTAATGTTATGACACTTACGCTTAGGACATCCAAACATCAAATATGTATGTCAAATGTTTCCAAATTTATGCATGAATAAAATTCCTGCTGCTTTTCATTGTGAGAGTTGTGAACTTGCCAAACATCATCGCAGTCCATATCCCAAATATGTGTATAAACCATCACATCCATTTGCTGTTATACGATGTATGGGGTCCCTCAAGGATACCCAATTTAACTCATACTAAATGGTTTGTCTCTTTCATTGATGATTATACGCACTTGAGTTGGGTCTATCTATTAAAGATAAGTCTGAGGTTCCCTCTGTATTCATCCAATTTCATACCATGGTCAAAACTCAGCTTGTCACAAACATTCAAATTCTTCATACTGATAATGGCACTGTGTACTTTAATCAAACTCTAAAAAATTTCTTGAATTCTCAAGGTATTGTGCATCAAAGTTCTTGTAGTAATACACCCCAACAAAATGATGTGGCTGAGAGAAAAAATAGACATATCTTAGAGGTAGCTCGAGCTTTAATGTTTGCATCTAAGGTACCAAAAAAATTATTGGGGAGATGCTGTACTTACTACCACTTATCTTATAAATAGAATGCCAAGTCGAGTAATTTCTTTTGCCACACCTCTTCAAAAGTTTCAAGACTTTTACCCTTTCAATCATTTACACTATGATCTTCCTCTTAAAGTGTTTGGTTGTACTGCATTTGTACATGTTCATTCAAATCAAAGGGGGAAGTTTGATCCTCGTGCTATCAAGAGCATATTCTTAGGGCATCCTTATGGAAAAAAGAGGTACAAATGTTATGACCCTATCTCTAGAAAAACTTTCATCAGTATGGATTTCACTTTTCTTGAAAGCTCACCCTTCTTTTCCAAGCCTTCCATTCAAGGGGAGCAATCAAGTGACTTGCAAACTTGGAAAATAAATGACCCATCTCATACACCTATTCCTGATAATCCTAGTTTGTCATTTGTTCCATCTCATACACCTATCCTTGATGATCTTGACCCTTCATGTCCTCCTATAGTGCCATAAACAGAGGAAAACTTAATAGACAAGGGGAGAAACAGAAAAGCAAGATGATAAAGAGATCTTGGTTTACTCATGAAGGAAAAGAGTAGAGCCTAAGCAAGTTATGCCAGAAGCACTGCATGAATCAGAACCAGTAATAGATCCTGAATCTCCTTCTAGTTGTCCTGAACAGGTAATTGGTGATTCCACAGATACATATGCTGACTTAGATCTTCCCATTGCTTTAAGAAAACCTGTTCGTTCTTGTACTCTTCATCCTATTAAAAATTTGTTTCCTATAAAGCATGTACTCCTATATATCATGCCATTGTGACTAACCTGGATAGGATAGAGGTACCAAACAATATCCAGGAAGCTTAGAAGATCCTAATTGGAAAGCAGCAGTTATAGAGGATGTGAGGGCTTTGAAAAAGAACAACACTTGGGAAGTGGTGGATTTACCACTAGGAAAACATCCTGTAGGCTTAAAATGGGTGTTCACGGTGAAATTCAAAGAAGATGGGACAATTAAGCAATACAAAGCTCGTCTTGCTGCTAAGCGATTTACACAAACCTATGGTGTGGACTTCATCAAGACCTTTGCACCTATAGCAAAATTAAACACTATCCGTGTGCTTCTATCAATTGCATCAAATCTTGACTAGCCCTTGTAGCAATTTGACATTAAGAATGCTTTTCTGAATGGTGATTTGACAGAACAGGTGTATATGATGCTTCCACCAGGATTCAAAGGGAATGATAATCGTGTCTGTAGACTTAAAAAATCTTTGTATGGCTTGAAGCAGTCTCCAAGAGCTTGGTTCAATAGATTCACAAGAGTTTTAAAGAGAGAGGGAAACAAACAGAGTCACTTTGATCATACGATGTTCATAAGGTATAATGGAGAAAAAAGAACTATTCTCATTGTGTATGTTGATAACATTATTCTTACGAAATTGAGAGGTTGAAGAGAACTTTGGCCACTGAGTTTGAAGTCAAGAATTTAGGGCGAATGAGATATTTCTTGGAAATGGAGGTTGCTAGATCTAAAACCGGAATTAGTGTGTCTCAAAGGAAATATACTCTTGATCTATTGGCAGAAACAGGAATGCTAGGGTGTAAACCCTGTGATACCCCTATAGAGCCGCGAAGTAAACTCAGTGATGCAGGGAAGTTAGATGATAAGGAGAGCTATCAGAGATTAATGGGAAAACTAATATATTTATCCCACACAAGGCTAGATATTGTTTTCGCAGTTAGTGCAATAAGTCAACACATGCATTCACCAAAGGAAGTTCACCTTGAAGCAACTTATCGAATTCTCAGGTATCTCAAAGGATCACCAGGGAAAGGTCTATTGTTTAAGAAAGGAAGTCAACCTCAAATAGAGGCGTTCACAGATGCTGATTGGGTTGGTTCAATTGAAGATACAAGGTCAACTAGTGGATATTGTACATTTGTGTGGGGAAATTTGGTGAGTTGGAGGAGTAAAAAGCATAATGTTGTTGCCATAAGTAGTGCTGAAGCGGAGTTTCGAGCATTAGCTCATGGAATATATGAAGGATTATGGCTAAAAAGATTGTTGATGGAACTACGTATTGATAATCAATCTCCAATCATTTTGTATTGTGATAATAAACCTGCAATCAATATTTCTCTTAATCTAGCACAGCATGACTGAACCAAGCATGTGGAGGCGGATAGGTACTTTATTAAAGAGAAAGTACAAGAAGGAATCATTTGCATGAATTATGTTCCAACTAGTGAACAAACAGCTGATATCCTCACTAAAGGTCTTCCTCACCACACATTCAAAGGGCTTATTGGCAAGTTGGACATGATTGACATCTATAATCCAACTTGAGGGGAAGTGTAGAAATATCTAGAATATTAGTTATTAGTCCGAGCTGTCTCTTTTGTCAACTGTTCATTATTATGTGGCTGTTAGGTCAGGGTTAGATAGATAATTACTGTGAGTTACTATTCTTTTTACCCTAATTACCTTATATATATATATATATATTCAGTATTACTGTACAGAAAAAGATAAGAAAAAATATAAATATCCTGTTCAAGAATTCAATTTGCTCTGCTCACAGATTCTTAAGCAGATTGACAGCAGATAATAGCTCTGATTCAGTTGTAACGGAAACAATATAATAAAAAGGAATAGAGATAACTGAAGTGACTAAGGTAAATGACAAGTCTCAAACTTTTAATGACAGATAATAGTATTCAAATATAGATTTTATTTTTATGGATTAAACTTGTAAAAGCCTGCTCTCAGAGCTCAATCTTTAGCCTTTAAAGTTTAAATATAGTTCACTGAAGTATACTATCTCCAACATGCATAGAAGATCACAGATGGCACAAATTCAGGTATGTGAGGAAAAAAAAACTTTGAATATCTATTTAATAATACCCAGTTATCTCCAATAGGTTAAGACAGATAGAAAGGATGTGACTTTATACTCAAGCCTCATATGCCCATTTATCTTTCAATCTCCTATTTAGCCTAAAACCCCAGTGAACAGCCAAATATGATATTTCTTAAATGGCTATAAAGCAACCACTCACTTCATTCCAGCCTAGACTAACATGCTCCCCTCCAGAAAGTCCAGATCCTGAGAAATCCAGAATGAAAACTGTGATATTTGAAGGAAGCAGAATTATAGCAGCTTCACTGCCATCCGCCCTGCATCCACTGTCATCAAAATTGCACAAAGTCAACACAAACATATCAAACCAAGACTATGCAATACTGAACATCCACCAGCCAAAAGCTGCATTCATAGAGATAAGAATTTATTAATCTATGGTTTTCAAGATTTAATATAGAAATATAAGTTTTTGGTTCAGCACCTACCATTTGAAACAAGAGAAATTGGTACATTATATTGAATTCAAGCCAATATTCTTCCATATCAGAAGCTAGCTAACCAAACAAGTATACTTAGGTATCATGTTCATAACTTCTTCATTTATGAGCCATTGCTTAATCATCCATTATATAAGTTTTCAAGCACAAAAAATTGCTACCAAATATACATTTTGTGAGTCAAAATCATTTTAAGCAAAATTCAAATTTTCAAATTAGCGTGATAATATTGACAAAGTAGCTTTAGTATGTGACAACCCAGTAAAACCAATCACATTCATAAATTTAGACCAATAAACTAAAAAACTGAGAAAGAAAGGAATCCAATATCAGAATTTGAAATTGATCTAAGTAGCAATCACTGAGCCCACTTTTTTCCCAGTGCACTTGTATGGCCATATCCATGTTAAGACCATTTCTGGATTTAGCAGACGGAGTGTTTGTCTTTTCTATGGTAAGAAGAACATGGTAATGATCAGAATCTTCAAAGCAATAGAGTCTGACATGTCCACAATATGATTGTAAAGATTAAATAGAAGTGTATTAGGCATCAACTAGCATGCCAACGTAAAATAGTCACCTGTTCCCATGGCAATATATTACACATGGCAGAGGCTTTTCTTGAGGACTGACAATGGGCATGTAATGACTACATTGAAGAACATCACCCCGGCTATTTTTTATCTGCAGAAAATTGAATTTACATGAAAGGCAGATAAAACAGGTTGTCAACTCAAATAGAAAATTAAATAAAAGAATGCTTGATGGAAACTAACAATGACATCTACAAGAACAATGTTCTTTAATGACTTGGTAAGAATTTAGAATATAGGAAAATTTACAAGTATTAAATACACATTCAATAATTTTTGGCCCTCTATTGGCAAAACCACCTAGGCGCTAGGTCCATTGTGCATGTACAGAATAACCTTTTAGCATATTAATATTATAGAAATGTCCTAGGTGAAAGTCAAATCCACTACAAAGTCAACTAAGACCAGACCAATTAATCTCCTTATTGCCAATTGGTCAATTACTATCACTTGCAGAATATATTGCATGGTTAAATTCTTCTCATAAGCCCATTACCGATAAAATATGAGGGAAGGGTAAAATTACAACTGCAATCTTTTATTGCATTCACACAAAGACCAAATGCCAAAATTTTGCTGACATACTCAATTCTATAGTTTGAAGCTTACCTCTACATCCTTCCGTTGATACCATTTTCCCCTCAGCATGAACTCTTGTTCCAATAAATCACTTTTTGGGTCATATTCCGCTCTGCATCCCAATAAATTGTACTCTCAAAACATCATAATAATTTAAAGTGAAGTTTATTTTGAAAAGATTATATGCCTAAGCGAGATTGATAAGGCATATCAATAACACAAGCCAAGTCATATTTTGCCAAAATTGCGGAGACAACCTAGTAGGGTAGCTATCATCAGTGTGTAATAGATATACATATTCTACATCAAGGCCTATATTGCAACATAGCATCTTATCATTTCCTCAAAGGTAGAAGTACTTTCCTAGTTGTCTTGAAAAGCTTCCTTTTAACTCAATGTATTTGATGCAATAACTCCATTTCTTTTCTTTTCCCTTACTAGGAAACACACTTTTTCTCATCTGCCTGAAATTGTTCTAGTTGAATGTAAGAAACAGTATAATTTAACATTTCATCCAAACACTCAATTGTAAACCTAGAATTATCCTAAGAATAATTTGTTAAAAAAATGGTGTAATCAATATTCAAGAGCTGGTTCTCACCAGACTTTATAGATTTTCAGCTCCCACTTATGGAACAAAAGAAGCAATCAGAATTGATAGTATATGAGTATATGTTGATAGTCAGGCTTAAGGTCGGGCTCAAGCCCATTAGTTAGAATGTACTTAGTCCAGCTATACTTAGTTCTATCTGGTATGACTATAAACGCAGTCACCCTAGTCAATGTCCTTGATCAATACAACTCAATTTATTCTTCCAGAACATTGACATGGTATCAGTGCTTGTCATTACTAGCAAGATTCTGATCCAGGACCACTGTTGAATTGAGTGCCTCGTCATGAATCAGATAAGATTGACTTGACTGTGAGAAGCTGAAGCAAAGACAAAGTCATCTGAATCCACAAAGGCTCAAAAGCAATGGTCCGAATTCTTGAGGAGATGGAAATGATGCGAGAGCTATGCAAATGTCCCTATTAGTGCAGCATTGTTGTCACCAAAGATGTTTTGAAACAAGAAGGTGAGCATATGTTGGGAAGAAAAAAACTTCCTACTCTGGAATGGTAAAACAAGACCAACTTCACACATATCTCAAAGGTACCAAAGAGATTCCACCTTGCCAGACTCACAACAATGAAGGACAGGAGATCATCAATCCAGAATTTGTTGCATATGAAAGGCAAGATTCTGCGCTAGTTTCATGGACGCTCCCTTCAGAAAGTCCGTCCATTCTTCCAGACCTGGTTGGCTATGATACTTTTTCCAGTAATGTAGCAGCAGCTTTGCAGGCTGTTTTCTACGAAATCAGCCTCAAAGATTATGCATTCTCGCAATTTACTTACCAATCAACAAAAAGGAGAATGAGCGATGCGTGATTACATTACCAATGTGAAGTCAAATTGCAATCATTTTGCTATTCTAGGTCAAAAGGTTGATGAACAAACTCAAATTTCACATTTGTTGAATGGATGCATGCTAGAATATGAGGCTATCATTGCTGTGATTAATGCCAGTGCTTCTGTCTATGACTTATCTACTCTAACAACAATGCTTTTAGACATAGAAGCTTAGCAGAAAGCATTTATGATTCATACATCAAATCCTGCTAATATGACCACAGCGAATACAACTCAGGTTCATGATTTAACCGATCAGACTGGAGTTCAGTGACCTGGAAGAGGTAAAGTGCAGGTTAGAGGCAGAGGATGAGGTATACATACTTTCACTAACAGGCCTCAATGTCAGATTAGTTATAGCCTTGGGTGCACTGCTCAAAGGTGCTATTATAGATTTGATCATTCGTTTGTAGCCTTTAATTCAAACAAATATAATATTGTCTCTCAACATCATCAGGTATTAATTCTCCAAATTATGAGACAGAATATGTTGATGGTAACAATGGTTCTTATACTTCCTACTGCTCTCATATGGAGTGTGCAGAACATCAAGATGCTATTCCTTTGTCAAATTCAGTTCCTAAATCTGTGAATCCTACAAACGATTTGCCTTCTGCAGCATTGAGTGTGTGTAGGGATGCAGAAGAGAAGGAAGTTACTCAGGCTTTTATTGATGCATGAGGGGTGGTTGGTGATACAGCTTGGTACCTCGACTTTGGTGCATCTCAGCACATTGCCTGAGATGCTACAGATGTTCAGAATGCTTCTCGTGATCAAGGACCAGGGAAGATAGTGGTTGGAAATGGTGCACCTCTACCTATCTCTCATGTTGGGACATCGATCATTTATGCTCAAAATACTACTTTAGGTATGCATAAGGTTCTATATGCACCGCAGATGAAAAAGAATCTACTTTCGTGTCTTGATTCAAAAATGAAAACAAGGTCTTTTTTTTTTTTAATTTCCTAATGAATGTTTTGTGAAGGACATTAAGACCAAGAGGGTTCTTATGCATGGAGTTGAATCTGGTGGTCTGTATAAGCTTGAAGCAACACCAGGTACAAGTGCAGAAGTGTATGCTTCTTCTGTTCAGAGCAGTGAAGACGTCCTAGAGCTGTGGCATAGAAGACTTTGACATCCTAGAGAAGACTCGGTTAAAAAGGTTCTCAATCTGTGCAATGTAAATGTTCCCAATGTTGAACAACAGTCAAAAATGAAGTTTTGTGGAGCGTGTCAGCTTGGGAAAACTCATAAGCTCCCTTTTTCAGAGTCAAATACTGTATATGAAAAGCCTTAGAAATAAATTGAAGCAGATATTTGGGGTCTAGAACTTATATAATTACCATAACCAATTACTGATTTTCAGTTAATTTCAAAAGAAGCAATATGCAGCACAATATTGCTATATCTTCCTAAAAGTGCTTCCTCTGTGCTACCATGTGAGTTACGAATTGCATCACATAAGCATTATCTTTCAAGGAAGATCAAGAAAGGAAAAAATATATCCAATATAAACTTAAGGGAAGAATTATTAGCTCTCAAAAAAGGAATAAAACGGGGGCTATCAAATGGTCCGTGTGATAACTAACAGCAGACTATCCAGAGGAACCTTCAGGTAGCTAAAAAATTGATCTGGAATTGCGAACCTTCAGATAGGTTAAACCAAGTCAATAACATGTGATAGCACGCCCACCAAAATATTAAAATAATTCGGGGTTGTTGATGAAGATGCAAAGGACACCTAGATATTGAATCCACTTGTGTCCTTTGTAGTTATTTCCTTCCACATGAGGGTTTGGATGATCCCAACTAGGCCAATTCCCAACAATTCAGTTGCGCTCACTCAAGCTGGGGCTTTGCAAGCAAAGACTCAATCAAATGTTTGAATTCTATCTTATTGCAACTGAACAATACCAAGCACACGCAAAGACCCATCTGGGATTTAAAAAAAAAAAAAGAACAGATTTTGGCAATAAATTTATTATGGGAAAATAGACGGTGAAGATTTGATACCTGGGCGGCCGAATGATGAAGTTCACAAGTTGTTCCATAGATTCAAACGATCAAGATAATACCTTTCAGCTCTTCCAGACCGTATGTCTTCAACATACATAAATCATATATATATGCGCAAAAATAGAAAAATAAAAGCAGCCAAGGGAAACAAAAGAGATTGGGGATGTTTCTGATGGGTGATGACCGTTTTCTGAAATAGAGAAAGTAACAAAGAAGAGGATGAGGAAACAGAAAGAGAAGAACCGGCTTTTCTGTATGTTTTGTTGCTGCTATGTTTCCCAATTGTGTTTCCTTCTCTTCTTTATTCAAAGCATCAAAATAAAGATGTATGTCTCCTCTTCATCATCCAGGCTGGCTCTTCATACGTGCTAAACTTCCTCCTGGGTAAGGCTGTGCGGGCCCCGTTCACACGTGGCGCCTTCTCATTTCAGCTCTTCTGTTTAATGGGGTCCACTTCTTTTTCTTTTCAAATTGAATCTCTTCCAGATTTGGTCCACTTGCACTTTGAAGTGTGAACCATTTCCATGTCTTTCCCTCTTTATTCCGCGATGTTATGCATTGAGATTATCTTTTCTTTTGCCAAATGTTTTCAGTGAGATTGAATTTTGGCCAAAGAAAAAGAGATGAATACAATACTATTTACTTAAAAATTACATTTTGTTGTATCTTCTGATACAGAAAAAGTTGAATTTTTATCAACAAAATTTTGTATTCTTATGGTTTCATTTAATTTTTATAATTTGAATCAATTAATATAAATTTTAAAGGAAAAATAGCAATCTATTTAACCACTCATTAATTATTAATTAATAATAGTGAAAGTCACTTGATTTTTAACGATAAATCTTGTTATTAATTATTTAAGTCACTTTTTGCACCGTCATCCTTTTTGAAGTAATGTGGTTCTTTATGGCCACTTTGAAGTAACGTTACAATACACAAAATAAAATATAGCAAGAGTCAATTTGAAAACAAAATCCTATGCATTATATCTTATGATAATTGCAAAAAAATAATAATAATTTAATACAAGCTAATTTTAATGGCAAAAAAATACAATCTAATTTTACGTATCTATAATAGTAATATTTTGAAATGTTTATTGACATCACAATACTATAAACATAATTTCTCTGATTTCTAAATTCTTAGATTTAATATGCACACACACATATACATACCTGTAAACTTATTAATATTTGATTTATGGTTGGCAACAATTCATTGTTCAAAGTAATTTAGCTTCAAATAATTAACATAGAGATGATCAAAAGTTAAAAGTTAAATCAACAGTGATCATGCATGATTGAGCTTAACATCATTAATTTTGATGTTATATGTTATAGTGTTAAGTTTTAGCATTTTGACACCATTAATTTTGATGTTTTAACCCCGCTAGATTCAAGTTTTATTTTTTTAATCTCTAAACTTAAGTTTTGAATACATTTTGTTTCAAATTTTTTTGAATACATAGTTTAAAATTTTTATGAGGATTTTATTAAGTTTAATAAATACAAATATGTAAGAGAAAAGACCAACTAACTTAAATCTTCAAATAATTTTTATAACAAATATCATTTTATTTTCTAAAACCCAAATTAATGAGGGAGAGAATTGATAGATTATTAAATTAAAGTTTCTTCATATTAGGATACCCCCACTGATCTCAGGTCCTAGGTCCACCACTGCACACACATATATATATATATATATACTTGTAAACTTATTAATATTTGATTTATGGTTAGCAACAATTCATTATTCAAAGTAATTTAGCTTCAAATAATTAACATAGAGATGATCAAAAGTTAAAATAAATTAATTGCAGATAGATTATCATGGAAATTAAAATGAATTATCATCTATAATTTTCACATTTATATGTTTGAGAGAATCAAATTCATCCTTAGCTAAATGGTAAAACCAGAAAAGAGCAAGCTGTGAGGAGATTGAAATGAGAGGAATATAAAGGACAAGGTTGATAATCATCAAATGTAATATAATATACAAAAATCAATGTCCATAAACTTTCCTCACAACTTGACAATTATGGTGATTGATAGGCGAGTTTTGCCCACCATTGTGAATATATGCTTTGTCACCAACTCATGAGAACGCATTATCACAGCCTCTTTATTTCTGTGTGGGAACATGTCAAATCATCATAAATAATGAGTGTCAAATTTCACAAGGCAATCACTTGGCATGAGAATAAAGTTTTTACTAAGTACTATCAAAAAAACATGGCCTCGCAGTAATCATGCATGATTGAGCTTAACATCATTAATGCTTGGTTTCAATCAATTATCACTAACTTCCACTTTTTATTCCCACGTGTCTGCTTACATGTGTGCTTCCAGCAAAATGTTAACCATGCAATTCAAGAAAGAAATTATTATTAAAGAAATAAGGTTATTTTGATAATATTTATATCAGTATTTTATTGGTCGATAATATGTTTTTTTTTAGTTATAAGGCTTGTTCTAATTTTTGTGAGTCATTATAACCTAGCTCATCATTTTTTTATTTGGAAATTTGTTAGGAGACATGTTTTCAATATCTTAATGTCACCATTATATATATGCACATAATTTTTAGGAAATTTTTATGTACAAGAAAGAATCTGATCAAAATTCACCTCAATAACTTTTCAATAATTATGATCCAGAGATCTATACATCAGACCACCCACTAGTAAGTGAGATAATTTTAAGGTGTCCCTTGAGTCCTTGATGCCCAGAAAAAGTTATTTATACTTGGGAAAAAACTAAATTATCTCATGAATAGTGTCCAGTTTGGTTCAATGGTTATTTGTTCCTGTATTACTGAGAGGGAACGACCAGTTGGTATCAGAGCCTAACGATTTTAGATAGATCTACCATAACTATAGTTGAAGATTAGGAAGAAAATTTAGTTATCATGAGTGAAACCTCAGATCAAGGATCCTCTCTAGAACCTGTTCGTTTATCCTCAGCCTTTTCCCTTGAAAATCTTTCTCCTTCTGTAAAGAGAACTTTAGCCAATAAGATAGATAATCTTGTAGACATTACCCATATTCCAAAAATTTTCTGTATTGATAATACTGAACTTCCTTTATTAAATTCCTATGCTATTTTCTCATAAGATCAAGCTTATGTTAGATCTTTTAGACAGAAAATTCGTCAGATCTTTCATACTCCTAGACTACATATTAAAGAGTATGTTCACAGTTTTTATCTAGAATAGTATGGACTGAAAGCCATTATAGCAGAACAATATATGACTCTGGAGATTCCTCAACCCCTGATTAATTCTTGGAAACAATAAGGATATACTCATCTTCATGCTGGTGCTATCCGATTAGTTCTTACTTTGCATGGTCGAAAAGGCATACCTGCTACTGCCAGTATTGCAGTTCTTGACGCCACCTATATTTCCTACGGGAATGCCATGATTGGTGCACTTCTTACCACTTGCAGCAATGGAAGCATTGTGATGACCATCGCTTCTAATTTCAACATCAAACTTAATGATGAAACTCTTTCCCATCGATTGAAGGTGCAGATTCAAATCCATGGAGCAGAACAAGATCCACGAGCAACTATGGCTACCCTTCATCACCAAATGATCTATCAATTACAAGATCATGCGGTGAACCTTGAGTTTCCTAATTCTACTACAAATGCATTATACATGGTGTCCAACCAATCTGACACCTCGGTAATTCAGATTCCTATGAGAATTCCCAAGGAAGAATTGGATTAGATCATGTCTCTTGAATGGATAAACAACTATGAAAAGAAGTTCCACTCCTCCAAGAAAGATGTCCATACAACAGAAGCTCCTATCTTAGAGAGACTCTCTGATGGAACTATTAAATCAACTTTCAAAAGACCAGAACAAGGACCTTCTTCATTCCAAGGACAGATCCTGACAATTAATCCAGTCTGCAAGTACAAGGAAAAGATTCTGGTGTATTCTATTGATGCTAGAGCCAAACCATGTTTTGTTAAAAAAGTTCATGGTCATTTTGTTTGGGATCATGCACCCAAAAAATGTGACCCCTGATTGTGGTTGTGATGATTGGGATAACTGGACAAGCCCAGAAGAAAATCTCTTTCCCTTAAACAATGACTTGTTACAAAAACCTTCATGCCATCACAGAAAACCAAACCAAGACGATGATATAGATCATGGTCCAAAACAAACCATATGCCGAAAGAAAAAATAGATTGCTTTTATCCAATTAGAACAAATGACTCCTCAAGGTCCAAAGATCATATCCCAGTCAAAAGAAGTTTTGAATTAGCAAATGAAAACTCAGACAGTCAAAACAAAGTCCTTCACAGGATTAATACCAGGCTGGAACAACTCCATGATAAAACATATGGTTTTTCTAGTCATTTGGACTCTCTCGATGAACAGGTAAAAAATCTATATATCAGTTATTCCTCCAAAGCTCAACAGTTTGATAAAGAGCTTCGGGGATATATTGATTCTAGATATACAGATCCACAGTTTATCAAAAAGGAACAAGAATTGAAGCAGATCAAAGAAGAATTGAGAAGAATTAAGGCTGATCTTTCTAAACCCCTACCAACCTACTCTCATGACCCATTTTACCAAACGCTTTTGTACTCACCATCTACTGTTGCCTCTTTACCCTCATTCCACCAACCTTTCCAAATGAACTATCCTATTTTCCAACAAATCAGATAATTCAGAAAAGCTCAGACAACTCAAAAAACCCAACCAATACTATTTCTTATACCCAGGACCTACAGACTACTACCCCCTCTACATCTTACCCCTTATAACAGATACCTCCTACAAAATCTTTACAGATTAAAATTTCTCCATCCTTGCCTAAACAGCCACAACCTTCTCTGTCTTTTTCCAAAGACAAATCTATAGTCATAATTCGACAAATGTCTAAATCTTCTATTGACTACAGTAATTCTGAAGGAGATTACAACTCCGAATCAAAATTATCAGATTCATCTGCTCAGACGTCTCATGCTTCACCCATTCTCATGGTAACTCTAAACCCTCCAACAACAGAACAACAAGAATCTTCAACTCCAATCATTGAAGATCCTATTGACCCAATACATAAAGTAAATATGCATCATCATAAGCCATCTAATGGTCCTTATTTTACTTTTGATGATCTTTCTCATCATAGATGGAGAGAAAAGATGCATGAATTTGGTGCATAGATCAATGTCCAAATGAATGAGCCAGAAACCAATCTTCAGGATGTTTTGAGTAATTTTCTCTCACGAATGACTGGTAACCTTAGAGAATGGTTTACTAGTTTAAGTGAATATCAGAAACTACATATAGCCCAATATGATATTGCAACATTCTTGGGAGTTTTACATCGTGAGTTCATTGGTGATTTTAGTATTATTAATAAAAGAGCTCAACATAAATATTTTGAGATGAAATGTTGTTCTCTTGAACGAGGTGATTTACAAAAACATTTTAAAGGAATGTCTGAAAAGTATTATATGCTGGGATGAGCTAATGATGTCAACCTTCGGCATGTTTTCATTGCCTTTCTTCCTAATGAACTTCAGCCGGAATTACAGAAAGCTGTTAATTATCTTCAAAGAGATATGTCACAAATCACTTTGGGAGAAATCTATCAGTTACCTTTGGCCTCTTTAGATAGACTCTGTGAGCAACAGAAATTCATCAAAAATATTCTTAAAAATAAGGCTCATCTGTACAAAGTCTGTAAGAGACTGGATCTGCAAATTAAATGCAAAGGTAAGAATGCTTGTTCATGTTCTTCAAAGAAGAAGTCTCATTTCTTCAAATTTTCTCACAAGAAAAGACTTATCCAAGAAGATGACGAAAACCTTTTAAGTTTTTCAAACACAGATCTTCAACATCAAAAAAGTCTGACAAGTGTTATATATGTGGTCAGAAAGGACATTTTGCAAAAAAATGTCCACACAAGTCCAAAAGAGATATCAAGATGCTTAGCACAATTCAAAAAAATTACCCTTATCTAATGATGATGATCTTGAATCAATTCTGGAAGAGCAAGATTTCCAGGATGAAAGTACTAGTTTTGTGATCAGTCAAGATGCAAACTCAGATTCCTCCAATGATGGAACAATTCTTAGCATTCTGTCCAATACAGATGGCAGACGTCCTTGTCAACATTCCTGTTCAGCCCACCAGATATGTAATATTAATCTGGTCAACAGTCTTCTATCCTCGATTCCACTTCCCAATGTTAAGATTAAAGTTCTTGCTGACAAATATGACAAGCCTACATAGGCTATTGGTTTTATTGACATAGGAATTCTTCATCCGGCTTCCTTTCAAAAGAAATGAGGATATTAATCCTACTAAAGCCTCTCATCTAGGAATGTCTTCTGAAGATTTATCTCTTGCCCGAGAAGAATGCGCAGGTCTTTTAAAATAAGGATTAATAGAACCAACAAGTTCACCATGGGCATACCAAGCTTTTTATATTGAAAAAGATGTAGAAAAAAGAAGGGGAAAAAGGAGATTTGTTGTTGATTACAAGCCTCTTAATCATTTTTTACAAGATGATAAATTTTCTCTTCTAATGATCAACACACAGGCTATACAAGAAGAATGCCAAGATTTCCTAATACTCAATATCAATGGAAAGTAATGCCATTTGGGCTTAAACCCGCTCCCTCTTTGTTTCAAAAAGCTATGATAAAAATATTTGAACCCATCATTCATTCAGCCTTTCTTTACATAAATGATATCCTTCTGTACTTAGAAATAGAAGAAGCCCATAAAGCCTTGTTAGCCCAATTTCAACAAATTGCCCAAAAATACGGAATCATGCTTTCCACCACCAAAAGTCAAATAGGATTAGCCCAAATCCAATTCTTAGGTATTTCCTTTTCTGAAGGCCACCTCCAACCTGGCCCGCACATTGCTCAACAATTGTTAGATTTTCCTGACAATAATTTAACCACCAAACGGATTCAAAGATTATTGGGTGTCATTAATTATATCTGAGATTTCATTCTTCATGTCACAAAGTATACCAGCCAATTGTCAAAACTTTTGAAAAAGAACCCTCCATTATGGTCTGACAAATAGACAAAAGCAGTAAAAAAGTTGAAACTTATTGCACAACATCCACCACCTTTAAAGATTCCCGATAAAGGAAATCTTATCCTCTAGATAGATGCTAGTGAAGACTTTAGGGGAGCTATTCTTATCGAAGAAGACAATGGGAAAAGATATTATTGTGCACATGCTAGTGGTCAATTCAAAGAAGCAGAAAAGCATTATCATGCTATCTACAAGGAAATCCTCACAGTCAAAAGAGGAATTGAAAAATTCAGCTTTTATCTCAGCTTCAATCAATTCACTGTTGAAATGGATAATACGTCTTTCCCAACCAATGTGGACCAGAAAAAGAAAATACTTCCAGAAAAACAATTACTTCACTGGAAAGATTGGTTTTCTTGCTATAAATTTACGGTGAAGCACATCAAAGGAAAGCACAATGTGCTAGCAGATTTATCTTTACAATCAAAGCACAATCTCAGATTTAAGACCCATTTTGAAAAACACTCATATAGCCACTCTCAAAAAACCCTCCCCTTTCTTTATCTTTACAATCTCAGGCATGCCTAAACACCATCCCAACCATCACTCTCATCTAAGTTGCCAGCTTGTTTTTCCCCTAACACAGTACCTAGCTAAAGATGAAGATCCTCTTCAATATCTTTGAGTCACAATACCCTAATGATATAGACCCTCAATTTCTGCAAAACTTTCACTCACAGACACCTGCACAACCTGCTCCTTCTGAAGACTTTGACATTGACACAGAATTGAACAAGATACAAAGAAAAGCTGCAAAGAAAAAGAAACTTGAGGGAGACAAAAAATAAATCAAGCAGTCACGAGCCTATATGTAAAAACTTTTAGATTTTGTCTTTTATGCCGATAGTCTAAGTGTGCTGTCTTCATGTAAAAAGTCAGATTACCAACACTACTTTAAGTCATATAATGTAAAGCTAGACTGACAAAGTTAATAAGACCTGTCTGCCATGTGTTCACTTTTATTGTTCATTTGTAATAATTGTGAGGATGGTGAGTGATGCTCCGAAATGATAAGAGGAGCCTAGTCTGTAAAATGAAGGCAAGTCAGAAATATCCAAAAAGCCTTCCCTTGTGAAATACAATAATGAATTTCTAAAACCTCTCTTTTCTATCCTAAAATACTAACTATAGTTATGTCTTAACTTTGTCTATCCAGATTCAAGTATGCTTTACACTTGCCTCACATGAGAAACCTGTATACCAGAAAGAATCTGATCAAAATCCACCTCAGTAACTTTTCAGTAATCATGATCCAGAGATCTATGCATCAGACCACCCACTAGTAAGTGAGATAATCCTATGGTGTCCCTTGAGTGCTTGATGCCCAGTAGAGGCTGTTTATACTCGAGAGAAAGCTGGATTATCTCATGAATAGTATCCAGTCTGGTTCCATAGTTATATGTTCATGTATTACTGAGAGGAAACAACCAGTTACTCAGATATTGAAAATAATATATTTCCCAAAAACTACCACAATTTACCCTAATTCCAAAAAAGTACCAAGGTTTATAACTGGAATTAAAATTAGAAGGTAAAAGACAAAAAATGTCCTTCCTATGTAAATTACTCATTTGCAAGTGATAATAATATATTTACAAGTGACACAAGCTCATTTGATATCAGTTGCAAATGAGTATATTTCATTTACAGATATATTATTATCATTTGCAAATTGGTCATTTACATAGGAAGGGTATTTTCATCTTTTACTTTTTAATTTTAATTCTAATTACAAATCTGGGTATTTTTTTAGAATTAGGGCTAATTGGGGTACCTTTTTGAAAATATCTTATTTTCTTAGTATTTATTTAAAAAATTTTCTATAATTTACTAATAATTAAGTTCTGAAAACTTTTTTTATAACAAGAAATACAATGGGGATGAAACTCCCATGCACAAAATTATAACACATGAAATGATTTTGGCATATGGTCCCATTTGGCCTTTCCTCCAATTTTACTATTATTTTGATATCCATATATTTGTTTTTCTTTTAACAAAAGAAGACGATATAGTAAGTTGGTAGAAATAAACACCAAATGCTTGGTGTAATTGGTAAAGCATTATACTCTCTTAATCAGAATTGGAGATGATAGAATATATTTGTATTCATTTTCCAAAAAAATTTAATCATGTTTACAAGACAAATCATTCAAATTGGGTTTTAATTTAATATTTTAGTTTGAAAACTTGTTTCAGAACATAATGTAACAAAAATATTTCAAGTGTAGGGGAAAAAAAAGAATGAAACGGATTTTAATATCCTTGTTAACTTTGAGGTTTCTTAAGAATGAAACGGATTTTGAGGTTGTTTCTCCTAAAAAAGGGAAAGAAAAAAAAAGTTTGTGAACAGATTTTAAACTCACCAAATCCCTCAACAACCCTAAAAGAAATGGGGATATGTTGCGCCATCTACTTGCAATAAATTGACTTCTTACTTTTTACTACTTTCTCCTATTTTTTTATTAGTTATATTTTAAAAATTTTGTATGGTTCTAAATATAAGTAACATTTTATGAGTTTTTGGAGTATTAATTTTATGTTTTCAAAATGTTCTTATTTAATTACGAGAGAAAATATGAATTGTTTGAATTTGTAGTATTTATTAGAGGGTAAAGATGAAAAACACATTAATTTTAAGATAATTTTAATTATGTAACAAATTTTTTTTAGTCTTAATGAGTTAGTTAAAAATGACTTACATTAAGAGATAAGAGATTGAGGGAGTAGTAATTAGCCTACCCTATCAGACCAATTCAATTCTTAAAGTAAACAAGAAAAGAAGCTATCTACGACCATTGCTTAGAATTTGTTGCTGATATTAAGAGAAAGAGTGCCAACTACTCTCAAGTAACTCCAAAAGAAGGGAAGCTTCAATTTCACACTTGGCAATAGAAAATGCCGCTCAGAGAGCATAATTAATTAATTAAAATTATTGATATTAGAAATCGGATTTATGTATAGGAAATTAGTGACTCATGTCTCGAGCCCAAATAACTCAATCCAAAATTGCGAGACTGGCCTTTTTACGCTTCAAAGATCAACTGTTCAAACCGAAAAAAGAAAAAAAAAACACAAATCCACTTTCTTCCCCCCACTATATATAATATATTGCCTCAAGCTGAATATAAATAACCTTTAACTAATTTATTTAAACCAAAATTTGTTATAATATTAAAATAGTCTTAAAATTAATATGTGTTTTATTTTCATCTCTAATAAATATTATAAATTTAAATAATTTATTATTATTTTACTTATAAATAAAAATATTTAAAAATAAAATAATTAAAGCTTTAAAAATTTGTGAAAGATAATTTATATTTTAAATTATAAAAAATTTTAAAATATGACTAAGAAAAAGATAGAAAAGAGTGAAGTTGACTGGCTTGAACGGGTAGGACTTCTCTTCTTTTTTTTGGGTGGGGGGTGGGTGTTGTTTGGTTTTCAGATCTAAGGTGAACCATCAGATTAGGGATTAAAATTTGAGAGGGGCGTACATGAATTATGAAATGTATGTGAGGCACACAAGACTTCTCAGTTAGTGGTCCCCATAAGAAAATGTATATAAAGCATGGGTAGTGTCCACTTTCCAGCAGGTTTGTTTTGTCGGAGCACGTAACCCTGTCGCATTCTCTGTTTTATTATGTATTATTTTTCTATTGATATAAAATATAGGTAATGTTTAGATAATATATAATGTATTAATAATTTATTTTCATTTGATCTTTGGTTTTAATTAAGAAGTGAGAAATAAATTTAATGGACTCAATAAGACAATAATAAAGATAATTATAATTTTTTTGATAAATTTAATAAGTTAATTAATTTTTTCTAAAAAGAGTTAATTAATTTTTAACTCTTTTTTTTTTGTACTTGTAAAGTTTAAAAAACATAACTTATTTATATTTTCGATGCAAGAAATATGCATATATTTATATTTTGACCCATCCTAATATTTTTGTATTTGCATAATATGAAAAGACACAAACATATATTTGTATATACTACACACTTATCATATTAAATAAAGTATAAAATTTAAAGATTTATCATAATATTTTTTAAATTGTCAATATATAATATTATACATAAAAAATGTATTAAAAATATGATTTTTATATATTCTAATTTTTTTAATAATATTCCTTATCTATAAGAAAATAATCCCCCCCCCCCAAGTAATCTGGGTCCGCCCCTGTCTAAATCTAATGTCACACGAAAAATCAAATTCATATATAGAAATTATAAATGAATATTTTAGTAAAAAATTTTGTAAATTAATAACAACAATAACAATATTAACTTTATCCCATTATGTAAAGTCAGTTATATGGATCATACGACATTAATGAATTCTATCAAATGCTATTTCTTCAGATAAATCATTTCTCAGAAGGTTATTCCTTATAACTTTTTCTAGTATCTTTTTTTGTCTTCCTTTACGCTTTTTGATAGAATTTCAAATCATTTGATCAACTCTCTTTACTAGCTCCTCTTGCCCTCTTCTTTGTACATGCCCAAACCACCTTAAATGACTTTTCATCATTTTTTCTTTGATAGGTGTTATCCCAATTTTCCTTTATATACAGTCATTTCTTGTCTTATCTAATTTTGTATGACCATATATCCATCTTAACATTCTTATTTCTACTGCTCCCATCTTATACTCTTATTATCCTTTTAAAGCCCAACATTCACTATCATATAGCATCAAATATTTATTTTTTCAGTAATAACACTTCCTAAATATTTTTTTTTTCAATAGACCACATATATCTATTGCTGAAAGTAAAAGATGAAGGTCTTTTAGAATATTGAAAACTAATACTAAACCACTTCCAACTAAATTTGCTTAATGTATAAATATTGAGGATCAAACTTTTATCTATTTGTTTAAAATGCAAGAACCTCTACCATTCACATCAAACTTAGTTGGCCACATCCCAAACCAAATTTTATTCGTTGGCAACATTAACAAATAAAAAAACATTAAAAACACAATGTTAAAAAAACATATTAGCCAGATGCATGTTTTAAATATTAAATTATTGACAACAAATATAATGAAAATGGGTAGAAGTCCAATTGAATGTGGTGACAATTGAATTGAGCACGTACCCAATAAGAAAAACACTTACAAACCTATTGGTTAGAAGAGTGGGAGAGAGTAATAATTACATATGACTTTTAAGTAAGTTTGTTTGGTATGAGAAAACTAATACTAAATCACTTCCAACTAAATTTGCTCAATATATAAAGATTGAAAATCAAACTCTTATTCATTTGCTTAAAATGCGAGAACCTCTACCATTCACATCAAACTTAGTTAGCCGTATCCCAAACCAAAATTTATTCGTTGGTAATATTAAAAAATATTAAAAACACAATATCAAAAAAAAATATTAGCCACATGCATGTTTTAAATATTAAATTATTGACAAAAAATATATTGAAAATGGGTAGAGATCCAATTGAATGTGGTGGCAATTGAATTGAGCAGTTACCTGAACACTTACAAACCTATTGATTCAATTATAAGATGCAATGAGAAATAATAGTTACGGATGAGTTTTAAGTAAGTTTATTTTGGGAGTTACGAGAAATAAATTTATTTTTTATATTTAATTAAATATAAATAAATGAAAGGACTAAAATAATCCTAAATAAAAAAAAACTAGCCTACTTTCTTCTTTTGTCTCGCTTACCAACAGTGCTGGAGGGTCTTACCATCGGCGGCACCTCACCTCCCACCATAACCAACGGTGGCTCCTTTCCTTTCTTCTATAAACACAACACAATCGAAATTGAAAATAAAGATTGAGAGAAAGAACATAGATGAAGAGATCGAGAGAGAGAACAAAGACGAGGATGAAGATGAGGAGGTTGAGAGAGAGAATAGAGATGAAGGATGAAGGGATCGAGATCTGAAAGTTGGCCAGCAATTTCTCCCTCCATCATCATAGTGGCTCGCTTTCGTCGGGAAAGGGTTTCAGATCGATGAGGAAAGGACAAAGGAGGAACTCGAAGAAGTAAGAATGAGGAAGGAATGAAGAAGAAGGAACAAACAAATAGATGAAGAAGAAGGAATAGATGAGAGAAGAAGAAGAAGGTTTGAGATTTGATTTACGGTTGAACGAAGAAGAAGAATGTTCGAATCTAATTTTTTTTTAATTGTGAGGGGTATAATAATCATTTAAACTTCCTTCACCTCACTATAAGGGGCTTCACACAGATTTTTAGAGATGTTCACTTTCACCTTAATTTAGACCATTCAGATCACTTAATGTGAGACCTATTACTTAACTGAAACATAATCCAACATCAAGTGATGTAATTAAATTACCTTCACCTGACTCCCTTGTGAGCTAACCAAACCAGCTATTTGACCTTGCATGTTAGCTAATCCCACATCTATAATTAGTCTCTCTTTTTTTTGCCTGTCCTTTTCTTCCAACAAGGTAGCGATAGTGTTAAATTAAATATAATAAGTGTAACACTGACGGCAAGTTCCTATTTGTTTTGCTTAATTAATTGAAAGTCAATGTATTTAGGACAAAAATATTACTCTCCATCTGCAGTTTGATAAGTCAAACTTTAGATTAATTTTTCCCCCCTTCAAATGTATTATTCCTTGGACCTTTTGCAATGATTTTCTTATGCTGCTACTGTACTCTAGACTGTCTTAAAAATCGTACAATTTGCTGAAAATAACTACATTCAGTCCACTACTACACAGGCCAAAAACAGGTCTGTTTTACTAGTATAATATTAGAAATATATTCTGTGTGTTGCCTATTTAAAGTGAGTCTATTTATTTATGACTAATAATAATGTGACTTTTAAAAATTTTATTATATATATTTTGATTCTTAACAAATACTACTATAACTTATAAGATAGTAATACGTATTATATTATCAAAGAATAAACATGAACGATGAATCCAATTAACTGAGTCGTTTAATACATGATTAATGATTGCTTAAGTAAATGTGAGCCACATCACCAATGAAATAGCAAGATCAGAGACAGCTTCTTTTTCAAAGAATCTGCTTCTCAAATAGCCTTATGAACTTTACCAGTGTGACAGTACGACTAAGATATCCTTAATATTGAGACAATTAAAGGCACTTTTTTACCAGAACGAGTTTTTTGGACTTGATGTTTTGAGATCTGGACAAGCTGTCAAAGAAACTGTCACTAAGCATGAATTTATTTTTAATTTTTAAGGAATGTTTGTCACGCAATGGGAGGTAAAGAAAAAGAAGTTAAAAGAACCTTATCTATTTATCTATATATATATATATATATATATTATGAACCCAGGCTTCTCTTGGCAGCCATTAAAGGAGCAAAAGCTATTTTCATCCACCCATAGCGCATCCCTATCTGTTTTGGAGAAGCTAAGAGATCATCCTACTTCACCCCACTCTCTCTTATTGTTATTAGTCTTCCCCACCTCACCACTCTCTCTCTCTCTGTCTCAGTGTCCCTGACACACTCGGACACAAATTCCACTGGAAAAAGCTCCAGTCTTGGTCGTTTCTTCAGGTGATTTCTTTCTGCCATTTTCTATTCAAAGCTGCTTTCTCTTGCGACGAATCGTTTAAGAGCATTTCTCTTTTGGTTCTGGGTTTTGCTTGCTTCTTGAACCTTGCTACGGTTTAAAGACTTCGTGATACTTAACAGAGTCTCATTGTGAGTAAGCGTGTGTTTTATATAATATAAATTCTTGCCATAACCATTTCCGTATCTTCAGTCATAAGGGGATTTTCAAATTGAAGAGAACGTTTGCTGTTGAGTATGACCTCAGATTAACATTATGTTCTAGATCATAATGATACTTTAGACCATCATGCTATATGATTTATGTGCCTGATTCTAGTTACCGTATAGTGTACAGTAAGAAGCAAACATGGCGCAGATTTTGGCTCCGTCTACCCAATGGCAGATAAAAGTCACTAAAAGCTCTCACAATGCAAGCCCCATTACATCAAACATGTGGAGTTCTTTCCTGTTGAGACATGATAAGAAAGGTGCACCTACCAGCTCAGCAAAATTCAGAGCTCTGACGATCAAATCTGAAAGTGGTGTCGTCAACAGGCTTGAGAAGCTACTTAATTTGGACATCTCTCCTTATACCGATAAGATAATTGCTGAGTACATTTGGTATTTATACCACTCTGTCTTCTCTTTTTCTTTCTCTCCCGTTCCTGCTCTCTCATGCAAGTATGCATGGATTTAAATCTTAAGGATAGCTGTATTAGTCATAAAACCTTATCACAGGGTTCAATCATGATTTAATATTTTCTTTATCCTGGTCCTAAATGAATATACCTATGTATATTATTTTAAAATAGGGTTGGAGGGACAGGAATCGATGTGCGCAGCAAATCAAGGGTATGTTATTTCTGATTTATAAACAGGCTTGGAGAAGATGTTATTTGATTCTCTGTTAGAGTCTATTCTATTTTCAAAATTTCAGACAATAGCAAGACCTGTTGAACATCCCGCCGAGCTCCCTAAATGGAACTATGATGGATCTAGCACTGGACAAGCACCAGGTGAAGACAGTGAAGTAATCCTATAGTAAGAAATTTGGAACTTGTACTTCTTTTGATGTTACTATATATTGTTACTGCTTGATTTTATATTTCTGTCTTTGTTTCAGTCCTCAAGCAATTTTTAAAGATCCTTTCCGTGGCGGAAACAATATTTTGGTAAGAGATGTGATTTTTGAAATAGATCTAATGGCATGTTGAATGACACTTAAATATAGATATCATGAAGTTAATTTGTAGTGTATTGCTTTTGCAAAGGTAATTTGTGATTCTTACACACCAGCTGGTGAGCCTATCCCAACAAACAAACGACACAGAGCTGCTGAAATCTTCAATAAACCAAAGGTCGTAGCTGAAGTTCCATGGTACGCATTCTTTATCTCCATTTTAGTATGAGCATACTGATTGATGTCGCCAAAAGTATCCTGATATGTCTACTATTTCTTGTCTAGTGATGATTGCTGATATTTAGACATGAGAGTTATCCTTCTTATCACCTATTAGAATCTTTGATAACTGAACTTTTGGTTTTGAATCATGACCTTGAAACAGAAAACATGGTAATTTCTATGTTGTTTGTTCTTAGGTATGGAATAGAACAAGAGTACACCTTACTTCAAACCAATGTGAAATGGCCTTTGGGTTGGCCGGCTGGAGGTTATCCTGGTCCTCAGGTAATGTGAATTCTTGAATTCACTTGTCAACTTTCATTCGGATGTTACAGAATTCATGACATGGTGAAGAATTTTTTTTCTTAAATGGGTTAATTTAAGTATATTTTCATATATTAGGGTCCGTATTACTGCGCTGCTGGGGCAGATAAGTCTTTTGGGCGTGATATATCAGATGCCCATTACAAGGCTTGCTTATATGCTGGAATTAACATCAGTGGAACCAATGGGGAAGTTATGCCTGGGCAGGTTCTCTTCTCATCATTCCCTTTCTCTTAAAGGATGATGAATCTGTGAACTTTGTTTTTCTCACTATCTCTTTCATTACTATTGCAGTGGGAGTATCAAGTTGGTCCTAGTGTAGGTATTGAAGCTGGTGATCACATCTGGTGTTCAAGGTACATCTTAGAGGTAATTTTCTACATGATTCTGGCTATATATAAATAAACATTTGGAGCATTTAAAAAAGAAATTTTAAACCTTAAAAGATTCAGTCGTCCATTGTGATAGCACAACATATTTCTTCAGAGTTATCTGGTTCAGTATTCTGTCTTACATGAGGCTGTGTCTTGAGTAGTTCTTGCTCATGCTCGCATGCATGTTGAAAAGTGTTAGTTTGTACCATTTTTAGCTTTAGAATAGCAAATTAATGTGCAATATTTGATGTAGCTGGTGCAGTTTATGTCTCATTTTCATCAGAAAACACTTATTCTTTTTAAGCCTTTCCTCTTCTTCCCCAGGTGGGAAAGGCAAATATGGAACAGGTTAAACCCTACACCAAAGCTTTTATTTTTTTCAATATAATTCACAAGTATTTAAAGATCACCAAAGGTGATTCGGTATTCTTTAAAAATAAAAACAGATATATGGGCAGGTAGTGTCTTTGCTTGTCTAAATCAAAATTGTCGATGATTCCATGGGAAGTTTTGTGTTTGTTCTTATTGTCACTTCCCCCAATTTTGTTATTTTGCATAAGTATGTTGAATTTTTTCTTCTTTTCTGACAGAGAATCACTGAACAAGCTGGTGTTGTTCTCTCACTTGATCCAAAACCAATTGAGGTACTGTAATGCATAAATGAAAGTAATTATTCTTCAATGCTAGTTACCTTAAATACTTAAAGTTTTT
Organism: Adenanthera pavonina; assembly: GCA_026686845.1. Lineage (NCBI taxonomy): Eukaryota > Viridiplantae > Streptophyta > Magnoliopsida > Fabales > Fabaceae > Adenanthera > Adenanthera pavonina. Next base: position 7,645,086 of record JAIVEN010000026.1, on the reverse strand, counting down.
TTTTCCCTTTTTTTCCTTGTCAGGGTGACTGGAATGGTGCAGGATGCCACACCAATTTCAGGTTTTTGAGCTTAACTTCCTCTTTAATCTCAATATCACGTGTCTCAGTAGCTTCATAAATTAAGTGTTCAACTGTCATTGACTTTATAGTACCAAGAGCATGAGGGAAGATGGAGGCTTTGAGGCAATAAAGAAGGCAATTTTAAATCTATCGCTTCGCCACCAAGAGCACATAAGCACATATGGAGAAGGGAATGAGAGAAGATTGACAGGAAAGCATGAGACAGCTGACATTAATACATTTTCTTGGGTATGCTTGACACTATCAACACCTTCACTGGTGCAAAGATTAGAAATATGAAGACGCAATAACTCAATCTTGTTTGAAATATTCTCATGAAATAAAATTTGCAGGGAGTGGCTAATCGTGGTTGCTCTATACGTGTGGGTAGAGACACAGAGAAGAAAGGAAAAGGTAGCATTATCAACTAAGCTTTGTGGTCGCTATGCTTAAGTCTTGTTGAACAATATAAAGAAGAAACATAAAGACTCATTATTTTATTTGCAATCAAGCACTCAGATAAGTATACTTAAGTTTAATTAGAAGCTTAAATGACTATTCAGTCACAGAATTTCTCTTCTAGACTAGCTCAATGTGACACTGTCGTGCCTTGTCACTATTGTCCTCTTTTTAATGTTGCAAAGTTACATGCTTTGATCTTTACCAATGAGTATTTTTTCTGTAAATTGTCTGTATAAGTTAGCCCTATAGTTCTTGGTTTACCTTGTCCATTCTCATGCTCGTAGGTTACTTGGAAGATAGGCGTCCAGCTTCGAACATGGACCCATATGTTGTGACCTCATTACTGGCAGAAACTACATTATTGTGGGAACCAACTCTAGAGGCTGAAGCTCTTGCAGCTCAGAAGTTGGCACTGAAGGTCTAATTTGCTGGCTGGTGATATTCTGGGTGGAATCAAGAGTCACTTGGGATTACTTTGTATGGATGGTCGAAAGCTTTTGCGCTTTCATTTTAGACAATTCAGAGTCTAGAAAAGATCATGTCTGGACAGAAGTTAAGAATTGAGGGGCTGCGTTTCTAGTTTATGGGTTTGTCACATGAAACCCCAAATATAGATCAGAAATATCCTTGGTTGTAATGGTTTCTGGATAGATTTTCGTTGATGCTTGTATTCAAGTCTAAGACCTCATCAATATGCAGCCATGTCATTGACCCTTTTCTTTCCGTTGTGATTATTTCTGATGTGGTGCTTATCTTTTTCTATCATATATATTAGGAATGCCTTTTCTTTTAGTTTATGCCATCTCTACCGAGAACTAACTTTTTCTTCAGCTGGTAACAAGCTTAGTATGATAACTAGGAATCTTCAAGTCAATTACAGAATGCAGACTTATGTTTCTTTTTGTTTGATCTAAACTTGACGGTGGAATGATTCCGGAAAAAGCAGTGGCCTGATTATTATAGAAATAAAGAAGATATAACAGGATGTAAAGAGGATTCTTTCCCTCCTTCATGAGGAAGGCTAGATATTCATGGAATGGAATACAAGCCATTTCTTTCTATTGAAGAAAATAGTTTCAGTGGTAACGGCAACGAAGAACCTGTAGCTGGACCACCTTTCTATATTATAATTTCCTGGTAAAATAATACGAAGAATATGGCTTTGCTTATATATGGGTACATCGTAGCTCGATCAGGATCATCAATTTCAGGTCTTCTTGGTGGTTTTGTGCTTCTAACACCATGGCTTCCGGAGGATCCAAATCCGTTGCAAGCATCCTTTTAGTACTAAATTTAGTGCTGTACATGGTTGTTACTGGAATTGCTTCATGGGCAGTAAATCATGGGATTGAACAGTCTCATGAAACAGGTAAGGATGACTCCTTCCATCAAATGAGGCAAATTATTATATCTTTGGCATGTTTTTATCTTAAATCCTGGTATCCAAGATGACATTCAACATGTTTGCGGTTGATTCACTAATATTTAAGATGCTACATGACATTTAAAATATCACAAGCCATTAACATTACAGTTCTTCTCACAAACACCTTGTTTTAGGCTTCATGCAAAGTAAAGGCCAACGTTTTAGTTTAGTTTGAGGGAGACTTAAGGAATAAGCCCTATACTCGTCTCAAAACATCCGTACAAAAAGTATTTCATGTTTGATATATACCAGACCCGTCAAGTAAATAAAGTATTTAATGTTTCAGCATCAGTGTTGCCGACTCCAGCTCGGATATTCCCAATATACTTCCCAATAGGGAATATGGCAACAGGGTTCTTCATAATATTCTGTTTAATAGCTGGGGTTGTGGGCATCACAACCTCCCTCACTGGATTGCACAATGTTTCTCAATGGACTGCCTCAAACTTACATGCAGCAGCCGCATCTTCATTCACAACTTGGGCACTCACTGTACTAGCCATGGGGTGAGTCTGGTTTTGTGATATTGCCTTCTCATTTTCATGCTGTTTCAGTTTCTTCTTTAGTGTACCTTCTTGCCAATGTCTCATGGATATTGCTGTATTATCTGATGCAGATTTGCATGTAAAGAGATTGACCTTGGTTGGACAGACTCAAACTTGGTATGTTGTTGCTTCAGTTCTATCTTAAGCAAAAGGTGAATATCTGTAATAACCAGTCTAACCATTGTTTGGTTCTTGTATTTATTTATTTTTTTTGGTGCGGTTGTTTGCTTTTGCAGCGGACCTTAGAAACAATCACAATAATTGTAACAGCAACACAAATGTTATGCACGGGTGTTATCCACGTAGGAGTTTCAGAAGTTACAAGGACCACATCCTGAGCTTCGCTTTGCTTCCACCAACAACTCCATTTCACGTTCATGCATGTTTATGGACTTTGAATTTTGAGCTTTTCTTGCATTTTTATCTTTGTTCTTATTTCATTTATGGATGAAAATTTGAATTGTTTGCTTTTTTAATTCTTCTTGTCCTTGATTTGATTATGGAATGAGTTATATATCTAATTTGGTATTTGTTATTAAATGGAACCGCAAAACAGAGGCTTGCTCATGTAAAATAACTTGATTATTCCCAGTAGCGTTAACATTTTCCGGCCCCAAAAAGCAATGGGGCATTCCGAGAATCGAACTCGGGACCTCTCGCACCCAAAGCGACAATCATACCACTAGACCAAATGCCCACATGCTTTATTCCTACACATTTTTATTATGCAACACGGTCGAAGGACAAGTAGCACCATATAACACGATTCGATATCTTAAATCGTTAGGAAAACCCAGTCATAAGAAGATCTTGCGAGGAACTCTACCATCGCCAACTCATGAACTAGGTTTTGCTTTCAGATATCAAGCTCTGGATGCATGAACTATAAATAGCTAGTAGGGGTGATGGCCCCAAAAAAAGAAAAAAGAAAAACGCTAGCAGGGGAATTGGCTGTAACATGTTTTTTGCATCTTAATTTTTTTTGTTCATAATAAATCTTTAAAATAAAAGAAGCTATAAAATCAACATGCAAAAAATGTCACACAACTTATTGATAAAATAAACTATATTATTAATTACATGAAGATAAATTGGATAAAAATGAAATTAAAAAAAATGAAATTCAAAATATAATTATATGATCAAAGCAAAATCAAATGAAATTAAAAGATAAACATTTAAAATAACATCATGAAACAAAAGTACAGTTTAAAATTTTTTTTCTTTTAAAACAAGAAGTCTTTCAAGAGATTATCTTGTAAATAACCAACTAAATATTCAATAAATTGAAATAATAAAATCCCCAAGATTTTGGCCAATTACGTGCAACAATTGGTTCTATTGTTTTTTAGAATTCCTTGAGATCAGGATGCCATTTACAAAAAATCTTAAGCACAAAATCAAGGATCATGCATGGAGAGCTACCCTATCATACAATCTTCACATTGATTGGTAATGACAAAAGGATAAGAGTAATGAACTACCCACACCATTGCAGAATTCACCATCTTAACAAAATGGGTTTTATTGTAGTTATGCATGTCATAAAATATTACGAGATAAAATGGTTTTCAATGTACCATAAATTATTTAGGGAGATAATTCAACTTGCAAGATATAGCAAGCAGGAAAGAGTGGGGAAAAATTCACATGGAAAATGTCACAGTTAAACACAGGTAACTGTAAGCTTTAAGTTTTTACAAAATATATTAAAGCACTGTCAACTGCAAAGGAATACTAGAGACGCAAAGAGTATCTTCAGAATGCTTCCCTCTTGTATAATACATAAACCCAATCAAGAAGGTAGTATTTCATTTATTTTAATCAAAACCCATTTGACGGTATGACTAATTGTTCCCCTGCCTCAGCATCCTCATGATGGTGAGGAATAGGTTCAGAATGTCAAGATAAAGAGTGACCGAGGCCCCAATATACTCATCATAAGTAAAGCGCTTGATGAGGTTGTCAGTATCATAGACAATGTACCCACTGAAAATCATGGCACCAATTCCACCATAAATAGCATTTGCTGTTGGTCCAAGAGGGAAGAACATCTACAGACAAAAAGATATTGAGTCTCAGGTCAAACCAAAGCATAAAAATGTGCACAGTGCAGCAGCCTTGAAACTTTCACAAGGTAAAAAAAAAAAAAAAGGACGGACAAAACTTAGGTAAAAGCTTTTTAGGTGTTTAATACTTCTCTGGTCTCATTTATAAGGAAAAAAAATTATTTCATGAGTATCATTAAGAAAAGTAGCTTTAGTTAGTTAAAGTTAATTAATTTGTCTCACATTTTAAATTTTTTCTGAAATTATTTCTACTTAATTTAATACTAATTTAAATTATTCATGTATTTAATTTCTCTCTCACATAACTAATGAAAGGTAATTTTTGAAAAAAAATTTTAATGCACCATTAACTCTTATTTTTTTCTTATATTTAGTACCACAAAGAAAAAATTTCCTTTATAAATAGAACCAAAGGGAGTATAATGTTTTCTTGTAAAATCGTGATAAGTGGATTTTTTTTTGAAAATAGTTAACCATGTGGTATTAAGCTTGAAAAGACATCGAAAAGTTATATTTTCATGAGAAAACTAACTGCATAACATCTTAAAACCTTTAACCTAAGTGCATAAATCCTGGAATTTGTACTTAAGTTGTGTCTAAAATGAATAACTATCATGCAATGCGAAAGAATATCAAACCTGCATCATGCCAGTAAGGAAGAGGGTAAAGAGACAGGCAAACAAGATAGGACCAAGGTAGCTGAAATCCTTGCCCTTCTTTGAAGCCCAGAAGGTATAGCCAGTCAGAGAGGAAACCACAGCCGATGTCAAAATCAATGCTTCAAGGACAACTTTTCCTGCAAGCACTCCACCGAGGTATAATGTCAATATATTCACAGTAACCATGTTGATTACCCACAAACAGGAAAAGGGTAATGTAGAAACAAGTTCGGTATCCAAACAGAAACCGTAAGTTTAGAATATGTCAGTGTGGGATTATTATATCAGGCAGATGAGGAGAATGATACTGACCACTAGTGTGTGCGCAGGTTATTCCAACAGTCAAGCTTATAGACAAAGTGAAAAGTCCAAGAAGGATGTAGTTATGAGGATGCTTTTGCTGGTACTTGAGTAAAGGAAACAAGACTGCAAGAGAATTCAGATTTATTCGTAAGCATACTAGCTCAAATAAAAGAGTATAATTACAGCAATTACCCGACAAAGACTCCAGGAAATGAATTCACCTAAATTCAAGTAATTTAGGTCGATGAATATATGAAGGATATCACAACAGCAAATTTTAAGGGGATAAAATAGAAGAAACATACCATAGCGGAGAAAAAGATATCTTCCGACAATAAGAGATCACTTAATGGTATCCCAAACCAATCTCAAAAGAGAAGCAGCGTCAAGAAATGCCGTCAACACGTCAAATTACAATTAAGGCATACAAATTTAATAGTCTGAGGAAGAATTTAGCATGCGTAAAAACTAACTGAAATAAAAACCCTTATGCTTGTAAATTGCAATATATATGGGAAAAAAAAGGCAGCCAGAAGGCCAAGAACGCGCATAATTGATAATTCGATCGCAGTACAATGTTAAATTCATGGAAGATATGCGCAAATATTAATTTTATCAAAGAGGATTCATCCAAACTTATCACTACACCAGAAAATCTTGGTAGATCAGGAAGAAGATAAGAGGAGATGTAGAAAGGGGGAAAATAGTAGATAAAAAAAAAGGAAAAATGATACAGATTGCTACACAAAAAGCCAGAGAAAAATGAGAAAGGAAAATCGAAATGGACAAATTGTTGGCAGATCAGAAAGAAATCAAGAAGAGACAAGCAAGAAACGAGAAAGCCTGGACAAAATTACAAAAATAGGTGAAAAGCCCATGGAAAATGAAGCAGATCGGTGAGTAAACGTACAGAGAAAGGGGAGGAAGATGACGAAGAGGAGAAGGCCGGGGCTGCCGCGGAGAAGATCGTTGATGGGGGTATAGAAGACGGTGACGAGGGAAACGAGGGTGGTGAGGAGGAGCTGGAAAGAGAGGATGCCATAGACCTTGCGGATGAATCCCCAACGAAGCTGGTTCTCGGCGGGGCTGAGCCCCGGGAATAGAGCCTCCCCTGATTCGAGGTCGTAATCGACCTTGCTGCTCACGCTCGTGTATCCCTGCATCTGCATCTGCATCTGCATCGTTTCCCCTCTTCTCTTTTTTTTGACCAAATTTCCCCTCTCTTCTCTACTCTCTCTCGAACTCGGAGACGATTTTGCGACTCAAACCTGCCTTTTGTCCATCTCATGGTTTGCCCTTTTATTACCACTAAAAAAAAGTACGGTTTTGTTCTACTATAAAACTAGAATTCTCCTCGACGCGTTTGGGTGAAGGAATCTAGACATTTCAACCATAAGTATTGTCCTTAAAAAAACAGTGCCTGTGGTATAATTTTTTAATGAGAGCTAGCAAAGTCATTTACGCTGTGGGCCAAAGAATGTCGTGTCCCCATCATTTTGACCTAACAAATAGTGGGAAAATATTTCTTAACGACTCTCCAATAAAAATATTTTTAAATTAAAAATTATAAAATTTAAATTTTTTTTAAGGATTTAGTTTCTTATAGATAATAAAAATGAAAAGTCTTTGATCAAAATACCCCTTCTCCCTTTTCTCCCCACTTCACTAGTGCCGGAGGTCTGATCACCAGTGACGTTGCCGAATGTTTAGTCATCGGTGGTCTAATCGTCGGAGCTCCAGTCATTGGTGACAGTGCCAAAACTGTGAAATATTCTTACATAGAAAAATAGTTATTGCCATTTGAAAATTTAGTTATCTCCACATGAAAAATTAGTTGTCACCAGTTGAAAATTTAGTTATTCTCACTTCTACAAAGATATTTATTAAATCGTTAGCACCACATAAAAACATTCCTCCTAAAGTAGCTATTAATACGAATAACAGAAAATCTATTATAGCCATTTCTGTACATTTAATGTACTCTACGGATAGAGGGAAATTTGTTATTCACACTTGAAAATTTAGTTATCTCCACTTGAAAATTTAGTTATCCCCACTTGGAAAATTAGTTATCCCCAATTAGAAATTTAGTTATTTTCACTTTAAAAATTAGTTATCATCGGTTGGAAATTTAGTTATTTCCACTTGAGAAATTTTTTATTCCCACTTAAGAATTTAGTTATCAACATTTAGGTATGTATACTTGGAAAATTAATTATTTTTACTTAGGAATTTAGTTATCTTCACCTAGGAATTCAGTTATCTCCACTCGGGAAATTAGTTATCCCCATTTGGGAATTCAGTTATCTCCTCTTGGGAAATTAGTTATCTTCACTTGGAAATTTAGTTATCTCTATTTGAGAATTTAGTTATCTCTATTTGAGAATTCAATTATCTCAACTTGGAAAATTAGTTATCCCTACTTGAAAATTTCCCAGTGTCGATAATTAATTTCCCAAGTGTAGATAACTAATTTCCTAAATGGGAGTAACTAAATTTCGAAGTGGAGATAACTAAATTTTCAAGTGTGGATAACAAATCTTTCAAGTGGAAATAACTAAATTTTTAATTGGTGATAACTAATTTCTCAAGTGAGGATAACTAAATTTTTAAGTGGAGATAACTAAATTTTCATATATTGATAACAAATTTTTCAAGTGAAAATAATTAAATTTCTAATTAGCGATAACTAATTTTTCAAATAGAAATAACTAAATTTCCAAGTGGCAATAACTATTTTTTCAGGTGAGAATATTTCATTATTCTAACACTGTTATCGGCGACTGGACCTCCGGTGATGGTTGCAGGTGATTGGACCTCCAGTGAGGTGATCGACACTAGTGAGGCAGGGAGGAAAGGGGGAAAGGGGAAGGGGTATTTTGGTCAAAGGTTTTTCTTTTTTATTATCTATAAGGATCGAGGTCCTTAAAAAAGATTTTAAATTTTATAGTTCCTAATCTAAGAATATTCAAGTTCTTAAGTGAGATTTTTCTTTTTATTTTCCTTTTAAGAATACTGCATCAATGAATTTTTGTTCCGTGATTATTTTTTTTTTATACTTTATCATTCGGTATCCTGGGTTATCTTAGATTCATTGTCCGCTGCACACTAATCCAAACCCCGCTGTGTAGGATCTTACGGCGGCTCACAGGTACTAATAGGAAAATCTCTTTGAAACTTTAATTTTTTTAATACTACTGCATCATTCAAGAATCGAAACCTCTACCCCATAAAATACCTGTCAAGGCCCGCTTGACCAAGTGCCAATGGTCCCCTGTGACTATTTACTTTACTCTGTTTTGTTCAACAATAAAATTTTCCAATCTTTCTTCCCCACCTTCTCTACGTTTCTTAATATTTATTTATTTTTACTTCTTTTTTACCGGATTTATTTATTTTTACTACGGTCTCTTATTTTTCTTAACATAATATTAGTACCACATCTTTATATTTACATATTATCTATATTGATTAAAAAATATTCTAAAATATTAACCATTTGTAGTGTGAAGTAACGAATATTGATTTAAAAAAGAGCTACTTTATAATACTAATAAAATACTACTATATAAAATTAAGAAGCCAAATATAATTTATGAACCACATATATATATATATATTTTCTAGTATGTTTTATGAAATCTAAAACTAAAACACGATTTATTAAAATTTACATTTTACAATATTGAATTGATCCATGGAGTGTCACAGCATCCAAGGTATTAAAGCCACTTTTTTTGCATGCAATCTTATATGTCAGGTAACGATTTGTAATGTTAAATATTAAATTCAATAAAAAACCGTGGAACCTACTCTCTAATCACTAGTTGCAATCGGTGAGCAAAATATAATCCACATTAATGGACTGTAACCTTGTTGCTCATTCAGATCCCATTTATAAGGTGTTATTTTTCATTACATAGATAGCAAGGAGACACAATTATACTCTCAAATTTATAAAAAAAAATAGTTTAAACTTCTAATCTTACTCCTATTGATTAAAAAATGAAACAATTTAAGAGATAAAAAGTTATTAAATGAAGGATAAAAAAGAAAATTCAAATAAAAATAATAATACAACACCTTATAAATAGTATTAAGTAAATTTTCAAGATAACATCTTATAAATGGAATGGAGGAAATACTTTATTTCTTTTATTTTTTATTATAAAACATATTTTTGGAGAATTTGATTTCAAAATATAAATTATTTTATAAATATCATTTCACATTTATTTTTTATTTTTATCTTTTTTGGGAATATTAAAAAAAATTATAGTAGAGAGATATTAAAAGAGATACATTTAAGATGAATTATAATTAAATAAGCATAATTTTAAAAAATTAGAATAATTTTTAAAATATTACAACTTTCAACTAATTTTCTAAGCTATAATATATCACTAACTGTTATTACAATCATGCCAACCTACACTCATTGGATTTCACCTTCACCTTCGGACAAACAAACACCAAATATTTAATTTTCCATTAGCTGTACCACAACGATGATGACAAATGATTTAGGACTCAATCGGTTCATTTTCTTAGTGTCAAGAGAATTTAGATTCTATTTCTACACTTAAATTATTTGATTAGACATGGGAGTGAGAATTTGGACTTCTATGAGAATGAAGATGACCCGAGATTTAAAAGTTAACATTCCTACCTTGGACCTTGACTTTTCTTATTCTTACCATTAGGAATGGAGACTAAATAACATAAATTACTTTAATTATAAAATATTATTTTAAAAATACCCTTCACAGATTATGTACCATTTTTCCTTAAAAATTCTTCATTAGTTCCTATAAGTTATCTAGTGTAATTTTTCTTATATGATTTTTTTTCTAAAAACATTTAATTTAAAAAAATTTAAAATAAAAAAATAAGAATTGAAATATATATAAGTTTCCTTCTATTTTTTATATTAAAATTTATACTTAAATATTTTTTATTTAATAAAAATAAAAAATATAAAAGCTTAAAATATGAAGTTATTGTCTGAAAAAAAAAAGAGATCACCCCATTTGTAACTAAAAAGAGAAAAAACACAGGTCACGTCATGAACATAGCATTGAAGCAATTGATGTTGGGTTAAATTTTTACTTAGAGGCAATTATAACTTTGTGCACATTATTCATATCTCATTCCATCGTTTTCTTATATCCAATCAAACAAATTCAAGTTATTACCTATATTTTTTGCATAGTGAACCAAAAAAAATTTTGACTTACAAAATTCTATTCCATTCTCAACCATTTCATTCCCAATAATTTTACGAACCAAACGGACTCTTACTTTGCTTGGTATCAAAGGAATTTTTTTTCCTGAAACAGAAAAATTTCACCCGCTTTTGTTGAAAAAAAGGTCATATATATTATATAAAATAAAAATGTCATATTACTTTTCAATCTTCTATACTTGATTAAAAGGAAATAGCTTTTAGACATACATTTATCATACTTATATAAAATGCTTATTAATGATTGATTTGGTCTACTGATTTTGCATAATATAGTTTGTCAACTACTGTGGCATTTTAAAAGCAACTTGACAACAATGATTTCCAGCATCATCCCATGAATACTGAATTAGAATTTAAAATCCACATGATAAAAATTATTAGTTTTTGCATTTGGATCGAATAGAAGGATCCATATTCTCAATTTCCAACGTTAATACAAAAAACCACTTTCAAGAATGATCCTTGTAAGAGTTCCAGATATTATAGCGGTAATCATATAGCTCACTTCTCCTAATGCTCAATTCTTCATTCAGAAAACCAGAATCTAACATCTCACCTTGTGAAAGATGAATAATAGGAAAGAAAATACAAGCATGAGTATATATTATACATCAAAACTTCTCTTCTCACAAGAGAATGATGATAAAAGCTTCCTATTTCTCTTTATACTCCCAGCTTTGCCTACTGACAATTTCAAAGTTACATCTCGCATGCAGGTATTCAAAGCATTGGAATAAACTGTGTCCACCAGAATAAAGTAGATTAAAATTAAAGTGTGTCGACCAGAGTGAAAATGCAAAGCAGTTTCCCCAAAAGTACATTTAAATGGTTTCTGTTAATAGTAATAATTCATAGTCAAGGGTACCACAAATATTAGGGAAGCTTTCAAATATCTGAAACAGGGTTTCCAACGTCGAGGAAGTGGATGCTAAAAAAGTAATTGACATATCCCTTGCTTCATCTGAGATCTGACAAAATTATGTGAATCCGAAATGCTCACAACATTAATACAAAGTGTTGTTAATTAGAAAATTGGCAGATTCTTCAATTTTCACTTACAATGTCAAAGCCACAATTGGTGTTTAAGAGTGACAAGAGAACGTGAAGAATCTGCAAGTTCACAACATTCTCCAGCAATATCTTCAGAGCACAGCCCATCCATTAGTATTTTCACACAGACTATAGTACAACTACAAGCATGCCCATCACTTTATCTAGCATAACGCCAGGTTGGAGGGGGACTGTCTAGTACAGTACAAAAAAGCAGTAAACAAGAAAATCGGTTGCTTCTACTTTCAATTCAGTCATTTCAGTTTCATCATTGGTAGCAACTATCAATATCTGATGATAAGAAATCAGTCATACGAAAGTCAGGAAATTATAACCCAAAATCTAGGTTTGGATTGTAAGTACAAACATTGTCAAACGGAAGACTTCAACACAGCTCCTAAGTAAGAAATACATCTGGTCTTCAAATCCCTAGACAAATATCAAGGAGTAGTTATATTCTTGACCATACATACGTTACTAAATCCTTCATATATTTTATTTATCAATAATATTTTTTCCCCAAATATGCATATGAAGTTGCAGGCAAATGAAGGGAAAGAGTAGCAATGGACCTCAAATCCAGTACTTCAAGATAGTCGAGTCATTTTTACCACTGAGTATTCAATAGAGCCATATGAAGAAACTGCCACGCATATAATAATTATTAGGTCTACTGAGTATTTAATAAAGCCAAGTGGCTAAGGAAAGAAGAAATTAACTCATGATATTCATGAGACTGATCCCAAGATTCAAAAATCTTCACAAGTTGCTACAAAACAAAAAACTTATGTCCAGCATGGCAGTAGGCGCTTTAGTTTAAATACACATGAGATTAGATGCTTGTGGCAGATGATTTATCAACGGTTCTACTTAGTATTTTGGCCACAGAATAAAAGCAACAAAAATTTAACAACAACAATAATAACATTAGCCTTATCTCACTCAATTTCACTACATGAGATTGACTACAAATCATACGGTGCCATTGGATTCTATAAAAAATCATCTCTTCAGATAAATTATTATCAAGAGATTTCATCTTATAACTTCCCTCAGTATCCTTTTTGGTCTCCCTCTAAACCTTTTTATAGAGCTAAAAGACATCTAATCAACTCTCCTCACTAGCTCCTCCGATCCCCTTCTTTGTACATATCCAAACTAGCAATAAAAATTTAACAAAAGAAAAAGGAAAGAAAATAACCTGATTTTCATTAGTAGGACTAATTCCTATCACAAAAGCAATTCCTCCGTCCAGCAGAACAGGTTATCTTCATAATTAATCACTTCTTCATGATAAACTAAACAAATCTACAATGGGAAGCTTCAAGATGATTATGGTCTCATAAATTTGAATAAAACTCCTAAACATGCTTCTTATTGATCTTAAATAATAATGGAAGATACAAACAACACAAAAAGCCAGATCTACCAATTTCTTTCTAAGATCTTCTCCGGACGTGTTTCAGCAAACTTGAAATTTTCTTTGCCAAATTTACTCACCAAAGAATTTATTAAGTTTTCTTGTAGCGTATATCCTATTGTAAGCATTAGATCTAAAACAACTAAGATATCATCCAACTTATCTTTCTGCATTAGACATTGAACCAGGGTCTCAAAAGTCTGCTTCTGTGGTTTCAACTTTCTATTAAGCATCTCTAACAAACATTCCATGGCTTCTGTAAAATATCCTTGATCACATAACCCAGTTACAATATAATCATGTGTTCTGACTGGAGGTACAAAATTTTTGCTAACCATATCTTTCCACAACCTTATTGCCTCATGGATGTCTCCAACTTCACAAAGTCGTTTAATAAGGGAAGCAAAAGAGGAAGTTGACGGTACTAAGCCCTGTGCCAGGAGTTCATTAAATAGCTTTTTAGCCTCATCTAGCTTCCCTTCCTTGCAAAGGCCTTGAATTAGAGAGTTGTAAGTGATAAAATCACGAACAATGCCCTTCTGAGACATTTCTCCAAACAAGCTCTGAGCTTCATCTGTCCTTCCGTGCAAACACAAGCCTGAAATCATTGTGTTGTAGGTAACTGTGGTTTCTTCATAACCTCTATCACACATCTCCTTGTAGAGCTTTCGGGCCTCACTGAAATCACCAATCTGACAATACCCATTTATCATTACATTATAGGTGTATTCATTTGGCAGAAATCCCTTTCGAATCATCTCAAACCACAGCTTCCTAGCCTCTCCATGCCATCCCATATCACAAAGGCCTTTAATCATTGTTGTGTACATGACCCTGTCAGGGAAGTATCCTCTGTCCTTGAGATCATTAAAAATTCGAAAACTTTCAAGGTTCCTTCTTCTCTTCAATAGCCCATTTATGATGTCCTGATATGTAAAGATATCAGGACTGTGCCCTTTTGCAATCATAATGTGTAAAAGTTCAGATACTCGGGCATACTGCCCCTCCTTACAGAACCCAGATATAAGTTTGTTGAAAACAACATTGTCAGGGCACAACCCATCTTCCAGAATCTGTCGAAGAAGTTCATACCCATTAAAAACTTTGTTATCATCGCAATAGGCTTGAATTAGATAACCTATAGTTTCAACATTAATATTTGCTATAACATCGGATTCCATCATCTGTTCATACAATGTCCAAACTAAATCAGTCCTCCCAGCCTTCAAACAAGCAGATAGAGATGCATTCCAAGTTGCAACAGATGGGCAAAATCTAACACTTTTCAACTTGCCAAACACATTGACTGCCTCCTCAACCATTCCACCATGATTAAGACAATGGATGTAACGCTCCAAAGATGAAGGCTCGGGAGTAAATCCAGCGCAATCAAGTAAAGATTTTGCTGCTTTACAGGCATCAGCGTTCACGAGGACATCAAAAAGGGTATTACAAGAGGATTGGTCAGGCGAGAAACCACAATGAGAGCAAAGCCAGTTAAAGAAACGCAGGGAAAGAAAAGCATTGTCCTGGTGCTTCAAATACGCCTGAAAAAAAAGGGGATCGGAGAAATTTAAAGAAGGGTATTCGGAGAGGAGAGTATGCTCCCATCGGGGCCTTCTTCGAGTAATCACACAAATTTCATGGATTACAGTTCTGTCAGATTTTTTGCCACCACAATCGGCTTCTTTGCTCTCAGTGGCTAGATTTCGAAATTGGCCAGCTGGGTCTATGCGAGCACCAGCAGAGCTTTGGCGGATGAAGCTTATGAAAGAGGAAGGAGCTCTCACCATTCTGAAGATATTCGTAGATGGGTTTTATGCTTCAAGCTAAACGATGACTGCGAGAAAAGGAAGTTAAAAACAACAAATTCCTGATTGTGGTCGAGTTTTGGTTTTCGATTTTGCAAAGATTTGGTTTCCAATAATTTGAATCCGGAAAATCAACGAAAGGATTCAACAGCAACAAAGACGAAATCGTTGCACGATAATCACTGAAGAAGCGGAATGAATCAGCCCCAGTCATCAACAGAGTAGGTTTCGGATAAAGTACCAGTGCCCCGGCACCAAACGGCGGGTTTCGAAACTACGGAACACCGCATACTCCCGCCGGACCGAGTGGTGGCGATTCCGCCAGCAAGGATGGCGACATTCGAGCGTTGGTTCCCTCTTTTCCTCCGCCGTGACTTTTTGAGAGTATAGGAGGTGACCGGGGGTGTCACTCTTCCATAGGACGAAGAAGGGCTTCTCGATCTTTTCTGTTTTCATTTTGATTTCCCCACTCCTACTCATTTCGGTCGTTTATTCTTTATTTTTTTCCCGTTCTAATATTCACTTTTTTTTTTCATTTTTCTTCTTTTTCATAAGTACCGAACATAGTTTAGGTTAATTTTTTTTACTAATATTAAAAAATCATTCCTTTAATACTTATAGTTTTTTTTTAAAAAAATCTTTTCATGATAAATGACAGAGGCAGGCCTTACATGGTTTGGGAACATGAAGCACGTGTCCAAGAACCATGATCGGACCATGAAGAAGGAAGCGAAGACACCAACGAGCTTCGGTTCAAAGCAGGACAAAAGCACAGCGAGGGGCTTTGAATCATAGCTGGACAAAGGTTAAGAACTAGACAATGGATGATGATGATGATGATGATGCCATCTCCAATAGCTCAAGTGAAATCGTTTTCTGGTTTTGCGTTGAGTTTCTGGAGTGAAACCAGTTTTTTGGGTTATTCTTCCAAACCTCTTCCCACATTTGTGAAATTAATCGGACGGTTGGAAATAATTACTTTTTGGATGCCTTTCTCCCACCCATAGGATGAATCTGGAGGCGGACAATAGCGAACAACTGAGGAAATCGCACGGGAGGTGATCTAAATCCCGTGCTTTTCCTTGTACTTAACTTTCTTGTTCCAAAATTTGTAAACATGAGTCACTTTTAATCATTTTGTTTGAACTGAAAATTTTTTTTTCGTTACTGAAATTATTTAAAAATTACTCACTATTACTTTGATTTCTATTAAATATTATAATTTAATAAGATATTTACTTTTTAAAATAATTAATGTTCTATAAAACAATTTTTAATTAGAACATTTGTTTAAATAAAATAATTAATATTTTATAAACTTTGAGAAAGTAATTTATATTTAAAATTATAACTTTTTTAAAAGGTAATTTATATGAAGAAGACTTGCCTATTATTATTAGTTATTAAAAAGTTGTTGTGATAATTCAAATTTTTTTCAAAATATAAATTTGACTCATTTTATATTTAATTTTTTTAAAAATAAAATGATTTTCTTTTGAATTATTTATTTGTATATTCATAATATCCATTGTTTCAAACTAACTTATACATGATCAAATCAGATCTAATACAAACGAGTCATGTCAAAAGAAATCGAATACAAACTATTTTTCTTATTTTTATGTAATAAAAATGCACAATGAATAATTTGCCATAGAAAAACTTTTAATATGATTATTAAATTTAATCTTTAACATGAAATACATTGAACTATTCTATTTTAAAAAATTTAAATAGTTTCTTTAAGTCGTTAGAAAATAGGCCATCTATATTAAAATTTAATGTTTTAGTATTTTACACCAATTTAATAATTTTGTATCCCTCAGAGAAACTGAGAGAGGGAAAGTTTTTACCGGAGCACATAACCTAACGTTTGCACTTTCATTTCTCATATACTGCGGAATCTATCGCTTTCTTTTTGGCTCCAACAATTTCTGAGCGATCTTTCCGTGTCCTTCTGCAAATCGTTTCGCTATCTCATTTCGGCTACTAGAATTTTCCGCGTCACGTAATCTATCGTATTTATTTTCTTCTCAATTTCATTTGGCCTTCGAATTTGAGGTTTCAACCAGTTCCAGTTAATCTATCAATACTTGAAGGTAATTTTTTCTATTAGCTGAACCCTAGCTCTGATCAACTCCATTTCCTGGTTTTGCTTGTCGAGATGTTGGTGCGTTGACTTCACGTTCTCGATTTTGCTTAAAATCTGTAATTTGTTCAGATTGGTTACTTTAGTTGATTGCTCTGATCTCTCTCTTTTTTAATGTTATTGATTTAATGAATTGAAAGAAGTTCTTCGTTGCTGTACTATAGTTTCATGGTTTTCTCCTCCTTCCGCGACATTATCACATTCATCAGTCAATTATCGGTTTACTGAATAGCTGATGTGAAGTTTGTTTCTTATTTGTACGGGTGGGATGAGAAATGGGTTTTGTTTATCCAGTTTCTTCCTTCATAGATTGAAAGATTGAATATTTGCTTTGGACTCTTTCTCTCAGGTTCGGCTTTTCCTTCTTTCACTATTTCTGCGACGCCAGGAATATGCTATAACTTAATCAAGGTTCATTTCAGTTGGTAGATGAGGCGAGCCTTTGATTGAATTAATAGAGGCATGATTCAAAAGAAGAAAAATCAATATATCACTTTCTAGGAGCGATGAAGACTATAGACTCTGCTGATGTTGCCTTAACTGATGTAGCAAATTTCTCCATTACACGTCCTGCAATTTAGATCATAATGGAGGAACTGAAGGTATGATTGTAGAGGGAAACCCTGTAGGTACAGAACTGGCAATGAATAATGCCAGTGGAGATCAGGAAAGAGAACTTGCCCATGAACCATACATCGGGTTAGAGTTTGAATCAGCAGAAGATGCACTTCAGTTTTACACATCATATGCAAAACTAGCTGGATTTAAAGTTCGGATTGGTCAGTTGTATCGATCAAGAACTGATGGCTCAGTTTCTTCCAGAAGATTTGTGTGCTCTAAGGAGGGATATCAGCTCAGTTCAAGAACAGGTTGTCCAGCATTTATAAGGGTACAAAAGCGTGATTCAGGGAAGTGGGTTGTTGATCATTTCCTTAAGGGCCACAATCATGAACTTGAACCTGAAGGTGAAGGTGAAAGTTGTCTTCCTAATTTACAGCAGAAGGATGCTACAGCTATAAAATCTGTTACTCAGGTGTCACATAGACCAAGAAAAAAAATGCTTCAAGCCAAGGATGAGCATTCTTGTTCCTTTGGCATAATTAATTTTAAGCGTATGAGGAAAGGAGATGAAGGACCATCCAGAGTTGAACCATATGTAGGTCAAGAATTCAGTTCATCTAATGAAGCTTACCAATCTTATCAGGCATACGCAGCATCTGTGGGTTTCAGGGTTCGTATTGGTCAATTGTTTCGTTCTAAAAATGATGGATTAATTACATCCCGAAGATTTGTGTGCTCAAAGGAAGGGTTCCAGCACCCTTCAAGAGTTGGTTGTGGAGCTTATTTGAGAATTAAGAGACAGCCATCTGGGAAGTGGGTAGTGGACCGTCTTTATAAAGAGCATAATCATAATCTTGATGCTGATGAGGAGGGTAGGCAAAAAGGTCTGCCTGCTTTAAATATTTTGACAGATGAGGTTGATGCTGGATTGGTAAATGGTGACTTATTTTGGATAGATAACTACCCTGTTACTGGAGGAGGTAGACAAAATCATATTAAAAGTGATTGGTACAGAATGCTTTTTGAGTATTTTCAATCAAGACAAGCGGAAGATACAGGATTTTTCCATGCTGTGGAAGTTGATAATGGCAATTGCATGAGCATATTTTGGGCTGATGGCAGATCAAGGTATTCATGCAGTCAGTTTGGTGATGTCCTTGTTTTGGATACATCATATCGAAAGAGTGTCTATTTGGTGCCCTTTGCTACTTTTGTTGGCATTAACCATCACAAGCAACCTGTACTTCTTGGATGCGCTCTAATTGCTGATGAATCTGAAGAGTCTTTCACTTGGTTGTTTCAAACGTGGATGAGAGCAATGTCTGGCCGGCAGCCACTGTCACTAATAGCTGATCAAGACATTACAATCCAAAAGGCAATAGCGAAAGTCTTTCCAGGAACCCATCATCGTTTTTCATTGTGGCAAATCAAGGTAAAAGAACAAGAGAATGTGGGCTTGATGGGTAATAAATTTGCATATGACTATGAGAGGTGCATTTACCAAAGTCAGACAGTTGAAGAATTTGACACCACATGGAATGCCCTAATCAATAAGTATGGATTAGAGAGCAATGCTTGGCTGAAGGAAATGTATGAGAAGCATGCATCTTGGGTTCCATTATATTTGAAAGGCACCTTCTTTGCGGGCATTCACATGAATGAATGTGTTGATTCATTCTTTGGTACACTTTTAAATGGCCAAACGCCTGTCATGGAGTTCCTTTCACGGTATGAAAGAGGTCTTGAGCGACGCCGTGAGGAAGAAAGAAAAGAGGATTTTAATACCTCCAATTTTCAACCATTTTTGCAAACGAAAGAACCAGTAGAGGATCAATGTAGAAGGCTTTATACTCTTACCATATTCAAAATATTTCAAAAAGAGCTTCTACAATCTTACAGTTATCTTGGGTTTAAAATTTTTGAAGAGGGGGTTCTCAGCAGATATTTGGTGCGTAAGTGTGGGAACGATCCTGAGAAGCATGTAGTTACCTTTAGTGCATCCAATGTCACTGTAAGCTGTAGCTGTCAGATGTTCGAACATGAAGGCATTCTTTGCAGACATATTCTAAGGGTTTTCCAAATTTTGGAGTTAAGGGAAGTTCCATCTCGTTATATCTTACACCGCTGGACTAGAAATGCCGAGAATGGTGTTTTTCCTGATGCAGAATCATGGAGCTGCCCTCAGGAAATCAGGAATTTGATGCTATGGAGTCTAAGAGAAACTGCATGTAAATACATAGATGCTGGAGCAACATCTCTTGACAAGTACAAACTTGCCTATGAGATATTGCAAGAGGGTGGGAGGAAGCTATGTTGGCATCGATGAATACTTCTGTTTTGGACATAGTTGTACAATGAAGGTTTGTAGGTTTATCTGTTAACTTCGTTATGCAGTTTTATTTCATGAATCATACTCTGAGTAATGCGTGATTCGGGTTGCTGGTTTTCTCAGCTATTAGATCGTTCACTGGATATGGAACTGACTATGTAGATCAAGTGTGTAATGCCTGTTCTTTGAGCTGGCCTTTATTCTTTAAGGATAAGAACATTGAGTAGGCCCTTTTCTGGTCAAAACAATTCTGATTTGATAGTCATTTTAAACTTAGGTGTCACCTGGAAACCTGAGTTCCTATAAACAAGGGAGTGCCTGG
Organism: Adenanthera pavonina; assembly: GCA_026686845.1. Lineage (NCBI taxonomy): Eukaryota > Viridiplantae > Streptophyta > Magnoliopsida > Fabales > Fabaceae > Adenanthera > Adenanthera pavonina. Next base: position 7,624,671 of record JAIVEN010000026.1, on the reverse strand, counting down.
CATGGCCTAGCCATTTAAGATATTGACTGAACTTGTAAAGATCAAAATCAGGGGGAAAGTCATTAACTTCTGTCTTCTTTAAGAAAGGAAGGTAGTTAGCGTTGAACTCACTTTCTTTCTACACCATTAGATCTGAATAGAGAATTTTTGCGATAAGACTGCATAAGGAACATCATATTCATAGGTTCCTCTAGAGATGAGGTGATTAGAGATAACAATAAAGATTACTTTTTGAGTCTTATCTTTACATGATAATTTAATACTTGTTATAGAATCACAACTTTTATAATCAAATCCTGAAGATTTGGTTTGAGTGGAAGGCTCAATGGCAGGGGTTACACGGCAAAGCGAAAGGTTGTAGATAATCAAAGGTCATATCTTCTGTTTAATCCTTATCATTACCAATTAATTCATACCATGAGGACCATAAATTGCCATCTGGTAGGTCTCTTAATAATGCTAATGCAGGCCTTCATTGATGCAGACTTGGAACCCAATGAAAATCCTCACTTCACAATTACACTCAAATTGTTTTTCAACGGATCGTGGGGTCGTATACATTATTCGATTGTCGTATATCAGTGTGATCAATGAAAGTACAACGATTCAAAATTTTACAGTCTTTACGCGGAATAAAATGGATGAGATTGTAAGTTTGAGTTTTTCACTTTGTAAACTAAAAATTGAAACTCGACGTATGATGAGTTATTCTCAGTTGATTATAAAGTAATAAAAAAAATCAGTATCAATATAAAATATAAAATCTATAACAAGTTTTACTATCTACAAATTATGAATAATGTCTCATTTTTTAAATTTTGTGTATAAAAAGATATCTAGTTTAATCATAAATCTCGGTTTATTAGAAAGGGATGCAGATCCACCTTCACTAAATGAGGAATAGTCGGCCTTTGCTTGATGAGATATTAAAAACTATACTACCTTCCTTCAAAATAATTATCACTTGGAATTTTTTATATTTTTTAAAAAAATTATTCTCACCTGGAATTTTCTATTTTTTTAAAAAATAGTTCTCACTTTGAAACTTTAATAAAGTATTAGTTATTTTTACTATTTTATTAAATAATGAAAATAATGATGGTGGAATATAAGTACATACTCAGAAATAATGCCCTAACATAAGGGTATTTTAGACCAATATTATTAGATTTTGCTATAATTTAAGCTATTTAATAGTCTTCTTAATTTATGTGCATAATTTCAAGCAACAATTATACAAAAATAGTAATTCTGAGATAAAGTCTTTTGCTATAAATAATTTTAATTATAAAAAAATATTATACTTAGTTGCAGTCTTTCATTTTTTTTTATTAAAAAGAAATCGATTGAAATAAAACAAATGAATGAATTTGTATTAAATCACGATAAGTACATAATTTAATTTGGAAACTATACATTTATGCACAAAAATTATATACAATTAGTGAGAAGAAAATATTACGTGTTTTAGAAATTAAATAAATCTATTATTAGATAATTTCTATATGAAGTTATTTGGGAAAAATGACTTATAGATAGTTTGATGGTGTGATTTATTTGGTTTGCATTGGGTTGCCTATTTTGTTGTTTTGTAGCAAAATATTTGAATTTTTCAATTTCAATTTCAGCTTTAATACCTTTGCTTTCCTTTGAGAAGAATCATGACTTTTCTCAGGAATATAGCCTAACCCATGAACTAAATTCGATGAAAAGACACTCTGGTCATGAGGGGAAAATTCTCCAGCGGAATTTGAGGGGAAGCGGTCTTGTATTAATTTAAATTCTTCTAAATCAAAATACCTTTTAAATTAAAAAAAATTAATAGAGTTTTATAGGAGATATATTTCTTTTCTTTTTAACTAACTAGGAATCCATATCGTGTATTGTATAAAAAGACATATTTGTGAACTTCGGAGTAGAAGGCTCCTTCCTAAAATAGCCAAAAATATATGAAAAACAAGAGTTGCAGCTGCAGATTTCATTCAACATTTGTACGCAAAAAAACTCAAACAACAAATCTCAATTAAATAACATTATTTACACTGTCTTTCCCTCTTATTTCTGTACATATCAAATATCTAATATCAATACATGAGCAAGACAGACCTAACTCACAAAAAACAAAAACCAACTGTGAGCAGAATTAGAATATTATATGATTCTGAAGCTTACAGTCTTTTTTATTACAAAGATGCCTCACCAGCTTGGAAGTAGAGTTCCGGAAAAAGGTTGGACTGAAAGATTGAAGCCATTTGTTTAACCCTTTATTGGTGATACCAGAGTCTCAACATAGACCTCAGCATCAAACCAACCCTTCCCACTCTCAATCCTGGGATACTTAAATGACCTATCCCTTGGGTCATACAGGACCAAGTCAAACTCAAACATTAACAGAACTTGACCTTTCTCTGAAATGCAAAATGGCACTGAGTAGGAAAAGTCTTCTGGGTTGGGTAAATAAGGGATGGTCACCAATTTCACCCAAGACTCTGTAACTCCATAGTCCTTCATTACCCACACAACAAAATGGGATTTTTTGTAATCATAGCTCATAGATAGATAACCCCATATAACACCCAAACTAGGCCTAGAACTGTCTTCTTTTTCATATGCAGGTGGCAGAATTTGCCTGTATGTTTCTTTCTGCAGATCCAAAGATACAATAACCCACAAAGGATTTGAAGTTGGATTTTCAGGCCCTGAACCAAAGAACCAACTGGCTGACCAATTGAGAGTTCCACTCACAAATTTCCCATAATCATGAAAGGGTGTGAAACCATAAGGGAAATCCTGAATCTTTCTCCAGGAATTGGTGGCTAAACTATAAACCTTCACTTTTGTATCACTGATCTTATGTTCGCCAGGGTCACAAAACACAGCCACCACTTTATAGTCGTCAGATATATGATCATATCCGAGACCAAACGCAGTATAACACCCGGGTCGCCAATTATTACCCAAAGATGGAGACTTTCTGGAAACTCTGATTGATGGGTTCCAAAGAAGAACACACTCTGCTTTTATGGCGAAACAGAGCATTCCATTACAAGTGCCTATGATCCCATCATGGCGGAATTTGTTCTTCACTGGGTAGTTGAGTTCTTCAGAATTGACTGACGGCTTATTGAACAGACAGCTCACAGAGCAAGATTTGAGGTTGAACTCTGCGGTTGTGGAACTTAATATGATCCGATGATGGTTGAGGCTGGTGTTCTGTGTTGAACTCGAAAGGTGCTTTTTAACGAAATAAGGATCAGAAATTAAGGATTTCCATGACTTACATACGCACCTGAGTTTTAAAAGAGACCTCACAGGAAGCCTCGAGAGGATTTCTTCCATGAGATCATTGGGGATGAAGGGTAAATTAACAAGTGGTTTTGAGACAGAAAGGGCTCCATACATTTGTTGTTGCTGAATCGAGGAAGTTGAAAGAGACAAGGTAGTCGGATCTTGGGAATTGATGGGTTGCTCTCTCTTAAGGGCGTCGTCTGAGGCGGCGGTGCCGCGGGGAAGGCGGTGGCAATCGGCGTCACCTTCTGACGACATATCAGTGAGAGGGGGAGGTTCTGGTTCCTCTGTCTCTGCAAATTTTGTGGGTGGGAGGGAGTGAGGCCGAGAACCTGAGAGCATCCTTATGAAGATTACCAGATTATACTATGATGACTGTGTGCCACTGTCTTGCCACCACGGCATTGTGCTTTGATTACTTCTACTTTTTTTCCTATTTCAGTTTCTGTTTCGGATAATACAAGAGATTTTGGTTACAAGCTCTGTGATACCCATACCTTGAAATAAATAAATAAATACATCCATATTGAAGACATGCATGAATCGATAACTTCACGATAGCGAAACATATTTTAACTTTTGTGTAATTAAATTTTTTTCTTCCAAATATTCCAACATTTCTTAAGATATAATGTAATTATCTTATATGGCCTTGTGTCATATTTCATTCGTGTATCCGCATTGTGTTTATGCACGTTCTAGCACAATTTTTTTTTTTTTTGGCCAGAAGCCATCTTCAACCACAAAATGACTTACTGGATCTTCTCTATTTAATAAGTAAAGATAAGGCATTAAGATATACCTTCAAAGAAATATAAATGCTGTAAAATATGTTTGAATTGGTATGCTTTTTTATTTTTTAAGAACTTATGAGTTGCACATAAATAATAAATTTTGATTGAACTCATAATACGAGAGTCACATAATGCCCTTTTTACAAGTTTTTTTTTCATATAAAATAAAGGCAGTCTAAATTCATTAGACCTTGCATGATATCTCTCATTGAAGTGCTGCATATAAATGCCATACGAGTATGACAATAACGTGGTTAAGAAAACATTGCGGAATGATGTTACTAAAGTAACCAATAATAATGAAAAGTGTTGTGCTTGGGGGGCAAATAGCTGTTGTGTAAAGACGCAGTAATGTTGTAAGCAAAACAAAGAATATATATATAGGACAAGATAAATTTGTTGTTTTCGGGACCGTCCAAGGTTGATTGGTTTTTGACCAACCCTAGGGTTGATTGTTGATGAAGTAAAGAATCTGATATCGTCGGATTCCAGTATGTACAGACGAGATAAGATTTAGAGTATTCATATTGAGCTTCAAAAAACATGATAAAGTTAAATTTAATGTGATGGGAGGAGGATGGATATGGAGAGTGTTTTTTTATTGAAGTGTGTGGATTTCTTCTTACAGCAGATGATGAACATCACTACTCAATTCATCAGCAACTTGTCTGCTTTCTGATATTTTATTTTTCTTCTTTTCTTTTCCATAGGATAATATTGACAGAAGTTGAGCCGCTCATAAAAGTTGCAAGGAAACTACCAACTAATAAATAATTTAACGTTATATTTTTCTACTTTTCTTTTCATAAGATGTCATTGAGAAAAATGAGAAAAATAACCTTCCTTTGACTCTGCACTATATTGTAAGTAAGAAAAACTACATTTTGTAGTCATACATTCTTTTAACTTATCAATGAGAAAAGTGTGTCCGTACCACATATTGTTCACATGTTCAACTATTCGTTGCTAGATAGTTTTAGCGCCGTAATTTCTCATTAATGTTGGTATAAAGTGGTAATTTCAAGTGATCATTGCTTGATTGAACCATCATTTGAAATGGAATCACAACTCCCACGCTTAAAATATCTTGATGGCTAACAAAATCATCACTTGTGCTCAAGTTTTTCAGTGAAAGGTGCTAATGGGATTATTCATTATTCCACTCTACAATAGTTCATTGAGATTTGATTTCTCTGTTTAGGCTCATCTTTGCTGGTTAACACATCACATAGGAAGATGATCCCGTGCAAATTATATTTTATTTTGACTGACTCCTAAAATTATGTTTTTATTTTAAAATTAAATAACTCCAGCTCTCCAATCCAACCCTAAACTTGCAGGGCAATACTATAAAACCAGTTATGTTTTATGACTTCATTTGTGATTCTCTCATTTGGCTCCTAGAATTCTTTTGGCTAATGAGGGAATCAATTCTTCATCTTCACCATTTTTACACGTTATTTCAGTTTATCAAGTTTACTGACAACATTAGCATCTTGAAACATTAATACCAAAACACAAAAAAGGCTTAATCCAACAAACTGAAAACATCATACTAATGCCCACAGTAGTGAGCATTTGCACCTTTTATCGTCCATCTATCAACTCTTCTTCCTGAATCATGATCCAAATCAATTCTGAGACATAACAAAACGAGATCTCAAGACAATTCCACCCATTATTACTTAACAACGATCCAAGAACTTAACAATGAGTTTCACTAATTAAGTGCTATACATACCATATATTCTTCTTTGGGAATGGGGTTTACTAATGCCATACGTGTGAAGTGTAAATTCTAAACAAGCACAAGCAGTGTTCAACCATTTGTGCAGTAGTCAGCAGGTTCTTTATGGAATTTCCATGCTAACGAGTTGGCATAGCATCTAAATCTTTTTCCAATATTGCAAGACAATACCTGATAACCATACAAGGCAGTACATTATTGTGAACTATACACTTAAACTGAACACTTGTGAGGCACAATCAACTCTATCTTTAAATCCATGGAGAATATCTTCTAACAATTGAAATCAACGTAAGAACTTCTTTAGCTGCAGATTCCATCAATGATAATAATCCACAAACTCAACGATATTCAGCTTATTAGAGAATCCTTCAAGAAGCTCATGTGGGAGGTGACTTGGCTTTGCATCGAAATTCAATCTTAAAAGCAAGGTGAGATCAGACTCTCAACATAGATATGTGCATCATACCAACCACTGGTGTTTCGGATCTTAGGAATTATAAATGTTGAACTTTTTGAGTTATACCAATATAAGGTCCGCTCGCATGTTAACAGCATTTCACTACTCTCTGAAATACGGCGGTCCTTTGGACACAGAAGGAAAGGATTTTGCATGTCAGGAATGCTGAACAGTTTAGTCCAAGATTTTTTAACTCCAAAATTCTTCATAATCCACACATCTGAACGTGTGCCATAGTTATAAAAGATGCACAAGCAGGCTCCTAGCACTCCCAAGATCAATGAATGTATACCTTCTTCATGATCAGGCTGTGATAGTTCTACATACGACTCCGTCCCCAAATCAAGCGAAATAACAACCAATGAAGAACGTGAATGACTAGTTGCCACCCAATTAAGAGTTCCACTCACAAATTTTCCCATTTCATCAAATGGGGTACCTAAAGGGAACTCCTGAATCTTTCTCCAAGAATTAGCACCCAGAATATAAACCATGACTTCAGTTTTATAATCACCTCTACCATCACTTTGATAGCAGAAAATTGCCACCACCTTATAGTTATCAATTGATTGATCATAACCAAACCCATATGTCGTATAACTCGCCCTCCATATTTGATAACCCAAATCAGGAGATTTCCTATAGATTCTAATAGATGGGTTCCACATAAGGACATAACTAGGTTGAACAGCGAAACATAGCAAGCCACTGCAAGAGCCGACAATGAAATCATATCGGCTTAGGTTCTTTGAAGGGCATTTCAATTTCACGGCAGAAGTGGGCAGGCAGTTGCGTATGGATTGAACAGAGCAAGATTTGAGGGTGCACCTAAGTCCCAGGAAGCAGAAGACTATGTTATGGTGGGTGAATTTGGGGTCCGTGGTTGACATACGAAGGTGCAATTTAGCGAACTGGGGATCGGAGATTAAGGACTTCCAAGTCTGGCACACGCACCTGAGTTGAAGAAGAAATTTCACAGGAAGCCTCGAGAGGATATTCTCGATGAGTTCGGGAGGAAGGATCGATGATGGCTGAGAACCACGATCACCATTAGTACCCATGGGGATGGAATCACATCCACTTCACTGGTGAAGGTCTGAAGCAGAGTGTGGACACCGGTGTGGCGGAGTTTGGGTCTTTGGGATTCCGAAGACGGTGAAGAAGGGTCGACTACGCAAGAATTGGGAAGTGGGAGTTATCCTTGATCAAGAAACTTAGGAAGATTAACTTGGAAGCCTTGAAGGTGCGTCTTTGTGGCCCAAGTCGGGCGTGGTTAACCGTCGACTTGGGTATCCGATTCTTCCTTGTGAAGTTCTCTAGCCATAAAGATTATAACTCTGCTTTAACCGGGTGACCCTGGATTCCGTATGAGAGCTACCTTATGTGATAGTGAATGCCCTCCAAAATTTGGAAAAATAATTATTAGGACATAAAATATATTTAGAATGATAATCAATAATTAAAATAAGGCTTTCTTTTTGTGTGGTCGCAGCCCAAAATAAAAAAATAATAAAAATTACAAGCCGGAACCAGCTCCTAATTGCTCTTCAATCAACAGCACCAAAAAAAAAAGAAAAATTTAGGACTCGTTTGACAGCATTTTCTGTTTTATTATTTTTAAAACAATTTTTTAAAAGTGTTTCTGAGAACAAGTTTTAGAAAATAAAAAATAAAAAAACTTGTTTGATTCATTGTTTTAAAAACTATTTTTGAAAACAAAAAAATAGAAAAACTTGTTTGAGAAAATTGTTTTGAAAACATGTTTTGTGAATTAAAAACAGAAAAACTTGTTTGATTTACTTGTTTTATAAAACAATTTTCATAATAATTGGCATTTTTTATTTATTATGATTTAAATAGACTAAATTTACTATAACATAATTGATTAATTTAATAATAAAATTTTAGCAAAATAAACAATAAATAAAATATTTGTTATAATATAATAGATTAATATAATAATAAAATTATGTAGGATAAACGGTGTTTGAATGTTGTAGTGGGTGAAATATATTAGAAGTTCTTGTTAGGAATATGAAAATTATCCTTTATTTCTTATCTTTTCAACTCTATTTGCAGAGCCAATACATATCCTTAATTATAATAATTAACTCCTTCACTTCATAAAAATTTAGCAGAATAAATAATTAATAACATATATGTACTATAATATAATAGATTAATATAATATTAAAATTCTGCATGGTCAACTTTGAGTGAGGCGTTTGAATGTTATAGTGTGAAATATACTGCAAGTTTTTGCTAGCAATATTGAATTATCCTCCATTTCTTGTCTTTTTAACTCCATTTGCAAAGTTAATACATATTCTTAAGTATAATAATTAACTCCTTCACTTCATAAATAAATTTCAATAGAAGAAACAATAAATAACATATTTTACCAACATAAATCAAATATTTTGCTAACATAAATCATATAGTCAATAATAAAATTAATATAGTTTTAAATAAAATTTCAACAGTAATATTTATATAATTAGTACAAAGTTAACTAATTAGAAGAATTGATATATTCTAACCACATCCAAGATGCAAGATGATCACGAAGTATTGCCATTTGTGCTGCACTTTCATCAGATAGTCTTGATAAGTTTTCCATGTAATAACTTGTATTTTCTAGACTTGTGTTTCTAGCCAAGTCCTCTACTTCTTCAGAATTCATGTTCTCCCATTCTCTAAATAGCCTATCACGTCGACTCCATTTACGGATGTAATTATGAATAGCACAACATGCTATCACTATGAGACGTTATTTTAAAGGATCATATGATGGCATTAATTTTAGAATTGGAAAACGAGCCTTCAATACCCCAAAACAACGTTCAATCGTCATTCTTAAAGAAGAATGCCTATAATTAAAAAGCTCTTTGGGACTTCTAGCTTGACGTCCTCTTCCTCGATATTCTTGTACATGATATCTTTCTCCTCTATATGGGGGAAGAAGACCTCCATTATAAGGATATCCAGAGTCCACAAGATAATATGATCTTGAGACAATCTAAAACATTAATTTAAATATAAACATAAATAAATTCATCTAAATGAACTAAAGAAGAAGAGTAATCATATGTAAAAAAAAAAAACATTTCATTTAGAATTTAACCTTCAGGAGGCCACGGAAAATTTGCATTAGGATTGATCATTGCATCTAACAAAACCTTTGCATCATGAGCACTACCTTCCCAGCCTGAATAAACATAGGTAAACATCATATTGAAGTCACATATACACATAACATTTTGTGTGAGGACTGCTTTTCGTCCTCGACATGATATTTGGTTCTCAGCAGGCACCCAAGCACTAACATGTGTCCCATCAATTGCACCTACACAATTCTGATTCAATATATATATATGAGAGGTAATATTTATGTTAATATTAATAATAAGCAATAACTATAAAATATTAAAACTTACTTTGAACCAAGGATAATACTTTGTGTTATTTTTAACATTGTCAGGCAACTCCGAAGTCTCCTGCTTGATGATCTCTTTCCCCAATCGACATATTGCTTTTAACACTTGCTTAAAATAATAAGAAATAGTTTGGGTCGAATGTTGGAAATGATCAGCAACTACCCTTTGTCTAAGATTATGGCCTATAATGTATAAAAACATTGCAACTTTCTCTTCTAAACTCAACTCTTTTGAGTCCATTAAATAATCTTTACTCTTTAACTCATCACATAAATTGATGAAACACGTCTTTTCCATTCTCAACAATTCATAACATGTAGCTCCAGATCCTTGTAAAATCTCATTGACAAATTCTCGACCAGTAAGCGCAGAATTACGAACTAGAACTTTGTTAAGAAACTTGCTTTCATACTCACATATCATGTTAATTAATGCTAACTCTGCTAATTCATAGTCATCTTCACTTGAGCCAGACGAAGTTATAGATCCCTCAGAGCTACCTTCAATATCCATTGTGCACAATAATCTGTTCAAATGCAAATAAACATAAATCACGGGGAACAATATCAAATACATAACTAGTCATAGTATTCATAGTTTGGAAACAATATCAAATACATAACTAGGCATAGTATTCATAGCTTGGAGAAAGTATTAAGTACATAACTAGTAATAACATTCATAAGTACCAAACACAAGACATGCAAACATAACATTCATAAACACAATATAGCACCTACAAACATAGATCAAATCAAACTATTCAGCCATGCCTTCTTCCTCTGTGAAGGCACAGCCATAAATATTTCCTTGCAGGCAGGATCAATAAATTTATCCATTGCCTTCACATAAACCGCATCAGAGATATCTTCAAGCTCATTAAGAACATCAACACATTTGGCAATGGAATAATCAGATGATGTGGCTCCAACACTACTAGCTTCCGTGCTCTTTGCCCTCAACATCTCAATTTTAACTAGGTGAGCCTCTGCCCTTGCATTAGATGCCTTAACCATTGCTTGAATTGCTTCACTCAATTGATCAGATCTGCACTCTCTTTTTTTCTTTCGATCAGGCTGAACAATGCGCTTTCCACTACGTGTCACTCGCTCAATTATGTCTTCATCAATGTCATCATCATTTTCAAGGTTTACATGAACTCCACCATGAAGATATTCTTCTTCAAGTTGAATCTCATCTGAAGAATTTGGTGGATCTTGGGTAGAGGAATGATGAAGTACACCAGTAGCAGTGCTTCTATTGAAAATTACACCTAGCAATTGATAATGTTCCAGTCCTTGCTTCTTAAATTGAGCAGCTTCAGGATGTGCCTACAAAAATATGCACTATCAATAATCTAGATAATATACATATACAATATAGAAAAAAATTTCAAATGGTTACATACCAAAATATAATCTCTCCAACATCTCTCATCAGCAGTAACTGTGTTGGTCTCAGGACTCCAACCAAATCCAGTGTGTTGTAGCAACAAAGAAAAATCTCTATGTTTTGCCCGTAGCCTATTATACTTTTGCTTGATTTGTTTATCATTAAAAGGGCGTCCAGTCATAGCATTCAACTTTCCTAACATGTCTTTCCAAACTTTCCGTGAAAACACACCATTGTTGTAATTTCCTTTGTTTACTTCTTCAATCATAATGTCTATGAAGCATTTAACTACATGCTTTGGCCAAGTTGCATTTTCTGAAACTTCTATTGACCCAATAGTTGCCATCTATAATATATGGGATTCAATCATTCAAGCAAGGAGTTAAACAAATTTACCAAAATCAAAATATCATTGACAAGAGAAGAAAGTACCAAAACTCAAAAAATCAAGGACCATCAAATAAAGAAAACAAAACTAAATACATGTCACTGCATATCTAGGCTTTAACTTTCTTGCAATTTAGGTCCTATAAATAAAATATCTGCTTATAACATAGAGAAGGCATCACATAAGAAACTTTTTATGAGGGAATAATCATGGCCCCATGGAAGAAAGATGGAAATGAAACAAATAAATAAACTTTTTATAACCAAACTCAAATCCTACAAAATTGAACTTTTTCAAGAACCAAAATATTAGAAAGTGAAATAATTCTTCCTCTCTAGAAGGTATAACATAGAAAAAGTATCACATAAGATAGATCCTACTAAATAAATTAGCAATCATAAATCCTCTCCCACTAAAAATAGGGGATTGAGGATTCAATATAGAGCATTCCAATAGAAAGCCATTTAGAAATAAAGTAAAGTCAGTAAAGGCATTATCCACATTAGCCCACCATATACAACAAAATCATAAACAATAACTCATAGACAAATTGAAGACTCTGTTTGCAAATTACATTAATAAGGAGGCAACAACCATACATTAAAATAATTGATATATGAATGCACCCTGCAGTCAATCCATCCTGCTACGTACCATTTGAATGGGCAAGAAAATTCAATTCAATGATTAAAATAAATGATGATATAAAATTTGAACTTGTGCATCATTACATCTGTACATTCTATTGGATCACCTCAATAATACAAGGTTTTGATTTGTTCTCATACACTTCACGTGAGGCTACAAAAGGTAGCCACAATAAAATAGACACTAATCAGCCAACTTCAAAATACAAGGTTTTGGTAAAGGATGTTCATAAGTCCATTGACAAACAAATACAAAAGGTTTCACAAGGGTACAAATTTCATATCTCACTCAAATCAATACTCAACATCCTGATATACCAAAATTCTTTACCCAAAATTAATATCAGCTCTGTAAGGAGTATCAATTTTCTCGGCAGCCAACTAAAAAGAATCCAGATATAAACCAACAAATAATAATATAACGAAAATCGGGGGAAACAAACAGAGCTTGACCACCAAAACACCTCAAACGACAAAAACAGGTATGACAATCGTAGTTGAGCAGAACAAAGTTAAAGCTCCAAGGTTAAGAGTTACAGATCAAGTTTCAAAATAAAAAAATTGGCTCACACGCGGACTGACTTACAGATCAAGCTTGAAACCTGAATCAACCAGTGACCGAAGCTGAACTTCAAGTAGAAAACCAGAAATGAAGCTGAATCGAAGCTGAAGATGTCCCGGGTTTGAAGCCTTTCCAAGCAGGGGAGTAGATCGAGCCTGGAACTTGAAGATAAAAGAGGAACTGAAGCCGAAAACTGGATTAAAGCAAACTTGAAGCCGAATCGAAGTAGAAAATGAGAAGAAAGAAGGATCCGAGCTCAAAAAATCGCGACAAGAAAGAAGCAAGAAGACTCACCAACGGACAAGATAGCTCACCGACGGTCAGGTAATAGTCGAAGGACGAAGACCGGCGACCTCAGTGCAAGAGAAAAATGGCTGAGTTGAGGCGGAGGAGCGGAGCTTTTCTGGACCTGTGCAGACTCTCGAGAGCTGGAGCTGATAGCAGACCGCGACAAGATGAGCTGTGAGTGAAAAATGAGAGTGAAAAATGGGCATAGGATTCGAAGAGCAAAACTGAACATAGCTGGAAATTACACAAATGCCATTAATGAGACCGCGTTGTTCTCCGTGTTTCCTCAAATTTCCAGAACAAAACATCTCAAAACACTTTAAAATTGTTTTTCATTTTCTGTTCTCAAAACACCAAGTTATTTTTTGGTTTTCAGAACACTCCATCCTAAAAACAAATCATCAAATGAGTTTTTGTGTTTTTAAAAACAAAAAACTGTTTCTGAGAACACCAATCAAACAAGGTCTTAATCTTTTGACCTTCCAGTTTACATCAACTTCTACTTTAGTACCCGTAGTTCAAATATTTTCAAACAAAAATTTGATATGAAATTGTGATAACTTAAATCAAAATTATGAAGGAGATGAAACATTCATAGCATTCCAAAAAATTCAGATAGAAAATTTTAAACCACAAATATTTAATTTTATATTGATATGAAACCTAACTAATCAACAAAAGAGTTTGAAATTTCTTGTTTGCTGCTTTGGTTATTTTCTTTCCTGGTACTTTCGTTTTTTACCCTTTGTTGCTGTAGATTGATTGGTTTCATAAATTCCCAACTCTCCAGTTGAACCTTAAACTTGCCGGGCAATACATAAATAAAACAAGTTATAATGACTTGCCAAAAATTACAAAAAGAAAGAAAGAGTGAGAATTCTCACAGAAAAACAAAAGTGTATATATATATTTTGACTTCATTACCATTCTCTCAAATGGCTCCTTCATTTTTTTTTTCTTCACCTAATGGGGGAATCGATTCTTCATCTTCGCCATTTTAACACGTCATTTCAGTTTACCAGGTTTACGGACATTTATCATATCCAAGACATAAGCATCTTAAGACATTAATACCAAAACACACAAAAAGCTTAATCCAACAAGGTGACAACGTAATAATAATGCCCACGAACATAACAGAGGCAAAAATTGTCAACCATTGCACCCTCTATCGTGCATCTATCAACTCTTCTTCAGTCATTACCCAAATCATTTCTGCTAAAGGACAAAACAAGATGACAGTAAGTTAATTCCATCCATTATTACTCGACAACAACCAGGCTTCACTAATCACGCACCATGCGTACCATATATTCTTCCCTGGCAATCGATTTTACTTATGCCATAAATCTGAAGTGAAACGAGCACAAGCAGCATAAAGTAGTGTTAAACCATTTGTGCAGCAGTCAGCAGATCCTTTAAGGAACTTACATGCTAGCCAGTTGGCATAGCATCTAAATCCTATCCTAATATTGCAAGTCAATACCTGATAAGCATACAAGACAATACATTATTGTGAACTACACATTTAAACTAGACACCTTAGGGACACAATCAACTCTATCACTAGATCCATGGAGAATATCTTCTAACAGTTGAAATCAACATAAGAATTTCACTAGCTACAGATCCCATCAAGGCATCATGAACTATCCATGATAATGATCCACTAAACAATATCCAGCTTAGAGAATCCTTCAAGAAGCTCATGTAGCAGGTGACTTGGTTTTGCATCTAAACCCAATCCTAAAAGGAAGGTGAGATCAGACTCTCAACATAGATCTGAGCATCAAGCCAACTGGTGTTTAGGATGTTAGGAACAACAGTAGTGAAATTTTTTGAGCTACACCAATATAAGTTCGACCCGTCCTGAAACAGTATTTCACTAGTCTCTGAAATACAGCGTTCCTTTGTACACAGAAGGAACGGATTTTCCAAGAAAGGAATGCTGAACAGTTTAGTCCAAGACTCTTTAACTCCAAAATCCTTCATAACCCACAAATCTGAACGCGTGCCATAGTTATAAAGGATGGACAAGCAGTCTGCTAATGTTCCCAAGAACGGCGTATATACACCGCCTTCATGATCAGGTTGTGATAGTTCTACATACGACTCCGTCCCCAAATCAAGAGAAATAACAGCCAATGAAGAACGTGAACAACTAGTAGCCACCCAGTTAAGAGTTCCACTCACAAATTTTCCCATTTCATCAAATGGGATACCTGAAGGGAACTCCTGAATCCTCCTCCAAGAATTAGCACCCAGAGTATAAACCTTGACTTCAGTTTTATAATCACCTCTACCATCACTATCATAGCAGAAAATTGCCACCACCTTGTAGTTATCAATTGATTGATCATAACCAAACCCACATACTGTATAACTTCCCTCCCGTCTTTGGTAATCCAAATAAGGAGATTTCTTATAGATTCTAATAGATGGGTTCCATATAAGGAAATGACTAGGTCGAATAGCCAAACATAGCAAGCCGTTGCATGAACCCACAATGAAATAATATGAGTTTCGAATCTTTAAGGGGTATTTCAGTTTCACGGCAGAATAGGGCACGTAGTCGCGTAAGGACTCAACAGAGCAAGATGCGAGAGTACGCGTAGGTCCCGGGAAGCAGAGCACGATGTTATGGTGGGTGAATTTGGGGTCAGTGGTTGACATACGAAGGTGCAATTTAGCGAATCGGGGATCGGAGATTAAAGACTTCCAAGACTTGCATACGCACCTGAGTTGAAGAAGAAGTTTGACAGGAAGCCTCGAGAGGATATTCTCGATGAGTTCGGGAGGAAGGATGGATGATGGTGGCTGAGAACCGCGATCGCCCTTAGAACCCATGTGTTGGCGGGAGAAGGAAGGAGAAGGAAGGGATGAAGAAGAATGAGGAGTAAGTCGGAGCTTCTTGGGAGTGGGAGTGGCTTCTTGTTCAGAGAATCGCTGGGAAAAAGGTTCACGGAAGTTGGATAACTCAAAATTGTCGCTACCTGGAGCCATTGTTCTGAAACTAGGGTTATTCTGCGTGAGTTTCATCTGCTTCTGACAGTTTCCTCTTCACGCGACCTTTCATGACGACATTTGAGTTTGACTGCGTTTCCCTTATTCAAAACGATCATTTTAATTCTACCCGTGATTCTTAAAATATAATATTATTATAATTTTTTATTTTTAATTTATCAATATTTATATTGTTATTTTTTTATTTTTGTGTAATTTTTAAAAACATTGAAATATGAATTTTTATGCAAATACACAATATCCTCATCAATATAACATACATTAGTTAAAAAGTTTAAATTTTTTTTGAGAGAATCGGTAAAAAAAAAGACAAAAAATTAAAACTATTTGAAAAATGAGTCAAAGTTCACCATTTTTAAGAGAGGATAAAATTTTTTCAAATGAAATTAAAAAATTTTCAACCAAAATTCACCCTTTCAAAGTAATGATATAAAAATTTTTTTTATTATAACTTGAAAATTTTCTAATATCGTTTGAAAAAATTTTATCCTCCCTTAAAAAGGGTGAACTTTGACCAATTTTCCAAATATTTTTATTTTCTGTCCTTTTTACCAATTCTCCCTTTTTTTTTTGCCAAAAAAAAGTTTGAATGAATAATATAGAGAGCTGTCCGCAAATATATGATTTATTTTTCAAGTATTAAGTATATTATTGTATAAATATTTTTGTTATTATTATTTAATTATTTTCAATTAAATGATACTTTTTTTACAAAATTAAGTATTTTTTGAATTATGCATTTTTAATTATATGAGATTAATTGAATCTTGTTAAAATATAATTATGTTAAACTGACATAAAATATAATGAGGAGCGATCTTCATCAAACAAGTTATCCTTATATAGCCATTAATTGAATTGATCAAGTCATCATACTTTGTTTCAAATAAAAATAAAAACTGAAACAGATAATGGAGAATAAAATTAGGACCCTTATATTTTGAAAAATTAAATTGAAAATTTTTTATTTTTTTAAAGATAAAAAATTATAATCTACCAAACTTTTAAATATTACTTACTTTTACAATCAATTTTTTTTACTTAAAAAAACACAAAATACGATTCTTAAAAGAATACTCATCCGGTGAAAAAAAAATCCTAATCGTAAAAATTGAATGAAATATACGCATCTCATAGTTATATCAAATTTAATAACAAACATAAATTTTGCCTTATGATGAACCTTGTTTTATTCTTATCATGTTTGTTTATTGATAGTTATTAACAGCTTAATTCACACGGGATTATAATTTTTACGATGAGAGATGAAATACATGATCTTGAACAGGGAAGGATAGCAATTTAGGCTTTAGTTAGCTCCACCTCATAAGATTAACAAATTTTCCTATTCATTTGCCTCCAGATTCGGAAGCACTTCGTAGTTGGTAATAGCAATTGCCATATTTCTCAGGAATTAAAAAAAATATATATATATATATATATATATCACTGCTTGATTGCAGAGGCAATCATTTAGAAAAGAGAAAAGGTGTCCGCAGAAATTCTCAATGTGGAAGAAGAGTTTGCTATTCGGTCATTGAACCTCATACAAAATCATAGTAACTTAAACCAAGCATCTTAAGGAGATGAAGCACTCATAGCATACCAAAAATTAGCTAGCATAGCCAAAGCAGCAATTTAAAATGACTAGTACGATGCAGATAGAAAATTTCGAACCATAAATATTTAATACTGATATAAAACCTAACTAATCAATACAAGAGTCCGAAAACAGATAGCTGAACCTTTGGAAATAATGACCTCTGCTTCTAACTCATGGACTACAAGGAAGACAGCTATACTTCACTTGTTGAACCCCGAACTGAAGACATTTCTTAAGACATAACATCATCAAAGATGGCTGGCTAGAATCTATGGAATAGACTATACTAGGCACTCACCCAGTACATACGGAACCATAAGGCGGCAGACAAAATACACCCAGCTGTAACATGCGAAAGAACATTGAAGCTAACAGCCTTATTCCACATTCTCACTGGATCTACGATATGGCATGTACCTATGATCCTTTGCAGCATTCTTCCTCCTCCTTTTCTCAATAAATGCTTCAAGTCTGCCAGAAGACTGATAATGAAGTCCAAACATTTGGTTAGTTAGATCATTAAATGACAATCAGCACCCCCCCCCCCCAAAAAAAAAAACACACACACACAACAACCAACCAAAAAAAAAACAAAAACAGAGAGAGAAAGAGAGAGATTTCTAAATGACATTTGGAGGCTGGTTGAAGTCACCAAGGTTGTGGGGCAACACATGTACACAATAACATTCCTAAGGCCCAGGAAAATGCATACCTTGAGATCTTTATATTTTTCAATAAGCCTATGCTTCCGGATTTCAGCTGCAAGAAAGGACAAGTCAACATTTATCATTGCCGTTTGACAATACCATTTTCAATATGCTTCTTAGTGTATATGAGAGGCACCACTTAAAAAAATCAATAAATATGGATTTCCAATTAACTTAATTAGATGCAAACTTGCCTTAAAATCCGAGAACATGTACAATGTATTCATACCCTAAGGTGTTAAACACCTTTTGCATATTTAAATAATCATGCCCTTCAAAAGATCACTATTACCATCGTTTTTGACACCTTACAAACTCAAATACATCAATTACTGGATCGCCAACAATGTATCTAATGCATCATCATTATTGCAAAGCACCATATGGTACATGTAAGTACAACTGCCAATGTACTAAAGAAAGCAAAAGACCAATAGAATCAATATTTGACATTAATACATAAGGTATAAAAGGCTGCACTGAACAGTGTGTCTCATCTCAAGCTCCATGCCAGTGTACAAGGCCCACTCTGGTTGCCCATTATCATCAATTAGTTGATGGCAATACATAAATAATCTAACAAAGAAGCATCAACTCCATGACTAGATATGTGATTTATCTTTTGGAGAATAAGGGAGGAGACATTACATTTCTTGAGATAAAAGGGACGTTTGCCCTGCTTTGCTGCTTCTCTCTCTTTCTTCTTATGCTTTACCAATATCTCCGCACCTGCTCTCTTCGCTGGATCAGATTTCAATTGTTTATCCTGAAAAGACATGTAAATTTGATCTAATGAACGATTGTCACAGTGCTGTAGAGAGAAGACGAGCTTCCAAAATGGGGACCAACTCAATTGGAATGGATGGTTGGAATTTGACAAAATTTTCTACCAATAGACAAGTACTTACAATCCAGGACAGGCGTTCTTTTATTATACTGATCTTATTTGGATCTTTGGATTTCTTCAAAACCTTCAGTAAACCCTGTTATGTCCAGAAAGATATTATGGGATAAATTATCAAAAGTCATTGAATAAACTGAAGACAATCATACACTTACGTTCAGGAAGACTACCTGTTTTTCAGAAGGAAGGTCACCTTCAAATAAAAAATCATATCGCTTCCTAAACCTGTCAGTCCAAAAATGCAAATTATTTTTTCTGTGTAAAATAATTCCGAAAATTTAAAGAAAAAAGGAAAAACGGAGATCTCTGCAAAATGTTAATTTCTGCGTCTTTGAAATCCCTTGTTTAGAATAAAATAGCAAAACCACAAAAATTTGCATTAACTAGTAACTAACAAGCACTGCCCAGCATAGATTAGTTACAAACATGAAAGCACAAGTTCTTTGATCAAGAGAAATATACAGTATATAATCAAGGAACACTTCCCAAGAAAATGCTTCAAGAAAAATGCTTGAAACTAGGCATCAAATTAAACATAGAAATATTAATCTAGCAGAAAACTCGACAACTAACACCTTTCAACTGGTTTACAATTTGAAAGCCCTTCTGGACTCCAAGAAACAGTAGTTCCAATTAATTATAAAGCAATTTAAATTCAATAAGCATCACATCCTCCATCTGCTTGCATTTTCAATTTCTAATATTAACAATTATTTAACTTAAAAGCTAACACATTAACATTCCCCTTTGAAAGGAGGTATTTTGGCATATGGTCACCTAAAAGTTAGAAAGGCATAGAATTACATAGGTAGTTGACAACATAAACTTCTATAAGATAACAAAACTCAAAAACATGAATAACAGTAAAGAAACATAAACTAAGCAATACTTGCCAATTGCATAGCCACCATAGGGACTCCTGTAGAGAGACCATTATCAGTCTATTTAGGGAACAAGATTAAGCTTGGGAACCAGGTTTTTAAGTTTGGGAACTGAATTATACTTGTATTATGGGAATCAAATACCTCTTCTTTAGAAGATGGCAAGAGGGAAATACAAAATTATCCCCTAATATAGCCAATAAACCCAGAAAGACTTGAGGAAAACACACCACACACAAATGAAAATAAACTCCCACTCCCAAACAATGTAGAGGTCAGGACTCTCCCACACAAACAAAACAAGAAGAATGTTGAGGCTATTAACATGTATATATCAGGAGCCAGGACAGTAATCCTAGATAAAATAGACTAAGAATATCCATACTATACAAAAGCCAATAAGCCTTTGTTAGCAAAGAATGTAAAACAAAACTCAAATACAAAAATTTTTCAAAATTCAGGATAGCGATAAATATTACCCATATGCCATGATACATGTAAATGATATTATGGCATTAATCAACACAAGTATACAAGATAACAGAAAAAAATGGAAATACATGGTAGTACATATTCAGAGATGAACTTACCCGTCAGGGTTGAGTCTACCACACAAAGATTCAAATCTAGGATCTCGTACAACCTGAACTTACCCGTCAGGGTTGAGTCTACCACACAAAGATTCAAATCTAGGATCTCGTACAACCTGAACACAATTGAAGGTGGACACAATAGAATATGAAGCTCCAGATAGATAGGATGGAAAGATAATAATCATACACAACTTTTTTCCCATATCATATTGCCCAACCCTAAATTTTAAGACTACATTGTATTTGCATAAAAGACTACTCTGTAATACACCTCAAGCAGCTCATATCTTACGTTCACACAAATGCTGGTGAATCAAGAAGTTTAACTGGGTAAAGTGTGAGTTTGCATGTAAAGGGAACAATTTGAAATATGCTGCAATAAGTTATCCTCCTTTTCATGAGCCTGCAACTTTATGTTGCAAACTTCTAGTTATCACAGAATAAGAGGTAAAAGAAGAAAATGAGATCTATAACCCGATTAGATATTGAAAAATAGCTAATCGGTGCGTCCATGAATAGTAGTAATAGAAGTATAGAACATAGAATACTACAAAGTCAATTCTTTGCCCCCACTTGCATCCATAAAAGAGCTTACTTTCTTAGGAGCCTGTACGACATCTCTGAGAATAGGAACTGGCTTTTTGCAACTGACCTCCATTGGCCTAGGAAAGCACAGCAATTAGTTACTTTTTCAAAGTGTTTCCTATAACAGAAATAAAAAACACCCCGTTACTGTGACAATACCTATTCTTGTTGGTTCTCCTTGGCTTTCTCTCCTCGTAAGGCTTTCTAAAAATTGGATGTGACCCATCTGAGCGTGCTTTCTGCAACTCCTCAAACGTTACATCAGCCAGTTCCTGTTCTATCTCCTCCTCCTATATTATCAAAACAACAATTTTTCACTATGAAAGTTTTTTTCGAAAGAAGTATTCATAATTTTTTTTTTGAGTTACCCACGTCTTCTGAGGAACTGGAAGAAGACTGGTCTGTCTCGCTCTCCTCAGATTGGATTTTACTGGATTCAGGAATTGTGCTTCTGTCTTTCTTCATTTTTACTGCTAAAACAAATAATCAAATAAATTTCCCAAAATTTGATATCAATGTTTTGGAACAAATAAGTTGGCCAGAAAAAGATTCATTCCAGAGGTGAAATTGATATAGAAAAATGCATAGTTAATCATGAGGCTTTATCTACTGCGAAGGAAGAAATAAACTATCGTACCGTTCTACAACTATATACTCTAATGTATACTTTGGAATCAGCCGAAAAATCGTACTATTTGGAGCTCCAATGTCTGGCCACCACTTTGGACAGTGAGTGTAAAGAAAGTAAGGCAAACCACAGCAAGTCTTCGAACCCTAACACGAAGAGCGCAAGACTAAGCCAAGCCGACAAGCTGTGTTTTCCTTTTCTTTTGGTGAAAACGGACCAAGATCATGCCTGAACAATGACCGAACTCGTTTGAAAACGGAGCAAGCCTCATGAAAACTAAAGGTCATCAAATCAGATCCGGCCTTATACTGAATGCTGCACTTCAGGCCCATAATTTGTTAGAAAAGGGCCAAGCTCGTCTAGGCTAATAAAGATTTTATATTTTTTATATACATGTGATATTTTAAATTAGAATTAATAAATTTGATCTTTTAAGTTAAAAATTTTGTTCATATATTTTAATATTTTAATCAAATTAAAATTAAAAAATATGAGGTGAACAAATTATTGAAAACAAATTACACATATCACATTAGAATTTCATTGAACCTCTCATAAATATATTTTATTTTTGAAATATGTTTTAGTCTAATTTTAAATTATTTATCATAATATTACTCATAAAAATTGTGTATATCAATAAAAATTAATAAAGGGTATTTACAAAATCAAAATATATTTTTTGTTAGATGATATCTGTGGAAATTTTGAAAATAAAAAATTAAGTAATATTAATAAGAAGTTTATATAACTTTTTTTTTTGGAAGAAAAGTGAAGAAAAGTTTATATAATTTATTTAAGATTAAATTAAACAAAATTCTATGAACAAGCCATGTGTAAATAATATTTTTAGTCTTTAAAACTTATAAAGAAGCCCCTGAATTTTGAAACTTGTGAAAATAAACCCTCCCAATAATTAGTCAATTGTTTCATTAAAGGATGTTGGATTGGACTATAAATCCACCCTTGATGGGTGAGATGAAGTATAAACCCAAGCCCACTTAACAAATTAGGGCTTATTATTATATTTTTTATATATAATGAGGGAACAGTTATTTGGTAACTGATCCTACATTTTGTACAATCGAGAGAATTAAGTTAGTGTGTGCCAGTGCATCCGGGAGAGCCTTTTTATAAAATAATTTCTTTCTGTAACATAAGCTCTCTCTCTCGCTCAGTTATCTCTTTCTCCTCACAATTCTTTCTTGTAATGCTTCTACAGTGAACCAGTGAACAAAGTCCACATGACTTTATTCCATCCATCTGTGTTGTTGGTGTATGTTGTTTACATTTTGTCAGTGGAAAAATATCCTCGATCAGTATGTATTTCTTCCTACCTCTCATATTTCATCATTAGCATCAATGCCTCTTTGATTTTTGGGAGAAATTTTTTTATCCATTGCTTATTTTGTTAATTATATTTTACCCTCTCTGTGTTTGAATATTTGCATTTGGTCTGCATTTTTATTATGAGTGCTTATATAATTTGCATACTATTTGTGCTCATTATAAATGCAAATTAGGAATCTGGATAAAGGGTCACAAATTTTTATTTTTATTTTAAAAAAAATTACCATACCGTAAACTCAAAATTTGAGTTCTCTCAAATCATGTCCTTTTGGACAATAGAAATTACCATTGTGTATAGAATGATATGAGAAAAATGCCACTAAAATCGCATCAAACAGACACCAGACAAAGGAGAAAATGGTGAAAAACATGATGGATTCGCGGGTGAAACTAAAAAAATTAGGTTTACTCAATTCGTGTTTTTTTTTGGATAAAAGAAGACTACCATTGTATAGAGAACGATGAGATGAGAAAAATGATATCAAAATCACGTCAAACGGATGTCAGACGAGGGAGAAAACGGTAAAAAATGTTGGTGTGTTCGCGGGTCTGCCACTGGGTTAGGTCAACCCTCGCTGGAGGTTATGGATGACCCAAACAACATGTCGTTTTGGAGTAGTGCCAAAATGACATGTCGTTTTGTCCCAAAACAAAAAAAAATGGGGGGGAATCTGGCGGACTAGGCTGCAAAAAACAAAACAAGGGGACAAACTCGATTGGGTTAAAGGATGTGGGCCGGACCCAAGATCAGCCCAAACTAAAACAAAAAAAAAGGAAGGAGAGGAAGTGGACCAGATCGAGCAGAAGGATTTGGGCTGGACTCGTGACCGGCCTAAAAAAAATAAATGAATTAATTAATAGAAAAAAGAAAATTACTGACGTGGTGCATAGGGCCTACCAGCACAATTTTTGGCCACGTGGAGGACACCATCCAAAAGAGAATGGTGCATGGAAAACACTGGGCTAGCGTGTGTAGCCGGATTCCGCCTACATGATGGCACGTGGATTGCACGCGCCTCCTTGGCGCGTGGGTAATGTCATTTTTCCAATTTTTTAGTATTTTTTGCAATCTGAATCTTCTAAGGGCGCGTGAGGGCGCGTTAGGAGGCATCTTGGACACTATTTATTGCAAAAAATTCCTAGATTTGAGTGCTTCATTCTACTATATATTTTGCCTAGTTTAAAGCAATTTTTTTTATATATTTTATGGCAAAAAAGTTAAGAAAAGCCCTTAAAATCCCCTTTTTTTTTCTTTTTTAGGTCATTATGAGTTCCTTCAAGTTCGTATTCTCTATTACACTTTAGTCACAAGGTTCTAATGCACTCCAACATTCCTTGATTTTTCTGTCTCCGATTTTCAATTTCCAATAGATTTCCTATTGTCCCAGTCTCGTACTTTAGAAGACAATATTATGAATGCTTCACCTCCATTGGTTGAAACATTTGCATACCTATAAGACAACCCCTTGGAGAATTTAATTAATGACGAGTTAGACATGTACTTGTTGGATCCTTATGGAAGTTATGAAAATTATGGTTATTTAATAGCCACTCTTGATGCCGCACCACAAGAGGATCCTAAGGAAGCACAGGATTCAAGCAAGGAGCTATCAAAGGATCCACAGGAAGCACCAAAAGAGGATCTTGAGGAAGAAAAGGATCCAGAAGAGGACTCATTAGGGGATCCTAAGGAAGCACATGCTCCAGGCAAAGAAGTATCAGAGGAAAAAGAGGGTCTCCCAATAGTACCACATGACCATCAAACTGGACAACCTGCAATGGAAGTCTAGCCAGAAGATTCAACAGTTGACCCATATCTTCCCATCGAGTCTCCATTCGATATCTTTCAGTTGGTCGATAGACTCCATCATGATTTCATTCATGAGATGCTACCTCCCCGCTCATTCCTCTGTGCGATGGAATACTTTCTTTAAGAATTTATATTTGATGGTCAATTTTTAGCTAAACAGACATGGGTCAAAATCCTCTTAGATCATCTTCTAGTTGATGACTTCTAGACACCCATTGCTTTTCGCCTACGGTCTATTCCATAACCTAAGGTCTTGGACGTCATCGAATTTTTGAAAGATCATGATGAACAACATTTTTAGACCCATCTAAGCGCAAAATATCATGAGTTAACCTCAGCACATCCTCCACCTAAAAGATCAAAGGCACACTCTTGAGCCACATAAATGAACAAAAAAAGGGGGGAAGAAAGAAGTATGATGCTATTTTTTTTTATTCCTTTATAAATTGTGTTAATTTAGACTTGGTTGTCTTTGACTTTATTTGTCAATTTTATTGTGGAACATTGTTATTTATTTATTTATGGATTTCATTATTTTTATATGTTAAAATGAAAATACTCGACTCTGAGTGGGAGTAAGTGTATATTAAGTGGGAGCTCTTAGATACTGAGCCATCTACGAGTTATAAAATACATAAAAAATTATTCATATATATCCTTGATAGGAAATAGTGACAAAACTAAATTTCATGTGATAAGGGTAAGCAAAATGTAAACTCCCGATCGTGAATTTTAGTAGAGCTGCTATGGACCTACTCAAAGATAAATACAAACAAAAGATATTATATAATAATCTATACTGTAATTATGTAGAATGGCAAGCAAAAATATTATTGTTGAGCTTAATAAAGGGGACAAATTGAATGGTGATAATTGGGATATATAGCATAGGAAGGTATCCTACATTTTGGAGAAACAGGATGTCGTAGAGCCGCTGACCACTGTTTTAGTGGAACCTAAGTAAGGGAACACTACTCAACATAGAATGGACATGGAGGCCAACATTTTCTGGAAGAAAAAGAACAGTATTGCCCGAATCACCATGCTGAGTGCCATGACAGATGATCTTATATGTGAGAATGAATAGTATACGACTACACAAGCTATGTGGATCGCTCTCAAGGACAAGTTTGGAAGCACTTCTGCATCTAAGCTTAAAAGACTCACCATCAAATTTGACACCTATAAGCTGCATCCAAATACTCCCATGAAGCAGCATTTACGTGAATTGTCAAATATGATCAGAGAACTGAAAGCATCAAATCACATGCTTTCAGATGAACAACAAGTTTAGGCTGTTATAAGGTCTCTCCCTGTGAGCTGGGAACATATGAAAGTTAATCTGACCCATAACAAGAATATCGCTACTTTTAATGATATAGCAAAACATCTGGAGCTTGAGGATAAGCGACTAGCAGCCTATAAGTCTTCGGGATATGTATACATGGTTGAGGATGCTGGTCCATCCAACACAAAGCCCAAGGCTAGGAAGGGTAAGAAATTCCAAAAGAAAGGGAAGAAGAATGACAACAAGTTCCAAAAAGGTAAAAGATCCTTCAAGAGGCAGGGCAAAAATGATGCTAAGAAGACTGACCCCTCAAAGGTCAAGTGTTATGCTTGTTAGAGGATGAGACATTTTGTTCATAACTACCTTGAGCAAAATAAGGTATTATATGATTCTTGTTCTATTTATTATTCTTATATTTCCAATACTGTTTTACTAATTAAGTCTTCATCTTTTTCATGGATTATAGACTCAGGCGCTACAGACCACGTAACCAAGGATCGAGAGTTCTTCGTGGAATTCTGCAAGGTGTCAAAGCATATCAAATGGCTTTTCATTGGCAACAACGTGAGGCTCGAAGTAAAGGGAATTGTCACTATCAAGCTACATTTGTGTAGCGGGAAAATTTTAATACTTCACGATGTTTTATATGCACCTGACATTCGGCGGAATTTAATTTCTACTATTTGCCTTCTTGACTATGGATTAGATGTTAGTTTTCATAATAAACTTGCTGATATTTTCAAAGGGACAATGTATTATGGTTCTAGTTTTATTTCTAATGGTTTTGTCATTCTAGACATATTTAATAATTATTATAAATATGATTGTTTTGCTGCTTCTAGTTCTGATCTTAATATAGATATAGACACGTGACATGTTAGACTAGGACACATTGGCCAAAATAGAATAATTAAACTAGCTAGAGAGGGACTGCTAGGTACAATTGATAAAATGGAAATGTCTTTGTGTAAACATTGCCTGGCTGGTGAAGCAACTAGAAAACCATTTGGAATTGAAACTAGGACAGAAACTTCGTTACAATTAATCCATTCAACAGACTATAAAATCCACCCTTAGTGGGTGAGATGAAGTATAAGTCCAAGCCCACTTAATAAATTAGGGCTTATTATTATATTTTTTATATACAGGGAGGGAACGGTTATTTAGTAATCAATCACATATTTTGCACGATCGAGAGAATTAAGTGAATATATGTTAGTGCATCCGGGAGAGCATTTTTATAAAATAATTTCTTTCTGCAACATGTGCTCTCTCTCTCTCTCTCTCTCGGTTATCTCTCTCCCCTAACAATTCTTTCTTGGAGTGCTTCTATGGTGAACTAGTGAACAAAGTGTTAGGAATTTCACTTACACGTAGCGGAAAAATTATAAGAAATTCCCTCCCATGGATCAGTCAACGTTGTTTAGCTTGAGATGTAGAAAAAGAATTTACTTTTGGTGCTTCCCTTGGTGTTCTTTTTCATTTTGTTGGATCCCAGAAACTAACGTGATTAGTCAGCTCCCTCTACCGGTATCCACATGAATTGTGAGTCCAACTCAAACGACGTGCTAGCATCTTTGGTTATGATATCCGTACAAGTCCGTACAATTCCGTACGATTCTGTACTAGTACGTACGCCTTCACTTTTCATTCGTACATTTTTTCTTTCTGAGTGTACGCCCACTCTCTCTTTTGGGTAATTTGAATTCTGTTGATTCTATATCCTAGTTTATATCAATATATAGATAGGATTTAGTATTTATTTAATTTAAATCAATAATTTAAACTAAATCAAATATTAATTAAATATATTAGTTTAAACTTAAATCTATCTAATAGATTAAATTTAAACTAACTATCTAATATATATCCAGAATTAAATCTAAATTTTATTTATCATATAAATCAAATTTAGATTATGATATTAGTTTAAATTTAAATCTATGATATAGAATTAAATTTAAAACTAATTAATTTGAATTAATTTGAACAATATATATATATATATATTTCGAAATATATATATCAAATATATAATATATCAAACATATATATATATTTCAAATTTTCATATATATATATATATATCAAATATATATAATTCTATCACACTAAATTGAATATTAAATTCATTGAATTTAGACACATTTTAGATTCAATAAATATGGACATTTTAGTTCGAGTTGGCCCATTCTTGTGTATGACCCTGTAGGCCCATATGATGTTGACAATGTGCTAATAACACTATTGTACCCACAAGTCACAAGTGGCCTCTAGCAAGACATTGTAACTACCAAAATCATATGAGATCGGTAATCCGATACAACCTATCATATAACCCGATCACATCCATTTTGTCTCATGATATATGGGTCAAGTATGAGGCATGGAAACATCATCCTCATTTTACTCGACCATCACTATCTCGATCTCCGAGTAAACTGACAAGACAAATGAAAACTCTTCCATTACAGCATGACCATGCATTTTCTTAGTCTCACTCATCGAGGGGCCCAGATATATCTCTCCATTAATTAGAGGGATAAATTCTATCTTGACCATTCATCTTCCTCCACACGAGTTCTACTATACACGATCATAGCATTTATGATCTCCAGATTAAAGGTAACTTTTAACTATGCCAAAGTATAGTGTTTCCCATATAGGAAGCCATGGTGATCTCAGGTTTGAGGGTTTAGTGACTCGGTTATATATGAGATATGCTTATGACTTGATTCATGCAGCTATCTTATAACGGGTCAATCCAGCACCTATTGTCTAACATGAGCTTGTGATTTTGATTTGTATCTTCATACATAATTATCAATCAAAATCATACTAGCCTTAATTCATTCTTGTTCCCACAAAGATGATTGACTAGTAATATTTTTGATAAAATAATTTATCCAAGAATATTATTATAAAGAAAAACATGCAAACAATATAATAATGTAAGAAAAAAATACCTTCTTTTTGTATGATGAAACACAATGTTTCATAATACAATGATTAGCCTATGGCACAATCTCTAACCCAAATTCCGCATGACTTTATTCCATCCGCCTGTGCTGTTAGTGTGTGTTGTTTACATTCTGTCAGTGGAAGAATATCCTCGATCAGTATATATTTCTTCTCTACCTCTCATATTTCATCAAAGAAGCATACTAAAAACTTATTGGATGGATTTTGCTGCCCTTGTGGTCTTACTCAAATTAGCTGGAGTCTAATATGACTGCTGGATATCTGGTGGTTCAATTAAGAAAAAAAAAAGCACACTAACACCTTGACAATCAGTCCTTTAATTTTTTTTTTAGATAATTCCCCTAAATTTTGATTTATGTCCAAATAATGAAATAACTGAACTTTATGTCATA
The DNA here is from genome assembly GCA_026686845.1 of Adenanthera pavonina. NCBI lineage: Eukaryota > Viridiplantae > Streptophyta > Magnoliopsida > Fabales > Fabaceae > Adenanthera > Adenanthera pavonina. Next base: position 7,594,921 of record JAIVEN010000026.1, on the reverse strand, counting down.
TGAAGATAAATTCTTTGTCATGTTACATTATATTAGTGAAGGAGCGATCGACATAACTTTACTAGATTTAGGGGATCCGTTGTCAAATTTTAAAAATCAGCAAGGTTATTTGTACATAACCCATAGTTCAAGGGGGATTGTGTATAATTTTACCTTTATTTATGTATGATTGGCTCATGATGATAAAGAAAAAGAACAAGTAAACTTATTACACACACAAAACAAAGGAACAAATGAGAAACTGATCGAAAGAGGACAAAATATCTTAAAAAATAGGTGCCAATACCTATGGAGGCTTGATTAATCCTTGAAGCATCCTGGCATGACTGGGTTTAGCACAAACAACGGTAAGAGGATGATAATATGGGAAAATCCTTGTACAATAATATCCTCATTCTGTTTTCGAAAATCCTCTTGATCCCCAAGCACCATATTCAAGTCTTCTTAAAGCACTCATGATGGAAGGATATGTGAATACATTCATTCCTTGTGGACCAAATTATGTGCAAGATAAGACCAGGCACTAACTATATATAATAGAGCCTTCATTAGAATGAATACATCAACAAGTCCGAGAACCAGACAGAAATATCAGAACAAGCAATCAACTCAGTTTTGATACCAGACCAGGAGGCTTTATTGGCAATTGGCATGTATAAAATTTTGATCATATAATGTTATTTTTTTAATGTTATTTATTATTTATTAAATAGATATACAAGACTCATTCTCATCTATTTCATTCACATTATTATTCCTTCCTCTTTACACCTAATTCTATTTAATTTTCTTTACACCTTTTATAAATTACTTTTAATATTTTTATCACAATAAAAATACAATAACTTACTCATATAATTTGTTTTATCGACTTTGACAGTTAATTAATCTTAAATTATTCACATTTAGATTTTGTGTAGTTAATCACTAGAATTGAGATTTCATGAGCACAATTTAATAATGGACATCAGCAGGTTAATCACTAGATTACGTGTGATTTCCGTCAAATGCACTCAACACCGTCACTGCCAACCTTATAACAGATGATACCCCATCATAACTTGTTTAGCTTGTACTATTATTATTATTATTTAAAAAAAAACCCACACACACACATACAAACACATACACGTAGTCATTATGTTTAATCTAAAGATACCTTCCCAGATATCTGCAGGCAGGTAGCAGGAAGGAAGATAGTCAAGTAAGAGGGAGAACCAGTAATAATTATGCCAAAAAACAAGAAAAATAAAAGGACAAAAGATATATAAGCCTCCATTGCTTCAAAGGAAACTAAAATTCAGTGACAGTTCAGCTTCCCTACCAGTGATTAATAATTAACTACATTCGAGTGAAAGTGAGTTCAGTTGAGTCAAGAGGTGACATGTAAAAATGAGAAGAACAAAACATTTCTTCCTATATGATAAGATACAATGGAACACGTTGCAACATCACCTAAACTTTGTGTACGTAAGACATAAAAAAGGGAATTTGTTTACACTATTATATTACAAGAAGAACTGATAATGGCTGAGAAACCATGTTTGTGGGACTGGGATGGGATGAAATCACAGCTGTTTCACTAATGTGGAGGAGTTTGTGATTTCAAAGACGGTGAAGAAGGGTCGACTATGCAAGAATTGGGAATTGGGAGTTATCCTTGATTGGGAAACTCTTAAGAACATTAACTTGGAAGCTTTGGGATCCATGTTCAATCACTTGATCAATCCTTCCAGGCCCATCAAACTCTTGAAACTCCTTCCCTTTGACAAGTCTAGCTTGTGCTCCATCACAAAAATCCATTGCAAGGAATTAGTAGGCCTATGATCAGAGTAAGGGCTAAAACAATGAAGCAAGCTCTTAATAGATTGATTCAAGAACTAATTGAGCAAGAACCCATCTTCTCAAGACATGTTGCAACCCAAAATGGAATTAAAGGCATGGTCATACTCTCTTACATACAACATCCAGATCCAAGCCTATTAAGGGAAGCCTAATTGGAAGAACTCACTTAAAATAGCATGTACTTCTCATGTGACTTTTAAAGGAGGCATCTTTTTGGGATTAATTTTTAATTTTAATTTTTTTATTTTTAATTAAGAAATAAGGCTTATGGTCAATTAGTTTCCTTATTTATTTAGGAAGGAAATTCTAGAGTTTTCTTAGATGTTGATTAATGATCTTTTTAGATATGATTTTATTTCCTAATTTAGGGCACCACTTATTCAGCATGTATCTAGTTTTACTTTTGTGTAAAGTAGTGCCATTCTAAGAGATTTAGGATTTGAATTATTTTTAGCAAATTAGGCCTAGGGTTTTTGCTTTCTTTTTCTTTAAAAAGTCACTTTTGTACTTGAAAGAGATAGATCAATGAACAATGCATTTTTTACTAAAACATTGTAAGTTTTCTTGTTCTTTTGTAAATTTGAGAAACTCCATGGCATATCAAAGAGAGTGGTATTCTCTTTGTGGTGTCCTTAGTTAAGGTTCTAAGAAACAAATTTTCTTAGGGTCTTGCTTCTTAACCAATAATTTCTATTCTTCTTATTTGTGCATTCTTTATTTCTTTTTTCTATTTGTTTAACGTATTCTTGGTGTTTTATTGTTGTTTCATTTAGTTTTATTTGATCCTAACATGATCCCTACATTTCCCAATTCGATTGAAGGTTCGTGAGATGAGTTCTACATGGGTTTTTCTATTATTTGGTATCAGAGATTTGGTTTGCTAGTATCAAGGTAGTTGTTATGTTGTTCTTCCAATCTTACTATTTCATCCCTTCTTTCTTCTGTCCAAATTTGTTCTTGCGCTTCTTTTGAGGCATGATTATTCTCTCTTCGTGTCTTTTGTGTGTGACATCTTCATAAGTTGTTTGTTTTTATTGTATTTTGTTGGATCATCTTTTCCTTGTGACTTCTTCTTTCTTGGTGTTAAAGTTGAGATCTTTTTCCAGATTTTGTCTTCTATCCAGATTTATCTTTTCTAAAAAAAATTCACATTATTTTTTTTTGCAATTTTTAGTATTGTTCAGAAAGTTTGAGTTTCTATGTGTGTCCAGTTACAAAAAAATGAAAATTAAAAATTAATCCTAAAAAGATGCCTCCTTTAAAAGTCACATGAGAAGCACATACTATTTTAAGTGAGTTCTTCAAATTGGGCTTCCTTTGATGGGCTTGGATCTGGATGTTGTATATAAGAGAGCATGATCATGCCTTTAATTTCATTTTGGGCTACAACATGTTTTGAGATGATGGGTTCTTGCTCAATTAGCCATTGAATCAATCCATTAAGAGCTTGTTTCATTGCTTTAGCTCTTGCTTTGGTCATAGGCCTACTAATTCCTTGCAATGGATCTTGCTTGTTCCAAATATGGGCTCCTTGTTCAGTCACTTGATCATGCCTTTTGGATCCACCAAGCTCTTGAAACTCCTCCCCTTTGACAAGCGCTCATGCTCCATCACTTTATCTTTGTGGCCCAAGTCGGGGGTGGTTAACCGTCAACTTGGATATCCAATTCTTCATTGTCAAGTTCTCTAGCGGTCTAGCGATAAAGATTATAACTTTGCTTTAAGTCTTTAACCGGGTGGACATGTAGCTACCTCATGTGATACCCTCCAAAATTTGGGAAAATGATTTATTAGGAATTATTTTCTTTTTGGTGAATGCTGCCCAAAATAATTATTAAAAAAACTAAAAATTACAAGCTAGGGCCCAACTCCCAATTGCTCTCCAATCACTAGCGCCAAAAAAAAAAATTAATCTTTTGATCTTGTAGTTTACATCAACTTTTAAATTAGTCCCCATAGTTAAAAATTTTTCAAACAAAAAATTGATGTGAAATTGTGATAAGTTAAACCAAGACTTTGAAGGAGATAAAACATTCATAGCATTCCAAAAATTTCAGATAGAAATTTTAAACCACAAATATTTAATTTAATATTGATATGAAACCAAACTAATCAATAAAAGAGTTTGAAATTTCTTGTTTGTTGCTTTGTTCATTTTCTTTCTTGGTACTTTCATTTTTCCCCTTTGTTGCTTTAGATTGATTGGTTTCACAAATTCCCAACTCTCCAGTTGAATCTTAAACTTGCCGGAGAATACATTAAAAAAACAAGTTATAATGACTGGCCAAAAATTAAAAAAAAGTGAGAATTCTCTCAGAAAAATAAAAGTGTGTATATATATTTTGACTTCATTACCATTCTCTTAAATGGCTACTTGATTTTTTTTTCCAGCTAATGGGGGGATCAATTCTTGATCTTCACCATTTTAACACGTCATGAGCATCTTAAGACATTTATCGTATCCAAGACATAAGCATCTTAAGATATTAATGTGAAAACACATAAAAAGCTTAATCCAACAAAGTGAAAACGTAATAATAATGCCCACGAACATAACAAAGAGGCAAAAATTGTCAACCATTGCACCCTTTATCGTGCATCTATCAACTTTTCCTCAGTTATTACCTAAATCAATTCTAAGACAGGACAAAACAAGATGTCAATAAGTTAATTCCATCCATAATCACTCAACAGCAATTAAGTTTCTCTAATCAAGTACCATGCATACCATATATTGTTCTTTGGAATCAATTTCCTTATGCCACAAATCTTAAGAGTAAATTGAAACAAGCACAAGCAACATAAAGTAGTGTTAAACCATTTTTGCAATGGCCAGTAGCGAGTTGGGATAGCATCTAAATCCTATTGTAATATTGCAAGAAATTAAAATACCTGATAACCATATAGGGCAATACATTATTGTGAACTACTATGCATTTTGAGATATACACAATGAACTCTATCACTAAATCCCTAGGGAATATCTTCTAACAATTCAAATCAACATAAGAACTTCTTCAGCTACAGATCCCATCAAGGCATCATGTATCAATGATAATGATCCATGAACTCAACAATATTTAGGGATGTACCAGGTGACTTGGTTTTGCATCTAAATCCAATCTTAAAAGCATGGTGAGATGAGACTCTCAACATAGATCTGTGCATCAAGCCAAACATTGGTGTTTAGGATCTCAAGAATCACAAATTTCAAAGTTTTTGAGCTATACAAATATAAGGTCCACCTGTCTTGCAACAATATTTCACTACTCTGAAATACAACATTCCTTTAAACATAGAAGGAACGGATTTCCCAAGTCAGGAATGCTATAGAGTTTAGTCCAAGATTCTTTAACAATGAAATCATTCATAATCCACACATCTAAATGTGTGCCATAGTGATAAAGGATGGACAAGCAATCTCCTAATACTCCCAAGAATGCCAGTATACCGCCTTCATAATCAGGCTGTGATAGTTCGACATACAACTCCATCCCTAAATCAAGAGAAATAACAACCAATGAAGAACGTGAATGACTAGTAGCCACCCAGATGAGAGTTCCACTCACAAATTTTCCCATGTCATCAGATGGGATACCTGAAGGGAACTCCTAAATCCTTCTCCAAGAATCAGCACTAAAGTACAAACCTTGACTTTAGTTTTATAATCACTTCTACCATCACTATCATAGCAGAAAATTGCCACTACCTTATAATTATCGATTGATTGATCATAACCAAACCCATATACCGTATACCTTCCCTCTCGTCCATGACTATCCAAATATGGAGATTTCTTGTAGATTCTAATAGATGGGTTCCATATAAGGAAATGACTAGGTTGAATAGCAAAACATAGAAAGCCGTTACAAGAGCCCACAATGAAATAATGAGTTGCGATTCTTTGAGGGGTATTTCAGTTTCATGGCAGAAGAGGGCAAGCATTCGTGCATGGATTGAATAGAGCAACATTGCATTTTCTCATGATTTGCACCAAATTTTTTTTAAGGATGGCATAATTTTCTATGCCACAATTCCTTTTTAGTAACATTCATCATCCTACTAGAATTTAAATCTACTTCACAGCTAAAATAGTTTAAATCATGTTGATACAACCGACCATTCGCAGAGCAGCTTTCAATCTTTAAATTAGTTGCATACATTCCTTCCTTGACCTTGCCTTGCAATAGAATTATGCCTGTCACCTTGTCTTTCACCAAAACACCAAAGGAATGAAACTCAACTACAACATTATTATTAATAGTGATCTTTGACACACTTAACAGATTTTTAGTGACAGAAGGAACATACGACACATCTTTAAGAATAATATCTTTACTTCCAACTTTAATAACTATTGTACCAATACTTTCTATCTTGCATTTTGAACCATTAGCTAAGGTCAAGACAAGCTTACCAGAAACTTCTGCAGTAGGATTGATGTTCCTAGCATTGTTGGTCACATGAACATTGGCTCTGCTGTCATATACCATGAGGGATCTACTATAATTTCTAGGGAGGCAGCATAAAAGGCAGCATAGGGAGGTACATCATGATTGTTAGCTTGCGAATTTCTTCCACCAAAGTAGTTCCTATCAAATCTGAAGAAGCAGGTAGCAACTGTGTGGTCCATATGATGACACACTTGACAGACAGGCTTGTTAGGTCTAAAGCCTCTTCCTTCGCAATTTCTTCCACCTTTGGTGACTCTTTGTCCTTCACGCCAACCACCTCTATAGAACTTAGAGTTGACAAAGAAATTTCTTGCACCCTCAGTTTTCTTCATCATTGAATTAACAACAGGTTGGAGGGATAAGTTGTTCAACTGGTTAAGTTGCTCCATCCTTGTTTCATAATTAAGTAAAGTGGCCTGCAAGTTAATCCAAGTAAGATTGATTCTATCAGCTAACTACACAATAATGGGATTGTATTCAGCATCTAATCCAGCTAATGTCTGAGTTATCAAATCATTAGTGGTGATCATGCACCCTGCCAATTCAAGGCCATCTACAGTCTCCTTCATTTGTTCAAGTACTCTTCCATTTTCATACCACCCTTTATGATCCTCTAAAATTCACTTTTATATAGTGTAATCTTTGAACAATTATGAGCGCAGTTAGGCTTTGGGCAGCTTCCCAAAGATCTCTTGCAGTCTTGTAATGCAATATTTAGGTTGCAACTTCAGGTGTCATGGTATCCATCCAAATAGAGAATGATTGATGGTGTTCAACTCTGTAAATTATGGGTTCTTCTTGATTTCTATGCCTTCAAAAATGAACTTTGGTGGCTTGGGCTTGTCAGCAACATCTTCAATATAATCCTCTAGTTTGTTTCCCTTGATTAACAGCAGAATCATCGTCTTCCAGAGTAATAGAGCACACTTGATTCATTAAGCTGAATGAGGTCGTTGGTTTCTAAAAAGTTGCTGCTAGGTTGAGAAGATTTATCTATCCTCCTACAGATGTTAAGATGGATGAGATGAGATTCCCTTGTTGTTGCATCAAATTCATTTGCTGCTGCGCCATGACTTTCTTTGTTTGCATTGGTGGCTGGTTGGTGCTAGTTTAATCATTGTTACCGCTTTGATCTGGATTGAGAGTAGGATCTATGCCAGCGACTTGATTGGGATCCAATTGTTTCAATGGATCCACCCTCACTCTAACACCTTGCTATGATACCAAGATAAGCAAAATAGAAGGTAAGAATGTGAAAATGCTTCATTACTATTCATTGAGTGAGGATTGGGTTAAATAAACTTAGAGACTTCACAAGAGACAAAATTGTACAGGCAATATAGGTAGTGGTGAGAGCACCACCATCAATAATGCTAGGACAAGATGTATAAAATAGAGGACAAGAGGATAAGCATGATACAGTATAGACATAAGCTTGAGCAAGACACTAGTAAGCACAAAAGAATAAAACAATAAAACTGTACAAAATAATACATGGGCCAAAACATAAATAAGAACCTAAATTATTTACATGATCCTTTGCATTCTTTGGAGCATTCTTCGTCCTCCTTTTCTCAATAAATGCTTCAAGTTTGCCAAAAAACTATTACACCTACCTTCACAATTTGTATCATATATGTATACTTAGAATTGTGTTATTTTCAAAATTAATTTTCTAAGTTAATATCTAAATTAATAATCCCTAGCAACAGCAAAAAAAAAAATTAATTGGATCGTGCATGTATATATAATCAATCTTAGTAATAAAAAATTTGAAATATTCTAAAATCAAACCAAAAAAAAAGTTGTAAATTCTACCAGTTTCTTTTTTAAAAAGTTCCAAAATAACTTTAAAATTATAAAACAAAAAAAAAATTATTTTCTTATTTTTATATTATTTTTAAAATACTAATTTAAAACTCAACTATTTATTTATTTATTTATTTTATTTTTTATATATTAATTTGTCACATCAAAAACTTCAAAATTTATCACAGGCCTATCATATAATGTCGTACTCCATAATTGTATCGGTACGAATATTGACTGTTTGGCTGTTTGAGTTTAGGAGGGGTTGAGCCATTCCGGTACGAAAATTGACTAGGCCGGCGATCCTAAAGACACCCCATGAGATGGGGCAAATCATTAGGGCTTGAATGTTGTGGTCAAGACTACACGAATTTGAAAATGGCAAAATTAGAAATAACAAAAATTAAAAACTTTAGATTGGAGCGTCTAATTTGGGACAGTTCAGGTGCATGACGAGCACCAAATACAAATTCCCAACACACACTCATTATGTTTAATCCAAAGACGCCTTCCCTGATATCTACAGCGAGAAGACAGGAAGCAACCTCCGAGTTTTAGATTGCAAAGCTAATGGAGAGGAAAGTGAAGCAGGAGGGAGAACCAGTAATAACTATGCGAAGAAACAAGGAAAGGAAAAGGATAAAAAGACCTGTAGGCCTCCAATGCAAAGTAAACTGAAATTTGGTGAAAGTTCAGCTTCCCTATCAATGAAAATTAACCAACTGCATTCGAGTCAGAGTGAGCTCAGTTAAATTAGTAGGCGATCTGTAAAAATGAGGAGAACAAAACATTTCTTCCTATATGATAAGATACAATTGAACATGTTGCAATAACAACCTCAAACAGGATAAAGTGTCCACATGAACTTCCAAATTAAACATCAATTTAACTTTTTTTATATACTAAACTGTATACCACCTGGACTTTGTGTAATACATGAAAAAGGGAGTTTGTTTACAATGTCATATTACAGGAAAAAATTATACCCTTCCTAAGCAGTAGCAATATAACCCATGAGGAGAGTTTCTGTGTCATTAGATTAAAGCCTTATGATCCTGAACATGCAATTTGCTCATGATTTCACAGCCTCATCATCATCTTCAATATCCCAACTGAGGTCCTCCTCTTGTTCAGCTGAAGTCAACCTCTTCCGCAAATCAATTTTACCGGTGATTCCAACTCCGTCTCCTTTATTCTCATCATTGCTTCCGATATCTTCAATATCATCCCAACCAAGGTCTTCTTCCTCAGGAATCGATGGCTGGCTTGAAACAACTGAAATATCACTATCTTTGCAAGATTCACTGTTATCTGCTTTAACTTCTGATGCTGCTTGGTCATGATCTTTAGCATCCAACTTATCCCCACTTTCATTTACAGTTCCAGGAGTATTTGATGCCACATTCTCATGATACTTAACCTCCATCTTATCCCCACCATCAGTTTCAGATTCAGAAGCAACACCCTTGGCACCATTTTCTATCTCTGAATCCACCTTCTTAGTTTCAACACTATCAATAGCACCACCATCTGCAGAACCTTCAGCGGAATTTTCCTCCTTTACCAATCTAACCCTGCCGGAATCACCTTTTGGCTCATATCCATCATCATCATCATCAAAATCCCAACTCAAATCCTCCTCTTCATTCCCAGAAATTGCACGCTTCACGAGCTTTGCTCTGGCATCCTCCATCTGCTTTAGTTTATGCAGCCTATAAAAATACCTGCTCCAGAAGCTTTCATAGTCGGTCCTACAGGGGACAACCTGGCCATATATCTCCTCAATCACCTCATTCTCCTCAATCAAGTCCTGAATCTCCTGCCACTTCTTATCCAACTCAAACCCCAATTTCCAGTCGTTGTAATTTTCCAAATCTTCGGGTTCCTCCAAATAGGTGTTAACATCATTCTGAAGAGCACGCACAAGTGCATCAAACCTGCTGTACCCCTTAACATTCGAACTCTGATTACTAAAAGTGCTCAATCGCTGCTTAGCACTAACGTTCCTACCATTATCGTTGTCTTCAGAAGGATCAACATCAGAATCAGCGGCTAAAAGAGAATCCCTACCGTGAGAGATAATCTTGGTCGTCGACTTCCAAACTGAGCTGCCGATATCGTCTATGGCTTGGTCAACCGACTCAAGCGACTCCTGAGCCACCGACGCGCCAGCATCGAGCGAAGCAGGGAGATCCTTGACGGCGCGTGAGGCAGCTTCTCGAATAATTGAGGTCTCTTTCTTCAACTCAGAACTGAATTCCTCAAGATCGCGGCAGTAGGTGACGATGGCGGATTCGGATTTGGAAGCAAGGGTCCTCAAAAGACCTCCGAAGTTCCAAGCGCTGTTAGAGTTGGAACTCTGAATCGGAGCAGGACTCGGATCGGATTCGTCAGGGTTATGTTCTCCAGATCCATGTGAAAGGAAGGAGGATGGCGGCGGCGGCGGCGGCGGATCGTCGGAGAACACGGCCTTGAAGAAATCCATTAAGTAGAGGAGGAAACGTGGCCGTACCGGTGACGTTTGTTTATGTCGTGTAACTCGTGTTGAATCTGGAAAGGGTTTATGCGTCGTTGTCGGTGATTAATTCAATTAAATTTAACGCATACACCTCGGAAAGTTTTTCTCATTCTGTTTTATTTTTTCCCATCAATATTAACCTAAATTCTATATTCTATGTATATTTAATAAGCTTAAGGGTTTGTTTGGTTGGAGGGAAATGGGGGGAAGGGAAAGGAAGGAGAGGGAAAATGTTATTAAAATTTTCTCTCCCCTTGTTTGGTAATTAGGAGGGGAGGGAAAATGTTATTAAAATTTTCCCTCCCCTCCCCTTATATATTTTCCCCCCAAATTGGGGTAATTTGGGGAGAAAATGTGTTATTGTGCTTAAAATGATCAAAATACCCTTCATTTTTTCATTACTCGGCCACACAATATACTGGTCAGTCTTGTCCTTATATTAACTTAAATAAATTAAGAATATAATAGTCAAATTATAATTATTTTCCCTCATTTCCCCTCCTAACCCAAACGAGGTAAAATTAAAACTCTTCCACTAAAATTCCTCATTTTCCTTCCAAACGAGGTAAAATTAAAATCCCTTCTTTTCCCTCCCCTTCCTTTCTCTCCATTAAAATTCCTTCCCTCCCTTTCCCTCCGTTGAACCAAACAGACCCTAAGGAAGCCCCGCCATTAACAATATCAGCTTCTCTCACAAAATACTGTTTTTATAAATAGTATTGGCTTAGTTGGTTATATTTTTTTAAGGAAGAAAGACATTTAAGGACCCCCATATGAAGATATTTTTTTCTAAGGACTCAGATTAAAAATTCAGTACTCCTATAAACTGAATTCCCAACTCGAATCAACTGAATTCAGCACTTGTACTGTTCATTTGGCAATATTTTTATATGGAGATCCTTAAATGTCTTTCTCCCTTTTTTTAATTTTTATTTTTAATTTCCTCTTTTAAAATATATTATTCAAAATTTAAATTTTAAAAATCTTTAAAATCACTCCCCATTATTCTTAACCTACCTATTCTTTCTCTCCCTCATCTATTTAATTTTTGGATAAGAAATATTGGTATAAATGAGATTTTAATTTTAAAAATTTTTTAGGTCATTTAAATTTATAAATTCTAACGTCTCCTCCGGTTTGTTATAATTTTTGATGTTTTAATATATTTTAAAATTTAAAATGCCAGAAATTCAAACTTTCTTATCCCATTGTTGTTTAACTTCCTACATCAGTATCTCATCTCACCTTATTTAGTTAGAGTATGTTTAGATTAGATTATGTATAAGTAATTATGAGAATAATTAATTATTTATAATAGATTATAAGAATAAGTGATTATGTCAAAAGTGAATTATCTTTGAATATTTTTAACCTATAAGTAATTTTAAGAAAAGAAATATGTTTAAATATTAGGATTTAAGTGATTATTGGGTGAATAATAAGAAAAAAGTAAAATAAATAATTATAAGAGAATAAATTATTATCATATATAAAAATAATATCATAAATAATTATTTTGATCAGAATTATATTTAAAAACTAATAACATAATCACCTTTTTAAGTTCATAAATAATTATTTTGAAAATCCAACGACACACTCAACCATCTTTTGACATCTACGTTTCTTCTTTCTCTTCTTTCTTTTTTTGTTCCCTTTTCTTCCCTTACACGGTCAACTATTCTTTCTCCTTCCATTCCTGCTCTTCATTTTTTCCTCTTTTTCCTTTTCTCCTACGTTTTTTCTTGCTTTTTTATTCCTTCTTCATCTTTTTCAGTTGTATTTTTCTTCACTTATCTCTATGCCATCTGTTTATTTATTCATCTTACTATTTCTTTTACTTCTTCTAGGTTTTTTTGGGCTGCTTCACGTAATTATCAAGGTCTCGTAGAACAATTTAAATTTTCCATCTTGACAATTGTCTTCGGTAAATAGTGTCAATTTTTTCTTGTTTTAAATTTTCATTCCACCAAATTTTAACTTCCCTAAACCCCGTAATCTTCAAAAGCCTTTTATTATTAATGCAGGAGATGTTAAAGCAAAGTAATTTGGGTTATCTGAAGAGGACAGCGTTGCCAAAGGTTATTTTTCGTTTCCTCTTAATAAATTACTGATTGTAATGAACAATTACTTAATTAGTTATTTTGATTTCACATTTTAGATATATGGAATTAATTGCACTATAGGAAGGCACAAACCTATTTGCCAGAACTCGAGGAAAAAGATGGCGTTACTTTATTTTTTTGTCATTTTTTTTTACCACTGGATATTGATTGATAATTAATTCCTCAGAATATTTCATATAATATAATTATAATTACTGATAGTTTTTACTGCTTTTACTTTAACTCCATGCATATTTCTAAGTAGATATAGTGGATACTTTACTGTTATAGATGGACTGAAAATTAATGTGGTTTTAAATGTTGTTTTATTTCCATAACATGTAACCATATAATTAAAGTGTTTAGTAGTGCTTTTTGAAGTCTGTTAAGTGACCTGTGGCTGACTTTTTGGGCATCAAAAGTTGCTTGAAGACTTGGGACTGGAATTAAAGAATATGGCAGTGCATGTTTTTTGACGAACAAATGTTGATGATTGAGGTATATTTGTTAATTCTTCTCTCTTTCGTTGGGCATATAATTGATATTCAAAGCCTATTTTGTTCTCAACTTTTGTTTTTGCAAATGAAAAGCTTGCCTTTGCTGCATTTGATGTCATGATATATTATTATTACTAATTTATGGTGTCGTTTTATTATTTGCATATTTTGGAATTATAATATATCCATAAAAAAAATTGCAATGCCAACAAGTGCTTCAAGATCTTGATCACAGTAAATTTGATTATTTTTTACATTGAAAACTTTTTTACCAGGAAAAAAAAAAAAACACACACACACACACACACATATTCATTAGCTCCTCTCCATTATTTCAATTCTCATACCTTGCAACCATAACTGCTTCTACCTCATTTATTTATTACCAGTTTTGTCTAACCCTTTCTCCTGAAGTTCCTTGTCCCTACTTTCTAGCAAGTAAGCATTCTAAAATTGACAGTTATTGGGGATGGGGGACGAAACCTCTCTCTAACCTCCTGTTTTCCCATGTATACTATGGGAATGAGGGAGGGGTGGGGGGCTACAACTCCCCTCGCCCCCTTCCCTCCGTCCCTGCTAATATGTCTTTGTGATCAGTAAATCTTTTATATATTTTTGTTATGTTCACCTCCTATTTTTTATTCATCTCAAAGGCATGTGTTCTTATAAGTGTTTTTATTTTCCCAATTGCTTTACTTTCATTTAAGCAATAAACTTTCTAATTTTTTATTATTCTCGTGATGTATTGTATTGTATTGTTGTGCTTGCAGTGGAGTGAAAAGAGTTGTAAATTAGGCGTGCGGAACAACTATTTAAGACTTTATTTTAAGCGAGATACATTTTCAAAAAAATAGGAGGTTCCAAAATATCTAACTCTTGCTCTCCAAGTTCAAATAAATAACTTTGGTTTTGTTTCGATGTCCAATTTATTTGTGTATCAAACTATTTGTTTGTCTGAAACCTAATAAATTTGGAAATGTACAAAATGGCTATTTCATTTCTTTCTTTTAAGAGCCAAAGTAATTTGTAGTTTTTCTTTATCTTTTAACTTTTTGAATTATAGATTCATTGGAATTTCTTATTATTATGCCAGCTTTCTTATATAATAAATTATTCTTTTCATTTGCTTTTATTTTTACCTCAACTCCAAATGGGATATATATTGATCAAGTAAACCGGTGCTTTTTTATTATTGCATGTAGGGGTGATCATGGGTTGGGTCCAGTCAGGTCGAGTTTAACCCCTGCCCGTTACCTGGTCCGATAATGCTCGGACTAGTATTGGGCCGGCTCAATACTATGTTTTTTTTTTAAATTAAAAAAATTTATTTAAAAATAAAAAATATACTTATTTATATTTAAAAATATATTTTCTTAAAAAATAATTTTAGAAAAAAAATAAAGTTTTTAAAAATTTATAAATATTTAATCATTATACATTATATTTACATAAATATTAAGTTAAAAAATTAATTCAAAATTTAAAAAAATTTGAAACATTAAAATCCTAAAAAAATTTCATAATATTTACATAGTAAATGTATTATATTAGATACATAAAGAAAAAAAATCATACAAAATTAATTAATATATATAAAATAATTGGAAAAAAATAAACATATATAAGTCGAGCCGGGCAGGACCAACAATGCTCGGCCCTAACCCTGGCCCAACTCGAGATTTGCCTCAGCCTGATTAGCTCGATGTGGCCAGGTTGGACTGGCCAACCGGACCATGAATGAGGTTGTGCAGCCCTAATTGCATGTAGTGATGGCCTCTAGCTTTCGCATTCTTAATGGATTGAAATGCCCATATATATGACAAGTCCCAAGTCCAAATGACATATAGTATGTTGAAACTGAAAGTCTTATAATGATAATAGCTTTTATTTTTTCCTTTTCAATTTGCGTTTCTTTCTTAAAAGGAAACAGATTCGTAAATGTCAAGATAATAGCTCATCAGTTTAGATATTTGTCAAGGTTAGATTTATTACATATATATATTTACTAAAAATGTGTCTAAACATAGTTTTTAAAAGTAATTTTCTAAGACATCACACCCCTTGCATGGGGAACTTTATAAGCACAGTGACATTTTTAATGGCATCATTCTCTTATTTTAAATATCATAATCAACTATATATTCTTTTCAACACAAACTTTTTTTTCTTGTAGACACAGATATATTAACAAGTTATCAAAAGTTGATAAATGTGTTATTCTTGCTATCAACTCCAGAAAATTAAAATAATAGTAATCAAATATTTTAATGTATTACTGTATGCATTTTTTCATTATTGAAATGACTCAACTATGTGTTTTATAACAGATATGGTGCACATTATCTTTATTTTTTTCAATGACTTCAATGATAATTTTAATTTAGACAACACCTTAGTTTTGTGTTTTTTTTTTCCAAATCATCTCTTCAAACATTTTCATATAAACCAATATATAACATAAAAAATCCCATGTATACCGTGAAATGCATGGAGAGAAAAATCTAGTTAATATTAACATAGTAACAAACTAAAAATATAAAAATTCCCACTCCAGTTCATTATAAATTATGAATGAAAATTTTGCTAGTTCAAGTTAAAAAAAGAAAAAGAAAATTTGTAGGTTAAAACATACTTTTATTTTATTAATTTTATTTTTCAAATTCATTTAAAATTCGCATATACACATTTGCTCAATTTATACACCTATAATTTGTAATCAATTTTATATTAAATATTAATGTTTGTTTCGGTTTACTGTAGTGTTAATGCGCTTTTGGGAGTATTGTCAATATGTTATTAAGAAGATCATAGTCATCATCCACATTTATTAAGAAAAAAGATAATCCTATTAAGGATAATCATATGAACAAGGAATCGGTTCAATTAGCACTCAATGTTTGAATATCTTACTTGTGATGGTATGGGTTTGGCAGCTACAAACGTCAAGGATGGCGTTAGTTGCAGCATAGGGGTGAATTGAAACAACAACTGCAAATATTCTCCACCCTCATAATGAAGAAATGGATATTAAGTTGAAATGCTTAAAACAACAGGCCAGAAAATATTTTCAACCAAACACAATTTGCGGAAAACAATGAGGTGTTGAAAGTTTGGATTAGTGACAAGGTATAGACAATATTGCCTAAACATAAATTTTACCCAGGAATTAAATCTACCGCTAAGAAGGCAGAAGTCTGGGTTAAGTACTCGTTTGGTTTACCTTTTTGTAAAAGTATTTTTAGAATAACCACAGTTTACAAAAATGAAGTTTGGATAAACGTAGAGAAGTTTACTGAAAAACTGTTTGGATGAAAAAGGAAAAAATGATGGTTAGAAAGTATAGTTTGGTTTGCAAAAATGCAAACCAAACACCCCCTAAGTCGAGTAAAAGGGAAAATTACTATTTGTATAAAAAGGGGGGGGGGGGGGGGAAGGGCCCGCCTGGGGGTGGTGGAGGTGTGTGTTTGGGATTATTATATTTAAAATTGGATTAATTAATTCTCTGAAAATTTAATAAGTTTTGTTTGATTCATTGATACATTGGATTAGATCATTCTATATTTACCAAAAAAACAAAGTATTCTAGTAAACAGCAACTTGAATATCTTACATCAGATTACGTAGGAGAATTTACAGGACAAAAACTCATGCAATTTTACAAAAGCGAACAATGCAAGCAGAAGGAAGTAACTTAACCTCATACTCTCTCAATTTCCTGGATGATAAGCTCCTTTTCCTCCTCAAATTGCTCATCTTCTGAACCTGAAATCAGTTACAGAGATAAGAGATGAGAATCGAAAAAATATTTCTCCTGCAAAATTATCCGGGAGCTAAGAATGGAAATTGAGGACAAAGTAAATAATCACGGGGGTCTCAGAGAAATCCACTGCTGACACTACTATAACCTTTTGCAGGAGACAGATTATGAAGCAATTCTAGCAGCTTCTCTTGGTTCTTTGCCAGGATAATTTTTACATCTCGTGGCTTACTAGGATTAGCCACAATAACCTGCATAAACAAGGGGAGGAAATTATAATTAATACATATCACACTTCAAAAACAAAAATTTCTTATGGTTTATATCTTCTTAAGGGAAAAAAAAACTTGGAAACTAAAGGATGAAAAAGCAGTCTTATGGAACTTTCCGCATGATCCCAAAAGAGTGTCAATGTATTTTATTCGAATTAATTAATGTATATATTTTAATATGGCTGCCGGGAGATTAGATAATAGATAACCCTTAGTCTCTCTGAAAACCATTTGTCCAATAATTGTCATGTGGTCATCACTTTCATAAACGTGGCTGCCCAACAAAAAGCTCATAAGAGTTGCCTAACTATTATACATATCATAGGATGTCTACTCAAAGACCAAACCCATGATCATTTGGTTTGGATGTCCATTTTAAATGAACAGAACGAAAGCAAGTGTGCATCATAAATATGAAAAGCTAATCGGGTTGCAACTTTGTATTTTGATCTGAAATCTGGGTAAGAATTTTCAATACAACCGCAGCAGCACTCATCAACTGATTTTAGAAGTTAGATTGCGAATATTCACCTTGAAAATGTGAAAAGCTGACAGTTGAATGTTTTTACTTGTGTCCTGCTCAATCACAAAATAGATAAGTATACTAAGCAAAAGATAGAAAGAAAAGGTAAAAGGAAAACAATATTTTTGGCATGTATAAAACATGAAGAATCAAAAGTGTGTTATAGATTTGGGAAGTTCATTATTGCATTGCAGAGTGATATCTCAATACCCCTGCTCAGCAGGCAGAGTCACTGACAAAAATTAAGTGCAGACATCTGTCGTGTCTACTCTCTAGTGGCTGCAGTGTGTAACTAAGACATATGGTCTGTACACTCTAGTGGTTGCAGTGTGTAACTAAGTTCACAGTAGTAAGGTTTCATATAACCAAACTGACCAGATATTATAGATTCTCTCCAAAAGAATCTCTCTCCTTATTTGGGTAAATATTAGGAATAATAACAAAACTTCAAGCCTACCATGTAACAAAAGAAATAGAAGAGAAATCATCAAGCAAAAGAAGACTTGCTTCCACCAGCAAAATTTGTGTTCAAGAAAAAACGCCAGAAAAAAATAAGAAAATGTCTTCAAGCAATGTTTGTTATGTTGGATTACAATCAAGACTAAACATTTCCCAATTAACTGGAAATAGGAAACAAACATGAAAATGACTATCATTGTAGTAATAAAAATACCTAAACAACAGAAAAAAAAAACCTGGAGATAATATAAATTTGTAGATTATAAATGTGGGTTAGAATCAATAAACATCCTATGACACCAAAAAAAAAAATGTAAGCACGC
Organism: Adenanthera pavonina; assembly: GCA_026686845.1. NCBI lineage: Eukaryota > Viridiplantae > Streptophyta > Magnoliopsida > Fabales > Fabaceae > Adenanthera > Adenanthera pavonina. Next base: position 7,576,359 of record JAIVEN010000026.1, on the reverse strand, counting down.
TATTGCAAAATCACGGGTTTCACATTGACTATGCATCAAGCAATCGTGTTTCTTTGTCACGGAAAAAAGGCAGAATATCACACTGAAGACACAGGATGAAGAGGAATTATACCCTCAACAACGTCATCATGACTTTCAGGTGATGAACTTCCTGGATGTAGCGCTTCAGTATATGGGAATTTGGAGCCTCCAAAAGAAATTCTGATAGAATCTAAAAGCCACATGCAGTTGATTGTTAATCTTACATATCAAAATGCAGTATTATGGAAAACTGCATCTTGAACAAACCTTTAAAGACTGCCGCCTCGTGACATAATTCGGAGATGTCAAAAGTTTCTCATAGAGATCAAAGAACTGAACATGAAATCTTATTAGAAAAGCTCAAGTAACAAGCAAGATTAAAACAACTCAACAATTAAGACTTTGACGCGCACACGTTTAATGATGAGGGTAAGTGAACTTAACTATCTCCCAGATAACAGTTATTCAAGTGCTTAAATTTTCTCCATGAGGCTCCTGAATTTATGTAATCAACATGCTTAAATATTTCAAAGATGTCATTTTGTGCTTCCTCAACGTGTTTTAATCAGATAAGACAAGGAAGCAAACCTCGTTATAGTGAGCTGCCAAAAAGTCAGAGACCAATTTTCCATGTTTAGTCAGCAGATCCTGCAAAACATTTCTTTGAGATATATGAAGGAGTGGCAAAAGGAAGTCTAAAATCAATAAGGAAGAAACGCGGAAGAAATATGATTAGTTGAAGAGAGAAAAATAGGAATTCTGACCTTAAATGTAGAAAATGCATCTGACGCAACATCAAAATTAGGCAAATCTACGAATTTGAAGAACAACTCAAAGCTTGGAGACTCCAAAATGTATCTGGAAAGACAAACAACGCAGCTGACTTGCCTCTAGAAAGACTACATGATAAGGACCAGTCTCAATGCACATCGACAGTCATTTTTTAAATTTGCTATCTACATAATGACAAACAAGCTAAATACTTGGATTTTGGGAGATAACCTCTAGAATTCTGTTTACTAAGTCTTTTTACAGCTAATCATATTTGGGGGAACCCCTTCAAAGATCCAAGTTTAAGAAAACCTTTTTTGGCAAAATAGATTCAGTAATATAATTTTCTGAATATCACAACCATTTTATAACTTCTCAAATACTAAAAGTCTTTAAACCTTAAATTAATGTGGCATGCACTAAATTCCTCCTCCTTTGTTGATAATATTCACTCACTCCTAATATATTTTTGAACTCCCACTTTCTAAAGGAATGAATTTCATCATCCACAAGTCAGCAGCTAGAAATTACTGGAATATTACAATTCCCTAAACATAATTTTAGTGAATTACAAATGCTGATGGAAATGGTAAGACAGGAAGCCATCACAATCATTGAGTTAATACTCAATACAATAGTAAGAATAAAAAATACTAACTAGTGTAACCCATTCAACTTTGATATGAACACACAAAATTTTCTGCCCATAAATCTAAAAATCTCTCTTATTAGTTGATTGAGATTAAGGTAATATAGAATGTCTAAGTCCCATATTAAGTAACACAGGATGCTCTATAGGATATTTAAGTGGATTAGTTTTCAATAGTTAGATTTTGAGCAAGGGTTCTCCACTTCACTTAGGTGTCCATCATTAGTGCAGTTTATCAGGTTTGGTAATTAAAAAGTGGTAAAGCAGCTATTTTATACCAATGTTCATCAAGATCAATCTTGGCCCACAATGGACATGAGAGATATGTAACAGGTGAAAAATGATTATCTGGAAATCTTACTTAGCCAGCATTGGAAATTTGAAGCATTCCCGCAACATTATTCCACAGTTCAAGGCAGTTTCTTTGTTATCATAGCTGCTTGGAAAAAAGATACAGAAAGTTTGTGAGCCATAACAATATTTAAGGACATTTAAAACAATTATTTAGGCAGGGAAAAACTTTTACTTGGGTAGACAATGAAACTATGTGTGACTGAGAATTCTGATTTTGGAAAAAGTCACTTTTGCAAACGTTGTTATGAAAGAATTCATTTTGAATAAGTCAATTAATATCTGAGGATAGTATCTGAGAAGTTTTGTGAGTGAAATTATTTTTGTTTGATTTATCGCTTCAATGTTGAACTGAAAATGGATAAAGTTGTGGCATGTTGTGTCTCAATTCAAAAACTAGGGTAAATTAAGTGAAATTATGCATCATAAGGACAAAAATGACAGGCACTTAAAAACTTACCATACGACGAGAAAGTCTAGTAACTCAGAGTGTTGTTCAATGTATTCTACACAGCAATACTTGGAGTCAACTTTATGTTTCAATAATATGGACCAACAGTGGACTAAATCCTTTCTTGCCTGTATCAAAATTCACAGATCCGTGATGAGCAACCAGTTAAACTAACTGCATATTCTTATGCTTGGCAACAATCTAAATCTTACTTCCCATCCCAGTATAGGTAACTTGTGGATTAGAAGAGCAACAACATCCTCTTTGCAAACTTCCTCCACTAGCTGTGAAACGTGATTCATATTTGGTTCTGACTCCCCATCTCCAGAGAGCATGCATCTCATTGTCACAAAATTCTTCTCAACTTCCTCTAAAGCCTATGATAAAGCATAAAAAGAATCAATATCCCAAAGAATAGCAACTGCAGCTCAATAATCAAAGCAGTTTAGCATCTCTAAAACAACCTTCCCTCGTTTTGCCTCTCGCCAAAATAATTCTATACAAGAATTATAACTGTGACCTCTCCAAAGTGATTCTTCAATGATCAAACTGAGATAAACAAGTTGTTTACTTCCTAGACTAAAATAAAGAAACTATTTCTATGAAATTTAAAATTGGAAGACTCATTTGAGAATTTTAGCATTGCCGCACAATCAACTGAAAAATAACAGCCAGATAGAGCATTGGGAATTTGGATCAAGGGATTTGATTAAAGTGAGTCAGTGTGATGCAAGCAAGGATGAAATTAAAAATAAAAATCGCAAGAAATGAATGAACAGAAAAAATAGCAGGTGGAGAAGAAGCAAGAGTAGAAAGCAGGAGACAGAAACCGACCTTCTCAAGGGCTTTAACTTCCACAACAGTTTTCGTATCGAGGGCATTGAGACTGTCCTTGATAGACTTGGCCACCTCCTGTGGCGTTTTAGGCCTCAAAATCTTGAAGAAGGAGAACGACATGGTGGTAATCGGCTCGTCAATGAAATTCCACTTTGCGTACAAGACACAGTTCCCTTTTCGTTTTACTTTTAGCTTTGCCTTTCAGGATGTGGAGGTGAATAATGCAAGCTGATGCTGATGCAGTGTTTCTTGTTTTGAATTCTAGTCACTCGTCAGTCGTCAGGGTCATGAATGATATACCTTGAATAAATTACATTGTTGTATTGATTAGTAAGGACCACCTTACATAACATAATGGTTGATTTTTTTTTTCTTTTTTTTCATTACTTAAGGAGAGGGAGAGGGAGAGGGAGAGGGAGGCAGGGGGATTAGATATCCACATGCTTGTTTGACTGGAAAAATTGAAAAAAAAAATTTTATTCTTTTTCCACTCCCTTCCCTTTATTCTCCTATCGTTTAAATTGGGCTTTTATTTTAAGGTAAGAGAAATATTTTATTCCCATATTCTTCAAATTGAGATTTTTTTTTAAGGATTAGGGAAATATTTTGTTAAATACGAACCAATTTACCCTTTTTAAAAATAGTACTAAAATCCCCTTTATTTTATTTGGTGAAATGTCTCTTTTCTATGTGTATTCTTTCTATCACTCGCGCCCACGCTCGCATTTATCTCTCCGGCGTCCTCCTTCCATAGCTAGTTGTCATCCCAGCCAACAAACCCCATCCCCCATCCATAATCATTACAAAAATCTTTTCCAACACATTTTTTTTTAAAAAAATTATTTTTGGAGAGTAAAAATTTACAAAAATAATGAATTGTCATATAACTACACTATTTCATAAAACAAAAAAAAACTTAAACTACATATAAGGTTATAATAATTAATTTATAATTAGTTCTTCTTCCCTCCCTTCTAATCCAACTAAATAAGAGATTATTAAAATCCATCTCTTCTCCTAGAGTAGTCTTTTCCAACACTTTTTTTTTAAAAAAATTATTTTTGGAGAGAAAAAATTTACAAAAATAATGAATTGTGATATAACTACACTATTTCATAAAACCAAAAAAAAAATTTAAACTACATATATAAGAATATAATAATTAATTCATAATTAGTTTTTCTTTCCTCCTTTCTAATCCAACTAAATAAGATATTATTAAAATCCATCTCTTTCCCTAGCCTACCCTCCCTTTAATTAAAACTAGTTATACACCTATGTGCACGTGATCTTTCAGAAATAAAAAAATTTAATGTGAAATTTTACAAATATAAAAAATGAGTTAGAACAATAATATATATAAATAAAAAACATAAATATATAATAAAAGGTATAACAAACTAAACATATAAATAAGAAATTTTTAAATATGTATTAATATAAAATGTTATATCTAAAAAAAACCACTAAAAAATGTCAGCTTAGATTATCCAATGGTTTTACCATTTTACAACTCTATATTATTTTTTCATGTAAAAGTTTTTTTAATATTTATCTATATAACTCTAAAACTCAATATATTTTATAATTTCATTAGAATTAGAGTAAATAAGTATGGATATTTTGTACAATATTTCAATATACTTATAAAATCCAATACCTAATGCTAATATTTATCTATAAAAAATTTCTTTTCTTACAACTTCTCATTGGGCCACACTAAGTTTTCCTACTTCCCCACACATGAATTCTCCATCCGCCATTTTCTCTCTTGCCCACCTTTTCTAATACGTACATGATTTGGCAATTTGGTAATTCGCAATATGAAATTAGGGACTTCAGAAGAAAAAGCATAGAATTGTGCACTCTTCAAAAGATGTCAATGACCCAAAATATAAAAATTAAAGTCCAAATAACTAAAGGCATGGGTAAAAATGTTAAATAGAATAAAAAGAAAATAAAAAAATAGTGAGTGAATGAGAAAATGGGTAAATTGATTTATGGCATTTTATTTAAATAAAAAAACTTAAACCTTGATTTTTCCACTTAAAACCAAATTATTCTTACTTTTTTTTTATAACTTGGAAACCAAAAAAAAACAAAGAAAAAAAAAGACTCTAAAATGCATTTAAGACCTAGGGTTATTTCTCTCACTTGTATTTCTTAAATACTCAATTAACTCCTTTTATATATGTTCTCAATGATTAACCATGTTAGTCAAGGATTCCACAATACCTGCAAGTGCTATCTCAAGACTCTAATTAGGTGTATAGCTTAATTAACCAATTAATCTCTTAATTAATCAATAGAACCCTTAATTATAATTCAAATCCTATTGTGACTATGTGAGATTAGAAAGTGTATCTTTACCTTACCAACTTAACTCTTCACTCAACAAAGTAAGTTACAAGTTCTCACACGGTTTAACTCAAGTTCTATACTTAATCTAACTTTTTCAAACATCAATTAAGCTAATCCAACAATCTAATTGACGGCCAAACAACAATAAGCATTAAGCATAGAGTTAAACCAACATAATTATTTCATCAATCACAAATATAAAAGGAGAAATATGGTATCTAATCCATACAAGAGAATGAAACAACCCTAGGAACATTTGTTTAGCTATTCATGTCTACCATAAAGTTATAAATATACAAGATATTCGGACCCATAGTAGATTACACAGAAAAGAATGACAGGGAAGAGGATGAAACCAATGGAGAAGTTCAATCTCTTGAAAATCTCTCATCTAAAGCTTGAATCTTCAACCCCAAAGCAAACCCTAGCAGAGCCAAGCTACCTAAAATGCTCCCTGGTCATCCAGCCTTTTGTCCTAACTCTAGAAGCTTAAATATATCCCAAAACCCTCGAGTTTTTCTATTAAAATGAAGCTCTGCATTTTGTTGACGAAGGATTGGCGCTGCAGCAGCCTGACCCAAGCCGCGGCCTCGTGCGTCTTTGTGTGATTCAAGTCGTGGCCTCGTGTTGTCATGCCATGGCGCCATCTGCTTTTGAAGCCATTTTCATCATTTGCTCTCTCTTCTCAGGTTATGCCCCGGTACACATTCTAATCCTTCCTTTGGTCTTTCAGCACTAGAAAGGGGTTTGAGTAGTGTTACATCCCTATTTTTCATGTATGAATATTATGACTAGATAATATTACAAATAATATTAAATTGTTCTGGATTAATTTATGATGATTAGGGAAGCTAGGATATTTAATTAAATTAGTTTAAGGCCCAAAATATCCTAAAATATAAAAAGGGGTTTAAAAAGGAAAAAATTATTATTTACAATAAAACAAAGAAAGTAATATTTTTAATACTCCGGTGCAAGTTAAAAGTACAAGTAATACTGGATATATGGGCCCTGAGAGGAAAAAAGTATAAATCCAGTAAAAGACGGGGTCCCACATAAATAGTAAATACCGGACGAGATAAATAGTAAAAAAAAAAGTAAGATAGGTGGACCTTACATGAAAAAGTAAAAGAGAAAGATAATGGGTACCCTAGATAAAGTAAATAGGAAGGACACTGAATATAATAGAAAATTCGGTTCAAAAAGTATTCAAAACATAGTCAAATTTATCTGCAAAAGCAAAAAGTACACTATCTGCTTTTTCTGATTTGACATAAAGTAAGGAGGGAAAAGTTGGAGATTTTTGCCCTCCCCCACTCTCTCATATGCCCAAAAATAGCTAAGGGTATAATGGGAAATTAATATATTAAATATGAGAATAATTGTGAGCCCTCGGATTAAATCTCGATCTGACGGTCCATATCCACCAGCTTTCCCTATAACTACCCCTTTCCCCTTCCCTCATTTTCCGCTCAACTCATACAAGCTAAAGATGAAAAAGGAATTGGTAGCGTGAGAGAGGGAGTTGTGGGGGAAAAGAGGAAGAAAAAAAAAAGAGAGGAAAGGAAGAGGAAAGAGGAAGAAAAAGAAGGAAAAAGAAAGAGGAAGAAAGAAGGAAGGAGGAAGGAAAGTAGGGGTCTTCTAAGATAAGCTCCCACTCTAGATCTCTTCTAGATTTTCTCTTTATTTATTTAGTAAGACTTTAAACTATTTTCTTCCTCCCTCTTGTTCCTCTATTTGGATCAAAACATAATTTTGAGGGAAGAATTTATAGTTTATAGTTGAGTTAGATTTATATGATGAATATTAAATTATTAAGTAAGGTTTAATGATGCTTTAGACTTCAATCAAGTTAAGGAAGGAATCTAAAGTTAAGTGAAAGCAAGGTTCAAAGAAAAATTAGTAAAGTTTCAAGGTAGTTTCTTGCCCTTGCTTAATGTTATCGCTTATAAATGTTGTATATGTTATAATGATCTGTAAATGATGCCATGTTGTTGTTATGAATATTTTTCTATGATTGGTGGCTGTTTTATGTTAAGGGCTAAGCCCCGGGATGTTCATTTATTAAGCCATTATGCTGCCGAAATTTTGTTAGACAACATGGAAGTTTTGATGATTTAATGAAAGTATGTTATGTTTTCAAATATTTTTGTGATGACATAATGGAATGTACAAGTTGACTACTGAGATTCCCCAATCTCACCACGTGGTTAACCAAAGTTAGGGTCAAGTCATGGTAAAGAAAAGCATGTGGAGCATGAGGACTAAAAGTGATGGAACCTTGTTGATAGCTGTTAATATTCTATTTATGTACTGTCTACTTCTGACTACTGTATAAATTTATACATATCTTCAAAAATTCAGTAGTCTATATGTATAGATAGATCTATGTCTTAGGAACAAAATGACACTGGTTTGGATGTATTTGGAGCTATATAATGGTAGTTATTCATGTTTTACCAAAATTGCTCTAGTAAACATTATTTCTGATCTCTGATGACATATATTAATGTTCTAACCAATACGAGTAGAATAAATGTACGAAAAAAATATGGTTAGAAAGTAGACAAGTAAAGCTTTCCAATGATGAAGTACGTGCCAAATGACTTTGTATATTAAGAGAAATGAATTTTCAAAGTGAAGGTTCAGATTTTTAGACAGAAACAGAAACGTGAAATGAACAGTAATATGTTTATAATAAACTGTATGAATTGGTATGTTCATTTTCAAGTTTCTTATTTTTTCCTGAAAATTCAAGATGTTCATGATTTTTAGACACTTGAACCACTAATAAATTATTTTTCTATATTTAGTTATGATTTTTTAAAAATCACTATGCAATGAGCTGTAAAGTAGCGAAAATAGTTTTGTACAATTTTAAGGTTTTAATTGGTTTGAGTTTGTCTAAAAATATCTTCAAACATCAAATAAGCAATTTTCATGGGAAAATATTTCAAAATGTAAGATGGAACATTTTTGGTACCAGAGCAGAGATTCGGGCAATCTTTGCAATTGGAAAGCTATGTTTACTCTTTAAGTAATAGTTTCCCCTTTGGATATGAAAAATGTTAAGAGACCTATATTATTCCTTGTAGGAATATGGCCTAAGAATATTCTAGTGGCATACGAGATTAGTCTCAAGAATAACTTGAGGTAGTTGCTGGATTAGATGTGGGGTTATATTATAAATTTATTTTTCCTTAGGTTATGAAATCTTTCAAAGTTGGATCGTAATAGATCCTAATACTAAAGTGGGATTGCAGTAAATCCCAAGGATCGTAGAAGATCCTACTAAGGCTCAGAGATCACAGTAAATCTCATGGTAGCAGTAGACCAAGTGTGAGGTCGCAGTAGATCTCGATAAAGAATGAGATAATAATGGAAAGGTTACTGAGCCTTAGAATTATGATGGTACTCTGAGAGATGATGACCTAAGACAAATTTAAGATGATTTTTACAAATGTTAGACCCTCATTAGTTCGGCAGCAAGTACGAAAGTTTACCTAAAGACTTTTCTCATATGCCAAGCCACTGATTAGAGGAGCTTGATTGTGGGATAAGAAGGACGATGTTAAAGGCAGAAGCTAGATGCCATTTTCTGGTAATAGTTCAACCAGAAAGAAAGCAAGAAAGAAAAATAGTTATACACTTTAGAAGTGTACTTCATGAAAGAAGTAAGAGTGAGTCAAAGTTAAAGGTAAGTAAAAGCCTATGTAGTAAAAAGTAATAATGACCATGAAAATGAAGTATCCCACGTATGAAGAAAAGCTAGATCAGTGGCAGAATTTTCTTAATGATGAACGTAGTGGCCAATGAAAAGCAGAGGTAATTAGAAAGAAAGAAATAAACATGAGAAGGATAATTGGGAAACTTATACATAGCACAAAGGGAATGAGGTCAAATAAAGATTTAATACTTTAAGGAAATAACTTCTTATAAAAGAAGTAAGAGTATTGTCACATCCCATAATAGTAGTGACAAATAAAGTAGACCAGAAAAAGAATAACCCTTAAATGTATTCAATTTGGGTTCAGAATCTGAGATATGTTAATGGGCACAAAAGGAATTAATTATGGGCCTAAGGAATTCAAAAACTGTGGTGAGCAGTTAGGGAACTATGAAACTTAAAAATAGTTTACTACTAGGCTCAATATGAAATCCAATTATAGAGGGAAAATTCTTGGCTAGAAGATCTCATAAGAAAGTATAAAAGTAATCCTCCAAAAGATAAATGCAGCCGAAGTAAGGCAAAAAGGGAGGTGACTCTTGGGTCTTGGAACCTAATTAAGCAAGAATAGATGATAGTGAGAGGCCGAGATTAGTACAAATGTGGGATTCTAACTGGACTAGCAAAGACTATATAGAAGGGTTGATGAAATTCCCTTATATTGTCAAACCGCCAAGTGACATTAGCAGAATAGCTAAGGAATTATGTGAGGAGATAGACATGATAGAAATGTTTATGAGAAAGAAGTTAGTAACCATTGTTTTAATAATAGTTAAACTCCCAACCCACAAAAGGTAAAAACTTCCAAGGTCTATGATGATGAAAGTAAAGTATAAGGTTTGGATATGTGCTTATACACAAAGACTTGGTGATAATTTGGATCTCTAAAATAGCAGTAATGAGGACCTCTAAGGTACCAAAGGTTAAAGAAAAAGAATATTTTTCCTTAGAACGGTGGTGAAGACCCTTTCAAAAGGAAATAGTATGGATATAAAATGATGTAATGAAAAAAAAATATGTTTTCCCTCAGGATCATTAAATAACATTAAAGATCTCTGAAAAGAGAGTAGTACAAGTAGAGAAGTCGTAAGGAAATGATAATAACCACAACTATTAAAGTAGATTTGGTGGTCTAAATCCTACAAGTTATAGAGAACCACAAAGTACCACATAGAAATGGCCAATGTAAAAGTTAAGTATAAGAAGCCTGGAATGTATGTGGCCAGTTAAATGATGAAACAAGAAAGAATAAAGTTAATAGAATATTGTAGAGATGAATCTTTGATGAAGTATAATTATGCAGGCACAATATGAATAAAGTATAAGTTGAAGTTCAAACATAAAGAGTACAGACAAAGTTTAAAAAGTGTGTTTCATAAAATGAAACTAAGTTTATAGAATAGCAAGAACCCCATAGAATAAGAACAATAATAGGAAATATCATTTTGGGATATTATGCCCAAAAATCAGAAGTTAGATGAAAGTAGGGATCAAATGTCCCAGACTAAGAATAGTAACTTATCTAGAGATTATAATGATAAATTACGACTTAAAAGGGAGTCTAATGCCAGCAACCTCTAAATCTAGTATTGGTATTAGTTCTCCAAAACCCCTCAGCATTTATTAGTTAAGCATACTTGAGCGAGGGAAACTTTATGATGGGCGATCTACTGGGAAGTCCAGTTTGTCAATGACCCTATACTAAAGAAAGTAAATAGCATAAAGACAAAGTTAATAATTAAAAGGCATTCCCTAAAAACAAGAAAGTAAGTAAGAAGAAAAGAAAGAGACCCTAGAAACAGAAAGAGATTTAAGGACTAGGGAAAATAAGGCAAAAATGAGTATACAGAAGGATGTCTTGTTCAAAAAGTCTTACCTGGACATAAATGATGATATTGGTATGAATTGATAGTAGTAAATAATGTTCTCCTTGAATGTGAGGATAAAACCATAATCATACGTATTGTGAAACTATTCCATACTTTAAGACAAAGTGAGTAGTTTATCGATCAAACTGAATAAGATATCAAAGATAAAGGAAGTCAGAAATATTTCCTCCAAAACTCAAGCAAAAGGTATAAGTGAGGAAATAATAGAAGTTCTAATGGGATAAGGAATTAAGGAAAACCTTCTCCCAAAGAATGTAAAAGATTATCACCTAAAAGAGAAGTAGAAAGCACTATTAATATTACGTCTAGAGTAAGGCCAATATTTAGAACTCCAGTTGGCATGGTTCTAAATGAGATGATTAAGTTAAAGTAATAGATGACAGAATTTATGAGGAAAGAATTCATCAGGCCAAATGTATCTCCCTAAGGTGCTCCTGTAATGTTGATTAAAGGAAAGATGGGAGCCTTAAACTCTATGTTCATGACAGAGAATTAAATAAGATCATGATTAAGAACATAAGCTGGTTACCCATAATAGATAATCAGTTAAAACAATTAGCTAAAGCCAATATATTCTTCAAGATTTATATAAGATCTAGGTATTATCAGTTATAAGTAAAGGTAGAGGAAGTTCCAAAGATTGCCTTTACAATTAGAAATGGGCATGATAAAATCCTAGTAATGCCACCTAGTCTCACAAGTGCACCAGCTATCTTCATGTACTACATGAATAATTTTCTTCGGTCATATTAAAGATCAGATTATTGTGGTCTTCATTAATGATATAATGTACTTCAAGTCTTTATAGAAACATGGAAGGCATTTGAGAATTGTCCTAACAGTTTTTAAAGTAAAAAGCCGTATGCTAAACTCAACAAGTGTGAGTTTTCACTCACTAAAGTACGGTTGTTGGGACATGTTACCTCCAAGGACAGGGTCGTAGTAAATCCCAATAAGGTAGATACAGTCCTAAAGTAAAAGAGGCCCAAAACCATTACGATGATAAGAAGTTTTTTTGGGTTTAGCAGGTTATGACAGAAAGTTTATACAGGACTTTTTTCATTTACTTTGCTGCTAACAAGGTTTAAAAGGAAAGAAAATTTTGTAAAAATTGCAAAAAATAGTTTTCAAAATTGACAAGAGAGCTTATCTCCTCCCCTGTATTAAACATACCTAATCCAAAGAAGCCCTTTATGGTTTAAAGTAATGCTAGCATGCATGGATTAGGATGTGCGTTAATGCAGGATGGCAGAGTTGTAGCCTATGTTTTTATATAATTTTTACAAAGAAAATTATCCTATTCATTTGCGGCAATAGTTTATACTCTAAAGATACGGAGGCATCATCTCTACGGTATGACTGTGAAAGAGTATTTTGACCACAAAAGTCTCAAGGATTTATTAGATCATAAGTAATGAGCTTGAGGTAAGGATAATGGATAGAATTGTTGAAAGATAATGATCATGCTAAAAAGTACATCCAGAAAAGCTAATACTATGACTGATACAGTAAGTTGAAAAGCTATTCATGTAACTAGTATGATGTGTATGAAGAAACAAATGTTAGTAGAAGATTTAGAGAGATAGATCTCTCTTCCCGTTTGTATGAGACTAAAAGTGAAAATGAAATTCTAGAAAGAAATAGAAAAAGCCCAGTAAGATGATAAACGTGTAAATGAGGTTAAAGAATCGAGGTATCAGGGAGAAGTGAAAAGAATCTAACACAAAAATATGATGGTCTGATGAGGTTTCAGAAGAAAGTATGTGTCTCTTAAAAAGTAGAAATAAGAGAAAAGATATCAATAAGAGCAAAGGCACTATTTATCCAAGAATCATGGGAATATGCCATGATTTAAAGAATGAGGAAAACAAAATGTTCAGTGCGCTAAAAGAGTGAAAGTAAGACATATAAAGACCAGTAAGATTATTTTGACCCTTGAAAGTTTGATGTAAAATGAGACGTGTATTACAAAAGGTTTAGAAATGTGCACACCCATAAAATGTTATGTGAGTGATTATAAAATTGATAAAGTTAGCACAATTATGACTAGTGAAGTCAATGTATATGTATGTAAAGAAAGATAAGGGACTTCACAAAATGTCAAGTAGTATTATAGCAAAATAAAGAAAAATATTTAAGTAATAGAATGTATGTCTCAAGTATGTATATGAAGATGAAAAGGAAATATAGAAATTATGAATAGCTCCATATGAGGCCCTTCGTAGAAAGAAGTGTAGGTTCTCAGTATGTTGGATGGAGCTGAGTGAAAGGAAGCTTTTTGGGTCCTGACTTGGTACACCAGACCTCCAGGTAGATCAAGAAGATCCGAAAGAAGTTTCTAGCTGCCCAAAGTAGGCAAAAGAGTTATGCCGATAAAAGGTGAAGGTCGTTAGAGTTTGAAGTAGTAGATTATGTATTCCTCAAAGTATTTCCTACAACAGGAGTAGGTCAATCAATGAAGACCAAAAGACTTAGTCAAAAGTATGATGGATCATTTATAGAACCTTTACAAAGTCAGCCCTATAATTTACAGATTAGCTCTTTCCCCAAACCTAAGTCAACTTCATAATGTTTTTCATGTCTCCCAGTTGAAAAAGTATCAACCAGACCTATCAACATGTCATAGAATATGAAAGTATTTAGCTGCAAGATAATATATGTTACGAGGGCAGACCTAAAAGATTATCAACCATCGGGTCAAGTAACTGAGGAATAAGAAAATTCCTCTAGTATAGGTAGTCTGGAAAGGTTTAGCCTTAGAGAAGGCAACATGAGAACTAGAATCAAGCATAAAGTAAAAGTATCCAGAACTTTTAGTTAATGTATAAAAATTTTGAGGACGAAATTTTATTTAGGGGGAAAGAAATGTAACATCTCCATTTTTCATGTATGAATATTATGACTAGATAATATTATAAATGATATTAAATTGTTCTGGATTAATTTATGATGATTGGGGAAACTAGGATATTTAATTAAATTAGTTTAAGGCCCAAAATATCCTAAAATATAAAAAGGGGTTCAAAAAGGGAAAAATTATCATTTACAATATGACAAAGAAAATAATATTTTTAATACTCCGGTGTAAGTTAAAAGTACAAGTAATATTGGATATGTGAGCCCTGAGAGGAAAAAAGTATAAATTCAGTAAAAGATGGGGTCCCACATAAATAGTAAATACCGGAGGAGATAAATAGTAAAAAAATAAGTAAGATAGACGGACCTTATATGAAAAAGTAAAAGAGAAAGATAATGGGTACCCTAGATAAAGTAAATAGGAAGGACACTGAGTATAATAGAAAATCCGGTTCAAAAAGTACTTAAAACAGAGTCAAATTTATCTGTAAAAGCAAAAAGTACACTACCTGCTTTTTCTAATTTGACATAAAGTAAGGAGGGAAAAGTTGGGGATTTTTGCCCTCCCCCACTCTCTCATATGCCCAAAAATATCTAAGGGTATAATGGGAAATTAGTATATTAAATGTGAGAATAATTGTGAGCCCTCGGATTAAATCTCGATCTGACGGTCCATATCCATCAGCTTTCCCTATAACTACCCCTTTCCCCTTCCCTCATTTTCCGCTCAACTCATACAAGCTAAAGATGAAAAAGGAATTGGTAGCGTGAGAGAGGGAGTTGTGGGGGAAAAGAGGAAGAAAAAAAAAAGAGAGGAAAGGAAGAGGAAAGAGGAAGAAAAAGAAGGAAAAAGAAAGAGGAAGAAAGAAGGAAGGAGGAAGGAAAGTAGGGGTCTTCTGAGGTAAGCTCCTACTCTAGATCTCTTCTAGATTTCCTCTTTATTTATTTAGTAAGACTTTAAACTATTTTCTTCCTCCCTCTTGTTCCTTTATTTGGATCAAGACATAATTCTGAGGGAAGAGTTTATAGTTTATAGTTGAGTTAGATTTATATGATGAATATTAAATTATTAAGTAAGGTTTAATGATGCTTTAGACTTCAATCAAGTTAAGAAAGTAATCTAAAGCTAAGTGAAAGTAAGGTTTAAAGAAAAATGAGTAAAGTTTCAAGGTAGTCTCTTGCCCTTGCTTAATGTTATCGCTTATAAATGTTGTATATGTTATAATGATCTATAAATGATGCCATGTTGTTGTTATGAATATTTTTCTATGATTGGTGGCTGTTTTATGTTAAGGGCTAAGCCCCGGGATGTTCATTTATTAAGCCATTATGCTGCCGAAATTTTGTTAGACAACATGGAAGTTTTGATGATTTAATGAAAGTATGTTATGTTTTCAAATATTTTTGTGATGACATAATGGAATGTACAAGTTGACTACTGAGATTCCCCAATCTCACCACGTGGTTAACCAAAGTTAGGGTCAAGTCATGGTAAAGAAAAGCATGTGGAGCATGAGGACTAAAAGTGATGGAACCTTGTTGATAGCTGTTAATATTCTGTTTATGTACTGTCTACTTCTGACTACTGTATAAATTTATACATATCTTCAAAAATTCAGTAGTCTATATGTATAGATAGATCTATGTCTTAGGAACAAAATGACACTGGTTTGGATGTATTTGGAGCTATATAATGGTAGTTATTCATGTTTTACCAAAATTGCTCTAGTAAACATTATTTCTGATCTCTGATGACATATATTAATGTTCTGACCAATACGAGTAGAATAAATGTACGAAAAAAATATGGTTAGAAAGTAGACAAGTAAAGCTTTCCAATGATGAAGTACGTGCCAAATGACTTTGTATATTAAGAGAAATGAATTTTCAAAGTGAAGGTTCAGATTTTTAGACAGAAACAGAAACGTGAAATGAACAGTAATATGTTTATAATAAACTGTATGAATTGGTATGTTCATTTTCAAGTTTCTTATTTTTTCCTGAAAATTCAAGATGTTCATGATTTTTAGACACTTGAACCACTAATAAATTATTTTTCTATATTTAGTTATGATTTTTTAAAAATCACTATGCAATGAGCTGTAAAGTAGCGAAAATAGTTTTGTACAATTTTAAGGTTTTAATTGGTTTGAGTTTGTCTAAAAATATCTTCACACATCAAATAAGCAATTTTCATGGGAAAATATTTCAAAATGTAAGATGTAACAAGTAGCTCCCTGTTCTCTCTATATTGCCTACAACAAAAATTAGAATTCATAATCCACTATGAGATCCAATTAAGAGCAAAATAATGCATAATAGGGCAAAAACATATTATCTTGTATTGTTAGGCTTAGATTGCACATTCCTATCATGAGTATCTAATATGTATAAATATGTATTCATTGTATGCATAACTCAAGGAAAATGCGCTGAAAAGATGTAATTTGATATGGTTAACACATACTTAACACACATACATTTAATAAATAACTTACAAGTGATAGCATGTTGTCTACCATAAAAGACCAAGTAAAAACCTAAAAATAGTATTGTTGAAATTTGGGAGAAGAAAATTGATATAAGAGATGAAGAAGAAATTAAAATAATAATAATGAATGATAATGTGTGTACACAGTGAAACCCGAAAGTAAATGAGAAACAAGAATGAACCTAGGCAATGATGACAATAAGTGAAGTAAGATGATGAACATATACGTAATAAGTGAAGTAAGATGACCCTATTTTTTTGTACAAAATAGGGTCTTAATTAGTTTATTACAAAAAACCCGAATACTCTCAATATTCTCAACAATTCAGTCTAAGAAAAAAAAACAATATTGTCAACAAAGAAGATGGGGGATTTTCATTTCCACATGATAATATTAGTCACCAGTATGATCAAATGGTTAAACCTCTCTCCATAAAGCAACAATGGACAATCTGATGCAGATTCCAGCTTCAAGAAATATTTTCCTTCAAAATCTAGAAAGCTCCATTTCTTGCAGCCAACAATCCAACCCCTCAAACAACAATTAGAAATGACCTTCATCCAGTCAATTATTATGCATATGTATATATAAATATACAACCAATACTTAACACACATACATATACACCTGGTTTCTTCGAATCACCAACACCACACACACGGGTTATCACAAGCCTTCGGACCACCAACAACAAATTGAACTCCTCCAATCGGTTAAACAACATCTATAATGTCATAATACCTTCAATTAACACAATGCATTACTTAACCAAAATCCATAATTCAACTATTTAAGCTTTACCCAAGGTTCTAACAATATAAACACAAAAAAAAAAGCTCCAAATGACCAACCCAATTATAATTATTCACATACAATTCGGACTCCATACATCCTTAACCATAATTTACCTAGGGCTCCCCTCACATCATCATAATCCAACCAAAACTCATACCCAAAGCATTAGAACACTAAATACTACTTCAATAATTCATTTCTACTTATTTTAATCAATAGAAAATGCAATCCAACCCAAACTCAATATATTCCCACATATTCCAACCGAGTTTCATGAAGAAAAGAGAGGAAGAGAGGTTAGGGATCACTTACCAACTAAGATTGAAGCTCCTCAAGGTTAGAAATCACCTCCAAAGATTGAAAATTTCAAACCCTAGTAGAGAAAATCTCTTTCCTCCTCAATTTCTTTTGTTTCAACTGACTGAAACTAGTTCGATTTAAACAAATTTTGTGATTCTTGCTGCGGCTCCAGCAAGTTCACCATGACTCGAATGCTCTCGACCCAAAAATTTTTGGAATTGCCACAAGTGTCTTGCCGCGGCAGCCCTACACCTCGCTGCAACATGACCTTTCTTTGTTTCCATTATCAGATTTTGTCCTGTTTGATTCCTTTCTTTAGTCCTAGTTACTCTAATACTACACAAAATATAAGGCAATTTCTCATTAGCTTAAAGCCAAGTCCAGAACAATGATTAGAGGGTTGTTACACCGTCAAATGCAAAATGTTATAAATATTCATGAAGCAAATATACCATTAATTTTTTTGTATTAAATATCCTTTACAATGTTTTTTATTATAGCATTCCATACAACCTGTGTATCTCGAATGGGGTAAATACTAGTTATTGTTATTTTGCGTGGATTGCACTTACGTTTATTTTTTTAATTTTAAATTTAATTATAGTATAGCACTTAAAACATCCAGGAAAAATGTGAGTTGATTTTTATGAATAAGATTTTGAATCAACTGACGAATGTTATAAAAAATTTTGGGCAAAAATATTACTTGTAAAGATTATTACTTTTTTCTAAAAAAACTAAAAGGTAGATTAGTGAACATTATTTTAAAGACGATGGCTTCTTATAAAATTCATTTAGGGATAATTATTTTTCTAAAGAATTTAAGCTAGACATGTTAGATTTTAGTTCCCATTATTTTAGTTAGTTATTAAATTTTTGTTAGTTTATTTTTAATATATATATATATATATATGATAAACTTATTTTTATATATAAGTTTATTTAGATAGATAAATTTCTCTACATCTTCATTCACAACCTCGATTTTGTGCATTGTCGGAATTTAATTACTCTTAAAACATTTTTAACTTAAAATAAAAATTATGTTTTGATATTAATAATTCAAAAAATTATTCAAATATATTATATTTTAAAGTAAAAAAAGTTTTTTTTGTCAAAAGAGTCCAATTTTATATATGCTATATCTTTTTTTATAACTTACATGATCAAATCTATAATAATATCATCTTAGATGATACAGTATATTATAAAGTGTCACATAAACCTTTTATAGTATTAAAATCTTATCCTATTACATCTTATGCTATCAAAGCCTTATCATATACCGTATGCCACCCACCCTTTAACGCAATACAATATAATGTAGTGAAAAAAATATAATGCATTTAGCCAAAAGAAAAACAATATAATGCATAAAAAAGAGTGTTTAATGTATAAATACATAAAATGAATATATAAATACGTGAAATGAATTTCTTTCTATAATCTGCACAAAGTTTACAGGATAAGGATCGATAAAGCAATTCATGATCCTTCCATGATAAGGATATAGCAATTCAGGATAAAGCAATTCCTAGCTTTATTTGGCCATTTATATATATCTATATATATATACACACACACACACACACACTCCAACGGTGAGTCGCGTTCGGAATAGCTCCCGCTTTTTCATTCTTCCGTTTTAATTTGTTCCTAGCCTCAATGGATCTTCTTTAGACATATGCAGGCGAATCCGACTACCACGATCAACGAAACCCCTGTTCCTCCCCGCCTCACCTTCTTCCTGCCAAATCTGCCGCCCCCAAGGTCGACGACACCATGCTTGCACTTGCTGTCGCTCAAGCCAACCAAACCCTTTCAAAACCCATCGACCCCACTCAGCCCGTCGTCCCCTTCAACCCCACCTACGACCAGCAATGGGCGCCACTCTATGGCCCTGCGCATCCGTACGCGAAGGACGGCATTGCCAAAGGTATGCGTAATCACAAGCTGGGCTTCATAGAGGACGCCTCTATTGATCCCTTCGTCTTTGATGAGCAGTACAATACTTTCTACAAGTTTGGCTATGCTGCCGACCCGTCAGCCTCTGCTGGGTATAATTATGTTGGGGACTTGCAGAAGAATGATGGGGTTTCGGTTTACAACATACCGCAACATGAACAGAAAAGGAGGAAGCTTGAAAATAAGAAAGAATCAGCGGACAAGGGAGATGATGATGTTGATATGACTGAGGCTGAAAATCCAACCACTGATACGTGGTTGCTGAAGAATAAGAAGAGCCCGTGGTCGGGTAAAAAGGAAGGGTTGCAGACTGAATTGAACGAAGGAGCAAAAGAAATATGCACAAGAGCATGCCAAGAAGAAAGGAGAAGGAAAGAGTGGATTTGGATTCGGAGGTGAGAAAGGAGAGGTTGTTAAACATAAGAGTACTTTTCACGGGAAGGAGGAAAGAGATTACCAGGGTAGGTTCTGGATTGCACCTCCTAAGGATTCAAAGGCCAGTAATGAGCATTGTTATATTCCCAAAAGGCTTATACATACCTGGAGTGGGCACACCAAGGGTGTATCTGCTACTTGGTTCTTCCCTAAGTATGGGCATTTGATTCTGTCGGCAAGTATGGATACACAGGTGAAGATTTGGGATGTGTGCAATTCTGGTAAATGTATGAGAACTTACATGGGTCATTCCGAAGCAGTAAGGGACATTTGTTTTAGTAATGATGGGACTAAGTTTTTGAGTGCTGGTTATGATAAAAATATCAAGTATTGGGATACCGAGACAGGTCAAGTGATATCAACTTTCTCAACTGGGAAAATCCCTTATGTGGTCAAGCTTAATCCTGATGAGGATAAGCAGAATGTTTTGTTAGCTGGCATGATTGATAAAAAGATTGTTCAGTGGGATATGAATACCGGGCAAGTAACACAAGAGTATGACCAACATTTGGGGGCTGTGAATACCATCACATTTGTAGATAACAGCAGGAGATTTGTTACTTCCAGTGATGAGAAGTCTCTCCGAGTCTGGGAATTTGGTATTCCTGTGGTGATAAAGTATATTAGTGAGCCGCACATGCACTCCATGCCATCCATTTCGCTTCATCCCACGTACTCCAATTGGCTTGCTGCACAGAGCTTGGATAACCAAATCCTTATTTATGGCACTAGGGAGAAGTTCCAACTTAACAAGAAGAAGAGATTTGCTGAACATATTGTTGCTGGATACGCATGTCAGGTGAATTTTTCCCCAGATGGTCGCTTTGTCATGTCCGGAGATGGTGAGGGTAAGTGTTGGTTCTGGGATTGGAAGAGTTGCAAAGTATTCAGAACTCTCAAGTGTCATGAAGGCGTTTGCATTGGATGTGAGTGGCACCCCTTGGAACAAAGTAAGGTACTGGGATTAGGCTTTCACATGCCATGTCATATTTAATTACAGTCTTATCTGGTGCAGTTCCACATATTCCATGTCATCATAGTTCCATGTTTGCTGGACTCGTGAGGATATGTCAATTTCTCTGTGGCTTCATCAATTTTTTAGAGATATAATATTTTTCTCGATTGGATACTGTAATATATGTATCTTCCTTTCCTCATAATGAAGTTCATAACATCTGTCTTATCACATTAGATAGTATCACCACAGGAACGGTTCTGAAATGTTTATTGTGCAACCGTTTCTGAAGCCTTCGGGAATGCTCATTCTAGGAAACGTTCCCAAAACCCATTTTCCCCCCAAAAAAAGTTTATTATTATTATTATTACGCATAAAGTTCTGAACACATTGGCTGGAAAATTTAAAAACAATTTCGTTATTATTAATCAATTACACCACAAATAATTAATATTTTGACACCACAAAGTGAACAAACTAACCAAAAAAATCTAAAAAATATCTCTAGAACCTCTATTAATCTAGCTACTACATTGGTTGGACTATGTTTGAAATCAATTTCTTTTGACACTTTTAAGTATCTTGATTGGTATTTCATTCATTTTCTTCATTGATAATCTCCTCAAGTGTCACTCTCAAGTCAGAAGCGATCTAAGAAAAAAGAAGAAATTTTAAGCTAGACCAATAGTTTAAACTAGTAGGAAAAATGTTAGTGCTGAAAAATGACTTTGTGCATAAACATGGCCAAATAAACACGACTTTGACTTCAAACTAGTATCCATACACTTGTAACAGCACCCACAAGCTTCCGCTTTCCGTAGCAACCCACACACACCTGTACAAACCAAAAGAAATCAAGCTAGATTTTGATGAATGCAGACTTGTTGGTGTCTAAACACTGCAAAGTTAAGATTCCAGACCTTTCAATATTCAAATCAAAATGATCGTAAAGGGAAAAAGTCGACGCAATAATCATGATAACACAGAACTGTTGGTGTCTAAACTGCAATGTTTCAAGATTCCAGACCTTTTCCAATATTCAAATTAAGAAAAAACATGCCAACATAAAAATTAATTAGTCATGGGTAGCCGAACAGTTAATGAAATTAAAATCTTGTCTTTTTTTGGGGGGTGTTTTTAAATCTCGTCATCTTACTGTAATTGATCTAAATCAAACCCACCGTGTTTGAGGTTTTTTATTGAAATATAATAATAAAATAAGAAATTACCAATATACAATAGTTTTGAAAATATTTATGAGGAAACAACACCTTTTGTAAAACACATTTTATAAATCATAACATGATGATTTGCTTTTTTTTTTTTCCATACATATAAAGAAATCGTAGCAGCCAATTACAATTTGATTTATTTAAAAATTTTAAAAAAATTGTTTTGCATAAAACTATTACGATTTGCTTTATGTAAAAATAAAAAAACTCAAAAACAAATTGTAACAGCATGTATTATTTAAAAAAAAAAGTCTGGTTACATAACAGACTTTATTAAAGAATAATAAAGTTAAATAATAATAATCGTAATACTCCTCTAATCTCATTTATCAAGAAAAAAAACTACTTTACGAGTATTAAGAAAGAGAGTTGAAATTGAATAAAGATAATTAATTTGCTTTACATTTTCAATTTCTTTTAAAATTATCCCTACTTAATTAATCTTTCTCTCAATACCTTCCAAAGATGCATATTGTGATTCTCAATAATGTTAATAAAGAAGGGTAATGTTGGTAAAAAGAAATTAATACTGTTGCATTAATTTCTTTTTACCAAAATTATCTTCTTTATTAATATTATTGAGAGTCACGAGGTGCATCTTTAAAAGGAATTGATCTTTGGAAGGAATTGAGAAAGAGAGAT
This sequence comes from Adenanthera pavonina, assembly GCA_026686845.1. NCBI lineage: Eukaryota > Viridiplantae > Streptophyta > Magnoliopsida > Fabales > Fabaceae > Adenanthera > Adenanthera pavonina. The sequence goes on along the minus strand of JAIVEN010000026.1, from coordinate 7,553,630 downwards.
TAATTAAGTAGGGATAATTTTAGAAGAAATTAAAAATGTGAGATAAATTAATTATCTTTATTCAACTTCAACTCTCTTTCTTAATACTCATGAAATAGTTTTTTTTCCTTATAAATGAGATCAGAGAAGTATTACGGTTATTATTACTTAATTATTACTTAAATTTATTATTCTTTAATAAAGTCTGTAATGTAGCTAGATTTTTTTTTATTTTTAAAATAATACAAATCATAACATGCTGTTATGATTTGTTTTTGAGTTTGTTATTTTATTTTTAAATAAAGTAAATCTTAACAGCATGTTATAATTTACTTTATGCAAAACAATTTTTTTTAATTTTTAAATAAATCAAATCCTAAGTGACTACTACGACTTCTTCTTTATACGCACGAAAAAAAAGTGAAACATCATATTATGATTTATAAAAAGTGTTGTACTTTGATAAATATTTTCAAAACTATTGTATATTGATAATTTTTTTATTAGTATATTTCAATCAAAAAGCCGATGTTTGATCTTTGAAGGCTTCAAAAATCATCCAAAGATATGAGACCCTCAGGAGCACCAATTCCTAACCCTTTTAATCTCTTATTTTTAGAAACAAGCTCCTCTACACATTCAAATAGAAGAACAAAGACCAGAAAAGACATAGAAAGGTTAAACAACGAAATATATATATATATATATCAACATAAAATATAAATGAAGCATCATTTCCTGGTTATCCATATATGGTGGATTGCATGAGGCATAATTTTATAATCATGTCCTATCACACAGATGCGTAGCATATCTTGAATTTTATCAAATATATGACACTTCAAACTGATATCCAGCTAGAAGCAAGAACTCGATCCTTGAGCATAGTGCAAAGTATAATGCAAGAGTGAATTGAATTAGTGTATATTTGTGCTGCTCCAGATCATAACATTACCTGCTTTTCTTTTAGCAGCCACATTATCCAGCAAAGCAGCAGGCTTTAGAACATCTTGATATACAAAAGCAAATGCAAGTTCTGTATGATAAAAAAGTACCTTCAATAATTTAGAAAGAGAACACACATATAACCCCAAAGCCTAGCAAATAAAAAGACAGACCTAAGGCAAAAAAAATTTCAGGAAATAATTTATAATTAAAGGAAAATAAAAGAGCAAATATACTGAAGCAGTAAGCCAGCAAACAAATAGCGAAAAAATAACCAATGAAATAATAGTTATATCATACTAAGAGAATTAGAAGATGAATAGGAGAACAAAATTGAAGTATTAAACCAATGGAAAGAATTCTTGTTGCCAAGCTTAGGAGCAGCGGCAGGTGATCTAATATCTCCACGGCAGACTTTGACAACAGCACTATTCTTTTTCAACTTCTCCTAGTTGAGCTCACACTCATTTTCATATATATATATATATATATTTATGAAAATGAAGCATATAATACCTATGGTGGAGAGTTCACAATAGAAAGAGCATGTTACCAAAATTACTTACTTGTAAGTACTACCACTTGACAGTTCATCTCCAGACAACACTTGAGATAAAAAGCTTTAATGAATGAACAACTTTATAAGTTGAATACCATAAATGAGGTCATTCTTATGATCAACTTGGTAATGATTTTCAGTTTGTCAGTTGAAGATGGTGTAAAGGAAAATTTTGAGTGAGGCCTAGAAGTAGAGTTCTATGGACATCCTTTACAAAATGGGTGTTAAGAGTTTTTGGTTTTCTTCTTTGTTAATGTGAATGTGGAAGAAGGAATAGAAAGATATCTAGTTGTTTGTGTGAATACCCTGATGTGTTTTCAAAGGAGATTACTGGTTTGTCACCACCACTGGAGTTAGAGTTCTCTATCGATTTGATGTCTCGAACAAGTCATATTTCTAAGGCTCCATATCGAATGGCACCTTCTGAGTTGAAAGAACTCAAAAGGCAGATTCAAGGTTTGTTGAAGAAGGGTTTTATCATACCAAGCGTCTTGCCTTGGGGAGCTCTAGTGTTATTTGTTAAAAAGAAGGATGGTAGCCTCAAATTGTGCATTGATTACATGTAGCTGAACTAAGTGACAATTAAGAATAAATATCCTCTACCTCTAATCGATAATTTGATTGATCAATTGGTTAGTGCCTCAATTTTCTCCAAAATTGACTTAAGGTCAGGATACCATCAACTTCGGGTGCTCATGGAGGATATGCCAAAATGGCTTTTTGAACTCGATATGGGCATTATGAGTTCCTTGTAAAGCCCTTCCGATTGACCAATGCCCCGACAATTTTCATGGATTTTATGAACAGGGTGTTCCGACCGTATCTGGACAAGTTAGTGGTAGTGTTCATCGATGATATTCTGATATTATTCCAAGAGTGAGGGGGAGCATGTACTTCATCTCCAAATTGTGTTGTAAGTGTTGCGAGATCACTAACTATATGTCAAACTTAGTAAATGTGAGTTTTGATTTCGGAAGGTGAAATTCTTGGGTCATGTGATTTCTGAAGAAGGTGTAGTAGTGGATCCCAGCAAAGTAGAAGCAATGTTAAATTGGGAAAGACCTCAATCAGTGGCCGAAATTCATAGCATTGGTAGGCTACTACCGAAGGTTCATTAAAGGATTCTCTCAACTTATCATGCCATTGACTAGGCTAACTCGCAAGGATAGACCTTTCATTTGGGATGACAAGTGTGAAAAAGTATTCTAAGAAGTAAAGATTTGTCTAATAACCACCCCAGTGTTGATCATCCCTAACCCATTTGAGTCATTCACAGTTTATATAAATGCCTCTAAGAAGAGTCTAGAGTGCGTGTTGATGCAACAAGGAAGAGTTGTGGTTTACGCTTCAAGGTAGTTGAAACTCCATAAAGAGAACTACCCTACTCATGACCTTGAGCTAGTAGCTGTAGTACTTGCCTCAAAGTTATGGAGGCATCACCTCTATGGCACTTAGTTCAAGGTGTTCAGTGATCACAATTTTTTATCAGAAAAAGTTGAATATGAGGCAAAGACGATGGGTAAAATTCTTGAAAGATTATGAGTTGGCTTTCAAGTACCATCCTAAGAAGAATAATGTAGTAGCAGATGCACTGAGCAAGAAGTCGATCCATATAACCAGCATGATGATGAAAGAACAACAATTGCTAGAAAGCCTAAAAGATTTAAAGTTATCCATCAATGTATACCCTGGAGCTCTAGTAATGGGATCTATTAATATATCAAGTGAATTACTGGAGAACATTTACTTTGCACAACTGGAGGATAACTATCTTTTAGGCATTCGTGAATGGATTGAAATGGCAGAAACCTATGACTTTGATATATTAGAGGATGGTATCATCCGGTACTACGGTCAAATTTGTGTACCGAACATTGTAAGGTTGTGAGAAAATATTTTGGAAGAAGCTTATAAGAGCAGGTATACTATTCACCTATGTACCACTAAGATGTACCAAGATTTAAAGGTACTAGTGGCTAGGAATGAAGAATGATATTGTAGAGTATGTAGCAAGATGTCTAGTTTGTCAGGGAGTAAAGATAGAGCATCAACTACCAGCAGGTTCGCTGCAACCTCTGGATATTCCGGAGTTGAAATAGGATAGCATCTCCATAGATTTTGTGATGAGATTACCAAGAACCTCTTCAGGGTACAATACAATATGGGTGATTATGGATAGATTAACGAAGTTGACCCATTTTCTTCCAATTTGGGAGACCATTACCTTGGAGAAGTTGGCCCAATTTTATGTGAATGAAATCGTAAGGCAACATGGAGTCCTAATGAGTAATGTGTCGGACAAAGATCTTAGGTTTACATCTAGGTTCTAGAAGTTCCTTCAGAAGGTCATAGAGACGAGGTTGAATTTCAGTACTACCTATCATTCTCAATTCAATAGGCAAACTGAAAGAGCAATTCAAACTCTAGAAGATATACTGCGAGCTTGTGTTATAGAGAATAGAGGTAATTGGGATCTATGTCTGTCGTTGGTTGAGCTTGCCTACAATAATAGCTATCACTCAAGTTTGCAAATAGCTTCTTATGAAGTTTTATATGGTAGAAAGTGTAAATCGCCGTTGTGTTAGGTTGAATTAGGTGAACAAAGTTTATTGGGTCCAAATAGCATGGACCAAACCTTTTAATGAATAAAGAGCATTCGATAAAAACTTTTGACCGTACAAAGTCAACAGAAGATTTATGCTAATCAAAGGAGGAGACCATTGGAGTTTGATGCTGGGGATCTTGTATTTTTGAAGGTCACTCCTACTATCGATATTGGAAGATCAATTCAAGTGAAGAAGCTCACTTCTCGATATATGGGTCTATATTAAATTTTGGAGCGAATTGGGCCTGTGGCATATCAAGTGGTGCTATCACCCAATCTTGCAGGATTACATGACACTTTCCATGTATCTCAACTTAAGAAGTACCATCCTAATTTTTCTCACATAATCGACGATGAGGAAGTTCAATTGTAAAAGGATCTGACTTTTAAGGTCATGTTGCTGTAAATTATTGATGTAAAGGTGAAACGGTTGAGAAACAAGATGATCAAACTCAAAAAGGTGCTATGGAGCAGTCTGACATCAAATAACTTCATGTAGGAGACAAAAAAATCTATGCAAATGAGATATTTTGAAATTTTTGCTTGAGGTAAGAGTTTGAAATTTCGAGGACGAAATTTTTATAAGGATGAGAGAAAATAAACAACCCTTGGTATACTATCCTAGACTTAATTTTAAGCTAATGGAAAGTGTACTTGATGATGTGTACAGGACCAAAGGAACTAGGACAGAGGAAGAACAAGTAGGAGGCAGAAGTACTCCACACCGCGATGAGACACAGGGCTACCATAGCGAATAAATCAGGGAGCTTAAGTGTTTTTCAAACAAAAGGGTCTAATGTCGCGGTGAACTTATAGCTCACCGTGGTGCCAGACTCCAAAATTTGATAAATTTGAAGCATCTCAATTGGACAAAACAGAAAGAATCGAAGGAGAAGAAGAAAAGGAAAAGCTACGTTAGGGCTTCGTTTCTCTAACCTTTGGAGTGAATTTCAAACCTTGTGAGCTTATATTTTGGTTAGTAAGTGATATCTCCTTTCCTCTCCTCTCTTCTTTTTTCTCTCCGACTTTTAGGATAAAATTCGGATATATGTATAAGGGGTTGGTTAGGTAGAGATTCCACCGGTTAAAATGGTTGTTAAGGAATCAATGAGGTGTTATTTAGTTTTATTGATGTTTGGGTATAAGTTTTAGAGGGATTTTACATGATTTTATGGAAACCCTAGATTGAAATTTGGGAAGAGAAGTGGAAATCGGAATGGTATATGTTGATGCATGATTTGAATGGTTATATGAGGCTCATTGATACATAAAAGTCCAAATGTGCACTTTTTTAGGCTCAGCATGAAATTTTTCTTCACATAAATTTTGTTAACCTTTATGCATTCTACCATTGGATTCGCCTCGTTACAAGCTTCATGTTGACATAAAATCTGCATAATTTCAAAATTACCCTTAATTTGGGAAAAATGTAATTTTCAAAACCTTTAGGCACTTAGCTATAATGTTCCCACGGACTAAAATGCAATAAATTCTTTCTCTATAGGACTAAAATGTAATTTTTATATTTTATTTTCTTGACCTGATATTTGGCCTTTTGGCCCTTTTCATATCTATTCATATATGTTAGTTTTTCTCATATCTTATTACTTTTGATGCTATCTAAAATTTTAGGATATTACAAGTTGAACCCCATGTAATAACGCTATAGCTTCAACCATAAATCTAGAAGAGGCACAACATCTTGATGCAAAAACATTTAAAACCTATCCATGATGATCACGAATAACAACACCAATACTAGTAGCCCTTTTAAAAGCAAAACAACAATCTGCATTGATTCTAACAAATCCAACAAGAGGTGAGCACCATTTATTAGTGTTTATATGTTCATCTGGCTGTGTATCTTGGCATATTGTCTACCCATTAGCTTGCCAAAAATTCAAAACAAAGTCATAAGCAGAATGGATGACTCATAAGGGATCAACAGCAACCCGTTCAAAAACCAAAGAATTACATGTTTTCCAAATGAGCCAACAAAGGGCAACAATTAAAGCACAATCAAAATCACCTAGTTGTGACTCTAATAAAATAGCTTGTAACCACATATCCATTCTAGTAATTTGAGTGTCATGAATCACTAATCCAAATGTGCTACCAAACCATACATTTTTAACCCATGCACATAGGAATAGATGCTCAGTGGTTTCAACATGATCATGGCAACATGGACAAATAGTAGTAGAACTACAATGCCTCTTTCATAAATTCTCCTTTGTAACTAAAGAATCATTACAAACACACCAAAGGAAACTACGAACCTTAGAAGGTAATTTCAAGTTCCACATCTTCTTCCATAAGGTCGAAGCTATCAAATGGGATGAACCAGGTGCCTCAGTATTAGAGGTAGAGGAAATTTGCATGGCATATCAATATGCTTGCTTAACAGTAAATTGCCCATTTCATCCGTGTATCCAGCATAAGATGTCTGCCACACCACAAATAGAGAGGGATAGATCGAATATCCTCTAGTTTATCATTGGTCAGTCATTACTCAATGGAGGATAAACGTCATTTCCCTACAACAATAAAATCTAAAATAGTAGCATCCCAAGAGAAATAGGGTGGGGGAATAGAATATAGGGTAAAATTAGAAAAATTAGGATCCATGGGTCATGACAAAAAGCAACAAAACATCCATCACCAATATGCCATATCAAATTATGTTGTAAAAGTTCTCTCCCTTCAAGTAAACTATGCCAAGCCCACGATGCTCGAACACCCTTCCTAGCCTCCATAAAGCCACAAAAGGGACAATAAATACCCTTAAGAATTCTCACCCAAAGATAATTTGGTGATTTAAGAATACACCACCCATTACTTTGCTAGTAAAGCTTGATTAAAACTGCCAAAATCCTTGAACCCCATTCCACCTGAATGCTTGCTGGTTGCTAATCAAGGCTAAGCAACCCAATGAATTCACCTCTCCTTATTATGCTGCCCCCATCAAAATTGAGAAATAATAGAGTCCAGTTGCTAGGGAAATATAAAGCATGACATGGGATATGTTGTTATAGCATTTGCCACTGCCTTGATTAAAACTTTATGCCTTGCTTCAAAAAGTAGATGAAATTTCCAACTCTAGACCTACGCTCTGACTCTGTCTCTAACATAACCCAATGCTTCAGCTTTAGATCTTCCCCAAAGACTAGGCAAACCTAGGTAAGTGCCTAGAGAGGCTACCAGTGCAATACCCAACAAATTGCCACATTCAACCTGCACATCAAAGGGAGTTGAACTAGAGAAAAAAAGTGCAGATTTATCTAAATTTACAAATTGACTAGAGGTAGCATAGTAGCATTCTAAAAAAGATTTAAAAGTACAGCACAACTGTCTAGTTGCCTTAAAGAAAAACAATGAATCATCAACAAAAAGACAATGCATCAACAACGAACAATATCGAGATAAATAAATACCCTATAGATCCACATTATCTGTAGCACAATTAATCATTCGAGAAAACACATTAGCAACAAGAATAAAAAGATATTGAGACAATGAATCCCCCTAACATAAATCCTGGTGTAGTTCAATAGTAGCAATTTTCTGGCCAGAGAGCAGTAAATTAAAAGAGATTGATTACAAACACTCTATAATGCACTTAACCTATGTTTCATGAAAGCCAATTTTCAATAGGACTTGGTATAGAAAATTCCACTCTACCTAATCATATGCTTTATTCATGTCAAGTTTCATTGCAAGTTTAGATTTCCTACCACTCCTATGTTACAGATAATGAAAAGCCTCATGCACTATAAAAATATTATCAAAACTCTACGACCTGGGACAAAAGCACACTAGTTATTGGTGACAATACATGGTAGAATAAACTTCATTCGAGAAGCCATGATCTTGGAAATAATTTTATAAATGAAATTATATAAGCTTATCGAAAGAAAATGAACAACACGCATAGGAGCATAAACTTTTGGAATCATTACAAGATTTGTAATATTTATCCTATCAAGTGAAATATGATCAGTAAAAAAATCGTTTAACCAGCTCACAAGAATGCATACCAACAGAAGACCACATTTTTTTATAAAACATGCATGGATATCCATCAGGTCCTAGAGCCTTCATACTCCCAAGATCACAAATAACTTGGTGGACTTCTTCATCAGAAACATCATCAATCAAAATGGCATTATCATCAGGCATTATAATGGTAGGAATATACCATAAAGTAGCAGAGAAATCACCCTCTCTAATAGTCTGAAATAAGGATGAAAAGAAAGTCTCAAAGCAAGTAGCGATCTTATCTAGATTCTCAGTCTAATTGCCATCCTCATCACACAACTTGATCGCCTTAGTTGTGATTCATCACTGAATAATACTTGTATGGAAAAAATCTAGTAGTCTTGTCACCAGCCTTGAGCCATTGAATGTGTGAATGTTGAGCCTAATAGAGTTCTTCCTTATCCCATAACTCTTCCATATGTTTAGTTAACTCAGCAACTTGAGCTCTTACTTCCTCATTCCATTCAGTCTCTAAACATTTTTGAAATTGACATAGTAGCTCCTGAATTAACTTGTGCTTATTAGGAAAAGCACATTTACTCCAAGTGATGAGAGCCTCATGAACATTTTGCAATAAGTACAACCTTTAGGAATCCAATGTTCAGCCACAATCTGCTCACATTTACTACTAGTGAGCCAAAGTTGCTTAAATTTGATACTCCATTTGGTGTTCTGTACAAAGAATTTGAAGGAAACAAGGATAGGACAATGATCCAAACCCATAGCTTCTAAGTAAAGAATATGAGTTTTGTCAAATTTTTTACACCAAGCAACATTACAGAGTACTCAATCAAGCTGTTCCTTCACACTAGCCTTACCCAAACGATTATTTGACTATGTAAATTGATATCCTTTGAAACCCATATCAAATAAATGAAAAGTAGCCACAAAAGAATGAAACCCAACCATACGGTGCTCAGAAAGCACACAACCACCCTGTTTCTCATATGCTTGGAGAAGTTCATTAAAATCTCCCATTATAATCCATGGAATGGTTTCACCTTGATTACACTGAGATAATTCTGCCCACCATAGAGAGCAATCCTGAGCAACTGGAAGACCATAAACAAAAGTGAGAAAACCAAATATATTCTATAGGTTGCCTTAGAGCTCCGTATAAATGGTATTTCAAGTGGACTAGTGAATTACAAGATCCACCCCTTCCTTCCACCAAAGCACCAAACCACTAGAAAGACCCGCAGGCTCAACTACAGTAGAATGATGAAAACCACATCGTCTCTGCTATCTATTAATTTTGTGCTTTTGCATCCTAGTCTCCATGAGGAAGACTGTAGGGGGTTTATAATTTTTACAGATACATTTAAGCACTTTTCCTATCAAGACAACCCCCAAAGCTTGATAATTCCACACCAAGGCACTTGCTAGGTGACTTTTAAAGGCAAGCCACCTAGGCCCAAAACCAAGCTACCATCATTAGACAAAACTTCATCAATAGAAATAGATGAAGAGGAAACAGAATAAGCCCTCTCACGTCCCTTATACCACCAATTAAAATCTTCAGTGAAGAGACTTGAATAAATTCGAATGGAGTTCCTATAATGGATGCCTATCTTTAATGATTTGGCATGACTTGCTGTAAATGGAAGTTGCCACCGCTTTATTGGATTTCTTGGTCATGGTTTGGCAAACATGGGCTTTCAAATCCTACTTTATATTTTAACTTTTGTGTTCATTGTGTTTCAACTATTTAAATTACTTTGTCTTTGACAACCATATTTTTTTTTTCAAACAAATCTTTTTGTTTAGTTTCCTTTTCGGCTCCTGCCCAACAATTGCTATAGCAACGGCAAGTGTATCTTCAATGGGATTTATGAATGTAAAAATGGTTATATTGGCATTGACTGTTCAATTTATATGAACTAATAAGTTTTGAGCAAATATTGTAATTGAAAATGTTTGTAATCTCATGATTAGTTACCGAAAGCATTATTACAAAATGACTATCATGTGAAGGGTGGGCTTTTGAAGAATGTTATTCCATACAAAGTGAATTATATGCAGTAACTAACATATATTATAGTAAAGTCTCTTCAGGATAATTAATTTGGATCCCTTTTATATAATTTAATATAGGCTTCTTGATTTTGCATTTTGACCCTTTTTTTTCTTCAAATCATAGTCATATATGAATTAGAGACAAACATTGAATCAAACTTGAACAATAATGATTTGATTCTTACACAATGCTACATACATTATTAGATTCTTCTTTCTGAAGTTGTTTGTGATGAGCAATGCAGCCTCTATGTTGGGGTTTGTTATAACAAAGTTTGTGAATTCCATTGTTCTGGCTATGTGGGATACGCATGACATAACAGCTCTAGTCTCCTCTCAAGTCTTAGTTTGCAAAAATGTGCTGGGAAGTCATATGTCTGGTCAACATAGTACTCTCAATGAACCAAGTGTACTACAATAGGTAGAAGTGGTTGTCATGCCTAACTACCACCAATTATTGCTTGGTGGTACCAGGACATTATTGAACATATTTGGCAGCATAAGATGGTTAACATTGGTTCATATTTCTTTTATCCTTATGTATTATGATTTTATTATATTCACTCGCACTCAACTTGAAATTAACTTTCACAAATTAATTTCTTTTGGTTTTTGTTTCTTCCCCCTTACTTTCCCATTTCTTGCAATGTTATTCAGTGCATATCATTTTGACTCATGCTGATTCTATATGACAATGTGGTTCTTGAGCTGTGACATTTTTAACATAGTAGCTAGACAGTTTGGTATTTAATATGCAGACACTGATACAGAAGTGTGACAGTGATCGAGACAACAATGCCATAAAGAATCAGAAGAACAGCCCGTGCAACGCGTGGCCACTTTGCTAGTTAATGATATGCAATAAACTGAAAAACTTTGCTAGTTAATGATATGCAGTAAATTGAAAAACTAGGAAAGGAAATTAATAATATGCAATGTTTATATAATTATCTATTATTTGTACCAGATAGGTGGAATATTTCCAAATGAGATAGCTAATCCAAATTTTTTCAATTCACAAATCTTACCGAAGGATTTAATCTCTTTTCATCATAATACTTTTTATTATTTTTATGAGAGGTAAAATTGAAAAACTAATATGAAAAGCTTATAAATTCTTTAAATTAATTTTCTTTTAAAATTTTAATAAAAAAATTCATTATGCTCCCTCTAGTCCTTTTTATATAAAAGAAATTTTTGGGAGTATTATTTTGATTCTATTTATAAAAAATAAATTATCATTATTTAATATATTTACTGATGAATTTTTTTTATACCCTTTGATTATTTATTGGAATTGAGAGTATTAATTAAGTTATGATAAAAAAAATTCATTAGGATAAAAATGTTAAAGTATTAAATGTGGGCATTTTTTAAAAGAAATTTCATATTGTCATATATTACTTCCTCTGATGTTATTTAAAAAATCACTCTATGAATATTAAGAAAAATGATTTTAGTTAGTTAAAATTAATTAAATGATCTCATATTTTAAGTTTATTTTAAAATTATCTTTATTTAATTTAATATTAATTTGAATTACAAATGTATTTAATCGATTCCCACATAATTAATAAAAGGTAATTTTTTAAAAATAAAAATTTAATGCACTATTTTTTTTATATTAAGGATCATTAAAAGAAAAAAAAATTCACATGTAAATAGATAGGGAAAGTAATTATACTTAATTTTTTAATATTAGTAAAGAAGTTATTTGTTAATCACACTTGCGATAGTAAGGAAAAACCTAGGGCATTGCGATAGTAAGGTGAAACCAGTAATGCCCCCCACATTTTCCCAAAAAACCAACTCGCCAGTCAGCCGACTTAGCCACTCCCACCGATTTCCTTTCCTCTCTCTCATTTTTCCGTCTCTTTCTTGTTTCTTTCGTTGATCTTCGTCATCTGTTTTTCATTTCATATCTATTTTGGCTTTCCCAGTGATGCGAGGCCACCATGATTGGATTAACACTGGCCTCCCGGACGAGCTCATCGTTGAGATCTTCCGCCATCTCGATTCGAAATCCTCCCGCGACGCCTGCTCCCTCGCCTGCAAGCGCTGGCTCCGCCTCGAGCGCCTCAGCCGAGCCACTATCCGGATCGGAGCTACCGGCTCCCCAGACCTATTCGTCAACCTTCTGCCTATCCGTTTCTCCGATGTAAAAAATATCCACATTGATGAACGCTTATCCATTTCGTTGCCCGTTCAGCTCGTGAGTCACCTGAATATGATATAAATTGCTTTTTTATCTATGATTCTGGATCTGAATTGTTGGCTCTTGGATTATTACAAATAGAATAATTATTTTGGACAGCGATGAGATTTAAATGGAATCGGGGTTCGGGAAATTCGGTTGGTCCAAATTATCTGTGAGCTTGTTTGATTTCTTTCCCTTGGTTTGAGCAGGGGAGGAGACGGGCGAGCGATAAGTCTAAGGTTTCATCGCTTAAGCTGCGTTGTGGGAATGAAAAAAGTGGGACTGAGGATAGCGATTTTGATTCAATATGTCTATCAGATGCTGTGTTGGCTGCTCTCGGTAAAGGCTTTCCGAAGCTTGAGAAGCTGAGCTTAATCTGGTGTTCTAACGTCTCCAGTGAGGGATTAATATCCCTAGCTCAGGAGTGTGGTTACCTGAAAGCCTTGGATTTACAGGTATACTTTCTGATGTTTATTGGAACTGCGACTCTGTAGATGAGCTAATTTGTTTGTGGGCACATACCATATTTGTATCTAGTACACGTGTCATATATTTATGGAGCCCCACTTCTTGTTTTACTGCAGTTGGTGGCCATATTTTGCTCCTTTCCTTGATTTCTATTGCGCCCTGGTAAACTTTGTCTTCTACGTAGACAAAGTTCATGTCTTCTGTAGCCTTCATCTATATACTCATTTTCCCTATCAATGCATTGTTTTCCTCATCACTCTCTCACTGTTTAACCATTTACGTGTTTAATGCCCTAAATAATGCATATTTATAATTATAATAAAAACCGTTGAAATTTTCCTCTAGGGTTGCTATGTTGGAGATCAAGGTCTGGCTGCTGTTGGGCGGTGTTGCAAGCAGCTTGAAGACTTGAATCTGCGTTTTTGTGAAGGCTTGACTGATAAGGGTTTGGTTGAATTAGCCTTGGGCGTGAGAAAATCATTAAAATCACTTGGTGTGGCAGCTTGTGCCAAAATAACTGACATCTCAATGGAAGTGGTTGGAACACACTGCACATCCCTTGAGACATTGTCATTAGACTCTGAGTTTATCAACAATAAAGGGGTGCTTGCTGTGGCTGAAGGATGTCCCGATTTGAAAGTTCTGAAGCTGCAGTGTATCAATGTCACAGATGACGCTTTGAAGGGTGTAGGCACTAGTTGTTTGTCTCTGGAGTTACTGGCTCTCTATAGTTTTCAGAAATTTACTGATAAGTAAGCTGCCTCCCAAAAATTCGTTTCTTTCAAATTTTTTTCATATGACTATGGTTAAATTGGCTCAAAAATCACAATGTTTATCTCATCTAAGCATTATACTATTTTGAGACACACAGGCTCAAGTCCATATTGCAATTTTGCAAACACTGTTATTGAGGTGTAACTTTATGAACATTTGTAGGTTCGGTTAAATTTAAGAGGAGGAAGCTGTATTCTAGTAATTTACTAGTAGCACATATAATCATAGTCCATTCTCACATATTTCTGATAATTAATTAGTTGTTTTCTTATCTTTTGATATTGGTTAGTACTTAGTAATTTTTTTTCTTTTCGTATTGTCTTACATTCAGGGGTTTGCGTGCAATTGGGAGTGGATGTAAGAAGTTGAAGAACTTGACTTTAAGCGATTGCTATTTCCTAAGTGACAAGGGTTTGGAAGCAATTGCTGCTGGTTGCGAGGGACTTGTACATCTTGAAGTGAATGGATGCCACAACATTGGGACTTTGGGGATTGAATCAATTGGAAAATCTTGCCAGTATGTTTTCCTTTAAGCTATTTTATGTGTAAAAATATATTGGATGCATTGAGTGGAGGTTATGTGTTTGAAACAAAATCTACTGACTGACAGGGTTGGAGCCAAGAAATTGAAATTTTTGGATGCTAGCTAATCTGTTCTGGTGGATAGCCCTACGATCATTTGAATGCATTTTTTCTCCATTGAATAAAGGATTGTGAAAAGCTTTGATGTTTATTTTCTTCAGCAAATTTATCTGTTAGTAGTTGGCTGTGGCTTGCATTTGCTGATGGTCTGTTGGTAGTCAATAAAAATTTTGTAGTCTGAATTCTGTGTGTTCTGGTCAAATGACTATGTTTACAACGATTAAAGTAGTCTACATTTTTATGTGCATTGTAGGAATCAACGTTACATGGAAGTTTGTGAGGAAAAACTACATTCATTCACTATATAAAAGTAATTTTTATATAGACATTTTGAGAAATAGAAGATGATAATTTTGCTGTGTTAAGTGAAACTAAGATGCCGAGTAATCTGTTCATGGTATTGACATTGTACTTGTTGGCACTAGTTTCAATACTGCTAAGTTATTTCTATTGATCTTTCATTCATGATGTTAATTTCTGCTTTGTGTATGCACAGTCATCTCGCTGAGTTGGCATTGCTTTACTGCCAAAGGATTGGTAATGATGCACTTCTTGAGGTTGGGCGGGGTTGCAAATACTTGCAAGCTCTTCACTTGGTAGATTGCTCCAGCATTGGAGATGCAGCCATGTGTGGTATAGCTAATGGTTGCAGGAATTTAAAGAAACTACATATTCGTCGATGTTACGAGGTAGTCAGTTCTCCCCCCGCCAAACACTTCGAAAAAGGAAAATAAGAAGCAAAGTAACACAAAAAAAGTGAGGAACTTCTTATGTTCCTTGCTTCTCTCAGTTGCATTGTTTTTGTCATGATTCCTTGTCGTTTGATAGGATTTTTGAGTCAATGTATGAGTGGCTGCACTAAGGAAGGATGGGATTACGTTGACACATTGATGATTGTAGGATTTATAGCCAAAGCAGCATTGATATATGTTTTCATGATGAAATATTGAGTATCCAGGTGTAATTTGAAGTGCCACGTTGTGTTTAATATAAGTGCCAAAACGTATGTTGAGCATTGACATGGTTCCTTGTTCATGTATTCTAAGCTAGTTATTATGTCTTTAGATTATTGGATGACTTGTGAAAAGTTGGCATGAATTACGTCCTTCCTATTATAAAAGATGCTATGAACTGCACAAGTTATCTAATGTTTACTGACCTCCTCTATTGCTGTCTCCTCCCTGTTACGGCAAATAGGCAACAATGTGTGCCTTGCTTTTTTGGCTTCTGACTGACCTAATTAGTGTGTTGTTTTATTCGTTATTTTTGTTTTATTAACTGGAGATCCCCATATTTACTTAAATTACTTATTTTATTAATACAAGTCTTTGAGAGGTCACTTCTGTTTTTCTCTCCTATGAAAGTGAGGAATATAGGAAATATATTTTATGGATTATTACTTTAAGAAGAATTTCCACCATAGATTCCTACAGAAACTATGATATATGATACAATGCAGAGCTACATTTTCAAATTGACTATCACAGACATTCATTCCTTTGTTGCTTTCTCTCTCTCTCTTTTAGATCGGGAACAAGGGAATAATTGCTGTTGGTGAGCATTGTAAGTTTCTAACAGATCTTAGCATTCGATTTTGTGACAGGTAAGACCCTATTCACTGCTTTTGCATTCCTTCTATCCGCTAAAATTCTTAGTTTTATTTATACATTTTTAATGTGAGAGTGATATGGACCCCTTAGAGACCTGCCTTAAGAAATCTAAAAAATATAGAGTAGCAGAAGAATTTAACTTAAAAGAATCAGAAGATGATTAGTTAGAACCCTAAAGGATCAGTTAGAACCCTAGAAGAACTCGTCTCTAGATCTCTAATTATAATGACACCCATTACTCCTTATGGTAGGTCAGATGAGAAAAAAAATGAGAGAGAGAGAGAGAAAAGAAATAACTCAGTAAATTCTTACTGAAAAACTCACAATGATATTATTCCATTATTTACTAAAGAAAATGTATTACATAGAAATCTTTATATAGGCAAAATATAAAAAATCTCTAATCCAAAAAAAGTTAAGAATATTTGATATTCAAATAATCCTATTAGATCTGGAAAATTTAAGAGATATATCTAATTATAAAAAATCCTAAAAATAAAAACGAAAATTCAAAGAAAAATAATAAAATTGATATTCTAGTCCTAATACTATTAGATAATCTCTTTAATTTAAATCTCGAAAATCTTTTAAAGAATATCTAATAGATTTTATTTCTTCTAATTTAAATCTAACTAATAACTTTGGTCTCAAGGAAATACAAATTGAAAAATAACAAAATAAAAATAAATAAATAAATAAAATTATCTAAAAATTCTAAATAGAATGAATCTAGAAACTTCTTATAAGTGATTATGTGGGTGGTGCCTAAGAATCTTTGAAATGCCGCCTTAATCTCTATCAGAGAGTTTGTAGTATTTTTTTCTCCTAAGTTTTTTTGTTTTCCTTCTTGAGTTAATAAGCAGACTGTAGATTGCTTCAGAATATCCTTGTTATAATTGTGGAATAAGTCCCCTTTAACCTCTTTATTAAATTATTAGGGTGGGGGATGAGGCCCTTATTGCAATAGCTGAGGGCTGTTCCCTTCATAATCTGAATGTTAGTGGATGCCATCAAATTGGAGATGCTGGGGTGATAGCCATTGCAAGAGGGTGCCCTCAACTCTGTTATTTAGATGTGAGTGTGCTACAGGTGTGTGCTCATCTCTCACTTGCTCACTCTCTCTTTCTTTTCTCGCTTCTCCATTGTGCTAGTAGTACTTATATTTTTTGGTAGATAGCAATAGTAGTTATTTAATTGCTTATACTCTGACTATTTGCATTTTAATATTAATTTATTTTCTTGTGTTAAAGATTTCTTCTGATTTCTTGATTCTGTAGATATTTGTTTGACTTGAATAATGTTGATAAAACACCCCTGGTGAGTTACTCAATTATACTGTAACTGAAGCTTGTTTCTTATGCTCTCCCGAGATAGTTTTTGCTTAAGAAATTGTGCGAATCCACAGACGAGGGAACTCATCATTATGGTGTTCTCTTGAGGAAAGTTTCTTTACTTTGGTAACGTTTAAGAAATCATTTTCAGGACATTATATAATAATTGATTTTTGGCGTTTTGCATATTGCAAAGGAGAGTTTGGTTTTTATCATTAAATTTGGCTGTTATTCAGTGTTTTAGTTGTGTTAATTCTTACTAGTTTAAGTTGATTGTCCATTGATTACTCAGATTTGCAATATGACATCTGTATTGGTGAATGACGAGTGCCTATTTTTTTTAATCACAATTCCCATTTGGTTGATTATTTATTCATGTTTAAGGTGTAAACATGATGTTTGATCATGTTTATGTAATGTCTACATGGAACAGTGCAAGATCTCATGCATATGAGAATCGGTTACACTTGTCTCGGCTGATCAACGTTT
This sequence comes from Adenanthera pavonina, assembly GCA_026686845.1. Taxonomy (NCBI): domain Eukaryota; kingdom Viridiplantae; phylum Streptophyta; class Magnoliopsida; order Fabales; family Fabaceae; genus Adenanthera; species Adenanthera pavonina. Next base: position 7,535,977 of record JAIVEN010000026.1, on the reverse strand, counting down.
GAACAACTTGCCCTGATTTTCTTTTTGAAGTTTTATGAAGTTTTCTTAAATCATTTTATACACAATGGCAGAATTTGGGTGACATGTCAATGGCTGAGTTGGGGAAACACTGTCCATTGCTCAAGGAAATAGTGCTCTCACACTGCCGTCAAATAACAGATGTTGGTCTTTCCCATCTGGTGAGAAGTTGCACCAAGCTGGAGTCCTGCCACTTGGTTTATTGCCCTGGTATAACTTCAGTTGGAGTGGCCACTGTGATTTCCAGCTGTCCAAACATAAAGAAGGTCCTGGTTGAGAAGTGGAAGGTTAGCCAGCGGACCAAGCGCCGAGCTGGCTCTGTCATTTCCTACCTGTGTGTGGACCTTTAGACGTTTTAGGCCTTCTTCAGTGTTCTTGTACATCCCAATGTCTAAACAAAGCTGCGGGCAACTTGTAGCCTGATATGTCTGCCGTGAAAGATATCGTAGGAGGGTGTATAACTAAATGTTTTGAGGAGCTGTTGGCCCCCTAGAGGATTGAGTTTTTTCTTGTACAAATTGTCGATGATCCAAAAGTCATGGCTTTAAATTAGGTTGTATGAAAAATTTAGTAACTAGTTGCCTTGGATAAATAAATGTTGTTTACAGTAGCTTAATCTATACATACAGTTGTCAAAAGATTATTACTACAGACAAATCTTGTGGAAATGAAAGATTTGCTTTGAACCCTGTTTGCTAAGTTGTGAAGCATCAAACCTCGACTTTCTTTTTAGACGTAATGTATGTGATTGGATTTGTTGTGGTGGAAAGGATTTGTGATTTCTTTTTTATTAAATAAAGCAAACGCATGGTTTGTTATATCTTCCATTTTCTCCCCTTCTAGCAGCCTGACTGTAACACCTCTTTTATGAGCCCATTTTTCATGTATTTAACTATTCTAATTCTAAAATCTATTTATATCATAATAGGATCTTGAATCACAATAAATGTCATAATAAAATTTTTCCAACTTTGGTACTATTCATTTAATCTAATTTATTTATTCCAATTAAACTTTGGAAATTCATAACTAAATCAATAAAAATTATATGCATGTGATTCAAGTTTCTATGCATAGCTTAAAACATTATTTACACGGGAAAAATATCAATCAGAGCAATTATTTGACCAATTTATATAGTAAATTTCGTGAATTTCTACTATTTATATGGTCAATTTCAAAAATTTCAGTTTTCTGAGTTAACTTTGAAAATTCACTATGAATCTTACACTCATCCTATTTGAGTGATCTTTGGACCACATGAAAGCTCTTTCTATCTAGTTTTTAAACATAGATAACATTCATACTTTATACATCAACAGGCCTATACTGTAGCACATTCATTTGGTAGTGGTCAGAATGACCGTTTGTATCCTTATACTTACAATACAAAAATTGTAAGATATTTACATGACCATAATTCATCTATATATCATGCCACACCTTAGCTAGAACTTATTAAAATCTTGAAGAAACTTATTTATCATCACATTTACCAATTTATGCAACAGATCAAAACTCATGGCCGATGCTTTAATTATCACGTTAATGGCTAAAGTCTTTCTCCTTTCCTTTCTCTTCATTGGTGGTCTTGCCATTATTGCTACCTATTCATGGTTAATATTTAGGAGGGTGAGATTCAAAGAATCTCAGTAGTTAACACCCAACATGCCATCACATCATCACATTAAACATAAAAATATCAAGATAACACATTTTGCATACCTTAACACATTTTGAATGCATTATCACATTTGTGTCATATGAATTCATAAAATTTTCGGCAGAGTTTCGTTTTGACAAATGGACATCCCAGGGTCTCAATGCCCCTCCAACAACTCAGTTAATACACATAAATCATCTCAAAACATCATTGCAATCATATGACAATGCATAAAACACATTGAAACAAACATGATAACATATTACTAGTATGTGAAATTAACTACCTTATGATGCTCCCTTGCTCTCCAAACTTGGTATGTCACTTCTTGAGCCTCTTAACACTTCCTTGACCCTAATCATATCATCATTGAACCAATTTAGCTATTGGTTTTTTCAGAATTATACAATGCTATAACACTAAAACCCAAATTTTTCACTTTGTTTTCCTTTGCTTTTTCTTTGTACAACATACTTGTTCCTAAGGTTTTGGACCATGGAGAATCCATTTTTGAGGTCAAAATCATGAAATTCCAACTCTAAATACCTCCCCTATTCTGACCGAAATTATCTCATAGTGATTAAAAAAAAAATTTCTTCAAATCACTTCAAACCATCCATGGATTAATGCTTCTAGTATCTAGTCTATGCTTTCCCTCAAGTTTCATGGTCCAAAACTCATTCCTATGCTAAAACCCAATTTGGCCGAAACCCTAAGGTGTAAAGGAAAAAAACTAAACCATAAATCATGATTTGAAAACCATGGATAGTAAGCTTAGGGTAGTAACATAGAACCTTACCAATTTGTGTTTCAATTTTGCTTTGACTCCTCTTCCTTGTCTTCCTCTTTTTCCCCTTCCTTTTCTTGCTTTTTCTTCCTCTGGTTTAGCTACTGGTTCACGCATGAAAATGCAGAGGAAAGAAGGAAATTAAATGACTTAACTAGATGGTTAATGATATGGCTAATCATGGTTAATTAGCAAAAGTAACCATGCTTACTTTTTGGTCTCCTTCTTTAAGAAGTTTACCTTCGAAAATCATTAAATAATTTGAACAATTGGCTGCAGCAAATCACGCATGAGAGAGAGAAAAATGTGTCCAAAAATTGTCCAATTTTCCTGATCCAGATATACCTCAATCCAGGTACTTTTTAATCATACCGATAAAATCGTCTTTACAGTAATTTATTATTTTTGGGATACAGGACTATTCTAATGTTATTTTTATATTTCCATAATTATCCTGTTCCAAATGATATATGTGTATGGCCCATATCCAAACCCGATTTCTTTTTAACCATCGGTAGGGCCCACAATTTACTTTATTGGATTACTATTACTTTTAGACACTCGGCACTGATTATTTCTTTATTTTTGAATATTAACCCTCAGTGCCATATACCATTGGACTTCTCTCGTCAAGAGCTTCATTTTGACAGTAATTTTACATATTTACAAAATTGTCCTTGACCCGGGATTAAATTATAATTTCTAAAATTTTTGGGTCATTAAATGTAATTTTTTCCAAGACTTTTTATTTCTTTCTCTGCGTACACTTTAATGCTTTTGGGAGTAATGTATTTTTTCATAATTTTTTAGGGGTAAAAATATAATTTTTTTTATTTTTCTATTCAATCGGGAAAAATAACCTTTTTACCCTTTTTCACACAAAATAATGTCTGTCTATTTTTGTAAAATTTTTATATATTTCTACATATTTTAGCTTTCTTGAGATGTTACACTGACCAGAAATTAGCATGGGTCTGAAATCTGAATGGCATCTTTCTTTGATCTCTTCACATGGTTAGGCTATTCATGAAGGTCAGTTTCAAGATAAGGAGAGAAAAATCTATGTGTTGAAGATTGGAAGATGAATCTGATCAGAAATGAAAACTCACGACTTCGCATATTCGGCTATGTAATCCATACATTTTATTAGATTTTTTTTTTGGCCGCAAGAGATCCTAACTCCTTTGCTACAATGGCCAATTAATTTAAATTTTATAATTTATATTATTTAAATTTTATATCTTCTGTTACATTTAAGTAGCCAATTAATTTAGCCTCCAACTCATTCAGGTTAAGCTTGGACTCCTTATGATTTTTCGGTCATTGGGTCCTAATCAATGCTTTTTCTGTTCATTAATATAAAGAATAAAAGATAAAATTAAATATATTAAGAAAAATAATAAATTCATTTAAAATATAGAATAGTTTTTAAAATGTTCTCATTTAATATTAATAATATCAATTGATATATAATAAATGGAGGAATTACTATATATGACCAAGATTTCCAATTTATTAACTTTTAGGATCAAGAGAATATAAGATTAGAAAAAAGAGACCTTGAATTCTTAAATCAAATTTCACATTACCAAAATACTCTCACCCTATTTTGCAACCTAGTTATTCTAATTTTACAATTTATATTTTCAATTTTAACACGAAAGAATCAGATTTCAATTTTATAATAATCAAAGTGGCTCTAGAAATTTGCAACTTCTTCCAATTTTGTAACTTTTTTGTTCTAATTTTGTAGTTCATGTTTCCAATTTTAATATGGAAGAATCAGATTTCAACTTTAAAAGTATCAAAGTGACTTCAAGGATTTACAACTTCTTGTTCATATTTTGAAATTTCCGCATTCTAATTTTGCAACCTATGTTTTGAATTTTAATACGAAAGAATCATATTTCAATTTTATAATAATCAAAATAACTCTAGGGATTTGCAACTTCTTGCTCATATTTTATAACTTTGTTGTTCTAATTTTGTAATTTATGTTTACAATTTTAACACGGAAGAATTAGATTTCAACTTTATAATCATCAAAGTGGCTCCAGAGATTTGCAACTTCTTCCAATTTTGTAACTTTATTGTTCTAATTTTGTAACTTATGTTTTAAATTTTAACATAAAAGAATCAGATTTCAACTTTAAAAGTATCAAAATAACTTCAGGGATTTACAACTTTTTACTTATATTTTGCAACTTCCGCATTCTAATTTTGCAAACTATATTTCAAATTTTAACACGAAAAAATCATATTTCAATTTTATAGTCATCAAAGTGTCTCCAGGGATTTGCAACTTCTTGTTCCAATTTTACAATTTTATTGTTCTAATTTTGCAACTAATATTTCAAATTTTAACATGAAAGAATTAGATTTCAACTTTATAATTATCAAAGTGGCTCCAGGATTTGCAACTTCTTCTTCCAATTTTGCAATTTTATTGTTCTAAGTTTGCAATTTATATTTCGAATTTCATTAAGGGTATTTTAGTAATATTGATTTTGATTTAATTTGCTTTAAGGACACAAGGTTTTTTTTTTCTAATTTCACAATTTCTTGATCCTAAAATTTAATAAATTGGAGATCTTGATCCTGAACAGTGATTCCCCCTAAATAAATTATACTATTAGCTCTTAGAAAAAATATCATCTTAGTTAGGGGTATTTTTTTAAAAAATATATTAAATATACAAGACAAACTCTCAATGTTATTTATATTTTGAAATATGAAAATTTTCCCAATTATTTCTTATATTAAAGGAGAGAATAATTAGTATTTTTAAGGTCCTTTACAATAAATATTACTCTCTCTTAATCCCTTATTATAATTTTCCATATATATTACACGGATGGAATGATGGATTAGTTATTTAATTTCATGGTATAAAATGCAAATAAAAATATCTCTTTAGAAAATAAAATAGAAAACAGTTAGTCAACCACTACGATTAGCCAGGCAAAAAACAAACACAACATTACAACTACTTAACAAAATTGCTGGTATGGCATAAAAAAATTATGTCACCGTTAATATATAATGTAAATTTGTTCAAGTATTTTTTTTCCTTCAAATTAGTGTTATTGCCGAATTTCGGAAAGTAAAACAAAGCAAAATTGGTAACAATAACATTGCCTTCATCCACTTTTGTTTTCTTAGTTGAATATCAATGAATCTAATTTACATATATAACAATATAAAAACTTTAACAAATCATATCATGCATGCATGAGTTATAAACAGTATAACTTATTTTTTAGATTTTGTGTACTATTTGGGACTTACACTAATTTTAAACATATTTTCTTATAAATATTACATTTAATCATCAGCAAAAATATGCTTTAAGTGGTAAACGTTTAAAATTGAAAAAAAAATCATTTATACTAAAATTAGATATGATGATATTAAGTCGAACGAAAGATATAACTTTTCGATCAACAAAAAAAAAAGGCCGCTTATGGTAGTCATCTAGTTTATATGATATGATCGATTTACCAAAGAACAGTAAACTCGCCAAGGACATTGAAACTCAAATTATAAATTATTGATTTCAATTTCTTTCTTTCGGAGAGAGAACATAAAAGGTGTGAGACGAGCAAAATGAAAGACCATATCATATCAATTAGTATTGAAATCTGTTGGTGGGAATTGATTTTTGAAGTGTTGGAGAAGAGGAGATTAGAGAGAGTTGTGCAAAAGTTTTCAAAATATGGGCAACAATTTTGTTTAAACTTTATTTTGAGTACAACTTGGGTTAGTAACAAATTTCGTAAAAGATACCATGAATACCCTTAAGTAGGTATTACACTTCCAAAACTCAAGTTTTAAAAATAATGGCTTTTACAAAATGATAATTTACTTTTAATCTTTTGTGCACCAAAAGATAAAGGCAAGTAAATTTGTGTAGCTTAAAAGATATGTGGATGAATGGATTGAAATGATGAAAGATTATGAGCTATTTATAGAGAATGAGAATGCATCTCTTAAAGTAATATGACTTTTTAATAAAGAGACACATATATTATCGATTATATGTATATTGTAATGATTCATAAATATAGGTAAAAGTCACTTTCTTTTATGTTTCATAGATTTTATAATTCTTGAATCTTATGACCTTTCATGGATAATAAACAAATGATTCATAAATCATTTCATTAATACTAAGAGACACCTTTTCATTTTAAAAATTTTCTCATAATCCCCCACCATTTTCAAATGAACAATCTTTCAAAATGATAAATTCTTGTCACTTCAAAAGTCTCATGTTTTTAGCAAAGGTGTCTTACAGACTTGAACATTTCCTTAGTAAGATATAGTTTCACTCATTCGAATTAATATGGTAAACAAACTTTGAACCAATTAATCCATTTGAACAGACATACATGACTTACTTGTAAGATCTTGAACCATTGTATGTCATTTTTAGTAAACACTTTTTAATATGTCCTTATATCTTGTGTCCTTTTTATGAGAGTTTGAGAGTCAAACCCTTAGACTTCCTGAAACGGTCCCACTTCACTCTCATACAGGTAAACTCTATCAAGAATACCACCATGATAACAACTCTAACAAATAAATACTTACAGATCTATTAAGAGTTAAAACACAGCTTTCCTTTAGACCCATGGTAACCAATTACTTTTTAATCTTGGGATGAATGGATAATAAATCAACTACTTGCAATCACTCTAATAGTAATCACTTTAATTTTGTACTCTCACTTTTAAACTCAAAACTTGACGTTAATTAAGTGTGAGTAAGTTTTCCACCATTGATGATCATAATTTAACGAGCTTTAATCTCATCCCCATTAATGTTTTTAACATCATATCACTTGTCAGTCCTTTCATCAAAGGATATGCCAAATTTAATTTAAACCTTATATAATTAATGGAGATTACCCCATTTACAATTAAGTCATTCACATAACTATGTCTTATTCTAATGTATCACGACTTTCTATTATAAACTAGCTATAAGCTTTTGAAATAGTAGATTGACTATTACAATGGATAGATATTGGTGCTATTGGCCCATGGTGGAATATATAATATATATTTGTTAAACAATACCTCCACCAAGAGTGTAAACTCATGCACTTGTAGAAGTATGGTCCTTTGAATAACTTATCCAACTATCAGTTATATATCATTCTAAAATTGAAGGATTACCACTATAAATCAAACTATAGTGACTTGTTCCTTTCAAACAGCCATTGAATATTAAATTTATATTCATGTAATACAAGGAGGTTATCTAGATTCACTTGATCATTCATGAATATGAATAAACATATTAAATATTAATCTAAATATTCATCATGCATGTTCATTCACTTTTCAATGGTCATACCTTTTCAAGAATATGTTTTAAAGAAACACAGTCATACCAGAAACAATCATCAAAAAAAGTCATAAAATACTTTTTACAACTTTTAGCAAACCAGCCATGCATATCATAAACATCATAATCAATTCTAATACTTTAGAACTTATTTGTACTTTAGAAAAAGATTGTCTGGTTAATGTGAGATTCTTAGAAGACTCGAAATCCTCAGATTTGATAATGAATGGCTTGTTCACATGTTTATTGGAGGAGTTAAACCTCTGATTTATAGCTGTGCGAAATTCTTTAACTTCTGCAGTAATTTTGTTAAAACACTTTTCAAGCTCCAGAAAATTGACCATAATATCTTCTGCCATCTAAATCTACTACTTTGATACTAAATGATGTAAGAGGAAGAGGAAGATTACAAGAATCTCATTTATTTTAGAAATTTCTAAAAGATTAAAACATTCTAATTTAAATTTAAAGAAAAAGAAATCATAAAATAGGAAATAAATAAAAAATAAAATAGATTCTAATAATCTTAAGAGATATTATGAAATCTAATTAAATATAAAATATAATCTAAAATATCCTAATAAAATAATTTTATTCAAAATCCTAATTCTGTAGAACTATCCATTCTCCATCAATATATCTCTTAAAGTAAGAGTTTTTCTATAAGTAAATTCAATTTTCACAGTCCATTTGCCCTTAACTTGGACACTTGATGCATTTCCTATGTAGAACATATTTTCATCATCATCTTTGAATATCTTGAAGAGATCCTTATTCTTGCACACATGACAAGTTGCTTCAGAATCCATCCATCATAGTTCATCATTTTCAACCATGTTGAACTTAGAAAAAACAACCACAAGATTATCTTTTGAGGAAGAATCGCTTTCTTTCTTCTTTTTGAAAAAACGACATTCTTTCTTGTAATGATCATTTTTCCTATAAAAGTAACACTTACCTTTCTTTTTCTTGTTCTTATGGACATTTTGTCTATAGGATTTGTCCTTTTCCTTTCCTCTTTTCTTAGAGGTCTTGTTGGAGTGCCCTTCGTCCACCATATATACTTTCTTATGAACATTGGTGTGTTTGGTATCATCTTGTTTTCAATACTCCTCTTCTAAATGAAGATAATTCCCTAATTGCTCAAGAGAGATATCTTTCTTTTTATGTTTAAGACTCTTTTTGAAGTCTTTCCATGAAGGAGGAAGTTTGTCTATGATTGAGAAGACAATGACACTTTCATCCATATGCATGTTATGTTGTTTAAAATTATTCAAAATATGTGCAATTTCATGCAATTGTTCTATAATAGATTTTCCATCAGCCATTTTATAATCATTGAAATGAGTAACAAGAAATTTATTACTTCTTGCATCCTCTTACATATATCTTACCTCTAATTTCTCTCATAATTCCTTTGCGAAGTGTGAATATTCTTGATAAACATCAAAAAGACAATCACCAAGTCCATTCAGGATATATCCAGTGGAGATGCAATCATCATTTTCCCACTTTTGCCTTTTTCTAATCTCAACCATGATTTCTCCTTCTCTTTCTTTGGACTTGGGAGTGGTGGGAATATATGCCACCTTCAAAGTAGTGAGTAGAAACTTCATCTTCTTTTACCATCTTAGAAAGTTGTCTCCTTCGAACTTCTTTAATTTCACAAAATTTGTAGAATCCTTCAAAGAAGTCATTTGAATTCAACGAGATTAAACCTAACGATTGTTGGTGGGAATAGATATTTAAAGTGTAGAAAGAGAGGAGATTGGAGAAAAAATTGTGCACAAGTTTTTAAGGCGTAAGCAACACTTTCCTTTAGACTCAATTCGACCCCACTAATTTCCAAATCTTAGATGCAACTTGAGTTAATGGTGAATTTCCTGTAAGATACAATGAAGACTCTTGAGTAGGTGTTACATTTTTAAAACTCAAACCTTAACAATAATGGCTTTTACAAAGTGATAATTTGCTATTTATCTTTTGTGCATTGAAAGATAAAGACAAGTGAATTTGTGTAGGTTGAAAAATGTGAAGATGAACATATTGGAATGACAGAATGATAAAAGATTGTGGGCTATTTATAGAAAATGAGAAGGCACCTCTTGAAGTAACATGACTTTTTTAATAAAGAGATACATACTTTAACCATTATATGTACATTGTAATAATTCATGAATCTAGTCAAAAGTTACTTCTTTTCATGTTTCATAAATCTTATTACCTTTCATGAATAATAAATAAATGATTCATGAATCCTTTCATTAATACCAAGAGACACCTTTTCATTTTCAAAATTTTCTCATAGAATCGATTTATATCTTGGATGCATGTGACCATTCACTCCAGGGTTGTACAAGAATTTGGATCTTTTTTATACTTATGCATTATATCATATCATAACAAGAAAAATTTGGAGAGTTATCGAATGGTTAGAAAGGAAACTAAGAAAGCAGTAGACGAGGTTTAATCTAAAGCTTTTGAGGAATTCTACCAACATTTAAGAATGAAGAATGATGAATATAAGATTTACAAAATTGTCAATAATAGGAAAATAAAATCAAGAGATTTGATCCAAGTAAGATATATTAAGAATGAAGAAGGAAAATTTTTTGTTACAGATAGTGCTATCAAAAAAAGATAAGGGTCTACTTTTATAAACTTTTCAATAATAGATTGGATATAACTAGCAATATAGAGGGATTAACAACTCACAAAGATAAACTGAATCTTACTTTTTATCGTAAGATCTGAGTTGGATAGGTAAAAGAAGTTCTTAAGAAAATGAATAATGGTAAAGCCTTTGACCTATTAAAGTTTGGAAGTGCTTAAAAGAGAAGAGGGTTTTACGACTTACTAAGTTATGTAACAAGATTTTGAGGTCAAAGAAAAATTAGAGGAATGGAGACAGAGCACTTTGGTGTCCCTAAACAAGAGCAATAAGATATTCAGAACTGTGCAAATTATTAGGGGATGAAATTTGTGAACAGACTATTTTGTTCGCGCATTAAATAAATTAAATTTTAAAATAAAATATTTTTTAAAAATTCGTAATTAATTAATTCAAAAATTCAAAAAATATTTAAAAGCCAAAAGAAACCAAAATCTTTTTTAAATTAGCTAAATTAATAAATATCTTCTTTTTCTAAACAAATGCAAGCCCTTTCAAAAATAAATTAAATAAGTAACCAAAAACTTTAATTCATTTTCTCCTTACCAAAAATTTTAATTTATTCTCAAAATATAGTGAATTATTTTCCTTTTAAAAAATAAATAAAAAAAGAAAGAAAAGAAATTTGTAGTCTCTTTTTAAAAATTTCTTTTTAAACCAACAAAAAAAATAGCTTTGGAGTGAAAGGCGGCAACTCAGCATTTCAACCCAAATAGTCTTGAGCCCCAATTGAGTGGCTCATGCACCAGAGAATAGAGAGAGCTGAGGTCTGAGAGACGAGAAGAGAGAGAGCGAGAGCGAGAGATAGCGAGACACAGAGAGAGCTCGAAGATAGAAACGACAAAGGCTTGCCATCCTTCAAGCTGTACCTGTACGTGCAGAATAGTGGCAAGAGAAGGAGCAATCAGGACGAGCACAAGTTGGGCAAGGAAGCAGAGCAGAGGAATGCACGAAAAACCCCAAGAAGTAAAGGAGAGCAATGCGTGAAAGTAGAGGTTGGTTGAGACAGTGCATTCTCTTATTTAAGGGGACATTGGTGATGCATAGAGGGGAGGAAACCTTAAAGAGAGGGAGGCGTCGAAAGAAACCCAAGAATTTGAGAGACAAAAAGAGAGAGAGAGAGACGAGGAGAGGTTGAGAGAAAAACTCTAGAAACAAAGAAAACGCCGAAGGAAATGAGAGGGAAGCAGAGCGCAAAGAAGAAGCAAGGAGGCTAGTCGGCCTGCTGAGCGAAATTCTGAGACGCTCAGAGTATTCGAGTACGATTAGAGGAACGGAGTTGAAAAAGAAGACAGAGAGCAAGAAAGTTTCGAAGGAAGGTCGAGTTGCAAATTCCAAAAGGGATCATCAACTGGTAATTTTCATTTTGAAATTCAAACATTGAGTTAAAGCTTTTACACTTTTTCTTTGCTGCTTCGTCATTTTCCCCTGCCCTTTACTTCGAAGTCTGTTAATTAAATTTTCTTATTTCATATGACTTGCTCACGATGGAGTTTCTTCCGTGCTTGGGAGTTTTGTTTTAGTATGCGATTAGCATTAAACCGTGTTTGGCAAGTTATGTAGATGAGCTCTAAGTTGATCCTATTGTGATGGAAAAATCAATTTTCTATTGTTTCAAAATCAAGGTTCTATTTTCTTAAATTGTTCTCTCAAGTTGCTAATTTCGTGCTGGGCTATGGTTAATGATATCATGGCTGTTGTAGTTACGTGAATTGTCTTCCTAGTTTGTTCGAACTCTGATAATGCTTTTGTGAACGTGAGAAATAAAAGAAAATGGCTTCTAGTTTATTACAAGTTATAGAAATATTTCAAAATGGCTTCCAAATTGACAGATTCGAGCTTAGAGTTGTTTTGTTATGATTATAGTTTCGCCAAATTTTTGGAAGTTGCTATTTTTTGGCTCAATCTGTTTGAAAAATGTGTCTTGAATAATATTAAGTAATGAGGAGTAGAACCAATTAAATGAAGATAAATAAGTGTTTGTTTTATTTTGAGTTTAGCTTGCTCCAGTGTCCTCCAATGCACGTGCTAGTTTCTGGTTACATAGCTTCAAATTATGATCTGTTGGAAATGGATGTTTGCATTTTGCCTTTGTTTTCTTTAATCCCACTCATATCTCAATGGTTACATGATATGGTTTTTGTATTGAGAGTTAGGCTTTATATAATACTTTGGGTCTAATTAAATCTACCTCATCAACTTACAAACGGTTTATTATTTTTAAATCAAACAATTGATGTATATAAAAAAAATGAAAAGATAACTACCTTTCAAAAGTTTGTCATGAAATTTTGAGTTTTTGCATACTCTTAAAGCAATTATACCATATGAGTCTGAACTACATGAATGTTAATAGTTTTACTTATAATAGTATGTTTCAATGTCCAATATGTTAAAATTTTATTTTTCTACAAAATAAATGAATAATAAATACAATAAATAGAAATATTTTAAACTAACCATATCATGAGAGGTTTTTGAATTCATTCAAGTACTTAAAGTATTCACATTGCCACGTGAGATAGTGAATCCACGTAGGTGTGTTGGCCAAATTATACGACTTAAATTTATAATAATAATTTATAAAATGGTTTTTTAATGATGTTTCAAAATGTTTTAAACAAAAATGTTTTCTAATTCTTTGTTTAATAATAATAATAACAATAAAACCACTATATTAAAAAAATAATAATAACAAAAATGAAACCCTTATATAAAAAATAATTGACTAAATAATCACATCTCGGAAGTTCTAGAACTTCTCCAGGTATCTTAATTAACTACGTTGTCGTGTGAGATGACGAGTCTACGTAGATGTGTCGGTCATGTTATATACGATTTATTAAAATGTGTGATAATTATTCATAAGGTGATTTTCTTTAAAAAAATAATAATCTTTCATAAATAAAAAATAATAATACAATAGTTTTTTCTAATTTTTACCTTCAAAAATATATAATAAAACCTTTATACCATAGATATTAAAATTTCCATAGGTACCTTAGGAATTGATCATTGGGTATGAAGGTGAGTCTATAGCAAATAAATCTGTTTTATTTTCATAAAACAAATTTAAAAATTTTCCAAAAATACAAAAAAAAAAAGAAATATATTTTCAAAGCTTAGAAATGAAAAAATATTTTCAAAATTAAATAAAGGAAGAGCAAGAAAGCAAAATTAAATTATTTTTTGCAAATTAAAACATACTAATCCAAATTTCAAAAAATCGTTGTAAAATGGTAAATCCTTTTCAATTAGTTTTCTCTTGTTACAAAATTATAATTAAAAAATACTAATTCACTGACATACATTTTTATTCTGAATTACATAGACTTTGATCTCTATCACATGTACGTAGGGATTTTGATTTCGGGTTAAGTCTACCTTTGTAAATAAATAAATCTTTTTTTGCTTTGTTTTCTTAATTTTCTAAATTCGCTTAATTTCTTTTCTTTATTTAGTTTTCTAAATCTCCTTTTTCTTTTTTTCTTTTCCTTTTTTACCCTTATTTTTGTTTGTGAATAATAAAATGATAAGCAAAATCTTTTTAAAACCATATTAATTTACATAATCAACTTAATTAACTATTATTATGAATGAATATCATAGGGCGCCTAACACTTTCTTCATGCACAATTGACTCCCGAGCCCATCTCTGTTTTCATAAACCTTTCTTTTCCTTCTTAAATTAGTTTTCCAAAATTTTTCTTAAAATTTTAGTAGTAACTCCCTGACAAGTAGGTTTTCGTTCGAAAACCTAATTTGTCTATTTTTTTCTTTTCCGCACACCGTTCGCATCGCATTTTCAAGTGCGACAAAACTCATGAATCACATCATGAAATTTCAAGAAAAAGTGATTGAACATAAACTAAGAAAAGAGTCTCATACTTCAGAAAAACCAATTTGGATTTATATTAAGATAGTTTACAACAAAGATTATTTATTTATTAAGAGATTTGATGGAAAGATAGCGAATTAAAGAAAGAGATTTGCATATCATTTTCATTGATTTGGAAAAAAACTTATGATAAAGTACTAAGAGATGTATTGTGAAAAGTACTGGAGAAGAAAGATATTCATGTGACTTATATTTGAGCTATATATGATATGTATGAAGAAACAATAATAAGTGTGAGAACTCTTAGATGTAAGATAAATGACTTTCCTGTAAGGATATATTTATATCAAGAATCTTTCTTGAATTCATACTTGTTTGGTTTGGTTTTAGATGTTCTGGTAGAACACATGCAAGGAAATTTCTAAGTATATATTCTTCGCGGATAATATGATATTAATTAAAGATTCAAGATAAAAGGTTAACTCTAATTTTGAGTTATGGAGAAATATTTTGAAATAAAAAAGTTTTCACTTGAGTAGAAGTAAAATATAATATATACATTGCAAATTTAATAAGAGATCAATTAGAAACGATATAGAGATAAAAATTGGAGAGCAAATCATTCCATAATTGTTAAAGTTCAGATATTTGAAATTGATTTTATAGAGTAACAATGAAATTGATTGAGATATTATGCATAGGATATAAGTTAGGTAGTTAAAGTGAAGAAAAAGTTCAAGAGTTATTTGTGACTGCAAGATAGCTACTAAATTTAAAAGAAAATTTTATTAAACTGCTATAAGACCAGCAATACTAAATAATAATGAATGTTAGGCTTTAAATGACAACAAGAATATAAAATGGGCATATAAAAGATAATAATGTTGAGATAAATGTGTGATCATACGAAAATAAATAAGATACGAAATGATTATATATGTGAAAAAGTCGGAGTAGCACCAATCGAAGAAAAAATGGTAGAAAATCATTTAAAATGGTTTAAACATATACAAAGAATAGAATAAGAAGAGTCAGTGAGAAGAATTGATCAAATGGTTTGGAGTTCTATCAAAAGATATAGAGGAAAATTAAGAAAAACACCAAGGGAAGTTATAAGACGAGACATCTTAATAAATAATTTATCTGAAGAGATGATATTTGATAAAATTCATTGTCATTGCATGATTCATATAACTGACTTCACTTAGTGAGATGAAACTAATATTGTTATTGTTGTATAATTTTTTTATTCACTTGATTTGAAAGGTGAAAGATAACTAAGTGTATGTTTGGATTGACTTATGTATAAGTGCTTATTCATAATAAATTATGAGAATAAGTGATTATATCAAAAATGATTTTTATTTAGATATTTTTACTCCATAAGTGATTTTGAGAAAATAAATGTGTTTGAATATTGGGGTTTAAGTGATTATTTGGTGGATAATGAAAAGGAAAAGTGAAATAAGTGATTATGGGAGGATAAGTGATTATCATAAGTTGAAAAAGGGTCCGTTTGTTTAAGCTTATCAAAAAAGTGATTTTCAGATTATTTAAAAAAGTGATTAATTATTTAGAGATTTTTTAAAAAGCAGAAATTATTTTGTGTTTGGTTAGAATAAGAAAAAGCACTTTTTAAATTGTCTAGCAAATAAAGAAAAAATATAAATTTATATTATAATATTTCCATAGTGTCAAATATTGTTATTTTTGTAATTTTTAAAATTACTTTAGTGCACCACGCCTTTTATACATTTTTCTCTCTCATATACAACAACTGTTTTTTTTTTCAAAAGCTATCTAAAGTAGTTTCTCAAAATAACCAGAAAACTTCTTTTTTTCAGATTCTAATTATTTTTAAAAGTTTAAACAAACACCCTAAAAAATTTTAAAAGTACTTTTCTATATGAAAAAAGTGATTTTAGCATAAAAAAAATTGAAACAAATGAGTCCAAAATCAGTTTCTCTCATAAACACTTATTTGAGATATAAATATTTATTAAATTTAGTGTTGTGCTTGGGAAATTTTGAGAATAAACACTTTTTGCGTCTCATAAGTGTTTTTTGGATAATCCAAAGCTCTAATTATGACATTAAATCAAATATATTATAAATTTGATTGTTATTATAAATGAGTATTAGAGTTTTTAGGAACATTTCATTTTATAATAATAAATACAAACATATGAAAATAATTGTGTATGTTAATTTTTAATTTAAAAAAATAATAGTGATAGAAAGAATAAACGAAAATAATGGACCGAGGTGAAATGAGATACGTCACATGTTACCCGAGCCAGAGGGCGGATGATCGGTGCGTGCGTTTAGCTGATTCCGTGGATTTACCGATACTGATACAGAACCCATTTTGCTGGGCTTTCACTGTTCACCGTCGGCATCATCGGAGTAGCAGTAGCCACCCAGCCATGCCCGCAGGTTGCAGCGTCAGAGCTATCTGGATTCTCAACAACCTCGACGCCGTCGTTTTCTCCAGGTATTCCTTCCCTTATCCCTATTCCCCTTCACATCTCGATTCAACCCTCTTTTATCACAAGCTTCTCCAATTATCACCCTTTCACTCTCAACTTATACACATACTCTTCGATTGTCTTCGTTAGTTTTGCTTCTGTATATGTGGCTACATCCTTGGTTATTTTCATAGACCATTTATAGATTGGAATTCTGAACTTCGAGTTCCTTTTGTTTTTGTCTTCTTAATGTTTATATTAGGAGATTTCCGGTTGTAGAGAAGCGCTGGCGATCTGCTTGCAAGAGCGAGAACGATGAATCAAGTGGGGATGAGTTGAATTCGAGTGCCGGTGTGTATACCATGTTACCTAGCGACTCCGAGCTCGCTGCTGCATTTCTGGAAAGAAAGCGTAGGTTAGTTAGTGAAAATTTGAGAGCTATTATGTCTTATTCTTTTTTTTTTTTGTAATTTTTATTTTTCTTCCTGTTCATGGATACATCTTGGGAGTTGCTTGTCAGTTGGTGACTCTATTGATTTTGTGTAGGGAAGGGTCTACGCGAGGGTTTGGTATGCGCTTAAGTCAATCATCTCGCGGATCGGATTCTTGGGTGGATGACCCCATTACACGTCATACCATAGGCCTTTACATAAACAAAGAACAGGAGGAAGATAAAAATCTTTTATGGCCTTTAATCTTGCACGTAAAGGGGCATTACGTTGTACTTGTTCTGCCCCTGGTTGAGCCTAGGCATTTAAAGGGATATGCAAAGTTATGTAAAAGATCCGATTGTGGAAACACTCTTGTGGTGGATAATAGTTTGTCATCCCTCTTACTTGATCTTCCATCCATCACAGGGTATGGTAAGTTACTTGCAAATGCACGTACATTGGGGAATTATACCATACCATACCAGATGCCTATTTTTTTGCATATACAGCTTTGGTTTCAGTATTTCCCCCCCGCCCCCCCCTCTTTTATGGTTGCTTAGTTTCATTATTGGAAATTTAGTGGTTATAATTTCCATAAAAATGTTGCTATATTGAATTTTTTTTCTTAATTGAATGCTAGTTATAATTGACTCCTCGTAAAAATTTGATCTCATTTTCAAGAGAACACTACTTCATTTTGCTATAGAACACAGCAAAAATATTTTTTTTTCAGTCAGTATTGCTAACAGGCACTTATTAGAGGAAATCGTCAATAATAAAGTTAATATAACCAGGGGGAAATTGATTTTCAGGACTTGAATATACATATATATATATATATATCTAGGTGATTAACTTTGTTGGCTTGACATTTGGCATTAGATAAACTGTTGCTGCAATCTATTTCTGAATGGCTTCAGCATCATTTTCCTATTTTTTTCTCTTTGATGCGTGGTTTAGCTTCACAATAGTTTTAATTTGGTGTTCCTTTACAATAGCTTTACAGACAGTGCATAATTTATGTGCTTTGTTTAAGAAGGTTCTTGGAGTACTTCAATGGCTCCTGCGACCTAGGTGCAAAGTGCTAAGTAAGCTGCACATCATGGATATTGTATATCAGAGTATCTCATCATAAATAGAAGAAAAACATCATAGCGTATGGGGTAGTAATAGTTCAACAAGGAATGAAACAATTTTAGAGCTCATCAACTCATTATCACAAAATTTTCTTTATCCCATTCACTCACTCATTGGCTTCCTCTTATATTTTGTTCTTTTTTCTGTTAGAGTTTAGAAAAGTATCATAGAAATAGAAGTAATCCCTTTCCCCTCTTTTCGGTCATTTACTCATATATCATAGTTTAATCACATATTACAGGTAAGGGCTGCTCCTTGGGGCTTGCTTTTTTGAATTAAATAGTAGATAAAAGTGTGCAATCTTTCATTGTACCTGCACCTATGTGGGTTTATTTCACTTGATGCGCTTTGTTTGTTGCATTTAAGTACAGCATTGTGTGCTTTATGAAAATTCTGAATTCATTTCACCACTCTAATCCTGGAAAGAACTTTTTTTCACTTTTCAGTGTTGGCACTGGTGATGTTTACTTGATTGTATTAAGGCGTGTTTTATTTGGATAAATTTTTTTTTCTTGGGAACTGAAATTTGGATAAGAAATGTTAAAACTCAGGGTTTTGCCTTTCATTTCACAGTGCATTTATGATAGCACATGTTATTGGTGACATAATTATTGGCGACACAGTAGAACCTGAAGTGGTTGTAAGTGCAGCTTCCTCTGTTGGAGGATTGTTTGATTCACTAACTGGTAGTATAGGGATATCAGGCATCTCTTCCAGGGCAAAACCTGTGGCTCCACCTGTTGCTTCTTCCTCCCCTGCAAGCTCAGCTGCATCTGGAACAGTTATGGCAGATACTCTGAAACTTGGGTCTAAGCTTTTTGATAAAGATGCGCTGCAAACATTTATCAGTAGTTCAATGCCCTTTGGTTGGTACTTTTTATTATGGTATTTCTCATCTCATATATTTTTTAACTGATTTTTATAGTCCAGGTGGCATTTACTTGATTCTTGTATAAAAATTTGCTTATTTTGTATACAGGCACACCATTGGACCTTAACTATCCTAACATTTTTACTATCAAGGCCAATGGCTTTTCAGCATCAGATTTGCCTCCTGCAGACCAGAAGCAACCAGCCTGGAAGCCGTATCTTTATAAAGGAAAGCAAAGAATCCTGTTTACAATTCATGAAACTGTTAACGCAGCTCTGTATGATAGAGATGAGATTCCAGATAATATATCAGTTTCTGGTCAAATAAATTGTCGAGCTGATCTGGAAGGGTTGCCAGATGTATCGCTTCCCTTGGCAGGATCAAACGCAGCAAAACTTGAGATTTTGTCATATCATTCCTGTGCGCAAGTTCCAGGACAAGGTGTAGATAAGCAGGCTGTGATGTTTTCTCCACCATTAGGTAATTTTGTGTTGATGCGTTATCAGGCAAGTAGTGCCCTTGGTCCACCCTTAAAGGGATTTTACCAGTTGTCAATGGTCTCTGAGGATAAAGGTGCCTTTCTGTTTAAGTTGCATCTGATGGAAGGCTATAAGGCTCCTTTGACAATGGAGTTCTGTAATGTGACTATGCCCTTTCCTAGGAGGAGGATTGTATCTTTAGATGGTACTCCTTCTGTTGGAACAGTTTCAACTACTGATCACTCTGTTGAGTGGAAAATTGTGACTAGTGGACGGGGACTGTATGGGAAAAGTATTGAGGTGACTTTTCCTGGAACAATCAAGTTTGCTCCATGGCAACACCAGAGGATTTCTTCGTCTATGTCTTCCTTTGTAAGCAGTATTGATGAGGATAGTGATAATGAGACAGAAAATACTAGCAACATGGTAAATGAAGAACACTTGATGGAGAAAATGAACAAGGATCTTCCTCCAGTTGACCTAGAGGAGCCATTTTGCTGGCAGGCATACAATTATGCTAGAGTATGCTTTATGAAGCTATGCTTTCCTTTGTTAATGGGGTTGTTGTTTTGCTTCATTGTTGTTTACCTTTGTTTTGGATTAGTTTTTGGTTTTGACAATTCTTATCATGTGGTTTTATGCTTAGTATCTGAACGCTCCTGTATAGGATTTAAAATGTGTATTATCACTCTTTTGGTTGTTCGAATTTTTTTATTGAAATCTTGGATATGCTTCCGGTATCTTTATAATTATTTTGTGAACAATGTACTTTTTCTTGGCAGATAAAAGAAATTTCAAATGGTTTATGGGACAAAAAAGTCCAGTTTGTAAAAATGAATTTGTGAATTTCTATTCAGACTTTTCCTTTGGGATTCTGTTGGAAACATTGTCCTGCTGTAGGTTTAACATTCCATATGACTATACTAAAAATTGGGTTAGTGGCTGAGGTAAGATGTAGTTCTTTTTAGTCAGGGAGTCCTAATCCCTTGGTCCAATTTTATTTCATTGTTCTAGATTCTAATTTCTTCTATCCTATGCAATCTGATGAGTAGTTTTTTTGGCCATCCAATCTGATGAGTAGTTAAGTAACATGTTGAGGAATAGACGGGCTTCGTTTCTACCATTTTAGCTTTTGGGAAAATTGGCTATGTTTTTATTATCTGTCTTGAGGTATAGATTCAATGATGAAAATAAATTATAATGACATATATTTGTTTTGGATCGTGCCTTTGAAAGTGAATATGTCAGATTCTCCTAATTAAAAAGGTTCAGTTTTCTGATGCATTTTGTTTTCATAACTCCCCATCACAGGTTTCCTTCAAGATTGTTGGGGGATCACTATCTGGAATCACCATTGATCCTAGATCTGTAAGTTTATGAGTCTGGCTGAAAGAACTTCTTGGGCTAAAGTTTAAGCATTGGGGCCCTTTATTTTGTTTCAGTTACACAAATTTATGTTTCATTATTATTGCTTTCTAATGGTTCATTTGTTTACACTTATATGCCTTTTATAGTACCAATCCCTGCTGCTGCAGTCAAATAATACCCCCTGCCCTTGCTACTCTGGAATGTTTCTATTTTCTTTACACCAGTTAAACAATACAAGATTGTGATATTATACCCTCTTCTCCCTTCTTTTGCTGTGTATCTGATAGTTTGAGCCTTGTGCAGGTGAGCATCTATCCAGCTGTCAAAGCACCTGTGGAATTTTCAACTCAGGTATTCTTTTACGTTATTTGTGTATTCATAGGATCAAGTGATATATTTGTTCATGTTAACCTATTTATTATTTTTGTCAAAACCAGGTTATTTCTAGGGACTATATTTTGTGGAATACTCTGGGTAAGTGTCCATACGTTACCACTGAAAAAAATGTGAGTACAGGAGTATAAATGGCAATCCATGAGTTTTTGCAACTAAATAGCAAGGATTCCATCAGAAGTGTTATGGAACATCTGAATTGGCATCAGGTCAGTAATGATGACAGACTGTTGTTGCCATTTTCAGGCATATGATGGCCTTACGTGTGTGGCCATGATGTGCCAAAATTTTTCTCGTGGATTGAATTGGGAAAGATTAGTCTAATATGGGGAATGGATGAAACTCGTATTACATGTAGTACACAGATTGATTTTCAGCTTGTAACACAATTTTCTGTTGAGTACATTGATTGGGACTGTTTTATGTTAGCCATTTGTTTTGTTTACCATTAGCATATAAATTGCAGTGCTTAATCTTTTTCTGGTCGCCCGGTGGATGAAGAAATGCTATTATCCTTAAAACGGTGGCAGTAGCCTTATTTTCTATATGATTTTCTTATACATGTCAAATCTTTGTCCTGAGCTTGTTGGACGCCTCATGTATTAAGCTGTAGAATTAAGTGAAGACGTTCCTGTCTCTACCAGAGCAAAGTGATTTCCTCACAAACCACTGAAATTAATTCCTTCATTTTGAAACTAGATTGTGGAGTTAGTATAGTGCACAGAATCATGTATAAAAATCTTATTATTCATGTAAATAATGTAATTTTCTATATACATATATGTGGATCCATATATAAATAAATATATATATAGATATAATTGCTGAGTTTTGAATCTCTGCGAACCAGGGAAATGTAATCACTTCTGCCAACATGAACTCTGTATTGTGTACTGGCTGCGTTCTGATCAAGATAGATTCGGAATGGATTATTAGAGCATAAATCGAGATACTCCCTTAAATTAACTCGAAGTGATTAGATTTGGATTACTGTTTAGTTTGTTTAGGACTAGGACTAGGAGCATAGAGAGGAACTTTTTTATTTTTTATATTTTTCTTAATCTCAAAATTATTTTTATTTTATATATCACAGTCGTAACAATGAAGATGTGGTGAGGAAGTGTAGAAACCAAAAAAATCATTGAAAAAGAAATGAATCATTCCTAGATGCAGAAACCCCCAAAACAAAAATAAAAAGCTCAAATCAATCACTAATGTTGATTTTTCTTAGTGTTATTTGAATAGTAATCTTTTTATTAAAAAAAAAAACTAGAATTGTGGCTTAATTGAAATTTTCGATAAATGAATGATAGGGTGTGATTATTTTTTATTATAATCGTCTGCTATGCAGTTACTACTTTGGATTTTTGACTAAATTGAACTATGGTTAGGTCTCATTTTGAGGAGTTCTTCAAAAGATGTTTTCTGTGTGTGGTATAATTATTTGGATATGAATAATTATTATCTAAAAATATCAAAAATAAAATAAAGTCAATATATATTTTTTAAATTAAATATGTAATCAATCAAAACATAATAAATAAACTCAGTTTCTACGTCACCATCTCTTCCCTAAACAAAAACAGTACGCTAATTTAGTGGGACATGCAAATATATGCAAATCCCTTGAGTGATCAAATTATAAATTCCCCCCTAATTGTTGAATCCCCTCTTCTCTCAACCTATGTCTCTCAAATAAATGAGAGGGTAAGAGTGATATTAATTAAAACATGAAGATTAATTGGTGGAATAATTTGACCATTATCTTAATTAATCCAATGCTATAAGATGAGCCTGTGACCTGCTCAGTATCATTGACTTCACGTTAAGCATATGTAATCCACTCATAACACATAAATATTATAATCATTGTATAATTAACATCTATATTCATTCCTTTTCATAATCTCTCTTTCACTCCTCACACACCTCTAAAACAATTCTCTAATGACACACTAGAAGATTGAGATTCTCGTCTCCCTTCACATTCACTAATTAATTACCCACAATCTTATTTTTATTATGTCAAATCATGTTCTTGATGATCTTTTAGAGACACTGAGAGATTATAGCAGAGACAAAGTTCATTGGAAAGGTCACAAACTTTAGTGCATGTCATGCGCTTAGAGATTCGTATTCCTTTATGTGACATAAATAGTTAAGTTATATGAAAAATTTTTGGTATTTATTTCGTGTGTTTTTCTCTAATGTAACAGTTCTAAGTCGATTCAAATCTTATATCTAGAGAAGTAGAAACAAACAAATATCTCCAAGAAACCAAATAATCATGAGATTTATGATTTTATCACTTGGATGATACGCGCATGCCTAGCTAGCTAGATGGTGCATTCAAAAAAAAAAAAGAAAGGACAACTGTAGGTGTTGTTTTTGCTAAATTGAGCTAAATCAAACACTTGAGAGGCATAAAATTCAATTTTTTTAAAATAAGAATATCATTTAAGAGGTCTAATAATGCATGGATAAAGCTATCTAATTTTCTAGTTACATGCTTGTCGGAAAAAAGTCTAATTAGACATATCATTAGTTTCTATTTTCCTTTGAAAAGAGGGAAAGGAAAAGGAAAAGAAGAAAAGAAAGATTTTTTTTTTTTAATAATTAGCAGTGAGATTGCAAGCTTTAGCAGTGTTCAAGAGATTTGTGTTTGTGAAAACTAGAAATTGTTGAAGGGAACAAAATAACTTGGAATAAGAAAAGAATAGTATTATAGTAATCATGTTAACTTTATGAAGAGGAAAGATGGTTAGAAGCACAGGGAACATGATGGCCTCCATTAATAACCATGCCAACATACCATTTTTTTCCCCATTTTACATGGCCACATACGACAACACAGTTTTTTTATATAATTATATAATATTTAATACTATTGTGTCATATTTAAATGTTATTAAATTAAATGAGGATAACTTTTTCAACATGATTTTTTTTATCTATTTATAAGGTTTGAATTCAAGATTTTATTTAAAATATGTTAATTTCCTTACCACTTAATTGGATC
The DNA here is from genome assembly GCA_026686845.1 of Adenanthera pavonina. Classification (NCBI taxonomy): domain Eukaryota; kingdom Viridiplantae; phylum Streptophyta; class Magnoliopsida; order Fabales; family Fabaceae; genus Adenanthera; species Adenanthera pavonina. Next base: position 7,511,482 of record JAIVEN010000026.1, on the reverse strand, counting down.
ATAACTGGTAACAACACAAAAATTTTAACTTACAACTTTTAATTATTTATTTACACTTCTTATTAATTATTAAAACGCACCAAAATTGAGAGCAGATCTTAGCTCTATGTGTGGCATATTGAAATCTTTTTTTCCCTTTACCATCACATATTGAAATCTCAGTTTTTAACAGGAAAGAAGTGTATTTTATTATATTTTTTATGATGAAATCTTAATTATTCTTAATCCTTTTATGTGTCCTTCAATTTTTTTTTTGCAAACGTTATTGATAGTATGATGATAAAAAAATTATGGGAATTTGTTTATATTAAGAGAAAAATATTTTTAAATAAAAAATATATAATATTTTTTATATTCTTATTATTACTTAAAATTAATCATTTTAATGATATAAAAAATATTTTTCATCAATAAAATTATTTTTTTTTCATTCTACTTTATGCATAAACGACTTTTTAAATTTAGCAAGATATATAGATATAAATAATGTCATGTCGTTTTGTTCTGTAAAACACTAAAAATAAATTAAGAATACAAAGCAAGCATCCCAGCCAAATTATAACAAGAAAGCTTAAGGAGATTCTATTTGAATAATACGTATAATTATAAATAATAACCAAAATATCAATATGTGATTCATTTTTTTTAAAATATATGTTAGTTGATGACAACATGTTTATGTCAGCAGTTTCTCAGCAGTCCGCCCTGCAGTGAAGTTGAACGTTTATAAGATGGTTAATAATTAGTTTAAGGTTTAGGGTTAATCATCCAATATATAGTCAATTAAGAGGAATCAAACTGAATTGTAAAAGACTAATTTTCCATTTTTGTACGTTGGTGAGATAGTGATGAAGGAGGGGTGGGGTTAATAATATATTGAATTGTCTAAAATGGATTTTACTTCAGCTAATTATGAAGTTAACGTGTTAAAAAATTAATAATTTAGCTTAAAATGATATTCCATGAAACATTGAACAATCCTTTTTTGTGGCTGGCATAATTTCACAATGGGACTGATGATGGCTTCAGAGAGCAGTAGTAGATAATTTTTTAGTTTCTTTAATACACTACCGTTAAAATCATTTTAGCTCCACTAATGATAATTGAATTAAATAGTAAAAAACTCAATATCACTTAGTTCGAGCCTTTTAAATGGGGAAGTTTATATTAGAAGAGTTATCCTTATATGGATTCGATAATATTTGAACCAGTTTATAATTTTATAAAAAAAATTCACTTTGGCTCCATTTCTTTATTTTTCTTTAAAAATATAAAAAAAATTGGGCAAAAAATCGCAGTTTTTTTTTTCTTTCAAAGCAAACGTAAAATTTTTGTCAAGGCTTTTTGTTAGAAGAAATCTTCAACAAAGCCGACGAATTCTATGAAAAAAAATTCTTTTTTATCACAAAATAAACGAGTCTCGTATGAGATCTTGGTTTCACAGTTATGTAAGGTGATTATTTATACGGTTCCGTAGATTTACAAATTTTTTGAAAAAAATGTCCGTAGGCATTTTGAGTACAAGAGAGCTCTTGAGAAGGGAAGGGAAGGCAGCAAAAGTGGGATGATTAGATGAAGTGCGATTTCTCTGTACACCAGAATTGGATCGTACGGCAACATGAAACAAATGAATGAGACAGAGTTACAGGGCCACGCTGCAAAATGATGCTTGCGTGGAGCAATCAAGATAGATTCCAATTTTGCAACAAAATTACACTCACACACTCTTCCGCATATGTTTGTATTATTCAGAGACAGTGAGAGACAGAGAGAGAGAGGATTAGGTTAAAGCATGAGAGAAATGATGTGGCGTGTATGGGGTGGGAGGGGAATTGGGATTTTTTTTTTCTGGTGCTTTCTCAATCCATTATCTCCATCTTTCGAGATTGATTTCAGCTCTGGCATTGGCAGGGCTCGAGGTGTCACACTAATACCATTATATACATTCTGAAATTATTTGGTCACCCTCACCTTCAGCCTTGAGGTAAGTGTCCTCTTCTCTCTCCCCATTTTTTTAATTCTTGTGCCTGTGAGAACTTTCTGATAGATTGGCCACTTAAAAGTCCAGAACATGTCTTGTTTGCCTCAAAAAATCTTAGCACACCTATGACTAATGATTCTAGTGGGATCCATCCTTCCTAGTTCTAGATTACTACTAGCACCCCTTCCCTTCTTTCTTAATGTCATTCCTTTTCAATTCAAATATGGACAATTATAGTCTGCTGTGAAAGTTTACATTTAAAAAAGGACAAAATAATCTGATCTGACCCAATTACAATTAAACCTTATTATTCTATTTGCATGGCTGATCCTTCTAAGATTTTCTTAAGCGTGTTCTTATAATCATCAAGATTCCATAGTGGACTGGGTTTGCTACAATCTACATCCTACTCTTACATTAATTAACAGAATTAAATAGTGGACAAACATCATAGGAAGTTCAGAAACGTTTTCCTGCCCACCACATGTTTGTTCATTTTCCTCAAAGTAGCTGTCACGAAGTGCTCTACATTAGCCGAAGATCTCAACTCTGAGATTGAAAGATTAAATGAAGCCAAAATTTTCTTTGGCTTCTGAATATTATCTTACATAGACTCATACTAAAAACATATACAGAACCCTTTTCCAAAATTTGAGGTGCAGCCCGGTGGGCCCCCTCTAAGCAATTTTGCCAATTTTGTGTGCGCATGGTACAGTGGCACTTCTGGGACGCTCATTAGTGCACACTAAAAAAAATTCCCATACTGACTGACCCATATTGTGCCCATTTGGCCACATGTGTGCCAAAATATGCGCATGCAAGCAAGTATGGCGGCTCAAGCCTGCTTGCTTCCTTACCAACTTATGCCATTGTCTTGCAGCCAAGGGCTGTGTGGGGACAACATGTCCCTCACATCCAATTAACGCCTCAAACAAAGATGGACCCCGCTGTGTTATCAAGTCGGGACACATACTAGATGATGTGTAGGCCTGTGGGGTCATCCACGGTGGTTGTCTGGGGTGAAGGGGTGCCACGTACGGCTCCATTGGTGGGACCAATCATGGGGTTTGGGGTTGCATTACATTATTATGGTTTGGGGTAAGGATTGATCAGGAGGGGGAGGATGTGCCTTTCAGCTTCAGGCTTGTAGGGGTTTAGAAAGGGGACTACTTTTAGTGGGGCCAAAGTTTAGGATTAGAGCGGGTTTCAAAGCTTGGACTTTTCACTCCTTTCTGAAAATCCTTTCCTTGGTCCCTTAAAATTACCAAAGTCCTTCCCGAGCAATTAATCCTAGGTGGGCAAGATATTGCTTGAAACTTTTGATGAAAAAAGCGGGATTTCGTTAAGAGTTTTTTTGAGTCTTTTAAAGTAAGATTTGATTCTAATGGTTGAGCATTTTTTTTGTGATGGGATTTCAATTGTGGGCGAGTGTTTATATCTGTATTGGAATGTTGGGGCTTGGCTTGCGTGTGAGAGAGCGAAAATGTGGGCTTAGGAGATAGTGTTTGAGTTTGGTGGTGCGCGTGCATTACAAAGAGAGGTGGATTGTGGTCATAATGGAGGCTGCCAGCCACACCCCATAAGATTTATTCATGACGCCATACATTCTGCATCATTTCTACCTCTTAAAACTGAAAATTTTCACTCTGAACTCATAAATTTTCATCATTGCCTTTCCCAACCTTTCTTTTCTCTTTTACCTCAAATTTAGTTTATTCACTCCCTTTCTGCCATTTAATGCCAGGACACTGGCTTTTCCCTTTCTTTTTCTTTTTTAAAAATCACTGTTTTCTTCCTATCCATACTAGTTGAGGAGAAGCTTCTGCTGAATTATTGATATAATCTTGACAATACTCTTAAATTGAAAGTCAAGGAGACCATACATGATGATGAGCATGGTAGTTTTAGATGTGGGCAGCGGCAGACCAGCCTCAAAAACTTCCTCTAAAAGACCGGGAAGCACTAATTACTTCCTTTTACTTCAAATTTACTGTTCCTTCCCATATGAAACTAGTTATACATTATGATCCAAATCAACTTTATGTCGGATCAAGTTAGAACAGAGTTATCATATTTGAATTTGGGTTTGGTCAAAAGAAAATGCAAAACAAGCTGCATTTGTGTGCTGTGTTTAGCAGGAAAAAAGATAATAGAGATAATTAGAATCATATGAATTCGATTTATGGCATAAATATCAAAATACAAAATTAATTTTTCACCTTTAGGAAGTTCAACTTTCAGGGTAGCACAAGGATAAGCATTATTCGATTGCTTTCTACCCCCCAAACTTTTAAGACTAATCACTTGGAAGATAAAAGAGAATCCATTTTAATTTGAATGCTGATGCGGTTAACAAGGGTCCATCCATGCTTTGAAAAATATAGAAAATAAGTTAATAAAATAAATAAAATAATGATAATGCCACCTAGGTACATGAAATTGCATGAAGACTAAAAATGATGTGAGTGCTTTTCATTTCACGTACGGGACTCCCTAATTTAAGGATATTCTCATTATTTACTTGCCACGCCTGATTCCTTTTGTTATTTTCCCCATAGTTTTTTCTTATGCATAACAATAATTATTATTCTAACCCGAAATATGGATGACATTTTGGGCACGTCAAGTTTTTGTTAATTAGCACCTGCTCTCCTGGGAATAGACAATGTTGTCTCCATCAACTGAGTTGTTTTCACCTTTCCATTATGCAGTAGCCATTATCAATATTAGGATGTGCTCATAGCACATAGCCCCAAGTGATTGGATCTTTCACTTATGGTTTTACTTTTAAATTACAAAATCACTAAGTTGTGCTGTGTTTTTAACCTCTATTGCTAGTAATGTAGCCTTAATTGTGATGGTCTATTACCCACACACAGCTGATAATTGTTGTCTTGTAAAATAACATCTAGCCCATGTCTATGATTATGTTTTTATTTTTTCAGTACTATCATTGAAATACTATTGTTAAACACAGACTTTTGACTCATTAAACCCATTTTGACGCTGAACAAGATCTCAATATACTGTAATTGTGTAAAGAAGTTAATGATGTTGTTCTATCAAAATTATTCCTGTCATTTCTCTATGTCAGTTCGACCAGTTTCTCTAGTTGATAAAAGGGAAAAAAAAGGAAAGAAAAAAAAAAGAGAAACCTTTTCTTTCAAATCTCAGCATAAATCAAATTTTCCAAACATTAAGTTGTTAAAAGCAAAATAAAGAGGAGTAGCTTTACATACTGCTTTCTTTTTTCTCTAGAGCACTTAAATCAGTTACTGCTCTACTATTAAATAAATTTGATTTGGAAAATTAGTGGATGTATGATACTCTCTCTCCGGTCCATAATATAGGGTGTGGAATCCATTTTTTCTTGATTCACAATATAAGGTGTAAGGATTCAAATGGATAATTTTAACTTTTCTATATTTAATTGGTTGTTTCTCTTTCTCCTACAAGTGTAATTATCATGAAAATTTAACCTCTCATAAGAAATTGTTTGCTTTGTTTATTGTAACATTTTCTCAATAAATAAGACCAAATTTGGAATTTTGAGTGTATTTAAGAATGTTATTCAATTTTTTTAATGGACGTGAAAGTGGGTCTTATACCCTATGGACCAAGGGAGTATATCTTTAAAGAAAAGAAGACTGAAAATGAACTACTGTGATATGTGGTATTGGATGCTAGCTAGAAGGTTATAAAAAAAAGCTATAGAGGTGAGTGGGAAATAGACATGTAGAATAGGCAGTGACAGTAAAAACAAAGGAATTGATAAGCGTGGGCATAAATTCCGTTTCCTGTTGCTGTCTCTGGGAAGAGGAAGATTTCGCAGAAATTGAAAACACTACAAAATTGTTGCATATCATCATCTTATTCACTTCATTATGCCTACAATCATGATTCTTGGTTCCATGACCCGCATGCTCTCTTCTAAACCCTCACTACTTCCCACACACTCACTCTCACTCTCACTCACAATCACACACCTATAAATTCCATTGACCACCTATCCTTTCTATCACCTTTACATCCACATTCTAATCAATCTTTCTCTTAATAGCAGTCTTAATCCCTCTATCCCCTGAAACTATTCTGTTTTGCTCTGTTCCATTACATCCCTTTCTCTCCTGACAATGGCTGTCTCTGGTTTTGAAGGCTTTGAGAAACGCCTGGAGCTCCATTTCTTTGGTGATGATCCAGCTTTCCTTCAAATGGGTCTCAGAAAACTTGATTTTGAATCACTACAAGAAATCCTGCAAGCTGTTCAATGCACAGTGGTTTCAGCCGTTGGAAACTCCTACTTTGATGCCTATGTTCTATCAGAATCTAGCCTCTTTGTCTACCCAACGAAGATCATCATCAAGACTTGTGGGACCACCCAACTTCTCAAATCCATTCTTCCCTTGATCTACTATGCTCACCATCACCTGGGCCTCACTCTGTGCTCTTGCCGCTACACCAGAGGCAGCTTCATCTTTCCAAAGTCACAGCCTTTCCCTCACACTAGCTTCAAAGATGAAGTCGCCTATTTGGAACAAACCATCCCTGCCAATCTCTGCTATAGAAAAGCTTCAATCATGCCCTCTAAATCATCTCATTCTTGGCATGTTTTCACTGCTAGTGATGAATCCCACATCCCCTATGACCTTGAAAATGAGCTATTCACTATGGAAATCTGTATGACTGGGCTTGACCCCGTCCTTGCTCGCAAGTTTTTCCGGCGCCCCGGAGACGGCAAAACCGGTGACTCCGCCGGGAAAGAGATGACGGAGCTCACAGGTATCAATGAAATCAACCCAGAAGCTTATGTCTGTGATTTCGCATTTGATCCTTGCGGATATTCGATGAATGGCATAGATGGGGATTGGTACTCCACCATTCATGTCACACCAGAGGATGGTTACAGTTATGCAAGCTTCGAATGCGTGGGTTCCATTCATGACGATTTAGTTCATGTGCTGAGGAAGGTGGTTCAGATATTCCGCCCGGCGACCATGTCGGTCTCCACGACGTCTTGCGGTGGCTACAGCAATGAGTTTTGGACACAGGTGGTGGGTGCAGTGGAACCTCTGGGATTGAAATACCGGAGTTGTGCAATGGACCAGTTTCCAGCAGCAGGTAGTGTTGTCTTTCAAACATTTACAGCTCGCCGGAAAAGTACTTAAGGCCAGAGAAGATAAAGAAACCGGTGGCGACGGCAGGAGGGAGATGGATAGTAGCTTAGGAAGTTAGAGTTAGTTGAAAATTTTAGGAGAGGGTGAAGGGTAATGACATGGCTAAATGTGATTGATTGGTTATAATGGATGATGAATGTTACTTACGGAGTGAATCAATTGACGAGCATGTGAATATGGGGGGTAAAACAAAAGAGAGAGAAAAAAAGAGAAACGGGTATATTCACGTGTTTGTTCATTGATTTAGTCTATTTTTGTGATTGGGTTTACCTGAAAATTATCTGAGATAATTAACTTATTGATAAAGATAAAAGAAGTGGGTGAAGAAAGTGGAAGAGGTTGGGGATGGATTTTGGAATAGTATGAAAAAGGGAAGTTAGGGTGGGGGGATACTGGGATGATCATGATAATGCACCCCACTTAGGCTTGTCACGCCTAAGATTTTTGATTTTTTGTCTAGTGGTGGGTGTAAAAGTGCTCTTGTTTTGCGGTTATATTGAGCCCTCTTTCTTCTTTCTTCTTCTTCTTGTTCTTCTACTTCTGTTTTCTTTCTCAGATCTTGGTGCGTTGTTCCTTGATGATTAAAGGATAAATTCACAGCTCTTTTGGTATATATATTTATCAAGTTGTTATTGTTGCTCTTTAGTAATTAACCTGTCTTTTGGGATCTCAGCATTATCAGTGTCAGAATCGTAAGGGAACTGTAAAATAAGCCTGGTGGTGTGGTTTCTCTCTTTCTCAGCCAAAAGTGTTACATACGATTTAAGAACACTAGGGTTAAAATCTTTCCAATATTATCTCTTTGTTGATAGATAGGTGAATCAAGTCTAAAAATAATATGAAAAAGGGAAACTGGGTTTACGTAAAGTATATATATAAAAAGAAAAAAAAAATCCCCTTTTAATTTTGAGTCGTTTATAATCAATTCTTAAATATGTATTATCATCTTTTGGGACTTGCATCTTTATATCCAGTTCTTGTCTTAAATTAAATAAAATGTTACTTTAGGGTCTTTCATTTATCACATGACAGTCTGCAACAAAATATTATCAAAATTTTGCCCCACAAATCATTCCAAAGCCATGAAAAACTCTTCAACCCAACATTCTTTAATGATTCGACAAAGCATGAAATTTGGAGTGCCGTAGTTCAAAGTGTGATACATGGTAATCATTGAAATATTCTAAGGTGCCACCTCAGCAGTAACGTAAATAAGGATCTGAACAAAAGGATGTACATTCGAAAAGCCAGTAGTTCATAGTAATATTTTTCAATTTTAAGAACTGAAGAGAGTGTCAAAATATTTTCTTCATTTTGATATAATTTATAATTCTATGGAAATTCTGAAACACAAAAGGGGAGGCGACCATAATTGAATTTGGGTGCCACAGGGCAAATAGATTGAAAAAAAGTAGGAGACAACAAGAGAAGGCCAGAAGGGAATAATAACCCATTCCAAATTCTTAGTTACCCCTTTTTCAAAATAATAATAATAACAACTAACAATAAACTAAGGAGTGAAGGAGATCTGCCCACAAGGGTTCATACTAACTATAAAATGCTTGATATTATTCTAGTTGCATTGCACCATCAAATATATTCTACAAGTTTGCAGATTAAGAGTATGCTTTGAGATTTCATCACCCTCTATTTTCTGCATCAAACTTGTCTGTAAGTTTCTATGTCAACCACTCGTAATGTATTTTCTGTTCTCATTAAAGATTCAATTCAATTTGGAAATTCCATTGATGGACGTGGAATTATGACTGAGAGTTCTTATATACTTGTTAAATATTAAAAATTTAACACCAACAGTTATTCCGCTGGTTTGCCCGAGAGGTTAAGGGGGAAGACTTAAGATCTTCTGCACATAAGTGCGCGTGGGTTCGAACCCCACAGCCAGCATTTTTCTACTCACTTTATTTTGGGAAAACTAACTTGGACCCTTTAATTAATGAGGCCCAATCCTAAATGTGTTTGTTTTTTAAGCCAATAACAAGTGGGTGATTCTACGATCTTTAGCTTGGGCCTGAGGATTGTATTTTGGGGTACAAATTCAGGAAGCCAATCCGAAACCCAAAATGATTTTGGTCACGAGATTCAAAAGTTTTCACTCTTTAACTTAATTTTGCATCAGTAAAAAATATAACTATTGCATCAATTAAGGAAGAAAGAGTACTTGTAAGTTGACTCAGTAAGAATAATTTTATATTAAATACATCTAAAGTTCAAACCCCTTATTTAAAATAAAAAAAAATAAAAAAACTCACCGTAGGTTACCCAAAAGAAAACCCTCATCAAAATAAATGCTCAGTCCAGCTCTGATAATCACCACCAAAAATGGATGAAACTTGGCATGGAAGTTAAACTGAGTGATTACTGATTAGCCTCATTTTGGTTTTGGTTGCGAAGGTGTGAGAGAGGCCTAATTGCTACTTCTTCTTTTTTCTCTCTGGGAAATAAGGCCTAATTGCTTTTGGACTTCAATATCTGGCCTCTTCAAAACTTAGTGGGGATTTGTTGGGGTTCCACTAACAGATTAAGGAACTTTCTTGGTTGACATAATACCAGCGCTTAATTATATTATGGCATATGCTTATTTAAATCATATTTTTGGTAATGGAGCTGCACTCGTACCAGACAATATTAAACTTGTTTCATCATCTGAACAAGTTAGTAATTCAATATATATATATATATATACACACACACACAAGTCTTTAGGCTCCATCAATAATCTTATCCCGACACTGACTTTGAGATATCAGAAAAGGTATCCAATTTTGACTGAAATACTCCATTCTTCATTTCTTCTTGTTCTTGACATGGAAATTTCTTATGAAAAGCACTGTTGAATGTTCAAAAGGTAGACAATAGCTAATGTAATTAATTATAATAATTCCAATTGATCTAGATTAGGGGAAGAAATTTGTTGCTGATCACATGAATTGGAAATGGAATCCGTGGATGACAAAGTACGGGGTTGAGGCCAAAATTAGGTAGACCACATTCTACATGTTTTGAAAATAAATTTCTAATTGGTCCAAAAAAAAAACCGTAGTTTTCTAAAAGAAGACAATGTAAGAATTCAAAGTATGGATTTACTTGGGAAGGAAGGATGAAGAAGCAAGAGAAATTCCACACAAATGGAACATCTTCTAAACCTGTCAATGAATAACTTGTTCATTTAACAGTGAAAAATAAGAAGAAAAAATCCATAACAGAATCTGAGTGGGACACAGCTGAGGGTCACCCAATTATCTTGAAATAAATTTCTCAAACCAACAATCTAGTATAAATAAACATATACTCCCTCTAATTCACATTATAAAAAATTTTATATCAATTACACGTATATTAAAAATATTATTTTTTTAATTAGAATCAATATAAAAAATACTCATATTTCTTATTTTATTCTTATTAAATACGACATTCTATTATTATTGTAGAGTTATAAATAAGCAGAGAAAAAATATTAAAAATATCTAATATCTTATATTTTAAATAAAAAAATTTACCAAATTAAATGTCTTATAACATTGGGAGGAAGTAATTTAAACTTAGGGACCAAAGACTTAAGATTGCGGATTTTGTATTAATAAAGAAGGATCGAAAACCATAAACATCTGAAGAAATATCTTGGAGCAAATTGTTTCTTTGACTGGCTCGGACACAGCGAAGTTCATAAGAACAGAAGATCTCACGACTAAAATGTTTCACCTTATTAATTTGCAAATTGTGTGACTATTGTTTTCTATTATTCTGTGAGTAAAATAAATGTCGAAAAAAAAAGGAGTCTTTTTCCCCCTCCCAACGTTTGACTTGTCTGTTTCAGTGCATCGTGTGTTGTGGGTGGGTGAAGGTGTTTTCTTGGAATAAGGGCTTCGTGCAGAGAAAACCCAGCCATGCACACATAGAATCTCAAATCAACTTCCTTTGTCTGTCTCTCTCATTCTGTTTGAAACGACGCTATTCTTGTGACCCCCTTCTCTTTGGACTCTTCTTCCACCTGGGGTTCCTTCGATGCTCTCAGACTCACTGCCCGACGAAAAGTACAATTCTTTTTCTCCTTTTCGACAACCCCACTACTCCTTCTATTTCTGAGAAAGTCTTTCCTTTCATCAACCGCCCCAAATGTCTTTGCCTTTTCTGTGGGTTTCCTTTTGATTTAGGGTTTTCTCAACCTTTTGATTTATGGGTTCTTTCTTCCAATAAATATCTTCTCCTGTTCGTTTCGTAAGGTAAACAACCTTTGTCTCATCTCAATTTCCAATTCAGAATCTTAAATTCTCTTCTGTTCTCTGATTTATTTCGTTTCTAGGGTTTTCCCATGTTTCTGAGAAACTCTGTTTCATGAAAGACTTAGAGTAGTACGTTAGGAGCCACAATGCGGAGTTTCAGAAGCACCCACTTCGCTGTTTTGACCAAGAATTCCATACCTAGCGCCTTTCGCCACCAATGAATGCTACTGCAAACAGAAAGGTTGTTCATAATCTTTTGAAGGTTCCTTCAGGTCTTCTTCCCAACATCATAGCTCCTTTTCGACACATGGGTTGTGTCCATGGCAAGTGTTGTAGCCGTTATCCGCCGCCGTCAGATGGTGGTTCTGTGGACTGCCGAGAACTCGGTCCTTCCCGTTCCCAACGGAAACACATACTTACTCAGAAATCATTGGAGTCTATTTCCGTTCCGTCCCACAACCTCGCTTTGGAATACTCCTTTCTTACGCAGAGAGGATACTATCCTGACTCCCCAACTAAAGAAAACCAAGACAGTTATTGCATTAGGACACAAATTCAAGGCAACCCAAGTATCCATTTCTTTGGTGTCTACGACGGGCACGGCCAATCTGGTAGCCAGTGTTCGAATTTTGTTAAAGACAGGTTGGTAGAGACGTTATCAAATGACCAGACATTGATGGATGACCCTGTTAAAGGTTATACTTCGGCATTTGTATCAACAAATCAAGAGTTGCATGATTCTGAGATTGATGATTCTATGAGCGGCACTACTGCAATTACGGTGCTTGTTATTGGTGACACACTTTATGTTGCGAATGTTGGTGATTCGAGAGCAGTTTTAGCTGCTAAATATGGGAACCGCATTGTTGCTGAGGACTTGTCCTCAGATCAGACACCATTTAGAAGAGATGAATGTGAAAGAGTGAAGCTTTGTGGGGCAAGGGTGTTGAGTGTTGATCAAGTGGAAGGGCTTAAGGATCCCAATATTCAGACTTGGGGTGATGAAGAGAGTCAGGGTGGTGATCCTCCCAGGTTGTGGGTTCCAAATGGGATGTTTCCTGGAACTGCATTTACAAGGAGTGTTGGGGATAGTTTAGCAGAGACTATTGGTGTCATTGCTATTCCAGAGGTGTCCGTCGTTCGGCTCAGACCTAATCATCTATTTTTTGTCGTCGCAAGTGATGGTGTTTTTGAGTTCCTGTCTAGCCAAACTGTTGTTGATATGGTATGACATGCTTTCTACTTTCTTCCTCAGTTCTTTCGCTGCTTCTTTGTCTAAGCATATAGACATTGCTTTCACTGATGGAACGATTCCATTGACTTGAATATCCATGTTCTATTGTTTTCAAGTGGCCATGTTAATGGCTATATGGTACTGCAAAATTTCTTTAAATCCCATCTATAGAAGGAGCTAGCATCTAGGTACACCAGGAGAGGCAACATTAGAATATTATATTTGTGGCAATAGCCCCGGGTTAGAGGAATTTAGCAACCATAGATAGCTTGTTCACTGTTAGTTCGTATACAAAAACTGCCAGTTAAAATGGTGATATATCTATACACACGCACACACATTGCTTGGCATAGTGTGCATATCTCTATGACATATTCAAGCACATTATAATTGTCTATATTATCCATCAGCTAATGGTCAGTCATGTTGATACAGAATTGTGTTTCTTATTAGTATTATTCAGCATGTCTTGTCTCCATTTTTGGATTTTATGATAATTTCTCTTATTTATTTAAATTTTAGACTTTTATGTGCCAAATTCTTCTTATGTGAGAAGAGAAGTGTATCAGATAACATGATGTAACCTTACTATAAATTTCTTATTCTAGATGGATTTCTGATGTGCCTTTTATAAGATCTATCTGCTTATTACATGTATCAACTGCCACAATTCTGTAGACTTTTCAATAAGATTTCCATATAGTTCAAGGGATAGGATGCTAATTGCTAATATTCTGTACATCCTAAATTGGCAGTACCAGAAACTTGATCCCCTATTTCTTTCGATCAACCAGTGGCTTCTGATCTGTTGAATTGCTGTAGATAAAGAGTATTGCAATCCATCTTTCAATACTTACTTCTCGGTTATAATTGTCAACAATCCTTGCTCAAATCGGTATTTCTAATGTTGAGCAATAGATTTGCTTCTAATTCTGATGGATTGAACTTGACTTATTGTGGTACTGATATAAAAGTAGGTGAAATTCCAACTATGTTATGATTTCCTTCCTTCTCTTAATAAATTTTATGTTTTCTATTATGATGTAGGCAGCAAGCTATACAGATCCACGTGATGCATGTGCTGCTATTGCTGGAGAATCATATAAACTATGGTTGGATCATGAGAGCCGAACTGACGATATAACAATTATCATTGTCCAGATCAAAGGCCTGTCTAATGTATGGATAACTAGGATATTTCTTTGACCTTATTTACTTTTGATATTTGTTTATTTAGGCCTGTTTTTGAAGGGTTTTAAATTTATAGTCAATTGAATTTTTTTTTTAACAGCTGAGTAGATGATAAGTAAATGACTAATGGGGAGTTTTTTTAAGCTTATCCTAGTCGTCTGATAAATTATTATTAACTTTTAGTATGTGTTAATGCATCTGGTTATTGGTTCTATATAAATGATGAATTTTAGTCAGGTTTGGCTGCTTGTGACTGCCATAATTATGTTCTCACCTCCTGCTATAAACTATTAAATAGTAATAATAAAAAGAAAAGCATATCAATTTGTGTGATGTATGAATTACTTGCTACTGGTAGTTTAATCATTTGATTTCATTCATTGTTTGTTTATTGACCTTGTTATATTTTCTTTAATTTTGATTATGCAGTCAGTTACACGTGTTGGATCAAGTGAGATCAACGTTAGTGCTTTAACAAGGACCAAGAAAGGAACTTATGAGATATCTCCAACGACTGGATCTGATGTTCATCGTTATGTGGGGAGTGACTTCTCTCATTTACAGTCGTGTCAGCATGTGGTCTCAATGAGAAGTGCAGCAATAGTGGTCCCCTCTCCGGCATGCCAACGATCGGTTGAATTGGTAGGTCTCTTAACCAACTTTTCTTTTGAATTATATGATCATGACCTATCTAGTGAGATTTTCTTCTCCCTTTCTTCTTTTACAGTGATTGAAGAGGGAGGCTTTCTGGAAGCTTCACTGTGCCTCTTTGCAATTTCTCCCAAATGGTACAATTCTGCCATCTATTCTCTTCAGGTCCTTTGCATTGCTGTAGTAAACTTGCAGGTCATTACTGGATTAAGATCCTCGACAACAATGTATTATACATTCTCACAGACAGTGATACAAAAGAGTACAAGTGTGTTTGAGACCCACTTGCTCTCTTTTTACTCACTTTCTATTCTCTCCCTCTCTTTCTCTTTCTCTCTGAACATATCATGCAAGATGAGATCCTCATCAATGTTCACTGGGTTTGGACGCTGCAACCTCATGAACTAACACTTGGGGGTGTGGTTCTCTCAAAGTTTCATATATCTTTTGCAGGATGATCACGTCTAAACTGTAGAATACATAACTGGTCAATCAGTCATTTTTACTTGTGGTCCCAAATTTTTTGGTAATTCAACTTATGTATCAATCATCAAATAATACAGAACCACTTGAGGAGAACACAAAGCTGCCCCTTGCTGGTATGGCACTGCCTCCCATCTCAAGATTTATATCTGAAGAAAACCTTGAGATAAAGAGGAAGAAGTGGAGATTCCATGGGTCACTGACCATGGATCAGTAGGTAGAAGATGACTTCCTAACAATAATGTAAATGGTGATCCTCATTCTGTCTTGCAAATGCTGGATCCACTGTACGTATTCAAATTCTATGTAGATTTTCAATTGCATTCCTGATTCAATATTCTATCTTCAAAACTTCAAGTTACTCAACCCCCCTAATTCAATGAATCAGAGTTTCTCGTTGACTTGTTTTGTTCAATGGAAGAAAATAAATTCTTGAAATACTTTTCCTTATTGATTAATTAATGAATTATCTGGAAACAACTGAAATGTGAAATAGAAAGTGAAAGCAATCACGTATAGATATGATTCATATGAACATGTTTGAGTCAAGTTTTATTAAAACAAGGTAAATAGCCTGTATGCATGTTTATTCATAATTAATTTGGTTTCCTTTTTTTCTAAAACAAATAAGTATGAGCTTTAATTTAAAAGTACTACCTAATAAATTTCTAGCAATATTTTAAAACAGTACCAAAGTTTTCCCCCCATATTTTAAAACATATTGGTGTCTGTTCAGACGTAATGAACATTTTTAATTTATTTTTAAATTTGAAAATTTCTTGGTATAATTTGATTAGGAAAAAATATTTTAAGTATATAAGTTTAAATATATACGTTTTTGGCTTAAAAATTTTATTCATTTTACAATTTTTTTGGCCTGAATTTTTTTAGGGAAAATTGAGAAAAAAAAAGACAAAAAAAATCAAAATATTTAGGAAATGATATCAAAGTTCACTTCATTTTGAGCTCAGGATATAATTTTTTTAAATTAAAATAAAAATTTTTTAAGTAAAGATAGAAACTTTTTATTATTAAGTGAGAATTGAATATTTTTAAGTGATGATAAAAAAATTTTAAATGAAAATAAAAAAATATTCAATTTTGGTATCAAAAATTAATTTTTTTTTACCAAAACCCAATTTTCCCATTTTTTTATTACAATAAAAAATAAAATTGGCAATTATTAAGTTAAACTTATAAATAATTTAATGAGATGAGATTAAATGTAAGAGTGTGCAAGACAGGACTGCGGGACCAGTGCGATAAGATAATGACGTAGCTTTTTCACATCCGAATCCAATCAGAGGATATGGTTTGTTAATTACAATCAAAGTGAGGCTTCCTTTCTTTCTTTGAACAATTTTCTTATGCCAATCGGGTAGGGTCGGATCATATTCAAAATTGGATTTTTATCTTACTATCAAACTCCGAACTGGCAATCATATTGAATTTCAATTAATTTAGATTGATCATCTAAAAATAAATTTTCAAAAATAACAGTAGAATGAGATAATTTATATTAATCTAAGTAAACATAAAATAAGATTCTTCACAACTATATAATCAGGGAAAGAAACTAACAAAAAATGAGAATATGTATAAAAAATGATTCTTTAATATTAATTCTATATTTTTGGACTATTATATATATATATGTTGAATTTGAATGCGTGACTTTAAAATTGAAAGGTATGGGAGTATTATATATATATATATATATATATTTTAACCAAAGTAAGGGAGTTTATTGTTAGAGGCTAGAGCTAACATCTTTGGGATTTAAAATGATGATTAAGATGCTTCCGAAAATAATAATACTAATTTTCTCATTAAGAAATAATTTGTTTCAAATATTTGTATTTAAAATTTAATTTGATAATGTTTATGATCACACTCTCGTGGCCGAAAAAAAAAGGTTTATGATCTCTAGTCAATGCAGTGTTCAGGAACTTAACGGCTCAAGGACCCAACTTTCCGTCCAAATGCATTTTCCCTGAAAATTGGGGAACCCACTCTCTATTTTCGCCCTTGAGTTATCGCAATTGTAAATTGCCTGTATTGTATTGATACCTCCCTGCTACCTCCATATTTTGTTTGACTTTGTCGGGTTGCCACTTTCCGGCCAAGGTGTGTCCTGAGAACACTGACCAATGACTGCACCAACGCCGATCCACAAATCAGAGGAGGAATGGAGCGCGATCCTCTCCCCGGAGCAGTTTAGGATTCTTCGTCAGAAAGGAACAGAGTATATTCCCTATTTTTTTCCCTCCTACTGATTATATCCAATATGATACTAACTAGATCCAATTGGATTTTTTTTCCCTTTGGCTTCCTTGTTTGATTTCAATTCGTTCGTTTAATTTTTACTTGTGCATAATTTAAGTTTCTGCAAGTTCACTTTTATGTTAACATCGAATTATGGTTTGATTTGGAACTGATAATTATTTTAATGGTAGACTGCTTTCCAAGCTTTTGGATTTCGATTTATGTGCAACACTGAGGTAAACATTGCTGATTATCCAATGACTAATTAAATTGTTGATTAGAAGGAAGAGAAAGTTCAAAATGCAAAGCTGCGAGTTATTTGATTTAGTACTAATATTCCATAACGCTGTTCGTTGGGGGATGCAAGTTTGAGTGTTGTACTTAGTGTCACTATATGCATCTGCTATTTGTTTTATGTCCATCATTGGTTGTTTTTCTTGGGAATATTGAAGCTGAGGAACAACATTTTCAATACGCAAACGTCAGTTGAAAATGCATTTCGCATCTTTTACTCTTTGAAAATTGTTAGCCACTGCTTAAGTTTCCTTATTGGAAATTTGTTTGGTAGTATTACCTGAATCATACTTCTTTTAAAATTAAGGTCTTATAAAAAAGTCTTTTGAGATGACTAGCCCTGGTATTTGATTCACAAGACCTCTGTAGAGACAATTGAGGCCCTCGCATAGAATCTATCTTTGTCAGCTCAAACACTTGCAATGGACGCATCGTTTGATCCCCTATGTCTATTGGTCTTGTAACCATGGGGCATTGCAGCTTATAGAGTTCTGATCGTGACATTTGCAGATTGATGGGCACTGGAGAATATAACAAGTTTTATGAAGAAGGAATTTACAATTGTGCTGGCTGTGGAACTCCTCTGTACAAGTCTGCTACCAAATTTAATTCTGGTTGTGGTTGGCCTGCTTTCTTTGAGGGTCTTCCTGGTGCCATAAATCGCTCAGTAAGTATTTGTTGCATACTCTTGCTTCGTCCTTTCTTTTTCCCATTATATATATATATATATTTTTTTTTTTCTTTTTTGCTCCCTTGTTGGAACTGTATTGTAATGGTTTGAATACAAATGTTCAGCCGGACCCAGATGAGAGGAGGACTGAGATAACTTGTGCAGCATGTGGTGGGCACTTGGGTCATGTTTTTAAAGGGGAAGGGTTCAAGACACCCACTGATGAACGCCACTGCGTCAACAGTGTTTCCATCAAATTTGTTCCAGCAAATGCTTCTGGTTTACTGTAAAACTTATGATATGTTAGAGGATTTTAGTTTAAAAAATAAAAAATAAAAGTTCTTGTGTATGGCCTTGGGGTTTCTGCAGTGTGTTGAGACTGAATTGTCGGGCAGGATTGATAAGCCTGTGATATGGATAGTTAAGTTCTTTTTTTTTTGCCAGAATAATAATGAAGTTGAAGTCTTCTGCATGATCTCTTCAATGGTTCTGACTTCTGATTTGAAATCAAATCACATTCTTTCATTGGATATTCATGATTGATTGAAACTGTATGTCTGTGGCATTACCATAGAAAAATTATGCAATCTCCTGCAGAATGTCATGGATACAAAGCTTTTGCTTTTGGATGGGAAAAGTAAGTGTGATTTCTGGCAACACAGATAATAAAGTTCTTAGAAGGCTCAAAATAGTAATGTTGATTCTAATATCATAAACTTTTTTTTTGTCATTTTGTCAAGAAAACGCTTAAACTACATAAGTTGAATTTGAGTTGATAATGATTATATTTTCTTGTTAACTAATATAAACAGCAGGTTGTTTAGACAAGTTTTGCAAAAATGTTCATCACTGTAGAGGTGATCATAAGTAGCATCCTTTTTTGAGTCTGCGTTTGAGCCTACATTTTTCTGGGCCAAGCTATGGAAATGCACTTTGGATCCAGGTCTTGGTGTTCTAATAAATATATGATTCATTCACCATGAATGCTTTATTAGTCACTATAGGAATAGGATTTTGTGTGTGTGTGTTGTAGGCGGGCGGGCGGCCCCGGATTTGATCACACAAGACTTTGTTGATGTCACCCAAACCAATGGTGTTCTACAAAGATTTGAAAAGAAAAAAAAAGGATAGAACACAAATTTAAAAAGAAAGAGTGAAAAACAATGATGTGACAAAATCACAAGCTAATGCAAAATTAATCGAATAAAAAGTGGGCTTATCTCATTCCTCACTGGAAAAACGAAGAGAAGCTACCCTAAGAATTGCATGAGAAGTTTTAAAAATTAGTTAGAATTCTTCAGGTGTTTATTTTAACTCTTTAAAATTAAAACAGACATGTTAGAACTCTTCTAACAGAAGCAAACATGTGACATTGAAATGTATATATAAGCAAACATATCAAAATTTTGTGAGTAGTTAAGTAGAAGGAATTTGATACATTTTAAGTAAAGTTGTGGATTTAAATTGTGTGAATAAAAAAACATTACATTAAGAGAATTATTTTAGTTGGCTCCCATAATGTTAGAATCTTATTTAGTAATACTGAATTTAGATACAACTGCACCAAGATAAAATTTTGTTCTCCGGATAACCTCTTGCTATGCACTAGTCATATTGGGCTCCATTTAGCGACAGAATTATATTTCCTGCATTCTGTGTAGTGTGCAAAGTTTTGAACCAAAAAAGAAAAATGTGCAAAGTTTTCTGCTGACGGGACTGTTGACTGTACTGCCTTTGGAATATCACCTAATTAGCCTGCCAGTTCAACTCAACTCTTTATAAGGTTGAGGCGATAGAGGAGTTATTTTTCCGTTTCTCATTCAATCTAATGTTATTTTCTACATTTTAAAATTATTATATTTGTTGTGCTTCTATTTCTTTAATCTTACTCCCTTCAATTTCTCTCTTTTAGTAGAGTACTTAATAAAAGACTAAGCATTTATCAACTTAGGTTGATATAAATGATATAGACTCTTATTTCTTAAAAAAAAAATAGCTGGGGGCTCAATTTTAACATATATGTATAAAGTAAATCTAATTAAGAATGATTTATTTTGTTGTCCTTGATACTCTTTAAATATTTTCCTTTTTTTCATATTTTTTCAAATCATAATCATCAAATATTCTGATTTGGTGTTTCTAATCATCATCCTTATTGTAAGTGTCACTTAGCTCATGGGTTAGCTCAAGACACTCAAAGATTGAGAAAGTAATATTAATGTTAATAATAGGGTAAATTACAAATACTTTCAATGACATTTGAAACTTTATCACCAACACTTGCTTTGTTTAAAAAATATCACTTGTGAGTAAAACATGAGCATTGTAATATATAATTATTATACCTATATTGGCTGAATTGAGTATCAAGACATTTAGGGCCTATTTGATTCTGTTTTTAAAAATAGTTTTTCTATTTTTGAAAACAGAAAAATAAAAAAATTTGTTTGGTAAATCTGTTTTTTATAAACTGGTCTGAGAAACATAAAAATAAAAGAATAGAAAACTCAGAACAACTTTAAGGTGTTTTGTAGTTTTTGTTCTGGAAAATAAAAAAAAAAGGTGAAAAACACCCACCTCATTAATGATCAAGTTATAAATTTTGAATAACTCATCTATCATTCACTAGTTATAATTTTAAGAACAATCATTCAAACAGATTTTTTTATTTTCTTGTTTTCAAAACAATTTTGTTTTGAAAACAGTAAAACAGAAAATACTGTCAAACAGGCCCTTAATATCCTTTAAATAAGATCTCGAGTTTAAATTTATTTCTATTTAAATCTCAATAATAGTTAATTCTGACTTAGTAATATCTTATATATGAGATAATTATACAAAAAATGCATCCCTTTGGTTTTCTCCATCGCAGAAAAACATTTGAAACTTACTTTATTGTTTTTCCTATTATTAAATTTAAGATTAAGATTGTAAAGTTAACAATATAGCAAATAAAAGAGTTTTTCAACTAGAATTTAGAGCAATAAGGATAAATTAGGTAATTATCTCATATATAATAAAAACATCCTTTTGTATGAAAAAGGACCAGGAAAACTTGTAGGTTGGAGGGTGCAGAGAAAAATGAAAAAAGAATGATGGGTAAAGTGGTAAATCATGAAAATTTTGGGAACTAATAGTAATTTTTGCTTAATAATAATAACCTATTTTCCTTTCTGTTCCTAATAATCGAACCTTCTCTATCTCACGGAAAGACGACGACTAGAAACCCCAATGAATCGCAGGAAGAAAAGAGGAGCGAGCATTTTGGGAAGCAGCAACTGGGAAGTGACGGCATCGGGATGGACGGGTCACTGCCAAATCCAACTTTTACCTCCAAACGTTATCATCGACATTCTCTCAAGGCTTCCTATCAAGTCTATTCTCAGTTGCAAACAGGTTTGCAAAGCTTGGCTTCGTCTAATCTCCCATCCTCGCTTTGTCGAGCTTCAACTTGCAAGATCTTCCACTTCCATACTCATCAAAACCATACCTTCCCTCTCCGAATCACGCAAAATCATCCTTACCCATGTTGACCAGCGAGGTCGCGATCCCTATCGCTTTGATAAATTGATGCTTACTCCCAAGATTAACCTACCCAGCTCTAAATTTGGCCTTGTGAATTCCTGTAATGGATTGCTTTGTCTGTCTGGAGTTGAAAAAGATGACCCCATTTGGGTATGCAATCCCATTTTGGGAGAGTATGTTGCTATTCCCCCAACTAGTGAGGGTAGGAATTTGGGCTCTTTCATTGGACTTGGATTTTGCGCTTCGACTAATCGGTATAAGTTGCTACAAACTTTTCATCCAAAGGTTAAATGGTCAGGGAATGACTATCTGGATGCTGAAATATATCACATGGATACGGGAACTTGGAAAAGCATTGGGTATGCACCCTGTGCTCTTGTGGCGCCATCTTTTAATTCCTTCTTACATGGCTCTCTTCATTGGGTTCCAAGTGCAGGTAGCAGTTCTGATTATATCTTTGCCTTCAATTTTGAGGCTGAGGAATTTGGGTCGGTTCCTCCCCCTCCATGCATTGATGGATCTAAAAAGCAAATTTCTAATGATCTCAGGTTGGGGGTAGTTGAAGGTTGTCTCTTTGTATGTGTCTTCGGTGACAGTAGAAAATTTGATATTTGGGTTATGAATGATTATGGGGTGAAGGAGTCTTGGATTAAGCAGTTTGTGATTGAAAATTTATATCCTAGAAAATCCCACTCTGACTTTTATGAACCAGTAAAGTTTTTGGACAATGGGGAAATCCTGATGTTGTACAACGATTCAGAAGTACTTTGTTATAGCACAGGGAGAAAAAGATTGCGGCGTACTAGAGTCACCCACACTCGTCATGAATTTAATTCGATTGCTCTCACCCCAAGCTTGGTTTCACTATATCATGTTGCCAAGGGAGAGCTAGTGCAAAGGTAATTGTGATTATTGGTTAAACTCGTCTTTTAATTATTATGAGCTTGCTTATGATATCTGGAAAAAGCTATGCTGCCTAACAGTGCTTACGCAGTCAGCCTTGTCTACTTACTGATCTTGCATAATTTAATACTACATGATGATATTGAGTTTTGACAGTGATGTGGATGTGAAAATGTTTTGTGTCTAAGGCCTAAACATAAACTTATAGCATATTTTGAGTGTAGATTAATGTTTAAAGTTTGAACTAACTTTAGCTCTCAAACTGATTCTTGTTCTGGGGTGATTTAGTAAACATAATAATTGCTACAAAGTAACAACTCATGATAGGTGATTAGTGATAGTCAATGAGGTACCCTTATGTTCACATATCAATCTATAAATCATATACATATCTTTTAGTTGGTAGGATTTGTTTGCTTGGACTCTTATAGCTGTTATATGACAATCTGCTTTCCTTCTCATGCTCTTCTATCTTTGTTTTGTTTTCTTATTTGACCGAGATTTATGGTGTAGATACTACAATTTCTTGTATTCAATGATGTTCTGCCACACAGGATTTCATAGTTCTTATGAAGTAGTGGAACAGTTGTTTCTTGACATAGTGTGCATGCCATGCATGTGGAGGAAAATGTGATGCTGAACTGTAAAAAACCCTTGTCATATTTTTATCAGAGAATGTATAGTAAACAAACACGTTAAATATATTGCCTACCTTTCATGTAGGGTGCAAGGCAGTAAAGAATATGTGAAGTCATCTGCTGAAGGGACTATTGAGTTTCCTAGTTTTGGAGCATCAGCTAATGAGCCTGCCGGAATCAGCTCAACTCTGCATCATGCTTCCAAGGGAGCGCCAATTCAAAGGTGATTGTGATTTTTGGCTTAACTCATCTTTTAAATGTTATTGTCTTGCATATGGTCTCCGGAGAAAGCTTTACTGCCTGTTGGTGCTATTTCAATCGGGCATATCTGCTAAACTGGCATGAATTAATACTGCATGAGATTTTGGAGCTAGTGCTAATTCAGTCAAGCTAGTTTAAGATGATTTAGTAAACATCATAATTGGCTATTGCTAGAATGTGACAGCTAGTGATAATGTCCTTATCTGTACATTGTACTTCATAAATCTAATCCGTAGCTTTGAGGTGGTAAAGTTTCTTTGCTAGGTTCCTAATAGCTTTTGTGTGACAATTTATTTTCTTGCTCAAGCTCTACTATCTCTGTTTTATTTTCTCCTTTGGCTGAGACTTATGATATAGTCTTTGTTCTGTGACAGGATGATGTCTCATGATTCTCACCAAATTTTAAATTAGTTATTTCATTGTTAAGTGTGTGTGCCATACAGTTTAAATATGGACAAAACTTTGTAAAATTTTAGCATAAGTTTTCCCAATAAAACTATAGGAGGTGGAACTTTTCTAGAAGAGGCAATCATATAATGATGAACTATAAAGAATATCCACGCGTTATATTTTATTGGAAAACCTGATAGGAAACAAACACCTCAAAGTTGCATTTAAGTTGTCATTTAAATTTTGTCTCTAAACTCACCAGTCATATATTATGCTCAATTTAGATATAGAAATATATTGCCTGCCTTTCATGTAGGGAGCCAGGCCAAAAAAAAAATGCAAAGTCTACCGAAGCAAATGTTGAGTATGCTAGCTTTGGAACATTGCCCAGCCAGCCTGCCGGACTCAACCTAACTCCATTCTATGGTCAACGAGTTATTTACCAAATAGTCAGTTCTCACTCTATCTATTGCTATTTTTGAGGTTCCTAAACTATAATGGTTGTTGCTTGTGTACTTCTTCAATCGTATTTATTGTATTGTAACCAACTTACAGCAGAATCCTGATCAAAGCACACAGTACATGAATGTAGCCAGTGGTGAAAGTTTAGGTCGTATTACTGCTCAGGGCTTCTCAGCACCTCCTGTGGATGACGTCTCTGGCAACATGACTTCTAAGAAGTCTCCTCCTCGCTGGTGGCAGTGGCAAATGCGAAAATGAATCATAAGGGGCCATAGTGCTTGTATCATTTATTGTAAATTACCCTTTTCATGTTGGTCTTCATCTGTTAGCATGTTAACATCCACCTGTTTTTCAACTGTATCATTTTCTTTTTTTTCCCCTTTTCCTCCTTTCCTGGATTGTGTAGAACACAGGTTAGAATTCAGTAATGCGCAACAACAGGGAACATCTGGTGATTGAGGAAGGCTTAGTTTATTGATCCAAATCCTTGCCACTTGTTCTCCTCTTTTCTCTTCTCTTTCCCATTCCTCCTTCATGGAAGCCTTTTTCTTCTTTTATGTGAATTTTTCATCTTCCTTGTTGGAGTTTCTGGTGGTAGATGATATTCTCAAAGATTGACAATTCACTCTCTAGACCTACATTACTAGTGTTACCAACCTAGGTGGAAGAATGCTATTTAAGCGAGAGCGTTAGGAGATTTGTTATCTCTCAAAAGATCTGTTCAGTATTTATTTTTCTTGTCATCATTTGAGTGCTACTATCATCTAGTTGTAAAGCTGCTAGTGTGTATTGCTTATTTTATCGTAATAAATGTTTAGGGCTAGTCTGAAGGAGATATGTTGCTTCCTGTTTTTGTTCTTGTTATTGGTAACTAATCGTAGTCTTCTAATCTTATGTCTCAAATACATATGGACTTTTGTTTTGGTATTACAAATACTTCCGGTTGATTCATACCGTTAGGGTCAATATCAATACGATTTTCAACAAAAAAAGAAAAAGGTGAAAAGGACAATTCTGCGTCTAAATTACAATGGAGGCTGGGTATGGTACAAGTCATACTTCATAGGAGTAGCGTTTTGAAGAGTGTTTATATCAGCATGAACAAGGCTTCTAATCCTTTACAATGTAACAGAAGTGTATTTCCATTAACAAAGAAAAGTGTATTTCCTTTACAAAAGAAACGTCTGTGATCATTCCATCTTCATTCATGGGTTTCATAACTTTACCATGAAAAGAAAAAGCAACTATAACATACAAAATCCTAATTATCTTCTCTTATCACTTTAAAATTATGTATACAAATTAAGAAAACTAATAAATAATTTAAAAATTAATATAATTTTGATTGTATACGTTTATTAAGTAGTAATTTTTAATGCTTATCTTTCTTATTATTATTGAAAAGTAAATTTATTTAATTGTTTTGAAATAAGGGGGGGAAAAAAGAGACCCAGGTGAACAGTGATAATTGTATTAAAAGGGGAGGAAGGAGTAAAATGTTGGAAATAAATGTAAGTACATAACCAGCGTTTTTTTCTAGTCTTCAGACAAGGGCTCTGAATGAGAATCCAGTGGACGGTGGAGGAAAGAAAGAGAGAAATACAAAATGTGAATTTTACTCCCCTCTTTAACTGCAGAACGCGCAGAACAGGAAAGATCCGAAATTGCAATAAATCCCCTTTTGTCAGGTGCCATGTGCTTTGCAAAGGTGCTAATAAAAGACTCTTATCAAATACCAATGCCCAAATACCATCTTCTTTTTTAAATAAAAGCACAAGTATGCATAACTAGATGGTAGGACTAGGATTCATGCGAGTTTGTGAACAGCGAGGCCTTTTATACATCTATCTAATATTAAATAAAATTATAGAATAGATATATAGTGGAACCAACTCTGTTGCCAAAATGTGATAAAATCTCAAAACTCGCCTCATTTCTACTCGGTGCTGGGAGCACAGTTTAATTGGAGTAATCAAATGCTAGATAAAGCAAGCACTTGAATCATAATATAAGGACAAGGTTCTGGATTGCAATCACGAGATCAAAATCTGAGTAATAAATTTCATTTTCACTTGTCTGTTCCCTCACTTTCAACCAAGAAGCAGAGCAGATGACCTCATAATCCCTCCAGAATTCCTTCTCTGTAAAATTCTCATCTCTCGTTGTCACTCTTTCTCTTCTCCATGCACGCCTTCAAAGCTTTTACCTCTGCGGGGAACAAAAATTCAACAACTTGTGAAATTTACAACCGTTGAATTACCTACCAGGTCAAGTACTTTAAACACAACAATCCTGTAAACAGAGATTCTTGCGTAGATGACCAACATTTAACTAGATCAATCTATCTATCTTCACTCTTAAATAGAACACTAAAACAACCGAAAACTTTTTACTAAACAAATGCAATGAAGCTGATAAATCCTGCAAAAGAATCAAAAGGTCCCAACTTGTCAGGCAGCAGTAATAATTATTATGTTGATTCAACACGACACAAATAGCTTAGCATTCAATAATGATTAGAAGAAAAAAAAAACTCTCCAGTATGATAATTTAATATGATCTGATTCAAGAGAAACAATGCTATCAAATTAAGAAACCGAACATAGAGAGAGTCAGTAAGAGATACCCATTTGGCATGCTTTCCAGTCCCTGTTTGAATTAACGATACATTCCTGTGAATTAAAGGTAATATTGTTGTCAAAATTTCAAGTCTGATCGATCCCAAAATCAGGGTTTAGGGTTTTAGGGAAAGCAACAAAGAAATGTCAAAATCAAATGAAATAGCGGAAGGACCTGCATTGAAAGATAGAGGGAAGAGCAGTCATCGAGCCGCTTCACGTTCTCATCTTCTTCATCTGCGTCACTCTGGTGAAGGGGTTGCTGCGGCGGCGGGGCGTTGCTCCGGTTTGGTACAGATTGAATTTGATCCATTGTAGCTGCCTGGCTGCCCTTCGGCCCAATGCTGGCCGATGCAATGACCTTAAAACGGACCAAGTCGACTTTCCTCTTTTTATCGCCCATCAATATGTCGATATCAATCAAATATATCAGCTTATATATGGTAAAATAATCAGTCATCAATCAATGTAAAATATAAAACTTATGGGCAGTGAATCTTTAAAATTCATACGGTGCATACAAAGTATATTAATCAAATTAATAAATTGAGGATCGATAGTTTAATTTCCTCCACAAATACATTGATCAAATAATTTTTAACTTATATTTGGCTCAATTTAGTTTTTTAGGTACACTAAGTTTAAAGAAAGAGTCTCAATGTTTGAATATTATAGTTGACAATAAATCAATATATGAATGTATAATATAAAACTAAATTTTGATTCTAAAATAAACTATATTATTTATCACTCATTAGTGAGTATACTACCTCATATTATATTATTTCATATTAATTGATATAAACTATAGCAATATACACTATTTTATAATTGAATTACCCATATCTAATAATTAATTTGGACTCTGATTAATCTAAATTGAATTGGTAGAGACACAAGGGTAGTGAGTTGCACTATTCATTGGTTTTGAATAGTAAAAATTATTTCTCATAAAAATCATATCTGATATTGATATGATCAAAATTGATTGTGATTTTTTTTATTTAAGTTACATACATTTTGAAATTAATTTATTTATATTATTATTTTCAATGTATTATTAATTTAGTTATCAAATTTAGTTACATTTAAAGATGTTACGTCAGTTATGCAATGTGATTAATTTATAATTAAATTAAAATTATATGTAATTGTATATAATTTTTTATATTTTACTATTAAAATTTTAAATTAAAACATGACGCATTGAAAAATCAAAATTATAAAAATGATGTATTTGTTATATTTTTATGAAAAAAATAAAATTATTCTATATTAAATCATATAAATATAAAACTACATAAATATTTTATTTTATTTTTTATCTGAATTTAAAAAATAGGAGAGAGAAAAATAAAATTCAATGAATACTCAGATAGTGATTTTGTGACTTAATCTGGTTCATTCAAGAAATCTATGGCCCCAGTTTAACACGCGGCATGATCTCTTCCATTTGTTGGATCCGACAGTTGAAATTCTACTACTGGCACTTTAGGGATCTTGTTCCCTCATACAGGCAGGGGCTTAGAGAAGTAAAATACAAGCACAAGAGAGAAAAACTAAAAAACAAAAAAAAAATAGAAATATTATCTGACTCTTCGATGTTCTAAATTTGTAATACGGATCCTACCTTTGATTGCTCAAACAATTGCTGCAATCGGATACGCCTCGATCGTTTGACACTGATCATAACTCTCGGCTTCTTCTACTTGTATTGCAGATCTTCTGCGTATGTTCTAAAATTAATGAAAACATATTTTGCTTTGATCACTTTTCTGATCTGTGGATGCGTTTAGAGTTTGGATTCCGTGCTGGAATTCGTTTTGATTCTCTCAAACTTAAATTTGTGTCAACTGTCTATGCTCTCACCGCTTAAATTACTGCATATGTTTCTGTTCTGGTTACTGGGCTTTTTTATTATTTTTATTATTATTATTGGTTCCTTGATTTAATTTTTATTTTATTTATCTGAACGCTTCAGGAAGCTGGATATCGTAAATTTCAATACTAAAATTCGAAGGTAAAAAGATTTGACTTCTTTGATGCATTGAATGCCCTACAATCGAGTGTTTTTTATTACTTCTTTTATTCATTTTAGTGGGTAATGGTGTTAGCTTTCTTCTGAATTATCCACATCAATGTTAATTTTCCCGTATCTGTCATTCCTTTCGGCCGTAATTGCATTTTTGCTCCGTCTCGTTTGGTCATCAAAACAATATTATTCTGCCAGTCTATTCATCAGTTCAAGTTATCTTGTCTTGCTAATTCATTTATCAGTATAATCTTGTTAGTTTAACTTCGATTTGAGCAGTATCCCTATAATTTTAAGATTAAGAAAAGATAATAATTACTCTATGGATAATAGTTTTGTTCGTTTAATTTTGATCAGAGCAGTCTCCCTATAATTTTCAGATTAAGAAAAGATAAATAATAATTATAGGGACAATAGTTACCCAATAACTTCCATTAAGTCATCTCTGATTAATTTCTTCAAGTAATTAGAGAACAAAATTATTCTATTTGAAAGTATATCGACTAGTGTTCTCTATTGAGCAAACGAAAACGTAAATTTGGCCTTCTTTTTTAATTCATGGAGTTGGAAATTGGTTTTGGTATAGAGTAATAATAGGTTGTTGTGAATATATGCTATAAAAAACTTTATAAATGAATTCATAGGTTTTTCTGTTTTACATTTCTTTTTTGCAGCTAATATGGCATCATTGGTAGCCTCTGGTAGCAGTCAATTGTCTCCTTCAGTTTCTGTCCAAGAAAAAGGAAGTAGGAATAAGAGAAAATTCAGGGCTGATCTACCTTTAGGGGAACCAAATAAGATTATATCTTCACCTCAAAATGAATGTCTCAATTATGAATTTTCAGCTGAGAAACTTGAAATAACCCCAGGTCATGGGCAAGTCAGTGCTTGTGGCCTGTGTAGATTTAACCAAGATCATTCTGATGGACTGAAGCTTGACCTTGGACTGTCTAGTCCTGTAGGTTCATGTAATGCTGGGCCTGGCCGACCTAAGGAGGAACTAGACACAGATGAGTTTCATGAAGCTGATTGGAGTGATCTTACTGAAGCTCAGTTGGAAGAACTTGTGTTGAGCAATTTGGATACCATTTTCAAGAGTGCAATAAAAAGAATTGTTGCATGTGGGTACACTGAAGAAGTTGCTACAAAGTCTATCTTAAGGTCTGGCATTTGTTATGGATGTAAAGATGCAGTGTCAAATATAGTTGACAATACTTTAGCATTTCTTAGGAATGAGCAAGAGATTGATCCTTCAAGAGAGCACTGTTTTGAAGATTTACTGCAGCTGAAGAAGTATATCTTGGCTGAATTGGTTTGTGTTCTTCGAGAGGTCAGGCCATTCTTCAGTACTGGGGATGCATTGTGGTGTTTATTAATTTGTGACATGAATGTGTCACATGCATGTGCAATGGATGGTGACCCTTTGAGTATCTTTGTTAGTGATGGTGCTGCTTGTGGGTGTTCTCCCGTCCAAACTGATTTACAGTTGAAATCAGAAATAAAAGGACCTCAATTGAGTCTTCCAAGTCCCAGTAATCCAATTTCTTCAAGTTCTCCAAGTCTTGGTGGACTCTCAGAGAAAGAGGGCACAGATTCAAAGTCAGATTGTGTTGATAAAGCACTCAGTACTGCTGGAACTTCCCAATCTCCCATGGTGGAAGAAAAGTTTGTAAGTGTTAGAAAATTCCATTCTGGTAGCATCAAGAGGGACTACATTTTTCGACAGAAATCATTAAGTAACCGGACCTATGGATCTAAAGGATCTTCAAGAGTTGGGAAACTGAGTGGTTTAGTCTTAGATAGGAAGCTGAAATCTGTGTCTGACTCTACTACCATAAACTTGAAGAGTGCATCTTTAAAGATAAGTAAGGCAATGGGAGTTGATGTGACTCAAGACAATCTTCACCCTAATTTGTCACCTAATGCTGGACCATCTACTTCTACTGCATTTAGTATTGATTCTCCTGATACCATTTCTAGATCCCCTAACCCCAACACTCGGTCGCTACAAGCAGTCAATGTTTTACCTGCCTCGAGTAGCCCAGCTCCATTATTGGCTACTGATACTGATCTTTCTCTTTCATTGTCATCAAAAAGGAAATCTTTTACAATGCCTGCCAACTGCAATACTGATGCATCTGATAGTATTTGTGCGGGGATACCATATGACAAGCCTGTGGGGCAGTCATCCCAGGATAGAAAGGATGAGATGATTTTGAAATTGGTTCCTCGTGTACAAGAGCTTCAAAATCAGCTCCAAGAATGGACTGAGTGGGCCAATCAAAAGGTTATGCAGGCTGCTCGTCGGCTGAGTAAGGACAAGGCTGAGCTTAAGATACTGAGGCAGGAGAAAGAGGAAGTTGAACGACTTAAGAAAGAGAAGAAAACTCTTGAGGAAAACACCATGAAGAAGCTTTCTGAGATGGAAAATGCCTTGTGTAAAGCTAGTGGACAGGTGGAGCGAGCTAATGCTGCTGTCCGAAAGCTTGAGGTGGAGAACGCAGCATTGAGGAAAGAAATGAAGGATGCCAAGTTATGTGCTGCAGAATCTGCAGCAAGCTGTCAAGAGGTCTCAAGGAGGGAAAAGAATGCCCAAATGAAGTTTCAGTCTTGGGAAAAACAGAGATCCTCATTTCAGGAAGAGCTAATGACAGAAAAGCGTAAATTGGCACTGCTGCTGCAGGAATTAGAGCAAGCCAAAGCGCAACAGGAGCAAGTTGAGGTATGATACTTTGAGCTTAGTATATTCAGTTGCCTGAGTTTCTTAAATACCAAACTGAATTATTTGTTTTCCATTTCTGTGCATCGCAGGACCGTTAGCATTATTTGCATTTACAATGGGTGATTAATGTTGTAAATTTGCCACAATATTGGTATCTGTACAACATCAGCTTTTTACCTTCTTCAAAGTCAAGATGCCCCTCTTTCCGAAAAAAAAAAAAAACAAGATAAGAAAATCCTTAATGATGAATTGCTGAAAGGTTTCTAATTAAGGTAGTTACCTAGGTGTCGGCTTTTATGTTTATATTTGCTGTGTTTATATGGATGTAATTAAGATGAATACAGGTAAAAATGTTTTGATCTTATGATATTAATAGTTATTCTGATATTTGGAAGCCGACAAATGGACAGACCCTGCAGTTAATCATGGCAAAACTCTTTCTCACCTTCCCTCTTTTTCTGCATTTTCTTTTCCTTTGACTTTGTAAGGTTCTATTCATTTTGATGGGTACTGCATGTGTCCTTAAAGTAAAATATTAACATCAGAAGTAGCTAAGTATAGCCAGTATGATCATTGATATTCTGACGTAAAAGGTGAAAATAGTGTTGGCATACCTGCACCACTTGCGAAATTCCTCAAATGCAATCATCTTCTATCTGTTGGTGCTAAATGAGTTTTTGTTACTGGATCTGTTCTCATTGTAAAGGAAACTATCACAGGCTAGATGGCAACAAGAAGTAAAGGCAAAGGAAGAAATCCTCCTACGGGCCAGTTCTATAAGAAAAGAAAGAAAACAAATTGAGGCATCAGCAAAATCTGAGGAAGATATGATCAAATCAAATGCAGAGAAGAATCTGCAGAGGTACACAGATGATATACAGAAACTTGAGAAAGAAATTGCACAACTGAGACAGAAGACCGATTCTTCAAAAATTGCTGCACTGAGGAGGGGCATTGATGGAAGCTACGCAATCAGATGTATGGATGTGAAAGATGGAGCTGTTCTCAAGGAACCACGGACCTTTTCCATGTCAGAAGCGGTCACAAAGTTAAATGACTACTCTGTGGGTGGGGGTGTGAAACGAGAACGAGAATGTGTAATGTGTCTCTCAGAGGAGATGTCTGTCGTATTCCTTCCTTGTGCACATCAGGTTGTTTGCACAACATGCAATGAGCTCCATGAGAAACAGGGTATGAAAGATTGTCCCTCTTGCAGGAGCCCCATCAAGCAGCGTATTTCTGTGCGTTACTTCCGTAAGTAATATATTTACTTGAGTGAGTCGTTCATTCCAAATAATCCCTGTGGGAGTCCTTGCAATGAATTCTGCATTCAAATCGTGCCTCTTAAGGAGTCTGGTAATTTTTTTTCCTCTTCGGCCAAATTCTCACAGTTTGGTTACACTTTTGTTTTTAATGCCAAGGGTGTTCCTTAGCAACAGCTTGCCTTTTTTTTATTTTTTTTCCTTTTCTTTTCTTTTTTCCTTCGCTGTTTTGATATCAACTGAAATTCTATCATCTTAAAGAACAGCTATGAATTTCAGAATAATATTGAATGGATATATACACAGTTGCTATCATTGTAGATGTAATGCAGTCTCTTGCTCACAAATTTATTTATTTATTTTTTTGGTTGACTCTTGCTCACAAATTTATATGACTAAGCACTTGAGTATGCAGCAGAACAATTTGTTGCAACGAAATCCCGTCAAATGACAAGGCAATTATACTGACAATTGTGCAATTGTAAAAACCATGCACTGAAGAAGAAAATGTGATTCTATGGAAAAACTTTCTGTATTGAATGAAAGTGGGCTCTCACGGTTAAATGTACCTTAAGATTTTTCACATTTTCTTAATTTTATAATTCAACTAGCGAACCAGGCTGGAATTTTAAGATGCATTCACTGATAGGTGAGCATAATTTTTTGAAAAATCGAGCAATCTATATAATTTTCTAAGGTGCATTTGTGTCCCTCGCCAGTTTTTAAAGTATGATTGAATCTTGAGTTAAATATGTTTCCTGCTCATAGTTTGAAAGCAGACCTTGAGTTAAATAAGAGCCGGGAGATTATGCAACGAACATGAACAATGGGGAGAAGCAGAAATTAAAATTAATAATTGAAAGCTCTTTTGCTCTAAATTTTCTTTTATTTTTTTAATAAAAGAAACAATAGGCCCGCATTACATTAGAAGGAAGAACATGGACAATCATGCCAACAAAGCATATCCCTTGAGGATATGAGTTTAATTCCCTCTGTCAATGATTTTATTGGAGGGTAATCAACATATGGCAGCCTCATGGATCTAAGCAATCAGCATAAATGCATCCTTCAATTCTAAATCTTTTTGTTTCTCATCAATTATTTAAAACAGTTCAATATAGTAAGAAACGATCATTTGCAGGGTCACTATTCTTGTGCTCTTGTTTCCTAAAGCAATGAAAATAATTGGCTTGTTTAAAATTCATTCAAGAACTCATTTAATGTATTTACAATTTATTTATTTTTCTCAGTAACTGTCGAAAACGGAATTGAATTTTTTTGTGAAATATAATATGGAGATACTCAACAAATAAATGAAACAAAAATACGGAGATAATAGAATGAAAATGATGGATGGCAATATTTCCCGGTTTACGTGTTTATGATGAAGCCACGTGTCATGGTTTGCTTGGATACAGAGTATATTCCACACACGGACGTTCTTGACAACGCTTTTTCCTTATGGGTCGCGAATTCATCAAAATAATTAATATAAAAATATCATAAATAATTCCTTACACATATTTTTATTTTTCTATTCTAAGAAAAAAAAGTGTATATATATATGTAAGTTATTAAACGAATTGGAATAAATGTTCGGTTTGGCTTCTCTTATAAGCAACTAAGATCCCACACGCATCTCCAAAAAGGCAATCAAGATATACATGTGAATCAAAACTATATATCGATTAAATCTTTTAAATAATTCAATTTTTTTTTAAAATTTTTTTAACCACCAAAAAACTATGGACTTTTTTTTTTGCACATCTATGCAAGGATCCATATATATGCTGTAGGTAATTAGAAAGAAATCAGTTATTAGGATCAAAATTAAAATTGATATATAGTTAGAAAATAACGTGCGGATGGAAATTATCCAGAGGAATAGAAGATAACTATCTAGAAGTTTCTCCATCTTGGTTATGAAGTGATGGGGGAGACATATTCATCCACACCCTATTCATTCATATACAATATTAATATCTTCTTCCGTTCTAATTTCGCACCTTTTTATATATTTATCTTATATATATATATACACACACCAAATTACCTTCAAGTTTAGTTTTTAATAATGAATTAATAATACAGATGAAGGCTGTTGTCGGGGTTAAATTTCACAAGTTTCATGGGCATGAAATTGTGTGCCACAAACCCTTATCCTTGTGAGAGAAACAGCTCGAAAAGCAAGTAACGTAGGAAAATTCCAAAGCCTTACCATGCACTTCCCATGTTGTTGGCATTCATGAGCATTGGGGCATTATGGAGTCAAATTTTAGTTGATGAAGATATGACTCTTCTCCATGATTGTAATTTCGTCCACTCATCTCTCATCACACCCTTTTTAATTTTCTGTATATATAAAACTCGTATTTTAAGCACAAAAACAAAAAAGTGATAAAAACAGAAGAAACTGAAAAAACAGAAAATTAAATAAAGAGAAGAAATCAAATCAGACCTCTTCTATCTTGAGAAGCTAGCCTGTTCATAAAGCTCCTAAACAAAACTATAGGCGCTCTTGGTTCCTCTTTCAAGCTCGAGGTACGTAAACTTGATTTTTCGGTTCTTGCAATACGTAAGTGCGTTCGATCATGAAGTGTCTGTGTATGATTTTAGTTGGGTGTTTCTCTAGTGGAAAGATGATTATTACTCACAGGAACAAGCAGCAAAAGGGATTTGTTGATGAATTGGATGATCTTCCTTTGCTCTCTTTTCTGCAGTCCCTCTTTGTGTCGATAGATGAATCTGAATATGTCTTCGATGTTTATGATGTCCATAGTCTCCACCATTTCTCAATGTTAATGAATTTGACAGGGTGTCGATCAATGATGATTATATACATATACAAGCACAAGTAGTTAATTGTGATAAGATTGGTTGGGTGTGTAGAGAAGAGGATCAAGATCGAAGAAGCAGAGAAGATCGATCGGATCAGGAAGAATGTCTTCATCTATGGTGAAAGGGATACTGACGAGGCCCACACCAGATGTTTGTAATAATTACAGAGGTGTCAGTGGGAGCAAGTGCTATGCGCGGCATCGGGATCATGTCGTGGCCGAAACGCGACGTTCCAGTGCGAGGGTGTGGTCTACGGGGGAGCACTATTGTGGCAGAAGTGGAGTTGGAGGAGGAGGCATAAAGGTTCAGAGTACAAACTCAAAGAGGTTGCTGAATTGGAAAGGAAGGAGACATGAGGCTGAGGCTCCCATGCCCATTCCCATACGAGGCCAAGCTATCCTCACCCCAACAACAACTCCTACCACCAAAAAGGTATACTCCTTCATGTTTTGCTCTGTTTCATATTTCCTTTTGATAAATAGTAGTATAGGCACTACACTTCTGTGGGAAATGATTGGGAGAATTTGATATATTCAATTATTCTCAATGAAATACTATTCTAAGACAAATTTCTAATCTTTTTTTTTTTATTAGCTAAAGTCTTGTTATATTGTTTTACTGTTTAATGACAATTTAAAAATTATATTCATCTCACCTTTTATTTCTTTTTGAAAAAAATATAAAAATAAAAAAATTACTCATGTTTAAAAAGAAAGAAAAGTTAAATCCTAACTACAATTTTTTTTTTGGGGTAAAATTTAACGGTTATTCTTCAGCGATTGTAAAGCAGAGGATCTACCCTCTCAATTTTGGGTTGGGACAATAATTGTATACGAAGTCAGATCCAAACGTAGCTGACATGTAAGATTGAGTTTTTGATGACAAGAAGACCAACATTGTTAATGAACCCAACATCGAATTATCTTGTGGGCCCATGAATTTTGGCCCAATGGGTCCGACGCATAAAGAAGTCTTTCCTTTCAATACCCAAAGGGTTAAAAAGGTCCCAGACTAACAGGTGTGTCTAGCCCATGACCCATCGTGTCAATCTTTTGTTTTGGTTGACTTTATATTTTAACGTAATTGACATGCACTTCTGCGTTCAAAAAGGAAATACGTTTGGCAATGGTTTTTCCATCTTAATTTATATAAAAAAAAATAGTGGAAAAGATCCTTAAAAATCAAATTTGGAATGTCATTTTAATCAGAATGATTATAAAGAAGTGGAAATTTGTTGTAGCCGAATTATGTGATCAGTCTTGCGGACTTGGCACACAGTTGAAAATGAAATGGGAACGAAGGTAAACAAGATATAAAAGATTCTGTTAGATGGAACTTAAACTGGAAATTGTTAAATCTGAGACCCACTAGTAAGATAAGGCAGATAGGCTTCTGTTACAAGATATAAAAGGTTTAAGGAGAAGCTGGCATCTCGTTTTCAGACAACTTATGAATAACACGTTCGCAGTGTTTGTCCTTTTATTCACCTGACTTCATAAGCCTTTAATAATAAGCACAGTCCCCTTAAAAGTTGACACAACTTTATAAATGTTACTAATAAGGAAAGGTGGTGAGCGGCTATCATTTCCCAAAAGCATTTTCAATCGTAACATTTATGCTGAAGCACCTCTTCTCTGCTCTTCTTTTTTCAACAGCGCGTGTTTACTTTTGGCAAAGGAAAAAGTGAAGGCAACAAGGGCATGAAGTCCTTGGTAAGCATTTTAAAGCTTCTTACTGATAATAACTTGCAATTTTAAGTGGTCCTGAGGAATGATGAGAGTACCTTAAAAAAAAAACCTACGTTAAGGAAAAAGAGGGCATATGGCTTTATTGCTATGGTTATTCTCCCTTGAATTGATGAGCAACTAGGTGCATGTATGTATATGAATTACAGTTGGGAGGAAAGGGGGCAAACCTGGCAGAAATGGCTACCATTGGATTATCAGTGCCTCCTGGACTCACAATATCAACAGAAGCATGTCAAGAGTATCAGCAGAATGGAAAGAAGCTACCAGATGGCCTTTGGGAGGAGATTCTCGAAGGCCTCCAGATTGTGGAGAAGGAAATTGGAGCCTTTCTTGGGAATGCTTCAAATCCTCTCCTCCTGTCTGTTCGCTCTGGTGCTGCGGTATGAAATTTTTAACATTTCAGATTTTGTTTTCTTAACTTTGTATCCTTGTCTGGAGTCTCAAAGTAGGACCATTTTCTTGTTTAATATTAGTATGGTACTTAAAAAGGCTTAATGGAAAAAACGGTGATAGGGCATATCAAGGAAAGGAAGGCAAGTGGTTAGTGAGAAAATTTTGTACGTCAATGGGAAAGTTGGTCGTGGTAGAACCGTGGAATAACTGCAAAAATGCTTTCTTTTGACCTTCTTCTGGTAACTTCGATAAGCAGATAGTTTAAACTCAAGGAATGATGCTAATTCATTGTGGATCACTAAAATGGTTATTAAAGCATGATACTGCATTCATATCATATTTTTGCTTTAAGTTTGACCCCCTAACATGACGTGCGCATAACACGCGCCTTCATAATACAAGATTTCAATGCCTGGCATGATGGACACCGTTCTCAACCTTGGATTGAACGATGAAGTAGTTGCTGGCTTGGCTGCAAAATGTGGAGAGCGCTTTGCTTGTGATTCATATAGACGTTTCTTAGACATGTTTGGAGATGTTGTGAGTGGATCTTACATACTGCATCCATTAAATTGATTCCCTTTTGCTTAGTGAATTTGTTGACTTTTTCTATCTAACTCAAGCTCAAGAGAGTCAAATTGGAAGATTGGCTCCATTATCAATGCAATCTGTTTATATCATTCTCAGAAAGTGGAATAGTATAATCATTATTGCCATTGTCTGGTCTAAATGCTCTTTTATGTTAAATGGAGGTGATGGGAATTCCGCACTCATTGTTCGAGGAGAAGTTAGAAAAGCTAAAGAAATCAAAAGGTGTTGAACTTGACACTGATTTAACAGCCTCTGACCTCAAAGAGCTTGTTAAGCAGTATAAGAACGTCTACCTTGAAGCTAGTGGAGAAAACTTTCCCTCAGGTGTTAAATCCACTAACGTTTTATTGTTTATAATCTATCTTGGTCCTGACTCTAAATCCATCCCCTCTGCGATTATTAGATTGAGACAAGAAAAACTTCCTACTTACGCCCTTTTCTAATTTATCAATGACAGATCCAAAGAAGCAGCTGGAGTTATCTGTGAAAGCTGTTTTTAATTCTTGGGATAGCCCAAGGGCTATTAAGTATCGGGAAATTAGTCAGATAACTGGGTTAAAGGGAACTGCTGTAAACATTCAAACCATGGTGTTTGGCAATATGGGGAACACTTCAGGAACTGGTGTCTTGTTCACTAGAAATCCAAGTACCGGCGAAAAGAAACTTTATGGGGAGTTTCTGATCAATGCTCAGGTTAATAAACTAATTGTAATTGCGTTTCTGGCCTTTATTATCTTCACCGGTCTGCACGGGTTAGCGATCGTTTTTTATATTGATGTTTCTAAGAAGATCTGAACTGGCTTTATATAGGGAGAGGATGTAGTTGCTGGGATCAGGACACCAGAAGATTTGGAGACTATGAAAACTTGCATGCCAGAAGCTTATAAGGAACTTGAGGAGAATTGTGAAATTCTAGAGAAACATTACAAGGACATGATGGTAAAATTTAATTTCCGGGAATTTTTTTTTGTTTGTTCAAAAATTTCTTCTTATATTTGATTTGTACAGATCGACCAAAGTCTATTGCTTTGTATCCCTGCCTACCTTAATCAAAACAAGATGCCACTCCATAGATAACTTTTTGAAAAAATTATTGATGTGCAGGACATTGAGTTCACTGTTCAAGAAAATAGGTTGTGGATGTTGCAATGTAGGAGTGGAAAACGTACTGGCAAAGGAGCAGTCAAGATAGCTGTAGACATGGTTAACGAGGGTCTTGTTGATATTCGTTCTGCAATCAAGATGGTTGGGCCCCAGCATCTTGATCAACTTCTCCATCCTCAGGTATTCACTTCATCGCAATTACTATTACTTATATATAATGTGATCTTAACTTCCGCATTGATCAAAGTAACTTAAAGCAACAAATGCCTTGTAATATTTGTCTCTGGATGAGCGAATAAAGTCAACTTTAAAATAGAATATAACTATTTAAGTATTGAGAGACCTAAAACAGCGAGAAGATAATACTATTAACCATATATGCGTTACATATACATACAATTACATACACACGCACACATATTATATTGAGACTTTTTTCTTCAACAGAAATTTTTTCTTGCACATAATTTGTTAGCAGTTATATAAGCCAAAAAAATTGAAATATATATAAATTTAATGAAATGCATATATATATATATACACACATGTATGTATGAATGATTTATGGTAGATATTTATTATTTGAAAATTTATAACCGAAACTTGACACATTTTGATGGATATGGTAATACGATATCATCACCTTCCTTATCATTCTTGTTCTAACAAGAAGTATGTGAAATACATCTGTACAATTCCAATATTTCTCAGTTTCTATTTCATAACGAGTCTGATCATGTGAAGAATACTGATATTAATTATGTTTTAGCTAGGTTTTATTTTGTAATAATTTTTTTCTTATGGAAAGCTGAAACTTAATACCACCTAACATGGTCAGTAAATAAGTACTTTAACTGTTTACTTATTCACACTTGCACAAACGTTACTCTTCAACTTCAACTAGATTGTGAGCCGTATAGAGCATGGGTTAATTAAAAGGTGCATTGTTCATGGCTCCTTATGAATAATGTGGCTTTCACTAGTTTATATATATGTATATATATTTATTTATTGATTGATATTGATGTGGGTTAAACTTTGAAGATGTTGAATCTTAAATAAATCTTGCCCTTGTTATATGTTATTAGTAATTTATTTGTTTGGATTCCTATATAAAACTTGGTGTGTATTTTTTTAATATGAGAGAGAGTTGTTATTTACTGGGGCTTTAAAGATAATATTTTAAAGATTATACTCGTTTTGCAGTCGAAAAGGTTGAGCCCCAGCATCTTTATCAACTTCTCCATCCACAGGGCAGCAGGATTCTCTCCTGCCGCACCTCTACAGTCCTTGCTGCCTTTTTCTTAAACCAAAGCTTATAGATGAAAAATAGAAGCCCTGGAATTATGCAATGATGTAGTTGTGCAGTTTTTAAATTTTTTAAAATAAATTGTTACAAAATAGAAATTAGATTTTCATTATCATACGTAGAAAAGAAAAAGAAACAGACCAACGGTAGTTAGATTAAGTGGTAAAGGACTCAACATCCTTTAGTAAAATCTTCAATTCGAGTCTTATGAATGGAAAAAATCATGTTAGGAGAATTACCCCCATTGCGAATCAACAATATTCAAATTTAACCCAGTAAGATAAATAAATAAAAAAAAGAGAGAGACATAAGAAAAAATATACACAATTGTGTATCCACATGATTTCTGGGAGTCTATTTTTTCATCTATATGCTTTGTTAAAAAAAAAAAAACCTAAAACAGAAAGAAGATAATATTATTAACCACATATGCATTAAGTTAGTAGTGCGCTTTTAGAAGACTATATGTGAGTAAAAATTAGCGTAGTTTGGTTAGATCATTTTCATTTTTCTTTGATGTTGAAGATTTGAATACGTTTAACAAAATACTATGTAAATGTCTTTCTTGGCATTTATGCGCCTAATAATTTATCGAATTCACATGCAAGATGATCATGTGTCAATAGCTATTTTAACTTTCGTTTCTCTAGTTTGAGGATCCATCTGCTTACAAGGACAATGTAATTGCCATGGGCTTGCCTGCATCCCCTGGAGCTGCAGTGGGGCAGATTGTGTTCACTGCTGAGGATGCTGAAGCATGGCATGCGCAAGGAAAAAGTGTAATCTTGGTATGCTTGTTAATATTAAGCTGATATTTCATTCATCGCTTTTTCCTTCTCTTGATTCACACCTGAATCAACTTATCCAATTTTAGCGAGGAAAAGCTGGGTGCTTTAGGTGAAATGCTTGTACAGTACAGGACTGGGGTTATTTTTGTGAGGATGTGAATGTCGATTCTGATTTTAATTTCCGTTTCATGGTATTAGGTTAGTGGTCCCTCAAATGTTAACTTGTTCTCTTTCATGCCTTATGATGATGCTACTAGCACTCAAAAAATTACTTGTTATATGTGATCTTACTCCAAAATGGATGCAATGCTGATCCACTATTTCTTCTGGTCGGACATTGTTGAAGGTAAGGACAGAGACAAGTCCTGAAGATGTTGGAGGGATGCATGCAGCTACTGGGATCTTGACAGCTAGGGGTGGTATGACATCTCATGCTGCTGTTGTAGCCCGTGGATGGGGAAAGTGTTGTGTGTCTGGGTGCTCTGACATCTTAGCAAACGACTCTGAGAAGGTAAACCCAAAATTTTCCCTTTTATGTTGCAGATATATCAGTAAAGACCACCTAGCTACGTGTATGATCTCAATCGATAATGCAGGTGGTTGTAGCTGGGGATAAGGTGATCAGTGAAGGAGAATGGATTTCACTGAATGGATCCACCGGTGAGGTGATTCTGGGAAAACAGCCACTTTCTCCTCCAGCTCTAAGTGATGATTTGGAAACCTTCATGTTTTGGGCTGATGAAATAAGGCATCTAAAGGTGTTGCATATGTTCGACTATATAAGTTGGTTTCAGTCAAAATATCAGAATTTTTTTTTCTTTGCTCGAAATATCTCATATTGCTGTTGTGGTTCAGGTTATGGCAAATGCTGACACACCTGAAGATGCTATAGCAGCCAGAAACAATGGTGCCGAAGGAATTGGGCTTTGTAGGACAGAGCATATGGTACTGATTTTTGTTGAACTCCTTGTTATAACTATGACAATGTGCAAGCATTACTCTTATCAAGTACTTTTTTAAAACATATGATTGGAATTGGTTTGAAAAATTAAATTGTGTTACTCATTAAAAATAAAAATATTACACTTGTGAGTGAAAAAGAATACATGACATTTAGACCCTTGTTGCATTTTTTATGCATGCTACTTGAAATGGACTGTCATTGATTGACACAGAAAAGCTGCACACTTAAATGGTTATTTACGTGTTTTGGTATGTTCCAGTTCTTTGCTTCAGATGAGAGGATAAAGGCTGTAAGAAAGATGATAATGGCAATTACACCTGAGCAGAGAAAAGCTGCACTTGATCTGTTACTACCTTATCAAAGATCTGACTTTGAGGGAATATTCCGCGCAATGGATGGTACTTTCCATTTGTCTCCTATAAAGTTCAGAGTTTACATAATTTTGTTTTTGTGAATTGGAAATGTGTGGACTTTATTATACCATCATAACACTTTTGCTGCATGTTTCATAATTGCATGCTTTGAGACTCATTGCTTGCCTTTTTCCTGGTAAATGGCACTCTCAGCTGGGACATGGATTCTCTGTATGGACTAAACAGATATCAGAAACATAGATCATCATATGATACCTTGTATTCATGTTATGTCTTAAGCATGGCGTGTTTATAGAAAATTTATTTAACTTTTATTTTATTTATCCCTGGAACTTCAGGTTTTCCTGTAACAATCCGACTGCTAGATCCTCCACTTCATGAATTTCTTCCAGAAGGTGATCTGGAACAAATTGTCAGTGAACTGACTTCCGAGACAGGCATGAAGGAAGAAGAAATCTTCTCTAGGATTGAAAAACTATCAGAAGTGAATCCTATGCTTGGTTTTCGTGGTTGCAGGTTCGAATGCCCTTCTTGCAATATAGAGAGATTGCACATATTTTCTTTGCCTTTCCTTTTTATAGGACAATATAAATCTCTTATAGTTAAAGAATTGAACTACCTATTTGAACAGCAATTGCTAATGTGTGCAAGTTGAAACTCTCAACAGGCTTGGGATTTCATACCCAGAATTAACGGAGATGCAAGTGCGTGCAGTTTTCCAAGCTGCTGTTTCCATGAGTAATCATGGTATTACAGTTCTTCCAGAGATAATGGTTCCACTTATCGGTACACCTCAGGCATGATTCCTTTCTTCCTTACTTTTCCCCAGTTGTCTATGTTTCATTTTGGTTAAAAATCTGCATTACATTTGTACAAGTGTTAATTTTATGTCATTTTTCTAGGCACTGCCTTATATTCATTGAAAAAATAAATTAAGGTCTCTTAAAACATGACAAGGATTCTATTAGGTCATGTTGATAAATCCTTTCTGACCTAACAATCGCATGATATAGGCTTGATTTTTTTATATTCAAGGTAGGCTAACAGTTTATTCGTCAGGAATTAAGGCATCAAGTGAGTTTGATCAGAAGTGTCGCTGAGAAAGTGTTCTCTGAGATGGGTTCCTCCCTAAGCTATAAGGTTGGAACTATGATCGAAGTTCCAAGAGCTGCTCTAGTTGCAGATGAGGTAACTTATTTCCTTACGTCTTGATGGATCATGTCAAGATTCTAACATAAAACAGTCTTAAGAATCTATATAAAAAAACACCCCATCTCGTCTCCTGTGATCCCATCTCACTCATCTTTTATTCAGCTTCAAAGTTAGTACGGCATTATCAATTGTAGTGTAAAGGTAACAGGGAGAACTATGTTATCTTTTGCGTTATCATCACCTCTTTAAGCATTTTGTGATTCATTTTGTCAGATTGCAAAGGAAGCGGAGTTCTTTTCATTTGGAACCAATGACCTTACACAAATGACATTTGGATACAGTAGAGATGATGTTGGCAAATTTCTTCCCATATACCTATCCAATGGCATTCTACAGAGCGATCCATTTGAGGTTGTTTATGCGCAGGTTCATTCTCTTATAGAAGCAATCTCAAGAATGATTACTAAATTTGGATTGTTGACAACAATTGCAGGTACTTGACCAGCAAGGTGTTGGTGAACTTATTAGGATTTGCACCGAAAAGGGTCGGGCTGCTAGGCCTAACTTAAAGGTAGGAGTAAGTAACCCAACAATGGAAATTTATAAAACATGATAAACATGGTTTTGG
Source organism: Adenanthera pavonina (assembly GCA_026686845.1). Taxonomy (NCBI): domain Eukaryota; kingdom Viridiplantae; phylum Streptophyta; class Magnoliopsida; order Fabales; family Fabaceae; genus Adenanthera; species Adenanthera pavonina. The sequence continues at coordinate 7,466,593 of JAIVEN010000026.1, read as the reverse complement.
GATATGGATAAGATAAGAAATCATCTGGATGGTGTTGGTAAGGCCTTCTATGTAATATTTGAGGTTGCGATCAGTAGCTTCAGACCTTTTTACAGAATCCATATTGATGTTTCTTTGAAGCGCCTTCATCAGTTATTAGGTCTCAAGCATCAAATATCTGAGCACTATGTCAAATATGGTGTTTAAAATCTGTTTCTTTTCCTCCATCTAGCTTCTGCAATTAATATATAAGATGAATAAAACAGGTTGGAATATGTGGAGAGCATGGTGGGGAGCCTTCTTCTGTTGAATTTTTTGCTCGCAGTGGACTTGACTATGTTTCTTGTTCACCATTCAGGTCAAGTTTCGCACTTTATATATATATATCAAGTGAGAAATGAGAGTCTGAACTTATGATTCAACTGGAAAACTGAGAATCTCAGTGTTCTTTTACAGGGTTCCCATTGCTAGGCTCGCAGCAGCTCAAGTTGCAGTTTAAAACACAGTAATTTTGCTTAGAGAAGGTTGACTTGACTACCTTCTATGAAGGGCATGGGCATGGGCGCGGCTATGTACAGTTGTGAATAAATGTGGTTCTTAAGCCCTTGTACATCAGATACGGAGGCTTGTTTGAGGCCAGATCTTTGAAGGCCACTAACATATTAAAGTGAAAACACAGATTAATTAATATAAAAATATTGATGAAAAAATAGGGGAAAGTTCTGTTTACTGATATTACATAATACATTGTCTTGGTATAATTGGAATATATGAGACCTTAGTGTATAGGTGTGAATTGTGTCATGTGATAAGATCTATATCTTGGAAAATTCATTGTGAATTGTACATGTAATACTCCATATCACTTCAAGGAAAGCTCTATGAAGAATTCTTCTATATTTTATGCTCTTTTTCCAATAAAAAATAAGCATCTTGTTGGGGAAAAACAAGCTTGAATGGCTGGCAATTAGTAAGTTACAAACAGGTCAAGTATGGATATATTTAATCTTTCTTTTTTTGGATAAATTATTATTTAAATTTAATATTAATACTTTTTTTAGTTAAAATTAACATGGAGAGATCATGAACAAAAATGAGACACAATGATTGTACAATATATCAAGTCTTTTGAGAAAATTTGGCCCCAATATTACAGTTAAAGCTTTGTAAAACAATTTTTTATTAATTCTTCTATTAGCGCACTATCTAAAATTGAATAAGATAGTACAGATTTTTTACTCGGATGAATACAATTTTTTTTAAATGCATGGATGAATACAATATTTGATTATATTATGTTCAGAAGGAATGTAATCCCTGATCCACACAAATTTCTGTTAATCCACATATATTTCCAATTGATCCATATAGAGGCAAATTTTTTTTAAATTTTTTTTTTCAAATTAATACCTTGAAACTTATTAGAAATTTTGCAAATTTTGAGAATCTTTTTGAAAATTACCTATTTCCGAGGTACCAATGACATACAAAGATATATGTGATAGACAATATTATCTGATCTTATTTATGTATTTAAAATTTGTCTACTTCTCTAGTGGCTTATTGGTTTGATTCGAAGGGATTATCTTCAACAGGTCCTTGACTCGAACCGGCTCACACAGAGATGGGTCAGGGGCGGGCAATCAAAATTTTACTTTAAAAAAAATAAAATGTCATAATTTGACGAAATTTCGTAACATAGAAAAACCAAGGTTGTCCAATGTAGACGACTAGACGAGAGACTAAGGGCAGGCCAGACACAATATATGCTGATTGCTGAGAAAAAAGTCGTTTGAAACTATGTGTTACATCGACGACTGACAGTAGGGTCGGGCTCTTGTAGGTTTTGCCTAATTTTTGGAATACTGATTCGCAAAAATCGAAATAGAACCCATACGGTGCACTCTATTATTCTCGAGCTCGATAGCAGGGTTTAAGAGTAAAACCCAAAACCCCGATTGCTTATATATGGCTCCCTGATTCATCGTCGAGCTTTCTGCTTGTCCCAAAATTGCACTTTCTGAACTGGGGCAAAATGGGGTTGGAGAGCTACGTAGTGGTGCATAATATAGCCAAAAGGCACAACGTTGGAACCCTCGCTCGAAGTGCCACGGCCTTTGGGGTGTCCGAGCTCATACTTGTTGGTAGGAGAGATTTCAACTCATTCGGTAGCCATGGCTCCACCTCTCACCTCCGTTTCCGTCACTTTCACTCCCTTCAAGATGCTCGTCACTTCCTAAAGGTCTCCACTTTATCTTTCTATGCATATTTGTCTTGTAATGTTAAAATTGTGTATTACCAAAATATGAATTGGAGTCAATGATTGCTCTTACAGGAGAAAGACTGTGATATTTGTGGCGTAGAGATTACGGACGATGCCAAACCCGTGAATCAACATCCATTCAAGAAAAGCACGGCTTTCCTTCTCGGAAACGAGGTATTTTAATACCATTTCTGTTGAATTATGGTTTTATGTCATACAAAAGCTTATTGTCCAGTGAGGCAGATTGATATGATTTGTTCGCAATTAATGTTTCTTTTTTTCTTTCCTTTCTTCGTATGTTTTATTTATTATGATTTTTTTCTCAGCCAACTTAAAATTTTATGAATTTCTTGGCGGAAGACCAATGATTTATCTGCCTGCAATCTGGACGAGTGAATTTGAACCCATTAATTAATTAATAGGCGCCTCTAGATATTTTGGGAACCTTTGTGTGTGCCCTAATACTCTGCTAGTGCATGGCGAGATTTCTCAGAGAATGTCATTGTAGGTATCTTCTATGAGATATACTTGCTTGCTGTCTATATTTAATAGGTGATAGGTTTGACATTTTATTTTGCAAATTTACCCGTGTCTATCGTTGGTGCTATACTCATCATTCCTCGATTTAAATAGTGGTTTCCCTGGGTTGGTGGTATCAAGTTTGACATGGATTATTAATCAGAAATATCTAGACGAAACTCATAACTGACAACAGCAAGCAACCAAGGAGTATACATAGAAATCTTCTGTCATTGCCATCAAGCTCACTGAAAATCAGAGTCTTGATTCTTTTGCTATCAAGCTATATTTTGTGATTCCTCCAAAATTTTCTATGTAGGGCACAGGCCTTTCTGCTAAGGAATGTGAGATATGTGACTTTTTTGTTTATATCCCACAGTATGGGGGTGGCACTGCTTCATTGAATGTTACTGTTGCAGCATCAATCGTACTTCATCATTTTGGAGGTACCAATATAAAATATAGTCTATTAGGAGACACACTATTCACAATCCTTTAAATAGTGTAGCTCCTTTCACAAAATTATTTGTTGGGCTTCATGCCCTTTTTTTTAATATATTCCTTCAATCTTTCTCAGACACTTTTCAACATGGTTTAGATATTAAAAAAAAATATTACAATCTTCAAGAAACTCGTGATTTAACCTTGTATTACTACATTTTTGTCAGCTTATTATCTCTCCCGTGCAATGTATGGGGAAAGATATCTGATTCTATTACTAAAATTGGAATACTGCAGTTCAGGGTTCATTTTAGTCTCAGCATCATGTGTGTGTGTGTGTGTGTCTACTGGACAAGAATATGCTATTTCTAAACATGATGATATTTATTTTCATGATTGCATATATCTATCCAAAAGTTTAAATCTTTCATGGTAAGTCACCGAATGTGTCCTATCTGTTGTTATCTAGCATTCATGTTGCTGTTTTTGACCTCTTCTTTGTAGCTTCCTAGCGTCATCATCTAAGCTTTTTTTTTTAAGGGTGACAATTATCTATGTTATTGGAGCATATGCATACAAGTGAACTAGGTTTGCCCTTTTTCAAACCTTTTGTCCTGTTCTTAAGTTTGAAAAAGCATTAGAATAGATCTATTATGTCTTGCAGGCTGTTTTTATGTCTGAAGAAAATCTTCATATCTATTCCACAGTTCCTCTGTGTGATTATTAAGTATACTGTGGACTTTGTTGATATTGAGGAGTGAAAGGAAAAAGGATTGTTCAACAGAAAAGTTGTGACGCATTGTCAAATTTCTCATACTTTTAACCTTAGAAATCTCTCCGAAGTCCAAAGAATGCTTAAAATCATTGGCTGCATGCTCACACACTTGGAGTAAGTTCATACTCACAGAAGCACAAAGCAGCATGGCACTTGTTTGGTCTTATCCCTTCCCTCTGGCATAATATCTTTGCCAGTGTCACTTTTTCACATATTTGCTTTTCACAATATGATTTTATCTTCTACTTTCTTTGATGCTTAAAGAAGTTGTATCTTACTGATTAACATCAATATGTTATGAGCATGTGCCTATTCTTGTCGACTTCTGGGAAACTTGACCAAATGTTTAACATCGATTAAAGGATAGATTCCTTACAAATAATGGTTTTAGTTGTGAGTCTGTGCTGTTTATGTTCCCTATGTGTACATGTTGGACGTTGTGTTTCCCATATTTCAGTCACCTTTGGAAAATTGTACTCTAAGTACTTGTACCGAAAATAATATTTGAAGTTTTCAGCTCTGAACATTTGTTTCTGATAAAGGTATCAAACTTTCACACATTGAACAGAGCAATCAAGTAAAATACTCCAACTACATTTCACTTTCATCGTGAGCCTAGTTCAATTCTTTATTTTTTTTTTATGGGTAATTAGTTCCCAATTGGTTTTGATCTATTGGTACAAATCTGTAATTTCTGATCTACGAATTTCATCAGTCTGGGCAGGTTTTGCTGAAAGATCTCGTGATGGAAACAAGTTTGTTGTTGCTGAGAAACCTATAAAACAGGTGCGACGAAACTACTGTGCTGAAACAGAAGATAGTATTGCTGAAGAGCGTAAGGCTAGAAGGAAAAATGCTGCTAACAGTTTTTTTGATGAGACTGAGAATGGGAGTTCATCTTCTAACCTCCTGGATGCATTATTTGTCATTGACTGATGGAAGATGCGATGCCTCGATTTATTGGGCACATTAGAATTTTGAGAATGTAGTTTGAGGGCTTTAATGCTTGAATTGCTGCAGAACTGAAAGCAGAGCAAGCCAACAGGTAGATAAAGATGTGCTTTATGTTATACTTAGCCTTCAAAAAGGAGCCATTTGCTGGGGAAGGTTTTTACCTTCATTTGGTGTATTTGCAAGCTTGCAGTTTACCGGTATGAGATTGTTGCAAGTCACAGCTACCATTAGTTAGAAGGACACACTTTGAAGTCAAAACCGGTTCTACTGGATTAACTACTCTTTTAATAGATGACACTGCTATTGATTCCACATTTAGTTGTTAAACTGATGCAATGATTTTATCCTTCCCTTTAAATTAGTGTAACTCTGTTATCTACTGATTATCTCTCACCTTCTTTACCTACATTATTGACTTCATCTTGTTCGGTGAAAGGACCCCAGAGACTTTAGCTTCCACAACTGTCACGGGCTGACTGTGGTGGGAATGGACAACTAAATTATTGCTCTTTATAATACATACAATGAGGCAATTTCAAGTTTCAACAATGTTTTGGGAATGGACAACTTCGCAATCATTGTCTTGTCTAAAATAGCTTCATCTCACAGTAAAGACTATTTAGAAAAAAAAAAAAAAAGAAAGAAAGAAAGAGCCACACAAGTGATCAACAAATTTCTCGTGCATTATTGAGGTTTCAGTTAGGCTCAAGTTACACAATTGGTAAAGAAGGATGGTATTGTTTTTAATAAAATTAGGTTTTATTAAGGTTGTTAACAATTGAGATTTAGTTTCTAATAAAACAAGGAAGGCAAAATAAAATAGTAGTTTTAGAAGCTGGAGTCACGTTTGACACTGTCAATGGTAGCAGTTGGCGTTGTTTTGTTGTGTGGGAAAAGAGGCTCAACAACATGACTCCATTGTCAATTTTCCTAGCCATGTCTAACTCCGTGGATTAGTTAGCACCTACCTTTGTCTCTATTATTTGCGTAAGTTGACTCGTTTCTTTTCTACAAGCTGCATCGCAAATCATGGTGATTAAAGAAACTTCGAACCTCACATGAAAGCAGAAGCCCCAACATATATTCTCCCCGGCAATAATAGCCTGTCAGATTCTGTGTTAGAAGATGTGGAGTGTGCTCAGAAGAAAACTCAGGTTCCTCTATTCAAGGATATGTTGGCTGCTATGGAAGCGACCAAGGTCTAAAGTTGTAATCAAAAGGTTCAGAAAGTTGAAGTTAAACTCCAAAGATCACTCTATAACACTGCGGCCTGGTACCTACAAAACTACAAGTAACTCTGATTCTGTAAAGCCTATTACGGTTGCTACTTTCAATGTTGCCATGTTCTCCCTTGCACCTGCAGTTTCAGAAGCTGATGAACTGAGGTCTTACTGTAATAACAAGAGTTCTTCCATGAAGGTTGACTATCCCAAGAGTATACTAAAGCAATCCCCATTGCATGCCTCTCTGAGTAAAGTTCAGGATCTCTCTGACTCGAAGATTCTCCCTCGATCTAGATTGAAGGTTTCCATTAATCTTCCTGATAATGAGATTTCGTTAGCCAACAGCAGGCTGCTTACTTCCATGGATTATAATGATATTGAAGAGGGTACATCAAGAAAGAGGAGCCAAGTCCCAGCAAGGTCCCCAGTATGCTTTTCTCCCATTATGAATTACTACTGTGGAAGCAGCGACAGATTTATGAGCAGCAGAAGCATCCTGGAAGTTTTGAAGGAGATAGATGCCGATGTGTTGGCACTGCAGGATGTGAAAGCAGAGGAAGAAAAGGGCATGAGGCCTCTATCAGATTTGGCAGCTGCCTTGGGGATGAAATTCGTGTTTGCTGAGAGTTGGGCTCCGGAATATGGAAATGCCATTTTGTCAAAATGGCCAATTAAGAGGTGGAGAGTTCAGAAAATTGCTGATGATGATGATTTCAGGTGCTTCCCCACCTCCCCAAAATCTAAAATGCGTATGTTTTGTACATAGATATTCAAGATATCTGGTTTTATGTAAGATATCAAGAGGCATAAGATGGTTTTATTGATCCATAAACCATCAATCATAAGCTTAAATTTTGTGTGATTAGAATGCAATTACACCCATTTGTGTCATGCAGGAACGTTTTGAAGGCCACCATTGATGTGCCTTGGGCAGGAGAAATTAATTTCCACTGTACTCAGCTTGATCATTTGGATGAGAATTGGAGAATGAAACAAGTCAATGCAATAATCAGCTCCAATGACCCTCCTCACATCTTGGCAGGAGGTCTCAATTCTCTGGATGGAGCAGATTACTCAGCAGAAAGATGGACAGACATTGTTAAGGTATTCTTCTCTCACACAACTACTCAACACTACATTCAATGTTTCTCCCACCCAAAAGTCATACATGCTTTCAGTTCTTGTGCTTGGCCCATTTTAATATAGGCCCATTATTAAAAGTCAGGTAATAATTTGAGCCCATGAATAAGAGATCTAAACTTCACCCTACGTTTATTTGCATATAAATATGATTTTCCAATGGGACTTCTCTGAGAATATGCGATTGTTGCAGTATTATGAGAAACTGGGAAAGCCCGGACCAAGGACAGAAGTAATGAACTACATGAAATCAAAAGACTACGTTGATGCAAAGGATTATGCTGGAGAATGCGAGCCCATAGTGATCATGACCAAAGGCCAAAGTAACTATAAATTCTTCTCCTAAGTTACTTGTCTATTTGCTGATTTTAGTATACATGGTTGTTTTGTTTCAATTCAGTTCAGACATTAATGGTGATTCTAAAATCAGATGTACAGGGGACATGCAAGTATGGGACTCGAGTGGACTACATTCTGAGCTCACCGAACTCGCCCTACAAATTTGTTCCAGGGTCATACTCAGTCGTGTCTTCTAAAGGCACTTCTGATCACCACATAGTGAAGGTAGACGTAATGAAAGTAAATAGTGCGGAAGCTGCCCATAAAAATGTGATTAGAAGATGCAGGAAACTGAAACAGAAAGTCAAGAGAATGGCTCCGCCTTGTTCTGCATCAAGTGTATGGGAACTAACCCCACCTCCCAAGTTCTTGTGCCATAGAAAAAAAATTTGATATTATAGAATATAATCTGATGCATTTAATTCATAGAAAATTTTCGGTCAAGTGATGTTCCTCTTAACCGGCGCATGTTTTTACTTCCGAATAGTGAATGGCGACTTAAGCTTGTCGTTTCTGTACAAGGATGCTGTTCATTAGGGTAAGAAAGTTGCTTGGTAGAACTTGAAAATTATATGATAGTGATCAAGTGTGGTTAGACTGTGGCGAACATCATAAAGCTTTGAACTTGATAGTGAACCAGTCCAGTCCAGGCAGTTGTTATCAGCTTATGGTTGTGCCTGTGTCTGCTGAACCATATTCTGAGTTAAATCAAATAATGGAAAACGAAGTGGAGAAAGGAGAGGGGGTCCTTTTGTCAGGGACTTGTCTTGTGCATAAAGCATAGAGCGGTTGAAATGTAGGTAATAAAGAATGGATCACTTGAATTCAAGTGAAAGCTACGTAAGTACATAGTGAAGCACAAATGAACACTATAAACTCAGGATACCTCAGGATATCAAGATACCAGATGATACATGTAATGAACTTCTGTAAAATTACTCCATAAACACAGAAAGAGAATAGAACTGGTTGTATAACACTGAGATCTATAAGTCTAAATTATAAAGTGCATGACATCTTAAGGATAAAAATACATTCAGAAATGAAGATTTAAAAGAAAATAATAAAACATCAGGAGGAGGAGAAGCAGAATTACGGAAGGAAGGAAGGAAAGAAGAGAATCACAGGAGGAGAGATACTCAGAAGGAAGGCATCACTCAAATTCATTCACACCCCTTTCTTTAGTAACCTCTCTTAATATAACTTCCATGCCTCTCACTTTCACGTGCATTCGTAACAATCTCATGATAACCATGCTTCCTTCTCCCTTCCAATACATGTGATATCCCAAACTAATCATCCCCTCATGCTTCATTACAATAAAGTATAAAAAAAAAAAAGTGAAGCACAAATGAAGTCCCACACCGAACACGAGTACGTGATGCTCAGGGATAAACACTATAAAAGTCCAGCTGCATTCTGGAATCAAATCGATGAACAATGTAATTCACTTAGTATTAGATATTGGATACCCTGTGATGTGAAATCTTATCATTTTTAATTGACTTCCAAAAGGAATAGACATACTGAACAAAAACCATAAATAATAGAGTAGATCGAACCGAGAATGTTATAAACTTATTGCTACGTGTTACACCATATATAAATCTAGTGGTGAGTGATCCCACTACTACAATGGGCTTCTGGGATGTTTGTTTTTGGGCAAAAATTAATACTTACAGTTCCTTTTTGGGTTTCACCGTGAAAACTGAAGCAAGCTTCAGGTGGGGTGTTGGCCGAAGTTGGATTTCGCGAACGGTGAACGAACTTGAGGTGGTGAACTCGCGCCGTCAACAGCCAATCGAAGTAAATGTTGATAGAGAGGACGCTGAAGCACGTTTCTCAAGAAAACGTGCCCGAAAGTATGTTCGAGAACGCTTTCATTGAAAACGTTCCCGAATGGGCGTTCCTAAAGCCCACACCTATAGTAGTGTCCACTTCATATCCATAGTATCTTGACATAATTTATGTATCGTTCACAAAATCGATATCAATATAAATTATAAAATGTATAGTATGATTTAATATTCAAAAATCATATATGACCTCCAAAGAGATAATATACTAAAAAGATAATTTCAAGTATGTTTAGGAAACAAAGCAAGGTTACTAGGTCAGATGCTGAGAGTCCCGGTAACTTGGGAAGGCGCCATCGTATACACCCATGTTTCTTTTAATAATACAAAACCAATTAATTAAAGTTATGTTCTAGGTTTCCAACCTAATTAATTACACATAAATTCTAGCTTTTATAAATATATGACTAAAGTAGACGAGATTCTTGTGGTTTGTATAAAACCCAAAACAAATTGTTTGTAAGAAGAATCACTAATAATCATAACTGATGAATAATGTGTTTTTCTATAATTTTTAATATCTATATATATATATATTAATATATTGATTTATTACACGTTATATTTTGGCAGACATCTCAAGCCTACACAGTTTTGTGTGCTTGGCTTCTTTGCAGACTAATTTTTATAGATCATATGCAGATTAGCCTTTTTCATATGTGTAGACAGAAAATTAAAGCATAAAAAAAAAGTAACTATGTATTGATATTAAATATTTTTAATCATATTTATTTGCAATAAAATATAATCAATCTAGAAACGTGAATTTCGTTACTTTCAGAAAACAAACTCAAAAGCTTTGAGACACTAACGTACCAAGGGATCAAATTTTAATTTAATATTTTACACACTCAACATAGTCATAACACGGAAGCTCTAATTATTCAGTCGATATATGCATATAGACCATAATAAAATTTATTCCTTTTAATAAATCATGAGAGTTTATTAATTCAACATATGTAACTTGAATCATGAACAGCTGGAGTTGTCCATAGTCCGATCTTGACTGAGTTATATATACATATATTTGGTATAAACAACATTAGATCATGTCATGCACTGCAACTAATAACAGAATTAAGTCGTTGATGTTGACGGTTAATTAATTTCAACTAATTATTAATTCATATCGTTTTTGGAGGTCTGATCAGTGCTTACAGGGTACCCAATTCCATGGCGGTTCCACGGGAAGATCACAAACAACGCACCGGAAATCAACCCCACAATTGGCGGCAACACCGTCAACAGAATCTCATCGTACACCTCCATCTCCGGATACAAACACTTCACCGTATTTTTGTCCAAGAACCCTAATACTCCAAACACGGCCACCGACAACATCGCATGCACAAAGTCCTCCACCCGCAGCCTATACGCCAGCAAGTCCACCGCCTCGGAGTAAGGGGCCGGCCACAGACCTCTCATAGTGGCCACCCCGTAGTGCCTTCTGCCGTCGGAGCCGGCGTAGCTGTCGGTGAAGGTGGCGAAGCAGCAGTTGAAGGCGCAGACAATGAGAAGTGCGCCGGAGAGGAACTTGTTGAGGGGCTTACAGTCGCCGGAGTTGGTGAAGAGGGGGTTGAGGAATTGGAAGAAGAAGACTGTGCCGGTTGGGAGGAGCTTGATGAGGCTGCCGAGTCCTGAGAATGCGTTTTGCGTGATGCTTTTGTGCTTCTTCTCACGGTTTCTATTGCTACTTCCTAATAAGCTGATGGACTCCTCCATTATCGTTCACAGCAATTAGCAGGAAGGCAGGTACGTAGAGAGGTATGTGTTGAGGTTTGTGATTAATGGTGATGGTTGTTAATTACATTCTTATTCGCTTATTTATATACATAATTAAGCGTTGAATATTAATATTCAGTTATTCGTTCAATTGCTTGTGCGCATTTTAATTTCATTTAAAAAATGCATAGAGTTGCCTTTAAGTTTGAGCCACCTGTAAATGGTTGTAAGGATTTTTTTAAATTTGTTGTTACATCTGTCATCTGTCTTTATACTTTAATTTTATGTAATTTAGGTAATAATTATTATCTCTCTAACATTTCCACAGTTGACAAGATAATTAATATTGAAGACGAATATAGGCTTGTCATATCATTTATCAAAATGTCTCAACGATAACAGATGAATTAATATGCATAAAAATATATGAACATGGTGCATCTACTAAAATATAAGTTCGTAAACTTTATTAACTTCCGATTTAAAAAATGAGAGTTCTTCCTATCCACATTTTCACAGTTGCACTTTTGTACGCAATTAACGTGTATTGTTGGCAAAAAAGTTGTATATTAATGTTTAATGAGACTCAGTCCAGGAACAAGGAAAATTAAGGACTTGATATAGAGGAAGTGGATGAGGGAAGTTAAACTCCCCAGGAATCAGACTAATTGACGTTGCTTAGTTAAAAAAAAAATTTAGAAATTCTTGAGAAGTTAAGCTTAATTCACAAAGTAGAACTTTTCAAGCAAAATCCAAGGAAGTTCTACTTCCCGACCATTTTATGATATTTTTCTTAAAAAATCATTAATTCTATAATTAATTTTTTGAATAGATAGGGTATTTATGTCTTTAAAATTAAAATATCATATATTTATTTAAAAAATTATTTAAAATTCTCAGAAAATAGAAAATAAAACTAGATTATATATTAACTTCCCAAGAAATACTCCCTCCGAATTATACCAAAATCTCTCTACTGCAAATTGTTGTGTTGGAATTTGCTGAAAAAAATTCCTTTGTTGGTATATTGCTTTAAAAAAAGAAATTTTGTGTTGATCTTAGCTTATTAGAAAAAAGAAAATATTTTGAATTGACTAGTCTAAAGAAAATGTTACAATGAATGATCTTAAATAGAGAAGTAAAATATTAATTTTCACTATAATTCCTAACTCGATTAGATAAAAATAAGTTTTACCTAATAGAATTCTACCTAAATTAAATTAAATCAAAACCTATGATTGGTCCATTTGAATACAAATAAGAAATCACAAATTATTTATCCTAATCTAATTAAATCAAATAAATTAAAAAAGAATAAGATAAATAAAATCATTCAAATTAAATCTAAAAAAAATAAAAATATAACATAATTTATCCTAAACTGATCTGCTAATTGGGTCTATCAGCATATTGGACCTGGATCAATATAATCATTCTCCTCTAGCCCAAATGCAAGGATGCCTCTTGTTCAAACATCTTGGGCCCATCATCTTGCAAATATCTAATCAAGCCTTGTAAAAAAATTTTCATAGCTCTGCTCCTATCTCTTGTTAATAGGTCTCCTATTACTTGAAATGAATCTTTTAGGATAGTGCTCTTCCACCCTTAAATCCACCCATGGACTCTATCCTTCCTTTCCTCCTCGAATCAACAACATCATATAAGGATAGATATGAAACATTGAAGATATCACTCACGTGACTGCCATAGGAGCTTGGCAAGTAAGCATTATCATTGATTGTCTCGAGCACTTGAAAACATCCATCTCCCACGTGACTACAACTTTGGTCTCCTTTGCTCTGAAAACCTTTATTTTCTCAAGTGCACCCAAACCTAATCACCGAGTTCAAATGCAACTTTTATGTGGCCCTTGTTGGCTTGCCTTGCATACTATTCATTTTTCCTTTTAATATTGGCTCAAAATCTTGCATGCAACTCCTGCACCAACTCAGCCATTTTCTTGCCATCAAGGTTAGTTTTCTCATTACATGGCAAAGGTAAGATATCAAGAGGCGTCATAGGATTAAACCCATAAATAATTTCAAAAGAAGAATAGGATGTAGTTAAATACACAGCTTTATTATATGCAAATTCTATATAAGACAAACAATTCTCCCAATTTTTCATATTTTTTTGAATAATTGCACGCAATAAAGTAATAAGTGTTCTATTTACCACCTCAATTTGTCATCAGTTTGTGGATATGTAATGGTAGAAAACAATAATTTAGTCCCTAGTTTATTCTACAATATTCACCAAAAATGACTTAGGAACTTAACATCTCTGTCACTCACAATAGTCCTAGAAATCCCATGCAATCTAACAACTTTTATGAAAAATAAATGAGCAATGTGAACAATATCATTAATTTTAGAACAAGTAATAAAGTGTGTCATCTTGCTAAAGTTATCAACAACCACAAAAACATTATCTTTACTACTTTGAGAATGTGGCAATCTTAACACAAAATTCATAGAAATATCAGTCCAAAAATGTTAAGGAACATGTAGAAGGGTATACAAACTATGAGCATTAACTTTAGATTTAGCATGTTTGCAAAATGCCCCATTAATCCACCACCATGAGTTTCTTTAACAAGCAATTTACAAAAAAAAAAATAGACCATTTGAATCTGTGGCAAAGTTTATCTTTCTTGAAAAGAAATCCATTTGAATCTGTAAAAATCTTGAAATTCATGTTTTTTACATGATTTCCAAGTTTCTAAAAAAAACTGGATCATTATCATATAATCTCTTAATCAACTCAAAACCTATAGCACTTTAGTATGTAAAGAAGTAAAAAGAGAATACCTGGGTGATAATGCATCGACCACAATGTTTTCTTTACCTTGCTTATGCTTAAGAATATATGGAAAAGTATCAATGAACCTCATCCATCAAGCATGCTTATTATTCAACTTACTTTATGATTTTAAGTATTTTAAACTCTCATGATCAGAATGTATGATGAACTCTTTTAGCCAAAGAAAATGTTGTCATATTTCTAAAGCCCTTTTTAATACATAAAGTTCTTTTTCATATGTAGCGTAATTTAAAGTAAACCCACTAAGTTTATCACTAAAGTAAGCTATGGGACGCTTATCTTGCCTCAAAATAGCCCAAATTCCTACCCTAGATACATCACACTCAATTTCAAAGACTTTACTAAAATCATGAGGTATTAAGAGTGGTGCATTAGCAAGTTTGTATTTCAAAGTGTTAAATACTCTCTCATGAACTACACCCCATTTAAAAGTCACATTCATTTTTACCAAGTCATTTAAAGGTGCTATTATAAAAGAAAAATCCTTAACAAACCTTCTATAAAAGCTAGCCAAACTATGGAAGCTTTGGACTTCATTTGCATTCTTTGGAATTGGCCAATCTTTGATTGTTTTTGCCTTCTCTTCATCTACTCAGATTTCTTGTTCTTTTACAACAAAGTCAAGAAAAACCATAAAATCCAAGCAAAAAGAACATTTCTCCATAATTGCAAAAATGCTATTTTTCCTCAAGACAATGAAAATTTCATGCAAATACAAAACATACTCATCTAGACTTTTACTATATACTAAAATATATGTCATCAAAGTAAACCATTACAAACTTTCCTATGAAAGAATGAATGACATGGTTAATGATACACATAAATATGCTAGGTGCATTAATTAATCCAAAAGACATAATTAACCACTTATAAAGTCCAAATTTTGTTTTAAAAGTTGTTTTCCACTCATCACATTCTTTCATTCTAATTTGATGATATTTATTCCTAAAATCAATTTAAGAGAATAATGATGCACCATGTAACTCATCTATCATAGGAATAGGATAATGATATTTTATCATTATTTTGACTCTACAATCGACACACATTCTTCACTTTCCATCCTTCTTGGGTACTAATATCACCGGTACCATACATGAGCTCAGACTTTCCTTTACAAATCCTTTTCGCATAAACTCTTCAACTTGGTGTTGAATTTCTTTCATTTCCTCTGGATTTGCACGGTATGCTAGAAGATTGGAAATGGAAGCTTAGGGTATAAAATCATTGCAATGTTCTATGCCTCTTATGGGAGGTAAACCATCGGATATTTCTTCCAAAAAGAGATCATCAAATTCTTGCAAAAGAATAAGAATATTAGAATGCAAGAAAGAATCAAATTGGTTAGTGGATAAGTATATGTCCTTGTACATAAGCACAAAGACCTCTTGCCTCACCATTAATACTCTTTCTATTTCTCTTTTTTTTATCAACAAACTCATTTTATTATTTCCCTCATTTTCTTTCTCACTTTCTTCTCTTTTTTTCCTCTCTTTCTCACTTTTTCCTCTCTTTTCAATGTTTTGGCTTCAAAGAGCATAACCAACTTTTTGGTACTTTTACCCAAATCTAGATTTTGGAGTGAATTTATTGCAACCCCAAATACACTCTTAATTGACTAATTCTTATTTATATAATGAGAATTTTTTCTTTGTTTAGCAATAATAATAATAATTATTATTCAACAATAACTTTTGTTTTTTTATTGTTAATTTTTGTTTAGAAACACTGTTTTTTTCTTTGCCAAGAAGAAAGACTATATTTACTTTGTTTAATTTTATTTTTTATTTTAGAAAATTATAAATATTTTAATTTTTTTTTTGTGCATACGGGGCAAAAGCCCATAACAGAAAAAAACCTGAAACAAAACGCAAGGTTCCAAGACCTGCAGCATCTCTATACAAGCAATCCTCTAAGAAATGAGGAGGATCTTCAAAAACCACGAGTTCAAAATCTTGCTCAAAACTGACATCTGCCAACTTGTCAGCAGAGTTATTCCCTTCCCTGTAGATATGCCTTATTTTAATCTCCCAAGAGTCATCAATTAGCTGATGAATGCGAGAGATGAACTTATTTTGCTGGACCCGTGTGATATTGCTAATGATACAATTTATTTCTCATTCTATATTACTAATAAAATATTAATTATTTATTTATTTTTTATTTTATATTAAAAATAAATAATAAGTGAAATACATGTCACCTTTTAGTATTTAAACCAAAGATATTTTGATATTTTGCCTAATTCAACTTTTAAAGAATTTGACAAGAATTTCATGTCTATTGGATTTTATTAATCTTTACTTCCATTTTTTCCGTTACTTCTAGGCATCCTGAAAATAGAATAAAAAAAAAGGCAAAAAAAAATTTATGTGCGTATGTTCTTTTTAAATTACTTGATTATTTTTTAATTAAAATACTAGTTGAACATCAATATATATAGGATCAATGTTGATTAATTAGTTTTTTTTTGTTGCCAGGTTGATTATAATTAGTTCATATCTAAAATATTTGTATTGAGTGTTATCATATTCAAAAACTGACAACATCATTATTCAATAGATATCTAGGATCAGTGTTGCTGACTTTTGTCATTTTAAAAAAAATGACTGCAAAAAATGACAGCGGGGATCCATTTCGTATCGTCTAATATGTAGATGGTAGGGGTGAACATGGGCCGGGCCGGGCCGGGCCGGGTTTGATCCCTGCCCGATGCCCGGCCCGATGTTCTTCGGGCCAATATTGGGCCAGTATCGGGGCAAGTACCGGGCTGGCCCGATATTATATATATATTTTTTTAAAAAATTAAAAAATAAAAAAAATTATTTAATAATAAAAAAATATACTTATTTATACTTAAAAATAGATTTTATTAAAACATAATCTAGCCAAAAAATAATTTTTTTCAAAATTTATGAATATTTAACCATTATACATTATTTTTACATAAATATTAAGGTAAAAAACTAATTCAAAATTTAAAAAATATTTGAAACATTAAAATCTTAAAATGTTTTTATAATATTTACATAGTAAATGTATTATATTAGATATATGAAGAATAAAAATCCTACAAAATTAATTAAAATATATAAAATAATTGAAAGAAATTAAAAAAAATTATATATATATATATATAGTTCGGGCCGGGCCGGGGTTAGGGTGTCTGACCCTAACCCCGGCCCGGCCCGATTGACCCGAAAGTGGTCAGGCCGGATCGGGCCATTCGAGCTCGGGCCAACATGTTCACCCCTAGTAGATGGAATGGGTGCACGGGCACCCTTTGAATGAAAATTAAGGGGAAAAAAAAAGTTAGTTTCCTAAGGTGCTCCCTTCATCCCATATTTATTATTGTCTAATGTTGTGTCATATAGGTTAAGGAAGTTCTAAATAATGTAAAATAATACAATGACTAAAATATTCCCACTTAAAGAGCCTTGAAATTTGATTTTTTTAATTAAGTAAATTATAAAAATAAAGTAAATAGTAGATAAGAAAAAAAAAGAAATGAAATTAATAATGTGGGTCTAGGTATAATTGGAAAAAAGAAATTAACCATGCATTAGATTTGTAAAATAATAATAATAATTTTGAAACAAAATAAAAAACATAAAATAACAATAGATAAGGAAGAGAGAATATTACATCTGAGGTCTAACTAGTAAATGGAATTTAATTATATGAGGCATTATCTTCAATTGGATATATATATGTGCGCGCGCGCCCAGTACGGACAGATGAAATGATCAAGATTTGAGCCATGGCAAGGCCCCTCATGCAATTAATTAGCATGTCTTCCCTTCTCATCAAAACAAGCAGGATTAACTAATTTAATCAGATGTTATGACTTTTAGTCTTACAAATGTAGCCACTTAAATATTTAGTGGTAGAGCTTATCACTCAAAAGGATTCCATCAAACTTGATTTAAATTAATATGAATTCTAATAAATTTTCTAATTAAAATATAGTACATGTTTGGGAAAATTTTTACAGAAGTGATTTTGAAAAAAATAGATTTTGCAGAAGTAATTTTAGTTAGAATAACTGTTGTGAAAATTAATTTATGTTTGGATGTTTTTAACTCAAAAGTGATTTTGTAAAACTAAACATGTTTGGATTATCTCATTGATAAACACTTTTGAATATGTAATGATTTTATGTGTAAAAAATTGATTCATAATTTTTACTTAAAATTATAAATTACAAATAATATGAAAGAAAGCCTATAAAACACTTTTAATTTTTAAACTAAATAAACTGATATTGTTATAATTCCAAAAGTCCTTTCTATTGTGCTTCTTAAACTTGAATGGAAATAATTGAATGCTTTATTTGGGTTAGTAAATCCATGAGTACACTTAAATTCTGTCAGGTGATAGCGCTCACATTTATATGGATCAAGATATCCTGTTGGTGTTGGGTAACCAACATTTACCAAATAATATTTACCTAATAACCAACGAAAATTTTGTGAATCGTTTATGATTTCAACTAAAAAAAAAAGGCCGTTAATGTATTGGTTACTTGTATTTAATTTTGGCGTGTCAGGCTTCCAACGGATAGAAAAGCTATTCTCAACACTGGAAGAGCTTCTCTCCTCAACTTATGCCCAGAATCTAATTTGTGCTATAATCACTTTTTTCTGAAGCTCTAGTTGCAACATCCAAACATAATGAAACAATTGAAGAATCACTTTTTGGGCTCAAAATCCAAAGATGCCCATAGGAGATTCAGAATATTAAGTGCAAAAAAAAAAGCAAGAATTGGGAAAAAACTGTGAAATACACCCACATAAGAGAAAGGTGGAGGTAAGGAATAAAAAAAGAAAGAAAAAGAATTCCCTTATAATTGTCAAGTCATGTACTAAAAAATAAAATGAGAAAAAAAATTGTCTAAAGATCACCTCTTTTTATACTCAACCTTTCTTTATATTTTATTCACAGAATTAATTAACTGCACTGTGTACACTACAGTCAAAAACGCAGATTGGTGTTTGTGAAACCAAAAAGAAAAAGGGTAAAAGATATAGAATGGTAATATTTTGCCTTATTTAACAATTCAATAATCAATTAAATTCAGGGTACTATTCTTACTGGGAAATATCCAAGAATCTTTGTAAGTTTAATGTAGAGATAATCCCAAAAAGCATATGAAGAAGAACAAGTAGGTGACTCATCTATCCTTATGTCCTTACATACAATCTATGGAAGTGAATATAATATTATAACGGAATTCAAAGCTATGGTTGATTTGAATTTGTTCAAAACTGAACCAAACCAAATTAAGGTTGGATTTCAAAAATTGGAATGATTTTAATTTTTGTAGGAAATCAGTTTGATTTGGATTTTTATTGGTTTGGATCATGTTTAAATTTCTTTATTTTTTTATAATTATCAATATTTTTCCTTTTCTTTTCTCTTTTCTTTTTTTTTCTTTTAAAAATATTTTTACAAGGGGGTAAAAGGAAATTTTTATAATTTCAAGTTTTCAACAAATATATTTGCAAAATATAAGTTATAAAAAATATAAGATAATAATAATAACATTTAAAAATTTTACAAATTTATTTTTTAAAGAATCAGAATTAATTATCAAAATTTTCAAACTTATAATTTCATTTTTTAGAATTTAGATGTTAAAAGAGTACTATATGGTTTGTAATTATAATTTTAAAAAAATAAATATTTTTTATAATATTAATAATAATTGTAGAAAATATAAATAATAAGAGAAATTGAGTTGGGCTCATCACTTATAGTCTCTTGTTATATATTATAGGTTACTATAACTAATAAAAAGACTTAATCTTAATGAGTTTTAATGGGTATTATGAATAAAAATATATTAACAAAATATAATAAGTATCGTTCGGTTTGATTTAAATCACAATACTCTAAAATAGAATCAAAACTAAAATTAGCTTCAGAACTGCAAAAGCCGAAGCAAACGAAATTTCAATTTGATTTTGACCAATTTTTGTCAGATTTGTTCAATTTAGTTTGGTTTAATAAGTTTGATTCGGTCTTCAACGCCATTATGTTGTATCAAGCGAACTCTCAAATTTTCTAATAGAGACGGCTGATAAAACAATGAGGAAATAATTTGGGCTTTTATAATTTTTGTCCCAAGGCGCATGCAGATATTAATTTGTCCCAAGCCATTTTCTGAGTTTTTTTTTATCCTTTTTTTACTTGACTTTTTTTCTCTTGCAAACGGATTAGCAATTAGTGGGGGAGGTAGGGTGTCCAGTCGGACTTTAAATATTATTCAATTAAATTAAAGTTAACTGATTAAGCTTCCCAGCTGCCTGGTTCGTTATTCATGAATTCAGGTGATCTCATATTTTTTACTACGCAGGGGAATAACAGCTCTAGCTGGCTGTATAAGCGTAAGAGAAGAACCCACAGCGCGTGCAGATATTAATTTTCCACATTTTCTCTAACTTAAAATTCATTTATAATCTTTTCATATAAACTCAACCAAAATTAAATCTTCTTGAACCAGTGTTAAAAGCAATTCGAATCTTATATGGTATATATATTATTTGTATAGTTTTTTCTCGCTTTAATTTGATTTTTTCCTAATATATTTATGTGTGTATAAATAAATTGTATAGAAACATGTTTGATGCGACTATAAGCAACCTATACATATCCAATTCATTTTTATTGTTAGTAAACATATATGCATCCACATGAAATACCACTATAGTAAAGAGGATTGAACTAACCACTTTATTTGTTTTGAAGGTTATTATTAATATCTCCATGTTTACATTTGCAACTAAAAACTTACAGTGATTTTATAAGACGGGGAAAAAACTTGCGGTTTCTGTTAAATTACAAATTAATAATTGAGATTAATATACAAACATGCATAAATAATTTATGTGAAAATCAAATATATAGATATATATATATTACACATTTAAGGTACTTGTGTGTCCAATTTTCTCTCCCTATATATAGACACCGATTTGCTTAACATGTCATTTGCAAATAATATTAAAATCTCACATTCAGATGTAAATTTAAGGTTCAATGTCACTCTCTCTCATTTGTACAGAGAATCTGCCATGCTATGTGGAGAAGTCAAAGTCTATACGGACACTTAGCCTTAACACATATATGGGATCAACAATTAAATGCCATAACGCGAGAACCGTATATATCCATCAACTGGGAAAAACAACATTTGATAAATTAACAACCACACATAAACTTGATTTTGATAAACAATTAATGAACGTTACGTTATAATTTATAGAATTATGCGCGCCAATATACACTTCTAAATGCCATGCACACGAGTTCAATCTGGACTGTTAATAACTATATATACCAAGAGTGTAGGATAAATACCTAATAGATCCATATATATTTCCTACCTAATTTCTTTTTCAGGCAAATATGTTCCCTAATATTATTCCTACATTATACTTCAGCCCGCTTGGTGTTCTTGGTGCTCTCTTTCTCTTCCTTCGTATTATTATTGTTATTCTCATCACCGGATGAAAAAGGGTACCCAATTCCATGGCGAGTATTAGGGAACAGCATGAAAACTGCACCGGACGCCACCCCTATCACCGGCGGCAGCACCTGAATCAGAATCTTCTCCGTCGACTCGAACCCCGGGTAGAAGCAACGCACGGTGTTGGCGTCCAGAAGAGCCAGCACAGCGAAAACCAACAACCCCAACAAAGCATGCGCGAAATCTCCCACCCTCAGCTTGTACTTTGACATGTCGACCTTGTCGGAGGCGGGCGCCGGCCACAGCCCCGTCCTTGTGACGATGGCGTAGTGCCTTTTTTTGTCAGTGCCGGTGTAGCTGTCGGTGAAGCAGGCGAAGCAGCAGTTGAAGGCGCAGATGACGAAGAGGGCGGCGGTGAGGACCTTGTTGGTGGTGGTGCAGTGGCCAGTGTCGGTGACGACGGGGTTGAGGAATTGGAAGAGGAAGACAGTGCCGGTGGGAAGGAGCTTGATGAGGTTCCCGATTCCGGAGAATGTCTTGCCTGTAATGCTTTGAGAGTTTGAGGAGGAAGCCATGTTTTTTGGAGCTAGCTAGGTTGTTGTGGGGGTTCATGTTTGGGGTTTGGATCTGGTTTTATAGAGGAAAAAGGAGATGATATGGAGATGGGGTCTTCCACGAAAGATGGTGATGGTGGGTTTTGTGATGTGTAGTCGTGGCGGCCTTGTGTCTTTTTTTTCTGATATATTTATATATAACGGTCTTTAATTTCATTCTGAATATTCGAGCTCTGATTTTATTTTAATATTCATCGACGAAGATTATGAATACGATTCCATCTATATATATATTCAACAAATTCCCACGTTCATGACTTGGTCTAAGCAAAATCTTTGTTCATGACTTGGCCTAATCAAAATCAAACATCATATATAGATTGTTAGGTGTTATTATATAGTTATTACTATTAGTCAATTCCACTATTTTTCTTTATATAATATATACGGCATTTTGTTATAATTTGCGTTTTTCAATGTTCAAGTATAGTTTGTCATTTGTGACAAACTCTTTGTACTTAAATACTCAATCTTATGAATAGGAATTTCGGTGACGCATAAATTAATATTTTAGGATTATGGTAATTATTTATATATATAATTAAATTATGATAAATGAGTAGCATAAAAGTATGCTTCTATATATATATATATATATATATATATGAGGCGTGTAGCGTGTTGGATTGCCGAGAGTTGATGATGTTATATTAACTCCCATGCATGCAGCTAATGCTGTTCGATCGGTTATACATCACTTATTTCTTTCTTAACTGCCTGCTCGATCGTCACTCATTTGTCTAATATTACTTAATACATGTGTGATAATTAAAACTTTATTTATTAATTTAGTTGAACAAATTATTCTGTCCCATCACTTCAAGTGCCATCATGTAGAATTATCCTCTTAATTATATATATATATATATATATAGTAGTATATGTATATTCACTTCAAAACCTAGCTAATAAAATGCTCTTTATCCTCCAAAAACAAAATTAAAAAAATCGGTTAACATTATATAACGTTAACCTTAGAATAATACACCAGCTAGCAGACATGCATTCTTTTCTTATTACACATGATAATTCCTAAATCCACTCAATTTGGGCTGCTTGAAAAGTCTAACATACATATAATAATACAGCATTGATCTGTCGTTTCTTATGATGATTATCTAAACCAAAACAAATCCTAATAAGCAATTTAGATTAAATTTCCAAGTAATGATTTGACTGACATCGATCGCCCTGCAAAATATACTCATGCATGCCCTAATTAATTTTAATATTTCTCAAAATAATTAATTAATATTGCTCAAGTTGAGAATATGTATTACAAATTAAATTAATTTCTATCATATACGGTGGTCTTTGAATAAGTGGCAAATTTATTTTTAGTGACTTTAGCATTATTAATCCCAATATCAAGCCTATATTTGAAGCAGTGTCAGTTCAACATGGTCACGGAACTCCATTATATATCCAAATTTACTGAAAATATACATAAGCGTGGTCAAGAACATTGTTTTTATGTTTTAGGATATTTTTACCAAAATTAATTAACTTAGTGTGCGCAAGTATTGACCAACTAAGAATAGACCCATATCCGCTAGTTAATTAGAAGACCTAACACAACTACCAGTCATATATATATAACCCAACCAAGACTTCAAATCAATGGAGAGGGAGAAGATGGGTGTTGCGGGAGAAGTTATAATTTAGGCAAGTGAAATATTGGCTTCCATCATTCATTTCATCAATGACACTACAAGTAACTTAATTATATTAATTAGCAAATTATGTATGCAATCTAGTGACGTTAATTATTACCCTCATAGTTTGGCTTATATATTACTTTCAAATAGGAATTATTTTTCCCTTTTTGAGATATATATATATATATATAAATAAATATGGCAAGACATCACTTCTATTATGTCTCCTTAATTAATTAATTAATTACTCTCAGCATCATTGGCTTGTTTTTCCATTAGATTAGAAAATTAAAGCGACTTATAATTGAAGTTCCAAAACAAGAATTCATTTCATTAATGATAACATTTAAGTATAACTGTAGATGACTCTCGTTGCGTTGCATATTGTTTGAAGAATCAAGACTCATAAATACATAGTTTAATTAGTTTATTATAAATTTTTTATATTACAACCAAAAGTTTACTATCCATTGTTTATTCAGCTTGTATATAGTGCAACTTAAAGAGGATTGAATCTTTCCCAACTGTATAACTATAATTAGATTCTTTATTAAATAATACTCCATTCAATCCATATTATATGACATTTTGTATGCTAAGGTTTTTGTCCAAAATATAATGCATTTGATATTTTTTTCTTGTTTTACCCTTATTTTTAATACTTTTAGATTTTTCATTTATAACCCTACAATTATAATATAATGGAGTATTTAATTAATAAGGGTAAAATAGGAAATATGGGTTCTTTTTGCATTGATTTTAGGTGAAAAAATGATTTTCTTAATATACGTGTAATTAATATAAAATATCTTATAATGTAAATCAGAGAGGATATATATATATATATATATATATGAATGTTATGGAAAACATTGTTCATGTGTAAGGAAAAACACGAGCTCGATCGAAAAACCAATTTTGAATATATGTGGTCCTTTTGGAAAAGTCAAAAACTGTAAACGAAATTCTGTGTTTTCTAATTTTTTTAACGTGATTGGTGACAGTTAATCGTACATTGCTCTCAAGGATTAATGTTAATTAATTCACCTGATGGACTTGGCCTATGGCCATTATAGCCCAACACTGCGATGAATGGTGAAACAGAGTTTATGGCAGACAATAACGTTGTCAGTCTGTCTTGGCCTATTGGGGTTAGAGTTACCAAATGAAACCAGGTCAGGTGAATATGAATTTGAAAATGGATCCTCACATTAGCCCTTCCAATAAGGAAATAGCTAGTTTCGGTTGGCAAAATGGATCTCACATTGGGCCTAAATCTTGTTATCCTGTAAACAAAAACTAAGATTTGTGGAAATTATATACTCCATCTTATCTCTAATATAAATATAAATAATATTTGAGGGATCTACCATATTCCAAAATAAAGGAATAAATAACAGTCAAATGATATATTTAATATTTTTTTTCAAAAATACCCTTCCTTACAATT
Source organism: Adenanthera pavonina (assembly GCA_026686845.1). Taxonomy (NCBI): domain Eukaryota; kingdom Viridiplantae; phylum Streptophyta; class Magnoliopsida; order Fabales; family Fabaceae; genus Adenanthera; species Adenanthera pavonina. Next base: position 7,441,360 of record JAIVEN010000026.1, on the reverse strand, counting down.
TATTATCATTAATTTCATAATAAAAGTTATTAGCAATAAATTAGGATATTTTTATAAATTATTTTATATTTCTGCCATATTTAATAATTTTAATTATTTTTCTTAGTTTGTATAATTTAATTATTTATTTCTCATATTAAAAAATGAAGAGAGTATCACATAAATTCTTTTTTTTTTTTTTTGCTATAGCAATACTACTTCATTAATATAACAGTATACAACAAATGCATCAACTATCCCACACCTTGTCCAAAACAAGTGGCATCAGCAGAGACTATAGCAGAAGAGGAGGAAGGTGGGTTTTGAGTTTATGACTTGTGAATCCAATACACAAGACACGTCTTCCTGCCATAATGCTTGGCAAACCGGTTGTCTCTAACAATATCATACAAAATTTATTAAAAAAAACAGTATTATTTATAAGTGCTGGAATTTGTATTCCAGACAATATACTAAAAAATGAATTTTGTTAACCTTCATTTATTGAACTTATAAATAATTAAAAAAAGTATATTGCTTTAAAGTTTATATAATACAATCATATTTTGCTGATCTTTAAGCTATTTATTAACTTTTTTAACTTACATATATAATTTCAAATTGTTAATTGTTTGAAAACTAGGGACTATAATCTTTGTTATGGACGATTTTAATCAAATCACGTAAGTTAAGATTGGAAGTTCAAATTACTTCCTCTAGTCTCAAATATAGGTTGTTTCGAGAAAAATTTACATGACTCAAAATATAAGTCATATTTGAATCATTAAATAAATTTTTTTCTTAAATACCCTTCATTAGATATATCAAATAAAAACAATGCAATTTACTATTGAAAATATATAGCACTTTTTTTGCAGAAAGGAAAGATATAGCACTTAATTAGAGGTAAATGTAGAAAATAAATTAAATTTGAGATAAATTCAATGAGTTTAACAATTTTTCTTAATATATTTGATGTGATTAAAAATGACTTATATTTAAGATCGAATAGAATAGTTAACAATCTTAATTTTTTAAGAAATTACAATATCTTTCTAAAATTATCCTTATTGAAAATAAATCAATTATCATAATAGTAAATTAGATAAGAATTTTTTTTTTATGCATAACAAATATTCTTCCATTCATTTTTATAAAATACAAAGAAGATGCTTTTTTTTTTTTCAAAATATAAGATACATATTTGGGGTGTATGGTGCTTTTTTTTTTTTTCAGTTTTACCATTAACATTAAATCCTTCATTTTCCCATGTTATGGCACATGATTAATAACATGATAAAATTTTCAATCTTTAAGTAGAGACATTTTAGAAAACTATTTTAAAATTTTATTAAACTTAATTCTTCCACTAGTATTTCTTGGTCTAAGTGATTTGGATATGTTAGAATATATGTGTATTTTGTGTATGTGTGTGTTAAAAGAAGTCCCACATTGCTTAAACAAAAGAGGGCCTTAGTGTATAAATATTAAGATGTGATGGTAGGCTAGTAAAAGGGTCTAAGAGAAAGAATGGATTTGCGAGCACAACAACAGGACAACAATGGGCCAATGTAGTTCAAAATCTCCGATTTCCCCCCTACGCACGAATTAAACACGGACAGGGCATTTTTGTTTAAATATTTTTTGAAAAATTTAAAATATTTTTAACTTGCCAGAAAACCTTAATTTTTAACACTTTCAGATTTGAAGCCTTCAGTTTCTGGAAACGTTGGGATTTAATGTCTGGAACATTGGAGCCTTCATTTACCATTATTTCATTGTTCCTTTATCATTCAGAATCTGGTTGCTATTTATGTCCAACATTTAGAAATGGATTCGGCTTAATCACTTCGTCTCCCAACGTTCAAAACTGATGGTTTAATTTCCATTAACAATTTTGATTGTTGCCTAATGTTCGAGTACCTTTTGGAGCCTATAAATACCAAACTCTATCAAAGGGTACGATGCATTGAGCTCACTAACAACATTCGGAGCTTCTCCTCTCTTCCTCTTTGCTCTCCTGAGCTTTTCATTGTCTTATTTATGCTATTCTGAAGTCTTGCTCCGACAAGAAGAATCCATTTAATCTTGGAGAGTTGCTGACTTGTGGCGAAATAACTCTTAAGGACAGTGTCCTTAGGCACGACTCGAATTAGTTTATACTAACATTTTGTTTATTGCAGCCAACAATCTTAAGGTTATTATGGAGTTACACCCTGTTAATCATGTTAATGTTACGGCTGCAAGTTCTGATGGTTCTAGAGGCTACATTCTCACTATTGTTCCTACCATACCAATGCCCAAACCGTTTCCGGACATATCCAAAATTGAGGCGTTTGACGGGAAGAATTTCAAAAGGTGGCAAGAGCGGATCTTCTCTATCTTGGACATGCATGGAGTTGCAGTGGCGTTGACTCAATCTCGATTTGCTCTTGATGCTGACCAAAACCAGAAAACTACTTGGGAATATGCCAATAAGGTCTGTAGACAAACAATTATTAGTACTTTATCTAATAATCTATTCGATATGTACTGTGTTTACAAGAAGGCAAACACAATTTGGGACTCACTAGTTACTAAGTATACAGTTGAGGATGCTGGAAAACAAAAGTTCATCGTTGGAAACTTCTACAAGTGGGAGATGACCGAGAACAAGGACATCAAGATGCAAATTAATGAGTACCATAAGCTACTGGAAGAGTTGTATGCTGAAAAAATCAACCTCCTTAATGAGTTCATTGCTGGGATACTGATCGAGAAGCTGCCAGAATCATGGAACAACTATAAACAATAACTGAAACACAAACAAAAGCAACTGTCTCTGTCAGACCTCATCACTCACATCATCATCTAGGATATTAACTAAAGGGAAATTCGAGCAGCAAAAGGAAAGAAGTTGGCTTCCAAAGCAAACCTGGTGGAGACAAAGCCTCGCAACAAAAGGTATGGTTCTACATCAAAGAATGATTCTAAGAACAAGCCTGATTACAAATCCAAAGACTCTAACTCCAAGTTCAAGAAGAAAGACAACTGTTTTGTCTGTGGAAAACCAGGCTATCATGCTGCTCAGTGCCGAAAGAGAGTTAAAGGTGATAATTCTCCCAAGCCAAGTGCAAATTTGGTTCAAGGAGATGACAGTGATAATGATGAGATCATTATTGCAATTGTTTCTCAAGCTCTCATTATTTCTGATGTGAAGAAATGGGTGGTAGACTCTGGGGCCACCAGACATATTTGTGCTAACAAAGAGATGTTCACCTCCTACAATCCTGCTAAGGAAGAAGAAGATTATGTTTACCTTGCTGATTCTCGAACTGCTAAAGTTCTTGGGAAAGGAAACATTAAACTTAAGTTCACATCTGGAAAGACCTTGTCTCTGAATGATGTTCTTCATGTGCCTGATGTTATAGCAAACTTAGTCCTTGTAGCTCTATTGGGAAAATTTGGGGTTAAAGTGTCATTCGAATCTGATAAGATTGTAATGACAAAGAACAATGTGTTTGTTGGGAAGGATTATTGTAATCAGGGACTGTTTGTTCTTAATGTTGAAATGAATGAGAATGCATCATCTTCTGCTTATTCGCATGTGTTTATGATTGATTCTTTTGATTTGTGGCATGCATGTTTAGGACATGTTAGTAAACAATATTTAAAGAAAATGCGCAAACTTGATTTAATTACTGTGAACAAAAATAGTTTTTTAAATAAATGTGAAATTTGTGCCGAAACTAAATTAACCAAAAAGTCTCATTTTTCTAGCTAAAGAGAAGCTAAGTTACTTTCTCTAATATACACTGATTTGAGTGATTTGAAACAAATTATAACAAGAGGTGGAAAAACATTTTTTGTAACGTTTATTGATGATTTTTTAAGATATACTAAAGTGTATTTGTTAAGAAATAAAAATGAAGCATTTGATAACATTCTTTTATACAAGGCAGAGGTTGAAAACCAATTAAATAGAAAAATAAAAAAGGTCAGGTCGGATAGAGGAGAAGAATTTGTTTTATTTAATGACTTTTGTGAAAAAAAGGAGATTATTCATGAAGTAACTTCTCCATATTTACCTGAATCCAATGGTGTTGCTAAAAGGAAAAATAAAACTTTAAAGGAGATGATGAATGCTTGACTAGTAAGTTCATTTGCACCAGATAACTTATGAGGTGAAGCTTTATTATCTACTTGTTTTTTACAAAATAGGATTTCTTATAGAAAATTAAACAAGAGACCGTATGAATTGTGGAAAGGTTTTATACCAAACTTGAATTATTTAAAAGTGTGGGGGTGTCTCTTACAAAGATTTTGTTACCTGAGCCTAAAAAGAGAAAGATTGATTCTAAAACCTCTAATTGCATGTTGATTGGTTATGTTGAACAAAGTGTTACTTATAGATTTTTGGTTTTGAAAAGTGATGTTTTTTATCACAACACTATTATTGAGATTAAAGATGCAGAATTTTTTGAAAATATTTTTCCTTCAAAAGTTCAGATACTTCTCAAATGGTTGAAAATCTACCTTCTTTTCATGACAGTGTCTCAAATGAAAATTTAGTTGAAAGTTTAAGGAGAAGTAAGAGACAAAGAAAAGAAACTTCTTTTGGAAATGATTTTTACATTTATTTAGTTCAAGAAGAACCCTCAAATTTTTATGAAGCTGTTTCTTCTCCTGATGCTAAGTTTTGGAAAGAGGCAAATGAAATTGAAATTGATTTTCTAAACCAAAACAAAACGTGAATTTTAGTAGACTTGCCTCTAGGGGTAAAACCTATTGGGTGTAAATGGATTTTCCAAAATAAGTATAATCGTGATAGACCTATTGATAAATATAAAGCAAGACTAGTAGTCAAAGGTTTTTCACAAAAACAAAATATTGATTACTTTGAAACCTTTTCTCCTGTTACAAGGATTTCTTCAATAAGAATTTTGATTGCTTTGACTTCAGCTTATAAGCTTTATATTCATCAAATGGATGTTAAAACAACTTTTCTAAATGGTGATTTATAAGAAGAGATTTATATGAAACAACCTAAAGGGTGTGTTATTCCTGGGCAAGAAAACAAAGTGTGCAAACTTGTGAAATCTTTGTATGGTTTGAAACAAGCACATAAACAATGGCATGAGAAACTTGATCAAGTACTGTTAAGTAATGGTTTTTCTACTATTGAAGTGGAAAGATGTGTTTACACAAAAATAATAAATAGTGATTGTGTAATTATCTGTTTGTATGTTGATGATATGCTTATCTTTGGTACTATCATGGATATAGTGGAAGAAACTAATAGTTTCTTAGCATCAAATTTTGATATGAAAGATATGGGTGAAGCAAATGTGATTTTAGGTGTTAAAATCATAAGGAGTGAAAATGGCATTTTATTATCTCAAGAATATTCTGTTGAAAAAATTCTTAGAAAATTTGGATACTTTGATGGTACTCCTTTGAGCACTCCTTATGATTCTAGCACAAAATTAGTAAAACATAAAGGTGATCCAGTGGCTCAATCTGAGTATGCACAGATTATTGGGAGTTTGTTGCATTTGATGAATTTTACTAGACCTGATATAACATATGTTGTTTGTAGATTGAGAAAATATACCCACTATCCAGGTGATGATCATTGGTTAGCTCTTGTTAGACTTATGACATATTTAAGAGGTACCATGAATTATGATATATTTTATAGTGGATTTCCTGCTGTATTAGAATGATACTAATGTGTCTATTATATACATATAAAATACCCATATTTAAGCTCTAAATTGTATCTAAATATGTTTACATTGGTATATTTTAGCATGATTTGACATATTTTTGTATTTCATGGCGTTAAATGCTCATTTGAAAGCATTCAGAACAAAAACGTTACAAATCGTTCATGCTGAAAAGTTTCAATACTCTTTGGTTTTTTGATCATAATTCTCACATATGAACTCCGATTAACATTATTTATGATTCGTTGGAAAGCTAAGACATAGATCTACAACTTTCATGTTTTGAATTTTCCCAAATTTTGACGTTATCATGGTGAAAATTGAACTCAATGTGTCAATACGAGCTGTTAACTTTCTGAAGCTGAATAAAGGAGGAATATGCACCAGGCATCCACCGGGCGCTGGGTCAACACGGATTTTCACTTTTTTTTGCATTTTAGAAGCATCCAGTACCATATTAATTGATTTTATGGTCACCCAGTACAGGGTTAAGCATAAGAGGTCCATAAAAACATGTTTTTGACACGTTTTTGAGATATTTTGGACTTTTATGAGCTTTTAAATTTTTCCTATATAAGGAGACACGATAGAAACATAAGGGAAGATTTAGAAAACACACTCAGAAGTTAGAGAACACGGTTCTAAACCCATCTGGGACCAAGTAGAAGCCTCTTATAGAGAAAGAGCAAAAAGATATATGGAGTATTAGAGATAGATTCATTATTTTCTACTATAACTCCGTTTTCTTATTATTCTTATTATGATTTGAGATTTTAGTTCTGATTTGACTTTTATTCTATAAGTAGCTAAATTTTTCAGTCAGGGGTAGGGATGTAACCTGATTAGGATAAATTAGATTTATTTTCTCTAGTTAAGACTCAGTTGATTTGTTCTTCAAGTTATATTTAATTTATCTTTTTATTATATTTATCTTTTTTATTCGTTCATGTGGATTTTATGCTTGATCACTATAAAATCTAATTAATGGGTAAACTTGATAGACTGAGAGGTGAAGAGTGAATATAGATATAGAGAGATAAACATGAATAACTAATCTAAAGATAGAATTAGGAATTCATGGTGATATAAGGTGTAATTTTCAAGGTTTAATTAGAAACTTTAGTTGTGCAAGAGGAATTGAATCCTAATTAAATAAGGACTAATTGACCGAGAGATAATTAGGATGCTTTAGAAACAACAATCACTATAATTATGCAGAGTCTGACTAAGAAATACAATTTAATTATCTCATAAGATGAATCATGATCCATTGACGTTTCTAGAACTGAACCAAAACTCAAACTTTGTTTTGTTTCCTATTTTATTTTTTTTAATTTGAATTCTCAATTTGATTATTACTTACTTTTGGGATTAAAAGTTTGAACTGATAAATCTACTACCTTACTTGGGTTCAACTTCTGGAATACTCCGGAGACTTTTTATTACTGTAATCGACCATGTATACTTGCAGAATCCCAATCAGATACATTGATGCTAACTGGATATCAGATTCAGATGAGATCAAATCCACTAGTGGTTACATATTCACTCTTGGAGGTGGTGCAGTAACCTAGAGATCAACCAAGCAAAATATCTTAACAAAATCCTCAAGGGATTCTGAGTTTATTGTAATGGAGTTGGCTGGTAATGAAGCTGAGTGGTTGAAAAAATTTTTAGCAGATGTTCCGTTAGGTGAAAAACCAACACCTTCAGTATCTTTACATTGTGACAGTTAATCGGCTATAGCTACAGCCAAAAACAAAGTCTTTAATGGCAAGAGTAGATATATTCGATTGAGACATAATATTATAAGGCAGCTACTGAAAATTGGTGTAATCTCAATCAATTATGTGAGATCAGAAGTGAATTTGGCGGATACATTAACAAAATCCCTAGGGAAGAAACAAGTTATTGAAACATCGAGGGGAATGAGACTTAAACCAATTTGAAATTAACAGTGATGGTAACCCAACCTCTGTGAATGGAAATCTCATGAAGGAGGTTCATATGGGTAAGAACAAGTTATGTGTTAATTCTGTTAGTACTAAAATTATTGTTCCTTCCTATGGTTTTGAGAAAGTGCTAAAATGCATTGTTAGAGCGGCTAAGAAAAGCTTTTAATGATTTTATGTTTCTTATGGATAGTGTGTTCATTACAGATATACTTGATGAAATCACCAAGATGAATGTGAAGTAGGGTCATTTCTATGAGACCGTGGCAAAGTCTTTAGAGCATTCATTGAACACCTGGCACGCGCATGGCCATTTAAAGTGCAAAACTGCCGTTAACAACAGAAACTGTGGGGGTATATTATGACTAATAAGGCCTCTAGTGCATAACAAAGATTTGTTAGTTCATAGAAACGTATGTTTCATTAAAATCTCTGTGTATTAAGAATTATTAGTCTAGGTCTGGTTCATAGTCGGAAGACACCAAATTTGAAACATTTATACTTATGTTAAAGCTCAGATAATAGTGATCATTTTAACACACATGTGGGGGATTGTTAAAATATAAGTGTATTTTGGGTATTTGTGTGTTAAAAGAAGTCTCACATTGCTTAAACAAAAGAAGGCCTTAATGTATAAATACTAAGGTATGATGGTGGGCTGGTAAAAGGGCCAAAAGAAGGAATGAGCTCACGCGCACAACAACGGGACAACAATGTGCCAACGTAGTTCAAAATCTCCGATTTCCCCCTTCACACGAGTTAAATGCAGACTAGGCATTTTTGTTTAAATATTTTTTGGAAAATTTAAAATATTTTCAACTTGCCAGAAAACCTTAATTTTTAACAGTTTCGGATTTGAAGCCTTCAGTTTCTGGAAACGTTGGGATTTAATGTCTGGAACATTGGAGTCTTGATTTACCATTATTTCATTGTTCCTTCAACATTTAGAAATTGATTGCTATTTATGTCCAATATTTAGAAACAGATTCGACTTAATCACTTTGTCTCCCAACGTTCAAAACTGACTGTTTAATTGCCATTAACAATTTTGATGCCCAACATTCGAATACCTTTTGGAGCCTATAAATACCAAGCTCTACCAAAGGGTTTGATGCACTGAGCTCACGGATAACATTCGAAGCTTCTTCTCTCTTCCTCTTTGCTCTCTTGAGCTTTCATTGTCTTATTTCTGCTGTTATGAAACATTGCTCTAGCAAGAAGAATCTGTTTGATCCTGCGGAGTTGCCGACTTGTGGTGGAATAATTTTTAAGAATAGTGTTCTTGAGCACAATTCGGATTAGTTTATACTGACATTTTATTTCTTGCAATCAACATGATATGGATAGGATTTATATCTTACAGGAGTAAATAGGAATGGAGGAACTATTTTGTAAAAATCTTACTTTTAAGAACAGATGAAGCATTCAAAGAATAAAAGAAAATACTTTTTTTCTAGTCGTTTGGAAAAGTCAACAAACATGTATGAAATTTTTTTTCCCACCGTGGTTGGCGTCACAGTACATTGCTCTCATTGATTCTGAGTCAATTCCTCTGATTGACTTGGCCATTATATTGCGATGAATGGCATCACTGTAGAATTTATGGCAAACATAAAATGTTTTGACTAATCATAATATGATTGAGTAGTAAGAAATTTGATCAGTATTTTTTAATGTTAAGGTTTTGATTTTTAAGAGGTGCAATAATGTTAAAAAAATTAAAGTCTTAAAAAGGTCTTTTCATTAATACCTGTGAGTTATCGTAAGGTTCTATACAGCAAGATCCAGATTAGTTTGAGATGGATAATAAATTAGGATACTTCGAGATATTGGGTGATAAAATATAAAAAGAAATGTTTTGTGGTGTAGTTTCCTGAGGAACCTGTCAAGTCAATGTGACGTGAATGAATTAAAAAGACCAAAAAGAGAATTCATTGGAAAATTAAAAAACTAATTTTGACTGTTAATAATTTCATCTATAAATTAAAAACAATTGAATTTACAACTATTACAGACATCCCAGTGAATTATTATTCTGAAAAAAATGGTGACTAACTGCAAGTACGCATAAATCATTACGCTTATTGATTAAAAATTGAAATTGAGCATGTTGAAAGAACCCGGCCCAAGACTAATCACAAAATCAACAACTATTCAAAGAAAATTAGGAGCAGAACGGAATGACATAAAAAATATATATATTTTTTAAGTATGAAATGTCATATGTGATTTTAGGTAAAAATTAATCATAAAAATAATTATGATTAAGTAATAATTACATAAATATAATAGATATTTCATATCTCGATTTTTATGTAGTAAAACAGAAATCATTTTTCATCGTTGTAATCAAACAAGGCCTAAGGTACTGGATCAAGGGGCTCCCAACAGACATGATTGAGATGCAAAACAAAACAAAACAAAACAAAACAAGCCCAATCAATTTAAACAGGATATGATAAATCCATAATTGCCAAAAGGGAAAAAAGATACTAATGGCATTCATGAAATCATCACATAAAGTCATAAACTTGGGGTAAAAAGCAAATAAATATGGAGTTAAGAGCATTAATTCAAAAACGAAAGACAGTGCAGTTTCATAATTAGGGTTATGTGACTTGTTGAGCTCGATGGACAGCAATGTTGCAGGAAGTGAAAACCACACGTTGTCGAGAAGGATGTCAGGATTCTCAATTATGTCGATTGGAGAAGGGAGACAAAGACGGATAGTTTCATTTCATTTAGCGAATTGAAGATATAGGATGAATTTTTTATTATTTTTTCTTTTTTTTTTTTAAAAGGGATGAGTTGAAAAATAGAAATTAATGAAGAACCCAGGAAACAAATTACGTAGTGATGAAAGGTATATGTACCTAATGTAAAACATGACATTTTTCAACATACATAGAAATGAATGTCTTCCGTCCATATAGGTTTGGTACTATTGAATGCTTATGAAGATATTTCTAAATTAACCATTAATGATATTTTTCAAATTGATAATAGGATTTGAACTCATCCATTTTATGTGTTATCAGTGGCTTTCTTAGCAACTAGACTAATTTTGGTTGGCAATATTTGAGAGTTTAATGGCCCTAGACAATAAAATTGACTGACTCTTAAAGTTCCTTCAATCTAATTTTTTCCTTTTATATATCTTTTGGAGTATATATTAAAACGTTTGAATGTAAAGCCAAGATGGTCATTACGTTGGTTTAGAGGAGAATAGATTGGAAATTCAACTTTTACAAAAAAAAAAAAAACAAAAAGATTGGAAATTCAACTGTCCATAGATCTCGTAATCATATCTATACTGGGTGATTTTTTTTTTACACTCACACGGTAAAATAATTCCGATCCGACAATTATTTATTTTTAAAATAATGTGGAAAAACAACTATGTGCAAATTTACTTTTAATTTTTTAAAAAAATATGTGTGATTATTATTTTTTTCTAACTATAGAAGATTCAGATTGCAAAAAACAAAACTAGTAGGATGGAATGACGAGAAGATTGTAATTGCGTCAGAATAGATAAGTGAGAGGATAGGAGAAGTGTGGATGATAAGGGAGAGGAGCGTTGAACCACACCATCATTTCGTCTCTCTTTCCAATCAAACAATTTTGCAGATCTTTTTTTTTGGTCTCTTTCTCTTCACAGCCACCCATTCTCATCTAGATTTGATTACTACTTACTAGTTGTATAACATTTTTAGACTAATGAATAATAATATTGTAATTAAGAATAGAATCACACGTTGATATCAAATTTAGAAAGAGTTAATTAAAACGTAGTAGAAGTTTACACTATATATTAGTGGGCACATAAACAAATCAAGGAGTTAGTCAGTAATATCAGAAGGGTTGGTGTGACAATTTAGAAAGAGTTATTTGTGGAGAGGGTTCTTGATATTTAATATTTTTGAAAGGAAGTGGCCGACCTGTTAAGGCACATCCATACGTGGAGTATGCTTCCCCTTTCAACACGTCAAGGGGAGATCCGGGTCTTTCCTCCGACACTCCTCCTGCCACCCTGTTTTGGCAGGATTTTATTTATTTGTTTTTTTATACATTCAATATTATAAGTAAAAAATGTGTTTTCTAACATTATATTTTTATCTTTTTAATATTACAAAGTATAATAAAGAAAAAAGACATTAAAAATAAAAACTGCATAAATGCATGACAACATAATTTTTTTTTTTTACCACTAATGCATGGCTCTAAAAAACATATAATATGTGTCACCAAAAAAGAAGTTTCTATAATATATGATCACTTACTAGTGATTTTGATTTCTTATTAAAAAATGGCCCTCGAAAATCCTTTTCCCCCTCTTGATTGTTCCCCCTTCTGATTAACTTCACTCGTTCACATTATTTCCTTCCAAATATTTCTACCACCAGTAATAGCTTCAATTCTGACTTCTGTAGCCTATATATATGTGCTGGGACGTAAGTCTGTGCGACAGTGTTTGGGTTATTTGCTGTACAAATTGAAATAATACACAATTCATTACAATAAAATTCAAAAATAAGATCAATTGTTTTTTTTTTTAATTTGAAAGCCTCATTGCAATTTTTGGGTGCTCTGATCAATCTTACAACTGTAACAAGAATATAATCTCACTTGCTTCTTTTTGCCATAAAAAAAATATAAACTCAAACTGCCGTGATATTTGGTTCAAAATGCTGGCTTATTTCTAGTTTTTCAAGGCTATTCTAAAATAATTTTAAATTTATCAAGAACTTGATTTAGCAGAGGATTGAATTAAAAAAAAATGACAAGAATTGTATAATTTTTAACTAAAAATCTCGGCTGTAAACCCTGAAAATATAAACAAGTTAAATACTTGAAAATTGAGTTCTGCAACTCTTTATGATCCTATCTGGTTGGCAATAGAGTTTTGTAACTCTTCAAGAATCTACCTAATTTAATTTGAATTAATATATATCCAATAAATCTTTTAATTAAAGTAATATAAATTTAATATACTTAATATTTTAAGAAAAAAGATTTAAGAGGAAAACTCAAAATCTGCCCATATTTTCCTAAAATTATTCTTTTATCTTTACAACACAAGGTACAAGACTTTGGCAAACACAGAACAGAAAATTTAAAAAAGAAAATAAATTAGTCCCCAGCTTACTTATGCCCACATAAACCAAACCTAACACTTTCTGAATTTTACAAATCAACCCCTGCATGTCTTTTTTTTTTTTTTTAATCTTTTCACCTTTTTCGTTCTACCATGGATGTAACCCACATTACCAATTTACCATTACTAACCGTACAAGATACATAGTACACGATGATGATAATGATACACGTACTACTATTCCAAGCTTGTCCACATTGTCGCCCCAACTTCTTTCCCAATTTCAGATCTGCCCTTCCGTTTAAAAAAATCACAGTCGGATCAGACCTTCGATTTGGGATGGACGTAGTGAAGACGACACCGGACTTAACGAAGAAGAAGAAGAAGAAGAAGAAGAATATGATGATGACGAAAGAGAGTGAAATCAGAAGGGACACATGATTATTTCCTTCGGATCATTCAACCCGATCCACGACCCGATCAGTGTCATTCGAGTCGGAGGAGACGCCTCAGATCTCGCGTGGCAGAGTCGTCAACGACCGTCGAGCATTGCTTCTTCTTTTTAGAAAAAGATGGCAGAGGAAGCGCGCTCGGCGACGGAGACACCGCGAACGCCGATCCTGCGTACACGTCGTTCTTCGCGACACGGATCTGCTTCGGAACCATTTCTTGATCCGGACCCAACCTCTGCGTCTCGCACACCACCAAGTCCTCGTTTTCCATCTTCAAAACCTCGCTCTTGATCTTTGAATCCAGGGATTGCCCTCTCCTGATTATCGTCACCTTTTCCATCACCAAACCACTCCCCTTCGCCATCTTCGAATCATCGGAGCTCAATTGCTTTGAGACCGACGGCTCCGACACCGGCTGGCTCGAAACAACTACCCGCTTCCTCACGTCTTGCCTCTCAGGTCTGGTCGATGGTTTCCGGGAAGGTCTGGAATTTGGTACGTAGTTATTGTAATTACAATAACCCCCATAGTTCCTCCGCCTGGAAAACACGGCCGGAGGAACCCTAATCCGTTCGATCAAGCAGTCCTGAGGCCGTAAAACCTCGGTGGCCATGGCAGGTAAGGTGATTCTCGAATTCAAAGAAAAAAACAAAAACAGGACGATCCTCAGATCTGAATTAATTGGTATATCCGGATACCAGGTGATTGTCTGAAAAAGAAGAAAATGGAAAGATGCGTGGGTATGTGCACGAGCAGATCTTGTTCCCTTTGTTTTAAGAAAAAAAAGCAGAAAATGAAAGTCCCTGAATCTCCTTGCTTTCTCCACCCCTTCTTCGTGAAGGTCTAGCTAGCCCTGGTTCCTTCTAACCTCTTTTTCTTGTTTTATTTTCCTCCTCCTCACAAGGAAAAGAAGGAGGAGGTTGTGCGTGTGAGAAGATGAGTTTTCAGGTATGGTGGTTTATGTGAAAGCTACGATGGAAGAAGAAGAATGGTGGGAGGGTAATATATAGGAGAAGGGGAAAGAGACAAAGCTGGGTCGGGTGGGGGTTGGGTTGCCACCGACCTTCGCTCATTGACGCGTGAAGATAGACATTGGTTACAGAAAGAGAAATGGTAAGAGACAGGCAGGCTCGTTCTTCTGAGTGGCAAGGGGACACGTGGCGGGATGACCTGACCTGGTCTCCAAGGCTTTTTCGGTGAAGGTCATGTCTGTGGGGCCCTTCAAACCCCATGTCCGTTATAACGGCGCTTGTGTCCTCTCACTTTTCTAGTTTTCTCCCCCGTCCCCTCTTGCCACTGCCTTCTTTAGGCCATACCATAACGGCGTCATATGTGCTGGGTTTGTTGTCGTTTTCAATGGCTTCTTTCGTTGGTAGGGTCCAGACTCCAGATGAGGTTTTCAGTTTCTTGTTTTTTTTTTTTGGCAAAAGATGAGGGTTTCAGTTTCACAGTAGTATTAATCTACTGATTTTTTTTTTACATCTATTTTATTACATCTTTATTTATATATATTTATTATATTGATACAGAAATGTTTTTATTACCATTCTGATATATGAATGCAATTCTTAACCAAAAAAATAATTATTTAATATTTTTTTGGCCAACCATTATTTAATATTGAATACATATAAACTTGCCATCAATGAATTACTATGATGCATAGGTAGTTCAAAAAAGAAGATCTACCTGTATCCAGTACATATTACATATGATATATATATATATATATATATCATATTTTATGATATATATTATATACATATTTTTAATTTTTTTTAAATTTTAAAATAATTTAAGATTTCACAAAAAAAAACTCAATTTTTAGTTTCCAATTTTAGATATTTTTATATAACTTTTAAATATATTTATATTACTTTTAAATTACTTATTTAAAACTCAATTTTTCATTTCTTTTATTTTTAGTACATTAATTTGTTAAATATATACATAAATTTTATATGTATATTTTTCGTGTATGTATTTTAAAATTTGTTATATCCTACATATTATATCATGTTGTATCCAATATTCATATCTGTATCTGTATTATAGATTAATTAGCATAAATATGCCATATATCGAATAAGATTACATAAAATCATCAATAAATTGTTTGTCCTATTTATGTTTTAAATAAAAGAGTATGCTGGGATCACTACTTCAAGTTACGTGATTTTTTTTTTGGAAAAATCAAGTTCGGTGATTTTGGTCCTCCGGTTTTGGTGCACCAACATCACCATCACCATGGTTCATATTTCATATACTTTACACCTAATACCTAACATTTGAATGTAACCTTTTGTCTACGGAATTAATAGGATTGCTTAATATGCAAAATGAAATAAAATTTAAAATATTAAAAAAAATAACATAGAATCTAATTTTGAAGATAATTTTGTATATTTATAAATAAAAATAAAAAGAAAGTCATTTTAAATAATAATGACAAAAGTATAATAAATATTATATACTTCAATGTCATAAAAAAATTAATTTCCAACGTACAAAAAAATTATAAAAATTCTCTTTATATTTAAGTAAGAAAATATATTTAATCCAATAATTTGGATGCGTAAAATAACTGGGAAGATAATCAAGAAAATGAACTTTCTGAAATTACGTCTTGAAGGGAACCAGAAGATTTTTTTTTTTCCTTTGGTTTAAGGGACAAATGGAGGCCTAATAATTGAAAGCATTATATGCTTAATAATGGAGATTAATTAATTAACACTCCAATTAATTTTTACGAGCATTAAACAAAAAATAGGACCAAAATACTAGAGCCAATAATTATGCATCTCACATGGCCTTGTATTTAAAAATTAAGAATTTGTCTGCCTAGTTTAAACAGAATCCTAAGCTGTGTCCCTGTCGCTCGTTGTTTCTCTTCATTCAAGTTACGATCATTCTCCACTGACACATATTTTATTTGTCAATTACTTAGAATAATATAATCCATAAAATCAAAGGCGATCCTGCTTTCCAAAAAATATCATGTCCTAACCAATGAAGATGGCCATGCAATATTCACAAAGAAGCAAGGTCAAAATGGACATTTTACACTCACCAATCGTGGACGTCTACGTGTAAAAATATCTCTATCTTTATCTTTTTTTTTTTTTGGGTGGGAATCTATATATCTTTATCTTTAGGCGCTTTGATATGGTCAAGCGTTCTGACGTTAGTCCAAGATGGATTTTATATTACGCCGGCCATAATTATTAATAATATAAAAATATAAAAATAATTCTAGTTTACTTTTAACATATATGTATTTTTTTTTTCAGGAAGAGAAGTGAAATTCGTTGCTTGGATTTTAGAGTTTTTTTTTTTCTTTCATCATAATTTGACTTTGTAGAAGGGTAAGTTTGTAATAGTAATTTGAGAGTGGTAGCACTTGGAGTATATAATGGAGAACTATAGTTGATATGATTTGATTTTAAAAAAAAAAGAAGAATGAGTGGAACTAATAATTCAATTCTATGTTTGTCTTGTCCCCACCAAATGGTTCAATGATTTCCCACTAAGAAAAGGAAATATGGGGAACAAACAAATATGAGATGCTTTTGCAAAAGTGTGGGGTCGAATTATTGAGGTTTTCCCATTAATTGCTTAATTTAAAAGAATATGCTTTCCCTTCTTCTTTCTTCCCTCATCAAATACAAAACACGGAATTATACTTTTGAGAAGGTGAAGTGGAAACATCCTCCTATAAAGAAAACATAATTTGTTAAAAAAAAAAAAGCAATTTTAAATGTGATTCTATCAAAAGAGTCTATCTCTAAGCCCAAAAAATATATATATAGAAAAGAATCAGAGTCTAGTTGAAAGATGAAGCAAGCTATCGTTTCTTTTGAATCATTAAAGGAAAAAAGAAAAAGAAAGAGTGTATTGTGGTTCTTCCCACGTAAAACTTGAGTCTTGCTCATGCAACGTCTGGGCACTTGGACTTCGCCAGCTGCCTTTCTTGACTCTTTTGCTAGAATCACTTTTCCTTTTTTTTCTTTTTCTTTGCCTAAAATCAATTTTTTATTGAGTTACATTCTTTTATGAATGATTATCCGAATATATTCAATTTCATTATGACTTTTGTGCGACATCATTGTTTGTTTTAGTAAATCTTCCAAATTACTCTTTCTCAAATTATTCAATTTTCTCTTATGAATTATTCAAATTACATAATTTTTTTTAATTTAGAATTATATATTAATTATTTTTGTAAGCACTAAAGGTATTCATGATTCACAAAAGCTGATAACTAATATGTTTAAGGGATAGAAATTATCAAAATGAGTTTTACTTATTTCAATTAAACATTTTTTATACACTTAGTTAGGAATCAAATACAAAATAATATATTTAAAAGACTTAATTATCTACCAATTATGTAAAAGCCTTGATAGAATTATACATCATTTTTGTAATACCTTACTTTTAGACTTATTTTTTATGAATTATATACCTTTTAAGTCTGATTATACTTGATCCTAAGCTTTAATCACCTAAAAATAAAAATCAAAATTTTCAAAATTTTCAGTTACTGTTTATATGGTAGTTTTCACTTTACCGACTAAACTTTGAAAATTCATAACTAATTCTAGAAAAATCATTTCATAGTGATTCAAGTCTCTAAAAATAGATAAAAACCTTATATACATGGGAAAAATATCAAACAGAGAATTCTATTGACCAATTTATACAATTTATTCCTCAAATATTTACTATATATTTGGTCATTTTCTCTTTCCCAAGATTTTGGCCTTATATTTAAAAATTCATATCTCATTATATCCTGAGCAAAATCATACATTTTTTATGTCATTGGAAATCCCTGTGAGTCTACTTTCTAGAAATATTTTTCTTGTACATTTATTCAACTTTTACAGGACATGGAATTGACTTAAATTATTAAGGGTCAGAAAACTATTTCTACTAGAACGGTTTTAGGAGAAATTACACAACTCTTTCTTTATAGCTCCAAATACTTTCAAACCAGTGGCATTCGTTTCCTAAGACCTAGAGGTTTCCAGAAATTCAAACTACTAAATTTTTGGAGTTTTGTACGATTTTATCTTATGTTTTGAATTTTCCAGTATTTATAATAAAGGATCCAGTTTTCCTTACTTTAACCAGTTTTGACCCTTAAATTCTAAAATTCACCATAAATTGTACACTTATCCAATTTAGGTGTTCTTTAGCTTTATAAAAAGCTCATTCTATCTACTTTTTGAGAATATATAACACTCATACATTATACCATGCTTCATATAAACAGTACCTTTGTTATTCTCAGAGTGTTTCTAATTGAGCATTTCCATTCTTATCTTGGCAAAATGAGCTTCATAACATGATTACATCATCATTCCTTGTACCAAATCCATACATATCACTCAATAATGCTCAAATGGATATAGTTACAGAAATACAAGCCTCATGAATTGTCATGCAATTTTATACATGATGCCATAACAATACATTAAAATACCCACAATTCACATAATTATCATGCTCCTTCATTCTTCTTGCCTTCTTCCTTGTTTACTTCCATGTCCTTTCCCTAACATGGTTAGTGTTTGGAATGGTGAGATTATGGAATCTCAGTAGCAAGTTATATATCATGCAATTACATTATCATATATGCATAAAAACTTAAATCATAACTATTCACCCATTCAAGCATATAATAAGTTATAATGGTTCATAAAAATTTTTGCATGGTCTCTCTTTATAAAATGGACATCCAAGGGTTAGGACCCTTTCATAAAAATAGCCAAACCAATCTCACAACATCATGACAATAATATAGCAATGGGATTATAACATAGAAGCAATATACAATAACATAAAGCTTAATTAAATATTTTTCATACACTTAGTTAGGAATCAAATACAAAATAACATATTTAAAAGACTTAATTATCTATCAATTATGTAAAGGTCTTGACAGAATTATACATCATTTTCCTCTAATGATTATGCTAAATTACTCCTTCGTCGCTGTTTCCTTCTTTGACATGTTCACCACCATCGTCTTTTCATCCTTTTTTTTAACTGTAACGGAGTATAGTTGTGTATATTTCTTTTTCTGCCCTAGTACTCTTTATTATTCTTCTTTTTTTTTTTTACCAAAATAGTCTTTCTTAATTCTTACCTATCCTCGTCATCCATTATTTTGATATAAGTCATTTAACTTACGTTAACCCTTTAAAATAATTTGTTCTATCTTATTATGTTAGTTCTTAAAAATATAAATTTAATGAGCAGACTTATTTAATAGTATGACCTATTTAGATTATTTTATTTTTGTTTAATTTGTCAAAAAATGTTTTACCATGTTATATAAATGTTAATATTTCTTTGTTATGCAAAGTGAGAATTTTAAATTCAATAATATTACAATTACAATTCTCGGGAGGCCCTGAATACATTCGATCGGGATTTATTTATGTAAAAGAAATGTGAAATTTAAAAAAAAAGTTTTTTAAAATATTATCAATATCAATAAATCAATAAATATAATAAAACTTGTAGAAAGTCATGTAATTAATAAGCTATACTGCAATTAACCTCAAATTTTGCATTATATTTGACAAAATTTACCTAACTTACAGAGAAATTTGTAGACAATCATCATTAAAAATTTGTGATGTGATGGTTACCATACCAAACAGAATGGGAACAGGAAGAAAGCTTTAATGGGGGCAGTGATTAATATACAACCACCGCCATAGTCACCCTCACAGTCACACCAGGCGTTCCTTTCTCCAATCTACCTCACAAATCTTGATTTTTTAGTTCAATCACCACCAACACCAAGGCCCTTGTCCTTTCCAACAATTATTTATATTTTTATTCTATTCAAATATCTATTCTTTTGGTGAGGGAAAGTTTGTTCACTTAATGATGCTCAATCTTATATCCCATAAACACCTAAATTTACAGTATTTTGTTGATGAATTCTCCCTCTGTTTGTTTCTTTTTTTTTTCCCTATCTGATTTAAAATTTTAATGTATATGTTAAAAAATATAATCAATATTTTAATTATTTTTTAAATTTTTTAATATGTCATTAAAGAAATTAATAAATAAAAAAGATCAATTAATAATTTTTTTCAAACAAGTGGTTGGGTTCATTCTTTAGCTTTTGTGTATAAAGAAAATTATTAGTTGAAAAGAATCTACCATTCATCCTCTGCACACCTTAAGGGAGATTAGTCATTCCCATTGGTTAGAATACTGTGGTCACTACTGAAATGATTGATGAAGTTATAATTGAAAATATAATAATTAATGTTGTATTCAAAATTTAAAATGATAAATAAATATAAATAAATATTTTCTTCAAAAGAGATAATTAAAAAGAAACAGAGACAGTAGTAGTACATTTTCTAAACCATAATACTTGCTTTGGACATAATGAGATGTTGGACTGTGTTCACCATATTTTTTTGTTTAAACCAAAATAATATATCTTTTCTTTTTTGGTAAGTTCCAAAATAAGATATCAATTCCTTGTCCAAAAAGAATGATCCCTTCCTTGGGCTTATTATATGCCCTATTGTCCAACCATAGAAAAGCAGGCTATCAACTTTTTATTGGGTCCAAAAAGCCTATAAGGCCCAGCACAACTTAGTTTTCAAATTTGATTTTCCTTTTTATGGATGAAGTTGGTTTTCGTTTTAGTCGCTTTATGTTGATGGACTCAACTTTTCAACGAGCCCAAGTTTTGGTGACAGAGGCATAGAGCTAGGTCCTGAACGTCTTGTTAGTACTCCTTTCCACTGTTTCTAAGGTTGTAATTGGTAGGAGGGAATGAGGGTGAGAAAATGGAAATGGGTAAAGAAATCCCTCAATTAGCACGTTTGATACGAAAGGGAGTGAGGTTGCCTAGACTAGAATCATCAACACACCCACATACATGGGAATGGCGAATACCAGGGGGTGGGGTTAAGACAAAAACACCCCTCCACTATTCTCAAATTTTTATCGCATGCCACCTGGACCTTGCTCCTATTAACATCTTCGTTGACACTGCAAAGCAATCTAACCCTGTCAACCATCACATAGCTTCTGCATCAACCATCACGAAGCTTCTTCATCAACGATCTCACAGCTTCTTTGTCAGCCATCGCCATCAATCTGCTTCTCCCTTGGCCTCCTATAGGCACCCACCATCTATCGCTCATCTCTTCATCTTATTCCACCATTTGTCGCTCATTTCTTCATCTTCTTTGTTCATTTTCATGTTGGATTTGCTGTATTGGGTGTTTATTTGTGTGGATCTCTTCATCTTATTGGTTCTAGGAAAGAAACAATGGCCAGCGAGGAAGAAGTAAGGAAGGAGGAGGGTTTTTTTTGTTTAATATGGGTATTTAAGTTATTTTATAATTTTTTTGTTATTTCTATTTAAATTCCTTAATATATCAAATATCCATTTAAAACTCAGTTTTACTTTTAATCTTATTCCTATTCTCATATTCATTTTTCTTTTTATTTCATAAAAAATCATATACTAAATAAAATCTAAAAGTTTTGCATGATTTTTATTATAAGATCTTATATACTTCACAAAACATATTAAGTTTTTCTTTTCTAAATACTTTAATTTAATATTATTACATTTAATGTATTGGTATTAAGAGTTAATTAAGTGTAAATTGAGATACTTGTTTTAATTTTTGACAAATTTATTAACCTTATTTGATTTTAACCGATTTGCTTGGCCTTTATAATTTAATTAAATAAGGATCGGAGGAAATAGTTTCAAGACAGTGAATCAAAAGATTAGGTGAAGCCTCAAGTTCTCTTGTTTTTATTGAGCTGGACTTGAATCTAAATTAAAAAAAATCTGGAGTAGGGCCCTAAACTAATGACTTATCATTGCAGTAAGGAACCTGTTAGAATCTCTAGTACGAGATCATTTAAATTTACTATGCCATTCTCTTTCAAATTTCCAGCAGGCACAAGACATTTACATAAACTACAACGTGTGTGTTTCACATTCAATCCACAAAAAGCCACGAGCACACGCATGAAGAACTTAAAATATCACTCAAGACAACTTTTTTCGTTCAACGTTTGTTATGCAGTTTG
The DNA here is from genome assembly GCA_026686845.1 of Adenanthera pavonina. Classification (NCBI taxonomy): domain Eukaryota; kingdom Viridiplantae; phylum Streptophyta; class Magnoliopsida; order Fabales; family Fabaceae; genus Adenanthera; species Adenanthera pavonina. The sequence goes on along the minus strand of JAIVEN010000026.1, from coordinate 7,419,075 downwards.
ATTAATTTAGAGAATAATCCCTTTAGTACCACTTAAGGTCCAACGTTCATTCCTAATGACACAGGGAATACTAGCATTTAGCTAACTCTATATAACGACGGAAGTTACGCAAAACAAACCAAGGGTGTTTTGTCTTATGCACAAAGGGTTCTATCCATTTTGGAACCACAATTCTTGTCTGCCAGCCACATCTTTTGGGACACGCACAAGAGAAACTCAGTAATTCCCTTGTAGACACCGATTCCTTATCAAATTCTTTCCCTTAACACGACAATTCACTGGAAGATAAAGCAAAAGCAGAAGACAATTTTGGTGAAGAAGGAAATGAAATGAGAACAGTATAACATACTCTATTTTATAAAAGCAAGAAAAAACAAGGAAGTACAAGTTAACAGAAAAAGTAGGAGCCGAGCCAGGCAGTTTGATATGTTCGACGACATGTCAGCGGATGAACGGGAATCGGGTGTTTCCAATTTTGATCTTCCCGAGGAGGTGCTGCGAGCTCTACCATCGGATCCTTTCGAGCAGCTTGACGTGGCCCGCAAGATCACCTCCATTGCCCTCGCGACGCGTGTCAATGCCCTCGAATCTGAAGCCTCCGCCCTTCGCGCCAAGCTTGCCGACAAGGATTCCCTCATCGCCGACCTTCAGTCTCATGTCCAATCCCTCGACGCCTCCCTCTCCGAAACCGCCGATAAGCTCGTCCGAGCCGACAAAGATAAGGTCCCGCCTCGAACCAGGTTTTCTCGAATGCCCCAAATTGAATTCCTTTTTGCCTAATCTGTGCCCCATTTTCTTTATAGGAGAGCTTGCTTAAGGAGAACGCTTTGCTTTCCAACACCGTGAAGAAGCTCAATCGAGATGTTGCCAAGGTGCTCATTTGCCAAGCATTTTAATGGATTTTGATTTCTGAATTCTGATTATAACTTACAGTTGCAGAATTGGAGTCTCATATTTTTAACCTCGAATTGGCTTTATTTAGTAATTTTGTCGTCCTTTCTGGTAATTGGGAAATTGTGTTGACCGTGGTTTCTGTAAGGTTTTTAATGGAATGGGGAGGTGTGGTTGAATGATTTTTGTTATAAGTTCTTATCGTATGGAATGTGGGTGATTGGTGGACTTATGTGGTCTTACTTTATATGCATGCAGTTGGAGGTTTTCAGAAGGACGCTTATGCAATCACTTCAAGAGGATGAAGAAAATTCTGTAAGTTATTATTGACTAAATTATGCTATTTTCTGTGATTATGAGGTGCATGTCGTGCTAAATTATTAGTTTTGGAAGGATCAAGAAGGTTTAATATTCTTCAAGTATCATGAAATAGCTTGGATGATTTTTAAAGTTCACATGCCTCAAGTTAATTTTGTTTCTTATTATGTCTCTACTGTCTACAATGTATAGTACTGGCTTTTTGGTTGGACTATATAGCTTGATTTAGCTTTTGGCTTGTCCTGTCGTTTGCCGTAGGGAGGAACCTCGGATTTTGTTGCTAAAATACAAAGTCAAAATAGTTTGACTTCCGCATCACAGATTGGAGGTACTACAACTTGTTCCATACTATTCGCATTCTCTACTTTCATTCGATTGGTCCTTATTGGCACCTGGCAATCTAAGAAGCACTAATACAAATACCGGACACTATGGAATACAGACATTGTGATACAACAAAATATATTGGTATTTAATATGCAATTTAAAGTGATGGAAGCTTATTGAATATGAGTTAGTTCTGTTTTTGAAGCATTAATGCTTCATAGTTGGCACTGCTCCATATGTAATTTGCATTTGGAATTATGAAATAAACCTATTATATACATGTGTGTAAATATATATTTTACTTTATTTATGCATTGAGTCTGAGAGGCTGAGAGCCCTCTGTTATACTTATTGAAAGTCTAGCAACCAAATTTTCACTGGATGGTTTTCTTTATACTTGTCATTTCTTTTTAAAACTCCCTTGCCCATTTTTTAAAGTAGTTAAAAATCAGATAATATTGGAAATTTCATCCTTCAAAGCCGGCCCTCACCATTAATAATACTGGAACATCTAATCAATAGGGAGTGGGATACCGTCCTTTTTTTTTTTTTCTAATTTTACTTTCAATCAATGGAGCGTGTTGTCTCCTGCACACCACCCCACTCCACCCTACCAGTGACCACCCCACCTCACCTCTTTAAAACTTACAAGTCCCAATCAAACCCTAGAAGTTGCGTGCATAAGATTTTGGGTTACTATTCACCGCCTTTTGAATTTAAAGTTAGCTGCCTACCATTTTGATGCCTGCACTGTTACATATTATAAAGTTTACAGTGGTTTAAATTCTTAGTTATAGCCGAAAAAATGGCAATGACCAAAGATACTAATTCTGATAGTCCTACATAATGTCTGACCTAATCTGTGTGACATAAACTAGTATTCTTAAATTTACACTTCCCATACTAACAAGAAATTCTGAATAATAGCTGAGAGACCTCTATGTGTATGTTATGTAAACTTCCATTTCTTATAGTCGAATTCTGACATCATTGTTTGCTTAGAATGCTCAATACAGAATTTTAATTTTTTTCATTATGCTTCAACTTTCACTGAACCAATTTAACATTTCCAGGCCTCAATTTGAGTTTGAATTTGATGGGGAGGTCACTAATGAACACAATTTTGAGCTTGAATTTTATCATTCTAGTTTTTGAGAAGTTGTCATTTTATTGCAGATGATGATGCCTCCTCACCACCTTCTAGAACTTCTTCAATGAGAACCCATATCTCTGATACAGGATATTCGTTGGCAGAGGATCGAGAGGTGGATGGTATGTAGTCTGTACTACTGTCATCTATATAGCTATACATACCTTTCATGTTGTTTTATCAAGATGGCTTCTTTCAGTGTGTTACTGAAGATTGAACAACTATAATTTTGCATGTGTATCTTGACGTTGCAGCTGCAAGACCTCGAGTATCACATGGTCTCCTCTTAGCATCCCAAACTAGCACCCCTCGGATTACTCCCCCTGTTTCTCCTCCTAGTCTATCTGCATCAGTATCACCAACAAGAACATCAAAACCTGCATCTCCAAGGCGACATTCAATTTCATTGTCAAGCTCTGACACTGCATCACAAACTGGTTAGTTTTTCAAACACTGCAGTATTTTCTTTGTGCAAGCAGATTGCTTGTAGAAATGTTTCATTATATTACTCAGTGACTCGGTGTCTGTGTCTCTCTGTAGCGTTTTTCTTTTTTGGTCCTTGCATCATTTGCAGCAAGCGTCACTTAATCTATGTACCCTCCATTTATTCTCCTGTTCTGTTGTAGGACGAACAAGGGTGGATGGGAAGGAGTTCTTTCGCCAAGTCAGGTGAGGGCATTTGTATTCGATCTAAAAATACGTGTCTATGTTCTCCCTAATAGAAGTTATAAGCATGCATACATGCTGCTGGTTCCATACTTTAGAAGCACCTATGCAGGATCCACGATACTTCTCTTTCTCCTGTCTAACACTATAAAAATAACCAATGGGGGATAAAAAAGAAAAAAAATAATGTCTCCTTTTCTCTCTCGCTGTTACTTTTATCTATTAAATTAAATGGGTTTGCTGGTTATCTTTTAAAATTTTTCTTGTCTTTGAATGTGAAGCAATTGGATCAGTACTTGAATTCTGGAGAATTTTTGTGTGCTTAGTAGTTAACTAACTTCGAGTCTTGCACTGACTTGATCAATTCGTGTTGGGTATCAGGAGCCGTTTGTCTTATGAGCAGTTTGGTGCATTCTTAGCAAATGTTAAGGAACTGAATTCACATAAACAAACCAAAGAGGTAATCCCTCCCTCCTTCATCCTCTGTGACGTTGTTATCTCTAATATGTCTTAACTCCACTTCGGTTGTGGCCATGCTGGTACTGTGTAAAAAATTGCAGGAGACCCTGCAAAAAGCCGACGAGATATTTGGGCCTGAGAACAAAGACCTCTACACTTTATTTGAGGGATTGATTACTCGCAATGTTCATTGATGACATTGCCTAGCATAGGTAGCGGAAGTGTTGTTCAGAGTGTCTAACAAATGATGATGTTTACTGTACTTTCTGCTTTAGCTTTTTTTTTTTTACTGTAAATCACATGCTTATTGTGGTGTGATAATAAACTATTCTTTGAACGTTAAATATTGAAAATTTGAATACAAGGAATGCCCTTTCTCTTGGGGCCATGACATCCTCCATTGGTCTCGTTAATTAACATTTTCAATTAACTTTAACCACTTTCATTAATCTACTTAAATTTTTTAGAGGATCTTGTAAGATGGGGATCGAGGGAGCATTACCCTTAAGCAGCATTCTTTTTTGTGAGCGTTCCATCATCCTTAAATCAATCAAAATAAAGCATAAGCTGTATAGAAAATTGTATTATTCATAAATTATTAATAATAGAATTCATCTCAGATTCATACAAATATACAGAATCTTTTCTAATTTTATCATAAATTATAAAGGGAAAGGGTAAACCGATCATACATCCAAAGAAAATTAACCGTACATGCGTGGAGTTATATTAGTGCTGGAGGACACCATTCACAAAACCAACGAACCATGGCTCCTTTCTAAAAGATTTTTGCGTTATATTAATGATTATTTCTTTTACTATTTTTGCTTTTTCATAAAAGGACGAAGAAAATAGATTGTAGAATTATGGTTTAAACTTTGAAATTTAAATTGATGATAGTATTGATGACACATTTTTAGGATTAAATTAATAATATTAATTTTCTTACAAACCAATACGATAAATAGTTATCTTTTTTATAGCAGGTAGTTCTTTTGGTTATGGACCACAACTGGACGCTTACTTTGCTAAAAAATAAGTTGCAGGAAATCAACAATGTAGAAGTGAATATAATGTTGCGTAAATGACATTTTCAGGTAAGAAATTGCAATGAGGAGGAGGAGGAAAATGGTGTAAAAGAAGCCGTTATTTGAGCATGAAAAATCGGTGAAGCTAATAACAAAAACTATGAATGAAGTTGTTGCTGTTTTAAGGCGGCAACACAACAAATCAACACCACCCGCTACTTTCGATTTCGGGTCTCCGTTGCTCCTTCTTTCTCTGTCCCTTCCATTCCAACGTTCCTCTGAGACCCTTTCTGTTTTGGTATCTACAGCACACCCATGGACGACGATCGCCGATCCTCCAGGTAACTGACTCTTCTGTTCGCCTTCATTCTTCCCAATTTTCTCCATTTGAGGTCGGATTTTCATTTTTCAGCTTCGTTTCATGGCATTGTGTTCTTCTTGTTGTGAGGGTTGATATTTTATTGATGCATTCCCCATATCTCGTGTCATGAATGCATCCGCATGTGATATTTGTTCAACTGCATTGTCCCAAATTCCAAAATCCTAGTTCACGCCAATTTCTTTTTTCCTTTTTTGTTTGAATCTAGTAATCCGGCAGTCATTGATTTAACCAAAGATGGCTAACTTGTGGTGCACTCAAGCATTTCATTGTCCTTGTTCATTCATGTTAGGAATATGTCGATGTAGCCTTGAGATATTTATGTGATAGTTTTACCTTTTGGCTTCATTTTGTCACACTGTCTGTTATTTATTGAGAAGTTGGTGATATTGACAGCACTGAAACCTTCGAATTAGAAAAGGGGGACTCAAAGGACAAGAAGACTTGTTCAAAAGGCAGACGGGTTAGGACTGGATATTCTGATTCCATTCGAGAATTGGGTAAATTAATTGCAATTCTTCTTTCTAAATATCTAACAATGATTGTCCATTGTATTGTTGCTAAATATAAATATAATTTTAGACTTGAATTCATTATACATCAAAGAGGAAGGTGACGTGCCTGAGGACTGCCGGAGAAGTTTAGAATCTGAAGCCCCTTCTTCCAATGCCAGCACTTCTGACTCAGAGTGTCCGCCAGATCCTGCAAACAATGCTCAGTGGCGTGGCTTGCTTCGTTTCATGAAAAAAGGATCCCACATACGCTTCACTCATCCTCCTAAAAATATTCCCAAACTCACCCGAAGGACAGTCAAAAGAATCAAGGAAGAGCTCCTCCCTGGTGTACATTCTTCAGTTCCAACCCCATCTCTTGATCCAGATTTTTACTGCTTTAAATCTTCATGGATAAACTTTTCTTCAGCAGAGCTCAAAGCTGCCACCAACAACTTCAGTGATGGTACAACTCCTTTCTCTAAAGTCTGTTGCTTTACTAGCTGTGAAGGATCAATTCAACTTAAAAGCTTAAGCTACACTGAACAAAATCTCTATGTACTTGATATCATATCTAAAATTAGTTGAACTTAAAAGTTTAAGCTATTTACGAAAGCTCTTAAATTGTTTTGCTATAATCTCTTACACTAGCTAATGTGAGTTCTAAAAGAAAAACCCATTAATCAATCTATTTCACGATTATATTGTTTCCTTCTTGGTGATATGCTGCTGGTTCTTCTTTTTTTTCCCCCTTGTGAAGAGTTATTGATTGGGAAGGGAGGTTATGCTGAGGTTTACAAAGGAAAAATGGAAGATGGGACGTATGTTGCGATCAAACGGCTGACTAGAGGAAGCCAAGAAGAAATGACAGCTGATTTCTTGTCTGAGCTTGGTATTATAGTGCATGTTGATCATCCCAATATTGCCAGATTGATTGGTTATGGTGTAGAAGGGGGAATGTTCCTTGTTCTTCAGCTGTCTCCACATGGCAGCCTAGCAGGCATACTTTACGGTTAGTTTTCCATCTTGAAAAGTTTGAATCTATATAGAAGAAGCCTAACAAGTTTCCAGAATATAAAATTCATCGGTTTCTTCCCTTGAATGGCTTTAGGACCTCGTGAGAAACTGGATTGGAGCATAAGATATAAGGTTGCTTTAGGGACTGCTGAGGGGCTTCAGTATCTGCATGAGGGATGTCAAAGAAGGATCATTCACAGAGATATCAAGGCTGCTAATATTCTTCTCTCAGAGGATTTTGAGCCTCAGGTAACGTTTTTAAGCTTCATAAAACTAATTATGGGACCCTCATTATATAATTATGCACTTCTTATGCTCTAAACCAGATGATTCTCTTAATTGTTTCTTAACACCAGGTATCTGATTTTGGACTTGCAAAGTGGTTACCTGACCAATGGACTCACCATACTGTGGACAAAATTGAAGGCACATTTGGGTTGGTTTATCTAAAAGAATCACAAAGTTTCTGTGTGATTAACTAGAAGAATTTTCTTTCCACCTAATTTTTGACCCTGTTTTTCTTTTTGGTTCTATCACTTTTTATGTCAAAACAGTTACCTTCCTCCTGAATTCTTCATGCATGGTATAGTAGATGAAAAGACTGATGTCTATGCTTATGGAGTGCTATTATTGGAGCTCATCACAGGACGACAAGCTTTGGACAGCTCTCAGAAAAGTCTGGTGATGTGGGTATGTCTCCCCCATTGTGCAGGCTAATGCCAACACTTTTCTGAGCTTATTAACGTTAAAAACATCATCGAATCACATCTAATGTATTTTTGCAGGCAAAACCTTTGCTTTCTGTAGATAACATCAAAGACTTAGTTGATCCATGTCTTACTGATGCTTATGATGAAGAACAGATGAAAATTGTTATGATGACAGCTTCCTTGTGTATAGAACAGTGTTCAGTTGAGCGACCACAAATGAGCCAGGCAAGTTCTGTACATGTCAAATACTTCGATGCAGGAGATGATGATGCCTCATACTATGTTTGCTGATTTGGTTGATGCAGGTGTTGAAGACTCTAAGAGGTGATAAAGAAGGCTTGAAGTTCATAATGGAACGCCAGAAGTCAAAACTACGAAGGACATATTCTGTAGAGCTGTTAGACGCAGAAGATTACAATTCGACCAAGTATCTGAATAATATGAATCGGGAAACGAGTCCAGAGGCAGACTCCTCTGACTCTTTGAACGAAGAAAGCCTTCAGAAGTAGGAATATGGCCTTTGATTCACTTCACATTACTTGCCCCTGTCTTTACATGGAAGTGGTTTATTTGCAGGACATGTGCTTGATTCCATGGTGGAGCTGATCACAAGACAAGGAGGTTGAACAATATGGTAGTATATGAATAAAGCACATGACAACGAGGTTGAACCCACTATGCATGGTAATGTGAACATTGTTTGTTGCCCAAAAAGTTTTTTATGCAAGGCCAAGCCCACCAGTGAGTGTATTGGGCCTGAGACCTGAGTCTAATATTTGAATTCAATTTAAGCTTGAGGGTTAGGCCTATGAAATTAAGCTTCACTGAGCCAGGTGCAATAACAAAATTCACTAATTTATCTATTCTTTAATGTTTGCACTCATTTGCTTTGATTCTTTATGTTTTCATTTTTATATATTTATTCTTTTAAAGAAAGAAATCAGATGTAACAGTGTCTAAAAAGAGTAAATCAAACAGATATAATAAAAATATGATCGCTTGAACAAACATGTCCTTTTTTATGATGAAAGTAAAGCAAAATTGACTGTTATCTATTTTTTAAAGCTGTTAAATTCACTCGCAGAAGTTTATTTTTGTAATCTGAATTTAAATAAAATTAAATTCAGGTAAAAATAATTCTTATGCGTCTCTTAAAAAAGATTGCATCCTTATTCATTATCTGACCTTTATGAAGTGACAATAGCTACATCTTGGGTGCACACAGAAATAATACTTGAAAATATTCTCGTTTCAAACATAACAAATAGGTTCTATTTGTTTCAAATAATAAAAAAATATAAATATTTTATACTTCATATTTCAAAAAAAATTTTATACGAAATATAGATGAGTGTGTAAGCTCACCTGCAACGCAGGGGAGGCTAGCATTTAAGGAAGAAAGCCACAAACATGTTGTGACTGTACTAATTGAACAATTTGTTCAAAACTTCAAAGTTCAAACACATATTAAGACCTTTTTTTTTGGTGATACATATATGAAGATGTTGTCACTCTAATAATTTAACTCTTCCAAATGCTACAATGAAAGTCCTATTTGTGGTGGCAGTGTGATTCTCTCTCTCTTTCTAGATAGAGAGAGAGGGAGGGACCAGAGGATCACAAAGACTGGCAATGGCATCAAACCAGACAAAGGTTGAAGATGTCCTTGTGATATATATATATATATATGTATGTATGTATGTATGTATGCATGTGTATGTGCATGGTGGGCCAAGTGGAGAGGATTACTACCGCTATTTTTGGTCCGTCTTTTCTCCTTCAACTTTAGCTGAGATGCCACAATAAGAACCTGTGCCCATCTTTTTATGACCATTTCATATTGGAAATATTATTAAGAAAAAAATTCTTTTGATCTTCAGTATTAAACAAGTAATAATGATACAGTAGATACAGGTACAACTGGTGGATATGGACATTATTCCTTGAGTTTTTTTTTTGGGTTGGCTTGATTCTCAATCTTAGCCCATTAATTTGAAGTTAAAAAATGTGGATTTGGGAAAGTTAGGCATATTTTATGTTATCTTTACCTTTTATACTTTTTTTTTGTTGCCACAAAGTATTTATACTATCCATTCATTCTATGGCTCTTTCATCTTTTTCTTGAAGTCAGAGACAATAGATTAAACAGAATAAAAGTCATACACAGACACGTTTACATTTATATTCATTAGCTTTTTAAATTTGTTATACATGATTTTTTTTAAAAAGTATTCTTTAAGGAAAATATTTTAAAAATGATAATGCTTTACTCCCTCTGGTCCTTAATATAAGATCGTTTTAACCGAATCACGCGAATTAAGAAAAAGAATTAAAACTAATTAACTACCTCGATTTCTCCAAAAATTTTAACATTTTTTCAAAACTATCCTTATTTATTCTCTCTCTTTTTCTCTTTGAATACATTAAATAGGGACATTTTTTGAAAATATATAATAAATACCACCTCGTATATTGTAAAGGATCATATATTTAGGACCAAGGCAAAAGGTCCTATATATAGGACCGGAGGGAGTAACATTCTTGACGTCAGAGAGAATAGATTAAACAGAATAAAAGTCAAGCATAGACACGTTTACATTTATATTCATTAGCTCTTTAAATTTGTTATACATGATTTTTTTAAAAAAAATATTCTTTAAGGAAAATATTTTAAAAATGACAATGCTTTAACAATTAATTGAATGCCGGTTTAGTTTAACATTTAGAACTCTAAAACCTTAGCCACCTAAAGTTTGCTCAAGTGATAAAGATATGGTGAAGTCTGAATAGAGATTAAGGATTTAAATCCTCATGTTATATAAAAAAAACGAAACTCTAAAAGCTCATTTGAAACTAAAAAAAGAATGTTTGCAAGAAAAAATGGCACAATTTTTTTGTTCAAACCCAAGTTTTGCCACTTAACCCACTTTTATTATTATTATTTTTTTGCCTGAAAACCGACTTTTAGTCAAAAGCAACTTTGTCTTACTTTTACAGTGAAAAAATTCCATCGAATATTTGCTAATGGTGTTCTTTCTATTTTGCCCTAGAGTGTTTTTTTTGGTCCATATGATATCAATTTGGAAAAAAAGAAAGTCTAGGTGTGAAATAACCGTTAAACAGGATTTTGTTTATGAATTATAAAAAAAGTTACCTATCAAAATACCAAAAATTTTTTAGATTAGATAAAAAAGATTTCCATTTTAAAAGATCAAATTAAAATAACCTCTGCAAATTAGATCGCTGATTTATCTTTCACTACTGTATTATACTATACATGCCTCGAAGAAGAAAAAAGAGTGGAAAATTAGAAAAAGGACATTTTTGGGCGAAGGGAGGGATCCCAAAAGACGCTTACAAATTCCCATTAATGGTAGTGGTGGTGGGTCCCTATTCCTTCCTACACAAACTAGAACCGCGAACATCCATATATCAATATCAATATAAACAAAATTATAAACCAAAAAAAAAAGAAAAAAAGCGGAAGACATACGCATTACCCAACGGCAACAAAACCTTGGGATTTTGCTGTTCTCATCCATCTCTTTCAAAGGTTTCCCTGGATTTATACACCCCTTGATTGAGCAATAATTCTTCAACTTCTCAACTTGAACCCTCTCCTCTCTCTACTGGGTCAGTCAAACCATGACCATGGAGGTGGGTCAGATGCAGAGACAGTGGGTTGAGTTCATGAAATCCTTGTTCATCGAGGTATGAGCATTACTTCCCTCTAAAAGCACTAAATTAAAGGATTTTTCGTCGATGAGGTTCTTTTCTTTTTGTTTGTTTGTAATTGTTATCAGATCTGTTTGTTGGGTTGGTTTTGGTTGTGACTTCTGGGTCTTGTTTATTTCCTGTTGTATGGGGGAGAAAGGGCTTCCTTGATGCTCAGTTCTTACAACTCAAGCAACTACAAGACGAGACCAACCCTGAATTTGTTGTTGAGGTTGTGTCCCTCTTCTTTGAAGATTCGGAGAGACTTCTCAATGATCTCACCAATGCTCTGTGAGTTTCCATATTTCCCATTTTGCTTAGTAACAGAGTTTTCATGACTCAGTAAAACAGTGAGCATGCTAGATATAATAATAAATTTAATACTGATTTTTCACTGAAGTTTGAATTGAATTCACTTTTTGACACCCTTTACCTGTTCTACTAAAAGTCTCTTTCATCTGTTGGAGTGCTGCTTACTGCTAATGACTTGGAAAAGTGAAGAGTTTTCATGTTCTTGAGCTTTTTTTTTTTTCCTTATGCAGAGATCAGAAAGGAGTTGACTACAAAAAAGTTGATGCTCATGTTCACCAATTGAAGGGTAGCAGCTCAAGGTATTAAATTTCATTTTGCCAACCAAAAATATATTTGGAAGATACAGAAACTGAATCAAACCCTTTACAGCAATGATTCAAAGAGTTTTATTTGTGCAACTGCTGATTGGTTTTCGATGGCTGCCAAACAAAAAAGTTGATTTCTAAAGAAGAGAAGTTGTACATTAGACTCCAGACAGACTAACCAAGTTTCAGATGTATTTTAAGGGTAATTTAGGAACAGCCAGAAGAGGAAAAGACAATTCAGAAAGTCATTTTCTTTGTTCATCTATGGCTTTCTCCTTCTTCTCTTGTTTTGCTGAGACAAATTTGTGTTTGTGGCCCACAGCATAGGCGCCCAAAGAGTCAAAAATGCCTGCATTACTTTCCGCAATTTCTGTGAGGAACAGAACATAGAAGCGTAAGTTGTTTTTCTTCGGGCTAAATTATCAGTTTTTGACTCCAGAAAAAGCAGATTCTGAGAAGTTAAGGTTTTGGATTCAATCTGTACTTACCTAGTAAACATGAACTTACAAACAGAGGACAAACACTGACATTGAGGCATGCCGACATTTAAAGTTTTTATGTACAAACAAGTCTAGTGTTTGTTCAACACCAACGTTTAACTCATGCTGAAGACAAACTAGAAGAATGTGTATTTTGGGCAATTCTATGTTATGATGATGGAAATTTATTTGCAGGTGCCTGAGATGTCTGCAACAAGTAAACCAGGAGTACTGCCTTGTGAAGACTAAACTTGAAACTCTGCTTGCGGTAACTTAATAAATTATTTTTTGGAAGTTGAACACTGAGAGAGAGAGAGAGAGAGTATTGTGGGTGTTGTAATTTACAATTGTAGTTTGATTTCTTTTTGGTTGCAGCTTGAGCAACAGATTGTTGGAGCTGGTGGGTCAATCCCTATGATGGAACTGAGTTTGTAAAGGGTGGATGGGGTGAAAGAGAAAGCTTGTAACTGTAAGAGTGTTTTAAATGATCCTCTTTCTTCTTCTTCATTGAAGATTCTCTTCTTTTAGCTAATTACGTCCTTGGTGATTGACTGTATGAGTTCTAATGAAGAGAAGATCCTATGCACTGTAACTTCTTCACAATTTGTCTGAAGAGCTTATATGTGAACTCTTTCGATGCTCTAATGAAGGCTGTTGCTATCACTAACCTACCTTGCAAAACTCTCTTTCTTCTCCACAAGACCAAGAAAATCCTGATCATAAATGCCCTTTTAAGATTAACTTTTTGTTTTTATTCGTTGTGTTGTGATAAGCACATAAGAATTTACTAAATTAATAATATCAATGGACCTACCACGATAATACTTACGTACACAGTTTTGTTGGTTTCTTCACTCCTTCTAAGAGCTTACCTTAAAAATTATTTTTGTTTGAATACATCTGAATCACAAATGTGTTGAATCCTCGGGAAAAAAGACGTCTTTTCAAGAGATTTGTGGTGAATGGATAATAGAGAAACTCATTGAAAGATGAACTTACATGGAAATTGTTGAGCCCTTGACAAATTTGTTGTAAACTTATTGTATCAAACAGTTTATAATTTTGCTCGTGTTTACATTTTTTTTTTCAAAAAGATGAAAAAAAAAAGATAAAGAAATTGATTACAGTATAAAACTTAATTTTTGAAATATCTAGGGCTTATTTGGTATACGAAATGAAATGGAAACAAGAATAGAATAAAGAGAAGTGATGTTGATGAAAAAGGGTTTTGTGTTGCTGAAAAAAGAATAATAAGAAGAAACAATAACTGTCATGTAATGATAATATGAGTATTTTATATATTTTGATTTTAGCATCATGGAAAAGGAATCTTTTTCCAAAGTTCATACCAAACAAGGCTTTGTTGGAATAAAATTATTCACTGTAAATTAAAAAATCTTACTCAATAATGGTGTGGAAGGTGAGGGGGAATGGGGCATGATATGATTATTTAGGAGAAAGATAAGAGATGGCGATGTGCCTTTTTCTGCTACTTTCATGGATTCAAATAAAAAAAGAAAGTAAAGCTTCACATTATCTTATCTTTCGGCCATACATCATTTCTGTCTTCACTTCTACTCTTTTTTTCAAGTGGATTCGACCGTATATAGCCACGTGTTTTCATACATTAGAATCTAAAAAATAAATCATACTATTTATAATTTGTAAATAGTATAGCTGACAAATATAGACTATTAAATTTGGACGGTGCAGTTTTATCATTTCATAAAAATATTAATAATTAAGTTAATTTGGGCCGTTAAAATTTGATATGAATAGTTCAAAACTATAATGGAAAAAAAGTAGAGAGAAACTGTAATAGGGAGAAACCAAATCCACAAATAGTAGATTAATTAGTATAGAAGATTCTATTATATATATATATATATATTAATATCCATTCTTATTATATTACTCTAACTTGTAATAACCTTTAACTAATATCATGATAACAGTTAAATGACGATGTTTCAACCAAATCATCAAAATTTTCAGAGTGTCTCAGCAACATAATAACAACTTTGAAATTTCTTGTTTAGTTGCGCACTTGTATACATCACCCTCAATCATACATTGGTGTCAAATCACCATTTCAGAGACACAGAGAAAGAATATACCTCTTCATTGAGCATGATAAAGAATTGCCCCATATCTTCATATGCTTCTTTAAGAAAAAGAAACAAAAAAGAAAAGGCCTCACAAATGTTTAGCTATAAAGAATTTGAAAGTCTATCTTGAAGAATATTTTAGCGACACAATTGACACCACTCTGCATAAACAAGAAAAGATGGACTGCTTTTGGCGGAAAATAATAACCAAGTATTGTTCTCTCTGGTGCTGATTATAATAAAGGTTGCCTCCATTTTTTTCTCTGTTCATTGAAGCTTCCTATCTTGGCTGTCTGGTTCTTATCACCAAGTCTCTGTGAGTACAGCTTATAATAACTATTGGCATCCACATGCTTTAAAATTTGGACTAATTTTCCATGTTTCTCATCTACAATAATTGTCCCATCACTTGAGACTTTAAGTGGCTTGACCTCAGTTTTTGCATCAACAATGGAATGGCCATTAGCCAACACAACTGCACCTAGAATTTCCCCCAAGAATGTGTCCTGTAAAACAGAATTACATTAGACAAAAACATATTAAATAGCAAATACAATCTGTCAGATTCTTCAGTAGATCCAATTACCATTTCATTGAAAAAAGTTCTAGATATGCTTAAATGTCTATTCATGATTGATTTAAATCAATCTAAGAATTTTTAAAAACTTAACAACAACAACAACATTGGCCTTATCTTACTAATGTGAGGTCGGCTACATAGATCATACAACGCCATTAGACTCCATCAAACACCATCTCTTCAGATAAATAATTTCTCAAGAGGTCATTCCTTATAACTTCTCTTAGTGTTCTCTTTTGTCTTCCTCTACGCCTTTTGATAGGGTTCCAAGCCATTTGGTCAACTCTCCTCATTGGCTTCTCTTGCTTTCTTCTTTGTACATACACAAACCACCTTAAACAATTTCCACCATTTTCTCCTTGATAGGTGCTACTCCAACTTTCTTTCGTATACAATTATTTCGTATCTTTTCCAATTTTATATAACCACACATCCATTTCAACATTCTCATCTCTGCTAGTCTCATCTTATGCTTTTATTGTCCTTTTAAAACCCAATATTCACTATCATATAACATCGCTGACCTTATAGTTGTTCGATAAAATTTCTCTTTAAACTTTGTAGGTACCTTGCGGTCAGCATATAAAAAAATATGAAAAAAAAAACTTAACAATGAATGAATACATGGACATGTAATATATATAAACTTTACCATATGTTGATATCTGTGGTGGGTTTGCTTCAAGCGGTAAAGCCTTGACAACAAACGTTTGGCAAAGACAGCTTCAGGTGTTTGTTGTGTTGCACTCAACCATCTTAACATAGTTGAAAACGAGCTGCTAGCTTCACGCTGGATACCCAGTGGAATGAGAGTGATATTCACTGCAGACTCAAAAACTCTCTTGGCAGCTAAAGGATCCAAAAACATATTGAACTCTGCATATCGGTTTGAAGCTACAGAAAATATGTTTCCTTTGTCATTGCCATTCTTGCTGATGTGCCCCCCTATTATATATACCTCCTGTAAAGATTTTAAAAGCATTCTGTCATTTCATCACTATGCAATATTTTTATACACAGGACTAGAAAATTTTACTGGGATTGTTGACGAGCTGACCTTTCTAATTGATTTCCAAATATTTCATGGTGGGAAGTTTATGGATAAATCAACTGACCTGAATTAGAGAGATTATGTTTTTCTCTGATACAACCTTGGCCAAAGTAGTCAAGGGCCCATTGGTTAACACTGTAATCTTAGACCCTCGTTTGATTGTTGGCAATATAGATTCCCAAACTTCCATAGCTAGTGGCTGTCTAAGTTCAGGGTGATCGGTATCCCTGGGAGCTCCAAACTTCACAGAGTTTTCTGCAGTATACCTGAGGCAGATCCTAAGATGTCATAGTCCATTGCGGGTTCAGAAGAATTCAAAATTCATCCATTTTGTTTTTGCATGGAAGATTCCAATTAATTCTTTAGCAGTAATTTCATTTTTCATCCCCCACAGAACCACTATGGTTTCAATGCCACTATGATTTCAATAGCTTCTGAAGCATAATAATAATAGTGTTCATGAGAGTAACTGAAAAGCACCTTCTGGGGCTACGAGGCAAATCACGAGCAAGACCAAAAAGAGTGTCAGAATCCAAAAATCCTCCACTCCCTTGTGGAATGGCTTTAACATACTTGCAGCCTTCAACATCTGATGAGAATGGATTTGAATCTGTTGCAAATACATCTCCGAGACCTACTGGTATATCATCACGACCCATCATGTGCAGGAGGTCATACACCACATCTATTGTTGCAGCATTTGCCCATCCACTTGGGCTCACAATAATCGCCTGGCCAAAAGGTACAGAGAACCCACATCAGATTCAGAGGGGATGTTTTCCCTAAGGATCTTGTCATTGAGAACTCAGCCTATGCTAATAAAGAATTACTTAACAATGATATATCCATAGCACCGTCCCTTTCATATTTTGGTGGTTCACAATAAAAGAATTCAACAAAGTAAAACTTGGGGACTTTTAAGTAGCAGGAAGCAATATGACTTAAATGCACTAATGTCCATGTCAAACACAACAGCAAAGGTTTCTGAACAATCAGAGAAACAATAACAATGAAGGATCAAACTACCTTAAGGTTGATCACTTTAACGGGAACTTTTAAAAGGTAAAATAGAGCAAGAAAGTCTCCTGCACTCATGTCCATGTCAAACACAACAGGTTTCCCCAGTCTTCTATGCTGAAAATCTGGCCTATAAGTTACTTCTCTGTAGTAAGGAAACTGTGTAGTGAAGTTGAATCGCCCAGAATTTTGTTGTTTCTTTAGAACCTGATACCCGCCAAAACAGAAGATATACACTCGTTACTCAGATAATTAAGAGATTTCTTGTATAGATTGTAGTATATATAAATTGCAATACAGCAGCATATCATTCTGATATAATTTTGATGAAACCAGAACACTATACCAAAATGTAACGTACGTTCACGAAGCTTTTGAAATATTCTCTGTCAAGTAGGCTTCCAACATCTTGGTTAGGCTTTGCTTTTGTGACAACAAGCACTCTTATCGAGTCCGAACCATTTACCTCCGTTGTATAACCATCCTATGTATCATATTGTTATAGATAACACATTAACATACGAAGATGGAAGGCAAAATTTGACTAACAAAATTTGATTCATAGTCGATGTAGAAACCAAAAAGAAAAGCGATTACCTTGCATTTTCCTTTCCCATTCTTCACATAGCACAACGGATCTCTAAGTCCTTCTTGAACATGACCACTATGCACTCCACCTATCTTCAAATTGAACTTAGGAAATTTTTGGTCATCAAAATTTGGATTGGAGCCATCATATATCCCATAAGGTTCATTTGAAGTAATTACAGTTATGTTCATATACTGCATTTCTGCAAATTCATTTTCTCCGTCACGGTTATGGGAATTACTCATGATTGAGACTGCTACACCACTCATGAAAGAGTCCCACATAAAATAACTCTGCAAAATAAGGCATTGTCAATGTTAATCTAGTTGAGTTTACCAACCCAGATGTTAACAAGTAAAAGAACACACGCATGAACAAATTCTGTGACTATTTACCGTATAGAAATGGTCATCAAACCAAGTATCACGAGCCATTTTCAATGACTTGAAGCAATATTGTGCCTCGTATGTGTCTTGGCTCTTTTCAAATTCATCAAAGAAATCCTCGTTGATGGGAATTGTGTTGGTTGCATCAAGAGGGACGAGGGTGAGAGGAATACCAGAATGAATCACCTAAAATGAGATAATAGATTTAGTCAACAAGCTAAATAACTAGCTAGACATTTATACATATCTGTACAATAATGCAGAACCATGACCCGCTGAATAGTAAACTGATCAACATTTAAGTAAACAATAATGGGTATCATTTGTTTGTAGCTGACCTGGTATGCTGCAAACGGGTCTCCAAACATATTGAACTCCGCGTATGGATTAGAGTGATAATCTGTGAACATATTGCCATGGTCACCGCACTGCTGTGGCACGCAGGAAGAGCTAGCATTTTTGGGGCAACAACCAGTTGGGTTGCTTGACCTCACACCACCGCCCATGATGTAAATATGCTCTATATTCTTTTTTAGGAGTGGATTGCTCATAAGGAAAATGCCAAGATTTGTATGTGATCCAGTCATGAATACAGTTATGGGACCTGCAGATATCTTGTCGATCAGCACTTGCTGAGCAGTTGGTTGTTGAAGAGGAGTATACCTCCTTCTGCCCTGATTTATGACAAAACCAGCAAGCCAAATGGGTATGAGTGGCTAGACTATAAACACCTGAAAACAATTGAACTGACTGAACTACGATGTCATGCACAGTTTGATGCATACAGATCTCAAGTCTTAAATGTTCGAATGAGTTGCTCTAGGAACGTCATTCAAAAATTGAAATGTAACAATTCATAAAGCTATGTAGAAATGCTTATCTGTACAACATTATGGAGGATAACTTCATATGTTTCAGATAAATATTAAGGAAATAACCTATTTTAATGAAAACAAGCAAAGTTCTCACGTAATAATAGAATGGCCTCATCATACTTCTCTGTGAATTGCAAGGTGAATTATATACCTGTGGAAGGAAAGCTTTGCGGATGCCATAATTTGCATCGATATCCAATCGCCCTCCTGCACCTACGGGAATGGCCTGCCTGTATCTGCAACTTCCTGAAGTTGCTAATCCCTGCAGTACACAGATCAATCATGAGCAGGAATACTACTTCAAGATGACCAGCATCAATCATTACCCATTACAATGAAAAGGCCACCCTTCATAGTGTATACCTGATCTATAATTGGAAGATAGCCACCAACATCTGGTAGTATGGTACCATTTTCTAGTATGCCACCTTCACCTCCTACTCCAACGACAATATCATCCCGACCCATCATGTAAAGTATGTCATAAACTTGATTCACAGCATGCCCAGCATTAGTCCACGCATTTGCACTGATTGTGATCGCCTACAGATTCAGGTAGATAACTCATCATATTAAACACATGAACAAACTGGTTCAAAAGTGTTATGGATCAAAGCTTCTTCTACCACCGTCAAAGCAGACATATATGCAGCAAGGCGAGCTTTCTAAATAAAAGAGAACTTCAAATTCACTCTAAGTTAGAAAGCTCGATTGAATCAACACAAAGATATATAAAAGGGGGTTTAAAGAAAGTATGATCACCTGCAATTCGAATTCTGATCTGTTAAGCTTCAGTAGGTACAGGAATCCGAAGAAATCATCAGTATCAATATCCGAATCCCACAGAATCCGACGAGGCCTACCTTCCACAGCGTAGGAAGCAGCCCCAAAAGCTGCCATAACCATTATCACAGCAACACATAGCCTCCTTGGCGGCAACATCAGTAGTGTTGTAGTAGTAAAGGAACCCAGAGATATCTTCCCTCCAAAATGGTTGTTTATACAAAGGCTTCAAGGAAATGGGACCTTTATAGCAGTCTCATCTTATCCATGAGCCCATACATATATAAGTATTGGAGCAGGATAGACGCGTGAGTCACGCGTGACTGAATCCGTATAAACATGAAATATCATAGACAAAAGATGAGCCGGTGTTCCGTTATTCATGAAACAGTGCTGATTTCTCGCCAAGATAGGGTGGTATTGTTTTTTCAGTTGACAAATTCGATCTTAGACCGAAAAATCTTACGAATCAAATAATTAATTAGTATTGATTAACATACATATACATACATACATATGGAAATAAATAAAAAGAAAAAGTTTTGGCAATTTCCCATGTGAACGGTATAGATTACATATGGAGAGATGGTTTGAAATAATGTCGGAAGAGGATTCAAATCCATTTTTTTTCATTGCCTAAATTAAGGACGTGAGCTTTTACTTGTAGGAATCCGCTTTAATCCATTAATTTTACGTATCTGAAGGTAGATCTTATTAATGGAGGAGGATCTTGCTATATATATATATAGATGAACTTTTACAGAAAAAAAAAATGATCTTAATTACTCATTAATTACCCCAACTCTCTTTACCGTTAGAAATTAAAGGACCATTGAATCTACACAAAATGAATTTTTAGGTTATTTTATATTTTATATCAAAAGGTAATTCCTTTCAAGAGGTAGAGAGTATAGATTTAGACTTTGCCCCTCTCAACAAGGTAATGTTTTTCCAGGGGAAAAGAGCATGTTTTAATGAGGAGAGACATTATAAAATTGAAGGGCGTTATAGTTTTGTAGGAAGTATAAAATAATTGGAAAAATTAATTTATGTGGGACCATGGTTTATAATTTAGATTCTTTATATATTAGGTATGGAAAATGTGATGCTTTGATAGTATATAATAATTTCACATATTTTATAGTGGCTTCAAAAGAGTGATTTTTTTTTCTTTTATTACATGTGAGATTAATTAATTAATTAAAATTTGAATTGGATCAGACCCAAAGTAAGGGAAAATCAACTTTTTATAAATTATATAAACATTGATCATGTATTTATGTTTTGCTGGAGATTCAAGCAAGGCTGTCTGAATAGATTCATCTACTTAGTCATAAATGCGAGATATATATAATTGACTTTTGTGGATATGTAGTCAAATGGTGAGTTCACAGTTTGATTTATTTGGAGTGTTTGTTTGTTTGATTGTGGGCATCACTTTGTTCTCTAAGTTTGAAAGTTTGTGCACAATTAGATTTATATATGCAGATTCCGTCTTGCTTGGTCATGTTTGACAGCCAATGAATTATACTTAACTAAGCTTTGGTTCATACCAATAATAGGACAATTTCTTTTGTAAATATTATATTCCTTCCCATCCTATATATAGGATTTTTTGTCCTGATCCTAAATATAAGACCCTTTACAATATACAAGGTAATATTTATTATACATTTTCAGAAAAATATCCTTATTTAATCTATCCAAAGAAAAAGAAAGAGATATTAAATAATGATAGTTTTGAAAAAATGTTGAGATTTTTGGAAAAATCAAGGTAGTTAATTAGTTTTAATTCTAATTCTTAATCCACGTGATTCGGTTAAAAGGGTCTCATATTAAAAACCAGAGAGAATATATATTTTTGTAAATAAAGCAATCTATCTTCCCCAGTAAATCAATAAAAAAATATAAAAAGGCAAAGAGTCACATTGTTCTTAAATGGACGATATTTGCTCTATTTTAGTTAAAGTAAAGGGAATCAAAATGTGAAATTCACTTCCATCTTCAATCAGGTAAGTCTCAGCAAAATGATTTCAGTCATATCTCTTTATTTTTTTTTTAATACTAAAAGTATTTCTAACTAACATTTGAAAACTAATCCCTTCGGAAAATAGATATAACTTGAGAGAACCTTATCTTTCCCATACATACGACTAAGGATCAAATTTAAAACAATATATTTAAATGATCCAACTATCTATCAATTGTACAAAACTTTCTTGGTCTCTTTCTTTCTTTCTCTTTTTTATTTTATTTTAAATCACTTTAAAAAATCTTATTTAGAGCATAGTGTTGAACTTTATTTTTTGGGGACAATATAATGTTGAATATTGTTAGTTAGCCCTTGACATGATTTTATCATGAAATTCAAAGGCAGGTGGCAATATATATTTCGATAGAAAACTCAAAACGTCGGCTCAGTGGTCAAATAAAAGTGGTTTAAATATTGGGGTCGGAATATTAGAAAAAAATGTTTTTTTTTTTAAATGTACTAACCAGTCCATGTGAAAATGTTACATTTTAAAAAATTGTTTGGAAAAGGACAATCTGAGGCCCAAAAAAAGAAGGACGGAATCAATAGTATCATGATACACGTTAATTGCATAATTTATGGATTCATTTTTGTTGAAATTGAAATGTTTGGGTTTGTATTACAATATGATGTTAATGTTAGTTGTTAATTTAGTATCTCATGCCACATGTGCAACGTTAAAAGGGGATCTTGTCACCACCACCCAAAAGTCAACAAATATGACTGCTTTCTTTCCTTACTTGCGTGGGTGACATCCCATTTGGTTTAGAGATTTTGGTGAGGTGAGTAGCGAGGGGAGGAAAAAAATTTTATTTTTTTTTTCTTATATTGAATAAAAGAAGGAAATATTTCTTTCTATCCTTAGAGAGGACAGAAGAAAAAATACTCACTTTTTTTATTTGATTTAAAAAAATATATAATAAAAGATTTTTCCTCCCATTTTCTTCCTTTCAAAATTAAAAATTCTCTTAACAAAAATTTTTATTGGTGTCCCATTTGCTTATTACATCTCATCTATTTATATAGTGCTTATCATTGTTCCAAGAAACTCCTCTCCTCAAATGGCACATTACCTTTCTTTCTTTCTTTTTTTGTATTTTTTAATTCTATGGATATGAATGGGGTAGTTGTAACTTAAAACGCACGCGTAAGTGGACTGCAGATCTTTTGGATCTTTTTCCTAAGGCTATTGAGTTGAGAAATATTAATTCAAGTTAGAAAAGATGGAGAATAGGTAATCAAATTTTGTCCAATTTCATAAGTTCAGCTCGTAAACAAAATTATAAAAAAAGAAAAGAAAAGATGAAAAGTAGTTTATTCTGTGAAATCAACACACATTTGGCCTATAAAAGCTTGTGAATAAAATATATGTTTTTTTAATGATAGAAAATTTATGTGAGTTGGATAAAAAAACTCACTAAAATAAGGCATCAAGAGCATATAAAAGAATATATAAGTTTGTTATAACCATTAGGAGTATTTTGTGCTACATAGCTAAATTATCTAACATAAGAATATGTGGGTGGATATTATAAATCAAATTATACACCTACTGTACATCTAAACTTGCAAGCAACATTTCTAATTACAGATTAAACTCCCATCCTCTGTCATCACCTTCATATTAAGTTCTTACACTCTGTTCCCTTTGGTTTCAACAATTTAAATCTTCCGAAATAGTGTTCATAAAATCATTTTAAAATAAAAATAGAGCCACACACGATATATGCAACAATATGTATAAAATTTTTTTTATTAGTACTCATTTCATTTTTATATTTATCTTTCATATCATATATACGCAAGCATTTTTTCTTAAGGAAAAAAAACTATTTTTTTTGGTAAAAATAGTAATTATATATATTCTATTGAAAAAGCGAATTACAAAGTCTGAATAATATGGGAAAAGGATCTAGAGGAAAATTGATAAAGGAGATTCTTTATGTCAAACAAAATAAGATTCAAAGACCATTGATGACCAATCTCTTTTAGAGTCAAAAATATGGATTGCAACCCACGAGTCGACCTTGTATGCCTCGCAAAAAGATATAGGATTAAGTTGCATTAAAATTGGTCAAAACTAGCTCGAACCAAATAACTCATAGGTTAAATAAGCTAACTCGACTTATATTAGTTGTCTCATTTTCTTTTTCTTTTTTATTTTTTTAAATCAAAGATTTAAAGTTGAATGGTGTTTCTTATTGTTTTTGTTTATACTTTAGCTATAAATTATGGTGGATTTAGATGTTAGACTACTATTAAACTGTATTAGACTATCAGCTATAGCCTACAAATTATAATGATGATTTGGATGATAATAGGTTATATAGGTTAAGGGTTATATGAGTTGGATTAGTTTGTTTTAAAAAAAAAAGATTAATTGTTAAAATTTTAAAATATATATATTGGTAGGTTGATGGGTTGGTTCGTATAATCCAGCAATCCACCTTGACGGGTTAAGTTGTGAAAATCCCAACCCATTAGGAAAATGAGCAGCCCAACCCAGCTCGTTTCCCTTACAACGTGTGACATGCCAGCTCATTTGGTTTAGATTGATCCGTATCATTAGCTCTAATATCTTTTGTAAGAATTCTCATAATAGAAAAACACTAATAAAAAAACAAAAGGAGAAAACTGCAATGGCAGAGGGGTGGAGCAAAGCTACATAAGAAAAATAAAACATCTTCATAAAGCTTCTAGGTAGCATATGATCTCTCCATTCTTCCTATCGAATTTTTTCATCCATTTCCAGGAATAATTTTCTTCTCCCACTAGAGAAATTTCACATAAAACAAATGTTGTTTTCTTGCATTTTTTAAATTTAACAAAAAGCTTCCAACAATTTCATAGCATTGAATTGATAAGACTAACTAATAGTAGTGGTGTATGCAAATAAAAAAGAGGCACTATAATACATGGACCTCTGTTTTTTTTTTTTTGCAGCATGAATAACATTTAGAGGATTTTGAGTTTTTCCTGTATGCACAAACTCATTTTCTTTTTCCAAATATAGTAGAAAATAAGAATAACATATTCCACATCTACTCCTAGAAATTGTCTTTAAAAAAATAAAAAATAAAAACCAATCCAATCATTGAAATCCTGGGAGGGGGGGAACTACTCCATGTTAAGTATACCAAAGATAATGTTGAGGATTGTTGTTTACAAAAAAGAATTATAGGGAATCTTTCGCTATGAGTGCTCTTCCCCCAGACATTGCTCTCGTTCCTAAGGCTGACATGAACCCGCCTCTTAGGCTGGAAAGTGATCATTTTACGAAGAAAGTTAAAGCTAGGAATGATCCTAATGGAGAGAACTCTTCTGAAGAGGTTACTATGCAGGATCAAAGCCCTCCCCCGCAAGTTTCCTTCAAAGATAAACTTCTTAGTTTTGTTGTTCCTATGGCTTCTACCGGTGGTTCCAATGATATCGTTATTCAGAAAGAAGATGTTACTGTTACAAAAGATGGCTCTACAGTAGACATCCAATTTTCTAACCGTGTCCATGATCTCTTGAACAAGGCCCTTGAAGGTGCCATTGTCATTCGATTGTTGGGCAAGTCTATTGGCTATCGTGCTCTCCTTACTAGATTGGTAAATCTCTGGAAACCACAAGGTAACCTCAAACTTGTAGACCTTGAAAATGAGTTTTTTCTTGTCAAATTTCAATTTCAAGAAGATCGCATGAAAGCTTTAACGGGTGGCCCTTGGATTCTATATGGTCATTATCTCTCAATACGGCCATGGGATCCATCTTTTTCTGCAACTACTGCCACTATTTCTCACATAGTGGATTGGCTGCGTCTTCTGGGATTATCTATTAATTATTATCACAAAAATGTTCTACGTGCTATAGCTGAGGCTTTGGGTCCAGTGTGCCGAATAGACTATAACAAAGAGGATATGGGTAGAGGGAGGTTTGCTCATTTTGCCGTTCTCCTTGATCTTTCTAAACCCCTAATCTCTCATGTTCGAGTTGATGGAATGGCATATCCAGTAGAGTATGAAGGCTTACCGATTATTTGCTTTAATTGCGGATGTTATGGCCATCACAAAGACAAATGTGTGCCATATACAGAGCAACTGTCGTTTGCGATGAACACTAGCCAAGCCCATGTTTCGGATTCTCCAAACCCAAAAAATGTACCTTCGGATCCTTATGGCCCTTGGATGCATGTCCAACGACATCCTAAGAGAGTGATTGATAAGTCTGGAACAAAATCGTACAGTAATGGAGCGTATAAGGGTGGGCAAAGCAAGCATTTTTGCAGTTTTTGAAAATACGGATGGTGAGGCATCACACTCTGCAAATTTAATGCATGGTAATGTAACCCATACCGACATGATGGTGGTGCCAAAGGAGGATATAGTGGGACCTAATGCTAATAATGACAAGAAAGTGGTGACAAAGGAGGATATGGTGGGATCCAATGCTAATAATGACAAGAAAGGCAAAACATCACAACGTTCTGCCACTGCTCCCAAGTCCAAGAATTTCAAAAGTAAAAGTGTTAGCGGGCCCTCTTCTAGTAAAGGCAAATCTCTCATCGTTTCGGACAATGATAAAGCCCAACCTAGTCCAAATTCTCTGTTTGCATCCAAAGCTTATGCAGCACTAAAGGCTTATACCTCGCTAAATGACAAGAACCACTTAGTCATTGTCATTCAACAAAAAGATCATTACAGTGATAGCGGCGCGACCTTATCTGATGCTCCTTTAACTGATATGAATATGACTGCCCCTGTGCACAATAATACCATTCCTATACAAAATCATTTGAGATCTGAAGATTTTGTGAAGGCCGATCCTAAGCCACCGAACCCTCCTTCCCTAGTGGTTAATCCAAACGCTCGCTATCCCTTCAGGACTGATAATGAATCATGTCCTGATGATAGGGCAATTTCTGCGACACCAGGGTTGGATGTTATCATCTCTGAGACTCAGGAAGCTGTTATGGAGCAATAAGCTTCTCTTATCTTTTCTCTTTTATGGATTTTAATATTTTAATTTGGAATGCCCAGGGGGCATCTAAAAATAGCTTCATTCGTGTTATACGCTCTTATATCAGTCAATTTAACCCTCTCATGGTTGTCCTTGTAGAGCCTCGCATATCTGGTCTTCAAGCTGATCGATCCATTCGTCGAATTGGTTTTGAGCGATCCCATCGTGTTGAAGCGAATGGATTTTTAGGAGGTATTTGGGTGATGTGGAGAGACCGTATTGATCTCACGGTGATAGATAATCACCATCAATTTATTCATACTAGGCTGGTTGATACTTATACAGGTAAGAGCTTCCAGTTCACTGCGGTTTATGGAAGTCCTAACTCAACCACTCGAAGGCGTCTTTGGGACGATCTCTCTAGCCTTGATATTCGGCCAAATGATCCTTGGCTTTTGGGAGGGGACTTCAATGCTCTTCTCAATGCTGATGATAGAAAAGGTGGCTCCAGTCGTGGAATTAGTGGTTGCCGTTATTTTAACCACTTCATGGATTGCAATGGGCTTTTGGATCTTGGCTTCTCTGGGCCTGCTTTTACGTGGAAGAGAGGGCTCCTTTTTGAAAGGTTAGATAGATGTATTTGCAATCAACATTGGGCTACTATTTTTTCTGAGGCCCAGGTCCTACATCTTGCTCGAATTCAATCTGATCATAGACCTTTATTACTTAAGCTTCATGGACCAGTTTTCGTTCCCTCTGCCAAGAAGCCTTTTAAATTTCTCTCTGCCTAGATTTCACATCCAAATTTCAATAGTCTTGTTAAAAATATTTGGGCCCAAAATAGGCCCCTCTCAGAAAAAATTGAAAATTTCATTGAGTCAGTGAAGATCTGGAATAAAGAGTGCTTCGGGCACATCATTCAACGGAAACACAGGATCTTAAGTCATCTCAGAGGTGTCCAGAAAACTCTTGAACAATACATTACTCCTCATCTTGAACAACTTGAGATTGATCTAAGTAAGGAGCTTGAAGTCATTTGTAGTCAAGAGGAGTCTCTTTGGCTACAAAAATCAAGATCTGATTGGATTAATAAAGGAGACCGCAATACTGCTTACTATCACTCGAAGGCCCTGCTTTGTAGAAGGGCTAACAAAATTTTAGCTCTCAAAGATGACACGGGTAGTTGGTGTTCTAATAGCAATGAATTGAAACAGATGGCTCAGGCTTACTTTATGAATCTTTTCTCCTCTGATGCCAATAGTGTTATCTCATACAACACTAGGGGGTTATTTCCCAAACTCATTCAATCAGAGATTAATAACCTTAGCGGATTTGTTACCTTTGAGGAAACAAGGTGTGCCTTGTTTGCTATGAAGCCTCTAAAGAGTCCAGGACCAGACGGTCTACATGCTGCTTTCTTTCAATCTCAGTGGCAAACAATTGGTGACTTAATTTTTGATATGGTTAGAACCACTTTTTAAGGTAAATACCTTGAGCCTCATATGAATAGAACTTTCATTATGTTAATCCTGAAAGTCAAGATTCCTCAAACTCTTAAAGACTTTCGGCCAATTAGTTTGTGTAATGTTCTGTACAAACTTATAATGAAGATCATTACAAATCGTTTAAAGCCTTTGATGCAAAATTGATCCAGCCTACCTAAATGAGTTTCATTTCGGGACGAAGCATTATTGAAAATATCATAGTAGCTCAAGAGGTCATTCACTCCATGCGAAATAAGCAGGGTCAATAGGGGTGGTTTGCTCTCAAAGTGGATCTTGAGAAAGCCTTTGATCGCCTGAATTGGGAATTCATTGCTGACACTTTGAGAGATAGCGGTATTCCTGAATCCTTATGCTCTATTATATTACATTGTATCTCTTCCTCCTTTATGCAAGTATTATGGAATGGATCTCCAACTAATGAATTCAAGCCAACTAGAGGGATCAGACAAGGAGATCCTCTCTCTCCTCATCTCTTTGTGCTATGTATGGAACGCTTATCCCAAACTATTTCAGGTCTAGTTCAGGGAAAGCAATGGCATGCCATCAAGCTTGGTCGTACACTCATCTATTTTTTGCTGATGACCTTATCATCTTTGGAACCACCGAGGATCTCCAAATTCAGTTGGTCAATAAAGTTCTCAATGATTTTTGTCTTAGTTCTGGTCATAAAATTAGCCTGGCTAAATCAAAAATCTTTTTCTCTAAAAATGTTAGCCAGGATAATGCCCGTAATATTTGTGATTATCTCAGTATTAAGCAAACTCATGATTTGGGAAGATATCTTGGCGTCCCTATTCTTCATGGTCGAGTAACAAAGTCAACCTATGGTTATATTGAGGAAACTGTGAAGCAAAAGCTTTCTGGGTGGATAGCTAGAAATCTTTCACTAGCTGGACATATCACTTTGGCCAAATCAGTCCTTAATGCTGTTCCTAGCTATGTAATGCAATCATCCAAACTCCCTTCATCTCTGTGTGATAAATTGGAGAAGCTTACAAGAGATTTCATTTGGGACTCTGATGATAATCATAAGAGACCTAGTTTGATTAAGTGGATTGATTTCTGCCAACCAACCAATAATAGTGGTAGCGGACTTAAAGACCTTCATTGTCAAAATGATGCTTTCTTGATGAAGCTTGGTTTTCAACTCATATCCAAACCCAATCTTTTATGGGTTCAAGTACTTCGAGCAAAGTATGGGTGGAAAAATGACTCTATGGACCATTTTAATAAGCGACTCCGCTCCCACTTGTGGACTAGTCTTTCTAAAATTTGGGCAGATCTCAATCTTGGTGTTATCTAGAGTATTGGTGATGGTCAACAGCTATCCTTTTGGAATGATTATTGGGTTGGTGACTTAGGATCCCTGAGGAATTTGGCTTTCAAAGATCTTACTGACCAAGAGCTTTGTAAACCCATAAAGGATTTTGTCAGCCAAGATGGCCAATAGAATTGGTCTCTTTTCAAAGACTCTCTCCCATACCGCACAATCTTGCAGATTGCAAGTATTAAACCTCCAACTGGTGAAGAATGTGCCCCTCACATTTACTGAAATAATTCTAATGACGGTACCTTCTATGTTAGCTTCGCTTATCAATTGTTAAGCAGTAACAATTGGCTTCCTGAGGATAGTATATGGAACCTAGCTTGGAAATGGCACGGGCCTCAACGTATCCTTGTCTTCATTTGGCTTGTCCTTCGAAATGCTCTCTTGACAAACAATAAGAGGGTTAGGAGGCATATGTCCAATGAAAATACATGTCAGATTTGTAAATCTTCTGTTGAGTCCATTGGCCATGTCTTAAGGGGCTGTAATTATGCTAGACAACTGTGGCGATCTCTTGTCCCCAATGAGTTGTGCAACTCCTTCTACAATCAACCTTTTCAGGTATGGCTTAAATCTAATTTAAGTCACAATCATGGAGACTGGAGTACCATTTTTGGCATAGCTTGCTGGAAGCTTTGGAATACCAGATATAAGTTGATCTTCACCAATGAAAATGAGGATATTTACTCTATTAAGGCGAGTATCCTTGCCTTAGCAGCCCCCATAGACTTAGCTAATGAGGACTACACCTCCTCTGTCATGCAAACACAATGTTTCATTGAACGGGTTCAATGGCTAAAGCCACCTGAGGGGTGGATTGTTTCTAACTGTGATGGTGTTGTTAAAAAAAGTGTCAACTTGACTGGTGAGGGTGGCCTCTTGCGTGATCATTCCGGTGCCTGAATTTGTGGCTTCATTCGAAATCTTGGGGACTGCAATATTACTCTTGCTGAAATTTGGGCTATTTATGATGCTCTCCAACTTGCTTGGAAACTTGGTCACAGGAAAGTTCAAATCCAATCCAACAGTAAATGTGCTATTTCCATTATCATGAAAGATGATATTCCACAAGGATGCTTGCATAACCTTGTAAGAGACATCAAACTTCTTCTACAGTGGAATTGGCTTGTGGATTTAAGGCACGTCTATCGTGAAGGAAACACTTGTGCTGATTTTATTGCTACTTATAGTCTCTCCACGATCTTGGTCTTCATGTGCTACAGGACCCTCCTTTTGAGCTACTACGCAAGCTTCATCATGATTTACAGGGAACTACTACTCCTAGGCTGAACTAACTTTGTTTTCCCTTCTTTGTTACCCAAAAAAAAAGTATACCAAAGATAATAATTTAAGGGTATATAATTAAAAATAAATATAAATTTAGATCGTTATTCATCAGTTCCTTTCTTGATAAAGGATCAAGTTGTCCACTTGTCCCTTTCGTTGCGATCAACTGTATGTGTGTGGAATATTTTTGGGTCTTTTGTCTCCTTTACGTGGCATCATAATGCACCACTGCCAAAAAGTCTCTCTTATCTTTCCACGGATCTGATCAAGTGGGATAGGAATATTCTTGGGCATATCCTTAAGTGGAAAAACTCTATTCTTTGGAGGTTGTGGGTATTCAAAACTCACTTAGATATAGCTCATCCTCTTTCTTGAAGAACCTGGAAACTGCTCTTCAGAGGAAATTAGATGGCCTTCTCCGCAATGAAGAACTCCTTTGGTTTCAGCGAGCCAGAACCTCTTGGGTAACTAAGGGTGACCTTAATACTTGGTACTATCATCTCAAATCGACCTTCAGAAAAAGAAGAAATGCTATTACCTCCCTCAAGGATGCTTGTAGAACTTGGATTACGGATCCCGATGATCTTGCTGGCATGGTGGTGTCTTATTTCAAAGGTCTATTTGCTGAGCCAATCACTTCTCATGGTTTCCCGCAAACGATTTGTAAGTTTCCCTTACTCTCTGACTCTGAAAGACTTTATCTTGATTCTACTCCTTTTGCTACAGAGATTAAATCTGCTATTGATAGTATGGGGAGCTTTAAGGCCCTAGGAGTGGATGGTTTTCCAGCTCTCTTTTACAAATCCCAATGGGATGTTGTGGGGAAGGATCTTGTTCATTTTGTGCAAGGAATTTTCTCTGGTATTTTGAGTTTGGGTGATGTCAACAGGACTTTGATTGCTCTTATTCCTAAGACTGACAACCTCAAGTTAGCCTCGCACTTTCGCCCTATCTCTCTCTGCAATGTTGCCTACAAGTGTGTGACTAAGTTTGCTGCTTCTAGGCTTAAGCCTCTTATGGATAAGTTGATTTCCCCTTTTCAATCAAGCTTCATCCCAGGCAGAAGCATTCATGATAACACAATCATTGCCCAGGAAATTTTCCATACTTTTGCCAAAAGCAAATGCAAGCCTGGTTGTTGTATCTTAAAGATTGATTTCGAGGAGGCCTTTGACCGTATGCGATGGGACTTTATCACCGAATGTTCGGATGAGATTGGGCTCAACGGAAACTTTGGCCAACTAATTTCATCATGTATCTCCTCCTCATCTTTGAACCTTTTGTGGAATGGCAAGCTTACAGATTTCTTTGCTCCTACAAAAGGTCTTCGTCAAGGTGATCTAATCTCACCTTACCTTTTTGTGGTTGCTATGGACAAACTATCTCACTTGATAACTGATGAAGTTGACCGGGGTTGTTGGAAGCCTTTCAAATTCTCCCACCAAGGTCCCTCAATCTCCCATCTTATGTTTGCGGATGATCTCCTCCTTAGGGAAGTGTCTGAAACTCAGCTTGATTACATGTTGAGTTGTCTTGACACTTTCTGTCATTTCTCTGGGCAGCGGGTTAATTACTCTAAATCCTCTATTTTCTTCTCTAAGAATGTTCCCCCTGGTAGAAAAAACACCCTAAGTGAACATGTTGGCCTTATGGTTTCTTCGAACTTTGGTTCTTGCCTGGGCATGCCTGTTATGAGTGGAAGAAAGTGTTAGAAGGAATGAAACTTTGAAGTGTAGAAGAAAAAGAGATTGGAGAAAAGGTT
This sequence comes from Adenanthera pavonina, assembly GCA_026686845.1. Lineage (NCBI taxonomy): Eukaryota > Viridiplantae > Streptophyta > Magnoliopsida > Fabales > Fabaceae > Adenanthera > Adenanthera pavonina. The sequence goes on along the minus strand of JAIVEN010000026.1, from coordinate 7,386,586 downwards.
GTGCACAAGTCTTCAAGGCGTGGGTAACACTTTGCTTTAGACTTAATTCGCCCCCACCAATTTCCAAATCTTGAGTACAACTTGGGTTAGTAACGAATTTCCTGCAGGATACAATGAAGACACTTGAGTAGGTGTTGTACTTCCAAAACTCAAGCATAGACAACAATGGCTTTTACAAAGTGATAATTTACTTTTTATCATTTGTGCGCTAAAGATAAAGGCAACTGAGTTTGTATATATTGAAACAAGTGTGGATGAATGAAAATTGGAATTGTATTGAATGATGGAATATTGTGGACTATTTATAGGGAATGAGAAGGTACCTCTTGAAGCAATATGACTCTTTCAATAAAAGAACACATACATTAACCAATGTATGTACATTGTAATGATTCATGAATCTAAACAAAAAGTTATTTCCTTTCATATGATTAATGTATATACATTGTAATGATTCATAAATCTAGGTAGAAGTCACATCCTTTCATATGATTAATGTATATACATTGTAATGATTCATGAGTCTAGGTAGAAGTCACATCCTTTCATATTTCATGAATCTTGTGATTTTCCATGAATCATCTCAAGAGTCATCATTAATTCATAAATCCTTTAAGAGACACATTTTTATTTTGAAAATTTTCTCACAGGAAGGCCATTTTGAACTACCATTACCTTATTGATAATGTCAAGTCCAAACTTGCTAGCTGGAAAGCCTCTTCTCTTTCCATGGCTGGACGTATAACCTTGGCCAAGTCGATTATCAGTTCTATTCCTCTTTACCCTATGCAAGTTACTAAACTCCCAATTAGTATTTGCAAGGATATTGAGAAGCTGCAGCGCTCTTTCATTTGAGGGGATAATAGTGTCCAACGGTGATGGCATCTGATTGATTGGGACACCTTGTGCCTCCCTAAGAACTCAGGTGGGCTTGCTTTTCACGATCTTTCTCTTATGAACCGAGCCTGTATAGCCAAGCTAACATGGAAAGTGCTCTCAAATCAAGGGGGTCTTTGGCTACAAGTTTTGCTGCATAAGTACGTTAACTCTCGTCCTACTTCTAGCCTACTTGAACCAAAGACCAGTGACTCTAGTATTTGGAAGTTTATATGTCAGCAAAAAGATTTGATCTTATCCAACACTAAAGCGAGAATCCGTGATGGATCCTCCACTGCTTTCTTTACTGATAATTGGCTCTGACCTCAGTTGCGTCTTATTGATTACTGCTCTCCCAATGTTGAGCCCGATGTAATCTACTCCACGATTAATCAATGGATTACTCCACACAACAATTGAGATTTTGATAAGATCTTCTCTTATCTTCTTAGACACCTTGCTCGTTACTTTGCACCGGTGGTCCCCCCATCTCCCTCCTTTGGGCACGACATCATCTCATGGGGCTCATCTTTATCAAAGGATTTCACTGTTAAGGAGGCTTATACTCTTCTTGCGGATTCGAGCTCTAGAACTCCTCAGCCTCTTTGGAAGTATATTTGGAGGTGGAAGGGTATTGAAAGAATCAGAGTCTTTCTTTGGAAGCTCACGCATGATAAGCTCCCTACTAATTCTAGTAGGAACATATGCTTTAATGCCAACCCTCTCTATAATTGGTACATTCAGTCAGTTGAAAGCATTTTACATGCTATTAGGATTGTAGGCTGCAAATTAAAAATTTGTCAGAGTAAAATAATCCGAGCCGTGCACAAGGACACTGTCCTTGAGAGTTATTCCGCCACAAGACGGCACTCCCCATGATTAAACGGATTCTTCTGCGGAGTCGCAGGCAAACAGAACAGTAGAAAAAAACACAGATGAAGAAAGGAGGAAGAGAGAACAGCTCGAATGATGTCCGCAGCTGTGGTGTGCTGAACCCAGTGATCGACCTTGGTATTTATAGGTACCAGAGCGACAGGACGTTGAACGACACTTAATGACGTTAATGAGGATGTTTCTGAACATTGGGCGGTTTCCGACATAAGAATTAACAAAAATTAAACTATAGAAAATGGATCAGTAATGTCAAGGAAATCGATGATCAACGTTCAGAAACATTAATAGTATGAACCTCATAACCGAAGCCTTAAAACCATGGATCTTCTGGAAAGCTATTTTATAAAAAAAAAATAATTTCTGGCAACGGCAAAAAAGTGTCCAACCCCGGGTATATTTTCACGCGCAGGGGAAATCGACGGATTTCAATTGAGTTGGCCCAGTTAGGGGTGTGCATCAAAACCCGAGGCCCGGTTGGCCAGGTCCAACCCGGTCCTTTCGGGCCAACCGGGCCGGGCCATTAACCGGGCCGGGCCGGGCTTCGGACACACTCTGTTTTGTCCGGCCCGGCCCGTACTATATATATATGTTTTTTTTATAAAAATATATTATTTTGTATATATTAATTAATTTTATAAGATTTTTTTTTGTATATCTCATATAATACACTTATTATTTGATTACTATGAAATTTTTTTTAAAATTTTGATATTTTGATTTTATTTAAAATTTAAAATTGATTTTTTAATTTAATATTATATGAAAATAATGTATAGTTGTAAATATTTATAACTTTTAAGAAAATTAATTTCTACCATAACATTATTTTGTAAAAGAAATCTACTTTTACATTAATAATTAAAATTTTTTTATTAATCCATGAAGGTATTTTTTAATTTATTTTTAATATTTTAAAAAATTGTTTGGTACCGGGCCGGCCCGACCCCGGCCCGGTACCGGGCCCGGTTTGGCCCGAGTGTGCACGGGCCGGACATCGAGCGGGGGTGAGGCCCGGCCCAACCCGGCCCGTGCACACCCCTAGGCCCAGTTTTGTCCAGTTTTTTTGTGCGCGCGAGCCAATTCTCTTCCTAGGCCTATTTTGCTCATCCATAATCACATGTTAATATTTATACTCTTTGGTCTTCATTTGTTTGAGCAATGTGGGACCTCTTTTTCTCTCTTTTTCTTTTGACACACACACATGTATTTTCTAACAATTAGGAATTGTTCTTGGGCTAAAATTATCTGGAGGAAACTTATCAAGCCGTATGCTCTTTCAGCGTTCTTCGGCTCTTCTCTTCAAGATTGGGTTGCTTTTAACTTTTGCAACCAAATCGATAAGCATAATATGTGCTCCTGGCCTTTACTCTGGGGTTATGCATCCTGGCAAATTTGGTCTTGGAGGAATAAAAAGCTCTTTGATCAATCTTTCTCCCTCCCTGCCAACCTGGTGTCTTATATTCTCCAGAATATTCACTCTGTTACTACTTCGCAATCCTCCCTTAAACATCACTCTTATTTGAGGTATGCAGCTCTCACTTGGGTCCCACCACTCCTTGGGTGGGCTAAACTAAACACGGATGGTTCCTCTACTCATCGCGCTGCTGGATGTGGAGGTATTTTTAGAGATCACCATGGTTCTTTCCAATTTGCTTATTGCTGCTACCTTGGTTCCTGCACTTCTGAAGAATCTGAAGCCTAGGGAATCCTCGTTGGTCTTCGATTGGCTCGGTTCCTTGGGTTAAAAAAGTTGGTAGTCGAATCAGACTGTGCGGAGTTAATCTCCACTATAAACAATACTGTTTCTTCCCCTGGATGCTCCAGTTCCATCCTGCTGGAAATTATTCAATGGAAGCTCAAGCCTTGGGAAATATGCTTTAGACATATCCCTCGTAACCATAACTCAGTAGCTGATGCTTTAGCTGATTATAGCGTTTCTTCTTGTAAAGACTTTGACTTCTCTGTTATTCCGTCCTTCTTAGAGGACCTTGTTTGTATTGACGCTTTGGGAATTAGTTCCCCTTTTCCTTATTAATTTACTGGGGCCTTGTCCCCTCATTTCTCTCAAAAAAAAAAAAACTGTATGTGTGGAGTTTTTTTTTTTTCAACAAATGACACATTTTCTATGGATATTTGTAACTGAATAATTGATCTTATAAAGATATTATGCGCAGAACATACCCAAATACCAAAGTCCTAAACATGAAAAGCGTTGATCAAATGCCCACCAATGCCCTAAACATATTTCAGTTGAAAGAAAGAATAAAAAAGTGTTGATCAAATGGTCCAGCAATGCCCTTCCTTCCGTTACTCACAGCCAGAGGCCTCTCTGAATCGCCAAATGCATCAACTTCTTCCTAAAGGACCCATAAACTTGGGCACACCGCCCCTGAATTAATTTAAATTTATTTAAGTTATATATTTATATTATTCAATTAATTAAATATATTTTAACTGGGTGTAATTCTTATTTTTAAATAAAAATATTGTCAGTCGAGGGATTTTAGGAGATAAGAAATAAATTCAGTCATAATTTTATCTTTATTTTTATTTAAATTCAAATTCAAATATTAAATTAATAACTGATTATGGTCAAGATTATTAAATAGAAGTCGACTGAGTTGAGTTTAACACATGTTCAAATTCCACTTGAGACTAATTCCTAGTTCCATCAGTGAGTCTCACATATTATTTTCTTGTATTATCTTCTAAATATTTTTCTTATGTGGTTTTAGATTTAATATTTAAATCAAATAACTCCAAAAATATTAATATCAAATCATCTAGTATAATAAAAAGTATTTATGTGCTATATTGTGAACCGTTATATGTGACACGGTTAGAAGCTTGTTGTTGCGGTTAATTTGATTTATTAAAAAAAAAACCCATTTTCGTGTTTATCTTAATGCTTTTAATCATGATTATGGGTTGCTAATGATTGATCTTGTGTACTTTAGGCATGCACTTTGTCTTGATCTGTGAATAAATCAAAGTTACTATGTGCTTCAATTATTGGGCTTCGATCTAAGAACCTGGGCTTATATTTGATCAATTGATTGAGAGGAGATGGCTTCATGGCTTTCTCTGGCTGGTGATAACTACTGCTTTATTAGGTGCTCTAGTGAAATGCATCGTTTCACGTTTTAAGAAGGGGCAGGACTCGGTTTTTGGGCTTTCATCATTTCTTGGGCCTGTTGTTTTTATTTTTTTATCATTATAGACGTATGGAAACTGGGTCATTCATGGTGTTTGGGTTTAGTTTTTTGTTTTATTTTCCCAAACTTCGAGTTTATACTGATCCGGGCAAGTAACTTAAAAAAAAAAAGCAGAAGCTATTCACGTCTGGGTTTGGCTAGAAGGGCCGAAAAATTTGGATATAATTATGAAAATTTGTGTTAAGGTATTTTCCTCATGTTATAATTTCTGGAAATTAATTTATAGGGTATTTTTAGTGATTAAATCTATTTAGCCAAAATTGATGTTATTTGAATTTCTAGAATTTTACATGTGTCCATTGGGTTATTTTGAATAATGTATGTATATTGTACTATAAATGTTTGTTGATTATTTATTTTTGTGCTATTTTAATTGTTTAGAATTTGGAAAGTTAATTTTGGGTTATTAAAATAATTTTACAAAATATTAATTTTGTGTTACTTAATTGTCTAATATTTGGAAATTTATTTTAGGCAATTACAATACTGTTTTGGTTTTTTTGTAAAATAATCAAATTATTTATTAGCCCAAAATTAATTTCTATACAATTGTTGGGCACATTTAATAAATAATATAGTAGAAGAATTTGTTTAATTATTCAAACCCATGATTGTTTGATTGATTAAATTAATTATGTAAATTCTCATAATGATTATGCATATATATGATTTTTTGTTGCACATAATTTATGATATTTTGTGATTAGCATGCATTTAATTAAGTAGTTAATAAATCATTTATAATTGTTGTATGCATTATTGATTTAATAAAATCACATGGATTTAAAATATTAATTCTAATTATATGTGTAGTTGTAATTTATTTTTACTTATAATGAGATAATTATAGTTACACATTTAATTATGATGAAATATAATGGCTTTATATTTTTTAAATAGCCCACATGTATTAGGGAATATAAATGTATTCTAATTTCATCAAGTTAATTAGGCAAAACATTGCACATTTATGATTTAAACATATAGAGAGAATTTTGATTTAATCAACCATATATCTAATTTAGTTAATTGATTAATTAAATGATTTCCATTGTGTGATACCTATACGAGGGCATTTGTTTGTCCTTGTAAGCATAATAATTCTATAGTTAAAGAGTAGCCATAGTATCCTTATATAACCATATACATGCATTTATGATTTGTTTTAGTAAATAAAAATATCACATAAGGACTTAAAGACATCAATTTTAATTAAATATGTAATTATAACATGTCTTTACCCACAGATAGATAGTTATAAATATATACTTAGAATGAAATACAAGTTGTTTTGTACTTTTTAAGTAGCTCTATAGGTATTAAGAAGTATGAATGCCTTCTAATTTCATCATAAATGATACATAAATTCATGATATGCTAGAATCTTTATCGAGCATAACATGAATTTAAAAATAAAATCACATGTGAATTTAAAATATCAATTTTAATTATATATGTAGTTGTAATTTATTTTTATCCACAAAGAGATAATTATAGTTGCATATTTAATTAGAATGAAATAAAATGACCTTATATTTTCTAAGTAACCTATAGGTATTAAGGAATATAAATGCATTCTAGTTTCATCAAGTTAAGTGGGCAAAACATTGCACATTTATGATTTAAACAAATTGGGAGAATTTTGATTTAACAATCATATATCTGATTTATTTGATTGATTAATTAAATGATTCTCATTGTGTGATACTTATATGAATGCATTTGTATGTCCTTATAAGCATAATGATTCTAGATGTCTTATGATTGGCATGTATAGTGATGGAGTAACCACAACATCTTTATATAACCATATACATGCATTTATGATTTGTTTTACCAAACAAATATATCATATAAGAACTTATAGATATCAATTATAGTTAAATATGTAATTGTAACATGTCTTTATCCACATGTAGATAGTTATAAATATATACTTAATTAGGATGAAATAGAAGTTGTCTTGTACTTTCTAAATAGCTCATATGTATTACGAAGTATGAATGCCTTTTAATTTCATCATAAATAATACATAAATTCATGCTATGCTGGAATCTTTGCGCACAAGTTGGGTTTAGTGATACAAAATTTATGTTTTGTATGTATTACATTGATAGTAGCCGACCTTACATTAGTGGAATAAGATTAATGTTGTTATATGTACTACATTGATAAGCATACATCTAAATGTGATTGATGACTTTAAATTTCTGTACCTATTAATGTTAGTATGAGATAATATTATATGAATGATAGAATTAATGCAATTCTCTCAATACAATAATAATAAAATCTCAATATAGAGCTAAATATTTGGATACATAATTGATTTGAGGATGCCAAGATCCATTTATAGGCAATGGATGAAATAATGGTATAAGTCACTATTTAGTGTTTTTAACTATAAAGTAATTCTCTATAAAGTAAATAGACACTAAAGGTATGTAACAACATACCATAAAGGTGAGGGACATAAATATAGCTACTAACTTAAGTCTTTCAAGATAAGATATCTCCATTAATTTTGGTGTAGATGATCCTTAATTACTATCTCATTAGTGTGAGCCATTACAGATTTCTTATGACACACATAAAGAGATATGTATAATTAATATTTATTGGATATTTGTGTTAAAAGGAAAATTGGGCTCAAATTTGGATTAAAATAAGATTCTAATAAGGGATCATTTAGTTCCAAGACTAGATTATGAAGAAAGAGGCATATGAAAAATAATTACCTCTCAAAAGGTCTTATTGGAGAATAAAAATTATATTCCTATCTTTAGTGGGTTTTAAATCTCATATTAGTTGAAGCATATTATGGTTAAAAATTCTTCCTACTACATGATAAAGGAGAATGCCACCGTCTCCATTAAAGAGAGTCAACAAAGTTTATAAAGAATGAGATTATTTGATTTCAAATCTTATTAACTCTAATTTATATATGCTCTACATTAAAGATTAAACAGATATATATACTTGGAAGAATTTAATTACTAGAGGTTAGATACACTAATGTATCATCTTTGTATTTGTGTTCTAATCTTTTAGAATGATTCATTCTCCTTTACTGTTAATTTCTCACAATTTGTGTATACGACTTCCTTTATAATTAAGATAAGACACTTAATGTCTTAATGAGAATGTAAAGCAGAGGTAGATAGGTAATCCGATAAATGGATTAATATTGTGAGGTTAATTAAGAGAATAAATATTATTATAAGTACATTAGTGATGGACAAGTTTATTCAAGACAACAATATACATTTAAAATAATGTTCCAATATTTTCTGTAATTGAATACATCCTTTTGAAACTCAAAAGATTGAAATCTTAATTTAAATGATTCATTTTCATGAAGTTGTCTTATAAAGGTAAGAGTGAATGGAAGTTGTCCCTTTGAGGCTGTCATTGCATATTTTAATGAAAATGTAAAGAAGTTTAAAAGATAAAAAGCTATAATATCTATCACATATATGATATACAGAAATTAAGAATGTCAAATTCATTGAGAAATGTCATAATTAGTAGGAGTGATCAAACATATGACAAACTCATTACGAATAATCACATATAGATGAATGAAACCACTAATTATGGTGGAACACTAGCTTTACATGAAACTTATTTTTTATAATATGAATGTAAAAAATAATGAAATTCTGAAATCTAATTAGTCATGTTGGAAATTAAGAGTATTAATGTCATGGATCCTATAGACTATTGAAGAGGAATTTCATAAAGAATAAAAGATATCTCAAAAATAGTTATGAATGTAACTCTTATTATGCAAATTCAATCTTAAGAATATATTGAATTATGACTAATTATGATTAAAAATTTGACAACCCTTAATAACTACATGGTGTACATTGAGAAACTTGATTAGAACATAGAAATTGAGAATAACCCTATTTGTTCTCACATATAATGAAGTAAATTCCAAATTAAGATATGATTTCATGACAAAAATGAAAGATTTTAAGGCAAATAATATTAGAAATTTGTAAATTGCCAGTGAGAGTAAGAAAATTAGGCATAAATAAGTCTTTAAGATAAAAAAAATTTACTTTTCAGTATCATGTATTAAAAATTAAAGATTATTTGCTAAAGATTTTTTCCATAAAGGAAGACTTTGATGATAGTGGAATTTCCTCCTATATTAATGAATAATTCCTTCATTATTATCATGAATTTATATGCCAATTTTATTTGAAATATTATGAAAACTATTACTCTTATTATGATTATAAGAGAGAGATGTACGTGAAATAATGTGAAGAGTTCAATCAATACTAAGGAGAATTTAGTTAGATAGAACTTTCCATGATAGTAGTAATTGAAGTCCCATGATGTGATCACTTTTTTAGATAACATTGAGAGTATCATGGATCTTTGTTTATACCACCGGATTAGTAGGAATTGAGTTATATATTTAATTTTACTTATAGATGATATATTGCTTATGATTAGTCACTTGAGATATCACAAAGGATATAATAATTTTATTTAAAAGCTATGATGTACTCCCTCCGGTCTCTATTACAGGGTGTTATTTAGAAAACTTGTTTGGTCCAAAATATAAGATGTTAAGTAATAAATTTAATTTTAGTCTCAATTTTGCCCCTATTGAATGCTTTCATTACAAGTCTCAATTAACTTCTCTCTCCTCCTACCATCATTATTAATTTAATGTATTTTTATTCTCTCCTTAAGGGTAAAATGAGAATGTCAAAATTTTTTTCATTAATTTTAGACTGTAACCAACTTTTATTAATCTACGTGCGGTAGTTAAAAACATCTTATAATAGGGACCGGAGGGAGTAAAAGTTATGGATGAAGCATCTTTAAAGATGCATAAAGAGATAATTCTCAAGAATTTTGAAATTATTATAAAGAACCTATATTCATAAGCACTTGGACATTAATGAATAAAGGTTTATTTACCATGTATAATACATATTATTTATCATGAGTTCGTAATGAGATTTGGAAAGAGATGACAAAAATATTTCTTTCATGTTACTAGTCAAAGGCACAATGTTCATTTAAATGTGCACATAAATTGACATAGCTTTTGTGAAAAAAATATTGTAAAGATCCCATAACAATTTATGTTTGAATAAAAAATGATAAACTGCAAAGAATACTAAAATTTCATACTTATTTATAAAAGATCAATAATTAGAAAGATATAGCATTTGTTCAATTTAGTATGATAAGTTGACTATAAAAGATCAACATTATAGCACATCCTAATACTAGATGAATAAAATATCTCATGGAAGAGTGTAAGATTGCAAAGCAATTATTGATTGCTAACTTCTACCATGAATGCTGGATTTGATTTCTGTTTATAGACAAGTTTATAAGAATGTTAAATTTCATCTTAGGTTCAAATAGGGGATTTGTTTGAGCTCATAAAGAAGTGTATTGACCATATAAAATTAAATCATCATATGACACATAAAAAGGAGATCCTTGATTAAAAGCATGCATTTAAAGAATATAAAGAATCATACACCTCATATGAGATAGATCGCATTGAAGTGATCTAAATGAGGTGTGCTTAAGTAAGAAATTCATGTTATAGTTTATCATCTCAATATATATATATATATATATTATATATAATTCTGGTGAGATTGATGAACATTAAGTCAGGAACTGAATAAACATTTAAAGTTTATTCATACAGATAATTTTTCATAAAGTAAGAGTTCTATTAGTGATACATAGAAGGTAATATTCGCAAAAATTTAAGAACTTACCACCATAATTCTTGTAGTACTACTTAAATATTTCTTGATATATCAACTGACAAATTAAAACCGAATCAACTAAGAGAATATTAGATATATTTAATTTGATAATATTTAATTTAAATTTATTTAAATTATATATTTATATTGTTCAACCAATTAAATATATTTTAACTGAGTGGGGTTCTTATTTTTAAATGTAGATATTGTTAGTTGAGAAATTTTAGGGAACAAGAAATAAATTCAGTCATAATTTTATCTTTATCTTTACTTGAATTCAAATTCAAATATTAAAATTAATAACTAATGATGGTCAAAGTTATTAAATAGAAACGGACTGAATTGAGTTTAATATACATTCTAATTTCCCAACTAGTTGAAACTAATTCCGAGTTCCATCATTGAATTTCACTGCTAGTTGAAAGGACTTTTTCTGCCCAAACTATTTTCTTGCATTTTCTTCCAATTATATTTCTGATGTGATTTCAAATATAATATTTAGATCAAATAACTCTAAAGATATCAGTATCAAATCATTTAACATAATGAAATATATTTATAATTTGTAAAAAAATTCATATACAGAATAATTTTTTAAAATTAAATTTGTCTCACACCATGAACTCAAACTCTAGGCTCAAAGGCAACCAACTCAGTGAAGTCATTTGGACCTATCATAGTAGAATTTTTTTCTTTTTTTACGGAAATCCGGAGCTAATTACTGGCATTCACTCATCACTTAGCGCATGCATATTCTGCATGTCTGTAGCAAGAAAGTTTAAGACATCCCAAAGGAGGGGTATCATACAAAACAGCAAATCATATTGCCATGGGAATTTTTCGCAAGCCAATCTGCGCACGTGTTGGCATCCTGTTTCATTCTAACCGTCCAGTCTTGCAAGAGCCAGTTTCTAATCTCAGCAACAAGGTCACCATAAGGGTGGTATTTACCATTGTATTTAACAATGACCAATCATAGTACATTTCATGCTGCTATTCGTGAACATGAGTGTCCCTTGAACCAAGTAATAATGAGAACCATGCAAGGTCAAAAAAACATAAAAGTCAAAGAAAATCCTAGCATCCAGGTTTCCCTTTGGCTCTTCTTTGATGATGTCAACGTGTTTGGTTCTAGATCTGCTACTGGATGCACAAGTACTTAAAAGTGGAAAAGATTATAGTTTTTTCAAAATATTTGAAAATGTGAATGATTTGCTGCAGAAATCAGAATAGAATTATACGGTAGGCAGAATGCGACTTTAGACTTGGAAATGAGGTATGTTTGATGTCTAATTAGGCATAAAAGATGTCTAATTGGCCAAAAAAATTAGGCAGAAAAAACGTGCAGAATAGAAACAAAGGAATCTCCCTGCACTAAAGATTTTATTTTTACATGCAGTTTGACGGTAGAAGCAAAACTACATGCCAGTAAAGTGTTTCATTTAGTTTTAGATTTATTATCCATGACACAAACAAGAAAGCAAGTAAACTTTTTGACAGCCAAAAATGATTACATCTCAACCAACAAGCACGTAGCTCAACTGATAAAGGTTGTGGAAGCTTAACCAAGGGTCTCAAATTCGAGACCTAGGTATTCATCTAGATTAAATACTTGTTAGGAATGCTTTGCCGCCCTTGTAACACAAAGTTATGATCCCATAGAGTAACCTAATCTGAACGCAGCAACTTATGCAATCTCCATTCTTTTATGATCATTGTAGCACAAACAGAGACGGATCTATAGGGGGCAAGCAATGCCCTCTCCCCCCCCCCCCCACCCCCCACCCCCCAACCCCAACACACACACACAACACAGCGCAAAGTTTGACATAAAGCGATAACAAGGTTCAAATACCATTGGCTTGGATCATACCGTTCAGTCCAACACAACCAAAACCTTCTAGTTGGTTAGGCATAATCCCACAGAAAGCAAAGAAGCCAGTGATTTAGGAATACAGATGAACCCAGATTCCTGTTAAATTAGCAACTTGAACCCTTGCATAGTTCTATTTTTAAGGGAATGAAAGGGATGACAAAGTCATACAAATAAATTGAAAAGAAAAGAAAAGCAAGTTGCACTAGTTAAACTTGATGGAACATTGCCATAAAACTCTTAAAGTGTCTCTAAATTTGCTTGGGCATAGCCCTCATTAGTTAAGATTCCCATCTCACTCCCATTCCTATGGATCAATTCAAGCTTTCACTCCCCCAAAGATTGAGTTTACGAAGTCTAAACATCCTCATGGTATTTCCAGTAATCCATTATTCTGCATTCAACCATACAAGTTCATAGATATGCTTATCCAATCTCTGCTTGTTTAACTGATCCTATTTAATGCACCAAATATTGTAAGGTTTTGGGCTCCATTCTCCAAATTTGATTTGAAATTATTCAAGATAAGCTAATAAATGAAGGTAAAAAACAACCTAGATGAGGACAGTGGCTTTATTGTCTAGCATTACAAAACCAAACATGCAGAGCTCACACAAGAAGATTTTCACCATTACTGCTACATTTGCCAATATGCAAAAGCAACCACTTTTGAATTGCAAATAGCCATGAGCTACAAACAATGCTTTGATGAAAACCATATACCTAGCTTTCAAACAATACTTCAATCCTGACACTTAACAGTAGTGCATAACATAGCACCACCAGTCAGAATATAAGCCTGGATTTAGAGAAGGTACCAAATCAACCAAGAAAAAGAAAAATTAAACCCCGCCTTAGAACCTAAATTAAGGAGGTTGAATCAATATTAAGGGGAAACCACTGAGGCACGGGTCGTTTGATAGATATTTGCACATGCAATAACTAAATTGAATTGAATTAATTAATTAATTAATTTATTTTAAAAATTGATTCATTCCAGGTTCCCAACGTGTGTTGTATGAGTTTTGAACTCACAACCTCACTATCCAACTCACTCTTAAAGTTGAAGGGCTCAGAATCAAATATGTTTTTCTCCAGGTGAAAACTCAAAATAAAAGAGTGATCTAAAGGGAAACTAGTTATAATAAGAAGTCACCGAATTTATTTCACTACACAAATCTCAGAATTGAGAGCCTTTACTCAACTATCAACAAAGTAGTAAACACTGATAGTTTATTTTGCCCAGAAAGTCTCAAAGCTAGCATTCTACATTCATTTGTTACTTTAATAAGATACCACTACCTCTTTATGATTGATAAAATAAACTAAATAAGCAGATCACTAAATATCGAAAAAGACAAAACACCTATTTCAATTTCCAATTTTGTTTTTTCTAAAGAACTCTCGAATCAATCAACCCTGCAATAAACCTGATTCAAATTAGCCTACTGCTCGTAGCACGGGCCCCCGAGTCAAACTCATCGCGGTACCAACCCACCGATCTCTGAGCTTCCATAACGATCTGGGAAAGACCTGGACCGAGACAAGTATATCAAAGAAAATGTTTGAAAATCATGAAATTGAACACATCCAGAAGAGATTAAGGAAGAAGACGATGATACCTTCTCTAACGGTCTGTTTATTGTGGCGAATATCATGTGCGGTGGCGGAGATTTTCCAGTACAGAGGGCGACCCATATAGAAGAGAAGAAGAAGGAATAGAACGATCAAGACAATGCGGAATGCAATCCTCGATGTGGGCGACGCCATTAAAAAATTGAATGTTTTGCTATCTTCTTCTTCTTCTTTTGGACGAGGCTCTGCAACTCTTCTCTGTTCTTGAGCTCTGACTTTCTAGGGCGAACTGGGGAAACCACCCGACAACTTTTTCAAATTAGATCTTGTTTTGCCCCTCAAGCTGGGGCTGGATATGGCTATTGCCACATAACTCATTTATTTTTTATTTATTTATTTTCAGCTATAATAAACAATACTTCAAAATAAAAGTACGCCCATCTATATATATATATATATATATTCATATCATTTTGTAATACCACTTAATTCAATACATAATATTAAAATAGAGTTATTTAAAATTATCATAAATATTTTATAATATATTTTAACATTTATACTATACTTATTTTAATATTTAATAACTATTTTTATTTTAATAAATAAATTTATTAATTATATATATAAATAATTATATAAATAATACTATATATTTGTGTGTAAATATTTCTCACATTCATATTTTAAAATTTTAAAAATTATTATATTTTTTATGTCGTATCATATCCAATACACGTACTTGTATTACATAAATTTTTGTTAAAAGTCAAAATTTAATAAACAAATATATTTATAAATTGAAAACTTGTCTGTACTATTTTTCTTCTTTTTCCTTTCTCTTGAAATAACATTTAAAATATGGATATCTAGTTTTTAAAAGTTGCTGTTGGACACTAACTCGCTAAAAATTTTAAGACATATTTCACAAATTAGTTTATAGTAACTGTGAGTTGACATGAACTAAATTATTCTTTAGAATTCAAATAAAGAATTTTTTTAGTACTATATTGAAGGGTTTTCATTTCTTTTAATTATACTCATATCCTCTTCTCACTTTTTTTTTTTAAACATGTCCTCAACTCACTTTTATCACCAAGTGGCTTTAAATTAAATAGATATTTACTAATGATTTGACAAGCACTAAAACACATTAACTTTTCTTTAATTAATTTTTAAATACAAGATCATATTGTAATAATTTTTTATTTATTAATAATAGTAATAATATATAGATTTTTTTGCCACCGTAATGATATATAGATAAAGATAGTTTAAAAAAATAATTATTTGTAATGATGCTCTTGCCTCTACGTCACGATGTGGGTTGACTTTGTTAATGTAGTTCTACTTTATTAATGTAATAGTTTATTCGAAAAAAGATAATTTAGTATCTACAAGAAAAAATATTTCCCTACAAGGATTCGATTTAAAAATTCAGTACTTATATAATTGAATTTTTAATTGAGTCAAATTGAATTTTTAACTGATACTGTTCATTTATAAATATGTTTCTATACTAGTCCCAAAATGCCTTTTTTCCTAGTTTATTTCTGGAAAAAAAAAAGAAATTGATAATAGACTGATTCATAAAAATAATTATGAAAAATGGGCTCACAAATATATTGGATCCATGTCAACTACTTTGTATTACACAAAAGAAACTCTTGGACCGTTCTCAGATACACTCTGCTATCTTTTATTGAATGCCTTCTTCCTTGGCACTATCCATTTGAGAAGAATTTGATAAATGACGAGGATGAATAACCTTTATATATATATATATATATATATAGAGAGAGAGAGAGAGAGAGAGAGACCAAGACGGTTGAGAATATCCCTTGTATTCTTCGTGTATTATATAGGTATAGCACTTGTGTTTATGAATTGATTGATGCCTGAATCTCTTCAAGTGTTTTTCCTTTGGTTTCTGGGACAAACTTTGCCACAAACAGAATGGTCACCACGGAACATGCAGCATACAAGAACAAAGTACCTGAAAAACTCAAACCCATGTCACTAACTAATAACTGAAAGTGAGAGAGACATTACAAAATATGAAGTGCCAAGAGCAATGTTCTTGTATCAAACACAACATAGATCTGTTTTTGAAGTATTTGTGCTTACCAGGAGCATTCCAACTCATGAGAAAGTTGTACGTGTATGACACTATCCAAGCTCCTAACCAGGTCACCAAAACCACCAAGCTGCCAGCAATTCCCTTCACATTTATGGGAAAGATCTGCCATAACAAAATTAGTATTAGAATATTTCTAAGATTGGTCTATGACTATTGACTCCTGTGCTCATTTCAAATTTAGATTATGCACTGATAGAGAAAAAGAATATTTATAGATTTTCTGTGCTGGTTGCATTTTCTTTTCAAGACACTGAAAATTCTATGTTCCATGATTATTTGGCTTCCCTCTTTTTGTTTATTTTCAGTGTCTGCCATGCTGCAGAAGCCAGACCCATGGGAGATATTGGTGTGAAGAGATACATACCTCAGACATAATCACCCATGGCACTGATCCCATTCCAATTGAATATGCTGCAATATACATCTGATAACAGGCATAATCAAAAAGATAGAACAATTATCCTGTACCTAAAAGGAAAGGAAGAAAATATCCAATAACAACATAAACAGTCGAACAAAAGACTTACCAGCACTCCAGCAACAGCTAACATTGGTACCCACTCAAGCAATAAACTTTGACCCTGATCCATGGAGACATAGAAACCATGATTTTTACATTTTAAGACACAACACAGACACACACACATACAACAGAAACTGACTAAACTATGATCTTAAAGACTGTTAGACCCATAAATATGGAAAGACTTACTTTGAGAAGGAAGGCAGTTCCAATAATGAAGCAACCGAAGAATGTCCCGCTTGCAGAAACCTGCAATTGTATAAGCACTTTTATCAAGCATCAATGCTCCTACTCTACTTTCTGTTTGGATGGTAAGACAAGGAGCATGCTTAATGACCAATTTACCATTACAAGAGGTCTTCTTCCTGACTTATCCATCAAAATAGCTCCCAACAGAGTAATTGGAATCTGTCATTCGTTTTAACAGATGAAGTTCAAACAGAAAAATGAAGTTATGTATGGAAAATGTTCAAAAGATCAGCAAAGGGATCATATACCTGTATGCAAGCATAGCTTATGGTGCCAATGTTGGATGAAGAAAGTCCTACAAATCAAGTTAAAAAGGAGTAAATATAAAAAGGAAAAGAAAAAAATTACTTGTTCTGAAAATCAGCATTCTCACTTACCAGCAGCAACAAAAGTCTCAGCTGCATAGAATCCTATCCCATTAATTCCCACAGATTGTTGACAAACCATTATTCCAACCCCAATCTGCAATTAGTGCAGATGGTTAGATCCCTTTGAGTACTTACACTGTAGCTAATTATGAACAAACTTCTAAGCATGTCAGTATGTCGGACATGAGCCTCTTAAAAAATTTTGTCCAGCATGCCAATATGTCTGGATATGAATGTTTTAAAGTCTAATCAAATATTTCTCATGGTATGCAACCTTCCGTGGGGTAAGTTACTTACAACTACAGAGCGCACATGTTTGCTTTGAAACAAATCGAGAAACTGGGCTTTGGGAAGGCTTTGAAGAGTTGCAATATAATCCTGTCAGGAAAAAAACATTGGATCATCTCTTCAAACAAATCAAATAGAATAGAATTTGGTAAGTTCAGCTAAAAAAGTGTTCAATCAAATAAGGTAGCTTAGAAATAACCTGAATTTCTGCAGCTTCCTCGGAGATATCAGTGTCTTTGCCACGAAGACTGCTTAAAGCTGCTTGAAAGTCTTTTTCCCGACCAACCTTTGCCTGCAAACATAGTATTTTCTTAACCTTGGGCTTTTAGAACATAGGTATCTAAATTTTCTAAGACCTCAAAAACATAGCTATGGAATATTTGAGCTGGAGATATATAAAAAGGAAATATCATCCTTATATTGTTCAGGGCACACACGAGTTTTAGATTTTCCTTTTATTTGTTATGTCCAAACATCTTATAAATATGTTTCTAGGCGTTTGAGAAATGAAGTTTTTTCTATATATCAAATAACAACTCTTATGTTGAAGAAGAAAACAAATTGTTACCAGCCATCTGGGTGACTCTGGGATAAAACACAGACCAATCGACAAGGAAATGAGAGGCAGGAGCCCTACAAAGTTAAGACCAAAACCAACAGTCAAACCATTCTGTTTCCACTAATGGCTTCACTTTGGGACAGTTCACAACCAAAATATTTATGACTTACCAGATAGGGCCAGTGTCCTCCAACTTACTATACTTCCTATTACGAATGAGACTGATGATCCAATAACAATCATAAGCTGAAGAAGAAGCAAAGTCAGCAAGCCTCAAGGTGAATATTCTACTAAATGTTAACTTTAACCAGAGAGCAAAAGTATAAAACAACATACACTACACTTCCTCACCTGATTTGTTGTTGCAAGCCCTCCTCGAAGGTTCTTGGGTGCAATTTCTGCTATATATACAGGGACCTGTTCCAATTTTTCTGTTTTTGTTAAGATTTTGAACTATATTATTAACAAATTAAGAGGAAAGATAAGAATATAATTATCAGAATGATACGTGCTAGAACTCAAACTTCCCACATAAAAGCAAATACAAGTTATCTCGAACTGATTGATTTAGTGGTGGACGTTAGCAAGCATTTGTGTGGTTTGGCACATTGTTATTAGTTCAAATTTTATTTGTGTCAATTTCTTTTAAAGGCATGTTTGGTATGTAGGAGTAGAAAGGAAACAGGAGGGAAGGGGAGAGATGAAGTTGTTTGGTGTGATGGAATGTCATTCCTGAGCTTATTCCAATAGGAACCATTTTCTGTGTTCGGTTCATGGGAATCTTCACTACTCAAATGGGAATAGGAATGGGATTCCAACGTTAGCATGCTTGGTTGGTTCCTGGTTGCAATAAAAAATAATTCCATTCCACACAATGAAGTATTTCATTCCACACAGTGCTTTTTCATTCCTTCAAAAAATTCTGATGGAATAGGTGGTGATTCAAGGAATGAAAAGTGAAATTGCATCATTACCCTTTCATTCACAAATTAAATTAAATAAAAATATTCTTACACTTTCCTCCAAAATCAGTGTTTGCTTTATTAGCAATCTAAAAAATATTTTTACAAATTAAAATTAAATATTTACTACGTTTTATTGAGTAGATAAAAAGATATTTTCTTAATGATTAAAAGAATTAATAACAAATATATATTAGAGGCATTATTATCTAACTAAATACAAATGTTTATTCATTTTCATGATATATAAAACATACTTATATTATACCATCAAATTTTATTCCCATTTCTCGATCGCTCTCATAAATTATTCCATGAGCCAAATATGGAATCATAATTTGGATTCGAATGATTCCATCATGAGGGAAAAGATGTCACTATATTCTATTTCTTTTTTTAATTTAAATTTTTCGTTCTTATAATAATTTTTGTGCGCTATCAAACATAATCTAAGACTAAATTAATTACAAGGATTTTTTTTTCCCAATCCTTGTCCTACCGTGGAGATAACTTGAACTTGCCACCTACAAAGGTGTACTCATTAAGGTGAGTGCAAGTTGGTCCAAACATCACCTAACTATAATATTACCAAAACAAAAGGAAGATTAAAAAAGAGTTCCAATGTTATCAATTAATTACCACGTATGAGATAACTCCGATTCCATAACCTGTGAAAAATCTTCCCAGGTCAAGTGAGAATGAACCCTACAGTATATATATAAATTGAATCAAACATACGAACCTCTTTTTGAATACAATATGCCTCAATTAAGAGGTAAATTTTTTTTTTTTTAAAAGGAACGAGGAACTAGAGAATCAGTGAATTAAAGGCATGTATATATATACCTTTGAGAAGAAGATAGCTAACCATCCTGTAATGCAAAAGCCTGATGACATTCTCATTGCCTGTTTCCCATTAAATTAAAATTCAAACTTGGTAATTTGGACATTTAGATTCAGACAGAAGTTCTTTAATTATAACTCCTCTCCTCCAATGAAAAATATAACTGGTACACATTTAGCAAAACACTCAACAGAAGTCTTCTTTTTTTTTTTTTTTGGTTAAGAGTAAATTAACATACCCCTTTCCTGCCCATGAAATCTGCAATCCGGCCACTGGTTACAGCCCCAAACATTGCTCCAATGGTTACTAAAGAACCAAACATGGAATACTGCCAATCCATAGTTTGAAATAAGGAAAAGAGATTCAGTAGGCTCTATACGATTACGTACAATATGAGAGATAAACAATATGAATGCATTAGAGGAGAAACAAAAAAAATTACAAACCTCAGCAAGGGAAAGATTAAGATCTGCTCTGATAGCCGCTTGGGTGGGTGCTGAATACCCAACCTGACAGAAAAAAGCATCCATTAAACTGTGTTTTGATTTTCTTAAGCCATGCATGATTATCACATTTTAAAAGGAAAAAGAGAAAGAAGATATAATGAGGTTAATTAACATATATATATACACACACACACACACACTTACACAAGTTCCGAAGGAGAAGGAACCACAAACAGCCACGAAGGTGCTGAGTAAAACCATCGCAATAGACCCATTCTCAACGTCTCTACAAGCACAAGTTGTTTTGTCTCCCTTTTGGATGAAAGGGTGCTGCAAATCTTGAAGCCCATTGATGGCTTCTCCACTTTCAACGTCCTTGTACTGTTCAATTCCCATTTTAATTAATTCCTCAACAAATATATATATATATAACGTATACAAATAAAGTAACTCAGACACAAAAATAACACCCTCAACCCCAAAGAACTTAAACAGAGCAATATTGCAAACAGATGGAGGGCATGCAGATCTTGGTCGGCCTGTGTACTATTTATATACTACGTACGTGTACCATAAACTATATATCCACACACACATAGAGTATATTACTACGTATTTGTACTATGTGTCTGACTTGTGTTGAATGAGAAATTATTGAAAGAGAAAAGGGCAGGCAATTATTATGGAGGGTTACCAAGTTGGATTAAATTAAGTGGAAATTTTCTTGGAAGATAGGCATGTGAGAATGTAGCTGTCACTGACGTGGTGGTGATGACAAGAGGCCAATTTAGAGAATCAGAGCCTCCAAGCTTTTGTGATTATTTTTTCTCTTATACTTTACAAAGGAAAACAGAAGGTCCTGTGGGGCAAGAAAGAGAAAAGAGAGGGATGAATATCAAACCCACCTACACCATGAGCCAAAGCTTTTCAACTTCTTATATTAATTCAATATATGTGTGTGTGTGGATGACAAAATAGACCAGGTGTATTGTGTGTGTGTGTGTGTATTTTCATGATAAAACTCACTTTCACACACACATGATCTGTATAATTAGTTTAATATATTAATGTGAGAAATGGAGGGACGAAGAAGAGTAGAAGGTGAGAGTTTGGTGAAGGAGAACAATGCAGGGATGAAGGGGAGGGTAGAATCAGCATGCATGACTGGTGTATTTTATTCGTAAGAGCTTACGTGGTTCTTAGTAGGATAGAAGGGGAGGACAAGCAGTGTGTGTGTGTTGGGTGGGGGGGGGGGGGTGTGGGGAGGGGGAGATAGACTAGGTTATTTTTTTTATTTTTTTTTTGGAGGAAGAGCAAGTGGCCTTAAATTTTTTGTTTATTTGAAGTGTTGCAAGTGGTAGCCAATGATAGCTTTTCGGATTAAGAAATTGGATATTTAATTATGGCCGCCATTAGAATAGACCATCCTGCCTATTCATTTTTTTCCCCAAATCAATCAAATTTGTTGGTAAAACGTGCTAATGATTGAACACTAAAAGCTAAGCTTTTTACATAAACTAACCTTACAGCCATATATCCATCTGTATTTACTCTTTATAAGACTAAATAATATAAAAAAATCGTTATATATATATATATATATATATAACTTTGCTATCTTGTGCAACATTCTAAATGATGTTACTTCTACAACTTTCTATTATTAGAATTCTCTAATATTCTTTTCAATTTTTTTATTAGTCATGTTATAAAAATTTTTTGTGATTCTACATATAAGTTACCTTTCATAAATTTATGAAATATTAATTACTTTATTTAAAAAATATTATTTAATTATAGAGAAAAATTAGTTGTTTAAATTTATAATATTTATTAGGGATAGAGATGAAAATTATATTATTTTTAAAATAATTTTAATGGTATAATAAAAAAAAATTTAATTTTATTAAAATAATTAAAAATAATTTATATTAAGAATTATTAAGGATTGGAGGGAGTAGTTTTGAAAAGTCACTTCACTTGGTTGAAGTCAAGAATTACAAGTTGAATAATTTGTGAAATTTTAAAAGAGTTACCCTTTTATGCGAAAATTTTGAAGATTCTTGGATGTAATTGGATCATCAGAATCGAGAGCATTAAAAAAATGATTCTCCCTTTTCTTTTCAATCAAAGAAAACAAATTATTATCATGTGATCGGACCCACCTGCTTCTTATTTTTCTTATTAAAAGCTCCTTACTCCATATTCATTGGACAAAGGACAAGGACAACTTGTGTCTTGCTTCTAGACGCTAAACTATGCTATATAATATTATAATTTATGAAAATAATAAAAATAAGTTATAAAATCATATTTTGAAAAACACTCCATCCAAATTATATAAATTTTCATTTACAAAATTATATTTTTAATATCAATATTGAGTTATATATTGATCTATTTTATATATAATAAGTATTTTTACTGAAATATTTTCATATATTATTTATATAATATATAATAAACATTTATCAAGAAAATAAAAATAAATTATTCAAATAATAAAACCGCTTCATTATTTTTGAGGCTTTCATTTGTTGCTTATTAATAATGTATATTTCTTCTTTATTATTTTCTCCGTTCTTCACCAGTCTTAATCTCATAATGAGAGGAACATTTTAATTTATATAGAAGACAAAATTGTGACTTACCCATCGTTTATATATTTAACACCTTAATTTCTTGATACTTTCATGTCACGATTATGATGATTACGTCCAATTAATCAAGCACATGGTTCCTTAATTACAGGGTTGAATTCTCTCTCTTTTTCCTTCTCAATCCAAGTCTAAGAATCAGGCCGAAAGAGTCTAAGAAATGCTATATATAGTATTTAATTTTGGATAAATGTATAGAAGATGATGTGGAAAGTTTATTTTTAAACAAATAATGTCAAAAACAATGAACCACGGGACCACACACTTCAATAATTTCCATTGGTTTACTGCTTGGTGTGATCTGAATATCTGTCATATTTTTTATGTTGTCCAAATTTAATTAGGTGGTCTGGTGGTGAAGATATATTATTATTATTATTATTATTATTATTATTATTATTATTATTATTTTTAAAATTCTGTTCAAAGTTCGGATCTTTGAAATCTAAAGTGGTGGATATTAATTGAATCTGCATAATGCAATGCCAGCAATACTCAATTCAATGTCCCTTAGGAGGAGAGACCAAATGGTAATATATTTTGGTTAACTAGACATGAGCTTGTGGAGTTCAATCAAAACAAAGTGCTTCTGCGAGAAATTAATATTGTTCAAGACTTCTAGATAGTGTGATTATTTAAAATTTTATATATATCAACATATATATTGATTCTATAAAAAATTAAAAAGAAATAATTTGAGTACTTGTAGCAAACCCATCTGCGCATTGTACCCAATATCTTACATCCAGTGTGGTTCGTTTACATGAGTTTACATTATAGGAGTATGCGTGTTTGGTTCGTCAATTACCATATAATCAAATGCCTAAAGTCATTTATAACTTTCCATATAAATTGCTTTACATTCAAAAACCCATATAATTATAAGGTGTAAATGGGATAAAAAAACTTAATTACTTTTATCAAAACAAAAAATGATTGGCCATCTTTCATCTCCTTCCGTCCACACCTATCACTACTATTGTCGTTGCCGCTAGTCACCAGCCATCGGCAGCCACTGTCACCTTCGCCAGTCACCAGCTGCCAACTACCACCATTGCCGCCGATCACTAGTCACTGGCTATCATTATTGTCATAGGTCACCCAGTTGTTGATCGCCATCATTGCCACTAGTCACCAATTGCTGACAGTCATCATCGCTGTTGATCATTGACTGTTGGCTACCATAGTCACTACCAGTCACCAATCATTAGCCGCTAGTTGCCACCATTATCATTGGCCGGGCAACACTATCGTGGGCATCTTTGCCACCACCAAACACCATATAAACTTTTCTTAATTATTTATATTTAATTAAATGTAAAAAATAAATCTATTTCCTATATCTGCAATATCACACCAAATAAATTCACTTATATTTTATTTATATCACATCCCTTCCACCCCATGTAATTTAACTAAATAGGCTATTAGTTTACACCATCATTCAAATGTTAGTATTTTATTTTAATATAATTTATTAATTTTACTTTAAACTTCACTTTGTTCGGTTCAATTTTATTTTGCTTCAACGTATTTTTTAATTTACATAAATTACTTTAATGTATACATCATTTAACATGATCGAATTACTTAATAAAATAATTTTATGTGGCTCTGTCACCTTGATAACTATGATAATACACCAGACTTAATTTATGTACTGTGTTTTGATATGAACTAATCATCCCATATGGCTTTAATCTTCTTCTCTCAAGATGACTAAAGGCTATAATAATGGATCAAATCCCAAACACAGGGAAAATTGTAAAAGATCTTCAATATATATTTTTTTTTTGTGAGTAAACGAGATGTTCAATAAAATTTTGATTGTGGTTTGAAATTCAAACTTGTGAACCACTCCAGATCCACAGGAGGTGATCACAATTAGAACCTGTGGATCCCATATTTATATTGCTATGCAATTCAAGTGAAATGACACAAATTAGAACCCAAGAATTAAGCTTGCAATTTCTAATTAACTCACTAACAATGGAAATTCTATATCATATGTTTTTTAGTGTACAACAAATATGTACCAACCCAGAATTCAGCCGCAAAATGTGATACATCTACGAATTGCTGAACAAGCACCTCCTAATGGATACTGCAAACTCACTGACCCTCCCAGGATGGAGGATGGCTCCGCAAACCGCAACACATACAGCAACTGAAGCAATCATAAGAATCGCCGGCCGAAAGCCTAAGAATCTCCTCGCAAGATACCAATAACCAGATCTTCGAGGCAACTCTTCCATGTTCATTATAATGTCCCTCCTCAAAAGAGGTATCCTTTCGCTTTTGTCATCACAAGCTGGACTTCTCAGTACTCCCAACTTAGTATCTGCTCTTGACCCGGCACCCTGCAAATCACATCAATGGAGAAAACGCGAATTGGTTTCCAAATCAGTATCACTATATCTTGCAAGATAATGAATACCACAAAGCCGTAGTAGACTTTGTAGATTTGATGTCTAGGATGCAGAGAAGTTATTGACAAGAGGCAATTTCTGGGGGAATTGATATCAGAAAAGCTAAACCATTTAAAACAAACCAGATGAGTCCCATAAACTTCAGCTTTCATAGCTTGTTAATAGTACAGTTTGTTATAAATGCTATATACTATATTTATTATTGATATAAATTGATATTGATAAAAATATTCATGAATGAAACCATACATCAATTCTAATGGAAATAGAAGGTTAAGTACTGAAACTTAACCAAGAGCTTAATGGCCAGCGAAAGTTGCTAATTAATATAAAGACAAAACAGCCTACAAGAGTTGTAGGATCACAGTTTAAACGTTCAAGATTTATATAATTGCCACGTTCAGTCTAGGGATAGAAACTGGGTACAGTAGCAGCAATAAATGATCAGGGGTCTAAAATCTTGTTTACTGGGGATAAAAAGAAGCTTTGCCAAGAGTTACCTTAAAGAACAGAATCCAACGATGCTTAAACATTCTGAGATCAACATGAACCAGGCTACAAACAAGAGTACCAGTATACCACTAAGCCAGCTCTTTCACCCCCAAGTCTATCTGTTTCTCACTTGGTTGACTATAAGCTTACAGTAGTGGAAAATGGAAACCATAGACTGCTTCTCTCATCTTGAATATTGATAAGTAATCCTATCTCTCATTCCTTTTTCCCTCAACCATGCTCCACCATGGATCATGTCAAAAAAATTTATACTCATAACCGTTGCTCCCCTTAAATGGCATTCTGTCCGCTTCCTTCTCATTTCTAATAAGAATTCAGTTTCTCACATCTCTCAAAACCAGGTTAGTTCAGCTCCCCTTCTAATGCCACAGGATATTTCAAATTTATCATGCATGGTCATGCGTCAAGTCTAATCCAAATTCTATACTGTCAAGAACTCTTAACAATTTGACTGCCTCTAGTTTGAAGAACTAAAACTAACATGACGTATATGTCGATCTAGACACAGTGATGCAGTACCGGTGTTGGGTATGGGGAGAGACAAGGGAAAGAGAGAGGAAACTGAGAGAGAGACGAGAGAGAGAGAGAGAGCAGACCGAGAAACAAAGGGAGAGGGAGCACGAGAGGGAAGGCAGAGACTGAAGGAAAATTCATAGTAATTTCAATTCATTCATTCATTCATTCATGAGTTGCGTTTCATTTACATGAGTAACATATATATAGGGAAGGTTTTCTTCTCATGAAGGAAACCAAGCAAGTTGCTCTGACATTCAAAAAGAAGCACAGAAGATAACACTCTAACATTCAAAAAGAAATAATAAAGATGATAGAAAACCTTACTGCTAAGAAAGCTATAAAAATATTCAATTAAAATATAAAACTAAATTCCTCCAAGAATAGAATTTCCCAAACTTTCTATCATTTCCCCCCTGCTTTAAAGAACTCTCCTCTGGAGAGGTAGAGAGCTGATAAGTTTACAGCAAGGTGGGATCAATGCGTCGGAACTCTTCTTCAGTGATCCATGTAACATCTAACTCCAAGCGACCTTTCCAACTGACAAGGTAGCGATAGAGGGGACCTTCAGGCGTAAGGACGGTCTGTTCATCCATAATGGCATCAATTTCTTCATCATGTGGTGTGACAGATTGCAGTGAAGGGACCGGCACGTGATGAGGTTGAGTACCTGCAGAATCATCAGAAAGCATAGGGGGCGGCTCAAAAGTACCCCGGTAAGGAATAAAATCCTCAACATTAAAAACTGGACTAATGGCCATATCATGAGGTAATTCTAGTGAATAAGCATTAGGCCATAGTATCTTAGAAATGCGAAAAGGTCCAGAAGTTTGAGCATGCAACTTTTTCAAAGAGTGTTTAGGATAACGCTCTGGACGAATCCTCGCCATCACAAAATCACCTACATTAAAATTCTGAGAGCGGCGATGAGCATTAGCAGATAATTTATATTGATCATTACTCAAAGTAAGCTTACGCCTAATCTCAGCATGTAACTCATGAAGGCGATGGGCAAAATCTTCTGCAGATTTAGAGGTACGGAAGGTCAAAGGAATGGGTATAAGGTCAATAGGCTGTCTGGGATTATAACCCTGAACAATCTGAAAAGGACTCTTTCCTGTGAACCGATTAACTGAATTATTATAGGCGAACTCAGCAACAGGTAAAACCAAATCCCAATCCCTTGGTTTGTCCCCAACTAGACTTCTAAGCAAATCTCCTAGACTTCGATTCATAACTTCAATTTGTCCATCAGTCTGGGGATGAAATGCTAAAGAGAACTTCAACTGGGTACCAAAAAGTTTCCAAAGGGTCTTACAAAAGTAACTAACAAACTTAACATCTCTATCAAACACAATGGTAACAGGTAACCCGTGTAAACGCACAATTTCTTTAAAGAACAGCTTGGCCAAATGAGAGGCATCAGTAGCTTTGCTACAGGGAATAAAGTGGGCCATCTTGGAGAACCCATCCACAACTACCAAAACAGAATCATGCCCGCGTGCAGTGCGGGGTAAACCCAAAACAAAATCCATGCTAAGGTCTTTCCAGGGCGCCTCAGGAATGGGTAAAGGAGTATACCATCCTGTATTTTGTTTCTTACACTTGGATGTTACACAAGTACGACATTGAGAGATTATTCTAGCAACATCACGCTTAAGGGATGGCCAATAAAACCTGTCCTCGACTAAGGCGGTGGTTTTATCTCGTCCAAAATGTCCAGCTAACCCTCCACATGTAACTCCCAAATGAGAAATTCTCTCATAGACGTCCGCGGGACACATAACTTAGTACCACGAAAGAGATAACCGTCACTTATGAGGAAGTCGATGTGATCATGACAGTTTCCTCCATTAACCTCCTGATAAATAATTCCAAAATCAGGACAAGTAGCATACTCATCTTTCAACCTGTCAAACCCCACAATACTAACACTCATGGTGTGCAGCAAATTAAGCCTACGACTTAAGGCGTCAGCTACCTTGTTTTCCACTCCTGAACAATGCTTAACAACAAAAGTGAACTCATTCAGGAACTCTATCCATTTGGCATGTTTAGGATTTAAGTGCCGTTGAGAGTTGAGGAACTTGAGAGACTGATGATCTGAATATACAACAAACTGCTGAGAAAGCAGATAGTACTTCCAATACTCAAATGACCTAACAATGGCATAAAGTTCTTTGTCATGTGTGGAGTATTCCTACTTTGCGTCATTAAGCTTTTCACTAAAGAAAGCCACGGGGTGACCTTCTTGACTCAGTACGCCTCCAATTGCTATTTCAAAAGCATCACAAGCGACCTCAAAACATTTGGCAAAATTAGGTAATGTTAGTACAGGAGCCTCAGATAGCTTGTGTTTAATGGTCTGAAAGGCTTGTGAGGCTGTATAGGTCCAATGAAACTTATCTTTCTTCAAGCAATCAGTGATAGGCATCATAATGGTGCTGAAATCCCTAATAAAGCGCCTATACAAAGATGCTAACCTATGGAAACTTCGCACTTCAGAAATTGACTTAGACTCAAGCCATTCATGAATGACTTTAACCTTCTCAGGATCAGCAACTAAACTTTGTTCAGAGACAATGAACCCAAGAAAAAAAACTTGATTTTGGAGAAAAGAGCACTTGGGGAGATTGACATAAAACTTTTCCTTCCGAAGGTTAAGGAAGACTTGTTTAAGGTGTGTCAAATATTCTTCCCTTGACTTGCTAAACACCAGGATGTCATCAAAATAAACAACTAGAAATTTTCCCAAGTAAGGTCAAAGTATGTGTGTCATAACACACATGAAAGTGCTGGCAGCGTTTGAGACCAAATGGCATTACTAGCCACTCATACTACCTGTCCTGTGTTTTGAATGCAGTCTTCCATTCATCTCCGGGTCTAACTCGGATCTGATGATATCCACTACGAAGATCAATCTTAGAAAACCAACTAGATCCGGAAACCAAATCAAGCATATCTTTAAGCCTAGGAATAGGGAACCGATACTTCACGGTAATCTTATTTATAGCTCTGCTATCCACACACATTCTCCACGTCCCATCTTTCTTCGGTGTCAACAAAGCTGGCACCGCACATAGACTGAGACTATGCTAAATGTATCTTTTCTCTAACAACCCATTGACTTGCCCATTAAGTTCTTCCCTGTCTTTGGGATTCATCCTGTAGTAGGGGAGATTGGGGAGTTGTGACCCAAGTACTAGATCAATAGCATGTTGAATGTCTCGCATGGGTGGTAATTCTGAAGGAAGCTCATTCGGTGTAATGTCTTTGAATTCTTCCAAAAGAGGGGATACCTCATCAGGCACATCAGCAATGGTTGTAGAATCAACCCAACTAGAAACCTTAGGGACAACAGCAAGCATAATGTTAGCCTCTTTACTCTCTCGCACAAATTGCTTCTTGGTTAAAAGATGGAGGTTTTGGCTCTTTGGTCTCAATTTCTTTTTTTGTTGATTCGAACCCTTTTTCTCAGTTTCTGGTATGGCCGGACGTAACAAGATTGTCTTTCCCCCATACTTGAATGAGTGAGAGTTCTCCCGACCCATAACTGGTGACATCATTATCGTAAATCCATGGTCGCCCTAATAGAATGTGAGCTACATCCATAGTAAAAACATCACAAAGGACATCTTCCTGATACTCTCAAAGTCGAAGGGGTACATGACATTGTTGTGTAATAGATAAAGAAGTCTTTTGATCCACCCAAGCTACTTCAAAAGGTTTAGGATGGGGCTCTGGCTTAAGGCCAAGTCTAGCAACTCTCTGCGTGGAGATAACATTTCGGGCACTTCCTCCATCAATGACTAATTTGCATGACTTTTCTCCACATTTCACAAAGGTGTGAAAAATGCTCGTTTTCTTCCAAGAGTCATCAGGTAATGGAACAGATAGAATACACCTCATTACACCTATGCACCATGTTTCACCTGCAATAAACTCCTCATCCACATCAGAAGGACACTCGATGGGGTAGACCACGTCGTCAACATCTGTCACTCCATTCTCTTCTTCTGTAGGCGACTCAATAATGAGAGCACGTTAGGGACACCTTGATGCAATGTGACCCTTTGAGTGGCACCGAAAGCATTCAATATTGGGGCCACTTGGGTGGGGATTAGACCCTGTCGACTCAGTATTCCTTGCAGTACTTCCTTTAGTACCAGATGCTTGACCAGGTTGGAAAGAAGAACTGGTCCTAAAAGGGGGTACCCCTGTAAAGCGGTTGGAAGGATTGAAGGTACGATTCTGACAAAAATCTGAACTCTAGACGGTGGTACGCTTGGCAAGTGGGCTCCTGAACAAGGACTCTACTTCCAACACCTTATGATGAGCTTCTTCCAAGGATTCAGGAGGGTTCAACTTGAGTTCTCTCTGTATGTCCGATCAAAGACCGTTAACAAACTTTTGAACTGTCATCCATGGGTCTTCTTTGACCTCACACCTGATCATAAGGTCATCAAAACGAGCCATATAGTCAGACACCGTAGAGACTTGCCTCAAGTTTAACCATTAGTTATAGTGTTGTCCCTTATAATGAGTGGACACATTTTTCTTTCAATTTCAATTTCATCTCGGCCCAAGAATCAATTGGAGGTTGTCCCAAGCGCTCCAAATTTGACTGCACATTCTGCTAATATTTCCTAGCGGATCTCACAAGCTTCATTTTTGTAAAACAGACACGTTGGATATCAGTCATGTCATACCACTCGAAGTAATCTTCCATGCTGGCTAACCAATCTAAGAAAGCATTTGAATCTAATTGTCCGTCAAATTCAGGGGCTTCGACCTTGACTTTCTTGGTTATATCCTCAGAATAATTCTGCCTATAACCTCCTCGTCTCATTCCAAGGGGTGATCCATTTCGCCTGTTATAAACATCATTGGGTTCTTGGTCTTCCAACTGGTCAAAAGTATGGTCATACTGGTGCTCAAAGATCCCAAGAGGGGAATCTCCATTGTGTCTACTTCTACTCCCATTTGGGGATTGATGATTTCCACTAGGTTGTAGGAGCATCTTTGACTGACCAGAGGGATGAGGGTGGCCACTTCCTAAATTAACTTCTTTCCTAGCATTAGGACTTTCAAGTATGCCACCTTCATTTTTACCCCTAAACTGCCTAGTTATTAACCTCATTGATTCCATCATTTCATCATACATCTGCTTGAACTCACTATCCCTACTGGTTGACTCAACTTGTAGAGTATCTCTCAAAGATTCAATTGCACGGTCCACATACTCTAAAGTATTCCTTTCAGATTCCTCAAGGGTTTGTTGGGTAACTTGGTTGGATTTAGGCATGGTAGAATTTATGGTAGTGAATTCAGGATCTATAGGGCCTTGTTTGTCAAAAAGGACCACACAAGATAAGATATAGGAGGTAAAACATAATTACAAAAATGCTGAGTAGGCATTAGTCACTATTAAATAATGGATCGATATAAAATATAAACACGGCCACTTTCAAAATTTTAAAGAAAAGAAATTTTTTTTTTTTAACAATAAAAGAGCATTATCAAAACACTAAGAAATAAGTTGCAAGTACAACTAGGGGTCCTATAGCAATCTAATCTAAGAACTAGCCCTACTTATACTTAGATAATCTCCTAAAAAGGCCAAATAAGTCACAGTTTAAATAGAGGGTCATCAGCCTTACCAGCGTATCTTTAAAAGCCCAAAGAGATATGGTAATTTACCCCCATATATGCTTCCATTTGGTGATTTTTACGTCTGTGATTGGCTGGAACTGAAAGAGTCACGTGAAACAGTGCAAAACAGGCAGAAAAAGCAGTTTTCTGGAGTTGTTGTACGGCGCGCGTGAGGCGCATGAGTCCCACGCGTAGGTGACGTTGCCGCCGCGTGGAGGCACGTGCGGCGTAGTACGATGGCGGAGCTCGGTGGACGGGCCGGGTTTTGGACGGAGAACACGGTGGTGGTGGTGGTTTGGCGAGATGATGTCGGGAAGCCGGGTTTTCGGACCTGTCAGTGGGTGCTCTGGTTTTGGTAACGTGTTTTCTGGTCTCTCCTGTAACCGTGGCAGCCTAGGATCACTCGGAGCCTAGCTCTGATACCAAATTGATGCAGTACCGGTGTTGGTATGGGGAGAGACAAGGGAAAGAGAGAGGAAACTGAGAGAGAGACGAGAGAGAGAGAGAGAGAGAGCAGACCCAGAAACAGAGGGAGAGGGAGCACGAGAGGGAAGGCAGAGACTGAAGGAAAATTCATAGTAATTTCAATTCATTCACTCATTCATTCATGAGCTGCGTTTCATTTACATGAGTAACATATATATAGGGAAGGTTTCCTTCATGAGAAGGAAACCAAGCAAGTTGCTCTGACATTCAAAAAGAAGCACAGAAAATAACACTCTGACATTCAAAAAGAAATAATAAAGATAATAGGAAATCTTACTGCTAAGAAAGTTATAAAAATATTCAATTAAAATATAAAACTAAATTCCTCCTAGAATAGAATTTACCAAACTTTCAATCACATAGGCAACTACTTTTTATTTTCCCAAATTATATGTGATCACAAAAGCACCATCAGGTGCAAATGAAAAGCAAACGTAAAAACTAAAAGGTAATAATTTATCATCAGAAAAATATGAAATAAAGTCCTAACCTGACTGCAGATTTTAACAACTGATGGTATGTTATCTTGATAGCAGCTTTGAGCACTTTTATGTCCTTCCATTTCAGAAAAAACAGAGTGCACAACTAAATATCCGCCTCTCTGATGTTTCTGATGAAGGAATTCTCTAGCTTGACACGTGTGTTTCAGTAGTAACGTCATGTCAACCTCACTCATTCTATTAATCACATTGTTTGTTTCCATGTTTTCCGTCAAAATAATCAAATTCTGTAATATTTTCCCCAGAATGACAATTAATTCATTGCACATCAGAAAGTCTATCAAATAACAAAATCTCTGAATTTGCGAAGCTGTCATAGCTCTATGAAAATTTTCTGAAGTAGGATCCTTAAGCAGCCATGCGATATCTAATAGTAAGTCTGAGTATGCTGTATGTCTCAGCGCAAAAGATTCACAGAAGCTGCAAATAGAACCACCAGATGCAGCCTGCATTTGTTTTGAAAGAAGAGATACATCTAGGTTTTGCTGCAATGTCTCCAATTCAGAGCAGATTTCCGCGTCTCCAATGAGTACAGGAATGAAGTTTGATAAACCAGACTCATTCTCCACCTACAGAAGAGGTAAGAAAAAAATATGAAACAGAAAGGGAAATATATGAATGGGTATAAAATACAGCAATCTGAGAAATAACTACAATGCTCCGGTAAGAGATGTCAATTAACCACATTATTAAATGCATCAAGTATATCAAGAACCAATATCACTAGGTAATATGAATTAAATGATTTTGGCAATTTATTTGAATCTCATGTTATATTTTATCATCAAGACATGCGGTTCAATAACTACAGAAAACTTGTAATTAAGTGCTGGATTCCAAGCCTCAAATTCACAAATTCTCATGCTTGCTGCAACCATAGTCAATAAAATTGCACAGTTCATAATTCAAATCGTAGTATTCACAAGTCACAGTCCACAAGATGAATCAATATCTAAATCATAATTAGTCTTGAATCGGTTGCGAATTGTACGAATTGGCATGATTTGATCTTATATGGTAGAATCACAAGATTCTACAAAACTGCGTGAAAATATTGGATATCCCCATATGCTATTGAGTTGTGTCATCACATTTCATCAATAGATGAGTTTTTTATTTGTTTAAACTTCAACTTTTTCGTGATAATGAGTTGACATACAAGTGTAGTCTACACCTCTTATAAAGAAAGAAAAGAAGTAATTTCTTTGTGATGATTTTAAGACTGAATTATTCATAATGACTAATGACCTTATCTATGACTTATGGTTTAATACTTTCATTAAATGTTGGGTTACATTTAGGAAAAATTCTCTATTTTCAAAATATATGTGGACTACCCCTAAAATAAAATGTTATGCAACAATTCAGTATAAATTCTAATTTTTTACTAAAATGCCTTCCATGAACCTAAATATACTTTTATTGTCAAATCTATTGAAAACAAAATCTACTCTTTTTATTTTTATTAGTGCATATTTGAAAACAAAATCTACTCATTTTAGTTATGCATATTTGGATATATTTGGATATTTCAAAACAATGACCCAAAATATGATGGTTTTCTGATGCCTTGATATATATAACCCCAGATAGTGAAAAACCCCATAATAATGAACAAACCCTAATTCCAACAACAGTAATTAGCTCAAGTGATTTCAAGTCTTGTGAATGGAGAAAACTATCGCTGGAAGAGCTTTACATCATGTGGTCCGACCTAACTTGATTCAAATTAGTTAGAGTTCAACGTGGCTTCCGAAAACCAGTTGGTATATCCAAGAAAAAAATTCCAACCCAACTAGCACATAATGCTTTTGCTAATAGTACTAAGCTGTGACCATGAAGAACTTTTTACAATAAATATATAAAAAGTTTTAAAATGAGAAAGATTCATATTCAACAGGCCCAGCAATAATTGTAATCAACACAAGGTCTCCACAATGTGGAGGCATAGCAGTCCAAAACAAAACACCTAGATCAAACTATTGGTAAGGCTTAAAAAGAACAGAATCCATCAATAAAATGTCTACCTCAATAAATGCAGGCCCAAAGATGTTTGGCTCTGTATGAGGGACATATATCTTGTACAACTGACTGTCAAAAGCACAAGAAATGCCATCTCCAGCAGAGTTATGAGGAGATGCAACGCAATATTCATACTCTAAATACTTTCCGGAAAAAGATATGAGAAGCCTGCCATGATAAACACCATACTACAATGAGAGGTGCACTGACGAGTGAACAAGAATATTAAATGAGTGGTACAAGATGACAGTTCAACATTGAGTAGTTGAGCTTATATTAACAGCATTGAATGGTAAGAAAACCTTGAAGGCATGATAATTAGGAAGATTTTCAATTTTAACAGAATTACGTGAGACAACAAAAGGAGTATATCAAACGACAGAACCCACACTAAATCCCACATACTGTGGAATCAAAAAGGAACTAAGAACTTAAACGTACAGATACAAAAGGGGAGCTGATTAAGCTTCTGGATTAAATGAGATCTGAGCATACTCCCACCCCCACTACTCAGCCTTAGCGTTCTACATCTTCCTGTACCTTCTGGAACTACCCTCACTTCAACATTGCTAAGAAAAACATATGTAATGCAGTGTGCACATAATATACTTATGTTTGTGTCTGTACATAAAATGGAACATGACAAAATGATACTATAGAAGAGGTGATATTTTCACACCGAAACTTAGGCTGCAGCAAGTTACTTCCACAAGCAACAAATTCCATAGGTTTCCCAGCCTCAAAGTATGTGGGATGAACATAGTGAAGCCTTGGTGCGTGCAACTTTATCTGGACTTCCATCACAGAGATTTCATCTGTAGCCATTGAAATCTTCTGATTATTTTGACAATTTGAGAACTCTACAACTAAAAAATTCTAAACTTCTATAAAATATATTAGCTACAATTAAAAGAGTCAAATATGATCTATAATCATTTTCTGTCCACAATTTTGAAGAAAAACACAGAAGGATAAAACCTGAAATATTATAAATTTAAGACGGGTATTTCAGCACCCAAGCTTCAGGATTCATTCATGAGATGATGAGAATACTTCCAATACAATTAAGGAATGTAAACAAAGACAACAATTTTGAGAAAAAATCTAATCTAACATCTCGCAAGCAATGCAAATGAATTGTGAATCCAAAAAAAAAATATATATATATATATATAACTAAACATCAACAGACCTTTCAAAACACGGAAGATCATGTCATTTAGATGAACAAGTGCAGTGCCTCTTCTAGATAGCATGTTTCCTGGAGCCACAAGGTCTTGCACATAATTCAGAGGGTCTTCAAGTAACTGCACCATCCATAAGAGTGAATGAATAAAAGAAACCATAGCATGTTGAGTACAACATTGTAACTTGAGCAGGTTCAGTAGAATTTTTGGGAGTACGGTAAATTGTACACGGTAGCTTAACAACAAAATATAAGCAACTTATATTGCCATGAGTAAAAGCACGGTAATTGATCGTAAAGCTATTTAGGAGTATGCGAATGGATAATTTTATTCACTTCCCAAAGCCTATTACCAGATGACAATCAACTTCTTTAAGTCTAAAACACTTGATCATCGTGAACAACAAAGTGGCAACTCCAAAACTAAGAATGTAAGTGACATAACATAAAGGATAGCTAGTTAATCCTTACACTTGTCCACATAAATTTAGGCATAGTAACAAAAACGGTCAGAATTGTACACCCAGGGCGGATATAACCCTCCAGCTCAACGGGCATACTGGCCAACCATTGGAATATCTGCAAGTGGATTTGACTGCATGTTAATCAGTTATCAACATCAAGACAGTGGAAGATCTTACAACTATATAAATACTAAACTGTAATAACAATGCTTTAATATACTTGATGCCGTAGTCTTCTAGGAAATTCAGCAGGATTCCAATCATAAAGCTTAAAAGATAGCCGACCTGTTGGACACTACAAGTAAATATCGGATCAGCAAATCCCAATAATAAATTCTCACATGAAAATAAGTATTCAAAATATATGGAGGTTATAAGTGAGCAAACTTACCGTAGATGAGTAAGCACTCTTTTCATAATATGATGGGGAATAAGAAATATTAGAATTAGAATGATCTTTTCTCCCATTCACTTGTGTTTCACCACAAGCAACAAAGGACACAAAGCTATCACTTTTAGTGTTCAGGGTATCAGGAGCTGAACATAGCGTAGTGAGTTGTCCATCTTCATGCTCCACTGCAGTTTCTATTTCGTTTATCTCACTGCTTATATGTGAACTATCTGCATGATTCAAGCATGACCAATAAACATTCTCGTAACATAAAAACCCACTTTTTGCACCAAACTATCACTAGAATGATTAAGAACAGGCTAATTGATGAAAAGAATGTAGCAAGAAGGAGGAAACTATTACAACACTATTGGGATAATAAACCTTTTCCTGCTTCATCCTCAGTCTGTTTAACAGGTTGAAATTCGTGATCTGTTGCAGCTCTGGATTCTGTAGGCTTTCTGCGCCTTCGGTTGTTGTGGCGCTCCAATTTTCTTCTACAGCTTCGTTTACCTTCATCAAAATCTGATAATATGTGAAACCTGCTAAGCAAGTGGCAAAGTCAGAGAGAGATTAATTATGAGAAAAAACTGCAGGACTATGACAGATAGAGAAAACATTGGAATTACAGTCCACCATAATTCAAGGTTATCTATGATGTAGTGCTATTTCAATTTACCAAAAAAAATAATAATAATAACACCTGAATTTCCATGCCAGAATGCATTAAACGAAAGAGATATGCTCAATCAAGTAATGAAGCAAAACTTGCATTTCCGTAATCTAATTTAAGCATACTTTCCACACTGTTGGCAATATCTCTTGGACTCCCCCTCAAGCATAACCGTACTAGCATTCGCGCAACGCAAACAAACCCTGTGCCTCCGATGATATCCCTTGAGCTCACTAATATCTGCCTCGCACCCAGGTACTTGGCACCGTGCAATCCCAGCTGACGCCCGCACGGTGCGAGCGCGCTTCTTACCAGGTAAACCTTCTTCATCGAGCTTCGCATCGAGCTCCGGACATGCACATGGGACCCTACCGGCAAGGTAATTGGAACAACTCAACCTGGGGTCTCGCTTACGAACCTTCTCGGAACTGGGAATCTCTTGAGGAGGAAACAGCAGAGTTTGAGGAACCTCTGAATTAGGGTCATACTCGTCCAAGGAGAGAGCTAAATTATCGTCCAAGCTGAAATCTAGAAGGCAATCCAGGTCCCAAACAGATGAAGAGTCTTCCAGCAAACGATGTTGCACTTCCATCTCAGAAACCCCCGGTGGTTGATCAAGAACCGATGGTGGCGGTAACTGACGCGGCGGCGACGGCGGTGACGGCGGCGACGATGAGGGTACTTTGGGTGATGTAGGAGTAGCAGGAGCTTGGGTTTCCATTTTCACGGAGACCCCAAATGGCTTGGATATTATGGTGGTGGTGGTTGGATGTTTTGCGCAAAAAGGGAACTAGATGGCGGAGGTTGGTGGTGGTTTGGTGCGTGTGGTGGTTCTTTTTATTGGATTATTACGTTTTCTTGGATCTTGAGGGAAAATGGGTGATTTTGGCGACATGGGGAACCTCCACACAACACGCGCTCATTTTCCACGCGCATTTACATTTTATAGGAGATTCCAACCTTTTTGTTCAATTGACATTTTAGAATGAAAAAGTAATAGTTTTTCATAAAACAAGATGTAAGATGTGTTAAAATTTTTCAAAGTTTGAAGATAACTGGCTTGTTTTGCAATTATATATTCATAAATACCATTCTACTCCATCATATCTTTATTATAAAATATTTTATATAATAAATTTTTTATTTAAAATATAAGGTATTAGATATTTTTCTTATTACCAATTGGCATCTGGTCAAGTAATAAGAGGTTTGATTAACATTTAAAAAAATTAAGGTATTAAAGAGGTCTTCCCATCAGTTCCTACAAAATGGGATCCGAATTAGTTTGGGGCGGACAAGAAACTTAGGATACAGGGTGATTATTAAAAAAATATATATTTTTCTTATTACCAATGGGCATCTGGTCAAGTGGTAAGAGGTTCGATTAGCATTTAAAAAAATTAAGGCATCAAAAAGGTCTTCCCATTGGTTCCTACAAAATGGGATTCGGATTAGTTTGGGGCGGACAAGAAACCTAGGATACAGGGTGATTATTATAAAAAATATATTTTTTTCTTATCATTTTACCCATTTCTTTAATTCTTCCCCACTCCTTATTTATAATCCTATTCTTCCCCACTCCTCATTTATAATCCTATATTGATAATAGAATGAGGTATTTAATAAGAGTAAAATGAAAAATATTAGTACTTTTAACATTAATTTTAGGTAAAAAATTATTTTCTTAATAATATAAAATATCTTATAATGTGAATCGGATAGATTGTTTGTATTGACATTAATAAGAGCTAATTATTGTACAAGTATATTTATTCTTTTCTCACAAAAAAAAGTATATTTATTCTTTATTTTTATATTTTTAGAGATTAATATTAATAATTTGAATGTCCATGAATTAGAAGAGAAATAAAGTAAAATAAATAAATAAATACATAAAATGATGAAAAGTTGACTTTTAGCACTGTCATATTTTATATTGCCTTTCTTTCACACACATATAATAAAATATATACATACACATTCTAGCAAATTGCACGTATTACGTAAAAATAAAGTTTTTTATAAAATAAAAATAAAGTTTTTTCCGTTCCGTGTAATGCGCAAAAATATAACAAATATAAATTAAAAAAATAATAAGACTTACAATTAGTCAATTACATATCTACGCACAGTCTCTCTTTGTTACAAATGTTTTCCATTATGTAAGAAAATCTTATTACTGTTCTTTTTGTTTTTGATAAAAACTCCTCTTCCACTTTGTTATATAAAAAATTAAATATTGTCTATTAAAATAAATTATTCTAAAACTAAATCTACAGTGTGCACATTGTTTCTTTTCATTTTTTTATTGCATCAGCAAAATTTAAATTATAAACACTATTATAACCCACCCCCACAAATTTGAATTTAATAAAAAAAAATGAATTTAGTAATAGCTTGATTCTAATTTTTTTCATATGCATCCATTTTCGCTTTCTTTAATTTATCCCACTTCAACTAGAGGATTTAACAAAATTCAAAGTAATTCGGATATTCAAATCAAGCTAGATAAGACTTAAACGGCAACAAGTTCAACTACCAAATTTTAATTTAGCTGCATTAGGTTAATCTTAACTGGTAATTTGTAATCAAAAATATCATTTACATTAAATAAAAAATACCTTTTTATTAATTTATGTGGATTACAAATGGATGGCTAAATTGATTTTTACATTTTTTATCCTTTGTTCAGTTGAAAAGATTTGGATATAAATGGTCCCTTGTTTGGTTTAATAAGTAGAGGGAAAGAGAGAAAAAATTGAGATTTTTCCT
Organism: Adenanthera pavonina; assembly: GCA_026686845.1. Taxonomy (NCBI): domain Eukaryota; kingdom Viridiplantae; phylum Streptophyta; class Magnoliopsida; order Fabales; family Fabaceae; genus Adenanthera; species Adenanthera pavonina. The sequence continues at coordinate 7,345,754 of JAIVEN010000026.1, read as the reverse complement.
CTATTAGTTCAATAAGTAGGAGAGAAGAATTTTCCCTACATCCCCTCCTACCCCATCCCTCCAAAAGTAAGCGAATTAGAGAAAACATAAATAAATCTCTCCCCTTATTTCCCTTCTAACAAATTCAAATAAAGAAAAATTAAAATTTCTCTCATTTCCTCCTTTCTTTTCCATTGAACTAAATTACTCCTCTGTACCTATATTTGGTAAACTCACACTTTTAAATGAATAGACAAATTTCACAAAAAATCTACTTTTTATACATACCTACATATATAATGTACACACTTACTTACAAAACTCTCACTTCACTAGAATAATTCGTGTAAATTGCATGGGATTAGAAAATATGAAATCTTAAAAAAGTGGAAAAAAACTATTTTGTTCTATATTTGTTGTTTTAGCTTTCTTAAATAAATTAATTCATATTGGTCAAATTTAAATTTTTAATAGTGCATATTTAACTTTTACCAGATGTTGCGGGAGGGACGATGCATATTTATCTTTGTTGTTTTTTTACCACTGAAAATACCTTAAATGCATAAATACTCCAATACAGAGTTCTCAACTAATAGGAAGAAAGTCTGAAAGTACAACAAATCAAAATGGAAAAGACGCAACTGAAACAACATCTATGCACAACCGAAGACCTAAACATTATCCAATGCCTTCCCTCTCAGCCGAAATAGGAAAAGGGGTACTGGAGGTCCTCCTAGTTGCAACTATATCAACATCCAAGATAGAAGCAAAAGGAGGTGGTGGTGAATGAACCCACCCTTTCGAGTCTACCTCCTTTGTTGATAAACCTACTAGAAAATCAGCAGCACAATTGCTATCTCGTTTAGTTAACAAGAAAGACAAATCAATATGTGATATAGCTACATCAAGGACTTCCTCCAAAAACCAAGCCCATTGCCAATGACATCCTATAGTAAATCATTTCCTTAAGAGATGGATCAATTCAACACAATCTGATTCTATAATTGAAAAAAGCTGGGCAGCAATCTCTAGTGCACTCGGAAGAGCATAAAGTTCAGCAACAAATGCAGAATCCACACTTACACGATCAGACTAGCCACACACAAAATGACCATGACAGTCACAACACACTACTCCTATGTCTCCTTTACTAGATCCTGGAATATATAACCTATCGCAATTGATTTTAACTATACTTGGATCTGGGGCTTGCCATCCCATGTTCGAAGCACAATTGCTATCAGCGCCTTTAAAGGATAGTTGAGTAGTACTCCAAAACTCTTATATGCTGGCTTCACTAAGTTGCAAAACCCACTCTACATCAACCACCTCCCCATTTAACACACCTTGCATCGAGCTTTCCAAATATGCCAGCAACGAAAGCAAAAAAGGCCTTGTCATGCTCCTCCAGTTGGTTTGTACTTATTAAGAATTGCACACACCGAGAGGAAAAGTTTGACACGTTATAAGGATTAGGAGTTAAACCAAGTTGCCAAACCTGGATATAGCAGTTTAAGGACAGAGAAGTAACAAGTGATCAACTATTTCACTCTCACTCTTGCACATAGGGCATGGTGGATATATAGTGCCTCATTAGTAGCTAGGGCTCCCTGCAATGCACGCCATATAAAGTGCTTCACCTTCAGTGGAACCTTTAAAGCCAACACAACCTTCCATAAGTATAATGGCGTGATATAAGAGGTTCTAAGCCCTCCAATTTTCCACCCCCCTCCAATTCAATCCTACTTCAAAAATTACTCTTTATTGTATAAGTCCTGTCCTTAGCATTTAGCCACATTAATCAATCAAGTCTCGGCCATATGGGGATGTGTGAACACCCTACTTTGTCCGGATAAAAACAAAAATAATAAAATTGAAAAAACAAAAGAAATAAAATAAAATTCCCTTTTATGTAAGAAAATTAGTAAATATCATCTAATTTCAAGAAAAATGCAAATCTTGCAAAATAAAAAAAATAAAAAAATCAATCAAATCATTTTCTAGTCTTATCGTTATAATATCCTAAGCCTTTATTCGAAAATCTTTTTTCAAAAGGGGCTTATTAAAAAAAAGGAAAAAAATAAACAAAATAAAAAATAATAATAAAAAATAAAATAAAGAAGGAAAGAAGAAAGGAAATAAAGATAAAATAAAAAACTAAAAAAAAATTCAGCATCAAAATAATATGAAAATAACTAATTAAAAAAAAGGGAGATAATGGATATTATTGTATAGATATTATTAGATATTCTTGTTGATGTATATATGTATTCTTAGTAGGCTAGTTATAAGCCACGTGTATAGTTCTGTTAAGATACATTCATGATATCACACAATTATAGGGATAGGATCGCATCAGTTGTGATCACGATCATGTGGGACAGCTAGCTTGCATATGCATGTATATATATTTGTTTGTTCCATTCATACGAAATAAGATGAATCATTATTCTCTTCTCAGATTCTTTATGGTATCAGAGCAACATGTCAAAAATTGGTGACAACTCCAGCAACATGACGGATGGTCTCACGTCACCATACTATCTCCATGCTTCGGATAACCCGGGGCAGATATATGTCAGTGAGCTCCTCAACGAAAGTAATTATGGGGAGTGGGTAAATGATATGAGTAATGCACTATATGCGAAGAATAAGATCAGCTTTGTAGATGGGACGATGCAAACTCCAACAGACCCAGTACAACTTGGTCATTGGCTACGATGCAATGCCATGGTGAAAGGGTGGCTGAAAACTGCAATGAGCAAGGAGGTACGAGGCAGTGTGAGATATGCCAAAACTGCCCGAGAAATTTGGGTGGATCTCGAAGAGCGTTTTGGCAAAGGAAGTGCGCCGAGGATCTACGAGTTGAGAAGAGAAATCACGCTCTTGACGAAAGAGAAGCAATCAGTACCAACCTATTATACCAAACTCAAGGCTCTATGGGATGAAATTCAATCTCTAGCGCCTTGGCCAAGGTGTACATGTGAAGGGTGCAACTGTGACGTGCAAAAAACAATGGGCGGAGGTTCGAGAATGCGATCAAATATATGAATTCTTGATGGGGTTGGATGAGTCATTTAATACCGTCAAAACGCAGATACTTAGCACCAAACCTTTGCCTAAACTTGGACACACATACCATCTTGTTGCAGAAGATGAGCAACAGAGGCTCATCTCGGCGATGCACAAACCAGTTGCAGAGGCAGCAACCTTTCACGTATACGGAGATCGACGACAATCCACAAAAGAAAGGCCTAAGTGCAGTCACTGTGGAAAGCTAGGTCATACTGAAGAACAATGTTATGAATTGGTGGGGTACCCAACGGATTGGAAACAAGGTCGAGGAAAGAAAGAGAGGTGGATTGGAAGGAGAGAGGGACCAAAAGCTGCACACGTTAGTGTTGAAGAGAGCCCAGTTCCAGGTCTTTCGGCTGAGCAGTATACAAGGCTCATGCAGTGTCTCAATAAAGATGAAGAAACAATCAATAGCTTGAAGCTTCAACCTATAGCCAATATGACAGGTAAAGCTATTCATCGCAGGTGTTGGATAATCGACACAGGAGCTAATGAGCACATCACGTGCACAGAAGAGTGGCTTGAAGCTGTGCGAGAGCCAAACTCTTTACCAGTCGAAATCCCGAATGGTCAAAGTCTTGCAGTCAAGGGAGTAGGCAATGTGAAATTGCCAAATGGAATGAAAATTAGAAATGTGCTTTATATACCAGATTTTAGATGCAATTTAATTTCTGGTAGTAGATTGATGAAAGACTTTAACTGTGCACTAATCATTCTTGCAGAATTTTGTGTGATACAGGACTTATGCACGAGGAACCTAATTGGAGTGGGTAAAGAACACAATGGACTGTACTTCCTTGAACCAGTACGACCAGAGGGTATGGCAATGATGGTTCGAGGTTTGAATAAACATGATCTATGGCATTGGAGATTAGGTCATGCACCACTTAATAAGATCGCACAAGTTCTGAATATTAGTCTTGACAATAAAGACACTGATTTTTGTGATTCATGTATAAGCGCTAAGCAAACTAGACTTCCCTTCTCAAAAAGTTCAATAAAATCTGTTGATTGTTTTGATTTAATACATTGTGATTGTGAACACCCCATTTTGTCCGGGTATTTTATAAAAAAATATAATAAATAACAAAAATAAAATAAAAACTAATAAAAAAATAACAACACAAAAAATAATAATTATGAAAAAGAAGAAGAAAGGAAATAAAAAAAAAACACAAAAAAAAACTAATTGATAAAAATGAAAAATGTTTGGGCTTGAGACCAAAAAAAGAAAGGGAGCAACAGAAGAGAAAAAAAAGGGGGGCTGCAGGACCCGAAGACCAAAAAGAAAAAGAAAAGCAGAGGGGGCAGTCTGAAAAAAGGAAAAGAGGACGAGACGTGCACGGTTGGGGGAGCTGAGCACGCGTGAACCGAAAGAAAAGAAAAGAGAGGCAACTAGAAAAAGCTGAGAAGAAGAGCCACGAAAAAAAGGCAGACTGGAGTCTGAACCGAAAATGGAGGAAGGAGAGACCAAGAGACCAAGCAGAGGGGGCCGCGGGCGGAGCTCCAGCACGATGGAGACCGGACCGAAGGAAGGAAGGAGGAGGCCGAGGGACTGATACATAGAGCACACGCGAAGAAAAATAGAAAGCTGTTAGGGGAGTACTGGCGAGAGCAAAGCAAAGGAGGCCGAGAGAGTACTTGAGGAAGAGGCCGGGAGAGTTAAAGGCCAAGCACGATGGGAGGAAAAACAGAGGGAGCCGCGAAGACCTAGGGACCACCGGAAAGCAACTGGAGGCACGAGAGTCAGAGAGAGTTGCAGAGAGGAGCTTGCTCGAGGCCGAGGACTCGCGATAGGGGAGCTGAGGCGAAACAGGGGACGCAAAACAGAGGGGGGCAGCAAACTGAAAAATCGAGGGGAGACCAGATGAGGAGGCGTGGACGAGAAAGAAAAGAGGGAGGTCGAGCATGAAGAAAGAACCGAAATGCCGAGCATGGGATGGAAAACAGAGGGATGCCGAACACACTCGTGGCTCAGGTAATTATTTTAATCGTCTTGCTTACCATAAATAAAGGAAGACGCTGGATACGCGGTAACACGCGAGCATGCATGTGCTTGCAGCTTCGCAAATCCACGTCTCAATGCAACCTCAACTGTGCATGCATGTGCAATGATGTTTCCCAACATATCGTTGACTCGTGACTTCGATTAGTTGATTTTTGGGGTTCTAATGATCTGTTCCATGAAATTCATATGGTGGTTCCTTAAAAAAAATAAATAAATAAAAAAAAAGTATAATGCTGATTCCCTCATTTTAACCAGACTTGAGGTAAATTCTCCAGTTTTCCATATGCACATTTGCTTAGAAACCAATTGGCTAATTTCATGTATCATTTGATAGTTTGTTTGCCTTGAGAAATGGGTTCTAAGTGAGAGGCGGGAATATTCTCCAATGCTCCCAAGGGTCTGGGGGATTTTTGAGTTGGTGTATTCTTGGTTCATAAATGATAGGCATGTTAAATTGGTTGGGAATCAAGAAATAAAAATGATGGCCCCGAATGCTGCATACAAATATCTATACAAATATCTTAATTACTCTCTTCGAGAAAATACGAATATCATCAAGTAAAAATATTTGTAATCCACTCATATAACTATACCACGTGAGTTTTCGGGACCCACGCAGGTATTTGAAGTTTACTGAGTTATCACGTGATATTGTGAATTCACGTAGATATATCAGTTAAATAATTTTTTAAGAAAATAATTATGTCTCAAAAAATAAAAAATAAAAATAATAAAAAAAAAAATTTATCTTAACAAGTTTTTCCCAATTTTATCTAAATAATATATAATAAAATCGTCATTTGAAAAATAAAATAACGGATTATAGTATTTTCCAAATTCTTGCTTTACTTATGTAATAAAACCTTTATACCGTGAGGTTTAGAACTTTCGCAGGTAATTAAGGAATCAATCTATTGGGTGTGGCTGTGAGCCTTCAATAGATGGATTGATTTTCTTTTAAAAGAAAAATTCTCAAAAATACAAAAATATGTTATTTCAAAAAGTCAAAAAATCAAATAAAAGCATTTTCCAAAAATCAAAGAAAAACAAAAAAAATATTTTTAAAATAAAATAGGATTAAGTAAGCGGAACTAAATTGCTTTTTGTAAATTAAAACACACTAACTCAATCTCAGAAAATCGTTTTGATTGCAAAAAGGTGAATTATTTTCAATTAACTTTCTCTTATTACAAAAAAAAAATATCAACCAAGTGACACGCATTTATAGTCCCAAACTACGTGGACTTTGATCCCCATCGCAGGGTACGTAGGCCCCAGGCTCTGATCCTGGGTCAAGTCCGCCTTTGTAAATAAATAAATAGATTCTGATTTATTTAGTGTTTTTTCCTTTAATTTAATAAATATTTTTCAATTTATTTTCTTAAATTCCTTTTTCCTCATTTCTTAATTTCCTTAATTTCTAAGTTGATCTATTTTCCTTATTACATTTTTCAAACTGTCTTAATTTCTTTTTTCTCTACCCATTGTCTCGCATGTGAATTATAAAAGGAAAACCAAAATATTTTTAAAGCCATATTAATTTACACAATCAACGTAAGGTAACCGTTTTTAGGAACGGGTGTTGTGGGGTGCCTAACACCTTCCCCACGCACAATCAACTCCCGAATCCAATTCTGGTTACGCAGACCATCCTTTCCTCTTCAATTCGGTTTCCCAAGATTTTCCTCAAAATTTTGGTGGCGACTCCTCACAAGTCGGTTTTTGCTAGAAAACTAGATTTGTTCTCATTTTCCCTTTCGTCGCATTTTTTCGGGTGCGACAGTGATATATGGGGTGCTTATAAAGTCACATCATTAACTGGAGCACGTTATTTTCTTACCATTGTAGATGATTATAGTAGAGGGGTTTGGGTGTATTTGATGAGACAAAAGTCCGAAGTTGCCCATCACCTGACTAATTTCCTTAAAATGGTTGAGACTCAGTTTGGAAAGAGCGTAAAGAAAATAAGGGTAGATAATGGAGTGGAGTTTCAATCAAATATCATGATGAGTGTTTATCAAGAGAGAGGCATAATATTGTAAACAACCTGTGCATACACTCCACAACAAAATGGGGTTGTTGAGCGTAAGCATAGATATATATTAGAGATAGCACGAGCACTTCGATTTCATGTAGGCTTACCAGTTGAGTTTTGGGGAGAATGCATACTAACAGCAGCTTATATCATAAATAGACTACCATCTAGAGCCATTGAATATAAGACACCATATGAAATTCTACTTGGCAAGAAACCGTCATACGAACATCTACGTACATTTGGGTGTTTAGCTTATGCCCATAATATAAGAAGAGACAACAAGTTTAGCGCAAGGGGGAGAGCTTGCATTGTCGTAGGATACCCACAAGGACAAAAAGGATATAAGTTATATGATGTAGAGAAAAGAGAATTTTGTGTTTCTAGAGATGTTATTTTCATTGAGACTGTGTACCCATATAAGCAGGAATTGGAGAGCCCAGGTGTTCGAAGCATGCCAACTCAACAAATTGAAGTAATTGCTGCTGAAGAAATAGGCCACAGAGGGACACAAGCCAACATGCAGCATGATGAACATGTTGGGAGTAATGATGATGCTGAGATGGCAGTGGGAGACACAAGGGAATTGACTAAAGAACAGGAGCAGAATCATGAAGAAGATCAGGTGGGTACATGTAGAAGTGAAAGGGTTAGACGACCACCAAGACATCTTGACAACTATGAAGTTGAATTGCCACCCTCTGTCGTACAGTCACAAGGACAGCCACTGTCCACCCCTCCAGTCGGTAACTCAGCTTTGTATCCTCTATCACATTATGTTTTGTATGAACGATTTAGTTCCCCTCATAAAACATATTTGGCGGCCATCAATAAGCATGATGAGCCAAAGACTTTTGCACAGGCCATAAAGCATGATCATTGGCGAGAGGCAATGAAGAAGGAGATTGATGCTCTTGAACATAATGGAACTTGGACTTTAGAGGATTTACCACTTGGAAAGAGAGCAATAGACTCTAAATGGGTGTACAAGGTGAAATTCAAACCCAATGGTGAGGTGGAACGCTACAAGGCAAGGCTTATGGCACGGGGTTTCACCCAAGTCGAAGGCGAAGACTTTCATGAGACTTTTGCCCCGGTGGCAAAACTAGTTACAGTTCGATGTCTCCTGTCTATAGCAGCAAAGAGGGACTGGATAGTGCATCAACTAGATGTTAATAATGCCTTTCTTCATGGTGACTTAAGTGAAGAAGTATACATGACGATACCGAAAGGTTTTGCTACAAAAAGAGAGACAAGGGTATGTAGACTGAAGAAATCTCTTTATGGCTTAAAGCAGGCATCAAGAAACTGGTATCACAAGTTTACACAAGCTTTGACTGATGTTGGTTTTCATCCATCACGGGCAGACTACTCATTGTTTATTTACAAGAATGGAAGCATATTTCTCACATGCTTGATTTACGTTGATGATGTCATTCTAGCAGGCAACAATGAAGTTAAAATTCAAGAAATTAAGGGCTATCTTCACAATAAGTTTAGTATCAAGGATTTAGGTCCTTTGAAATATTTTCTTGGGATTGAAGTTGCTCGATCACCAAAAGGGATTGTGTTAAGTCAGCAAAAGTATGCACTAGATATCCTAAAGGATGCAGGCCTACTGGGATGTTATCCGAGTGAATTTCCCATGGAACAAAATTGGAAGCTCAAAATACGTGATGATGATCAGACCATAGATGAGAAACGTTACAGAAGAGTCGTTGGGCGTCTCTCATATCTCACTGTTACTCAGCCTGATATTGTGTATGCCGTCAACATCCTCAGTCAGTTCGCTACATCCCCACTTATATGGAAGCTGCTGAACGAGTTCTTCGTTACTTGAAGAAAGCTCCTGGACAGGGGATATTACTCAGAGCCACAGGTCCACTAGAGTTAGTGGCATATTATGATGCAGATTGGGGGGTGTCCCTCAACGCGTCATTCTTCTACAGGTTATTTCATATCTTTAGGTGGCTCCCCTGTATCTTGGAGAACCAAGAAGCAAACCGTAATAGCAAGATCCTCAGCTGAAGCAGAATACCGTGCTATGGCCACCATTGTCAGTGAAATTATATGGCTGCAATGGCTGTTACGCGAACTTGAAGTTGCTCCATGCAGTCCTACTCCACTGTATTGTGACAGTCAGGCTGCATTACATATCGCGGCTAATCCGGTTTTTCATGAGCAGACCAAACATGCTGAAATGGATTGTTATTTTGTCCACGAGCGGGTTCAATCTAATGAAATAACACCATGCAAGATCTGGACACGTGACCAAGTGGCGGACATGTTTACCAAAGCATTGGGCAAAGACAGGCTTCAGTCATTATTGTGCAAATTGAGTATTGAGAATCTCCATACCTCAACTTGAGGGGGAGTAATGGATATTATCGTATATATATTATTAGATATTCTTGTTGATGTATATATGTATTCTTAGTAGGTTAGTTATAAGCCATGTGTACAGTTCTGTTAAGATACAGTCATGATATCACACAGTTATAGAGATAGGATCACATCAGTTGTGATCACGATCATGTGGGACAGCTAGCTCGCATATGCATGTATATATATTTGTTTGTTCCATTCATATGAAATAAGATGAATCATTATTCTCTTCTCAGATTCTTTAAAAGGGGGAGCTGAAATGCTGAGTTTTCAGCGTTCCACCCAAAAGGACCTGAGCCCTAATTTTAGGGCTCAGGCATGTGAGAACAGAGGGGGTTTGGCACTTAGGTATGCAAGGCCAAAAGCAACTGAGAACCGAGAGAAAGCCTGAGACGAAGCAGAGAGTTCAGGCAGAAGAGGCGTGCATGAAAAGAAAATGGAGGGAAAAATTCGAACAGAGGAGAGCACGGGGGAACCGAAGGGAGGAGACCCTACAGAGGTCGAGAGAGTTAAAGGCAGAGAGCGAGAGGGAACTAGGGAAATCAAAAAACAGAAGGGGGCCATGGGCGGAGCTGAAAAAGCCAGAGGGAGTCCGAGCCAGAGGAGGAGCAACAAAAAAAAACAGAGGGAGCCGCAGATGAAAAAGGGAGCAACCGGAGGAGGAAGCCAAGAGAGAAAGAGGTTGCTCGAGCGAAAAATTGAAGGAGGCAGAGTACGATAGAAACCAGGAGCGAGAGGAGAACTTGAGTCCGAACCCAGAGGAGAGACCGAGAAAGGAAGGGAGAGCTGCACGAGCGAGGGTGGACGAAGTCTGAGGACCAAGCTTGAGCCACTGATCACTAAGTAATCGAGACCTAGGTTTGGGGGCCAAAGTGATTTGTGCCAAGAAGAGACGAAACAGAGGAAGACTCAGGCATAAGATAACTGGAGCACGGGGGAGACGAGGAAGAGAGCGCCGAGAACCCTAGGGAGAAGGAGCAAAGAGAAGGTGTACAAACAGGAAGGTAATTTCTTGATTTCTTTTCATATGGTTCCTTAGGTGGATTTGGCCTCTCTTTCTAATGAATCATGAAACTGCTGCTTATCATTCCATTTCGTCGTTCCTTGCTTTTGATTTCTTCTTCCTTTGTTCACGGTGCCCTGTGTTCATGGGTTAAAACAAAGTTTGCTGTTAGCTGAGATTTTAACGATAGATTAGTTAGCTCTTTGCTATCCACTAAATCATGGTTTGTTTTGGTTCTCTTTAGTGCTTTGTTTCTGGAACTACTAGTCTCGATTTTTTAGTGCTCAGCTTCCAGAAATCTTGGTCCAATATGCTATTGGACGGTGATCTATTTACGGTAACTGCATGCAGGATACTGTAACTCTGGCTAAACTACCTAGTGTAGCTTATCTGGATAAGTCTCATAATCACACCCATATGCCAAATATGCTTGATTACATTCTTCTGACCAATTGGTGTGTTGGTGGGAAAAGTTCAAAGTCTCGGTGTGTGATAGGATATCATTTTGGTCATAATGTTAGGCTACTTATAATGTTGTAGAGTGTTAGAAGCTTCCTAATACCGTTTCGATTTAGGAAGGAATAGAAAATATCATGATGTCTGTTATGCCTCTTGAAATGTGCTTTTGGGATGATGTTATGCCTCTTGGTATATTTTAATGGTCTTACATATCATATGCACGCATTGGGTCATTTGGGTAAAGCTTGGGGTGTTGTGGCACTACTTCTCTTGTCATGCTCGAGCTTAATGAAATACTCATTCAACTTTGGTTTTTGCATGAAAAGGTTTGTTTTAGGTGTTGCATTAATATTCTTGTTTCTAGCTCCAAGTCATGCTCATTGCACCTCACTTTGACATTACAAGCTTGTTTTTGCTTTCACAAACTTGTTGTTTCAGTATTATACCTAGAAAGGCTATCACAAGTCAACGCTCCTTGCATATGATGTGTTTGGTTGCTGCAAACATCCACTTGGTTTTAAACACCTAAGGTGGTCGTGTAACCAAGTTTTTCTAGGGAAACCTTGACTTTATTGCTGTACATCTCCAATCAGTTGTAGGTTTAGGCTTTTAGAGTGGTCTTAGGGTCATAATTTTCTGTACCTAAACAATAATTTGATTGCAGCATGTTTATACATCGTTATAGGGCTGGAAATTGACCATAAGACTGTGTTTTTCTCACCCAGAAAGTCTTGATTTGGCTGCTGCATGTTTGGATACTTTTGTTGACAGTGAGAAGTTGTCATACATCATAATTTTTGGATTTATTACTACGTGGATATAGTACGGTTTTAAACCATTGAAATGTCCATTTGACTATGTTTTCCATGAAAAAGGCTACTAGTCATCTAGTTGTATGTACAGTTCTTGGTATGAATCTGAAATGTTTCTTTTTGGGCCATGTTTATACACAAATTATGTATTATATTGCCCTCTTTGCTCTTGCATGAAAGGAGTGTATTCATCCACATTTTTTGACTCAAATCCCCTCTATTTTTGTTGTTGTGAGCTTGTTGATTCTTTCATTGATTTGAAAGAATAATCCGTGGCAACATCTTAGGAAGGAATAATGATTTGGATTTCCTAAGTGATAATAGTTTTGGTCTTCTATCAATGAATATTATTCTTGACGTCTTGGCTTAATTTTAAGGTGAATATTAACCAACTCATCTTTTATCTTCTTGTGAGCATCATGGGAGCATCAAATCAAGCTTGAAAATAGTGAGCCATCCTCATTAAGAAAAGAGAGGAGCATAAAGGTAGGTGTGGGAGCATCACAGGAGCTTGGGTGAAGCTTAAAGATTGGGTTATCATTTTTGAAGCAAAGGAAAGAAAATGAAGACACAAGAGTTTGCAATTCCTAACCTTATGATTGTGTTACTTGCACGTTAACACACACCCTCATAAAATCATATAGGTTTGTAAATACTTTTTTGTAATGCATATTCTTCTTGTTTGATTTTAAAAATTAGTCACGAAGGTTTCTAGAGCTTTCGCAGACTCCTAAAACAATCACACCGTGCGTGTCTATGGGGCTGCTCAAATGTATTATGAAAGCATATTTATAATAGGTCCCAATGATCTTTCCATCTCATTTTTCTGTGAAAATAAATAAATGACTATTTATTGTATAAACTTTTATATTTCAAAATACTTTAAACAAATAATGATATTTAGTGATTTTACTCAAATGATAAATATAACAATAGAAATAACTGACTTAGTAACCACACCACGTGAGGTTTTCAGAACCCACGCAGGTATTCTAGTTAACTGTGTTGTCACGTAAGATTACGAATCCATGCAGACGTAGCGGTTGAACTATCTTTGAAGAAAATAAATATATTTTATAATGATGATATAACAAGTTTTTTCCAATTTTATTTTAAACGTAGGATAAAGTCATTATCTCAAAATGGAAGAATAATAGTATTTTCTAAATTGTTGCTTTAGTTATATAATAAAACATTTATACCGCAAAGTTTAAAACTCCTACAGGTATTTGAGGGATCAGTCTGTCGGGCATGACCGCAAGTCTGTAACAGGTAGATTGATTTTCTTTTTAAGAAAAAAGAAAAATCTTCAAAAGTAAAAAAATAATAATAATATGATGATTTTCCAAAAGTTAAAAATTAAATAAAAGTATTTTCTAAAATTAAAGAAAGACAAAAAAATATATTTTAGCAAAACAAAATAAAATAAGAGTAAGTAAGCAAAATTAAAATTATCTTTTACAAATTAAAACACACCAACTCAATCTCAGAAAATTGTTTTGTTTGCAAAAAGAAAATTATTCTCAATTAGTTTTCTCTTATTACAAAAATTATAATTAAAAAAATCAACTAATTGACATGCATTTCTAGTCCTGAACTACTCGGACTTTGATCCCCATCACAGGGTACGTAGGCCCCAGGCTCTGATCCTGGGTTAAGTCCGCCTTTGTAAATAAATAAATATTTTCCAATTTATTTTCTTAAATTCCTCTTTTCCTCATTTTTTTAAAATTTATAAGTTAATTTATTTTCCTTATTCTGTTTTCCAAATTTTGCAAATCTTCTTAAATTCTTCTTTACCCTTATTCTCGCATGTGAATGATAAAAGGAAAACCAAAATATTTTTAAAGCCATATTAATTTACACAATCAACGTAAGGTAACCGTTTCTAGGAACAGGTGTTGTGGGGTGTTTAACACCTTCCCCACACACAATCGACTCTCGAATCCAACTTTGATTACGCAGACCATCCTTTCCTCTTTAATTCGGTTCCCTAAGATTTTCCCTCAAAATTTTGGTGGCGACTACTCACAAGTCAGTTTTCGCTAGAAAACTCGATTTATTCTCTTTTTTCCTTTCATCGCATTTTTTCGAGTGCGACAGGATGCGTATCCTCTTTATAGCCTCAAGGATTGAGTTATCCATTAAAACTTCAATATAGGCTAAATCCCACATATCTTCTTCTATTAGCTCTTTCATAAACAACCTTATATCCTGATTGTCTTTGTTTAAACACCTAATACTGAGGTTTTCACTCCCAATATCCAATTATTTGTCCATACCTTCACCTAGTAACTATCCCCAACTTGCCACATAATGTCTTGTAACAATCCTTGCCATCCCGCCAGCACACTAGACCAACCCCAAGAGGCCTTTGCTCCTTTCACAGCTTCTAGAAAAGAACGGTTAGGAAAATAAATACCTTTCAACACACATACTCCATAGAGCACTAGGATTTTGAAGAATTCTCCAGGATGGTTTGGCCAAAAGGGCATCATTAAATCCCATCAAGTCACAAAACCCCATTCCTTCCTCCTTCTTTGACATTGTGAGCAGCTTCCATGACTTCCAATGAATTTTGCCACTATGTTCCTCCTGACCACAAAAGAAATTAGCCACCACACTATCCAAGTCTTTACATGTTTTCTTAGGGAATTTAAAGCATGACATAGGAAAAATGAGTATAGCATTTATAACAACTTTTATCATGACTTCTCGACCTGCAAAAGAAAGCATTATTTGCTTCCACCCCTTTATTTTCTCCCCACTTTTTCTTTGACCTTTGCCAATGCTACTACCTTAGATCTGTCTCATAAAATAGACAGCCCCAAGTATTTCCCTCAATCATCATTTTCACCTATCCCCAACACATCATTAATTCCTTCTTGCTTATTAGTTGGAGTATTAGAAGAATAAAAAATGTTGGACTTCTCAAGATTAATTTTTTTCCTTGAGGCATTACAATAAGGCTACAAAATATCCCCTAAGCACCTACAATTATGCTCTTCTAGCTTTAAAAACAATATAGTATCATCGGCAAACAAACAATGGGTAATCTCAGGACATCTCTTAGCTAATTTGATGCCTCTTAGATTGCCCCTTTCAGCATACCAAGAAATCAGGTTTGAAAGGACATTAGATGGCAATAGAAGTAGAAATGGGGACAAAGGATCCCTTGTCTAACCCCTCTCTTAGGGATTACCTTCCCAATAGACTTCCCAAACAACCGGATATCAAACTTGACAAAACGAATGCAACCTATTACCCAATGAATCCACTGATAAGCAAAACGCAATTTTCGTATTACTCCTTTGATGAAATCTCATTCCAATCTATCATAAGCCTTATTCATATCCATTTTCAAAGCTAAGCTGTACCTATCCCCATTGGTTTTCCTCCTTCAAAAGTGAAAGGCCCCATGAGCAATGATAATATTATCCTGAATCAAGCATCCCAGCACAAAGGCCCATTATTGCTCAGATACACACTTGTCTAAAATACCTTTCAACCTATTAGTCAAAACCTTAGATATAATCTTAGAGGAATAATTATACAAACTAATAGGCCTAAAATTGTGGATCGACTCCGGTTGATCAATTTTTGGAATTAAGATCAAATTGGTCTCATTTAGCTTACCCAACTCTTCATCCTTCTCAAAGAAACCTCTAACCATTTGAAAAATCGAACTACTTACCTCTTCCCAAACTGCCTGGTAAAAATGACCAGAGAATCCATCTAGCCCTGATGCCTTCAATACCCCTAATTGAAAGGCGGACTCCTTCACTTCCTGCAATGTCACCTACTAGCCTAATATTGTATTGTGATTATCAATGATTTTAGGATACACAAAGTTCAACACTAGCTCTAGATTTCGAGCATTACTCTTCTTGAACAAACTCCCACAATAATCCACCATCAATTTAGCAATATCCTTCTCAGTCTCAATCGACCTATCTGCTTCATCCTTGAATCTTATAATTAGATTTCTGCTCCATTGTTTGACTGTACACGCATGAAAAAATTATGTGTTCCAATCTCCTACTGACAACCAATTAACTCGAGATCTTTGCCACTAATAAACCTCTTCTCGCTGCCATGTACATTCAATTTCCTTTAATATGTTCTAGCACTGAAACATCACCTTTTTTGTAAAAACACCCTGTTTCAAGTCCTCAAACTTTATAGTTAGTTCAGCAATCACCTTCTAATTATTAGGGAAGAAGAGTTTACTCCACTTAGCCAATTCCTGTCTACAATAATTGAGCTTTTACAAGAAGCACAGCACTACTGCTTAATCAACATCTGATTCATTAAGCCAACATCTCCTTACTACATCTTTGAACCTAGGATGTGATGCCCAGAAAATTTCAAATTTAAATGATCTAGGCTTCTTGCTGTCTCTAAAACAAAGATTCAGAAGAAGCATATGATGATCTAGTGCCACCAGCTCTAAATGAAGTAGTAAAGCCTTAGGGAATTGGTCTCTAAATGAAATATTTCCAATAGCCCTATCAATCATTTCCTTGACATATGCCTCACCTAATCTCCAATTCACCCAATCTCCAATTAGTCCAAGAGAACTGAGCACCCTTGGATTCAATGTCAAACAGCTGGCAGTCCAAAACAAAAAGCTAAAAATTGATCATCTTTCTAATAGAACGGGGCTTACCACCCATTTTTTCATTCTGTGAGATCATGTCATTGAAGTCTTCTATACATAGTCACGAACACTCCATCCCTACAGACAATCGTTGAATATATTGCCATACTCCAACACGCTTAGACTCTATTGGCAGACCATAGACGAAAGAAATAAACTGGGGCACCTCATAAGAGATAGAATGAACCTTGGTGTGTATAATATTTTTAAAACTCGTTAGAATCTCCACTTGAACATCATGTGTCCACTATAAAGGCAACCCACTAGAAAGACCCTTTGGAGTCACATACCATGCCTCATCATATTACACCTCATCCTCATTTGCTCCATCTTCATTGTCTTTTACTTTGACTCCTTAAGGAAGGCAGTGGAGGGTTTGTATTTGCAGATTACCTCCTTCAAATGTCGAATTGCTAAGAGAACCTCCAACCTTTAGCAATTCCATGATAATAGATTCAAGGTACTCTAGTGGCTGTTTGAGGCCAGCCACCAGCGCTTTCTGCCACAACTTTAACCCCATCTTCCATAGCTCGAGCCCGAAATGTAAACCATTCTTGTGGAAAATCAATCTCATAACCCTCAGTGTGAACCATGGATTCTTTGTGCCTTGGCCCCTGTTGATTATGTATAAATCATTTCACCCCTCTAACATTCCTTCTCCGACCCTGCTTTTGAGAACCTTGCACAACATTCTGATCGCCCTTATCCTCCTCATCCTGCACAAATAACCTCTGTCGTTTGATGTTTGGAGGATCATCAAACCCTTCATTTACACATTTGAGTATAATACCCCTAAGTCGCTTCAAAACATCCAAGAGAGGAGATAGAGGAATTGATAGGATAATGTCTATGTGAGTGGCGTTCTCCCTTTTCGACAAATGAAGACCAAAAGGGGATGACTTGGCCTCAAGCCATTTTTGGCATCTCATACCTAGTGAAACTGGAACTATTGGAGCCACATCAAACTTAATTCCTGTCTCCTCCCATACTAAGCCTTCAGAATCATTCTCATTCGAGCCCCATGACTGCACTTGATCCACCATCCTCTCAACCTCTCTAATCATAATACGTTTTAGTTGACTAATAGGCCCAATGTTTTGCAAGCCCAAATTGCTATCACACCCCTTGTGTAAAACCCCTTTACCCCGTCCAAATGTAGCATGGACCCCTTTAACTTCCTTTCTTTCATAACTCCATTAATGCTTGTTCGAACATCTATTAGAATTAACTCTCCACGTTGTCCTTCAGTTACTTACATCCACTGCAATTTGCCAACCTTCTTTTTTGTGCATGCGTCATCGTTGGAGTATTATCTTCTTCTTCCTCAACCCATTCTACTTTCCACAACACAATTGCTTCTTACCAACCCTTTAACCCCAATGTGGACAATCATGAACTAAAGCGATACTATCTACCTCTACTATTTTTCTCACGCTTATACAATGGACATCCTTTATGTTCATGCCCAATAACGCCACATGAAAAACATAAATCCCCTAACCGTTCATACCTCACATCAATCCAAACATCAGACTTTCTCGGACAAGTAAGCCAAAAGCATATCAGCAGCAGACATCGAATATCCAAAGGAATTCATGCTCGTATGAAACTTCGCTTTATATGACCGTTAACAACTGGTTTTTCATACTTGACTAACTCGCTAAGAGCATCACATAACTGAGGAATATATTTCTCCTTCATTACTTCCAAAGAGAGATTCTAGAGATGTACCCAGAACAGACAAATATTAAAAGCAACCTCTTTCGACACCAAATACTTTTCTCGTGGTTGGACACTCAACAATTGACCTTGAATCACCCAATGACGTCCTTGAAGGATTCACCTATAATCCCTCTTGTCATCAAAACGAAAGATAAGAAGTCTATTCTTTTGCATAACTATATTCAACCCACACTTCAACTTCCATCCCTTTCAAATCATGTCAATCACAACACGATCAGGGAAGTCTTTTTCAGTGATTAGTTTGCCCACCAAAACAGCCTATTGAGATTACTCCTGACCCATCTCTTCCTGCCATCCTAAAGTCACCCGAACATCCCCACGCACCCCTTCCTACATCAAACCAGTCCCCCAAGCCCTATACACCCTCACATATACTCTTAAACCCTCACAAGAGCACCTGCAAAAGACACTCAAAACCTCACCCTCTCATGATAGAGAGAAATTGTCACGCACGGAGGAGAGAAAACCGACTCTCACAATGGAGAGAATATATTATCTTTTGTTGAGAAATGTAGATTTGTAGCATTGTCCAAGTCAAGGAACATTATTGCAATGATTTTTTTTTAGTATATAAATTTTAAGTAAAAAAATTAACTTGTGCTTTTGAGTTGACACTTCTTATTTGAGAGCAAGTGAATCAGTTGGTCTCTATCGATTTATGCAGATGAACCACAATTCACATTCACACACACACATATATTCATAATAAAATAATTTCTATATCAACTCATCATTACATACTCCTAAAAAATGTTTATAGCTTCTCGATTACTTTTTGTTTCATTGCATACTTCGTTTTACCTCGGCATTGACACGAAAATAGAAGGTTTGCTGTTTAATTTATTTTAAACTTAAATTTTAAAAAATTTCCTCCATTCCTTGGTGGACGAAAGAATAAAATAATCTTCAAGTATGAATAGATTAATATAAAATAAAATTTATTAGAAGTTACATTATTCATTAATTAACTATAAATAGTGAAACTCATATTAAATTTCATACATGGTAAAAAAAAATGGAAGGAGGTTGATTTCAGTGATGTATTTATTTTTTCAAATGTAAAATAAATAATATTGAAAAGAAAATAGGAAATAAAATTCCCAAGTCATGAATATGATGTAAGAAAGAGGTGGTGTTGACGTTGATTAGGTGAAATGAATGAACGGAGAAGGGGATGGTGCGCAGTCCTTGTCAGAGGAATCCCATATGCCCACTTTCTTACATGATACTCCAATAAATAATAATACTTCGTCTTTTATTATATGTAAAAATTTTTATTTTAATTTTAAATATAAAATTATTTATAATATATGAGATAATATTTATTATATATTTTAAAAAAATATTTTTATTTAATATATTTAAAGAGAAAAAAAATAAATTAAATAAGAATAATTTTAAAAAAATATTAATTTTTTAGAGAAATTGAGATAATTAATTAATTTTAACTCTTATTATTAGTTCACGTAATTTAATTAAAATAATTTTATATTAAGAATCAGAGAAAATATTTTTTACTTACTGAAATAAATAATAACAATAATTGAGCATCCCATTTTTTGTTCATTGCTAAGCAATTGATATTCTTGGCCACATAAATCAATTGCGACAATTTTAAAGGAATCAAAGCGTCTAATATCTAAAAATAATAATAATTGTTATTTTTTTATACATATAATAATAATTGTTATTATTTCTCGTACCATATAAATATTATCCATGTATGATAATTTAATAACAAGGAAGCCTTTCATGAATTATGTGGTGATCGATAAATAAAATTGCTAATATAGGTTAGATACGGCTAGTCTGCCCATTTAGTATAATAAAATGAGTGGGTATAACTTTAAAAATGGGAGCTTGAGTAAAAAATGAATTTTTTGAACTTGACCTATTTGACCTGTTTCATTTTTTAAAAATACTAAAAAATATATTATTTTATTAATTAGTTATGTATAAATTATAAAATTTAAATTTTATATTAATTTTTTATAAATGATAATGATGATAAGTTGCATTAATTTAAACAATTATATGAAAATTTTAAAAAAACATAAAAAAAATATTTTTAAAAAAGACTCGTGAGCCTATCCCATACAAACTCTAGCTTTCAAAATCAAGCTTGTTTAGTAAAATGGGCTTTTGGGGAGAGCCCGCCAGTTTTGTCAGCTCTATCAACAAATTCATTAATTATTAGATCAAATTAACCATTTGATTTAGTTTTTTAAAGAAAATGTTTTTAACTTCTAAATCAATGCTTCACTACAATATTAATATTTAATACATCCACTTTTAAACTAGAATTTGAAACCCGTGCGATGCTCGTGAAGTTACATATAAATTTAAATAAATTATATAAATAAATATGATAAATGAGTATTAATATAATAAGTATTTTTCATTTTATAATTATATAATATAAAAGATAAAATATAACATATATAAAAATAAATTGAATAACAAATTGCTAATATGTATAATAAATATATATGATGTGCAATACAAACAAATTGCAATGATAACTCACCTTTATAAACCTTCAAATAAAAAAAGGAGAGTTTTAATGTTTTGAAAGATTCAACAAATTTTATACAATATAAAAATAAACAAAAATAAATTATAATCAAAGAATAAAATGAACATCCACATAAGCCAAGAAAAAAGATAATGGTAAAATGAGAGAAGAAGTGATTACATCCATGTTTTATCAAGAGAAAATAAAATATATGAGAAAAGCATAAAAATTGTTACCAATTAATTGTAAAAAACAATGTGATGAAATTTTACCTTCAAAGGTGCCTCCAGAAGTAAAAACGATCTCACAATGATGCAAAATGACTTACATAATATAAATTTATGTAGATCTCATCAAATAATGACGACTGATGACTAAAATAATTAAATTGTGGTTTTTTATAAATATATATATGATTTATATATCCATATTTATCTTCATATCAAATTAAAAAAATGAAAACATACATAATTAGGACCTAGACAATTGTGATTTTTTTCACAAACATATATTTAATTTTCATGGACATATGTATCATTATATCAATTTTTTAAAAAATAAAAACATATATAATTAGAAAATAAATATATTGTTTTAGACATCAAATTTGATTTTTAATTTCATATTGATCATCATATTAAATTAAAAAAATAAAAACACATAATTAGGAAATAAATATTATTTTAAACAATCAAATCGTGATTTAGATAATTAAATCATTATTTAAACAATCAAATGTGGGGGTCAAATTTTTATAATCAATATAATGATGTGGAGGTTTAAAATCATGACACGTTGTACTTTCGACATCTTTGTGATTTCTTTTTATAAATATATATTCAATTTTTATGTCCATATTTATCATCATATCAGTTTTTTAACCAAAAAAAAGAATATTTAATTAGAAAATAAATATTATTTTAGACAATCAAATTTGATTTTCATTCATGTATTTGGTCATCATAATAAGTTTTAAAAAAATAAAAACATATAATATGAAAATAAATACTATTTTAGACAATCAAATCATATTTTTTTATAAATATATATATATGATTTTCATGTCTATATTTATCATTATATCAAATTAAAAAAATAAAACATATTTGATTAGGACCCACACAATCAAATCATGATTTTTTTCACAAATATATATTTAATTTTTATGTCCATATTTATCATCATATCAAATTTAAGAAAAAATGAAAACATTTATAATTAGGAAAAAATATTATTTTAGACAATAAAATTTATTTTTCATTTCCATATTTGATTATCATATTAAATTTTAAAAAAATAAAAAAATATAATTTGGAAATAAATACTATTTTAGATAATCAAGTCATAATTTAAACAATTAAATCATGATTTTTTTTCATAAATATATATTTGATTTTTAAATCCCTATTTATAATTATATCAAATTAATATATATATATATAAATATAATTAGGACCCAAGCAATCAAATCATGATTTTTTTTCAAAATATATATTTAATTTTTATGTCCATATTTATTATTATATCAAATTTATAAAAGAATGAAAACATATATAATCAAAAAATAAATATTATTTTAGACAATCAAATTTGATTTTCATTTCCATATTTATCATCATATTAAATTTTGAAAAAAATAAAAACATATAATTTAGAAGTAAATATTATTTTAGACAATTAAATTGTGGAATGAAAACATATATAATTATGAAATAAATATTATTTTACACAATTAAATTTGATTTTCATTTCCATATTTGATAATCATATTAAATTTTAAAAAAATAAAAACATATAATTTAAAAGTAAATATTATTTTAGACTAAATCATAATTGAGACAATCAAATATGAGTCAAATTTTTCATACTCAGCATAATAATATAAAAGTCTAAAATCACGACACATTATGCTTTTTGACCTCTATTTTATAATATATAATAGATAATAGATATCTTTAATATTTTTTAAAAATTAGAAAACAAAAGAACAAAACACTCCCTTTAATATCTTTTGAAGTTTTTTCCCCTCTATAATCTCGTTTAAGCATTTAACATGAGATCCTAGTATTTTTAAAATAGATGTCACAAATATTTATCCGCAATGTATTCATTTGTAATTATTAACGTACTAAAAATTGGATTGGCTGCTAAGCTAGTTGAGATATTTGCTCAAAGTTCAATAATTAGACTGTGATTTAATTATAGTCAAACTGATCATGATGAAATGAATATGGATATTGTTTTGTATAAAAAATTTAGATGAGTTACATCACAAAGATAAACCTTAGAATTCATAGAGCACTTACAAAAATACTTACAAATTATTTATTAACAAGATTCTTACATTAACAACAGAATTGGAATCTATATTATTGTGGGATGTTAGTCACATCCTTATAAATTGGATCAATATTAGTTGGCTAAATTAATATAACTTTAATTATATATTAACTATTTAGAAAAAACATAAATAATGATAATAAATATATGTGAAAAATGATTTCAAATAAAAAAATAATAGTAAAAATAAAAAATTAAAATGAGTAAAGATAAGAAGTAAAAACATAATTTAAAAAGTGAATAAATATTTTATAGTTTAAAAATTAAAATAATTATGAGATGTAAGATGTTTATAATGTATATATATTTATTTTATAATTCATAATTTTATAATATATACACATTTTTTGACCATTATTTTTCATCTTTGAATGTTTATTAGATATAAATATATAGTATATTATAGTTTAGAAATATAATTTAAATTAAAAAAAATTAAAATTTAAAAAAATGTCAGTTTTCCACCCATTGTCAAAATGTGAGGTTTCTTTATAATTTTGTACTGAATGTGGCACCACTTTAGAAATTTCAATCGGTCAAACCAGTTGATTTAATATGATTTTTTATATCTTAGTAATTATATTGAATTGAAAAGGCTAAAATGTGTATTTTTATTTTATAATTTTGAATTAATGAACTGACACATTTATACGAACATATATACCAATATATATTGAAAAGTGTAATTCAAAACATATAATTATATGTCTATTTTTTTTATTCTCATTTTTAACATATATGTATACATAGAGAGAGAGTAGATTCATTATGGATGCTTTTAAAATAGAGAGTTGAATTTATGAGCATGGTTTTCAATTTAATGGGTAACAACCAATTGTGAAAAATTGGATCGGCCGATTTAACTGGTTCGACTGGGAATTAGTGCTTAGTCCGGTGACAGGTAGAGATCAAAGGTTATCAGAACCGGTGAAACCTGCCAAAAATAGGTATAAAACTAGTTTGAACCGGTCTGTTTTTTTTTTAAATATTTTTTTGTTTTTAAAATAAAATAATATTATTTTTAGTACTAAGTAGCATTATTTTTTGTATAAATTTTTTCTTTCTATATTATAGTATGTTATAAGTAATATTATAATACATAATTATTAATAATAATAAATTTACTTAACAAATAATATGAAAATAGAATATGAATTGATTGTTTTGAATTCAAATTATAAATATAGATGAATATTAATTTGTTTAAATTTTAATATTAGGTTGTAAAACTTATTAATAATATTTTTAATTTTCTATATATTACTAAATTTACTTTTCATTCTAGATTGAATATTAATTTTATGATTATGGATAAATATCTTTTATCTACATTATTTAAAATAGATCAATTTATTCACAACCTGTCCGACCCTGATTTGACCTCGGTCCGACCATTGAACCTTGAATCGCTGTCTCATTTGGTTCAATAGTCAGTCCGGTTTTTAATACCTTGATAACAACTTAACAATTTCCACAATTCCTATTTATAAATGTTTTTCTTCATGATAAATGTTTTAGATAAAATAAAAAAAAACTCCTTAGTTAAAAAATTTTTGTCGTTTTAAACTTTTAATTTTGTACAAAAATTTTATTATTTTAGAATTTTAAGACCTAATTATTTTTTCCTAGTTATATTCTCATCTATTATTTATTTTCTTTTCTCATTCTCTCATCATGTTGTAGTATATTAATTAAATGAATGGATTTTTATCAATATATAATAATTTCTTATTCTATGTGCCATAATTTTAAATAATAAAAGTTTTGAAATGAAGGGAATAATTTAATGATCTTTAAATATTATAAAGTAACTTATATTTTAAATAATTATTTTTTAAATATTCCTTATAAATATTATAGGGACTAATTTATTAATAAAGCTACATGGACTTGATAGTGGATCTAATCTATATATAATTAAAAGTAGAATGGAGTTGCACTGTGTATCATGAATAGTACAACTTCATTCATTGGGTTCCGTGTCCCTCTTTCTTTATTTTTTTCTGTTTTCTTTTTTTAAGTAAGTCTATTTTTATTTATTTATTTATTTTTTCTTTTACAGGTAAAATTTATTTTTTTCATTATTTTAAGTGGAATCCACTTTTTTTCCCTTAATCTGGATTAATTTTAATTAATAACATTTGATATAATATTTTTTGGAATAGAAAAAATTAATGATAAATTTTTTTAAATTAATATATTTTAAAACTAAATAAAATATTCTTATATCCACAAATGTATCTGCCTTGGAGAAAAATCTAGTTTATGTGAAATGAAGATGGTTGCACTTACGTTGTCGTAAATAGAAAGGGAAGGGGACATATTGGAGCCACAATGACTGTGCAAGCACATGACTTGTTTGGTTTTTCAAGCAATCCACTTTAAAAGGAAAAAAGAAAACACGTGCGTGCGAAAAATACGCCTCATGTTTCAGACAGCCCAACCATTTGCTATGTCGTCATGTCTCTCACCGAAGATGATTGAGTACATTTTTGGATTAATTTACTCTTAATAGATTATAAACATAAGTAATTATATTAAAATTAATTTATATTTAAATTTTTTTCTTATAAGTAATTATCCATAATTGAAATATGTTTGAATAATTTGATCAAAATCACTCATAAATAGATAATGATTGAAATGTCTAAAATCCCCCTCATCCTTAAATAATGCTATGTTTTAATAAATTATTTATACCTAATAATATTATGTAACCGAATAAAATTTTAATAAATTTTTTAATTAAAATTATAATTTATAAATAATATGAAAATATTACATAATTAATGGTCATGTACATGTTATATTAAAAATTAAAAATACAAAAATTCAATATTAAAAAAATATTACATAACTAATTGTTTTGTAAAAATTATACAATTTTATCCATAATTGAATCACAAATATAATCCATTTCTCTTGAACTTGCGGTTGAGGGTTGATACTCATTACCATGATTTTCATCTTCATATTCAACTATATTTTTAGTTACATATCGTAAAAATTCAAAATCGGTTCAAGAATTCCTTCTAATGAAGCTATATATAGTCATTATTGTACATATTATTCAAACTTGTGTTTGGAAATTAAAGCTAGGCATTTGATGTAAAATTGAAAATATATTCTTCTAAACTCCAAAAGTCATTTCTTTTGTACATCTTAAACTTGAATGATAATAATTGAATTGTTCATTGTTATTTGCATATTCAGATGAACGCCAAAAATCTAGAAGGTGGTGGCATTCATATTTATATAGATCAAGATATCTAGTTGGTGCTGGATAACCAACGTCCACCAAATAAGATTTACCTAATAATTAATGAAAGTATTTTCAATCATGCAGTAATTGCAACTCATACAATAAAGGTATGAACAAAAAGTATACTGGGAGGTGGGTATGGAAAATTCATTGAAGCGGTTGTGAGGGTATTATAAAAAACATGAGCATCGTGTGTGGTGTCTTCCCATTCAGGCAATACAAAAGCAAAGCATATATTTCAGTCACATACAGTTATTACATTTTATGTTGGATATCCTTTTCTTCCAATAACTCTCGGTTGTTCACTAGAACTAACAACACGTGAGATATAGTAACATCAATAGCTCCTATAACATTCTTGAAAAAGGGCCAATATCACTTATCATGTCATATTTTTTATGGAACTACATGAAATCTGTCATCTTTTAGCTTGATATATTTCATTGATAATCTAAGGTAAGCCATTAATACTTGATGGAAATATCTACTTACAATTTTTTCTTAGTGTTGAGATTTCTCTTATAGCATCCTATTTCCCACCCCATACCCAACCATGTTCAAAAAAATTGCAAGCATTTCTTGTACATCTATTTTCCTAGTTTCCTTTAACCCATGTTTTTCTACCAGTTCAGTGCAAAGTTGATAAAATACATCATTTTCCATACGAAACATCTCAAAACAAAGAATATGATGACTTTATAAAATTTCATTTATCCACGAATGACTGGTATGCTTACTAGTTCTTCAGGGCTCTTTACATATATATTTTACAGCATATAACTCAACTAATGTAATGATATTTGCAACTTCATTAAAATCATCTTTAGAGGAGTCTGAGTCTTTCACTTAATTCTTTAAACCTATAAGGTGAAAGATAAAAGTAAATATTTAAAAAATAGTCTAGTCATCATAATTCTTTAAAAAAAAGCTTAAATAAAGAAAACTTCAATATAAAATATGCAAATTTAGAAATCACATTTAAAACAAAATTAATAAAAGTCACAAAAGAGACCTAAGGTAACAAAGTTGAACATTCTAAATTGACAAATTTATAAGTCACATTTAAAACTAAAATTCAACATCCTAAATTCTAAAGTTGCAAGCTTTAACCATGTTAACAATTTTGTTCTCATCATGTCCTAAACATACAAAAATGTCCCTTTTGGTGGAGTCTAAAAGGACTTTATAGCATTTGGAATACTCTATTGCACTTAATTCGATCATAATTTTACCCGCAGATGTTGTAGCCTTTTGTTTTCCTCACAACTCCTATGCATTAGCAATCTTGCTAATAGCATAAACTATATGCCTTGCATTTGCGTCTCTCTATTTTTTCCTGCCTTCTGAAAGTCCTACTCTCTTTCTCTTGCCGATGCTTCTTTCACTGGAGTACCATTAGGAAGTGTTTAAGTTCACATCCTTAAACTCATAACTCACTCCAACACTTGGAGTGACAGTATCATTATCGAGATCTTCCTTATTGTCTTCTGATCCTTCTTGTAGGTCTACACATGGATGGTATACATCATCATCCTCTCCAACATCATTGGGTAATGTCCTAAATGAGGATCCATGCATGCAACCTACTTGCCACCATACTTCTAAATAAAATTGTTGATTCATTCTAAAATTGAAGTCCTCTGTCTGAATTTCTTATATTCTAAATTTTCCTATATATTTACATATAATCAATATGACATGTTACACAAAAGTTCAATAAACTAAGCATATTATAACATCAAATAAATTAGATTACATGCCTATATCTTTTTCTCCCATCATGAATCAGATGTATCAATAGTTTGTTGCCCAAGAAGCCACCCTACAACTAACTCTTTCTCAAGCATCTTGCATTAGAAGGTCCAATCGTTTTTAAAAACATCCAACATATTCGTAAGTTGTTCGCTATTGTAGTTCCTGCCAGTTTTTCCTTAAACCTAGCTAGTACAACTCTCCTACCAGTTTTATTTAGACCATTACCTTGCCGCTACCCTTTTTGGACTTGTTCGATGCATAGTTTGATCAAAATCTCAATTGCATTTGTGTCCCAAGTTGCTTTCACCTTCTTATTACTCATGACTCTATAAACATAAAGTTTAACTAAGGAATCCAAAGAACAAAGCTAACATAAGGTACTTTTGATCCATTAAAACATAAAAGAAATGAACACGAACATAAAAGAAAAAAAAATTGTAATTCAGGAATGATTTTATACAGACATGAACATAACCTGATAGTTCTTCATTCATTTCCATTAAAATAGATTCAAATTCTACCAAAGCAATAATAATAATAATATACTCAATTAGTATGTTGAAAAGAAACACATATTCCTAACACTACCAAAAAATTATTAATTAATGTAATAGAAACCTAGCAATGATTCTTAATTAATCCAAATAATATGCTAATCTCTAGCTCTGTGATAACTCAAGTATACATGACACCCTTATTAGAATCAAACTCTTTTTTCACCTCTCATAATCCATATGCTAGCAAAGATCATTGAAATCTCAAAATATTCAAAATTATGCGACATATATCATAAAAGAGTTTACAACATGATCATGAACAAGTGTTTGATAACATTAACAAAGATGATCTTATGCCAATCTGAATGACAAATATTCAAACTCAGTGGGTTAGCTTTTGCTGGTGAAACACATATCAATCTTTAAAGCATAGTTTGGTAGACCATAAATGTTACATAGAACATTTCCTTAAATGAATTCCCTACACAGTTAATGATAATAGGAAGCTGGAAAGGTTGCAAGGTGGTCAAAGAGGTTTTATTGAATACTAATAATTCCTTATATTTACTTTCATAACATAGATATCTTTATATGCTATTATAGTACGTATACTAAGATGACACCAACATATAACTAACTTACAAATAGAAGACACATGGACTGCAATTATACATAATCAAGACATTTAGATTAAAAATTATAATTGATGCATAAGACACAGTCACACATTCAAATAGTTAAGGAGAACATCCTAATGGTCATCCTTATCACCAATCTGTCCCATATATCGTCATTAGAGTTTATGCTAAGTCTCTTCCTCTTTGGATAATATGGGATCATGATGATTGTGTTATGCTATCATAATATCATTACCTATTTCAATATCCTTAATGATAGGGAAAATAAAATAAAGAAAATAAATGAATAGAAATAATTTAGTTCAATGTATGTTTGTTCTTCTCACCAACATTGTCAAAAATATTTTTCATTTTCTAGATGTGTTGTTACTTGCAAACAGGGAAGTAATGAAATAATTTCTGAACTAAAAGAGTACACCTGGACTAGAGGTTAAGTTGATCTTAACAAAAGGTTAGGTTAACATCAGCTACTACTGAAAGACATAAGAATTAATAGAAATAGATCTTTCAAAAGTTTTACATTATGCCAGAGTAGTGAGGCAGTGTAGGATAAAAGAGTGAATTAAAAGGAGAAGGATTAGTAAACATTAATAGCATTGCTAAGAGTAGTTCTCGTAAGACTTAATTAACTAAATTCTAAATTGCTTTTCAATTACAATGCTCTAAAAATGGAGATATAAACAATTGCATTAAGGTCAAGCAGGCTTCATAATAGAAAATCAAAATAGATGATCTTAATAGAGCTTCATAGTTAACATATACTAAAAGGCATAAAAACACTATATATATATATAAAGGATCTCAAATGGTGACAAACTAAAAGCAAAATCAGAATCAAGTTGTGTGCGTGTGTGCTTTTATCTTTGTACAGATCAAAATCTGCATGCAAAGATTACAAATCAAAATGTCAACTCAATACCACATTATTGACTCTTCAAAATGAGTTTCTTCACTTAGTCATACTTTATATCCCTATATGAATGTGTACGAATGAAGTATTTATTTTTTCGCTTAATATTTACATATGATACAAATATCTCTAAGCACTAAGCCATTAGATTAAACACTTGGCAGATGAAATCGAGATGTAGATACATAATTTGACTAAAACACACACAAACCAACCATTAGATTGTTATTACATGGTTGTTAGGGCTTATTCCAATATTAGTTTGTTTTTTCCCTTAATATTTACATATAATACAAATTCCTCTAAGCACCAAGCCATTAGATTAAATACTTGGCAGATGGAATCGAGATGCAGATACATAATTTGACTAAAACTCTCATAAACCAACCATTAGATTATTCTTGATTAATGAAAACATCTTTGGCAAATACTTTCGCAGTTATTCATCTTTCATAAATTTAAGAATTTTACCTTTGACTATGAAATATGAATGCCTCTGACTATCCCTATTAATCATTACTCCGATCCCGAAGACCAACACAATAAGATCAGAATCCTATAATGTTATCCCATGCTAATGTATTCAGAGTGGAGGCTTGTTTTGAGCACTTTAATTTCTTCAAAGTAACAGCACCAAAGGCATGACATAGTGTGTAAATAAAGGAAAAGATAAGTTCCTATTGCTTTCTTTTGATCATAAAGCAGAAATGAAACATAGTGTGGGAGAGAGGTACCGAAGGAACAAGCACAACCACGAAGGTAGAAGACAGAGGACGAGGCAACATGCACAACCACAAAGGATGACGGAGCTACAAGCCTACAATAGTGGAGTGTGGGAGATATCATATCAGGGGAATAAAGAAGCATATGAAGGACAAATATTGCAATAGGAGAAGTGGAACCTAACCTTATGTGCTAGATGCAAAGATCAAAGGAAGCAATAGTGAAGGCGACTAGAAGTGGTTCGCAAGATTCTCACACGCACAGATCGAAGTCCACCAACACATATCGATCTTCACGCAATGGAATGATTCTCCAGATGCCGACGGGAGTTCATATCTGCGAGTAACAACAGAGAGTTGGTATCAGTGATGAGAAAGAAAGGAAAAGGCAGAGAATGGTTTTCTTGAGGAGTGTGGAGAGGAGGAGGAGTGGGCTTGATGCAAGATGACCAAGTTTGAGAGGCAGTGTGTTTTTGGTAAAAGTAGTAGATAAAAACTAACAACTTTCATTTAATGCTCCAATGGTAATATTTCTCTCATAATAGATTATGAAAACCAACTAAAAGTGGCTTATCCAATGAGCGCTTAAAAAAGGGATAATCTCTTATTATGAAAGTAGATGAGTTTGGAAACTTATCAAAATAAGCTCTTTTTTTTCTTCCATAAACGCTTACACTGTGAATCCAAATAGGCGATTCATAGGATCTGAGTGTCACATTGAGATGAAGGGTGACCGTAATATAAGTATATATATATGGGGTATGCATTTTCAGTGTTACATCTTGTGTGGATATCTTACATTAATTTAATTAATTAGTTAATTTTGACTCCAAATAGATGTCTAATCCTCTTTCAAGTTTCGGGGAAAAATATTTTTTTAAAAAAAATACACGATTAGTATAAGTGAATGGATCAAATGAGAAAAGCCAAACTCGTTTTCATCATCTTTATAATTAACGATAAACTCAAAAGTCAAATAATATCTCAGCCAAAAAAAAAAATCAAATAATATGTAACGCCTGATACTTATATTTAATTTAAATATTAGTTGACAACAAGTGCTCACATGACTCAATTAGATTAATTACTAGATCTAATAAAATATTACTATAATTTAAACTTGAGACCTTTTGTTATAGCCATAAGCCACAAATGTAATGGGTGCTATTGGTTCGTTTGGAATTTGAGTATAATTAAATGTACTGTTAGCAAACTTGGTTTCTCTTATTCATTCATTCATATATTTAAAAATAAAATAATACAAAATAATGTGATTATATGTCAAATTCACATTTTATTATTATCATATTTCTTATTTTCCCTCTTTATTTCTCCCATAGTATACTATATATATATTTATATATTTATATATTCATTGTTGCAAATGTACCAAATCCTGCATGGTTAGTATATTTTACATCCATATTTTCTTTAAAATTCTCACACTAATGACTGATCCGTCATAAAATCAATATTCCTATAATCCTATCCACCCAACCCAAGTATTCCTTATCTATAATAGTTGAGTCCCGGTTTATAAGATAAAATATTCTTTTATCTTATTGGTAGAATATAAATTTCATGAACTTGTTCTCTTATCTTTTTTCATCCCCATATGTTTTTATAAAATTAAATCCAAAAGGCCCAAATTGCATGCACCATTCAAACAATGAAGGCACAATTTTTTTGGACATGTCCTTAGGTTAACCTAAATATATATTTGCTTGGGCCTATCACCAAACTTGGAAATTAATTTGGGCCCTATTAATTTGTATTTGATCAGTAATGGGAGAATCATTGTACCCAAAAAAAAAATAATGGGAGAATCAACATCATTGTTGTAAACTATATATATTTCACAAAATCAAATATATTATTTATAAGTTATGAATAGTATTTTCATGTATAATGTATAAAAAACCTTTGATAAACATAAAAATATGAAATAATTCGATTCAAATTTAATTATTTTATTGGATTTGAGCTCCGCTCATCCAGTTTTTTTTTAAATAATAAATATGGATTATGGAATTAAGTGCATTAATTTTGTTAACTAAAAGAATTAGATAATGAACAGATAATGTCTTTAATTATTTTTATGAGCATTTTATACAAAAAATTAGATAAATCTCTTGTACATTATACGAAATTTAAGGAGGGAATTGTATTGTCCATATGAAATGATTGCTTTGATTTTATGTAATGTTAATATTATGGATATTAATGATTCAATTTTGGGGCAAATAACGGATTTTCAATGATATGATTTGCTTAAGGAGAAGATTTATGTATTTAATCTTATTTTTATCAACTCAATCAAAGCATGTGGATTTTAAATTTGAAAATAGATTAACATTATTAATATAATAAAAGTTAGTAGTGGAATAAATAATACATGAAAAAATACTTGATTTGGTTGGAGTTAAGTATATAAAACTCTTCCTTTGTTTAAACAGATGAAATTTCTAAAATCAATTAGATAATGACAAAACATTAATAGAAATATTAAAATTTGGTATGTTGATGAATTTACGAGCACAAAAGTTAATAGGAAAATATGTTTACAAACTCTTGAGTAGATTAAAAAAAAAACTCTTTAGTGAAGTGTTAACTAAAGGGAAGACTTTAGTATAGTGTTAACTAGAGGGGGTTCTCTCCCTTGTGAGAGATTGTCGTTTTCTCGTCTGTGAAAGAGTTCCTCTTTCTCTAATGTAAGAAGTTTGTTTTTTACTATGAATGTTGGTGGGAGCTAGTGATGTGGTTCCTTAGCATATGTAAACTTAAGAAATTTGGTAAGCTAATTCATTTAAGAAATTTGGTAAGCTAATTCATTTATTTTATTCTAACTTAAGTTTCTAAACTAAAAATCAAATGTGCCATAGTAGTACATAGATGGATGATGTACTTTCCCTAAAAAACCCCTCTAGCAATAGACCGACACTCACTATAAAAAAAAAACACCAACACATTAATAAACAACAGTAATTTAATTTTCTTTCAAGAGTTCTTGTTTTCTCTTTCTACTAGTATGACACCCTTGTAATGTATGAATTATTCAAGTTATTTTAATGAACAAAATTAAGGGTACATAAAGACTAAGTAAGACTGAGTTATAGTTAACTTGATACCCAGTCTTTATAAAGCCGAGTTAACACGGCATACGAGACTGGAGTTGACCCGATCTCAAAAAGTATTTAAAAATAAAAATAAATTAATTTTATTTATTAACAAAAATATAATTACATTCATGCAAAATATATTTTTTAAAAAAGTATTATAATTAAAAGTAATATTTGTTAAAATTATAAAACTCAATAATCATGTATTATTTTTACATAATATTATAAATCAATTTAAAATTTCAAATAAAATTAAAAGATTGAATTCCTAAACATATTCACAATAATAATATAGTCAATTTATTACATATGATGTATCAAGAAAAATATCATATAAAATTAATATTTATATATTTAAAAAATATATAAAATTATATATATATATATATATAGGTAGTTTTTGTATAAAAAAGTTTGGTTTATATATATGTGGAGCATTTGCCATGTGACTCTATACGGTCTTCGGCTATATAGATAACATAAATATGCTGGTTGTTATAATATGGGTGTGAAATAAGTGCGGGATGTCACATTCACTCCATTGATTTAGTAATGTAAAGCTGTTAATATATATATATATATATATAAAGGTTTAATTTAATAAAGTGCATGTTAATACTGATCCCAACAATTACCACTAATTAGCCTTCCAGCTTTTCTGTCAATTTATTATCTCAATCAAATACATGTCAGTAATAATTTCACACTACATAAGGGAATTACTTAATTTCTAAAAAACAAATAATATGTAATATAATTAAAATAATATAAATTTTACTTAAATAATGTATGAAATCCAGAAAACAAATAAAAGCATTTTTTAATTTTATATTCATGACGAAATTAAAAAAGTAAATAAATCATCATATGATAATAAATAATTTTATTGGTTACACTATGTAACTATCTGACATAATAAAGTTATTTATAAATTAATAAATTTTTCATTTTAATAATTAATCTTTTTAATCGTTTTAATGTTTGATGTACCCCGCTAAAAAATTTGACTTCTTAGTATTTATCGCAATATATGGTTTACCGAAGTAAATATCAATCATTCCGAGAAAATGAGTTAAATTATATTAAACAACCTGATTATATGAATATATTCAATATTAATTTTATATGATGTAGAATATTTTAATTATAATTGACGAAATTGCAGCCAACGTTAGTTTACAAATATTGATTCAATCCTGGTATTGAAAAACAAATCATGTTTTAAAAAAATTATCAACAACTTTAAATCAATTTGAGGATTAACTTTTATTAATTCATACAATCACAGGGATCAGTCATATGGAGAAATAAAAAACATATCAATCACTCAGATACATGGCTCATCTGCTTGAAAAAATCATGATAAATAACTTGAAAGTATAGATTGTTTTTCTCCTATTATATTAATACCTCATAATTTTCCTCTATGTAATTTCTTTGAACTGAAGCTTAATCAAATAATTACTTTGAGTGATTTAAATAGCAGGATTAATAAAAATTTATACTATTAAAGCAGTATGTTGACCAATGAAAATTGTGATCGACATATTGATCCGATCCTGATATTGAAAGGATTGCTCCAATGAGATAAATAAGGTGAAAAAAAATTCTCAACCAATTTAAATCCATTAGGAGATTTTGAATTACCTTAATACCTCATAATTTTCCCCTAAGTGAATTATTTCTTTACTTGACCCGTAATTCAAGCACTACTTTGATTGGATTATAAATCAGAATTAATTTGAATTTAAACAAATAATAAATTGGGAAAAATGCAGATTTTTTTCTCAAATTAATTTAACACATCATAATTTTCCTATATGTAATTTTTTTCAACTGAGCCTTAATCGAATCATTACTCTGAGTGAATTAAATATCATGATTAACATAAATTTATACTATTAAATCAGTATTAATTTGTTGGCCTAGAAAAATTGTGATTTGTTTAATTGATTCAATCCTGGTATTGACAGGATTGCTCCACTGCAGTATTAAATAATGAATCAGGTAAAAAGAATTTCTTAAAACTGATGGATTGTTTTATTCTTTAATACCTCATATTTTTTCCTATTTGGTTTATTTTTTACCTGACCCGTATTTCAAGCATTACTTTGATTGGATTATCAGTCAGAATTAATTTGAATTTAAACAAATAGTAGCCTGATTGATTGTTTCGTTCTTTTTAATTAATTTAACACCTCATAATTTTACCCGATGTGATTTTTTTCATGACCTCAACCATAATTCAAGCATTATTTTGATTGGAGTATAAATCAGCATTAACACGGAGGGGAAAAATTAGGATCGAAATAATGTTATGATTGCTTCACTGATGAATTGAATTCTCAACAAATTTAAATCAGTATTAACGGGTAAGTTGTTTTTTTTTTTTTTGGCCTTAGAGAATACCATTCATAATAAAACCAACAGGTTACAAAGTTCATAGATAACCAACGGCAAAGAAAATGGAAATTAACCAATCCCAATTCTAGCATAGAGGGACCGCTCAAGATCAGAACTCAATAGTGGCAAAATAGAGGATGGTGGTTCTAAGACACCAAGGAATCTGAAACTTTGTTACCATTCCTAGGCTTTGCCTCTCAATCTTTAACTTCAAAATTGCATCCACAATCTCAAGGCTTTGCTAATCACAATTAGTCAAGTTTCCTAGGGTAATAGCCTTGAATAGCGCTTCATTATCTATCTCAATGCCGGCAAAACTAAATCCCCACTTAGAAAAGGAACAGATTGCTTGCTTTACAGCCAAAGCTTCCACCATCAAAATAGTAATAGGCTCATAGAAACCTTTCAACCACACACCAGTTGTGTCCCTACAAACAATACCAGTGATAGCAGCATTCTTCTTTTCAAACAAAGAAACATTTGTTGGAGTATGTGTGTGTATTAAAAAGAAAGTCTCACATTACTCAAGTTAATGGAAGTCTTTTTATATATATACTAAGATGTAGACTAGAGCAAGTAAAAGAGACAAGGAGAAAAGTGGACTTATGCGCCCAACAACGGGCTAACGCAATAGAAAATTGTTATTTCCCTCTTGCATGCAAATTAAATGTAGTGTGGGATGTTTTTTTGTGAAAATTATTTTGCACAAATACATTATTTATTTAATATAAAATAGCTTACTAGAAAATCCTTATTTTAAGGTTTTGATGCTTTTTTGTGAAAATTATTCACAAATACATTATTTATTTAATATAAAATAGTTTACTAGAAAATTCTTATTTTAAGGTTTTGCTCATAAGAGATTGTGGCTTCTGATTTTTGAACATTAGACCTTAATTGTGTTTGATTGTTTTTAAGCTTTAAATACTACCATGTAATGTTCAAAACGGACGTCTTAATCGTCCTTCATTGCATCTAAAATGGCACCTAATGTTCATGTGATTTCTACCTATAAAAGGCAATGCTTGACACATGTTTAGAGTGCACCAGGTTTCAGAGCTTTCGGGCATCTCTTCTCCTCTATTCTCTAAGTTCTTCTACTTTTTTTTGTTCTGGTTCCTTGCTCTTGTGAGAAGAGTCTGCTTAATTTTGGAGGGTTGCCATCTTGTAGCAAAATAACTCTTAAAGCTAACATATTTGTCTGTTAAAGCTAATAACATCAATATTAAATTTAACTTGTTTAGGGTGATGAAGGGTCTCTATAGAGTTCCTTTGACACTCAGCAACATGATGAATAATAGGATTCGAGGGCATATCATCAAGAATAGCTAGAAACATAGTTGTATAAAATATATGCATCAACAACTATGTGCTTTGACTGAGTTTTCATCTTGAAAATTGCATCTTCCAAGCCTAAATCATCGCACCAAACCTGCCGTAGTGCATAGAATATTAACGGAATGCATATAATATAATCGTCAAATACATAGAAAATGAAAATGTACTTGCAACAAAGTATGTGAGTCTCAAAACCTGCAAGCAATGTATAAATTAAATATATTAGCGCAGCTAAGAAGAGAACAAATAGGAGGTCAATGAAAAATATTTTAGAAAACCTCTATGTGGATGGTCATTGTGCATTTTTTAACCTCACAGGCATCTTACTTTAGGTTTATATAGACAAATTTCAACCACATAATATTATTCCCAATTAAATGTATATTGAATACATAATCATCTAATTAAATGGGGTTGGCAACGGATTAATTGTAGGTTGAAGGAAGTCAAATTCAAATTGTCAATAAAGAAGAATAAAAAAGGATTCATATTAAAAATAATAATTAAATGGTGCATTAATTTATGATTATGAATTGCAAGCTATTAATGTGAGTCATGTAATATATTACTCCCTCTGTTCCAGTTTATAGTGCACTTTTAACTACCGCACACAGACCAAGACAATAATTAATAACTAACAAAATTTTCCACTTTTTCTCACATTACCCTCATTAAATGTTTTGAGAATGAAATATTTTAATCATAAACACATATTTGGGTTTATTAATTAGGGGCAATATTGGAAAGAGAACAAAATTACACTACGTAATCCGCAAAGTGCACTATATTATGAAACATTAATTTCTCAAAAAAGTGCACTATATAGCGGAACGGAGGGAATAGTTGGCAGGATGAGCTCAATTTTTTCCATATCATCAAATTGATGTGGCAGTAGAGAATTTCAATACGTCACTCCAGTATATCTTATTTTAGTATATAAAATAGATAGATAGTAGATAGATTATGATAAATATTTTTAGTTGTCACCAAAATTTTTACAAGAAAATAAATTTAAACATATATTTTCATATTTTTATCATGAAAATTTTCAATTAAATTTAATAAACATATTATATTTGAATATTACTACAACAATTATATAGTCAATATATCAACATACATAAACAAACTAAAATCAATAGTCAATATATCAATATACATAAACAAACTAAAATCAAGTTTCCACTTAATTACTGTAGCTATAATCATAACATTTTTACAAAATGCTTTAGTGATATACATGTGTTCCCCTTACAAAATTTTTTAAATGGTGTCCACTCAGTTTTATTATTTTTATTTTATTGGTTCATGTGTCTTTTTTTTTTTTTAAGATTGTGCAACACGATTCTTTTTTGGGCCACGGCTGCATGAATCAATTCATCATCAATAATACATCAATCAATATATTGTTACATAATAAGATTTATGAGCAGTAATATTATTGTGATGAGTAATACACTGATCTCAAATTTCATAAACTCACTTGTAATCAAAATATATTAATTAATAAATAATAAAATTTATTAAAAATTTCATTAATCAATACTCCCTTTGAGCTATATTATAAGTTATGAGAGTTTTTATTTTATTTTATAATATACGGTAATATATAGTAATTTATTATTTTTACCTTTTATTTATTGTATTATTAATATTATAATTTATATTATATTTAATAAAAGAGGTAAAATTAATAGGGATAAAATTAAAAATTTTAGACCTTTTAAAAAATTTAAAATATAATAAATATTTCTTAATATACATAAAATATCTTTACTATGGAAAAGAATATATATAAATCTATTACAAATTTCATATAATAAATGGTCTAACTTCTAGTTTAAAAAATATATCATTTTATTAATATATTAATATATAATATAAAATTTATATAACATTGTATTATTATAATTCATAAGTAATGTAACCTATTTCATGGGAACATGAGTCCCACAATTTAGTTATCTATAAATATATATCATATTACAAATTATATTTTTATTATATTTTCATCATAAATAAATAACAAAAATATAAATAATTACAGATAAATTATTTTTTTGTCACAATTACAGATATATTATACTAATTTTTTTGAGACAAGATAAATTATAAATTTCAGCGGGTTCTGATAGTCGTGTTGCACATCCTGCATACGATTCTGCTTTGGGAGCTTGTAGGGTTTCTAATTTCCTTCGTAGCTCACTGAGAAAATTTTGCACCAATGGCGAGATTCCGAAGCCGAAGCAGAAGCTACAGCCCTCGCAGGCGAAGTAGAACCCCGCCGCGTGGACGCAAGCGGTACGATGATGAACCTCGCGATCGCTATCGTGACAGCAGGTCGTACAGAGACCGCCGCTCTCCTGCTCCTTCTGGCTTGCTTGTCCGTAATCTTCCCCTTGATGCCAGGTCAGTTTCTCATCTTATATCCCTCATTTTTACTCGCTTAGTGTATTTTAATCTGTTTGTTTGTTGATAATGTTTTCATTCCCTTTCGCCTTGAGTTCGTTTCTTGTAAAATATCCATTTCTTCGTAATCAAAGAACTCACATGTTTGGGGGCGTTGGTTTTGAACCTCTATAAATGTTTGAAATGCCCATGTAATATAGAATACTAGCGTGTCGAAGGTACGTGCCAACTGTGAACCTTTTAATTCCTTATCTCTTCTTTTTTGTATTTATATTTATTTATGGTATTTCGTTCTTATGATCTGATTAGAAAAGTAGAATACGCCGTCATTTGATGAATTTAGCCTACCCTTAACACTCCTCTGGGATCGTGGCTAGGGCTTTAGGAATTTGAGTTACAAGACTCCGATATCTACAAGATTTTGATAGGATGGTGGATTTAGATAGTTATGTATGAATTGTCTACTAGGCTGATATGGAGTAAGCAAGCCACTTCCCCGTAAGTGCCTTGTCCTTTTGTGGTCAATGTCTCATTCTTTAGGCCATTCCTAGGGAAAGTGTGACGAGTCACTTGCTCTCATTTCTTCCGTTACTGCAAACATCCAAGAATTCCACTAAGGGATTGGATAATTGGATAGTTTCTGTTCTCTTTTCATATGATTTTATTTTACTTTATTCCATTTCATTTTTTGGAACAAAACCATTGAATGAGATCTTTTTCCATATCTTAATGCAGGCCTGAAGATCTAAGGGGCCCATTTGAGCGCTATGGCCCTGTGAAAGATGTATATCTTCCTAAGAATTACTACACTGGGTATGTCTGGTCACCATTTATTACGTAACAAAAGGGGAGGTCAATTCTGTCTTGGGCCTTACTATATTCTTATTTTTCCTCTGTGATGCATGCTAAATTTGTAAGCCAATGGGTTAGCTTTGAGGCACACTGGTTGGTTAAGATAGCCTTGTAGAAAGAATTGTGACTGTGTGAGATGCTTCTGAGAAATAGTATGATTTCTTGTCATGTTGGTTTTCTTCCTGCTATCCTGGATCATTAAGCTGTCTGCTCTATTGTTATATATTTTTATGGTTTTCACTATTCTGTTGTGATGCTATTTGCTGATCCTTTTGTTGCCATTGCACATTTTTAGTGTTATTGCTGATAGCTGTAGTTCATCATCAGCTTTATATCACTTTTTAATTTTTAGAAGGGCATACTGGTGGTGAAATATTTACTGAAGGCTGTGCGTGTCTGTGTGAAATTTGAATTACTTATAAAGTCTGGATTCACCCTCCTCCTTGAAGATATACATAAGTAAAAGCTTATTGCCACTGCAAAATTTCATTTAATTTAAATTGTAGTGAGCCCCGGGGCTTTGGATTTGTAAAATTCCGATATGCTGAAGATGCTGCTGAAGCTAAGCAACAACTTAATCATACTGTCATTGGTGGACGTGAAATAAGAATTGTGTATGCTGAGGAAAATAGGAAAACTCCTCAAGAAATGCGTACAAATTCTCGCACAAGGTGTGATGACAGTCTGTTCTCTGAATTGTTACTTTCCTGGCATTTTAATTATCATCGTTACTGGATCTCTGAAGTCATTGACTTCTGTTTTTTTTTTTCAAATAACAGCGGTCGATATGGAGGAAGTGGTAGAAGGAGAACTCCCACAAGATCCCCAAGGCGCCGATATCGTTGTTAGTATAAACCACTTATCTCAGGGTCTAAATTAGTTTCTAAATGCAATATATTTAGCTTATTGTGGTTTAAACTTGCTATGAGAACTAAGTATTGCTTGTAGTTGTAACCTTAATACTTATTTTCCCCCAAAAAAATAGCTTGTTATGGGAACCAATTATTTTTAGTATTCTAATCAAACATTTTCTTTTCTAAGCTTGCTATGAGAAGCAATTGTTTCTTTTAACTTTATCATGCTTTTCTATTTTTGTTGCAGCCTACTCAAGATCACTATCACCAGCTGGGGATGACTCGAGGTTAGAGTTTTACACATTATAGTACTTTCCTTGTGCATATTCCTAGTTATGTTTTCTCACCTTTTATTAATCATGATCATATATTTTTGGGTGTATTCTTGCACGGGTGCACTTTTGTTTTGTTTAGTATTAGTATGAAGATATTACGGTGTATGAACATATTACCAAAATGTAATATGCTGAAGCATTACTTGTAATTGCATTTATAAGTTGTTATGATTGCATTTTAAAATGCAGTTGATAGTTTTTCATCTGAAGGAATATCATATTTTCAGACTTGCACTAGAGTGGATTATCTGATAACATGTGCTTAAAAAACTGGAGCCATCTACTTTTGTTCTGTTCTGCTCCCCCCTCCCAAAAAAAAAAAAAAAGATAGAAAACCCCTTTTGCAAAGAGGTAAACGAAGGTAATGTGCTGTAAACAGCCTGGGAATTTTCTGATGTTTAGTAAATTTATTTAATTAGCATTCTGGCGAATGCTACGAATTGGTCCTATGTGTATGGATATGGTTTGCCTGTAAATGTCTGAATTTAAGCCATATATTGTTGTTTATTAGTTTGGGTAACGCAAAATACAACTACTTTTACGTATTTAATTTTTGTAATTTGCATTTTCCATGACAACTTTTGAACTTATATGTGTTCCTTTAGAAAATTTCTGATATTTTAGGTCACTATTAACCTTGGTTTACTATTATGGTTGTGTTCATGCACTAGTGTTTTGATGATGTGTACATAGTATTGGAGATTGTTTGGTAAACTGGGCTACTTAATGAATTTTGTCAATGATGATTATATGTTTTCCTTGCTGGTTCAGAGTGATAGTTTGCAGATTTACTGCTCACTGTTTATGAGAAGTTGGGGGGGCATCCAATCCTTTGATCTTGATGACTTCCATGTAATCTGTTTCAATGAATTAAATGATATCTGCTTATGGTCTTGTTTATGCAGATATTAAAGTGAACTGGAAGACTTTAAAGACTTCTGGATTAATAAAGATTAACGAGTAAAGAGGCTTAAAGTGATGTGCTACTTGCTTACATTTCTATCACAGACTCTCTATAGGAAATTTCCATATGTTTGATTATTCTACCAGTTCCATGGATTTTCCCTACATTCTGGAATTTGGTTTGTGAGGCTT
Organism: Adenanthera pavonina; assembly: GCA_026686845.1. Classification (NCBI taxonomy): domain Eukaryota; kingdom Viridiplantae; phylum Streptophyta; class Magnoliopsida; order Fabales; family Fabaceae; genus Adenanthera; species Adenanthera pavonina. The sequence continues at coordinate 7,302,551 of JAIVEN010000026.1, read as the reverse complement.
GCTTATTGAGCGTTCCAGCAAAGCTTAAACATGGGATGAGGAATGGTTCAATTACATAGAGTATTTTTTTTTCTCTTGCGTAAATTTATTTTAAAGTAGGCTTTATTAAGTTTAATACCTTGTTTTGCATATACCGTCCAGTTTATAAAGAATATAAAGCTTATACTTGGCCAAAGAAAATCATCCTCAAAGAAAGGAAGCTAAAGTTTATACTGGTAGAGAAATGATGACATTGTGCAAGAAAGATAATTGTGATTTTAGAAAGTTGGGGCAAAGAGAGCTATGAAGTTACCGGATGCTGATCTTCCAGTACATCATTCATAACTCTGTGTTTGGATCCAAGTATCTGTATTTATCCGGGAAATATGGAAAGGTGCAGGTAAAGGTCATATTTTAGTTAGTTAAATTTTGAAGAGGAAGTAAGCATTAGCTCATCTATATGTGAATGATGTTCAGATTGTGGTTTTAATGACTGCATGATTAACTTATTTTTAGTTTTTTGTTCTTCTTGTTGTTGCATATATTCAGATCTCACTGATTTATGAGATGCTTCTGGTTTGTTTTCGATTCTTTTGGTATATGTCCTGTATTTGTAATTGTTTATTTGCCAATATCTTAGTTCTTTTGCTTTGATACAGGGATCACAGGGGCAGGGACGACTATTTTTCTCCTGAGCGATCACGATCTTATTCTAGGTCTCCTTCGCCTCGTGGTAGGAAGGAGTACAGGAGGTTCCCAACTCCAAGGGAAAATGGGCGGGGTCCTGATGACAGGAGGGATCGTTCACGTAGTAGATCGGAGAGTCCTAGGGGTAATGGTGGCAATCCTTCAAGGTCTCGTTCACGGTCATACAGGTAAGGCTTCTGCAGGTGTGCTGACTGAATTCAATACCAATGTTTGATGCATTGTTATTTTGAAATTTACTGCAGCCACAGGTAAGTAGTGTCTTCTGCCAGTGACGTTGGAAACAAAATGTCTGTGCTGCCTCAAGTTTTTAATACCATTGCTACAAGAATTGAATTAATATGGGGATAACTGTGCAATAGCTGATCAATTATTTGTGTTGCTTGTACAGTCCTCGTTGATTAGCCGTAGAGCATATCATTTCAGAGGTGCGCTGTTTAGTCTTTCCTTTGGCCACACGTCTGAAGAACCTGTCTACTGCTTTTTTGGGGCCTCGAAGAATCAGTGTAGCTTGACCTTGATATTTTGAGGGGCAGAAATGTTAATATAGTTTAGTCTTTAGGTTACTATACCATTAAAAGATTTATAAATTAGTTCTATTGCTTTTTTGTTTTTTGGAGGAGGCTGTCAGGCTGCTTTACTGTTTGAATAGTCGCTTATTTCGTTGTTCAGGCGTTCAGGTTTTCATTTCCAAGCTACCGGGAAAACTGAACTGGGCTCCTTTAATATTTTACTTTCTTTTCTGTCCACGTTTTCTTTGATTTTCATTTTGATTATTGAATTAAATTTAAGCGATTCAGTTTTAATATTATATTTAATAAAAATATTATTAATTTAATTATAAGAAAATAAATAAATGTGAATTATTAATATTTTGATTTAAGCAATTCAAGATTGTAGTAGAGGAAGTGAGAAACAAATTTATCTTTTAGAATATTGAATTTGAACTGTTCAAATTTAAAAACAAAATGTCCAACTCTATGGTTCTTATAAAAGCTGGAGAGTGAATGGGAAGAGAAGTGAAGAAAAGTCAAATTCTAGGAAAACAAAAGGGCTCGTCTTGGTACTGGAAAGATTATAAATGATAAGGAACGGAACCAAATGATTAAGGTTGGAATGATATGAAAAATATTAGATTTTTTTAAAAAGATTAAAAATAAATTTATCTTTTGTATTTAGTTTAATAAAAATAAAATAAGAGAAGTTCATAACACCCTCAAGGAAACTTCATTTTCCGCTCCTTGTACATTTTTCTTCCCTTTTTGCTGACAGCAACAATTTGGGCAACATTTTTCTTCCCTTTACTTTCTTGATTTTACTCAAATAATCGTTCCACTCAAATTTTTATCTCCCACTACTGTTGACCTCCCATAACAATTTGGTTTATCAAATTTGGATAGAATTTTCTATAGAGGGGTTTGGGGGGATATATCTTCTGTAGATGAAATATTCTTAAGGACAGTTAACATGTTCAGTGTTCACGCCTCAAATTGATTCTTAATCAATTTTTTCAACATAGTTTGCTTTAAATTTTATAATTTATATTGATGATATATAAAAGGAAGAGTTTGAGAAATGAAAAAGCGGCCGTTTGAAAACTGGGTCTTCCTGCGTGTTACCATTCAAACAGAGAAGCTTGCCCATGGGAAAGGACTGAATTTGCTCTATTCCTTTTGATATTAACTCGACGCATATTCAAACAGAAGATGAACATTTCATCATCAATTTTGGCCAAGTTAGTCAAAATTTCAGAGTTCATTGACTGAAATTTAATGATATGAATTATTAAATAATAAAATACTTAATTACAAAATTTCAAACTAAAGTTAACATTTGGTAAAACAAAAGGGACTAGTGAAATAACTTAACCAATAATAGACAAAGTACGACGGCACCAACGGATTTTTGCTGAAGGTGTATGATGATGTCTTTGAAATATTTTATAGAATCATGTCACAAAAAATTGGCAAATAAGGGGTTTCTTGTAAAATAGACATAAAATGTGTGCAAGTAGGAGTCAAAATCAAAATAAATAGTGTGGAATATATTTGATGCCGTCCATTTTACGTTACTTGGACGAGAGGCCTAAGCATAAATTTGCATTTGGTAGGCAGAATGAAATAGACGGAAAAAAAAAATTAAATAAAAGAATTTTTTTTATGTGAAATGTCATATATGCATTCTGATAAAAATTTATAACAAAAAATTAATTGTTGTTGAGTAGTGATTATAAAAATATAATAAATATTACATATCTCAATTTTCGTACAATGCTTCTTTTGTACAAAACGGGAGGCACTGTTTACCCCTTATGAGTTTTGATTCAAATTTAAACATGGAAACTCTGTTCTGAGTTATCCCAGTCCCAATTTAACACAATCTCATTGCCATTGGTACCATAAATCTATCTGTTTACCCATAAATTTCATGAGAAGTCAGATTAAATAGCTTGATTTATGAAATTTTTTTTTTAGGCTATGTGATTTGACTGTTTGTAATTACCCATTATTTAAGTTATTGAGTAATTTGAATTGAAATTATTTAAAATTTAATGATTCAACATTTGTTTATCTCAAATATTTCTTCCCTACAACTTACGTTTAATCTTATAGTTATTATATAACCTTGAAGAGTGTGTCATATTATTATTTTTGATAAAAATAATTTAATTGTGAAAATATAAATAAAAAAAATTTCTCTCTCACACTTACTTTATATAATTTAAATTTAAATTTTTCCTTAATGAAAACATAAATAATATGATATTAAAAAAATAACCTATAATTTTTCCACTCACACTTAATATTTATTGGTTCAGGCGTCAACACAACAAAAGTAGAAATTACATTTTGATTTTTTTAAAAGTTAAAATATCTGATAATGTAAAACATTAAGTAAACATTTGATGACATAATTGTGTTATATAGGCCCGTTTGGTTCATATGAAAGATTTTTAGATTTTAACAGAATGGAGATGGGAAAGGAATGAGCATGATTGAATGAATATAGAAAGATAATTTTTTAAAAACAAAATATTTCTTCTAATGATATTTGGTATACTAGAAATAGAAGAGGAATGGAAATAAATAAAGTGAAAAAACTGAAATATCATTCACAAATGTGCGTTTGTAACAAGTGCAAAGACCCATAGAATAGATTTGAAATTTTTTGAGTTTCCTTAGTTAACAGTAGCATTCCCTCAAATTTTTTATAGAATAATTTTATGAGTAGAATGAGAGAGAGAGAGAGAGAGAGATTTCATGCACACCAAACATATTAAAATTGATCCCATTGTCCATTTTCTTTCCAATCTAATTCTATAGGATGGAAGTCAAATAAATAGCACTTAATTCTATCCATTATTTAAAAAAAGAAAAAGAAAAATTGAACAGCACTTTATAAATTTTTAACTTTAGAGAATCAAATTTCTAAAAGTTATGTGATCAATCAAAATATAAGAAATCCATTGCATTTCTTTATCTGAAATCAATATAAAGTGTAAAATTTATATTCATAAATCATGAATACTGTGGTTCATTTGTTTATAGAAAAATATTGTGATTCATTTTTCATACTTTGTACAACACATGAGAGGCACATGTCTAGTTTCAGAGATTGAAAACAAAGTAAAACAGAATTAATTCATACTCCTATTTTCTTTCAATTTTTTATGGCTAATGTAGATAATATACGAACATTATGATAAACAATAATATTACAATAGGTATTAGGATAAATCAAGAAAAGGATAAGAAAGTAAGTTAAATACATGGACGGACTTGAAATTTTTTAAAATACTCTAAACCTAGGCATTTTAGTGTGTAAAAATAATTTTTAATGAGGATGGCATAATTTATATTTAGAAGTCTTCTAAAGAATACAACTCCTTTTACCAGTGAATTAAAAATCGGAGCAGGTGGTGACCTTGCATCTCCGCAGCAATGGTTGACCACTGCGCCACAAGTTGCTATTAACATATATGGTCAATTTTTAATATATATACATATATTAAATTAAACTCTTGAAATTAAACCTCCAACATGCACTTGCGTATCTCGAACATCTTGATAAGGGTTACGCCACTCCACCATCTAAGCTGCATGTAGTTACTGCCATATATGTGCAATATTTAATATATCTATAAATACATATATTAAATTAAATTTTTTCTAATTAACATAATCACAAGAACCTTTATAGTTTATACTTTATACTACTCATTTCCATAGAAATTAATCAAATTATATTAAAACATGTTAATTAAATAATCTCAACCAAAATGTCAACAAATGATGTGATTTATATATTTTATCCTCTTTTTTTATTTCTATTTTCATTACATAATAATATAAATTTTTATTTTCTTTATTTTACTTTCTTTTTCCAAGTTTTTGTTAATTTAAAAAAATATAAAATTTGAAAACCTATGATATTTAATTATTTATGGTGAATGTTGATTAATTATTGTACCAAACTATTATTTTTATCTTAATTTGAATATTAATTTTATTACTAATGATGAATATCTTTTATATTTTTTATTCATATTATTTTATATATATTAATTTATTCATAACCGGTTCAATCTTTATCCGACAATTGAATCTTGAATTACTACCTCTGTCAATTTAATGGTTGGTCTGATTTTTAAAACCTTGCCTCTTACACGATTTATAAATAATTCTTGAAAATTTTTGAATGAAAATAAAGAGGCATAAATATAAGGTCTTATAATTTACAAATTGTTCTAAGGAATTTACAACTCATCTTATAAAATTTATAAGTCATCCTTACAAATTTACAAGTGAATACACTCATTTATTTTGTCTTGCAAATGTTCAAATATCACTTATAAATCATATTGAAATGGTAAATTTCTTAGGAGAACTTATAGATGGATATAGACATTTGGGTACACCACAAGATATTTTTTACACACTAAACGACTTAGGTCCTTTAGTGTATTTTAGAAAATTTTAGGTTCTTCATTCTATTCAACTTTCTTCCTTGGTTTTCGTCTGAGATTTTCCCAAGGTATTTGGTAGGATTCAAGTAGGAGTCAATTAATTGGCCGAAAACAACAAAGCAAGAGCTCATTAGAGTCTCATAAGTTTTTTTGTTAAATATTTTGACGGTATTAAATTAACAAATATTTTAATGATCTGTGGTGGTTACGAGAAAAGAATATTTTTATCACTAATTATTGAATACTTCACAAGTTTTTGTTTTTTGTTTTTTGTTTTTTTAGCAACAAGGTTATACTCCCTCTGATCCTTAATATAAGACTATTTTAACCGAATCACGTGAATTAAGAAAAGTACTTAAAACTAATTAACTACCTCGATTTCTCCAAAAATTTTAATATTTTTTCAAAACTATCCTTATTTATTTACTTTCTTTTTCTCTTTGGATACATTAAATAGGGGCATTTTTTGGAAATGTATAATAAATACCACCTCGTATATTATAAAGGATCTTATATTTAGAATCAAGGTAAAAGGTCCTATATATAGGACCGGAGGAAGTATTTAATTATTTTATTCTTATCTTTCTTAAACAAGTTACAGAATCCAATTCATCATTCAATGATGAGTTAATAATAAAGAAATAAGTACGGACGAGTACGCGATCCTATAGTACGAAATTCCAGTTAAATGTGAACCATTAGCTCGACAAGGAACGGGAAGAATTTTCTCGCTTTCCCTTTCATTCCAAAAATAGAGAGAATATGGACCAGAACCTAATTCAATTTGTTTATATTTTATACGGCAATGCTTTACTTTTTCATAACTTGTGAAAATTTTAATTTAACGTCATAGTTTTTTATCATAACATTCATTTATGCATTAATTTATAAATTGGTCACGGAACTTTAATCACTTCCTAAATTTTCCTGCCATTAGTAATTTAGTTTCCATCATGAATAAGTGGCATGATGGTATTTAATAACAGCTGACATGGCCAATAGAAGGAATATGTGAATGAAAAATTAGTATGCAAAATTCATTTAAGTGATTTCTACATCCTTAAACCATTAGTCTTCAACTTATATGAGAAAACTATTAGTATTTAAAAAATGAAAAAGCTGCAAAAAAAATGCAATAATGATGGGCATTCAGACTCAAATAGAAGTAGTATACCCTCCAATGTATTCTCTCCTATTCTTTTTATAAGGAATTTTTAATTATTTTATATAGATTAGGAAAGTTAGTTATATTTTTAAAATTAAAAAATAAATAAATATTTTTTACCCCTGTTTAATGTACTAATGCAATCCATATTAAATACCATTTGACCAATTAAAATTATTTCTTTCATCCAAAAAGTTTAATAACAATTTACGAGAAGAAATAAATGATGAAGGCAAAATAGGAAAAATCTCATTAAACATTACAAGCCCCTCATAAAAAGGACTATAAAAAGCTTCTAGAAGGTCCCTTATAAAAAGGACCGGGGAGAGTACTTCCTTTGATCCTTTTTATAAGGAATATTTCAAAAACTTTTTCTGATCTTTTTTATAAGGGATTTTGTAATATTTTGTAGAATTTTTTCTATTTTACCCTTATCATTTATTTCTTTTCGTAAATTGTTATTGAACTTTTTGGATGAAAGATATACTCTAAATTGGTCAAATGATATTTAATGTGGATTGTATTATTATATTAAATATGAGTAAAAAAAGAATGTTTGATTTTTTTTTTTAGAATTTTAAAAAGATATTCCCTCTGGTTCATATTATAAGGTGTAAGACTCATTTTTACGCCCTTTAAAAAAGTTGAGAAATATTATTAAATATACCAAAAGTTCCAAATTTGTCCTTATTTATTGAGAGAATATTAAAATGATTAAAACAAGTAATTTCCTATGAGTTTTACAAGTGTAGGAGAGAGAGAAGCAATTAATTCACACAATTAAATATAGTAAGAGTAAAATTGTCTATTTGGGCGCCTACACCTTATATTGTGGACAAAAAAAAAATAGGTCTCACACCTTATATTATGGACTGGAGGGAGTAAGTAACTTTCTTAATCAACATTAACTAGCTGGAAGTCCGTACCAAAGAAAATACTACCTCCGATCCTATATATAGGACCTTTTACCTTGATCTTGAATATAAGACCCTTTACAATATACGAGACGGTATTTATTATACATTTTCAAAAAATACCTCTATTTAATGTATCCAAAGAGAAAAAGAGAGAGAATAAATAAGGGTAGTTTTGGAAAAATGTTGGGATTTTTGGAGAAATCGAGATAGTTAATTAGTTTTAATTTCCTTTCTTAATTTACGTGATTCGATTAAAATGATATTATATTAAGGACCGGACCGGATGGAGTAAAATTTTTTTTTTAGCTCTTTTAATCCAGTCAATAGCAATTCATCCTCCTCGTGTTCCCTTCATTTGACGTGTTAGCAATTATTAGATGTTGTCACATCGTGCGACCATGGTAGAGACTCAATTATTAATGGTATCAAAGTCAAGGGACTAATCTTCTAACAATACAAAAATTCAGGGAGTGATTTTTTTTTTTAAAAAAAAGTTGAAGTTCATAACAAATCATAATTTGATGTATAGTTTAGAGATTAAATGATTAATTTTCTCAAAAAGATATATGTTCATGTATCCTACCATTTTTTTAAGGGTGCAACTTGCGACTCAAATTAAATGTTGAGAAAATTCAAATGGGGTACATGGGATTTGATTGGAGCTTGTCATCTTCAGGCTTAAGAGACTGGATTCTTTGTATGGTTGGTCAAATGAAAATACTGGCACGTAAACAAATTCATAGTAATGGAAACATAGAAAAAAAGGCAGTGAGTGAGGCATTCGCTGGCAATCCTGATAACGCGACAGCGGATAGGCCATTGCAAATCCTGCATAATTATCTATATTAATCTGTCCGTTAGTGATTTCCAGTGACGTGGACCAATGGTGCAGCACAACATTTCCCACCATACGCAGAGACATGGTTGCATTTGTAACTTGCAAGAAAGCCCGATGGTTAAAGCAGAAACTACCTCGCCCAGAGAAAGAAGATGGGAGCTTAAATGCATTGCATTCTATCCTATTCAGAGTCAAGCAATTAGTTTTTGATTCCCTTAATCTCTCTCTCTCTCTCTCTCTCTCTCTCTCTCAAAGTTTCAATCTTTACCATTTATTTCCAACCCCTCCTCCCCCACCACCATTACTCCCAATCTCCCGCATACTCGATCACGAGTCCTTTCACCTTCTCATTCCTGTAGTACACACTCAAGCGCTCCCCCCCCCCTCCTCTTCTTGTTTGTGATCATTGAGTGGTGTAAGATCTGTTTTGTTTACTGGGTCCTTATAGTTTTGAGCTCTGCTTGATTGCTTGATCTTTTAGAGCTCTGGCTTTGTTTTTGTTGCTCTGCTTATATTAGCAATGGTGTTTTGTGCATTCTCATTACCTGTTCATGTGAACATATCAACGGCTTCCAATACTCATAAACCTCACTCTCATTGGGGTGCTGATCTGCTCTGGCAATCTCAACACAGGCTTACCCAGGTCAGGACATGTGCTTTGAATCATATATCTAACTCGAAGTCACTGATCACCTCTATGAAGGAACTCCCATAAAAGATTATGGTTTTCTCTCACTTCACTTTGAATCATTTCCTTCATCTCATTCAGTATTTAATGAGAGAAATGGGTTTTGTTCTGATTCAATACAGGTGAAGAAAAGGCCATGTGGGGCTTGTGCATCACTTTCGGATAGGGGAGAGTATCCATCTCAGAGACCACCAACTCCACTATTGGACACTATAAACTATCCTATTCATATGAAGAATCTCTCCACCAAGGTGCATAACCAGAAGTCAAAGATTATTAAGTCGCAGTTATATGAAATGGTAAAACTTTTTTCTTATGATCTCAAATTATCAATATTGATGCAGGAGCTGAAACAACTTGCTGATGAGCTGCGTTCGGATGTAATTTTCAATGTTTCTAAAACTGGGGGTCATTTGGGGTCAAGCCTTGGAGTGGTAGAACTCACCGTTGCCCTCCACTATGTCTTCAACGCCCCTCAAGACAAACTACTTTGGGATGTTGGTCATCAGGTCAAGCATCACCTTCTTTGAGTGCTCTAGTCTCTACTTTTTTTTTTAGTATGGAAGTTGTTCTTAATGGTATAGTCTTGCATGAACTTGCAGTCTTACCCACATAAAATACTTACTGGTAGAAGGGATAAGATGCACACCATGAGGCAAACAAACGGCTTATCTGGATTTACCAGACGTTCAGAGAGTGAATTTGATTGCTTTGGCACTGGTCACAGCTCTACAACTATCTCAGCAGGACTGGGTAACTCTTCTCTCTGCTGCTTGAGTTTCAATATCAGAATATGTTCTGTGATAGTTTCAAGGTTTCATCTCAGAATCTATCTTGGTTAGAGGTTGAACTTATCATCTTAAAATTATGGCCGTTCAAAATCTCCTGAAGTGAACACACACAAAGGAATGCATGTAATCACAATTCTACTATCTTTTTCGCCTGAAGTTTGAAATGGTTATTTCACTTGCTTTTTTGTTTTGTTTTAACTTCTAAAATCTTATCAAACAAACAGGAATGGCTGTTGGGAGGGATCTGATGGGAAGGAGGAATCATGTGGTTTCTGTTATTGGCGATGGAGCCATGACAGCTGGGCAAGCTTATGAAGCCATGAACAACGCTGGATATCTGGATTCTGACATGATTGTTATTCTAAATGACAACAAACAGGTCTCTCTTCCAACTGCTACTCTTGATGGGCCCACACCACCTGTAGGAGCTTTGAGCAGTGCTCTCAGTAGGTTGCAATCAAACAGACCCCTCAGAGAATTGAGAGAGGTTGCCAAGGTGAGAAATAGGATACCTGCGCATAGCCACGAGGAAACATTTATGCAAAGTCTTATTCAAACTGATTCTGTTCTAAGTGAGAATTTTGCAGGGAGTAACCAAACGAATTGGTGGCCCCATGCATGAGTTAGCTGCTAAAGTCGATGAGTATGCTCGTGGCATGATCAGCGGTTCTGGATCAACACTGTTTGAAGAGCTTGGACTCTATTATATTGGTCCTGTTGATGGTCATAACATATATGATCTTGTTTCCATTCTCAACGAAGTTAAAAGCACTAAAACAACTGGTCCTGTGCTGATCCATGTTGTAACTGAGAAAGGCCACGGATACCCATATGCAGAAAAAGCCGCAGACAAATATCACGGTAAAAGTGGCATTAATTCTTCTAAGTTTTCTTACATTACTTTTTAAATTTATTTATCATATTTTGGTCATTTTATCTTCACTAGATTGTACCAAATACATCATTATATGCTGAACAATTACTGTCCACTGCTATACATTGAGAAGCATGATTAATCAACTAAGAAGAGAAATGTATTTAAGCTTACGATCTTGAACACACACGTGACTCGGTTTGATTTGCAGGAGTTGTCAAGTTCGATCCTGCGACTGGAAAGCAATTTAAAACCAAGACTGCTACACAGTCTTACACAACATACTTCGCGGAGGCTTTGATTGCAGAAGCAGAAGCTAACAAGGACATTGTTGCAATCCATGCCGCAATGGGAGGTGGAACTGGCTTGAATCTCTTTCAGCGCCGATTCCCTACAAGATGCTTTGATGTGGGGATAGCAGAACAGCATGCTGTTACTTTTGCTGCTGGCCTGGCCGTTGAAGGCATTAAGCCTTTCTGTGCAATTTACTCCTCATTCATGCAGAGGGCTTATGATCAGGTAGCTTAAACACTTCATGTTTTTCCCCTTACATCATCCTCATCACTTAATCATATCTGAGTGTATAATTTAATTTTGGAATCATTGCACAGGTGGTGCATGATGTGGATTTGCAGAGGCTGCCCGTAAGATTTGCAATGGACAGGGCTGGACTAGTTGGAGCAGATGGTCCCACACACTGTGGTGCTTTCGATGTCACTTTCATGGCATGCCTCCCCAACATGGTGGTGATGGCTCCTTCTGATGAAGCAGAGCTTTTCCACATGGTTGCAACTGCTGCTGCCATCGATGATCAACCCAGTTGTTTCCGCTACCCAAGGGGAAATGGTATTGGTGTTCAGCTACCACCAGGGAATAAAGGCACCCCTCTTGAGGTAAAATATACACAACTCTCCACACATACCCTAATGAAAATTACCTTAACAACTTTTTAAAAACGTAGCATAGATAGTTTTAATAGCTCAGCATCACATAATTGGTTCTTTCAAATTTTTTTTTCTTTGTGAATTAATGTGATTGTGCTGATATTTAACAGGTTGGAAGAGGTAGGATATTGATTGAAGGAGAAAGAGTGGTCCTCTTGGGATACGGAACAGCTGTTCAGAACTGTTTAGCTGCGGCTTCTTTAGTGGCACGTCATGGCTTGCAGGTAACAGTTGCAGATGCGCGTTTCTGTAAGCCATTGGATCAGGCTCTTATTCGCAGCCTCGCAAAATCACACGAGGTTTTGATCACAGTAGAAGAAGGATCAATGGGAGGATTTGGTTCTCATGTTGCTCAGTTCATGGCCCTCGATGGCCTTCTGGATGGCAAACTGAAGGTAAGAATCTAAGTAAAGACATGTCAACATGACTTAACATATTGCCATTTCTGTATGATCTTCTTTCATATTTGCTGCAAAGTGAGAACTGATGCCTTCATATAACCGTGCAGTGGAGGCCAATGGTTCTTCCAGATCGATACATTGAGCACGGATCACCTGCTGATCAATTGGCTGCAGCTGGTCTCACAGCATCTCACATAGCAGCAACCATATTCAACATACTTGGAAAAACAAGAGAAGCACTAGAGGTTATGTTGTAAGAGAAATAAATTTTTCCATTCCCCACAAAGTACAAAGCATATATTATGTAATATTTGTATGTGGACTAGATAACGCAAGGGGTTGTAAAAAGACTAAAAATTTCTACTTGTAAATGGAAATTTTCAATCATCCTGCTGCTGCTAGAAGGAATTGAGCATATCATTTATAAGATATCACACATAGTCTTGCTGTCACTCTTCAAGTTAGTAAATGGTCAGATCATTCTTGTTAATGTTAAAATGATGTTCTTGGTTGGCATGGATGCCACTATGAAATGTAGATCAGAACGTAGACATCACGAATGCATGATATTGTGTGAAGGGAGGAAAAATCACAAGTACAAAGCCAAATGGAAGTGTCACATTTTCCCACCAAGCGTAATCTATGAATTTGACGGAACTATCTCTCCTTCCTAAAATATGGAATGGAAGCCTATTCTTATTCTACTAAACTTTTCTTATTTCCCTTGGAGGGATAATATTAACAGAATTAAAGAGCTCATCATGAGAGATTGGATGATCAAGATTGATTACAAGTCTAAGAAGACTAACGAATGCACTAATTGGCTGGCGCATTTTGTGCATTGGATCAATAGAGACGTTATTTTGTTTTTGCATGTGCCAGTTGGCTATAGGTGTTTTTTGGATTTTTGTGGGGTTGGGGGGTAGCTTCTCTTCAAACCATATTGATATTACTACTTAGGGGTTTTTTCTTTCCCCTGCTCTCTCTTTTAAAAGAAAAAAAAAACTTTTCTTATTCATGTGAATCTTCAGAACCCAAAAAAAAAAAGAGTTCAATCGTTTCTCACCGTCGCTCTTGATTCTTGAAGAATACAAGAATTCCTTACCAATAATAATAAAGTAACTTCTTTATCCTGTAATATGGATGAGGAAAACAAATTATTTATGGATATGTGAAAATCAACTCTGATTTTTTTTTTTTAAATTATTACTCACTTACGCAAAATACACGATGTATCATTGAGAAATCAAATCACATCTATTAATCAATATTATCTTGGATGTTTATTTGCGGGAGAAACTCTTATCATTATCCATCACACATGGAAACTAAAGTAATACATGACTAGAAGTCTTCAAATCTAGTGCTCTTAGAACTCACAGGTAAGCTCTGGCCAAAAGAAAAAAAAAAAATCATATCAGAGGCAAGCATGTAATGTAATATGGTTGACTATAATAAAGTTGATATGGTGCTCCACCTTTCCCTCATTATTCCTTTGGAGTGGTGGACCAAAGCTATATATATATATAAACCATTAATAAAAAAGCATAAAGCAAATAAGACAATTGCCAAGAAGATGCATGCACCAACATGATTTGTGTAGTTTAGTGGTTTCCTGTGTCATTTCAGTTAATGTGATGGGAACAGAACCTTGGGATACGTAACATTTGTCCCAATCCTTCATTTACAACCATCCATAAAGCAGAAGATCATGTCCACATCACAAAGCATTTTGGTCCTGCGAGTTGAAATTAAAGTGGGAAATGCAGAAAAATATAGTGGATGATCCTTTTTGTACGCGCATTTGAAAGCACAACTACCATCTTTTTGTTCTTTTCTGCCATTTATGCAGAATGGTAGGAAATATAAAAAAATAAGAGTGACTTTTTTGTAAATATGAAATGTCATGTATCTTTACATAAAAATTAATAGTTATTATTAATTAATGATTATAAGGACATTATAGATATTTCACATTGTCATGCAACTGAAAACGAATCCTTTTTCTCTGGCCCAAAAAAAAACAAAAAAGAAAAGGAATCCTTTTTCTTAGTACAAACCAAACGGGCCTCAGTGTAGTATGATACAAGTAAGAAGAATAAATACATCTTGGTACTACTACTATATATGGTATAGTTGGTGTTATTGTTAAAATAAAAGATCAAAACAAATGTGCTATAATTATTAATTAATTGATTTATGATTAACATTCTCTCTATCTACATTACATTATGGTACATGCATTTGGATTCTCGTCGCTGAACATCATTAAGACTTCATTGTTCAAGAAGCAACCATCAAGTTGATGCATAGACGGGTTCATCATAACCAGACCCGAATTCGAATCCGCTTCATCTTTTGCTTCCTCGTTCTCGTTCCCCACAATCTCCACTTTCTTCCCTGTTTTCTTCTTCAGTTTCTTCAGCACTTTCTTCGGATCGATCCGACCCATCACCACCACCCGGTGTTTCTTCAGGTCTGTTGTGAATTTTTCCACTCCTGATTAACAAAACCAGATAATTAACATTTAATACTGCGATAATCCCACCAATAATTTGAACTTAAACACAGTGATAGAATAATTATGAAGAGAAAATTAAGTGCCTTTACACTTGGAGATGGCTTTAGCAACAGTTCTCTCACATGCATCGCAGTGCATCGAGACTTTGAATTCTACAACTCTTACCTAACATCAAATCAAAATGGGTTCAAAAGAAAAAGAATAAAATAAAATCAACGTTCGTGGGGTCATTTAAAATTAAAAATTTAGTTTAAGGGAAGTCTTACTTTGGTCTGGTCATTTTTTTGGGACTTGCCGATTGAAACTGCTTTCAGTTGTCGCATTGGAGAAGACAAAAGCAATGTGTTATTTAAAAAAGTGAGGGAAGGGCTTTTCGTTAATTTCAAATAGATTAGTTAGTTGTGGCAGTTATTTCGTAAATATTACTTCCCAAACGTTATGGTTGTTAGGTGATTTGTTTTCCTAGTGGCCTTATTTTATTTTGAGTTACCACTTTTACAAATCAATTCCAAAGTACTCCATATAATGATGCGTATGGTTTTTTCGTAAAAATTTTCAACATTTTTTATATTTATTAACCATATTAGCTACTTGAAGATTTAAAAAAAATTGTTATTTGCATTTTTTTCATAGCTTTAAAAAATTTGAAACTTCAATATTTGCATTTTTTAAACTAAAAAAACAAAATAAAATGTATATTGACAACTATGACCTATGGTTTACGCCTAAGAATACACACACACACATATATATATCTCGCTAGCGCTTGGCATAAAATATATCATTGTATCTTCAATTATGAAAAAATTGGATGAATTGATAAAACTACCAAAAAAAAAAAACTCTTTGAGGATAAGATAATTGAGGAATGTCTTGAGAACAATATAGTAATTAATTTCATTTGTAAAGCTGCTTGCTCCAAGGTCAGGGTATATTTTTTGGCTGCCACAGTTATGCTTCTTGTTTCAGAGTACATTCTTCGGCTTTTCATGTTGATATATACACCCCAATGACTTAACATAGGTGGATTTCAATGTTTGGATGCATGACTTTGAAGTTTGTATCATGTATTGACTTTATTCATTCTTTGTTTGTTATTTTCTATAAATATTTATTTAATGTATATTTGTAAAATTTATAGGACGTTACATTATTTATAAGTTATAAACAGTACAAATCATTTGTAAAATATGTACTCAACAATCTAGTTTTCAAGAAAATGTGGAGTTTGAGACACAGCCTCCAAAAATGGAGGTGGAGTTTGGTGCTTCCATGGCTATAGACTGATTTTTCATGCAAGTTGAAAACCCAATAGTCCTATTATTACTAGGGATATGTGACAATGCAAATGAGTTTTCAAACAATTTGTTTCATTTCTGATTTATTTATTTGGGTATAATTGGAGAGATCAACAGATCCCAAAGGAAGAAACAATGAACAACCTAATAACAGAAACAAGACCTAAAAGAGAACAAAAACAATAATTACAGTCAAACAAAAGATGCCACTCTGCGTGGAACTCCTTCTCCTGCAATGTCCTGTATCATGAGTGTCTCCAAATCGGATGAAGGTGTAGCTAAATATATACGCCCTTCCTTTCCCTGCAAACTGATAGATGCCAATTTGTGCGCACAACAACTTGCTTCCCAGTAAATGTGCTGCAATCTTATTGCCCAATTCCTGTTAACCCATTCTCATGCCTGGTTCAATAACCTTGCAAGAGAATGGGTTGACAAGAAATGGCATGAGGCCCAACAAGTAGTGAGAAATATAATATGGAGCAAGGTTCAGACTTTTTTAAACGGGTATGAATATGATTCATTACTAGACACCTTTTCATTTTCAATATCTTTTTGTTGCTCCCAAAAGAGCAAATTGTGAGAAAATTTTCAAAATAAAAAGGTATCTCTTAAAGGATTCATGAACTAATGATAGACTCTTGAGATGATTCATGGAAAATTACAAGATTCATGAAATATGAAAGGATGTGACTTCTACCTAGATTCATGAATCATTACAATGTATATACATTAATCATATGAAAGGAAGTGACTTTTACCAGATTCATGAATCATTACAATATATATATACATTAATCATATGAAAGGATGTGACTTTTGTCTAAATTCATGAATCATTACAATGTACATATATGGTTAATGTATGTGTCCTTTTATTGAAAGAGTTATGTTGCTTCAAGAGGTGCCTTCTCATTCCCTATAAATAGTCCACAATCTTTCATCATTTGAGGATATTGAAATTTTTTTTTTTTATCCACACTTGTTTCAACATACACAAACTCACTTGCTTTTATCTTTAGTGCACAAAGGATAAAAAGCAAATTACCACTTTGTAAAAGTCATTGTTGTCTAGGCTTGAGTTTTGGAAGTACAGCACCTACTCAAGGGTCTTCATTGTATCCTGCAGGAAATTCGTCACTAACCCAAGTTGTACCCAAGATTTGGAAATTGGTGGGGGCGAATTAAGCCTAAAGGAAAGTGTTGCCCACGCCTTGAAGACTTGTGCATAACTTTTTCTCCAATCTCTTTTTCTTCTACACTTCAAAGTTCCATCCAGTGTAACAATCTTTAGGCTTAATTACCGTTGAATTCAAATGGCTTCTTTGAAGGATTTGACTACAAATTTTGTGAAATTGGAGAGGTTCGAAGGAGGCAATTTTCTGAGATGGCAGAAGAAGATGAAGTTTCTACTCACTACTTTAAAGGTGGCCAATGTTCTCACTACTCCCAAGCCCGAAGAAAGAGAAGGAGAAACTATGACTGATGTTAGAGAAAGGCAAAAATGGGAGAATGATGATTACATCTGCATTGGGCACATTCTTAATGGACTTGGTGATTCTCTTTTCGATGTTTATCAAGAGTACTCAACCTCTGCAAAGGAACTATGGGAGAAACTAGAGGCAAGGTACATGCAAGAGGATGCAACAAGTAAGAAATTTCTTGTTACTCGTTTCAATAATTATAAAATGATTGATGGAAAATCTGTTATGGAACAATTGCATGAAATTGAACATATTTTGAATAATTTCAAACAATATAACATGCATATGGATGAAAGCATCATTGTCTCCTCAATCATAGACAAACTTCCTTCTTCATGGAAAGACTTTAAAAAGAGTCTTAAGCATAAAAAAGAAGATATTTCTCTTGAGCAACTGGGGAATCATCTTCGTATAGAAAAGGAGTATCGTAAACAAGATGATACTAAAGACATCAATGCTCATGAGAAAGTACATGTGGTAGAGGAAGGACAGTCAACCAAGACTTCTAAGAAAAGAGGGAAGGAAAAGGATGAATTCCATGGACAAAATAGCCATAAGAACAAGAAAAAGAAGGGTAAATGTTTCTTTTGTGGAAAGATTGGTCATTACAAGAAAGAATGTCGTTTCTTCAAAAAGAAGAAAGAAAGCAATTCTTCATCAAAAGACAATCTTGTGGCTGTTATTTCTGAAATCAACATGGTTGAAAATAATGAATCATGGTGGGTGGATTCTGGAGCAACTTGTCATGTGTGCAAGAACAAAGATCTCTTCAAGACATTCAAGGAAGAGGATGAAAATGTGCTCTACATGGGAAATGCATCAAGTGTTCAAGTTAAAGGCAAAGGAACTGTGGAAATTGAGTTCACTTCTGGGAAAACTCTTACTTTAACAGATGTATACTATGTACCAGATGTTAGAAAGAATTTAATTTCTGTACCCTTACTTAATAAGTTTGGGTTTAAGTCTGTTTTTGAGGGAGATAAGTTTATTCTATCTAAGGGAGGAATCTTTGTGGGCAAGGGTTATTTATGTGGGAACATGTTCATATGTAATGTTGCTAAAGTTAATAGTAATGTTTTCAATTGTGCTTATATCGTTGACTCTTGTGATTTGTGGCATTATCGTTTAGGTCATGTTAATTTTGATAAATTAAATAACATGATGAATCTTGACTTAATTCCAAAATCTACTAGAAATCATGACTCTTGCACCACTTGTATGTTGACAAAAATCACTAGAAAACCTTTTCCTATAATAGAAAGAAGTTCCAAAGTGTTAGATTTGATTCATTCTGATGTTTGTGATTTACATGGTTGGCCCACTATGAGTGGTAAAAAGTTTTTTGTGACTTTTATTGATGATTGTACTAGATATTGTTATGTATATTTAATGCATTCAAAGGATGAAGTCTTAGAAAAATTTAAGATTTTTAAAACTGAAGTAGAATTGCAATGTGAAACTTTTATTAAATGTTTAAGAACTGATAGAGGAGGAGAATACTATAATCCAAAATATTTTGAGTCTATTGGTATAGTACATCAAGTAACTGCTCCGTATTCCCCACAACAAAATGGAATAGCCGAAAGGAAGAATAGGGTTCTAGTAGAAATGGTAAATGCCATGTTATCTTACTCTGGTCTGGCCAGTGGGTATTGGGGTGAAGCAATGTTAACTGCTTGCTATATATTAAATAGGATTCCTAATAAAAGAAATAAGATAACCCCATATGAACTTTGGAAGAAAAGGAAACCCAATCTTAATTACTTTAAGGTTTGGGGTTGCAGGGCAATAGTTAAAGTTCCAGAACCTAAAAGGAAGAAATTGGGTGAAAGAGGAGTTGAATGTATCTTCTTGGGATATGCTGAAAATAGTAAGGCATATCGATTCTTGGTGATTGAACCAAGTGATTCATATCCCATAAATAAAGTCATTGAATCAAGGGATGTAATTTTTCAAGAAGATAGGTTTAACTCAGTTACAAGACCCAAGGAAATTTCTCAAACTAATGAGAAATTTATTCCAGAGGATGAAATTTCTAATGATAATTCATTGGAACAAAATGAATATAGAAGGAGTAAAAGGGTTAGGAAGGCAAAAACCTATGGTCCAGACTTCTTCATGTTCCTTGTTGAGGGAATAAGAGAAGGGATTGAAAGTCATATTCATATTTGTTTTAATATGGAAGGAGACCCTGAAACATTTGAAGAGGCTATGAAGTCTCAAGATGCAATATTTTGGAAAGAAGCTATACAAGATGAAATGGACTCAATTATGGGAAATAAAACTTGGAAATTAGTAGACCTCCCACCTGGTTCTAAACCCATTGGTTGTAAGTGGATTTTCAAAAAGAAATTAAAAGTAGATGGATCCATAGATAAATTTAAAGCAAGGTTAGTTGCTAAAGGATTTACACAAAAAGAAGGGATAGACTATTTTGACACATATGCACCAGTTGCAAGAATTTCTACTATTAGAGTGCTTATTGCACTTGCTTCAATATACAATCTTGTAATCCATCAAATAGATGTTAAAACAGCTTTCCTTAATGGAGAATTGGAAGAAGAGGTGTATATGACACAACCTGAAGGGTTTGTGGTTCTTGGTCAAGAACACAAAGTGTGTAAATTAATAAAATCTCTTTATGGACTTAAGCAAGCTCCTAAGCAATGGCATAAAAAATTTGATGAAGTAGTTTTAACTAATGGGTTTAAAATCAATGCATCTGACAAATGTGTTTATAGTAGATTTAATAATGGAAAAGGTGTCATTATTTGTTTGTATGTAGATGATATGTTAATCTTCGGTACTAGTTTAGATGAGGTAGAAAATACAAAGAAATTCTTACATGATAACTTTGATATGAAAGATATGGGAGAGGCAGATGTCATTCTAGGAATTAGAATCATACGGAATAACAATTGTATTTCTTTGTCTCAATCACATTACACTGAGAAAATATTGAAGAAATTTAATTATTTTAATTGTTGTCCTGTATC
Source organism: Adenanthera pavonina (assembly GCA_026686845.1). NCBI lineage: Eukaryota > Viridiplantae > Streptophyta > Magnoliopsida > Fabales > Fabaceae > Adenanthera > Adenanthera pavonina. The sequence continues at coordinate 7,281,984 of JAIVEN010000026.1, read as the reverse complement.
TACACCATTTGATTCTAATTTGAAGTTAAAACCAAATCAAAATTGTCCAGTGAGACAACTTGATTATGCAAAAGCAATTGGATGCCTGATGTATGCTATGACATGTACAAGACCAGATATAGCTTATGCTGTGAGAAGGTTAAGTAGATACACAAGCAATCCAAGTAAAGAACATTGGCATGCTCTTCATAGAGTACTGAAGTACTTGAAAGGAACAATTCACTATAGTTTAACCTATAGTGGTGATCCTTCAATTTTAGAAGGATACACAGATGCTAGTTGGGTCAGTTACTCAGAGGACCATGCTTCCACAAGTGGATGGGTCTATACTCTTGGTGGGGGTGCTGTTTCTTGGGGATCAAAGAAACAGACATGTATTGCAGATTCCACCATGGCATCTGAATTCATAGCATTAGCTACAAGTAGTAAGGAAGCAGATTGGCTTAGAAACTTATTACTTGAAATTCCTATATGGCCCAAGCCAATGGCACCAATATCTATCCATTGTGATAGTCAATCTACTCTTTCAAAGGCTTATAACCAAGTTTATAATGGAAAGTCGCGACACATTGGAATAAGACATAGCTATGTGAAAGATTTGATTGTGAATGGAGTAATCTCTATTAGTTATATAAGGTCTGAGTTAAATCTTGCAGATCCTTTGACGAAAGGGCTGACAAGGCATATGGTATTGAAAACATCAATGGGGATGGGATTGAAGCCCATTAAATCATAATCACCAATGGTGGAAACCCTACTCACACTTGATTAATGTCAAGTCTTGAGTTCAAAGGTGAGAGTACACTATTAGAGTGATTGCAAGTACGTAAAATGTTATCTATTCATCCCAGGGTTGAAAAGTACTTGGTTACCATGGATTTAAAGGAAGGCTGAGCTTTAGCTCTTAATAGATCTGTAAGCATATATTTGCTGGAGTACTTATCATGGTGTTACTCTTGACAGAGTCTACCTATATCTGAGTGAAGTGGGGCCGCTTCAGGGAGTCCAAGGGCTTGACTCTCAAACTCTCATGAAAAGGATATAAGACACAAGGCCATATTAAAAGTGTCTACTAAAAATGGCATACAATGGTCCGAGATCTTATGCGTAAGTTATGCACGCCTGTTCAAATGGATTAATTGGTTCAAAGCTTGTCTACCATATTAATTCGGATGGGTGAAACCATGTCTTACTAAGTAAAGGTTCAAGCCTTTAAGACACCTTTACCGAAAACATGAGATTTCCGAAGTGATAAGAGTTTGTTATTTAAAAATATATTTATTATTATTATTTATTTTGAAAATGGTGGGGGATTGTGAGAAAATTTTCAAAATAAAAAGGTATCTCTTAAAGGATTCATGAACTAATGATGACTCTTGAGATGATTCATGGAAAATTACAAGATTCATGAAATATGAAAGGATGTGACTTCTACCTAGATTCATGAATCATTACAATGTATATACATTAATCATATGAAAGGAAGTGACTTTTACCAGATTCATGAATCATTACAATATATATATACATTAATCATATGAAAGGATGTGACTTTTGTCTAAATTCATGAATCATTACAATGTACATACATGGTTAATGTATGTGTCCTTTTATTGAAAGAGTTATGTTGCTTCAAGAGGTGCCTTCTCATTCCCTATAAATAGTCCACAATCTTTCATCATTTGAGGATATTGAAATTTTTTTTTTTTATCCACACTTGTTTCAACATACACAAACTCACTTGCTTTTATCTTTAGTGCACAAAGGATAAAAAGCAAATTACCACTTTGTAAAAGCCATTGTTGTCTAGGCTTGAGTTTTGGAAGTACAGCACCTACTCAAGGGTCTTCATTGTATCCTGCAGGAAATTCGTCACTAACCCAAGTTGTACCCAAGATTTGGAAATTGGTGGGGGCGAATTAAGCCTAAAGGAAAGTATTGCCCACGCCTTGAAGACTTGTGCATAACTTTTTCTCCAATCTCTTTTTCTTCTACACTTCAAAGTTCCATCCAGTGTAACACAAATTACAGGTCAACTCTGCTGTGTTATACAGCATAACCATTAAACTCTGTGGCTCTCAAGTCTCAACAAAAACAGCCGTCAAGGTCTAATCACAAACAGACCATGATGAACATGGGCGAGACAGGAGCAATTACAGGTCATGACAGAGAGATTGGGAGGAATTGCAGAGTTCTTAATTCATAATACCAGTCTTAATTTTTGGATCCTGGTGACAAATAAATCATCTTCTGCATAATGAATGCATTATTAGGTTTACATGTTATGCAATTGATTAAAAATATGTATCTAAAATCATTGCTAAGTTTCTTTGTTTTGTCACATCATAAATTGTTGAATGAATTGTGCTGTCTGCAAATATAGAGAAGTACGGTGTTTCACCACTTGGATACTATCCAAAATAGATAATTTTTTTTACTTGGTGTTGGTAAAAAAAGAAAGTTATACATAGCTGGCATTCATATATTGTTGGAATGCTAGCTCTATCTTATTATTTTCTAATTAAAGGGAAAAAAATAAACTCAGCGAGTTAATCTCTAGTTCTCTTTATAGTAATAATAATGAAGGAAATTTTACAGGCTATTTCTTAAATATTTAAAATTCATTAAGCTTCATTAATTCAAAAAATTAGAGTAGTTCAAATGAATGACGTAGTCAGAGAATCAGCAGGTAATAAGATCACTGTGGAATTCCTCTGCATGAACAGTTCCAAGAGTGCTATATTATGGTAAATATCAGTAATTATGTGTCTTTGAATGATCTTCAAATCTAGAAACTAAGGCAATAATAATAGAGCATTAATGATGGTTATCTAAATCCCAATCTGACACGCTACTAGACCGTCCTGTGGGTTGGTCATATATATGGGAAATATCAAATCAAAAGATACGAAAGAAACCTCTGCAAAAAGCAAGTGCAAGAGACACTAAGAACTACTATTAGGTCCATCGCTTCCTAATCTGCTTCTGATTTGATTCCAAGCGTCGGCAGATCCTAGGATGCATTTTGCATAAAACACCATTTAAAAGCAGAGCTATATAATCATCAATTAAACTTTGCCATATATATATATACACACCTAATTTATATGATAAGCACATTCTAGTCCACAATCAAAATACTTCTCACTTTCTTGGCCGACCAGCAACCGACCAGTATATTAAGCACTTGAAAAAGGAGAGCAATGTTCAAGAACTGAAATGGAGTGGAGTGATGACCTGAAACCCACCATCAAGTTGGGAATGGCAAGCAATACCCATCCACCTAACCAGAGATGACTGTCATGATTTGGAACAGATCTACCAACATCATGGATTTGACCCAGAAAGAAAGGGTGAAAAGCTAAGAAACATATGATAAATACCAAGTAAGCTTCAACTTGGGTTCGGCCTTGAAATAGATTCGCAAACGACAACCACTGACACCTTTTATCGCTTTTTCTCTGGGGAGAAGAAATGAATGGTGGGGATGTATCATCATGGTTACTCATGGAGGATAGTGCAGATTCTGAAGCAGACTCTGGCTTCTCTAGTTTCTATCCCAGCCTAGCTGCTATTGCTGGTCATAATGAGGATGACGCTGAATCTTGTAACTATGACACAGATGGTACATATGGCCAATCTGAGGTTGGAGGTGTTCAAGAAGATGATCAGGATGTTGGTGAATCTAGTTGTCATAAAGAAAATATCCATGATGAGTTAGATTCTGGTAGCTCTATGATATGGCTGTCAGACGCAACCTTAGAGTGCTTTTCTCCTATGCCTGTGGAAGATGAAAAAGCAGAAACGAAGATGGATGGAGTTAATTTCAAGGAACTGGAAGATAGACTATTTTGGGAGACATGTATGGCAGTTGGGTACCCATGAAACTTGAATTTTGGTATTGGATTGTGGCTAATCCATCCTGTACTAATTTCTTTTCCTGGCCTTTGCTCTTTGGGAGCAAGGAATGTAGTTAAACTTGTGTGTGTGAGCTTGCAAATGTGTATAAAGTCCTTCATCTGTCACATTTTCAAGCACTCAATCTAAACATCGTTTGTTTTCACAAAAAGTCAAGTTTGTTGTACGACAGCCAAAAGTGTCAGCTAATTTCGAAAAGCTACAGTCTTGGCATTCCAATCAACCATTGTAAATAAGTAGACACTTGTAGTACCAAAAAAATATATTTAACTTAACACTTGAGGAATTCCCCCATTGATTTGAAAAACTACAATTTTAAGGCTATGACCCATCCAAGGGCTGCCCAGCTTGGCAACCTAGGTTGACTAGCCACAACAATACCATAATTATAATACTTGATAGTTCTAATGCTATTAGTTTACTTAACGCATGCTTTTCTTCTTTTGTGTCCCTTTTTCCTTCCTCTCCAGCATATTGTTGTGGCTACATCTTAATCAAAATCTGTATAAAGAAAAAAAAAATTAATGCTTGAGTCAGGATTTTTTCGTTCTTTCAGCATCACGATGTTTCCAAGGATTGAGAGCTTCTCTGACTGCCTGAGCTTCTGACGAATTCTCCCAGGCTCGTTTCTCTGATTCCAAAACAGTTACTTTGTCATCTGCATGATACAAGGAAAATCTAACAAGTTCAATATTCTTGAACAAGGCCACGTTATTTGTTCATAAAGAAAATCTTTCATGAATCGTATCTCAATAAGCCAGTTCTCAATATCTTATTAGTGTAAACGATGCCGCTAACTGGTTATGAAGTGTAACTTGACAACTAGAATTGTCGGGTATATTGTATATTCTGTGATGAGAATGAAAGTACACCAGAATAAATGCTATAATCAATTGGTTAGACAATTTTTTACCCAAACAAATCATGTATAAAATATCCAAAATCTCATGGTAATGCATAATCTCGTTCTGTATTCATTGCTTCAATTTAGTTCATATACTGCATAGACAAATTTGAGTGAAATAAACAAGATCAATGAATCATTCTCCCTCGTCTTCGAAAATGATCTGTAACCAGAAATGATGGTAATGCAGCTTGGTAATTTGTTTGGAAGTTATTAAATTATACATCCGTAATATGGTCCAATAAAATAAACCTTTCAAGACTTGTGTCATGGTCATATTCAAGAAAAGAAAGAATTACAAAAGGATAACTCAGGAGGAAAGGGAAGAGCATAACCACAGGGAGAAGGGGAAGAAATACATCAGGGGCATATTTTCACCAAAATCATCAACATCCTCCCTAGACCTAAAGTTCCTCTTTATACCTAATGACCTAATCACTACTCATAATCATAAGCCCATTTGATGAATCATCTGGCCCATTCTTTATAGGCAAGGCCATACTATAATAGAGCCCAGCCCATTCATTACATTGTCCTCCCCTTGAAATTGACCTTGTCCTCAAGGTCAAAAGTAGGAAAAATAGCATGAAAAATATCCAAAGATTGACTATAGGTGGATCTAGCCCATTCCAACAAAACAAAATGTGATAGGCCCAATAAAAGTGAATTAGGTTGCATGAGTGAACAACACTGTGTCCAAGTTCAAAATGCACCGTAGCAATAAATGGGAAAACTAATAGAATCCCATTTTGGAGTTGCTTCAAGTATGGTAGTGCCATTTATATGTGAAGAGTCCATAAGTTTATATTGACACAAAGCAACATCTTCAAAGGTTGGAGGAAGTAGGTTCTCAAGTAGAGCTTGTTTCAAGTTTTCTTGTATGAGGAAAGATGTAGAGGGGGCCACATGAAAGCCAAACCAAAGTGTTGTGGATAATGGGCATTGTAAAAGAAATTGATGCTTGCCAACACTAGCAGAGTCACAAAAATGGCATGGCAAAGCAACCTGCATGTGATGCTCTTTCACATTTTCACGTAGAGATAAAGCATTCCTAATCAATTTCCACAAAAACTATTGAAAGCTATAAATGACTTTAAGATGGCAGAATCTATTCCATAAAATAATGAATTTATCAACAGCCCACTGTGTAACTTGAGACACTTCAGTATTGCCATCAGGTTCTTCCGCTTGTGTATACAAAAGGTATTGATGCTTGGCACACGTAAATTTTTTTAGTTTTACCACCTTGAAACTTGATCAGATAAAGAATCATAATCCTGTGAGCAATAACTTCAGTGGTCTCATCTTCATTGCCATGATTAGTCACTACTACAAGGTATTGTACCAAGTTCAATGGTGTCATGAACCAGTCAGTCATGAAAGTCAAATCACGATATGCTGTTTCCTTGTCAGAAAATGATGCAAATAATGGAATAAACCAGAGGAGAGGTGCAACTACTCCCACTTGACCCATTGGAAAAATCTGGTGCGTCTCTCCTGTCGACAAGTTCCTAGAAGCACATATTTGTGTGGTATCACATTTAGTATATGTATGAAAAAACTTAGCCCAAAAAATCTCATTCATGTTAGTCATTTGATTGAAGACTCTATACCCGCAGAAAAGACACAATGCACTTATAAGGTGGTCAACATACAAAGCACACCCAAAGCCACCTAGGTCAAAGACCAGCCGACTAAGCAAACTAACATGTAGCAAATAGTAGTGTCACATTAAGTGCGGCTCATTGAAAGTGATCCCTTGCTTTACACTATCAACAAGTTCTCGAAAACACATTGTCGCATAGTCCACAAAATACTTGACAATTGTGGAGCTTAGAGAATCATCACATTGGACTGCAAAAACTGGAATAATGTGCCAGTCAAGTGAAGTGATAAAGGGCTGTAGTTCTTCAAAGGGATTAACTAAATATATGTCAGAAAATTCCATAACCATGCATTCTAATGGTTTTACTAATGCATGCTTTGTGACAGTACAGACATCACACCCGCATAAAGCCCAATGTGTATAGTAGTCCCATTGAGCAAGAGTTTCAAGCTGATGCACACAAAAGAAATTTTCATAAAATGCTTCAAAAAACATCTGGAAATCATCATATGTCCTTAACCAAAGAAATTCATTCCCATCGCAATTATTACTTATAATAGTAGAAAGAAGTGAAATGTTTGTTTGGTTGCAGCAGATAAAATAGATAATAGAGACCAATCATCCATAGAGTCTCCAGGATCAATGACCACAATAGAAAATGATGCAAAACCAATGCTATGTAATGCAATACCCAGAACAAAAATCGCTTTAACAGGGGGGTCAATATTAATCCATTTACAAGGAAGATAAATGACACCACTTGGATCATGTATGAAACCAAAAGTCAATCTAGGTAACATATCAAAATCCAATTCCATTGTCCAATAAACAGATCCAAAGCATAAACAATGTGTAAGGTTTCTGCAAATAATTTGACCCAACCAGTTGAAAGAATTGAAGACCATAGAATCAATCTCAACCAAGACAGAATCCTCAATGTAGCAAGAGGAAGCCGAAAATGGAATGACTACTGAGACTTGTATTGCAAAACAAGAGAAATGATTAGGAGGTGGCAGCTCACCTGTAGAGGTCGCAAAAATGGACATACCAGGTTTAAGAGACATTGTCGAAAGTGAGGGCGAAGAAATCAGTGATGCGAACTTGATTACTATCAACAAGCTACTGATGGGAATGTCATACAAAATGGCCTTCGTGACTGTCGAATTGGCAATACGGGAAGCCAGCATGAGAATGGACTCTTGTTGATAGAGTATGAAGAACAAGTCTCTAGGGTAGAGTAGGGTCAATTGAAGGGGCTTGAATTGGGCTGTAAGCGAGTGGGCCCAGTTACGAAATTGGTCCACCGATTGGAAAAGACAAAACCCTTGCATTAGAGGCCATTCCTCAAGCTCGCTGGTGAAGCTTTGGAATCCAACAATCTCTGGCGCTTGTAACATTGGCAAGGACAAATCCACAGGTGGCGGAATAGGCAATGGTGGAGTAAAGGAAGACTCCTTGACAGTCATAGTCATGGACGATGTACTAGGTGATAATGGCGAATCGCACTTACCAATTTCACATTGTAAATCAAGTCGTGCCTCAACCAATTCAATTGCATAGGGCGACTGTGGAAATCGCCTTTGAAAATTCTCTGTCGAAGAATCCATAGATCAAAGAGCTCAGAGAAGAGCAGACTTGAATCAACTCCAGCTTCCGTCCATTGTATTGTGCGTCACAGGTGTGAGAGGCAGAGCTCCATTCTCAATGAGAGCACCAAATGTCATGGTCATATTCAAGAAAAGAAAGAATTACAAAAGGATAACTTAGGAGGAAAAGGAAGAGGATAACCACAGGGAGAAGGGGAAGAAGTACATCAGAGGGGCAGATTCTCACCAAAATCATCGACACCCTCCCTAGACCTAAAGTTCCTCTTTATACCTAATGACCTAATCACTACTCATAATCATAAACCCATTTGATGAATCATCTGACCCGTTCTTTATAGGCAAGACCATATTATAATAGAGTCCAGCCCATTCACTACAACTTGATAAAACAACCTTTCAAAATACCAATATTTAGTAAACAAATTTCTCAGTATTTTATAGTTTTCCACCCCATGACAAATAATATCTCCCAAAAACTTGTAATAATCAACAATGACCATCCGTGGCCACAACAAATATACTATGTTCATTTCATCTTTCCATTTGGAATTTAATCTCCACCAATATGTTTACCGCAAGTTTAAGCATACATTAATAGAAAAAGAGTCAAAATACACAAAATTCTTGTGGTTCCTTCATGAAAGATCTACAATCTTTCGACAGTATTGAAGCATATTAAGGAAAGAAAATCAGGTCCATAAAACAAGCAAATTACTCTAATTGCAACAATATTTACAATATAAATTCTGATGATTTATTTCTTGAACCAAGAGGACGCTGAACCATAGTTTCAGCGTGTATGATTACTTTTGGTCAAGAAAGAGAGAATTCCAGGCACATAGAGGCAATAGGTCTCAACACTATTCATTTGAGGTGTAACAAATCACCTTTCTTAGTGAAAAATAATGATAATGACAATTTCCAAAAGTTAAAATCCAGAACATTCTAGAGTTGCATATTTGGCAGTGATGAAAGGGCTTAACCTAGAAACCAAAATCAATGACAAACTGCGAGAAAACTCAAAGTCATATCAATGTGATTGTGAGATAGTATTAAATAGAAGACTTTAATATTGGTTAGAAAAACATAATCCTGGAAAAGCAAGATCACCACAGGGCAAGGGAAGAACTATTTAAAAATAATAATAAGAAGAAGAAGAAAGGAGGTTTCTCACACAGAAGCCAGTTTTGATCATGAACAACTCCATAGAAGCTCCAATCAAAGCTGACACAACCCCAATCTTCAAATACCAATCCAGAAACTTCATTTCAACTGCATTAAGGGCAATGATCATTAGTACTTAAAATTGAATAAAGAAAGTTCTCTTTCTACTAAAGAAAGGCAATGTCATGAAGACCACTGCAAGTTGTACAACAAAAAGAGATTCTATCATCTAGGCAGGTATTAATACTTGAGTTTTATTTAAGTCTGATAGGGAATTAGAAGAGTTAGCAAAGAACCTATTTTTCAATTATTCCCAAGATGAGGAAAAAAATTTACTGCTTTCAATAAAAAGTGAAGATAGTAATAAACGGAAATTATATATGAGGCTGAAAAGGATTAACACAGATATGATAAACTCGCGCAGCTCAATTGCAGATGATATCTCAATTGTCAGACAGACTACTACATCCAGCGTAAAATAATTACAATGCAAAACACGGAAAATCCAAGTGCAAGTACACATTTTGTTGCACCTCAACTAGTTAACTAAATTCATGTATCCACTGTTAACTATACTATGTGAATAATTGGAGCAACTCTGAAATATCTACTCCGAAAGCCTTTAATCAATGTGAACTCAAACAGAGTCAAACAACTAAATGTTAAACACGAGCGAAAGAGTATGCATCAACACTCTGATTAACGCATGTCATGAAATAATTAAACTATCGCATTGAAAAGGGGCAGAAGGGAATTAAGACTTGAGACGATTCTGTTGATCCACACAATTCGCATGGCATGAGTTCTGAATACATTACTCTTATTAAATAATCATGCGAGAAAAAACGCCAAAAAAAAAGTATATTTCCTAAACACGGAGATATATATTTCAGGAATTGAAGCACAGAAGCGAAGATGAAATACCTAGACTGGGAATCGCAGGACGGAAGGACGATGAAGGAAGGTCGGCCAAAGTAGAATGCGATGTTCTCAGCAAAGCTGCAACAATTTTTTGTGCATTCTACTTTGCTGAACAGAGAGCCGAGATGCAGTTGCAGAGATGAGAGAACGGAGTCAGAGAGACAAGCCGCAACCTGCAACTTGCTTGAGCTGAGATGCACTTACTTGACCATGGTCTGTGGAGAGAGATTGGGATTGGGAGGCGGACGAGCACGGAGAGGCGGAGGCCGGAGGAAGCGAGTGCTGAGATGCACTTGCTTGACCGTGGTCCGTGGAGGGAGACTGGGTTAGGAGGCGGACGAACACGGGAAGGCGGAGGCTAGAGGGAGCCAGCGCCGAGAATGGATCCAGGACTGGGAGGAGGGAGACTGGGACTCTAACTGGGCTATAGCTGCGAACCTGAATTAGGGAAAGGAAAGGGGATCTAGGGTTTTCATTTTCAGAATGTGTGTGTGTGAGTCATAGATTACGCTTCACAAATGAACTGGGTTGGGGTATGGGGATTGGGTCTGGGCCGAAGAAGCAAGAAGGAGTTCATGTTTATGAGAAAAAGAAAACATATACATATGAATTTCGATCGGTTTGGTTTATTTGATTCTTATAAGACAAAAACGAACCGAACTGAAAAAATAAAAAAACCTCAAAAAAATAACCAAACATAAACCAAACACAGAAATAATTGAATAAAACAAATCGAATTTCATTTGATTTGGTTCGGTGATCAATTTCGGTTCAGTTTTGCTCACCCCTAGTTGTACTTGCTAAAGGATTGGGCTTGAGTTTAGAGTGTTTGAGTTGGATTGGACCGAGAGGTTGAACTTGAGTCTGAAAATTGAACCTTAAGAGAGCATTTTTTTTCGAATATATATATATTTTGGTCAATTCAATTTATTTGGTTTTTGTAACTTGAAAATTGAACCAAATCGAAATTACCGAACCAAAAAAACTGAATTACGTTTAGTTCAGTTTGGTTGTCGGTTTTAGTTAAGTTTTCCTCACCCCTAGCAACAACGGATGGAAGGATGGTGGGCCCATTCAGGTTGGGCTCATGCATGATGGGCCTGTTTGAATACCCTGGATAGCCCAAATTTAATTTTGAAGAAAATTAACCCAAATATACTTTTACTGAAAAACATAAAATGAAATTCATATCACTTGATCTGTGGATTCACACATTCTACACAACATGTAATTTTATAACAGAATCATCATCATATGGAGCTGAATATTCATATAATTGTTTATCATGGAAAACATTTTTCAATAGAAATATGATATTGAACTTATTATTTAATTCATTTTAATATCATAAAATAATTAGTTATGTTTATCATTCTTTTATTAGTCCATACTCAATAATGATATGTAGATTAAATTATATAATCTGCATGTAACATATTCCGGTGTGGGCAGGTTTTATTTATTTATTTTTTGATACAGTGGGCAAGTTTTATTTTAAATGAAGCATGTTGGGCATATTATTTAAGGTTTGGTTGTGATCTCAAACAATATCAATTTAAAAAAAACCCATGTATGTCAATGACATTGATATGGTCACGTGAAAATTGTGACACAGGAAAAAAAAATGCGAAGAACTAATAAAAAGGAGATGCTTGTTGAAATTTGTTGCTTCAAACAAAAGTAAGAAAGATAACGTGTCGTTTGTCTAGTCGTGGCATAAATAAGAAGTAACGTGTGGAGGAGGGAGTTGACGTATTTGTTGACTTTCTTTTGAAGATTATAAATTTTAATTTAATTAGTAGGAAATTAAGAAATACACAGATGTTTGAGGAATGGGTGGAATAAGAAGGAAGATAAAAAATTAAACTAAGCTCACATATGATAAGATCTTTAAAAACTTACACCGACAGAAGTATCACACTTTAGTCGCAGTTAATTTTAATGTGAGCTTGGCAGCTTGCCATCAATGTGGTCCCTCATAGCATTTTCCTCTTTTTTTTGAGAAGCGGTTTTAAATTTTCTCTGACGTGAGGAGGCAATGAGATTGTTGACATATATTGCAAGTCATTGCTTTGGGTGAGTTATTATGTCATAATTGACAAATTTCTAACCTTTTTTATGTGCTTCCTAGAGTTTAAGTCTAGTGTTTTTGGGTGTGTCCACGACTTGTGTGGTTAGGTATTACTCCCTCCGGTCCTATATATAGGACCTTTTAACTTGATCCTAAATATAAGACCCTTTACAATATATGAGGTGGTATTTATTATACATTTCTAAAAAATGCCTCTATTTAATGTATCCAAAGGGAAAAAGAAAGAGATTAAATAAGGGTAGTTATGGAAAAATATTGAAATTTTTGGAGAAATCGAGGTAGTTAATTAGTTTTAGCTCCCCTCCTTAATTCGCGTGATTCGGTTAAAATAGTCTTATATTAAAGACCAGAGGGAGTATCATTTTATCTTTAGGGCTACATACATAGTTTTGATTTATGAGTTTGGTTGGCATTAAAATAGGATAGATTATTATATTTTACAAAAACTCATAGCGGGTAGACTTTGTAAAACTATTATGTAAATAAAGTTAAGTCTCATTTCTAATTCCAACCTAATGAAAGTCACTAAATCTTTATAAATTTAAAAGAGAAAAATCTAAATATGTTATGTTCAAGATGTCAAAAGTACGCTCTCTCTCTCTCTCTCTTTATTTACTGTTTAATCAAACACATACACTAGATCCACAGATTTTTCTCACATTCTAGAGTTTAAGTAGTGTTGTGTTTTGTGTTTCTAGAGTTTATAGGTGTGTCTGAAACTATGAGCAGTATGATTAGGTATAATGTTATACTCCCTCCGGTCCCTATTATAGGGTGTTTTTAACTACAACACGTGGATTAAGAAAAGTTAGTTATAGTGTAAAATTAATGAAAAGAAATTATGATATTCCTGTTTTGCCCTTGAGATAGAATAAAAATATATTAAATTAAGAATGATGGTAGGAAGAGAGAGAAATTAATTAAGGTGAATGACTTTATTACTTGGTTAATTGAAGTCTCGGGAAATGACGCCACTAATTACAATTCATAAAGTATTTGAGCAAAAAAAGATAATGAAAAAACATTTAATAAGGGTAAAATTGACACTACAATTAAATATATTACTCAACATCTTATATTTTGGACCAGGTAAATTTTCTAAACAACACCTTATAATAGGGACCGGAGGGAGTACAATTCTATTATAGACGTGGGGTAATAATGGAGTTTGCTGTGGTGTAATAAATAGTATTAATGTAAATTAACGGTAGTTAAGTGAAAAGAAATTCAATTCTCCTAGGTAGATAATTCAAACCTTATGAATAAAAAAAATATATTAATAGTTATCCTAACTATGTTGAACAATACTTAAATATAATTTGGTAGTAATGAATAGAAGATCTAGGTATATAAAAAAAATAGTATTAATGTGAAAAAAAATCCCACTATCAATCAAACGAATTAATTGGAAAATGTCCGGAATGTTTGTTGAAGATAGATAGAAACATCACAGCAATAACAAAGAAAATTGTTATTTGACTTCGAAGGCTCATCATCTTCTTCGTCGTTGGTACGCACTACATTAATTTAAAAGGGATCAGAATAAGGACATAATGCCATTGAAAGAAAAATGATGCTTGAATTGTAAGCGAAAATTCACACACAGACAATTTACACAGAATGTCACACAGTGTCAAATACTCTAAATTAAAAAAGAAAAAAGAGTTATGCGTCTGCAACACGCAATGAAGCATCTTTACCTGCAACATACATTTTTTGTGGGGAAAATGACACTTAAGGACCAAAACTTTTAATTAATTCCATTTTAAGACCAAAAAATTTAAAAATACCAAAAAAAGAATCATAATTTCAAATTAATTAAAAACGTAAATATGAAATGACCTAAATGCCCTCATTAAAACGTTTTACACTCAACATCTACTTTTTACTACTCTTTTTCATAAATTTGACACTGAACATTCACAATTTTATACTGAACACATTGTGAATATGAGTGTAAAATTGAGAAAGTTTAGTGTAAAATTTATGAAAAAGAGTAGTAAAAAATAGAAGTTGAGTATAAAATTCTGAGACTTATCCAGTGTAAAATCGGGGGTTTTCAGTGTCAAATCGTGAAATATGAGTAGCAAAATACAGAAAATGAGTGTAAAATTCTGAGAGTTGAATTCTTTATTATATTCAGTGTAAAATTTGGAATGTTCAGTGTCAAATTTATAAAAAAGAGTAGTAAAAAATAGATATTGAGTGTAAAACATTTTAACGAGGGCATTTAGGTCATTTCATATTTACGTTTTTAATTAATTTGAAATCATGGTCCTTTTTTAGTATTTTCAAATTTTGTGATCATAAAATAGGATTAATTTAAAGTCTTAGTCCTCAAATGTCATTTCCCTTTTTTTTTTAAATGTAGAATATCAGATATTGTGATCCACACTCACACACTTTTTTTTTTTTTCACTCGAAACACTCACATATCCAACAGCATCACGCTATAAGTGGGGTTGATCTAACAATCTTTTTTCTGTTTAGGAAATATTTGTTGACATTAAACCATTAGGTAAATAATAATTATTTTGTTATTCCAGCTGTGTGAATGTTTATATTGTAATTATTTTGACAAAAAAAATGTGTGATTGTGGATCATTAATGTATTAAAAATTGGACTGATCGACCGGTTCGACCACGAATCTACCATTTGTCCGGTTCGGTCGTAGATGAAGACTGGAGCTCTTCAGAACTGGTGCGAATCGGAGCAAAACCAATCAAGAACCGGCCAAAAATCAGTTTGAACCGGTTTGGCCTTTTTTTTTTAAATTTTAAGATAAAATAACATTATTTTTAGTATAAATTTTTTTCTTTCTATATTATAATATGGTATAAGTATTATTATGATACATAATTATAAATAATGATAACTTTACTTAACAAATAATATAAAAATAGAATATTAATTGACTATTTTAAATTTAAAATATAATTATAGATAAATATTAATTTATTTAGATTTTAATATTTAGTTGTAAAACTTATTAATAATATTTTTAATTTTCTATATATTATTAAATTTATTTTTTATTTTAGATTGAATATTAATTTTATGATCATGGATAAATATTTTTTATATTTTTTATCTATATTATTTAAAATGTATTAATTTATTTATAATCGATCCTATCCTGATGTAACCATTGAATCTTAAACCGTTATTTTATCTTGTTTAATGAATCCCATTTTTACACTTGACAGCACATTATATTATGGTGCAATAGTCTATATGAGTACGACAACAGTCAGCTAATAGTATGTCAGAGATAGTGAAAGAGTATTTGATCTTTTTTTATTCAACTTATTTTTAAAATCTAAAGTTCATTAACTTTTATAATTGTACAATATTAATTAATAATGTAGCGGTGCATAGCAACTTTCAACATGGCCTTTTTTTAATTATTCAAATATCGATATTGATATTGGAGTTGGCGTTTTTCATTGATAAAATATTCCCTGTAGCATTTTTCAGTTTTAGATGGTTTTCTGGTGCTAATAGAATAATCTCTCTCAATATTTTAAGCGTGTGGAACCAAAGAAAAGGAAATAATACCTAATGTTTTGCTTTTTATTGATTTGACTTCATAATAAAATTGCAAAACCAATACCATCCAGATGCTAACTTGCAAGCAGATTAGGATTCTTTTTTTTATACAAGGTCAGGATTCTTTTGGAACTATGGGAAAACTACAATTACATTAATAAGTGTTATATAAATAAGTTGATAGGGATATATATATATATATATATATTCTTTTGGAAGGAAAAATAAATTATAATTACATTAAGTAAGTGATATAAAAACTGAAAAAAAAAATATATTTTTTATTATTGTTATATCTATTCTATTCTCTTCTTTTATATCATAGACTTTACTGAATTTCATAATTTTATCATAAAGCTTTTTTAATCAAAATATAATAAGTGTAGAGCTTTATTGTGCTCGAAGGCTACATTAGATGGAGGTCGAATTAGGAGATCATTGCATAGCCATAAACTACTAGTAATTTTATTCAATTGTAATATAATTATTTAACTACCTCCAATGTGATGGGACACTGACTGATGAGGATGCTCATCAAATTAGACTTTTATCTTGAGTGGTTTGGAGGAAGTGGAAAAAAAAATAAAATTTTTCTTCAACTAATTTAATAAGTAGAAGGATAGAGAATCCTTCATTTAATTATTTTTCCCCTTCCTTCCTCTCCTCTTAGCAATGGGTGAATTTAGAAAAAAAATAATTAAACTCCTCATATCCTCACCCTTCCAACAAAATTAATCAGGAGAAAAATAAAATTTTTTTTCTCTTTTCATTAAAATTCTTTTTCTCCCCTTTTAGTTTTTTTCATTAAAACCTATTCCCTCTTTATCGAACCAAATAATACCTAAATGATATAAATTTGAGCCTATGATATCTATTACTATAAATTAATTAATTAATAAAAAATATAATACGGTATATGATAATTATAAAAGATATCAGTCAAAATCCAAAAATAATTGTCAATAATGCACCTGCAAATGTGCATCGCGCCAAACAGATATGATGATGGTGATGAGTGATGACGACGACGACTCGTCTGAACCGAACCGGAGTCTCTGGACCGGACAGTGACCCAAACACACCCATCAACCGAGCTCTTCGCAGAAACCTCATCCTTGCTGACTCCTCGTCATTCTCTTCTACCGCTAAAGAGGCAACACTGTTATTCCACGTATGAAATACTTAATGCTCTCAACGACTCACAGACTTCCAGCAAATCCTTAATACTTCTGTATTGCTACTATATCTTTGTTGGATTCCTTTTGGAACACCCTTCTTTCTTTTATCTTCCTCTTTCTTGGTTTTCCTAATTTTAAAACTTCTCCTTTCCTTTTCTGGCGTTTCCCCGTTTCACGGTTGTGAATCTTCGAAGCTAAAAAGAATGCAAACAACTCAAGCAGCCAGGGATGAAGCTTCTGATGATTCACAAAAGGTTGGATTTCCACGCTTGATCCATGTAAAATTTGAAGTTCTTTGCTTTTAAATCCTCTCTTATAACTATAGAAAGTGAGATGGCTACACCGCTTTTCTTCTAATTCATTTCATTGCACATGCAGCATGTTTTTGCTTATACTTGAATCCAGTAGTGTTGAATCGTCAGTTTGTTTTTCTGTTATCTCGTGGCTGGAATGTTGTGGTAGGTGTTTGGCTTCACTTTTTTCTATTTGTCATAGATTGATCCAATTGAAATCAAGGGGATTCTAATTTCGGCTTATCCTATGCTTACTTGAAAACGTTCCTGAAAGCGAGTCATTATACTAAAACACTTTTCCAGATTTGCGTCTTAGTTTCAATATTTACCATGTTGGGGTTCTGATGTGGATTTTCTCTTCCCTTTTTACCGTTCAAACTTAGTAATTCGTGCTTAACTGACTAATTTCTAGAGAACATATCACGCATTATCTGCGAATTACCCGCTGGTTTTCATATATTTGTTTTCATTAAATTTTTTTTAATTCATATGAGGATGAAAGAGACCAACGAGGGAAAATTTACCCTCGACTTTGCAAATGAGAGAACCTGGAGTTAAGTGTATGGGCGTTGCAAGGGTAATAGTCCTTGAAGTAGGCTAGTCATCCATGTGTTTGCCCTTTTTGTAGTTTACAGAAAGGGTTCTGGATGTGTATAGGTTTTT
Organism: Adenanthera pavonina; assembly: GCA_026686845.1. Classification (NCBI taxonomy): domain Eukaryota; kingdom Viridiplantae; phylum Streptophyta; class Magnoliopsida; order Fabales; family Fabaceae; genus Adenanthera; species Adenanthera pavonina. The sequence goes on along the minus strand of JAIVEN010000026.1, from coordinate 7,264,088 downwards.
CTTATCCAATTGGAAATTTGTTCTGAATTTTATTTTAAAAGTTACCAAGGAGTGATTTATATTTTCTGTATTTGTCATTTGATATATTTAATTTATTCAATTTTTTCCTTGTTGATCCTTTCACTAAAAAAAAAAAAATCACATCTGAAAGTAAGCAGATTGTCAAATATCAAGATTTATCAGTCAAGGAAATATGTTATACAAGCAAAGTTTTAAAGTTTTTGCAATATATTTATTGCAATTGGCATGCCATTTATGTATGTACTGTGTAATCTATGGTGCTTCGACTGATTATGTTGAATTATGACTATAACAAAGTCTTAAAATTGTTTATGTGCAGACTGACCTTCAGTTGAACAAAGAAGTTTCTGATCAAGGGCCTAGCGGGAGGCGGCCAGATATTTCGCTTCAAATCCCACCTAGACATTTAGGGTTTGGATCTACACGTGGTGGAAAGAGTCTGGACCATTCTCAAAGTTTCTCTAAAGGGATTCCCTCACCACGAGGCTTTTTGAGGGCTTTGAGCCTCAAAAGGAAAGGCAATACAGCTGATGCTGAAAGAAGCAGCCTTCTCAATTCAGATCCCAAGACAGCTCCAGACAGTCCAAATACAGCCAACTTTATATCTGCAATTTCATGGAAAAGATGTACTTCTCTTCCCGTTTCACCTGCTACAAATCTCTCCCCTTCAGTTTCTATGCCTGCTTCTGCAAGGACATACAGTGAACAGCCCAACCGACATGTAAGTTACCTTCTATTTCCTGTATTTTCCTTATTCATGGAATTTCAAATAATGCCTGCATGTGGAGCCACGGGAAAGTTGAATTCACGGTCAAAAGTTACATTGGGATTTGGTGTCAAACTCGTTGATGTAGACATTGAATCAAGCTTGTGTCCAGTACATTCTAAAAATATTATGACATGAGCACATAATATTAGTCTTTGGCTTAGGATATTGGCATCTGTGAATTTTTTTTTTAATAAAAAATGAAGGATTCTTTTTAATTCTGTGCAGAAAGATGCTGGTGCTGTTAATTCCAAGGTTTCAAGGTCCCTATCTGTGCCTGGACGGAATATGGTTATTGTAAGATCTGTGTCTTTTGCTGCCCGGAGTGAGCATTCACAAGATCAGAATGATGGTATCTTATGTCATATCATATATTCTGTTATTGCTGTTCCATTGTCGGAGTTCTTTTGCTAATTTTTAAGTTCATATGCTTGAATAAATCCGTCCATCTTTCAACGTTGAAATCAGCTAGAAAAATGGAGTGACTTCAGTGTCAAGTTTCATTCTATTTTGTGTGTTGTTTTCGTCCACCACTATCTCCATTTGTTTCAATGAATTTAAAAGTAAAAATTTGTATTCTTGTGTGGATTCTTCTTTATAGAGGCTTTCTATTAAATTATTTTAATTAAAAAGAGACAATCCAAAGCTGTGAACTCTACATCTGATTTAAATAAGTTAGCCTGGTAGAATTTATCATAAGTGGTCAATGTTCGTTCATCATATTCATATTGAGACAGTAAATGTATTTGTACCAGTATTAGACTGATGGACTCTAGTTTATTTTCTGAATTCTTTTTGGGTTGTCAACACCTGAATTATCCTGTCTTTTGCATATATTGTGCATGAGTCATGTGAAAATAATTCTTTTTAATTCTTTAAAGATGATTTCTTGGCAAATCAGATCAAATAACTCCTGTGCCAGTAGAAGGTGCTGATGAAGAAATTCCTGAAGAGGAAGCGATTTGCAGAATCTGTTATGATGTCTGTGATGAAAGGAACACCCTCAAATTGGAGTGCAGTTGTAAAGGTGACTTGACACTTGTTCATGAAGAATGTGCAATTAAATGGTTTAGCACAAAAGGAAATAAGAAATGTGATGTTTGTGGCCAAGAGGTTCAGAATTTACCTGTAACATTGCTCCGTTTGCCCAGCTCTTCTCAGACAGGGAGGAGACAGGTGCAGGGTCAGCAGAATTTACATCCAGAGACAATAAGGTGATTTGAAAGTGACACCATCAAACTTTATCTGTCTCTTCTTGAGCAGCATTGGTAAACTTGTCTCAAATGATTGTTGGTGTCCTTTTAAGCATTATAAAACTTACTAATATATGTTTAATTCAAAATCCAGGCTGTAAGTGTCTGATAACAAAGTGTTGCTTTGGCAACTTGTTTTCAGAATGAATTGACGAGTTCTTCTATTACTAAGCATTGAATGTTGAGGACTCATTCTTTAGTTTTCATCAACTACTGTTGAGTAACATTTTCTTGATCCGTTATTGTTTTCACAGTGCCTGGCAAGACCTGGTGGTGCTTGTCCTAATAAGCACGATATGCTATTTTTTCTTCCTTGAGCAGCTACTGGTATGCCTATCTGCTATAAGAGGAAGCTTATTTAAAATAAATTTCATTGTTAATTTTTTTTCTTTTTCGTCTATCATCTTATTGTGACTTAATGTTATTCTTGCTTTCCGACATTCATTTGATCTTTTCTTCCAATGGATTGTTTTTTGAAAGTAAGAATTCACTCCCTGTAAATATTATTATATCTTTTACATGATCAAAGTACAAGATTATCTTGTGTGTGCTTTTTTTGTGTTTTTTTTTTTTTTGGGTGGGGGGTTGGGGGGGGGGGGTGTTTGGGTTGGTCTGAGAAAAGAAAGAACCACAAACTAGACATGCAAAACCGGAAGGTTGCATACTCTCGTAGATGCTGCAGAAAATAGGTTAACAAAAGGGGCAATACAAAAATATCTGACTGGATACAACTTACAAGTTATAAAGATTGCGATTTTGATTTTTCTATATCTCCCCCTACATTTCAATGTTCAATCATAGTTGACATGACATGCTATTGATGGTTCCATTTTATAGCTTCGTGACATGAAGACTCAAGCAATCATTATAGCAGCACCATTTGCCTTTACCTTGGGTCTCCTGGCATCTATTTTTGCAGTCATCCTTGGTATGGTCTCAGTAACAGTAAACAGAACCACCATTTTTTTCTTTATTTTATTTTTATTACTGTTTAAATGTTTACTTGTGTTGCTTGCAGCAATAAAAGAGTATATATGGACATATGCCGCTCTCGAGTTTGCTCTTGTAGCTATAACTGTACACCTGTTCTATACCATGGTGAGTTACAAACTCCGAATTTGTCATAATCATATTCTACTATTGATGCCACATAAACCAAACATGGTGTTATACCCAAGAGAATCAAGGAAAATAACTAAAATCCCTCAAAATATATTTATTCACATCCATAATAAAATGTAATTTGCTAACAGTGATAGTAGGCCTATATAAAGGCAACCTAAGTGATCCGTGATGATGGAGAAGAATTGAGTTTTGAGGAGTGTGGTTTCACCTGATCTTGGAAAGATAGAAGTGGAAGCTCTATGTTTGTGCCTTTTGATGTGATCCAATTAGTTAACTCAAATGTATCCTTTCATGTTGTTGTGTCATCAAATGATTTTTCCTCTTCAATCTGAGACAACCCTGTGGTTTATCTGGAACAACTGTTAAATGTATCTATCTTTTCACGTAACTTTGTTGTAGTTGCATTTGAAGGCCATTTATGCAATACTGCTTTCATCAGTGTTGGGTTTTGGTATGGCTATGAGCATCAACTATGTATATATCCAGTATGTTTCTTGGCGCTTTCAAGTCTCCCAGGATGCTAACCCAGTATGAGTCTCCTCAACATGGTTTTTCTGCTTTATCTGCTGGCATAACGACCTTCCCTCTGTTTGCCAATCAATCAAATGTTGTATCTAACATATATATAACATATATATATATAATGGAATATGTATTTAGGCAATCTTTGTTATAATGCGGATTTTAACGTTAATATCTATAATGAGTAAATCTTTATGTTAATGGCTGCTATACAACTTTATTCACTTTTTCTTTTATCCCCTTTTCTTAAAGGAATTACGTACATAATTTTTGGATTTGATATTTTCTTCACTTTCGTATCTCCGATATTTTTTTTCCTAGATGAAATAGAATTTTATACATTAATTTTAATTGCTCCTGAAATAATTTCCCTGCTCCTATAAAATGGAAATCGCAGTCAAATTTGCATCATGTGTCCCGAGCCATTGCTTGATATTGATGAAGTTTAACTAATTATTTTAGGTTTGTATTTTCTGGTCCTCTTCCCTTGATGCATTATCACTTGGTTAATGAATACCACTGAGATTGTCAAAGTCTTATTCCCCTGTTAATTTCATACAAGGAAAGCTGTCACTAAGAACAAAACAGGTTAATGAATTGAAAATAAACCCATATCATTCAATGCTTAAATAGGGCAAAATTCGTTCGCAAATTAATTAGAAAATACTACATTAAGAGCTCAATTGCAACAAATCCCAAATACAGACACAAGTTTACATATGGTCACTCGAAAGAAGGTTCTCTCATCTCTTCACAATCAATCAATGGTTGAATAGATAGTAAAGTGTCTCTCTAGTGAAAAGAGAATGGTACCAAAATGTGTGAGAATACGTATAAGGCTTTTCTTTCGGCCAAAAACATTGTGTATGGGGCTTACTTTTTTTTTTAATTCACTTTTTTCCCGCTATCTCTCTTCTCTCTACACTTGAGAGACACCCCTTCATTAACTTGCTTGAGGGGAATTAAATCTTTTTTCTTCACATGATTTGCGAAGGGTCGATGCCTGCAACAGAGAGGAGCAGATCAGGAATGGACTACTGAAGATGCTGGGACACAAAACCCTAATAGATGAAGGGAAGAAATGAAAATAAATTTTCTTGGGTCTGTGCTATACAAAGCTTTTCAATAAAAACATACCATCAACTTATTTGAAATCGTCAATCATGAAATGTTCAGCTGTAAAAATATTCACTTGTCATCATTTTATTAAAAAAAGAAACTTAATAGCAAATATCTAAAAAAATTCTGCTTGTCCTTAAAGTAGACTGATCATTAAATTCTTCATCTCACGGATCTAATTCCATAGCATTATAACGGAGATTGGAGATAAGAAAACTCACAGAAAAAGACCTCTGATCACTGCAAAATGAAAACACCGACTGAGAGGCTCAACCTTATAAATAACACAAGTGAGCAAGATATTCCAACCTTTCATATTCCAGCTTCTGAGTAACTATGCCATCGAGTAATAGCTCTAAACTGTATATCGTTACCCCTGCAAAAGCACATGGTATTCTAAATTTTGTGCATATCATATATTATTATATCTTAAGGAAGACGTTTCCCAACCATTTTTTGGAAAAGGCACACAATAGGTATAATCATCTTCACAAGATAGGACAAGCAAATCATCTGGAACCTCATCATCCTTCAGAACTGATCCAACAATTCTCTCCACTGCCTAAAACTGGATATAATCACAATTTGAGATTTGTCCACAGAAAATCATGGAAAGGAGGTACTATCGAAAGTCCAAATACCAAAGATATGCTTCTTCTGCTACCATACGAGTGTAACTGTGGAAATTACGCAGAAAGCTCCATACCTGTCCCTGAACTGCCTTAACTAAACTTGAAATAATCTCTTTACTGGGTTTAGCATTCAGGGTAATCAATGCTCTTTGACCCTGTAGATTTTTATTCACTGATCAAAACTCGAGCAACAAGTAGGAAATGCATCCAATTACATGAGAAAAGAAAAGAGGAGGAGGGAGGGGGGTGTTTACCTTTAACAGAGGAGAATGAGATGCACGTGCCAGTGACACTGGCACGCTGAAGCCAAGCTCTTTTTCCTTTTTGGCATCCCTCAATATGTAATTTTTCTCATCAATAAGACAGCAAGCTTGTCCACAGCTCTCAATCCATAAATGTGAGACCATACCAGAAGCAATAGCTTCTCACATATTCCTTGTTCGCACAAATTTATGTGCTACGAAGTGTGTGCATCTGAAATGGAAGATACGACAGGAGCCCCAAGCCATGCTAAAATCGGCAATAAGATCAAGAAATCACAGACTGAAACAAAATTGCTTTTCTTTGCTGACGAGTTGATGAAAAATCAGACAGTACCTTCTTCTCATGCTTAATAATATCTTCATCTAAATGGTGATTGAACAGACCGTGAACATCAGTCATATCCCTTCTCTTCCTTGAATTCTTAGATGGAGTAACAATTTCAGGTCCTGTAGCACATAAGCTCCGGAGTTCTCTGCATGATCTTGAAATGTTTCTATTGCATGATTGTTTGCAATAATCGTTACCCATAAAAACAGGTAATGCATCAGTCACTATTGCCTTAAATTTAGCTGAGGTTGAAAATGTCAAGTCAAATGACTTGCATCTCTCTCTTGATGACTCATCCAACCTCGTGTTATAAAAACTTTTGGCCAACAACAGGAAATTTGCGTCATTCTTTCCATCAGAGTTCAGATTTGCATCCTTATCAACAATACCGCAACAAAGGGAAATATCGCTTAGATTTGCTTTATCTATAATTGGCTCCAATATTTTACCTTGTTTCTGATCAATAGAAGACACTATTGAACCACTGTATGAAGATGCCTTAGTCTGGCCATTCTTGTTTGATTTGGCTACACTTCTGTTGTCCATTCTCATTTTTCTCCTCATAGCATTAGAGTTCCCAATATCTTCAGACAGAGCAGAAGGTTTAGATAAACTATCCAATTTTTCAGATCTTTTGTTATGAAAAGACAACTTCCGAAGAGATCTTCTTCTTCTGGGAACTTCTAATGCTTTTATAGTTCTAAACTTTGATGCAGATATCTCAAGCTGAGTAAATTTGGTATTTCCATCCACTCCAAAGTGATCAGAATACCCGATAGCCGAATTAGATGAACTACCCAATATTTAAGATCCTTTGTCATGACAAGACAATTTCCGAAGAGATCTTATTCTTCTGGGAACTTCCAATGCGTCTATGACTACAATGCCGCCTTTGTTAATAGTACTAAACTTCGAAGTAGATTTCTCAAGATCATCTGCTCCAAAGTGATCAGAACACCCAATAGTAGATTTAGGATTCAATGATTTTGGCACCTGGATGCTGGTGCTACTATTTCTTTTCTCCAAGAACTAACCCCTCTATCCTCTTCTCTGAAACATCTAGTTGGTCTATTAGGTTTCCCCAATTGGTTTATTACTAAGGATCTCCTATTTCTACAAGCATTTGGGGTAAAATAACAAAGCCCACTCTGCCAGAACAATTATTTAATTCCTCAACCTGATGTATTTTTGAATCCCGTCATCTTTCTTTGCTCGATGCCAGAAGGCAAATTGCTATCATTTTCACCAGCAATGGAATTTAGGTTGTCTTCTGCATTTAACTTACTCCTTTTTCGATCTTTTCATCAAATTGTTCTTGTTGCACAGCTGCTTGACTTCTTTAATATATCTCTTGGATGAACTTGAAGTTTAAAAATCCAAGTCAACAATTAATTTCCTTTTCCTGGCATACTGTCTAGAACATTCCTTTGAAGCAATTGCCCCAATTTTTCCTGAAGAAGAGCAGTTAGTCGGATCTGTTAAACTGCTAATGGCATGGGTGGAACCATTTGCATCATGAATAACAATGCCCTCACCATTGCACAAGGCTTCCATAGCTTCAGCAGCCATTTGGGTATCCAAACCTATACCAAGCATTTCTTGTGCATCTGCTGCCATGCCATTAGCTTGTAACTGTCCTCTAGAAGGATTGACATTAAGCAGTTTATCAAAGCCATTGTCAAGATTCCTTCCTGATTTTGTAGCAGTTTCTTGTACAGAGTGATCCAGTGCTCTTAGATTTTGCAACATTAGTCTTGAATCAGAACGAGCAGCATTCATTCTTTTATTACAAATACTTAGATCTTCTTCACCATCCTCATTGTCATTTGGTTTGCTTACATTGACTTTTGAGACTCCGGGTAATGAATTCCGCCAACAGCTTTCACCCTCAAAAGATTTATCCTTTCTCCCAAGAAATATATCTCCTCCTCCTTCATCCTCAAGGATACCAGTCATAAATACCTGCTTTTCCAGCTTTGCTTCTATCATTGGCTCTCTTGGCCAAACTCTGTTGCCCTTCTATACCGTGTCTAGAAAGAGGTTTTGATTTTTCCTGCACATTTTTAACACAATTACCCTCCTGATCAAACTCCATAATGTTATCTTTGAGAAATCTATCAATAAAATCAAGAGCATTGGCCTGTGATAACTCTCCAGGTTCTTCAGAATCAACATAGTTTAACCCTGCCAACCCACCATCATATACAGGCAACTTGCCCAAGTCTTCACCTTCAGTAACATCATTGCTTCTTGGAGAATGTACTTTCTTTTCAGCAGGTAATTCATCATTGAAAAGTTTTCTCATTGCTGAGCAACAAACATTCAACTTATTTTTGTTCATAAATCCCTAGACTTCCCCACTCCATTTCCCACCCTACCCCTATATTCCTGATCAACTTCTTTAACTCTCTCAGAACATCCAGGTTCCCGGTCCTTTACAGCAAGTGATTCCTGGGATTGACTTGTATCCATGACATGAATGGTCTCACCATATTGCGAGCAGCATGCCACAAAGACTCTGAGAGGAGGAAAGTAAACCGTGGTGGCTTTGAACCTGAAGAAAATAGAATTAGATTTTACCCAGGCAGAACCCCCGGGGGGAGGGGGGGGGGGGGCGGGGGTGTGTTGGTTTGTTTACCAAGAAGCAGATTTACACGATAGTTTTCAAGCATGAATTTCCTAGATGTGCATTAAATAGATCAACCTTGAACAGTGAATGCGAAAACAAGTGCACAAGAGTCTGGTATAAAATACTACAGAAAAGAAGCAAGCAATACTATTTCCCATGAAAATGGTCACAATGTGTATGCATGCACAAACACACATCATATAGAGACAATTGAAAATTGTAGAGAACAGTCATCAAAATCAGAATCCTGTCACTACAAGTAGGTCAATCTTAACAGAATAGTCCTGAATAAAAGGGCCAAAGTTCAATCAAACTTCAAAAAATGGAAGCACGAATGATTAAAAGGGTAAAAAAGTTTATTAGTAATCCATATAATAATGGCAAGTTGTGAGAAAATTTACAATTGTCACATCATAAACCAAATGAAATAGACAGTTATAAATTCATTCACAATTAATAAATTAAACTGCAGTACTTGCACAGAAAATAGTAGCATGCAAACCATAACTCAGTAATACATGCACACTGTAAACAGCTTCCTCTATAGTCTATTCCCTTCAATCTATCCATTAGTGCATCACTTACTTAATACATGAACTAAAAAAAAGATCACTGGTCCTATATCTCAACAGTTCATCAAGAAATTAATTTTCACGAAATTTAACTACACACTAATAGTTGAAAGAGGGATCACCTGAACTGGTCTGTTGACCAATAATAGCATCAGTTTGCATGAAAAATTTCTTCTCACCGTGTCCATAAAAGGGTCCACATGGATTTTCATTGCTACCTGCTGATTGCCCACTGCTGCTGTGATGAGCATCACAAGCATAGAGGTCATCGACATTGTCCAAAACTTGAGTTCTATGAGTTCCCTCACCATCCCTGTCTAGGACAACTTCTTCCAATCTCATCCAATGGTTGAGTGCTGATATCCTCAACATCATCAATATCATCCAACGGTTGAGTTTCATCAGCAAGAACAACTACCTGGGTTTCTAATGCGTCTTCCACCGGCGTATTATCATTGAGCAACAGTGTATCTTCCGAATACTGCCATTTACTATCACCCCTGTCGTCATATTTTCCACCTAGAATTTCATAACAAAAACAAGCTTGGAAGATAACTCGTCAAATGCTACTGACCAGAGAATCGTACATCAGATTTGAGTAATTAGTATCATTATAGGAAAAAAGAAACAGAATGATTTACGTCCCAGCAACCTCGGAAGAACTAATGAGTCTGAAAAGTAAAATAAGCAGCATACTAAGAAAGAACTACTCACAAGGAGATGGAGATGGTGATAGTTGGGTGTCAAACGGCTGGGTCTCAAAACAGTTGACAATTGCAACTTGGTTCCTCGCCATTGATGTAGTTTTACCATCATCACTGTCCCGATAACTCATTTTATTTATCAGTGAAAAATCAAAGGCACCGGTCCAAGAAACCCAAACAAAGAAGTGAACATCGCACTTAATGAACCAGAATGCGCATGATGAAGCTGATTAAAAGGAGAAAAATTAAATTAGGGTGATCAAGGGATGCAGACAAATGCACAAAACCATCGGGGGCCGAGCTGCAAAAGAAGGAGCAAGGGCCAGTGAATTTTTTTGGACAGAAAATTTAGATGTAATATTATGGGCAGACATTCAAAAGCCAAAAGGGCATTTGGTCTAGTGGTATGATTCTCGCTTAGGGTGCGAGAGGTCCCGAGTTCAATTCTCGGAATGCCCCATTTTCTTATAACTTTTTCCCCAACAAACTCAATTACGCGTAGTTGTTGGGCAGTACTGATGATCTAACATCCTCCAATCCAACGATTCTACCACGCAATCCGCCTCCTTTCTCATCGATATTGAGTCATTTTTTCGTAACCGAACAATTTTTTTTTTTATTAAGGACATATGAACTATTTCTAAACAATGGTTAAATTTAACCCCTTAAATTTAGAAGAGATTTTTTTAATCGATACAAAGAACATTGGAATACTCTACAAAGAACATTGGAATACTCGATGTTCCAATATTAGGAAAATAGTATAATAAATATTCATGTCCTATAGACAGTGAACCGCTAAATAATGTCATTGGTAAACTGTATTAGTAAGTTTTCATTTTTCTTCTTTTCTTAGATAAAATCAAAATAAAATATGTCTCACAATACTGGGCGTTCAACTTCATCTCCATGTGTTTGGCAAAAAAAAAAACTTCATCTCCATTTGTAAACATCCGAGTCCTCATGTATTGAAAACAAAACGAAGAAAGCTGAAACAAGAGATAACTTTTCTTCATGGCTCAAAAATACAGTCTAACGCCATACACACATCAACATCTTACAAACCATAAAGTTATCTCTAGAAGAAAAATATTAAGCCATAAAATATGATTAGTTCTAAGTAAGTACACCGATACATGGTTGGTTAAACTTTCACCTGCACCAGTATTTCGTGGCCCAGCTCCGATCAACTCACTGCAAGATGAGTGCAAAATGGATCAGATGCTCTGCTCTGTAATACTAACCAACCTTAACTTCAAAATCTTCCGGAACGGCAATCTATTAAGGATTTGCAGGTAAAGATGCAGGATCAAGTTCAAAAGATCCTTTAGGAACATCTATTCTTTCCTGACCAGTCATTTTAAAAGAAGGAATCCTATGAGAGAATCTAAATAACTCCACTGATGGAATTTGAAATGAGTCCATACCACCCTTGTTAGATCGAGAGAAGAGACTCACAAAACCTTTCAACTTTTCCAAGTACGCAACAGATACCCCCACTCCTTCAACATAATCAGACAAAACTTCAACAAAGTCAAATTCATACTTCTCATGAGATTCCACATCAGTGTACCATTTGATATCCCAATTTTTAAACAGAGCCCAAGTTTCCCCCTTCCTAGGATAAACTTCATAAGTACTGCGGCCAATCTTTTCACACAAAATCAGATGCGAGAACATGAGACGATCTTCAGTAATTTCAGTGTTACCAAGCACATACTTCCCACAAGCAACTGGCAAATTATTTTCTACCCAGTTGATTTCATCCTCGTCATCTGGCTCTGCTTCAAACCATGTTATCCGCAGCTTAAACCCAGGAGAGAGAACTTTCCTGATCAAAGCATAGAATCTAGGCATGCCATCAACTGTATCATAAATAGCCCAAATCTGTCCATTTGCAAAACTATCTTCTTTCTTGTCCTTTTCAAAGTCACTGAACTCTGCATCAGGATAGACAAAAAAAGTCGGAGCTTCTGTTGCTTTGGAGGCTGGATCTGAAGTATTATGGTTGGAGCCTGTCCCCTTTGAGCACTGCACCGCTTCTTTTCCCCTCATGTCTGCAGTTTCCTCATTTCTCTTGTTTAGGCTCTCTTCAGAATAAAGATTGTCTTTCTTTTTCACCTCTTTCTGATCATTATGATTATTCATTTTAGCCGTTGCCACATTATCTTCTCCAGCAGCCAAATCATCATCACTCATATTCTCCTTGTAAATAACCTGAGGCTTAGATCTTGTGGATCTACGTGGATGCTGTTCTCGTTCGGTAGGATAGTCTTTTTCACCAAGAACACCATCCTTGTCAACAACCATATCATCTTCAGAATCATTACTTTCTGAGGAATCAGCACTTTCACTTGATTCTTCTACCTTCTTCCTTTTTCTCTTTCTATCCAACTTATCTGAGACATTGGGGCCTTTTTTGGCAGAAGGCTTTGTATTGAAATTCTGAGCACCCATACCTTGAGATCCAACATCCACCTTAAAAGCATCTTGATTTAAACTATCTTTCTGTTGACCAAAAGCTTGCCGACTTGAATTAGCTGCTCCCGATGTACCTAGCACATATGCAATAAAGGGCCTACAACAAGTGTTACAGCAAACAGATCTATTCATAGCTTCTCTGTAAAACTGATATCTGCTAGAACAAAATGGGCAGGCAGTCCAAAATGTAGGGCGGCTACCATTGGGCCCTGGCTCATTTGGCTGCCTAGGCTGCTGCTGCTGCTGAGGATTCGGGTTGGAAAAATTGACCCTGACATTTTGCGCCCCAACATTCAGATTTGTATTATACTTCTGAGCTGGTTGATATGGCTTTGTAGTTCTATTCGTTGGAACCTTGTACTTCATGTCAAGCAGAGAACGTTTATTTTTGTCCAGAAGCACTCTTTGAGCTTCCCCAATTAGCTTAAATGCAGCTTCTGCACCAGAAAATTTGTTCTTGTCAGGGTGAAGTTGAAGAGCAAACTTCCTGTATTGTTTCTTTATTGTTGCTTCATCGGCTGTCCGCTCAATTTGAAGAATTCCATACCAGTCCATCTCATTACCAAACAATTTCTTCTCAGCAGAGCAATGCACATCACATACAATAAGCATTTGAGCTATATTCTCCAGATCAGGATATAGTTGCTGAGCTTTAAGAGCAATTTTACGAGCCCCAGTGAAATCTTTACTTTCCATCTTCTTTTCAGCAATGACCTTGGCCCTTAAGGCCTCTTCTTTATTGCAGTCCATCAAAAATCCAGATTATAAAACTTAAAAGCAAGTTTTCTGTTCAAGTGCATTACAAAACAAGCTACATTTAATCTATAACTTCTCTGAGAACAGCCTGACCAAATTAAACTTAGGAGTCCATATAAACCTTCCAGCACCCCACCAGTCCCTTATTTGCATTCCAGATAAACACTGCAGATTTTGCATAACTTGCAACGATTAGGTTCTACATTGACCAACATGTTTTAGAAGAATCATGGAGTAATTCATATTGCAAACAGAATTCCAAACATGAAAGAAGTAATGCATCAGTTGGTATGTTGGATGTTTCTATTTATTAGAACAAGAGCAGTGTGATCACAATTATGATAAGCTGTGACATGATTTGTAAGTAAAAAGGTCTTTTTCATCTTAGCAAGAACAAAGCATAATATCAAAAGTAGACAGGAAATAACAAGGTTTTTTCCTCCTTCATCCTCTTCCTTCTTTCATTTCTTTCTTGGACGGAAAGGATAGGCCGTTCAGATCTTTAACGAAATCTCAACAGTTTCAGGCATCCACGGGGACAGAAAAGATGCAAATGTTTCAAACAATGACGTAACGATAAAGTAACCATTTTTACATTTAAGAAAAAAAATAAACTCTCCTGGATGCTTCTCTTCAACAGCTGGAGGATGACAAATTGTAAGGATGTTGAACTAGCTTATGGTCAATATTTTGTGGAGTGAAGCAAACTCGATGGTTGAACTAAAATAGATAGAAATCACCAAAAACAAGCTTTTATTTTTCTGCCATTGTAACATTCCAAGATAAACCCATCAGAGCGCCAAATGGGCAACGTTCAGATTTCAGACTCCATGAACAAAAAAGAAAGGCGCTGCACGTTCATAAAAACTAGCAAAAAAAAAAATGTAAACAATATCCAAGTTGCAGGAAAAAAGAGAAAAGAAAAAAAAAACCCTGAATCATTCTCAAATGAACAAACGGAAAGCGAGAGCACGGAAATATATGTATCACTGAAAAGCTCAAGCGAAAAAACAGGAGCAATTATGCCGTTACAGTCAAGAAAATCCTATAAACGAAGGCATTCGTTTCCCCGTTAAGTCAGGAAAACACATTGGACAATATGAACATGCGTGAGGGAAGAAATTTTAAAACCATATTAAAACCCTAATAATAGTTAACCATCAAATCTCAGATAAACAACACCTAAAATGATCTCGAGTAACAGCGAGGGTGAGAGAAAAAATGGGTGGTAAGGACCAGAGGAATACTCACACTTCAGAGGAAGAGAGAGGCGGAGAGAGAGAGGAAACCGGAGGTCGAAGCCACGGGAAGTGCCGGAACTGAAAGAGCAATTTTGACTTATTTCGGAAACGCCACCTAAACGCCAAGGGCCAAGGCCATATGTTTTTTGGTGAGCTGAGCATCGTCTCTCGGAGACCCTAATGCTAAGGGACCCATCATGTTCACGTTCAGGTAAGACTGGGATTAGCCCATGGGTCATCCCAGTCAGCCCATGGGTCAGACTCAGCTCAGCTCAATCCAACCCATCAAATAAATGGGCTAACAAGATTTGGGCCATTAGAACTTTATGAAGTTGGGCTTTAGCTCATGGTTAAAATCACTTAACAGTATCATTCGTATTTTATAAACAAATCAATCAGACAATATTTATTTAAAGTTTTTATATCTTGTTTAGTTTATTAAAGTAATTTTAAAGAAAATAAAAAAAATAAATAAATAAAAAGTAAACAAAAAAGAGAAATGAGGACGAGTTCTAAAAATATATTTGGTATGTATGTATGTATGTAATCATGGTATCATTTTAATTTAAGAAAATATCCTTAGACCTAAGCTAAATGCCAAAACCACCATCCACCACCATTAGAAGTAACAATCACCATCATTAAAAAATAACAGTCAATCAAACTCATAATCATTTTCACACAGAGAATAATAATAAAAAAAATATACATTTCACGAAAGACCAAAAAACTAAACAATCATCGACATATCATGGAAAACTGGAACCATCAATAGCAATCAACCATCATCATAAAAAATACCACCACCATCAACAACCAAAAAGCAAGCGAGACTCCAATAATCACAACCAAAGATGAAGAAAGAATGAAAGAGGGGAATTTTTTTTAATCTAGGGGTATTTCAGTATTTTCCCATTTATTTATATTTAATTAAATATAAAAAATAAATTTATTTCCCCTCTCTCTCTCTAATATTATACCAAACAAACTCACATGTAATAATCATTCTATCACATCCATTCACCCCTTTTTTATTACAACATCTAACTCCTTAGTAATTGATCCAAATAGATTGTAAGGATCTTTTGATGTAATTTGTTTCTACTTGGGCCTTGGCTATTACTTGCCAAAGGATTGTGGGATCTATAAATGTAGCATAAGGTGGCAACGGGGAAGGATATAAAGTCTGTTATTAATAGTTAACTCTGTTCTTTTCTCTTTTATCTTCTCTTGAGGTCATAAGACCTACTCCCATGGAACCTAAAAAAGACTCCAGTAACATACTATCAAGAGTCTATGGAGAACGAAAGCTTGGAAAGTGCCTCACTTGAATATTTGTACTCATTAGTGTCATTTGAAATTTGGATTCTTATACAAAAGCATCAGTATCAGGTCTCTGCTCCTATAGCGTCTGTTTACTATATGTTTATTAGGACCCAATCACCATTGTTTGACTTTGTAGTGGTAGGCATGTGGAGGAGGTAGTAGGACAACTAGCACATATCTTCTCCAAGTTCCAAAAGTGTTATGAGCTTCTTAAAGTTAGTGGCAAAAGGAATGATGCAGCAAAGATTGTACTATTAAATGAACATAAGAACCTAGTAACATTAGCTCCATTCCAAAGTATAAATAGGTGTGGTGGTGAGCCCTAGGATAATAGAATAAAGGTAAAAGCAATGGGCCAAGTTAGTTGCCAATGCGATTATAGGCATATGATACAAATTGTGTAGTGCCTCCTATTTAGTAATGACTCCTTCTTCAATTGTACTGCCTCCTAAAAATTTTATCAAGGATGACCCTTAAGGATGAAGATCTTCTAGTAAAGGGAGTATTGTTATGAGAAAAATAGTTGAGGCTGAGTTGGTTAGAGTAGTTAATAACTAATTAACCGAGGGATTATTGGTATAAATGTAGCATAAAATGGTTGATAGGAAAGGACATGAGGTTAGTTATTAATAGTTAGCTTTGCTCTTCTCTCTTCTATCATCTCTTTCTCTTTCTTTCTCAGGCTTCCATAACCACATCAATTTAGCCATTCATTGAATATTAATACCCCTTCCTTATCATCTAACTAGTCTTGTCACCATTGCCAGCATTGTCTTGGCTAAAGAAGAGTTAGTATATCCAGGAGGATGTCGAGGTCTTAGGTGAGGATTTGATTTATGGCTCTTAAAATGTCAGGGGCAAAAACATCCAAAAAATATTATAATTAATGGCACAATTGTTATCTTTTTATTTTTACTTCCATGGAAGTGATAGAGTTTCCTGGTACCCCTCATGGAAGCGCCTTCCTTCACTATTTTTAATGCAATTGAGTTCCATTAACACCTTTCTTTTGCAATAAGAGGAATCAAATTCTAGTTTCTTTTCCATGCTCGAACTCTCATGATACCAAATATAGCATTAAATCATCATCAGGATTCTAAAAACATTTCAAGGAGTCCTAAATGTTCATAATATTAATTTTAGTCATAAACATCAGGATAAATGTGGTTAATAAACTTCATATCTAATAATGCATCACATACATATACCTAATGATTTCAAATACTATAAGAAGTTAACCCATCAACAACAATAGTAATAGCTTTATCACATGAGGTTGGTTATATAGATCACATGATACATTAGACTATATAAAAAACTAACTCTCCAAATATATCATTTACCAAAAGATCCCACTTTCTAACTTTTTTGATGTCTTCCTTGATCTCCTTCTATATCTCTTTTTAAATATTAAAGACTATCTGATCAACTCTTTCACTGACTTTTCTAGCACATTTTTATGGTGCCAATTTAAACCCCATCTTTTGTTGTCGTTGTCTCTTTAATGTCCAACATTTTTTACCATATGATACAATAGATTTATAATAGTTCAATAAAACTTCCATTTGCATATCCAAATAATGGGTTTAGCAAAATTTGAATGCCGTTTCTTAAACAATTTTGTTCTAAGTTTTAATGTGGTGAGTAGGGATATTTTGGGAATTTTGCCATTGCTGCTTCCTTTCATTGATATTTTTTACCAACTATAGAAATATTTTCTCATCAAACACCTTTTCTTTCCTTTACTTACCAAAATGGATTACATTTTTTCTTCTCATTCCTTTCCTTTCTTTTCCATTCATTTCCACTAAAATACATACTTTCAATCAAATGAGCTCTTGAGGTTGAAAAGATCGTAGATTGGGGGTTGTGAAGTATAAAAATATAAGTTGTAACTTCTGAAAGAGTTAGTGCTGACCTATTTGACAATCAAAGTCATTTTACCAAAGGTGAAAAAGAAACTCCGATGGTTGTAAAATTTGAAAGGATAAATTATAACTTAAGGGAAATAAATGGTAATTCTAGAAGTTAGTATTGTTAAATACTCTACTCTAAGGCACTGTTTGGTTTAACAGAGGAAAAATGAGGGATTTTAATAGAGGAATGGGAGGGAAAGGGAGAGAAAGAGATGAATTTTAATTTTTCCTTATTTTGATTTGTTAAAAGGGAGGGGAGAAGAGAGATTTGATCATTTTTTCTCTAAATCTCTATACTTTTGGAGGGGAATGAAGGGAAAATTCATTAAACTTTTTCCTCCTATCCATTTTTACTTATTGAATTAAATGAGGGAAAATTTTAATTTTCACACCTCTCCATTGCTACTTATTGAACCAAAGTAGGGAAAATTAAAATTTTCCCTCCCCTCCAAATCCTTTTAACCAAATAGAGGTTAAGATTAGAAAGAAATACAAATTAGAAGTAGTAAAATATAGAAGGATGATTTATAATAGACCTAGAATTGCCACTGATATTTATTTGACCATTGAAATCATTGATCTCAGGTTGGGAGAAGAAAATCTGAATAGACAGATTGTAACCATTTGACAATCAAATTAAAGCTCTATGGTTAAAAGCATAGTCATTTGGTGCTGGAATGGTTAAACCTCTAGATTTTGTAGTTATGAGTTGTAAGTTAATTTGATTGATCAATCAGGTGACTTTAACAAGGCAAATGAAGACTATAAATGATATGATCTAAGGATTTTGATGATGCTGATACAGGCAATGTTTGTCGAAAGGTGACGGTGGTAATGTGGAGACTGAAACTACTACGGTAATGACCAATGAAGTAAGTTTTATAGCGGGCCACCATGACCAATTGAGCTATGGTGGTGGTAGAGTAATGGAGGAAAATCAATACTATGATATTATTAATAAGGAACCATATAATTTACTATCATTTATAAATAGTATGATTTTTCTTGAACCTCCTATTACTTTTTTTATTATTATTTCAATTTATTTTACACACATTTCATTGGACTTTGTGTAACTTTTATCAATTCCTTTAGTATTTTTCCTCATATTTCAAAAAGATTTAAATATTAAAAAAAATACAACAAAATAACTTTTAAATTAGGGATTGTCATCTCTCCCTAACTTGGTCATCATTCCCAAAAAAAGGGGTAATTTTGTCTTCTTAGTTATGTTTCATTTGGGCCCTTATGAGAGTATTTTAAGTAAGGTCTTTTGTTAATATTAATTTTATTTTTGGGCCCTGAAATGCCATTTTCCCACAGTTTTGATTAGCCATATAAATATTTGACTAATTTATGACTATAAAAAAAAGAGAGACAATTAAAAACAATGTTTGACTAAATTATTACTTATAACTTTTTACAGTTTGTTAAAATTATTATGCAAAGTTATTTTTTATTTTTAAAATATAAACAAACTTTTGCTAAAATAGAAAAGATATTTATATAATTGTAACAAAACTAAAAAGAAGTATCGGTAATCTATTCTTAATTTTCAATAACAAATTGCAAAGCTAAGAAAATTAAAAAGGTATGCATAATTTTAATAAAATTTGTCATGTCATTGTAATTTGCTTTTTGTTTTTTCAAAAGGAATGTGTAACTGTACAAAAGAGTCGTATACTATAATTTACTCTAAATTTTTCACAAGTAAAATCACACTCATTTTATTTTAATAATTTTGAAGTAAAATATTTTTTAATTTAGTCACTCATAAAATTACTTTTTTAAATTAGCCCCTCAGATAAAATAGTTATTTATAATGTTCTTCTCCAGTACATAATAAATTAAATTAATAAATACGATGGGCACATAACAGATTTTGCTGATATTCGTTTTTGCATTTCTTTGGTGGCTTTATCTTGAGGACATTCTTCCTCTGTGCTTTTACTTGCTCCAGTCTTGTTTAGTTATTCTTGTCATATTCTATCGTTTCAGTTTATAGTTTTCTATGCTTTGGGAATAGTTTCCAAGTAATTCGGTCATGCAAAGGTCCAATTTTCATGGCAACTGAGAAAATAAAAAAGGGACAGATTTAAAAAAAAATAGTGAGATAATACAATTGTGATTGTCAAAAAGCCTCAACTTACAGTACAAGTAAACATTATTCACTCAATGGCACACTAGAATTTGTTCTAGCGGAAGACATTAGGACAACTGCTGCAAGTCTCTTCACCATTCAAATGACTGCAAATTGAGGGAATAGGTCTTGCTTTTGAAAATGGGGCTTATTTGTAGGTTCATGTTTCACAACCTACAATATTCTGCCCTGAAACAATGGATGGAAGCAGTACTTACCTTCCTGCTTCTTTGAATGTAATAGAAATCTCTGCAAATACCCTTCAGCTTTTTCACATGTTGACTGGCATCATGGAACTCAAGCTGTTGCCTGAACAGAAATTATGAGAAAAACAATTAGACAAAAAACTAGTTAAGATCAGTGGTCATTGCTTAAAAGAATGCTTAACGCATAAAACACAGAAAATGCAGAAATTTTCCATCAGCAGAGATCAGATATAACAATGGAGGCATGTGCGTTAGAAGCACTATGCATGTCACACTATTTATAAGCCATACAATTCATTTATCAAATTTTGAACAATGCATGGAGGGTCAGCCTAGCTTACTATTACAATGTTTCACTATGAGAACATAAAATTAGTAAGTGTTTCTCAAAAAGACGAAAATCAGATCAATTTTCTAAGACAGTAGAGGAACATGGAAGATGTAGCATGCTATATCCGGAGAAGTCAATAGTTAGAATATACTGATCACAAATAATTTAAAAGCTAGAGACAACCATATCCACTAATTTCCATGCTAAAACAATATATCAACACAACCAGATGAAGTAGAAGGCCGCAACTTCAGTAAGTGGTAAAACCTGATCAATTGTTGTTGAGGATAAGGCTTGCAAACTTCATTACTAATTTGACAAAGTTTTTCTGAAAAGCTCCTTAGGTGCTGTATATGCAAAATGGAATCACAGAAAGAAAATAAGGCATCCAAATAATCAGATCAAATAAAGTGAAGAGGGGGTTAAGGGTGAAAAAGCATACTGAACTTAAACATTCAACTTACCTGGCAATCCAGTAAACTTCTCATACTGTTCATAAGCCTGTCCTATAAACATCTCCAATCCTGTTACAATGGTGGCTCCTGACTCTTCTGCTTCCTTCAAGAGTCTAGTCAGTTTGGGGGTGTAGACGGCATCAAATACCAGCGAGTAATACTTCAAAGCAAGCTGCAAAAAAATAAATAAATAATTAAATAAATTCAATTCTCTCGCTTTCAACTGTACTCATGTTTAATATCAAGAGCTTTGGGTGCTTTCATGCTAACATTTGACGGCACAACTCATCCAGAACAGAAACACCACGTCCCAAATATTTTTAATGCCTATAATCACAGGCATTATGTTTGTTTAAATGGAATAAATTGAATTTTCTAAAAAAATATCTATTGAGGGAGTAGGACAAATCTCACAATATATAGAGACAACAAATTACAATGAATGTATATATGCCATGCATAATACTGAAAGTCAAAGGTAACAAAACTATGCACTTTCAAAATAAAAAATCATATTTCATTAGACCAAAAAGCTGATGTAGTTTAGAAAATTTTGGCTATATATAATAGCAGACTACAGATAAGACTTAAAACTTTTGATAACCAGATTATAAGACCCTAATTGGTATAAGAAAGTACCATATCGAAAGGTTCAAACCTTAGAAATTGGTGTTTCATCAACTTTTGGTTGCATTCCAATTGATGTTGTGTTTGCTAGAATCATGCCATTCTCCGGGTGGTAATTATCTAAGTCAGCAAGGGCTAAAGCTTCTCCTCCAATCATGTCAGCAAGTTCTTTGGCCCGATCTATGCACAAATAATACACCATTCTGAATACAATTTAATTAAGACAGGGAAGTAAAAGATAGCAGCTGCATCCGTCAGAAAAGCTACACAATTAATGC
Source organism: Adenanthera pavonina (assembly GCA_026686845.1). Taxonomy (NCBI): domain Eukaryota; kingdom Viridiplantae; phylum Streptophyta; class Magnoliopsida; order Fabales; family Fabaceae; genus Adenanthera; species Adenanthera pavonina. Next base: position 7,242,397 of record JAIVEN010000026.1, on the reverse strand, counting down.
AATATATTGGTTTCAGGGACAAGAAACGTTATGTTGTGGAGCATATGATGCTAAAAGCTTTGTAAAGAAATGCATTCTTTAGTGATTGATGTTTATGGGATAAGAAGATATTAATGAGGTTTTATGAGTATGTTGAAAAATACATGTAACACACAAACAAGTATTTGGGTATTTAACAGGTCAGTTTATGAGAGATATTTTATTCCTCGAGGCATCGTTAGTATATGGCTGCAAATGTTTACAAGTACTTGTTTATCTATTCTATGGAACAAGATAAATGAGAAAAATTTTAATTCTTCAATTATATTGAACCCAGTTGATCTCTAAACTTTGAACCTTCTATTTTTAACCTATGCTGCTGAATGTTTAATTCTTCAATTATATTGAACCCAGTTGATCTCTAAACTTTGAACCTTCTATTTTTAACCTATGCTGCTGAATGTTTAATTCTTCAATTATATTGAACCCAGTTGATCTCTAAACTTTGAACCTTCTATTTTTAACCTATGCTGCTGAATGAGCCCTAGACAAAATTTCAGTGATCAGTTCCTCGATAATTTCAAAGTCAGTTGAAAACCTTCGAGAACAGCCTTAAAACAGGCAGCAGTAGAATTTCTGTTCCACTTTTTATTCAGTGCATCATAACTTATCCTAAAAGTAGGGGAGTAAACCATAAGACATCAAAAGTGAAGGAATAAAAGTAGAAATATGGGGTGTTAACTTTAGAAATACAATTATACAGAAAGCAGATCTACCTTTTCATCACTCAAGAAGGTCAGTTTTTAAAAAATTGAGGAGCAACCGCATGGGTAAATCAAAGACAAAACTTCCGGAAGATGAATGTTGATATTTATAGAACGAAAAATTGTTTTCCAAAAGCTCATGATTTTAAGCGCTTCATTCATGCAAGAAGCTTTTTACTCATCACATTTTAAGCTCTTCATACAAGAAGGCATTTACTCATCAAATGGAAAAGCTAACAAGAAGCTTTTCATTCTAGCTCTCTCTCTCCCAAAAATATTTAACAAAAATACAGCATTTCAAGCAGGATATTGCAAATTGTGAAGGTTACCGTAGGTGCGGTTGGCAATCACCACCCTTGCTCCTTTTTCTTTTGCACCATAAGCAAGTGCCTTGCCAGCACCACCAGCTCCAATCACAACAAACAGCTTACCAGCTAATGGTGAAACAGCTGTCATGATATGATTCTTACCTGCAAAGAAATAATTGAAGCACATATCCTTGTCAAAAGAATACTTTCCGTAAACAATGACAAGAAATGGTTAGCCAATAAATGTAACAAAGACCTCGTAGACCATCCTCAATGGCAGAAATAGCACCAACATAATCTGTATTATATCCAATCAACTTCCCATCAGTTGAACTCCTTATAATGCAATTCACAGCTCCTATTGACTGCACTCAGACAAGTTACGGAATTTATATATAAAAACACAAGTAAAAAGCTAATCATATACTGATCCAAGATTGTCAGATGAGCTTTATAATGTGAGATCATTATCATAAACCTTAGCTACTGGGTCAACCTCGTCACAGCACCTAAGTGCAGCTTCCTTGTGAGGAATGGTAACACTGAAATACAAATCAGAGAGCGATCAAATTCTGGTAGGTGGTGTGAGAGTTTAAACTATCTAGAACACTAAGGTACTTCCTCTGGTCTGTATTATAAAACATTTTATATGATAAGTTTTTGGTCCAAAATATAGGATATTAGATATTTTTCTTCCCATTTTATCCATATCTTTAATTCTTCCATACTCCTCATTTATAATCCCACAATGATAATACAATAGGGTATTTAATAAGAGTAAAATAGGAAATATAGGTACTTTTTGCATTAATTTCAGGTGAAAAAATAATTTCTTTAATATGGGTATAATTGATACAGAATGTCTTACAATATGAACCGGAGGGAGTAGATGATAAGGGAATGCTATATTGCAGACAGAACATAGAATAGGAGATAAATAGCAATACAAGAGGAAAAGGAGGGTAAAAGAATAAAAATTTCACGAGTTCAATAGCAGGAAGACATTCAAAAAAATAGAAGAAAATAAAGGCAAAGCTTCAAAATAGTTGAATTTCCTTGTGTCATAGTTGAAGAGCCCCAGAATCATAGGGATTACAATTATAATGCAGACTTCAATAGACCACCCGCCTTCCCACACATAATGTGTATCTTTGTGTGTGTATATATATGTAGTTCAATATAATACCAATAGTGTCATCAAAGATGTATACTCCAACTAAAGCTCATTTTCAGCAGGCTGGAAATATGTAAGAAACATAACTTCAACCCTTAACAGTTGATGTAAAGATAAAATAAATCAAGAATAAAAAATTACAAAATTTATATCAAGTAGATCAACTTATGCAAAGGCCTAAGAAGAATTCACATCCTCTTTGGCTTTTGCCAAATCAATGCTATTGCCAATGAATTACCGTGATAACACTTTCTAGGATTAAAATTTTAGTATCCTAATTACCAGCAGAACAATTTTTTTAACAACCCCAACTCACAAAGAAAAAGCACTACATCATCTTTTTTGTCATACTCTATTCTTTAGTAAACCCATGGAGGATGGCTAGTTCTAGAAACTGATTCCATAATGTAACCATGGCAGCAAAACAAGAATCATCAAACATTAGATAACAAAAAGTTAATCGTCACAGTCTTTACACAGAGTAATAACCTGAATCCAACAAAATCCATGGATGAATAAGTCTGGAGAAAGTTGGCAAGGTCATCAACCAGTAAAGGAACGTAAACAGCATCAAAACCTACTGATTTGAAGGCCTCATTGAACAATAAGGGTGATTTACTGTGGCTGACTGGCTTTCCAATAATGCCAAGTACTTTTGTATTGGGACCTACTTGTCTGAAATTGTATAGATGCAAGAGATCCTTAATGGTTGGTTGACCAGAAGCTGAAACTAGCCCAGCCTCAAGGGTGCCAAAAGTGAGATATCCACCAAATTTTGCACAAAGTATACGTGAAATCAAGCCCTTATCATCCATAACAAGTGCAATAACTGGAACCTGAAATAATTTTCATCAACAATAATTTATTATTTCTTATCATATGAAAAAAAAAAAATAACAAAGTAAACACAAATTTCAGCGCTGTTTGTCAAATTATATTCAAATCCAGGGGTGTACTGCTCAGAGGGACCCTGGACTTGAAATTAGCATCATAAAATTTTAAGCAGCAAGCAATTATAGTTTGTACATACAAGACAGTAGCACAATCCAACCTTCCAACATCCTTTTTTAAAAGGAAAGATGCAGAAGGAGTGCTTAAAGAAAAATTTTTCCTACTCTCATTAAATGATTTTGAAATAAATGGGAAAACATTATATTCAAAGGTAAATGATTGCACTGGAAACAGATCCCCTCTCTCTTTTTTTTTTCCAAGGGGGAGGGGCAGGTGGTTTACATTATTAAATCCTCTTTCTTTGAAGCTGCACTTTCACAAAAATGTTTACTCAAAACTGGATTGAGCTCCCTATCAATGACAAGAAGCTCAGTTCCTAACCAACTTCGAAGAAATTTTATCCTACAATAATTAGCTCCAACAATGTATTAGGTAAACAGCTCATAAGAAACAAGAGAAAATAGTTTGTGGACTCAATATCTTGTTCAAAGTGTCCTTTGCCAGAAAAATTCATAAGAACTTGTCCTTCAAAATTTTGTAGCTTGATCAATTCAACTTTAATTCAGCCTGCTGAAGGGATATGTTAGTAAAAAAATGGTTATTTTTAAAGTTGATCAAATTTATATCTATTGTAGATGGAATTAGAGGAATAGGGAGAGTCCAATATGTCTCACAGCCCTATAGTGTATTGAATTATATAACACAGATTAGGTTTACAAAAGATAAAAGAGATCTTATCAAATCTCATCAAATCAGTGAAAATAAAGGAGAAAGATAAAAACAGATTCGGCACCTCCTATAAGTCAGGCAACAAACAACTATAAAACATATTAAATAATAAATAATAAGATAAAACCCTAAGATACCCCCCCTCAAGCTGGTGAATGTTGAGCATTCCTAGCTTGCCTCTAAGTTCTTTATACTTTGTTCTTGATAGGGCTTTTGTTAGTATATCTGCAATCTGTCTATTGGTAGAGATATGCCTCAAGTCTATAATGCCACTGTTAACCTTCTCTTTTATGAAGTTCTGGTCTAGCTCCGCATGCTTTGTTCTATCATATCATGATGAACAGGATTATTGACAATACTTATAGTGGTCATACTATCACATAGAACATCCATAGAAACCCAAGTTCAGCTAAGAGCCTTTTAAACCAAAGACCTTTACAAATTCCCATAGATAATGCCCTATATTCCGCTTCAGCACTACTCCTTTCCACCACTTGTTGTTTCTAACTTCTCCAAGCAACTAAGTTACCCCACACATAGGTACAATATCAAGTGGTAGATTGCCTATCAACAATTGAACCTGCCCAATCTGCATCCATGTACACAACCACATTCCTTGTCTCACACTTCTTGAAAAAAATATCATGCCCAGGTGTCATGTTTAAATACCTTAAAATTCTGTAGACCGCTGCCATATGCTTTCTAGTTGGTTTGTGCATAAACTAACTAACAACACTATCTGGAAAGCAGATGTTTGTTCTACTATGTGAAATAGATGAGTTTACCCACAAGCTTCTGGTATCTCATAGTGTCAATAGGTGCATTTTCTTCCATCAAATCATGCTTGTAAGAGGTCTCCATATAGAGCCAAGAATACGGGTTGCAACCCATAGGTTGACCCGTTTAACTCGTGAAAATATGCGGGTTGGGTTACAAAATATGCAACTAGTTTAAAACGGGCCAGAATCAACCCGGACGTATAACTTGAGGGTTAAACAAGTTATATGGGTTGGTCCCTTTTTTTTTTAAAACAATTTTTAGTAGATACTAACAAAAGAAAGGAAAATTTGAAGCAAGTCCAAAATGAAAGAACGACACTTCAAGAGTTGTAAGAACATATAAAAGTTGGATAAAGAATGACACCAAAAAATATAACATAAAAATGTAATCAAAGAATAAATGAAAATTTGAAAAACCCTTCTATTATAGATAACAATAACAGATTTTTCATCAAATTATTAACTAATAAAAGTTTAGATTACTATATATATGATTCGTTATACATTTGTTAACATAGGTAATAAAAAAAAATTTCATTAAATTTTTAAAAATTTATATTGATTTATATAAAAAAAATTTTGAAAAAACAAAAAGTATACGCCAACCCACGCTTGATGGGTTGGGTTGGGGGTTTCCCAACCCATTTGGAAAACAGGCTGGCCCAACTCAACTCGTTTTGCATACAACCTGTGACAGGCCAGCCCATTTAGGCCAAGCTGGCTTGTTTTCCCACCTTTATCTCCATAAGAGTATCAGCTGGTTTACAACCAAGCATACCAATTTCTTCAAGTAGATCTAAAGTGTACTTTCATTGAGAAACAACAATACCACTTCTTGATCGTGCAACCTCCATCCCCAGAAAATATTTTAGGTTACCTAAGATCTTGATCTCAAACTCACGAGCTATAACAGCCTTTAATTTCTCAATTTCAACCTTGTCATTTCCAGTTACCAATATATTATATCATCTACCAATATATTATATCATCAACATAGATAATTAGTATAGTAATAAGGCTAGATTTGGAAATCCTAACAAACAAGGTATGATCAGCCTGTCCTCTCATAACTAATGCAAATCTGTCAAACCATGCACATGGTGACTATTTAAGACCACATAACGATTTTTTCAATTTGCATACCTTATTTGGTTCAGTTTGCACTCCAAGAGGAATTGCCATATATAACTCTTTAGTAAAATCTCCGTTTAGGAAAGCATTCTTCACATCAAATTGGAGCAATGGCCAATCCAAATTTGCTGCTATAGAAAGTAGTACCTTCAGGGTGTTGAGTTTAGTGACTGATGCAAAGGTTTCTTGATAGTCCACCCCATAAGTTTGAGTGAACCTCTTAGCCACCAACCTAGCTTTTTGCTTGTTAATACTTCCATAAGCATTATATTTAATGTTAAATATCCACTTGCAGCCTATTGGTTTCTTCCCCACAGGTAGGTCAGTGATATCCCAAGTGCCATTTTTATAGAGAGCATTTAGTTCATCATTGATAGCTTTTCTCCATCTGGTTTCCCAGTGTTTCATCAATATTCTATGTTATTCTCTCATTTGAAAGATTAGTAATAAAGCATCTATAACTTAATGACAAGTTGTCATAAGATATATAGTTTGCGCTAGGAAGGAGAGTACATTTCCTTACCCCTTTCTGTAGAGCTATGGGCAGATCATTCGGCACTATTTCTGTCACAGGTTCAGGACTTGGAGTGAGTACTATAGGAGGCATCATAGAAGCATCAGTAGCTGGCTCTTTTTAGGCAGTTTTTGGTACTTTCTTTCTTCTAGAACACATTAACCACCCCTGTTCTTTATTAATTTCAGTGTGATCAGCTGTGTTTGGTGAAGATAACTCAGCATTATCATGAAAATTCTGAAAAACAGTCTCAGCTTCCTTTGTTGAGTTAATTCCTATATCATTCGTTCCAAAAAACTGATCTTGAGGAACTTGTATAGGATTTGCTTCTCCCACTTTACCAATACCAGATTCAGCACCATTTTCTCCTATCTCAAATCCCCATTCTCTGCTGTTTATCTCCCCCTAAACGGGTAATTTGGGACAAAATAGTCTCAAAAAAAGTAACATTCATAGTGACAAAAAACTTTTTAGAGGAAGGAAAATAACACTTATACCCTTTCTTGCTGGAGGGATAACCCACAAAGATACACTTAACAGATTGCTTTTCAAGTTTATCTCCTTTATAAACATGTACAAATGCAGTACAACCAAAAATTTTGAGAGGTAAAGTCTGTATAAATGAACTGGCAGTAGGAAAATCTTTCAAGAGCATGTTATATGGTGTTTGGAAATCAAGAACCCTAGAGGGCATTCTATTTATAAGATAGGTGGCAGTCAAAATTGCTTCACCCCAGTAGCATTTAGGTGCATTTGAGCCAATGAGTAAAGATCTCACCACATTCACAATATGCCTATTTTTTCATTCAGACACACCATTCCTTTGAGGGAGTTAACACAAGTACTCTGATGGACAATTCCTTTTTCAACCATGAAAGTACTCATAGTAGAGTTAAAAAACTCTGTCCCATTATCAGTTCATAACACTTTAATGGTTGTTTGAAACTGATTTTGAATGAGATAGTAGAATTTTTTTAAAACTTGAGGCACTTTAGACTTTTCCTTAAGGAGATAAATCCATGTCATACGAGAATGATCATCCTCAAAGATTAAAAACCATTTTTCACCACACAAACTCAATGTTCTAGAAGGACCTCACACATCACTGTGAATTTGATTAAAGGGTTTAGAAGGCATATGAAGACATTGAGGATAAGAAGATCCCACATGCTTAGAAAATTGACAAACTTCACATTCAAATTCAACAAGTTTACTAGGAAACAAATGAGGATACATCTTCTTCATATAATCTAAATTTGGGTGTCCTAATCTAGAATGCCATAGCATTAAATTATTGGTTGCAGCTGACAAACCAATCTTATTTATGGCTTTACTCCCATCCTCTTTATTGCCAATACTACTTCCTTGCACTAGATAGAGCCTAGCTTGCTCCTTAACACTGCCAATCATCACCCATGTCTCCAAATCTTGAAATAGAATCACACAATATCTTCGAGTTAGTACCACAACATAGTCATAGTCCATTGTCAACTTGCTAACAAATAGGACATTATATGACAAGTGAGGTACAAATAGAACTTCATTCAATATTAGCTTCTCAGAGAATCTAACTATCCCAATCCCTTCAACTTTGGCTTGATTACCATCAGCCAGTGTTACAAAGTAGCTTCCATTGAATGGTTGCAATTCAATAAAGCATGAAGAGTCACTTGTCATGTGTTCATTTGCACTGGAATCTACTACCCACATGTTACCTCTGTTAGAAGTAGTAGCAAGGGCAGTAGATTGACCACCAGTACTTGCAATTAATCCAAAACTTTTGTCAACTACTTGTATGTCTTTTCCGACAGCTTCTGCAACATTTGGAGTAGTCCATGTGCGAAAGGCATTGCTGTTCCTTCACCTTGAGCAGCCAGTCCATTACCTCCTTTTCGTTTGACATGAGCAGGCTTACCATGAAGAGACCAACACGTGTCTTTTGTATGCCCGGTCTTGTTGCAATGTTCACATGTGGGATGATTTCCCTTGTTCTGCCAAGCATCAAAGTTTGCACCCTTTACAACAAGTGCAGTTGATTCAACGTTCTGTACCTGAATTTTATTTCTAGAAATTAGTTTCTTTTTGCTTTCCTCCTGCTTTGACGTAAAGAGGGCTTCTTTAAGACTTGGTAGTTTCTCCATGCTCATAACTGTACCCTTATAATCATCAGATAGAGAATTCAGACCTAGAAGGAATTTAAACAATCTTCTTTCCTCCTTAGCTTTCTAATAGAGAATTGCATCCCTTGTGCATGACCAAGGAAGATCTTCATACAAGTCTAGCTATTGCTAATTTTTCACCAGGGTGTTGTAATATTCGATGACCCCTAATGAGTTTTGCCTGAAATCATGTAGAAAGGATTCGATGCTTATGATTGCAACTTTGTTCCTTGAAGAAGAGTACGTCTCCTTGGCTGCTTCCCAAACATCGTGCGCTATTTTATACAACATGAAGTTACTACCAATTTCTGCTGTCATCAAGTTCACCAGCCAAGCTTGAACCATCAAGTTCTCTACTCGCCATTCTTGGTACTTTGGATCATTCTCTGGAGGTTTCACAGCTTCTCCAATGAGATACTCCAATTTTCCTTTTCCTATTACAAATAGCTAAACACTTGCTGATGGAGATCAAGAAGATATCTCAAAGATTTTTAAGCTTTATCCACATGATCCCTTACGATGAATTTTTAGATTCTTTTTTTCTGATAATTTTATTTATTTATTTATTTTGTTGGCTTCCAATTTGTATTTCCTTGAGGTAAAAGTCATTAGTTAGATTTAAATTAGAATAAATAAAATCTATTAGATATCTTTTAAGAAATTTTCTATATTAAAATTAAATTAAGGAGATTATCTAACAGTGTTATGATTAGAATATTAATTTTATTATTTTTCTTTGAATTTTCGTTTTTATTATTATGCTTTCTTATAATTAGTTATATCTTTTAGATTTTCTAAATCTAATAGAATTACTTGAGCCCCAAGTATTCCTAGTTGCTTTAAGATTAGTTTTTTTTTTCTTTTGCCTATATATTGACCTCTATGTAATGCATTTTCTTGGTAGAAGATTGGAATAATATTATTGTGTGTTCAATAAGAATTTATTGAATTATTTCCTTTTTCCCTCATTTGAATTCTTTTCTCTCTCCCTCTTGTTCTCTCTCTCTCTCTCTCTCTCTCTCTCTTTTTTTTCCTCATCCGACCTACCGTTAGGAGAAATTAACCTTATGGGCGTCGTTATAGTTAGGGATCTAGAGACGAATTTCTCTAGGATTCTAACTGATCATCTTCTAAATCTATTGAGTCAAGTTCTTCCGTTACTCTGTATTTTCTGGGAGCCTTGAGATAGGTTATCATTGTGTCCATATCACTTGCACTCTATTGCAGATAGTTATGCCTATTGAGACGATGGGCAATGATGATGATGGGACTCAACTCGGCATGCTAGGAAGATGCAGAAGAATTCTTCACCATTTGTGAGATTTTCGATGAAAAGTTGTGTTCCTTCTCATTGTCGTCCTTGCCGTCTGCGCTCAAAGCCCAAGACCTGAATTGAACCATGGCTTCGGGACTGGCTCTGATACCATGCAGATAGAATTAGAGGAATAAGGCAAGTCCAATATGTCCCACAGCCCCATAGTGTATTGTGTTATATAACACAGATTAGGTTTACAGGAGATAAATGATATCTTATCAAATCTCATCAAATCAGTGAAAATAAAGGAGAAAGATGAAAACAGATTCGGCACCTCCTATAAGTCAGGCAACAAACAACTATAAAACATATTAAATAATAAATAATAAGATAAAACCCTAATGATATCTATTTAAGCCATGGACCAAAATTCTACATACGCGGCTTACTTGAGAATGCACTGTTATTTGAAAAATGCGTGCCACATCAGTGATGTCCAAGGCAGTTGTTGCAAACTTCACAATGTCTGCCCCAGTTGCTTGTATCTCTACTACAAGGTTGGCAAGATCCTCAACTGATGGAGTGTACTGGTAGTTGTGTGATGAAATGATGACCTTGGTTTTATTGAATTCCTTTCCACGTATGGAGTCATAGAACTGATGAGCAACCTTTGAAGATGTAGAAGAAACAAATAAATTAACTTTTAGAAACCAGTTAGCAAATAATATGGAGACAGTATCCATATTTGTCAAATGATGTAAAAGAGCTAAAATGTTATATAAGGATTTATGCTTTTCCAATCAACTACCTTACATTTCTAAGTGCTGCTTTGATCATAATATTAGAGAAAAGTTAAAGGCATTTATCCAACAGAAGAATTCCTAAAGAAAATCTTTTTACTAGGAGCGATATAGGTTTTTTACAGCATCATCAAGAAGATTGACTCATTCATAAATCATGGAACCAGTAAACTAGCAGCATAGCTTATGAGGAATGGAAAGACTCGTGTATATATCTCAAACAAAGCAAGTACAAGTCTACTGTAACTATATTTAATAATCCATATTTTACAGCAATAAATTGCCCTATTGACCAAACTCAGATAATATAATCAGACAAATTTTTTACTTGTGATTTTGGAATTATCAGATCAATTGAACCCACCAAGTTTTTCTACCTCTCAAGACAATTTCTCCAGGAAGAGTAAAAAAAAAATATTTTGGTTTATAGATCAAATGTCAACAGTATTGAAGCCATATTGGAATGGTTTAGTTACATAAACAAAGAAAGCCTAACCTTAAGTTCGACATCAATGTAATCAGCTCCCAACTCAATGGCTAATCGTAATGCATCCAACCGCTTGTTTTCATCACCATCATACATGCCACCTTCCCAGTTTGGCCTTGAAGAACACAAAGTCAGAGAGGCCAAGAAAATGAGAATCCCACACTTCAGCCAATAATTTCATATTTACGAATACAATCTAGGATGAGCTAAAACAGCATTAAGAGAACACGATAAAAAAATTAAAACGTTCAATTTTAGATATTTGAAAAGGTATGAAAGAAATGGGTATAGAAAGGAAAAAATAGTGATCTACCTTGACTCTTAATACTCTATCCATAAAACTGAAGGCCTCCAAACACTGAAATTAAATAAAATGTTGACCAACTCAAGTGAAAATACTATTGTATGTAACACCAACGCCCCAGCAAAACATTTGACTGAATTTGGTTCTTGTTAAGCTGAACATCTTCTGCACCTTAAAGAACCCATTTGCCTCATCTTTCTTTTATTTTTGTTTTCTGATTGCAAAAGTAAGGCTTGGTAGAGAACCTAGAGAGACTCACGATTTTACATTTTAGCCAGATAGTACAAAGTAATATTCATAGGAAACAACAATTCAAAGAAGTCAGCAATAATACAACAGCAAATGACCACTGACGAATTCCATATATTGTCCTATCACAATCAAAGTTCAACTTTCCACCATTGAAATAGCTTTGGTCAATATTGCACTAATCCTTGTCCTCTCAGGGAAAGACAGTGAATTGTTTATCTAAACTGGTCATACTAATCAACTACTCAGACATAGCATACACCAGAATAGCTACAAGAGTAATAGAAATCCATTTTGCCAAACCTGTAAGTAAATATCGCTGGCAAAGGACGCTCTTTAATTAGAGAGTTCAAATCTTCAAAAGGGCTGAAGTTCTTCAAAGAATCTAATCGTATTTCCACAAGATCCGCACCACTAGCTTTTGCATTGTGCATATCAATCTTCATCTTGTCAATTGACACCCCCATTATAGGGACACAAATTAAGGTTCCGTTCTTCCTCGTTCCTTCACTTACCATTTGACCGTAAGCAAGAGATGCAAGCTGAAAGCCACCAAACAGCAAACAAAGAGGAAATAATCATAAGACAAGCCATGATTATAAACAGCTAAACCCAAGTGTCTAAACATTGTCTAAGAATTGAGCACGCATTAAAAATCAAAACTTGTAATTAAATTCACCCCAGTTAAACCCAAACAACTAGGAAGATTCAGTTTTCAGCAGATATGACTAAACGAAACGATTACGGACAAAGAGAAATCAACTTGGAAAGTCAAAAAAATGCAAATTGCTTCTCCCAACTCGCCGGCAGCAAATTAAATCTTCTCAGCAACCAAACAGAAAAGAAAAATAAACAAAGAACGGTGTGAGAGAAATAGAATTACCTCCATTGCGCCTTGTTTGACTCGGAACTCGGAAGCGTGCACTAGGTAGTAACAGGAAAAAAAAAAAAGGCAGTAGAGGGGTAGCTGTTGCGCTGGATGAATTTGTATGTACCTTGGTGACCACGGACGCGTGTCAGTGATCGATTTCACGACCTTGTGGTGGTTGGTGACTGTAAAAGGACAGAGAAAATGAAAGAGGAAAGAAGGGTTGGTGGAAATCAGGGAGGAGCCGGAAATCGGGGAGGATGAATAGCATAACACACTGCTTTGTTCAAATGTTCATAATTAGCACTCAAAAATATTTTTTTAAGGTTTTTCGTTGTTAAATGAATTAAAATATATTATAAATTTTAATAATATTTTATCAAAATATATTTAATTTAAATATTTTCTTAAATAATATATTTGATATTAATGAAAAGTAAAATAGTAAAATAAATAATTAATACTTTATTAAAATTTTAAAATAATAAATATTGTGAAAAGTTTTGAAAACCATGAAAAAATAATTTTTACAAACAAGAGCCGAATGACTACCTCTTGGACTGTTAAGAGTAAATGTTCCTAAATACTCGTTTCAAGGTAAACTAATTTATTACTGACTTAATTGACTTTGATGGATGAAATATATTTAAATGGTTTAATTAATTAATTAGATGTTTTATCAATAGTTGTAATTCACATTTAACAGCCGCATCATTCATTTTAACCCTGCTAAACTTCCTTATCATTCTCAAGAGCTAGATGATTGACAGTCAAAGATATAAGAATTACTCCCTTAACTTCAAAAGATAAATTACATATGAATTTACTTATTAAATTTGTCAAAAAAAATTATATTATTTTTTAATATTATTTCTATTTAATATATTATATTTAAAGTTTATATAATTTTCATATTATTTACTATATTTTTTACATTTAATTGCTCACAGGAATAACATATAAAAAAAATTAGTGCCCTAAAAATTACTAGATGAAATTCTTATTTTGAATAAAAAAATTTCTTAAATAACACTTATATTTTAGGGGGTAGATGAAACTAATTTTATCCTATGAAATTCATGAAGTACAGAAGGACAAGCTTCTCAACAATTTTGGAGGTGAAGCTTATGGGCGGCAGCATAACAGATCCTACGAGCTCTGTCGCTGCCCGAGTATTTGTTTGTGGGACATCACCCAGGATCCAAAATAATGTTGGATTTGTAACAAAGCCCTCAATGTTTTATAAAATTGTAATAATATCCATCTAATCTAATATACTTCGCTCGATTATGTCATTAATTTACACCCTATGCGAAGGAAATTAATTTTATAATTATACTAATAGGAAACTATCAATAAATATCCCTATATTACTTGCGGAACAAGGAATTGATCAACTCTCTAACCTAATGGGAAATTGAACCAAAATGCTCAAGTAAAAGGCCATAATAATAACAACAACAACAAATAATAATAATAATAATAATTATCATTATCATCATCCAACTCCAAGTAAAATGGACCACATTTCTCAACCACCAAATGACATCTACAAAAAACACTTAGGGTCTGTTTAGTTTACATTTTTGTAAATTAAATTATAGTTTTTAATCATTATTTTTTCTTTTTTTATCTGAACAATTTGTGGCAATCTTTTTTATTTTTATCCAAATTTTATTTTTATAGACGGTAGTTATTCTAACAAATTTTTTACAAAAAATAATTCAAATAGACATTTATTTTTTTAAATGCGAAGAATAAACATTAATAGAAAGACATTCCATCATAATTGTCACTTTAAAGTAAACATTGACTGCTGCTTGATGAGATAAGTTTAGTTCTCCTAGTCAATGAATATACAAATTTCTACAGAAAAATTGGGAGAACTGAAGGTGGGAGAAAATTGTCTTCAATATTTCAACAGAGAATGAGAAGAGATTAGAAAAGATTTTAATCAATACCAATATACAATAAAAAGGATTCAAGTCATATATATATATATATAAAATAATGTGATTGGAATTAAAAGTTAATATTTTAAAATGCTCCATTTTATCATGTTTTTTATTTTATTTGTATGTTCTACCTTTTCCAACACCTTAAGCTCCTATATAGATATATATATATATATATATCAGTTTAAACAAACTTGAAGATTGATCACTCGTGATTTTCTCTTTGAACTCTCTCCCGGTATAATTCTCTTACTCCGCATCGCCAGGTCATTTATTAATCTTTGCCCATCATAATCCAATTTCCAGCATATCCAGGGTGAGGCTTGGAGGATCATAACTTCATCGAGAACACTGTCATTATATTCAATAATGCCATAATTAGAACAGGATCCTGCAAGAATATGGACCCTTGTTCATGTCAGTAGACGATGATCGCTAGTATAGATGTGAAATCATTCCAACAATAAAACGACAGCCAAATCAACTAACTAGGTAGATGCTGGACCATATCACATTCCAGCAAAAAAATACAGCACATCTGTACACAACTTATACAGATATATATATATATATATTATATACACACATTTAATTAGTCAGCTTCAGGTTCTTTGACTTCTGATGCCACTGAACTATCGGCCTGCTCTTTCTCAGACAACCTCTCTGCATTAAGTGGAGGGGAAGATGGATTCGCGTTTTCTGGTGCATCCGTGTTTACAATCTCAGAACCTTGAGCAGTGTCCCTTCCATCCTTGGTCACTGTGTGTTCTTTTGATTCCTGCTGTACACCTGTACTGGCAGTGAGATCCTTCTCAGCCATGCTCTCATCATGTTCACCCTCTGCAGCTGAAGAACAAGGTTGGTCCATGTCTTTCGATGCATTTTCTTGCACACCATGATTATTGCTGTTTGCAACTTCAGTTTCTGAACTTCCCACCTGGTAACCCTCTGCAGAGGAAGATGGAGGGGATGCCCTGTCTGCCGATGCTGTTCCTGTTGTTAGCATATCTGAACAACCCTCAGCAACATCCTTTCCATCAGCAATATCCGCTTTAGATTCTTTTGATGTATTTTCTCCTATGACAAGATTAGCATTATTTGCAACATCAGCATCCAAGCTCCCCACCTGATTACCCTCTGCAGCTGAACATGGGGACAAAGCCCCGTCTATTGATGCTGATGCTAGCACATCCGGATAAACTTTAGTAGCATCATTTCCATCAGTTATTGATTCGTTTTCTGGCAGGACAGGATTATTGTTGTTCACTTCATCAGCTTCCAAGCTCTCCACATGATTACCCTCTACTTCTGAAGACCGTGGAGGAGAAACCCCGTCTATTGATGCTGCAGCTAGCACATCTGAACCATTGGTGACATCCTTTCCATCTGTTATATCAGCTTCAGATTCTTTTGACACCTCCATTCTAATTGTGCAGCCATCTATACCCTTCTCAAATAAGCACTCAGCCTTTTCCCCTGCAGCTGAGGAACATGGAGTTTCTGATGCATTCTCTACCTCAGCTGCGCAGCTTTCAATAATATCTGCCTCATCCTCCACGTCAGCTCTACAGCCTTCTGATTCATATTGCACTTCAGAGGTTCCCACTGGACCCTTCTCAGACAAGACCTCCAACTCTTTCGTTCCCTCTCCTACTGTGGTAGTCAAAGCCACACCCCTTAATTTATCACCATCTAAAGGAATTCCACCAACCTTACATGCACATGGAGTCACAAATCAGAATTTCAGGAAACCATAAATCGCATAAGCAAATGCGAAATGGATATAAAGTTATCTCCCATTTGTCTAATTGACTGATTTCAAATACCAAACTCCAAAAGTGTAAAAAGTAATGTAGGAAGTGCATTCTGAATTTTGCAAGGGGGAATGCTATTGCAAACAAGTGAATATATACTAAATCAGAAAAAAGTTCTATTTAATTTTCTTTGCTGTCCAGTCGGAGTTGAGCCCTTGGACTGGGGCAGTATGATTTTATAAAGATGAATACCTAAATTGTTTCACTCAATATTCTTAAAATCAATTCATTTAAGTTTGCTATTCAGACAATATATCTGGACTTGCACTGTCTGGCACAGTATAATTCTAAAGCTTCAGAATAAAAAACATAAGGACAAAAGGACAAAGTCAAATAAAAAACATTACCAGCAACTCAATCCTTTTTTCACCCATCTCAGCTTCAGAATTACTTGATTCCTGGAGTGTTTGTAATGGATCCTTATCAAGAGCCTACAAAAAAGAATTTAGGAAGGGATAACCATTGTGACATATATACTAATAACCGATAGACACAAAATAGCTTACCATAGTAGCATCCCGACAACTCTCCCCTCCTGTCAAACCACCTTCTGGTTCTCTTGGTGCTTCTGAACTGCCGGGAGGTCCCATATCATATGACACATCAATGTTACTCTCCTCAATCCCCATGGACGATGAAGTTAAATCTGTTTCAATCATCTCAGCTCCAGAATTACAAAATTCCTGGATTGGTAATGGACTTGTAATTGGAACCTGTCAAAATGAATTCATCAAGTTTAAGGGATAATAACTGTGCCACACATACTAAGGGTCAATAAGTGCAAAATAACTCACCATAGTGGCATCCCCATCATATGACACATCAATCTTACTTTCATCAATCTCCATGGAAGATAACGGAACTTCCATGTTTTTCAATTCAAGTTTTTCTGGCTCATTTCCAGCAATCTGAGTGATTTCCATTTGATTACTCATTTCAGCTCCAGAATTACATACCTCCTGGGGTGGTAATGGATTTGCAATGAGATCCTGGAGAAATGAAGTCATTAAGTAAATTAAGGGATAAGGGATAATAACATCAGATGCGCTAGTAGCGAATAGGTGAAAAATGGCTTACTGCACTGGCATCCTTACAACTCCCCTCTCCAATCAAACAACATTTAGGTTCCACCAGTTCTACAGAACTGCCAGGAGGTTCCTTATCATATGTAACATCAATCTTGCTTTCCTCAATCTCCATAGCAAGCACATCCATGTTTGCCAATTCAACTTTTTCAGGTTTCTTTGCAGCAACCTGTGATAACTTCATTTGATCAGCTATCTCAACTCCAGAATTATTTGATTCCTGGACCAGTAAATAATTAATCATGAGACCATGCAGAAATGAATTCATGAAGTAAATTAAGGGTTAACTACTGTGTCACACATAAATACACAATGAATGTGTCAAGGCTTACCACAATGGCATCACCACGACTCTCCTGTTCAATCAAACTAACTTTCGATTCTCCTGATGCTGGTAAACTGCCAAGAGGACCCTTATCAGATGAGACGTCAATCTTACTTTCCTCAACCCCTGAGGAAGATGGCACATACATGTTTCTGAATGCAAGACTTTCTTCTGGATTAATTCCAGCAACCTGAGATGATTCCATTTGATCCCTCATCTCAGTATCACAACGGCCTGACTCCTGCAAAGGTGATGGTTTTGTAATGGAAGCAGAAATGAATTTATTAAGGACATTGAAGTGATACTTGCTAACCAAATACACTAATTGGTACAAACATACCTCAGCAGAATATCTATGACTCTTCTCACCATCCAGACAATCATTAAGTTCCCCCCCAGCCAGTGGATTGGAGAGGGGACCTTTATCACATGGCACATCAGTCTTATCTTGCACCATACCCAAGGAAGACATATCATTCAAGTTTTGGGATGCAAGATTCCCTGGATCAGCCCCAGGAACCTGATCCGTCTCCATTTCATTACTCATCTCAGCCTCAGAGTAATCTGATCTCTGTTGTGGTAATTTAATCAAAATAGAACCCTGCAGATATGAAATCATAAGGTAAATTGGAGGAACAATGTGCCAAATATGCTTAATAGGTGCTCAAGATCATACCTCAGTGGCTTCCCTGGAACTATGTTCTGGAGTTGAAAGGTCTGTTGATTCCTCTGGCACTAGTGGACCACAGAGAGGAGCCTTATCAGATGACACAACAGTCTTATCTTCATTTGTCACCAATGAAGATGAAGTTACATCCGTCATTTTGAAAGCATCTCGCTCTGAATCAACATCCAAAGACTTCGATGCTTCCTTTTGATCACAAATTTCAACCTTAAAATCATTTACTTCTTTCAATGAAGGCATTATATTGGTTTCTAACCCAGCATTTTCTGGCAAAAGATCTCCAGCTTGCAATGTAACATTATAATTACTCTGATCCATCTTTGAGCCATCCATATCCTCCTGAGGACCAGACCGCATGGCTGAATTATTCTCAAATGATAACCCTACTAGTTCTTCATCTATCACAGTTTCGACTACATCAACCTGAGCAACTTCCTTCTTATCACCTAATTTTTCAGGGCATTTTGGTACCCTCAGAGGTGATGCATCACCTTGTGAACCATCATCAGACAAACAACCAATCCTTTCTTCCTTACTCACCAAGGGAGATGAAAGCAAACACAAGTTCATTGATGTTTTATCCCCAGAGAGAACGTCATGATCCTGAGCAATATTTCCATTGCCCAGCTCAATTTTAGAATCATTCAATTCATCCATTTGTAATATACTGCTTGATTGGATCCCCGTGGTTGAACCTCCTAGATTTTCTTCGTTTGTCTTCAAACAGGAAGAAGAAAAATTCAAATCTTCTTGCAAACCCTTACAATTTTCATGAAAGATAGGACTATCAGATGAGTCCATCTGAACATCACCATCAGCTGGAGCAACTTTTGTTTCCTCCAGGACTACAAAGCTGTTGCACAGACCCTTCTCCATTGACTCTTGCAAAGGTTCTGAGCCCTTAACTAGATTCATTTCAGATGATGTCCTACTTTCCTCTTGCACCAAGGATGATGAGGGCAGAACTGCAGTGTCAGATGTAATTTCAGCCATAGGATCCCCAACCTGCGAAACACCCACAGAATCATTCACTACAGCTTCTGATCCAGAAGATTGTGACACCATGGACCTATCAACAGGTTCTTCATGGGAATTCCCTTTGAATTTGTCATCCTCATTTGCTGAGGAACAAGACATTTTTTTACTAGATGACGTATTCTCAGGAAGATCACCATCCTGAGAAACAACCACAGAATCATAAATAACAGCTTCCAACCCAGAAGGTTGTTGCACCATTCCCCTATCAACAGGATCATCATAGGAATGGTCTTTAGGTTGTTCCTCCTCATTAACCAAGGCAGAAGAAATATCTATGCTTGATGTATTCTCAGTCACAAACTCCCCAACCTGAGAATCATTAATTTTTTTACTGTCAGATGTGTCTATTTCCATGTCACTATTAGTAGGGTTGGCAACAACTGACTGCAACTGCTCACATTTGGAATCCCCTTTATCAATTTTTTCCTCACACAGGGATTCTGAGTGGCCCTCCAGAGGTTGAGTCTTGTGCAAAGTGGAAGCAGCAGCAGCTGACGTAGGAGCAACTCCAATATCAATGACTTCAAGAGAACTCATTGAACCCACCGCAATGGCTTCAACAGAACATTTGGTAGTTTCAGATTGCACGAAAGATTCTTCTAACTTCTTAGTAATATCCCCATCAAAATTATCAGAACCCGAAGCCTTCTGATCTGCAAGAACAGGTTTGGGACTCCCGGGGCCTTCCATTTCAGGTGGTTCAAAACTCTGTTCACTGTAAGGTTGTAAGGCATTTTGAGAATTATTTTCAATTGTAATCTCAGTCTCAGGCTCCAGCAAACCTGATGGGGCAGGATCCGAGCTCTGTATTAATGGCTCTGCACTATTATTGTTATTATTGTCATCAATATCAATGTTGGCAGACGCTTGTAAAGAATACTCAGTTTCCTTTTCAGACTTAATTTCACAATGTTCAGACATAACAGAAACCTCCATTGTCCTTGAATGAGGGGTTGTTGCAGGACTAGATGGGATCACCTCAGATTGATCACCCATAACTTCAGGCTGAGCCACTAACCCAGAGCCATCACCTTGACAAGAACCATGAGGTGAAAATTTTGAAGGATGTTCAGCATGAGGACTTAATTTATCAGAAGTATTCTCAGCAATACCAGAACGTTCTGTTGTGGCTGAACAATCCAGATTGGGGTCAACTTGACCAGATACAGGATTATTGCTAGAATTGTCAGTTTTCAAGGGAATTGCCAGACATCCAGTGCCACAAACTTCTGGCGGTGGAGAACTTGCCGACTTCTGTAAAGAAAATCCATCACCAGAAGGAAGACTCTCAGCAAAAACACCAGTCCCTTGGCAAGTATTAAATGGACTTGCATCATGTAGCGCATCAGTCTCAATCTGAGTGCTTGAGGATTCAATGCAATCTCGCATCTGTTCCTTTTCATTAACATCACTAGGATGCGTTTCAGGTTCACTGGCATTGGTCAGAATCTGATTCAACATTGCTTGTGAATCAGATGAGATTCCTGATTGTTTTTCATTGCCATTTACTGGAACAACTGAACTCAGACACATTGCTACAGGAGTTGGTATATCTAAATTTGCTCCATCCTTAGGATTCTGATCCTTGGATACCTCCCCTGACAGTTTTTCATGTTCGTTTACTGAAAGGACTGATGTTTGAAATGTTGCTCCAGAAGTTGGTATATCAGAACATTGTTTATCATCACAGCTCTGGTTATTCAATTCTTCAGCTGCAGTTTTAGTTGTTACACTTACAATAGGGGCATTCCTATCTTCAATCCCAACAGAATTAGGCTTTGCCACGCAAGTTGCAGAGAACACTTCCTTCATCACACGAGCAACATCATTAACATTCTGAATTCGGCCAATACCAGCAACCTTGTCTGAGGATCCTGGAGCACTATCACTCCTTGTTGATGAACCTTTCTGCTGCTTATTTTGGGAAGAATTGGTGGCTCTCTCTTTTCTTTTTGAATCATGAACTGCTGTACCACTAGGCAAATGGACCTGGAATAGTTGAGTTTGAGTGGCCTCCTGAACCTCACTTCCATGCTTAACTAAGGCAGCAGCTTTGTCCCCAGGAGAATTATGGGAAAGCTGACTCAATTTAGGATCCTGACCAGCAGGAGC
Organism: Adenanthera pavonina; assembly: GCA_026686845.1. NCBI lineage: Eukaryota > Viridiplantae > Streptophyta > Magnoliopsida > Fabales > Fabaceae > Adenanthera > Adenanthera pavonina. The sequence continues at coordinate 7,220,932 of JAIVEN010000026.1, read as the reverse complement.
ATCAAGAACAACAGGTAATGCCAAAGCTTGCCTTTTTCCCCTACGTCGTGGTGTATCCACCCTGTTCTGAGTTTTACGACCTTGCCTTTTGACAGGCACAGATTCAGATGGCAATGGACAAGGATGAGTACATTCAGAGCCCAGAGGGGAAGGGCAAGAAATGCTTAATGGAACACTGGAAACAACCTTCACATCCAAATGATCAGAAGACTTGTCAATGCTTTCCATAGTTGCACTACCAGGTATTGAACTGGCTAGAGGATCAATAGTTGGAGGGACAGTTTTTGAAGCTTCCAAAGCTTGGTGTGTTTTAACATCAGCAGTTTGGTCCTTTGTCACCTCAGAATGAGGTAAAGCTGGGACAGATACAGTTTCATTACCTGAATTATCCTTAATTTTAGTGTTGGATGAAGTGACTTGAAAAGAACTCTCTTTAGCCACTGAAGCAGAATCATGAACATCGGAATTCTGAAGCTTCTCCAATTCTGGCCCTGTACAAGGAGAAATACCTTGAGTTACTTGCTAGTCTTTGCATATATAAATTAAAAATTCCAATAAAAAGCACTACATATTCACCTGAGGTCACTGTTTGCTTGGTTAAATCATCTGATTTTTCTGGTTGTTTTAAATCCCGATCACCAGGGTTCAATGACGCCTGCTCCTGGATAGCATCTTTTGACTCTTGAACAACATTGTCCTTCAAGCTTTTAACATCAGTGGCTTTATCACTCAGAGCACTGCCTGATGAAACCTGTAAACTAGAATTTAAATGCAACTCTTGATGACCTAATGTGTCTGGAATAACAGGTGATATGGAATCCAGTTTCTTTCCCCTGCGTCTTGGAGTTCCTCCTCCACTTTGTGACTTCCGACTTTGACCCTTATTTTGTGGGGGAACTGTGGGGCACATAGGGGCAGTTTGAGGCACAGGAGTAGCAGAAGACAAAGATGGGGGTACTTGAGGATTCAAAGCAATCCCGGCACCTGAATGATGATCTTTACCACTGTCTAAAGATGCAGAAGCTGATGCAATATTAGGGTGGTGTATTGTAGCACTACTGGCAACGGTTCCACTCTGGGAAATAGCTTGATCTGCAGAAGAGCTTGTGGTTTTATCTTCTAGTTGTTCATTCACCTTCAAATCAGGACCAACAGAACCACCAGGGATATGAGATGACACCACACCCTGCTTCTTCCCTCTACGCCTGGGTGCTTCACCTCCACTTTGAGTTTTCCTCCCTTGTCCTCTTGCTTGAATTGGTACAGAAACAGAAGCAACAGTAGATTGCTTATCAGAAACAGCAGTTGATAAAGGAATGGCAGCCTGTGAACTAGGAGCAACCCCTGTATCAGATTGCTGCATAGATCCTATTGAGCCTACAACTTCAGCAGACTGAGGACTAGATGATGTTAAAGAGCTAGACAAAGTCCCTTTTTGTAACTTCATGTCCACTCCAATAGCTGCAGGTGCCAGAGGAACCACACTAGCTGGTGACTTATCTGATGTTATTCTTTTTGGCCTTCCACGACCACGTTTAGCTGGTGGGGTTATCTCTTTGGGTTGCTGCACAGGCAAGCTCTCCACAGATGGCAGAGTTGGGACCACCGGAGGGATGGCTATAGGTTCAACTTTAGTAGTAGATGCAACTGAGCTGAAAGAATTTGTTGGGCAACTTGTTTCTACTGCTTCTTCTTTTACTTTGGGTGATTCTGGAGATTCAACCTTACACATCTTCTCAAATTCCTCCTCTGTCCATTGCTCTTCATAAGAACGCACCTACAAGAATCAAATGCAAGGTGATAAGCTCTTGGATAGATACCATACTGAACACAGAAGGATCTAACTGATCATTCTTTTATCGAATTTTCTATTTATCTGCTCTTTGAACATAACTTTTAGTCTTTTACCATGGAAAAAAATAAATAAATATCAGTACACTTATAAAGAAACCCAGGATTAAAGTCACGTACATAAGCAATATACAGTCAAATAACAGTTGGAAACAACTTATACATACACATTTGCATCCATATAAACATATACAGGTATATTCATGTAAAGTATAGTTATATGAAGAGCAAACTAAGAATACAATTGCACATGCAGAACCAAAAAATCAGAGCAGACAAACCTCTCTGGCACGTTTTCCCCTCCCATAATGTTGAGTATCTAGGCCCCCAAGATATTCACTTTTCCGCTTTACTCCACTAGATACTACCACACCCTTAGGCACATCACATATCTTCATTGCTTCATAGAAATTTTTCAAGTCATCATCAGTTACAAGACGAGACGGAAGGGGAATAATAAGATCAGAACTATCAGCCACCCGTCCAAGTATCAATTTCTTCCATGTAACCTGAAACAATTGTTTTAGAACTCCAATAAGATACTCCACCAAGAAAAAAAAAATTACAGGAAATACTTGATAGCATACCATCTCTTCTTCCCTCCTCTTTTTGTCAACAGCCTCAAATATATCCAACTCTGTTTCACTGCAGACAAAGACGCATGGTTTTTATCAAAATACTTTCTTCTTTCATTTGGCGTGGAATTAGGGTGGAAAGAGGAGGTTTCAAGGGTTAAAAACACAATATAAATGCAATAGTATAGTCAACTGTACTATAAATGTACTAGAAGAGCCTCAACATTTGAAGTCAGCAGTTGGCATAGAGATTAACAATATGGCAACTTGTGACATAGATCAACAAACGAGGATGATAGAAATGTAGAGATAACGACAATGCACTAAGAAGAGGCCCCATGATTGAGAGTGGATCAACATCAGTTTACTTTCCCCTCATTTGCTCCTATCTTGATACCAGTGGGATCACTAATTTAAGACACAGGAGTTCATAAAAATGCTTTTTTTTGTCAAGACTTTAACATAAATTTTGTAAGGATTAAGTCACAGCCCTGGAGGACATCCTTTCTCAGCAGACAACCCTATTAAGAAGGTAAAGCTTCCAGGCATCCCACACTAACCCAATGTGGGACTTAAGCAGCTCACTTGGTCATCTTGCTAGTTGCAGCCCTCCTGAGTAGCCCGTTGCATCCGTGGTGACTCCCCTCCTGGCAGTTCTCTCAGCTATCTTGAAGGTCACACCAAGATATATACAATAAAAGCGACAGCTACATATACACCATGATTAAGACATAACTAGTGTTCACACCTATTCTAACATCTAGAGTCCATTCACAAAGACCACCCTAATCAAATAGTCCTTCTTGTTAACACAGTCAGGTGTTCTCATCACTATTGTACTAAAGTAGAAAGGGAAACTCCAACAAGGCCATGCATTATCAGAACAAATCAGATGTACCAGGCAATGGATAGACAGCCAGGTGGTGAAAGAACAAAAAAAAAATTATGTACCTGCGAGCTAAGAGATCATTTAGAGCATCATCATCTAAAACAGGTGTAGCTTCCTCTTTCTTACACTCGCGCAGGAGGGACTCCAAGTATTCCCTTCGATCTTCAGCACTGAGATAAACCATAGGCAGGAAAAATTAAGAGCTGACTCAATATCACTGTGATCAACTGACAGTGAATTACTATTGTAACAACCTCGTATTGTTGTCAAAAAACCCAGCAGTAATGCTCTGATTGGCAACACCTAGTTTGTGCTCGGCTGCAGCTCTGACTTGCTCTTCCACAGTTTGAACCTTATTGTACAGGAAAATACTTTAGCAAAAATATGTCTATGTGACAAATAACCAATCAAAGTAAGTTTCAGATAATAATTATTCAAATCAAAAGATAATTAAGCAAAATTGAACAGAGTGACATCCAGGATTGGTTTTGATGTGCATTACACTGCCCTTCACACAAAAGTCCTCTAGTCTTGAAACGTAGACAGAGCACAAAAGCTAAAGTTGTTAGCCAAAGCCAAGGAATGGTTTTGAGTTTTGACATGTATCTCTAACAAGTATAGTAATTCCATCTAAGTAAGCTCAAATTAAATTAAAGTGGAAAAGATAATATTGAGTACAACTAAAAAAATTGAGATGCCCATGATGATCATATTTAAAATAAACTCCAAGAACAGACATTAAGATTAATGATTAATCATACATACCATACACAGATAGAAAGCCATGAGAGTAAGCCTACTTTCTATACAGTCTAACAAAAATATTCCAGGTTTTTATCATCATTCTACATGGTATGAAATTTGGTTCTACAAGACTTGTGCTATTAATGAAGAAAGAACCTTTGTTCTTATAAAGGAACAAGAAAAATTAGAGGAAGGAGTATGTTATGAAGTGAGAGAGAGTGCGTGTGTATTAGGAAGTACATATGTTAGTTAGTTAGTACTGTTATGAAGTGTGTGTCTTAGGAAGTAGTTATGTTAGTTATATTTCCAAAAAGTAGTTGGTGGATTACAGCCACTGGAGGGGCAGTGGCTATAAAAGGGAGTGTATGGGGCTGTTTTGAGGATGGCTTGACACTCTAATAAAGTTCATTTTTCTCTATTGTCTCTTCCTCTCTCGAACCCTCTCTTCTACTCTACTCTACCCTATCTCCACCTCACTTTCATCGATCTTTCCTACTCTTTTTCCTTCTTCATTCGATAATCTCTTAACAGAGTACAAGATACCCGTCCAGAGGAAGAAACTAGAAGAGAACTATAAGTCTAAGACACCCAAGAATGCTAAAAAGACGGTCAATCTTTCCAAAAATTGAATAGGGAAAATCCTTCAGAGAAACCATTAGCAGAACATCAAAGTACATTTTAAATGGAACGAGACATCAATATTGATACAGTTCTCAATTTCCACTTGGTGAAAAAGTATAATTATAACCATCTTTAATAAGCCAGATCGTTTTAACAGGCACCAAAGGTAGTAGAGCTTTCCTGAATTCCAAGTTTTATGTAGCTGTTATTCACCATATCTTCAAATATATCAAATATAATCCCAGAAATATAGCAGTAAATTTCACTTGATTTGTTGACACTTGTCAGTATATAATTGATGCAAACCATAAATCAAAAGAAAAATACTTACTGTTTCAAAGCGAAGAACAAGAACATCCCTCTTTTGACCAATCCTATGAGCCCTTGCCTGTGCTTGCAAATCAACCTGACAATATACCAATAAATAAGACCTTAGTACATCAGCAACGAAAGCTAAACAATTCAAAAGCACATAACAGAAATCTCATTGCCTGTGGATTCCAGTCAGTGTCAAATATGATCACCGTGTCAGCAGCTTGAAGATTCACTCCGACACCACCAGCTCGAATGCTTTATAACACACACGCAAGTCAGCAAACCAAAGTTACGTGGAAATGAAAATGTACAAGAACTTGAGAAGAATTGGGCGCAAATTATCCTTTTTTTTCTTGTGCTTTTTTTTTTTGGGAGGCGGGGTTCTTTCACAAAAAAATTACATGAATACAAGCAAAAACTTTATCATCCATTCTATATCAAAGAAACTTGGATCCAACCGTTTATTGTGACTAAGAGAGATGTCTACCATATCACCCCATAAGCTGTATTAGTCACCACATATGCCCCTTGACATTACTTTATTTTTTACTTCAGCGGTATTCTAAAAGACGAGGTCCTCCAGGTGTGCCAAGTGATGGCTTAAATATAAACCAATGGCAAACAGCAAACTAAACTAACACTAAATAGCCAATAACCAAATTAAAACCTATATATGATGCTTTTATCCCCAATCCCCATTGCCAATTTCACTGCAACATCCAGTACTGTAGTAAAAACTAGAATTACCTGAGCAAGAATATAAAGAATGGAGAGCCAGGTTGGTTAAACATATCAATTAGGGCACCACGATCGCTTCCAGATGTATGCCCATCCAACCGAAGATAACGATACTGTTTTAGGGTTAAGTATTCCTCCATAACATCAAGAAGCCTAGTCATTGTCGAAAAGAAAAGAACCTGTAAAAAGGCATTGATAGAATGAAATCAAACACCATAACTAAAATGTCCAAAATAAAGGTAAATCAATACATAGGTACAGTAGTAAATGAAATCCCATCTAGTCTAGAAAAAAAAGAAGAAAATTCCATGCACACTAAGCATCCGAATTATAACTCACCACCAGAATCTTGAAGAACAAGACGCAAGTTAGAATAATAGAGCTACAGGTCATTCTTCATTGTAATTACAGCTAGCGACAGTACCATAAATAAAAGTTAATGGCAGTGGTATAGGAACATGGAGTCTTTCATACCCTATGATCTGTCGCCTTCAATTTAGGTAATAATCGGTCCAACATTTCAAGCTTCCCACAAAGTCTTACAATTGGGGGCAGATAATGCTTAGGTATATAGTTATCCACCTACAAAAACCAAGAGTCACGGCTAAGGAATACAACACATCAAAATAGAATCCATGACCTTTAACCAAAATAATCAAATAGATGGAAAGGGCAAAAGAAAGAATGAGAGAGATTAAATAAAGTACAAGGTATGACCTATGCCAAGAGCTCTATAATCTCATCATCATATTAAAAATAATTTTTTTGCCATTCCATTTTCTAAGATAGGAACTTACCTCCTCAGCGTGAAGCTGGCTGATATATGGATGGTTGCATATATTACGAAGCTCCATGACAGAATTGTGTACAGATCGAGCCTAACAATTGAGGTTTCCAATTAGACCACAAACACAATAAATAAATTTACAAATATACATGAATGCGCGTGCGCACATGCACACGCAAGAGAAGCACTTTTAACTACAAGGAAAACAAGGGGGAAACAAGTTCTTATCTCCACTATTAAAAGATCAAGAAAAATCATTCCACACAGATAGAAAGGACACCTTTGAAGTGCCAATAGAACCAAGATTTTCTTCCACCCTTTTCATCAAAAGTTTTTGATATGCAGAAGCTTCACATCTTACAAGTCTCTCAATCTTTTCAGGCAGCTCATTTTCAACCTACAAGAGGATGGAAAGGCATGATAATTAACACATGACAATGACAGACATAATGACTGAGAAATGGACAAATTCAAATCTGAAAAGTTATATTTTTATGTCATCATAAGTCAATAATCAAGCAAGGAAAATGAAGTGCAGGCAGCTCATTTTCCACCAAAAGTGAGAAAGAAATGCAAGATAATTAACACATAATCATAAATTCCAGATAAAATAAACAGCAAGATAGATAAAGAAAATTTCAAATCTCACAAGATATATATCTAGGTCCTCAGGTTAATAATAAAGCAAGGACAATGCAGCAAATGACATGAATAGAAGTTATATCATAGTAGTAAACCACTCATAATCTTGCTGAATATCAAGCCTACGTTTTATGAAAAATTAATTATCAAATATCTAGCATTACTCCCAGGCAACTCTTTATTAAAAATTCCACTGTATGGTGCATACTGCAATAATAGGGCAGAACAGAGAAAATGATTGCCAAAGTAAGCGACTTAAACCAGTAAAAAGCTACATTTTTCCTCCGCAAACTTGGAGTTGGCAAGGATAATGAAAACAAAAACATCTCAATTAAAATGTAAATATATGCAGAGTTACACTTTCATAATCATAATAAGAATTAATTATTGATTTTATGATTTCATCATGAATCACAAGCCACAGAAGTTTAAGGGTAATAATGAGCAGTTGTTAGAGTACACAGAGGACACAAAAAGAAGGATAGAAACTATTACTGACGAAATTAAGCACCTTATGTTTTAGCCTACGAAGTACAAATGGCCTCAGAACTTGATGGAGACGGTTTATGATCAAGAGATTCTCCTCCTCAGAGAGTAAAGCCTTGTTACAAAAGGAAAACAAAACCATACACAGAAAAATTAATGAAGTTGGGAGTTTCAATTGAGCACGGAGCAACATCAATATATCAAGAAAGGAATAATAAGAATAAGAATAATACAAAGCTTACCTCATCAGGTGAACTATCTCCATTACTCTGAAAAGGCTTATTGAACCATTGAGAAAAGTCCTCCGATGAATTAAATATGTTAGGTAACAAGAAGTTAAGTAGTGCCCACAGTTCCTCAAGATTGTTCTGCATGAGAATAGCTCACATATTCAACATCATTATCATGAAAATAAAGGTAAAAGGCAAAGCAGAAGCCTGCAGAGCCTTCAGCAGAACCTCCTATATCATTCAGAGAAAGTAGAGGATGTAAATAAAAATTGTAAAGAGGAAATGATTAGACATCACAAGCAGAGATTATACTGGAGTCAAAAGCACAAAGAAGAAAAAACAGGGAAACCTGCAATGGTGTTCCAGTTAACAACAACCGATGAGAGCTTTGATAGTGTTTCAAGTCAGCATTCAACTTGCAGGAAGCATTCTTTATGCGGTGACCTTCATCAATAATTATATAGTGCCAATGTATTTTGCTCAGCTTAGGCCTGTCATGCTTGTTCATCAGATACTCGTATGTTGTCAAAAGGACATTGAATTTCTGGTGAACAATCCTTTCCCTACAATATGAATTAAAATCTGAGAATCACATAGCAAAATTTAAGTTCGAACAGATAAGAAAGGGTTATTATCAAATATTTATCTCCATTACTTGAATAGCCGACGTCGCTCCTCTGGTGGTCCAGAGTAGACGATTTTATGAACACCAGGAGCCCAAAAATTAATTTCTGACTCCCAACCAGGTAGGACTGAAGAGGGAACAACCACAAGAAAAGGTCCTCTATCATTTTTGGTTTCCATCAGGTAGCAAATTAGAGAAATAACCTAGAAAAGCGAAAGATGATCAGGATTTTGCAGAATAGAAGTTTAGATTTTAAGGTCCAAAAATGCTCCCACGTATGACAGAAAGTAGCTTCTGCCAAGTTCAGGAGCATAGTTTTAGCCTTGTCAATACAGGGCCAAACATGAGCTGATAGCCTGATACTCCTTATGTCTACTCTTTCATAGAATCATAAAAATCTAACGAAAGAAAAATTACCCAGCAAACATACTAGTGAATAATAGACATACAGGAAAAAACAGGGATCTAGCTCCAAAATTAACTTTCCCATTTGAGAAGAGCTAATTCATACCTGAACAGTTTTACCCAGTCCCATTTCATCAGCAAGGATTCCATTCAAATGATTGTTGTATAGAGACACCAGCCACCTCAGGCCATTCATTTGATACCTAGATGACAAAAATCACAATCACAAGTAATAAGAACCCAAACTCCCTCCTCATCAAACACGAGTAGTAAAATATAAATAAATCAAATAAAAGAACATGCGAACAGAATAATCTACCTCCCCCTTAAAATAACCAGGGCCAAAATAGTTCAAAAAAGGTTAAATTACTCTGTCGATCATCAAAGTTCCAATAAATTTCCAATTTGGTCCATATAGATTAGAAGTTTGTGACTACGTCCCAATAGTTTTAGAAACGATCCTCATCATTGAACATCCAAAAGTGTGTCTTTATATTCTACTAACATGGCCAACCATGTGCCATCTAGGCACTTTGAATATGCACAACTCATGCCAACAAAAGGAGTAAAGGTAGAAATTAGGGTGGAATCTACTTGCATGTATGGCACATGTATAGCATGTGACCAGTGTGAATACCGTATACCGAAATGCGACACCCATGACCAAAACATACATAAATATACTAGAACTACATCAAACATAAAAAGGTGAAAACTTCACTTACTCCCTCAATTTTCCACCCTGCAGAGAATATGGCTGCTCAGCAATGCTCTCCTTAATACTGCACAAAGAAATTTAGCTTACAATGGAGAAAGACGATTACATCTACACATAAGAAATTCCTAGACAAGATATACAGATCAACGGGCTCAAAAGATGATGTCTGTGAATATAATTTCAGAAAGACATTTTTGGCAGTTCAGTATAATAAAATAAAACTCCCCAATCCCAAATCCAGTTCATTGAAAAGTAGTTATAAGCAAAGAGTTCAATAAGCAAATCAAAATAGCAAGAAAACCAATATTTAAAAATAAAAGAGCAGAAATAACACCTGTGGGCCATCATATAATACTTCTCATTGCTTTCCAAATAATGCTGAAAAAGAAATTACAACAAATGAGTTACATGTTTATCATAGAAACTTAAAAAAAAGGTGCATTGGAAAAGCTTGCCTTTGCCTGATCACTTTCATCCTCATTTTCAAGAGTTGTTTCATTTTTCTCAAAAATACTGCCAATTCCTGCCTCATCAACATGTCCAGCAACAGCCTTTGCCTCTTGAAGCCTGGACCCAAGCTTTTGAAGATACTTCTCAGTCTCTTTAAGAAGTTGCTTCACCCGATCTGATTTTGCATCCTAGTGTAATCATTAAAGATTATATTAGCCAAAACTTTTAAATACGAACCCTTCTATACAAGTGGTATGTAAGCACATAAACCTACCTGCACCATTCGCAGATACCCCTCCACATCATTTATTTTTAACAAATTTATCTTTTCCCTCTGAATTCTATCAATCTTCTCCCGATGAATGCGTTCTTTTCTTTTATGGAACTCCTTCACATATCTATTGAAACCCTTCCACCGTTCTCTCTTGATTTTGAATGCATCATCTAGCCTTTCCCTAAAATTCAAGAAATAAAGCAGGTTACCAAGAAGAGGAGAATGTGAGGAAAACAGAGAAATTTACATAGAAATTCATCTTACATGTGTAGCTGATCTACTACTAACAATGCATCAGAAAGAAAAAAGAAACTGGAGAAATGGACAAGAGGAGCACATACTTGTGAACTTCAATCTCACCGAAAAACTCTTTTTGCCTCTCTCGAATCCTCTTCTGACGCTCTTCCTTCATTTTCTGCTCAAACCTTTCAAGTTGCTTAATCCTCCTACCATGCCTATGTTTCTTAATTGACTTCAAATGGTCCATCTCAGATGTAATCGGTTTGAAAAAATCATTCAAGAAATCACTGCCCAAAAAAGGAAAATTATATTGTCAAACTAAGAGTATGTCTAAAGTATTCAATACAGGACATAAAAGAAAAATAAAAACCTTCGAAGACGACGCTGGAGATCCAATAGTTGAAGTTTTTTCAGCTCTATAACACTTTTTGTCTTAGCAGATATATCTTCAGATGAGCTTACATTTTCCTGCATCAGAATGGTTAAAACCCAGGCCATGAAAATGAAACAGCATTAATTAATCACCTAACAATTTACTATGTGCAGTGTAGCAGAGCAGAAATAATCAAATGAACCACTAAGAGACAAACAGTTAAAGCACCTTTAGCCTGTCAAAACATGAAGCAATTTTTCGCCTTGTCTTCTGCTGTTTTTGTACCCAATTTTGCTCAACCCGAAGCCTCTTCTTTTGCTGATCCATAATCCATTTCTCTGACATTGTAAATTTTGGAGATGCTGGCATATCAGTTGATAAAAACCTCTCATTCCCTTCTTGTTCTGCAAGTAATTTCTTTGCAAAATCAGAACACCTAAGCTATATGCATTAAAAATAATGGAGGAATAATCATCAAAAAGATTTGATTGCAGGGACACAATTCTATTGTGTGAATCTCACCCATAGAAACATGTTTTGTCATAACATTCACATCCTTCAACATGGTCACTCTCTGAGAATCACTGTCAGTTCCCGGAGCAGGTTTCCAGTGCTCTTTCAAGGAATAAGAAGGCAAGTGACTAACAGAACCGTGATTCCGAGATCCAACATTATTATTACCAATATTTTGAAATTGACTAGGAATATTCTCTCTTCTCTCAATAGGTAACTCATGCTGAACAGCAGAGACCTGCAGGGGTCCCTTCAGAGCCTCATTGTGACTGACAAATCCAGTCCAGTTACTGACATCAGGATTCACTGGCTTATTCAGACCCATAACAGAAGATGCCTGGTTAGACCTTCCAACCTGCAGATTACCATTGTCAACATCATCCAAATGATTATTAACAACTAAAGAACCCCTTCCAATCAAAGAATCTTGCTGCTGAAACGTTGGGTTTGAACAAGCTTGTGCAGCCACTCTTTCTTGAATTTGTCTTTCAACCTCTCCTTTCTTTGAGGCTAGGAGATGTTTCCTTTCTTCTACAAGCGCGTGGACATCAGAATGCAGGTTAACTTTGTCCTCCATCATGTTTGGGCTCTCAACCCCCTTAGACAATGAATCAGCCTCGAGAACCTTTCCCACGGAAGAGGACCCTGAAAGGTTTTTATCAGTTTGCCTCACATTGTTTAGTCCTCCAAAAGGTATCATCATTCCAGATGCATTATTGGGATCATTTGAAGACTGTGATTTTCCTTTGTGGTCAATCAGCTCTTTGAGGGAACCATCTGTATTGCCAACTCATTGTTCAACAGTTAGTCAATGAAGACCTTTAAGTTTGTAGACTAAAAAAGCAAATAAAAAACAAGATATTGCTCACCTTCTCTAAAAAAGGTGCTTCCTAGTGCAATTTCAAGATGTAATTTCTTTGGTGGCAAACCATTTCTGCACGTTAAACAACAATCTTCATCAAGCAACTTTAAAAGAAAATTCAAGTCATACCTAAAAGGTGGTGGTAGAACCATATCAACCTGAATGCAAGAAAAACAAGGCACTGAGCTCGAAGCTGCTTTAACTGCTGTTCTTTGAATGGAGTGGAAGATGATGCTGATGCAGCAGAAACAGGGGATTTTCCTGTATCTCTGGGAGGACCACTTTGTCTTGGCATAGCCATTTCTGAGGCACTGTTTTGCCTTCCAATCTGTCAGTTAAATTATCAGGTCAGGCAATCATGTTGGCTCATTTTCACATCAGAGTCACAGATAACAAAAGCAGAATACCTTCTTTGGAGCCACAGAAATGTTTGAATATAAGACCCCAAATAAATCACCCAAATTCCTCACCACTAAACCACACTTATTGGTTTCAAGCAAAATATATCTTAACTATATATCTATAATCATCAAATTGCCACAAGACCATCAGAATTAGATGACCATTGCAAAAAGTAAAAAATGAAAAATAGCATAGAGACAAACTAAAAAGCAAAAGTTTGAGCATAACATGAAATGGAAGTTAAAGTAGCGTCCTTTCTAAGTTGATCAAGTAGACCAGGAGAATGGGCAAAAGGAGACCCCTCCTCTACCACAACATCAGGAAAGGAAAATGAAGGCCATAGTGCGTTACTGCACATAATAGCCTAATAGCACAAACAATTGTTGACCATAGTCATCCTTCTAGATCAATGGTGCCCAGCCCTCATAAGACCCTTTCCTGACATTTGGGTTGCACCATAAATACTTTAAAACAAAAAGCCATTGTGATATAGCTTAGCAGTTGTGTATTTTGCCATTTGGAGAGCACTGGATTTATCAACCAAATTTGAAAATTCATTTTATTAGTGAAATGCCAAAAGAAAGGAACTATCTATGCTCATCTAATAAAGTGGCTGAACTTCCCAATCATAATCACCATTAAGTACCTGTAGCACTTTATGTCCATCAGCTAAAGTAGCTGTGCTTCCCCCATCATGCTCAAGTGGACCACCATACTGCATTGAACTTGAAAAAGCTGGTTCTGCCAATGGATATGCACCAGTAGCAACAGTCATTCCTCCATGAGCCTTACCATAAGCACCTGGAAGTAATCAAGACAATGTTTCTATAAAAAAAACTCAGATGTAGAAATTCCAAATTGTAGTTTCTTCCTTGATAACATCAAAATGTAAGTAGAACTGAAATTTTCCCGAATCCTTATAGTTGTAGTTTGATGTTTGTAGAAATATTCAAGAAGAAAAAAGTATCAAAGAGCTGGAATATGATTTGTGGACAGCCAAGACTGAAATGAGAACCGGTGAGCATAAACTCTACAAGCAAAGTTATGGAATACCCATGGTTAAATGTATTCTCTTCAAATTTTGCCACTTTTACATTCAACAATGGCATCTTAATTTAACTATTTCACATCTATTGCAATCTTCAGTCAGGAGCATGATTTCATCAAGCTATGCCAAGACTTAGGTTATGCAAATTTCCAAATCCCTCAATTAACAAAAGGATAGAGGTATTAACTGCTGTGTTACAATATAAGGAACAAAATTGTGACCCCTGGAGAATATGTTCAGAGGAAACTTCTATATCTCCTGAACACTATGAAATTGGAGCACATAGCATGGATTGCCAATCCTTGTCAAATCTGCTTGTTTTTTCCAATATATGATGACCTTGGTAGGCCCTATGCATTGTTTTCAAGCTACTAGACAGAACTGAAAATGCTCCATTTGACCACTACATGAAACCATGTTAAAGTTAGTCTGCTCACCACTTTTAACCGGAAGGCCATCGGATGGTTCAGCTTTTGTCATTTTCCCTTTCCTTGCATTAACAACAGCATTCCGGGAATCAAGTTGAGAAGGACCATCAGCATGTGGCTCCACAGGTGAAGATGTATCTCCCCTCTTTCTCTTTGTTGTGGCTTTCTTACCATCCTTTTGACTCCCCTGCTTTTCCCAGTTAGCAGTATCACGTCTGTCTTGTGACTGTGAGTTAGCAGACCTCGAGTCCAAACTAGATGGACTTTCTTGATCAAAAGACTGATTACTCCTCTGAGCTATAGATCCCTGATAATAATCAGGTGCTCCACTACCTGGGGCAACCGGTGGCCGGTTAGAAGCATATGGTTCCATTTTGGACATATCATGTTCAGCCAAGCCCACTCTGGAATCCTTAGCAACACCTACCACCTGTGAAGGTCCTATACAAAAACAACAATAATAATGACACAAAAACTAAAGATACAGAATGATCCATATTCTTTCTCCAGATCTAATTAAAAAAATATTTTTTCTTCAAAACCCACTGCTGTATAGCTACCTATTTGAGCTCCACCAGTTAAAGGAAGCCGTGAAGACTTCAATGCTTCAATATCAAGGCCATGTTGATTGATAACAGTCTCCATTGCCCTATAACAGACAAGATTAAATAGGAGGAAAATGCATAAAATGATTTTCTTTGGAAGGTAAAGGAACTTTAGAAAGAGAGGAGAAACATACAAATGAGGAGGATTAGGATAGGCAAAACAATAAAGGTCCAGTGCCAAGGACAAGAGACTATAAACTTTGCTAGAACCATTGAGTGGGAAAAAGGAAAATTAATTTCAAGTTTCAACATCTACCAGTTGAATACAAAGTTCTTTGACCAAGTAGGCCCTAACGCTCATAAAGAAGTATCATGGCTAGCAAAAAATTAAAATCAAAATTAAAAGAAAAGGGGATCAATAATTGAATGAATATATATATGTATATGTCTGAATGCTAGTTGCTCCAGCTACCTTGATATCACTTGATATGGCATTGAATGTTCCTTCCCACTTGATTTCATGTGTTGGAGTATCTGAAAAGCACATAAAAATAAATCAATTACAAGCACACTTAATTGTATATAAGGAGTTCAAAGAACAACTACAAAATTTTATTGAAGAGAAAACAGAACGCACCACATAGAGTTTAGTAGCCAGCTTGGCTGGCTCATCTTTAGAATCCTGAATGAGTTTGTGCAGAAACTTTGCGGCCTCCAACTCAACATTATGTGAGGACGCCATATCAACTAAACTGCCATATGCAAGCAATAACCAATACTATGAATTATCTAATCAAAATAAACTCAGAATTTCTGACAATTTTAAATAATTCCAAAGAATGAGAAATTTCATGCCATTTATATTAACAAATTCACAACAATGGTATTACTTAACCAACGCAAAGAATGATCATAGTGATACAGACTGTAATGAACTTCATATATTAAGCAGCAGCCACATAAACCCAGCCGACCCTGTTTGTTTGCAGCCTAAGTATAATATTGGGTAGCATATGAGCATGCCTCCGCAAAATGAGCCCTGCTCATATGTGCATTCTTTACAGCTATCTATATTATCCCATAAAATAAAATGGGGGAAATTTTTTTTTTTGGGGGGCCCGGGGGGCGGGGGTAGGGGGGCATAACACTGCGAATGCTTTAATTCAGGAATACATGGGCCGAAAATTTACAGAGAGAGCTCCCAACTTTCTCACTTGTACCATATCTTGCACTTCTCAAAACCAAGTAATTATAATTGTCAACATAGACACAAACTCACACTCCTTCCTACTCCAAAACCGCCCCAAAAAGAAAAAGCCTGCTTTTGTATCTTTATACCCACAATATAACGTCATTATTACTCTCGCCGCACAAAATCGAACAATCTATGTTTGTGTGAGTCCACAAGAACCCATATTACAACTAATACACGAAGGGAATGCCAGCTGAACCAGCAGCGACTCTCCAAGGCTGCCTTCCGTAGTTAGCAAGGAAAAGGCCAACCAACAAAATACTCAGGTAAGAACAACTGGCCCGAGTTTCAAAATGGTAAAATTTGAACGCTTTCAAGAGGAGTTCCAGCATGAAAGACACAATCGGGAGCGCAAATACACTGCCAATAACATGAAAATCAGGTGGGTAATTCAACAGTACCTGATCGGAGATCAAGGCTATGACACTCCGAGAAGTGAAGCGAGGTCAGCTACATAGAGAACTCGCCCCTTAGAAAGTTGAATCCTAGCTCGCGATGAAAATGAACCGGCTTTTGCACAGAATGAGACCCTCATACACGGTCCCAAATCCCGTACGTGCGAAGTGTGAGCCCTTGCGCGTGATTTGTGAATTTGACGCTAATAAATTGAGAAAAGAAAAAGGCGGCTTACCCAAAAACCAAAAATGTAAACGTTGCTAAAACGAGAATTACATCGGCCCAAAATGATTGTGCTGCGAATCCATTTATAAACAGGCCCAAAACTAGCTCATGGCGGACAACCAAAAACATACATTTTTTGGCCAACCAAAAACAAAATTGTTAATATGAAACTTTCATAATTCATTAGGTTTTTCTCCGGATGTTTTGATGTTGGCATTTTCAAGATTATAGATTATTTATAGTGCGTGATTCAAGACATAATAATTTAGTTACATGAAGTTGAAATCAATACAAAAAAATGATATTTTTAATTTCTATGTATGCTTCATTTGTCACAATGAAATTAAAATTGATAATAAGATGAAAAGATAATTTAGCAAAAGACCATACATATAAATGAAAACTTAAGTTCAATTCTCATTACCATTTTATTTAAATATAAAACAAATGTTCTCATCATACTTGTAGATATAATAAATTGGAAAAAAAAATAGCATTTATGTAAATAACACAATGGAACAAAGAAAATACATGCAAATATCCCAAATTTACATGAGACTATATTTAAAAATATATAGATCATGTTCAATTGATCAATTTTAAAGCACAAAATAAGATAGTGAGATAGAAACATAATTTAGCAAAATACAAAACTCTAAACAGATCAGCAACCTACGAGGACAATTAAGTTAAATTAAAAATAACTTGCTTTAGACTATTAAGGATATGATTCCAATTTAGTCTTATGGTTGAATTTAATACATAGATGCAACTCAATCCATTTTGTATGAACAATTTGATATGTACAATAACTACATGATGAGTCTTTTAGGTTGTTAATAGAAAAAAAGAATAGGAAATAGAATTGCCCCTGCAGAAGTACAATTACAAAGCCATACCAATTCAACACAAGGATAATAGACCATAAACTAATCAAATTATATGAGCACTCAATTTTCTGTTCATTCAAAAGAAAGCAAACTTGAAATATAAATTTCTATACCCAAAGTGGAGGGGGTTTACAGTGATTGATATGGTTGAACAGATAAGCTTATACTTCATCACAAAGAACATGCATACATAAATAAAAAATTCCATTTGAAAAAAAGCTGAAACTATAAGCAACCAATCACACAGTTAAAATTCTAATAAGAATAAAACAAAACATAAAACATAACATATGCATGTAAAAAAGCCTATGTTCAGCCCAAATTAAAGTAAAACTAATAATAGCTAACTTTCAAATTACATAAAGAGAATGGAAACAAGGTTGCACTTCATACGAAATAATTGAATTAAAGTGAAACTAATATGTCTTTGTACTCTCTTAACAAAGACAAATTTGATGAGACAGCACAGGAGCCCATAAAATTCTCCCAAATAAAAAAAAAGATCGAATGCATGAATCTTGACAAGATCTAGTATTGATTCACAAAGACATGACCGATGAAATATAGAGAAGCGTTAGTGCAGAAGTTGATAAGAGAGGCTCAATAGCAAGCCTTTTGAAACTAGCATCTTTTGCCAAACAAAAACAATCTGCAACAGCAGCTACTTAATGTCCTTTGTTAGTGTCTCAAGCAACATCCTCATTCGTGCTTTGTACTCTAAACTCCAATCATGTACAACCATGAGAAAGCATTTGCTGCAAGTGTTCAGACAATACAAACATGTTAAACTAAAAACAACATTTCAACTAAAATGATTCCTAATAAGCACAAATGGAAATGGTAGAAACATCCTACAAGTTCCATCTCTGAGCTAAGGCTAAGATTATGGTGATAACTTTTCATGAAATACTATTTCTTACAAGGGTTTATGTAACTTTGCAGACAAATATTGTTGATTGCACAAACAGGGGATGCATCATTTCCCTTAATAGGGGAAAAAATTAAGCAACTATTGACCATTTATTTAAAACTAAACACAACAATACATGAAAACTTTTAGACTTGAACATTGAATGATAACTTACGTTTTGATTGTCATGTCAATACACTTTGTTTAACTATGCTCGATATAAGTAACTATCTATTCATCATTTGCAGAAGTATGTGCAGACAAAGCATCATGGAGATTCCTTATAAAATAGTCACATAAATAGTTAGCCAAATAGGACATGAAGTACCACCCATTAAAATGAACTCAACTTGTAAACGTATAATTATATTAATAACGACATAATATTTACATATATATATATATATAAGCTTTTTTTAAATTCAAGAGATGTATATTTTCCAAAATTGAGATTCAAACCTTATCTTCACTGTGACCCAAACACTTAAACTAATATATCTAGCTCCTACCTTAGACATATAGGTTATACGTGAATCCAGAGTAATAGGTTTAACAAAAGTATGCAGAAGGTGCATATTATTAAATTATATCACCACAAAATAAATATTCAAAGGTAAATCTATGAAGGTAGTGGAAGTTATGATTTGTAGAAGAATTAACATATTGTGTCTTCAAGAAACTAAATAGGTAGGAGAAAAAGCGAAAGAGATATATACTACTAGTTTTATACTTTGGTATGTATGGAATGGAGTTAGTATTTTTGTAGATAAAGTTTGGCAAAAGAATGTGGAGGGGGTCAGAAGAATTGGAGATAGGATCTTATCCTTAAAATTAACTTTTGGACAAAATACTTTCAATGTTATTAGTACTTACGCATCTCAAGTAGAGTCAGAAACACATATTAAGAACAAATTTTGGGAAGATTTTGAGGGCTTGATTCGAGATATCCCACAAGAGGAAAAGATTTTTATTGGTAGTGATCTTAATGGTCATGTGATGAAAGAGACAAGACAATATGTGGGAGCTCATGACAATTTTGGTTTTGGAGAATTAAACAAGGAAAGGCATTCCATTTTTAATTTTTCAATGGCTTATAACCTCATAATTATGAACATTTGCTTTAAGGAATGTGAGGAGCATTTAATCACATTTATGAGTAGAACTCAAAGGTCACAAATTGACTTTTTTTTTTATAAGGAATTCAGATAGAAGAGCTTTGTAAAGACTACTAAGTGATCCCTCGTGAGAGTTTAATTTTACAACATAAGGTCTGAGTCTTTGATGTGCTAGCTAAGAGCCGTAAATAAAAAAATTGAAAAGCTTTAAATCCTAAGATCAATTGGTGGTAACTAAAAGGTGAACAATAAGTGGCATTTATGAGAAAAGTATTGGAGAAAGGTAATTGAGACTTTTAAAGAAGTACTAATATCTTATGGGATGAGACGGTTAAAAGGATCAGGGATATCCCTAAAGCAATCTTGGGTGAATCCAAAGGTTTTGGACCTAGAAATAAAAAGTCTTGGTGGTGAAATGAGAGTGTGTAAGATAAGGTTAAATATAAAAAAGAGTATTTTAAAGCCTTACACTTGTGCAATAATAAGGAAAATTGGCAGACTTATTGCTTAACTAAAATGGAGACTAAAAAAGTAGTGAGCAAGACTCGATCTACAGCTTTTGAGGAATTTTACCAAGGTTTAGAAATAAAGAATGATGAACACATGATTTACAAAATTGCCAAGAATTGGGAAAGAAAATCAAGAGATTTTAATCAAATAAGATGCATTAAGGATAAGGAAGGAATATTTTTAATTACTGATAATGATATCAAAGAAAGATGAGAAAATTACTTTTATAAGTTCTTCAATAATGAATTATGTATAACTAGTAATACTAAATGTTTAATAACATATGAAGATGAACTGAATTTGAGTTTCTATCGTAGCATTCGGATTAGAGAGGTAAAAAAAGCTCTCAAGAGAATGGATAATGGTAAAGTTATTAGCCCCAATGATATTCCTATCGTAATTTAAAGATACTTAGGAAAGAATAAAGTTTTGTGGCTTACTAAACTTTTTAATGAGATTTTAAGGCTAAAGAAAATGTTAAAGGAATGGAGAAATAGCACCTTGGTACCTATATACAAGAACATGGGGAATATTCAGAATTGTGTTAATTATCGGAGAATAAAACTCATGAGTCATAGCATGAAACTTTGAAAAAGAATGATTAAGCATAGACTAAGAAAAGAGTCTCATATTTCAGAAAATTAATTTGGATTCATGCCAAGATGATCTACAACAAAGGCTATTTATTTATTAAGGGTTTTAATTAAAAAATATCAGAGTAAAGAGAGAGACTTGCATATGATTTTCATTTATTTGGAGAAAACTTATGATAGAGTATCAAGATATGTATTGTGAAAAGTAATGAAGAAGAAAAATATTTGTGTAACTTATATTCAAGCCATAAAGGATATATATGAGGGGACAACAACAAGTATAAGAACTTCTAGACGTAAGATAAAAGATTTTTCTAAAAGGATAGGTTTACATCAAGGATATTCCTTGAATCCATACTTGTTTGATTTGGTTTTGGATATTCTAACAAAACATATATAAGAGAAAATTCCTAAGTGTATACTTTTCATAGATGATATAGTTTTAATTGAGGACTCAAGAGAAGAGGTCAACTCTAAACTTGAGTTATGGAGACATACTTTGGAATCAAAAGGTTTCTACTTGAGTAGAAGTAAAACAGAATATATACATATTACAAATTTAATAAGAGGCAAGTTAAAAATGATTTAGAGGTAAAAATTGAAAAGTCAACCATTTTAGAAGCATCAAAGTTTAAGTATTTGGGGTTAATTTTACAAAATTATAGTGAAATTGATAGGAATGTTACGCATAGGACACAAAATGAGTGGTTAAAGTGGAGAAAAACTTCAGGAATTATTTGTGACCGTAAAGTACTTACTAAGTTTAAAGGAAAATTTTATCGATTATAAGACTAGCGATGTTATATGATGATGAATGTTGGACTCTGAAAGAACAATAAGAGCATAAGATGAGAGTAGCAGAAATGAGAATATTGAGATGGATGTGTGGTCATATAAGAATGGATAAGATACGAAATGATTGTATACGAGGAAAAATTGGAATAGTACCTATCGAGGAGAAAATGGTGAAAAATCGTTTAAGGTGGTTTGGGCTTTTATAAAGAAGAAGACAAGATGAGCCAATACGAAAAGTTGATTAAATGGTTTGCAACCCTATTAAAAGACATAAAGAAATACCAAGAAAAACATTAAGAGAAATTATAAGGCGTGACTTTTTGACAAATGATTTATCTAAAAAGATGGTGTTTGATAGAGCTTGTTGGCATCGTATGATCCATGTAGTCAATCCCACTTAGTGGGATAAAGTTAATATTATTGTTGTTATATTAATTATCATGCACTTAAAAATTATATACTTGATTCATTTTACTGAATTGACTTGTTTAGAAATAATATATAGCTTGTATGATTATAAGTTCATAGATATAGTTGATTCATGTGAGGAAAAAAATGACAAACTCTTTGATACAAATAAGAAGTG
Organism: Adenanthera pavonina; assembly: GCA_026686845.1. Classification (NCBI taxonomy): domain Eukaryota; kingdom Viridiplantae; phylum Streptophyta; class Magnoliopsida; order Fabales; family Fabaceae; genus Adenanthera; species Adenanthera pavonina. The sequence goes on along the minus strand of JAIVEN010000026.1, from coordinate 7,198,899 downwards.
CATATGGATGATTCGTAGTTCTTGATAAAGTTGGGTTGCTAGTTCTCACCTGTAATCATCATAGTATTTTTAACTAAGCTTTCACTCTGGATGAGCTTGATCCTATAGTTTCTTTTCTAAAATGGAAAAATTTCAAGATGTAAGTTTAATTACAATAAGAACATTTTGGTTTTCAAAGTCTTTGGCTTCAAATTTGCTTATAAATTAGGGGAATATCTATGTAAACAATAGTAAAGATAAAGGCTTTGTACACTAAAAAGTTTTGGATTGAGTTAAACATCACTCTTGTAACTAGAATGCTAGTTTTGGCTCAAATTATTGTTGATGCACAAACTTTCAACAATTTCAACTTTTTTCATGACATTTTAAACCTCAACAACGATGAAGTGAACTGTATAGGGCATTTTACTTATCCTGTATTTGACATGGGAACATCAAAATGAAGTAGTCTTTGGAAGCAAATATCATCAATTATCTAAATATAAAAAGCAAAATGAGTTTCCGTTGTTCAAAGAACTATAAGATGGGGTCCACAACTTATCTGAGCCCACTTTTTTTTTTACCATTTTCTTAGTGAGGCCCATTGCCACATGTTTTCTTTGACAATTTTTTTTATCTTATTCTTTTTTTTTTCTTTTAAATGAAATATGTTTGGATGAATCGCTTTTTTATAGATAAATAAAAATTTTGGATAAATGGTTCATTTAAGTAATTATTAAGATTAATTATCTAAATGTAAAAATAAAATGAATTTTTACTATTTAAAAAACTACAATGTGGGGTCCACAACTCATCTCATCTCATCCCAATTTTTTTTTCCTTTTTTCAATTCCTTGGTGGGCCCCATTGCCACATAGTTTCTTCTACAATTTTTTTACACTTTTTCTTTTTTATTTATTTATTTTTTATTTTTAGAAAATTAAATATATTTCAATGAACCACTTTTAGATGGATAAATACAAATTTTGGATAAACAATTCCTTTAAGTAATGGTTGAGAATGATAAGTGAAATTTTTTTCATTTTTGTAGATAAGTAATTTTTTAGTTAAAAACACTTATTATGCTAAACTGATATATTTAGCAATATCCCACTATAAGCACTTGTATAGGTCACACTAAGCAAAATAAGTTTCCACTTATTATCATCAATTATCTAAATCTAAATCTAAATCTAAATATAATATAAAAGCAAAATGAGTTTCCACTATTTAAAGAATTATAGCATGGAGTCCACAGCTCATCTGATCCCATTTTTCTTCTTTTTATTTCATTTTCTTGGTGGGGTCTATTGCCACATGTTTTCTTTTACAATTTTTTACCCTTTTTCTTTTTCTTTCATTTCTTTTTTCTTGTTAGAAAATGAAATATGTTTAAATAAATCACTTTTAAATTAATAAAAGTCAATATTTTTTATGAAAAGCTCTTTTTTATTGAGAATGATAAGTAAAGTTTTTTTTTCATTTTTACAGATAAGTAATTATTTAGCTATAAATATTTATTGTGTTAGGCTGATATATTTAGCAATATGTCACTATAAGCACTTATAGGTTACAATAAGCATTTATCAAGTCCTATAACTGCTATCTAAATAGGAACTATTTTTTCCCATTCAATCCTTTTTTTTTAACTCTCATTAATACTAATTTTTTACTAATAATACTTTTTTTATACTAATTTTTTATCAATAGGAATTTATTTTCCACTTGCATTATATTTATTTATTATTAATTTTCATTATTCATGATCCTTTTATCTCTATTTTTATTTCCTTTTTTACTCATTACCCATGTAATCTGTCCAATTTTTCCCCCTCCGTTTTCTGTATGATCCCGTTCTCAAGTTAAAATTTAGGTGGGAATCATTTTGCTCAAGACTAAATATTTTATCCATTCCCTCAATCTCTTAAATAATTTTGAAATTTGAATTTTGAACTTCCATGTTATATGAATTTAAATTTTTTTTTATTTTCCTCAACTTTTCTTCCATTAAGGTTGTACATGTAAACTCGTGGCTTGGTCCAACTAGGTCTAATTGGGCCAATCGGGTCGGGTCGAGTCATAGTTTGGACTATTTTTTGTTTGTTTGGCTCAGCTTGTATTATATATATATATATATGCTTTTTTTAAAAAAATTCTATTATTTTGTATATATTAATTAATTTTATAACTTTTTTATGTATAATATATAATACATTTATTATTTAATTATTGTGAAATCTTTTTAAAATTTTGATATTTTAATTTTATTTAAAATTTTAAATTAATTTCTTAATTTAATATTATATAAAATTAATATATAGTTGTATATAATTTTTAAAAAAAATAATTTCTATCATAACATTTTTTAAATAAATATATTTTTACATTAATAGTTAACTTTTTTTTAATACATAAAGTTAATTTTTTATTTTATTTATAATATTTTAAGAAATTATTTGGTATTAGGCTGACTTAACCCATTTTACCCTAAATGTACATGGGTCAGGCAATAGGTGAGGTGAAGCCGGTCCAACCCGGCCGTACACACCCCTATCTTTTAATATACTCATTTATTATTCCTTGATATTCCTCTTTTTTTTTTTAGATGATAACCTTAAGGGTATGTTTGGTTCAAAGGAGGGGAGGGGAAGGGAGGGAAGAGATTTTAATAGAAGAGAAGGAAAGGGAAAGAAAAGAAGGGATTTTAATTTTACTTCGTTTGGAGGGAAAATGAGGAATTTTAATGTTACCTTGTTTGGGTTAGGAGGGGAAGGGAGGGAAAATAATTATAATTTGACTATTATACCCTTAGTTTATTTATGTTAATATTTTCTTTCTATATTAAAAAAAGAGTTTTTTTTATTTGAATATTAGACAAAGTTCTTAATTAGAAGGAAATACTCTTTTTTTTTCTCAACCTCAACCATGATTGTATATATCTTCTTTTTTTCTCAACTTTAACTATGATTATATATGTTAATATACGACTGTATTTGTGTGTATTCGTGATTTCATGCATGTATGTCACTAAGGTATTTCATATTTTATGAGTGAGACTAAGAAGATATGCGACAAGACTGACTAATATATTGTGTGGTTGAGTTATGAAAAAGTAACGGGTATTTTGGTCATACTGGACACAATAACACATTCCCCCCCCCAAATTATGGGGGGGGGGAAATATATAAGGGGAGAGGAGAGAAAATTTTAATAATATTTTCCCTCCCCTCTTCCAATTATTTAATTGCCAAATAAAGGGAGGGGAACAAAATCCCTCCCCTTCCTTCCCTTTCTCCCCATTTCCTCCCAATCAAACATACTCTAAGTATTGTTAGGGGGAATTGGAGGAAGGGAAGGGATTTTACTTCCCTCCCCTTGTTTGACAATAAAAAATTAAAAAAGGAGAGGGAAAATATTATTACAATTTTCCCCCCTCCCCCTTATATTTTTTTCTTTAAATTGGAGTAATTTGGTGGGAAAATATGATATTGTATCTAATCTAATCAAAATACTCTTCAATTTTTCATAACTCAACATTGCAATAAACTGGTTAGTCTTGTCGCATCTATGCTTTATCTCACTATTAAAATATGAAATACCTTATTATATAGTGACATGCATGCATGAAATCACGAACATATATATACACACATTCATATATTAACATATACAACCCTTGTTGAAGTTGAAAAAAAAAAGTATTTTCTTCTGTTTGAGAACTTTTTTTAATATAAAAAATATTAACTTAAATAAACTAAGGATATAATGGTCAATTTATAATTATTTTTTCTCTCCTATACTTTTAACCCAAATAAAATAATATTAAAATATCTGATTTTTCCTTCAAACAAGATAAAGCTAAAATCTCTTTCTTCTCTTCCTTCTCTTTCCCTCTATTAGAATTCCTCTCCTCTCTCCCCTCGTTTGAACCAAAAATAACCTTAGTCAGATGGGCAACAAAGGTCGTCAGTGTTATCGGTGACGGAGAGAGGTTCACTCTAGTGACAGAGAGAGGTTTACGGGCAACTGAAGTAACCTCTCTTTTAGCCTCTATTTGATTTGAAGTAATTGAAGGTTTTTTAAGGGGAAGGGAGGGAATTGAAGGAGATTAAATTCCCTAAAATCTCCTCCAATTCTCTCTCTATCTCTTTTATAAATTTCTTTCAAATTAGGGTTTTTTAGAGGGAAAAGAGTATTTATTACTCAATCTCCTCCAATTCTCTTCTAAATCAAACGAAATTTTATTAAAATTCCTTTCATCCTATTAAATAAAGAAATTTTAAAATCCCTCTTAAGGCTCTGTTTGGTATGATGAATGGAAGGGGAGGGAAGGAGAGGAATTTTAATAAAGGGGAGGGAATGGAATGAGAGATGAGTTATGGAGGGAAAGGAAGGGAAAGAAAGGGAAGGGGATTGAGGAGAGGGAAGGGGAGGAATTTAACGATTTGTTGTTTGGTTCAGGAGGGAATGGGAGGGAAACTAATAATAATTTTACCATTTTTCCCTTGAAATTAAATAAGTTTTCTATTACTTTTATTTTGGTTCATTATTTTTTTCTTATAAGAAATATCAAAACCTTATTTTCTAATTAAAAAAAATTTTCCACTGTATTTTGTAGTTATTAGTTTAATTTCAATATTTAATAACATTATTAATTATATCTTACAAATTGAGAGTAAGGTTCCGTAATGAAAACACAAGGAATATGATAATTTTTTATTTAGGATTTAAATAATTCATTGACAAACCAAGATAAGCATTTTATCTCTTTTTACCACATAAACTCAAGTAATATTTGAATGTAGATGAAGGATCTAACGATTACATTATCAAAATGGTAATAATGAGTGAAAATTGCAGCACCAACTAACGCATAGTTTTTCTTTTCCTCCATTGTTATCAAATCAACTGAGAAGAGGAAGCTGAAATTGAAAAGTGAAAACCAACCCACAATTTTCTATCCCTTGCTATTTTAACTTCCAACACCGGGTTTCATCAACGACACTCAATTTTCTTTCCCTCAAATTGTCAACTATCACAAGTGTTTCATCAGATGGAGAGAGAACATATGCATGAAATGACCAAACTAAGGAAAGAAATGAGCAATCAGCATAGCAAGATATGAATTTGCTTCAATCAACAGCCACAAATTCCATAACCTGACACAGTAATCAGAGACAGATCTTTGAATTAATCCTACAAATTTCTACGCTACACAGCCAGTGGAAATTTTACAAGCACACACCATATGGAGACATGAAGAGCAAAACATTCTTTAAGATGAGAACAAAAAAACATTAAAGACTCACAATAAAGCTTGATATGTACTAGGATGTTATTCTTAGCATTACATATTCTAAATTCAACCAGGACATATTGACAAAATAGGAAGACAATAGTTCTTTTCAGTTTCAAGTTTCCTCAACTTCAGCAAGTTAATATTTACTACACCTGCAATAAACACAAACTATAATATCTTGTTCCAAAATAGTAGTACTATAACACACCAAGAAAGTGGTTCGATTTGAAGAACCAAAAACCATATCCATAATTACTGCCTTACATAGTGCAGGTGGACATTCAACAACTGTCCTAAGCTTGTCAACATCACTCATCAGGAAGTTATATATCCTTGGCAGCTTATCACTATCACATCCACATTCCTTGATCAAAGTACAAATTTCTTCCCCAGACATATGTGGTCTCTTGTAGTTGAAGCTCTCTCTTTGTATCAGATTTCCTTCTCTTATTACTTCATTTCCATCTCTTATAGCTTCATTTTCATCCCTTAATGCATCAGTGCCTTGTCTAATGACTTCATTTTCTTCTCTAATTGCTGCAACAACCTCAAATAGTACACATTGAATTCCACTATAATCAATATTTTTTTCAGCCACTTTTCTTTTCCTTTTACTGTTCCCACTAGTTGCTGCACCTGATTGCTCATTAACTGAAAAATTAGAATGATCATTACCAACATCAAGAGAAGGATCAAAACTCTCTAATGTCACCTCATTTTGTGACACAAGATAGTCAATGTCATTAATAGTGACATTATTGAAGTCTTGCTCAGTGGACGAATGATGCCGTCTCCTTATCTCAGCTGCAGTTTCAGCTTCGTCTCCTATAGCTCGATCATTTCCATACAATATCATCATTTTGTCATAATTTGGGATAGGGGTATTTCTCTAATTTGCAGCTTTCGATTTAGACTGAAAAAAACAATTTGCACAAAATATCTAAAGTTAGACAATATGAGAATTTAAACAAGTTTTGAATAAGAACATATTCATTACATAAAAAATAGGAGTAACCAAACCTCCATCAAAGCATCCCAAACTTCAGGCTCCGCATCCCACATTTCAGTTGATGGGTTCCAACCAAATCCACTCAAACCATTCTTGAAAATGTCATAAGCTTCTAAAAAATTTCTCTTCAAGGTTTTCCACCTATTATTTACCTTGTCCTTCTCAATTTTTTTGCCAAATTGTTCGCTCAATTCTTTCACTATGTTATCATAAGCTTGAGTAGTAAATTGACCATTAACTTTCCTACCTACGTTATACTCATTCATAAAAGCATCCACAAGAGCATTATCCATAATTCTTGTCCAATTCATCAGCTCTTTACCTGTGTCCTTCTTTGGTGCCATTTTATATGATGTGTTGATTAGCCAACTTTATAAAGCAAAGATACATCAAAATATACATTAGGCTAAGTTACACATGAAATCAAACTAAAAGTAACTAATTCAACCAAATTATACTACAAGGTTCAATCTTAAAGTAACTAATTAAATCAAGGTAAACTGAAATCACACAACAAAGTCCAAAGTGAAGAAAATAAGTCTGATTACAAATGAGTACATCAAATGTCAAAGTTCAAAGTCATGGAAATATATCACAAAGTACTTTTAAATACATCAAACTGAAAAGTTCAAACTCAAGTAGCTAGATCAAAGTAAAAATGACAACATCAATAAATAGTACATCAAATTGCAATGGATTGATTATTTTCATAATCAATCCACATTTGATTAGCTATATCATCTCTAATAAGCTCTCCCCAAGCAGTCTCAACATTGTCAATGGTTGGACCACAATTATTATCATTTGTTTCAGTTTGAGTTGCAAGTTCAGCATCTACTTCAGCTATAAGATCTTCATTGGGGTCTGTGCTCATCAAGTAATTATGGAGAATACAACATGCAACAATTATCAATTTTTGAGCTTTGACTCCATAAGTTGGCTCAGCTGAACTGGACAAAATTTCAAATCTCTTTTTCAATACACCAAAGGCTCATTCAATTGCATTACGCAATGATGCATGATGAAGATTGAATAATTCTCTATCATTTTTAGATGGATTTCTTGCTGAATATTCATTCAAATGATACCAAACTCCTCTATAAGGTGTAATAAGGCCCACTTGTTAACATGAAGCTAGCATCCACAAGATAATATTTTCCTATAGAATCAATGAAAGTAATTACTACTATATTTCTAAAATACCATTTTTTATTTGAATAAGCTTTTAATCATGTCTAAAAGAGTTACCTAGTGGAATTTTAAGACTATATTCTCGTGTTAATGCATTTTTCAAAATTCTTGAGTGCTTTCCCACCCAGGAAGTACATAAGTGAACATTAAATCAAATGTGCATGCTGCTAACACATTTTGTGTTGGGTAGTCCTTCCTACCATAATAGCGAGGAGCATCCGCATGAGATACTTTTGCACGTATGCGTGCTCCGTTTATGGCACCAACACAATCTTTAAAAAATGGGTAGAATCGACTACTATGCTGGATTTTAGGAGGGATTGTTGAGCCATCAGGTTGCATAAGAAATTTTTCTTCTAATTCAAGGATAGCTCTCAAAACCATATGGAGATGACGACTAGTTGTCTCTCCAGAACGCTGAAACCAAAAGCTTATTTCATGATTTTTTACTTTATGTGTTAATATGTAAAGAGTTTTGGCAACTTGTTCTTCCACACTAGAGTGTTTAGTGAGTTTTAAGCCACCATCTCTTTCTAACATCCCACATAATGTTAGGAAAGCTTGAGGACCCATCCTAATAATATCTCTACCGGTTTTACTTGAAGTAATTCGATTCATTACTAGGGCACGTTCCCTTTCTCTCTTGGAACTCATAGTATAACTTATTTGTCTTATTCGAGACATCTCATTCAAGTGGTAGTATACAAGAACACATATCAGTTAAGCTATAAGTCTTCGACGCATATCCAAGTATCAGTGAATGATTAAAGTGTATTGCCTACGAAGTGAAAAAAAAGCCCTCATTCTTTGGTCCACCATATCCAATGCCTAATCATAAAGACCCATCATAATTGGAAAAAACAAGTTGTTAATAATGAAACTAAAGGCAAAAAATTGTTAATGAGAGCTGGTAATATCTAATTCAAAATATTAATCAGTAGCAATTCTTGAAACTCAAAAAGGCATGTACATGGAGTATTTACAAGAAACAAAAAACAAGAACAAAAATAAAGCAAAGAAAATCTCCAAACCCTTGAGTTGAACTGATTCTATGGAAATGAAATTTCTGTTAGATAAAACTATAGAAATGAAAATCAATTTATATAAGATAAATAAGTTAATCATCATTGACTATCAGATATATACTAAATTTATGTTAAATAAGTTCCAAATTGAAACTAGACTTTAGTAAAAATAGGGGTAATTTTCAATCCAAAGTCTTAAATGAACAGACTTTCTGACATGCCAAAACAGAATTTTCATCCAAATTAAAACTCTAGCTTCAATGCATACAACAACTTATTCCAGTCTTAAATGGATAGAATCATGTGGTTGTGACTTATGCATGAATCGTAAGAAGATCAATCCAAATTATTCCCTAAGGCAGTTTCTCTCTTGACCCAATAGCTTCGAGAAGCTCAATCCAAATAATTCTCTAAGACTGTAATCTTGGTTACCTTAGTTTTAATTTACTAAACTTAACAACAAAATCACTTCAGAACAAGTAGAATCTCAAGTATGTGATCAACTATACAATCATGAGAAATAACCTTTCATATCCCTTTTCAAAAGCATATGCCACAAAAAAACTCATCAGTTCAATAGAATAACACAACTTTTTATCAACATTCAACAGCAGCAAACCACAGATTTTAGAAATGAAGGCAAGGAAAATAAGCTACTTCCAGCTTCTCGTCAAACATGGCATCAACCAAGTTTCAAAATGACAATTTCTGGCACTACCTTGATAGCAAGTTAAGGGAGGTTTCCACCAAATAATAGGCAAGAATGGATGAATCAGACCAAAAATTCATTACCAAGATGCCTCATAACAAAACTTATCATCATTGAAAATGTCCCATATTTTTACTAAAGTCTAGTTACTAAAATCAATTTGTAGCCAAGATGATAAGAACAAGAATAAATAAAGAACGATCATATTTTCCATGTTAAAGTAAAAGTAAAAGCCCACCCATAAGATAAACAAAAATATTTGACCCAAAATTTGACCCAAAATATCACGCTTCAATAAGATGATGATTATTAGTCCATTACCATGTTAAAGTAAAAGTAAAAGCCCACCCATAAGATAAAGAAAAATAACAAAATAAAATAGTACCCTCCTATCTTTGTCATGTGCTGCTCTTATTATTCTTCTTGCATTTTTATTAGACATAAACTCTCCACTTTGTGGATTGAGAAGACAAACATTCAATTTGGCTCTGTCAATTTTCCAATTCCATGCATAGAAGGTCACCACTATCTGTAAAAGGTTTTATAATTCTTTCCTTAAATTTCAGAAATAAAAAATAAAAATAACAAATCTAAATCAAGGGGGAAAAATTGAAACTGGGTCTTGAAAATTAATCGCAGAAAGTAGGGGTGTGCATGGGTCGGATTTCACCCCCGCCCGATGCCCGGCCTATGCACACCTCAGTTAGGCTGGGTTAGGTACCGGGTCGGGTCGGGCCAGCCCGGTACCACATAATTTTTTTAAAATATTAAAAATAAAATAAAAACTAACTTTATGTATTAATAAAAAAATTTTAATTATTAATGTAAAAGTATATTTTTTAAAAAATATAATGTTAGGATATAAATTAATTTTCTTAAAAATTATAAATATTTACAACTATACATTATTTTCATATAATATTAAATTAAGAAATCAATTTAAAATTTTAAATAAAATTAAAATATCAAAACCTTACAAAGTTTTTCATAGTAATCAAATAATAAATGTATTATATAAGATATATAGAAAAAATTTTATAAAATCAATTAATATATACAAAATAATATATTTTAAAAAAAACATATATTTATATATAGTTCGGGTTGGGCCGGGTAAAACAACCTAACCCGAAGCCCGGTCCAACCCGAAATAAAGCCCGGCCCGGTTGGCCCAATAGGACCGGGTTGGATCGGGCCAACCGGGTCACGGGTTTTCTGCACAGCCCTAGCAGAAAGTCCAAAGCATCCAAAATTCAAATCTGAACCTAAGATTTAGACATTCACATCAAGTGACATTATCTTGAAATTCACTCTTCCAACAAATTAAGTTATACCACAAGTGCCGACTTTAAAAGTAATTAAAATAATTTTTACCCTTTTTCTTTTCGGGTGAGAACTAACATCCATGTAAAGTATGCTCCTACCTAAACTACTGCAAAGCATTCTACAAGGCTACTACTTCTAGATTTGCTATATATATTCGGTGTCCAAATGCATCAGTGGTTCGGTTTATATTATATACACAAAAGTGGGTGACTTTATAAAATTAATTTTTGACAGCACAAAACAGAAACTGATCTTTTGAATCATATGAAATCTAGTTATTAGACTCATTTATTGGTTGATTTTTCATTAGTTACAGAAGTGATCATATGCTTTTGGATACCCCTGCACGTATGCATAGAGGAAGATCCAAGTCTGGACATCATATTCATGGCTATTGGGGATTGAAAAAAAAGAAAAAGACAGCAGTAAATAAAGCAACCATACTTGCAGAAGGTATGAAGTGATTCGATGAAATCCATAAAATAGTGATTCGGTGAAATCCATAAAATAGTGATTTGGTGAAATCCATAAAATATGGCATGATAAAGCATGAAATCGCAGAAATACAACTAATTTCAACAAGGTATGACAAGAAATAGACCAGATCTGAGGCAATAAGTTGTCAAATGTTGAAAAAAGAAAACTAACGACGAAGGAGAAACCTGTGAGATGGCAGCGACAATGATTGCTCGATCGGCGGCGATAGAGGTTCGCTCGTAGGCTACGACGAAGATTGCTCAGCAGGAGACACAACAATTGGCCACGAAAACTAGCTGGAGGAAGAGAAGAGTTCAGTCTGAAGATGTGAATGGAAGACGCGAGCAACAAATGAAGCAGATGGGCATATCAGTGAAACAAAAAAAAGGAAAGATAAGACACCATTCAATTCCCCCGATTCTGGAGGGACACGTTAAGGGTGTGTTTGGTAGGAGGGATGGAAGGGAAAGGGAAAGGAGGAATTTTAATGGAGGGAAGGAGAGATGAGATATGGAGGGAAGGGAAGGGGAAGAAAGGGAAGGAAATTGAGGTGAGGGGAGAAATTTTAACAACTTGTTGTTTGGTTCAAGATGGGAGGGAAATGGAGGGAAGTTAATAATAATTTGAACATTTTACTTTTGAAATTAAAGAAATTTTCTAATATTTTTATGAGTATAAAAAATTTCAAAGTTGAATATAAAATTATCCTTTAATATTTTATACCGATACTCATAATTTTGTACTCAATATTAAAATTTTTTATATTCACTTTTTAAAATATGAGACTTCAATGTAATATTTTTTGATATTAGGAATTTCTAGATAAATAATTTTATGTTTTAATAATTTTTTTATTTTAAAAAAATATTTTTTATTTATAACAAAAAAAAAATTTGTGTCCCCAATTTCGGGGATCACTTTGAGGGGGAGAGTTGCTTCCCTCCTCTACCCCTCAAATTGTATAACCAAATAGTCCCCTTTTTAGTTATAAATATGAATAGTAGAGCTCCCCTCCCCTCTCAATACCTCTTACCAAATAACAGGTAAGAGGGGAGGAGAGCAAAATTGCTTCGTTCTCCTTCATAAAAAATATAAAACCAAATCTGGGGCCCAAATTTTTTCCTTTTATTAAACTCCTTCTCATACTTGGCCCAAAATTAAAGGGTAAGAGGGGAGGAGAGCAAAATTACTTCGTTCTCCTTCATAAAAAATATAAAACCAAATCCCGGGACCCAAATTTTTTCCTTTTATTAAACTCCTTCTCATACTTGGCCCAAAATTAGGGGGTAATTTTTTCCCTTTTATTAAACTCCTTCTAATACTTCTAATTCACTTGAACCAAACGGAGCGGTACTATATGGAAGGGGCAGGTACATCTCGGCGTGGTTATTGGCAGTGGAGGGAGGTGCATCGGCCATGGGGATGTTTATCGAAGACAACGGGAGCTTTATCAGCACCGAAATTAATCTCTCTCATAGCGGCGGCGCAGGTACATCTGAGATCCATCTTAATATTGATCCTCCAATTTCTTCTTCATTTTGCTGGCATAGATTTTAAAGCCAGAACAAATAGGAGGCGAGAAGAAGCATCTGTCCCTTAGCTAGGTAAATTTTGAAGTAGGCCCTAGAGATCCCATGAACTGCAAGGGTCAATAGAGAGGGGAAACACAGAACTGAGATGGAAAAGCAAAGAGGAGGGAGCCGAAAGAAAAACTGAGAGGGAGATGCTTTTTGAAAGTAGATTCAAGGAGGAAGAGCTAGCAAGGGCAGCGGGGTGAGTTTTTTTTTTTTAATTTATTTTGATGATATAGTTTCATGAGTTCCTTGATGCTGCGAATACAGATTTTACATACTCTTTCGGAAAATATATTGTTTCTGTATGGCTGGAGAACTCTTGTGGCTCTGCCGCCTCCAACTGATCCATTAGTCTCTACGTCCCTACTTAGCCTATTTCACGCTTCTCCAGCGTTAAGATTTCTTATTTCTTTTCTTTTCACACAATACTTAGACTAGCTAAACCTGCTTAATGGGGTTCAGGAGCCAGAGGTGGTCTCTTTGAGTTGCAGAGAGAAGAAGCTGGAAAAGAAAGTTCTTATTATGCTTCAAATATGCTGCTGGTAAGCTTGACTTTTAGTTTTTCCCCTCTCTGATTTATAGGTTTTAATGAGGATTACTGATTCTCGTGCCCTAATTTTTATGCTAATATTATATTTGTTTCATTATATCCTCTGTATTTTATTTTTCTTTTTGGTAGAAATGATTCAATAATTTACAGTCTTGGATTGTTGGGAAGAGTAATGGATGGAAGCAACAATTGTGAGGTGAGTTCTTAATTTGAAGATTTGGTGATTTTTGTTGACTGAATTATTCATACGTTTGGCATTTGCTTGCAGGTTCTTTTTTCTTTTAAAATACATACTAGCTACTCAAATAAATAGTTGTTAAATTATACTCTTTGATCACGTAACCATTTTACCTCATATTAATAAAGTTGACAAAAAAATTTCTACCCTCACGTGTGTTCCTTTTTTTTTTTTGTATCTTGCTTGTGAGGTTACTTGCTCTCTTGGTTATGAATTTAATTTAACATCTGTTTCATAGTATGATATTTCTTTTCAACTCAAAATATTGTTGCCCTGTATAACTTTTTTGTCAAATCTCTAGCTATAATGCAATAGTATTAGTTTTTTTTTTGGGAATATTAGTGATTAGTGATTCTTGTGGCCTGATTTTTATACTAATATTATATTTGTTTTATTGAAGTGTCTGCTTAATGTTGTATTCTTCCTTTTGATAGTTGTGTGGTGCTGTCAATATGTTCATTAAGTAATCTGGTATAATGAAGATGCAAGTTATGCCTGCTCCACCTTCTCCTTGCATGTTGTAGCAAATGGTCTCTAAATATTATGTGGGCTTCCTAAACCTTCATCTCCTAACTCTCCTCTACCACTTATGCCAAATTGATTTTCAAATGGAGTTGTTTCTATATATAGTGCTAAATTTACAATCTTAAATTGTTGGGAAAAGTAATGGATGTGAGCAACATTTGTTGGAAAAAAGGATAGGGATTGATTAATATATAATGCTTTTGAGAGGTAGGTTGGCCACAATGAAGGTTTGGACTGTATTACTGATTAAACATATGCAATGTCCAGGAAAAAAAAGATTGTTATAATAATGATTAAAAGTAGGGATTGATTTTTAAAGGTTTGAACATAGGCCGACATGGAAGATAAGGAATGTTTATATTACGATTGACTAAGCATATGGGATTGCTACATAACATATGCAGCTATGCAAAAATCATTACTTGCTTGCTGCATTTTAAGAGTTAAGAATCTATGACAATTGTTATTCTTTAGAGTTTAGAGTTTTGAATGATAAACACAAAACTAAAGCATTGGAATAAAGGTCAATGATATTAAACCTTGGAATTGGTTATGTGTTCCTACATTTTTCGATGAAATGCACAAATTCAATTGAGAAATACTTTTTAGTTTCTAGCATTTGTTTGACTTTACATTTGATCACTGCTCTGTAACCTCTATATATATACAGTTCCAATATAAAATTTTTCTGTCATTTGAGTGATGGAACAGTTTGATAATGGTACATCTATGTTTGGTCAACCTGTGCTACTTCATTTGTCTTGATATTTGGTAAAGTTTTTGTTTCATTGTTAATGTTGTTGGCATCTTTTATACTGTTTTCTGTAATTGTTCTCCTCTTCCCCCTCTTTGCAGGGTTAAGACAGCGATTATGATGGAGTAAACCACCATGATTTCCATTTGATTTGTACTGCTTCATAGGGTCATTTTTTATCTTGACTGGTATGTGAAATCATTGCTTGAATATCAAGTGTGCATTTTATCTGGTCAAAAAACGGGGCAACTCTAAAAGAATATACAACTGTTTTTCTAACTTAGAAATTTATTTTCTTCCAATTTTTACTGCTAATCTTTCTTCATAGAAAAACTTTCGATACAAACTGACTTATCTAAACCAAATATAGTTAATAAAATGATACAAAAGCGGGAAATTTATTATCCCAATTTACAACTAATCTTTCTTTCAAGTTTGTGACTTACACTTTTTTCTTTATATTTTAGTTATTTTTGTTTTACATATGTTGGTTAATGAAGCATTTTGGTGTTGAATATGCTTATGTGATTGCTTGATTCTTGATTATGGAAAGATCATACTAAAGAAATAGGGGGAAAAATAAAATCTGGCCTCACTGATTTTGAAGGAGTATGGCTTTGTTTGGTAAATTATTTCAAGTGGTGAATGATTCCTCTTTAGGAATAAAGAAAGTTTCAGTGTAGATCTCTTCGTTAATTGGAATTTGTGGTTCTTAATACCTGAGTACATGGTTATTGGACTGGAAAAAGTGTGATGGCAAATATCACAAGTGGTTTTAATTCGAGCCAAAAAGATTTATCCTTTGTTGAACTTAACATGGAATGCTAATTGTATTTTTATCTTCCCTGTATAAGCAGCTGCCTAAGTAGTAACACATCTAAGATCTATGTTCTTACACTTCAATTCTGCGTCAGCAACATGGGTAGCTACAAAAAAAGGGGATTTCAAATATGCCTTTTCTAAACCTGTGGTTAGTGTTAAACAGCTGAAAATTCTTTTCTTGATTTCCATTGCCTTCATTCATATTAAACATATTGATGGAAAAGACATTTGCCTTGCTGTTGTCTGCAGTATTGTTGATTCTGATCCCTTTTAGCTAACCTTATACAAGGAATTTCTGCAAGTATTGCAACTTCAATCACTTTCTATGATAACCTCTCTGACCTGAATGAAGAAAACTGTAAAAACTTTCAGATTTAAATGTACTTGAAAAAAAAAGTGAAGGAAAAGTTGAGTGAGTAATGTTGACCTTCTGATTTTGTTTTTTTTTTTTCCCTTAGCTCAAAGTGGTCAGTGTGAGGAAGAAAACATTTTGGCTTCAAAGGCTTGATGGGGAATGAATTGAAGAGCAATAAAGGGATAGAAATGCTTTCAGCGAGGATGAAATGAATGCCACACACCATCTACTCTTATTATAATTTCATTTATTCTTCCTGTAACTTTTAATAATTAGCCTTAAGTTGTAAGTCCATGCTTTAGTTATGCTGGCAATATATATTAACTTGCGACTGGTTGGCATGTGTGATGTATCTCTTGAACATTTGGATTTTTATTTATCTCATGAAAGTTTGACACTGGTCATATTTTGGTTCTTTTAGTATTGGTTTTTCTGTATATGAAGGCTTTAAAAAATTAGACGCGAAAGTTTTTTATTTATATTATTAACTTGAATTTTTATTTGCTTTGAGAGATTTCCTTAGGTCTTCTTTTTGAATTTAATTAGATTTTCCAAAGAAAAATTGGTATGATATGTCATTTTCTGATTATTGAGTATATTGAATATTTTGGGGATTTGTTTTAATTTTGGCTAATTATTTTTTAAATGCAAATTCACAATTCCTTTTTAATGTATTGAAATTCATGCTAATTAAAATTCAATTGTGGTTCACTTATCAAGCATTGAAGAAAAAATTTAGTGATTATTGTTTTATACATTTATTTTTCTAATGTTCAAGATAATTATGTATTAATGATTATTGTGATGTTGAAGGTAGGGGAAAAAATTAGGACTTGTTTGGTAGAGGTTTTTAAAATAATTTTTTTATTTTTTAAAATAGAAAAATAAAAAACATTATTTAGTAAACTTGTTTTTTATAAATTATTCTAGAAAAATAGAAAAATAAAAGAATAGAAAATTTATAACATTTGTATTAATGTCTTTATGTTTTAAATATTTTTTAAAAAAAATTAGATAAAATGCTTTCAATTTTATATTATGATTAATATTTAATAATTATTTTTAATTTTAATATTGTTCATAAAAAAAAGGCACGCTGATCACTGTATTATAGTATTTCTATTATAAAAACTTCTTTTAAAAAAATGGTTGAATTTAAATGGGCTGCTCATAAGATTATAAATTAAATTGGTTATCAATTTTTTAAAAAAGAAAAACTGGGGTAGAAAATTGGGGGAGGGGATTGCAAAACCCCAAAATTTTTTAACTTTTAGATTTCAAATCTAAAATTTTTTAATAAATAAAATATGAGAAGGTTATACATGTGAGTTTATCACTAGTGCAAGGTAACAATTAAATTTTTTTGGTAAAGTATATTTTACATGATGGTCATCAAAAGATAAACTTGCAATGAAAAATCAATACATATTTGATCTTCACTATAATTTTTGAAGATACAAATCTACAACAATTTTGTAATCCTTAACCATTAAAAATGATGTATGAGACTAATTAAAATTTTATCATTTAATATTTTCAAAATTTGGCATATGCAAATATATTTTATCACATTAAATAGCAAGTAGATGCACATGATATAGATTTTTTTTCATTATACTTCTACAACTCATTATTTTGTTAATATTAAACAAAACTTCTCAATTTATTTAGGTAATTTAGGCAATTTTTTCAAAATCAATATTAGACTAATTTGTAACATATTCAACATAAAGATGTACTAGGAGGAAAATCTAGTTCTATCCTAATTTCGCAGTGCAAGATACTAGAAGAATCAATATATCAATATATAAGTGCAATGCCTTCATACAACATGCAAACAACAAAGCTACCCAGTGCAATCTACAACAAAATTGAAGAGGCAATCAGGAAGTTTGTTTGGGGTAATTCCAATAACTCCTACAAGCCCAGCCTCGTGAAGTGGACATCCCTATGTCAACCATATAACCGTGGGGAATGCGGACTTAAAATGTGAGTAAGCAGAATTAAGCACTACTTATGAAACATGCCTACCAAGTAGTTGCCCATCCATAAAAGCCATGGATGCAAGTACTTGGAGGCAAGTATGGATGGAAAAGAAGAGACTAAAAATGCTACAACAAGAATATTTGCTCCTACACTTGGAGAAGCATTTCCAAGGTATGGATGGAAACAGAGCTGAGCCTGGCCTGGAGCATTGGTAACAGCAAGAGCACTCTCTTTTGGGGAGACGACTGGGTTGGCGAATTAGGCCCTCTAAAACTCTTATCTTTAGTTGAAGTCCCCCCTGGAACACCTAAGTAAAACTATTGCAGAGTATGTGGATCGCTCAGGTGATTGGTAGTGGCCCTCCTTTGAACATATTTTGACTTTAAATGTATTCTCCAAATTACAGGTACCAAGCCACCGAGCCCTGAAGACGATGGCCCAGTCTACTATTGGTTTCTAACTACTGGTGGATCCTTCACTATTAGCTCTACTTATGAGATGCTGACATGGCACTCCTATGATAATGAAGACAACAGATGGAATTTAGTTTGGAAATGGGATGGAGCACAACGCATCAAGACATTCTTATGGCTAGCCATTCAAGGGAAGCTACTCACCAACTGTGAACGTGCTAGAAGACACATGACTGATGCTCCTGTTTGTACCATTTGTCACTTACCTGAGGAAGACATCAATCATGTCATGAGAGAGTGTTACATGGCACATACTATGTGATGTGATCTAATTGTAGAACAAAAGAGGAATAGCTTCCTAACAACCAATTTCTGATTGGTTTTATAGCAATCTGAAGCCAAGAAGTGACAGTTGGCATCTCACTTTCGCCATTGCATGCTGGAAATTATGGGAGGCGAGGAACAAACAAATCTCTACAGATGAAAGAGTATGGGCCCATTTGGTTCTCAGTTGGTTAAAATTGAGTTTTGGTAGAATTGGTTTTGTTACGTAGTTATGATAAAAATTGGTTTTGGACTAATGTGTTTATGTTTGGATGATTTATTTGAAAATTGATTTTAACAAAACTCATAATTTTTCTTTAAATTAAACTTAAACTTTATCTCATGATTAATTTAATTTACTTGGACTAAAATTTAATTTGCATTTATTTAATTGAGAACATAATATATCTGATATAACATTTTCTTACAGGTCATGATCTATAAAAATTCAAATTTTGAAGGGACATTTTGGTCAATAGATAGAAAAAATTTTATGAAAATTTTAATTTTTTAATTTTTTCTCATTTTTATTGGTCTATTTTTATTTTACTTTAAAATAAATATAGGTAAAAATAAAAAAAAGAATGGAAAAGCGTCAACCCATATGCTTCTCCCCAACTCCGTTTTTCAGCCAAATCCATGGTGGCAACGTGATTGCTTTTTGACATCCAAACAACAATAAAAATGAAAAACTTGGTTTTAATCTTCAAACGGGTGCAAAGTGAAAACAAAAAGGCCCTATATGCTAACCAAATCACTTGTTCCGTCTTACTTATGAGCGAGTACACTAGGAAATCATGTGCAACCAGTCACTCCCCAACAAGGTCTAATGGAACCAGACAACTTCGATTGCTCAAATAGGATAAACCTGCTTTTGGTTGGTAGAAGATCAATATCAATGGTGCACTCAAAAGTAACTATGTTGCAAGTTTGGGAGGACTCATAAGAAATTCAAATAGGGAATGGCTTTGTGGAGTTTGCAGAAATATGGGAACGTATTCTATAACACAAGCGGAATTATGGGGAATCAGGACGCACTAGAACTTGCATGGTCTCAGGCCTTGGGGAGTTTTTTAAGGGGTGGGGAGGGAATTGAGGCGGATTGAATCCCCTCCCCTTGCTTAGCAAATAAAATTGGAGGGGATTGGGGGAAATTTAATCCCCTCCTCTCCCCTCACCCTTTTATAAATTTTTCTTGGAATTTTTTTAGAGGAAAGAGAGTATTTATTACTCAATTCCATCCAATTTTCTCCAATTTTTTTCTGAACCAAACAAGATTTTATTAAAATTCCTCCAATATTCTCCCCTCTAATTTCACTAAATAAGGAAATTTTAAAATTCCTTTCAGTCTCTTCCCCTCCAATTTTCTTTATTAAAATCTCTCCGAACCTCTCTCCTTCAATCCCCTCACTTGAACCAAAAAGACCTCAACGAACTCGACACCTTATTCTTGAATCTGAGGGCGCTTTGGCAATTCAACTTATATCTCAAGACTGGGTGCGGTGCGAAGCAATGGACTGTACGCCACCATACAGAGCATCAGAAAGCTCCTTACTCGTGGTTGGAGAGTGGAATTCAAGCACGTGTATCGAGAGAGCTACCGATGTGCTGATTATCTGACCTCCTACAACCTCAACCTTATGTTAGGGAAGCATATCCTTTTAGCGCCACCTGGTGGCATTCACTCTCTTGTCTGATGACATTACGGGAGTTACTGTCCTCAGACTCTGTACTTATATTTTATGCTTAATATAATTCCTCTTAAAAAAATATTCCTTCCATTTCTTAATATAAGGGACAATTGGAGGAGTTTCCATGTTTCAAAATATAAAGGACACATAGGGTTTGTTTGGTGTATTTAATGACTTTTTCCCAAAATACCCCTTATTAAGATAGTATGTTTTCAATATAATTCATTTGTATTAATTGCACGATGGAAGAGTTATTAACATTAAATGAGGGTATTTTTGGAAACTACTTTATATTCCTGACAAATTTATTGCTTTCCTTGGTTTGTGTGATTTTGTCTTTTATCCCTTATATTAAGAAACGGAGGAAGTATATATTAATACTCCCTCCGGTCCTATATATAAGAGCTTTTGGCTTGGTCCTGAATATAAGATCCTTTACAATATACGAGGTGGTATTTATTATACATTTCTAAAAAAAGCCCCTATTTAATGTATCCAAAGAGAAAAAGGGAGAAAATAAATAAGGGTAGTTTTGGAAAAATGTTGAGATTTTTGGAGAAATCGAGGTAGTTAATTAGTTTTAACTTCCCTTCTTAATTCGGGTGATTCGGTTAAAATGGTCTTATATTAAGGACCAGAGGGAGTATATAATAAAAATAAGGATAAAACTGCACTGCATATTAATCAAACAGTCCAATTCCACTCCTTGGACTCCATGCCTTTCTATTTTTTTTTTTCATTTAAGTGAGTCCCATTTTTCTCTTTTACAAGTAAGGTTAATTTTTTTCTTTTTTAGATGGATCCCACATTTTTTTTTTAAATTCAGTCTTTTTTAATTCTAAAATTCATATTAATTTTAATTAATATTATTTGACATTAATTTTTTTAGGAATAGGAGAAGTTAATGATAATTTTTTTAAAATTTAATATATTTTAGAATAAATAAAATATTCTTGTGTGTTCCTGTGCATCCACGTATGGAGAAGGAAAATCTAGTTTTATTAATGGGCTTTTATATATAAGGTCATACTTAGCAGCCAAGGAAAAATGCTTATTTCCATAATTAACATGAGAGAGATTATCCAACGACTGATGTGTTAAAATAAGTGGAAAATCCAAGAAGAAAAAAGTTTGGATTGGAAAGTTTCAATTTATTTTGGTACTCAACTTTTATGATGTTGGGTAAAAATATTTGGATGAAAAGAAAATATGTTTTAAGAAAGGGAGAATGAGAGCAAACATTTATCCTAATGTGTTTGCTTTTAAATGCATGTTTAAATATAGCATATGGAATTCATAAATATTTATTTCTTTCTGGTTTATAAGTGCTCATTAGGGTGATTTGTTTTTTTTTTTGTTGAAGTATTTGAGTGATTTATTAAATACTTTAAAAACACCTAATAATTATTCAAATCCCCAAAATCACTTATTTTTATAAGTAAAAAATTTTTATTTTTACTTATTCATAATTACTTATTTCACTTCTCCTTCTTACTATTCACTCACTTAAACTCCCAAAATTTAAATACATTTTTTTTTAAATTTAAAAATATCCAAATATAAATCACTTTTGATATAATCATTTATTTTCATAATTAATTATGAAAAATCACTTATTCTCATAATCAATTGTGAAAAAGTTAATTTAAATAGGTCTTAAATGAAAAAGACTATTATTAGCTACTGCATATGTTGTGATTTCTGATATGTTGTGATTTCTGATAAAAAAGTTTTAATTAGTTACTAAATATATTAGAATAAATTTTTTCTCTCATTCTCAATTTTCTAAAACTCATTTTCCTTGTTCAATGGCTTATTAATTAGCAGAAAATAATTGCTTGGTCACATATATTCCATATCTCCATCATATATGAATAAACAAAGCCGTGTGACTATCTTCCAGAATCAGAATGCTCAACCTAGCTTCAGCAAATCTTCCCGGACATTTATCAACTGTTTAGATTAAATGTTTCCTATTACTACTTTTTCCTCAATGTTAGCCCAACAAAGAAAAGGCCTATAGAATTTTTGTTTGTTTTGAATATTATGATTATATCCTAATTAACAGTCAAAAATTAGTTTTTTTAACTCGTAAAAACACCCAAAGATTTTGGGTCTGTTTGACGATGTTTTCTATTTTTTTATTTTTAAAATAGTTTTGTAAAATTGTTTCTGAGAATAAGTTTTGAAAATAAAAAAATAAAAAATCTGTTTGAATAGTTGTTCTCAAAATCATAATTAGTGAGTGGTATATGAATTATTCAAAATTTATAATGTTACCATTAATGAGGTGGATATTTTTCACTGTTTTTTTTGTTTTCCAGAACAAAAACTACAAAATACCTTAAAAATATTTTGAATTTTCTGTTCTTCTATTTTTTTTATTTTTCAGAATAATTTATCAAAAATAGATTTATCAAACAAATTTTTTTATTTTTCTATTTTTAAAAACAAAAAAACCATTTTTAAAAGCTCTTTCTTATTATTAGAAGTTCATTTGTTACATTTGATTTTTCAATGCACCAGTCTTCCCGCCCGTTGCTACAGTCTTCCCCTTTCTCTCTCTCTCCCCTCCTATCCGTCTGATTAATCAATTATTCAAACCATCTTCTCAGTTCTAACCTCTTACGATCTCTCTTCTTCATCCACTGCTTTACCTCTGCATCTCAAATCTGAAGCCCTAGATAGAGCTACGTCGACAATGAACCAGTACCACATCTACGAAGCCATTGGTCGCGGCAAATACTCGGTAACATTGTTTGTGCTTCTTCGAATTTCGATGATCTTGGGCTCCGTTTTACTTTCTTGTTTTGTCTGCTTGAGCAGATGATGTACTGTCTCTCTCCATGACTCTATGTGTTTATGGACTTGCAGACCGTGTATAAAGGCAGGAAGAAGAAGACCATTGAGTACTTTGCCATCAAGAGTGTTGATAAGTCGCAAAAAAGCAAGGTTCTTCAAGAAGTAAGTCATTAAATTCCATTTTCTATGTTTTGCCAGGTGCTTCCCCCCCCCCCCCCCCCTCTTTTTGGGAAGTTAACTGAAATAACGCATCCTGCCGGATTTAGTGTATAAGTGTTTATAAATGATTGAACCCGCTTGACATGGAAAGTTCGAACTCTACACAGGTTCTATAGTATAGTACATCAGTATCCTATTGGCTTTTTATGATGAATTTGGGTTGAACTAGTAGATCTAAACACATTTACAGTCATCACTTCAGTCTGGACTGCAGTTTTTGGCTCGATCTTTTTCCCCTTTTGCACGGAGGCTGCTCCATTCTTATATATTTATATAATCACGGTAACTCTGTCAATGGAAAGTGAGCTACTGCCATATTAATTTAAGAACATGGCTGTTGGTAAGCAGCATGGTTTTTGCTTTCAAGTTCTGCTGTAATGCATAAAAGGCACAATCACTATGTCAGTGCTCTCTTCATTTCGTAAATTGACTATACTCTAGAAAGTTTTGTGAGCCTGTGTGTGGAAGTGGGAAGCATCCTGTCTAACTTTCAACTTCGTTGAGCTCTATTTTTAAGTTATATCTTATCAGCTATACTTGTATAGCTTGGAACTGGGATAGAGACAGCCCAATACTTCAGTACATCTCCCCGTGGCATACAATTAATTTTAAACAACTAAGAACTAACTAAATCTTAAAAAAAAAAAAAAGGTCGTTTACTTGACCAGAATGCTCAGGTTTCAAATTATGTTTTTTTACCCACTGTTGTTTCTGATAAACGACTTGAGCTAGTTCAGTGCTATCGATATTAAACATACAGTAAATTTATCATAATCCAATAATTATGTTAGTGACCATGGTTGTGCATGACGTCAACTAGCAGTTTAAGGAAGTATCAAGATTCCATATGTATATCGTTCAACTTTGAATTTCTTTACTTTATTGCTTTTTCTTTTTGACCTCAATTTATGATAGAGATGGTTTAAATTATTGGATCAGATCCTTGCTATCAATCTTGTAGGATTGACTTAGTCATGTTGCCTTCTCCTTCTGCAGGTTAGGATTCTTCACTCTTTAGATCATCAAAATGTACTCAATTTTTATTCTTGGTAAGGTCTATTCTTTTACTGAGACAAATATTTGTTCACGACTTAAACTTAACTGTTTTTTCACATTTCTTGAGCCCCTTACTATGGGTTGTCAATTTATGTTTTAGGTATGAAACGTCTGCTCACCTATGGTTGGTTTTGGAGTATTGCGTTGGAGGAGATCTGCTTACCTTATTACAGCAGGTACTTTGTTTCATTGCATATAATTTGTGACCACTGGTTAAATGTACCTTTCATTCTTTTGTAGAGCAGAAAAGGCTGGAGAATCATGCTTGCTGTTACACATAGCATTGTAGGAATTTTCATTTGCTGCATGAAATTTTTAGATAGCAACATGTACAACTGGGCAGATTTGTGTGCTCCTCTGATCCATTTAACAATTTTCAAAAGTCATTACGATATCAATTGGGAATTGGACATGTGAACATTTTTAGAGATACTTTTTCTTTTTTTCCTTTTCATGTTGGGCAGCTGATGAGCTCCCAAAGATAGGAATAATTTCACAGCATAATGGCATTTGTGAATCAATTACAATGAAATTTATTTTGGAAAATGAGCAATTAAAATAGCCAGTCTGCTATATTGCATAATTGATAATTATATTTGTTGGACAAAATAAACATTTCATCAGCTTGAGTACTTTCTCATTTTACTCAGGAATTTGTTATTCAGCAGGTGAACTATTGTGCAAGTATTATAAAATATAAATTGATAGATGATTTGCTGAACAGAAATTTCTTGAGTTGATAATCTAAAGTTAAGGCCGTTCACATTTTTTGGATTTCCATCATCTTGCTTTAAACTATTGATGATTTCTGGGTGACTATGCTGTAAACATGTGGTTTTGAACATATGCTGAGCTACCAAATATTCTATGGATGAATTCCAGGACAATCATCTGCCTGAAGATTCAATTCATGATCTTGCTCACGACTTGATCAAAGCTTTGATGTATGTTCTCAAGTCTCTATTTTCTCTATTCCTTTTCCCATTTCTTAATCGTTTTCCCAACAGAGTTGTATTAATCTTATATGTATTGTACATTGCCATGAAATCAGGTATTTACATTCAAATGGAATAATATATTGTGACCTGAAACCATCAAATATTCTACTGGATGAAAATGGATGTGCCAAGGTGACTATTCTCTCTCTCTCTCTCCCCCCCCCCCTCTCTCACACAGTATTATATCTTTTCGCTATGGAATATAAGTTGTGTTCTTTCTACATGAATGATGCAGCTTTGTGATTTTGGTTTGGCAAGAAAATTGAAAGATATATCAAAAATTCCCTCATCCTCGGTATGTTTTCCAAACTGCTGAAATATCTATCATCCTTTTGCATATGTGAATGGCCTTTATTCAACTAGTTGAGTTTTTCAACAAATTATGTGCTTATTATATGTATACTTTACATTTCTAGTTGCCGCAAGCAAAACGCGGAACACCCTCCTACATGGCTCCGGAGCTTTTTGATGATGGTGGAGTGCATTCATATGCTTCTGATTTATGGGCCCTGGGGTGTGTCCTATACGAATGTTATACAGGGAGACCACCCTTTGTAGGAAGAGAATTTACTAAACTAGTAAAATCCATCATTTCAGATCCCACTCCACCACTCCCCGGGAACCCAAGTCGCCCTTTTGTCAACTTGATTAATTCTTTGTTGGTTAAAGATCCAGCTGAGAGAATACAGTGGCCCGAGCTTTGCGGGCATGCATTTTGGAGAACAAAAGTAAATTTGGTGCCACTACCTCCGCAACCTGCTTTTGATGATATGATAGAAATGCATGCTAAACCATGCTTATCAGAACGCAATGGTGATAAATCTTCCCAGAACAGAACTCCTCCCAAATGTCGTGAAAAAGATATGAGAGGCGTGTTGAAGCAGGATGAGAATTCTATTATGGGACCGAGAGGCCATGATACATCCACTAGGGGTACACCAAATGCCCATAGAACTCAAATAAAGGGTTCTGGCAGAACAGCTGAGGTGAGGCAGAAAGATCCTTCCAAGGCTATGAATCTTTTGAGACTCTCAAGAATAGCAAAATCAAACTTACAGAAGGAAAATGAGAAAGAAAATTATCGACGCCCCTTGCCTAATAGCTCTGAGAATGACTCTGAAGTTAAAATTGAGAATACTGATATGGAGCTTGATTTTAATGAAAATACGGAAGATGATGCACATGATGAAACCGATGGTTCTGATCATACAATTTCTGCGCCAGATGAGAAGATGTCCAACCTAAATCAAAATCATGGGAATGCAGAGGAGATGGAAAGTAATATAAATCAGTTAGACACTCCTTCTGTTGTTAACACACCCATCTCAGATGATTCAAGGTCATTTGATCCGGAATCAACTCCTGAGCATCTTGAGATGTCTACTATCTCTCCTAGTGTGAGCCCTCAGGTCAGGAAGCATAGAGTCAAAGAAGACTTGGGATCTGCACTTGACTCTGATTCTTCAAGGTCCTCAGGTAGCATTTCCCAGGTTCTTTGGCATCAATCTGATCTCTCAGTTAGACCTGTAATGCCCAGTAGAAAAATTGATAAAGTTTCAGAAGTCATTCCTTCACTTCCTTTTGAGGCTTTGGCTGTGTCTGATTTTGTGAAGATGTCTAAAGAACAATTGGATGTGCTCCAAAACCGAATTATAGCAATTTTCAATGGGAATTCTAGCATTGGTGAGAAACAGAATGTCATTAGATACCTTGAGATGTTAAGCAGTAATGCTGAAGCAGCTAATATCTTGACAAATGGGCCTATAATGCTCACGCTTGTAAAATTGCTTCGTCAGTCTAAGGCATCAGCTCTACGTGTTCAACTTGCTTCACTGATTGGTCTGTTGATTCGACACTCTACTTATATTGATGACAGTTTGGCTAATTGTGGAATTTTAAGTTCCCTGATCGATGGCCTTAGAGACAAGCAGGACAAAGTGAGGAGGTTTTCCATGGCTGCTTTGGGTGAATTGCTATTCTATATATCTATTCAAAATGAGGACAGTAGAGATAACAATCAGCTTGAATCTCCATCAAAGGACATTCGGGCTACATTTGGCTGGCAGGTTAGCTTTTTAGTTTGCACACTGTTCTAGTTTGGCTGCTGGGTTATTCGAAGCTTGATTGCTCTACTTTGTAATAATTAGAACGTTTTAGGTATGATGCAAAGTGGTTTTGTATCTTGTTTAGTCAAACTTTGATAAACTGGTATCGTTATCGTTAAGCAATTATATCTGTTGTAATTTTCTCTGCCCATAATCTTCATAGTTATACAACTTGCCATGGCTGCAGGTTCCAAATTCATTGATTTCTTTTGTGTCATCACTTTTACGGAAGGGAGAGGATGATATAACGCAATTGTATGCCTTGAGGACAATTGAGAATATTTGCAGCCAAGGAGGGATGTGGGTAGGACGATTTACCAGTCAAGATATCATTTTTAATCTGTGTTATATCTATAGGGCACCAGGAAAACAAGAGAGCATGAGGCTTACTGCAGGGTCATGTTTGGTGCGCTTAGTTCGTTTCAATCCTCCTAGCATTCAGCCAGTTATTGAGAAACTCTCATTTAAAGATCTAGCATCTGCTCTTGTCAAAGGCAGTCCTCGTGACCAGCAAATCAGCTTAAATCTTCTTAGTATGGCAATGCTTGGAAGTCATATGTTCCCTAATACTGGACGATACCTTCTACCACTTGTTGAGGATAAGAATTTGATCCCAAGTCTTTTGGCTCTTATCGAGCAGGGTAGTGAAGTTTTAAAGGGAAAGGCACTTGTGTTTGTGGCTCTTCTTTGTAAAGCTGGTAGAAGGTGGCTTCCGCACTTCTTTTGCGGTCCGAAATTACTTTCGGTGGTGGACAGGCTAGTAAAAGAGAAAGATGCCTTTGTGCGGCAGTGTTTAGATGCATTCTCGCACACTGTAGCTTCTACTATTCCAGGTTTACTGGATACTATAACTGGGGATATCCAGCAAATGGTGGCAGGAAGGCGCCACGGACATATCTCTTCCCTTACCAGCAGGTCTGCTCCAAAAAGCAACATTCATTTGTTTCCTGTTGTCCTTCATCTTCTAGGGAGTTCAATATTTAAGCGCAAAGTGGCGACTCACCAAGTCTTGCAGCAGTTGGCAAACCTTATCAAAATCGTGGAGACACCATTTCAGGTCTGTGACCCAGTCATTCTATCTTCTTTTTTACCCTTTTGATGGTTGGGTTAGTATTTTTCCCCCCTTGAGCCTTGACTGAATATGGGTAATTTTTCTATGAAATTTAATTAGTATTATCAACAACAATAATATTTTAGGGACAAAATAACTTTGATAATAATAATTAAAAAAATTCTCTTTTAATTATTATTATTATCAAAGGTATCTTTTCGCTAGAAGCTTTACCGGGCAAGTTTTAAAATATTGTTCTGCTGTCAATTCACTCGTTAGACTTTGGCTGCAGATTTCATGGTTGAGTCTGTAGTGTGGGACTGGGACATTGTCCGACATACTGATTTTTGTTGGCTGCAGATTACATCTGTGAGAACAAGGTTGACTTTCGACACAATGAATGTTTAATAGTTTTATGTTTAATGACTTTCAGGGCAGAGATGACTTCCAAATAACCCTCCTTCGAATTTTGGAGTCTCTTATAGAGGAGTCTTATGTGATTTTTGGGAACCCTGACCTTTTCATACGTGAAATCTTCCCCAGTTTAACCATTCTCTACAGGGGTAACAAGGACGGTGATGCCAGATTTTTGTGCCTAAAGATTCTATTTGACGTGATGGTCATTCTTTTGAGTGAACCAATTGAAGATGAACAAAGATTGATGGACTTGAAGTCTGTATCAAATACCCATTTTCTCCCTCTCTACCCGAACTTGATTGAAGATGAGGATCCTATTCCTATGTATGCACAAAAGCTTCTTGTGATGTTACTAGAGTTCAGTTTTATTAAAATTCCCGACATCCTGCATTTGAAGACAATCTCACAATGCTTTGAGTTCTTGCTTGGTGATCTCTCAAATGCGAATGTTAACAATGTTAAGTTGTGTTTGGCTCTGGCTTCTGCTCCTGAATTGGATTCCAAGTTACTCTCTCAACTAAAAGTAGTTAGGAGGATTGGCAATTTTCTGGAGTTTGTATGCGCAAAGGGTATGGAAGATTTTCTGGAGCCAACTCTTGGGCTCTGCAGGGCTTTTCTTGCACGTTCAGTCAGAAGGGTAAAAGGCTCTAGCTGCTCAACAGAACCTACTCTCTTAGGTGAGTGTTCTGAGGCGAGTAATGCACTTGATCCTCAGCAAAGTGTAAGAGATATAATGGATTTTGGAAGTAACGTTGGTGTCTTGCTGGAGTTGAGTGGGTCTACTGAACCCAACATTGCCGACATAGCTTCTGAATGTGTAATTTTATTGTTCAAAGCAGCTCCAAGAGAAGCCACCACTGGTCTGCTCACCAAGCTCCCTAAAGTCAGTGTGATCCTAGAGTCCTGGCGCAAAGGCATCTCTCACTTGTTGGTGCAACGAATGCTGCACGCTTTAGGCTATGCTTGCAGGCAATTCTTATTGCATGCAATGATATTATCAATATCCATACCAGAGATATCAAGAATTGAAGCGATTGTTTCTGAACTCAAAAGTTCAGATGTCCTTGATTTAGCCAAAACGGCTGGGCTGGCAGCTTTGGAATTGCAGCGGTTGCCTCGCTGCATCTAAATGATCAATAATCTGTAATTTCTCAGAGTTATTGTTTGCCTGTATTTTGCAGGTAAAACAAGAGTTCAGTTAAACAGTCACAAGGTATGCTGAGTTCATTAAATTTTCGATAAAGATCATTTGGGTGAATTCTATCCATGCTTTAGGGTCCCTTTTGTAAAGTATGTGTTCTTTGTCTCTTCATGAACTCTAAAATATTTAATTAATTTCCTCCCTTAGAAGAATTGGCTACGGGCTGTTAACTGATTTAAGTTCAAGAGGGCAGATTGTTAGTTTATTGCAGTCTACATAATTGGTCTATCTTTAATAGATGAAAATTTTAAGAGTTCCTTCAAGGCAGCTCTAGCTCTTTCAGGCCTGTATCATGCCATCCATTTAAGTCTGAGACATGTGAAGAAAACATAGCATGTCAAAAAAAATTTTTTTAATGAAAAAGGCCGAACGGATAGTTGTGGTTATGGTTGACCTGAATCACAAT
The DNA here is from genome assembly GCA_026686845.1 of Adenanthera pavonina. Taxonomy (NCBI): domain Eukaryota; kingdom Viridiplantae; phylum Streptophyta; class Magnoliopsida; order Fabales; family Fabaceae; genus Adenanthera; species Adenanthera pavonina. The sequence continues at coordinate 7,168,397 of JAIVEN010000026.1, read as the reverse complement.
CATTGCCTCCTTGATCAAATGAATAGGCCACGAGTGCTGAGTTTCCTACATACATCTCTGAGAACTATAACGTAGATTGAAATTAAAAAAGAAAAAAAAGATAACTACAAGGAAGTAGAAAGCATTATACCTGATAATGCCGAATGAAAGTTGCAAATTCCAGATCCTTTTTTTTTTTGGGGGGGGGGGGTCTGTTTCTGTTCTGCAGCCTCGTTTGTAGTTCTCTTGAGTTAAGAGTAAGTTTGCCATGTGTAGTTTTTTTTTAAAAAAAAAAACAGTTAATTCAACAGATTTTTTTTTCAAAAATATCAAAAGTATATCTATTTTCATTTATTTTTATGGTTTATATGAATTTTTTAAAACAAAAAGTTATGTCACATTTTAATTTAATTTTAAATTTTATTATTAAATACCTTTTTTAATAATTTTTTGGCCGAAAATATATTCTCACAAAAAAAAAATAAAACAACATAATAATAGAGAGCATTCCCATTAAACATAGAAAAAACCTATTAGATCTAGTGGTCTTTAGCTTCAAAACCTGGGGCATGCAATTTTATTATTAAATACCTTTTTTAATAATTTTTTGGCCGAAAATATATTCTCACAAATAAAAAATAAAACAACATAATAATAGAGAGCATTCCCATTAAACATAGAAAAAACCTATTAGATCTAGTGGTCTTTAGCTTCGAATCCTGGGGCATACAATTGTGTTAAAATACTTGTTGAAATAACTTTATCATCCTTATAATCCTACTCAACTTAACTCGAATTAATCAGAAACCAAAGTAATTATTGAATACTAGATAATTCAATCCAGAGAGGAAAAAAAAACCTATTCAAACAAAAAATTGTATGAAAAAAAAGGGGGATTTTGTAAAGATACTGTTTAGCTATTCAACGATAAAGAGTATGGGTTGTATCAGGGGAGTTGGGTTCCTGAAACACGTGTAAGCTTCAGTTGAACACGTTTATAAAGTAAATGAACTCAAATGACAAATCTCTTTCAACCAAAGAAACAACTTTAAGTTCTACAAAGATAAAAAGTGATACAGTTGCCCTAGGAGAATTTCTAGGAGATCTAGCAGTTACTAGAGATAAGTCAAACTGAAAAATCAAGAGAGATTTAGAACTTTATAACCTTTCACCAAAATAACAAAGGGGAAAAAAAAAAAAACTCCCAAGATGGGCATCTGCGTCCTCCATATTCAACCACTCTTTTTCTCAAGAAGATTTTCTATCATATCAGCTGCTTCTTGAACAGTGGTAATGCTCTGTGCGCTCTCTTCTTCCACACTGATTCCGAATTCCTCCTCAAGTCCCATCACAATCTCAACCTACAAAATTTTGAAAACAAGTTTAAAAATCCAATCAAAAGATTGTAAAAACATACATGACGGATGCCATTATTCTGTATAATCATGTTCAACATGATTTGGACTCAGGCACAGGGCAACCGAAGGAAGAAACAAGCCTAAAAGGCTTAAGCAATCTAAGGTACTTAATAATGGACAACAATTGCAGGGCTGACAACACATAGCTAGCTTCTATTTCTATATATCTAACATTTTATCAAACATCCGTATTTGTTTCTAGCTATTGCAGTAGCCAAATCTCCTTTTTGTTAGGCAAGCAAGCCATGCAAGTCTTTGTAAGTAAAAAGGCTCTAAAAGGATGCTTTTGATAATCTGGGGTACAACATCAAACACGAGGGTAAGAAGAGAATTCAAGAGTTCAACTTCAACACCGATCCATCACAGTTTTCAGATTTTAAATGACCTCTTTGTTCTATTCTCACAAAAAGGATTAGAAAGAGAAAAGAACATAAATAGAAGAAACGCTCCAACAACAACAAAAAATAAGGCACTAAATAAGGGCAAGATTCATAACAACAAAAAAATAATGTAGAATCAAGCGTGATGATACTTGAGTAAAAGTTATTTATTAACCTATACCATGATAAGAGTTTTCTAAATTCACACCACAATAATAGTTCATAAAAAGTATCATCACAATACCGTGTCAAGAGAATCAGCTCCAAGTGCAGAAAATTTGGACTCCCCCGTGACAGAAGACTCATTTGGCAGAGCCAATTGTTTCTTGACTATGTCACATACCTTCTTCACTGTCTCAGGTTTGGCCTGCCAAAATAACAATGTTTGGCCACATTAGTAACATTTAGAATATCTAAATTATGGGTTTCAGTACTGAGTAGTTCTAACATTTTAAGCACTTAGTCCTGAATTTAAGTATGCAATTACAAGGCATAATTGATAGTTTAAAAAAGAAATATTCTTCAGGAAATAACAATAGAATAGAAGTTTTAGGCATTGGCCTTTTGTTGTGGAGATGATTTAGTATATTATTAAATTTCAATGACAGAAACTATAGTGTAGATGAATATTGAGCTGTCAATAATTCAAATCTCTTCTTTGAGCATCAAGACTAGAGATGAAGATAAAGGAGCTGGGAAAATCATGCCATCAACAACACACTTGACACTATTTTTTTAGTTTACAATATACACAGTTACATATAATGATTCGACATCAATTCCATGATGCAAAAGGAGCTTTTATCAATAATTAATTCTATTTTATGGAATTTTTTACTGGTAAATTATTGTTAAATTGAATGTCAAAGGCAAATATTCTAACAATAAAGAAATGATTCCACCAGGACGGCGGATGACAAGGAGTCAAAAAGAAACTATACAAGGGTTTATTACTAAAACATTAAACACTTACCGCGCATGTAACTTGAAACCGAGGTGCTCTGGACTGCAATGTAATGGATGGGAAAGTTCTCCCTTTAATTGAAAGGGAAACTGAGTTAGGGTTTGAGATCCTGACAGGGACCTGTTTTTGCATGGAACGAGAAGGAATTAAACAAGTCCAGAAAACTGAATATAATTAGAAGCAACCAGAAAAAGTTATAGACTGACTGTCTTTTGTTAGTAATAAGGCAAATATAGAGTTGCAGGTTGTTTTGACTAGATGATGACAGATAATCTAAACCATCGAGACCACAGAAAGCAAACATAGAGTAATTAGTGGCTCTGTTTGGGGCAAGCTCCGATGTTATGTGTGATGATTCTGTTAGTCTTACTACAGTAAAGTAGCTTTAGAAGAAAGAAATAGTATATGCTCAGAAGTGCTTAGCTGCTAAAAGCTCATGTCGATAATTGTATGTTCACTCTTTCAAAAGAAACGGCTCAGACCTCCTCAAATTCGATCTCATTTAATCCACTTCATGGACTCAATATATGAAACCGAAAATCAGTAAGATGCTTATCATCACCACAAATGAAAAGAGCAAAAATTCTCAACTTCTATAGATTAGATATATATATATATATATATATATTTTTGCCAACATAGACTATATATACATATAAATCCAAATAATGGAGGTATGCAATACCATAACACATCAGGCTCTGAATTTATATTACAGCAGAGAAAGTAATCCTGGGTAACCATTTAATGAAAATAGCACTACTTTAAATATTGTAAAAGGACAGGGGGACTGCAAACCAGATACAATTTTGATATAAAAGTAGAATCCAAATACCCAAGTCATTCATTTAAACAGGAACACTCAAATACACCAGCAAGCAAAATTAACTCCATCAATTAACCAGGTAAACACAAGCTCAAAAACAAAACTTGTAAACATCCGCATATGCACATTAATAGAAACCGATCACAAAAGATATCAAGCAGAACATGAATCGAACATCGTGAAAACACACTTGAGCACCATAAATCCAATCAGATGGAAGCTAAATCAAACAGTAAGACAGCGAATCAGGCCAAAAAGAACAGTAAGACAGTGAAGAGAAGAGAGATTTGAATACCATGGACTGCTTGAAAGGGGTGGAAAGGGAGGTCATGGAAATGGAGGTTGCAGTGAAAGAGGCCATTGGAGAGAGACGGCGAGAGAGATCTGGGATGGGAGTGAAGAAATGGATACTGACGGAGGGCACAAAGGGCGTGGATGAGCGAGACAGAGAAGAAGTGGGTACTTTATAATAACGTCTACTCGATGGAGGGCCTCGTTAGTATCGAAGGTTGGACTTTAGACGGTGTTTGGATTCGTTTAGGTTCTCCACCTCACTCCGTTGTCTCGTTCCTGGCCTTTGGTCCTTTCGTCGTTTTCCCTCTGGTTGTCGTCGTATACGACTGCTTTTTTTTTTTTTTTTTATGAACAATCGTATACGACTCCTGGACACATCGGTTACATCCTTGGTTTATGTTGTTTTCATTCCACGTTTACAATATTGGGACCAGCGTTAGTTTCCATGCCTTAAAAATGTTATCAATTGTCAAACTGTGTCAATTTCTTTTAGTTTAATTTTTTAATTATTATTTTTGGTATCAAATAGAGCTCCAATGAAAATACCAATGTTGTGAGCATAAATTTAAAAAAAAATTTATCTCAAAACAATAATCCATTAAGGAAAGAACTTCCTAGATTTATAAGTCATATTTCTTAGGTAAAACTACCCGATGACATATAACATAAATGTAAGTGTAACAATCAAACCCCCGGTTACTTGAGTGAAACAAAAGCCCTGACCATTTACATCACCAATGTTAGTTTATGTTTTTTTTTAAATATTCAAAACATTTTACAAAGAAAAGTTTGATTGGACTTTGTTTTTGGTGCAAGATTGGACTATTTATTTTGTTGAACAACTTCTTGTTTATTTAATTTGCTTCAAAATATTTTTTTATTTTGCAAAGGACTGGAAATCCAAGCAATATTTTTCATTTGACAGTTTAAAAATTTGAATTAGAAAAAAATTTAATTACAAAATCAATAGCAACTGTATAATTAACCAAAAAAAAATTGCTTTCGATTTTGGTGAGATCGCCTTTGTGAACAAAGTAAGATAATTAAGGAAAAAGAGTCATGAGAGATGTGATAAACAGTTCTTCTTATTGGCCAAAAGAAAAAAGTTCTTATATGATGTCTTGAGAGATCGAAATATTTGAATGGACAAGGTAAATATTGTAATTTGTGGGGTCTAAGCTAAACTTTTTTAAAAAAACATGGAAATTAAAAAAAATTAATTAATATATTATGAATTTACACCCTTTCTATACTTTTCTCAATACTCAATCTCATTGATTAAGTAATTGAGAAAATAGTTTATAAATGAATAATATATTTAATTTAATGATCTATATTTATTATTATGAATAAAAAGCTTTTAAAAATAATATCACAATACATATTTATAAATAATGATGATAAAATGAAGAATATACTTTAGTTAATATCATAATTAACACTTAACGATATTTCATTACTCAATACTCATGTCAAATAAATGGGGTAGATTATGCATTAGAAATAATATGAAGAAAAAGTATGAAAAACATTCAAACACAATAGCAAGAGAGAACCGCGTGGAGGTTGCTTTTCGAGCACACTAAATGGAGTACAAGCTAACAATTAGGTAACCTAGGCCAACAAGCATTGTTTGGTCCGCCCATTTATATCACCACGATGATTTATAGAAAGTTAGTATTTAATACTATTTCTATTCCTAAAATTTGTCCTTTTAGGGTTTTTAAAAATTTTCACAGCATTTAACACTTTAGAATTTTAATGAAAGGTTAATAACTTATTTTACTATTTTTGTTATTTTATTAATACTCCCTCATTTATTTTTAATTGTGACAGTTGAAGAAAAATTTTATTTCTATTTATTTGTTATTTTCAAACTCCAACACTTTATTAATTATTATTTTTTCATTTATATCCCTATCTATTTTTTGAAAAGTCAAAGATAATATTAATAATTTTTTCTTATCTATCAATTTATTGAGAGACATATTAATAAATTTAAAAAAAAAATTAACATATTAATTATATTTCTTAATCTGTGTAAAAAAATTTTAAACGTCAATTATAAAGAAATAAGGGGAGTATTAAATAGATCATTTAAGATAACATTTAATTAAGGTCATTTTGGTAAAATATGAGTGATTCTTAATATAATATTCTTTTAACTGAATCATACGGATTAATAATATAAGTTAAAGTTAGTTAACTATCTTGATTTTTTTGAAAATTAAGACATTTTTTTAAAATTATCCTTATTTAATCTTTTTCTCTCTCACTTTAGGATAAATTAAATAAGAGTATTTTTTTAAAAATGTATAATAAATATTACCTCATATTTTAAATAGAGTTTTATATTTAAGATTAAAGTAAAACATCATATATTTAAGACTGGAAGAAATATTAAATTTTATAATGTTAATAATTATTTAATGGTTTCCTTAATTTTAGTCTGTATAAAAACTCTAAAAAGACAAATTTTTATGAATCAAAATAAGTAGTTAGTACTAGTAATGTTAGATATTTTATTATGTCGTTAATTATTATTTAGTATATTTTCAAAATATTTAAATAAAGATTATTTATATTATTCATCAAGCGCTGGTCTCGAAGGTTGGAAATTGGCCAATTCTAAATTTAGGGTTTTCCTGAGTCTTAATTTTATTTATTATTTAATTGAATAACCCATGCTGGCTGGATTATTAAATTGACAGCAAAATTAAGCATTAAAACACTCATTGGAAAAAATAATACACTCTAACATTCCTTGATTTGTGACAGCTACCTATTTTATTTTTTGTATTATTGTGCCTAACCACTAGTTAAAAGAAAAGAACATCTCACAAATTTATTTGAGATAGGTAGTTTCAATTGGTGAATTTGTGAGACACTATATCAAGTTGGCTAACATGACAAGGGGTATTCAGTCTTTTACTGATTTAAATTTGTGTAAAAAATTCTGTATCATGATTTATTGTTTAAATCTAGAGTTGATCCAACAGGTAAATATTATTTTAAACTGACGCACCAATACTGAACAGAACAAAATGCCCCATACTTATAATAGGCGCTCTCCCCCCCCCCCCCTCCCCCCCCCCCCCCCCGCCAAAAAAAAAAACTTTGTGAGAGATTTAGCCCAAACCCAAAAGAAATTTGAGGCTCCCCTTTTATAAATTGTTATTTCCCAGGACACGTCGTCGTACTGTGTTCTCTGATACGAAAAACAAATGGAAAATTCCAATTAAATACCTTGAAAATTTAACATTTTAAAAAACATACATGAAATTTGCCTAATTATCATAAAATATCTAGGTATCTAAATAGAAATATTTTTCAACATGAAATTTCCTTTTGCCTATGATTAAACTTATTAAAGGTATTACTTGCAAATGTATAAAAATTGATTGTAAATATTTGAGAATCAGAAATAAACTTATGATGATAATTTGAAAATGAGTCATCTAACTGTACTTTATTTGCTTTGGGTGGATTCGTAACTATTTCTCATAGATTTTTAAGTGATTTTCATATATTTGTAAATAATTCTCATATTTTCATTCTCGACTTTATAGATAGAAAAGGAATTTCATGCTAAAAAATTTTTTCAATTAGGAATTCATGTATCTTATGGTAGTTAAACAAGTTTCAGGTATGTTTTTTGAAATATTAAATTTTGAAGGTATTTAATTGGAAATTTTTTTAAAAACTAAAAATAGATCATTTAAAATATAAACACAGCTTTTGTGTCATGTAATCTAATATTATTAAGTCATAATTAAGCACTCTCGTATCCTAATGAATAGTTTTCTTAATGTAATTTTTTTATTCACAAAACTTATACCTAAAAATCTTACTTAAGAAATTTTAAATTACTTTACAACTCATACCAACCATAAGATTATTTCGTCATCTTTAGTTCCTAGCGTTTGTTTCCTTGCGTCCCACCATCTTTATAGTCTTCTCTTACATCTGCGGTTTGCCTTTGCATCATTGCTTTTACTATTTTCAATATAAAAACAACTATTTAAAAAATATTTTTATATAAATATATTTATTTTCTTTGAAAAAAATCCTTCTTCCCGAATTACTTCCTTGCTGGCTCTGCCCTTCCATGTTTGATATGCGCACCTGTCTCACTTGTACTAGTGCATAGCTTGATCGCAATATTACCAATAAATTAGGGGAAAAAGTTGTTAAGTCAGTAGTTAATATCAATCAATTATCAATATCAAAGCTAAAATTTACAGAAAAATTATTTGGAAAACTTGTTGGAAAGGAGAAAGTGGTGGAATAGTGTTTCTTTGAAACGCCTATATAATTTAATTAATGAGACTTAAAAAGTATATAAGGGATTTGTAAACTTTATGAGCTGATGATTTTAGTTAGGTGATAATGAACCCCTTTATTCCCCTCTTTTGTGCCTTTTATCTGTGCACGTTCATTTTGGTACCTACCTGCGTCAATCACCAACAAGGAGAAAAGAAACTGACAACTTTAAAACGTTAAACTTTTTTTGTGTGCTTTTCATACTAAAAATATTCAAAATAGAGAGAAATTATATAAAAACAAAAAAAAAATGCTAGTAAGCTTTACCTTCTTTTGATGTGCGTCGTTATTTCTTTGACAAAGTCTATCTTCTCAAATCTCGAAAGAAGAATAAAAAGATTTTTGAAAAACAGTATTTTTTTTACTATTTACTTTGATTTGAGATAAAGTTTTCCCCTTTCCCTCGCGGTAGGTTTGACATCAATTAGTGGAGGCAGACTAATTTGGACTAATCTTGTGTGATTTGCCATGCCAGCTAGCTATGTTTCTACCCCCTCCCGCCAAGCAAATATTTTATTAGTAAGAAATTATTTTTATTAAAAATTAAATTCAGATTAAATCATTAATTCATGCACCTTTTAACAAAGGGAAAAAGTTATATAAAAAATCCTTCCTCTTTTAAAATTTGTTGACACAATATTCCCTCGTAATAAAACACACAAGAATCTCACAAACATTAAACCAAGGCTGAATGAATAATTCTTTTTTTATGTGCAGACAAGAGAATTTACCCAAAAATAAGGAAAGCGTCCTTTTTTTAATGTAATTTCAACATGATTTTCAATTTTACTATGCATATAAAAAGATTGATTAAACTAAAGAAGATAATATTATCAAAGGAATTAAAAAGAGAATTATATATATATATATATTTTGTGGAAGGCGTATTTATCATTTTGGTAATGATTTGCTAATGTGTTCATATCTGGCTACAGACGATAACAATGTTATATAATATATATTTATATATTAGCATTTCCTTAAATAGATTGCTCAATTAATTTACTAGTCATGATTGCTTACAAGATACTAAGAATCACACATTGCTATTTTTAGCGGCCGTAATTATTTGCTCATTTCAATCACGTGCGGTGCAATGTATATGTATATTATGAAAAAGGCAATCACTTGTAGAACCACATTCACTTTCCATCAATTGGGTGTTTAGTCACATTTTAGAGGGATCATATTTTCAATTAATCGCCGCAACACTTATTATGTTTTTTATAATAAATAATTATTTAATATTATTAATTTTTTAAATTAGAATTATAAGAGTAATTTCCATAATCAAAATAAGCTCCTAATTATAGGGAAAAAATTATATTAGGACAGTTTATTCACATTGAAGTTCAATGTCACTTGAATTTGAATTAGGCTATTTTATCGGATATCGAATAATAAGTCGTTTAAAAAAAAAACAGTGAGTTCCAATAGTAAGAAATGCTTTCCTAGCGTGAAATGATAGTTTGCTCATGGCTTGAAAAAACTATAGAAAAAATATTACCATTGAAAGTTTGAGAACTTAATTAATAATTTGTAATTCTGTAATTGTAATCAAGAGCTATTAATATGGTGAATTTGAATTTATTCAATTTAATTTATGCACATATTAATTAAGAAACACAAAAAAAAGATACTTCTTTCCATTTTTAATACAAGATCTTTTTAACTAAATAATGTGAATTAAAAATAGAAGTTAAAATTAGTTAAATAATTAAATTTTTTTAAAAACTTATAATATTTTTTTAAAATTATTTTTATTTATTTTTTTAAAATATATTAAATAAATATTTTTTAAAAATATATAATAAATATTATAATTTTATCCCATATTTAGGTTAAGAATAACCTTATCCAAATTTAGGATAAGAGTAAAATATCAAAGACTAAAATATTTTATAATTAGATGGGGAGGACTATTAATTAAGAAATAGATGGAATAAAAATAAATGGGTGAGCCGATGGGTGACAGTTGGGAGCGTAATGGTTAAGAAAATTAAAGAAAAAGGACAAAGGAAAGTAGAAAATGGCAATGGGGAGGATGCAGCTGGTACAACCGCTCACATCCACGTAACTGACGCTGTTCACGTTTCCCAATGCTCCTCTCTCTCTCTCTCTCTAAATTCCTTTTTTTGATTGATCCTCTTCTGCTCCACCTCCATAATCCACATCATCATCTATTACAGCTTTATCCACCTTCTTTCTCTCGGTCCGTCGTTGAATTTGCATCACTCAAAATTAGGGATCCAGTCCAGGTAGGATTTTTCCTGATTTCCTCCTACAACATTGCTGTTCCTTTGTTTTCGGATTTTTCACTTTACTGTGCGTTGCTCTGCTTTTATGACTCCCCTCAGACTCAGTGTTTTTCTCTATATTGAAATGTAATTATGGGGGAGATGTCACTATCGTATCTGGTATTTCTTTTGTCATTGGTTACAGTAGGAATTATGTGATTCTGCGATCACAATATAGTTTCGCTTCCGTGATCGTGATGGTCCGGTGTGAATAATTTGGCAAGAATCTGCTTCCCCTCTGCATTCACGTTGTGAAAAGAATAAATGCTCTCACATCCTCAGAATAATTTGGTTGGGTTGGGTTCATTTCTCATATGTGAGTAACCGAGTCATAGTTATAAGATAACCTTCCTCTTGTTGTGGATGCCTACAAGCTTACTCAAGGTCATATGAAATTTTTTCCGCTTTAGTTTAAATCTTTGAGTTTGTGAGATTTATTATGATTAGGCACTAGATACATCGTCTCAAGAATCTGGCTAGATAATTAGAGCCATTAAAATTATTTGATAGTTTAATTTCATTTTGGCCTTGGCCTTCACATGTTGGCTTCACCTGATCAATCTTCATTCTTATTGTAGAAGAGCCATGACTACGGAGCTTTTGGAAATTGAACCCCATGAGCTTAGATTTGTCTGTAAGCACCTCCCACCTCCTTGCTAATTAAGTAATTTATACACTGAGTGTGATATGATAATTTTTCATATAGCTCACTATTTCACGTAGTTTGTGATGCTGATTTGCTCTTATTCTTCTGACTTTGTAGTTGAATTGAAAAAACAGAGCTCGTGCTTGGTTCAACTTGCTAACAAGTCTGATCAGTATGTTGCGTTTAAGGTGTGTTTATCGATCCCCTAGGTTGTGCAATACATTGTCAGTGTCTCTTTGTTCATTGCAGCAATATCTACAATCTATGATCTTTTATTCTGGTATCTCTCTGCATATTATGCATAACCAAAAGTAAATCACTTCTAAATTGTGAAGAAATGTTTGTAAAATTTACAAGTATATTGGCAGGTGAAAACAACATCACCCAAGAAGTATTGCGTGAGACCAAACATAGGCATTATTAAGCCCAAAGCAAAAGGCGATTTTACTGGTATTTGCCTATTATCTCTTTGTGTAATGCTAACATCAATTTTGACATTTTTTAAAACCGAGTTTATTTTTTACATTTTACTAAATATGGATGGCCTGTTGCTCTGTTCAGCACCTATTATACATCATCAAACACACACAAGACTATAATTGCACAAACATGATTGATGTTTTTTGGTTGCATGCAGTTACCATGCAAGCTCAGCGCTCAGTGCCACCTGATATGCAGTGCAAAGACAAGTTCTTGATTCAAAGCACGGTTGTCCCCTCTGGAACAACGGAAGATGATATCACATCTGACATGGTAACTTTATATTATTAATACCTTTGTTCCCCAAACCTTGAGGTCCCTGGGGTGTTATGGGTTGAAAGGGTCAAGAGTTTGGTATTTATATCTTTTTCCTTCTTATGTTTCTTGATCGATTTAAAATTCTTTATCCTTTGACAGTTTGCAAAAGTTGATGGAAAGTTCATTGAAGAGAAGAAACTAAGAGTTGTCCTAATTAGCCCACCTTCCTCCCCAGTATTGCTTCCGGTGAATGGAGAGACGAAGCAGGAGCCACCCAACGAAATTCATGTGCAAAGAGATAGGGTGGTGCCAAGTGGAGTTGAAAACATACCTCCTCCTTCTAGGGTATGCTTTTCCCCCCTTCAAACCTCAATTTCTTTATTGCTTAAGTTGTGTGTTTCAAACCTCAATCCCCCTTCCCTAGCAGTTTCTGGAAATTCGATGCACACAGTAAAATCATTGTGCTTGTCATTGTCCTGATAGCTATCTTATTCATGGATAGATCCTTTTTATTTTTCTGGTTCCAATTAGTTTAAGATGATTGCAAAGAAGAATTTTGGGTACTCTTGCATAAAATCAAAGTCTCCTTCTGTCTTTATTCCCTTATACCAGGATGCTGAGGATGTCAAGGGTTTTGAAACAGCCCAGGACATGGAGCAGGACAGAGCAGACAAGGATAATGTCTCAAGACAAGCTGAGAATGTCGATGATATGAAAGCTAAAGATACTATGCAGTTGAATTTAATTAAGGATTCTGAGGAATTGAAGTCAAGGCTAAGTTTGATGGATTCCAAGCTAAGGGAGGTTAGAGTTTCTTAGTTCTGAAGTTTTTTCAATATCATGGCTTGGCAACCTTTATCAGAAGTTTTTTAGTCCACACGTTGAAGCAAGTGAATATAATTCTATCACAATGGCGTGATAAAATTTTTGGAATTTTTGAGCTATATTATTTCTTGTGCCATGTCAATGTTCTTTATGATTATCTCAGCAGATGGTCCAATTCCTGGAACCAGTTCCTTGGATTGCAATCAACTGTTAGTTGTAAATCTTTGCAGGCTGAACTTGTCATCAAGAAGCTTGATGAAGAGAGGCGAGTGAGTACCCAAGAAAAAGATATGCTTAAGCGTGAATTGGTAGGTTATTTTTCCCCTATACATGACTCTACTTTTCATATTCTTTAGTTCCTTTTGCAAGCCGAATGGAAACTGTAGAGTTAAGACAATAGAGATGAGAAAAATAGGGGGCACAAAAGTAAAGAGCTTGGTAGTTTTTTGTTATAGTTCTTGATTTTCATCTTTTAACTTAGCTTACTGTATTTTCTTGTGCCAAGTTTTATGAGAGACAAACTAAAAGATGAGTGGTTTTTACTAAAGCATCAGTAACTTCTAGTATTTGGTCATTTTAGTGAAAGGAAGAAAAATTTAATTCTGCAGTAACGAACATATGGTAGGTGGCGTTGTGATTGTTTGACTGGCAGCACAGATTAAATGTTTTTAATCCTTTTGCTTTTTTTTTTTTTTTGGCCACAAATGTTTTTGATCCATTAATTCCCTGTATTTATTATTAAACACATTATGACTTATGTGCCATGTGATTACTTGGTCCTCCTTGCTGTTTGTTATGTATGATACAAAGTGACCCTGCATAGAATGCATCCCTGATTGAGACTATTATAATCGTTTTAGCTGATGACTGACCGTTTGATTCTCGTTTGTTTGACCTTTCTAGGAGGTGCTGAATAGGAGAATCAATGAGAAAAGTGTTCAGGTGGGCTTTCCGTTACTGTTTGTTTGCATGGTTGCTCTTATCAGTGTGGTAGTCGGATACTATATTCATCCATAAGAGAGTCTGTGCGTGATTACTGAGATGCTGAAAAGTCACGGTGTTCCTTAGATAGAGGATGAGTCATTGTTTATTATGATGTTTACTAGTGGGGAGAAATGTTAATATGTGACATTGGAAACTTTGTGAAATACATGTAAAGTATACTTCACCTTTCAATTGAAAGCATAATAGGCGGTCATCTGATATTTTGAAATAAATTTACGGGCTGTTTCATGACTTCTATACATGTGGCTTCCATCAAAATCGTGAAAAACAGAAAGCAGAGACATACTTTTAGTTACGATGATCGTATTCTCTGATTGTTAAATAATTTTTACTCGTATCAATATTACTTTATTCGTTTTTGTTTTAAAAGCTGAAATCTCCATGTAATGCTTGCACGGGCAAATGCTAATATCTATATGTATCTAATAATATTATAGGAAACCGTCCTACAAAATCATGCTTGTTATATGATATAAAGTTTTGTGTAATATCTGAATCCCACATCATTTAGTTTATTTAAAAGTTATAATTAAAAAGGATGTGGTGAAAGGGGTGGTCGTATTTTACTTTATTTTTTTAAAAACTTAAATAGAGCGATATAATGATGAATAAAAAATAAAAAAATTAGGCAGACAGTTAATTTTAGTTAAATTTTCCTCGTTATGTCTCCAGACCAGACTCCACTGCAGAAAAACTGTTGTGCACTGCAGAAAGTTGTGCTCTAGAACTAGAAGCAACGGGAAGACATCATATAGATAGAACATGAAAGCAAAATACATCAAAGGAGCTCAAAGGCAAAGCTAACAATATTTTTTCCTTATAAAATAATATGACCTTATCATCAACCATGCGTATCCACTATCAAAATTTTGCATTACAGGAATCAATCTAGTTACAAACTTGCAAGCAAGCAACCCACTCTAAATGTTAGCAAAAATCAGAAAAGCCAAAAATAAAAAGGTCACTTTAAAAAAAAAGGTCAAAAAACCGAGTCCAATAAAATAATGATCGCACGCCTCCCTTAAAATTTTCTTGCTTTTTTCTTTTCTTTTCTTTTCTTAGGGTTCCTTTCTTGATATTTTCATTTCCTTCTCGTATCAGCTGAAGTATATATATATATAGATTTTTTTTCTTTTGAAAAAAAGAAAAACGTATTGACAAAACTGCACGCAGAAAGCCAAATTTACACACAGTCGTTTAGTACCTTCTTCATAGCTTCAAGCTTTCCAGAGAAGAAGGTAACTTATTGCCACTGGTGAGCATCCTGCTCAAGGGGTGAGCCAGGAACAAAGGGCACAAAACCCCGCCCACCGAAAACAGGTCGCATGACAGCATCATCAAATTTTCGCCAATAATGGTGGACGCCACGAGTAGGTAAGCTTAGGAGCAGACGCAAGCCGCTTGGGCGATGGCAATGCCCATTCTGCGTCCCATCATTGGGCCCTGATTCTTGGCTATTCTCAAGGAGTGGCACAATGAATGATTTAGGACTAGCTGGTGGGGATGGCATGCTGGTCATGTGTTTTGAAGAAGGAAGCAATAACCTCACAAGTGGCTTGGTCATCAACCCAAACACCTGCACACGTCAAGGTTGCGAAATGATTTTTGTCTTCCACATTCCATTAAATAACTGGGATTCATGTTTCGAAATTTTTTTGTGGGTCTAGTTTATTTATATAAAATTAATACAGCTCTTTCAATTTGATTTGGCAAAAATGGGGACAATCAATGCCACCAAAATCATCTTTTGGTCCCAGAAGGAGACAGGCGCTTGCCCAATTTTGCGTGACAAAGGCTTAGATCGTAATTGCACCAAATACTAATATAAGTAACTACAGTGACATAGTCCTATGTATGATTAGAAAATGATGAGAGTGTATCTTACCACAGTGCTGAAGAGTATAACCGTGATGGTACTAGTGATCATGATGGCATTCTCACGCAATTTAGTATGGCCTGACCTGGTAAACTGCGTGTGAAGAATGTAGTTCGTTACTACCCAATAAACGGCCATAACGCTATAGAATTAAGACAGAATCCTGCTAGAGAGAGGTGAAATGGAAGAGATAGTGTTTGATTCTTCACCTGATTATAGGCGAGTGCCATGGAAACAGCTCCACGCAAAAGACCAGCCCACCAGATTGTTACCTGGAAAACAAATTGATAATTGGATGATTGTAATGCATCAATTGACTATGATATCAAGACCTTACAGATGGAAACAGAAAAAATCATACTTGTTGCTTCATCTCGATTTTCTCTGATTGAGACTTCTTAGGCAAGTTGGCTAAGAACGACAGAGGGAAAACAAAGGCTGCTCTTCCGACTAGGATGAGTGCCAATAGCAGTGAACTGATCCCAATTGATTTTCCAGGGCTAAGGAAAAGACCGAACAGTTAATGCCAAATTTATAAAAGTTTGTCCGTTTCTTTTATATCTTACTGCTAAACTAAGTTGTTACAAATGCAGTCAATATTCATTAAGAAAACTTCTACCTTTGACGGGCAAATCTCCACTTCTCTATGTCCAGTGCATCCATCCCAACGTAAAGGAAGATAAAGATCTCAGCAATGAGAGATAGAGTCGCAAAAGCGTGTCTGAAGAAGGGAGATTGAAAACGATAAAATAAAAGTTTTGACAGCAGATTTGAGACTGAACATGAAATTGTTTCTTCAACAATTTGTGGAAAAAAAATAAGTTGGAGATTTGACATACTTAGTTGTTACTCGTGAACTTTCAGTCACATTATGCCACGTGTAGTGAGACATGACAATGCCGCAGAAGAACACGGTTAGAATGGCACTCAAATTAAATAGCTGCCAAGAAAAAAAAATTTGATGAATATTGGCATTATATGCTCCCCTACGAGAAGCATGGAGAAAACACAATTCACTAAAGAAATGACCTACAACCAGAGATAGGTCTTACTTCCGCTAGCATATATGAAAGGTAGGCCATGAGTATCATGAGAGCAACCTCACGGTCAGTAGAATGCCTGGTATTTGAGAGAAAACGAATTTGAGAATCATCAACGAGATATCATCGAAACCAACAAATGGGTGTTGGCTATATTTCAACAACATTACAGATATTATAGAATAACATTTACTATTTCATAGCAGTGTTTTTTTTATTTGGTTAATCCAGTAGCTAGCTTAATACTCTATTTGCTGAACATATATCCTTCTCCTTTTTAAACTAGCAGGAATTTAATTTTCCCCTGATGAGCTAAAGGCAATGAAAGACAATATCAGTTCGCTTAAGCTTTACCAACCTGCCAAAATATAGCTTTTTAATGATGAATGCACTAAGCAATCCAGCCTGAAAAGAAATTAATTTTTTGTAATAAAATCTGATAAAACCAATTAAGCGCAGCGAAATAGAGAAAGGAAGACTGGAAGAGACTTACCAAGACTCCCAGCACAGTGCTTGCTGTAAATAAATAGAAAAAATTTCCAATTAAGTGTAAACCAGTGGTCAAGTCGATGTGAGAAAGGTCAAAATTCTGTATTGCTTTCAAGAGCACTACAGACGTGGCATCATTTACGACCCCTTCCCCAAAAACCAGGCTGTACAATAAAGGTGTCTCATCCTGGTTAAGCACCTGAAACAGCATTTGGAAATCATTTGAGGAAACTGTTCTGTACAACAAAAAATGTGGAAAGAAAATTCGGAGTTTTACATTAAAGTTTATACCTGCAAGGTGCAAACGGAATCTGTTGCTGAAAATATTGCTCCAATTGCTGTATTCAAGAGACCAGGTAAGTAAAAATAGGTTAAAAGAAGGGAGACCGAAGTTGAAGCCTCATAAGGTAACACTGGTACTGAAGGAAGTGAGATAGTACCAAGATAATCTCCGAGCTTCAGGGATCCTATATCCAATTTTGGGAAAAAGTGTATAGCCCCTGAGTCAAAATAAATGAACAAGATTAATGAACAAATTGAAAAAAAAAAAAAAGAAATCTTACGCTGACCATCAGGAAGATATGCTAATAATGATCTAAACAAAAATTGCACAAAGCAAAATTGTTCCCTGTCCTGTTTTTTGGCTGGCTTTGATAAATGACAGGGTCGGAGAAGATGTAAAAGGGGAATTAAAGGTCCAGAAGATAAATATACTGACGAATTTGCAGATACTAGTAACAGTAAATTATTTACACCTTTCGGCTATGGAATAATGATCCCCCTCCCCCATCATCAATGGACATGATGATTTCGTTATAAAGGATTGAATTACAAATTCAATCCTCAAGTGCCTGGAAATTTTAATTTCTTTTCACGCAGATTTTCCGTACTTAAATTACCTAGCGATATGATGCCGAAGGATATTAAAGTGCCAACTGCACCAAAAAGCATGATAGTCATGAAATTGCGAAAAAATTGCTTCTTCTTCACCTGAAACCTGTTGAACATCAACAAGAAAAGAAGAACAATATTTGCTATCAGTATTATGCGATAGTCAAATCTATTTAAAATGAGCACTCTTATAATTTGTAGAGATTTAATTATGTGTAATTAGTTTGCAATTCGCATACTATAGATAAGAGCGGATTCAACTATTTTTCTGGTTCCAACCCTGTTCTGATAGAAAAAGAAAACTTAAAAAAAAGACTAACTCAAAGGAAACAAATAAGCAAGAGTAAACAACTCACCCGGCATTGAAAATGATCGGCGGAAGAAGATAAATAAAGAAAAGATCTTCACTGAATACTAATATATGGGAGCTTTTTCCTCCAGTTGTAAGCAATATAAAAATCCCAGTACAGAGACCCTGTCATCAGCCCACAGAAATCATATCTAATTCACCAAATTTAAATTCATCTTCATTGCAGTACGTTTAGAAAACATGGAGAACTTGTGTACAGCAATAAACTCACAATAACAAGGGCAGTGATGGATTCGTTAATCCATCGGTTCTCCTCCAGCAAATGATCGATGATGATGCAAGCACAAAGAAGCGCCACAAATAAGTTCATTGAGACCACTGAAGCGTGATCAGAGGTCATCATTGTGGTTAATTTCGTGATCAACGCATCGACAGCCATATTAGCAGTAGCCAGGTCTCACAGACTCAAAATCAGAATTCCAGCTGTTCAAAGTAAGTTCCTCCTCAGAGCTTGCAGCCTCAAGCTTCAATATAGCCTTTCACATGCTTCCAGCTTTCACGTTCCGGCTCTTCAACCAACTCTGCCAGGTTAACCAATGATGAAAATTAAATAATTGAATAAATATTAGCATTTTTGAAGTTCCCCTGTTTGGCCGCTAGGAAAACGACATACAATGTCTTCCAACGCTACCACATGCAAGTTCGGGACCACGAATATTGAATTGCATTAACTGATCAATCAACCGTTCAAAATCGAAGAATATAGTCATGTGATCTATAATTCATTCTGATTTTTTGATAAGCAGAAACATTGATCACCGTAAGTGATCCAAAGAATTTTTCTATAATCTCCTCCAAATTTTCTCACACTTTCTCACCGAGCAAACACAATCCAGTATAGTAACCCGATTTACAGACTTGCATCACAAGCTATACTTTCATGCTTTGAAGTTTGAACTGTAATAAAAATAGAAAAAGGAAGATCCTAATTCCTAAGAGAACTATCAGTTCAAATTTTTGCTTTTTGGATTCAGATGAATCTTAGAGAACGAATTCGGAAGCCAAACGAACAATTCTGAGCATCTTAGAGAGAGAAAGAGAGTGATTTACCGTTAAGATGGACAGCTAGTTGGATAGACAGCGCGCGGAAGATGTGAAGAAAGCGACCGGGAATGTGCGATTATATACGGATTGCTTAACAGTAATTTTATAAAAAGTTGAATTAACTGTGACCGTCGATTTGAGTTTTAGACAGTGACAGAAGAGAAGGGTACTGTGATTGTGAGTGTATTCAATAAATGCTTGCTTCGCTTTCATTGGATGCCAATGGACGTTGATGAGTTGGGAGAACGAGCCGGGACACCCCTCATCATTGTGTCGTCTAACATATTTTTTCTCTTTTTCTTTTTTTAAATTAAATTATTACTCATTCTCATCCTTAATACAGTTTTAACCGATTCACGTGAATTAAAAAAAAAATTAAAACTAATTAACTATCTTAATTTCTCTGAAAATCTTAATATTTTTTAAAATTATCTTTATTTATTCTCTCTTTTTTCCTTTTTATATACATTAAATAGGAATATTTTTTAAAAATATATAATAAATACCACCTCATATATTGTAAAGGATCTTATATCAGGAACAAGGTAAAAGGTCCTAGTACCATTTTATATATTTTTTTAATTCAATACATTTTTAGATGGAAAAATTCTATTTAAATATAAAAAATTAATATTTTTAAAATTTGACTAATTATCATAAAATATTTAGTACAATTTGAAAATGTTTTTTAACGTAAAATTTCCTTTTAACCCATGAAGTTGGAGATGAAAAATATATGAAAATAGTTGTAATATGTGATGGTCAAGAATAGTTGTAAATAAGTTTGTAAGAGATGAAATATAATCTCCAAATGATCCTTATAAACTTGTTATTAATCATTGTATATTTGAAAGTGATACATTTGGTAAGTTTAAACAGGGGTAATACAGAAATTTCACACAAATGAAATTTAATTTGTTAATTAGGTAAGTTATGAATATTTTTTAAAAAATACTGTATTTCTAGGGTATTTAAGTGTCCATTTCCCTTTTTATATTTCATTGGGATGAAACATTATTAGGAACATTGAATTCGAATTCAGTGCCAATACGGGTATCATAATATTCTTTTTTCCGGCGAAACAGATATCATAAATTTAAAAAATGTTTCAATTATAGTAAATAACAGTTGATTAATTATATAAGCTTCATATCGACATCAAGTCCCTCATTTATTTTGAATGTTCTTTGACTTGTTAAAATGCAATCTATATCTACTTCATAGTCCACGTATATATAAAATAAATAATAAACAGTGTTATTTTTAAAAAATTATAAACATTACGACCTACTATATTAGAAATCGGATAAAATATGAAGCCACAATTTAGTCATTTATAAAACTTGAAAATATTTATTCAGGTCAATAAAAAAGTGACCATAGACAATTCTTAATTCTTAGTTTTGAAAAACACATTTTATGATAATCGTAAAAAAATACCATCAAGATTATGGATATAAAAATATTAATAAAGTCTATTTATGCTGCGCAAAACGAAGAGACGAAGGATTTGTATTTGCAATTAATTTTCTTTCCAACTAATTAATTTTTAAAATCTAGGGAATAAATTAATTATTATGACTTTAAAATTTTGGAAATGTTTTGTATTATTTCCATATTTTTGTGACAATGGATAGATTCTGGAAGCGCAGTTATACAATACAATGGCATGCGGTGGGGTTTGAAATGATATTGATGATGACCTTTTCTTCCAACATGAGCACGTGGGAACCTCACAGGATTCAAATTAAATTTGTTTCTAAGTTTCTCGTCCGATCTTCCCAATTCAGGGTGAGTAGAATTATGACTTATGAAGTAATAATTCATTATAAATTTTATATTTTAAATCGATAATTTTATTTGATAATGATTTATTTATCAAAATATGAATGACAACGAAATTGAATAATTCTCAGAGAACATATTCATGCCTTATCTATTTACAAATTCTAGAAAAATTATTTGTTTGAAAATGTTTTCTTTATACAATAAAAATTTTGTTGCATAAAAAAATTACAAAATAAAACGAGAGATAGTCACAAGAGATTAATGTAGTCAATAATTTCTCATGTCTACAATCAGAGACATTCCTGAAAATTAAATAACTGATAAAAAGAGAGATGAAATGAATGAATATTCTAATGGACATATTATATATATTATCAAAATGTTATAATTTAAAGAATACTTGCGTTATAATTTAACTTGTTGCCAAACATGTGGGTCATAAGCTTGCTTCACTCACCTCGGCATTATCAAAGTGTTAAATAAGCCAGCAAGCGACTTGATTAACATGTTTAAACATTTTAAAATAGGAGATAAAACTAAATTGATGACTTAAACAAATGACATCTTCCATAATATTCATCGACTTCCAATTACCTTCTCTATTTTTGAACAATTATTATTTTAGAGTTTTGAGTTTATTTCCGAACAATTATCATTTTAAAATTCTAATAAAATTTTAATTATTTTTTACCATTTTATCCTTCAATAATGAAATATAACTCCTTAGGTTATTTATTATTCCCTCTAACTGCCTTTTTAAATTTTTTACATTAATCAAGGAAACCATTAAATGATTTGGTATATTGTAAAGTTTAATAGTATCTTATCAAAATGACCTAAATTAAATACTCTCTTAAATGGTTTTTTGATATTAATGAAAGGGTAAAATAGCAAAATAAATCATTAATATTTTATTAAAAATCTAAAATAATAAATATTATAAAAAATTTAAAAAATATTAAAGGGACATTTCTTATGAACCAGAAGTAATAAAACATGACAAATATGGACATTTTAATAAAATATCATTGTATTTTGGTATTCCCCAGACTATTTATTAACATGTATAATTCTAAAATGGCAATTGTTTAAAAATATAGGGAGTAACATACTCCCTCTACTCAGTAGGAATTGTAATTTTAAGATTTTTAAATTTTTTTATAATATTTATCACTTTTAAATATTAATGAAATATTAATTACTCTTTTAACTATTTTACCCCTCATCAATATTCCCAATCCTCTCTTGATATGTATGAAACAAATTTAAGTCAATGGCATCTTAGTAAAATATTATCAAATTTTACAACAATGTAGATTATTTAATAAATTTTTTTATCTATATAAAAAATTTTAAAACAACATTTTTTATGAATAGGAGGGAATAAAGAAATAGTAATATATGTAACGCTCCCTCTAAGATCATTTTTAACTAAATTACGTGAATAAAAAATGAGAGTTGAAATTAGTTAATTATCTTAATTTTTTAAAAATAATATTTTTCCAAAACTACTCTTATTAAATTTTTCTATCTTTTTTTGTTCTCATGAACAGAATAGAAGCATTTTTTGGTAATACATAGTAAATGTTATATTATATTTTGAAAATAATTTCATATCCATGATAAAGTAAAAAATCCTATATTTAGAATGAGAAAGAGTAGCTTTATTATTATTCTTTTTTTTGCTTAAATAATCTATTAAGAGATTTCTAGAGTAACTTACATGTAACATTCCCAGTGTTCTTTATTTTATTTTTTTTTATAATTCAACCACAAATATTTTCTACATTGTGAGACTCAAGACTTGATATGGAAAGTTACACACAAAGATTAAGCTTGAGTAAATTATTGTAGATTTTTTTTTTTGTGAGTACTAGGTAAGTTAGACATCGGCGATGATTACCAGGGCGAACTTGGTCTCAAAAAATAAGGTTGATCACATAACATAAAGCATGTTTTTTGTTAAAGTGCCACAAACATGGCCCCTCCAAACACACAACGTTCCTTCTTCTGCTTTTAAACATTCTTCTTTTGGGACTTTGTCCCAAAGGAGCAAACCCCATTCCAACACTAATTAATTACAACTTCTTTCTATTCTTTCTTTTTAATTACTTTTTCATAATACATTACACAATACAACTGGACGTGTTTTAACAAAAAACAGATATAAAAGAAGTTTGTTTTTGAAAAGAAGAATAAAGTTTCTAACTTTGGGTTAGTCAAATGTCAAAAGTTAATCATTTTGATTAAGTATAATAAATAAAGTTATATTTCATTACTTAACCCTACGTTATTATTTTTTATTTTTTTCCTTTAAAAAAGATTCAGACTTGGGGTTAGTCAAAAAAGAGAAAATTGTGTTTAATGTAATATATTTGGGAGTGGTACGGAGTTGATGATAATGTCGAGTGAGTGAGGGAGTGACGCCATCATTAGGGTTTGAGGAATCATCCAACGTCCCTAATCTACTGACACGTGTTCTGGGACCCACGCAGCCACTCACCTGTAGTCATGCACGATCTGTTGACACGTGCCCAGCTTTGTTAGTGGGACCCACTGGTGAATCAGCCACTGACACTAAACACACGCACTAATCTTTGTTAGACTCAGCCGTGCGAGGTTGAGATCCATCATGTCTCCCCTTTTCATGTTTTATTTGGTTGCTTTGTCTCTCTTAATTATGTTGCTGTTTTTTAGGTTTCGCTAATCGATCAATTTTTTTTCCCGCAAAGAGCTTAAATTGAAGTGTATTTGTCTTTTAATGTGATTTTTTTCCTAACTTAAGACCCAGCTACATAAATAAATAATAAAATAAATTAGCATAACCTCTTACAGATTGAAATGTGATTATTTATACTAATATTTTCTAAAAATCATGATTGAGTTAAGCGGTAAGAAGCTCAATATCTTTTAAATAAGATTTTAAATTTGAATATTATAAATGATCACTAGGACATTCATACTTATATTCTTGGAAATATGTAGATGACTTTTGATATTAACTCTATCTTGATAATATGTCATTGGTTTCATCAGTAAAGAAAAACAAGATAACCAACGAGAAACATTAGACTAGTTTAATTTAGTTTAAAGCTGGAGTTCTTAAGTATTTGTGCTTAAAAGTTAAACTGTTATTTAGCGAGTTCTATTAGTGTTGTTTTGTGGTATAATAGGGAAAAACAAATCTTACCACCTGTACCCCAAGTACACGAGAATAACATATTGTAGCATTGATATCTATGTAATCTACATCAATTCTATTTACCTAAAACAATTGTTTTTATTCGTATTATACTATTTTATTAACTTAAAATATTTTTTAACCTATAATGTATTTTCCAGTTTATATATTACTTTCCTATTTTGTTGTATTATTTTACGTGCTTATTAAGTTATCTTTTTCCCTACATCACACAAGAAAGATATTTAGTTTTTATTTAAAAAGATATATATATTTGTCATATTTTATTAAAATTTTCAAGCTTATTATATTTCAATTCAAAGATTTAATTACAATAATATAAGAATTTATATTCTGGACAAAATACTCAAATTTTCAAACTTATCGCGTATACCATGTCCCCGCAAAAGCTTGCCTGTCTATCAATCTGCCGTTAGCCAGATCAGGAACATACTCACAGCATTTTCCTATCTGGACAAAATAAGGGACTATTTTCTAAACTATGAATGATGGTAGGAATTAACTTACCTAATGGTATAAAGATTAGGGAGTAGTGTAAAAAAATTTGAAGTATAAGGACTAAATTAAAAATTGGTGCAGAATATAAGGACTAAATGATTAATTTTTTCTACAAAAACAAGCGAAGAAGCGGAGACACGTAATGTTTTGATTGTAATTTCAATCCTTTTTTTTCTCCAACTCGCCAATATACTTGTACTTTCAATCACTATTAGCAAATCTGGCCCAGAATAAAAAAAATCGCTATTATCGAAGAACTTATGTCTAAAAAAAAAATATCGACGAGCTTATGAAGTAGCAACCCAATCTTACGAACTTATGGGTCAAGTTAGGTCCATTAGGCCCAAAACTACTGTTCCAGTGTTCCGTTCTGCTCTCTCTCCCTCCCTTTTTCTTTTTTCGAAAAAAAGTTTAGCTTTTCCTTGGCCTCTTTTGATATCTACATTTAGAAATTTTCAATTTTTACTTGAAAATATTTGATTGTATAAAAAAATTTGATTGAGAGTTAGAAATTTTTTATTCTCACTTACAAAAAATTTGATTATGACCTCAAAACAAAATGAATTCTAGCACCAGAACCAAATACAATTTTTTTTGGGTACCAAAACCCAATTTTCCCTTTATTTTACGGTGATATCATATTGGTCCTCAACAATGCAAAACCCAATTTTCCCTTTATGAATATTGATTTGCACTTCCTCAAATTTAAAATATGTTATATTTAACTAATTACATAAGAATTAAAAAATATAGTTGTATTCATTAGATTTATCAAAAAATATATTATTTTCTAATAGTACCTCTATTTAATGTCTTGCAATTAAAGTTTGTTATTTCTTTTATATTTAATTGTAGATAAGAAAAAAATAAAAAAAAGAACATTTAATATCATAAAAATTATTAAATAAGAGTTATATTTTAGATTAAAAAATTTTTTTGAAAGAGAATTTATATTTTGGAGCGAAGTATAGTTCAAGGTCAAATAGATTAAATTCTCTATTCTAAAATGAATTAAAAATGTATCATGATTTTTTAGAAAAAATAATTATTCTTGGTTTAAAGGTGTGTAGTATTATGTACGTACTCTTTTCATTCCCAAAAACGTTTCGTTTCAGTATTTCTTTTTTTCTTTTTTGAAGTTTATAAATGCCACCAAATTTAATGTGCAATAATAATATCACTGAATTTGGAAAAAATATATCCTATCACCAAGTTTCGAGAGAAATTATATAAGAATATATTATTTTTTCACTGTAATGTTTAAGTCGTTAATTTTTGGAACCCGAACATAATAAAAAACCTTGTAGGGTCCGGATCCTCCGCTTGCTTTGTTGCTAAGCACATCTGTGCTGCTGCAAAACAATAAATCTACTTAACAAAAGGATGGAGCAATTTTTGCTATAGTTATCATTATATTTAAAATATAATTATAATATTATTTTAACAAAAAATAGATTTTTTTTGCAATATATATATATATATCAAATACTAAAATAGCAAAATGATATCTATGAAAAAGATACGAGAGGAGTCTTGAATTTAATTCGTTTAACTTTGTTAAAATTAAACGTACGTATTAATATGTGTGTGAAGTATATGGAGCCAAGGGTAGGATCCGTGATTTGTGAGCGGAGAGATTCGAAAAGAAAATGAGGGTGGAGGTGAATGGAAAATTCAAAGTTGAAGGGTTAAGAGAACAAAGATCAGGATAAACTCATGACTTTTGGCGGTAAAGTAAAGCTCAAGAGCGTTGGTGCCCTGTGACTTCCATTAATTAAAAAGAGGTGAACCTGTGAGCACCTCCTTCTCCTTCTCCTCCTTCTTATTTACTTTTTTTGAGAGCCTCTCCTTCACACTCACAAATATTCACAAGTCAAACTATAAATTAAAACCCATATCTCCACACATATATCTCTATCGTATCCTTACTTCACCTTTTTGGCTTATTATATATATGTGTGTATATAAAACACTCTTTCTTTCTCATCTTCCTCATCCTATACACTTCTCCCCATGTGAGGTACGTACCCCACCTTTCATCCTTCTCTCCTCTACACTCCTCCTTCAGACCCCACTCTCCTTCCCCTTCCATTTTCTATCACACACCCCACCCCAAATCTCATCGCGGTAATATATCTCTTATTACAATCCCTACGTACCATCATGTCAATGTTTTGTAGTCCAACTTTGTCCTTTTATCATTCTCATCAATTTTTACTGTGATGTGGTTTTTACCCTTGAATCATAACTTTGAGCTTCATGTGTGTGTGTGTGTGTGTGTGTTTTATCTTTTTAAATCCTGCGAGAAGATTCTTCTGTGAAAGAGTTCGAGTTCTCCAGAGAGCATCACAGAGTAATTAATTTATTGTGTTTGTCATATTTTTTTGTGTAGGTTTTGTCAGGTGGAGGGGCCCTCGAAGACATTTTTGTTTGTTCTTTTTTGCGCTCTCTCTGGGGGATGTGTCCTAAATGAAGTGAGCTAGCTAGGGTTTCTTCCGATTAAAGTCATCTCCTTATATATAGAAATGGAGAAAGATCACGACAACTATCATTCGGTACAAACATACCAAGCTCTCTCTCTCTTCGTTTCGTTTTGCAGAATTCAAGGTTTACATATATATGTCGTCAGATCTTTTCACCGTGTTAAATCCAATGTTGTTTTGCTCCAATCTTGTTGATCAATCACCACAGGCACCTCCTTTCCCCCAAAGCTTTAACGACTACCCTCAGTCTCAGTATCCCCTAAGTCACCATCATCAGAGTCTCATGAAGTTTCGGATCGGTGAAG
This sequence comes from Adenanthera pavonina, assembly GCA_026686845.1. NCBI lineage: Eukaryota > Viridiplantae > Streptophyta > Magnoliopsida > Fabales > Fabaceae > Adenanthera > Adenanthera pavonina. Next base: position 7,140,716 of record JAIVEN010000026.1, on the reverse strand, counting down.
CTTCCGGCGAAAGCAGTCATATGAACCACAACGGGATGGTGGATTACATGCTCCATAACAACAATAGTACTCCTCCTCCTCATCCTCCACCACCACAACAGCCACAACCTTGTGGGTTTTATGGTGCAGCCGCTTGTTCTTCTTTTGATAAGCTGAGCTTCGCAGATGTGATGCAGTTCGCAGATTTCGGACCCAAGTTGGCCTTAAACCAGACCAAGAATTGTGAAGGAGAAGAAGATCAGTCTGGGATGGACCCAGTTTTCTTCCTCAAGTTTCCTGTGCTGAATGACAAGTCGTTGGAGGATCAGAATCTGATGGGGACAGGTGGAGGAGAAAACCTGCAAGAAGAAGGACTGAGAGAGGATGCAGTAGAAGCTCGAGTTTCCGATAGCAATAAGTCGGTGCAGCAGCAGCATGGGTTTGTAGGGGAAGATATGGAGAAGAATAATAGTAACCCTACAAGTACAGTACAGGAGAATAACAATACTAAGAGCAAGAGGAAGAGACCCAGAACCATCAAGACCAGCGAGGAGGTAGAGAGCCAGCGCATGACTCACATCGCCGTCGAGAGAAATCGTAGGAAGCAAATGAACGAGCATCTTCGCGTCCTCAGATCCCTCATGCCTGGTTCCTACGTCCAAAGGGTTCGTATTTAATTATATTTCTTATTATGAGCTCTCTTTCTTCTTCTTCTTTGATCATATATCAGAACCCTTTTTGCGTCTCTATTAATTCATCATATATATATATCTCTGATACTTAAATATATATATATATATATTAATTAATTAATGGGTTTTGGCATATATATATATATATATAGGGGGATCAAGCTTCTATTATAGGAGGTGCTATAGAATTTGTGAGGGAATTGGAGCAGCTTCTTCAGTGCTTGGAGTCGCAGAAGAGAAGGAGGCTGCTGGGAGAAGCTCATTCAAGGCAAGTTGGGGATTCTTCTCTTGCGATACAGGCGCAGCAGCAACCTCCATTCTTTCCACCTTTGCCTTTACCAAATGATCAGATGAAGCTTGTGGAGTTTGAGAGTGGGCTCAGGGAAGAAACAGCAGAGAACAAGTCATGTCTGGCTGATGTGGAAGTGAAGCTCTTAGGGTTTGATGCTATGATCAAAATCCTATCCAGAAGAAGGCCAGGCCAGTTGATTAAGACCATTGCTGCACTCGAAGATTTGCAGCTTATTATCCTTCACACCAACATCACCACTATTGAACAAACTGTTCTTTATTCTTTCAATGTCAAGGTATATATATGCAAGGATATATCTATATATATATTCAAGAAAATATGAAAGATTGATTTGGTTGTTATATATGATGAAGTTTTAATTATTTGTGCGAATTAATAATGGCTGGGCAGGTGGCAGGCGATTCAAGGTTCACAGCGGAAGATATAGCAATCTCTGTCCAACAGATTTTCAGTTTTATTCATGAGAACACTGGGATGTAATATTATTATTATTATTATTATTATTGGTATTATTGTGTTATGTAACATCTATAGGTGATTTGGATTCATTTATGTTTATCTATCTCTCCCAAAATTATACCCCATTAATTGTATGCCGAATAAGAATTGAATTCTGCAGGAACATTGGAGAGAACTGGTGAAACGCAAATATTTATATAGGAACGCGTCTCTTTATATATTAATTTCAAAATTATCATGTCATATATAATATTGTCGTCAAGTGCATCTCAAATTTTTCAATATTATATTGTAGTCATCTGTAACTGCTGAAAGATACAAATGAGTAATTTTAACAAAAGCTACAAATTTTAATTTCTATCATGGTTTGCATGATTCGTTCATGAATAAACCTTCTTATTCATTAAGACTTAATCAAATTATGCAAGAAGGATATATCAACATTTTCTCTTGTAATTCCATCGATCCAGCTAGCTAGTGACGAATATGATTATATTATGTCATAAAAATGGAAATTAAAGTTAATTAGTTATCTTAATTTTTTTAATAATCTCAATATTTTTTTAAAATTACTCTTATTTAATATTTTTCTTTTTTTATTTGAGATACATTAAATGAGATTTTTTTATAGCTAAATAATAAATATTACTTCATATACTGTAAATGGTTATATATTTAGTATCAAATCAAATGTCCCAGTGTTTCTTACTTGAGGGACTAATTGATTATCAATGGGTAGTGGGGAATGAGGCTATGGTGGCAGAGGGTCATGATTCATGAAGACGATATTGAATTCTGGTGTGTCTCTGTTTGAATTAATGAGAGTAAAGTACGAAGGAGTGACTATGAGGTAAAAGTCAACGCGTTGCTTACCCTGGTGCTTTCTGGGGTCGTTGACTTGTCAGAAATGACTTTCTTGGAGGTATTAGGCCTTACTTTCAGAGACAGCCATCGTTCGTAGGGTCTCTCAATTATAAAGTGCGAGTGAGGGGATGGTTCTCTTGTTTGGTCCATATGTTTTTCACTTTCTCTCTGCAATATATTCTAATATTGTTTTTAATTTCTGAGAGTTCAATTAATTATTAGTCAATGCTTGCCGCGGCCTCCATTTTCGTCCTCATTCATTCATTCATCTATCTATCATGAACAAGAGTTGACCCATGTGGGGTTTGTGAGCTTCTCCGGTCCTTCTCTCTAGTGTCCACACCTCCAATAAATGATTGAGACACAGACCTTTATTCAAAATGTGCTTTAGTTAGTTATATATGTGACGTCTTTGATTGACTTTATTAGTCACCAGCAATTGTGAGGATCATCTTATTATGATCTTATATATATTGGCCAATATAAACTGTTAAACTTAGCATGATTGAGAATTATTTATCAAAAGGGTATACTTGTGTTGTACAGGCTAAGTTACACATACAGGCAAACCAAAATTACGAATCACTCATTTTGTTGTACACGATTTAGGACGCTCAATAACATTATTTAGGATGACAAATATTTTAGGGTTTAGGGCGATTCCGACACCTAAATAAGCAGTGTTTAATTAATTATTTGAAATCTCTTCACACACACACACACACACACAAAATATCACTCATTTTGTTGTACATGATTTAGGACGCTCAATAACATTATTTAGGATGACAAATATTTTAGGGTTTAGGGCGATTCCGACACCTAAATAAGCAGTGTTTAATTAATTATTTGAAATCTCTTCACACACACACACACACACAAAATATTAATAACATGACAAGCTTTCCGTCCACATGTATGATATACATAAGATTTGACTGAGAGTGACGAAAGTAATCGGTTGACTTATGTACAGAATTTAAAGCAATGGTTCAACTTTATATCTTGAGCAACGCCTTCCTCTGCGTGTGTGTGTGTGATCCTGTTATTATCAATTGGCTCTTAAGTGATTAAGTGATTATGGAGTAGAGAAAAGTAATTATGTCAGTTTCTAAACGTAATCTAGATTAAAATAATCACTTATAGCTATTTAAGTGATTATTTTCATAAATTGCTTTTTTCAGCGTATGATAATCACTTTTCTTTCATAATCATTTATTTCACTTTTTCTTCTCATTATCCAACCAATAATCACTTAAACCTTAATATCCAAACATATTTCTTTTCTCAAATTCATTTATGGGTTAAAAATATCCAAACACAATTCACTTTTAATATAACCACTTATTCTCATAATCTATTATAAATAATTACTTATCCTCATAATCACTTATATATAATCTAATCCAAACACACACTAAGAAAAAGAGATACTAATGATAAATAAAAAGATAGACCGTAAAGTAAAGAAGAGGTGTTAATGAAGATAGATTTTGAAATTCATGTAGTAATTTTATAAATGAAATCTTAGTTAATGAAGACAAAAAATATTTTTTCGTTCAAATTAGTCGAATTATATTCACACCTATTGTAAAGGAAACTAAGATTACACATCCAACAGAAACACGGCTTCACTGTTGGAGCATCATCCTTGTTAGCTACGAACCTTCTCTAACGTTGGTAGCCAATGCTCTTTCAAGCGACAAACTTTTATGCATACAAACGAAACAAGCCACGTATTCATTCATATTACTGAACAATTCATTTAAAAAACCATCTAATCTAGCATGTTCACATGGCTACCTTAGAAGGATGGCTTCCATTAGTTGGCATGTACATTCTCACAGATACGATAGATGTGGACAGAACATGTATCAACTGGGAATTCGCTTTAGAAGTACATAACTGCAAATTGCCAATTATAAGTTAGATAAACGCTCCGATCTTCCAAAAGAAAAACATAACTACCAGAACTACTACTCTACAAACAGAAACATTGAACCCAATTGGAGACCAGTAAAATTGCATAAACTTTCTTGGAAAACGTCGGGGGCACTATAAAACATTAAAATCCCGCACACTGGCCGCTTCCTGCTTCTATCGTCCCTTGTATCTCTTTGAAAACAAGTAATAACAATAATAAGAACCAGTTCATAGATCAATTGCATACTGAGTATGGGGCATCTTTATCAGTGCATTGAAAACAAAAGTTTCCACGCCCAGGATCCCAAACTCATATGTGAACATTGAAGCAGCAATGATTTGACCCATTTGAGACTGCTCTCCTCAAACGCCCAATTTTTAAGCACCGCGAAGATTCTTATAGCTAAATCAGGAAGACTCATGAGGTGTATTCAAATGGCTGGGGAGGTTGAGGTTCTTCGTCCACTGCCATGGCTGATGCAGAACTCTGCTGTGCTGCTGCTGATCCACTGGCAGCTGAGTTGGTAGTAGAAGAGGGTGTGTCAGTCAGAGCAAGCACTTCAGGCTCGGTAGGCCGCAGGTCTTTAAGAAGCACAAATCCTGAGGGTGCCAACTTAACTGGAACATATCTGCTGTCTTGCAAAAATTTAATAAGTTTCTCCTGAGCAGGAACCACCCTAGCTGGGTTGGTTAGAATTTCAAAAGAAGGCTCCGGCTCCAATTTTTTCTCTGGTGGGCTATCAACCTTATCGACCTTGAACAGAGGAGAACACATTAGATTGGCATTAACCATATATCCTATTTCTTAAGTTGTTCAAAGATAAATAGTTGTTAGATATATCTAAAGCTTCCACAGATCAAAGCAACCACAAGTGAAAAAATAAAGTTCGACTAAGCTGAACTGAATAAAACAATGACAAGAAAACCGCAATCAGCAACGCTCTGAATAACATGAAGCTTGCATTAGTCATAAAAAAATTATCAACCACCAGCCCCTCGAAACAAAAAACGACCATAAATTATTTTGGCAATAAAACTTAAAGCAGAACAGAGAGCAAGCCCAAAAATCAGAGGGTGGTTGAGTAATCCCTACCATCCTGCCAGCCAAAATAATGGGGGAGGAAACAAACAAGAAATAACATACTCTCACTGGCTGCAACAAAAGATGCATGACATGACAGCAAACAACTAGAAGACAATTTTAACCACACCCCTTTTCCTCTCAATACTCTATATTCCACCAACTAGATGGCATGACTTCAGCACAATCCAAGGAATGTTCTTTCATTCATTGATATTTAAAAAAAAAAAAAGTGGATTACCTGCATGCATTCAGCATCCTTCTCACTGGAAGACTTTCCTTTCCCTGTACTTGAAGCAACAGAGGATGAGTCTGTGCCAGATGATTTTTCAGCATTAGCCTTCTGATCTTCAGCTTTCTTAGCCCTCGCTTTGGCCTTAGCTGATGTTGACAGAACAGCAGTGGGAAGCTTCACAGCAGATGTAGTGGTGGGCACAGTAGTAGGCTTAGGATATTCAAACAATGAAGGCTTTGCATGTGACAAGAACTCAAACTTTGGAGCCTTCAGGTCATAGTTCAGACCAATAAAAGCCGTGGGTGAAAATGACAAACTTATGAAATAAATAAGAGGGTACCAATACCAAAACTGACTGAAAACAGCAAGACCAACTACTGCAGTAACTTTATCATGTTTTGTCTTAGAAAGTAATCTTATGGTCACATTTCTTCCACCAGCATCAAGAATTCCAGACGCCAAAATTGCTCCCATCTTGCTCATGGTATCCTCATGCTTGTCCAGAATTATTTTCTCCAATTGTCGCCTACAATAGTATTAAGTCAGGAATCTGTCAGACCCGAAAGCTTATTCCTCAATGTCCAAAAAGTCAGGAACAGGTTACCTGAATGTTCCAAGACGAGCATCACTAGCTTCACTAATCTGGACCATGACCATTGCCATTGCTATAAGGGCGCCTTGACGAACAAAATCAACAACATCTGATGTCAAAGGCTCCAGCAGAGATATGGCCTCACTAAGACCAGTACCGGCACAGGAAATGCCCACAGCAAGTGCTGCACCATATCTAACATGGGGATTGTAAGACTCTGATAAGAGAGAAACAATTCGAGGAGTCTGCGAGCATAAAACACCGTGATATCTCAACATAACCACTCAAGCAAGAATAAAACATGTAAAAATGATGGCAAAGGAATATATTTTATATATTGTACAAGGTGGCATTCGCATTTAAAAATGATTAATGAAACAAGGAGTTAAATAGGCATTGCCCAAGCACAGAGGACTATATTCAACACAAGGAAAAATAAAAACAGGAAGGACATCACCAACCTGCTCTGGATCAGAGTACAAGACAAATCCTAATGCCAGAACCGCAGTCCTCCTGACATCATCACTCACATCAGACACAGCAAAGTGCAGTAACTGGCGAATGGCCTTATTGTTTGCTGTTCCACTGTATGCCAAGGCCAACGCATACATACCACCATAGCGCAATATTGGATCCTGGTCCCTAGTCATCTGCTCAATCAAAGTGTCTGCTTCTTCTTCTCTTCCATATACAGTAAGAGCTATCCCCAAAGCTAAACCCCTGAAATATTAAATACCATATAAATATCTAGCAAAAGAGAAGCACTGCCTCAGCACCTTATCAAGAGAAAACCATTTACCTAATAATCTTTTCATGCTGTGTCTCGTGTGCATAAGCAAGCATCTCACTTGCCTTCTCACTGGCTGTTCCAACCATGAGCAAGCCCATACTTATACCAGCTGCTTCGCCAGCTACAGCACTATCTGTGTAGAGAACACTTTTGATGTCATCATATATATCCTCATCAGCAGTTCCTAGAGCTGCCAGCCCAAGGCCTAGACATGCACCATGCTGAATAACCTGCACCATATATCAAAAAGTAAAGTTATAACAATGCAATATGATTTTCCTGCAGAAAAGAATGACCATCATTAAAAGAGCACCTCAACAGTAGTAGTGCGCAGGCTATCACGAAGAAATTGTTTGATGCCCTCTCCATGGTTGGCATGAATTAAACCAAGAGCATAGAGAGCACCTCCTTCTGAGTATGGACTACCACCACCACCAGCCCCACCCTGAGGCAAGTAAGGTGCCATCAATGATCTTCCCTGCTGCAAGTGGCCTCTGTGAATAACACCAAGACCAGCAGTTGCACTAAATTTAGCCCAATTAGTTGCTCTGCTCAACCAGTCCTGACATATTCAAGACCACAAAATCTTAAGGATAAAAAATAACCAAACTGCAAGAGAAACAGAGAAAATCAACAACCAAAACATGGCTAACCAAATTTTCCCTCAGGAAAGTGTCCACAGTAGTTCCCGCGTGCATAATTGCATTAGCATATATCGTTGCACTGTGGCAGACACTATTTCTCATCTCCACAGACTGCTTTATTGTCTTTAGAATAAGAAGATCAGATCTGAGTGCAAAATACAGCCAATACAGAATAAGAACCGATGGACTACTTGAAAGATACTGTAATCAACAAAAATTGATAATGTACTAAACTATGACCCTTACTTGTTGTGACTATACAGGAACTGCAGGGTCAATTGAATTGAAGTTTCTCCAGACAAAATTCCCTTTAGTTTGTTTAGCCCCTCAGCATAAATAATTTCACTTGGATCCTCAGGCACATTGGCATTAGAAGCAGAACCATCATCTGCCATTTGAACATCATCTGGTCCACTCACACTAGCGTCTGGAGCTGGGTCACTGGCTTTTGGCTGTGCAGATTCCGAAGGCTGAGACTTTGGGGGTGAAAGGCGATCTCTAACATTTAGGAGAAAAGCTTGGTGCTCATTCTCAACCAAATCAAAGGCTATTTGAAATGCAAGAAGCGCGTCATCCTTATTTTCAGAACGTAAAAGCTTTTCTAATATGCTTGCAACACCCTCTGGTTCATCCAAGAACATCAGACACTGACATATGCTAAGATAGTCAGGAGATGGAAGCTTTTGAAAAACTTTAACAAGAAGGCGAAGAACCTGGATAAAAAGACAAACAATCAGCGTCACTCTTCGAATTCTAGACACATGTTAAAATGTCTCCCATTTTGCAAAGTAAAACTCACACACCACATTAAGGAAAACTTACCTCTATTACTAACATGTAACCCCACAATTGACAAAAATTCTTCACTTGAAAAATTAACTTTTAGATAATGTAATAGGCGGCAGACACAAAAATCATAAAGATATCATATGGAGAAGTTAAATATACAATTAATATATATTTGGGATTAAGAAACGGAGGGAGTAGTACTAAATCTCAAACCTGAAGCATTATGGATGTTAACTGACAATTAATATACATATTTTAGAATCTATTCACAAGTCATGCATAGTACAACTCATTCCTCAAATTCCATGTGATGCACACAAAAAAATATATAGTTAATTATCTAAAATGCCAAAAACTTCTAACCTTTGCCAATAATTTCCTGCTCCATTTCTAAGAAATACAACGTATAGATTGGAACCTAACGTTTGTCTTCTTGATCATTTACTAGTCATAACTCATAAGTTAGTTTTGCAACTTGCTTCAGCACTTTCTCATTAAAATTCCCATGTAAGTATTAAGGAGTAAAGGGTTGATGAAAAAGAAAATCACTAAAATTCTTAACAAAACTTGATACGATACAGCCCCAAAACCACAATTGAAGGGGAGAAAAAGAAAAGAAACTTCACCACACAAACGCCACATATAGGACTTGAATACAACAAGATAAGATCTTGAATGCCTTTACCTCCTGTCTGTATTCTCTAAGATTCACAAAGGAATGAGAGACATAAATGCAATATGACAGAGTTCCATGAACATTGTCACTCTTCGTAATTGCTTCCTCTAGTTTATCTAATCTCCTGCATTCGATGGCAGTTCCCATAGCTTGGTGGTACTTTCCATCCATGATACACCTAAACAAGGAAAAAGAAATCGGTGGTGGGAGAAGTGAGAATTATGGAAAACTTTGATGCCTTACTAACACCAGAACAATCATAATTTACGTACTTATCCAACATTCTCTCCACAATAGCTTCCAACCGAGGGTCCACCTTCACAGAGTCATCACTTGACTCTGCTGCCTGAGACATTAGGCTAGCATATTCATCTATGGCTTTAGCTGAACATAACAGAAAATAAACATCGTTCCATGAGAATTAAATGTGTATTAACATTACCGTTTTCACTATAGCAAACCAAGAGAATTCAAAGACAAACAATTAAACTAAGATGACTCTGCCATCTCATAGTGGTCAAAGTGATACCAGTATCAAGCTCTGGATACTAAGAAGTATCATGTAACAATCACAGTTCAAATAAGCGAGACCATATTTCTTACCAAGAAGAGTATGCACATAGTCAGAATCCTCCGAAACATCAAACAGAGAACCAGCTCCAAGGGCATAGGACAATGAGTCATTAAGTTCACCCAAGTAATAAAAGACCTAAAGATCATGGATCAAATTAAACTTAGATGACAAAAGACAAACTATTGCACTGATTTCCATATATATGATAAAAATTGTATAGATAAGAAAACATAAGTCCTATGATGAAGCAACAGATGAAATTGAACACAGAGAAACAAACACTTATTTCTTGAAAACTGAATATTATGACGAATGAACTATTCCCCATATGTTCATCCTTTATTCCTTAGTTAACTAAAACATTATAAATGCCAAGATATTCCAAGGGAAATATTTCAAGTAACAGAACTTGGACTCCCTAAATATGCTAGTTCAGTAATCAGCAGAGCGGTAATACCTTTGATACAAGAAGTGCAGCAAGTTGCCTCTGATGTTGATCAAACTCCTCATCTTCATACAAGCTTTCTCTGTAAGGGGGAAAAACACATAATTATAACAGCCATAAATAAGAACATAACAATTTAACTCATCAAGACTTCCATATTCCAAGCATATGCACAAAAAATGGAAGCAATTTGAATGACTGAAGGACATAAGTAAGAATTCAAAATCAAATAAGAACAGAAGGCTTCAGCTACGAAGCCTGCAAGTTGTAATATAAGAGAGCTTCAACGACATTGTGATGGGGACTGAGATAGGAGTATTGCAATTATTATGCATTATGTAATATATTACTCCCTCTATTCTCTATTATAAGTCATGCTCTAGAAGAATTTAAGTATGCAAAATAAAAGTCACTTTGTGAGTACTAAATGGTCATTTCCATGTTTGCCCCTCATTAAATAATTATGGTGGAGAGAGATTAAGAACGAGATAATTAAGGTGGGTATAATTTAATAAGGGTAATTATGGAAAGTTATAATAAATTTTGTGAAGTTCAAGAATTTTAATTAATTTTTTTGATATGTGTAAAACAGTTAAAAGTGACTTCTAATAGAGAATAGAGGGAGTAATTAACATAAGGGCAGTTACTAAAAACTAGGAATTATTAGTATACACTGCATTTATCTAGTTGGTAGAATATTAAAGATTGCTCTGAATTTTAAATTGGTGTACTTGAAATATAAACCACAGTAGCAGAGTCAAATTAGGTTACTGAATGTATTGAATTATCTGATTCTGCAACAAGAGGTAAGAAAATTCCTAGAATCCAACCACAATTTCCTGTTCCCTGTTCAATGCTAATCAAAACTTAAGATCCCGGCCTCTCTACTACCTAGTCACCAGTGATATCAACCATTCAATCACACCACCAACCATCATCTTCTACTCCCCAGGCATCAAACATCCCCAATCTACAACCAGGAAGGGTTGGAGATTAATGAAATCTTGCCTAACATAGAAACTGCCATCGTCAAATGCCAGCAAGATGTCTCAAGCAACCAACATCTCTACATAATCATTTTGGGACTGAACCAGCCTGATCCCAGGAGATGCTTCCAGCAAATGAGATTCCCACCACTCCATAACAGTGCCATTCAGTCCTATTAACACTCTAGCTGTTTACCAAGTCTTTACAGCCTCCTGAGTGCAATTTCAGAACCCCAACAAAGGATTTCAAGCAATTTTACAGGTATTAGAGATACTTTCAACAAATTGTTGCAAGTATGGTCCACAGACTAGAGGGTACATATCTTATGGTTATGGTCTATCATTAATTCCAAGAGAGAATAAATACTATGGGCATAATTCTCCAGAAAGCTACTCTAATTATGAAAGTGAGCGTTCAAGGACAAAATACAAGCATCATCCCATTATGAGACCATATTACCAAAATTCCTATCCCAGAAACTATTTAGAACCTCACGATAATAACCCATACAATTACAATTTTCTAGACAAATTGATATCTAGCATAGCAAAATTTCAATCAACAGTAAACAAGAAAACATCTAGAAGAATCACTAGGGAGCAACCTTAAAGATCAAAATCAGCATGACAGAAATCCTAATCATTTTCTTGAAATAGTTCAGCAACTCAAACAATGTTTGCTTCACCTTTGTCGAGCATGATATACAGTGGGGATAAGGAAAATTCCAATTCATGCATGGATTTAAGCTATTCGTGTTTTATTGGGTTTTATTTCATTTTATTGTCCATGCTTATTTGATAATCTAGCATTATCAGGAAGCATAAATCTCTACAACAGATGGCACATCACCGTGTCATGTTGTACCACACATCTGTGGCATTGCACTTTTCAAATGCTCTACATGTATAGAAGCCAAAAAACTACTATTTGAGATGGCAGATTCTGTGGCTACGCAGAGTCAATGACAGAGATACACACAGCTCACCAATGGCAGCATGAAAAGCCCTTGATTAAAGTATGCTCTTTTCAGTTTTCTCTTTCTTCTCTGGTCTTCTTCTCCAATAACTAACCACTCCATGTTTGCCATCACCCTGCCAATTTTCTCTATAGCTAACGCCTCAAGTGGTCTCACATAGATCATCCTCAATCTCAATGTCCAGAGGTTACAATTATTAACAAATTTCCAGAATTTCCTCATTCTGCATCACAATAGCCTTGTCGAGAATTTAGTTTCCTGTGTTAATTGGGTTCTATCATAAAGAGCCCTAATTTTATCTTTATCTGGTTTGTGTCATAAACATCTAACTCTATTTTTTACCTTGTGAGTATTTGGGTTGATCGCCACATTTCATCGAATAAGCAGTGAGCTAACGGCATAAGCATGCAAAATCCATCGCAAGGTTTCCCATTCATACAGCATCAATAGAAAAATACATATTGAGGAAAAAACAAAGACACGCATTGAGAGGAGAAAGAGAATGCGTACATGACGGGGACACTGGTGGAGATCTCAGGCCAGAAGTTGTCAACCAAGTTATTGAGGTTAGAGAGAGCGTGAAGCTTGAGCAGCGGATGGGACTCGTTCAGCATCGCCAGCAAGCCACCAGCGGAGCTAACAATTGTGGTCGCCATGGATGCGCGGGGGAGACGAAGGAGAACTAAAAGGAATTGGATCTCAAACAGAAATCCAGAAGACTAGGATTAGGGTTTAGAAGAGGAAGATTCGAAACCCTATCAGAGTGAGTTCCAAAAGGAGAAGACTTTCAACGTGTGAGTAAAGAGAGGGACTAAACTGCAAATTTGAAACATATGTTGCTTTCGTCTACAGTATGGGTTGGGAGGCGAGGAGATGGCAGTGCAGGAAAAGAACATGTAATGTCCAAAATACCCTTTTTTTTAGAAGGAAGAGATTGTAGGTGACGTGACGATAGGTTCAACGGAGGTCGATGAGTTCAACGGAGGCCATTAACTGTAGGTGAGTCCATATTGGAAGTGGCAAACAGATTGGTAAATGGGTGATGGACCAATGGGCGAGGAAGGTAAGAAGCGAAAAGATGAAGGTGGGGCAGTAATATCTTTACGAGGACGAGGAAGAAACGAAAGAAGCCGCCCAAGAGGGAACTAGAGATATTTTTTGCCCGATAAAGAGGGATAGAAAAAAAAAGCTAAAATCTAAAAATCTAAAAACTAAATAGAGATATATCATAATTTTTTTCTACCAAGAAAATATATCATAATCGAAAGCATTCCCTTTTTTATTTTATTTTATTTTAAAGCATGTTTATAAATTTGATTAATGATCCATCTGATTCTTTTAAGATATCCTCACTGTTGATTGTAATTTTCATTTTCGGCCAAAAAAATTGTATTTTAATTATTTTATTTATTTTCAAATTACTAATCTTTTGAATAAGTTTTAAATGAATAAAAAATATGAAATTTTTAAACAAAAGTATTATTTTATTATATTGTATTAATTTATTAATAAGAATAATTAAAATTTGTTACTTCAATGCATTTCATTATTAAAAAATAAAAAAAACAAGTATTTTTTTTTTAAATAAGGACATTTTAGATATTTTAGGTTTTTATTCTCATTTATTTTCCAGTTTTTGTACAAGCCAAAGATTTTCTTTCCTGTCAAATATCTCTCACTTCCTTAACTAACTAAATATTTTTTATAATTATATCTTTCCTTTTTCTTAATTTTCTTTTTGCGGGGGTGGGTTCTTGGATTCACCAAACTTACTTCGCAAGTCAGGCTTATTTTTTTTGTTTTCAATCCTTTTTTTTTTTAAGAAGAAGGGAAATATTTCATTAAACTTCAAAGAATATACAAGCCACTGAAGTCAAAAAAGGTGGCACGACAAATTTTTTGTTTTCAATCTTTAACCAAACATACAAAATGTATATTTAAAGAGTAAATCAAACGTATTATTAAAAAGTTATATATGCACATGCAGCTTAATCTCTTTGCTTTTATTTCCTTTTTTATTGAAAAAATTTATATATGTACATATTATTTTAAAATATAAACAGATTTCTTCTAAATAAAAAAATAGTTAACATTTTAAATCAATTTTAATTTTTATACTAAAATATAGGGTATTTTGTTAAGAACATTGGTTTTATCAGGAAACTTTGCAAGAGTTTGATTATGGATGGCAACATAACATGGTAGGCTAGATTGTTCTCTCCTTTTTTTTTTTGGTGAAATAGATTGTTCGATATTTGGTTCAACAAGGGAACGAAGCGAAGAAGGTTGTGGGTATGATAGGCCCACTGAGCTCACTTTCTTGCGGTGGGCTTCTCATAGCCTTGGCTGCTATTTGATCACTAACACTGTCTTTGGCATGTTGAAATGACTTTTAAGAAGAAGAAAAAAGTGAAATGAAAAAGGAAATGAAATGGAAATATCAATAAAAAAGTTGTTGTGGCCAAAAAAATAAAAATAAAAAAGCTGTTTGGTATGCAAAAGAATATTTTTGCAAATAATATTTGGTAACATAAGAATATGATTGAAATGACACGAATGCCCTTCTCTGTTAAGCTGGATAAATTTGGAATTTTTACCTCCCATTCTTTCTGCTACCGTACCATTCCCAAGGATGTGATGGAATAATATTGGCATACGGATTTCCTTGGGAATGGGTGAAGGAAAACAATTCTAACATATCAAAAAGGATTTTGTCAAAATGTATCACCCATTTTCTTACTCCATTAAACCAAATATAATGTAAGACTGAACTTTAGGGGATGTTGGCAAGAAAAAGAAAAAGAAAAGGCATTATTAGAGGTGTTTGAATGGCATGGTTTGTGGCTATAATTATATAATTAGTGCGATGGTTCAAGCTCACTCACTTAGGTAGGTCATTCTCGTTTCGAAGGGTTTCTAAAGGTAATAGAACACGTTACTCTTGTTTAATAGCTTAAAAACTTGTACTTTAAAATATGCCATAGTTTTTACGCATTCATAAAAGAAGTTGTCAATGGATTTTGGCATAGTAGCAATGAAAAATGGTATAAAACCTTAATGTGGAGAAAAATCACTTAATTTAATATGAGGGGAAAATGACAATTAAATACCTTTGGAAACAAAAAATTTCAAAACCATACCACAAACTTGAGAAATTATTATGAAATATTAAGGTACCTACCTATTTCGAATTATTTATGGCTAGCAAAATGATCATTTTGCCTTCCCTCCCTTTATTCTAAAATTACTAATTAATTGAATATATTCATTTGCAACTGATATTCGGTGATTTGCAACAGACAGTAACATATTGCAACTGAGGTGATGGTCAATCATCAAATGAGGGTTCCTTTTATGGTTGATCAGATCAGCAGCTCAGTGAGAGCTTCTACTGCTAATCTAATCAGAGGTCGACCATCACCTATTTGTAACTAATAATGGACAATTTACAACTGACAATGGACAATTTGCAAGTGACAATCTATAATTCACAATTGATAAATTTATGTATATTTTCTAGGTTAAGTTAATAAAGTAAACCTAAATATATTTGCAGTTGATATACATGAATTTTAAACTAATCCGCCTATATTTGCAATTAATCTATGTATATTTTCTAAATTAAGTTGACAAAGTAAGTGTAAATACATTTGCAACTGATACAAGTAAATTTACAACTATTTCACCTAGATTTATAATTGATACACAAAAATTTTCAATTGAGGCAAAAAATAATTCCACAAAAATTTGCAACTAATACATATAAATTTGCAACTCTTCCATCTAGATTTGCAATTGATAAATGCATATTCTCAATTGAAAATTTTAAAAAAATAAACTCATACACATTTGGATCTAAATAAATTTGAAAATGATCCACCTAAATTTGCAACTAATTCATATGCATTTTCCAGGAAAAAAAAAGTCATAATCCAAGGCCAGCTACAACCCAATAAATCTAAGATATCTGAGAAGGTAGTGGAGAGAAAAGAAGGTATATTGGAGAACGGTGAAAACCAAACAATGAACCAATAGGAAGAAAATAGTACTAATAAATTTGAGAAGGTAATGGAGAGGGAAGAAGTTAGCAGTGACAACAGAAGCAAGAGGGTAATTCCAAATTTGTGATCTCCACCCTTAACTCCGGTGGACACCATCGTTTCAGATCCATGTATTGGGGACACCGAGATCTATAAGCGTCGGAGGTGTCATCTTCGGAGGTGAAGGGTTGTGCATTAGGGACGCTGTCTTCTGAGGTTGGGAGTTCAAGGAGTGTCGCCATGTTCCTATCTAGATTCGTGTGTTACTTTTGTCATTGACGGATCTGTAACCCATAGATGCGAGGCTCGAAGTCAGAGTTGATTCATTCACTCCTACTAGATTGGGGAAGAGGAGTGAAGATGAGAGATGAGAGAAAAAGGAAGGAGGAAGAGAAAGGAGGATGGAAGGCTGAGGTGTCGGATAGGAGAGGAAGGAGAAGAGAGAGGGAGAAAATTGGAGGGAGAACAAAGGAAAGAGGAAAAATAGGAATGGGCAAAATTGTCTTTTCATCCAACTGAAATTTTTACAAAAAAAATTCCTTGGTATGTTTTTGTAATTATGCAAGCTTAAGGTACGCTTTTGAAATTTTCTGTCTCTATTGGTATTTAATTGTCATTAAGGTATTATCTCTTTCTCTTACTCTCTTTAGGTAGTGTATACAAATCTTCCCATTCCCCGTCCAAATCTTATTTAATTTCTTATTCAAGAAATTAAAACCAATCTTCTTTCCCATTAATTTCACTATAAGTGTCTTCTTGAAAGGCTTATACATCCTTTCATTTTCCTTCTCTGAAATGATAAAATTCAGACACAAAGGATCTGTATTTTCCACTGTAATACCTTGCCAAGGATCCAACAATTTCTCAAATTTCGTAACACCTTCCTGGCTCTCATTCTCTCCTATATTTTCTTTGTCAGAATCACTGATCCAATCTTCTACAATCATACCTCCCTTCATTAACGGATCCTTGTAAGAGATATGCTCTTCAGCCTTCTTCCCTTCTTCCTCTTTGTCAACCATCCATTCTTCAACTCTAGGTTGAAGAGAGCATTCTCCAAAAAAAACTCTGATCCTCCATGCAAACCTTCTTCTTGCTTCTTTCCATCACATCACATTCCTCCTCTGTCATTTGCAAACCATTTGTGTCTTCACTAGAATTCATCACAAACCCTAGCAAAGCTTTGGACTGTTTAAAATATATTTTTATTTGTAATCACAAACAATGTCCAGTACTCCTACTATTCTATCATAAATTCTCTAGTGCACACACATTAATTAATTTCTTTCTTTTTTTTGAGAGTTAATTAATTTATTATCAATACTTATATAATTAACCCCCATTTTATCTTTTTTTTAATTATTATTATTATTATTATTATTATTATTATTATTATTATTATTATTATTATTATTATTATTATTATTACAACCTTGTAGTTTATCTATGATAAAGCTTAACCCAAACTAGGTTTAATCAGGCCCAATATCTGAAATTGAATTGGGCTTCAGTTTAAGTCCAGCCAAACTCGGTCCACAAATAAGAATACTAGGCTTCTTTTTTCTTCACTCACAAAAAAAAACTTTTTTTTTGTCTCCTGTTAAGTGGTGAGCGCCTTTTTGGGTATAATTTTTTTTTAATACAAACGCCATGGTGTGACCTGTGCAAGGAAAAAAAACAAACTAGTTTATGTCAAACCTTAACAAATTTCTACAACCAAGAGGAGAATCGTTTAAAATCCTGGTATCAAAATTATCATAAGACGCTTGATGAGCTAACCAATCAGCACATTTATTAACTTCTTTAAAATCATGATCAAAAGTGACTATCTAATCCTGCATGAGAAGATCTCTAATTTTGGCGATTGTATTTGAGAGAGGGTGGACCTGAGGTAAATCATGCTGGATGAGCGTGAAAGCCTCCAAAAAATCGAAGTAGACATTGACTTTATTAAATTTATTTTCCCAGCAAAGATTAAGGCTTTCGAGAATGCCATGAAGCTCAACAGTTGTACTAAGGTAGTAACCGAGATGCTTGTAGAAGCCCTTTTTCTAGTTTCCTTGCTCGTCACGGATGAGACTTTCACAAGAGGCAGTGCCATTTGCAATAATAGAGCCATCAGTATCCAATCTGACCCAGCCAGCTTTAGGAGGACACCATTTAGCTAGAGATCTATCTTGTTTCTGAAAGAGAGAACTAATTCTTGATTCAAGTTTGAGATCGTTAATTATGGTTTGAGTGCTTTTGAAAACAATATCTTCATCAAAGGTGTTTTCAACATCTGAGTAAATGATTTGACATCTTGCTTTCCAAATGTTTCAGCAGACATGCGCAAAGAGTCTCTACCAAGGAATTTTTCTAGTATTTGTATTTCTAACCTCATTTTTTGCATTCCAAAGAATCCAATCCTGCATAGAAAGGGAAAAGAAGCTATTTAGTTTTGAACATTTAAGAATTTTCAACCATACCTCCTTAGATCCCTCACAGTCATGCAAGATATGAATGGAGGAGTCAATGTTGTTACAGCCGAAAGGACACGTTCTCTGGGAAATATCATGGCCATTAGTTCTAATGAAGTTAGTTTGAAGGTGATCCCAAGCACCTTTTTGGGTATAATTATGTATTAAGCTTTTTGTTTTGACTTTGCTCCTCTATATGTCTTCTTTCCCCTCTTGTTCTCCACCTCCTTGTGCAATGGGAATCAAATCTTGTTTTTTGTCGGTTATTTTTTATTTTATAGTTATTCTAGAATGACATTTCAACCAAAAAATATTTAAATACACACACACACACATATTATCTTTTCACACATCTCATTTGTATTTGCTTTACACCCCAGCATAAGCAGATTCTCTATTGATCAGAAGAAAGAGGATCAATAAAGAGCTGCTTTCCATTGAAATGGTTTCGACTTAACTCTTCTTTTCTGGAATATCAATAATTTTTTTTAAGTTGATAGTAAGAAATATTTTTATTTTTTGTTTTATATTTTTAAAACAAAGGACGTTGAAAATAAAAGACAAAAAAAATTAAATACGAGCACAAGAGAATTTGCTATAAGAAATAATAAATAATAATAAAATATTAAACATGAGAAGACGTGAGTATCTAAAGAATAAGTGTGAAAATATCCCTACTCCCATTACTCTTTGCTCATTCGTCCATATCAAAATTAGACGCTTCATATTTAATTTTATTTTATTAATAAATTTCTAACGTATTAGATGCATGATCTAAAATTTAAAACAAAAATAATTTTATAGTTGTTACTAGTATCATTTAAAAAATAAAATAAAAAACTTTAAATTTAAACCGTTAAAAATAGATTTCCAAATCTTATCATAGCAAGAAACATCGAATGAGGATCCTAGTATCTAAATAATTGTTCATTTATCAAACTACAGTTAGTATAAATAATAACAGCTTTTGTCTTTTAAATAAATAGTTAGAGGTTTTATTTCTAATCTTTATGTATAAAATAAACTTAGTAAGAATAAGAAAGGGCCTATTTGTAAGAGGATATTAGTCATTATTTTCAATAAAAGTACTCATGATCAAGTACAAAAAAGTTTATTTATTAATTATTAAAAATATGGAGTTGTGAGCCTAAAATTCCGGGATAGGGTATTGATTGCGGTTTGATTAGATTAGTGGAACATAATGAGAGGGAAGAAATGAGATGAGAAAATGATAGTGGTTTGATCTGGTAATGCTGGAATAAATGGAGCACGACAAGAAACAAACATCCAATTTAAAAGAGAGGAGTGCCTTTTTCAAAACTGACAAAAGGATCACTATTTTTTTGGCCAAAAAAAAGGATCAACTATTGAGAATATCCAAATTAAAGTGAGAGGAAAGAAACCAATTTGTTTTAGATTATAAATACAAACATATATATATATATATAATAAATCAGTTATTCACATCATAACTCTAGGGGGAGAATAAACTTACAGATACAGACAAGGGAATTCTGTTACTCAGAATATTCTCCAGAATATTTGCTTTCTGTTAAATTGTTTTTTTTTGGGGGCCATTTTCTATTAAATTGTTAATTGTTAATGAGGGCTTTTTCTTTCTTTCTTTCTTTCTTGTTTTTATTATTTTCATTTTAAGATGAGAAGTAGAAGAAACAATCGGCGAAGAACGTGTCCAATTGGTTATTTGGTCTCCTTTATTAAAATATAAAGGAATTAATTATGCAAACGGGAAAAATATTTGCTTCAATCATGATTAATTTTTTTAAAAAAACTCTTTCGACAGTAACTTTTCAAACCACCAGTGTGTTTTAATTAGTGCCCAGAGAAAAGGCACGGTCGAGGTTCATTATTTCATATCAAAAATTCAATTCCACATTTTTTCTTGAATAAACGTTATATTCACAAAACTAACGGACAATAAATCTATAGTGAGTTAATAAAAAAGAAACAGATTTTTTATAGTAACTTGAGAAAATGTGGTTTATGTGAAAAAAATTTAGATAGAGAAACCCAATAAAGAATAAAAAGTATAATAAATGGGTGAAACATAAGAAAGATAGTTGTTAAATTAAAAATTTAAAAAGTGAAGACGAAGGCAAGGAGTCCAAATAAGCCAATTTAATACAATTTTTCACTTAAAAGATGATAAAACCGTACAGTATTATCGTGAAATGAAAAGAAATATGTATTTTATTAAAAATAAAAATTTTATTAAAAAAGGTAAAATCTATTCTATTAATTTTTATATTTTAACAAAATTAATCTTCTACATTCAGTTGGTGATATTCAGTTGGTGATATACTTAGTACTAAAAGAATAATTAATGACTGTAATATATAAAATTTGAATGCAAAAGAAAACAATGAGACGGTTGATTGAAATATCTTGATCGACTTTGGGTATTGCGGAGAGCGAATATTCCCAAATCACTTGCTTATGCTTAAGCACATAACTCTCCAGGGAGAGAGAATAAACTTTCAGATATAGACAACGGAATCTTGTTAACCATTGAATATTCCCAAGAATATTTGTTTACTAAATATTAAAAATATTAAATTATTAAATACCAACGGTGATTCCACAACTCAATGTTTGGCAGCGAAAATTAAAGATAAATAAACATGTTTATGTATATAGAAAAAAACTTTATGTCACTTTTAGTTTCTCAATTTTACACTAAATTTCATTTTGATCTTTGAACAATATTTTATTTATTCTTAATCCATTAATTTTCAAAATTTAATAAAAAAATCTTCTAATTATTAATGCCGTTAACCATATTAATAGAAAATAATAATAAAATATTCTCATATACTGATAAAACATTATTCAATATTAACATGTCAATCTTAACTGCCATGTCATTAATATCATTGTATATTAATTAATATCAGATTTAAAATATTTTTTATTAAATTGAAAATTTTAAAACAAATAATTACAAGTAACTAACTTTTAAATAAAACTTTAATCTTGTAAATTTTTATCATAAAAAATGAATTAAAGAAATATATAAGCATTATAAAATGCTTTATTTGAGAATATTTTGTTTGAATTTTATGCTAATATAATTAATAATATCAGTGGTGGTAGGGAGTTTTTTTATTATATTTTTAAAGTTAAAGGATGAAAAATAAACAAAATAAAATTAAAGGATTACAATGAAATCTGGTATAAAATTAGTGATAAAAAATATACTTTTGCTATTTTATTAAAATATATAAGGAAAAATACCTTTTATCAGGCATTTTTCGAATGATTTTTTTAGGGGGAAAAAGTTTTTTTAACAACAATTTTTCAAACGGCTCTTTGCTACTATTTTGACAGACATGAGAGAATATTTTGCCATTTTTTTCTTTTGAGCAATGAGAGAATATTTTGTCCTCGACACAACAATACAATATAAAGAAAATCTTTTCTCTTTTATGACAATAAAATCAGAATTTTATCATAATCAAAACAATATTTTATCCACCTCATAATTTTATTCATTTGCTAATTATTATTATTATTGCCATCGTTTTCATTTCTTCAAAATATTACTATTTGACATATGGTACTACTATTAACTAGTTTAAATTTAAGTATTGTTGGGTTTCAGTTACCATGAAGAATGGGGATATGAGTAAGTAAAGGGTTGTGAAGGGAGATACAATTCTATTTCTATAATACAAATGCAAAATGAGAAGCATAATTAGATTTATGGTGTGTTTGGTAACACTTATCAAACCGTAGTTTGGGATCAAAACCAAGGTTTAATAAGATTTGGGTGTGTTTGGGGATTTTCCCGTTTCCGTTTGAGAATTATTATTTACGCATAACGGAGTATTCAAAGGAGCGGTATTGCTTTTCCGTTATACTTCTCTATTTTTATCTATATTTATTTTAAAGTCAGATAAAAATATATCAATAAAAATGAGAAAAAATAAAAAATTTAAAAAAATAAAATTTTCATAAAATATTTTCTATTTATTGACCAAAATGTTCCTTCAAAATTTTAATTTTTATAGATCATGACTTGTAAAAAAATATTATATCAGATATATTATGTTCTCAATTAAATAAATATAGATTAAATTTTAGTCTAAAAAAATTAAATTAATCATGAGATAGAGTTTAAGCTTAATTTAAAAAAATTATAAATTTTATCAAAATTAATTTTTAAATAAATTATCTAAATATAAATATATTAATCAAAAATTAATTTTTCTTATAATCTAATTATAAAACTAATTTTATCTAAACTTATTTTTCACTTACTGAGACTCAAACGAGCCTCATAGGGATGAAAAAGGGGGGCTCCACTAAATAAATCAACCACGTGAAATTGAGAGATCAGATTTCCTTTCCCATCGCAAAGCACAGCGTGAAAGGACGGGGGGGCATGTGGGAGGCAGTTTCACGGCTAAGAGTCTTCCATTGGGTCACCAAATCATCAATGATCCTTTTGAATAACAGAACATCCCTGTTCTAAAATCAATCCCCCTATAGTTC
Organism: Adenanthera pavonina; assembly: GCA_026686845.1. Lineage (NCBI taxonomy): Eukaryota > Viridiplantae > Streptophyta > Magnoliopsida > Fabales > Fabaceae > Adenanthera > Adenanthera pavonina. The sequence continues at coordinate 7,117,683 of JAIVEN010000026.1, read as the reverse complement.
CTCTATTTTAAAATAATTAATTGATATTTTAAAATTATACATATGAATTATAGAAACTACTGACTATATTTTACTATAAAGTTTTAATCTTTGAGTGCCTAAAACACTTATTAACAGTGACATTACTAAGAGTAAATTTATTAAAATATAATTAATATTATCTTTAAAATTGTAAAATAGCAATTGTTTTGAAATAATAGAAAAGAGGTTCAAAGTGTCCATTGTTCTAAAATAGGGGGAATAATACTGCCTCCTGTCATTTATATAAGTCACCTTATAGAAAATTTTATGATTCAAATTGTAAATTATTTTGTGAAAGTTTGTGAAATATTAAATATTTTATTAAAAAAATTTTCTTTTTGAAAATTACTTTATAAAGCATTAATTACTTAAAAGTATATATTTTTTAAATTTATGATATTTATTAAAAATAAAAATAGAAATTAAAATTATTTTTAAATAATTTTATTAATATAACTAATTTTTTATATTTGGTTGAGATAATTAAAAATAATTTATATTAAAATATATGTATTAATTTTATTATATATTATTTATAATTACAATGAGAATAGCCCTGTCCTCTCCCCTGTACTCTACTCTACATACACACACAAAAGGTTCCATTGGAAATTGATGATCCTCTGTTCCCTTCAATTAACCACATTTACTAACCGATCCCAAACTCAGTGACAGAACCCCAGAAAAATCTGAGGGGGCGAAACTTGTAAGTATAAATAATTATAAAAAATATTTGTTTAATTATTTATTAATTAATATAATTAATCTATATCAATGAAAATTATTAAAATTTAAAATTAACAACCCATTATAAGAAAAAATTAGAGAAATATAATAACATAAAAATAAACATAATTGTCTTGATATAGAAATATATGTTAGACATGATAAAATATTATTAGGCAATAAAATCAATATAATAAGCATGTCTTTAAAAGTTCCAAGACTCTCAAAACATTTGTAGGGCAGAAGAAAATTTTCAGGCGCCCCCGGGGGGGGGGGGCGCGGGGGGATTGAGATCTGAAAATTCCGGGCAACACAAGTAATATTATAGGCAAAAATTATACATATGAGATTTACGTCTTTCTATAATTGTCTGACACTATTTGCTTTTACGGTAAATTAATAACTTTTTAAAAAAATGGAAAAATAGCTTTTAATATTTTTATGCAAAAATATTAAATTTTTATTTTCTCATTTGATTTGTCTGTACTAAAAATATAGAATTAAAATGCGACACAGACTTTTATTTATTTCAAAATCTGGTGATAAGAAAAAGAAAGGAAAAACGATGACTTCGGAATGATGATGGCAGCGGTAGGCACCCTTTATTTCTACGCCAAGGACAACAGCTTTTGAACGTTGCATCGCATGACCATGTCCATTTGCAACTACTCATTTGATTGCGTACAACTTCAAATCTTCTGCTTGTTCTGAAAAAGCATCCGTTTTCACAGCCTGGGGGTAAATCCGTGAAACAACCCCAACAAAATATTTTTACCCCTTTTATTGGTTTCCTCGATCAAGCGGAATACTAATAGAAGGCCACCTGATGAAACATATCCGAAATCCTTCTGCCACTCCTACGCATGCTTTGCTTTGAGTAAATGACTGAAATATATGTGTGAGTGAGTCAGCACATGATCTCTCTCGAGGGTCCCTTCGTAATCATTTGAACGCCCATTTTTGCAGTAGCTTTCACACACTAACACACAGATCTTCTTCCTCCTTTTTATTTATTTTTTCTCTCCCAAAATCACTTTATTCAAAATTTATTGATATATATTTTCTTAAATAATAATAAATTCATTCTGACATACATTTCGATAAACTTTCATCAATCTAATTTAATTGCATCATCCGCCTGAGCGCAAAAAGACATTTGCTTTTGCTTTTACCGGGTTAAAAAAACACGTAACTGAAGACCTTGCTTGTGTTTGACAAAAGAGAAACAACAATGGCCCTTGTGTTCTCTTCTGCTCATCAGTCAGAGTGCTTCAGATTGTTTCTTCAGAAAAAATAGCTCCCTGAAAGCCAAAGTTCTCGCACTTGATGCTATTATTCACCCGCCTTGTTCTCCTCTCGGGTCTTCTAGTGACATCATTTCACACCTCATTCTTTGTCTTGAACAAATTTGCAGAAAGGCCCCCCCACTACGGCATTTTATGGACAAGGAACCTCACAATGGAAACTTGATTACAGAGAAGACAAGGTCACTCCAATATTACCACTAGTAACACAACCCCACCAGTAAAATGAGCAAATCAATCAATCAATTCTAAAAGCACCAACCACCAGGTTTCGACCATCTTGACAAAGGCCAATAACCGAAAATTCTTCCATCAACCAATCATGAAGAGATAAGTTCATGGTTCAAGCAATTTTTTTTCCCAGTAAAATCCACCTCTGACATGCTTACATGTCCATTCATGACTGCTTTTATCTTCAATCTACCTGTCTTCTGTAAGCTATGTCACGCCAAGAATCTTGGCAAATGAAAGATGCAAAGTCTGGCATGGAGTGAGAGTGAGGGCGCCAATATTTAAGAGGCAGAACATAGAGAACAGAGAGAGGACGAGGCAAACATGAAGAGGGGGAAAATGGGTAATCTTTATTGAAAAGAGTTTGTTCAGGTTCCATCAGTACAAGTATAGACAAAGAAGGGGAGGAAAATACAAGAACAAAAGAAACCTAGGTAAATTCCTATACCTCATACCCGACCTAATTGACTGATCCCTAATCCTACTACAACCTACACCTTCTTTCCCTTCCCCTCTCAGATGATCTGTTAGACAAAGGACTTTAGATTCTGTATTGTTGTGTAATCACCACCACCTCTGTTATGTTACAGACCATTAGTCTACACATCTTGACAGCCCTACTTTCTTTACAAGTAAAATAAAGGGGTGATGGAAAATGGAAATAACACCACCACCGTTTCAACTAAATCTAACCCTGCTACTTCAAAGTTCCTATGAATCTAGATCAACCAGCGAATCTGCAGGAAAAGAAGTCTTGATGGAACACTAACACTAGCCTTCTAGGGTTCCAATTTTTCCCACTTGTAGCGTCCAGGGAGTGGCTTGTCTTTCACAGGATCAAAGTTGTACCTGCAATTGAACCCACCAGGATTATATTATTAGCTCATGGGCATAGAATATTCCTGTGGTTTTGGGAGAAAGAACCACACAAAAAAAAAATCAAAGTATGAAAGCATACTTCTCAACGAATCGCCTTTGCTGTGCCTCTTCAGCACCAGCAAAGAATTCATCCATTTCACGTGCAGTTGGAATGTGCCTTCTTGTTGTAGTTTCTGACCTTCGATTTGCTTCAGTTGAGTAAGACGGCTTTGTAGTTGAACCAGGGGTCCTGACAATGTCTGGGTCCCTTATCAAGCTGCAAGGAGTGGATTCTCTAGTGCTCCTGTCACAAATAATAATAAACTATAAGACTAAGTAATGTTAATGTAAACCAAAAACACCTGCAAATACCACAAGAAAAAAAAAGGGTTAACAGAACAATCGACAAAAAGATTTGTGATAGAAACTGTAGAACTGAATGAATGCTCATGCTTTAATTTCCAAGGCTAATTTACATAAGTATAATAAGAAAATAGTAAACAACTTCATTGCATGTACTGTTACAAGGATTCCATATAAATAAATGAATTATTCAATAAGCGATAAGTTTTCTTTTGGTTCAAGGGGAGGGGGGTGTGAAGAAATAACACATCGCATGGTAGAGCCCCTTCCCTCTACCAAAGACATGATGACGACAACAATAACAACATTAGCCTTATCTCACTAATCTCTACCAAAGACATGAATGGAGTACTAAAATTATTGGATATGAATATGATCCACACACCGTTAAAATAAAGACCATTGCAATTATGGCTACAAACAACTCCGGTAGCATCAACTGTGATCAAAGAGATAAACACAGTCTCTTCAACATCAAAACAAATGAAAGAGTCAATTTGAGAAGAGATCAGTGAATCTTTAGCCACTAACCAATAGTACGATTGAGTAGCAATACTAACAGAGGAAAAATAACCGTTAGGCATTCCTATGTAAGAGCTTCCCTGGATTTTATTTATTTATTATTAAATGCAAGTCAATAAGAAGCGTTTCCAGAATATCAGGGGACGATAAAAACAAAATGCACGATGACACTTCAAAGTTGTAAAATATAGAAAAGCTTTATAGAAAAGAAAAAAGAAATCAGAGAAATAAAAAGAACAAAAAAGAAAAATGAAACAAAAATTCACACAGAAAAAAGAAACACCAGAAAATCAGCCAGAATAGATCTTTCACATGACTCGTGAAAAAACCTAGCCCCTCGCCCCACCCAAAAAAAGGATTCGTTGCAATAAACTTGAATCTTATGTCACTTCATATATCATCCAATAGACTTCCCCCTTCCGAAATAATCATAAAATAAAAAATGGACACCCATACATCGGTAAGGAAGAGGGCTAGTGAAATTTTCAACGAGCACAACCTTAGTGGAGAAGGTTAAGAAAAATAACACAGGAGCGTCAAACAAGACGACAATAAAAATGAAAAATCTTCTCAAATTTCGTACTTAAGTCTTAAAAACCAGAATAAACGGATCAAAAGAAAAGATTCCCCTCCTTACTTCACCAGAACACAGAGAGCAGATTACCAGGACCACGTTTGATGGCCAAGAAAAGGGAACAAGCAGTAAAGCAGAAAAAAAGGAAAAAAGAAAATCTCTTTCAATTAAAATTTTTACTTTCCGGGCTCATTTAAGTTGGAAGTTCCTCCGGACAGTGCTAGACAACAGGATTAAAAATTTGCGGGAATTTATGAAATGAGAAACTAAACATAGTCATGAAGAAACTGAAATCTCCAGCTTCAATTTCTTTGCTCCCCGCCTTTTATTTGTTTTTTCCCCGTCGCAACCACGACAATAACCCAGGAAATTTAAAGGGAAAAAAGGAGCCAACTTTTCATAATCTTTTGACAATAAAATAATTAATGATAACGTGAGAGGAAAAATACAATGATTGCAACCTCCGCAAAGTTGTGGTTTGCCCGAAATGAAAAGCATTCGAAGAATAAACCAGCAGAGATCTCGAATTGACACAAAATTTTCTTCCTTTCATAAACAAAACACAGAAAATATGAAATTCGTTTCCAAATTTCTTTTTCTTTACACTGCTGCCTAACAAGGCAATCAAAATAACCAAATAAACCGTTGAAATTGAGGCTAACAAGCATTGAACAGAAAAAGCGGCAACGAAAAAGGAAGCACAAAGGAAACCAATTTTTTTTTTATTTTTAAGAAAACCCACCTCTCTCTACCTTCAAAATCCAGAACATTTTCTCCAAACGAAGCTTCTTCGACCCCAACATCAACATTTTCATGGATCTCCTGAGCCCCCTCCTCCTTAGCCAACACTTTACAAGAAGCCTCCTCGGGCCTCTGACCATCCTCCTTGTCGCGCACGCGACCCAGCGAAAGGGAAGCATTAGATTCAGACAGCGCAGAACCGAGTCTGAGCCTGGAACTGGCCCTGGTAATAGGAATTGATTTAGGGTTTTGAACAGGGACGGTATCCTTAGAAGCCTGCCTCTGCCGCTTAGAGTAATGTGTAGTGGGAATCAAAACAGGGGGCTTCTCAAGGCGGCGACTCCTGAGCTGAAGATAGGAGCCAGAGGTGGATTGAGACTGAGATTTCTGAAGGGCTAGGGTTTTGGCGCGGGTACAAACGCCGAAGGAGGAGGACTGAGAGACGTCCATAACAGCGACGTCGCCAGTGGTTTTGGCCTTCCTCATGTACTTGCCCATCAAGCTAAAGGTTAAAGCTCAGCGAAGAGTGAGAATGCTGTCATTAAGGAGGAAGAGAGAGGGGTTGCGAGAGAGAAAAGGAAATAAGGACCTTGGAATGCAAAGTATAAATGCTAATGTGAGAGAGAGAGAGAGAGAGAGAGTGACTGGTATTGAGAAAAAGGGCAAATTGGTAGGGTTGGGTTTTCCCCTCTTTCACTGACTCACCCCTCCTTTCATTTTCTCGCCCTTCTTTTCTTGTTCTCCCGTCTTTTCCACTTTTCCCCTTCTACCCCTATTGTGTATGTTTCACTTCACCCGTAAACAAGACAAGGTAGGTTCAATTCTCACCCAAAAAAAATAAAAAGAAGGTAGGTTCAATGTATTTTCATGGATACGTTGTACTCTTCGTCATATATAATGGCCTTATTCTTTTAAGTTTTATATAAAAAAATATAGGCTATAAAATTTTTAAATGTATATTTTTTGACAGAATTATTTTAATATTATAAAATTATTTTAACATAATTCATTTTGTGTTAAAAGATTTTAAAAATTATCCCTTGGCCCTAAAAGATTTTAAAAATTAGAAATTTGATTCTAAGATAAGTTAATGTTAATTTGTACACTTTCAATTTCAAAATAATTGTTGAGTTTTAGTGTTTTTAAAATAATTATTACTTTAAAATTTTAATGAAATATTAATTATTTTTTATTATTTTACTCTTTATTAATGAAAATAATGATAAATGAAATAGAAATGATACAGTATTTTATTTTAATAAAATTAAATTTTGTTATAATTTAAGTTATTTCAAATGAAAATTATTTTAAGAAAAAAAGGTGATATAAAATTAAGTGCATTTCCGATACAGAATTTGTGATATTCCCATCATTTATGATAAACAATATCATTTTTATATATTTTATTGATATTGATTGTTTCATGAAGTATATTTTAAATATTGATAAATTCAAAAAAAAATTGATTATCCACAAATTTTATTATAATAACTGGTTTCATTTCCGGTAATAAAAATACATTGTGAAAGAAAAGGTGTCGTTAGATAGAATAGAAGTAAAAAGGCAGCGGAGAATGGTAATTGTTTGTTTGGTATCACGAAACGAGAAGAAGGCGAGAAATTGAGGAGCCCAGACATTTGATAAGACCGCCAAGTCATTGGATTCTCTTTGTGAGTGGCCACGTGGAAAGTGAATTTTATATTTTATTTTTATTTATTGTATTTTTCTTTCTTTCTGCGTAAGGTTCCTAATATATCCCCACCTTCCTCAATCACACCTGAACTTCACGCGCTGACCTGCACGAGTGGCCTATTCTTATAACCATGCAATAAATGAAGCAAAAATATTTTGGACGCAACACCAATACACAAGAAAAGGACTCATCTTGTTTCATTTTAATGTGTTTTTAATAATCACATACGTATTAAAATAACATACATATTAAAATAATAATTAGTAATTAAATTTTTTTATTTTTTAAATTATTTTTATTAAATATATTAAAAATAAAATATTTTAATAATAAATAAATATTTAAAACTATTAACCAAAAATAATCTTAAAACAATATATATTACATAATTTATGAAGCATATTATATTATAAAATATAATTTTAAAAAAATATATATTATATAGTAAAACGAAACAACTACTATCTCCGCTCTAATTTATAGTGCACTTTTAACTACCGCATACAGACCAAGATAATAATTAATAACTAACAAAATTTTTCACCTTTTCTCAAATTATCCTCATTAAATGCTTCGTGAATGAAATATTTTAATAATAAATAAATGTTTGAATTTATTAATTAGGAGCAATCTTGGAAAGAGAAAAAAATTACATTACGTAATTCGTAAAGTGCACTATATTATGAAATATTAATTTCTCAAAAAAGTGCACTATATAGGGAAACGGAGGAAGTAATATATAATACTATAAAATTTATATCTATTTTGGACTTAACGCTTTAAGTGCATGTTTGGTTCATTGTTTACAAAACATAACCATGGTTTTTAACCATGATTTTGTAAAAAATGTATTTGACCAAACACAGACCAATCACAAACTGACTTTTTGAAAAATAAAAAGTGGGTTAAACTGTGGTTTTGAAAAAGAAGGAGAAAAGTTACCTTTCCTTTAACAAAACGTGAGTTTTGAAAAAGGAAAAACAAATTTACTCTATATTATACATCTAAAAGTACTTTTAACCCTTATCATCCAAACAGATTTTTTGTCAAACTTATTTTTATAAAAAGAATATCTAAACATAACAACTTTTAACAAATTTACTTTATCTAAATTTCATTTTTACAAACTTCATTTATCATAACTTAATTTTACAAAATGGAAAACCAAACGAGCCCTAAGAAGCCATCCATTAATCATTATGCAGATCCTATAATATATATATATAATACTATAACATTTATATATATATATATATATATTTTACAATATATCTATTTATTTATCTATATATTTATTTCATATATAAAATTATATAAAAAGATTTATTATTTATAAATATTGAATAATGCGACTTTCATGCATTATGTGGTGAGTTACTCAAACCAAGAGAGGTATCAGGATGTACTTATTAGTTAGCACACGAGAATAAGGGGTTGTTTCGCAAGGACAGTAAGAAGTAAAATTTTAACTTCCTGGAAAGTCAAGTAAGTTGTGTTGATTGATTTGAATTTTTTTTTTAATATTTTTGGGAAGTTAGTCTTAACTTACAAGTAAATCCTGAGAAGTTATACTTATTGAATATTTTATAATAATTTTTTAAAAATGTTCTTAATTTATTTTCTTAATAAAAAATATTTTTATTTAACATAAAAATATTATATATATATATATATATATTTTAATATAATTTCTACTTGTTGAAAACTTAAAATAAAATAAACAAATTATTCTGGAGAAGTTAACTTCCTAAAAATATACCTCTTAGAAAGCTATTTTTGGGTAAGTTACCAAGTGAGCCTTAAGCAGTCATTGATGTTGTATTATTGAGAACCTGTTGATTGCTGTCCATGGTGCTCCTCCGATTAAGAATATATTTTCTCTGTTTTTTAATATAAAGGATAATTAGGGAAGTTTTTGTATTTCCAAATATAAGGAACACATGAGATTTGTCTGATATATTTAATAGCTTTTTTCAAAAATATGCCTAATGAAGATGATATGTGTTCAATATAATTTATTTGTATTAATTGTATGGTGGAAAAGTTATTAACATTAAATAAGAATATTTTTAGAAATTACTTTATATTTCAGACAAATTTATTATTTTTTTATATGTGTAATTTTATCTTTTATCTCTTATATTAAGGAATAGAGGGTGTAAGTGTTTATTGCATTAACTATATCTAATTTACAATTAAAAGAAAGAGAAAGATGGCATGGAAGATATAATTAGTAAGGGTAACGTGTTTGAACTTCCTTTTTTTTTTTTTTACAGATTTAATGATAACCAACTTCTTATTCGGTTCTCTAATACTTTCTTTATTTTTTTATGAGACGTTTATAGTTTTAAAATACATATTAAAAAATATAATTAACATATTAAAATTTATTTTAAATTTTTTAATATGTCATTCAATAAATAGATAGATAAAAAAGAGCAATTAATTGTAAGGTTTAGTATAATATAAGTTTTGATGATGACAAATATAGAGTAATAAGGAACAAATGCATCTAACATATATAATGTTCCTTAAAGAAGTAAAATGCATATTAGCATGTATTTAATTATGGTTATAATATATATATATCATGCTATGTATAAATATATCCATTGTACTTTTATAATGAATAATATAAGTTGAATATATAAACTATACTAACTACTTAGTTTGTAAGTGTAATATATTAAATGTAAGTTGGTCCAAGTAAGAAGAGTGAGCATTGGAATACAGAAATGGAAATCAATATCATGCATCACTCAAGAAAAAAGAAAAAGGATGCTCCAAAAATGGAAGATCAGAAGGGAGCATGCCAATAAGAAAATATCCAAGTGGAAGTGGAACTCAACATTTGAAGACCTAATCACTAAGTATATTTTATTTTCATTTAGGTCTTGAGGTGGGATTAATCTTTGAAAATCACTTAATCTTGTTATCATATGTTTTAAATAAGTTAGATTAAATAAATCTGATGTTAGCATAAGTTAGATTTGAAAAACTCTGATGACAGATGAATTTTGAGAAGTTAAACTTCATATACTGTGTGAAAATACGAACTTTGCTGGCTGAAATTTGAAGTTCCTGAGATATTACCTCTGATAGACGAATTTCAGGTGTTGAAATTCAAATTTCGAATCAAGCATAGTTAGTGAAATCTGGTTTTTAAAAATTCAGAGTTTGACCTTTGATTAATATTTTTAATATATCTCTCAAAATACATATGACTTTGATGTAAAACTTATTTCATATAAAACTATACTTAATAAGATTTTTAAAGAAGATTATTTCACTCAAAATGAAGGTCATATGAAAAAGCTATGGTTATTTAAAGTTGAGTAGTGAGATATGAATTTTCAGTTTTAACCTCTTATCACTATTTCGATCATATCTCGCAAAATACGTTTGTTTTTGAAGTAAAACTTCTTTCATTTGAAAGTAGACATTGAAAGCTTTCCAACCATAGGTCATTTGCTTAATTTGGAGTTAAAATGAGAGAGTTATGGCTTCTGTAAAATTGTCTACAATGCAAAATTTGAAGTTACGTAGGTTCCGTTGCAATAGACGAATTTCAGGCCTCCGAAATTTGAATTTTTAAGAGAACCTTAGTGAAAAGTTGAGCTTGCCACTGACAGGCAAATTTTGGCTTCCAAAATTTGAACTTCAGGTACAACAGACGAATTTTCACTTTCAAAATTCGAATTTCGCAACATCAGAATATGAAAATACTTCCAGAAAAGCTAACAGACGAATTTTAGCTTTGAAAATTTGAATTTTGAATATTCAGAAACACAGAAATACTTCTGGAACAACCAACAGACGAATTTTCACTTTCAAAATTCGAATTTCGCAACTCCAGAATGTGAAAAATACTTCTGGAACAATCAATAGACGAATTTTCACATCCAAAATTTGAATTTTGAAAGGAAGAACTTGTGCCATATTGAGTTGCTCACTGACAGACGAATTTTGGGGTTTCAAAATTCAAATTTCAAAGGTACTGTAGCAAATTAAATTTACTGTTCACACTTGACAGAACGACTTTAAACTTGAAAATTCGTATGTTCCAACATACAAACATTTGTCAAGATGAAAATTCGAATTTCAGCTTTGAACAGACGAACTTCGAAGTTCAACGCTAAAAACTTTAACTTACGGTCTCTTCAAAATTCGTCTATTGACATCCAAAATTTGAATTTTAGTATGTTAGAAACATTAAATGTGGTTGGTAAACGGCTAGTTTTACAGAGCAAACCGTTGGGTAACGTCTCTAACGGTTAGATCTTGTATCTAACGTCTAATTACACCACAAAACTATAAATAGAACATCATTTGAACTTATGGGTAACAATCTTAAGAGTGTTTATGCGAAAATGTTACAACCATTTGTAAAATCCTTCTATCACAGCATTGTTTGAAAAACTCACCTCAATAGAGTGAACTTTCAATGTATTATCTACTCTTCAAGAGAGTTTTCATTCTGTAAACATTTCTTTTTACATATTTTGGGTAGAATCTTAGTGTGGGAAAACACTAAGGGATTTACACATCTTGTAAGGGTGTGAGAAGAGTGGCTTCATAAGTGCCTACTGAAACTTGTGAGAATGTACTGAGGCTTCACAGGTGTCCGGGTCAAACCTATAGGATATAGTTGAAAATCTCAAGTGGTGGCTTGGAGATTGGATGTAGGCCAAGTGGTTGGACTCAACCAGTATAAATCATTGTGTATTATTCTTCATCTTCTCTACTCAGTTGCTGCACACAACCATCTCTGTTTATCCCTGTTTTGCTGCACTCTTAGTGAAATTGGGTTGTGATGCAAAAGAGCGAAAATTTTGCATCACCCAATTCACCCCCCTTGGGTGACCAGTCAACCTAACATTAATGTCATTTTTAACTTTTAAAAAGATAGATAATGATATAATGAAAAAAAATAATAATACTGTATTAGAATTTGAAAATAACAAATAAATAAAAATAAAAATTTTCTTAAAAAATGACAAATAAAAAGAAATGAAGGGAGTATATACTATGGCATACTTAAAAATGACTTGTATCTTAATTTAAAAATCCATAATTATAAATATTGATGAGGGCATTGAGGCAGCAAAAAATGAAATCAATGAGTCTTAGACATCTTTTGATTGAAAAATCATAGTAAAATATAACATATGAAAAAACACATATCTAATTTATTATAATATCAATAATTATAAATATTAAAATATTTTCAATAAAATTACAAAAACACATTACTATTAAAATTTTAAAATTATTATTTATACTATAATATTATAATTTATTTTCTTAATAACATAAACATATTTTAAATTCATTAATTCTCTTAAATAAAAATACTATTTCAATATAAGAAATTTAAGTTGTCACTGAGAATATATATATAGAAATTACTGAAATTTATATTAAATCAATTTTAAATAAATAAAATTAATGCTCACATTTTATTGCCACCTATAGAATATTTTAATTTAGTTTACAATTAGTATTCTTAGTTACATTTTTTTAAAAAAAAAATCGACCTGATGTTACATTTTAAAATTCATGAACTAATTTTATAAATAATTCCAGAAGAAGAAAATATAGTTTTTATTAAAAAAAATTATACTAAACGCGTTCGAAGTGAACTACGGACATATTTATTCAAACTCGAAGTTGACATTGCAGATTGATTTATGAATTGAGTGATGATTTGGACTGTCGAAGTCACCTCTCCAAGTTAAAGCGTGGGTTGCGGCTAGTCCACTGATCAATGATTCTGTTGACAGAGCATCAAACTAGAAAGTTATTCATATTTTATTAAGAACACGCTTTTCCTCAGAGAGACTTGTTAAAAAAAATTGTAAGAGATTAATAGGACCGAACACGATTTTTTTTAAAAAAAAGGAAAAAAATGATTAACAAAGGTTCTATTTCTTTTTGGATAATAAAGTTTCCATTTCTTTTACTTTATATGAATACAAACCTCGGAGGCTTAACCTTGTTTTGTCTGAATATTTTCGTTAAGTTACGGCTGACATCAATTCAGCACCTCCACAAAGAGTAGTCTTGCCTTTGCTCAATCAATTCCCCTTGCTTTTTGTTATTGTTCACATTCCTTTTTTTTTTTCCTGTTAGATATTAATCATATTATTACATGATTTCTTTTCTGGTACAATATTTATTATTTTATTTCGCATTATCTTTTAAATGTTAAATGCATGCCCATAATTTGTCATGGTGACTGATATTTCAGACAGTCCAGTCAATATGTCGGGTAAATCTAATCTTATAGTTTAACCGTCGGCAAATTTTAGACAGTCCAGGATCGAACTCAGGAATGGCTTGGAAACATATTGCGTGTATCTACTTACGTAAACTAGCATCCCATGCATGTAGATTCTCATGTTTTGCTGGACTATTATTTTTAACTTTAATTCACCATGATATACTTTACATTCTAGGTCTTCCGCATGCCCATATGCTTTTTTCACTCTCATTTCAAAACATGTATCTGCAATAAAGGCCACATTCAGGGAAAAAATAAATGAAAAATAAAGGCTACATTGCTTGGCAGAGAGAGAACATAATAGAATTGGAAATGAGTCTATGAGACGAGACAAAAAAGGAAGACTACTTTCTTTTGGGTGCCGGAAGCAGGTAAAAATACAAGGTTGAACTGACTGAAAGGGTAGCATTTGGGTCAAAGGGTATTAAACTATTAGCAGCACAGGTATAATATGAAGCAACCATATGAACAATGAAAAAAGAGTATCGAAAGGTAAAAAGAGGAAAGAGGAAAACTTTAACATAAGATACATAAACCCTTAAATCCCTTATTAAATTAACACGGTAAATATTAAATAATGAACAAGTCAAAAGGGCCGACAGGAAGGACTCTTTCTCCCTTGTTCCAAATAAAATTTTCAACAACTTGTTGTTACAGATTTTTGCGGCCCATACAAATGCTACAACAGGTAGTACAACACTTGACTCGGCCGTTTCAACCATACAACAGTCAAAATAAACTCATTTCCAAATCTTGACGGATTTGTCATGACTGGCAGAAGCAACCATCCCTGACACTGGTGATTGTGCCAAAGCTGATATCACACACTCATGAGCTGTTATTGTCATACATTTATTCTCCGCCATATTCCATAATTCCAATGACTGCAAGCCATAAACGATTCATTGGAAGATCGCATGATATTATGTATAACAGTTGAATCCAATCTCAGACTTACGCTATGGGGTGTGAGATCTAATCTGAGATGGACAGTAAAGCATCCTATACGTCTTTCTCTTGTTTAATAATATATCATTCATAAAACTATGATTCTACATTATTTAGGCAACCCAATTGCACAAGTGCTCCCACCTGATTCTTAAGTATCTTACATATCCCACAAATTAGAGAACCATCCATGTTAAGCACTACCTATTTCATGCATTATGAAGCTACCGAATGACATGGGCAGAAAATTACAGTTCCTATACATTCATTCTTTTGCTTTTATAATCCTAATTATTAAAACACGTATACTTTCTATTCGGAAGAAATGGTCTCTATTAGGACCCAATTGTAACATATGGGACTTGAGTCCCATATCAGAAGTATATGGTTCTATTGTGGCTTTATATGAACGGTGAGCTCTCCAACCTCACAAGCTAGCTTTTCAAGTAAGTTTCTACCAAAGGTTTCTATCAAAAGATATCAAAGTCTTCCCTACGTCTAAGGTGCAATCATGCAGCAAAGGTGGTGATGCTGGTATTGCAGCATTATCCTAAGACTAGAAAGCTATATCAAAGCCTCCCAGCATCACCCTCAAGCCAAAGAACTTGGGGATATGTTATGATCCAATTGAAAGGTATGGTGAGTCCCAAATTGGAAGTATGGAATTTCAATGTGAGATTTATATGGAACTTGAGCTCTCCAATCTCATGAATTAACCTTCAAGGTATGCTTCCCCCAAAGGTTCGTACAAGTCTCCAGAGAGCTTTCTCTTCCCGATCCCTACATAGCTTCTTAAGAAATGGTTTGTTCATTTCCTTATCTACACCCTGCCCATCCACATCCCTCACACACTTAAAGCCAATAGCCTATACCTCAGTTGTTCTAAGGAAATAGAGAGCAGCACAGTAAAATTGAAGTAAGAAAACCACAAAACACCTTTTTTTTTTAATAGCCATTAACTATTAAATATCAAAAGGAAAAAGAATCATAAAAAAATAAAAGGAAATCATTCATCCAACTTGAAAATTGAATTGGTGAAACATACCTGGTAACCTCCAATAACCAAGAGAGTGGAGTAGCTTGGGTGAAAAACACAAGAATGGAACAAGTTCCCACTGGAGCTAAGCTCGTGAATGCACTCCCCAGAGGCCAATGACCACACCTTGACAGATTCTTGACTCACAGATGCCAAGTAATCTCCATCGGTATCCCAACAAACAGAATACACATCTGCAGAGTGTCCCTGAAAATAAATTAAGTTCCAATATTTAGCCAGATATTCCAATAAAAGAGGCTAAGGAACTTACATCCCATTAGTTTTCAGGAGATCTTAAATTCATGTCTATACCTGTAACGACTGCACCAGCCTGTCAGTCTCAACATCATAGAGGGACACAACATTACCAGCGGCTGCAGCCAGAAGGTGCCCTATTCTTGGCTGAAACCTTACCTGTGCAGAGCCTCCCTGCTTGATTAAGTTATTGAGGTTCAGAACACACAATATACAAAAATCCATCACATCTTTGATAATTATGTAATGTAAATTTCAAAATTGACCTTGGAAACACGAGTGCAGGAATATTGACTAATATTCCAAAAGCGAATTTCACTGTTAGCATCGCAAGAACAGAAAATGTCATTTTTCTTTGGGTGGAAATCAAGGGACATCACATGAGAGGTATGACCAGCATATGTCTGTAAACAAAAGTAGTTTGGCTGCCAAAAAACAAAAACAGAGAGAGGTAAGAACGGGAAGAATTTAAATCAACATAAAACATGGGAATAAAACTATATTATAAAACGCAGTGACTGATTAAGCTCAGCACCGGACATATGATGCATTAGAATCAAGAAGGCAAAAGCTGAAATTAATAATGTAGAATTATGGTTCAGTTTTCATATTGGGACTGCATCTAATATATCAAATGGTAGCAAATTGCTCTCTTCATGGCTGCGAGATACCTTGGTTTCTTTTCTTCCTCTCAGCCACCATTGCTCTCTTCAATTTTCTATGAAAGCATTAAAAATCCATTCCTTCAAAAAGCTAATGGTTCCTTGCTTAAATCAATATCAATATAAAATACAAAATCAATAGAGAGATGTGCTGTAATATTTTTAAGTCATGAACAGTGCAGTTTCCCTAGGATTCCGTGCAACTTTTTTTTTTTGTTCATTTTTCAATCTTTCTTCACAATTTCATTGGGCTCTATGAAACTTTTTTTATTTTATTCCTTCAATATTTTTCTACACAGTTCAGCAAATGTTAAAGGCAAAATTATAATATCCATACAGAAGACATTACATCCAACAAGAAGCAGAACATACCCAAATATGTAGAACAGATCAGAGGTAAGTTTCTATTTACAGTTAAAGAGAACGTGTGAAGAGAAATTTACATCTGCAGCATCCCAAAGCCGCACAGTTGTATCAAATGAAGAGGTTGCAAGCTGAGAAGAATTTGGTCTGAAGCGAACATCAGTAATAATAAGAGTGTGTTCCTCTGGAGTGCTATCTGTTTGTAGTGTCTCCATGTTCCACAGAAAAACCTATTGACAGGGGAAAAGATGAGCACTTGTATATTTTACAGGACACAAATGCCTTACAGATACAACATAGATTGATTTAAACAGGAATGCCTAGAGGGTGCTGGCAATGGGCGCATCATGGAGGATGGCCAATGGCCGTTATGGATTAGTGTAATGAATTAAATTAACAAATTGTCCTGTAAATTTTAAATGGAATAAAAGGAAAACCTTTGAAGTTCTTACTTGAAAGGTCAGCCTGCAGCTATATAATCAGATTTACAATCTAGTGTTATAATCATGATAAACAGCAATATGCAAACCTGATTTGAAACTCTGGTATCTACCTATAAGTTCTATACATATTAAATAAATTCCATACTACCTTCTTGTCATGTCCAGCGCTGGCCAACAACTTCCCATCTGATGAGAAATGACAGCAAACAACTTTGCCATTGCTTTTGCGCATGGAGCCAACTTCACTGAAGGAAAAGCCTAAAATGGAAGCATTCAAACCACGAAACAAGTCAATGTGATATACATATATCAGAACAAGAATATTAAATTGCCTAGTGTTATAAAAGGTGCTCGTACTAAGGCGAGGCACTACAAAGCCTTAGCACCTCATACTATGAGAGGCACTGGCTTTAGTTAGGCACCAAAAGGCAAGCCATGGGTGCCTTTTACTGGATATAAGGTGAGAGCCTTTGGCGCCTCATTGATGCTGTCAGTTGAAGGTTTTTTTTTCCTGAGAAACGGCGCTGCTTTTTTGGCTGGATGATGCTGTCATTGAGGGTGTATTAAGTTTAGGTGTTCAATTACTAGAACTAGAATAGGAAAGTTTTATATTAAAAATATTATATAAGATTAGGAAAGGTTTATAATAAAAAAAGGAAAGTATTAAATTTTGATGGGAGTTTAGGTAGTATGGGATGTCTAAGTTCCTAAGTAATATGGGATGCTCTATGTGGTATTTAAATGGGTGGTTCCCCGTTTCCCCACCTCAATAGCTAGCTTATGGAAAAAGATTTCCCATCTCACTTGAATACCTATCAATTGGTATTAAAGCCGGTGGTCAACAATGTTAGAGAGGGTTATCTATGGAGAGTTTTGATTAGTGGATGGTTCAGACTGACAAGGAAATCAAGTGAAGTGTTGTAAAGTGCAGCTACCAAGACATCGACTATCCCAGGGGACCAATTAATGGGGACTTATGTAGTATCTAAGAAAATAGGAAAGTTTTAACATAAAAATATTAGATAAGACAAGAAAGTTTCATTATATACAAAAGTTTTTTGGGCTTTTAATGTAAACAAACATAAACAAAGAGCCAAAGAGGTACCACTATGCTTTGAGATTGGTGGATTTGAATATGATACTCTTGATTTAGATAACTAATTCGATGCTTGATAAATTTTTAGAATGTTATTTTATATCTTCAAAGAATGTTTTGAACTTAAGTAGTTGATTTTTTAGTTTATTAATAGTTTATGATTGACATGGCCACCACATTTATCTATTTTCTAGTCAAATGTCATAAATTTTTCAAAATATATAAATGAAGGTTATTTCAATTTACAGTTATCTATATCTTTTGTATATACATCATATTTTTCTTATTGTAGCACTTCACTTGGGTGAGTGCCTTTCTAGCACCTCTTGCCTAAGGCGTTTTAAGGATCTGGCAACTCGAGGGCGTCTTTCACCTTTGACTACCTTGAAATTACCTTTTGAAGCATCTGTTGTGTGCTCAGAAGTGCTCCGTTTCAAGGTGCCAAACAAATCCCTTCCATCACCATCATCGTGTGAGAGAAATGACTCCACATTATCATCTAAGGAGCCAACATCTCCAAAACGTTCCATGTCATCCTGCAACTAAAAGAATGTGACATGTCAAGTGCTAATTTTAGCCTGTAACATAAGATGTTTCAGCATTAAATATAATAGAGCAAGAAATTGTATAAATTAGTGAGGGAATAAAGAACAAGTTTAAATGTCTTAAGTCCAGAAGCAAAATCCAAAAGATATTTATTACAAACAATTTACCAATGTAATCAACGTAGTTTAAGAAATAATTGTTTTCAGAATGTATGATATTGACTTAAGCCAACGGAAAATTGCTATTACTAGTGCAAAGTCAACCTTATTGGTTTCCTTAAGGTCTAAAAGTAGCACTAAGAATATGTAATTAAAGCATCTTAAACACCAAGCTCTTCTAACATGTTTTATTCACAGGATAATGGCATTTAGCAACAAACCATCAGCCAGAAAAGGGAAGAAACAAGTATTTTCATTCCCCTATACCAAATTACCTATATGCAAGGTGGTACCAAACTGTTTCTTTACAAAAAATATTTTTATTTGCAAGCAACATATGCAGCAGATTCTACTTCATTACTTGTTCCTAGGTTATGCAAGTTACATATTCAATTTTATTTACCAGTTGATTTGTCGACGATGCAAGACCACCTGTGCCATCAGTACCATACATCATCAACCCTTTGGATACACCGCTAACATTCTGCAAGTTACCAGCCATAGTTACTCCATCACAAGGAGTATGAGTAGATGGGGTTGATGGTTGAGAATTAGATGGGCCAATTGTGTTTCCTGTACCAGTACTGTTGGCAGCTCCTGAAGATGTAGGCCCTTTCCTTTTCCGGTTATTCTATCAAAAAATAAATGAATAATAGCCACGGAGTAACAGGAAAATGAAGCTTCAGCAAAAACGAAATAGAGCTAACTGAGGTTAGTGATAAAAGTAAAGACAGAAAGAAACCTGTTGCAGTGGCTGTGGATGCAAAGGTTCCTGCTGCTGCTGAGAGGTAGATTGTTGGATCTGTGGCATGTTGATCTACATACAAAACATAAAACACCATATAAACTAACAGCAGCCTCCACGTGGAATTTAAAAGCAGAAGAAAATTCACAGATGAATAAATTATAAATAAAAGGTGTTAAGAGTCAATTAATTAAATTAATATAATATACAAAGCAGGTGGTTGAATTCTCACATGATTATGGTACATCAGAATTCTCAATTAGGAGAAGGTTACACAGTCTTGAGATATAACTTTAACACAGCCCTCACATGAAAGCCCTTTGAGCTTGTAGGCTGAACAAAAACAGTTCCATCAATTTTCTCTGAAATTTAATTTAATAGAGAGTATGGTTTGCAAGGTCAAACTCTCGAGTGCTGACCACTTAATCATGAAGAGGATCCAATGCCATGTCAAGAATATTTTTATCCCAAAAGCTTTACGATAGAGAATGGGAAGAGATTAGAAAAGATATGATTAATTATAAGTAAATTAGGGATTAAAGATAAATACAGGAAACGATTTTTTAATTTAAATTAGGATTAGAAATTTATTTTTTAAATTACTTTTGTTTTATTTAAATAATGATTTTAATTTTAAAGCACGAAGGAATTAACCCCTTAACTCTATATTAAGCCCTTGCCAGGGACTTCTGATTGGAGAACTAAATATTTTCTGAGTTCTGCATATCCTTCCCTCATGTTCTCTTATGTTCCTCCCTCTTTCACCTTCCTCTTCCCTCCTTTCTCCTTGCTCCTCCCCCATTTTACCCACTGTCCTGCATTTTTGGTATCAAAGTGAGGTTACACTCCAACCAAGTCTGATAACCCCATAGTTTTCACTTAAACATAAGCAACAACCCCAGCTGGTCATTTATAATTTACTTTCATCTTGAAAAACTTCCTTCTTCTGATGATGGTATAAATAATTACCAAGGGACAAGTGGTTTTTCACTTTTTGGAGCAGGAACAATATAAATACTTGGCAAATAACAGGAAAGTATGGGATAGAAAAAATATATATTCAGTGGTAGCTTATCTTGATTTGCAAGAAGACCTATTCACTGATCATGTACGTAAACCATGAAAAAAGACTTTATGGTTTAAACATGCAAGTATGCTCTACGACGTAGGTTTTCCCATTTCATACATAATGAAAGCCAATAAAACAGGACAAATAATACCTTAGATGAAGTGGATTGCATTGGAGAACCGATTGATCCATCATTTGCAATAGGTTGGCCATCTTTTGCATTCAAACTACCCCTAGCTAGTCCCCTTAATCGTTGAGGATCCATATCTGCATACATCGGTGAGCTGCCAATATTTCCTTGTGCCTGAACCTGTGCCAGGAGTTGTTGTTGTTGCTGCTGGGGTAAGAGCTGAAATTGATTTGCACTTTGAAGGAGAGGTTTTTGAACTTGTGCTCCTAAACCTGGTCGAATTTGATCTATGCCCTGGATAATTTGATAATTTTGATTTAAACTGGATCAAATACATTGATATCTGTGTCAATGAAAAATTCAATTACATTGCAGAACTTACAGTTAAAGGCCATCCTTTCAATGTAAGACCACCAACTCCTGGATTCAGTCCTAAAAATGGGAAGAAGAGAATTATAGAGATGAGGAGCAGTGATTAGATAAAGACATTGCTTAAAATAAAAAGGTAAACAGTGTAGAAACCCAAATCTTAAAGAGCAGAACTAACTAAATTCCTTCCTCTACCATGCTTCACAGCTTGCTATGTATGATATGAAATGGTGGAAATGCCATCTTAATAAAAGTTGACACATTCTTAAATACGTTTTTCTCCTACATGTATTCAAACCTGTATTTACTATTCCTGGTTTTGACTGCATTGCTCCCTGACCATAAATTGAAGAAGGATCCATAGGCAAAGATCTCTGCATCGTGCCCATGCTGACTTCACTTTTAATGTCCTGCTGATTTTTTTTTTTTCAGAAAAAAGAAAGATTTCAGCATCTTAAACTAATAAAGGGAGTAAAGAAGAAATGTATGAAACCTTGATGAGGCACTAAGTAGTGCAAGTGATTACCGGAGCTTGCTGATTTCGAGCCTGCATGTGCTGCAAAGCTGCAGTCACACTTCCGGTATTTCCTTGAACCATCTGACTGTTTGGCAAAAGTGACCAAGCACATATTAGTATTTATGCGTACAAGAATTGAATATGCACTTGCATTTGCAGTCATATAAAATCTATTGATGATTTTACCCAGGATGATTGGTTGTTGACTTCAAAAGGGCCATTCTTGCATCTAGAAGTGGTTGGGATGTCTCTGTATCCATTGGGTTAGAGTGTTTCATCCGTTCCTCATACATTTTTGCAGCCAATGCACTAGCAGTAGGTTGCCCAAGCATTCCTTCAGAAGTAATAGCATTTACAGTACCACCAAGAGGAGGATGATTAGGATCCCTTCTTTGAAGCTGAGCTTGACGCATTAGTTGCAACTGCTGCATTTGCAGCTGCTGCTGTTCTTTTGCTTTAGTTTGTTGAGCCTGCAAGTTATCAACAAAATGGTAAACAACTTTTTCATTAAAAATATTACCAATAAACTATCTACATCAAACCAGATATGATGTTAATAGCTACCTCTAAATATGCTGCAGCAGGCTCCGAATGTTTCTCATTTGTCCTAGCAATAAAAATATCCCAAAATACAGACCACCACTCGAAAAGAAACCCTCCAGGAGCATCAATTGCTGCATTTTGAAGTATTAGTTATAATTCATTACAGTATAAGCACTTTTCTTAAAATGTTCCATGCACTTTCAAAATTATATGGACAAATATTGTATGCAATGTTGACACTGGAGGAATTTCAAAACAGGTCATAAGTTGTGATTGCACAAGCTAATCACTAAATAGCATCCGGAAGGAAGTAGCTAAAACATTAAACTATTTAAATTATCTCTTACCTACTGGATCAGGAGCAACCTTTCCTTCTGTCATGAATGAATTGGCAGTATTATGCAATTTTTTCTTCACCAAATAATCATAGATATAAACATCAAGCCTAGCAGCCAAAAACGACATATTATTAAGTAATCAATGGAATTCCGGAGTAATCTGAACAATATGTAGATATAGGTAACTACATCTTATCTGCTTCCCAGTTGCTCTGCGCCATTTTTTCCGGTCAATAACAAAACAACTGCTCAAGGCGACATTTCCCACTGTAAGCGACCAATTACGAAAAAGAAGATAAACTGAAATAAAATTCAACTCATAAATTGACAAATTTTCTTTATGAATATTGATAAAGTCATTGAATTATACATGAGAAACATTCCGAATCGAAATTGCAGAACAACAAACTATACGTGCATTGTCATGATCCTACCTCAAACCCGAACAAAAGACGGATCAAAATCCTGCATTACTTAATCGTAGGCTGCTTACGTCGAAGATCACGACCGAATCACGGATAGATCATCGCTCTGTACTCAGGCATCGCAAAAGAAGAAGATCGATCCTCAGTTAAAAAACAAAAAAACAAAAACAGAGCAATTCCTTAAAAAGATTTCTTACCTGTCAGCTAATCAAAAAACCAATATCATACTCAAACCAAAACAAAACTAAATTAGGTTTACAATCCAGTGAGGAACATCACCAAGTATCGAGTATTGAGCAGGAACTAGAGAGGAGAGAGAGTGTTTCCACAAGTTCCGCAACTCAGCATCCTTATTACATGGATGCTAAAATTTGGGGGTAATGCTAAAAGGTGTCCAGATTCCATGCTTATTGGAGTAATAAGCACATGTGCTCTTCATCAAAACGATGTAGTTTTGGTTATCAAGGAGCAATCTGAGCCGTTCAAGTGAAAGCAATCCTGCCGTTGGTGCTCACCATTATTTCATTAGCTTACATTATAATTTTTTTAAAAATTAAAATAATTAAATAGTTAACTAATTTTAGTTTTTATTCATAATATGTATAATCAATTAAAAATATATTATATTAAGTATCCAATAAATATTCTCTTTATCTTCATTATAAATAATTTTTAAATATTTTATACATAAAAAATAGTTTATAATTATAATTTTTAAATTTTATTAAATTTATTATAATTTTTTAATATTATCTTTATTAAATTATAACCACATTTTAATTATATTTTTTTCAGTCTCTTTATATCATGAAAATAAAAATATTTAATAAAAAATAAATACAAAAATAAATATTTTTATTTTGAATACGGAGTACTTAATTTTTTTAGAAGATGGGTTAGCGTTCTGGAAAGTCCCCCCAATCACCAATCAGATCCACTTCTCGCGCTTAGGTGACTGTGAGGGGGATAATTAAATGGACCCAGTGAAAAAGTGCGTCGTTACTCGTTTGTTCTTAACTCATCCTAAGTGACGAGCACGGAATCCCTTGGCATCATTGTTTTTCCATTTTGTTTGGGTATCTTCTTTTTTTTTTTTTATGAGATTTGTTTGGGTATGTTAAAAGGGCCGAGAAAATGTTGAATGTAGTACATGTGGATTTGGCTAAAGCTCATTTATCAAGAAACACGAAATTGCATTATACTGATTAAGAATGTGTTTAGGAACAAGTTAAAAAAGTGATTAGGGACTAAAAATGAGTTTGATGAAGTTATGGATATATTTGTTTCATTTTCACTTTTCCGTTTAAAAATGATTTTGGACATAAAACGTGTTTTCCGAAGAAGAAGCAGTTTAATTGTTGCTTCTCTATTTTATTTCTTCATTCTTACTAGTATTTATTTTAAAGTCAAATAAAAATATATCAATAAAAATAAAAAAAATTAGAAAAATAAAATTTTCATAAAATATCTCCTATTTATTGATCAAAATGTCTCTTTAAAATTTTAATTTTTATAGATCATGATCAGTAAAAAAATATTATATCAAATATATTATTTTCTCAATTAAATAAATACAAATTAAATTTTTATCCAAATAAATTAAATTAATCATGAAATAAAGTTTAAGCTCAATTTAGAGGAAAATTATGGGTTTTATCAAAACCAATTTTTAAATAAATCGTCCAAATATAAACACGTTAGTCCAAAACTAATTTTTATCATAACTACGTTACAAAACCAATTCTACCAAAACTCATTTTTAACCAAATGAAAACCAAACAGAGCCTAAGAATTTACTATTCACTGTTAATGTAAGTTATGTTATTAATTTAACAATATTAAATATTAATAAAGATAAGAACCTGTATTTTTTTGTGTAGATAATAAACCTAACTTACTGTAATAAGCATGACAGACATTTTTTTATAATATTTAAATTTGAACAATTTATTTATGTGTAATGTATTTAAATCAATTTTAACAAATGTCAATGTTTAATTATGTAATGTACAGGCTCACTTCAAGTGTAATCCTTTGAATGAAAATAAAGTGTAATCCTTTGTAAAAGTTTACGGTTATAATTAAATGTTTTTATAGAATCTCGTTGAATAAAAAAATATTGATAAAATTGGAATTAAAAAATGTAAAAAAGTTATTAAAAAAAAGTATAAAGATATATAATGCCAATACATCTCTATGAAAAATTAGGGGACCTTAACCTTAATCTTTATTTGAGAAATAAAGTAAAAGGCAAATGAAGTTACTTACTAAAATTTTAAATTTAATATATTTTCAAAGTAATTACATCTCAATGGCAATGTGACACTAAGGGTAGTTTTGAGAGTTTATAACAAAATGGAATGAAATTGTCATTAATAGAATAATATAGAATAAAATGGAGTAGAATGGAACGAAATATAATATTCCATTTTTTGGAAGTTTCATAAACGAAATGAGTGATTTTGCTTGACTACTATTTTAGAATTAATATAAAATGAGTGGAATGAGATGAATTATAACCTTTTTGTTCTAATATTATCCTTATAAATTAATTTAGATAAAAGAACTTGTGGTTATTAGTTTAAGAAAAAATAAATTTATTTTTAAATTATAATTAAATATTTATCACAAAAAAAACTATCAAGTGAATTTGTAGACATATATTAATTAAAAGATGAAGCAATTTCAGTTAAAAAGAGAAACAAAATTATGCAGAAAATATATATAAAAAAATTTAACATAGTATGGAGAATAAAAAATAAATATGATGTGATGGTGAGAGTGAGAGGAAATAGTCTAATGTGGAAACAAGATGAGAGTAAGAGGTGTGATACACATTTATATAAGGACAAGAAAAATTTTGTAATTATGATATTAATTTTAAGTCACGTCATCATTAATCCCTCAATTAAGGTATAGAAAGAATAAAGTTTATAATAACTAAGAATGATTTAAGAGGTCATTGCTTGCCATTCCACTTTTTTATAAGAAAATTCTTTTAAACAATGGTCAAGCTCTATTAGTTATTCCACTCAATTCCATTATATCCAAAATAAAACTCCTAAACATATAAGAGGTTGATTTTAATATGATATGGTAAATTTTTGTTAATAAATTATAATTTTCATTAAATTTTAATTGTCATAATTATCTACATAAACTAAAAATTTTAAAAGAAGCAAGTCATTATTGTTACATCTTATATTTAGAAACATTTTCCTATAAAAACTACTTATTTGATGTATGAAAATATTTTTAGAAAAACTCAAACTAATTAAAATCTTAAGATGGTACAAAATCATTTTTGCTGGTTTACAGCTCATTGCACAGTGATTTCTCAAAAATCATAATTAAATATAGAAAAATCTTTTTTCCAGTGGTTTAAGTTTCTAAAAATCATACACATCTCTAATTTTCAGGGAAAAGTCAGAAACTGGGAAATGAACATACCAATTTGTACAGTTTATTATAAACATATTACTGTTCATTTCATGTGTCTGTTTCTATCCGAAAATCTAAACCTTGATTTTAAAATTCATTTCTCTTAATATACAAAGTCATTTGGCACATACTTAGCATCATTGGAAAGCTTTACTTGTCTACTTTCTAACCATATTTTTTTCGTACATTTATTCTACTCCTACTTGTTAGAGCAACAATATATGTCATCAGAGGTCAAATAAAACTATCACTGGAGCGGTTCTAGTAAATCATGCATAACTACCATTGTATAAATCCAAATACCACCAAATCAGTGTCATTGTGTTTCGAAGACATGGATCTATCCATGCATGTAAACCACAAAATTTTTGGATACATATTCAAATTTATACAATGCATCAAAATAGATAGCAAAAAAAAAATAGAGCAATGACTTCAATCTTCTTCCTCCATCCCCATTGCTATATTCTTTCCTTTAGCATTATTTGGCCATATCATTGGGAAACATGGGATGAAATGGGGGAACATCTCAGTAGTAACATAACTCAAGCTTATCACATTATCACATTAGTTTAACTTTGCATAAATATTGCATAATCATAATACTTTCATAATATGCTTTTAGGAAAAACAATTAAAATTATAAGTTGCAATAGAAATTTCGACACTATGACGGCTTAGTAAATGGGCATCTCGGGGCTTAACCCTTAACTTAAAACAGTCAAACCAACCATAAAAAGCAGTCAAACATCACAGCAATATTTTTAAAGCATAAGCAAAATGTATAAATGTAAAAGTTTAGAGTAAGAATTACTACCTTAGAGTTTTAACCTCTAAATCCTGGGATTTCTACTTCTTGAATAACTCCTTAGACTTGACTAGAACTTATTAGTATCATTAAACCTTACTTAATAATCATATAAATTTAACTCAATCATAAACTGTAAACTTTTCCCCCAAATTCATATCTTGATCCAAAAAGAGGAATAAGAGGGAGGAAGAAAATAGCTTAAACTCTAACTAATCTTAAACTAAATAAATAAAGAGAAATTTTAGAAGAGATTCAGAGTATAAGCTTACCTCAGAAGACCCCTACTTAGCTTTTCTTCCTTCCTCCTTCCTTCTTTCTCCTTTTTCTTCCTTTTTCTCCTTTCTCTCTTTTTTTTTTCTTCCTCTTCTCCCCCACAACTCCCTCTCTCATGCTACCAATTCCACCAATTCCTTTTTCTTTTTTTGGCTTGTGTGAGTTGTGAAAAATAGGAAAGGGGATGGGGGTATTTATATGAAGGTCTGATGGTTATGGACCGTTAGATCAAGCTTTAATCTGAGGGCTCACAATTATTCTCACATTTAATATATCAATTACCAATTACACTCCTAGATATTTTTGAGCTTGTGAGAGAGTGGAGAAAAGCAAAAATGTTCAACTTTTTCCTCCTTACTTTATGTCAAATCAAAAAAAGAGATAGTATACTTTTTCCTTTTACAGATAAATTTGACACTGGTTTGAGTTTTTTTTTATCTGAACTTTCTATTATACTATGTATCCTTCCTATTTACTTTATCTGTGAAATCCATTACCTTTCTCTTTTATCTTTTTATGTAAGGTTTACCTCTCTTGCTTACATTTTTTTTACTATTCATCTCTTCTGCCACTTACTATTTATGTGAGACCTGCTTTTTACCAGATTTATACTTTTTCCTCTTAGATCTCATATAACCAGTATCACTTGTACCGGAGTATTTAAAATATTATTTTCTTTATCTTATTGTAAATTAATTTTACCCCTTTTTAAGTCCATTTTTATATTTTAAAATATTTTGGGCCTTGAGCCGATTTAATTAAATATTCAGACTTGTCCACTTGTCATGAGTTAATCTAAAACACTTTAATATCATTTATGACATGATATGGTCATAAAATACATACATAAAAATTAGGATGTTACAATTATCAAATTTTAAATATAAAAATTATTCGCATATATTTCTATTTTTATTAATCTTTTTTAATTTTTTTCATATTTTTACTTTATCATTTCAATAATAATATAAATTTATAATTTTTTATTTTTTTAACATGTGCTAAATGATATAAATTTTGGGGAGAATCATAGTTAGGGATCAATATAGTAAATTAATTGCAAATAAGGACTTTAACTAAAAAAAAGCTAAAATTTAGAATAATGAGTAGTAAAATTCAGAGAATTAGTAGTAGCAGATTATATTTTATAATAAATTTATTATTTTAATCCCTGATTACAATTTCCCCTAAATTTTATTGTTTCGTGCATCTCCCAGATACACCAATATTTCTTAAAATTTATTTTACAAATCTACACGTAGATACATACAAAGCCCTTAGCAAATACGTATATTCATATTAAGAGCAGGGCCCTTTTCTGCCTTCTAATTTTTTCATATTGCGTTTGATCGTTTCTACTGCTCTAACCTTCACAATCTTCACAGATCTCTTCAATTATCTTCCACCCTAATCTGTCAGTCTCTCTCCCTCTGTTTTTTTTTTGGCCTGACCCTAATCTCTCAGTCTCACACTCTGCCTCTATCGTAATTACTAAGTAAAACTCTCAGGTCTCTCATTATTACTACTACGGATAAAAAGGAGGGACTCCATCACTTATAATGGTTCAAATCAAACATTGTCAATGGCACTCTCTTGTTAGATGGAGAAGTTAAGACTTAAAGGGTATGATCTATATCTTTTTGTTTTTTGGTAAACGGGTATGGTCTATTTCAACTTGTATATGATCTGTACAAACCATGCAAACATCTGTGTGGATGTCCTCTTCCATTGCTAAAATAAATAAACTTATGCATTGTTAGTTAGTTGTTAATTTAGAGGTACATTTTATAAATTTAGAAAATATTGTAACAAAATTATTGTTTCAAATTTAGAGCCTTACAAATTAGGAATTCATGCATTGCCACTTGGAATTACTATTTATGTTCTTTAATACAATGGATATTTTGAAAACTTATCTTATTCTAAAATATAAGGGATAAATAAAAATTGTTTGGTGTATTTAATATTTTTTTCAAAAATGCTCATAATTACAATTCATTTTAATTAATTACATGATAAAAGTTATAACATGAAATGAAGGTATTTTTTAAAATTATTTTGTATTTCTGACAAATCTAATGATTCAAATTATTTTTCTTAATCTGTGTAATTTAGTTATTTGTTCCTTTATATTATAGAATAAAGGAAATAATTTAGAACTTAATTTGTTATAAATTTAAAATATTACTTGTAACATTGTAATAAGATTATCCATTCTATAGATAAAATGTAAGATGAGATATACGTGAAAATTTAGTGTTTACAAATTTATTAATCTATTATAAAACAATAGAAACGGGATAAGCTGCACTCCAAATTCATATTGGGCTTCGTGCTACTCATTATTTAAACATTTTTTTTACAGAGAAAAACTTTAAAATTCAAAATACTTGGAAAAGTTTAGGAATGGCGGGAGAGCATTCATTTCAAAACCAAATTTACAAAAGGATTAAAGAAAGGTTAATTACTTTATCATTTTCCCATGTTATACCATTTATTCTTAGGTGCATCATTTCCTATGCTGGAGTTGATCAGAGTTATTTACAAGGAGCAATCCCATTGGTGGAATTTAATTCAATTGTTTCCTGTGCAGATTCAAAAGATGATTCCACTTTAAGGGATTGCTCCAAACTTTATGCATTTATACCATTGTTTAATGTTCAATTTATAGTTCAGCTCATCTGCATCGAGTTCTCAAATTTTGGTTTGCATACTTTGGAGGTATGATTATAAGTACTCTCTCCGATCCTATATATAGGACCTTTTACCTTGATCCTAAATATAAAATCCTTTACAGTGTACGAGGTGGTATTTATTATGCATTTCCAAAAAAATGCCCCTATTTAATGCATTCAAAAAGAAAAAAAGAGAGATTAAATAAGGGTAGTTTTGAAAAAATATTGAAATTTTCGGAGAAATCGAGGTAGTTAATTAGTTTTAACTTCTTTTCTTAATTCGCGTGATTCGGTTAAAATGGTCTTATATATAGGACCAGAGGGAGTATATTTTAGTTCTTCAATTGTGTTCCATTCAACCATTAAATCTTTTTTTTTCTAAACTGCATATTTTTTTTAATTTTTGTCCGAGCCAAAGTTTCAGAGTCTTAATGCCATCATTTTTCTATGCTACTATTAAACAGAAGGATTTAAATTCTGATTTCTTATTTGTACAATTTAATTCATTTGTCTCTACATGGATTAAAAAATGGTTGCACATATTCAAAAACTGATTTCAATTTATTTCGATGGTTTGTAAATATATTGAAAATTGCAATCTCCAGTGGTATAATTTTTGCACATTTCCCAATTCTTTCTCACACACTTCATATATTTATACCAAAGGAACAAAATTCCAGATCTCATATATGCTGCGATCATTCAGATTTTGGTTTCCATACTGGCTCATGCTTTTCTGTAGTCGGATTTCCTATCAACAATGGATGTCGATGAACATCAACAATGAACAATGGATGATAGTGAATATCAACAATGAGTTCTTAAAGGTTCTCTTACCTTAGTCGTGCTTTTTTCCCCTAAAATTTTATATTTGCATTGATTTCAATCTCAACTTCCTCTGTTGCCTCATCTTCTCATCTTCTTTCTTTTATCTTTTTCGGAGGACTATGATACTTTTACTTCCCGTTGCTTTGCTTTTCTATGCGTTCCTTACTTTCTGTGTTATTTTGATTGATAATAGTAGCAATTTAATGAAAGGCAAGATGAGTGACTAGCTATGGTTAACTAACAAATTTTGCTTGACTGTTACTTGTCTATTATGTGTTAAAACCTTAATCAGTACTAATGTATGTCTAACTAATGCGATTGTGAAGCTGTCATTTGCTATTTTTTTTTCTTGTGGCTTTTAGCAATTATTTTTTCGTGTTTGTTTTCTTCCCTTTATAGGGATTATTAGCAATTGATGCAAACCTATATTACTTGCACATGCAATTTATTGGAAATATGATTTCAAAGTTGAAATTATTGGTTGTGGTAGTCACTTCTTAGTTACAGTATCTTTTGTATTTTCCCTTGCAATAGAAATGCAATTAATTGAATTAATGTTTAACGCAGATTGGTCAACTCATCCATGCATCATTGGTGTTGAGTTTCCAACTGTCCCTACATGGATGAAAGTAGGTATGGTTGTTGGCACTGGGCAACTATTGTTGCCATATACGATGAGATAAACATATTGGGAGGATTTTTAGTTGGACTCCTACCCAAACTTATGAACCAATGAGAGAAGAGCATGCTCTTATGTGTGTGTATGAGGGTGCTTATATCGATACTGATGTTTCGAGTCTAGCTATCTAGATATTAATTATTAGTTTCTGACTTTTGTTTGACAATTTTCTAGCTATTAATTGTTTGGCCAAAGCAAGCATCATTTGAATTTAGTTTTGTACAATAGAATGTTCTAAGTTTACTTTAGGAAGCAAAGTTTTTACCCTTATTTCCTGGTGCAAGATTTGGGTATAAAATGCATTATTTACTGAGTTTTTATGAAAACTTATTAAATTTTGATGTACTCTTGATCATGACCATTGTTTTAAGGAAAATACTTATTTGTTTTTCTTTATATGCTTTTCATATTGTTTTCCAATTAAAAGTTAACATGTGAATTATTTTTTAATATATTATAGATTTAGTCATTAATTATATATTAAAAGCATTAACTTCTTGAATTTAAAAAAAATTAAAAGATCTATATGTTAAATTTTAATTAGAGAATAGTATGAAAAGTATATAAAATATATATATATATATAAGTTTAACCCTTGTTTTAAATATGTTATGATTCATGCAAACTTATCCAAGCCACATATGTGAATGGATTTTGCTAAATCAATTCTAAATTGCTCTATTTTGTAATTTAGCTATTTTATGTCCTACATTATTGGACCATGGTGGTTGCTATTAGGTATATTTGTGGAAATGAACTAATTTGTGCATGTTTGTATGTTAAACTTTATCAAATTAGATGTTTGGATGTGAGGTATGACAATGCTTGCTTTTAGTGTATGGCACTAGGGCTATAACAAAAAGGCATCTATTCTCGATGTGCACTAGGAAATCAGGCTATAAGTTTCTTATAAATCTATTTCAATACTTGGACCTTCGTTATTTTTTCTTCAAAATTGTCTAGGAGTTAATATACCTCTGTTCACTTAAAACCGTGGGGGCTCGGTGAACCATTGTGTTGGTAAATATACCTCAGTTGAACTAATTTAATATTGATAGTTCATTTAATGGTCTAATTATACAACATGATATGTAATATAATTTAATGGCTCAAATCTTGAGGCTTTCTCTTTGACTGTAAACTATATGCATGGGGTCTCCAAGATTTGTTGAAGGGAAATTCTATAGAGTGAATGCATCAAGGTTTATTACAGAGTAAACTACCATATGAGTCCCTAAAGGATACCACCACCATCAATTTAGTCCATTAAAATTTATTACCATTAATTTAGTTTTGACCCAGGAGTTTTTCTTCACCAACATTTAACCCGTTGAATCTTGGAAAAACTAACAGTTATCCCTAAAAATGAGTGTACATTATATTACTACTATCATTTCGGCCTCTTATTTAGATGTTGGTCTTTTTTTCCTTTGGTTCTTTTGGTGGTCGACTATTACTATGATTCCTTTTGATTCAAAAGAAGAGGTGGATGTTAGTTAAATTTGTTTACATGTTTTACAAGTAAAAAGAAAAAAATGTGTTGGATGTTGATAAGAGTGAGCTGAAGCTACAATTGCAAACCATGGAACAACAAGTTTACTTACAAGATGGTAAGGAGGCACAAATGTGTGGAAGGCATATGCAAGGCTTCTTGCATTACCTTTACATTGTTATAGAATTATTTTTTTTAATAGACTATTTGAAGTAGTTGAGACGTATCACTTCATTTTGTTAATTTTTCAGGGATAAATTTTGATAATTAAATCCATATATTTGTAAATTTTTTGGAGATTCATTCTTAGAAGCAACAATATCAGCTTCAATAGCATTAGCTCCAAATTCATTCTCAGCAAGTTGACTCTAATGACCAGATTTTTTTTAATGTTTGTTGTTGACATGTGTTCAGATGGCATTCCTTATATTTAATTTAAGGTTTATTAAGCTTGGAAATGAATAAAAACGGATTTGATCATATGAGCAAGTTTTGCTTCCTTTATTTATTACAATTGGATTAGTTAAACTCAAACGGAATAGGCAATATAAGCAAATTGTATGCATGCAACGTGTTAAATAAAAAACATACTATTTGTAATTTTTTTTATTTTGAAAATAATTTTTAATTTAATTCTTTTAATTTTTCCCAATGAAAATGGTCACCATACAGTTTTTCTAGAATTCAAACTTCAACCTTTTATGTTTTGCAGGAGTGTGATGTTTGTGTAAATTCAAACTCCCACTAAGGTCAGGTCATGATTTATAATTGGCTAATTTTGGATTACCTTCCACTCTCTCTAACCACCACCCTTCAACAAATAGGACATCCCAATAAGTCTCAACCATGTTTGTTAGTGTTCTGAATCTACATATATTAGTTATCATATATGGCTATATTGGGCTGTAAAGAATAACTGTGAGCATATTAAATCGGACATGCTCATCGTTGGGTGAGAGCATGATTGGAGTATATATGACCAGGTATACTGGAAAAGGAGGAACCATTTTTCCCACAACAAACTAAATGATTTCATTTATGTTCATTACAACTTGTAACTTAGAGAATGTCAATTAAGAAAAAGGTCCAAGATGATGAATTCGATTTCCAAGACCTCAAACAACATATTTTGACTTTGCATTTTGACTTGATAAGTTTTTGCATTTGAAAATATTGACTATCTTGGTGATGAGTGAAATTTGTTCTCCATCTAGGTTCAATTTCTCCTTAGCAGCGAAACTCTTGGTACTAATAGGTGCATTGATTTCTATGTTGTCTTTGTTGGTCATGAGTTTTGGAATCAAACATGATGATCAATTCGAAACTGCAAGGCCTTTGAAGGAATCCCCTGAGTTGGTTGCTATAATTGATGTAGGATCATTGGATGTAGATCATGCTAACTCTGACAATTGATTACTATTTATTCATTCCAACTCCAAACTACTTTCACCGTAGAAGTTATGACATTTTATCTCCCTTGGACTGAAAAAAAATGTCTGCAGAAGGCTATTCATAGTAATTTTTAGAATCATGGATTGTGAGCTTTAAATTGACAGTGTTGTCCCTTTTATTTTTTTGGTTAAATTATTTTGTCAACCCTAAGAGTTTTTATTTATATTTTTTATTTTCATAATTTAAACAACTTTTAATTTAGTTATATTATTGTTAGTTGATCACTGAATTCTGTTAATACAATTAATTGTGTTAAATTTTACTTATATAGTGACCTTTACTATGGTAGCACCTTGAATATAAACTATTTGGTATTTATAATAACAAAAAATTTAAAAGTAAATATTTTTTAATAAGTTATATCATATGCATTTAAACTTTTTAATGTATCATATGGTCAATAAATCTAATAATAAAACCAAATTAAAATATGACTAAAAAGGAAAAATTATGACTAATTCTTGGACCTATAATTTAATTATAATTTAATAAATCTTTTAGTGTTTCTTAAAAAATATTTGTATCCAATGGCATTATCTGATAGATTGATACAATCTTATAGTATCAAAGATCAAATAGTACAATCATCGAATGCTTAAATCGACTGGCAGGAGTCGTTCTAACTTAACCAAGGGTCTTGGATTCGAGACTTGGGAATGCAGCCTCGAGTGAGGCCTATAAATGTATTCTAACTTCTAACATTGAATTTATTCATACAATATTGAATATTAAATTACAAAAACAAAGTTTTTGTTCAATCTACGCATCGTGCGGAGAGATCAATATAATTTCAATACGCAAGTCAGAGCAATTCCAACAACCAAACGGATTTCTCACCTATTGGCTATTAGTGAATCATAAAACTAAAACTGTAGTCAAATCAACATAAAACTAGTTTACAATCCAAGGAGTCACAAACAAGTGTTGAGCAAGGTCCACAACTGAGGATCATTATTGCACCAAAGCTAAGATCCAGGGTATAGCTAAGGGTGTCTCCAGGTTCCATGCTTCTGTAGTTGCTAAAATGTACTTTTATTTTCAATAATTTCTAGTAAGTATATATAAAATGAAAAGATGATTCGGTTTTTCGGACTGTTTCTTTCGTTTCGAAGAGAAATTGACTGACTGTGTAACCGATGAATAAGTTGTGAAATGGTATTCCAAATTAAGTGGCATGAAGATAATCTAACCCCACCTATTTAAACTTTTCCAATATTGGGGGGGGAAAAGTCCAAGTGCAATGTTTAGTTACTGATGGACAACAAGGATGGGATGTCCAACAATTTGATAGGAGAGATCGACTACATGTCAAGAATAATTTAAGGGAATCACCCACATTAATTCCCATCAATAGCCATTACTCCATACCAAACACATGGATTTACCCATTCCCTCATACCAAATGGGGCTTTTTAAGGTATTAACACTTTGGCATACTAAACCATCAGTGGGCTCATTAGTAAACGTGCTTCGCCTTGATCTGCCATGGGTTCTCAAGCATCATTCATAATGCTTGAAGAAAAATGGTTTCAATTTCGAACAAACTCAAAGATCTAGTGGCTCCGATCATACTGAAGATAATGGGTCAAGATTTTTGCCACATCAAATGGGATCCATCAGAAGATGGGCCTTAAGTTAATAAAATGTCAAGATAATTAACCATTTTTTTCAGTTCAAAGGTAACCAAATTTATATCTATGATAATCTATCTATTTAATAAATTTACATGAAATCATATTATTCATAAATAATAATACTTGTAATATGAGCCTCACTATATATATATATATATATATTTTTGGAAAAAAAAAACTCACCTCCCTTCCTAATAAATAGTTGAACTTTCAATTGATGATTTTATAATGATTCTTTTAACTTAAATTTTAATAGCTAAAGTATTTATACTTTTTATTTTATTGTTAGATTTTCACAACTATCTTATTAATATGAACTAATTTTATATAACACAGTACAAAATAAAAAAAATGTTATTGAAATATATAATAAGTTTCATATATATAATTACTTGATTATAGATCACCTAATTAATTTACGAATATGCATAATATATTTGTTTGATTTCATGCAGAGATGCTGATGAATGGATATTTTTCAATATATATATATATATAACTCAACTCCAAGTCTACCGGTCTACACTGGTGTAGGCTAATTGTTGTAATATTTCTTTTATTTTTCTCGTTTGATTGTTGTTTTGGAACCAGTTTTGACTTTGATTGGTTGATTAATAAATGCAGTTTTTCTGGTAAAAAAAAATCCAAGTCTCACTATTCCATCAGACATCACAAAAGGGCACGTAGTTATTGGACGTTAATTTGAAATTTATATTAACTAGATTGAAACTTTTAATTTACATGAAATCCAAAATGAATCCAACTCTTTATGACAATTTTTTTTTTTAAAAAAGAGTCAATTTTATTAAACATTAAGAAACAGTACAAGGATAAGTCCAACTCTTTATGAGTGCATCATGTATATATATGTGTGTGTGATGCGTGATACATATTGTCAGCATATTTTATCGGATTATAATTTTGTTTAATGTAATTTTTCTTAAACTAAAATATATTGATCTTAATTATAATATATAAATTTACAAGATACAAGATATAATACTAATATTTCTTTTTTTGGACGATACAGATGAGTCAAAACTTTTAAAGTGAGAAATAGAGAGGGGGGAATAAAATTGCAGTAGTTGGGATAATAGTTTTCATTATATCACTAAAGAGATTTCAGCTAAACTTGTGAGAAATAGACGTAAGAAATTCAAACCTGAGTTAATATCATGCACAGTTAAGTTTACGAGGTTATAAATAAATATAGCTTCAATTATCACTTACAGTTTAGTTTCTCAACACTGCCTGCAAGTCGCTCTCTGTTACAATATTCCATACCTCTCATTAGGCTACCATAGCCTACATGTCGCTGGGCCGCCTTTGGCTGACCTCACTCAGGCTTATCCATCCTTCTAGATCGAGGAGAAAGATCACCGTAAAGAAGATGGTTAATTTTCTGTTATGTACGCACGTTAAATATGTTAGTTAGTAGCCTAGCTTACAAATTCTATTCAGTTAGAAGAAGCTGGTTCAAAGCATGTATGTACTCAGATTCTTCGTTTAATATAGTAATAAGGAAATATTACCCTTCTTTCTCGATTCCCTCTCGTAAAAAGGATATCCATGTACGTAGATCAGTCCAATGGGAGTTCAAATGAACTCAGCTGTCTACTCTTCTTCTTGTTATATATAAATATATATATATATATATGATCTCTTCAACGTAACTAATTACTAATATATATCTATTTTAGATGTAAGAGTGATGTTTGAAACCTCTGTTCCAATACTAAGAACCATCTAATGACACAAATTACAACAAAATTGTGTAGTTATGCTGGTTTTATAGTTATTAGCACGAAAAAGAATTATAGCTGATTATACTTCTAATATATCAATTAATAATAATAATAATAATAATTACATATTATTCTTGTCAATAGACATATATTTTAAAGTCATCATTCAAGATGATGAGAAGCTGTTAATTACTCCCTCCGTTTCGTTATATAGTACACTTTTTTGAGAAATTAATGTTTCATAATATAGTGCACTTTACGGATTATGTAGTATGATTTTTTTCTTTTTCAAGATTGTCTCTAATTAATAAACTCAAATATTTATTTATTATTAAAATATTTCATTCCCAAAGCATTTAATGAGGATAATTTGAGAAAAGATGGAAAATTTTGTTAGTTATTAATTATTATCTTGGTCTGTGTGCGATAGTTAAAAGTGCGTTATAAATTGAAATAGAGGGAGTAGTAATTTAATAGTAGTGTATGTGTGGATAATATACAGTATAAATTATTGTTAAAGAAATAAAAGGTACAATAAATAGAACGCGAGAGAAAGAGATGTAACCTGTTTTGTGTAGACTGTAAAGAAGTTAGGCATAGTTGGAGGACGGGGTTTGGTGGGAGCATTAATGGATACGAAGAGATAGCATTTAATGGAGATCCCGTGGAGTCGAAGTCGAAGCAAAGCCCGAAAATTCGAAAGCTCACAATTTTGATACTGCTAGACAAGTTGACCTGTTGGATTTGAAAAAGAAAATAGACACAGACGACGATGACATCCCAAAAAAGACTCGAAACTAATGAGTAAGAAGAAGAGGCATACTATAAACAAGCTAGTCAAAACTCTGGGGGTCTATAGGAAACAGTGACTTCATTTTAGGGAGGAGAGGACAGTTGGCCAAATAAATAAGCAGAGGCTAAGACAGGTGAGCCTCATTTATTCCTTTCAAGCGTGACAGCTGAGTAATTGAAGGTCTTGTTCCTCGCTGTGCAGTGTACCCTGCCTGCTGTTCCAGTCTATATAATTTCACCTTCACCTTCTGCTTCAATGCACTCTCACTTCTTCTTCTTCCTCTTCCTTTTCTCCCGGTCAACATCACAATGAGAGGTGTTTCAAATGTCAGTTTAGTCACGTTTTTCACTGTTCTTCTTTGTGTGACTGCTTGGGTGGGGGTGGCTGATGTTCGCATTGATAAGGATGACAAGCATTTTATTCATCCACCGCATTTGTTAGGTCACGGGATTTTCAAGAGAGGCTTTAGACATGGAGGGTTCGGAGGTGGCGCTGGTTTTGGTGGGGGAGGTGGTCTTGGTGGTGGTGGTGGACTAGGTGGGGGTGCCGGAGGTGGCATAGGAGGTGGAGCTGGAGGAGGGCTAGGTGGTGGAGGTGGGTTAGGTGGCGGAGCTGGTGGAGGGTTAGGTGGTGGAGGCGGCCTAGGTGGCGGAGCTGGTGGAGGTCTAGGAGGTGGTGCAGGTGGTGGCTTGGGTGGAGGGGCAGGTGGCGGTGGAGGTTTTGGAGGGGGTGCTGGTGGAGGGATAGGTCATGGTGGTGGTTTAGGTGGGGGTGCTGGTGGTGGTCTAGGAGGTGGCTTGGGTGGAGGGGCAGGTGGTGGTTTAGGTGGGGGCGCCGGTGGTGGTCTAGGAGGTGGTGCAGGAGGTGGCTTGGGTGGAGGTGCAGGTGGTGGGATAGGTCATGGTGGTGGTTTAGGTGGGGGTGCTGGTGGTGGTCTAGGAGGTGGCTTGGGTGGAGGGGCAGGTGGTGGTGGAGGTTTGGGTGGTGGAGCTGGTGGAGGGCTTGGCCATGGTGGTGGATTAGGTGGGGGTGCGGGTGCTGGGCTTGGTCACGGTGGTGGTTTAGGTGGGGGTGCAGGTGGAGGGCTAGGTCACGGGGGTGGTTTAGGTGGAGGTGCAGGTGGAGGAATAGGACATGGTGGTGGTGGAGCAGGTGGTGGGGGTGGGGGAGGACTTGGTGGAGGAGGAGGTGTAGGTGGAGGGTTTGGTGGAGGTGTAGGAGGAGGAGGTGGGTTTGGTGGCGGTGGAGGTGTTGGGGGTGGAGCAGGTGGCGGTGCAGGAGGTGGGTTTGGCGGAGGAGGTGGATTTGGGGGAGGAGGGGGTGTTGGGGTAGGGGTTGGTGCTGGTGGAGGCCATTGAAGTGGATCTAACACCCTACAATTCCTACAATTACTTCAACTGGTGATTCCAAAGTCTGGAGTATAATGATTAAGAGAGTATTTAGGAGTGATATCCATATGAATTCTTTCATCACTTTTTCATTAGAAAATGGCAAATATGCTTCTAAGTTAAAATTCGGAGAGACTTGTCGTGTATCAAGCTGGTGCTCCATATGTTGGTCTCGACGTCTTGTTATGTGACTGTACGCTTTGCTTCTGCATGGGAAGTCCAATCTTGCTTCATTTTCATACCTGTAATGTCCCTTTCTAATGAATAATAATAAGAAAAGAAAAATCTTGTGTGGTGTGATATGTGTACTATACATACATACATAGATATATATATATATATTCAAGTTTTCTAGGGACAATGATAACCTTTTCATAGAAATTTTTTTTCTTTTTATTTCTCCATTTCTATTTTTCTTAAAAAAAATCCCTCATTCCTATAAAATATGGTCTAATATTATCAAATGAAAGAAATTAAGACTAGATTTTGAGTGACTTCTCTCTTAGTTCATATTACTCTCTCTTATCCTAAGTATTTAGGATAAGATTTTTTACAATGTATGAAGTATTTATTATATATTTTTAGAAAAATATTTATATTTAATGTAATTAAAGAGATTTAAATATTCAAAGAGAAAGAAAGAGACATGTATTAAATAAGGATAATTTAAAAAAAATATTGATATTTTTAAAAAAATTAAAATAATTAATTAATTTTAATTTTAATTCTTAATTTTCATTATTCGGTTAAAACAGTTTTATATTAAGTATCAGAGGAGGGTGTATAAATTATTTTAATACTTCCCAAATCTTCTCCACAGTATAAAATCAGTCTATTGATTATATATATATATTTTATTTAAAATATAGGATATCGAATATTTTTTTACTTTTATTCATATTTTTAATACGTTCGTATTTTTTATTTATAACTTCATAATAATAATAGAATACAGTATTTAATAAGAATAAAAAAATTTATTTTTTATTAATTTCAGATAAAAAATTATTTTTTTAATATATATATATAATTAATATAAAATATGTTATAATTTGGATGAAAAAAATAGAGACTAAGTATTTTTTAAAAAACAAAGAGAGAGAGAGAAAGGAGTAATTAATCTGGATCACTCGTGCATATACCGGAGTCGTGCCAGCAAAAATATATTTATACTTTATATTATAAAAGAGCAACTATCTTTGATCAATTATTGGTGAAAACTAGAAAAAGATGGTGAGCCTCTGTCTCACTGTCAGTAGCATGTGTAAGTGATGTGAATTAATGCTCTTAAGCCTGATGATGCAAGCATGATACCTATACATAGGGGTGGTTTCTGGGTCTTTCATTTTTTTTTTCAGAAAACATTATGTTGTTCCATTTTTGAAATTAACATGTCAGCTACACAATTTAATAGTCTTTACACCGTACCAACGATTGCATAACTCAACTTGTAAAAAATTGTACTAATTTAATCAATTTTTTTTTTTAAAAAAGTCTTTTCACCATGCATATCTATTCACAACATTCTGCAAGGAGTAACAGTGTGTGTGTCTCTTATATATCTAAAAAGAAAATAATGAAATAACGTTACCTGAACCCATCAGTTGTGAGAATTAACTTAAAACACACGACGGGCTTGACATTACCATGGCATTGTGTGAAATGCATTGTTCATAAAGAGGAGTGATGTATCAACTATGAAACTTTTTGTGGAACAACAAAACTCTGAAGAAGTTCACCGTTACATTATTTTAAATTTATTAAGAAATTCTCATTCTCGCTTTATTAATAATATTATTCAAATACAAATTTTAAACCAGCATCTAATTAACTGTTAAAATACTTCATAATCTCTCAATAGCTGAATGTCTGGACTGACGGTGTTAAACACACAAATGAAAAAAACTCTACTTTTCTTTTTCTGATACAACACCTGCTTAATATTCGTCGCTGAATACAGATACATATATACATACATATATATATATATATATTTATGTGATTGTTGTGATAGTT
Source organism: Adenanthera pavonina (assembly GCA_026686845.1). Classification (NCBI taxonomy): domain Eukaryota; kingdom Viridiplantae; phylum Streptophyta; class Magnoliopsida; order Fabales; family Fabaceae; genus Adenanthera; species Adenanthera pavonina. The sequence goes on along the minus strand of JAIVEN010000026.1, from coordinate 7,075,497 downwards.
TTCATAATTTCTTTCTCACGCTAAATAAAATGATGATGCTCGACGATTATATTTTACCACCATCCATTATCATGTAGTAACAATACAACAGCTAGAAATCGCAATTTGAAACTGTCTGTAACATATAAAAATTAAACTGTACATATCCACACACACTCACAGATTAACACAGCTTGCTTACTAGTTGGATTCAGGATTTGGACCGCTAGGGACGTTATGAGCAGCAGCTTCAAACTGAGGATTTGTGGAGTTATTGATGTTGTTGGCTGCTTTGGTTGTTCTGGAAGAGTGTGGAGAATGGTGGGCAGAGATCAGAGCAAGAAGCAAGAGAATCCCGAGGAGTAGCCACACAAGAAGATGATGAAGTTTCTGAGTGATGATGGCCATTGAATAATAATAATATTGCTGCTGAGTAATTATTATAAACCACCCCCCCAGTGATCCAGAGGAGATCAATATCCATCAAACACTGATACTACCCACTGTGATTCAGGACAAGAGAGAGAGATAGAGGAAGAAGAAGAAGCAGAAGCAGAAGCAGAAGCCAGAATAGAAAGAGATATTACTTCACAAATAAAGTGGAGACAGTCTCTCTTGTTTATAAAGACAAGCCTCACCTCCTACCTCATTCAAAGGGTAAAAGAAAATGAGAAATTCATGAGATTGGATTGGATATTGATTAGACAATCCTCCTCACGTGAGCACAACGAAACCTGTTTGAGTTTATATGACTGATATGTGGTTTGATGAGCGCTTAACAATTTTCACCAATGAATTAATGATGACTTGCTTTTTTGTTGCTTCAGGGTGATGTAATGATGACTCACACACAACGAAATATATATGTATGTAACTCTCAAGTTTTCCTCCTCAGGAAATTTTCACAATAGAAGCACCTATACATATACGTATTACCCAATTAATGAACTTATCCATCTGGATTAGAGCAAGTTTTTTTTTTTGACCAAAAGATTAGAGCAAGTTTAACAAACTCATTTATTTGAGATTTAAGCATCAATATATCAATGATAAAATCTACATAAGTTACTGACAGATTAAAGCAAAGGGAGGATAAAGAGATAGGCATGCAAGGCAATAGGGTCTTTTGGAAAAGCAAATCTGAAAAAAGAAAATAAAAAAAAAAGGTGATGGCCGATTGACGGGAAAAGAGGATGGTGAGTGATGGCTTTTCATGCTTTGTTTGGCTCCTTCCTCTACAAACTTTCTTTTCTTTGACTTTGAAACCCTAACATTCACACTCTAATTAATCCCATAATTCCCATTCCAAACAAAACAACACCCATCAAACAATCAACTCCCTCTATTATATACATAATTATTGCTCGCTTTTTCTTGAAGAAAATGACATCTAATACGGTCTTAGGAAAAAATTTCTCCCAACACATTTGCATGAATTGCTTTATGTTTGTAGGCGAGAGCGACCTGTGATTATGAGTGGAAGGGACTGAACCGATGGGTACTGGTAGGTACCCTCTTTTTCTGAATTTGAACAAAGCGTAAATCACTAGCCTCATTGCTTTCCCCTGCACGTTCAAATTTTAATCCTCTCTTGTCTATTCAATCTTCCCCACTTTCTATCTCATTTCTCATGCTAATCCCATCAATGGGCCTCATCTGCTTCAACAAGTAACTCTGTGTTTTGTCTTTGAATTGTCTTTGAATTCGTGTTTTGATAAAAAGTTAGTGAAAAAGTTTTGCTCTGCGGAATTTTGACAGCAAACATTTCTCAAAATAAAGAAACTCACATCCCACATGCTAATTTGTTAATAATTCACCTACTTTACTTACATTTGGTAGACAGGTCTACCCAAGATTCTCTTCACATTCAAATACCCTACAAGGAATTTTCAACATTATCAAATTAAAATCTAAAGAAAGCTGCATTGTTCCTTAATCATGAACAACAGCAGACTCATTGTCCGAGCTCTGTGCGATACACAAGGGCTCTCCTAGTTTAGAATAAATGCTCGTCGTCCATAGGCATAGTAATCCAAACCATGCATTTCAAGAAGTAAAAACCCCACGGCAATGGTTCAAAGTTCAAACCATCAATATCTTCCCAAGGTGACCAAAGTTGATACAAACGAATAAACTTTAAGAAAACAACCTTAAAGGAGCGTTATATGATTAAGAATTAAGATCCCTGAAATCATCATATATTGACCAATCCAATGCAGAAATAGGAAAGAATACTGCAAGATAAATAGAAATCAATGGACTACTAGTTGACTCATTTCCAAAATAATATTTTTTGCTCAAAATTCCAGCTACAGAAACTAATTTCTTCCTTGAAATGATAAGAAACTAGACAAAACAGAGATCCGAATGAAAAAAAGACTTGATTTTGTGATGCTTGGATAGCAATTTTGCTTGATCTGCAAATGTTAGTAAATTTTGAAAGTTGTTCATTTTTTAAGGAAATATTTCCCCATGGCTCTTCTCCTTCTGCATCTTTCTATCTACACTTTCTTAAGATCCCTAGCTTTTTGAGCTTCCAGCCATAGTTCCTTTACCGTTATTTCCTGAATTGGGTTCCTCACCCTGTTTACTTCGTTCAGCATCTTCATCAACAACAGCTGGGTCTTGATTCTCATCTTTGTCACCTCTACAACAAGACAGTAGACAATATGTAAAATCATTAATTTCAATAGATATCAAGGAATTCATATATGATAAAGGGCCATATTTTTTCATCAAATTATTTGTTCATTTGGCAGAATAGGATACAAACAAAAGTTCCCCCTTGTATGAGCTAAGTCATAGTAGAATCAAATCCTAAGTTTCATAATACTGCATATAAGAGACACCAGCTCTAACTAGCTAGATATTGCCGGGTGGGGAATGAAATCACCAATTTATTGTACTTGTCAAGAACTGTGAACTGAAGATCTTCCCCTCGACAATTCTAATGGAACAGGCAAAGTTGTTTTGCTGGAGAAGTATTGAATCAGCAGACAGAGAAGTCCTACCAAAAACAGTTATATTACTTGCATGTGCATACAGATCAATATCAATTCTCTACAGGAAAAATCGAACTGCCAAGATATGCTTTAGGATAAAAGCAAACACGATTGTCATTAGTATTCAATGCTAGAACTAGCTGACTGAATTGCAACCATTTATTTTCAGAAAATCCCAAAAGAACCTTCCGGCAAAACTGAGAGTTTCTTTGAAATCGAAATGCTGGATCACATACCCAGAGTAGATAACAAGCCCAATGGTAACAGCACCAAAAGCCACAAAATACATCCAATCAACCTGGAAAGGAAAATTAGCTCCAGATATATTAGCACATTCAACATGTGATTCATTTTTAATAGGGTCGTCAGAGTTGGGAAAAAAAAATATGTTACTATCAGACCTTCTCATGGTATGCAAAAATGCGAATTAAGACAGACCACATGTCTGAGGTCAGCAGAGACAGATTTAGCATGGTAGACCCGTTGATCTGTACAAAAGAACAAAGCATGGTTTAAAATGATATTTCCCTGTAGAAACCTGCATATTTAAACAGTACAAGGACCAGACCCACCTCACATTAACCATGAAACTGATGAGACAAATATTTAAGTATAACTTCTCCAATACCAAGCAAGAATTTCAAGAAAATTCAGCTTTTAATCTATTTCTTTTAATAGTTTAAAGATTTCATTCAGTCATTTTTCAAAATAGGAAATCTGGAGAGTTGTACCCGTTTAAATACATACCTTAAGCAGGATAGGGACTAATGAGTAGAACAGAAACATTGCCACTGCGAACCCAACAAAGGGCAATGCCTGAAACCAACATGGAAAAAGTGGTCACAACTATATGATTGTTTCTTTAATCAGCCTTGGAGGACAGGAAAGGGAAAAATGTGTGTTATTTAGAATCTAGTATCTAATAAATAAATTTCACAAATACTGAACAATTCACAATTATCCCTAGCACAACAACCAAAAAGAAGATAAAGAGAACTATGAAGGGAAAAAATGGTAAAAAGTTTAAGACCAGTTCACGAATGTCTAAGGTCAATCTTTGCAGTATTGACAAAAAGGGAATTACTTGACTAGGATGCAGTGCTATATCATGGCACCTACTCCTTCCCTTCCTAAAAATCTTAAGTTTCTATGTAATCAATATATTGCTAACAGATTCTGGACTTGTCCAGGAAAAAAAAAAGTTTTGCGGGTTTTTTCTTTCTTTCCTTCTTCTTTTTGGGTGTTTGTGAGGGGGGCATTAGGGGGAGGATGTTGCACTTTGCATGCTTGATCTTTTCAGTGGTGACAAAATGGGAATTGGATGACTCTGATGCATTGATATATAATGGCACCACAGCCTCTCCAATGTGTTTTGAAAGAAGAGATGATTACAATCAAATGAAAAGAATAAAGGTAATAAAGCAACCACTACACTGTTGCAGTTGAGATAGACACTTGAATTTCTTGAGAAACTTTTCAAGATGTATATTTGAGATAGACACTTGCAGGATCTTAGCAACATTGAGGTTATGTCATTCACTCTATGATGATGATGGTGGTGAGAGAGAGAGAGAGAGAGAGCTTACTGCTCCAGCTGACCAATGAATAGATTTGAGCTCACCACGCTCAAGTATGCTTCTGTAATAATCATTAAGGCCATGAGAGGAAAAATAATAAGCATGATTAAATGTAAATTTCTTTTTTCTTTCTCCTTTTACAAAATTGAAGCCAATTTAAATACCAAAACTAACTTTTTTTAGGCTTGGAAAAATAAACTCTAGAAATGATCTGGGACCTATCACATTATGAGCCATTGGATCAATTAATTTAAGAAAGAACTTCTTCAAATTTTCCTCTGGTGACAAAGTACACATTGCACATTTACTAAATCCCAAAATCAGAATATTCTCCAAAGCAATATGATTATGACCTAACATGATTCATTAAACCATTGAGGAAAACAATTTTTGAATTTAGCATAATGTTTGCAATATGACATTTCAGCTATGCAAAACAGTGTAGATATATGCGATAATAAACAATAAATGATGGAAAAAAAAGTTTGACCACTAGGAAATGCCACAAAATAGGTTGCTCTTTCGAAATTTCGTAGAAGTAAAGTTAAAAATATAAACAGCTTCATAAAAGTTGGCATAAAAAGTGCTGTGAAAAGTTCTCCAGAACAGAAAGATCTTTAATCCTCAGAATTAAATGAATTATTGGCTTTTAATTTCAAGGATACATTTGAATAGCGCTAACAATGCCACCAAAGATACCCAACATTGCCATGAGCTCAACTCTATCAGCATTTTTCACTAGAAACTCCTGCAATGAGAAAAAAATCATGATAAAGCAAACAGCTTTATGTGTAAAGTAACTATACTCTGAACTGTCAAGTGTGAATGAAACAGCAAATGGGGCATATGACAATTCTTAAATTCACCACAATGGACACATCACTATGACAGTGGTTCGTAGACTCTTTATCTCAGTCATTCAAAAGATAGTAACAAACAAGGTTAAATGAAGAACTAAGGCTAGGTTTGGTACACATGAAAGAGATCTCATGAAAGGGAGAATGAGAGAGAAATTCCTATGAAATTTGTTTGGTACACATCATTCAAACTTTCTATAAATATAAAATAGTTCTTTTATGGAATTCTTCTTTTCTTTTCCTTCTCCCTTTCCATTTCCCTCAAAATAATTCCTTCCTACCAAACATAGCATAAGTTACATGAAAAGGTAGCTCTGCCAGCACTTCCACAAAGTTTAAGTGGAGCTATAGCATGACACACACAAGCTTAGTGGGAAATTGGACAAATTGTTTCAAACAAAGGTTAGAACACTTACAACCTAACTCTACATTCACAGTGAGAAGGTCTTCAAATAGTAGAGAGAAAAAGGTTACCTACAAGACTCCTGGAAGCACCAAAAAACAGAAGGAAGCACAATTATCTTACCTCACTGACATTACTGATAGCATACAAAGTAGCACCAGCAATGACAAGAACATCCCCTTTACGAGGATTGCTTCCACCTATGACACGTGCATGTAACATATGAGAAATACCATAAATGGAAAGATAAAGCAACTAATGATAATTGATTATGTCAAAGTCACTTATTTAGGTCAACATTCTAAGAGAACAATCTGTGTCTATGGGGGTGCATATGAGTTCATGTAAACCACATAAGAAATGGGTGTCAATATCAACCACGAAAAAGCCACTTACCAGCACGATCACCTGAATGAACATCTGAAAACACTACCAGGACAAGACCGGCAACACAAACAACTACCCCAGCTATCTTTTTAAATCTATATTTTGTCTTCAAGAAAAGCCATGTCAGAAGCATGACAGATGGAATGGACCAGCAGTCAAGCAGCATCACACTTGTTAGTGATGTGTATTGATATGCCTTCACAACTGTCCATAAAACAAAATAGATTATAATAATAAAAAAATAAAATAAAATTACGCAACAGTCAATCAACTAGATAGAAAGGATCAAAGAAAAGATCAAAAGACATGCCAGAGTAGCCTAGAGTTGAGACTATTAAAGCACTATTTGATTTATAACTAAATTTTAATTCTGCTCTGAGCTACTGTTGCTTGAGCAGCTTGTATTAAAAAATATTTGCTGATGCTCCCTCTATTTATTTATATTTTTATCATCATGAAACACTTACCAAGAAAATTTGCCTCAACGTCAACCAGCGCAAGAAGTATATAATAGTACCATTTTGCCTGCATAAATACCATATGAAGTCAATGAACCTGTCTCTAAATATCTCATATAAGATTGAAACACAAAGTCAAAAGAGCAGATCAATATCCACTAGATCTGGTTTTAAGGTGTGCTCTAATCCCTCTCCTATGGGTTATTTTCTTGAATGAGAAGCTTCACTTTATAATGCCAAGAGATCCTTGAGGAGGTCAATATACATAGATAAAATAATTATTTTGAAATTTCTTTTCGGGAATCACATTCTTATTTTATGTTCAAATCAACAAAATTAGAACTACATTAAAATATCAGTCAAGTATGGGGTTGCATAAAATTCCGCAAATAAGTCAAATCATAAAGTCAATATGTGATACCAATGAACCAAAATTATGAAGGATGGAGTATATAACCTTGAGTGCTTGCCTTCGGTAAAGTACAATACTCCCATAGACAATAGCCAATAACACATAGTTCAGAAAAGACTGTGACGTTGGTGCATCAATTCCTATAATGATACAAAAGTTGTGATAGGTATTCCAAAAGAGAAAAAAAATGGTAATTCAATGTACAGTGTGGGCCAAAAACAGAGAAAGGAAAAACAGAGAATACATATTATGAAATTGAATAGGCAAAATCCATGAATGGAAGCCACATCCCAATAATTGTCAAAAAGGCACTCAGACGAACAACACAGGATTAAACTGCCAAAAACAACGGTGGACCAACAATAAGGACCCCAAATAACTAAAAACGGCCAATCATGTTGACAGTATATACTGTAGAGAGTGATGGAAGTTTCAGCAAATAGGTAAAAGAAAAAGGCTAGTAATTTTCTGATATATCAAATGTCTTGCCATCGCTAACATAAGAGGATGTGGAGTAGCACACAAACAATAACTGTTACATATACAATTATTCCCGAACGTAACAACTGACCTTTAAACATCGATGGCTACTAGTAGCTTTACGAGAAGATTTACTCAACAGAATCATGAAGATTTAGCATAATGGAAAGAAACAAAACCTTTTTTGGCCAGCTCGGAAGATGCGAAGCCTGTGGAAGTGATCAGTAGAGATAGAAACTGTCCCAGCCCGAGCCCTATCAACGTTTTTCTGGTCCATACCTGCCTGAAACTGGTCATCTTCTCCTACTCCGGGATGCTGCAAACAGAAAGAAACAACTCCGAAAAATAATCCAAATTTGAAAATTGCAGATACCCAACGGCAAAAAACAGGCTGCCGATCATTCAATAGATCGTTTAAATCGCTCTGTAATCAACGACCCACCAAGCCTCTGTTCATTTATGATGACTCGGATTGAAAAAGCTTTCTTCCGAATGCTTTCAGCGAAAGTGACTGAAAAGATATATCATCCGAAAGCGCATATTGGAAACCAACGGCTGCTCTGAGTTCCCAATTTCTACAGAAGTACTATTGAGGAGAACTGAGTATCGGTAGAAGTGACCCGAACAGTGATTAAATGTATTTATCTTCTTTATTCGTCTTTTATTTTTGGAAAAAAAATCATTTTGGAGCTAGACTATCATTGAAAAGGATGGGCATTTTAGTGAGTTTCACATTTGACAACTTCATTGTACTAATCCTTTTTTTGCGAATCAAGTATTCTCCATGTCTTACGTATTGCCCAATTAAGTCGATGACATTGATTTTTTTTTTTGGCTCAAAAGATGAGAAGAAGTTTATCCATTTGATTTTAGAGTATAAATTCAAAATCAAAATAAAAATTTTTTAATATTTCGATCACGCATTATTCACATTTGCAAATCACCAAAATTACAACAAAAACAATACCAATTCAGTTTCACATTAGTGGTATAGGCATTATTTATTAAATAGTTAGTTCGATTCTTAAACTTTATCTTTGAATTAAATTTAGTTTATAGAGATATATCCTTTATCTTCACGCCCTAAAAGAAATTATTCATGGCTACCACCAGGATATTCTTAATCCATGGTACAACAACAACAATAACTAATTTGAATTTAAATTCATCCCTCTGTTTCATTGGGCCAGCACTAAAATAATTTTATCTTTCAAGTCATTTAGCACTTTTCTGCTTGTTTTTAGTTCTATACTACACTGAAAGATGGCAATTTTGTCAACTTTCCTGTAGACATCACAACAACAATAGTAATAATAATTAAGGGTAAGAGACCTTTTAGTCTTTAAAGTTTTTTTAAATTTTCATATTAGTCTATATGTTATATATTTTCATTGATTAAATAGCTCCGTAATTTTATATCATTAAAGAGTTATTTTTAATATTTCATAAACTCAGTAATTTAATCACATTTCTTTAATAAAGATGCATAAAGACTAGGCAAGATCAGGTTAATTATTAACCCAATGCCCAATTTTTTGTGAGATTGAATGAGACCGGGCTAACTCAGCATTTGAGTTTGGGGTTGGTCTAGTCTTAAAAAATATTTAAAAATAAAAAATAAGTTAATTTTATTTATTAACAAAAATATAATTACATTCATTCAAAATATATTTCCTTACAAAATAATAATATAATCAAAAGTAACATTTGTTAAAATTATAAATATTTAATAATAATATATTATTTTTACACAATATTAAAAAATTAATATAAAATTTTAAATAGAATTAAAAGATTAAATTCTTAAGAATATCCACAATAATGATATAATCAATTTATTTCATATATTGTATTAAGAAAAATATCATATAAAATTTTTTAGAAAAATATAAAATTATATATGCTGGGACTGAGCGAAACCAAATTTATTATCAACTCGGTGCCCAACCCCGACTCGGTCTCCAATACCAACCATGTATGTCAGGTATGATTAGACCACCGAGTTGGTTGAACACCCCTATCCCCAATATAATATTAATGCTGTTAAAATTAAGAAAATGTATTAGCAGTTAGCTAACCTAAACTCACACATGAAGTATTAAAGTTAATTGAACTATATTTTTTACAAAGACACAACAATGATGTATATCAATTTTAATAATCTATATATCAATTTAAATTAGTTAATTATTAATTATATCATCTTAATTTTAACAGTGTTAGTTTCTTATTGGAAAACAAAGGGATTAAATTATTGACCAACTTTTTAATTATATAAAATTATAAGGAGTTATTAAATTAAAATAAAAAGATGGGAATCAATGTAAAAGTTTGGAACAATATGAAGGTCCTATATCCCTGATAATAAATATTTTAAATTTAAATTCATCCCGCTGTTTCGTAAGGTTTATTATCTATCAAGTCATTTAATTCATTTCTGTTTGTTTTTAGTTCTGTTTACATTGAAAGATGAGAATTATGAATTATGTAAACTTTCTCGTGGAAATGAGAATACAAAGCAAGGAAATTGAGACAAAATATTGGGGTGTTCTTTTTTTAATTACTTTTGTCTAAATTTTATTTTAATTTTATATTGCATAAAATTTAGCAAATTAGATTCATTAATAGAAAATAGTTAATAGCGTGTGTGTTTCAAATGTGATAGTAATTTACTAATTTTAGAAAGAATAGATATAAAATACAATTTAATCATTCTGTACAATTTTTAAATTGAAATAGTTAGATTTTAAATTTAAAATTAATTTAAAAGTGCCAATATTAATAGGAGTTAGCTATGCATAAAAAATTCACATGTTCTGATTTGATTACAAAAATAGGTATATAAGTTTTGCTTCTTCTTCTTTTTTTTTTGCCAAAAATATTAAGTTTTCCTTCTTGAATAAATCCTTTCTCAATTTCTCAAATGATTCTTTTTTTTTTTTTGATAACAAATGATTCTATCGGGCTTTCTGGACGAATAACGGAATACGAAAATTATAAATTAAAATGTATATAATATAATAAAAATAATTTTCATATATAATATTATTTTTTATCATTTTTGGAATATTAAATTGCAAAAGATTTACGTTTCTCTCTCTCATATATACATATATATATATATATGCACACACACACAGACAGAGACAGATGGACTCAAAATATATCTTAAAAAGTTGGAAATACGTTGAATGTTTAGTTTTTGTTTGGTAAAAATTAAATACTGAGAATTCGTCGAAAAAAGAACTAAAGAAGGGGAAAAAATGGGTAGCAATTGCTAGAGGTATTGGTAGTAGTGGTTTGACGTTGACCCGCGATTCCCTGGTGGAATTCGGCTTCACGGCACTACACGAGAGATGAGACACAATGAAAACGACACCACATCTGTGGCCAAAAAAGAAAAAACGACCCTACGTAATTTTTTCCCCTTCCTTTTCCTTTTAAATGTCGTTTTCCTTTTCCAGGTCAATGAACGTATACCTTTTATATTTTTATTTATATAAATCAAATATATATGCGTTTGAGAAGTGGAGGCTTGAATAACAAAATAATAATGGAAGAAAAGATAAGGTGACCATGCTTTGAACTCAATCCACACACGCAAAGATGGTGTCACTAATAAGAGAGCCAATTAATTAATTAATGAATAGTGTGTTTGGATAGGAAATTTAATCACTTATGAACAAAAATAAGTGATTATTTTATCAGTAGCCAAACGCTTTTCGGATTAAAATAATCACTTATGGCCATTTAAGTGATTATTTTTATAAGTTACTTTTTCCAACTTATGATAATCATTTATTCTCTTATAATCACTTATTTCACTTTTTCTTCTCATTATTTACTTAATAATCACTTAAACTCCAATATTCAAACATATTTTTTTTTTAAAATCACTTATGGGTTAAAAATATCCAAACATAATTTATTTTTGATATAATCACTTATTCTCATAATCTATTATGAATAATCACTTATATAGAATCTAATCCAAACACACCCGATCAGATTTTTCTTTATATGGTTTATACATGAAGCCTATCATATCAGCCGCGTAATGCGCTTTTGCTTTCCACTTTCACTTTCTTTTCTTTCTCTTCCTTCATTTTAGCCTCTCGCTTTTCCTTTTTCTGACTCCTCCCGAATATGTTCTATTCCCCCACATACACACGCACACACAACTCAACACCCAAATTACCTATTTAAAAAATAAACTCTTTGACCCTGACAATATACTATATAATGTTTATTATATATTATTTTATTGTTACATGACAGTGATTATTATTTGTACTTAATCCTAATTTTTTTAAGTCCGTGAATATGCCGCAAATTGATAGAAAGAGGTCATTCAGGAGCTATTTGGCAACATGAAAGTACACATTGATTATTTTAGAAAAAATTATAGTTAGAAATTAGTAGAGTGAATTAATAATAAAGAAAAATTTTAATTCATAAAAAATGTTAATGAAATTAAAAAAACAAATAATAATAAATCCTATTTTATAATAAATTTATTATTTTCATCTCAAAATATAATTCTCTCATTATTTTAGTAACTTTGAGGTCGCAAAATTATTAGGGGGACGTTTCAAATGCAGTAAACTATGTCGTCCTCTTGTATTTTCTTTCACTAAGGCGCATATGTCTTTTGACTTTCCCTTTTATAAATAAATAATAATAAAATGGTATGCGTGCCTTCGTGCATGTGTGAATTAGCTTAATTATCAAATCTAGAGAGGAGTCATATAATAATAATAAAATAAATGATGGAAAAATGGAATGGAATTCCGCAATCTAGACGGCATCCATCAAAACTTGGGATATTGGAAACGGGAAGGACGGGACCACAAAGTTCCAAATGTCTCCACCACTACTTTCATCTTGCTTGCTTGAGGACCAATCCTTCATCATGCACTCTTTCCTATTTTAAATATAATTTTTTTTAATTTTAAATATAAGACTTTTTATAATATGTAAGATGATATTTATTATATATTTTTTAAAAATATACATATTTAATATATCTCAAAGAGAGAAAAAGAGATTAAATAAGAGTAATTTTATAAAAATATTACTCCCTCAGATCTTATATATAGGATTTTTTGTTCTGGTCCTAAATATAAGATCTTTTACAATATATGAGGTAATATTTATTATATATTTTCAGAAAAATACCCATATTTAATATATTCAAAGAGAAAAAGATAAATATTAAATAAGGGTAATTTTGGAAAAATGTTAGAATTTTCGGAGAAATTGAGGTAGTTAATTAGTTTTAATTTAAATTCTTAATCGGCATGATTTGGTTAAAAGGATCTTATATTAAAAATCAGAGGAAGTATAATTTTTAGAGTAATTAAAGTAGTTAAATAACTTTAATTTTCTCTTTAATTTGTGTGATTCGATTAAAAAAATTCTATATTAAGGATAAGGGGGGTATATAATAAAGATTTTGTTGGCAAAGAAAAAATCTATTTCGATAATCTCTATACCTTAAGGGACACTACCAATTGGGATACTCTTGATGCTAAAAAAATAAATATTTTATGTATAAAATTAACGAAAATCTCATGTGGATGGCATGGAGTAGTTTAAGAATTGAGTTCCACTTTGTATAATTCATGAAGAATAAGACTTACTGGACTAGTTGGTGTTCCTCATCTCACTTAATAGCATCATGAGAGAATCCACATGCAAGGGACCACATCCATTTTATGGAAAACACAACAAAGTCAGCGCTTAGCATAGGCATGCCAACATTACATAAATATCTCCCTCACAAATGATTCTTACTCATAAAGCCATATCTACGTATTGTCCCGTATTCATACCAGAAAAATAATATATAACAAAAATAACAACAACAAAACTTGAATAAGCCACTACGCATATTCTTGTTATTAAAAATATTTATTTTTAATTATTTTAAAAATAAAAATTCATATGATTCGCCATTTAATTTTTAAACAAAACAAATATTGTTTGCTTAATTGACACATTTCTAATGTTTACATTAGGACTAGGAACAGTGCATCCTTGCTTGAAACCAGCTGATCTACCCTACTTTTATATTATTTATTCCTCTTTCAGCTCTTACTTCCTCCCAATTTTATTAATTAATATATAGTACTCCCTTATTACGCTATATAGTGCACTATTATGAGAAATTCATGTTTCAAAATATAGTACATTGCACGAAATATATTATGTTTTTTAATTATCTTTTCAGTATTGTCCCTAATAAGTAAATTTATATATTCTACGGTTACCAATGTATTTAATGAAAATTCTTTAATGGTTTAGTTAAATCATAAATGAATGAAGGAGAATTTCCCCCAAAAGCTTCACTTTTCACAATTGTCAATGACTCATGGGAACTCGAAAAAAAATGAAGGAGAGAATGACTGTAATTTATTAATGTAGGAAGTATTATTAAATAAGGGTAATTTGAAAAATAATGGAAAAAAATTTCGGTTACTAATCATTATCTTGGTAAGTGTATGATAATTAAAAATGCACTATAAATTAAAACGGAGAGAGTACTATATAATATTTTTATATAAAAATTTGAATGAGTTAAATCCTAAATATTTAAATATTTATTAGTACCAAAATAAATGTCACAGCTTAAAAGAGCACTTACCAAAACAGTTACAAGCAAGGATATAAAAGGGTGTCTCACCTTTATCAATATATCCCAAACTTGCATGACATCCGCCTTCGAATTTTTAAAACTAAAATAATATATATATATATATATATGTGTGTGTGTGTGTGTGTGTGTGTGTGCGGAAATTTCATCACTCTAACTCCAACGTTCCAGTCCCACCATTGTTTAATTCACTACTACCAAGAAGAATCCCCAGTTAAGATCTTGTATTGTGTGCCTCTGACATTTTCATGAACAGATGAATACTCATGTCTTACTCGCTCTATTTTAGTACTTCCTCCCGTTCTGTTATATAGTACACTTTTTTGAGAAATTAATATTTCATAATATAGTGTATTTTACGAATTATGTAGTGTAATTTTATTCTCTTTCCAATATTGCCTCTAATTAATAAACCCAAATATATGTTTATGATTAAAATATTTCATTCTCAAAGCATTTAATGAGGGTAATATGGAAAAAAGTGAAAAATTTTGTTAGTTATTAATTATTGTCTTAGTCTGTGTGCAGTAGTTAAAAGTGCACTATAAACTAAAACAGAGAGAGTAGTATTCACCACGGGCACCGTTTCGGTGCGTGGAGTTTTCTCCACACACCGCGTGCGTGTCCCAGGTGGCCCAATATGGGCCACATCTTTCCTTTTTTTTTTTCATTTATATTATCATATTAATGTAAAAAATTAATTATCATATTTTTTTTAAAAAAATTGTGATTTTAGTTATGATATATTCATATTTCTATGATCTCAACAATTTTAATTTGAACTTCAAAATGTTATAACTGAGACATAAAAATATTTAATACAAATTTAAAAATTTTATATAAATTCAAAATTTTCAAATCTAAAATTTTGAATATAAAATGAAATTTTTGAAATTTTTATTGGACATTTTTAAATTGTAATTAAAAATTTTTTATATCCAACTTAAAATTTTTCAGGACATAAAAACATAAATATTTTTTCTAGCTACGATGAAATTTCAATTTTTCATTTTTTTATATATTTTTCATCATATTTTTGGATAAATATATTTTTTATCACATGAACTTTATTTAACATTACACAAAAATATATTCCGTCAAACATAAATTGAGTAGACTATATAAGGTTGTAAATAAACTTTATTGTACATTTTAAGAAGTATCATTGTGAAATGTTAAATAAAGTTCATGTGATGAAAAATATATTCATTCAAAAATATGATAAAAAATATATAAAAAAATAAAAAATTAAAATTTCATCGTAGTGAGAGAAAATATTTATGTTTTCATATCCTAAAACATTTTAAGTTGGATCTAAAAAATTTTTAATTACAATTTAAAAATGTCCAATAAAAATTTCAAAAATTTTATTTCATGTTCAAAATTTTAGATTTAAAAATTTTGAATTTACATAAAATTTTTAAATTTTTATTAAATATTTTTTTATCCCAATTATAATATTTTAAGTTCAAATTAAAATTGTTGAGATCATAAAAGTATGAATATATCACGCCTACAATCACAATTTTTCAAAAAAAAAAACATGGTAATTCATTAGATTAATATGATAATATAAATAAAAAAAAAGAGAAAGATGTGGCCCATATTGGGCCACCTGGCACACGCACGTGGTGCGTGGATTTTCTCCACGCACCGAAACGGTGCCCTATTCACCACTCACTTCACCGACTTTTCACTTGCTCGCTTTTCAGTTTTTATCCCTTCACTGCAACTATCAGCAGCTTCAGAATCAGAACCTTTGCTTCACTGACATTCCAAATGGCACCAACCACCACACTCCATTCTCCCACTTCAAAACCCATCAGAATAATAGTAACCCTATTGGCCATTATCTTCACCTTCATTCTCTCCTCTTTCTTCTACATTCTTGGTTCCTATGCCCACTCTTCCTCCTCATTTACCCTCACCAAGAACAGCATCGACAACTACCAACCCTGTTTTTACCACCACAATGTCTCTACCTCTATTCACCATAACCACTATTCCCTGCCTCTTCTTCAGTTTGAAACCCATCACATTCCTTCTCTTCCCCAAGATTTCTCCGAAAATAACAAGCCCCATTTCTTCCAGTTTTGTCCCTCTAACTTCACCAATTATTGCCCATGTCAAGATTCAGACAGAGAGAGGCAATTCTTAGATAGTAAAAATTTCCACAAAGAAAGGCATTGCCCTAGTGGCCATGAAAGAGTTCGATGCTTGATCCCTAAGCCGGTGGGGTACAGAAGGCCATTTCCGTGGCCTAAGAGTAAAGACTATGCTTGGTTTAACAATGTCCCTTTTCCTAAGCTCACAGAAAGTAAGAAGTCCCAGAACTGGGTTCGATTGGAAGGACAACGCTTTGTGTTCCCTGGAGGGGGGACTTCCTTTACCAAAGGAGTGAAGGGTTATCTTGATGCCATAAACCGCATTGTGCCACTAAAATCTGGGTATATCAGAACAGCTCTCGATGTTGGTTGTGGGGTAACTCTGATTTCTGCGTTCTGAATTTTAGCTTTCGGATCATGCTGATTTGGTTGGTTGTGGGGTAGCTCTGATTTCTACCTTCTGAATTTTAGCTTTCGGATCTTGCTGATTTTATTTGTTAGCTTTTTCCTAAATCTGTTAACTATAAAATAATGAAGAGGATAAGTTTGTTTATTTTTGGTGTTTCACTTTGGGTTGAATATTCCTAAGGTTTTGTCATTTGCTCCTTTAAAATTAATTTGTTTGGGGCCAAAACAGAAAGATATATAACAATGGAAAGGAAATTTATATAGAAGAATACAGATAGACAGAGACGAAATATGCTGACACTGCAATAAGTCAAGTTGTTCGGTCAACATCAAAATTGCATTTTGATGGTTACATACTATTGTATTTTGCCTACTTTTGAAACTTGGGATTTGGTTGTTTTGTGAGTTTTGTGTTTTACTTTTACCACTGTCAATTTTTTCATTCCCTTTTAACTGAAGCTATTTGGTACTAATTGATTGTGCACTAGCATTGACTCAAATAGTTGTAAGTTGTAACAGAGTCATGTTACCTACTTACCCCCGATTTACAAGTTTATCGAAGTTTGAATTTTAATGAGTTAGGAGAAGTAAATTCCTCCCAAGGCCCTTATGCACAAACCCTTTTTGGATTAAATTATTACGGTGGATCATGTTTATTTAAGCTCAAGTTACCGGTTTCTGTTCCTTTGTTGTTATAACAGACGGACATACTTCACCAAGGTCTTGAAATTTATTAGGAAATATTAAACGAACAAAAAAAAAATCAGAAGGCCATGGATTACTAACAGTTATTTTGGAAAGATAAGAAGGAAATTCATTCTGAAAGACGAAGTCAATGAATTTGATCATTTATTGTCTTCTTCAACCTTTGGACCTGGGAGTTACCCCTTGCCCTGGTCTGCTCTAAGTTGGTATTTTTTACTGTACATTATTATAGGTTGCAAGTTTTGGAGCTGCTCTAATGGAGTATAACATCTTGACAATGTCAATTGCACCGATAGATTCACATGAAGCTCAAGTACAGTTTGCCTTGGAAAGGGGACTTCCAGCCATGCTTGCAGTATTAAGCACTCATCGACTACCATTCCCTTCCAGATCATTTGATATGGCTCATTGTTCCAGATGTATTGTCCGATGGACTGACGATGGTATTAATTTGTGCTAGTCATTTGAAGCTTGAGTATACTTGAGCAACCCCTTTTTGTCAAATGAAATCCTCACAATCACAATTTTCCTAGTCACAACGGTCACTTGAAAAGCGTGGCAACTGATAATATTGTAAAACGGACTTGGATCCCATACAGTGCTTATTTTCCTCAATTACTTAAGTGAAATGTATTGAAGGGAGATAAATTTATTATACATAAAATAAAAATATAAAAATAAAATAAATATATTAACTTTAACACTGCACTAGAGCAATTGAGAGGGAAGCACTGTAGGGGATCCAAATCCTTGTAAACACATGCTAGACAAGGATACAAGTCCCTTCTTAAAGTGTTCATACTCCATGTCAAGAAATTATCTGATGCATCTATTTCATTATAGATGGGCTATATCTACTGGAGATTGACCGTGTTTTGCGCCCTGGGGGATATTGGGTATTGTCTGGGCCACCCATAAATTGGAAGCACAATTATGTGGGATGGCAAGTAGAGGCAAAGGTGCTGGAGAAGAACCAAAGAGTTCTTGAAGATCTTGCAAGGCGAATGTGCTGGAAAAAAGTTGCTGAGAGAGAAAATATCGCAGTGTGGCAAAAGCCCACAAATCATATCCACTGCAGCCAAAAGTTAAGGACTTGGAAATCCCTTAAGTTTTGCACCTCATCTGATTTTGATGCTGGTTGGTAAGTCTCTATATCTTAAATGACCAAAATTGTGCCAAAGAGATGGAAATCTCTGCTAATCTTTAGAACTTAATGGTTCAATATGAGCTTGGACTTTACCAATAGGGCGAGTTGCCCATGGGCCAAACTTGGGCCTAGATATAAGGTTGGGCCCATCGTGGCGTGGATTTTGCCCATCCAGGTTGTAACATGCATGGTTCTGAACTTTCATTTCATTAGTTCACATGCCTACTGCCTAGTCATGATACTTGATGGTATCTTTTGGTGCGCTGTATATACACTTTTCAACAGGTACACAAAAATGAGTGCATGCATTTCTCCTCTTCCAGACGTGAGAGATATATATGAAGTAGCAGGTGGTGGTGCTCTTGAGAAATGGCCTAAAAGGATGAACACTGTTCCACCCAGAATTAAAAATGGAAATAATGATGGGATCTCAATGAGAACCTTCGATGAAGATAATCAAAAATGGAAAAGGCGAATATCGTATTATGAGAGCCTACTGAAGTCACTTGCTGATGGTAAATATCGAAACGTCATGGACATGAATGCTGGTTTTGGAGGATTTGCTGCTGCAATGGCAAAATTTCCAGTTTGGGTTATGAACGTTGTTCCCTTTGATGCAAAAAACAATAATAGCCTTGGTGTTATCTATGAGCGAGGCTTCATCGGAACATACATGAACTGGTATTAATTCACAGCTTATCATCTTTTACCAATACTTTTCTATGTCTGAAGTTCTCATTATCTTAGTGGAGAACAAATTATTCTACGTACAGTTTTTTTTAATTAGCTATTTAGTTTTGCTCTAGCGTGCTCTGATAATTCACCCATTTCTGTTCAAATAAAGCTGATAACACAAAGGGGATCTTCAGGTCTAGTGTACAACTGCAAATATGAAGATGGATAGTTCATTTTTCTGTTTACAGTTTTGTTTTTGGCTGCAATAATCAAAGTGGGATAATGTTGCTTGCAGGTGTGAACCCTTTTCCACATATCCTCGAACCTATGATTTGATACATGCGTGTGATTTATTCAGCATGTACATGCACAAGTGAGCTTTCTACTTTATCAGCTTCCGGTACTGAACTTCTGCTTAAATACCTATTTTCTTTATCAGGAATCGTAAAGGTTGAGCTCATAAGCATCACCTGTTCTAAGCTTTATCTAATTGATACATTAATGACTCATTGATTTTCTTTTTTGTGGTTGTTGCAGGTGTGATATTACTGATATAGTTCTTGAGATGCAGAGGATTCTGCGACCAGAAGGAGCTGTTATAATTAGAGATCATGTAGATGTACTAACCAAAGTAAAAAGAATAACACAAGAAATAAGATGGAAGCATGAAATTTTGCATAGTGAGAATGGACCTTTTGACCCTGAAAAAGTGCTGATTATTGACAATTCCGAATAAATTATTGCTATCGCGAGCCATCTAGCTTTTGATTGTAACTCAAGTAAGTGGCTTCTGATCGGCTCATCCAAAATGCCCTTTTTTTAAAACAAAAAATATTGAAGGCTATTTCAGGACAGACATACTCCATAGAATACTGTATTTGTATTTGGTTTTGAGTTAGAATATACATCCCATCTATATATATATATGTATGTTTATATATAAATAATAATACTGTTCACACAATATGGCTTATTTTGAGTTTTATGTGGTGTATGGGGTTCAATCTAGTTTATATTAGAACTCTTTAAATTGCTCTTAAATATTTAAATTTTATCATCTCTTGTAGGTGTCATGATCATTTTTTAAGTTTTTATAATTATTCAATAAAAATGTCTTATTTCATATGATGATTTACCTTTGGTTAAGCTAGCATAATTTCTTATCAATTTAACCAAATGCTTTATGGTTGTTATATTTTTATTAGAGATTCACCAAGTGTGTTATGTGTCACTATTCACTAATGAGGTTTATTGCTAAATTTTGTTAAGAAGAATTAAACACTCGTTTATCAATTCAAAAACCATTTTGTATCGAAAAAAATTCAGCAACTATATACATTTCCTAAAGGCACGTGTTATTGCATGTTTTATTTTGTATAGATATTAAAATAAAGAAGATTTTTAGAATGAAACAACTGTTTATCAATCCCATAAAGTATATATTTTGGAATATTTTTTAAGTTTATTAGAGTACAAGAAAAAATGTAGAAAAATTAACAGCTTTATCATAGAAAACTCAGTGCATTTATCAATTTTTCAATTCATCTCACACACACACACACACACACACTTTTTTATTAAATGATGAATAAAATATGATAATTGTGTTGAAATTTAAAAAATCTGATGAGTCTTGTACTCTATATATAGAGATACAAACACATCTCAGATATATTATATTTATCTTTTTTTTTAATTGAGTGGGACAAACTTTTAGATCCAGAGACTAATCAAATAAGGTCCGTCCTGAATGATGGGGTCAGAGTGACTAATTGTAATAATAATAATTCTTAAAAAGGAATAAAAAAAAAAAGAAACCTACATAATGCCTGGAACAGATAGGGCCTCGGAGAGGAATTCTATTATATTGGAATTTGGTTTAAAAAAGATGTGGAGCAGCTGTAATGTGGGTCCACACAATGCCTTAATTAATAGTCTATCCGATTCATATTATAAGGTATTTTATATTAATTACATATATATTAAGAAAATCATTTTTTCAATTGAAATCAATACACAGAATATCCACATTTTCTATTTTACCTTTATTAAATTCCTCATTCAATTATCATTGTAGAGTTATAAATGAGAAGAAAAAAAGTATTAAAGATAAAGATAAAATGGAAAGAAAAATATTCAATACCCTATATTTTGAACAAAAAATTTATCATATAAAATATCTTATAATATAGATCGGAGGGAGTATTTCCCTCATGTCCATAATATAAAGGTTTAACTAATTCACGTTAAAAAAATTAATTATAAACTTTAAATTTCTAAAAAAAATTCTAATATTTCACTTTTATCCTTATTAATATCAAATTTTACTTCTCTATTATTTTTTTGGGATATAAGATAAGTACAAATCAATATAACTAAAAAAATAAATTACTACTATACAAAACCTTATATTTTGGACCAACTAAAAATTTTAGAAAATCCCTTGTAATATAAATTAGAAAATGCATATTATTAATTAATTAATATATATTAAAAAAAATTGTAATAAATTGTATTATTTATAAGCTATAATACACAAATATAATAACATGTTACTATATTGTATGTTAGATACAACTATTTTAAAAGTTACAAATTTTAAAAAGTGGGTACATCATACAATTATATATATTCATCGAAATAACATGAAAAATGAATGGTATACAAGTTTTTTACTTTGAAATAAGCATTTATAAAGATATTCATATCAATCAGTCCAAAACATTATTTTTCTATAAACTGTTTTTATTTTTTAATAAAATATAATTAAAAAATAAATTATTTATCACAATATAATAAACAAAATCAATTGAGGAAAAAATGGCTTATCCCAAAATGAAGAAGTCTATTCACACATAATCGATTTTAGAGGCTTGTTTTTTTTTTTTAATTTTAAGCATGTCGAATGAGTACTCCTTCGACTTGCTCTGTGTTTTAAACAAAAGCAAGTGCTTTTTTTTTTTTAATAATAACCAAATGTCGCAGGATGAGTGACTTTGTTTTTCTTTTTTATTTTGGTTAGATTTATCGTCCGTTACCACTTATTTATGTAGATATAGAAAATATGCAGTTGCTTGGTATAAATGAAGTAAGAGAGGATGTTGGACTTTCCAAAAAATAAATGAGTTTTGCTTGGTTATAAAAAATATGTAAGTTTCTGATAAATTAAGCTTAACTTATGAATAAAATCTATGAAAGTTATACTTTTGGGGTTAATTATAGTAATTTTTCATATATACTCTTATCATTTCTAATATTTTTTCTTAAGAAAAAATAGTATTTATACCATTAACCTTAAAAAATAATATTTTTATTTAAAAAATAAATTATACTTCATGAAAATAAAAGAATGAAATAAGTAAGTTAGAATAAAACTTGTTTTTGGAATAAAAAAGTGGAGAAAAATAGGAGAAAATATATTTTTCTTTTGCTTTGATATAAAGAGAAAAAATGAGAGAAAATGATATATTGGTCTCTCATATTTTTCCCCAACTTTTCTCTTAAGAAGCGGGAATATTTTGGATAAAAAATTCTCATTTCAAAATTGTCCATAGATTTTTTTTTTAATTGTCCCATTTTCTCTTTCTTTCATGCTTCTCCTTTTTTCCTCTCATCTTCCCAATAGCCCTTTGAGATGTAAATATTAATATGCTATATAATTTAAATTTTGAAATTATTTTATAATTTTAGAAATAAAAAATTTTTAATGTGACAAAATAATTACAAATTAAAATTATATTTTAATTCCATTCAATATTATATTATGAAAATTATATAAATAAAATGGTAGAATAATATATTAGTAAGTTTTATTATATGTAAATATTTTTCTTAAAATATTAAGGGTCTCATTATTCATGTGAAATTAATCAAATTGGATAGACAAGAAGGAGGGAAAATTAACTAATTTCATAAGAACAATAATACTATATTATTAGGAAAATATTTGACAAATTTTTACTCTTCTTTGTTTCCTTTCAAATTTTACTAATTTTACAAGAATAATAAAACCCTTAATATAATATATTTTTAAATAAATATATTTTTTTTATTTTAACTTGTCTATTTCATGTTTATATTTCCATGAAGTATAATTTATTTTTTAAATAAACATATTATGTTTTAAGGTCAATGACATAAATACTATTTTTTTAAGAAACAAATATTAAAATGATAACAGTATATTTAAAAATTTACTATAAATAACCCTAGAGATATAACTTTCATGAGTTTTGCTCAAGAAATTATGCTTATGGAGTAAAGTCTAACTTCCCAAAAACTTATATAGTTTTTACAATCAAGAAAAAGTCATTAATTTACTCTTCGTACAGCTGAACTTCCCTCTTATTTCTTCCATATCAAGTAATCTCATATTTTTTATATCTATACAAATAAGAAGAGGCAGGTGACGATAAATCTAACCAAAATTATAAAAAGAAAAAAACAAAAAAAAAGGAGCAAAGTCACTCACGCAACGGCATTTGCTTATTAATTAAAATAAAATTAAAAGCAAGTCCAAACACATACAAGAAGTTGAACGAATATTCATTCGACTTGCTTATAATTTAAAAAAAAATAATAAAACAAGCCTCTACAACCAATTATGTGTGTATTGACTTCTTTACTGTGGGGTAAGTTGATTTTTCATGAATTGATTTTATTTGTTATATTGTGATAAATAATCTCTGACTAATTATATTTTGGTAAATAATTTATTTTTAATTATATTTTAATTATATTTTACTTAAAAAAGCTAATTGTTTTAGCAAGGTTGGAACGTTTAGGAGTTTAAGTGCATGTTTGGTTCATTGTTTTGTAAACATAATCATGGTTTTCTAAAAAATGTATTTGGTCAAACACAGATGAAATACAAACTGACTTTTTGAAAAATGAAAAGTGGGTTAAATTGTGATTTTGGAAAAGGAGGGAAAAAGTTACTTTTCCTTTAACAAAATGTGGGTTTTGAAAAAGGAGAAACAAATTTACTCTATATTATACATCTAAAAGTACTTTTAACCCCTATCATCCAAACAGATTTTTTGTCAAACTTACTTTTACAAAAAGAATATCCAAACATAACAACTTCCAACAAACTTATTTTACCTAAACTTCATTTTTACAAACTTCATTTATCTTAACTTAATTTTACAAAATAGAGAACCAAACGGGCCCTAAAATGATTGACACCGAAAACACAATAACAGTAGAGGTTAATACATTACGTGTGTTGTATCCTTCATGTTTGTGAATTGATAATACATTTCTTTTCATGTTCTATAAAATTCTGGCTAAAAAAGTGTTTGATTGATAATTTGATATATTAACCATTGCAGATTTTTTTTTCTCAAAATAAAAGTCAGTATTAGGGTGTTGGACCAACACGATAGCTCGCCCAATCCAATGTATATATATTTTTATTTGTTGTACCTTTTTTATAAATATTAATAAATTTATATGATTATTTTTCTTCATATATTATATATAATAAATTAATTTTATCATTAATGTGAATATTTTTAAAAATTCAATCTTTTAATTTTATTTAAAATTTTAAATTGATTTCTTAATATTACATAAAAATAATACATAATTATTCAGTATTTATAATTTTAGAAAATATTACTTTTGATCCTAATATTATTTTTTAATGAAATATATTTTGGATTAATGTAATTATATTTTTTAATAAATAAAATTAATTTATCAATTTATTTTTTATTTTAAAATACTTTTTAGGTCCAATCCAAATCTAGTCTTGCATTGTAGGACAACTGGCTTCACAAAAATTGGATTTTGGGTTGACTATCAACCTAGTCTTTATTCACCCATAATCATTATACTTCATTTATTTCTATATATAAGATATAAATAAGATTTATTTATTTATATATATATATATATATATATGAGATCCAGTAATGACTTGCCTGATGCATTTTTTTTCTTCTAATTTTACCCTCTATTAAATAAGTGGATATAACTAATTTTTTTTAATTATAAGATAGAAGCGTTATACATTAAATGGTCATCTTTGGAAACTATTTTGGATTCCTTATAAATTTAATACTCTGATGGCATTATTTTATCTATGTGAATTAATTATTTGTATCTTATATATAAAAATAGAGAGAGCATAGATTGTTCTAGCCAACTAGTATAAATTAAAATATAAGCATTGGTGAAACACTTTAAAATTTATATTTCAAATATAAGAAACACATAATTACACAAATTAAAAAATGATTAAAAGTGGTTAAGACTTAGGATCATTATAGTTATCACAAATGGATTTTTTCTTCTTCAGAAATGCATATATTTAATGCCTAAAACTTAAATACCATGTAATTAATGATCTCTCACGTGTAAAATTCAAATATGCAAATTCCTAACATTAATAAGAGGTGTTGTTGGGAAGAAAAATCTTAAACGCACCAAACAACCTTTATTTATCTTTTATATTTTATATCAGGGAAAGTCTATCTAAAGTCTCTTATATTTGAAATTGAAGAGATTATATATATCTTATTTTCATTAATGTATTATTTTTTTAAATAAAGAAGTGTAATTATTGAGAAATACTCCATCTGATCTAAAATATAATTCATATTTAAGTAAATTTAAAAGTATTAATTACTTTTTTTAATTTATTCTTATTTTTAATTAATCTATGAGAAAAAAAATTATCTTTCAAATTATCTTTATTAAGAATAATAATAAAAAATAATAAAAAATTTTTGATAAATTTATTTAGTTTAACTTTCTTTCTCCATCTATATACACTTAGTCAGACATTATTTATAACTTACATCAGAGCTTAAATATACCTATAGAATCACCTTTCTCAAATGAAAGGAATGAAGTAAAGAGATTAACGATAATTAACTGATTTCAACTTTATGAAGTACAGCTATTTGTTTTCTAGCTAATATACACTAGTTTAGCTAGAAAAAGGTTTATTTTATGTGATTCTTAATATAAGACCTTTTTAATCGAATTACATTGATTAAGAATTAGAATTAAAACTAATTAATTATCTCAATTTTTTCAAAAATCTCAATATTTTTTTTAAAATTATTCTTATTTAATCTCTTTCTCTTTATTTTTAGATATATTAAATAAAATTTTTTCTAAAAAATATATAATAAATATAATCTTATATATTATAAAAAATTTTATATTTAGGATCTCCTTCTATATATAGAATTAGACGGGGTATTATATTGTTCCTTCATTATTATTCATGTGCAATGGTCGGTCAATTAATGCGTTAATTGCGATTCCTTTTAGAAGTTTTGAGGATGCCAAGTACCAAAATCATATCTGTACTTTTCTGCCTCTTTTTTTGACACTGACTCCTTCGAATTATATTTTTCAACACGTAGCCCTTCCTCGGTCTTATGTTAAAATATGCATAAAAACCCTAATTTTATTATTCTTACATTTTCCCTCTCTTTTATTTTTATTATTATTTCAATAAGCCATCTTTATAATTTTAAAGACCATACACATGTCTTGTCTCCTTATGATTTATTTTTATTCATAAAATTGGTTTTTTAAACTGACAGAATTTTATTACAATAATAATATTTGATTTTCGGACAGCCCTGCAAGGACAGGCAGACGATTCTAGTAACAATATACATCAATTTATATTAATTAAAAATTCTAATATATACTATAAATCATTAATTAATAAATCAAAGCTCTCTCCTTAGTCTTTTTATTTAATTTAGTATATTTTTATCCAAAAATTATTTTCTCCAGTTTTAAATTTATTTTTTATCAAATACGTTAACTTTTTATTTTAGTTTTTGCACGACATAAACTAAGCTTTATTTTTATTATAACAATAATAGCATGATGAAACAATTTTTTTAAAAAATATATTATGTAAATTTTTTCTTCACACAGAAAATTATAAAGCATTTACCATACTCCTGCAATAAAATATTTATATTTCAATTAAGTTATAAAAAATAATATAATTTTTTTTACAGAAAAAAAATACAGTGTGAAAGATAAGTGCCAAGAGAGATTCTGCCTCCTCCTGTCCCTTCCTTTTTTTTTAATTTTAAAATTTTTAATATTTAAGTTTATAAATAAAAAAATAATTTATATGATTATATAATTCCACAGTTTTCATTTTTTTCTTTAATTTAAGTATTATACAGTAAAAATAATATTTTTACAGTTATATAATTATATAATATCAGTAAAAAATATAAAATGAGAGAAAATTATACAAATATATAATTACATGATGCAGGAAAAATATATTACTTCCTCTGATTTTATATATAGGATTTTTTGTCCTATTTCTAAATATAAGATCATTTACAATATACGAGGTAGTATTTATTATACATTTTCAAAAAATGTCCCTATTTAATGTATCTAAAGAGAAAAAAAAATAAGAATAATTTTAAAAAAAATATTAAAATTTTTAAAAAATTAAGATAATTAATTAATTTTAATTTTAATTCTTAATTTATGTGATTAGGTTAAAAGAATTTTTTATTAGAGATTAAAGGGGGTATATCATTTATTATTTTTAAAATAAAAAAAAATTCCTGCAGGAGCACCCCTCCGAAAGATAGCCACCCTTATTCACATTTCCGAATACTTCACCTTCACTATTTTATTCTAGAAAGTAAACGGCTCATTTTCCTTTTCTCTCTGTCCGACCAACCCGTATCTTCTCTCTTCCTCTGTGTTAATTATAATCACACAGACCTCATCACAACAAAAATGCATATTCTCTTGGCTTCCGTGCCTTTTCCTTCGACTTTCCACCATTCTTACGTTTAAGAAACCGCTTGCTTTCACGTACCCACCCAGAATGTTACAGTAATCCAACAACCTATTCTTTCCTTCGATTTAGCTGCAGAACCCTATCCTCAATACCCATCAATGGCTCCGACCGTACTATCCCTTCAATCCTTAGTTCCAACTTTTGTCAGGCGACCTTTCATCAGAATCTTCTTCACCTTCGTGCTCTGCTCTCTCTTCTACGTCCTTTTCTTCCGGCTTGGCGTTTCCGAAGACCATCCTCAACAATTCGCTGAAATGTCTGACTTTGAATTCTGCCCTGCTAACTTCACAAATTACTGCCCCTGTGAGGACCCACGTAGGCAAAAGCGGTTCCCCAAGAAAATGTGGTTTCGTAAAGAGCGTCATTGCCCAAACATCAGTGAAAGACTGCGATGCTTGATTCCGAAGCCATTGGGATACCGAAAGCCTTTTCCTTGGCCGGAGAGTAAGGACACAGCTTGGTTCAGTAATGTCCCTTTTCCTAAGCTTGCGGAATATAAAAAGTCGCAGAATTGGGTCAGATTGGAAGGTGACCGTTTTGTGTTTCCCGGCGGCGGCACCTCGTTTCCGGACGGAGCTAAGGGTTATGTTGATGCTCTGAACCGTATTCTGCCCCTGCAATCTGGTGATATACGAACAGCTCTTGATGTTGGTTGTGGGGTAAGCTTAGCTTGTCTGTTCTGCGTTTTTTTTTTTTTACCGACTTTATCCGTTGATTTGGTTGAATGTGCGAAGGATCAGGTTGCGTATTCTTGTTATTGCTTATTAGATTAGGAAGTTTAAACAAATAATTATTGAAGCGAATTTCATTGGGAAGATTAACAGAGTCAGAGAAGAAATGATTTTATTGCTGCTTATTCTTCTCTTCTTGTTTCATATTGAAGCTTTTTGTTTCTACGCTTTTGACCCATGAGGCCCAAGTAAAGTTTATTAAAATGAATCACTTGTTATTTATATGTTTTTTATAGCTTTTAGAACTATTGAAGTTAAATGAGGATGTAAGGAGTTTAGAATAATATAAATTTCTTCAACTGCTCGTTTACCTAAACGATTTCTTGATTCACACAATAAGTACAACCCGGCTCAATCATATATAGTCAGAATTTAAACTTAAAAGGGGCGCAATCGACCAGATTACTAATGGCAGGATATAGGAATATTAAACCACTAAAATATGTTGGGGATGAACTTTTGTACTTCAGCAAATATTTTGTCCTGTCCTAATATCTTACTTTTTCTTCGAATCTTAGTCAATCTTGAAAGAAGGATTGGTTACTTATTCTTGCTATCATTTATAGATTTGGAAGTTTAAACAATTATTCATTGAAGGGAATTTTCTGGGAAGAAAACAGAGACACAGAAGAAATGACTTGTACTGCTGCTTCCACTTCTTGTTCCATATTGAAGCTTCTTATTTCTATGCTTTTGCCAAATCAAGCCTTAGCATTTGATAATCTTAGTTTTATTCTTTAGACTTGGGAATTTCCTGTTGTCTTCCTACTTAACATAAATTTGCATCTTGAATGTGCCTTATTACAGGTTGCAAGCTTCGGAGCATCGTTAATGGACTACAATATCTTGACAATGTCAGTTGCACCAAATGATGAACATGTATCTCAAGTACAGTTTGCATTAGAAAGGGGACTTCCAGCCTTGCTTGGAGTACTGAGCATTCATAGACTACCATTCCCTTCAAGATCATTTGATATGGCTCACTGCTCCAGATGCCTTGTCCAGTGGACTGCTTATGGTATTTATGCTTGAACTGAATCTTATTGGTTATTACTATGTAATCAAACCTTAAACAAAAGAGAAAAAGAAAAAAGGGTTCTGAGTGTTTTGGTCATTGAGAAGTACAACTACAGATTTAATCAGCACCCACAGATTACAGTACTTGATTCCACTTAGTGATGTCTGATATTTTAATTCATTATAGATGGGCTGTATCTTTTAGAGATTGACCGGCTTTTGCGCCTTGGTGGTTATTGGGTACTGTCTGGGCCACCCATAAATTGGAGGGAAAACTATATAGGGTGGCAGGCAGAGCCTGAGGTGTTGGAAAGAGAGCAGAACATTCTAGAAGACCTTGCAAAGCGAATGTGCTGGAAAAAAGTTGCCGAGAGTGAAGGTTTTGCAGTATGCCAAAAACCCACAAATCATATCCACTGCAGCCAAGTGAAGAAGATATGGAAATCCCCTGAGTTCTGCAATTCTTCTGATGCTGATGCTGGTTGGTAAGTTTCTTCATTTCAAATTACCACATTCATGTAACAGGGAGAATGACAGGGAAAATTAGAAACCCTCCCTTCAGCTAATTTTCTGCACATGGACCTTTTCTTTATCTTCATGATCCAATCAATTAAGGTTGAGCGGTAAAAATTTTTTACTTGTCATGTTTTTATTAGAAAAGTTAATAAGCTAATATTTGAAAACCACACCAAAGTTTCATACTTTTTTTTTTCTTTTGCTTTTCAGTATCCTTGTTGCTTAAATTTGAGATTGAGACCTTTTAGACATGTTTTTAAATCCTTGATTCATAGGAATGAATTATTCAACAGGTATACAAAAATGACTGCATGCATTTTTCCTCTTCCAGACGTGAAATATATTCGTGAAGTATCTGGTGGTGCTCTTGAGAAATGGCCTGCAAGGTTAAACACTGCTCCACCAAGAATTAGAAATGAAAATAATGATGGAACCACTGCCGGAATCTTTGATGAGGATACACAGACGTGGAAAAGGAGAGTGCTGTATTATGAATCCATTCTCAAATCTTTCTCTTCTGGTATGTATCGAAATGTTATGGATATGAACGCTGACTTGGGAGGATTTGCTGCTGCAATGGTGGAATATCCAGTTTGGGTTATGAATGTTGTTCCCTTTGATGCAATACACAACAATCTTGGTGTTATCTATGAGCGTGGCCTGATTGGAACTTACATGGATTGGTATAAACAGCTTCTTAGCCATGCTTTCTTGTTTTAATTAATTTATATGTTATATGTGTTTTTAGTTTATTATGTTGTGCCAAATGCAAATTATTCTGCATGCAATTTCTTGTTATTTAGCTCAAGTGACCAACAACATTTGTTATAAAATCAAACTGAAAATTTATTTACTTTATATTCTTGAATGCAAGACATTGAATTTTAATTACTAATTTTATTGCTGAGAATGTTGCAGGTCTAGTCTGGTTTTACTGTTTTAGAACTTATATGAAGTTAAGAAAGCTACAGTGGTCTTATTAAAACTGCTAAGATTTCAAAATAAAATATATTGCTGTGTAAAGCCATGACATAGTTATTCCTTATGATCTGTACTTAAGAATAAGCTACTTAAATTAGGCCAAGAAAATCTACAATTAAGTTTTTTCATTAATCAAGTCTTCATTTTCATTTTCTTTTTCGTTTTTCCTTGATGTACTTTCTGGAGCCTCACTGACCTCTATTTTCTCCTCTTATGTCCATCTTGATGGCTGATTCATAATTCATTTTTATTCCCCCAAGTATCAGTTTACATTATCTATTTTCTTGAGTCGAAATAATGGAATTTTTTTTTCCTTGCAGGTGCGAACCCTTTTCCACATACCCCCGAACGTTTGACTTGATACATGCTTCTGGTATATTCAGTATGTACATGGAAAAGTAAGTCTCATACTACAACATATTATTTGAGCCTGTCTGTTTTCAATTTCTCTTTAGGCTACATTCATTTATGTTAATGTCAATTTACAGGTGTGGTATTACTTATATACTTCTTGAGATGCATCGCATTCTTCGTCCTGGAGGAACTGTCATCATCAGAGATCATGCAGATGTAATTGCTAAAGTAAAGGAAATAACAGATCATATGAAATGGGAAGGAAAAGTATTGCAGAGTGAGAATGGGCCTTCTGATCCTTCAAAGCTGCTTCTCATTGACAATGCTGAGTAATTGATGTCGTCAGAAAATGCAACTCACAAGTGATAAATCCTTGTTTGATGTCCAGAACAAAAGAAAGCTTTGTCTACAAGCAAACCTCATTTGACAGTGACAACCAGCAGTAGTATGTACAGTTTTATACAGATGTTAAATTTTTGGGGCTATTGCTAAGATACTTGGAGGATCATTGATGAATTCAAGTGGTTAGATACAGAGAAGCTGAAACCTGAAGTTGTGGGTAGCAATAGCACTCCGAAATTGAGATGATGATCCATCTTCTTTGTTTCTTACACGTGTGTAAATCAGATATGTAGCTTTAGGTAGTTGTTGTTAGTTGAATAATGCCAGATTCATATTGTTTAATCGTTCTTCTGACTTGGAAGGAGGTTTGTGGTTAATAGATTTACAGCACACTCTTTCAGGCCTCTGACAATTTGTTGAAATTCTTATTTTTCACATAATTTATTTTCTTTTGAATTTTTTTGTCACACTGGTGGTTCCAAAATATTGAGTGGTTCATTGGAACTGCTTTAGTTGATAAAAGAATAATATTTTGTTTTTATGGATTTGAGTTTGGTTCCCAGAAATATTTTGAAAATCAATTTTTTCCTCTTCTCTTGTTACCCATGTTTTCTCTTTCTCCTACTTCTTTTATATCAACTCTAAACATGAAGCTGCCAAATTAGATTAAACGTGAAGTTAGTTCGTGGTGGGTTAATGGGTTTGACTCGTTTAACTCACCTTAATTTGATAAGTTAAAGATTTGGGTTACTTAACTCGTGGTGGGTTAATGGGTTTGACTCATTTAACTCACCTTAATTTGATAAGTTAAAGATTTGGGTTACTATGTGGATTAAGTGAGTTACTCATGAGCCATGTTGAGGGCTGTGCAATTTAATATTAGATGTAAAGGATTTGCAATATAAGAGTAACTTAGGTCATATTTTAAGAGAAACAACACTCAATATACGAGCAAATGTTTGAATTCCTAAGTTAAAATAAAAAAAGATGTACTTAAATGACTAAAAAAATAATTATAATTAAAAATAGATTAAATTAACTAAATTAAAATGTAATTAATTAAATTATAATGTAACTAAAATGCAAATCTAAACTAATCCTAAATGAAATTAAATGTAAACTAAACTAACTAAATTAAAAATAAACAAAATGCAAATTAATTATTATTAAATTAAAATGTTAATGCAACTATATTATTATTTTCTTTATGAAATATAATGCAAACTATTTAATATGAAAATACCAGTTATCAACTAAAATTTTGGGGGATTTGTTTTAATTCAAAGTTAAACCAAATTAAAATAAACAATTAATTAAAACAAACTAAACACTAAATAAGAATTAAAAGAAAACAATTGTTCAATTATGGAAAATGCGGATTATTCATGGGCTTGGCAAATAACTTGGGCCTATCCTAACTTAAGTTCAATTAATTTAAAAATGGGATAGTTTTTATTAAGCAAACTAATTAGATTTAATACTTAATTATCTTAAGCACAATCTAAGTAATTAATTAATCCTAGATATATCTAGTTCTTAATTAATCACCAAGAATTAGTCTAATACGATCAATTAAACTTAATCTCAATATTAATTGAGTTTATTAATTTCTGAAAATTAAGAAATAATCACCTAATTTAACCTAATTATAATTAGGTAATTAAAATCTCAATTATAAAAGACTACTCTTAGCATTACTTAGATTATACCACTAACCAATGATTTAATCAAAATAACACTAATTAGGACATAAAATTCGAAATTTCTGTATCTGAAAAATGCACAATTCCAAACTCAAATCAATACTAAATAACCATAATTATGTATTTAATACATTTCAAATATAAATTACGTCCCTAATAATCAAGATTTATATAAATTTTGAAAATCCTAAGTCTGTAGCCCTAAGCTAAAATCGAAAGAAAAATCAAGATTAAGAAAGAAAAGACTTCCTATGTGCTCTAGCAAAGCTCAATTACCATGCTCCAAGACTTACTCCATGAAAGATCCACTAAGAAAACTCTAGCCTTGCATCTTCACGAGCTTGCACACGTCATAAAAATGAGAGGGCGATTCGGCCATTGCAAAGGAGATGGAAGGATGGTGTGAAAATGGTGGAGGAAAGGATGAAAATCAGTGAGGAAATGGACGTGGACGGTGGAGAAAGAAAGGCCGAAAGAGAAGAGAAGAAAATGGAGAGGGCGTCGACTTTTCTAGACAATGGAAGAGGGAGGCCGAAAAAACAATGTGGGAATAAGAGGAAAGAGTTGAAAATGGGTGGAGAATTGAAAGAAAAATGGAGAATGGTTCAGAAGAAAAAAAAATTATAAGTCTGAGAGCTACGAAAAATTATGGGCGAGAGGTGAAGAAAATGAAAAAGAAGAGAACCAGGATGCGGCGGCCAACTCTCCACTGAACGAAGGATTGCACATAAGAAAGAAGAAAATTGGCACGGACCGTGTTTGGTTACTCAGAAATGGAACAAGAAAATACTATATAAACTAATTAAAATAAAAATAAATACAAATGGATAAATAAAAATAAAAAAAATAAGAAAATTGAGAAAATAAATTTTTCATAAAATTTCTCTTCTCAAATGACCAAAATGCCCCTTCAAAATTTTAATCTCCATAGATCATAACCTGTAAGAAAATGTTATATCATATAGATTATATTCCTAATAAATAAATATATATTAAATTTTGATCCAAGAAAATTAAATTAATTATGGGATAAAATTTAAGTTCAATTTAAAAAAAAATTATAATTTAAAATGATAAAAATAAAAGAAATAAAATATTAAAAAAATTTCAAAACTCTTTAACAGTTTTACTCATAAATGAATAAATTCTGAATTATTTTCTTAATCACAATTAAACTATAAATAACCCATAATAACGTTGAGAATTATTAAATAAAATAAAATGAAAGAATTAAATTCTTGAAATAATTTAGAAAGTAAAAATAATCAAAATTAAAGTTTAATTTTCTAAAATTATCTCAAAATTCTCATTTACTACAAATTAAGGTTAATTTCCTAAATATTATCTAAATCACACAAAATTAGCCAAATTTCAATATTAAAAATACTTAAATAATGAAAATAAAAATAATAAAAATTTATGATTATTAGTTACTTAATTTAATTCACCCAAACAAAATTAAAAAATTTGTCAAGAAAAAATAAAAATTTGAAAAATAAAAATAAAAATAAAAACATTTATTAATTAATCTTGTCACTAAAAAAACATTTAATTGTTTTAAATTATTCTAATATCTTTTAACTTCATGAATAATTATAAGATTTGAGAGTTTTATTTTAGATTTCATTTAAGATTATCTTTTTAATATTATGATGAATTGAATTGGGAGATATTTTTATATTTAATTCTTTTAAAACAATGGTAAATTAAACAGGCCAACCCCTAATTAGACTACCTAACTTGGATCAGCACATTTAATTCGCATGTTATATAAGTCAAGATCATTTGATCTTATTAAAAAAAGTTTCAAAGTGAACCCCTTAAATATTGAACCCAACCCACAAAATTAGTGGGTTAAATAGGTTAGCTTGCCAAGCTTAATCAATATTGACAACTATAATTTGTTCCCATTCTTTCTCCATTTTCTCCCTGAACAATCACCATCTTAGGGAGGATGAATATGCAAATCATAACCTTTATTTAAATCAAACAATCTATGGAGCTCAATCTACTAGGCCACATTAAAGTGTCTCTCATGGATACAAACATAATTGAGCCCCATGGGCACATACTTATAAAACCCAAACAGCCCTGAAATCTCCCTAGTGGCTTCTTGAGACATGCTGTTCTGGGTTTTTGTTATGATTCCCACATTGAGGAGCCTCTAAGAAGTGGGGTTTATAAAGTCAAGAGATTTTCTTACCTAATAGGCTAGTCTTTTTGGCATGGGTTCTTCCCTTAGATTTATAACAAGTTTCAATCTTAGACTTGGCATTTTTTGCCTCACCTACACACCAATTTTCATGTTATATATTTGAAGACTTCGTGAAATCAATTCTTGGCGCGAGCGTACACACACACACACACACATATATATATATATAGCATGATCAAATATTTGCAAACAAAAGGAGCCATGGAATCTATTCATTGAAATTAAATAAATGTATTTTTTAACACCGAAATTAAAGAAATGTTGATGATCTTATATTCATATCTGTGTTTCAATTTTGGTAATTTTCCACTGAGTCTATAATTCTTGCAAATTTGGATTTTTACATACTCTTCATCTTTACCTTTGCAACTCCTTTTGATTCATCTGAATGCTGATGTGAATTCTGCTGCAAATTTCGAGATGTATTCTAAACAACAATATTAGGTGTGGTTTGAAGTTAGAAGTGAAGCCCATATATACAGATAAGTTTGGATCAAAACTATAGTCTTCATCTTTTAGTTTTTTTTTATCTTTGTTTAATGCAATAATATTGGATTTGAGTGGATAAGAGTGGATTTGAAATGCATATTGTTTAGGGCCTGTTGTTTTTTTAAATTATGAACGTTATACAAACAAGCAAAAGTTTACTCTTTTTAGTCTCTCTTAAATACGATCATAGTGGATTTGAGTGGATAAGAATGGATAAGACTAGGTTTGGATCGCACATTGTCTTACTATTGCCGCTCATGTTAAATTTTTTATAAGGTCCAATGGTTCACTTGTACCAACAACAAAAAAAAGAACACGTCCAATGGTTCACACTTATTTTGATTTGCTACCACACACATATATTTTTATTTATGAGGTACATACTGTTTCATCAACGACCATTGGATTAAATAATAAGTAATTTAATATTTTTTAAATAATATTTTAAGTTCTTTTTTTATTATTTTGTCCGGTATTTTGGGATAACCTAGGTTCATTATCTACCCCAAATTAATTTGAACTCTGTTCTGCTGAACCTTGCGGTAGCAATGGTACCGATGAGAAACCCTCTTTAAGGACTTATTTTTTACACTACTACACCCTTCAAGAATTAAAACTTCGACCCCAAAAAATACTGGTCAAGTCCGTGACCACTTAACCAGATGCCTATTGGTATATAAATTCTAGCCATATAAACAAAAAAAAAACACTAAGAGAACTACTCTATTTAGACCCAACAATGTTCGGATGTAACCAATAAGATAAATATATATATATATAAAGGTACACATTGTTTCACTTTACTGCTTGCTATTTTATTTTGGTGCATGTTAAACTATTTTGTAGATATATATATATATGGAGAAATTGAATTGCACAAAAATGATATATAATATACAATATTTATTATATATTGGTTTTCATTATTCAATTATATCTATTTTTTATTATTTTAAGTGAAAAAAATTTCCTAAAAGAATGAATTAGAGTGGTACGATACAAAATTTATTCAACATGTTAAAGATAAA
Source organism: Adenanthera pavonina (assembly GCA_026686845.1). Taxonomy (NCBI): domain Eukaryota; kingdom Viridiplantae; phylum Streptophyta; class Magnoliopsida; order Fabales; family Fabaceae; genus Adenanthera; species Adenanthera pavonina. The sequence goes on along the minus strand of JAIVEN010000026.1, from coordinate 7,038,059 downwards.
GAAATTGTGGAGAACAGGAAGAGCAATGAGTTGATTTGTTGCAAAATGCGTTCCAAGAGGCTTTACACTTTGGGATTTAACATTCTATACTGTATGCAAATATACATAAAATAACCTTCATATCATACATTGATTTATTTTAATGCATATGTTGTTTTATTTAGTGCATACAATTTCCGTTTGTTTCAGTATGTTTATAAGGTGTAATATATGTTTGGATTATCTTTTTATAAAATATCTATTAAATAATTACAATTTACAAAAATAAAGTTTAGATAAAAGTAGATAACTTTACCATAAATTTATTTGAATAAAAAAAATAATATTTAAAAATTATTATTTGATTTATAAAAATAGGTTCATACGTTGTTTTTATTTAGAAGCATGTTTTGTTTGAGTCCAAAAAAAACACATTATTTTACTCTTGACACATGTTTGTCACACACTTTTTTAATGTAGCAGTGACATCATTTAATATATTTATGATTTTAGTTTCACAATTTTCCTTCTTCAAAAAAAAAAAAGACTGACCAACATTATTTTACATGGATGGAAGTTAATTTTTTTTCCGCGATACAAATGAAATGAAAAATTGCACCCATCACCATTTTTCACAAATTGAGATTTGCAATTATATTTTTCAGCATATTATGAACATCGATTTTCTTTCTCATGTAATGATCTTTAAGTCTTCAACTAGAAATAGATTAACTCTAATAAAATTAACAATCTTGTCATTATGAAAATAAAGTGTATATGAAATGAAACCTATGGAAAAGAAATAAAATTTGATTGCACGGGTTTAAGGTGGTCCTTTTGTTTTTCTTGGACCAAGTTGGTATACAAAATTGCTTCATCAATTTGCTGTTGCAAAGCACAAAGACTTCAAAAGGTTTCATGTTAAAAAAATCCCTTAAAAATCTTAGAGAATGAATCAAATAATTGAGATAAGAAATCATGTGTATACAGATTGAGATTTTTTTCCTGGCCGAAAAAAAAAAAGAATGAGATTTTTTCCCCTTTCGAACTTGCTAGGCCTTTGGCTCATTAGTTCTTAAAAAAAATAAGAGTATCACAAGCCGCACATATTTATTTAAAAATGTATTTTAAAAAATTTGATGATTGTACTTTTGTATCTAAATATTTATATTGAAAATATCATAAAATATAAAAATAATATGCCAATATTGTTGTAACATATTGGCATAAAGGTTCCGTTAGTGAGTAGATTGTGGGTACATTCCTATACGCTACTCACTGCATCAAGTTGTTAACTTATCCTTTATAATTAAAAAAAAATCATGGATGTGATTATATCATTTTTCCCACAATTTGGAACTAACAATTATAAATCATACATATTTTATTTATTTGTATATGTTTAGAGAGAAGAAGAGGAATGCAATTTGAATTTTGGGTATTTTTTTTTCATATTTTCAATGAATATATATACTTTGAAATTTAAAGACAAATACAGAATATAATCTAAGATATAAAATAAGTAATAAAAGATATATATACTAAATATCACTTTACAATAAGAAGATAAAAATAATATTATATGCATGATCATATTCTTTTCCCCACAATTTGGAACAAACAATCATAAATCATTCATTCTTTTATTTATTTGTATATAATAAATATATTTTTCATTTGTTGATATTATTAACTATTTAATCAATTTTTAAATTAAAAAATAAATCTGGTCTTCTTAAATATAAAAATTTATTTAAAAACTTGTAAACAAATATAGAATACAATTTAAGATATAAAATAAGTAATAGAAGATTTATATAATGAATATCACTTCACATTAAGAAGATAAAGATAATATAATATGTAAGATTATATTCTTTTTTTTATATAAATAAATAAAACAACACAAAGCCAATGTAGCTACACTCATAGGCCTATCTTTCTCCAAAAACTTTGTAATAAAACCAGGAGAACGTGTGAAGAACTCAATCCCAGCCATGACCCCTAACGCCTCATGAGCCAATCGATCTGCTACTTGGTTCAGTTCCCGGCAACACCAAACAATCTGAACCTCCCATTCTCACCCAATCAACTCGGTGATCTGCACCAACAACTCGAACCCAAGGTTATCCTCATTCATATATCTGCTTAAGGTCTCCACCACCTCCAAGGAATCAGTCTCTACAATCACTTTCTTCCATTGTAAATCCCATGCCCACTTCAATGCCCACAACACCCCCCAAAGCTTCGCTTGAAAACAATTCCCTCTCCCAATGTTGAAAATGAACCCCCTAAGAACTTCCCCATCATGGCCTCTCGCAACTCCGCCACAATCGGACCAACCCGCCAAAGTACACACTCCGTCCATGTTGAACTTCACCACACCATGAGGAGGAGCCAGCCACAACTCTTTCTGTTCTGCACTCATAGCCACTGTCGTCATATTCATCTTCAACCCTTTAGCCATAGCTCTCACTTTTGCAATAATCTCATACACTCCTGAACTCTTACCTTGAAAAATATGACTGTTATGCTCAATCCACAACTATCGGCAAAGAAGAGCAAACCAAACGCCCCATGCAACCCCATTACACTCACTTGTCTGATTAATGTTATCCTTCATCCAAGCCACATGATTTTGTTGGAAGAAGAAGCACCAAGATCTAATCGACCCCAGACACATGAGCCAGTATATTTAACTATTCTCTCTCCCACAAATTAGAACCAACAATGATGGATCATGCATTCTTTTATTTATTTGTATATAATAAATGTATTTGCATTTGTTGATATTATTAACTATTTAATCAAGTTTTTGAATTAAAAAATAAATCTTGTCTTGTTGAATATACAAATTTATCTAAACATTTGTAAAAAAAAATTGTATCTAAAGAGTTATATATACTTTGGACAAAAGAAAAAAGAAAATTTGTATTTGATGCAGAAAAAATATTAAATATTTGGTATCAAATCTCATTCCTCACAATTTACTAATGTTGGTTTTGTTAGCAAGGCTGACTTCCCAATAGGGGGGTGAATTGGGAAGATTGAAATTTTTCTGCACAAAGTGAAATGGGTGAAGATATCACAGTATAATGAAAGCAATGAGTAAAACAGAGCAAGTTGATAAATGAGGATAAGGAGAGAAACACTCAGTGATTTATCCTGGTTCGGTCTATTCTCTTGACCTACGTCCAGTCCCCAAGACACCTCTTGAGATTTATCCACTATACAGCAAGAATTTCAACGGGCTTCTTGCTAATGCCACAGTACACGAGTATGCTCTGTTTCTAAGCTCTCTCAAACTCTCCTAGCACTTTCTCTATGTGCTTCCCAATCCCCTTGTGAATTTCCCTCACAAGTAAACCTATCTTCCAGATGAAGAGTAGATTGTTTACAAAGATACAACTCTCTTGAATAGAGTAGATATGAAGATTAAAGTACAGATAATGAAGTTGAGAGGGTAAAAGCTTTTGAAAAAAAAAGATTCAGCAGAAATTCGGTATATACAAGTTTGATTCGTTACCCATAACTTCAAATGATGTTATATTTATAGTTTTAGTTCTCAAATATCCGTTAGAGACTAAATCTATCCGTTGGGGAAGTTATCCAACGGTTACTCTGAAAAACTATCCGTTTACCAACCGTATTTAATGTTTCTGACACACTGAAATTCGAATTTTGGTTGGTCAATAGACGAATTTCGAAGGAACTGAAGGTTAAAGCTTCCAATGTTAAAAATACGAAGTTCGTCTGTCCATAGTGTGAAATTCGAATTTTGAAATTCATAAAACATTTTCACATTGTGACATACGAATTTTCAAGAAGAAAGTTTTTCTGTAAGTTGTGAACAGTGTTTTTAATTTGCTACAGTACCCTCGAAATTCAAATTTTGGATGCCCAAAATTCGTCTGTCCATTGAACGTTCAAAGAGGCACAGTAGTTCACTTTCTTCGAAATTCGAATTTTGACAGAGTGAAATTCGTCTGTCAGAGACCAATTTTGAAACTTAATTTCTTCTTGATTTCAGATGAATTTTAACATAGTTTCAGACGAATTTCTTTTGTTTTCTCAAGTTGTGTTTTGTCTGAAATTCGAATTTTGAAATAGTCAAATTCGAATGTCACAGAGAAACTCCTTTGACTTATATGAAAATTCGAATGTTGCAAGTTCAAAGTTCGTCTGTCAGAGAGCATTTTTCAAACTTAATTTCTTCTTGATTTCAGATGAACTTTAACATAATTTCAGACGAATTTCTTTGGTTTTCACAAATTGCATTTTGTCTGAAATTTGAATTTTGAAATTGTAAAGTTCGTCTGTCATAAAGAGGCTTCTTTCAGACTTGATGAAAATTCGAATTTTGATCAACCAAAATTCGTCTGACAGAGAGTCATCTCTTCAGACTTATACAGTTTTAGCTCGAAATTCGAATTTCCAAAGGCAAAGTTCGAATTTCTAACTTGACAGTTCAGTTAAAACTTTCAAACTTCGTCTGTTTGTAAGTATTTTTCAAATGTTTCAAGTTTTAACATAAAATCAAAGTTTGAAAACATCTTTTCTATAAATCAAAATATTTTACCCAATCATACCAACAACTAAGACTCTACAAAAGATCTAATAACAAAAACTCATAAAATCTTCACTTGAAACAGCTTTGATCTCCTTTGATATCTTCAATCCAAGCTCTTGAGTATTGGTTGGAATCATCAAAACTCTTGATTCAACATTCTCCCCCTTTTTGATGATGACAAAACAACTCACAAACTGGATTAGTACTTGGGTTTGCTTACACAAGCTCCCCCTCAACATGTGCATTACAGTTCATAAGATATCATTTCCAACATATTAAGTGAAGAGATTCAAACCCCAAAACATTGCAACCAAGAACATAATTCATTTAATCAAACTGTTTCAATACATATTTAAGTTTAAGATCAGGTCTGAAACATATTATGAATAAACACCAAACAAGATACAGTCAAACAACTAAAACAAGATACAACAGGAAGAATCAGCCTAAGATCTTGAAACAATCACTTCTTCTTTGGCTTAGACTTCTTGCTGTATGTCTTTCCTTTCCCAGAGGATTCAGCTGATTTTCCAGCTTGCTTGGCCCCAGTTCCAGTTTGCTTTATCTTCTCCCCCTTTTTGGCATCATCAGTAAGCCCAACAAAATCCATTGGGGGAGGAATCTAAGAAAGAGGTACAGCATGAAGAGGGACAGGAGCAAAAGAAATCTCTGGCTGAACTGGTGCAGGAGGCTCAGGGCTAGGTTCTTCATCATCAGAGACCTCAAGCAGCTCTTGCATTTCCTGCCTGGAAAGAGCCAGTCGAGCTCTCTGTTCCTCTGATAGCCCATAAGCAGCAAGAGAAGATGAGGCTTGTTGAGCAGGAGGAAACATTTCTTCAAGCCTTTGCCTTTGAGCTTGCAGGAGAGCATTGTGAGCAAAAGCTTCATAATCAATAACAGGCACAATGCTCCTTTCCTCATTGAGTGCAGCTTGCAGAAATGGTGAAGCAGATATGGATGCTACTAGCTGCTCAACTTGCTCAGACTCTTGGATGGAAAGGATAGAGTCTTGTCCAACTGCTTTATTAGGTTTAAGAGGGCTAGATTCCTGCAGACCCTCTTCCTCTATGCCGTAGTCCAGGGGTGGACCAGGACTTACCTCATTGTTGGAGGCCTTTGGAGTGCCAGCAGGTTCAGGGATAGGAGAATCCAACTCAAAAGGACTTGGAGGCACAGGAGATGGAGACAGAGTAGGTTCAGGAATACCAGGCTGAGGTGGAGCTGAAGTGGAAGGAATAGCATTTCTGATTTCTTCATAAGCATCAGCTACCACCTTCATATTCACAGCCAACTGATGGATCTGATCTTGTAGATGAGCAAATTTGGCATTTTGCTCATCCCTAATGCTGAGAATGAGTGTTGACAGACTGTCAAACAACTCAGTGACCTTTGTTGGCTTGACTCGTGAGGAGGGAGTGGAAGGAGGGTGTGTAGGCCTGGATGGAGATGGAATAGGCTGAGAAGGCTGAGGTACAGATCTGCCAGGGGCCTCAGAGGTGCCTTCTTGTTGGAGGGATGCATCAGCAGCATAGAACAAGTCTTCAGATTTCCCTGCTCCCTTTCCAACCCAATGACCTTCATCTCTTTCAATGCCCATCCTTTGCAATTCTTCCTCTTTGAATGCCTCAGTGAGTTTCCTTTTCCCCTTTTCAATGTGTTGAATCCTAGCATGCTGCAGGATTCTTGAAATAATTGCTGCATAGGGGAGTGTGGAATCTTTCCTCTGATCTCTTGCCTTTATCATTCGTTGGAGGATGATATGACCCATATTAAGAAGCTTCCCATGAATGATAGCAGTCATCACATGAGCCTCTGCCCTTGTTATCAAGTTGAAGCTGCCATCCTTGTTGAATATAATCCTGGACACTATGTAGTGCAGGATCCTTACTTGTACACTTAGGTCTGTGGGCTTCAACAGATTTATTGTAGGCCTGTTCTCCCTTCTTCTGAATAGGGTGTCCAAGATGGTGCTTTCTTTGTAGTTCAGAAAGGAGCCACCTTCTTCATCAGCTGTGCTATCCTCATCCATGTATCCAGAGGCTGTAATGTCAATTTTCAGCCCATCTTGTCCTGGGATTTCCAGCACCTCATTGATTGTTTCATCAGCAAGCCAAATGGTCCTTGATCTCAAGGTGACCTCCCATGTCCTTTTCTTGCTGTTATATTGCAGAGAGGCAAACCAAGTCTTCACTACCTCATCATCATATTTTTCAGCAATTTCCAATAAATTCTTATATCTTAACAACCATATTCCAGCATCAAAGTTGTTAGATATTAAGAATTGTTCCATATTCACACAGTGAGGCTTTATTACCTTCTTGCTTGAAAACTTGGTAGAATACTCTTCTTGAATCTCAGGAGTGCTCCATAGTGGCAGTGTAGTAAGCTTATATTCTCCAGATTGAGTAGAAGAAGAGGAAGCCACCGCAGCAATATCAGCCAAAGGAACTGCAAATTTTGATGATGAGGGACCAGTTTTCTGAGATTCTGCCTTGGATGATGATTTTTGGCGTTTAGAAGGAGTAGCTTTACTGGGCTCGGCCTTTCTCTTGGATTTCTCTCCTTCCTTTGTAGCATATTGAGATTTGACCGTTCTTTTTGGCCGAGTTCCAGCTTGTCCTGCTCCAGGATTTTTTACTCTCGCCATTTTTAGGTTGAATGATGCAGAATGTGGCTGAGAATAGATTTAAGGGATGCAAAAGGAAGTTTAATCGGTGAACAATGACGGTTTTTGGTCAGGAGTTAAGAGGATTGAAGAAAGAATCAGAACAGACTTAGAGAGGTTACAAATAGGGTTGCGTCTGTTCTGGAAAATCGTTGGTTTTAACGTATGTAACCGTCTGACAGACGAATTTTGAGGGGTCAAAATTCGAACTTCGGGCAGTTACAAGTTAAACCGTTCAGCAAAGCTTACTGACAGACGAATTTTCATCTGAAAGTTCGTCTGACAGAGGCTTGGAGCAAGCAGTATACGCACAACAGACGAATTTTGTTTCAACAAAGTTCGAATGTTGGAGAGAAAACAGCAACAACAATCAAAACTACACCCAATAGACGAATTAAGCATGCAGAGCATCATCTTACAAGCATTCAGCATGAAAAACGTGATTCAACAGACGAATATTGAACTGTAAATTCGAATTTTTCAACTTTTGTAAAGGTTGTCCAATAGTCGAATGTTAAGTAGTGATGATTCACATAACAGTGATGGACAATCATATTTTTGAAAATTTTGTTCTTGAAAATTTGAACTTCCATATTCAACAGACGAATTTTGAGGCATTAGTGAGAACTGGTCCAAAGTATAACAAGTCGAAGTTCGTCTGTTAGTCACTTAAAATTCGAATGTTGACCACGTTGACCAGTATAGAAACACAGTTTATGAAGAAACATACGTTTAACATTACTTCAAATAAAAGCATCATCATTAAGAACTTACAGAATGGATCCAGAACATAAGATTTTCATTGTTTACTTCATTTTCTGGCTGTTCCATTCTGATATGCTCCAATCTTCAAGAGTATAGCCATTTAGTCTTGTGAGGAGCACCTGCAACTTAAATCAAACACCCTCCGATGCTGAAGTTAGAATTGATTTTAAGATTTAAAACTCTAAAAAGAGAATTTTATACGAATAACTTACAATTCATTGGGATTTACCATTCCCAATTCTCTTCTTATTTTGCAATGCCTGTCTTCTGGTAGAGGTTTGGTGAGTATATCAGCTACTTGATCCTCTGTTGGGATGTATTCCAGCTTAACTTCTTCTTTCAGAACGTGATCTCTTATGAAGTGATGCCTAACCTCAATATGTTTCGTCCTCGAGTGCATGACAGGATTCTTAGTGATATTTATGGCACTTTGATTATCACACATGATGGGTATCTCCTTCATTTTAACCTCAAGATCCTCTAGTTGCTGCTTTATCCAGATGACTTGGGCACAGCAATTCCAAGCTGCAACATACTCAGCTTCTGCAGTGGATAGAGCTACACTGTTTTGCTTTTTGCTGAACCATGAAACCAGGGATCCTCCAAGAAACTGACAAGTTCCACTTGTGCTTTTTCTGTCAGTTTTGGATCCTGTAAAATCAGCATCAGTGTATCCTTTGAGATCTTCTCCATTGCCTTTTGGATACCAAAGACCCATCTGTGATGTTCCAATAAGATATCTGAAAATTCTTTTCACAGCTGTTGCATGGGTCTCTTTGGGGCATGATTGGAACCTTGCACACATACAGACACTAAACATAATGTCAGGTCTGCTGGCAGTTAAGTATAGCAGGGATCCAATCATTCTTCTGTACTGAGTAATGTCAAACATCTTCCCATTCTCATCCATGTCCAGTTTGGTTGCAGTAGCCATAGGTGTTCCCATTGGCTTGGCATTCTCCATTTCAAACCTTTTTAGCAGCTCTTTCAGATACTTGGATTGGCTGAAGAAGATGCCATCATCTCGCTGTCTGATTTGCAGTCCAAGGAAAAAATTGAGTTCACCCATCATAGACATCTCAAATTCTCCCTGCATTAACTCAGAAAATTTCTTGCAAAGAGCCTCATTAGTAGCACCAAAAATAATATCATCAACATAAATTTGAACAATTAGTAAATCTTTATTTTCTTTCTTAGTAAATAAGGTTGTGTCAACTTTGCCTCTATTGAATCCCTTTTTACTTAGAAAATTGCTCAATCTTTCATACCATGCTCTAGGGGCTTGTTTTAATCCATAAAGAGCTTTCTTCAGTTTATAGACATGGTTTGGTTTTGTAGAATCCTCAAAACCTGGAGGTTGATCTACATAAACCTCTTCCATGATATATCTATTCAGAAAAGCACTTTTTACATCCATTTGATATAGCAAAATATTTTTCATGCATGCATAAGCCAGCAGTATTCTTATAGCCTCTAGTCTAGCTACTGGTGCAAAGGTTTCTTCAAAATCAATGCCTTCTTCCTGATTATACCCTTTAGCAACCAGTCTAGCTTTATTTCTAATTATTGTTCCAGATTCATCAAGTTTATTTCTGAAAACCCATTTGGTACCAATAACAGGATGATTTTTGGGTCTTGGAACTAAATCCCAGACTTGATTTCTTTCAAACTGATTTAGTTCTTCTTGCATAGCCAAAATCCAGTAATCATCAGTTAAGGCTTCTTCAGCACATTTGGGTTCAATTTGAGAAATAAAAGCACAGTTCAACATTTGATCCCTTAACTGTTTTCTGATTTTGACTCTCTCTTGAACATTTCCTATCACTTGATCAACAGGGTGATTCCTTTGATATCTCCAAGCTCTAGGGAGTTCTTGAGATGTTTCTTCATTATTTTCATCAAACTCTTGCTCCTGGATATCTTCCTCTATGTTAACAGATTCAGATATCTTTGGAGGTTCAGTTCTGCTATTATCAGAAATGCCCAGTTTTTCAAAGTTGAAAGCAAGATCATCCTTATTGGTAATATGTTTTGAAACATTTTCATTTTCAATGAAAACCACATGCACAGATTCTTCTACCACATTTGATCTTTTATTATAAATTCTATAGGCCTTACTTCTACTGGAATAGCCCAGAAATATACCTTCATCTGATTTGGCATCAAACTTACCCAGATTTTCTTTTCCATTGTTATGGACGAAGCATTTGCATCCGAACACATGGAGATGGGACAGATTTGGCTTTCTCCCCTTGTACAGCTCGTATGGAGTCTTTCCAAGGATGGGTCTGATGTAGGCTCTGTTAATGATGTAACTTGCTGTGTTTACTGCATCAGCCCAGAACACTTGAGAAAGATCCTTCTCATTCAGCATAGCTCTAGCCATCTCTCCAATGGTTCTGTTCTTCCTTTCTACCACTCCATTTTGTTGAGGAGTTCTTGGTGCTGAGAAGTTGTGGTCAATCTCATGCTCACTGCAGTACTCCAGGAAGTATGCATTTTCAAATTCTCCTCCATGATCTGAACTGATAGACACAATAGAAATACCTTTTTCATTTTGCACTTTCTTAGTTAAGGTTACAAATGCATCAAAGGTATCACTTTTAGAGGAAAGAAATAATGTCCAAGTGAATCTAGAATAATCATCTACAATTACGAGCACATACAGATTACCACCAAGACTCTTTACCCTAGAAGGTCCAATTAAGTCCATATGCAGCAATTCAAGTGGTCTAGTTGTGGTAACTACATTTTTAGATTTGAATGAAGATTTAGTTTGTTTTCCTCTTAAGCATGCATCACATTCTTTATCCTTTTCAGAAGATATTTTTGGCAAACCAGTAACTAGCTCATTTTTAACCAGTTTAGACAATTGATTCATATTGACATGAGCTAATCTCCTATGCCATAACCAACTCTCATTATTCTGACTGATTAAGCATACAGAATCTAAGGGAGGAAGTTCATCAAGGTCAATAGTATAGCAGTTACCATCCCTTTGAGCTTTGAGGATTACTTTGTGATCACTTTTTCTGATGACCAGGCAAAACTTTGAGTCAAACAGCACCCAGTTTCCTTTGTCACAAGTCTGACTCACGCTTAGCAAGTTGTGGTTGAGGCCAATCACAAACAGCACCTCTTCAATGGATGTTTCAGGATTTTTGCCCACAATGCCAATACCAACAATTTTACCATATTGATCACCTCCAAAGGTCACCTTTCCTCTTTTCTTGTCTCTAAGGGTGATGAACTTCTCCTTATCACCAGTCATGTGACTTGAGCAGGCACTGTCCATATACCATTTGTTGCTTTTCTTAGCTGTGAGACAGACCTGCAAAATAATGTTTATGTTTTCCTTTTAGGTACCCATATTTGCTTGGGTCCTTTTTGGTTAGTAGATCTTTCCCTAGATGCAGATGCAACTCTGGGAACCCATTCAACTTTCCTGCTAAGTCCATTTTTCTTTAAAATACAGGAACTGGAAACGTGTCCCTTTTTGTTGCAGAAATGACAGGTAGTGAAGGGACTACTAGATTGAGAGGCAGGAAGAAAACAATGCAGGTAATACTTCTGTTTAGCATACCTTGGTTGATTATATGTTTCAATGTGAGGTGATGCATTATCTTTCTTTTTATTGTTCTTAGCATGCACAAAATGTCTCATATATGAATTCTGATTTTCCTTCCTAATCTTTTCTTTGACAGCACATGGATCATAGCCAAGACCAGCTTTTCCTTGTGAAATTCTTTGGCTCCCCATCAAGGCAAACAACATATCTTTACCTCTAGTAAGCCTAGACATGCTTTTAACTAAGTAATCATTAGTTTGCTTAAGTTCAGTGCATGAAGTACAGCAAACAGATTCAGCAGTAGGTAAAGAATTAATTTCAGAGATTGTGCTTTGTGATTCTAGTTTGTTTATCTTCTTCTTTGCCAGTTTTAGTTCTTTAGCGATTTTAATGAAATCATCATGAAGCTCATGAAATGCATCCAGTAATTCAGAATAGGAAGGTTCAGATTCATATACCTCTTCTTCCTGATCACTGCTGCATGAGGGAGTGGCTTCTTCAGAAGCAAGTGCCATCAGACAAATGTTGGCAATCTCATCTTCATCTTCTTCTTCCTCATCTGAACTGTTTCCCCATATGGATGAGATGTAGGCTTTCTTCCTCTTCCCTTTGTCAGCAGCTTTCTTTTCTTTTTCTTGCTTCTTGAGGAATTGGGGGCAGTCCCACTTTATGTGTCCCTGCTTCTTGCACTCATAACAAGTTACAGGTTCTTTTGCCTCTTTCTTGCTTTCTCCAGCAGCTCCCTTCTTGAAGAATCTTTTGTTCTTCTTCTTGCTGTAGAATCTTCTGAATTTTCTGACCATCATAGCCAGAGTTTCCTCATCAAGTCCATCCTCTTCGTCAGATTCTTCTTCCTTTTCATCAGCAGCTTTGAGGGCAAGGCCTTTCTTCTTTCTGTCCAGCCCGGCTTCCTTGAGAGTTTTGATTTTTCCTTCATACTCCTCAAGGCTCCGAAGAGAGCTGTGACAGAGGCCATTGATTCTCCTCTGGCTTCTTCTATTGCTGTCACCTTGGGCTGCCATTCCAGAGGGAGAGCTCTGAGAATTTTTCTCACTTTCTCTGATTGAGTGTATTCCTTTCCTAGGCCCTTTAGTTGATTCACAATGAGAGTGAATCTCTTTTGGAGCTCCTTTACAGTTTCTCCCTCAGACATTCTGAAGCTCTCATACTCTCCAATGCATGTATTGAGTCTGTTCTCCCTGACCCCAGATGTCCCTTCATGTGCAATCTGCAGAGTGTCCCACATCTCTTTTGCAGTGGTGCATTGTGAGACCCTGTAGAATTCGTCCTGGTTCAGGGCACTGACTAAACAGTGCTTTGCTTTAAAGTTCAGTAGGACTCTTCTTCTGTCTTCATCATTCCACTCTGCTTCCAGTTTCTCTTTGTATCTTCCATCTTCAGTTGGAGCCATTGGGACGAAATCTCCTTTATCAATAACTGACCAGATGTCAAGATCAATTGATTGGAGGTAGATTTGCATCCTCATCTTCCAGTACCCATAATGCTCTCCACTGAAGCCTGGTGGTCTGTTAGTGTTGTTCCCTTCAGGAAGTATACTTTCTCCAAAGCCAGCCATCTTTGTTCCCGGACTGTAAAATCCTTTGAATGGGAATCCGGGCTCTGATACCACTTGTTAGCAAGGCTGACTTCCCAAGAGGGGGGTGAATTGGGAAGATTGAAATTTTTCTGCACAAAGTGAAATGGGTGAAGATATCACAGTATAATGAAAGCAATGAGTAAAACAGAGCAAGTTGATAAATGAGGATAAGGAGAGAAACACTCAGTGATTTATCCTGGTTCGATCTATTCTCTTGACCTACGTCCAGTCCCCAAGACACCTCTTGAGATTTATCCACTATACAGCAAGAATTTCAACGGGCTTCTTGCTAATGCCACAGTACACGAGTATGCTCTGTTTCTGAGCTCTCTCAAACTCTCCTAGCACTTTCTCTATGTGCTTCCCAATCCCCTTGTGAATTCCCCTCACAAGTAAACCTATCTTCCAGATGAAGAGTAGATTGTTTACAAAGATACAACTCTCTTGAATAGAGTAGATATGAAGATTAAAGTACAGATAATGAAGTTGAGAGGGTAAAAGCTTTTGAAAAAAAAAGATTCAGCAGAAATTCGGTATATACAAGTTTGATTCGTTACCCATAACTTCAAATGATGTTATATTTATAGTTTTAGTTCTCAAATATCCGTTAGAGACTAAATCTATCCGTTGGGAAAGTTATCCAACGGTTACTCTGAAAAACTATCCGTTTACCAACCGTATTTAATGTTTCTGACACACTGAAATTCGAATTTTGGTTGGTCAACAGACGAATTTCGAAGGAACTGAAGGTTAGAGCTTCCAATGTTAAAAATACGAAGTTCGTCTATCCATAGTGTGAAATTCGAATTTTGAAATTCATAAAACATTTTCACATTGTGACATACGAATTTTCAAGAAGAAAGTTTTTCTGTAAGTTGTGAACAGTGTTTTCAATTTGCTACAGTACCCTCGAAATTCGAATTTTGGATGCCCAAAATTCGTCTGTCCATTGAACGTTCAAAGAGGCACAGTAGTTCACTTTCTTCGAAATTTGAATTTTGACAGAGTGAAATTCGTCTGTCAGAGACCAATTTTGAAACTTAATTTCTTCTTGATTTCAGATGAATTTTAACATAGTTTCAGACGAATTTCTTTTGTTTTCTCAAGTTGTGTTTTGTCTGAAATTCGAATTTTGAAAGAGTGAAATTCGAATGTCACAGAGAAACTCCTTTGACTTATATGAAAATTCGAATGTTGCAAGTTCAAAGTTCGTCTGTCAGAGAGCATTTTTCAAACTTAATTTCTTCTTGATTTCAGATGAACTTTAACATAATTTCAGACGAATTTCTTTGGTTTTCACAAATTGCATTTTGTCTGAAATTCGAATTTTGAAATTGTAAAGTTCGTCTGTCATAAAGAGGCTTCTTTCAGACTTGATGAAAATTCAAATTTTGATCAACCAAAATTCGTCTGACAGAGAGTCATCTCTTCAGACTTATTCAGTTTTAGCTCGAAATTCGAATTTCCAAAGGCAAAGTTCGAATTTCCAACTTGACAGTTCAGTTAAAACTTTCAAACTTCGTCTGTTTGTAAGTATTTTTCAAATGTTTCAAGTTTTAACATAAAATCAAAGTTTGAAAACATCTTTTTTATAAATCAAAATATTTTACCCAATCATACCAACAACTAAGACTCTACAAAAGATCTAATAACAAAAACTCATAAAATCTTCACTTGAAACAGCTTTGATCTCCTTTGATATCTTCAATCCAAGCTCTTGAGTGTTGGTTGGAATCATCAAAACTCTTGATTCAACAGGTTTAAAAGTAGGGTCATTAGCAATTGATTGATAATTATTAAAGACGTGCATACTCTAATAATTATGGTTGGATTACAACTAAATAATGTCAGCAATAGTTAAATGAGTACAACACCATATAAGTTACCATAAATTGAATGAATATAAACAGTAACACATGGTTTGACTCAACTTACATATATAATATAACATAATATGATAATAATATAATATAAAGATTATGAAGTAAAAAAATTGGGAGGCCCACTTAATAAATAGATCCCAGTATTCATGATTTATAACGTGTGACCTAAAACATTGACTGAACTATGCTAAGAAATGATGTTTGGTTTTTATCAATTTGAATTTGATGCTTCTAAATACTTTGAAAATAATCTTTTTCTTCTTTCATCACTCTTATTTCCTCTTCCTTTTGCTCCTTTTACGTTAGCTTTTAAGTTTACATGTTGTTTGATTCAATTACTATGGGGTTAGGAAAGGTAATGGAAATGAATATAAAGGAAAGTGATATAAATAAAATATATGAGAATTTGTTTGGTAAAATATTAGGAAAGTGGGAAATGGATTTAGTTTTATATTTAATTAAATATAAATAAAATTGAAAAGACTATGATGTCCTTGTTTTACAAAAAAAATTCCTTTCTCTCCTCCTCTTTCTTCTTCTCCACATCACCATTGCCATCCAAAAGACACTTACATCTCCATTGCCGACCAACTAGACTCATCACTAAATACAAAAAATAAGCAAAATCAAAACAAGATCTGGACCTAGAGACCTATCATGATAGAAGAATGAACTGAAACCCATTGGAGAAATTGAACTAGATGGAGATGGCGATGAGGCAAATGGTTGAGGAAGGAGAAAGTCGAACGGGCTATAACTAAGGCGTGGAGATGGAGAGCAGGATTTGGAAAGGTAGGGGTCGCTAGAGATGAAGGTTGCTATCACTGGAGGTGGAGATTGTAGGGAGTAGGAGAGAGACCAATTGAAGGGAAGGGAGTAGCATGAAGATGAAGTTGCAGGATCTATGAAGACAAAAGGGAGAGAGGGAAGCAACTGCAATCTTGCCGAAGCTCAAACTCCAAACACCAGCTTCAGAGATCTTGCCGGTGGTTGAGGAAGAGATTAGGTGGTGGTGGTGGTGTGACCTTGCTGAAGAAAAAGTTGGAGAAGGTCGAAGGGATTTGCATAGGACAAGTGAAATGGGGTTTATAATATGGTTGTAATTTTGTGTATTCATAAGGGTAATTTAGTTTTTTTATCTCTATTACATGCATATAATGTCTAATACTCAACTTTTGAAAAGTATTATTAATTACACGAATTTAGGTAATCAAGATTACAAATATAATCATCAATTCTCCAACCAAACACAATTAACCATATAATATAAAGTTCATTATCTTTACATGTTTCTTAAATAATTGAACAAAACGGGGTGCTACTTTATTTCTCTTAATTTTCTCACTACCAAGTACAATCTTATAGACAATGACTCCATTTTATATAAGGTGCACATTATTTTGCTTTAATGGAGAAATGAAGTAAATATCAATATTAATATTATTAATATATCAATAAAATTAAGATAAATTCCATTTGACTAAGTATGATATATTAATGTATATTAAAAATTGTATGTTTTTCTCAAAGACTGAACATAAAAAGACTAAACTTATTTTATGTTCATATCTTATTTCAAGCATATAAAGAATATTCTGGTTTTAATATTGTTCTTGAACCTATTATTAACCGTTTATTTGTTATCGTAAATTAATGTGATGTTATGCTTAAATTTCTTTTACACTTTAACTTTCTCCTGGAAGTAAGGTGTCTGGTCACTTTTTTACAATATCCCTCCACTGCTCCCATAAACCAAAATTCTATAAAAATTTAAAACAAGAAAGTGCGGCCCCATTTATTTTGAGCCCCAAATATAAAGAAGATATATAGAAGAACATTAGAGAGGTGGCACTGGAGGTTCAAAGTCCAACTTTTTCCACAGTTCCCGCATCTAAAGTTACACTTGACAGTATTTTTTTTTAAATAAAACCTTTAGGGTCGTTGGTTTCAAATACATAAAAAAATATGTGACGTAATGCTCATTATATTACATGATTAAGTACATATTTGGTTCTATGTTTATAAAATGTAATCATAGTTTTTAATCATGGTTTTCTAAAAGATATGTTTGGTCAAACACAGGTGAAACACAAACTGACTTTTTGAAAAATAAAAAGTAGGTTAAACTGTGATTTTGAAAAATGATGGAAAAAGTTACTTTTTCTTTAACAAAACGTGGATTTTGGAAAAGGAGAAACAAATTTACTCTATATTATACATCTAAAAGTACTTTTAACCCCTATCATTCAAATAGATTTTTTGTCAAACTTACTTTTACAAAAAGAATATCCAAACATAATATTTTCCAACAAACTTATTTTATCTAAACTTCATTTTTACAAACTTCATTTATCTTAACTTAATTTTACAAAACGGAGAACCAAACGAGCCCTAAATATGTTTAGCTACACAAAATTTATGTAATGAGAATTATATCATTATCTCAAATCAAGTAATCTCCTTTTTCACACTCAAAAAACTATGTAATGGGGATTATATGATTGTAATCGATTCTAAAAAAATTAAGGGTCTGTTTGATAGTGTTTTCTGTTTTATTATTCACAAAATAGTTTTAATGTAAAACTATTTTCGAGAATAAGTTTTGAAAATAAAAAAATAAAAAATTTGTTTGAATAATTGTTCTCAAAATCATAACTAGTGAGTGATAGATGAGTTATTCAAAATTTATAACTTTACCATTAATGAGGTGGGTGTTTTTCACCATTTCTTGTATTTTTTAGAACAAAAACTATAAAACACCTTAAAGATGTTCTGAGTTTTCTATTATTTTATTTTTCTATTTTCCAAAACAGTTTATAAAAAACAGGTTTATCAAATAAGTTTTTTTATTTTTCTGTTTTCGAAAATAGAAAAATTGTTTTCAAAATATCTGCCAAACAGACCCTAAATTACTCTTCATAGAACCAAAAATACTCATCTCTCACCAGTTGCCACCACTGATGCAGTTATCGGCTGCTGCTGCTGGTCACTTAATTCAGCCGATCAACTTACCATTGATTGCCATTGCCACCATTAATAGTCATTGGTTGTTGACCACTGCCATCATTGTCGCCAATCACTGGTCAGCAATTGCCTATTGCTGCTAGTCACCGATCGTCGACTACTACCTATCATTGGGCTGCCACCATTGTCGCCATCTCCAACACCACCGATGTCGAAACTTTGGGATAATTTAGACTTTTTTTAATTATCTAAGTTCAATTAAATATAAAAAAATTTTATTTCTCATACCCTCAATATCAAACTAACTAAACACCCATGTAATTATCATTATATGCAGTGACAGACCTAGGACCTGGGATCAGTGGAGGCAACCTAATGTGAAGAAAATTTAATTTAATAATCTCTCAATTCTCTCCCTCATTAATTTGGGTTTTAGAAAATAAAATGATATTTGTTATAAAAATTATTTGAAAATTTAAGTTAGTTGATCTTTTCTCTTACATATCTATATTTATTAAACTTAATAAAATCCTCATAAAAATTTTGAACTATGTATTCAAAAAAATTTGAATCAAAATGTATTCAAAACTTGAGTTTAGAGGTTAAAAAAATAAAACTTGAATCTAATGGGGTCAAAATATCAAAATTAATGGTGTTAAAATGCTAAGACTTAACATTATAGCATATAATTTTTCTAAGTTAAAGGGAGTTAACTGACCACTCATCTATATGTAGATCCGCTACTGATTATATGACACCATATTACACAACATTACTTAATCTCTTTGTAATTGAATTAAATAGGCTCTTAGTGTTATTGTAACAGAAAACACAAAAGTTGTGTTCTTATTGTAATAGAAAACACATGCTGTGCAGCGTTTCAACCACTAAAAATGTGGTTTGTGGGGACATAAATGTCACCCGAAACACATATTAGAAGTATATGGTTAGTTTAGTTTTGCTTTTACGCCTCTTCTATCTATCTTCTTTTAGTGATGAAATGAAACCAAACGTTCAAATTTAGCAAACAAATACCAAACAAAATATGCAATCCAAATTATTTATTCATAAAACTATTCATTTAATCTAGTGCTAATCACCACAAAATAAAATAACAAAATCAACAGAATAACGCCAGTTACCTGCACTTAAAAAAAGTTAATCCATTAGGCCAAATCTACCAGCCCATGGTAGTGGCAAAGAAATTCATAAAAGTCCACTACGAGTGCTTGAACATTACTGGTCAAATAATGCTTCAGATAGCCAAAGAAAGGGCCGGACAACAATTGTGAAAAGTGGTGCAGGGACGAATCCGGATTCTCTAAAGTTTGAGACTCTGGATTTAAATGCAAATTACTATGTTATAATAAAGAAAGGTAAACATAGAAAGGTAAATTTAGATTAATTGCCTGCTTGATTTTATGCAAACTGATGTAATGAAATGAAAAAAATTTATATTACCTCAGTTTATGCATTTTCCTAGTACTTATTACCGAGATAAAACTTATTAACCCTCTGCTGCCATCAGCCACCCACTTTGTCACTAGTCATTGCCACCCTCCTCCCCTAGTTGCCACCCTTGGCCCCTATCACTGGTCACTGCCTCCACCACCCATTGCCACCCCTCCGCTGCTGGATGCCTTCTTTTGCTGCCAACCACCACCCCATTTGTCAACAGTTGCCACCATCTGCTATCAATTGCCACTCATTATTGTCCTTTGTTGCTATCATTCGTTGAGAGACATTTCATTCTTCTTAATCTTAATTTTGTTTAATTTAAAAGTAAAAAATAAAATTAGTTAATAATTACTCATTCCAGTTATTTTTATTAGTCATTATTTTTATTAGTTATGTTATAGTAGTTTTCTTTAATCCTAACTATAGATCACTTTTTACAAGTTTTTAGAATATTAATTATTTCATCTTTAAAATACCTTTATCTATGTGAAAGAGAGGGGATGTAAATTACTTGAATTTGTGGTATTTATTAAAAATAAAAATAAAAATTATATTAATTTTAAGATAACTTTGATAATATAATAAATTTTTCTCGGGTTCAGTGAAATAGTTGGAAGTACTTATGTTGAGGATTGTAAGGAGTATTACTCTCTCCGGTCCTTAATGTAAGTCACTTCTAACTAATTTATCAAAATCAAGAAAAATTTGTTACATAATTAAAATTATCTTAAAATTAATGTGTTTTTCATCTTCACTCTCTAATAAACACTATAAATTTAAATAATTCACATTTTTTCTCATGATTAAATAAGGACATTTTAGAAATAAAGTAATTAATGTTCTAAAAACTCATAGAATGTGTCTTATATTTAAAATTATAAAAAATTTCTAAAATGTGACTAATAAAAAGGATCGGAGGAAGTACATTATATTGCATTGCATTATGTTGTACTACATTTCCTTATTTCAATCTCTCTACAAATAATTAAATGAGACCTAAGTTTGGCGCAAATAAGTAGTCTAGTTTAGATTGAGCTTCTCGAAAGTACATAACACTCACCTTAATTTTGATGAATGATGTACAAGACAAAAATAACAGACATTATGGGTTAAGATACGTTGGATTATTAAATTTCCCAAAATACACCGAGCACATAAAATTGCAAAGACTACAACCAAACGGAGCCTAGCATAACCACTGAAAAAGCTTCAACTTTTTTTTCCGAAAAAAAAATCAGTTTCAATTCAACTTTCGAGTTTCAATCTGTTACGTAACGTAATGGTAAATTGAATGCAGCCGGCCCTTGCACAGCCTAGTCCCCAAAATTTCCTCGGAAGACAACATTCTGAGCTGAAGCAACACTCTTAAACCCCACTCTTCTTCTACTACACACTATTGGTCTGGTCTAGGGTTTTGATCCATCTCTCCCTTCTCTGTTTTTCAATGGCGGCTGTGTTCCGCAGCCATGTTCTGTCGTCCCCCATACCCACCTCCGTTTCCGATCTCAACTCCAAGAACCACCCATCCTACACTCTCCGGCACTTCCCTCAAATCTCAAACCCCACATTCCCTTCTCATTCCTCCCTCTTGTCATCCGCCATTACAACCAATTCAAGGATATCCTTTCCTAAATCCACTGCCATTTCCTGTTCTCAATCTCAGAACAATACTCCCTCTCGTCGTCGCCCTGAATACATTCCCAATCACATCCCTGACCCCAACTATGTCCGGATCTTCGACACCACACTCCGCGATGGCGAGCAATCCCCCGGAGCTTCCATGACCTCTAAGGAGAAAATCGACATAGCGCGCCAGCTCGCTAAGCTTGGTGTGGACATAATTGAGGCGGGTTTCCCTGCTGCATCGAAGGATGACTTCGAGGCCGTGAAAATGATTGCCAAAGAGGTTGGAAATGCGGTTGACGATGAAGGATACGTGCCCGTCATTTGTGGGTTATCCAGGTGTAATGACAAGGATATCAGTACGGCGTGGGAGGCTGTGAAGTATGCTAAAAGGCCAAGGATTCATACCTTTATTGCTACAAGTGCAATTCACATGGAGTATAAGTTGAAAAAGACTAAAGAGCAGGTAATTGAGACTGCACGGAATATGGTGAAGTTTGCTCGGAGTTTAGGCTGCGACGACGTGGAGTTCAGTCCCGAAGATGCTGGGAGGTTTCCCCTGCCCTTTCTTCTCGTAATTTTTTTTTTCACTTTTTTCAATTTGCCTGATTTATGGCTATGAGAATAAGTATGAAGACTTTATTTGCAACTATAGAAAACCAATGCATGTGATGAGTTTTGGATCTATTTATGATGAAGGACCCGTTCCGTATATGTTGAGATATACTTTATTCTTTTTGGTTAAATAACATATACTATATTTTTTTCATGGCGAATGTCCACTTAACTTCAGCTTGCTCGTGTGATTGTCTCTAACCTTGTTATTGTTCTGTTAATTATAGAGCCATGTTTATTTAAAAAAATGTTATGATTGCTTTGTTTTCAAATTTGGGTTTTTGTTTTGTTAGCTAAAGAGGGGTTTTGGAGTCCACTCCTACTTTTGCTATTGACTTCCATTGGTCTCTGTCTGGCATTTTTTCCAGATCGGACAGGGAATTTCTGTATCAAATATTAGGAGAAGTAATCAAGGCTGGCGCAACGACATTGAACATACCTGACACTGTTGGTATAACTATGCCTAGCGAGTTTGGAAAATTGATTGCTGACATAAAAGCCAATACTCCAGGAATTGAAAATGTTATCATTTCAACCCACTGTCAAAATGATCTTGGACTTTCTACTGCCAACACCTTAGAGGTATACCCAGATCTCTACATTTTATGCTGACAGAAAAGTTGATTGCATCTTTAATCTGATCTTAGCTGCTTTCAGGGCGCACGTGCTGGTGCAAGGCAATTGGAAGTAACAATTAATGGGATAGGTGAAAGGGCAGGCAATGCATCATTAGAAGAGGTGAATCTCAATCTTGTATTGTCCAAATAGATGTAATGACTATCACTGAATCATAGATACAATGCCACACAAAGTTTGGTTTATCTTAAGTTTTCATTATGCAATTTATGTGAAGGATATATTACTTTCCAGTCTTCAGTCTTCACTAGGTCTAGGAGTAGGATTAATACTGTCAGAGCGACAAACATGCTTGGCCCCTGGATGAAATGATAATGTGTCTTAGGACATCACTAACTTCAGATGTAGCATCCTCAGTAGTTACACACCAAAGGTTGATATGCAAAATAAAATATTTACATATTATTATACTTGAGTTTCAAATGAGTAAGATGATTTTGAAGTTCTAGAAATCTTGGAATTTCCCTCTAAGAAAATCACTTTCTCCATTTTATTAAGAGGCCTAAGTTTCCTTAAGGTGGAAATTGTGAAACCGTGGATCCATTCTTCTTCCCTGCAAGAGCTATACACTAGGTTATTTGATTGTTGTCCTTCGCAATAATGTGTTATATCTAGAAATGGCTACTGTGCTACCCTTACTACTTCTAGTTCTCCTTAGCTCTTGTTCATTGTTACACTGCTTCTCAATGATTCCTTTGTGTCCACAAGAGATTGTGCTCATGCATCTAGCATAAGTAAAATTCTTATCTTGAAATTCTCAATCATTCTGTAGTTGTATACATTTTACAATGTTCACAAAGTCAGACAGATAGTTCTAGCCTTTGTACAAGAATGCAGTTTACTACCCTAGAGTGGTCCTGTTTATTGAGAATTCCTATGTGATTACAGGCCTGTTCCATTAAGATCCTGTAGTCCTACACACCCTCGAACGAAGTATATGCCAATCTTTGTTGACGTTTGAAAAGTTATGCAAACATTCACACTCACATTTATTTATTTTATTTGATGGATTACTGCCTTACATTATTTTGATATAAAAATGGAATTCAATATATGGTCCAATGACCAATTGCACATCTGTCCTGAATTCAAAAGTACAAGATAGTAAGACTAATTTTAGAATCATGAAAACCTGTCAAAGAAAAAATTCATATTCTGTATATTTGCAAGCTTTATAATTTTGTTGAGATCAGCAGAAGTCCATCTTCCACGAGATCAGCATATCTCTGGATGGTATTTTTGAGAACAATTGCAAATCTAATTTGATATCTTTGTTCTAACTCTACTGGCTTATTTTAATAATCTATTTATTAGTACCACTTGTTTTATCCCTTAAAGAATAAACACAATTCTGTGAACAAACGGACAACAGATATCTTTGTGTATGCGTGTATATTCTCATAAATTCTTGACTAGACCACTTGGATATATATTGTTTTGAATGATGTGATAATATGCAAATGATGGGTCCTATTCTGATGGGCCTGGCTTTACTAAGGCCTATAGCAGGAAAAAGACCAATAGAACACAAGAATGCAAGGGAAAAAAAATACCAGATATCCTTGGTTGGTGTGCCTAAGAGTAACTAAGTCGTGTGAGAGTAGTGCATGAACTGGGTGGGAGATTTGGAGAGAGATGGGTTCGTAGCAGAGCATTTTAGGGGCATGTTACGATGGCAGAGGAAAAGCCTTGTGAAAAGGTTGGAGAGCCTTTAGCCTCCCAAAAGCTAGAGAACCCCCAGTTTACGTGCTTTCCTTTCATCTTTTGGCTTGCTGTAAGCTGAGTACCTCCTTTTTTTTTTTTGGCTATGTTTAAAGGATTCAGACCTTTGAGTATTAATAAAACAGGGAAGTTTCCATCTTTGAAGAACTTGTTTGATTTTCTTGATATAATCTCTCTATTGAAAATTCTTCTTCTTCTAATAAGAAATATTTGCTTTTGTGAGTTTGTCTATATAATAATTCAATTTGCTCTTGTAGAACCCACTGCTGGCTGCTCTCACTGTGAAATTTTCTGTGTTCACTGTTCTTGTGTTTATAATCTCTTAGCGATTTAATTTTTCTGATGATTTTAACAACCTTGTCTTATATTTTCTTTTAAGGTTGTGATGGCTCTTAAATGTGGGAAAGATATTGTCTATGGCGGTCTTTATACTGGAATTAATACACGTCACATCTATTTGACAAGCAAGATGGTTTTGTATCAAACTATTATTTTGCTTTCTTTTCTCTTTTGTTTTCAATTAATAACTTTTATTTATTGTTGGTTTTTCGTCATCTTTTTCAATAGGTTGAAGAGTACAGTGGTTTACAATTACAACCACACAAGGCTCTTGTAGGCGCTAATGCTTTTGCTCATGAAAGTGGCATTCATCAGGTTAGTGTTAAATTAACCAATACATATATGCCTATATAAAGGGGTGAAGACTCTGGCACAATTATTGTATGCTACTTGGGCATATATTTTGTACATAAAACTATTTTACAGCGGAATATGAGGTTCCACAAGTGACAGATGCAGCTTCTCATGTGCACAGATGCCAATGTTACTGATAAAAAGACATAATTCGAAGCATAATCTACTGTTTTCTTTGGCCAAACTTCAGAACCAAGTTATCCCCATGGTTTAAATGATGAAATTTTTAGTTGGGGCATGTCAGGTAGACAACCATGTGTGCGTTATGACTAAACAGGCTATTGTACTTGAGAAGAGAGTGAAAAATTTTCTATTGCTTGAAAAGGAGATGGTTGGAAGCATATATTAAGGAAAAGTTTTGGGAAGATTTGAAGGGCTTGCTCTGAGATATCCCACAAGAGGAAAAGATCCTCATTGGGGGGACCTTAATGGTCATGTGGGGAAAGAGACAGGGCAATATATGGGAGCTCATGGTAGTTATGGTTTTGGAGAAGTAAATAAGGAGGGGCATTTGATTCTTGATTTTCCAATGGCTTACAATCTCACAATTGTAAATACCTGTTTCAAGAAGCGGGAGGAGTATTTAATCACATATAAGAGTGGAGTCCAAATGTTGCATATTGCTTCTTTTTGGTAAGGGACTCAGATAGAAGAGCTTGTAAAGACTGCAAAGTAATCCCTGGTAAGAGTTTAACTTCACAACATAGGGTCTTGGTTCTTAATGTACTGGTTAAAAATCGTAAATTGAAAAGTTGAAAAGCCTTAAATCCTAGGATTAAGTGGTGGTAACTAAAAGGTGAGAAACAAGTGACATTTACGAGAAAAGTTATGGAGGAAGGTAATTGGGACTCGCAATGAAGTGCTATCATCTTGTGGGATGAGATGACTAAAAGAATCAGGAATACCGCTAAAGCAGTATTGGGTGAATCCAAAGGTTTTGAACCTAAAGATAAAGAATCTTGATGATGGAATGAGAGTGTGCAGGAGAAGGTCAAACATAAGAAAGAGTGTTTCAAGGCTTTGCATTTGTGCAATAACAATGAAAATTGGAAATGTTATTGGTTGGCTAAAAAGGAGACGAAGAAAGCAGTGAGCGAGGCTAGATTTAAAGTTTTTGAGGAATTCTTTCAGGATTTAGGAATGAAGAATTGTGAACGTAATATTTACAAAATTGCCAAGAGAAGGAAAAGACAGTGAAGAGATTTAAACCAAGTAAGATGCATTAAGGATGAGGAAGGAAAAATTTTGGTTACAGATGATGATATCAAAGAAAGATGGAAGAGCTACTTTTATAAGTTTTTCAATAGTGGATTGGATATGACTATTGATAACGAAGGACTAACAACTCATGAAAATGATCTCAATTTGAACTTCTATCGTAGGATTTGGGTTGAAGAGATAAAAGAAGCTCTTAAGAGAATAGATAATAGTAAAGTTAATGGTCCCGATGGTATTTCTTTCGAGGCTTGGAAGTGTTTAGGAGAAAAGGGGGTTTTCTGCTCGCTAAGTTATTTAACGAGATTTTAAGGTCCAAGAAAATGCCAGATGAATGGAGAAAGAGTACTTTAGTTCCTATATATCAGAATAAGGGGGATATTCAGAATTGTGCTAGTTATCGGGGGATAAAACTCATGAGTCACACCATGAAACTTTGGGAAAGAGTGATTGAGTATAGACTCAGAAAATAGTGTCGTATTTTAGAAAACCAATTTGGATTTATGTTAGGACGGTTTACAACAGAGGCTATTTATTTATTAAGGGGTTTGATTGAAAGATACCGGAGTAAAGAGAGAGACTTACATATGGTTTTCATTGATTTGCAAAAAGCCTATTATAGAGTACCAAGAGATGTAGTGTGGAAAGCAATGGAGAAGAAAGGTGTCCGTGTGACTTATATTCGATCTATAAAGGATATGTATGAGGGGGCAACAACAAGTGTGAGAACCCCTGGAGGTGTGACAAATAACTTTCCTTATAATGATAGGCTTACATCAAGGATCTTCTTTGAGTCCATACCTGTTTGATCTGGTTTTGGATGTTCTAACAGATCATATACAGGAAGAAATTCATAAGTGTATGCTCTTCACGGATGATATAGTTTTAATTGAGGACTTGAGAGAAGAGGTCAACTCTAAACGTCAGTTATGAAGACACTGTGGAATCAAAAGGTTTCCGCTTAAGTAGAAATTAGGTAGAATGTATGCATTACAAATTTAATAAGAGGCCAATTAAAAATGATTCAGCCGTAAAAATTGGAGGGCAAATCATTTCAGAAGTGTCAAAGTTTAGATATTTGGGGTCGATTTTACGGAGTGATGGTGAAATTGATGGGGATATTATGCATAGGATACAAGCTGGGTGGTTAAAGTGGAGGAAAGTATTAGGAGTTATTTGTGACCGCAAGGTACCTGCTAAACTTAAAGAAAAATTTTATCGAACAGCTATAAAGCCAGCGATGCTATATGGTAGTGAATTTTGGGCTTTGAAAGAACAATAAGAGCATAAGATGAGAGTTGCAGAGATGAGAATATTGAGATGGATGTGTGATCATACAAAATTGGATAAGATTCAAAATGATTGTATACGAAGAAATGTTGAAGTAGCACCTATGGAGGAGAAAATGGTGGAAAATCGTTTAAGGTGGTTTAGGCATGTACAAAGAAGAGGGCAAGAAGAGCCAGTGAGGAGAGCTGATCAAATGGATTAGAGCTCTATTAAAATGCGTAGAGGAAGACCAAAAGGAATACTAAAGGAAGTTATAAGGAATGATCCTTTGAGAAATGATTTATTTGAGGAGATGGTGTTTGATAAAGCATATTGGCGTCATATGATCCAAGTAGCCGACCCCACATGGTGGGATAAGGCTAATTTTGTTGTTGTTGCTTGAAAAGGAAGGGATACATCAGACTTGTTTATAGACATTACATAAATGCCACAACTATCTACCAAGTACCAACTGCTATATTTACAATAAATTACAAAATATTGCACAGATTCTAATTGCACTCAGTGTTCTTTGGATCTGATGCCTCATAATTGTTTGTGCATTAGGAATCAAATGCCCTTTACTTTTGTCTGTCAGATCTAATTAGTTTTTTTCATATGTATTTGTTGTTTTCTATTTTCCCTTTCTGTCCAGTTTGTTGAATCTGGTGAAGGATTGTTATCTTCCTAGCCTGAGCAGCATTAAGCATCGTAAAGATTGTTTGTCTGTGGCTAATTTCTAAGAGCCCTTTTGGGCATCTCTTTACTACTGGATTGATTGTGTTATGGCTTCTCTTTGGTTCTCTATACATGAGTGTTTTAACTTTTAAGGGAGCTTCCTTTCCTGATATGCAGAAGGATTGGTCGTCTTTGCTGCACTTCCCCTCTGTTGTTTTCCGTTTTATTTGGATGCTATTTTATCCTCCCCTTAGTTTGGATTTACTCTCTCTCTTTCTCACTCCAGTAATATTTCTTTATTTTTTAATTAAAAAGAAGTATGCAGATGACTTTGTCAGTTCATTCAGATAAGGTACTATGGGGATTATTTATCTCATAGGACATACTACCTGAATTTAACATTTGGTTTTAGTTTCACAAGATAAAAATATTTCGTTGGAAACAAATGAGAAGAAAGCTTTACTAGTTCATGCTAACTGCTCCTGTAAGACCCTAGTTAGAGCCGCATCAGACTTTCCTCTGGGTGCATTTTAATTTTTCAGCAGGCTTAACCTTGAACGCACCTTAAAATAATATCTCTGTTTTGTAGGATGGAATGCTAAAACACAAAGGTACATACGAAATAATAGCCCCAGAGGATATTGGGCTTGAAAGATCCAATGAAGCTGGTATTGTTTTGGGGAAGCTTAGGTATTCTATTTACTATTTTTTCAGAACTATTATTTATATCTTTGTGGGACTTCTACACCTGCTCATTCCTGTGTATTTTTTAAATTGTTTGGAATTGGACATGTTTCCTTATACTCTGCATGGAGTCTAAGATGAGTTATCATGTTCATAGCTTATGAATAGTCTTCCTATGAATTTTATATTTTATATTGATATTGATTATCATCTCATAAATTGGTTGTTGTATCTATTCTCAATTTTTGCTATGTGGATGGCTTGGAATTACTTTTAATAATAATGTCTTGACTTTTTATGTGGCTCATGTTTTCTTAATTTCTTTACCATGGTATCAGTGATTTAACCATTTCCAGTGTAGTGCAATTCTGTTAGATGATTAGGTGTGAACTGGATTTTATATAACTCGAGATGTGAGAATCCTAACCTCCATCAATTTTTTATTTACACTCCTTGTTTCAAAACGTGGCACCATATTCTTTCATGTGTCAACAAGATGTAGCATAAACTCTCTTTGTACTGCTCAACTGTGTAAATCGATAAAAGTGGACCATTATATTAGCTATATGTAAACAAGAAATTCTTTTATAATTTAGTGGAAGTTGTAGTGTTTCTGATAATGTACATTTCATGTCCTTGTCATCTGGATATGAGAGCAGTTACCAATATAGCTATCCCAACCTAATTAAGTCTCATAGTTATAAGCAGTTTGGTAATGAGATGCATTTTTGCCAAGTGAGCTTTGCTTGAGCAGGTGAGAGGTGTATGAAGCTTTGAAATTTTTTTGGTGCTCTCTATTTAGTTTAACAATACTGGAAGGCCTTTTTTTATGTGCTACAGATTGTATGGGAATTGTGTAGTTTACTTTCTTTTTTTCTTTGGGGCCCCAACTCTGTAGTTTAATGTTACTATTGTTAGATATCCATGACTAGCTAGTTGGCAATATAAATGCTTCTAGTTCTAATGCATCTAACATTTACTCTCAAAAGCACTTGTTTGACTTTGAGGTTATAAATCTTTTATGCTGTATCTGTCAATATTGAATCAAGTAGATTTTTATTCTTTGTAGTTTTGTTAATGTTAATCTCATATTTTCATGTCCTTATATCCCCTGAGGCCTTATGCTATCAATATGTCAGCTCTTGTATCTTCTCCCCTTAACAAACACAAGTCCTTCTTTTTGATGCAGTGGACGCCATGCTTTGAGAAAACGACTTGAAGAGGTACAAAAATATTTGTGAGTTAAGGATCAATTGTGTATCCTTCTTGCTGTTATGAATTGTTCTCTTTTGTTTCAGCTTGGTTATGAACTCAGAGATGATCAAATTGAAAATTTGTTTTGGCGTTTCAAAGCAGTGGCTGAGCAAAAAAAGGTATATCTGAAAAGTCATAGCCTTTCAGGAGCTACTGATTCTAAAGTCATCAGGTTGAGCTAGTGTCTAGTTGTTTTCTTTCTATTTTATGTTGTATATTAAACAATTCATATTGATCATTGACAGTAATGGCCTCTCCTATTTCTAATTAAGTTTGGAGGGCGTATAGATTTTTTTTGGTTGGGGAGTGTTTTTTTTTTTTTGGGGGGGGGGGTGGTGGTGCAAGCTGGTATAGATATTTTTTTTATTGGGAAATCTGCATTTTATCCCTCTAAATTGAGGCCTAGCTGAAAAATTGGTACATGAACTTAAAATGTAACAAAACGCTTTTGAACAAAATGAAAATCTTAAATTTCATTTCAGATTAAGTGCATACAGCCACTTATCGCACTTTTATCCTCTTATAGTTTCATTTTCTTCTCAACCTAATGAAAGATTGTTGAAGCGAGGAAGTAGCCTGTTACAGTTAATATTGTCATTTTAGTCTATAGTTCATCTAAGTGTTTTAATATGTTTTAAAAATCATGTACCAATTTTGTAATTAGGTTTAGTTCAGGAAGTTAAAATATTGTTTCCCCAAATTTATATAACATCAGGTAACCACTGACAGCAAAACCACCTCTATGGGCATTACGGCATTGTCTAAAGTATACCACTACATGCATCTGCAAGTGGTATCAGTGGCAAATTCCTTAATGCTGATGAAATCTATCAGGAGTCTTTTGCCACATATTACATTGTCATGAAGTGTTTGCTCTTAAGGGTTGCATTCCATGTGACGTGGTTTCTTTTGCCCTTGTTTACTGTTTATTACAGTTAAGGTCATATCTTAATAATATTTCTAGCACATGCTATGTAAACTTAAGAACATTGAAAATTGAAAGTGAGCTTTTGGAGCATATTATTATAATATATTTGTATTCTCTTGTTATTTCCTAGGCAATCTCTGCTAGATTATTATTATTATTATTATTATTATTATTATTATTATTATTATTATTATTATTCTGCGTTCATTGTTGAAAATGAATTTGATTAGGGTCTAACTTGGATGAGATTTTTGTTGTCTTTAGAGAATCACTGATGCTGACCTAAGAGCGTTGGTATCAGATGAAGTTTTTCAGGAAGAACCTATCTGGAAGTTTGATGCTTTGCAAGTAATTGGAATATGCTTTGAAATTTGATGTTAATGTTACAGCTTGATATTGCTTGGGCAAACCAAATTGATCATTGTATATCCAGTGCAGGTGACTTGTGGGACTCTTGGTCTGTCAACGGCAACTGTCAAACTTACTGATGCTGATGGTAAAGCTCATGTTGCTTGTGCTGTTGGTACGGGACCAGTGGATTCAGCTTACAAGGCCATCAATCTTATTATAAAGGTTTGAAGTTTTATACCGTCGATCATTCTATTATTGAGTTAATTTTGAAAGCATGTTGGAGTACTCCATGTGCATTCTTCCTTTGACGGGGAATACTGTTTCAAAGTTGCTATAGCCTTCTATTTTTTTTCCCAACTTGATGTGTTTGAAAAGTCAGAATGATGAAAATGATTTAAAAGGTTTTTGTGAGTCAACATTATGGATTTTGTTTTTGCTTCCAGTATGTGTGGCAAATGAAAATCAGTACACATACCACTAAGTTTTCTTTGTACTACTGTTCACCACACGAGTTGTTACTGTAGTCATCTTCAACTTTCATTTTATGCAGGAACCGGCAACACTTTTGGAGTACTCACTGATTGCAGTTACAGAAGGCATAGATGCAATTGCCACAACCCGTGTTTTAATACGAGGGAAAGCAGGTCATTCATCCACTCATGCCTCAACAGGAGAAAAAGTTTACAGAACATTTAGGTATGGTGAATGGAGAGTTCATTGCTTTGGTTGTTCTTTCCACTGACTGACTGATGCATATTCTACTTTTTGGGCAGTGGGATGGGGGCTAGCATGGACGTTGTTGTTTCCAGTGTCAAGGCTTATGTTGCTGCATTGAACAAGATGTTGGATTTCAATGAAACGTCTGTACAAGCTGAAAGAACCGAAGTTGCTGTATGAAGGAGTTATGGTAAGGACAAAAATTTAGATATTTGCTATCAGGTTATTTGATGGATATAATATATGAAAAAAATGTGGAAGATCTACTTATGTGATGGTGAGACGTAAAAATATTCATCATATTTTTAGTAAAAATAGTCATCATATTTTTATTAAAAAAAAATAAAAACACCCAAAAATTGTAATTAAGATTTGCCCTGATTAGATTATGTTCATGTTGCTGCATGGATCACAGCGCATAGTGATTTCCTAATAGCTGTGGAAAGAGGAACAAGTGCTCATTGGAGGTTTCAGATGTTTGTTTAGTGTCTCCATACCAAGGGATTTATTTGGGTTGTGTTGTGGAATTTGTTAGTTATGCTGATCTTGGAAGCAAGTGCAGTGATGTTGGCTTTAGGAGTTGGGATCTCAGAGGCTGTTCCTTTTCTTTTTTCCGGCCAGAGTTGTTCCTTTTCTTATCATTGAGGGTATTGGATAGAAGGAATAATTGAGCCGTAACTGTAAGGTGAGAATTGGCACGCGTATATTTTTAGTTTGAGTATTTGGAAAGATATATGTAAAATATTCAAGTGTCAAGCATCTGAAAATTTAGAAATTAATGAGGTTGAGACTTTAATAGCTTAAATAATTTGATTTTATTTCTCATCTATACGAAGTGGCAACTCTTGTTCGCCTTCCTCACGCTATCAGTGTAGTTTTGACTTGTTTCAAATTATAGTATTTGCTCCACCTCATCAAATTCATGGGTCTTCTGAGACAGACACAGTAGTAGTCGTAGTGGTACTATATTTAAAGGCCAGCATCATGAGGTCAAAACACAAACACGTACTCAATATCCTTACGTCATATGTTTGATTAATATTGGGTAGCGATTAAGTCTTGGGGATGAATGACTGATGACATATATGTCCATGACATTTTCATTTTTTCGTATTTCGTTCATACCTCAAGTCAAAACACACCATTGCAATTCTTACTAGGTGCCCAATTTTGTAAATTTTGTGGGTGTCTCTGCTCTTATTGTCTTACAGCATATAATATAATAAAAATTTTGGTTATATCCGAGATCAGATTGCCCCTGCATTAACATGCTTTTTGTTTTGTTAATTATTATTTAAGTATATTCATGCCACCCAGGAATCTTTTTACCTTACGTGGCCCCCTTCCCAAATTCTTTATTCTTGTGATCATGGAGGTGAGAGAAATGTTTAAATAATTGATCAAACAAACCCTGAATATTTCTGGCATGGGACGGGACGCATAGTCTCCGGAGAAAAAAATAAGGGGTAATTATATAGAGATCAAAATAATAAATTAATTATAAAATAAAATCTGTTGTTACTCATTTTTTTAATTTTATTATTTAATATTTCAAAATTTTTTACATTTTTTAATTAAAATTCTTTTTTATAATTAATTTATTATATTACTCCCGTAATTTTCCCAAAAAATAATAATACAACATAAACCCAATATCAGTCTACAAACACACACACACACACACACACACATATATAGATATATATTATGTACACACAGAGAGAGGGAGAGAGAGACTGATGAGTCATAAATTATCATTTCACTATTTATATTACATATTTAAGCCCATAGTTTTTTAATTGGCAATGATTGAAAGCAATTTATTAATCGTTCAAAGTGTAATCATATTTTCAATCATTTTTTTGTTAAAAACGACAATAAGTACAAATATTTACCATTAAATTTTTAAACTTTTTACTATATTATAAAATTACAACACAGATTTCTGGACGTTAAGAATCATTATTATCAAATTTTAAATGATAAAATAGAACTTTTTTACCAAAATTTTATTAATTCACAATAAGTTTTTAAAATTATTGCTACCAAATTATAAGTTTCTTATTATATTATTTTATTCTATTGCTCAACATTAAAAAATTACGACTCAAGTTTTCATAAAATTCCAAAAACTATCAAAATCATTGCTACTATGTTTTAAATTTTTAATATAAAATTTATAACATCGCTCGCGTTATTATTTGTTTTTGCCAACGCGTTTTAATTTTTTTGGGGGACTCTGAACGCGTTGAAAATATTGTTGAGTTTGATTCTTTGAATATAATTTTTCGTAATATTTTAGGAGCAAAATGTATAGTTGAGCTTTCGCTTGGAGGACACAGTATCATCTTCTTCCTTTCTTAGAACGCAAACGGAAGAGGAGAGAGAGTGAGTGAGAGTAGTTGTCTATTAAGAAGTAGAACCTTTACACCGCGTTGCTTCTCTGTCTTTCGTTTGCAACTCAAAAGCTGAAAACCAAATCAAACCCGTCTATCTATCCGTCTCTATCTCATTGTTGCATCATCTTTACCCACCAACGCATTCTCAAGCCCTAAAAGGAGAAGCGTGAAACCGAAAGGTATCTCTCCTTTTCTCTCACCTTAACACCTGTAATTTCAAGTTCTGATCTGGGTCTAATTATGGTTCGCCAATCTGTCATATCCTTACTTCTATTTTTCATTCCGTTTTCCACTTTTTTTGTTTAATTCTTTTTACCCATTTTCATTTTCGGGTGTATCTGAAAGTTTTCTATATTTGGCAAAATTGTTTGCTCATATTTGCGCACTTGGTTGTTAAATTGTTGTTTGCCTTTGCGGGTTTTGATTCTCTTAATCTTTTGGGTCCTTGGCTGTCTACCGTTTATCAAAATGGAATCGGATTGCTAATTGCATTTCTGGGTAGTGCTTTTCATTGATAATTACTTGTTTTGAAATTTCCGTTTTCCTTTTTGATGGACGACCGAGACTTCCGTCGTCGTCATCCGATGGTGAGATATGTTATTATGATATTATCTCCGTTTATTTGGTTTTCTTTCAGGTGCAAATATCTGATAAATTGTTCGGAGTTTTATCCGATGATTTTTTTTAACCTCCTTGTCTTCTTGTCTTTCAACCTTTTCTGAATTGTAATTATTTGCCCTCAGCCAATCCCTGTGTGCAGCATCTCAATCTGAAATTCTTTATATATTGAATGGACCGGCTCTATCCACAACAGAACACAATAATTTGCTGGGTCCATTTACAATGACTCTTATAGATGTATTCTTCTATGGTCCTTTAGATGCACTGGAGCTGCCCTGCAAATGTTCGAATTTTACAATTTCATTTATTCATGTGACATACGTGTAACTATGGATGGCATTAAGAGAAGGAATGGCCTTTTTGAATGTGATAACTTTTTACTTCATGTTTATAGGAAGAAAAAATGTAGGGGGGACTTGGACGATGGTTCTGCATTAGGAACCAAATTTGTCAAGCATACAGTTCCTGGATATCTCCATTACGATCATTCTCACTCCAAACTTCTAAATTTTGTTCCTACTAGACAATTTGTTTTCAACTTGTTATTGACCATTGACCATTATCACTTTAAATTTCTAAAGCTTGTTTTTAAAGACATCCTTTATCAATAATTATTTGTGTCACTTCTATGAAGTTAATTGCTGAATAACTGCAAACGGACTCATAACTGTTTCTTTATAATTGGTAGTAGCTGACCAATATATGATAGATTTGTTCAGTACTTCAGTTTGAAGTGTTTTGAAATTGATCTTCTGTTCATCTATGTTCTGTGTATTAATGCTTTCTGTAGCATCGTGCAGGCACATGCTTCTTCTCCTAGTTACTTTGTTCGCCTGGAGAATACAACTTCCAAAGACGACTTATATTTGAGGAAGAGGACCGGGATGCGTAGGTGGCTTTGTTGTACTTGTCAGGTTGAAGAGCCCTACACTTCTGATAACGAGCACCACCTTAAAAGCCCAAGGAATTATGGAGATGGTAGGTCTTTATAAGCCTCAGTTTGCAGTTGCTGTTAAATTCTTGATTTGAAAAACTGGATAAAAAGAAAAAGGTAGTTCTGCTTATTTTTGTCATTGAACATACCTTATTATTGGTTTGTTAGCTTAAACAACATTTCTGCTGGCTTTAAATTGCACAATTTGTTCAGTTTAAAAGTTTGTATAAATATATGACAACACGGAGCTGGTAACTTCTGTGTTGTGACTCAGAATGATATTGGAATGTATCTAATATATTCTCTAATTGAAATATATTTTGTGTTGGCAATTGTCATGTGACATAGAATTATGCATATATCTATCTAAGGCCTTTGGGCTTGAGTTCTTTTTCTTGATTGGTGAATGGTGAATAGTGCATTAAATTCAGGGATTTTAAATTTAAACCATCTTATCATAACAGAAAGACTTGTCAACATGTCCTTTGTTGACGCCTTTATCTCCACTAGGCTGATACCTATTTTCATATAAAGTAAAGCTTCCCGTTGCCAATTTTTTATGGATAATTTGTTTATTTCTTACTTTTTAGATAACCATTAGGGATTTAATTGGGTATTAATGACTTTGTGATAGATGAGATGGTTGCATACATTCTCTCTTGGGATGCATAATGTTTAGAGTTTGTTTTGGTATGAAGTTAAGCCTCGTGCTGAAACATTGGGGTTCAGAAGCATAGATTCTAGACTTGCTGAGATGAAGTTTGCTTTAATGATAAATATTACATTTGGTATCTCATGTGTACGCATTTAAATTGAGTTCTGATAATTGTTGGAATCACTCAAGATATGCCTTATTCATGTCCCTGTAAATGTTTCTCAAATGTCATATTTTATGCATTTTCTAGGCAACCCAAAAGGCTCAAAGGCTTCAGTTCCTGTCAAACATGAAGCACAAAAGGCTGCACCACCTATTGAAGTGCCAGCATTAGCTTTAGATGAACTAAAAGAAATGACTGACAACTTTGGATCAAAGGCATTGATTGGTGAAGGATCTTATGGGAGAGTATATTATGCAACTTTAAACAATGGAAAAGCTGTGGCTGTGAAAAAGCTTGATGTTTCATCAGAACCTGAATCAAATGTTGAGTTTTTGACCCAGGTACATCCTGGCTATCAAAACTTTAATGGAATTATTGTTTATTTTCTTGATGTTAATTTCAAAAGCGATGTTCCTTGCTTCAGGTTTCAACAGTCTCAAGAATGAAGCATGAAAATTTTGTTGAGCTACATGGTTATTGTGTTGAAGGAAGTCTTCGTATACTTGCATATGAGTTTGCAACTATGGGCTCTCTTCATGATATATTGCATGGTTTGTAATACCATTTCATGTCTTAGTTTTTTTCTTCTATGAAGTTCCTTGGATAATTTGTTCTGTACTTGCACTATAGGTAGGAAGGGAGTTCAAGGGGCACAACCAGGGCCAACGCTTGACTGGATGCAACGAGTTAGAATTGCAGTTGATGCTGCAAGGGGTTTGGAATATTTGCATGAGAAAGTTCAGCCACCTATCATACACAGAGATATCCGTTCAAGCAATGTACTTATTTTTGAAGATTACAGAGCAAAGATAGCTGATTTTAATCTTTCAAATCAGGCCCCTGACATGGCTGCACGCCTTCATTCCACAAGGGTGTTGGGAACTTTTGGTTATCATGCTCCAGAGTAAATTTCCAAGTCCTCTTTGTTTTCCATTAATCCATTTTATATATTTGTATTATTACTCTCACTCTCTCTTTTTTTTTTTGGTGGTGGGTTTTTTTTTTGGGGGGGGGGGGATGTTTAGATGCCCTAATGCTGTTTTATATGTGACTTATCTTTTTGCACACCACTGCAATTTAGGATCCTTCACCAAGGACTTTATATTACCACCATTTTACTTTGAACCTCTTAAGTAGTCTCAACTGTTTAATTTGGTGATCATTTCTTCAGATGTGTTTGAGATATGGACATATCTGATAAGTCATACCTATGTTCCTGCCCAGTTTTTGGATGTAATGCATAAATTTGTGCTGAAAAGTTTATTTTTTCAGGCTCTTTCCTTCTTTCTATTGTGGTTCCTGTTAATTTTTAATTTCATGTATTATATTATAGGTCAATTTAATTTATATGCTTCTGGAGTTTGTTGCAGTGTCAGGGGATGTGTGACATCTATGTTCCATGTGTTATGATCTATGGAATTTTATACAACCCTACTGATGTTTTGTTCCTTTTTATTTATATTTTAATTTCCTTTAGCCCCTCAGCCTTTGTGTCTGTTTTTGTGATCTTAAGTTGTTTTGGCCGTAAGCTTGTTTTGTTACACTTTACAGGTATGCAATGACTGGTCAGTTGACTCAAAAAAGTGATGTCTACAGTTTTGGTGTCGTTCTTCTTGAGCTGCTTACAGGGAGAAAACCTGTTGACCATACTATGCCTCGTGGGCAGCAAAGTCTGGTCACATGGGTTAGTTCACCTTCTTAAACTTATCCTTCCTATATCTTTGTCTTCTGCCTTTATTAATTTACCTCTCGCCTCTCTCTTCTGTATTCTTGATGTAAACAAATTTGTGTAGGCTACTCCAAGATTGAGTGAAGATAAAGTCAAACAATGCGTGGATCCA
Organism: Adenanthera pavonina; assembly: GCA_026686845.1. Taxonomy (NCBI): domain Eukaryota; kingdom Viridiplantae; phylum Streptophyta; class Magnoliopsida; order Fabales; family Fabaceae; genus Adenanthera; species Adenanthera pavonina. The sequence goes on along the minus strand of JAIVEN010000026.1, from coordinate 6,999,612 downwards.
AAACTGAAGGGAGAATATCCTCCTAAAGGAGTTGCAAAGGTATCTTACTTCCTTCCATCCCTTCCCCTCTTATCTCATTCTCTGGAACAATACTTGGTTATAACTTCTGTTTAGGTTCTCAAATATAATAAGTATACGGAGGAAATTTTTTGAAAAGTTCCAACTTCCAATCATGCCCGATTGGGTTGTAATTGCAGAATTTATCCATTTGTCATGGCGTCATTGAAAACCTGGTAGCAAATACTTAAAAAAACGGCTTCTTTTGTACTTTTCTCCATACAAATAAATTCCTATAATATAATGGTGCGTGGTCCATCCAAAGCTTGAGGTTGAATATGGTTATGATTATGACTATGCAGCTGGCAGCTGTTGCAGCACTGTGTGTGCAGTATGAAGCCGAGTTTAGGCCAAATATGAGCATTGTGGTTAAGGCGCTGCAACCACTTCTGAAGGCTCCTCCAGCTCCAGCACCAGAAATTTGAGGACAAATTAACCTGGACTCTTCTTCCAACTTCTGGGAATCTGCATTTTCTGCAGTTCGGTTCAGCTGTCTACGGATTTCTTCATACATTAGATTCATATATATATATTTTGAATTTTTCTGAGACTGGATTGGTTGTGTAGGATTTGATTGGTTCGTCTCATTTTATTGGTTTAAATTTTGTATTTCTGGTGGGAGTGCTGAGTTTGAAGAGCCACAGAGCAAACAAAGGGGTTTTGGATGTGAGGTGGATGCTATTTGGCACCAATTATTGCTTTTTCTCCTATTTGTTATTCAACGCTGATCTTCCCTTTGTTCTTTAGTTTATTTTTGTTGTGTTTTCACATATATATATATAAATATATTTTCTCCTTCTTCTTCTTAATTTCCTGGCCCTCGTTCTAGACATGGAACTGTTTGATATCAGCTTTCCTGCAGTTTCACGGGCTGAGATATACATGAGTTCACCATATAGGACAATGCATTGTTTACATACAAATAACATGACACATCCAAGAGAAACGCAGACTTGAAGAAAGAATGTGAGCAAGTATATAAAATTTGATTTCTTAATAAAGTAAACTTTATTGGGCAATAATCTTAAATTTACTCTTTTACATACATTCACTCATCAAAATGTGTAAATTACTATACATAAATTTCTTAAACAGAGTAAGTATTCAATTAATCAATCACAAATATTTAGATTTAATTTGAAAAAATTTAAACTACTGAACTAAATTGTTTTTAAAACTATTTAATATTTTTGTTTAACTTTTAGGTTAACTCTTAGTGTATGTTTGGAAGTTTTAATTTAGATGAAATGGAATGGAGCAGAATGACTAATGATTTTTATTGAGAGAATTTTTAATAAAGGAATGAGAATGGCAAGTAATGGCCTCGCAAATCATTCTTAGCTATTGGAATCTCAATTTGATGTCCCCTAATAAGTTAATATCATAATTGTAAAATTATTCTAAACTCTATGTAAACATGTACAACACCTCTTACTTCCTTTATTACATCATATTTACTTTTTATTCTCTATACTATGTTAAGTTTTTTTTTTTTCTGATATCTATTTTATGTATAATATTATTTCTCTTTTCAATTTAAGTTGTTTAATCATTTAATTGATGTGTGTTTAAAAATTCACTTAATAATTGATTTTTTTATAAATATTTAATTATAACTTAAAAATAAACTTATTTTTTCTTAAATTAATAGATACTAGTTTTTTTATTTAAATTAATTCATAAACGTAATATTGGAATAAAAATGTTATAATCTATTTTTCTTCATCTATTTTATATTAACTCTTAAATAATAGTAAAATAAAAAATAAAATCATTCCTTTCTTTTATAAAATTTTCAAATAACGAAATATTATTATGTTCCATTTCACTCCACCCTATTTCATATTATTCCATTTATGATTATTCTATTTTATTTCGTTATAAACTTTTAAAGGTGTCCTTGTAAATTAAAATTTAAGATTAAAATATGTATATATATATATATATTTTTTTTTTAAATCGTGTATCATATGATGATTTTCAGAATTTAATAATTAAACAAAAACAATTCGTAGTTTGCTAGTATCGAAGGTCCACTTCTATCTTCGTCTCTGAAGCAACTCAACTATATTCTGATGATTGGCGATTGATTGATTGGAAGAAAATATTTTTGTTGTCTTTTCCCCGGGGAGGGGGGCGGTGAAAGTAGATGCTCGATCGACGCCCAGTGGTGAAATTCGTGGCTGCATTAATCCAAGAGGAAAGCATTTCTGGTTATAGTTCGCAGACACAGCAAGCAATCTACATGTCCTCATCTGCCCCCTCTTGCTCTCCCTCTCCTTCCCAATTCGTCCTTCCTCCCTCCGTTCCTCTTTGTCGTCTCCAATCCCCCGTTGTCTCTCGTTGCTTCCGCCCTCGCAGTCGTAGTCGCCGAAGGCACAAGAAGCTATCCACCCTCCCAACCACCATCTCCCCCAAAACCTCTTCCGAATCCAAGCTTGAAACTGTCATCGACCTTAATTACCTCACTTCCGAAGCCTCCTCCTCTTTCCGCACCCTTTTCCCTTCTTTGGAATCCAATTTTAGCGATTTCGTTTCTTCCGCGACTGAAGCTTGTAGGGATTTACAAACCTTGATCACTATCAATGAAAACCGTAGAGTTGTGGTTTCTTGTCGCCCTTCGACGCTGCATTTTGTTGGCACTTCAGCGGTTTTGACTATCATCTCCATTTCTGTTTTGAGGGCTTTGATCAATTTGGTTTCTGGGTTTCGGCTTTGGGGCCGAAATGCAACTGGCTACAGTCCTATGGTGCGGAGGGACCGGAGTCTTGGGGGAAAAGAGGTCATTGTTGGCTGGAACAATAACGCCAACTATGACTCGAGGTTCTCAGTGAATCCATTATCGCCGCCTCAAAGTTCTGTGACGGGCGTTTCCAAGAGAGATACTAAGAGTAGAGTACGTATTGAAGGGAAATTGCCCAAGTGGTGGCCGACTCTTGTGACGCCTGCCGTTTCGACAGAGAATGAGCAGGAATATAAGAGATATGCATACAGAGTGGTTCGAGGCACGGTTTTTCTTTCTGACATTTTCATTTTCCCGTGGTTCTTCGTTCTGTTCAATTTCGTGGCATCTCCTGAAACTTCTATAAATAACTAAGAAACGGTGAAGAGATAAGAATTGGATTGAATTAAGATGGTTTCGATCTGATAACCACATATCTACCATTGTAGGATTCCATAGTTTGCATAGTCCACAGAAATCTTATGCTAACATTATATATATATATATATATATATATAAACCATGTATATAAATCAAGCAGTCAAATGAAAGGACTTCTAACACAGACCTTTCCAATTCATGCAGGCTTATATATATATATAGAGCATCGTAACAAGACATGCACTCCTTCTGATTTATATTCTGGATCTTATGTTTTGTATATACTATGGTCTCAGTGTTTTTATTATTAAATCTGATGCGGTCACACTTTATGGAACATATTGATATAATGCTTTGTTTGGTGCAATTCTGTTTTCGTTTGCATCATTCTCTGTTTCAGTCCTAGCCTAATATAGAATCTGATGTGATCACCTTATGAAGCCTTTTGATGTAATGCTTTGTTTGGTGTAAAGCTCCTGGAGATTAGGTTGAGATGTGTTGATTGTTGTCCACTTGCTCTTCTTTTTTTTTTCATTTTTTCCCCACTTGTTTGTCTGTTATTAAACATGTATATATATCCTTGAACAATTTGTTGTTGTGGTTATATATTTTTATGTTGGAAAAAAAATACCAGAAAAGAAGAGTAGAAAATTACAAAGGCAAATGACGGGTGTCCTTATACTATGTTTCTGGTTGTTATTAGTTGTAAAGAAATTTGTTTAAGCCAAATTAGAGTGAGCCTGTTATTTGCTAAAAAATTTTGAAGATGATGTTGGAAATGATGAGCCCATTTTTTGTGAGAGGGTAAGAGATAGTTGCATCAATTCCTGAAGTGGCTTCTGTTATATCTCTATTGGAATAATTGCTCTGACAAAAAGTACTCTGTCTGTACTGTTACTTCTTTTTGCTTTCTCTTCTCTGGTTAAGATAGGGTTATATATGTGGACTTTTCCATTTTGTAGGTAAAAAATATCTCCTGATTTCCATGTTTTGTTCTCCTTTAAATTGAAGTTGCAACTTATTCACTTAATTTCCAGCAATCAAGGATAATAGAATGAGCGGAAAGGACATCATGGAGGACGATATAATTCAAGTCAGTTTCTTGGTGATTTACTTGATTTTCAAATGATGTATGTAATTGTATGTAGTTTTTTTTTGTTGGATTGAGAATTATGTTATCTATATATTTTATGCTTTCATTCAAGTTTATCTCTTCCTTTTCTTGTTGGAGAAAGCTTTCAGTCTTTGATAATCTCGTAAATGTTACTGTTGGATAGCTTTGTTGAGGTTCTTTTGGAAATAGTTCTAGAGTTGCTTCTGAAAACTACTTCTGCTTCCTTTTTTTTTTGTGGAAAAAAAAAAGTTGCTGTGAGTATACATTACATATTTGTAGTATTTGCACTATCTTAAATATTTAATAATTAAAACAATTCATATTGAATCCAGAGGGGTTAACTCAGTTGGTAGCAGGAGATTATATTTCTCCTTTGTAACCTGGGTTTGAATTCCTCTAGAACGCATTATTGGATTAAAATTTTAAATGTATGGGGCAGATGTTTGCATATTTACTTTAAAAATGGAGTTTATTCTGCTCTCTAGCATCTTTTTAGAGCTTAAAGTGGAAAGTGCTTGGCTTTTTGTGAAACTTTGATTAGCCTCAGCTGCTTTGTATGGCCCTTTGTTGGAATAAAAAAATCTGACCTGTATGAGGCTTCTGAGATTAAATCTGAGTGAATTTGTATGTAGTATACTGCCTTGTGCCGATAATGATATTCTTTTTGTTTGGTTAACTAGCTATAAGCCTATTAGGTACTGAGGATTTCATTCCCGAATATGCATGCCTAGCATTAATATGAATTGATATGGTCATGCAAATGTGATTTGTTAGCAACACAAATTCTCTACTCACGGTTTACAATTCCTCTATGTCATATATTCAATATACAAAGAACAAATTTAATTAGATTTCTTCTGTGCAAAATTCATTCAGTTTATTTGTAATTGTTAATACTTTTGGGTTAATACTCAAGTTCCTATTATCACTACTAATAATTTTTTTATCCTTTTATGATTGAAATTTTTGTGCATTATCCAACCCTTTCATGACACATTGGAATCTTCTTTGCCTCTACCCATGAGCAGTTACGTCAAATTTGCAGAATCTCTGGAGTGCAAGTATCTATTGACCCATCAAATATACGGGATTCCTTGTATCGAGCATCCATTGAATTTGTTTTAAATGTTTGTGGCAGGTATATTATTATACTATGATTCCTGCATTCATGACAACTTTTTTCTTTTTGCTGTTAGTCAGCTCCTTTAATCTATGATGACTGGTCCTGGTGCTGTAAGTTATGTAATTACTGATTACTTTGTCTTTTCAGGGCACCAAGTTACTCTACCTCAGTTGAAATTAATGGTGAGGATTGTCAACAATTTCTTGCTGGGTTTGCTGAAAACACCGGGCTTGAAAATAGCCGTGCTGCAACAATGGTATCTGCAGCTGTTGCTACACGAACACGCTCTTGTCTTTTGCAGGCCTGGGTACTTTATTGCCAACATTCTTGTGACTTTATATTTTTGTTTTTATTTGAATCTCAAGCAAAACTCATTTTGAAAATTAATTATTATGAAAAGCAGTTGAAGTGTTATTTTCTGTAGGTGTTATGAGAAGACTAAAAGATGGTTTATATCATATTTTGTATATAATAATATATGCTATCAATTTTTTTTATCAAAAAATTTAGTTGACATGTTACTATTTTTATTTATGTTGACTCTTAACAATATTTGTGCTTCATCTATGGAGTAACTGAATATTTCTACTTTTTAGTATATGTAATTTTTTCCTCGTAAATCCAATTTTACAGAATATGGTGTTTTGCTAGAAGATTTATTTACATGAGTGATAGATTGGCCAAGTTGAAGAAAATGCTTTCAGATCATTAATTGGTTGGTACTTTGCAGGTTTTGGTTGGATCATTATTTTTATGTGAAGTCTGTATGGCTGTAATCAACTACAATCTGAAACTGTGGGTGTAATCCATGTGTTGAGGAAGACCTAAAAATAAAAGCTAATGCACAGAAAAATAAACGGCAGAGTAAAGAAAAATATCTGAAGTCTGCACACTATGCTGCTGCAGAAAATTATTGATAAATATTGATGGCCAAGAGACCAACAGTGTAGAAAATTTTTAAGCAAAGCTCTGGAATAAAATTTCTGGTTCATCAAAGGTTTTTTGTTGTATTTCAGCTTCTTTATTATGTCACTATTTTTAAGACTGTAATGTAATACAATAACCTGAGGCAAAGGCTTGAGATCAGGCTAAAGTTATGACTGCCACATGTATAGAATGTTATATTTCATTGTTGGTTTATAGAAAGCCAAATGCACTTTTGTACCTTTTTTGCAACTAAGGTACTGCAACTTTCATGTTTGAGTATTTGAACTCTCAAACCGTTTTCATTTCTAGAAATTTTGTATGAGTCCTCTTAAGTTGTTTTTATATTCATGCTTTTATTTGGTATCTTTTGAATTACAGGCTCTGGAAATGCAAGGCAAACATGTTGAATCTAAGTTGGAATTGTCGAAGATATGCCTTCTCCTGCGGATATTTCCTCCAGAGGATTCCTCAGTAAGTTTCTTTTATACTGAGAATTTTCTTTTGCAAAATGTTTTGTTTTTAGAAATGATTAATCTTTTGGTTTTTCCCTTTAATGATTCCTTATTAGAATTGGAGGGGGTTACTGTTGATATAATTATTCCAAACCATTTGTGTATTTTCTGTATCCTTTGTTGTCGTTTGTGCTACTGTGCTGGTGTTTGGTGCCTCTTGATTTCAGAATTAAGGTTTGTAATTTATAATTTGGGTCATTTAAGTTTAATTATCAATAATTAGAGATTAGTTTGAACCTAGTGATACATTACTCCATAGTGATATAACAGTAGGATTGGGATTTCTGTTATTTGGTGATATAGTGCATTTTTTTTCAGTCTTGAGAGTTTACTCCCAATTATGATGATATAGTGCATTTTTTATTTTTATTTCCTATTTTTTCTATTCTTGTCCTCCACCAAATGATTTCTTGTATACTACTAAAATTAATGAATGACTTGTTTTGTGAAAGAATTAGTTGAGGCTCATTTATTAATTTGGAAAAATGTTTTTCAATATGGTTGATCCTTGTAAACTTGTTTCATGCTCCTCCTATGCTGCTGATGGACCAAGGACATGCTTGCAAATGGGCAGGCCATGGTTACCCTTTTAGAATCTATTTTTGGAGCATTGGCAATGAAACATATTTTCTTCTACGCTTATTTGCTGCAGCATTTAATATTGTATCTACTTGCTGCATGCTAAAAACATTTGTTGTGGGTGGGTCTCTGCAGCCAGAAATGGAGATGGTGGCCCGGGGCTTGGAGAAACACTTGAAACTAGAACAAAGAAAGCACCTGATGGATATTTTTGCGGAAGTTTGTGGTGAGGAAAGTCACAGAATTGCTAGGGAAGCCCTTGGTTTGGTGAGGATCTATTTCCCTGTCTTTGAACTCGGAATCACTATAAATGTGTATGCTAGTGACTACGGTAATTTATTTATATGTCGGTAATTTTGTAGAAAATCACAGCTTATGAATAGTAGTTTACTTTGACATTTTTTGCTTGCGTTGGACTCTTTTTATTATGTTTTGTGTCCTATTATTTTTTATTAAATTTAATAATGTGGGACCAATAGTTTCTCAAACTCTGCAAATTGCACAGGGCCCACATCCAATCCAATTGAATATAATAGTAGAAAGTGCTCTAAAGTAATTTTCCCTCACTGTGGGTGCTCTCAGGGAGGCATTTTGATTGCTTATTCGAAATTTTCTGTGTCTGCCAACCATATAATTTGGGGTTATATCGTAACTTGACGGTTACTCTGAATCATATTGTGCTTGTTTGAGATGGTAATGGGCTTGTGACAAGGATATGGAATTTTGCAGTGTGGCAAGCTTATGTTATTCAACTCTAGTCTCGTTTTATTTGTCATTGTCATTCACCTTTTAGTCAGTGATGTTTTAGAGCCCCACTTGCTGATGGCACGCAAAATCATGTTTACAGTGACAAGCCACTTTTCTAGTTCATGTTTTCTTTACTAATTATTTCAATCCGTTCTTTTCTTCTGTGTAGATCCATTTGCAGAATTGCTGCAGCGATCAACTTGAAGACACAATCCTTTGAACCTGAAGAAATCTATTTACTGCATTTGTATTTGTATTCTTTTAAAATCTATTGCTCATTTGATTAGTTTAAATCATTTACTGAGGTTTAGGTAGTTTATTTGTTATATATTATTTGATATTAATCTTAATAAAGCTCATAGGGTTGCCCTAAAAGGGCCCTTAGAATTAAAAGGAAAAAAATCGGTGATTTTTAGGGATGATTATTGCTGGCGTTATGCATTGGTCAAGACCAGTTTTCATGTATTGCTGCTGATTTAACTCAAACGATTGTAATAATTATGGTATTTTATTTTTCTAACGATATACACCTCGTAGACTGGCAATCTTTTTTTCCTTTTTTATTCTTTATTAAAATCTAGAGAGTAATTGAAAAATTTGTGAATATTCAAGGTGTTCCTCCATTGGAAAGTTGGCGTTTTGTAAGAAAGCTGCTATCTTATTTTATAAATGAAATTTAAAAAATATATAAATGTTTTTGTTATAAAATGGTAACTTTTGAATGATGATATTGAGCTTAAAATTAACTTTTTAAAAAGATCGTAAATACTTAACAGTTATTAATTAGTTGTACAAAATAATTTGAAATTTTAAATAAAATTAAAAATTTGAAATAAAAAACTTTATGGCATAAAATCAATTTGTTAATATTTTCATGTGTGTGTGTGTGTAAGGTCTGACTAAGTTTCACCCTAATCCCGTGCACAGCTCAGTCCGAACTGCCTGGACAATATCAGGTCACTTGCTCACTCCTATTTTTAATAATTTAAGAACATTTTTATTAAACAATTTTTATTGGGCAAAAACTCGGCCTGGACAGTCAGGCCAGGCACGGGGCTAGGGGAACCCAACTCGACCAATGAACACAAGTTAAGCCACACGTAGGATAACAAACAAAATAGAGCATTAATAGCACTACACATTTAATATGAGGAATTTTTATTACAAAATTGGTTTAGGAATGCTCACGCTCAAAATTAGCACTTTAATTCATGTATACACACGAAATATGGATATAAAAACCAGCAGAGATCTCAAGCTATGGAAGAGAGTAGCAGACAGTACTATAAGCATATCGATATGATTTTTCCTATGATCCGACATATGTATCCAACAAAACGATGAAGCAGTCCCGTCTTCTCCTGAACCGTTGTTTCAAATTAAAAAACAAATCATTATTCATTTAACTGGTTGAAAAGAATAACATGGATTAAGGGGGTTCAAGTGAACATTTAAGAAATATAAAATATAAAAGTAGACAAATATAAAATAAAAAGTCTGAGACAAAAAGAATAGAGCAGATGTGCCAGAAGCACGAAGCCGTTTTCCTTTTCTCTATCAAAAGTTCTGAACTGCTGCTCATCAGCTTTTGTAGATTCATGCAATTCTCTATTAACCAGGAAGAGAAACTCATTTTGCTTTATTTTGTCGTAAAAATGTGTGCATCAATGCTACCAGCTGATAAATATCTCCAAAAAAATTCCCCAGTAAGATTCCTGCAACAGTATGCAAAAACAACCCATTCATTCCCAGTGCACATTATCATTATGCTTCCATTGGCATTGCATGAGCTACATAATGTTCACCATTACATACCCTACTAAACATAAAATTGATTAGAGGAAACGAAAATCATTCATCTGGTCAAACAACTTGATTATGTATCCATAAAATTAAAGAAATTAACTAGGATTGTGAAGAAGCAAATAATATAAAAGCAGGAAAAAACATACTGTAGGTCAATCTAGGTGGGAAGAAGTGGCTGTCTCTCGTCATGCCCCACACGATGACTAGCCTGTGTACAAGTACATTAACAGCAAAACCTAAATCGGTATAATGTATAAAACCCAAACGAAAGCAAGCTGAACACAGATCTTCACCTCTTCATTTGCTCCGGCAGCCATATTGACAAAGGAGTCCTTAGTCCTGGAACAAAAACAAAACACTTCTAACTTCAAAGGAAGAAGGGAATTCTTCCAAAAGTTTAATTGCAATAAAGGCCCTCTACAAAATCCAATGCACTAAACTTTTCAGAAACTGAAAAAAGAAGAGAGACTCTAGCTCGAAAAACCACCATGTTATTGTCTCATACAAAGCAACATTGCAATCAGCCAATAAGTAAAGAAATTCACTAGTACCTGTGCGTGTCATGAACATCATGCAGTTCCATCATACCATTTTGTTGGTCATCTCGGACTTTTGATAGAGGTGAAAAGAACTATAGACAAATGAGCAAATGCAATACAAAAAGATGCACTATTAGAACTGTAAAAATGTTTACTGCTAGTTGTTTTATTTATTTGCAAAATTCTCCAAATTTAATTTACCTGGTGCATTGAGATGAAGACAATAGAAATCCCTAAAACAAAGTTCATTGTTAAAGTATGTCCGAATAATGCAGCAGACGCTATGCCAGTGAAGATTGTTGCGACTGTTGAAGAGTACTTCTTCAAAATTGTATCTGAAGACATAAGTGCGTTATTCAGAAAAAAGAGATAAATAAAGTGTTCATTTATATGGCACAATTAAGATATAATCAAACCAGTAATTTGATTTTAGGTTTCAGTGAAAGCGATATAAGATAATAAAAAACATAACCCTTTGACCTGCATATTTAAAGAAAAAAGAAGAAAGAATCCCTTGGGCAGCATTGTTAGCTATCAATAGCATGGTCGCTTTTGAATGACCTTGCATAATATCAAAGCTACTAGGACCTGAAAAATTTAAAGCAACATCCATGAGGACCAGTTAACAGTTTTTTTAGAATTATATAAAAGCAACAAATCTGACTCCATTTGAATAAGCTAAAATTCAAAGTGATATCAATATTTCAACTGTATGTGTAAATTTAGAGATTTCTTTTTTCTCAAAAAACAAAGTTATATTAGGGAGAGACGTGCTTTCAATTTGCTCTCTCAATTGCTAAGCCAATAGCTTGAAATTCCCAGAGGTTCCAGAAGATAGGGATTCATGACTGACCCTTGACAATGGCAGTGCCAACTATTCCAAGAAAGTTGAATATAGCTCCATACCCATATAAGAATAAGTTCTGCAATTTAAGAAACGGTAAATTAATATAGGGAGAGTAAAATGGAAGAACTCAAGTGCTATTCTTGAAATTTGCCACTTTTTAAGTTGTCAAAAATTTCAGTTAGGAAGTTAAGCATCTTGTTAGTTTCTTTCTCCGTTTTGCTTAGGAGTTTTGTTCTCTTTCTAGGGCATTGGGAAGTGCCAAAACTTCAACCCAAAAAATCTATATATACCCAAATCCCCAGCCAACCTAACCACCAGAGCCAAACCCCAATAGCTAAGCAATATTTAATTACTTACAACTAAAATATATACTCTAGTACACTTTACGTCTAATCAAGACATTCAATAATATTGAAATGATTTAAACAATCAAAACAGGAAAATAGTTAAAATGTTGATCATGAAAAAGCACAATATTTAATACCCCCTCCAGTTTCAAATATAAGAACATGTTGGGAGGGATGTGTTGGTCCAAAATATAAGAAAAAAAAATATATATATATATATATAAATATATATATGTTTGGTGCAATAAATGAGATATTCTAATAATACCCCTCATTAAGCAAATCATGTACTATTCACGAGGCACCTCTTTTTCCTATGAAAGAGTGAGAGAGTTTTTATTACCAAAAAAAAAAAAGAGAGAGTTCCAATAATTGGGGGCAATTTTTGGGGTAAAAATGCTTTATTATAAATTAAATGAGGTTAACTAACTTCAACTAACAACATTGGTATGTCTGACGTAGTTTTTTTCTTATATTTGAGACCAGAGGAAGTACTAATTATTTTCTTGGCCATCCAACTTGAGAATTGGATGGGAGTCAATATTCATGCAGTAATAAAATTTTCAACTCCATGAAACATTGTCCTCTCCAAATCAGCATATACTCTAATCATTAAAACATTAGAAACTTCACCTGGAGGTAAATGCTAGTATCATATTGGCTCTTCAAAGCATACTCATTATAAACAGAGGCCAAGGACGGAACAGTTACCTGCAAAATAATTCCTTGGTTCAAAAACCAACAGCAAATAGGAAAAAACTACAAAGAACAAAGAACTGATATACTTACAAATATACACGTATAAACATAAGCACCCATTGTGATAGGAAGACCCAAAGCTGCAGTGCCTTCAGGTAAAGATCGCAGCTGATTAACACTTATGCCAATAAGCAGCAGAGCAAGGGCCTCCCACTGTAGTGAGAATGAATCAGGTTTGCAGATAAGCATGGCTCAACTGGGATTCAAGCAAGGATTAAAAGTTTAAACTTGCTAATTCAATAGTAAAGAGCCAAATACTGGCTACAAAGACACGGTGTGCCTTTCTTATCAACTTATCCATATTTGCGAGGCAATGGGCTTAATAAACTAACCTGAATAATGGAAAAGTGACGTCTCATAATTATCTTTAACAAAACTGCTATTACTAAAACCTGCAAATGCAAAGCAAAACATGAGAAATTAGATCAACTGAAGAGAACCATCAAGAAAATGATTTTTCAAATTGTTTCGACAAATAAATGACACAAAAGAGACCACTAATGTCTGGTCTCACAAAAGGCATGCATTAGTTGTTCATGCAATATTCCACAGCACACATAAATGAGATGAAATGAAGTCAATCAGTTAGAGCTGGATGAAAACCTCTATCTAGAAGTCAAGATACAAGACAAGGCATGAAAGCCTCATTGTGAATAATTAAGAACCTATTAATTAAGAACCAACAACTACAGTGAGAAGCACCAAAGAAGCACAATGAGCAAACTCAGTAAACAGTTGCTAAGGATGCAAATGTGTACTACCCTTCAGCAAAGCAAATGACAAATTACCTTCAAATTGCTTAGCATCTTCACAGTGGCAGGATTAAAATAAAGCTGCATGAAATGTGATATCAACCTGTCAGACACTTGGAAATATGAAGTACAACATCCAAGAGTTTTTTTTTTCCTTTTTGAAAAAATAAAGTTAAAACAACATGGGCAGAGAAAAGAAACCAAAATATAAGAAAGCCTTCCAATCCCATTTGCATAAGACAGGTAGTCATCAGTTAAATACAATACCATCAACAAGCTAAGGAACTTCTATGTGACAGTAATTTCTAAACTATTTCTTTTGATTTGGCTTAGAGGTCTTTAACATAAAGAATGTCAAGGCTTAACGACAATGAGCAGTCTTTCAATCCATCAGCATATTTGGTTAGAACATATAGGAATGCCATATTTTCAAGGGGGTCACTATGCCCTTGGATCTAGTATAGGATAGTGTTCAATTTATCCCCTCCTTCTGGAGCCCCCCTCATTGCTTTTAGTAACAAGTCTTTGTTTAATACACATTGGGATTGGGCAGCTTCGTGACATGTTCAAGTATTCATAATAACAGAAAATGAAGAATTCATTGACGCAGATAATAAAGAAAAAGTTAGTAGTATGCCAAGAATTAAGAGTACCTGCATAATAAACTTCAGATAGTTGTTGATAGCATATAGAAGGGCTGGAACAGCAAGAAGAACATTGTTGCGAGCTGCCTGCAAGTAATAAGATCACAACATATAGGGTTAATATTCAAAAGAATCTTCTCATTTTTTATCAGAAAAAAGTAATAAAAGATTAATGCCAATAGAGTGAAGGATAAGAAGGTCCCCTGTTCTCTAAAAGGGGGGAAAACTGCAGATATGAAGCACTGCAAACATTTTAAGATGTCCTTTATTTGCATCGTTCTTCTAACTTCATTAAACATCAGTTATCCAAGAAAAATTGTCTAAGATCAAAACTAAGAGTAAGCAATTAGCAGTATATATGTACTCCAAAAAAATAAGTAATTCAATTGTCATTTTAATTCAACAAACACATGCTTAAGCAGTTTACATAGTGTACTCCAACAAAATAACCACATTGTGACCAAACACTTGAGATATGTATCATATCTGATAACAGTCAGAACAACTGAATCAATATATGGACTTCACAAATCCTTCCACAATACCAATGACAAGGTAGTACCTGCACAAATGTAGAAATTGAGAGAAGAGGCTTCTCCCCAACTTTTTTATGCCTAGCCTGCAGAATTAAACAAGATCATATTTACCAAGTTATTGAGAAAATCAGAGATAGTATAGTCTTAAAAATCAAAGAATCAAATCACGCAAATTCTGTTGATATTGGAGTATATTATAATATTCTATAAACTTTGTTAGATCAGGAACATTTTGAATTCAGGTCGTAAGTTGCCAGGACATGCTGCTTTAATTCAGTTTATCTTTTGGTCCTAGGGATATTTTCATAAACTGCAACATTTTATTGATATTTGCTGTCTGTGTTTGGCCTGAGTTAGTTCTTTAAGAATTACTGGGTCCTAATTTAAAATGTGTGTTTCATTAGTCTATTATAAGTAGGAAGTCAAAAGCTACCAAGTCAAGTCATGTTGCTATTCTTTAGTTTATCATTCATTCCTATGGGCATTTTAGTAAACATGTGCAATGTTTTATCTGTTTCTGTAGTCAATGGTCAAGGTCTTCATTTGGGCTAAAATTCAAGTTTTTTAGGTGTTACTAAGTCTTACTGTAATACTAAATGGTCCTTGTTTACCATTAATACGAAGAATAAAGCATTGAAAGTACAGGATTGCAACTCTTTTCCTAACCCTTTTGAAGTTTTGCGGAGGCCTCTGCACGTGGATGTAAAAGCTTCTTTCCAGAACACTGATCAGCTTTATGGGTTCTATCACCAAGATCAGTCCTTTCTAGTATGTGCCAAGTAGTCAAGCCTAGCTAATTGCTTAGCATTCCAAGACACAAAGCCTAGACAGATTTATTGGATTCCAAGGCTTCTAAATTTTTGTTCAAATCTTTAACCACTCCAAACCTGTTTTCTTCAACAACATCACTCAAAATAGGGAGAATAATAAATACTGAATAGCGCCTGTGGAGCTGTTTTTCTACTCTGAAGGACTAAATAACAATGAAGTGTGGTTATCCAGTTCAAATTTTAAACTAAAAAATCCACACTTCGTGGTTATTTGGTCCTTATTTCCTGAGATAAAAAATATTAAAGGGAGAGTCCTTGAATCTAATCCACCCTCCAAATTCTTGCATAAATATGCCCCAGAATCACCAAACTTAATATCCTGATTTCCCAGAAATCACATAACAACTTATTTGCCACTTAGTACCCACTACATTGCCTGCAAAACAAACTTACCCTAACATATCCACAACAAACTCTCCATGCACCTATCTTTCTACGATACATTCTTTTGCCCCTTTTAATAAGTGACATTGTTTTCCACCATTAGTCCATCCAAGTATACCTTATACCTAGCCTCTTTAAAATTCAATTATGTTGCTATCAACATAATTTGCAGAGACGAAGGAAAGCCACATGTCACTTATTGAAGGGACATCCCAACATACTATGAAAAATCCAACAAGATAATTTTGAAAGCAATTATTAGAAACTTACAAATCTCACTCTATTTTTCCCTTTTCAAAACAGAGTGTTAGATAATCAAAATAAGAAGTTGAAGGGATCAAGTTAGTTAACCACTGAACCAATGGCAGTTGGGAAGTCCAACTATAAAAAGGATGGTTGTATTGGCGGGAGGTTCTGTTTTGAAAGTTGAAGTGAATCTCCCTCCCTCTCTCTCTCTCTCTCTCTCTCTCTCTTCCTTAACATAGAGGCTATTGAACTATATTGCCCTAAGTGAAAAAATCAGAGTATGCTGTGCCTTGAAAATAAGCCGTTACTCTCAAAAAAACCCCAAATAACTACTGATTTCCCTAAATGAATGTTAACCTTCTTATTTAACGCATGATTCAAATATAAGTTGGGAAGTCCAACTATAAAAAGGATGGTTGTATTGGCAGGAGGTTCTGTTTTGAAAGTTGAAGTGAATCTCCCTCTCTCTCTCTCTCTCTCTCTCTCTCTCTCTCTTCCTTAACATAGAGGCTATTGAACTATATTGCCCTAAGTCACGAAAAAATCAGAGTATGCTGTGCCTTGAAAATAAGCCGTTACTCTCAAAAAAACCCCAAATAACTACTGATTTCCCTAAATGAATGTTAACCTTCTTATTTAACGCATGATTCAAATATAAGTGATCAAACACAGAATACAAAATTAAGAAGACAGTATACATTTGGATATAAAAATAAGGAAAAGTAATATGTACCTGGAATAAAAGCATAACAATAGCAAAGAGAATCTTTGTGACCTCTGTCAAAAAATTAACACTGATTGGGCTAAAATTGAATTTCCCATCCACCTTGGACATATAGACAAGAATAGGCTGCCACATAAAGAAAATAAAACATGTCACTGACAAGCAATAAGCAGGTTCTTTTTCTGCCCAATGATGAGCTGATATGAATTAGGCACCATCAAATACAACACACATTCAAACCCAAAAACTAAGAGACATAGCAACTAAGTATTGAAGTTCTCATTTTCCAGAAAAGAGAGAGAATAAGATGTTGAGTTACCCACTAGGCTAAGCATCCATAGATTTACTTATTATTAATATTCAATTTAGTGACTATGCAAACTAAGACTATGAAAAAAGTTAACTAAACTTGTCACATGCAAAGACAAACATCTTAATTAATTATAGATAAGCCTCAAGAATATCAAATTCAATTAGCCCTCAAAACCACAAGACATGGAGGAACGAAAATTTTCTCTATTTTCCATATCCAGAGAAATAAAGTAGTCATTGTTATTAAAAAAACAAAGTAATCACTAAACATAGTATCCTTGACCTAACACTATAAGGCGTCTCGAATATCATTATGCGACCATTTATGGCAATCAACAAGCAACTCAGACTCTAAAGAGGTTCACTATACTGTCATGCAAATTTTCAAGATTGAATATGATTTTTCATGTAGCCTTCCCATCAATACAACAACAACAACATTAGTCTTATCCCATTAAGTGGGGTTGACTACATAATCATACGATGCCAATGGACTCTATGTAGCCTTCCCATCAATATTTGGCAAAAAAAATTTCAATTAAAAGGTAACATTCACCTGTAAGCCAACTAAGATGCAGTCACCAACAACCAACAAGATATTAAGGGCCCGCTGCTTGGATGATATCCTACTTTTGTGCTTATCATAAGCCCTTGATATAGTTCTGGCACTTGGAGAAACCAATTTTGAATGACAAACACTGCATTCTATCATCCCGTTCTTCATGTAATTGCAACCACTATCAGTGAATGAACAATGGGATCTACAAGGATATAACTTAAAAATCAAGCAGCAGCAGCAGCAGCAACAATCATAATTCCTAAGACGACCACTGAAAGCAATCATGTTTGACAACCAACAGTTACCCCCTTTTTTCAAAACTAGACAATAATATAGCCATAAGATCAGCTAACCAAACAGTCTTTATACCCCAGGAAAACAAATGCATCCATTTTACCTTCTCCACTTTGCAAAAAACTAATTCGGTGATTAAGTAAAAACAAATCCATATGTGAAATCAACAAACAAATGAAAGCTGCAGTAAGAAATTCCGTCAGATCTGGTTTGGGGAACTTTCAAAATAATCATTCAAACATGAAAGTGAAAACAAATACGGAGACCCAGTAAAGATCCCCTTTCGGAACAAAAAAATGAATATGCAAAGCTCAGATCTTGTTTCAAGATGATAATAACGTAAAAACCCAACAAATTATGATATGGATCAAAATTCTAAATTGACGAACCAGAACTCAACAATGATCCCAGCTAAACCGACTCCAAACCGAGCGTTTAACCGAAAACTCGGTTTGATCTGCAGCGGCCGGCGCCGAAGTTCAACTAACTCAATTCCGTCGGGAGATAATAGTTAGATTTCCGAGGCAAAGAATGCACGGACGAATTGAATCAGATTCCAATTCGAATGCGCTCTGTTTTCACACGAATCAGAGTTTAACTTCCGAGAGATATGCGAGGAATATGCATTGACGCAAGAGAGGAGGGGAATGTGTATTATAATTACAAACTCTCAAGAGGGCTTGCTTTGAATTTACACTAACACGATTTTCGTGCGTTGTTTTCCGGAAAGGAAAAAAAAAAGTCACAAAATGTGGGGGAAAAAATAAAATAAAGGACACCGATTCGACGTGACAGACCAATGAGGTGAGAGAAAATGCGAGCAGAGGAGTGGCGTGGAAGATGGCTTAAAGAGTTGGGTGAGTCACTGGCTGGGTGGAATCATCACTACCCCCATTTACCCACAAATGAAAATACAAATTAGGGCAGTAGAAATTAGGAATTTCTGGTCGGCTGTTTCTTTCGCTTCTATGTTTAAAGCTTTGGGGATTCAGTAATTGCAAAGGATTGAAATTGAATTGAAATTATTAATATTCACTATTAATTGCTGCATTAAGCGACACGTGGAATGAAACAACCGGTAGATTTTTTATTTTTTTCTGTTGAACTTTCAAATTTGTTGACATTTTTTCCTTCTTCTATATGCATATTTATTTATTTATTTACGCTTTCTAAGAATTTCACAGTACACTTGGTATGGCATTACAAACAATGCATATAATGAAATCTCTGAATCTACTCCTCCTCTGGTCTTATTTCTAGTTTATATTTTATAGATTTTTAATTTATTTAAAATATAAATTATTTTGCAATATTTAAAAGAGTATTAATTTTTTAAAAATTTGTGTTTTTCACATTAAAGGCAAGATTGGAATTCATGCTCTTATGAAATATGAGTTGTGTTCTAACTAATTGGATCAATTTCCATTGGTGACTTAAAGTTTTTTATTATATAACAAAAATAAAGATTTTTTAGCAACAAAATGAAATAGGATAAAAATCTTAATGAAGTAAAAAAATCTATTTTTTAATATCAAACCACCCAATATTTAAAAAAATTTTATCTAATTCAGTGGAACTAAATAGAATTACAAAAACAACAAAACTCTTCCAACAAATTTTTCACATATTTACATATCTAGCATTTAGCACTAGAATATAGGATCATTGGTTACACTATATAATTTTATTATGATCTATAAGAAGTTATATTGGTCATAAGCTATAAACAATATAATTCATTTTAAATATAAATTATGTGTAAAATATATTCCCCTAATCTAGTTTTATAAATAAAAATATTTTGTACATATTTACTTTTAAAAATAAAAAATAAAATAACTATTGAAATTAATTATAAAATACGAAAGATCTGTTACACTTTTTTTCTTCTTCAATTTTTTCATTGAGATTAATTTTTTTAATTACATTAAATATTTATTATTATTTTAAAATTTTTAATTAAATTTTTAATATATCTAACTATGTATTATTTTGACATTTCTAATATCAATTATTTTTATTCATAAAATGTCATAAGCAACAAAATGAAATAGTATAAAAATCATAATGAAATAAAAAATCTATTTTTTTTAGTATCAAACCACCTAATATTTAAAAGAACATTAACTAATTTATAGGAACCAAATAGGATTATAAAGACAATAGAACTTTTTCAACAAATTTTTCACATGGTTACATCTAGCACTATAATACAAGATCTTTGGTTATAGGTTATAAATAATATAATTCTTTTAAATTCTGTGTAAAACATAGGCCCCTAATCTAGTTTTATAAATAAAAATATTTTGTACATATTTACTTTTAAAAATAAAAAATAAAATCACTATTGAAATTAAATATAAAATACGGCAGATCTGATATACTTTTTTTCTTCTTCATTTTTTCATTGAGATTAATTTTTTCTAATTACATTAAATATTAAAATATTTATTATTATTTTAAAAAATTTAATTAAATTTTTTATATATCTAATCTGTATTATTTTGACATTTCCAATATTAATTTTGTTCATAAAATGTTAAAAAAAAGTAAAATACTATGAAATACAATTATTGTATATTTTCTGATGATATATATAGAAACAATTTTGTTGAAAGAGGCCAAATTTAATTTGGTGATCAATATATATCAAAAAAATTAATTTTTAGTTACCGTTTGAAAATATTATTGATACTTAAAAAAATTAATGAATTAGTGTGTGTCTATATATTATAACTTATTTTGAGTGATTTGATAAATAGATTTATTTTTTATACATTTAAATAAAAATAAGGAAGCGAGAAGCTTTAAGTTAAAATTAGAATAAAAAATAAAATTCATGTGTGTATGAAAAAGATGAATCCATGTCAATAATTTATTCTCCCTCTATTCTCTATTATAAGATATATTTTTTAAAGATTAAAATTTTAAAATATAATTTATTTTATAAAATTTATGCATCATTTAATATTTGTTTTTATTTTTATTTTTCTTAAAAATATCCAAAAAATTTATAGTGAATAGAAATTAGGAGAGATACATTTAAAATGTGTTATAATTTAATGAAAATAATTTTTAAAAATATTAAAATTTTTAACTAATTTTCTATTTATATGAAAGATAGGTAAATATCTGTTATAAAAAAAGAAAAGAAAGATAGGTAAATATCAGATAAGAACGAACAGAGGGAGTATATACCATATTGATTAGTCTTAGCTATCATTTGTTAATGTTAATTAACAAAAAAAAATTAGAATAGGAAAAAATCATTGAAAACATAATTACATAGAGATATATTACCACAAAAAATCTGAGTACAGTAGAAGAATCTTCTATAATAGAT
The DNA here is from genome assembly GCA_026686845.1 of Adenanthera pavonina. Classification (NCBI taxonomy): domain Eukaryota; kingdom Viridiplantae; phylum Streptophyta; class Magnoliopsida; order Fabales; family Fabaceae; genus Adenanthera; species Adenanthera pavonina. The sequence goes on along the minus strand of JAIVEN010000026.1, from coordinate 6,978,528 downwards.
CCCTTTCCTTTCTCTTCATCTGAACCGCGAATTCCCTCCTTACCGCAAGGTGGCGTTCATGGCCGCCTCCGCCTCCGCCTCTAAGCATCTCAATCTCTCTTTTTCCTCGAAACCTCCCAAAATTCCCATCGGTGACTCAAAACCTTCTTCCATTTCCATTCCCAATTCCACTGTTTCTTCTTCTCCTTTCACAGTCTCTCCCGAAAACCTTTCCATCTCCCGCGCCTCCCACCTCACTCGCCAAGAGCTTCTTAAGCGTCGTTTGCACTATCTCAATCAGCTTTCCAAATGCTATAGAGACTTTTACTGGGCCCTCGTGGAGGAGCTCAAGACCCAGTACAGAGAATACTGCTGGGAGTACGGGTTGAGCCCATTCAGGGAAGCAAACACGCAGGAGAGAGAGGGCGGCAATTTCGAAGGAAATGGTGAGATTAATAACTATAATGGTTCCAATAGTCGTGCTGATTTGGATGTTGTGAACAATCAGAGATGCGCTTTCCTTGGCTGTAAGTTGAAGGCCATGCCATTGACCAGCTTTTGTCATTTGCATATTCTTTCGGATTCGAAGCAAAAGCTTTATAAGGCTTGCGATTACGTTATCAAGAGGTTTCTTTTTCTTAATTCTGCTTTCAATTCCGACTTATTCACTTTTCAGAACATATTTATTATTTTTTGTGGATGCTCAAGAATTATGGTGAATTGCACTTACGTGGTTAATTGTGCTGTGCTGAAATGAATAACTCCATCTATGTCAGTGTTTGAATTATTGCTTAAAAGGGTAGAGTAATGTGGTTTGTTTCCTTCAATTTCTGACAAATAACTGTTGTTGAGAGAGAATGTCTTGGCAGCAAGCATGTAGGTTTGAACCTGAAGCTAGAGTTTTATCTCTTATGCTAATAACACAGAAAATACCTTGGTTTCCATTATTCTTTTCTTTTCCTAGGGCATTAAGACCTGGGAGAACTCAACAGTGAAAATACCTTCATTTTTTAAATTGTGCAGATATAAGATTATGAGCCCATCTGTTATCTCGTACTATTTAAAAGTCTGTTGTTTAATATTAATATGAAAGTTTTACCTGATAGTTCATTATTGGGAAATCCCTGCAACAGTGGGGGCAGAAATGCCATCGGACAATGCACACTTTTTTATTCAAGAACTTGGAAGTTAACCATTGCTGGTCCAGAGGATCAGTGTTAAGTCTGTAGGTGACAGCTTTCTGAATGATTCAGTTCAACCATTTTTTTTTTTTTGTTTTTTACCAACAAAGGTGGAATGAACTATCATCAGTAAGTTTACAATGCGGGCAAAGCTGTTGGTGTTAATGCTTATTGCCGGAGATGCATTTATGTATATTTTGAACTTGCGGAGTACTGTTTTGATATAGAATGGTTAAGTTATGGGCAAAACATACTCTTGAAGTGGGTCTGATTTCTCTTGGATATTGCCATCAGATTCTTCTTGGAGTATAAGAACACAGTGGCTCCTATTGTCATACATATATCATGTATACTAGATAAGCACACCGTGAAGTACAGAAAGACTCAATGTTCAGTACTCAGCAGATTTTTTTTTTGTTCCTTCTTGAATTTGCAAAGAAAAATTGTACTTTAGTGTGGTTGTATGCAACTATGGACAAATATTCCGGTGATGGTACTTTGGGTCATATCACTGTTCTTGTGGGACAGCCTTTTGCCTTTCTATTTTTGTGGTAGGTTTTGCTTAAATATGCTTGCTCACCATCTTTGTGGAACTTACACCCTAAGAACATGCCACTTGAATTGTTCTTACTACCTGTTGTCTCTTGTATTATCAACAGAAGACATGATCTTGAGTTTTTTTTTTTTTCTTTCATTCTTTCGTTGTAATGTTGTTTCTGAAATTAATTATCATTCGTAGACTGAATTTTACATGATTATTATTATTAGTTATTTCCATGGATCGATTTCTAATATTGGCTGCTTTTCAAAGATCCTATAATTAAATGTACAGCCAATTGAAATAGACATGGTCTATTTTTTGCTATAATAATAATGCTTAGATTAAGCTGTTGAGTTAACATTGTAATTTATTTTCTATTTATATTCAGTGCTCAGGCTGGACCTATACTATGCGGAAAGCCTATATTGAGATCCACTACCCCTTCTCTCTGCAGCGTCCATTTCCAAAAGGCACAGAAGCATCTCACAAGGACCTTGAAGAGAGCAGGCCTAAATAATTCCTCGGCATGTAGACTGGCTCCTAAGTTTCATGTCATAGTCACAGAATACGTTCGTCAAATTCAAACAAGAAGAAGACATCAACTAAGATCAAATAGAAGAAAACTTGTAACTAAGGAAGAAAAGAATGACTGAGGCCGCTGATAATGGTTGCAAGCTTATCTCTGATACGCAGGTGGCGGAAATAGCAGAGGTGAGATGTAATTTTAACAATATAAAGTTAATTATCTTCTGTTGTAACTTCAATTTTCTCATTTTTTGAGTTCCCTCTGCTCATTCAAATTTTTATTATGGTCCCCTTCATTTTGGCATCAAGACACTATTGGGACTTTGTAAAGTTGGTTCACAGCAACCCCCAATGATTCAGTATTTGACTAATACTTTTCTTTGATGACCGGAACATTACAATGCAAACACGTCCTCGGCCGACTCCTCCCATGGTTGCTCCTATGTCATAGAGATTAATGTCAATTGTTCTCTTCGTATGATTCAAGAGATTTTGGAGGGGAGGGGAGGGGAGGGGGTGAAATTTTTCATCTTATTTTTTTCTCAAACCAAATAAGAGGAGGGATTACTTTTCCTCTGATCCTTAAATAGGAAGGAGAGGAAGAAATAAAAAAAAATACTCATTTTCTCTTATTTAGTTTAAAAAAAAAGATGAAAATTTTTTTCTCTGGTCCTCTCCCCTCCAAAATTCCTCATACCAAACAAGGTATATAACTTATATATGCTATCATTTGAATGTTAATTTATTTAGCCTAGTATTACTCTTGCTGTAAATTGAGCATTCCGTTGGAGTGGTGCCAATATTATTTCTTCTTTCTAGGTAAAAGGCAACTGAACCAGGATGATAACACTTGTGTGTGTTCTTTGTCTCAATTTAAAGCTCAACCTGTGAAATATACATTACCCTTTTAGAGTCTCTTTCTGATAGAACCATTTCCTTTAGCATTTCTTTTAAAATATAATAAAAAGTTGAAGTGAATTAGATTTCATGTCATTAAAATAAAATCAAAGTAGACTTCATGATGAAAAGAGTTTTTTTTTTCTTTTTAATATTAGACTCAAAAGAGTATTTATAAAAATATTTATAAACCACTTACCACCAAAACCTACAATGAGGTTTGAACTCATAGCCATCGTCAAATCTTACCAATTGATCTTTTGGTGCTCCTCTCACATGTTACTAGTGAGGAGGATGTATACTGCCTCCATTATTTTGCTTGGTGTAATTGTTTTATGAACCTTCAGACCCTGGTCAGCCAAAATGTTTTCTTTTTGGTATCAAACCAGCCATCATGTTGGTCCTAAATTAAAAAGCAGGTGGATCAGTCTGGCAAAATTACAATTATGGATATTAAAAAATTTTGGATTTTTTTTTTCCAATTATGGGATTGGATTTGGGAGGGAAATCTCAATTTAGTAATTTACAACTCAATGCGAATGGGATTGACGTGGTCGTAGATGAGGGTCGACATTGGTTGGATGGAACTGTTAGCGTTCTGAACCTATCTTGTCTGTCGGATCTTCGGTCTCATTTTTAATCACGCAATTATCAAATGAATGTAAAAACTTTGAAAACATTAATAATTTTTTCTTGGACCAAAAAAATTAACAATTAATAACATGATTTTATGAACAGAAAAATTAATAATATGGTTGGTATTTCTTACGAAAATTAATCTGATTAATATTTGTTATAAGAAAATTGTTTTGTAACACTTACACTTAACATTAATTTTTTATTAAACATATCTTAATTTTGATCAATTTATTAAAACTCAGATTTGTAAATAAAAATTTTAAATGTTAAATGATTTTTAAATAATAACAATACATGCGCACTATTTTATAATAGTGATGTCTAAGCTACCAAAAAAAGGAAAAATAAAAACTGGAGTCCTATAAAGTCGGTATTAAATTGATTTGATTTTCACTAAAGGTGACTTTTTTAGGTCAATCTAGAAGTGACTTTAGATCAAGGATAAGTTTTTCTGTTTTTTAAGCGCAAACTCCTGTTTAGAGGATAGTAAATATGATTAGTGAACAAGTACAAAGTCACTTCGGCCAAAAAAAAAATAGGAAAAGAGAAGAAAGAAAGTAGAAAGAAAGAAAAGTACAGAGTCACGCTTTCATATCAAAATGAGCTTCTCAACGAACATGCAGTTATATTGTTGATCTTGATCGTCTTTACATAATGCAATAGTTGAAACTGTAATTAACTATAATTTGTTTTTATTAACAATAATAGTTATTTAATGCTATTTCGATGTGCCATTCGAGTTAGAGTACCTCTATCCACTGCACAATGTAACAAATGCATTAAATGAGAAATGATTAAACGGAAACGGTACTGAATATTTACCCATTTTCATCTCATCGGTGATAATCTAAGATACAGATCGACGCTCTGAGCTATTCGCCGCGGGAATGAAGTTGTGGGCATTCAGGAATTGGGTATCCCTTCTCTTTCTGGGAATTGCTTTCTTCTGCTACTTCCACACCTATTCATCTCCTCCTTCTCCTATGGCTCAACAGTCCATTTACGATTTCACTGTCAAGGTCCCTTTTCTTCCTTACTCTGTTTTCTCCGCTTAAAAATTTCAATTATTGCTGCATAATGCACACACGTTGAAACTTGGTGGGGTGAAAATTGTTTGAACTTTCATCATTATGCTACATGGGTTTGGTTTCTTGTTGGTGGGGAATCGTTACAACATGAAATTAGAAATTAATAACTGGAAAAAGGCAGGGTAAGATGGAAACCCAATGCTTGATATCCTCAGATTTTATAGCTGTTGTAATTCAGAGAGACCAGTGAAACCAATTTGTGTGAATTTTATGTTGGGGTTGCTATGTAAAGCTCAACCTCCCTCCTGCGAGGTTCATCATTTCTATCCTTCGGTTCCTAATTTTGCCTTGATAGATGTATTACTTCATTTGACAAATGATAATCTCTAAACACAAGTGGAGACTCTCAACCTCTCAGAAGGTTGAATTAGCCATCGCATCAGGTTCTTCTGAGTCTGGTACTGCAGGATTCAGTTTTTATTTCCTTCTTATTGGATTCCGGGTTTGCTTGTTGATCTTTCATTTGTCTATATATTATCCATGTCTGCTTTCACCAACCAAAATTTCTAGTATTAAGCTAATTGATTTTGTTTTACCCCTTTTTTTTAAATACAGATTTATAAGTACATTCTGATTTCTACAGACCCTTGGATGCTTGACTTACTTTTTTCCTTCCTTATGTTATTTGGTATGAACTATAATTGCAGGATATCCGAAGAAATGATGTTAGTCTCAGTAAATACAGAGGGAAGGTTCTCCTGATAGTTAATGTTGCTTCAGAATGGTAATATTATTTGTTTCATTACCTATTTTTCTCGGGCCTTTTATGTGTTTGTGCATTTCAACCTTCTCTATGGCGTTCAACATTATGATCTATGTTTCTCTGCCTTGCATCAGTCACCTCTCAATTGGCCAATGGACACTTTCAGAGATAGTAATTGAGGAAGTCTGATTGTCTTAAAATAATAAAATTTCAAGTTCTTAATTTCACATCTCATTTTCATGGTCCATTCGTTGATTGTTTAAATATGGTTATTGTTTCAATGGTCATTATGAAATCAAAAGGGCCACTATGAAGAGTTGCTTAAAACTGGGTCTGCTTGATTCTCAATGTTGCTTGGCATGAAGAACTACCATGTCCTTGTTTTCATGTCTTAACTCCTTACTTTTGTTGACACATACGAATTCTGATATTAAACCTGATACTGTGAGAAAAGCTATACAAGTGTAACAGGTTAAAACAAAACAAAAGAAAGAATCAAATGGATATTCCAATTTCATGTGAGAAATTCACTTTCACCTTGTGAAATATTTAACCCTGAAAATTTTGTTTTCATTTTTTCACCATAGATAAATGGTGTATAATTAGAAAAGGAGAAAGAAGACTCATTTCCTTGGTAGCATTGATGGGCGCTTTGGGATTAAATTGCTTGATTTGTGGCAAAAAATAATTCCTCTATTGCAATTTGGATGTTTAACCATATCTCAGTCAGATATGGTAAGGGCAAGTTTTCTTGTGATAGAATTATGAAACTAGAATTCTTGAAAGCTTTTTATGATGATAATGATTTAATTCGGTGACCTTTCTCTGATTGTTGGTGAATCTTCTTGAAGTAGAATAAATTTCGTCTCCCAACTTGGTTCTTCGTTCCAAAACTTTAATGTGAAGAAAAATTAAATGTTTTTCTGTAAATTACTAGACTTTCACTGATGTGTTTAATGTGAATCCATACCCAAGGACATTGAAAAAGCCATAGATGCTAAAGCTAAAACATGGAGGATTTTTGTATTGGATGGTGCAGCTCTGACAATTATGAACTATAGCTTCTTTTTGTTTTTTTGGCCAAAATTATGAAATTCTCAATATGACGGTGATAATCTAAAAATCTTCAGATACTTGAAGTTCTTACCGCAAAATCTTCATGGGTGACAATTTTCAAAGAAGATATTTGATGTTATATATTTGCCATGAGGAATGAGCTGGTTATAGGAAAATGATTCTTTTCTTTATTTTATCCTATACTTGATCTTATTTAGCAATATTTATAATTGTTGCTGCAGTGGGTTGACAAAAACAAATTACAGAGAATTGAATACATTGTACGAGAAGTACAAGGACCAAGGTTTGTCTTTTTAGTGAAGGAAGAAATTTCAATGGTCTTACTAAAGGTTATGAATTTTGTAATACGTGAACTTGTGTTTCGTCTCTAGGATTCGAAATCTTGGCATTCCCATGCAACCAGTTTGGTAGACAAGAACCTGGAAGCAATGAGCAAATTGAGGAAGCTGCATGCACAAGGTTCAAAGCGGAATTTCCTATCTTTGATAAGGTGATTTCTGATAATCTCATTGTGATTAGTGAAAGTGATTCATCGCTTTTATATTGAGAACGCTGATCTTTAACGATCATGTTTACATGGACTGTTCATTTCTGGCGTGTAAAGTGAGTTCTTTGCAAAGTTTTACTCTGTCTATCTGATCACTTCATATTTGTTGTAGCCAGATTTTGTGTTCGATAATTTTTTCTGCAATGAAATCTTTGAACGGTATCGTTTCATGTTTTTCTCAGTCAACCCAGATGTGAATCATCCTAAAGTGAATACAATTTAATTATTGTAGATTGAAGTCAATGGGAAGGAAGCATCCCCACTTTACAAGTTTTTGAAACAGAAGAAAAATGGAATATTTGGAGATGGTATCAAATGGAACTTCACAAAGTTCTTAGTAAACAGAGAAGGGGAAGTTGTGGGCAGATATGCTCCTACCACGGCACCCTTGAAAATTGAGGTTAGATATATATTTTGTTAGTTTTATTCCAAGTTAGGATCTTTACATAAAAGGTTAGGCAATAAGCTTTTATTATGTTCCTTCTTGCAGAAAAACATCCAGAGCCTCTTGAACTCTTCTTAAGCATCAAGATTTGATTTCTGCAGTGCATCCAATATTTATTAGGTTAGTATTGTCATTTTAGTTTTCATTTTCTCTACTTCATGATCTACTGGAGACAATGTTCCTAAAGCATGTTACTGTATTTCTAGTAACTTTCGTGTTCAGAAATTCTGGGTATCTTTAACTCTCTCTCTCTCTCTCTCTCTAATTATGTCGCAAGAGAGCAAATTGTATGTACGTTATTGTCTATGATGGGTATTGTGTGCTGAACATTCACACAGGTTAAAACAATGAAGGTAAAGAAAACATTAAATTGCTTGACATGGAAGGATTGCAAGAGAAGATAAAAATTATTGATATAAACAGCATTATCATATATGTTTGTTAATTTTTTGTATTAAATCCAGTTGAATAAAAAGGACATATGTGGTAGCGCACATTGTTCACAACAGAAAGCGTTCCCACTAGTTGTTTTTGCTGGGTAACTTAACCATGTATTAAAGGAAAACGTTCGCTTCGAAGGTTCAATTGCCAATCATTGCTAGTTTTGTTCCTGTTCACAAAATGAAATGAATTTCGTAAGTTAAAATCTCTTATTGCTGATACCTTGAGGAAACCCTTTTATCTTGTTTGATTTTCTTTCTTTAAAATGTGATGATAAATATCAGTTCGAAAATGATTGATTAATGAGGCTAAATATGTATATGTGTATATATATATATATATCATAAAGGTATTTTGATTAAGGGTCAAAATCAGTGGATCAAATTATGATTCGGCGGAGTCCTACCCCACTGCATTGGGGATCAGTAGTACTAGTATATCTATTATGGTCCAATAGAGGATCAAATTCTTGATCCAACAGCTTTTGTAAGGGAGTGGGGTTTGCCCACTTTCATTCGGGCTAGGGGCCCATCAACTTTTTTCTCTTTTAAACGCCCTCATTTTGACAGTTCGGCCTATAATTGGGATTGGAGGGATTATCAATTAAACTTCTATTCGGCCTGACCACTGCGAAAGACAGCATGAACCAACTCAAGGGTTATTTTCAATTCATTTAGCTAAAAGAAAGACAAGAAGAAAGGCTTACTTAGAAACCTCGACCTTTCCCCCATGTATGAATGGGAGGGGAAATTTTCATTATTTCAGAAGTTTAGCATGTTTTGTTGCTGCCTCGCTTGGCAACAATCACATCCGTAAAATGCAATTTAAGCGTAATCAAAAGACGCAATTAGCTTGTTTCTTATTGCTCTTCATGCTTTGAGAAGAAACTCCAAATATCTGATTCTCTTCCATAATAAAACATGAAATTGTGGCGACATGAAATGCGAGTAGTTTATAGGCCAAGCTGTATCTATCAGTAATAGAGGAAAGTGCTCTTTTTTCACTGCTCATACTCCTACACTAAAGCAACACGTAAATATGAAATCCATGTCGAAATAAAATCATTCAAAATTTTATTGGCATCCTCGCAGCATCCCATGCATATATCACAGACTTGATAGCTTTTTATGGCAAAGCCAACAATGAAATCAGCCAGCTCTAAATTAAAGCCCCAACCATACAAAACTAAAATTAGGCCAATCTCTATCAGTAATAGAAGGGAAATTAGGCCCTTCCATACAAAACTAAGCAATAATTGGAGGGAAAATCTCTAACCAGAGCTAAAGTACCTTCACATTCTTTCCTTTACTCCCTCCTCTCTAGTTGCCTCTGGAATACCAGCAGAATGAATTTACATCTACCCACAAGTATGCACAAGCAAAAGTTAGCACACCTATTGCTGTTAGCATCATGGGACTGTAATTCTTAAATGCAAGGTCACGTTATAAAGAACGAAAGAGGGTAAAACATTTACAGTTAGGTTAGTTACCTCAGCAAATGCAGAGGTGTTGCAAGTAGTTGGTGAAGCTCTTATTGGAGGCTCTCACCACTGCATAAAAACCAACAGCTATCGTTGGAATGCAATGCCGACAAACATTGGCAAGAAAATAATAACATGGAACATTTTATTCTAATAATTGATTTTATTGGCAATGACCCGGATACAATAATCATAATATATATTTAGATATATCAGCCCAAGAAGATCAAATCAGACTCATTTTAGGGCATTAGGTTATCCAAACCTGAAACCCCCTCTGATTCCTCTGCTCCCCAGCTAAGCTGACCTATCATTGATAGGATTCATGAGATCCATCTCCAGGTCAAAGAATAGCAGGAATACTCATTCCTCCGAGCAATCTGATCTGCAGTGGATCAGGTTACCACTCTTCTAAATCTGCAGATTTCATGTTACCCATTTTTCTTCTCTGAAAATCAAGAGATTTTTTTATGTTTCTTAGCTGCAGAGTCTAACAGTGCATGCCACAGCCTGTGCCCAAAATTTGAGCCTTGCTTTAACATCTTCAGGATGGTCACCTGCAGAGAAACACCGAAAATTTACCCATTAGATTAGACCTTATGGGGACTACAAAAGATAAACTATCAGACATGTAATCTACGATCAAAGTTATATTACTGTAAGCCGTATGAGAATTTCAGTTAACCCCACACAGAGAAGGGCGGGGTGTCGTCACAGAGATCAAAATATCAGTGAGATGCATGTGATAATTCTACTCGGGAAAAATTAATCGATCCACACAGTTCACCTGCAACTCAAAAACACCCAGGGATTGAAAATCTACTAAAAGAACAGAAAGTTTTCGTTTCTAAGCCAAATCATCAAGAATGAAACAAGTAAATTAAATCCATCACACATAACAGCATATCATTGCAAGAATTGCAGACCTCCACATGTCAATTCGACATCACAAGTAGGAACAAAAACTGATATCATAATTCCGCTCCAAAAAAGGGGGGAAATCAGAAAGGCAAGGAGTTCCCACTCACCAGGACTAGAGATTTTCCAATTGGCCACCGAGCTGGACAAGGAAGAGCAGGAATCGGCGGGCGATGGCGGTACCTCGGGCGAATTCTCGGGCGACTTCTGATGTTCATCCATGAACTTCTGGCTCATGGAATAGCACAACTCGAGAGCCGGTAAGGTGTTGCAGAGCTCAGGAATCTCGTCGTAGCTGAAACCAAAGCCGAGATCCAAGCAGCCCTTGAGCTCATCCAGATCTTCATCGGTCAAGCTCTTGGTCCTGTTCAGATCCTCATCCGGCGTCTCCACATAACCTTCAAGCAAAACGTGATTCCTCTTCTTCTTCTTCATCTTCTTCCCGCTGATCGTCGCGTCCCCAAAACTCTTACTCCTGAACCTTAACCGCTCCCGCTCCTCATCTCCAAGATCAAAGCCACACATGCTGCGGGTAATCTCAGGGTCTTCATGGAAGGAGCTGGCACGAGGAGGAACCGATTCGCAAGAGACGCTTCCCATTTCTGAATTCTGTAGAGCTTTTTCACTTCTGTGAGATTGGGTGTGAAAGAAGGAGGAGACGAGGAAGGTGCTTATAAAGCCGCGTTTGTGTTGCGCTCTCTAAAAGAGCGGAGAATAGAATATACCTTATGATGATGATGATGCGTCGGCTCATGCATGCATGTGAATGTATGTAATGGGTGGATGGACCTGATGTGATGTGTGGACAGGATGACAGCTGTAGTGTGATGATTTGGTTGGAGAAATGGAACACGAGGGAGAGAGGTGTGGGAGTGGGTCCCACTTCTTTTGGTCTGTAGTGTCCATTTTGGTGACCTGCATGTGCCTTCTGAGAAACCGATGCATGCAATAGGCTTAGAAAAGTCCTACTTTTCTTTCATTTTTATTTTTATTTTTATTTTTTACTTTTTTAATTAATCATTTCCTTCAGACTTTTTGGACTATAGTGTGCGCATGTCCTGTTTTATCTCGTCTTTTCTATCTTTTTTGTTTTGGGTCTAACCGTCTAAGTAGATAAGTACTCTTGTTCAATAAAAATAAGTGATATTGTTGATCATTTGCAGATAATAATAAATTTTATATTTTAATTATATAATTTTTATTTGAAGAAATATTTTAGAATAAGTAATTTGTAATTATATTTTCAACATAAAAGAAACGTAAATTTTATTAAAATTAAACTGCAAAATTATACTTTTAAAAATAGTTAATTTAAGTTATGGATTTAAATTCGAAAGACGTGATGAAAATGATTTTAATGAATTGGTGTCACTCATGGTTTATTTGGTTGGAGGGAAGGGAAAATGAGGGAAGGGAAAATATTATTAAAATTTTTTTTTCCTTGTTTGACAATCAGGAGGGGAGGAAAAATATTATTAAAATTTTCTCTCCCCTCCCCTTATATATTTTTCCCCTAAATTGGAGTAATTTGGGGGGAAAATGTGTTATTGTGTTCAAAATGACCAAAATACCCTTCATTTTTTTTATTACTCGGTCACATAATGTACTGGTTAGTCTTGTCCTTATATTAACTTAAATGAATTAAGGGTATAATAGTCAAATTATAATTATTTTCCCTCCTTTCCCCTCCTAACCCAAACGAGATAAAATTAAAATTCTTCCACTAAAATCCCTTCTTTTCCTTCCAAATAAGGTAAAATTAAAATTCTTTCTTTTCCCGCCCCTTCATTTCTCTCCATTAAAATCCCTTCCCTCCCTTTTCCTCCTTTAAACCAAACAGACCATCAAAAAAAATTATTTTATATTGTTATATCCAGTGTGTAGAATGCGCACTACTTACAATTTCTTTTGGGACAATTCGACAGTTAAATTAATTAAATGTTTTAACTTTTCATTTCATGTTTGCTAGGAAAATAAGAAAGTGAAATATTTATATAATATAATATAATGTGCGTAAATTGAGCATAATTACCTTTTTTTTGTGAGAAAATATTGAGCATGACTTTATTCCCATTGTATTTTGTTATTAAAAAAAAAGAATACTGTTTCATATCCAAAAATTATGGGCAGTTTTATATCTAATGGACGTTGTTATCAATTGTCAATTGAATTTAGATATTCTGGCATCCAATAATTTTACATTCTTTTCAATTCAAGAGGAAAAAAAATTATAGTGGAGGAACAAAAACGCAGAAGGTGACCCTTTAGAATGAGGCTCACACATGTAGCAATCATAATTTAAAGGAGATAAATGAGCAGAGTTATAAAATATCTGCTTGATTAGTTGTAAGTTGTAACAAATTAAATTAATATTGATACAGCCGATTGGATGTTGAACTAAAATGTCAATAACAATTAAAAGACTATATATATTATTTATGTTATGCGACTTCAATAAAAAGAAGAAAGGACCACACAGAACAAAAGAAGAAGAAGGTGTGGTTGAAGGAGGTAGGGCCTGAGCACATCCACAGCCAAAAGCATTAAAGAAGAAGAAAACGATGAAAGGAAGGAGGCTTTTGCAAGTTGTGTCATTGGAGACACATAAGAACTGGAAAGCTATTGGCTATGTCTGATTTGCTTCATACATGTGGGCCTCTCAGCCCACTATGTCTCTACGTGTTGATGCACCCAAATTAAATGAATTGTTCTTTTGGTTTCACGAACACAATATATATATAATATAATATATGGTGGGACGATGCACAACACTACACTACCCAACCGCACAACCTAAAATGTGCATTCGAGGTCCCCCATGTGCAGTGTGTAATGTAATTCGCCGTATTTGATTTGTCAATGTACTTTTCAATAACCATGTGTGAATTATTCTATTCCACATAATATATAATATGGAATGTAATACTGATAAATAGAAGAAGTTTCCAGATTTAATTGTTGTCATGTATATGAAAAATATTTTATTAAAAAAATAAAATTTATTTTAATAATTTCTACATTATAAATCAATTAGATAATACTTTGGTACTAAAAGAAAAATATTAGATCAATACATATAAGTTTTTTTTTTCTTGGGTTTGTATATTCACGTGTCTTGTTCCTAATTCGTTGATTCCTTTATTGTGGTTTGTTCACAGTTCAATCTGTCTTGCTACATCCCAAAGTAACCTATCTCAAGGACAATCATCAATATCAATAGTAACAACTATTTATATATATATATCAATAGTCAATTCAATAGAAAATATAAATTTCATAATATATCATAATATTTATAAGTTATTAATAATATAATTTTATTTTTTAAATTTCATATAAAACGTAGGATTCCTAATTTTAATATTGATTTGGAAGGCAAATGTAGAAAAAAAAAACACTGTTACTTATGGGAGACATAATTATTTTTATTCAAAATTTAAGTCAGTTGCATTTTTTTAAAAAAAAAATGGGTTGTCTTTAATGGGCTGACCACGGCTCGTTCCCTTTGACCCAAGTCTAATTAATTAATTAATTGATTAAATTATTTATTTTATATTTTTAAATTTAAATACTTTGAAATTCAAATTAAATAAGACTTTTTTTTATTTTAAAAATATATAAAAAGGGATAAGAGACTGCTTTTAATGCAGGAAAATTTTTTGAACAGAAACTTTTTCTCAAATAACAGAAAAACACGGAAAAATAGTTAAAAAATGTTATCAGTAATATATTATTTTTAAATAGAATAACCTTTTGTTCTTAGAGGACTCAATACAAACAAACATATGTGTAATATGTGGAAACAAATTTTGGCATGTATATATTAAATCTACCATGAGGCCATGACAGATTAGATCCAGAATCTCAGGGCATATAATAATAATTATTATTATTATTATTATTATATAAAAAAAATGAAGAATGACTGGAGATGGGAAAGGGAATCATGGTCATGGATGGATGACTTGATTTGATAAGAGTTTGTTAAAGAATCCGAGGTGCAGCAAAGGAAGGGCCAATAACAGCGGAGCTTTACAAATTTTTTTTCATTCTCAACCTCCCTACCTTCTCACCCAAGCCAAACAAAGATCTCTTTTCAATTTTTGTTAAAAGAAAAATTTATTTTATTGAATAAATCAATCCTCCTTATATATTTATATATACTATATGTATCTGTCTTATTCTGTAAATACAGAAGTAACCTGAATCACTCCAATCTCAATTAGCTAAGGTGGTCCAACTTCCTATTTCTCTTTTGGTGGGGTGTTCCACCCATCATATCATCCAGTATCATGTGCATCTTTTTCATTTATTATAGATACACACACACTACCTATTCTTGTTTTTTCTGTGACAACAGACTACCTATTCTTATTATTATATCATCCTCATATTGTTATAGGAAAATTTATTATGAAATAAAATTTATTATTACTCATTTTTTTAAATTTTACTATACAGTATTATAAATTTTAATATTTTTTAATTAAGTTTTTTTTATAATTAATTTATTATATTGGTTCCTGACTGTAATTTTTCCATTATTATAATTTATAACTAGTGTTTTGGATAAGCATCCAACACAGCATTTCCCAGTCGAATATTTGTTTTTATGCTCCACTTGGATATATATATATATATATATGTTATAGTTTCATATTACCCCCCACCCCCAATATGGATAAGCCTAACTGAGCTTATCAATGTTCAAGAATCATCTTGTGTTGATCTATAACTTGGTCTTTCATTATCATGCCCTTGGATGCTTTTCCGCCATATCAGCATCATATTTAAGGACAAATTAACTTCAACATCACACTCCTATATATATATATATATAGAAAATATGAAATATTTATGCATAAATTTTAATAGGCAGGGTTATTAATTTTTTATTCAGCACTTTATAAATTATTTCAAAATAATAACAAAAAAATAATATTGATACATTAATAAAATTAGATATTGAACTCCCTACATTGTATAGAGAATAAAAAACAAATTATACCATTTGCAAATCAAATTTACAACCAATTTCCCTTAAATCAGTTGGTCTCCAATCTAACAAACTGAATTAATGCTACTTCGTTTTTTTTATTCTGGTGGATCTATTGATTTCATTTCTTTGTTGACTTCATAATTCTCCAATCTCATAAAACTCCAGCTTGTTTTTTAAAAAAAAAAAAAATCGATTGACGTGGTGTCTAAAATAAATAAAAAAATTCTTTTTGCCGTGTCATACCCGATAGGTTTAATTATTTTGATGAATGACTAGTAATTATCTTATTACATGCTCTTGTGTTGAATTTCTTACTTTGACTTAACCCTGCATTCCAAAAGAAAAAAAAAATCTACAAGTACCATTTCAGATTTTATGAGAAGGAATATATAAAATAAAATGTTGCCTAAATATGTTGGCTTTATAAGCTTGGTATATAAATATTATAATTTTCTCATTTCGGAAAACTTTAGTTTGAATAATGACCAAAAAAGAATTTTCTCTTTTTTTATTATTATTATTTCATTCTTACTTTTTTTTATTTCTCACAATAAAATTATATTATCAATAGATGATGTCCTTCCATCAAATTACAAAATAATTACATGTAAGAATCATGATTGATATAGCAATTACATTTATAAGGGATTAATAAAAAATAATAACATATAGAATATCAATTTCATTCGTATATTAAAGATTAAAATAAAATTACAGTGATGCCTTAATCTCCACTTCTTCTTTTTTCACAAAGCTTGCATTTCAATTTTCAAAAGCTATCTTTTGTTTGAACATTGAAGAATGCGATTCCATTTAATCATTGAAGCGAATGACATAAAATAGGCTGCCAAATCACAAATTGACCACTTCCAAACCAATGTCACCTAGTTTTCATTTGATTGAATTTCAAGTTCATATACATTCGGTGTAGTTTCATATAATGATTCGACACGTGGAGGGAAACTTGAAGAACTCAGCAATATTATATTTTATGTGTGTGTGTGTGTGTGTGTAATTTTATGGACCATATGGCAAGTATGAACTGGTAAAACAAACCTTTTGGACAATACGTCGGAATTCATCCTAATTAAAAAACCCTAACTTTTCGCCAAATCATCATTATCTTTACACGTGTGTGAACGCATGTGTAAGTTGATGATACTATCATGATAGTGACATTTGGCCGATTTTTAAAAATGTAAAAATAGAAAAAAATTAAATTGGAAACACTAATCAATTTTAACTCAATAATACTTAAATCCAACTCAACAACATTATTTACTAGATAACTATACAAAAAAAAGTCACATTGTTGATAAAGAGTAATTAACATTACAACTTTTACCTAGTTTGGCCTCCATATAATATATATACGGGACCTGGAAATCTAAATTTTTCATAATTTTAAATAATTGATAGTGATAATAATATAACATGAAGTTATTTTTCATAACTTTAAATAATTGATAATAATAATACAACATGAAAATTTAAATGTGTTTAGTTTTAGTTGGGAAATTTTAGATGTGAAAGTTTTTATATTACTTTTTTTTGTAAAAATGTATATATTTTTTATTTCTTTAAGTCATATTTATTTTAAAATTTTATGCATGAAACAAATTCATAATGAATTGTTTAACAATTAATCAAGTAAAAGTAAAACAATCATAATGGGAAAATTTAATAATATTTGACTTTTTTTCTTGTTTAGTGTTATTGTTAAGCTGGAGAAATCTCCAACAATAATAAATAATTAAATATTGCATGTCGCGAATGCATTGTTTTGTAGATAATTACTATAAAATTATTGTATAAGCTACTATAAATTTTTTAAATTTTGAATTTCTGATAAAAAAAATTTTTGAATGAACATATTTATCAATTAAATTTTCTTATCAAATTATTATTTATCTTCGGCTCGGGGGTGTTTGGATTGAATCGATAGAAAAGCATGAAAGGGAGGGGGCAGGGACGGATGGGATGCATGTGAAAGGTGATGGTGATAGATGGGGACTGCGGGATCCACCCAATTACGACACCCACGTGGCCCCCCCTCCCCTCTCATCCTCGCTGCCCAACTTTCATCTTGGTATATATATATATATATATATACCTTTTTTTTTTTTGAATGAAAGGAGAGAAAATGTTATGTAGTTCTAAATGTCCCAAATTCGGATAGAGGAAAGAGCTGTGTTAAGTTTTTTATATTTAATATAAAAATTTAATAAATTTTTACGACATGGATTAAGAATTTATTTGTACTAAAGTTAGGTTGCTACCTAGAATTAATACACTAAATGACTCGAATACAGTATCAAATGAGGTAAAATCGCTATATCGGCACCAGGTATAGTGTTAAATGAGCATGAGATCTCATATCACTTTAGATGGATGTGGGTAAAGAAGTTAGCCCATGAGAACGAGATTTGGTTCGGTTTGGTTCTTTGAATATTGATACTTTGACAAGTAAATCTATGAAAGTGATGAATGCTATAATTCGAAGAAAAATTAATATCTTGTGTCTTCAAGAAACTTAATGGGTGGGGAAAAAGACTAAAGCTTTAGACACTATTGGTTTTAAACTTTGATACGTATGGAAGGCCCGAGCAATGAATGAAGTTGGTATTATTATGGATAAATATTTGAAAAAGAATGTGGTAGAAGTCAGAAAGAATGAAGATATGATCTTATTCTTAAAATTGACTATTGAGCATAATACTTTCAATGTTATTAGTGCTTACGTATTTCAAGTAGAGTTGAAAGCACATATTAAGGAAAAATTTTGGGAAGAATTGAAAAACTTGATTTGAGATATCCCACAAAAGGAAAAGATCTTCATTAATTGGAGGGATCTTAATGGTCATGTGGAAAAAGATATAATATAATATAAAGGAGCTCATGGAGGTTATGGTTTTAGATAAGTAAATGAAGAGGGGCATTCCATTCTTACTTTTTCAATGGCTTACAACCTCACAACTGCAAACATTTGTTTCAAAAAACGGGAATAGCATTTAATCACATATAAAAATGGAGCTCAAATGTCACAAATTGACTTCCTTTTTATAATGAGCTCAGATAGAAAAGCTTGTAAAGACTGCAAAGTAATTTCTGGTGAGAACTTAACTTCATAACATAGAGTCTTGGTCCTTAATATGTTAGTTAAGAACAACTAAAAAGTCAAAAAGTCTTAAATTCTAAGATCAAGTAGTGGCAATTAAAAGGTGAGAAATAATTGACTTTTACGAGAAAAGTTCTAGAGGAAAGTAATTGGGACTCACAAAAAAGTGCTAACATCTTGTGGGATCGGATAACTAAAAGGATTAGGGATGCCGCTAAAATCCTGAGTGAATCCAAAGGTTTTTGACCTAAAGATAAATAATTTTAGTGGTGGAATGAGAGTGTGTAGGAGAAAGTCAAATATAAGAAAAAGTGTTTCAGAGCCTTACATTTGTGCAATAACGATGAAAATTGAACATATTATCAGTTGGTTAGAAAAAAGCCTAAGAAAGCAGTGAGTAAAGCTCGATCTAAAACTTTTGAAAAATTTTACTAGGATTTAGGAATGAAGAATGATAAACGTAAGATTTGCAAAATTATCAAGAAAAGAGAAAGAAAGTCAAGAGATTTGAATCAAGTAAGATACATTAAGGATGAGAATGAAAAAGTTTTGGTTGTAGATGATGATATTAAAGAAAGATGCAGGAGCTACTTTTATAAACTTTTCAATTATGGGTTGGGTATCACTATTGATACAAAAAGATTAATAACTCACGAAGATAATCTGAATTTAAACTTTTATCATAGGATTTAGGTTGGAGAAGTAAAAAAAAAATTTAATAGAATGAATAATGGTAAAACTAATAGTTTTGATGATATTCCTATTAAAGTTTGGAAGTATTTATGAGAGAATAGATTTTTGTGACTCACTAAGTTATTTAACAAGATTTTTAGGTTCAAAAAAATATCAGAGGAATGGAGAAAGAGTACTTTGGTGCCTATATACAAGAATAAGGAGGATATTCAAAATTGTACAAATTATCAAGAAATAAAACTCATGGGTCACAACATAAAACTTTGGAAAAGAGTAATTGAGTATAAATTAAGAAAAAAGTATTGTATTTCAGAAAACCAATTTGGATTTATGTTATGACAGTCTACAACAGAGGCAATTTAATTATTAAAGAGTTTGATTGAAAAATACCGGAGTAAAGAGAAAAACTGGCATATGGTTTTAATTGATTTAGAAAAAATTTATAATAAAATACTAAGAGATGTGTTGTGGAAAGTAATGAAGAAGAAATATGTTCGTGTGACTTATATTTGAACCATAAAGGATATGAATAAAAGGACAATAAGAAGTGTGAGAACTCCTGCAGGTGAGACAAAGAGCTTTCCTATAAGAATAAGTTTACACTAAGGATCTTCCTTGAGTCTATATTTATTTGATTTAGTTTTGGATGTTCTAACAAAACATATACAGGAGAAAATTTCAAAGTGTATGCTCTTTGTAGATGATATTATTTTAATTGAGGACTCTATAGAAGAGGTCAACTCTAAACTTGAGTTATGGAGACACACTTTGAAATCAAAAGGTTTTCGCTTGAGTAGAAGTAATACGGAATTTATGCGTTGTAAATTTAATAAGAATTCAATTAGAAATAATTTATAGGTAAAAATTAGAGAGCAAACCATTGTAGAAATGTCAAAGTTTAGATATATGAGGTCGATTATATAGAGTGATGGTAAAATTAATGAGAATGTTATGTACAGGATACAAGTTGGGTGGTTAAAGTGGAGAAAAGTATCATGAGTCATTTATGACTGCAAGATACCTACTAAACATAAAGAAAAATTTTATCAAACAGCTATATGACCAGCGATGCTATATGATAGTAAATGTTGAACTTTGAAATAACAATAAGAGCATAAGATTATAGTAGTAAATATGAGAAAATTGAGATGGATGTATGGTCATACAAAATTAGATAAGATACAAAATGATGGAATATGAATGAAAGTTGGAGTAACAACTATAGAGGAGAAAATAGTGAAAAATCGCTTAAGGTGGTTTGGGCATGTACAAAAAAGAAACCAAGAGAAGCCAGTAATGAGAGTTTATCAAATGACTTGGAGTCCTATCAAAAGACGTAGAGGAAGATAAAAAAGAACACTAATAAAAGTTAGAAGAAATGAACTTTTGATAAATGATTTATATGAGAAAATAATATTTGATAGAATCCATTAACGTCATATAATTTATATAGCTAACTCCACATTAATAGGATGTGAATAATATTATTGTTGTTGAATAAAGGGGGATATATTATTAAGGGGAGGTTACAAAAAGCACAACAAAAACTGGGCTCAAAAAATATTTAGATTAGATTGGCCTAGTGTTAGCTAGTAATCCCATTACAGGTAATCTGAGTAAGGCCCTGGAGTTGGATACTTTCGTCTTTATATTTCTCTTACATGTATATTTATTTTATCTAAATATTCGAAACTTATATACACACACACAGCTGCCGAGTCAGGATTAAATTATTGGGAGTATTGAAATTAAAAATATATATGGTAATTAAAATAAATTTAACACCTAAAATATGAAATGAATTATTATATATAAATATTTGAACATATCTATAGCTAATTTTTTAAATATATAATCAAAATAAATATCTACCTTTTACTAAAAGAAAAAAAATGTACCTTCATTTTTAAAATTATACACATTGAGATTTTATGGCATAAAAAATCATCAATTGTTATATTTTTAGAAACTTTTTGACAGTCTCTTTTTTAATATAAATAATCATATAATTAATGAGAAAATTATCTTCCATTTTGTTGTGAGGCATTGTCTTAATAATTTTGATACCTGAAAAATTTTGCTATTAGAGGAGTCAACACAATCTGTGACATATAGTAATTTATTAATCAAATAATAGAAATTAGACTTTCCAATTTTTACAAAATTTTTGTCATGATTCACTATTAGTAGACACAAATTTTGAAAATTTTAATTTTTAGGTACATTAAGCTTATAATGCTGCAATTTATATTTTAATTGAATTTTTTTTTATAAAAAATATGAAGAGTAAAATTTTTTAATAAAATTATAAATATTTCCAGCATTAAATGACTTGAATATATCTTTATAATCTAAAATCGTGTTCAATATAAGAAACTCACTTGCTTGCTTAGTGGTACTATTTAATTATTTTAATTGATAATATATAATAATAGTAAATATACTAATAAGATAATAATGCTCAACTGTATCAGAATCTCTGTATTGGTGAGATCAAATTAAAAATACATAATGTATATTTAAGAGAAATAGTGTGGTAACTTTTTAAATGTTTAATATGCTTTTAAAGTAAAATATAAATTTTGAGGGATTAAAAATACATAATGCTTATGTAATATAAATTTAGTTAAAACACATAAGTGAAAATTAAAAACTTTGGGGGAGCATTCCCCCATAGTTGTCCCCCTTAAAGCGGCCCTTGTATATATATGTACACACACCATTGTCATTAATACATGATAAAACATTAAAACAGAACAGATAATTATCTTTAAATTATGTTATATATTTATTTGCATAAAATTCGTCATGAGCTTTAGAACTTAAAAATTCGAGATGACTATACTGAGCTCTCTTTATTTTCCATATTTTATATTAATAAAATTTATTGTGAGTGGCGTTATATATTAATTCTAAATTTGCTTCTTTCTATCGGAATAAATTTGATTCTTCTTAATTTCCAGTCATGTATTTATATATTCAGGGAAAGAGATGAAAAAAAAAATGATTGTGTATTAAATTCACATATCATAATTACACTAATTCACTCCGTTCCCCCCCCCCCCCTCCCTTTTATCTCTTCAAATACATCATTTACATTGATGTAGGTTATTTGAGTTGGATTGATTTTATGGGATGCATGAAAAATATATCTAATTATAGTAACGGATGTTTTTACTTTTCCACTCCAATCCTATTTTATCTGTTTTTATCTAGTCAGAAACACCACCTGCTTTTATTTTTATTTTTATTTTTATTTCACTTGTATACATATTTTCTACTATTAATATTATTATCATTATTATCTTTATATTTAATTAATTCATAAAAAAATCAATTGACTTATAAATTAAATAGTACGAATTTGACTTTTTCTTGTGGCTTTTCTTTTACTTTTTAATAACTTTTTCTCTTTTTTTTAATCTAACACATTAATTATATATTTTATTTTAACTTGTAATTTTCATTCCAATATTTTAATTTTTAATTTTTTAAATAAATCATATTCATTAAAATTATTATCTATCGTGTGAAAAAAATATAGAAATTATTATTTCATGCAGAGAAAGGGAAACATAGGCTGTTTTTTTTTTTACCAGGAAACATAGGCTGCTTAGACTTGGATGCATCTGCACAGCTTGTTTTCCGACGTTACCAACCACTGTATACTACTTTTCTTCCCAACCCACTTTCACTTCTCAGTTTTTATTTTAAGCAACCAAAAGTCAAATTTATTGGACTCCTCCTTCTCCACCAATCCTTCTTTCTCCTTTCAATAAGTATAATTAATTATTTTTTTAAACCAAGGTTATCTTATAGCAGACAACAGTGGAAAACTATTTTTTTGAGACATAAAAATTATTGAATTGGATTTTGTCCTTTTGAATAAAGTTTTTTTTATACACAGCCAAAAATAAAATTCAGAAACACATGCTTAAGAGTAATTAATTTATTTTTTATTAATTAATTGTAAGTACACGAATACTACTAAATTTTTTGTCCCCCAAATTTGCCTGTAAATAATTGTATGAATACAAGCTTTCCTCGCTCTATATTTTTTTTTTTTGATAGACTCCTCGCTCTATATTTAGTTTTTGAGTCCCCTTACTGACACGAATATTTATTGAACTTTGAATTCAGGTTATCGTAAGTCAGAATTTTTATTAGCCTTTTCTTTTCATAGAAGAATTTTTATTAGCTTTAGCTCCGAGCAAGACTCATGAATAGATTTTTTATTACTCACTCTTCTTCTTAATATAAAATTTTTTTAACTGTTTTTAATATAAAATTTGTTTAATTGAATCACGCGAATTAAGAAATAGAATTAAAATTAATTAATTATCTCAATTTTTTTAAAAATTTTGATATTTTTTAAAAACTATCCTTATTTAATTTCTCTCTCTTTTTCTTTGGATACATTAAATAAAGGTATTTTTCTAAAAATGTATTATATAAATATTATTTTATATATTATAAAAGGTCTTATATTTAAGATTAGGATAAAAATTCCTATACATAAGCTCAGAGGGGTATAACAAACAAAAGAGGCAAACTTGGAGACACGTGTTTTGCGTTTTGGTCCCCAAGCTTTAATGCGCCATTGCAATACTACTCTCCCCGGTCCTATATATAAGATTTTTTGTCTTGGTCCTAAATATAAGATCCTTTACAGTGTACGAGGTGGTATTTATTATGCATTTCTAAAAAAATGCCCCTATTTAATACATTCAAAGAGAAAAAAAGAGAGATTAAATAAGGGTAGTTTTGGAAAAATGTTGAAATTTTTGAAAAAATTGAGGTAGTTAATTAGTTTTAATTTCTTTTCTTAATTCACGTGATTCGATTAAAATGGTCTTATATATAGGACCAGAGGGAGTATCATTCATGCTCCTGCTGAACACTGCTCTTTGACTCACTTTTCGACCAACCGGCAAGTAGCAAACGGCAACTACATGTCTTGATGGAAATGGATGCCCGCTAACCCCATTTGAAAGATTATCATTCATTATTATTATTATTATTATTTTATTCGGTCACATGAAAATTTAATATCAACATCAATATAAAACAAAAAATAATTATAATAAATCGCACTATTTAAAAATTATTCATAGCATAACTCATTCTTTAAATCTGCTGCAATGTATCTTAAAACATGTTTAATTTAAAAAAAATTGGTTAGATTTGTCAATACAAATATACTACTCCCTTCATATTATTTTATTTGTTATTTTAAAAAATTACAAATATCTCAATTTATTTATCATTTTATATTACTAATGAGGCATTAATTATCATTTTTACTATTTTATCCTTCATCAAAATGGATAATAAATAGAATATAAGTCATTTTTTAACATTTAATTTAAGAAAATTTTGATAAAATATTATTACTTCCTTCTATTCATAAAAATTCTCACTTTAGGGTTTTTAAAATTTTTTACAATCATTGTCATTTAAAAGTTTCAATGAAATATTAATAACTTATTTTACTGTTTTGTCCTTTTATTAATAGCAAATAAATAATTTAAAAAACATTTAATTAAGATTATTTTGATAAAATATAACTAAATTTTATAATATTTTAAATTATTTAATGACTTTCTTGATCTATGTAAAAGAAAGACCGTTTTTATAAATAAGAAAAAATATAATTTGTTATTTAATAATTTTATTACAAGATAGAAAGAGTATTTCAGTACCCCCTTTTCTTTTAAGTGCACTTGTTTTACCTCAAATGGTTTCAAAAGGCTTGTGAAAAATCATTAAAATGAATAATTGAATCTGTCAATAAGCCTACTCGACAATCATTTTGGTATGTTCTCCTGGACTCATTACAGTATTCTTACGTATGAATCTCTCCTTCCATCCCCATTCGCAGACTGGAAAATTTTTCTTCACATTCACTTTTAGTTCTTTATGTCCATGTGCTTTTGACGCACAAGTATTAGTTTGCCGAATATATATATATATATATATATATATCTCCCACCAATATCACACAGAGAGAAATGAACTTAGGAAATGTAACCCTGCTGGATTTGATTTCCATGCTCAAGAAGGCTGTGTGTATCTGGATTCTTGCCCCAAGCTCTTTCCCTCCATATCTGCTCCACTTCATCAAATGTTAATCCTTTGGTTTCTGGGACATACACAGCCACAAAGAGAAAAGCAAGCACAGCTATACCAGCAATAATCAAGAAGGTTGTCCCGGTCCCTACATCTGCAGCAATTGAAAGAAACGACTCAGCCACAATCAAGTTTGAAACCCAATTTACAGTAGCCGACATCCCTCCGCATATTCCACGATACTCTTCAGGATATATTTCAGAGTTTACAGTCCACGGTACAGGCCCCATCCCCGGTGCGAAGAAAGCAATGTATAGGGCTAAACCCAAAACTGCAAGCCATCCATATAATTTATTTGTTGAGTCAGATGACTGGTTTAAAAATGCCACAGATAGGAGGATCAGAGCTGTGATTACTCCAGCTAAGCTATAAAGAGACAATTTTCTCCTCCCCGCATGGTCAATTAGGTAGATGCCAAGAATTGAGCCAGCAGCATTCATGGCAGCTACTATGAGTGATAGGAGAAGAGCCAACTCATTAGAGTGGAAGCCTGCCATTTGGACAATCGTTGGGCTGTAGTACATAACTGTATTTATACCTGTAAACTGCTGAAAAGCCTGTACAACAATGGGATGCTATCAGAATATTTCTAATTTTCATGGAATGATATCATAGACATTCAAGTACAGAGCCTAATTCCAATATACTTCCAGAACGGAAGTACCAGAACCTAAAATGGGGTAATCAGAAATAAATGTATTGGGCAACAAACAAAAGGTCATGGAACCACAAAGATGACATATCATTTCTCCATCATCTCAAACCAGAGGTCAAGAAATGCATAGATGACACGAGATGCACATTGACGCTTAATAGAGAATAATAAGAAGCATTAGATCATCATACAATGCCAACCAAGTTCTCAGGATATTTAAGCACGCAACAACAGTCCCTACTTAAGAAGCTCATGTAAGTAAAGTGTGTTCATAGAACTAGAAGTGAGTATTTTCAAATCCACTCTCGCTATGTAGCTAGTGCTCCTATTTTCACTGCAATGCTGATCATTTTGAATGAGCCCACTATGTCTTGGGTGTGACATTCAAATTCTGAATTTCCAAACACGCCCCGTAGGATGTTTAGTAAACTACAAGTCTGTCAACCCTGAAAGTTTCAAAAGCATGGGGCATTTTAAAAATGGTCATCCTAAAATCAGAAAAGTATATTTTGCTGTACCACCATATCCTTGTTAAGTGTTAACTTTTTTATAATTTATTACCTGCAGTCCTGCTCCAGCAAGGAATGCAAGTCTTATTTCTTTAAATTTAAAAACATCCCAGCATTTGATATCCTTTGTTTTTTTATGGTCTTGTTCCGACTGAGCTCTAAGAAATTCAACTTCATCCTCCAAGCGAGCAGAGTCATAAATCTTAGACAGCACATCAACAGCTTCATCTTGCCTATCCTGCATATTGACACAAAACTATAAGATGGCCTTATAATCGATATAATTTGATTTGAAGGTAACATCTTGAAGATAATTTTTGTGCAACAAAAACGAATGTCTGCACCTTCAAGAAGAGCCATCTAGGGGATTCAGGCAGAAAAAGCATGAGAGCAAATTGAATAACTGCTGGCACACCTGAAACTCCCAGCATCCATCGCCATGTCCCTGGCACCTGCCAGATTAAGAATGGGATAGGTATTCAGTGAAATAATACCAAAAAGTTGGAAACAGATTTTACGCTTGGACACTAGATCCGATATTTCCATCTCTTCTCACGTATTTGATTTTGAGTTTTTGAACAGTAACCTTTAAAACTTCTGAAAAATTGAAAAGCTCAACAAATGTCAGTTGAGTTTTCAATTAACGGCCAGTGGTAAGTTTGTTAATAATGGCATAGTTTTCCAGCATGGGCATGTCACTCCTCAGTTACCTTATAACTGAACTGACAGCAAAAAACCATGTACTTTGACTTTTCAGCATTCTATGCAAGCCAGCTTAAGCATTTGGACAATTTGACAACATATTTACAAATCATCAGTCATTGCTTAAGAAAATAATTTTAGATCCTTCGAACTGTCATGTTATAGGCAAAGCATTCATAAAAGCTTTTTTTTATTACATTTATTATAAACTAACATTCCAAAGAAATGAAGTGCACAACAATTCTTGGTTTTTGCATAGTACTTTCACAATAAGCTTGGCATCACACAAAAATTTTAAAATTTCCTACTACTTATAACCATCAATTGTATTCTAAGCTTGAATAATCTCTAACATTATTGCAAGTTACAGAAACCAAATCAAAAGGTGAAGCATGGAAAACTAGCCTGTGTAAAAGCAAGATTTATGAGGTAGGAAAGAAACTGTCCACCAGTTATCATGAGCACATTTGTGCTTACTAATCCTCCTCTTATTTCTGATGGTGATGCTTCTGCAATATACACAGGTGCAGTAACAGAAGCTGTGCCCACACCCAGACCCACCAAAAGGCGTCCCAATATGAGAACATAAGGATCTGGTGCAGCAGCCATGACAACCGACCCAACAGTAAAGATAACATCAGCAATAAGTGTGGCCTTCTTCCTTCCATAAGCATCGTTTATCCAACCACCAACCGCTGCTCCAATAATTGCACCAACCAATGTCATGCTGACAATTGTTTCCTGGCAAAACAAGTAAAACAGTATGATCCAATGAGAAAGAATATTAAGAATTATTAAAAAAATAGAATTGGGGTGTCCTTTTACCTTTGGGCAGCTTCTCATGAAACGTTTAAAAGGCCTAGGCAAGAAGGATGCTATGGTTTTACTACAATTCATAGTTTGTTCTTTATGTATTTGGTTGGAGAAAAATGACAGTATTTTCAACATTGACTCTTTGTCCTCACATTTGTTATGGAATACAAATGTGTATATGCCTTCTCTTTGGTACTCTGCTCATACCAGTTTCCAGGGAATTTCTATCTCTGAATTGAAAAGAGAGAGGACAACTTATTCTTTTTGAGAAACTTTGGCTTGCTGTTTTCTTTTCACTTATCTATCTAATAAGATTTCTTATCCCCCTAAGATGTATCTTCTCACTTATTTTCCCAGTAATACGGCACTGTTTTTTGTTTTAAACAAAAAACTTTTGATCTGCGCAGATCAATTTTACTTCAGAACTTGCAACATTGGAAGAGGGCAGAAAAGATTGTACCTGCAGAAAGTTACTGTCTTTCACTGCCGGAAAATCATCCTTAATATACAGAAGGGCTCCTGATATAACACCTACATATAATGGAAGGCACTCCCAAATGAGATTTTGTTTACCAGAGAATTCCCAGGTCATTAAGAGTGAACAACACTTTCAATAAAAACTAGGTTCTTTCTCATTGAATATGGAATTATAAACATGAGTGTTCCATGTCCAATCATAAATGCCCCAGTTTTCTCTTACTATTAATTTTCATGTACCTAATATTATTTCTTCTTGACGTTTATACCATTACCACTACTGGGTCAAAATTGTGAACCCTACAACTATGGAATGAAAGTTCTAAAGTCAAGCAATACCTGATACCACTGGACTATGGTATCTTGCACACCATATTTTGTTTATTACAGCGCCCTAATGTTGGCGAACCCCTCTGGACTCTAATTTAGGATCAAATATCACTACACGAAAATACATGAACAATAAAGCTTCAGCGAGGCTAATTCGAACTCTAAAAGGAAATAAAACCAACCATGTTGCCTCATACATTTCAACTTACCTGGCAACCTAAATGCTATAATTTGAACATTTATGTTAAAATAATATCTGCTTTACTGTCAGCAGAAAAGTAATAAGAAATATAAGAATAAATGTTTCGCCAACATTTCTTTTTGACATTGCCTCCAGTACCTTGTGAAAAAATTTAAGAAGAAAAATGTATGTACTGAATATTTCTACTATCAACAGATTAAATCTTTTAATGCTATGCAATACAGAGGTTAGTCGAAACGAATAACAATATAACTTCATTGGAGGGAGGGAGGAGGAGGAGGAGGTTGGGGGGTGGGGGTGTGGAGGTCCGTGAGGCTGCTTAAGTACATCCCCTTTGATTATAAAAATAATTAAAAGGAAACAAGAATAAATTAAACTTAACTTTATGCACCAATCACAAGAATTTAAACTTACTCAAATATGGTCAAATTGAAAAGCTTAATCAATCGCTATTCTATTTCCACTCGTCAACGCAGTAGTAGTCACCCATAATTGAGTACCTGTGTCGTAACCGAAGAGCAGTCCACCGATACCGGCGACGGCAGTGAGTCCCAGGATATAAGGGTTCTTGAACAAAGACATTTTCCTCTCAGGGTACATATCTAAATACCCGGAGCTTCCTGGCGCGGACTGCATAGTGATCGTCATTATCGTGCACGAAAAAAGAACAATCTGAATCCAAATCGTGTATGATAAGCGACTCAACGCAGAACAGCCCAAAACTAAGCCACTTCACGTTGGCAATATTTACGCCCCAACATCCAAATGGCCAGTTAATCTAGGAAGATTCATAGAATTGAAAAAAAGAAATACGACAAACCAAGAACAATTTCACAGAATCGAAAATGGTTTTACACCGGGAAGAAGTTACAATCAGATTTTGCATCAGTTATACTAAAGTGAGCTATCAAATTGGAAAAAAGCGCGAAGATTTTGAAGATCTAAATTCTGTTTAGAGTAATATACAGAAATAGAAATGAGCAGAGAAGATGAGAGCTCCTACGAGTGAAATGGTGCGAAAATGTCAGTGACAGCTGGAAGTTATAGTGGGCGAACTAATCTGGTTCAAGGATGACGTGGCGTCTAAATTTTATTACTGTATGGGTACTTACTTTCATTTCAAGTCTAAACCCATTTTTTCTTAAATAAAATAATATGAAATTTCTAATTCTAACAAATTATGTTATTTACAAATCATAAATAGTATGATTTTTAAAAAAAATCATATAATATACAGCACCCAAACTAATTAATTTCTTGGTTTATTCAAACTAATTAATTTCGATATATGTTACCGTAATGATCTTTCTTCTCAACACTTGTAAAAAATATTTTTTTGTATAAAGTAAGATTATATCTTTAGAAGAAATACTTATTGATATTGAATCAAATTTTTTAAAGTTGCTAAGATCATGATAAAGATATAGATTTTAATTTACCAGAAAAAAGATATAGATTTTAATAATAACAATACTTAAACAAGATTCTTGAAACAAAAATAATTGAACCAACAATTTTAAAAATGATAGGAGAATAATGGAGAAGGTCAAACAAAATTTGTTTCCGGTTTATCCAAAAAAGACGTGGTCAAACAAAATTATGGCCAGGGACAATTTTAGATGAGGAGGAAGGATAAGCGTAAGCCTATGTGAGTGGTGAGTGGTGAGTGGCATGCACGCTCCGCATAGCGAGAGTGAGAGCTGCAGAACAGGCAGTCAGGCACGTCTTAAATTATTATAGAGAACAACAGAGCTAATCCAGTCAATTAATTGGGAAAAAGATATATAAGTTAGTTTTTATAAGAAAATATTGATAAATGAATCAGTTAGAAAGTTAGTTGACTCAATCAGATCCTTAAAAAAATATTTTTATATATGGGTCATGAAAGGTCTTTTTTCTCCAATTAATTATAAAGATATCTTGTCTTGTGCTTCATATCTTTTATCCGTCTGTACCTTTTCCTGTAGTTGTCAAAAATCTATTTGGCAGGTTTTTTTTTTAATGAAAGGAGTATATATTCATTTGAAAATGAACGAACCCAAAAGATAGGGGCCGAAAAAAGACTTGCTGCACATAAAAAACAAAAGGGTAGAAAAAGATAATTTAGTGCCCGCAAAAAAAAAATTCTTACAAGGATATGATTTGAAAATTAAATATTTATATAAATTGAATTTTCAATTGAGTCAAATTAAATTTCTAACTGATACTATTTATTTATAAATATTTTTTTATATAGGTCCTAAATTATCTTTTTCCCAAAACAAAAAGTCCCAAAGAAGCGTCAAATGAGCCTGACATCATTTAAAAAGTGTGTCAATTGCTCAACTTTAAGAAAGGAGTCCATAAAATAATGAGAAACATCTTTTCCAGGAGAGTTCAAATTCTCTCTGTATAGTGAGAGCCCAAACCCTTATCATCGTGAGAGTCCACCTTTCTTCATTTGTGCTCTAGCCCTCTTAGCGCCTTTTTCCTCAACTTTCGCCAGTGGAGAAGGTGCCCTTGTTGTGTGTGCATTCCCTTCTCTTCGTGTGGCTTCAGGGCTTGTGCCAGTGTGTTCTAGGGTTTGAAGGTAGATGAAGAGCTCCTTTCTTGTGATTTTCAGCCACGAAGAGATGATTTGGCTGGGATATTGGTGCTTGAAGAGTCAAACTTAGCCAGAATCTTAGTTGTTTAGTTTAGATCGGAGGTGCAGAGATAGGATTCTTCCCGAGGGTCGATCGACCGCTCATGTCATCCTCCATTGGGGTCGACCTTTCCGCGTGCCTAGTACGTGGAGTCTAAACAAAACCTATCCTTGTTTGGATAGATTTGAAGTTGAAGGGGATGGTTCTGAGAAGAGAATTCGTTAAACCACCATCCCCACCTTTGAAAATGCTGTTGCTTCTTCCATCATTTTAGTGACCTCGACCTTGGTAACGGTTTCGGCTCGGAGGGTGGTGTGTTTCGTTTGGTTTTGGTTTTTGTGTTGTTCCTGGCTTGCCTCTGTTTCTTATCTATCTCTGTTTCTATTTTTTTCGTGGGACTATTTTGTTGGGTGTTTGTTGGTGGCTCTTATTTGCTTGTCGAATGTGAGTTCCGTCAAAGTGCAGAGTTGGGTCCGATTTCAGGTAAGGTAGGGTTACATTTATGGTTGGATTGGTGTTTCCTTTGCTTTGATTTTTTTTTTAACTGTGACTGCTTTTTAATATATTAATTGTTTCTGTTGTGGCAAAAAAAGAAATAAAACAAAGGAGTCCATAAGGGACCAAATAGAGGAAATGATCCCTTGATGAGTAAAGACGACTATTCCTTATGTACCAAAATTTTCAGCACAAATTAGCTAAAGGCTGTGCACCACAACAATCTTAAAAGCAATCAATATACTTTCACCATTCCAAAATTATTAATATTTAAGGTTATTACATGTAAATTAAAAATCATTAATTAATGTAAAATATTATTATGCATTAACTAAAATATCCTCATTTAATTTCCTCTTATTTAAGAGAGAAAAAGAAAAATAAGATTAATAAAAAAGAAATATATGTGAAAAGAATAAATAATTAGAAAGATTAGATGAAATAAGAAATTTACTATATCCCGATGTTTCTTCTTAAAATAGCCCCTTTAGAAACTTTTAATGTTTCTTATAACACCTTTAACAAAATTCCTAATGTTTTGGAGAAGACTTTTAAAAAGAAACCAGTGAAATATTTATAAACTTTTTTTTCTCTCCAAAAATATGTCCTTTATAAATCAACTTTACAAATATTTGACTCACTTTTCAATGTTACGATTAATATGAATAGCTTTGGAATGTTAAAAAAAATAATTAATTAAAAATGTCTAATAAAAAAGAGAAAATATAATATAAAATAGAAGCACTATTTACAAGACGGGATATAACATTACCATTCATTTCTCAAATTTTGGATAAAGCATAAAACCCATCTTTATAGTGAGGCAGATTTTCCTACAAAAATGCAAAAGTTAACAGGTAATATATGTTAAACAATTAAAAATCATAATCATCATAATTTAAACATCTTACTCTTTCCATATTGTAGACACAATAATACAGTACCATCGTCACCCAAGTCTTCTTCAGATGCATTTTACACGGATGCATCTCTAGGAAGAGGGGCAATTAATAAAAAATTATTACAGTGTAGATATCACCTCATTCTCAAAGCCAAAAATACCAAGTTTCATCCATTCCTCTATTTGCCAAGATACAAGAACCATATCCATCTCTCCTTTGAAAAAAGAATGTGGGTGATTCCAAATCTCTAGCGAGTCTCAACCGCTCCAATTATGTCTCACTAATAGCATCCACCCACAAATTGCAACCATAATGCTACCACTAGCATCAAACCATGCTGATGCAGTTCACAGATCAGACACACCTAAGTCCGGTTTTCTTGATCAAGAAGGCTTTGTGTGTTTTGGTTCTTGCCATAAGCTCTCTCCTTCCATATCAATGCTACTTCTTCAAATGTCAATCCTTTTGTCTCAGGCAAAAATACAATCACAAAAATTAGTGCAATAACAGCAATAACACCGAGAATCATGAAACTCGAACCAAGCCCAATGGCATCAACGAGTGACAGAAAGCTCTCAGACATTATCACACTGCAAATCCAGTTCACAGTGGCTGCCATGCCCCCACATACACCTCTGAATTCTTCCGGATAGATTTCAGAGTTCACGGTCCATGGTACAGGCCCCATCCCAGGTGAGAAGAAAAGAATATATAGGGCTAACCCTGCAACTGCAATCCACCCATAGGCTGTATTTGAAGGGACAGAATCTTCAAGGTAACACCCTGCAGAGAGAACTGCCAGAGATGCAATAACACCCGATAAGCATGAGATGGCCAAATTTCTACGTCCTACATGGTCAATAAGATAAATGCCGAGAACTGTTCCAGAAGCATTCATCCCAGCAACAATGAGGGACAAAAGAAGAGCCTGCTGATTGGAACTAAACCCAGTCATCTCAATGATTGTGGGGCTGTAGTACATAATTATGCTAATACCAGTGAACTGCTGAAAAAGCTGCAGAGCAAGGAATTGAATTTTTCAAGCCAGTTAATGAATTTCGTCCCTAATCTATCCACAAAAACAAATCACTATCCAATTCAAAAGAATACACAGTCTTTAAATGCAAGCAATCATGAAACTACACATTTAATAGATACCAAGATCAATGACTTGCATAAATTTACTGTAGGTTATAATAATTTGGATGCTCACAGCATTTGAAGGACTGAGAATAAGATTGGCAGAAGCTCTCATTAGGTAACTTTATATGCAATGTTAATTTACTGTTCAAGTCACTGCGTTAATTCAGTACAGTACACTATTAACATCAAAGTGAAATATTCTTTTCAATTTTCATATGGCTACTGGTTTTTCAACCAAAGGAATGGGTGTCCACTTTGAATATTTTGCACGTTCACTGTCATTTATTAGAGGTGACATTGCTTCACTTTTTTCATTGAGTGGAACCAATAATTATAGCCCTAATATTACATACAGATAGTATTATTATTAATCTTTGAACAAAAGGTTATTTAGGACAAACACTGAGACATGAGGACTTATTGTTGAGACACAATAAAAGATTTCAAGTGAATTTTTTCAAACCTGAAGTCCAGCCCCAACAAAAAATGCAGCTCTGATTTCCTTTGATTTGAAAACATCCACGTATCTAACTTCTTTCCGTTTCTGACGTTCTTCCTCAGCCAGATTAGTAAGGTACTCAACTTCATCCTCTAAGCGTTCATAGTTATAGATCTTAGTGAGGACGGGAACAGCCTCCTCTCTCTTGTTCTATGCACAGAAAAATATAAGAAAATAAGGGAAAACACTAAGGGGCTGTTTAGTAAATGAAAACGGAAAGAAAAAATGGTTTTGTTTCTTTGGAAATGTCCTTTTGTGCCTCTAAATAAAAAACTAACAGAAAAGGACTGTTACTGTTAAGTAATAAAACAACAATAAAAACAATAATTTTATTCTGCTAAGTGAGATTGGCTACCTGGATCAAACGACACTATTGGGCTCTATAGAAAACCATCCAACATATCATTTATCATGTTAAGTGATAATAATAGGTATATAATAGATATTACAAAATTCTCTTGTTATGCAATGACAAAGGAAAGACTTTCCTTTCCACCTACCAAACACTCATTGAAGGTAATAAATCTAATATGTATTCATAAAGTGATAAAAAAAATGAATGCTTTTCACCTTGAGAAAAAGCCACCTTGGAGACTCTGGCAAGAAAATCATGAGGCAAGCCTGGATAAGAGCTGGCATACCTGCAACTCCCAGCATCCATCGCCATGTGCCAGGTACCTGCTCGAATAAAATTTTCATAAGGAGATTACTCAAAGGATTATCAGAACCTTAAGAACAGGTAATAGAATACCATTGTGCCAAAGAATGATTGGGAAAGATAATCTACTCTTGCTTTCATTTCACTAATTTTTTCCAGAATAACATTAAATCCCTTTGAAATTTTAGAAATTCAAATTTATTAAGGCTTGCACTGCACACACTCGCAAATATTTTGATATGATCTACTTCGTTGATCCTACAGTGTAACAACTGCAGCAAAGTCTATGGTATCTAACAAATAATACCATTTCACCACTCACCAGTAACTTATTAAACTGGTAAGAACGGATACTACACTTGATCTTAGCCAAAAGGCCCAGAAAGGGGACTGACTAACGAATGAACCCTCTCAAATTATCATAGAAATTGTCTTTATTAAGGATAATGTCAAAAAACAATATAAATTTTTTTAACAAATCTAATCAGTTGACTCCCTTTCTTAATCTGTGTACAATTAGTCAAATAGAACTTATATTTTGAACTGGAGGATATAAGAAATTTTATGGATTTAGCAGTATACTTAATTTTATGTTGCCCAAAATGTCCCGGAGAAAGAAAAGAATTTAATTAATACTGATGGAGTTTAATTCATGAGTCAACTATATTAAATAATATTGAATGAAGATGGCTTGGGAAGGGATGGAACCTTTTTCAGTTATTAATTATCACCTTTAACCCGTGTACGGTAGTTAGAGGTAATTTATAAAAGGAAATTGAGGTAGTAGGAATAACAGATGATCAATATCAGGAATTGTGGATGACTCATGCAGCACAATGAGAATTATTACCCATTTCATTGACAAAAGATATATTGAAAAATTTTTTGGAATTTGAGAAACTCTTGAAAACTACTGATGAAAAGATTTTGTTTAAAAAAAATATATACTGAGGTATTTTTCTCCATCCTGGAGATAGTCTCAATGGACACAAGCAATCAGATGGTCCAATAATTTACTCTAGGTTGGCAGATCATATATAAAGAAAATTGCCATAAAAGCTTTAGAGTGAATAATAAGGTAAGCGGCAGTGGTATTGTGAAATGCTATAAAAATTAAAACGAAAAGCCAGAAGCATGCAATGAAAAATTAAAAGAACCATGCATAATTAAAGTTAGGCAGGAAAGAATAGAAGTTCCTTCACTGATGGTGCCCCAATTTCTATCTCGTTGCTTCCCTTCAAACTGTAAAATTGGAAACCTTTCATTCCAGAAAATTATGAAATAAGCATGACAATTTTTAAATTAAAAAGACCAGCAGTCCAAAAATTCATGATCTGTATATATATTTCAGAACTTCCCAATGCTATATGCTATCACTACCAAGCTTCAAGAAACATGGTAGGAAGAAGAGTAGAAGACAAGAAAGAGATGAAAGAATTAGAATTCCATTCACTGACCAAACCAACTCCCTCCTTTCACAGTACAACGGCTGTTTAAGGAGTTAGCTTACTTTAGCTGGTAACAGCCTTACCCACCAGAACTAACTTCCTAATCACCTCCTATACTCCTATCAAAACAGAATTTAACCAAGTTTAGCTATGCACCGTTTTAAATATTTTAGGATATTGCAAAACTTCTCTTCAGTTATTTATGAAGCAGTAATTGGTGATTTGAGTGTTGCCTACACAAGCCTTTTTACTTGATCATAGATATAAACATGAGGGGCACTGCTATTATTACCAAATGCAGGAATTAAAAAGAGAAGCAGCAGCAAATAATATTCTTGAACAAGAATAAAATGAAATGGTAAAGTCAAGAGATAATCTGTAAACAATGGCAACATATAGCCCCCCCTAATAAACAACCATTCAAATTCCCACAAACCACTTAATCAGTTTCTTCCATAAACATTTGTTTGCTAAATATGGGTGTCAAGTAGTGTCAACACAACCAGGAAGGTAAAGAGAATATAAGATAGGCCTAACCTCTGTAAAAGCAAGATTTATGAGGTAGGAAAGAAACTGTCCTCCAGTTATCATAAACACATTTACGCTCACTAATGAACCCCTTATTTCTGATGGTGAAGCTTCTGCAATATACACAGGAGCGGTGACAGAAGCAACACCCACGCCAAGGCCAACAAGTAAGCGCCCAAATATGAGAACATATGAATCTGGTGAAGCAGCCATGACAATTGCTCCAGTGATGAAGACAATATCAGCACTAAGAGTGGCCTTCTTACGCCCAAAAGCATCATTAATCCAACCACCCGTAGCTGCTCCAATAATTGCACCAACCAATGCCATGCTAACAATTGTTTCCTGGCAACTTAGTAGATTAATTGATCCATCACAAATACAAAGAAAATGGGAGAACAAAATGGGAACGAAGAAGCAAACAAATAAATAATTTGCTACCACTAGCATTAGACGTATAACTAATTTTGCCAACAAAATCACTGAATTTCAATGAGGAACCATAACTAAAATATGCTCCCACTTCCATGGCTTCTTTCTTTCTTTTTCGACAGCCAAATATAGGCTCTGTATGAAAACTAACATAGCTCTCACAACACGTGGTAACCAATCAAGCGTGACCAAATAAATGAGTTACTTCTGAAACCTACAAAATTCAATAGAGTGCAAAAGCTTGTACCTGAAGGAAGCTACTATTTCTAACATCCTCAAAATCATCTTTAATGTACAGAAGGGCCCCAGAGATAACACCTGCAATGAATAACATATCCAAATGAGGTAAACTATCCTTTAGAAACAAGGAACCTGATGAAACTCAAAACTAAAAAAAGGGTGAAATATCCTTCTGCTGTAAAACTTGGCAATAGAACAGAAATTAATCATATCTCATTCAAGTGAGGATCTGATTACAGCCACACTAGACCAGAATATAAAGACAGCAAAACGAAGAAACTACAAGGAAAAGAATTCACTACCCTAGCATTAGAGAGGCTAGGGACTCTCTCCACACTAATCCAAATTCTTTCCTAAACCTTCGTTGAACCCTCACTTCCCGATACATATACAACCAACAGTCCTTCCCTCTCCCTCACACACACACATCTCACAGCTCACACCCCCTGCACAGCCCATAAGTTAGATACAAACTTGGCCCATTAGTTAGGGGCCCATCAGAACCTATAAAACAAACAAACACACACACAGAGGCTGCATAAAGTAGAAACCCAGAAAAAAAAGTATTGAAAAATTCATCTTTTAAAAATTCTCCAAAGACAATCACAAATTATTAGATTGAAAACTCTAGGTAACCAACCTTTCATTAGCAGTTTACTATTCCTTTCATCTCACTTACGTTAGTCATATATAAGAAGAAGGGACACTTCAAAATAGGAACTGTGTCCTTGTCTAATCTAACACATGTCGGACCCATGTTTAGACATCAAGTAACAATTTTAAGTTTTAACTCCCAGTCTTCATTCAAAATATGTCAAGAACAGCACTAAAGGAGAATTTCAATCTCAACTTCGCCCAATATTGAAACAGGCAACAGTACAGACGTTGTTACGCTCAAGATGAGCAGTTTTGCAAATGGAGTATGGCATCTTCGCAGAACACGTGTTATCTAAAGTGCAATTTAAGGTCGCGGGAAATCTCTACCGACTGGAACCGAAGCTAACAACTGCCTTGTCTACCTCCCACTTTCCTATTGCCATTCCCTTCTTACAAATGAAACTGATGTGGAATATAATAATA
This sequence comes from Adenanthera pavonina, assembly GCA_026686845.1. Lineage (NCBI taxonomy): Eukaryota > Viridiplantae > Streptophyta > Magnoliopsida > Fabales > Fabaceae > Adenanthera > Adenanthera pavonina. Next base: position 6,939,391 of record JAIVEN010000026.1, on the reverse strand, counting down.
TAATAAATAGATACCCCATAAGGACATCTCTCTGTAAAGAGAGAAGCTGATGCGCAACAAAACAAATTTCGTAAGCTTTTCATATACTGAGAAAAAAAGAATGGACCAACGGTGGTTTATCCTTCATGGTATATTTCCTGATCGTTCTCAAATACTTAATCCCAACACGGAAGGCTCGGCTTCTGGTTCATCCTTCATAGTTCATAGTATATTTAATTAACGAAATTGAAATAGCCACCGCGGCCCCTCTTTGATGAGAAGAGGGCGACGAATACTATTGCGGCCTGGTTACAGATAGTAGTCGGGTTGGACTTGGGTCTGTCCAGCCGACCCGATTTGTTCAGATGCAAACAAATTTGTGTGGGACTTGGGAGGAGTGATAAGCTACCAAAAATCTCTTGGAAAGCAGAATTATACCCGCAGACACCCCGTAAAAGTGCAAAATTAACTAATTTTTATATTCTTAAACCATGATTAAGGGCAAAATTTATTGACTATATTAATATTTATTTAATACTTTATTTTAATCTAAAATGAAATTACACTTTCTCCTGAGTTAAATAGTCAAGAAAAGCCTATCAAGTTTGAACATATTCCCAGCAGGAAAGGTAACAGTTATGGGTCTCGCAGTTCTCGCTCATAATCCATGAATTAACAAGACGAAGAAGAAGAGATCGTGAGTACCTGTATCGTAGCCAAAGAGGAGTCCACCTATGCCAGCGGCTGCAGTGAGTAACAGTATATAAGGATTCTTGAAGAACGACATTTTCCTCTCAGGATACAGTTCCAAGTACCCCGAGCTCCCTGGTGTGGCCTCCATCGTCATCGTAGTCGTATCCGTCATCTTCTCAGATAACACTTCGAGAATCCCAAATCCCAAATAGAAAGAAATGCAGAGTGAAATCTCAGTCTAAGCTAGAAGTTGAAGTAGGAGAAGAAGCTCAAAATGCATAATTGATTTCCCGAGAAACGGAACCTTTCTGGTTTTCTCCCCTTTTTTTCCCTTCAGAAGAAAAGCGTGATGATTGTTGCAGAAATACAGGAGGGTCAAGAACAAAAAATTTAAAGGCTGGAAATGACCAATTTATAAAAAACGCAGTGCTTCTTCTAAAATGACTTTCCTGTCACGTAGTACTTGGTCACAGACGAATCAAACACGGACTTCTCAGAAAGACGACAAAATCCCAATCTGACACTTCACAGGATGCCGTTTTATTTTTTTTCTTTTTAAAATGACACTGAAAAGGAAAACTTTTAATTTATATTATTTTAGAATAAAAATTTTGATAAAAAAATCATAGTATTGATTAAAATTTTAAATAAAAAATAATTTAAATATTCTTGTTAAAAAATTTTATACTCAATATATACTTTTTACTACTTTTTTTCATAATTTAACACTAAATTTTTTTAATTTTATATTGAACACACTAAAAAATTTAATTCTCAAAATTTTATACTTAATATTCATATTTTATTATTTATATTTCATAATTTGATATTAAAAAACTCTAATTTTACACTAAATAATTCTCAAAATTTTAGATTCAACTTTTACTTTTTACTATACACTCAATTTTTTTAATTTTACCTATATTTAAAAATTTTGTTCTTCAATGTCATTTCCCATTTTTTTTTCCTGTGGCATTACTGTCTTTTTTTTTTTTTACCAGGGTATGGCATTACTGTCGAATCCGACAATTTGGGGCTTATCTGTAACGTGGCTTGTACATAAACAAAAAGACGATGTGGAATGACGTATGCTAGCGTTCTTCAATCCGTCATCACTGTCACCACACTAGGAAATTAGGATTATGTTGTGCTTTTTTTTTTGTTTTGAGGCCAAACGAGGAATATGTTGCGGAATCGCCGGAATATGGCAATATTAGATACTCGCAGGGAGAGTCGTTGATATTGACGACTTAGCGAAGATCAAGCGCGTCGAACTACGCCAAGGTGTGTGAAATTTCTGTCGCTTCCCGTACTTGGCAGTACACGTGGTGTCCCCTTGTAAGTTTACCATAATGTAATTATTGGTGTAAATGTTCATTAACAAACTCAAACCAAAAAGATTGGTTTCGGCTGATTAGTTTCCTTAACATAAACTTTACTAATATAGTAGTTTAATTTTAAAAAAAAATACTCTCTCCCCCTCAAAAATATAAATTTTCTTTCTAAAATTATTTTTAAATACAAAATATAAGTCTTATTTAATAATTTTTAAAATATTAAATATTATTATTTTATTTTATTTTTATTTATAATTAAATATATAAGAAATAATAAATTTTAAATATAATACATTAAATAAAAATATTATTAAAAATAATATATTTTTTCAACAATTTTAATGAATACAATTATTTTTTTAATTTTTATATACTTAGTTAAATATAATTTATATTTTAAATTAAAGGAATATACTGATGTCAAATTTTATAGTCAAACCTTTTTAATAAGACATCACATGATCCAATATAAAGAGGACAGCAAATGGGAGTGGAACCCGTGAAAGGATGGGATCTATGATTAAAAAGGATTTCACAGGTTTATAATTTTTTTATATGAACTGATATCATGAATTTATCACTCTTCACCTGAAAAATTGGGATCCAAACTCAGAAAATGGACATGGGCTTATACTAATTGCATGAGTTAATTTGATTGTGTTATTTAAATTATACTCTCTCCTTGAGGACAAAAAAAAAAGTATTCTCTATCCTAACCTTTTTCTAAGTTTTAGTTTTATTTTTTAAAATAATTATTATTTTAGAATTTTAGTAATATTTTAATTATTTTTATACCATTTTATTATTCATTAAAAATAATTGAAGGGAAAACTCAATGTTACAATATTATAATATTTTAATATAATAGGATATTTTAATTAATTATAACTTAGACTATTTAATAATTTTCTTAACTTGTTTGAATAGCTTTAATTGCAGTTATTTGGAAATTGGCGAATCATATATTTATAAACTTGCATGATAATTTTTTAGAAAAGTAATTTTAATTTCATAAAAATTTATTTTTAAACATCTAATTGATGACACTTATAATTTATAGTATCAATCGTTAAAGACTTTAAACTTAAACTCATATCTTTAAATAATAATTTTAGACACCTATAATTTTAGAAAACTCTCCTTAATGATTATAAAAACAAAGTATCATTAATATTTTTTCAAACTTACATTCATATCTTTAAAGAATAAGTTTTTCGTTGGCAAAAAAAAATAATTTTATCGGTTGAATATTACTATAATTTATACTTCTTTTTTGAGTGATTATTTTATCAGACGAATAAATTGATTGATTATGTATATCCCGTATATTCATATTTGATTAATCACATGAAACTGAGAGAATACTCCTCATGCTAAGAAATTGAATTCAGGAGTCAAATTCTCAATCCAAATTTGGGAGATCATCCAGTAATCGGAAGGTTCTACCATATCCTACCTAACTTGTGCTTTAGTGCATGCTTAGTTCATCTTTATTAAAAAGAAACTATAAATTTTAACCATAATTTTCTAAGAAGATATGTTTGACTAAACACAAATTACTTTTTTAAAAATGAAAAGTGAGTTAAATTGTGATTTTGAAAAAGGAGGGAAAAAGTTACTTTTCCTTTAACAAAACGTGAGTTTTAGAAAATGAGAAATAAATTGATTCTATATTATAGATTTAAAAGTACTTTTAATCCTTATTATTTAAATGAGTTTTTTATCAAACTTATTTTTATAAAAAGAATATTCAAACATAACAATTTACAATAAACTTATTTTATCTAAACTTCATTTTTACAAACTTGATTTATTTTAACTTAATTTTATAAAACTAAAAATCAAACAAGCTCTTAATAGGTAAAAAATTAATATAAAAAATCATGCACGGGGAATTAATTAGTTCAAATAATCCCCAGCACATGGACAACATCCCTAATCATGAACAACTAACCCAGAAGCCCAAAAGGGTCTAATCTCACCGAACATATTATGTTGACTTGAAAATTAGGTTGAGTTAAAGATTGAGTTTGACGTCAAATCGAGTCTCGCCTAACTTGGTATATATATATATATATATATATATATGTATATATGATTTTTCTTCTAAAAATTATAATTATTAATTAATTTCACGTTCTTGTTTTCTTTATCTATTATATATAATGAATTTATTTATCATTATCATGAATATTTTTAAAATTTCAATCTTTTAATTCTATTTAAAATTTAAATTGATTTATTAATATTAGTACTTATAATTTTTAAAAATATTACTCTTAATCTTAATATTATTTTTTAAGGAAATATATTTTGAACCAGTGTAATTATTTTTAAAAAAAAATTAATTCATTATTTACTATTTAAATAATTTTCAAGAACTAGGTCAAACTTGATTTTGTATATTAGGTTAGCCTAGCCCGGTGATAGGGACAAAATTTTACCAATTGCAAGTATACGGGTCACTCAAGTAATATAATGGCAAATCAAATATCATTTCTATAGAGAGTTTAACTAATAAAAATGGATATTAGATAATTCATTTTTCTTCTAAGTTAAGCGGTCAATAAAATTTACAAATTAAGATAAATAAAATTAAATGAAAACAATTTTATAAAACTTTAGAAGCACACACCAAACTAACTCTAAATATCCAAAGGCGACTTAGACTTATTGCTCCTTTAATTGTTTCATAGGTTTATATTTATCAATTTAATTATGCTTAATTTTATCTATGTTAGTCTAGACTTTAATTAGTTATAAGTGTTTTCCGAATCACTTACAACTCTATCCTAATTTAATTATGTAATTCCTTACACAATTAGTCAAGATGTATGTAAAACATAATATTCTAAGTGACTATGTGAGGCTCTTAGGTATATTCTTATTCTAATTGCAAATTATATTCATAATTTAATCTCACATTACTCAATCTAAGATCCATTTAAAGTTTTTTTTTTTCCAAGGTAAACCCTAAACCCTCGATTTCCTCACTTAATGTAGGCTAAGCAACAAGTAAACAATCAAATACAAGACTAAGTAAACAAAACTTCAATTAAACAAAATCAAATGGTAAATGCTAACTTTAATCCATAACTAAAGTCATAGCAACTCTAGGTTATGAAAGTTAGCCACATATAGCAAAAGTTAACACTAAACACAAAGATATTTGCATCAAACTAGAGAGAAAAAGGAGAAAAACAAACTAATCAGAAAGCTCTTGAATGGAAATCATTGATCTTCCACTAATCTAGCATGTCCCAAACTCTCCAGAGTCTCCTATTTTCACCCTTCAATGCTCCAGGTTCGTCTCGAATTTCAGAAAATGTCAAAGACCTTTATTTCAAACCCTTTCATGCTTTTTTTTTTACCCATTTAATGGTATTGTGTGTTTTACCCATACTACAATATTAATCTCCACTACTACAACACATAAATGTTATTTTTCTTCAAAGATACTGATGCTATAGCATTAAACTCCACTATTACCACGCAGAAATGCTCTTCCATAAAAATATCAATGCTGCAGCACTCAATTATGGTGTTACAGCACATAAGTGACCTTTTTCTTAGAAACATTGATGCTGCAGTATTCAAGCTCCTATGTTAATTTCCATACTTCTAGATTATACTCTCTTTTCTACCTCCAATGCTTTTTCCTACCTGTAGATAATTACAAACACTAATAAAAAGCTTATCTAAATGAATCAAACTATTTTTAACTCATTTTTCCTAATATTTTCATTAAATTCTAATTCAATCAATTAATTCAATTTTTTATAAATAAGTGGGAAATTAATATCTAAATGCACCGATAACTTTCTAAATATACCCAAAAAAATATCACAATTAATCATAAATATAAGGAGTCATCACTCAGCCTGGCCCAACCTTTCAAAGATTGAGCAAATCGAGCTAATAATCATGATTCATAAAATGTCTATAATTACGAAATGCTTATTATGAGTATATATTTAATTTAATTAATTACGTCATTCGTTCCATATATAAAATATAAATGAGGTGTTTATTTGGTTAAAAAATATAATGTATGTAAATGGATTGTTTGGTACATTTATTTATTTTTTTAAATTTTACTCTTCATTAAATAAGTGGTTACAATTAATTTTCATTAATTACAAAATATAAATGTTAAGCATTAAATGAAACATTTTATGAAACTATTTTGAATTCCTAGTAAATTCTGTTGGGAATTTCAGCATATACACAGTGAAAAAATTATTAAGAAATTCCTTTCCATAGATCTATCAACGTCGTTTAAATTGAGATGTAGAAAAGAATTTACCTCCGGTGTGTTTTTTGGTATTCTTTTCAATTCGTCAGACCCCTAGAACTAACGCGACTGGTCAACTCTCTCTACCAATATCCACACGAACGGTGAGTCCAACTCAAACGGCGTGCTAGCACCTCCTGGTTGTGAACGTCTGTATTCGTACAATCGTTGTTCGTTGTTCATCCGTACAGTCTCACTCTCTTAGTATACAACCGTTTTCTCTTTAGGGTGATTCGAATTTGTGATGATTTTGTACCCTAGCTTATATCAACATATAGATAGAATTTTTTTTATATTTGTTTAGTTTAAATTAATAATTTAAACTAAATCAAATATTAATTAAATAGATTAGTTTAGATTTAAATCTATTTAATATATTAAATTTAAACTAACTATCTAATTTTTATCTAGAATCAAATCTATTTTTATCTAGAATCAAATCTAGATTTAATTTATCATATAAATCAAATTTAGATTATTAGTTTAAATTTAGAATCAAATCTAAATCAAATTTAGATTATAACATTAGTTTAAATTTAAATTTATCATATAGAATTAAATTTAAAACTAATTTATTTGAATTAATTTGAATAATATATATATATTTCGAATATAATATATATCAAATATATATATCGAATTTTAATATATATATATATATAATTCTATCACCCTAAATTGAATATTAAATTCATTGAATTTAAACATATTTTAAATTTAATGAATTTGGACATTTTAACTCGAGTTGGCCCATTCTTATGTACTACTCTGTAGGCCTATATGATGTTGGTAGTGGATTAATAGCACTATTAAACCCACAAGTCACAAGTGGCCACTAGTAAGACATTGTTACTACCCAAACCATATGAGATCGGTAATCTGATGCAACCTATCATATAATTCGATCACATCCCTTTTGTTTCATGATATAAATATGAAGCATGGAAACATCATCCTCATTTTACTCGATCATTACTTTCTCAATCTCCGAGCAGACTAATAGAACAAATGGAAACTCTTCCATTCAAGCACGGCCATGCATTTTTCAGTTTCACTCATCGAGGGGCCCGGATATATTTCTCTATTAATTAGAGGGATAAATTTCATCTTGATCATTCATCTTCCTCCAACACGAGTTCCACTATGCCTAATCATAACCTTCATGATTTTCCAATTAAAGGTGACTTTTGACTATGTTAAAGTATAGTGTTCCCCATGTAGGAAGTCATTATGATTTCAGGTCTAAGGGCTTATTGACATGGTTATATATAATATATGTTTATAACTTTATCCATGCAGCTATCTCATAACGGATCGATCCAGCACATATTTTCTAACAGGAACTTATGATTTTGATTCGTATCTTTATACATAATTATCAATTAAAATTATACTAGTTTTAATTCATCATTGTTCCCACAAAGATGATTGACTAGGGATATTTATGATAAAATAATTTATTCAAGGATATTATTATAAAGAAAAAATATGTAAACAATATAATAATGTAAGAAAAAACACATTCTCTTTCATAATGAAATACAATGTTCATAATACAATGATTGACGTAGGGGCACAATCTCCAATAAATTCAATACTCCAATTATCTTTAATTGTATTCCTTAGTCTTTGTAAATTGGTTATCTACATCTTATACTCCTTCTAGTCTTTTATATAACTCATATTCTAGAAGAATTTTATATTCCAAATATAAGTAAGTACTTTGTAAAAGTTTGTGAAACATTAATTGCCTTATTTTAAAAATGCCCTTTTGCAAATTGTTTTATAAAGTATTAATTATTTTAGCCTCTATTTGGTTGGAGAGATTTGAAAAAGATAGGAGGGGAGGAAAAATTTTAATCAATTTTCCCTCTCATCCACTCTTACCCTCCCCACCAAAATGGGGGGATTTAAAGAAAAAATGAGTAAATATCTTCCTTTCTCTCCCTTCCTACAAATTCAAACAAAGGAAAATTAAAATTTCTTCTCTTCCCTCCCTTCCCCTCTACTCCCTTCATTGAAATCCCTTTTCTTCCCTCCATTCTGTTGAACCAAACATAGCCTTGTTGATTACAAAATCCTATTAAATCTACAGTATTTATTAGGAGTAATTATAGAAATCAAAGTAATTTGCAGACAATTTTATTGATGTACTCCATCTATTCCATATTGTAAGTCATATTCTATAATTATTGAAGTATGCAAAATTTAAGTTATTTTGTGGGTATTAAATATTCATTTTTATGTTGCCCTTTATTAAATAGTTATAGTGGAGAGATAAAGAATGATACAATTAAGATAGTTATAATTTAATGACATTAATGTTGAAAAGTTACAGTAAATTATGCAAAATATTTTTAACTATTTTTCTTAATATGTGTAAAATGATTATAAGTGACTTATAATGGAGAACATGAGGGAGTAACTAATTTTTGTTAATTCAACTCCAATGAAATAATTAAATATAAATTACTTAATTTATTTCTTATTATAAGTCAATTTCAACTATTTTATACATATTAAGAAAACTAATTAAAAATAGGTTTTTTTATTGAATTTATCAAAATTTATCTTTAATTTCCTAAAATACTCTTAATTAAATGCAATAACTATTTTTAACTGGTCTTAATTAAATGCAAGAAATTAAAGAACATTTGTGGGGAAAAAAATTAAATACTCCAACCACTCTATAAAATAATTTATATTTAAAAAGATGAAAATTTTTTAGAATAATATAACTCCTATTTGATTAATTGAATAGAAACCAAAAAAGGTAGTCTTACTTATCAAATTTGTCAAAAAATACATTATTTTTCAATAATAATTTTATTTAGTGTATTACATTTAAAGTTTGTTATTTTTCTTATATTTACTTATAAATAAGGGTAATATAGAAAAAGATAATTTAACACCCTATAAAGTATTACATAAAACTTATATTTTGAACTAAAATAAATTTTTAAAATATGACTTATGGTTTGGACTAAAACAAGTAATTCATAATAAGGAACAGTAAGAATATGTTAAGAAGAGGATGAAATATGAGAACGGAGGGAGTGCTTCAATTAAATAGCTTTCATCAGGTCCTATGATGCATAGACATGTGTGTAAGTATCAAGTATAATATTATTAAAATCGTACCAGTTATTAAATTGGTAAAAATATTAATTCAAAGTTTAGTAATTCAACCAGATGTAATTAAACCGTGATTGAATCGGTTATAATTAAATTAATATATTTATCACTATTTTTAAAAATAAGTGAAAGAGGCATTTAAAAAGAATTTTTTTAATAAATAATAATAATAATAATAAATAATAAAATAAATATATAATAATATTTTTAATTTAATTTATTATAATAATTGGTATTGCCATATTGGAGACATTTATTTTTCAAAAATCGCAAGAAAGATGATGGATGGTTTTATTATATTTAATTTAAGGTAAATTTTTATTAAAAAATGTGTAAATTAAGAAAACCTATTGTAAGAAAAAGTTCAACATATTTCCTATGCTTTTCTCCTTCACTGTCACATCATTCTCATCTTTCCCTATCTATTCTTTAATTATTTCCACTCTTCAACATTTCATTAACTTTTGATTTTTTTTTACCAACTGCACGGTACGAATTCCTAATTTCACCGTCCCATCGTACTCTATCTCTCTCAGCTAGAGTCGTCAATTCTTTCTAACTAGAGAACGACGACCTACATATAAAAATAATTCTCAATCAAGATTAATTTTAAATTTTTTTACTCGAATAAATTAAATTTTTAACTAAAATAAATTAAATTTTTAATTAATATTATTTATTTATAAATATTTTTTTATAAAAGCTCCAAATTATCTTTCCCCCTTTCCCTATTTTCTGTTTTTCACTCTCCCAAACTCTATGAATGTGAGTCAACTTTTAATAATTTTGGGGGATTTGTTCCTTAACTTTTTATTCAAATGATTTTGCTCAGGAGGTTGGTTTTATTTTTGCCACCTTAATGTCTTTCTCTTTCCAATTTTTCTTTCGATCTTCTTCTTCATCTTGGTTGTCTTATTCGTCTTAGTTGTGAGCTTCTAAAGAGGTTTAAAGAATGGAGGCAACTAGATAAAATAAATGGTGACAATCTATCGCTAAGAGGCATGCTTATATTGCGGGTGGAAACAAAAATTGGTGGGTTTTTCTTTTTTTTTTTCCTCCTCCTTCCTCCCTTATCTCCTTTTTCTTCCTACCTGTCGGTAGTACCAGACCGTTTAACTTGTTTAGACGGTTGGTTTTATCAATTTTTGCCAGTTTGAGGTTGGTTTAACCAATTTCTCACCAGTTCCCTTATCCTACGGTTTTCTTGTTAGTATAGACCCGACCTACCATCAGTTTCCAGTTCTATGAGTTGAATTAGTTGGTCCGGTCCGATTCTGACAACTATGATCAGATATGACAAGATACGATATGTCATATATGATAAATTTTAAAATTTTAGTATATAGATATGAGATATGTATATATAAGAAATTTATGTATATATGTAACAAATTAATGTATCAAAGAAAAATATAAAAAAATTTAAATTTTAAATAAATATTTTAAAAGTAGTATGAAGATAATTAAAATAAGAAACTAAAAATTGAATTTTTTTATAAAATTTTAGTAATTTTTAACTTTTTTTTAAAAAATAAATATATATTTATAATATATATTATAAAATATAACATGAGTATATCAAATACATGTAAAATAAATATGAGTTCTTCTTTTCTTTTAAAATATCTTCCCCTTCAAAATATCGGTACAATGACGGAGAACATGAAGAGAAAGGCGCGTGAGCCGCCCCTAGTGGCCCACTTGAAAGCTGTGAAGAATACTACAACAAATTATTGGATTTGATATTATCAACATCTCCTTCATCAATTACGGCCTAAATCATGCGCCTTGTTAATAATGATCTGCATTTTTTATAAATTTTTTTAATATAATTACAGTTTATAAAAAAAAATTTAAATAAAAAAAATTATTATAAATTTTTTTAAATAAAAAAATAATAATTAAAAATTATAATTTGATTTGAAAAAATATAAACTTAACACACGAAATCATCATCTAAACCAATATAAATAGTTAAAATTAGATAAGGTAATTAAAATTTTTTCATAAAATATTTTTTCTAAATTCACTCTTAATTAATTATTGATTTTTTTCCTTATGAATCTCTAATTTTTTTTTCATACTTTATTGTAATGAAAGATATTTTGAAAAACAAATATTTAATACTAAAAAATTTTAGAAAATAACTTATATTTTAAATAATGAAAACCTTTCACTGAATGTCTTATATTTAGATGGGATGGAGTATATATTGCCTTCAATTTATAATAATAATAAAGAAATTTCGAATGTTACATATATATATATATATATAAAGAAAAAGAGTCAATCTAAATTATTCTTGGGATGTGGATGTGGCAGTTCAATCGGGGACCTCCCTCTTCTTTGAGAATGACGCTCATTGATGAATAATTAAATGTACCTTCTTTACTTTCATAAAAAAAAATGTACCTTTTTAACTTATTCAAGTGTTTATATATCCAATTGAATATTTTAAGTGTTTCTTGAAGAAAGCTTGTGGGAGAGATAAGAAAAGATACGCATTAAAATCGTTGCTAAAAGCACAGCTATTGAATGTCAATTGTCGTGCTTACTCAAGCGAGGAGATGAGACGAAAGAAACTTGAAAAAGTATACACGTGGAAGCAGAGAGAATATCGCCTCGGAGAGAGAAAGATAGAAACGTGGGAGAGTTTTACAGAATCTATGATTTAATATAATTTATGCTTTACTTTAATAATTTTTTTCCGGCCAACTACTTTAAGAATAAATCATTCAGTATTATTATGTCTGCATAGAATCTGAAAGAGCTCATGCCAAGATTTATTAACTACTACAAGCTTTTTTCTTTTTTCTTTTTCCTAATTGATTACTATGTATCTCCCAAGTTTTAATCCGTCCTAATTCTCTCACAATATCACCAAATAAAAAAAGTACTAAGTAATCAATTATATTAGGCTATTTTTCTCTAGCTTTATGGCCAAGAATATCTGTAGATTTTTCTTGAATGTAACTTTCCTTTTAAGAGAAAAAAAAACGGAAACACATGTTCCAGGCAAATCTTTAGAAAGCCGATCAGTGTGTAGATTACTTTAAGAAGTAAGGAGTGTATAAAAATAATTCTTTTTTGTTCTATTCTATTTAGGTCATGACTCTCTTTTAACAATAAGAATATTCTTAACGGATAGTTGAAGATTAACTTTTTTAAAACATAAAAATTATTAAAGTGGGTTTTACCTTTTTCGATAAGATCTTTTCTATATATATATTCAAAAATTAAATCCAAGATAGGGTATTAAAGGAGTTAGTTATTTACCAATTATGTATAGTTCTTGTTGGTTCATCTTTGTTTCTTTTATAATAAGTAAAAACACACACACACACACATATATTACTTAAATTCTATTTTCTTACTTATCCAACTTCCTGAAAAATGCAAGGTAACATCTTGTTTGAATGATTTGTTAGATCTAAACTTGAACCTTAGTTGACTGCTTAACTACCATATGTAATTTATGTGTCCCCTGAGGATCTTAGTTTCTAAGCCAAACACAAAATGTATAGGTACAATAATTAACCATACAAGAAACAGAACAATCCTGCTGCACAATTGAATCTGAATAAAGCATTATATGAATGACCCTTTGAACTCAGATAGCAACTGTGTATAGTTGTGCATACAAGTGTGTTAGACTAGCACCAGTACGATAATATTCAGTGAATAAGAGATCACAAGATCTAGATGTGCCATTTCCTCTCTCAAAGAAGGCTTTCTCTTTTGTGATCCTTTCCCCGAGCCCTTTCCTTCCATAGCTGCTCTACTTCATCCAGTGTGAGTTGTTTGGTCTCTGGGACAAACAAGGCCACAAACAGAATAGCAAGAACAGCTATGCCAGCAAGAATCAAGAAGCTCCCACCAAGCCCTAGAGCATCAGAAACTGAAAGGAAGCTTTGGGACATTATCACACTTGAAATCCAATTCACCGTGGCTGACATGCCTCCACATAATCCCCGGTATTCCTGAGGATATACCTCAGAGTTTACTGTCCATGGCACAGGTCCCATTCCGGGTGCAAAGAAAGCAATGTACAATGCTAGCCCTAATACTGCAAGCCATCCATAGTTTCCATTCTGAGAATTTGATGAATCTAGGAAAGATCCAGCAGAAAGGATCCCTAGAGATACAACCACACCAAATAAGCTTGTAAGAGCCAGCTTCTTTCGCCCTGCGTGGTCGATAAGATAAATGCCAAGGATTGTTCCAGCAGCATTCAAGCTGGAGACAATGAGGGAGAGGAGAAGAGCTAATTGTTTGGAATGAAAGCCAGCCCTCTCTATAATTGTTGGGCTGTAGTACATCACAATGCTAATACCAGTGAACTGCTGAAAAGCCTGCGGAATCATAGGAAAGTTGCGTCAGAACCTTCTTTGGTTACATGTAATGGTTTTTCTTTACTGTAAATTTATAAGAATATCAAACCAGACGATAATGGATAGACCTTACATGCAGTTTCTAAGGCATATGTGCACAAATTCTTAGCTTTCAGTCAAGAGCAAAAGAACAGAAGAAGGTTTTCGTATTGTAAGGATGAGAAAAACGGAGTTTCTCTTTCGTATAGAACATCCAAAAAAAAGCATTGGCAGAGCCAAGACCTTAGGTTAGTGGAGGCAATTTAATTTTTTTTCTAAAATATAAAAAAATCTCTTAAATTATATATGTGAGAGTTTGGATCAAAATACTAAAACTAATGGAGGCAAAGTATAAAAACTTGGTATATACTCGTGATTTTTGCAAAAGTGAGGGCTGCATGTGCTCACTCTCACTTGTAAATGGCTCCACCACTATCAAAAAGCAACATTCATGTTTTGAAATATATTACAATATCACACATCAGATTTTGGTCAATACCAAACCCAACTAACACATCTAACTTTCCAAAGCGTAGTTCCACAAATAAGGATCTTCACACCTTTATAACTAATCATTTTAGTGACCAAAAATACTAAAAGATTACCTAAAGTATCTAGAAAATTCTCAACTTCTAACGATATGCTATCTCACAGGCTTTCCAAAATAGAAACATTACATGTGGACATTTTTTCTAACTCTTACAGCACATTATTGACTCCTTTATGTAAGATGTTTAACTAGATATAAATAAATTGAAAACTGATTGCAAACACATCAGAGACTCCATTGAAGTTTAATAATAGGTTCTAGACCTGAAGGTAAAGTGATAATGAAGCCATTCATTTATTGAGAAATGAGAAATGGGCCAATGAGTCAATATTCATGGAAGGAGATGGTTGTTTTCTTGAATTTGGTTTGTTTTCAAATGAGTGGATGGATGGGTGGGTGGAGAAAGAGGGACACGGAGCCAGCTGATAGTGGTAATTGAGGTTTCCATTTAAGAAGCATTTGAAGAATAGTGAAACACCAACCTATGTGAAACTGTCGAGAGTTTCATCCTTTGTTCAACTATGACCTAAATATGGCCAAATGAGCATATATTTCCTGTTTTGTTGGAAGATACGTTGGTCTTATACTTCTAATAGGGCAGGGCATTCTGAAGACCAGGAAAATCTAGTTTAGAGACAAAGGGTTTCAAGAAAAATCTTAAACCTGAAGTCCAGCCCCAGCAAGAAATGCGAGTCTAATTTCTTTTGATTTGAACACATCCAAGTATCTAACATTACTTTGCTTCTCAAGTTCTTCCTCCAGCTGAGCACAATAGTATTCAACTTCATCCTCTAAGCGATCAGAGTCATAGATCTTGGAAAGCACAGAAACAGCTTCATCTTTCCTATTCTGCACACATGAGGATGAGTAAGAAAGCTTTGAACAGAGAAAAACAGCTCAGAGCAACCCTGTATCTGATTTAATATTCGTTGAATGAGAAGATCAATTTTACCTGCATAAAAAGCCACCGGGGTGACTCAGGCAGGCAGAGCATGAGACAAAACTGAATGACTGCTGGCACACCTGCAGCACCTAGCATCCATCGCCATGTTCCAGGGACCTGCTCTATTAATATTGTGTAAGAAGGTTATCCAAGAATAGACCTGTAGTCTCAAAAACAAGTAACAAAAGAAAGAACTGACGAACTTGGAGATGTATCGGTATTTCTACTTATACTTTTCCTATGATAAAGCAAATATGAAATCGATAGGAAACCTCCTTCCAACATTTTACAGGAATTGAGCTTTTTGCAAGAATATTAATAAAATGAGAACGGTAAACAAAATTTTATACTATAAGTGAAGATAACATCACAAAAGAAATATGTTATAGCATATGAATAAGAACAGATTGCAAGGGAAGAGACAATTGGATATTTTAGGTTTAGGAAGACTAACAAGAAGTTGCTTTTGATAGTGATCAACACGATAACCGGAAAACTCTCATTCCTGAAACGTTAACTCCGAGAAATTGATATAGTTTTGGTTTCATGCAATAGATTAGCACAATTTGAGTAGTTTCAAGATGCAACTTATCACTCTCTTGCTACCATTTTCATAAGGATATAGAAACTAGAATGTGACATATTCTGCAGCATCTGTTCCTTCCAAAGATGTTGCTTCAGAGTAATAGGGTCTGCCTTTGCAGTGTTAGACATACCCCATCCAGTGCGCGTTCAAAATATGAAAGTTTTGAAATTGAGCTTGTGTGGGGAAGTTTTCACTTCCTCCAGTTGTTCTCTAGCTGAAGTTGATATTTTGTTAACATCTATGCATCTTCAGACACATGAAGTTTACACAGGTAATATGTGAAGAAGATGGAGAAATAAAGCTAACCTGTGTGAAAGCAAGATTTACGAGGTAGGAAAGAAGCTGTCCTCCAGTAATCATAAGAACATTTGTGCTCACTAGCCCTCCTCTTATTTCTGAGGGTGATGCTTCTGCAATATACATAGGTGCAGTTACAGAAGCTTTGCCCACGCCAATACCGACAAGAAGACGTCCGAAGATGAGGACATGCGGATTAGGAGCCAATGCCATAACAATTGATCCAAAGGCAAAGATTATATCAGCAATGAGAGTTGCCTTTTTACGCCCAAATTCATCATTAATCCAGCCTCCTAATGCTGCTCCAATAATCGCACCAACTAAAGCCATGCTCACTATTGTTTCCTGATATTTCAAAACTATTAAAATCTCTGAATGAGGGAGACAACATGCAGTAATTTTACTTTACTTCCAATTAAAAAGCTGAACTTCTGGCACTTGTATAAGCCAAGAGTATAATAAAAGCTATCTATAGACCTTCATTTAATAACTTATTATTTTGAGTTGAACTGATCCTTGACATGGTTTCGGAAAGCAACTAAAAACAAAGAATGTGTGCAAGGCTCACATCCCATCTTTATGCTAATTATCTATTTTTTCTTTATCCCTCTTTGAATGCACTATATGTATTTATTTTGTGAAGATTAAAGATCTAAATTGGAGCTCCTAAGTCTAAGTGGTATGGTTGGCTTATGCTTTGTCTACACGAGAACTACGGCATGATATGAGGATATAATTTTGGACTCGTAAGATTACGAATCAAGAGAAAACACAAGCCTATACCTGTAAGAAACTACTCCGATTCACCTCTTCAAAATCATCTTTAATATACAGAAGTGCCCCTGATATAACACCTGTAAAACATAAAACGTTTAAAATGAAGCACGAGTTTTTTTTTTTAATAGCAATGAAGTTGTTTGCAGACCAACGAAAATTAATGAAGTTAGCAGAAAATTTTTTGTTCTGATCTCAAAAAATTGGCTAAGTTGAAATTTAAACTTGAAATAATACAGCTAATAACACCACATGTTTAAACCATCATTGCTCCAACCTTTTAAGACTTAATAAATATGATCATATGAAATATTCTATTCCAATAAGAACCACCATTACCTGTGTCGTAGCCGAAGAGGAGACCACCTATACCTGCGACTGCTGTGACAGCGAGAATATAAGGGTTCTTGAAAAACGACATTTTCCTCTCAGGATACAGTTCTATGTACCCTGAGCTTCCTGGCGTAAACTCCATTGAGATCGTTGTTTTATCACCCCCAAAATTGATTCAGAAAAATGAAAATTCTCTCTATGCTATGTTCATATATATAACGTAAGATTTTCCCGAGAAAAAGATGCAGCTTCCGGGAAAACCGAGAGATGGTCGGAAATCATCGGAGTTCTGATAGCAATCTATTGGCAACATCATTTAAAGAGAAGAAAGGGACCCTTTTGGAAAAATCAACGAGTTATTACTTCTCTAACATGCATCTTCCATTACACTCCGCTAAACTGTCACCATTTCTTATAAAAGCAAAATCAGTTTTGCAATATCATTTCAACATTTGTGGAGTTAATTATAGAAATACTACAAAAAGAAAATGAAAAAGTGTAGGTTCAGGTGATACTATTATATTGTGATTATTAATTAAAGAGCTTGCTATCGCGTGTCTAAGAACCTGCATGTAAATTTTGTGCTTGTGAACATAGACGTGAATTTGTGAGAGGCAGGTGAGTTTGTCAGTTTTAGAGTTACAGGCAGGTTTGTTCTAATTCCGGTAAAGACCACATGGACGGGAGGCTAGTGGGTGACATGGCTATTGAAATGTGTTCTTACTTTTTTTTTTTTTTTCAATCGAGTGATAAATTTGTCAACGTATTTATTATGACTAATGAGAAATGTTTAGCCACATATATAGCTAATAAACATTAAACAGACACTACTATTATTATGTGATTCTCAAAAAAAAAAAAAAACACAGCCCCACTTAAAGTAGTCACTTTAAATTTTACCAGTCTTCCCCTTTCTGTCATTAGTATATTAACATATATTAATAAAAAAAATTAGCCACTTCTTTCTTACGATATTTACGCGATAAATTATAATTACCTTTACTTTTACTTCAATTAACACTGCTGTCTGCTAAACTTGTTTACATATTTACCTAGAAATTATGAGCGTGATGGATCATAACAGAAGAATGACAAGGCAGTTAACACACACCTCATAACAACCAATATTTACCAGAACGACCAGTATTCCAAAAGTTAAAGTGATGGATCAGAAGCATGAGGGGCAGTTAACACACCATAATCTAACAACCAATAAACACACACAAAAACAAACAAAAACACACACATATATATTATAGAAGGAGATTCCAATAAGTTCAAGCTCATCTGAATCCCTTTTTGGCTTCCTCTCTGACTTCATGGGTAAGTGTGATATTAATAGCAGCACAAGTAATACTATTCATTTCCTTCAATATTAGCAAATTGAAGGAATGCCCAACAACAGAAGCACTTTATCTTCCTACAGCAAACTAGGTCCATATTATTATCATTAACAAAGGGTCAAGTAATATTACATTTCCATTTCAATAGCTAAAGAGACAAGTATATAGGGCCACTAGCACAACTAATTGACAGGCAAATTATAAAGTTCACAGAAGACAGAATAATATCATAAGATAAACAAATGCTGCACTGCCGATCAACCTAGTTGAGTGAGATTGAGTAATGGTGATCTTGAGTCACACTATTTGGGACCTGGCATGGTGGAGCAACCACTTCAGCAACTCCTTCAAGCATCTGAGAAGCTTTTCTCATGGTGGGTCTAACAGTTGGGTCCTCTTGAACACACCAAAGGGCAATCATTACTAACTTTTCCAGGTTCTGCTTGTCATTCATCGCCTCCTGATCATGTTCAACCAAAGCTTCTAGAGAACCTCCTGTGTAGCAGTCATTAGCCCAGTCTGTTAAGATTGCTTTATCCTCATTCCCTGGCTCCATGTCCACACTTTTTCTGCAACAGATGATCTCCAGCAGCAATACACCGAAGCTATAGACATCTACTTTGGCTGTGATAGGCATGTTCTTGAACCATTCAAGTGCAACATACCCTTTTGTTCCTCTAATAGCTGTATTGGTTTGGCTCTGATTCATGTTCAACAGCTTCGCCAATCCAAAGTCAGAGATTCGAGCATTAAAGTAGTCATCAAGTAGTATGTTCTGAGGCTTTATGTCACAGTGGATGATTTGGGCGCTACAATCTTCATGTAAATAAACAAGTCCTCTCGCTATGCCAAATGCCAATTTTAGTCTCAGGTTCCAACTGGGTCTTGAATCATTGAAAAGAAGGCTTGCTAATGTACCATTGCTCATATACTCATATACCAGCAACCTTTCCGTTCCCTCCTCACAAAACCCAAGCAGACGAACCAAATTTTTGTGATGGGTCTGACCAATGACATTCACTTCATTCTTGAATTCCTTCTCAGTTTCTTGCAAGAGAAAGGTGTTCAACCTTTTGACTGCCACATGAACTGCAGAACCCATGTTTATGGTTCCTTTATAAACAACACCAAAAGCTCCTCTTCCTAATTCTTCCTTGAATCCATTTGTGGCCTCTTCAAGCTCCTTATAAGTAAAACAACGCAAATTAGTTTCAACAACACTGTCAATTCGGTTAATACCTGTAAGCTTCTTCTGGAATTGATAAGTGAAGGAAAAGCCCAGACAAAGAGCTCCAATTAATACGATATTAAGAAACGCAGAGCTACCCAAAAGCACAGAGCCCACCAAAACCAATGTGTTCTGATTCTTTCTCCCGATAGTTGGAGGACCAAGAGGACCAATGAGGGAGGAATTGTCTTTCCTCACCTTGATAAAGGCCTTAGCACCATCTAGAGACGGGTCCACTTTTCCATTTGAAAGTGGCCACCTCTTCTTCCAGCAGCTGTCACCTAATCTGAAAATGGCAACCGCACAAAAGCAATCATATAAACACGCCTGTCTGCACTGTTCTTCTGTAAAAGGCTTTTGAAGCACATAATCAGAGAGAGGCCAATCAGTATTTATCAATACCTTAAAGTCATATAGATCTTTCCCGTGACTAAGCTCATCTTCTTTACAGCCTTGTATGAAATCTGGCTTACAACTACCATATGGATCTTTAGGATCTAGTAGAGAATAACCTGTTGGGCAATGACAAACTGGCCTATTATTATCACCCAAAGTACAAATGCTATTATATCCACAAATGCCTGTTCCTTCACTGACTAAAGTTTCAAGGCAGATATTATCTGGCTGAGACCAGAGAGGTGTCCAAGTTTCACTGCCAGAGGAATTCTTAGGACGTTGGTAGAAATTGAAAACCCCATCAAAATTAAGAGTAGCTCGAAGATAAAATTGGGTGGGGGAGGGTATTGCGCTGTCTGAGAAGCTGGATGTATCATTATTCTCTCTTAAAACAAACAAGTGTCCAGATTTGTTGAAGACCAGTTCAATGCCAGGACTTGATGTATTGGACGCAACAGTACCACTTTCGAAATAATTTTCATTAACATACCCAGATGGTAAGTTTATAGAATGCATCACAAGATTACCGTCATTCCGAAGAAGAAGCTGAAACTTTCCCTGGGCGAAATCCGTCTGTGACATTCGAGAAGAGAGCTTTCCCCCCTTTTCCAAGATTTGTGAAGGCAGGATGGTATCTCTGGGATCCTCGAAGGTCTCCCAGACAGAGTTGAAGCTGCTATCCTCAAGAATAAAGTTGCCATAGTCATTCAAGACACCAAGAGCAGCAGTAGCAGTACCAGAAAGGCTAGATGCTGTTGTCCACAGAGTCTGACCACCAGGAGAAGTAAGCGTAAGCCCTTCTGAAGCAGTAAGCTGAACTCTTGACCCCTTCGGGGCAGGATTGTCTACATTGACATACCAAACGATGGTTGTGTCTGGAATCTTGGCATACCAGACGGAAAGCAAGAAGGAACTATTATCTTTATTAAGTGGTTGAAACCCAAAGGCAAAATCCCCAGAAGGTGAAACCACCCATGAGGAACTGCCATCTCCTGCTGTAAAAGAATCACCCACACTGATATTACGACTTGTGGTTTGGGCAAGAACACAAATGGAAGGCAGAAACAGAATCAGAAAACAGAGGAGAAGGGAATTCAGAGAAGAAGCCATACCCAGAACTAATCTTCCTCATAAGTATGAGGAATGGAAGATAAGGAACGCGTTTAATTGAGAATTCCAATAAGAATGGAACATTGGGAATTGAATGCTGCAAGTCAAGCTCAAGTCTTCTTCGCCGTGTGATGCAGGGACGCGTACGTCCTCTGGGACTATGACTTCGTTGAATTTTCAAAAGCAGGACTCGCATAGCGTGGTGTGATGCACACTGGCTAGATATTCTATGGTAGGGCTGTTCACGGCCGGCCGGGCCACCAGCCGGAGCAAGGGTTGGGCCTCAAAATGAGGCTCGTGGTCGCTGGTAGTAGGCTCG
Organism: Adenanthera pavonina; assembly: GCA_026686845.1. Lineage (NCBI taxonomy): Eukaryota > Viridiplantae > Streptophyta > Magnoliopsida > Fabales > Fabaceae > Adenanthera > Adenanthera pavonina. Next base: position 6,917,704 of record JAIVEN010000026.1, on the reverse strand, counting down.
AGATCCGAAGGATCAGACCAAGATAATACAGGGTTGGGCCGGGTTTGATATGATGGGAATGAGATGATTTATTATATTTTTTTATTAAATATTTTTTTGGCACCATTCAATTATCTATATTAACTAAAAAATAATAATCATAATGATCATAGCAAATTAATCTTAAAAAAAATAACTGAAAATATTTATAAAATATATATCATTCAACAGGTACACTTAATAATTTAATATAAATAGGCACATTGCAAAGGATTCAAAATTAATAAAACAAAAAAATATATCTATTCAAAATAACTAATGAAAAAATAGTACTATTAAAGTGATTATTTTAAAGAGTTCTAATAATTTCTATCTAATATAAAGTAATCAAATTGATCCTTAATTAATAGAAAATATTTAAGTTGAGATATAACATAAGAGATAATTTTAGGAATTATCAAAATATTAATTGAGGTATAACGTAAAAAAAAATACCTCAGGCCAGGCTAGAATGGGCATAGTTGTTGCCCGGGACCTGGCTCGGCTCGAGGTCTTCTGTCCTAATATTTGCACTTTAACTTTTTTCCTCTTCTCTCTAGCCCGGCCTAGCCCAACTCGAAATCCTCAAGACATATCGGGTCAATCGCGCCACTCGGCTTAGTGAACACCCCTATTCTATGGAAACCCCAAAAATAATGACCAGCGAATGGAAATTTAAGTGAAAATTTAATAATTTATTATTTGGTACCAATATTGCATTTGTATAGCTGGTACATTTGAAGAAATTTCAATCATGAATGATCGTAATATATCAGTTTTTTAGAAACTAAAATTAATATAAAATAACTTGCACATAGAGCTGTCAAATTAGACCAACCCGTTATGGGTTGGGTCCAAATTGGACCAAGTTGAAAAAACCCAATTTACTAACGCAGGCTTGAAAAGTCAAATCCGAATCCATGGGATCGGGTCTACAAGTTGACCTGTGAGCTTTTTGTTTTTCAATATGTTTTATTATATTTTAAAAAAAATTATATAATTATTTAAATTAATACAACTAATTATGAATATTATTCATAAAAAATCAACATAATATTTAAATTTTATAATTGATATATCACTAATTAATAAAATAGTATATATTTTTTAACATTAAAAAAAACAGGCTAAATGGGTTGGCCCCATTGGCCCGACCAAAAAAGCTTGAAGTATATTTTAGCACCAAATATTGAGACACAACTTGTTCATTTTTTGGGGCTTTTTGGGCTGACCCATCAAACTTAACCCATTTTATCAACTCTATTTGTACGAACTAGACAACTTATATTTACCGAGAAAAATTTTTACACTTATTTAATAATATTCTTTAATACTCTTTCGATTCATAATATAAGATAATTTTAACAATTTTATGTATCTTAAGAAAATTTTATTACATTCTTAAATTTTTAAAAAATCTAAATATATTTTTATCTCTATTTATTTCATTTTTTTTAATACTCCAGCACAAGTTACAAAATTAGTCATTAAATAAATACGAGATAATAAAGATAAATAAACATATAATACCTTATATTATATACTAAGAAAAATATCTTAAGACACTTTATAATATGAACTAAAAAAAATAAAATATAAAATTTATAATAAATTATATTATTTATAAATAATATTATTCATTTCGGATTTTATGTTATACACGGAAAATAAATGTGTCTAGTTAATAATAATGTTAAGGCAAAGACGTCTTCTGCATCGTCATACCATACCCAACAATTTTTTCGGCCAACCCAAACCCAACATTAATTAATCAATATCAGGTAATACAAAATATAAAGAGTAAAATACAACCATCTTTCTTTATTTTACCATAATTACAAATATACCAAATTTTGTTTAGATAATTGTTACTAAAATCATAACTAGTAAATGTTGAATAAATTATTTAAAATTTAAAATTTTATTATTAATAAGGTGAAAATTTTTCATCTTTTCTTATATTCTCCCCAATAAAAAATGTAAAATACCTTAAAGATATTTTGAGTTTTCTATTTTTTTATTTTTTAGAACATTTTATAAAAACAGACTTATCAAACAAGTTTTTTTATTTTTTTATTTTTAAAAATAGAAAAAAATTATTATAAAAATATGGATCTAACCGACCCTAAACCTCTCTTATATTTTTTAAAATATTTTTTTAATCCACCCAACTATTAACTAAATGTTAAATCACATTATTAAATTTTTTTAGACAAAAGTACGCTTTTAAACAAATAATATTTAAGAATCATTTAAACACTTATCTTAGTAAAATAAAATTAATATATATATTTTTACTTTAAGACTTTTTTATTATATTATTGATTTTATTAATTTTGATATATTAAAATTTTGATTATTTTTATGATTTTGAAATTTTTAACACATATGTTTAAATTTATTTATTTAGTAGTAATTTGTTTTAAATACATTCGTTGGCTTATAAATCTTTTAAATAGGTATATTTTTAAATTTTTCCACCAAATTATAAAAATGATATAAGTTTGTATTAAAAGTTTTAAATACAGTTAAACGTATGTTTGTGAAAAAAATTTCAGAAAAAATTGAATCAAGTTTTTTATGTTTTCCATCCGTAAAAATTTAATTAAGCTAAATAAATTTTAAGAATATAAATTAGTAAATATTATTTTAGGGGTATAAATTTATGATTGAGGGGTAAATTACAAAATAAAATTTAATTAATATAAATTTGAATTAGTAAATATTAATTTATAATCTTTTAAGAATATTTCTAACAATGTTAGTGAATTTGATTAAAGTGTATATTTTCAGAATATTTTACTCAAATATAAAATACTCCTTCTGTTGCCTTTTTTTTGTTTGTAATTTTAAAGTTTTAATTTTGTTTTAAATATATTGTTGTTTCAGATTTTCAATCCATTATTAATGATTTTTTTTAAGTATACCCTCCCTTCATTTAATTTAATGTACAATTTAGGTTATTAAATAATGGTATTTTAGTCAAATTCTTAAAAAAAATTTAACATAATTAATAATTTCTTAATCTATGTAAAATAATATCAAACAAAAAAAATGGAGTTCACCCAAAATAAAAAGAAGTAAAAAAAAAAGGAGTATATATTAAATTACACTTTTTTACAAATTACAAACCATGTCGTTTATTCTCCAAACTTCTAAAGTTCTAACTTTTAATGCACGAAAAAACATATTAGTTTGTAAACAAATGAAAGCATGAAATATATGGTAGTAAAAAAAAGAAGAGAAGAAGAAGCATCGTATGATGGATAATGTCTAAATAAATTTGAGTTTGATTTTACTGGGCAAAGAAAGGAATGAAAATACAATAAACATTTTTATTTTCCTTATAAGCGCAGTACCGTATAGCTTTTGCAGCAGCTACGATGAAAATTATTTAATTAAAATTTAAATACATTTTTAAGCAAAAGGAGAGCACTATCTACCCTCTGGTTTTCTGTTAGTTATTTCCTGTATAAGGTTATTTGGCACGGAAATAATAATTTTGAGTTTTATTCTAATCAATTAAAAAAAAAAAGAAAAAACTAGCTCGGTTGATCAAGATCCATTTCGAAAGACTAGTTTATAGGCGGAAGAATTTATAATCTTATAAATTTCATTTTTTATATGAGATTTTTTAATGTAAGACTTATAACAATATATCTCTCCTTGAGAGCCAATATTTCCAATAATATTTTACTCGATGATATTTTACTTAATTTTTTTAAAAATATTATTTATTTTGAGTATAAGTCTAAGAAATGAGTCAATCTCAAAAATCTAATTTACATGAAAGGCCGATAACCTTATAACCCCACCTCTAGCTCCCCACAGGGAACTCATAATAAACGGTCAAACAGATTGTCTGAATATTAAGATATTCAAGTAAAAGGTTACTTGTATGACCATGGAAAGTGGAAACAAAAGAAGAAAAGCGTGGCAATCAAGATGAAATGTATATCTGCCACTTGGATTGATTAAGACGCACCACATGGAACGGATGACCATTGCGGTTCGGTCTATTTTTTCGTGTTTTTGTTGATATTCAAGGACTTTTTTAATTGTTTTGACTTTTAATACGTTTAAATTATTTTCAAAATTATGACTTTAATAAGTGGATCCTGCTACTTATTAGGAAAATAATGAAATTTTTTTAAATAAGTGTAACATGAAGTAGGTTCAAATAAAACATTTTAAGCCACTTTAAATTGGCTCTTAAAAAGATAGCTTTAGCATTTGTGAGCATTAAAGGGAAACGACAATGGTGTTTCATATTTGAGCATCAATGGAAAAGAACCAATACAAGGAAAGGTCAATGGTTTTAATCTGCAAGGCATCTATTTTACTCACTATTCAATATTAAACGAACAAATGGCATGCAACCAGTACATTTCATGTCTTGTAGACAAAATTTGGTGGGCAAAAACAAAAAAACAGAACAGAATTTGACTATACTATATTCAAGGGAAAAAAACATTTACGGACTCTCCAAGACAGATTATAATACATTAAGATCTCTAATTTGTCTATTCATCCTCATGTTCCTAGGTCCTCAACTGGAATAAAAATAAAAGCCCCTGAACAAAAATAACCCTCAGTTCAAAAACCCAAAACATACGCACCCACGGCTTCTTCTGTGTCAAAATCTTAAAAGCAAATGAACACACACACGGACGGCTGCCTTTGTTTCAAATATGCCCTAATGTCATTTTCTCAAAAGGCAAAATCTTTTGCATCCATCGTTTTTGACTCTCGGTGTTCAGTTCTCTGCTCCAATTCGCCCTGAGACTCATCTGCCCTGTGGTATTTTGTTACTTTTATGACATGATATATGTGTAGTGGTTTAGATTTTATGTACAGTTAGGAATTGAAAACTAAATTCCCAAGTACGTCAAATTGATTTCCCAAGTGCATCAAACTGAATTCCCAAGTTCCGGAAACTAAATTCCCAAATGACGCAAACTGAATTTCCAAGTGATCCAAACTTAATTCTCAAATCCCTCAAACTGAATTCCCAAGTGACTCAAGCTTAATTCCCAAGTCCGTCAAACTGAAATCTCAAGTGGTTGAAACTAAATTCCTAAGTGACCCAAACTGAATTCTCAAGTTCTTAAACTGAATTCCCAAGTGACTCAACCTTAATTCCCAAATGACCCTAACTTAATTCCCAAGTTCGTTAAACTGAATTCTCAAGTCCCCCAAATTGAATTCCCAAGTGACGCAAACTGAATTCCCAAGTCCTTCAAACTGAATTTCCAAGTGTCTCATACCTAAATTCTCAAGTTTCTCAAACTGAATTCCCAAGTCCCCAAACTGAATTCCCAAATTCGTTAAACTAAATTTTCAAGTCCCCCAAACTGAATTCCCAAGTCCCCCAAACTAAATTCCCAAGTCTCTCAAACTGAATTCTCAAGTCCCCAATCCCAAGTCCCCCAAACTAAATTTCCAAATGACCCAAACTGAATTCCCAAATCCCTCAAAATGAATTCCCAAGTGTCTGATACCTGAATTTCCAAGTCCCCCAAACTGAATTCCCATGTGACCCAAACTGAATTCCCAAGTCCCTCAAATTGAATTCTCAAGTCTCCCAAACTGAATTCCCAAGTCCCCAAACTGAATTCCTAAGTCCCCCAAACTGAATTTCCAAGTGTCTCATACCTGAATTCCTAGGTGTCTCATACCCAAATTCCCAAGTACCTGAAGCTAAATTCTCAAGTCCCCTAAACTGAATTCTCAAGTTCCCAAATGGAATTCCCAAGTGACCCAAATTGGATTCCCAAGCCCTAAAAACTGAATTTCCAAGTGTCCCAAACTGAATTCCCAAGTCCCTAAACTTGGGAATTCAGTTTGGGAAACTTGGGAATTCAGTTTAGGTCACTTGAGAATTCAGTTTGTGGGACTTGGGAATTCAATTTGGGTCACTTGGGAATTCAGTTTGGGGGAATTCAGTTTAGGGGACTTGGGAATTCAGTTTGGGAGACATGGGAATTTAGTTTGGGGACTTGGAAATTCAATTTGAAGGACTTGGGAATTCAATTTGGGTCACATGGGAATTTAGTTTGGGGGACTTGGGAATTCAATTTGAGAGACTTGAGAATTCAGTTTGACGAACTTGGGAATTCAGTTTGGGGACTTAGAAATTTAGTTTGAGGAACTTGGGAATTCAGGTATCAGACACTTGGGAATTCAGTTTGGCGAACTGGGGATTGGGGACTTGGAAATTCAGTTTGGGGACTTGAGAATTTAGTTTGACGGACTTAGGAATTCAGTTTGGGGACTTGAGAATTCAGTTTGAGGGACTTGGGAATTCAGTTTGAGGGAACTTGGGAATTCAATTTGATAAATTTGGGAATTCAGTTTGGGGACTTGGGAATTCAGTTTGAGGGACTTGGGAATTCAGATATAAGACACTTGGAAATTCAGTTTGGGGATTTGGGAATTAAGTTAGGGTCATTTGGGAATTAAGGTTGGGTCACTTGGGAATTCAGTTTGAAGGACTTGATAATTCAGTTTGGGTCACTTAGGAATTTAGTTTCAGCCACTTGAGATTTCAGTTTGACGGACTTGGGAATTAAGCTTGAGTCACTTGGGAATTCAGGTTGGGTCACTTGGAAATTTAGTTTGACGCACTTGGTAATTCAATTTGACGGACTTGAGAACTAAGTTTGGGTCATTTGGAAACTCAGTTTAAGTCATTTGGGAATTTAGTTTTAGGAATTTGGGAATTCAATTTGATAGACTTGGGAAATTAGTTTGACGCACTTGGGAATTTAGTTTCAATTCCTAGCTGTACATAAAAACTAAACCACTACACGTATATCATGTCATAAAAGTAACAAAACACCACAGGGTAGATGAGTTTTAGCGCGAATTGAAGCAGAGAATTGAACACCGAGAGTTGAAAACGATGGATGCAAAAGATTTTGCCTTTTGAGAAAATGATATTAGGGCATATTTGAAACAAAGGTGCGTTCATTTGCTTTTGATATTTTGACACAGAAGGAGCCGTGGGTGCGTGTGTTTTGGGTTTATGAACTGAGGGTTATTTTTGTCTAGGGGCTTTTATTTTTATTCCAATTGAGAACTTGGGGACTTGGGGATGATTAGATAAATTAGAGATCCTAATTTGTTATAATCTATCTTGGAGGGTCCTTAAATGTCCTTTTCCCTATATTCAATACATGCTTGTCATTTTTATGCTATTATACTTTCTCTTCTTTTCCTTTGGGGTTTCTAGACCGTTTGATTTATAGTTTGTAAACTTAAATTAAATTAGAATAAAACAAAATTTACTAAAATGACCTTTCCCTTCGGGGATTCTAAGCCATTTGATTTATTGTTTGCAAACTTAAATTAAATTAGAATAAAATGAAATTTAAATAAAAATAAGTTTGTTGTAACGTGATTTATATTTTGATATTTTTTATTATAAAAAGTAAGTTTAATAAAATGATTATAAGATAAAAATATTTTTATAAACTTAAAAGTAATTTTTTCAATCTATTATTAAAAACACGTTTAAAGGTAAAAGTAAATTTAGATAATGACCTTTTAAAATAATCAAATATAAGATTAACTCAAAGTACATTTGCTAATGTAAGTTTAGCCAACCAAATGATAAACCAAAGAGACTCTTCCTCCAGACATCAAGGTAGGTATGATAAAATTAGCAGCAAAAGTAATACTATTCTTTTTCTTGAATATTAGCAAATTGAAGTAACACCCAACAACAGGGGCGCTTTATCTACCTACAGCAAACTAGCTGTATATTATTATCTTTATAGAAGGGTAAAGCAATATTACATTTCCATTCCTAAAGCAAAAGGGATAAATATACAAGGCTACCAACACAACTAATTGACACAGGCAGATTATAAATTTCAAAGAAGACAGAATAATATCATTAGATAAACAAATCCCACACTGCCAATGATCCTAAGCGAGTTAGTAATAATCATCTTTAGTCACACTATTTGGGATCTGGCTTGGAGGGGCAAGCACTTCAGCAACCCCTTCAAGCATCTGAACAACTTTTCTCATGGTGGGTCTAACAGTTGGGTCCTCTTGAACACACCAAATGGCAATCATTACTAGCTTTTCCAGGTTCTGCTTGTCATTCAATGCCTCCTCATCATGTTCAACCAAAGTTTCAAGAGAACCTTCTGTGTAGCAGTCATAAGCCCAGTCTGTCAAGATTGCTTTATCCTCATTCAGTGACTCCAAGTCCACACTTTTTCTGCAACAGATCATTTCCAGCAGCAATACACCAAAGCTATAGACATCTACTTTAGCCGTGATAGGCATGTTCCTGAACCATTCAAGGGCAACATAACCTTTTGTTCCCCTTATAGCTGTATGGGTCTGGCTCTGGTTCATGTTCAAGAGCTTGGCCAGTCCAAAATCAGAGATTCGAGCATTAAAGTAGTTATCAAGGAGTATGTTCTGAGGTTTTATGTCACAGTGGATGATTTGGATGCTGCAATCTTCATGTAAATAAACAAGTCCTCTCGCTATGCCGAATGCCAATTTTAGTCTCAGGTTCCAACTGGGTTTTGAATCATTGAAAAGAAGGCTTGCTAATGTACCATTGCTCATATACTCATATACCAGCAACCTTTCCGTTCCCTCCTCACAAAACCCAAGCAGACGAACCAAATTTTTGTGATGGGTCTGACCAATGACATTCACTTCATTCTTGAATTCCTTCTCAGTTTCTTGCATGAGAAAGGTGTTCAACCTTTTGACTGCCACATGAACTGCAGAACCCATGTTTATGGTTCCTTTATAAACAACACCAAAAGCTCCTCTTCCTAACTCTTCCTTGAATCCATTTGTGGCCTCTTCGAGCTCCTTATACCTAAAACAACGCAAATTAGTCTCAACAGTGCTGTCAATTGGGTGAACATTTTTAAGCTTCTTTTGGAATTGGTAAGTGAAGGAAAAGCCCAGACAAAGAGCTCCAATTAATACGATATTAAGAAACGCAGAGCTACCCAAAAGCACAGAGCCCACCAAAACCAATGTGTTCTGATTCTTTCTTTCCATTAATGGAGGACTAGGAGGACCAATTAGGGAGGCATTGTCTCTCCTCACCTTGATAAAGGCCTTACCACCATTTAGAGATGTGTCAACTCTGCCATTTGAAAGTGGCCACCTCTTCTTCCAGCATCTGTCACCTAATCTGAAAATGGCAACCGTGCAAAGGCAATCTTCCAAACAGGCCTGTCTGCACTGTTCTTCTGTAAAAGGCTTTTGAAGCACATAATCAGAGTGAGGCCAATCAGTATTTATCAACACCTTAAAGTCATATAGATCTTTCCCGTGACTAAGCTCATCTTCTTTACAGCCCTGTATGAAATCTGGCTTACAACCACCATATGGATCTTCAGGATCCAGTAGAGAATAACCTGTTGGGCATTCACAAAATGGCCTATTGTTGCCACCTAAATTGCAAATGCTATTATATCCACAAACGCCTGTTCCTGCTGCTTCTAAAATTCGAAGGCAGATATTATTTGGCTGAGACCATAGAGGTGTCCAAGTTTCATTGGCCGAGGAACTCTTAGGATATTGATAGAAAGTGAAAACTCCATCAAAATTAAGAGTAGCTCGAAGGTAAAATTTAGTGGGAGATGGTATTGCCTTATCTGAGAGGCTGCGGGTACTATTGTTCTCTCTCAGAACATACAAGTCACCAGAGTTATTAAAGACCAGTTGAGTGCCCGGACTCGATGTATCGGACGCAGCGGTATCACTTGAGAAATAGGCTTCATTAGCAAGCTCAGATGGTAAGTTTATAGAATGTATCACAAGATTACCATCATTCTGAAGAAGAAGTTGAAACTTTCCCAGGGAGAAATTCTCCTCTGACTTTCGAGAAGAAAGCTTTCCTCCCTTTTCCAAAATTTGTGAGGGCATCAAGGTGTCTCTGGGATCCTTGAAGGTCTCCCAGACAGAGTTAAAGTTGCTATCCTCAAGAATAAAGTTGCCAAAGTCATTCAAGACACCAAGAACAGCAGTAGTGGTACCAGAAAGGTTAGATGCTGTTGTCCACAGATTCTGACCATCAGGAGAAGTAAGCGTAAGCCCTTCTGCAGCAGTAAGCTGAACTCTTGACCCCTTTGGAGCAGGATTGTCCCCATTGGCATACCAAACGATGGTTGTGTTTGGAATATTGGCATACCAGATGGAAAGCAAGAAGAAACCATTGTCATTAAGTGGTTGAAACCCAAAGGCAAAATCCCCAGAAGGTGAAACCACCCATGAGGAGCTGCCATCTCCTGCGACGAAAGAATCGCCCACACTGATATTACGATTTGTGGTTTGGGCAAGAACACAAATGGAAGGCAGAAACAGAATCAGAAAACAGAGGAGAAGGGGATTCAGAGAGAAAGCCATACCCAGAATCACTCTTCCTCACAAGTTTGGAAATTGGAAGATAATAAACGCGTTTGAACGGGCAACAAAGGTTTCAAGTAAGAATGGGTTGTTGACAATTGAATGTTGCATTCCAAGCTCAAGCACGGATTACGTCCTCTGGGGAGTATGACTTCGTTGAATTTTCAAAGGCAGGAGCTGGACCCGCAAAGCGGGAGTTCTACATTAGAAACACAAAGTAAATGGCCGGCGAATGGGAAATTAGGTTGAAATTTAAATGAAGAAGAAATTTCAGGGGCTCCACTGAAAGCTGAATAAATAAAATGGAATGGGAAAAAAAAAATAAAAGTGACATTTTATATACGAAATGACATATGTTTTGAGATAAAAATTAATAACCAAAAAATAATGATGGATGAGTAATAATTATATGGAAATATTAGATGGTTCCTTGTTTCTATTTATGAGGGGCTATATAAAATTTTTTTATTATTTTTAATATAAGACACCTTATAATATTATGAAGGACTATTTATTTTTTATCTCACATTATTTATTTATTGGCTTCGTAAACTGGGACGAAAGGAATAAAAAGGACCCGGAGGAAGTATTCTATATCTTAATTATCATGCAATGAAAGTGGTCCGTTCTTCATTGTGGTCATTGTGCCAACCAAACAATGCCTCAATCAGTTGCTAAATATTTCATCTGGTATCAAACATAAGTTATTTTTAATTATTTATATATATTATCATAAAAAGTTATTAAACTTATTAAATTTATTTTAAACTTCATTCATTTTCTAGATTTACTTAATTAAATGTTATATCTTTACAATCATAAATTGTATTATTTTTTTTAACACACTGCCTTTCATCCAAAATATAAGTCATATTTAACTAACTGCAGAGAAACTAAAAATGATAGTTTTATTCATTAAATCTATAAAAAATATATTATTTTTCAATAATACTCTTATTTAATTTATTTTATTTAAAATTTATTATCTCTCTTACATTTCATTATAGATAAGGCCAAAATAAGAAAAAATATTTAATATCCTAGAAATTACTAGACTTATATTTTGAAAAAAAAAACTTTTAAGAAAAGACTTATGTTTTGAACTGGAGAGTACCTATTAAGGAGTATTTTGCTAAAAATTTATTTAATGATCAACACATAACTTATATTATAAACTATAAAAACTCTTCCCTTAGCAATTTATATTTTAGATCAAAGAGAGTAATTAATACTATATGACTTTTTGGAAAACAAATACCTTATTTTATTCTTATTATAAGAGCCTTTTACAAGATTATACGGCAACCTTAAAAATAAATTGAAATTAGTTAAAATTAATAAACTTAATAAAAACTTCAAAAACTTTTTCAATTTACTCTTAATAAATTTATGAAAGATAATGTTCAATTCATTAAATTTGAGAGTATTAAATTAAGGGTATTTATGTTAAAAAATTAATGTCTTGTACATAATGCAGGTATCATGCAAAGCTTCTAAAAATCCTTATAATAAGGTTTGGAGGAAATATTAATTTTGAAAAAAAAAGCCCATAAACACTGCATTATACTCTTTCTGATTTTATTTATAAGGTGTTGTGTTTTATTACACGGCTATTAAGGAGATATAATTATTCTTTTGAATTTATAAAAAGTTAGTATAAACTTCTAATTTGACCCCTACTGATTAAAGACTGGAATAATTTATGAGACAAAAAAGTCATTAAAAAAAGAGTAAAGAAAAAAATTCAAATAAAAAAAATAACATACCACCTTATAAATATGACCAAATAAATTTTCAAAATAATATCTTATAAATGATATCAGGGCGAGTGTATATATATATATATATAGACACACACACAGATATATATATATATATATATATAAAGAAAAGAGCTTAAACTTATTTAATAATTGACAACGATGTTAACCGAATGAGGCATTGAGACGGTTCTTGTATAGTCAAACTAAAAATTGGTAATAACAAGTGAAAGCGGAGTATTTAAGCTTTATTTTATTGGGGAAAGAAAAAGAATGAGCTTACATAGTCAATGCCGGATTCTGCAATTTAATCATGAAAATATATTTTCATTTTTCTTATTGGCGTAGTATCGTATTGCTTTTACAGCTACAATGAAATTTATTTATTTAAAGTTCAAATACATTTTAAAACAAATAGAGAGGCCATTCTGTTCTGTGGCCTTTCTCTTCCCGGTCCGAGGTTATTTAGCATGAAAATAATAAGTTTGGGTTTCTATTCTAATCCATCAATTAAAAAAAAAATCAGCTTAGCTGATGGAGTCCAATTTTCAAAACAGTGAAACTTTTCATCTGAGGGTGACAATAAAACGGATGAATTGAATATTAAGATATTTAAATCAAAATGTGTATGACAATAAAGTATTCCCTAGAATTATAAGGTGATAAATAGGATTTTTCTTCTTATAATATAAGATAATATGATCTTATTTGTCACTTCCATTCTCTTATTAATGTAATATATAATATTATAAATTATGTTCAAATAATAAAAAAATGGTTATTTAATCGGGATAAAATAAGAATATTTATATTTTTTAAGAATATAGAATATTATTTTTATTTATTAATATACGTGAAATTTCAAATGTTGCCTTATGATATAAAATGGAAAGAGTGGAAAATAAATGTGGCAAACAAAAACAATATAAAATTTACATCCATCGGCTTAAGTTAAAATTGATTTATAGTTGTCGGGGAAGGATGACGCTTTATTAAATGTTAATAATATTCACTTTATTTTTTATAAGATATATTTTTTAAAAATTAAGATTTTAAAATATAAGTCATATTATAAAATACATATAACATTTAATATTTATTTTATTTTTATTCTTTTAGGGAATAATCAAACGAGTTAGGGTAAAGAGAGATTAAGAGAAATGTAATTAATATAAATTATAATTTAATGAGAATAATTTTAAAAAATTATGAAAATTTTTTAAAATATTAAGAGTGTCAACTAATTTTCTAAAAGTACATAAATTTGACTTATAATAATAGAGAATAAAGGAAATATGATATATTGATGCATGTTGGGGATGATAAGGAAAACACCTTAATGCGGATTGGTAGGGTCCCAAAATGAACTAAATCAAACGATCTTGCAAGCATGACATGGCATTAGTGAAGTATTGAAAAATTGAAACTTCAAGTTTGTTTTTTCTTCTTGGGTATTATAAAAAAAAGTACAGAAAAAAAAAGATACATCATCATTGGGGTTTGTTCTATATTTTTCCTAATATTCAAGGCAGTTTTTTACATTGATTTGATACATGTACATTATTTTTAAAATTCTGGAGTTTATGTTCGGACCCTGCTATTTATCAGGAAAATAATGAAGAATTTTTAAATAGGCGTCCCATGAAATCAATTCAAATAAAATATCTAAGCCAACATTAAATTCACGCTCTAGATAAGGGGCAAAAACACATTTTTATATTGAATGATCAATAGAAACTAGGCGATTTGTATGTATAACTTAAGTGAAAATGACGAAAAATTCGGGCTACGCTTATAAATTAAGTATTCATTTATAAGATGATTAGTTTCTAAATCCTCCTAGCTTTAGCATATCTGAGCAAAGATATTTCAATCGTGAAAACGGGAATTAACCAACACAAGAGAGGGTCAATGGTTTTATTTAACCTGCAACGCACCTATATTCCTCACTACTAAAAATATTAAAACAGACAAATGCAAGCATGTGAATGTAACCAATACAATTTATCTCTTGTTAAGCAACAGAATTTGACTATTATATATAATACAAATACTCTCAATTTTATGCTGTTATACCTTCTTTCTTTCTTTTTCTTCGTTTTCTTTCTTCTATATGGTTTCTACTTTGTCCGATTAATAGTATTCAGAAAATACGACTGAGAAAGCAACTCAAGAAGAACAAGAGAGCATACATACACCTGGTCGATATGCCCAAGCTGGGGGCAAGCGAGCATATTTTTCCATTCCTGGCTGCTCATCAAAAGGGCGTTCCATCAATTTAAGCAATCTACGGACCTCTCCAAAATCACCCATTTCTGCAGCATCAATCGCAGTCTGGCAGAGATAGTTCCTGAGAATATATTTAGGATTCACAGAATCCATTGACATCTTCCTCTGCTCATCTGGAATGCCACTAGTAGAAAGCTGTAAAGCCCCAAAGAAAATGAGCTGATGTCCCTGACTAATTGATTCAACAATTCCTAAGACTTGCTAAGAATTAAAAATTATAAATGGTTTCTGCACAGAAAGTTCAAAATTGATCAATTTAATAATTCCCTGCCAAACAAGTCAATCAGTGCTAAAGCCAATTAGCCACTAGAGAAAAAATCTCAGACACCGTATTACCAAGAACCCAATCTATGAGAAATCCAATATAATCAGCAACACTTGACAACTAGTAAAAATTTTAACAAAATTTCACCTAAACCATATATCAGTTTAGCAAAACATAAAACCAACTGTACCTCATATATATAAGCTTTCACCCAATCAGTCCAGGCCTCCTTACGCTCCTTACCAATATCTAGCAGAACTGACTTTAGTGGGACCAATAATTGGCCATCTGGAATGCTTGTATCTGCCTTTAGATTGGAAAGCAGCCTAAAGAAGTTTGTGTAATCAACCTTATCAACAGCCATATGACTAAGAAGTTTACTTATGAGCTGCTTATTATACTTGGGCAGGCCAAGCTTTTTGGTCATTATAGCTTGATAGTCGTCCATAAATTTGGTTCCATATCTGTAAAAAAAATAATAATAAATGTAAATATAAAAGTAGCAAAAATCATAAAATTAAGACAATAAGTTTAACAGCCATTTATGTCTCAACTTAGAGAAAATAAGGTTTCAGAATTGCAACAACCTTTCCATAACATAGTTAGCTTCCTTCTCATTTATTAACTTAGCTGCAGATAGAGTTGTTGCAAACTGGGCAATATTCCACAAACCAATATCTGGCTGGTTTGCAAAACAATATCTTCTACCAGGAAGATCTGTAGTGTTTGGGGTAAATCTAGGATCAAAAGCATCCAAAAACCCAAATGGACCATAATCAATAGTGAGACCCAAAATGCTCATATTATCAGTGTTCAGCACCCCATGAGTGAAACCAACCCCTTGCCAGCTTGCAATCAAGGAAGCAGTATGCTCAGCGATCTCCACAGCCCATGCTGATATAAAGTTCCATAAAAAAAGTTAAAATGATCTTCTTCTTTAAAGGACAAAAAAACTCAAGAAAACAAATAAAACTAAGCAGCACAATCACAGTTTATTTAAATGGATGCAGAAAGAAAAATCATGTTAGAATTACAACAGAAGTTTGTATAGTCTGATATCCAAGAAGCATATATGCCACTTCTTTTAACACACATATTACATAATAATATAACTATTATCTAGCTACATCTAGGAGGGACAATGTAACGGAAGTTGAAAATAAACTAAGCTCTGAAACAGATGATGTAACCCCATCACAGTTTCTTGCTGTGCAAATCCGAATGGCGTTAACTCTAATTACAGAGACTGGCTATGACCAGATATTGAATACCACAAGCAGAGAAAAAAAAAGAGCGGAAGAAAAGCACACACTCAAGCATAAAATCTATACAGTCACTGACGATTGGCACATGATCAGATGAGCTGATCTTTCAAATGCAGTTTGAAAAACCTCAAAGTAAGTAAACATAACAGTAGACCTACTCCACTTTTAAGATGACCACTATAAAAGGAAAAACTGAAAAGTTTAATTACACACCAGCATACTTGTTTGAAGTAAGATCCACAATAGAATGTTCTTCATCACCGGTGCTGAAAGACAAACTTTCACTCTTACTCATGTTCTCAATGTGAGGAAAGTGGTGTCTAATGGCATAGTCTGACAAAGCACGAACAAGACCCATGTCCTCTTCACCTCTGGAGGCATGTATTTGGTATGAACCAAAACGCAGAAAAGATTGTGCAACTCTACAAACGATTGCACCTGGTTCTTCCTTTGGATTACCACTGCAAGTGAGAGATTGATGACACATTCAAATAATAAATTTTGGAACAAGCAGAGTAGAAATTCTAAAACCAAGATTGCAGTCACAAGCCAAATCCATTTTTTCATCATAAATAATACAACTTTAAATAAAAACCTGAAAATCTCCTGTCACATAGGAACAAGACATTCAAATTTTAAAGAAAGATCACCACTGAAAAATGTTGAGATTAAAAATTTTTCTTTATTAGATAAAGGAGAAACAGGACTCAACATGTACTTAATACTTGCAACTTTAACATTTTTGTATAATAATTCATCACCTGATTTTATCTTCCTCAGAGGCAGGAATGTGTTTTTTTCGGGGGTGGATAAAATGCGATAGGTTTTACAAATATAAAATCAAATAGATATGCTGATTAAGAAGACTGCATTATTTTAATTTAGATGAGCATACTCATAGAACATGTCTCTTGTGACAAACTTTCCCGTGGTCGCAAGACAAAGGGCACGGGTTGTTGGAATCCCCAGATGGTGCATTGCTTCACTGCAAAGGAATTCCCTGATGCTACTACGTAACACAGCAAGGCCATCAGCAAACCGACTGTAAGGAGTCTTCCCAGCACCTTTGAGTTGCAGTTCCCATCTTTCGTACTTTGAATTTAGGACCTCTCCAAGTGTAATTGCCCTCCCATCACCCAGTTGCCCAGCCCACATACCAAATTGATGTCCTCCATAGCACTGAGCATATGGCAACCTGTGTAGCAGAATACCATTAATGGCTCAATGAGGCATTACTAAATAGCATGATGTCTGAAGACATACGAAGAAGAAACTTACGCTCCCACCAAGGATGATGCACCAGAGAACAGAAGGGGGAAATCTAGTCTTTCAAACCTGAAACTCGAGTCAGGCACAATGATGGTTAGTACCTGAAAGAGAAATCCAAGGACCTGGGGACCTTGATCTTGAGAGAGAGAGAAAGAGAGAGATGGACAGAAAATACAGACTAGGACAGCCAGAATATTCAAAATCATTACAATAACAACAAAAAGCAAACAATAACTAGCTGTTTTAAATTTGCGCATAGGCACAAAAAATAAGTGATAGCACATAACTTTATGGTTAAACTGTTAAACCCAATCAAAGATTCAGAATGCTTGGCTCCTATCGAGTATCAATATGCATATGAAATTTATCTAAGCCATCCTTTGATCTGTCATCAGAGTATAAATGCCGGCACCAAGTCACAAAGCCATAATAGCAAAATTCATTATAAGCTATTTAACTTCCACAAGCAAGCCTTAAATAAGAATCAATTTTCTGAAAACAATACTACGCAGAACTGGAAGAGTAAGCACTTCAGGGCTCCACAGTTCAATGGCATCCAAACAGAGATTTATAGACTTGATAGATTTGATTGCCGGATCATCATAGAACAAGAGGCAAAGTTCCTCACTGATGGGCTCAACTCATATCCCCCCGAGGTTGAGCTACTGAGCCAGCCAGCGAGTTTGTTGAATAATGTGGGGAACTGGTTCAGCTTCCTGAGTTAGCAAGTCAAATGATTGTTTCCTAGGGTTAACAGGGCAGCTAACCTTGACCAGTTCTGAAGCTATAATTACTACATCTGTCACAATTTATTTGCCTACCCAAGCATGTTATGTGAAAGTGTTGATGACAAATAATATGCTGATGGGAAATAAAGGTATTTCATGCCTCTTAGATTTCATAGATGAAAACTTTAACCATTTTATACCCATACAACATATTGTCCCAAGAAATAATCTAAATTTGCTAAATATGAATCACTCTTCTAGATACTTTCCCATAGAAACTTATCATTGCTTCAGCATATCAATATTAAAGTACTTCAGTAAATGCTAAAGCAGGGTATTAAATCTAACACACTCACTCTCTATGGTCCAAATCAAGGAGGTCAGCAACTGGTTCCGACCATGCTACAAGTCGAGGGTCATCTACTTCAGCTGATGGTGATACTTTGGAATAACAAGCATGCAACACCTGAAATGCAGAAGTAGAAAAAACAATTGAAAGAGAGGGCAACAGTTTGCAATAAAAGTAAAACTTCTTCCCATTTGATTGTCAAGAATCATAGTTATTTCTCTTCCTTTCAATTTCTGAAAAATAAAGGAGAATAATGTTGTTGTTTAAGTCCAAACCCTTACCTTTTTCTCAACATAAGATATGCGGCAACACCACACCCATTGTGATAATCTTACAAAGTCATCCCACAACTCAAAAAGTGATTGACTATAACTACAGAGTAAAGACACCACTTAACAGGGGGAAAAAAAAACCTAACCTTTCGGTAATATTAATTTATATTTGACACATTTAAATAAGAGATACTTCAAATCTTCAATGTAATTGTTGGCCAAAAAAAAATTCTTCAATATAATTTTCTCTTGTTCTGCACACTTAAAATACCGAGATTAAAATTGGATAATTTGAACGCTTGAAATCAATTAGGGGAAGCATGAGGATTCATGAGTTTTATTTTTTCTGCAAGAAAGGTAAGCAGGCCTCAATTCATCAAATAGGCACGACAAAAATTTGTCTTCCATTAACTGCATGGGGAACTTTGTGTTAGAGGGATCAAAGCATAAAATGCCAAGATATGTCAGATAGTTTTTGCCAAGCATAAAGCAGGTTGGTAACTTGGGTTAAGTGCAGTGTGGCAATCAGTTAAGGTACCCAGCTAAAGACTTGAAGACTTGGACTTCTACATTGTTTCAATGAATTATGGACCATGATCTTGTTTCCCTTGCTTAATGCCACCTTAGCACCAGTCATTGACACTGCATCAGCACCTTAATGGATTAAGAAAGAACAATATCTTTGTTCCTAACTTGCACACCTTCATTGATTTCATTGTTGTCTAACAAGACAAAAACCAACACAATATTATAGCTAATGCAAACTTATCTTTTCCGGCACAATCTGTACTTCTCTGCGTTTTTTACTTTCCCCCATCCTTTAAGCATGCTTTGGCTTCAAAGAGGCCATCATACATAGTCTTATGACTTATATAATAGGTATATATACTAAAGTTCATCAACACAATCAATCTAAAAGACGAAAAGCCATGAGCCCAACTCTTCTATTCCTGACTTCCAATAGATTCAGTAACCATAGCTTTATAATATAGACTATTATTTTCACACTTTCTTAAGACCACCTATCAACAAATTAAACCAGTATAACAATTAAAGAAAAAAAAAAGGCAGAGGCCAACCTCTCTCGGGAACAAATCGGTTCTAGGATCACCAGGTAATTCTCTAACGAACGAATGATCCCAATTCAGATCTTCGAGCTTCAACCGAGGTTTCCCACAACAATTACGATCAGCATCTGCAGTAGAATGGCTTTCGAGGCTCTGATTCTTCAAATCGTGGGTCAGAGAATCGACCGAAACAGGGAGGTCCCGCGCGGGTAAATCCATGGGAACACGGCCAGTGGACGCGAAGCAGGAAGCGATAGAGAGACGAAGTGGAGCCGATTGGGAATGGAACAAAGCAGAAGGGTAGAAATGGAAATTGGGAGAGCGACGGAGGGAGCAGAAAGAGAAGGAGGAGAGTGATGCGGCGTTGATGAGAGAGAAATGTGAAAGCATGTTGTGTGTTTTGTTGACTATGGCTTTGCAGTCTGGATATGCAATCTGCAACTGCAAAATTTGCAACGTTTTTTAAAACAGAAATAAAAATTAAGCTTTTGAAATATATTATTTATAGCATGTGAGTAGAATAATTTATTGTAAATTCTATTCTATTATATATTTTTTTATTTTAATAATTTATTGTAAATTTTGATTTAGTTTATCCGTGAGAGGTTTCATTCCCACGACCATGACATTTGAAGATGGTAAGGCTACTCCTCTTCACACGAAATTCAATTGTCTTCTGTATATCCCTATTTTCCCTGTTTTTTTTTTAATGAAAGAGATCATTTAAAATATTTGAAAGATGGGAATTAATTTTCTAATACTCAAATCCTGATAAAATTTGTAAAAAATTAAAATGAAAAAAATTACAACATGATAAAATGTGTGAAGAAAAACGTGAAAAAATAAACAAAAAATTTGCACAAAACTTGAAAAGCGGCACAATATTAATGAATTATGAATATTCCCTCTTTTCTTAAATATAAAATCTCATCTTGACTTAAAGTATAAGGGGTTATTTGGTATGAGGTAAGTAGAGAGTAAAATAAAGGAGTTGTTTGATAGCGTTGTCTATTTTATTAAAATAATTTTGTAAAACTGTTTTTGAGTTTTGAAAAAAAGAAAATAAAAAAATATGTTTAAATAATTGTTACTAAAATCATAACTAATAAATGTTAAATGAGTTATTCAAAATTTATAACTTTATCATTAATAAAATGAGTATTTTTCACATTTTAATATGTTTTCCAGAACAAAAATTACAAAATAACTTAAAGATGTTATAAGTTTTTTGTTTTTTATTTTTCTATTTTCCAGAACATTTTATAAAAAACAGACTTACCAAATAAGTTTTTTTATTTTTCTATTTTTGAAAAAAAAGCTATTTTGAAAATAGTTGTCAAATATATCCAACTTCTCAGGAAGTAGATCAATAAGTATTGATTAATTTAAAGAAAATATGAAATTTCTTGGGAAGTTGGACTCAGTTCGGGAAGTTATACCTTCTGAGCATAACCTTGAGAAGTTTTATCTCCCGAGCAATTTTTGATATTTTTGTTATTCTTGATTATTTAATCAAATTCTTTAATAAATATGATATTAATGTATTTAACACTAAAATATTATATATTTATTTTAAAATATAATTTTAACTTCTTGAAAATTAAAAAATTAAATAAGTATGTAAAGTATGAACTTTCCGAAAAGTAGATTTCCCAAAAAGCTACTTTTCAAAAAGTATACCAAGCTATTCATAAGACTATCTCTATAATATGAGGTAATATGTATTATGTATTATAAAAAATTTCTACTTAATTAGAGAGAGATATTAAATAATTATAGTTTTATAAAAATATAATTTTTTAAGGTTGTGAAGTAATTTTAACTTCCATTTTTAACCACATGTTTTAATTAAAAGATTGTCATATTAAGAACATAGTGAGTATTATTTTTTTCTTTTGCTAGAATAGTATAAAATCTCACAATGTATATTTGATTGACGATTTGTATTCCATCATTTTCTGCTTAGATTAAATTATGGGTGTTTGTCAAGGTGTGAATAAATTATTGAGTTTCTTTAACTTCTGTCCGAATTTAAATTTAAATTCTCCTTCCCCAAATTTATTGAAGACGTTTACTCATGTCTTTTTTTTTTTTTTTTACCAAGAAGACGTTTACTCATGTCAACTGACACGGGAATCTCAATTTATTATTTATTATTTCTAAATAAATTTTTTTATAATAAATTAAGCAATCAAATTATAAACTTGATTAAATTAGTAATAATTTAATATATTTGATAAACAAACAATATTATAAACCAAATGACCACAAACTCGCAATGAAAGTACAGTTTATCCCAAAACGGTATTTATTAAACTTGCTGTGTAGTTTTTTTTTTTTATAAAAATTGTTGTGTAGTTATTATCATACCAAGGGCTACCTATTAGGATTAGTAGCATAAAGCGTTAACTAGAAGTTTGTCTTGCAAAGTTGCAATACTTTCTGGACAAAAATTTTAACGAGATATGTTTCTACAAGTTTAGCCATAAAAGTATATACATATATAATCAAGTGTTAGTATCTGTTCTTATCAGTATAATAGTATATATGATCTTGATTTTTGCAGAAAGTAAGTTTAGTAAGTTCTTTTGATAGGAAAATTTCCACTTCCCTATCAATCCTCCAATATCGAATAACAAAATATAGCCAGCTCTCTTCGCCACTTTTAAGCCTACTTTGATGTGGCATGCACCTTAATTTACACATCTCCTTCATGTTGCTTGTTGCCTATTTTGTGAAGCTCTTCATCTACTTTCCATAATCAAACTAGTTTCATACTTTGTTAGACAAACTCGGGCTGACCTCCGTTCTAGAGCCGACAATTCGGGCCGGGCCAAAACGTCCGGATTGCCAAATGGGCTCGGCTTTTAAAGCCCGAGCCTATATGGCACGGGCTGCGGGCCGGCCCACGGGCCCATTTATTTTTAAAAAATATTTTTCATATATATTTTTTAAATTTTTTCATATAATTTTTTAAATTAATACAACTAATTATCACTATTATTCATAAAAAATAATTTAATATTTAAATTTTACAATTTACACATCATTAATTAATAAAATAATACATTTCTTAATATTTTAAATAAAAAAAAGAAGAAAAAAAAGAAAACGGGCCAATCGGACCGGCTCATGACCCGTTCGGGCTTGCCCTAAATGGGCCGGGCCTAAAAAGCCTGTTTTTTTTTCGGGCCTATAATTTTAAAGCCCGGCCCACCCATTTTATAGGGCTATTCGAGCTGCCCTATCGGATCTGACCCATTTTGGCCACTCTACTCCGTTCCACTACCGTGAGTCTGAGAATTTTTATGAATGTAATTAGGTTGATTCCATCACATTGATTATTTGATTATTGTAATTATTTAATATTGATTTTGGATGAATAGACAAGGCACAATTTACTTTCAACTTTGTTTCTTATTATCTCCTCTTATTCTTATCTTGTTATTATTTCTGCTTTTCTTCGAATATAATCTAATATGTATCAAAGTTAAATAATTATATGTATTTAAATATCTTATGTACATCGCTGTTTTTTTCTTTTTAAATGTCGTCGCATGTGATGTGGTATGTACTATATTAGTTTAGATTAGCGCCGGCATGTTTGTCGGTGTCCAAAATTTGTAAATTGTCCATTGGCCTCTAAATTATAATGAAATTATAATTTTGTCCCGAAACTTTTGAAGAATTCCACAGCTCTGCCCTCAACTGGCTGCATCTGAAACACATCGATCGCGTTCTCTCGGCCTCTATACCTTGATTCGACTGTTCCTTCTGCTTCTGGATCTGGATTACGATGTGAATTGTTCCCAATTTCTAGTTCTGAATCGGTAGCGTCGGTGAGCGGCTCATGTGTTGAAGAACTTGATTTTATTTCTGAGTTTTGTGACGTGGGTTCGGCCATTGTGGGGAGGAAATCAAGTTACCGATTTCAATGGAATACGAGCTCTCTGATAGCAGCGGTGAGTTTATCCAAATAATTTATTTTCCTAACGTTCATGGGCAATATTGTGTAACGCCTCAATTTACAAGACCTTCTCGTTTAAGGAGATTATGGACATTGGTGATTAAATCGGTTTAGACTTGAAGATTTTGATCTCATCTTATTGCATTCTGGTGAGAAGTCTCACAACTGAAATTGCATCGGCTTTTAATGACACTGGAGTGCAATTAGATTCTTGCACCCATGAATTAGTTGTTAGGCATCTTTTCTCTCTCTAAATTTGTTCTTTTGAAACGTTTTCCATTGGTTTTCTTTGCTTTTCGTGTTTTAAGCTATTGCTGCTGCTTCAGTTTTTATTGATAAGTGAAATTTGTTCTCAGAAACTATTACACCGTGTTTTTTTTTTCCACTTAAATGTTCAGTCAGAGCAAGAAGGCTTTTTTTTTTTTTTGGTGAATTTAATTCTTTTGGGGATGAGAATCCTAGTCTTTCAGCAGTTGATAAGTTCACATTTCTTAAGGAGACTTTGAATAATCCATTATCAATTCGCTTTATTGTTTATAAACTCAAGCTGTTGTGTTTGAGAACAAAGTTACTGTTCAATTATTCCTGTTTGGTTTGCAACATTATTGGGGAATGAAGTCACTCGATAAAACATCATTCTATCACTCCTTTTCATGGTTCCTGATTTTTTAGCTTACTCATCAATCGTGATCATGACTTCAGGCCTATTGGCTAGGTCACTAGTGTGTATAAGATCATCACTAGATGCTGCTTCAATTGCCAATGAAGTGGTGGATGATGTGAGAAGGTGAAGTTATCGGGGTTTGGTGTCTAATGAAGTTGAATTTTGAAAAGACTTCTGATTAATCACTGGAGTGTCTTGGATAAGGTCCTTGATAGAAAGGGCTTTGTATATCTACTGGCTACTCCTATCTCTTCACCGATTGTAAATGGCAAAGCTAAATATTGTTTCTGCAGTCAAAGAAAGGCTAGGTAAGAGACCCCTTTGTTGCTTTTCTTATACTCTTTAGTGGTAGATGTGCTTAGGGAGGATGGGGTGGTGTCTTTAGTACCTTGGAGAGTGGTCTCGTAGGGTATTTGTTTCAATCTCAAAGGAGTTTTTGATTTCTCATCTCCAGTTAGTATAGGATATCATCCCTTTCATGCAGGGGAAAAGAGATAATTCTGCTGATGTTCCTTTCGTTCTTAAAGTCTTGCAACTTCTTTTCTGGTTACAAGGTTAATTTAGCCAAGAGGGCTTGTCATTATTTCTCTTTGCTTGCTTCCTTGGCTGGGCGTCAAACATTTCAGTGGCCTCTCATTTATTTTGGAGTTCCTGTAGGTGGTAAATCAGGGGCTACTTCTTTTTGGGACCCTATAGTTCTAAAAGTTTGTAAAAGATTGGATAATTGACTTTGTTGCCCTTATTCAGACTTGCTTCTCCAGTAGCACATTTTATTATCTTTCTCTTTCAGATCCTAGTGTAGAAGGATGGGGGTTTGGTCTAGGAACTTGGTGGCCAAATTGGCTAATGGCTTAGGCACTTCTTGAGACTACTTTTTTCTGGCATCAAGTCTTCCACAAAAGAACGATTCCATCAGAATGGGCAGGATGCCAAGCCGGTGCTCAATGCTTTTCCTTTTTTTCAAATTTTAGGAGAGTATCTTATCTTCCATTCATTTATTTCATTTTCTTTCTGATACAATATTTTTCTTTATAAAAAAAAGGCTTGTATTAGCCATGTTTTTTCTATGTCCCCTTCATTTTGTGTCCACTAGTGGATCATGTCATTGATAATAAATAAATACTTAATGGTAAAATTAAAGTTGAAGAAAAAAAATCTTGGATTAGTGACCTGTATTAATAGTATAAATCAGCATATCGTCATATGTTTTCTAGCTGGAATTCGTATTAAAATAACTTTAATTAATTTGAATAAGCACCATCCTGACCAAATTTACACACCTCGGCCTTGACAGTAGCAAAATGTTTTAGCAGCAAAATAACTTTTCTCTTTTCTTTTTATCTTTTGAAAAAAAAGAAGGGAGATATAGATAGGTTGCTTCAACTCTTAGAATGCACCATACATTGTGGGTGCTTACCATCAATGGATCACAAGCAGGGATCAGTCTTAAGAGTTGAGACCCTTTACATCGATGCAACTTAATTTCACCAATTAAGCCATCCCCCTTTGATCACTAGCAAGGATCAGTCTCGAAGTTTATAGCTGATCATGGGCGCCAGAAATAAGTTGTCTGTGAAAGTAGGATTTCAGGAAAGTAAGAATAATCAATAGTCAAATTTGGAAGAATAATAAGGTTGAGCTCATTAATGTTATATCTTGCAGGTTCATGGTAAAGATGCAATGACTACCGCAAGAATTCAGCTTAGTTCTATATTCTTACCTTATCTATATCTGTTTCTTCTTCTTCTTTTTTCCTTTTTTTTGTTTTTCTTTTTTTGGGAGGGGGGAGTTCCTTTTATTCCTTTCTGTTCATGCATGTCTGGCCTTTAGGGAAATTGGAAATCCTAAAATTATCCATAAAGTTTACTTATCATGGGTCCTCTCCAGTTTTGGTACTATTGTTTCTGTGCACTATAAGGTACTTACCATAGAAGCAGTCTGCTCCGCTGTCACAACTTTTTCCACAGTAAAACCAAATCTCATGGAATGAAATGATTGAACATTTCAGATATGCCTGTGAACCAGATAAACTAATTTTAATTGTGTTTCAAGTCTGCTTTGTGGCGCTTGTATTCAAAATGATTCTTGAATAATATTTGCTTTGATCTGAAATAACTGCAGGAACAGACAATGATCTTCCTCCTTCGCATCAAAGTAGATTTCTTCGGCTGGGTCAGGCAACCGGCAATGGAAGATCAGCCCTTGTTGGCTCTGGTCCATTTTCCAGGACACAGAATGACATGGAAACTCAGATCCACAACATTGAGCAAGAAGCATACACTTCTGTCCTGCGTGCCTTTAAAGCTCAATCTGATGCAATCTCTTGGGTATTTATTTCTTGATTTGTTAGTTAAGCTTCATACAAAACTATGATGGATAGGCATCATAATGTCTTTTTTTTTTTTCCTTTTTTGGATTCCTGTGCACTTTAGGAAAAAGAAAGTTTAATTACAGAGCTTAGGAAGGAGCTAAGAGTATCAGATGAGGAACATAGAGAACTTCTATCTAGAGTCAATGCTGGTGACATCATCCACAGGATAAGGTCATATTACATTTTGTTGTTTCCTGCTGACCAGTTTCTTATGCTTTGGAACAAAACATGGTTTGTTCTGCATCTGGAGTGTAACCAATTTGTCCTGTTAGGGAGTGGAGAAAGGCCAGGGGACTCCAGCCTGGCACAGTAAATACTGCTCAACGAGCTCATGACCGCATACCCAGCCCTACCATTTCAGCATCTCGTAAGAAACAAAAAACATCACAATCCTTGGCTCCCTTATCCTTGGGTGCACCATCTCCAGTAGGTCATCCTTCTATGCAACCATCATCATCGGCATTGAGGCATGGACCTCCATCAGGAGCAAAGACCAAAAAGCCAAAATCAGTTAGTGAGATAGTTTTGGAATATTGACAGAAAACAAGATATTGAAGAATTACTGATATTCACTTGCTTTGTGATCTTGCTTCATGTTTTAAAATAAAAAAATACATTAACTACCACATCTTTAATGAAGTCTGTGCAGTTCCCTTCTACAGGTCTTACTGGAAGGACCCAGGCCAATAATCAGGGTTCTTCTGGTGCCCTCACAACAAATGAGCCTGCTGAGGCAGCCTCTTATGACCCTTTGATTGGAAAAAAAGTTTGGACAAGGTGGCCTGAAGACAATCACTTCTATGAGGCTGTTATAACTGATTATAATTCGGCTGAGGTGTGATTATTTTACAGTTTTGAAAATTTAGTTAAATGGACATCTGTTAATCTTAACTTTTGAATTTGTGGTAGGGTCGGCATGCTTTGGTTTATGATATGAACACTGCAAATGAAACGTGGGAGTGGGTCAACCTTAAAGAGGTAAAATTCTTGGATCATTCTTGGTTAGTGTTTATATCATACCATTGAGTCTCATATCTTGAATTGGGTATGAAGTATCTGAAAAAATTGATGAGATAAACATCATTTACATGCCTAACATCTTGTCTGTTTCTGTGGTTAAGGAATTGACAAAGTCTTTCACTTTCTTGGTTGTACATTAATTGGAAACACCTATCATGTGCCAGCATTCATGATGTGCTCTCCTTTCTGAGAATATTTATTTGATGCAAACAAATGGAACTTAAGCATGTATGGGATAATTCTTTTTAAAATGAAAATTGGCCGCCAACGTCTTTACTCTAAATTATCCAGCAATACACTCAAGTTTCTGTTCAGATGGTTTTATGGCTCGTTCAGTAACCACAATGTTACACTCTGTCAACATTATGTTATGAACTTATGATTCTGTCCTGCCCCTAGCTTCCTCGTTCCTTCTCAAATGTTGCTTGTAAATGATTCTATTTCTCTAAACTTTTAAAGTTATTGAACAATGTTGTGAATGACCAAATGATGAGATTTTCAATGATTTGACTAACATACTAGCTTGACAATCTAGTAACGTGTCTAAATTCGGATTCAGTTCAAATGGGAAATTTTGGGAACAGTACGAAATGATTCCACTATTTTTACATCTCTTTTTTAGAACAAGAGCATTGCAAACAAGATTGTTCTTGTCATTCATTGTTCATAGTTGGTGAATGGTTGTTATAAGCTGTTTTAATTCTGCACCAGTCACAAGAAAATGTGCTACCATTTGAAAATACGTCACTACTTGCAAATTTGAAAGATAATTGTCTTGTCAGTTAATGACTAGAGTTTTTGTTCCATTTGAGTGCCAATAAAATAATTATTTTCTAATTTAATTACATTTTATCTTATCTTTCTAACCTTCTTCATGATGTCTTTTCACTTTGCTCTTCATTATTCTTTTCTGAATTCAGGGCGAGTCTAAAAGTTGAGTCTGTTTGGCTAATCATCATTTACTTCATGATCAAGATCAAATCCAAGTTAGTAACTACTAATTTCATATGGCAGATATCGCCAGAGGATATTCGTTGGGATGGTGAAGATCCTGGAATAGCTCGCAGGGGGGGCCGTCCTGGCACTGGTCGGGGGATAAAGAAATCTAAGCCTCGTGGCAGTGCAGTTACTCGTGCAGGAAGAGGTAGAGGATTGACCAAGGTACAACCTAAGAAAGATTTCAATTTATCACAAAATGGAGGCAGGAAGAAGCCAACTGGTGATATTGAGATTCTACATACAGACACCCTTATCAAAGAGGTATGGGCATAACCATTAGAACTGTCTCCTATTTTTATTACTATGTTAGCATTTCCTAAAAAATGGAATTAAAGCAGGTTGAAAAGGTTTTTGGTGCCAATCATCCCGACCCCACAGAAATGGAGAGAGCAAAGAAAACGCTGAAAGTAAGCATCAACCATCTTTCTCGAATTTCCTGCCTGCTATATTTTAATTTCTAGAATCATAATTGCCTTAATTGGTCCGTTGGAAATGTAGGAACATGAACAGGCGCTGGTGGATGCAATAGCCAGGCTTGAAGATGCATCTGATGGTGAAAGTGGTAATAACTAACATAGAACTGTGTTTGCTTAGAAGTATGTAGAGTTTCACCACATTCTGTTGTATCTTGATTTTTTGATATTGAAGCCGAAGACAGCTGGGGGCCAATTTTCCCATAGTTTATTATAATTTGTTTGGCCAACCATAGTTTATTATATTGAAACACGAGGCTGTTAATAAAACATGCGTTTTTGTTTTCTTTGTTATTTATCTATGGATTAGTAGTAATTACCTCTATACAATGCAGGAATTGTACTTTTAACCCCTCTCGACTGATAATCAATTTAGTTGTTTTTTTCTTATAGATCTCGTGAAATATTGATTATACGAATTTCCCCTTTATGTTGCAATCTGTTGCTATAAACCAGATGGGGTACTTACATTTTCACAGGGGCGATCAACGGATCAGGAAAGAGGCTCGAAGAAATGACAGTACGATGAGCTGGGTGATGTGAAGAGTAATTGAAGGTTGAAATGGTAAATTAGCAAGAAATAGTAGGACTGAGTGAGTGCCCGATAAAAGTGGGCAATGACATATAACCTTAACTTGTATTTTGTCAATATGCTGTTTTGTATTGTATCATTAGAAGGTTTTTATCTATTTCTTAGGCTAGGACCTAGCAGGTAGGATAGGTTCCAATCTGGTCGAGAACATGAGCTTTGTAACTTTCTCACAGAACAAAGCATAACAGATGGCTCTTAATATCTGCTCTGCTCTCTCTCTCTCTCTCTATATCTCTCTCACATATTTTCCAATTTGTGCCTGGTTTCTTCCGTAGATGACACACAAAACAAATCACCCGTCTAATCTCCTGTAGAACAAACAAGAAAGTCAGATTATATACACAAACTTACACCCACAGAAAGAAGTGGCTATCCCATGGCGGCTAAGATTTCAGTGAGTCTTACAAGTTACAATGATGCAATAAATTGAACAATGAGATCCACCATCTGGGCATCATAAGCAGGCCCTTCCATCTGGAAGTGTCCAACCCCATCAATAAGATGTGTTTCAACACGTCCTGCAGCAGAATTAAGCTTGTTTTTGAGCTGCTTCACACTGGTAAATCCATCCTGAGTTCCCATAATGAAGAGCTTCTGTTTTGGGGATTGTAGGATGGCTTTGTGGTGTCGTCCAAAAAGGATTGAAGCAATCATGCCAAATGGATAACCTATACTCACATAGCCAATGACTTGTTCAATCTGATCAACTGCAGATCCTGCTATTGGTGCACCTGCATCCAAAGAAACGTTTTAATTATCGGGCTTGAAAGTTTATATAACTATTAAATGGGAAATTGCTCTCCCTTCATGGC
Organism: Adenanthera pavonina; assembly: GCA_026686845.1. Classification (NCBI taxonomy): domain Eukaryota; kingdom Viridiplantae; phylum Streptophyta; class Magnoliopsida; order Fabales; family Fabaceae; genus Adenanthera; species Adenanthera pavonina. Next base: position 6,887,129 of record JAIVEN010000026.1, on the reverse strand, counting down.
ACTCCTGAATGTTTTGAGGGCACAAAAATATGTACCTATTGCATTAATTGACACCATATGTCTAATTGCGCACGCGCTCACACACACACACACACTCTCTCTCTCTCTCTATACGCAAACACATAAACTTCCCATCTGGAAAAGACCAACTACATATAACATAGATACAGAAAATATCATCTGGGTATCAGCATCTATCACCATTTTCCATTTTTCTCACCATTGCCTTTGATACCAACATAATGACAAGTTGTTGTGATCAGACAACTTAACATAACTGCAACAGTAACAGTAGCCGAAGCAAATGATCCAACTTCCTCCCATGTAAGGCTCACATCAATATTAAATTTTATGTGTACTCAAAACAAACTAAACTTTTCCTACCAAAAAAACTTCTATTTTCAGTAAAAGGTCCTACCTCAAATCCAATTTTTCTACCCATATATCAATTTATGGTGTCACAGACAAGTCTAGGATAATGTTTTTGCATAAATTTCCTCCATTAATTAGATAATCTACCACAATAACAATAGTCGACGCTGTAAATTTAAATTGCAATAGCCAAACTAACTAAGAATAGTTAATCAAGCACAAACAAAGAATATGTTAACAAAAGTAACTATTTACGATACTGAAAATAAAGCATCCTAGTTCTTTAGCAGTCAATGTTCATAGAACTATTCCCAGTTTAATGATAAGATCGCAAGCTATCTGTGTGCTACCATTAAAAAATTCTCACAATCTTTTTACCAATGTTAAAAGCGGGACTTATGCCCCAATCCGAAAGGTACTATGAACTACCAATATTATCCCTTAAGAAATTAAGACACTACAAACAACTAAAGCAATAAAACTCAAGCTATAAAGGTTATTAACCGAAGCTGACAGAAAATTACAGCGGGATAGCTGCCAATTCCATTAAACCTCCGAGATCAGTGCATAAGAGAACCCGTGAGGAAGATAGCAGAAAGCAAAATTTTATACGCTGTAATTTATCCTCGCGTGCGAGAGATCATGCTCTAACGAGGATTGTGTTAAATAGGGGTTGATATAAGCAAACGAAAAAGGAAAATACCAGTATGGCTCATGATCCTAACTAATTTCAGATCTGAAATATACAATAGGGTAGTAGCACACAAGCAATTGTCCACAGCCAAAGGCATTCTACAAAAAAAAAACCATAAAACCCCTTGATCCATCATCATCAAGCAACAAAACGAAGAAAAATTAGGGGGGGGGGGATTTTACCTGCGGAAGAGCCCACCAATAGAATCTTATCAACAGATAAATTGTCACAGACCCATTTGCAGACACCAATGACATCCTTAATTTCTGCAAACCCAGTGAGAGAAGGCCTCCCTGTAGACCTGCCAACGCCTCTCATGTCAAAGGTCACTGCCCTAAAACCCTTCTCTGCCAACCCAGAAGCAATACCTTTCAATAGGCCCTGACAACCACCCAAAATGGAATATGGATGGACAAGAACGATCACTAAGTCGTGTTTAATCTCTCCGGTGGGTTTGAAGAGCCTTGTACGAATGACTCCCCCACTGGATTCGACCATGGACGACTCCACTGTGCAGTTTGACATCTTGAAGACGAGGAGGAGGAGGAGCAGGAGGAGATGGAAGGTTTGGCGTGTGAAGTGAATTTCATGAAAAAAAAAAATATTCTTTAATGATCGCGTAGCAAAATCCGAAAGAGAGCGTTGATGGTTGGACAACCCATAATAGTAAGAAAATCATTTAGAATTGGGTCTGTTTCTTGGGCTGGTTTGCTCTTTGAAACAGAGGAGTCTCCACCGTCCAATGTAACGAATTCCATAAATGCAACCAAGTGAACGACCAAGCAACTTGTGAAAATTATTTTGTTCCCGCGACCAATGTATCATCAATATTATGAATATAATGGATAAAAGCTTATAGCAAGTTATATTATTATAGGGGTTCAAACTCTCTTAACATAATAAAAAACAGAAATAGTGATTGGGCCAATTTCTTAACTCTAGAAAGCCAATAAAATAGATGTGCCAGTTTCACAAAAAGAAAATGTTAGTGGCAGTGTCCAACAGATTTTGGTTAGACTACTTAGGTGTAAATCTCTTATAACAAGAGTTAAATTCAATATCATTTTTATAGAAGCTGTAAGTCCTTGTAATTTTTTTAAAATTATATTAAAAATATTATAACACATATATACAGCTGGCGACAAGACATGGAAGATTACTTGTAAAAGTTATGGATGGACCAATAATTGAGGAAATTAAAATAAATGCGTGAAAAGCACATCCATTTATAATTTGGACATAACCCTTGAAAGCAATTTGCGTTTTGGAGTATGATTTCACTCACACGTTATTATTGATAGCAGTTTGCAAGGGACAAGAATGCAATAATGTGGAGTAGATGGTCCCATTCTTAATTGCTCACGTAAATTGAGATAAACAATGGCGTCCCTAGAAAGCTGTAACACTTATATATCCTACTACACTTACATTCAAAACCATTTATATTTTTTTAAGAGGCTAACCAGCAGCCTAACCTTGTATCAAAATTTTGATTATTGTGTTTAAATAATAGTTAATTATTTCAAAACAAAATAACCCCTTCTTTAGTCTTGATATTTTGTAATTTAGTTTATCATGTATTTTTTTAGTTTAATCTCTGAAAGATTAAAAGAAGGAACATTACTAAAGCCTTAATTAATATTAGATAAATAAGTATTTTTAAAGTTAAATAAGACTCACAACATTTTTTTAACACTGAGAATATCTCCAACCACAATTAAAAACTAATCATTTTAAGGTGTAGAGATTACTAACTAGGTTTGTATAAAAATTCTAAATTTTTAAAATCATATAAAACATAAATTAATAACAATGTCAATAAATAATATAAAATAATAGTGCAAATCTATTTTAGATTAATGTAATATTTTGGCCAACAATATATTGATTATATTTTATGATTGTAAATAATCATATTAATACTAGAGTCTTCCAAATATAGGTGATCCAACGTTTTTTGTCCATCTTCAATAGCTCTTCACTCTCCATGTTTGGCTTTCTTGACTTGCATTATTATTATTATTATTATTATTATTATTATTATTATTATTTAATATCGTTAATATCAATCAATATTAATATCAATATAAAATATAAAATTTATAGAAATTTATACTTTTTATAAGCTCCAAAATAATAATGTGACTTATTATTTATATTGGGTGAAATGTACTGAACCCACCTAGCTATTATTATAGCTTTAAATTTCCATCATCTCTTGATAAAATGTAATATGATAAATTTGCCTTCTAAATTCAGTTTTTTCATGTAGTTTCCATTAATCTAACATTAATCAATTAAGGAATTCTGGTTAAAAAAAATCAGTCAAGGAATTTCCTTTTGACAGAATATCAGACAAGGAATTAATTAAAGGTATATACGTACTCTATATTTCTTTTTATCCATCACACTTTGAAGAAAAATTATTTCTCTTCATTTATCATTTTAAAATTTTAAGATAACATTAATTACAATTTTTTCATTTATATCCTCATTTATCATCTTAAAAGTAAAAAAATAATATTAATTGCTATTATTTATTTATTTATTGGGCATATTAATAAATGTGAAAAAAACTCTAACCTATTAATTATATTTCTTAATTTGTATGATAAAATCTTAAATGATACTGAAAAGAGACGAAGGTAGTATATGTACATGTATGTGCCTAATAAAGTCATGTACATGTAATTAGTCAACCCAAAATAATCACTCAAACTAAATGTGTACTTACTTCATTTTTTTTATCTATCATTTAAAATTTTAGTGTATAGATTAAGAAATATGATTAATATATTAGAGTTTTTTTTAATTTTTTATTATGTCCTTAGAGAAATAGATAAATGGAAAAAGAATAATTAATACTCTATTATTTTTAACTTTTAAAATGATAAATAATAGAATAATATAAATCAGTTATATATTCCATCTCAAGACACGCGTGTGGCACTGTAGCTTGATTTGTAATTCAAAAAACTCAAACTCTTGAAAGTATCATGTCGATATAAATGGATGCCACACATTAATTCGGTGCAAATTAAATTACTTTATTATAAAAACAAAATAACACAAATTTCTCTCCATTTGAAAACCTAAAAATTAAAACATTATTTATTATGTAAATGATAAAATCTTCACATGTTTCAATGTATATAGACACAAAATAATTGACTGATAATCCATTCCATATATTAGAGAATCATATTGCAGAGAAAGGATCTGTCACTGTTGTTAAAGTTGACATGTCGAAATATATATTTAAATGGAACCACATATTCATATTCATATTCACACACACACGTACACACACAGAGTGAGAGAGATGCACAAAGTATATGTGAGGGAAAATGATCGAGTGGCTATAGTTGAAGAGAGTATTATATAGTTGTGTTTGATATATGAGAAGTCAGACTTAATTAATTAAGGGAGTGTTTGGATGGCAAGTCCTGCGTCAGCAAAGCAAAATCATCACTTTATTCACATTCTTCTGGCTGAGATTTGGTTGCACTTATACGTCTCATTTCTGATTCAATATATATATATATATATATATATATAAGTTTAGGCCCCCTTTTACTATATATGTCCTCCTTTCAATGCACATGCACTATCAAAATATGTAATATTTATTAAGGGATGAACTTATATATATTTTTTATATATTTTTCATGCTATCTTTCAATTAAAATTTAATATGTAGACCTTTTAAATTTTTGTAAGTTTAGAAAGTTAACACTTTTAATATATAATTAATAACTAAATTTACAATTTATTAAAAAATAATAGATATGTTAATTTTTATTTGAAAAATAATATGAATAAAGTACATGAGGAAAATCATCTAAGTATTTTTCATTTAGTAATTATTATGCATACTTCTGTTATAATTATTTAGCAATATTTTTTTGTTAATTTTTATTTAATAGCGCAAAAGATTTTTTTTTTCATTTACAGAATTGCCTTTTTTATTCAATTTCATTCTACATATCACAAGACCCAAATATTTTCACCTTTATATCCAAAGGAATCCCTCACAACGTATCACAAAAATACCAAAAATAGTCTTGAAATAAACAAGCCTCTCTTCATCTCTGATAACAATGTGTTTTTAACCTCGCGCGGGGTGTGGTTATGCTTCAAAAAAGTTTTGTATTGGACAGTTTTGATGTTGAAATCGGATTGCTTTCCCAATTTTGGATTATACTTACAAGAGCAAATTATGTGAATCTCGTTCTTTGAGTTTTTTTAAATGATATTATTTTTTTATATTTTCAAAGTATTTAGTTTAATCTAATTTTGAATTTTCGGACTAAAACCATTTCTATTACCCTAAATAGATAAATTTATATGCAGTATAATATTTTAATATTCACAAAAGAGTATATTTTACTTCTAAATATGTACAACTAAAAATATAAAAATCTATTTTGTTTTTACCTTTTTTGACGAAAAAGCATGTGTCTTTTAATTAACTGAAAGTATTTTAAACAATGTGTATATATTTTAATAAAAAAAATTATTATAATTTCAATAAAACTTAATCTTGAGACAACTGTATAATTTATGACCTATATAAACAAACCCGTTGATTAAGATACGTTTAGATGCTAAATATTGCGCCATGATTTCAGAGTATTCGCTACATCTAAATCCCAGCTTAAACAAACAAAAGATTGAAAAATCAAAAAGAAAGATAATGTTGTGACTTAATTAATTAGTGATAAACAAATTTAATTTTGGCCCCAAAAAAAAGTTCTAAACAACTAAATTAATTACAAAGAATGTTCAAATTTTTATATTTTAAATACATGCATATATATATATATATATCTACAAACCGTGTAGTATATGATTTGATCTGACAATATTGCTGGGCAAGATTAATTAGGTAGCTGAGTGTAGATATACGTGGTCATTCAATAGAAGGAATCCTAATTAAGAATAGATTCACAATTGTGACTCAGAAAATGATAATACAATGCAAGTTATCAACCAATTTTACGTGCTGTTACTTTCAGTGCTCTTTGCATCATAATATAATTTATGAATTAGACACACACACACACACACACACATATATATATATCTTTCGTTTATTTTCTTGTTGATGATTAGATTACCATATGCATGCATGCGCTATATTTTACTGTTCAGGTTCATAATGGGTGTGGGGACCTTAACGTCAGTAGCCAAAGGATAGGTTTACACGCATCATTTTAGATCCTATTTGTGATGGCCAAAAGAAAATTTAGATCCTATTCATTATACATGAGCCCTTTTGGAGTTTTCTTAAAACCTAAAACAAGAATATCTAAGTAGATAGTTAATTATTCATACAAATTATTGTATTGGGGATCCTGCGTATATTGAGTTAGTTATGGTGGTTTAATTTCTTATTAAAAAATATTTTCTTGAAATTATTGGATATATGTCTGAATTTGATGTTTGTTGGGACTTGGGAAAGATGAAGAAAACGACAAAAAGTTATTAAATTATAACCATTTTTTTCCAAGTAGGTTTATAAGACTAAACAAAACTATCTAATGTTGATATGGCAATTCCAAAGCCTGTGCCTCCTATAATTAGAGTTATTAATTATATATAAGGGGGGCCAAATGGAATTTAATTTTCTGAGCTGAAGACATTAAACTTATAGAGAGATTCAAGATTAAGGAAAATAAGTTACAATTTTGCCTAAATTAAACTTTTGTTCAAATATTGGTAAGGTTAACAAAGTACTACTTTGTAATTAACACTTGCAGTCGTCCCAAATTCCTAGTGTTTGCATGATCCAATTCACAAGAACAATACCGTTTTTAATATCACTAATTAGTAATTAAGTTCCTAAAATATTGCACAATTAATTCGTTAATGTCAAGAGGGCAAGCAACAATTATATTGGGGGGGAAATATTCTCTAAGAAAGCTATTTTTAATTCTCAGTTAATTCTTACACCAAAAAGCTTCAAACCCTTATGTTGTTCAACATGTGTCGAAGAATGCAATATTCCCTTTCTATCCTTTGTCTCAGTCCCATCATCATCATCATCATCTTCTTCCTCTTCTTCTTCTGTTCCATTATTGAAACTCAACATTCTCCCATAACTTTGTCTGTAATCTCTCTTCCTCTCTTCAAAACACTGCCTCCTCTCATTAACATTATCTTCGTTATTATAGATCACATCGATCAAAGAAAAAACTTCGCCCCCATTATTAATCCTGCTATCATTTATAGGCTCACACTTGTAAAATACAACAACATCCTTAGCCTTCAATCTCTTGTCTTTCACGAACCTGTTCCATCCCCTCGTGAACACAAAGCTCTGACTGCTCTTCCAATAGCAGTACCTAAACTTCCACGACCTCAATAGCTTGTCGTAAAACACAAGCTCAGTGTCACTATTATTGATGTCTATCGTCCCATAGTTATTATCATTATTGTCAGCTTGATCTTCTGTCGTGCCAGAAACGCAAGGGAAATACCTACTCGCATGTTTCTTGGGGATGACGAGCCTGTTGAGTTTGCCCACATCACTTGGTGTTAGTTCCTTTTGGAAGAGTTGGGTGCAGGAGAATTTTTCTTCGTCGTTATTTCTGACCCTTGTGATTTGTTCATCGCCATTTAGGGTTAGGGTTAGGGTTTTAGTTCTTACCAGAAAAGAAGCGAACTTGGAAGGATAGGTGCCATCTCTGATCATGCTCAGGACTGCTTCGGTGGTGTAATGGCTCTGGAAAAGAGGCTCCTGAACCGTTTGATCGTTCCATGGGAAGTTCCGGTGGCTTTCGCCACTTCGGAGCTTGATGGTGGCGCTGTCGTAAGCCCCGGCTGCTTCTCGTTCGGATTTGAAGGTTCCAAGCCATATTCTTTGGTGGTTGGCGTATATTTGAGCACCCCAATGACCATTTTGCTGAGGCACTACGCCTTTGAACTTTTGCATATTGTTATTACTTCCAACATTCATCCTCTTCTCTCTGTTTTTGATTTCCCAGCTTCCAAATCAGAAGAAGAAGACAAAAAAAAAAGTATGGTTCTCTTTAGCTTTGTCTGTTTTATAGTTTAATATTTGAAGTGGGAAATTTGACAGACAGGTACAAGTAAGTGCTGGTTACGATATATTTCGGTTTTGTGTAAATGGTAATTGATGAATTGAACTATATTTGGAAGTCCTAATTAACAACTCAGTTAGGAAACCAAACTCTAGTTCAAACAAAATTTGAAGTTACGTTGATTCAAGTCTGAATTAAGTGGTATTATTGCCTAATTTAGGATATATCTAACAGGAATATCTATTTCCTCTAAACTAATTAATTAGTGATTGATTATAATTAGTTTCTAAGCCAAATTAAAAAAAAAGTAATTAGTTTTTCATCAATCATCATCATTTGTTGTTGCTTGAATTAATCACACACACTCATACACCTTGCATATATTCCTTGATGTACTGTAACAAATAATTAGAAACGAAAATAATGTGCATGCATGTTCTAGACTTTTCAATGATATTCATTTTTGGCCAGATTTTCCCATGATACGTACCTAACAGCATATGGTTTGTTGCAATATTATTTATTGTTCATATTATATATTTAATTTGTGAATTGTATTCATATAAAATTCATAGTCTAATGAAAAGACAAATCTCATTATTCGAAAACTGAACCATCAAACCAAGCCACTGAAAAAGGGAGTAATTAGGCTTAAAAAAAATATGGTGTCGGAATTTGCGCAAGTTATTAAACGAATTAATCATATATAATCTAGTATATATATTACCTATAACAATTACATATGCATATGTAATCTAATATGAATTGCATATTTTATCAAATATATATTACAGACGTTGGTTGAAATATATAATACTTCTCCACTCTTCTTATATGTCAAAATTTTTCAATCGTGACCGTTGGATATATATTATCGATGTCATAATAGGTAAAAAATACTAATATATTTTTACCTAGAAAAAAAGTGGACTCTGTATTAATTCCGTTATGTAACTAATTAAATCGCAGTAATTACATTTTTTTCTGGACCACCAATTTAAATTAAGCAGTAATTACAATAAATTAAATTAAAGTATTATTATAACAATGAAATGAACTAGATTTCAAATTAGAGACATCCAAGGAGGTATATATAGTCGGAGTGTCTGTTACATATTAGGTGCATTACAGAAATTCGGATCCCCTGCATGTACATAGAGAAACGTATATTGCATGCACACCACCGATCGACTTTACGGAAATTTCGATATTTTTATTTAAAAGAATAAAGGATAAAATAAATAAAAATTTTTCAACTTTGTTAATTGACTTTGAAAATGAGGATTTAAAATATTAATAAATATATAAAATACATACCGTTTAAGTCAAATCTGAAAAATTCAAAACAGAATGTACATATCCGCACACTTCTCTCTCCCGGAATGTAGAGGATCTGCACGTCATCGTAAGCCTCTCTGTGTTACCTTATACATAGGAGTGTTTGTTATAAACTTGATCATCTGACCACACACTTCCTCCAGTTTCATCAGTATTTATAATCACAGCCTTCAGGTTTTCCATTGCCACATATTGAAGAAGAAAAGGGTCTCGCAAACACAAGCTTTCCAAGCTAGTTTGAGTTTCTCTCTTTTCCCTTCTTACCATAAATGTCAAGGGCTCTGAACCCATCCAACGAGACGACGTCGTTTATATTGGCTTTTGTTACCTCTTTTCTCTCTTTGCCGTCGCCGGAGTTTGATACTATTCCGGAGGAGTTCACTCTTTCTGTCACCAAGTTTCGCAAAAGGTAATTAATTTCTTCACAAACCTTTAGTAAGATCCTTCCACTAATGTCATATATATATATATATCAGATTGTTATAAGCAGTTCGATAGTAAATAATTAATGTCTAAGATTTGTGTTAAGTTTTCTCACCCACTTTATTCTGTCTTGATCTAATATCCTGTCAAATATATAGCTTACCGGGAATGCCGTGTTTCATCATCAAGTCTTGAATGATGAATTGTTTTATTTTGGATATGGAGATCAGTTATACGTACTGTGTATTTATGATGGTGCAGCTGGTTTTAGCAATAAATCCATTATCTTTCTGCCATAGTCATCGGTCATTTTAATTTGCATGCATAGCCATGGGTGTTCACATCTAATTGCCTCAGAGTCTGGATTTTCTTGTATTTTTCTCCGAAAGGGTATTTCTGACAAGCTACAGTTGGTGCGAGATTTAAAGTTTGCATTTTTTTTGTTTACGTGTACTTCAAATTAAGGAACTTGATTTTTCATACATGACTATCCAGATTTTTTATGTGAACTTTTATACTTTCTTCCTATTGATATTTTTTTCAATAAAGATTCAGAAGAAGGTTTTACATCTTTGGTAGGTCCAACTAGTAGTCAGGTCTTAATTGCATGTATTGCATTGTTTAGACAAGCAACTTTGTGAACAACTATTAGAAGTAAAAGGAGGCTTTCCCTCATTGATAAGACCATTTAATTAATACCAAATTTCTCTCACAGATAAATTTTCGCAAGCAAAAGAATTTTTTTTTTCTTGTTGATAAGATTATATATTGAAACTTCAGATGAAATTTTTTTCAAGAGTAATATTAGGTTGAAATACTTTAATCTCTGAATTTTAAGTGTTAGTTTAGTCATCTTTCATTGAAGTGTCACCACACAATTCCAAATGTGATATACAAGTGAAGGTGATGAAATATATGGAGAAAATAGAAGACTTGAAAGGGACAAGAGGAGAAAACCCCACTGTCACTAATGCCAGAACGTTTATTAGGCATAAGGCCAACCTAGTGTTTTGTGGCACAGACTCTTCTATTCTATCTATCAAAAGAGTTTTAATACTCATCCTCTTCCTTACTCACCACTATTCTTTTCCCATTTTGCCATTCTCTCCCTTGTCTTTTCCATTCTAATCCTGATGCTTTCCTTCTCCCTCTCTCTCTTTCTCAATCATAAAGCCAATTTGAAAATGATATGTCTTCACGTCTTTTACCTCATCTTTCCCTATATATTGCATGTTGTCATGGTACACTTCATACCAACCTTCTTCTTCTTCTTCTTCTTCTTTTTCCTCTATCTTTCATCTTCTATTATATTTCTATATTCAATACTCAATATTCCCTGCTTCTTGTAAGTCTTGTTTGTTTTTCATTATTCCTCTACTTCACTACATGTTGTTCTTTTAACTTTCTTATTATATTCTTCCTTGCCCTTCTTGATTGTGTAACATGATGTCATTTTTTTGAGGCATTTGAAGGCTAAAATATTGAGAAATGACCTTTTCTGAATGTCTTTTTCTTTGTTGTTTTTGGTCAGCTAATAGTTTAAAGCAGAGTTTGTTCAAATATTGCAGATGGAACCAGAAATGGCCACTCGATGCCCTGCCAGCACCATTGAAGTTGCTGAACTCGAGGTTAGAAATCTCTGTTGTTTTGAGGTCAATTCAATACATGAGTAGGAGATTCCTCTATTCATTCTATATGACAAAACTCACACATCAGAATGATTGGAATTGTTGTTGAAATTTGTTTCCTAGTGATGGCGATAGAAGAGGTTCTTGGTACTAGATTTACTAGAATACAACAAAAAGCATTTATCCCAATCATCTATAGCCATTACTTCCACTTTCTCATTTTTTCTATAAATCCAAAGTTTATGTGGAATCATATCATGCACTCAATCGTTAGCTCAAGGTACTCTAAATGATTTGTTTTCCCTTTGGGTAGAATCACTTTTATCAACACAAAATATAAAGTTTCCACACCAGTATGTAAGAAATATCCATGTATAAGTATTCATTGAAATGGTAGCTAGAAAATATTTAATGAATTGAATCTCAAAACGACTTATCAATTAAATTTTGTAGCAATGATTTCATAGAGAATATACAAACAAACATAAATATATTGAATTTATTGTAATTAAATTTGGATTGGTGTTTGGCAAGTTAAATGATTACCAACAGTACAAGTACTCTTAATTAATTATTCTTGACTCTTGAGACCTCAAGAAGACTTGCTATAACCCTGAACATGATATCTTACATATATAATAGGAATATAATGAGTCAAATAGCTGTACACTTTCCCATTTGCTGTCCACCATTTATTTTTTTCATTCTTCAATTTTCTTTTTAGTGGGTCTTCGTTTGACATCACAGTTCCCAGGTTACATGGCAAAAACTAACTGTTTATGTATATATAATAAAATCCTGATCTTATCCTCTAAAATATCAGACATTCATTTTGATACAAAACATTTTCACAATTCCGTTCTTTGATTTTATATAATGTGTTGCTTGGAAAATCAAACAGGTGAGACAAGAAAATGGTGGCGGCCGGGATCAGTCTTTTGTGGGAGAAAGACGCAAAGTTATTGAGAAGAGTGCAGGAGGGTGGAAAATTGCAAGCATCTTGCTAGGTACCAATCAAAACCATTGATCATTTTAAGCTTCAAGAACTAGAAGTCAGAAAATGGTGATAATTGTGCCGTTTATATGTTCATTTGATTGCCTCTTGATCTTTTTGCTTTTACCCTTTTTCTGCTCTGTTCTTTTCCACTTATTTTCCTTCAATTTTTTTTCCATCTTTTTGTTCAATGCAGTGAATCAGGCACTAGCAACACTAGCTTTCTTTGGAGTTGGAGTGAACTTGGTCTTGTTTTTGACCAGAGTTCTTGGTCAAAATAATGCTGAAGCTGCCAATAATGTCAGCAAATGGACTGGAACAGTTTACATGTTCTCATTGATTGGGGCCTTCCTTAGTGATTCTTACTGGGGTCGATTCTTAACCTGCTCAATCTTTCAGCTCATCTTTGTTCTGGTAATACATCAATCAATTTGTTTCACTTTAAATTAACCAAATTCTTGGAATTCTGGAATTATCTAGTTGCTAACAAGCTTCATGTGTGTCTGAATGCTGGTGTTTAATAGGGATTGGGGCTATTGTCACTATCATCATGGCTTTTCTTGATCAAACCAGCTGGCTGTGGATCTGAAGAAAAACCTTGTCTTCCTGCTTCCTCGGTGGGAGTTAGCACCTTCTACTTGTCCATATATCTAGTGGCATTTGGCTATGGAGGGCACCAACCTACTTTAGCTACATTTGGTGCAGACCAATATGATGACAAAATTCCTAAACAGAGGAGGTCAAAAGAAGCTTTCTTCTGTTACTTTTACTTTGCCCTCAATGTTGGGTCCTTGTTCTCCAACACTGTGTTAGTGTACTACGAGGATTCAGGAAACTGGACTCTGGGTTTTGGGGTATCATTGGCATCAGCTATCATAGCCTTTTTGTCATACTTGGTGGGAACTCCATGGTATAGGTATGTGAAGGCATATGGTAATCCAGTGGTAAGGGTTGCTCAGGTATTTATGGCTGCTGCTAGGAAGCATGGTGCTGATTCGTCAAAGGCTCAACTTTATGAGGTTGAAGGTCCGGAATCTGCTATAAAAGGGAGCAGGAAGATTCTGCACACTGATGAATTTAAGTAAGTGTTTGAGATTTCGTAGCAAATTATGCAATAATGATTGTTCCCTTTTTTAAGTCATTTTGATGAAACGAAACCATATAGCTACTCATATAATTCCTGCAAAAGAATAACTTGCCCGATTGCAAGATTATGATCAAAAACCCAAAAAGCTCAAAAAGTACAGCTCTATGATGTTGAATATGTTCAAGTTTTCTTCATTTATGGCCATTTGTCTTTTTTATGTCAAGTGGGGCACATGTAGCTCTGAGTTGGAAAGTCTGGGTTGTGTTGGTTGTAATTTTACAAATGGATGTTTCGAGTTTGTGAACTGTGCACAAATGTAGTAACGATACATGTATTAAAATTGCACTTGAACAACTAGCTCCTCCATTATCATCATTCTTAATCATTAAGATTGATCAGAGCTTGAACCTTTATCTGTCACCAAAAGAGAAACTTATCTCAGTCATTTATGTTCGTTAGATTCTTGGACAAGGCTGCAACAGTAAGAGAGGAAGATGTGAGTGGGCCAAAGAATCCGTGGAGGCTTTGTACTGTAACTCAAGTTGAGGAAGCCAAGTGTGTCCTAAGAATGTTACCAGTTTGGCTCTGCACTATAATTTACTCTGTTGTGTTTACCCAGATGGCTTCTCTTTTTGTTGAGCAAGGCGATGTCATGAACTCCGACATCGGAGATTTTCACTTACCAGCAGCTAGCATGTCTGTTTTCGATATTGGTAGTGTTCTTGTATGCACGGGAATCTATCGCCAGATCCTAGTTCCATTAGCAGGAAGACTAAGTGGGAACCCTAAGGGACTAACTGAGCTTCAAAGAATGGGAATTGGCCTAATTATTGGAATGCTGGCCATGATTGCAGCTGGCGCCACTGAGATTATAAGGCTGAGACATGTCTCTCCTGGGAAGAAAGTCAGTTCTACGAGCATATTTTGGCAGATCCCACAGTATGTTCTGGTTGGTGCTTCAGAGGTTTTCATGTATGTTGGTCAATTGGAGTTCTTCAATGGGCAAGCCCCAGATGGAATAAAGAGTTTTGGGAGTTCTCTCTGTATGGCTTCAATCTCTCTTGGAAACTTTATGAGTAGCATGCTGGTGAACATGGTGATGGCAATTACAGCAAGAGGTGACAACCCCGGGTGGATTCCAGATAACTTGAACGTAGGACACATGGACAGGTTCTTCTTCCTCGTTGCAATTCTTTCTGCTATTGACTTTGCACTTTTCTTGTTCTGTGCTAAGTGGTACAAGAGCATCAATGTTGAAGATAGTGAGGAAGGAAGTACTGAGCTTGCGGTCCAAGAGGATGGAAAGGCTGGATATGGTCATGGTCATGGTGATGATCATGCAGTGATCAACAGAGTTTGAGAGGTTTTCCATTGGCTGATCTGATTCAAATGTTCTGAAAGTATCATTCTTGTCATTTATTTGTCTTGCTAGTTTCAATGTTGGACTGTAAGGATGAGCATTTTCCAAAAGCAGAAAGCATGACCACCTCAAATTTTTCAACATGGACTTCAAAAGTTGGTGGGGTGATTGCTTTCATGTTGCGTTCTAAAACGGTTACAAATGAGAATAAATTAGATATTACGTATTTCTCCTCTCATTTCTCATTTCCGCATCCCGTTTGAGCTATTGATGTTCAGTGCAGAGCAATTACGAAATACGAGAAAAAATTTGTAAATTCTTTTTTACTAATCAAGCTAAAAGATCAACTTGTTAAATGACATAAAGTATCTTATCCTGGATCAACAGACATTTATAGTTGATTTAAATATGAAAGAAACTGGACAACTGCATTGCCACAAATACTATGGTCGATTTCGCATAATACAAGTACTATATTTCTACCTGTCTATAATTAAGCATCCTCGATGTTTCCGCATTAGTGATATCACCACCACAAACCCCATTGACATTTATAGATGCATTGTCATTATCCACAAGCTGCTCGACAAAATTATTACATAATATGCATTGTCATTATTATATACAGAATTAATATTATTTGCACACTGCCTTCACACTATGAATTATTAACTGAACCTGATAATAATCCAGTTATAGAGGGGGGAGGAGGGACGGTGCTTTAATAAAAAATTGTAACTCTTTCAGGAAAAAAAAAATATAAGAATATTTTTCAGGCATTAATCATTGGCTTATCCATATCATTGAAATAACTGAAATTAGGTTCGGTATACATAAAAGAGGTTTCATAAAAGGGAGAATGAGAAAGAAATTTCTATGAAATTTGTTTGGTACACATCATTCAAACTTTCTATAAATATGAAATAATCCTTTTATGGAATTCTTCTCCCCTTTTCCTTTCCCCTTTCCATTTCCCTCAAAATAACTCCTTCATACCAAACATAGTATTAGTTAAAATTACCACGAGCTTACTTTTGTTCTGCAATAGGAAGCCCGAAATCGTGTAATTTTATGCAATTCGGACCTAACAAGCTCATCCTTTCACGGTTGGATACAAAGCCACAGAAAGCCACGCAGCTTCGAATGCTTTTAATGATTTGGCAGCATTACGCCATCCACTAATTGCAACGTAGTTTTCAGTATATTAGAACTGGCGAAAAAGGTTGGTAGTATCATTAGTGTCTTCTTGTGACTAGTTTTCTCACACGATATGGAACATCGCCAATGAATGCAAGTGATGTGACGCTGAGACAAGGATGGTGAGTAGGCCTCAAACAGAATGCCGGATGGATGGATGAGAGTAGCTAACCATATGTCAACGTTGGACTGAAAGAAACATCAATATCACAGTGTCAGGGGACCCAAAGCACCCTCTTCCTAGGGATATGATTTTATTTCCATTTTCATATTGGAAATGCTTGCATTATGTAAAATCAGAGTATAATAAACGATAGCCAACTAAAAATTGATTTAGTTGGTAAAAGTTTTGAGTTTGACATAGATGTGAAGATTTTATCAGTAAATAATTTATTAATATTTTTAAAAGCACTCTTTTTAAATCACGAAACCTGTATTGATATGATGAATTTTTAATGTTGGACTTAAACTTTTTTTTTGGTACGAAAGATTATAATAAATTACAATTAAATGGTATGTTTTATAATCTTGCCTAGTTAGCCCCTTAATAACAACAATACAACATTACTAGTTAAATTTACTAATTTTGAAACTTAATTCTGAATCACTAGAATTTACCATAACCGGATCTAACAATCTGACAATGACAATGAAAGCCAATTCATTAATATAACTTTAACTAATTATACAAATATGTCATTTTATTAGTTCGGAATGTAACAAAGTCAAACAATGTATAAATTTTTTCAATATTAATTTTCAGATATGTTCCATAACATTATACACAGGAAAACATATAGAATTAAAAAAACAATATTAATAATTTATAAAATATCTATGATGCTCGAGTAAACACATGAGAATTACTTTTTTTCTTAATCACATATTCATTATCTTCGCGGATTGTGCTGTTCTTGGAAGCAGTAGTGTTTTTGGCGGCTATATTCTTTGCACTGCTATGGATTAGGGGCTTCTAGGATTTAAAATATATAAATAAATCAACAGCCAGTGGAAAGTTAGTGGCTCGATAATGATGTGTTAAAGAATATCCGTGTTGTTATTTAATAGGAAAGTTGGATAATAAGTATATCAACTTGAACATCCAAGTTTTGTCCTGTGAAAATTAGGCAAAGTAACTACAACGAGAAAAGTTTCCAATGAAAAACTAGAAAACCTCCACACTCCAATCCTCACCAAACCCCACGAAACATAGAAGATGCTGTAAGTTTGTCCCCAGATTGTTGTTATAAGCACAAAATTCTAGTGACAGGCCTACGTAACTCATCCGCACCATGTGCAAAGCTACACCTTTCTCCAAGAGTGCAAGCATTCTAAGCTTATCCTTCACACAGCTTACTCTTCAAGTTGCTACTGGGGCAGAAGCATGTGCTGTAATGTTTTTCATTGATGATCGTCTAGAGATAGAACTAACATTCACAATAAGTTCACGAACTATTGCACTTGTTTGCTTGATCTGATCAAAGCTTCCCTCAAGCTCAACGTTATTGAAGTTTGGATCAGAATCTTGATCTCTGATGGCAAGTCATACTCCAGTCATCTGACAAACTCGCTTAGAGTAGAGTTGACACCATTTTTCTCAATGATGGCTCCAGCAAGGGAAGCATTAATACTAATCTTAACAATTGCAGAGGCTCCAAAGCTGGCTGCAGCACCATGAGCTGGAGGTGGGGGGTCAACCTGACCACCAACCTTCCATTGTATCTGTCCCAAAGCCCGAGTATCTTCATAAGATGGAACTGTAGGTTTGGTAAGCACCCGCTCTCCAAGGGCAAAGTGGCATTTATCACCAAATTTGCAACCTTCAGCTGAATTATACTTGTTGCACAACCGAGTTTTAACAGCAGGAAGAGAAGGGTCATCTGCAAAGGATAACTTGTGGATGAGTAGGGTTGCTACCAACATTATTCATGTGAGACAGCTTTGATGCCACCACGAACATAATGCATAACATGACATACCTCACCATATGGACAGCCAGAAGTGCCGCATAATAGATGAAAGTAAATGTCATCATATGCACATAGCATACTTGATAAGCTAACAAGAATGTAAAGATGCAGAGAGACCACAGCAATGTGCCGCTGTAAGTATTAAAAACCTGAAAAAACAGATTATAAATTCCACACCTAAGTCAGCATAATTGAAGATTTTCTCTTTCTGTTGTATCCAGAATACTTACCCTTGAAAGATGTTGTTTGGCTTATTCCTTATACAAAATCAATTTGATTTTGACAAATCATCAAAGCAAATTAAGGAGCAGACTTCATATAGTGAGATAAGACTAATGTTGTTGTTGTTATTAAAGCAAATTAAGGATTCACAATGTATGAAGACATATTCCTCTTGCTTAAGAAAATAACAATTGCAAAAAGAAATGGACAGCCACCAAAAATTAAGAGAAACGGCTAGTGCAGAGAGATGGTCAGAGCCCCTAGTATAGTCATTAATTATTGTGAGCTAATACGTACTATTTTGACATCAGCAGAAAAAAGCAACCAAATAAAGCGGAGTTAGGTTACTTCAGTGCAGTATGCTCATAAATCTACCAACATCTTTCTAGAAGTCCAGGTTGTTTAACTATTTTTCTTTTGTGTTCCTTTTACAGCCATTGGCTGCTTTCAACTGTTCCCTATTAGTGTAAAAACATTGGCTTCTTATAATGTATGTTATCATCAAAAACAAATCCCCAAACTAGAGTAAATCCTCAAATCAGCATATCCAGCAGCAATTCTGGATTCAAGTAAAAGCACCAACAAATGCTTGCAACATACTCAAAGACATGTCAACTAAAAAGCACAGTAAAAGAAAACAATATAATTTACTCACCTATTCAAGCTATCAATATATCAATATATAAAATAAAATCTATAGCAAGCTGCACTATGAATCATTCCTCATATTTTGTGCAATGCATGAAAAAATCTGTCTAGTTATTATTTCTAACCATATCATGAACAGATTTTAGGAACAAATTCAAGAGTTCCAAATATAAAATAGCACCAAGTAAATCAAGAGTATCCAACCATCAACCCACTTATGCTCTGTTCTAATCATAGAATACTTCTTAAGCACAGCACAAGTCATTTACCCGAACCCCATCAGATATCTTTACTTGCAAAGATTGCAGAGAATATCCCGCCAAAAAAAAAAAGATTGCAGACAATATTGTGTACAACCAATATAAGGAAGCGAAGATTTACAACCCAGAGAATCGCTATCAATTTTTTCCAACACCCACCTCGTCTTCCATCTCAAAGAACCAACTTCTAAAGATCAAACTAGAGAAACTCTTATATAACAATCTTCCATGACCCTAATTGATTACTCCGAAATTTTATCTTCCCCTACCAAAACTATCTCTGCCGGCAAAATATTAAGCATAGCCAATAAATTAAACATTTTTCATAATTTCCCCTTGCTTCCATAACGACATTTGAGCAAAGACTCACACCAGAAAGAGAAAACATCGGAACAGATAGGCTTGAAGTGAAGATAAACCTGGCCTGAATTTCTTAGCGACGACATTGTCGTCAAAGGCAGCTTCAGGCCCTTCCCTCTTGCAGGCTCCTACAACGGCCATAGCCACGAGTACAACAAGAAGATCCAGGAAAGCAGAAAGAGGATAGAATCGTAGGGTCAAAAGGTTAAAAGAAAAGCAAAGAAAGGGATTAAAGAACAAGAAAAGCCTAGGGTTTCAAAGAGATAACAGTTGGAAGGTTAAAAAGGCGGGGGCACTGCAACAGGAGGCCAAAATGGGTGAGAATAGGCCGGGTGAGCTGAGAAATTGAGCCGTCAAAATGGCCAGCCGGCTCAAAAAATAAAAAAATGGATAGATTTATCAAAATATAATTTAGATTTTTTGAGTTTAACTCATTTAGAAAACGGGTCGATCCAAGCTGGCCACTGGTGGCTCAAAAAGCTTTTTTTTTAATATTAAAAATATATTATTTTATTAATTAATGATATATAAATTATAATATTTAAATATTATGTTAGTTTTTAATCAATTATAATGATAATTAGTTGTATTAACTTAAAAACTAAACTTATATATTTTTTAAATTTTTTTCAATTAAAATTTAACATATAGACTTTTTAATTTTTTTTATATTTAAGAAATTAACACTTTTAATATATAATTAATGACTAAATCTATAATGTATTAAAAAATAATCCACATATTAACTTTTAATTAGAAAATAACACAAAAAAATATATTAAAAAAAGTATATAAGTATTTTTCTTAATTTAAATAATTATATAAAAAATTTAAAAATAAAAAAATATTAAAAAAATAAAAAAGCCGACGGGCCAGCCTGTAGGTTTGATCGACCGGCTCGAGTTTACATTTTCAAGCTCTTATGTCAAATCAAACTTTTAGACCTGACCCGATATAACAACTTTACCGAGAATAGGCCGGATGAGTTCAGACTTGGCCTAAATAGGGCAGTCCTATTATATAGGTTTTAGATTTATTAATTTATATAAGAGTTTTTTGTAGGTTCAAATTTAGGCCTATAAAAAGCCTAACCTCATCTGAAGTTTATTTAAAAACTTTTTAAATTGGTAGGTCTTTAAATAGGTTTAAAAGTTTTAGTCTAAATAGATTCTGACCTATTTAAAGCCTATATAATAATATGAAATTAGTTTAAAAAAAATTCATGTCCGAATAAAAAAAGTTAATAAAAGTTTTGTCTTATATATCATCCTATGTAGTAATAACAAAAATTAATCTTACAGTATAATTCATATTCAAATTGTAGTTAAATCTTATTTATTAAACCTGTCAGCTTCCTATTATCAAAAAAATTATTTATCATTTTATGATATTTACCAACATTACATTTCACTATCAAAGTGGCTTTTATAGGGTATGCAGAACTTATTCATCCATATTCATTATTCTTCTGTCCAACCTACTAGATAAATTTCTAAAGTCTTTCATATCCCTTAACCAAGTTTCTCATACCTGATGGAGGATGAGGACGCTAATGGAAGCTTAGCTCAAGATAGAGTTTGCTCGTTTGAGTTAAAAGAAATGAGTAATTGAAATATGAAATTGAAAATAAAGACCTAATGAGGGAGAAAGAAGAGTAAGTAAGTGACTAAAACAAGAAATACATTATAATAAAAAAATTTAATTTATATTATATATTATAATATAATATAAAATACATAAATAGACCTGACCTGATAGGCTTTAGGCCAAACCTGTCTTAAACAGGTTAGACCTATTTGTCTAAATAGGCTTGACTGTTAGGCTGAGTCTAGCCTATTTAGATAAATATGTCAGGCCAGGCCATAGGCTCTTAATAGGGGTCTGGTCTATTCTCACCCATAGAAAGGATAATATTAGCTCTTTTTTCTTTTAAGAAAATTAGAATTTGATACCAGCTAAAATACATAATTGTGATTTGTGACCTTAAACCCACAATTTATATCGTTGGGGACCAATTCAATGCCAGTAACGGATCAAAGTTGTGAGGGAGGGGCCGAAATCTGTTATGAAACTTAATGTGACAAAATGCCCCAGTATATTTTAAGATTGTTGGGCTGGAAAATTGAGACCGGGTTAGAAATTATCAAGATTGGTTAGAAATATCACACCATGACTTGCTAATTTGAAGTCTCTCAATTTAATCTTGAGTTCGGAAATTAGACCAAATATGGTGGAAATTCTTGAGGACTAATTGAAAATTTCTATCAAGTGGTTAGAAACATGATAAGATAATCCAACAATTTAATAACTCTTAAGTTTAATTCTGAGTTTGAAAATTGATGTGAATGTGTTAGAAATTCTTGAGGTGGAGATAGAAAATTATGAGAATTGGTTATAAATTGGATAAGATAACTTGATTTGATGACTCTTAAATTTAATCTTGAGTTTGAAATTTGTTAAGAATGTGTAGGCTAAGAACTAGTTGAAAACTCTCGACCTTATCCTTTTATTTAGAAATTATTGAGGATGAGTTGAAATTCATCAAGGTTAAACTTAAAGTCATTAAATTACCAAGTCATCCTATAATGTTTTCAATCACTCCTCAGTAAATTCCAACCAATCCTAAAAAATTTCCAACCAATCTCAATATAACTCTAAATTCGTGGCCAAACTTAAAAGATTAAACTGCAGAGTCGTTAAATTACCAAGTTATCTTATGATGGTTCCAACTACTTCTCAATAATTTCTAACTAGTCCTAAAAAATTTCCAACCCAACTTTAACAATTTCCAAATATACAGGGCATTTTGTCACATTAATATTCACAAAAAAATTTTGCCCTTCACCGATAATTGTAGCCCTTCGATAGCATAACTTGATCTTTAGTTGGCATAAATTAGATCTAAGCTCACAAATCACTAATATGCGTTCTGATTAAAAAAGAAAATAGAGTGGGCATTAGAATTTTTTTCTCTTAGAATTTTAAAATTGAATTTCACTTTATGATAGAGAATTTTTGGAGAAGTTCAAAATAATAATATGAAAGAAATTTTACTTCTAAATTTGACTTGATTAAATATATTTCTAAGATTAAAAAATTTGGTATATAATAATACCAACTAATTTAAATTTGAGTCAGATCATTTTTTCCACCCACTGGGTTTAGACTTTAAGCCTTATTTAAGGGATATTGGATCCCTTATTACTTAATTTAATCATAATGGTTGATAAAAAAATTTGATGGTAATTGTAGTTGGTTGATTAAATAGACATGGCCAATAAAATAAAAAGCATTACAGAAGTGAAAAAAAAAAGAGAAAGAAGTTGATGAGACATTTAGAAAAATAAAAATAAATGTTACATATAAAGCCCTCTAAATACAAAAATAAGTGTGCTTAGTCCCTTCCCTGCTAATGCACATTTAGGGAGAAGGAATTGTAGACATTTCTAGTGACCCTATGTTTGGACTGAATTTGAATTCCTTTTATTTTATTATAATCTCAGACTTTTATTATTCTCAAGTAAGCGGATATTGTTAACTGTGGGGCGACATATGTATGTATGTATAGCATTACAAACATTAAAAACAAATTCCAAATCAGGAAGCTTTACCAAATTAAATTTCTTTTTTTTTTTTATAGATGGACCCAAATGTACATTTATCATATGGTTGGGAGGTGATTCTGATATAGATTTCCTATTGAGAAAAAAATTTTTATGGCTGGAACCTAAAACTAAAATCAATTTAATCACAATTAGTTCCATAACTAAGAGATAAAAACGTCACTAAAATATGTTCCATTTTTTTGGCAAAATGAAAATACCACAAGCTTCGATCATATGGTGATAATGGTGGCAGCTTGATGGTAAGTGTCTAGATGAGGGTGAAAGTAAACTAACAAGATGAAAAAGATAGAGCACAAAATAAAAAAATAAAAAAGATTCAAAGAATTTATGAGTGTATTATAATATAAGATTAAAAAGAGAGTTTAATGACACTAAGAAGCAATATAATCTCAAACAATTACTATATACCAAAGTATCTAATATGTAAAGTATTAAGTTTAAGAAAAAAATGGGGGGTACTGACCCCGTGACCCTAAAGGTTGGTACGCCCCCTGCCCGATTTTATGTATAAAATTAACCATTTGTTGTTTTTGTAAACAAAGTAAAAAATACAGTTCAAAATTTATAATAAAAAATATTTTTAAATGGATAGTTTCAATTACAGATTTAGTTTGATTTAGTTAGAAATTCAATTTATATGATTTAAAAATTTTTAAATCGGATTTTGGTTGAGAAATATTTCTACTTTTGAATTTGAACTATCTTTTTTCCAATCATGAAATGGTATAATCATTAATCAAAATATAAAAGGGATTAGGAATAAAAATGAAACAGTAAGACTAAAAGCAAAATTGGAATTATATAAAAAAAAATCTGAAAAGGAAGTAAAAGCAATTAAGGAAAAAAAAAAAGGACGATACAGGTGGTTGGCAAAGCAAAACTGATGACTGACAGCAAGAGAAAAAGGAAAAAATAATGAATGAATCACGGTTGCTGTAGGTCATAAGACATATATAATAGTAATAATAAAGATTTTTTTTTGGCGAACATAATAGTAATAAAGATTTTAGTTTATATATGATTTTATACAACATTTATTTATGTAATAATAAATATAAATAATAAAATATATAGAATTTAATGCCATTTTATTACCGAGTAAATTTTGTTTTATTTTATATAATAAAAATATGTGATGTAACTAACTAGGAAGTGTGGTGGTAAGAAAAACTACATAGGAAGTGTGATATCTTGTTTGTTCCCACGTAATTAGTCTCTTCTGTTTTTTCGCCCTTTAATTAAAAAAAATAGCCACACTGTATATTTTCTTAACATTTTATCTTCCTGTTTTAATTTTATTAATTTGGATAAATATTATATACACGGTTTATTTGGTAACAAATAAGGGCCTCTTTTGGCCAAAAAGAAATAATTGCCTCTCACCACTTTGAATAATGTGAAACAGGAAGAAGAAAAAACAAAAAGACAAGTCATCAAAAGCATGTCCTTCACCGATAGTGGTTATGACTGAGGACCTTTTGGGCAACGGAAAAAGATATTTAGGTACCCAAGATAGATAATAATAAATTAGAGATCTTAATTTATCTAATTTTTTTTCAAATTTTTAGGTTCTGTATTGGGATAAAAATAAAACTGTATGAACAAAATTAATCCTCAATTTAAAAACAAAAAGCGCACACACGCACGGCTTCCTTGGTGTCAAAATTAGAAAACGCGCGAATCTTCATTGACAGAGCTCTATAAAGGGCAAAATTCTTCCTCTCCCCAAGCTCAAAAAATCTTCCTCCCCAAAACTTGGTGTTATCATGAATTGGTGTTGGGCAAAACATTGTTATTCTTCTCATCTGCCTCTGTCATAATTTCTGTCGTGTTGTTCTTTTATTGTGGCTATTTCTCCTTGTTACATCATTGCTTTCATCTTCATCTTCTCTGCTGCCTCTCTATCGTTGCTATATCATGCATTTCAGCTTTGTTTATAAAACATCAGTTGATTTTCGGTAAAACATTGGTAAAGCACTGTCACTTATTTTGTATAGCTTAATAATATGTTAAAACTACATATGATCACACTTTAGATGACTTATGAACTTATCAATGGCATATGATGTTTTTTACTGAATTGAAATATTTTTTCTAAACTAAAGTATGGAGGAGTACTAAAAACTGATATGAGAGGTATGGAATTATGCAAATGTCAGTTATAAATGATTGTTATCTCCATGAAAATTATGCAGAAAACTGATCTTTCTTGTAAACTATAGTCTAAACCAACAATTGGCTTATTGGGTTATTTTATTAATAAATATTATGATTCACTCTTACTTAGTTAGTATAAATAAAGATGATAGAAATTTGTAGTTGGGAATTGTAGTTTAATTAATAGTTGTTATGATAAATGATTTCATCTTAGTAAAATCATTTGTAACAACTAGATAGTTGCTTCTTGTAGGGTTGATTTACATATGTCAAGTAGTTCATTGAAAGAAGTATGTTGTTATGTTCACTTTGGGGGACAATTTGTGAAAGATGTGTAAGGTAGGATCCAATATGAGGGAGGAAAAATAAATGCTGAGTTGTTAAGAGAATGTATGACACAACACGAGTTGTTGAGAATGATATCATCAATAACGGGTAATAAATGCAACGAAGTTGAGGTGAAGTATACAGTAAAGTTTGATTATAATACATCTATAGATAGACATTTCCAAATGTAAAAACATTTTGAAAAGTAATGTATAAATACAATGTTGCTCATAAATTTGGATACAATTATGTAAAGAATAGTCAAAAAAAGATGATTGTGAAATGCATGGTTGTTGGGTGTCAATGAAAGATAACAACATATGTTGTTGGAAGAGAAAACCCTTTCTTGTGTGTACATCATTTTCATAATAAACACACACAGTGCACAAGACTACCTTCTTGTGCCTCATAAGGTCAACTCAATACTAGTAGCATGTATAATTGGTGATGCTTTGATGGGTAATCCAGACAAAACAATAACTGAGATAGTACGAGGCTTACTAAGGGATTATGGTCTAATCCTTACTTACAAGCAAGCATATAGGGCAAGAGAAAAAGCCGCAGAGAAAATTCATGGGTGTCCTGATAATTCATATATGTTAATCCCATGGTTTTGTGATAGACTGATGGAGACAAACCCTAATACAATTGCAAAATGGGAAGCATCAGGATACAACACGTTTCAGTGGCTATTTATTGCTTATGGATGTTGCATAAATGGATTTTTGCTTGGGGTCCGACCAATGCTATCTATATAGATGACTCCCATTTGAGTGGTCCATACAAGGGGACCTTGCTATCAACCTTCATATGATGCAAATGATGACTTGTTCCCTCTAGCTTATGCAATTGTAGGTGGGGAGATATATGATAATTGGGCATGGTTTCTTCAGAATTTTAGAGAGATTACAGGTTCTATGCAAATAATCATACTTTCATATAGGCATAATGCAATTATTAGTGTAGTGCGAGATATTTTTGGAAGTGATCAACATGCATACTGCTATCGGCATGTAAAGGAAAATTTCAGTTCTAAGTTTATAAAAATTACCACAGACAGTAGTAGGAGAAAGAGAAAGGATGATGCACTTAAGTTTATGAAAATTACCTGTAAACCTTCATTGAAGTAAGAAATAGCAAATATAACAATTTCCAACTACAATATAATTTTAGAGAATGCACTCACATGAACTTTTAACCATTTTCTTATACCTAGACACTCACAATCAGCTCTTGTGAGTATGAGCCCATCAATATTGACAATTTTCCTATTACATCAATAAATGACCATATAATTAGGTATTTAGAATTAGTTTTGTAGTTAACAAAATAAACATTGTTAAACTTACTCTTTCCCATTTGTTGTGCAGTATCTAAATACCTCCTCCATCTCATTGGTGTTTGCAACTGTCCTTCCTCTTGTTTGCTTAGATGATTGAGCTTGATACACAAATGAAGAGCACTTCGCTGCTCTCTTTTCTCTTTGAAATCTTCTCCATCCATCTTTTGCAGATGTCAAATCTTTGCTTGGTCCCTCTCCCTCTTCGTCTCCATCCTCTCCTTCTTCCTCCTCTTCCTTATCTTGTTCTTCGTCCTCTCCCTTATCTTGTTCTTTGTCCTCTCCCTTTTGTTGTTCTTCATCCTCTTCTTTCTTTTCTTTGTCCTCTTTCTTCTTCTTCATCCTCTTTCCCTCCTTCGTCATCCTGTTCCTTATCTTGTCTTACATTCTCCTCCTTCCCTTCATCAGCTACTTCCTTTTCTTCTTTATCCTCCTTTTTTTTCCCTTCTTCATGCTTGTCTACATCATCTCTGCTTGCTTGCATCTTCAACATTTGCCTCAAAACTCTACCTATACAGTTCATGATCTCAGCATACAAATGTTTAAATTCCTGCAACAATGAAAATGATATGTTATTTTATAGAGGATTATATAAGTAAAGCATTATAATAATTTACTCTTACCAAATCATGGAATGCAAACATGGGTGGCAAGTCTAAGGAGGAGGTTGCTTCATTGATGCCAAATATTTTCAATATTCCATAGAAGCTCTCATTCTCATCCTCAACACGCTTTTGAACTCTTTCACAAGTCCAATATTTTAATGCATGTTGAGGTTGTGGCACCTCATTTATACTAAGGGAAAAATACTGCATAAAAAATAGCTGCAAATGGACCAAAAGTGAGCATATAACTCAAAACAGGGATGTGAGAAAAATATTGTATAAGACCTAAAACATATATTTGTAAAATGAAACCACATACCACTAAAAAGTATAAGCACCCCCTAACAATTTTTTTCCCTTCATTTTTCCCTTTTTGTAGCCACTTTTTATATTCTGAAATTCCTTTAGAAAGCTCCTTGTATACAAAAGAAGACCAGTCATACTAAGTGTCTCCAAGCCTTAGACCAGACACAATTTTCAACAGTCTATGACTAATATTTGAACTTGTACTTAGGCAAAGAAAGTTCCCCAAGCAATACAAAATAAAAAATAACTCAAATCTATCTTCATCTTCACCTAAGAATATCTTATTTTCTATGACCTTATAAGTCACTCCCCCAAATTCTCCCTTCAATAAAATGAAGGTGTCACTATCACCTTTTAACATAATTTCTTGCCCACTATAGGGTAACCCAAACAATCAATTGATAGCTTTGGGGTCCATTTGCCGTTGTTTACCTCTAACATAAACACTTGAGGTAGGTGGATCAAATGCCTTGATCACCTCCTGACATACCCCTCTATGTAGAACAAAACATTCCATGTCCAATAGGGTGGCAAAAATTGCCACCAATGTCTGTCTCCCTTTGATATGCTTCAAAATTTTTTGCAGTTGCTTTGGTGAACATCTTGTTTCAAATGGAACCTATTTGTTAAAAAAGAGAATATGTCAGCAACATAACTTCAAATCAAGAAATCCACTTTACTTGAACTCACAAATAACATATCTCATAATACTCTGATGTCATTTCTCTAACATTTTCCTTTACCATTTTTGACCTATTTAGAAAATTTTGCATGTTTTTATCATATCAATACACTTCAACTAGATAGAACACAACCATCACTAAATACATGTTCTTTATTGATTGTCACATTTGACTAATCAGTCATATTGAAACCGAAAATTAATTCTGTCAAATTTTTAAATAGAAATTTCTATAAAGCTATTGCATGGATGATTTGAAACTTGTTCAGATTTGGTCACCATATTTGGCCGCACCTTATCTAAGAAAAAGACAGAAAATTCAGCAACTCATAATCAATAATACCCAGAAACAGGGTACACAAATTTGGTTGCCCATTAACATCTTCCTTCTCTTCACAACGAATTTTTTTCAGAGTGTAGAGCCTACTGACCACTTCAGATCATAATGCAATTTTTACTTCACAAACTAATATAGCTTAATTACCAACAAGAAATACTGCATATTCCCAAAACAAAATGTCATGCCTTTACTAGGGTTTGCTAAATCACACAAAGGAATATAACATAACATAATTAATAGAACCGATGGAAGAATAGTCGTACCTCGGGATCACTGTACAGGATAAAGTTTGGTAATGGAGCAACGAACTCAACCTCGACCAAATTAACTTTGAAACTCTAACACTCAAAGACGATGGACCATAGAATGCTCACGAACTCAGAATCTATGAACCTTCAACCTTGACCAAATGAACGCTAACTGGAGTAGACTGCTCATGAACTTGAAGACTCAGAGACGACGGAGTAGAGCACTCAGAAACTCATAACCTCTGAACTCATGGGGCAGATGATTTTCAACACGAAGTCCAGCAGCAATATCACGAACTCGGAGACTTGAACACCACGAGGCAGATGATTTTCAAAGGAACTGGAGCAGAGAATTGAACGCCGAGACTCGAAAATGATGGATGCAAAAGATTTTGCCTTTAGAGAAAATGACATTAGGGCTTCTATAGACAAAGGCAATTGTGAGTGCGTGCGTGTGTGCGTTTTTAAAATTTTGACATGGAGGGGGTCGCGCGTGCATGCATTTTTGAGATTTTGATATAGAGGGAGTCGTGCGTGCATGCATTTTTTGTTTATGAACTGAGGGTTAATTTTGTTCATACATTGTTATTTTTATGCCAGTGCGGGACCTAGGGACTTTGGGAGGATTAGACAAATTAGGATCCCTAATTTGTCATTATCTATCTTGCGGGTCCCTAAATGCCTTTTTCCTTTTGTGCAATGAACCAAATTTGGAAGTGCACAATATATGAAAATAAGTACAAATACATATTGTACATTCTAGAAAAATGTGCATGCATATAATTTCTCTGATGAACCAACAATAAATTACAGCTCTTATATTTACAATTTCTGGTACTAATACTAAATACTATATAATAATACTTTTTTTGGCACTTAATAATGCCTTGTTTTTTATATATGGCAGGATGGTGATAATAAAATCACTTGAAAGCAATTCTTGATAATTTTGTTTTAAAAATAAAAATTCATACTTCTTCATGTGCATTGTAACTTCAGCCTATAATTTTTTAATAAATTTAAATAGACATATAAATAAAATAAAATATGTATAAAATGCACAAACATATTTGCTAATTTTTATAACTCAGCGTCATTTGTAAATAAATCATAGTTGAGGAAAATGTTTGTATATTTTCCGCGTAAAAAAAAAGTCATTTAATGTCTGCTAATTATTGAGAAACTGCGAGGATTTTGACAACATCCAAAACATTCATAGTTATAATATTACCATTGGCCAATCACCGTGGAAATTAATTTGTTTCCATATATCTCACAAATTGGTGGATTCCGTCTCATCATGACATAGAACGCTGGTCTCAATCTGCAGTAACGGCATTGGCCTAATAAATTTCTTCCCTTCCAATGAATGTATCAGTTTCATTATAAAATCCATCCTCTTCAGAGTTCAAACACAGAATTTGCTTTCTTTCTTCTCCATTTTTGAGATACAATGGCCATGCCTCTCGTCATCTCTTCCAGCTCCAACAACCAGAAGCAGCTTGGCTTCACTGTTTCCTCCAGTAACTACAGAAACAGAAGCCTCTCTCTGTTTCCCAGCTTCATCAATGGAGGAGGTGAACCGGTCATGAATAATGGGTTCTCTTCCTATTACTCCAACCAGCAAGAGCTTGGCTTTGCTATTGCCACCAACACCCAGAGAAAAAAGTGTCTCTCTCTTGAGCCTAGCTTCAATGGAGGTGATCACCAGGTCATGAATGGGGTCTCTTTCAATCACTCCAACTGTACAAACAGAAGCCCCTCTCTTGTGCCCAGCTTCAGCGGAGGTGATCAACAAGCCATGAATGGGGTCTCTCTGAATTACTCTAACCATATATTTAGAAGCCTCTCTCTCGTTCCAAGCTTCAATGACTATGAACGAGTCATGAATAATGGAATCTCTTACAATTATTCTTCTAACCAGCAAGAGCTTGGCCTTTCTGTTTCAAGCAGCAATCATAGAAACAGGAACCTCTCTCTTGTTCCAAGCTTCAATGATTATGAAGCAGTCATGAATACTGGGATCTCTTCCAACTATCCTAATCAGCAGAGGCTTGGCTTTTCTGTTTCAAGCAGCAACCATATCAACAGAAGCCTCTCTCTCGTTCCAAGCTTCAATGACTATGAACCAGTCATGAATAATGGGATCTCTTCCAATTATTCTAACCAACTAGAACTTGGCTTTCCTGTTTCAAGCAGCAACCATGGGAATAGAAGCCTCTCTGTTATGCCAATCGCAAGCTTTAAAATTCGAGGTGACCCAGTGAATATGATGGCAAGGACACGAAGCTTTGTCAGAAATTACCATTTTTCTTATGCACCCAGGCCTGCGGCTACGCGTGAGATTCTAAGAGCTCGTCTTATATCTGCTTTGTCCACCAGACGCCACAGGC
The DNA here is from genome assembly GCA_026686845.1 of Adenanthera pavonina. NCBI lineage: Eukaryota > Viridiplantae > Streptophyta > Magnoliopsida > Fabales > Fabaceae > Adenanthera > Adenanthera pavonina. The sequence goes on along the minus strand of JAIVEN010000026.1, from coordinate 6,855,507 downwards.
ACACCAACCAGGAAGAAGCCATCTACACCGGATCAGGCCCTGGTTTCAGTTCTCAGATTCATTCTCAAATTAATCTTAATAACTCACAGCAACGTAGAGCGAGACTCACCATCACAGAGCTTGACGAAGAAGGATGCTCTGATGACAATGAAGCCAAAAGCAATGATAACGAAGTTCTTGCTCCTACTCCTGTTAGTGTTTATTATCCTTCTGAAGCAAACAATGAGAATGAATCTGATGATGATGCTGAGAATGGTGATGGCATAACTCATAGCCTTCCTTGTAAGAAATATGGGCCCTACACTTGTCCAAGGTGTTTTGGAAAGTTTCCGACCTCACAGAGCTTTGCGGCTCACGTGAGCTCTCATTACAAATATGAAACTAAAGCTCAGAGGAGGAGGAGGCTTATGGCCAAAATCAGAAGAAGAAAGCTCCGCCTTCACCACTCAAGGGAGGGAATAACTCTTATTCCTACAAAAGCATCAGCCCAGCGCGAACAAGGACCTATGAACATGGCTGATGCAGAAGCTAATGGTGTTGGCGTATTATCTAAAGTCGACGTCAAGGATGAACCTGCTGATTTTTAAGTCAAATATGTGTCATGGGTATGATCTATTAAGTATTGACTGCTTTTTTTTTTTCTTCATTCGGGTCTATCGACAGTGTCTGTTATGTTTGGTTGGTTGATCTTTCTTGCTTTTATGAACTTAATGCATAATGTTCATATATGTTTTAAACATTGCAAAAATATATCGTATTTCATGGGTGAATTAGAAGCTGAAAGGTGAACCAACGAAGTGAGATAACATATTTGTTTCTTTGTTCTGGGCGTTGAGCCTTCTTTGTCAAGTCAACCGCAGAAGAAAAAAAGTAAAAGAACATATATAACTATGTAAATCGTGTATTGTCCTCAAAGCAGACTATCTTTATAAAATCACTCGCTGTATCAAACATAAACATACAATTTTTTTTTTTTACTTTCATCTATTGAAAACACATGAAGCCTGAAATATATTAATCTTAATTGTCCAGATCTTGTCAAATTGTCAAACTTGAACTAGACATCTTTGAAGTATTTCAAAATTCAAAGGAGTAAAGTTAAATAGAGATAAAAATAAAGTGGTGGATCCCATTATTATGCATGCGGGTCCCACAAGAGTGCAGCCCACACATCCTCATGTATCTCTCTAACTTCATTATATAGTTTTTTTGAAGATCTTCTTCCACGAGAACTAAATCCTTTGAAATACTTCAAGTGAGTAAAGTTAGATAGAGATAGTCCCACAAAAAAAAAGTTAGATAAAGACAGGAATAAAGTGGTAGGACTCACATTGGTAGGTCTCACACTGTGCATGTGAGTCCTAAATGAGCGGGACCCAACATTTCCTCCCATAACATGGTCAAAATACAAAGTGACACAACTGAGTCTCGAATATTAAAGGATTCTGAAATACAATTTGTCTAGAAAGTTATCTGTCAATGATAATTACAAATATCTATACATCCCAACCTCATGAAAACTCTTCGGATATTTTCAATGACCCAAAACCTTAGGCCTGACTGTTCTCCAGTGGATTGTTCATCCGATTTAATACAAAAAGCCAATGATGCACATACACACACAGTTTATGTTGACAGGGATCTACAATGTTGAGAGTAGTAGGGGGTTTTCAGAAGCACTTGCATGTTTTCCGCAATGTTACAAATCTAGGCCAGAAACAATCCTAAGCAGCTGCTTTGCGGTCCATGTCACATCAAGTAGTTTATGAAGAGGAGCAGCAATGTCTTCTGCCATAGTCGTCAAAAGAGTTCTGCATTCTGTAATATACAAGTGATATTGTATTAAAAAAACAGAACAAAATTCCGTATATTTAATGGAGGAGCACTTGCATCTTCCCTTCATCGTGTTAAAATCTTCTTTCCACACCACTTTCCAATTATAGCTGCATTATGGATTAAACTGAAGGAGGGATAGGTGTCAAACCTGATATTTTGCTGAAATTAAGCAAGCACATAGAAGCAAGAGTCTTTAGTTCAAGTTCCTCATTTTCCAGGACTTCTTTTATCTGAGAGATGACAGCTAAGAATGAGGCAAGGTGTAATCCAGCATGACATCGACCAGAGAGTGAGGAGCTCAACCATGCAATAGTTATTAAACACATGCTGACCAAATCTGGATGTCTGGAGTCTAAACATCTAGAAGTAGACTTCAAAAGTGGGCTCTCTCCATCACCAATCATCAATTCTAACAAGTTCACCAACCACTTTTGCTCCTTTCTTCTTCCTCTTCCTATATTTATAGTTAACAATATCAGGCTTGTGACATCAAGCAACTTGTGTAAGCAACAATAGTTTCATGATAACAGAAAAGATTTGTTTAGGATTTGATTCACTTTGACATTGCCAGAACACAAGTATATCATCATTCATCTATAGTAATTGAAGGAGTTCATGATGGAATTGATAACTGAACTTCCATAAAGAATAGGCTAAAGAATGAGGGCTTAAGATTATAGTTTATCAGTGCACCAATACAAAGAACGTTCTCCCGAAATCATTTCCATAATTGCTCTCTAATTTAACCATTTTACTGATAAAAACAAATATATAGTTGTATAATCAGAATATTAGTACTCATTATGTGAATTAGATAAAAAAAATTCAAGGAAGCATTATGTTTTATCAATGTTGATAAAATACAGAGAAAGACCCTTAAGAGATGATGAAGTAATGTCAGAGAGGAAACTTACAAGCGAACTGGCCCCATCCCATAACAAATCCTCTTCCTCGTGGTCAGAAGTTTCGGCTTCTGAAATATTATTCTTGTATCCCACTTCTTTTAAAACGTGATTCTTGGTCAGTACCTTCCCAGTGGAAGAAAAATGCCCAGCCAAGATAAGAAGTGATCTAAAACAATTTTCTCGGACTTTCTCATCATTTAAGCTGGCATCTGGAGCAACTGAAATGGAATTCACAGCCTGCTCTCTGTATGAGCTATACTTTCGAGACCCGACCTGCAGTGAATGTAATAATGAAGACAGCAAAAAAATACTGAGTGAGTGTAATGGTAAAACCAAAATAAAAGTTATCAAGACTATAGGAGCATACCAGCAGATCAAGGTGCAACAAAAGGACAGAAATTACGGGTTTTTGCTAATTAACCAACAAAACATGAGAAGGGAAGGTACTGCTAACAAGAAGATGAACCCAGTGATAAAGAAAAGTTCTAAGTTCAAAACATTAGATAGACTGCCGCCAGGAAACAAGAAAACAACGCACTATTTTGGAGTGCTACTTTTAACTAGAAGACCATATGTAAACACTAATGATTACCAGGCTTCCAAGCCAGAGAACCTTACCAACTTTTAGCAGTATATTTGTAATTTCTCAAAAACTAAACACCAAAAAATACCATCACATTCTCTTTCCATGTTATCCAATTCATTTTCTTCTATTTTTACAATACTCTTGCCATTTAAGAACTACGCCTGATCAACCAACACATCCTTTCTTTCTTCTTTCAAACAACAGACAAGGGATTGCTATGAGAAAAATCTAGTTACATCAATAGCAAGCAAAGAGGGCCAGTTCAACGCGATCACTACTTATAAAAATAATGAGACCAATAAACTGCACTAAATCAGAAAACAATAAAGAAACTCTAGCAACAATCAATACCATAATTTGACAAGACTCACCTTTTTAGTACTAAAAATTTGGTAAGCAATAACATTGCAGTAGTTCTTGGTGTAACCTCCTTGTGGTGAAGAAGATCAAGAAGACATTTTTTGTTAATATCTCTGGCTATCTGATGCATGCAACAAGAGTCTGCTCCAATAAAAATTAGCAAGAGCGCCACCACATGTGTTTTCTCTTCCAAAGTTCCCATTTCAAACCTCCTAAGAAAAAATGCTAAAACCCCTAGAGACATGAGGTACTTGGCATAAGTTATTTTGTCGTCTACATTTAACAAGGTGAAAAGACTCTCTAATTTGAAAGTAGCGATCTCATTCCTATGTTTTACCATATGTTTTAACATAGATTCCCTTGAATTTTTCAAGATTTGAGAAGCAGAATCCAAGAGCTCACTTAACTGTTCTGACTTCCAATTATGAATCAATCGCTTCAACACAAGGTTGATTAGTGGCATAGCCACACCATCTAAAGTAACTCCTGTTGCAGGACATGTTCTGTGTCCCTTTTCAAACCATGACTTGAGGGCTGCTCGTTCAAAGGTTTGACCAGTCTCTATAGTGACTGGTTCCTCCAATAGTTTTCCAGTAAGAGGACAAAGAAATTCTCGTGGAATGGTTGGAAAAGATAATCCTGCATCAAAAAATTTATGCAGTCCAATTAACTTTCCTACAAGAAATTCCTAAACAAAATATACTATCTAAAGGAAGTGGAATTAGAAAATCAATTTTTTCTCACCTTCAAGAGAAGAGCTTGTCTTAATTGGCTGCATTTGAAAGATGATGGATCAGAGAAGGTCACCAGAAATGAATAACAGAACGCACCATCAAACAATAGCTAATAATCAAAGTACATTAGATATGGCTACCTTTCCAAAAGCAACTTCATTTTCTTCAATATCTAGCATGTGGCTGTTTACATTTGTTTGTTGGGGTATAAAAGGGTGACCAAAGTCACCACTATGATTTCTTTCTCTCTTTTGTTCTTCATCGGTCATTGAGATTCCTTCCTGCTACAAAAACGTTATATAAGACAATCTTAAATTATGTGAGACGTAAAGTGAAAGAAGAAATGAGTCACTGTTAAATGTGACTCCAAGATTTCTTGTTTCTGAAAAGAAAAGCAACATTTGTCATAATAATTCACCATGATCAATTCCTCAATTCGCAAGACTCCAAATTTACAAGTCCAAGATTTTATGAAAACTCTTGTCAAGATGTAGATCCATGGGAACATAGATGATAATCCCAAATAGATGACCAGATAGACAGTTGCATAAATAAATTTATATAAAAACTATTGTCATTGCTAAATGTATTTGAGAGAGGGAGGAGATTGAAATAATGAAGCGCATAATAAAGAAGGGATTCAAATTAATTAAAACCTCTAATGCCTTTGCTAAGATGCAAATATAGCAGATAATCATTTCACTCGTTCCATATTTCTATAATTCAAACTTTCCAAATCTTTGAAAAATTCTTTAAACTAATAGTACCAAAATATAGCATTCTGGCTGCTGGAGCTAACTTTCAAGACAATGTTCAAAGGGGAAAACTCATTTTCACTGATTTATATGTTTTTTGTCGTAGATAAAGAGTCCATTCTAATAGTTAAAAGAGACAGCAGCTATAGTAATGCCGACCAAAGCATAAGATTTTTTTTTTGGGGGGGGGGGGGGGGATGGGGTTTGGGATTTGAGATAGCGAAACACTTACAGGATGCAATGAAACAATTGGTACATCCTTAGTGAAGTCTTCTTCTTTGACATCTTTATCAGGGAATTTCACTATTCAGATGCATTTGTAAATGTTTGCTCAATAACAGCTGAACCATAACAGCCTCTCACACAAGTGTCTAAGTCATTATACTCCTCATTATCTTCATTGTCATCAATGGATTCAATTCCCAGTTTATTCACGCTGCCAAAGACAGAATGATAGAGTTTTTGGCTGACTGTTGGTTGAGGTGAGAATGAATCAATGGAACTAGAAAGCTCTGAAGAATGATCAAGTGAACTTCTCTGCTGACTTCCCATGACAGAGATTGATGGAGTGTTGATAGAAGGAACAGATGGAGGTTCTACTCCTTCAGTGAGCCAGTCTTTGTAGTACAGGGCAAACATGTAAGTTCCAGAATCCAAATGTTCATCATAGACTTTTTCAAGAAGATTCCGTTTTCTTTCTCTGTTTGGCCTGCTGGCTAGAATTTCAACTTCCTTAGTGTACCATGCTTTCAATTGGGAAAAATGTGGAGAAAATAGATACTCCCACAGTTCAGGCAGCAATGTCGTCCGTGCATGGAAAGGTGAATCACAAAACACTTGCAAGAGATGCCGTGCTGACACCTTATCTTTTCTCTGCATCTCATTTAACACACTAAGGTAAAGTTGAGCACAAGTCAGACAACTTATAATTTGGAATCCCACATGTAAACCCATATTTCAAATCACTTAAACTCAAACCTGTAACAATACTTAGCTGCAACGAAGCTCTTTTCAATTCTTTTGAAGGTAAAGATTCCTCAGCAACTCGTTCAATTGTCTCAAATCCTTGTTCAAGACTCCTTATTACTTTGGCCTCAGAACTGCTCTCATCTTCCGGCACAATGAAATTCAATGAAGAGAAACAATTGTGATGCAGTGTAGTCCGAAAGTCCTCATCTTTCATAAAACGTTTTATATATCCATTCAGAATGGAAATGATTGCTTTGACAGCAACTTCATCAAGAGCTAGATTAGAAGCTGCCCTTTCACAGTGCATTTGGTTATCGTCAAAGCTTTTGCTTGTAGATCTACTGTAGGAGTTCTTATGTCCTTTTATATTCTTCCTTGCATTTCCTCTGAGATGTACAGGCATATTTGAGTTTTGAATCACTGTCTTGCCTCTTATGCTCTTTTGCATCCATGACAGACATTTCTCGCCACTTTTCCTTCTCCCTAAATTCATTTGAATTCTTCTCTTTCCCTCTGTGAGTGTTAGTCTCATTTGAGTAAATATCTTTAATGCTGTTATCTTCCTTTTCCCTCATCTCAGTTATCTCATATATGGGCTTATTTTTTGATGATTTTAGATCAAATTTTTCACCTACCTATATATTGCTGGAAAGTTTCTCCTCGTTTTTATATTTCAGCTCTTCATCCATTTTCTCTCGTTTAGCAAGATTATCCCTTGGTCTCCCATTCTTAGCAGTATCACCATTCAATAATTCACCTCTGATCTGATATTGCAAGGCATCAGACTTTGTTCTCTCAGTTAAAATTCTTTCCCCAGAAATAGAAGGTCTCCTTTCTTGGTTCTGGAAAGAGTGACGTGGTGGCTATGCAGTTACAGCATCGGACTGCAGAGAAGATCTCGACCTTGTCATTCTTCTACTCTTTTTGAAGCCTTCCTTTGCCAGAAGCTCCTCCAAAGATGAAGCCATTTATCAAAAAATTCAGGTCTCCTCTACAATCGTCCCCAAAATGTAATACTCTAGAACGAAGAAGCAAGTGCTACTAACGGTGAGATGTTTCTTAAGGAAACCTCTCTTCCTGTAGACGAGGTTAACCCAACCAAAATCACAATTCAGATTCAGAATACATTCAAAGTAGTCCTAATTATGAAGTTGAAAAGGAGATGAATATTAGAAAAACAACTACAGACCGAAGAAAAGAAAAGATTGAGTGATATGTAGTTAAAATAAACTTCAAAAATGCTAATCTAAGGAACCATGTTGGGCTCTATGATAAGTTGGCAATGAACACATGGCCTTTCGGGATGCATAAAGAAGATATTGATACTCTGAGCTAACCCAAATTTATAGTAATTTCCCTTTTCGCCCTATATGGGTAAGAAAGACAGATAGTGACATGGTAATAAAAATAATACAACGCGAACACTCACCAAAATATGGTAACGTAGTGCAATTTGAAGGGCTGTGTGGAGCTCCATCTTTGAAGTATTGATCTATGTTTCTTATAAACAGAAGCGTTAAAAAAAAAAAGAAAAAAAGATGCGCCAGGAGACATGTCAATTTGAAATCTTCATCAGTTTTACCTGAGTTTCTCTTGCGATACAACACTGAGATTAAAAGACCCTGCGCTCCAATTACAAATTTTTCATGCATGCGGTAGAAACGTTATAACAAACACCTACATTGCAATCGAGCTCACTTTCAAACTGGTCATTTTTTAATTTTCTTCGTAGGCAAAAAGGTAAAAACTCTATATTTGAAACTGATTCCGAACGAAACAAGGAAAGGGATGTCGGGATAGGCCACGAGGGTATCGTATATGAAGGACGGCAACAAATTGATAAAAAAAAAAGAACAACCAAACAGAAAATACTCCCTCCGTCCTATCATAAAGCGCGAGAGTTGAGAGAAGAATCGAAAGCTGACAAATGAGAGAAGAGGAAGAACCAGGATAGGATTCAAGGTTTGAATGTTTCAAGGCTGGGCGATTTTGTCTTTGTCAATAGTTGCAGTATTTGCAGGTCACTTCTCTCCGTTGATTAAAAAACGAAGTAAAGTGTAATATTAAGACTAAAAACAAGTGGCAAGGGCATTGGAAGATGCAATAACGGTCCTCCTCTTGTTTTTTTTTTGGCCACAATAACGGTCTTCTTCCATTCCCGCAGAGGTGTCAAATCGGCCATGAGGAGACCTATATCGGGAATAAAAGTTCAATTTGACTTTCAGGCTTAAAAATATGAACCCGAGCATATGGAATTGGGTCTATTGGTCGGCAGATATTTTTATTTTTTAAATATTTTTTAATTTTTTCAAATTTTTTTTATATAATTATTAAAATTAATATAACTAATTATTATCCTAATTAATTAAATAATAATATAATATTTAAAATTTAAAATTTATATATTATTAATTAATAAAATAATATATATTTTTTAATATTTAAAAAAAAAGAGGCTTTCGGCCCCGCCTGTGACTTATTCGGGTTAGGCCGCCACGGGCTGGGCTCAGAAAGTCCAACTTATATTTTGATATTAAAAAATGAGGTACAACCTGATCATTTTTTCAAGTTTTTTGGATCAGCTTATCGGATTTGACCTATTTTAATAACTCTAATCACCGCCTTCTCTCTCCATCCAAACTCCAACCCTCTTGGTTTTTATCAATGTTGTCAGAACCGGACCGGACATTAAACCGGACAAGTCACTGGTTCAAGGTTCAATGGTTCGACCGAGGTCGAACCGGAGTCGGACCGGTAGTGATTAAAATAATATATTTAAAATAAATAATATAAGTTTAAACAAATTTTATAACTTAATTAAAGTCTCAAACTAAATAATATTCAATTATCAATATATTATTCACTACAAACAAATTATTAATGAGTTTCATAACTCAATATTTTAATTTAAATAAACTAATATTCATCTATAATCATATTTTGAGTTTAAAATAATAAATTAATAATTTATTATTTATTATTTATTAAGTAAATATATAATTTTTAATAGTTATATATCATAATAATGCTTATATAATATTATAATATATAAAAAAAAAATATTTTATACTAAAAATGATGCTATTTTATCTTAAAAATCAAAAAGAATTTTTTAAAAAAATTTGAAAAAAAAAATAAATCAGAACCGGTTCAAACCGGTTCAGGACCGGTTCTACCGGTTCAAGGCCGGTTTCACCGATTTTGGACCGGTTCTCACCGGTTCTGAACAGTACCGGTTGAAACCTATGACCGGACCGGACTAGTGACCGGTTCCCGGTCCGACCGGTCGAACCGGCCGGTCCGGTCCGGTTTTTACAACAATGATTTTTATTAATGAGAACACGTGTTTCTTCCCCATTTGGAAAGAGCGGCAATTCAACAAGACCACCAAATAAATAAGAAGGTTAAAACTTAAAAAGAATGCTTTCTTACACCCATTTCCAACTACTTAAATTAGTTATATTTTTTAAATTTTAAAGAAAAGGATAAATATTTTTTACTTCTATTTATTATAATAATACAATCTTTATTAAATAAGACTTTCAATCATTATTAAGTGAGAAAGTGTAAAACCAATTAAAATAAGATTAAGAATATTACCATTAACCAATCATATAAAAACTTCAATAACAATTTGTAAAATTAAGAAATAAATAATTAGAAGCAAAACATGAATAATGTTACTAAATATTACAAAATATCTTATAAAAAGAAACAGAAAAAATATCTAGAAGATACCGTATAAAAAGGACTGAAAGGAGTATCTCAGAGTTTTAAATCATTTTAATTTTAATAATCTTTTAAATATTTAAAAATTAAACTAAAAGCTAAATTATACTCCATCCTATCCTAAATATAAGGTCTTTTATCTTCATTTTAAATATAAGATCTTTTTTCAGAATATGAGGTAGTATTTATCATACATTTTCCAAAAATACCCTTAGTTAATTCATCCAAAAGAGAGAGAGAAATAAATTAAATAAGGATAGTTTTAAAAAAATATCTTAATTTTTAAAAAAATCAAAATAGTTAATTAACTTTAACTCTGATTATTAATTCATGTAATTTGATTAAAATAGTTTTATATTAAAAATTAAAGAAAGTACAATGCTACCATCAAACTTGAACCATATGCAAATAACTTTTCTTGACATTTAAAACTTAACAAGAAAGCTCCTAAACTTTTAAATTTGCATAGATAACTCCCTATCATCAACTATTCCATTAGTTCACTTAGTATGATATTCTACTGTTCATATACCATTTAGACTTTTTTTTGTGGCAAATAACCCCCTCAAACTTTGAGTTATATCTTGGTAACTTCCTAAACTTTAAGTCATATGATAAATCCCTTATTATATTACCCTTTTATTAGTAAAATAACAAATAAATTAACGGTGATGGAGTTATCTACATATAGAAGTTTAGGTATTCAATGTAAAGTTTTATAGGTCAAAAGAAGTTTATCTACACATAAGCCAAAATTCAAGGTTTATATATAATTTGGCCTAAATTAGATATGACATCTTGCAGTCTCTTTTCATTTTTAGAAATGTAAGACTTTTTTTTTTTAACTTCGAAATGTAAAATATATTATCCATCTTTTTAACATTATTGTCTCATTTATTACTTCAAACATTTTATACTATCAATATACTTTTGTGGAAAAAAATGGAAGCAAACAAAAATTGTGGCTTGATTTATAAAATATAATCAATCTGAAACTTATTTTTTAGTATAGATCATTTCTTTTGTGAAAATATCAAAATCATTCCAAAATTCACCAATAAATACACAACAATAGAATGGATTAGTGCTTAGACTATTTTCTAGGAAGGTTCATAACTTACCATTCTTGGTAAAACATGTACATTATATATACAAAAACTAAAGATAAGGAATCTTACAAAATATTGCAAGCTTTAAAAAATTCTAAATTTATTGCTCTTAACTTTTTAGGAAGACAATATTTTATTTTTACATGTATTTCAACCTTAATCTTCATCACTAATAGATTATTTTGATAAATTTAAATTGAGATCAAGTGTATTGATATATTATATATTTAATAAACAATTTTTTGGCAAAAGTACAGAATTTATTGATTAATAAACATTGACAGAAAAGAAATAAAAACATGCATGAGATTTACATTTTTTTTACATGTACACTTAATATCTTAAACCTACCTCACTTTAATATAGCAAACATTGCCAGTTTTTTTTTCTAATTTTTGTACATTTTATGTTTTTTTATGAAACACATAGGATCAAATTTCTTCTTCTTTTTTCCCATCACTTAGGATCCTTTTGGTTCAATTATAAGGAGTTAGGTAATGCAATATAATGTGATGTGACGTAAAGAAATAGTAATTACATGTGAGTTTGTTTGGTATGATATTTGGGATGTGAGAATAATATTTATTTTTATTGAAAGAAAGTTTTAAACAAATAGAAATGACCATAATACAAAAAATATTTCTTATACCCCTCCATTGTTCTTTGCTTCTTTCTCGGCAACTTCATCATTATTGATCAGTCAACCCAGATTTTGGCAAGAAAAGAAATAAGAAACCCAGCAAAGATCAAAACCCACATCCAAAGGCAACCACACACTTTTGCTTCGACAAAGGAAGATGATACAAGATCTAAACTTGAGAAAGGGGGAGGATGATCAGCATTCGAAGAAGACGATATGTGGTGGTCAACTTTAGATGCCGAATCTGAACTCGCGAAGATCTGAACTCCCATTGTTGGATCTCCTTTGTCACCATCAGATCTACTTCGATAGGGGATCACTATTGGAAGAATGAGGAAGGTGATAGTGGGGAAGACAACCTCAATGGAAGGAAGAGAAGCAAAGGAGGAATGATTTGTGGTGGTTGAAAAGGAGGAAGATTTATGGAAGAGGAGTCAGATCTAACCTTGATGGAATGATTTGTGGTAGTTGAAAATGTGGAGACTTGAAAAGGTGGAGACAACAAGGTCAGTGAGCGCCTATGTTGCCAATGTGGGTGGAAGAAGAGGAGGTGTAAGGGGTGAAGAGGCTAAGACAATAGGCATTTAGATGGTCAATTTTTATTTTCGTAAAGGTACTCATGTAATTTTTATATCTTATTACACTTCTGTAAAAACCTTCACATACAAAATATTATGTAGTCTAAATCACTTATCTATAGAAGTAATTAGAATCATGTATAAAATGTAGAGCCGGGAACATGGGCTTCAACCCGCGGGTTGACCTATTTTGGCCCACTTTATGACGGTTCTGAACTGGAAAAAATAGAGCCCATATTGAGACAGTCTTTTTCCAGTGCGGACCGCTTAACCCGCGGGTTAAGCGAGCTAACCCGCCAGACCCGCGGGTTAGCCCGTTTAGTCCACTTTTTTTTTTAATTTTTTAATTTTTTTCTTTCAAATTAACTTGTTTTTATTTCTTTATATATATATATTGTTTAATATTGAAACTTGAAATTAGAATTATTTTATACTTGGAGTTGAAATTTTTCCATATTTCATATTTAATGTTGTTGAATTATGATACTTACATAAATGATGATTAGTATGTGTTAATATATTTTGATAAACAAATAGTTTATATGATTTCTGTTTCTAATTTAATTATGAATTAATCATATTATTTTTTTATTATTTATATTGGTGATTTAAGTTATTATTTAAACTCGTGGATTAGTCCGTTTAGCTCGCTTTTTTATTTTTAAATTTTTTCTTTCAAATTACCTTTGTTCTATTTCTTTATATATATTGTTTAATATTGAAACTTAAAACTATAATTGCTTTATACTTGGAGTTGAAATTTTCCCATATTCCATATTTAATGTTGTTGAATTATGATACTTACATAAATGATGATTAGTATGTGTTAATATATTTTGATAAATTAATGGTTTATATGATTTCTATTTTTAATTTAATTATGAATCAATCATGTTATTTTTTTATTATTCATATTAGTGATTTAAGTTATTATTCAAATATAAAAAAAATTAAAATATATATATAATATCTGGCGGGTTGGCGAGTCCTTGGCGATCTTGGACTGGGATTTTCTCAGCCCACCAAAAAACAGGCTGGCCCGCCCCCAGCCCATTTTCTGGTGGCTTGCAGCGGGCCAGCCCGTTTTAGGGCGGATTGACCTGTTTCTCAACTCTAGTAAAATATCTAATCAAATGCGTCAAGTCATATGATGTGATATTATTACACATGTCAAAGTTTATAGCCCAATCTCTCTTTAAATGGTCACTATCCAACTTGTCATGTTTTATTAGTGATAGATCATGCTAACTAACAAAAGAATGATTAATTACACAATTGTAATAGTATATATACAAAAATCATTGTTGAATTTTAGAAGTTACAGAGTTTTATATATGCTTAAATTCAATAAGAGACAAGCATAGTGTAATTTAACTAAAAAATAATAGAAGAACCTCTATTTTGTACTGTGAAAATTGAAAGACTATTCTTTTTTTAAGGCTTTCTTGAATAGTTGATGTGGAAAGAACAGTTTTTGCAAACTCTGTCTTGAAATCACCCTACAAGTCGGAAGTACAATGAGAGCGACCAAATTGATAAGTATGATGGCATGATCCAAGGGTGAGTCTAAAACTTGATGATTGGGGTTGAGGGCCAAATTGAAAGCTAAATATGAATTGGGAAGATTATAACCTCTTTAATGGTTCGTTTGGTTCATTTTTATGGCTATGGAATTAGCAAGAATGGGGTCTCCATTCCAATATGGTGTCTCTTTGGTTGTCTTTTTTCAATTAAACTCCCCATTTTTGGGAGTGCTCTATTTCTGATTTTTATGGAATAACAACAATCATATTGGACCTCATCCTTCAGGATTTTAGGTACCAAAAATGGAGGTTAAAGTCACAAATACCCTCCTTCATCCATCTTCCACCATCCCTCGTCAAAGCCTAGCACTACGACTTCCTCCATTGTGTCCAATACATTAGTCGCTGGAACCTCTCTCATTGGAGTCATCTACACCTTCCACCATCTCCCTTCCATCTCCACATTTTGCATGACATATCGTCATCCAATCCATCACGTTCTGCTCCCATCATCCTTTACTGCTGTCACTAGAATCACTATCACTACCCACAAAGAACTGAAAGGAATGATCACAAATTTGAAAAAGATTTGTTCTTTCCTTTCTCTATCTCTGTCACTACCCTCTCATCCATCCTAGTTGCTGCCCTCACCTCTACGTCATTAATGTTTGCTCATGTGCACTTGCAGATTTGGAAAATGATCACCAATCTGGAAAAAGATTTGTGTGGTTTGAATTTTTGGATTTTCTTTTTGTGTGATTGGTAAATATTGATGATTTGTTGAATTTTGTCTGTTTGAATCATGAATGGAAAAGGAAGACGGGGTGAAGGAGGAAGCAATTTCTTTTAAATCCAAGGGCATTTCAGTCTTTAACATTTAATTAAATATTAAAAAAAATTTGTTTCCACATCTTCAATGTCATATCAAATAAACTCATCATTTTCTATCATTCAATTCTAGCCCATTTCCTTTCATTCTAGGATCCTAATGGGCCCTAAAGTTTTTAACAAACAAAAATAGTATAGGTACTTTCAAATATTAATTGAATTCTCTAGAGAAGGGGCACAAGTGGGGGAAGAGAAAGCATCCCTATAAACTTATCTTTTTTCTTTTTTATATGTAAACTAGTTCAACATGATTCAATCATAATTTTAATGGAAAATTATGGAAAACATAATAATAACAATAACAATATGAATGGCCAATATAAATTTTGGAGAACTACATTTGTTAATCTAAAGCATATCTTTAATTGAACTCAACTATTTTATGTTATTTACAGAATTACGCACACATTTTTCAAATATTATAGAGTCTAGAAAATAAATAGTATAATTCACGACTCATAAATGGTATGAGAAATTAATATTTTATATTAATTCATCCAAAACATGTACACACATAATTATCCTCGTAAATCACAAGTTAAATAATCATAAATCAACTTGAAGTGTAAAACATCTTGGTTTTTGGACAGGTTTTTTTAATACAATTTCTTTTCCCTCTTGCTTTTGCTTGGACTTAGTCAGTGTTTCTCTTTTGTTCTTTTTGGTAGTAATAAAATTGACTTATTTTAACCAATAAGCATTAGTCATAGTAGAAGAAGTGAAGATTGTTTAAGCACAATTTAGAGGATGAAGTTTATGAGATGGAAGTGGGTTTAATTACTGGAGAAACAAGTCAGAAGACAAATTATCTTGTGGAAATGCCATGCGGTGAT
Source organism: Adenanthera pavonina (assembly GCA_026686845.1). Lineage (NCBI taxonomy): Eukaryota > Viridiplantae > Streptophyta > Magnoliopsida > Fabales > Fabaceae > Adenanthera > Adenanthera pavonina. The sequence continues at coordinate 6,840,062 of JAIVEN010000026.1, read as the reverse complement.
GAGGACTGCTCGAAAGCTCTAGTTCCTTATAAAGGGTCTTCACTCATCTCAAGTATTACAAAGGGCATTGATAAAATTTGTTTCAAGAGGAAAGCTGGTAAAGTGGAAAATTCAGAAGCGGTAAAGAGAAGATTTGTGGTTGAGGATAAGGAAAACAGTAATGCAAGAAAATCTTAGGGATTAAAGGGGAGTATAGAGCAACAAAAAGTGTGTAGAAGATAAAGCATTTTCTGCCAAAAAGAAGATGAGTACTGATGCCCATTTAGAATCAAGATCCAAGTAGGGACCATATTGATTTTCCAGAGGGTTGGTTGTTTCAAGATAGGAAGGGTGAGGCTCAATCTATTTCTTCTCATGTTAATGTCGGTGGCTTTAATGGATCAGCTATTTGTGTGCCATGAAAATCCTTTCTTGGAATTGTCAAGGCTTGGGGGTGGCCCTGATAGTTAAGAATCTTAAAGAAGAATGTAGTAACACCAAACCCCTAATGGTTTTTTTATGGCAACAAAACAAAAAGATAAAGTAGTAAGTAGAATAAGAAGGAGGTGTGGTTTTGATGAAGAGTGGATGGTAGAACTAAAGGGTTTGAGTGGTAATTTGGCTGTGTGGTGGAAGACAAAGCTTGTTGTGAATATTCTGTACTCTTCCAAGAATATTATATAGAGAAGAGTGAGTGCTAGTGATGTAGAAGTACTTGATTTTATTACATTTGAATACGATCCTCCAAAAGAAGTTGAGAGGAAGAAGATATGGGATACCATTTCTAGTATGGCGAGGGGAATGGAGGGATCTTGGCTTTGTTTGGGGGACTATAATGATCTCTGTTCACAAGCTAAGAAGTGGGGAGGAAAGTCTAGAGCAGTAAGGAAGTGGCAAGCGTGTCGTATTGCTTCAATTAGACTAGATAATAATGATTAATGCAATGTAGTGTGTCTATCTAGATCGTGTCTCACCGGAGGAAATTATGATGCTAGAACTTGAGTGATTAATTGATTAGATGCAAAGAACTTAAGTTAAGATGCAAAGAAAGCATAAATAATAAATACTTTAATATAAAATTTTATTCTATTTTTTTATTGATTTTTTTCATGACTGAAATGTATGTTTAAGAATGAAAGAAAACTATAAAAATGCAAAATAGATGCTATACAATTACTAACTAATGCGAGATAATTAGATGTTATAATTTAATTAAATTCTAGATGCAAAGGAAACTAAATGCACATGATTGTGAAAACTAAGAAATTTAGCTTAATCTAGTTAAAGGCTAATTTAAAAATGTGAGTTGGATGAATGGAATTTAAGTGAAAAGTGAATGATGAAGTAAATATGGAATGATAGTTGATGTATTTGATGTATGGAAAGTAATTCAATTGAATGAACTTAGCTTAATTAGAATTAAAACTAAATGTACTTAAATGCAAGTTAGGTGTTTGATGAAATGTCTAAGTTATAATGCAAGATATTAGAGAATTAATTTATGCAATGTAATGCCTATAATGCAAAATGCAATGACCTGGGATTTACTTGATGGGGTTTTAAGATCAAATGTAATGCAAATAAACTAGACAAACTTAAAACCAAACAATGCAAAATGAACTAACAAATAGGAACTAAGATGAACAAACAAAGCCTAAGAACAATGAATGAGAATACTACACTTAAAATACAGAAATATATAAATAAGTGTGGTTCCTAACATAAATATGGAAGATAACAATCATGATATTCAAATATGATTTCTAGGGAGACAATAATTGAAACTAGCATGCATAACTATTCAATTCAAGAACCTTAAACAACCTTTGTTACAAGATGAATGACAAAATTAACCTTAATCATATACCAATGACTTAAGCATTTTGACAAACACATAAAAGGCATGAAAATTATGCAAACTAGTTTGAAGAATTGGATAATGTAGCCATGTTCAATCAATTTTATCATTTGCCAATAATTAAAACAACTTGATTTCTCAATTCATAAGTCCTTTAACCATCAAAAGCAAGTCTATTAAACTCATAATTCATCAAATTAAATAACTAAATCAATGATAATCAAAGGGTACAATAGCTAGAAAATCAATTAAACACAACAATTTCATTGAATAACAAACCAATTTCAACAATACCTCATCCTCTTACATAAGTTTCAACATTCCGATGCATAATCCATATTAAAATCACCCTAAATACATCAATTTTATCAATTTCTAGCTTTGAACCTAATATAAATATCAACAGAATTGACATAGAAAAGTAGGAGAAAAATGTGAGAATTAGCCTCTCTAAATGCTTGCAAAACTCCAAATCTTCATGCCATCATCCACATCAAGCTAGGACCATAAGCTACTTTAAGCTTCCATGGCTGAACCGTGAAGAACAAGAAGAGGATAGGCTGTCCAGAACTTGGCCATATCAATGAGAACACCAGAAACACAAGTTAGCACTTGGAATAAAATGATCAAGCTTAATTTCCAGTAACTTGTCTTCAAGAATGCACCCACAGTTGAGCTTGGTTTAAGTGAATGGTTGGAAGGAACAATGAAATTGATAAGAAAGGAGTGTGAAAGATGAAGAGAAGTAGACCAAAATTAGGGTAGAAGTGTAGAAAATGGCATGATTTTTGTGAAAATTGGATAAAGCTCACGGTGAAGACAAGAACGGTGAAAGAACGAACAAAAGAAAGAAAAGACAAAAAAATGAGTAGCGGCTATTGTCTTTGAGAGGATGAAGGGTTTCAATTCATAGAGTAAAAAAATGTAAGGGCTGTGTTTAGATACAAGCAAATGGAGCAAGAAAATACTATAAAAACTAATTAAAGTAAAGACAGATAAAAATAGACAATTAGAGATAAAGAAAAATGAGAAAGCTGGGAAAATAAATTTTCCATAAAATTTCTCCATTCTGATGACAGAAACGCCTCTTAAAAATTTTAATCTTCATGGAACATTACCTGTAAGAAAATATTACATCAAATAGATTATGTTTCCAATTAAATAAATGTAGATTAAATTTTGATCCAAGAAAATTAAATTAATTAAGGGATAAAGTTTAAGCTCAATTTAAAAAAATTATAAGTCAAAATGATAAATGATAAAAGATAAAAGAAATAAAATATTAGAAAGAATTTTTCAAAACTCTTTAACAATTTTGCCCTTAAATAAGTCAATTCTGAGTCATTTTCTTAATCATAATTAAAACATAAATAACTCATAAATCACATTGAGAATTATTAAATAAAATAAAATGGAAGAATTAAATTCTTAGAATAATTTAGAAAGTAAAAATAATCAAAATTAAAATTTAATTTTCAAAAGTTATCCTAAAATTCTCATTTATTACAAATTAAGACTAATTACCTAAATATCATCTAAATTACACAAAATTAACCAAAATTTAATATTTAAAATTCTTAAATAAGGGGAATAAAAATAATGAAAATTCATGATTATCAAGAAGATTCTAAATTTTCAGAAGTTTATTTCAGGTTATTTGTTACATGATTTGCATTCAGGTGCCTAAAATTTACGTGGTGTAATAATCGATTGGTAGCTCATCAGGTGAAAGAAAGAATTGATCACGTACTAGGCAATTTAGCTCTTAGAGAATGTTTTCCAAAGCTGCAGATATTTCATGTAAGTCCTATGACTTTGATCATCATTTGTTACTTGTGGATTTATGTTAATATGAAGACACCTTATTCATTCAAATTTGAATTTATGCAGCTTTAACATGTTGATTTTCTGAATGTGGTATGAAGAGGTTGGGCATGTGTAGGTACTCAATGGGATAAGAGAATTTTTGAATTTGTTGACAGATTGGAGACGTGTAGAGAGGTGTTAATTAAGTGGAGTAGGAAGGAGTTTCCAAATAACAGGAAATTAATTGAATCTGTAAAACTTCAATTATCTGATTCTCAGGAAAGGGAACTCATAGAAGATAAGGTGATCAAAGCTGAAAGTATTAAGGCTGAAATTGAAAGGGTGCTTGATAGAGAGGAAACTTATTGGTGACAACAATCTAGAGTGGCTTGGCTTAAAGATGGTGACTGTAATTCTCATTTCTTCCACCTATTTACGGTAAAAAAGAGACAGAGGAATAGTTTTTTGAGAATTAAAAGGGATGATGGGGTTTGGTTGGAGGAAGAAAATGAGAGAGCAACTTCAGTTACAGATTTTTATAAAAGTCTATTTACAACTTCGGGAAGTAAGATCTTTTTATGAAGTTTTCCAATGGGTTGATGCTAGAGTTGATGATTAGATGAATGAGTCTCTATTAGACCAGTTTCTTTTGAAGAAACTCGTGAAGTAATTTTTCAATTGGGAGCAACAAAAGCCCCGGGCCTAGATGGATTTCATGGTAAATTTTATCAAGCATCCTGGACAACAGTAGCAGACATTGTGACAACAATGGTGCAAGAATTTTCTTAGGGTAATTCTAATCTCCAGATATTGAATTTGACTAATATTACTCTCGTTCCTAAAATTGTTAAAGCAGAAAATATTGGACATTATGGGCCAATAGGTTTATGCAATTTCTCATATAAGATCATATCTAAAATTCTTGCAAACAATCTTAAGCCTTTCTTGGATCGATGCATTTCTATCAATCAAGGTGCATTTATACTTGGTAGACAAATTCATGATAACATCCTTATTGCATATGAGATGTTTCATTATTTGAAAAGGAAAAGATGTGGCAAGGAGTACGAATTTGCTTTAAAAATAGACATGAGTAAAATAGAGTGGAATGGGATTTTCTAAGGGATGTGTTGTTGAAATTTGGTTTTTATGATAAATGAGTAAATTTAGTGATGAGATGTGTTGAAACGGTCCAATTTAATATCTGCATTTCTGGTAGAAAAATAGCCTCTTTAAAACCATCTAGAGGTTTGAGACAAGGTGACCCATTATCCCCATCTTTTTATTTTTGTAGCCAAAATATTATCATGTGTGATTAGTAAATTTGAAATGAAGGGTAAGATTAAACGTATTAAATTGGCTAGGAATTGTCCCATTTGAACTCATAGTTTTTTTATGGATGATGCTTTGTTTTTTTATGAATGTTTAGGGGAATAATTGTTCAATTTTATTTGACATTTTGAGAATGTATTGTGAGGCTTTGGGTCAGCAAGCTAATTTTGGGAAGTTTCGATTATTTTTCTCAAAGAAGAGGTTAGAGGCGAGGTTAGTCAAATTATGGGTATTTGTTGTATGGTTAACCAGGGTAAATATTTGGGAATTTCTAGTGTGTGGGGAAAGACTAAGAGTCTGACTCTTACTTATGTTAGAGAGTGTGTGAATAAAAAAGTTCAGAATTGGAGTAGGAACTTATTATCTCATGTTGGTAGAGAAATCATGATAAAAGCCATTATTAATGCAATTCCCATATACCCTATGAATTGTTTTAAGTTTCCTATTAAGACTTGTAAGTAACTTGATAGCTTCATCTCTAATTTTTGGAACGGGGGTGGTGTTGGTGGGAGAATTCATTGGAATGTTTGGAAGAGGTTAACTGCTTCAAAGAAAGCGGGTGGAATGGGTTTTCAAGATTTTGTGGTGATGAATGAGGCTCTTCTAGCCAAGATGGCTTGGAGAATATTGCAAAAACCTAATGATTTGTTGGGTACTGAAGGGGATTTATTTTCCTAATTGTTTTTTCCTTGAAGCTGTAAAGGTCATCATGCTTCTTGGGCCTGGGCTAGTATTTTAGATGGTAGAAAGGTAATTGAAAATGACTTCTGTTGGTGTATCGAGAATGGTAAATTTGTTCGGATATGGAGGGATAAATGGATTCCAGATTTAAATGGTTTTAAACTACCTGATGTGAACCTGCATGAGGGAGAGGAGGATAAGAGAGTGTCTGATTTGATTGCAAATGGGAGGTGGAGTTTAACTCAATTACAGGGTAGAGTTGATGAGGATATTGTGAATAAAATTAAGCGTACGCCTATGTATGAAACGGTAGATGATGATGTTTTGAGATGGGCTCATGCAAGAAATAGGATATGCACTATTAGAAAAGGGTATATAATTGCTAAAAGTGCTAGAGAGTCTTGTAATATGAGATCAAATTCATCCTTTGTAATAAAGGCAAAGGTGTGGGAGGTAGCGTGGAATCTAAGAGTACTACCTAAAATTAAACATTTCATTTGGAGATGTTTGACTAATGCATTAGCTACTAAAGAAGCCTTAGTCAAAAGGAGAAGTGGTTTTGATTTGATGTGTTCCATATATGGTAATGAACCTATAGATCATTTATTTTTTTTGTGTCCATGGGTTAGATGTGTTTGGTTTAACTCATGGTTCTGTTTGATGTTTGATCATTACAATATTTCAAGTTTTGGGCACTAGTTTACAAAGTTGCTGATTGATGATGATCTTCTGGATGATCATGATTTGGCTTTTATATGCTGGTTATTGTGGTGCATTTGGAAGGCTAGGAATGATTATGTTTTCAATCATTTAGTGCCTAACCTTTCTCGAGTTATTGATGTTGCAGTGAATGGCTTGGATGAATTTTGGGCAGCTAATGGATTGAATAAAGTGATTGAAGCTGAATTAAATGATGGTGATAATGATATCTGCTGGTAGGTTTCACATCATGGTAAGTTAAAAGTTAATTGTGATGCATCTTATTTTGATTGTACTTCTGTTGCAAGAATAGGAGTGGTTTGTACGAATGAGTTTGGTGAATTGCTCTGGGCATTTAGGGATCATGAGGTAGCTGGTTCAGCTTTTATGGCAGAGGCCTTAACATTGAGGAGGGCACTTCTTTTAATTTTGGAGGCTACTATTGGAAGAGTTATAGTGGAAGCTGATTGTGTAGAGCTCAATTCATGTATTAATGATAATAAATCTTCTCTTTGTGACTGGAAATGTAGTGGTCTTATGCAACAAATTTTGGGCTGAAAGCATCTTTAGCTAGAGTCTCTTTCTTTTATTCCTAGGAGGAAAATTATGCAACTAATTGGTTAGCTGATTCTGTTGTTAAGAAGGTATACCCAGTTGGGTGGGTGGCTATACCATTACCTTCTTTTGCTACCATTCTAGCTAGTGATGCTGAAAGTGCTAGGATTTTTGCATCTTCTTGTTTGAGGCAGGATGATAGGAAGGGTATAGGTTAATTTTATATTGAGTTTTATTCAAACTAGTTATTGTATTTGTTTTTTGGCTTATCTGTTTTTGATGGACTAGTTGGTGTATGGTTTGATTTGTTTTTTTTTTCAATTAAATTGATTCTGTTTGGCAAAAAAAAAAGATCATCCTTTTTTAATTTATGAAGAACATTCAAATTAATAAATATGTGTAAGAATCAAGAAAAGCATAAAATTAATACTTCCTCTGGTCCATATTATAGGAAATTTCCAAATGTTTCATGTTTATTAAAAAAATTGGTTATACATCTTAAAATTTTAAAAAAACCCCAATATCTCAATTTTATCCTTATTAATTATCAATAAAAATTGTTTTGAAAATTCATTCTTTTTCTATTTTTTCAACTTATAAGACAATAATCAATATGGATAAAAAATACAAACACCTACTAAAAATTATATAACCTCTTATATTTTGAATTAAATGAGACTTCTAAAAGAATTCTTATAATATGGATCAGAGGGAGTATCAGTTATCATGCTAATTAATTGTTAAGATCATTTCTTTTTTGGGGAATGACTCAAAACAACCGAATGGCATAATTTTTTTTTTCCCAATGAGTCTAAACGTGAGATAATTCTCTATTACTGCAGTTGAAAAATATTTATATCAAAATGAGAAGTAGTCCTCCTAGTGTTGCTCTTAAAAGAAATAATAGAGCGTTGTCCCCCTTTTAATAGTTGTCCAAATTAAATATGAACAATAATTTAAATTGTATATATTACTTTTAAAATTTTAATTTAGATATTTCTAAATTAATAGTTAAAGAATTGATTTTGTTTTACTTATATGATTTTTTAAATAGAAATATAAACATTTTTCAGTATTTAAATTTAATATGGCCCAACTTTAGGGAAATCAATATCGACTCTTCGAAGCAACAAACAGCTCTGCATTCAGAAAAACGCTCCTTAGTTGACAAAAAGACGTCACCGCTTTTATTAATTTTGACATTTTCATTACAACTAGTCGATTTCTCAATCATGCAGAAGTCATCCATGAAAATCACATAGATGACCTTCAAAAGCTCCGAAAGGTTTTAGAAAAGTTTTGTAAACTTTCGTTAAATGCATCACGAGCATTACTTTCCACCCAATGGCATAATTGGAAAAGCAACAATATGATTATTCTGCATCTATATTTTTTTTTGGCTACACATGAAAAATAATATCAATATTAATGTTAATATATTATATAAATTTAATATCAAGTTACATTAATAATTACTTCGAGACTAGAAATCACTGGAATGCATAAGGTTAAGAATCCAACTCACAACACATAAAAAGATTTTCATAATACTAATATGAATTTTGTTGGTTGTTATGGACTATATTTTATTTTATACTCTATTTGTTTTTTATTATAAGAAGATTTTCATACTACTAATATGAATAATATGAATTCGTTGAAACAGGCCAAAAGAAGAAAAAGAAAAAGAAGAATGCGTTGAAACAAAATCTCAGTTAAGAGCTGAATTACTTATTACACGCGTAACATATATTGCATAATAGATTTACGTGGGTCGAAATTAGTTGCTTAGCGGTGGTAGGAATGTAGAAAAATCCATACCCAAGTGACCAGTGCGAACGCTCAACGTGGGCTCCCTTCATTAGATCTGCGTTTATTTTCAGTTCTCTGTTCGCTTTTCTTTCTTTCTTGTTTTTTTTTTCCCCATAAACCTCTTTGCTTTACTTCTCCGCGTTAAAGACCTGGGAGACCCAGCCCAGCCGGTAAATTGCCGTGCACGACCGGTTGTGACAGGTAAATCCGGTTCGCTTCTACGGCGCATTGCATTTCTGCCAATTTTTCCCTCACACCGAAATCTACGCTCTCGCTGTCCCACTTTTAAATCTACGTTCGCCTGCTTTTTCAAAAGAAAGGATCACTTCTTCGGTGTCTGAGACCGATTCAGCTCCTTTTGAAGTTGGTGCTAGGGTTTATGAGGTTTGTCATTTTCATTTTCCAACCTTCTTTTCCTGTTACCTCAGTTTGTTTCACGAGAAAATTTGGATGGGAAAAAGACGCTCTGCTACTTTTTATTGTTGTTTTCTGAAATTTTGCAAGTTCATTCCTGTCTGAATCATTTGATCTTCTACGCACACTGGCTTTGTTTATTTATTTTTTATAGCTTTTCTTTGTACATTTGCCAGTTTCCAGTGGAGGATAGTTATTGTTGGCCATGGCATTTCTATGTTTTGGTTTTTGTTTACGCTGAACTTGCTGAGCATGGTAAAAAAAACTATGAATTCAATGTGTTTCTCCATTGTTCTTACTAATTTGATGCTATATAGGTTGAGGTTTAAGTTAAATTACGTGGTTCAAAAATTGCCATCAACCGTTAATGTCAATGGACATAACTGTCAAGCTTGAACGGTGCTGTATAGATTCACTGAACTATAGTTAGGTGTTTTGCTACCTTCTTTGTTGAATTGATCCTGTTCTTAGATCAAAAAATAGGTCGACGTAGTTACCTTCAAATGTTCCTAATTTGCTACAAATATTTTATACGAAGTGTGGGCGGCATACAAGTTTTTGTGAGATATGATAATCAATGCATATAGCGTCAGTACCCTTTTTTTGTTGTAAATGATTTCATTTTTATGTTAAATCAATTTGTATGATGTAGCTGACATTGTCTGCTTTTTGCTTCTTTCCATCCTTTGTGATGGTTTTGGTATTACAGTGTTTACTTTAAAGAAAAGCACACCAGAAATTTGAATTTCCTGTAACAATCAATTCCTATGCCTTTTTGAAGCATTAAAATAAATTATACCTTCTTTTATGGTGTATTGGTTCTGCTTGTAACATTAGTTTGTGATAATCCATTCTGTTTTATTAATTTTAATTTTTTTACTATATGTAGAAAATGTCTCGAGTTGAGGCACTGTGGGAGAGATTAGTCCGAGCTGTGCTGAGCAGGGAAAGGATTGGTGATGATACATACGGAAGGCCTGTTGTTGGAATTGCTGGAAACGTACCATCTGCACTTGCCAAAAACAGGGATATTGATGAGATATTGAGAGTTGCAGATGAAATTCAAGATGAAGATCCTAATGTCTCCAGAATCTGTAAGTTGTTCCCTGCTTGCTTTACATTCCCGTGTACTTTATCTGCATTTGGCAACATTTTATTTTTGTGATATTCAAGGATTGGTTATTTGAGTATGGAAACTATATCTAAATTGTCAACATACTAGAAGTTTCATCAACAAAACAACAAGAGAGAGATGAAAGGAAGTCTTCCTTGTGAATTGGCAATTTAAAAATTCCAGATGTTGAAAACTCATATAAAACTCAGATTTTTGTTGAATACTAAGCTGCTAAGATCATCATAAACTTTTGGCTTTGGATTTATTTGCACAAAAGTATCTTGTTCTTTATCTTTCTACTGCTTTATTTATTTGTTGCGTTAGTATGATGTCATGTCTTTCCCTCCTGCTCTTCCTTCCTTGTCCATATTAATAAATATATATGTTTTAAGATATACGAAGAGAACTGATGTGAATTTGAAATCTGGATACGTGTTATCTCATATACAGTATCTGTGCATGTACTTAATAATATTTCTGCTACTACTAAGTTTTGGCTTTTCATATCATTGGCCTTCTAGTTTTTCAGATGATTTAAAGTTTTGCTCTTATGTTGCTGAGTGCCGTATCTAATGCAGCTTATTTATGTGCAGTATGTGAGCATGCTTATACTTTATCTCAGAATTTGGACCCTAACAGTGAAGGCCGAGGTGTTTTACAATTTAAGACTGGTTTGATGTCTGTCATTAAGGTATGATATATATGGTTTGATTCCATTAGTCTAATGGTTACTTGAAATATTTAGGTTGTGCATTGTTGTCGAGAGGAAAAAGGGGAAGAGGAAGGAAAAAGAGGGAGAGAAAGAGAATGAGGGAGGAAGGAAGGAGGGAGGCAAAATCCAGGGAAGAAACCAGTAATTTAATTAAATGATTTAGAGAAAACTGACAAACAACTAGTGAGAAGGCTATTTATAGGGAGCACATGCAAGAAAGTAACCTAAATAAAAATCAGAAATAAAAAACAGAAAATAATAAGAGTTCTAAGATGTAGTAAATAACCTAGAATTTCTTATTATACATAGAGTAAGTTTTTCTACAACTTCCCATCACAGTCTCCCTTGAGTGAGCCCTGGACCAAAAGCCACAAAGAAGCCCAAATAGAATCGTTGCCCTTAAGGCATCTAAAGACAATAAAGACTAATGAAAATATGAGCACTCCCTCTGGCCAAATATCCCAAATTACTGCAAAAATTGCACAATGCCACAACGATTTACCCCCATTTATTCATTCAAAACTTTTGAATTGTATATGGAGAGAGCACTCAAAATCACATGGACACACTCAAATCTCACTAAAGAAGCCAAACAATTGATTCCACTAGAAAGCAGCTACTTGGTAATGTAAAATTGAATGAGCTGCATTTTCTGCTCTGTTTATGCACTTCATACAAATGTTAGGAGGTAAAGCTGTGTTAGTTCTCGGAATCTGCAATGTGTCATTTTTATTAATTCCATTGGATACCTTTTTTAAATAATAGATTTGTCTTTTAAAGGAGCTTAACGTTTTTAAATGGGTTTTGTTAAGAAGAAAAACTTCATTGATGGGAGATGAAATAAGGGATGAAATTATTAATTACCACCATACAAACCAAACACATAAAAATTCCAAATGCATTTTATCTTTAATTGGGGAAAATTTAACAGGGGAGAAAGACATTTAAGGACCTCCATACAAAAATGTTGACAAATGAACAGTACAAGTGCTGAATTCAGTTGATTCGAGTTGGGAATTCAGTTTATGAAAGTACTGAATTTTTAATCTGGGTCCTTAGAAGGGAATATCTTCATATGGGGGTCCTTAAATGTCTTTCTCCCATTTAACAGTGTCATGAAGAGGCTTGAGAGTTTATTCTTCGTTCACATCTGTGCTAGTAAGATCCATCAAGAAGTGTAAATTCCAAGAATGTATATTCCTTTGCATTAAGCAAAAATTTAAACTGTAGCATTATTCAAAAGGGAAAAATGTTCAAGATTTGGGAAGGCCTGCGGTTATTGCTGGTTAATGAATGTTTACTGGATCTTTTGCTTTCTCTTGCCCAAATTTGAAATTTTTCTTTACTTTGCTGGATATATTTTGTAATTAAGCTCTATTGTGTTTTTGAAGTTGTTATTAATTTATTAAAATATAAACACAGAGTTCTGGTTATGCATGTGCCAAATTATTCTATTTGTTTAACCAGTAAAAGTCACCAGTAATGTTCATAAAGTGGGAGGAGGTGACATCAAGTCCAAGAGCGAGTCTGCTCTTCTGTTTAACCTTTTCATTCTTTTTTTTATTTTTTATGCTCATTGATTTTCTTTATGTAAATTTTGTCTCACTTTATTATAGTTATGTCTCAATTTTGTTGGGCAGCTATAATTTATATTATCTTGCTCATTTGTTAACATATTTCAGCAAAAGTTTGCTAAGAGAGAAGTTGGAACTATAGATAGAAGTCAGGACATTATGAGATTACAAGAGTTCTACAAGCGCTATAGGGAGAAGCATAATGTAGACAGATTACAGGAGGAAGAGAAGAAGTTGCGGGAATCTGGTGCCTTCAGTGGAAACCTTAGCGAGTATGTTTGTGTACCAGCAAAAGAACATATTTTCCATTTAGATGATCCTGTGTTTTCTCTTTTCCCCCTCCCCCTTTAGGCACCATTGCTCCCCAAAGTAAGAAGTTCTATAGTGCAATGGATGTGATTTAGTTTCTCAAGTTTGTTTGGTGAGGACTTCTTTTTGTCTCATTCTGTGTTTCTTCATATTAGCCTTTTTTTCTCTTTAATGAATTCTCCTTTTTATTTAAATAAGTGATTTTGTGGGATAAGACTAATGTTGTTGTTGTTGTATTTAAATAAGTGATTATGTGGAATTAGTTTTTTTTTTTTTTGGCAAAAGAATTACTGATTAGTAAGTTTGATAATTGAGTTTCCACACCTTTATGCCATAGGTGGATAACGGATCTATTGGTAGGGAGTATAGCCAGAAAAATAGTGCTGAGTAAACAGAAAAATCACATCATAAACAAAATTCCCTTTTGATTTGGAAAATCTAATGATGGACCATGAAGGGGAGCTGTAGTTTGAGTTATGGTATTCATATTCAGCTTCATTGACCACCAAAGATTTGATAAATTTTTCAATTGTCACGACTTTCTTTAGATTGAAGTAGCTCGCATGCATTTGTTTGCTAACTTCTTTTTTACCTGAATTCTCTTTCATGGCCTGATTTGCATCTTCTGAATATTTTTTGTTGCATTTATTCGTTTGAAATTAAAATTCTTTGCTGTTGAATATAGGTTGGAGCGGAAGACAGTGAAGCGGAAAAGAATTTTTGCTAGTTTAAAGGTTTTAGGAATGGTAATTGAGCAGCTGTCCACAGTAATTCCGGAAGAGGTTAGCTTCCCTTTACTTTTCACATATATAAGCTGAAGATTTGTTGCTTATCTTTCTGGAAGGGGTACCTTCAGAGTCTCTAATTTAGTGTGTGTATAAGACATGTAAGTTTAGAAAGTGTCATAGTTTTTGTGCTACCAATGCAATGACAGTGTAAAATAATAATTAATGGTGTAGAAAAGAAGCTTTAAGTGATGGTATCTTTAGAGAAGATGTGGTGATGCTTTTGGAGACTTTGCTTATCATTTTTCTTTTATACGAACGATCAATGTTTTTTCTTCTCTTAATCCTTCTTTTTTTCTTTTTCTTTTTTGGTTTTTCTTTGTATTTTAAAATTGGATCGGTCTTCTTTCTGGAGAATGGAATTGTCCATGATTTAGTTGTTTGACCATGGTTACAGGTGGTTCAACTAGAGTGTAATGTGTCTGTGTGATTGATGGGCCCAATGATTTTTCTTTGGCCCATGTTTATAGTAGGAAAAGTAAGAGAGGCCAAAATGCTGAGCTGGGAAGGGGAAAGGGTGTAACGGATTCTAACACTATTATTGGGGAAAAGGGAAGGAGAGGGCAGACAATGGGTCAATGAGTGGAGAGTGGGTTAGCCTCTCGAATGCTAACCAAGTGTGCAGTCATTTTCGTTTATTCCTTTCGACTTCTGGTACTGTTTCATTGTGTATAGCTATGACCTTTTGGAAAACCTCATTCTCCCATTGAGAGTGTAGGCTACTAGAAATTTGGACTTTGTTAATACTATTCACAGCATATTTTCAACTCATTTTCTGTGTTGTTTAGCAGTTCCCATCAGATTTTGGTATTAGAGTAGGTACCAATAGGGCATGGTCTCAACTAGGATGGAAGGAAGAGTTGAGAATCTGGAGAAGAGAGTGGAATCGATTGAAGCGATAGTGGATCAGCGGCTTGAAACTATGGGTATGGTGGTGGTGCTGATTAAAGGCTATTTTGTTGAGATTAAAGAGAAACTCGAGGGGTTGCAGGGAGGTATGGGGAGCGGAGGTCGACAAGAGGAGAGAGTGGGTGACAGTTCATCACCGTTGAAGGGGGTTAGTGATGAAAGAGAAGCGACTCTAGAGACATTGGGCAAAGATGAAGAGTGCGATGAGGAGAAGACATCCAGTGACATGAAAGAGCTTGGTATGGGGCGGAAATTAGAGGCACCTCTAGTGTCCGGCGATGATCTCGTGGGGTGGACGTTTAGAGTGGAATGCTATTTTTTAGTGAACCGGATAACTAATGAGGATGAAAAATTAGAAGTGGTAGCTCTGAGCTTGGAAGGAAGGGCTCTGAATTGGTTTTGGTGGAGAGAAGCCAGAGCTCTAGTCACTTCATGGTTGGTGTTCAAGAAAGAATTGATAGGGTGGTTTCACTGCAAGCAATTGGGGGATAGCTATGAGATGCTCATGGCATTGAGACAAGATGGAGGAGGTGGCAAGTCTATTTGAGCAATTCGAGATGTTGGCGCCGTTGACTAGGATGAAGTTTTAGTGGGAGCTTTTAAAAATGGATTGAAGGAGGAGATTAGAGTTGAAGTGCGTTTGACGCAGCCCTAAGATTTAATCCAACTTATGGAACTAGTTTTACTGGTGGAGGGAAGGAACTAGGTATTGGATAAAGAATAAGAAAGGAAAATGAGTAAGTGCTTGTTTGGTTTTCAGTTAGTTAAAAATGAGTTTTGATAGAATTGATTTTGCAACATAGTTGTGATAAAAATTGATTTTGGACTAACGTGTTTATGTTGGATGATTTATTTGAAAATTGATTTTGACAAAACTCATAAATTTTTTTCAAATTCAGCTTAAACTCTATCCCATGATTAATTTAATTTACTTGAACTAAAATTTAATCTGCATTTATTTAATTGAGAACATAATATATCTGATATAATATTTTTTTACAGGTTGTGGTTCATGGAGACTAAGATTTTGAAAGGACATTTTAGTCATTAGATACGAGAAATTTTATGAAAATTTTATTTTTCCAATTTTTTCATTTTTTCTCATTTTTATTGGTTCATTTTTATCTGACTTTAAAATAAATACAGATGGGAATGAAGAATTTGAACGGAGAAGCAAGTAGCCATCTCCTTTTGCTGGAACCTCTTTCAAGAGGTAGAATTAGTTGGTAATGGGATTTTCAAAAATAGCCAAACACAATTTTAATTGAATCAAACTCATTTTTAAGGCTAAACTTGGTTTGGAACCGGCAGCCAAACAGGCACTAAGCAGTGGAAAACAGGTTTCACTCCCAATTGGGGTGACTTTAGAACCGGGTTCCACTGGCCCGCTACTTCTGCTGAACCAACCCAGGTCACAATTCCTATTAGTGGCAGAAAGGGTTTCAAAAGTAAGAACATGTTGGAGGCTGAAAATATACCCATAACGACTCTTGGAGCTTCTAGCAAGGGAAGCACCACATCTAGAAGACTACTAGAAGCCTAGTTGAATAGGAGGAGGGAGTTGGGGTTATGTTTTAAGTGCGAAGAGAAATATGGGCCTAACCACAAGTGTAAGAATAAGCAACTCAACTTGTTGGTTTTGGTTGAAGATAGTGAAATTGCGGAAAGAAAGGCAGAACATGAGATTGACAGTGAGCATACACAAGTTGGTGAGAGGAAAAACGATGAGGAAGAAGAAGACTCCATCGAGTTGTCCATGTATTCACTTGTTGGAGTGGGAGGACTCAAGACATTGAAGATTAGGGGAGTACTTCATTGGGTGGAGGTAATAGTAATGATTGATTGTGGAGCCACCCATAATTTCATTTTCATAGCTGAATGTTGGGTGGAAATACTGAAGTTAGTAGTGGCTAAGACAAAGCCTTATTGCATAACAGTGAGAGATGACTATGTAGTACACAATGATGTAATTTGTGAAAGTATGGATTTGAAATTGCAGACAATGGTGGTTACCTAAAGTTTTTATCCATTTCCCTTAGGCGAAAACGACATGATTCTTTGGATGAAGTGGCTTGAATCATTAGGCGACACATGGTTAACTGGAAGAAAGGAAATCATGGAAGTTATTATTGATGGAGTATGGTACCAGTTGAAGAGTGATCCCTAGCTCACCAAAACTTGGGTAACTTATAATGCCATCACCCACAACTTCAAAACAAAGCATCAAGTGTATTTGCTGGAGTACATGGGCATGTCAATGGAACAATCAGCTAATGGAAGTAGTGACAGAACAATAGAAACTGAACAAGAGGTTCAGCAGTTGTTAAAGAGCTACCCAGAAATATGTCAACCACTAGTTGGGCTACCTCCCTACTAGTCAAGAGATCATGCTATATTATTGAAACTAGGGGAACAACTACCAAACATTTGGCCTTATAGGTATGCACATTCTCAAAAGGCTGAAATCGAAAAACTAGTTAAAGAAATGTTACGAGTGGGCATAATTAGACCAAGTGTGAGTCCTTTTTCCAATTCTGTGTTATTAATTAAAAAGAAAGATAGAAGTTGGAGATTTTGTGTTGATTATAGAGGGCCGTGAACAAAGCAATGGTTCCTGATAGGTTTCCCATACCTGCCATGGATGAGTCATTAGATGAACTGGGGGGAGCAAAGAATTTTTTCAAAGCTGGACTTAAAATCGGGGCATTACCAAATAAGGATTAAAGCCAGGGATGAAGAAAAGACTACTTTTCGAACCCATGAAAGGCATTATGAATTTTTGGTCATGCCCTTTGGATTGACCAACACCCCCTTCACCTTCCAAGGTCTCAAGAATGACATCTTCAAAAACAACCTGAGGAAGTGCATACTTGTATTTTTTTATGACATTTTGGTTTACAGTCCAGATTGGAAGTCACACTTGGAGCATTTGAAGATAACTTTTGAGAAATTGAAAGAGAACAAGTTGATTATTAATGTTGCTAATTGTGCCTTTGGTAAGAATAAAATAGAGTACCTTGCTCACATCATTTCTGTAGCTGGAGTTAAGGCAAATCCCACCAAGACTGAGGCCATTGTAAATTGGCCAAAACCCAAGGATTTGAAGTCTTTAAGGGGTTTCTTAGGGTTAACAGGGTACTACCGAAGGTTTGTGAAACATTATGGCCAAATTGTTGCCCCCCAACAGCTCTACTTAAAAAAAGATTCCTTCAAATAGAGTGAAGAAGCCCAACTAGCATTTGATACGTTAAAGGAAGCTATGACCACAGTGACCGTCTTAGCAATGCCTAGTTTTTCCATTCCTTTCATTGTGGAAGCTGATGCATCTGGATTTGCAGTTGGGGTGGTGTTGATGCAAAACTGTTGAACGATTGCATGTTATAGCCAGCTACTTTCTCCTAAACACTGGCAGAGTTCAATCTATGCATGGGAATTAGTTGCCATAGTCCTGGCTGTAAGAAAGTGGTGTCACTATTTGTTGGGGCATAAATTCATAGTCAGAACATATAAAAAAGCCTTGAAATTCCTACTTGGATAGTGAATAGTTGACCCTGACGATCAAGGTTGGGTAATAAAATTGATGGGGTACAAATTTGAGGTGCAGTACAAATCAGGCAAGAGTAACAAGGCCTATGATGCATTATCAAGAAAAGATGAGTTGCTGGATTTATCTGCTATTTTTGTTTGGTAGTTTGAAGGAGTAGAGGAAATCGACCAAGAAGTTAAAAAAGAATCCAAGCTAGCTGCAATAGTGTTAAAGCTAATTTCAGGGGAAGAAACTCCAGTTGGGGACAATTTAAAACAGGAATGTTTAATTTACAATGACAAGTTAGTCGTTTCAAAAACATCTCCCAATGTTCTAGAGTTGATTAGAGAATTTCCCATCTCACCCATGGATGTCACTCAATGGTATTTACGAACTTATAAGCACCTGTAACAAGTGGTATATTGGGAAGGCATGAAAAGAGATGTGCAAAACTTTGTAACGAGGTGTGACACGTGCTAGAGGAATAAGTACGAGGCTTTGTCGCTTGTGGGATTACTACAACCACTTGCTATCCCTCAACGTATATGGGAAGATCTCAGCATGGATTCATTACAGGACTTCCAAAATCTGGCTGGTATGATACCTTTATGGTGGTAGTTGGCAAATTGTCAAAATATGGCCACTTTATTTCTTTATCTCATCCTTTTACAGCTAAGGATGTTGCTGAGATTTTAATCAAGGAGGTGGTAAGGCTATATGGTTTCCCAAAATCTATAGTCTCAGATAGAGATTGGGTATTCGTTACTCAATTTTGGCGTGAACCATTCAAGTGGTCAGGAACAACTCTCAAATTCAGTTCCAGCTATCATCCGCAAATTGACAGCCAAACAGAGGTGGTGAACCGAAGTTTGGAATGCTATCTAAGAAGCTTTGCTAGCGTTCACCGTAAGCAATGGAGCAAATGGCTACCGTGGGCTGAATTCTGGTTGAATACCACTTATAATAGGTCCACTGGTTCTACTCCTTTCAATGTTGTGTATGGCAAAGATCCGCCAACAGTATTTAAGTGTGAAGGAGAGCTTTCGGTAGTGGAGGAAGTTAATTTTCAGTTGTGGAATCAAAATGCAATCTTGGAAGAGCTAGAGCAGCAATTAGAGAAGACTCAACAATATATGAAAGCTTTGGTTGACAAGAAAAGAAGGGATGTCCAATTTGAAGTAGGGGATTTGGTGTATGTGCAGGTGCAACCTTATGAACCTTATGAGGTCCTTGAGAGGATTGGTGCCATAGCTTATAGACTAAATCTTCCACCCACTACCAAAATTCATCGAGTGTTTCATGTTTCCCAACTAAAGAAGGCCCCGAATCAGTACATTGCTCCCGAGCCACTTCTGGAAATGATTATGGAAGAGCTTGAGATGAGAATTGAACTTGAGCAGGTTTTAAAAACCAGAAAATTGATTGATGGTGCTATGCAGGTGCTGATACAGTTGAAGAATTTGTCCCCTGATGACGGCACTTGGGAAGACTCGGAGATGATTGACAATCAATTCCCTGAATTCCACCTTGATGACAAGGTGCAGCTTATTGGGGGGGGGGGGGGTAATGATGGGCCCAATGATTTTTATTTGGCCCATGTTTATAGTAGGAAAAGGAAGAGAGGCCAAAATGCTGAGCTGGCAAGGGGAAAGGGTGTAATGGATTCTAACACTAATAAGTGGGGAAAAGGGAAGAGAGAGGGCAGACAATGGGTCAGTGAGTGGAGAGTGGGTTAGCCTCTCGAATGCTATCCAAGTGTGCAGCCATTTTCGTTTATTCCTTTTGATTTCTGTTACTGTTTCATTGTGTATAGCTGTGACCTTCTGGAAAACCTCATTCTCCCATTGAGAGTGTAGGCTACCGGAAATTTTGACTTTGTTAATACTATTCACAGCATATTTTCAGCTCATTTTCTGTGTTGTTTAGCAGTTCCCATCAGTGATGTTTTATATGCTTTGAAGTTTATCATTTTGCCTTTTGTGTGTTCGTTGTGTTGTCAATACTCTGTACTTCATAGGAGTAAGCTAACATGTTTTCAGGGTTGATAAGAGCAGCAATGTCTGTTGGAAGCACTGTTTTATACAAAATCAGTTAGCGAAGTACGGGTTTTTGTTAATGTTATTAATTATCTCTTAAACTGTTTTTGTTTTTGTTGCAGTTGAAATCTCTCATGGAATCTGATTCTGCAATGACAGAAGACCTAATTGCTTATAACATTATACCCTTAGATGCTCCTTCCTTATCAAATGCTATCATGTCTTTGCATGAGGTTTGGGAGTCATTATTATTTCAATTTTTTTTTCCTCCAAAAGCTTATTATTCCAAATTCAGTGCTTTCTTGTCTCATTTTTACCTGAAGAAATGTATTGCTAGGTTCAAGCGGCAGTTTCAGCTTTGAAGTACTTCAGGGACCTGCCAGAGTTGCCTCGGGGTTATCTGATTCCTGCTGCTAGAGATGCTGATATGCTTGATTTGTTGCAGTATATTTTTGGATTTCAGGTCAGTATGTGAGAATTGTTATGCCTATTTTTACTTGGATTGTTCTCATAGGCCTTCTGTAATTTGGGGTTTGGTGGGGTTAAGAAGGCTAAATTATTTGGATATTTGCAATTTTTTTGCTCTGTGTTTAGTGCATTCAGATGGAGGGAAATTGCTACATTTATTAAGATGTCCATTGGTCTGTTCTGATGTTTTGCATATATGTGTTCCCCTTTGTGTTAGGCTCTTTGATGTTTAAGGGGATTTCACTTTCAGATAGGGAGGAGAGTGGATACATTTTTGCATGTTTGATTTTTGTAGTTCACTGTTTTCTTGTTTTCTTCCCTCCATGGTGTTTTTATACGAGGATATTTTTTTTTTTCCAGAAAGTTATATATTCCTAATTTCCTGTGATACTTGAATGTGCTTGTGCGAACAGCAAGTTGCATTTTTTCCATATTTAATTTCCTACTATAATTCTCTTAACATTTTTTCTCCACTAATAATATTTTAAATTCTGGTGTATGGCGATTTTTGAGCTGAAAAGTTTTGAATATATCAGTTGAATTAGGCTGTGAAGACTCATAAGTTGTGTGGAGTTTTCCACAGTTCACATGTCTCTTCTCTACATAAGTTGAGTGGAGTTTTCCACAGTTCACATGTCTCTTCTCTAGTCTTTATTCTTGTACTTAATTGTTCTATATAAATGGAAGAAAATTATAGTATGATTGACTTGATCTTGTGTTTTGAGGAAGCTATTAGTCAATGCAAAATCTTTCTTTCTCTTGTACATCTATTGATTAACAATTGTTTTGCCAGAAAGATAATGTGTCTAATCAGCGAGAACATTTAGTTCACCTGCTTGCTAACGAGCAGTCTCGGCTTGGAGTTCCAGTTGAAACAGAGCCTGTAAGTTCAAAACCTTTTGGATTTTTTTGCATCACTTTGTTGAATGTTCAATAAGTTGTCTCTATGTCTTGCTCATGAAAGTTTGTTGAGGTTTCATTAATTATAATGAGACTATTTTTTTTTTTTGAGTAATTTAGTTTCATTAATTATAATGGAACTATTTTTTTTTTTTGAGTAATTTAGTAGCGAAGGCTGCACCATTACTAGGGATGAAATGAGCGAAGGAGGTTTTCATAATTTTGAAGTTATGGAGGACAACAGGGGAGGAACTTGTGTTCTAGTGTTGGCTGAAGCAATTTATTTTATTTAAATACCTGATAAAGCGGAAGTGTTCCATCATAAAAGTACTTCCAAAATTATGGTGCAGAAGTCTGTATTGAACTTGCTTTCATGGATCAATAGTGTCCTTTTCAGTTTGTGATCGAGCTAAGCAAATGAGCATGTGAGAGTGGTGTCATTCTTTTCCTCTCTGCTTTATACTTCTGGCGGTTTAAGGAGGATTCTTTATGTACTCCTCCATGGGCCTGTTTGGTTGATGGAAAAGTGCCCAATGCGAAGGCAAGCAGCTAACCTTTCCTTCCCCAAAGCCATTTGGTACATTGAGTTGTTTTACTGTTCATCTCCTTTATATGAAGGACAGAGGCCACCCTCCATTGTTGGATAGAAAGGTTTCTGTGCCTAAGGAAAGCTGTGTAAGAAGACCAAAATAACCTTGATTCCATACCAATTGGCACACATACTTCGTCGTCCTCCGTACCTTGTACATGCTTTTCACACCGAAGCGTGGTGTCAAATCCTACTTGATTTACCATTTCAATGAACCTCAACCTGATATTGAACCTTTATGCATAGCTCCCCAAGTACCTTATGAATTATTGCTTTGGTGGGTATGAACTACTGCAATGATATCTTGTTATTCTGCCCACATATTTTGAGCCATTGTTGTTGATTGATTGAGAAATGGTCAGGTTGGGTGCTTGGATATTCACTTTCATCTATAGTGTGGTACATTGCTGGCCTTTGGATTTTGTGTGTGTGTGTGTGTGTGAGAGAGAGAGAGAGAGAGAGGTAGGGATGTAGGAAGATGAGGAGCAGTGGCAATGTAGGGTTCTGTTATTTAACCTATTTTACTATAATTTATTAATTATTGATTGTTAATAATGATAAAATTAAAAAATTAATTGAAATCAAACATAGAATTTTTTAAAATAAAATATTTAGTATCTATTTTTTATTCAATAACAACAACAATAACATGCCTTATCTCACTAAGCGAGATCAATTACATGGATCACATGACGCTATCAAGCTCGATCAAGTACCAACTCTTCAAATATATCATTTATCAAGAGATCCCATTTTATAACTTCATTAAGTGTTCTTCTTGGTCTCTCTATATTTTTTCATAAGTAAAGACCATCTGATCAATTTCCCTTATTGGTTCTTGTAGCGATCTTTTTTGTATATGTGCAAACCACCTTAAATGATTTTTTATCATTTTCTCCTTGATAGGTGCCACACTAACTTTTTTTCGTATACAATCATTTCAAATCTGGTTTTTTCTTATATGACTATATATCCATTTTAATATTTTCATTTATGCTATCCTCGTCTTTTACTCTTATCCCTTCAATGCCCAACTTTTACTATTATATAGCATTAGTGGTTTTATAGCAGTTTGATAATACTTCCCTTTAAGCTTGGTAGACTCTTTGCAGTCACAAATGACTCCTAATGCCTTTTCCACTTCAACCATGTAACTTGTATTTTATGCATGACATCTTCATCAGTTTCACCGTTACTTTGTTATATTTGCTAAATATGAGAAACAAATGCATGAGAGAACATGTTTTTTCTATTTTGTATATTTTTTATTGTATTACTCTATGCCTCTATATACAGAGAAGACAACAAAGGAGGAGGTAGTACAAGAGAGTAGTATAGAAGAGTGGTGTAGTACAAGGGAGTAGTATGGAAGGGTGGTACAATGAACCTAGACATACTATAGACTATGTATAGAGTAGTATGATCTTCACAAAAAAAAGAAAATAGTACCATCTAATAATACCGATCTCGGATATCTAAACTTTGACACTTGTGGTATGATATGTTCTTCAATTTTTACCTGTAAATCATTTTTAACTTGCCCTTTGTTAAATTTGCAGTACATATATTCCCTTTTGCTCTTACTCAAGTAGAAACCCTTTGATTCCATTGTCCATCTTCATAGCTCAAATTTAGAGTTAACTTCATCTTTTGACTCCAAAATTAAGACTATTATTCACAAAGAACATGCTCTTTGGGATATCTTCTACTATGTGTTGGTCTAAACGTCTAAAACCAAATCAAACAAGTAGGGATTTAAGGATAATCCTTAATGTAGACCTATCATTATAGGAAAGCCCTGTGTCTCACATCTTGGTCATAAAATTTTCACACTTATTGATGCCTCTTCATATATGTCTTTTATAGCTTAAATATAAGTCACAGGACACCTTTCATTTTTTAGGGCTTTCCATGGGACATCTTTTAGTACTCAATCATAAGCTTTTTTTAGATCAATGAAAATCATATGTAAGTCTCTTTCTTTACTTCGGTATCTTTCCATTAACTCTCATAAAAGATAAATAACCTATGTTTGTATACTATCTTGGCATTAATCCAGGTTGTCTGAAATATGAGTTTCGTTTCTTAATCTACGCTCCATCACTCTCTACCATAATTTTATAGTGAGACTCATAAGTTCTATTCCTTAGTTGTTTGCTCAGTTTTGAATGTCCCTCTTGTTCTTGTATATAGGAACCAAAGTGTTCCTTTTCTATTCTATTGGCATTTTCTTGGATCTTAAAATCTCGTTAAATATTGTTTATTTTTTATTATTTAAAAAATATCTATTGATATTATAGTTTATCAATTGATTACTTTATTAAGAATGATAATTAAAAATAATTTTTAACAATTTTATTATTAGTAATAACTAAAAATTATTTAATTATTTTTTATATTAAGAGTACTGTAGTCATTTACATTGCTTTACTTTCTATTACATCATTATTTTCATCTAACCAAATTACTGATCAAACTATTTTCCTTTCCATTGCATACCAAATGTCACTTCTTTCCTTTCCTTTTCATTTCTTCCCTTTCCCTACGCTTAATTTACTTTCTCTGAACCATACAAGCCCTATGTTTTAAAGTCTAATTGTACAAGAAGGAAGGGTGTAGACTTTTCATCCATATTTTTTTCTCTTGGGGGGGGGGGAGGAGAATGCTTCTTGTGATGATATTCCCCCTATTTGTCTCCATTGTTCTGGTTGAGTTTATACATCTGCAATACTTCCATTGTGTCAATAAAACTAATCAAAGGCCTGCGTTGTGGTTGGGTTTGTGGGGCTTTTATCTCTGTTCTTTGGGTCTATATTGCTTCCTTTGTATTTTTTGCTTACAATACCTTTCTTTGAGCTATTGAAACTGTATTGTTTTTGGGAGAACTTTTTGTCTATAGTTTGTAGTGCTCCTTTCCTCCCTTCAATTTATTCTTTGTTCTATAAAAAAAATGTCCCTGGACATGAAGCCAGAGCTTGAAGACTAGAGAAACTTCAGTCATGCCTTATGCTTAACAAAATGAATGGAGGGTGGGGATTTTAAGTATTAAATTAAACTCTTGACCACTTTGTTGTGAAAATTCTAATGCCATTGTTGGCAGCGCATTATTGGGCCTCATTAGTAGCCCAAACCTATCTTACCTTAGTTGAGTTATTTTTATCTTTTTATCTATTTACTGCTACTTTTCTGTTACAGATTTTTATATTATTTTGCTCATAGTATCTTAGTAGTTAGGATAGAAGAATAAGTCCAAATAACTTAGAGAAACCCTAGATACAAATTTATATATATGCATTTTTGCTATTGAATAAGAAGAACTGAGGCGTCTTTTTCCTCTGATTTCTCACATGGTATCAGAGCATGGGGAACTAAATTTTCATGGTTTAATTCGGTCCTTTGAGGGCTTACCAATTGACAACAGAAGAGAGTTCTAGTATCTCCATGGGTGAACAACATAGCCAAACTGCTGAAGGTCATCAAAATGCTATCACTGGTCTTGTGAGTGCTGAAAGTAGTCCCATCTCTATCACTAATCAGAGATTTAATGGGAATAACTACTTACAAATGTCACAAGGGGCCTTGATGTACATCATCAGGAGAGGCAAAGAGGACTATTTGACAGGGGATGCTACCCAACCTAATTCTACAGAACCTAAAGATCCTAAATTTAGAGCTTGGCATGCAGAAAGTCACATGGGAAAGTCATGGCTCATAAATTTCATGACACAGGAAATTGGTGAGACTTATATGCTGCACAAGACAGTGAAGGACATATGGGATGCAGTGAAGAAAGCTTACTCATCTGTAGAAAATATAGCAGCCTTGATGGAGACTAAGGGGCAGATTCGTGATTTCAAACAAGGCAATCTCAATCCTACAACACACTCTCAAGGTATTGGCAGCAACTAGACCTAATATGAGATTTATGAGTGGAAGTGCAGTGAAGATGCAGCTACTTATAAGAAGATAGTTGAGAACGAACAAATCTATACTCTTCTACTTGGCCTTAATTCAGAATTTGATGAGGTTAGGGGAAGGATTATGGCAACATGTCCTTTACCATCTCTTGATGAGACATTTGCTCGAGTCAAATTTGAAGAGAGCAGGAGAAAATTAACGCAGATTTCGCTTCCATCTCAACCTCTAACAAAATCTGTAGCAATGGTGGCAAAAGGTGGTGGTGCAGATTCTAAGACAAATAAAGGAGATAAACTTACCTGTGAGCATTGCAACAAGGTAGGTCACAGCAAGGATAAGTGCTGGAAATTACATGGCAAACCAGCTAACTGGAAACCGAGACAAAAAAATGAAGTTTGAGGCATGGTGGCTGTTGGAGAAGGATCAGAGCAGGAGAGCACCAATTTGTCTAATGCTGAGTTATTGAATATAATTCAGCGAATGATCAGCTAGAACCAAAATTCAGAAAAAAAAAGTTGGCTCAAGTGCTATGGCAACCTTAGGTAACCCTATCATTAGAAATTGTACATCCCTGGATACATGGATTGTGGACTTAGGTGCAACAAATCATATGACAAATGATTCATTTAATATGATTGATTTTGTTCCTAGTTTTGAAAAACAATTTGTTATTATTGCTTATGGGTCCAAAGCTGAGGTGATAGGAAGAGGAAGTACATGCTTGACTGATGATATTATTCTGAAAGATGTTATAGTTATTTCTACACTTGATAGTAATTTGCTCTCTGTTAGCAAAATCACCAAAAATTTGAAATGTAAAGCCAATTTTGATGAATTGGGTTGCTTTTTGCAAGACTTGGTGATGGGGAAGAGGATTGTCAATGCTAGAGAGTGTGGTGCTCTCTATTGGTTTAAAGGTTTAAGGGGCTATAGTGCAAAGACAGTTGGTCACTTAGGAAATAAAGATGAAGTTTTATTATGACATTTTAAATTAGGGCATCCTAATTTTTCTTATATGAATAAGATGTATCCCGAATTATTTAGTAAACTTGATTTATTGCCTCAATGTGTAGTTTGTCATTTTTCAAAGCATACTAGAGCTTCTTATCCACCATGAGTTTATCATTCTTCTAAGCCTTTTGCTCTTGTGCATAGTGATGTTTTGGGGGCCATCAACTACAAATAACATAAATGGGGCTTGATGGTTTCTTACTTTCATTGATGATCATACAAGAATGACTTGGGTGTATCTTTTAAAAGAAAAATCTGAAGTTACTGGCATCTTTTAGAACTTTCGTAAAATGATTCAAAATCAATATCAAGCTAATTTGTAGATTTTCCAAAGTGATAATGGAAAGGAATTTGTAAATAATGCTTTAGAGTCATATCTGAGTAGCAATGGAATTATCCACTAGAATTCATGTGTTCATACTCCTCAACAGAATAGGGTAGCAGAGAGGAAGAATAGACACATTTTGGAAGTTGCTAGGTCACTCCATATTGCATCTAATGTTCCTAAACATTTTTGGGGAGAGGCTGTTGTAACATCAACCTATTTCATTAATCGAATGCCTTCTCGGGCTCTTAAGTTTAGCTCTCCCTATGATAAATTTTTTGAACTTTATCCTGATACAAAGACCATATCATCACTTCCTTTTAGGATATTTGGGTGTACATCTTTTGTGCGTAACAATAGTGGAGGAAAACTGGATCCGCAGTCAATCAAGTGCATTTTTGTTGGGTATTCTTCATTTAGAAAGGGATATAAATGTTATCATCCTTCTACTAGGTGAGTATTTGTGAGTGCTGATGTTACTTTTCTGGAAACGATGCCCTTCTACTCCCATTCATCCATTCAAGGGGAGCATATAGGAGTATGAAGTGAAGTTGAATGGATGTCTGGGCCTGTGTTTGATGCCTCATTAATAAATTTACCGGCAATCAGTGGTACAAGTTCAGATTTACCAATAATTAGTGGTACAGGTTCAGATTTGGCGCAGAATGGAGCTACTACATCAGGATCTGTCGTACTAGAACCTTTAGAACCTACCACATCCAAAGATACTAGTGTTAATGATGATAATCAAGCCTGTTTAGACGAAATACAGCAGAAGCAGAGGTTGTTAACATATAAAAGAAGGAAGAAAGAAGGTGAGAAAGAGCCATACTCTCTACTTGCAAAGTCACTAGTTGAGGTTTTCTCCCTGGTCCCAAGTCCCAAAGAGAATGAGAAGTCTAGTGATCTGGGGTTGCCTATTGCCATAAGAAAGGGGGTAAGAAATTGTACTAGGCATCCTATTAGTAATCTTGTTTTTTATGATAAGTTGTCTACTAAGATGTAGACATATGTGCACAATGTGACAATGGAGGAAACCCTTGTAACATTTCATGAATCAATAAAGAAACTAGAATGGAGAAAAGTGATTCAAGACGAGCTCGATGCCCTCAACAAAAATTAGACCTAGTCACTTGTGAAGCTTCCCCCAAGAAAAACCTTAGTTGGTTGCAAGTAAGTTTTTATTATGAAATATAACCCAGATGGCAGCATCAGTAGATTCAAAGTTAGGTTGGTAGCAAAGGGTTTTACTTAAACCTATGGATTGGACTATCAGGAATTTTTGCATTGGTTGCTAAGCTTAATGCAATCAAGGTGTTGTTTTCATTAGCTGCTAATTTAGATTGGTATCTTCATCAGTTAGATGTGAAGAATACCTTTCTAAATGGAGACTTGGAGGAATAAGTTTATATGAAAATTCCACCAGGTTTAGAAGATACAATCAAAGAGAATAAAATGTGCAAGTTGAACAAGTCACTTTATGAATTGAAACAATCACCTATGCCCCGTTTGGTTCACATAAGTGTTTTTGATGGAAGTGGAAGTGGAAAAGGAAGTAGAAGAAAAAGAAATGGAAGTGAGATTAAAAGTATGTTTGGTATGACGGTGGAAGTATGATATAATTTTTATTTATATATATATTAATATACCCAAAAGTCCAAAATACCCTTATGAATTAAAGAAAAAAAACATGTTTGAACTTCAATGACTACGTGATGGAAGCTCTCCACCTTCCCCCTTCATCAACTTAACTCTGTCATTGGCGAAAGTATCATCGTCATCGTCTCTCGACTTTCCCCTTCAACTCCAGACCCAAAACATTAAACACAGATCTGAGACTCAGAAAATTTAGACCCAAAAAGTATTCATAGGCGGGAAACAAAGATTTGTGTTGTAGAAGCAATAATCACTGGTGAAAAGATGGGAGATATGAGTTGGGGATGGTGGATTTGGAGTTGGAAATGGAAGATCTGATGAGTTGAAGATTTTTGCGTTGAAGGTGGAAGATTCGTTTGCTGTCATCGTCCCTTCACCGTCACCTGCCGTCGTCCTCTCTTCACTATTGCCTGCCATCGTCCTCCCTTCACCGTCGCCTTCCATTACTGTCCCTATGCCGTCGCTCGCCGTCATCCTCTGTACTCCATAGCAACTTATTGGTTGAAGGGTAAAGTCATCCAGATGTGAGACTTCCATGGAAGTTTGGTGACTTCCATCATGTGAGATAAGGAAGTCAGTTCCATCATTTTTGATGAAAGTAGCTTCCTTCAAGAATAGATCTCCAGCGCACCAAACATCTCTTTTTCTTATTTCCACTTCCATTTCCGTTTCCTTGAGAAGAGTTTCGTCAAATCAAACTAATGTAGAACAGGGTAGGAAAATGGTAGAAAACAGATGAGAAGAGGAGAAATTTAAGAAAAAAAGGGAAACTCACTGAACAACTCTCAATAATCAATTAATAATATTCAATCAATAGGAAAAGTTAGCTACAAATAGAGTTTCTTATGTTTATTTATAGAGTTTTAAATCCTAATCTAACTAGGATTCTAAAATAGTTTAAATCTAAAAGATAAATATTAAACTATATCCTAAATATAAGATAAAAATAAATCTAAACAAAATAATTAAACCATAAAGATAAAATAAATTCAAAATAAATTAAATCTAAATAATCTAATAATTATTTAAATCCTAATTATCTAATTATCTTTTCTGCATCACAAACGTAGCACTAGAGCATGGTTTGATCGATTCACAAAGGCTGTAATGTCACAAGGATTTGCTCAATGTCAAACCGACCACACGTTATTTGTGAAACATGGCTCAGATGGTAAAATGGCAATCCTCATTGTTTATGTGGATGACATTATTGGTACTAGGGATTTGAATGAAGAAATTAAGGCATTGATTGAGAAGCTTTGAGTAGAATTTGAAGTGAAAAGCTTGGGTCAATTGCAATATTTTTTGGGAATGGAAGTGGCAAGAAACAAGGAAGGAATTTCCGTTTCACAAAGAAAGTATACTTCAGATCTTCTTGAAGAAATTGGGATGTTGGGATGTGGACAAGTAGATACTCCCATGGAAGTAGACTGTAAATCAAGATTGCTAAAGGAGAGTACTCCTATGGATGTAGGAAGATATTAGCGTCTTATTGGAAAACTGATTTTCTTATCCCTCACAAGACCTGATATATGCTTCCCAGTTAATGTGGCCAGTTAGTTTATGAGCCAGCTGAATGAAGAGCATATGGAGATTGTCTATAGTATTCTACACTATCTAAAGATGACTCCAGCAAAGGGATTGTTTTTTGGTAGAAGTGAACAAAGGAATGAAAAAATAATGTACTATGCTACCTATGAGCCAGTCGAATGAAGAACATATGGAGATTGTCTATAGTATTCTACGCTATCTAAAGATGACTCCAGGAAAGGGGTTGTTTTTTGGTAGAAGTGAACAAAGGAATGAAAAAATAATGTACAAATGTAGACTGGGTTGGGTCTGTCACAGATTGAAGATCTACTATTGGGTATACTACCTATGTTTTGGGCAATCTAGTAACATGGAGAAGTAAGAAGTAGTCGGTTGTAGCTTAGAGTAGTGCTAAAGTTGAATTAAGAGCACTAGCACTTGGTATATGTGAAGGAATGTGATTGTTAAGGCTCATGAAAGAACTAAGACTATCTCTTGAACTACCTATGGAAGTGCTTTGCGACAATATGGTAACCATTGAAATTACCAAGAACCCGGTTTATTATGATAGAACTAAGCATGTGGAGATTGATAGGTACTTTATCAAGGAGAAAGTAGATTCAGGCACCCCTAAAGTACTACGAGTCCCCACTAACTCTCAAGTGGCAGACTTGATGACTAAAGCATTATCTCGTGCAAAGTTCGATGAAGTGAGCCCCAAGTTGGGAATGATCAACATCTATTCTCCAGCTTGAGGGGGGGTGTTGGCGGCGCATTATTGGGCCTCATTAGTAGCCCAAACCTATCTTACCCTGGCTGAGTTATTTTATTTTTTTATCTATTTACTGCTACTTTTTTGTTACAGATTTTTATATTATTTTGTTCCTAGTATCTCAGTAGTTAGGATAGAAGAATAAGCAATGTTGTCAGAACCGGACCGGACATTGAACCGGACAAGTTACTGGTTCAAGGTTCAATGGTTCGACCGAGGTCGAACTGGGGTCGGACCGGTATTGATTAAAATAATATATTTAAAATAAATAATATAAGTTTAAACAAATTTTATAACTTAATTAAAGTCTCAAACTAAATAATATTCAATTATCAATATATTATTCACTACAAACAAATTATTAATGAGTTTCATAACTCAATATTTTAATTCAAATGAACTAATATTCATCTATAATCATATTTTGAGTTTAAAATAATAAATTAATAATTTATTATTTATTAAGTAAATATATAATTTTTAATAGTTATATATCATAATAATGCTTATATAATATTATAATATATAAAAAAATATATTTTATACTAAAAATGATGCTATTTTATCTTAAAAATAAAAAAGAATTTTTTAAAAAAATTTGAAAAAAAAAATAAATCAGAACCGGTTCAAACCAGTTCAGGACCGGTTCTACCGGTTCAAGGCCGGTTTCACCGGTTTTGGACCGGTTCTGAACAGTACCGGTTGAAACCTATGACCGGACCGGACTAGGGACCGGTCGAACCGGCCAGTCCGGTCCGGTTTTTACAACAATGAGAATAAGTTTAGATAACTTAGAGAAACCTTAGATACAAATTTATATATATATATATATGTATCGACTCTTTTTGCTGCTGAATAAGAAGAACAGAGGCATCTTTTTCCTCTGATTTCCCACAGCCATGAAGGACCCTTTCAACGCAATAGCTTAAGCTGTTACATGAATGCTCTTTGATTGGCTTTTTTAATATTTTTCAACCCAATAGCTTAAGCTGTTACATGAAAGCCGTTGATTGGTTTTGTTAATATTAAAAAAAAGAAAAGAAAAAGAAAGCTAGCTACAAGACGCCATAGTTGAAACCTTTGGATTTCTAATTTTTTTTCCCCTTATTTCAAAATGACTTACATGAATACACACTAGAAGATTCAGTAGTATGGCTAAAGAATATCACCTGCTCTGCCATTGATTTTTGTCATTCACCATCTGATGATCTTTTTCGCCCCCTTTCTCTTTCTTCTCATGATTCATGTCTCTTGCTTCTAGAAATTGGATGAGGCTGCGGTGCAGAATGTATTTGTGAAGTCCCTTGAGAATTACATAAAATGGTGTAACTATTTAGCTATTCAGCCTGTTTGGAGCAGGTATAAATTTTGTGAACCACTTGTGACTGAGTGCTGAATGAAATTTGTGGTTTTTGATGACTGACAATTGAGGAGCTGTAATGGTTTTGTGCAGTTTGGATGCTGTTAGCAGGGAGAAAAAATTGCTACATGTTTCTTTATATTACCTAATATGGGGTGAAGCTGCCAATATCAGGTTTCTTCCAGAATGCTTGTGCTACATATTTCACCACGTAAGTTAACTGAGCACAGAACCTAAGTCATATTTTTGGTTGACTCTGTAAAGTTCTTGTTAGTTAATTTGTTGATGCTGTTGAAGAACATTTCCATCCTACTGTACTTTTTGTAAGCTTTAGCCTAATTTTGAGTGAAAAGAAAAGCATCAGATATGCTTATAAGTTTTAATTCCATATATTGATTGAATTGAATTGCCCTGTTATTTGATTCCAATATCAGTCCCAACCTTCATCGCCTCTGCAGGATGTTGACTGTTACACCTAACTTTGAAATGACCTTTTAGGAATAGGAACTTGAACACTACTGGATACATTGATTGGTGTGAGTTTGTTACTGTTAGTCTATTTCTTACTGGTTTGGTAGATTGCTACACTTTTCTGCCTCCATTCTGCTCGGATTTATTTTTGTTTTTGTTCCACATGTCATGCATTATTTTTTCTGTACGCTAATTGTTATATCTCGTCACTCTTGTACGCAGCATTTTATTTCTAGTCACTCAATAGTTTGGTTTGCAGATGGCCAGGGAAATGGATGAAATTATAAGGCAGAAAATTCAACAGCCAGCTAATAGTTGCATTTCTGGGGATGGTGTATCGTTTCTTGATCAAGTTATTATGCCTCTATATGACGTTGTTGCTGCAGTAAGTTTTGGCATGTTTTATAATTATTTTACTGACTTTACAAACAATAGCAACATGTTTTATCTCACTAAGTGAGGTGGGCTACATGAATCACATTTTGACTTGACCAAAGTTTTGAGTTGTGGACAGTGTTGAACAGCTAAAAGCAGATAGGTTTATTTATTTATTTTTTTAATATTAAAGAACAAAACTAAAAGGCCTCTAGAAACTGTTAGGAATGTTATACTCAAATGGGAAAAGACCTGATGAAGATTAATTTTGCAAGAAAACTCCGTTATTGTTTGGTTGGAGGGATTTGTTTAAAAAATATGGAGGGTAGAGGAAGGAAAATTTTAATGAATCCCTCCCCTTCAAAAGTAGGGGGATTTGGAGGGGAGGGGAGGGGAGGGGAGGACCAATTTTCATAATGACTAAATTATCCTCATTTATGTTTTTTTAAATTTCAATATTACTTTTATGATATCCCAAAAATCATAAGTTCTCACTTCTCATATCATTACTGTCATTGCTATGCATCTTTAAGTATCAAGTCTTCAACCTTGTTTTTATTATTTTTAATATTGTAATAAAAATAATTTTATTTTTAATATTATTTTTAATATTTTTAATATTATAAAATATTTTTATGATCAAAATATCTTCACTTATTTTTATTATTTTAATTTTAATATTATGATAAAATATTTAAGTATATGTTAACATTTATAATGAGATTATATAAAATAATAATGAAATAGTATTTTACAAAATGTATAATATATAATATGAAATTTGGGTAATAAGTAAGGCAAAAACTGTTGACAGTTCTAAAACAAGAGAATGATGAATAGTAATATGATTATCTTATTAGGAGAAAAAAAAAAGCTTAAATTTGATAGGGGTATAATAGTCAATTTGTTATTTCCCCTCCCCTCCCCTCAATTGAACCAAACACTGGGTTAGACTTCCCCAGAACAGTCATTTTTATGAATAATATGATTTGTGTATTGTATGTCAGAGACTTGTACACTGCGTGAATTGCGGATTACCTTCACAGCCATAGGACTGCACTATAAAATGAAGGTGATGTAGGACAGTGGGAAAAAGGCCGGGAGAGAAGGAGAAAGAGGAAGGTTAAGAGAAGAATGGAGGGACAATATTATTCAATAGGTGAAAAAGTCTGGCAGTAAAATGACCCTATGGCTATTTAGAGTCCTAGATACAATAATTAGATTCAAAATAATGATAATAATAATTTAAATTAATTTAAACCTAGATAGGATGAGATAAAACCTAATTCAAAAGAAATTAAAGAAAAGCAATTTTTAAAATAAAAAAAATTACTAAACACAAAATAAACTTAATTAAATTCTAAACTTGTCCATGCATAGCGTAAGTCTTCAATTTTTCACCAGAAGGTTTATTTTGGTTTTATTATATGTCTATCAGAACCCAAGCTTCACGTATATTCTGAAGATCACAAAAAAGTCTGAGTATCAAAAAGGGATTCCAAATGCATTCAGCACTAACCCTTAATTCTTCAGAACTTTGAAAGTAGATAATAAGATTCTATATGTCTTTTTTTGGGAATAATATCTTTGGAATAGCATGAACATCCTAAGTGATTGGAGAAGCTATCCATGGTGTTAACTTCGTTCTTTATTAGGATCTTATAATTTGTATTTCTCTGTGATGCTTTCTTTGCCTTCTTCCTAGAACCAGATTGATACCTTGGCCACCCAATACTTTTGAACCTTTATAATCTTGTATGATTTGTGTCAACTTGTATCTTTGAAATTTTTTTATCATTAAGGTACTAAATGCTTGGCGATTGAAGCCAGAACTTTTATCATCCTGTAGGATGAGTGCCGTATGAATCTTGTGGGAAGGAATTGGGTTTTGATTTATGTGCTATTATTTGGACTGAAAAGGTTTTTCTTTCTTATGCCCACACTCTTAGGACTAGGCGATGTGCCTTCATGCTGTTCTTGCTTGGCAATTTACTTGAATTCAAAATAGCACTATATCTATGCAACTAAGGAGGTGTTTGGTAATTGTTGTGGAAAAGCACTGTTGTTCCATTTCACACAAAATGAGAATGTAATACTTATTATACTTTTGTTATTATTACTTAATGGTAATTATCCTTTTTATTACTTTTTCTATTTGAAGATATAAATTACTTTACTCGTATACAAAACCATTTTTTCAATTTCATTTTTCTTTCCATTTTATTCTATTTTGCTCACTAGACAATCTCTAAGTTATTTTGTTATAGAATATAGAAAGTTATCATTGATTATATGGGTTCTTGTAGTGGAGGATAATGTATGTGTGGTAGTGTATTAGTCGCACATGTTTGTTGGTACTAGAAAAAATTGGTCGAGATTTTGTTTGAAGCAACATTCCATTCAAGATAGTGGTGCTAAAAATAGAATATCTTCCATTCAAGAATTTGTTTTATGCTTTTAGTTTTAGCATGTTATGAACATTTTATTTTATATTTCAAATGTTGGTTTAAGACTTAGTTTTCTTTTATCTTATCTACTTTTTCATAGCTGACCTCACTGTCTTCACTTAGTGAAATAAGGCTGCTGCTGCTGTTGTTATTAACTTTTTTGTGTGTTGATTTGTTGAATGCATCTTGGTGAGAGAAATATGGTTTAGTGAAGTAATTAAAAATTTATAATTATTTTTGAAGATGGGGTTTTCATCCAAGTTTTGAGGGGATCATCATTCTCTTAGTCGATGGAATTAACATTATTGGGGGAAGGGTAATTCCCTTTCCAAAGTTGTATAAATACTTCTAAATTATTCCTATCCTTATTTCCATTTCCATATCCATGATTCTACTCAATGAAATGTAACCTTAAGCTTTACATGATAGTCTCATATCATGTTTTGGGAGGATTGCTTATATGCGAAGTGATTGGGGAATTTTGTTGTATGCTTTAGTTGTTGAGGCACCTTGCCTTACTATTTTCTTTTGATATTTCCTTTTTGGGATGAATGCTTTCTCTATCTACGTATGTACTTTCTTGGCTTCTTTGCAGCGATATATTGCTTTTAATTATTATTCTGAGATGTGTTCCAACTGAAATTAAGCTGGTTTCTGTCTTTGGCGATTAAAATTTGAAATTGATCTCTCAGCCCTGTGGACTTTCAGGAAGCTGCAAACAATGACAATGGGAAGGCACCTCATTCTTCCTGGAGAAACTATGATGATTTTAATGAATATTTTTGGTAAGGATTGTTTAATGGCTAATGCTGAGGTGAGCAGTACTTTCCTATTTTAAAGTCTGATTGGTTCTTTCCAGGTCTCTAAATTGCTTCAAGCTTGGTTGGCCATGGCGCTTAAGCTTTTCTTTTTTCCAAAAGCCTCCACCAAGATCAAAGGTATTGATTTCATAGATGAGTTATATAACCTTTTAATTGCTTATTGTTGTGAGGTGTTGTTACATTAGGTTTTTTTTTTTTCTTTGATGTGTATTGCAAATGTCAAGGTATGCAATTCTGGAACAATTAAATGATTGGTATAAAGTCTTTTGACGGGTAGTTTGAAAGAATTCATTCAAGAATTATCACCATCCTCTACCTTCTCATCTGGTTTACTTATACTATCTTTGTCGCAGAATATTATTCTAAATAATATTACCATTAATATTATCTCATTTGATCATGTTTTTACTATTTATTAAGTCACTTTATTTTTCATTTTCTAGGGATTTGTATTATGGTTCTGTATATTTCCTCATTAATTCACGGACAAATAATGGGAATTGAATGTTAGACTTGTGCACATCCTTCCCCTATATTTATTGAATAGATTTTGGAATGAAGTGAATGAAAATCATCCTTTGAAATTGTCAATTGGATCAGAGCACCTTCAAACTAGTAGAGAAGGATTTCATTTGTGACAATGGGGGTTATTCGCGTTGGTTTAGAGGATTCCACTGCTATTGGTTGGACAGGCTTGTCTCTGCAAAGGTTGACCCAGTTGCCAAACTCCACTTGTGGCAGGAACGAGATGAACCTCCTCCAGCATTGCAGATAATGGTTAGTCACTGGCTAAACGGTAATGACTTTCTACAATGGTCCCATACTTTGCTCATGTTCATAAGAGGGAGCGGTAGAGAAAAACACCAAACAGGTGAAGCTGTGCAGGCAGAGGTGAATGATCTGAAGTTCGAGACTTGGGATGGCTGATAACAACCTTGTGGTGAGTTGGCTAGTCAATTCCATGACATTGGAGGTGAACAGTTCGTGCTTAGCCACTTCAGTGAGGGGAATATAGGAGAATGCCGAATAGACCTATGCCACAATTGAAAACACTGCAGCTTTGTTCCAGATCAGAAGTATTCTTCATGGGACAAAGCAAGGAGAGAAATTAGTCACACAATACTACACAGCATGGGAGAAATTATGGCAGCAGTTGGAGCTATATAATGCTCATCATTGGATGTGTAATGAAGACAGGGCATGTTACATGAAGGTTGTCAAAAGAGAAAGGGTATGTGAATTTTTGCTGGGGTTAAATTCTGTGTTTAAAGATGTTCGAAGAAGAATCATGCATACCTGTCCTCATTTGACAATTTGTGAAGTAGTGAATCTTTTTTGAAGTTTTGAAGTTTGAGGAGAGTGAAAGCAACTTGTTTATGGCACTCAAGTGCCCAAGGTTCTTCAGAATCATCTGCAATGGCAGCTAAATGAAGTACTTGACAGGAACCAAGGAAGAAGTTGGAAAACCTGGTTTGAACATTGTCAAATACTCAAAAAGAATGGGCACACTGAGGAGACATGTTGGAAACACAATGGCAAACCTTCAAATCTGAAGCAGAAATGAAAGGGAATATGGTTGCTGGAAGTGAGAAGATGAAGGGAGAGGTTGAGGTACTGAGAAAATTCTGAGCCAATATAATCTGAAGTCAGAAAAGGTTGCTGCGGCAACCAATTTGGCCCAAGCAGGTATACACATATTGAGTACAAAATTTCCTCACCACAACATCTGGATTATGGACTGAGGAGCAACAGACCACATGACTAGTAATGCTGCATTCATTGATAATTTTCAGCAACATTATGATGATAAATGTTAAGGTTGCAAATGGACAAGTGGCAAAGGTCCATGGTATTGGTACTGTGATGATTGCAAAAAATCTGGTCTTGAATGATGTTGTGTTTGTTCTTGGTTTGGATTGTACTATTCTTTCAATAAGTAAGCTCAGAGAGGATCATATATGTGTTGCTAACTTTGACGTTGATGGTTGTTTATTCTAGGATTTGGAGTTGGGAAAAAGGATTGGCAATGCTACAGAGTTTGATGAATTTTACTACATTGGAGGATGTCGAGTGTATTTAGCTAGTTGAGAAATATGAGAGAGGGATTTTGAAAAGATCTGTCTTATTCAACTTTTACACAGATACACACACACATATAGATAGAGAGTAAAGAAGGGAAAAAGTACTGTGCAGTACAATGAACCTAGCCAATATACAAACTATGTACAAAGACACTAATTAGTACAGTAACTTTTAACAATTATTACAGTAACTCTAACACTGGCAATGCTGTTCTTTCTTCAAATGATGAAGTTGTATTGTGGCACTATAGGTTAGGCCACCATGGTTTATCTTATATGAAACTTTTGTACCCAAATATTTTCAATAAAAGTGATTTTCTTTTCAGTGTGAATTCTGTCAACTCTCTAAACGCATGAAAGGTTCTTGCTCATCACAACCCTATGAACCAACTAAACCTTTCACCATTGTTCATGGTGCCATTTGGGGACCATCAAGTGAAAACCCATAGGAATGCTAAGTGGTTTGATACTTTTATAGATGATCATACAAGACCCACTTGGGGTATACCTTATGAAAGATAGATCTGAAGTTTTTCATTTTTTCAAAAAATTCCATTCACTCATACTGATCCAATTTCAAACTAAATTTTAGATTCTTAGGAGTGTTAATGCCATGGAATACCTCAGTCATGCATTTGACCGATTTCTAGCAAATTGTGGCATTGTTCATCAAGCTTGTTGTGTCAATACACCGTAACAAAATAGTGTTGTAGAGAAAAAATAGACATTTGGTGAAGGTGGGTAGATCAATCATGTTGACTAACAATGTTCCTGGCCATTTTTGGAGGGGGGCGATCCTCACGTTAGCATACTTGATAAAAAGAATGCTTTCAAAGCCTTTGGGATTCATTACGCCCATGTAAAAATTTCTTGAAACCTATCCTTCTCTTCCATTCTTGAACACCCTACCTCAGAAGGTGTTTAGTTGTGTTGCATTTGTTCATAATGACTGTGGAGGAAAATTGAAACCCTGAACCCATGAATGCATTTTCTTAGGATATTCCTTAACACAAAAGGGTTATAAGTATTATTCTCCTACTCTCAAGAAAGATTTTGTCACCATGGATGTTACCTTTTTTGATAATCAACCTTATTACCCAAAAGAATCCATTCAGGGGAAATAGAGAGAGTGAATGGGTTCTTTTGGGTCATAATACCACTCCAGAAATGGTTGTCCAAGATATCACATCTTTTGTACCTACACTGAAGGGTTCTAAGTCTGAGAAAGAGTCTCCCAGTTCTGAAAATTCATATCTGAAAATTCCATACCTGAAAAATCTCCTACTCCATGTGAAAACAGATCTGTTCACAGTTCTGAATCCGATGAAAATTGTGACTCCAGACCTGAAATTGACCAGAATTCCACTAGAAATGACAAATCTGAAAAAAAGGAACGTACTGAAACTAGGTTAGACGGACTTGGTGCTCATGAATTCAAGATCTACACAA
Source organism: Adenanthera pavonina (assembly GCA_026686845.1). NCBI lineage: Eukaryota > Viridiplantae > Streptophyta > Magnoliopsida > Fabales > Fabaceae > Adenanthera > Adenanthera pavonina. The sequence goes on along the minus strand of JAIVEN010000026.1, from coordinate 6,799,788 downwards.
GAAGGAAAGTTGAATGTTCCAAAAACATTTAGCAACCATTACCTGGTCCAGATTGTGATCATTAAGAATCCATCATAACTCCTAAGGAGGGCCATGAATTAAACCCAACTTCAATTTCTGCCGAGTTGAACTGGCTGACGGCCTTAAGGAAGGGAGTAAGATTAGGTACAAAATGTAGAGAGGCTATTTATTATGTCATCCTTGAAATTACCTAAGAACTTTCAGGATGCTATGATGGGTCCAAAATGTAGAGAGGCTATTTAGGAGGAATTAAGTGCTCTTGATAAAAATTAAACTTAGGAAATAACGGGTTTGCCTCATGGAAAATCCACAGTGGGATGTAAGTGGGTTTTTACCATTGAATATAACCTTGATGGAAGTCTTAGTAGGTATGAGGCCAAACTCGTTGCTAGAGGATTTACTCAGATGCATGGAGTTGACTATTAAGAGGAATTTGCTCTAGTGGTCATGTTCAGCACTATAATGATTCTCTTATAGCTTGCTGCCAATGTAGATTGGCCATTACATCATCTTGATGTTAAAAGTGCCTTTTTGAATTTAAATTTGGAAGAAGTATACGGAGAATCGCCACCTAGTTTGAAGAATGCCTATAATACTACTAATGTTTGCTATATGAACATGGAATTACCATTTCTTGATTTGTGCATGTCATCCCTGCATAGGGGCCATGCTAATCTTCTTTGTGTCATTCCAATTTTGTTAGATGTCTCCAAAGGGACATGAACATGGAATTACCTAAGGCATGGTTTGATAGGTTAACCAAAGCAAGAAAGAATCTTGGTAATTATCTGTGTTAGACTAATCATACTCTATTTGTGAGACATACGCCTAGTGGCAAACTTGCAGTGCTCATAGTTTATGTTGATGACATTGTTATCACATGTGATGATAAGGAAAGCATTCAAAGCCTAAAGAAGTCTTTAGCTATGGGATTTGAAGTGAAAGACCTAGGCAACTTGAGATATTTTCTTGGGATGGAGGGTGCTAGGTCAAGCAAGGGAATTTCAGTATCTCAGAGAAATTATACACTTGATTTACTGAGAGAAACTGGAATGGCTTTAGCAAGACCTGCTGAAACTCTAATAATGGAATCATTGGAGCCAGACTTCAAGAAGGAAGGAACACCCATAGATAAAAGAAGATGCTAGAGGTTGGTCGGAAAACTAATATATCTGTTTTACACATGACTAGATATAAAATTTCCTATTAGTTTAGTTAGTTAGTTTACAAGTAACCCACAGGAGGAGCATATAAAGGGCTTTTTCAGAATCCTCAACTGTTTGAAGATGACTCTTGGAAAGGGTTGTTCTTTGGAAAAGGTGGATCAAGGATCATTGAGGTGTATATAAAATTCAGATGCAGATTGGGTTGGCTCTGTTACTAATAGAATAGAAGGTTTCTTGCTGGGTATGTACCTTTGTAGGGAACCTTGTCACGTGGAGAAGTAAGAAGGAACTTGTGGTGATCAGAAGCAGTACAGAAGTTGAATATAGAGCCTTGGCATTGGATATATGGGAAGGAATGTGGATAAAAAAGCTATTGACAGAACTGAAAATGAGTGTTGAATCTCAAATTAAGGTTTGGTGTGACAATATGGCTACAATTGTGATTGTTAAGAATCCCATACATCATGATCAAATCAATTGGAGATAGATTGCTACTTTATAAAGGAAAAGAGATAGATCTTGCATCTGTGCCTACCAGCAGACAAGTTGCAGACTTGTTTATTAAAGCTCTCACATGGTCCAGACTTGAATAATTGAGTAGCAAGCTGGGAATGATTAACATTTATTCACTAGTTTGAGGGAGTTTGAGGGGGAGTGTTGTGGAATATTATTTTAAATAAGATTACCCTTAATATTACATTTGATTCTATTTTTAATAGTTATTAAGTCAGACTTCATTTTTCATTTTCTAGGGATTTGTATTATGATTCATTGTATTTGCTCCTTAATTCTTGGCCAAATAATGGGGATTGAATGTCAGACTTGTGCACATTGTTTCCCTATATGTATCGAACAGATTTTGGAATAAAGTGAATAAAATCTTCCTTTGCAATTGTTCAAGTTTAGAGTAAGGAAGCATAAGTTCCAATTCAGTTAGAGCTAAAATCACATCTAACTTCTTCACAACTAAGCCTCATTCACTAATTATAACTATCCAGTCCCTCTTATTATTAATTCTGATATGTAACATGATAGAACTGCTGCCTGCAGTCATTCTTAAAGGAAATGTCTATATTGTATTACACAGCCCTCTAATGGTAGCTGTGATTTAAGAAAGGTCACATGCTATGGTACCAAATTCACATAAGAATTACTTGAAGGATGTTTTTTCAGGCTATGGTTTAGGATTTGAAAGAAAGATTCTTTAGGATATTTGGCTGAGAAAATTGGTCTTTTGAGGCTCTAAATCTTAGAATTTAGATTGAAAAGGAGAAAAATAAAGGCAAGCATCACACTTTAGAGAAAAATTCTTTGACATTGTCCATGGAAATTGAACCGTTATAGTTACTGAAGTTAATTCTATTCTGATGTGTATCATATTTTTATTTTCTTTTAGTGGATATCTTTGGTCATGTTTTACTTTTGTCTCGGATGCAGTATTTGCTTGAATCTGGTAGAAGTAAGCGTCAAGGAAAAACATCTTTTGTGGAGCATCGGACTTTTCTCCATCTCTATCACAGTTTCCATCGGTTGTGGATATTCCTTTTCATGATGTTTCAGGTTTGCGCTTTCATTTACCTGCCTCAGCCTTGGCTTCTGACTTGGCCAATGGTTGCTGCCCTCCTGAGCAATTCTCAATTGATGACATTGTTTTTGTTATTCATACTGACAGTAACTTAAATATTCTAGATTGGGTTTAATTGTATGGCTTATGCATACTTGTTCTGAATGAGTTGTGATTTTAATCTTATTTTCAGGGGCTGACTCTTGTAGCTTTTAATGATGGACATCTCAATGCCAAGACTCTGCGTGCAGTTCTTAGTCTTGGACCAACATTTGTTGTGATGAAGTTTCTGGAGAGTATGTGTTTCTTAAAGTTATGCTAATTTATTTTTTCATGTGTTCCTTTTTCTTTTGATGAAAGGAGAACGTGTTATCAGAAACATCAGAAAGTACATATTGGTAAAATATAAATCCTCCTAAAATGGAAAAAAAAAATGAAAAGAAAACAGCAAACTGAAGTGGCTCTAAAAAAAAATGAAGCTTCCTAATAATTTTTGTTCTTGGTGTTGAGAAACCTACTGAACTGAGTTTACCTTTTTTGAGTGTTTATCACTTTGAGTCTTAATTTATTATTTATTAGAAGTCCTAGTTGTCCTTTATCATTATCTTCGGGAAAACATATTGTAGTTAATATCTGTCTTAATATTATAAATATACATGGACGGGGCAGCCAAGGTGTGGGTGAGAGTTATTCTCATGTGCAAGCTTCAACATTCATCAGATTTCGATACTGATCTTAGATTTTGCATGGTATGAGATACTTCTTTGAGATTAGAGTAGCCTTCGATATATTAAAGTTTTTAGGGTTGAAGATTTGTCCCCTTTTGTAAGAGAGCGGCAGCTTGCCCTTTTCTCCAGTATGGCTATAGTCTATTCTCTCCACCCTTTCTCCTGCAACTAGAACGTATTCCATATTCCAGTGAACAGGAACTTTTTTGTTGACAAGTCCCTTTCCATCTAGTGACACACCAGCCAAGGAAAGAAGTTTCTTATTGGTCTATTCCTGCAGATCAACATCCATCTAAGAACCAATGTTTTAAAAACCGGACCAGACGTTAAGCCACAAAAGCCACCAGGTCACAATTTTCATAGTTCAACCGGTTAGACTGTTGGTCGAATCGGTGACGTGATAGTTACATAAAACTAATATTTTATATATAATAATACATGTATAAAAAGTAAAAATGTCAAATTGTTAAATAACTTAAAAATAAACTTAAATAATCTAATTTCATGGTGAGTTAACAAGCCCTCTCGTAGTAATAATATATGTCAGATCATTGAAAATGTACTCAAAGTAAACATTTTCTGCAATACAAAATTAATTTGAGGAATGCAAAATTTACTTGCTGTAACCCAACCAAAGAAACATGATTCACTTTGAAAGCCAAAACATAAAGTAGTGCTTATTGGAATGGGCCTATTTATCCTAAGCCCATTATTTTTACATAATCCTTCTTTTACTGTTTTTTAATTATTTTTTATGTTGTTAGGATCATATCTGTATCTTTTACTGATTTAGTGCCTAGGATAAGAGATTTGATTAGATTTGATGTAACTCTCTTATCCCTATATGTAGCCCTCTGTTTCAGTAAAGGAATAATTGGTTTCTGCCTCAATTCTCAACTGTGCTTAACAAATCAATTATTATTTTACTGACACTTGTTTTCTCATATTTAAATCACGTGTGATGAGATAAATAATTTGGTAAGAGCTGCACTTTACCACCAGCAGAAGTGCAGAAAAACAACACCAACATAGCAACTGAACCTTTTGAGCCAATATAGCTTATGAGAGAATAAAGTATGAACCCAAGTTTAAATAATATCCACAATTATTTGTTTCTTGCTCCACTAAAACATAACCTTACAAGATTAAAAACAAATTTATTTGTCTGATCAATATCAAATCAAACACACAAAATGCAATAATTGACCATTCATTCCAGGACCCATGACTTCTTTGTTCCGCGAGGATACCGTAATTCATCCAAAAAAAGCATCCTTAATATACTATATACAAAACACAAACAAGATAGGCAATTTGTGGGTGTAACAGGCACCATAACTCATCCACAAAAGCATCCTTAACACAAACATGATTTACCAACTCAAGGAAATTTCGAAACTTCAAACCTTTAGACCAAATATTCAACCAACAAATACGCTAAAAAAAAAAAAATGAAGCCAGGAGATTTACCAGGCAAAAGAAGGGATTGTGAATTTGTGACAGGGAAGGAAAGTCATGAAGCTTGTACTCTTGCAGAGGAAAGGAAAATGAAGCTTACGAAGGGAAGGCTGGAAGGGAAGATAGAGCTCACAAAGGCTGGAGGGGAGGTAGACGATGGAGGAAGTTAGGGTGGCTAAATGCATGATGGATGCACAATGGAGGGTAAGGAAGAAGCGATGAGAGATGGTTATGCTGATGGGTGGAGGAAGAACTAGGGCTTTGGCGTTTTAGGGCTGAAATTTGAGATTTTGGGTTTTAAAATTTTTTTTCCATTTTTTATTTTATAACATAATAATATTTAATGAATTTATAATAATTAAAAAAATATATAAACAAAACCCAGCCAGTTTTATTAAAATGTTCTGGGTTCCAGCTCAAAAGCCGCTCAATCCAGTCCAAACCAGTTCAGCTCTCAAAATGGCCCAAAGCTTCAGAACGAGCTGGTGAACCCTCCAGGTGACGTACAGATCGTCTGGTTCGGTCCAGTTCCCAAAATATTGCTTAGAATCAATGCGCTTCCACTTGCCATGACACCACTTTTGGCCTAACTTGCTCGGGCTAGCATGTGAAATGTTGGTGACCACATTAGCAAACTCACTCAGGTTGGCAAGATACAAGCCCATTATGGGCCTGATAGCAGTTTTTCTATGTTTGACTTTCTTTTCTTTCCCGGATATGAGGCTTAGGATCTGATCCTTTTTATTTTGTTTTTATTATTTCTTATTTTTGCATTTTCTGGCTTGATTACTAGGCCTCCCTATCTCAGCCCTCTATATTGAATACCTTCAAATAAGGGAATTAGATCATGAGCTTCTGTTTTTGCTTAGAATGCATTGATGAGACATCTGGAATCATTCCGTCTTATTTGGTTTTGGGTAGTGAAAATCCATTGAGCTTAGTTTTTCCTTTGTGTATTGAAGAGACAGACGAAAACAACTTATTGAGGTTATAGTTTTGGTCTATTTGTGGCATGAATCTGATTTAAGTTTCTACAATCTTTGGTTTTGTTTATGTTTGATTGAAGTTTTAGGGTTTTCCAAGAGCTTGTTGCTTGAGGGGAGTAAGTGCTAACTGCACAAGTTAATTGAAATTGTTTGACTGCAACTAGAAAGAATTCAAAGATTTCAGCTCTGGTGGATTAGGGTGCCATAATGAGCAATTGAAGTAGTGGAGACCAGTTCATGAAGGGTCGAGGGTACTGCTCAAGAGAAGTAGATTGAAGACTTTTGTAAGTCATGTCATTGTGACTAGACAATGTAGGCTATAGGAGAGAATGTTGAGGAGGCCACATGGTAAGTTGAAGAAATTTTGGATTTGTTTGTCTATTAAGGATGTTGTTAAGTAAAGCTTTGTTGTTGTGAAGTTCTTGAGTTGTGGCCTAGAATCTAGGTGTCCACCCTCTTTCTTATTCACACATGCATGAGGATCAATATATAGTTTTGTGGATTATGATATTATTCACCAAACTATGTACAAGAGTGTTTGTGGGCTCTATTATTCTAAATACACTAACAGATGTCAATGCCAAGATGTCTTCGTCAAAGTTAATCATTAAAGAAGGCAGAATTGTTGTGGCTAGAATCATATCATTGCCATGCTTCTTTCATTAGTACTGGAATTTATGATAGAGCTATATATGGGCTTTGACATAACTTAACCTTTTGACTTGACACAATGTTTGGCTTAGTATCAGAGCTTCTTTGATCGAGTCTGTAAAGTTTGATCCTTGCTTCCCCTCACTCTTTTTATTAAAATTAGGTTTCAACATAGGGTGAGGTATGCTTTTGTTTTGTCGACACTTGTCCAATGGGTTTTCATGTGATGGTCATGTTAGAGATTATAATTAAACTATTCATGGGCTTTGGTTAATTGTGTAATCTTTTCAGTTAAATGGTCCTTGATTAGTAGCTTCTATTTTATGAAGTTGTTGTTTGTTCGTGCAGGTGTTCTGGACATTTTCATGATGTATGGGGCATATACAACAACAAGGCGCTTAGCCATCTCTCGCATTTTTCTTCGATTTTCGTGGTTTGCTGTTGCATCAATTTTCATAACCTTCCTTTATGTGTATGTCTGCTTTCGACATGCAAATTATGTCATTACACTGATTTCTTATTGCTGTTCTTTTTATTGTTTTAGTATTTGAAGAGTATTTTTTCTGACTGTCTGCATTTGACTGCAGGAAAGCTCTCCTTGACGAGAGCAATGGAAATGGAAATTCAGTTGTTTTTAGATTATATGTGATTGTCATTGGGATCTATGCAGGTGTACAAATTTTCATTAGTGTCCTCATGCGAATACCTGCTTGTCATTATCTAACTAATCAATGTGATCGTTGGCCTTTAATTCGCTTTGTGAAGTGGATGCGCCAGGTTCTTAATGCCTTCATTTTTACTCATTCTTGATAAATGTATTACTTCATACTTGTTAAATATTTTCTGGAGTTACATTGACTGATTCATTTACTGTTTCTTGCCATATCTTGTATGCTGTAGGAACGATATTATGTTGGACGGGGAATGTATGAAAGGAGTACTGATTTCTTGAAGTATGCACTTGATCTCTGTTGTTCCATGTTCCTTTCCCCTGTATTTTGTATTTCCAAAACAATTACAGATCTTTTATTCTTGATCCTCTTCTGTCTGAAGAATAGTCCATCATTATAATTCTCTTTTTAAGAATTCTCTAGCTCTTTGCTAGACAAGCTGCAGTTGTTCCCTTGTTGTACACTTCCTATGTGTTTGGGGTGGTGATGAACTCACTGCAAAACCTAGGTTTTGGCAGAAGCAGCAAAAAGTTTCTTCTCCTTTTTGAGGCCAAAACTTAGGTTTTGAAGTAGCTCACCGCCAGCCCAAACATGCACTTCATGTTCCTTATTTGCATATATTGAGTGATGAATTCAAGTGGTATGTGTATGTGTTTCATTACTATTTTTTTTGTGACAATAGAGAGCAAATAAGTTATGTGTATGCTAATTCTCTTACTGGCAGAGACCATTATACCCTTTGTGTGCATTACAAGTGACCTTTTTCTTAAGCAGCCTAATTTCTTTAATTGTTAATTTCTCTTGAAAGTGTGACTCTTTCTTAACCTATGAGATTTCTCTAAATATTTATTGACAACAAAGGTTGAAAAGAATGTTTTTTGACAATTCCATAGAGATTTTACCTAAGATATTTATACAGAGGGGAATAAATGGTTGGAGAGAAATTGCTAAACTAAAGGGAGTAAATCCATGATTTTATGTTTGGTAAAAAAAAATCCATGATTTTATGCCTATTTCCAAGGTCAGCTAATAATTACATAATCATCTAATATTACAATAGCTAACTTTAATACCTGTTAACAAGTTCGATTGCTCCCTCTTTTCGCAGGTATATGCTATTTTGGCTGGTCGTTTTGAGTGCAAAATTCTCGTTTGCTTACTTTTTACAGGTTTATGATTCATGCATATCTGCATGCATATATACATACATATAGTGGTAAAAGCGAGTTTATATTTCTTTGTGCTTGTAACTACATATATGTTTGCTTACAGGCAAATACACACATGAATGCCTTTTGATTTATTTATTTATTTATTTACTGGCAGATCAAACCACTGGTTGATCCAACAAGGGTGATAGTGGACTTGGATTCTCTTGAATACTCCTGGCACGATCTTGTTTCTAAACGTAAGTAGTGGACTAATTGATGACAAGGTGGCAGGATTACATGTCTGAAACTGATAATTTTCTAAGCTTGCCCATCAGAACTTTTGAATATGTGAATACATTATTTGTTGCTTATCAACTTGTGAAGATTTCAGAGTTCTGAACTTGCTGAATTATTATTTCATGGAAGAGAGACAGACAAATATATAGAGGAAAATAGCTACGAAGCTAGTTATTCAATCGCAAAAGTCCAAGAAAATATTTTGAAATAAAACCATCAAATCTGTGATACATCTCAGGTCAAAAAAAAAAAAAAAAAAAGAAGCTGTGATACATGATAAGTGGGAAGGATTATGTTGACTACCTAGTTGGCAACAGAATAACATCATAGCAGAAAATCCAATGATTTTCAACAATTTGCTACATACTAGTGAGGTTGTTGAGGAACAATTAAAGAAATACAATAGTTTTGGCTTTGTAGCGTTGACTTGATTATTGTTATGGTAATCTTAAGTACACTAATTCTTGCAGATAACCATAATGCTTTGACAGTTGTTAGCTTATGGGCTCCAGTATTTGCTGTAAGTTTATGGCCTTTATTTTTTTATGTGCTTTAAAGTTTTACTTATAAATTCAGTGATAATTGTGGATATAGTTTGATTGCATTTCTTTATTCTTTCCTTTTGCTATTACACTCTAGTATGTATTGGATGACTTCAATCAAGAGGTTGATGAAGTGGAGGAAATAGATCAGTTAAGTAACAAGTATAGGAAATGTGTGTCATGTATCTTAAGAAAGTTTGTTTCTGTGTGTTTTGCTTATATGATAATGCTGGAATTGAGTTCTCCTGATGCAATGTAGTTTAATTTGAATCAATATGGTATATACTAGGGGAACTAGACTAGTCTTATGTTGAAAATTGTCGTGGGCAACAATGCTCATATTTCGTTCATTAATCATTAATAAATATAGATGCTGTTTCCTGGAGATCAACGCATTATTCTATATTTCCTTTTATTGTTGCTTTGTTTGGCTGATCCATGGTTTTTTCCCCCTTCTTTGGTTTTCTGTTGTTGTTACTTATTCATCTATCCTGGCATTTCAGATGTATCTTTTAGATGTTTATGTGTTCTACGTGCTTGCTTCGGCTGTTTGGGGATTCTTGCTCGGGGCAAGAGCTCGCTTGGGAGAGGTATGTAATATTTTTGGCAATTATTCAACTGACCCACAGCTCCTATTGTTTGCTAATGTGCTCTTTTTATAGCGACATACATTGCCTCATGCTTGTCCTACCGTTCCAAATAATTGCATATGCAATTTGGTGGTAATTTTTTTTTGGCTTTTGCCTACTTATGGTTGCACCAGATTAGATCATTGGAAGCCCTACACAAACTTTTTGAGCAGTTTCCTGGAGCTTTTATGGACACTCTTCATGTTCCTTTGCCCAACAGGTTACGCGTGTGATTTTTTTTTAAATAATTTATAATTTTTAAAATTTGCTTTCCTGTTTAGTTTTTACAAGTCCAATTCTTTGTGACTGGTTGGTTTGGTTGAAACATAGCAGTCCAATGTTTATGCAGTCATTGTTTTTATTTTGTTCCTGGTGATTCATGATTGTTGGCTTGCATCTGCTCACATAATTCTTTCTTGACTTTTTTCAGGAGGTCCCGGCGCGCATCTGGTCAGGTAAGTTACTTTTCATTGACTTAAATGGTAGACTATGTTCATGTCAATATGATTATTGGATGCCAACTTGATAGTAGAAAGTGACAAACAAATCTACTCATATTGACAAGAATGTTGTTTTATTTGACTTCTCCAAGCTTGAGAACTTTTCACTTACCCAATTACTTTTGCATCTAAAGGCTGTGGAAAATGACAAGGTCGATGCTGCTCGGTTCTCCCCCTTTTGGAATGAAATAATACGAAATCTGAGGGAGGAGGATTATATAACTAACTTGTGAGTGCTATCACAATTTTGTCTATCTAATTTTTTCAGAGACTATATGTTTCATATATGCCCCTAGGGCCCCTGCCCCCTGCCCCCTGCCCCCTGCCCCCTGCAGGGCCATTACTTGATTGATGCCTATACATGTTTGCTGATTCTTTGCAGGGAAATGGAGTTACTTTTAATGCCTAAAAATTCTGAGGATCTTCCTTTGGTTCAGTGGCCTCTTTTTCTACTTGCTAGCAAGGTATTTTAGGTGTTTTCATTAAAATAATTGGCAGATTAATTGTAGATGAATGTATGTTTGTGCCTGTGTAAACATGGCCCTCATTTTCAATTTTTTCATGATTACTTAATTAATAAATCTCCTCTACATGATTTTGTAGATATTTCTTGCCAAGGATATTGCTGTTGAGAGTAGAGATACTCAAGATGAGCTTTGGGATAGGATTTCAAGGGATGACTATATGAAATATGCTGTTCAGGAGTGTTATTATACTATTAAACTCATATTGACGGAAATATTAGATGAAGTGGGAAGGATGTGGTGAGTATCATGAAAGGTGGATGTAAATTGAATTATATTCCTTATAAGATGTGAGACATGGTTAATATATTTACTACTGGATTGGTTATTTTGCAATTGTCACCATTATGCCAGGGTTGAAAGGGTATATGATGATATTAATGCAAGTATCACGAAGAAGAACATTCATATGGATTTTCAACTTAACAAGTTGCCTCTTCTGATATCAAGAGTATCTGCACTGATGGGTATTCTGGTCCGTATCAAATAATTTAAAGTCCTTGTATTGTTCTGTATATGTTGATAGAATATTGTTTTGTGATTGTTGATAGAATGCTTCCAAGAATCATGGAGATGACCAATGTTTATCTTAGCTTTGTACTTACAGCATTTGTTGTGAGTTTATAATCTTTATTGACAGGAAAAAGAAAACATATTAAAGAGAAGAGAGAAAAGTACATAAACAAAGGACAAGAGATCCTCCAAAAACAATAGAAAATTACGAGGCTCTTTAACATGAGAGCTTTCCAATCGCTTTGCATGGCCCTAACTGTCTTAGCTGAATTTAAGTTTGTTAGATGTCACTGTTTTTTCCCTTATATTTTATAGGTCAAATTAAATTAGAATCAGGCATCCTAAAAATTGTTTTCAGAGTTATTTTTAAGGTGGCATGTTACATGTCAGACATGCAATATTCAACATTACATGTCTGCTGAATTCTATGCATGGTGTTTTTCAAACATAGTAACTTCTAGATATATCAATGATTAGAAAATCAAACCAGATCGGACCAGTTAGTTTCATTGAAAAACTAGTGACCTAAAGCACAGTTCGATTTGGAACATAAAGAGAACTGGCCAAAAGGAAAACCAGTCAAAACCTACTAAAACCGGGTCAATAATCGGTCAAATCCAGGAAAACTGGATAGTTCATTGAGAACCTGGTTTTCTAAAATATAAACATTTTACTTTTTGCCTTTTGGCCCCTTATTGCCAAAGTCTTTGGGCCTTTGGCATTTCTAAAATTGAATACCCAGCCTATTGAGCAAAGCATTTATGGTATTCTTCGCATCCCTTTTATAAGCCAAGTACCCCTCTTCTTTCATACTACTAAGAAATGTAGGACTTTATTTATGAACATCATGTCTACTCGCTGCACATTCCTTCACCCTTGCTCAAGGTTCCACCCTCCATTTCTTTCTCCATAGGATCATTTCCCTGATAGAGATCATCTACCTTTCTAACTTTTTTCTTTGTACGTGTGAGAACTTCACTAATTGTGAGCATCGGGAAGCCTCCAACATGCTTTCTTCTTTCAACCTCACATCATGAAGAAAGGAAACATGTGTGCTTTTAAAATATGAGAGTTTTCCTGGAAATTTTGATATTTTACTTTTTGAATGTAGGCAATGGTACAAATACAGGATTGATGATAGCACAAAATCAGGGGAGAAAATATAGCAGAATAATATCTAATGAAATAATAAAAAATAAATAAAATAATAACACAATAAATGACAAGTCAAAGCTGCTATTTTGGTATATGATGAAAGAGCTTGATATTAGGCTTTTGCCCACCCACACTCCAAAGTTGGAGAATATATGTTTATCATTCCCAGTTTACCACTTAGTCCTTCGAATCTAACTCTCAAGTTTGCTTTAGTCGTTAAATCGGCCTCTTGAGGGTTTGAAGAGATGTAGGATAGATCTACCCTTGACTCAATCTTCTCCTTTATAAAGTGATGATCAATCCTCACATGGTTTGTAAAATCATGATGGATAAGGTTCTTTGCAATCTCGTTTGTAGACATATTGTCATCCCACACCTTCATAGCATTGATATTGGTACTTTCAGCTCTTTCGTAGTCTGTGAATCCACATCTTTTTTTTTATTCCTGGAGCCAATGCTCTAAATTTAGCCTTTACACCACTTCTAGCCACTATAGGTTACTTCTTGCTCCTCTAAGTTACTATGTTTCCCCTAAACATAAGTACAATAGCTGGTGGTGGATCTCCAATCATTAACTGATGCTGCACAATATGCATCTGTTAAAACTTCTAAATTTTAGGCTTTCCCGTAGCAAGGAATAATCCTTTGATAGGTGTCATGTTTAGATGTCTCAATTCTGTGCAGTTTCCAGATGCTCTTCCTTTTGTTTGCTCATAAACTGACTCACCACACTCATGGGAAAGCTGATGTCTGGCCTGGTTTGAGATAGATAAATAAGCTTTCCAGTAAATCTCTGATAAATATTAGATAGACAAATTTACTCTCACAGGAATATGTGAATAAGAAAATGAAAACTGCAATGTGTGCTCTGATACTGTATACAGCACGTGTAACGGCATATAGGAAGAAATTCTTCTTGATGTATTATTCACATGAATGATAGATATTTATACATAGGTAGGAGCGCCTACACACAAATGCCTAATGAATAAAAATCAATGCCCAATCCCTAAAATCACTCCTATCATATATTTATAGATGTTGACACTTGACAGATATAGAAGATATAGAAATATTCATTAACTCCATGATAGTTTTCCAGGAAAATTTGCTATTCTATTATTCGAATATCAGAAACAGTACAAATTGAGAATTGATGATATCACAATCTGAAAGTCAGGGTAGAAAATACAGCAGAATAATATCTATTGAAATAACCGAAAATAAATAAAATAATAACACAATAAATGACAAGGTCAAAGCTTTTATTTTGAATCTGATGAATGGGCTCGATATTGGGCTTCTGTCTATCAACAGTAAAGAACAAAAATGAAGAAAGAAAATGTTTGTATTCAATCACCCTCAAGCCACATGGTGAAGAAAGGAAACGTGTCGTGGCTGCAGCATGTGATAAAACCACATAATCACTAAAATTTAACGCCAATCATATAATATCCAAGACTAAAGTTTCTAAAGGCTGAGGAAAATATATACTGCCATTAAGAATTCTGCTATGATTATCCCACTGGAGAATATCAATGAGTGGAAAGGAGTAAGCATTTTCTCAAATCTCAACATTAGAATATGACCAAAATAGCTTGCACGTTGATCTTTGTATTAAGACTATGAGAATACATTTACAAACAGCAAAAATGCCTCTTCTCTTCTAAATTATATAATATTTTGATATATAAAATAAGAAATATACTGATTTAATTATTACCAGTTTGACCACAGTTTAACCTGTGAACTAGTACATTGACCAGTTTAATGATCAATCTAATTTTCTTAACATTGATCTATAGGATGCTACCTGTATGCATTTTCATTTATTTTGTTTTAAAAAGATATGATGCATGTCATGGTAAACTTACACAATCAAATTATTTGGTTTGCTTATCTTCTTTTCGGTTTATGATTTGGCGCTTAAGTGTTAATGTTTATCTCTTCTTGGTGTGCTGCTTTTATGATGAAAGTTTTACTCAAATACCACATGAATTTTTAATTGACTGGACTTTGTGTAGAAAAAGCCAGAAACACCTGAACTTCAAAGGGGTGCGGTTAAGGCTGTGCAGGATCTGTATGATGTTGTGACACATGATATCCTTACTATAAATATGAGGTTTGACACACTTGCTGAAGTCCTTTTACTTTATTACATCTGCCGTCTCCTTAATGTTCACTTACTTGTAAATCTAGGGAAAATTATGATGCTTGGAATTTACTACTAAGAGAAAGGCAAGAAGGCCGTTTGTTTGCAAAGTTGAAATGGCCCAACAATGCTGACTTGGTATGCTTAGCTTAGTGTTTCTATTTTGGTATTGTGTATACACTTGTTTTCTGGACGTAGTAACTAAATTTATGTAGAGTGCACAAGTGAAAAGATTGCATTCACTATCGACCATCCAACATTCTGGTTCAAACATTCCTAAGAATCTTGAGGCTAGACGAAGGCTGGAGTTGTTCACAAATTCTCTTTTCATGAAGATGCCTGTTGCAAAGCCAGTTCGAGGGATGTTATCTTTCAGGTAAATTTTTCCTCTTCAAGCAACTAGTTCTGCTTGTTGCTTCTGGTGAGCTTATCCCCTGTGTTTGTATGCAGTGTTTTCACACCATATTATTCTGAGATTGTGCTTTATAGTATGGCTGAGCTCCAAAAGAAAAATGAAGATGGCATATCAATCCTATTTTATCTTCAGAAGATTTTTCCAGGTAGTTTCCCCTTCATTTTGGTGAATATGATTGCAGTTAGATAGCTTGCATCATTTAGTTGGGCCTGATCTTTGTTGGAGTTCATTGGATCATTAATCCTTTGGATTGGCTGATCACGGGATTAAATGTATAAGGGAATTGTTATTAGTTTCTAATTTTTTTTTCCTTGTCTTTTATAATCTCAGCATTTTAATTTTGAAATTTCGTTGGTGATTTTATGCGATTCAATGACTGATCTCTCTTGGGCATGTATCCCTATTTATGCACTCTTCTTCTATGGGAATAAGCAAGCATTTAGAGTATTTCCTCTTTGATTTTCTTCATGGTATCATAGCCCCAGGAGGTTGATATATTCATATGACAGAGTATGGACACTGGCTGTGGAAATTGAGAAACATGGCTCATCATCCTCTGAAAACGTGACACCAATCAACACTGGTGTGCACGGCAACTCCCCTGTCCTAATTTCAGGACATTGCCTCAATGAGAATAATCATCTCCAGTAGTCGAATTGTTTGAGATGTTTGTTCATGGGAAAGAAAAACATGAATACCTCACTGGTGCAACTTCTCCACATTATGCCAGTGATGCGACTTTCAAGGTCTGAAATGTCGAAAATAACATGATTATGTCATGGTTTATTGCTAACAAGATAGGAGAGAATGATCTCCCTTACGACACAGCTCTAGAAATACAGGAGGCAGCCGAAGAAACATTTTCCTCTGTTAATTATGAAGCACCACTTGAGATAGGAGTCTTCCATGATCTGAGGCTAGGAGGTATAGCTATTAGTTCTACATCCTTCTAACAAGAAGTAAACCTGAACACAAGACCTCCAATCCTGTTCAATACCAGGATTCCTTCATAAATGGACATCTGGCTAGATTTTGTTGAGTTTTTGACAATTAAAACATGGATGGAACAAGGAGAACTTTGTTCTGATGTTGATGTAGCACCAATTGCAAGAATAAAGAAATGGCAGGGAGAGGAGGAGGGAGATGTAGAAGGAAGGAGATAGACTGCTAACAAAAGAAGGATTTTATTGATAATCAATAAAAAAAGGGCTACCCAAACCTTAATTACCAAGTAAAACCCAAGAAATAATATTTTAAAATGAAATATTGTATGTTAATGCAAACAATAATTCATATCCAAACAAAATTCAATATCAACAACAATAATAACATTAACCTTATCCCATTGTATAAAGTCTGTTACATGGATTATACAACACCAATGGGTTCTATCAGACACCATCTTCTCAAATAAATCATTTTTCAAAAGGTCATTTCTTATAACTTTCCTTAGTGTCCTTTTTTGTCTTCCTCTACACCTTTTGATAGGGCTCTAAGCCAATTGATAACATCTTTATCAATTTCACCATCATTCTATAAAATCGATCCCAAATATCTGAATTTTGACACTTCTGGAATGATTTGCTCTCCAATTTTTACTTCTAAATCATTTTTAATTGGCCTCTTATTAAATTTGCAATGCATATATTCTATCTTACTTCTACTCAAGCGGAAACCTTTTGATTCCATTGTGTCTCCATAACTCAAGTTTAAAGTTGACCTCTTCTCTTGAGTTCTCAATTAAAACTATATCATCCGCAAAGAACATGCACTTTGTAATTTTCTCCTGTATATGTTCTGCTAGAACATTCAAAACCAAGTCAAACAGGTATGGAGTCAAGAAAGATCCTTGATGTAAGCTTATACTTATAGGAAAATCTTGTCTCACCTCGAGGGGTTTTCATACTTGTTATTGCCCCCTCATACATATCCTTTATGTCTCGAATATAAGCCACGCAAATATCTTTCTCCATTGCTTTCCACAATACATCTCTTGGTACTCTATCATAGGCTTTTTCCAAATCAATGCAAATCATATGCAAGTCTCTCTCTTTACTCCGATATCTTTCAATTAAACTCCTTAATAAATAAATAGCCTCTGTTGTAGACCGTCTTGGTATAAATTCAAATTAGTTTTCTGAAATACAACTCTTTTCTTAATCTATGCTCAATCACTCTTTCCCGAAGTTTCATGTGTGACTTATGAGTTTTATTCCCCGATAATTCTGAATATCTCCCTTATTCTTGTATATAGGCACTAGAGTGTTTTTTCTCCATTCCTGTGGCATTTTCTTGAACCTTAAAATTTCGTTAAATAATTTAGTGAGCCACAAAACCTCCTTCTCTCCTAATCACTTCCAAACTCAAATAGCAATACCATTGGGACTAATAGCTTTACCATTATCTATTCTCTTAAGAGCTTCTTTTACTTCTCCAACCCGAATCCTACGATAGAATTTTAAATTGAGATCATCTTCAGGAGTTGTTAATTCTTCGGTATCAATAGTCATACTCAATCCATCATTGAAAAACTTATAAAAATAGCTCTCCCATCTTTCTTTGATATCATCATCTGTAACTAAAATTTTTCTTTCCACATCTTTAATGCATCTTACTTTATCCAAATCTTTTGACTTTCTTTCCCTTCTCTTGATAATTTTGTAAATCTTACGTTTACTGTTCTTTGTTCTTGAATCTTAGTAGAATTCCTCAAAAGTTTTAGATCTAGTCTCGTTCATTGCTTTCTTAACTTTCTTTTTAGCTAATCGATAACATTTCTAATTTTCATCGTTATTACACAAATGCAAGGCTATGAAACACTCTTTCTTATGTTTGACTTTTTCCTGCACACTCTTATTTCGCCACCAAGATTCTTTATCTTTAGGTCCAAAACCTTTGGATTCACCCAAGAGTGCTTTAGCAGTATCCCTGATTCTTTTAGCCATCTCATCCCACAAGATATTAGCACTTGTTTGCAAATCCTAATTACCTTCCTCCGTAACTTTTCTCGTAAAGGTTAATTGTTTATCATCTTTTAGTTACTACCACTTAATCCTAAGATTTAAGACATTTCGACTTTTCAGTTTACGGTTTTTAACCAGCACATCAAGGACCAAGACCCTATGTTGTGAAGTTAAGCTTTCACCAGGGATTACTTTACAGTCTTTACAAGCTCTTCTATCTGAGTTCCTTATAAAAAAGAAGTCAATTTGTGACCTTTGGACTCCACTCTTATATGTAATTAAATGCTTCTCTCATTTCTTGAAATAGGTGTTTATAATCGTGAGGTTGTAAGCCATTGAAAAATTAAGAATGGAGTGTCCTTCATCGTTTACTTCTCCAAAACCATAACCGTCATGAGCTTCCATATATTGCCTTGTCTCTTTTCCTACATGACCATTAAGGTCCCCGCCAATGAAGATATTTTCCTCTTGTGGGATATCTCGAACCAAGCCCTCCAAATCTTTCCAAAACTTTTCCTTAATATGTGCATTTGACCTTACTTGAGGTGTATAAGTACTAATAACATTGAGAGTATCGTGCCCAATAGTCAATTTTAAAGATAAAATCCTATTTCCAATCCTTCTGACTCTTACCACATTCTTTTTCCAATCTTTGTCCACAATAATACGAACTCTATTCCTGGCTCTAACATTCCCTACGTATTAAAGTTTAAAACCAGTAATGTCTAACTCCTTTTCCTTTTCTTCCACCCATTTAGTTTCTTGAAGGCATAAGATGTTAATTCTCCTTCGAATCATAGCATCAACCACCTCCATAGATTTACTTGTTAAAGTACCAATATTCAAAGAATCAAATCGAATCTTGCTCTTCTGAGCGAACTTCTTTACCCACATCCGTCCATAATATTATGGGAGCCTTTGCTCATTTAACATTACACCCAAGCACCAATGTAACGGTTCTAGCTCATTTGACACTACATTCGAGCCATACAGCGCGTTATTTTTGGGCAACGACCTAGCCTTAGCACAACTACGTCTTTGATTCATGTCATAAAGATTCGACAAATTTTTATGTTGGCTGTTGAGGGCCTAACACAGGCCTTCTCCTTTACCCGGGCTTGAGACTGGCTATGAAATCCTAACAAAACATAATTTAGATAAAATTTCATTAACATATTAAAATGTGATTCCAATTTACTCTTAATTAAAATAGTCTTAGTCTTGTTTAAATCTATATTTATCTATATTTCCTTATTGACATGAACAAATAATTGATATTTTCTCTTCTAATCTCTTTTAATCCTCCATCCCATTAGGATTTTGTACTTTGTTTTGTTTTGAGCTTTTTTCCTCTATATTTTCTGGTTTAAGGATATCTTATCCTTCAATTTCTTTCTCTTTTATGATGATAAAATTTCTTCATCTTCTTTTTTTTTTTGGGTTTTTTTTTTAAACTGAAGATGAGTGGAAGAACTTTCTTGCTCGAATCGGACGTGATGAAGATGCAGTTGACACGGAACTTTTTGATAATCCTAGAGATATCCTTGAACTGCGTTTTTGGGCATCTTATCGGGGACAAACATTGGCTAGAACTGGTAATGGTTTCCTTTCAAATACTAGATATAGGGGTTTTTCCTTCGATGCCGTGAGACATTCTTGCATGTGTGTGTTAAAATATTTATCTGGAATGCTTTAAGAACTTCTATTTCACGACCTTTCTGGAATGTTTGCTTTGTTATTTGTTCATCTTATGTACTCCATTCATTCGAATGAGAAATTTTTTTTATGCGGTGGTTTCTTATGCTACCAAGTTATTTCAAATAAAATCTGTGTTTATTTTCTTTCATTCTCTTCTAGTTTTACATTATTATAAACTTTGTTGAGCTTCTTCCCTATTTATCTGAGGTCCTCTTATATCTTGTTGCACTCCTTTCTGGTTGTGGGGTGCTGATTGTGATGGATATTCCTTGCTGTTATGGTTTTAGTTCTCATTTTCTCCTTTGTCTATTCTGTAATTGGTTTTCTTTTAAGCTTGTTCAAAATTTTTTGTTTTGGTGTTTGATAAGTTAGAGTGGTTTCTTGTAAAATGTGCAGAAAGTTTGGCAAGCATTATTCGTTGTGTTTTGTCTTGATTGTTTAGGTTTTCTGTATTGTTTGGTTTCCTTTGCCAAGATTGTTTATTCTCTGCTCATGCAAGCACTTCTTTCTTTGTCTCATGTAAAATTTTGTCTTAAAAAAATAATAAATTGCAGAATTTTCTTTATTAAATTGGATGGATAAGATTATGTTTAAATTGTTGAAATTTCTGCAATTCTGTTTAGAAAAATTAAGTCCTCATCGGCTTAACTATTTTGTTTGGGATCAACAGTCCGAGGAATGATGTACTATAGGAAAGCCCTTATGTTACAGACATATTTGGAGCGGACAACCTCTGGAGGTAAGGGCAGTTGTTCTTTTCATAATTGTTCCCTTAGTGATGGCATCAGTAATCTAATTTGTCTTTGGCAATGTAGATTTGGAGTCTGCAATCAGCAGTAATGAAGTGGCTGATACACGTGGCTTTGATTTATCACCTGAAGCTCGTGCTCAGGCAGATCTTAAGTTCACTTATGTTGTCACATGTCAAATTTATGGAAAGCAGAAAGAGGAGCAAAAACCTGAGGCTGCTGATATTGCCTTGCTTATGCAAAGGTATGTTTGGGAATTTTAGGGACCAACTTTCATTTGTTAGCTTCCTATTAAATGCTACTTTTAGCTTGAATTCTGTTGATACAAATCTAATTTTTAAAATTTGTTCTTTATGCCAGGAATGAAGCTCTTCGTGTTGCTTTCATTGATGTCGTAGAAACTTTGAATGATGGGAAAGTGAACACAGAATACTACTCAAAACTTGTGAAGGCTGATGTCAATGGGAAGGACAAGGTACATTGATTTCTATTGTTTTCTTTTGGAATTAACAAATACAGTTTTTCCTGCCTTTCTATGTGAATATGATTTTTGATTGCTCATTGACGCATATTTCCACCACAAAGTTGTTTTTTTTTTTAAGAGAGTTTTTTTGTAAGAAAAACAGATTATTTTTTCTTCCATTTAATTTCTTTCTGGGTATAAGATGGAGGGTTGTTTGCATGGCTTATATTGAGTCATAAAGGATATGTATGATCGGATGTGAGAACTCCTAGAAATGAGATAAAGAACGTTTCTATAAGGATAGGTTTACATCAAGGATCATCCTTACATCCATATTTATTTGATATGGTTTTGGATGTTTTGAGTAGAGAACATATACAAGAGAAAATTTCTAAGTGCATGCTCTTCGCGGATGATATAGTCTTAATTGAGGACTCATGAGAAGAGGTCAACTCTAAATTTAAGTTATGAAGGCACACTTTGGAATCAAAAGGTTTTTGCTTGTGTAGGAGTAAGACCGAATATATGCATTGCAAATTTAGCAAAATACAAGCTAGAAATAATTTAGAGGTGAAAATTGAAGAGCAATTATACCACAAGTGTCACAGTTTAGATATTTAGGTTCGATTTTACTAAGTGATAGTGAAATTGATAGAGATGTTATGCATAGAATATATGCTGGGTGGTTAAAATGGAAAAAAGCTTTAAGAGTTATTTGTGATCGCAAGGTGCCTATTGAGCTTAAAGGGAAATTGGTGTCGGACAGGGTACGGGAAAGGTAAAAAATAGATGAGGAGTAGCAAATTTAAAAGGAGAGGAAATTCACCAAGCAAGTCTCAATAATATTCAATTAATAAGAAAAGAGATGATCACAATGAGAGGTTCTAGTGCTTTTTTATGGAGCCCTAAAGCCTAATCTAATTAGGGTCCTAATCTAAAAAGATAAAATAGTTTAAATCTAATCAAAGATAAATATTAAACTAAATCATATCCTAAAATATAAGATAAAGATAAATTTAACAAAATAATCAAATCCTAAAAGATAAAATAAATTCAAAATAAATTAAATCAATAGAACCTAATAATTATTTAATTATCCTTTTTGCATCATTTTCTACCGCTTGAAAGAACACTCCTCCAAAGAATTAATACTTCGCGTAACATTTAGATTTGGGAAACCTTTCCATCAAGTAAGATAGTAAAAGATAAGATCTAAGTGAATGACCATTTCTTCAACCACTCAAATATTATTCAACTCAGGAAATCCTTTCCATCAAATCAGATAATGATAAATGGGATCTAAACAAAGAGACTTCATATCAAAACTCCACGTGGCAGCTGAATTTGGAAAACCTTTCCAATGGACAAGGTAACTATGGATAGGACTCTTAGAGTGGAGAAAATTTTGATCTTTTGTAGTTGCAACAATCCCTATGCTTGTTGTAACAAAAAAGTGAGGTAGAGCAGTAGCATAATGAATATCATCAATAACCTTGGGAATCACAACTTTTAGTTGTTTCTGTGCTTGTCCCTTTTTCAGGCTTTTGTCCTCTTCAACAACCATAACATCAAGGCCCCCTTTGGATTGTGAGGAATTATCTATGGATGGTGTTTTTTCAATCTGCTTTGTAGCTTTAACCTCCTGATATGCTTGCTCTTCTTCTATCTCACACTTGCGTTCTTCCTTTAAAGCCTCAGGAGTTATTTCTATACCCTTATTTAGAAACCTGAGGGCATATAGCATGTCTTTGGACGATCTTTTTGATTCATTAAGTTTATAGTTCATTTCATCCATGCTACAATCAAGGTGATCAAACTAATGCTCAAGGCACTCTAAAGAAGCCATAATAATGATATTAATTCAAATATACCTCCAAGGGAGAGATCATGCCTTTATTTGATGGACTAGAATGGAAGAAATCGCATGAAAACACCTCACGAACAATAAAAACGTGATCTAGACTGAACAAGGCATGGTGGCGCGTGGAGCGAGCGAGGCCCATGCGTAGGAACTTCTGCCGGCGCATGACAGCGTGTCTAATGGTCTCTGGCGACGATCTTTGGTGCATTGGCTGGATTCAGAGAGGCGAACACGATGGTGGTGAAGTTTAAGCAATGCGACATCTGGAAGTACAGTTTTTGGTACAGATAGCGAGATGGTTAGGGTTTCAGCAAGTTTTCTAGTGGGTTTTCAGCGAGGGAAGTGTGGGAAGGAGCATGAGGGAACTTGCTCTAATACCAAATTGATATAGGACAGGGTAGGGGAAAGGTAGAAGATAGATGAGAGGAGTAGAAAATTTAAAAGGAAAAGAAATTCACTGAACAAGTCTCAATAATATTCAATTAATAAGAAAATAGATTATCACAATGAGAGGTTTTAGTGTTTATTTATAAAACCCTAAATCATAATCTAACTAGGGTCCTAATCTAAAATGATAAAATAGTTTAAATCTAATCAAAGATAAATATTAAATTAAACTATATCTTTAAATATAAGAGAAAGATAAATCTAACAAAATAATCAAATCTTATAAGATAAAATAAATTCAAAATAAATTAAATCTAAATAACATAATAATTATTTGAAATCCTAATTGTTTAATTATCCTTTCTGCATTAGCAATTTTATCGAACTTCTATAAGACTAGTGATACTATATGATAGTGAATGTTGAGCTTTGAAGGGTCAACAAAAGCATAAGATTGGAGTAGCAAAAATGAGAATGTTAAGGTAAATGCGAGGCCATACAAGAATGGATAAGATAAGAAGTGATTGTATACGAGAAAAAGTTGAAGTAACACTTGTCAAGGAGAAAATGGTGAAAAATCGTTTAAGGTGATTTGAATATTAGCAAAGAAAAGGACCAGAGGAGCCAGTGAAGAGGGTTGATCAGATAGCTTTTAACCTTATAAAAAAATAGATGGAGACCAAGAAAAACACTGAGAGAGGTTATAAGATGAATTTATTGGTAGATGATTTATTTGCAAAAATGGTTTTTGATAGAGTCCAGTGACGTCGTATGATCTATGTTGCCGATCTCACTTTATGGGATAAGACTAATGTTGTTGCTGTTGTTGTATAAGATGGCGGGTTGATTACTTAGTTATTGAAGTCATTATTGATTTGTTTCTAATGCTTAATTTTATGAGGGAGTGAGTGTAAGATGGAATTATTTAGTCAGTTGTTTTTAGAAGTAGCTAACTCTGTTAGCATTGTTCTTTCTTCTATGCTCAATAATTTATAGTCTTGCTCTTCCAGTCCTCCTTTGTTGTAATATTATTAGTAAGAAAATGGTCTTTTCCATGTTATGCTAATAAATGTCTGCGATCCACATGGGTTGCTCAGCTGGTTATCCTGGGGTTTTCCTCACTGAGTGATCAGATTGGGGTCCTGCATTATTTGAGTTAGGATCCTTGCTGTTTGGATCTGTCTTTTACCAATATCCTCTTACGAAGGAACTAAGCTACCTGATGTTTTTGAAACCTGGCAATAAAGAAAAATTGACGAGTTTTAGTCACAATAGATTACGTTAGTTGATTGGTCCATGCCTCAGTTGAAGGCTTTTTATCTTGCAGGAAATATACTCAATTAAATTACCTGGAAATCCCAAGCTTGGTGAAGGGAAGCCTGAGAATCAAAACCATGCAATGATATTTACTCGTGGAAATGCAGTCCAGACAATTGACATGAATCAGGTTTCTTTTCTTCAAAGTAATCCGTATGTGACTTTGGTGAAAAAATTGTTGGATTGATAAAGTTTTCATGCTGTCTTGAAATCTTGTTCAGCCCTCCCATCCATTTTTATTTTTCATATTATTTGGGTGTTTAGCTTTTGGATGATAATCTTCATGCTGTTTGAAGCTGAAAATGGCTGAGAGATATTTTGTTACTCACTTCACAGTGATTTTTTTTTATCCAAAACAGGTGTATATATAAATAACTGAGGCAACAAACCTGCCGCATCTGGCCATAAGAGTAGGGATTAGGCTGAAAAATAGTATCAGAATGATAAGATAAAATTCAATCTACCAAATCAGGGATTTAAATATTTAAACTACTGATAAGGTAGTTATTACATAATAAAATAAGCATTATCAGCGTAACAACCCTAATATCTTGTATTTTCCTACAGTAGCTTTTCTTCGAGTTCAAATGATTATTACATTCCCTGGGCTTTGATGACTATTGACCTTTTTCGTAGAAGAACTTCATATTTGCAGCTTGAGTCTGTCATTCATTTTTGTTAACCTTATTTGCATTTAAGATTAACTTTAGTTACGTTCAATGACCTTTTTGATCCTTCCAGTGGCATTTTGTGTAACTTTTTGAGTCATTAATGGAGTTGTGGAGTTGAAAGGTCAGAGTTATGGTGATGCAGGTTTTTGGCTTATAAATTGTAACATTTTAAAGTTTCCTTAAGAAAGATTTTTTTTCCCCTTTGATCTTGGCAAGATGGCGGTGGTAAGTTTGGAGAGCATCTGTTTTCATAATGGCTAACTGGTCTGTAGTTCGGTCCTTGCTGCCTTTTGTTCTTGTATATATTAAATTGAAGGACAACATAATTGTGGGCTTGTTATTTGCTTGAGTTAGGTTGGATATGGAACATAACCACTTTTTCGTCCTTCTATTGATAGCTTAATCTTTTGTGATTCACAAGTAGCACTTTGTTTATGTCTGTGATATGAGTGACAAGGTAGATAAATTACTTATCCTCTTTTTTCTTCACCATTGCCTTTTTGCGTCTTTGAAGTTTATAAACCATTCTATCTTTTCTACTTTGGCTCTATTCCATCTTTATATCTTTATCAATTTGATGGAGACCCAAGGTAATGCATGATACCTGGACTTGCATCAAGTAGTTTGTGTTGCTTTATGGGGTACAAAATTGGGTTGGTTTGCTCACCTTAATCGTTATCTTTTGGGAGAGTTCCTTACCCTGCTGGGGTATCTATCAATTGGTATCAAAACTTATGGTCAACAACTCCGAAAAGGGCTACCTGTGTAAGGTTTTGAGCAGGAAGGAAGTAAAATGAAGTGTCACTAAGTTTAGCTATTGGGATGTCAGCTCTATGGGACCAACTAATTGATGGAGACAAAAGCAGTATGAGATGCCTAGTCCCATATTGAGTAGTATGGGCTACTCTATAGGAGTCTTAAGTGGTTTGATTGTCCCACCATGATAACTTGCTTTTCAAGGTGGGGTTTCATTCCCCTTGCGTGTCCATCGCCATTCCACTTTATTAAGGAGTTATTCACATGGATATTGCTTTAGTGTTTTGTATTTTATTTTACCTCTTGTGACAGTCTTGTTGAATAATGATGAAACATCTATTTCTCTGCTACAGATTTGCTATAAAGAATAGTTATTTATCTGCTTAGTCTTTTCAATGCCATACTGTCGTTATCTTCACTCTCTCTAAGTTCTTTTACATTATGCCATATCATGTGTATTATGGTTGCAATTCCTTTGAGTTCTGAAGTTTAGTTGTCTTATAATAGGATAACTATTTTGAGGAAGCTTTGAAGATGAGGAATCTTCTTGAAGAATTTCATTGTGATCATGGTCTTCGTCCTCCTACCATTCTTGGTGTTAGAGAGCATGTATTTACTGGAAGGTATGTGGAACTTGGGTGCTGTAATTTGTCTTTTTTGTTCAATTGTTTGCTTGAAAAAAGTATTGAGTAATTCATTCCTTGCTCTATGCAGTGTCTCATCTTTAGCCTCATTTATGTCCAACCAAGAAACCAGTTTTGTTACTTTGGGCCAGCGTGTCTTAGCAAATCCTTTGAAGTAAGTCCATGTTCTATAAAGTGAGTTGATTTCCCTTCTGGATGTTGGAAGTAATTGAAGCCAAATTGTGCTATTCATGATTAGGGTCCGGATGCATTATGGTCATCCAGATGTTTTTGATAGAGTATTCCACATTACCCGGGGTGGCATCAGCAAGGCATCTCGTGTTATAAACATTAGTGAAGATATCTACTCAGGCATGGATGATTGCTTTCTTTTTAAGTCAGGCTTTGATTTTTCACAATTCTTGCATCTTAATTCTTGTAATTTTACAGGATTCAACTCAACCTTACGTCAAGGGAATGTTACACATCATGAATATATCCAGGCAAGGCTTTTTCTTGTTTGATGCATCTATTAATAATTGTGTACTAATAGTGAAGTTTACAGGTCGGTAAGGGAAGGGATGTTGGGCTCAATCAGATTGCATTATTTGAAGGGAAGGTTGCTGGAGGTAATGGTGAACAAGTTCTCAGTCGTGATGTATACAGACTTGGGCAACTTTTTGATTTCTTCCGGATGATGTCATTTTTCTATTCAACTGTTGGTTTCTACTTTTGTACCATGGTAAGCCACATGCTAATCATAATTAATATCTATCTTGGATTTTCTGAAGTTCAAATGGGTTGGATTGTATTGTCAACTTGGGGATTGGAATGATCTTGTAGTTAAATGTATATATTGCATTGAATGGTATATGTTTGTGGCTTTTTTTTTTTTATTATTATTATTATGACATGTTTGTGGCATATAATTTTAGTATCATTAGCGTGCTCTTGCACACACACATTGTGTCCAATTTTTTCTTACATCTGAATATATTCTCTGTTATCTTGCAGTTAACAGTGCTGACTGTATACTTCTTTCTTTATGGGAAAGCATATCTGGTAAGCTGGATTTATTTAAAATATTATTATTGTAGATTATTTAGCAGTTCTTCATTACTTAGAATTTATACATTTTATTGTGTATCAATTTTCTTCTTTCTCTGTTTTATCAACTGGTTCAGCAAATACCGGACCATCCTGCAGTTTCTGGATTGGTTTAACTAACACTGGTAAAGTAATGCAGATTGGACTATGGACCATTCTTGCCTCTTGGTTGGATCAGTCCATCCTAATTCTTGCAACTATGCTCTGTAGTCTTCCTAAAACCTCACATGAAAGCGTTCTCCAACTTTAAGGGCATCCATAAGTTTAATTCTGGAATTAAGTGTGAACTACTAACACTTGCACAGACAAAGCTTCTGCAAGAGGACTAAATATGAAAAATTAACTGACATTTTAATAAAACAGAGATAAGGATGAGGCAAATAAACATAGCCTAACAACCTGTCTTTTCTTTTTTTCTTTTTTTGCCATCAGCCTAACAACCTCTGTCAGGTATATCTCAACTATACACGAAAATATATCAGCAGTAAAACTAGGTATCTTTAATTTGTTAACATTCTTAAGTGAATCAAATTCAAATTAAAATAAATCTGTTTTTATGCAACACATTTTTTTATAGTATTCATGTAATGTACATCAATAAGTTACTATATAAGTTAATTATTTTAAAAATATTTTACAAGTGCAACTATTTATGTGAAGAATATCTTTACATTTGATAATTGAAATTTTATTTTTAAGTATCATTAAATTTTGCAATAATTTAAAAATAATTATCCACAAAGATAAGAACTAATTGCAATATTTTTATATTTTGATATTTGATATTTTATAAAATATACCCATTATGTTCATTATAAAATGTTTGACGTATATAGACAAATACACACAGTTGAATTGTGACTCACTTTACCTGTTCAATGATTGTTTCGATTTTTAGAACATTGCTTAGTATAGGGGCTTTACTGTTTCTAGGAAATTTTCCATGGCTTGATTGTTACCATCATTTGTTTAAGCCTTTCGTACCATATTCAAATTCTCCACTGGTTCTTGGAATTTCTACTTGTTTAGAGTCTCAATCGTTGGCAAACTTTGAATTTCAATTTCTCCTTTGCATTATGTGCTGTGACAGTTTAAGAAATGTTGCTTGTTTGTTTTTCCGTTGTTATGGAACAAATAGGGGAATGAGAAGAAAAAGAGAAATAAAGAAGAAAAGAAGAGAAAGGTGGAAGAGTGTGGAAGAACAAGAGAGAGATGGAAAAACTGAGATGGAGTTACTGATAATTTTATTTCATGACTAAGCTAAATGAAAGTTGACAGCCAATGGTTTATAAAGGAAACTAAAATCACATGCTTGAACCAAAAGTATTCCTAATTTAAGTCTTAATTGACGGCTTATTGTCCTGTGGAGATGAAATCTTTCTTGTTGGTTAATGTTAGATATTTTGGTAGGAATAAGGAATATAAGTTCTTCTTAGTATGTACTATTTTTCTACTGTTTTTTTCTTTGGTAGATGTATCTTTTGGTAGAATTATTGTCTCTTTCATTATTATTGATTTATGGTTCGTTATTCACTTGGCTATACTTTTGCTTTATTCCTGGTTTTAAGGGTATCACATAGATAACTCAATTAGTGTACACTACCCCTAGACTGCGCTTAATCAACAGTTTAAATCAGTTGATTATCTAGTATTTAAAATATAATTTGCAGCAGTATTCATTGGATTTCTTTGTTGTTAGTTATTTTTCTCTCTGGTCTTTTCCATTCATAACTTTTGCTTCTACTCCCTTAGTTGTTTGCATGCTTTGAGTTTGTTTCAACTGGGATTGACCTGATGTTTAATCAAGGTTGATTTTTTTCCAGGCACTATCTGGTCTTGATGAAACCATAGAAGAGAGGGCTAGGATAACTAAGAACACTGCCCTGAGTGCTGCTTTGAATACACAGTTCCTCTTCCAAATTGGAGTCTTTACTGCTGTGCCAATGATCTTGGGGTTCATCCTGGAACAGGGTTTCTTGAGGGTAAATAGATACCTATATCCCTTTTTAAGGCCCTCAAAGTATACCAACCAAGAAATCATCATGCATTGTTTTATCTGAATTTTCATATTGTAAGCATTGTACATTCTAATTTAAAAAAAAATGTAAGTCACGTATTGGTTAGACTGTATGGCTTCCTTTTCAAGATAGTGAAGGGAGCGTTTGATATGGCAATAACTAATATATAAATAAGGAATCTTCTTGTTACGTGCTAGATATATATATTATTATATGTCATCTTGTGAAAGAACAAAAATTTATTCTCAATATGCTCCTTTTTTCAAGTTATTTATGCATTTGAGTTGCTGCAGGCCATTGTTAGTTTTGTCACAATGCAGTTTCAGCTCTGCACTGTGTTCTTTACATTTTCCTTGGGTACAAGGACTCATTATTTTGGTCGGACCATGCTTCATGGTGGTGCAAGGGTTTGTTTGCTGACTTGATGCTGTTCTTTCTTTCTTTATCTGCCCTACTGTTAAATATGTTTATTTATCTACAGTATCAAGCAACTGGACGTGGGTTTGTTGTCCGCCATATCAAGTTTTCTGAGAATTACAGGCTCTACTCTCGCAGTCATTTTGTTAAAGGGTGTGTTTGTCTTCCTCATGTAATTTGTATATAATTCTTTTTTTAATATATAATGTAATTAATATATAATTCTAATATCAACTTTCTGTGGAAATGAGCTTTCTCAACATTTTGAATTAGAAATGCCTTTTAAGTCTGGAAATGCACAATTTGGGGGTTATTTATCTATAAAGTCAATTAATTTCAACACCCACCAGAAACCCACGGAATAGGAGTGCTGATGGGCCTCCTTGGTTGATGCCTACAATTGTAGGAGGGGTAAGTAGATGAACTTCTTTGTAGAGATCCTGATGATGAAGAGAGATTGTGGAAGAGGAGTGTGAAGGTAGCCTTTCTAAGTGATGCCTGTGACATCAAATAGTAGATGACTTCAAAATTAAGAACTGGATGTTTAAAGAAAACTTTAGGGTATACTGAAATTAATGGTTAGAAAAAGTATCTTGAATTTATTGTGGCTGATGTATGAAGTAATAATCTGTATTCATGTCACTGAATGCGAAAAGGTCACCTAGTGTGCTTAATATCCTTTATGCTTAGTTATTGAAAGCTATTGGAAAGTGAGAAATAAAAGAAATGAAAGTACCTAAATGCTCTCATTAATTACCAACTCAGGTTGATGTGAGTGGTAAGGGCTTTCATTTCTTAAACAAGTGGCTGGGGGTTTGATTCCCAACCTTTGTAAAATTTGGATAACATTATTATTTATACCTTATTGTATTCAGGTTGGAAGTTGTGCTTTTGTTGATAGTATACCTTTCGTATGGATATAATGAAGGCGGCACAATGTCATACATTCTTCTGACCGTTAGCAGTTGGTTTATGGCTCTATCCTGGTTGTTCACTCCTTATTTATTTAATCCATCTGGATTTGAGTGGCAAAAGTAAGTACCATCTTCTTGTGATTTCAGACATGTCAGTCACGTTTACTGATTATTGCTCCTGCATCACTTTAGGGTAGTCGAGGACTTTCGAGATTGGACAAACTGGCTTCTGTACAGAGGTGGAATTGGAGTTAAGGGAGAAGAAAGCTGGGAAGCTTGGTGGGATGAAGAACTGGTATTTTATGCTTTTCCGATGGACATTCTAAATGATGCTTTTGTGTTGTGACATTTTAAATGCTCTTTGTATTCCAATAATCTTTTGCACTCTCAGATGTCATAAATATTGCATCTATTTTATCCCAAAAAAAATTGTTGCATCTGCAGGCACATATAAGAACCATTGGTTCAAGGATAGCTGAGACAATCCTGAGTCTAAGATTTTTCATCTTCCAATATGGTATTGTGTACAAGCTTCATGTACAAGGAACAAATACTTCATTGACGGTATTATCTTGTGTCATTCTACTTTATCTTCCTAAAGAAATACTCTTCCTGAATGATTTAATGTACTTGAAATGTCAATGAGCTTCGGATATTGTTATTTCCCTTGGTGTGATTTGTGCAAATTATAGAAGCATTTTGAATTTACTATCATTAATTCATGATGCATATTTGACTGACATTTAATGTATTCCATGATAAGGAGGCATATTGTATATGCAATGAACATTACTCAAATGATAACAATCCCCTCAGACATTTGTGCCCTTTACTTTGGGTGCGTTGCAAGTAGCTCTTTTCTTAACTCATAAGATTTCGTTACATGCCTAATACTTAACAGTAGTAGCAGCGGGGGCAAGCTTTTGTGCTAGTGTTCTTTGTTTCTTAGGAATTGACCTTTTAGGTTCAGTTGAAGCCATTAATTCATGCATGCTATGAACACTGGAACCAGTGGCTTGAGAGGTGTTTTTTTTTTCTTCTGTGGTACAGTCTTAGCATGAATATGTACAATCATATTTTTTTGGTCAATAGCTTGGTCAACTCAATGCCTTTTCTTTTTTGGGCTCCCTTATAGGTTTATGGCCTGTCATGGGCAGTGCTGGCTGTTCTTATACTTCTTTTCAAGGTATGAAAATGCCTTTTTCTTTTGTTAAATATTTATTATTAAGCTGTATATCTTGAGTCAGCCCAAAAAAACAAAACTGTATATCTTGAGTTGTTTTGTCTTGTTGCTCAACAGGTGTTCTCCTTTAGCCAGAAGATATCTGTTAATTTCCAGCTTTTGTTACGCTTTATCCAAGGCCTGTCCTTGTTGTTGGTGCTGGCTGGTTTAGTTGTGGCTGTCATATTTTCTGATCTTTCCGTACCAGATATATTTGCTGCCATCTTAGCATTTATTCCTACTGGATGGGGAATTCTTTCAGTGAGTTTTTTTTTTTTTTTTTTACCTTATCCTTTTGTTTTTTAGTAATTCTTTGATATCTATAGTTGGATTGTATTGTATGTTTCCTATGTCGTTAGATGATCTAGAATTGATTGTGTTTATTGTCCAGTCATAGAGTAAACAGCTATAGGGGCATTTATGCATTTTTTTGTTTTTTGTTCTCTTACTTATTACAATTAACCCAAGGAGACTAGCGTTCACTGAAATTGTAAAATTTCATATGCTAATGACAGTTACCACTAACTGCTATTTGCTTTTGTAAATCCGCATATTTTGTTTTATGGGCACCTCTTCTTTTTGTTCTGATGGTGGCCTTTGCTTTGTACATATTTTGAGGCGATAAAGTTCCCCTTTCACCGAAAAAAAAAAATTTCCTGGCCTTTGTCAACCTACCTCATATTGGTAATATGGTGCTACTTGACAGTTGTTTCATTGTGTTGCTAATCGGAAAACATATTTTTAATTGTGCACTGTAAAATTTAATAACAAGTGAAAATATCTTGAAATATAAAAATATGACATATGTCTTTAATATTTCCATAGAATACTTAAGACAATAATTCTAACCCAAACTGTTAAGAAATGTACTTAAGATAAGTCATAGATAAGTACTTTAGTTATGAATCTGTTAGTAACTAATTCATAAAATAATCTCAAATAATGTCCTCTTTCTCTTTATAAGAGGCATAGATAACAGTTAACAGCAATACAATAATGTGATACTAATTCATTTTCTTCTCACATTTTTTATTCATATAAATTGTTTGATTCTGTCATATTGTCTCAAATTGCACAATTTATGACCAATTAAAGACGACTTCTAATTTAGTTATGAATTCATTTTGTTGGCTTTGTAACTGTAATGAATCATAAGATTCAAATCGCAAATCGTACAATTTTGATAACTCTTAGAAGTGTTAGTAATTTTAAAATTGTAAATAATGTTAATTATTTTAGCTATTTCTATTTAAGTAATTTCATTAGTCTTTTATGCTCTTTATTGCAATTTTTTCTTCTAGAGTAGCCTTTCTTATCTATAAATACCCATGTACTTTGCCTTATTCAACAGAGTGGAAGTAAGGATTTCATTGTTTCTTTGTTGACATGGTATGAGAGCTGGTTATAGACAGGAAAGAGCTTGGTTAGAGAGTGATGGGCCTGCCAAGCCTATTTATGTTTATAAGAGGACCAGAACTAAGACACAACCTGGGCAACATAAGGGAGAGGGAGTTAATGGGCCTGTTTAAGCCCAAGTGTGGTATTGTGTATTGAATTTGGCTTTACTATTGCCTTGTGTGCTGCTGTGTGTGTAGTGGGGCCTGCTACAGTCTTCTTTTCCTAGGGTTTTAATTTAAAAATTAATTAAATTTGTAAAATTTCAAGGAAATTAAATTAATTATAAGATAAAATTTAAGGTCAATTTGGAGGAAAATTATAATTCAAAATGATAAAAATAAAAAAAATAAAATATTAAAAAGAAATTTCCAAAGCTCTTTAACAATTTTACTCGTAAATGGGTCAATTGTGAATCATTTTCTTAATTACAATTAAACCACAAATGACCCATAATCACATTGAGAATTATTAAATAAAATAAAGTGGAAGAATTAAATTCTTGAAATAATTTGGAAAGTAAAAATAATCAAAATTAAAGCTTAATTTCTAAAAATTATTCCAAAATTCTCATTTATTATAAATTAAGACTAATTACCTAAATATTATCTTAATCACATTGAATTAGTCAAAATTTAATATTAAAAATGTTCAAATAAGGGGAATAAAAATAATAAAAATTCATGATTATCAGGTTTTATGCTTTGTATGTCTTGTCTATTGTCAAGTTTGCAGTCTTTGTGTGAGGAGAGAGTCCCTAATCTCTTGAACATTTAGGGAGTGAGTCATAAAATTTACCATTTCCTTCATCTACTTTCCTTCGGATAAAGAAAATGTCTAGCTCATTTGCCTAGTCTCTGTCATATTTGGCATAGAGCTGGTCAAGTCTAGGGCATGGTCAACACTAGAATGGACGTTCGAGTAGAGAATATAGAGAGACCTTGCAAAAACTCGTGGTGATGTGGCTGGAGTCAAACACCTAGTCACACAGCTACAGGACTAACTAAACACTACGCATAACATGCTCAATTTATTGGTGCGACAGCAACCTAGGGACCTCAAGCAGCAATGATGAACCAAATGGTGCAGCTAGAAGGCATGGGTGATTAGAATCAAGGAGAGAGGGAAGGTGGGCAGGGGGATGAAGCTATGGCGGATGGTGGTAGAGATAAAGACGGACAAAAGTATTGGCGTCTGGAACTCCCTTTATTTTTGGGAGAAGACCTAATTGGCTGGCTGTTCAAGATGGTGAGGTAGTTTAACGTTAATGGAGTACCAGAGGACGAGAAGTTAGATGCAGCAGCAGTAGGGATGAAGGGACGTGCGTTCAACTGGTTTCGGTGGGTTGAAAGTAGACAGCTGTGACAAGTTGGAGAGAGTTTAAGCAAGCTATTATGGAGCTCTTTCACCACTATCAATGGTAGGACAACTACGAGAGATTAGTGGGCTTAAAGCTAGAGGGATCTATTTCAGAGTACCAAGACTGGTTTGAACTCATTTCTGCTCCCTTGAATGATATACCTAAGGATGTTCTTATGGGTATTTTTAAGAATGGATTGGGTGATGAAATTAAGGCTGAGGTTAGATTACTACAGCCCAAGAATTTACAAGATCTTATGAACTTGGCTTTTTAAGTGGAAGGTAAGATTATGGCACTGCAGAAGGTAAAAGAGGAGAAGAAATCTAGAAGTGGAAGAACTATATGTGGGACTAAGTGGAGCAACTTGAAACCTCCCTTGTTTTGTCATGCAAATTCCTTTGAACCTCCAAAAAGTAACCTAAGTAGCCTAACTAGCAAGAGTGGTGAAGGGAAGACAGGGGAGGCTTCCAAAAGCTCAGTTGACAAAGCCTCTATTCCCATTTCTACCCCTAACAGCAACAGTAGTGGTAACAGAGGGGGAGTAAGGTATAGGTTCACTAAAGCAGAGATTAATCGGTGAAGAAAGTTGGGATTATGCTTTAAATGTGAGGAGAAATTTGGACCCAACCACAAATGTAAAGGAAAGCAATTGCGAATGTTAATTGTAGAAGAAGATAATGAAGGGGACGATGGCGACGAAGTGTTTGAAGATGCTGTAGGGGAGGA
This sequence comes from Adenanthera pavonina, assembly GCA_026686845.1. NCBI lineage: Eukaryota > Viridiplantae > Streptophyta > Magnoliopsida > Fabales > Fabaceae > Adenanthera > Adenanthera pavonina. Next base: position 6,764,018 of record JAIVEN010000026.1, on the reverse strand, counting down.
ACAAGGGAGGAGCATGGCACAACTAGAGTTATCAATGACCACTGCTGCAAGGCTGACTAGTCACTAGACTGTGAAGCTTGTAGGAACCCTCAATGGTAGAACTGTGCTAGTTTTAATAGATAGGGGAGCCAATCACTACTTCATTTCTTGTAAGTTGGTAAAAGAACCTAGTTTGAGGCTACAAGAGACAAAGTATTATTCAATAACACTGGGGGATGGGAGGAAAACTTATGCTAAAGGCCCGCTTGGTTCCTAGTGTTAGGTTGGCTAGTCACCCAAGAGAGGGGTGAATTGAATGATGCAAGATTTTCGCCTCTTTTGAAGTACAGTCCAATCTCACCAAATGTTGTAGCAGAACCAGGATGAACAGAGTATATTGAGTGAGGCAAATGAAGTGAGAAGATAAAGAGTAATATACAGAGATTTATCCTGGCTCAGGCCAAACCACTTAGCCTACGTCCAATCCTCAAGCCACCACTTAAGATTTTCCACTATATCTCATAGGTTTGATCCGGACACTTGTGAAGCCTCAGCACATTCCACAAGTTTCAATAGGCACTTGTGAAGCTACTTTCCTCGCACCCTTACAAGATGTGTAATTCTCTTAGTGTTTCCCCATAGTAAGATTTTACTCAGAAGTTATAGAAAGAAAGATTACAGAAATGAATCTCTCTTTAGGAGTGGATAATACATTAAAGCTCACTCTAATAATGTAAGTTTAACTCTCAATGCTAACATAAAAAGATTTCATATATTGCAGCAATATTTTGGCACAAAACTCACTTAAATTCGTTACCCATAAGTTCAAATGAGGTTTTATTTATAGATTTGTGGCTTAATTAGTTGTTAGACGCAAAATCTATCCGTTAGACACAAGTTCTTGCCATTCTACAAAAGAACCGTTCAACAACCGCACTAAGCGCCTGACACATCAACATTCGAATTTTGATGCTCAATAAACGAATTTCACAGAGTCAGCATAGTTATGTATTTAATATTAAACATTGAAATTCAAATTTCAACGGGCAAAATTTGAATTTTGAGTTATGATAATAATTCCAAAGTTAACTCGAGGCTTAAACATTAGAACTTTCATGTTGAAAGTGCATCTGTTAGATTTGAACAGTTGCTTCAAGTTTTCACAATACACTCGAAATTCAAATTTCAAAACTGAAATTTGTCTATCAGAGGCTTGTTCCAACAAGACACAAAAGTTCTTATTTCAAAGTTCATACTTTGAAGTTTAAAATTTTGTCTATCAAAGACTGTGACTTTGAACTCACTTTGAACTTCACCAACAGTCAAATTTCAACTAAACTTCATGCAAATTTGGCACACTTTCACTGACAGTGCTTAATTCGAAATTTGAATTTCACAATCAAAATTCGTATATCAGAGACGAAAACTTTATAATTTCGAATTTCAACGAGTGCGAATTTTGCACAAAATAAACATGAATCATAAGCAAAATTCATCTGTTAGCCTAGAATGTTCAAATCTAACAAGCTTAAACTCATGCTAACATTTAGATTTACTTAATCTAACTCATTTAAGATATATGTTAACAAAATTAAGTAAAATTCAAAGATTAAATCACCTCAAGCTCTAAATGAAAAAAAATATATACTTAATAGCTAGATCTTTAAAAGTTAAGCTCCACTTTCACCTGATCATTCTCACTCTTGGTATGCTCCCTTTTGATCTTCCATTTTTTGAGTATCGTTTCTCTTCTTCTTCTTTGAGTTAGATAGAATGTTGATTTTGCTTTCTTTATTCCAATGCTCACTCTTCCTACTTGGACAATTGTACATTTAATGTATTACACTTACAAATCAAGTAGTTAATCCAATTTATATATCTAACTTGTATTATAAAATATAAAAATACAGTGGATATATTTTTATATAGCATGATATATGTATTATAAACACAATTAAAGATGTTATACCTATTTTACTTCTTTTAGGAACAATATATGATGTATTTATTCCCTATTACTCTACATTTTTCATCATCAAAACTTACATTATATTAAACCTAACATCCAGAATGACCGGGAATGGAATGGAATGATAATCATTATAAGTTTATTTGGCATGTTATTAGGGAGATAAAAAACAATTTTAAATAAAATTGATTAAATAAAAATAAATATAAATGGACTGAAAGGGTCCATTTGATTCAATTCCGGTTTGGAAATATGATTCCAGATCCTACTCTAAATGTTAAACTATTTGGTTGCACAGTGAAGTGAGAATTTAGACTCCATATGGAATGAGGACATCCAAAAAATAGGGAATGAGAATTACCACCCTATCTTTCCTCATTCCTATTTCCAAGAATCCTTTTCTAAACCAAATTACCCACGTTCATGAACCTCGTCTTCTTCACTTTATAATCTGAGTAAGGTGAATTCTGACATGGATAGATATGCTTTGTTCTTCAGTGAAGAAGGCATTTCTCTGGAGGCTTCCCAAACTTCATTTGCTGTTCTGTACAACATGAAATTCACACCTATGCCAGAATTCATTGTTTTGATGAACCAGGCTTGCGTCATCCTATTATCTGCAACCCATTCTCTATACTTGGGATCAGCAGATCTGGGACAAGCTACTTCTCCAATGAGGTATTCATATTTACCTCTTCCTGTTACGGATAATCTCACGCTTGAAGTCCACTGTAAATAATTTTGGCTGTTCAAATGATGAGATGTAATCATAACTAGACTTGAATCACTCACAGTTGATAGTTGAGACAGTGGGACTAAGATTATTGCCGGAGATGATGGGTTGATCTTCATTGATGATCCCTATCTCTCCTAGTCAGATTAGACCCATCCCAAACCTGATCATGGATGACTGGATTGGGGCTCTTATGCCATGTAGATTTTTTAGTGAAAATCAGGGTTGAGCTGGTTGTGACTTTGTCCCCTATTTCTTATTTTTATTATGCATTTGAACACAACTGAAAAGATTACATAATCTGGCTGGAGATTTAATCAGCATAATCTCAGCCATAAAAACCAAAAAATAGAATAAAATAAATACTGAGTAACTAATTAAATCATAACAACCTAATCTGCAGAATATTAAATAATAAAATATAAAAACATGCGACTAACAACAGTTGATAAGATGTGTTAGTGGTATTAAGGCTTCACAAGAGTGACATGGAGCTATTTGCAACTTTAACCAAGATACTTTGTCCATTGCAAGAAGCTTACAAAGGTTAAATTGTTGGAGTTATCTACTCTCTTTCAAAGACTTCTCTTGTTTACATCTCCCCAAGCTGCTCAATGTTTGGTGGAAGACAAAGAAGTGATTGCATCACTTGTGGATGTGTTGTTGGTCAAGCAAACCCTTGTTTAACAGGATAAATTTTTCTCATCTCAACTTTGATAGGAATGTACTGCCTTTTGAATATGCCGCTCTCAAGGATCATCATTATTGGCCTTTCAGGGAAATGTGGAAAAGTAAGGATTCCATAGTCTCTTTGTTGACAATAACAATGATGTTGGGTGCAAGACCATGCATTATGGTTCAGATTTTTCGGAGTGTTTGCATTGATTGATGTAGTTGTTTGGTACACAGGAATCTTTCCTTCCCAGGTATTTTAAGGTGGGAAAACCAAAAATTATTTAAGGTAGTTTGGATATATACAAAGAAGAGGATCATAAGTGATAGTGAAGAAAGCTGATCATATGGCTTTTAGCTCTATAAAAAAGTGTAGAGGAAGACTGAAAAGGACACTAAGGGATGTTATAAGATAAGATCTTTTGATAAATGATTTATCTAAAGAGATGATTTTTTATAAAGCCCAGTAGCATTATATAATCCAGGTAATCGACCTCACTTTATGCAATAAAACTAATGTTGTTGTTGTGTTTTACATACATGGATAGACTTTGAGTTCAGTACAACAAATAAAAGTTTTCAAAGAAAGGACATAACTTGTAATTACTGAACATTGTTGATAATAGCCCTTTTACTCAGATTATAAATTCCCACTGTTCTCAAAGGTATGGCATACTCGTAATAGTTGAGAGATCATGTTCTTTGCGGGAATATTGGATATCATTATTTTTAGTCTATGTTTAAAGATAACATATGAGAATCTTAGATTACGTGATTTAGGATAATGGTCTGCCAAACATTTGTTAGTCAAGGACTTCAAATTTGGGAGGACTTCTAGTCTCTTGGAATCATTGTCTCTTTAATGGTTTTTGGCTTACAGAAATTTGAATAGATTGTGAGATGGTGATTTGATTTTCTTGGGAATGCACCTAGTAGATTAAGTTTGTAAGATAACTAGTTCTTTGACATGATATCAAGGCATCTTTAACCGAGTCCAAAATAGCTTGTATGAGAAAGCTTGTTAAAGTCTGAACCTGCGGCCTATACCTAATAGCTTAAACATTTGGGATAGTTTGTGTCCTGAGTTGTTAGAAATGAAAAATCCTTAGGCTTGTACTTTTTTGGTGGCCTTGTTTCTTGATTTGGTATTTGATGGTCCTAATCTGATAGAAAATTCAAGACTTATTTTCAGAAAAAAAAGAATTAATATTTTGGATTTTATTTTATCTTTTATTTTTATCTTTTAGGTTTTGATTATTTAGGTTTATTTTATTTTATAGATTATCTTTTCCTTAGGATCCTAATTAGATTAGGATCTAGATTCTATAAATAAGCCCTAGAACTACTTCTTGTATTCATATTTTTCCATTGATTGAATAATACTTTGCAGTCTTTTTTCAAGTGAGTTACCTCTCCCTCTTAATTTCCTACTCTTCTCATCTAACTTCTTCCCTACCCACACACTGTCCTACGTCATAATCACTCTGTCACTGCCTCTTAAACACGGAAGAGGGAGGGACAATAGTAGCTAGGGGTGTTAGACCTGTGGATAGGGGCCCAACAACTGAGATAAAAAGTGGTATAGAATTCGATCTCCAATAGTTCTGTTGCTGCTACAATGTTATACATGGACCAAGGGACTTCTTTATAGCCTTGAGGAACCCCAGCTACTTATACCAACGGCTATTTGTTTAGCCGTAGTAGTGTTTGTTAGAATCCCACCCTTTTATTCTACTCTATTTGAAGTTATTCTGTAACATAGTGACTCTAGCAGAGCCAAAAGAGATGAATTGGCTAGGAGGGCAGACGACAAATTGCAGGTGGGTAGCTAGTTCTGCCACAGCATTTTGGGGACGTTGAGCCGGAAGAGTGACAAGAAGTTTGATTGGGAGGGGATATTATGGGTGTTCTGTCATTGAGGAAGGGCAGGGAAATGTCTGGGGGAAATCTGGAGATACTCTAGCCTCTCAGGGACTTTTTCGTTGCTCTGTTTCTGGTATTTTCCCGTTATTTGTTGCTGAATACTAGAGTTTTACTCATCTCTTGTCCTTTGGGATTTGATCTTGTTATTTTTCTGTTGATTAATAAGATCTATTTGGAGGTTCTATCAGTATTGGATCAAGGCCTTTATGACCAAGAAGTCACAAGTTTGATCCTTACCATGCCCATTCTAGTTTAAATTTCAGCATAACATTTGTTATCCATGATTCATGGTCAAATGGCGTTTGCATAAGACTGTCTGCAATCTAGTTAAATTACAGCATTAGACATGTAAATATAAGCCATTCTTGGGCTAACAGCTCAGAGCTTAAGCGTTTAGGATAACTGGTATTTTGGACTTTTTTCCTTTCCTTACATATTATCATTTCTTTTATGAATTAATGTGTTGCCCTATATGGCTGTCTTGTCCATTTTGATCATTTTATTTGCCTACCATCTGGAATCTAACACACATTTAAGGACAGTATGCATTGATGTGTGTGTATATATATATATATAGGTTTGGATCCAAAGTTGAAGTAGAGCTTATTGTGTTACCCTTTTATATGTGGCGTTTTATCTTTCATGTTTGTACATTGACCAAGACTTCTTCCTGTGCATTATAATAGATTGCTGCTGCCTGGAAGCCTGTGGTGAAGAAGCTAGGACTATGGAAATCCATACGATCAATTGCACGCCTATATGATGCTGGCATGGGAATGCTTATCTTCATACCCATTGCATTCTTCTCATGGTTCCCATTTGTATCCACATTCCAAACCCGTCTCATGTTTAACCAGGCCTTCAGCCGAGGCCTTGAAATTTCTCTTATCCTTGCTGGAAACAATCCTAATACTGGGATCTAGATGTACTTATGCCTCATGCCCTGTATCGTGTGTGAATTGTGATATATGATCTATCATGCAATTTTATATGTATTTTGTTTTTTCGCTTTTGTGAATATGTATCATCATTTCTAGTTTTTGCAATATGTCATTTCAATTTCTTGATTTACCTTTTAAGCATAGGATGTAATTTAAGAATAGTGAAGTTGTTTCGCTAATTCAAGCAGATTCTGAGATTAAACAAATTTTTGTAAGGTTAGCGACGCGAACATGAAATATACAAGTTGGTTTGTATTCTCAATGACTGGGTTTTTTTTTTCCGGTTGTTTTTATTTTTGCGAATTAGGTGGTATTGTTTCTAGGCATCGTTTGGTTTAATTAGCTATCTGCTTCCATTTATCGGGCTCATCAGGAGTAACTAGTCTCTAGACCGGCAATTTAATAATGAGAGACTTCAATCTTGCTCAAAGTTCTCAAATTCAAGTTCTCATGTGGGTTATATGTCTCCTTTAACTATGGAGACTGCAAGGCAAATTCACTGTTCTTAGACGTAAAATTGGGAGCATGATTAGACAGAATTATTCCTAAATATTAACAATACTACTGTGTAAACGTGTGATGGTGTAGCAACTGACTTGAGGGGGTAAAATTATAAAATCAATTAAAAATTGAGATGAATCATAGGAATCAGAGGACTATTTTTTTCCTAAATTTTTCAAGTTATTCGAATCATCGTTCTACACCACAAATTGACTGGAGGATCATGGTTGCATGATGGTGAAATACCATGTTGACATGTTTTGTTCCAACGTGGACTCCGCATCCAGAGTCAACACTTCCAAACTCTTTTTTCCTCCTTGTGAAATTCACGAAAGGAAACAGCGGTTTTTTAGCAATATATAATAAAAAATAAATAATTTATCGAAATGTAACGTATCAGAAATTATTTATCACAAACGTTTTAATGGCAAGTTGCACCACTTTGCTACATCTTTATGACATTTTCTGTTTTTTTATTATATGTTATTACACATAAGTCGAACTAATGCAATTTTGCGTTGTGTTGTGTTTCTTTTTCTTCTTCTTTCTAAAGTTTGTTAACAGTAGATGGACCCCCCAACCCTATGCCCCCCTCCCTAACCACCCACCCACCCACCCACCCACACACACACACACACACACACATGTATTAAATATAATAATTAATATATATTAAAATCATATTTATATTTTTATATAAAATGATATAATCTCTATTTTAATTAAAATATATTGCTGTGGACTCCGGTTGCATTTTGCAAACACCAACGCTATGTGCTTTTCCACTTGACATTGATTATATCTCATCATTGGGAATGCCTGTAATAAGATGTATTGGAATTTATTTCCCTTGCAATCTTTCAAGTTTGCCCCATTAGAATTCTCCAAAGGTTGAATGTATCCATTCATGGATTATGACCTACACAAAAATGTAACATTAAATAGTACATGTGTCACAAAGAATACTATGCAACCTGAGTCATAAAACTAGACTCTGTGAAATAAATCAACCCTAAAATAATCATGCTTGGGATGAAAATTAGGGAAAAAATGTAAGGAAAGCAAAATCAAAAGGAAAAAAAAGGAAAAGGAAATTCTAAGAAAACCCGTAAAATAAATTTCTAGAAGCTTTTGACTGTTTTGCCCTTGAGTGGGTCATCATTAAATACTCTATAAAATGCAATTCAATGCCCAAATGACCCATTAAACTAATGTTATATCACTTAGATTGTGTGAAACGAATGCGCGCACACACACGGTAGAAATAGCCATTTAGACCAAGAATTATGAAATAAAAAACCAAGTACCTATGTTTATGATGGGCATAATGGGAATGCAAAAAATTTCAAGCAAAAATAATAAAAAAAAATAAAATAAAATGGGATGGTAAGTCATAGGGGAAAGAAAAATGGTAAAAGAAGATAAAATATTTTTATCTATTCCTGTTATAAGTTATTTTAACCGTTTTACAAATATCAAGAAAAATAATTAAAACTTTTTAACTTCATAAAATTTCTAATAACTTTTTAATGTTATCCTTATTAAATTATATCATCTTAATTATCTTTTTCTTAATCTCTCTCTACCATAATCATTTAATGATGGGCAAATATGAAAACGAACATTTAATAATCACATGGTGACTTATATTTTATATATTTAAATTTTTCTAAATTATGACTTATAATAGAAAATAAATAAAATAATTTAAAATGAAATTCATAAGACAAAAAACACATGGCATTTCAAGAATTCTCTAATTATTGTCCATCCAAATAAATCAATTTAAACACATAATTACCTCGAAAATAATGGAATGAAATAAAACAGAAGGTATTAAAACCATTGGAATACTTGGAAAATAAATATAATCACAAAAATAAACTTAATTTCTAAGCATTGTTCCAAAAATCCAATTTATTAAGAAAAAGGTTAATAACACAAAAATCATCTAATAAGCTTAAATTAGCCCAAATACATTATTAAAATATTTAAATATATGGGATGAAAAATAAAATCAAAGAGTTACCAAACCTGTTTTAAAAAATACCATCAAATTTCTGCAAAAATGGGAATATGAAGGAGAGGGATGAGATGGCGAGGGTAGTAGAAGATGACGACGACGTCATCGATGATGGCCGAAGAGAAGATGCGAGTTTTTGACCTCCAGCAACGATGCCGATGCAGCATTCATTAATGTCGTCAAGCTCCCTCCTCTCTCAACCCTTCTTCATATGTGCGACAATTTGGATCATTACAAGCTTCATTCCTACCCTCTATCCAATTATCTTCATTCCTCCCATCTCTGGAAGTTGTCTTGTGGCATTTCTCCTTCATTATAAGTAGGAATGGACAGTCTCTTCCCTTCATTCTCAATTAATTATATTATTATTTATTCTTCACCATCAAGTTTATAAATGTATTGATTTCCATTCGATTTGGGTAAAAGGCTTTCTCATTGTCCCCAGGACAATATATATTACTCTCTGCGTTATCAAGGGGGATTTTTTTTCGGTCTCATGTTATAAAATAACATAGTTTTATTTATTAATTTTGTCCTTAATTAATATAATGTACAGTATTATAGATTGTATTAATTAATGATGTTTAACTAGAGTAAAATATGAGTTTTTAGGTTTTTTTAACAAATTTAATGATGTTATACATTTTTTTTAATATGTGTAAAATTTTACTTGTTACCTTATAATATGGAACGAAGGAAGTATATAAAAATAAAATCATTTATCACTATCTATTTATTATTTATTGATAGAACATCAATATAAAATTAAATTATTTATTTTCTCTATTCTTTATTATAAGTTATATTTATCTACCTCACACATATTTAGTAAATTAATTAAAAGTTTTGATGTTTTCAAAAATTATCCTAACTTTCCAAAATTATCGTCATTAAATTATAACACATCTTAAATGTATCTCTCTCCATTATAACTCTTCTGAAAATTGCTAAGAATGAAAATGAAAAATAAATATTAAATTATACATAGAATTCATAAAATAACTTATATTTTAAAACTTTAAATCTAAAAAATAATTTCTTATAATAGGGAACAAAGAAAATATTATTGTTCATTTATTATTAAAGAAATTGAAATGATTGTATATCTTTTTTATATTATATATTTTTAATAAAATTTTAAATATTTCCATACTAGAATCGTTTCCAGCTATTTATGAGTTGCAAATAGAATTACAATTATGAATTATTATATTTAATTTAATTTCAGTGGACCAAAAGAATACAGTAGTTATTTCTGCCAAATAGTGTAATCCCTCTTTGTCACTCTTTTAGTCAGGTTTTAGGTTTTAGAACATTTATATCATTTTAAATGCAAGATACCTTTTATAACTTTCTAGGAATTCAATTACTTTATTTTTAAAATATTTTTATTTAATTTAAAAAAAATGAATTATTTAAATTTGTAATAATTACTAGGAGAGTTACAATTATAAATAGAAGGAATTAATTACAAATAATGGCTTTTGACTAGTAAAAAATAATAAAATTTAAAAGAATAAGTAGTAAAATTAAAGAAATAAGTAATAAAAGATTCTATTTTAAACTAAATTACATATAACCTCCTCCCACTTCAACTTAGTTACATGTTACCCTTAATCTTTTAAAAGTTTAAAATTGACTCCCAATGGTTAAAATCACAGTTAAATATAACAAAATATTACATGTCATATACATACAAAGAATATTAGGCATTTCACATATAATTTAAATATTTCAATAATTATGTCATACTTTAAAACACTCTTTTTGTCATTCTCCATATTAACAAACCCTTTGTTTTCTTCTCGGCGTCTTTTATCTTCTTCTACACCGAACCCAGATTGAGTCCCTCTTCCCTACTCAACATCAACCCTACTAAAAGTACATCCTGCACAGGAAGAGTGTGGTTCAGGATAACACCCATGAGTTCACAGATAATGGCCCTTCTGAGAAAAAGACAAAAATTCAAATTTGATGGGCATTTGGGGAGAATCCATGTCTAGGAGAGAATGATGATGGGGCTTAGATTCCAAGTAAGAGAAAGTGGAACTTTCACCCAAACCAATGCCATTTTCTTATCAACAACCTTTCTCATCTCAATCTCCTTCAAACTGGAAACAACGCTCACTTTCAATTGCGTACATACATAAATAGATATAGATATTGATCAAATGCCCACCATGCCAAGGTGCAATGATCCAAATTTTGTTACAATCGGTTAAGGAAAACGTGAATTTTTGTACAATCGTTAGGCAAATGTGAAATAATTTTTAGGAATCATGGATGCCCCTTATAAGTAATCACATTTCCGAGATTTTTATGCCTCAATCTATTAACGATCATAACCCAATCATCGCAAACTTGCTAAGCATGTGTTTTAGATTCATTGTTTTCTAATCAAGAATCAACCTTTGTGACTTCAGGTGATCAATCTTTTTAATTAAGCATTTAAGGCATTGTTACTCAATCATGTTCCAAGAGTGGAAGATGACGGCGATAAGAGGAGGGGACTGCTTCTTGGGAAAATGTCAAAATGAGCTTTAATGTTTTTAGTTATAATCAAATTATTAAAAAGTCTAAAATTTCGGGTTAAATTTCAAGTATTCTTAATTTGCATGATGTGGCATCTACGGGTAAATTTAATGGTGAATTTAATGGCAAGGGGGTTGGGAGTAAAAATATAAAATGTGAAGGTCTTAATTTTAAACTTCTAAATTTTGGGAGTTATATACAACTATCTCAAAATTTAAGAGGGTTATGTAAAGTTTAGTCTCTATTTTATAGTAAATTTATTATTTTAGTTCCAATCCCTATTTATTGCTCCATTTAATATTTAATATAAGATTTATGTAACTGAATCATGCAGATTAATTATGAAAGTTAAAATTAATTAACTATCTTAATTTTTTTTTAAAAATTACAATATCTTTTTAAAATTATCCTTGATTTTATTTTCCCTCTTTTTCTCATAAATTGAATATAAACATTTTTTGTTAATATATAATAAATACTATATTATATATTAAAAATGATCTTATATTTAGAACTAAATTTAAAAGGTTTTATAGGAATTAAAGGGAGTAGTGATAAAGATAAAGTTGAGAATCATATCAATATTAAAATAATTTTAATAATATAATTTTTTTTATTTCATATTATAAGATAATATAATAAATTTTTTTATTTCATAATACAAGATAATGTGTAATGATTTATTAATTTTATTTTTCATATATTATATTATTAATATTATAACTAATATTATATTTAATAAAATGAGTAGAGTTGATAAGAATAAAATTAAAAATTTTATTTTATCAAAAAATTAAAAATGTAATAATTCCTGTGCACATAAAAAATGTTTCTTATTTTACTAAAATCTTGCAGGGAGGGAAAACAAATTTTTCTCAACTCGAAAGGCGGCATGAGTACAGTTTATTCTCAGTATATTATATTCATCCATCCCGATATCGGGTGACGCGTGTCCATACGCATCTGCAATCACAGCCGTTTACCGCTTAAACTGATATCTTACCGTCCATTTGATCCGTTGCCCATTATATATACGATGGCCCTGGTTTCGTAAGCAACCCTCAATAGAGTTAGAATTTCTAGAATAGAATCAAGAAATTTCTACAAGAACGAGAAAGCTTCGCAAAAGCTTGGTTAAGGATTTTCTTTTTCTGAAATTTCCATACACTTGGAATCTGATTTCGGTCTTCGTTTTCTTGAGGATCAAATCAAAGCTTGCCAAAGGGCGTTTTAGGGTTTCGAAATCTGTTTTCTGCTAAGTTGTTATTGTCGGCGCTTATAATAGTCTTGTTTGGTGTTCTGATCTTGAATTTGGTTTGAAATTTGAAGAAACTTACCCGATTTCTTAGTTGTAGGGCTTCTTTGGTATTTGGCGGCGAGGATGAATGATCAATCCCAAATGATGATGAATTTGAACCAGATGAGTCAGCCTCAGATGATGAATCAGGTTCAAATGATGAACCAGCCTCAGTTAATTAATCAGTCTCAGATTGTAGGTCAGTCTCAGCCGTTGTCTCAGCCACAGATGCTGATCCACTCTCAAGCATTGAATCAGCAGCCGCAACCCCAAATGAAACCATCTCAGATTATGATGAACCAGACCAAACCTCCGATGATGAATCGGGGCTATAAGGCTTGGTCTCAGCAGCCCCCTATGGAACCTAACATGAAGTTTCAGAACCCTATGAAACCAAACTATCCCAACTCCAAGTTGGGACGAAGCAATTGGAAGGGGAAGAAGATGACGGACAAGCGCAAGGACCCGAGACGAATGGATAAACCTAATCCGAGTGCCTCGACAAGCGTTCAAACCAACAGTGTTGGATACAAACCACCTACTCTGCATGAATTACAGTCTCAAAATCGTTTGAAAGCTCGAAAATTCTATCCCAAGAAGAAATTTAATAATAGATTTGCACCTTATGCCCCGAGAAACACAACATCGTTTCTTATTCGTGCTAAGAAGTCAGGAGGCATAGCTTCACTTGTATCACCTTGCCCAGTAACCCCAGCGGTTCTTCCTACACCTATATTTTCACCTTCGAGAGAGGTATTAGGGGATATGGCAAAGGAAGAGTGGGGTGTTGATGGATATGGATCAATGAAGGGTTTGATTAGGCTTCGATCACCAGGGCATGAGGTTGAGGTTCAGGAGGATGAGGAAGATGAGGAAGGTGGTGCTGGGTCAAGTGAGAGTGATGTGGAAGAACATGTCGAGGTGGAAAGAAGGTTAGACCATGATTTGAGTCGGTTTGAGATGATATATCCGAATTATGGAGTTGAGTATAACAATGTCTTAGAGAATAGGGTAGATGATCAAGATTCTCATATAGCACAATTGGAGGAGGAGAATTTGACATTGACGGAGCGTCTTTTCCTAATGGAGAGAGAATTAGGTGATCTGAGGAGGAGGTTACAGTTTCTTGAGAGGCAGAACCAAAATGTTGATGATGCCAACGAGGAAGTGGTAGAGAATGGATCTGATAATGAAAGTGAGGGGGGATTGGATGCCCAAGTTGTGAGAACCGAGTATAATGCAGAGATGGTTGATTATGTGCCAGAAGATGGGAGAAATGAAGACAATGATGCTGATGCTAAGGTAAAAAATGAGGGAGTATTAGAGGCTGCTGGTACAGGAGATGTTTGTATGGAAGAGATGGTTCCGGATGAGGTGATTGCCAATAAGTGTGAGATGAAGGGTGAAGTGAGGAATGAGTTTGCAATCAATGAATTGAACGTAGGGAAGGAGGAGCACAAGGATGAAGAATCTATAGAGGGGTGTGTACCAGATTATGTTATAACCAAAGAAAATGCTGTAGATCAGAAAGGGGACGGTGAATTTGAAGTGGTGGATGTAAAAGAAGAATTAGAAGCCCAAAAACCAGTCAATGCATGTGTACGAGATAAAGTCTTTACTGGGAAGGATGAATGCAAGGATGAGGATGATGGGACATGCTTGGGGACTGTTAGAGATGATGACTTGTCTGTTCCTCGTTAGTCTAGATAACAGGGTAGAAAGACTTTTGATATCAGGACCAAGAGCTTTTAAGGCTCTTTTTCCTCTCTTTATGTGTTGGGTTTTTGAAGGTAGACAAATTTGCAGGTTTCTTACCCATAAAGGCATTAGCTTGTTTTGTATGCGGAAGGTTTCCTCTATTTGTAAGACTACCGGTGAAGCTGTGGGGATAACTAGTTTCTGCTTTATACCTTGTACTTTGGCATTTCTGACTATGCGGAAACTTGCTTCGATATATTCTCTATGTACCTGAATACTTTAAATGCCTATTAATAGCCGTTGTTTTTATGCAGTGCTTAAGCTGTGCAGAAATGAATTTTATTTGATAATGACAGCGCAAAATATCTCTTCATGTAGCATGAGATTGTACTTTTCTTTTTTCCTTTTTCTTTTGAGGAAAAAATCATTTTTCTAAATACTATCAAGCCGACTGCTGAAACCTATTCTATGGACTGCATTGCCTACTTTGTTTGTTGTGTGGACATCATGAAATTTTTCCTGATTTTGATGAAGTTGCAACAAATTTCTATTGGACCTGGTACCTTTACTTTTCTATTGTCCAAGTAACTTGAGCACCATAGTGGATATTTGAGACCTTGTGTGGCATAAAAAATTGCCGTAACTTCATATCTGTGCTTTTGTGGTGCAGAAATTACAGGTTAAACTTGAGTTTTCCTTCAGCAGTGAAGTTATTGGAAGGTTCGGGTTCTAAACAGCAGTATACTTTGATGTTAATATGGTGCTGTTTAATCTTGTATAAGTAGTCATAGATTTATATCTTGCTCGCAGGGTTGACACCGAAGATTTGTCCGATGTGTTGATATAGAAATGGAACGCAAGCTTTGGGTTAAACGTGTTTTTAGTGGGACCGTAATTGTTGAGGAACATTTTGGCTTGTTGACTTGGGGAATGAGTTGTTCATTACGGGTAACCCCAAATAGGATAAGAAAGAGATTTTTGCCACCAAGAGACGAATCTAAACATGAACCGGTAAAAACGTAGAAGATTAACGTTGACCAGTTTAAGATTGGTTATTAAAGTACTTTTCAAATTGCAAGTGTATGAGAATGATTACGCTGTTCTGATCATTTCGTGAACTTCACTTTAGATACGGAAGATGGAGAACGTATCTACCCTGTTCAGTGGTAGAACTCTGCCAGTCATATTTTCCTTGGTTATATTGTTATCGAAATGCAAGTAGTTAACCAACTTAATTTCCCGCCTCGTATAATTGTATATTTATTCTGGATTTGTTATTATATTTTTTTATTTTTTATTTTAATTTTGGCAATGCGGACTGCAGATTAGTTGGAAGCAAGCTATTTGGTATTAATCGTTAATTTCGTTGGGATATAGAGCCTAGATCAGTGAAACTTGTTTTGCCCACGGTAGTCCTTGTTTTCTTTCCTTTCATTCTTCTTTTTCTTTTTTTGTAACTATTGAGACTTCTTTTAAAAATATGCCAAGGTTTGAAATCCATGAAAAAAAGAACATTTGAAGGGACTGGTTGGGAGCATACTTAGAGAGGAGAGAGGTTGAATACCTTAATTACTGATTAATGTAAAGCTAATGGAATGGTAAGTTTGAAATTAATCCTAATCAATTCTATAATTTTGGAACCTGTTTAAATTGAAGGGTAGTAAGGATGGCTTGGTTTATATATATATATATATATATATAGATTTCATTTTCTCTGTCTGTTTTATTTTAGCACCGTCAATACACGCTGGCGATGAATCATGAACGGGGGCTGTTTTATTTTATTTATTATTTGGTGAAGGTTGGAGTCAGTCAGTGACCCAGAAAAAAGAAAAACAAAAACGTAAGATTTTTTTTTTTATCAAACCCGACCCACATTGCATTTTTGTATCATTTTGTCTCCAAGAGTTTACTATCCTTTACCGTCATAATCATATGGTGAGAGAACCACTTTGAACAACCATTTATAATCCCTCAAGCATTTCCTACATCCCAATTGAGTTCAACCCACCGGGTGTCTGGGAATTGCTACCTCATCATAAGCTGCTCGTCATGAGTCATAATTGAGATTATCCATATATACCGTGTTGGTCACAGGCTATTTTCATGCTCTTGATGTCCTATATATAAGATTTTTTATCATGATTCAAAATATAAGACCATTTACAATATATGAAATAGTATTTATTATACATTTTTAAAAAAATATCCATATATAATGTATCCAAAAAGAAATAGAGAGATTAAATAAGGGTAGTTTTAAAAAAATATTGGGATTTTTGGAGAAATCGAGATAGTTAATTAGTTTTAATTCTAATTATTAATTTGCATGATTCGGTTAAAATGATCTTATATTAAGGATCAGAGGAAGTACTTTTAAAATTTAAAATCTGCTTTAATTTATAACTTGTTTTGTATTGTATTCCAGTCCCATTTATAAAATGTTATATTGAAAATTTACTTAGTATTATGTTATTTTTTTTATTTAAATTTTTTTCTTTATCCTTCATTTGATGATTTTTTTATCTTGTAAATTATTTTATTTTTTAATCAATAAAAATAAGATTAAAAATTTATACTATTTTTTTATAAATTTAAAAATATAATTATATCTCCTTACTAAATAACAACTTATACAGTAGGGAGAAGTATATGCGTAATAATGAGTCGCTAAGACTCAAAAGGTGAAGAGAAAGCAAAACCACGAATGCTGCACCAAAATCTGGTTTGGATATCTTTCCGTCACAAATGGGCATACCGAGGACTTCCATTTCACCATCCGTTTTGTGATCTCCTATCAATCTGCGTGATCTTCAGGCCGTTAGAAAGTAAAATTTAAATAAAACATTTTATTTTATCTAAAAAAAATAAGATTGCTAAAATATTTTATTATTAAAACTAAAAGATGGAAAATCATATATTGAGTTGAATCCCACGTAACAGTATAATACTAAACGGCTCTTGTAAATTTATAAAATTTATTTATATTACTCTCTCCGATTCTTATAAGACCCTTTTAACTGAATCATGTGGATTAAGAATTAAAATTAAAACTAATTAACTATTTCAATTTCTCTGAAAATCTTAACATTCTTCCAAAATTATCTTTATTTAATCTCTTTCTCTTTTTTTTATATATATTAAATAAAAATATTTTTTTAAAAATATATAATAAATACTACTAATATATACTATAAAGGGTATTATATTTTAAAAACAACAAATTTTATATATTGGACGGGAGATAGTATGTAATTACAGACTTATGTTGTCCGCTATTGACATAGCATAACCATCAAGAATCACTCGTTCCCGCCAACTGGAGCGTAAGGCCACGTGTTTCATCCCCTTGCCGAGCTAAGCTGTGAGCCACATAACAGGAAAACAGAACCAAAGCTCCTCTGACTCGTTGCCACTCTCCTTCTTCAATGGCTCTCAAAGTTCCAGCCTTTCAATTTTCCCCAAAGTCTGCATTTTCACTCCCTCCATCTTCTTTGCGTTTCACTTCTCCCAATCCCTTCAAGTCCTCTCTCATTCCCAAAGACAGGTTCGTTTTCCGCTCCTCTCAAGTCCGACAGCAGGAAGAACAGATCCCATTTACAGAACCTGAAATCTCACTCATTGATGCTCTTATCGGTATCCAAGGACGAGGACGTTCTGCTTCTCCTCAGCAGCTCGATGTATCTTCTAAATCTCTTCAGCTAGTTCAGAAGTAAGTATTTAATTTGTTTTCTATTGGATTCTGTTCGTCTTGCAGGCCGTTCAGCGTGCAGTGCAAGCCCTTGAAGGTTCTGGCGGTGTGCTCGATCCGGTTTGTGTTCAATTTAATTGTTTTATCTCTTCTCTGCGTGTACTATCGTGTTTTGCCTTCGTGCTTTGTGTTCAATTTAGTTGTTTTATCTTTTCACTTATTATTTCAAAGTATTCTTTTGCTATATGCTTGTAATTGATTAATATTATTATATGCCTTGAGAATTAGGTGTTTAGACATTACATTGTAAATAAAGCTGCGTTATGTATATATATATTTGTCTCCGAATATTTCCAAACCTAACAAATTCTGCAGACAAACTCTAGTTTGATTGAAGGTCGATGGCAACTAATGTTCACCACAAGGCCAGGAACAGCATCTCCAATACAGGTTCGGTGTTGGTTGTGTTTTCCTTGTAAACTTAAATACTAACTACATCGGTGTATGTGCACAAGCGGGTAGGTTTGTACCTTTTGAAATCTCTAGAATAACATATCTAGGTCTTACTCTCTAGGTCCCTAGGATTCAGCAGCTTTCAATGGAAAAGCTCACTCGATTAGGGTTAGAGAGGAACCTAGCCTTCTTTAAATAATAGTTTTATCAAACCCACCCACTATGAGTTTTAGTAAAACATAATGATCCACACCTTTTTGCTGCCAACTAGACTTGTAATTAAACTATGTGTCTAACTCATTAATCCTTATAATCACAAAATATGACACTAGGCTTTTTAATATCTTAATGGACCATTGTTAACCCGTTTTTAGAAAACACAAAAATAATTAATGTGAGCCCACAAATAAAATTTTATAAAATTTTCAAACATTACTCAAATATTCTAATCAGATTTTTTTCCCTTGAAGCCTAAGAACTTTGATTTAAACATACTATATCTTGAAACTCAAATCATATGAAAACAGCTTCATTCATTGGTTATAAGTTGATATTGTATGCCACAAACCTTTCCAAGGCATACCTCACCACTTATTTGATGACGTAGATTCATTATGGTTTTCTGTCTCTCTCTTCAGAGAACATTTGTTGGGGTTGACTCTTTTAGCGTATTCCAAGAGGTTTATCTTCAAACAAGTGATCCACGGGTATCCAATATCGTGAAATTTTCTGATGCCATAGGTGAGCTTAAAGTGGAGGTAATGTTAAATAACATCAATTGATGTTCCTTTTATAGTTTGATTTACTGAGTAAAGGATATAAATACCAGGATGGATGTAGCTCTTATTGTACCAGCATATTTGATAAGATTCTTCCAAATGTATCAAGACATGTCATAATTATTTTTTTTTGGTTTTGGCATGAGCAAGTTTGGAATACATTAAGATGCCTCTAGAGATAAGGCTATTATACATTCTGTTCTTTTATTACCTTCCGCAAGCACCCCTTGCCCTTTCCTTCTTAAACATACTCTTGAGTCCTGACATCTAACATTAGGCAACTCTCTGTTAGGTGACTGTTTTAGTATCATTTTAAACTTTCTACTTTTTTGTATGGTTAAATATCTTCTAGTCCAAATCTCTCTCCCAATGCCCAAAAAAAAGAAAAAATCTAAGTTATGTGCAGAGGTGATTAACTCATAGAAGTATTGAAAGCCAAGCATTGGAAAAGATTCCCATTTCTCCTCAGTTACAAAGAATAAATATTCCAGGACTATTTGTTTTGGAAGTTGTCTATGCATTATGGCTTTTGTAATTGTTCTGCTTTGACTCATTCTTTTTAATTGGAGCTATCAAGAGAAATGCACAGTTTTGAGGGAAAATAATGGGAAAGAAAATAGTCCCATAGAATTAAATTATCTTGGCCTCATTCATAAATGTTTCATTTTGTCTATGTTTCTCAAGATCAAGAGTTAACAATTAACATGGATGACTATTAGGCATTTTTCCCCTTCTTCCTAAAATGGTGATTGATTATGCAATTTGTGTTTTTGCTTATTGATATGGAGTATGATGTCAAATATACATAATTTCTTCTCTTTGATATATTAATATTCCTACATTTATGCAGGCCGCAGCTTCAATTGAAAATGGGAAAAGAATCCTCTTTAGGTTTGATAGAGCAGCCTTTTCTTTTAGATTTCTACCATTTAAGGTTCCATATCCAGTCCCATTTAAGCTACTTGGAGATGAAGCAAAGGGTTGGTTAGATACCACATACTTGTCCCATTCTGGAAATCTCCGTATCTCAAGAGGAAATAAGGTTATTAGGCATTTTGAAGAAAAACATAGCATTTTTTATTCCCTTGAGTTAAATATTTTCTTGTCTGGTATCTCTTACTACACTCTATGTTTCTAAGCACTGTTAGCAACATATACGTAGTGCAGGGAACTGCATTTGTGTTGCAGAAGAAAACTGAACCTAGGCAGAGGTTATTATCAGCCATTTCTGCTGGGATAGGTGTTCAAGAGGTAAGAGTGTCTAGTTCATTTTGCAATGCTTATTTTTTTATGCTCTATAGTGACTTGTTATTTTCACATTCAAAATTTCAATAGGCAATAGATGAGCTTATTTCTTCTAGTCAAACTACTCATAACGGTGAACCAGATCTGCAAGAAGGAGAGTGGTTGATGATATGGAGTTCACAGGTAGTGTTCTGATATCTAAACAAGGAGCACCTGTCAACTACCCGTCTACTATGTAGCTGTGAAACTCAATTTCTTTCTTTCTTTCTTTCACATTTTCCCTTTCTTAAATTAATATGCTGTTTTACTTGTCTTCAACACCAACTCAAGTTTATGGGGTAAGTTGGAAGTGCAAGTGGTAGACTCAAACAACAAAATTAATTATAAACCAAAATCTCATTTTGCTGAATTCTTGTAAGGTTCAATTTAAAACATCTTTTTCTTTTTTTCCATATACAAATTTTAGCAGCTTTTTTGGTGTTCATATTGTGTTGCTCCATCAATATGTGAGCTCACGCTTGTTCTTTTCTTTCTGTTAAGATTCTTACATATGGGTATAAGGAGTTAAATCTTTTATCAACATTGAGCGGGTAAATTGAAGATGTTTAGGTGACGGAGCCAAAACTCAGAC
This sequence comes from Adenanthera pavonina, assembly GCA_026686845.1. Taxonomy (NCBI): domain Eukaryota; kingdom Viridiplantae; phylum Streptophyta; class Magnoliopsida; order Fabales; family Fabaceae; genus Adenanthera; species Adenanthera pavonina. The sequence goes on along the minus strand of JAIVEN010000026.1, from coordinate 6,742,951 downwards.
TCAACCCAATAGCTTAAGTTTTTGCATTTTAGTCCTTCTGTGTATATTTGAGCCTGCTCAGGAGTATAGGAATGCTCCAGGTATTTAGGAAAACCTTATGGGTGAGTATGTTTCATTTTATAATCAGAGTTCTTGTGAAACTAGAAGTTGAGGACCAAGTTATGTAAGAAAATATAAGCCATTTGAGAGCTCTCAGTGCAAACAATTCTAGTCTTCCAAATGCCTTTGGAAGATCCTCAACCATTGTTAATGGCTTTATATGTTTGAAGCTAATTGAAATATAAGTATTTCTTTTAAATTTTCTTTATAATTTTAATTTTTAACTGATAACAAATAAACAACACCTTTTCTACTACAGACCGAGACAGATAGCTGGTTAGAGGATGCTGCCAATGGTCTTATGGGCAAGCAGGTAGTCAGGAGTATCTCCTTATATTATCACTTTGCTTTGATCAGCATTGGTACTGCCTCACTTCTTCAATCTGTATATTGCTATGACTGTCAGATTATCTGGAGTAATGGTCGGATAAAGTTTGTGGTCAACATCTTGCCTGGGTTCAAGTTCTCTATGAATGGAAATTATAAGTAAGCTTCCATTGTTAAAAGTTTGCTGAATGATGTAATCTTATGGTGAAATTTAAATCAGCAACCATGGACAAAAATATTGAGTTTACCTTGATTATCTGTTTGAAAGTAGTCATTAGTCAACATAAGTAATACTTTCTTGTTCACTTCAAGGGCTTTTAATAAAATTGAACTTCACTTAGGGCTTTATTGAATGGGCTATATTATACACAGAAACTAAATTTCCTATAGCATTAAATTACTTTTGATGGCTTTTTTAGTTCTAGCAACTTAATTTTCTATCTTTTATTTCCCTTTCCAACTGCTTTGCATTTCTAAAGGTTGTTACTGAAATATTCTAGCTTTAGGTTTTAGTTTAGCTACAAAGAAAAGAACCAGCTGTATGACATGAATAGACTAACACGAAGTTCTTGGAATCATATAAATGGAATGAAAGGAGGTAGCTTAAGGAGAAGAAGCATCAAGGCTTTGAAATGAAGCTGCTATCAGCATTAATTAAACAGTGATTGCAAATTCTTCAGGAAGAAGACACGGTTCTGGTGAAAAAAATGCATGCTGATGATTCAAAGAGGTGGAATTTTTCCTGCAAATAGCATCTGAACCTGGACAAAATTTGAGTGTCGGAGCAAATTTGGGAAGATTTATTATACAACAAATAAGAAATGATAAAAGAAAAGAGGCAAGGATTTCTAATATACAAAATGGGTCCTTAAAGGCACTTTCAAAGAAGATGACTTTTGCTGAGAGGTTTAAGTGGACCAAACTTCTCAAAATATGTAGGTGGTATTTTCCAATGCTGCAAACCTTGCAGTAAAGCTATATGAAAGGAAATTCATGCTTTGCTGATCTCAGTCATTTGGGTTCTTCATATTGAATGCAGATTGTTTATCAGAATTGGTAGGCTTATATTCAAGAACCTGCTAGCTACAATTCCACGCTGATTTTTTGGTTTAGTGTCAAGGAAGCCTTCGTTAAGGAAGGAAAGAAAATAGATTTACCCACTGGTTTTGTTCATTTGAAACAATCAAAAGCAGGAAATTTACACAGCATATGTTTGTGAGTTATCATTTACCAATTAGGTAAGGAAAGAGATTCAAGGGAAGTAATATGTTGAACAGAAACGAAAAACCAGTTGGTGGGGAAGGATTGGATGACAAAGTGCATTAATGGAATTGACCCTACGAATAAAATAAGTGTGGCGTTTGCCTCTATAATATGGGAAAAATTCATTTCTGGAACAAGAAAAGATGTAAAAAAATCCAACGTAAAAGAAGTATAACCAGTCAACTGTTGTCCAGGAAATCATTAATTACTGTAGATACGAGTCTTTGTGTTAGAATTTGCTGGTTGTACAATTTTGCATGATGTAGACAGCAAAATATAGCTGCTGCTTTTTTCTAGAGTGAAAGAAAAGAATTTGAGTGAACCGTACTTGCACCCTAAAAAAATGAACAAACTTGTCCTTCATATATTCATCCACACCAGTCAAGAAATGAACAACTTGATCTGTTCTTTTCATTTCTTTCTGAATGGATAAGCAAAAGTCAATTTTCTGACATCATGTTTGTCCCAAATTGGCAGCAAGTCTGGCTTCAAAATGTATGACATTACAATGGACGATGCAGCTATAATAGGCGGTCCGTTTGGCTATCCCGTAGAAATGGAGAAGAAGTTCGTCCTGGAGCTTCTGTAAGATGACATATCCCAGATATCATATCTGTCTTTCATAATCCATCAATTCTATATATTTAATTTGCTACGGTAGTAGTAAATTTTTTATGTTCTATCCCTGTGAAAGAAGAAAGCATATGTTCATTGTTGAGTTTTCTATTGCAGATATAGCGATGAGAAGATCAGAATTAGCCGAGGGTACAAGAAATTCCTTTTCGTGCATGTACGCGTAGATTAACTGAATACAGAGAACATTTTTCCCAATGGTATATAATAAAACATGCATTTGATACTTGAAGGAAAAACCCATTTCCAGGCCAATTGTAAATTTGTCAATTGAAATCTGAGACCACTTGTGTATTTATGCCGACTGCACATCGTTGCAGATCAAATACATTCCATTGAAGGTTAAATTATGGAGTTTCAATGCTATAAATCTGTTTGGGTTTGTGAAAGATTGGACTTCTTTTCTAACTTTGCTCTTATCTTTCTTTAACGACTCTGGTTCCATGAACCTAAATGCATGAATTATTGGATTTAATATTTATTTTTCTAAAGAATATCTCTTACCGCATGTGAGAGCTCATGCCAATATGCCTTACAGCTTTCAACTGGCTTTGCTGAAAGTGGTACTTGTAGGAGAGCAATCTTCGGAAAGTGGGTCTGTCAAATGGGAAGAGAATGGCCAACACAATGTTTTTTTTCCTTTTAATGACAAATCATCTAGTAACTGGTATTACCAACTAATTTATATTGAAGTCGGGTCAGATTCCATTTAAGAAAGCTTAAGCTCTCCCAATGTGGTTTTGTTTATTCATTAAGTCTCAAATTTGAAAGATTGCAATGTTGTTTATTGTTTAAATTGTGACAAGTTCCTTATTATTCAATTCAACTACCATTTGGTAATACAAGAACTGAACTTACAATATTGAATTAAAAAAATGACAAGATTCCAGCATAATGCTTTACACTTGCACAGAGATGAGTTGGGTGTTGAATCTGATTGTTATCCATTGCAAACGTCAGAAGGAACTCTAATGGACTCTGATATTACAAAGTTTGGTACCAAAATCTCTAGAGGACGAAGCACTATGCATCAATATAATATATATTAAGCAAATGCTCCTTAATAAACCATCCTAAAATGATCAACCTCATTAATGCGTACACAACTCGAACTTCTTGTCCAAGTGGTAGCTATCTGGATATATATATATATATATATATCAAATTTTCGCAGTAGTGCTTCTGAACGTGTCACCATTCATGAACTTGAAAATTAAACGTGCATTAAACAGTGTTTAAAATTACAAAGGCATCGCACTACCATATATAAATATGGAAACGGCATCACAGAAACCTGTGGCTTTTTACAATTTATGGATATAAAACTTCATGGAAGTGCTGAGTTCAGTCAAAGTTGCGGCCGCCCTCCCTGAGCAGAGGAAGATTAGAAAAATAAACAAATCGTGGTATAATGGGATATAGATTGTTATATCTCTAGTGAAATTGGCTATAAATGGAGCCTTTTGGATCTTCCCCATGCATATCGTTGCCTCCATTGCATGTTTGCTTATTCAGTAAACCACCAACTTGACAATGAAGAGGCCTAGCAGCTCTAATGATTATTTCTGGCTTATGAATCTGTTCATGCTGTGTTTGGCAGTTGAGTCCCAGCTAACAACAGATTTTTACGAGTCATCTTGTCCTAACCTTTTGAAAATAGTTAGGAGAGAGGTCCGAAATGCTCTCATGAATGAGATGCGCATGGGTGCATCTTTGCTTCGTCTTCACTTCCATGATTGCTTTGTGAATGTAAGAACTTTTCTCAGTTGAAAAACTTCACTGTGCTGTTATATTTTGGTATTAAGTTCAACCTTTTTGTGATCATCTTCAGGGTTGTGATGGATCAGTGCTACTAGATGGAGGTAGTGATAGTGAAAAGTCTGCTCTTCCAAATGTGAATTCCCTGAGAGGATTTGATGTTATTGATACAATCAAAGCTTCAGTGGAGAGTGCATGCAATGGCACTGTCTCCTGTGCTGATATATTAGCCATTGCTGCCAGAGATTCTGTTGTCCTAGTAATTCTACTCACATCCCACTTTCTTATTTATAATGAAATTTTTAATTATTATGAATGATTTAGATATTCAACCATTAGTACATGGTGGGAATGGAATTATCATGTAAATAACATATCTAAGCACATGTGGTAATATAATATTGTCAAAAATTACTGTTTTGTAGAGTGGTGGTCCCTTTTGGAAAGTAGCTCTAGGACGAAGAGATGGATCAATCTCAAATGGGACACTGGCAAATCTGGCTATTCCGTCTCCCTTTGATTCACTGGACACTATTGTTTCCAAATTCACTAATGTAGGCCTCAATCTCTCCGATGTTGTTTCTTTATCAGGTATGTATGACTACTAATACTCATATCAAAGTTTTGCTTAATTGTGTGTAGCTTCAATTAGTATAAAATATAAAATTTATGGCAAGTCACACTATTCATAAAACATGAATTGTTTAACTCATCTTAGTCTCTAAATAATGCATGGAAAAGCACATCTAATTAAATATGTAACTGCCTATAGGGGCTCATACGATTGGGAGAGGAAGGTGTGCACTGTTCAGCAACAGGTTGTTCAACTTCTCAGGAACAGGAACACCAGACAGTACATTGGACGCAGAGATGCTCTCGGATCTTCAAAAGTTGTGTCCACAAAATGGAGATGGAAACACAACCAGTGTTCTTGACAGGAACTCCGAGGACCTCTTTGACAACCATTACTTCCAGAACTTGCTGAATGGAAAAGGCCTCTTCAGTTCTGATCAGATCCTGATCTCAAGTGATGCAGCCAATTCAACTACCAAACCTTTGGTTCAAACTTACAGCAACAACAGTGCTCGTTTCTTTCAAGACTTTTTTAATTCCATGATCAGAATGGGTAATATCAATCCAAAAACTGGGTCTAATGGAGAGATTAGGAAGAATTGCAGGGTAAAAAACTCATAGTGATTTATATATATATGAAGTCCTCAAAATTAGAAGAAATTAACTAAAAGAAGTGTCTGTGACTGTGGCTTGTGAGAAGGTGAATGTAGCAGTATGCATGAATAAGTAAAGCTTGTAATCCCAAAGAGTAGATCGAAGTAGAGAAATCAGTTGATTTGATCTCACGATCAATCAACACTGTCTGATGTTCAAAGGTTGGATTTGGTTTGGTTTTGAGTAAAAATTAATGTGGTTTTTATGTGTTACCTCATATATGATACAATACGAATAGAACTTTAAACATAAATTGTAAAAGTGAATTGTCTTCTGCTTTGCTTCTGTCCCTGGATTCACAACATGGTGGGGATCAGCAATGGCAATTATTGACCAATCCTGCAACACGTTATTTATTCAAAATTGTACTCATTGAAAAAGAATTTGTCATTTAAATACTCATTAAATGCCATTATGATTAATACTCATTAAAATTGAACTCATTGAAGAAGTTTACAATATTAATGAAGGGTAAAATTATATATATTTATATATAAAATAATTAATACTCATTAAAATTTTAAAGTGGTAGATTTTTTGGAAAATAGCAAAAAATCCAAAGCGACAATTTTTTTAAAACAGATGGAGTACATAAAACCTTAAAGAAATTAAGAATATTGATTCCAATATCCTCAACCTCTTTCACCAATCCTCTCTTCCACCCTGGATCTATTCTTTTATAATCATCATCAAACTTTCCCAATGTTATTATTTCCATTGATAAAATTTAATATTTTTTTATCCATAAAATTTAAATCCAAAATTTTGCCCAAATAAAACAAATGTCGAGCTATTTGAATCAAGTATTGTTATTTGTTGTTGTTGTTGTTAACCACTCAACATTGTTTTTACAAAACATTTATTTCTTGATTTCCTTCGTTTGCTAATTTATTTCCTGGACACCATTGATATGGGCTGGGCTTCAACACTTCAACTCAACAAGGCCTTGCATTTAACATTCCTTCTCTTTAGCCGAAAAAAATCCCTCCATTGCACCAAAAAAAAAACTCTGTCTCCCTCCCTCTCTCTCCCTCTCTCTCTCACGCGCGCACACTCTCACTCAACAGAAAAATAATTACATATGATATATTCAAAAAAAATTAAAAACTAATATATAAAAAATAAACTTCACATGTGATTAAACTCTGTTGCGTCACTTTTTTTAAAAAATATATATACATTATAGAATTCTATTTGGTAAACTAAAATATGCTTGACTTTAGAGAATTGAATTTATTAAGCTAGATAAAGAATGATAACTGTGATGACACGGATAATGATTTTAATAGAAATTAAGTAAAAAGTGCGTCCAATAAGATTTTTTTTTTTAATTTCTAACTTTTAAGCAAAGCCGTGATGTTACCCACGAACAGATTGGCAAGTATAACTTGGTTTTCACGCAGAGAGGATAATATATTTAACTCTCTATTTTCTATTGGTTATGCTAATTGGCCACGTCATGCTTTGTGTACATTCGTACCAATCTTAAACAGCGATAACATATACAATTTCTCGTGGCGTTTCATGCTCAGAGAGTTTTTTAATCTTCAAGTATCCATTTCTCAACCATCAGTTTAAATTAAAAGCTCAAAATTTTAGAATGAATTCATGCTCAAATGATAATAAAGCTTCTATGACTAAATAATTAATCTCTAATTTATTCAAACTCTATAAAGAAATTTCATATGGAGATCACATGCGACCCGTAACATGAAGGCGAAGGTTCATGCATCATATGAGGCAGCGGGGCAGATTCTAATTTAAAGATTGATTCTTTTTCCTACATGACAAACAAATGTTCTTTTGAGATAAAAAGAGGTAAAAGGTAAGGATTAGAAAAAAAAATAATTTAAATAAAATAAAAGGGAATAATTTACTGAGGCATCTTCCTCCATTAAGTCTTTATCTTCTTTTCATTCTTCTCACTTTCCTCATCTAATTTAGCCAATAAGAATGATCTATGTGTTGTTGTCAATGGACAAGAAGACAAGCCATAGTGTTGGGCAATACTTGTAGAATATTCTACCAGGAATGGTTAAGGAATCCAACGAGAAAAGATAGTGGGAAGGGCAAAAGATAAAGGGAAGTTGTTCAATCAATTGCTAGGAGAGCGGTTGCAACAGATATGACCTATTTCTTTTCCTTGTGTTGTGGTACTCACATTGTGCACCTACAATTCCATATTTTATTATTGGCCTCTCTCATGAGTCTCCAAAAACAAAATTTATTTATGTTAATATAATAATCAATAAAAACTCAAATACCTGCTCACTAAACCAACAATCAGGATGAGACAGAACAGTGCACAATTAAGAGTATAAATGAATGATGATGATGATGCTGGCAAGCCAAAACACATCTTTATCTCCAACTGCCAGGCTAGCCACAAATTCCTCATCCTCAGTTCTGAGCAGAGATGATGTGTCCATAGATGTGAGTGTGTCTATATATATATATTGTGGTTTTTATCAGTGGTTTAGGGTATAGACCATAGGAACAGAGAAAGAAAATTTACCTTGTTATGGGGAACAGTTAACAGCTGACTGAGCCAACATTCAGAAACATGCCCTCTCGTCACATTGTTACTAAGTCAGGACCATGTGCGCCCTCTATAAACTAATTGAAAAGAGCATTATTAAAAAGTAGTATAAAACAATAAACTACTGGGAACAAGTGCAATTAAATGTGGCCTATGGAGAATCTCTCTCTCTCTCACAAGCCTTTAAAATGATATCCTTTTGCTCAGAATGGTCATGCCAGGGGCTTTGAACAAAGCAGATAACTTCAAAATAGTGCAATGAATCTCACTTGGTGGTGCAAGTCTAATACTTCTATACCTTTTTCTTCAACCATTTATTCTTGTGTCCATGATATGAGTTGTTTAGGACAAATGTCTCCTAGCTGATCTCCAAAGACACTGAACTGTTGCACCAAAAGGAAAGTTCAATAGGTCATGTCTGTGCTGTGCTCATGCGCTTTTAGCCATTTGTTTAATACTAGACCAGTAGACCTACGATGGGTAGCCTTGACATCATCAGACCATCTCAGAAATTTTAAATCATATCCTGCCTTAAAAAACCTATATTAATTTGTACATGATAATATAGATAATCAACCCCTGCTAGCTGCACTGCTAAGGAATCATTAATAAATGCATCTTATGAAGTTACCTGCCTCAGTTGGTGATTCCAATTAAGAAATACATTGCCATCAGTACAAAACTGATCCTAATAATGTAAATCATAGTCTTTACCATGATTTAGTCACAAAACAAAGTATAATATATACGCAAATATTGTGTCAATGATCAACAGGTTTTCTGCATTAAATTATATTGGCATAGAAAAAAACAGAGAGAATATAACATGCGGGTGTTCGACAAAATCACATGACCATTGATGAGAAAAGACAATAACAACCGGCAAAATAACAAAATATAAACATAAAGTCTGAGATTGTTGCAGTTGCTGCCATGAAATGAATGTCACTTCATCTATGCATTGAATTGAACACTATAAGACAGCTGATCCAAGGCTTGAGCTGTCCGATTTTGATTGGTTGTGAGGGAAAACTAGAATAGAGCATGCAAACATGAATTCTAGGGGGGAAATGGAATCTTTATTATTTCAAAAGAATTAGATCTGAATGAAGCGGTAACTTGACCTTGTGAACACAAAGTAGGTTCCTCTAATATTCTAATGAGGAAAAAAAACATATACACTCAGAATGAGGTGTGCAGGGCAAATATATGTTTGTATATATATATGTGTGTGTGTGTGTGTGTAGCACGATGTCTTTATTTGCATCATTTCTATATATGTTTTCTCTGTTGTGATTTAACTCACTGAAGGATCCATATGGATGACAAGTTTCCTAAGATGGAAATCTCCAAGCGAAAGGAATTGTTAACTTGTTTTGAAGAAATGGCAATGGGATCAAAGATCTTGGAGGATCCAATTATTAGAGGTTCTCAGACTCTCATGGCTTCTCATCACATTCATGTACCAAGTGGGATGGATTCAATTTCATCAATAGCTCCATCTGAAAAGCTTCTTTCGATTTCAGATTCCACATCAACAATAGAAGAGTTAACTGGGGCCAATTTCACTAGTCATCTCCCTCAAAGGTTTACTGATCAAGAGGAAAGCACCAAAACGCAAGAGAAAAATCAATTCCTTTCTGAATTCGACCCCATCTGTACTCCAAAAGCTTCAACCTCAGGAACCACAGGAAGTTTCATTCCTCTAAATCTATTGGAAACACTTCCAGCATTACCCAGAGCAAATGGATCTGATGAGCCAGCTACTTCAACTGCTACATCTAGATTTCCATATTTGACACTGCCTCTGCAGGATGCCTCCATGTTATTTTCATCATCCTCAAAGGCCACTGAGTCGCAAGGCAAGCCCAAAAACTGTGAATCTCAGCCAACAATTTCAGACGCTTCATTTTCTATGTCCCAGTGTCACACAATCCAGAATCAAACAGGTATGGATACACTCAAAATGAATCGAAATCTCAAAAACTTCCGATCCAAGTCTTTTAATGACTATTGCTTGAGCACCACCAAGACTCAGCCTATGAAATATGCCGGACGAGGCAAGCTGTTTAAAGGGGTGAGGCAAAGACACTGGGGCAAATGGGTTGCAGAGATTAGATTACCAAGGAATAGAACGAGGGTTTGGCTAGGGACATTTGACACGGCCGAAGATGCTGCCATTGCTTATGACACAGCTGCATACATACTTCGTGGAGAATATGCCCAATTGAACTTTCCAGATCTAAAGCATCATATTAAGGCCAATTCTTTGAATGGAACAACTGCTGCACTTCTGGAGGCGAAGCTTCAAGCAATATCACAAGGAATTTCTTCTCAAAGAATGCCCACTGATTCCCTGTCAGGATCACTGGACAAGAACCCCGTTGAGAATGCCAAATTCAACGGTAAAAATCAGAATCCACCTAGAAAAGAACGGCAGTTTGAGATAGAGAGCAAGGTTGGAGCAGATACAATTGAGAGAAGCAAAAATAATCAAGAGATATCAGATGTTGAAGCTATTCAGTTAAGTAGAATGCCATCCTTAGACATGGACTTCATTTGGGATTCCCTTTTAGTCCCTGATTCTTGACCAATCAAGTTTTCATTTCAAAAGCTTATATGGTCCATGGTGTCATTCATAAATTGCATTTCTCATTAGTTCATTCCGAATTTGACATTTCCCAGCACACCAACCCTGTGTACTAAAATCTTCCGAATCCTGATTCTGCTATCTTGAAATGTATATTGTAAGTCGAATTGTTATTGATGCTCTTGGTTCAGGTCTTTCACTTTGTTCAATTTCAGATTTTACCAGTTTTATGCCATAATGAACTTTTGAGTTCTCAACTGAAACTTAATTGGATTACTTGGAATCCATTCACTAGAGAGGAATGTATTAGACAGAGTACGAGCCTGAAAACTAGTACCAGGGGCGAACTTGAAGAAACCTAGAAACCAATTTCGATGAAAACACAGTAAGGGCTGAAAAGCGATCAGCATATATATTAGCCTATTGCATTGGCTTGCACCTGCAGCCATTGGTAGCCAAAGTTGCTGTAAGGAATTGATACGAGCCAGTGTCTGCCATTATCACCCGAAGAAATATGACAGAACCCAAATTTTCGTAGAACTATCATAATAAAGAAGAAATATGAAAACCGTGCAACAAGGACATTTGAGAGAATATTACGCAAATGCTTTGGTAACAGCTAGAATCTGGTATCAGTTTTGTTTCAAGGATATTAAGTCCCCTGTTACTAGTCTTTCATAAATGTGTTGGTGAGATTCTATGATAAAGAATCTGCATAACTTATCACACATTTACGATAATTCCAAAGTTTCATGATAAATATTTTGATGATAATAATACTCCCTCCCATTATCCGTTATTTTTAAAATTTTTAAATATCTCAATTTAGCTGTTATTTTATATTATTAATGAAGTATTAATTATTCATTTTACCATTTTACTCTTCATTAAAAATAATAGTAAATAAAATACAAGTTATCTTTTAATATTTAATTTAAAAATATTTTGATAAAATGCTATTAAATTTTATTATAATTTAGATCATTTAATAGTTTTGTTAGTCTGTGTAAAAAATCTCAAGATAACAAATAAAATGAGATGGAAAAAGTTGTCTTATACACTTCCTAAATATAAAAAATAAATAATTAATTCACAAATCACTAATAAATATAGTTAAAAGTAATCAAAATTATTAAATTTATTAGAAATTCAAAATGGTTTCCAAACATACACCCATTTAATATTTAAAACTTTTATCATGTAATTAATTAAAGTAATAATTCTTAATAAGGGTATTATTGAAAAAAATATTAAATACATAGATAACTCTTATTTATTCTTTATAATTTGGATAAGAAAAAAATTCTTCCCATATCCCTTATATTTAATATTAGAGATTGTATTTGATTACTAGGCTTCCATTATTTGGATCGGATTTTATTATTGTATCAAAGGAATTGAAATTTGGAGGATTTAAGAATGGGCCTTAGATGTTTACCAAGAAAAATAAAGAATGGACCTTAGATATCAAATTTGCGAAATAAAATAATAAAATTCAAAATAAAAGGAATTTTCGTAATATTCAAAAGGAAAAATATTTATAAAAAAATACTTAAAGGAAAAATTAAAAGGGAAATGGTCTAAAGTATTGCACTCTCCCAAAAATGATTAGAAGCTATTAATGGGACTGCAGAGCATAAACCAAAATAAATAAAATAAATACATCCAAAGAATGAAAATCCAATATTTCCAAATTGCTTGTCAGTGCATTAAGGAAAACAAAATTTCTTTTGTCAGGTCAAAAGCTCTTTTATCCTTGTGAAAAATTTCCTATTGCAACAAGGTTTGATGGCTGTAGTATTTCCTACTTTCACACTCGGTGGCTACAGTAAAAAATATCAAGAAAAAAAATGAAGAATTGAAGACAGACCTATGTGCCCCAAAAAAAAACACACACACATAGACCTCCAACTCCAACTGCTAATAGCGTCTATTTCGTCTCTCATGTTGAAGAAAATGAAAGGCTCTCACCGTGCATTTACTCAAACAAAAAACAAATACTCTTAGTAGAAGTAGGAAAATGGACCAATTTGATCCAAATGGGCTGGGCTTTTATCTATTATTTTATATGTTCTTACAAGTCATGAAGTATCATTTTTTTCATTTTGTATTTGCTTTAAATTTTCCTTTCTCTCGTTGATATATACTAAAAATTGCACCAAAAAAAGGATCAATCCTTACAACCTATGGGTTAGCCCATTTAAGCCACGGGTTTATACGATCTGGATTGATTCTTGTTCATTTTAAATAAGTTACATATTTTACAATTTAACTCACACCTTTTCATAGGTTAAATGAGTTAACCCATGAGTTATAACTCATATTTTCCACTCTAACTTTTTCGGTATCTCCCTCTCACCTCCAACTTCTTTTATAGCACATAAATTACCAGTTTCTTCCTTCTGTATTCTCTAGGTGGATTTAGAAAAATCTTACTATTAGTGATAACTTTGAAAACCAATCTTATGATTATTTAATTGATAATAAAAAAAAATATTTGAACTATAGGTAGATTATGAAGTGTTAAACTAAAATAAATTGATCTGTGTCATCTTTTATTATTATCTTAGTTAAAATTAATTAACTACTCCGATCTTTTAAAAAATTATATTTTTTATCAAAATTACTCTTATTAAATTTCTTTCACTTTCTCTCTTTCATCAATTAAATATGAGTATTTTTTGTAATGTATATAATAAATATTACCTTATATTTTAAAAAGAGTCATATATTTAGAATCAAGATAAAAGGCCATATATTTAAAATCGAAAGAAATAATTTAAAATTATTTTAAAATTGATTCTATTTATTTGGAAGTAGTAAATTAAGTTTGGAGTTAATTTTCATAAGCGTTTTAGATTTTGGAATTAATTTTTTATTAGAGAGTAGATTGTTTTAATATCTTGAAAATTGTACATAATGCTAGCAAAACAGGTCGGGTTAAAAAGCCTGTTTTGCTAAATGGGCTTGATTTTATAAGTTCAAGCCTGTATTGAGGTAAACTCGTAATCTCATATTTAAACAAATTATTTTTTTTTATTTTTTATATAATTATTTAAATTAATATAACTAATCGATTATTATTATTCATAAAAAATTAACATATTATTTTAATTTTAAAATTTATATTATATTATTAATTAATAAAATAATATATATTTTTAATTATTTTTTAAAAAAAACTAAATAGGCAAGCTCGAAGCCCACTTAGACTAACCTGCCATGAGGGTGAAAAAAAAAACTTATTTTTTATTTTGATTATTATTTTTAAAGCACAACTCTTCCATTTGATCTGATCAAATGGAGTGCCTCGTCAACTTCAACTCATGTTAGCTATGGCTCGACATACTACCTATTCAGCCTCACGAATATTCATCAGCATGGGGGGCCTAGGGATCGATATGGTGATTGGTTTAGTTATTGCGGCCGGCCTACAATGGGCACCTGTAGGAATTGTAGCTATGGAGGCTGGGTGTCTCCTGCCGTGTCTCACCACCAAAGTTTTGGTATGAGAATTATTTTATTGTACAGTTTTTAATTTTTTAAAAAAATTGAAATATAACAAAGTAAAAAATGTATCTTTACTGTTGCAACTACAAAAAAGACAAAAAATGCTTAATTACGTAACAACATGACTCCAGAATTTTTTTTTTTTTTTATGTCTATAAACTTTGGTCTCAAAAAATAAAAAAGGAAAAGAAAATAAAGGTGGCGGGAGAGACCCCGATTATGTAATTATGGAGAAATATGCCTTTTTCATTTAGAGCCAACGTATAAATTGATGTAGTATTACATTATATTTCGAATGGTTGTTTCGCCATTTATTATCAAAGGGATGCCCTTTATTACAAATTATGCTTACTATTTATCTAACTTACTTTATCTAATTTTAAATATAGAGTCTTTTTGTTATTATTTTAAATATATGACCATTTACTGTATATCAAGTAGAGTTTATTATATATTTAGAAAAAATGTCCATATTTAATGTATTCAAATGGGAGAGATAAAAATATTAAATAAGAGTAGTTTTAAAAAAAATTAATTTTTGAAGAAATTAAAATAATTAATTAACTTTAATTCTTATTCTTAATTTATATAATTCAGTTGATAATTTTAACTCTTATTTTTAATTCTTAATTTACGTGATTTAGTTAATAGAATCTGATCTAATGAAATATTTATTACATTGACATAATCTAAATGAAAAAAAAATATTGTTCTCATCTCATCCATCCTTTTTAACATCAATTCCTATCATCTTCTTCCACCATTGACCTAGGGCCCTCCTCGGTCACTTGGCACCATCCCCTTTGCCGGCTACAGTCACCCTTTGACATTGGCCAATGGCCATCACCCTCCATCGCTAACCACAATCCTCATCCTTTGCCAATCTGCCCCCTCCACTGCCATTACCAACTACCATCCTCCGACCTTGCCCACAACTTGCTGCCACCAACCATTATCCTTGCTCACCACCAAGCATCATCCACTGCTGCCAACCTCTGTCCTCCTCCGCTACGAGCCACCATCCTCTACCGCTATCATTTGAGAGATATTTCAATTTTTTTTAATTTTATTTTTGTTTATTCAAAAAATTAGTTTATATAATTTACCAAACACAATTAAATAATATAGTACATTTCACTACATTACATTTTGTCAATTTCTTTGCAAGTGACTAAAACTGTCCTTAAAAATTTTTGACTATCCTCTAACCGTTTCTGTTGTCCAAATAAAAGAAAAAAGAGAGTAAATACCACCCATTCATTCACACACACATATGTATTTTTTTGGCCACAACCGTATACACATGTGTGTGTGTGTGTGTGAATTGATAGAAATATATTCATTATTTACTATTGATGGATGTTTTTGAAAATGTAACCGAAAATAGAGATCTCCCCAATAAGTAGTTAAAGGAAGGATAAAAGGTTGGCCAAAAAAAAGAAAGGATAAAAATAATGAGCGAAGAAGAGAGAGAGAAAATAATAAGTGGTGGGACTAATTCCTAAATGTGCTTTTTATTTTAAATAATTGCACGTTCATTAAATACAAATGGAGCTGCTATTACGGCACACATATTTCACTCCCGTCCCCTTATTTTTCTTCCCTATTTTTATTTTTCATTTAATTTTAATCTTAATCTTATCGCTTTGACTCTTCATATCTCCCTCTCATTTATTGGGCCGTTTCATTCGGACAAATCAATTTGCCCAGCGAAAATTGCATCTAAAGACCTAAATAACAAAATTTTAATTTAAAATATCTTAAAAATTGTAATTATATCTGTAGATATAGTTGTCACTGGATTTCACATCATGTTATGTGAAAGTTGTCATCAAAATTATTAACATTCTAATTTTTTTAATATAATGGTAATTTCTAAAAATTAATTAAAAAAAACTCAGAATTTAAAACAATTTTAGTCTCTGAGAATAATTATAATTTTTTTAAAACTTCCGTTACATGATTTTGTTAAGATTTGGGTCTTCAAAAGTAATTTTTCCATTTGCTAATCCCACAACCCACTCTTTCTTGTCAACCACTCCTATCACTCGCACTTTTTTTCCTAAAAGAAAAATTCATTACTCACCATAATGTAAATTTACATTACATTTATATATACACACAATAAATATTACTATTTGATAGTAATTGGGGCACTCCTCCTGCCAAAAATCACCTTTTGATATTCTTCATAAATGAGGCAGTGAGAGGTCAATGGGTAGTAGATTGTCTTTTGGGAAATGGGCATAACCCAATAGGTCAAAATTTGCTTCTTCATTTGTTCACAATAACATCCTTTTAAAATGAAAATATAGTGAGAATAACATATAATAATATTAAATGAAAACCTGACTCTCCTCACAACCATGTTATTTATATATATATATATATTCTCTTAAGCTTCCTCTCTAATTTCATTTTTCATTTGCATGTTCATTGTTCAATACTCTCTCACCGCTGGTAAGTTTATTTTAAATTAATTTAATACATTTTACCTTATCGTTTGACATTTCTGCTTCTGCCTCTGGGTTTTCTTGCTTCTTGAATTCTTTTATACGTATTATTCATGCTCCTTCTCTTTATCCAAATCCATAAATCTCTAGCCTACGTTGGTTATAAAAATATTAAGAAAATGGAGCATACAGGAAGAAAGTAATGAACAGTGCTCAGCTTCCATTGTGGGAAATCTTTATTTTCTTTAATTATCATCATATTTTCTTATCGTTGTCCTCCGTGAGTGTGGAATGCAAGACAAATCTGATTTTGAAATTTCAGAAGTGGGTCTTCAAGAAAAGGTGAGGTTTCTGTCTTCGATGATGGGCCCTACCTCCACATTCCCCTTTTACGTTGGAATAATTTTAGTTAATACAGAAATATTCAATATAAAATGTTGGGGGCTCTGTTTGTGGTGTACATATTTGTGCCAGATCGTCTGGGTGATAACCCTATATAGCCGTAGCCGTGTGAACAGAGCATGAAGTGAAGGAGAGACGATTTTGCGTGTCGTTATTGCCATATCCTGAAAGGGTTTCTTCTTTTTGGCCTCTGATTATTTGAAAAAGCTTGAGCTTTAATGGGTTCTTCGTACTGTTGCATCCTCGGGACTCATGAGGGAATTCCTGGCTTTGGCAGTTATGCTGTACCATTCCCTTTTCTTTTTTTCTTTCTTCTCTTGGTCTTTATTATATCTTCTCCCTGGGAGTTATTTCGTCAGTACTGGTGGTTGTGGATCTCATCAGCCTCGCGGTTTGTTTCTGTTCTCCGAGACAATCTAATGTATGGTGATTTGGATGGGCTTTTTAGCCCTGTTTGCCGCGTTCTGCCTCTAGATTTCAATTTCTAGATTTTTCTCGTTTTCCCTTGTCTGCATGTAGGTTAATCATAAAACTTTTGACTGCAAGTTTTTGGTTTCTTGGTGTTTCTTTGCGGTTTTTTGGTTATCATCAACTTGTTCCATGATGTTCTTGTCGTTGTTATTGTTTATTCTTTTAATTTTCTCCACTGTCCGACTCTTCTAAGTGAAGATAAATCTTGCAGTGTTTCAACAAACTGGGAAGATATTACTGCTTGGATAGGGAAGCACCGAAGTGAAGGTTAAGGTTACAAAAAAGGTTCCTAATGGCATCAACATCTGGTGGCCCCAAGACTCCATTCCCTGTGACAGCTTCGAACTATCATCCGTATCCTGCTCCTATTGCTAAATATGATGATATTGCCACTGATCCCAAGCTCTTTATGCATACCTTGGAGCAGCTTCACAGTTCTATGGGTACCAAGTTCATGTAAGCTCTCTCTCTTTATGTATATATCCTTTTGTCTTCCTCTGTGCGTACCATATTCCCTTCAAACTTCACAGTGCCAGGATTAGAAGCCTCTAGCATAAAGCAAGGATTAGACGTTTAATAGAATTGCGTTGAATTAGAAGCTCTTTTTTTACTGCTATTTTATTGAAATGTATGTTTTTTTTTTTTGGGTCTATATTGACTTTGAAAATTACAATATGCTGCCACTCTGTCAATTCCTTGTTCTGTTGATTAATATTGTGTTCCCATTTTGCGTCCTCGTCAAGGGAATAATGATAATTTGTTTTATAGCTAGGGGCTCTGCTGTTGCAGTGTCTGCAGAGGCGTTGCTTACTGTTTGGTCTAAGGTTTTCTTCTTAGTGCACTTCGGCCTTTATAGGCAACTATTCAAGGACTTTCGTCAAAATTACCTGTGAACAAGACTTTGTAAAATTGTTTGAAATATTGGAATGTTAAAAGAAGATAATTACCATATAAGGCTTAATTTATGTGGTTTTGGTTTCCTCTTAGATTTTCCATTTCATTTCCTTACCATAGATTGTAGTTTGACTGATGTCTATAATATGTTTATCTATTCAATTAGTTTAGAGTTTATTTCTGCTCTTACTTGACCAATGTTTTAGGACATTGCATTAGGAATAATCAATATTTATTTAAATATTTTGCTTACAGGGAAATATTAGATGTTTACTTCATTGACTTGGCTCTGCTTCTGCTTCTGCTTCTGCTTCATATATTTTTAAGAAATATTGCTCACAGGACTAGATTTGCAGGATCCCCATTATAGGGGGAAGAGAACTAGATTTGCATCGGCTCTTCATGGAAGTGACTTTTCGTGGAGGCATTGAGAAGGTAAGAGGTGAACAATTGAATATCTATTATTGTTGGTGCTAAATATTTTCCTTCATTTGTTTAGCATTAGCGTGATTCATGGTGAAAGCTTTAACTGACATCGCCTTTAGTACCGTTTGTCACAGATATTATTTTAAATGCAATGGGGGAATTATCTAACTAAATGGAATCCTAATATTTGTAAACTGACACCGGTATAACCAATCCAATTTTAATAATGTTCTTATTCATGAATGTTATCAACTGACATCAAATCCTTATTTACTTGCATGATGAAAAATGTTGGAGCATTAAAAAATTTTGTCATCTGAACTTACGAACTGAGAAGAATTATATGCTCATTTACAATATAGTAATACAGGTAAAAATTTAATTGATCATAGTAAATTTTATCAACCATAAGTCAATGCATTAAATCAACAAAAAATGATACTATTCAAGTGGTTCAAGGTGAAAACTGAAAAGCCAATGCGTTGAATTTGTTAAGCCTGAGCAAAGTTTATTGCATATAAAGACTTGATAGATATCTCAAAAAATGTGCACAATGGCTATTGACTTCGTTGAATACAAGTGTGGTTTCAGATTTTTGTATAAACACATTTCATTGAAAAAAGTCAATCTTAAGTACACATTACACAGCTGCATAGAAGATAAAAAATCAGCTATATAATCAAACAATCTATTCAAAGTAGCCCTAACAAACATTCAACAGAAAGTCTTTCACCTCGTGAAATCTGGTACATGCACGTCAAGATGTCCAGTTTGTCTTGGTCTGTTGTTTAACATCTTCATATGTTGTTGTAATGAAGCCTTGAAAATTGATTACCAATCATGCGTTGAATGGGAAGGATGTTTCAATTCATGATGCAAATGCTAGAAAACTTGAGAATTTCACTAATTATTCTCTCTCTCTCTCTCTCTCTCTATATATATATATATATATTCAATTTTTTTGGTTTTGTTTGTTTACAAGTAATTAGTGATAGTTGCTAAAGTATCTGGTTGATCTGCCTCACAGATTATTAGGGAGAGAAGATGGAAAGAAGTAACTGCTGTTTTCAATTTTCCATCTACAGCTACAAATGCTTCTTTTGTGTTGCGGAAGTACTATGCTTCATTGCTTTACCACTATGAACAAATATACTATTTTAAGGCGCTGGGATGGACCCCTTCAACTTCTGGTCTGTGTGTTTAATCCAAATTTTAATAATGCCAGGGCATGTTTGATGCATAAAATAACAATTGTTTGCTGTCAGATGCGTTGCAGAGTCCATCAACAGTGCCAGTTCCTGCTCCAAGAATGCAGTTGTTGCATCCTTCAGTTAATGCCCCTCAATTGCCTGAAGGTCTCTCCTTTTTCCATCTAAATATAAGATTGATTTCTAACTCCTGGGAAGAAAAAGTTGCTATATTCATAAAAATTATTAGGCCCATCAATCTTCTTGTAACAGTCTTGAAATGATTAAACCTTGTGGAGCAGACTCTTAGCAGCCAGAGCCCACATTTCTAAGTCAAATGCTTGATCTAAGGCCAAAATATTTTTGTACGGTACCAACCGATTGAGTTATTCTACTATGTCTAGTTTATTGGCTTTATGCCCAGTATGATATCTTTCGTATGCCTTTCTGATCTTAACCTTTCTCTCTTGGTGAGATTAAACACCACAGATTATATCTTGAACTGCATTAGTTATTTACTGCTATCACTTTAACCATGCAGTGTTGTGTGTGTGTGTGTGATATTTAATGTAGAGAAATTATTCAGTTGTGATTTTTATGACTGGAAATAATTTAAGGATAGGTTGGGGCATAGTTTGACCAATTCATTTTATTATCTGCTGAAAGTAATTCAGTGTGTTTGTTATTGCATGAACTTGTATTTGATTTTTTAAATATTTAAGAAGCTACTGTGTTAGTTTGTCTTACGAGATGATTTTCCAACCTTTTTAACAACTCCTATGTCATGAATTGGAGTTGTTGTTTTGCTCTGGTCCGTTAATAAAATGATGGATGCTTAATATATTGTTTGTGGTTTCAGCAATGCCAACTTCTGTAGGAACTCCAGTGATTGGGGTGATTGATGGAAAATTTGAGAGTGGGTATCTTGTCACTGTCACAATAGGTTCAGAGAAACTTAAAGGTGTCCTATATCAGGCTCCACAAAACCCTGGATTGCCTGCCCCACTGCAACATACGACTGTTTCAGTTAATAATCCCTCATCATCTTCTTTGGGTGTCCACCGTCACCGACGCAAGAAATCTGAGATAAAAAGGAGAGATCCTGCTCATCCAAAACCCAACCGAAGTGGATACAATTTCTTCTTTGCGGAGCAGCATGCAAGATTGAAACCACTTCACCATGGGAAGGACCGAGAAATCAGTAGGATGATTGGTGAACTCTGGAACAAATTGAAAGAGCCAGAGAAAGCAGTAAGGAATTTATTGAATCTTGTCTCTCTGCATATATGTTTTTCTTACTTTTTAGTTGATATTTTGGTCCTCAAAACATAATGTTCTCAATTTGTTCCTCTAAACCTTGACCTTTTTCAGTCCTCTAGAGTATATTCAGATTTCAGTGAGGCCCCTACATTAAGCCCGCCAGCAAAAAGTTAACAGAAATAGTTAATTGGGGCAACCAAAGGCTAACAAAGCTTTTGAGTACTTAGTTGTTTTTGAAATGTGAAAACCGAAAATATTATTGTTAGTCTTGGTTGGAATATGGTGTATCTTTGGAGAATTAAAATTATGAATTCAATATTTTCTATTTTCATATCCTGTATGAATGGCTTTCCCTTGCGTTTAGGTTTATCAAGAGAAGGCTGTAAAGGATAAAGAGAGGTACCGAGCTGAAATGGAGGATTATAGGGAGAAACTCAAAACAGGCCAGGTTCTAAGTGATGCTATGCCACTACAACAACAACTTCCTGATACGGATATGACAGATGCCAACTTAAAAGTGGACGTAACTGAGGGAGGAGAATTTCCCCAAACACCAGATCAGAGCTGTTCTGGTGAAAGTGACTATGAAGATGATAAAGGTGCAGAGCATAATTTTGATATGGATGTGTCTCCTGGAATGATAGGAATGAGTGCTGAATCTAGCTATCTGTGTGCGGCAGGCAAGTTATCAAAGGAGGGAGGGATCGAGTTTCAGAAGAAAGAAGGGAATGACGATGAAGATCAACATGCTCAAATGATGGATGGGAGCACAAGTATGATGGCTATCTAGTTTAGAGCAGAGCAAATGAACAAAGAAACCTTGATCAACATTTTTGATTATTGAGATGACTGAAAATCCTAGGCTTAATATAAGTTAGATTACTCAAAGGTGAATTGGCATACTATATCTTCTGGTGTGGTGTTTCCAATAATATTATCGATGCTCTTATAGGTGTCATTTTGCTGTAAATTTAGCATGCTGCTAGATATTCACCAATGGTTCAGTGGGTACTTGAGAATTTTTTATATGCTGAGGTAACAAGCAAGAATCTGATTTGGCACGCTCGGCATATTATTCCTTAACCTCATTATTGAGCAACCAACCATTAATCTTTTGGCACGCTTCAGGTATTTTGGAATCTACATCTTCCTCGCTGTCAAGGAAATACTAATCTTGCACTGAAAGAAATTAAAGTTACTTGCTCAAACACAAAAAAGCAGAGCATCCTACGTTGTTACAGTAAAGACATGCTGCACATTTAGTTGCAAGCAAAGTTTGATTAACAATAGACTCTTCATATTATAATATGCCGAAATAATGCAACTTTGTTGTTGCAATGCGAGGCTACAACTCTAGTCTCAAAAATAATTTTTAATTGAAGGTTTTCACTATGAAAAGCTTAAACCGATACTGTACTCATTCATAACTAAACATTTACGTAGTTATAAATGTGCATGAGATAAAGGGAGTATTTATAGGTAGCAAGGAAGATAACTCGTTGGTTAGGCGTTGAAGCTTAAACAATGGAGGTTGAGGATGAAAGTTTGTTTGATTATGCCATGAAAGGCCAATGGAGGGAAGTTGTTGAGGCATACAAGAAGAACCCAAAAGCGTTGGAGGCGAGGATCACCAAGTCAGAAGACACAGTGATACACATCGCAATCTATGTGGGGCAGACCACCTTTGTGACAAGCCTCCTACATAACATCATCGAAGATGATACACATAGCATCTTGAGCTTGCAAAACTCAAAGGGAAACACTCCTCTTCACTTGGCTGCAGAGCTTGGGAACGTGGAAATCTGCAAGAGCATTGCAGGAAGAGATTCCGATCTCATTTCGATTCGAAACTTCGAAGGTGAAACGCCATTGTTCTTGGCAGCTCATTATGGTACGAAAGATGCTTTCTTTTGCCTCTATGGTTACCTCAAAAACAAAGGAGACTACTCGTCCTGCAGGAAAAGCAATGGGGACACGATCCTTCATTCTGCCATACATGGTGAATTCTTCGGTTAGTTCATTATGTATTATTCTGCACTTCAGTGTTTTTTTTTCCTCCCTCCACTCAAATGCTAGTTAAATTAATTAATTATCCGACTAAGTTCTTTTGAATGTCTTGTTGTAGATTTGGCATTTCAAATAATTCAATTGTGCCCAGACCTTGCGGGGTTTATGAATGAAGATGGGGTGTCACCTCTCCATGTACTTGCCAAGAAGCCTAACTGTTTTAAAAGCAGTACAAGGATGGAGAATTTTGATACTCTCATCTACCACTGTAAGTTGTCTTTATTTCCTTCAAGTTTTCCTATCTACAGTTATAATGGTTGTCCTCTTTTTTTATCAAACAATATCATTAAGAAATTCTGAGCATAGCATATCGTGTATAATAATCGCTTCCTTGACAAAATATTGTTGATAATTAATGAGACTTTTTTTATATAAAAAAAAAGCCTATAGCGTTAGTGCTGGATTAAGGAAGTTTATCAAATCCTTCACTTACTCTTGAATTGATGATTAAGGAAAAGAGTTCTGTCTATATCCACCCATTGGGCATAATTAAACACCATATCTAACTTGATTGACAGGTAATTTAATATTCCTCCAAGTTGAATACTCCCAGATAATCATATATCAACATAGTATGTGGCCAAAAAAAAGATAATCATATACATAGTAAAGGATTAATGGGCTTTTTATTTCCAACAATCCATCGAAGATCCTCTCATTTTTTGTTCACCAAAAAAAAAAGAACCTCTTATTTTTTGGCCATCTAGAAGTAGATCGAATCTCTAAGCAAATATTCATTTCGTGATAAAATCATAAAAAAATCGCAAAGTTAAAAATTGAGCGAATCTGGCTTCTCTCACAATCGTCTCAAATCCTCGCATGGCATAAGATCTAGACCGTCCATTAGTCTTTGAAATTTGAGCCACTATAGCTAAGTTTGTGAAATTTTACACAGAATATTAGGTATGTTATTCATTTATTTTTTTTCCACCATGAGAGAGTAGCAGCTAGTTGAGCCACAATCATTCAATTCTCATTAGATCTATGAAGTTCCAAGCGTTGAAGGTTAGCATAATCTCTGATAACTATACATGTTCCTTCAGGTTTGATAGTGGATGAGTTGAAGGAGGAAATTGAGGACACAAGAAGTAGAGAGGACAGAAAACGTATTGAGTGCCCAGAAAACAACAGGACATGCATGGACATGTTAGCAACGTTGAAAACTATAATTAAAGTATTAAGTGAGTCAAACTATCTATATTCTTTACTAAATCGATCGTGTGTGTGTATACACGCATTGGTTTGTTATTTATTCATTTCAAGTAAATGGCCCGCATAACTCATCGATGTCTTACATCTATGCTGTAAATGAAGCAATAGGCACAAAGGGAGCTAAAGCTGCCACTGATGAAGAGAATCTCTCAGGCGAATACTACCACAAAAGAACTGGTACGTGTTTGTGTTGTGGCATGTTAGTTAGCTGGTGATGAAAAAATAGTTATTAAGGTTTCTGTTTTATAACTTTGTTTACGTGTAGAGGAAGCGACAAGGAAACAGAAGAAAAGCCACCGATTCCCTCCCAATTGGGAAACAGCGATCCGATTCCTAGTCATTATGATGAAGGTTTTTCTAATCATTTTTGGCGTAGGTAAGATTCCCCTCAGCATCTGATCGTGTGTGTGTGTGTGTATTATTAATGAAAAAATATGCAATAATCACAGGAGCATCTTGGGTAAGGAAAATCCAAAGAAAAAAGGAGAAACACGTGTGGGCAAAACAAGTAATGGTGGAACTAGTTCGACACGCATCGTTCCACAAATACGAGCATACGGGAAGTACCCCTCAGGACTATCACAGCCAAATTGCAAGAGAGGAGATCATGGAGAATCAAGTGACGATGACTGATGATCATAAGAAGAAGAAGAAAGGAAGGATAAAGGAATTGGAAACACCAGTGCTGATAGCTGCGAAGATGGGAGTGATGGAAATGGTGGAGAAAATACTGGACACCTTCCCATTGGCAATACAGGACGTGGACGCAGAGAACAAGAACGTGGTGCTTCTGGCAATAGAGAACAGGCAGCCTCACGTGTTTAGCCTTTTGAGGAAGAGAGAGTTTGTGAAGGAGAGTGCTTTCAGACAAGTTGATTCAGAAGGAAACAGTGCTCTTCATCTTGCTGCTGCTTATAAGGATCATAAGCCATGGCGTGTTCCAGGTGCTGCTATGCAAATGCAGTGGGAATACAAGTGGTATAAGGTACGTATATACGTAGCAATATAACTACCGGAGAAATTCTCTCCAATTCTATTTTCTATTTCTAGTTCTGTGAGTATATCTGTAACAATCATCGATCATTTTGAAGTTGATCTGTGTGTACTTGTGATTTTCAGCTAGTGAAGGACTCGATGCCGCCAAACTTCTTCACTCGATACAACCTTGACGGCGAAACAGCGAAGCATATCTTCGTCAGAACGCACGGATTGCTAGTGAAAGACGGAAGCAAGTGGCTGACGAAGACGGCGGAATCGTGCTCTGTAGTGGCGGCACTCGTGGCGACCGTGGCATTCACCACATCGACGGCCATCCCCGGAGGGTCCAACCAAGACACCGGCGTGCCTCTGCTCCGAGGACGGCCTCTGTTCAACATCTTCACGGTGGCGTCCTTGGTGGCCCTGTGCTCGTCGGTGATGTCCCTCGTGCTGTTCCTGTCGATCCTGACGTCTCGGTTCCAAGAGAAGGACTTCGCTGTGGGACTGCCCAATAAGCTTCTGTTGGGGATGTCGTCGCTATTTACTTCAATAGCTTCGGTGCTGATATCATTCTGTGCAGGGCATTTCTTCATTGTGGAAGATGGTCTGAGAGCGGCCGTTTATCCGATCTACGCCGCGACGTTCTTGCCGGTGACATTTTTCGCATTGGTGCAGCTTCCTCTGTACCTTGATCTGGTGTTGGCGATAAGCAGGAAGGTTCCACAACGGAGCTACAAGGTCTTCTCTCAAGAAATTAGATCCTCGCACAAGGAGAAAGAAAAAGGGAAAAAATTGCATCATTCACTCCATTAACACTCCTCTCACACACTCACTAGCCAGTAGGCAGGAGCCAGTAGCCAGTAGCCAGTAGCCAGTAGCTACCAGCACGACCTTTAATATTTTTTATCCCTACAACTCTTCCTTTTTTTTTTTTTTTACCATTAAGGCTTCCATTATAATCATTCAACAATAACATGACATACTATTCCTTGTTGGTTTGATTTTTTAATTATCAATTTGTGTTCAATTTTTTAGATGTATCATAATAACAGAATTTATAATGTACAAAAACGACAGCCGACGAGAGAGAGTTTTTCTAATTTCCAGGGAGAAGAGATTTTTTTTTTGGCCACTGGGAGAAGAGATTTAATCATCAATACATAAAATTTCTAATAAGTTTTAGCAATAATATATACAGATCATGATGTACGTCCTATTCTTTCTTTGGTTTTTTTTCCCGTCATCCAATCAAGAAAATCAAGACGTCCAATTAATTATCCTTAGCCGAAAAAATTAGAAAACTATGTGATCATGACGTCCAATTAATATTGATTATTAATTAATAGAATAATAATGAATCCGAGTTTCATCCAGAACACAGCTTCATCACAGCAGGCTATAGTAAAATACGGGAATTTTATGTTATTGATTCAATACCCACATGTGCAAATAAAAAATTTGATAATTACTCCCTTTCCTATCAAATATAAGCAAATTTTATAGAGGAGATTTGGTTTAAAATATATGAGAAAAATGTGAATTTTTATTGTAATAAATGTGATATTTCAAAGATACCTCGTCATTAATTAATCTAGTGTAAAAGAAAATATTATTAATTTGAGCAATCTTTTAAAAAAACATATTTTATTATAAAATAAATAAGTTTAATTAACTAATTTCATTAGTATGTATAAAGTATTATTTTCTTATATTTGCGATAACAGGGAGTAGTAAATTTCAAACACCTCTAATAATTTTCATCAAAGGACGTTGAAATTGAGTTTTGGAAGATTTAGGGGATGATGATAGAGATCAGAGGGCGTAAAAGATGGATGAGAGAATAAGAGTATGATGGCTATATATGTTAGTAAAAGCAGAGCAAAGAAACATAGAATATTTTTCAACAATTTTTAATTTTGAAAAGACTGAAAATCCCAGCTTAATATAAATATATAGATTGCTCAAAATGAATTAACATGTTATGGCTTTCGGTGCTGTATGTTTTCAAGAATATTTTCCATTCTTATATGTGGGTGTCATTTTGCTGTGAATGTATCAAAATTTTTTTTAATGCAAACTCAAAGCAATATATATAAAAAATAAGTACAAGAAAAACAACTACTTAATATTGGTAATGTATGAAAAACAAGAGAAATCGGTTGCCCTTCATCATCTATCACCTCCTTACAACGAATTGGGAGTAATGTATGAAATTTAAAATGAGTTAATATTGGTCACAATTTGTGAATAGTATAATTTTTTAAAATTTTTATATTTTATATTATACATAGACAGGCTCACAGTCTAAAATTTCAAAGCGATGGGGAAAATGGGAAAAACGAGAGACAAGAAAGCAATTAATGGGCACATAATCACACACATTTAATTAGCATGAAATTTTATTGCTCATAAGGCACATAATGAGCATGACTTGAATATTGGCTTCCTATAGTTTAAATATGTATATACTCACTCCATACCATATTATAAGGTAGGGAAGGGTTTCACATATGCTAAAAAATATTTATTATAGTTTTAAACTTATAAAAAAATCTAAAATTTCTAATTTTACCTATTAATTCTACTATTTTAATTAAATATAGTACAAGTTATAATACTAATAATATAATAAATAAGGGGTAAAAATAATAAATCATTACTTATTACCTTATATCATCGGACAACAAAATTCCATATTATATTATAATATAAGATTGAGAAATATATATATATATATATATATGATATTTACGATGATACCGATATTAATATTGATGATTTAACATATTGCTACACACACTGATCGAGCAGTAACTAGAGAATCTTTTTTATTTTGGGGTTACAAGGAAGAATCTGATTTGGTTAAAACAACACTATTATTCCTTAAGCCAATAAATGAGCATCTAAATCGCCCTCACTGCCATGGAAATACTAATCTTGCACTGAAGGAAATAAAAGTTAGCCGATCGCTCAAAACATTGAAAAAAAAGCAGAGCATCCGACGCGGTAAAACAATAAAGATTTACGGCTCATTTGGTTGTAAAGCTAACTTTGATTCACTATACTTCTTATTATAATGCTGGAATCATGTAACTTGGCTGCTCAAACGTAGAAAAGCAGAGCATCTTACGCGGGGTAACAGTAAAGATTTACTGCTCATTTCCTTGTAAGCTTAGTTTGATTCACAAGACTTCATATTTACTGCCGAAATCATGTAACTTTGTCGGTGTAATGCGAGGGCTACAACTTTTTTCTCAAAATATTTTTTGAATGAAAATTCTTGATGCAATTTCCTATCAGGATGGACAGTCACGATTTTCCTCTTTTTAAGTACCTTGAAAGTGCATCCAATGTTACTATAAAAATCTTAAATTACCAATTAGTGCTTGTGGTTCAGTTGATAGGGGTTACGTTACTTTAACTAAAAAAATTGTTGGGATAGTTTTGTACTCTTGTAGTCCCACCCGACTTGACTCGAATTAATCAAATTCAATATCACTCTCAGATATTTTTGGATGGTTTGAAAAAAAAAAAATCTTAAATTGATATAGTTCTCATACTTCTATGTACCATCACGTGCATGGTAGTTTGTGAAGTCGATGAAGGTTACGTGTATATAACTCTATATATATGTATATAGCTAGGAAATAACTTGTTGATTAGCTAGGCGTTGAAGCTTAAACAATGGAGGGTGAGGATGAAGTTTTGTTCGATTATGCCCTGAAAGGACAATGGAAGGAAGTTGTTGAGGCATTCAAGAAGAACCCAAAAGCATTGGAAACCAGGATCACAAGGTCAGAAGACACAGTGATACACGTAGCAATCTACGCAGGGCAGACCAATTTTGTGGCAAGCCTTCTACATAACATCAAAGACGACGTGTGTATGAGCATCCTGAGCATCCGGAACTCAAAGGGAAACACTCCTCTTCACTTGGCTGCAGAGCTTGGGAACGTAGAAATCTGCAGAAGCATTGCAGTAAGAGATCCCGATCTCATTTCGTGTCGAAACTTCGAAGGCGAAACGCCACTGTTCTTGACGGTTCATTATGGTAAGAAAGATTCTTTCTTTTGCCTCCATGGTCACCTCAAGAATAAAGGTGACTACTCACCCTGCAGAAAAAGCAACGGGGACACTCTGCTTCATTCCGCCATATATGGTGAATTCTTCGGTTAGTTCATTATGTTTTATTCTACATTTTTTTCTTTCTCTCAAATGCTAGTTAAATTAATTAATTATCCGACTAAGTTCTTCTGAATGTCATGTTGTAGATTTGGCATTTCAAATAATTCACTTGTACCCAGACCTTGCGGGGTCCATAAATGAAGAAGGCGTGTCACCTCTCGATATTCTTGCCAAGAAGCCTAACTGTTTTAAAAGCAGTACAAGGATGGAGTCTTTTGATAATCTCATTTACCATTGTAAGAAGTACTCCTTATTTCCTTCAAGTTTTCCGGTTGTGGTTATAATTATTTGTCTCTCATTTTTCATATAAAGAAAATGTCATTTAAGAATATTCTGAGCATAATCTTTATACATAACTTAGTACTGTACGCTCACAACATTGTTGGTAATTAATGAGATTATACAGATTTTTCAACAATATATAAAGAGATCGATTACATATAGTTGATGTTAAATGACAGAACAGTAATATATATACATAATATATATATATGTATTATCAGTAGAAAGCTTCCATCACATGGAATCGTGTGGAAATCTGAGTTATAACTAATTTGACATGCAGGAAAGGAAAAGACTTTCTTTATATTTACATACATATATATGTAACTACTCATTAGGCCTAACTTGATTGACAAGTAACTCCAAGTTGGATACTCTGCGATCGAGCTAATCATGGATAAGTAAAATTGTCTGGAAGTAGAATCTCTAAAATCACAGAATTATACTTGAACCCTAATATGTCATTCTTCAGATCGACATGAAGCTCTTAATTAGTATTCAAGATTACATATATAATTTGACTTTTATAGTAGTTTTAATTTGCACATTATTCTTGAGGTTAACTTCTAATAACTACTATGTGTGTGTCTGTTTTTTGTCAGGTTTAATAGCGGATGACCTGAAGGAGGAAATTGAGCTCCCAAGAGAAGGCAGAAAATGCAATGAGTATCCAGAAAACACCAGAACATGCATGCAAGTGTTAGGAACGTTGAGGACTCTACTTAAAGTATTAAGTTAGTCAAACTACATTTATTCATTCTATGCTAATTAAATCGTATATATATATATATACGTGTTGATTTATTACTCATTCATCTCTTACATTTATTCAACAATTGAAGCAATTGACAAAAATGGTGTTAAAGCTGCAACTGAAGAAGAGAATCACTCAGCTGGTAAATACCACCTCAAAAGTGGTGCGTCATTTTTCATTATGCTCTGTTCGATCTAACCTCTATCATTAACCCGGCCGTAAAACACACACACACACACACACATCTACTCTTTACAAATTATCTTAAAGTACCCGAGAGTGACATATACATATACCGATATATTTATTATCTTTTGCACATCTATATCTCAATTTAGTGTTGTGGCATGTTGGTGGTAAAAAAAAAAGTAGTTATTATGGTTTCTGCTTTATAACTTCTTTATGCGTAGAGCAAGCAACATGGAAACAAAGGAAAAGCCATAGATTCCCACTCAATTGGGAAACCACGATCCGATTCCTGGTCATCATGATGAAGGTTTTTCTAGTCATTTTTGGCTTAGGTAAGATCTTTTCGTCCAATATAATTATAAAAAATCGTAAAACAACATAAATATTTTTAATCACTTTCACAGGAATGTCCTGGATAAGGAAAATCCAAAGAAAAAAAGATAAACACGCGTGGGCAAAACAAGTAATGGTAGAACTAGTTCGACATGCTTCTTTCTACAAGTACAAGCATACGGGAAGTGTCCCTGACGAGTACTATCCCAACATGGAAAATCACATGATTGATCAGATGACGAAGAAGAAGAACAAGAGAAGGATAAACGAGACGCCATTCTTGATGGCAGCGAAGATGGGAGTGACGGAAATGGTGAAGAAAATACTGGACACGTTCCCGCCGGCCATACAGGACCTGGACGCAGAGAACAAGAACGCGGTGCTTCTGGCAATAGAAAACAGGCAGCCTCACGTGTTTAGCCTACTGACGAAGAGAGAGTTTGTGAAGGAGAGTGCCTTCAGGCAGGTTGATTCAGAAGGAAATAGTGCTCTGCATCTTGCTGCTGCTTATAAGGATCATAGGCCTTGGCGTGTTCCTGGTGCTGCTTTGCAAATGCAGTGGGAATACAAGTGGTATAAGGTACGTCTAACTAAATAGTTTGTGAATTTCATGCATTGGTAAGTATTCATTTGGAGAGAGATACTCTTCCATCCTATATATAATAAATAATTTTTTTCATATTATAACATAACATGTTTTTATTTACTAATTTTACCTTTATTAAAGTAATGTATAGTATTATAAATTATATTGATTGATAATATTTAATAGAAGTAAAATATGAATTTTTTAGTTTTTTTTAGAAATTCAAAAATGTTATACAAATTTTTTAATATACCTAAAATTTCACTTATTAACTTATAATATGGGATAGAGAAAATAACATTTTGTGTGACTAGAGATCATATATTAGAGCTGAGAAAAACAAAATATGATTACATGTAAGGTCTTGTATCCAATATCTTCATGCTCATTATTTAAATTGAATGGATCTCCTACATTTATCTATACTTGTATTTAAAGAGAGATCACCATAAAAGAATAGCTTCAAGATTCTTTGGTGTTCATTGCATGTCTTGTCGGATCAGAGAGAAAGACCTTACAGTGATGTGGGCTCATATGTCTTTCTCTTTCTTGTAATATCATGTACACAACTGCAAGATGCTGCTGGAGAGGATAATATATATTCCAAAAAGAAAAATATAATTATCATTTTATCAGTAGAATCTTCATCTCGTTACAATCCTCTTATATCTTCTCTCTCTTTCCTAATACTTCTCTTTGCTCATATTTTAATTAAGTTAGTGGTGCATTCACTTTTTTTTTAATGTCGCAGCTTAATTCACACTAAAGAATGTGCAAGTAGGATCAACATTCTATCATTTTCTATCTATCTCTAAATTCGTCTATCTTCTTTCCATCTTTCGTGCTAAATACATTGCATTAGTTTTGTTAATATTTAAAAATATCCAAATTGAACATTTGAAAATCAGAAAATCATCATAAAATGTTGATTCGCGTACTTGTGGTTTTCAGCTAGTGAAGGACTCGATGCCACCAAACTTCTTCGCTGAATACAACCTTGACGGCGAAACAGCGAAGCATATCTTCGTCAGAACACACGTTTCGCTCGTGAAAGAGGGAAGCAAGTGGCTCACGAAGACTGCAAAATCGTGCTCGTTGGTCTCGGCCCTCGTGGCGACCGTGGCATTCACCACATCGACGGCCATCCCCGGAGGGTCCAACCAAGACACCGGCGTGCCTCTGCTCCGAGGACGGCCTCTGTTCAACATCTTCACGGTGGCGTCCTTGGTGGCCCTGTGCTCGTCGGTGATGTCCCTCGTGCTGTTCCTGTCGATCCTGACGTCTCGGTTCCAAGAGAAGGACTTCGCTGTGGGACTGCCCAATAAGCTTCTGTTGGGGATGTCGTCGCTATTTACTTCAATAGCTTCGGTGCTGATATCATTCTGTGCAGGGCATTTCTTCATTGTGGAAGATGGTCTGAGAGCGGCAGTTTATCCGATCTACGCCGCGACGTTCTTGCCGGTGACATTTTTCGCATTGGTGCAGCTTCCTCTGTACCTTGATCTGGTGTTGGCGATATGCAGGAAGGTTCCACAACGGAGCTACAAGGTCTTCTCTCACGAAATTAGATCCTCGCCGCGCAAAGAGAAGAAGAAAATTGTGTCGTCAATTCAATGAACGTTCTGACACTAGCCATCAACTTTAATCTTATTTTTTAATTTAATTATTTTAATTTCTCTATTCTGTTTATTTAAGTATATATTTTCATAATAAGGCTTACATCCATCATTCAATAATAACCCCTCGTTTTTATTGGAAATTTTAACAGTGATATAAACTGAGAATCCATATTGATAGCCAGCATATAAAGATTTATTGACTGTCTTTATTAATGAATCTAATCTAATGTGAAACATTAATTCATATACAAAACTAGTCAATTATATTAAAAATTTACAAAACTTGGAATATCAAATATGGAAATTATTCAATTATTGATCTAGGGCCTCAACTCATATTTAACGGTTTAAATTGAGACAAATGGAGAGATTATCAAATGGAGAGTATTGCTTTTCTGGCCCCAAAAAAATCAAATGGAAACGATCCAATATGATTCCTTTTATAATTATAAATATTTTTTCCTTTTTGGGAGTATTCTGACAATATTAAAATTTGTAATGTACAAGGCCAACGCGAGAGAATTTTTTTGTAGGGGAGGTTTAATTTTGGATCAATTATTCTCATAAGGGAAAAAGTTGGGTTTGTTTTTCTTTTTAAATTTTATTTTCATATCGAGTTTTCACTAATGTATTAGGAAATACACTTGTTTTGTAAATATCAGAATTTATTTTTATTTTAAATAAATCTTTAACATGTGTTATGTATATAAAATAAAACAATACATACATCAAAATTCAATTGCAGGGGCGGACACAGGTATAGTAGTATCGGGGGCTAGCTGTGGTCCCTCCCAATTTTTTTTTGTTTTTTAAATTTCTTTATACTTATAAGATAAAATAAAAAATTCATATATTTTAGCCCCCACAGGAGCTGAACCCACAATCAAGATAACATCAGCTAGTATTGAAACCACTCACCCATACCATATGTTATAGAAATTATTTATAAATATTTTTCATCATCTAACTTGGCCCCCCAAAACCCTTTTCTCTGGGTCCACCCCTGTTCAATTGTATTATATATTTGTGCTTTAATGAACAATAAAAAGAGTTTTCTGAGTGTGCATGTATATATAGTAATATATATATATATATATTTGACAAATCAAGTTATATATATGACACTGTAATATAATAGGTTGCAGATAGTTTTATAGTTATATATAGTAACCTCTTCACATAAGTTTTAATTACTTTTGAGACCAAACAGTGCAAAACTTGAAGATTAGTGAAAGAATATAAAAGCATTTATGCAGTAGTCATGTAGGGCGGAAGGAGCCAAACAGGTGGGAGGCATGGTCTCCCCCAACTTTTTATATTTTACACATTATATAATATATATATATATATATATACACACACACATAAGTTAAATCAAAAGCTTGGCTCCCAAAAATTTTAAACTAGCCCCGCCCCTGCGTGCAATAATTAAACTGTGACTTGTATTAAAATAGCTTTCCTCTACAAGAGATATAAGTGAACAAAAACAACAACAACAATGAATTTTTTAATTCAAATATTATGAATGAAAAAATTGATGTTCAGAAAGCTTTTCTTTAATTTGGGCCTGACTCAATAACTCAAATTCAAATTAGTGAGCATTAACGAATACCAAATGATTTATCACAAAAAAGAACAGGAAAATTTCATGGTGTTGAGTGTTGACTCAGTAACAAATAATATGCGTCAATTAAACATTTGACGAAGCAAAAGTCTAAAATGCTGATAAAAATAGGAGGGATAGATACTTCTAAGATGACGGAAAACAGGAAAAGTACGAACTTTAGCTTGAATAATAAATAAAGTTCCAAATCTTGAAAAATTCAAATTCAAATGAGCTAAATATGACTCATATTCCAGACAAAGAGTTTTATGTAGAGAATTAAATTCACATTGCTGTCCCATAAATCCTTTTTCGTATTGTAGATGAATTCTATGCTATAAGGGTCATTCAATCTGGCGTGAGATCAAATATGGTAATAAAATATCTATAATCTATATATAGTTCTGTACGTATATATCATGGCGTGACAAGATAGCTAAAATTGTGTACAAACCATATAATCACTAATAAGACTTTATTAATTTATACTAGAAGTGGGTCATGTGTATTTGCACATAATCTAAAATAAGTCACATTATTTATAGTTAATAAATAATGGGGTCCAACTTCTTTTAGATTTTAATACTTATATATTGATATCATCATATGTTTGCTGATAACAACTGAGTTAGATTATATAACCGTGATTACATGGACAACTACCTTGATATATACAACAACCGTGAAGCTGTTCATATATATATATATATATATATAAAAGAAAAAACAAATTGCCACCAATGAATACCTGATCAAGTGGTAAGGGATTTGATCAATATTTTTTGGGATCAAGGTTTCGATTAAAAAAATTAAGATCTCAAAGAAATCTTTCCATCAGTACTCATGAGCTGCCGTAAGGTTCTATATAATGGGGTCCGAATTAGTTTGGGATGAGCAATGAACCCAGAATATCCCAGTATACCGAATGATAAAATATAAAAAAAACAAATTGCCGTGAAATGGAGGTTAGGTAATTAATTTTTTAATGTGTTTTTTTTTTGCATGAAATGGGAATTGCTATCAACATAATGTGAATTTTAATTAATATGTAAAATAAAAAAATCAGGGGTTTCGTGAGTATTAATTTAGCTAATCCAATAAGCTTCGTAGGCGACCTGCCGCCCATATTAATTAAGATGCGGTCATGTGGAAACAAATTGACTTTTGGGACCTAACTTATCCACTAATTAATTTAAAGAAATATAATAGTGTAGGTATTGTTGAATCATATAAATTTAAAATATTTTTATAATATACACATGATCATATAATAATAATAATAATAATAATAATAATAATAATAATAATAATAATTTTTTATAATTTTTGTGAAAAACTCAAATTTAAGTCTTTAAATATTAATAATATAAATTATAGCTCCCATTTCCCAATATTAAAAATTGCTGTTGATTATTAATATTACTTTCACACTTCATTGCTCACGAGCCACGACTTTCATTCCCACCTGTCCTCCTCGTCCTCGCTTTTCCTTTTTACTTTAATTTGAAGCAATACGAAGGAACGACTTCAGTACGATTCCACTAATGTGGGGAGGCGTTTGGTAATTAAATACTTTTTGAAGAAAAAAAAAGATAAAGGACCTTTTCGTCTCAAAGTTTTCCAAATTTTCATATTAATTTTTATGTTTTCATTTTAATTAGATAACTTCCTATAATTTTATATCATTAAAGAGGTGATCATCAATATTTAAAAAACTTAATAATTTAATTCTTTTGTCCACTAGCACGGATAAAATTGAGTTAATTGTTAGTTAATTTGGAGTAATACATAGATTATTAAAATTAAATAAATTGTATTTTTTTTAAAATACAAATATCAACTTATGATTTAAGGTGTTTTTGGTTTGAGGGTCTTAAAAGTTTTTAAAAAAGATGGGAGAAGATTAGAGCATCTCCTCTTGTTTGACTAAAACATTCAGAGAGAATTAGGGGGAACCAATCTCCTTCCCTACCACTTTATCAAAATTGTTTTTTTTAGGTAAGAGAGTATTTATTACTTAATCTCCTCTAATTTCCTTCTAAATCAAATAAAATTTCATTAAAATTCCTTAAATCTCCTCCCTTCCAATCTCATCAAATAAAATAATTTTAATACTCCTTTAATCACTTCCCCTTCAATTTCCTCATTAAAAACCCCTCTAGTCCATTCCTCTCCAATCTCCTCAGTTATACCAAACGAAACCTTTAGATTTTTACTATTATGTCTCTACATTTTTTAAAAGAAAGGTCCAATAAACCCTAAGTATTTATATGCTAGTCCTGGTCACTATAACTGTTAACCATATTATCTCAATTTTAAAAGTATTAATACTCTTGAAGGACAAATTAAGTGATTAAATTAATGAGTTTTTTAAATATTAAGAAACAACAACTCTTTAATAATATACAACTAACCTATTTAACCAAAATGAAAATATGAAGATTAATATGAAAATTAAATTGAGAAAAACTTTGAGGAACCAAAAGGTTTTTATCCAAAGTGTCTATATATATACATATTAAATACTTTCTCCTGCTTAGCTAGATTCCGTCTAGCAATTCTTTTAACTTTCGTCATTAGTTTTGTTTATTCAATTAACTATAACAATCACTTTTGAGTTTTGGTTAGAATAATTTTTCTTTTTCTCTATTTTCTTCTTGTTTTAATTTTTTAATGATTATATTAGGGGTAGAAATAGGTTATGCTAAGTTAGACGTATGTTTAAAGTCTGAACATAATTTATTAACCTCTATAAAATTTTTTATCTAAACTTATGACTCAACTTTCTAAAACCCTAACTAAAGGCTAAACTTATTATAAAGCCTAGTAAAATACTAGGCTTTGAAGAAGGTCTTTAAATAGACTTTAAAGTTGATGCCTTCAAAACTTGAAACAAATTAGACATATATTGTGGGCTTTGAAACAAAATTATTTATAAATATATATTATTTTTGTAAATTAAATCATATAATATAAATTATTTTATATATAATTTAAATAAGTTGGCCTAATAGGCCTATGGGCTAGACTTTATGTAATTAGGCTAAATTTATTTATTTAAAGAGCCTCTAAGCTTGAATCTAACCTTAATTTTTTTAAGTAAATAAATCATGCCCAGTTAAAGTAAAATCAGGCTAGATCACAAGCCAGACCTTGACTTAGTTCCATCTAGAACTGTAAGTGCACAATTTGTTTCTATCAAACATGAGCATGGTTTTATCTTTGTTTTGGACAATGCTAAGAAAAGTAGGACATCTTGAAGGATCGAACTCTCTTTCTTTAAAAAAAAAAAAAATCTACACGAGGTACTTTTTTCATTGTTAAATGCCTGAAGTAATTCAACGTTGAAAAGGTCAACCTCTTCATAATACTATTGATTACAAGTACTATGGATTCAAGTATTATTAGCCAAATAGAGGATTGTTTTCTTAACATGATTTTTACATGTACGGAACTCAAACTTAAACATTTTTTGGCCAAAAACTTAAAAAATATTACTTAAGGAGAATCAATCCCTTCAACTCAACTCACCATCGCTGATTTTTATAAATTTATTCATGCTCTTGCTCTTTTCTGCTTTTTGCAAGATTTATAATTCATTTGATATTTTATAATTTAGTATAGTGCTATACAGAATTGTGTGTTTATTTGAGTATCCATTTGTATATAATCATACTTTTATAAAGATTGCTGCGACCCTAAATAAATTCAACCATGCTTACCTAAATACCCGCAACAGTTTCAAATAGTTTATATTTCTTTTTTTTTTTTTAAATCAAAATAGTTTATGTTTATTATAGAATAGTTGTGAAAATTCACACTATTTTCAAACGATATCAAAGTGGTTTTCGGCGCAT
Organism: Adenanthera pavonina; assembly: GCA_026686845.1. Classification (NCBI taxonomy): domain Eukaryota; kingdom Viridiplantae; phylum Streptophyta; class Magnoliopsida; order Fabales; family Fabaceae; genus Adenanthera; species Adenanthera pavonina. The sequence continues at coordinate 6,704,247 of JAIVEN010000026.1, read as the reverse complement.
TTTTGTCAAACCTGCTTTCTTCCAGGTTTATAATTTCAAGAAGCCCTCGATGGTTTTTTTTTTTTTGGACAAATGAAATTAAAAAAAATGATACTTTTACATTAGAGAAGAAAAATAAAAATGAAAAGAAAGAAAAAAGGAAGCATCAATCATGCATTAAATTTATATTTTCATTGTTACAATCTCCCTCCAAAGGGTTTTTTAATTTTTAGCTAACTGTATAGAAGCGGTTCATGATTGATGAACAACTCATTTGCCGGGTTAGATGAAAAGCCATATCACCTAAATTCAACCAGAAAAGTTGTACACATGTCTTAGTGGAAAATGGAATTTGATTTTTGTCTCCAAGCCCAATACTTGCGCTGATACGGATATCCACCTCAGGAAACATTGAAAGGCCAGACAGTGACAACCTTTCAACCATATATATATATATATATATATAATATTCCTTTTTTGGGTAGAATTTTATTGGAAAAATGACACTTTAGGACAAAAATTTTTAATTAATATCATTTTAGGACTAAAATATTTTAAAATGATAGAAAGAGACATGATCTCAAATTGATTGAAATTTTAATTAAAAAAATGACGTAAATACCTTTGTTAAAAAATTTTATATTTAATATCCACTTTTTACTACCTGTCTTCCACGATTTGACACTTAACTTTTTCGGTTTTACACTGAACATATTAAATAATTCAACTTTCAGAAATTTACACTCAACTCTCATTTTTTGCAACTTATGTTCAACAATTTGACACTGAAAAACTCCGATTTTGCATTGGACACATTATGATCATCAAAGAATTCAACTGATTAGTTTCAAAATTTTATACTTAACTTAGACTTTTTACTATTTATATTTCATGATTTAACACTTAACTTCTCTGGTTTTACACTGGATATACTAAAGAATTCAACTCTCAGAATTTTGCAATCAACTTCTGCTTTTTACTACTCATATTTCACGATTTGACACTCAAGAACCCCAATTTTACGTTGGATACATTATGATCCAAAGAATTCAATTGACCAGTTTCAAAATTTTACACTTAACTTCCACTTTTTACTATTTATATTCCATGATTTAACATTCAACTTCCCCGATTTTTTATACTAAACTTTCTCAATTAAATTCTTTCGTTATGATAATGTGTTCAGTATAAAACTAGAGAAGTTCAATATCAAATCGTGGAAGAAGACAAGTAGTAAGAAGCAGATGTTGGGTATAAAATTTTTTCATAAGAGCATTTGGATCATTTTCTATTTAAAATTTGGATCAATTTAAAACCATGGTCTCTTTCTACCACTTTAAAATGTTTTGATCATGAAATGATATTTATTAAAAATTTTGATCTTTCCAATTTGCTTTCTCTAACTGTGGATACTGATGGATTTGGATTCGTGAGGAGGAATTAAAGGATTGAAGACTAGAAATTAAGTCATGGAAAATGGAAATTTTCTAAAAGTTCCAGAAAGAATTTGAGATTTTCAATGAAAAAAAAAAAAGCCCAGGAATCATCTTTTGATGAGTTCATATAAAGGGTAGGTTCCAATTTGGCAGATAGTTGTAAACAATTCAACCATGCTTACCTAAACGCGTTGAATAGTACCACCCACCACAAAATATGTCACATTCCATCAGCTTCATCATCAAGATCATCATCATCTTCATCTTATTAATTATGCCAACTAGCTTCAAATTCTTCTTGCTCATAACCCATCACCAGTTCTCCATGTCCATCTTTCTAAGATTCAAACCCACTGCCTAATCCACCACCATGCAGCTCAAGCATCTCTGCGTCATTTTACCTGCAGATTCTGCTGAGTTTAATTATCACCCACCACCAAAAGTCAAACAATCTTCCCAGAAAGAAACCAAGATAAAGAAACCTCACAGGGCTTGCGGGGGTCAAGTTCTCGCTTTCCTTCATGATTCTCTGAGCAAATTATATGGCAGAAACTGTTTGAGTTTTTCCCACAATGAAGCGGGAAAAGGGAAACAAAGTTCAGCCGTGTTGTTTCATGACATGGATGGAGTACAACTCTCTGCCAAGATTGGTAGGGACAGCCCAAGAATCTTCAGCTTCGCTGAGCTTTTCATAGGGTCTAATGGTTTCAGTGAGGATCATGTTCTGGGAAGTGGAGGATTTGGCAAAGTGTACAAGGCTGTTTTGCCCAGTGATGGTACAGTGGTTGCTGTGAAATGTTGCTTAGAGGAGAAAGGGCGGCAATTTGAGAAGACTTTTGCTGCTGAGTTAGCAGCCGTGGCCCATCTTCGACACAAGAACCTTGTCAGGCTCAGGGGTTGGTGTGTTCATGAAGATCAGTTGTACCTTGTCTATGATTACATGCCTAACCTCAGCCTTGACCGCATACTCTTTCGCAAGCCTGAGAATTCAAATGCTGAGCCTCTTGGCTGGGGAAGGCGTGGGAAAATTATCAAGGGTCTGGCAGCTGCATTGTACTATCTTCATGAGCAGTTAGAGAACCAGATCATTCACAGGGATGTGAAAACTAGCAATGTCATGCTTGACTCACAGTACAATGCTCGGTTGGGTGACTTTGGCTTGGCAAGGTGGCTAGAACATGAGCTTGAGTATCATCAAAGTAGGAAAACATCAACCAAAATCGACCCTTTCAGGTTGGCAGAGACAACAAGAATTGGTGGCACAATTGGGTATTTGCCCCCTGAGAGTTTCCAGAAAAAAAGCATCGCTACTTCAAAATCTGATGTCTTCAGCTTTGGTATAGTTGTGCTGGAAGTGGCATCCGGAAGGAGGGCTATTGACCTTACATACCCAGATGATAAGATCATTTTGGTTGACTTCGTCAGAAGGCTATCTGATGAGGGAAAGCTCCTGGCAGCCGGTGATACTCGACTGCCAGATGGTTCCTACAACCTTTCTGAGATGGAGCACTTGCTTCACATAGGCCTTCTTTGTACCCTCCATGAACCACAATCAAGGCCTAGCATGAAATGGATTGTAGAAGCACTTTCTGACGTTTCAAGCCCGTTGCCAGCTCTCCCTTCTTTCCATTCCCACCCTCTATATATCACTTTATCTTCTCCCTCTGAAACAAGTCTTAGCAGCACAAATGCCTCTAGCTCTGTCACCGACAATGTCAGCATAATCACCAACTATTCTTCATCCAACTATGTCACAGCAAATGGGAAAACAATATACATGACTGCTGAAGACAGAAACAGCGGAATCTCCCCTGCAAAGAGTATGTATCACCACACATCATTCCCTGTGGTTGAAGCTCCAAGGCAAATATCATACAAGGAGCTTGTCTTGGCTACAGATCATTTTTCAGAGTCGAGGAAGGTAGCAGAGCTAGACTTTGGAACTGCCTACCATGGCTTCCTTGAGGATCGTTATCATGTCATGGTGAAACGCCTTGGAATGAAGACATGCCCTGCTTTGCGCAAAAGATTCTGTAATGAACTACGAAATCTAGCAAGGCTTCGCCACCGGAATTTGGTGCAGCTTCGAGGTTGGTGCACTGAGCAAGGGGAGATGCTTGTTGTGTATGATTACTCAGCAACAAGACTTCTCAGTCACCATCTTCTCCATCATAACAATGATAGAAATCGGTTTTCTGTCCTGCAGTGGCATCAGAGATACAATATTATAAGATCACTTGCTTCTGCCATTCTCTATCTTCATGAGGAATGGGAAGAGCATGTAATTCATAGGAACATCACCTCTTCAGCTGTCATCCTTGAGCCAGATATGAACCCAAGACTCAGCAGTTTTGCCCTGGCTGAATTTTTGACCCGGAATGAGCATGGCCATCATGTAATCAAAGACACCAGCAAATCAGTTCGAGGGATTTTTGGCTACATGTCACCAGAATATATGGAATCTGGGGAAGCAACCTCTGCAGCTGATGTCTACAGTTTTGGTGTGGTTATGCTTGAAGTTATCAGTGGACGGATGGCAGTGGACTTTCGGCAGCCTGAGGTGCTATTGGTGAAGAAGGTTCATGAATTTGAGACAAGAAAAAGACCACTGGAGGAATTTGCAGACATGAGGCTCAATGGAGAGTACAGTTACAAAGAACTGATAAGGATGGTAAAGCTAGGAATTGCATGCACCCGGTCTGACCCAAAGTTAAGACCAAGCATGAGACAAATAGTTAGCATCCTTGATGGAAATGACAGATTGATGATGGAAAAAAACCAGAAGGAGAGCAGGGAAGAATGGAAAGAAAGGAATGCTTGTTCCTTGTCATTGATGAGGAGAATCCAAGCTCTAGGAATACATTGAGAATTTATCCAAGACAAAGATGTAAAATGTGTGTTAGGAATTTGTATCATTTAGAAAGCTTTTTCTTCTTTGTCTTTTCTTGATTGAGATAGATTTTGTGCATACTAAATATGCAGAGATTGTATATAACAAGACTACTGGACTAGTGGATTGATATATCTTTCTGCTGGAGTGGGACATTAATTTTGTATTCTATAGTATCCATGCTTTGCTTTATTAAATTTCATTGTCAACAGAAAAATGTATTAACACTTTTAGCATGATGACAGGAAAATAAGCAAAGATTAGGGAACTTAAAGAGTACAATTACGATCAAATACATCACAAGTTAACGAGTAAGGTTCAAACATTAGATGATGTTTGAAAAGTATAAAATTAAAAAACTATATACACCAGCATATTTGCATGGCATGTTTATAACAGTTAAATTCATACATATTTAACAAAGCCTAACATCAATCAGTCCTCTCTGCAGGATAGCTTTCTGTTTGATGATTCGATTCATCCTCATCAATCCCAACCCATTTCAAGAAACCAAAGAGGAACTCCCTGAAAGTGACTTGCCCATTTCTGTCCCAGTCCATTTCTTCTGCAAAAATAACAGTAGTTAAAGCAGGTAATGAAACAAGGAAGAAAAAAAAAACATAGACAATATTAATAATAGAAGAATAAAGTGAAGTGAATAAATACTAAATCGGATCTTAGTGACGCTAGCTGGGGATCTTTCCCAAGGGTAAGTCTCATTCAAGGTCCTGACTATGTCCTTCTTGTTAAGCTTCCCATCACCATTTTTATCAAGAAACAGAAAGACTTCGACTATGGTATTAAAAATTGTTCCAAGCTGTGTTAACTCCACCTTGATGAAAGAAACAAAAATCATCATATCATAAATAATCAGCACAGATTCAATATCAAGAAAGTACAATATTAAGGTTCTTGCCCAATACATTATCAGAGGATGAATGTTCTTCTAAAAGATAGATGAGGCATAGAAGAACGATAAATTCATTAAACTGTATGCCCTTGCTTCCATCAATATCACAGTAATGGAAAAGGTCCTCAATCTCCTCCTCTGGTCGATGAAGTTGCAGTTGTTGAAAGCACTTTTTTAGTTCATTGTACTCTATAGATCCATTATTGTCCTCATCTTTGTAACATGTAACATAAAAGTTAGTTTTCTTTCCAAAATGAAGAACCATAGTTCAAGGTAGGATGGATATTAAATTGGAAACTTACCATACTCTTCAAAGATTCCTCTTAATGTTTTGAGCCCCTCCTTGAACTGAGGGAACCGCATAACGACACTATCAATTGACTTGAAACTTCTTTGTCCAGCTGAAGAAGATCTACTAATTTCAACTATTTTCCTTTCTAACATCCTATCCAACTTCTTGTACTTGTTTGCTTTAGTCGTGCAACAAATCATGGCTCCGATTTTATTGAACATAGAGTCCAGAAATGGGCAGGGATAAGACATTCCTTGAAATGAGAGACAAGGAAACCATTGAGTCCAGAAAAAGATATGAACTGCTTCATGTTCAAGTTGAATCACTAGTTATTGTTTACAATAAAATATTGTTTTTACATAAAGCAAATTTTAGATGAGTAATGTAACTGTATCGTGCATCTAAATGATTCTATGCAGCACAGGATAACCAAGGTTTGCGCATTATCCGTTTCATCGTTGAACAGATATTGATCTGAGTTACTATTATCGTCTTAAAGAACCATTTTTACGTTTCTTAAAATGAATAGATGATATTATATAGTACAAGAACACTATGCTAATTACCCAAGTAAATGAAACAAATGAAAATGGAGCTGAAATCGTTTAGAAAATTAGGTATAGGATTTGATATGACGTTATAACTCTCCTATGAATATATAAAATGATGTATAATGCAGTGTTGTTATTTCAGAATTTAGATGGTGACAAACTGCTTTAGCTTTTAAAACTGACTTATGATGCAGCAGCCTTAAAATGTAAGAAACACCGAACTTCTGTTCTAAGTATATAAAACTAACTTTTTCTTTTGGGTACTTATCGTAAATAAGTTTTTCTTTTTTTTGGTAAAAATCATAGTCAAGAGCTAAGGTTAATTCGCCTTTAATAATAATAAAAAAAATTTTATCTACTTTCATAAGGGTGTTCTTGGACTTCCATCAAGGTTAATGGTAATCTACTCAAAACTAACTCTCTTACACAAGCAAATTTCTCGGCAAAAGAATCTAACCAAGAGTAATAAGAAAACATCTCCTTTTACTAATTAGATTAACATATTGATCATCAGAAGAATGGAATTGAATATCTTGTCTGAGGAATTGAAAGAATATCAAGAGAAAGGGAGTTAACAAACAAGGAAAAAGCAAAGAAAGAGGGATAAACAGAGAAAGGAAACGAAGAGAAACTTACTGAGTGACACTTTGATGGTTCTGGGCTGATGAAGAAATGGAGGGAAATGGTGGAATATCTGTATTTATAGACTGATAGATGTGTGCGAAAGAAAGAAAGAATAATGGAGATTAATAGAGAGAGGAAAAGGAAAGCGTAGTGGGATTCCAAAGTGGGGGATGCCATGACGATAAATCCCTCTTTCCCGACGTATCTCAGTGGAGATAACTCAAGAATATGTTCCCGCCTTGCCGTTAATTATGAACTGCGAATAATTGTCTAAATTAATATTTAGATCATAAAAAATTCTAACCAGAAAAAATAACATTTTACAAATTTTCATTGTGTATAAGTTTTCCATAATTAAAACTAGACACATTTTTCTTTTCTTTTCTTTTTTTTCCAATTAGACTTACAAACTATCTAATACCCGATTTCAAAGTTGTAAAAATAATACCCCTATTTCAAAGTTGTAAAAAGTTATTATTAAGTTTAATAAATTGTTAAAAATCTTAATCTTTCTAAGATATTTAATACTCCACCTGATTCATTTTTTTATTTTTTGACTTTTAATTTTGCTCCAAATCTAAAATCTATTATTATTTTAAAATTTCAATGCATTATTTTTTTCCAACTGTGGCTTTCCCTAATTTTTTTTATCAATCCCCTCATTTAATTTAATATAAATCATTTTAATTTAATGTAGATTATTAAATGATAACTATTTTAGTCAAATTTTCAGTAAAATTTAATATACTAATAATAATATTTTATCTACGTGAAATAAAATAAACTTAAATAAAAAAAATGAGAGGAAGGAGTGTCTGATTTTTGTACGGTCTTAAACATAATTTTAACTAGTATACTAAAAATCAGATCGGACCGTCAGTGTGGCCAAAAAACTAGCGAACCGAATGCTGATTCAGTCTAGAATATGGCTAGAATCATAATGTGTAGGAACCGGTTAAACTTGGTTAAGAACTAGTTTAGACCGACGGTTTGCGGATGAACCAATTGATGATAGGGCCGATTTGAAAAAAAATACTACTTTTGTGCACGTGAAACCTCAAACTCATGATCTAAAGAATTGTCAACTATCATTCCACCGCTAAGCCACTTGCTTTCTTTATTTTTTTATATATATATATATATATGTAATATTTTATATATGTAGGTTTATTAGAAATTAAAGTTACAAAAACTACACTCCAAGCTCACAACCTTAAAAAATTAGAACAGCACTCCAGAGCTGCAAGTTCCTCGTCTTATATAAGTGTAATATTTAATATAAATATATATATATATATTTATTAATTTAAAAAGAAAATATAAAATTTTTAAACTCAATGTTTATAATAATTATTGGTTAATTATTATACTAAACTATTATTTTTATTTTAATTTGAGTATTAGTTTTATAAATATTATTTATATTTTTTATTTATATCATTTAAAATATATTAATTTATTTATAATCGATCCATCGACAATTTGATGCCTGTCCCACTATTAACCGGTTGACTGGTGCGATTTTCTGCACATTGATTTTAACAGGCATTTATCTCCACTGCTGAGACAAAGTACAAACTATCTAATACCCCTATTACCAGAAGAAATTTGGTAAGAAGACAGAGATAGAAACAATGAAGGATTCAGTCGTCAGCGGCAGAAGCTCTTGTGTGTCTCTTCCTCATGCCCGTCTCTCCATAGATGTCCTCCATTACCAGCTTTTCCCAATCTTCCAACATTTTCAGCTGGGTGCTCTCTTCAGTCTCCTTCGCTTTCGCTTTTCATCAACCCTATACAGAAGAAATCAACAGGTCATTACAGGCGGTTCCATGGTCGAACCTCCATAGCTTGCTTGTTTGAGAGGGAGTTTGTAAGCGAGTCTCCCGCCAAGGTACTTCGGCGAATTCTTGACTCTCCAGGGGTTCATCAAGGCCCTGCTTGTTTCGATGCTCTCAGTGCGAAGCTTGTTGAAAGAGCTGGATTCCGATACTGCTTTACCAGTGGTATGCAATTTTCAAGAATTAAGAATTCAGGCATTATTATCATTTCTGGAAATGAGGAATACCGGTCACTGAGGATTCAGCGTTTGATTATAAATAGCGGTCATCTTGGGTGCCTGTTATCAGTGATTGTTCTATTTATAGATATAGATGGGAACCATTTAAGAACATAAATCACTAATTAGATTGCACAAGAATTTTAAAGCGTCTAATACCTAAATGACGCAAATTTGTTCTCTAATGTTAATCATGACATTAAAAGATATTAATTTTGGGTATTAAAAGATATGTAATTATGGAATACCCAAAATTAATATCTTTTAGTGGCTTCTGCCACAATAGTCATTCTTCAACTGGCTTTACTCATCAATTTGCTTCTTCGTGGCACTTCGAGCTCTACAACTTTGAACTAAGGTTTACTGGATTATGTTTGTGCTATGTTCATAGTTTTTGCAATCGCAAATTACATTACTTGAGATATATAATGATCTGCAAATCAAATTCTGTCCGTCCGTGAGCCCCTTACAAATTGATTATGGAGTATGTCATTTTGCAGATGTTCGGATTTCAAAAGCTCTGAAAATTACCATTTACACAGCTAGAACATTTAACCTTTATAATATCACTACATCCAGATCATATGGTCTTATACCTCATTTTAGAGTCATCTTCTCTTGCTCAAAAATGTTTACAGCCCTTGCGCTTTGTTTTTTGTAAAATATGTTGTTGCTTTTTTTTTTTCACTCAACAACAGTCCTATCTGAAGGATGTAATTGTAAATATAGGCCAAAATATTATATATATATATATATATAGGCCTTAGAGAGCATTTTGAAGATAAATAAGCAGTAGGAAGCAAGTGACCAGGATCAATAAATATCAGCCTCATTTGCTATTTTATACTGTGAGATGTGTTTCAGCTCGTACACCAGCAATTTAACTTTTCTTTTCTGTTCTTTGTTTAGGTTTCTCAATATCAGCTTCCAGATTGGGGTTGCCAGATACAGGTTATATGTCTTATGGAGAAATGGTGGATCAGGGGCAGCAAATTACACAAGCTGTGTCAATTCCTGTCATTGGAGATGGAGATAATGGATATGGGAATGCAATGAATGTTAAAAGGACAGTCAAGGGTTATATTAGAGCTGGTTTTGCTGGAATTATTCTTGAAGATCAGGTTTGTATCTGCATGTCATTCTTATTCTGTAAGAGTTATGTGATGATGTAATGATTTCCCATTTCTCTTTGTATCTCTCTCTCTCTCATTTGTCAGATCTTGTATTTTTTATGTCATGGATTGACTTATTCCATTGTTTCCTTTAATCAGTTTTGCATGATAATTATTGCTAGGTATCTCCAAAAGCATGTGGCCACACAAAAGGAAGGAAAGTGGTATCCAGAGAGGAGGCAGTGATACGGATTAAAGCAGCTGTTGATGCTAGAATAGAGAGTGGCTCTGATATAGTTATTGTAGCACGAACTGATTCTCGTCAAGCTGTGTCATTGGATGAAGCACTTCGAAGGTCAAGGGCTTTTGCTGATGCTGGGGCAGATGTTCTTTTTATTGATGCACTTGCTTCAAAAGAGGAAATGAAAGCATTTTGTGAAGTTTCTCCCCTTATTCCAAAAATGGTATTTTTTTTAATCTGCACTCCAATTTTTTAAATAAATGTTTTACTCATTTGTCATATGTAAAAGCTTCTAGAGGTAGTTTACATATTTAATAAGCAATAACTGTTGTAAATTCACATTCTTACAATAGTCCTATTTATCAGAAAAAATTAATGAATAACTCCCAATTAACTTTACATGTAGAATGAGGAAATCTTGAATCAAAATCACAAGTCAAATCTGAATTACCAGTCAGTTCTAGCAAATAAATTGTGGACTTTTTAAGTAACTTCATAAGTAGTTTTTTATTATTATTTCATAGTTTCTGCAGGTTAGTTTATTTATATGAACCCATCAGGAAAAAGTATGCATTATTGTAAGCTCTTGTAGTCTCGTGTAGGCCAATATGCTTGAAGGAGGAGGCAAAACACCAATACTTAATCCTCAAGAACTTGAAGATATAGGCTACAAACTTGTGGCTTATCCACTTTCTTTGATTGGTGTTTCTATTCGAGCAATGCAGGTGACATGCCTTTTCCTTTTCCTTTTCTAAGATAAAAATACTAGCTACTGAATTTGCTTATTGGCAAATAAAGTTAACTGAAATTTGTCTACTTAGATTTTAATTTGCATTTGGCATATGAAAGGAAAACCAAATACTCATCTTGAATGAGTTGTTACCGTTATTTTCTTGATCCTTGTCCCGTAAGGGCGTATGTAGATGCTAAAATCTAAATTGCTTTATTTTTAGGCATCATTTATTTGCATCAATACTCTCTTGCTCTCTTGCATAAATAAAAGAAAGCATTCTATCTAATGAAATGAAGGAATTGATGTAAAGTAATTCTGGTAGGGAATATTTTGAAGATTATCTGGAATTATTTTATCAGAACTTTTATGTGGGAGTGATGACTTGGTTTTATCTTTTAACTAAATAATTTTATTGTGGATATATGAAATGAGGTCAATTTACAGTGACTTCAAATCTTGCAAATATAGTAACAGGTTCAATTGTCCAATTACTCATTTGATGGGAAAAAGTTTTCGACCCCATATCTACCCCTCATTAGTGCTAATAAGTATAGGACTGAGTTGAGACTTGAGGCATCGGGCAATTATTTTATCCACCGTCATGCTTGTTTGTGAATCTCTGCTGCATTAACTTTACTGTTTTAACTCATTGAAATAAAACCTATAATATATGGCAAAATTTTTAGCTCATATTTGGAAACCTGTCCAGCCCCTTTCAATATTTCTTCAGAATTAAAGTATAATTTAGTTTTTTGTAATTAAGGATAAATGATGTCAATGACTTAATTTGTAGGATTCCCTAAATGCCATTAGAGGAGGTCGTATTCCTCCTCCAGGGAGCATGCCGTCTTTTGAAGAAATTAAGGATATCTTAGGTTTCAATACTTACTATGAAGAAGAGAAGCGGTATGCAACAAGCATGGATCAGATGCCTTCAAAGAGAGGTTAGTGGAAGACTTCTTACATAAGAATTGGACTGCATGTGTTAAGAGACATCATAATGCAATGGCACTAGGCTTCTTACATGTGATATACACCACTAAGTTTTTTATTATACTAGCCCACTATACTATTTTGTTTTGCTTCCTCTTCCAACAATGTAGTGCTTTTATATCTGGAGTCAGCGTTCTACTTCCATAAATGTGTACAAAGATCAGGTTCTTTTGCTGATAATAGAATCATCCCATGGGTTCATCTGCATGGGTAGTTTATCTTGGAGAGAATCTTGTGAACTTCATCGAGAGTTCTGTGTATGTGGAGAAAATATTGTCTAGGATTTGTTAAACACTGAATATCATGTTTGATCATTAGACTTTATTAAGAGAATATCTCTGATCAATCATAAATAGCCAAAACAAATAGACAACTATCTTTTCATAATGAATCCATCTCACCACCCTTGTACTCAACTCCTTATTGGAACCAAAGTAACAATTAAAGAGAGAGATCTGGTGAATATTATTGATATTCATATTGTATGTAAATAAATATACATATTCTGCATTCCATTATTGCATTCTTATGGTATGTAGTTATTTGTTAGTGAGCAGTAGCCCCTACAGTATACAAAGGAAGGATCAAGTTGATACGGAGGAGACAAGTCACAGTTCTCAAGAACCCATTGTCGAAGTTATAACTCCTGATGTGTACAATAACTATGGTGCAGATGGTTCAAGGGACCCTTTTCAAAGGATCTGGTCTCGGACTCTGAGAATCAAAATAACAGGAAGAGATGGATTTGAGAAACTTGATCTTAGGATTCCTGTAAGTCATCATGTGCTTCCAGCTTCCTGGTGATACATACTGGTTTTAAGTAAATCCTGTGTCTTCAAAGTGCATACTTGCATTAAAAAGGAAAAAAACACTGGACCATGGCTTTTTCATATTTGCTAACCGGAATTACTAAAGGATGCAGCTTGCTGTTTTCCAGATTTGCGATGAATTAACTTTTATTATATTATTATTTTGTCACTACTTTTATTTAAGGCTGGAATTGAAGCATTGTGAATCCTGATTTTGCGGGAATAAATTTTCTGATTCTTACCCATTTATGCATGCGCTTAGTGAAGCTAATATGTAGTTCTTTATTTCTAATTTAGTATGTTAGTCTATTGTGCATGTAAACCACACCCACATATTGATCTCGCTGTTCTCTGTGGTCACATATATTTTCTACATGTAACTCCTCTATAATCAATGTTCTATTCATCTTATAAGTTGGCAAGTAAGTTTCATATGATTACTCATATCTTGTTAGGTTTTGTTCCATGAAAAAATTTTCTTTCTTTTTTTTTCCTTCATATCACACATTTTGTTATATACAGGCGGGATTCTTGGAGGGAATCACAAATATAGTTCCAGGTACTATTTAAAAATTCTGCCATAAAGTTACAGTATAAATTGATATCTATTCCAGGTTTGCAACTTAAGCTAAAAACTTTCGTCTCAACTATATACAGCTCTTGGGGGCGTAAACCTCAAAGAACTGTTGGATGATGCAGCAGAGGAAGTGGGGGGCAAACAGTTGTTAGATTTTAATGACAGTATGGGTGACAGAATTCAAGTATTTCTGGAGTGACAATACATTCCCATGGTATATTGTTCTGGACTGCTGGCTTTTCTGTTTCAAATTAGATTAAACCTCATCATAGTATATTGAAAATCTTAATGTTGACTCATCTATATGCAAGTAAATGACCAAATTGAAAACCTTGTGGCCAGAAAAAGAAAAGACCAAATTGAAAATCTCTACATTCCCATCGTCTTTTGCAGTTGCATTTGCTAATTAGTGAATGCTGTACCTTCAACAAGGAGATGATCTAGTTTTTTTTTTTTACACTGTAGGTAGAAATTATAAGAAAAGCTCAACATGAGCCTTTGTTTAATAACTTTAGCTTTCATGTTTATATTGGTCCTTGACATAGAATTAAATACGAGGTATTTAATGCAAGGAATCTTAGGTTGTAGGACCCTGTCTAAAGAGGCATGTCAGAAATTATGGTTAAAACTATTCATAACCCTTCAAGTTTTTAAGTTAAAATGGTTATTGACAAATATGATGGCAAGAGCATTTTTTATTATTGGGAGTTAACAATGCCTGTTTGTTATCTTATTCTGGCCTTGGTTTCTTATTTGTTGATGTTGCTGACCCAGGTTTCCTTAGATTCATAACAATGGGTGATAAAAGTAGGCTGAGATGATCAGGCCTGCTCAAGGCACCCGATGGGGGTTTGAAGGGCTAAAGCCAAGCCGGGTATATCTTTCAGAACAACTACACTCGAGTGTTTCAAAGATTACATGGATTAATGACCTCAATACCGTAGGGCAAAAGATGGATATACAACCCACGCGAACAAATAAAAACTATAAGTTGGCGTAGGGCTGGATTATATAAACATTTGTCATTGCCAATCAAACAATTTTGGATGGTCATCTTATGTGCATTTTCATGACTCCTTGTTCTCCAAGTATGCTGTGCCATAACTTATATGGGGAATCAATCTATATGCAATCTGTCATCTTGACAATTTTGAATGGTAATCTTATGTGCATTTTCATGGTTCCTTGTTCTCCAAGATAAGGTTGCTTGTGGCTATTTAAGGGTTCTTAAAAGCATGTCCTTCTTAGTAGGCGCAACTTAACGAAGTCAAGTAATTTTTCTTTTTTCATTTTTCTTTCCTCCCTCCCGCATAATTTCATTTTTATGCTTTTTCTAACATAAAAATGAAATTATGCGGGAGGTATGTGAGCTTTTTTATAGAAGAAGGAGATGATTGCCCACGCGTACAGCGTGCCATCCGCCTTTGTCGCCCTCCCTCTTCCCTGGCTGGCTTGCCCCCCTCTCTCTCCAGTACATATACATTACATTATTATTATCTCATCACATCACTACTACTATTGTCCATTGTTTTTTCACTTTAATTAATTAATTAATTTACTACCCCTCCAAATCCAATCTCTTGATCTTGATTCTCCTGCTTCGTTTTTTCCTTTCAACTCTCCCACAAGTCAAACTTACATTGTCCATCACATGTTTTAAGGTAACGGTGAGAATTTTACGTATATTAGAAAATATTTATTATATTTTTAAAATTTTAAATTTTATCTCTATTAATTATATTTTTTTTATTAAATATAATATAAGTTATAATATTAATAATATAATAAATAAGAAAAAAATAATAAATCACTTCATATTATCTTATATTATAAGATAAAAAAATCATTTATGGTAAGAAAGGAGTATTTGAGTAAGGAAGCTGATATCAATTTGTTCAATTTGATTTTCAAACCCTCCCCTTCCCATAATCTTATCTAAACAAAATCATTTTCAATTCACCCCTTCACCCTCTTTCATTTATTTCATCTATTCTTTATTATAAATCATATTATAGGAAGTTTTTATATTTCTATGAGTCATTTTGCAAGGTGGTTGGAGTATTTAATACTTTTTTCTACAAATATATTTTATTTGTTTACATTTAATTAAAATGATTAGAAATAGTTACTATATTTAATTAAGGGTATTTTAAGGAAATAGATATAACTTTTGGCAAATTTAATGATAAAATTTGCTTTTAAATAATTTTTTAATTAATATAAAATAGTTAAAAGTAACTTATAATAAGAAATAGAGGGAGTAACTAAATATTTATGATACATGGGTGATATTAATTATTACCCACTTTTTTCCCATGCGTGATATTAATTATTGCCCACTAATTCCAAGTTTAGTGAATTTTAATTAATGGAGTAACTTTTTTATTTTACTGTACAAAATTTGAATTCTTTCTATCTTATATTCTTATTCCGATACCAAATCTGAATTCGAGACCAAATATTTAATTTCTTACTGCTTTGGTTCAATTATTAATTTCTATACTCTAACTAAACACATCAAACCTAAAGTTACCTCTTTTCTCAACTCAAATCTGAAACAATTATTATGATGTATGCAGATCCAAATTTCATATATATATATATATATATTAAATTTTGTGATATTCAGTACTTTTAATATCAATATATGAGTTTCTCATTTAAAAAAAGGACGTAATGTATTAACTTTCCTGTACTATTTGGAAAAGATTCGCTCGATGTTTAACAATAAACTATCATTTTAACATTAACAATTCTCATTTGAACTCTTAATCAAGGATTTGCACACAAAAAAACTTAAGCAAAGTTTGAATGATTTGCATAATAGCTACACACACACACACACACACACAAATGGAGCTGTATTTGTCCATCTCTTAGAATGTCTTAACAGAATTGGCTTTATTTTTTCTTGGACCAAGAATTGGGCACCAAGATCATATTATAAATTTTTTGTAGTTTGAAAAAAGAGTAGAATCTTACCTGATTATTAAGCCATAAATGTTTTTCTTTCGAAAAAAAGGACAAATTCAATGGATTTGTTAGGTAGAGTTAGCCTATATCTCATGGGCATGGTCGTTTCTTAATCTGTGATTGTTGGGGGTTTCGATTGGGTGTACGCATCTTCACTCGGGCTTGTTCAAGCAATTCTTATCTTATCACCTTCTTCGATTAAAATTAATAATTTAAATGACGGATCGGAGTTTTTCACATAAAATTAGATATCTTGACCTATTTCAATATAATAATAAATTAAAATTTGAAAATCATATCCATTTTTCTAACTTTAAAACTTGTTGAAATATACCAAAAAAATTAAAGGAATAAAAAAATCTGACCGATTATAATGAAATATGTGAAGAAAATGAAAAAAAAATTAGAAGAAAAATTAATGAAAGCCAAGCCAAGAAAAGTTACATCATTTATGACTTACAAATAATATAACTCATACATTTAATATTTAATACTGATATTGATTGTCAAATTGTGCTTAGACTCTAGTGGAATAGCAAGACCAGTGAACTCAGTTTGAAACAGTAGTTTGATTCTCGATGCTTTTCATTCACAAATCCTCGATCAGTATAAAATATTACAACTTGTCTTCGATGTAATGTAATTAGATTTTACTCCATGGCACATTTTATTTAATTCTAAAATATATTGAATTTAAAAGTAATCTCATCACTAATTTTTCCTATTCCAAAAAAAATTATATCAAATAATATTAATTAAAATTAATATAGATTAAAAAAAATAAAATTAAAGCTAATTAATTAGTGAAAAATGATAAAAAATAATAATTAAAAAGGATTGAATTTGGTAAAAAAAAATGGAAGAATGTAGAACCCACCTTAAAAAAAGGGAAAAAAATGGATCTGGCCTATAAAAGAATGAGAAAAAAATGAGACTGGCTTAAATAGAAAAAAATAGAAAACAAAAAGAGAGAGAGAGAAAGAGAAAGGCACGCAATCAAAGGGGTGGGGTCACACTGTGCTCCTTTACTCTCATTTTTATTGTATATTGATGATACATGAAAAATTACTTATCTAGGTAACTATAATGATTTCTGCTAATTATGTGATGACAATTAAGTTTCTAGTTTTCTAACAAAATAATCAAATTTTGCGCTAGAAAATAAAGTGAACAGTTAAACTCTGTTAATAAACTAACAACTCATAGCAAAATAGCAAAGATTAACATCCTTTCATGTAAAGGATCCAACTCCTTCTCCTATACCTTAAAAAAATCAATATATCATTATAAAATATTAAATTTATAGTAAACTACATTATTTGTAAGCCATAATCTTTAGCTTACTTCTAACTCTAATATACAAAAATATATAAGTTCTAGAACAAAAGCCTGTAATATAAGTTTTTAGCAAGTCCTCTGCTGCAAGATGCTTAAAGAATAAAGTGTAATGGCGAATCCCAGACTCAATAAACCAATCTGACTAATACTTGACAAAAATAATTGGTTGTGAATCTTAATATTTGGCTTAATAGCAGCCAATAGACTTAATATCAATCACTTTGACCGACCCTATGATATTTCAATGATTTCAACTGCGGTTTGATAATAAGATATCTAAAACGGTAGAAGGAGATTGTATACATGCATATTTGCAGTCAGCATTTCACTGCAAGAATATTGTCATTTACTCACATGGTAGGGAAAACTGAACCAGACCAGTTGGTCATACCGGGAATTGGCTCCTAGTTCAATTCAGCCTGGTCTGATCACAAAGAAAAATCGATTCACTTCGGAACCGAGATGAACCGGTACACAATCAGTCGAACTGATACAAAATTGGTTTGAATTGATTTAGTTTTTTTTAATTTTTTAAATATTTTATGTTTAAGATAAAATAAACCAACCCCACATAGTAGAATAAGGCTAATACTGTTGTTGTTGTTTTTGTTTAAAATAAAATAACATGATATTTTGTATTAAGTAATATTATTTTTTATATAAATTTTTTTTATATCATAATATAGTATAAGTATAATTATGATACATAATTATTAATAGTGATAAATTTACTTAACAAATAATATAAAAATAAAATATCAATTAACTCTTTTGAATTCGAAACATAATTATAAATAAATATTAATTTATTTAAATTTTAATATTAGATTATAAAACTTATTAATAATATTTCTAATTTTTTATATATTATTAAATTTACTTTTCATCATATATTAGAATATGAGTTTTATGATCATGGATAAATATCTTTCACATTTTTTATTCATATTATTTAAAATATATCAATATATTCACAACCAGCTTAACCCTTGAACCAGTGCCTCGACCGGTTCAATAACCAGTCAGGTTTTTAATACCTTGGTTACCTGCCTTTATTTGTGTTCAGCAGAAAATTACAAAAAATATTAATAATGAATGGAAAAAGAATATATTAATTTCACACCACAGGTTGGTGCGCAAAAATGAGGAACAAACCAAAAGGACAGTTGCCTGAGGTTATTCTAACCATTAACTGGTACTCAAAACATGCCAAAGCTTCTACAAAACATGTGACCCAAAACAGAATGACAATAGCAGATGTAGAACACCAAAACATTCATCACACTGGGTCACTTTACAAAAAAATTACAACTCACGTTAAAAATACAGTGCTTTGAAGTCCAATCTCAAGATGTTGACCACTAAGGTAGTAGCACACTAGCACCAGTATTGCATGCCATCTCTTTCATTGTAACAAACAATCGGAGTAAAAATACTTTACCTTGCAATCTAGAAATGATGTTCAATCTCATCGGTAACTGCCACCATATGGCTGTTGAGTATAACCACCTGGACCCATCATGGAGTTATAATTACCTGGTATGTTGGACCCAGGAGGTAAACCGGTTGGTGGTTGCATTGGGACTCCTTGCCCCATAGCCATGTTCATTCCCATCCCCATCCCCATCCCCATTCCCATTGATGGATTCATGCCCCCGTAGCCTCCCATACCCATACCAACACCAGGACCATTGCCCATGCCCATACCCATACCCATACCCATTCCTGAACCCATCATTGGGTTTGCTGGAGCACTGAGAGCACTAGCACCAACACGACCAATTCCTGAACCAGATCCCATAGCTTTACCCATGGTCACAGTTGATGTTACAGTGGAAGTGGTGGGCTTCTCCATCCTCTTTTCCTTTCTATTAATGGCATCAAAGTCAATTCCAATATCTGCCAATGGGTTTATTTTAGCTGCATAGAAAAAGCATAAAATCAATTATTCAAGCAGATAAGATGTTCCAAGTGAAGTAGGCTATGAAAACTGATAACAAACACAGCTTGACAAGGTGTAATCACGCACGTCCTGATATATTCAAATTAACCAGTCCTCTACTTAATGTATCTGCCCACACAGTTGATTTTGTCTCGAACTTGTCCTTCGATTGTTGAGGAACTATAGCATTTGATACAGTCGAAGAAACAGCATAGGATGAAGCATTAGGAGTATTTCCTCCAGTTGAACCAAGTAAGCCACCTAAAACATCTTGGTTTCCACCAGGCACACTTTGAGGTTGAGGGGTAATCGATGAGCCATAGGGAGCTGCAGTCCCTTGTTGTGCAACAAAGTTCCCACCGTTAAACTGTGATGCGTGGCCAAATGGAGCTTGAGCAGTAGATCCTCCTTGCTGCGGAAAATAGTTCACACTCTGTGAATCCTGTCCTGTTGGAGTTTGAGAAGCCATTGATGATGGAATAGGAGCTGTAGATCCGTGTGGGAGGAAGCTCTCACTGCTGATCTGTCCAACATGTCCATTCTGGGATTGAGATATGTTTGGTGGTTGTGGAGTCAGAGGTCCTGCCTGAGATTGGAATCCACCATATAGATTACCACTTGACTGTGCAGGTTGACCACCAGGAACAGAAAGAGGTGGCTGTGTAGAATGGTCAGTGGGAGATGAAAATGCATGCTGTACAGGTTGACCAGCGTTAGCTGAAAAGGTTTGATATGGAGGTTGCCCAGTGGGAGCTGTAAAAGTTTGGGTATGTTGACTGGTAGGAGCTGAAAAAGGAGATTGTATTGTTTGGCTAGTAGGAGCTGGAAAGGCTTGCTGTGCAAGATGGCCAGAGGGAACAGGAAAAGCTTGTTGTCCAGATTGATTGGTTGCAGTGGAGAAACCTTGTTGCACAAGTTGACCGCTTGGTACAGGAAAAGATTGTGATGCAGATTGCCCAGTTGAAGGTAGAAAGGAAGGTGGTGAAGGTTGGGAAGCAACAGTTGATATGTTTGGATGTGAAGTCATCACAGATAATGGTGCTGGAGGAAGAATGTCTGCAAGGATATCCGTTTCCTGCTGTGGAGTTGACAAATCTTGAGGCAAAAATTGGGAGCTTGTTGAGAAAGATTGTGTGTGAGAGGCACCAGATGTGGAGTTTGGTGCAGCAGAGAATGAATCCCCAAACCCAAAGTTCGAGACATTTTCTGAATTAAGACCACTTGATTGGGACGGTTCAAAACTCTGATATGTCTGAGGTTGATTTGGAGCAGTTTCCATAGAAGGAATAGCCTTGAAAGGTGAATCACCAAATGGATCTTCAAAAGGCTGCCAAAAGTCATCCAACAATAGCAGTTCAACAAAGGACTAAAATGTTAAGAGGAAACCAGAGGGAATGTCTCATACACCAAGGCATTGAAGCATCTAAGAATTATTCAAAGAATATGTGCTTATATAAGCCCTCTATAGGAACACACACTTCCAATTTCCAAAATCCAACCTCCTTTACTAAAGTTCAAATTCATTATGGCCCAAAAAGGGAACTGGTTAAATATTGCTGGTGACTTGAAAAGCGGAACGTGCATGTCAATTTAGTTTTAAATTCTTTTGATGAATGAAGTATTTTTAATATATATATATATATTTTTTTTTTTAAAGTCAAAATAATAACCCATTTATTATACACATTTTCAGAGATTCACCCACCACATAAAATCATTATTATATTGAAAAATGAGCAGTTCAATAACCATCCATCATCTTTTTAATAACCAATATCAGTGTTCTGTTGTAACTAATAGAGGAGAAAAAACAATTTTAATGCTCATGTCTTATTTACACCATGAAGTGGCAACAGTCACACACAATTCTTACCTGATTGATGTTATTGGACCCAGATGATGCTGCTGCAAAGGGGGCTGCAGAACCACTATTTGCATTGGCTTCAGGGGTAGTGGATGCTGATGTAGCTGGCACTAAAGCCAATGTATTTGACGAGAATGACTCCGACAGTGAGTCAAGCAAGTCCATTTCAACATTATTAGAAGTGACTGGGGCAGCTGAGAAGAAACATAAAGATATGGTAAGAGTATGAAAGTGCAGCAAATATTACTTGAAAAACAGCAGCCTCAATGTCAATGCAAACCCTTTAAGATCATAAATGTTGAAACTATATTAAATATCAAATGAATGCCAACAATAATTCCCATTACATATTAGAGTCTGCATTTGTCATATACATATTAGTGCCACGTTCATTATACTAATTTTTGCACTATATTGTACTATCCATTGTACTACTCTTTATTATACCAACACCAACAAGCCTTATCTCACTAAATGAGATCAGCCACATAGATTACATAATGCTATGGTGCTTTATAAAAGACCAACTCTTCAAATATATCATTCACCATGAAATCCCATTTTATAACCACCTCAAGTGTCCTTTATTGTCTCCCTCTACACCTTCTCATAGGGATAAAAATCTTCTTATTAACTCTTCTCACCAGTGCCTTTAGCGACATTCTTTGCACATGATTAAACTACCTTAAACAATTTTCAACCATTCTCCTCTTAATACCACGGCAACTATTTCTCGTGTACAATTGTTTCGAATCTTGATTGTATAAAACAACATTGCAAGGGATTAGATCCTATTGTGATCCCTTCCAGCAGCTCCTCCACTCAGCTGTGACTCATTACAGCCTAATTATTCTAGAACATTAAGTGCATGTTTGGGAAAACTTTTACAGAAGTGATTTTGAAAAGAATAGATTTTGCTGAAGTGATTTTAGTTAGAATAGCTGTTGTGAAAATTAATTTATGTTTGGATGTTTTTAACTCAAAAGTGATTTTGCAAAACTAAACATGTTTGGATTATCTCATTGATAAGCACTTTTGAATATGTAATAATTTTATGTTTAAAAAATTGATTGATAATTTTTACTTAAAATTATAAATTACAAATAATATGAAAGAAAGCCTATAAAACATTTTTAATTTTTAAACTAAATAAACTGATATTGTTATAAGGAACTTAATAATATAACATAACTAATTCTCTTTCAAATATTGTACAATTTGATCTCGAATTAAATCACGAGTAATATCCATATCTCTTGAAGAGGCTATAGTTAGACTTGATGATGCTGTGCGATACTCATTAGTTTGATCAGTATCTTCATGCTCAACTATATTTTCATTTTCATAACGCAAGAACTCAGAATCTATTTCAGATTTCCTTCTAATGAAGTTATATATGGCCATTGTTGCACAAACTATTTGAACTTATGTATCAAATTTGAACCTGGGCATTCAACGTAAAATTGCAAACCTATTTTTCCAAACTCCAAAAGTCCTTTCTATTGTGCTTCTTAAGCTTGAATGGAAATAATTGAATGTTTCATTCTGGTTAGCAAATCCATGAGTACGCCTAAATTCTGGCAGGTGGTAGCACTCACATTTATATGGACCAAGATATCCTGTTGGTGTTGGGTAATCAGCATCTACCAAATAATATTTACCTAATAACAAATGAAAATTTATTGAATCATTTATGATTTCAACTGAAATAATAAATACTTGTATTTACAAAAAATATATCAGGCGGCGGATGCGGAAAATTAATTTTGGCATTAAATGCTCTAACGGATAGAAAAGCTATTCTCAACACTGGAAAAGCTTCTCTCCTCAGCTTCTGCTCAAAATCTATTTTGGGCTATAATCACTTTTTTCTGAAGCTCTAGCTGAAGCATCCAAACATAATGAGATAATTGAAGAATCACTTTTTTGGCTCAAAACTAAGGTTTGGGCTCTAAAAAAGCTTTCCCAAACATGCACTAAGCAATTTGTGGCTGTCCAAGTAAGAACTCCTCAACCCAAATCTCTTCCCAAGGTAACTGACCCACCACCATGTTCAGAAGGCTTTAATTGGCTGAACCCAAAAGTCTGATCATCAGACAATATCCCATGAACTCACCATGTGTCACCGTCACAGACTATACTCCAACCCACAACTCTGCATGAGAGTGTGTCTTTTGTTGTATGACTAGAACCAATCATCATGGTCTCCTTTATTGATCTAGTGTTGGTTGTTTCCATGGTTCCTTGGTTAGTGGTGATTGTTGCTAGTCCCTTCACAATGTTGCATGAACATGAATTAAGACTGCTGAGGACTAGGCCCCTCAGATGACTATGATGAATATTTATGTCCAAAGAGTCCTCAACCATTGCCTTAGTTGCCCAACCTAGTGATTCCATTGTTTATCGACTTCACTAATCTCATGGACCAAGGGTCCTTGACTCAAGTGCAATCAATGCTAACATCTAGAATAGACTAGAAAATTTGATTGTAAAGTGATCTCATCTTTGCTTCATATGACTATAGAACATAGGTATGTACCAAGCTAAGTCACATGCAGGCCTCATGGGCCTAGACCTAACAACATTAGTGGGTCATACTATTAAACTGCTAACCATACAAATATACTAATACCACCCCAAAAAAAAGAAACAGATATGAAAAAAAGGCACATCGCATATACAATGAATAACAATCAAAGCAACAACGTTACACAAATGCTTCTGTAGAACCATTTCGGACTTCTTCAGGTGCAAAAACTCCAATCTTGCTTCAAAGATGAGAAAACATAGCATGAGACAAGACCTTAGTAAATTTTCCACCTGATTAATAGCTGGAACATAAGTGACCTAAATCATTCCCCAATACCTCATTTATAATTAATTTAAATCAAGCTTAACATGCTTAGTTTTAGCACAAAGAACAGGATCTGCAGCCTAAGCAACTGTCCCGGAGTTGTCATACCAGGTAGTGGGCACATCAACTATAGAAATCCTCATATCTTTCAAGAGAGAGAGCTCAAAGCACATATGATTCACATTTCCCTCTCCTATTACTCTAGCTATGGTTCTAAAAGCATTAAAGGCGTAGGTTAGACTAGCATTCCTCCCTCCATCACTTAAGATTCTATTCTTTATTGACAAATGTGTTTCCTTGCAAAACAAGTGTACAAGTTGAACAATTAGCATATGATGTGGGACATAAAACCTTATCATTGAATCAACTATATGTAACAAGTTTGATGCATATAATTTATGTGCTCCAGCTTAAGGGGAAGTGCTAGAATAACGTACATATTGAAGTGCATTCATAATGTACGTATAAGGATCTGGGTTTGTTGCACTAATTTTTGTAATGTTTTACTCTTTTTATTGATCTCCACTTTTAACCCCTATTAAATAAGACAACAGTGTAAGAGAGTAAATACACTATACATATTCGTTCATCTTTCTCCCTCTAATTTCTCCATTCCTTAAGGAAAATGTGTGAATCAAGTGCACTGTCTTGCCATATACTATAGGTGGACATCCATCGAAAGCAATTTCAACAGGCCCATAGATTAGTAATCTATTACACACTATTTTCTTTATAAATATAAAACAAATGCAATTATGATCTTATATAGTGAATAGGCTTCTTTTACCCCTATTTGATTTAGGGAATTCCAACTTATTATTGGATGCATCATGCATAACAAGATTCAGTTTCAGATGTATTCATAGTTTCAGCATACAGTGGAGTGTGCAAACCACTCCACAATGTATATCACACCTGATACTATGATACAAGTCTACAAGACACAGCTGACTCATCAGGGCGAGGATGCTGGAACCTATCTTGCTGTCCTTGTGACCACATGACAGCAGCAAATCTAGCAACACCCCGATGAGTGGAACTGACAACAAAACCACATTATTGCGACTTGGGTACATAAATATTATACACTCAGATAGGAACAATTGATCACGAGGTGGTTGAACTAAAATCCTTTTATCATTCACCTCACTAAAGAATTCAAAGCAAATTATAAATAATTTGGTGAATATAATTTAACAAGATACATAAATCAAATGCCAAAAATATACTTCAACTCCAACATGTATTGAGAGTTTTTCAAAACAAAAAAAAAAGGAAAAGAAGAAAATTTATCACAAGCTGTCTTAGAAGCAACACAGAAATCTAGAAAGACCTTTGCATACCTGATACAGGACCACGTGGATCAAATTCATCAAAACCATCAACTTCCTGGTTTGCAGAGGGGACAACACCAACAGCAGCAGTCGCTGGGGTTGGATTATCACTTACTTGAGGAGAAGATCCTGTAGGAGCCGAATTTTGAGCTGTATTATCACTCACATTTGGAGAAGAACCTCTTGCAACAGATGCTGTTGGAGCTTCTGCATCCCTGCATTCAAGAAAATATTATTAACAGTTTTCTGTTGTTAGTGCATCATGGCTAGCATAAAATTCATACTTTTCAACATGTATGGGACTTCGAGATTCGCTAACAGCTTCTTCATAACTAGGAGGAGCGCCAACATTTTGCTCAGAAAGTTTACGTTCTAGCCTGCCATTGTATAGCAAATGATCAATCTCAATAATGGCTATCAGCAATATGAAAGCAGGCACAAAAAAGATAGGGGAAGAGAGAAACAAGACAGTGAATGTATGGTGATTCAAGAATGTACCTTGCTTCCAGAGAACGATCTTCAGCCTTCACACTGCTACCTCTGAAATAAAATGACATAAAAATGAAGTAAATCCATGCTTAAGCTGTGCCACAGGGAAATAATTCCACAAAAATCCTGAATAATTTTATGATAAATGAGAAGCCAGTTTTTACGTAAATAAGATACTTCAACTAAATTCCATCCTTGACATGTAAAATACACTTAAGGCTCAAGCCAGAAATTAGTCTTCAGAATAAACACCAAAGCCCAGTAAAAAGACTTTATTTACAACAGTTATCTCCACTTTTTATAACTCAAATTTTTTAGTAGAAGAATTCTGTCAAACTTCGGTTATAATAATTAAATAGCCAGCAAGAACTAAAACCACACAAAACCTCAAAAAATTGCCAGAGAATGAAACTTCTCAGAGATTTTCTACAAGATCTTGAAGCACAAGAACTCTTTCCTAGTATTTCATTAGCAATTTTCCAATGGATTCCATTTTTATTAGCCCCTCAATCAAAATTGATTGATGCTTAATTATGGTGTACGCTCTCTTCTCCTTTACTTTGGAATTTATCTCTCTATATTGTCCCTGAAAAATATCATAACACTGATAATGAAAAGAGCGTGGAGAGACCATTCAGATATCCTTTTCCAGCAAAAACCCAAAAGTGCTCTTCATAAAAGGAAGGCAAAAGCTTTTCGGGAAAGAGTTTAAATTAAACTTGATGGTAAAGAATCAATTTCTTGAAACTCAAAACAATCTAAATGAACATTTAGAACAATAATTACAAAACATGTTATCTCATTCATATTTGTAGAAAAAAAGATTTTATAGAATGAATTATCACATTCAGTTACAAGGGCATACCGAGAAGAGTTTTGGCCATCATCATCATAATTACGATCCATATCAACAGTCCTGCTTCTTGAGCCATGCTGGTAATCATCAGCACCTGGACTTCTTCCCCGGTATTCATCATCCCTGTAACCATCTCTACTATAGCGTTCCTCATTATCTCTACCATAACGATCACCATCACGACCATACCGATCATCATCCCTATAGCCATATTCTCTTTCTCTGCCATAACCATATCTATCTTCATCCCTGCTTCCATATCGATCACCATCATACCTATCACCATAAGCTCCACTGCCAGAGTATGACCCAGGCCTATACATTCCACCAGTTGAAGTGTTTCGAAACCTGGTAACCCATTTACAACAGTTACATGTCTCCTCAAATATGAGAAACCCACATATATTTACTTATTATTGGACCCTGTGATTTTAGACTTATAATCTGAAAACCAAAAGTTCAAATAGAAAACCGATAGATCCTCTAAACTAAAAAAAATAAAATACCTCCTCAAACAAATTCCAGTACTAGCTAAATTGAGAAATAAGGAAGCAGTCAAGCAGATAGATATTATAGCAGCAGCAGCAAAATAACCAAGCATCATATTGAAATTAATTAGTGAGAGCAAACTTACTTTTCTCTGTTAGCAGCAGCCTTCTGCCTAACTTCTATTATCTTTTCTTTATCATTTACAAGGAGAACAAGACTCTGAGATCTCCTCCTAACATTGTTACCCTGGTCTCTTCCACTGGAATCAATATATTGAAAATCGGACAATGTCTGTTGACAATTTCACATGATGTTTACAATCATATCAAGTTACATTATGATTTTTCAAATCACTTTAACACAACTAGGCATCTGTATGACAATTAAAGAACAACACGAACTTCAAGTAGAATCCAGGAAAAGGAAATTACTGATATTTGATAGGCATGTTCTCTGATCTCATCTATAACTCGTTCTGACCCATGAGCTACCAGATACTCTAAAACCGTCAAAGCCTGTTAATCAACAGTATTACTCTTAGCGGAAAAACCTTATAATGTATAGTATATATGGGGATGGTGATCAAAACTTTAAAGATATAAATAAGCACAGCTAAATTCCAAGAGAGGATGATAAGCGGTAAATTCAGATAACATGCAAGATGACTGGGGCTTCAGGGGTGCAGGGAAGAGTGGAGGAGGACCAAGGAACTGCAAAGACTATCTTCTCTAAATGCTATGCAGCTGGTTATTGGATACAATTGTCACACACCTACCCTGTCTGCCCCCTTATTGAAGTTTTCTAAGCCAAAATAACTCCAGCAATGTCAAAATGGATTGAAATTGAAACAGGTAAGAAACTGGAAGAAGAGTTACTAAACCAGCTCGAAATGATTCAAAACAATAAAAAAAATTTTTAAAAGTAACAAATTGTATAAAAGTTAGAAATCCTTAGAATGCATTAACCCTGTTCACCACAAGACATTAAACAACTCTAAGATGTGTGAAAACATATAGTTTCAAAACTTTTTTCATAAGTGAATAACTCTATGTGGAATATAATAACCAATTTTGATTGTAATATTATTTATTATCCTTGTATAAATATAACTTTATTATTGATCAACAATAAGTCAGTAAACTGTCAAATTCATGTCCTAATTTTTTGAAAAATTTCTATATTCCCGTATTGTTTTTGTTTTTAGGAAAAAGATAAGCAGCAAGCAGTCATATAAAAAACTTCAACTAAAACAAAAGTTCAATGAAAACCTTGTAGACATGCCGCCAATTCTTGCCAGTGTCATTAATCCGCTTCCAGATTACTGCCATGATCATCTGGTATTCATGACTGCAGAGACACTCTATGAGCTTCTAAAAAAAACTACAATATCAAGTATCAAAAAATAAATAAATAAAAGTCAGAGCTTACTAATTTCTGGTTGCCTGCGCAATATCTGCAAGAAGAGATCCATGAGGACCCCAGGGTTCATTGCTGGTTGCATCAAGAACCTGGAAGAGGGGAGATAAAAGTATCAACCTAAATCAGATTTTCCTTTTAAAATTATATAAGCAAACTTCAATATGATATGCAATTATTAAAGAAAATAGTCAGGCTTTGGATGAATCCTTCCACCAATGATGAAAATGAAGTATGGACATGCATAGTTTCACAGAGAGTTTCAAAAGAAGAAAATGTTCACCTTCTGTTCTATCCCAGGAACTTTCAGCACTTTCTTATTTACTTCTCTTTTACTGCAAGAATACAATGAAAAGTGAGGCAGAATACAATAGAACTGAATTCCAAAATGGTATTAACAAAATGGCAAACTTAATCTCAAATAATCAAGGCATATGCTTATTTTTCAGTGAGAATCTGAAACTATTCTATATTTAGAAGATAAAGTTTGATTTTGCAAACTATATGAATCCATGCATACAAGCAACTGAAAATAGCAAGGAGATCCATGTCATTTTGAGCTATATAATGATAAACAGTAGACTTACAGGTCTCTAACAGTTTGACCAATGGCCTTCTTCATCGTAGTTGGTGTTCAGTATGACACTATGAGCCAGCACCACAGATTGCACTTGTCCTGTTTAAACAAAGCCCACTTCTCCTTTTCTTGTGCACTGATTCAGGGAAAGCTAAGACATTCTCAGCAAAATATAATGGTTACTAAAATTCGAATAAGTAGTTCAAGCAGTCTTTTCTGCTTTTACTAGCATAACAATTCTCATCAATATAAGAGATCTCATTTACTTAGATACTTGATTAATTCATAAAAGAATATAACTAGCACGAGTTAATAGTTACTATTGTCTATTCAGCATGTGATGAGAGAAATGAGCACAAACGATGTATAAAGTAAAATCATATCTGAATGCACTTGCTTGGATGCAATATCAAAATTGAACAAAAGTTGGGTGCCCAATTCAATCAAATAAAACATTGACCATACGAAAAATGCTTAACTACAGAGAATGGCTCATCAGAGCAATCCTAAAATAATTCTCTTGTGAATGTGAAGAGATCAATCTAAAGTCACACGCTTCCCAACGAACTGCCAGAATGGACTAGTATCCTGTGTCACATCTCATAAATTTAACCCCAGCGCATGTCATAGATTTTCAATCATAAAAAGCCATCACTGATGGAATGACGTAAATCTAAGGAGCGGAAGAGGTTCAATCAGAACACCTACAACTTCCTCCGAAAAAAAGAATTGACTAGAACAAATAAAAAGACTAAAAGGGACGTCAGGACTATACACAAAGAAATGAGAAAAGAAAAGCCTTTATACTGATCCAAAAAACCACCAATGCACAAGAAAAGAAAGATTGTCGATCAACAATACAAAATTACATGATCAAACCCAAATAACAAGGTATTCCAAATCAGACCCTGAAGAATCTTTGTAACAATTATTAAAATCATATGTCCAATACATGGATCAGATCGAACACGCTGAAATCTGAAAAAATAAAATCCAGCCCAGATCTGAGTAACACGAAATGAGATCGAACCTGATCCAATCGGAGGCTTTTGTCTGCAGGAAGCGGAAAATAATTATTAGTTGGGAGAGGAACGTCGAGGAGAAGAAAATAAGAAGACAGGTATCACAACAAATAAGCGGGTTTCACGATACACGGGAGCTATGTGAGTTGATATTTGGTGATGTCTCACCCTCAAACAGCAATATCACGTCGAGAAAGAGAAAGACGAGGGTGCCTGGGCTGTCTTCTGCTGGCTGGCTGGCTCAGGGTCCTCTATCTCTTGATTTTCTCTCTCTACAAACTCGGAGTTAAACGACAGGGGGAAAAAAGGACGAGAAAGACAGCGCAACTTACACGCAGAGAATTGAGGTTCAATCTTAGTTAATTTAATCTAATAATTTATTTATTTATCAATCATCAATTATTATTATTATTATTATTATGTAGTTTTGAAAAGTTTGAGTAATAATGATGTTTGTGTGTGAATACCATCCGGAAAGCTGTGTGGTTCAATCCCTCACATGTATTGACAGAAACACATACACCAACTTGTGATTTATTTGTTATTGTTATTTCTTGGGACGCCAAGGATACAGCCAAATTCTTCAATTTTGTTGATTCGTCAAAATAATTAGATAGTTTCAACTTTCAAATAAAGTTAATAATTTATTGTCCAAAGTTGACTCACTATGGATCAATATGAAATCAAATTTTATCTTTTATATTTAACTTTCGTTCTCCAGCTATTTCTATTCCTATGTCCAGGGAAACGTATGGAGCTCGAATCATTTTTTTATATATATTAATTAATAATAAGGGTCATAATTATTGAACGGCGTGGCTCTTTATTATTATTGATTTTGATGACCACAGTTTTTTTTTTTTTGGGTTTGGTCAGTTGTTGACCAGAGCTATAACATCTTGTCTGGATGGGATAAATCAAATTACATAAATCATCATAACGAGATACACATAAATAAATTACATAATTTTTTATATATTAAAAAATGTTAAAAAATTTAAACCTATTTAATGTCCTATATAAAATAAGAGCTATAATATTTTAATATTGTTATATAATAGATGATGTGATATAATAATATGAAATAACTAGAGAAAAAGCTCCACTTCAAAACAATGTATTTGTGAGGGGAGTTACATTATTTATTTATTAATATATATATATATATATATTTTATAACCAATGGCAATATATAAATTTTATAACCAAACATAGATGGGTTGAGGAGTAAAGAACTCAACATGTTTCAAGTTTATACCAAAATATATATATATTTTATATGAAAAATATATATGACTTGTGAATAGTTATTTAATATTTCCTTTGATTTGAAATAATTACCATTTTAAAGTTATTTTTCTTATTTTAAAATAATTGTTATTTTACAACTTTTAATAAAGTATTAATTATAATTGAATAAATTTAACCTTCAATAATAATAATAATAAAGAAAGTGAAAGTTGAGTAAGGACGAACGCATCTCAGTCTCGGCCCATCACACTCCTGGGGACACTCGCTTTTGCAAATGGGTGAGTAATGCAGGCATGATCGACATTGGTTTTAGTAGTCCTAATTTTACTTGGAATAGGGGAAGAAGGCATAGCCATCTTGATCGTGGTCTTGTAAATGACAAGTGGCATGCTGTATATCCTAATGCTACAGTTATGCACTTGTCGAGTTATAAATCCGATCACTATCCGGTGATGCTGAAGCTTGATGGGTTTGCATCTTAGAAACCAAAGGAATGCCCTTTCTGTTTCTTCGCCCCTTGGGTCATGCATGATAAGTTCTCTGAGTTTGTGAAGGAAACTTGGAGTGAGCAAGAGGACTGGAATTCTCTGGTCTCCAATTTCACCACCAAAGTCTCCGTTTGGAATAAGGAAGTGTTTGGTAACATTCACACAAAGAAAGATTTGTTGTATAGGAGACTTGACGGTATTTCTCGTATCATGGAGTCTAGAGGAGTCTCTGATAGACTAGTTAAAATTCAAAATGAATTGTGGTTGGAGTTAGAAGCAATCCTTATGCAAGAAGAGGTGATGTGGTTGCAACAATCGAGGTGTAATTGGTACCATCAAGGGGACAGAAACACCCGTTTTCCACTCCATGGCTATTAGTAGATGTCGACGTAATAGAATTGAATATTTGAAGTTGGAAGATGGGGAATGGTCTTACAATGCCAAGGCCATCATGGATATGGGAACGAATTTTTTTAAGCAGTTTTATACTGAAGAACAGTCTAGTCCACCTTCTGTTATTTTTGAATGCTTGTGTCATAAACTATCTACACAACAACTTCAAGCAGTTGGCCAAAATGTTATTGAGGGAGAAATTAAGCAAGCACTTTTTCATATGGGGTCTTTAAAAGCCCCTGGACCAGATGGACTTAATCCTCTTTTCTATCAAAGTCAGTGGGACGCTGTTGGTAGCTCTGTGGTGTGAAGTGTGAACTGTTATGGTCTGTTTGGTTGGGGGAAAATGAGGGGAAGGGAAAGGGAGGGGAGGGATTTTTCTCCCCTCCCCTTGTTTGGTATAAAAATAAATGGGGGAGGGGAGGAAAAATTTGGTTACAATTTTCCCCCCTCCACTCGGTCATATCTTCCCCCCAAATTGGGGTAATTTGGGGGAAAAATGTATCATGTTATATTATCCTGACTAAATTACCCCTGTCCTATGCGAGAAATTCCAAGATCCCTTTTATTTTTTCATTTTTTCAGAAGACTTCACTCCATTGTTTCTCGCGTCCAGTGCTTGACCCAGCGATTCTGACTTCCACAACCTCCTCTTCTTGTGACCGTCGGCGTCGTCTCCGTGTGTGTGTCTCGCTGTGGTCGGTGGCTGTTCCCAGCCTTTCCTGTCTGCTCTCTTTCTCTCAACGGTGAGGTCGACGTCCGTTCTAAGAAGATCTTGCTCAATTGTTCCTTCAACGGCGGGTACTAGGCGTTTACTCCCATCTCATCCTCGATCTGTGTGTGTATTCGGTGGTGCCAGGCGTTCATTCTAAGAAGATCTGACTCCGGTGAGTCCTCATCGTTGTCTATGAGTGTTGGTACTTTGCCTTTAAACACGTGAGTGTGTTGCTTGAGATTTTGGCTTCACGACCTCCCTCTGTTGTGATTGCATGATTGGGTAGAGTTTGTGTGTTGTCTTGCTTCAATGAAACTGCTGAGCATTTTTTAATATTCAAGCCACAAAAATAACTTTTTTAATATAGGAAGGAAATATTAAATTAAACATACAAAGGGTAAAATGGTCACTTTATAATTATTTTCCCTCCCCTCTCCTCATAACCCAAACAAGATAACATTAAAATCCTTCCATTAAAGTTTCTCATTTTCTCTCCAAACGAGGTAAAATTAAAATCCCTTTTTTTCCCTTCCCTCTCTATCCCTCCATTAAAATCCCTCCCCTCCTTTTTCCTCATTTGAACCAAACAGACCCTTAAAGCCATTTTTGTTGACCCAATTCAAGTTTAGAGGATTAATAGAATGTTAATTGTGTTGATTCCCAAGTGTGACCATCCTGAGTCTATTAGAGAATTCCGACCGATTAGCCTTTGTAACGTGGTTTATAAAATTGTGACTAAGATTATCTCCAATAGACTTAGGTGTATCATGCCTACTTTTGCGGCGCCTAACCAGTGTAGTTTTGTTCAAGGGAGGCAAAGTATATATAATATTATCCTGGCACCAGAGGTTATTCATTCTATGAGGAATTTGAAAAGTAAGAAGGGGTTTATGGCAATCAAAATAGTCTCAAGCTTATAATAGGGTTTGATGGAGTTTTATTATCCAGTGTCTTAAGGAGATAAAACTTCCAGATCACATTATCAGGGTGATTAGGGAATGTATTTCTACAACCGGTATGCAACTTTTGTGGAATGGTGAGAATGCAAATGAATTTCTTCCTTCTCGAGGGGTTTGTCAAGGGGACCCACTCTCACCTTATCTTTTTGTTCTTGCTATTGTACGACTTGGCCATATGATTTAGAATGAAGTTCTATCAAGCAACTGGTGTCCTTTCCGTCTCAGCCCAAAAGGTATCCAATTTCTCATTTATTTTTTGCTGATGACCTTATTTTGTTTGTCGTGGTAGATTTAGAACAAGCACGAACTATTAAAGCTACTTTGGATGATTTCTGCGCTGCATCGGGCGAGAAAGTTAACATTGCAAAATCTCGAATCTTTTTTTTTCAAAGAATATCAACCATACTCGGGTGCAGGAATTGAGTGGCTTTCTGGGTTTTCAACCCACTAGTGACCTGGGGAAGTATCTTGGAATGCCAATCCATCATAAAAAGGTGTTGAAAGCTACTTATAGATTTATCCTGGGCAAAATGGATGCCTGCCTATCTAGTTGGAAAGCTAACACTTTATCGTTAGCAGCACGTCATACGCTTGTATCTTCGGTTATGTCTGCTATGCCCTTTTATGAGATATAGACAATCCCTCTACCAATCTCAACATGTCAGGAAATTGATAGATGGTGCAGAAATTTTCTTTGGGGTAGTAACACCTCCAGCTAAAAGGTTCACTTTAATAATTGGGAGAATGTTTGTAACAGGAAGGATAAGGGGGTTCTTAGACTCCGTCAAACTCAGTTGCAAAACAAGGTGTTTATGCAAAAGCTTGGATGGAACTTAATAGCGAGGAGAGATGGTTTGTGGGTACGTTTCATTCAGGAGAAATATAAATGTGGCTCGGATACTATTCCTACTGTCTAGAACTGCTGCTCTGAATCTCATGCTTGGGCGAGAATCAAAGCGAACTGGAAGGAAGTATCTGATGGTGTAGCCTGGAGGATCAGAAATGGAAGGAAAACTTGGTTTTGGAAAGATGCTTGGGTGCCTCATTTTGGAAAACTTGAAACACTAGTATGTGCCACTCTCCCTGCTGGACAACAAGATTTAAAAGTTTCTGACTATATTTCAGATTCGGGCAGTTGGAAGTGGGAAGACTTTCGACCCTACCTCCCAATCTACGTGCTTGAAGAGATTAAGAGAGTGGAGGGTTCATTTTTATTGGATCGTGAGGATGCTCCTTACTGGTGATGGACGTCATACGGGAACTTTTCTATTAAGTTAGCATATCAGAACTTGATGAGGAGTGGCTACGACGGAGCTTCAGGCTTTTGGAGGCATTTATGGAAGCTAAAGGTTCCGGAAAGGTAGAGATTTTTCTTATGGCTGGGTGCACATGATAAACTTCTCACTAATTACGCTAGACAGAAGCGGGGCATGCATGACTCCGATTCGTGTGATATCTACCATAGAGGACGTGAAAACAGTCTCCATGCACTTCGGGATTGCATGCAAGCTAGAGATTATTGGCACCAAATCATTTCGCAAAAGTTACTAGCTCGCTTCTTCTCTTTTACGGATGTTCATTCATGGATCCAATGGAATATCGGTGTTAGTTTTGCTATTAAAGGTTTTGGCTAGAACCTATGGTTTGGGATTGCAGGTAGACTCATTTGGCTCGGGCAAAACACGAAGGTTTTTCAAAAATCTGCTTCTCACGTGACTAAAATAAGAGGTAGGATCTGTGCTTGTCTTGCATGGGCGAACCCAAAGCTCATAGACCCACAAGATGAACCCAATATGTCCACTTCATGGAACGCTCCGATGGAGGGAGTGGTTAAAATCAATGTTGATGGGGCTTTCGATCCTCGGACAGGCAAGGCAGCAAGGGGGGTTAGCGAGAAACCATAGGGGTGATTTTCTCCGTGTTCTCATGCACAGGTTAACGACGAGGAATAACTTTATAGTCAAAGCTTGGAGTGTCCTTTGGGGTCTCGAGATGGCATGGGACTCGGGTTGGAAGCAAGTGGTTATTGAAAGTGACTGTGATGAGCTGGTCTAGATTATAAGATATCTTGAAGCATTGAGGAGAGCTCGGAGTATACTATACTTAACAGGATCCTCAATCTGATTAATAGAGACTAGCATGTGGAGGTTGAACTTTGCGACAGAGTTGCTAACCATGCTGCGGATATCACTGCAAAGGAAGCTTTTGATTCTTGCATTGATTTATCATTTTTTAGTTCTCATCCTTGTTTTCTGGAGTTCATTCTTCAAAGAGATGGTGTAGGGTGTAATGTTTTTGTCATTTGAACTTTGTAGTGCGTGTTTGGTTCTCATTTTTTAAAACATAACTGTACTTTTTAATCATTATTTTCTCTTTTTTCATCTAAACAGTTTTTTAGTAAACTTTTCTACTTTTATCCAAACTTCATTTTTGTAAACTGTGGTTATTTTAA
Source organism: Adenanthera pavonina (assembly GCA_026686845.1). Taxonomy (NCBI): domain Eukaryota; kingdom Viridiplantae; phylum Streptophyta; class Magnoliopsida; order Fabales; family Fabaceae; genus Adenanthera; species Adenanthera pavonina. Next base: position 6,667,632 of record JAIVEN010000026.1, on the reverse strand, counting down.
AAGTATTTTTACAAAAAAACAAACCAAACGGGCACGTAGTTTCCTTGCCTTCGAATAAAAAAAAAAAAGGCATTAAGCAGTACTCCCTCCACCGTTTCATGCATATTACAAAATAAAAATAACATCATTAAATTCCTTAAAAAAAACTAAATATTCTTATTTTACCCTATTAAATATTCATTTTTTTATAATTTCAACACAATTTATAATATTATATATTACATTGATGAGATGTAAAAGTGACAAATAAGACTATATTGCCATATATTATGTGGAAAAAATCACATTTATTACCTTATAATATGGGACGGAAGGAATATTATATAATTAATAAGGGTATAATAGTAAAATATAATTAAATTTTGTTAATTTTTATATTATTTGTTACTTTCTTTAGTCTATGTTCATAATTTTAAACTCACAATTATTTAAAAGGAGATGGAATATTATTTTTTGGCTTTCTGTATATACTGTGCTTCAATATAATCTATTTGATTTGTCTTGAGCTTTAAGTTTTGTCCTTTTCTTTTTCCATTTTCTTATAAATGTAAATTAGATCTTTCCCTCCCACTCCTTGCAGGGACGAGGATGCACAAGTGAATACGAAAACATTTTATTTAATTTTAAAATTTATTAAATTAAAAAAGAATCTCATCATTAACTCCCAATCTAAAAAAATAATATCAAATGATATTAATTAAAATTAATATAAATTGAAAAAAAAAATTGGAGCCCATCTAAAATAATAGGAAAAGATAAATCCAACCTATAAAAGAAAAAGTGAATAAATAAGGAAAAAATTAGACTCATTTAAAAAAATAAAAAAAAAGAATGAGGGGCCATGGAACCCAATAATGAAGCCACACTGTGAGGCTCCATTCTACTTTTAATTATTTATAGATAATTTTGGCAAACACATTTTTTCATGCAGCTCATGAGATAAAATCAAGGTATTAAAATCAGACCAGTCATTAAACCGATTAAGGTACTGGTTCAAGATTTAATCGTCGGAATGGAGTTGGACTGATTGTGAATAAATTGATATATTTTAAATAATATAGATAAAAGATATTTATCTATGATCATAGAATTAACATTCAATATAAAATGAAAAGTAAATTTAATAATTTTTAATTTTATATATCATATAGAAAATTAAAAATATTATTAGTAAATTTTATAGCCTAATATTAAAATCTAAACAAGTTACTATTCATCCATAATTATATTTTGAATTCAAAATAGTCCATCAATATTTATTTTTATATTATTTGTTAAGTAAATTTATTATTATTATTAACAGGGAAACTGAATGTTTTGATCCCTATGGTTTGCAGGATTTTTCAAATAAGTCCTAATAGTTCATTTTGCCATATATTACTCCTTCAAAAATCTAATGGTTAACACGTTTGTCCCTAAAGTTTCAGTTTTTCTGAAAATTCATCATTGGGAAGCTCCAACTATGCAAACAACGTGAAAGATGGATATGATGTGTATTAATGGTGCTGAGGAGGCATTCAAGTGAAGGGTGAATCAACAGCCACATCAGTCATGTAATCGACAACTCTCCATGTAAAATGCAAAGGACAAAATGAAACAAGGGCAGGGTATCAAGCTAGGGCATTCTTCACATTGTGGAAGGGCAAGATCTACAGCTGTTGACGGAGGTGTGCAATTATCAACGGCCAGGTGGGGTAATGTCAAGCCATGGTCTTTTCGTAAAATAGCTATGAGATTTGGAGGATCTACTAAAGAGTGCATTTAATCTGAAGCCTTAGTATTACGAGTTCATGGAGATAGCATCTAGTGGCAGAAGGGGAAGAGCATCGAGCAACTGTGTTGACCTTATAGCCCCTTTTTTTTTACCACTCTTATAACCCCATTTAAATGTCTGAACTATAAGGAAAGGTTGGGTTTTTAATATAGATTGTTAATTGACATGATCTTTGTTTTCAATATGGGGTCTATGGATTTTGGTCATGTCAATTCGAATAATATGGTTTGATGATATATTTGATAATTGGTTCTGTAAATTCATGGATTGGTTTGATAATATCATTTTTGTGGCAACTTCATTTTTTCTTTTTTTGATAAGCATTTTTGTGGCAACTTCTGTCTTTTCTGTAATTTGGAATAAATGGCTTGATATTGATGTTCAATTTATTTGTGATTGTAGGAAGGATGGTGTTTTGTAATTTAGATTTGTAGCTAAGCAGATTCTTGAGTTTTGTAAGAGAATGGAGAAAGATCAAGGTTGGAGCTAGAGGAGAAACGAGTTGTGCATAATTGACACTGATGTATTTTGCTTGTTCAAATGTAGCACACTGATGTAGTTTTTAATGTATTGTTTTTTTTATTTAGATGTATTCTATTGATGTAGGTTTGTTTGATTTGGAGTAGACTAAATCATGTTAGATGCAAATATGAGACGCTGATGTAGCACACTAAATTAGTAAAACTCCCACATCCCCAATGGATTACATTGTTGCCACTTTTCCTCTATGTCTAATCCATCATCAGAAAATAATCAGAGTCATAATTTGAAGACGTGATGGACACATCATTGTCATCCATAGCAGAAGAAAAAACTATATAGCAAACATTACCTAATGCTAATTAATAGATATATCTTCTTGGCAATTGTTTACACCTATATAATCAGTAATTTATCAATCAATATGTTGGCCCAAAAAAATGCTCTCACTTATCTTTACTATCATAAATGGAATATAATCATCATTGCTATCTTTACTATCACAAACCAACATTCAACCACTATTTCGTTTGAAACCCATTACACATTTCCCCCAAAGTATCTTCACGTGAATCCCATTATCCCCCACAAAATCCCTTACAAAGCATCTTGACATAGCAAATCCCCATTCCCTATTAACATATGTTTGACAAGAAAAAATGCATAAAAAAATGGAAATATCACCTGCTCGCATAGTTCATCTTAGCATACCCACTTCGGCTTCATCTTCCTCCCTGCAGTAGTTTCCTCTTCACGTTATTCATGCTTGGGTCCATTTTGGGACTTTAATGCGTTTCATTTTAAGATTTGGGAGGGGGCCTGAGGTGTCCTTTTTCATGCTTATTTACACTACATTTGGATGTCTGCTCAATATTTTTCATATACATCATATCTATCTTCACGCCGTTTGCTTACTTGGAACTTACCAAGGGTGAATTTTTGGACAGATTGAACCTGTAAGGGCAAACGTACTAACGGTTAGATTTTTGAAGTAGTAATTTATTGCAAAATGAATTACAAGGATTGACTTGAAAAATTATGTAAACTATAGGGACTAAAACATTAGTTTTCCCTTATTAATAATTATGTAACATAATAATACTTATATAATATTATAATATAGAAAAAAAAATTATACAAAAAAGAATGCTACTTAGTACTAAAAATAAATTTATTTTATCTTTAAAATAAAAAATATTTAAAACAAAAAAAAAAAGAAGTCAAATCGGCTCAAACCGGTTATTGACCGATTCATACCGATTTTGAAATTACCCGTTCTTCATTTATAACCAGATCGGATTAGGCACCGATTCCTAATCGAACCAACCAATCCAATCCAATTTTTAATACATTGGATAAAATCTAACAGTTACTTATAAAGAGCACGGTCTTCTAGAGTTTTTAATGTACACCAATTGTGGTAGGCCACATAAGTGTTAGATGCTTTTGTATTTAAAAAATAGTCAGGAGTTTAATTCTTTATTTTATGTATGAAGTAAGTTTAGTTAGAAAGAATTTATCCTTTATTTCCCGCATTCCAAACTAGATTAGTCTTTACTGCCAACAAAGATACTCCTAATCACATAAAAAAAATTCTTATATATATTTGTATAATATACTCCATTTATTCTAAAATAATTAAAAGTTAAGCAACCAATTAAAAAAGTTAATTAATAGCCCAAAAATTAACAAAGTTTGATTATATTTTACTATAATACATTTATTAATTATGTAGTACTCCTCAATATTTATCTCTTCCTTCATTATTACTAAGGGTAAATTTATAAAAAATCATTAATGTTACCTTAAAAATTATAAAATAACATTTTGTTTTGAAACATAAAAAAAAAACTCAATGCGACAATTGTTTTAAAACCGATGAAGTAATATTATTTGACAATAAGTACGTATGTTATGACATTAACTTTTGATAAAAAATATTTTTATTTGATATGTATTGATTTTAAGATCAATAAAAAATTCTATCATTTAAAATTTAAAAAATTAAATTAAAATGGATGGCAAAAAAATTAAAGTAAGAAAAACCAATCCAAGTATACAAAATACCAATATTCAAAAAACAAATTGGGCTAGATTAGCTGATTTAACTGAGAATCAATGTTACGTTCAGTTCAAACATAAATAGTGAACGGCCATTTTCAGAAATCAATATAAAACCGTACGAACTAGTCATAAACTGGTATTGAACCGATCAATCTTTTTTAATTTTTAATTTTTTTTACTTTTTAGTTTTTAAGATACTCTCTCCGATCCTATTTATAAAGGAAAATTTTTCCTTTTTGATGGTGATATTTATAAGGAAAAAATAGAATTAATGTTGCATTAATTTTTTTTACCAAAATTACCATAATTAATTAATACTATTGAAAGTCACGAGGTGTATCTTTTAAAAGAATGGAGAGAAAGAAATTAATTAAGTAGGAGTACTTTTGAAATAAATTAAAAATATAAGATAAATTAATTATTTTTAATTAATTTTAACTCCCTTTCTTAATATTCATAAAATAATTTTTTCCCTTATAAATAGAATTAAGAGAGTAAAATAATATTATTTTCAATATTAAGTAACATTATTTTTTATATAAATTTCTTTCTTTCTATATTATAATATCATATAAGCATTATTATGATATATAATTATTAATAATGATAAATTTACTTAACAAATAATATAAAAATAGAATATTAGTTGATTATTTTGAATTCAAAATATAATTATAAATAAATATTAATTTATTTAAATTTTAATATTAGGTAATAAAATTAATTAATAAATTTTATTATTTTTTATGTAATATATAAAATTAAAAATTATTAAATTTATTATCATTAATTTAATATCAATTGAACTGTTAAAATTTGAAAAAGTAGTTTTATTGATTCAATGTCCTATATGGTATTTTGAACCTTTACACGACAAGCAGAGTCAAATATTCATCTAGCCTAGTCCTTGGTCTAGTTTTGTGCAGGCTACATCTTTTTAGTGTCCCAGCAGGCTGGAAATATTTAACTTTTTATAAAATTTATAAAATGATATACAAGTTTTGTATTAGTCCCTATAAAGTTTTTTTGCCCAAAAAAAATATCCCTGTAAAGATTTTCAGTTTTTCGCATCGACGCAGCTAAAGTCAGTAAAATGGGCCGGAGCCTGCAGGCTGGCCCGCTTAACCAACAAAAAATGGCAGGGCGGGCTGAAAAAATTGAGATACTTTATAATGGGGGTTAAAAACTTGGTTCGCCCTGCCAGCCCGCCACTTTAAGCAAGCCAGTGCGGGCTGGCCGGCCCGCTTTTTTTTAAAAATATTTTTATATATTTTTTTTACTTTATATAATTATATCTAAAAAAATAAAAACTAAAAAAAAAGGACTTAAGCATCATTTTCTTTCTCAATCTTTTCTATATTTTAATTTTAGTTGTATTTTATTTTGTTGAACTAAATTTTACATGTGGTATTACCATATTAATGTATTAATATATTATGCTTTAAGACTTTATGCACCAAACTGATAAAAGATTTTATGAATATAGTTATTTTATTCATGATAGTGAATAAGAAATTAATAATTTAACTAAGTAGGAGGAAAAAAGGGACTAACCAAACAAAAAGAGTAAAAAAAAAAGGAGAAATTTTATGATTTAACAAAAAAGTATAAAAAAATAGAAAAAAAACGGACTGGCCCGTTTAGCCCACCAGCCCATGTATGGCGGGGCGGGCTGGGGATTTCCAGGCCCGCCCTTATGGGGGCCTCAACCCGCCCCGCCCCGCCCAGCCCAGCCCAAAAGGCGGGCTTATAGCGAGCCGGCCCGTTTACCACCTCTAGACCCAGCTGAGCCAAGCTTAACAAAAATTGTATATTCCACGTCAGGCACGTGATTATATCTGGTAATTTGTTTAGGCCTAGTCATTAATGCATTATATAAACTTATTAAATGTTTTTTTACGTGGAAATATATAATTTTACAGTAATTTATGTACATTATATTTTCACAAGTCATTTAGTAATTTGACAGGTCTACAGAATTTTTAAATGGCGTCGCCATTTCCCACTTAACCTAGTACTAACTCAAATTAGATTATAACCTTTAACTCTACCATTTAAGTGTCCATTTGATTTATCATTTTCTATGCTTTCTAAATATTTGTTTTTACTTAAATAATTTTTTGGCAAATTTTACCATTTTTATCCAAAATTTATTTTTACAAAAACTGTGATTGTTCTAACTTATTTTTTGAAAAACTGAAAATCAAATGAGCACTTAGCATCATAGTTGGATTGAGTGTGTGTGGTATAGAGAGAGAGTGTGTGCGCATCAGTGAATGTAGTTAAAAATGAAAATGTGTAGATAAACTTAATCAAGCATAATATCATTGCTAAAGCTTGATTATACTATAAATCGTCAGCTAGGTCAAAGCATTTACCGAGTCTCATCTCAACATAATTGCCACATTGAGACAAAATGAATGTATATTTGTAAAATGTAAAAAAAAAATTAAAATTAAATAGTAAATACGTGTTTGGGAGAAAAAATAATAAGTGGCCATATGTGTCCAATTCATTTAGAAAAAACTTACCCAAAAAAAAAAACCATAATCAAATTTTAAGTTATTAAACTATTTCAGGTCGGACATAACCTAAAAAGGGGCAAGCTTGGCCTTTAATTAAAAAGATGCAACGACTGCCAATTGAACCATGAGTTTGATGGTGTTTTTTCTTTTTTATTTACTCTTTGTAACTTATGAGTTTCATTTCCAGCATATAAATCTCATAATCACGTATATTATTGAATGATTGCATACCCACATTATTCCGGGCCAAAAAGAAAAATTATACTCGCATTATTCGGTACTTGGAAAAATGAGCCTAAAAAAGTTTTAAATTTAAAAAAAAGTTTATTTGGGATTCTATATATTGCATCAAATATGATAAATGAATTATATGGCAAGCGAATGTTTTCTAAAAATTAAAAAAGTTACATGGATTTTTTTTCCTTGGATGTCCCCGAAGGGATAAAAAAAAAGTTGCATCCAGAATGATAAATGAATCAACTGTTCTTTTTTCTCAGTTAACTAATAAATGAATAAACTTTTGCCGACTCATTATGAGGATTGGCTAGGTCTATTGGCTTTGGGTCCAAAATTTCAGGCACAAATTAAATTGAGCTTAGTCTAAAATTGGAATTTTTAAGTTCTTTTTTCTCAGTTAACATGCATGAACTGACGCTAGTTTGGTTAGCATAATCATTTTGTGGACATGAGAACGAGAATAGGAATGAAAATTGATAAAATGAAATAAGTATATTTAGTATGATATGAAATAAAATAGATATTTATATTTGGTTAGATAATAATACTTTTAATATAAAGATATATTAAGATATTTATTTTGAAATTTTTAATTACTAAAAAGCATTTTAATCTATTTAGGAGGAATTACTATTCATGATTAATGTATCAATTTTATTATAAAACGGGACATACTATTCATTTAATTACAAAAAGAGACCAAATTTTTTAAATTAAATATAAAAAAATAAAATTATTAAAATACCCTCAAGTTTTATTTCTCCCTTTACTATTACCGGTCAACAGTCACCGGCCGTTGGTGACCGGTCAAAGCCCCGTGACTGATGGTCAACAGTCACCAACTAACAGTTAATGCCGGTCAAAAGTTACCGGCGACCAGTTAATGACAATCAACGGTTGTTGGTGACTAGTCAATAGCTGTTGTCGATCAGTCAACATTCGCGAGACAAAATAGTTTACAACTTTTTTTTTTAGATTTTGCAACTTGCTTGTTCTAAATTCATAACTTAATTTTCAAATTTTTACTTTACAATTTCTTTTTCAAAATTTGTAACTTCTTCAGTTTAAATTTGCAACTTGTTTGCCAAATTTTTATGATAAATTGTTTCAGTGCTTTTATAATTTCTTTTACAGATTTTGCAACTTAATTACCTTAAATTTGCAACTTATTTGCTAAATTTTCAGTATGAATTATTTTAATATTTTTATAACTTATTTTTTAAAAATACACCTAGAGGAGATGAATATGTGTTTTTACAAATTTATACTTAAATATAGTTAACTTAGATTCAAAAGTACCTCTGAAAATTAATTACTAATTATTATTTTTTTATTTTAACAATTTTAAATTCTAAACAAATATAACTTATGCTTTAGTAACTATTAAGGATAGAAAATCAAATTTAACAAAAGCAATAATGATTAAGACACAACTAGCCAACAAGACCCCCAGTTCTCTTGTACCACAAGAGATTTTCTCTACAACCATAATAACAAATTACAATAAATGATTTCTAAACTCACCATTAACTTATCTCTATTAGCCACTTAGAACTTATACTAGTACTTACTGGGTTTTTTAGTTCACTCTCAAACTGACTTTCTCACATAGGAAGACTTTCACTCAGTATATATATAAAGAGAATCCTAAAAGGGAATACAAGTAAAGCTCAATATCAATAGATGCTCTCAGAAATAAAACGAGAATTGAAGCCCAAGAAAGAAGAGAAATATTACACGATTCTGCTTGTATATATTATGTTCACCATTGAACCCCTTTTATATTGCTTGAATTATTTTAGAGAGATTGATATTTGCAACTTCTTTTCCATTCTTTTATTTTCTTCGGTGAATTTCAGAATGAGAAAAGCTATTTGAGTCATTGGCTCTCCAAATTTGTCCCTTTATATTAATAAAATTTTGTCATGGGTAGAGGTTTTTTTTTTTGCCATTAACGAGAGCCGTGTTATATCAAATAACAGACTAGTACAAAGTAACAACAATCCATAAAACAAGGCCTAAGGAGATATGAAAAGAAAACAAAAATGACTAGAGACAGAAAGCTACAAAACTAAGAAGATAAATCAGCCAATTCCTTCATGAGTCTCCAAAGCGTCAGTATTTAGCAAAGTCAGGAAAGATGGCGGGGGGTGGTGAACCCAATCTATCAATCCCAAACCATCAAGTGAAGCCTTAGCAATCCAGTTTGTAACACCATTAGCTTCCTTGGGAATCCAATCAAACTGAGAATTCCTAAGTAATTTCCTTGACTCAAGGATATCATCCAACAAAACTCTGCTGCACCATTTAACATAAGAATTGGAAATATTAATAGTTTGAATTAGAGGGAGACAATCTGATTCAAAAGAAATATTTTCCAGTTCATTGTCTATAGCAAATTGGACCGCATCCAATATCGCCTTTGCTTTAGCCATAAAAGAGGAGGAAGCTTTGAAATTTTGAGAGTGTTCTTCTAGAACAAATCCATGATGATCTCTAACAATGAAATAGCTAGCAGCCTCACCAGTAGCTGAAATAAATGTAGCATCAGTATTTATTTTCAAATTACTCTCATCTGGTTTTTTCCATTTGTCCTTTTTCCTTTTTTCTTTTATCACTGGGTAGTTAATAGTACACCAGCCATTTGCTGCCCAGAACTCAGCCACCGCTTTACCTGCCAAATTGAAAGTAACCACAAGATTAACTTCTTTATGATCATAAACAAAATTACATCTGCCTTTCCAAATATACCACAAGATCATTGCTATGTTTGCTTTAATCCACTCATTTGAATTTTCCTTGCAAAAGTAGGATTGAAGCTAAGAGTCCAACCTACTAATACTAGATTCAAAGGTGGCAAATTGCAACAAGCTACCAAACCATACACTTTTTGCCCAATTACACAATCAAAAAGTATGTTCTATTGACTTATCATTTATCCCACAAATTGGGCAATATGCAGCAACCTCTCTTGTGGTTCAAAACTAGGTAACACATTATTTAAGGCTCTCCACAAGAAAAAATTAACTTTGTTTTGGCACTTTCAATTTCCAAACAGCTCCCCATACCTCAGTAGACACCCTAAAAGAACTACTACCAGAGTTTGCATTGCTATTTTGTAGCCCTCTTTGACAGTGTACAAACCATTCTTCCCCCTAATCCATACCCATTTGTCAATTCTATTTATTTTAGAAATAGGTAGCTCTTTTATTTCCTTAATTTCATCATCTCTTAACCACCACTCAATGTTTGATAAATCCCAAGAACCATTATTAATTAAATCAGCAACCTTTATATCTCTAAAATCTTCAAAAGGACTAACTGAGCTGAGTCTCATACCTGGTAGGGATGGAATCCATGGATCAGACGATACATTAGCACAAAGCCTATTTCCAATACTAACACATATCCGTCCCTCCAGTAAAGACCTTCCTTTCAAAATGCTAGTCTAAGCCCCATAAGCCCTGCAACCTTTTCAAGCAAAGAAGAAGTCAGAATTAGGAAAATAAATACCCTTGAGAATGCAAACCCAAAATTCATTAGGTTCTTGTAAGATCCTCCATCCTATTTTAGCCAAAAGGGCTACATTAAATGCATGAAAGTTTCTGAATCCTAAGCCACCTTCTGCTTTGACTTTCCCCATTTTTTTCCATGAAACCCAATGAGTTTTTTTTTTCAAATCAAAATCACCCCACGAAAAGTTTGCAATAATACTATCCAAAGTTTTACTTTTTGGAAACAAAAAGCACGACATTGGAAAAACTAGAATAGCACTAGCTGCAGATTTTATGAGTACCTATTTACCAGCAGATGAGAGAATACCTTTATGCCAACCCTTTACTTTCTTTTTGACTTTGTCAATAACATAGCCTAATGCTTGAGCCTTCAATCTGCCCCATAATGTAAGTAATTCCAAATATATCCTTGGGGCTTCAACCGTTGCAATTTGGAAGATATGCCCAACAATATCCTCCTAAAGCTGATCAAGCATATTTTTTGAAAAAAATAGGCATGATTTATCAAAATTAATCAATTAGCCTAACGCCTTGCAGTAAACATCTAGGACATTTTTGAGAAGTCTGCAATTATTAATATCAACCTGCACAAAGAACATTATTCATCAACGAAAAGGAAATGAGAAAAGGATAGGTAGCCATGAGCTAATTTGATTCCTTTCAGAGCACCCTCCTCCTTTTTTTTTATGATTATTTTAGATAATACATTGCAGACTAGAATAAATAAATAAGGGGATAAGGGATCCCCTTGTCTGAGCCACCTTAAAGGAGAAATCGAAGACACCTGCTTGCCATACATCAAAATATTAAAATTAACAGTTGATACACATTGTAAATTTTATTGACCCATGACTCACTAAACCTCATCTTTAACAAAACTGCATATAAGAAATGTCATTCAATTCTATCATAAGCTTTATTCATATCAAGTTTGATTGCCATCTCACACTTGCCCTTGGACTTTAACTTTAAATGATGAAAAGCTTTATGCATGATTATGATGTTACCTTGGATCATACGTCCAAGAACAAAAGCTCTTTGATGTTGTGAGATAATTCTTCCTAATAGTGGCATCAATCTATTGACAATGACTTTTGAAATGGTTTTTTTTAGAGAAATTACAAAGACTTATTAGCCAAAAGTGATTCACATTTACTGGGTTATCAATTTTGGGGACAAGAACTAGATTTGTAACATTGAGCTCTTAAAGATAATGTCTCCTATTAACAAACTCTTTCACTATAGAACAAACCTAGTTTCCCACTACTTCCCATGATCTCTGATAAAAATAACTAGTGTACCCATCAAGACCTTGGGCTTTTGACCCCCCAAACTCAAACGCAGCTTGTCTAATTTCCTCATTTGTAACTGGTGCCATCAGAAGATCATTATCAATTGGAGAAATGGCTTCATCAACATACTTAAGGGCTTCTGAAAAATCTCTTGATCCTAGAGAAGAAAATAAATTATTATAGAACTTTGAAAAAATGAGCCAATGGCACTTTCATCCTCAATCCAAAGACCATTATCATCACATAATTTTATAATTTTATTCCTGCAGCGTCTTTGGATTGTGGACATATGAAAAAATTTTGTATTTTTATCTCCATGTTGTAACCACTAGGCTCGAGATTTTTTAGCCCAAAACAATTCCTCTTGGGATAAGAGATCATCAATTTTCTTTTTTAATTTTGAGACTTTTTTATCCATCTCTTGACACCATTCTCCTTTCAATAACTCCTGGATTTCCTTTAAATGTCTATTCATAAGGGTATTACAATTACCAAACTCCGTTTTACTCCAATTAATCAAGAAAGATCTGAGCCTATCAAGATTTTCAACAAAAGAGAAGAGAATATCTTCCCCAATATTTCCATGATCCACCCATTGATTTTTCAAAATGTTATTATAATTAGGATGAGCTAGCCAACGAAGATCAAATTTAAAATTTATTGGAGGTTTTTTGTTGCCTTACTCAAAGTGCAAAAGAAAAGGGCTGTGATCTGATCCAATAGGTTCCAGTGCTTGACACAAGCCTTTAGCAAATGCTGTTCTCCAGTTAAGGTTAATGATTGCTTTGTCAAATTTCTCTCAAATGAAATGTGCCCTATCCCGATTATTCGCCCAAGTATACTTAAGCCCCTTAGTCTCCAACTCAATCATTTCCCCTTCAATCATAAATTTCTTGAAATGATCTAGTTCTATATTTGTATGTAATCTTTCGCCTTCTTTGTCTGAATTATACAGGATATCATTGAAGTCACCTAACACGAGCCATAGCACTTGATTGTTTGGGATTAAATTTTGCATTTGTTGTCACCAAGCTTCTTTCCCTTCTTTCCTGATGGGCCATATATGAATGAGATACTTCCATTAAGTCCACCTCCAACAATTTTAGCTAATGTGGATTAGATTTTTTGTCACAACATCCATCTTGAAAGAAATGTCATCCATCCACCACAATGGCAAACCTCCTGATAGTTTAGCTGGGTTAACATAGCATCCTTGATTAAATTTGAGCTTTCTTCTAATCCCTTCAACTTTTTCCTTCTTTATACGAGTTTTAGAAAGAAATACTAAGAGTGGTTTGTATTTCTTGCAGAGGAACCTTAGATTTTGAACTGTCAGGGTGGTTCCTAGGCCTTGACAACTCCAGACTATGCAACTCATGGCATTTTGGTGGCTGTGGACGACTAGCCACCACGCCTTCCTTCAGATTCTTCCTCTTTTGAGGCTCTAAACACCACATTTGACCAATCAATTAGGACTTGACTATAGAATACTATTGTTAACGAAGCCAAATGTGATTTTTCATGAAATGATAGTTTCTTGACCACATTTGACTTTTTCCTATCACTATTTCTTATGCTTACCTTTGATCCCCTAACGTTCAGACTAGGGTTAGAATTTAGTATTCTCGACCACTTTACTCTGTTGCTTCGATCAATTGCCTTACTTGGAGATTCATCCTCTAATGATTTCAACCACTTTGCTCTTAGTGAATCGCTGTCATCTCCTACATTTCTTTTTAAGTTAACCTTTCTCAGTTGCCCTGCCAATCTAGGGTTCTGAAAGGAATCAATGCCTTATGAGGAGACACGAGCAGAGTATCTTCCTTTGGAAATTCTACTAGATAGTCTTGGGGCTTATCTGGATACCTTGACCCATCATTGGGGGGGGTGATATTACAGCAGACCTAGTAGGCGAATAAACAAAAATGTTTAGTCCATTTTGATTCACATTAATGGGCTTTGGACTTGCAGGTGTACATAGGCTTTGACTTGTTGAATTGTTTTTTTAAGTGCTTGGGCTTGTACTTGAAAAGTCCCTTTTATTATTATTATTCTCCCCATAATCACATGCTGCATTCATATAGGAGCTATCAATGTCATAAATAATCTTATGACCTTGGTTTCTGTAGTTATGTTGCATTAATTTCTCTACTTATCTTGGAAGTTGAATCATCCTTCTCTACTCTACTCTGATTTTGTTCCTCAGTTGATGTTGGAATTACAGTGTAAACAACTTCTACTTCACCTCTTTCATTAACATGAACAATATTGGCAATATTCCTTAGGGGCACCGCACATAAACCTAAAGTGTAAATCCAGGCTGTTTGATTGTAATGAGCATACGCACAATCCTTGGTACAAAATCTATCATCATGCCCTAGAAGACCACACTTAAAACAAATCGTAGATAACTTCTCATATTTTAAAGATTTCCATAAATCATTCAGTCTTGGTCTTGTAACCCTAAAACCTACTAAGATGGGTTTTGTTGCATCCAATTCCACTCTAACTCTAATAAAACTCCTCATTGGACCTCCATGAAGAAAAGAATCTTCAAAAACTACTATCTTCCCTACTTTTGATCCCAGCATAAGTACATTTTTTGTTGCATTCCTTGGAGAGGAATCCCATGGCATTGAACCCACATGTGAAATTTACTTAGACATACTTCATTAAGACTAAGATTTGCTATCCATGATTTGAGGATTTGCTATCCATAAATGTGTCCCTTCATTGTCCATGGACCATCATGGATTACTCTTTCCATATCATTCTTTCTATCAAACTTAAAAAAGAACACATTGTCTCCTACCTCCGAAACCTTCAAAGCTTTCTCATTTGGCTTGTCTTTCCTTTCCCTAATATTCCACGCTTTCACTCCTATTGGTTCAACTTTTTGTTTATGATACAACTTCTCCGAAATGAGCTTTCCAATGAGAGTAAAACCCCTTGGAGGGGGAGTTGTTCCTAAAACCAATCAATCATCACTCTTTCCTCCCTTTCTTGATCTACCTTGATTATTAGCGTTGCACCAATCTAGACCAAAAACTAACAGAAGATCGACTTCGAAATGATTCACAAAATGGAACATAGGGATATAACAAAAGAAAAAGGAAGAATTAGAATACGGGGAGGGGAGATGAGAAGAGAATAAGATGAAAACTGATCCTCACTAAGGAGTGTTTGCAACTCTCATGCAGAGAGCGTTTCGTCTCTCACTAAGGGGAGAGCTAATGGGTAGAGGTTGCATGTGAGGCAAGGAATTATTATTATAACTATTATTTTAATATGAAAAGAAACAACACTTTAATAATATATATAGTTTATTCTAAGAAAAAATTTTGCTTTGAAGGGATAAAACTTTCGAATAAATTCAATTTTTGTTAAACCCATTAGATATATGAATTTTTATATAAATCCCAATATTATTTTGAGCCTAGAACTGATAATTATATATAATTTTATCCAAACATTATTTAACAAATTTAGACTAAAAATTATTCAAAAAATCAAGATTAAAAGAATTCATTAATAGTATTTGAAATTTTATTTTTGTTATCATCAAAATATTTTTGTGAAACCTTGAGACCAACAATATGGTCCTTTTTTATAATGACAAAACCACTAAATTTTAAATATGAAAACATTTAAATATTTCTTTCTAAATATATGACTCCCCCTGAATATGTGAAGTAAAAAAAGATTCATAATATTTTCTCCTCCTTTTTTGACATCATAAAAAAATTAATATGACTATGCAAAAAAAAAAATCAGCATTAAAATGCACATTCATAGCAGTGTAAAATAGTACCAATATAGAGCAGCTCATGATCAAAACAATTTATAAACACAACAGCAAAGTTCTAGCTACAGAATATTTCATGAGGACACAAATAATTCTCAGGCTCACAAATAAGAAACGTGAAACAAGAAAAAGAAATGCAAATGATGAAGAATCATTATAGGCTTGGTCATGATACATGAAAAATAAATAATTAAAATCATAAAAGCATATCTGACACAAATGACAAATATTTTAATCATTTTCTAAGGTAACAATGATATTTCTTGCCTCAAACATTCATGCTTAGAATTTTAACATAATTTCAAAAACAATATAACATATCCTGGTATGACAAAACAATTGCAATGCAAGGTGCCATCAAGAGCATACAGACACACACTTATAGTAACAAAAAAAATGATAATATGTATTTGACTTTTCTAGCCTTAGGATTGAGTTACCTGAAATGAATTTAAGCTAACTAAGAAATACAGCTAGCAAAAGTTTTTCATCAATATACAAAAAAAAATTGTATGCAATAGCAGACAACAAAAGAAGCAAGTTTATAAATATAGAAATTACTAATTAGTCAAGAATTTCACAGCACTTGAATCACACCAACAATACTATTTAGAATTAATTGTATCAATCATACCCATCTCTTTTCTAAAAAAAGCATACCTTTCTTCATTAAGAGGTTTGGTGAAAATATCGGCTAATTGGTACTCAGTTTGAATATAACTTACTTCAACATCTCCTTTTTGCACATAATCCCTCATAAAGTGGCGCTTGATCTCAATATGCTTGGTTCTTGAGTGATGTATAGAATTTTTTGTGAGACATATAGCACTTGTGTTATCACAGAAGATTGGAATGTGGTCATAGCTTAGAAAATAATCTTCTAGTTGGTGCTTCATTTATAATAGTTGTGTGCAACAACTTCCCTCTGCCATATATTCTGCTTCTGCAATAGAAAAAACTACTGAACTTTGCTTCTTACTTTGCCAAAAGACTAGAGCACTACCAAGAAATTGGCAAGTACCACTAGTGCTCTTTCTATCTATTTTATCACTTGCAAAGTCAGCATCTGCATATCCAACTAGATCAAAACTATTAGTTCTAGGATACCACAATCCATAATTTTGTATGCCAACTAAATATCTAAATATTCTTTTTTATAACAACAAAATGTGATTCCATAGGATTAGTTTGAAATCTAGCACATTGACAAACACTATACATAATATCCAGTCTACTTGCAATTAAATGAAGTAAAGACCCAATCATACCTCTATATCTCTTTTGGTCAAAATTCTTACCGTTTTCATCTTTATCTAAATTGGTTGAAGGACTCATGGGTGTTCCTATTAGCTTTGTTTTTTTAAATCCAAACTTCTTGAGTAGATCTTTGGTATACTTTGTTTGATTGATGAAGTTTCCCCCTTTGGTTTGTTTGATTTGTAATCCAAGAAAGAAAGTTAATTCTCCCATCATGCTCATCTCAAATTCTCCCTTCATAAGATTTGAAAATTCTTTGCATAAAGAATCATTAGTACTACCAAAAATAATATCATCAACATATACTTGCACAATTAGTGTATTATTTTCATATCTCTTAATGAATAATGTAGTATCAAGTTTACCTCTTGAGAAACCATTTTTAAGAAGAAAAGTGCTCAATTTTTTATACTAAGCTCTCAGGGCTTGTTTCAAACTATAAAGAACTTTAGAAAGCTTAAAAACATGATTGGGCAACTTTTCATCTTCAAAGTTAGGGGGTTGCTTAACATACACTTTTTCATTAATATAGCCATTCAAAAATGCACTCTTGATATCCATTTGAAACAATTTAAAACTCATATGATGCATAAGCTAAAAGCATACAAATAGATTCAAGACTACCAACAGGGACATGGGTTTCATTAAAATCAATACCTTCTTGTTGAGTGAAACCCTGGGTCACAAGTCTAGCCTTGTTTCTTACCACATTACCATGCTCATCTAGCTTCTTGTGGAAGACCCATTTGGTTACTATGATTGATGCATCTTTTGGCTTCTCAACAAGCTCTTACAGTTGATTTCTTTCAAATTGGTTGAGCTCTTCTTGCATCGCTAGTATCCAACTTTTATTATCTAGAGCCTCTTCCATAGTTTTCGGTTCAATTTGTGAAATAAGTGCCATGTTGTTCTCATGCCTAAAAGATGATGTCATTCTAATGCCTTCATTTGGATCTCCAATTATTTATTGCATTAGATAAGTGGATGAATGTCTCCATTCTCTTGGTAATTTCATTTCAATTCTAGAAGTTTCTGGTTGGCTAGAAGCTTGTTGATGACTAAATTCCATTTTTTCTGTTGCTATTTCAATTTCTTCCATAGGTTTTTGAATTCCATTTTCATGACTTTGTGTTGAATTTTGCACTTTATTTTGATTTCCAACTGTATCTTCATCATCTATATCATTTCTTTTTCTCAATGAAAAGTTAGTTTCACCAAATACAACATGCATAGATTCTTCTACAACTAGAATTCTTTTATTAAAGACTCTATATACCTTACTAGTTGTTGAATATCCTAGAAAAATTCCTTCATCACTTCTAGCATCAAATTTACCCAACTTGTCTTTACCATTATTATAAATAAAGCATTTATATCCAAAAACATGAAAGTAGCTTACATTAGATTTCCTATCTCTCCAAAGTTCATAAGGAGTCTTCTTAAGAATTGGTCAGATTAAACAACGATTTAATATATAACAAGTTGTATTAATAGCTTCAACCCAAAAGTATTTAGGTAAACTATTATCAATTAACATTGTTCTAGCCATATCTTGTAAAGTCATATTCTTCCTTTCAATTACTCTATTTTGTTAGGGTGTTTTAGGTGAAGAAAAATTATGACTAAAGTCATTCTCATTATAG
Organism: Adenanthera pavonina; assembly: GCA_026686845.1. Taxonomy (NCBI): domain Eukaryota; kingdom Viridiplantae; phylum Streptophyta; class Magnoliopsida; order Fabales; family Fabaceae; genus Adenanthera; species Adenanthera pavonina. The sequence continues at coordinate 6,649,040 of JAIVEN010000026.1, read as the reverse complement.
AAATTTTCAAACAATTTATTTTCAAATTCTCCACCATGATCACTTCTAATGCTAGAAATTAAGAACCCTTGTTCTCTTTGAACCTTTTTACAGAAGATTTCAAATTTTTTAAAAGCTTCACCTTTATGTGCTAAAAACAAAATCCAAGTAAATCTAAAATAATCATCAACAATAACAAATGTATAACTCTTACCTCCAAAGCTCCAAGTTTGAGCAGGACTAAACAAATCCATATGCAATAATTGAGAAGTAGATATATGATCTTTTGGTTTGAAAGATGATCTAGTTTGCTTACCCATTTGACATGCATCACACAAATGTTCATGTTCAAAGTTAAGCTTAGGTAATCCTCTTACTAAATCAAGTTTAGATAATTTAGAGATGATGTTCATGCTTGCATGACCAAGTTTCTTATGTCATAACCAGGATTTATTGCACATAGATGCAAGACAAGTAACATTATTTGCATTTAAATTATCTAAGTCAATAATATAAATATTTCCAAATCAAAGATCAGTACATAATATTTTATCTCCATTAAATATGGTGCAATGTGATTTTTCAAATAGTACTTTATAACCTTTATCACAAAGTTGACTAATGCTTAAGAGATTATATTTAAGATTATTAACAAGATATATATTATCAATACAACAATCTTTGGTAAGATTTACCTTCCCTATACCAATAATTTTACCTTTGTTGTTGTCTCCAAAAGTAACAAATTCTCCATCTTTGTGACTGTAAGATATGAACTTGGAAGGACCATCGGTCATATGTCTTTCATAGCTGTTATCCAAGACCTGTTGATTCTTTGTTATCTTGCTTTTGAGGCAAACCTACAATCAAATTAACTTCTTTTGGATACCCAAATTTTTTTGGATCCTTTGGGGTTATTCTTGAATCCCTTAAATAAAATTGTACCTTTGGAAATCCAAGCTTTATTACCTTGAAACTTTTTAGATTCACATTTATAACATGCATGTTTAATTTTATTACAACAGAAACAAGTAGGTGATGGAGATGTTGATGCTTTAACAAAAAAATTCTTATATAACTTAACATTGTTTTTATTGTTATAACCAATTCTAGTTTTATCAAACATGCATTTTTGTTGTCCTAATAACATTTTTAGGTTCTCTTCCCCTTTAACACAATTTGCTAAGTCTTTAGTTAAGCTATCCACTTTTAATTTTAATGATTTATTTTCATCCTTTAATTTTTTATAATCATCAACTTCACAAACTAATCTTTTATTTTTATCTTCTAGCTTAGATTTCACTAGCTTAAGCCTTTTATATTTGACAAGCAATTTTTCAAAATCAATCATAAGCTCATCTAATGTTTCTTGTAATTCAATATTAGAAAGTTCTTGACATACCTCATTTTCCTCATTAGCCATGAAGCAAAGATTAGTCATCTCTTGCTCCACTTCTTCCTCTTGCTCATCCTCATCCTCATCACTTCAAGCCGCTAATGCCTTCTTCTTGTTGATCTTAGAAGGTTTTCTCTTGATGTGTAGACATTCTAATCTCACATGTTGTTCTTTGCCACACTCATAACAAGTAATTGAACTCTTCCCTTGATCCTCTTTCTTGGTTTCCTTTCATCTAGTTTGGCCCTTATTCTTCCATAATTGACTTTTCTTTCTTGCATATCTTTCTAGCCTTTTTGAAAAGAATGCAAGATCTTGAAAATCAGTATCATCTTCATCATCGGATTGATCCATGATAGCTGCCTCTTTCAAGGTCAAATTATTCCTCTTTTGCTCCATCTCATATCTCGTTAAATGTGTCTTCTCATAAGCAATAAAAATACCTCTCAATTCATCATAAGAGAGGGTGGCTAGATTGTTGTTACTTTCAATATTATCAAACTTAGATTGCCAAGCTTGTGGTAAACTTCTAAGCACTTTGGAATTGATTTCCAACTCAGAATATTTCTTTCCCAAAGACTTGAGATCACCAACAATCTTGGAGAATCAATTAAACATTTCTTCGATGTCTTCATTCTCCTTCATAGAGAGCAATTTGAACTCATAGATTAAAGTGTTCATTTTGACTTGCTTGACATTTGAAGTACCTTCATGTGTAACTTTAAGCTCATCCCATATTTCTTTAGCAGTTTCACAGCTTAAAATCCTATCATATTCTCATCCACTGATTGCACAATAAAGGACATTGATAACTCGAGTATTTGTTTGAACCATTTTGATGTCATCATCGGTCCATTTTTTTCTTGGTTTTTCTATGTATTCTCCTTTCTCATTCTTCTTTGTAGGCAATTTGGGTCCTTCCATGATCACCTCCCAAACTGGATACTTGATAAATTGAATATAAATTCTCATTCTGTTTTTCCAGTGGGAGTAATGATCTCTATTGAAGTAAAGAGATCTATTTTGTGAATGCCCTTCTGCAAAGTATGCTCCATCAAGCCTCCAATCATTTTGTTGACTTATTTTTCTGAACAAAACAATACAAAACCTTTTATCTTGGCTATTAAGCTAATTCAAGTGAGACTTGCTCTGATACCAAATGAAAAATACACCTAGAGGGGGTGAATAGGTGTTTTTACAAATTTACACTTAAATATAGTTAACTTAAATTCAAAAGTACCTCTGAAAATTAATTACTAAATTATTTTTATTTTTTATTTTAACAACTTTAAATTCCAAACAAATATGACTTATGCCTTAGTAACTATTAAGGATAGAAAAATCAAATTTAATAAAAGCAATAAGGATCAAGACATAACTAGACAACAAGACAGATATAACAATGTAACTGAAAATTAAAATCTAAATAGGAGAGAAGGGAGATAAAATCACACCAAGCAAATTATCCTGGTTCGGTCCTTCGTGACCTACCTCCAGTCTTCTTGTATCACAAAAGATTTTCTTTACTATTAGAATAACGAATTACAATAAATGGTTTTTAAGCTCATCACTAACCTATCTCTATTAGCCACTTAGAACTTATACTAGTACTCATTGGGTTTTTTAACTCACCCTCAAACTGACTTTCTCACGTAGGAAGACTTTTACTCAGTATATATATATATATATATAAAGAGAACCCTAAAAGGGAATACAAATAAAACTCAATATCAATAGATGCTCTCAGAAATAAAACGGGAATCAAAGCTCAACAAAGAAGAGAAAATATTACACGATTGCTTCTGCTTGTATATATCATGTTCACCACTGAATCCCTTTTATATTGCTTGAAATTTTTTTCATTGGGGAGTCATTTAAGTAGATAGCCATTGCCACATATCTTCTTAATTATGATCTCTATGGCCAATTTCCATATCAGCCTTCTCCCCTCAATTGGGGTTCAACAATGGAAAGGAGATGTTGGAGAGGAGAGGAGAAAGTTGCAAAATCTTTCTGCATCATAAGAGATTGATCACACTACTCCTTTCCATTTTCTCTTCGGTGCTTCAAGCGCACAATCCGAAATAGAAGAAGTCCGTTTAAGAGGAAGGTGCGTGATTATTTCAGAGAGATTGATATTTGTGACTTCTTTCCCATTCTTTTATTTTCTTTGGTGAATTTCAGAAAAACCATTTGAGTTGCTGGCTCCCAAAATTTGTCCCTTTATACTAATAAAATTTTGTCTAATGGGTGGAGGTTGCAAGTGAGAGAAGGAATTATTATCATAACTATTATTTTAATATGAAAAGAAACAACACTTTAATAATATATATAGTTTATTCTGAGAAAAAAATTTGCCTCGAAGGGATAAAGCTTTCAAATAAATTCAATTTTTGTTAAACCCATTAGATATATGAATTTTTATATAAATCCCAATATTATTTTGAGCCTAGAACTAATAATTATATATAATTATATCCCAACATTATTTAACAAATTTAGTCTAAAAATTATTCAAAATCAAGATTAAAGAATTCATTTAACAATATTTGAAATTTTATTTTTGTTATCATCAAAATATTTTTGTGAAACCTTGAGGCTAACAATTTATATATTTTACAACTTGTTTACTTTAAATTTATAACTTATTTTTCAAATTTTTACTATAAATTTTTTTAGTACTTTTACAACTTTTTTTACATATTTTGCAACTTACTTACTGTTAATTTATAATTTATTTTCTAAATTTTTATTATGAATTGTTTTAATGTTTTGCAACTCTTTTTGTAAAATTTGCAACATGTTTACTTTAAATTTGTAATTTGTTTTCCAAATCTTTATTACGAATTGTTCTAGGATAAAAAATTTTGGAACAAAAGTTGAAAAGTATTGAAAAAATTCATAGTACAAATTTAGAAAATTAGTTGCAAATTCTAAGGAAATAAGTTACAAATTATTGAAAAGAAGTTGTAAAGCACTAAAACAATTTATAGTAAAAATTTGACAAACGAGTTATAAATTTAAAGTAAGTAAGTTACAAAATATATAAAACAAGTTGCAATAATACTGAAACAATTTATGGTAAAAATTTAAAAAATAAGTTGTAAATTCAGAGTAAGTAAGTTGTAAATTCTAGGAAAAAAGTTATAAAACATTGAAACTATTCATAATAAAAATTTTTAAAATAAGTTACAAATTCAGAGGAAGTAAGTTACAAAATTTAAAAAATAAATTATAAAAGTATTGAAACAATTTATAGTAAAAATTTGAAAAATAAGTTAAAAATTTAAAGTAAAAAAGTTATAAATTCTATAAAAGAAATTGTAAAATAAAAATTTTAAAACTAAATTATAAATTCAAAATAAACAAGTTGTAAATTTTAGAAAAAGAAGTTATAAGCATTTTTTTTTGTGAACATTGACATGTTGTTGGTGACTATTAACTGGCGCTGAGAGGGGAGAAATAAAACTTAGGAGTATTTTTGTAATTTTACATTTTTAATATTTAATTTAAAAAATTTGTCCTTTTTTATAATTAAATGAACAGTAAGCCTTGTTTTGTAATAAAATTGAAATGTTAGTCCTGAACAGTAATTCCCTTATCTATTTAATAAAAAATACAACAAATTATTTAATTTAATAAAAAATTTATTTAATCTCCTTAATTTTAAAAATATTTTTTATGTTGTTTGTTATAAGAAAGTAATGTATATTTTTCCAAAAGAAAAAGAAAAAGTTGATTGCTATATCATATTATATATATATATATATATAAATATTGCTTATAATTGATGATAATACATGGCTAGCCAAGCAGTTTATTTTGCTTGCAAATGCATAACTCACACATAGCTGGTTTTGAGGTTGAAGTTGCTCCAAGTTCAAGAATATTGTTGGTGCTAACTGAAAATCAATTAAAAGGTGAGGGGTATATGCATCATTTAGCATATGATTGCAAGAAATGAGATCCATTCCTCCCACCACCACTGGAATCCTCATTCCCTAAGGCTCTGTTTGGTTGGGGTTTTTTCAGGGGGATGGGAAGGAAAGGGAGGGGATTTAATCCCCTCCCATTGTTTGAATCAGTTTTTTGGAGGGGATTTAATTCCCCTCAATCCCCTCCCCCACCCCTTTTTCATTCCCCTCCAATTTGGGGTTTTTTGGAGGGGATTGAGTTTTATTACTCAATCCCCTCCAATCCCTGCCTGAACCAAGCAAGGTTTTATTAAAATCCCTTCAATCCCCTCCCCTCGAATTTCGCTAAACAAGGAAATTTTACAATCTCTCCAATCCCCTTCCCTCCATTAAAATCCCTCCCCTCCCTTCCCTTCGGTTGAACCAAACAGGCCCTAAGGTGTCAAAACAGCCTACAAAATGCCCACCAAACATATCAATTCTATTCCACACAATAGCTATTCAATTAAATCAAACACACTTCTAGCCCATTCTTTAATTTTAATCAAATTAAATTATTTTATGTTACTACAATGCAAAAATATTAAATTGGAAGAGCTACTTTATTTGAGTTTGACAACATTTAAACATAACTTGATGATATAAAATACTAGATAATTATATATAAAATATATTATCACAAATGGATAATCTACTAATAAAAAATGTTCCAAGATGTGCCTGTTCTCTCTTGTCTATTATCCTTCACTTGCAATAATATATACATCAAGAAGTAAATGATATTTAGCATAAGTTTATAATAAAATAAAATAAAATCTTCATGAATGAAATGTAGTGAAATGAAAAGGAGTAGAGTAAAATGAAATATTTCATTGTTTGAGAATTTTACAAAGGAAATAAATGGTTTCATTTGGTATTTTTATTTTTAATAAACAAAAAATTGACTTTTAATTTAATTGGTAAACAAACAGTAATTAAAAAGGAATCAGCTTGTGTTTGAGAGAGAAGTGAGATTATATGTCAATTAGGTATCCGAAGAAAAATCATACCTCGATGCAATGAAGAGAAAGGGAAGCAAGCCCAATGTGGTTGAAAGAATCATAAGAGCAAGGTTAACCAAGTGGAAAAAATAACATAAAAGGGATGGAGACGCAACATGTTTTTGTAAAATTGGGGTAATTTTATAACGGTCATGTTAGCTTCAACCCTTTCTATTCCTTAGCCTCTAATTCTGGGGAACAAAAAAAAAACTTGGGTTTATTACAACTAAACGGCCTGAAAGGCCATTTCACCAGTTTTTTTTTAGGAAGTTATTCTAAACAATGATGTGAGCTCAAGCCATTTAACTCTATTTTATTTAATTAAAAATATTACTCACAAACCTACATTAAAGTTTAATAAATACCGTAATTTACAATATCATCACCGGATTAGTGAATGATCTCAAAAATTAAACTTTCTTCTTAAGATCATATAAATAAGCTATCATTTGTATTTTTTGAAAATATTATTCATGTTTCTTAAAATTATAACATGACATTCTCCCTTTTATAACATATTTTTATCTGTGTATTTTTTACAAGGTATTAAAAACCGGACCGGTCATTGAACCGGATGAGGCAACGGTTCAAGGTTCAATGGTCGGACCGGGGTCGGACCGGTTGTAAATAAATTAATATATTTTTAATAATATAGTTAATTAATATTCAATTTTCATATTATTTGTTAGGTAAATTTATCATTATTAATCATTATGTATCATAATAATACTTATAACATATTATAATATAGAAAGAAAAAAATTTATACTAAAAATAATACTACTTAGTTCTAAAAATAATGTTATTTTATTTTAAAAAAATATTTTAAAAAAAATTAAAAAATTAAAAAAAAAAGAAAAGAAAATCAGGACCGGTTTAACCCGGTTTTGGACCGGTTTTACACCGGTTTTTGATCGGTTTGACCGGTTCCCACCGGTTCTGAGACCCCCCGGTTTTTAGCTACTTCCGGACCGGACCAGGGGCCGGTTCCTAGTCGGACCGGTCGAACTGGCCGGTCCGGTCCGATTTTTTGTACACTGATTTTTTAACTTTTGCCATCAGCCCGTTTTTTATTATACATTATTAAATTATTATATAATCATTAAATATTTACAAAACAAAAAACGAAAAAAAGTTAAAAAATAGAAAAAAATAAAACGATTAAAATGACAAAATCATTGTCTGATTTCCAAGGTATTAAAAATCGGACCGGTCATTGAACCGGATGAGGCAACGGTTCAAGGTTCAATGGTCGGACCGGGGTCGGACTGGGGTCAAACCGGTTGTGAATAAATTAATATATTTTTAATAATATAATTAATTAATATTCAATTTTCATATTATTTGTTAGGTAAATTTATCATTATTAATCATTATGTATCATAATAATACTTATAACATATTATAATATAGAAAGAAAAAAATTTATACTAAAAATAATACTACTTAGTTCTAAAAATAATGTTATTTTATTTTAAAAAAATATTTTAAAAAAAATTAAAAAATTAAAAAAAAAAAAAGAAAATCAGGACCGGTTCAACCCTGTTTTGGACCGGTTTTACACCGGTTTTTGATCGGTTCCCACCGGTTCTGAGACCTCCCGATTTTTAGCTACTTCCGGACCGGACCAGGGGCTGGTTCCCGGTCGGACTGGTGGAACCGGCCGGTCCGATCCGGTTTTTTGTACACTGCTGATTTCAGATTTCTGACTTGAACCCTAGCCATCCCCAAATTTCATCCAAAATTAAAAATTTCTTCTCATCCCTAGAGTCATCGGAAATCATCTTCGCCATCGAGATTCGAAGCTCCACAGCCGTTGCCACACCCAGTCTTCTTCCATCAAATTTCGCAGGTCCTCTGTCAGTGTTCTTCGTCGACATCGTCTCGTGCAGTTGTGCTCCTCCGTGACTCCATCGTCGCAGGCGCTGCTTCTCCGTCGTTCTCATCGTCTTCCGGCGGTCCTTTTCCCTTCCTCCTCCTTGTGCTCTGCTTCCTTCAGGTTCGATGCTTGCTTCCCTTCCTTCTCTGTTCTGTATCTATGAAGCAGTAAAGCTATTTTCTCTCTTTGTTTTTTTTTTTCTTGGCCTGAAGCTGTTTCATGTAGCACAATTAGGAGCATATTAGTGCTATGGGTCTATGATACTATCTCGTTCATTACCTTAGGAGTTCTGACTTTGATTAAAGTGAGTGCTTGGCAATTTTTCTCTAATGGGAAGGACTGGCTCTGTATATTCTCTGCAATTTTCTATCCTATATGCTTGGATTTTTGTGATTTTGATAGTTATTGAAATTTGAAACCGATAGCGATAGAAATAGAGGGAAAAAAGTATTGACCTAGATCTTCATATCATCAAGGAGGCATTGAGATAATATTCTTATTAGTCCTGTTAACTAATTATATGTCATATTTGCATAGAACTATGGAAGAAACCCTGAAACCCCTGTCTGGTATAGGCTCAATCATAGAGAAAGATAATGGGGCTTGAAGTGATGGTTTCTAGTTGTTACAGATTATGCAATTAGACTTGAACACCTGACAGGAATACATGGAGAAAAATAGCTTATTATTCTCTGCAGTATATAAGTGAATTAGTGTTAGACTGAGCTCTTTATGGCAACAAATCTGTTTGATTTCGTTTAGAATAAGTGTTGGATATGGTCCAAGTCTTGGTTATGATGAATGAAGCATGAGGTGATGAAGATATGAATATTTCAAATCCCCACCTCTAACTTCATTGGATGCTGATAGAATTCAACATGATGTTGCTGCTGGTTCTGGTTCTCTTAATTTGGCTGTTAATGAATCACCATTTAAAGAATATAACATGACTGAATTTTATGGTTGTTATTGATTAAATGTTTATGGTGAATGAACCTATGATTTTTATAGTGCGTGTTGGTTGATGAATATTGTAATAGACTATTGTTTTTATGATTATGGGTAAATATTTTTTATATTTTTCATCTATATTATTTAAAATATATTAATTCATTTACAACCGTTCTGACCATGGTTCAACCTCATTCTGACCATTGAACCTTGAACCGGTTCCTCGGCCGGTTCAATGGCCAGTCTAGTGTGAAGAAAGCAGTCAAAGGAAATCTGCAACTTCATGGATAGTAAACAGAAACCAGAGAATAGTTGATTGCCTGTATGGACTTACAATCAAACAGAAACACATTATAAGGAGTTATAGGTTCATGACAATCCATAGGATCAAAGATTATAAGTGAGTTCTTAAGAAACACCAGAAAATAAAAACTATATTTACATGGCAGATCAAAATATTTCAGCTTTTTATTCAAATGAATGTATTACGCTTTTAACAGGGCTTTTTCCCCTCTCTCTTCTCATATTATTGCATTTTTTAAACAGTTTTTTCTGGGCTCTGGCCCAGCCCTTTCTGATCTGGCTTGGCCTGGTAACAGGGCTCGGCTAGGGTTTGGGAAAATAGCCCTGGTCATATTTTCTGGCCAGGTACTAGGTCAAGATAATGTCAGGCCCGACTCGTCCCATTTACACTCCTAGACCTTTTTTGGGTCAACCCTTGGCAAATTATTTTATAAATGAATTTGGTTTTCGATTTTCAGTTTTAATAATTGCATTAAGCACCTCTATACAAATGTAAAATTTGACCTCTTGAGGAGGTTTAGATTTCCAAAATGTTTTCATGAGAAGAAAGAGGCTTTGTTAGGATTTTTTTTTTATTTTATGTAGTCATTAGCTAGCTTCAGTATTTGTCCCTGTTTCATGCATAATGTAGTCGTTGCTTTCCTATATTTCAGGCTTCATTCATCTCTCTCTCATTCTCTTTTAGGGTGTTAAGTAGAATTAATTGTCTCTGCTGAATTTCTTACTTGGGCATTGAATATATTGCTTCTAGATTTTTAATTGTCGTCCTCTGATTAGATTGATGTTTTGCCAAAAAAAAAAAAACAGATTCAATGTGGAAGATTTTCTATATTCTGGATCAGAGTTTTGCATTAAATATTGATGTTTTTGCGATTGTACGCATAGATTCAATTTGGATATGCTTTGTTAGTGTACTATATTCTGCTCTTGTACACACACCAGAGGCAGGTATGGTTAATTGCTTTGTTGTCTTATTATTATTGGAGTGATGGGTCATCTCCAAGGGTTATGATTTTGAATCGTGGTTGGATCCAAATTATTAAAGTACTTTGGAGAATGTATAATGCCTTAAATGGAAGATCCGCTGAAGTTTTTGAAGTGAAATATGTTTCAAAAAGATGGGGAATTTATTGATTAACATTTCCTTGAGAAGCTGAAAGTGAAATTGTGAAAGCTTGGGCGCATTTAGAAATTTTGAAACCCTTTGAAATCCTACATATCCTCTCTATTTTTGTTACATTATTCGGAAGTCATTATGTTAACTTGAAGCTACTAAGGCAGATCCCCATGCTTAGAACCTACAAAGTCAAATCCCCACCCCATTGCTGAACTATGCTAGTGGCATAAAGTAAATTGCATTTGTCATTTGTTGTTTTTCTAGATGGATGCATGAGTTTATGATCCCTTTTCCTTCAAACCCATGCCTTCCAGCTGGTGAGTCATTGACTGCCACAATAAAACTCACATGCTATGTGATTATCAATGAATGTTGTGCGGTTGGGCAATTTGATTAATTGGTAGCCTTTTGACTTCTTCTATATGTTAGTTCTCTTTCTTGCATTGTGAAGTGTGAACTTCTTTTTGATAAAACCATCCGCTATTTGGTCGTCACTTTGGATTCTGACTAATCTATATCCAGTCATGTTGGACCCAGACAAAAGGAAGCTCTCTCAAAGGCATCTTTTGCATTTACACGGTCTCAAATCCGAGACATTGTGCTTAAGTGGCCATAGCTCCTTTCATTAGAACTAATGCCTATTGGTGTGTGACGTGTGAACTTGATTGCCCATTTATTTGTTCTTCTCAGCTAATGATATTCCAACAGTATTTCTTCTTTTTCATGAATCGGTCACTGATTCAGAAAGAACCTTCTTGTTTGCAGGGTAAAAATAACTTGCTGATATCCTTAAAATCCCCCATTCACAGAAGAGAATTCAAGCTTTGGTTTCTAAGAGGTTTATTTCACTGATTCTTTCACTATGGTAAGTTTAACGAGATTCCATGTTATATACTTTCTTCTCTTGTTTTGAAGGAAATAGAGAAGTAGGTTAGGGTGTGGAATTTTTATTGACCTGATATGCTGAAAGAAAGTAGGCTCTACTGTTGGAACATATTGATTTTTGAAATCTTCCTGGTCATTTTGTCTTAAGGTAAAATTATAATTTACTCTTGTGGTTTGGCTTGAAATATGTTCTGTCTTCTTGTGATTTAAAGTGTCTCATTCTTCAACTCCGATGTGTTTTGTTTTGTTGTCACTTAACCACCTTGTAGCATATTTGCTTATAATTTTAACTGAAACAAACATATGAAAGCTCAATTGATGAATAATCTCATTGTTGAAAGTATGAATGATGAGGTGTTGGTCTTGGAAGTGGATGGCAGTTGATAGAAGCTACTATTTGTAAATTTCCTTTTTACAATCCCTGTCACTATTATGGAAATATCTGTCTAGACAATATTCCAGATTCTGAATAGGATCTTAAGTTCAATTGAATTGTTTTCCCAGGCTGCAAAGATTCTTGCCAACCTGATTGTAATGGGCGGTGGTATTTTGGCTCGGGCATTTGTTCAAGCATATCGTCAAGCTCTTGCTAGTAAGCTTCTTAAATTATCAGGCCCAAAAAAAAAGGTTCCTTAGATTTATTTTTTCTATGCATGGATTTGCAATTTCTGCACCATACTTGATTGAAGCTAGTTTACTGGTAGGCTCTGAGTCTGAGGTGGTTTTTAATTAATTTTTTATCGAGTGTTATTCTTCATTCAATATATATATATATATATATCTTAAGCATATGTTACTAAATTTTTTTTTAGTTCTGAGGATAATTTGTTTGAGTACTTAATGTCTAAAATCCAGTTCTACACTGGAATTGTCTTGGATTTGTATTCTTGACATGAATACTCGTTGGTCAAATATAGCCTCTTCCAACACTTCGGTCCCCCTTATTGAATGAATTTTGGTGATATATTGTATTACTAGTAACCAAACTGATCGGCCAATAATTGTTATTGCTGTAGTTTTCCCTCTTTTAGAAGGTAGACTTTATGATCATGCCAACAAGGTTACTAGATAATATGAAATTTAGCAAACAATTTTGGAAGACTGATAAAATCTAATATAGGTATAGAGAATATAAGGGGAATAATCTTTACTAGATAATATGAGCAAGAATCTTAGACACATAACACTCTAATAATCCAAAAGTGGAGAATCTCCAGATTCAATACAAAATGGAGCTCATACTTTACTCCTAACCTATATTCCTATTTATAATAATAAAAAAAAACTCAACAGAAATAAATAAGTAAATAAATAAATTAACTACCCACTACCATAACTGTTACTATCCACTCCCTTAATGTGCTACGTGCTTAACCCATCTCCATTTTCACCCACTATCCCATGATCCCTTGTCATTATGGTACTCTATCAAGGACCTAGATGAATTTCTGACAAATCTGAAGGAAGGCCTTCTTCAGAAAACCTTCGGCGCAGTTGATTTGTCTTTACCCATGCTACAGAAAGGCCTTTCTATCTCCTCTTCAAAGAGTCTTTCTAGCCAAATTAATTTTTCAGACAAACAACTTCTGTCCAGACCTTTAGCAAAAGTTATTATAAAATAAAATTTTTATGTTTTCATAGAATTCAGAGATCTCCTTGTTAATTTTAGAAGTAACTCTTACCAATGTACCTTCCTTGAGCTCTCGCTCTTCAATCTTGTTTTTCTTTTCTCCATCTTCTTGGTGATTTTGTATGGAATTTCTTAGAGTGAATCCTGGTCTTTGGCCCACTGCAACCTAGACTTCTAATTCCAATTATTTCTAATTGATCCGAAGCATCAATCCCTCTCAAAATATTTAATTCTTACTTTATTCTCCTGATAATGGTTTTTGTTAGGGGTATGTTTGGTAAGGGAATCAAGCTCAATTACACAATGATTTGTGGGGTCGGTTGAAGTTTATTGATGAATACATCTTTAGTAGAGTCCTTATCATGCCATGGAGGAATTCATGTCCTCTCAAGCCACAACCAATGTTTTGTGGCTGTTTATTTTGTCATGGTGTTAACAAGGAGTTATTGCAGATGCCTCGAAAAATGGTGTTGCGCAAGAGACAATACAGAATACCATTCGCAGAGCTAACAAGGTCATGACAGAGCAGGAGGCTCGGCAGATTCTGGGCGTTACAGAGGAAACCCCCTGGGAAGAGATTTTGAAGGTTAGTGAGTCTGTCACTTGTTTTCCGTTTTTTACCTATTTTATTGAATGTTGGTTTCTAAAACATTTTTCTGTGCAGAAATATGACAATTTGTTTGAAAGCAATGCCAAGAGTGGAAGTTTCTACCTTCAGTCAAAAGTTCATCGGGCCAAGGAGCGTCTAGAGGCTGTCCAGCAAGAAGAGCGCCAGGGTACACCTACTTGAGGACCCCTATTCCTTTCACTTTACAATCTCATGTATAATTAATTATTTTCGGGCAGACTACTGTTCGACTTAACCTATGTCGTTTGTGATTTTTGCATTCTAAGTTTTGTGAAACTTAATTTACCGTTGAAAAGATTGTAAATAATCATTTGTGAACTGACTGCGAATAATTAAGAGCATTCGAAGCACTAAAATGCTGTGCTATTATTGAAACGAAAATGAGGAAATACAACACTTATTGATAGTTCCCCTAGCATGTTCGTCCTTTCTGCATTTGAACTGGAGTATTTTTTTTTTTTAATTATTCCAAGCGCTTGTTTGAGGACTAGGTTAATAGAGTTTCTAGGTGTTTTGTTGTAGCTGAGATATACGAACTAGTGTTAAAGTTTCTTCAATAGAAACATGAATGGAATTATGGCATTGAATTATCAGAGGCACTTGTTAGTTTTCTATTGGAGAACTATATATTGAAAATTTGGTTCGTAAGAACGGAACTTTTTTTTGGGCCAGAGATGGATAAATCAACTACACCAACAAGTCAAACAGAGATACTACCTTCGCTTTTTTATATATAAGATTGTTTATTTTGATTCTAAATATAAGATATTTTATAATATATAAAATAATATTTATTATATATTTTTAAAAATTTTTTTTATTTAATATATCTAAATAGAAAAAAATTAAATAAGGGTAGTTTTAGAAAAATATTGGAATTTTTGAAAAAATTTAGATAATTAATTAGTTTTAATTTTAATTTTTAATCCGTGTGATTCGATTAAAAAAATCTTATATTAAGAATTAAAGGGGTTATATTAAGAATTAAAGGGGATATACTGTTGTAAGTTATCTTCCGTTGATAGAATGGTAAACAGCTGTAACAGCCGTAAGAAATAACCTACGCACATATAAAGGTATTTACCAGCCGATGCAACGCTATGGAAAAAAAGAGCGGTGAATTATTGTGGATCCATTTATTAGTGTTGATATGGAATGATGATTTGGTGTTGGTCCGCTCTATTGCTACTTTTAGTGTATTCCAAGCAGACGTCGTTTTCACAATTTTGTTTCGTTTTCTCTTTTGAAGATTTCCACTTCTCCTAGCAAAGATGCTTTCGGTGATTGACCAATTCCTGTAGACCTCCTCCTTTACGATCACCATCTTCAAAGCCTCCGGACGCTCCACCCTTCTCTTTTGTTATATATATATATATATATATATTCTTAAAGAATCTACATTCATGGATTCAACAACTTGATCACTATCAATAATAACAATAGGAACGCACCAAGACAACTTTCCTATTAGATTTGTTTAAATCAACTTGAATCTCTTTTCCATCTTCATGTCTCCCCCTTTAGAACAAGTTGCCAATTCTCTCGCGGATTCATGATGATCGAACCTTTATGTTACTGGTAATATGAAGAAATTAATGATCCTTACGTAGCTTTATTTTTCCCCTTTTGAAAAAGGTTTAAATGACAATAATCATGCATGAATTTGAGTCACTAACTACAGTTTTTCAATATTAAATTAATGGAAATAATTGAAATTAGCTCTATATGAGATGGGCCCGCGAATTAAATAAATGGAATTTGTGTGTAATGGTGGTTCATGCTGATTTATTAGATAGTGTTGCCAGCTTGAACTCAGGAACTTTTAGCATTAGGGTCTTGCATTTGTATATATATAAATAAGGCTAGTAAGCCAAGTGCAGTTAGGAATCCAAGGGATAATAAGAATTATTGGTGCTTCCACATCATCCAAGGAAGAAAGATGATTGCTGTTGCTTCTAATTAGTTCATCTGTCTGTTATCTCATCAATGGTGGTATTCTTTGGACTTTATGATCAAGACATTTGAGGCTGAATCTAGAGGATATTAGCTTTTCTTTAAGCAAATTAAGTGGCAAATAAACTGTACGCCTCAAAATTCAGCTAGCTAGGTCGTACGCTGCTTCCATTATCAAGAAAAGAAAATCCTTAATTATAGTGATTTTAAATTGAATATGGAAACAAGAAGAAATTGCTTATATAATGGAATTTTCTTGTTTTTGTTTCTGTCAGGATAGAAGAGGACAAAGAGGATAAGTTACAGCAGGCCGGCCGCTGACTCTTGCAAGGAAATGACGACCATGTCTTTCTGTTTGGTTCTGGACCTTTTTGCAGATGACAGAGAGCACTTGTATGTAAAAAGAGAAAGATGATCTTTCCAGTATAAGCTTGTTTTCTATAAGGTCTAATTATATTTACCGTGTGAGAGAGAAAAGAGCGATACATCACCTCGCTGCATGAACGATCTGGAAAACCCCAAAAAGGAATAGAACTTATGGTTTTAGAACACCTGTCAATTTTTAGAAACTGGGTATGGGAAGCTAGCCTTTTTATGTTCACTTTGCAGCCATTTGAAATTTCAGCAGTGGTCATATATGCTTCTAGGATAGAAACATCGAGAAAGGAAGGGAAGAAAAATGTATTCCTTTATTACTAACACCCATTGTTACAAACAACAAAACAGGGTAGAATTCAAAAATGACACAATAAATAAAATCCAAATCATACACGGCCACATAAATTCTATACATAAATAATTTAAGATCACTAATGCAGATTGAACTCGTCACTTTGAAATGGCATATACATTTTCAATCTCGCTTCCTCTTTTTGCCTTGTTTGTCACTTGGACACACTAAGCACAGGACGGTCAGGATGGCCACCAAAGAAATAGAAGCAACCTCGTCTGAATCATGAAGATTGTATCTCAGAGACAGCATATTCAGACTCTTATTCAAATAACTTAAACAGGAAGCTAGATGAACTCTGCTCCATGTGGAGCCTGCCTTTATTTGACGACAAAAAACAGAAAAACCTGAAATCATAGAGAGATAAAACTTTCAATAACGATTCAAGATATGTGAATGTAAAACTAATACATAGGAATTAATTCATCACTGCAGGAAACTTACATGATTTACCAAGGATGGCTCTTCCGCATTCCGAGCTTAACTGTAAACTGGAGGTGGTGGGGAAGCATAGATGTAGGCTGGTGGTGGGGGAGGTGATTGGTACACGTATGGGTGAGGGGATGGGGTTGGAGGAGGTGGTGATGTGTAGTGGTAAGGTGGAGGAGGAGATGGGGAAGGTGGTGGTGGGCTCACATAGTGGTAAGGAGGTAGAGGAGACGGCGATGGTGGGGGAGGGGATTTGTAGTAGTACTTTGGAGCTGGAGCCTCAACTGGTGGGGGTGGGGACTTGTAATAGTAAGGTGGGGGAGGTGATGGTGATGGTGGGGGTGGAGATTTGTAGTAGTATTTTGGAGCTGGAGCCTCAACTGGTGGAGGAGGGGACTTGTAGTAGTATGGTGGCTTATACTCAGGTGAAGGTGGAGGAGGGCTCTTGTAGTAGTAATGTGGTGGTGGTGGAGGTGGGGATGGTGGGGGTGGAGACTTGTAGTAGTATGGTGGCTTATACTCGGGTGAAGGTGGAGGAGGGCTCACGTAGTAGTAATGAGGTGGTGGAGGAGATGGGAATGGTGGGGGTGGAGACTTGTAGTAGTATGGTGGCTTATACTCGGGTGAAGGTGGAGGAGGGCTCACGTAGTAATAATGAGGTGGTGGAGGAGATGGGGATGGTGGGGGCGGAGACTTATAGTAGTATGGTGGCTTATACTCGGGTGTAGGTGGGGTAGGGCTCTTGTAGTAGTATGGCGGTGGTGGAGATTGGTAGTAATAAGGCTTTGGTGATGGCGGTGGTGGAGACGGGTAGTAGTAAGGCTTAGGTGAAGGTGGTGGTGGAGACTTGTAGTAGTAAGGTGTAGGTGCTGGAGACTTTACTGGTGGTGGCGGAGATTGGTAGTAATAAGGCTTTGGTGATGGCGGTGGTGGAGACTGGTAGTAGTAAGGCTTAGGTGAAGGTGGTGGTGGAGACTTGTAGTAGTAAGGTGTAGGTGCTGGAGACTTCACTGGTGGTGGTGGAGACTGGTAATAGTATGGCGGCTTATAGGTGGGGGAAGGTGGAGGAGGGCTAATGTAGTAGTAAGGTGGGGGGTGGTGCTTAGGCTTTGGGCATTCCTGATCATGAGGGTTCTTGGAAGCATAGGCAAAAGGCTTAGCCCGGAGCACAACTTCATACTTGTCCTTAGAATACAGCTTCAAAGGAGTTCCCTCGTTCAACTTAGTGGGAACGTTGTAAGGTGAACCCTTAGGAGGAGCATGGAGGTGAGCCTTGCAGACAGTGGCTCCGTATTTGGCGTAGTCAAAGCCCTCAAGGGTAAGCTCGTATTTTCCATTGATCTTGGTTGTACCGTAGCCAGTGATAGTCTTCGTTCCAGCTTGGCACACCACTTCCACAACGGCACCTGCCCCACAATTCCAAATAATTACGTGCAAGGCATGTCAATTATTCATGCTATGACAATAATAATAAAGTACATTAACAAATTAAAGGAAATATAGCAGTGACTCTAATAAATAATTATTTAAATTGTCCTTTTCAAACCAATTATTTGCTTTCATTTTACACACACACTTATTCTACATTATCAGGTGGAAATTATAAATTTGAATAAGTCAAAACAACGAGATTGCGTGCATATCTTAGTTTGAAATGTGAATTCTGAGTTAATAATAACTAATTAACATGCAATTAATAGCACATTTCTTTTATTAAATTTATTTTACAATCGATCTAATTAATGGTACGTAAAGTTAAATTCTTAAAAGATTTTAAAAAATTTTAAACAAAAGTTAATTCATATGATGATTGTTTCAAAAAATTTATAATCTAATTATGTTCTCAAATAAAATTTGACAACCCTATCAAATAAAACATTTGATTACAATGACGTAACCAAGAACGAAACATGTGTAAAGTGAAGTGCACATTTTTCAAGAGATAATGACGTGCTATAGAAATATGAGCTGACCGAGAAATTTAAGCTAAAGTGTGTGTGTGTATATATATATATATATATAAAAGAGCATGTTAATGATAACGAACGTGAAGACTTTGGAGCCAAAATTTATAAAGATATAAATGAATCAAATTTATTTTTTCTTAAAAAAAAAACAGAAATTAGTCGCTGTACCTTTGAAGTGCTTCTTGTTGTGCGACTTCTCAGGATACTCCCAGTTGTAGCACTTGTAGACGTAGACTTTACCAATAACCTTGACAATTAATGGGTGATGGTGAGGGTAGGGGTGGGGGTGGGGTTGAGGGTAGGGGTGGGGGTGAGGGTGTGGAGGATAGACGACTGGTGGAGGGTGCATTGGAGGTGGTGGAGATTGGTAGTAGTAAGGCTTTGGTGATGGTGGTGGTGGAGACTTATAGTAGTAAGGTGTAGGTGCCGGAGATTTCACTGGTGGTGGTGGAGACGGGTAGTAATAAGGCTTTGGTGAATATGGTGGTGGTGGAGATTGGTAGTAGTAAGGTTTTGGCGATGGTGGTGGTGGAGACTGGTAGTAGTAAGGCTTAGGTGATGGTGGTGGCGGAGAATGGTAGTAGTAAGGTGTAGGTGCCGGAGACTTCACTGGTGGTGGTGGAGATTGGTAGTAATAAGGTTTTGGTGAAGGTGGTGGTGGAGATTGGTAGTAGTAAGGCTTTGGTGATGGTGGTGGTGGAGACTTATAATAGTAAGGTGTAGGTGCCGGAGACTTTACTGGTGGTGGTGGAGATTGGTAGTAATAAGGCTTTGGTGAAGGTGGTGGTGGAGAGTGGTAGTAGTAAGGCTTTGGTGATGGCGGTGGGGGAGAATGGTAGTAGTAAGGTGTAGGTGCTGGAGACTTCACTGGTGGTGGTGGAGATTGGTAGTAATAAGGCTTTGGCGAAGGTGGTGGTGGAGACTGGTAGTAGTAAGGCTTAGGTGATGGTGGTGGCGGAGAATGGTAGTAGTAAGGTGTAGGTGCCGGAGACTTCATTGGTGGTGGTGGAGATTGGTAGTAATAAGGCTTTGGTGAAGGTGGTGGTGGAGACTGGTAGTAGTAAGGCTTAGGTGATGGTGGTGGCGGAGAATGGTAGTAGTAAGGTGTAGGTGCCGGAGACTTCACTGGTGGTGGTGGAGATTGGTAGTAGTAAGGCTTTGGTGATGGTGGTGGTGGAGAATGGTAGTAGTAAGGTTTTGGTGAAGGTGGTGGTGGAGATTGGTAGTAATAAGGCTTTGGCGATGGTGGTGGCGGAGACTGGTAGTAGTAAGGCTTTGGTGATGGAGACTTTACTGGTGGTGGTGGAGATTGATAGTAATAAGGCTTTGGTGAAGGTGGTGGTGGAGATTGGTAGTAGTAAGGCTTTGGCGACGGTGGTGGTGGAGACTTATAGTAGTAAGGCGTAGGTGCTGGAGACTTCACTGGTGGTGGTGGAGATTGGTAGTAATAAGGTTTTGGTGAAGGTGGTGGTGGAGATTGGTAGTAGTAAGGCTTTGGTGATGGTGGTGGTGGAGACTTATAATAGTAAGGTGTAGGTGCCGGAGACTTTACTGGTGGTGGTGGAGATTGGTAGTAATAAGGCTTTGGAGATGGTGGGGGTGGAGACTTGTATTCATATGGTGGTGGAGGAGATGGTGAAGGTGGTGGAGGAGACTTGTAGTAGTAAGGCTTTGGAGCTGGAGCCTCTACCGGTGGAGGTGGAGACTTGTACTCATATGGTGGAGGAGGTGATGGTGAAGGAGGAGGTGGAGATTTGTACTCATAAGGTGGAGCCTTGTGCTCATATGGTGGAGGTGGAGACTTGTACTCATACGGCGGAGGAGGTGATGGCGAAGGAGGAGGTGGAGATCTGTACTCATAAGGAGGAGCCTTGTGCTCAACTGGTGGAGGAGGAGGAGACTTGTACTCATAAGGAGGAGACTTGTGCTCAACCGGTGGAGGAGGAGACGTGTACTCATAAGGTGGAGGAGGTGAAGGCGATGGAGGAGGAGGAGACTTGTAGTAGTAAGGCTTTGGAGCTGGAGCCTCTACTGGTGGAGGTGGAGACTTGTACTCATAAGGTGGAGGAGGTGGGGACTTGTACTCATAAGGAGGCGGCGGAGAAGGAGAAGGTGGAGGAGGAGACTTGTACTCATAATGCTCATTGGGTGGCGGAGGAGAATAGTAAGGATAACCATCAGCAGCCACCAAATTAAGAGAAGTGGACATGAGAACAATGGCCAATGCAAAGGCCATTGGCCTTAGACGACCCCTAATGGGGTCGCCATGCCTAGCAACCATGGCGGAGTGAAGAAAGCTTACCACCTCTCCGGCCAATGCTCTGGTCAAGCTCTCACTAATGGATGACTTTTCTTGAAATAGAGAGAGAGAGAGAGAAGAATTTGGTGATGGGGATGACTGAGAAAGGTGGAAGGAGTGGGCAGTACTTATAGTGAAAGTGAGTCGTTAAGGAGGAGCTGTCATGAGGGACCGATTCAAAATATCCAATTGGCTTCATTTTGATTTTAATTTAATGCAAAAAAAAGGGAAAAAATGAAATGAAGCTTCACCAGCTGGCCTCCCTCACTTTTTTATTCTCTCTGCTTCATTTTCCTTCATATGGCTTTGAACCTCCTCCCCATTCATCCAACCACTCTTATAATTTAAAACAATCATCCCCTTCTCTCTCTCGCCATTATTATTTAACCAAAGCTACCCAAAAAAAAAAGAAAAAGAAAAGAAAATCTTCCTGTTCTTTTATCATTTTCCCTCTTACTTACTCACCTGCCCTCCTTATTAGTTGCCTATCTTGACGAAAAAGAAACTCCAAAATGCTTTTTACTTGTTCACTTTATTTCCCCTTTTCCTTTCCTGTATTTATTTACTTTACATATTATTTTCGGAGGGAATAGTGTATGTAGATCCGTATATATGAATAATCATCATCATCATTTTGGCCTCACTGGCCCTTAGATCTAAACCCCTTTTTTCAAATTTGAAGCTGAGGATATTTGACTTTTCATCATGTAAGTTTCGAAATTAAGCCTTTGGCAGCTTTTGATTCAAAGAATAATCCAATATTCTGCACATTTATTTCACTCATTTTGTTATTTGGTGACACCAGGCCACCTTTTATGGCTCCCTGCAAATGAACCAAAAAAATAATATTAACTATGAAAATTTATTTTTCCATATATTGTCCGAAAACACATGGTACGCATTATTATACAAGTTAATTATTTGTTTAATTTTTGGGTAATCGGAGACAGAAGAAGAAAATGTTATAGGAAAGTGCAGGCTCATTTCCTCATTGACTCACTTTTCTAGCACTAGTATTTTCTTTTTCTTTTTTTTTTCTTTTTCCTGTTTTTAAGAATTTTGTGGACCATGTGATCCCTCAATTATGAGAGTAGCATGTGATGTTGCGAACACTCCTCATCAAGTGGGGGAACAGCTTTTCAACTTATTGGAGCTACACAAATAAACAACTACGGATCGGAGGAAGAAAAAAATAATAATAAAAATAAAAATTAAAAGAAAAAGAAATATTTCCCAGACGAGTTTCATTTCGTGCAAGAAATCATAATTGAAAATTGCTTCCGCCTTCAACTTTAGGGTTGTCCTGTGGAGCTCTTTTGAAAACGACATTTTTGAAGCAATTTCTGGACCACCCGTGAACGAGTACCATATTATAGAATTTATTATTTTAAAAAAAAAAATACAAATACTGGCATTCTATTGAATTTCGGTCTCGTGTCTCCATTAATTGTTTGGTAAATAAATGGAATATTTCTGAACACTTGAGAGGTATTGGAAAAGTTTTTATCTGATATATATATATATATATATGGAAGACAGCTTATAGCAACGTATTTTCGTAACTTGGCATATAAAATTCTTTCGAAGAGAGAGAAACGTGCACAGTAATTAATATATATATATATGGCTTCTTAATAGTATATTTTGTTGGACTTGTTCAAGTGGGTAGAATAATATTGTTGGATAACTGAGCATTTAACAGTAAAAAAAAAGGTAGGGCGCACCTTGAGCACGACAAGGGAATCAGTTACATATTTTCCACATTGTTCAGGATAAATATTTATACTTTATTTATTACTTTGAAAAGAAAAGTCAAGATTCCCACACACAACTACTTCGGGGGAAACGTAGGTAGATGAACTCTTGGGTCTTGGCATTACTACTTTTTTTCTGCAGTTGTTAATTAGGCTAATTAAGACAGTAGTAATGAAATTTATGTAGTAATTTAAAGTGATAAAGTACAAGTATATGTGTATCTCTGATGATTTAAGCGGTGAAGAAATTATTAGTACCATGTTAAAACAAGCGTGCGTACGTGCAAATTAACCATGCCCATGTGATTTTAATTATGCCGAATTTCTAGGGGCTTGTTTCCAATCTCTCTCTGGAATTAATTAATTATTTTTTCTTTTATTCTGATAGTCGTGCGTTGCAGTAGAATCCCAAGTACGGTGAGAGTCTAAAAGCATAAATTCTTTATATATTTAGGGATTTAAGTCATGAATTTAGGGATATTCTGTAGATGGAACATTACAATCATATTGCACTGAGTGGATAAAAAGGGTTGCGTTGTTAAGGAAAGAATTAAGCCATGGCCAGAAAAGATACGATAATGCATGCATAAACACCTTTAATTAATCATGATAATAAAAGATCGATGTATTTATGTATAATTTTCTTGGAGTTTTTGAAGTCCATATATTTTGTAATAATAATAATAATAATATAATTAAGGAAACATATATAATGTGATGTTTGGGATGCAGTAATAAATAATGAATGAAATAAGGTAGGTAATATTAGTTAATTAATTAATTAGAAAAAGGGAAATAAGGAAAGAGCAAATAAAGGGGGACGAAGGTGGCAGACAATGAGTTGGTGTGAAAAATGAAGCGGGTGGAGTGCCTTTTTATGCTTGTAATGTTGGAATGATGACAGTAGTAAATTACTCACAAATATCATTACCACCCCTCCATCCCTCCCCTTTTTTCAGCATTTCATTATTATTATTATTATTATTATTATATGTACGCTAAAGTTAAAGCCATTCAGAGAGGACCTATAAATATATATAAAGCTACCTGTCCTGTCCTGTTTGGTTCGTTCCAAAATTGTGAGCAATTAGGCGAAGTGAAGTTTCTGTTGCTTACATAGATATACTTTTTCAGACTCAAGTTATCTCATTCTGATCTGCATGCCTTCACTTTCCTTATCTTTTCCCCTTTTTGACCCACTGCTAATTAATGTCTGCTAGGCTATATGTTTGTGTGTGTGTGTGTGTGTACATTATATATATATATATATATATTGGTTTTTTTGTTTAACTTCTCTATGTATGCTTTCCATCTCATGGAATGAGGGAGTTATTTATGGATATGATGAGGGAGTTAATTAATTCTAGACTTGTAGCTACCTTTCCTTTTTTTTTTTTTTTGCTTGTGATCAACGAGCGGTTGAAATATTGAATACCTGATCAAATTTATGTATTGATTTTTAATGCCATGCATTGAATTGTAACGTATATAGAGTCGCGGATATTCAAACTGTGAATTTTTCTATTTTTATTTCATGATTATATTTGGTATTTGACACTAAATATAATGAGACTCGATCCAGATAATTTAAATTCAAATATTGTTAGACCTCAAATATTAGGGTAAATCTTACAATATAATTTTTTGTTTATTGAAAGAACATTGAGTTAATTACATTTTTAGTCAATCCAATTTCTGTTGATATGTAATTTTATTTTATGTTCGGTGAAAATGTTATTGATGCAGTGGAGTACGTAATAGAGGGGGTGGTTGAATTAAGAATCTAAAATAGGCAAGATACAGAAAGAAAGCAAGAAAGAAAGAAAGAAAGAAAGCAGGGATTTGGACTAATGAATGCTGAAAAGGGACATAATAATATTTCAAAAGTAACATTAGAAACGTGGCCAAGAAAACAAAGTAAGACTAGAAACATAATAATTGCAATAAAATTATTAGGCTGGGATGGCTAAATTAGGAAGCGTGCATGTGCACAGCCCAGTAATCACATATTCAATTAAAACTACTTTTTTACATTTAAAAAAGTTTAAAGAAAAAAAGAAAGGAGGAGCTACACGACAACAAATTGTGCTAGGATATATCGATCAACAAACACACACATATTGAAGACTCAGCAATTGAATAATAATTTTTTGGTAAAATCACAGGTTCATGGATATCACCAAGATCCTGGATTAATGTTGACCAGACTCGTATGTGGCCAAATAATAATCACAATAATAATACTGCCAACGTAGAATACATATAACCGTTTGGATTATAATTTTGTACCCCAATATTATTTACACAGGGAGGAAGACATAATTTTCTTTTGTTTTATGTGGAAATAAAAGAAAAATACAACAATTAATTTTCTTGTGTCTACATTCATCATGTGAACACGAACATCAAGATTTTTTTTTTACCAAAAATAATAGAAGAATATAGCTAAATTGGTATTTTTTTCTATATATTAATAATATTGTCCAAATGCTATATATCCGGTCTCTCCTCTATATATACATGCTTCTATTTCATTCATGTGTATCCACTCAATTTCACATGTATGAATATAAGTGTGGACTTATTAATTACGGGAAAATTGTCCTCTTCTTATAAGTTCTTTGATCATGTTTAAGTTATAGTACAATTCTGTTAAAAATGTACACAAACTTTCACTAAAACAAAAAGATAATTAAAATGTCTTTAAAAATAATATTGACTTCTTTTATACAATAGAAGGTATTAATATATATATATCAATTATTCCATTTTTTTAATGTTTTTTTTATTTTGTATTGAAAATTATAAATTGATTTTAAACTTTGTATTCTTTTCCAAAGAAAAGAATACAAAGTTTAATAAAGTAACCCTTTAAATTGAATACCTTTGTTTGCTTTTATCAAATTCCGAGCATATCAGTAGTGCCTTAACTAATAGTTTTAGAATAGTATATTCTTATTTTTATTTTTTATTACCAGAAAAAAATAATTCACTAAAGTCGCATAAATTCCCTCTATATATATAAATATATAAAATTCTGACATGTAAAAGTCGGTGAGTGTAGACATGTACAAGTATTTCCAAGTAAGAATAGGAATATGGGGAAATATAATTAACAAGTGTTTTTAAACACGGACTCGTGATTTTTGTAAATGTCGAAAAAAACCAAAATATAATTAAGTGGTTCCAGAGGGGATTATAAGTTGTAACACAAATTAATAGAGGCCGTTGAAGAGTTCATGTTTCGAAAAGGAGAAAAAAAAAAGGAATTAGTGAGGGTTATGATTTTTTTTTTAAGTAGTAGGGTATTTCAGCCAACAATTAAAAACTAGTAATTTCTTCAAGACAGAAAAATCATTGAAATAAGTTGTCTTTCTCATCATAACATTTTTTATACACACTAATCAAACTCAAGTTTGATCAAATTTCATGTAAAATTAAGTAAGAATTATTTAACAAAAAAATCGTAACAACATTATTAATATGCGAAACAAACAACCAGCGATGAAAGCAACAGTTTACCAGATTAAAAATGAAATAGTTTTGCATAAGCCTTCACCAGTTGAGGGTTAATTAAGGAGCAATTAAGGACACATGGAAGCAGTAATTGTGGAACGTACGTGTGTGTGTGTGTGTGTGTGTGTGTTTTGGGATACGCAGAGCATCGGAATTTTTCAAATTCTCTTTCGTAGTATTTCATTGGCAGCTGTCTTCTTCATTGACTTTCCCTATTCGTAAATTTGAGATCAGAGTAAATCGCTCCCTCTTTTTCCTCATGCATGTCTGAATTACACATTCATTTCCCTCTTTCATAAAAATATTTACTAAAAAAAATCTTATATTTTCCTCCTTAGCTACAGTACCTCCCACCAGATTTTTGCTGCAAGCCTTTTTTTTTTTTTAATTTTAACTTAAAAATTTGAATTTTCAGATTGTATTTTTTTTAATAATTATTTGGGATCTGCTATTATCACATTAGATTTTAACATTATTAGATCTAAAATGATATAGTTTTTCTAATGTAATTTTTTAAATTAAATTTGAACTCAAAAACATGCTTAATGAGTGATGAGTTCTCTATTACTCAACCTAATTATAATTGGCAATTGTATAAATAATTTTAAAACTTCACGGGGGGTGCTTTCTAGTTTTATACTATAGATGATGACTAGCATATATATATATATTCAATATTAATAATATTGGTTTATTTTATTATATATTAAACTCTTTGTTTCAATATTATTTTATTTTACATTATTAAAAAATATTTTTAACTCATTTAAAATTTACAAAAATGATTATATTTATGTTATATATAAAAATAAAATACTTGGTGTATTATATAAGCAATAAACAATAATATATTAAAGTCAGAGCAAGACATAAGTATAAATTTGAAGATGAAGAGAATAAGTGTATAATTTGAACATTTGTTTAGGGAAGAAAACATAATTTTCTCTGGAAATTATTAAAATTGCCTTCATCCTGAGGGGTTTTATATAATTTTAATTTCCTAAAGCCAGACTGTCTGATACGTACTGGTAGTCAGTAACTATCTTGTTAATTAGTATTTTTTAATTTGAAATATAACAATCAATCATTGATTGCTTTGTTCAGTACATAACGTATGGTGGTAGCCTTCTGGTTAACATTTTAGTCTTAGTGCTATCTAGGGCAGTAATCAAGCGTTTACTATAATTGTTTTTATTTATAATTATAATTATGATTGAATGAATATTTTAAATATAACATTATATCAGATCTAAATGTATGTACTATATCCAGCTAGCTATATATGGATTTGAAATATTAAGCTGAGAGATTTCTCTTCACTACCTTGTGTGTTCTAAAAAATTAATATTTCTTGATGGGTTCAATGATTAATTGGTCCGGTGCCCTAATTAATAATGCCTTCTTCATCAGGAGTCTGCTTAGTTAGATTTAGCTTCTTTCACGAAAATAATACTAAGTCAAATTCCAATGAAAAGAAAGAAGAATTCAATTCCGATGTATGTTCAGATTTGTTTAAGATGGATCAATTAATAATGTTGAAATACTGATTAATCTCTAGTTGTTAATACTCTGTCCCATTTTATTTATTATTTTAAGTTTTTTTACGTATACTAATAAAATTATTAAATAACATATATTATAAAAAAAATTTAATAATATTTTATTAAAATATTTTTGAATTAAATGCTGAAAAAATATTTATATTTCACCTACTATTATTTTTAATAAATAAAAAAAAATAAAAAAAAATAATTAATAATTTATTAATAATATAAAATACAGATAAATTGAAAGATTTAAAATTCGGTCAGAGTATTATTTTTATAAATAATTACAAACGAGGTCCATTGGATCTGATCCGATCATCTCGTGGCTTTCAGGACTTGCTCTCATAGCTATCTATATTGTCCTTTTTGGTCTTTACTCATGGATATTATATTTTAATAAAAAGAAACAAGAAATTATTTTGTAAAAACAAATAACTAAACTCAGCTATTATCTTAAATTACAGGAAAAATTGTGTTTTGGGAAAAAAAAATAACATATTTGGTTTTTTGGACTAAATTGATTTTTTAAAAAACATTGATTCTAAATTCGAAAAATTTAATTCTCAGCCAAAAAAAATATTTTTATCCCAAAAATCAAATATGTTATTTTTTTGTCCCGAAACACAATTTTCCCTAAATTATATCTCATATGACTAATGATTTTTGACCCAAAAAAATTGAAAATGTGGAAAATGATATAAAGTAGCTGTTTATGGATGAAAAGTTTGGTGACTCTTGCTTCTTCAAGGCTCATCAAAATCAGGTCCTTCTACCAAAAAA
The DNA here is from genome assembly GCA_026686845.1 of Adenanthera pavonina. Classification (NCBI taxonomy): domain Eukaryota; kingdom Viridiplantae; phylum Streptophyta; class Magnoliopsida; order Fabales; family Fabaceae; genus Adenanthera; species Adenanthera pavonina. The sequence continues at coordinate 6,620,343 of JAIVEN010000026.1, read as the reverse complement.
AAAAAAATCAGGTCCAAAGAGCACTTAAAAAAATATTTATGAATTATTTACTAATAAGATTCTCACATTTTATATTTTAGGAATTTACGATTACGGAAAATGAACTCATATTAATTACTAGGAGCTCATATTTTCATTGTCTATTAATGAATTTATCATTTTCAATTTAAACAAAATAATATAAATTAAATTACGAATTACGTCCCTTTCGATCTGTTTGACAAACTAACCCACCTAAGCCGATGTTCAAAAATATATGGTCAAAAGACACATAGGTGTTACCTGCTCAGAAACTTCTAGGGTCTCTATCTTTTTAAAATTCACGAATTAAATTAAAATCTACCGACACTAAATTTTAAAGGTGGAACTATTAATTCTTGGTCATGGTCGTATTTTATATAATGTGATAGTTTGAATTTTAAAATAATATATCACCACATGGACATGAATACACACCACACCATAAGACGATAAAAGATAGGAATAGGGTAACGACCCAACATATTCTAAGCATTTTCAAAACGTCAAACGCACATTAGGTACAGAGAGGAACAATAGTTTAAATATTATATATATTTTAATTTAATTTTATTACAGAATCAAAACCCATCTTTTCAAGCAATTATATGGATTTGTCATTACAAAAATTCATATCGGCACAAAAATAAGATGTGATTGGAAGCTGCTATAAAACACAGTTTTACACATATATCAACGTCTGTCGGCTGATTTGAGTAATGAGAAAATAAGTTATTTTAAATAAGAGACTTAATTAAAAAAATGTTTATATCTTGGACATATAATTCCAAAGTTGAACAATTATTTAGGTGTAAAATAGAATTCAAATTAAATACAACGGTCATAAAAGTAACATAGTTAATTAATTATAGTAAAAAAATTGTTCTTGAGAATCTTGAGATCATGTCTTTCAAAATTACATGGGAATCCACCCACATGTCATGTGAGATTTCATCCTTCATTAAAATCATTGTTACAAATTAATTAAATATAAATCATATTTAATTAATTAGAAGATTTCACTGACTCTTATTCAGATCAGATTTTCCCTTCTGGTGGCATATATGCTGTAACATAACTGTAATTAACATTCTCTTTATGCTTTCATATATATATATATATAATGTCCCTGAACTGTTGCTTGGACAAGCAAGATACATTATTAGTGTATTATATATATATATATATATATATGCAGGGCAAGCTATACAAAAGTTGCTTCTAAGGAAAAACAAGGTAGGTAGCTGGCTAGATAACTCGTAATTAATTATAGAGTAGGAGTGTGAGAATATCCCATTTTAAAGATAATATTTTGTACCAAGAAAAAAAATGATGATGAATAAAGTCATTGGGAAAAAGAAATTAACATTTCCCTCGTTTTGTTAATGTTCCGGAATTAAAAATTTAAAAGTAAAGAAACCCCCTTTAGTTAAAGTGAAAGGATCTGATGCATCACTCACCTTTTTCTTTTATTACACGAGAGATTCAATGGCCAACCAATTCAAAATCACCATATGAATTTATTTATTAGTACATTTATATAGATGGATAATTCAATTAAAATTTAACAAAAAAATTAAGCTTAGAGACAAATTGAGTATCATTGAAACACAATTAATTGATCAATTATATATATTTGTGTTTGATTGAAAGTCTTGTCACGACGATAATGTTGCTACCTACATTTTCAATCTATGATTTACTAAGGTCTATATTTGAACAGGGTTACAACGTTGAAATTAAGAAGGTTCACGCAATTATAATTCTAATATAACTTCCTAAAGTTGAATGACCAGTACGCTTTGTGGAAACAAATTAAAGTCATGCAATTAAATAATAATGATATGTTTGTTCAGAAGTGGACTATTTTTTTTCCTACAATAAAGAAAAGTATGTTAAATTTCTTTCATTAATCTTATCAACAAATTGATATTAAATAAAAATAATTTATTGTGGAAACACATGCATGGTGATATTATGAATGCCCATGTGGTTGACAGATCTAGATCCGATATTGTACAGATTTTCATCAAATTTAAGTCAGTCTCTCTTCAACTTTTAATTAATTTATTTAATTGCTAATTAAAAAAAAGTCCTGACTAGATGAACGGGCTCTTACAGGCCAACATATTCTAATACAAAATAAAACGCTAAAAATTAAACTTATATATATGGATAGTCGCACTTTCTGGGTTTGTTTCATTAAATAAAAAAATTTTAAATCTTGATTGATGCCATTGACTTAATTTGATGCTCATCTATGAGTCTCACAAAATAATTAGTGGGTCCTCTAATTATATTATGTATATTTTGCGTAGATATGTGTAATCTACCCCTTTATTATTATTTCCTCCTATTCACATTATAAGATATTTTGTATCAATTATATACATATTAAAAAAATAATTTTTTTAACTAAAATTAATATAAAAAGTATCCATATTTCTTATTTTATCCTTATTAAATACCTCATTCTATTATCATTATAGGCCTATAAATAATGAGAGAAAAAACATTAAAGATAGAGATAAAATAAAAAAAAAATTTAATACCTTATATTTTAAATAAAAAATTTATATTATAAAATACCTTATAATATAATCTTGAGTACTACTCTTCTATCCAACATTTTGCAAACCACTAGCTAGGCACACAAAAACATATCGTGAGTGACACGAAACCGAGGTTTGATATTCCATTAATATTTCACACTTAAACTAATAATTTATATTATATTACTATATCTAAAGGGAAAAAAAAAGCACATTATATTATAGGCACCAATGTTACTGATTGTATGTAACGGATGAGCTGGAGGTTTTTGAATAAACGACAGAGACAAATGCACATGGCTCAGGCCGTCAAAAAAGGTGACAAATTACAATTAGTGAGAAGAGAATGCCAGAAATCTTTTTTTTTTTTTAATAAAAGAATGCCAGAAATCTGAAAAGACAAATTAATGACATTAAAATATTGGTTGGCAAAATAAAAAAGACATTAAAATATTGTGTGAGTGCGAGAAACGAGCTGCTTCTTTTTTTTCCTTTGGCCGCCAGAGAAGCGAGCTTCAATAAATAAAGAAAGAAAGAAATAAATATTATAATACTAATTATGATAAAGCAGATTGCATGGGAGCCTGGGAGGTAGAGTGAACGACCACATGTGCAATGGGAAGAGATGTCGTTTGGGGTAAGAACTTTGTTGGGTGAGTATCGTTTGTGGCGCTTAGTGTCGGTGGGGAGCCGCCGGGCCCACGAGTTTTGAACAACCTGATCCTTATCTGCTGGTGTCTTGTCTTGCATTATGTTCTCAGGACATCTATTTATAAGAACTCTACATTACCGTTTTGATATTAAATTAAATGGCACCCTATTATTGCCCTAGTTTTTCACCTTGATTTTATTTTAGATGTTACTTTTTAATATAAAATTATTTTAACTGAATTATAAATATTAAAAATAAAAGTTAAAATTAATTAATTATTTTAATATTTTTAAAAATTATGATATTTTTTTAAAATTAATCTTATTTAATCTCTTTTTCTCTTTTTCTTTGAATATATTAAATAGAAATTTTTTAAAAATGCATAATAAATACTATTTCATATATTGTAAACGGTCATATATTTAGGACATAATAATACAAACCCAAGATCAATACAAAAAATAAAATTTCAAATGTTGTGATATAATGGCAAGAGAAGAGCTTAAGATACATAATGATGGGGTAGTAGAATGGTCTTGCATTTATATAAAAGGATTACTAGTTGTTTATGTCATTAAGTCTTGCTGACCTAGTCTGCTCGGAATTAGGTGAATGGGCCTCAAACATTTAAAATTACAATTACAATGTCGTCTAGATGCTTAGAAATTGATTAAAATGTATTTGTTCATTGTGAATGTGAGTGAGTTGTTAGTTGCTTGACATAAAAATAGTTGGTGATGTAATCTAATTTGCACAATTCCACTATCAACTTTACAAGTGTTCTCTAAATATGCGGACACTCGAGGGGCGTTTAGAGGAGAATTTTTCTTTTTTTTTTTTACAGAAAAAAGTTAATTCACCAAAAAGTTTTCTGTAACTCAGTACTTGCTACACAAGTTCAGGGAAAATTACGTCCAAAACCCAGATTTTTAAAAAAATCTTAAAAATTATAATCACTATTATAGATAAATATTGTTGCAAAGCTCTAGAACTTATCATCAGCCATAAGCAAGTACAATGATTATAGCCGAAAAAAAATAAAAGTAACATCACTTCCAGTAATCTTGCTTCACTATTATAATATATTAGCTTTTATTTTTATTTTGAATAATTAAAAAAAAAAAAAAGGAAACATAAGAAGATGAAGAGAAGATCCTTGCGTGAGGACATGGGATAACATTTCAATAATATATTCTTTTGTTGTGTTGCTTTTATAAATATATGCAAATTAGGGTGACCCCCCAAGGCCTTACAATTAGCTGGCATTTTACACATTTAACAACGACTTGCATTTTGTCACCAGTGCTTTCATTTCTCCCCCCTCCACGTGCATACCCCACCAAGTCAAAAGTCTTTGTTTTTTTCCCCATTGAGTTGCTTTGGGTTATTGGTACTCTTTATTGAGTCATTATCTTATTACATGCAAGCAAAATATATAAAAATAAATAAATAAAAGACCCATGAAATTTCTTATGAATATACATATATCATAACAAATTTATTATTAATTATTTCCCAATTATTGTATTCTAGGTCCGTTGCTATGTATGTACTACAATAAACGCTATTTTAAAAGTATGAAAACTTATTATTTTAAGCCGACAATATTCATATCAAATAATGATAACAAAAATAAAATAAATGTTAAAAAAAATAATCTCTACATCTATTTTTTTTTCATGATATCTATCAGACCCTGAAATGCTAATTTAATGCTTTAATCTTCCTTTGGAATATTCTTCATACGTTTATATCAGATGCTCTTCCTTTCATAGTCCTTCACGCCCTTCTCCTTGTTCATTTATGTAGGGCAAGGAATCAATCAGGGTTTCGGTTTTAAACTGACCCCTTTCTAGAAGCTACCATACGTATCTTTCCTTTCACCACTACTTCCAAATATGATAAGCAATCATAAGGTTAATTATAATATTGGGTTTGTTTTGCACCAACAAGAATAAGAGAAACTGGGAGATATCAAACTAAATGATTCCAATTCCAATTCCAATTCCAATTTAAAGAGCGAGAATTTCCTCTCTCATCCAAAACTTCAAACTTGCATTTTCTACTGGAAGAAAGGCATTTAAGGATCTCCATATGAAAATATTCCCTTCCAAGGACCCAGTTTAAAATTTCAGTACTCCTATAAACTGAATTTCTAACTCGAATTAACTGAATTCAGCACTGATACTGTTCATTTGTCAATATTTTTATATGAAGGTCATAAAGTGTCTTTCTCCTTATTCTACTACATACTTATCATGTCATGTCACGTCACCAATAATTTAATATGCAAAAATGGGTGACAGCTATTATGTATTATTGAACAGAGACCATTCCAATCATATTTTTGGCATATAACATAATGAAACATTAATTAAATCTAAAATTTCTTGCAAACCACTCAAACTTAAATTACTAGATCGCATCAGTAACTAGTTTGTCATTTTTCTAACAAATCTCAGAACAATAATAGCCCTCTTTAGCTATCTATCCTGCGTCCTCAATAGACCCTACGGGCTACTTTGTAGTTCAATGAACCAAGTTCCCTTGCTTTACGTTAATCTGAGAATGATGAGTCAGAGGTACATTCTATTTGGCATATATGAAGATAAGAAGCATCTGGGTTTGGACCACAATCACAGCTTAAAGCCTCCATCTATCAACCTTTGAAAAATCAACTTGACTTGGCAATGTTGAATTTTGCCACTCAATTTTGGCATCCTATGTTAATGTTCTCACTCCAGCAATAACGACTAAATTCAGCATTTATTTCTAAATAGTTAAGCTTGTCCAAGAAAGGACGCACCCCCATAAATAAAGGCCTTAATTACATTTATTTCATTTTGAAATTTTGAGGCTGCGTGGAGACATAATTTCATCCCACCAAAAATAATCATCAATACCACTAGTATAACAAAAGTTAATAACAATTTTTTATACTAACCAATTGACTTTTCCAAGATCTTTCAATTATCAACCTCAATCTATAGCTATATACATTTTAAACTTTCGTATAGAACTTAAAAATATGTTACCACACTAATACTATACTGAACAACTTGACCAAGTGAACAGTGATAATACGTGGATGGGCATAAATCAGCCAAAGAGAAAGAAGAAAGGACAAAGAGAGAACTTTCATACATGACTGATACTGTTGTCATTATTACTCTTGTGAGGGACGTATAGAATAAAACTACACAAATATTTTTAAGTGACAATAGCAAAAAGTTATTAAATCATAAGGTTGGGTGATCATTACAAAGTTTGAAAAGTAACAAGGGGAACAAAAAACAAAGCTACCCTTACTCATATGGGTCCAGCAACCTAACATCATATGTGTGTGCGAGTATTGCCGCTCATCCAATCCATGCTTTTTTCGTGGTGGCTCAATTACGAGACGGAGCATCTAGAAGATTAAAGAATTAGTGGTAGGTTTTAGGGACCATGTAGATGACTTACCAGTCTTCTCTCTTATGAGGCTTATTTCCATGTCCCTAGTTAGCCATCCTTCTTTCTATTTTGTCATTGAATTTAATTTTCTTCAAATTATTCTTCTAGACTAGATGATTTTATAATACCCTTCCTCCTTGAGGGATATTTTGTGTCTGACATATCCAACGTGAATAATATTTGGACTATAATGTAGGCTCAAGTCGAGTTTTAGTATTAACGATATTGTTACACTAGGGTTCTTTTTAAAGGGACAGAAAAAACAACAAGGGAACCTCCAGCCATTCCTGACTTGCCCCTAAAATCATTTTGTCTAGAAAATTTGTACCTCATACAAATTGAATCTCGAATTTAAGTACTGTCAACTTGTAAAAATTCAGAACCTAATATTCAATGAGTTTTTATGCTATATAAAACCTAAAAATAAGCTGATCATGTGGATCAGTCTACCTAATACTTAACCGACAACTTGCCCCTAATTTGAAGTAATAGTGATGGGCCGTTACCACGTTCGATGTCACCAGAGATATTACTATTTACTAGTTAGTTATCTTCAAAGAAACCTATGGAGTGATCACGAGGTTGAATTTGTTTTAATGTGGTATTTAAAGACAACTTTGATTCCATTCTTAGATTAATCATAATAATGGAATGATAACTTAATTCATAATGTGGTGGCAGAGAATTTTGAAAGTAAGATTATAAATATGCCACGCCAATGCAGGGGGTGTACACCTTTCACCATCTAGGAAGAAAACTTGGCCAAAGCAAAACCCGTGAATAACCAAAACCATAATTTAAAATCTTTATCCGATCTATAATACTTATATAGCTAGCCCTGGGGACATGTCCATATACACTACAACAGTAAAAGGAAGAGGCTTTGTCCCCAAAATACTAACAGAAGAGGCATCAGCATCCATGCATGCAAGACGAGACAGCTGAACAACGTTAAATGAGTTTCTATTCCTCGTTATATAAGCATAACATAATAGAAAGTTCAGTACCTTTATATGAGATCACATCAAGACCTCTAATGATATTTTTGCTGACGCTTCACCAAATTCTTGAAAAAGGCTATTTTTCCATCATATTCACTTGTCAAAGAACGAAAATAAAAATAGGGCAGTTGGAGCCCCCTTTGTTAGACAAACATCAAATAGCAAGGGGCATTCAGTCCCTCTCCAACAAGGCCATCAAGGAGCTGCAAAGCAGTAAAAACAAATGTAAACTCTCTGCAAATCTCCAGCAAGAGGCATTCGTCTTTATTGGGTTTCTGTTCATAACATCAAAAACAACAAAACAGTAATAGGCAGAAAATCCCAAACCAACAAATTAACTAATTTAAAATCTGATAATTTGATCAGAAAGTATTACACGGCAGGTTATGTGAACAATGAAAATAAGTTACCAGATTAATTTAGACTGTCAATACAAATGTGTAACTTCAAAAATTTGATGATTCAACAAATTTCCATCAGATCTAAACACAAACGTCCTTGTAAAGCATCCATGAAAGTTCTAAGGAAAAGCAGGAATAAAAACACAAATGCTTCCAAGATATCTTGAAAGATGAATCTGAAAAACTAGCACTTACGAGACATGTACTGTACAATCCATCCAACAAAAGGAATATGGTAGAGGAACACTTTGATAGATGACCCAAAACCACTGCAACAAAAAACATAATTGATAAGCTTATTTCACTACTCAGCCCAAATTAAACAAAAAAAAAAATGGTAACTTAAGTCTCAATTTTGAGGCTTCGATTGAATCTGGGCTTTTGAGTCCAAGCTGAACTGAGTGCAGGCAATGCTTGGGCTTTTGATTAAAAAGAAAACCAATTCTGGCCCAACCTGCTGTTTTTCAAAGTAAGAACACATTTACAATTTTTAAAACAATTTGATGTTCAAAAACATGCATTATTAAAAAAATAAATAAATGAATTTCCTTTTAAATTCACTTGAAAATTAAAAAGTATAATTAGGCTTTAGGCCCAAAAATGTACTTTTTTCTCTAAAAATTGCAGCCAGTGTCAAGTCTAAGCATGAAAAGTAATCTAGAGTTCAAGAAGGAAACCATTGACTAACCTGAAAAGAACAACATAACCATATATTTCAAGTATTATACCAACTATTGGCCACCTTACAAAAATGAAGAAAAGCCCAAGAAGAAATGATACAGAACCCTGCAAAAGAGGAAAAAATAATGCTCTTTGTCCCCATATAGAATGCTTCCTTTGCTATAAATAGATACAGTAGCAGAAGAGAAAACCAAAAATACAAAAGGTTGGCATGCCTGTTAGAAGATCTATGGGGCTCAAAGCTCCATAAACAAAGTATTGCAGTCATATGGGGATCAAAGTTCTTATTTCTTAAAACACATTTCTGAAATTATGTTTCATTAGACATCAGAACTGACATGAATTCTTTAATTCATTAGTGTTAGTCTTTCAAGTAGCACTGACTAACACAGCAAAAGATTCACTTTAACCAGAACTAATGCTTCCCAAAGAAACTGCTGCAACCAGGAAACAGTCTCTAGAATGCAAGTGGACAAAAATATTCAAAAGCCAATTTCTTTACCTTGAACCATCACAGAAGCAAAAAGGGTAAAGAGAAGTAAGCAGCTAAAAAAAAGAAAGAAATCACTTAAGTCAGGGAAAAGTCATGAAATTACATCAAATAAATTCAGTTATTCTTTACTGGCCCAAAAAAAAAAAGTCATTCTTTACAATACAATTAATACCAGATACAAATTCCCAAGTTGTAATGGAAAGTACTCAAGTAGGTAATAGGAGTTTATGACAAAGATATGTCTCACTATGCCAAAATAAGACACTGATGTTTTTCCATAACAGGTGTATGAGACAATAAGGTAGCACAGTTATTTGCACTGAATTTTTACATGGATATCACTCATCAAATAGAAAGGTCAACAGAATAGATCAAAGACAAACAATGACCAGAAGAATGAAAAAGTTTCTTATTATTTATAGAGATGCATATTCTAGTTATTTTTCTTTGTCACACTAACAGCATCACCTGCCACAAAAGAGGAAACTTTAATACATAGAGATAAGAAAAATGTCTTCTGATCAAAATGTAACCATTGTTGCCATGTTTGACATTTCATTTGTGCTATTATCACCAGCGAAAGAGAGTGAGTGAGAGGAGGGGGAGGGGGAGGGGTGTTTGTATGTTTTACTGATTGACAAAACCTTCCATTAATATACCTTACAATTTGCTCTGTTGGTGAAAAGGTTCCATGTGGAACGCCAACCAAGCAAGAGTGCTACACCTGCCAACCAAAATATCTGATTCCCAAATGCCAGAGTCATCAAGTTTTTTCTTTTATTTTTTCAATAATGTTAGTTTCCAAAGAAAATAAAATTAATATTTAGGTTCTAAAGGAAAGACTTACATTTCCCAGAGCAAGCAAGCCACGGTCAAAGAAAAGAAGTATGCCAAGAAATGAGAAAAAGATGCCAAAGCCAACTAGGCCAATACCAGCCTCTGCGCTGTAAGAAATGCAAGGTCAAAAAGACATCAAATGATGCCCAGATATGCAAGTAGTAATGTATATACTCACATAATAAAAGAATAAATCATGTATCCAACTAAAATTTTCATGTCCAGTTAAGAAAGCATAGGAAGTCTTTGAATCTTTAAAAATACTATAGGGAATAAAGCCCAATTTTTTTTTCAAAGTTCAAACTCAATAAATCAAGAAGCATTCAGATCTATTAACATTAAAAGAAAATTAGGCTCCCGCCAAGTTATATGCTCTAGAAAATTAAGAAAAGGAATATTCTTAAAATATTGAAGAGAACTAGAACAATTAGTTCAGATATAGAAGACCACCAATTGATATTTCAAATACTTTACAAATTGTAAATGTCAGAGATGAAGAACAACAGCTTACACAGCTGTTTAAATTAACATTTAGAGCAATTATTTCTATAAATTATATTTATTGATAGTAAACTGAATACTGAGCATGCCTCCTAGTGTTGTGAACTGAACAACACTTACTCTTTATCTCGCTTAACTCATAGGCCATATTGAAAGCTAAAACGGCACCAGATGAGGCAAGAGAAAGAAGGGACCCCCAAAGAAACTGCAAGAAATGGAGAACAATCAGATCAGATCATTGATAGACATGCTCATAAACATATGAAAAATCATTACAGGCAAGTTAAGAAAATTGGATTATGGAAAACACTCGAAGACATATGCACAACAGGAAGGTAACTACTGCTACCCTGAATAGCACTTTCAGATCTCACGGCAGTCATCATAAGATTGCTTCAAATTAATTATATACAAGCAGAGGAACTTCTTAATATTTAACAACTAATGTTTTAAATTGTGGTCACAGTGATTGGATAAGAATATAAAGAGATACAACCTATGCAGAAATCAATCACGGCCCATTGCAGTAGAGGAGCCTACCACAATAGCAATATTGCGACCATAATTGAGATCCAATATTTAAAACCATCGTCACACTTAAATTACAAGCTATGCACAAGCACAAAGGTGCAACACTTCAGTTGATGACCAGTCACTTGTACAATTACAATTGCTAACATTGGCAACGTGAGAGAATGGAACTTGAAGCAATGAAAGCATAATTGTGTGACAATGTTCCATCTATTTCAGCGGAAAACTACTCTTTGGGATCCATTCAAAAGTAATTAACATTCAAAATAAAATTGATCGACAAGATGATTAATACCCTGTCCAGATTTCAATGTCATGATTTTATAAATAAAATAGAATGAAAAATGGGAATTCTCAAACAAAAGATAATTGAAAATTTACCTATGTGCTCCCAAGTGTGATGTGGGGTTAATGCTGCAGTGTCCAGACGCTTGATGCTGCTAACCAGAATATCAGGTTAAACATGAAAGCCGAAAGAGCCCTTACGCTCCATGCGGGATTGAGTAAAAGGAAAGCTGGTGGAGTATAACCCTGAGTGAGTTAAAGAATATAGCGAAAAATAAATGTTTGATACCAAAGAATCAGAATCGAGCCGCATTTGATTAAAAGCAGCACACAATCAAGATTCAGAATGCAACGAGAGAGAGAGAAAGGAGGTTCCACCTTGAAATGACACCGGCAGAGAAAGAAAGGAGTGAGAGAGTCGCTGTGTTTATGATGTGAATGGACTTAATGACCATGGCCGAAAATAATGGGCTTAATTGCCCGATCCAATTCTGAAGTTCAGCCGAAGAAACTTCAAGTCAGCGTTGGCCCCTGGGCTAAACTTCTTCTTTCTTGTAACAAAAGAAAATCCATCTCCCTCTTTTTTTTTTATAGCAAAAATATCCATCTCTCTTACCTCGCAGATGTTATTTATGGGGGGAAAAAAACTTCTACGCTTTCATTATTAGATTCTTTAATCTTTAACTAAAGTAAAATAAATTTATAATTTTTATAATAACATAATAGATATGTGATTTTTGTAAACACCCTACAATTAGATGATATAGTTGTCTTGTTTTGATTGAAAAATTATATATTTTTTATTTTTTAGTTGAAAAATATGACAGCAAAAATGCAAAAAGTTACATCTAAGCGTAATCCATATTTGGACGTAGAAGAATATGAGTGAATAATTTAGATTTGAATAAATACTTTTTCATCCATTATCATTCATGTTTTCAGTCGAGATATATTTGGAAAAAAATAGATTTAAATTTAAATGAAAATATCCAAAATAAAATTTTACTTTATTACTTTCATTCTCATTCTTATTTTAGATATTTAAAGATACTTTTGACGTCAAACATCGATATGACAATATTAATATAAAATATAACAGGTATAAAAAACTTCATAAGTTGCAAATGCATTTTTAACTGTATTGATCAGCATTGGATGACGTTGTCAAAATTCGTTTAGTAATTAATGATGGCGTCGATTTAAAAAATACATTTTGAATACCAAAGTAATTATAGAAAAATAACTATTACTACAAATGAATACCACTTCGTGCCTATTTGGATTCAGGAAAAAAGTGATTATGAAAGAAAAATATAATTATGAGAACCAGTTACCAAACATATCCGAGTATAAAATAATCACTTATGGTCATTTAAGTGATTATTTTTATAAACTATTTTTTTTCAACTTATGATAAACACTTATTCTCTCATAATCACTTATTTCACTTTTTTTTTCATTATCCACCCAATAATCACTTAAACCCCAATATCCAAATACATTTCTTTTCTCAAAATCACTTATGAGTTAAAAATATACAAACACAGTTCACTTTTGACATAATCACCTATTCTCATAATCTATTATGAATAATCACTTATCATCATAATCACTTATACATAATCTAATCTAAACACACAATTCATTCAAAATATATGGAAATATATGTTCTCTTGAAATAACAATAGATGCTTATTGATAAATAATATTTTGCACAATTTAATTATTATACTTCCTCTGTTCCCTATTATAAATCATATTTTAGAAGAATTATAATATGTAAAATATAAGTCACTTTATAAATATTAAATTATGCAAATTAGAATATTTTGCACAATTCATTTTTGACATAATCACTTATTCTCATAATCACTTATACATAATATAATCTAAACACACCATTTATTAAAAATATATGGAAATATATATGTTCTCTTGAAATAACAATAGATGCTCATTGATAAATAATAGTTTGCACAATTTAATTACTATATTTCCTCTATTCCCGATTATAAATCATATTTTAGAAAAATTAGAATATGTAAAATATAAATCACTTTATAAATATTAAATACCCATTTCTATGTTTTCCCCTCATTAAATTATTATGGTGAAGAGAAAATAAGAAAGATATAATTAAGATAAATTATAATTTAATGACAGTAATATTAAAAAGTTATGATAAATTTTATAAAGTTTAAAAATTTAATTACTTTTAACCACTTTTCTTGGTACGTGTAAATTGGTCAAAAGTGACTTTTAATAGGGAATAAATAAAATATATAAAAGTATAAAAAGTCTAAATTGACTTGATGATAAGGCACATACAAATAAAACATACAGAATAACAATGTTAAAATCGAAACAATCATTGAATTGCCTACCAAAAATGAAAAAGAAACAATCATTGAATTGATGGAGATATTAATTTACAATTCATGGATCTAATTATAATTTAACAACAAAACAACTCATAACACACAAACACACATTTAATTTCATTATCCCAATATAACACATAACAATGATGTTTGGAGAGAACTTAAGGTCTCATCTGCTACACAAATGATTTTTTATTAATAGAAATAGAAATAGGAATGAGATTGAGAATAAGAATGGATTTTAAATATATATTTGATATGTTAAGAAAATATAATAGGAATAACTAAAAAAAGAGACAAAAAATTGAAAAATGACTCAAATGAAGGGGGGAAAAAACTTCTCCTTCCTCGTTTTTTCTTCCCTCTGATGGCAACATCTCCGGCCACAACCACCACCCTCTCCCAGCTACACCTCCCATCACAGCCATCACATACAAGCCAATTTAAAAAAAAAATCGACATCATCATCATCATCCTCTACCATCAAACGAACTTGGTGAGAAATTTTCAGATATGTGATTGTTCTATCGAAGCAAGGACCACCATCATTGTTGCTATGGTCATGAAGCATGGATACAATTATCACTGTCACCATTGGTATGGAGCATGCATACAACGGTGGATTTGTTGAAGTTGGGGATACCGATGACGTTGCTATTGGGGATGCCGTCATCATTGAACACGCGGGGCTAGGTATGCCGATGACGTTGCTATTGTCATCGTTGTTGTTGTTGAGGAGTTGACATTGTTGTTGTCACCGTCATGGCCGCTGTCACTGGGGAGGGCACAACAACATCGTGGAAGATGAAGGAAAGGTATCAGAGGAAGGCTTGGCAAGTTGAGGGGTAACATTGTTCAAAAATTTTTATTTTGAGGTTTCAAATATGAATCCCACCCCCTATGGTTTCATGATTCCCACAAACATAGGAATATCTTATTATCGGGAATGAGGTAGCCTATGTACCAAACATGCATGGCAGTGAAATACATCTCCCATCCCCATTCCCTCATAGCCATGGGAAGGATTCAGTGCTCTTCCCCAAGAAAGGCTACATATCTTTTTTTATTATTTTTTTTTTGTACAATGAAGCACACAGTTATTTTATAGCCAACATTATCTTTATATTTAAATGAGAAATTGATTAGAAAAACGTTAATAAGTTTATGGGTGGACTACGAAGCTCATATTTTTTACTCTTTATTTTACTATTTTAAAGTATTAATCATATATTTATATATGACATACAAAAATAAATAAATTTAATATTAATAATATCAATAACAAATTATATATTTTTTTACTGTGATGATTAATCATATTGTTAAACAATATATACTATTTTCTTTTGATTTATTATTATTTTTTATATAGTAACTAAATGAAGCATATCACTTTCTTATTATTATTAACTTCATTTTATGTATCCATTGACGATAATAAGGATTAATCTTCCTCAAGATATTAAAAGTAAATGGTAAATTTCTTGCAACTAAGTTTGTTAAACATATAATATTAGATTAACTGTGTTGACAATAAAATTTATGAAAACATATGCTCTATGCATGCCAAAAGTGTGAACTTCCAGATATATGTGAATCTTGACTTCTAATTAAGAATAATGTCAATTCCTAGGTTCCTTTATCACAATTTCCCCAGATGCAGATAATAGAAATAGAGATGAAATGAAACTTTAAAGGTTTTAAGGAATGTAAATGTAAAACGGCTTCAATTACTAAAAGGAATAACAGATTATGTTTGGAATTGAAAACAAATGATGCTAGAAAATTAAATAAAGTTTTGAAAAGTAATGATGAAAGCTAAAAGAACGCATAAAAAAATAAGAAAGCTTGATGTAAAATAAAATTAATGTTGGTATGTATTGAGCAATAATTCTTGGTCCCCTCTTAGTTATCTAAGTCTCTATTTATAAGCCACTTAATAGTAATTATTCAGTTTCACTCTCAACATCTTGATCGTGCTCCATATTCTGCAATCTCTTTACTATCATGCGACACGTTCACTTATTGTTTCATCTTTAATTTCCTGCTTACTTGATTTAATCTTGCTTTTTAGGGCTTAAAGAAATATTTGGACTTAACCCACTACAAATTTAGGCCAAATAATTGCCCCATACATACAATTTGGTCGTATCCTAGTAGGCCAAAATTGTATGGATATATATTTCAAATATTATCAATAACCTAGATTTCAAATTCACTTTTTCCTTGGGAGTTCACCTTTCCTTTTCATTTTAGAACCCAACTTACTCATTTATAAATGCTCCTCAAATTACTGTTTGAAGCTCCTTTTTCAGACTTTAGAAATTACCATAAGCCACTCCATGACAAGTTCTCCAAGTTTGGTTTACACAGCTATGCTCCTCTCTTGACCTATGTAATTCAAAGAACTCTACTCCACCGAATGTGAATGTAGAAGCTGATTCCCTAGTCAAAAGGCCCTTGTATATTAATACCTTGAAATATTAATTTTGCCTTCCTTAATATCTGCATCCTTGGTTTCGAAGCCTCTTGCTATTCTTACAAAGCAAAATCTTACAATACATTCATGTCATTAATCTCATAGATCAAGTAGGTCAAAATATTCTCTAGCCAAATAGGTCATAGAGTTCAATTGTAATTGTTAACTCTTATTGTGTGATATTTATTATGATACTTAATAGCTTTTTATAGCTTATTAAGGTTTCTTCTTCAGAATTTCCTAATCATTAATACCTCTTCAGTCAACATACAAGACATCAACATATATTATAAAAAAGATAATCATCATACCTATCTTTACTCTACTGCATTAAAATGGCTAAAAGAAATCTATTAAAAACATAAACCTTAGGGTTTAAAAAGAAAAACAAAGCCATGAAATTGGCTCTAAAGTACAATGTGAACCCTAAACATTTACTGCATAAAAGAATATTTTAAGGACCTATATTGTTTGGCCGTATGCATGGCCTTTTTTCTATTCTTACTTGTTTTCAGTCATTTCTCACATAGTCAAATGTATCTCTTTTTGCCATTAATGAACTTGTTGGGTAGCTCTCTAGGTCTTATTTGATAGCTTACTATCTCCCACACTTCCAATTTCTCTTTTACATTTTTCTAGAATAGCTTTCCTGCAAAACTACAGGAAAGGTTGAGGAGTTATTACCATGCAATGGCATAAGAACACTACCTAAGAAATAGGAAGTTTCTTTCTTTTGATTTGCTTTGATCTTTTCTCCAATGTAGTTCTCATGTTGTTGCAGTTCTAACTTTCTCCTTACAGCATCTCTTTTCCTTTGAAGCCTCCTTTTATGGGTTTTGGTAAGTGGCTGGGGAAATTCTTCATGCCTTGCTAGGTGCCACTATTTTGATGGTATGCTTTGAGGAGGCTTTATAAATCTAGGTTGTCTCTAGTTGTTGTTGCCCCACTTGTTGTTTCTGGGGAGCCTGCTCCTTTTTTGGAGAACTAGAAGCTTCAACCCTCCTCCACACATATTTAGAATATATGAGGTAGTATTTAGGCCTCTATTATTTTCTGCTTCTCCTTTTGGGCTGAAGTAGAGATTGATTGAGAACTCTTTGCACTTTCTTCTCAGCATTAATGAGTGAACACAAGTCCACCGTTACCATGTTGATGGTAGCCACTAGTGAAGGCTTTAGCTGGAGAGTTGACTACTCTTTGCTAGGAATCCCTTAGATTTTTCCCCTTAAATCATTTGCCAAGATGTTAGGCCCCTCATCCTTCCTCTGTGAAGGTTGGTTCTTCTCTTCATCATGAAGATTGGCCTGGGGAACTGCATCCTCTTTTAGGGAACCATTAAAGGATTGCCTCCCGGACTCCTTAGGAACAACTTGTTTCATGCTATAAGAGGAATGCCCCACAAGTTTTTCAACAAATTTTACAAGCTTAGAATTGGCCTTTGATTCTTCTATCTTGAGGGCATTTATTTGTTGTAATAGTTGGCCTAAAAATTTTGATGCATTCTCGCGTGAAGCATGTAGAATAGCTTTCCATTCTTCATCTTCGAGCCTTTGTTGCTCTTTCCTCTATTTTCTTACTTCTATTTTCTTTTGGTTCTCCTTTATCATTCTTTGAGTTACATTAGCTAGTTTTTTCAAACAATCACTAAAGGCCCTCGATACTCTACAATTTTCATCAATTGTGAAACATGCCCTTTATGCGTTGCTATTGCAAATGCATCATCTGGAACGTAAGACCCAACCACTTGATCTCTATAAAAACATCCACTTACTGATAGCATTGTACCTACATAAGTCCCACTAAGCGTGCCAAAAATATTATGTTAATAATAAAATTTATGAAAATATATGCTCTAGGCGTTCTAGAGGTGTGAACCTCAAAATATATGTGAATTTTGACTTCTAATCAAGAACGATATGAATTCTTGGGGTCCTTTACCACAATTTCCCCAAATGCAGGTAACAAAAATAGAAATGAAAGGAAACTTTTAAAAGTTTGAAGGAATGTAAATGTAAAAAGGATTCAATTATTGAACGGAATAACAAATACCATGTCTGGAATTGAAAACAACAATGCTAGAAAATTAAAGAAGGTTCCGAAGAGTAATGATGAAAGCTAAAAGAACGCATAAGAAAAATAAGAAAGATTGATGCAGAATAAAATTGATATTGGTATGTCTTGAGCGATAATTCTTGGTCCCTTCTTAGTTGTCTGAGTCTTTATTTATAAGTCACTCAATAGTAATTCTCTAGCCTCACTCTCCACGTTTTAATCGTGCTACATATTTTGCAATATCTTTGCTATCATGCGGCTGATCGGGATCCTGCAAGTATACATGGTCGATCGTAGTAATAAAAAGTCTAAAGTATTTCAGAGTCAAACCCAAGAGAGGTTGTGAAATCCATCAGTCCACAATTTTTAATCCAAGAGAACAATTAACAATTCAAATAAGAAAATTGGAAATTAAAAGGAAGTAAATAATTCAATCTATAGATTAATTCAGTCACTAAATGTGTCAAAGGATCAGAGTTCACCTATCGAAATAACTCAAATTACTTTCTTGATTAGACTCTATGCAATTATAGTAACAATCGTTTCTTTTATATTCTAATCACCTCTCAGTGTAATAGTCCTTGTTTAATTAGAATTGAATTCACTCTTGTGCAACTCACTCATCTAACCAAACCATGAAGCTACAATCAAGTCACCGCAGATTCTTAGATCTATCTCTAGTCTAGTTATCTACGTTTGTTATCCTAAATCTAGCCTTACTCTTCTCCTTTCGGTACTTGAAGTTTGCCCACAAATTATATTCTATGGTGGCAAGTCACAAAATAAGGAAGACAAATATAATTATGAATAATTCAATCAAATATACATAAAAAAAAATCATAGTCATAATCAAAATCATCAGATGAGTTAATCCCAATAAGGTTACATCCCTACCCCGGACTAAGAATTTAGTAATCCATAAATTTAATCATCTTAATAAAGTTCAATTCCTAAATCATAAACAAACAAAGTTAAAAATAAAAGTAAAAGAGAAGAAACTCAAAAATTGCCCAAAAACTCCCTTAATCTCTTGCTTTATTTGTCTCCTGTTCTCTTCTAGTTACTCAAAAAGCATCAGAATTGTGTTCTCTAGCCTCCAGATGCGCGACTGAACTCCCTCTTTCATTTCTACCGTGTTTCCTTTTATAAGAAAAGTCCATAAGCCCATAAAAGCCCAATAAATTACGAAGACATGAAATAATTAACTCTGCCTCTCGAACGAGCCGGCGCCGGCTCCATTTAATTTTCCTTCACCCGGCGCCGACTCTAACTCGTCTTTGCCTAGGTTGCGAGATCACCTGGAGCTGGGTAGGTGCTTTCTTAGAGGATCCGGCGCCGGGTCTTCCCGTGATTTTTCTGCTCCTTCGCCTCCTCACCCGTCCGCTAGTAAGGAAATTAGTGGGGACCAGGTGACTTCATAATTCAATGTTTTCTCCTTCTTTTTTGGCTCTAAGTAGCTTAAAAATTCTCATAAACATTCATGTGATGCAAATATACCCAAATTATGTAGAATTATGCCAAAAGTATCAAATTACAATATTTAGAGCTAAAAATAGATACAAAATGTTAGTGTTTTATAGGTATAAAATAGACATATCAGCGGCACGTTCACTTATTGCCTCATCTTTAATTTCCTGCTTACTTGATTTAATCTTACCTTTTAGGACTTAAAGATATATTTGGGCTTGACTCACTATAAATTTAGGCCAAACAGACTGATCACTCAAAAGGGAAGAATTGGATATCACAAAATTTTTATCTTTATAGATAACAACCCAATGATACAACAAGGACCACCAAAATAAAGATAAACAGAGGATAGTAAGAAGATGAAACATGAGATAGAGAAGAATATCAAGACAATAAGATTTATCCTGATTTAACCAATTGACTTGATCTACATCTAGTCTCCAAACAACTCGCTTAAGATTTTTCATTATATCTCACAAATTTGACCTAGGCACTTGTAAAATCTCAGTATATCTCATACTCCTTTCATTAAGTTTGTACTCTCTCATACTTTCCCTAATGGGAATACATAACAGTTGGTAAGAGTATTAGAGCTCCTATCCCTTAGCAAGTGTTCTAGAGTTCGACTTCCAACTCTTATGTGTTCAGTCAATTTACTTGGAAAGAATTTACATTTTACTCTTAATACGTGAGAGAGATAGCCCTTATTACTGTTAAGGGATGCATAAAATGAAATTAATAATAAAAAAGTGATATACTTCATTTAGTTATTGTATAAAAAAATAACAAATCAAAGAAAAATAATATATAATGTTTAACTATATGATTCATTATTTTGATAAAAAAAAATATATAATTCCTTATTGATATTATTAATATTAGATTTACTTTTTTTTATTTAGGAGATAAAAATATGATAAATACTTTAAGATAAAAATATAAAAAGTAAAAAAATGAGCTCCACATACCATTGACTTATTAACGGTTTTTTTAATCAATTTCTCATTTAAATATAAAAATTACGCTGGCTGCAAACAAACATGAGACAAGTGTGTCCTTCATTGTACGAAAAAATAATAAAAAAATATGTGTAACCCGTGCACTTCCTTGGAGAAGTGCACTCCATCCGTTCCCTAGAGTCATTTCCTCATATTAAAGGGAGCCTAAAAGACTCATTAATTACTTCCTCTAATTTAAAATATAAATTTAATTTAATTAATTATACATGAATTAAAAAATATAATTTTATTTATTAAATTTATAAAAAAATTATTATTTTTTAATATTATCAATATTTAATATATTATATTCAAAGTTTAAATAATTTTCATATTATTTACTGTTTCTCTCATATTTAATTGCTAATAAGGACATAATAAAACTTTAAAAATTATTAAATGAGATCTATATTTTGAATCTAAAAAAACTTTTAAAATAGAATTTATATCTTGAATAGTAAGAAATAGAATCACCAAGGTCTATGGCTGGTGTTTTGTATGAATGCATGGTTGTCAATGGCAATGACATTAGGTACTTGGAATTTGGATGATAGTTCGTGTGACTAGAAATATATAATAAATGTGACATGGCTGAGAGCTAGTACAATAAAGCTCTATTTACTGCACAGAAAGATTTTTTAGAGGGTTAGAATAGGAATAGAAACGGGAAGAGGGAGGAAACTGAGGATGAGTTTTAAATGCATGATTGGTTTGTCAACAAATCTAAATGTGTATAACAAAAAAGGGAGCGCAAAAAAAATTAGAAAATAACTTAAACGCTTCCAGATTTGAAAAAAACAGAGTTTTAAATGCATGATTGGTTTGTCAACAAATCTAAATGTGTATAACAAAAAAGGGAGCGCAAAAAAAATTAGAAAATAACTTAAACGCTTCCAGATTTGAAAAAAACAAAAACCTCCGCCCTCCTTTTTTTTCTTCCTCGTCGGCCACTATTCCTTCCTCGGCGATATCATCATCCCATATCAGCAAAACAAATAATCAGACCAACACAGATAAACATACAGCAGATCCAAGATGAACCTCCCGCCATTGTTGAAGCTCCTTGATGCCTGATGCGGAACATTTATGGGTTTTGGGGTGTTAATAGATCTCACTGTCGTCTTCCACAAAATGGATGAAGGAGGAGAGGTTGAACAAAATGGATAAAGAAGGAGAGCTCGCAAATCGAACAAAGTCAGTAAGCTCAAATTAAACAATCCAAATCAAACAAAATGGTGGAGGCATTGAACCAGATCGAACAAAGTGGTGGACCCGGAAAGGAAGAGAGGCAGAGAGCCATTGATGGTGGATTTGGACCTTCAAACCTCCATAGCCTTGACGACAAAGCTAATGGAGAAGTGAGAGTGAGCTGTCACCGAAGCATAAGGTCGCCATCCGTTGGTCGTCAGAGGAACAACGTTGGAAGATGCAATTCATCGATTGTCAATTCCAGTAAGAGTGACAAGCATCTATGCAAAAAACAAAAGAGAGAGAGAGAGAGAAAGGAGGGAATGCTCCAATCCCATGTCCAACTAGGGATTGCCATTCCCACGTTTAAGGGCTTCGGTGATTTCCATCATGATTAGTCCCATGTACCAAACTCACCCATTCCCATTCCCACATCCCCACTCCCTCCTACCAAATGGGATCTAAATATTTTTGTCAAAAATTATATATTAATCATAAGAAGTCATCCAATTTCAAAGAACCTTTTACATTGAATCGGACCATTTATTAGGGTCCGTACTTTTTTCGTCTTTTCTTTTTTTGGTTAACAGGGTCTGTACATTTAAATTACAGGTAATATATTCTTCATAGGAGAAACAATTTGTCAAAAACTCACAAGGCTCAATCATCCTCTAGATCTCACTCAGGCATCATCATCATGCAAAGAACGCTTGAAGCAAGAAATCATTTAAGTTGATGAGGCAGTAGTGGTGAGAGTGACCACTAGATTTGCTCTCATTATTTACTCAGACAATGAGATTACGTCACTTCACTTGGCATTTTGAGCTTCTAATAGTCTTTGCAAAGCATGATGACATCTGAAAGCCCAAAATATCACCAAAACAAATGTCATCAAACTAGCTAGTGTAAGAACGCAACAATCACATTTGGTAACGAGAAAAAAAACTTTCTTTGTGACTCGTCATACCTCCAAGGGAGATGGTCAAGGAACATAGATGGTGAAACAATAATATCTTTGAATTTCTCTCTCTCTGCTATATAAGCTTTGTAATGATTTTCCTTCCCCCGCAATCTAAAAGGTGTCCAAAGTGCAGTAAGGGACTTTTTTGGTTCTGGTACAATATGAATTACAAGCCCTGGCAGATAAATGTCAGGGTGCTCGCCAGCTAGCACATTTTCTGAAGTTTGAACAACATCGATCAAATGAGACATGGGATCATTGTTTGAATTTGCATCTGCAGCAAAAGGATTTGTGAATTCAGCATCATGAATTTCATCTACATGGTCTCCTGTTCTATCGCCAACCCAGAGTGAATATTCTCCATGCTCACTGTTGCCTGTAGTAAAAATGAATGCACTTAAAAGACAATTTGCAGGAATGGTGCATGATTTCCCCGAGTCATTTGATGGGTATCAAAGTGGGATGGAAAACTCTCCCCCAAAAGCTAGTTTTAGAGATGAGAGAACCGACCCACTTAAATAACCCATTGAGTATCTCATATTACTCAATATGGGACTTAAGCATCTCATACTACCCAAATCCCCATTATCCAGAACAGGATTGAATATACAATATTGCCATGGAGTTATCAGCACTGTAAATGATTGCAACCTGCACTAGCAAAATAATTGGTAAATTCACTATTGTCGCTTTTAACATGAGGGCTTCTGTTAGCTTCAGTCCAGAGTGGAAATTCTTGAATATCTTCTTCCTTGTTGCCTGCAGCAATAGTTAAAATCTGTTAGTGAAGCACCTTCGACCAACAAGCCTGATGTAAAAATCGTCTACAATTTCCATCATTCATAATAAAATCAACAACACATATTCTCCTAAATGCCAACAACTGAATAATAAACGATAAGCAACCTTTAGTACTGGTCTCACACTGGCTTCTGCAAATTTGATGGTTTAAATCTTCCCCAGCGATGGCCCTTGAATAATAATCAGATTGATCCTGAGCTGAAGTAATCTCACTACACTCACATTTGCTCTTGTATAGAAACTGACGGGCAAGTTGGAAAATCGTGTCAACATCCACACTAGGATATTCAGACAGAGAAGTGATTGCAGCTGCCCTTAGCCGCAAAACTGATCCAATTGAAAGGTACGCTGAAAATTCATTGCCAAATATAACGCTGCATAAACAACGAATGAATGATTTGAAATAAACAAAACACAGTAAAACTAGAGTACAAACTCCCACTACAATTACCTTGTCACAAATTCTGAGCATGCATTTGCCACAACTGAATCCACACATGGGAGTGGCCCATATGCATAGACACGCAGATTAGGATAGCGTTGATAAAGCTGTGCAGAAGGTTAGAAAAAAAATTGAACATAAAAATTAAATGGTGCAGAGAAAATGTAGCATGTCAAGCCAAATACGAAAGAAAATGAATACAGAAATAGACTTTATCAAACGAGTTATTATCTAACTTGAGTACTACAAATATACAAATGAAAAATAATTCATATTTGATTATCATGTCGAGTGGAACAACCTCTTTTCCCTCCAGATACTAATAAAGGGATCTTTGCATCCATGAAAGAAAAGGGCACATAAAAATATACACCACTACCTAGAACAGAATGAGTTAAACTCTTGTACTCAGTTTCCTAACTTTTAGACAAATAGTTCTTAAACATGAATTAAAACAGAAGTAATGGTTAACTTTGACATACTCAGCAATCATTTTCATAAATAAGTTAATTGACTGACAGGTTTTGCTCCAGAATTTCAAATTCGAAGCTGTGCTAATAGAGTAATATGAATGCAATACATATAAGTCTACTATGTTCCTTTCTCACTAAAAGATTAGAAATAAATGGCTAGCATATTTGCATCAATGATCAGCATTGACTAACGAAGAAAGGACACGCAATGTTTCGTTCCGAATACCCTGTATTCATTGTATACTCAATGCAGCCCTGGAAATGCAGTCATGTTAAATATTTGGTGGTAGAGCTTATCGCCCGAAAGGGGTATGAGGGTCATACCCGACTTGATTCGAAGTAATCTAAACCCCGATAAATCTTCCAGTTGAAAGTAGATTTAGGATACCGGATACACATGCAAAAAAGAAAAGAAAAATAGTTATTTAAGTGAAAAATGCCATACTCGTATTCCAAGCAATGCAGCAATAGCTCCTCCAAGAGAATGGCCAACTATGCGAACCTCATACCCAAAGCATTCACATCCAACTCCCAGTAAGGTAGAAAGAAGACCATTGGATCTAGATTCTGCATTCCCACTTCCATTAGCACAAGTTGTCCA
The DNA here is from genome assembly GCA_026686845.1 of Adenanthera pavonina. Taxonomy (NCBI): domain Eukaryota; kingdom Viridiplantae; phylum Streptophyta; class Magnoliopsida; order Fabales; family Fabaceae; genus Adenanthera; species Adenanthera pavonina. The sequence goes on along the minus strand of JAIVEN010000026.1, from coordinate 6,595,092 downwards.
ATATGAGGATTGTATTAAGTAAGAATGTCAAGAGCATCTTCATATTTTAAAAAAAGAAATGACATGTTTGCTGTGGGAACCAATCATATAAAGCACCATAACTGTAGTTAATTACAAATGATGACGAAATGAAAGTAGTAGAAAGTGGTAAGGAGGCAAAAGGGCTCAATGTCCTAACTTTCTAGATCAAACAACCAAGAGTTTGAAGAACCAGAAGGACTTCTCACCATGTTCTCCAGGATTTCCTTCAATCTGCATAAAAATCTCTCGGGCAGCCTTAACAATACCTGAGTGCCCATAATGGGGGAATGATGCGGTCACACTTTTCTTTACATCAGGTTGAATGTGGTTGCAGCTGCCAATGGGAACAATAAAACATTGGAGTGTGCAACCAATTTATAATGGGCTGAAACTGAAAGATCTGAAAACTTCAGCGCACAAAATTAAAAACAGTATACAAAATAGGAAGCTTCATATAAGAGATGATACAAAAGTAGAGCTTTATACAATGCTTCCTGCAAACGTCAAATCCTCAAATGGGTTGCCATTTGTCATTGCATAAGAACTAAAAATGTAGTAGCCATGATGGTCCGGTGAAGGACACGTTTATGTTATGCCTAGAATCTGGACAAAGTCTCACGGCTGAAGTGTAGGCTTGCTTGATGGGATTGAAGAGAGCCGGGGAGGGAGGATATAGAAAGGCCATCTTGCGAACTGATTCTTGCGAGGTGACATCTTTGATAAAGCAGGAGGTTTCAGAGGTACATGGAGAGTGGTGATTGCTTACTGAATTACAAGCAGTCTTGCAGCAAGATTGGAGTGTTTGACTGGAATAGATCCATCAGGACGAGAATCAGAAAGCTGACTGCTTAGCCAAAGGAGCACCCACTGCGTTGCTGGGGCACCATTATGTTTCTGAAGAGTCATTGGCGAACATCCTTCGATTGGGAAGTATTACGTAGTCTCCTTTTATTTTGTTTTGCTTATTTTCTGACTTATAAAAAAAAAAGGAACTAAAAATGTACTTGATAGGCCATCATACATCAGATTCCTAGGCATGTAGCCATCTGCTGGGTCATTTCAAAACCATATACCTAATCTGACTACAATATTAGAGAATAAGAATATGACCTAAATTCAATACCAGGAACTGGCTGACAGATTCTTAGATATTCCCTCATTAATGGGTCAAATTATAGTATTGCACACAAATCTTTTTAAAGCTAAATACTGCAAGCTTTAATTTTTAGTACAACATACATCTGCAACCAATTTCCTGCCAACTCCATATTTGGTTACTTTGAATTAACTGAATAACTAATGGCTCAGAACTCAACTCAGGTCAAATTAACAAAGGAAATCATTAAAACATTACAGGATGGATAGGGATGTTGTTGAATAGTCGAGACTAATAGATTAAGTTGATTAAGAAGATAATTAAGTGGAGAAAAGAATCGGGGGATTCCATCCATGGTAGGAACAAGACTTTTCTCTTGTACCCTATAGTTCTGCATTTGCAAACATATAAGTGCAGACAGAGAGAAAAAGGAAGAAAGGGAAATACTTTATTAAACCAGCCAAATCTTCCGCAGATAGGGGGCATTCATTGCATAACCCATCAGTTATTAGGTCTTCAGGGGTCTCAGTTCCACGAATAGTAATCACTACACATCTTAGATTATGCAGAACCACTACAAAGTATGCAGCTTCACACTTGACCTGGCATGTACAACAGGCAAACAAATATGAATGAATGTAACTTGAGCCAGTATAATCACAATATTATACACAGAAGAATGGAGATATGTGTGCATCTCAAGTTGGGCAGGGATGATTTCCCACATTTAAAACTAAACCTAAAATTTAGGTTCCAAAACAAAGACAAATAAACTGATTAACCAATAATAACCAGAGAGCAGGAAATCAATTTCGTTCATTTCAACAACAAGAAAAGAAGAACAAAATATATTTTAGCAAGGCTCTATGACTGTAGTAGACCATTGACTTTCAAAACTCAAAAAATAAAGGCTAATATATACATTTCGTTACTTCGCTGCGTTTTAATTTAAGCACCTATACTTCAACAAGAATTAAACTACCATAACCCATTAAAACCAATCTTGTGAATACAAAATAAACCAAGCAACCCAAAAGGACTTCAAGCAAGAGCAGCCTTGAACAACAAGTTTTTCAATTTCAAATATATTGATGGCAGCATCCTCTCAGCCCCCTTTTCATCTCTTACACACTCTCCAGCTAAGATTAATTCATCCATATCTAAAGGAGAGCCTCTGTCACTTAAGATCAAAAGATCTCATATAGAGCAGATTTGTAATTAATTGAATAATCTCACCTGGTTGATACGTCCATGTCTGAGCACTTCAGGGGGTAAATTGACATACTTTAGAAAGGCTGCTGCATGACCTCGCCACCAGTTATCACCAACTAATACAGGTTGTCTAAAGATATTGAAATCAAAATGATGCAGGAAAAAAAGAGGCAAAAAGAATCAAGTTTTATGTGTTTAAAACAATTGCAGAAGAAATATAAGATGAAGTGAAAGTAGGAAATATCAGTGCGAGTATGTAGGTATGTATGGCCTAAACACTAAATCTAACCAATTAATGGAGTTGATCACTCAGGCAGACAAATAAGTAACATGCACAAAATTTCAAATCATTTTAAATTTAAACATGTGTGAGCTTTTTAACATGAATTTGAAAATCATGTTTTGCTAATCTATTATGTTCACATTAATGCATTTTGTTCAAAAAGAAAAAAGATGCCATCAACGAGAGAGAGAAATACAATGACCAAGAGCAAGGCATCTTACTAAAAACCAACAGAGGAAAGGACTGACCAAAAAGAGCTATACACTAGAGCCCCTAACCTTGTTCTTTGTATTCATTGTTTAATATTTAATTATTTTGAGATCATTTATAGTGTTCAAGAAAGAATACCTAATCACATTGAAGCTACGAACGGATAAAGTTAATAAGCATTGAGTTATAAATGCCCATAAAATAGGATATCCAATAAGATACCACCTGCTGCGTGCCCATGGGCACAAAACTCCTTGTCTGTAGAGCCATGCACAAGGAAATATGAAAGGATTTCTTCCAAAGTCAAGTAACGGACCCTGCATTATAGCATCAGACAAATGCTCAACTTAAGTTAATAAGCCACGAACATATTTTGATTTGCAAGATGTTTATAATCTTTGTACTGTGTAGGCAGCTTCAGCAAATTTATGCAGAGCCGCAGCCTCCTGAATATGCATTTCTGGCACTTCCAGGCATTCACCAATGGACTCTGAAGATTTTCTATTCTTTTGAAGTAAAACTAAACCTGAAGAACAAAAGCTTCCATGTCATACAACACATTGGTAGCATGAGGCTGAAGTTAAATTGGTAAAATGGGACCACAAGCAATCATATTTGAATTACACATCCAGCAAAATTTCAATCTCTCAACTTTATCAATTCAACCAGGGACATATATTTGTATGCATGGTCTTGACCAATGGATTACAGTAGCAGACACTAGATGCCGAGATAAATGAAAATGATCCACTTTCAAGAGTTCATTTAACGATAACATACGATCAGTTGCAACAGGGGTATGATTATGATATATTGATATAGAAGAGAATTAGATATACTAATGTAGTTGTCACCAGATAGCCTTCCTGTCCTTCTGGCTTATTGATGTAAAAGAGATCCCAGGAGGAGCCCTTATAATATCTGGGTAGATATTGATTATTAAAAGGGAAGATGAACTACATTATCATAATTTGATCGAACATTGATTTTGTAATTAGCATAGTCCAATAATTACAGAACTACCAAAATCCACTGGTGATAGCCAAGAGGATGCAATGATTGTATTGTCATCAGAGGAGAACCAGGGAAAGAACTTTTTGAATTTTGTCTAAGAGATAAAGTCAAAACTGATTAAGAAGTGAGACTGAAGTTGTCGGTCAATAGGGTTTTATTGGCACACCTTTATTCATTACTAGGGTGTTTTTAAATAGAAAGAGTAGGCAACAAGCCTGCCTAACAGTAGCCACAATAATAGGAGATTTTATCCCCTCAAAATCTGATCAAATAAAACGCAATCCAATCAAGTAATTAAAAGGATAACAAAAAAACAAAAAATAATAAAAAAACAGCCTGAAACCCTAATAATAATAAAACTGCTCCCCCTCAATCTGGGGAGTAGATATTGATCATACCCAACTTGCAACATAACTCATCAAACTTGAGCCTGGGTAGTGCTTTTGCTAATAGATAAGCTACTTGAGACTCGGTAGGAATGTAGCAGACTTCAATCTGTCCTGAATCCAACTTTTCTTTGATAAAATGTCAATTTATTTCAACATGTTTGGTTTTGTCATGGTGTATAGGATTCTTAACAATCCCTATCGTTGCCATATTGCCACAAAATAATCTCATAGGACCTTCAGTATTCATCTTGAGCTCCTTGAGCAATCTGTCTAGCCATATTGCTTCACATATAGCTAAGGCAAGAGCTCTAAATTCTGCTTCTGCACTACTTCTTGTAGCAACCTTTTTTTTTTTTTGCTGTGCTAAATAACCAAATTTCCCATTACATATGTTCAGTATCTAGTAGTTGAGCATCTATCGGTAGGAGAGCCAGCCCAATCAGCGTCTGAGTAGATTTGTACCCCTCTTTCAATGCACTTTTTGAAATACAGTCCCTCACCCGGAGTAAACTTCAAGTATTTCAGTATTCGATATACCCCTTCAAGATGTTTTTCACAAGAGTTGTTCATATGTTGGCTCACTATACTCACTGGAAAAGCAATGTCAGGTCTAGTATGAGAGAGATAAATTAACCTACCAACTAATTTCTGGTATCTTTCTTTATCAACTGGATTTCCTAGTTGTTTTAGCCCTTTCTTGTAATCCAACTCCATAGGTATATCTGAAGGTTAACACCCAAGAAAACCAGTCTCTTTTAGAAGATCTAAGGTGTATTTGCGTTGTGATATGGATATTCCTCTCTTAGAACGAGCTACCTCTATGCCTAGAAAGTACCTGAGATTCCTCAAATCTTTTACTTCAAATTCAGATGCTAGAAGCTTCTTTAATCTCACAATATATTCAGTGTTATCACCTGTAATTATTATATCATCTACATAAACAATTAATATTGTTATTTTACCGTCAAAGCATCTTCACAAACAATGTGTGGTCAGTTTGGCATTGATTATAACCAGCCACCTTCACAACCTGTGCAAATATTTCAAACCAAGCTCGTGGAGACTGTTTCAAACCATATAAAGACTTATACAATCTACAAAACTTTCCTCTAGTTTCTCGTGAACTAAATCCAGGAGGGAGATCCATGTAAACTTCTTCCAAATCTCCATTCAAAAAGGCACTTTTCACATCTCGTTGAAATAATGGCCAATCAAGATTAGAGGCAAGAGGTAGTAATACCTTGATTGTATTAAACTTTGCCACTAGAGCAAATGTCTCTTGAAAGTCAATCCCTTGTGTTTACGTGAACCCCTTTGCCACAAGTCTTGCTTTGTATCTATTTATGCTACCATCAAAATTGTATTTAATGGTCAAAACCCACTTACATCCCACATTAATTTTCCTTTTGGTAGTTCAATCATTTTTCAGGTATTATTTTTCTGCAATGCCTTCATTTCCTCCATAATAGCAGCCTTCCACTGAGGTATTTCTAGGGCCTTAAACACATCTTCTTCTAAAACATTAGCAACAAATAACTGCAATCTAGATGATAGACGCTCATAGGAGATATAGTTACCAATAGGATAATTTGTACAATTGAGTGTTCCTTTTCTCAATGCAATAGGCCAGCCCAATTCATCCTCTACAGGAGCTGAGATTGGCTGAGATGATTGGCATGGTGGTGAAGCTGCTGAAGGCTCACTTTCTTCATGTTGTACTTGATTTTCTGGTGTAGCATCATTTGGAACAGTCTCAGGAACATGTTGAACAGGATCAGATGTAGCAACAGCACTTATATCATTGGTATTCTGGACGTTTTGGACAGATCCTAAATCTCTAACAGATAGGATATCAGTGTTAGTGGCAGGGATTGGTAATAAAGGTAGTGTAATAGTGGTTTGGTCCAAAACAGGTTCTGGTTCAATGAAAGGAGGTTCAGATTCACAAAACATCCATTCTGTCTCAGATCTCTCCCCCTGAATGGAGGTTGTGGGATAGAAGGATTGATCCTCATAAAATGTCACATCCCTTGATGTGTAAAATTTTCTTGTGATAGGATCATAGCATTTATAGCCCTTCTAAAAATTAGCATAACCCAGAAAAATACACTTAAATGCTCTAGGATCAAACTTTCCACCATGATAATTATAAACAAAAGCAGTACACCCAAAGATCTTTAAGGGAAGGTTTAGCATAAGTGGGTGGTTGGGATAAGTTCCAAGAAGTGTTTGTTGTGGAGTCTTAAATTGAAAGGCTTTGGCAAGGGTACATTTTATCAAATATGTTGCTGTTAGAACAGCTTCCCCCCAAAAATAGGTTAGAACATTGGCTATGAGCAATAAGGCTCTGGTTGTCTCAAGGATGTGCTGATTTTTTCTCTCAGGAATACCGTTCTATTGAGGTGTGTAAGGACAAGAACTTTGATCGACAATTCCATTTTGGGAGAGATAGTTTTCAAGGGTAGAGTTGAAATATTCTTTGGCATTTTCAGAGTATAGGATCTAGATATCTGTTTGGAATTGATTTTTTATGGTTAAATGAAATTTCTGAAAAATATTTGGTACTTCAGATTTTACTTTCAGGAGATACACCCATGTCAACCTAGTATGGTTATCTATGAAAGTGACAAACCAAAGTGCCCCATTAACATTTTTTACTCTCGATAGACCCCACATCACTATGCACAACTAAGAAAGGTTTTGTGGGTTTGTAATCACGAGAAGAATATGTATTTCTAGAGTGTTTAGCAAGGGGGCAGAATTCCCAACTAAAATAAGAAAAATCTTTATTAGAAAATTCAGGATAAATCCTTAAATAATCAACATTTTGATGTCCAGAACGTAAATGCACTAATTTAAATTCATCAATAACAGACTTGGCTACTGCTGCTCAAGCAATTATTCCTTTGTCATTCTTCACCTTATCAACATGAATATAGTAGAATCCATCTAATTCTTCACACCTGCCAATCATCCTCCCCATCCTCAAGTCTTGAAATACATAAGTCTCCACAAATTGAGCCATATAGTGGTTGTACTTAGTCAACTTATGCACAGAAATTAAATTACAAGCAAGAACAAGTACATATAAAACATTTGTTAACACTAGAGTAGCAGAAATAGTAACTGAGCCAACACAAGTAACTTTAACAAAGGCCATCAGCTATTTTTACCACCAAATTTTCTGGCAAAGAGAAATATTTTCAAGATTAGAGATGTCACCAGTCATATGATCTGACACCCCTGAATCTAAGATCCAAGCATGAGGATCCATTTCATAATACTTAATGCTAGTGAAAACTTACCTAATTGGACTATCAAATTAGTCCCTACTCTAAGTGCTTGTAATTTCTCTTGGTCAAAGATCATTTTCTAAAGTTTCTCCAATTGTTCCTTAATTTGACTCATACTTGAATTAGCTACATCTTCATTGTTGGCCATATTTCCTTTGCTTTGTTGGCGTGGCTTATAATTGCTAGGCTTCCCATGAATTTTCCAGCAATTTTCCCTTGTGTGTCCAGTTCTATTGCAATGATCACACCAAGGTTTGCCACCTCATTTCTGCGTACCATAAGAAGCTCGAACCATCATGGCTGAATTTTCTAGAAGAGGTGATGTCTGACTTGTATTAATAAGTCTCTTCCTGCTTTCCTCTCTTTTGGCTGTTGAAAAAGCCTCTCGTAAGGAGGCAGTGTTTAACCTCCCAATAATCTGCTTCGGACTTCCTCAAATTCAGCATTTAGGCCAGTCAAGAGCTTGTAAACACGTTCATTCTCAACAAATTTCTGGGAGTACTTTGCATCTTCTGGACAAGACCAAGTGTGGACTTCATAAAGATCCACTTGCTGCCACAAATTGATCAGTGTATTGTAGTGGGAGGTAACACTCATGTTGCCTTGTTTTAGCTCATGAACTTGACCCTTAATTTAAGTTAATATGGCTATATTAGAGACTGAAGAGTAGAGTTCCCTTGCAGCCTCCCAAATATTCTTGGTTGTTTGGTATAGCATAAAACTACGACAAATCTCCAACATCACTGAATTGACAAGCCAAGACATAACTTGATTGTTCTCAGCCTTCCAAGTTAGATATTTAGGGTCTTTTTCGTCTGGAGGAGGGGCTTTGCCATTAATATAGTCTTCCTCACCTTTCCCACGAATAAACATGAGAAAGGTTTGGGACTACTAGAGGTAATTGTCTCCATCAAGACGATACCCAATAATCAGAAAAGGAGAAAAGTCACTAGGCGACGGCTATACCGTTTGTGGAGTAGGTGTGGAAGTTGAACTGGTTGAATCTTGTTTTTCAATAGCTAGGATCTGATATCGCCCAAACTGAACAAGAACTAGCAGGTTGAAACTCGTGGATCTGATACCATGAAATTTGTCTACAAGATAAAGTCGAAACTAATTAAGAGGAAGTAAGACTGAAGTTGTTGGCCATTAGGGTTTTATTGGCACAGACCTTTATTCAGTACTAGGGTATTTTTAAATAGAAAGAGTAGGCAACAAGCCTGCCTAATAGTAGCCGAAATAGTAGGAGATTTTATCTCCTCAGAATCTGTTCAAATAAAACACAATCCTATCAAATACTTAAATGGATAACAGAAAAATAAAAAAAAAATAAAAAAACAGTCTGAAACCCTAATAATAATAAAGCGGCGCACTCCAACACTTTCATATGAAAATAGACACCATAATCGAGTAGTTTGTTAAACTAATGCTGATTAGATAGAATCTCCCTCAATAGGCATCCAACATCTAGGCATTCCGTTACCATTCAAGGTAACTTGGCAGCTTAGAAGAGTAAGAAGCAGGATGAAGCAGCTATGTCAAGCATCAAAGTTGACTATCAGGGCATGGCAGTAGCAATGTACAAACCTAAATGGCTAAACTAATTACTCTAGGAATTACTGAATCAAGAAACACCACACATTGCCTCTAACAAACTCGGTGCAAACAACAATTAGGCCTCAACTGTTCAATGCCATACTTGCCCTTAATTGCCTTATGCCAAAGATAATCAACTTCCAAAGGAACCAATTGACCACTAGAGCATGGAGCACCGAATTACTAACACCTCAAACTGACATATATTAGACATAAAACTAATCATATCATCTCTTGGTTAAAGTGAAAAGAGCCTTGAAGTAAAATCTTTCATTTGGTGAGCTATAACCAGTACAACTAAGGCTAATGCTATGTTATGATCACAAAGGCCTAAGAAAATGCATTGCTTCAAACATTTCATGGTGATAAATTTTAAAGATTTTTAAGCTTTATGGCAAAGAGGAAATTGTATTATCCCTTGGTTTCTTCAGTTGACAAGGGATTCTCAGACATAAAAGGGCACATCTTTATCCCTAGATTTGATAAGGGATAGGATAATGTTTGTTAGGCAACTCTTCAGTGTTCAGTACACTGATTCTTTCAGGAAATTTCTCCTTAAAGCAAAAGTTGTTATGATCTTTTCTACTTCCTTTTGCTTCTATTTATAAGGAGGATATCTGATTATGATTATTAGTAATCCTTCTTTCCTTCTAATAAGTTTTCACTAAAAACAGCAGCTTTAGTTGCACTAGCAAGCCACAACAAATTCAATTGACAGGCAGTTAACCCAAGATCAGCTGACTCAGTGAAATCACCAGCATACTTGCTGGATTTTCTTGGTAAATATTTGTCATGCATAGCATAATCAATATAAAATATTATAAACCTGCCAAGAGCTCCAAATGCCCAGTGCCAGATGCACGATATGCAACAAGATCACCCAACAACTGAGCAACTGAATAGACTTCATCTTCTTCCACTGTACTCCTAGAGAATTGGGCAGAAAACAAGAGATCAGAGTTAAGATATATCCAAAAATTTTTTAGGAAAATCAAACTTCAAAGGAACATACATGTATCTGAACCGGCCTAGACAACACAAAGTCTCCCGTAGGCCATGATCAAACACCTCACTGTAGTGGTGCCTCCAAGCAATATCATGGGTTTCGTAAAAGGATCTCCATTTAAGAACATCAGACCCAGCAAAACACTGCACTAGGGCGACAAAACATATCATAATCATGAATAAAGCCAGCAACTTATGCTTCCACCACATTGACTTTAAGTCCAAATCTGCATTACAACAATGGCAGAACATGAAAATGAGAATCTTAGAGATATATGCTGATAGTTACAATTAACGACACCAACAGAGGTTCTCAAGCAAAACAGGAAAATATAGCCATTAAACAGTATTATTTTTTCTAGTTGACTAGTCTTTTTTTCTTTTGGAGCACAAATGGTAGTTAATAGAATTTAAATGAATATTTTCAATTAAGGACCCAAGCTGGTTTACTGACATCAATGGCTCCTATAAGGTTGAGTACATGCTTGTTTCTCAATTAGAAAGGGCCCAAAACTAATGCACATTCTACCACTAATCCAAACATAGCATAAACTATACATATCTTGCTTCTTCTTTCCCATCTCTTCCATGTGATATGTATGCTTAAACTTTATATTGCACTTTACATATATAATATATATATTTTATGCCAAAGAAAGAAAAAACATAGCATAAACTAGTGAGCTTTGACAATAGGCTGTTATCTAAAGTATTCAAACCTTAAACCGACTGTGAATTGACCTAACTCTTCATATGGACATAAACAAAGTAACACTGAAGTTGCATTAAATGGCAATCTAGATATCAGAACTGGAACTGTGCAGACTTAATTTTTAATCAGTCAGGAGAATAAAGTAGAGTTTAGAGAAATCTTGTATGAGTGAAGCATAAGGTGGCCATGACTTGTGAAAATTAGGGATGATTTCTATGATCAAGACCAAGATCATCCACAAAGGATTTTGCAAAACTAAAATTTATAAGTTGCAGAGAGAAAAATTGTTAAGATGAAAAATATTGAAGATAATATAACAAATTGAATATGATATAACAAACAGCAATCATATATGAAGAAGAAACATTCTTTTCTCACAGCATCATATCAGATTACTCAAAGCATCGGACCAGTGTCACAGATGTAATGCATCACATAATTATCAACAAGCCGTCCACAAATTTTCAAAAGAAGGCTATAATTAGCCTCTGAAACTGTAAGGCTAACAATTTTATAGCCCAAAAAGAATGTGTGTGTGTATAACTTGCGCTCCCTTTCTCAAATAAGAAATCAGCCCGTGGATCTTTTTCTGATAATCAAAAACTGAGTTCTAGTGAACATTACTCAGCTGCAATATGAATTCAGCATAGTAAAACAAAAAAGCAGCCATGTCTCAATCAATACTCGAGCTTCAAACACAATATAGTACCTATATAACTTGCAACTGAAAGATCCCTCACCTCCATGAATGTTCCTATTCAATATCTAAACCTGTTGGCACCTGTGGCCATGCCACCCTATTTCTTTCTCATTTCAAATATGGCCCTCTCTCTCTTCCATGATCCCTTCTCTTTCCAATATATATTCTAGGAATTTTCTCTTTATAAAATATTGGAGTTCATTGACCTTGATGAACATATGAAATTTCATTCGCTGTTTCTTTAACCAATTAGAATCCTGACTTTTTTTTACTTGCAGAAGTCTAAAACTAAAACCAGATGGATTTTGTATGGGAAAATTGCCCACAACGCCACCAATATTTAATAATGAGTAATCGTGGCCGCTGACAATATCTTATCAATGATCGCAATTGTAGGAATTTATTCATTTTGATCATTGGTTGAGTGATGGTCAGGTTGGGTAGTGATTGGACATCTCTGAAGTTGCTCATATGACAGTTTCTATAACCAATTTACTCCAACACAATGTAGATGAAAAAGTTTTTTGGCTTTCTATTGGTAGATGAAAGAGGTAAACTTTCTTAATGAAAGCATGTATTCACGAAGACATGAATTAATGCAATACACACACATTCACTATCTAGATAACAAATGTTTGATGTTTATGCAGAATTAAAGCATTAGTTGAAAGCTTAAATTAAGACAAAGATGCACAAGGGAACTCACCTTACCTAAAACACAATCACTTGATGTTCTATCTTTTGAGAAATATTCAGTTGTCTTTAGTATAAGGTATGTTGCACACACAACTTGCAGCACTAAAACGACCATTGATAATCGACTCCACCACAGCCATTTCTTATACCTTATCTATTTCTTGCAAATTATAAAATATATCATGTTAATTCTTACAATTACACAGATCAAATGGTTTAGAAATCATAGTAATCAAGTTTAATGTCGCACATTTGAAAATAACATGATTGAAATCAAAAGATGTTAATGACATAATCCAATAAAAGAAAGCAACAGGATAAAAATATGAAAAAGTTCGGTGATATTCTGGCCAAAAACATGAAAACTGGATTATCAGAAAAAAGTTTCCAACTGCAGGATTATATTTGTACGGTGCCACTTTACCTGCTCATGCTATAGCCTAATTACATATACAGTCACCTTAGCATTTTATCACTACGATAGCACATGACCAAGAATGTTCCAAGGTCAAAGGGCACACTCCGTGTACACAGGGATTTCAAACAACTTATTGCATAAAATGACAGCAATTGAATAATGTAGAAATAATTGTGGAGCTAATTCAGAATTAGACACACAACACATAATACAAATATTAGGACCCAGGAAATATTGTTGTCAGCCAATAAACCTGCAACATGTCATTAGTATTAACTCTACTGAGTACCGTTATCTAAAACAAATTACGTGACTGAAGAAAGAGCATTAAGTTTCAAATTGAGCTTGTCAAGAAAAAATGCGTGCCAATTAGGAAAGTATGGAAATGGAAATAGGACTTGCCAGTAGAAGAACATCAAAAGGATTCTGAGAGAAGCAAAAGAGATAATAAAACCTGAATATTTCTCTCATAAGATTTCCAGCAAAATGAAAATTCCACAAAACGTTCAAAAACCTTTAAAAAATTATACACTTACTAAAATAAATTAAATTTATTAAAAAGAAACATAATAGCTTGATCTGTACCCTGTGATATTCTCATACTTATCATAGTTTGCTTAGCTTCCATGCAGGTAGAAATTATCTCAGTACATACTTAGTTAACTTTGTTCTCCTTGTAATTGGTGCACCAAGCAACCCAATAATAGATTATATTCTCCTTGCGGATTAGCATTAGCCACAATTAAAATGCAGGTATAGAAAATATCCATATAGCCTAGAGTAAGACAACATCTGCCTCTTGTACATCTTTATATTAGAAACTACAGCAACGAAGATTCAAAGCTAACGGTTTTCCGCCACAGTGATCTGGATATCTTGTCAAATATATATACTTCCTTTGCGAGAACAAATTGAATTCTTAAACAGCGTTAAAATCAATCAAAATTATCGATGTTTATTATCCTCTCCACTTAGCTCAGTTATACCATTAGGCTACGCGAACAAGATTGAAACAACGAAATACAAATGGAATATTAAATTTTACTTCCTTATCTATCATCCAAAAAGACTGATATAAGACGAACAAGTTGCTCGATTACCCGTCTCTCCCGGCGAATTGCTGGATCAACAGCGACGGTGCCATCGGATGGAGAGCCAAGGATGCACTTGGCAGTAGTTTCTTGAGCGATTCCAGTTTGGATCATGACCCCAATCCTCACAAGCGCCGCAGCAGATACAAGAACGAACGGAAGCACATATTGGCGGTCGCAGAGCGGGTAAGCCTCAATGATGAAGAAGCCACCAATGATGACGACCAACAAATTGGAGACGGCCATGACAATGGCGGAGTGCCTCAATTTCGTCCGCCTCGTTATCCACATTGTCACTGCGATTAAGCAGTGCAATGGGGCGATTAGGGTAGGGCGGAGTAGGAAGGAGGAGGTTGGGTTAAATGATTATATGTGTTGTTCGGGGGATTTGCGATTAGCAGAATACATGGGCGTATTGGCTGGAGAGGTCTGGGCATTGTTCAATCTCAGATTCCACCGTTGTCATTGGAATTTGAGGTGGGAACCTAAATTGTTCGCCTTCGCGCGATTAAGGGCTGTTTGCTAACTGATTTCAAAACTTTTTTTTTTAAATAAAAAAACTTCTTTGATTATCTGTTTTTTCAAAAAATATTTTAGAAAGCACGAAAATAAAAAAATAAAAAATTTATAACATTTTTAATGTATTTTATAATTTATATTTTAAAAAATAAAAAAAAAGTAAAAAAAATCCAACTCATTAATAATAAAATTATAAATTTTGAATAACTCATCTAATACTTACTAATTATGATTTTGAGAACAATTATTTACAAATTTTTTTTATTTTACTGTTTCCAAAACTTACTTTCAAAAATAATTTTACAAAACTATTTTACAAATAATAAAATATAACATGTAAACATACCCTAATTCAACCCTTGTCGAGGCAGACACTAGAAAATATTTGGAAAAAAATTCAATAGTAATATTAATTACGAGGAATATATATGAGAAAACAAATTAAAATTATAAACTCCTCCGTTCCATTTTTTATTAAAGTTTGTTTTCCAAATATCAACAAATTTTTCCATTTTTTATTTAAGTTTGTTTTCCAAATATCAACAAATTATGGGTTATATTAATTTTTTCTATGAATTTAATTAAAATATTCTTATAAATCAGTTTGAAAGCTAAGTCCCATAATGTGGATATCCAGCATGAAACTTAGTTTTCAAACTACTCCTCTCAATTCTATATGTTAGTTATGCTCTAAAAAAAAGTCATATTACTATACATGTAAGTTATTTTGCATGATTTAGTGGAGTATTTAGTTATTCATTCCAAAATTGCCTTCCTACCATATTCCACTGAATGATGTGCAACAACGTTTAACATGAATGGAAATTGCAACAAACCTAGCCACCTAGTATCCAACGCTACTCTTTATGATTTCTCTCATCTCATTTTCCATAAAATGTCTTTTGCCAATGGCTCCCATCAATTCCCAAATTTATTATGTACATTCCACCCTTTTATTTGAAGCATTTAATCCTAGCATTGGATAAGCCACCACATCTATGGAGAAAGATTTCAATTTTTTAAATTGGTGGTGTTTCTTAGGAGCAAAAATGAAAAATAATTTAAATTTAAAATAATATTATTACTTTAACTAGTATACATTTATTCCGGTGAGTTGGTTAAAAGTAACTTATATATAAAATTAAAAGGAGTACATCTAAATCAAATCCAAGTAGTCCAATTCATGTTTATGCACCCCTTGAATTCTAATTATTTAAGTTGGTGAAAAAAAAAATCTTGTTGGATGAGTGTGTGGATGTGTATTTTAAATGGGAAATGTTGGCTTGATTAAATAAAATAAAATTAATTATTTAACCGATTAATTAGGTGTTTAAGGGGATTAAGTTTATTAACCTCCCAAATTATTATTCCTTTAATTATAGTATTAAAATGAAAAAAATAATATTGTTGGTTTGAATGGCAACATTAATATTTAAGAATATATACATAAAGTGAAAAAAATTATAATATTGCAGTAGCACCAAAACCCCGTGAAAAGCACATATATTCAGAGGAAAAAAGCAACCAAACATGAACTCCAAGACAAGCAAAATATATTAAATTTAAATACTATTTATTTATAGGCCAAATTCAAAAAATGCTTCCTATAGGATCTATAAATTAGTAAATAGATTAAGCACACCATGATTAACATCTTCAATACAAGACTAATATATGAGTCATCCTCTCTTCTTGAAAACGTTAGAAAAACTCCTTGCCTTTTCAAAGTAGAGCTCGAGCCTCTTCCTCTGTTTCCTTCCTGGGTCACTTTATATTTTATATTTTATTTCTGTAATTATGATATTTAATTAATATAAGAAGGGTCTATTTAATTCAGGGAGATGCCATTATATACATTATTAAGTGTATTGAAACAATCACTTATGACAGTGTCATTGGAATTTATTACTAATTTTCTGTTCACCAACAATTCTAACTTAGCCCACAAACTATCTCAAACAATGTAGATGATGGCTCAGCATTAATACGATTTTCTTCATTTAAAACTCTAATCACATAGCAGTAGTTTGTTATCAGAGACTGCATCTTTCGGCAATGCATGCGATTGGACTCCACTAATTCCTTTTATACACACACAATGGGGCCTAGGCCCAAAATGACACTACGAATTCTTTATTATTGACTATTTGAGGGTCTTCCAAACCAAAATTGAGGGAAATTAATTAAATTAAATTTAAAATAAAAAATCATTTTCTAAGCACACATGAAAATTGTAAAGGTTCCAATTATACAAAAATGGTATGGAATGTGGTATCAATGTATATGCATCTATGTATGTATATTATATTATCATTAATTAAATATATAATAAGTTACACTATTCATAAGTATAATAATGACAATATGTAGAGCCCATCTCTAATTAATTTATATTTTATGTGTTAATTGTACATATATAATAATAAACAAATTTGAATCCTTTATTATGCAATTTTTATATTGTGCAGATTCCGCAGAAAAAAATACTTTATTAATAGAATGTATGATTGAAAAGTTTGGCCTTTCCATTATATTATCTATCCATAAAAAGTTGTATACTTCAATCAGGTGGTATATATGTTGGCAAAAAAAAAGGTGGTATATATACGTCCATCTTTTAGTGCTTGCCAATAAATTCAACTCATTTATGATAATTTCTATATCTCAAAAGAATTAATTTTTAATTGATGATTACAATATTTTAGTGCTAAAAAAACTATATATTTGTGTGATTACAAATTTTTTTATTAATTAATACAATATTTTTTCTGCACATATATAAGGTCGGTTTGTTTTTCTATCAGAAATCACATTTTGAGACCCATCAAAACAACATAGAAGAGGATATAAACAAATAAAAAAAAAGGTGATTGCCATGACTTATTTCGAATGGCACAAAAAAACTCACAGGGAAATTTGACTCACTAGACTTGTTCAATATTTCTATTGGATTAAATAAAGTCAGATGAGTATTTGGAAAAAAAGTCAAATGACTGATAAAAAAATCATAAAAAGTCCGTATCCCCACGTGAGAACGTGATTTGGGCCACGTGGGTTTCACTTTATCAAAGCTCATTTTGATTTGGTCGGTTTGTTGCTCATCAAACAAATTAAGCCACCTTTCTCAACAGTTTCTAATAATAAATATTAAGAAATGCATTCTAATTCCCTAAGTTAAAATAAATAAAAATAAAAAAGCAAATTTACAGTAAGAAATTTCAAAAGTATTTTAATTACGTATGAAATTTCTGTGAACTTTTATAGTAACTAGATTGCGAACCCATGTGCACACCTTTTTTTTTTTTGTTAAAGCATGGGACATATTAAAATTTTAGAAAATGTCATAAAATAAAATATATTTATATATAACTTTAAAATATATAGTATCATATCAAACAGCTATATTAAAAAATATAATATAAATTACTATTACCAATCACTAATAAATTAGAAAACTATGCAATAAATTATATATTTAAATTTCAAATTAATGAAATATGGCTAACAATATTTGATTTAAGAATACAAAAATAAAATACCATTTTAAAAATATAGTATCACATCTCTTGAATAAAAATTGTAACTGGCAATTGATAAATGAGGATAAGAAGGAAAAAGAGGGAAAGAATGATAGAAGAAGAGAATCATGGGTTGTGAAGAACAAGTCATTATAAATATGGATTACTTTAGAGCATAATTAAGAATTAATAATAAGAAGTTAATAATTAATAATTAAGAAAGAATACAAAATTATACAAAAGAAGTTAAAATATTGAATAAATTCAAAACTTAAAATAAATTGAGAATGATGAAGGTAAATTTTAAAAATAAGAAGTTAAAAAAAGGAAATTAACGTTAATAATAATATTAAAAAAATCAGAAACTTATAATATTTAATTTGAAGAAATTAGTAATCAATAATTAATAAATTAGAAACTTGCAAAAAACATAAAAATTAGAAAAAATTTAAAATATTAGAAAATATAAAAATATGAAAATAATTTGTCAAAAAGTTAAATAATAAATAAATCTAACACGTATGGAAATTTTCTAAGATAAAATACAGCACGTAGAGAAGAGGAAACTTAAAATAAAAAAAGGAAAGTGAGGAAGTATGAGAGAAAATGGATAAGATTTTAAAATAAAAATAAAAAAGTTTTATCTGAAACAATTAAAAAAAAAGAGCAATATTCATAAGACATTATTATGAACATTAACTTCCCTTAAGAAATATTATAATACAAAGGATATAAAATATAACATTTTTTTACTCATAATTCTAACTTTTGATCCGCTAGATTTAAATTACTTTTAACAATTCTATTAAAACACTTGACCCGAATGCCATCGTTACCTTACCTTTTTATAATAATATAAATAGAAATAGAAATTCCATCATAACCAAAATAAGAGAAACTAAACTTTATCATGATATATAATTCCTAACTCCATTACTCCCTTTCCCTCACGTAACGGTGTCTTTTTTGTTTATATTGGGATTTCACCCAAAACACTTTTTATATTTATATAAATGAAAAATATCACAATAAATTTAAATTAACATGTATAGCTTGCCGAAAAGAATATTAACGTAATCCCTCGTTTTATTCAAATGATTAGGAATATATTTTTTATTATAAAGAGAAATAAAATGTTTTCTTTTTGCCAATAAGAAATAAAATATAATTTAAACTTTAAACATATAAAAATGTAATTTACTAATCAAATGAAAGAGAGCATCGCAATTACACTTCATGTTTTCGGGGATATATATGCTACTGGGGACCGGGTCTTATTTTCACACAGGATTGTCTATTTTGACACGAGTTTTTTTTTTTCTAAAAAAAAAAAGAGGATCAAAACATTTAATCAGACATCATGTCTATTTTTTTAAGGGGATGAATGAATTAACCTTTGGAAAAAGTTACTATTAACCATAATTAAAAGGAGATTAAGATTAAGCATTTAGATTAGTATGGTCATTGAAAAGTTAATGTATGCGCGCGTGAAGTCATAATTGAGGCGTCAAAAAGGTCAACAATATTAGCCCACAAGCTTCTGGCATTATCTTCCGGCCAAGGAACACACGAACCAAAAAACGACAAACCTTGCTGTGGAAACGACAACAGTGAGAGAGTGCTTTCGAACACAAAGTGGTAATAATGTACTTTAATTTCCAACACGAGAAGGAGAATCCCACAAGCATATAGACAGGGATCAGATAGTAAATCACATCTCGGCTGGTTTTACATTGTATGTTACACGAGGATTATGCCAGAGACTGTCCCTAAATTACCCAGCAAACCCATTAATCTACAGACTAATCAATTGTACTCTCTCTTTTACTACTTTATAACAAAGTCGTCTTCAAAATGATTAACTTATACCACATCAATCTAAACTAGGTAATTCCTTTTTAGACAACTTTAAATGTGCACGTCTTATATCAACTTAATATGTTCAAGGCATTGAATAAATTTAAACTTAATTAATCACGCCAAATATGGTTATTACACGCAGAACATGAGCATTAGATATATATTATTAATTCATTCACACTTTGTCCTCAAAGACCTGCCAAGTGCTCTTTCCTTGGATGAAAATTTGTTAAACAACGTTGCAGTGGAAATTATTTTTGATGGATGACATATGTCACTGCTTACAACACAATTACCTATTTAATTGTGACATTTAAGCAATATAAGATATAAAATTTATAATAAATTATACTATTTATAAGTCATAACTAATATAATTTATTTTTCAAGGTTCAGATAATACATCCATCCATATGTTACAAAGGATTGCATGTGGCTACCATTCCCAGTAGCCTTCCCCTAAAACGAATTTTGTAGGCCCAGTTTTTGGCACTACTGGATGCGTTGGGCCCCTGTTTCTGACAAAGCCCTAAAGAAAAATACTAACTACTCGATCTCACACACATATATCATATAGATGTTGTATATAAGATAAAAGCATTATATTAAATTATTAATATTAATCATCATGGAGTGGTCATTATAAAAACGATGATATCTTAACGTGGATGTCAATTTCTGATGTGAAAATATGCATATGTACATTAAGTACTATACAAATCTAGCTATGGCCAAAATACGAAAAGCAATCACGGTGTGATCACCATGCAATGCGTATTATTGTTAGACACAACTTTATGTAATAGGCAAAGTTAATTCAGTACGTTAATCAATAATTAATT
Organism: Adenanthera pavonina; assembly: GCA_026686845.1. NCBI lineage: Eukaryota > Viridiplantae > Streptophyta > Magnoliopsida > Fabales > Fabaceae > Adenanthera > Adenanthera pavonina. The sequence goes on along the minus strand of JAIVEN010000026.1, from coordinate 6,574,617 downwards.
CTTGTTATAGCTATCCAAAAATATAAAAAGCAATTAAGGTTTGATTACCGTGCAATGCGTATTATAGTTGGACACAACTTTATGTAATAGGTAAAGTAAATTCAGTACGCTTATAAATAATTAAGGCTCGATATAGCAATGCGTGCCTTCTTAAAATTTTATATACTATTTTGTTATGGCTAATAATTCTGAACTATCAACAATAGACACGTTGTCTATTATAACAAGCGAAAACATACAAAGCTATGCGTACCAAATTAAGTACGAATAACAAAACATGATAACAAATATACACACGTTAATTTGTTAATGTTACTTATAGTATAATTAAAGTAATAAAACTACTACGTTGAACATTAAATGATAATATGACAAGGATCATCCAGGGCTAATTCAGATGTTAAGGGTAATGTAGGTACATATATAGTAACAAGATTAAAACTCTCTTGATTTTTTTAATATGACATCAGTTAGATATTTTCTTATAAAGTTAAATCCTAATCCTAATTAATATTGTAGCAATTATTACATTATAATTTACCCATGACTTAGATCTAATTTTTAAAAAGATGTCATTAGAATGCTTTAAAGACTAAAGTTGATAACAGTCACTTTCATGTACCCCAGTTAAATTGATGCCATGTCATTTGAATCTTTTCAGAATTAATTACTTTAATTCGTTATTTATAATTAATCATAAGCACTATGCATATTATTAATTAGATTACATCCTAATTCTTAATAAGTTGTTTGGAATCGGATGGTGCTATAGACGGACCTACATATATAGAAAGCGTATGCTAAACATAATATATATTAAAGGTTAATTAATTGGAATATCTCTCTTTGTCTCAAATGCCCCAATTATTAGTTGTGGATGGCCCAGAGAGATTAATATTTTAAAAAAACAATTTAGTAACATAGTTAATGCCGATATTTGTGTTCAAGTTTCTGCTGTCATACATGATGGTGATGGTGGTAATATCGATTATCCATTATTCATTTTTAATTACGACCCATAGATAAAAAGAACTAATAGAATTCTATCTCTCGTGGGGCTGCTATACATATCCTTGGCTTTGAATTTGACTATTTTTTCGTATTTGGTCTTTGATCCTTTCGATGTAGCTTCCTATATACATATCTTAATTACTAAAATTAGTCTCATTAGTCTTACAAAGTTGATTTCCATGGAAGCCATCATGCATCTTTCAAAAGAAAGAACATGAATACAGTGCCACACAGAGAGAGAGTGGAGAACTTTGCATGCAAAGTAGAGGTGCCAACCCTCCCACTTAATTAGCTCTGTTGGGTACTAAACCATTAAAAATAATAGTACGTACCACCTTACATGTGAACCGCATATCTTTTCCACAAAATAAACGTACTTTAATTAGGAGAATAATCTAATCAAATCAATTCAACCTTTTTTATATATATGGCCTAATTAATTAGAAACTTTAAACTGGCAGCTTATTACTTTCAAAATTTTGAATAACAACAAGCAAGTCCTGGATTGAACTCCCAAGTCAGAACATAAATATATTTTGGTAATCTTACCAGCTTGGATCAATGGGCTAGTATGAAAAATGGAGCTAGGTTTTGACCATTTAATAGTAATGCGTTTCCTTTTACCTTTAGTTCTCACTGCTAATATATTTAAACTTTAACTAGAATATATACTTTATGAGAGATAGTGATCGATGGAAAATTGACTAGGTTCAGTTATTGAAGCAAAATAACATGCAAACTTGTATTTGTTTGAAAGTGATTAATGCAGCTTCCTCTCTTTAATCCTTGGTCTGCACCATGAGTAAAAGCAAAAGAAAAATCTAATCGTATATAGAATTAATTAAGAGATCATTAGGGTATGATTAAGTACTGTTCCCGTCAAAGCACACATAATAATACATTGCGTTAATCAATTGGACGTGAGTTATAATTAATTATACACACACACACACACACACACACACATGATTGTTTGAATTTTACACCGAATGAGAGATAAAGAGTTTGTTCTACAACAAAATTTGAATTCCTTTTGCTGGTCAGTTCTACAACAGACAGTATTAATATTATCAAGTCGATCTTCTTACTCAAACATGTGGTCCACCATCTCTGAATTGAGTGTGTAGCTTAGTTCCTTTTGAGGCAGATAAAACCCCACTATGACGTTCTATAATAATCAGAACAACATGACTATACTGAAAATGGTCGTTGGAATAATTATAAATTAATATGTGAATATTGTGCATGCGTCATTAAGTGGATCTAGTTTTTAATAAGAATCACAGAGACCACTGAATATAAATAGTTTCTGAGAATTGAAGTAGCTAGAGAGGTTTGGTGAGGCTAAAGTTTATATATATACATGTTGAAGCCTATCGCACTAGGTACAGTAGACGTAGTGGTGGTTTATGGTCATGCTTTGGGAGACAAAGCTTTATGAAAGAAAAATAAAATAGCAGACAGTGAGGAGTTAAAAAATGGCGCAACCTTATTTTGATCATGAAAAGCTCAGAAGAATTTGCTACACCGATCATTAATTAACAATAATAATGTCGTGTTATCGTCAGCATCGACACATGATATAACCATGTTGTATATAGGTTTAATTACACAATTGAGTGACAAAAAGCCATGCACGTGCCTATTATTATCTATTAATGTGGAAGGAGGTATTTAAAAGAATATTTAAATAAAAAATATCTTAATAAAAAAATATTAAATAACCTGTAGTAAAATTTAAAATCCCATTAAATTTTACTACAATATAAGTTATATTTAATAATATAACTAGATCTTCTAGTAAAAAAAACTAAGATTTTAATTAAACGACTAAAAAAAACTAAGATTTTAATTAAACGACTGACACAAAGGCCATGCATGCCTAATTGCCCATTATTACTACTACTATTATTAAAGCATCCACACATGATATAACTATATATATATATATATATTTAATTAAACAATAGAGTGACACAAAGGCACGCATGTGCCTATTAATACTCCATTTCGTTAGCATAAATTGTCACTTTGAAGTTTTTTAATTTTTTAAAATATTTGTTGCTTTAAGATTTAATGAAGCATAAAATTTACTATTTTACTCTCTTTTAATGTGGAATGAGGTATTTAAATGAATATTTAAGTATAATCAAACAAATATTTAAGTAAAAAATATTTTAATAGAATATCATTAAATAGCCTATAGTTACATTTAAAATATCAATATATATATATAAGTTATTTAATGATATAACTAGGTTTTAAATAAACGATTGACACAAAGGCCATGCACGCCTAATCGCCTATTATTACTACTATTATTTCATACAGTCTCTAGCTCTGTCCCTTTTGAGGGAATCTAAATGACCTGAGCAATAATAATGGCCGTATCGAGACCCACCATTTTGTACTTTGTGAATCCTTCAATGTATACTCATTTGTTTGTGTTTCTTTTCTGGTGAATGATCAGTCAAACATGAAAACTAAGTTTGACTTTTCAATTTGTGGTGTATATTTATTCAATTAAACACAAAAATAAAATTCAAAGCACGTATGAGTTGGTTTATACTTTTTGTTTTCTCCACAAAAAGAGAAAAAAAAACAAAATTAAAAACATATATATCATTCTCAAATATTTCTTAAGAGTATATTCTCCGCATCACGCTCACTCACTACTTCATTGATATTGTTAATATGATTCATTATTGCCTCCAAAATTATTACCATGACTGCTTATATCATTTGGTTAATTCATAAATCAAAGGCTAGCTCCTACTCCCTCAATTCCATTTCATCTATCATTTTAAAAAAACTAATGAAAAATTAATTTTTTCAATTCTACACCTAGGCAATTAGAGGACAACAAATAAAATGAGATGGAGAGAGTATAATTTAATTAACTTTGCAGGGAGTTAATAAGAAAAAATTATTGTCTCGTTACTTTTAAATAGATAGCTGTAAAATCTTAATTATTCTAGCAACTAATATACTCCCTCCATTTTAAAACATTTGTTGCTTAAAATTTTAGTTTTATTTCAAAACAATTGTCCATTTATAATGAAGTATTAATTATTTTTTAATTATTTTATCCTTCATTAATTAAGGGCAAGACTCCAAACAACATGCTTAGCTTTTCTTTTTGGGACAATAATATAGCTTTTTTAAGGCATCAAGGATATCTTCAACCAATAGTTAAAGACTAATTTTTTCAAATTATAAAAATTAACAAAATAAATTTTATTGCTCCCAATAAAATATTTTTCATATCTATGGCTAGAAATCGAATTCTAGACATAATCTAGCTTATTTTGATATCAATATTTGTCATCTTCCATTGTTTGTGTGTGTGGATGATAAATGGAGTCTATCTACTCTAAAATGGATTTAAAGTTACATTAGGTACTGAAAGCTGCATGAGTTCTCATTTACTGAATTGATTGTGTTAGTTAAAATTAATATGAAAATATAAAATAATACAATTACATATGTATGAAAGTGGAAAATAATTTAACAGTTGAAACGGCTCTAACAGAACCTCCATGTGCCTTTTCTCATAGCCAGGCTTATTAACTAATCCGTAGTGAGATAAGGAAAAAGACGGTGGAACATGTGAACACATGAAAAAAAAAAGGGGGAGAGAGAGGGACAGTGAGATAAGTGATATGGCAGTCAAAAGTTGACACCTCACGATATAACAACAGGATCGTCTGCTCGCCGCGTTGAAAGTAGCCACGTGTCGTCACACGTGTGTCAAATAGGACCCCCCGTTTCTCTCATTTTGGCACTCTTTTGCAATTTCCCAATAGTTTAAGGACGCCACTTTAAATTGTCGGCGTATCATGCATAAGGCAAAAAATAATTTTAAAATATTTTCTTTTATCATTATATAAGATAAAAAACAAATTATTGAACTCAGCTTTGCTATTAGTAAATAATTTTTAATAGATTCTGTTGTGTTTTGGCTTTGAAACGATGCCCGGAAGAGTTATCAATTTTAAAGATGTTGAATATGTGAGATGGCTTCTATTGTTTATAACTTATTAATAGTATAATTTTTTTTCGTAAAAAATAGTGTAGCTTTTTATATATTTTATATGATATATTGATATTACATTATGCTTGAAAGAGATAATAATTACACATTCTCACTCAATTATATTAAGACTGTCAGTATTTTATTTCTAATTAAAGAGTTATCAAAATATTTTTAAAAAAATATAATGAATTGAAGCATTGATCAAATCAAATTAAAATACCAATCAAAAATAAAATTGAAATATTAATTTTAATAAAAAATTCAATTCAAAAGTACGATACATTATTTCAATAAAAAATTTCATTTAACTAATTCATTAGACAATCCAAAAGAAATATATTTATTTTTTTATACAAATTTATATATAATATTTATGGCATCTATAATTTTTAAAAAACTGAATATAATTATTTTTAAAATGAAAAAAAATATTTCACACTTATAAAATCATATTTTTCTTAACTTTTTTCGTCTTTAATTTCATCACACCGTATACACTGAGCCAGTTGTTTAGTTATTACATTTCATCAATTTATGTGTTTGATTAAGGGTGTGCAAAACCAAATTGAAATAAAAAAAATCAAATTGAACCAAATTAAATTCGATCTATTAGCTTTGATTTTTTTTAGTTTCTGAATTCGGTTGCTTTTATTTTATGATATTTCAGCCTTTTTTATTTGGTCGATTTTGAGGATAAAAAGTCCAAATAAACTGAAACCCAATATGAAGCAATTTTTTCCTTAATTAACGATTTTTTAAACAATGTACCATATAAAAATATCTAAACTTAATAATAAATGCCATGGTTAATATGTATAGTACTAAATCTATAATTTGCGTAAGTATCTACTTGGTTGGATCCTTGTTATAATTTTTGAATAAATTTTTAAGTTTCGATGGGTTTTTCAATTTAGATTTGTGCAAATTTTTTTCCTTTTAAAACTAGCTATCCAACAAGCCCAACACAAATAAACAAAACCGAATGCAAATATTTTAATTCAATTCGGTTTCAATAGCTTGTTTGGTTTGTTTTAGTCTATCCTTATCTTCTAATAAGTTATGTCGGATTTATGTATTTTCCAACGAAACCCTTGGTTGCACACCCCTGCATTTGGTTGTCCGATAAAGTTTATTATCACAAATTATATATGCAATTTCGTTTATCTCAAAAATCTTAATAAATACCGTACCTCATTTACATTGATGTAATTCGAGCAAAATGATACTATTGCCATCATCTCCTCCTCTGCTATGGTTATGACCTCCGCCAGCCACCGCCCTCCTCTGCGATCAGTCGCCGCCCTAGATACAATTGCATGGTGGGTGGGCTATTGTTCATAACGGGTTACTTTATGGCGATAGATCATTCACACAAACTTTGTTCTTGCAGTACAAATGTACAATTGGAAAGTGGGTGGGCTGTTTCTCTCCTAATGGGTTACTTTATGGCGATAAATTCTTCACACAAATGTTTTGCGTCAGTTGAGCCCACATTTGTCCTTTTATTATTAACCTTTTTTTAGGTATAATATTAGCAACTTTTTACATTTAACTAACTATTTAGTTTTTCTTTTACCTAACAGCAACTGATTACGATAAAGTGATAAACACCTATTTTTTGGAGAAAAATTAAGTTTAATGTGATAAATTTGAAAATATTCATTATAAAACAATTTAACTTTTAAATAAAAATAACAGAAAAATTAGTTGCTAATTGGCCAAAAGGAAAAAAAAAACAATTGAGTGAATATTAAAAATTTTTTAAGTTGTAAGAGATGAAGTTAAAAAATTTTCTTCACAATAAAACTTTCTAATCTTTTGAGTCTATAAAGTATTATTTTAAAATTAATTATGATTAACATTCTTTATGATATATACTTTAATTAATTTAAAATATTGAAATATATTTTTTTATATTTTCTCCGAACTATTATGAATTATATACATATACACCTCACTCAAGGGCAAACACAGCTTTTGAACTTTAGGGGGGGGGCAAATTTTATATATATGGGAAAATATATAAATATTTTCTATTGATATTTATATAATATTAAATGACAATATGTGTGTGAATAATATAGGAGAAATTTTATAACCTCCCTCTATTATTATGTAGCAAAGTTAAATAGATATATATAACATTATATATATATATATATATTTATTTCTGTGTATATATGTAGATATAAGGGTGAGTTTGTTTACTGGGAAAAATACTCTAAGGGTAGCATTTAGGGAGGAGTATGATATATCACCCTATAATGTATAAAATACTTATTTTATTTCTATTTATGTATAGTTTATGTGTATATATATATACACACACTTTACATATAAATATACATAATTCAGGGAGGGGACCAAATCATTTGAGAAGTTTTATATACGTATTATATATGAAGACTTGTATGGGAGGGGAGGGGTAAGGAGTTGGGAGGGACCATAGCCCCCTACGGTACATCTCTGTCTGCCATCACCGACCTCACTCTCACTCTCTCTCTCTTTCACTCATTTTCTTATTAAACTTATTTACTACATTTAGTAGCTAAATATTGTGATATATATCCATCTAATTTCATCACATATAGGATATAATAATATCATTTAAAAGATAAATGAAAACTCTTACTTAAGAAGAAGACATAGAATGACAAAATGAATATATGCCTCATACACTGATTTTTATCAATCTACTTCTTTGCATAGCAATATCACATTATTCTCTTGTATGAAAGGATCTTAATATCAAACCAACCTCCTATCTTTTCAAATAATTTATATATTTAAGGTGATCTAAGGCTACGATTACCCAATGATCAAATTAAAAGAATTAAACTGCATGCATATTAGTACAATTTTTTAATTTTGAAATGATTTTCGAAAATTCTCTCATAAGAAATTATTGAGTGGAATTGTAAGGTTAAGTTCGATACATATAAATATGAACTGACACAACTCGTGTATGTATAATCAAGACAGGCATTGCTTGCATGGCTTGTTAATTAGTGATGTCAAACGTAGAAAATAAATTAAATTAATTAATGAATTTAATTTAACAGGTCAAAAATCAAACATATAGTATGAATGAGTTGAGAGTTCTTGGACAAGTGTAATCAGAATTCCTCGTATACGAGGGAGAGAATGATAGTGTGGATTATAAATTCATTGTGTCACTTTCTTTTTCTACAATAAAAAATTTATATTAGACTCATATATCACTTCGTCGCTCTCTATTTTTTACATAAAAATTCGTAGATATGAGAGAATATATAATTTTTCAGCTCGAGAGTCGTATGGCGCGCAAATCACATTAGCCAGTTTTTCTATTCATAGAATTTAAGAAAAGAAAAAAAATGTTTCTTTGAAGTCAACCTGAATGAAAAATATTAAAAAATCATGGGACGACCGCATGATCTTTTAATTACAAATTATTTAATTATTAATAATTATCTCTCATATCAACCCAGCCGCAACTAATTATGACCCGACCCGACACCCGATTACCCAACAACCGACCACATAAACAAAAGTAGCCTTTGGAAATTTTGAAGATCTCGGTCAAACCACTCGCCAAACATGCCTTTTCTCTCCCTTTCTCTCTCTCTCTTCCTTCCATACTTCATTTATAACTCCACTGCCTCTTTGCTTGCCCACAAAACCTAACTCTCTCTCTCCCTCCGTCCCTCTGTCTAATGGCGTCGTCATCATCTTCTGTCTTAAATCGCATTACATTCAAAGAGAGCTTAAACAACCTTCCAAAGTCTCATTCTTTTGGACAGGTTTCACTTCCCAAGAGATCAAAAACTGAACTTCTTCCTTCTATCCACTCAATTCAGTTAGCTTCTTCTGATAGAATAACACCTACGGTTAAAACCAGTACTAATACTAATATCACTACGCCTTCTGGCTTTCCCTCTGATGCTCTTACTTTATCAGATTTCTGGAGAGAGATTCAAGGGTGCAACAACTGGGAGCACCTTCTTGATCCTTTGCACCCTCTTCTTCGCCGGGAAATTATTCGATACGGCCAGTTTGTCACCGCGTGTTACAAGGCCTTCGATCTCGACCCTGCCTCCAAGCGCTTCTTGAACTTCAAGTATGGCAAGAAGCGAATGCTGAGTGAGGTAGGAATGGCGGATTCTGGTTATGAAGTCGTCAAGTACATCTACGCCACTCCTGACATCACCATCCAAAATTTCTCCTCTTGTGGACGTTGGATCGGCTTCGTCGCCGTGTCTTCCGATGATGCCACTCGGCGACTTGGCCGGCGAGACATCGTCATAACATTCCGGGGAACTGTCACGAGTCAGGAATGGGTCGCGAACTTCATGAGCTCGCTGATTCCGGCCCAGCTCGACCCACAAAACCCACGTCCCGACGTGAAGGTGGAATCTGGGTTTCTCTCCCTCTACACGTCCGATGAAGCGTCAGCCTCAAAATTCGGCATCGCAAGTTGCCGGGAACAGCTTCTGTCGGAGATCTCAAAGCTGCTTAACAAATACAGAGGCGAAAATATTAGCCTAACGACGGCGGGTCATAGCATGGGAAGTGCACTGGCTCTCTTGCTGGCCTACGACGTGGCGGAGCTCGGGCTGAAAAAATTAGGTAACACTATTAACGGACAAAAAACTGAAATACCGCTCACTGTTTTCTCGTTCGGCGGGCCGCGAGTCGGAAACCTAGGTTTCAAAGATCGGTGCGAAGAGTTGGGCGTCAAAGTTCTGAGAATTGCGAATGTGAACGACCCCATCACGAAGCTGCCAGGGGTTGTCTTCAACAACGAGAATTTTAGGGTTTCGAGTTTGGGATTTTCATGTTATGCCCATGTGGGAGTTGAGCTGTTACTTGATTTCTTCAGCGTCCAAAACCCTTCTTGCGTTCATGACTTGGAGAGCTACATAGGATGCCTCCTAAAACACTCCAACTCAGATAATAAAGAGGAGGGGATTGGGCTTCAGATTCATGTGGACGAAGTGATGAGTAATTTGATGGAGAGGGGAAGAGAATTGCTCTTGAGCTCCCATCACAATATTAACTTACTGCCGGGGGTGTTCTCCGATGCCGGAAACCACCAAGGTGTTCTGGGTTGGATCTCAAGAGATTTGATAAGTTCTTGGGGCAATGAACTGCTCTTTGGCCTGGTTCTTTTGTTAATGTAGGTAGTACTAGTACATAATAATTATATTAATTAAAAGAGAGTACACAAACTAAGTCATTGTAAATTGAAGATATTGGAGAGGAGAGCTACTATATAAATATGTATGTATGTATGTATAAATCCTAGTAAAACAAGTATTTTTGCTATTTATAGATCATTCGTGTTTATAATATGAAGTTTATAAATTCATCAAGTTATGGTGTAGGTATTACTGATATGTGCGTGCGTGTGTGTGTAGCATCTTCCATGTATATGTATATAGATGGAAAGCTAAAACATTCTTCTCACTCAGCTACTTTTTACTCATTAATATCATAGCACTTGAGGAGGAGGAAGTACTATAGTTCGTGTGAAGCATTCCCAATGGTTTTCAGATTTGACACGTGAACTGGTGGTTCAAAGTCAGATGGAAGTTTTTTTCATGAATAGTTGGAGAGCCAGCTATTCTTATAGACTTCTTCCTTCTCTAATTAAATTCATTTTCCTTTTAATCTGTTCACACGAGAGATTAATAATTAGTTTGGTATATATATAGAGTAGAAGCCCTAAATATGACGGAGCGATCGAAATCTGCACAACAAAGTGAGAGGGAGTTTTGGCATGCTTTAACGATATCAGATTAGTGTATAATCTCAATTATTGGGCATAAAACTGATAAGAGCTGAGTAAAATTACACACACATACACACGATCTAAATTGTGTGTGTGTGAGTGATTATAGTTCATCTGTGAGCCTTGGAAGACATTTCTGTGATTTTTCTTGCCAAGTTCAAATCACCAAATTGGAAGATTAGTTAATTAATTAATTTGAGATTAATCCATAGGAGTTGTCATGATATGCAAGAGCCTTGTTGTATATATAATAATTCCTTTTTTTTTTCTTCAAACAACACACACGCATATAATTAATTTTTGTTGCCACAGTACAAGTTCAATATCATAATGGTAGGATTTCGGTTGAGATATTAATCATCATAATTTATAATATATGCACACATATTGGGAAAAGCTTCAATGAGAAGAACAACAATGTCATATTTTCTTTTTATAGTTAGGCTGCAAAACGTATTTACAAAAAAAAAAATTGATTGTATGTAATGCTCCTCTAGCGTAGGTTCAACTGTGGTTTATATAAAAAAAAAAAAAAGCGTAGGTTCAACTGACTTCTGAAAGTTGGAATTAATTAAGGACTAAAAGTCTGAGATTTTTTTTAAGTATATACATTTATTAATTAATCTTCTAATAGTAGTATATTAAATGCTTATATATAAATATAATATAACCCTTAAGATTATATGTACACAAACACATGTCAACGTACGTAATCTACCATGGATGACTGCAGGTATATACACAGCTACGCGCGCGCGCACTAATTCCTGCCCAATTGAGGAACAGCAAACAGTTTTAAAAAGACAATTACGAATGCCAATCTTCCTTGTTAATTATCTGTTGGTTTGAATGATCCACCTAGGACGGGCTATCAGAGCGTCCTATATACTCCATCTTCTTTCAAAATATTGTCTTTTACTGTGAGTTTTTAAAACATTTATCATTTCAGAATTTTTTTATTTTTAAATATAAGATCTTTTATCTTAATTCTAAATATTTTATTAATTTTTGTAGAACCCTTTCTAAAATATAAGTATTTATTATGTGTTATAAAAAATCTCTATTTAATTCATAAAAGAAAGAAAGAAAGAAAGAATTAAATAAAGGTAATTTAAAAAAATAATATAATTTTTTTAAAAATTAAGGAGTTAAATGATTTTAACTCACATCGATGATTAGCATAATATAATTAAAAAAAATTTATATTAAAAATTATAAAGAGTATTGATTAATTTTTTTATTTTGTTTTTCATAAAAATTTTGTAATAAATAGAGTATGAATTCCCTATTAAAGTATGAAGTCAAGAATATTTTAACAGAGTACGGTAAAAGTTTGCCTTAACCCTCACGGGGAGAGGCACAGAGATATGGGTGTGTGGGGTCTACATTGTTATGTTTATTTATTTATTCCCCTCTTCTCAGACAGTGCAGCTATAGGGGAGGATTCACGTTGTTAAATTTAAGTTATTTAATATTTCCTCCCGATAGGATGTAAAATTTATTATTTTTTAATTTATAATATAGGATGTAAAAATTTAAATAGATAATTTTATTCTTACTATATTTAATTAATTATTTTTTTCTTTTCTATAAGTATAATTACTCATAAAAATCTAACATATTATAGAAAATTCTTTACTTTAATTCTTGTAACATTTTCTCAATAAATAAGGATAAATTTAAAATTTTAGGTATATTTAAAAATATTTTTTAATTTTATTAATAAATGTAAAAATGAATTTGACATACTATATAATATAGACAAGAGAGAGTACTTTTTATTTGGATTTATGAAAAACTTTAAAGTAGTGATTTCAAAAGGAATGGGTATCTTTTTTCTTTATTGAAAAAGAATGGAGTATCTTCTTGGGCAACAAGCATTTTTTTTTTTTTGGGTCCAGAAGCTTCTGGTGATTAAATATTAATTATTATGTCTGCTGAAGTTGGTTAATTAATTTGTGGTAGCTAGCAGGGTAATTAGCAAAAATTATATATTCATAAGTCGTAAAACATTTTATCACGAAGACCTACCTCTAGTCTAATTTGGATCTATATACCCAATTTCCCAATATGAAATTAATGCCACCACATAGGAAATGTATAAAAAAAATAAAAAAAAATTGATATAATTTGACTTTAACTCATGTAAAAACGAATTTTATTAACAAAAAAGGAAAATATAAAGTGTTGCTCTTAAAATTGTTTTTCATTAATTTACACTCTACTGCTTATTTTTGCAAATTTCTCGTCTTTCAACTAATAAATGATTTTGTCCTGAATTTTAATTTTAGTTGAACAAGCATGGCTAATTAGTTATGAGATGGAAACTATAAGTATAATAGGATCAAATCCTCTTCCAACACTGTCTCCACTCATCTTTTCATAAATAATATAGGACATATTTGGTTTATATTTTTGTAAATCAAGTCATGAATTTTAATTATTATTTAAATAGTTTCATGGTAAATTTTTTTATTTTTATTCAAATTTTATTTTTATAAATTATGGTTATTGTAACATAATTTTTATAAAAATGGAAATTCAAATGGATATGTGTTGTCCATCCTTTTCATTTAATGAAACGGTGTGCTTTGTTGTCTTTTTAATGATCAAAAGTAGAATTTGTTTGTTCTGGCCTCTCAAGTTTCTATCAAATTCATAATGACTCCCTTTCATCTGGTTATCTACTGAATTATGTTAATTTTCTTTCATTAAAGAATCCAAAATAGATCGAGAATTTATGTTTAAGAGGTGTCCTTTGAAGAGTAAAAAAAAACAAAAAACCTGTGAAATCCTTGCCGGATGACAATAGCTGCAAAATACTACATAGAAATAACAGAGTATGAAAACAGAGAATTAGGGTTTATTTAATTTTATTTTTAAAAACAGTTTGAAAATAGAAAAATAAAAAAATAAAAAAAATTTTGATAAATCTATTTTGTATAAACTGTTATAAGAAACAGAAAAATAAAATATCAGAAAACTCAAAACAACTTTAAAGTGTTTTGTAGTTTTTATTCTGAAAAATATAAGAAAAAGTGAAAAATACTTATCTCATTAATGGTAAAATTATAAATTTTAAATAATTTATCTATAAATTATTAGTTATGATTTTAAGAATAATTATATAAATAAATTAATAAAATAGAAAATACTGCAAAACAGCTTGATTCAAATTTGAAGAAAAAACTGGAAAAATCAGCTTCGTTCCTAATTTTTTGAACTCAAGGGTGCTGTTCACCGGTAAGCTGGAGGTTGCCGCTGACTAAGACGAGCATGCCGCCATTGACGCCGGAGGGATGGCAATCAACGGTGGTGATGCTATGCTAGCACTGCCTTGGATCTTCTAACCTTCAAACATCAACATAGAGCCATCCTGATGGAGATTCACCAGACTCGCATTATTACCGTTCGTGGTTAAAGATAGAGATGGACGTGTTCGCCGTTGTGTGTGTGTCTCTTCCCTTCCCCCTCCTCAATGTCGCAGAAGGCAGATCTAGTCGTCTCACTGGCGCACAATTACTGTTTGCCGTTAATGAAGGAGATGGATGTGGTCGCCGTTCAAATCTGGGTTTGAATCTATGTGCGTCTCTTGCCTTACGTTTCCCCTCCTCATAGCCCTTTATTGATCTCATCCGCTGGATCATTTGAGAATTCTATGGACGGTTGATATCACGTATGAAGAGATAGGCTTGAGACAAATGTTAAGAGAGGATCCGAATCCATGTATAATAGCCAAATTATTATATTCATAACCATAAATTAGACGAAGCTCCTTCTTTTTATTTTAATAATAACTTTCTGCGATGCGCTTCTTCGATCCAACGCCCGTGTACCATATTACATTCCTATGGCTGTTCCCATTTTAGGGTTACCATTTGACATAGTTTTACCTTTTAGTCTTTTCAATGGAAAAAAATGTTGTACTGCCTCCTCCGGTGCCTTTTATGATTAAAAATAAGTATTTAAAATTAATTTAAGTTTGATTTTATAAAAAAATTACTACAACATTCATAAAATACATTTAATAAAACCTATAACCCTTGTTCCATTTTAACATTTGGAGAGAGAAAAAAAATTAAAACTATTGAGGGCATTTGAATGGAAATCACACATTAATAGTTGGTACTCTACTAATTTTTGCAAAGGCATTTGTATTAAGGACCATGAAAATCTCTTAGAAGAACCTTTACATTCTCTGGAAAAAGAAAAAGCTTAAATTGCATAATAACCATACCAATAATTATTTTATGAGAATGAATCTTCTTAATTTATTTAATTGATAATGACAAATTTTAAAAGAAATACATATGAAATTGTAAGGGTTCGAGAGAACGTTATGCATCAAGAAGATCAATCAAAAAGAAATTTACATACAAATCTTCTTAATCACTGAATATTATGAAAATACATATACTTACACATATAGAGTAGGCCCGACAGAGCGTCAGTAGAACTTTGTAAAAATGTGGTCTGTTGTTATTTAGAATAAAATTGATATGATCAATTTGAAATGAAAGTTTAGATAGTTCAAATAAATCCTTTTTTTCTGAAATTAATAAGTGGATTTTAAAGAGAAATTGAGAGATTTGATTTTTCTTTTTCTGACTTTTAGCTTAATTAGATTTTTCTTTCCATACAATATGCGAGAATGTTATATTTAACTATAAAAATGAGACAATAAATTCAAACTATCCCAAACTCCCTGTTCATAATTTAAAGTAATTTGGAATATGTCACATATATATATATAGTCTCAGTAATAAATTGTGCATAAAAATGTTTAAGAAAATATTGAGAAAAAATACTATGATGAAAGATTGGGTGAAGAAAAGAATGAAATCCCTTGACCCCACCCATGAAAAGATTGGGGAAAAATCTCTATAAAGAAACAGGATAAAAAAAAGGAGTGAGATAAGTGGATTCCAACGACTAAAAAGAAGTGTAGGTCCCATTTAAACGATGATACGAAGGCCGTTTGGATCCCCCCTTGGAGGAAAAAAAAACAGAGAGAGAGAGAGAGGCAGCACGGAGCCTAAGCAAAGCTGGCAGCATGTGCGGCTCAAACCTACTTTGTATATACGATTGATAAAATATCATCTGTAAATATTGTTGGCCTAAAAAACATCTGTTACGGTAGAATCATGTTAATTACTCTATGCCCTTTTTTATAAAATTCATATTCTATAAGAATTTTATAACCTTAAATATAAGTTATTTTACAAAAATTTATGGAGTATTAATTCATTTATCTCAAAATTATCTTTTTTGAAAATTATTTGATGAAACATTATTGCTTTAGAGAGTACTATACTCCCTCTAGTCCAAACATAAGTATTTGACTAACTACATACGAATTAAGAAAGAGAGTTAAACTAATTAAATTTGTAAAAAACTTACATTATTTTTTAATATTATCTTTAATAAATACAATTTTTAAGATTTTCTTTGATTTATGATATTTATTAGGGTTAAAGATAGAAATTAATGTAATTTTTAAAAATTTTTATTGATACAGCTTACTTTTTTTATTATGACATGGTAATTATAAATGATTTATATTAAATACCGGATGGAATACTTGTTATGGCAGATACTGTGACGTGAAATTAAAGTTGGTTTGCATTATGTATGGAAGGACTATCAAAATATTAATTACTTTTTCCAGTTTATATTATAAGATATTTTATACAATAATTTTTTTATTCATAATATAAGGTGTTAAATATATTTCTTTCAATTTTACTCCTTTCATTAATGATAATGGAAAATTTAATAAGGGTAAAATAGGAAGTTTTGATACTTTTTTCATAAATTTCATATAAAAAAATAATTTTTTTAATATGCATATATTTGATATAAAATATTTTATAATATGAATCAGAAAGAATAATTGCTAAAGCACTAATTAAAGAAACACAATCTCCGGCTATTAACCAATTCTAATCTTATCTATAAGACGTTTTTTTTTTTGGGTGTGGACTGTTATCAATAGGACTAAGTCAATGTACACAATGTAACATTGTGTCCTTCTTAAGTTCTAATCAACAAATCTTATCTATAGGTACTAATTGAAATACTCAATCTCTAGTTATTAATTTTTTACCTATCGTTGTTTTAAAATAACTATCATGTAAGGTTAATTATGCACACAATTTAAGAAAATTATTAAATAGCCTAAATGAATGTATGGTGCATAGGTTTAAAATTTTTAATTAATGTAAAATATACTGCTCCCCCTCATTTAATCCTCTCTTATATATTTCATTTAATATGAGAGAGAAGGAGAAATAAGGTAGTAGAAAAGAAAGATGACATATAAAAAGAATAAGTTTAAGTGAGGGATCTAATTCTAAAAGCCCAAAATATTTTTTTCAGTACAAAATCAATTAGGTTGAGTTAGCCAAACATATACCCAATCCAGAGAATAAATTATGCTCAAAAAAATTGCTTATTCAGAAAAGCAACAATTTATTGTTTTTTCTTTTCAATAAATCAATTATACTAAAATCAATTATATACAATTCTCAAGATGAATTCTGTAAAATCTAATCCAAATACACCTTAAATGTAGGATATTTTTCAAAATATAAGATTATATTTATTATTATCAGAAAGTATTTATTTTTAATTCATGAAAAAAATAAAGAGAAAGAAATTTAACAAGGATAGTTTTTTAAAGGTATTATGATTTTTGAAAAAATTGAGATAATTATCTAATTTTAACTCCTATATTTAATCTGTGTGATTCAGATAAAAAGACCTTATACTAGGTATTAGAGGAACTACTAAAATAATTATACTATGAAAGATAATTCTAAAATAATTATCCATATAATTATCAAATGAAGGTATAACTAGAAAAAATTGAGCCTTGGATTTCTAAAATGATAACAATTATTTTCAAAAGAATAGACTTTTTTTTTATAATACCAAGACTATCCCTCATTGAGGGTAAGGACCATTCTCCCTCACCCCTTCCAATTATGCTTGCTTCATACTCAAAACATTATACCAAAAATAATCTTTCTTAACAATTATATTTGGTGTTTCTTTTTGATTCCTGACCGCAAAGAATTTGGGCGCCGAGAAAATTTCTTTTGTGGTTGATAACCGCAAATGAAAGTATAGTTTTCCATTGTGATTGTTGCAAACAACCGCAAAGGAAAGTCATTCATTTAAAAAAAAATTACAAAAAAGATGAGTTTGTCTATTGTTCGATCCACACCTTCACCACCAAACTAATATTTAAAATAATACCAAATAATCCAGAAAGCATCATATTTATTATTTGTAATCTATTAGCAAATTTTAAATATACAAAACAAATTCAAATCTATAGTGAATAGAGCCATAAATCTATAAAATGAAATAAAATCTCCAACATCAACATAGTCAAAAATCCAAATATAGAGGTACAAAGGCATATTCAACTGAATTGAACACCTAAATCTTGGCTCGATGGTGGTATGGACAGGGAGCTTTGACTGACGGTGTCCTAAATCTAATAACTCATGGTGACTTAACAGATTTGGCCTTGACTCAGAGCTTCAAGTTGCGTAGGGAATGACGATGACAAAGGAATCTAAGCTCGAAACTCATCGTGGATGGAGAAGGACACCATAGTCATCCCTAGAGGAGGATGCGATCATTGTTGTTCTAAGTCCCATGCTTGAGATGAGAGATTAGAGGAGGAAGAAATGAGAAGTATCAAGGATATTAACGAGAGATGAGAGAAAAAAGATATGAGAATGAAAGAAATAGAAAAGTAAGAAAAAGGTATAGGAGTCACCATTGATGTTCTTTTCATCAATGGCTAGGAATGATGATTCGTGTGGTGTGTTTCTTATAAAATAAAATATTGAAGTTTTTTTACGATTCTTTAAATAACCGCAAAGGAAAGTGAACTTTTTTTTGTGGTTATTTAGGGAACTACAAAGGAAAGTTAAGTTTTCTATTTTATTATAACTAAATTGACTTCCTTTTGCGGTTATTTAAAAGATCACAAAAGAAATTTTTTTTGTAACTGAACTGACTTTCCTTTATGGTTATTTAAAGAACCACAAAGGAAAGTTTGATTTTTGGCTTTTAGTAATTGGACTGACTTTTCTTTATCATTATTTAAATAACCACAAACGAAAATCCCAATTTTCATTTGCGTTTCTTTTAATAATCGCAAATGAAACCTTACCTGCATCTCCACCTTATTTTTCTTACCATTTTCTTACATAACTGCCAAGGTTTATACACAAAGAAAAGCCACTTTTGGCATAATAAAATGTTATGAATTAAGTCTTTAATCAATTGTTTAAGCAATAAAAGTTTCTACCTCTCATATCAACAACTTAAGTCAATTCAAAATAACAATTATTTTGAAACATGGATAATACAATGTGCTTTGCAGTTATTAAATCTAAATTGAAGAGAAGGCTTCTAGAACATTATGCATAAATATTAATGCATGCTTGCATATCTGATAGGCTTGATTGTCAGCAACGTTTTACAGAGAAAGCAAAATAAGTGCATTACGAACTTCCATGATCTAGTGGAAAGGCAAGTCAAGGAACAAAATTAAATTTTGAAGATACAGGCATAAATATTGAGCACTACAAGCTTTGTAATGAATTAATGGGTAGGTGAGGTGGCTACTAGCTAGGCAGTACATTAATATTAGCTAAACATCATGGAGCCGTGTTGGACCCCAAAAATATGAGTATATGATTGTATATACATATCCCAAATATTAAACGTGCATAACCATTTTTGGCATGTGTTCAATATATTTCAGCGTGTATTCGATGTCTGTTAATTTGCTCCTATCAAACTTAAAAATTTATTAAGCTGTGGGAAGAAGTATGTATTATTACTAGTAGCGACGCATATTATTACAACCTAAATTGCAATTAATCTATCAATTCATTTATAATATGTAATCAAATAAACTCTTTGACATATACTATATTATCATTCATTAATAAAATACTTTTCTGATCTTTTTATAAAGTGATTTTAACTAACTTCATACATATTAAAAAATTTAGTTAAAAGGGGTTAACCTTATTAAATTAATTTGTATAAAATTTTAAATTTTTTTCTAAAATTACCCCTATTTAATGAAATTTATTAATACTACTCTTTCATTTTTTTAAGAGAATAATATTTAATATATTACTAACTATTGGTATAATTATCCACATTAATATTAGTTGTTAACTTCAAGCAAATGTTACTTCGGGTAAAAAAAAATTTAATAATTCAAACAATTACAAAAGTATCTTATATTAAGGGTAAAAAAATTCAAAAAAGCACCTTATAAAAAAGAAATGAGGGAATAATAGATTTATTATGATGACAAGAGAATTGCCTATACAAATTTATAAATTTGAAAGGATTTATTATCAGGTTTTAAAAGTTGAAAAAAATTTATTGACTTGTAATCCAAAACCTGAGATGATTAGGTACAGTTTAACTTTAATATTATATGATAAATTACACGGTAGAAGATAAAAACGACCACAACTAGGTATTAAATTCTTATGATTGTACATGCTTAGACTTTAGTTGATTTATGTCTTTATATATCAATATCAAACATGGTGGATGGTTTAGGGATTGTTTGGTTTCCCTACTCAAACTATGATTTGGGGTCAAAATTAAATTTGATATAATTTTGGATGCGTTTGGTATATTTTTGGTTTCCCGTTTGAAAATGATTTCACATGGAGAACAAGGTTTGCCAAGAAGCACTTCAATCCCTGCTTTTCCATTCTGTTTCTTCATTTTTATTTATATTTATTTTAAAGTCAAATAAAAATAGACCAATAAAAATGAGAAAAAATAGAAAAATTAGGAAAATAAAATTTTCATAAAATTTATCCTATCTATTGACCAAAATGTCCCTTCAAAATTTTAACTTTCATAGATCATGACCTGTAAGAAAATGTTATATCAGATATATTATGTTCTCAATTAAATAAATGCAGATTAAATTTTAGTTCAAGTAAA
This sequence comes from Adenanthera pavonina, assembly GCA_026686845.1. NCBI lineage: Eukaryota > Viridiplantae > Streptophyta > Magnoliopsida > Fabales > Fabaceae > Adenanthera > Adenanthera pavonina. Next base: position 6,553,792 of record JAIVEN010000026.1, on the reverse strand, counting down.
TTAAATTAATCATGAGATAGAGTTTAAGCTCAATTTAGAGAAAAATTATGAGTTTAGTCAAAACCAATTTTCAAATAAATCATCCAAATATAAACACGTTAATCCAAAACTAATTTTTATCATAATTACGTTATAAAACCAATTCTATCCAAACTCATTTTTAATTAACTGAAAACCAAACGGGCCCTTAGTTTGAAATGTAAAATGGTTTTACTCAATAATTAATGTCGTAATGTTAGAAGAGGGGAATAAAATGCATATAAAAAGGACCAAGTAGCTAGAGATGGTGGATGAAAAGAGAGTCTAAGCACCGGGAAGACTTTTTTGAGCTGAATGACGTTTATGGGCAAAATAATTTCGATGGTCGGTTTGTTTTAGTCTGGCTTCATCCTCGTTTTTCCTTAGATTTTATTGTTAAGTCTAACTAGATTTGGATGCAGGGGGTTGTTTTATTTTATTTTAAAAAAGATTGAATTAAAAAATAATCTCATCACTAACTCTTCCAACTCCAAAAAAATTGAAGTAATATTAATTAAAATTAATATAGATTTGGAAAACAAAATTAAAATTAATTAATTGGTGAAATATAATTGAAAAAAGAATTTAGAATTAAAAAAGATTGAATTTGGCAAAAGAAAAAAAAGAACTCAGATCCCACCTAAAAAAATGGAAAATATAGATTCCACTTATAAAAGAAAGAGTGAATGAATAAAAAAAATGGAAGCTATAAAAAAAACAAAAGAAAATAAGGGCATGGAGCTTGAGATGAACCACATTGTTTGTCTTATGAATAATATAACTCCATTCTATTGATTTATGAGTTCACGATTTAACAAAGACAAGAAAGGGGAAGAAATTTAAATAGAGAAAAAAAGAGAGAGAAGAGATTTCAATGTTCCATTATTTAGTTTGGTTGAAGAGGAATAAAGAGGAAGGATTTTAATTAACCCATGTATAGTATGGAAAGGAAGGAGAGGGAAAACTCCTAACAAAACTTTCACCTTATACTTATTACACACATCTCATATATTATCTATTTTAATTTTTTTAATTAATACATGTTTAAAAAAATTATTTGATTAATTTTACTTAGTAGTCTTAATGGTGATACAAAAGGCACGTTTATGAAGTAGTGTAGAGAAGGCGCGCAACACATCAGTTTTTCAAAGGGACGATAAGGGCAATATTGAAATTAAATAAAATAATAAGGTCATCTTTAAATCCAAATGAAACTGAATTCCAATCTTCTCTTCTAAAACCCTCTACATTTGCCCCCGGTTTTTGTTTTGGGGGGGGGGGGGGGGGGGGACCCTCCTCCTGTTTGGAATAACAATTTGAGAGAGTCCCCTCCCCTTCCCTTCAAAGTGTCTCCTCGAAAATTAGGGATGGAGGGGACTTTTTTTTTTTTAATAAAAAGTATTTTTAAAAATAAAAAAAATTATTAAAAATTTTTTAAAACATGAAAATATTTACTTGAAGGTCCCAATAAAAAAATATTGCACCCAAGTCCCATATCTCAAAAAGTGAGTATAAAAAATTTTAGTATTAAGTATAAAATTGTGAAGTATGAGTATAAAATATTAAAGTATAATTTTATATTCAATACCGAAATTTTTTATACTCATAAAAATGATAGAAAACTTCTTTAATTTCAAGGGTAAAATGATCAAATTATTATTAACTTTCCTCTCTTCCCCTCCCCTCCTGAACCAAATAACAAATTATTAAAATTCCTCCCCTCACCTGAATCCCCTTCCCTTCCTTTCCCTCTCCTTCCCTCCATATCTCATCTCCCCTCCTCTCCCCTCCCCTCTCTTCTCCTCCCATCCCTCCCACCAAACACACCCTGGAATGGAGGGAGAAAAGGGGAGAAGAGCCTCCCTTCATTTTCTTAGCCAATCAAAGGAAGCGGAGTAAAATTCTTCTTTTCCAAACCTCCCAACCAAACACTTAGAAAAAGTTAACTAATTAATTCCACTCTAAATTGTGTTAATTATAAAGTTTAATTAGGACATCAAGGTTATAATTCAATGATGGAGAGTTTTTATATTTAAAGTTTACAGCTGTTTGGTTCAATTATCAAGAAGTTAGGTAATATAATGAGAAGGATGTAAAAGAATGTGAACAGGTGATAATTACATGAGAGTTTCTTTAGTATGATAGTGGAGATATGGGGATCAAATTTATTATGTGTGTTTAATTAAAATATAAATAAATATAAAATGACTAAAATGCCCCTAAATTAAAAAAAAAAACCTCCTTCTTGCTTTCTTCTTCCCTGTTAGCCACCACCACCACCACCATCTTCCTCAGCGGCCAACACCACCACCACCACCCTTCATCCATATCTCTCCTCTCACCAATAACAAACAATCCAATAAAAAGAGAAAATCGTTGTCTCTCACCAGAAAGTGTAGTTTCATTGTTCATCTCCTCATCACCAAATCTTTACCCCTAAAAACAAAAGCCTCCCTCCCCACCATTGTTCCCGATGGTGAAGCCCAATGAAGCAGATTTAGTGATCGTAACATATCAAAACTTAGAACTAGAAAAATAGAAATTGAAACCCCAAATTTGAAAAGAAAAAGGGCTTTTGAACACGAAGGGAGCAATACAATGATGAAGGAGGATGTCGGTAAGGGTGTGATGAAATTGTTGTTGTTGACAGAGAATCGAATAGAGGACATCATTACGAGCTTAAATCTAACGAAAGGGAAGGTCGTTCGTAAGTCCAAGAGGAGATGAAGGAGGAAGCCAATGGAGGTGGAAGTTGACTCAAGCAAGGGTACCGGAGTAGAGGTGGTTGACAGTGGAGGGAGGAAGGAAGGGTGACAGTTGAATGTAGAGGGAGGAACGAATGGATGTCTATCGAAGGTGGAGGGACGAATTAGTGTCGGTGTCTACAAGGGTATCAAAGTCTTTTGACTTCCCTTCATAGCCTAGTGATCCTCCTCCTCTAATAAAATAAGTGTGATCATCATTATCTAAATTAAGGTAATACTCATTACTCAGGTAATCATCTTTACCTAAATTTTGTCTAACCAAACACTTTATGTCATGTGACGATAATATTCATTATCGCACATAGGGAAGGGTATGTGGATGAATCAAATAGGGTGTTAAAGTATTTTCACATATCAAATGTCATTGACTTGATTGAAAAGGACTTGATTCTACTTAAATAAGGTTGAAGTTTAAACCTTGAAGATAGAAAAAATAAAATTGGAACCCAATAGCTTTAAATACCAGATAGTTATAGCATTTTCACTATTTTGCTCAATTATTTTGTAATTTTTATAATTTTGATTCATAATAGGTATAAATTAAAATGTTGAAGGATTTTCTTGTTGGAAGTGTGTGTATTTTTTATATTCAGTATAAGTCTCTTAGCCTCGCAAGAGTGCATCAATTTCGCTGATCAATACTGTAGACTCAGAGATGAAGTAAAGTTAATTAAAAAAATGGAGTAAAGTTTTATCGATGTATTTTTTTATTGACAAATTTTAAATCTTACTAACAAGCATTAAGCTGGAATTTTTTATGAATAATTTTTTATTAAACCACTTAATCTTTCAAGGTTACATAAACTCAACTAATTCAAGTTGAGTCACATTGACTTAATAATTAAAGAATATTGGAACAAAGTTCTGTCAATGTATATTTTTTTCCTTCATCGCAAGAATTTTAAATATCAATATATGATATAAAAGGTATAAGAAATTACATTATTTAAAAGACATTAATAATACAACTTATTTTTCATACTCTATGTAATATACAGAGGCTCACATCTATTGTTTAAAAAATATCTAGCTCCTTGCCACTCGATCTAATAAGCATTATGCTGATGTTTATGTTTAGAAATTGAACTTGTTTATATCTTGGCATGATAATGTTTCAAAACATAAGTATCATAGTAATTTTTTATTACATAGTTATAAGATATCTATAGCAATTTTTTAGAAAAAAACCATTTAACAAGAAATAAAATTTCTTACTAATTTGGTTACTATAAATCGTATTGCTAAATTTAGTGAAAAATAAATTAATTTTCTCACTAAATTAATGAGAGGAATTAGCGAGGAATATAATCTCTCTCTAAATTTAAAGAGGGACTTATTCCTCATCATACTACAAAAAATTTGCCACATCACCTAGGTTCAAACTCATGACCTATTGTTTCCAACTGTCCAATATATTTGTATACACCTTTTTACCAGTTGAATTTTGTAATAAATGAATTTTTAATTTTATTTGTTTGCCAACAGTTTATATAAATTAATTTAACTATTTAACTATTTTTATTAATTTAAAATAATCATCCGATGAAAATAATTTTATAACTTGATTATTAAAAAAATATAATTAATTAAAATGAAATTTTTAATAAAATCATTTTAATCCATTTTAATTAATTTAAAAAAATTTAGCGAGGGAAATAGATCTTGTTAAACTCTTCGCTATTCATAATAGTTTAGGGGGGAATAAAAAATACATCACTAATTACTCACTATTTGTATTAATTTAGCGATCAACTAAAAATCTCTTGGTAATTCCTCATTAATTATATATAATTTAGCAAGGTGTGGGATATTTCACACTAATTCCCTTGCTAAATTTAACATTGGCTAGAAACTTATAATTTCTCATTAATTTTCTCACTATTTAAATCATTTAGTGAGGGATGAGTGATCCCTAGCTAAATTTGATTTTTCTAGTAGTGTATTATCAAGTTACATTAGAACATTTTCGGATCTAATTGAGGATATTTATCCTAACATGATTTTTTCTAAAGTATTACAGTAAATTAAATTTCCATTTTTTAACTGACAGTAAATTTAATTTCATAAATTTTTTGTATTTTATGCATTTAGAGAAAGATTATGATGCACAGATACTTTAAATTACTTTATGTATCCATATCGAATACTTGTCTGATTCCAATTCGTGGAGATACTCCTTCAATACATATTGATAAAGTATCCAATTTTTTTATTATTAAAAATAATAAATTAATTTTTTATATATATCTAATATGTATTGGATTTGAATCAAAACGGTTTGATACTTTTTACATGACTTATTTTTTAGAGCTTCAAAATAAATATTATATTCATTTATCAATTAAAAAATTATTTTTATCATAAAAACTATTCAAAAAATATTATTTTTTATTTTTATCATAAAAATAGAATTTATTTAATCTAAAATCTAAATAAATTTCTTTTATTTTCTATCTACTTATAGTTTATGTATTACTATAGAGTTTAACGCGATTGCTTCCTGCCTTGGTTATTTTCAATTTCATATTGTTCTTTTAGTATTCAGTATTATTAGAAGACTATAAGTGTATTTATAATTTGAATTTTTTATTGTAATTATATTTCTTTTATTTTATGAATTATTTTATATTTTATACATATATATCTTAGAAGTATTATATGTTATATTTTTAGATTTAATCGTATCAACATATTATATATGCATCGTATTTAATACTTACATTGTATCTATGATATGAGAGAGAGAGAGAGTTCGTAAAAGATATGTAAAGTATATGACTATATATGAAGTTAACATTAATATTTTGTATTCATATATTTAATTTTTTTATAAATATTAGGAAATCATATTGATAAAATGAATGAGTAAACTAAAAGGTAAAAGCCTAAACCACAGAAGAGTGGATCTCCATTGCATCCCATATAAATAGTTAATATATATATTTCTTAAAAATTAAAATATACTTTAGGCAACAAATTTAATTTGATGAAATTATAAATTGGTTCATCCATGTACTTCTAGAAAATAAGAAAAGACATTGATTTTTTTATATTATAAAAGAAAAATAGCGTTTGGATTTGAAGTTTTAGGAGGAATGGAAGTATAGTGTTGACTGAATTAAACAGTATTTTTTCTTCTTGTCCTCCTCAATGCTCACGTGTGAATGTGGTCCCATATTCAAACAATTCGTTCCCGTTAATATCATCCACTTCTAATTTTTCTTCTTGTCCTCCTCAATGCTCACGTGTGAATGTGGTCCCATATTCAAACAATTCGTTCCCGTTAAAATATCATCCACTTCTTACATAATTTAATAATAATAATAATAATACTTCTCCCGATTCTATTTATAAAAAAAATTTATTTTTTTATCATCCTAAATATAGGAAAAAAATTAATAGTATATTAATTTTTTTTAAAAAAAAATTAAAATTCATTAATTATATGAAATAGATTAAATACATTAGTAATTTAAATTAGTATTAAATTAAGTAATGATAATTTTGAAAAAAATTTAAAATATAAAATAACTTAATTAATTTTAACTAACTAAAACAATTTTTCTTAATATCCATAAAGTAATATATAAATGGAATCATAGGGAGTAATAATAATAATCATAATAATTTTTTATAACTCACAAATTCAAACCTTCATTAAGAGTAATGAATGTGAGTTGTAATTAAAACTAGCATCTAATTCTTATCTATATATCATTTCGTTTCATTATTAAAAATATTATATGCGTTTTGTTTACCAAAAAGAAAAATATTATATGCGTTCAAATGTGAGTCATAACCACCAGAATAGAGGTTGACCGAAAAAATAAAAACATGGGAATAAAGTCAGCTAGTTGGGCAAATTCAATTTTAACACTCTTTATTATTATTAAATTATATATGTATATATATAACCCGCTAAACTTTTTTTATTGTGTTCTTAATGTTCAAAAAACTTATTTGTTGATATTCACTATGATATAAAAAAATAAACTAATTACGGTTGAGTTCAGTGAAAATGACTTGATATTAGGGGTGTATAAAAATTGAGATAGGATTAGAATAATAGTCAATACGATGGGCAGTTTTAGTGATATCAGGCCGGAGATCAAGTTTGGCTCGGTCCTTGAAAATTATTTAAATAATAAATTAATTTTATTCATTAACAAAAATATAATTACATTCATTCAAAATATATTTTCTTAAAAACTAATATTAAAATAAAAATTAATATTTTTTAAAATTATAACTATTTTATAATCAAACATTAATTTTACATAATATTAAGAAATCAATTTAAAATTTTAAATAAAATTAAAAGATTGAAATAAATCTTAAAAATATTCATGATAATGATAAAATTAATTTACCATATATAATGTATTAAGAAAAACAATCATATGAAATTAATTAATATTTATATATTTTTTAAAAGAATAAAGCTATACTATAAACATTGGGTCAAGTAGGACCACATTTGACTTCAACTTGGTGTCCAAGCAGGGCTAGTATGCTGCAGGATTAGGTTTATCGAGCTATAACGAATTAGTTGAACAAGCCTACTTAATATATCTCAAATAATTGTTTTATAGCAAGATGAACCATATGGTTCATGATTTATGAACAATGTAGTTTCCTATATCTTTTATATTGTATATTAATATTGATCATAGTATTATTTGTTATAAAACTACCCTTTATTGTTTTGATTAACTAGGTCATGATATATTTTGATTCTCGGTCCTTTTTCAATTATGATATGGTTGGAAATCAAGTGTTTAATATGAAAAAAAAAGGTCCTGTATTAAATAGAGATTGGAGACTTATAAGTGAAAAAACACATAAATCTAATATAAATGCCCACTAACTTGGCGGAAAGAAAACTTATAAGGAGTTGGATCACAAGTTGTGCCTGCTTAGAGCAGAGAAAACCTCCCTGCTAGATGAAGGAATTAATCTCTTTAGAGTGTACTGTTCACCCAACCTTAATTCTGAGTTTGAATTAGAGAAAAATTTGAAGAGAAAACAAGAGGGAATCTATACAACTCCTTGTCTAGGGTCATATTTGGTAAAAAAAAAGTAAATTTCAAAAAAAGGAGAGTGGGAGAAAAAATTCATCTCACTATATTTGGTAGCCAATTATAATTCTTTTATTATAAATATCAATGCATTTATAGTAGCCAATAATGATCTTTCCTTTAAAAAATGAATATATTAAGATGTATTTTCTTTCTCATTCTTTCTTTTTAGAAACTCATTTTTTTTGTACCAAACATGATATAGGTTTCTATTTATTTTCCCTCATAATATTTCCCTTCCCCTATTTTCTCTTAATTCCAAATAAGGCATAGCAATATTCCTCTATCATTCTCATTATGACTTAGAAATTTGTATTTATTATTATTTAGGATTCGAGTGTGGAAAATAGTAAGAAATGTGGCGGAAATAAAATTTAAAAAACAAAAATTGAGGATGTCTTTATCCAGGATTTTAACCTTCATAGTATCACTTCTTTTTTTTTTTTGGCCAGATTCACAGTATCACTTTTTACATGTTAGCCTTTTCACATAAAATACATGGCCACTAACTTGGTAGATAATGTATATAAAAATGGCAATATAAATATTCTCATAAAAAAAATGGTAATACGAATAACCAGGTCATGAGTAGCAGATTGCTTAGTTCACATAGGTGCTATTTCATTGTCGAATTCTTGTAGATTTGATGATATCCTTAGTAATCTTAGGATTCTTGTGAGTAATAATTATGTGGGATTCATTTCCTCGTGATGTAAATAGGGCTTTGTTCCTCATTTTTTTAAAAAAAAGAAGCTAGAAACACAAAAAATGAAAAGCCAGAAACAAAGGCCCAGTGACACTAAACATTTGTTGTCATATGTTAAGAAATAGGTGGATTAAATTTCTTGAAAAGTTCATATTTTTTTATTTTTTACGTGAAAAAGAAAATTATAAATTCTCACGTTTATAATATTGAGGAGAAACCCTTTCGAAAGTAATCCCGTAATCTTGCGATGAACAAATTGAAGATAAATTCTGTAGTGAAAAAGACCTTTTCCCACATTTAAAGTAATTCGATGTCAAAATTGAACACTTCACGAATTATATCCCTCGGTCAATATCCATGCAGAAAATAAAACGTTTTTTTTTTAATCACAAAGCACTTCTTAAAAATAAAAATAACTGTACTTGTAATCCCAGAATATAAGCTTCATGAATTTTCAAATTTATTTTTGAAATGTAACACAAAATTACCCGTTGGACGGTGGTTCACTAAGTTTTTCAAAAGACCTACATCTTTCTTTGGGCTTAGCCCTCGTTTTTACCAAAAAACAAAGGCTGGGGTTTTTTACTGTCACTTATATTCGAAAGTTTTTTCCAGTCTTGTAAATCTATTTGCCGAAAAAAAGTCATATTTTCAAATTAATAATTAATAATCAATAACTAATATGAAACTAGACTCATTTTCTTGTATATTGTGTGACAAATGAACCGTCCAATGTTTATTGAATAGAGCAATTTGTTATTAATTTAATATTTAATACATTGACATTGATACTGGCAAAATAACTTCGTCCTACTTTTCATAAATTTTATATTTTAAAATTTCATAATTTCCCTGGTGATCAACTTTCTTTTAAAATTTTCTAAATTTTTGGGTACGAATTTTCATTGTAGTCAAGTTACTACTCATTTACAAACTTGAATTGATATGTCGTAGTATTAATAAGATGAGTATTCTTTAAAGCTACTCCCTCCGTTTTTTTATTTATTATTTAATGTTTTAAAAAGTATATATATTAAAAAGTATGATTAATAAGTTAGATTTTTTTTAATTTTTTAATTTATTCTTTGATAAATTGATGGATAAAAAAATAATTAATGTTATTTTTTACTTTTAAAAGAATAAATAAAAAAATTTTAAAAATAGTAATTAATGTTATTTTAGAATTTGAGAGTGAGATGTAAATAGAAATAGATTTTTTTTTTTTTTTAAATGTAAGTTAAAAAAATGAAGAAAGTAGTTCATTAATAACAAATAATTTATAATGGAAGATTGAAGATCAACTAAAATAAATTAGTTAATATATATATATATATAGTATATAAAACAACAACTAATGATTATTGCTAAGGACACTATATATGGTACTCCTTCCAACTGTTAACTACCACAAATGATAATTAATACTTGAAGCTTTTTTCATCTTTTTTAAATTATTCTCATTTAATATAATTGTCCCATAAATTAAGCTTCTCAACATTAATTAAGTTTTATCCTTGTAGGGCCATTAGGGTAAAAAAAAATTAAATACACTATGTAATCTATAAAATATCTTATATTGTAAAACTTAAATTTTTCCAAAAGATGCTTTATATATTAAAACGGAGCGAGTATATTTTATTGAGTTGGCGATTACATCGAATGAAAATGATTTGATTTTTTTTTTTTAATGGAAGGCTATGGCAAAGTTATATAATAAATGGAAACACTCATCAACTACTAATTACATAATCAGTTTCCATATAATGAACTTTCTTTACAAGTTAGTCAGCATAAGAATTAGCTTCTTTATGATTGTATTCAATGGTTACCATCTAGTTTTGCATTAACTAATGTTTCATTTCATTTACAATGCTAGCGTGCCCAATGTAACTTAAATTAGAACTAATTGATTATATTTAATATCAAATATTTCTAAAAAAAAGTGATAAATTTGATCCCTTATAAATTAAAATCAATAAGGTTTTGTGAAGTGAAAGGAATTTTCACTCTTCAAATGTCGACCTGCCGATATTGAGTTTTGATTAAATGGATCTGTTGAAAGGAATTTTTAGATTCAAATGAAACGATGATGGCGAATAGAAAATTTTAGTTGAAAATCAGATAAACATGTGCGAAAATTTGTGGCACCACATAAAATCTTTTCCCCCACCTTCAATTGTTGCGGCGGAATTAATTTTTGTCGCAGAAACTTATGGCCTTCCCGCGTTCTAGGAAGGGAAGCAATAGCAATGCCAGATTGTAGGTCACCAGCACTGCACTTGCCCTCCATCCGTCAACAAAGAATATCCCACTTTCTAATAATCAACTTTTCACATGTGACTTTCTTTTATTTTCCTTCCATTTTTGTTTTTCTCACGTATCAATATTCAATTCAATCCAAATAAATGGGTTTATAATCAAAATAATCATTTTATAGATTTTTTAAACAATTATATGACACTATTAGAAAAAAAGCTTTTTGATACTCCATGTCATAATGATTGAAAAAATAGCTGTCCTAAAAAATATGATCAACGGTATTTTTATAAATAAAAATTTCATTCCTTAATTTTTTAGAATGGCTATTTAGGGAACTATTTTAGATTTTACTTTCTAGGACAGTGGAATAACCCACCATTCTAGGACGGTGAGTTATTCTAATGTCTTAAAGGGTTTTACCCTTTATCCATTTTCCTTATTCTTGTGAGTCCTCCTGACCTCTCAACAGCAACTCAACACCCCTTTAACCTTACAAATCCTTTTTTAATATCATATCTAAATAGGGATAACTTTTTTAATATGATGTTTTTGTTGCACATAGTTTGAATCCTCATCTCACTTAAGAAAACAATGATTTGCTAAATACTTGGGTTTGTCTTTGGATTTAGGAAAGTTAAGAAGAGAAAGGAAGTTAAATTTTATTTTTACGTTTATATATTTTTAAATTAAATTAAAGTCAAATTAAAAGATCATTGTCAAATAAAAATTAAAAGATTACAAGTAAAATTTAAAAAAGATCGAATTAAGAGATCCATTAAAATAAAATAAATTAAAATATAAAAAGCGACGCTTCACCAATATTTATTGACAGTGAAGCATATTATGTATTCACAAAGATGATTAAGGCTTTTTTTTCCCTTATTTTTGGCCAGGGGTATGAATACCTACAACAAATGATTTTGGATATATATATATATAGAGTCTGGAGGAGAAAGTTGGACTTTCATTGAATAGTATCAGATATATATCATAAAAAAATTATATTGAACTATATATATATATATATGTATATAATTAATTATATGACAGTTTGTATCAATAGTTCAATACCATGGAATTCCATAAATAATTAGCTGCAAGTTATAGTAGCCGCTATTTACATTGTGTTCATAATATATAAATATAGGTTATAACTATAAGTGGATTCCTGTTTTACACAGAATTTGACCTGAGCTATATTGCTTGTAACTAATAAACCTACTTCTTATAAATTTATATATATTGATAAATGTATTTTTTTCACAAGAGAGAAATATTTCTAACATTAAGTCAAATTTAAAGTATATTCATGAGGAACTCATCACGGCATTCGAAAAGAAATAACGGTATCGCTTGTGTTTATACTTTATGTGGATCCAAATATTTATAAATTCGTAAATAAAAATCAATTCTTAAATGACTACCTGTAGTTTGACACTTTTTTTTTTAACATTGCCTATAGTTTCTTTGGTAAAATTTAATTTCAATGAAAACAAAAATCACAAGAACTTGGAATAAAATCCTAATATAATCTAACATAAAAAAATTGGCAATCTCACCCAAAAAAAAATTGGCACTTTTAATTTCTGATGAGAAATTAGTGAGCATAGTCTTTGTTAAGTATTAAGTATGAAAATTTTCAAATTTTCCCTTTAAAATTTAATTAATTAATACGAAATGTAGAGAATTAATATTTGAATATATGTATGTGTGTATATATATATATATTAAAAAATTATAAAAAATCATATTATTCATAAGTTATTAATAATGTGACTTCTCTCACAAATACTTAATTTTAGACTCAATATAAAACATGGAATGTGTTTCTTTATTTCAATTTATATATAGGAATAAGTTTGACAATATATATATATATGTGGTATAATAAAATTGATCTTATGAATTACCTCATTCAATCCTTAATTTGAGATCATTTTAATCAAATCACGTGGATTAAGAATGTGAGTTAACTACCTTGATTTTTCTAAAAATCAAGATATTTTTTTAAATTATCCTTATTTAATCTCTTTTTCTTTCTTTATAATGAATTAAATATGATCTTTTTTTGAAATGTGTAATAAATATTACTTTGTATTATAAAAAATACCTTATATTTTGGATCAAGATAAAAGATCTTATATTTAGAATTGGATAGAGTATTCATTTAATATTGCCATGTAAACGCAGCACTGGATTATGAGATTCCAGGAATGAAAATCAAATGGTTGATTTTATGGGAAGCCAACATAATTTGTGTGTTAATTATTTTCTATGTGGTCAAAGTAGAGGATACAGAACTGTCCTGCCTACATTCATTCAATATTATAATGTCCCTCCCAATAAAACACCGAGCTAAGCATTATTATAAAACATTTTTGTCTTCAAATTTCAAACCATATATATTTTTTCATAATTTGTATGCTTTACAACTTTTGATTGACTTGACTTCCATTATTTCTTTTGTTGAGGGAATTAATGATGAGGATATTTGATTCATCATTGCTTAATTGAATATTTTCAACTCACTTACTGTTCCACTGGTGGCTGCAGACACTGATAATGATGCATGATGTCGTCCTCATCAATTATTATTAATCTCTATTATTAATTAAATCTTCAATAATAAGATTGATTATCTTTTGGTATCAAAGCACAGCACCCAGTATCTGTAAAGTATATTAGATTTCAACAAATACGGATTAAATTAGATAGGAACATAAAGACAATAAAACTTTATCAGTATTTAATGCGAATATATATACATACCTAAGACTTATACGCAAAATAATTGGTTAAGCTTAAGCTGGTACAACTTATATCAGTTGAGTTTTACATTTATTGGCTGATATTAATTTATCAACATTTTCTCATGTTCCATCTGATTAACCATCGATCTCATTCACCCAAAAGAAAAGCGTATCATTTGGAATGCGATGTTTGTGATTTGTGTGTCTTGGACCAAGTCTCTGCAATATAAAAGCAAATTTCAAATCATAATTAAATAAATAAATAATCATGTTAGCTAGTTAAGCAAACATCTCTCCGCTCTAATATAATACTTATATTTGTCATATCAATGCACCATAATTGGGGGACCAAATCATGAACAAGATTGCTAGCTACTTTATCTTTTTTTTTTGTTGGAAAAAAAGCTATATATCAAACTACTATATGCACTTATCGTAGCATTTTTGTAAGAGTCTATTTAAATAGATACAGAGAGAACCAAAAGTTGTTTCGACGTTGTCAAATATGCAGTTTAAAGTGAAACATACATGAAAGCGTAATGCTTGAGAAATTCCAAAAAATGTGTGAATGAAAATGTGACATAATTTTGTCTGAATTTTATAGATAACCAACTTTTGGATTGGTGGAAGGGGAGTGAGGAAAAAAAAGAGGATGATAGATAGGAAGGAACGAGAGCAAGAATCACATGGCCATGTCATTTAATCCAAAGTCTTCGCTTTCAAAGCTTAGTTTTGTCTTTTTGGCTAATTTCAGGATTTCGCAGCAGCTATGTATGACTGATTCAAAGTGTGTGTGTGTGTGAGAGAGAGAGAATAATTATTGATCAATTTAATTGATTAAATCCTATCATTTTCGCTTATGCTAGTCCCAATCAGGGGCAAATCAAAGTGGACTTTAACCTGTGGTACTACTGTACATGATGATGATTTAGAGACCCATAGGTTAACTGAATCTGAGGACCTAGTAAATTAAACTTCTTCTGTACATAACATGAGAGGTAATTGGGATAATTTTTATGTTTTAAAATATAAGGGATATAGGAAATTTGTTTAGTGTATTTAATAATTTTTTTTTAAAAAAATTCTAATTAAGATGATATTTTTTCTAAAAATTAGTAGTATAATTTATTTATATTAATTATATAATGTAAAAGTTATTAATATTAAATAAATGTATTTTTTAAAACTATTTTATATTTAAAACAAATTTATTAGTATGTGATTTTGCTATTTATTTCGAACATAAGAATGAAGAATGACGTATATAGTACTCCCTCCGTTTCGCTATATAGTGCATTTTTTTAAGAAATTAATATTTCATAATATAGTGCACTTTACGGATTACGTAGTATAATTTTTTTCTCTTTCCAAGATTGCCCATAATTAATAAACCTAAATATTTATTTATTATTACAATATTTCATTCTCAAGGTATTTAATGAGGGTAATTTGAGAAAAGATGAGAAATTTTGATAGTTATTAATTATTATTTTGGTCTGTATGCAGTAGTTAAAAGTGCACTATAAACTGGAACGGAGGGAGTACAATTAATGACACTGAATCCTCAAGACACATAATGAATTCCAACCTTAGTAATGATTTGATTTATAGTATATTCATTCCGTAATCACAGGCAGAGTGGATTGGAGCCTGCAAATGCAATTATGTTACCATCATTTTAATTAAAACCTAACGCTTAACTAATTTTCAAGCCCCACTAAACTCCTCACATTCATCTGCATCTCTAAATTAAAGAAAACAATGAACTTATGTTGCTGGCTATCTTGTGATTGGTATGAAATATATGCAATTACTCATATATAGGAATTTACTGGTTGGCAATTTACAGGTGCTTTTGTAAGCACATTTTGAGCCATGAGATTTGTTTCTAACTCTAATAAGTCATTGAAACCCAACTTACTTCAATTTTATCGTATCATTAAGTATGTTGTTATTTGATTAGAGTAGTATTGTTAAGTTTTTTTCCACTCTTTAGAAAAACATGAAGATATAAGTAAAAATGTTCAAAACCAATTCAAATCGATTAAATTGAATCAAATCAAAGCAAACTGACTTGAACCGATCTAAACTAAACTTAAATGAGGTACATTTTAGTTTTTTCACTTTTGAAATCGATTCAATTTGGTTTGGTTTTAAACATTTGGAGTCCAAATCAAATCGAATCAAACCTATTAATTTTTTTTAATACAACTATAATATACTTATTTAATAAATTTTACTTTTTTTATTTAATATATTTTATATTTATATTATACTCATTAACATATGTTTCTTAGACCTTAAACTCATGAACAAAATTATAATATATTTATTAGATAAGGATAAAAAGTATAAATTAGTGTGTTATTATAAATAATCATGCGAAAAAATATGCACAACATTTTGACATAAAAAATTAACATTTTAATAAATTATTTAGATATAATTTGTGTTAATAAAGTATTTGAATTTAATTTTTGGAAAAGAATGCTACTGTTTTTTAAAAAAATTCATTTTAGTATGATTCAAACCAACTTAAACCAAACCAATTAAAAAGAAAATCGAATAGTTGAAACCTTTAAACACCTTAGATCTAAGATCTAAATAGTATGATTAAGTTAGCTTGTATTAGGATCTTTTGTAGGTAATTCTAACTGAGGATACATTAATCTTGGATTGTCGTCAGTGTGTACTCAATTTTTAGATGCTTATCCATCCGTTAAAACTCAACTTTGATTTTTACAAAATTGACAATAACAAATATTAAAATGATGACAAGTTTTATTGTTGAAAAATATATCTTTTTTATACCCAAAATAATAAGGGTATTCACATTTCAGAAGTTGAGTTTATGTTCATTTTTTTGACATGGACTCAAGACAAATTAGGACAAAATGGGCTTTGAAAAACTACCTCCAACCCTCACTGAATACGAGTAAGGCTTGGGCCCTTCAAGCCCAACTCATTTGAAAAATAAAATAAATGAAGAACAATAATAAACATAATAACATAAAGAGTAATATTTCAAAAAATAAAAAATGAGAGCAATAATAACATAATAATCTTTAAACAAATTTGGCAGATAACTATATTCCATTCACATTCTTTTATATATATATATACACACACGCAAATACATGTGTAATTCATATAATTCAATATTTATCTTTTAAACAAAATGCAGTTATTTTTTTTTTCATCACCTCCTAGGTCCGACGACATGCTAAAAGGATCGTGAGTTTTTTCAACGTATGAAAAATGCTTAAAAAATGATTGATTCAAAATTGAGACTCCTATGAAAGACTAACGAATATCACGCACCCTTCCCTTATAAATAAAGCTATATATAGGGCAAATTCTATTAATTAAATTAATATGTATTTGATTTCGATAATACTGCAAGTTTCAAACGTAAGCCACTTTTCAAAATATCAACATTTGCTAGTTGGCCAAAAAAAAATTGCTCTTAACATACTGTTAAAACTTTTAAAGATGTCTAGGTCAAAAAACTTTTTTTGAAGATGTCAATCGCTTATGGATATGATCTATAATTATATGAACACCGAGAAACCTATATCAATTATATTTTTTTTAGTTATTAATTTTTAAATATCTGAATAATGTAAATGATTCAATTTATTTATGCGAATAAATATTTACTTGAAGGTTGAAGGTTTAGGATAACTTTAACCCCCGATTTGATAAGGGGGAGGGAGGGGAGATCCCCTCATAAAACATATTCATTCCAAATTAGGGGAGGGGAGTTGCTCCCCTCCACACCTGTTTGAAATGATATTTGAAGAGAGGGGGAGCCCTCCCCCTCAAAATGTGCCCCCCGAAATTGAGGGGACACGGTTAGGGACAGCTCTTTTTGAACTGTGCCCCCTTTTTTTTAATAAAAAATATTTTAAAATTATAAAAATTGATAAAAAATTTGAAAAATATTTATTTGAATGTCCCAATATAAAAAAATATTACATTTAAGTCTTATATCTCAAAAATTGAGTATAAAAAATTTTAGTATTGGGTATAAAATATTAAAGTATAATTTTATACTGAATATTGAAATTTATTATACTTATATAAATGATAGAAAACTTCTTTAATTTTAAGGGTAAAATGATCAAATTATTATTAACTTCCCTCCCCTCCTGAACCAAATAACAAATTATTAAAATTTCTCCTCTTCTCTCCATTAAAATCCCTCCCTTCCCTATCCTTTCTACCAAACACTCCGTAAAGGTCCAAATAAATCATTCTACACAGTTGGGCTCAACGAGGAGGATTACTAGATCAGGCCCAAACAAATCACCCCACACACCGTCTTGGCCCAACAATGAACATACCAGAAGCCCAAACAATGACTGACAAGAAGAGACTACCTTGATTTTGGTTGGGACCATGTTGGTTCTCTAACCCATGCATTATTCAAATGCGTTTTAGGCCCGAAAACATCACTAAACCTCCATGTTAAATATCTTTTTCAATTTGTCATTTAAAATAAAGTTTAATTTAAAAGTAAAATACATTAACAACCCTCCATGTTTCTTTAATTACATAAACCTCTCATTTATTTTGAAAACTTATATAAATCTCCATTGAAATAAAAAAATCCTGTTACACAAACATTTTCACTATTTTTAAGATTTAATTCCCATTCATCTAACTGTTAAATCATATGTTTATTTTTTTGGACCTAAATATCCCTCTGTGACATAAATATTATTGAAGAATTATTTAAACACCTATATTAGCAAAAAAAAAAATTCTAATACCATCGTATTCGGAAATGCGACACAGATGGCGTGGAGATAAAAGAAAAAGAGAAGAAATTAGCCCACATAACGGGGGCCGATTTCGGAGGAGTCACCACTAAAATTTTAAGAAAAATTTTGAAAAATCGAAATAAAAGATAAGGATGGTCTGCAAATCAGAGTTGGGTTTTGAGAGTACGATTGTGAGTGAGAAAGGTGTTAGGCACTCCCACAACACCCGTTCCTAAGAACGGTTATCTTAAATTAATCATGCAATTTTTATGACTTTAAAAAAGTATTTTGATTGCCCTTTAATCATTCACATGCAAAAATAAATATAAAAATAAGAAAAATATAAAAACGAAAATAAAGAATAAAATGAAAATATGAAGAGTTGGGAAAAATAAAATAAGAGGAAAATATTATTTATTTACAAAAATGGACTTGACCCAAAATTAGAGTCTGAGGCCTACGTAACTTGCAATAGGAATCAAAGTTGACGTAGTTCGGACTATAAATGCGTGTCATTGGGTTGATATTTTTTATTATATATATTTGAAAAGAAAAGTTTGGAAGATGAATTATCATTCTACAAATAAAATGATTATTAAAATTGATAGTTGCATTTTAATTTACAAAAGATAGTTTAATTTCCATGCCCTACTCTTATCATCACTTTTTCATTTTAAAAAAATAAAATAAAAGGTGAAAAGCAATTTTAAAAGATCAACTAACTTATTTGGTGACTTTATCACTTATTTTTCACCAGTTGGTACCTAAATGCCTACGATGTTACCACTTGAGGCGGATAGGCGTAAAGATTAAAGAAAGGTTTGAAGAAAGACAAATAATTTTTGTACAAATCATTTTTATTTTCTTTTTATTATAAAAATAGAAATAAATAAAATCCTTTTAACATAGATTTACTTATTTAAAAGAGAAATATTAAGAAAAATACAAAATGTGATTATTGCATATATTTTCAAAGAGAAATAATCAGCATATGTGGTGGCTTTATCACTCACAAGTTACTGATCAATATCTAAATACCCACGGTGTTACCACTCGGGACAGAAGACTTAAAAACTGCTTAAGAGATAAAATTGAGGAAAAATGAATATCTTGCATAAATCATTTTTATTTCCTTATATTAAATTATAAAAATAAATACAATAGTGATAATATATTTTTATAAAAAGAAGAGCAATAAAAGAAATTTAAAAATATGACTTATATATATGTATTATTTATTCATTTATCTATTTATTTATTTTCTAGACAAATAATCAATCAGGATTTGTGGTAACTTTATCATTCACAGTTTGCTAATTGGCACCTAAATGCACACGGTGAGGTCACTCGAGGCAAAAGGTATAAAAAATAAAGACTTGAAGGATAAAGTCGGAAAAAATAAGTTCTTTTTGCCTATATCATTTTTATTTTCTTGTCTTATTATAACAATAAATAAAGCCATAGTAACACATTTTTATTTTAAAAAGAAAAGCGATAAAAAAGAATTTAAAGTATGACTATTATATATTATTATTATTACTTTATTTTTTTTAACAATCAATCAGGATCTATGACAATTTATCATTCATAACTCACTCAATGAAACCTCAATACTCACGGTGTTACCACTCGGAGCACAAAGGTAAAGAGAAATTTAAAATAAAGGATTTTCATTTTAATCATTTATTTTAATTAAAAAATAAATAAATAAAAGAGATCATTTGAACCCAGAAATACTTAAGGCATTGCCAATATAAATACCATGGTAACTCCTCACTCATGACACTTTTGATTGACATCCTAGCTATTCGCTAACGGAGACTTAGTCCCTTGTGACAAATTCTAAAAGTGAAAAGAAAATGGCCACAACAAGGTATAAAAATTCATGCTGATCGTGTATTTGATGTGTACACAAGTATATTAAATATTATTTTAAACTTATAACATAGGAATCACAAATAAATTGAGCAAAAGGAATGATCACTCCTTCTAGTCCTTCGTCTAATGCTTGCTCCTCGTAAGTTGTCATTTTGCTTCCTCAATTCCTTCAACTAATCCTTTGCAATTTCTATCATCATTTCCTACCACCTTGCGCGTCTCCAATATGCCTTTAGTTCACCAAATCCTTTATCTCACATGTCACAGAAGCCAATAAAGGAGTATAGATATAAGTATCATCAATGGACATCTCTGTTGAAGATCACGTTTTATGCCTACCGTTCAATTCTTCGAATTCCTCCTATGCTCTTCCCCTTTGTCTCTTGTGTTCAGCTTCTCCCTAACTGCCTGTACCAAGATCAAAATTGCGATAATTGGTCTTGAGTCCTTTGCTCCTTCATTTCGTTAGCTCAGCTCTATTTCTCACTCGCTCCCTCCAGTCCTTTCTTTCGCGTTTTGCCTCTTTCCTAGTACTAGGGTTTTTCGGCGTCCAATCCTCTCCTCCTTCCGGGTTGCTCCTCTGCTTCCTCGGTTTTTTTTTTCTGCCTAATCTCCTCGCTTGTCTCATCCTCCTAGGGTTTTTCGGTGCGGCTACCCTCTGTCCCTGGTGCCTGTCTGGATCATGGCTTATCTCTCTCTCTCAGAAGCACAAGCCATAGATTCCTCTCCGTCTCACCATACTCCCATTCTCTCTGCTTCACTCCTCGGTCCGCCTGTGGCTCCCTCTCTCTCTCACCACGTATAGCTTCCTCTGTTTTTCCCTTTCAGTCTCTCGTGGCTCTTCTACTCAGAGCTCCCTCAGTTCGTTTTCTCCCTCATGGCCCTTGCTTAGAGCTCCCTCTGTGCCTTTCTCTCTTTCATCCGCACCGCCCCATCTTCCTCTTCACTCATACCTGAGCCCTCTATTAAGGCTCAGGGTGAGCTTGGGCTGAGTTCCCCAAATGGGGCTCAGATCACCTCGGGCTAAAATAAACCCAAGATTGAAATTTTTTTATTTTTTTGTGTTTATATTTTTTTTGGTTTTGTTGTTTTTTTTTTGTATTTTTTGCCGACTATTGACCTAAAATTTTGTGTTTGAGAAAAGGATTTTAACCATCAGCAACCCCAACCCTAACCCCAACACTTCTTCTTCTTTCTTCATTTTTAGGTTTTTGAATTAACCCTTTTAATTAACTTGATTAATTTTTATTTTATTTTATTTTTATTTTTATCATTTTTTATTTTTTTTTATTTTGTTTTTTTATCTTTAATTTTTATTATTTGTTGTAATTATTTTTTTATCCATATTTATTATTATTTTTTTCTTTTTAAATTTTTACATATAAAACCCGGACAAAATACGGTGTTCACAAATACGTATATTTTTAAACTTTTCTATCATTTTATAAAACTAATCAATGATTAATTTTATAATTTTAAAACTTTAAAACTTATTTATTTAATAATCTTTTAAAGATAAACTATGGGTAAGAAAATCTTCCAATCACATTTTTTCATTAGATTATAAAAATAATATAAATTTGATTGTATTATAAAATTTATTAATTTTATATCTCATGAAAAATTAATCAGAAAATGAATTTAAATGTAAAAAGAACAACTTAATTAATTAGGGATTTATTAATATAATGAGGGATAAATTGATAACTATAATTTAAGTTAATATGATTCTTAATTAATAAATAGTACTTTCGGAATCTTTTTAAAATCTTCCTAACAGTATTAACATATTTGACTAAAATCTATGCTTTACAAAATATATAGGAGGTCTTTGTAATTATGACAAAATAACAGGGATGTTAGAATATTTTACTCTTATTTTAATAAACATAAAAAATTACTATAATTTCTTAAAATTTACTTTGATAATAAGCTAATTTTTCTTAAAAATGATTTTATTATATTTTCTGAAAATGAATTAAAATGTTTAAATTCAAATCCTTTGATCCCACCTCGATTGAGACCACGTATTATTCCTTCC
The DNA here is from genome assembly GCA_026686845.1 of Adenanthera pavonina. NCBI lineage: Eukaryota > Viridiplantae > Streptophyta > Magnoliopsida > Fabales > Fabaceae > Adenanthera > Adenanthera pavonina. Next base: position 6,531,531 of record JAIVEN010000026.1, on the reverse strand, counting down.
ACATTTCAACTTCTTGATGATTGATTCCTTATTTTAGTCAAAGGTAAGACATCAACACTGGAAAGGAACTTGTTGGCTTATTTTTATTTCAAAATATTGATAATCTAAAATTTTTATTAATAATTAGATAAACTATCACATACTATATTAATTTTGGAAAATAAAACATATTATTGATAATAAATACTTCCACTGTCTCATTTTATTTGTGATTTTTAAGATTTTTCACATAAATAAATAAAATTATTAAATATAGCATTGATTATAGTTAAATTTAATAATACTTTACTAAAATATTTCTCAATTAAACACTAAAAGATGATTTGTGTTTTATCTACCAATATTTTTAATGAATGGAAAAATAATAAAAAAAATTAATGCTTCATTAGTAATGTAAAATGATAGATAAATAGAGACATTTAAAATTTTTTAAAATGATAGATAAAATAGAATGAAGGGAGCAACATCATAACTATGATATACATTTGATTAATAATATGATATTAATAAAGACAGCCAAAACCAATTGCAATTTTATTAATTGTTAAGTTATATGGGACTTAATACCTCTTAAGTAAAATTTTGAGTTCAAACAAAAAAAAAATTATATTAAAAAAGTTATCCCTATTTAGACTTGATAATACTTGAATTTGATATCATTATATCTTTTTAATAATTTAAATCTAAAGTAGAGTTTTATTTAAAAAAATGTTTTCTTTTATTTGAAGTCTTGAGAGATGTTAATTCTCGCTCACCTATCTTTACTTCTTCATTCTTTTTTGATGCCTTTTTTCCCCAACATTTTTATACATCTAAAATTCTTTCAGCTTCTTCTTTACGTGTATTTTGCCCCCGTCGATAATCTTTAATTTTCTTATCCTTTGCTCCTCACGAGATTCAAACCCCTTCTACTCCCTCGCATCAAAACTCCTATTTATAGATTTATTTGAATTTGGAAAAAAAATCATGTGCAGTTACTCGCTGTTTCTTGTTTGAGGTGTAGCGCAGTACTCAATCTGCTTTGCCAATTATGCTGCATAATTTTCCTTCGACTCGATTTTTTTGGATATATATATTATTTTCTGCCAGGTGAGGCTTCTTATTTCTTATCATTTTGGTTCATTTACCTGGTCAAGTTTGCCTTTTTTTTTTATTTCTTATTTTCTTTTTTGACATTGTGTATTGGGAGGGGTAAGCTTGCAGAATGTTTAAGAATGTATAACACTGGAGTTGATGGAGAAATAAGGTTGAAAGAGGGTATCATGAAAATAGAGTTGAATGAGGGATAAGGTTGAAAGAGGGTATCATGAATTTTTTTTTTTGCCCAAGTAAACTTTAAGAATTTTACAAAACCACCTAATATGAGTGGCAAGTCGTCTAAAATTTTTTCCTCATAATATCATGAAATGTGGCAGAGATGATGGTGGAGTTGGGAAAATGGTGTAGTGAGATTTTTTTTAATTTAAATGTGAGCTAACAAATTTTTGTTCGGTAAGCACCAAGATATCCCTTTTGAAACTATTTTTTTTTAGATATAAAGATTACTGAAGTAAGTTTTACTTATTACAGGATTTTTTTCATATATATGACCAATAATCATACCTAAAATAATATACGTAATAGATTTAAAAGATGACATCACTGATTTGTAAAAGTAATAAAGATTTAATTAATTGGTAAAATATAAGAATTAAAATATATAACCTTAATATATAAGTTTATACATTTTATATAAAGCATTTTAAGATTTAAAATTTTATTGAGAATAAATATATATAAGCTTAATATATAAGTTTATACATTTTATATAAAACGTTTTATGTTTTAAAATTTTATTGAGAATATAATGGTCAATCAGAAGTTTTTTTTGTCCTTAAAATAATTATAACTTTTATAACCCCTGAAGATAAATATTAATTTTCATAGGCCCTTTAACTTAATTTTCCCTTAGAAGTATAAACGAATAGAGACAAAAAGAAAAAAATTGTGACGCAGTTTGACTAAAGTGCATGTGGAAAGACTACTTTATAATGGTACATTTATGTGAAATTTGATTTTGAGATAAACAACGAAAATAACAATAATAGTAAAAATGTGCAATAGAAACTAAAGTTGTGTTATGACCCAATACTTAAATATAGAATGTTCAATCAACTTCAAATAGCTTTACTAACTCCTCTAATTGCTATGAGAAAACAATAAAATTTTAGAAAACAATAATATGACTTATTACTAATTTTATATTATATTTGATACTGATATTCTCTACTTCCTCTTATTCTTAATATAAAACTATTTTAACCGAATCACGTGAATTAAAAAGGGAAGTTAAAACTAATTAACTACCTCGATTTCTCCAAAAATTTTAATATTTTTTTAAAACTACCCTTATTTATTTTCTCTCTTTCTCTCTTTGGATACATTAAATAAGGGCATTTTTTAGAAATATATAATAAATACCACTCGTATATTGTAAAGAATTTTATATTTAGGATCAAGGTAAAAGATCCTATATATAGGACCGAAGGGAAGGGAGTATTGTTTATTTTATGGTGGCACATTTAATTTGGATTGCCATGAGTTTCCTCTGGAAAAAATTGGGTTCCTTCCATGTTTAAGGAAGGAGGAAGCCCCATAGACAGCAAAGTGCAACATCTACATATATGGAGAGAGGAGGAAAATTACGGAAACAGTGCTTTCATGTTTTTCAAAACGCACAATCTTTGCCTTCCGAGGACCGGAGAAGAATTCTGCTCCTTTTCGCTGTCACCCTCTCTTCCAAGTCTTCCATTCTTCAAATTTCTCTCTCTCTCTCTCTCTGCTCCTGCAATTAGTCCATGGCTCCCGTGATGAAGATCGTCTTTGGGCTTCTCACATTTGTCACTGTCGGAATGATTATAGGTGGTGCAAATTTCTCAACTCTGCTTTTACTTTCTTGCTCTGTATTTGAAATTTTGATGGTAGTTTGATAGTTGGCTCAAACGCTTGTACGTGATCCACCCCTGCACTATCGTTTTGTACTAACGTAAATAGAAATAGGACAGATTCCCCTTTTGTGTAACATTACAATCTTAGCACGATCTTGTGACATTTCAATACACTCGGTGCTTCCTCCGACCACATGGGGTTGCTTAAAGCTGATTCGGCACTTTTATGATCGGGTAACTAATAGAAAGAAATAAAATTCATAAAAGAGCTTCATGGCAAAAAAAAAAAAAAAGGTCTTGTTGGTCATGATCCTTCTCAAAGAGGGATCTTAACTATTGTTTATCATTAATCTCCAATTGGGTTTTATTGATCAGAATATGGTACTCCATATTGCCCCCAGGAAACTCTGCATGCGTTATCTCCATAAAATGGGGGGCCTAGTATGCCTCATCTTCTTCAAGTCCCTTATTATAAGATTGACTATGGATGTTGGGAGTGTTTCTGCTGTCTTACTGTAGTTGACTAAGATTACTAGGCTGGGATTTCGAATTTGTGATTTTTTTTTGAGAATCGTGTTCTGGAAGGCCTTGATTTATCTATTGTTAAAGAAATGGTAGATACAAAGGGTGTACGCTTCACACTGTAAACCCAATTTTTTCCCTGAATTCTGAGCAGATATTAAGCACTGACCTGTTTATAAATAGTTCAAATTTGTGTTTCAGAGGTTATTTTAAGTACATTTCCCACAGTAGATCAGATTTTTCCCGAGGTCTGAGCAGATATAAAGTGCTGACCTGTTTCTTTCTCTGGCTTTGCAAGTAGTTCAGATTTATGATATAAAGATTGGTGCATTAGATGGAAGATTTGTGAAAATTTTCTTTGTCGGTTATGTTAGGACATGTAGCTGTATAGTCTGTTAACTTCATAAAAAATGGGAGGCATCTCTTTGTTTTCTGTGCACAGGTAAGCGAAATATCTATATGATGATTCGTTGTGGAAAAAATGGGGAAATAAGTTGTGAATTAAAAGGTGTTTTGATGATGGAAAAAAGGTTGAGCTTGTTGATTTAGGGTGTTAAATATGAGAGAAATGGAGGCTAATACGAGAAGATTCTTTTTCCCTTTACATTGTTGTCAGCCTTAGCATTTAGAAGGGTTGCTTCTTTTTGAGCCTGAAATAGATATGGAAGTGGATTTGTCTTCACTTTTGATGTATATTTCTTACCAGTGGAGAAAACTAGAGATGATAAAAAACTGGTTTAGTTTTTGAGCTCAATATTAAAATAGTAATAAAGAGATGATTTTGTGTGGCCTTTGAACGTTGATTATTGTTTCTCTATGCATTTACCACATGTTAAATTTGAATTGTTAAAAATGATCATTTGAGGAGATTGAGCTATACAGTTACAATAAGCCATGTTGATTAAAATTTTGCTAAACTAGAGTGATGAATGTTGGTACCTTTTAATGATTGATGAATAGAGTTTTAAGAAAAAATGCCGTGAAGTACTTATGAGTGGACTCCTTTCTCTATGATTACAGGTGCTCTCTCTCAATTGGCATTCATACGGAAGTTGGAGGATTCATATGGTATATATCTGAACTTAGTTCGTGTCATATTAAGGCTTGAGAATTTTAAAGTCGTTGAAATCTTTTCTAATTCTGTTACATAATTTCGTTTTTAGCTTTCTATTAATGTTTGACATGTATATGGCTAGTGTTACTGACGTTGTGTGTTAAACCTATTCTGTTTAAAGGGACCTCTTCAAGGTACCTGTTTTGTTGGTGGTTATTTTAATTGATTTTGTTTAGGAATTCTGTCTTTAGATTTTTTGGGCTAGGATAATGTTTAGGAGCTTCTGTTTGGTGTTCATCTTAGGGTTTCTTCTAGGGCTCGCCTTTTTTAGCTATGCAGAGGGATTGGGTAGATTTTCTCTTCATGTTTTGCCTCGGTTTTGGTCATATATTATAGGAGGATTCCTATGCTCCTATTCTGTATTTTCTTTCTTTCTTATTAGAATTTCTTCTTTTATCAAAGAAATTACTTGGTGAGTGCTTGTGCAATGAGCATACCTTGTTGTTCTGTAAATTAGTATTTGTAAGTACTGTTGGGTTATTTGTAGATGTGTTATTATTATCTCACTATTTTGTTTTTGTTTTCTGTGAGAAACTGCTATTCATCTTACTGAGGTAGACATGCCAAGACACGTTTTAGATTTGGATATGGCCCCAAATTATTGTTCAGAAACTATCATGCAATATATGTCTGCCCAAATAACTTCTAAAAATTAGGGGGAAAAAATCTTTGGGGTGTGCTTTGGAACCATTAGATACTTTTTGCAAAACTAAACATGGTGTTCGTGCCTGTTCAGCTGTGTCTTGACAAAAATACTCACTTCAATAAGAAATCACAAATATTCGATCAAACTTTAATAATATTCAAAGCCCTTGAGAAAGATTTGGCGAAATTTTTTTAAAGTTATTTTTAAAATCGTTTTTTTAAGGAGAAATTTTGCAGTATGGCCAAAGAGCCCCTAAGGCATTGGTGCCATTTTAAATTTTTCTAACATATTTTGGAACCATGTTTATTAGTTTTGAAGAAATGCAAACCAACCTTGAAGGACAACTGGAACTAATATTCCATAATGCATTTCTGTCTTCTTCTTCTTCTTCTTGTTTTTTTTTTTTGCCCAAAATGTATTTCTATCTTCAGAATTTTTCTGGTACGGATTGAAGTTCCTCTTAAAAACATATATATTATTTCTATATATGTCATAATCATGTGTTTTGTCTGCCTGGTCATCATGTTATGTGGACCACATGCTTCTATCAATTATGAAATATGGACTTTCCTTTTCCTTGACGAACTTTACATGGTTCATGAATATGATCTTATCTACCAACTAATTTCATAGATTCTGTTAGATGAATGCTTTTTGAATGTACCTCTAGTTGTATAACCTAGTTCATAGCTTTATATGACATATTTTGAGTCTTAGGTTTTGTCTTTAATAGCCCATGCTTATACTTATTTTTGGATCAAAGAGTTGTTAGGTAGGAGTAGAACTTTTTGATATTGCATGTTAACTAATATTCCATCATAAAAGATTGTTTACTAGATATAATAATCTTCTCATGGCAATTACTAATCAGGCCAACAAGAATTTGATATATTTAATTGATGTTGTTTTCCTCTTTTGTGGCCTAACTCATTTTAGGCACTGAATCTCTGGCATATAGAAGATTGAGTGGATTTCAGGGTGATGGTTACCTTAAGTTGCCCAGCGGTCAGTATCATTTTTAAATTTTATTTGGAACACATGCTTCACTATTTTATTAAATTTCACTAATTAGTTTCTTTTTGATTTTGTGCCTAATATATTGCTGTTGAATATTGGTGCTATGGGTCACGTGGCTTAACCTCTTGATGTTTTTGCATATTTTAGGATGTCATTAGTCTACATTTTTAAATGTTGTACTTTTTATTTTGGCTATAGAAGTTTGGCTTTAGGCTAATTATATATCTTTTTCCCAAACAATGCATGGGAGAGGTTATAACTTTAAAGTTTCTTGAAGATCGTTCTCATTTTTCTGATATTTGAACCATATTGAAATATGTGGAGAAATATTGAAAGAATAAAAACAAAGTTACATGAAACCTAATGAAATGTGTAGATAAAGATTGAAATAATTAAAAAGTTGTTGAGAGACAAAAAGGAGCCGTGCTGTTCAGGGCTTGTGAATTGTGTGGCTCCCTATAAATTTTATATTTTATATTGATGATTCTGATTAGGATTGTTTTAAATTTAGAGTCCTTATTTGTGTGGGAACAGACTTGCTGAAGCTTGTGGCCTGCTTTCCTTTTTGTACTCTTCCCCTTCATGAGTAGACAGAAAACAGAGAAAAAATATTCTTTGACTTTATTCATGATTTTCTTAAATTGCTTTATACTATGCTTGGTTAGAGTTAAAATTGGATAGGTATAATAGTAATGTATCTGAAGACTATACATGAAAATGGATAGGTAGAATGGTAATGTATCTGAACACTATAAGTCCCAAATAAGTGATATTGCTCTTTTCAACTTTTTGTTGCCCGCATGCTTGTTTCACTCCAACTAAGCACAATCTTAGTATGAAGTTTTCACTAATTAGTAGTCTTTCTATACATCCCTTTTCATTTATCTCTTCTCATTATCAGGTCTCCCTTTCTGGAATAATGACAAGGAAGCAGAAATCTTGCGTCTGGGATATGTGAGTCTACCCCCCTCCCCCGGGTTTTTCTGTTTGTTGTTGTTATTGTTGTTTTGTGGTTTGATAAAGTATTTAGGGAAAAATATCATGTGATTGTAGGTATAGATAGCTAAAGTAAGTAAAATTTTTGGAACTTAATCAGGAAAGATACTGAAGATAGAGGGCTTGGTTTGCCTACAATTGAATACATACACTTCAATAAACCTTGATTTGTTGGCCTGCATTGACGCATATTTTTTCTTTTTGGTAAACTTTGTTATTTACCAAAGATACGTGCTTCCTTTCTGACAAATGGAATGCACTAACATTAACCAAAGTGTTTGCTCTGCATTTACTCTTTCATTCATGTTGTCTTTTGTTTTTGGATCTATTTTATTTTTCTGTAAAGCATTGTTCATGTCAAATCCTTTCACATGATTGAGAGAATAGAGTTAGTTTGCATGCTTAAAATTCGTTATTCAACTATTCTCCTGTGCTACGTAATTCTTGATATAGGTGAAACCTGAAGTGCTTAGCTGGTCACCACGGATCATTTTACTTCATAACTTTCTGAGCATGGAGGTATGCCTTACTTCTGACTGCTGAACTTTTTTATAGTTGTTTTTGTGCTTATTTTTTAAGCAGCGATACAACATTATGGACCCAAGTTTATAATCTTACTATCGTCTCTCTCACATGAACTGGTTTCACTTAAACCACTTATCTCATGCTACTTTCTGTCTTAATTGTAGCATATGGATGTGTTTTCTTTAAAAAAATTGGGAGGCGGATTGAACCAAAGTTAATAATATTATTGCTGCACTGCAGCACAAGACAGAACCATCCATACAAATGTGAGAATCTCATGGTTGGCATCTTGTAAGTTAATGTGTTAAATTGAAAGAGACTTGCTTAGGGAACTTTGGCTATCTGGATTTAAAAGTCGCATCCTGTTGTTGCAATTGGAATCCCTTGGCAAGTATTTCATTTTGTGGAAAGATAAATGTTAATAGGCATGTTTTAGACTTTTAGTAGCTGGACCAAAATAGTTATATTTATGTCTGACTTGCATTTGCCTTGCCATATTATTCCCCTTTGCAAAATAGCCTACTAAACTGCAAAGTGCAATCCCTTGGATAAATCCGTTGATCTGGCTGTAAATATGTAGAATTAGGCTATGCATGGCATAATGGAAAGTTAGGTATGGAAATGGAAAGGGAATGACGTTGGGATGGGAAATGGCCCTTTTGCACCCTGCCAGAAAAACTAATAAAAAGGAATTAAAATTGTTGAGCAGTCATGGGTATAATAAACATTGCATAAAAGGTAGTCTTGTTTTTTGTGGTTACAGTCTCCTTTATTCTCACGTAGCCTCATTGATTTGTTTGGTAGCCCAGAGGTCCCACGTAATATCTTCACGAGTGAAACAAAATTAAATCTTGATATGGATTTAAAAAGTATGATTAGTTTCTGATCTCAGAAGCAATTACACAAATCCGTGTTCTCAATAAAGTCATTGAATTGTACAACTTGTAGAAATGTTATTTAAATTATATTGCTTTCACAGGAATGTGATTATCTTAGGGCTATAGCCCTCCCTCGCCTTCACATTTCAACAGTGGTGGATGCAAAAACGGGAAAGGTATATTGACATTTTTCTCCCATTTTGATTGTTCTTCGTCATCTGATTTGTTTGACACTTGCTGCCCTTAAATTTTGGTGGTTTTGGTTACTTAATTCAATAGACATCAGGGTTGAGATTAAATTTACCTTTTATCTGTTGAAAAAAAAGAGAGTATAATTAGAAGCATATTTATAATTCAAAATTTTAGGGTATATTGTATTAAATAAAGGAGGGCACAAGGGCTGAAGCAAGTTTCTCCCTTAAGTCCCTATGTTTTGCATCATGTGGATATTTTACGTAGTCTTCAGTTACTGCCCATGCAAGGGAAGAAACCTTGAGAGGAACCCCTCTGTACCTTAAGGCTTTCCATGGACAGTGGATGTGGTGAATACCTGAATACCTCCTCACCCTCAATATGTCTTCAATCATGACATCCTCTCATCTGTGTAAAATCCACCTTAATCTGTCTTTCATCTGGCATCAATTTAGCTGCCACCTCCAAGCCTTGAAGATCTTTGAGCATCCTTCTGCTAATCCTTTATGTGGAAACCCACGGTGTCATTCTTTTTCTTAATGTATCCTGGGATCACCGTGTCTCATTCAAAGTTTAAGTTGTCTCCATACATTCATACTAGAGTCTTTCGCAGTTTTCCTATTCCAACACAACCAAACTCACTTCGAGAGAATGCATTCCCTTCAGAAATAATTTCAACAGTGGAAAGGATACTGATTGTAATATAATATTTTTACATCCTGTTGAAATAATTTGAGGTAATTGAATGCCTTCATTATAAATCATGATGTATCTACCTCTTCTATAGGGAATCAAGAGTGATGTCAGGACAAGCTCTGGTATGTTTCTGAGTGCTGAAGAGAGAAAATATCCCATGATAGAGGTAAGCTTCTTTTACCTAGATTATTTTTCAATTGTTTCGTGGAAGATTATGTGTTAATTTTAAATCCTGCTGGACATAAAAAAAGTGATTATTTTTAATGCTTGAAACACTGTAATAAACAAAAATTTAAAGAACGAAGAATCTTTATAAAAATGATCTTATGAGATATATGTGACTTTTAAACGTTCATCTAGGTCTATTGTACGGTTGTACCACCTCAAACTCAACTCTATTTAGGAGTATAGATAAGAAAATTTAGGGGCAAAGGTTTTGCTAATTTAAAGCCATCAAAAGGCATTTTTGTTATAGGAATCAGATGTAAAATTTTGTTAGGTTTAATTAAACATTTTGCTTGTGTCTAAAACATCTTAACCTTGCATAACTAGGCAATTGAAAAGAGAATTTCTGTCTATTCTCAAGTACCAGTTGAAAATGGAGAGCTTATGCAAGTTCTAAGGTGATGATTAACTTAATTTCTGAACAAGAAAGATGTTTTATTTTAGTATCAAGCCTAACATCTGCAGCAGCACAGGTATGAGAAGAATCAGTATTACAGACCTCATCATGACTATTTTTCTGATACCGTGAGTGATATTGCTCCCTATGGAATTTTCACTGTCATATTGAGCGTAAGAATTGCCTTTAAGTGGTTTTACTTGAAACATTTTTGCCATCTTGTATTTTCTTTTTTGTTTTCCGGTGTAGTTTAACTTGAAGCGTGGGGGGCAGCGAATAGCAACGATGCTTATGTATTTAAGTGACAATGTTGAGGGAGGAGAAACATATTTCCCAATGGTAAGGAAAACTTTTTTGTATCAGAATTTGTAACCTTTTATGAAGTTTATTTCATTAGTCATTGTATATAATGTCCTGGAAGCATACTGCTTCAGGTCTTGTGTCTGGCCTGGGTAATAATTCTGGGTTCTAACTGAGATAAGAGAACGTGTTTTGTTAAGATGAATGCAATATATGTAGATGTTTGGCTTTTAATTTTTCAAGTTCCTGGAACTTTCAATTTTGTGTTCCATCCTTCTAGCATGTTTAAAAATCTTATTTCTTATTTCTCCCGTCAATGATTAGTTAATTTTAAACAAAGGATGACCCAGGGGTATTGAGCAAAATCTTATTTCCCTTGGACTTATCCTAAATTACTGCCTATGACGACATGAACAACTTAGAAGTCCTCAACTGTATTGATCCCTTCAACATTCCTTTCAGAGCTCTCTGATTTCTTCAATTACTTTACAGCGTCTTTTGGCTGGTTACAGTCATCTCTTTGCTGCTCTAACAAATTAAATGATGAGGATCTTTGAAGTCTTAGACCTACTACTCTTCAGTAGCCCCTTGACTTTCTCGGAGCATGTCTTGGCTCTCTTATTACTCTGCACACAGTTAAACTTTTTCACTGCCCTGATGACTAAAATTAATTAATATGCAATAAATGCAGGCTGGTTCAGGTCAGTGTAGCTGTGGTGGGAAAATTGTCCAAGGACTTTCTGTTAAGCCAGTTAAAGGAAATGCAGTGCTGTTCTGGAGTATGGTTAGTACTCTTTAGTGCCCGTTTGGATTACCTTTTTGTAAAAGATCTTTTAAAATAACCACAGTTTACAAAAATGAAGTTTGAATAAAAGTAGAAAAGTTTACTAAAAATCTATTTGGATAAAAAAGGGAAAAATAATGGTTAGAAACTATAGTCTAGTTTGCATTTCTGGTTTAGACTGGCACTTAATTTCTTGTTAAACGCTATTATCATGAGCAGAATGATACTGAGCTATTCTATTACTTTCTTCTGTTTCATCTGTTATTTTCCAAGTTTGAATTCATTTTAAGCCGAAGGGCATAATTATGTGTCCCTTTTTTCTAAATCCAGTTTCTCGAAACTAAAGAGACTCGGGTAATATTTAGAACTTACAATCTGCTGGAATTTTCATTTAAACTGAATCAGTCTAAGGTGGCGTGCATTAGAGTCTTAATAAACATTCATTATAGTTTTCATGCTGCCTGGTTCAACATGTAACTATTCTCATGGTAGTTGAATTTTTTAGCCATAGTCTCTTGTGCTACGCATCTTTCAAAAGGAACTCTTATTATGGGTATGTTTATGTTTATCTGTAACCAACTTAGTATATGTTTGGCCTGGTGTCTTCAGGGGTTGGATGGACAGTCAAGTCCGAATAGTGTACATGGAGGGTGTGAAGTCCTCTCTGGGGAGAAGTGGTCGGCCACAAAGTGGATGAGACAGGGAGCTCATCAGTGAATAGTATTTTAACAATCACCATCGCATGCAATTGACTTGAGCCAGCACCCTCTGCTTCTCTCTTCTCCAAGAAGCAGGTGCTTCTAAGAGAGAGAGACACACAACCCTTGTGTGTTTGTGTGTGTGCGCGCGCGCGCGTGTCTCTCTCTCTGAGAAGCACCTGCTTCTTGGAGCAGAGAATTCGTGCGCCAATTTACATGGGGCTCCCCACTAATGGGTTTTTCCCCTGTTGTTGTATGTCCTTATCCGAAGAATTAGTGATTGTGATAGTAAAACATAATTATTGTTACTACTAATAAATAATAGGTTAGGTTGCTGAACTTTATCTAGTTGATTGATACTTGTGGGAAGCGATTGGTGGTATTACTAGTTGATCCCGTCCAGTTTTGAAACTGAGAAAATGTCATCATTTGAGTAATTTTAATTACCGACATAACTACGCATGCAGAAGAAATCATGGTGGTTAGCCTTTCATGGACAACCAAAGTCATTGGCTAATATAATAGAAAAGTTCACAAAACTTGTAATGTTTACTAACCATTCACACTACAATAAAGTTGGGTTGGAACTGCTTATACATATATCTTGCATTCGGACTTTCATTCTTTTCCACTTGTAACTACAATTTATTATACATTTATTATTTTCACCAATTCATACACAAACATCAATGGCTGGCCCTTGGGCCTACTCTATAAGAGATTATCCTTTGGATTTTCATTGTGGAGCTTCCTCTGTTTATCGAGAGAAAAATTGCTTATCTTATTATTGGTTTTTATGTATTTATGAATAAAATAAAACAATGAATGCAACTTAATTTTGTAATTTGTATGGCATTTTCTTCCCTCTTTTTACTCCGGAAAACGATATTTTTTGTTAATGTGTGAATAAAATATTTAGTAGTCTGGTCGAAAAGAATAAAATATTTAGTCGGCCACCGAATTGAGACTCGATACCTACAATAACTGTTGACCTCGTTTATCATTTAATAGGGAAAAACAGCATGCAAACAATTAACAGATATTTTATATGAAAAAAAATATTAATAGAATTTGGTTCCCCCCCCCCCCCCCCGAAAAAAAAATCAAGAGCCAAATTCATTTTTTTTTCCTCACCTGGCATCGGCGTCATATAGATATTACCCTTCATTCTTGATATATACAGAGATTATTATGAAAATATTACTATTAACAAGTCATAATTAATTTGATTCATGCTAAAGGTTTCATAGAATCTCCATACAATGTACAGAAAATCAGATCTAGTTAAACAAAATATCTCGTTATTTTCAATCTTATCCAGATATTCAAAACTATTTTCCTTCCAATGATTCAATTATTTTGATATTGAATCACTCCTGATAGATAGCATATATAGAAACTTATTAGCATAGAAAAACTATTATTGCTAGTATCATTTGTAAATGTTTTCGTTTGGTCTTTTGTGATTAAGAAGGTAATTAAGAAGAAGAATAATTAATCCCCAAGATGATGAAAATAAGGAAAGAAAATCCGGAAGGAAGCATAAAATAGCAAGTGAGAATCCAAAAGAACAATGAGGCTCTCACAATTAGTCAAAGTACTCCCCATATATGATGCAAAAATCTTGGTGCACCTTACCTTAAAGATTACATTTAATGATAGTGCAATGAGCTGACATTATTATTAATTATTATATATATTATGATTTTGTCCACATGAAATGAAAGTGCATTCCCATTTCCCACTCTAAGCCTCCCCATTAAACTATTTCCATATTCTCACCTCCCATTCTCCCCTTTTCACACTGTTACATCTCAATCAATGGTGACTACATATCTTTACACACACACACACACACACACAATACATATTGAAATTTAAGTCGACGTCTCCACATAGAGGAAGGTGTTGAGAGAAGCACAAGGCCACCATGTTAGAATCAGACTTGACGACACCAAGATTGGTGGTGAAGAAGGTTTTAGCCAAATGTCTTCAGGAAGATAATGGAGCTCTTCTCAGAGGCTTTGGAAGGTTCCACCTTCTTCTCTCTCCTTCAATTTTGATAATCTAGCTGTGACCGATATTAATTCATGGTTTAATTTTTTGGCCTTGTTTTTTTACTTGTGATCCTGAAAAGAGAGTTGGACTGTTTAGACCCATTTGTGATGTTGATTCACTTCTCAGGTAGTATTAATTTTATAGCTCAATGCTAGTTTTGCTATATCGCATATCATTTTCTGGGTTTTTGTATTGATAATTGTTTTACCATTGCAGTGACTCCACCTGGAGGATTTCCTGATCATCCACACAGAGGTACTCTAATTAACACCATAATGCCTCTTTCTTGATTAATTTCGTTTGATCTTAAATAATATATATTTATACATATTGCTGTTATGAATATGGCAATTTCTTTTTGCTGATATAAATTCTGATTTCAGGTTTTGAGACTGTCACCTACATACTGCAGGTATCTATACTTTTGGACGATTAGTGAGGGATTTTTTGAGTGTTCAATTAATTATTAAGTAAAATATTTTTGGGGCTGATTAAATGGATATGTCTAGGGAGCCATAAGGTATGAAGATTTTGGTGGACACAAGGGTACGTTAAGAACCGGTGATGTTCAGGTAAGTGAATTAAATATATTACATATACATCAACTGCACTCTGTACCCAATAAATTATTTGCAAGAGTCGTTTACTACACTTGATGAAATTAATAAAATAAATAATGATACCTATAATATAATAATGAATTTACATTAAGTAAGGCAACAGTTCGTAACATTGACATATATATATATATATATATCAGTGGATGAGGGCAGGAAGAGGAATAGTTCACTCAGAAATGCCAGCAGAAGAAGGAACCCATACTGGACTTCAACTCTGGATCAATTTATCCTCCAAACATAAAATGTATCTTCTGATCTTTTTCCCTTATCTTATATAACTCCATATATATAAATAAAGATGAACCACGTACTCATCATCATGCATTTCTATATAAATATATATATATATATGTATATTTATATTATCTCAGGATTGAACCAAGGTGCCAGGAAGTTGGGAGGAAGGAGATACCAAGTGTAGAGAAAGACGGAGCAGAAATAAGGGTTTTGGCAGGAGAAGCACTTGGTGTGAAATCACCATTTTACACCAAAACTCCAGTCATGTTACTGGACGTCACTCTCAAGCCCACTTCTGAACTGCATGTCAAGATCCCACAGTCTTCATGGAACTGCTTCGTTTATGTGATTGAAGGAGAAGGTGTGTTCGGCTCTCGGTCTGCAGCGCCAGTTACGGCGCACCACGTGGCGGTGCTGGGTGGTGGAGGAGATGGGGTGAGCGTGTGGAACAAGTCGTGGGAGGAGGGGTTGAGGTTCGTGGTGGTAGGTGGAGAGCCATTGAAGGAGGAAGTGGCACAGAGGGGACCATTTGTGATGAGGTCAGAGTCAGAGATTGAGCAAACTTTGGAGGATTATCGTCTGTTTAAGAATGGTTTTGAGATGGCTAAATCTTGGAAATCTCATCACTAGTTTAGTAGTAATCACTAATCAGAGACAGTCAGATGTTATTATCAACTTCATTTCTTTTTTTTTTTTCTTTTACGTGTTCTATATAGGCCAGAGCCTCACAGTCAAACCAAATCAATTTTATCTGAATCAAGTCTGTCTGTCTTTAATTTTTTTTCCCCCGGACTTTCGTTCTAAGTTGTGGCCCAAAAAATCTATAGTTCTAAGATAATATAACATGCTCTTAATTTATCCCAAGCAAAAAAAAAAATCTTAAGGACCCTTTGATCCAAGAAAAAACGGACCCTTTTTTTAATTTTCTTGTAATGTTTAGTTTAGGCTAGGATCTCCTTTGTGTCGGTATTTAAAAAAGAAATCTCCTTTGTATAAAAAAACCTTTGATTTTACACCAAAAAAAAAACAAGAAGAAGAAAACCGTTTGATCGCGGGTTGAGCCGGGAAGATTGTTGTAACTTGTAAGATTGAGTTTGGTTTTCGCTCCTGCGTGGCTGCATGTTTTTTTTTTCCCGGTTTAAAAGGACCCTTTCATTCTTAATCGCTTTTTTTTTTTAAAATAAATAAATTATCAATATTCAAAAGTCACATTAGATTTTAAGAGTCAAGTATAACCATAAAAACAACAAAGCTTTCATAATGAATATTTAGAATAGCTATATACCCAAAGTTTGAACACAAAACTACTAATTAAGATGCATACTCAGATAGAATCCCAGTTAATTACTCATTCATTAAAAGAATTAAAAAGTTATAAGAATTCAAGCTAAAAATATTGAGAATTAAAAATTTTCATTGTGTAATGGAAGGATAACAGCAACAACTACTGCTACTACTACCAGTTAAAAAAAAATTAGCGAAGGTTTTCACTCTTACAATTTATTATTTTGTTAATATACATTTTGTCTAAGCAACTGGTAAACTGAACATTATCTTACAAAGAATGCCGCAAAAAATATGTAAGTATATCGCCAAGGGCTTCTAAAAGTTTCTTTTTATTTACCAATTAATTAAAGGCATCTAGAAGCTCTATTTAATTAGATGCCATTAAGCCCATTCTGGAAATAAGAAGTGTGAACCCAATTCTTTTGCGTGTTGCACCAAAGATAGCAAATAATATAACAAATGCATTCATTGGCTTTAAATATTTATTATTCAAGCAAAATTGGAAGAATAATAATAACTTATGATCTCAATCCATTCCATTGTTAGACAAAATATGAGATCCCAATCCATATGCGGGATCCCAGGGATCTAGAATCGGCAATTTAATGCCAAAGGGGAAAAATTCTAGATAAACATAACTTTTTTCGGTTCTAAATATAAGATTTTTTATTCTGATCTTAAATATAAAACACTTTACTATATATGAGTTAATATTTATTATTTATTTTTAAAAAATGTCCCTAAAAGAGAGAAAGAGATTAAATGAAGATAATTTTAGAAAAATATTGTGATTTTGAGATTGAGACAGTTAACTAACTTTAATTCTCATTCTTAATTCACGTACTCCATCCGGTTCTTAATGTAAGTCACTAATTAACTCATCAAAATCAAAAAAAGTTTGTTACATCATTAAAATTGTCTTAAAATTAATGTGTTTTCTATCTTTATTCTCTAATAAATACTACAAATTCAAATAATTCACATTCTCTCTTATAATTAAATAAGGATATTTTGAAAGTAAAAGAATTAATGTTGTAAAAACTTATAGAAAGTAATTTAATTTAGGACCATAAAAAACTTTTAAAATGTAACTAATAAAAATGAACAGATAAAATAATTCGATTAAAAGTGTCTAATGAGTATATTTCTTTCCCTAATACCAATGAATCAATTTTTATAACAATGAAAGAAACAAAGTCAACGAATTCCTAAATACTTGGAAAGAGAATATATAAGTTGAATAACACCAAACCCACAAAAAAGTAACTTATTTTTTTTGAAAAAAAAATTGCATGTTGTATTACTTTGACTGTTATATTGATCAGTATTTTTTTTGGCCAATTATATTGATCAGTAATAGTGTTGATTCTAACATTTCCACAAATTTTTCGTCTAGAGATTGAATTTTTGCTAATTGCTCTCCCTTCTGAAGAAAGCATAAATTTATTTAAACGATTTAAAACTCCGGTTTTAGCTATTGCAAAATTACCATATAGAAAAGTTGCTTCGGTTTTAAGATACGACGTGAAAACGATAATTTGATCTTGTAAACTGAATCCAACTCTTTAATTTCTGACTATAATTGAAGAAACTTCTGAAACAGCTGTATCTGAGTAAATACTATGAACCTAGAAAAAAGAACTTTCTCAAATAACTCAATTCTCTGATTGGGATCCTACAAGTATATAGGGTTGATCGTAATAATAAAAAGTCTTCGGAGTACTTGAAAGATCAAACCCAAGAAAGGTAATAAATTTATCAGTCCAAACTTTTATTCTGAAAAGTAAGTAATAATCAAATTGAGAATTCAAATTAAAAAGAAAAGAAATAGAAAACAAAATGATGTATGAGTTTTTATTCAATTCTACAAGCGTCAAGGGATCGGATTTCACCTTATGGAATAACTAGATTCTATTCCTTAGTTAGACTCTGCACAATTATAGAGATTGTTATTTCTAAAGCGTTCTAATTACCTCTCGATCAATTAGTCTTTATTTAATTAGGATTTAATTCGCTTCTGCGCAACTAAAGTTCTTAATTAAACCTTAAAAACTATAAATTATATTACCACGAATTCCTAATTCTATCTCTAGATTAGTTATTCATGTTTATTTTTCTAGATCTACATTCACTCTTCACCTCTCAATCCATAAAGTTTATCTGTTAATTAGATTCTATGGTGATCAATCATAAAATCCACATGAACGAACAAAAGAGATAAATATAATAAAAAAATAAATTAAATATAACTTGAAGAACAAATCCACATAGTTTAAACTAGATAAACAAATCCAATTCATCCCAGTCAGGCTACATCCCTACCCCTGACTTGGAAAATTTAATTACTCATAGAATTAGAAATCAAATTAAAACTAAAATTCTAAGTCATAGTGAAAATAATAAGAAAACATAATTATATTAAAGAAGAATGAATTTATCAGTAATACGCTCCAAATCTACTAACTCTCTCTATAAGATGCTCTTAGTTACTCCAAGATACGTTTTGAACAGTGTTCTCTGGCTTCTGAGTGCGTTTCTGAATCTCCCTCATGTTTCCATCGTGTCTCCTTATATAGGAAAAAATTAGAAACCCATAAAAGCTCAAAATATCACAAAAACTTGTTTTTATGGATCTTTGATGCTTAACCCGGTGCTCAGTGTTCATATACTCATCCAATATGGTGCCAGGTGCTTCTGTCTGTATGGACACATCTCCATTCAGCTTCAAAAAGTTATCAGCTCGTGTTGACACTTTGAATTCGATTTTCACCATAATAACGTTGGAATTTTGGAAAATTCAAAACATGAAAATTGTAGCTTTATGTCTTAGCTTTCCAAGCATCTTAAATCACCTCAATTAGAGTTCAAATATGGGAGTTATGATCAAAATATCAAAGAATATTGAAACTTTTTAGTATGAACAATTTGTAACATTTTTGCTTCGAATGCTTCCAAATGAGCCTATAACGCCATGAAACATCAAAATATGTAAAATTATGCTAAAATATATCAATATAAACATATTTAAATGTAATTTAGAGTTTAAATGTGAGTATTTTATATATATATAATAGACACATCAAATCTCCCCACACTTGAACTTTTGCTTATCCTCAAACAAGACTAAAATTGTGCTGCTCTTACAAAGTTATTTTTTAAATTTATCAAACTCAGTCCTCTTTACTAGTGATAGTCCGTCATCAATATAAGCAAAAGGAGTACTCAACAAATCAAACATTAGGCTCAATAGTAATTCACTTATCATTCCTATTAGTCCATGAGACTTTAGTATTTGTGTGTGTGTATACTTAGTATGTGACAAATGTAGATAGCCAACTAAGCAAAAAGAAGAAAAATTACAACACTTATTTAAGAACTTAAAATACCTCAACTCAACTCATGTGCAATGGAGATCAACAAGGATTTGTTTATTTAATTTCCCCGCACTTTGTGCTTCAATTTTATCTAGGGATTTATTCACTTTTCTTGGGCTGTTATGCGCTCTTTTGACACGAAGATATCACATTTGTGATGCGTACCCTTGGTTACTCAAGCTACATAACCTGCTGCACTAAGATGCCTTTGGCACACTCATAACTCATACCATACCGTTTTATGTGAAGAACAACGCTTTTTGGTGAAGCTTCCCGGTTACTAAGCACAGCTCAAACCAGGTGAGTGGATTTATATATTGCCTTTTTTTTCTTTTTCTTTTTTTATTTAAACCTCAAATCATCTCTCCAACTAAATAATAAATTCATACATAATGATTATAAATGCCGAGTTCAGAAATAAATGTATAATCCATCTTCCTACAAACTCAGTCACTTTTCTACACCTATCACATGCTAAGTTATAATACTCAATTTCATAGTCTCAAGACTCATGTTCCTGACTTGTAAATTAACTATCTTACTCCATTAAGCACAACAATTGAGTATCCTATGGTGACAAATATGGCGACTAGCTCAGAAAAATAAGCAAAATAAATCTAAATAAAATCAATTAAGCATATAAGTTTGCGAAAAAAATTTTAGTTTCAGCACATCAGCACAATTCTTAGGGCAGATCAACTAAGAACATCTAATAAACTCCACCCACACTTAAATCCAACATTATCCTCAATGTTGCAAGAATAAAATAAAAGATAAGGGAGCTGAGACTCCTCTGATTTATAGATGATACTTGAAATGTTCTTTGCAGTCCCTAGTATTTGTTCCAAGCTTGTTTTTATTATAATCAATTCAGTCCTGCAAAAAGTCTTAAGGGAGAGAGTTTGGGGTAACAAGGACAAGAAAATAAAAATGGAAAACAAAAACAAAAACAAAAAATAAAAGAAGAAAAATAATGTTGGGTTGCCTCCTAATAAGCGCTAAATTTAATGTCGATAGCCAAACAGATTAGGAGATCACAAGATGACATTCTTTAGAGGCTTTGATCTAAGCTTTTCAGATTCAGGAGTCGGCTTTTTCCTCCACTTTAATTTCATCCTTCCCTTAGAGAGCCTCTTTATGATAAAAATGGGTACCAGCCAGTCCATTCAAATTACACAAGTGCTCTTTTTCTTTTGAGGACTAGGAGGTGCCACTTTTTGCCTAACCTTTATTCCTCTTTGACAATATTTTGAATTGAACCTTTATCAACATCTAAAGATCTGGGAGGAGATGCCAATTTTTGCTTTTGATAGTCCTACCCTATAGCTATGCTACAACAAGTTTCCTTAAAAGTGGAATTGTTAGAGGTAGTAAGATTAAATTCAGTTTTTTCATCCCCGACTCTCAACATCAATTTCCCATTTGACACATCAATTAAGGCACCCATAGTAGATAGGAATGATCTTCTTAGGATTAGAGAAAAGTCTAATTCATCCTCAGTATCCAATACCACAAAATCAGCAGGAATAATCAGCTTACTCACTTTGATGAGTACATCTTCCATAATTTTCATTGGGTACCTTACTGACCTCTCAGCTAGCAGTAGAGTCATACTCGTGGGTGTCAGATCTGTGACCTCAAGTTTCTTGCACAAAGAGTAAAGTATCAAATTAATACCAGCCCCTAAATAGCATAAACAATTATTAATCAGTTGAAAACCAATAACACAGGGAATAGAAAAACTCCCTGGATCTTTTAGCTTTTGAGGAAACTTTCTTTGCAAGATGACGCTACATTCTTCAGTCAAAGGTACCTAAGGTGAGTGCATTCTTCCAACTTCTTCTTGTTGGACAACAACTCCTTAAGACATTTGACATATGAAGGCATGTTCGCAAGTGCCTCACTACAAGTGATCTTAATACGGAGCTTCTTAAATATATTCAAGAACCTTTGAAAATTAGCATCTTACCCTTTCTTTTGTAGTCTCTGAGGTAAAGGAATAGGAGGCACATATGGCTTCACACCAATGGAAGGAGACTGCCCTTCAGTGTTATTCTTCTCATCCTTACCTTTCTTATCACCCTCAGTTTTTTTCTTCACCTCTTCCTTTAATTCTTTGTCACTTCTGAGAGTAATTGTCATAACTCCTTCTTTTGAATTAACTTCAGTGTTGCTAGGGTATTGGCCTTGTATCTTTTTAGTCACCATATTTACTAAGCGACCCATTTGTGTCTCCAAGTTATGAATAGCCGCTTGTGTAACATTATTAGTAGTGCTCTAATTAGCCATAAATTGATCAAAATTTTTATTAACAGCTGTCTAACCAACAATAAATTGCTCCAAATTCTTGTTGTAGATGCCTGACTAGCCATGATTTGAGCAAGCATCTCCTCCATCTGAGGAGTCTTTCCTGTAGATAGTGCTGGTGGCTGAAGGGACACCTGTTGCTAGAATCCTGGTGGATTTTTCCAAGAGAAGTTCAGATGATTTTGCCACCCAAGATTATATGTGTTTGAGAAGGGATCATTCTTTCTTTCCACTATCTGTGGATGGTCATCACTTAATCCCATATAGCTAACTCACATAGTATCTTCAAGCATGTGCACACATGTGTCAGCAGTATGACCTGAACCACCGCATGCAGAACATGATTCTTTAGGAAGATTAGAATTATTGCTTTGTTGTTGGAAAAGAAGATCCATACGTTGATTTAACTTTTCTAGCTATGCAGACACATCAGAGCGAGAGTTAATTTCATTGATAGGTACTCTCTTACTTCGTACTCCTTTTTGTCTGGTCTGAGTTGCCACTTGATCATAGATATTCATCATCCCTTTGGCAATCAGATTACCATCCCTTGCAGCAATGTCCATTAAAGATTGGGAGGCAGAGCACAGAGCATTATAGGACAGTTTGGCAATCATCATATCTTGGAATCCATGGTGTGGACACTCATATAAGTAATCCTTAAATCGATCCCAGGCTTCATAGAATGGCTCACCCTCTAGTTGTGCAAAGAGATATATTTTATCCCTCAGATCTACAGTCCTCTGAGAAGAATAAAACTTGGCAATGAACGTATCGTAGATCTCTCTCCATGATGTCAAGGAATTTTCAGGCGGATTTAAGATCAATCACCGAGCATTATTCTTCAAGCAGAAATTAGAACATCTCATCTTAAGCTCCTCCTGAGTCAAACCATTTAGGGGAAGTTGGTCAAACTGGTCATAAAAATCCTTCAGAAAGCACAATGTGTCTTCGCCTATTTACCCATGAAATTGTGGCAACGAGTTTAAATTTATGTTCTTAAACTCGTAATCTTTGGCATTATTAGATAACCAAATGCATGATGGGCTGTCATAAATTGTAGATTTATCTGCATCTCTCCAAAGTGAATTAGCTTGAACCCTAGCAGGCACTACTTCATTAGTTATTTCGTGCCTCCTTCTAGCTCTATTTTTCATGCAAGTACATTTAATTTCAGGATTAATAGCAATCAATTCAAAAGCACTATTAAGACTTTTGGATTTTAACAGCATGCAGCAAGAAAAAAAAAATTCAGAGACCAAAAAAAAATTTCTTTTTAAAAAGGACTAAAAACAATGAATTTATAAATCTGTTAGCCTCCCCAACAATGGCACTAAGAACTTGATCGGGATCCTGCAAGTATACAGGGTCAATCGTAGTAATAAAAAGTTTCCGGAGTATTTCAGAGATTGAACCCAAGGGAGATAGTAAATTTATCAGTCCAAACTTTTAATTCAAAAGGTAAGTATTAATCAAATTGAGAATTTAAATTAAAAAGGAAAGAAATAGAAAACAAAATAATGTATGAGTTTTTATTCAGTTCTAGAAGCGTTAAGGGATTGGATTTCACCTTATGGGTTAAATAGATTATATTCCTTAGTTAGACTCTGCACAATTATAGTGACCATTATTTCTATAGCATTCTAATTATCTCTCAGTCAATTAGTCCTTATTTAATTAGGATTCAATTTGTTCTCCCGCAACTAAAGTTTCTAATTAAATCTTGAAAACTATAACTTATATTACCACGAATTCCTAATTCTATCTCTAGATTAGTTATTCATATTTATTTCTCTAGATCTACGTTCACTCTTCACCTCTCAGTCCATAAAGTTTACTCGTTATTTAGATTCTATGGTAATCAATCATAAAATCCACATGAACGAACAAAAGAGATAAATATAATAAAAAAATAAATTAAATATAACTTGAAGAACAAATCCACATAGTTTAAACTAGAGAAAACAAATACAATCCATCCCAGTCAGGCTACATCCCTACCCCTGACTTGGAAAATTTAACTACTCATAGAATTAGAAATCAAATTAAAACTAAAATTCTAAGTCATAGTGAAAATAATAAGAAAACAGAATTATATTAAAGAACAATGAATTTATCAGTAATACTCTCCAAATCTACTAACTCTCTCTATAAGATGCTCTAAGTTACTCCAAGATACATTTTGAACAGTGTTCTCTGGCTTCTGAGTACGTTTCTAAATCTCCCTCATGTTTCTATCGTGTCTTCTTATATAGGAAAAATTTAGAAGCACATAAAAACTCAAAATATTACAAAAACGTGTTTTTATAGACCTCTTATGCTTGACCCGGCGCCCTGTGTCTATATACTCATCCAATACGACACCAAGAGCTTCTGAAAGCTTGAAAAACGTTCAAAACGCGTTGACCCGGTGCCGGGTGCTTTTGTCTGTAAGAACACGTCTACGTTCAGCTTCAGAAAGTCACCAGCTTATGTTGACATTTTGAGTTCAATTTTCACCATGATAATGTTGGAATTTGGGAAAACTCAAAACATAAAAATTGTAGCTCTATGTATTAGTTTTCCAACACATTTTAAATCACTTCAATTGGAGTTCATATGTGAGAGTTATGATTAAAATACCAAAGGGTGTTGAAACTTTTCAACATAAACAATTTGTAGCATTTTTACTCTGAATGCTTCCTAATGAGCCTATAACGCCATGAAATATCAAAATATGTAAAATCATGCCAAAATATATCAACATAAATATATTTAAATATAATTTAGAGATTAAATATGGATATTTTACATGTATGAAATGGACACATCAATAGGATAAATGGAAAATCATGAATTCAGCTTTTGATCCGCATCGTGACGACAAGAATGATCTGCCGTTTAGTTGGTACAAAGCAGGCCTTCGAGATATATATATATATATATATATATATAGTTATATTTATATCCAAACCCAAGGTATCAAAGGAACTTATAAATTCAGTTTATGAGAGCTATAAAGAATATTTTGGGGTTCAATTGGCATGGTTCTGTTTATTCTACTTCTACCCACTGGAGCACTAATAGCAGACAAGCTCTTTCTTTTGTCAGAAATATCGTGTCTTAGTTGGATGATCAATCACCTGCTTTTAACCAACCCAGATTGGTACTCAAGAAGGTGTTTGCCAGAAATGTAAATGAACGAAGTCGTGTAATGGTTAATAGGAACATTGCAAGGTAGTCTTAAACTGTTGTTGTGTTCTAATTAATGATATTCTGTGCTATTCATGTTGATTTTCCTTCTGGATCATTCGTTTTCCTTGTTTTTTTTTTTTTTCCTGTCTTCTATGCTTCGTGAAGTCTTCATTTGATCTTTCAATGTGGGTATTGATGGTTTTTTTATGATTTCCATTTGGTGGCATCTGATTCTTGAGTGAGTTCAAGGGTTTGGATCCGTTTTTGAATCTGGATCACTTCTAAGAACAATGTCTTAGAATTGTAAGCCTTTGACTTATTTGAGTTTGCGGTGACTTATCCTGGAGGATTCACTGATCATCCGCACAGAGGTATTACATTGTTCTTCAACTTCTGTATCACTTTTTAGTATTTCATGGCTGGATTTGTATACTCCGCAGAGTTCATTTCTTAATATCTTGATCTGCTTATGATTTTCAGGGTTTGAGACAGTCACCTATATGCTAGAGGTATACACATTTGAAACTCATGATCTGTTTGATTGTTTGTTTGAGAGGAAGAAAGAATTGGACAGTTAGAGACTGATTCTTTATTTTCCTGTATTGATTTTAGGGAGGAATAGTTCATCAAGATTTTGCTGGCAATAAAGGAACAATAAGAGCTGGAGATGTTCAAGTGAGTAGCATCAACTGATCATTTCTGCCTTGTCGTTTCTCCAGACCAAATGAGGTTCCGCAGGAAACAGTTAACTCAATAAAACAACATAAGATCTTGAGACTTTTGACATTTTCTGTGTGATTCTTTTGTGCAGCGGATGACTGCAGGCAGAGGAATCATTCACTCTGAAATGCCTGCTGGTGTGGGTACACATACAAGAGTTCAGCTATGGATCAACCTTTCCAAGAAAGACAAAATATAAAACCTTTTTGGTTTTGATGCATTGAGATTGCATTTTTAAGTTTCAATGTTTGAACTCTTTCATTTTTCACCTCTACCTAGGAATGAAGAATATGTACGACGGTCCATCTAGGATGAAAATTAAGTTCAGTTTTAAGACATGAATGAGTCTAAACTTATATTTTACAAACTAGACTGATTGAAATTTTGAAGCTATAAACAAGATCGGATCTAAATTCAAGGAGTTTTAAGTTGAACTAAGTCTGAACTTGAACCTTAAATAGTAGGTTTCAGACACTCATACAAAACATGGATATGATAATGGTCATTTCTGGGTGTACAACATGTGACAAACACAAGCATTGATTTTTTTTTCTTAAAATAGTAACCATGCTTTCTAGGGAGGAGCAAAGTAAAAATGGTGTTTGGAATTTACATTGCAGGATAGAACCAAAGTATCAAGATCTGCTACAAGAGAACATCCCAAGAGCAGAGAAAGATGTTGTGGTAGAAGTAAAAGTGATAGCAGGTGAAGCAATGGGGTTTCGATCTGAGGTGTGCACAAGAACTCCAGCTATGTTTCTTGATTTCAAGCTCAACCCAGAAGCCCAAGTGCACCAGAGCATTCCAGAGTCATGGAATTGCTTTGTGCATGTGCTTGAAGGGGAAGGAGTGTTTGGGTCCCCAAGTTCATCCCCAATTGGTCCGTACAATGTGGTGTTCTTGGGGTCTGGAGATGGTCTGAGCGTGTGGAACAAATCTTCGGAGGTCCTGAGGTTTCTGGTGATAGTAGGGGAGCCACTGAAGGAGCCAGTGGCTCAGTATGGTCCTTTTTTGATGAACACACAAGCTGAGATTAAGCAAGCTATGGAGGACTTCCATTATTTCAAGAATGGTTTTGAGAAATGCAAGCATTGGAGGTATCAGTAGTGTGTGAGTCTGAGTTATTTGTATTGGAAGTACAATATTAGAGAGGATATGAGAACTAATATGAATGATGAGAACAGTATTATTTATGTATATATTATATTTTGATTTGAATAAAATGATTGAAGACAATACGGTTACACTTAAATTTATGTTTGTTTGATGCAGAATTTTATGTGTGCTTCAATTTTTTGTGAATTGGCCAAGCTGAAAAATAATTGGACATCGATCGGCTCACATTCTTTCTTTTTTTTTTTGTGAATAGCATACGTGATTTGGGAGTGAGTTTTGGCAACTGAGTCTGAAACATTTTGGGCTTAACAGTTTTCTGTAGACTCAAGCTAAGCCCAATTTAAGTGGGCTTCAGTACCTGGCCCATAGATACAACAGGTGGCATGCGGTAACAAGCTGTACTACGAGTCTAGGTTGAAGGTGGCAACCTGGTGGCTGAGTTAAAATGACATGGGAAGGGAAGTGCTTTGTAAACTGCCTTTCTTTCTCTAGCTCCAAGTGATTGTGTTAGTAATTATAATTATTGGAAAAAATATTCTTCGTGCTGTTTAAAGTTATAAGGTGTTAATCAATAAAAAATTATGATTTTAGTGGGTTTAAGTAATAATTAGAAAATATTTATGATAAGTTTTTTTATTTTTAAAAAAATAATTTAATTTATAAGATTATTCAATATTACTTTTACCGTTTCCCGTTTAATTTAATTATTAAATAAGTGTTTTTAAATATATGGACGCGTTATGCTTATGCACATAAATTTATTCGTCGTCATCCTTAATTTGTCATTAGAACACGTGTCACGCATATGGGAATGACACATAGGCAAATGGAAATTACGGATTCTGAAACGGGTGGAAAGAAGCGCCAGCATCATGATGACCATAGCTTGACATCATCACTATCATTGGTCCAAGGATAGGAAGTGGACCCCACATCCATATTACCCCCGCCTCCAATCTAACTTCCAAAATGTCAGACCCAACTAACCCCCTATTCCCTCTTTCCTGCGCATCCCGCCCATATCTCCACATTCTCCCATTCCCTATATATACATGTATGTAGCGATGTAGATATATATGTGTGCGTGTGTGTGTATCTCCATTTAGAAACACGCATATGCAATATTCCCCACGCGCGCAAATACAGTTTATGAGAGCCATCAGGCAAAGCTTTTCACTGTTCAATTGGAGACCTTCTTCTACGTCCACTTACGGCTCTGCACATTCATCTCTGCCAACTATCATGTCACAATCGGATCAATCTTCGGTTTTTCAAACACCCAGGCTGGTTCACAAGAAGGTTTTGGCCAAATCTCAGCATGAAGGCGACGGTGCTGTTGTTAGACGCGGCCTTGGAAGGTGTGCGTATAAATATACATATGTTGTTGGGTTCTTCTTCGGTGACTCTGGACATTTCTTTTATCACCCATTTTTCTGTTTCGCTTGGTCATGTCTTAAACCTCCTGGGGTTCTGTCACTTCCCTCTTTTTCTTCCCATGGGCGTTGATGGTCTCTTGATTTCATTTTATGGGGGCATTTCTAGTGTCCCCCCATTTTTCCACTTCGCTTGATGATGTCTAGAAAATTTTTCTCTTGGGTTTGTTCTGTTCTTTTTTTCTTCCTCTGAGTATTGATGGTTCTCTCATTTCATTTTGTGGGGGCATCTGGTATTATCAGAAGCGAGTTGAAGAATCTGGATCCCTTTCTGATGATGGATCACTTCTCAGGTACATTTCTGACCTTAGCTGCTCGAAGCCCACTTAGGTTGACACATTTGATTTTTTTATTTTTTTTATTTTGTCTCTGTCGTTACCTGATATTCTGATTCTTAGTATTTTAAAACCATGTGGCGTGTTTGACTTTGTTTTGCAGTGTCTCCACCTGGAGGCTTCCCTGACCATCCGCACAGAGGTCTTCACTCTTCTATAATATAGTTTTCATTGCCCTTCTATTTGTTCTCCTCATAGCTTCTATAATATGTTCCCTATTCTATTTGATTTATACATTGCTTGCAGGTTTTGAGACTGTCACATACATGCTGCAGGTATAGTTACATTTTTCCCATAACGTATTTGATTTTTTGCCTGTATGGGTAAAAAGTAAGAAACCACAGCTACATGACTCTTATCTTTTGCCTTTACTGATATCAGGGAGCCATAACTCATCAAGATTTTGCTGGGCATAAGGGCACAATAAGAACAGGTGATGTTCAGGTAAGTGACATGCGTGCATGATACTTTCTCTTTTCCTTTTTCTTTCCCCAGAAAATTCAGATGTCAGTAAGAATGATGAACTACATTGTTGTCACTGCATATTTCATTTTGTAATTTCTGTGCAGTGGATGACCGCAGGCAGAGGAATAATTCACTCTGAGATGCCCGGAGGAGAAGGAACCCACAAGGGATTGCAGCTATGGATCAATTTATCTTCCAAAGACAAGATGTAATTAATTAATCTGACCCATTCATAGCAAAATTACCAAAATCTGATTCACCTGAACTGATATTGTCCTTGTTTTAACTCAGAATATGTGCCAAAAATAATAATGGGTTTGAACTTTTATCAGGATTGAACCAAATTATCAAGAACTCCCAAAAGAGGACATACCAGAGGCAGAGCAAGATGGGGTACAAGTGAGGGTGATAGCAGGAGAAGCAATGGGAGTTCATTCAACAGTTTACACCAGAACCCCAACCATGTTCCTAGATTTCTCTATCAGTCCAGGAGCTGAATGGCATCAGAACATTCCAGAATCATGGAACGCCTTTGTGTATGTGATTGAAGGAGAAGGGGTATTTGGGAGTGTGAGTTCATCCCCAGTGGGGGCTTACCATGTGCTGGTTTTGAGCCTAGGAGATGGCTTAAGCGTCTGGAATAGGTCTTCAAAGCTTCTGAGGTTTGTGGTGATTGCAGGGCAGCCATTAAATGAGCCAGTGGTTCAGTATGGACCATTTGTGATGAACTCGGAGTCTGAGATTGAAAGGACTCTCGAGGACTATCAGTATTGCAAGAATGGGTTTGAGATGGGCAAATATTGGAGATCTCAACAGTAATAGGGTAAAAGAAGGAAAATATCTGAAAATAATATATTTAAAAAAAGGCATAGTAATAGTATCCTTTTCAATGTCATTATCTTCATCCTGTGGGAGCAATCAAAGTAGTAGGAGCTGAAAAGAAAGATTGATTGCTTATTCTTTCCAGAAAAAAGCTTCTAGAAGATTAAAATTGCTTGCTGAGGTAATTATCTGCTGTTGCTAGAGTCATGATGGGCCAGCTTCCAGCTTATCTTTAGTTCATCTCCCTACCTCATATTTCAATAGATATCTTTATATATTTAAATTAAATATTTATGTATGGGTACTTCATGGTAGAAATGGATTTCTTTTTCAGCTTTCTTTTGAGGTTTTCTTTTTTTCTTTTTGCCTTTTTAGTTTCTGAGATGAAATTTTCTTTTTCTGGTGGTGGAATCTGTGGGACGGATGGGTCGGTTGGCTTTTGTTGTTGGGTTCACAATCATGTCTACACCCACAGTTGACCCTCCACCTAGAATTTAATTGCAGGAACCACTTAGTAGAAATAAATAAAAGATAAGAGGGGCTTGAATATCTTGTCCAAGTTACAATTTGATTATTAATTAAACGCTTCTGTTAAAGCATTGTATAGAATTTTTTATAACAAAAAAAAAAAAGAATTGTACGACTTGCTCATTTTGTATTTTATATTGATATATTAATTAATGTAGGTCTTCCACTCGATGCCACCTTTCGCATGTCAATGGCTTTTGTTCCTCCATCTTGTGATGGATAGGAGATCATTATTTGAAGTTTTTTGTTAGAACAGCAAATTTGATTTGAACCTCAGTCACTATTCCCACTATGTCAAATTTCAGGATTTAAATTTATAATTATTATATATAATCATCACAAAAACAAGAGAAATAAATACTATTAAAAATCTTATAAGAAAACCCTAAAAATTTATTATGCCAATCTTTCTTCGGATAACCATCATAAGTTCATAACATATAAGAAAACCGAAATATTAAACTGAGTTTGATCTCTTTAAAATTGGACTCTTGCATTTTGTAATTTCAGATGCATATTCAACTAGTCTTGATTCATTATAATACATTGTAAAATTCCCAAGATAGATCCTATGCATTAAATAATTTATTGCGTTTAATACTGTAAGGAAGAGGAAGATGAAAAAAAAATTAGGACATATGTAAATAAATGAAAAGAATACCATATACTCACATTTTTTTTGCTTCACTTTCTTTTTTTATTACCTTAGAAAAGATACTGTTGTGACAGCCAAAAAGAACAAAGAATGAATAATGCCCTCTGGTACAAAAGCAGAGAGTTCAATGAGTAATGCATAAAGAAGTAAGTAGAGTTGAATGGATGGAGCTAAATTTCAACACAAATAATTCTAGTGGGAAAGTCTGTGGGCAAGATTGTGGCCATTCACTGGGTATGACTCATTTCTATGCACTAATAATTCCAGAGGTTGAAGTCGTTTGGAAACAATAGGGTAGTGGATTTGGCAACTCTTCACAACCTTCAAGGCCATTCTTGAAAAAATGAGATGGTCGGTCTATTGCTATCTGACATATCCCTGAAACTCAGCAAATGAGGATCTGGATATAAAATTTTCCAATTTCATCCTCTTCTGAACTCCCAGAAATTCTTTCACAGAGAAATTAAAAAATTCTCTTGAAAGGAGGTGAGGAAAAGAAGAAAGATTTTGTTTTGAAACTCCGAAGGCTCTTCTTTTAAAGTGAAACCAAAAGTTTGCTAACAACAAGTAGACGGTAGACATCATGTGAAATCTTCACTAGACATATTAAAAAATGACTGTCCTCTTTATTTGTTGAAAACTGCTATTACAATCTTCTTGTGTCTCAACTGTAAAATTATGCTTGTTTTCTTACAGCTGAAGATAACAATTTCATTTCTATATCATGTCTTGTGTTTCTAACCAAAGAACCTTTCAAATTATATCATGTCCATTAAGCAATAAGCTAACCCATTTAATCAACCAACTAAAAAAGCACCAAATTGAATTAACAAACCAACTTGTATAGAAGTGAGAATGAAGGTCATCTTGAACAGCAAGAAAAATAGCCTTGGGATTGCTTTGATGCTTTGGTCCCATCACTAACAAGGCTCACCCCGTTGACTGACAACTCTGCCTTATAGGTATCTGAATTGAGGACCTTCCTGCTGACGCTGTTGTATATCTCACGAATGACCATCTCAAAAGCTGTATCGACGTTTGTTGAGTCTAATGCTGATGTTTCCATGAAGAATAAACCTTCTGATTCTGCAAGGCTTTTGCCTTCCTCAACACTCACATTCCGGATATCCACCAAATCGCATTTGTTGCCCACAAGCATCATTGCCACAGTTGTATCACAATGAGCTGCATGACAGTTTTGGAAAGCTTAAACCATGAGAATTCCAGAAAACGCAAAATACATCAAACTTCCATTTAGAAGAAGAAAATGCTTGGAGAAAAGGACAGAAGGAGATTTTGTCATTTTGCATTCGTATAACAAACGGTCAGTTGCTAGCATCTTATTATCACACATAACATTGCCCCTTGGTTAGCATGTCAAGATGGCAACTGCAGGCATGCTTACAAGATACATGCCGTAACTATATTTAGCATCATCCCTTGAAGAATAGATACTAGTGAAAACCATGTATTCGTGACTTTTGATTGCAAGACAAAAAATAACTAAATGCAGAAAGGAAAAAAAAAACGTTTCAAAGATGACTTCTAATGACAGAAGCGAGACTACTTTCAAACTCTAAAACTGTAATAATTGAGGAAGAAATCCACTTTTTTTATCCAAAGTATTACATGAGATGACTTCTAATGCATTAGTTTTATTTCCTTTTTCAGATGAAAACTTCTAAAAGCATTAGTTAGTTTATAAAGGGTCCCACCTTAAAGAGCACAAAGTCCACAAATACATTGACACTTGGTGATGCATGTGAGGAAATAGTAGAAAAACTTAGAAAAACAAAGACCTCATGACGGCAAAAGAACAAACAAAAAACACTGGAAGCTACTGAACCAAAGGCTTACAATGTTGACAGCCAGAGAAAATTAGGTCAAGATTAACTGTTCTTCTTCTTCTTTATAGGGTTCTTTAGGGAGCAAGGTATTGCTAGCTGGGGAGTGGGAGACCCAACCTGCTTCCTCATCTTTGGTGGAAAAGCAGGCAACCACAGAGGTGAAGCTCAAGTGGCAAGATTAACTGTAATTTAAGAAAACAGGGCACTGAGCTCTTACATGCAGTCTGGACTGGAGACTTGTTCGTGTATAGTACCCACAACTCGATCCTAAAAAAACACACGTCCTGGTAAAGAGCACCTCTGTCAAACCCTTCTAATGCAAGGAACTTTACAGGGGGTCCTACAATTAAAGCAGGACCGTCCTACATGCTGCAGGGAATATTTTGTGGATGAAAATAAAACTCACTTGGTAAACTGTGAAAGTGAAGGTGATGCTTTTATTACAATGCAATCCCATAAAACCAGAGAAGAATCTAGAGGCTGCTTCTTATTTATATATGCCTCATCTAATCGAAGTTAGTTGCTGTATATTAATTGAAATTTTGTCCTACTTGTATTCAATAGTAAGAGAAAGGAAACAATCGCAAGAACTGATAGTGGACAACCAGTGTCGTAAAGGAGAAAAGGACAGACAAAGAAAGTAATTTTCAACTAGAAGCATAAAAAGATTTAATCCAATCAGATGCCAGAATAGAATACAATGTCAAGATGGAAACTCAAATTGAATAATGACATCGTCTCCAGATTAGCTCAATCTGTACACAGTTCCTTACATATTAGCCCTTTACCTACAGTTTTTAAGTATTGCCTCATCGAATCTTCTGTGTGAGTCCAAAATTTTAGAACTCAGTTATCTACGATTAGAACTACATCCAATGATATGTATCTGAAAATTTGTAGCAGCGACATCACAGGCGATTTCGCAATGTATCTGACAAAATCGATGCTAAAATCGATGCTGCTAAAGTCATCCAAAAACGTTTTGACAAAATGGGTTCCTGAATTTCGACGCAAAGAGCTTTTTCCTTTTCCCTTTCTCACGTATCTTTCTCAAACAGTGACAGTGCTGGCTCTCTTCTGAATGAAGTCAACTAAAACCATTATAAAGCTCAGATCTACTAGTAAATACGATCACAATCATACAATCAACAAGAAAAGAACAAACACGAGACCCACAGGCCAAATCAGGCACTGCAACATAAAATGCTTACTTTTGAGCTCATCAAGCCAGCGACCTACACTCTCGAATGTGGTTCTCCGGGTGATGTCGTAGACAATGAGAGCCCCAACAGCGCCTCTGTAGTAAGCAGAGGTGACGGCACGGAACCGCTCTTGGCCAGCGGTGTCCCAAATCTGAGCCTTGACTTCCTTGCCGTCGATTTCCAAGCTCTGTGTCTGAAACTCGACGCCTATGGTGGCCTTAGAGTGAGGATTGAACTCATTGCGTGCATAGCGAGAGAGCAAGTTGGATTTGCCGACAGCGGAGTCACCGATTATGACGATCTTGAAGAGGTACTCTTCACCACCCTCGTCGTCCGAAGACATGTTCACCAATGACACAGTCACTCAATCTTACACACCCAGAGAGAGAGAGAGAGAGAGATGGTGGCTTTCGATTTTTTGCATACAGAGATGAGATGATGCGCCAAGCTGGCAGGGACACTATATGCGCGTGGAGTGTGGATTCATCATGGATTTTGCATAGTTTTTTTTTCTTTTTTCTTTTCAAGTTTATCTGTTTTTTTTTTCCATTTTCAACCTAAATTCGTAATAAAATTGAATTTGACTTAAGGTATGCTTGGTTTAACTCATGGAGTTGAAAGAGACAGGAGGGATTTCAAAATTTTTTTATTTGGTAGGATTAAAGGAAAGAAAATTTAAAAAATTTTAATGAAATCTTATTTGATTTAGGAGAAAATTAGGTTATAATTGCTCAATTCTTTTTAAAAAATTTTAATTTAAAATGTTGTAAAATAAAAATAGGGAACAGATTAGAGTGAATTAAATACCTCCCAATCCCCTCTAATATTTTAACTAAATAAAGGGAGAAAATTCAATTATATCAAATCCCCTCCCATCCTCTTAAAAAATTTCATAGAGTTTAATATAAGAATTTCCAAAAGACTTTTTTTCTTTTTGGTATGAAGAATTTCCAAAGACTCAGATTATCAATTCAACTCCAGTCAAAATGGATTTTGTTTGAGTACACAAATAATTTCATCATTAAATCAAGATAATTTAATTATCATTCTATCAATGTATAAAATTGGATGTGGGTTCATGGAATTTGTAAGGAGTTTCAGAAACAATGAATTTCACATTATTAACATAGCAAAAAAAATTTTCACGTTAGTAAATTTAATAAAAATATAATAAAACACAAAAAATGGGAAAACGGTAAAAAGGAACCCAACACAAGTTATGTACATCAAATTAAAATATTATTCATAAATGAAGGCTTCCTACAAAATTATTAAATATTACCTCCATTTCTATATATAAGTTATAAATAAGATTTTTTTTTCTAAATATGAGATATATAACTGAGTTATTTAATACATTTATTTCTGTTTTTCAATTTTACCATCATTAGATGAGTTGATACAAGTAATTTTTATTAATTGGGACATTTTAAAAAATTATTTTAAATTTCTAATAAATTTAATATTACTAACTACCTTTAAATATATTTGTTAATTTATATGAATTAATTATTTATGTCTTATAGTATATGGGAATACAGGAGGTCTATGGATAGATTATAACAATTCAATACTAAAGGAAATTATTTGAGTTTTGAAAAGAGATTATAAATCTTTCTTTATCATTTAATAAGATTTTGGTTCTTCTGAAAAAATTCATGGGAACGAAGAATTAGTCGAAGAATTTAATTTAAAATGTGAAAATTAACGGATTATTCTGCATATCAAATATAATAGAATAAAAATAGAAATAATCTTATTAATAATATATCCACATTTTTTAACAAAATAATATTATTATCAAATAATAAAAACATAATAAATATTATATTTTTTTATTATTTTGGGAGATTTATAATTTAATATTTACCATGGGACTATTTTACAATTTGATGTATACTTATATTTTCTTTTGATTTTTTTTTCCTTTATGTGATGGTGTACAATTACGGAATTGCCTTTAATTTAAAAAAAATAAAAAGTTGGAGAACTTGCTGGAAAGTTCATTGAACGTGTCACCGAAGGTTGGGGGTTTGTCGGAAAGCATGCCAGCAACATAGGGTTCATCGGAGATATTGCTGGGAAACTCATTGGCAATTGTGGTGTTCATCGAAAAACTCACCGGAAGTGTCAGTCCCCTTATAAATTTTCACTGACATATTGTAATTTTTCAATTCAAAAAATCTAAAAAAAATTCGGTCCACCTTGTTAAATTTATGCTCCTTCTTGTTAATTTTCACATTAATATTGTAAATCACAAGACAAAAAAATTTCAACTCCCCTTATAACTTTTTATTGACATGTTGTAATTTTTTTAATTTAAAAAATCTCAAAACAAGTTCAAATCCACCTTATTAAATTTAAATTTCATCTTGTTAATTTTTATATTAAGATTGTAAATCACAAAATAAAAAAATTTCAGCTTCCCCTTGTAAACTTTCATTGAGATATTGTAATTTTTTGAACTCAAGAAATAAAAAAAAAAAGTTCAAGGCTACTTTGTTAAATCTCAATTCCATTTTATTAATTTTCATATCAAGGTTGTAAATTATGAAATAAAAAAAAATTTAGCTTCGCTTATAAATTTTCACTGATATGTTAAAATTTTTTTAACTTATGAAATCTCATAAACTTTCACTCACTTTGTTAAACTTTAACTTTATCTTGTTTATTTTCACATTCAAGTTGTAAATCATGAAATAAAAAAAATTTCAGCTTCCTTTTACAAATTTTCACTTACATATTGTATTTTTTTCAACTTGAGATCTAAGTTTAGATCCACTACATCGAATTTCAATTCCATCTTATTAATTTTTATATCAAAATTGTTAATCATGAAACAAAAAATATTTCAGCTCTTCTTTATAAATTTTTATTCACATGTTGTAATTTTTTGGGAAAATTGATTTTTGGGACCAAAAAAAAAACATATTTCATTTTCAACACCAAAGGTAATTTTTTTTAAGATGAGATTCAAATTTTGTGAATCTAGAATATATTTTTTAAAACAAAATCAATTTGGTATAAAAAATTAAATATGTTTATTTTTTTTGCCCCAAAACACAATTTTTTCTAATTTTTTCAAAGTTAAAAATTTAAAATAAAGATTAAGTCTACCTTGTTAAATTTTAATTTTACCTTATTAATTTTCATATCAGCATTATAAATGAAGGGACAAAAATTTTTAAGCTCCCGTGGTAAATTTTTGCTAATATATTGTAATTTTTTCAATTCCAAAAATCTAAAACAAAGTTCAGTTTCATCTTAACTCACCTTTATAAAAAAATAAATCAAAAAATAAAAAAAATTTTAACTCCCCTTTATTAATTTTCATTCACATGTTAGAACTTTTTCAATTCCAAAAATCTAAAAGTTCAGTTTCATCTTATCAAATTTCAGCCCGATATTGTTAATTTTCACGACGGCATTGTAAATCACCTTTGCTCTGTTGTTATCACCTTGTCCCTTCCCCACCTCTCTCTCTAGATGTCTCTGTCGGAAGCTATGGCCTCCGTTGAAATCTCATATTCTAAACTAATTAACTGCCATCAAAGAAAAAGAAAGAAATTCCAGATTCCAGCCGTGACCAACAAATTTAGGCTCAATTGAAAAACTTGAACCCCAAGGAGATCCAGGACATCATATTTAACAAGTCATCGTTTTAAATAAACTGTACTTTACTCTTAAATTTTTTAAAGTATATATAGTTTTTTACTTCCGCTAAAATTTTCGTCATCATCATCATCTATGTAAAAATATGTTCTATCTATAGAAAAATATACAGTCACAAACCCCCAATCTATTGAGTATCAACGCGGTGGCTGAAATTGTGGCAGCTACTTCCCCGGTACAAGAATCGATAGCTCCTGTCAAATTGACCAGTATAGCAGCGCGCTTTTCCCGAACCGT
The DNA here is from genome assembly GCA_026686845.1 of Adenanthera pavonina. Classification (NCBI taxonomy): domain Eukaryota; kingdom Viridiplantae; phylum Streptophyta; class Magnoliopsida; order Fabales; family Fabaceae; genus Adenanthera; species Adenanthera pavonina. The sequence continues at coordinate 6,493,525 of JAIVEN010000026.1, read as the reverse complement.
AATGGACTCCAACCGGACGGACGAATCGATGTGCCGAGGAATACGGCAACGAATTGTGGAGGAGTGAGTCGATTGTTATGAGTCTCACGTTGGGGAGCCTCACATGGGAAATGGGGTTTATAAGGACATGGATTCTCCCAGCTAATGGACTAATCTATTAGGTGGGAGAATCCTATCCCCTTATAAACTCCATTTACTATGTGAGACTCCTCAATGTGGTACTTATAACATCGATCCACTCAGAGAGAGGTCAGCGCTCAACGGTGAAGACAGAGGAGGAGATACTTTTTCGAGAGACTTGGGCGGAGAAAGAATGGCTCTGCTCTTCAACGGATGAGCCATAGACGACGAAGACTCAACGGAGGTTGTCGTCGATGGCACAAGGGCGAATTTTGCCGCCGTAGCTACAGAGGAATTCAATTGTAGGAGCGTGCTTGGGATCCATGATTTGCTGAGTTCGCTGGGAGAAACAATGGAAAAAGAGAGACTCGAAAAAAGCAGTGGGTTTTTGAGTGAGGGAGAAAACGGACAACGTAGGCTGGCTATGGGTTGAGATGGACGAATCCTGAACTTTTTTAGCAACCGAAGCCCACCATGACTTTCCCGCGAATTCCTGGCCGCCGGCGACACCTCCGGCGGGCTTTTTAAAATTAAGGGCAATTCTATAAGTACACACCACCAAAAAAATTAAAAAAAGAAGAAAAAAATATAGGCATGCATCATACTCTAAAAAAAACACCGTCAAGCTAAATAAATTGTAAATTTCCCTTTTATTTTTCATGCAGTCCAAACATGTTTGGTCCATAATTCCATTGGATTTTCTTTCGTGTGTTGTACAGAAAGGGGTGGGTGAATTTGTAAATGAATATTCTGGCAAATGAATGTTTTGAATCTATAATATATCTCTAAAAGTAAAATCTTATAAATAATAAATAGCGTGATTTTATCTTGAATTAGGGATAATACACAAGACCTAAAATCTAGTTATAATATGTAAGGGGTGCTTCTGCATGTTTCCTTATCCTATGTAATTTCACCAGTAGAATTGAGTCTCTAATAATTTTTTTTGCGGTGAAAAACCAATATATAATATCAAATGCATTCCAAATTCATAAATCATGACTACCCCTCTAATCATTTCGAAAATAAACTTTTTAGAAAAAAATAATTTCTGACAACTTTTAAAAAAGAATCACATCATTTTTCTTTCTTTTGTTAGTTAAAGATTCAAGAGGTCATCATCTCGCATTCAGTTATAGGCCCATAATCCCTTTTTCTTTTTGGAATACTCCCCTTAAATTTCTTCAAGCTTGTCTTAATGGTACTAGGGACTTTGATGGTCGGCCTAATCTTACAAAAATGGAAAAGATGGCCCAGTTTGCTTTTTTGGAAATTGCATGCTACTAGCAATTTAATTTAATTTAAATTTTGCATTAATATTTCAAATATAATCCCACATTAATTAATTCAAACAAAAATTGTATCACTTTATTACTTGAAAATTTTATCTTTTTAAAGTCCCCACTTTTATTTAAATGATTTTATACGGTATTTTCAAATCAAATATAATATGATGTGAAAAATAATTAATATTAATATTCTCCATTATATAATTTGTGCCAAAAAGAGAATGGGAGAATTGGGAATAAATGTTAAAATGAAGAAACATATGGAAATGGGACCAAAGTTCACTGCATTTCCAACAAGAGTTAGAATTTTTTCAAGCAAACTTAAAAAAATTTTAAAGTTATGATAGAAAATTTTTCTATTCTCACTTGATACTAAAAAATTCTATCATAATTTGAAAAATTTCTAAATTTATTTGAAAAAATTTTAACCTGTCTTGAAAATGAGGTGAACTTTAATTCCATTTCTCAAATATTTTGATTTTTTTATATTTTTTCACAATCCTCCCAAAGAAAAAATGGTTGTGGCATTACGGGTTTATATTGCTTGGAAATTGAAGAGGTCAACAGCTAAATTTGTTTCTTTACAATGTATCCACAGTTAGTTTATGATTTAGATGAGTTCCGCACTTTCTCTTAATGTCTCTCTTGATAGTCTATACACAATCTCATCTATTAATTTGATTTAAATGATATAAGATCACTGATTATTACTTTAAATCAAATATATTATTTATTTTAATAATAATCATAAATAAATATTATACATTATTTTTAAGAAAATTATATTTCATAATAATGAATATAATTTATTAAATTAAATATATTATTTATTTATAGATTAATTTTCCAGTCATTTAATTACAATCAACAATAAAAATTGTATATAGAGGGGTATTAAAAACGGTATGGAGTGAATCTCAACTAAGTTCGTTAGTTAGCAGTAATTGTGAACCTAATTTTACAGAGTGTCAGTGCCACAAAATAATAATATCCATATAAGAACACAACGCGAGTCATCTTTTTATTGTTTTTCAATTAAACATGTTAATCGAATAAAGTTTTATTCGTTTATATTTTATGTCAGACGTAATTACTTTATTTAATAATACTGAATCAAATATATTTCGTATGATATTTGTTATTATTTTTGAAATATAAATATGAGACTATAAATTGTATATTTGTTTTATGTATATTTCATTTTTCTAAGAAAAATTTCAGTTAAATTTCAAGGAAGTAAAATAATTTTAAAAAAGGCCTCAATTATCCTAATTCCAAAAAATACTAAGATAAGTAATTAGGATTAAATAAAAAAAAAAGATGAAAATGTCGTTTACATATAAATAACTTATTTAAAAGTAATAATAATAATAATATATTTATAAATAATATATATTTATTTATAAGTAATATAAGTTCATTTAAAAGTTATGATAATATCATTTATAAATAAATTTATTTTATTTATAAATATATTATTATTAATAAATAGGCTATTTCATAAGAAAGATATTTTCATTTTTTTTTTTAATTTAATTTTAATTGCTTATCTTAGTAATTTTTTGAAATTATAATAAATTGAGATATTATTTTAAAATTATGGTGTTTCCCTCTATTTAACTATTTGACTGGAATTTTTCATTTTATTATTATTATTTGAAAGATGGATAAATTGTGTGGTATTATCCAGCAGCGGTTTGACGTGATAGAAATGATGTACAAAAGGAAAGAAAAGCATCAATCAGTTTTGGGGGTGGGGCCCACGACCTTTTGACTTTGGTCACGTAGGTGGCGGTGCACATGCCACTGTCGCCTCCGTCTTCCCATTTAGTCATTTTGTCTCTCTTTCATTTTTCAAAATTTGAATCCTTTCATTGTTTTCTTCTGTCCATTTCAATTTTGTTAGGGTCGTGATTTGCGTTCCATAATACCCCCATTAACCTAATTTACCCTAAATGTGACCTTTATTTTGCCATACATGCCTCACATCCAAATCTTCAAATCGCATACAAATATTCAAATTACTGGATATAGTTGACTTGAGGGATTAATAATTTAATATACCATTTAAGTAAGATTTTGAATTCAGGTTTTATATATATAAAAAAATCATATTAAAAAAATTATGCACATTTGATTCCAACTTAATAATGTTTAAATAAGTTTTATGAATAGAAAAAATTATATTAGGAGAACTATTACCATTTGCTCAAATTTGACTCAATTAAATACATATATATATATATATATATAAACTCAACAATGTTCAAATATAATAAAGAATACTAAATACCATGTGATTATACCAAAATAAAAACCTTCACAAATCTTTTAAACTAGATTTTCCCTCTAAAATGCACAATATTTGATTGAATGATGTATTGATTTAAATAAAATTATGAATGATTCAAAAAGTAGAAAGTAAATGAAAAAAAAAGAATAAAAGAGGTATTAACTCAATACAAATAACACTGTTTATATGGTTTGTGAATAATAAATTATAAAAAAGAAGATCACTTATAAAGATAACTTATAAATAGTATAAATGAATATATAACTAACTTTTATTGGATGATTTTTTTTTAACTGGGATCGGATGTAATTCAACAAGAGGATGGCAAACTTCAAATGTGACGTTAATTTTGCCATATATGTCTCACATGCAAGGCTGTTCAAAGTATGGTTTTGTTCGATGTTATTCAAAATTAGATTAAATCAAATCAAATTGGATTTTAGAAATCAGGATCTATTCAGTTTTATAGATGTCTCACATGCAAATATTAAAATCTTTCTAAAACGTGACTGACTTTTTTTTAGAAAGCAAAAACCTACACTATATTTAAAAATTACCCACTAATATGAATTTAAAACAGTATGAACTTTAAATGGGAAGAAGCTCTCAATTATCAAATGTTGGTTGGATTGGAGTTTTGAAGTGTAGAAGAAAAGGATATTGGAGAGAAAGTGGATTAGTTGCAATTCGGGTCAATTTGCCTTTACCAATTTCCATTAGACTTAATTTGTCTCCACCAATTTTGGAGGTTCTTGACAATATTTTTAATACGTAGGCAACACTTTCTTTTAGATTTAATTTACTTTTATCAATTTATAAATCTTGGATGCAATTTGAGTTGATAGCAAATTTCCTACAAGATATAATGAAAACTCTTGAATAAATGTTATACTCATAAAATTTAAACCTTGACATCACTGACTTTTACAACAATAATGACTTTTATAAAATAATAATTTTCTTTTTATTTTTGTATATGAACACATAAAGACAAGTGAGTTTCTATTAATTAAAAAAATTATAGAATAATGAAAGATTGTGAACAATCTATAAAGAATCAGAAGATATCTTTTAAAACAATATAACTATATTAATAAAGAGATACATACATTAACTAATATATATTCCAAATATATATATATTATAATAATTCATAAATTTAAGTAATAAACTTTGTAAGGTTTACGCGAATCATTTCAAAAATTATATAATTAATTAATGAATTTTTTTAATAAATATTTTTTTATTTTACAATTTTTCTCACACCGAACATGAAATATTATTTAAAAAATATTAAATTTATCACTACCAATCAAATCAAATTTTAGCTAGTAGTATATGACCGACTTTTGAGTATTGGATATGATTCAACAATAATGATGGCGGAACTGGAATCTCTCGAGGTGGGGCTACCATTTTTTTTTAAAAAAAATAATTTCATCATATTCTTAATATGTTGTCGTTTTTTTATTTAATCCGAATATTTTTCATTTTATTCCAACATAAACAACACCATCATTTAACAGACACGACTCCACAAAGTAAAAAACCCCCGCCGGTCCGCCCGAGGAGATGCAGAGATCAAACAACGGAACGAAAGCGCGCAAAAAGACAAACATAGCGGTATTACTTCTACCTTTTTATTTTAATATATATAATAATATTTTTTTTATCGAAATATATAATAATATTTTTATTGCGTACAATTCGTGTCTCAATTTTTCTTACATTACATTTTTTTTAACTTGCAAATTTTAGTTAGATTGAGGTTGGAACCAGGAAATATTGATTTTTTGAAGGGGGCAAAATAACAATTTTTATAAGAAAATGATTTTAATTACACATATAATATATACTAAATAGGCCAGTTTAACCAGTTAAACCGGAATCAAGGATTTGTTCAATCCAGACAATGAAAGAACAAATTGATTTTATAATCAATAAGAACCGCTTAAAAACTGATGGAATTAGTTGTGAACTAGTAGATTTTTTTTAATTTTTATTTTTAATTTTAAGATAAAATAGTATTATTTTTAGTATTATATAATATTATTTTCATATAAATTTTTTATCAATATTATAATGTTATATATGTATTATTATGATATGAAATTATTAATAATGATAAATTTAATTAATAAATAATACAATAAGAGATAGTTAGCTAACTATTTTGAATAAAAAATATGACTATATATTAATATTAACTTAATTAAATTTTAATATTAAATTATAAAACTTATTAATAATATTTTTTAATTTTTTAATATAATATATAATATATAAAAATTAAAAAATATATATATTATTTTTTATTACTCTCCATTTGATTACAGTTTAACCACAATTAAATTATTGAATATTTAACTTGTAATTTAATCAATTTAATAACTTGTTCAATTTTAATAACATTGCTTAAAATCTTGTTGACTTTTAATCATTTTAAAATCACCTTGGGTAGTTGAATCTTGAATAGTGTGGTGGCCCCCCAAATGATTATGAACTCCATTGTCATACTGCTCTTTGTTCTTAGTCGGAAAGGCTGCTTTCTGAATGAAAGATGAAGAAACAAATGAATTTGAGGGAAGTTTGAGGATTATGAATGCTTTATCATTTGGCATGAGTTATAATAAAAACTCTGTAAGGAAAAATTAGAATTCAAGATTATAAATTTAAATTCGCTGTTTTCTAATCATTTGCACTAATTTTAGAATATTTTAATATAATCTGTCACTTTCTTATTATGAGTTAAATTTTAGAATGATTGGAACATGTAAAATATAAGTTATTTTATAGATATTAAATATTCTTTTCTATGTTTATTATCATTAAATAATTATGGTGGAAAAAAATTAAGAAATCTATACTTTCTCTAGTCTTTAATACTTCATATGTTTCCTATTATAAATTATATTTACCTATATTACACGTACCTAAGAAATTACTTGAAAGTCTTGATGTTTTAAAAAGTTACTCTAACATTTCAAAATTAATCTCATTAAATAATAACTCATCTTAAATGTATCACTCTCCATTATATTTTTGAGTGTTCCCAAAAAGATAAAAATGAAAAATAAATATTAAATAATGCATAGATTTCATAAAATGAATTATATTTTGAAATTTTAATTCTCCAAAAATATATTTTATAATACAGAATGGAGTATTTAAGATCTTTTTAATCGAATCGCGTGGATTAAGAAAGGGAGTTAAAGTTGGTTAACTGTTTTTATTTCTTCAAAAATCATTACATTTTTTAAAAAATACCCTTATTTAATATATTTATCTCTCTCTAAAATGTATTAAATAGAGACATTTTATATTAATTACACGCATATTAAGAAAATTATCATACTCCCTCTGATTCATATTATAAGACATTTTATATCAATTACACGCATATTAAGAAAATTATTTTTTCAACTGAAATTAATATAAAAAGTACTCACTTTTTTATTTTACCATTATTAAATACCATATTCTATTATCATTATAGGGTTATAAATAAGGAGAGAGGAATCATTAAAGATATGTGTAAAATAGGAAGAAAAATATCTAATACCCTATATTTTGAACCAAAAACTTATCATATAAAATGATTTATAATATAGACCGAAGAAAGTATATTGTAAAGAGTCATATATTTAAAATTAAGATAAAATGCTCTATATTTAGAACTAGAAAAAATAATTAAGATGAGTTATAATTTAATAAGAGTAATATTATAAAGTTATGATAAAATTTTACAAAGTTAAAAAATTTTAATTACTTTTAACTATTTTTCTTGATACATGTAGAATAATTAAAATTGATCTAGGATATAAAATTAATTATTAATAATTAATTTTAACCGTATGATATAAAAAGAATGTGCAAATATCTTTACTTATTAATAATTTAATGATTTAAATTAAATAAAAGGTAACGGAGGAGGGCGGTCATTGGTCAAGGAATGAAAAAAACGGTACCGAATTTCTGGTGAGTGCTGTTCACTCACCAGACATGCCCACCGAATTCTGACCATTCCAACTTCCCAACACCATTACTCTGTTTGGCAGCCTGACATCCACTTTTAATGGATACAAAAATACAAAAAAACAAAATATACTCCTTTATTTTTGTATGTCTTTTTTTTTTGAAGAAAAATATTATTTATGTTTAAAAATTTAAGATAATATTAATTATTATTTTTTCAATTACACACTTATTTTCACTAATTATATTACATACTTATCATAAAATTAGGAAATAATAAATTAAGGTCATATAAAAAATTTAAAAGAAATTACCATAATATTTTAATTAAATTTCTTTATCTCTTTGTTAAAATCCTAAAAGACTTATATAAAGACAAATGGAGTATATAAATTACTAGAATAATACCCCTTTGATTTTTTTATTGTCATTTAGCAAAAAAAATTTTATTTCATTCTGACAGTTGTTTTATAATACTAATGCACAATTAAATGTTTTTCTCCCAATTCTATCCATAACAAGTAATTAATGTTATTATTTTTTTTATTATTAATCAATGAGAAAGAGGGAATATGAAATAAAGATAATTTAGTAAAATTGTAGCATCATTTATTAAGTTATTCATTATTTTTTTAAATTAAAATATTAAACAACAATTAAAAAAAGAACCAATGCAGTTACAACATTATTTATTATATATTTTTCCCACAAGATATTGTGATATACTACTCTTTTTATTACCTACTATAAGTCATATTTTAAAAAATTAAAGTATACAAAATATATAAGTTATTTTGTAAGTATTAAATATTTTTTTTATATTTTTCCCTGATTAAATAATTATGTTGGAGAGATTAAAAAAGATATAATTAAGATAAGTTATAATTTAATAAGAATTATATTGAAAAATTATGGTACATTTTATAAAATTCATGAATTTTAATCATTTTTAACCATTTTTCTTAATATCTGTAAATAGTTTAAAAGTGGCTTAAAAATATTAAAAACTCCAAAAAGCCTTATGACATTATCATTTTGTAGGTTATAAACAGTGTAATTCATTTGGTAAACATTTTATTTTGAATTCTATGCATAACATGAGCTTACATCTAATTGAAATTAAAAGATTTAACCAAATTACATTTTAATGAAAATGATTTTGAATGGGTGTGTATATAAATCTATACTTTTTACTGATTAATGTGTCGTGTGTTTATCAATTCAAACAAAAAAAGTTTATTCGTTGAGTTTGTATAAGGGTAGGACCTATTGTATTTTAACAAGGTATTTAAGATTCAATTTTCAGCTTTTATGTACATAATAAACTTAATTGAAAGATTATATTCTTTACTTTTAATATTTTGAGAGAGATTAGTTACTGTTATTAGTTTGGATATTTCTAGTCCATGATTAAAAAAAAATCCAATTGTCACATAATCATGTTCTAATTTTTAATAATTTTATTATGTCAGAAATACAATATTACGGTAAAACCATACACGAGAAACAAAAGAAAGAAAGGACAAAAGAAAACACCTTTTTTTGTTAAAAAAAGAAAGCACCTTGTTATTAGGGAAAAGCACATAAAAATCCAAAAGTATAAAAAGTAAATATTATAAAGTTCTAAAATTTTAAAAAATTACATATAAATTTTATTGGTATAAAATCAGTGTAAAATCTTAAAAAATAAATATAAAAAACTTTATTATTAAACATAAAATCATGTTTTAATATTAAATTATACCTAAATTTTATTAGTATAAAATCCTAAAAAAATAAGAAACTTTATTATTGAGTATAAAACCATACTCCAATATCTTATACTAATACTCTACGATTTTATGCTTAATAATAAAATTTTTTATACTCATTTTCCAAACACCAATGGGATTTAGGTGTAATTTTATAAAATTTTGGGATTTTATAATAATTATTTTCATATTTTAGGATTTTTCTGTAATTTTTTCTTGTTATTAATGCATTTGATTTTTTTTTTGTTAGCTAGAGTAATGCATTTGATTAACCCTTATTACAAGTACCATATTTACATCCAACCACGCAGAGAGTCATCTTTGAAACATTTATAACTTTCTTTAATGTTGAGAACCATTTCTAATTAATTAATATATTGGATGCATTAACGAGGCGGGAAATTACGCAGAAAATAATGTCACAAACATCTGAAATCCATGCAGACTACACAGAAATGATAAAAGGTCAAGTAAAGTAAAAAAAAAAAAAGAAATCATGAGGGTGACTGGGTGATGATTTTTCTTTTTTTTTTTTCCTGACAAGTTGGAGATAATTTAGGGATTTTATTTTTTTTTGCTGAAAATACAATTTTCTTCATAATTGGCTTCAGATCCTCATGCCCCGCAACCGATGGAATTAATTCCAGGCCATAATTATTAGTATGTCCAAAGCTAACATTAATTCAAGTTCATTGCATGCCAAACTATTACTGCTGTGTATTGTTGGCCAAAAAAAAAAACTATGAATCAATACCAAGTTAATATATATATATATAAATTAAAATTGAACCAACGTGACAAAAACTGAATTTCTGTAGATTTGCTGTTTATTATGATGTTCATGCAATTTTTTTTTGTAAAATGTCACATAATTTAGTTATTATGTAAATATTTACATAAACTAAAATTGGATTAAAAATAACAACATCTTATGCAATTTGTTTTTACTCCCTCTGATCCTTAATACAAGTCACTTTTAACTAACTCATCAAAATTAAGAAAATTTTGTTACATTATTAAAATTATCTTAAAATTAATATGTTTTTCATTTGTATTTTCTAATAAATACTACAAATTCAAATAACTCATATTCTTTCTCATAATTAAATAAAAATATTTTAAAATTTAAATAAATAATACTTTAAAAACTCATAAAATGTGACTTACATTTAAAGTTATAAAAAAATTTTAAAATATGATTACTAAAAAAGAATGGGGGCGTAAATAAGATCTCAAATTTAAATCTTATTTTCCTTTTTCAACAAATGACAAATTTGTTCAACGTCAGTCAAACAAACAAGTAAAAGATGGAATCGTTTGATTAAAAGAAAGATGTTGGAATTAATGGGAGGGAATATAATTACGTAGGCAGGAATATAATATACATATATAAAGTATATTTAATTTGGAAGAAAATGCCTTATTGGGCGCAATTAAGTAAGGGGCAATTAGCTACAGTGACGACGCGTGGACCGTAAAAGACGGTTAGGGTTCATATTTGTGAGAGACTGTGTTTTGTCTTTTTGCGAAGCTTTTTCTGAGGGACCATTGCTGACCAGAGACATTCTTCCCCTTCCCCCCTCTCTGTGTTTATGTGTCTGTGAGAGAGAGAGAGAGAGAGAGAGAGAGAGAGAGCGCAGAAACTGATGGTGAACCTCATGGAATGGCAGAAGCAGCAGCAGCAGCAGAGTGGGAATAATGTTAACAATGGAAACGGAGGAATGATGTACCTGAAGGTGATGACCGATGACCAATTGGAGACTCTCCGGCAGCAAATCGCTGTCTATACCTCCATTTGTGAGCAGCTCGTTGAGATGCACAAGACTCTCACCGCTCAGCAGGATCTTGCAGGTCTTTTCACTTATTTTTCCGTTCCTCTCTCAGCTTTTCTCAGAATTATTGCTAATCGTGTTCTTGATGATTATATGCCCCTCTCTCTGTCTTTTACCATTTGTACGAAATTGTTTTCAGATTTCTTGATAATTTGGGGAATTCTATTACTTTACTTATTTTCGTACGTCCTTTATGTTTGTCTATATTGTGATCTGCATGTTGGTTGATTTGGAAATTATCTGAGGTAAAATTCTTCTGATGATACCTCTGTTAAAGTTCGAGTAGTCAAAGTTTGGAAAGCTTAATCATTGGTCTTAATCCTTCATGAGAATCATTTTTAGAAATTGCGTGATGAATGGCCTTGGTGCCATCATACATAGACTTTTGAAAGCTGTTAACTCTCTATTCGATCCTTCATCTCAGTACTCTGTTCTATGTATATTTTATAAGTCTTCTTCTCAACTCAATAGCAGTTATTTCTGTAATTTATTCTGATTATATTATTAATATTCTATTGTTCTTGTTTGCCGTTACCCAGAAGACTTAATGATTAGATTTTTGGGTGTTCAACTCAGTTTCTCTGCGATAGTTAGGGGCAGAGAAATGGATGGATCACGTTGAAATAGCTATTTAATCACCATATCCAGAGCTATTACCTGCTAATCTGGTAACACATCTGCGGCAAAATGATCAATGGCCAAGGGCTTTGTCCTTGGATTTTCTTTTTCGCTTTTGCATATGAAAACGGCTTTACGTTGTGCAATAATGTTTCAGCTAGTTTGCTATTTATTGGTAGCAATCAAGCAAACTTTTTAAATGCAATCTGGACTTTCTTGACTCAAATGCAATATCGAGGATGTATAAAACTTCATTTGTTAGTTTAGAACAAACATCTACCGCAACTCACCATTTTCAGATCAGCCACCCCCAGTGCATAAAGTTTTTTTATTAAGACCCAGAATTCTCTAATTCTCTAAATAAAAATATTATGGTTTTCTTCATCAGGAGTTAGGCTGGGAAATATATACTGTGACCCGTTGATGACTTCTGCCGGCCACAAAATAACTTCCAGGCAGAGGTGGACTCCAACACCTGTGCAACTTCAAATTCTTGAGCGTATATTTGATCAGGGGAATGGAACTCCAAGCAAGCAGAAGATCAAGGAGATTACTGCTGAACTGAGCCAGCATGGCCAGATTTCTGAAACAAATGTCTATAATTGGTTCCAGAATAGGCGTGCTCGATCAAAAAGAAAGCAGCAAAATGTGGCACCGAATAACACTGAATCAGAAGTGGAGACTGAAGCCGAATCTTCCAAAGATAAGAAAACAAAACCCGAGGAGCTTCAGTCCCAACATAGTGCATCAACCAGGGCTGAAGATTTGTGCTTCCAGAATCATGAAGTATGCTCTGACTTGCACTACTTAACTCCCGAGTCCTGTAAACCAGAATCCATGTTCCCATCAGATGGCAGTCTGAAAACTACTAGAAGTTTCGGCCAATTGTCTGTTTTTGATGGAATGCTATCAAACTCGAGTAAGTAATCATTATAATTTGTGGTTAACCGAGTAATATAATTGTCACACTTCGAAGCAATTAAGTTCCTTTTTTATGGTGCTTCTTACATAAGTATTTTGATGGGTAAGCATTTCCTGATTTTTGAATTCCAACTTTTAAAGGTTATTTTTACCTTTTGAATGGAATTATTAATAATGAGTCTTTTATCATGACTGTCTGGTTCTAAAATAATACATGGATCACAGTCTAACAATGGGAGGTTTTAATAATCTTAGATGACATTATTTGGTTACTTCTTTACAAGTCATTCTACTAACAAATTGGAAGTATACTCACATGTCATTGCCAGAGGAAATGATTATTTGCCTAGTGATTTGGGGCCTTGGGTCCTTTAATATTATGAAAATTACCTTTCCCTTCCAATTTAGAGCAAGGCATTATACCTCCATAGATAACCCTCCTTCTCTGTGTGTGTGTCCTGGAATTGACGATCAAAACTGCTATTACAATCCAAATATATTTTGCAGGGGATGGCTATATCACTGGAAAAATGCAAGTGCCAGGAAGCTACAATTTATACCAGCACGCTGGAGACTACAACATGACGGGTTGACATTCATTGTAAATTCTGACAACGATGACTAGACGCTGTAAAGAATTGAGATTGGGGTTGTTGGGCCCGTCCTGAAGTGAAAGAAAATCCATCCAATGAAAACCTGGAAACTTTCAAACCATGATTCAGATTTGTATAATAGAGGTTCTTAAACTTTGACTGCAGAATGGCATATAGGTTTGACATCATATTTCTGAAGTTGGTTTCTTCGTTACGCACTGATATATTGCGGGCATCATTTGCATTTGAAATGGTCCTTTGGGTGTATTTTGCTGAAAAAGATGCTTTAGAATGATAGGACTTGATCTTGTCAACTTGCTATGATCCTTTTTATACCTTTGTTTGCATAGCAAAGCTGTGATTTTTCTTTCTTGGTGAACAACTGGCTGTGGATTCTTTTTTTTTCTAGTGGCATGCCACTTTTCCCCCCTTCTAGCACTACATTAAAAGGCCATATGAAGATTGGACATCGTCATCAACGGAGATAAATACCCATTATTCCTTTGTTTTTTTAATGAGTAATCATAGGTTAAAAAAAAATACTTATTCATTTATCTATTCTACTAGGTTATGATATTAAGTGTTTATTTATGTGGAAAGCGAAACCTGAGAGATTGCCTCAAAAAGGTTACGTAAAATGGCGGATGCTTGGGTCAAACAAATGCCCATGTTGAACACAATTTCATATTGTTGGCTATACATTGATAGATTTACTAATTAGGAGGACAATGGGACATCGGGTTTTGTATGTGGTAGGAGTAATGCCTGCTTTTACAGTTCGTAGGCTGGCAACAGACCACATGTACATGAGTTTAATGGACTAAGATCCAAAACATCAATGTGGGGGCATTTGATAGAAATACTCGCGAGTCGCCATTTTTCAATAATAGAATCCCTTTTTACTCATTTCTCTTTACAAGTATCCTCATTCATGACATCACCATCATTTAATGAAAGTTGAAATTTAGACAAAAAAAAAAAAGTTCTAATTCTGCGGGAAAAAACATTTGTACAACAAATGTTTGCTCATCTCAAACTCACAGCTCCAAAAGTAACGCCAAAATACTTGAAAAAAGGATGAGAATAAAAAGTTAAGAAAGAGCAAAAGCAATCTCAACTAAAATGTCGATTCTCCATTCTTGAGGAAGATGCTGAGACGTTTTCTAGACTAGGAGATAACGACATACATTATGTACAGTTGTACGCACTGAATTTCCATATTAGCTACTACTGCATTATTAAATTTAAAGTTGATAAGGTACAAAATCAGTTGATTCTATGCCTTCAGAATCCTTCAAACTCTATCCACTTTCTTCTGCCACAGCATCTTGTCAAAACAAACACTACAACACTATGAGCTTTGTTTACATCCGCAGGTGCAATTCTCGACTTCTTTGTGGAGCTTCTGAGAGGGAGAACCCAAAAAAAAAAAAAAATAGTGGGAATGTAGAGGGAAGGTGAGCAGCAATATTAAATGTTCATGAATGCTTCAGTCAATACTCTGGGATTCTAATGTTTTTATCACTATTATATGTATGAGCATTCCATTATATGTAGAAAACATTCCCACTAGCTTTTCCGAATCTAAAATAACACGTACGATAAAAATACATGATCAGTCTCCTACAGTCCAATTTCATTTCACTAATATTCTTACCGATAAAGACATCAATTCTTTTCCGCAAAGAGGAAGTGTTTGACGGAGAAGCAAAATTAATGAAAATTATAAGAACCAAGGTGGCATACCCATATGCAGCACACTGATGAATGAGAGGGTATCTGAATAATAAACATGAATTGCCTATTATGAAACATTACTGGTCATATTTAGTTTTTATATACCAAGTTGAATAGTCTGCTCTCTAACCCTAGAATTAAAAAAAAAAAAACCTGGGGGTTGCGGAGGAGGGAAAAATGCATGTGAACCAAACCATCGTGGAAGTTTTATCAAGAACATCATAGTGATTATAAATTAATTTGTTGACATGTATAAAATATTTAAAATATTGTACAGATTAATGCTATGGTATTTTCACACACCTGAACTTGAGTTTGCAGGCCTTTGATATGTTGAACAGCCAAATCCAGCATGTCTGCATAGCTTGTTTGCTGGAATGTCATTTTAAAATCAAGGTCAAGCCAATTAAAACATATTAATCCTGATTTGACACAACATTATATGATACTATGTTATGCTTTATTTGTTCAAAGCGAAGCAACTCAGTTTTGCAAGAGGTTGGTATTCCTGAAATAATGTTTCTCATTGCATGACCAGTATACCAACAGTGGAGGATAAAAAATTGTGCTTGAAGAAATAATAATGTATGAATTAAATAAACCTACTCTGAATTGTTTCAAACCACGCAGAATAAACAAATTGTGCTTGCTGTGAAACTCATTGCTGAGGAAAGAGTAGGGACTTTAATGATGAATAGCAAATGTTAGTGCGTAAACAATCATAATGTACTTTTACAAGCTAGATGTCACCTCACTACTTACGTGTGAGGCTCAACCTCAATTCAAGATTCATTATTAATTTAATGAAAAAGCAAAAAGGAAAGTAGCATAATCTTATCTGTAATCTAAGGAGATCAAAAGTAGCTTCTTTTCCCCTTATCGTTCAGAGATATCTTATAAGCAACAATACTGAGAATGCAGTAAAAAGGTGAAAATTCCCAGCTGATGGCATGCATTAAGCATCGATAATAGCTAAAGAAAGATAGTAGGAACAGATGGCATGACCAAGAAAGAAACTAAAATTACCTTGTCCATATTAGGCACCAGCTCTTGTAACTTCTTCAGCTTCCCACTAATTCTAGTTCTTCTCTCCTGTACAGGTGAACATTCGTCAACAGAAGTAAATGGATTTTAATGAGTAAATATAATGTATGAAACAAAAGCAAACTTTTTTGTCCCATTAACTAGCCAACTTATAAAACATTTCATGGCCAAGGAAAAAAATTCAGTAGCCGGAAGCTAAAACTTCCACAAGCCATGACCTTCAGATACCTAATTAGCTCACTCCAGTTTACTCAAGAAGAATAAGCAGGGGGAAAGGGTCAGAAAAGAACTGTTACCAAGTAACATTACTTTTTATAGCACATTTGAATAGAATTCAGACCGCACCATAGCTGGGCCAGGGGGTTGCGTTTTCCACTCCCATTGATCCCACCCCACCCACGTAAAGTTATATGAAACTAAAGTCTCCAGCCAAAAACACCAAGGCTGAGAGTTTCAATATAAATGGTACCCAAGACAGGAAAAATAAGAATTAGTTTAAAGGCAAAAAATTATATAATGGCTGCAGCAAGGGATCGTAAAGGAAAATCCTATTTAGTATTCTAAGTAGTTTTGATAAGGTCACAGTGAAAGAACACAGCTGCAATCCAAATCAAACATTTTATTAAATAAATATCTTGCATTATCATGAATCCTTCCACATCGAGACAGGAATACATGTTAACTGACCTTTGCAAGCCAAATACGGAGAACAAATGGTTCTTGTACAAAATAAAAATGCAAAATTGCAAGGCATAATTTCTTAGAAAAACAGACAGGGGGAACATTTAAATAGGACTAAGAAAAGCCTCAATTATGTTTTTCAAAGATAAAATAAGTTTACCATGCCCATAAAACTGAGAAATGAGGCAGGTCATTAAGCTCATAAAATGTCAAGGACCCTATTTCAAAGAAAATTTACTGACCCGTTCTGCAATGCTTCTTGGATGAGTAGCACAGCCTCGCTTAGCACGAATTTTACAGGGCACAGAATCTTCAGGAATATGAAGTAGCTTCTCCACTGCTGCCATTTCCAGGGTTGTTTGTGGCAGACTAAACTGAAGTGGACAATTCAGTCAATGTGACAAGTAGTGAAATTATAATTCAAAACTGTTAGAATAATTCGTTGGCCATTTTTTACTACAATTCAAAACTGTTAGTTGTAGTTGGCAACATCAACAAAAAAACGTTAGATTGTAGTATTGACTGCAAAATAAGTTTAATTAGTAAGTTCCAGGCCTATAAAATATTGAATGGAAGTTAAATTCTCCCCAACCCCTCAATTGCTTAACATGTGAGCAAATTCAGATGTTCGAATTGAAATTAGCTCACTTTAGTGCAGAAAAACACGACCCTGCAAATGTACTTCCACCTCCTCCTTCTCCCTTCCACTTACTCTGGTCCTTTCTAATCTTCCTTTTTTTTATGACAAAGGAAAATCATTTTCAATATTTTAGAAGAATTAAGACCATGTACAGTTCCAAATTGAATGCATATATAGTGCAGCCATATAGAAATAAAGAGGGAGGGAAAAAAGAAGAAAAGAATTAGTGTAAAGAGAGAAAGCGAGTCTAATATGCATTCCAATCCTTTGAGTTACTCTCTTTGACTTTATAAGTGTATCAGTACAGAGAATCCAGTTTCATTTTGGAAGAGTCCAGATTGTCTCAATTTGCGAAGGAAAAACGGATCATTTTGAACAAATTCTAATAATCAAAATCATTTGGAAACAAGGAAACAAACAACCTACATTCAAGAAAACACATTTTTTTCCAAATGATCTCAACAGTCAACATTTGCTCAAAATAATTCATTTGTCCTCTGCAAATTGAGACAATCCATACACTTTTTTCAATGTCATGGTTTATTGATTCTTCTGTTAAAACCAGCTTCTTACCTGAGATTCCAAGGCATTAAGACAGTTCAGAATGTCTCCATCTATATTCTTAGCACGTTTACCAGTGGGAGCAGAAAACACAATGTTGTTTGAACTGTCCCAGGTGTCCATTCCAAAGCTGGTCGTAGCATAAGAATGAGTAGCTCTATGGTGGCCATTGTCAGAATTGATGCCATCAACAACATTTTCGCTCACCTCTGATATCTGAGAGAGAGATTCTTGCCCTGTGAAGCTCAATTGAGATTTCAACCTTGATACTCCATGGCCGCCATTGGAGACACCTTGTGTGCTGTAGCTTCCACTGCCCCTTGAAATAGAGAAACCTCCTGCTTTTTTAGACAAAATTAAAGTAAGTTTCAACATGGATTGCAATAACTGAGAAAAAGAACAATAATAATAAAGATATTAATGATTATTTTCTAGCCATTTACAATTTTCCAGTTTTAAACGGATGCATCATTTACGGATGACACTTGGGTGGCGATGGACCTCTAGTGCTTATTTTGAGCTTTGATTATGCCCTGTGCCTATTTGTCTAAGATAAGTTGGATGGCCAGGACTAGACTGATAAAGATAGGTAGTTGTTACCATTTATTAATTCCTGTCCAATATAGAGATGTTTTTTTGGTCAACTATATAAAGACTTGAAAACAGTTAACCAGGAAGAATTAATTTTTTTTTTTTTAAATACAAGAGGTTGCCCAAAGGCAAAATCAAATAAGCCTAGTGATACCTAAGCCCTGAGCACACTTATATATATTGTATTACTAATAGAAGTTGACGACCAATTTCCCTCAGTTGGTTAACCAGAATACCAACACTTACGTGGCTGCGTTTGTATGACATCCATCCATTCCTTTACTGTTTAAATATTTCTCAAAGTTGAATCATATTTATTAGGGAAAAAAACATATTAACCATGCTTTAACTAGATATCAGAACTGAAATTGATTATTTTAGTTACAAAGTCAACTATACCAAGAGTTCCCAGTTTGCCCAATCACGAGAAGTAACTCAGGATTCAAAGGAGGATGCAGAAACCCGATCTCAAAAAACTCTTCCCAGAAAGAAAATCAGAGGGGACAATTGCCAATGACGTCAATACATGCAAAGGATATTGAATTTCATTCAAATAGGTGACCCAGCAAGGGATTAGGAGGCTCAAAATATTGTAGTACTATCGTAGGAATAGATCCCCTCGCAAGTTTCCCCAAAATAAAAGGTGAGGATCACCCTAGAGGTAACATCGTAATGTAGGAATAAATCTTTTCAGAAGTGGACGGTGCAACTTGTTTCAGCATGTTAACTTCTGCTACAGCTCAGGAATACTTCACTCAATTTTCAAAAGGGAATCAAATCACGATCAAATCCTGTAGGTGGGGATAAGTCAGTATCTCCTTGAATGGGAATAGAGTTGATCTAGTATTCTGATTGGCTTGTTCAGAAAAATGAAGCCAAGTTGAAGCCACACTTTTGTATGAACTATCTGCGAATTGTTTGCTTTTTAATCAATGTACAAAAGCAACTCTCTAATGCTTCCTTCGGTAATTAAGTTGTACGTTGAAAACTAGTACATTAGATATTCTTCATTTGAAAAAAAAAAAAAAACAGGAACAACAACAACAACGACAACGAAGGAAAAGCCAGAGGCAAGAAGATACTGAAATTGCTTGCTTTTAAAAATTATGTGTTCATCGAATGGGGTCCTAGCCTTACACCGTGATTGGCCGGAAAAAAAAAAGAAAAAAAAAGACTTTACACCGTCATGATGAAATTAATAATTAATTAATTAATAACCGGAAGAAGAAGGTCGTAAAGAAAAATATACAGTTATGCACTCGTTGACATACTAAATCATAGTTGGACTACCGCTAAGAGTAAATTGAATAGGCTCTGCTGCACACCAAACAGAAAATTTTTCCAATTGATATACATTAATAAAAAGATTCCTAGATCCATGTGCTACGCGTGAATGCTAAAACCCATGTCTTGTCACCCACCGGTAAAAGGAAAGGTGATCTGTTAATGGCAAAAATAATGGTAGTTTTCTTTGGTTTTTTTTTTTCTTTAAAAAATGCGAGCAAGCTTTCTAATTCTAAACATAGTAAAATAAATGGTTTAATAATAAAATACTGCAACTTTTAAAAGAAAAATTAATAAAAAATCACATCCACATTAAAATGAACTGTCACACCAAAGTATAACAGTACAAAGAACTGATGGCTAAGATACAGTAAATAAATACCATTACTTTCAAGCAATGAAAAGAAAAGAAAAAGCAAATTAAAGCAGCCACCATGTACGCTCTGGTAGGGGCATTTTCGTCATTTAAGGATTTCTGACTAAAGTCAACGATTTCCCGCTTGTCCAATGACCGGGACGTTACGGTGGGATGACACAGTTCCTAATCACCATGCCTTCGTTAACTTACCAGAAATCCAAGCATATAATCATAACATCACCAAAAAAAAAAAAAAAAGAAAACTAGCACTTCCCAGTAAAAAGACCCAAACCACCCTCATGCAAAGACGCCGACGATACGTAAAACGAAGGGTATAACCGCCATTTAGCCTGAATGGACCAATAAACCACTCTTGGATTCGCCCACAGAAAGGCGGAAAATAAAAGCAGGTGATAATATTTAATTGGAAAGGAAACGGTGGAAAGACAAAAGTATCCTTACCATTATCAGCTTGACTAGTAGTGAGATGGCTGAGGAAGCCAGCTGGCGAGCTTCTCTGACGGAGCAAAGCCGAAGAAGAGCTGCCGAAGCCGAGGGCGGCTCCGTCAGGGAGACCGTACGATCTTTGTAAGCCAAGGCTGGGAGGCTTGTCTTTTGGATCGGAGGAGGACGAGTTGACTTTACAGGAGGACTCAGAGGAATCGCCTGAGAAGAAATGGACCACCGGAGGGCGTGAACCGACAGCAGTTGTGGAGAATTCACGGTCGGCCCCTCCGGTAACGGCATCGACGGCGTTGGTCAGGAATGAGCCCGGGGCGGAACCGTAGCGGGTTAACCCGCTTTGGGATTGGGAGGATGAGGATGAGGAAGACGGGTACATGTGGAGAGGTGAGTCTTCTGTAGAGGCAAGATCAAATACAGAAAGAGAGAGAGAGAGAGAGAGAGAGAGAGAGGAGAAAACAGGAAAACAAAGCCGAATTACGAAAGGAAGAAGATGAAAATGAATGCCAATTGGGGAAAGGTCTAAGAGAGGTTATTACATCACTCGCTGGTGACGTTTTTGCATCACGTGCCTTATAATTATATATATATTTTATAAATTTCATAAAGAGATATTTACATATTTATTTACATTTTCCATAAATCAAGAGAAAATTACAATTGAGACCTGTAGCTTTTTCTTTTCCTTTAATTGGAATGAGGGACATTTATTGAAATGTCGTTAGTAAGAAAGAATGAAAGTAAGGGCAAGAGATTTTGTGCAGAACTAAAGAAAAAATAGAGCAAGCTTTGTTCCTTCTCTTCATCGATTCCTCTGTGTACAAGAAAGGAAACCTAGGTCACCTCTATTGCTTCACCTCTATTGCTTCTCTGCTTCGTTCTTATTCTTTGTTCTTTCCCAACCTCCATTATGTCTTTTTTGCTAATGGGTTTTGGGTACTTTGGGTTGGTCTTGGTGTTAAAATCAAACCCTTCTCCTCACTTGATCCTCCCAGCTCTTCTACCTCAATTGAAGTCCCCTATTTTTAAAAGTAAGAATACATTTCTTACTAATAGTGTATTTCTCTGTATAACTTGGATAATATTATTTTGTCCATTTAATGGATATGTAATGTGGTTTTAATGTAGAAATTTCGATAAGTTTAATATGGACTGTAACTGAAATATTTTAATAACCAAGGTAATTGTTGATTGAGAGGATAATTTTTTAAGTAAAATGTTGCTATTGTGCAGGTGTACATAAGTAATGTCAACAAAACATTAGAAAGAAATATTTTATTTCTTTCATATAGGGGGAGATGTTGCGAATAACACAGAAGGGAGGACTCATTATGAAGGGGGGATGGCTGTTGGAAGAAAGGTCAGAGAAGGAATTTCAGAAGATGAACTAAGGCACCCGATAGCATCAAGTATAGGATGTGAAATAGAAAGCATTGGTTTATATTATATTGTGAAATTTGATCCAAGTGTTCTTGTAGACCTTGTTAGTGATGAGGCTATTAGGAATCTAATGGAATTCAATGATGACTATACGCATAGTTATATTATTGCGAAAATAAATAATATTAATGAAGGAAGTAAAGCATTGGTTGGATATGTGGAAGAGTAAGTGGCTATAAATATCTAATTGTTTAATATAGTCGTTATGAGATGGTAGAGACTTGATAGTGAAATTTCTTGTCTTCATAATGCAAGGCATAGGCAAAGAAGGCACATCTAGAGGCTTCATTGGAGTTGTAGTTGGTAGAGCCCTTGCTACATGTTGTCCAAAGTGTTCTTACACTAAGGCCTCATATGACCGCCACAAAGTGGAAGGATTTATTTATGAGTATATGGCAGACTTTTGCAAATGCAAAGGAATTTAAAGTGGTATTATACAAGTTTAGCCTTGCAAACAAATTTGGTTTAAAATTCACTAACAATAGTACACAAAGGATTAGTGCAAAGTGCAAGGTTAATGGATGCAAGTGGCAGGTAACTGCATATGGAATAGGAAGTTCATTAACAATCATTCGAATTAGAACCTTTAAAAACATACATACACACTCTGCCTAAGACAATCTAATTGTGGGGCAAAAGATAAGAGCTAACTTAATAGCCAGGTTAATCATCGATCACATAAGGTGAATACTCGACAAATCAGTTCATGAAGTAAGGTGTGAGCTGTACAAGGAGTATGGGTTGGCTGTGAGTTACATGCAAGCCTGGAGGGCGAGAGAGAGAGAGATTGCAAACATTTATGGTAATCCAAAAGACTTGTACATGTTAATCCCTTGTGTGTGTGATCGATTGAAGGAGGCTAATACTAGAACGATTACAAAGTGAGAAGCTAGAGGTGAAGATCAATTTCAGCGGTTGTTCATTGCTTATGGTTGTTACATACATGGTTTCTTGATTGGCTGCCATCCTCTGCTTTATGTTGATGGTACGCACTTGAGTGGACCATACAAAGGGACTTTGCTTTCGGCTGCTACGTATGATGCTGATAACAGTATGTGCTTAATGTCATATGCAATTGTTAGTATTGAGAATGTCCTCATGGACCTGGTTCATAGAGCAGTTGAAGGAGATAGTAGGGATGGTTGAGGTGATAATTGTGTCAGATCACCATAATGCAATTTTCCTTTGAAATTCTAAATAATCTTCCTTCAAGTTTTGAATGGTTTAAGGTTAGTTTTCTTGAGTTCCTCTTCTCCTCCTTTGCTGTAAATTTCCTCCAAGATAAGGGAGTTAGGAAAGAAAGTGAGTTTTTGCCATAAATTAAAGAGAAAGCATAAGATTAAGTGAAAGGAACAAGAGTTGGTATGATTGGAAGTAAGAAAATGGAAATCACTTCTTTCCTCTTCCAATCCTTGTTTTGGTCAGTTTAATATGATGGGAAAGAGTTTGATTTTCATTAATTTGATGCTAAAAATGGATTCCCCATGGTCCAAAACCTTAAGAGCAAGTATGGGGTTCAATAAAAAGCTTAAGGTGAAGAAAATGAAATTCTAGGGTTTTGTGAGTCTTTAGGAAGTAACTCATGAAACCAGTGAATAAAGTGAGTGTTTGATGGTGTATTAGGAATTAATAAAGCCCAAGTAAGTTCTTGAAGGAGGTGGAACCAAGTGGTGAAGCATTAGATTCAAGAGGAAAAGCCAAAGGAATGCTTCAAGGTAGCTAAGTTTCATATTCCTGCTTTATGTTCTTTCATTGTCTTTCTATGATTAAATTGTGTTGCCATATTGAAATTGTGATTTCTTTGATTGGTCTTGGCTATAAAATGAGGGGTTTTATTCCCCGGGATATCCATTTTCTAAGACGTTATGCTGCCGAAATTTTTATGACTAATATGGCAAATTATTGTTTAAAGATGATTGATGTGATTATATGTGATCAAATGTGAATTTATTTGACATGATTGACATAATTGCATGGAATGTAACTTGCTACTGAGATTGTCCCCCAATCTCATCCCCTCAAGTATCCCAAATGACTAGGCACAATCTATGGCAAAGGAGTCCAAAGAAAAGGCAAGGAGAATGAAGAAGAGAATGATGCTTGATGGTGTTTTTAAGCTATAAGTGCATATTTGAAATTATGTATAAAACCATGTATATGCATTTAGATCTGTGCCATTATGCTATTATGTCCTTATGAGCATTATGAAATGTTGGGCATGTATTTGAAACATGGAATGATCATATAAGCTTATTATAAAGTCTATTTTGCCATGTTATATTGTTAGAAGTTCATTTTGTAGCAATGAAAGTTAAGTCAATACTATTTGACTGAGGCAGAGCAAGTAAGTCAAGTTTTATATATGATTTGAAATTAGAGAGAACAAGCTTTCCAATGAGTTAAAGAACACTCAATTTGGATATGTGTACAATTTATAGTATATTTTTGAAGTTAAGGGTCAAAACTGGACAGTGATGTGAAGGCTGCGAATTTTACTGAATATATTACTTCTTTTTGAAAAATGATATAAAATTGTACAGAGCTCTAAAAATTCAGTGGCTTACATTTATGAAAATATTTATCTTTAAAGGTTAATATGCCACTGATTTGAGTTCAATTGGAGCTGTACAATGAGAGATATACAAGTTTTCCCAAGACTGTTCCAATAAGAGTAAGGCTTTGACCCTTAGTAATTTAAGTTGAAATCATGCCTTGTCTAGACTAAATAAATGTATACAAAAAATATGAAGGCAAGTAGACATATATATATTTCCAAGGGCATATATAATACATGATTTGACTCAGCATAGAGTTAGATATGAATTTTTAAAATTACAGCCAAAATCCTGGAAAAGAGAGAAATGACCATTTGTATAGTGTAAGTTTGAGTAATAAACTGTACTAATTGGTCAGGTTAAATGAAATTTTGATATTTTTATCTTGTATATCATGTTTCTAGCTTCATTTAGAGACTTGAACCACATTGATACGATTTTTATGGATTAAGTTATGATTTTTCAAAGTTCGTCCAGAAAACTTGAGAACCAAATAAATAGTACCACGTTTTTTTTATTTAAATATTTTGGTTCTATTAATGGTTCAAGCTCTTAATATGAGCTAATTGGATATTGTATATACTATAATATATGATAAAATATAGATAAAAGTAAGGTGTTACAAGAGGCATGTGTTATGCTATAGACATATCAAGGAGAATTTCAACTTTGAGTTTGGAAAGATATATCATGGGAGAGGAAAGAACATTGCGGATGCAAAGAAGGATGCACTACATATGTTGGATGCTATAGCATATGCTAGGATTCGCTGTGACTTCGATAATATCATGACCAACTTGTGGGCATTCAGTCTGGAGCTAGCACAATGGCTTGATACTAATGGCAACATTGATAGATAAGTACTATCATGCTTTCCTTTTCGGAGGTGAGATAATATTACAACAAACTTGGTGGAGTCTTTCAATGCTTGGGTTGTCAAGGAGAGAAAGCATAATGTATGTGCTCTTGTAAATAAGCATAGAGATAAGCTTGCAAGAATGCTATGTGCTACAAAGATTGGCATGGCAAAGTGGAAGAAAGGAGTGGGTCCTAAGATAGAAGCAAAGCTGCTAGAACATGTAATGAGGGTGGAGACAATGGAAGCACAACATTATAAAGTAGATTTGATACTAGTGCGTACTGGTTCAATGGATGCGAGGGTGAATCTTTCATTGAGGCAATGCACTTGTCATGCTTGGCAACAAAGGAGAATTCCACGGCCTCATGCATGCGCTACAATCAAACTTGTCAATGGCAATGTTTATAGCTATGCTGAGGGCTGCTATCTATTGACAACCCAACAAAGGATATACAATACAATCATAGTTCCAATTGAGACACATGACATCCCGATAATAAATAAGTCGACAGATAATGATGGAAATGATTAATTCTTTTTGCGTATGTGTGTAGAATGCAAGCATCTCATAGATGTATTATTTTAGTATATGTATATGCAATGCAAGTATCTCATTGGTGTAATATTATAATGTCAATTATTCACTGAAATATACAAATTCAGAACCTTGCATCCAAACAAACTATTTTATAATTAAACCTATTATGGCTAAAGTGAATTGTGTCATGATTATGTAATTACCTTCCATTAGGTCTTCTAGTTGAACTCGAAACTCGTCAGCTCATTTCTTTATGGTACCTTAAACTCGTAGTGCACCTATCAAATCAATTCTCCATCAATCCTATGGGAAGAAAAATAGTCGACTGGTTGTGAGGATGCTTTCCCGTTGGTATAGGCTGTTGGTCGACCAATTTTTTAGTGATTCCTTGAACATGGGGGCCATGAAGAAGAAGCATGAATCGCATGCGTGAAAAACTGGTTGACTGACAGTGAGGTTGATTTTCAATTCATAATAGTTGTTGGTCGACTAGTTTTTCAGTGATTCCTTGAATATAGGGGCCATGAAGAAGAAACATGAGTTCCATGCTGAAAAACAGGTCGACTGACGATGAGGTTGATTTTCAATTCATAATAGTTGTTGGTTGACTAGTTTTTTAGTGATTCCTTGAACATGAGGGCCAAGAAGAAGAAACATAAGTCTTATGCTTAAAAACTGGTTGACTGACAGCGAGGGTGATTTTCAGTCCATAATAGCTGTTGGTCGACCAGTTTTTTAGTGATTCCTTGAACCTGGGGGCATGAAGAAGAAACATGAGTCCCATTCTGAAAAACTGGTCGACTGATAGTGAGGATGATTTTTAGTTTATAATAGCTATTAGTCGACCAATTTTTCAATGATTCCTTGAACATTAGGGCATGAAGAAGAAGCATAAGTTCCATGCGTGAAAAACTGGTCAACTAACAACAAAGGTATTTTCAGTTCATAATAACTATTGGTCAACCAGTTTTTCAATGATTCCTTAACCCCATGGCATGAAGAAGAAACATAAGTCTCATGCATGAAAAACTGGTTGACTGACAATGACACTGATTTTCAATTGATAAAAGCTGTTGGTCGACTAGTTTTGCAATACTTCCATCCATGAACTATATGCATGCTTGAAGTTTAACCATATTAGTTAAGCATAATGTAATGGGTGTTAACTTTAGTTGGATTGTTATATCACCATTTTCAAGGAAGTGCATGAAACTTAAGACAAAATAATTGTTAGGTTACTTGTAGTAGCAAGTTGCATTACAATGAGTTCCAAGTAACAAATAATTAACACTAAAGGATTACATCCAAAAACATGTAAATTGAGCTCTAACCAAAAAACTAAGTTAAGCACTAATTAACACATCCAAAAACACTAAAGGATCATAACAAAAAATCTAGATATCCTAACTAACTTAAGCATTAACCGACACAACCCAAAAGATCAACATTAGGATTGACAACGAATCCACTTGAGGATCTCATGCATTTCAGCAGCTATCCTGTCAACTTTAGTTGCCATCCCATCAACTTAAGTCACTATCCTGTAAACTTGAATGTCCAACTGCCAAAGTCGATCTCCAAAAGATGATTCAAGTGGTTTACCAGCAAGGTCATTGTACTACTTCTCTGGAACCTTACCCCTGACTTTCCTCTTCCACCTTCTGTCATCCTTTTCAAATCCTATCTTGATCATACTATTATCTGTAATGTATTCTGGCAGCACCCGTTCATTATCCAATGGTTCTACATGAAAATGCTTGTTAGCACATGCAACCATATGATTCAATATGAAGAATGGTGGGTTGAACTCTATTCCCTTCTTCAAGTAGTATATCATCATAATCTCTGCTTCTTTGCAAGTTGTGAAACTCTTAGACATATTAAAAAAATAATGGTCGACAATGTACTACAGGACCTTCTCTTGAGGACAGAGATTGACAGGACAAAATTCATAGCCTTTAGCAATCTCACTCGCTCCCATCGGTGTAGCAATATACTTCCTACGGTCATATCCCTCTAGGCTTCTCATGGATGATAGCTTCTCATTGAAATGTGGCTCATCAACA
The DNA here is from genome assembly GCA_026686845.1 of Adenanthera pavonina. NCBI lineage: Eukaryota > Viridiplantae > Streptophyta > Magnoliopsida > Fabales > Fabaceae > Adenanthera > Adenanthera pavonina. The sequence continues at coordinate 6,465,317 of JAIVEN010000026.1, read as the reverse complement.
TTTGATAGCTCAAGAATTTTGGCAAGTGTTTTGTAGTCAATGTCCATCAAAACCCCCCTAACTCGAGTTGTGATCTTTGTTTGTTCCTCATTGAATATCAGGTTTGAATAAAATACCCGGATGACTTTGGGAGTATAATGCATTATTAGGTCTAGGAATTTCTTGTATGGTGCCAACCTATGTCGAATGTCAAATTGCTCAGCTCGAATGAAAGCGAAATGGACATACCGAATAGGGAGTACATGCCTCCTAGTAAAATCCCTGCGTATATTTCTTCCTCATCCTCGAACTCATATAGGAGAGGCAAGGATGACAAGGATGAAGGTAGTGCATGCTTCATGCGAGCATGATATTTTCCCTACCCCTTCACCATGAATTGGGTTTTCTCGGAGCAACAACAATGGTTGATAAAATGAAAAGTAGTGGTGGCGACGATGTAGGACATAGGGCAAGAAGATGAATGCGAATGCAAACCTCAACACAAGTTCAAAATCAAAGGTGATTTTTTGCTATGAAAAAAGTCACCCCTTTTTGCAATTAATCACAACAATTATGTAAAATTTTAAAAATGTAACAATTCAATTTCCACTAAAACATTTTCAGTCATAGGTTAGAAAAAATCATAACTTCCTCAAATCCATGTCGACCTTTAAAATTAGACACTTGTAAAAATTCAACTCTTTCTTGAAAATAGTCATACCTAGCTTGTAAAAATTTGGAAAATAAAAATTTCAGCTTAGTATTGAAAAAAATCACATCGAACTTACTCAAATTCATGTCGACCATGAAAATTATAAACTGGTAAAAATTTAACTCTCTCTTGAAAATATTCATGCTTAGCTTGTTAATGTTTGGAAAATAAAAACTTTAGCTTAACATTGAAAAAAATTACACCGGACTTGCTCAAATTCATGTCGACCTTGAAAATTAGAAATTTGTAAAAATTCAATTCTCTCTGAAAAATATTCATGCTTAGCTTGTAAATTTTTTGAAAATAAAAATTTTAGATTAGCATTGGAAAAAATCACACCGGACTTGCTCAAATTTATGTCCACCTTGAAAATTAGAAAGTTATGAAAATTTAACTCTCTTGAAAATAGTTATACTTAGCTTGTAAATTTTTGGAGAATAAAAATTTTAGCTTGGCATTGAAAAAAATACATCGGACTTGCTCAAATTCATGTCGACCTTGAAAATTAGAAACTTGTAAAAATTCAACTCTCTTGAAAATATTGATGCTTAACTTGTAAATTTTTGGAAAATAAAAATTTCAGCTTAGCATTGAAAATAATTACACTGGACTTGCTCAAATTCATATCGACCGTAAAAATTAGAAACTTGTAAAAATTCAACTCTCTCTTAAAAATATTCATGCTTAGCTTGTAAATTTTGGAAGGTAAAAATCTCAACTTAGTATTGAAAAAAGTTACACTGGACTTATTCAAATTCATGTCAACCTTGAAAATTATGAAATTCACATTTAGCTTGTAAAAATTCAACTTGTAAAAATATTTTAGCTTGATATTGCATAAATTCATATTTAGCTTGTAAAAATTCATATAAGCTTTGGAAAATATTAACTTGCTGAAATTCAACTCCATCCTGAATATTTTTAGGTTAGGGTTGCAAAATTATTGTAATTACAAATTTCAGTTCTTCGAAATATAAACTTGCAAAATTTGAGTAGGCATTGAAAAAATTCTTATATTGGTTGGAATTTAAAAAATTCAGCTTATTATTGCAAAAATTCATATATTGGTTGGAAAAATTCAGCTAGGCATTGAAAAACATAACTTTCTAAAAATTTAGCTTAATATTGTATCAATTCATGTCTTTATTGCACAAATTTATACCCACATTGAAAACCAATGAACTTGTGAAAAATGACAATTAATCAGTCAACTCGTAGATCAGAGAAAAAAATTGTTCAATTCATTTATTAGTCGATCGATTTTGCAAGTTGGGAGCAATTCCACCTATCATAGTGTATGTATGAAGTGCATAATAAATATGAGTCGATTATCAGATCAGGCAAATGAGGTTCAAATCTTTCATTGGTTGACTGAATTTGCAAGTTGGGAATAATTCTGCATACTCATTGTACAGCTTGTGTGTACATTAAAAATTGGTCGACTATTAGATCATACAAATTATGTTTACTTTTTTCATTGGTCGACTGATTTTGCAAGTTCTTAGTAATTACCCCAACCCATTGCACATCTCTTGATTGCAATTAAAATTAGTCAACTATCAGATAAGACAAATTATGTTCAATTATTTCATTGGTTGACCGATTTTTCCACAGCTATAGTATCAGTTGCAATAGTGATGTTTATCTATTGACTTAAAAAATACACATGCTTGCAAAGTGCACTAATGTGTAATATATACATGCTTATAACTCAACCAAATAGGTTCACCCAACCAATACATACATATACTAGCTGCTTATTGGGACAAAAACTGTGCACGTTGACAAGTCTATAGTTCTTAACCCCCTAAAATATAAGTACAACAAAACAAATAGTTATCATCTACACAAAACATGGCACACATCCACAACATGCATGACACTATGTCTTCTTTAGCCTTCTGCACTTTCTATGATTATCCTCACTTGCTCATGCAATCTCTTGATCCCTCATTGCATTCTTCGTATGATTCACCAACCACCATACCATATCAACTCTCATCTGCCCCATCTCCTCCTGCATGAAATCCCAATAATAGTCATCATATTAACTATAACAGAAGATACACAACGACATTGAAACATTGATGAATACACTGCAATAGCAATACTTACTTGAGGATATGAAGGTATTGTCTTGTGCTCCCATCCCAGCTTATTGGTGTTGTCCCACTCCTTTAGATATGTGATTACGTGTATGCCACAATCAAACAAGTTTTCTTACTAAGGAATAACTCCCAATCTAACTGCCATTGGCTGGGATCCTGCATACACATTATGGCTTTATCTCTCCAAAGATTTTCACGAAATTGTCCCTCTTGAAACATTAATTATTACCAACAAATAATTAGGGATGTGCATGTTTGAAGAAAAAAGTAATTTAGTATGAAATTATACCACTTTGGCAGTTGTGATCATTTGTCCATGGTGCACTACATTGTTAACTCGACCCATTCTTATCATGGAATCAAGAAAGTAAAGCTCTATTCACTTGGACTGAATTACATAACACCACCAATGGGAATTATCTACCACTGGCATAAAGATGAAGTCGCTATTAGCAATGTTATATCCTACTTTCTCTTGGTCAAAGTAATATCTGCTCTCCCCAATTTGCCATTTTTCAAGGGCCTTAATCATCTTCTTCTTTGAAATTACAATGCAACACAAAAATAATCACAATGCAAACCAAGAAATTAAATTAACCAAATATCCATTTAGTTACCATAAATTGTGCATCAAATATGTGCCTTTGGATCTCACCATATGAGTCTAGTTGTTCAGAAGTAAGAGTTTTAGCAATAACTGACACAGCCTACAATAGCAAGCATCGATAGTCAAGTGAAGGTCAATATGCAATGGTTATCCTAAATACTATAGACACACCAACCTACACCATCATTGAGCCATTCTATATAACTAAGGGAGCGCATTTTAGCTTGCATCACAAAATATCCATTGATGTCAACGAATGTCTTCTATGCTTCCTCGGGGCCCTCAACCGACACACTTTCTATACAAACTATCCCTCTTACCATCTCTCCCTTTCCTAATCCACTCATACACAAACGGTGACGACTTCATAGATTTCCTTGCCCTCTTTGACTTTCTCAACATCACCACTTGTTTTCCTTCCTCCACATAAGTATAATCATGGCCACTACTGCCCACCTGGTTTGATCGATCATCTACTTGATCTTCACCGTCAACCTCTTGGACCTCATCAATGCGTTCTCCTATAAATTTAATTACAGACCCATTTTGCTATGGGAAAACCTCTTACACCAAAGGTGAGTACTCGTACCCCATCCTTCCTCTCTCCATTTCATCATGGTCATAATGCTACTTCTCTTCCCATTCATCTCCTTCTTCTTGAAGCTTGATCTCAGCCATAATGGCCTCACCATTCTTTTCCGCTTGAAACTTTATAAGCTCATCAATGAGGTCACACTTAAACTTGCTCAACAACCAACCATACAAAACTCTCACCTCTTACATCATGACATTACACACTAAGTACAAAAGAAAAGTTAGTAAATGAATAAAATTACAGATTACTCATTCACGTACCGGGTCATAGAATATATTATCATCAGCTCATTCTTTTGATGTGCTATAATGAGATAACACGGGAGGCGCATATAGGATGCCATGGTCACTTTTCCTTTCCCGAAGAACCTTATGCCTCACACGCTCATTATTCCAATGCCTCAACGCATCAAAAGGGAAGGGTATAGGATCAGGACCTAATGGGAAGCTGTGCAAGAAAAATATATGAACAAGTCCAACAAAATTCATATTAATCAAATTTAGCCAAGGGGTTAATTTACATAAATGCGATAGTGTGTTTGAAAATGATAAACAATAACCTACCCTTAGAAAGTAGAAGCATGCATCCACATTCTTCTTGGTTGCCCCTTCTTATAACACCCACTTAGACCCTACAACCTCCTTTATGAGTTCTACCACCATAAAGGATGACCAATCAAACTAACTAGGGAATGTCCTTTTGTTACAGACAATCCTCAACAGGCGATCACTAATACTTCCACTAGATGTAGGATTGAGCAATGTTCCTAGACTATACAATAAGAAAAAAAACTCAAACCGCTCATTGTGATTTGTAGATTCAATCATACTCTTCAGTTCAGTGTACCTCATTCCTAAAAACTACCCCTTTAGTTTTGCCAGCACATCAATATGCACGTCCATTTCTACAAGCTTTCCATGCTTGGGTATGCACATTAGTGCATTCACATCACACACCTCTATAGCTCTCTGCCTTCCTTTAATGTACATTATTGAAGTTGGAGGGTTAATAGCTCATATCAACTCCACATATAAATAATGATCAATATATGTGCACTAAATGTCTAACAGCCTCCCGAAGAATATCTTCTCCACCATCTCTCTCAATGTGTCTATGTTTCTTACAAATTCCACGAGCTCAGCAAATTGGCTTTGAGAACATCGTGTTTGTAATGATACTTGCACATTAATAATTGGTATTTTTACTTAACATAAATCTAAGTCATACAAACACAATTTCTATAGAATCTACTTATATCACATCATACCTCATTTGATATTGAGCCACATGATCTTCCTTCTCCCTGATCTTGTTTGCATGATGCCATTTTCTTGTATTAGTCCCTCACATCCTCTGATAACTTATTCTATGCATCCAAAGTTACAGTATTGCACTTCCCAGTAGCCTTGTACCCTGAATCACCTTTATGCTTGACCCTATACTCTTTCATAAATACATTTAGCACCGTGACATGTGATCTTTTCTCTCCCCTTCCTCCTTTCCCCTTCATTTTTTTTCTGCTAACAACTATAGTCGATTAGAATAGGAATATTACCTGATGCATCATTAAATTAATGCATGACATGCAAGGAGTTTTGTCAAAGAAACGAAATTCATGAAACAATGGAGATGGTTCTAATTCAACTGCAGTCATTAGAATATTACTTGATCTTCTGCTCTACATCGCTCTAACATTATCTAAATGTTACATGCATGCTAAACTCCATGACCAATAACTACCATAGCTACTTTGAAAATAGTTCTAACTAACTAGTACCTCAAATGCCAAGTCAGATTACATAAGTGCTTTAACATTCAACCATAAACATGGGGGACCTCTCATGAACCAATGCTCTGCATGGACATGAAGATAATCCATACCATATAGGAGAACCCAACATTCTCTTCAACAATGTAACTGCCATTCGAATGGAATCAATGTATATATTCACTTATTTAAATTCAAATCCTAGATGAAGAACCCCCCAACAGTACTTCAGCTCACCAAGCTTTCGTTTCCAACACATGACATTACTGCCTACTGCAGAAATTCCACTGAGCAAGAGTCAATGGAGGGCTTGCATCTCCATTATCACCAGTTTTGCTTCTACCGTCCCCTCGCGTTTCTTCTTTCTTTTCTTCTTTTTGTTGCTCTCTTTGTCGATCCTCTCTCTTCATAGTCACTGGTTTTCCTTCTCTTGTGGCCACGCGTTTCCTCTTTCTCCTCCTCTTTCAATTACTTAGTTGATGTTCCTGTTTCTCTTTCTCCATCATTTTCCTTCCTCCTTTTCTTATTAAGGGCAAATTCGTAAATGGACATTAAATTAACAAAAAAAAATCTAGTCCTCAGATGTCACATATGCATGGAATTGTAAATAGTTTAATGGCATGAATGAAAATGTAATTTTCCCTTTTATAAATGTATATATATACTATTATTTAATAACTATTTACACCTAAGAAAGTATCTTTTTAATAATAATAATAATCATAAAACTAATAATTGTAATTTGATACATTTTTAATTAAAATTAATTACAATAAATTGTTTTCTACAATATTTATTCATAAACTGACGTTAAATTATAATTAAAATTTATCATTTTAACTACTTGAACATTTACACTAATCAAGTGAACTGTTATAATTTATATAGAAATTATTTTATTTGATGTCATGATTATATAAATTTATAGATCTAAATTTACTTTTAATTTGATTCTTTTGTGCAAATTCATGTATATAATAAGAGTCATGAGACTTATAATACGGTCCGACCACTGCTTTTTCAAGCTTTTTGATAGTGTTTTTTCTCATTTCAATTGTATTGCAAAACCTTTTCGAAAGAAATTTAAAATCATCATTATTAGAAAATTGGACGCACGTGAGACCCTTGTATATATATATAATAAAACCAATTAGGCGGCTTGACGATTGTTATGTCTACGCGCAAATATATTAAACACAATACTCTAAATAAATTGTAAAATTCAAGTAAAAAAATTGTAAAATCATTTTGTGCTGTCTATATATATATATATGCTTCGTTAATGGATAACGACGCATATATATTGGACATAGTCAGTTGATTAACTATGATAGATAGTTATTTTTCATTGAATAGTTAAATAGACTAATAGAGTAAAATAATAATTTATTGAAAATGTAATAATATCAAGTCCCGTGTCCTTTTCTTTTTGGGTCAATAGTCTTGTGTCCATAATTTTTTGGCCACTGGTCTTATGTTCATATTTAATCAGTGTAAATGTTTTGATGGTCTTCTGTGTATATTAAGTTGACCTTGCTCTATTTTAAGGAATTCCATATCGATCATCAAATTTCCACAATTTTGTTTAATATTAATTGTTTTGTATTTATACCTTAAAAAAAGAGTAATTATATACATCTAAAAGAACAAAAAAAAAGCTTCCCATATTTAAGGAACATCAATCTTTCATTTAAAGATACAAAATTGATGAGAATTTGATTTATTATTTGTTCTTAATATAAAAAAATTTATTTAGACTTAGAAAAATAAATTATAATTTCATTATATCAAATTAAAAAAATTTGAATAACCAAATAAACTATATTAAGTGAAACTTAGATTTTAGTAGAAGTAGCAAAAAGTTGCATGGTAACCTAAGATGTTAATTGTGCCACAATACATATATGATGAATTTAGTAAGTGCTGTAATTTTTTTCATAGTCATGGATTAAGAGTATTTCCGCTCAGCAATAAGAACTAATATCATTGGGATATTGAAGGCAAAAAAATATACCACTTTCAATTAGATTTACTTTATATATAAAAGTTAGTAATCGAATTTCTAATATTTTACCTTAAAAATAAGAGTTACTACCACTCACGTTAACTGACTTGATAGAAGTATTGCAATAAGTGGTGGATCTACTTTATATTGAGGATGGACATATGAATCCCTTCACTTTGGAATAAATTACAAGTAGACATATTTATCTTTAATATTTTGTATTCTCTATTCCTCAAATTTTGCGCCCTTATCCCTTAAGTGCTTCTCTTCACATTAATATTAATTCAAAACCACATATATTTAGTTCAAAAATATTATAAATCTATGAAATTTTAACTCAAAATTTTAAATTTAATATACCCAAACACTAAAATTTCTTTTATGGAAACGAACTCAACTAACTAAATTTTTTTAATTATTAACATATTAATTTTTCAATTTTAATTTTTTAAAACTAATTTGCATCCCCTAATACAGGGTCTTGGCTCTGCCAATGGCTGTAATCTTATTTATAATAATAATTGGGTTAGGGTTTATGAGGAGGTTAATTAAATAAAGTGCGAAGACATGGTGCATTTAAAGTAATTAGATTCAGTGTATGGTTCACAAAAGTACAAAAGGCAACGCAACTCAGATCACAATCCCTACTCCCCACTCACCCCGTGATGTTGATCTGATCTATGCTCCTTTCTTTCCTTGAACTTCGTCCTCTTGTTTTCTTCTTTCCTTTTTCTTTTCTCCAGTGTTACATAAATAAGTAAATTGCTTAAACTCCATGGCAAATATACATTTTAATCACTAATTAATTAATTACTACTATTGAAAGATTGTCTGAAGAAATAAAACCAACAAGTTAAAACACGGGATTAGATTCCCTCTGAAATAACTATAATTATAAGATTGAGAGAATAGGGTGAATTAATTCCACTTTTACACTTGAGTTTTTATTGAAATAAGACATACTTCATGCTGCTCCTTCTTCTTCTTCCTTTTGATTTTTTCTCCTTTTCTCCTTTGAATTATTTTGGAGAACCTTCCTGTAACATTCTATAGTGAACATACTAGATAATATTGTGTTAACTAAATTAATTATAATTATCATAAATATTAGACATTAATAGTTTTTTTGTGAAATTCTTCTTCATTTTTACGCCTACAATTACTTAAATCATTGCACAGTTGTACTCACATCTAATACTTTTACATAACAAGCAGAGTAATACCAAAAATAGTAAAGACTCACCAAAATCTAATATTGATTTTTATAAACTATTATTTTAAATATATACATTTTTGTAAACTTAAGTTATATACAAATAATTTTTATCATTTTTCAAGATTTAACAATAATTTTGTTTAAAGTTTTAAATTTGTGTAAGTAATATCATCGTCAACAAATTCATCTTTTATCAATAAAAGGGTGACATGTCACATAGGATGACTCGCTTAATTTTTTATTTCAAATAATTCTATTAAATTTTAAATTATAAAAAAAGTCTGTTTTAAGTGTTGATTTATTATTATTATTATTTGGTGGTTTATGCCCTCACAAAAAGTTGATCGACAATTTTGAAAAATAGTGACTAAAGCATCCATCATGAAATTTTATTGACCGATTAAATAAATCGCTGGTAAAGCATTAAAACCATCACGAGTGCAACAATTAATTATGATTCTTAGTGGCGATTAAGAACCGCGGCAATGTTGGCAAATTTATGCACATCGTCATGAAACTGAGTTTTAAAGATGGCTTTAAAAACCACCACCAAAGCGTGCTTTTCTTTTCTTTTTTTTTTTTAATGAATAACTTGGTATTCAGTAGCTATAATTTGATATAATTGTTATTGCATGGTGCTTTTATATAAATAAAAATAATCAATAATAAATTAATAGTAATGAAAACTTACTCACACATAATATCAAATTTAACTTTGGTTTGTTTTGATGAACAAGTAAGTATCATACAAATTATTTGTACAAGAGTTAATTGAAAATCAAATAATTGCGTCGATCTTAAGTTTGTTTAACACCTCAATGTTCAAAGTTCAGACGCCAGACGCTTCATATTAAAGTAATCAGGTTTATAGCCGGAATAACTGCACTGCAGCACTTTTAAATATATTAGGATTAGCCCATGGTTTTATTCTATTATTAGTAAGATTCACAAATTACCTACTCCCTCTATCTCTTTTTACCTATCACATTTTAAAAAAAAAATTATTTATTTTTATCTGTCATTTTAAAATTTTAAAATAATATTAATTATTATTTTTCTACTTATATTTTCATGTATCATCTTAAAAATAAAAAATAATATTAATTATTTTTTTTATTTATTTATTTTCGTAAGTACATATTACTAAATTTGAAAAAAAAATTAATTATATTTATTAATCTGTATAATAAAACTTTAAATAATACTTAAAAAGAAATGGAGATAGTAATCATTTATCAATTTAATTAAATGAATAAGCATATTGAAGCTTGTGCTTGGTCCCCAAAAAATGAAACTTGGTGTAGATTCAACGCATAGGATTGAATATTCAACTTTTGCATATGTGCTACGTTCAACTTATGTCTTTATAAGTTTGAACTTTAGTCTTTAAATTGTGGTGCCCGATGCTCCCCTATATTGCAACTTGCGGTGACTTTTTTGCGACTTTGGACTGCTCATTTCTAATTTCATTCAATCACAATGGCCCACAATGCGTGATGCTGCTCAATTTTTCAAAGAATAATGAAAAAAAATACTGCTATTATCATGTTTACTATATTCTCTCCTTTTTTTTAATATAAAAAATAAAAGATAAAATCAAATAGGTTAAGAAAAGTAATAAATTTATTTAAAATATAAAATATTTTTTAAAAATATCTTCATTTAATATTAATAACTTTTACATTATGTAATTAATATAAATAAATTATTTTAGAAAAAAAGTCATATTAATTAGAAATATTTTTTTTAAAAATTATTAAATACACTGAACAAACTCTTATGTCTCTTATATTTTGAAATATAGAAACTGTCATAAATATCTCTTTTATTGAGGAATGAAGGGAGTATTAATTAATTAGTTAGAAGCATTCAATAAATTTATTTAGTAAAAGATGTCAATTAAGAGATTAATTAATCATTCAGATTGGAGTGTGAAACTCAACCATATACTAGTAGTATATTTTTTGATATAGAAATAAACTTACATATTGACTTTCAAATAAAATATATAAATATTTAACAGTTCAACTTTTGCATCGACTTCTTTGTAATTTCCTTTAACTTCCACAAGTTGCCAATTGAAATATATATTATTTATTTGTATTATGTAAAGTACACTAAATATGATAGTTTATTGTAGCATCAAAAAGAATAAAAAGGCAACGTTGGCTCATTTCAATTTCAAAGTATCGTGTTCAACTACCATTACCATATTAGAAATTGTACTCCAATCAGACCAAATATCTGTACAGAACTTCATAGATTAGTCTGGTTTTTTCATGAATCAATATCACTCGCTCACACACACACACATTATTAATAGTGAATTACTCTTCTCACAGATATGATACATGCATATGAGCTAGTTGAATGGATTTAGGTGCGTTTTTTGGCCAAAGTATTCAATTGCCCTTCAAAAAATGAACTTTGAAGACTCTTATTCATAGTAAGAACCAATATATGTTTTTGAAGATATTACTAAAAAAACCAATTTGCCAGCTTGCTTACCTTGTTTGGAAATATTGTCAAAAGTGACCTTTCAACTTGCTTACAACCCTCATGTATAAATTTTAAATTATGACAAGCACATGCACACAGTAATTTAATTTATTCTTTTAATTTACGACTATGATCTATTTTCTCATTTGACTTTTTCTTTTCTTGAACTCATTAATCAATATGTTAATGTGTCATATAAAATTTATAGTAAATTGTATATTATTTATGAGTTATGAACAACGTATTTTATTTCTAAATTTCCTAGCTACCATGCATGATGTGTCCATATAGTCACTTTTCGTAACTAGTAATTTTGCAATTGAGCTTAATACTCATTTTTCTTTTAACTATGATGTTGCGAAAAATGGGAACATTTAAAAGAAACAATAAAGAAAGTACAACTTGTTTATTAGTACTACATAGATTTTGAGTACTGTATAAATACTGCACAGATACTATGTTCTACTATGTAGGGTTTGCTGCAACCACATTTTGAGGTTCCCCAATGTGGCTCCAAACTAGCTCATAGATACATGTTTATTTGTATTTTGTAAGATATATTGGATATGATATTTTAAGATGCATTTACTGCATGGGAAAAATATATGAGAAAAAAGAAAAGATGATGAAAAGTATAAAATTTTTGTTTAGTATATGATAAAATGGCTTTATTTAAAAGAGAGTTTATCATATTAAGTGAAAGTTTTTGCATTTCCATTTTCTTTTCCTTTTTCATTCTTAATTTATACCCTTTAGTTAGCGTAGCATTTAAAAGGGGGAGAAAAAAGCTCTTTCTTTCGCAGCAATGCAATTTTACAAACGAGTTCGTATCCTTCTCAAGGTCTTCGGTGCTATGTGGTATTTATTTGTATCCTTGCTATGTTTTCAATTAACTTAATTAGAAAATGAGCTTGAGGACTTGCGTCTATAGTAAAAGAACAAAGATATCTTTTATTAAAAAGCGTTCCATATCATGGATGGTATAAATCAATATAAGATTTGTGGAGGTATTACTTAAAATACTACTTCTTTCTATCCATATTATAAGAGATTTCCAACCGTTTCACGCTTATTAAGAAAAGTTAATTGTATAATTTAAATTTTTTTAAAAAAATAAATACTTCAATTTTACCCTAATTAATTATTCATAAAAGTTGTTTTGAAAATGCATTCCTTCTCTCTCTCTTTTTCAACTTACCAGACAATAATTAATAAGGATAAAAAAGATAAATTTATATTAAAAATTATATAATTCCTTATATTTTGGACTAAATAAGGATTCTAAAAGAACTCTTATAATATGGACAGGAGGAAGTATATATTTTATTAAATTAAATATTATCAATTGGCCAACTTGCTTAACTTATGTACAAATATTATCTAAATGCAACTTATCAACATGCTTACAACCCTTATATATATATAATTTAAATTATTACACAACACATGCATAGATGCATGTACAGTATTTAAATTTATTCTTTTTATAGATGTGAACTGTTTTCTCACTTGACTTTTTTCTCTTAGGCTTATCAATCAATAAATTAGTATATCATATTAAATTTATAGCCAGTTATGTCATTTGTAAGTGATAAACAATGTATTTCTTTTTTCAAATTCTATACAACACGTGATGCGTCCAGCTATAATCACTTGTTATAAAAAATGATTTTGAAATGCTAGATACTATATGGATATTAATTCTCATCTAATTATTTGACTTGAATTGAATTTTTTGGTGGTGTAGCTAGGTACTACCATAATGGGAACGTTGATATGTATGATTGTTATATTTTTTTTATTCACACATATCTTATTCCGTTTTTTCTTTCTTTTTTATTTTTCCTCTCCTGTTTTCTTTTAGTTTCTCATTTTATATATTTATTATCATTATATATGAAAATTATAGATTTAAAAAGAAAAGATAGATTTAAATCTTCTTAGTTTTCTTTCATTCAATTTATTAGCTATAAAAATTTAAATCTTTCACACTAAGCTAATTTATAATTTAAATTTAAATCAATAATTAAAAATTTAGTTGTTTGATTAATTAATAATTATTTTTTAAATAGAAAAAATTGGTTTTTTTTTTGGATTTAATCAATATCATCAATATAAAATATATAATAAATTGCACTATTCATTAGTTATGAACAAAAATCTCATTCCTGAAACTTCATATAATGCAGGCTTTGGTCTAATTAACTAAAAATGTTTTTGCATGGAAAAAATTATTGTTGGAAGAGTTTTATACCCATATAACCCAATTGCATCACAAATTTGTTAAAGTAGTTTAATACGATTATAGCTATTAAAAGAGAGAAATTGAAAAAAAAAATTGATAACCATGTTTCTGAAAAATAAGCTCATTCTATATCCTTCAAATTTTTCTTTTCGAGAGACATAAAAAAAATATAGACAAAAGAGTTTTTTAATGAACATTTTTGTTGGAATTTTATGACTTTAACCATGAAAAATCTCCAATTTTTTAGTGACCATAATGTAAAATTGCTAACTAACAAAGAATTAACACTTCAAATAATTAGATGAAAAGAGTATGACTTGTTCTTCAGATTTTATACAATGCACTAATCTATCCATTTAGGTGCGCTAACAAGATAGGGTTTTATTCTTTTTATTGCAAGCTTTTTCCTTCTCTCTCTATCTTTATTTTTTTAAATCACAAACTTTCTTTTTATTTTTGGTAATACAACGAAAAGAAAATATCATAGGCTAAAAGCTGCTAATCAATACATAATCTAATTTCTAGGATATAACAAACTCCTAAAATATCTTTCTAGAGACAATCCAACAAAACAACTTTAATAATAAAGTTTGCACAGTGATTCTCCTCTCTCTAAACATGAGTGATATTTATCTACCAATCTTGAACATGTAGCTCTTGAATTTCGCAAGCTACTCTAAAAAAGGAATTAGGTCTAATTTGAGCTTCAAAAAATTTTGTTGAAATTGTTAAATTATTAGTGTCAGCTATAATATATATCGAAAACTCATAGGCAAAGCCATATGAAGGCCATCCCTAGGACGCGCATAATTAAACTTTTTTTATTCTATGTAGTATTAATGTTAAATTAAACAGATTTGTTATGCAACAAGACCATTGCAAATAGTTCTTCATCTGTTAACTTAATTTGGACAAATCTGACATCTTACAGTTGATGTTTATAATAACGTAATAAGAGTGTATAAGGATATCTTAATCGGATGGTTCCTAAAATGAAATTCTCGGTTAAAAGGGGAGACTTTCACTTAAATACCATGGAGGTAGGATATTTTCAAAAACACACAGTGAATTGTAAAATTTCAAATAGTTACTATTTATTAAGGTATTAAACTAGAATTGAAATGTGCCAAAGAATATCAATGTTGCTCCTACTCTGCTATTTTTAATTAATACTCATATTTTCACTTGATTCTCACATATTTCTAACTAGTTCTCAGATATTCTCAATTGATTCCATTTATTTCCAAGTTTGACCTAGGAGCAAAAGCAACATTTTCCAATACATTTTAATTCCAACTTGATATCTTGGTAATTATTACAAATTTTACAAATTTATGGTATGTTTTTTAAAAATATTTTACCTTTCTCCATGGTATTTAAGTGGGATTTTCCCTAAAAAGTTAAAAAAAAAGGTCTCTGGATGAAGTAATGTTATCCAGGTTTTAGAATAGTTGGAATGGACATCGATAAGTTTAAAATTATTTGTCTTTGATTTATATATTGGTAAAGTGGCATTTCATTTTTTTTTCTTTTTTTTTTAATTTGGTAGTTTTTACAGTTGATTGCCTGAGAACTCTGCAAGTTGTTAAGTAGATGATTTCTACTTTTTTCCCTTGACTTTTTTTTTCCTAATGTTTTGATCACATAACCCCTTTGTTCTCAGTATTATTTCACTGTTATTTAACTAGCAATTGGCTTTTTTCTTATTAGGTTAAAAAATCCTTTCATTTTTTTTAAATTTTGGTTTATTAATGATACAAAAAATGAGTTTTAAGAAAAGGAGAATGAGCAAGAAAATAGATTTTAATATATTTAGTAGATAATTATAATTCTTCCATAAGAAACATTAATGCTTAAGGTCCAAATACAAATCTACGGGATTTGTTTAGTCCCCATTCAAACACCCCATTCAAACACCAGCTACATTACACCACCAGATGGTGTATAGATTTTAGGATCATGCTATTTATCTTAATCTGGTTAGCTCAACTCATAACGCACTTTTCATAGATGTAACTAATTTTAATGATACACCTACCATCATCCAAATTCCCATACAGATCCCTCGGGGATGATATGCTCCAATTGATGCCAATGGAATGGATTACCACCTTTGAAAATGAGTTCCATAACTCTTTCGCACCAACTCATACTCCTCCTCCTCTAGTGATAAAAAGATTGCTTGATAGTACAATAAAGTCAGAATCTACAGGAACTAAACACTCAACCTTAAAGCCAACAATCCCTCATGCTTTCATGATCACCCCCATTTAAAGTCTCTTCAGCAGTACACCATGTCACACCAATCATTCCAATCACAAAATTGAGAGAAGACCCAATTCCAGTTGAATCTTTCAAATCCAATGGTGATCGTATCTACATTGCCAAACTAAATGGTCATTTCCTTTGGGATTGTGATTCTTCTTTTTGTGATCCAAATTGCTGATGTTACTAAGAAGAATGGGAAGGCCCACATGACAATGAAATTAAGGTAGATAGGAAAGAATCTCTCTATAGCACAAGCTATTTATAGCTTTTATTCTTGTCACTCCTAACAATTCTACCGTTTTGCACCTATTTAACCTCATGCCTATCCATCTTATCCATAAGAATATGATTATAACAAAATCTTTAGAGTGACTCATCAAATTTTCCGTAACCCTCCAAAGCCCAATTCAAAACTTCCACCAAATAAAATTAAATTTGATAGTGCCTTGACTTCTATGTCTTGCCCTCCAAAACCCCTTAAAAAGCCTATATTTAAATCACTTACCATTGAAGAGCCTCAACAACTCCAAAGCAAACACTACCTGACCATCAGAAAAGCCCTGATAATGAAAAAAGACCTGTTCAGGGAGACTTTAAACCCATTGCCACTTTTTATTCCATTAAGAGGATTTATGCCTCCTCTGAGTCAAATGATAGTTCCTCTTCTGATTCTGGAGACAAAAGAGACTTCTCATCTTTTTTCATGGCAACTCCCCAACAACCAATTGGTGATAATTTATAAATTGAGAATGAAATTCATTTGGATGATATCCAATAACCTTATGTTCACGAGCCCCAACATGGACAGTTAAGGACCACTACTGGCCCATAGTTCACTTTTGAAACAAACATTAACATAGATTTTCTTTCCCTTTCCCCTTTTTTAAACTTATTTTATTTCTACCAAATATGGTATAAGAGTAAACAACATATTTCTTTCAATTAAGCTTACTCCTTATACAAAGAGTGAGAATTAAACTTCCAATCACTTATTTAAGGCACGGGAGCCTTTATTACTCATGTGAATCTAAATTAATTGCATGATTTCACCTTTACCTGTTGTCCTTTCTAGTAGTGCACATGATAAAAATAAACTATTTCATAGAGCAAGAAACATAATTTAAAATTAAATGGATAGAAAAAGCTGAATCATTAAATGATTTAAAAAAGAATTGCAACAATTTCATAAAAATAATTTCAAGAACAATATACATGCATTCCACATAGATATAATCACTTATTGCCGAATGCCATTTTTTTGGGTCTCTTAAATTGTATTATTTTTTAATTTTTTATATACAAAAGTTTAGGTAAGTATAATATCATATGTAAATAATGTGATTTATCTTAAATAGTATGTAAATATGATGAATGATCTAATTGTTTATAACCTGTAAATTTCTTTGTTAAAATTTTTATTAATTAAATAAACTAATATATTAATAATAAATACATAAAACTTTATGTGAGTTGGGTTCTAAAAACTCATAAGAGCTAAACAATATCAAAATTAGAGTAAGCAAGTTCCATGGTTTAAAGAGCATTTATAAAAGTATTTAATTATTTCACCAATAAGTGCCTAACATCCACATGACAACTCCTTATAAACTACATTAATCTTTGTTGGTATATATTATAGGGAGAATTACATATGGGGTGAGTAGATTGAATTAATTACAAAGAAAGATTTTAACTAAAAAAATGTTAAAATCTAAAATATTAAGTAATAAAATTGAGAAAATGAGTAGTAATAGATTATATTTTATAATTAATTTATTATTTTGATCTTAAAATATAATTACCAATATATTATACTATATCAATTGATATAGTGATATGTTGATTTTATATTTCATATATTAATAATTTGATAATGATATGACTGATTTAATTTAATGATTGATTCATGTTAACCTAGTAGTAATAAAAATGATGATTGCGACAATAATACTCATAATAGATAGAGTGTGGGTGGGTGGATTGAGGCAGCGACGTGTAATTTGGAAAGTAAGTGTCCGATGAAATGAAATTATCCCATCCCTTAATCTTCGGATTTCGTCGCTGCACGAATTTTCCGTCGATGTAGGGAACACTAAATAAGAGCGAGCTCTTCTTCCTGGGGTCCAAACAACGCCATTCCGATCTCTAGAGAGAGAAGAGATTAACCCCAACGTCATTTCTCTCATCTCTCCCTCTTTCCACCTGAATTCCCATCTTAACCCTTCATCAGGTGGCAACCATGCCTTCCTCTTCTTCTCCACGCTCCTTCCTTCGTCCTTTCGCGGGGGCTCTCCTTCTTTTCTTCTTCGTCGTTGCCGGTGTCCCCTCCGCAGCGGCCGACGATGTCAAACATGATGACGACCGGGTCCCCAAGTCGGACTCTTGTCGTAACGACTTCCAATTGGTAATTTATCATATCCCTCTTTTATGTTAATCAACGGACCCTTTTTGTTGGTTGCAATTGTTGTGTTTGGTTAGGATGGAGTGAAATTTACGTGAAGGAAATTGGAAACGGAATTAAGATTGGAATGGTGATCTTTTTTAGTTCCATATTGTTTTTGTTATGTATATATAAAAATCTATTGAGGAGTGCGGAAGAGCAATGCAAAACCGAGGGCAAGAAGTCCTCCAAAAATAATTTCGGACTTCTCAGCTCTAAATATCTTTCCAGTTCCTTTCTAAATCCACAAGGGAAAAGACCATTAGCTGACAACCACATAGAGGCCAAGAAAGTTCCAAAATAACATGTATAGGAAAAAGAAAGATTTTTCATTGAACACTTGTGTGTGTTCCGTTCTAACAAAAAGCCCACAAACCAGCCAAGACTGCACACTTCTAAAGAGCTTTATGCTCTTTCTTCTGGTCAAAACCAGTACACTCTATGGCTAAGAGAGCCTGCAGATTAGCTGGGCACACCCAATCATCCTGATCGATTCCAAACAACCTATTCCAAATCTGCCAAACCGCTTTACAATGCAAAGATAGATGATTGTTTAAATCTGAATCCTGAAAACACATCACGTTACAATGCAAATACTGAGCATTCAAGTTGTACTGCAATCCAAACTTAAACCTTCACCTTAAAAGGAACGTTAGGTTTCTGAAAAGATTTAGACAAAGAAAACCAGTATCTGTTCAGACATAGAAGGAAAAGTTTAAAAAGAAGCTGAAGAACGCAAACTCCAAGTTCTTCTATCGAGCTAAGTAGAAAGACAAAAAGAAGCGAGGATTTCAAGTGACAAAGTAATATGGACATGAATCATTTAGATTTCTTTAGAATATTGGACTAGGAGTCAAGATAATATGGATATGAATCACAGTTGAGATTAATCTTGAATTCTTCTTGATTCAATCATTTAGATTTCTTTAGAATATTGGACTAGGAGTCAAGATAATATGAATATGAATCACAGTCGAGATTAATCTTGAATTCTTCTCGATTCTATTTCCCATGGTCCAACTGGTTCTGTGTCATGGGGTTGTTAGCTTTCAATCATGCTGGCTGATAAATTGCAAACTCTGGCACACATACTCCTCTGGATTTTAGTGTCATCATATATCCTTTGCTATATAGATTACATTGCTGCTACTTGAATTTTGCAGAAATATACTGTTATATAAGTTGTAATACGGTAATTTAGACTAAATCTTTCCACTCTTATTTGAGCTTTCCCCCACCATTATCGTTGTTGTTCATGGCTGTTGTAGATGTTTCTTGCTGTTCCATTTACTAAATGGGGGGAACTAGAAGGTCGAATTTATTTTTATAAATTTTAGAACTAATTTTTTAAATGACTAGGTTTATAGATTAAATAATAATTATAGATAAATGTAATATTAGATGATAACTAACTATTTGTTATAAATAAGTATTTATGACTAAATAAAATAATAATTGATTAATTAGTAGTGATTAATTTGTGATGATATAATTTTAAGGTTTGTTAAATAAATCATATGATCAAAGCAAAACACAAATTAAAAGGTATTGGGTGTTTTAACAGTTATATAAAAATTTAAAATCTTGTTGTCCAATTTTTTTCATTTTTCTTTTAATCACTGCTGCATTAGCCGCAATTTGCATCAAAGTGACTGCAACACCTGCAACTGCAGTAAAATTGGTAAATGCAGCACAGTTACTCCCACAACTGGAACCATAATCTAAAACTCTGTTAGGCTGGGTTTTATGATTTTTCCTATTTTTGCTGCATCTATGTAAAATGAATCTGGTGTATGCAAGGTGCCTACAGTGAGTGCCTTGTATATACTAGAAAGGGGCCAAAGGCATTGCTGGACAGGTGCCTGGCCAGAGGGTTCTCGCTTCAACCTGCATGTTGAGACTAGGGCCTTTGAATACATTGCTTGTGAATCATTTTCCTTTACTGTTGCCATCTGCATCTTTACCTTCACTTTTCTCTATCAATGTTTGATACATTTTTTTACATTGGAATCTTTCAGGTTAAGGTCAAGAACTGGGTTGATGGCAAAGAAAGGGATATGTATAATGGGATGAGTGCAGGATTTGGGTCTATATTGCCTGAGCAGGATAAAGATAGTGTCAGATCACCTGCTGCTATTGCAAATCCTGAGGACTGCTGCTCCAATTCAACTTCTACAGTTTGGCTCCTTTTTATTTCTAAAATTTTATCCTTTACATTGAGCTTCCTTGATTGATGCTATTATGGTTGTAGACTAATTACAGAACCACATGTGTGTAGAAGACTTCCCCAGTGATGTGGATATCTCTTCTGATGTGCCTTGTGAATTTGTGGTTTATCCTATTGAATTATGTTAGCATATGTATATAATTATGATAGACTCTGTATATTATTAGCATTGAGATTTTAAATATGCTATCAGAATTGTATACATATGCTGATGCAATATTCCTAAATTTTTTGGGAACCCATAATTTTTCTAACATAGTATAGTGGTCATTGTAGAATAGGGAGTTTTTGTTCAAGTTTTATGCTTAGTTTGTTAATGATTTCCCATTTGCAGTTATCTGGATCAGTTGTTCTGTGTGAGCGAGGTAATTGTGACTTCACAACTAAAGCAGCCATTGCACAGTTGGGAGGTGCTACTGGCGTGTTGATAATAAACAGTGATGAAGGTTCATTTTATTGCTTTACGTGTGGCTTTGCTTCCTTGTTTTTATTTTATAGAGGGTCCTTTTGCCATGATGTTAGCGAGTATAACATTGTTCAACTTTAGTTTCACATGCTAGGCTTGTAAATTGTAATTTCCCAATCATGAACGGCTGGTTATATAGTAGTTTGATAGACACATATTTAGATTGAAATGTATTTGTGTTTGCAACCTATTAGACCCAAAACCTAGACAATATGTTCAACCAACATTTTTATTACTCCATTTGTTTCAAAATATAGGGCGGATTTAGTAGGAAATAAGGTTTTGAATTATTAGTCATTTTGCGAAAGTTAGCAACCATTTAATGTTCTTTTTCCATTTTCCCCCTCATTTATGATAGGCCTCAATTAAAGTGGGTACTTGACTTTTTCTTATGGTGGAGAGAGATTAAAAGAGATAGTAATAATTAAGATGAGATAATTTAATTAGGGTAGTTTTGGAAAGTTATGGTAATTTTTGAAAAAAATTAAGGCATGTAACTAACTTTAACTACTCTTTTTGGTGGGAGTAAGGTAGTTAAATCTACTCTATATTTTGGAATGGAGGGAGTATTTTGATAGTAAAAGAATCTTTATTAGAAAGAAATATAATTACAAGAGAGGAGGATAAGACAGCCTCGTGAAAGGAAACGGGGCAAAAATTAAGCAAAGTAAAAAAATGAACAAACTTGAACTTGAAAAAATAACAATACCAGTTGATCCTTGTTCAAATAAGTCAAAGAGATTCCCTTTTGAAAAGAGCCACTAACAGCACATTCAGGGGAAGCAAGAGATAAGAGCCTTTCCATTAAGTCATTTAAAGTTGCTGAAGCTCCTTTAAAAATCCTGGCATTCCTTTCCAACCATATATGCCAAATCACAGTGAAAACTGTTCACAAAATTTGCCATCTTTACCTTGTCACAAATGAGTATACCAGATAAATACGAACTGATATAAATTTTCTGGCCGAGCCTAAAACTGGCCAGAGATACCAAGCAACTTATTTCAAAGCAAAGTAGCCGCACTATTTTGTAATTGTTTCTGAATTAGTCCTACCCATAAAACGAATGTTAGGGTAGAGTGCCCTATTTGGCCTTTGAACTCGCAGCATGTCACTGTATTAGTTTCATTGAGTACTACTGTCCATGCACATAAGATTTCACTTTTAAAGGAGTGGTTTCCAAAACACCGTGATCAATTTAGAGTCAAACTATCTTATCTAAAGAAGAAGAAAGACAAATAAGCTCTGGAAGAAGTAAAAGATTTCCTTAAGTTCATGAACTTATCAATTAGAGGGATTTCTATCAAAATAAAGATTCCAAGACACTGAATTGGAGAACTATGTAAAGTAGCGCAAATAACATGTTGCAGGACAATGGTCCTATATTGTTCTTTCTACTGATATGTTTGTAACGTGCAGATATGAGTTAGAAACTCTATCACACATAATTGTTCATTTTCCTGCAGTGAGTTGCCTTTGGAACAACTTATTTCATACTTTTGGTGAGAGTTGAGTGTATCCTAGTACTTTGGGATGGTCTCTCCTTATTTGGTTCAAAGGTTCCAGTATCAAAGAGAGCAAAACATTATGGCAATGTACAGCTCTAAGGGGATATTCTGGGTCTTTTTTTTTTTTTTTCCGGATGAAGGTACATGCGTGCATTTTTTAGCAAAGGGAGTAGTTTCCCTGGCAAGAACTCCTGTATCTCTAACATTATTACTATCCTCTAGATTGCAGACAAGTGTTGTGCAAAAAACAAAATGACAATAGGTTCATCCCTTAAATTTCTGGGAAGTTGAAAGACAATTGTGCAGAAGTTAACTTGTTATTTTTATTATTGAATGATT
This sequence comes from Adenanthera pavonina, assembly GCA_026686845.1. Lineage (NCBI taxonomy): Eukaryota > Viridiplantae > Streptophyta > Magnoliopsida > Fabales > Fabaceae > Adenanthera > Adenanthera pavonina. Next base: position 6,442,337 of record JAIVEN010000026.1, on the reverse strand, counting down.
CCCTGTCATCAAACTATCATTTTCCAATATTTTTAGAGGTCTTTGTGTTGGCCTCTCATTTTGCATAATGCAGTCATGTCCCTGCTTCATTGGTTGAAAATGTGAGAGGCAGGTGTGAGTCAATATATTTTATGGAAAATCTAAAAGATATCATATATTTTTTGAAACTAAGGTGTTACCCGGCTGGTAAAGCAAATTTGAAGTGAAGTACTAGCAAGGAACGGTCTAACAATGGAAGATTTTCTTGGACCTTGATCAGGCGTTAAAGTTTGTGTGAATTTTGTTTGGGTATGCTAAGATGCTAGTGAGGTTTGCTTTTAGGAAAAATATTATTATTCAGCAGTTATTTAGATGTGATATTACTGGCCATTCTTAATTTTGTATGTATGCTTTTATGCTTACTCTCCATATTATGTATCTAATGTTGTATGCAGAAATGTCATATGGACTGCAATTTTAATTATGAATCTGAGTGGCAACTGATTGGACAACAAGACATTGTCATTTCATTTTTTTCTTGCTCTTGTCTTTGTTGATTTGGACATCTTTACACTCAGTAAAGAATTTCCACTAAAACTTTTAGCAAGATAGTTGACTTGTTGAATCTTAGCTTTCATTGCAATTATCAGGATGTTGTTTGTTCTTGTAAATGTGTAATAATTATATACAATGTATCTTATTATCAATTGTTGTCTGAAATCTATTGGTTTTATTTACTCAGATCTTATTGAGATGACTTGCTCCAATGGCAGTACGTCAAACATTTCAATTCCCGTTGTGATGATATCAAATTCAGCAGGAGAAAATTTGAAGAAAATGATATCTGCAAAGAAAGGTCTGGTCTTCAATCCTTAGAACTTTTCCTTGTACTTCATTTCTTTTGCTTTTCAGAAAGAGATTTAGGTGAGTATATTTGTTAGAATTTGTTAAATGTAGGACTGTGCATTGGCCTGAGAGACCTGGTGAAACAGGTTTAAACACAAGCAAACGGCCCAACCTGGAAATACATGACCCGAGAGTTAATGGGCCAGTGCTATTCATGGGCTGAGCCATGAGTGCATGCTGACCTGAATCAGCCTGTAGTCACTTTTTTTTTTTAATAATGCATTTTGACTATTTTAGTGATTGAGATTCCGTCCATACTCAAACCTTTATCCCTCTCACTGGCATCAGTCTAGAGTTTGGAATTTGTGATTCCGGTTACAAAAGAGTAATCCATCAAAATCAGACTACTAAATCTAAATCTTAACTAATCCTATCTTAAGGGAAATATAAGGAAACAAATATTAAGAGGAGTTGACTAAATATAAATAAGGAAATACAATTAACTATAAAATTATAATGGTGACAAACAGAATAATGAATATAAAGAATTCTTGTTAGCTGGAGACTCTGGATGGATCTTGTTCTTTCTTTTCGACATACTCCCTCCAGTCTCAAATATAAGAGAGTTTTAGAGATGTTTGGTCTAAAATATGAGAAAAAAATGTATATTTTTGTAGCAATTAATGTGGTATTCCAAAAATTATCCCTAAACCATTGTGGTTTTCAATGAACATTAATTAATTTAGTATAAAGGAAAAGATTATTAATTGAGAGCAATTTTGGAAAAAAAAAAAAGCATGTTTAACTACAAATTAAATGGACCTAACTAACTTCATTGGTATGTGTCAAGTAGTTTTTTTCTTCTTCTTATATTTGAGACTGGAGGGAGTCTCTATTAATGCCATTGATTAGTTCAAATATGCACAATCACCCTGTAATACTATCTATTGGGCTATGATTTACAAAATCCTGAATTTTTTTTAGTGTTGCCTCATTTTATTGAGTAGCACAATTATTGGCACTGCTACATTTTTTGGGTATCGGAATTAACATTTCAATTGTCACACAAACCCCTACATGCTTGGTAGTTTGCATACTCATGCATATTTTGGATAAATAAGGTAAAAGAGGGACGTGCCTTTTGGGTGTCAATTTGATTACCAGGATATTTATTTACAGATGGTTAATTCTGAGTTATCCATTGCAGTGGAAATTTTGTTATATGCTCCAGTTCGCCCTCTTATAGACTTCTCAGTGGCATTTTTGTGGTTGATGGCTGTTGGAACGGTTATATGCGCTTCACTATGGTCAGATTTGACTGCCCCTGAGCAGGCTGATGACTGCTATAATGAGGTTTTTTTATGCATCCCTATATCTGTCTTAAAGTTCATGGGGTGTGTGTGTGTGTGTTGAAGTGTTTTTTTGTGATGTCTCGGTGCTAATTGTCTTGTACATGTTTGGACTAAGTATAGTTTTGGTTGGGGGCATGCTTTCACCCAATTACAATCTTCTATTATTTTTGCAATGCTTGAATGTTGATTTTATATTTGCAGACTGCCTATGGTTCCTTTTACTTTGGCCTACCTTCTGTGTAATTAACTATTCATTTTCATTAGTTACTCTCAAAAGGGGGCCAAGAAGGTTGTTTCCTTCTTTTTTTTCCTCCTTTCTTAGAGATTTATTTCTCATTTTTAACTCATCTTCAAAAGTATTAATTTGAAAATCATGTTGCCTCATTTTTTCTAGGAACGTTCAAATGCCGCAACAGCAAAAGATGAGGAAGAAATTGTTAGCTTAGATGTGAAGGGTGCTGTCATCTTTGTCATAACAGCATCTACTTTTCTTGTGCTAATGTTCTTCTTCATGTCATCTTGGTTTGTCTGGGTGCTGATATTACTTTTCTGCATTGGTGGTATGCAGGTAATGTTGGTCATTCCTGTTGCTGAACTCTTACTCTCTCACTAAGTAAATATAACTTTTCATGATGTGCATTCCGAGCATATTAATTTGTTATTTCTTTCAATGGTCAAGAGGAAAATGGTAGCCATTTACTTGCTTGAGAGACATTCTTAGACAACAAATTTCCAAGGCCTAAAGCTAATCAGTCTGTCTACAACAGATATCCTAACTAGCTAGGTGAAATAAAATTAGGACTAAGGTGCATGGAAAGGCTTGCACACTTGTTGGGTACGCACACACACATGCATTGTGGCAGCCCCCTCCATTCTTTTATTTAATACCTTCAAATCAGAGATTGCTTACGAGTCAAACTAATGAAGACAATGATAAGAGAGAACTATTGTACTCTCAGACAACAAGAAATTCAATCCTTTGACACCCCCACTTAATTTGTAAGGCTTATCTTTGAATAATGCATGTGTTTTACCCATATAAAGGCTTTTTGTTTTATTGTCTATTCAGTCCCTTTAGTTATAAAAATCAATGATCAACCAGTCATATCTATTTCTAGGATTCTCAGTTTGAATTACATGGAATTTTTTTTTTGGGAATTTACTCAGACAGAATTTTTTTTTCTATCTCTTCCAAATGCACTGGTTTCTTTCCAATTCTGAAGAAAGTCAAATAAAGGATTTTAGTTATGCAAGATTCATGTTCGTGAACATTCTAGTCATTTCTTGTTTGTGCCCTGCTTTTATAATTATTTCCCTTTTGGTAATCAATTTTGAAAGCCAACTTTGATAATTTGATCTTCAATCTTATTCTCTTATTGAAGTGATAGAATATGAAAACCTCTCTGTCACCCAGCACATTGATCTGCTTAAAATCATAATTTACCTACCTGCTGATTAAGTATTCTGGGCTTGATTTCTCAAGCATATTGATTTCATACCAACACGCAGTTAATGTTCTTTGCTGCTTTCATCTTTCTTTGCTGCTTTCATCTTGCTAATTGAACAATGCTTTTGATATCAGGGAATGCACCATTGTATTGTGAGTGTGGTTTGTAGGTACAACCGATTCTCATGTTTTATTTTTCTTCCTGCCAAAAACAGAATAGCATTTCTTGTTCTTTCTGTATGTTGTTTGTTCTGAAAAACTCTCTTTTTTATATTTTCAAATATGAGCAGAATATCTTCAAAATGTGGGAGGAATACTGTGAATATTCCTAAGGTTGGGGAGGTCTCTATTTTCTCACTCATAGTGATGCTCTTCTGTTTGGCATTTGCAATTTTCTGGGCTGCTACTCGGCGGGAATCATATTCTTGGATTGGGCAAGATATTCTTGTAAGTTTCACTTTCAGTAGCTAGGTAATATGTTTTATTTTTTGGCATTCTTTAAAAGGTTATCATTCTACTTCTTAAATCTGGAGATGAGGTGGTACTTACTGACAAAAGATCAATTTCTATTGATACTTCATGAAGCATGTTACACTTGTGCGTGTAGCACACACATACACAGAGATATGGGTGCGCATGCACACATGTGTACACAAGGATTGAATCAAAAGCTAATCACCGAAAATTAGTAATTACAATAACTATACTATTAACGACCCCCCCTTCCTAATCTAGAGAATGGATGCTATTCATTCCAAGCTTATCCTTTGACGATAGCATTGCAAAAAATTCATGTGTATCATGTGTGTGCATACGCACAAGGAATGAATCAAACGTTAATCCTAAAAAATCAGTAATTACAATAACTGTACTATTAATTATCCCCCCCTTAATCTGGAGAATGGATATTATTCATTCAAAGCTTAACGTCTGAAGATAGCATTGCAAAAAATCCTGTGTATCATGACAGCAAATCTTGTGAAAATTGACTGACACTTTAGCCCAACCCCAAGTGGCTGACGTTGTAACTTAAGCTATCTCAAGAGTTAAATTTGAAACATTGATTTCCAAGGTGGCTATGTTCAACAAATACAACCTTAACTTGATGGGGAGTGTTGGAATTTGGTGATTTGCTACCTATCATCTCTCAATTCTGTCCAAATGGTGTGGATTGGAGCCAAATTTCAACGTGTTTTCTTCCTTTTTTGGTCCCTAGTATTATGTGACTTTATTATGCTATAGTTGGCTCTTAATCTTGTGTATTCTATTTCTGTTATTGGGAGTGATTAGCTGACTTTGGATAATAGGAGTCCTATATAACAGGAGTTTCTAAATGTTTTATCATTAGCTTTAATTTAAACTTTATTGTTGATGATTTGGGTGACAAGGTTTGTTGCGTCCTATTCGTATATATTTTCAACTATTTGCACTCAATAAAGTAAGTTCAGAGGACCATTAAAATCCTGAGTTTCTGCATATATGTACACACATGTATGTATATATACCTAATGCGGGAAGCTGTCCTAGGGATGAATTAAAGGTAATCCCCAAAAATCAGAAATTACAATAAGTCAATAACTGCACATCAATCAGTCCCTAGTGATAGGAATTATGACATCTATACAATAATTACATTATTAATGATAGGGATTTTCTCACACTTACTTTATGAATGTCATTCTCCTTTCTTTAATCTCACCAAGAGTACTGACTCTCATCAGTACGAGTGGAGAAGTAGATGGGCACTTTGGTTTAATAACAATGGCGGAATTTCAATTGTTTCGAGGCCTGCCTATTTTCAGTATTTGCATATTTCTAATGAAAATTTTGCATGCATATAGTCTAGTTACAATCACTCATATACATAAAGACGAAGTACTCACATTTCACGAATGTGTATATTTTTTCCTACTTTTCATGTTAGTTAATATGAAGTTGTGATCAAATACGCTTCTAGGATGGGTAAACTGGCTTGCTATCTTGATGTTCATGGTTACTATTTACAGATGAGAATCTATAATGGACTTTTTATTTTGTGCTGTTCAGTTGTGAAATATGGTTTTAATCTTGACAGGGTATATGCTTGATGATAACGGTCTTGCAGTTGGCTCAATTACCTAATATCAAGGTAGATGAATGGTTTCCTTCTTGTTTCTGATAATTATTATTTCTTCACAGTTTGTTCTGTATAAATATTATAAAAATTCTCCAAACTCACCTTTTGCATTCAATACTTTAGGTTGCTACCGTACTCCTGTGTTGTGGATTCTTCTATGACATCTTTTGGGTGTTCATATCTCCAGTGTTTTTCAAACAGAGTGTTATGATCACGGTAAAATTATACTTATTACTTGGTCAGCTTTCTTTTTTCTGGTTTGTCTAGTTGAAGTTTGCATCTTTAAAATTGAGAACATAGTTTATAATATATTAAAGTAAAATTCAGCATATCCAAGTCTGAAGTAGTTACTTTGTTGTATGCTTGGTGCACACCAAACTGGACTATATAAGCAATATGTTGGACAGATTGATTTACAAAATGTTTCATTGTTGGAAGCCTAAAAGTCTACATCGAAGTAATCTTATTGGCCCAAAGGAAAGTTTTTCATGTAGTTACTATAACCCAAGAGTTCATTTTTGCTTCACTGTTGATAAAAGGAAGATTATTATGCTGAGGCTGAAAAAACTTCTGAACCGCATTACATATTCAAATATACTGCTGTTGTAAACTTGCTTTAGTATAAAATAATGCCAAAGCATGGGAAAAGCTAACTGATAAAGTTTTTGGAATCCATAGTTTATGCATATGTTCATGCTTTATCAACAACAATAGCAATAAGTTTTATCCCATTAAGTGAGATCAGTTACGTAGATCATACGACGGCATTGTACTCTATAAAAAACCAAGTCTTTAGATACATTATTCACTATGAAATCCATTTTATTATTCTCTGTGTGTTCTTTTTGGTCCTCCTCTACCTTTTATTAGGCTAAAAACTATATGATTAACTCTTTTTGTTGGTGCCTTTAGCAATGTTCTTTGCCTAGGTACAAGCCGCCTTAAATAATTTTCAACCATTTTCTCATGAATAAGTGTCATGCTAACTTTTTCTCATATACAATCATTTTGAATTTTATCTTTTCCTATCCACATATCTATTTTAATATTCTCATTTCTGCTATCCCCATTCTTTGCTCTTATTGTTCCTTTAAAGTCCAACATTTGCTACCATCACTTATTTAGCGCTTATCATTCCTTGTACTTTAGGGAGTGTTTTGAATACTGCCATATTGTCAACTGCACACACATATGGAGACAGATATATAAATAATGAATCATACTACATAAACATGTCTCAAATACACATTGATGAGTTTTCTTTCCTAGGTTGCTCGAGGAGACAAAGCTGGTGGGGAAGCAATTCCTATGCTTTTGAGAGTTCCTCGTATTAATGATCCTTGGAATGGTTATGACATGATTGGATTTGGAGATATTCTCTTTCCTGGTTTGCTTGTTTCTTTTACTCACAGGTACTAATTCGTTTATGTTTTAACTGATTGTATAGATGTAATCTTTATAAAATTGAACATGCACACTCAGTTTTTTCTTTGGAAATTTCTTTAACAAAATTGAGGGAAGGAAGAATAAGGATCTTATTCATATTTGTTGATGTTAGTAGGGACTAGGGAGAGGAATGAGAGAGAGTGACAATCTTTTGGCTGTACAGACATGTATCTTTCAGTCTCTTGTGTCGGAAATTATAAGGACTAAGGAGTGTAGTGCATGAAGTGCAATCGAGTACATGTATTATTACAAGAGGATTAGCCCAACCTATTATCATTGTCAAGCGTAGATTACTTAAACACTTCCTAGCAAGTTAGAACATATACACAGATTGAGCCTATCTTGTTCATATAAAGTTACATCTAACTTGATGGTGAGGGTTTCTAAGCTAATATGCTAACTGCATTCGCCTTTCTAAACATAGGAAGTAGAAATGAGATTTGTTGAACCAAATTCGACCTGAATAGCAATTACACCTTTATAAGCTCACACTTTTGAGGCATAGCACGGTACTTAGCTTGGATAAAAAGCTAGTTTGTGGGGTTGGAGAACTTGAGATTTTGGTAAACCTCGCACATGAATCTCATACCATAGACGAGGGATTCAAGTCTCATGCTTGCAATTGGGATCATAGCATTTCATCATGCTCTATAGTCCCAGATCTCATGCAAGTTTGTTGGCCAAAAAAGATCTCATGCAAGTTGCATATTCTGGTCTCTAACAAATATTGCAATGTTGGCTTCATTATTTGTGGTAAATGATTGCAACTAGGAGGGAGTGTATTTGATACCAATTGATATGAGCCTTCACAAGAGTGATATCTCAAAAGCTAGCTTATGGGTTTGAAGAACTTAGGTCCATTTAAACCTCACATCAAAATCTTATACTTCCAATGTGGGATTCAAGTTCTATACCTTCCAATTGGGATCATAACAATAGGCTTCCCCATTTGAGCTTCAATTCCACCTCCTCTGATTGCTGGTAGGATCATTCATACTTCTTTCTAGAGAGTTTCGTTGAAGCTTCAGCTAAGGTTACCAAAGAACAGGTGGCATTAGTACCTAGTGTCTTTTTTTTTCTTTTTTTTTTTTTGGGGGGGGGGGGTGGTGAGATTTTCTTGAAGTACTGACATCTTCTTGTCTTGATTCTGTTTAATTAATTGTAAAGAGTACAGTACATGTAGTACAAAAGCATAAGCTAACCATTATTGTCACCAAGCCTATACCACTTTTAACTACCTAACAATGTTGTTGACTTCTATCAAACATCCTGTAAGAGTATTGCCCTTTGACTGAGATTAATCCAAACAACTTTATGATCTTGATTTGCTTTTCTTAGAGAACTGTTGACTTTTTTATTTTTGTTTGGGGGCAGTTTTGGTTTATCTACCTATTGACGATGCTTCATCTTCATTGTTTTGATTTTGGATTTTGATTGTCTCAGATTTGACAAAGGTCAAAAGAAGGGAGGACCAAAAGGATATTTCCTTTGGTTGATAGTTGGCTACGGAGTTGGTGAGTTCTTTTGCAACATGTTTCTGTTGAAACCTTGCTCTTTCTTACCCCCTTTGACAAGTATTGTTTCAGCTGAAAGTGATTGTATATTTTTCTCTTGCGTACATAATGCTAAGCTTTTTTTTGGACATCATTTAATCATTGATTGATGTGACGATGCTGACAATAACCTACTGCCCATAGTTATGGAGTCTATGCTCATTCTCTGTTTAAAATGAGTTAAAAGTCTCTTTAGGTGTCATGTTGCTCAGGTGGATGATTTCCAGGGCAGTAGACAGGGGTTTTATAGAGGATGCACGCTGATTTGGAAAAAGTTTTGGTTTCTCACCAATTTGCAGACAACATGATTCTCTAGTTTGAAAAGGGATAGAGTAAATCTTGTTAATATTTTATCTGTCCTGTGAGTCTTTGAAATGAAAGATTGAAGATTAATTAGGCCAAGAGTGGCAGCGGGTGTGGATGATCAGATTCACCAATGGCTTGTAGTTTACTTGAGTGTTCTCTTAGGAGGAAACCAATAGCTTCTTTCTTTTGGATCTAGCGATCAAAATGTCAAGCATTTGGACAACTGCTATTTTGTATCCTGGTTGGTGCGGCAAAGAGATTAGATAAGTGTGTGCATTTTTTGGCAAAATCAGGGATCACCTGTATGTTAGGAAGATTGTTTCAAGCCAGAGAAACATTGTGGAATAAACTGTTTGTATGTGTTTTATTTGAGAGCATCAGATTCAGATGTACTGTCAGACCCTGGGGCATTTTAAAGTGCTTGGTAGGAATTTGGTTTAGGGATGGCTATAACTATTTGGCAATGTGCTGTTATTGTGGTGCCTTGGTGTATTTAGTTGGATAGAATGGTCGCAACTATGAAGGCGCCTCACTTTACATAGTTATGAAAACAGTAGCCTTTATAGCTTACCTCTTGTGTCAAGCTTATGGCCTCTTCCAAGAGATGTCTCTTTGAGATCTGCCAAGAGACTGAGTTACTTTTTTGCATGTCTGTGTTTCTGTTTTTCAGACTTATTCCAATCTTTTCTTTCTGTTAGGAGGTTATTTTATCCTCTTCCTTTGTACCTTTCATTTCTTTTCTCCTATCCTTTTCTTTGCAATTAGTTGGAGAAGATTGCTTGAATTGTCAAGGGAGCCACTTTCTCCACTTGGTTGTCATTGGACAGAATGGGGACACTTTTGGCTTCCCTCTAGTATTTTTTTTATGGCCTCTTTAAAGGGTTGTCTATCTCTTTTCAATTTGTAGAAATAGGGCTCTTTACTGCATGTTTGATTTTTATCCATTTTTCTGTTATTTTCTGATCTTTTTGCTCTGGTGGTGGATATCTCGTCTTTTTCCTTTGTATTTTGCATTCTTATATTTTTCCTTCATAAAATAAGAGCCAAAAGAACTTGGAGAAAAACCAATCTTTAATCATGCGGCTTTTGGACTTGGATAAGTCTACCAAGACCCTGCAAATCCATATAAATCTCCACGGGATAAGATGACTTTGTGAAGACTTGAAGTTTGAATTATTAAAAAATGAATCCAGTACTTTTTATTATCAATGTTACCATCTATATGCTCCTTCCTATACATGACTAACAGCACACAAGGATTTGTAAATTCAAGATATACGTTTCAGTGTCCTTCTGAAATCATGATGGTAATTCTTGTAATTGATTAAATTGTTTTGATAGTGGTTTAGGTCTGGTAATCATGAAATTATGTGGAAAACCAATATTCTTGATGCTATTTTTTTTTTCATCGACCGAAGAAGATTACTCCCTTAGGTCCATAAAAAGTGTCATTTTAGAGTTTTTAAGATTTTTCATAATATTTGTCGGCTTTTTACTACTTTATCCTTTATCAATACTTCATCTAATGTTAATTTTCTCTTGGTTTTTGTGAAATAAATTTAAGTTGACAGCATTTTAGTAAAATACTATTAAATTTTATAACAATATTGATCATTTATGAGTGGAGAAAAGCATTAGGGGAGTTATTTATGATTGCAGGGTACCTACTAAACTTAAGGGAAATTTTATCAAACAGCTATAAGGTCAGCGATACTATATGGTAGTGAATGTTAGGCTTTGAAAGGATAATGAAAGCATAAAATGAGAGTAGTAGAGATGAGAATGTTGAGATGGATATTTGGTCATATAAAATTGAATAAGATACGAAATGATTGTATATGAAAGAAAGTTGGAATAGCACCTATTGAAGAGAAAATAGTGAAAAATTATGTTTAAGGTGGTTTGGGCATGTACAAAGAAGAGGGCAAGATGAGCTAGTGAGGAGAGTTGATCAGATGGTTTTGAGTCCTATCAAAAGGCGTAGAGGAAGACAAAAAAGGACACTAAGGAAAGTTATAAGGAATGACTTCTTGATAAATGATTTATCTGAGGAGATGATATTTGATAAAGCCCATTGACGTTGTATAATCCATGTAGCCGACCTCATTAGTTGAATAAGGCTAATGTTGTTATTATTGTATTGATCATTTATGACTTTCTTAGTTTGTGAAAAAAAATCATAAAACAACACTTTTTATGAACTGTAGAAAGTTTTTTTTTTAAGAGGTATAAGATCATTTCATCTCACACTTGTGTACAATTCAATTGTGTATGAGTACACTATAAAACAATTGGCAAAGGAGATGATATTGTGATTTTCATGACTGTGTTAACAGCCACTGTTTATGGAAAGACGCCATATTCTTGACTTGGGACAGGAGAGAATTCCTTGGCAGCCTTTTGGTGGTACCAGTGTACAAAATGCTTATGCCTGTGGCTTTTCCTTCTTATGCATGTTTATCCATTTGTCTTGTTAGCTTGTTAATAAAAACCAGAGTCTCTATGATTCCCAGCTGGTTTTGCTGATGATACCTGTTTGTGGCATTGCAGATGCCTCATGTTAATCTAACAGTTATTTCTAACTAGAGAAACCCGTGCAAATGCATTTGCATGGATATCAAGAAAAAATTTACATGAAAACCAAAATGTCCAGAGAAAATTAACAGTATCCTAAGGATTCTCTCTCTCTCTCTATATATATATTTATTTTCGTTGATTGTACAATAAATTTAATGCTATTTAGCTTTTAGCCCCTGAAATCAGTTCTTGTCCTGTTTCAGGCCTGTGTTTGACATACATGGGGCTATATTTGATGAATGGTCATGGACAACCTGCACTCCTCTACCTCGTTCCATGCACACTCGGTAACTAATTTAATGCTGTGCTTAGGTTGCATGTCCAGTAGGTCCTCATTTAGCTAGCAGGATTGCGAGAGCTTCTTTTCTGGTTGTTGCTCATGCACTATTGTTAATTTTCCGATGAAATCAACAGGTACTACTATTGTATTGGCATTGATAAGAGGTGATCTGAAGACCCTTTGGAATTATGGCTCAGACTCGTCTAGAGAGCCTTCTGGTGTTTAAATCATAGTTTTTATGTAATGACACTTGATGAAGAAATCGAACTTCTGCGAGTTGGGAAGCCAATTCAACCACTTTGACATCGGTTTAACGTGATGCAATGAGTATAATGGTGGGGAAAGATATCTGATTTATCGGCAACTCTTGACTGAGCCTCCTTGATGATCTTTTGTAATTATACACGAATGTTCTTACTGCTAATTAGCAGTCCTTGTCGATTGAAAAGCTAAGAGGGGAAGTTTCTGTTCTGAAACTTACCATTATGTATTTGTAGTAGTTGTTCCATTCTTCTTCTTCTTCTTCTTTTTTTTTTTTTTTCTATTTTGGTTGGTATCTTCCGGTGATGTTCCCCTAAAACAATGCGGTTTCAGTGCTTTTTATTAGGACCAACAAAAGATTTGAAGTTGGCTGTGTTTTGCTCAGAGGAGTTTGACTTCTTGCGAGCTTGAGACCCTACTTGGATCATTTTGATATTTCTGTATATGTAACTGCACATTTATTTGCAATACTCAATACATTGTTTTCAACATCATCAAGCATATGAATTCAAAGATTGCAACACCACGAAACAAAAATAGACAGATAAGCGGAGTGATCACTCTGAATTCCCGAGAGAAGCATTCAAAGCCCACCACTTATTACTTCTATCTAGCATATCAAAGCATGATCAAGGACCTTAGATCATCATATTACAGAGAAATCTTTTAAGTAGATTCAAGTCAGAAACATTTTGGAAATTAAATCAATCATAATCAGACAACTAAGTGTGTCAAGTTTATGGCTGATTTAATAGGGAAGGCTTAGCAATGAGGAGGGTGAGGAAGGTTGCACTTAGCAGGGAGCTGCATGGCAAGGTTTGGATTAATCCCAAGAGAAGGCAAGAGCTGAGAGTTCTTATAGGAGCAAAGGCAACGCAGGTCAGCATGAGAGAGTGCAGAGCAGCAATCCCCAGATGGAGCTGCCGGGTTTGGAAGTGTCACAGATGGCTTGCATGCCATCAGCCCACTGATTGAGACGTTGCATATGGTTTGGCCATTGATGGTTGAAGTTGAAGCTGCAATTATAAGCAGCACAGCTAGAGTCATAGCTCTGACCCTCCCCTCTTCTGATCCCATCACTTCTCTTTGCAAAGTCTGAGGCTTCTCTTCTTCTTTGGTTTATGGATTTTGCGTGGGAAAGGAGGGGTGGTGTCTCATGGATTTATAGTGGGCAGACGAATGAATGATCGTGGGCATTTGCTTAATTGACATTGGCTAAGGAATGTTTTGTTGGGTTCTCACCTAACTTTTTTTTTTAATTTTTTTTCTTTTAAAGAACTTCTGAGACTTAGCACAATCATGTCAAAATTGTCTAGAGGATTTAAATATAAATTACAATTTGGAAAAAAAAAAATCGATCACTTTGCCCGTGAGTGTAAAAAGGCGCGACTACTGCACTATCACGGGCATGGGACATGTGGCGGAGGTGCTGTCCTGCAAAAAGTGGAGCCCTTAATCATTCTCTTTGTTCATCAAAGCGTCCTCTGGCAGCTGCAATGCATTATATTTTTAGCAAGTTGATTTCTTTAGTCGTTTTAATCCATCAATAAAAAATCTACAAGAAGCCATTTCCTCTCAAGTTTTGTGGAACATTTTCTCCCTTTTTCAACTTTTCTCACATATTTTGTTAGGCTGAATGCATCCTTTTTTTTTTAAATTTCAATGTCCCTTAACAAAAGTACAGATTTTTTTTAAAAATTAAGTTATTATTTTTCTCATGCAATTCAAGAAAAATTTGTATTATTTTAAGTTGTTTTTTAGTGGTTTTAATTTATATGAAATAATTTAAAAAATGTAGCCCCTTTTTTGTTATCTTTTAATATAACCTACTTTTTACATCGTGTGATTTTTTAGTTTTGGCAATTTTTTTTAGGGAAAGCTGAAGCTTTTTGGAATTTGTTTTCCACCATGGGATTGTTTGGATGATTTTTTGGTCTGATATTGTTTGGATCATTATTCTCTCAAAGTTTGCAGTCAATACTACTCTTTTTTTACCAAGCAATAAATAGTACTTAAGTAAATTGAACTTTTTTTTTCTTCATTTCCATTCTCATCCACTTTCTCTCCACTTTTCGTCTAGACCATTGGAATAAATTTGTATTGTTGATATTTAATGTTTTGTAAAATTATTATTAAAATATTAAATTATAAAAAAAATTAAATATTTTATAATTTAAGAGAATTTAAATTTAAATTTAATTATGATTGTAATTTTACAAGTAATTTTTGTTTTTTTTTAAATATGATGCTTAAAGTAGTGATTTGGACCAAATATATATATATATATATATATTAATTACACATGCGCGCCTGCACACATAAATCTTAAGGCATTCAATTTTTGCGATGCTAAACTTTAAAAAAAATCATGTTAATTTACTCGAAACATTTTTAACTGTATATAAAATCTCATGGCATGATGAGCGGTGGAGTTAATTTGTAATGGAGGAGGGGTGAATGACTGAAAATCTTCTATAGTTTTATACATAATGTTAAAATTTGACATTACGTCTTATAAAATTTTAAAAACATTTCTTAAATAAGAGAATATATCTTGAGGATAGAAAGTTAAATACCAACTCAATCTTTTTTTTTTTTTGTGAGTACCAACTCAATCTATACCTATAATTTTTTTATAAAGATGCAATGTTCACAAATCATGAATATGAGGTTATTTGCAATATTTGAACGGCCCACAATCTCGTTTATGAAAAACTCTAGAGCAAATATATCAAATTGGAAATAAATTATTTATAATTGAAGATGGGTAAACGCCTTTTATGTATAGTATTAAAGTATTAAAAATTGATGTTATGACATATAAAATTTTAAAAATATTTTACAAATAAGACAATATGCCTTGAGGATAAACAGTATACTAACTCAATTGTAAGAAACTTTGCAGCAAAAATATAAAACTAGACATGTTTTTCTACGTTATATGAAATTTGAAGCAAGCTATATTTATAACTAATAAATAGTGTAACATATTATATATTATTTTATATGAAATAAATTATTTTTATTTTATTATACGTTAATCAGTCCACTTAAGGACCACGAGTTTCACGTGACCATGTCCACTATGATAACCAACTAATTCAAAATTAACCAACTAACCCGCCAAATTATGATACAACAGTTCTTACAAAATCATGCATTGCTCTTATGGAAGATCCCTTCTCTTCTTCCTTTGCTCGTCTGATCTGCACTGCAATCTCACTCGCTTTCTTCTTCAACTCCTCTCCTCTCTCCATCACCCTCTCTATCACCTTCTTCACTTCCACCCCAGAAACCACGCTCTCCACGGTGCGCGTAAGCTCCACGCCCGCCCCCATCACCTCCTCCACCATCTTCGAATTGTAAGCTTGCTCTGCCGCTAATGGCCACCCAATTATCGGTACTCCATGGCTCAGACTCTCCAACATGGAGTTCCACCCACAATGGCTCATGAACGCACCTACTGATTTGTGCGACAGAATCTCCAATTGGGGAGCCCAATTTCGAATCAACAACCCCTTTTTGCTTTCTCTCGTTCGATTTTCAAATCCCTCCGGTAACCACTCTGTTCTGAAATCTACGTTCACGTCGAATCCGAAAGGTGGTCTGATAACCCAGATGAACGGTTTCCCGCTCTTTTCTAATCCCTCAGCCAACGACATCATCTGGGTCTCACTGATTGAGTTCTGAGATCCGAAAGAAATGTAAAGAACAGATCGCTCAGGATTCAGATTCAGCCACTCAATGCATTTTTCAAGAGGAATTCCAGGTTCTTTACCTGCGCGATGCTTCGAATCCCTGCCAGGTTTTGTTGGCAGAAGAGGGCCAATGGTCCAGACAGGGGATCCGATGAATTTTCTCAGAAGTTGTAACCCTAGCGGCTCGATTTCCTCGACGGTGTTGCAAATCCACCCATCGGAGTTCATAGAAAGAGCGATTTGGGTTTGGAAGAATCGAGACCAAGCGTCGGTGCCATCGGCTTGTCTCAAGAATCGGTGAAGCTGAGAGCGGTGGAATCTGTAATTTTCAGGGAAACCCGGAACGTGAAACTCGTCGGAGTCGGTTTTCCGATGAGGGAGGTTCAACCAGATGGACATGTAAGCGATGGTTCCATAGGCACCACAAGTGGTGAACGTAATGCTCTTAGTGCCGAAACTCCTGGCAACGTTGGAAACCCAACCGAAGAAGACATCGGAAATGATGCAGAGAGGAGGACGGCCTTCTTCTTCAGTGATTCTGGAGATTAGGGATCGAAGATGAGGTTCGAGGCTCAGAGCTGCAAGACCCAGATTTGGAAATAGAGGAGGCGGGATTTTCTCAGCGTTTTCTGTGTTGGGAGGAAGGCCGTGGCTGGTGGGGTCGAAGGGTAAGGAAACAAGGTGAAGATGGGAAGAGGAAGAAGAGGAGGAGGAAATGGCGGATTGGAGGTATTGGATGTTTAGAGGAGTGTTGGCTATGGTGATGGTGAAGGAGGTTTGCTCATGGATTAGCCTAGCCAGAGCGAGAAATGGTATGAGATGGCCATGACCCATGAAAGGCACCATTACGATATGACCTTCCTTCTTCTTCTCCGCCATTGGAGAGTGGTTTGAGCTCAAAATTGCAGTTTCAGAAGTTGGAGGAGGCAGTTGCTTCATTCATTTCTTTTTTCCGTTGTTGAACTGAATAAATGAATATGATTTTTTTAAAAAAAAAAAAAACCTTTACAGCATAAAAATAAAAAATTCTAAAAACATACCTCAAACTTACATAATTAAAAATATCAAGGTATTTATTTAGAATTATTTTTTAACGTTGTGAAATTCTCATTATGTCCTGGCTCCCTTTCATCCCTCCTGTCTCCTCCCATTTTGTTGTTGTTGAATAAAATTTAGAAAAGAAATATCAGAGAAAATTTTGCAACTTAATTGTATATACTAATACCTTTTTAATTAGAACAAGTGATTTTTAAATTTATAAATTTAAAAATAAAATAAAAGTATTAATAACAAAATAAGTACTGCATAAAAATATTCACATGTTTTGATTTCATGAAAAAATATCTTAAATATTTAAGTATTTTGCCAAAGAAGAAAACTATTTTATAGTGAAAAATTAATATATTTATCAACATTTTTAAATTAAAAAATAGTATATAGAATTTGCATTAAATGAAAAGTTATTGAAATTATTATATTGAAAAGTGATTATATAATTAATATTTAGAGCTAATCATTGAATGTGTGTGTATATATATATATACGGATCTAAGACACTACTAATAAGTTGATTTTGTCATGAAAATAAAGAAAATGTAAGAAAGATAAATCCAACAATAGAAAATTGGATGAGAGAAAACAAGTATTTATACATGATCTTTATTTATTTATAATAGTATAAATAAGAATACACACACACACATATTATAATGGTACAATATGATATTTTTCAAAGTTATTATAGAGTATTAATCTCGAAAAAACTCTTAGAAAGTTATTTATTGAAAAGAATATGGAGGGTAGTAGGAAGGTAAGAAGAACACTATCATATAATATAATTAAATTAATATTCACAATAGATTTCTCATTAACAGTTGTATGGACAAAGAGAGAACGTACAGGTAGAAAGTTAGTTGAGTGATTAGGATGGAAAAATAGTTAAGATGACAATGAATGTTATACATGCAATTCCCATCATTATATTAATATAAAATATAAAATTCAATCGAATCATGTCATAAAAATACAACGTATGAAAAGGCTATCTAATTTTTCTATTACCAACAATTAAATATATTATAATAAGTTCTATTTATAAATTATAAATACTGTATGTGCATGGAGACTGGACACTTGGTACCTTCCTCCGGTCCAAAAAAAAAAGTCTATGCGCACCAAAAATCAACGCACACTGTCCATTCCCGCCTAGCTGGTTGAAATTTCACAACACTAGCCCTAACCCATGTGTTGATTTTGATCCTTAGTATTTTTTGGCCATAAATACATTTATAATTTAAGTATTTTGTTATATAATTAATTAAGAGTTGAGCGAGAGCCATACACTGATCTTGATTAATAAATTAAATAGTGTCATTTTCATAAATTTTATACTCCTTCCAATCCAAAATATATGTCCTATTTTAGATTATTTTTCTGATCCAAAATATAAGTCATATTTAGGTAAAGTTAAAAATATTAATTATTTTTTTCCTAAATCACTTTTGTCTTTAATTAACTTATGAAAAAGAAAATTATTTTAAAAATTATCTTTATTAAAGGTAATATTGGAAAATAATGTAAATTTTTTATAAATTTAATTAGTTTAACTCTCTTCCTTGATCTTTATATAGTTAGTTAAATAGAACTTATATTTTGAACTGGATGAAATATTTTATATTAATTGAAATTTTAATAAAGAGCCCTCAAAGTAGATATTCTACAAGGACGTGGATTTGAATCCCACTATTAGATATGAGAATCTCGTTAGTAACTAATTTATAAGTATTTTTGTGAATGCTTTTTGAACCCTAAAACATTTTCTAATCCTAGTAAAACCTCCAATCTAATCCATCTAAACTTTTTTTCTTCTAAAAAAAATTGAGAGGACGGCCTATCAAAATGTTGAGCAAGTTAGTCTATATGATTTAATTAACAGACATGATGTGTAAAAATTGTCTTGGCCAAAAAATGTAATGGGTAGAAAAGATCAAAATATAATTAATTTTGTGGTAAGAAAAAAATTTTTAAATTAAAAAATTAACTAGTCCGCGGACCTGAAGAAAAAGACACGTATTTATTGGACCGGCTAATTTGATAATGCACCTCTTTTCATTTGGAGACAGGGCGTCTGGCATGCGCAAAATTTATTTCAATAGTTTTTGAAAATGTAAAATTTGAATATTAGATTTTCGTTGTCCAAGTGAACTGAAAAAATGTTATAGAAAACATTGTATTTCCAAAATGCAGCATTCTCACATATATCTTATGAACTTTTCAATTCTCACACTTGACAGTGAAAAACTCGCATTTATCCTTGTAACGTGAAATTATTTTTGTCTAAATGAGGAGTGTTAAACCAATTATTTTTTGTTAGTTGGCAAAAAAAAACTACTTTTCGTCACTTTAATTCTGTCCAATATTTATTATTCAATATGACTTTTGCTAGAAATTAACAAGGGAATCAAACTGTGAGTCATACAAGTCTAATTTTTTGTTTAAAAAAAATCAGTATAAAGCATAAACTTTTAAGGAATTACTATCATATATTAAATTATGTATATTACTCCATCTAGTTCTAAATATAGGACATTTTACCTTAGTCTTAAATATAAGACATTTTTCAAAATACAAGTTACTATTTATTACACATTTTTAAAAAATGCCCTTATTTAATTCATTCTAAAGAGAGAGAGAAAGATATTAAATAAAAGTAATTCTAAAAAAATATTTCATTTTCAGAAAATCAAAGTAGTTAAATAACTTTAATTTATATCCTTAATTCATGTGATTCGATTAAAAACATTTTAATTAAGGATCAAAAGGAGTATAATAGAAAAATGTACCCCCTTAACTAAGAATTTGGGATCAACATTTAACTCATTAGAAAAATCACAACTTCATTAAATGAAACTAAGTTTTGAATAACATTCTTTTCTGTTGGATCGTCAAATATTACATATTACTAATCTAACAGTCAAAAAGTTAAAATTGAGGCAAATCTAATGAAATTTAAGAGGATTTAAATTCATTAATTGTGTGTTTAATAGAGATAGAAAGTGTGTGCGTGTTATAAACATACTCTTAATTTCTTCAATGTACCCACAAGAATTACGATTCAAATTCTTTTCTAATTCATGGGAATGCACAAAGTATTTTTTTTTAAATTTAATTTTAATTACTTGTTTCCAACTTGCATAGTTTAATTATGCATCAATGTGAGATTCACGCGTCTAGTTTGCAATTTGGATCTTTTTTTTTTTAATTAACCACTGAGTTTGATCCTTGATGATCAATCACATATTTATCTATTAGCTTTCTATCTTCGATTATATGCATTTAATTAATGGAGGGAAGGGCTAAGGTTAACTTTAATAAAAAAAAAAAGGAGTTAAGATTGAGTTTAAAGGTAAAGCACCTCATACATTTTCATGAGAGAGCATTGAATCGTAGTTATTTCTTTAATGTAATTGTGATCACAAAATCTATATATATTTAGATATAGTAGTTTAGAAACTGGGTTAGGAGCTATCATCATATGCTTACTTAATTATCATCCAACTTTGATTAATGTTTATCCTTTATTTACTATATCATTATATATATATATATAGCACGAAAGCTTGTGTGTTGATTTTATTAATGATAAAACATTATTGAAAGACCATAAAGGGGAAACAAACTATTCTTTTGTACTAATTAAGAATTGTATGAAAACGTTAATTCTCCTAATTGATGCCTCATTAATGAATTGAATTTACATCACATGCATTTTCACTTACCCATGATATTTTCTCCTCAATAAAATTAACTGCAAACATGGCAAATCCATAAAACCCCTACTAATTAAGGAAAATGGAGATATACAGCTAACTACATATATGTGTGTCTGTGTGTGTGTATAGCTATATATATGTCCACTATAAGTGCTGGCGTGTGTGATATATATATTAATTTCATATGCAACTACTGATTAATTATTATCAAAACATTTAATTTCTGGGAAAAGATATTTCTCAATGCATGTGATCAATGATAATATGTTAAACAACTTTGAATTATATATAAAATGATCAATTTTTATCTTTATCTTTCATTTTTAGTCTTCGTTTTCAACTAATATATATGCTAGCACCAATATCTAATTAAGTCAGTTTTTTTTTATGCAAAAATATTTCGCTAGACACACTTACTATGAAAGTTTAGATAATTACAGCTGAGTTCATAATCAATGCCTTCTAAAACAGTCAGAGATAGAGAAATAAAGAGACTATTGATGAGTTGGAATTAACTTTGTCCATGAAGTTCATATATATATATATATATATAATGGTAATTGTGGACATATGTGCTTTGATAATTCTGATATATATACATATATGATCATCAATATAAAATCTATAACAAAATCACACAATTCATAAGTTATGAACAATATAACTTATTTCTCAAACTTCATAGAATTTGGATCATCTCAAGTCAATATTGTACAGCCATCTCTCCAACTGAATCTCAGTCATTCATATTTCAATCTAATGGCTGATAAGTATCTTATTGACAAAAATATGTGAATATTTAGATGAATCTGATGGTTTGAAGCTTAGATGAAAATTTTCCTATTTTATAGCCGTGAATTTCCTCGCAAAAACTGTGAAGGTCAATGATGAATCTCAGAAAAATATCATCACCACATTGTGCAATTCTCTTTGCAATTTAGTTTGGAATATGAATGGTTGGGATTTGGCTGAAGAGAAGAGATGGCTGTATAATATTGGCTGAGGAGGATCTAAATCCGATGGAGCTATATACATTTAGTTGATATATACATAGTGTTACATTAAAACCAACCCAGCAAGAAGTATAATAATTAGAAAAAAAGAATCTACTTTTTCCTTGGCATTGACATTTATCTTTCAAACATTAAACCTTATAAGATATCAATCATATCATTCTATTAATCATCTGCATTCTGAGTGTAAATATTTAAGTGCTTGTCGTACGTTGACGCTGCAGCAGCAAGACGTACTAACAACTAAAGGATACACATCCATATATACGTGTATGTATCTATATCTTCATACGCGTGTGTGAGTGTATATATGTACCACATCATCACACAAACGCACGCCAACACAATGTTCAGACAGCAGTAGTGTCAAATAAGACAAACATGCACATGATATATAATTAAACAACAATCTGCACATAACTGAGTAAGAGAGAATAATACAAAGGATCTGCATCGATCATAGAAACAGTATATTCATGCATCTCTCTCTCACATTATCTCTGCGCAGACGCACAAATATTCAACACATCACCAAGTTCTAATTTTATATATATATATATATGTAGCATTTACCTATATATATATATGTTTGAAGAGGCATATATGTTGCTACAGAAATTATAATGAAGTATATTCTTGTGCTCCTTGTGAGAGATGCAAGCAACAATATTGGCCTCTCTCTCCCTCCCTTTCATATTTATTCCAAAATCTTGCAGAGTCAATTCATCTGGGGTATATATGGATCATCATCGATTGATCACCTTTATATGAAAGATTAATGAAATCACTTGGAACAGTGATGAGCTATGGTTTGCATGACATTAACCTGCGTATTAAGGCATCTCACAAAATGGGCTGTTTCCTCCAACAAGCTGCAGATGTCCATCAACTTCCCTCCTGGCACCAGTTCTCTTAGCTTTTTTGTTTGCCTTTTCATAACCCCATCATCATCTTCTTCTTCTTCTTCTTCTTCATCTGCTGGTATTTCATTAGAATGAGGAGAAAAAGGAGAAGCTTTCTTCTTCTTCTTCATATTCTTTCCGATCTTCTTACCTAACCACGTCGATCTACTTCTCCTCATCGTCAAGGAGAAATGGTGGTGAGCTTGTCTGGCTGATCGGCTTAGCTTCATGAGAATGGCTCGGCTCCAAGCCCTCCTCGACCCAACTGCACGAGCCATACACCAATAAGACGCCCTCTTTATTCTCTCACTTCGGTTTCGCATACAAATTGAAGATGATGATGATGGTCTGGCCTTCCTCATCTTGGACAGAGATCTCAGAAATCTACGGGCGAATCTCATCTTAGTACAAGAATTAAAGGCGACAGTGGCATCGTTTGGTGTCATGGTTGTGTCGTGGGTACGTGAAATGAAAGTATATATATGCACAAGGAAGAACAAGTAAAGATCCTAGCTAAATCATAAATCCTAAAGAAGAAAAGAAAAACCAGACAGCACAGAGAAAGAGAGGTTATATCTGTGGTGGGGATTCTTATCCTAGTACAACAAACTCTGACACAAACCACTTTTTATCAGTTCGCAAGAAGAGAGAGAGAGAGCGAGAAAGACATATGTGACACTTGGGGATTGGAAGTTGGGATTTGCTTCTGACACAAAAGGGTCCTCCTCTTGCTTCAAAGTACAAAAGCCCCAATCGAGAAGCAATATATGAACTCAATTCCCTCACAACACACAAATTAACGCAGGCATGCCACACACAGAGAGAGGGAGAGAAGAAGAAGACGGGGGAGGACCTGGGAAAGAAAATTATATAGGAGTAATAAGAGAAAATGGACGGGTAAAGGTGCGGATGAAGAATAAGAATCAAGATAATGGAGAGAATAAAGGAATATGAGGAAACTTGAAGGAAAAGATATATAGGTAACTAAACTAGTGGTACGTCAAAAAAAAATTTGAAAAAAAAGGGAAATTTGTTTGTTGTTTAATTAATTAAAGTGAAATGCATATATATATATATATATAAATGAATTGTGGAGAGAGATTAATGGAAGATAAAGTGAGGATATAGAAGCAGAAGCATTAGAAGAGAGCTTGAAGGTGACGGTATATAGGAGTGTGAATAGGGGAGGAGGTTGCTTTTGAGTTGGGAAAGAATGTTTAGGCCACATGGTAGTGAGAGAAAGAGAAGGTTTAACTGTATAACATTGGGCGCGTTTGTGTGGCTATCACTGAATGGCGTGCTCTTAATAAGATACTGGACGGTGAGAGGAAAGAATATAAAGATATGACTTATATATTTATATTTTATTATCAATTTGAGAATTTTTTTGTTAGATAATCTGTAAATGAGTTTTTAAGATTCAATTTCCCTAAATTTAAATAAAAAAAAAAGAAGAAGAAGAAGAAAGGGGGAGGGAGAGAGAGTGAAGATTGTACAGCATATGATACATATCATTTTCAAAAAGGAATAGAAGGTTGGAGAAGTGGGTTTGGGGGCCCACCAGAGGCCCAACAACCACATGGTCGCACATGGCTTAGTCCCCCCAACCCCTCTCCCACTTGCTTTCTGTGTCTTTCAAATGAGGGAACCTTTTCTATTGGGATATAATGTGTGACTAATTGGTGTTTATTATCATCAGCTTATGCTTTCTCTCTCTGCTTTTGGGTTAGGTTTAGATCTTTTCTTTTTGATTTGTGATGCTTAAGCTATCTACTTCCCCTCTCCTTTCCCATCACGTGTCAGTGTTGTCTTACAACACTATTGCGTACTCACTCATCACACATTACTAATTATTATTATTAATTTCTCCCCCCTTTCATATTCCTCAGTTATTTGGTCTCCCTCTTCCGTTTTTCTTAATACTTAGTTGTCTTCAGAAATTACATTAGTCACACCTAATCCGAATGGAATCGAATCAAATTGGGCCACATATGTGTAAAGTTCTTCCAATAATAATTTTTCCCCATTTATAAGAAAACAACTCAAAAATTTATTTAAGGAAAACAATTGAAGTGCCAGATCACTTGAATAAAGTGTAGTTGCTTTTGGTTTCTTTCCTTTTTTAATGTAGAGATTTGATTTATTTATTGAAAGTTAAACAGAATAAAAAATGTATATCTATATTCGAAAATAGAATTTGATATATTAATTATTTTACATAATTATTTTCATTTAATTTTATATAAGGATGTATATTCATCCATCTGAAAATTCCTTTTATCCAACCAAAAAAAGGGGGGGAAATTCTTACCTTCTGATGGACTCCGTGACCGTTATTGTGTTTTTTGAAAGGAGGTGTCGGCACTCAGCATTTGGCTGTGTGGACTCATTTCATTTGTTGAGGAAAAAGAAAAAGAAAACGACATTTCTCTAGTGACAAAAAAAGAGACTCCAAAAATGAGTTTTCAATTAATTGAGAGTTCAGGCCAAAAAAAAAACGTAGAGTTCTTGAGTCTTTCCTAGGGGGTTTATATATGTACTGTAATTTTCTTAATATTAACAATTAAAAAATTTTTTTAGTAATGACTAATATGATGCTATTCATATTTTGAGAAATATAATTATTTTTTAGAATTTAAATCAATAACATTTCTCTAGATATAAAATAAAGAAATCTATGACGTAGGATCTTTACGCACTCAGCTCTCCTCACCGGACCGGACGACATGCACGGCTAGAGTACAAGTATTGTATAATACGGTATTTTAGATACAAAAAATTTAAAAACTGTATGATATAGATATAAGAGACATACATATAATATATTTAAAAAATTAACACATCAAAAATTAAAAATAAAAAAATTAATTTGAGAATTGAACAAGTATTTGAAAAGTAATATAATAATATTTAGAATAAGAAATCAAAAAATAAGATTTTTTTAATAAACTCTTAAGTCACTTTATAACTTTTTAGAAAGAAAAAACTAATGAAACATATCATGTCGGATGTGAGTGCATTTTTTTATCCTCGTATAAAAAATAATTGAATTATCCGAGAATTGATGAATGACGGTTGTAGGAAAATGCTTAAAAACGAGCTCTTTGGAAATAGAGAGAAAAACATACACTAATTAAGACAAATCGGTCGAGTTGTGTAATAGTTTCATGAATAGTCAATCAGAATATTATGGACATCATCAATATATATAATAAGATTATATTATTTGTAAGTGATGAATATGATTCATTTTTTACATCATGTATAATGTATGAAAAATGTGTCTAATTGGTTATAGGGGCAAAAATCCTCAACTACTTAAATTTATTTACTTGAGGTGTCGTTTTCCAATCAAATTAAAATAATTTATTCGGTCCATGGTTGAAGTTTGTTAGTTTAGTATACATATATCTTTACTTTTGTAAGTATTTAAGAACTCATGAATAAAATGTTTAAACGTTATAAAATATATTTATGTAAAACTATCCTCCTTATATTATTTAGGACACATGAAACATATTATATTTTAATTTTTTTCTCCTTTATATCATAATTAACCAGATATGATCAGTCTATCTAGTCTATCTACACCAAACTGATGAAAAATGTGAACTCAATTAGATTTTGTATTTTTTTTTTAGTATCAATGGTATCCTCAGCTGATAGTTGAAGATTAATCCTTTCAAGATATAAATTAAAGTGGGTTTCACCTCTTCCAACAAAGTTTTTTTATATACCACGGTTATAAATTGAATCCAAAACAATATTTTATAAGTAATATTCAAGCTTTTAAAATTTTAAATTTGGGAAATTCACTATTAAATCCCAAGACCTTAAAATAATTATTATCAACTCCCACATCCCTAAAATACTACAATAAAGTCCCATTGGGACTTATTTGAAAAGGAAATTATGATAAAGTTACTTGAATGCCCTTTACTAAGTTGACATAAAGTGGCAATGAGTTATTCTGAAAACACAGAAGCAAATCATTTTCCCCCTCCTCCCTTCGAGTTTACCGATTTCAACATGGAAGTAGAGAATAGAGATTAAAGCACTCATCTACATTCTCTCAACTTTAGTGAGGTAAATGTGTAAGTTTGAGCATCATTCTCTCACTCTAGACTAGCTATTCTTTCTCTCACTATCTCTCTGTGAACCATGATGCAAAAATGGTTGTTTTTCTATCAATAACGTTGGAAAATCATATTGGGTGTTGGGGTATTTTGTATTAGATAATAGGTAAAGCTATTAACAGTGGAAAAAGAGATTGGGTAATAAGTATTGAACATGTTTGGGCAATATTATTGTCTAACATTGTTTGAATGTTCGATTGTAAATTCATGGTCTACATATTTAATGTTTGATAGCACTGCATGATGTGACAAATTGAAAAGTTTGAAAAGTTACTATTAAATTGTGGAAGAGTTATTATTAAATGGTAGAATATTAGTTGAGAATTCTGGAAGGAGTTTGAATGTTAAAAAAGTGGAAACTATGGTAATAAATAGCAGAATATCATTTGAGAATTGTGAAAAAAGTTTGAGTGTTAAAACTTGGAAACTATAGTAGTAAATAACAAAATTATAATTGCAAAATCGTAATTGACTATTATTTGAGAATGATTTGATTATAAGTATTGAAATTTTAATATATTTCACCCTATTTGATGTCTGTAGGATTACAAGTAATTAATTTAAAGAAATTTTGTTATTTTCATTATGGTGGAGAAATTGTTAAGGACATAAATGGAATGATACATTATGATTGTTCATTGCATATGAGTGTTGTGTGAAAGGATTCTTGCTTGGTGCCAAGTGTATACTCTATGTGGATGGACGCCACCTCAAAGGTCCTTATAAAGGAACATTGTTGGCAGCTTCAACATTTGATGCGGACAATAACTTGTTCCCAGTGGCCTATGTAATAGTTGGGGGGGAAACACTTGATGATTGGAAATAATTTTTTCACAACATTAAAGAAATTACTGGTTTTGAAATAACTCTAGTTTCTGATAGAAATAACGTCATTATTGGTGTTAGTAGAGAAATCTTTGGGGGAGGGGGGGAAATACATGCATATTGTTATTGTCATGTCAAAGAGAATTTTAGCTTGGAGGTCAACAAAGTCTGCAAAAGAATGGAAATGAATGCTAAGAAAGACGCATTGAAGCTACTTGATGTCATTGCCTATGCACGATTTGAGTATGATTTTTTAAGAGCCGTGGGAAATTTAAAGACATTCTCTCTAGCCTTGGTAAGATGGGTTGAAAATGATGGTGATGTTGATGGATAGTCATTAGCACGATTCCTATTCATGTGATGGGATAATTTAACAACTAATCTGGCTAAATCATATAATTCATGGACACTTGATGAGAGGAGGCACCATGTTTTTTTGTTGATCAATAAACATAGAGACAAGTTAATAAATAAGTTTGTTGCATGCAAACATGCAATGAGTAAATGGAGAAATGGAGTTGGTTTGGATGTGGAGAAAAAACAAGAGAATGTTTTAAGGGTAGAAATTTTGCTAGCTAAGTATTGTGGAGGAAATGAGATACTAGTGCGAGCTGGTTCTGTGAATTTAGTTGTAAACCTAGTATCATGGGAATGCACATGCAAAGCTTGGAAAATGACTGGAATTCCTTGTCCACATGCTTGTATAGCTATTAGAAAAGTTCATGGCAGTGTGTATAATTTTGTACATAAATGCTACCTCCTCAGTTCACAAGAGAAGATTTACAGTGGTGCCACGCGTCCTATTGAGACCCATGACATGCCAAACTTGAATGACTTAACATTTACAGATTATTTGACCCAAACATTTTTGCTGCAACCTATGACATCTCGTCCTTCTAGTAGACCACGCAAAAATAGAGTTGAACCTCAATTTCAGAATAAGAAATCTTATCACTATACTCGTTGTCAACAAGCTGGTCGTAATTGAAAGTCATGTAGAAATCCAAATCCAAGTTGATATTATTCTAATTAGGTACTACATCAACTTGGATTTAGTGGATATCTATTATGGGCATGTGTAACTACTTTGCTCCTAGGGCTTTATTATTATTTTTTTTGTATATGCAGCTAGTATTGGTAGTGGGTTATTTTGTATTGGTGCAAGAATCTTTTTGTATATGTTGTATAATTGGTATGTGTAGCTGCTATACTTCTAAGCTTTTTTGGAACAGGGGACTCATGAATGAATATGCAAGTGTATTTACAA
The DNA here is from genome assembly GCA_026686845.1 of Adenanthera pavonina. Taxonomy (NCBI): domain Eukaryota; kingdom Viridiplantae; phylum Streptophyta; class Magnoliopsida; order Fabales; family Fabaceae; genus Adenanthera; species Adenanthera pavonina. The sequence goes on along the minus strand of JAIVEN010000026.1, from coordinate 6,413,561 downwards.
GTAGAGTGATTTCAATGTTAGATATATATAAAATATGCAACGTCAACAGTTTATAGTGTTATATTCATATCAGTACAAAATCTTGGAAGACGAGTGTAAAAGTATTAGCCACTCGGTGTAAAAAATTTGAAAAGGGTTATAAAATGTGGCAGGTGACATGAAAATGCTCCAGTTAAGGTTGTTGCTGTAAAATGCTGTAGAACCAGTATAAAATCCTTCAGAATTAACTGGAAAATCATGGAGTGAGGGTATAAAAAACTGGAGCTAACACATGAATTCCATACTTACGCAAGTGGTTTTTGTCTAATCCCTTATGGGTGTAAAATAATTCATGTTCATGACAGTATAAAATCCCGGAAGACGAATGTAAAACTATTAGCCACTCAGTGTAAAATATCTGAGAATGGGTATAAAACATCGTAGGTGACATGAAATGCTCGTTAGAGTTGTCGGCGTAAAATCATGGAGAACCAATATAAAATCCTTCATAATTAACTGGAAAATCATGAAGCTAGGGTACAAAAAACTGGAGCTCACACATAAATTCCATACTTGTGTATGTGGTTCTTGTCTAATCCTTGATGTGTGTAAAATAATTCATGTTCATAATAGTATAAAATTCTAGAATACAAGTGTAAAACTATTAGCCACTCGGTATAAAATATCAAAGAATGGGTATAAAACGTCGTAGGTGACATGAAAATGCTCGTTAGGTTGTCGGTGTAAAATCATTGAGAACCAGTATAAAATCCTTCACAATTAACTAAAAAGTCATGGAGCTAAGGTACAAAAACCTGGAGTTCACACATGAATTCCATATTTGTGCATGTGGTTCCTGTCTAATACCTAATAGGTGTAAAATAATTCATGTTCATAACAGTATAAAATCCTAGAAAACGAGTGTAAAAGTATTAGCCACTCAATGTAAAAAATTCAAGAAGGGGTATAAAACGTGGTAGGTGACATGAAAATACTCGTTAAGGTTGTCGTTGTAAAATCCTGGAGAACCAGTATAAAATCCTTTAAAATTAACTAGAAAATCACAGAGCGAGGTATTGTATCGTAAACTGAAATGAGGGAGGGTAAATTAGTAACCTCAACCTATTTTTCTTTTCAAATAAGTCTCAATAGAACTTCATTGTAGTATTTTAGAGATGTGGGAGTTAACAATAATTATTTTAAGGTTTTGAGATTTAATAGTCCTTTAAATTTTGGATATATCAATGGGAACATGTAGTTAAATATCACTATAAATATGAATTTTCTATTTTCTTTTGAGCAGGAGAAATTGACGAAAGGACAGATTAATGTCAAACTAGTGATTAATGTTTGACTTTAGCTCTTTCAAAGTGTGCCATCATTCATCAAATTTAAACTTAAATCACAAGGGATTAAATAGATTAATAAGCAATTGGAAAGGATCCAACATAAGGGGTGTGATAAAAGTCCTCTGATTATTAACACCTATCTAAATAATGTAATTATTTATTCTAATATTTTTAATTTTAAAAATATATAATTAAAAATATTGATCTAAAATGTCAAAATTAAAATATGAAACTGAATTTTTTTATAATTTAAACCGTTTAAATTAAGTTAAAAGAAATTGAGCACATTGTACTCATTTTCTTCATATGATCCGAATTGCAACACGTAATTTAATTTTCCAACATAACGAAGATGGAGAAGTGGCCACTAATTTGTTTATATATCCTGAAATTAGAGGAGTGTTCCTGAAAAAATGGTACTAATGTACTATTATTAAACTTGTTATTTACTACTCATTCTCAATCACTTTACATTTTTTCGGGTTCGAACTTGAACGCCAACAACTATGTTATTTTTATACACAACGTAAATAAAAAGCAAAATATAACAAGAAAAATAAAGAATCAATCAATATCAATATAAAATTTATTATAAGTCATATTATTCAGAAATAGTGAACATCATAACTTATTTATAAGGTATGTACAATGCATGGTTCTTCATAGTTAATAATCAATATAAAATTTACAAGATATCGCACTATTTATTAACTTTTGTTTGTATAATATATACACATTAAGCCAAAGAAGATGTGATTTTGAGTGGATTTCAAAATGAGAAGCATAAAAATGATTCTTGATTTCTTGTATTGTGTTTGGCAATCTGCAGATTCAAAGACCATGCATGCCTCATTACCTATATCCAGGTTTGATTATTTTTTATTATCTTTCTTACAATTTTGTTTAGTACATTGATTATAAAAATGTACATTTCTTAATAATTTTAGTGTGTAATATTAGCAGACAGAATATGGGCACATTGTTGATTGTATAGATATCATCAAGCAATTAGCTTTTGACCAAAGAATCATAAGGTTCAGGTATTGCATCATCAAGTAGCAATTAAATTTCATTGTTTGTTTCTATAATAATAATAATAATAATAATAATATTGTTTCTTTATTTAATCAATACTATTATTTTTCAATATTGTTGGTGCAGGTGAAACCTAGGTTTCTACGTAAAAGTTAAAACAACCATCGTTTTTTTTTTTTCCCTGATAAACAAAACAACCAAAGTTAATGGCCACGATGGCTCACCATTTAGAACCTAAAAAATTGGGCTGCCAGAGATTTGTATCCAGATGGAACAGTTTCTTTTTGAAGAACAATTAAACAATATCTCATTGGCGCCAAATTCCTCTCTAGGTAGATTCACATTATATTTACTTGAACAGTCATAAATACGGAAGTATAAATAATATATTATTCAATCAAAGTAAATAATAATAAGCACGAATCACCTTAGCCTTTTGTATTCATACCCCTAGCTGTTACTTTATATATCAAAATGTGTACTTAATAATATGGCATTGGTTGATGAAAAAAAAATCTTCATTCCAACTTATGTATTTGATAATACCAGTAAAAAAGAATAATACTGATACCAAAAAAATTGGCTTATGCTATGAAGACACACACATTAAGCCTCCCTTGATGGAAACAAATGACAGCTAGAATCGTCATTGATTGGCAATAATTCTTGAATAGAAATAGTAACCAATTTTTGTGGCACTAACCTAATCCAAAAAAAGTGTTTGGTGATCAAGCCTTTGACTGTCATTTTGGTTCAAGTTTTATGTGTGTGTGTGTTAAATTGTTGTCATCACTTGATTATAATTTGGCAGTTATATACTTAATACCACAGAAGGAATAGATAAGTTAAAGGGGGACCGAGAAAGCAACTGTTTAGCTAATTAAGCTTCCCTTTTCTTCACTTTGAAAAGCTTATACTCTTACGGTGGTTGGAAATGGACATTGCCCATACCCTAACATGCGCATTTAATTCCACTGATAAAGATCCATTAACAGCTGGATGAAGCATTCCCTATTTAATAATGAATTTTAGTTCTCAGTTTTAAATGGCTTCATACTCACTCATCTTAATCCAAAACAGGCTCTTCTTTGCCTTAATTACTATCCATTTACATAATGTTTTAGTGGGTTATCAGTTAGCAATATAACATTCACTTATATTAATCTTGATTCAATTTAGAATCATTTTCTTTTTCTCATGTCTGATTTAAGTTATGAATAGTGACACATGCCTTGGATTTCATATAATGCACAGGACCCACATCTAATATTTTAATAAAAAGCAGCTGAGTTTGTGCATCCACCAATACTATATATTTACCATGTAATTTAACTATCAATATTCATTAGAATGAATCCTTTATTCATTTGCAGTATTATACAGAGTAGTTTTAGAGGAAGAATGGAAACTCTCAACATTAGAAACTGCTTACATGTTAGTCTGTCCCACACCCTCAATCTGTCTATCCAACTTGAGTCAATTTCTCATACAAATGCAAAGAATCCAGACGTTAAGTTCATCTCATCACCATGACTTTGTTATCCATTGACTCTTGCATAACTATCATCATCATCATATCCCGCCTACCAGCCAGCCACGTAAAATAGTAGTTCATACATAACTAATAGTCACTTTCGGACCAAAAAAAAAAGAGATCAATAGTTACAGTGAAAGCAGTCACAACAAACCAATTCCATAACAGAAAACTTGTATCAGGAAAAGAACATTTATTACAAGGAGGACAAGATATCCTAAAAGGAATGAAAGGACACAGCGTAGTCAAGAGAACAAGGATGCTTAATCTCTAAATATGCACATTTAAGGCAACCCTGTTAAGACGAAAACCAAAATTACTGTAATACAGTAGCTGAGAAAGATGCAAGCATTCTACAATACCAAATATCCCAATCCAATCAATGCAAAGATTGTACAATTCCTGAGTGTTAGGCTCCTTTCTATTGCCAAAAGCTTTGTAGTTTTGTTGAGACTCTAGAGAAATGGCTCCGAAGTCATGAGACACACCTATGGATCTCCACGGATTCCTAACAGCTTATTTATCAGAAAGGTTGCCACCCAACAAATGTAATAACAGATGAGCTCATATTTGGTGTTAGCCATACAAATTATACAAAGGAGGGAGAACAGTATATGGTATAAAATCCGCAACATGTCAAATAGTATTAATACTATTCAGGCAGGATAAAATGCGAGTATAATGTCAAGGTCTGTTAGAATGCAAGAAAAGTTGCATCGTTGGTTGTTAAGTTATCAAATTGCCTTACCTAGACAATAGACTCATCACAAGTTTTGCAAAAAGAAAATAGACACACCATCCGCCATTTAATTTCATTTGGATTCTAAATTGTTTTTCCTCTTGTTTTGATGGAGATTTAATGTGGGGCCAAACTTATTTTCTTACCCTCATATACTTTGACATCCAATTCTCCAATCATATAATGACACTGACAACAAAAGCAATAACAGAAAAAACATTAGTCTTGTCCATTAAATGAGGTTAGTTACATGAATTACATGACGTCATTGGCTCTATCAAAAACCATTTTTTTCAAATATATCATTTATCAAGAAATTTTGCCTCATAACCTCTCTAAGTGTTCTTCTTAGTCTCCCGCTACGCCTTGCTACAAGCGAAAGACTATCTGATTAACTCTTCTCATTGGCTCCTCTAGTGATTTTCTTTGTGCATATCCAAATCACCTTAATCAATTTTTCACAATTTTCTTCTTAATAAGTGTTATTCCAACTTTTTCTCGTATATAATCATTTCATATTTTTTTCCTTTCTTGTATAATCATACATTATCTTGACATTCTCATCCATGCTACCCCTATCTTATATTCTTATTGTCCCTTCAGAGGCTGACATTCACCACCATCTAACATCGTTGGTCTTATAGCAGTTCAATAACACTTTTTCTTTAGACTTAATAGGTACCTTACGATTACAAATAACTTCCAATGTTTTTCTCCACTTTAACCACCCATCTTATATTTTATGTATTAATCCCAGATATCTAAACTTTAACGCTTGTGGTATGGTCTATTCTCCAATTTTTACTTCCAAACCATTTCTAACTTACCTTTTGTTAAATTTGTAGTGATATATTCTGTCTTACTCCCATGTAAAAAGAAATTCTTCCATTCCAATGTTCATACCCATAGTTCAAATTTAGAGTGACCTCTTTTCTTAACTCTTCAATTAAGAGTATATCATCTACAAAGAACATGCATTTAGAAATTTTCTCTTGTAAATGCTTAGTTAAAACATCCAAAGCTAAGTCAAATAAGCATGGACTCAAAAATGATCTTTGATATAAACTTATCCTTATAGGAAAGTCCTTTATCTCACATTCAAGAATTTTAACATTTACTTTTGCCCATTCATGCGTATCATTTATAGTTCAAATACAAGCCATATGAACATCTTTCTTTTCTAAGACTTCCCATAATACATCTCTCGAAACTCTATCATAAGTTTTTTTCAAATCAATGAAAACCATAAGTAAATCTTTTTCTTTACCCTAGTATCTTTGCATCAAACCACTTAAAAGATAAGTAAACTATGTCGTAGACTATTCTGGCATAAATCGAAATTAATTCTCCAAAATACGAGTCTCATTTCTGAATCTATGCTCAATCATTTTTTCCCATAATTTCATGATATAACTCATAAGTTTTATCCTTCGATAGTTTGCATATTTCTAAATATCTTGATTGTTCTTGTATATAGACACCAAAGTGCTCTTTCTCCATTCCTTCGACATTTTTTAGGACCTCAAAATCCCGTTAAATAGCTTAGTAAGTCACAAAATATTATTCCCCACTTAATACTACCAAACTTTAATAGGAATGCCACCAAGACTAATGACTTTATCAATATCAATTCCCTTAAGAGCTTATTTTACCTCTCCAACCCAAATCCTACAATGAAAAGTCATAATATGTCCATTTTCCTAAGTCGCTAATCCCTCCAACATGACCATTTAAATTCTCATCAATGAAAATCTTTTCTCCTTGTGGGATGTCTTGAATCAACCCCTCCATATCTTCCTAGAATTTTTCCTTAAGATATATTTCTAACCCTATATGAGGTGCATAAGCACTTATGATGTTCCTAGCATTGCAACCAACAGCCATTCTTAAAGATAAAATCCTATCTCCAATCCTTCTAACTTCTACCACATTCTTCATCCAATTTTTGTCCGTAATAATGCCAGCCCTATTCCTAGCTCTGATTTTCACTGTGTACCAAAGTTTAAATCCTATAGTGTTTAGCCCCATAGCCTTTTCTCCAAGCCATTTAGTTTCTTAAAGATATATGATGTTAATTTTTCTCCAAATCATAGTTTCCACAACTTTCATTGATTTACATGTTAACATCCCAATATTCTAAGTACCAAACTTAATCTTGCTCTCTTGAACTAATTTCTTTACCCACATCCATCCAAGATGATATATGGACCCTAGTTCACTTAACACTATACTCAGGCACCAATATAATGGTTCTAGCTCATTTGACACCATATTCAAGCTATACAACATGTTACTTCTAGGTAATGACCTAGCATTGGCACAATAACATCATTGATTCATGCCATAAAAATTTGACGGTTTTATATTGGTCGCCAAAGGCCTAATACAACCCTCTTCCTTTACCCAGACTTGGAACTGGTTATGCCTCATATGATGAGTTTCCAATCACATAATGACATGAGTATTATTTTTTACACCTCACTAATCTAGCCATTAGCTCTCACTTAACACAACTAATTTAATATAAACTAAAAAATCTCAAGATTATCTAATTTCCATCCAAAAATCCCTAATTCCAATTTCATCTCAATTTGCGGAAAATCCCATCTCAATCAATCGTGTGGAGGGCATTTTCATAAAAAATGAATAAAGCCTAATGCTATTGGATCACACCACACTGATGCTATGAAGAACATCATGCATTCAGAGCCACTAAATGGCTTTCATTTTGTAAATGTTCCAAATGGAATATAGTTCATGAAAGATGTTACTGTAGTCAACAACTTTGGGGTTATTGAATTCTTGAAACATTGTGTTCATGTTCAATCATGATGTGCTTCTAAACATAGTTATGGAAAACTTGTATATCCCTTGATGTACATATGCAGAATTGTCAAGGGTTCACTGCATTGACTTAAATAAATCCACGGTGAGATAGGAATTAGGGATTTTTGAGATTTTAAGTTCAAAATAAATTAACATTATCAGTGTTAAGTTAGAGTTAATGACCAGATTAATGAGGTGAAAAAACGACACACATATCATTTATAATTGGAGAACTGGATGTTAGTATCTTTCATCCTTTAATATGAACATATCTTTTTTACCATCAACTTAAAACATAAGGCAGGTCAATTGTTAGTCAAAGTACCTCAACTTTGCATTTAAATTGAAATATATATTACATTTGTAAGGAGTTTGGCGACACTTTCCAATTACTATAACCCGAAAAAGGAAACCAACTTGAGCAAACAAATATTAACTGCTCAGATGAAGTTATAAAAACAATGGAAGAATAGGATGAGGAATGTACAAGGCTGTCCATCCAGAGAAATCGCAAGAACTGTGACAAAACTTGTAGGAAAAAGACCTTTCATCTTCAGATGTATATCATAAATCACAACTTAAGAAGGAAAAATCTGTAAAAAAAAATAAAAATAAAAAGGAGACTGATCAGTCCAATGAGAGCACAAATTATATGAAACCAATACATTTTCCAGATAAAATTTAGGAATGAAAAAAATCATAAACTCATGGATTCGTCAAATGATATGAAGAACATCAAGGCTTTGACAAACAATAAAAGAGATCACAAGGGTTTCTTGCAGTTAACAGACAAGGATTGCAGCAATATAGAGGCCTAAGTTACTAGACAAATCTGACCACATTCGCATGGATATGTGTTGTTCACTCCCAAAAAACTACCAGAAGGCTGTCAATGCAAAGGCAAATAGAAATGCAATCGCTGTTGAAAGAAGACTCACCATGTCAGTGGAAGTGAGACAAGACTACTTAAGATTCTTTGGGTACAACGGTGCAAGGGGTTAGCAGTGAGTAACAATTTACAAGGACAGACTTTCATTATTGCACACTTGTATTATAATTAACAATCATTCTCACAAAGGGGCAGATCAGAAAAAACAGCGATCTGAGCACTGTGGAAACAAGAAAATAACAAAACCACAGAAAACAGAAGAACCCAAACAAGGCCTTAAAGAGGTGAATGATGAATTTAAAACCTCCAGAAAAGAAGCTGCCAACTAGAAGACGAGCAAAACAACACAATTATCAAGTTCAGAGAACTGAGACGGGCATGAACCATCTTCAATCATTTATAATAGTACAATTTAAAATAAATTCTTAACTTACAAACCAAGCATGATTTACATTTATTTACTTTGTGCAAGTTACTTATGCCAGACATACTCATACAGGGTAACAAGTTTTACATAATGGAAAAATCATACTTAGTACTATGATGTCGTCACACATCAAGAAGCCACAAGTAATCCAGATAGTTCTTAAGGGGTGTGGTACTGCCTCTTAAAGCTTGTTTTACAGGTGGAATCCCCATGTTTGCTAAAGTTTCTGTCAATTGGTATCAAAGTTGGACCAACCTCCACGAAATTAACTACATGCGAAGGGCACAAACTAGTGATCCAGACTGTGCACCACAGAGTGCAACCGTTGCAGATGCCAACTCTTCAAGGGTCGAGTCATGGTAGAGTCCCACATCGGGGAGCCCCAAATCTAATGGGAGGTTCCCATGTTTGCCTAGGTTTCCATCATACTACTATGACGAAAACAAATCCTACCGTTTGCTTTTATGTCATCTGCAATCTTAACTCATGTCAAATATTATAAAGTTGCTCACCTCATTCTCCTCTCCAATCTATTAATTCACTTTGAGGTACATATAGCTTTGCAGCTCGCTCTTCTGCCTCAGTATCATTTACCACACCCCGACATCTTGGGAAGCCACAATAACAAGCTAATCGTTCATCGATTGAAAAAAACCTGTTACACAAATTAAAGATAGTCAGAACAATAGCATGACAAGAAAAATTATATTATCTTTGGAAAGATGGTAAACCTATAATCGTATGTGAGCTCCTCCCATTGTTTAATGTCCCTCTTTGCAAATATTATTATATGCTCATCACCATTAACACTGATAACTCTTGAGTAGCAATTTGGCTGCATGTGACAAAAAAAAAATAGGTAAGCAATTACTGAGACCCTGAACTTGTTTATGTCTTAAGGCCTGCAGGTGCCGTTGAAAAAATAAGGCTGCACAGATTCTTTGGAAAACAAATAACTTGAAGCATTTTAAAACCAAAATCAATAATCATACTTTAATATTCAAATCAGGCCAATTATATATCAAGATCATTATGCTCTGAAATATACTTGCATTCTATGGGCACTTATTTATACTTGCTGCTCTCATTCAAACTTTTCCCAGCAAAAGACAATCTATCTTATTCAAAGACATTATTGGCAACAAGAAATCTGATCCGAAGGCATTTAAGAGTACAGTAAATGATACAAAGTAACCAAAATATTCTCAGACCATAAATCCCCAATTGAATTATAAACTTAACAGTCTGCTTGTAATTAACAAACAATTGAAAATTTTGTACCAAAAAAAACAAACAATTGAAAATTGCAAGAACAATTAAACTTCAAACCAAAGATTGACAAAATTACAAGTACTTCAGAAGCAATAAAAGGGAAACATCAAATCTGGGGGCCTTGTACGTACTGCACAAGAATGGTTAATTAAATGAGCAATGCTTCCTGCTCTGGTAGCATCAATAACTCGTTCATCATCAATCCGAAACATGTACGTTCCAGCACCCTGCATAAGAAAGTCAAGTTACTGCATCCTGCATAGGCTTGTACTTAACATTCTAATTCTATAGATATTACTCCAATGTTATGCCAGTTTCCATGCATTGCCAGCTAGAAAAATTATGAAATGTTATTGATGTTTGTATCAGAAGTAATGCTTCAAACCTAAAAGCAATGCAAAGTGAACGGCAAGTACCATTTGTTCTGCAAGTCCTATCACCCAGGCTAAGCTAGTATCGTTAGATTAACCATCACATGTGTTAAATATCCTCATTGTCAAGGGGCGCAGCAGATGGGGAATGCACTAGTGTGCATCTCTAATGAGCAATAGGTTTATCCAGTGAAATCAGATTATTTTTTTATCTATTAAGTTTATAGGCCTTGGAAGCAATACCGAGCACAATTCCCCTGGCAGTGTTTTATTCAAAGGCTTGTGGTGTCTATGATGTAAACACAAGGAAAAAAGTTCTAATCAGAAGTTTCTTCCAGCAAACATTCATTGGGAAAGAATAGTTTTCTTTCCATTCCCATTCATTTCAACAAAATATTTTAGGAGCCTCTTGTGGATATACAGGGATTGCAAAGCTCTTCAAAGACGAAGTCTTTGTAGTGTTTATAGTTTTTCTTTCTTAATTATGCTTCAGAAAGGCTCCTTTTCCTCTGTTGATGCATTGCTTTTTTCCATCTCATCAATTTAATTTTCATTTAAAAAACAATGCAAGTACAAAAGATAATTAAAAAGCACTTACCACCAAAGAATTATATATAAAGTGCTCTCTCCGGTCAGCTATGGAAGGTCTAACAAGTTCACCAGTGTATTCAATCACCTGAAGGAAGACAATCAACAGCCCAATGTGAGAGGCTCAATCACTAACAAGTCTCATTTAATTTTGAGAATTTCTTTACCATGTCCCCTCCTTTATATGGATGCTTTGCAAAGATACCAAATCCATGAATTCTTGATTTCCCTAATAAATACCATAGATCAAATCAGTTAAAACACAAATTTGAGATTGTCAAACTCATGAATCATTCAAGAAAATAAGAAATAATGAAGGGTAACATCTGTAAGAAATTCCCAAAACAATCCAGAAAATCAAGTTCACTATAAAATCTCAAAGCATAATCCATTATACCAGTAACAGTCCACTTTTCACAAAATAGACAAACTTTTTTCCCCAAGATTTTATAGAAAAAACAGAAAAATATGCCTACCAAAAGCTAGCCGTTTCCGAAAAGTGTCCTTCATGTACTTATATTTCTCAGCAATAGAAAGTATGCCATCTGAAGCATCAACCAGAGAGGTCTTCAGCCTTTGCTGGCTACAAAAGAATTTAGAGCAAACCCCTCTTCCAGATGGCTCTACATTGTTTGACACTCCATGCTGGCAATATCCACCAACCAAATAAGATTGATTTTCAACAAACAAGCGCTTTAAGGATGCTGCTGCAAGTGCTTCAGGTTCTTTTCGCCCTCTCCTGCCAAAGTTATTGTATGGTTCTGCCAAAGAAGAATAAATAGAGACATTATGAAGCATATTACATTTTTATTTCACTTGATGAGTAGATAGAGGGTACACACCAAAAGAATGTAATCAAATTTCCTTCGAATGATAGAAGAGCAATAATTCAGGGTTTAACCATCATGCAAAATCAAATATTCATCTGTAATCAAATAATACTTGATGCATGCTGCTTTCAACTCGAAATCAATAAAACAATCTGGAATACTAATTTGAGCAAGAGACAGAAAAGAATGATGCAAGCAGCAGCAAAATAAGACTTACGGTTAAAAGCAAAAATAAAAAATTCCACTATTTCCGCTTCTGTTTTTGGGGTTTTTTTTTGTGTGTGTGGGGGGGGGGGGGGGGGAGAAAGACAATTAGAAAGAAAGAAATTGCATATTCAACAGACTCTTTTGAAGACACCATGAGAAAAACATCAAAGAGAGGCCATAGAAATTATCCAATCCCCCAGTAATTGGAGAACAGTACAACAACAACATTAGCCTTATTCCACTATGTAGGGTCGGCTACATGAATCATATGACGCCAATGGGCTCTTTCAAGAGCCATCTCCTCAGATAAATCATTTCTCAAAAAGTCCAGTAATTGGAGAACAGTAAAACAGCATTTTATAGGACAAATTATTGCCCGTCAAAGATACCAAACATTCAAAGGCTTTTCTTGGAACGAAAAAATGTTTTGCAACATAAGAGGATTTGTAAACTCTCTACTTCCTTGATAGCACATTTTCAAGGCTTTTCCTTTGCTTGAATTATTTTCACTTTCATTCATGTTTATTACTGCAACTGACTTGATGTGCACTGTAAGATACAGACTTCAGGGTCCCAACTTACTACTAGATACTGGTCCTATAAAATTTATGTTTCCAGCTATGAAACAGGAACACAAACATTGATCAGCTTATAAATTACTATAGCAAATTGCTCTGTCGATTGTGTGATCCCTAGGTTAATTTTTGTTCTACAACCCCGATTGATCAAGTTGCCAAATTTGATTTCTTGGGCAGGCAGTGCTGCAATTTATTTCTTTTAAACTTAGTTGATTCTTGCTTGAATCTATCATAGAACCCATCAAACTATCCTAAAATTTAGTTTCAGAGGTATTGTTCACTGCCACAAGACACCTAAAAGAAAATAAAGCAGGACACTAACTAAAAATACCTCCACAACTAATACTATTAATAGAAGAAGAAGAAGGTTCAAACAAGAACAAGGTTCAGCCTAGTTGCCTACACCCAAATGTGAGAGAGATCATATACTGACACCTCAAAATTTAACAGATAACTTTTTCAGAATACACATCCAAATAACAAATTCCCAAGAAGGAAGAATTGATGTACAACAGCATAATAATTACTAATTAGTGACACAAAATGGTGGAAGAGAAAATGAACTAAGGCCACAATTAGAATAAGTGGCCCCTTACTTAAGAAAGCCAACTGTCAATATCATACCACTGCGAGCACAACCGGATGGGTTTTGTGGTGGTTTATATTCCAAACATTGGCTGGCAACTCGCCCAATGCGTTCATCAGCAACAGCATGATCATTTGATGGATGCCTATGTTTCTTGCAGAATGAGAGTAAGCGAATGCACTGATCTTCATCATCATCAACAGAAAGTAGATAGAGCCTGTCCTCATTCTCAAGCTACAGAATATAAAACAAAATAACATAGAGTAAATGTCCTTTGATGAAAAAGTATTTCCCCTATTATTATAGTGGAGCCCATGGCATGTAGTCAAGGTTAAAATAAAATGATATAAAAAATTCAAAAAGATAAACAGGAGCAATACCTCAACACAGAGACCAGCAGCACGTGCACAAAGTGGATGATATGCCACTCGACAAGAATTATTTGAACACTGCACAACATAGACATTTGGAAAAAAATCAATATTAAAAGAGGAAAAAGAAAAAAGAAAATTACTATCTGTGCTAATCTTTCTAAATATTTTTTTCGAAGTGTAAAATATATTGAGTAATAAGGTCTCAATAGTGGGAAAATTCTTATGCGCCCTGGATAAAAATGACTATAAGGACAGATTACACATCTTTTTACTCATCAAAAGCTTGTAGAATAGACCTGAGAATAACAGAAGTTACATATGTGAAACCAACCATATTATCAGAGTATCTGGAGAAATCTAAGAAGTATCTATTGATCTCAATCTGACAAAAGTCATGAGCACAGCTATTTATAGACCTGTAGAGAGACGCTTCCAGACTACTTCTAGATTTACTGACAAAACAACTTACTAACAGACTCTAATCAAGTGGATTGGGCTTGGCCCAATATACTAAACTAATAACAACTAATACAATATTCTAACACATATCAATTCAAAATTTGCGCTCCTGGTAGGTTAGATGAACAAATTCAGTGCATGAGACATTATAGTTTATGCAACAAAGTTTGTCTCTGATATTTTGCCATCCTTTTACAATTCTATGAATCATTTTTACATGGAGGAAGGAGAAGAGATGGGAAAATCCTTCATGAATAGATGCAAAGCAGTTGTTTGTAGTAGTTTGGTGCACCAAGGTGCTTTAGTCAGTTTAAACTCGTTTTCAACTTGACCAAAACTCAATTGGTGCTCAGACCTATTGTAGAATCCGCTAAAAGCAGACATCACAAATATTTTGATCTTATGGTAGAGAAACTCTTTCACCACTGGCGCCACCTCCCCCCCCCCAAAAAATAAATAAATAAAAATAAAAAAGAAGGAAAGAAAGAAGAAGAAGAAGCTGTAGTCACCAAAGCTAAGCATTCAATAGCTTTCATGATTAACTCCAACAAATTCAAGCTATAAAATATTATTAGCTTTTGCTTCAAAAAATCATTAATAACTCAAAGCAAGCCTATGCAAACAAAAAGCATAACAAATTGGTTCCAGGAGAAACAAAGAGAGACCTAAAATTCATAGTAACTAAGAAGGGTGAAAAACATAAATTTATTCAAATTGACCTTCACTATTAGAAAATTCATAGAATACTAACCTGGATGCAAGCACCATAAGGGACGCCACAAATGCTACATAACAACTTCCAGCGGTCCTGGTCATACAGAATTTAGGGTAATAAAAAGGAATGCAGATACAAATACTGTTAGTGGGCACTAATTCCTTATATAAATAATCAAGCGGCTTAAACCTCAACAATACAAGTGTAAAATATTTATGAAACAAAGAAGCAGCAGCAATTTTGGGGAAAAAATAATTGATGTTTATGGTACCAAAACAGACATAAAAACAACGCACAAAGGCCTACCTTGCTTATTCTACTTATCCCATCAATAGGTTCCATCCGCTTGACATCAGCTAAGCAAGTTTCTGGCAAGAATTGTAACACTTAGCATAAATAAGCAAACATAAGAGTACTGAGATCACTTAATGAACTAACAAACCAGGTATCCACATGGCACATGCCAAATGAGCCCATCGACCATCTGTTGTAGGCTTCATTGCACCTCCTAGAAGAAACTCAATTGTTATACTCAATTCCATTTAATTATATTTTTATCATAGCATAAACACAAAAAGGCCTAATCGGATACCAAATAATTATACCAAAGAAACAACACAAAAAGGCCTCTCCATACCTATAAGTGGACACAGGCAACAAGGTGGTGGGGGGGAGGGAGCTCCTGAACGACATAAGTTGCACAACCATAGCACTTCATTAGAAGGTTCTAGTTCACCATAACATCTAGCATGGACCTAATAGAACATTGCAATTTATGGCTCAAAAATCAATAAACTGGTAGAGTAGCAGGGTTTAATAGTTGATCAAGCATTACTAGACAGATATTAACCCACTTATCAATTAGCCACAAATCTGCAATAATTCCAAGAAAAAGCTTCTTAAAAATCGTAAGGAGATCATACCATCATTCTGCATTTGTCACACTGCAGAAACAGATTATTCTCGTATTCCTACAAAACTCACATTTAGTAAGCAATAAATAATATTAGATTATGACTTAAAGATCAAGAAAATAAAAAGTCTACTTCCCTTCAGCAAATTGAAGAAGGGGAAGGGGGGGGGGGCGCAAGAGAAATAAGAAATGCACGTTGTAAAAATCACACAGGAATTAAAAAACAGGAAGATGCTCTACAACATGCTAAAGATAAGAACTGTACCTCATCCATGTGACACACATTGCACTTATCAAGGTCAAACCAATCAATATGAACCTGCCTATAACCAACAGGCAGATCACTATATCTTCCAGAACCTATCTTGCACATTTCATTTCTAGGAGAGGAGCTGCATTTATTTAATCGCTGGAAGTGACAGTGCTTCTCAGTTAAAGTCTTTTAGAAGCCCAAAAAAAAAAGAAAACAAAAAAAAAAGGATTGTCATATAGCATACCTTTATAAGTTTAGCAACTTTTGGATTGGAAAACCCAAACATATCAGATCCTGATTTATAGTCCCTTTCATGCCCACAATCTGCAATGGAAACTTCAGAAACACTCCTTTCCATTTTTTTTATCCTTTTGTATATTTTATTCCAGCAAGCAGATGCTGTAGGACCATTAAACTGCAACAGAACATTTGCAAGGATATGAAAAGAGTTACAGGCATATCAAAGGTTCTTTATTCCATATTCTAAAATGCCGACAAGAAACAAATTAAAATGACATCAGGAATGTTAGTTTACATCATAAACAAACACATAATGCTAATATAAGAGGATCATCAGCATGCACCACCATACCTCATCATAGCATTGCTACTAATGATCCTTGCCATAGGTTAAATTAGCATAAAGGTCAAGAAATTAAGTCCTCACCATGGCACACCCAACATTTTAAAGAATTGTTGGAACAATTAAGTCATGCTGAGCCCATTTCCCACGCAAATCCTTAATACTTTGTTTCTTACTTAAATATAAATTAGATCATAGAAGAAACGAAAACCAGAACATTCTTGAAATATGTGAACAGGAGAGAGTAAGACAGGAAAAGTTGCACTTCCTAGGAAAGGTGAAATTAAGACGCTAGATCTTCATAATGGATTTGGTTAAAAAAATGCCAATAAAAAAAATAAAAATTAGATGCTTCAATAGAAAACTATCAGAGAAATATGTCTACAGGAGCAAAATCACTTCATCATGTACGAACTAACCTGCTCTCCACCATCCAGTGTCACCCTAAAAAGTGGTCGAACCTTTGACTCTGGATCTCTCAATACCTCCATCTTATATGATGTACAAACTTTTGGGTCTAAATATCCCAAAAACAGACAAGGGAAAAATTAAGATGGTCTCCAAAAGACTATGCATATATGCAAACATCCCAAATAAAACATATAAAAATGTTTCACCACTAATTGAAGTAAACTTCCTCACTGCCATGTAGCCCTCTGGCCAGATTACACTTCCATCTTGAAAATTTGCAGAATCATGAACAATTCTTCCTGAAAGGAAGTTTAATTTGTGAGTACCAACACTCTCACTGACACATAAATAAAACGTCTTTATTTTAGCAGAAGTACTGCAAGAACACAAGAAACAAATAGGGCCCAAGCTTTAAGCAAAAATATAATAAATAAGGGGCCATAAAAAGCGGGGTCTGTGATTGTAGAAATCATTGAGTAACCAGAAATAAAGGACACCTAGACTTTCAAAAAAATATAAACAGAAGGATTTGTTGATTATTTATTGGCTACAAGATATAATATGAAAAGGTTAAACTGGCATGATTTAGGACACCGGAAAAGGGGGGAGGGTGAAGAAGAAAGAGGGAGAAAAAGAGCGAAGATAAAAGATAAATCTTTATCCAATAGGCATGGTAGTTGCAATTTGCGAATTCTCAAACTTTATTCAATAGGCCAAAAAGATCAAGAGAAGATAAAAGATAAATCTTAATTCAAAATAAACTAACTCCTTAAAATTTAAAATAAAGATAACAAAAAATAAACTAAGTTAATTCTAGATTTTCCTATGCCTAACATAGGTCTTCCATACTCCATCACATGGTCATTATCCCATGACACACTAGAGATTAAGATTCCTAACAAGTCACAATTATTGCCAGAAAATAAAAAGGTTATCAGTTATTAACAAAAAACCATTTTGATACTTAAAATAATATTTTATTAATAAAGGAATACTTAGAGGTAAACATAGTCAATTAAAAAATTAAAAGATTTTGTTGAGATGGTCCATTTGGGAATCAACGAGGAAAGTTAGGAAAGAAAATCATTTCCTGAAAGGGAACCATAAAATGGCTTATAACAAGTATGAATAGAATTAGAAAATGTGAAATCATAAGAAACTAAAGTTTATTCCTGCAAAAAGGGAACTAAAACAACTTATAACCAGCATCAATAGAATAAGAATATGTAAAGTCATAAACAAGCAAGTTGCAATCTTGAGAGTTTACCAAGGCTTAAAATTTTCAAGTCTCCTACTACATAAGGAGAAGTTTCAATGTTTTTCAATGCTGTCAGAGCCCATCTGTCATCTAAACAATCTTCATCTGAATCTGCACATCCTTCATCCTCTCCATGTACATTTTTGCAGTCATCAGCCTTACATCTTTTCTGTGATCGCAGCATTTCAGAAGGAAGCTTCTGTTTGCTTAAATAGCTATTCAAAATTCAATAATTGCAATAAGCAACAAATTTGAGCTACTAATTGAAATTCTTTCGGAAGGTCAAGTCACATACTAAAGAATGAAGGATAAGTTGCTAAAATAAGCAGCCTTGAGAATTTCACATATGAGCAAGTGGGCTGCAGACTAAATTGAAACTGATTTCAGAAATTAAAATTTATCAATTAGGGAATTTTAATAGAAGGCAATAAGTCACTAAACAATGATAATACCATTAAAATTACTCATATCAATAGAAGGTCAAATCACATACAAGGGATGTTGATGTGCAGAGCTATTGTTCATTAAAAAGAAAACCAGCTTATCCAAGTTGCTTACTCGTATTAAAGCACTTATTCAAAACTCAAAATGCATTTTTTTACACTGAACTCTCTCACACGATAATGACATGAGATAACCAATAATAACCTAAAACAAGAAAACATGCAAATTGACAATCACCATGCCCAAAAAATTACAATAGCCACAAGTTCTGGTACAGCACATCGTCAAAAAAATTGTGAACCCAAGGTGAGGAAAGAAGTATAAATAACATTACATTTTCGCCTCTTCCAAACCTTCGAAGAAATGAGGTTTCTTGCACTTCAAGTGTAGACGAGAAAGGAGTCCAGTGAGAAATGATTTCACCTGCTGCAGTCTAACCCTAGAAAACAAGATTAAAGAGGGGTAAAAGTTTCAGCTTCAAAGGAGAAATAGGTCTAATGAAGCCAACAGTTTCTCGCTGATAAATGAAAAAAACAATTTTCCTTAATTTTCAAGATATTGAAAACCTTGCAAAGTCATGAGTGCCAAAAAATTGCACAGGAACAGATCTTCCCCCTGAAAACTTTAAACCTTTGCAGTTCCCAGCAAGTGATTCGTCCATAACAAGAGCTGGCCACATTGCATGACCTGCAATCAAAATAAGCAAACTGTTAATAAAAACATAATCATAGCAACAATTGAAGATATTCATGCCATGCACTATCAACTAAAATTGCAAGGAAAAGCAACCTAGGTGATAAGAAGTACATATAGTTGATCTCCCCAACATAGATTTTAAGGAAAGATTCCAACTGCGTAGAACCGTAAATTTTTTTTAAAAAAATGGTAAGCTTAGAAATTTAGAAGCTTGATGGTGCTTTGATATTATAAAATATAAGCAAAGACGCTACCACCAAACGCCACAAGCATTATCAACAGAAAACACCATCATATGCCAATCAAAATGGAAAAGAAGTTGAATTGACTGACCAAACAAAAAACTTCACATCCAGCAAAGGCTTCACTTTACCATTATCAGTGCATAGAAATTGTATAACGATTGATATCAATCAATCTGGGCATCCAACAAATTTATAAAAAGTTATAGCGTATGTTAATTCTTCAATAAAATTAATCAGATATAATCATTATTAAAAAATGATAATAATTATAATAATAAAGTTGTGTATCTTGTGTGTTCAATGCTTCACTCTCCAACCAAAATCTCTTATGTCAACTAAAATATCCATAGCTTTGCACAACAAAATCTTTCCTTTAAAATTGATAACTATCATAAGGTGTCCTCAGATGTCAAGGAAGAGAAAATAGAGATGCTATCGTATGCATAATTCCCTAAACTTATATCCAAAGCAATAAACTAAAGATGTAACAATTTAATTTTGCATACAAACTTGTGGCATGAATTAAACCACATTTGACCAGTAAGCTTTAGTACATGCAGATATCAGATTTCAAGCTTGAATTTGAGAATTATAGTATAGACTGCATATCAAGAACATTTAACGCAACACCAAATATAAGTTGATAATTTAGTATATATGAAATCAGAGAAACAAAATTTCAACAAAACAAACAAATTACTTATCAACAGATTGTGCTAAAAATTAGGATCAACCAATTGAATTAAGTATCAAGCTCCAGCAATATGCAAATGGAACAGTTCAATTAGATTGAGCAGAAACCTGTTAGCTTGGCCCATACAACTTCCTCGGGCTCAAACTCTTGACAGTTATCTAAACTTGCAGCCAAGGCAAGCAGCTCTTCCGCATCATAATCAGATATGTTACAACTACTCAAGTTTAATTGCTTCAATTCCTCACGAGAAACATGGAATCTTATTTTCTCATTTGAAAGAATTAAGTTTTCCTCATCACCATCCTCATATTTAACCTGCATATTTATACAAATAAATCATCGAGTCCAAAATTATCATTTTTACATAGACACATAATTAGCAGTTCCATGTTATTTAGACCAACGATCTAATCATTTAAATAAGAGGGACATACATGATGTATCTTAGTTTCTGAATCATAACCTGTGACACAACCAATGTACCATTTCAAATCCATGGGCCAATAAACCTGCAGAGAATAATGTCATAATTGACAAATTATAATTATATGAACAATCAGGGGAATCAGTTTCACAATTAATAACCGAAAGAACATCAAAATATTGCCTTGCACCGTAGTCCAACCAATGTCTCAGGATTATCAAAAGTCAACCTGCATCGAGTTCAGTTAATACTTATGTAAGATTTTCTCCTTCGTTTCAAGAAGAATTTACACATTCAAAACAAATATCGAACGACGATAATCACTGTTAAACACCATATCCTGCGCGAGTTCAATTTCACGCACCTTTTTTTTCTTCAGTCCAAAGGAACAATGATTATCAATGCCAGATAAGTAAATGCAAATGCTGTACATGAATTTACATACCCATGACAGAGAAATTTTTGTTAGAGCACTCGAAATGAAAGGGGGAAAGAATCACCTGACCCATCTCTTTACAGTGCGGGATGCAGGCAATAGCTTTGGAAAATTCTCTGAGGAAGCATGATTTCTCTTCATACTAGAGTCACAATCACTAATATTAGTAGCATTATGACCACGACAGTCCCTCAACCGAGGCCCGTCAAGAGTACCCAATGCGCTCAAATCCACCCCCAAATTCACCAATTCAGCGCTCCCAGCTTTTCTCTTCTTCTTCAATGTCCCAGCCTCTGAATTGCCATTCTCACGGTGCTCCTCAGAATCATCAATTTTACCAATATCTGATGTGGGTCCACCCCGGCGCATCAAAGAATCAAAAAAGGACAAGCTCTCCGAGGAATGTCGGGGCCTCTTATTGCGGCGAGAGTAGACATGAAGTAGAGGGGGCTTTGAAAATGAGTTCTTGTGATCAGGATCGACCTCCAAGTGGGTAAGATTGAGCTTGCGGGCCTTGACCTTCTTCGACATAACGTTGGATGAACCACTCGCGCTGACACGACAGGGGGATGTAGCAGAATAAAGATGATCGAGAGGAAGATAGCGAATGGGAGTGCCGCGGGTGGCGTGAATGTCGACGTTGGTGTCTTCTTCGGCTTCTTGGGGTTGGGGAAGAAACGCCATGGATAATGATGGCGGAGAGCGAGGAGAGAGAGAGCAAGAGTCTTGGCCCTTTGCTCTCTCGCACTCTCTGTGAGACCAGCGTGATGAAAATGGAAATTAAGAGTGTTTTAGGGTTTTGCAATGTGCCAAGAGGAACAGATTGGAAGATAGTTTTCGGGGGAGGGAAAACTTATTTTTGGGCCTAAAAAATCTGTTTCCCGCCGTGTACAAACACGGATTGAAGCAGGGGTGCTCTTAAGGCTAAGGTATAAACCTTGTAAGCCAGCTGACAGCTGAATATGTATTTTGTATTTATATATACGCACAAAAAGAATCCAAAAGGAGACTTCTGCTAGTGAACTTTTGGATTTTTTTTTTTGGGGCATGGAATACTGATTATTTTCTTTTGCCGGATATTCTCTCTGTTCACAGTCCAACCAATTACAGGAAGTAACAAAACAAAGAAGATGTGAGTTCTATTTCTTTCTTTGCCATCAAGAAAGGTGCGAGTTGCTGTATATATTATTTGAGCCTCGTTTTCTAACTTGGGTCTCCTGAGCGCAATTTAAAATAATAAAGTAATTTATGATTGTTGAAGATACGACAAAATAGTTCCTTCAAAATCTGATGAAGTCAAAATTATCAATGCCAATTTTATGGGAAGATCTAGCCCTTTCATCCACCGAGATGAAGTTTCATCGTAAGATTGAAGGATGGAAAGATAAGATTATCTCTTGCTAGAAAGAAACTCGTGAAGAAAGCTGTAACAAGTGCTACATCTATATGCCTGTGACATGTTTCATATTTTCTTTAACAGTAATGTGAGGAGCTCAGTAATAAATCCTGTGCAAAATTTTGACAGCGCATAAACTTGGATCCTTTGTTTTTTTTTTTTTAACGGGGGTATCATCCTGTAAGAGAGAAGAATACATGGTGATTCTGGGCCTCACATGCCTTATATCCCCATCTCTCTTGCAGGGTGGTGCGGTGGCATGAGAGAATCTCGAGTCAGGGTGAAGCATGTGTGTTTGGGATTTCTAGTGCTTCAACCATGGTTTACTAGCTAACAATGCATGGAGGATCATTAACAACCCTGATGAGCTTTGGGCAAAAGTGGTAAAGGGAATTTATTTCAATATGATTTGGGTAGAGGCATACTACATCCTAAGGTCTGGTAAGAGTGCAATGAGTGTTTGGAGGAGTTATGTTTGCAACCGAGGATGGTTTGGAACTGCTATCATCCATTACTGCAAATTTTCTAGCCTTGATTGACAGAAGGATAATAGTATTGTTGACTGGATTGCAGAAGGAGGATATTGGCTATGATCAATTTGTTTTCTCTTCATATAATAATCATTTTAAGGAATAACTACTGATTTAAGATGAAGAGGGCTATAAACTCTTAGAACTATATTCCGAATGATAGGAGGCCACCCCAGACCGTATTTTGTAGGAGCAAAATGTATGAGCTCATAGCGAAACATGATTTGGGGTAGCCCATCATTCATTACCTTAAACACACGTTAAATGTGCTTTATTATGTCATGCGCTATCCCAACTTTAAGCTTCCACAAAGATGCCGATGGCCATGAATCTTGTTAAATAGTCCCTTCGTTCATTGTCAACGTGGTTGGGGAATCAATATTGAGGCTAAAAAGAGATACTTGGATTTAATATCGCATTAGTTGGTATATTTTCATACCACTTCCAAGTCTTTAAATTATATGACAATTCCTGACATTTGAAATTTGCACCCGATTCATTACTTATGATTAATCTATTACATTCGACTTTCATTATTTTTAGAATTTGCTGCAATGTTTTTATAACAGTATTGGATATTGAATAAGTCAAAATATTACTTAAGAAGTTTAATAGTTTAATTTTAGTTTAGAACCCGTTTGTTTTAACTTTTTTATGTAAAAATTACTTTTTTACTTTTATAATTTGTTAAGGTATTTGTTTAAACTTTTAAAAATATCCTGAATCTAAAAAAAAAATAGTTTTTTGCTTATTTTGAGAAGTTACTCTAAATGATTTTTAAAAAAATATAGTTGCGATAAATGAGAGAAAAAAAAGTATAAGAGGCAAGTGACTTGAAAATTACAAAAATAACAATATTTGACCCCATAAGAATATTATAATATAACTCCATATTTTTTCTTTATTTGCTAAACAATTTAAAAAGTATTTTTATTTATTCTAACCAAACACAAAATAATTTTTACTTTTTAAAAAATTTTTAAATAATTAATCACTTTTTTAAATAATCTGAAAATTATTTTTTTGATAAGCTTAAACAAAGATGCCCTTAATTATAATTGGATGAACAGTTATTAAAAGAATATATATTTTAAATAATATATAAAAACTAAAAGAAACTTAGATCACCGACTTTTAAGGCTCTCCTATTTTTTTCTATTAAATTTTATAATGTGAATATCAAATGAAATAAAACTTTATATTAAAAATAATAAATATGGGACAAAATTTGAGATAAACATATCCACAATATATATATTAACAATAGTTGTTTAAGGAAATTGCTTAAGTATAACATTATCAACACATTAATAAGGTAAATTTAAATAAATTTTATAACTTAATTAAAGTCTTAAATTAAATAATATTGAATTATTAATCTATTTTTTATTATGAATAAATAATTAATAAGTTTTATAATATAATATTTAAATTTAAATAAGTTAATATTCACTTATAATCACATTTTAAATTTAAAATAATTAACTATTAATCTATAATTATATGATTTGTTAAGTAAATTTATAATTATTAATAATTATATATCATAATAATGTTTATATAATATTATAATATTAAAAAATATTTTATACTAAAAATAATATTATTTTATTTAAACAATTTAAAAAATAACCAGTTCAAACCATTTCTTAGCTAGCTCACAATTAGTTCCATTTGTTCAAGTTCAATTTCACCTTTTTTAAAAATTCTCTAGTTTTTCCTTCTTCCGAACCAATTTGGTTTGATCCAATTCCAACAATCATAATTTTATGAGTTATAAACTGTTAATATGTATATAATTTTATTATTAAGTAAGTGGTTATATGAATTATGATACTATCGTAATCGAGTCCTTCTTTCCCTCCTCTCAAAAAAGAAAAAGCATTACCAATTGAATTAGTTCATAAATTGGGTGTTGAACTTCAATCTCAATAAACACAACTGTGTTTTGTTAAAGTACAACACACATTTCTTCATGTGTTCTATATAATATAATATGAGAAATGAGCTATATTATTTACAATTTGAGACTAATGCAATTTGATATATTAATTATTGAGTCTTGATATAATGATGCTCGGTTACAGTAATTTCATAATATATTGTTTAAGTAAAATACTAAAAACTGACATTGGAAACATTCGAATTTTTTGGGCCTCCAAACATATTCAATTTTACTTTTATATTAGTATTTAGTAATCATCACTAATATATTAAAATTGCAACGCAATCCATTAAGTGATTGTTTGGTTGTCCGTTTTGAAAAAGAAATCATGGTTTTCTAAAAGATGTGCATAGTTAAACACAAGTGAAACACAAACTGACTTTTTGAAAAATGAAAAATGGATTAAACTGTGATTTTGAAAAAGAAGAAAAAAAGTTACTTTTCCTTTAACAAAACGTGGGTTTTGGAAAAGGATAAATAAATTCACTCTATATTATACATCTACAAGTATTTAACCCCTATCAACCAAATAGATTTTTTTTCAAACTTATTTTACAAAAAAAATATTCAAACATAACAACTTCCAACAAACTTACTTTATCTAAATTTTATTTTTACAAACTTCATTTATCTTAACTTAATTTTACAAAATAGAGAATCAAACAGCCCTAATATGTAGAATAGGTGAAATGGAAAGTGAAATAAAATAAAATAAAAAGGACTTTCAGATGCGAAATGTCATATTTGTTCTTAAATAAAAATTAGGGAAAATTAACTTTTTGGTTCCTAAACTTTGCATCAATTTTGAAATTAGTCCCTGAACTAATTTTTTTTAGATAATACTCCATAAACTATTTAACCATGGCATAGTTAGTCCCTCAACTTTGCATCGATTTTGAAATCAGTCCCTGAACTAATTTTTTTTAGATAATGCTCTCTAAACTATTTAACCGTGGCATAGTTAGTCCCTCAACTATCATATTATTTGTAAATTAGTCCCTATGAGTGTCACGTGGCAAGATTGATATGAAACGGTGCTGATGTAACAAATAGAGTTGCTGATGTGGCAGACACGTAGGTAAGAGGTGCTGACTAGGATTAAAGAGTAGCTGATTTTAGTCCTTATATTTTATCATAATTTATAATTTAGTTCTTAAACTTTATTATTTTTCTTATATTCATCCTCAAACTTTATGTCTATTTAAATAGTCATCATTCAACTATTTATGGACCATTTAATCCTAGTCAACATTCCTTATAATTAAAACATATTTCAATTTGTCAAACTTACTTTTACAAAAAGAATATCCAAACACATCATCTTCTAACAAACTTACTTTTATCCAAACTTTATTTTTACAAATTTCATTTGTAAAAGTAAGTTAGAATAAATGAAATTTGTAAAAATAAAGTTTGGATAAAAGTAAGTTTGTTGGAAGATGATATGTTTGGATATTCTTTTTGTAAAAGTAAGTTTGACAAATTGAAATATGTTTTAATTATAAGGAATGTTGACTAGGATTAAATGGTCCCTAAATAGTTGAATGATGACTATTTAAATAGACATAAAGTTTGAGGATGAATATAAGAAAAATAATAAAGTTTAAGAACTAAATTATAAATTATGATAAAATATAAGGACTAAAATCAGCTACTCTTTAATCCTAGTCAGCACCTCTTACCTACGTGTCTGCCACATCAGCAACTCTATTTATTACATCAGCACCGTTTCATATCAATCTTGCCACGTGACACTCATAGGGACTAATTTACAAATAATATGATAGTTGAGGGACTAACTATGCCACGGTTAAATAGTTTAGAGAGCATTATCTAAAAAAAATTAGTTCAGGGACTGATTTCAAAATCGATGCAAAGTTGAGGGACTAACTATGCCATGGTTAAATAGTTTATGGAGCATTATCTAAAAAAAATTAGTTCATGAACTAAAAGGTTAATTTTCCCTAAAAATTAATAATAATAAATAATTGTTACTAAGTAATAATTAGACGAATACAATAGATATTTCACAACTCAATTTTTGTGAACAGAGTGTTGTAATCGAATGGAGCCTTTGGGCATGTTTGGTTCAATTACATGAAGATAATGTAATGTAATGTGATGTGATGGGATAATGATTACATGTGAGTTTGTTTGGTTAGATATAAATAATGATGTAATGATATTTATTTTTTATATTAAAAAATAAGAATAAAAGTGAAATGACCATATTGTCCTTAATCCTAGAAATGAATTTGTCAATATTTATTTTTATAAAGGTATTAATATCTTTTTGCATCTCATCACACCCATGTAAAGACCTTCACATGCAAAATGTTATGTAGTCCGGATCACCTCAATAGGATCACCTGAGTAATGAGGATCACATGTAATATGTCCAACCAAACGCTCAAAACTTAGGTGATGTGAAGCCTATTATCTTTACATGGGGGCATGTAAATGAACCAAAAATGACCTTTATTTGGGTTGGACTTTGCATTGGAGGTATTGCGGTGTGGAATTTGACTCCTATTCATTTCTCTTTCCATCAATTCTCTCTTAAAAAACTCAAAATGTCAGAGACAATGGAATCTAAGATTACAGACATCGACAAGCTTCGCTTCGCTCCACTTTTCTTCTCATTCACTTCCTCTCTCCACTTTGTAAAATATTCAATCTGAAGTGTTCAAGAATTCACACTTAGCCATGTGTGCATCATGAAGCTGATAGATCGGCTGACCTCTTAGCCCCCACGAGTATTAAGTCGAGAGGGAAAATATTGAAATATTCATTGATGCACTCCATGGATTGATTATTGATGATAGATTGGAACTTATCCCTCTTTATATTGTTATAACTAGATTTTTTATATGCCTAATACATGAGCTATTTTCTCATAATGCTAGACGTACATTTTTATTATGAAATTTAATGCATATTTAATATAAAATTCAAATTTAAATTAGCTCAGACCAATATTTACTCATTCAAATTCAAAACTAATCAAAACCACTAAATTAATAAGACAAGAAATAGAGCACAAGAAAGCCAAATCTGGTATAGGCAAAAGGACATTTTTTATTCCTCAACTTTACACTAGATTTTATCTTAATCTCTTAATTTTATTTTATTTCTTTTTAATTATTTAATTTTTAAAATATAATCAAAAGTTTTTCTATTATTAACACCATTAACTATATTAACAGAAAATGCTAACAAAATATTATTTAATGTTAACATGTTAATCTTTACTGCTAATTCATTAATATTTTTCATTAATCTTGGATTTAAAATATTTTTAATTAAATAGAAAGATTAAAAATAAATAATTACAAATAATAAACTTATAAATAAAACATTAATCTTAGATATTTTTTCTAATAAAAAATGAGTTTGATAAATATGTGAACATTTAGAAAATGTCCTATCAACATTTGAAAATAATTTGTCAGTATTTTCTACTAATATAGTTAACCATGTTAGTGGTAGAGAAAATTTTAATTATATTTTGAAAGTTAGAGAATTAAAAAAAACAAAATAAAGTTAAAAAACAAAAATGAAATCTGATATAAAGTTAAAGAATAAAAAATATAGTTTTACCTATGTTATATTAAGATAGTATTCTTAATCCATAGGCTTCACTCTTTTTTTTTATATAATTATCTAATTGAGTCAAATTCAAGTATTGTTAAATCTAGATGAATCTTTATATAATTTTTTATTATAATATACATTTAGTGTAATTTGTTCATAAAAAATAGGAAAAATTACAGTTAGAGACCAAAATAATAAATTAATTATAAAGAAATATTTTAACTGGTAAAAAGTGTTAAAATATAAAATATTGAGCAATAAAATTAGAAAAATAAGTAATAGCAAATCCTATTTTGTAATAAATTTATTATTTTAATCACTAACTATAATTCTCCAAAAAAAAACTATGTGGTAGATTAAAGAAACTTTTTTGTCACAAGAAAAAAAGAAACATATTTTGATTTGGTTTGTTATAACATATAAATAAAGCTTGTGAGAGAGAATGGATATGAAGACTTAGATAAGCACTGCTAACCCTAAAATGAATATATGTATATATATAATAAGAGGAAGTTGATAATTTTTTTTAGAAAAGAAGAATCAATTAAGTTATCATAAATTAAATAAATAAAAATGAAATTAACATTTTATTAATAATAAAATCTAAACATTTTATTATGCTAGATACTGATCTACATTTTTCAAGATTCTAAGATCATGTGAAGATTTTAAGATTATTATGTATTCAACTTTACAAATTGAATGTTTGATTGACATACTCCCTTAGTCCTAAATATGATACATTTTCAATAACCTTACACATTTTAAGGCAAATTTATTATCATTCGCTTGACTAAGGAGAGAAAATAAGAGGGATACGAAATTGGGGAAAAGAAAAGTGAGAAGAAGTGATTTTCTCTTCATATACTTGATTAAATAGAAGAAAATAATAATGAGAGAAAAGTGACTAATTTTAAATTAATAATAATATCTTTATTATTTTTAGAAAAATATTTATATATAACAAAACTTGTTATTCTATTATATTATTTATATAATTTTCATATTATATTAATAAATGAAATTAAAATATAATTTTAACTTTATTCTTAATTAAAAATTATTTTTTCCAATCTTTTTTTAAATTATTTTTTATGCATTGGTTTCAAAAAATTTAAAATAATGCTAAAATTGAAAAAAAAAACAGGAAAGTGAAAAAAAATTGTAAAGTACTTTCATAAGGAGAGTTCTTTTTTCCAAATTTTTCCATTTTGAGAGAAAAAGTTTAAGGAAAAAATATGAGGCTCACACATTTTTTTTCCTTTAGCTTTATTTTTGTCTCACTTTTCTCTCTATAACCGAATAAAGGAAAACACAGTTTCATCCCCATTTTTCTTTCCCCCTTCTTTTCTCCCTACCCATCAAAGGGTTAGAGTTAGAATTATATTAATTTTTAATGTAAAAATATAATTTTAATTAAATAAATACAATCATTGTATGTGTGTGATTTGAATATAATCTAAGTAGATTTTTTACAAAAATTTCAATTATAAATAGGGAAAATTGGTTTTCGGTAATAGAAAACAAAATATTTGGTTTTTGGGAGTTAGAGAGAAAGTTAATTGGGTATTAGGACCATGGCATAAAGGGTGTATAAGGAAAGGGTCGAAATGACCAAATTGTTCTTATGTCCTAATGAGAGGAGAAAGAACAAATAAGGGAGCTTGATTAAAATGTTTGGGAAATTTTGAACAAGAAAGAATGTGCATGACCAGAGAGAACAACAGTGATAATGACGGAGGTGACAGCAAAGGAAGCGACATCACGAACAGTTGTCCATTGAAGGGAGTATCGTTGACAATCATCTTTCTTAGTTAGAGTTCGAAGCAATCTCTCTGCATCACTTTGATCAATTTTTTAGGGAATCTCTCTAATCTTAGCATCACATCAAAATTTGGACTAATTAACTCCAGATCTACTACAATCATAGCGTGATTGTACTTGAAGAACACTAGAGTAAGACGTACATGTTGAAAAGCAAATTCTTCTTATTCCCTAGTGACCCAGAGCAATATATTTCCTAGTTGCTGAAGTAAAATAAGCAATTTAGAATTGTGATCACTTTTCCCAACTTGCACATTAAGAACTTGAGTCCCAGGAATTAAAAATTATTTGATCAATTCTTAAATTCATCCATCCAACTTGATTTCCATGCTCTCAAAAATGAACAAAACATCTTGAAATCAAATTCTTCTCTTTTCCTCCCCTTCATAATTAACTTATCTTTGTAATTTTTTTGGTTTTTACATGATTAAATCCAATTTTGTTTTTGTGATTATATGATTGAACGAAACATATAAAATTAAAATTTTTGGTTTTGAAATCTCGTGCCATAATTTTAATTAAACAAAGCATCAAGGAATTAAATTTGTTGGTTTTAAAATCAAAGCATCTTGTAAGTTTGTCCAATCCAAGAATTAGAGTTGGGACCTCTCTTTTTTCTGGTATGATGGAATTTGGTTCATGATATGTCAAAGGAAAGAGTTTGAATGCTAGAATGATTGCTTTGTGATGATTATATCAAATACACGTCAAATGTTTGTGAAAAAACCAAAATAGTTCTAGGCTTCAACTATAATGAATCTTTTGATGCAGGATGAAATATCTGCATTTTTTTAGTTAGGTTGCAATGCATTTTGATTGTATTATTTTTTTGGTAAATTTATGTGTTGGTCCTTGATTCAGGATTATTTTATCCTGGTTTAAAATTGAACAATTATTTTGACACCAAAAAACATTTATTTATTCTTCCAAAATTGTAGAAAATTAAAGAATGTATTAGTCAAACACACTCTAGATAGATGTAGCTTGGGCCCAACTAAAAAGTTGAAGGAGAAAGCCTATACTATGACCATTTTGTTGTTGTTTTGGATGGTTTGAAACTATGCAAGCAAGAGGTGTGATTTGGTTTCATTTTGACATGGTGTTTTGTGTATTATAATCATTTTCTGTTGATATAATAGGCTCTAAAAGGTTGTCCAAAACATAAATAGCCAAGTGTTAGGAAAATTTGTTCTATTATTGTTATTGTACTGTATCAAAGCACTTGTAGTGACATTTGTTTTTTATTTATGAAATGCAATGCCAAGTATAAACTCTAGTTTGCTTGTATTGTTGTTAGTATAAAACATACTTAAAATCTATGGTCAATCAACACAATGTCTTTTTTTAGTTGAAATTTGGACTTGATTGATTGTTTTTTAAAACCTCTTGCTAAGTGTGCATTGCTCTTCTGATCCATTGTTTAGAAAATCTGGTCAATCAAAAGAATGACTTTTCTTAATTGAAATTAGGGTTTGGTCAACTATTTTTGAAAACCACTAGCTAGGTATGCACAGCAATCCTCATCCATTGTTCTAAAAATCTGGTCAACTAACCGAATGCATTTTTTTAATTGAAATTAGGGTTTGGTCAATCATTTTTTAAAACTGCTGGTTATGTGTGCATAGCACTCTTGATTCATTGTTCAAAAAATCTAGTTGACCAATAGAAAACATTTTCTTAGTTGAAATTGGAGTCTAGTTGACCATTTTTTCCAATCTAATTTAGAGATTATGGAGTTTCACTAGCATATTATGGAGTCTCTTTTACACATAGTAAAGTTTTACTTGGAAATTATTTCAAGTGTGAGTTTTTCCAATTTAACTTAGAGATTATGAAATCTAACTTGCATATTGTGAATTATTTCTTGCATATAGTGGAATCCCATTCAAAAATAATTTGAACTATTACTCTGTTGCACATAGTGGAGTCTTCTTTGTATATTTTGAAGTCCTTCTTCTATATATTGGAGTCTCCCTTGTATATCACGGAGTCCCTCTTAGAAATTATGGATTCTCACTTGCATACTGTGAAGTCTTTCTTGCAAGTGGGAATCCAATATTTGCAAGGTAAAATCCATGGTTAACAAGTTAAAATCCACAATTAACAAATTGAATCTAAGAGTTAGCAAGTATAATCTATAATATGCAAGTTAGATTTCACAATTAATAAGTTGAATCCAATAGTTAACAAGTTGAACAATATTTACAAATGGGAATCCAATATATACAAGGTAGAATCCACGATTAATAAGTTAAACTTTACAATTAATTAGTTGAATAATGTTTCCAAGTGGGACTCCAATATATGCAAGGTAAAATCTATAATATGCAAGTTAGAATCCACAATTAACAAGTTGAATCTAATAGTTAACAAATTAAACAATGTTTCCAAGTGAAATTTCAACATGTGCAAGATAGAATCCATAATATGCAAGTTAGAATTCACAATTAACAAGTTGAATATAATAGTTAACAAATTAAACAATGTTTCTAAGTAAAATTCCAACATGTGCAAGATAGAATCAATAGTTAACAAATTAGACTCTACTATTAACAAGTTGAATCCAACAGTTAACAAGTTAAACATTATTTCAAAGTGAGAATTCAATATGTGCAAGGTTGAATCCATTATATGCAAATTAGACTTCAAAATAACAAGTTAAATTCAAAAATTAACATGGTTCAGGTTTCAGCATGAGCATACATACTTAGACGAAAGTTCTGAAAAAATGGTCAACCATATAAAAAATATAACTAGGAAATTCCATTCTAGTGGTTGAGCACTTTTTAATACTATAGTTTAGGTTTCATCATGAGTATGCATGCTCAGATAGATGTTCTAAAAAAATGGTTAACCATATAAAAAATATAACTAGAAAATTCCATTATAGTTGACCATTTTTTAATGATTGACCACTTTTTAAGAATATGGTTTAGGTTTTCTCATGAGCATGCATGCTTGGATAGAGGTTCTAAAAAAATGGTCAACTAAATAAAAAAATGTAACTTAAAAATCCCCTTCTAGAGGTTGACCACATTTTAATGAACATGATTTAAGTTATTATGTATATTGATGTATGTTTATTGATAGCATGTCTTTCAAATAACTAGAATTGAATGTTTTTGAAAAATGATTGATCACTCAATTGATTTTTTCAGTTATAATTTTGATGTGGTCAAACATTTTTCTATCACCTCACCCATACCCATGAAAAATAGCTGACCACCTAAATTGATTTTTCTAATTATAATTTTAATATGGTCGACTATTTTTTGTCACCTCACTATACCCATGAAAAAATGGTCGACCACCCAAATTAATTTTTCTAGTTATAATTTTAATGTGGTCGATTATTTTTTCTGTCACCTTAAAGGCCATGTGTGCACACTAACTGAAACCTCACCTATACCTATGAAAAGCAGTTGACCACATGAATTGATTTTTTTAGATATAATTTTGATGTGGTAGACATTTTTTTTTTGTCACCTCACTTATATCCATGAAAAATGGTTGATTACTCAAATTGATTTTTTTAGTTATAATTTCAATGTGATCGATCATTTTTTTTGTCACTTCAAAGGCCATGTGTTCACATTAGTTGAAACTTTATCATACCCATGAAAAATGGTCAACTACTCAAATTGATTTTTCCAGTTATAATTTTAATGTAATCGATCATTTT
Source organism: Adenanthera pavonina (assembly GCA_026686845.1). NCBI lineage: Eukaryota > Viridiplantae > Streptophyta > Magnoliopsida > Fabales > Fabaceae > Adenanthera > Adenanthera pavonina. The sequence goes on along the minus strand of JAIVEN010000026.1, from coordinate 6,379,475 downwards.
TCTATCATCTCACCCATACCCATGAAAAATGGTTGACCACCTGAATTGATTTTTTCAATTATAATTTTGATGTGGTTGACTCTTTTTCTATCATCTCACCTATGCCTATGAAAAATGGTTGACCACTCGAATTGAATTTTCTAGTTATAATTTTAACGTGGTCGATCATTTTTCAATCACCTCAGAAGCCAAGTGTGCAAAATTTCCTTGTAATATTTTTCAAAATTACATTGATACCAATCTATCTCAAGATTGCAAGCAAGCTCCCATAAGACATCATCAAGAGTCAAATAAGCATTGTGTCATACTGATAATCTGTAACCTTAACAATAGGATTTGCAATACAAATTAATTACCAATAGAGCAACAAAGCAATGATCCATTACATCAAAATCACAATACATCATCAAGAGTTCATATAACAAAGCAACAATTCATTATACTAATAAGACCAAAACACCTACAAAACCTATGACTAAATCAGTGACCTATGATTAAACACTACACTTGATGACAATGGAATATGTGGTAAGGGAGGTTGAAGTCAATTCCCTCATCCAAGCAGTACATCATACAAACTTTAGCCTTTGTGCATTCTATGAAATTCCTAGACTTATAGACCAATACATGACCAACAATGGACTCTAGTGCCTATATCTAAGCTGGAAGATTAATAGGGCGAAATTCATACTCATTGGGTAGCTCATCCTTTCCTATGAGGGTGGCAACATATTTCTTATAATCATATTTTGGAAGTCACTTGACAGATGCTACCTTATTATTAAAGCAATGTCTATCATCAGACACTTTCAAAATATCACCAAGTTTGTTATTGTCAATCCCTATCCTTGTGCCCCTTACCCTAGCAGTCAAGATGATAAAGATGGAGAAGATGAAAAAAGATTACTTCTAACCCTAACAAAGAAAGACCACTGATGATGCTCCCTCAAATGAATAATCCCTTGTTTCATCACCTTTGTCGTTCTCACCGTCATTTTCAACATTCAACCCACATTTGTTCTAGGTTTGAAAACTTCCCTTTCAGCATTCATTTTAATAGGGTTTCTTGTTTTGTTTTTATTTTTTTTTTCTCATTAGACATAAGTGTTATTTGGTCATTTAAATACTTTTTAATATCCCCATCATACCTTTGATTCAAAAAACCAATTAACTTTTTCTTTATCTCCCAAAAACTAGTTATTTTTATATTATATTCCAAAAACTAATTTTCCCTTATAAATATTTAATTAGTCATCATTATATTATGTACATTATTATATTATCACATGAAATTAGAATATGTTATACTGCATTAATTTCTCCGAATTTTTATTCTGATATTCCTTTATTTTTTGTTTACATTATTTTCTTGAAAAAAATTTAGATTATCCCTGCAATGGAGGGGGTTGATCTAGTTTAATTAAATTTAATTAATACTTTAATAATTAATTAAAAATTCAGAAAATATAAATTTTTTTTATACTAAAAACTAAAGACACAAAATATAATTTTATGCGCCGCGGATTCGGGAGAATTTGGGCGCGCAAGGAAATGCAATAAACGAGGCTTCTTATGAACGCTTTGAGACACTTCTATTTATTGTTACCCACTCACTCTCCGTCCCTTCATCTGTGCATTTCCGTTCATTTTGTTACTGCAATATTCTCTTCTGGCAATGGATTTGGACCCTGATGATGTTTTCAGAGACGATGAAGATGACCCAGATAGTGGGTTTTTTCAGGTTTGGCATACATGATAGTTGCTTTGCTGCTTCTTAGACGTTTTGTACTAGGTTTTACGACTTTTTTCTTCCCCTGCTTTTTTATTTTCTGCATTGGACAAATCTCGATTCAATGTTCATCAGGAAAAGGAGTCGACCAAAGAATATGTGGTTTACCTGGTCGATGCTTCACCTAAAATGTTCAATACCACCTGTCCAGCGGTAAATTCTCTTCACTATAGTTATTCTTGCCAAGCTGTTTCATACTGCAGAATAAGAAAGTAAGATTTTCATCTAGGGCCTGTTGAAGGGAGCGTAACGCACATCATTGTTTGTTTACATCGCAGTTGTTCTAGTTGCCAATCAATATGATTATGCTTCCAACTCTGCTGTATTTTTTTTTTTCCTTTTAATACTTTCTTGCTGTGATTTAATGCTTGCATAAATTACCTGTTGTGTGGCTGTAGAAGGTACGATGTACTCTCTCACATCTTCTTTGTCACATCCTAATCATATGCTTTTCATGTGAAAGGAAGGTGAACTTATTCTGGGTCTTCCTATACTTGTTTCACTCTGTCCCATCATGAGCCATGACCTGTTGTCATTGCTGTTATTAACATGCGCAACACCTATAAATTATTAGCTAGCCCGGTGTCAGTTGATGCTTCTTGCATGCAACTCTTTAGATTTCTGAATAAACTAATTGGATGCTCAAAAGTCACTTCTTACTATTTTTTTTTTTTGGTTCTCTTCTCAATGTTGGCAGGAAGACCAAAAGGATGAAACTCATTTCCACATTGCAGTGAGCTGTATCTCACAGTCATTAAAGACTCAGATCATTAACAGATCGTATGATGAAGTTGCTATATGCTTTTTTAACACAGTAAGATGTTAAATAAATGTACATAATGTTTTATGAAATAATTTAGAATGCCTTACTTGTTATTCAACTTCGAATCTGTATTTTTATACTATTCTTTCTAAAAGAAGTGATTAGGATGGCGCTTTTGAATTTTATATGGTTTAGTGGAAGAATAATTTTTTCTCTATTTGATATGATTCATGAAGTTTTTTGGTCATTAGGAATGAAAATTTTAAAGACAATACAATACTACTGCAACTGCAGCCCTTTTTTGTACTGTTATTTTAAAAGGTAACAGCAGATTAGACTATTTCTTTAGCCCAACACTAACAATTAGAAATTGTACGTGTTTTTGCAAACTTAGTTTTAACCAGGAGTACAACATTTTTTATATTTTTGTTCAAACATTTCACTATTTTTTTTTAAATATCAAGAGAATAAGAAACTTTCTTGTCTCCTTAAATTTATAAAAGTGAATTTGAAGAGCTAGTAAAGCTTTCTAAACGCTAAAAATTTCTGTTGAAAGATTTTGCACCATTGGAACACAGGGAAGGTGGGGAAAGGAACTCAATATAATCTAAACTGAGCTTCTTGTCTTGAACCCTTTCAAAATTTAAAGGAGCAAGCTTATTTTAATGGAGTATATTTAGATGTGATGGACTCTTTGAACTCTATTGTACTTTCTTATCCATTTGGGCTTTATGGTTTGTTATTTGGAACTCTGTACTTGAATCAACTGCTTCATGAATGCCCTTACAATAACTTACAGGAAGTAACTTCCAGATCAAGAGATAGGGAGGTTCTTGAAGCTAAAAATGCTATTAGCCTACCATTTCGTGGGTTTAAAATTCACCCTTGTTGAACTATTATGGTAACCTTTTATAATATATAATGGAGATTTGCATAGAATAGGGAGAGTAGTAATGAGATGAAAGAGGTGTGGTAAGGGGGCAAGGGGCTGGAAATGGTGGCTCATAAAAGATTTTGGTTCTTTGAGTTGGATAACAAAATCAGGATTTGTGCATGGCTTTACACTTGTCTGTTTGGTAGCAAGTCAGGTTTCAATTATGCATGCTTTTTCCCATCCAATTCATTATCCTTTTTTTTTTTTTTTTGCAGAGGGAGAAGAAAAATTTGCAAGACTTAAATGGTGTTTATGTATTTAATGTTACTGAAAGAGAGTTTCTAGACAGGCCAACAGCAAGGCTAATAAAAGAATTTGATAGCATAGAGGGTAAGTTTTTGGGTTTGTTGGGGTGATGTGTCATATTGAGAATCAAATTTGCCCTTGTCAAATATGTGGCTTGAGGCTGATGTCTTGATTGATATGTGGATTCTCATTCTTCTGTAGAATCATTTTTGAAAGATATTGGAAGCCAGTATGGGATTGATTCTGGGAATCGGGAAAATTCTGTCTACAATGCTCTCTGGGTGGCACAGGCACTTCTTCGCAAAGGGTAATATGCTGCTCATACAGCTGTAGACTGCTCATAGTTTTTGTGAACAATTGTAACTTATGGACCTCAGTGACAATAAGCAAAAATTAATCACAGGTCAGCAAAGACGGTTGACAAACGCATACTTCTGTTCACGAATGAAGATGATCCTTTTGGAACCATCAAAGGTGCTATAAAGCATGATATGACAAGAACCACACTGCAGAGAGCTAAAGTACCTATTTGTATATTCTTATAGGTTTCTAGCAAATATAGGTTGCGTGAAGTGAGGTTTAACTATTTTATTAGGTCATCAGTTTTCTTTTGTTTTCTCTTTTTGAAGGATGCACGGGATCTTGGCATCTCTATTGAACTTCTTCCCTTGAGTTGCCCTGATGGAGAGTTCAACATATCTCAATTCTATGCAGTATGCATACATTTTAACATATATGAATTATATATATATTTTTCCCATATTGTCTCATAACTTGTTAGATATACAGTCTTTCTTACTTGATCAATCTTGTGCCTTACAGGATTTGATTGGGCTGGAAGGAGACGATCTTGCCAAGTTTATGCCGTCTGTAGCAAACCAGTATGACTTCCTTTCTATCTTATCATCAGGCTTATTTCTTACTTGCATTTGTATGTTCACCACATATCGCTGTTTGCTGAAATGTGAAAATAGCTATATCCTTGGAAGCTGGCTTGATGAAGTTAGAGATTATGGGTTTCTGTTGTTTCATGATTTCATCATTATCTTGTATTTTATTTATGAATTGATTTGAGAATTAAGTGCATATGCTACTGAAAGTCTGAAACGTGTGAGATTCAAGGTGGAGAATTGGTTGTTTTCTATGATAAGCTTAAACTATTTATATTGTTTGGCTGTGTAAGTATTTGGATTCCAGGTTAGATATAGTAAAGAAAGAGCTATTTACATGAATTGAAGTTACAAAAGCAATGTTTGATATTGGTTTATATAATTTTTATGACAATAAGTGTAGGATAGGAACAAAAGAAATAGAAAACAATGAAACACATTCAAGGTCAATATATCAATTTATCACTAACAACCAGGGTGATATTTTAAATTAACTAGAGAACTGGCAACCAAAATAAGAATACAAAATACAAGGATGCTATACATGTGCTAACTTATCCCCGGGCTCTAATGTCTCTATTCAAGTCCTAGATTGTCCCAACTATCTAATTTCAAACCTTGATCTCCAAATAATGTTTACATTATTACCTAATATAATATTACATATTACATAATATATAATTATATAATAGTTTCATCGTCTCATTCCATAACAAAAAAATAAAAAATCATTCCTTTAATTAGTAAATGGCTGTGGCATTTTCCCCTAGTGACAACTTTTGTCTGGTACTGGGTAATTTATGCTAGACATGATTTACACCATAGTAGGTGGGATGCCAATTTGATGTTTCTTGGACTTACCACTTTTATACAAGGTTTGACAACTCATATGGGTTCTCCTAGATTGTATACATCTTCCTACCAATCCAAATAGGGAAGTTTAGATACTTTCTGTCTCTAAAGTATGTTAAGGAACTGGCAAGTGTGAGGTTGTTCCAAGACATTTCTTCATTTTTGAGTTAAAGGAAGGCTGAAATCAGTATAACAATACAATATGCAATTGTTCTTGTCTTATTTTATCTCAATGACGATTTTGATGGAAAATAACTTCAACTAATAGCTCTAAGCCATGACTTGGCAATCTATGTTGACTTAAAGGTTATAAATTTTTATTTATTGCTGGAATTTGTATTTAAGGTGTCATATTATATTTAGTTAACTTTGTTTCTGTTTTAAGATTGGAGGATATGAAGGATCAGCTAAGAAAGCGCATGTTTAAGAAGCGCATTGTCAAAAGGATTAAATTTACGATAGTGAATGGGTTATCAATTGAAGTGAATTCATATGCTTTAATTCGTCCCACTGTTCCAGGTAAACATTCCCCAACATTCTGTGGCTAAAGTAGTTATTATCTAGTGTAAATTATTGTTTTTCTTTACTTCAATTCCTCTACAGCATGGTTCCTCCTGGATCTTTTTTAGCTTGTTATCACAAAAGAAATAATAGTTTCAGCTTTTTGTGACATTCATGCTTTTGGTGTATAGGAAAAATTACATGGCTTGACTCTGTCACCAATCGTCCTTTAAAGGTGATGAATGTTATCATCTTATCTTGAAAATTATTTGCATGTCACAATTGATATTTATTAGTTCAATCAATCATCATGGTCATGGTTGTCTATAGTATGCCTATTGCATGATTTGCATCTTAAAAAATATGATAGTTGAGATAATCTTAACTGCATTTGAATTTAGAAATAATTCCTATACCAGTTGTGTTATAATCTCAAACATTAAAATATTAGTAGACACGTGCTGGGAAATTGATTTGGTTTATAATTTGAGGTTTTCTATTCTTGAAAGCATAGAAATATCCATCAAACAGGAAGTTGAACATTCTTACTGGAATTAAGGCAGAGTACAAGTATAATTACAGACGAGTTGTTTCTTTCAATTTTTTCCTATGTTGTTAAATCTGTATGGACTAGCTTGCTGAAAATGCCAAACAGCTAACGTTTGTGTTACTGTCATCTTAGCTGGATCATAAAGCTGTCAGGATTTGATCAGGGAAGTGTTTAATTTGTTTGATGGTGCAGACTGAAAGAACTTTCATTTGTGCTGATACTGGTGCTTTGCTGGATGAACCTACTAAAAGATTTCTTCCTTATAAAAAGTATGCATTTTATGCTCCTCACTATCTTATTTGAATGTTATGAATAAGTACTTTTTTTTTCTCTTTATTCTTGTCTAACACCAGTGCGAAATTTGATAAATAATAGCATTGTACAACATAGCACATCATTTAGCAAGAAATTTCTGGAGGATAACTTGTTCATTGTTCTTGGAGAAATCCATCTTTCAAGGAAGATTTGGGATTATTGCATTTGTTTATATGCTTTATACTGAAAATGGCTTGAGAGTAAATTAAGTGGTTGCAAATGTTTGAATGTTTTTGACTGTCCAATTTGACTCTAGGATAGTCAATTGGTAAAACTTAATGTGTTGTATGTGATGGTTATAGGTGTGATCAAAGTGGGTGCAGATAAAGGACCAAAAACTAAAGACAATCTAGGATTTGAGGATTCTCTGCTATACCTGAAATTATGCTTCTAACATCAAAGTCTGGTTCTATACAAAAATAGAATTCTTAATAGATGTTGCTGATGACATCTCTTATAATGTGTCGCAAATCAAGAAGATACCTTACTAGCACCCTTTTTGCTGTGCAGATAATAACTGAGCTGGCCATTAATGTCAGTTGGGATGAATCCTAGTTCTGGTTGTTGGAAAAGTTGTGACAGAAACTTAAATGAGAACTAATTTTATGGTTTACCTGAAGCTATATTGGTTGCAACTTGTAAAAACAAAAAAATCATGCTTCTTTATAGAAATGTACTTTGGTTTGCCATTGTGATGTTCTTTCAAAAATTGTGGCTAGTTGAGACTAATTCCAAAAGGGCAAATGAATTTGCTGGTTGAAAAGCATTATACCTATGAAAAAAAACGTCGACTAACAACACTAACCATGACCAAGCATTATATTTGTTGCCTGATTGAACATGCGATTGTTGAAGCTGATGGCGTTGTTGGATGGTATGAATAATTTTACTAATTTCATGCCTATGCTAATACAGAATTGTCTTTATTGTAATTATTGAAGTTTTGTTGTTTTCTTTTGTTCAGTAATTTTATTATGACAGTTCTTTCTTTTTCCAGCAAGAATATAATATTTTCGTTGGAGGAGCTATCTGAGATTAAAAGTGTTTCTCCTGGACATCTACAGCTTCTGGGATTCAAGCCATTAACTTGCTTGAGAGATTATTACAACTTAAAGCCATCTACTTTTCTTTATCCAAGTGATGAGGTTATTGTTCAAATCATTACCTAAACTGTGAATTCAATCTTTGCTCAATAGATGTGATTGAGGGAAAAATCAGGCTCAAGATGTCTCACCCATGGCCTCTAAACCTTTTATACGGATAGATGGCGCATTGCTCACCAAGGACTCCAAACAGCCTAGCCATAAAAAGTAGCCGCCTGGGACATGACAATGTCAGAATAAACGTGTAGCTGATTCATAATGAGATCTTCACATAAGACACATCTAAGAAAAGAGCTGTATTTGGCCATCAAATCTGCACCATATCATTGGTTTTAGTCTGTTGAATAATGCTATCCGAGCAAGTGACTTGACCTTGGAAGCATTATTAGATTCTCAATTGACTTGTCAAGGAGAAAAATATCCCTAGTAAGAGAATGATTATGATATTGGAAATAAGACTTTCAAAAGCTAACACCATAAGGGTCAAGAGTTCGAACATCTCATTATTTTTCTAATGCTAATTATTCTAAGCTTTGGACTATTTTGAATCCTTTGAGCCTTTGAACTTGGAATTACAGACATTAACAAGTGAAAAACATTTAGATCTCTTATTATTTGGTCTGTCAGTATTTGCAATATGCCTTGAACCCAAGTGATTTTATATGTTTCTGTATTTTATGTTATTCTTTAGGTAACACCTCCTCTTTCTGTCAGGATGTGTTTGGCAGCATGCGCATCTTCATTGCACTACAGAATTCCATGATACGGCTCAAGTGGTTAGTTTTTTAGACATAAATGTCTTTGTACTTGCGGTATTCTTTGCAGTTAAATATTCCATGTTTTTTTAAGTTGTTTTAGGTATAAATATATCTTATTTTTCATCTATTTACGAGCACACGGAATGCTTTTCTTGTTATGGTGGTCTTCTGCTATAGGAATTTTATGATGCTTGTTCAAGCTGCCTTGCCTTTGATGAATGATTTTTATATTTTTTAAAGGCTCTTGAAGTGGTGGTTGGGGCTCTCTGAGTTTCTATTTAGGGAATATAGATGGATCATCTTTTTATTTTGGCATAATATAGGATGGAAGCATTCGATGCTTTAATAATATGTATGGCGATTTTCTTGTTGTTGTATGGAGAGGGCATGTTTTAGTGGATGAAGTCTCATTTTTCATTCTGGTCAATTATTGCCTTCTATGTTATGTTAGTTTCCTTTTCTTTGGGGATGGAGAAGTTCAGCTGAATGATTCCAAAGGCATTTTATGCTTATTACTGTTCAAACTTTACCTTATTCTAGTTAATGGCATTTCCTTTTTCAATGAATTTTGGTTATCTTTAACTTCTCAACTACTATAAGTTGCTGGAGAATGTTCCAAAGGGTGATGGAGGGTGCCACAAAGCTGAGAAGTGAAGACTACTAGCCTCAACTTCAAAATGTGATATTGATTCTAGAAAAGTGCATGGTAGTCATTTTTTTCACCTTTTTCAGGGTTTGTTGAGAGCATGGTTGTTAAAGTCGCGGGTTAACTTGTAAATTCTGACCAGTTTAACTCTTTTATGTTAGCAAAACTTGGTAACTCGCACTTAATCTCAGTGTTTGGTATGCCTGTGATAAACTTATGACGGCCTTTTTTTTTTTAATTTTTTTTTTCAATCTCAGATCATTAAGGTCACCTTGTTTTGATTACTATGTTCTATGGCATGTTGTTGTGTGATAATATTTTCTTGTTCATGTGATATCTTGGTGTGTTGTCTCAGTTTTGCAATTGCATTCTGTGGAAGTTCTTCTCGACCTCAATTGGTTGCTCTTATTGCGCAGGTATTGTTTGTTAAGTGCTTCTATGACAGTTATTTGAATGGATTCAAGAATGATACAGCCTGATGCATGTGGTGTTCTAGTTTGATTTTAAGAATCCTAGTGATTATCGAATGAGCTACTTTATTGTCATCGTTTCCCTGCATACAGTTGCAATTTTTTCTTTCTTCCTGTTTACCGGTCTTTCTTGTTATTTTACTTCCCTATTAAATGAGAACATTTGATGTAGGACACTGGAAAAAGTGAGAGAGGGAGAAGGAGAAGGAAAGAGAAGATAGAGAAAGGAGGGAGAAGAGAAAAAATATGGGAGAGGATGATTGAAAATTCTCAAATATTCTTCAAATGCCAAAAAGAAGTATCAAGTCAATGACTCTAGGGCTATTTATAGAGCCTTAGTCCTAATCCTAGTTGAACGAAGCTTCTTAAATCGTAAAAGATAAAACTCTATTCAAACTATTTTAAATCTAATCTAAAAAAAAATTCTAATTTAAAATAAAGAAATCCTAAAAATATTCAAATAAATTTAAAATATACTAAATTAAACACTAATTCTTTTTACGCCTAGCATAGGCTTTCAATTTCCCATCAACATTTTACCCAGCGTTCTCTTGTAGCAGCAGCACTACTTGACAGTGATTTGAGTATAATATACTTACTGGTATTTAGATAGCTCAAAGAGTTGGTGTATTTCCAGATTGCTTATATGAAAGCATTTTTTCCCCATGAAAGTTTCAGAGTTTGAAGGCCAGAATGAAATTTGTGTTTCTTTTAGGGTTTATGGAATACGATGTAGGAAAGGGGTTCGGTTGTTGTGATTTAAATTATTACGATTTGTTATTTGTTACAACCTAAGTTTACCGTGTCATTATTTCTATGTATGAATTTAATAGTGACTAACTGTGTTTTTAGGTTTGGTTCTTTGTCAACTGATGCAAAATACAAATGCTATTCAAATTACAAGTCTATCAAATCTAGTTGACAATTTCGATAAATTAGTGTTTTATTTTCCTTTCTTGACTGCTCACAATTGTAGGATGAGGTTATCCGATCTGGCGGTCAGATTGAGCCACCAGGAATGCACATGATATATCTTCCATATTCGGAGGACATCAGACTTGTGGAAGAGGTATACAATTACCTTCCTTTGGATTTCTGTGAAGTTGACCCTTAAAAAAAATGAAGTTGTTAGTAAATTGTGTAGAATTATTGCAGCATTTTTCAGACAAGCACAAGGCAGTGCCTAAAGCAACTGATGATCAAGTTGAAAAGGCTGCTGCTTTGATTAAGCGTGTTTACTTGAAAGATTTTTCTATATGCCAGTTTGCTAACCCTGGTAAGCTTCCCCCTCCCCGCACCCAAAATAACAAAAAACACGTGCATACAAACACATGTACAGTTTGCGTATGTTTGCTAACCCTGGTAAGCTATTTTGAAATGTTATATGTAACCAGATTTTACTTTATAGCATCACAGAATCTGTGGTTACCTTTGACAGAATCATGTTTGATGCTTCCTTATATGGATATGGTTCCCCTTTTAAGGTGGCATCATTGAATAGTATTTTTACCCAGTATTAGTAACTCAAGCTGTTTCAGCCTTGCAGAGACACTATGCGGTGTTGCAGGCCTTAGCTTTGGAAGAGGATGAGATACCAGAAATCAAAGATGAAACAGTACCTGATGAGGAAGGCATGTCTAGGTAAGAACAAGGTTTTTTGGGTTGGACATTATTGCGGGTCTGACCCACAAAGCTAAAAGTGAAAGAAGAAAGAAATTCTACCTTTTTTTTCTAACTTTATGATCTAAGGTAGACTTTTGGATATGAAATGATAACCTGCAGACCTGGTGTGTTGAGAGCATTAGAAGAATTCAAGACCACTGTTTATGGGGAGAATTATGACGAGGAAACTGAACGTGGTGGTGGAAAGCCCACTGAGGCCGCCAAGAAACGAAAAGCAATAGCTGAGCATGCATCACAAGAGTGTGGGAACTATAACTGGGGCGAGCTTGCTGATACTGGAAAGGTAAACTTGCAAGTTCCTTTGTCATAGTGCATTAACGTCATTCATACTGGGATAGGAAATGGCTTCATAAATGCGTAATAACATACTTATTTCCGTTGGAGGGCTAGTTATTCGATCATGATATTATTTCATTCACTACCTGTAGGTGAAGCTTGAAATTGAAAAACTGTAGTTCAAGTTGTGTATCCCTCTTTTCTAAGGCATCATGCATTATAGTTGCAAGAATGTTGATATTGATGTTGTTTCGCAGTTGAAGGATTTAACGGTAGTGGAATTAAAGTACTATCTCACAGCTCATAATCTTCCAGTCTCCGGGAAGAAGGAAGCTTTAATTAGCCGGATATTAACACACCTGGGGAAGTGATCAGATGACGTAGGGGCGAAGATGTTCGTGAAAGATTTTGAAGAACTTGGTGGCTGGAAGAGCCGCTGAAGTTGGCCTTGAGTTTTTGAACATTACATTTTATAGAGATTGGCGGCTATTCATCGATCAACACTACAGTACGATGGCCAGTGGGAAGAGGGAGCTTAGCATGTGATGTATGTAACTGAATCTGTTAACTTGCGACTCTTTCCAACCTGTTCGGTACAAATAACAAATATGGGGTATGGTAAAATGTAGGAAATGGGATGCTGGACTCTTTTGGGCCGAGGGATTTTAGAGGGGAGGGAAATTTTTTTTTATTTTTTTTTATTTTTTTTAAACTAAACAAGAAAAAATGAGTATTTTCACTCATGACTTTTTTTCTCTTTTCTTTCTAAGTATAAGAGAAAAAAGTGTTCCTTCTTCTTATTTGGTTTGAGAAACAAATAGGATGAAAAATGTTATTTTTACCTTTCCTCTCCAAAATTTCTGGTACAAAATAGGCAAATCATAATGTAATATGTTGGTGTGGTACACGTAATTAGTAATCTAGTAAATTATTAAAATTGTCTTTGTTTTGCTAGAAATAATTTTATTGAAAAATTATTACAGCATTTAAGGCACTTGAAAGAAAATTTCCAAGTAATTTTTCGTAACAAAAGAGTAATTGTCTTTGTCCATTGCTGCCGTTAATAGTAGTGTTTTAACCAATGAGGTATAACATTTTTATATTTAAAATAATAGAAAAATTCTGGACAATGCAAACAAAAGCAAACTCATGTAGTAAATTGATCTGTGACGATAATTTCTATACCATGCATATATTTTTCAATAAGCTCGTTTATAATTTTATTTTGAGCCAATAATAACAACTTATATTTTGGTTAATATCAAACTATCAAAATCCAACTTCCTAAAAATAATTCTTGATTAGGGCTGAGTAGGAGCTAGTCATCTCATCTGCCCAAAATCGTCAAAGCATAACAAAAGAAATTGAGAAAGGTCGGATTAAATAAACAAGTCTGAATGTGTGGTTGCGTTTTTTGCCCATTTATCTTACGAGTTCAACGATGAGAAAGTGGGGTTTTGCTGGTCAGATGTTATGGCTTTTAGTTGAGTTATTTAAGAAAATGTTGGATGAAATAACTTACTTTTTAAGGGACACTTAACTATAGGTTTTTTTTTCTATTACACAAATATTTATAAATACACAAGTAGTGCCACGGGAATACCTAAAATGACAGGTTTTCTCTTTTTACCAAAATATACTTTACGTACGCCTAAACCCGTCTTGATCAAGACATTTTTAAAGATAATATAATTTTTATTAAACATGTAGATTGTTAAAAATGTAATTTTTTAAATAGGTTGTTTGCTTTCAATAATTTTTTTATTTTTATTTAATGATATTAAATTGCACTAAATTTAAAAAATTTGGTTATTTTATAAATTTAAATGTACGTATAAAAAGATTTAGTTGTACAATTTTTTTTATTTTTAAAAGAAAGATTGAATAATTTTTTTATGATATACAAAAATGTAATTATTATTGTTATTATTAACAAAAAAAAAGTAGTAAATCCAAAATGAAATGTATATGTTAAGTTTGTTTCAGTTTCGTCCTCACGACTTGACTGTTTTGGATTAGTAATTACGATTAAAGTACGAAATTAAGATGTTGACCCTATGATGTGCTGCCATGCTTTTTAGGGCACTAAGGTCCTGACATTTAGCTCTCATTGATCCCAATAAAAGGAAGCCTTCCATGGCTTGGAAACCACTATCTCCATTCTGGAATGAATATTTAAAATAGCAACTCCTTTACTTTTTTGCTATATCGTGTGGAGGATGATCTTGATCACATTTGGGCTTGATTCCTGAATTTTTTTTTGTTTTGTAATAAAAAATAAAGCAAAAAAAACAAGACTTGACAATAGCCCAAAAAAAAAAAAGCCAAACAGCCCCTTACAATTTGATTCTGAATATGATTCTAAGACTTTGAAGTAACACTTTCGGGCTTATCCCAAAAGATAAATTATTTCTTTTTTCTTTTTTCTATGAGATGATTTACAAGATCCCTTTTTTACATTAAAAGTATACTATTTTTATGAAATTAAAGATAATTAAAAAATTCATAAAAGTAATATTATTTTTGCATCAGACACATAACTTATCAATTCTTAAATTTTTATTTTGATAATATTTATTTGGCATTAAAATTATAAATTTTGAAAATAAAAATAATTATAGTTTTTATGACAAAAATAAATAGAATATATCTTAATTTTAAGAAATTATCCATATTAATATAAAATTTAAAATCTATAGAAAGTTTTGCTTTTTATAAACCATACATATTGTGATTTCTCTTGAGTACCCTTTTTTGAGTTTCATGCAACTTTATTTTTATTCTTTTACTATTTTTTTATATATTTCAATAACATTTAAATGTTAGAGAGATGAATACAATCTTTTTTTTTTTAAATATCATTTCTATGGTGTGGGAAAAGATATCGAGTTACAATAAACTATGAGAAAATCTAATCATCAATATACATCCATGTATAAGTAATTATCAATATATCAATATAAAATTTACAAGAAATCATGCTATTTATTATTAGTTATAAATAATGTAACTTACCTTAAATTCAATATAATGCAAAGTACACTTTTAGTGACTTCTATATTTTTTATATTTTATATTAGTATTATCAATTATATTATATTCACTAAACCATGTCACATGTATTTATATCAAGCCTAAAATAAGCCACATTGTTGCTTTTTAATCCCTTGACTAGGTCAAATGAAATGTTAGATGAGGTGAGAATAGTATGATACAACAAAAGAAAAGAGAAAGTATGGTGTATTACCATTAATATTAATTTTTTTAATCACAATTACCATTAATGTTAATATACTTATAAAAGTTATCCCATTATTTAGTAGTTCTCTCATTCAGCTATGTACTGAGTCTATTTTGAATTTTTCTCACAATTATTGCAAGGCCTCCATTTTTTTATTTTATATATTATTTTTTAATAAATATATTCTTTATGTCTTTACAACTTATATTGGTATATTGTTTTTTTTTTCTTTTGCTATATTTATGTTGATAATATATTGATTGGTGCAGCCAAGCGCCCCACGCGCTCAAAATGCGAATCAGCAATTGCAACGAACTATGTGGAGCCAACAGTAGAAGTCATACGCATACGCTACTTGAAGACTGGGCACGGCTGGCGGTGGCACTAGCACCCCCAACCTCACCACCATTGGCTTTGCTTTGCATACTACACAACAAAGAATCAATTTTGGTTTTCCACGGCTGACTACTCTGATCAGTATCTTCTTCTTCACCGTCATGCCCTTTTACATGCCCACTTTACCCTTTTCTCTCGTTGTTGCTTTCTTCTTCTCTCTTTTGATTTCCTCTGCTTCCATCAACCATGGCTTCTTCAGCATCAAGAGCAAGTTCGCAGGCCAAGAACACACTCTCGCCGTCCTAAAAGCTCACGACACTCGCCGTCAGCTTCGTTTTCTCGCCGGTGTCGACCTCCCTTTAGGCGGCAGTGGCCGCCCTGATGGTGTCGGGTCTGGTCTCCACCTCCCGTTTTGCTTCCGTTTTTCTTTTTGTCTTTTACACAGTGCCTGTGTCTTTAGTTCTCCCGCGTATGTCTTCAATTTGATCATTTCTTTACTCCTTGAAAGAAATTAGGAACTTAATTCTAATGGACCATAGTCTGAATCTTGAATTGGTAAAATGGGTGATTGGTCCATTTCCCGTTGCTATCGTTATAAATTCGATTTTTTCATTGATATATTAGTTGCTATCCTGAATTAGGTGTTATGTATTTGTGGATATGTTGTAGGCTTTATTATGCTAAAATTGGGATTGGAACACCTTCAAAGGATTATTATTTACAGGTAGATACTGGAAGTGATATTATGTGGGTTAACTGCATCCAGTGCAGAGAATGTCCCAGCAGAAGTAGCCTTGGTGTATGCTTCTTCTCTACCATGCTAGTTTCTCTGTCATCTTTCATCATCGTTATTTCCTCTTTTTTTTTTTAATTTTTATTTTTATAGAGCTTACTGTTATCCCTTTGCATGTCTGGACCCTGAAACGTATACTGCGACAAGATGTTCTAATTCCATTCCTTTTTGTTTTTTGAAATTTCTTTGGGTATAACAGATCGATCTTACACTCTACAACATAAAGGACTCCTCCACTGGTAAATTTGTTCCCTGTGATCAAGAGTTTTGCAAGGAGGTAAATGGAGGTCTTCTGTCAGGATGCGTGTCTAATATGACTTGTCCATATCTAGAGATATATGGTGATGGGAGCTCCACTGCGGGTTACTTCGTAAAAGATGTTGTACTCTATGATCAAGTGTCTGGAGACCTTGAAACTGCTTCTGCTAATGGAAGTGTTATATTCGGGTGAGCTTCTTATGGCAGCAATGCTTGTTATTAGCAAAATCTTGGGTTGTATGTGTGTGAATGTTTAATTATTGTGGACCCGTTAGTGAACATTCAATTCGCATGAACACCAAAACATGGGCTGAAATAATTTTTCACATACCAATTATTTCTTGTACACGATTGTTTTACTATGTGAATTCAAGTATGACCTGCTCTTGTTTGCATCCCTTTTGTATTTCACATGAGTTTTTTTTTTTCCCAGGTGTGGCGCTAGACAATCTGGAGATCTAAGTTCTGCAAACGAGGAAGCACTTGATGGAATACTTGGTTTTGGAAAAGCTAATTCCTCAATGATTTCACAACTTGCTTCTTCTGGCAAAGTGAAAAAAATGTTTGCTCATTGCTTAAATGGAGTAAATGGAGGTGGTATATTTGCTATTGGTCATGTTGTGCAGCCTGAAGTGAATGTGACTCCATTATTGATAGACCAGTATTACTCTTTCCCTTTTAAATTAAGTTTAGTTTTGTTATCGCTCTTTCTTAATTTCACATTATGCTTTGTGTAAATATGGTTTTAATTTAATAACATGTGCTATCTGATCCAGAAAAGAACTTGTAGCTTACAGAAATCAGTGTCATATGTGAACACTTTCAAATTTACAATTGTGCTTTGGATGAATACCATAAGGGTGTTATGGATCACCCAAGTCAATGGAAGCCTTAAAGGAAGTGAGTCATTATTAATGCTTTTAAATGCTGGAAGTGGGTTATAATATAAACTTAAATAACTTGAGGCTAGAAAAGAAGAAAATTAATAACACAGCACTAATTTCATCTGCTTGTAATGGAATTTTTCTCTAAAACTAACTGGGATCCTTCACATGAACGCTTTCCATAAAACTTTTTATGGAGCTGTATTGTTTTTTGGCAGCTGTTGCATTTTTGGTTTCCACTTTATTGCTCTCAAATTATTTTTTTTCTGGCTTGCTGCCTAATTGTCATTTGCCTTGTTTGATTCTCTTGATCAGTAACGTAAGTGATTTTTCTATCTCTAACCCAGTTTTTCTTTGATTTGCTGCATGCCATCTTTAATATCGCTACTTCCATCCATTAGAGTTGCTATTTCCATGCTATTTTTCAACATCTACACTCTATCATGTAGGATAGCTGGTTTTATAGCAGCCCTTTATATTGTCTTTCCAACTCCGGATATTAATTTATCATCATAAACAAAAACTGTAGCATTTTCACTGTCTCAAAAATTAGAGAATATGCCATTGAAGTTCAGTTGGTTGCCACTAAGATGTATCTTCTGCTAAATAACATGTAAATTGGTTTTATTTTCCTCTTGGGGGTTTGGGATGGTATTATTGCATAATGATTCGTTTATACTCAAACTCATAACATAGAATCTAGTTACAATTTAAAAACTAAGAGCTAGTATACCGTCAAATCTTCGTGTTCATACTTCAATATATTCTAAGTGTTGGCAAATTTTTGTTATGCAGGGATGATTTTATTTGCATTGACATTAAAACTCTCTCTTTTTATTCAAGATAGATATTAGCCTACAGAACTCAATCTGGTGGGACAAATCTCATTCTCGAATTTGTTTTAGGCCACATTACAGTGTCAACATGACGGGAGTTCAAGTTGGTCATACTTTACTCAGTCTACCCACTGATGTTTCTGAGGCAGGGCACAGTAAAGGGACAATAATTGACAGTGGCACAACTTTGGCCTATCTACCTGATTGGATTTATGAACCATTAGTAGATAAGGTATGTAAATATGAAGATTCAAAGCTTACATTTCAATTTCACATACGGTAGTTTGAGTTATGTTCTTTTGTTAGATAATTTCTGAGCAACCCGGCTTAAAGGTTCAAACACTTCACGATGAGTATACATGCTTTCAGTACCTTGAAAGGTATGATGCATACTATACCTTCATAAGTCTTTTTGCATTGCTATGTTTGATTTTTGTGGCAGAAAGGAGATAATATAAGTAGGGATTCGTAAATACACACACACATGAAATAAAATAGATACTAAGGTTGTTACCCAAAAAATAAAAAAAGATACTAAGGTTCAATGTTTGATGTATATTTCTGTGCTCCCTTGTTTTTTGCAACTAATATAGGGTTTTTGGGATCATTGAACACTGGCTTAACAAAACCTTCTTTCAGAAAATCTTTTTATTTGTGAAGTTTTTGTGAGAAAGGTGGTGATTTATGGAGATGTTTGATTTTAATGGTGGTCAGGTGAGTGTTTATGAGTGTATCCTGGGACCTAAAAACAGTTCTTCCTTTTCTTGGAGAGAATATTTGTCTTCTTAATTGTACATTTTTCTCTTCTTTTTTCTAAAATTTCTTCTTTTAGAAAAGGGGAAAGGGGAACACTAGAGGATATTAATGAAGATTTAGTCTAAAATCAGTGCTATTTCCTGTATTAGGTTTGAAATATATTCTTGTCTTCTGGAGTACATTAACGGGTTTATTTCAGTATGCTTCTATGAAGGATCTGCGGTCTTTTCTATTTTTTACCTCAACCAGGATATATAATTGGGCAAGACAGCAGTATTTCTAGCACTAAAATATCTGCTATAAATTTAAGAAAATTAAGTAGTGTTGTCTCCTTTTCTAAAGTCAAAGTAATAATCTTTTCAAATAAGTAACTCTTGTCACATGCTTCTCACAAATAATATTCTTACATTTATGGGAATTCTTGATAATGTAACTGATGCCTTTCATGATATTTAGGTAGTTGCATGTTTTGTTGGTCGAGTTTTATGAACTTCTCACTGAGTATGTGCCTGATTAAATAAGGGAAAAAGCACTTTCAGAGAAATAAAAATTTTGACTTTTGAAAAGATCCCAAAAAAAACCTGTTTTAAGATTTTTTTTTTTTTTCCAAATATGAAAAGCACTTTTGGGTTTTGCAAGAAAAGTTCATTTAGATGAGTGCTGTGCATTTTGGATTTCTTCCACAAATGTTTTTAGCATGCTGGCCATGATTTCTGGTTTTTGTCTCGTTCTGTTTTCTGAACAGTTGGCCAAAATAACCAAGTTCTTTGCTTACTTAACACATTTTTTCTTAATTTCAATATCAGTTCCTTTCAGTTGCGTAATGACTTTCATTTTATGTTATAATTGTAGTGTTGATGATGGATTTCCAGCTGTCACTTTTTATTTTGAAAATGGACTCCCTTTGAAGGTTTACCCACGTGATTATCTATTTTCCTCTGTAAGTATATGGAAATGGAATATCGTTTTTTGGTTCTAATTATTAATGGTTTACTGAACTTTGGTTCTTTTTGTGGGGAATTAGACCTAGAACATATTACAATGTTTTCACTCTTAGTTTGGTGGTATCTCAGACTTGTTAATGCGGTCATACTTGGGCTTGTGGCTTATGATTATTGTGCTCTTTCACAGCGAAGGTCATATTAAATTTAAAAGAGGATGCTTCTTCTGCTGCATTTTAAAAATTATATGTTCTCTATTGAGACATTTCTTTTTTTTTTTTTTTTTTGGGGGGGGGGGGGAGGAGTGGGTTAGCTTTAATGTTAAAATTCCCTCACCTTCGATGGAATTCTAATCACTGTCCTTTCATATTCATATTGGCTTAAACTTATAATGCTTGTCTTGTAATTATAGGTATATATTATATAGTTTTTTTGCGATAAAATTTTCAAACTCTTAAGAGTATTTTTGGTATGGTGGTGATGTGGGATATCAGACGGGCAACTAAGATCTATTTCGTTCTTGGGACTTGCACAATTTGTGTCTTGCTTAACATTAGAGGGGGGTCGGTGGTGGCTTACTCCTGTCTATGGCCCTACACCTTGGTGCTGGCATCTTTTGTGGGAGGAGCTGAGATTTATGTGCTCCTTGTTGGTGTTTGCTGGGGATGTTAATGGGGCTAAATTTCTTTATGAAAATCTAATGGGTGGTATGGTTAGATATACTGTGGACTGTATTGCTTTTTTAAATAGCAAAGTACTTGTAAGCTTTTCATAAATTTAGTTAACATGCTGCCCATTCTTGTAGTTCTGTGGGCCTTTCTAGTTGATTTGGTGCCTATCACTGTTCAGTGACCAATTTGGCTTTCTAGAAAAAACATGTCTCAAATTATCCAAAGCCGTATAACCTTTTCAACATGAATAGTCTTCTCAATTGCAGCTTGAACATTCTTGTAAAGCATAGCAGACATCTCTTTTTGAGTTTTGTTTATTGGTATGCACATAATCAAATAACTTTTCAGAGCTCCATAACTACTAGATTTTTTTTCCTTTGTGTGTGTGTGATAGGGAAATCACTTTTTTTGTTTAAAAAAAAGCATTTTAAAGAAATTTTAAGATGTTTGTTTAAGCTGTTGAAAATAATCAGAATCTATAAAAAAAACAGATTTCTAATTATTTCAAAAAGCTATTCTAAATATCTTCTAAATAACTAAAAGCACTTTTCAAGTAAAAGTTGTTTTTTATGATTGTAACCATATGTAAAATAACTTCTACTTTTCATAAAATCTCTAAGCAATAAATCACTTTTTAAGCAATCTGAAAATTATTTTTTTTCAAAGCTTAAACAAACTAGCCTCAAGTTAGTTATTAGCAACCACTCAGCTGGGAAAGGAATTAGCTGAAGGATCCAATTATAAAAGGGTCTCGTATTGGAGGGAGAAGTAGTTTTTGTTGTTCAGTGAAAGTTCTTCTTGAATCTCTTCATTCTTGCCCTCTTTCCTCTCTTCTTCTTCTTATTCTTTCATAACTGTCTGTGTGTGTGTGTTTGTGTTTTTTCCTTTTTTTTTTTGCCGGGGGGGGGGGGGGTGTGGGGTGGTTTGTTTAAAGTTTCATATAGAAAAAAATGAGCTTCAAGACATTTGAAGTTGAGGGATCTTTAACATCTCCCATAGTTTTAGTCCAACTGTTTCTAGATCCATTCCATGTCAAAACATTCTGGGGCTAAATTTTATGCTATTTGCATATTTTGTATGTCAAGATTTCTCCTATTTACATTCACATGTACCAAACTTAATTATAGGGAATATCTTCTTTACAGGAAGGTTATTGGTGTATTGGTTGGCAAAATAGTGGAATGCAATCGAGAGATAATAAGAACATGACCTTATTGGGAGGTATTCTCTTGAGAATTTTCTCTGCATGAATGTACACGTTAGCACTAGTTTGCTGAGTAATGCTTCTGATGTCTAATTTTTTGTCTGGCTGTTTAGTCAGTGGCTAGATACGGAATGCTACACATCATGCATCATATTTTGAATGATCCACTCAACCTAGTTATTAAGTCTAAAACAGAATTTCTGAAGATACATAAGCTGTCATAGCTTAGTAAATGACCACCAAATGGAGAGAGTTTCACTGGTTGGACCTGCAAGTAAGCCAATCATTGTCAGATAGGTCAACCTAAAATTGAGTCAGACTCAATTATAATAAACTGAAAATTTAAGTTGGATCTCAATAACCACCTTTTCTAAAGATAATAAGTGAAATACTAATGTAACATTAGGCCCTCTTCCGTGTAGTATAATTCAGGGAAGTGGACCATTGGAGATGTGCCTCAACTTTAATCCCATATGGGTAGTTTTTCTTTATTTTGTGTAATTTAGTAAGATGTTTGTTACACACAAATTTTCTTTGGCTAGTGGGAGATATTTTCTGATTGCCTTTTTTTTTATTAATTTGTTATTCAGATGGAGATTATCGATAATCTTTTTTATTTGTGCAAAGTTTGCTTTTTATAACTTTATTTTGTGGCTTCAACTATATCTTTATTCATTGCAGATCTAGTGCTTTCAAATAAACTAGTCTTGTATGACCTTGAAAAGCAAGTCATTGGATGGACTGAGTATAACTGTGAGTATTGTTTATATTTCCTTTTTAGTTTCTTCTCTTTTTGGTGTTTTTAATCTTTTTTTTTATTTTACCTTTGATTGAAAAACTTTTCAAGGTTTAGTTGTTGATGAATGATGATGCACAAGTCATAGCAATTATAGAAGGAATTAAAGTTCGCATTTCCCTTATCTTTGTTTGTCAAGCTAGCCTTTTATGCTCCCTTGAATTCCTCTACTGAATGGTTTCACCAATTTCATGCTAAGATCTGAATAACACCACTTTACCCAATTTTTTAACTATACACTAAATTTTTTTTAATATTCTTGCATGGCAACGTTATGTGGATTCACATTTTGAATATATTATTTGCTACATGAGAACCTGAACACGTCTAATCACAAAGCTATTTGAGCAAATCTCCTCATTTTAACAAAACATACCTGAAAGTGGTACACTAGTGAGGCTTTTGGTGTGGCCATACTAGCATGTGCCTGTGGCCACCGCTGGAAAATCTTGTGCCTGTGGCCACCGCTGGAAAATCTTGTGCCTGTGCAGTCTATGCAGGACTTTAAACATGTCAATATCTTCAGGTTGTTTGCCATCTGATTTGGTTAAAATTAAAGAATTTGTGTCATATTGAGCTTGGGTGATTACTTTGGGGTCAGATATCCTGCAAATCATTGAAAATCTGAAGAATGAATCACTTTCTCGACATCTGACTGGTTCATTGAATAGAATAGGTGTGAAGGACAGGATAGAGAAAATTTCCAAATAAAAATTATTTTTTATTGATAAAACAATAGTTCATTGAGGGAGAAAAATTAAAACAATGAAAATTTTCGCAGACCATGAGCTGAAACCCACAAGCACTTGATGGCATTGAATCCTCCTCTTTTGAATGGGCACTGGGAATATTTGACTTCTCCAAGAGTAGCTTCTTGTTTTGGTGTGTAAATTTTGTGTGTTCAGCAATTTTTTTAAATATTTCAAGAGAGGAGTATTTACATTTTCCTTGGTGATGATTGAATAATTCACATGGCATCAGAAGTTACATCATGACAGATAGCTCGATTATACCAGAATGTTGATTTTAGACTCTTTATCACAGTACATCACATATTAAAAATTGAAATCAATTTTTTCTTTTATTTTTACTTATGCTTCTGTATGACTGGCTCACTGACATGTGGTCTAAAGAAAGTTGGATGTAATAGCTAAGAAAATTACAAGAAATCAATTATGAATTACTTGCATTATTTTCTGTTAGCCGACCCCACGTAGTGGGATAAGGCTAATGTTGTCGTTGTTACGTTATTTTCTGTTTCTCAACTTTCCATTCTGTGCCCTATCTTTTTATGTTAGGTTCTTCAAGCATCGAAGTGAAGGATGAGCAGACTGGTACAGTTCACTTAGTAGGTTCCCACTATATTTCTTCGTCTGCCTGCACTTTACATAGCCATCGTGTGATAATCATTTTGTTTCTAATTGCACTGCTCAGCTCATTGAAATGCAGCAGCTAATACATATGTCATAGTCAACTCAAAATTACAATACAAAGAATTGAGATTAGAATGGAAGTCTTGAAATTGTGGGAGAAACTTCCATGATTTGTAAATGTTATAATTTAAGGGAAAAAGCAGGACACTACCTTGGTAAAGCTCAACTGTGGGTAAAATTTTTCTGCCCATGGTGAATTTGTAAATTTGCAGGAAGCTTACTACTGAGCAGTAAGCACCAACTGTATATGATCCTAGAATCTACCTGATTGTTACTTAGCTTGGGTCCTAATGGCAAACTGGCGGTGTATAATTAGATGCTTTAGGGCAAAGCTTGAATTCTATTTTATAACTACCTTCTTTCGAGATAGCCATTTGTATACTGAAGCATCATGGTTTCTTCATGCCTGCTTGGGGAGGTCATGTTTTGGACCCTTGAATTATAGCTACCTTCTTTCCACCAGTGACAGTGATCCTACTTCGTTCTAAGTATTCTCTTGCTCTTCTTACTGAGAAGTTTCATGTGATCTTTCAAAAACACTAAGCCATGGCATTAGATTTTACCCATGCTAGAGGTCTAGTACGGTTATGACAGATTTACAACCGTTTGATGAGAAAATCTTTTGATAGATTGATTGAGAACAAATGAAGAAAAAGTAAAAGGAAAAACTGCATTCCATGATCCCAAACTAGCAAATTTGCAATGAGCAATCTTATAAAACTTTCTGGCAAAAAAAAATCTTATAAACTTACTGTTTTTAAGGATTAAAGGACTATAATATGGTATTATTTATAGTATCGCACTTAAATATGATGTACCAAAAGGTTCTGAAAGGACAGTAATATGATGCATCGCACTTACTATTTTAGAAGGAAAAGGACGAATTGCAGTCGAAAGCAGGGGGGAAAAACATAATGAATGTGATTCTAGAATAATCGGTAGTTTCCCCAAAATAAAAAATAAAAAATAAAAATTACCTGACGGGTCAAAAATTGTGGTTGATTAATCATCCTTCGTCTTATAACTACGTTAATCTTGGACAAGGCTTTTCGGCAGATCTACGTTTACATATTATTTACATTTCATACTAAATCTGGCACTTAAATTTATATTTAAAATTAAAATATTACATTCTCTCTTCTATAATATATATATATATATATAGAAATAGAAAATTACAAATACAGATCTGCAAAATGATCAGATATGATAAAAAAGCACAACATAAAATCTTAGCGCAAAATGTTTGTATTTAGAACAAACGGATTGCTCCTAGCCTCCTTCTGAAAAGAAATTTATGAGCACAATTAGTTTATTTTTTAAGATTTTTTTTTATGAAGATGTGCACAAATAATATTACTCTTTCCTGTACTATATATATATATATATATATGATATTTTACCCTATTCATAAATATAAGGGTATTTACAATATACGAGGTAGTATTTATTATATATTTTTAAAAAAATGTCCTTATTTAATGTATCCAAAGAGAAAGAGATATTAAATAAGGGTAGTTTTAGAAAAATGTTGAGATTTTCGGAGAAATCAAGATAATTAATTAATTTTAATTTTAATTCTTAATCCGTATGATTCAGTTAAAAGGGTCTTATATTAAAGACTAGAGGGAGTAGTAAAGAATAAACTTAAACATGTTTTATGAACAAAAAGATACGTAATTCTCCTTCCTTCTAGTTCCAATTCCAATAGGAGTGGGCCTCTTTTGACAGAATCAAATATAGACATATCAATCAAACTAGAAATTTCGAGTTCTGAAACTTTCTGATTTGTCAATCTGCTTATTTGCTTTTCGATAATGCCAGACGGATCAGACGTGGTTGGTAGAATCTTTCTCGGCTTTGTTTGCCAGTAAATATGATGCTTAGCCTGTTTCAAATTTGGCCATCATATTTTAGTCTTCCACTCCTGATTCCGAAGCAATTCGAGTACCTTATTCATTATGTCTACAAAAGTCTAAGCCGGACAACAACGGTCAAAATCAGCAGTTGTATACAATTCATGTCGAAAATTGTGTATATAACGTTATCAAATAAATAATTACTAGATATCATATTAAATGGTTGGAGCAACTAATGCAATGCAAGGTTTTTCAATACTGTCATTCTAATGGATGGATGCCCATATTTTCCAACAAATACTGTGTTTATAATAATAAACAAATTATACATTTAGGTCATCTCTCAAAACATTATAATAAAGGTCTTCTTCGGCCTGATATAATAAAAGGATAATGTTATATTATTGATAGAAATAGATTATTCTACTTCTATATATTATTAAAAATATATAATATCAAACTCGATAGTGTTTAATTTTTAAATATGACATTCATTATCAACATTTTTTGCACATCTATGTTTTCAAAGTTATCATAACACCGGCCTACGGAAACACCAAGTGTGATTTTACACGACTTCTGTTGTCAAATTTGGAGACTGTATGACAGCAGCCCATGTGCAGGAAACAAATATTCCTTGTCATTTCTGCTGTTCTTTGTTGACTAAGTTGGCAACACAAATCTACAATTGAAGAACAGTCCAAATAACGAGTTTTTCCAAAAAGATTAATTTATTGAAAAGACAAACAGGACAAGGCAGAGCAAACCCAACAACGCGACTAACACGCTACATATTATGTTCATAGACTTGGATTTACAAAAACTCCAAATCTAAACAAATATACAGGGTGGGAAGGAAGATCTCCGGCGAAAAAATAAGGCCGGTGCTCCCTTTTCCCTCCAAATAAACAGGGAAGAAAATAAAAAAAGAAAAAGCCCCTCTCCTTCCTATCAAATGCTAGTAAAGGAAGTGACAGTTGAATAATGAAAAGAATATTGGTAGTAAAATGGACCAAAAAAATACCAAAAGAATGAGCACTTTCCTTTCCAGTGTTGGAACTTAGTTCTTCCAACCTTTTCAACAAAATCAGCAGGGCTTGGGCCGAGACAAGAAGAGCCTTGTTACTACTGCTGTGCAGCTTCCACTCCATCTGCTTTCTTCCCATGTATAGGCAAATTCTCAGGGGAAGCTCCAGAGAATTCTGAACTGTCAACTACAGTTTCAGGAGCAGATCCCTCAGATCGGTGGTTAACTGACGCCTCTGGTTTCTCCTTGTCTGCGGAGTAATCTGACATCAGGTCTGAATCTGAATCAAAAAATAGACAAACTACGGCACAATCATCGATTTTGGAAGTAGGGTACTTTGTCTTCCACGCTCTAACAGCTGTCTCAACAAGTGTTCGAGCTGCAGAAGAGCGTGAAACAGATGCCACAGTGTCTACAACTTCTTGGTTTGACAAAACATCCCAAATCTGCCAAAAAGCAACAAAGTCAGTGAGGGAAAAAAATAAAATAAAATCTATAATAATCAATGACTTCTTCAAGAATCTTCCTCATGCACAATTGAAACAATTCAATTGGAATCACTTTATTTTGGCTATAAATGGATTTCAGCAGAAGGGAGGGAAATTTTAAAGGCGGGATGCCACTTAGCGAATTCGCGTGCGTTTTTATATAAGACTAAGTTCTGCTTTGCTTTACATAGAACTTCTCAACTACAGTTCAGGTACAAACAAACTCTTCACTTTCAAAATTTGAAAATGAATCTTTTAAACTTCTGAATTTGTACAAATAACCTTCTATTGCTAATTAATTTGCTATTTTATAGCATGACACATCAATGACAATGAACAGTTTAGATTTTGCCTTTCTAATGCAGATCACTTACTTAAACTCCAAGTCATGTGCAAATAACTTTAAGTCATACGCAAATAACCACAAAACGTGTCATACTTCTATTACTGAAATAATATAGTAATGTAAGGAAGGTTATTTGCACAAATTTAAAAGTTTAGAAGTATTCATTATCAAATTATGAAAGTAAAAATAAAAATTTATATGCAGATGGTCCAAATTCAATGAAGTTGTGTGCAACTCAGCCTATATAGATATCTCCTAGAACAATGCATTTTCAACAAAATATGCAAGTTACGTATGGAAGATAATAGATCATAATGACAGAACTCATTACCCCATCCGTGGCTAATACAACAAATTCATCCTTCTCAGTAATGCGGTGATGTGAGACATCAGGAACAGATATCAGACCAAAGTCTTTCAGAATGAAATCTCCAAAAGCCCGTGCCATAGCAAGGCCTGGGGAGTCAGCATTGGGCAACCAAACTCGAGCAACCTCAGGCTCATTACGAAGAGCAAATACCCTTCCTCTGCAGCGCTTGATTCTCTCCGCCTCCCCTATATGAAAGGAATGCAGATATTACATCAATATATTGGAATTACATTTCTATCTTATTTGATGTATGAAAATAAATCCCACGTCAAAGTAGTTAATAAATCATTAAACAATGCCATCATAAATCCTCAATGCGCTCTCAACAAAAGTCAAGTTTTTCTAGCTTGGGAGAAGGGAATCACAGAAAACCAATGGGAAAAAGCTAAATCATGCATTGGAAAAAAAGTGGATTCAACGAGTTAAACAAACCTGAAATAAATATACTAGCTATATAAACCTGAATGTTATTAACCTTTGGATGGTTGAGAAAATTTTGCACAGTTTGACCAATTTAGGTGGTCAATGTGTTATTAATGGAGCTGTGTAACAGATGTTAAACTTGTCAGACCACCTTTTACCAGAGAAGCCAAAGTTAATGATTAAACACAAAGGTCGTGAAGAAGGTTAATAAAGGTTACAGTTGTCTTATTGGTATGGTATTGTTGAACAATGAGACGGGAGTTGAAAGAATGATATACTTGTATATCAAGAATATCTGGTAGATGGTCAAAAGCTTTTCCACTTGTTGATGATGGGCAATCACATGCAGAGATGGAATTCTTAAAGATAAACGAGCGCGTGCGCACATGGGGGAAGAGAGAGAGAGAGAGAGATACTTGGAAGATTTGGCTTCAGATCAATGGTCAACTGAACAGCAATAAGGGAATTATCATGATCCCTGGTGCCCAATATGGCTCTTGAATCCCCAACATTTCCAATAACAAGATCCTGCCCCTACAAGAACATAAGGCACAAAAAAAATGTGAAAAAAACAACAGTAAATGATTAAAAAAAATCATTAGTAATTTATATCTCTTACCTGCTTGACCAAGGTGACTGCTGTAGTCCCACTGCAAAAGCAATCAATATCAGGATGCAGTTTCAGTTCCTTGTCCATAACCTTGCAAGCCTTCAGAAAAGATTCCTTCAGGGCCTTCAAAGTATTCACGCAGCTTTGCTCATGATCAGGGAGACAAAGTTTCTCATCAACCACTCTAAATCCAATTTCCTCAGACTTATGATTTCCCATGGCATTTCTGATATCACTTAGTCCATCTTTATTGTTATGATGCAATTCCCATTGAGCAGTAAGCCTTAAAGGGAAAGAATCCCTGACTCTCTTTGCTACCCTATGGCCACTAGGCCCATGACCATCAAAAACTCCACAAAAAATGGTGCCCTTTGAACAGAAGTTCTGAAAATGAAAAGGATAGTTCTGGGGATCGTTAATAATATCTATATGATGAGTTATAATTCAGAGCTCAGAATGAATAGGGATAGCTGATGACAGAATCACATAGTGTTGGATTATCAATTTAGTTTCACCAACAAGTCCAGTACAACAAAAGTCTACTTCTCACCAAAGAAACTAAAAGAAATTTAAAGGAAAGAAAAAGAGGCATCCAAATATAATATAAAATTTATAGCAAACCATAAAGTATGACCAATGAAGCTCCATGCACTGGGAGACATGTCTAGTTCATAAGATTATTGGATAAAATTGCCGCAAAAGCAAATTGTCTCAAGAACATAAAATTTTTTATTGAACAGAGATGTTTGCAATTACAAAAGGGAATTGAAGACAAGAAAGCAATTTTGAATTATTTTGAATGACCAAATTTTGAAAGAAAATTATCAAAATCATGAAAATGTTTATACATGTGCATGCCTCGCCCCCTGAGTGGGGATTTTGAAAAACAGTTTTGCGTGTCGCAAGCAAAAATTATGTATCCCATGAAAAGCAACCTTTAAGGTGAGGAAGAGACAGATCATAATCGTGAGAGGAGAGAAGGGAGGCTCATACCATTTTAGCTAAGTAATGCCAATAACAAGAGAACTTTAACGGAAATCAGATCATATAATGTTTAAAAGCCGAATGGAGTCAAGTAGAAACCCGCAACAGACCATTCATTATACTTTAACTACCTCTCAAATAAACATAGATCCTTTTCTCCCGTCGATAGACCAAAATATGACAACAACAATAACTTTTTATGTGTTAAAAATTGCACAGGATTAAGACGTGGTGGATATAGAAAGCATATCCTACAATATATAAGAGATTGGCTAACCTCCCAAACAAGCATAGCATCCTGGTTGATCCCTTTTTTCCCTTGCTTACAAAACAAGGACGCAACCTCACTGGATCCATTTACGAACATTCTCCCAGGGACTCTATGGAGGCCCAATTCCGTCCTAGAATCAAAAGAAGAGCTGCTCTTTAATCTCCTCTTTCGCTTCGCACTGTCTGAAGTGGAATCTGGCGAATAAGGGAGGGGATGGGCCACGGCGAGGCATGATCCCATTCCCAGTGCCCTGACAATGTTCAGCAAGCATTCTAGACCCACCAAACAGTCAGGGCCCCTAACGTCCACCACCGAATCGGCAGCCGCTAACCGGTTTGCTGCATCCGGCTCCTCTTCCTTCTCTTTCAGCAGCAGAGTAGTGTCCAAAGCCTACCATAAATAATGATAACCAGCGAAATCAACAACAATTTCAAAAAGAAAATACCACATAACCTAGAGTCAGAAACCAAATAATAACAACCTGCGTCATGTTCGAATAAAATTGAATTCACTCCAATTCCACGATTCACCAAAAACTTTTGTGGGCCCGAAAAAACCAAAACTACTCACTCCAATCCAACCGAAACTCTACTGCATTTGACAGAGAGGACAAAGAGATGATAAATACCAGTGCAACGGTCTCCGTGTTGACGACCTTGAGTCCCAAAATAAACGCGTGAATAGAAGAAATTCAACACGCTGCTTCTTGAGTGCGATCCAAAACTCAAACAATACAAAATAAAAAAAATCCAATAACAATCCTTGACAGTTGATTCACTCCTGCAGTTTCCTTATGCATATTCTTCCTTTAAACAAGCTTACCATATGAATCATGTCGCAATCACAACAAATAAAGCAATCAACAACGATCAGAACCGCTGAATCGAGAAAATCTGAGAAGCAAATCAATCAGTCGATGGATCAGTCGATGGATCAATCGATGAATCCTTCCTTTGGACCAGTTTTAAGGTTAAGGTTGAAACAGCAAGTTTCTCTCTTCTTCTGACCCAATCCTGCAAATTTCCGCTTTCTTTTTTCACTTGCCTGAACCTGATCCTCTCTGCCACAAATAGCTATAACTTTCGGGAAAAGGCCAAAAAAAATAATTTTTTTAAAAAATAGTTATTTTAGCGTCACACGTAGGTCGTCACCGACCCCGATCACTTCGATTTAAGTGGCGATGATGTTCAATACCGTTGAGATTCACTGTCACTCTAGATTTTCGATGTCCACAAAATTAGTCTCATTCGAAATGAATTAAGTGGATAAAAAATAAATAATACTAAAAAGGAATAATGGATTACGATGTATTTTATTGCAATGATGGATAATGGATTAGGATTTCTATAAATAAAAGGGAGGTTTTATCAATGGTAATTTGATCGAGTAGAATTGAATCCAATTTCCTCAAGTAAGATTTTTTTGCCAGACATTTTCTCCAAATAAGATTGAGAATTTAAATTTTGATTAAAAAAAACCTTGTGAATACTAGTCTCAATTAAGATCGATAATGCTTGAATTTAATTTAGTAATATTAAATACTAAATAATTGTATTAAAAATAGATTTTTAATTTATTTGACAAAAATGTTTAATTTACATAAATATTATATTTATAAATTATATTTTCTTATCTGAAATTGAAATAAACAGCACCTTAAAATTTAGTGCTATCAAAATAAATCATTATTATTTTAATTTAAATATGTTGATATTTTTATTTTTTATATGATGTAATAATTATTGAATATATCTTTGATTAATATAAAATAAGCCTTAAATTTGAAATAAATTGAATTTATGATTTCAAATATAATATAAGCAACATTTAAATATGAAAAATAATATTATTTTAAAAAATGCTTTGAGTATTTTTGTTTGATTAGATTTCTGTATTTTCTTAATTTTTTAAATAATAAAAATGTAAATTAGATACTCTTTAGGAGAAAATAAAATAATACTTCAAATAAAAACTAAAAAAATAATATTTTACCATTAAACATTAATTTCATATAAAATATAAATTGCGTATGAAAGCTTTAGACGCACCCTAATTAAGGTTAATAGTGGCCGGAATGCTTATTATTTTCATATAATCAATACATCAATGTACAGTGCATAATTTTTTAGGTGACAGTAGAATATAAAATTTATAACAATCCTCTTCCTCTCAAATAATATATCTTATTTCTCAATATATTTATTATTATTATTATTGTTGTTGTTGTTAAATTATAAAGTAAAGGTCGAAAACATAACATATTGTGATTTCAGGACTATGAAAAAATCTGCCAAGCATATTCTGAATAATGTTTATTTTCTTATACATGATTTCATTTTTTTAAATTTAATATGATGATAAATATTAAAATAAAAATTATATATATATTTGTGAAAAAAAATCACAATTCAATTTGAAAATCATATATATATATATTTACAAAAAAAATCACATTTATGAAAAAATCATGATTTGATTATCTAGATGTACAATAAAATTTGAAAAAGGTAAAGGCAAAAAATATGATGTGTTGCAATTTTAGGATTACATATGACTATGAAAAATCTGCCCGACATATTCAAAATAATGGTTATTTTCTTATACATGATTTCTTTTTATTAATTTAATATGATGATAAATATTAAAATGAAAATTATATATATATATATATTTGTGAAAAAAATCACAATTCATTCTGAAAATCATATATATATATATATATTTATGAAAAAAATCATGTTTATGAAAAAAATCATGATTTAATTATCTAGATTTACGATAAGATTTATATAAGATAAGTATGGAAATAAAAATTATATAT
Source organism: Adenanthera pavonina (assembly GCA_026686845.1). Taxonomy (NCBI): domain Eukaryota; kingdom Viridiplantae; phylum Streptophyta; class Magnoliopsida; order Fabales; family Fabaceae; genus Adenanthera; species Adenanthera pavonina. The sequence goes on along the minus strand of JAIVEN010000026.1, from coordinate 6,346,351 downwards.
ATTTATGAAAAATTATGATTTAATTATCTAAATCTACAATGAAATTTATATAAATTGATATTATGTGAGTTTATTTGCACTGACATCATCTTTAGTTCTGAATGTATGCTTGAAGGTAAGATTTTATTGCATATTCTAAATAATATTTATTTTCTTATATGTTTTTTTATTTTTTAAAATTTGATATAATATGATAAATATATAAAAATTGGATATATATATATATATATATACTTATGGAAAAACCCATAATTTGATTTGAAAATCATATATATTTATAAAAAATATGATTTGATTGTCTAAATTTACCATAAGATCTATATAAAATATATATGGAAATGAAAATTATATATATAATTGTGAAAAAATTATAATTTGATTTTTAAGATTAACAGTAAGATTCATATAAATTCATATTATGGAAGTTTTTTACATCATTGCAAAATTGTTTTTAATTATGAAGGCACTATTGAACCACTTTCAAAGCTGTTAAGCAATTTTCAAAATTTTCCTATCATAAGAAAAATTCAAGCCAGGATGATTCAAACATGGAGTTAACTACTTTCTCTTTCATTCAACTATTATTTTCTTATTCCACTTCTTCATATGCTGTTTTTATTTTTTAGTTATCTATATAACTTATAATAATCAGAAAATAATATAATAGAATCATGCACAAAAAATATATAATTTTAGATTATATATTTTATTGTATAGATGTATTTGTATAATCATAAAATTATATTTTGTGTAACTTTTTTTTATGATAAATCCATTTAATTGTATGATATAACTTCTAATTTTTTTTATATTTCGTGCATCCTTTTTCATTGTATATTGAATTTTATATTGATTATATTTTTTTGTGTTGTGAGATTTTTAAATTATTTTTTTTAGTGACTCATTATAGTTTTTTAAATTTGAAAGTTCGTAACGGTGAGTTATTCTTATGAAAATTTACAATTTAATTATCTAGGCCGATGATAAGAATTATATAAGATAAATATAAAAATAAAAATTACTCATATATTTATGAAAAAATTACAATTTAATTGTCTAGATCTACGATAAGATATATAAATTCATATTATATGAGTCTTTTTACAGTGATATCATTTGTAGTTCTGGAGGCATGCTCGAAGGTAAGATTTTATCGCAGATTCTAAATAATATTTATTTTCTTATATATTCTTTTATTTTTTAAAATTTGATATAATATGATAAATATATAAATGAAAATTATATATATATATATACACACACTTGTGGAAAAACTCATGATTTAATTTGAAAATTATATATACATGTTTATAAAAAAATATGATTTAATTGTCTAAGTTTATAGTAAAATTTATATAAAACAGATATGAAAATAAAAATCATATATATAATTGTGAAAAAATTATGATTTGATTTTCAAGATTTATGATAAGATTCATATAAATCTATATTATGTAAGTTTTTTGCACCGTTATAAAATTATTTTTAATTATGCAGGCACCATTAAAGCACTATCAAAGCTGTTACTCAATCGTCAAAATTTTCTCATCATGAGAAAAATTCAAGCCAAGTGAAATATTGAGATAACCACTTTATCTTTCATTCTATTGTCATCTTTATGTTCCACTTCTTTATATACTGTTTTTATTTTTTGGTTATGTATATAACTTATAATAATTAGAAAATAATATATTAGAATCATGTACCAAAAATATATAATTTTAGATTATATATTTTATTGTATAATTATATTCGTATAATCATAAAATTATATTTTGTGTAACTTATCTTATGATAAATCCATTTAATTGTATATAAATTTTTAATCGTATGATCACGTAATTTATATTCCGTGCATCCCTTTTTCATTGTGTATTGAATTGTATATTGATTATATTTTTTTTGTGTTGTGAGATTTTTAAATAAGTTTTTATTAGTGACACATTCTCACTTTTTGAATTTGAAAGTTCCATTCTTACTATAATTTATCTTTGATTTTTTCTAATTCATTAGTTGATAACATATTCAATTATTTGATTCTAATTTTAAGTAATTTGATGTTTTTAATTAAAAAGTTGTTAGCAATAATTTTGGAAGTAACATGCGGTTTACTAATTATAATGATTGGAGGTTGATATTTTTGAATTTATTACAAAAAGATAACTTTTAAAAGATTTTTTTGTTACACTATAAGAGTTTAAATTATTGATCACTGTACACCCTTTCAAAAATTTTAATTTTTATACAAATATTCCCATATACATATATGGTGTGTGTATGTGTGTGCTTATTTGTGTATCTTACAAATATTACCATATAATTTATTTTATATATTACTCATGCTCTATCCATATTTTCCTTATAAAATCAATTTTATAAAGAGGTTAGTAGATGTAAAAGTAAAAATTGTTAAAATTAAGTGGTTGCCATGTCAAGTATACTGCCTATTAATATGGACTTGATATATCATATTCATCAATTTTTTGGTAATTTTTCACCGTTAAAAATATTAATTAATCATGTTTCTTAAATTTAATAATTATAATTCTAATACATATCGCTGTATTAAAATGAATCATTATATTACCAATTTGAATCAATATATATTAATTATCATTTTAATTTATTTTTTTAATTTTAAATTTGACACAAATTTATAAAGAGAAATTTTCAATAACTTAGTATAATAATTTTTCTATTGTACATTATATATATATATATATATGTTATAATATTAATAATTTGTTATTCTTTTATATCACAATTTATCATTTTTTTTATCATGTCGAGGGAATTAGCGCTAGAGTGATAATAATTTTTTATGATAATTATATAATTATAAAATGTCAAAAATATTTCTTATTCATACATAGTTTATTATCTTCATACATCAAATTTTTGGTAATGGATGAAGATGAAGAAAGCCAGCCGATGGAGGAAAGGAGAGGTTGGCGTTTTGTTACAGACATGTGTAGTTGTATGTAATATAATAATAATTATTATTTTATTTTTCATTAGATAGATTTGTATATTTTGAATAAGGGTGTTCACTGGTTGGATTGTGCCAGCTTGACCACCCCTTGGGGCTACGATTTGCCTAACTCAATTAAAACTCAAGCCACATCAGACTAATTGCTGGACTAGGATGGATTAACTTGGTGCCAAATAATTATTTTAAAATATTAAAAAAATATAAAACTATCTTTATTTATTTAAAAAATAGTTTTTAAAGTTATAAATAATCAACAACTATACATTATTTTTACATAATATTAAATTAAGAAATCAATTTAAAAATTTAAAAATTGATACATTAAAATCCTAAATAATTTTCATGATAATCATATAATAAATATATTACATAAGATACATAGAAAAAAATATATAAAATTGATCCATATACATAAAATAATAGAAAAGAAATAATAAAATTTAAAAAAAATACTTATATACATGGAGTATAGCTTAAGTCAAGTTGGGCTAACAACACTTGACTTGAAGCTTAGTACAACTTAAAAACTAGCCTGATTTGATTGATTTGATGGGATCGGGTTGAACCAAGTAGATTGGGCCACAAATATTGTTGCACATCCCTACTTTTGAATGCAAATAATAATTAAGTTTGTTTAAAAACTTAATTTGATATTTTAAAGAAATGATTAATTTAATTTTTAAAACCTTAATATTATTTATCCTGATTTTAGAAATAGTCAATTCAGCTTGCAAATATTTTTCAAAAAATAATTCTTTCAAAAAAAGTACTTCTAAGCTGTTTTATTTTTGTCCATAAAAAGCTCTTTTATTTAAAGGTCGTATAGCTTTAGGTCACGTTTGTTTTCATGGAAAAGGGTGCAACAGAAATAGCATAGATAATGGAATCATGCTATATGCAGTTTGGTACACTAGATTTGGAATGCTATACCCATCCTCAAGGGACAAAAATGAAGTTAAAATGATTCCATGATTGGATTGATGGAATGGTTATATATACTATGAAATGAAAGGCAAATCCTCAAAAATACACTCCAATGTCCTGACCAAGCTCAAATGCATTTTTCTTAATTTTTAATTTTAATTTTAAGGATATTTTGGTCTCTTTAATTTTGTTTATTTCTAATCTTTTCTTATTTTCATCATACCAAACGTTATTTGGAGAAGCATTTTATTTCCTTTTCCATGCATACCAAACATATTTTTTCTATTCATATCTTCATTCCATTCTCACTTCTATTCCCATATTCATTCCATTAAAAACTTTCCATTCAACCAAATGGGGCCTTACTGTTAAAGCCCCATCATGATATTAATTAATCAATATTCAATATTTAATATAAAATATAAATATTATGGTAAGTTACACTATTTATATTTTACAAATGGCATTGTTTGTTCAAAAGATTCAATATGAATATAAAATCTGGTAAAAAATAATCCCATGGCCACATATAAGTTATATTATAGAAATAATTGTTAGTACTAAGCTATTATAAAGAATCAATAATAGTATTAAAGACTTTTTTCATAATTTTCGCTTCATAAAAATCTCTTTCCCATTATGGTGGAAAGAGGGATTAAGAGAGATGATTAAGATGAGTTTAAAATATAATGAGTTCTAATAAGGATAGGTTTGAAAAGTTACTAATAAAGCTTGGCACATTTAGCAGATAACTGAAATATTTAAACATGCTGTCCATAATTAGATTTTTGACCATATATGTGAAAAAAAATTTATTGAAAAAGGTAAAATCCATTTCGATAATTTCTACATCTTAAAAGGAATAGTCTTCAATAATTAATTGAAAATACTTTTGATGCTAAAACAAAAAAGATAATTTTAAAAAATTTAAAATCATTAATTAATTTTAACAAACTTACTTAATATATGTGAATTAGTTAAAAGTATTATATATATATATATATATATGAAACCAAAGGGGTATAAGTTTTGAAACTCATTCTTAATACTCCATGCAATGTGTAGAATTTAAGTCTCCAAACTAGTTATATTCGAGCATTGGATCATATTTTCACCTAACTTAAAAAGATTATTTTGACTACAAATATTTAGTAAAATATTTTATCAATAAATTATGGAAATAATTTTTAATCATTAACCCTACTATATTTTAATATTTTTTTATCAGACACAGAATTTAAATTTTGCTGCAAGATGTTGAATTAATTTTGAGCTCAATCCTAATTTTTGTTTTTTTTTTCAATACAAAGTCTTGGAGAGATATTAATATATCGCAATATTTTTTAAAAAATTTAATATATCGCAATAATTTTTTTAAACAAAAATTATTGAAGTTAGTTTTCGTAACACTAGCTGGCATTTTTGTCAAGTCAATTTTTTAAAAAGAGAAAAAAATTATTAAATTTTTAATACATTAACAAATGTATCGTGAATTATCCTGTAAGGTATATTGATGAGTAGATACCCGTAAATTGAATTAGTCATCTCACTATTCAATTCAATTAATAAAAATAGGAAACAAAAATAACCGAATAATTTTTGTTCAAGTAAAATGCAGTAAATCCTTGACGTTTAATTTTGGAGTTTATATTTATTTTTAATTTGTATATTCAAAATACGGAACAAAATTTTTACCTGAACAAAAGGAAGATGTTGCTATAAATATATATATATATATATATATCTTAGGACAAGAAGCAAACTCTTGAGTACAAACAATTATTTTTATGCTTGTCAATATTTTATTATAGAGTTTATATGTATATATATATGGTAAATAAAATTTAAAACTGGATATGCTCACAAACAGATCTGAGCCAAGAGGATAAGAACAACACCAGATGACGTGTCAGACCACCATTATTGATCCTTAACATGATCTATACGGTTACGTGTAATCTAACAAATTTATAAAAATTTATACTCAGATGCATATTCACAAACTAAATCCATAATAATTATGTGGGACAGAACAAGCAAAATTATTGAGCTAATATTAAACAAATAAGTAATAATTAATCGCCATTCAAATGTGTAGTTTAAGCTATATAATTTTCTGAAGGTTTTTGTTTTTGCCAAAATTTTCTGACGGTTTTAATCCTAGTATATAATTTCCCGCAGTATGAAAATTGTTAAAAAGTTTGATGTAAGAGCCTAATACAAATTAAAAATAAAACAATTCAAAAAAATGAAAAGGCTAATTTTTTTTAACATAATCAAAATTTTCCCTCCCCCAATCAATCTGAAGTATATATATATATATATTTATTAATTTATTAATATTTTTGTTTATCTCTCCTCTTGAAGTAGACAAAGTAACATTAAAATTTCTTGTCTTCCCTTTTCTTCCCTTCAATTAAATCAAACGAGATAATAATACAGTGTAGTACATTCCTTTTAATTGTACCAAAAGTGATTTTTCAGTAGTTGAACCAAACAGTGGTTAAAACTTAAAAACCATTCTCACATGTGTGTGAACTGTTAAGAAGTTTGAAGTTGAAGGCCGTGGCAGCTGTCAGACAAAACGAGAAAAACGTGGGCGTAGGATTTATCACATGGGACCATCACCGTCAGGACGAAACTAGCTGAGGATCCAATGAAGAGGGAAGTTGAACTTTTGGAAAGATACATATTGATCACTACTATTATATTTGGTTAAAAATAAAATATAAGTTTTGGAGGAGTTGGGTTGAATTTAAGGACATTATACTGTTTGAAATAAAACCCCTGTAAGTTTCACCTTGTTTAGTATTTTATAATATTTTTAAGAAATATATTTAACTGTTTAATCTTCTTCAGAGAGAAAAAGAAGGAAGAGTATTAATATATTTATTGAAAAAAGATGATTTGATCTTTTTAAAAAAATAAAAAGAAAAAACAAGTAAATTATACATCAACTTTTTGAGGAGTTCACTTTACGGAAATCAAGCATGTCTGGGACTCATAAGATTATTATGAATATATGTATATAAAGTTATAAATACCCGCAAATTGAAATAAAATATATGATAAAGTGAATGATTGTGGGGTCATGTCATGCGAATGAAAATGATAAGGGATGGATCAGTCGCGGTGGCTATATCGGGTAAGGGAGAAAGCACACGAGATGGTAGGATCAAATTTTTAAAATATTATATTTTTTGTTATAATGATGATAAGGGAGAAGGTGGCGGCAATTTGTTTAGAAGTAAAAGAGGAGGGGGGGAAAAGTGAGATAACTTTTTTTTTTTTTTTTAAATAAAGGAGATGGAAATGATGAAGAAGGAAAAAAAGGATTGGGGGAGGGAGGTGTAAGGTAAAGTAGGTATACGAGTAGCCACATATGGTCGGATATATAAATATATATATATATATATGTATGTATGTAGCAGAATACAATAATCAAACTAGTGAAAAAAAGAAAGACAGAGGGGACGCCTTTCGGCGCAACTGCTGAGTGGATTAATTGTATTGTATGTATCATATTGTTTGGGAGCGTTAAAGTTAGTTTGGCTAGTAGCGCCACCCCTATGCTCATACTAGTATATTACATCAGCTTCTTAAGCTTGTAGGAGGCCGACATTAGTTTGGCCGCTACAATGCGTAATAAAAGTTTTTGGTTTGGTTATTATTATTTTAATAATAAGGTGAGGGAATGAATGAATATGATATGGAGAAATGAATCGGCGGGGGGGGGGGGGGGGTGGTGTGGTGGGGGAGAGAAGGAAAGTAAACGAAACTAAAATTATGGGAGAGAGAGACTATGAAGTGAAGTGGCAGGTGGCAAATCGGGAGCCAAGAGCCGGTGTTGGTGAGTCTGTCTCCCCAACCAATCGGTTTTGGGCCACTTAGTATCACCTCTCTCGAGTCTGGACCATTTTTCTTCTTCTTCATATCATATTCATAATCATACCTCACCCCTTCTCTTTCTCTCTCTCTCTCTTTCTATGTCTCTCTGTCTCCCCCACTCTTCCCTCTCTCTTTTTTCTATTCCTATTCTAAACAATCACCCACTCCACACAATTTTCCCACTTTACCTTTCTTTCTTTTCATTAGCTTTTTTTTTTTTTCCACATGAATACCCAATATTCTAGGCTTGCCTCACTTGAGCTGTGAGAACTTTAATGAGGGTCAGATTAATCCGAATCAAAGTATGACAAGCACCACATAGATGAGTGTCCCTGACTATTTACACTGCTTTTTAAATGACATCGCAAGTCCTATCATTTTGTTGCTTCCCTCATAAATGGCACACATCATTTCCGGTGCATCCAAATACCCCTCCAAAGAGAAGGCCATATAAAACCACATTCCGTATATTTTTTTTAACCTGCTAATGTTATATGAAAATTAATTAGGGGCTTTACGGGTAAATAGGGTATTAGGGTCAGGGGTGATTAGGGGGTTTGACACATCTATTGTCTAAATTGGGGAGCACCTCATGGAATCAGTGTCCATGAAACAGCATTTTGTGTCATTCTGAGGAGGCTTGCCTTATATAAAAAATAAATAAAATGATCTTCTATTGGGGTCTTGCGTTTTCCTATTTCTCTTTCGCTTACTCTCTTAACTATTTTTATCTTGAATTTATTGTTATTATTATTATTATTTGAAACTTTCGCAGCAGACAACGACACCCAACCATATTTGCATTCATATCAATCACTACGCTACTTTCAAGTGATTATTAGTCTGGTAGCAAAACAAGTTCACTTCCTCCCTCGTCAGTTCAAATTATCTGGTTTACTTATTCTACGAAACTCTATTTCAAGCAAACAAATAAATAAATGTAAGAGTGCATCTTTCAAACCCGCAAAAAATTCTCACCCCCAATTAATGCACAAGTTCATCTAAAACTACCCTTAACATATAACCACAACCAGATTATTGTCATTGCCATATGAGAATTCACTTTTTTTTTCTGGTAAGAAGAATTCACTTTTAAATACACACACATACATTACTCTAGTTTTTTTTAGTTATTATTACAAACGGAGCATAGCTCCAAAAAACAAAACTAAAGATATTCAACGACCCCGTTCATGTCTCTTGCATTGTCTCCAAGAGACATGCAGATGCGCGCGCACACGTGTGCCTGTGCATGTGTGTGTGTACATATACATATATAAATACACACACATATATGTATATTATTTTAGGGGTTTCTATACATAACAAAAAGAATATGGCAAGAAAAACAAAAAGGTTTTGCAGTAGTTGGGCCGCAAGCCCAACAATACATCCTGCAGTTCCCCTTTGCTGAACTCAATCGCAAAATCATATACAAGACCCCTTAAAAAACACAAGCACGCCTCCATAGACTTAACTAATGAGGACTACTCCTCCTCTGTCATGCAAACACAATATTCCTTTGAATGGGTTCAATGGCTAAAGCCACCTGAGGGGTGGATTGTTTGTAACTGTGATGGTGCTGTTAAAAAAAGTGTCAACTTGGCTGGTGAGGGTAGCCTCTTGCTTAATCATTCCAGTGCCTGGATTTGTGGCTTCATTTGAAATCTTGGGGACTGTAATATTACTCTTACTGAAATTTGGGCTATTTATGATGCTCTCCAACTTGCTTGGAAACTTGGTCACAGGAAAGTTCAAATCCAATCCGATAGTAAATGTGCTATTTCCATTATCATGAAAGAAGATATTCCACAAGGATGCTTGCATAACCTTGTAAGAGACATCAAACTTCTTCTACAGCGGAATTGGCTTGTGGATTTAAGGCACGTCTATTGTGAAGGAAACACTTGTGCTGATTTTCTTGCTACCTATAGTCTCTCTCACGATCTTGGTCTTCATGTGCTACAGGACCCTCCTTTTGATATACTGAGCAAGCTTCATCATGACTTACAGGGAGTTACTACTCCTAGGCTGAACTAACTTAGTTTTTCCTTCTTTGTTACCCAAAAAACAAAACACAAGCATGCGCGTACACACAACCACTGAATGTGTGTGTGTGTATATATTTAACAAAATAGTACATCACGTATATACCAAATCCAGAATTTTCACGTATAATGCAATGATACAAAGTTTTATACTTATACACAACAACAAAGAGAAGCTACAAAAGAATCCACACACAGAATACAGTAGAAAATTATTGTATACTGGCAACTTAAGAATTTCTTTTTTTATTGACCCTCCACTTTCATGGGACTGGCACAACACCACCATATGCTACTTACTTGTAGTCCAAACAGACACGACTTCAAGAAGATGCAGAAGCGGTAGGAGAGGATGGGTTGAAAGGAATCTGCTCAGCGCACGTAAGCAATTCGTGGGACCCTGCCTCCTCTCGGCCGACGCCCAGCAGGTCAAGATAATACAGGTAATGGGAAACGATGTTGTTCATGGAGTCAATGTCACCTTGCCCACATACACTATCACCGTACAGAATGTTCATTGTAGTGCCAAAACCAGGAACCCGTTTCTCCATTGTGTCGTTTTTGGTAGGCTTCCAGTTGCCAACAAAGGCGTCGTGGGCTGAAGGTTGTGCCTTCTTGATTGGGGTCATCCACCTCCAAATTGCAGCCTGGAAGGCTAGGGTTGCATTCTGTTCTATGTATTCTGGATGACTTAGCAGATCTACCTTCAAAGCTTCTCCAGTAGCACCATAATTGTAGTTCCTATAACAAAAACACCAAAAAGAAGTACAACCTCCATATTCAACGAACAAAGGGATATGTATTCATATTTAGATTTGTAACTCGGCGCAACAACAAAGCTTTATTTAAGTTTCTCTTGTTGCCCACTCTACACTTAAAAGTTAGAATGGATTCTTTCAATTCTTTTCATTTAAACACGCAGCTGCCATTGACCAGACAAAAAAGTTTCACCTAGTTTCCACCGATCATGAATGTCTAAGTGACAACGATAATGGAAATTACATTATATCAATTAAAGCAGTGGCATCTATGAATAAACCCTTCTCAAGCAGCATGTTTCTTGCAAGGGATTTCCATTTTGCTCATAGAATCAGATTTTCTGCCAATTTCAAACCCAATATGATTCGCCTGATTAATTTCCCCACAAATCTTGGTCTACTCTCTACTTTGCATTTCCACTCTCACCGACCCCATCATTTTTCGTTTTACAAAAATTTACCTATCCTCCCTTTTTTCTCTCTCTCCTGTATCTTCTTGCACCGGGGCTTCGGACTATTCTTTTTCTTTTCAAACCCTTGCAGTGCTCAACTAAATTGCAGAAATTTACGAGGGTTCAGGTATGATTTGTTTTTATATTGGTAAAAGCACTGAAGCCAAATTCTTCCAGTTTTTTTTCTGAATAAATTTTTACCTGGGGAGAGAAAAAAGGGAGGAGAGATGGGAATTGGATTGAGGACAAATATGGGAGAAAAAATAATCAGACAATTCAATAATGAGATTTTTTTTTGGCAGGGACTAACTTTTGTGATCCATTTATCTGCCATACAGGCATTTGAACTCCAAACCTCAAGGTTAAGTCTATCAACACTTAACATTGAAGCCAAAACTTGCCAGTGGGATCCATTTATCGAATAAAGGATCTTAGACAAATAGTAAAAAATAAACAGGGGATACTCAATAATGAAGAAGCAAAGATTCTTATATCATTCAGGATAAAATATAAACATACCAGTAAATAGGCAGGGCACCACGTCCATAATATTGAGCACTAGGAGCACAAGGGTAGGTGTACTTGAAATAGTCATCACAGTATGACTGACTAGGACTCATTTCGTGATTGTAACAAAGACCCCAGGCCAAAGGTCCTCCAGTGGCCACCCCATAACCACCTGGAATTAGCATTAGCAGAACAATAATCAATAACAGAATTTTATAACTTCAAGTGAAATTGAATCAAACACAAAACTATTTGTATGTACCAGTCCTTCTGCATAAAGCTTAAGTCACATGCCCCATAAGAAGGAACTCTACTTGATTGGTTTCCATCATATGATTGTGGATGAAGATGCTAAACAACAGAATATTCAAATCCAATGTTTTCTCCTATTGGTTCATTCATAAGCAACTATACAGCTATAAATAAACAGCTAATGCATAATCTCTTTAAATACTTTCAACCCAACTACAGAAGAAGAAAGCAAATCAAGTTTTACACAACAAATTAAATCAGGAACCAATAATCAAATTCATGAAAAATAATGTAGAGACTAGATCTTCTCCAGCACCCACAATACCACTTTAAACATAAATGAAACACTCCAACCTGCTCATCCTTGCTGGGCAAATCTAAAGACAAAAATCTCCCACCTGAACCCCACAAAAACTTGTTCATCTAAGTGGCGACTTTAGTGTCGGCGCCCAGATAAAAAATACGATTTCTTATGAACCAAACAGTAAATGACTAAATTTTTATGCCTCAAAACCGATTTATGTTGAATCACATAACCAGAACCCGATAAAGATAAACAATAGCACAATGAAATCCAAATGATAATAATAGTTAAGAAGAACAGTATAGAAATAAGATTGACACTCACAGGTAGTTTTACAGCCGACGTGACCCAGGAAAGCAGCAATCTCCATCATCTGCATGGTCTTGTTGCCGGTGGTGCCGAAGCCCAATGGCTCATAAAGTGCAGCAGCAGTGATGAAAGAATGATAGTCCCAGAAACCTACTGCGTGTGCCACAGGCGAATTACGCTTGGAAAAGAGATTCTCAAACTGGTAGGTCTGGAAGTAATCAGTGATTGTCAGATTACAACAGTATTTGGACCATCCCCTGCATTCCCACCCTTTGTCACAAACCTTCTTCCCCTTCACATACTTCACCAGAGTCTTGGTATTAGACTCATCCCCATTCACAACCAGCTGGTTCAGCAATACCAGGGCAAGAAAAAGGAGAACCCCGCTTCTAGTTACCCCCATTCTCGACACTCACAAGCTCTACCACCGCAGGCGATCTGGGTGGGTCTTGATTTCAGCTCCCGAGCTCAATAAATCGGGGATTTTTTGTTTGAATGTGAAAATGGGGATGATGGAAGGGAATACAAGAGAGGGGGGAAACTAAAGAGAATCAAATAGAAAAAGGGAAGCGTTAGATGGAAGGTCGTTCTCTGTGACTGTGGGGGAAGATGTGCTGCATGGGATTAAATGTCGAACATATTTTAATAGGATGGACGGTAATTAGGTGGGTCAGGACAACGGAAAATGTTCGATGTTTAAGCGAGAACAGGCTGGCTCTGCGGCGAAGAACCTACTGTAGGGGATGACCCATCGTGTTTCTCCACCGACAGCTAAGGAAATCATGAAATGTCAATATCGCCCCTCATGTTGTCTTTAATCTTTATAATGGTGGTGAATTGGGCCTCTTCGGTTTCTAGATTAGATCTACAAGTCTCTAACACACAGGTGATCTTGCTCGCACAATAATCTAAATTTTCATGTATTCCCTCCCATCAATGCATAAATCATCACAAAAAAATATATATTGATCAATATCAATATTATTAGTATAAAAAGTAAGATATTTATTACAAGTCTCAAAAGTTATTAATTCAATGATTTACCTTAAATTCATTACCAAAAAAAATGATTCACCTCAAATTCCATGAAATACATGAAAAATCATATTTATTATTATATATTGTAGAATCATTTGAATTTCATTTACTATTATTATTTGATCAAATAAACATATTTATGTTTTTCTAGAGTCAAAATGGTTGAGTGAGCAATGAATAACTAATACTGGACCAATGTATGTGTTATATTTTATTGAATAATAATGTATCCATTTGTTTCATTGATTAGTTAAAGTCAATTGGCTCCCAAAATGGTTACGTTACATTATTTTTTTGGGGGTATTTTTGCTGTCTTCATTTCTGACTTTATTGGTTGTCCACTTTGTTCCCACATGGATTCCTACAGATCATTTCGTGTCCCGTGTTATGTATAATCTCTTCATTTAAACATGTCTAAATCGTTGGGCCAAAGCAGCTATAAAATCCAAATTCCTTTTAATCGTGGCCTAAAAGTCCCATTACATATAATGAGGATACATACGGCATTAGGAAATTGAAGAGGGATGTTATAGTAAAGATAGTACCACAAAATAGGAGAAAGTGAAACCTAGGAATATGAAATATGAATGCGGCCATGGAGAAAATAGATGATTTTAGCTTTTTGAAAAACAAAAAACCAATGTTTTGGAAAACATAATTATCTCTCCTATAAGAGTAAATGAGTAATCCAAATCTTTATTTCAGTTCTTGTAATTTCGAAAACAAACTAAAGTTATATTTGGTACAAATAAAAGTGATTTCTTAAAAGGGAGAATGAGAGAGAAATTCTTGTAAAATTTAGTTAGTACACATTATTCAAACTTTTTATGAATAAATATAATATTTTCATGGAATCATTCTCTCTATTTTCTTCTTTCTTTCCATTTTCTTCAAAATGTCTCTTTTATACCAAACATGCCCTAAGTATACTTCATGCAAATATAAGTTATATTGTTCATAACTTATGGATAATACAACTCTCTATAACTTTTTATTAATATATTGAATATCCACATTAAAATTGATATAAAAGATAAATAACAGGTGAGAAAAAAATATTAGAATTATAGTGATTCAACAAGTTTAACTTACATTCACATTGATGACTGTTAATATTTGATATATCTTTCTATTTATTATAGGATATTATTCGATTTGATTTGATTTGATTTTGTAATTATTAGATAGATTTTCTTTTGTGTATATATGTATCCCAAATTATTCAGAATTATATACAGTAATTTTCCACAATTACTTCTTCATGGTACTAGAGCTAGGTTAGGAGTTTTTTTTCCATTGGCGTTAGTCCTCAGATCTGTTGTTGTCCATTGGTCCACCGGTGACACGCGCCACACCACCGTGTCCAGCGTCCCAAGTTCGGCCTGTCCACTAGTTCCGGCAGCCTTCCTCCGTCACACGCGCTCCCACGCGCGTCACGCGCCATCGGCACAGTTTCCTTTCTCCGGCGCGTGAGGGCACGTCCGGTGTCTGTTCTCGTCATCGTTCATCTCGTTCTACTCGTCGTCATCTTCTGCTTCACCCTGTGTGGTTGGTTTGTTGATTAGTCAACTCCTTGAAATTCTCTATTTTTCAGATTTCTTTTGGGAATTTTGATTTTCTCCTGAGCTTCTTTTGAAATTAGTTTGTTTCATCATGGACAAATCTGATATTGCTCAACCTATATCTGTTATTTTGAATGGGTCCAATTATCATCTCAGGTTGGAAAACATGCGTGGTTTTCTTAAAGGCAGAAAATTATGGCGATATGTTACTGGTGACATTAAATTTCCTACTCGTGTGTCTGAAGAAACAGAGGTTAAGTTTAATGAACAATTAGAGGAGTGGGATAGCAAAAATAATCAGATCATTACATAGTTTCGTAGCACCTCTATTGCTAGTATTCATCAACAGTTTGGTCGATTTGAAACTGCTAAAGAAGTCTGGGATCATCTTGCTGGTCGTTATACCTCATCATATCTATCTAATCAGTTTCAGTTGCAAAAGGATCTCAGTATTCTCAGACAAGAACGTGACCAACCTCTTTATGAGTTTCTTGCTAAGATCGAATCTATTTGGGATCAATTGGCTTATTCAGAGCCTATTTTCAAATGTGATGCAGATGCTCAAGCCTTTCTGAAGTATCGTGATCAACTCCGACTTATTCAGTTCCTCATGGCTCTTACAGACAATTTTGAGCATGTTCGTGCATCTTTATTGCATCAAAGTCCACTCCCTACTCTTGAGGATGTTCTTCCTCGTCTTAGATCTGAGGAAACTCGCTTGGGTCTTCTACATTGTAATCCAGAGATGGTTTTTGCTGTATCTGACAGGAATTCTAAGTCTTGTCGGCGCTGTCCTCAATCCAATCACTCCTTTGCTGAGTGTCCCTTCATTGAATGTCGTGCATGCCAGAAGAAAGGTCATATAGCAGCTAATTGTCCCACCTTATATTGCAAATATTGTAAGAAGACCGGGCATCTCATTGATCAATGTCCCATTCGTCCACCTAGAACTGATTAGAGGAAGTTTTCACGACCTGGGCATTCAACCAAGCCTGCTCTTTCTGCCACTGATGTTGTCAACAGTGAGTCACCTTCGGAATCCACTTTAACACAATTTAATAGTTAAAAAAGTAATAAAATTACGCAATGAAAAATCAAGACTTATGGTCCATTTTTAGGAGTTACCTTAGATTTTGTCTAATCCAAAATAAGTCGAATAGTACCACATGGGTGTAAAAGTCTTCCAACATCAATTTTTATACAGCTCTCAAATTTATAACTTTGTTTAAGGGTATTAGGAATACAATTTTTCAGGTTAAGTGTTAAATGACAACGAGGACATGGAAAATGGGCTTCGAGTTTATTGGGCCTTAATTTCATGGACCTGGTAGACTCAAAAGCTTAAGCCTGACTTAGCCAAAAAAAAAGGCTGAAGCCCAAGATGAAATGAAATGAAACCTAGAGATGCATCCACTATATATATGGGAAGGGCATGCAACCGAAGATCCTCCAAGCGGATCCTTCGAAAGGCTTAGACCGCCCCGCGATGAGTTGCTCGGAAGGTCATAGCCTAGTGGTTGGTGGATCTGACAGTGAACCTATTGGCATCTCAGAAAGCCATTGTTCTGTTTTCCTTCAGCTCTCGGCTCGCTATGATGCCTACATTTTACATCCCTTTTGCTTTCATCCTTCTTCGGACATTTTTCTATTTGGATTTTTTCATTTGGTAGATTCTAGCTTAAACAAACACGAACTTTTTGCATTTTTCATTTCTCTGAACCCTAGAACAGACATGTTTCATTCTTTTTGCTCCTTTTGCTTCCTCCATCCTTCTATAGGAGCTATGAAGTATGGTCTAATTCTCCGTTGATTTAAAATGTGAATCCTTCTATAAGGCTTGGAGCTCTTTCTGTGGATGTTTGTTTTAGGGTATTGATAGCGGATTGGGTGTGTGGTGATTTTCTTTTTTGTCAAACAATGTTTATTTCTTAAAAACTAATTATCCAAATATTGTTATCAAACAATCTATTTAGTCCTTGTCTAGGTGCTAGAGTTTGAAGTTCGTGTTTAATGATTTATATCACTAGACAGGTTGCCCTTTTCAATTTTTTCTGTGATAAAATAAATGCATCGGCATAAAATATCCAATGATAATATTAAATCCAAGATTTCATTGAGAAGAATGTGAATGATGTTTAGAGGCAAAAACTCCAATTCTGACTTTTAAAGATATTACAAACATAGAATTCCATTTTGTGTAACTTGTAGGTGAACCCTTCAGGCACATGGCCATCAAACACCAACTTGGATCATCAATAATCTACATCTACAATTAGAAGAAAATGATGGAAAGCCCATGTGTGCCACATGGATTTTAACTAGATTTTGAGGAGGGATCATTTGTGAGAGGTTGGTGAGCTTGGGCAGCCATGGCAATCTCAAACTGCTTGAAAGAAATGGAAGAGAAAGACAAAAGTTCAGGAGGAGGCTTGAGATTGTCCCAGCCCACAACATTGGTTGTGGTGGTAGACCCATCAAGTCCTATGTGTGTCAAGTGCTTCACATCTGTGGGATATCCAATTTCCATCTCAGTTTCCATCTCCTCTGTTTCTTCTTTGTAGACTGACATTCAACAGAAGAAAACCTAAGTCATGAAACAGAGAACATTTCCATTTGCAACAAAGCAAATAATCATTATCTGTACCATTAAGATATTTGAGTAAGATTCACGTTATTTGCATAACACTTGCATTAATTGATTCCTTCTTTAGTGATTGGTTCAAAAGAAGAAATGTATATTATTATTTTATGAACTTATCAAGTAACAAATATTCCATAAAAATGGTCGCGACTCATAAGTAGAACCCGAAAGTTTATACAAATTATTATGAAGATCCATACTCTTTTAAGATTTAATTGATTACCTATTGAAGTAATCTAATCACTGTTCACTTTTTAATACCCTTGGCAATTGGCTTTCATTGCCAATATCCATACAACAACAATGGGGACAAGAAAATGATGCTCTATATACTTATTTTTTAAGATTTTAAAGCTATCATATTATATTTTTTTTTCAATTATATCAAAAAATTTAAACCTTGACAACTACCTTCACTCCACCCCACTTTTATTATAGATCAGGTGGCTATTATATAATATATCATTTAGAAAAGCTTTATATTTAGTATTATTCTGCTATAATTTTGTAGATAGTCTCAAATGTCTACTTAAATTTACCTATTGGTTCAGTAAATGGTGGATTTTAGAAGTATCAATCAATGATTGAACACGTTTAATGGACTGTACTTGAAAAACCAGAAAAATATCTTGACCCCCAACATGTGAGAATGTGCCAGATCAATAATAGTTGTACATAAGCACTCACTTTGATACTACTATCATAGATGATCATACGTCAATCAAACATATTTTAAAATTTAATTTCATAATACACCACCAGTGGATTGACACATTAATTAATTCCAAATTTCCAGTAAGCCAAGGCTTTTAAAATTTAGCCAATCTTCTCAGAAGAAGAAAGAAATGCCCCTACCACGTGTATGAGTCCTATTCTCTGACGAGACCATTGTAAAAACATAATTTCAGCAAATAAATGGAAACATCAGAAATCAACTCACAAAAGAATTGAGATAAACTCTTAATGCCTTTGATCAGGTGCTGTATGCCGCCAACAATGTTAGGCTTTGGTAGAGCCTGCAGAAATCCAGACGAGGGCTTGCTGGTCTTTATGATCATTTTGGCCGATTTTGATGAACTCTCTTCTGCTCCTCCTTCTTCTATTCCTTACACATCAAACATCTCAAAATTACAGATTGATAGATAGATTGCAGAAAGGGAGAGAATACAGAAAGAGTGAGAGAGACTACTGGAAACAGTTGAGTTTGAGGCTTTTGAATCTGCTTTAGGTGCGCCTAACTCAACACTTGAATGAGAAGCACACCCAAAAGAGAATGGCAGAACCATAAATCTTTCCATTCTTTCTCTCATTTTCTTCAAAGCCAAATTTAGGTATAGCTGCTTCTGATTGTTGAGGGCATATAATCAAGCAAGCATCATAATCTCCTAGCTTACCTATACAAGGGAAGGCTAGCAGGGGTCTATTATATCAGGCACTGTTTGTCTTTATGAGCAAGCTAGAATGATTTACATGAAGAATTAAAGAAATATATGTGAAGTCAAGTTTGGTATGTGAGAGAAATAGTATTATATATATATATATATATATATCATAATGGAGTGGGTGTTAGAGTTGTTAGTTGGTTAAACTGTGCAACTCATAACTGCTTTAAGTATGGATTAGTACTTAGCTCTCTATATAAACCTACTTTTATTCCTCTAAATGGGTCCCAAAACAATCATGCTTTATTCTCACGTGGGCTCCTCCTAACTTCGCATCACTTCTGTACCAAGGCATCATTTTGTAGAGATGCTAGCTATTATGTTTGGTTCTTCCGGAAAATACATTTTAAAAGCAGTTCTTTAAAGGTTTATTTTCAATTTTTTGTACTTAAATTGTCGTATATGGAAAGGAAAAAAAAAACTTAAAAGATACTTTTTTTTGGCGTGATTTCATTTAACTTTTGGTGTTTAAGTTATAGCGGTTTTGAAGTTCATTAATTAGGTAATTGAATGCAAGCCTATGAATGACGCTGACTTTAACTTGCATCCATGAACATCATAGAGTAAATCACAAGGGAGTACCGGAAATGAAATTCAAAAGGAGACTCAAGTATTTCTTGGTATCCAAGTTGGGTAGCGCAAGTAACTTTCATGGGTCATAGCAAGCAGAGTTTGATGCTTTTGACTATCCTTATGGCTGTGTATAGTATATGGAAAATGAATTTGAAGAAAGGGAAAAGATGAGAAAATGTATAAAAATTGTGTTTGATAGATGATAAAATAATTCCATTGAATGAGTTTTTCTCCATTGATTTACCCAAAAAAAGTGATTTTATTAAGAAAAAAACTTTCCATATATCTATGGAAGAAAGTTTTCCCATTCCCATTTCTTTTTTTTTTATTCTCATTTTATGCCAAATATCTTCGTGTAACTGTAGTTGATTCATGAATAAGATAAGGTATCAAACATTCATATTTTTCTTCAACAGTAATTAATGCCACTCAGAAGTGTTATCATGCTCCATTAAGTAATCAGAGATTGGAAATTAAACTTTTCATCTAAAGAACAGAGTGGCAAGCATGCATTAACTGCCATTAAAAGAAAATTAATAATGATAACAGAGTGCGAGGAAGGAAATAAAAAAATTCTCTAGAAATAAAGAATTAAAAAAGTTAATTGATAACATACATCCAGGTATAGAGTTAATTGCATAGTTGGATGAAAAGATCCATTTCCCTCTTTAACCAAGATATAGTCAACTTATTTAATCAATTACAACTTGACATTTGACTAGAGACAACATATTTGATGACCAAATTACCAGCCAGGATTTTTCGATTACGTATGTCAATCTTTGAATAGCGCATGGACCTAGAGCTAGAAACAATACATGGAACAGGATAAGATTGAGAAAATCAATCTTTATCAAGAAATCTGTGCTCTACTTGTCCAAACTCTTCTCATGACAATCTGATTCACTCTACTCAGAAGCACCTGTAGTTGGCTTCCCTTTGCTGTATTTCCAACTCCTTTTTGTCATAGTTCACTATTATTTCTGAACCTTGTTAGACAAATATTAGTATTATTATACACCACTAGTACAGTAGACCAACCATGGTCTCACCTGAAGATCCTAACACATCTCATTACCAAATGTATAATCAGCTTGTCTAACACCCTCCAGCTTCCTTCAAAGTGATCTCATTCGATCACATGCTGCTATATTAGTATGTGCTTCCTCTCGTGTGTCTGATCTTCAAACTTATGGAACCAAAGGGTGCAACAGCTGGTCCATATGCCCTAAATCAACTGAAGCAAATATCCGAAGTTCCAAACTAACAAAAAATGCTTATATATCTCATGACACTCAGAGGCGGCTAGTCAAAGAGAGAGATGTTTTACTGGGGTTGTGGCCGAGTTTGGACAATATATATATCTTTTCCGACAAGACATCCTTCCACATCTTGTGGGCAACCAAACTTCCTTTCAAGGAAAAACCCAACTGCACAAAGACGTTGACCTAGTTGTCTGCGGAAAACTGGGTCACTCGATAATGGTTTCTTGCTATAATCCACTGTCAAATGGATAACCTCCCCATCTGCAGGTCCTGCACCACGTACCAGCAATTCCTCGCTGAAGTTTGCAAATGCTTGTGTTTGCACTAGCCCATCAAATTTCCCAGATGAGATACGCCACGGGGTTCCCCTGGTCCCAGAAGCCAGAGTTTCACCAAGGCCAGAAGCAATCTCTGCCTCTACATAATTATGATCCTGGTTTGTTGGGCTGAAAGTATGTAACACAAAAGATAAATCTGGTGAAAGCATTTCTTGGACCAGAACTGCCATTGCAGCTTCTTTTTGAGGCACGCCAGCAGCACGACGGCTCAAAACTGCCCTTCGAGTGTATAATGAAGCCCAAACTTGGCTCACTGCAGCTCCAAAAACTGTTGGATTGGAAGGACTGACATTAGGTATTGATTCGTAGAGTCCAGCAGCTGACATTCCGGCCAAGTCCTCAACATTGGCACTAGAACGAACAATTAACCGTGCACTGTCTGGAAATATCCTCCCAATGCTTTCAATAATATCTTTTGGGGGCTGCAGAGAAGAGATCAATTCCTGGAGTTGATGGCATAACGCATCAAGTTCACCACCATCCAATTTTGCTGTCTCTATCTTTTCCAGCATAGATCTGAATGTTTCCATGGATTTGCTCTGCTCCAGTGCCAATTCCATGGAGCCAAAAGGTATAACTGCCCCAGAAGGGACTTGAAAAGAAGCTGGCACTCCTTGATCACTGTAAACTGTGACACCAGAATCAGAATTTCAGAAATTTAAGCACATTAAGGAGGAGTTGACAAATAATATAATTTGTGAAAAGACATGATTGGTAATTATATGAGTGTGCACATAGTTGATCACGGGTGAAAATGAGATCACTAGTAAACAATTTTGCATGTAAATTCTATATTGAACACTATCAGCCACCATCTTTCAAGTTTTCCTAAGCTTAAGACTAAATAGAAAGAGCCAAATATGGTTCGTTTACCAGTGGGTTTAACATGAATATACAAAAACTACCAAAACAAATGAAAACTTATTGAAGGAGGTAAAAAGATTAAGAAAAAAGATATTTATGAAAAGTTGTAGCTAAGATGACTTCAGTGACAAAAAGCGCAATAATTTCCATTATACACAGGTGAAGTCAACAGCAACTTTAAAATAGGTGGCAAACATGAAAGGGAGCCTTGTGCTTGAGAAATAGCAGTAATTAAGACGGGACTTGTTCATAGTTATTTTAATATTTAATTATTATTTGAATTAGTTTGAATAAGTTTGAATTAGTTTGTTATTAGATATTATTTGACCAGTTGAGTTATGATATTATCTCTTCCGATTTTGATGTAACAAACTGCCTTCTCTTTATTATTATATAATAACAAATTACCTAGGGTTGAGGTACAAGGCGAACTCACCCTATTCTCTCAAAAAACTACAGGACTAATAGAGACTTCAAACACTGTCAAATTTTTAGTTGATAAAAAATTAATTAAGTGGAGGATAAGATAAGGTACCACAGGTGAAGATGAATCCAACAAACGTTGTTTGCTATACTCTAAACTTCACAAAGTCAATCGAAATTTTCACCACTGACATGTATAGATATATAATATACTTGATGCGTCATGTTCTATATTGCAAAATGGTTTTAACATTTGTGTTTGAAAAATTCAGCAGGTCGTACTAGATGATTCATTTTTGCTTTCTAGTTCTATCTCGTTGTTCAATGTCTACTCATCTTCCATCAACTTCAACAGCCCTGCCCATTAGAACTTCCAGCCAATTTATAAGTTTTTAATTAAGTTGTGAAATTCAGTTTAAAACAAAAGAATTGTTATGCAAAGTAAAATGAAAGGGTTAGGATTTCAGCAGTCAAAATCAAGGTTTTCTTGAATGAATTAAAGTTTAGCATTTAGCAGAATTAAAGGGCTTTTATTGTATTGATGTGCATTTCTTCCTCTATCAGTTTCCAATTTCCTGTTAATTCTTCAAGGAGAGTAGAAGCTTCTGATTTCCTTCAGTTTCTTGCCTTATCCTCCTTCTCTATTATTCTATTTTTCCCCTCAAGTAAAAGTTTCAAATTTTATAGAAATGAAAAGCAATAAAATATTAATAATAAAAGGGTAGTCGATAGGTTAATTCCTTTATTTCAAAACTTGTCAATATAAGAAGCTTGGTCTCAGGCCCAGCACTCTTATAAGTTCAATAATTATTAAAAAAAGAAAAAACAAATGAAAGGAAGATAGCCAAGTAGCATCAGCTCACTACATTTACATGTAAGTTCCCCAAGAGCTAAAAATTATGCTGTATTTTTTTTTTTCATGAAATGAGTGTAAAATGTTTAATTATTAAATAGATTCCTGTTACCTTTACCAGAAACTGTTGACAAAGAAGCCAAGCGACCACAAGCAGTAGCTTTTGCACCAGAAGTCTGTGTCTCTGCATCTGGAAGCAAGATAACTCCAGCAGAAACGCCCTGGATGTGTGTACAATTATTTGACAGGGAGCTCTAAAAAAATAATTACAAAGTAATGATAGTTACGGAAATATGAAAAACGTTCTATAAATAAATATTCTAGATGTAATAATCAAAACAAGGAAATTAAAAAACGAAGACAAGCAAATTGAGAACATGTTTATAGCCAAATATAGTAAGTTCGTACATTTCTAAGGAACTGGTCAACCAAAAGGCCAAAGCTTTTAGGTGAATGCCTATGAATGGTTGTAACATGCTCCCTTGCACAAAGGCACTACCTTGTTCAAATATTTATTTTAATTATGAAAATTAGTTTTTTTTCCTACCATGAGAAACCAAATCCACGATAAGAAACAATGATTGTAAATCAATTATCCACGGCAAATCCAGAGCATTTGGCCTATAGAAGGCCCATAAGACAGTTAGATTATGTGGGAAGAAAGAATAAAGTCAACTCAGAATATATCAGGGCAAGCAAATATATTCTCTACCTGATTGGAATAGTAGATTCTACCAGCAGACAATGAAGGGATTTCAGTTCTGGAAACAATGTCATCAGAAGCACTTTTAGTAAAAGAACTTCCATCTTCAACAACTGTTGATGATGGCTTCAGATTAACACCTGCAGTGGATGCTTCCAACCTAACAAGTTCAATTAAAGCAATAAAAAAAGAAACATTAAACCATCATAGAATCAAATGAGTAATATTGTTAGGAAGAGATAATATGAGCTTTGAAAATGAGTTCACATCTCAGTAATATAACCTCACACATGTGCCAAGGAGTTTTTTTATATCAGCAACTTTTTCCTCATCTTCACACGTGACAAAAACAACCTTTTCCTGTAGCAAGAATTTATGGACGTCAAAGGCATAAATATAATGTACACCTGATTAAGTGAATGCTTAGAAAGAAACTTGCCTGTCTAGCCCTAACACCAAGATGAGATAAGTGAGGCAGCTCTTGCTTAAGTATAACTCCCACTATATTCCTCCCTGCTGCTGTTACCTGTCAGAATCAGAATAGTCAAACCTATAAATACAAAAGTTTTATTTATGTTGTGTACAGTCAATATAAATCTAACAAACCTCTTCATCTCCATCAGCTTCATCAACTACAAGGATAACAGGTCCTTCTGTTGATGATGGTAGTGACCCAGGGACAATTCTTTCAACCTAAGTCAAAGAAATTCATGTAATTCAGCTATGTCTTTTGCTATGAACATGAGATACAAGACAATCAAGAACAAAAAGTTATAGCAATTTCCAGACTTTCTTGATATTTCCATGATGTAGAAATAGCAGATGGTAAGCAGAGGAATGGGCATCATGGGAATTTTAGGCAGCAAACCAATCTAGGATTCTCTTGGCTATTTTCCGCTTTCAAGGCATCAAAACAAGAAGGAATGGCTCCTAATTTCCAAATCTTTGGTGGGAGGAAGAAGGGGGACCAATTGAAATGACTAGAGGACGGGCAAGGTTGAATCATGAGAAGTAGAGGAAAGATAGAGAAACAAGTAGAGCCCACTAACTTAAAACCCAAATCACCCTAAAGAAAATCTTTTATGATCCATTTCCATTATCAAATAGTTTTTGGCCGTTATTATCAATTAGGTTTCATAAAAAATCTTCTGTGAATAGGCAAATAAGCTACTAAGAAGAATATGCAGAAAACAGATCTTATTACAACAAATCTAAACTATGAAGACAAAAATCAAGAGTTATCTACCATATTGGTTCCTGAAAGATTTCAGGGCCATCAATTTAGTCCTTAAAAATTTATTGCATCAATTTATCCTGACTCAGAAGTTTTTTGTCATCAATTTGGTCCTAAATGAGACAGTGCAAGGTTAAAATAAAATGATGTACTTCAAAAGCAGTAGCACTAGATTGATGGCAACAGTATCCTTTAAAAATCAATATGGTAGTTTATTCTTGAAATCAATAATAACAATCTGGCAAAAAATAAAAAATAAAAACTTTAGAAAGTAATGACCTAATTGGTTCAGACAATTTCCAAATTTGAGGAAAGTTTTGCAATTTTAACAAAATATAATCACTTTTTACAGATTATTTAATCACTGTTTACAGATTATTTTTACAGAAAGTTCTCTCCACCAAGCCCACCATTAATTTACCAATGGACACTGTTAGCATATAACAATAGATTCAAAGTTTTCATATTATTTGAATTTTTTAAAAGCAACACTTATCTATGCTTTATTCAATAAAACACAATTTTCCTGAGCTAAGAATATGACTATACTGCAGAACATAATGCATTCCAAAAAGCAGTCCATAATCAAGTGGTTCAAGGCTGGATGGAGGGGCTAACACCTGGAATGTATCATGTCTTGCAATTCAATTGCATGAACTCCAAATATCAAAACTCACATGTATATTGATAGAAACAACAATAAAAGAAAATTAGAAGCAACCTTACTTGATACAACTTATAGTACCTGAATTAATGTTCCCAAAGTATCTCCAGGGACAAGAACATCCCAACCTTGAGAAGCAAGAGTGCTTCTCACAGCTTTTAGAAGAAGTGTACACAATTTTGAAACCTGAAAAATAACACTAGGATTTTCCAGGAAAAAAAAAAGTTAGATAATCTACTAGCTTCTCAATTTTTAATGAAATTTACAGTCTAGGAAGAAAAAGATATAAAAGGAAACAACAGATGCCACTGAAACCATAATAGCTTATAATTCTTTATTTTTTTGGCCAATTATAATTCATGTGAATTTTCTCTTTACAAAAATATGAAGTAAAAAAATTACCATACCTAGCACGAATCTCAGCTTCAGTATATGTTCTTACACTGTTTTCAGGGATTCCTAGAGCTTTTCCTAACATCTGGAACAGTTAAAGTGACAAGTCAGTACACTCCAAGATATATGCATCAGAAGAACAATTGTGTTTTGGAAAGGAGTTCAAATAATCAAGATAAACTATTACCTACTTACTGGGAAAACAACATAATGTATATTAATAGTGTAAACGTTAAATATTCTAGAGAGAAAGGACACCAAAAATGGCAGAAAACCATCAAAAGACTTTATTACCTTGGAACAAGAAAATGAAGTACAATACTTATACAAAAACTTTAATTTAATTCAATTTTAGCACTGGACATTGCGAGGCCTTTAAGAGAAGAATGTACCTGGACTTTTTCAGGGAATATCTTCAGAAGTTCTTCAGTATATTCATTAGTGAGCCGCCTTGATCTATCAAGAGTAGCTTTCAGTCTCAATGCCCAAATTGTCTTTCCATCTTCATTTCCTTCAAAAATCAATGGGCAAACAGAAAGCACAATCCGAATGAAGAAATGGCCAAAGATTATATAAACTAATATTAATAAACCCCAACTTCAAGGCTTCAAGCAAAGACATAAGAAAGCAACCTTCCATTTCAGAAAAGCCTCTTTTCTTCCAAGCAAGGAGCTCATTTTCGATAGCAGCACATTCTTCCGACTTCCAACCAGATAACTTCAGCTGATGTACTCCAATAATAAGGGTTCCAAGTGGATCATTCCAAGCATTTACATTTTTTGATTGCACATTTGCTGCCAGCCAACCAGCGCCTCCCATAACATCAAGCACATTGAGAAACCTAACAAAGCAGAAAAATGTATTACCATAATCAATATGTATCCGCCAAACCTCTACACTTCAACAGGAAAAGCTTGATAAGTAGTAAGATATTCTTTTCACAACTTTCAAAAACACTATGCTATGGAAATATATCCTACATCATGATTCACTTGTTCCTTTTCTGGCAAAATATGATGCACAGTGCTCTAAATCGTTTAGGAGCACTGTGCATCATATTTAATTACTAAATATTGATTAATATTTATTAACTAAAATTTTTTTTACAATGTTTCTGGTCAACCAAGGATGAGCTACATCAAGTGTCTTAATGTATTTGAGCTAGATTGTTGCCATTTAGGAGTTTTCATGTTAGGTTATGTTAAAGGAAGAATGGTAAAATCAAGAAATTCAATCATGACAAGATATGAAAGACTTTTATAAAAGAGATAAAGAAGGGGTGTCTGAAAAGCAGATGACAAGATATTGCTCCTAAACAAAATCACATGAAAGATATGCATCAATAACAAAATGGACATTACTGCAATCAGCAATAGGTGTTTCCATCCATGAGCATATCTAACAAGAAGATCCCTAAACAAACCATTGGCATGACGCCAAAGTGAATTCAAAAAACTATTCTATCCCACAGCAGATGAAAAGACAACGGTTGAATTAATAAAAATAGGAACATTTAGCTCCAACGAGATGCACAGAATAATGGCATAAACTGCACATTGTATTAAAGTTTTCCAAGCTTCCTCCTTCCGGAAACTCTGGAAATTGATCAGTGGGAACAGCTCCAAACTGAATGGACATGCCCAGCGTTTCCCAAAGACTCCAAACAACTATCTAGTGTTAGAGTAGTTGAAAAGAATTCTTCACTTTAGCAGAATGCTGTGCACTTCAAATGTATTGTGAAACAATTTTAATATCTACCCAGAGTTGGACTTCTATATTAAGAAAAGAGACGCCAAGAACCTACTAACCTGCTTAAAAGAACAAATGAGTAGTCTTCAAGCCCAATCTCACAGAGGCGCCACTGTACAAATAAGATGTAGAATCAAAAGGTGTTGAAAAGGCAAGTTCAAGCATGCACAAAATAACTATCCATACAAAAACCTTATACTGAATAATCAGATAAAATCAGTATCACCTTTTGACGCATAGCTATTGCAGTATCAGGAGCATCATTCCTAAGGCCACTTTCAAGGCCCTTGACAATTATTTCTCTTAAAGCATTCAAAGATTCCATGGTTTTGAATAGCAGAGTAATTCCTTGGTCTCCCTTGACATCATCTGCGTTGGTATCCATATTCTGGAAATGTACAACACATGGTCAGTTACCAGTAGATGCAACAATAAGAACTACCTTGGATGCCAAATCAAATGAGAAGGATCAACAGTACTTATACCTCCTAACAGAGCAAAGCTAAGAAAGTTTCTATGCACACGAGTTTGAAAAACAACCACCAGATTTCATCTTATTTCCTCAATTCTACAGGAACAATTATAACTCAAATTTTTCTCATAATTTTATTCCATTTCTACATATTGTGAAAAAGTATTAAGAGAGAAAACAAAAAGGGAGAGCGGGAGACAAACAGGTGAGAGAAATATCACCCAAGATAGTGATTAGGCATCCTATATAAACTGCAAATTCACATTGACATATTGCTCAAACAATGTTTTTGTTCTTTTCTCCGTAATCAGCCTGTACATTGGACCGGCAAAGAGAAACAGCAGAGTGGTTTAGACTATAGAAACTAGGTTTCAGAACCAATTCATAGTTAACAATCATTACTCTCTTTCTCTCATCCTTTAAATTTACGTCGATAGGTACATCTAACCACATTTAAGAGTTTAATTCAGAGCAAATGGTCACACAAATCAGACTAGATGAAAATGTTTCAATGTTTATATGCCCATCACTGGTTAATACGTGGTTCTGAACAAAGGATTCAGAAAAGAGCCTCTGAATTTCTTAATTACATTTGAAAATAAAAGGACCTTATATAGGGAAGAGGAAGCAACAATTCTACCACTCAAATCCCTTAATCACCACAACATAGAAAGGTGAAATAAATGCCCAGACCACTAGCGAGGTACTAGGCAACCAGAAAAGGAAAGAAAACAACTCGAAATGACCTTCTACAATTAAGAAAATAACGGTAATCTAATTCTTCCAGAAACAAAAGAGCACATGCATTTTAACAGCTTTAAACAATCGTAGCAGAAAGGCAATAACAAAGACAAAGATATTAATTAACTGAATACTTTAAGGATAATAATTCAAACCAAAATCACATCTTGAAGTAAACGTGACATAGACATATCACGGCACTTCTGACAGCAATTAATATAAAAACCTTCATATTATCCCAAAAATTGCTGATGCCAGCCTCAAACTGGAGATAAAAATACATGTACATCATATTAAGCAAATTACCTTTTTGCACTCCAAGAACAAATTAAGAGATAAAATGTCATTTTCACCCATAGAATCCCTGATGGAGTCTAGCTGTTCTGCAAGACTGCAAAATGACAAAATTAAATTTATAAGCCAATACTTAATTAGTAAACTTATGATTCGTTTCACCAGCCACCAATAAGTTACATGCCAAGAGAATTATAATATCTACATAGGAGTTATTGCACAATTTGGTCACTGAAAATTGTACTGTTTAAGCTTTATATAATTGAACCAATACAAAGATCAAGTTGACTCAACATTATATTTTATTTATGATTATGGGGACGATAGCAATATTTAAAATATTATCTTCGGATTATGGTTATTAGGATTGTAAAACTGCTTCTTTAGTTAAATTTCTATTTTCACTCGCAGGTGTATTTTAGTAATTTCATAGTTCCTGGTATGGTTTGTATTTTAAAGATTTCATCTCCCTCCTTTCTTCCTCCGAAGTCTTGTAGCATGTCAATAAAAAAATTCTCCAAATTACCAGAACAAACCCAAGGAAAATAGAGAAATACAAAAACCTATTTAAGTACATCAGAGTTAAAGAAAATTGACATATAAATGGTTGCCAGTTTCAAAATTGTCATAACTCACAATGCAAATAATAGTAGATCGTAGATAGTGCTTTATAGGGCCTTCAAAAAAATGCAACGTGTTAGCATTAGTCTATTTGAGCACGATAGGCCAAATGAAAGATTTGACCATTGGAGGTGCATAGGCTTTTACATAAACAGTTATCAAGAAGTAAGTCATCCTACCGATTTGGGGAAGCGGTGATGATTTGAAAATTGATGTTTACGATTAATAAGAGGGGCCCCTGATAACCTGCAGCGGACACAGGACAAGGAGAGCAGTGAGCTGAGTCAATTGGCATGTGACAATAAAGGGGAGTGCACAACAGCCACTAACACCCATGTTTTACCACCTCCCTTGATTTGTGCACGTTTTATTTAATAATTGTTATTTCATTCTTAGCATTATAAATAGGCGTCCATAGGAATTGCTAAGGGCAGTTCAGAATTTGATTTGATTTCCTGTATTGAAGGAGATTCTCCTTGGCTATTAGTATTCGAGAAAGTGAGATTCTTAATTCTCTACAGCTAGTGGATTGTTCTTTCAATAAAATATATATAAATAAGAACAACATTAACCTTATCCTACTACTGTGAGGTCGGAATAATATATATATATATATATATATTTGTCTTCAAGTCAACCTTTATCAACCAGTTTAAAAACCAAAGGAATCTGAGGCCCAGACCCTTCTATCCATATCTATGAAAAAAAAAAATTAACTGAATAGCAGACATCTCAATTCAGGTGCCTCACTATTAAAATTTCCAAGAGAAATTGTTCCATAATAGGTTAAACCCTTAGTCAATATTCGATTTTCACGGGAAATAAAAGCTAATCCTCTTTCGCCAGTGTAACCTTTAAATGAAATAATCAAATATAATTCAAACACATGTAATGCCACTTATTGCTTGACAGGGTTGAGAAAATACTTTTTCTATAGTTTAGTTTTATAACTTTGAGCAAATCAGATCCCTATATTTTGCTTTATCAGCAAAATTTCATTTCTAAGTTTATTTCACATTATAATTAAAATAGTTGGAAATTTCATTACTAAGTCATGAACACTTGACTACACTGAATGAAACAACTCAATCTTCAAGAGCTGACAATATTGTCTCCTCTAATGTTAAGGGTAAACAGTTGATAGCTTTTTTACCTGGCATTTCTTACTATAAATAGATATAAATACAGAAACATGCAATTGAAGCTTATGCAAGTCCTACTCATAAACACTTTCTAATCTTTTACAGAAACAACGGAACCAAAAATTTCTTAGCATAGAGTAAACTTATCATTTGATGATATTATATTCTGTTAAAAGTTAAAACATTTCAATATTAAGGTTTAAATTTAAAGTAGTGATGATCTCCACAACAAAATAAAAATAAACCTAAATTTACAAAAGGAATGGAAAAATCCTCATGGCTAAAGTTAAGAACTTTTGAGTCAAACCTGCCAGCATTAAAGAAATCTTTGAGTTCACGATAAAATATCTTGAACTGTTCAACAAATGCTTCACTATACTCTCCAGGGTTCTTCGTAACTATAGCAAGCATTGCCTCAGCAGCAACCAAATCTTCAGGGCCAGCATTTCTGTGAAGCTTGTTTTGTATTGTATGCTTAATTTTAAGCTGGAATGTAAACAAATCATAAAACAGTAAAACTGTTATTAACTATTATACTATTATAGAATTGATACGCCAAGTACTTCAGGAAGGAATACCTTGATATCTTTAGGGATATCATTTCGATGAGCAATATCTCTAATTCGAGTCAGAGGAACAGAAGCAGTGAATTCTGCCTTGAAAGATGGCAAACATGGATGAATCTTCCGAATGACAAGAACTTCCTGCACGCCAATCACAGGTTAATGTGAAATTTTATTAGCATGACATCCATGATTAAAACTATTAATCCAATAGTGAATTTTTTGAGATCATCATATATAAGACATTGAGTTTCAACTATACTGGAGAAAATGGACCTGACTCATATATATAAATACACACAACAGTTTAGCCAAAAAAAATACACACCCAAATTAAAAAAGTGATATCCTGTTGATGAATTTGAAATAACTACAATGATTAATCTTGCTCATTGAGTTTTAAAAGAAGTAGAAAATTATAAGTGTGTGATCAACTAGTTGATCTTTTCCTTTCTTTGCAAAATATATGCTGTATGTTAGTTTTAAGAAACATCAAGGGAGTACCAAATCGTCTTAGATTAATATGAAATTTTAAAATCATCGCATGCATGATGCCAAATTTCAATCCATGATGAATTTTTGTGCAATATGCATCTCACAAAAAAGTTATTCAGCGAAGTAAAGTTTGATTTTACTTCATAAGGGACATATGAATCCTACCAACATCAGTTTCAGTTGTTAGAATATGCTGAGTAAAGGCAACCAGAAAGAACATAAACTTCTAAGCCCACGTTAAACAAATTAATAGACTACCTGTGGTGAGACATCTTTCCTACTAGAATGTCGTTCTAATTCACGGAATATAAGCCTTGAAATCTCAGCATGTCTATTTGGCCGGTGGTGGCCTCCATCTTCAAAACAAGCAATTTGCCCTGTGTTTATCCACTGCATAAGATGATCATATAGGGGCTAAGAAGGGAATGTATGAATCGATATCAAGAAAAAAAACAACAGATAAGAGATCGTAGAAAACCTTCAAATAGATAGCAGAGTATATAAGAGCCTCCAATCGATCTTCACCTTGCAAACTTTCAACAATAATATCACGTACAACATCAAGCTTCAAAACAAAAATTGTAGATAAGTTTAGTAATCTGTTAGTGATTTATTTAAAAAATGAAAAAAAGGTATCTCATGAAAATTGTTTGCACAAAGTACCAACCCCTCCTAGAGCCAAAATCATAAAACATACTGCTATAGAAGATTCATGTATGCATAGATACTTTTAAAAAGAAGACATGTCCATAAGCATTAAACACTTTGTATTGGAAAAACACAGCATTTCAAACAGCACCTGGGCACTTTAGATTTGGTCATGTTATGGTAACCATGTCAGCATCCGTGCTTCTTGGAGGTTCTTAAAATCATGAATGCAACTTTACCAATAAGATAATACTACAATAAAGTAGTCCTGTAAATGAAAAATCCAGCAGAGAAAATTATCAATTGCATTACCTTTCTCCACCAATTCCTCGCTTTCTGATCACCCTCAACCAACTTGAGAGCCAAGCCTTCAAGATCAGCAAAGTCCCATTTCCTTTCTGTTCCTCGGTTACGGAGCTCATTGGATTGCATGAAAGAGGCAGCTTTACCCTGCCACTGTCCTACAAAAGGACTTGGCTCCGCTTCCAAAAGAGAAGCATCATAAATCACCTCGGACTTGTCATCCACCAAATTCCTCTCGTTTTCTTCATCTTCATCATGAACAAGAGGAAGCAGCTCCAGATTCTCCTTTGTCGAATTCCAGTTAGCCACGGTACTAAATTTCCCTCCTTTTGGCAGTTTCAAGACTCTGTTTTCTCCATTTTCCCATACTAAACTTTCGTCCTCCGTCACAATCACAAATTTAAACTCAATACGTTCACTTTTCCGTAACTCCAAGTCACATATCCACCCATTCTCCGTCCAGGACATTGGAACACTTTTCTTCCATGATCCCAATTCCTTGGTAGATCCTAGAATCGCAACATGCTCACCAAATTTAACTTGGTGATCCAATCTAATATGCAGCTTCACTTTCCCACGTCCTGAAGTTTTCATCTTATCCTCCTTTTCTATCGCTTCCTCTTCCCTGTGAAAAGCATTACAGCATTAAAAGTAGAATAAGATACAAATGACAGTCAATACGTTACAGAAAAACTGACTTTTTTATTTAGGAAAAAAAAAGAGTGGCGGGGGAACTGCTATAAAATTGGTTTTCAAGTAAATCATTAGCAATTCGTCTGTACTTTAGCCTCCCAGTATGTAATAAAGCTTTGTCACCGCAAGTTGTTGATAAAACAAACCAACCCCATTAAGGAAAAGCTACAAAAAAGTTTTTTCCCCCTTTTCCTGAAAAGTTTCCACAAACTTCAACTCCTACATATTCCCATAATCACGATTACTCTCGAAGGCAAGTTCAAGAACAATGCAACGAAATGGAGAAAGCAAAAAAGAAGGGGAGAAAAAAGCAAAATCGAGTAAGAGTACCTAGTTTCGGTGGAGACAGCAGAAATGGCTGTATGAAAGGGGGCTTTTGAACCGTGAAAGTGAATAGAAATGGGGTGGCGCCTGAAGAATAAGGAAGCATTGGGAAGTGGAGGTTTAAGACATTGATATAGGAATCGAAATGGTTTCCGGGAAAGGTGGATCTGGGAGGAAGAAAAGCAGTGCAAGACACGGAGAGAATCCATTATTGTTCAGCGAGGGGAACGAAGGTTGAGTCTTGGAGGGAGTATGTGAAAGTGAAGATGAAGAGAGTAGAATGAAGAAAGCGGTGGCTTTCATTTCATGACTACCAAGGAGCGTAAACAAGAAGGCTGATCTTATAGACACGTGGATCAGAATTTAACGGCTGAAAGAAATGCTATAATGGGTCTTGAAAGATTCGCTCACAGCGTGTTTGCTTCAAATCTTCAATTACCGAGCAGCTCGGTAATATAACAGCAGGGCTATAGTAATGATTATATATGAATTTTAAATAAGTTTATTTAATATATTATTAAAAAATAAAAAATAAATTTATTTTTTATATTTAATTGTATACAAATAAATGAGAAAAGAATAAAATGTCCCAAATTAGAAAAATAAAAGAACTCTCATGTCTTCTTCCATTCTCACTGACAACACTCATCTCTCATTGATAACATTTCACCTCCTATCACAGCCATAGGCAACATCCATCATTTCTTCCACCCACCCTTACAAACATACAAATCTCAACATAAAATGCTCAAAAACAAAGAAAAGGAACAAGAGAGATATGCTGAGTGTTGAATAGATGCCGCAAAAGAGGAAAGATGCTAAAGATAAAGGATGAGGATGGCGAGACAAGAATTGGCAAGATCTAGAGGTAAGATTCTAGATATGTGAACATGCAAAGAGATCTCCCTCTCTATGAAGAATGATTGTTGACTTCTTTGACCTCTAAAGAAAGAATGACGACTTCCCTTGCCTCCAGCGATGAAGATTTCTTTGACCTCTGTCATCCATCATACACATTCCCCTTCCCCTCACTGTTGCTCAGGTTCGCCAAAAGAGAGTTAGATTAGAAGAGGCAATTTTATTTGATTGAAGAAAGTTAGAAGGGTAAAAGCATCATTTCAATCCCATTGATCACCTCATTGTAAACCCCTTTACATCGCAAAATGACACCCCATTTGGTTTGTTTACAGGCCATATGAAGCAATGTAAATAGGCTTACATCACAGGAGTTGCTGTGTTTGATGCGCCAAAACACATGTAATCCAGATTACATGTATGAAGCTGATTACAAGTTAACATGTAAATAATTTTATATCTAAAAATCCATGTCATCCATATCACATGCTTGTAAATAAAATAAAAAGACCATAATGCCCAAACAAAATTACAACTAGTTTCTTTGGCACTTCCCTCATCTGCCTCCACACCTTTAACCTTATCTCCGGTGACCCTCTCTCATCCACCTTTGACCCTCTTTCCAGTAACCATTGTTAGTTCAACTGGCTTCCCAAGAAAGAGGTGAATTGAGAAGTTTGGATTTTTTTGTAAGAAGTAAAATACAGTAGTAGTAATAGAAGTTCCTGAAAAACAGAGTATAAGATATAAAGAACACTTGCAAAGTAAATGAGAAGGAGACACGGAATTTACCTTGGTTCGGTCTACTCTACTTAACTTACGTCTAGTCCCCAAGTCACCACTTGAGATTTCTCCACTATTCTTTGCAATATTTGAATGGGTTCTTGCAAAAACCGCAGTACAATCCAACTCAAACTTTGAGCTGAACAAATCTCTCTCACTCTTCTCACTCAAGAGTAAGAACAACTCTCTTAGTGTATTCTCACACTAAGCTCTATCAAGAAGTGTATAGGAATACACAGAATGAAAAACTCTCCCTCAAAAGAATGGATATAAAAGTTTAAGTATAATGATAAGCTAAACAGAGGGTAGGTAAGTTTTGAAAGAATCAGTAATTAATTCTGTAGTGTTTTGGTGTTTTTATGTTTTTCCTCATAACCCAATAACTTAAATGATATCATATTTATAGTTTTGGAGCAAAACTATCCATTGGAAACAAAGAATAGCCATCACTCTTGGAAAAATAGTTGTTCACCTACTGCATTAAATACATCTGACAATCGCATAACCTGAAGAGGTTGTGCGAATAACGAGTGACTGTTTGTTTTTGTTTTCAACGTAGTTCTTTCGTTATGCGGATAACCTAACTAGGTTATGCGGATAACATACTTCTCGGAATGACTAAGTTTTAACTCAAAAATATTTTCATAAAAACCTACTCAGTTGTTAGGATAACGTTAAGTTTTTCCCAAATTGAGTTTTTGTAAAACTTAGGTTATCAGGATAACCTGTCAAGATTATACGGATAATATGTTTAATCGAAGAAAGTCTAAGTACTCTGAAATATAAGTTATGCGGATAACTGTTTAACGGGAAAAGTCCAAGTACTTTGAAACATAAGTTATGTAGATAACCTCCCTAGATTATGCAGATAATCTGTTTAACCAAAGAAAATCTAAGTAATCTAAAACATAGGTTATGCAGATAACCTCCCTAGGTTATGTGAATAACCTTTTAACGGAGAAGACTCCAAGTGCTCTGTGACACACATTATACATATAACCTTTCTAGGTTATGTGGATAACGGGCTGCACAGTACAATTTGCCTTCACTGTTCACTCCCTTATGCGAATAAGATACCTACCTTGTCAAGATAACCACTTAGACAAATTTGAGAACATAATCCCAAAGCTTTGTTATGCGGATAACATCAATCCCTTTTTATGAAATTGAAGAATGAACTTTGAAAAAGTTTTGAGATTGAGTCTCTATCTTCATAACGTTCAATACTTATATGCATAAGGTTAAATATTTTCATGAAAATAAGGTAAATACTTAGAAACATCTTTGAACTTGAGACTTTATCCTCCTAAGCTGAAACATTTTTTAAATTAAAACTTTATCATCATGAGGTAGCTCTTTTTATGAAAACCATTTTGAAGTTATGAGCTAATCATTAATCATTTATTTAGACATCTCATTTAATATTGGGTGAATTGAAATTCAAAATTTAACTACCTTCTTTTATAAATAGTTTTCTAAAATATGTGAAACAATTATTCAAAGTTCAGGAAACTCTAACTTTATTCTTCATTTGCTTGAGTTTCTTCGATATGG
Source organism: Adenanthera pavonina (assembly GCA_026686845.1). Lineage (NCBI taxonomy): Eukaryota > Viridiplantae > Streptophyta > Magnoliopsida > Fabales > Fabaceae > Adenanthera > Adenanthera pavonina. The sequence continues at coordinate 6,308,687 of JAIVEN010000026.1, read as the reverse complement.
GATTTCTAAGTTCATTTGTTTAGAATCATAAAAACTATCTGAATTAACAACCATAACAAACACCTCCGGTCTCCTACCTCCATACTAGATTTGCAATCTTCACCTTTAGTGAACCCTACCTTTCCTTCCACCTTCTTCCTTTATCACCACCATAGGTGGCGTGAATAACGTTAGAAAGGCATCGATCCAAAGGTATCACAGATGGCGTCGCCTATGAAGTCCCAGATTGCTTACTCAATGAGGTTCACCTAGTTCGATTTCTTACTCGACAAGGTCCCAGATTGCATAATTTTGAGATTCTTAGATTTTTTTTAGTAGCATCGTCTTTCCTACTTCTCTATTTGCTTGCAACCAGATTGTCGAACCAAATATAGTTGCTGACAATCCAGATCTAGATTTTTTAATCTCCATTTGCTTGCAATCCATATCTAGTTGCTGTTCGAATCACAGATTTTTGAACCAATCTTGATCTCCATCACAATGCAACCGAGCACTAGCATCCTCATTTTTTTTTTCTGTTGAAGGGGGAGTGGGGGCTAGTGAGGGAAGAGCATGGTGGTGGGTAGCTGACTGGAGGGAAGAAGAAAGGAGTTTTTATTTTAATCTAGGGTTGCGTGAAGAGTTTTTTTAAGAACATTTTAGTATTTTCCTATTTAGTATATTTAATTAAATATAAAAAATAAATTCATTACCCACATATTCTAATATCATACCAAACAAACTCAAATATATTTTATTTACATCTCTTCTCTTTACATTCCTTTCCATTATATCCCTTAACCATTATGTAATCAAACCAAACATGTTATGAGTGTATTCTAGATCACCTTAATTTGGGTAGTCTTGATTATCCACATTGACCTTTATTACCTAACATATTACACAGCCAAATGCATACACTCTGATAATGTGATTAGCATCACCTTCACACACCCCTTGGGTGAGCAAACCAAACAGGCTATGAGAGTACTATCTCATCTATACCCTCTCCAATAACAATACTCCACCTCAACTAATTTTAATTCTATGTGTCAAACTTAATTTATATTATTTTAATAATGTTAATAATATAATCTCCTTTTACCGTGACTTCTCACTTCTTAATCTCTCCCACACCTGTCACCATCTCTCTTCATCCTCATCTTTCTTTCCCTTTCTTCAATAACCAGACTAGACGCGACAATGGGAGAACTGAAAATCAAATTTGGCATCAATATTCATAGTCGCAAGGGTTTGGCAATGAAAAGAACCACCAAGGATTACCCAAATCCAAATTATTATAGGCACATCAATCCTTCACTAACAAAATTACCCAAATCCAAATTTAGGTAGGATTTCTTCAATATGTCCTTCACTGACTAGCTCCTCATAAGCTTCGAAGGGTATTGACAATATTTAATTCTTTTGTTGTTTCCCCCTTTTTTGTGTGTGTACATATATACATACATACATATATATATATATACATGCTTTTTGAACTTCTCTCTGTAAAAATGTTATTTTCGAATGAAAGTTCCCACTCACCAAAATCCTCCAACAACCCTCTCTAATTCATAATAGGTCTTTCATAATGCTTCCTTTTGTGGTGCCTTTGTAATCGCTCCACCATTGTCGCTGGCATATTAGAAGACATGGTTGCTAATGATGAAGAAAGATGAAGCGAGGAGGGGGCTGAGAGAGTTGGAAGGAAAGAATGGCAAATGGAAGATGTTAGAGCAAAAGAAGATATTAAAAATTTAAAATTGTTAAAATGATATATAAATTAAATTTGACATATTTGCTGGGGTAGAACATTATTATTGGAGACAGTATAGATGATGTGGTACTTTCTCAGTACCTAAGAATTTCTCTAGGTTCTTAATCATCATGAAGAGAGAAATTCTTAGGTATTCCTAGAGTATCATCTCATCTATACTTTCTCCAATAAAAACACACTACATAAGTTAATTTTAATTCCACATGTAAATGAGGTATTATATTCATTTAAACTTTTTGATTTTAATAATTTGTTTTTAAGAAGATGACTTTTCATTTCTCTTCCTCTCTCCCCTCTCACCCTTTCTTCTGTGTCAAATTTTCAAACTCTCTCTCCCCCTTTCTTATTCTTCTTCATCTTCCTCTTCCTCACGAACTCTCCCTCCGGAGGCGGATCCAGTGTATTTCATTGAGGAAGTGCACCACTTGCATTTCTTTTTTTATTGATTTCTGGCCATGTCATGCGTTTCTTTTTTCTATACCGTATTTTCCTTTACTCAGTAAGTAACTGTAGGAAGCGCGCCACTTTTCTACCAATATATATATATATATATATATTTTTTTTTGCCTCCAACCTAAAAAAAAATTATTAACACTTTAAATAACCATTAATTATATAAACAAAAAATTGTTAAGAAAAAGTTAAAAGTAAATTATTTTTTATACAACTATCTAATATCTAATATTATTTGATCATATTTAAGGATTATTGAATTTAATTGGAGTAACTCTTTTAATGTGGTTTAAATTCTTAACCTTATTTTAAAATAATTGAGTCACTTTCACTTAATTCAATTAAGTTGATATAAAAAACCAAGTATATTATTATTCTTATGTTTTTATTTTCCTAAAAAAGAGAAACTTTATTTTTGTAAAAGTTTCTCATTTTTAGAAAAATAAAAACATGTTTCTTCAGTATAATAAACAAAATGTATTTAAATTTTGTGTATTAATATAATTATTAATATTTTTTTTATTTTCTATGAACATAGTCTCTTTAAGTGAAAGGGTTCAATTCTTTTGAAATAAGGTTAAGAGTTTAAACCATATGAGCAAAGTTATCCCAATTAAGTTCAATAATATTTAAATATGATCCAATAATATTGTAGACTAGGTAGTTGTATAAAAAATAAATTACTTTTAATTTTTTACCAAAATTTTTTTATTTTTATAGTTAATGGTTATTTAAAGTGTTAATAATTGTTTTAGGTAGGAGACAAAAAATATATTTATTATTAGTAAAAAAGTGGTGTGCTTTGTATACTGACCTACCATATAAAAAGAAAATAAGGAAAAAAAAAAAAAGGAACGCATGGCATGTCAAGAAATCAATAAAAAAAGAAATATAAGTAGTGCACTTCATTGATCCGCTCCCCGCTCCCGCCTCTCCTTATTCTTCCTCCTTTTCTTCACAAGAAATGAAGAAGCTCTTGGCTCCAATATTTTCACCACTCTCTATCATTAATTGCATTTTGTTCTACCCCTGCCCACTGATTAATGAGAGCAGATGCTTGATGGAAACTGCAAATTTTCTTTCTGTTTCTTGTTGATTTTTCTAGTAACATTTTCGGTTGATATTTAATTCAATATTCACGATTGAACATTAACAGAATTAAGGATTTTTGAAATCTTCAACTCTGCATCTTGTGACCGTGAACAAGAGGGTGAAGAAAGAGAAAGAGAGAAAAAATTGATGGTGAAGGATAAAACTTAAAATAAAATCTTTATGGGGTAAATATGAGGAAAACTTGATCATTGCATCAAGAGATCCCATGGCAATCTTGGTGTTCGAGATATAGCTGTTGATGGAGGACTAAGGAAAAGTGGTGGTGGAAGGACAACCGGTGAGAGGGGACAAGGATGGTGGTGCTGATGAGACCAACAGTTGCAATGAAGCGGCGGCAGTGGGCTCTCCGATGGAACTGAACTAGACAGAAGATACGGTGGCGGATAGGAAGGGAGCGGTGATGATGTAGACAGACACGATGAAGGTGGTTTAAAATTATGAGTTTCACACTAAATGATTTAATGGAGGAAGATTAGAGAGAGCCTGAGAAATCGGCTTAGGAATATTAAGAGAGAACAGGAAAAGCTAATAGAGAAGGCTGAAGAGTCGCACTTTTTTATGATACTAATTGTTAAATTATTAAAATCATTAATTTAATTAAAGGGATAATATGGTGAGGAAAGAGAGTATGATCAGTAGGATTAAATTAATGTGATTTGGCATCTTTGCACTGGTTAGAGTGTAGATGAGGTGCTACAGTAGGAGTACCCAGCCATTTCTATCATGAAGATGACGATGCAGACGTGGTAATGCGAATTGCAATGCCGATTCTGGAAAACTGAAATGCTAGGGCAACTAGAAAAGTGTTCTTATACTGAAACAAAATAAAAATGGCTTCGCCCAAAAATATACTATGTATAATGAGATATTTTGTAATTATGCTTTTATGAATTATTTTAGAAGATATAAATGACTTACAGAAATACGATATTGCTCATAATTATTCCCTTTCTATGCCTAGTTGCCTACTATATCAAAATATCAAATATAACCTGTTATACTTTATAAACTAAACTAAACTAGACTAGAATATTGGGTGTGCTTAATTGTGATTTGTGATTTGTGAGTTATTTTGGCCACAACCTTTTTAGGGTGGTATTGCTTATGATTTATAAATAATATTTTTTTTTATAAATTTTACATTGTGTATAGATTTCAAATTAAAATTAAAAGGTTAAATCTCAATTACTTTTTAAAACTAATTGAATTTAAGTCAAATGTTATTGTGATAGTCAAAATCATGACTTCTTATCATTAATTTTAATGGATATCTATTAATTAGACAGGGTTTTAAAATACAGAGCGCCTTCCCAAATTATATATTATTTAATTTTGTGTATTTTTAATTAAAAAATAAACTATCAATATTCACTACAAAATATAAAATTTGCAGTAAATCATGCTATTCACAATGATCAGTCAGACTAATTCTTCAAATTCCTAAAATGTACCCATCTTATTTCATAAATCATTTAAATTTTTATTATAAAATTAAATTTGAAAAATTAAGAAAAAAGAGAGAAAAATTAATAATTTTTTAATACATTAAAAGGTTTCAAACTTTATTCCATGTTTTGGTAAAAAAACGTTTTTTTATGTACAAAATGAGCAAATTAGATCAAAGAAAAAACAACAAAATTATAATGGGGCGACAACATGAAGATTGACGAGATGAGCCAGACACAGTGGTGCACTCAAACGTTTTATACTTTTTAGTAGGGTGAAAACATACATTTTGATTCTTTTAAGTTTGAAGCAGATTTTATTTTAATTTTTTAATTTTTAAAAATTTTATTATAATTTTTTAACTTTAAAGATGTATTAAAAAACTTCCTGAATCTAATTCTGTTAAATAAGTTAATAGAAAATTTATTTAAATACATCTAATCACTATTTTTAGGTCCAAAATAAATAATTAGTATCTTAGAAAAATAAAAAATTAAAAAATATGTTAATTTAAGGCATTAAAAATTATATCCTTAGAATAAATTATTTTTAAAATATTATGATAAAATGTTTAAAATTATTTTATTAAAATAAATAATTTTTATTTATTTTGGATAAGTTGACAAGTTGAAAATTTTAACTTGAGAATATAAAGTATAAAAAATAAATATTTATTTTTTATAATAAAAATATTTTAATGTCTTAAAATAAATATTTAAAACTTAAAAATAAAAATTTTGATTTTAAGGTTGTAATTTTTAACTTTTTCCATTAACATATTTTTAAAGTAGTAAATATTTAAGTCTTAAAATTATTTTTGTTACAATTTTTGTATTAATTAATACTCCCTACGTTACGCTATATAGTGCATTATTATAAGAAATTCATGTTTCAAAATATAGTGCATTATGCGGATTACATTGTGTTTTTTTATTATCTTTTCAGTATTACCCATAATAAGTAAACATATATATTCTACTGTTACCAATACATTTAATAAAATTTTTTTAATGGTTTGGTCAAACCATAAATGAATGAAGGAGAGTTTTCCCCAAAAGCTTCACTCTTCATAATTACCAATGACCCATGGGAACTCAAAAAAAAATGAAGAAGAGAATGACAGTAATTTATTAATGTAGGAAGTATTATTAAATAAGGGTAATTTAGGAAATAATGGAAAAAAGTTTCTGTTACTAATCATTATTTTTATACGTGTGTGATAGCTAAAAGTATACTATAAACTGAAACGGAAGAAGTATATAATAATATTAATGATGTGAGTTTTAAATAGATAAATTATTATTTTTTATTAATTTATTTTATTTTCTATTAATTTATTTCACAGTGTTAAAAATTAAAAAAAATTTAGTTATATATTAATAGTTAAATGATTAATATAAATAATTAAATAATTAATATAAAATATAATAAAATTAAAAAAATAAAATAAAACTTACATCAAAATTAAAAAATTAAAAGTATACTTTAACCTTTTAGTTTTTACTACATACAGTTTGGTAAAAAAATCAAAAAACCGTTTTACTTCCACTAGATAGCAGAGCACCGTACTTCTTTTAATTTGCCTTCGCTGTGTATCGTCGATTCTCATGCGCTTCATGTTGCCAACCCACTCTTTTTATCCGTCAATCTCTCCCTCAGCGTCGCCATTGACGTGACTCATCGTTATCGCCATACTATCTTCGTTTCTTGTTTCTTTTTTCATTTCTTTCTCTGCAACACCGTTCATGTTGCTTCTCGTGGATATGCCTTCCTTAGAAGCTTCACTTCTCTACTCTAAGAGGTATATCCCCTCCCTCATATTGCCTTGTCTTCTTTCCTCTTTTTGTCGTCAATAGGTTCGTTCGGCAAATCAAAATTACGACGTTTTCGTCTTTTTTTTTTTTTTCCCTCCTGAAATCGTTTTCCTCTTTCTTAATTGATGCTACTATGTCCTAACTTCTATGGAATTTATCTGGCCATAGTAGTTTCGTCATTTGATCTAAATTCCAGATTTCGTCACTATCTGTGGTAAGTTACTTACTTTGCTATTGTTCAGACTTCAGAGTGATTTGATTTGGGATGGATCAAATTTACAAGTAAAAAGGATGCTATGTTCATTCGTATTATATTAGATAAGGCCCTTTATATGTAATTTGCTTGCTTTGTTTTAATAGAAGGGATTCATCATTCCATATCTCATCTCGTTTTTCCCTTATGTCCAGTAAATTCAACGTACATATTGATAGACCTCTGGTTCTATTTCCGGCGCTTTATTCATTTCCTCGATGTATGAAATTGAGTTGTTTTACTATTCTGAACAGATTCTATAAATTGAGGATTTGACCATGCAGATAGCATCTTATAGTCATCGTGTACTCTATTTCTCTCACAGGTTCTCTACTCTCACTCTATGGTTTTATTTTATGCAGTATGTGATCTTGCCTATTTTCTATAATATATTATATGAATTGACTTTCAAACGAGCCATATTCATATTGCAGAACAAATGCAAAGACTAGTTCAGTGAAATTTCATGAGCTAAATCCCTCTTGTCTTGATGGGAAAAGTGCATTCAACAGGAGACCTCAGATTTATAGAGTTCTTAGCTCCAGAGAAGGAAGCAGACTATCTGTGATTCCCAAGACACATGAAGATCGTCCCACTGCATCTGTAACAGAAGATGCAATGAACACAAACTATTCTCATAACAATGCATCTGAAACGTTTCTTAGCAATTGGTCTCCTCCAAGATTCCTGTGGAGGGGATTATCAGTTCTTGTCATGGCAGGACAGGTAATCATGAGGACTTCAAAGGGAAAGGTTCATTGGAGGAATACTCTGCAACAACTGGGGAGAGTTGGCCCAGAATCACTTGGGGTATGCCTTTTGACTTCAGCCTGTGTAGGAATGGCCTTCACAATACAATTTGTGAGAGAATTCATCAGGTTAGGATTGAAAAGATCCATTGGTGGGGTCTTAGCTCTGGCTTTCTCAAGAGAGCTAAGTCCTGTGGCTACATCAATTGTCATCGCTGGACGCATTGGAAGTGCATTTGCTGCAGAATTAGGAACTATGCAGGTTTCTGAGCAAACTGACACATTGAGAGTTCTGGGTTCAGACCCTCTGCATTATCTTGTGACACCAAGAGTGATTGCCACCTGTATAGCCCTACCCTTCTTGACTCTGTTATGTTTCACATTGGGGTTGGCTTCTAGTGCCTTCCTTGTTGATAGTGTCTATGGGGTGAGCATAAACATTACCTTGGATTCTGCTAAGAGAGCTCTCAGAACATGGGACATCATCAGTGCAATGATGAAGTCACAGGTTTTTGGTGCTATCATATCTGTGGTTAGCTGTGGATGGGGAGTTACAACCTTAGAGGGTGCTAAAGGTGTGGGAGAATCAACAACATCAGCTGTGGTTATCGCTCTGGTTGGCGTCTTTGTAGCTGATTTTGCTCTATCATATTGTTTCTTCCAGGGAGCTGGAGATCGATTGAAGAATTGCCTATGAGCAGTTAATTTTGGCTGCGATTTTTCTCATGTATATGAATACGATGCGCACGTTCCATTCAGTTCATATGCATCAATATACTGGCTCCTGTCTTCTTAAGCTTCAATCAGATCATTATAATTTATTAATTTGCCTTAGTTGCACAAGTCTTGTTACATTATTTAGCCAAGGAAGAAATTTTCACCTTTTAGGACACCTACTTAAAATGGGACTGGACTCTGCTGTTAAAAGAGTATGCCATTTGATTACCTTATAATTTTGTTTTAAATTTTTATGATTTTTTTAAATTTATAGTTGAAAAATATCTAATTCTAGTTTATGTTTATTTAAAGAAATAAAATATTAATTAAATGAATAAAATAAATTTAAATTGTTCAAATTAAATTTAAACAATTGAAAATTACTTTGAAACAGTATTATAAGCATGTTATTTCAACACAAGAAGTTAAATGGTAAAAAAAAAAAAGCCGACAAGTTACGTTAGAGATAATATTTAAACTAATTAAAAATTTGCTATAAAAAAACTAATTAAAAATTCTCAAATTTTAAATGTAAATACGAATACTTTGGCATTCTATTTACTTATTATGTCACAATTAAAATTTTATATCAATTAAAAATTTTATTGAATTTTCCCCAATAAAAATTAATTTTATTGACTTAATCAATTAAAAATGGTGGAAAAAGAAAAGTGATATAGAAACATATCACTTTAAAAAAAAAGAATCTTAAAAAAAGTATATGTAAAATGAAATGACAACGTATCACTGTGTCGAAATGGACAAAACTGCCGATGCTGAAAGGTCAAATTCATTAAAAAGAATATGGCCAGCTGATTAGTGAGAGGTTATGAGAAATTAAAATCTCATTCATGCATTTACATTAAAAGTCTCTCTTCTCATCTTCTCAATTCTCGCCAGAATTCCCTTAACTGCTATATCAAATGCATCTTCAATGGTCTCAAATCTAGACCTTGGATCACCATATATGATTCTGGGAATAAGCCTTATAACCTCTTCTCTCAAAGCCATCACTTCCCTCTTTGAAACTCCGAACAAAACGTCACTGATCTTCACTCTTTTCTCTATCACATCATCTTCTGGTATAAACACAGAGTAAGTAGGTCCATCCTTAGGCAAATGCCACAAATATTGGTCATAAGCTGAACCTGGATGAAAGAACACCGGAATACACCCTCCTAAAATGGAGTCAAAAGTTGATCTTCTTGTGAATGAATCTCCAGGAGGCTGCAAGCAGAAATGTGAACTCTGAAACACCTTAATAATATTCACGGGGTCGTCACACGGGTTACTTATTCCATCATAGCAGCTGAGAAACTTGCAGGTTCTTGAAGATGAGAGGCATTGTTTGATGAGCTCTTTTCTGATAAGTTGTGTCGAGTTAGGCCTGGGGGCGCCTACAAATGAAAACAGGTAAGGTCTTTTCACCTTCCTCATTCTCTTCTGCCATTTCAGAACCTCATGGTCCTTTGAAGGGTGAAAGTAAGTTGGGTATGGAATGGGAAAATCATTGGGATATGAGCCAGATTCTATGGGCAAAAGGGACATATTGGAAAATTCTGGAAGAAACATGAGCTTTGTTCCCCAATCAGAATCTTCTTCTGTTCTTCTTCTGAAATCCCATCCAATTCTTCCTCCAACCAGGAAGTGATCCCTACCCCACATTCTCTTCCATTCAGGCTTTTTTGAGAGCCAGTTTGAGAGTTCTATAGGAGAAGCATCTCTCACTGAAACATTGGAATGCCATAGATACTGACCCACATCAAGTCCAGCATAGTAAGGAACAAATACAGCAGAAGCCAGTGAGGAATTCTTGGTCAAGCATCTATAATGCTTCATCTTGTTATGAAAAATGATTTCTAGTGAGAATTGGTTAGTGTTATACCAGCAATTCTTCAGCAACAAAACTTTGGCTTTTGATTTATCTGTTAGCTTGATCCTGGGTCCAAGGCCTAAATTGGCCATGTAAGGACACATGTCCTCCCATTTCATGAGTGTGTGACATCTTTTGAGTAAATCCTTATTGAACCTGCTAGCAAGATCATACATATAGACGTATTTTCCCGAACAAGGATCCAAGTATTGTTTCTGACTCTCTATGGGATTTTCATTTTCTATGGTGGGATTTGTTTGTGTATTAGAGACCCCATTGGTTGAGACAGACATGTCAGAAAAAGTAGTATTTTTTTCTGAGAAATTAATGGTTTCAACAGGATTGCTCGCAGAAGTGACAGAGTGTTTAGGCTCTTGAGGTTGGTTGGATATAAGCAAAAACGTGATCCCACTTCGACCATGAAGAACAGCCATGTAATCCAAAACGAACAACGAGAAACATATGATGAAGGAGGTGAGAAACACAAACCTCAGTTGATCGAAGAACTTGTCCGTCTTCTTCATTGGTCGGTATGGCTACTGGCTAGTGAGAGAAAGCTAGCTAGAGAGAAAGAGAGATTGTGTTCTGGTAATATAGGAATTGACCTTGTCTTTTGGTTGAAAGGGAGACTGCACTGGGGGAAAATATGACGACTGGCTGAGGAAGCCATTAAAGACAAAGGAGGAATAACCATAATGCTGTTCCAAACACGCACTATTCATCGAATCTGGTAAGTCAATAAAAATAAGGAATTTATGTTGTGTCATGATTAAGTCATTTATGTTGACAATTTACAGTAAGAATTGTGATTTGATTTTATTGCATTTATTGATTTTTTTATAAACATATCTCTGATTATATATATATATATATATATATACACACACATATATTTTGAGCATATAGCGGGGCTCTAAATCTTATTAACCAGGGTACTTAAATTTACGGGAAAGTGACACGACTCGTCAATGACACTCCATGTCCATGTAATCAACGGCTTTTGGTGTTTTTAAATAATATTTTATTTGAGGTGTGACTTTTGTTTTTGGGCACAAGTATATATTAAATTTCCCACGTTATGCTTTATAGCTATTATAATTTTTTATATCAATTTTTTTAAACTCTCTTGCATTGTATTTTGTTGTTATTTTAAATTTTAACTAATTTAAATTGAGCTGCATTGAGCGCCAGGTAAGAGGAAGCATTTTCAACTATGTTTTCTGCATTTATACCACTCAAATTCGAGACATTATGTTTAAATGACCATAACCCCTACTATTAGAATCAATACCTATTAATATATTAGAATCATTTTTTTACTGGGATATCAAAATAATTTACTAATGTGTATATTTTTATTAGTCACTAAGAATGATTTTCTATTTATCGTGCTGCCATAAATGTGAGATACGTTCATGTACAACTTATACATGCAAAAAAACACGGACTATAATATCAAGGTTGATGGGTGGATCACATTAATTTGATTCCTTTCCTAAAACTCCGTATTTTTTCTTTTTCATCACTTTTATAAAATTAATTTTTTCATTTACATGATTTAAAGAGATGCCCTTCCTCCAATTGACTCAATTGTTATTATTCACTAATCTTTTTTCATTACATGATAATATAAATTTTTACTTTCTTTTTCCAGATTTTCATTAATTTAAAAAAATATAAAATTTGGAGACCTATAATATTTAATTTTTTATGGTAAATATTGGTTAATTATTGTACCAAATTATTATTTTTATTTTAGTTTAAATATTAATTTTATTATTATTGATAAATATCTTTTATATTATTTTAGATATATTAATTTATTTATAATCAGTTCGATACCAGCTCGACTATTAAATCTTAAACTATTATCTCAACCAATTTATCAGGCCATCCAATTTTTAATATCTTAATTTAATTTTTTTTTAAGTCAATGTTAAAAGCATCAGATTCTACTATTACTTGTCCTGTCTGTATCCTTGATCCCACACCAGCGGCAGGTCAACAAGTATTGGACGGATAGGATTTTTATGGGGAAGGTAGGTGCTATGCCCACTACTACTCTACATTGCAGTATTGATGGCTGTCTTTTAAGATTTAAAGCTTTGTTGGGATGACAGGCTCCCAAAGAATAATGGAAGCTATTACCATTGTTCATGAGAATGTGATGGAATATCTACTAGGGGCAACTATAGAGGGCATTAGACAACGATTAATGAGGGAATAAATATTTAATACTATTTTAAAAATAGATATATTTGTTAAGTTATTATTAAAAGTTGTAAATTCATTATATGTTGACTTAAAACTTTTATAAACAATATAAAAATATAATTTAATTTTTTTAAAAAATTAGTTCCTTAGTTTTATATACTTAAGTTAAGATGCTATTTTTTATTTTTTTATCGTATTCTACCATTAAGTCTTGTTATATTTTTTTAAAATTATAACTCACTTATTTTAATTCAATTGAAAATATTTTAAATATATAAGTTTAAGTCTTTAATTTTTTATCATTTTTCCTGTCATAAAAAATAAATAAAAAAAAGGCACTTGCAGGATGTAACTCATCATCTTTTTCGTGGACTAAAAGTATTGTTTGCTTTCTTGCTGATAGGAAAGATTAATCCTTATTGGAATATTAATTTTTTTTTTTTGCTGATTATGAATCGTGACACCTTTACTTTATCAGGGAGATTGGTAGAAGATATATGGTTAAATAATTAGTTTGGATTCTTTTTTATGTATCATTATGTCAAAGAAAAAATATAACTATAATAATTTTTATTTTTTATAAAATACATATAAAATTGATTTTTTTGAAAAATAATAATTTATTCAAATTTTAATTTTGAGACATTTATTAATTTTTAATATGAAGGGTTTGAATTTAAATTTGTAAAGAGTTTTAAAAATTTGCAATTTTGATTCCCCGAATTGCAACTTATTCATATAAAATGTGCACTTCACTTTCTCAATTTTTAATATGAAATGTTTGAATTTAAATTTACAAGAAATTAAGGAATTTGCAACTTATATTTCTCAATTTGCAATTGGATGAGTTGAAATCTATGACTCAATTTTACTAATTTAAATTCTAACATTCCATATTAAAAACCTAAGAGAGTGAATGACATATAGAAGTGCACAAAGATTTGATAATATCGGATTGATAGTCACCCTGATATTCGATATTTGTGAGGTTGAGTGAGACTGAACTAACTGGTGACCAATTTTAAAAAGTATTTAAAAATATAAAATAAGTTAATTTTATTTATTAATAAAAATATAATTACATTCATCCCCAATATGTTTTTTAAAAAATAATATTATAATTACAAATAATATTTGTTAAAATTATAAATATTTAATAATAATGCATTATTTTTACATAAATATTAAAAAAATAATTTAAAATTTTAAATAAAATTAAATATTAAATTCTTAAAAATATTCACAATAATAATATAACTCATTTATTTTAGAAAAATATTTATATATTTTTCCTTATATGCTTTTCTTGTTGTTTTCCAATTAAAAGTTAATATATAAATTATTTTTTAATACATTATAGATTTAGTCATTAATTATATATTAAAAGTATTAACTTCTTAAATTTAAACAAATTTAAAAGATTTACATATTAAATTTTAATTGGAGAATAATATGAAAATCATATAAGAAAAAATATATAAGTTTAGTCTTTTATTTTATATGTTGTATTAAAAAAATATCATATAAAACTTTTTAAAAAGATATAAAATTATATATATATATATAGGGACCATGCAATATCAGGTTTAACCTCGTGCTCAATCAACTTGATCTTTGAGACCAACTTAATATACCGAGTAGGGCCGGATCTATGAGACTATCAGGTTAATTAAACACAGAAAATTTAAATAAATAAGTTGTGAATTGGTAGCCCAAATTTTAGAAACATTTACTAATTTAAACTTAGACTTTCTATAATACAAATATGAAAATATGATTTGATCTGTAAATTTTCAATAAAAAAGTTATGAATTTGGACATAAGAATTGTCAATTTTTGAAACTCACAACATTGAACTCCTATTTGGTAGGGGGTTTCAAAGGGGAGTCCCCTCCCCCTATTTGGATTGAAAAGTTTTTATGGAGGGGAGGAAAACTCTCTTATTTAGATAGAATAATTGTAACCTATTTGGATTGAAAAGTTTTTATGGAGGGAAGGGACTTATAAAGAGGGGCTCCTCCCCTTCCCCTCTGAAATTAGGAGGCGGACGGGAACATTAATATTTTTTTTTTTGTTGGTTTTTTTTCTAAAAATAAAAAATATTTTAAAAAATAGAGTATAAAAAATTTTTTAATTAGAAAATAAGAATTTGATATTTTTATAAGAAGAAAATAATTATTAAAATAAAAATGATAGAAAATTTTTTTAATTTTAAGAGTAAAATAATCATATTATTTTTAACTTTCCTCTCATCTCCTCCTAAATCAAATAATAAATTATTAAAATTACTCACTCCTTCTTCTCAATCGCCTTCTCTTCATAACTCATCTCTCCTTTCCTCTCCAACCCTTTATAAAAATCTTTCTTCTTTTCTCCCATTTCATCCATTATACCAAACGCAAACACAGCCTTAATGTTACATTGAGGAGAGGGACAGCGATGGTTGGAGTGAAGAGATGATGATATTTTAGTAATTTCATCATTTTTTTATTGGAATATAAGACCGTTGGTTTTTTATTACAATTTTTGGAAAGGTTGGCCTCAATTTATAATAAATTTGTCATGGTAACAAAGTGTGATTTCCCCTTATTTTACGAGATGCAATACCAGTTAGCCACTAGGTTGAAGTTGGCGGGGGCGATGGTATTGGTTGCAGCATTTGTGGCCGGCGACTGAGAGTGTCGACGGAGAAGAGAGAATCGTTGTCGGCGGAGACAGGCGGTACCGCAGGTAAGAGGAAATCGGTGGCTTGGGCCAATATTTGGGCGATAACGAGTAGGGAAAGTGAGGGGTGAGGGAGTTCGGTGCAGCATCGTTGCTGTCGGCTGAGACCTGACAGAGAAGTGGGAATCGGCGCTAGAGGTAACAGCGTTGACAGAGGCGATAGAAAACTGGTGGGTTAGAGTGTTTCGGAGGGCGAAATTTTTGGCTTCAAGGTTCGGATTCCATACACCTACATCACTCTTTTCATCTAACCTTTCAATGATGCGATTTTAGTTGTTCTCTTAGGTTATTACTTTCGTGTGGAGCAAATATTTTCGTTTGAGTTAGAGTGGACAATTTGCTGATGTTGGGGTGTTCAAATATGCTATGCTTCTTTGCAAATAATTTTTCACTCTTTGAAATTGCTGAGAATATCTAAGCTCTCTTAATCGATCTATACAAATTTTTTAATGTTCAATGTATGCAAATAACTTTTGATTCTGTTCCCCTTCTTCTGGGCAAATCCGGTATAAATGCGTCCTGTTTCTTCATGGGTAGTTCAGTAAATTTATCTCCCTCTCCCTTCCTGGACCCGGCTCTCCCCCTACCCCTGGCGAGAAACATCTCTCCTCCGTTTGAAGGAAGCGTTCTTTCCTAGCTGCTGCACTGTTCTCTCCCTTTGTACAACCAAATGCGCGAGCAGGTGGAAAGGAGGCTGGTTTCCATTTCTTAGTGCTGAAATTTCGCCCAACCAGACGGGTCCTAAGTAATTTGCAATTGAAAGTACCGAGGTAGAAGAAACCGTGTTGATTTTTTCTCTTGGATCAAAAGGAAAGAACCTCTTCCTTATTAAACATCTATATTGGTCTAAGCCTCTAAGTTGAACCCTGTGATTTATAATAGTCATATTGGTATATCACAGATTTGTTACAAATATGAAAACGTATAAATAATTATCCTTTAGTGTTTGATGTTATGAAACAGAACATATGGAGTGCGTGGTGCAGGGCATTATAGAAACACAGGTGAGTTTTTAATTCAACTTTCTTCTTTGGTTCCGTTGATTTCTCTGAATATAATTAGGAAGGTTTTGTGATGATAATTTGGTTTGGATTAGATTGATGACTTTTTGTCCGTCTCTAGCTGTGTTGCAATAACTTAATCCTGTTTTTATGTTAAAGATATTGATTCTTAACCCTTTTATGCTATTCTTACAGGCAATGCAATCTTTGATTACTCAATTATTGTTTGTGTTTTATATTTGGACTTTACCCATGAAATGCATCTTAAGCTGCCAGGACTAGCAAGCACCCTAGGCACTAAATCACAGGCCAAACAATGTTTCAAGTCAATGTTTATGGTTGATATATTGTTATCTTTTGCAGCATGTTGAGGCCCTTGAGATTCTCCTACAAGGTCTATGTGGTGTTCATAAAGAGAGGTTAAGGATCCATGAAATATGCCTCAAGAGTGGTCCTAACCTTGGTGAGTATCTTTACTTTGCTAATGTGATGCTAAGGTGTCACTAACAACATTTGCATTTCTTTTTACCTGTAAAAGAATAAATTTTGTTGTTAAGGAAGAAGAAAGAATATCATTTTCCTGGAACAAACAACAATAACGTAGAACAAACCATAATTCATTGTTGAAACAAAGCTCTCCAATCCCTCTGTATATCTTACAAAGTGGATCCTGAAAATACTTATGAATAGCACGCTGAAGAAATGACAGATAAACAACTCTGAAGGACTTGTTCTTCAAGATATGAGCATGATCCTCTACCCAAATGCATCAAATAGCAGCAAAGAGCTTGTTTGCAGCAGGCCTTGCACATTTTCCCATCTGACTGTAAATTTTGAAAATTGTTTCAAATATTGCGGGCCAACTTGGGGTTTCTTGAAAGCTTCTAAATGTCAATTCTTGATATGACTGCAACAGACCAAATCACCAATGTAAGAATGAAGAGCAATAATTTCTGAATATTTATGTGGAAAAAGTGCTTTACAAGGCCTCTGAAACCGTGACTATATTTTTACATAATCATATGCCATGGACAATGCCACCTAATTGGGGTTATCGTTGCTCCTTTTTCTTGTTGTACAATTAGAAGATTCAGGATCTTGTAGTGTTTAGACCAGGTTGAATGATTCCATGTCTTTTGATAGTCCTCTCATCATTCCATCTGGGGTGTCAGAAATGTTTGGCCATTAACACATGTAAATAACATTGAGAAATATTAGTTTCGGGCATTTGTGAGGTCAATCATGATTCTGTGGTTTTCCTTTTTCAGGAGCTGTAGCTTCAGAGGTTCGACTCTTGTGTGATCTTGAGCAGGCTGAACCATCATGGTATTCAATTATGTATTTTATATTCAGATACTGTTGTTAGATCTCTGTTTCATACCTGTGGATGCTTGTCTTATATGCATGATGACTTGTGCAGGACTGTTAGACATATAGGGGGTGCAATGAGGGGTGCTGGTGCTGAGCAAATTTCAGTTCTGGTGAGGACAATGGTGGAAAGCAAGGCAAGCAAGAATGTGCTCCGCTTGTTTTATGCACTAGGGTACAAGTTAGACCATGAGTTGTTGAGGGTGGGCTTTGCTTTCCATTTCAACAGGGGTGCACAAATCACTGTAACTGTGTCATCAATCAATAAAATGCTGAAGCTGCATGCAACTGATGAGGCTGTGCCAGTAACACCTGGTATACAGCTGGTGGAAGTAACAGCCCCTGCTACTTCTGAAACCTATACTGAAATTGTTTCTGCTGTGTCATCCTTTTGCGAATACCTTGCACCGTAAGAATCCCTTTACTGTCTTCTGAATTGCACATTTTTGTACACTCACCTATGTATAGCTGTGGTTGTTACCACGGATTGTGCTAGAGTTCTAACCAAGTCATTTCATTTATTCTTGTCATAGCTTGTCCTAGCTTGCTGATTTTATTTGCATAAATTGTTGCTGAAACTAAAGGATGTTTGGATGGGGGGATAATTGAGGAAAAGGGAGCAAGAAGAGGTTAAATTGAAACTTTTTACTTACTTGAGAGTTATTAAGAGAAAAATATTGGATATTGCCGGAGTTCAAAATCCTACAAAGTAATTCCTCGCTTGTAATTTTATGTTCCTTCCATTTTTTAGATTTTGCAAGAAATGAGAGTGGACAAGGGGTCCATTTTTTTCCCCATCTATTCTTTTATTTCCCCTCTCTTTCTATCTCTCTTCTTTCTGAGGTATTTTACAAACTTTTAATTTCAGAGAATCCGGATTAAAAAAAAAAAGATTGTCTGATGTCTTCCAATAAGTCATTTTGTCCTATCAATCCGAGAGGACTAGCAACACAAATTAAGTTGGCAATAGCATCATCAAAGTTTAATTCATGGTTCCTTTCATTTGATCACTGACACGTCCAACTATTTGGTATGAAAATTTGCAGGCTTCTCCATCTATCAAAACCGGGCATTTCAACTGGAGTTGTTCCTACTGCTGCTGCAGCTGCTGCATCTCTTATTTCTGATGGTGGGGGTACCACCTTATAGATTCCTCCTCCTGTCGTAATAACCTTGAATACTTTTTTCATTGTATAGAAGAATTGGATTCTGTATTCGTCTGCTAAGTAGTAATGTGATTCATTGCAGTATTCATTTATAATCAATTGGTGTAGCCTTGAGTTGACTCACCCCAACACTAGCTCTATCTCTAATGGACCATCCCAACTAGAGTAGCTAGCCCGTTCCAGCTTGAACTGGACCGACGGGACCATTTGGATGGGCTTGTGTTGGCCTGACTAATTTGATCCGAAATTGGGCTGGTGATGATTGAGCCGTCTGGGATGAAAAATGTCCAATATGCATTTAAAATGTACTTCGAAATAAAAAAAGTAAAAAAAAATATTGTGAGGGTTAAAACATGCAAATGTTTAACTTTCACGAATTTTGATTTTAGAATTTATCATCCAGAATTCTCATAGCCTCATTAAATCAAATTGTACTGGGACATGATAAAAATATCTTCCCTAGGCAAATGAGATTTTGCCAATTGGTAGTGGTTCTATTTGCACTAATAAAAACTGTTAGGATCCAATAATCTATCATGGATTATTAAATTAAATTATAAAAACATTTTAAAAATATATCAACAAAGGAATAATGCTATAAAATTTTATTGTACAATTCTTCCACATCAGAGTCTTTGAAGGGGACTAATCGATAAAAGAAAAGAGAAATTTGAGTGTAGCATCAATTTTGAGTGAGTTGCTCTAAAACTTCTTATAAATTTTGCTAAAAAAACGTAGTGGAAAAAAAGTAAAATTGATTGTACGTTGGAAAGTCCCATCAAACTGATAGATTTGGCTTAAAAAACTGCCATTTTGGGAATAAAACAAGTGGCTTTTTTTTTGGGAAAATTGGGAAAGAAAAAAAAGATAAAAAAATAAAAATATTTGAAAAATGAAATCAAAGTTCACCCTATTTTCAAATTAGTTTAGAATTTTTTCAAGTGAAAATAGAAAATTTCTAAGTTAGAATTTTTTTTGTACCAAATAAGAATAAAAAAAATTTCTATACTGATTTGAAAATGTTTTAGTCTCACTTAGAAAAATTACATCTTGACTTGGAAATATGATAACTTTGGTCTCATTTTTCAAATATATTACTTTTTGTACTAAAACCCAATTTTTCACTTTTTTTAAATTTAAAAAACCTTGAATATAAAATGACCTAGGTTCTTATTTTTAAAACTTGAATGAAGCGCTTTTTTTTTATTTCGGGTTGGGGGTGTCAAGGATCCTAAAATAAGAGAAAAAAAAAGTAAAAAATTAATATATAATTAAAAATATAGTGAAGTCACACGGTGCACTAACCAAATATTGTGGCTCCATCCTTAGGCTCCATGTCCCTCTTTTTTTTTTTTTTTCTATTCTTTTATTTTGGTGGTCAACTTTTTCCTTAGTCATTCTCTTTTTTTTTATATGTGGTCCATCTTTTTCCCTATTTTTTAGATGGGCCTACCTTCTTTTTTTTTTCTAAGCTAAATTCAATCTTTTTAGTTTTAAATTATTTTTTTATTATTTTTCACTAATTAATTAACTTTGATTTTATTTTCTAAATCTATATTAATTTTAATTAATATTATTTTATATAAATTTTTTTTGGGAATAGAGGAAGTTAGTGATTATATTCTTTTTTAATTTAATATACTTTAGAACAAAATAAAATGTTTCCTGCATCCTCCCACACTTTCCACTTTCTCGCCCAAGCGGGAGAGAAAAATCTAATTTTTCTAATAGTAGAATTTTGTTGTATCTATCAGCGTAAACCCATGGCCAAAGACCCGTTCTTTGCTTTGTAAATATTCAATCTTTATAAGAAAATAGTTACAGCAAAAATTATGTATAATAATTGTTATATTTTCCATACATGTGTAAGGGTTGGTGCATAATGATCAAGGGTTCAAACTCTTATCACTATTCTTATTTCTTAATGCATTGCAGCTTGTTCCACTAATCTAATTTGATTATAAGGTATTCATACGTACAAAATTATATTAATAATATTTATTATTAACCCATTTTCATAATTTTTGTGGTAAATGAAGTGAAAGGAAATTATGTAGTTAATATATATGAGGAAATTGCAAGCAACTACGTACGTGGGATGGGGGGAGTAGTATACCCAAGTCAAGGCTTCTATAGGAAAATTATTTTAGTTATGATATAATATGAATTGAGATGTAGATGATGGACAATCGAAGAGATGTTGAATTTGACAAGAAAGAAAAACAGGAAATCAGGAGATGATCTCCAACCTTTTCAAATTGTGGCAAGAGGCCTGTGAAATTCTATTTCCTGAAATCTAGGGAACATGGTTTAATTTGACAAGTTTTGTAGATAGACAGATAAATTTAATTAGCTGATAATTCACATCACACCAAATTAAACCATCTTCATTTCTTTTCTTTTCTTTTTTTTTTCTTTTTTAATGAAAGTTTATGCAGTTCCTTATTATCGCATCTCGTGGCAACAGACAAATGCAAAAGAGAATTACATTGCAGCATTTTCAACAACTCTTATGAGTTGATTTAATTGATCACTATATATATTTCAACTTTCTTAGAATTGTCAGAAATAACGGCTACTTTTACCCAAAAACAAGGTCTGAAGGAGAAGCAAATGAAAGTCATGCAGTTCTGATTATTGCTTAAAGTTTTTCTGAGTGACGATAACTGTAGTGTGGCCGTCGAACGTGACCCCAAAGCATGCAAAACCTTCAATACTTACTTTCACTTCACCTCCATATCCATTACGTAATTCCTTCTAACAAACTATATATATCCTTTTTTTTTCTCCCATTACTTATATATCATCCTCATTTATACCTCTCAAATTATAATCCTCACAATATTATGAACACCTCCACTTCCAGCCATGGCTCTTCTCAAACCCAACCTTCCTCTGATTCCATACAAATCCTCCATTCATCAATCCAAACCCTGATAAACTCATGGCGGAGGAGGCAGAAATGGCTTCACCTTCTCTTCATCACCAAACCCAGAACCCAACCAATCCAAGATCAAAACTTCCGCCCAAATTGGCGAACCCATTTGGCGAGTCTCCTAGGGTCAACTTGGGTTCACACGTTTTCAATCTTCCTCCTTGTACTAGACCTCTTCATCACCATCCTCGAACTCGATCTCCTCCTCCTTGCTTTCCTGCGATGAGCAACATTACCAGAACAGAACAGAAGAGAAAGCAGAACTTGGATTCATTTTCCACTGGGTTGGAATTGGAAGCCTGGGCTTGCTTTCTGCAAAGACGGTGGCTTTATTGGTGGGGTTGGGGTGGTCCTTCTTCAGGCATGTTGGGTATGTGATGGATGGGAGTGTGGTGATTGGGGCTTTGGTTCTTGAAGGATTCTTGGAGAAGAAAGGAGGGGGTCTGGTTGTGGTGGTGATGCTGTGGAGGGTAATTAGACTGGTGGAAAGTGCCTTTGAGTTGAGCGATGAAGCCATTGAAGCTCAGATTGAAGGTATAGTTTGGCAGTTTGAGGCCATTAGAGAGGAGAATAGGTGGCTCTTAGAGACAATTCAAAAGCTCGAGGACGAAATAGATCGATGTTGCTGCCAATCCAAGCCAATATTCTCAGTTTCATAACTAGTTTTTCTTCCCAGTTATTATTTAGCCAAGCTGGTATATCCTTGGGTTGGTGCAGCAAATATAAATATATTTAATTTTGAATTATATTTAATTTCTTGCATATAATTTTTATGTTTCTAGCTTGCAAATTGCAAAATGAACTTAAATTATTTTTATTAGCCCTCAAACTTTATCCAAGATCAGAAGAGGAGGAGGCATTCGTTAATTAACTTGAACTCTTCTTTTACATAGCAATGTAGCATAAAATTATAATCCAAATATTATTCCTCATGTCTGCAGACCTTAATAGATAATGTTTTTTAGGCCTAATTAACTGTGCTTTGTTAACTGCGAGAAGCTGGCCAAACTTTAAATATGTTGTGAGCAAAAACGCATTGTATAGGCACAAATCTTAATATTTTTTTAATTATATCATGAGGATTTGAATTTGACCATCACCCCACCATAATTTACCACAACCATGTAACCTAGTCTCAAGTGGCATCTTAATACTTTTGAAGATGAGAATTGTAATTAATTTTTTTTAATTCATACAATTATTAACTAACCACAACTGCCTGATATATACCGTTCTCTGCATTCTTATTCTTAAATGCTTTCGCTTCTGCTATTCTATGAATATAGCTGGATCCTGGGTTCTCATTTTCATAACGATTGCAATTACCTTCATCGTCAATATGGGATCTTTATGGATTTCATGGTTCGTTAACTTTCAAACCCATGAATCTTCTTTGTGTTAATTTATTTAGATACTTAGGTACAAAGTTTCTTAGTTTACATTTCTTGTTACGCAGTATTTATTTGCCATGTAGATGTCAGTCTTTCTGGTCTCTCTAAAATCCTTTTCCCTCAGTGTGAATCCTATATATCGATAATACTGATCATCGCTTGCGTGAAGTTATTGGACGACGTCGATCGCTTTTTATATATTTCTCTGGTCCTATTGTTGATTAATTTGTTTATAGGGGATGAAATCTCCAAGAAAATGTAGAGAAATAAACTTCCAGACGTGTCAGAAAGAAAAATTTATCTGCAAATCGTATCATAAATATTGCTCCAGTTTTACAATTGGATGAAAAGTCACTGCCATGGGTCCTGGTGGCAATGATAATATATGCATGCACACACAAACACACACACACACACACACACACACACACATATTCTCTGGTTTTTTCAAGCATTTCTACTCCAAATTATAATGCTCATATTTTATACTGAACGATGCACCGTGATTGTTTGTAGAATCTGCATAACTATGAAGAATTAATTAATGAGAAAACAATAGACCTCCACAAGTACCCAAAAGAAAAAAATTGGTCTGCATGCAACAGGCGTGTGTGTGTGTTCATTCGTGTCAGGTCTTTTTCTCAAGTATCATTTCTATATACTCATCTCATGTTGTACTGAATGATGCATTGTGATCTTTTGTGACATATATACTGTCCCATGCTGTATGAGTCACCAGTCATGGGAATCATTTTAAATATTCATAATTCCTTAATTACGATCTAGCATTAATTAATTGGGATTATTCAAACATCTTTGCTAATTGCTAAGCGTGCATGACAGAGGAAACAAAATAAGTGATATAAAGGAATCATCATTTTTCGGGAGTTAAGTTACCCAAAACCTGTTTCAACAGACATTATCATTCATTGCTCCATAATTTGACTCACAAGTACAACCTCTATCAGATATAGCGGAAAAGTAGCTACCTATATGTTCACGCATGCGATATATATATGCTGCAACCATTATTCTGTTCAAAAGTCAAATCCAAATCAAGGAGAATTATATACCCAATGGAGTTTAAATTCTGCTTCGCGCCATATAATCTTTTATCAAGGATCAAAATGTTAAACACCACGCGAAATCAACGCACCAACTCGTCATAGATCATATTTCTAGTGCAGAGAAAGGGATGCATAGTGATCAAAATACTCGATGTTTTGCAAGATTAATTAAAGAATCAACACCTTAATTCTCCACACAATCATGCATCTATAACAACATATACACACACACGTCTATTATGAACTAATATTAAGAAATCAAAGGATCACGCAAGTCTCGATAAAATCAGCACTAGTGTAAGAATAGTTCTGATTTCTGATAAGCCGTAACTGAGAAACGCTTATTTTATGTACTAAAGCTCGTTTACGCGATACAGATGTGCTTGCTCTTTATAAGTAGTTTTTGCTAAACAAATAATCAGTCAAATGAATATATAGACAAATAAATCACTTGTATGTGGTAATTAAGCACCCCTGACAAAGATCTGAAGGAGTGAATTGGTTGTGATGAGAAGAACTTCTTAGGTCTTGGATGATCAATAATCATGGTCTTGGAGATGATAACACCAATTTTATAGTTCACTTTCACTATTGCTTTATCTTTGGCCCTTCAGAACTTCCGTCTACGATCCATTCGTTTAATAAGCATTTTCTGCAGAAATTAACTGTGAAGATATAAATAATTACCTGCATAATCATGGTATCATGATAAAATTAAATGCCTACTTGCTGCTAAATGTCTTTTATTCTAAAAACTGGAAAAGCCAAAATGACTTATAGTTCTACTTTAGATTCAACATCCCCATCCTGATGAGCCTCCTTCTGGTACGTTTGCTTAGGTACACGCCCGCCAAAAATGAAACTCAATGGTACAACGAAACAATGAAAAAGAAGTTTGCTCCGGATCCTGACAGATACTATAGTACAAGCAGTTGTTACCTGTGCTTTATTATGAAATGGAATACTGGAATCTGACACGCCCATGTCCTCAGCTTCACCTTATTGTACCTCTTTTCCTGCACAGAATCCCTTCATCATTTGGATTTGCTCTGCATATTACATCCATATATCCCACGGTTAGGTAAAAGAAAAACAAAAGGTGAGATCTTGATGAGAAATTAGGTTAACCCCCAGATTGTCCGTTGATTTGATTAAAAAATTTATTCTTTACCCAGTTCGAGCTCTGCAAGATCTTCACTTTTTCTTCTATTGGTGTCAAATCGCTTGTGTTGTCTAGGCGTAATAAAAAAAGGATCAAATTTTGCGTTTTCATATTTGGAGAAGGCATTGTGAAATGCCCTGTTTTTCTATATTGACCATAGACTATAGAAACAAAACCAACCCAGTAAAAGTTAATAATTTTAACAACATTAAATTCGGAAGTTAGTTCCAACGATGAAAATGGTTAAAGCAAGTCAACCAAAACACGAACCCAAAAAAAGACATCAACAAAGAAAATAAAACGCCCTCTTAGTCCTTGCACTTGTGCTTTCTCGCTCATTTCATTCTACCTTATTTGGATCTCTCCCTTCCCCCACTTTTTCTCCTTTTTTCCTTCAATGGCTTCCTCACCCATTTCCTCCTAAACCTACCCATGACCCGTTTTACTTGACTCTTCCCTTCCTCTGCAATTTTAAATCCTATTTCTTCTTGTTATCTCTCTCTCTCTCTCTCTCTCTCTCTGTGTCTGTTTGTCTGGGTGAAGAGCCTTGTTTTCTTTCGTTCGAAAACTCATCAGCTGTTTCACTTTCGTTCTTTTCTTTATATTATTTTGATGGTTTTTTCTTGTTCTGGGTACTCACTTCGAGATTTTGTGCCTACATGTCTCTGATTTTGCTCGTGTGTGTTCTAGGGTATCAATTTTGCTGCCATGAGTTCGTAATTTTATGAGCCTTTTGGTCTCTCCTGCATTTGTAGTGTTCCAAAGGCTTCAATTAAAACTGGTTTTGTTGCACTTTTGGTTAAAAATTTAACCTTTACTGATTATATCGAAATTGGATTTCAATCTCAGTGGAAAAATGTTGTCTCAGCCACAAAACCCACATGCGGTCTCGTACTCTCTGGAACATCAACAAATGGGTTCGAAAGAAATGAACAGTGAAGGTGAAGCAGATGTTAAAACATTCTCAATAAGGTACAGCCTACGCCTGCAAATTTTTTGGTTTAAACGATTTTATCTATGCTTGTCTATTTTTTTTGCGAATCATTATTGCATGTTCTATTTCCCCT
This sequence comes from Adenanthera pavonina, assembly GCA_026686845.1. Classification (NCBI taxonomy): domain Eukaryota; kingdom Viridiplantae; phylum Streptophyta; class Magnoliopsida; order Fabales; family Fabaceae; genus Adenanthera; species Adenanthera pavonina. The sequence goes on along the minus strand of JAIVEN010000026.1, from coordinate 6,282,418 downwards.
AATTTGATCTCTCGAATTATATGCTTTCGACTTCACTGATTAGAAGTGCCTTTTGGGTATAATGTCATTGTAAACTTTCAAAGCCTTACAAGTTCGATAACTTTCTCAGTTCATTACCGCGTGTTAGCTGGTGTTGTCTTATAGACATCTTTGCACTTCTGTCCCTTTTGGATATATATAATTTGTTCATAACCTTTCAACCCCTTGCAATTTTGACGATTTCAGCTCAGTTTAATGCTTATTTACAAATGAACTTTGAATTTGTTTCTAATAAAGGAAGGACCGTGAGTGTTATTTATATATTTTGTTGCAGACAGTATGTTCTTGGTTCCCGTCAGAAAAGTCTCCTTCAAAGCTGGCCATTCCCAGAGAAATACCTTCAAATGTGTCTTGATCGTGGTCTGAGAAATGTGTTGCCTCCTTTTGGCCTGCGTCATAACTCAGTTTCTGAATCATCACATAATGTTTTATCAAACTTGAACACTACTTCTGATCCAGATTATGATGATAAGAACGTTAGAGTTTTGAAATCTGAATCACCAGACCATCCCCTTGAACAGAAGAAGCAGAATATCATGAAACACAGTGATTCTGCTTTGTTCTCCAATGAAGAAAGATCAAAAGCCATGATGATGAGCAGCCTGCAGGAAGAAGGTTTGATGGTTTCACCTTCAGTCAGTGTCAAAAAGACAGGCAAGTTAGATGGAAGAAGGAGGAGAAAAGGAAGATGCAAGAAAAGGTCAATGGTGGACATTTTAGCAGAAGCAAAGCATTGTAGTTTAGAGGAGATCTATCGGATAAACCAATTCTCGTACGCTGCAACTGGGAATATTATTGAAGGGTATTGTCATGAAACAGCGCCTGATCTTGAGAATGATTCTGAAAGGAATGAAAGAGATGGTCATGAGGTAGCTTATAATAATGTTGATGTTAATGTGACTTGTCTTAGATAATAATTTGATTCCTTTCAACAATGTACGAGGTACAATATTAATCAGTGCAGTACATTTCTTCTGTATCTTGTATTGGAGATCAATATCCATTGAGCCTTCTGATTATCAGTGTTGGTTTTATTGATGCAATGAGCTGGAATTAAGATCCGCGTGAAACATTTTAGATATCCGATCCTCCACAATCACAAAAGTAACATTTAATATATTTAGATAGAGACAGAAAAAATGATAAATGAGTGTAAAAATAGAAAGTTAACTTATATTCATATTATTATTTTCTGTGAATGTATAACTGAATAATTATAAAAGATTACATTTGATATTCAAACATCTGAACGTGTGTGTGTGTGTGTGTGTGTGTATATTTTTTTGTTAAGAAAAATTTAGATGAGTTGCATTCGATTGACTCATCAAGATTATGACAGACACCATGGCTTAACATGCATGGATTTGTATTGATTTGGCACACCATAAACATATGCACAAACAGCACAGACAGCAATATTGCTTGATGTCAACTTGGAAGAACATAAGAAAAACAACCAGAAGGATGTGCATACACGTACACACATCAGATATCTAATTATGGTATAAACAAGTATAATGTTTTCATACGTTCCTGAAAAGCTTCTTGGGAATTTTTATGGGGGCAGCTTCATTTTGGTTTATGAGATTCGATATGCTTAAAGTTCACAGCAAATGAAGCATCAATCAATACAGCTAGTTTTACACGCAGAATGGTTAAACTCAGAACTTTGATGTCTCAGGGAAGAGGAAGTGATATGAAGCTTAGAGGACTCAAAAGCAGGGATGGAATCGAATATAATTTGCATAGAACTCTCTGTCCACTTGGCCAAAAAAAAAAAAAATCTCTGTCCACGTGCGTGCACGTGAATATATGTGTGTTATCCATAAATATTGGTCTATCTGTAATCATTTGATCAATGAGTTTAAAAACCTGTTTTATCTGCAATCAATATTGAAAAATCTTTATTGTTCTTAACTTTAACTGTGATGGTATAGAAAAATAACTTACCATCAACGATTACTTAAATTACAGCTAACTTCTTCAAAATAATTCGTACGTCTATCGTATGTAACCAATTGTCTCATTGCACTAGTTAAAGTACTTTTTTTTAGTAGTGATATTATTAATTATATATATAATGAAATTATTATTAGTAGTATTTAAATTTATAGAACATCAAGTCATGATATGTATATAATAAATAAATGACACAGTGACATGAAAAATTTCACATAATTTGATTTTTAAATTCAATGTTAAAATGAAGTAACCTTAATTCAATGGTTCAATTGATAATTATTTTAATATATATATATATATAAATGGAATAATAAATATGATATGATAAATGGGGGATGGCTAGTTAGTACTGATTGCGACTCATATCCAGGGGCATGCTCAAGAAGGGTATTCATGTGATGCAAGTGAGCTGAGCTACACAACCTCAACCTGAGTAAGAAAGTAAGTACGGCGTCTTCCATGGTGATGGGGGTTTCATTTGTTTCTTCCGACGCAATGGAAGAGAAGAAGCACGTCTGAGTCTGAAGGGAGCTTTTTGTTATATTTCTTAATGGACGGTGCAAGTTCATCAACGATGAACGGTGTGATGCTTTTTAGTAGAATATTTAAACGCTGCGTGATAGCACCATCGTCTTAATTGCTACCCCACAGGCACAGGCACAGGCACAGGCAAACCAAACCCCAAAAAATAAGTAGGAGCAAATCTCTCTCTCTCTGGGGCTTGTGCCGTCGGAAATGCAGACACCCATTATGGTTCAGGTGGGCATGCATTATTTTATGATGTTTAAGCCTAAACATAGATTGATTTTTAAGACAATGATTTAGAGTCTGTTTGGTTTCATTTCTAAAATCAAATTTTAATTCAAAATTTGATTTGATTTGTGTAACATAATATTTGACAAAATTTTCAATTTTCATTATACAATTATTTTTCAGCCAAAACGTGATTCACACATAAGCAGTAGTGGACCTGCTTTTTCATTCTACTTCTTCATTCTGATTTATATTTATTTTAAAGTCAGATAAAAATGAATCAATAAAAATAAAAAAAAAATAAAATTTTCATAAAATTTCTTCTATCTAATAACTAAAATGTCTCTTCAAAATTTTAATTTTCATAGACTTTAACTTGCAAAAAAATATTATACCAGATATATTATGTTCTCAATTAAATAAATACAGATTAAATTTTAGTTCAAATAAATTAAATTAATCATGAGATAGAAATAGAATTTAAGCTCAATTTGAAAAAAAATTATGAATTTTATCAAAACCAATTTTTAAATAAGTCATCCAAATATAAACATGCTAGTCCAAAATTAATTTTTATTATATCTATATTACAAAACTAATTATTTCAAAATTCATTTTTGACTAGCTACAAATCAAAGGGCCCTTGATATTCATAATCAGTTACTTTTTTCATTTGGCTTTCCCTTGTTTGACCTCGCTTATTTTTTAGAGATAATAAAGCCAAGATGATTTTTTTATATGCATTTTTTTTCTCGTTTTGCTGGCTATAGGTTTGTCTTTCTTTCTTTTGCCCATGATGCCTACTTGTACAATATTACTAATTAAGATCTTATGGGTTTTAGAATTTTATAATCAAGTCTAAAATTATGCAACTTTATCATTTCAATTTTTAAATGAATAGAATTTCTTATCCTTCACGTTCGATCTTGTAAGATTAGAATGCTATATATATATATATATATATAGATGTATGTGTGTATGCATGACCACTGAACTCTATCCACCTTTTCGAGTCGAGTTTCTAATGCTCAGATTTTTCTTCATGCTTGGCCACTCTAGCAGAAGACGACCTCGTCTTGCAACTGTCAGCAGATCTAGTTTAATAGTTATTTCATTAAACAAAACGACATTGTTTTGTATAACCAATTTCAGCCGTCGATTATAACAAAGATTCTGGCCGTTGATATGCTTTAACTAAAATTTCATCCTCTTCATCTCATCGTCTATATTTCTGTTGGTCAGAGCGATCGGACAAAGGTTACCGGCGGAGGAGGCAGTTCATCGGCAACTAAGGGAAATGGTGACCGCATCTTCGCTTTCAATGACGGAGGCAAGTTGGGTTGCATAATTTGACGGAGGTAGGATAATCTTTGCTAATTTTTGTTCTTGATCCGGATTGGGACTTTGTAATTTCTAATCTGTTTTCTTTCTTCTTGGTATGTTGTTGATTTGGAGCGTAACTCTGTGATTTTGACTGGGAATTTTTTTCCCACTCTGTTTGCTTATACAGTGGGAGGCAATAATTTTTTTCATCCATCTTTGTACTTGTTTGCTTTTTGATTTTTTTAATATCATCATTTTCACACTCAATAAAATCATAAAACCCATTAAAATCATGCCTGACGTCCTTCCACGCTTTCCTGACTTTTCCCGCCCAAAGTCCCTCTTCCCTGTCGAAGAAACGGGGTCTGAACGAAGAAGAAGATGAATATAATACGTCAATTTAATTGCTGATAAATTGAGTAACGTCATTGCCAATAACCTTATATTTTCTGTGTGAGAATTTCAGAATTCAGACTATGTCGTATGAAATCTCAGTTTGATCTGATCTTAGTACTCTATCCCATCACAAGGTTTCAAAATATCCACTTTTTTTTTTTGGCTAAATTTTTTCACAGGTTTCGAGTGTGTGATTACTTGAAGAGCTTAAAGATGGCATTGTGCCTTCATTCCTCCCTCAGCAATGACAGGCTAGTTACTTCCTTAAATTCCAACTTCCTTTCTGGTAAAATTCCGATGTCCTTCCACATTAGCAAAAGCCAAAGAAATAGCAACTGCCACGGCAATGTTTCTGTTTCAGTTTCTTGTTCCTCTCTCAAACTTGTACGGGACAGGTCACTTGACAGGCATGTTGCTAATAAGAATAAAATTCGGTTTGTTCAAAAGCTGATGACTTTACTTCTTTCTAAGCCAAAACACTACCTCCCACTGCACATTCTCACAAAATGTCGGTCTTATCTAAATCTTTATTCACCTCGTTCACTACTTGCTATGATCCATCGCTATCCATCCATCTTTGAATTCTTCAGTATCCCATATCCACCTGTGCCACTCAATGCTACAAAGCCATATCCTCAACTCTGTGTTCGTCTAACTCCAGCTGCAGCAGCTCTTGCTGCTGAGGAATTGAGTCTCAAAAATGCCACTTCAACCACCTTGGCAACCAAACTCCAGAAAATTCTTATGCTATCTTCTCATCATCGGCTCCTTCTGTCAAAGTTGGTTCACCTTGCTCCAGATCTTGGCCTTCCTCCCAATTTTCGTTCCCGGCTGTGCAATGACCACCCAGATAGATTCAAAACTGTTGACACTTCCTATGGTCGTGCACTTGAGCTTGTATCCTGGGACTCCAGCTTAGCACAGCCTTTGCCCTCTCCTACATTCCATTCTAATGATTTAATTGTTGACAGACCTTTGAAGTTTAAGCAACTGCGACTTCGAAAAGGGCTTAATTTAAAGAGACGCCATCAGGATTTCTTGATAAAATTTGAAGAAATGCCTGAAATGTGTCCTTATAGGACCCCTATTGAAAGTCTGGAAAAGGAATCAGTTGAGGCAGAGAAGAGATCTTGTGCTGTAGTTAGAGAAGTTCTTGGAATGATGGTTGAAAAGAGAACTTTGATAGACCACTTGACCCACTTCAGAAAGGAGTTTGTACTCCCAAACAAGTTGAGAGGGATGATCCTGAGGCACCCAGAGTTATTTTATGTTAGCTTGAAAGGGCAAAGGGACTCAGTTTTCCTTGTTGAGAAGTTTGATGAGAAGGGTGATCTGTTGGAGAAGGATAAGCTGTTGGTCTTACAAGATCAATGGATAGAGTTGGCTAGGGAATCCAAAAGAATGAGACGGGAGAGAAGAAAGTCTAGGATCGACAAGTATGTTGGTGGTGTCCATGCTAGTAATGATGTTGATATTGATGACGACAATGATGAAGATGATAAATATGAGATTGATAACTTCAAAAATGGTTATGATGATGGTTTTGAGGATTTATTTGAGGATTTGGATTTTGACAATGATGAAGATGATGATAGAAGCAAGTTGTTTGCCCAAAACAAGAATGGGGAGTTTTGGACTGCTGGATCTTCTAGTCAAAGTGGGTTGGAAGGAGCACAACAAGTGCAACCTTGGTAGTACTGAATATGAGAAACGCCTCTCTCCATACACAACTATGGGATGGCCTATGGAATTGCTTGCTTCCACATTCATATATAGGTCAATTGGCTCCTGAAATTTGAGATGGTTTAAATATGATGATATGGCTTGCTGATTGATTATTGGCCAGGGTACCTTGAAGGTAATTCAAAGAAATGGAACTAAGAGTATGTTTCAAAATTTGAGAAAATACAGCTTAAAAAGGTTCTGATTGGGATGTTGAAGTTTCCTTTAGATGTTACTTGTAATTGTAATGTTTTTAAATGTAAATATTAGTTGTTGTGATATTTGTCCCTTATAGCGGTCAAATGTAGAGAACAAATGTCAGCAATGTATTATTATTATTATTATTATTATTACTATTTAACAAATTCCATCCACGTAGTATAATTGTAAGTTTGTTAAACAAAATTAATAATAATATCTCATCTTTAGCAAACTAGTCTTCAATACCAGACCAAATTCGCCTTGGGAAAGGGCAGAATTCAGAAATATTATGTAAGCATTGAAAATTGAAAAATATATTGTAATTTTCATGTTAATTTTTAAAAATGTTAATATATTCAATGAAAAATATTTGTGAGCATCCCACATAGTCTAATTAGATGCCTGGGGATAAACTTCCTCACTACTGCTCTGGCAGACCTTTTTGTTTTTGGGTTGACGTCAGGGGACTCTTGCAGCTATAATATTACAGGGGAGGAGTATGAATTTTCCTCTTAGAGATCACGCTCACGTAAAATTGAAAACTTCGATTTCTTACTTGTCTTTTCTGTGGAATAGACTGAGGGAGAAGAACAAAGAACTTGTCACGGGTAGATATCTTTGAGGAGATACCTGTAAGCTTTCCTAAACTCAATTGTTCTTCCTTTGAATAAATAGAATTTTGTATTTCTTGCATTAGAACATGTAATTTTTCCTATAAAAAATTGTTTCTTCTAATTCTGTGGTGCTCCCTTTTCATCTGCATGTCATATTTCATCTGTATTGAATGCAATTTAGTCAAAGGACAAAGGTCTCTTCGAGGTGATTATGGTAGAACTATACAAGCTGCTTATGGGCTATGAATAGAAGCAAAATATCAATATTCTGAATACTAGACCCATAATTGAACTAGAAAGGGTTATCATTTATGGTTTATTGGTCTAACTGTGGCTGAACCATGACAGTGATTATTAAACTAGTTGGTCAACTTTAAAACATTGCGTAAATAAGGACCCATAGGTTTAGGATAAATAACCACAGATCATGGTTATTCAATTCAAAATGAGGTCCAGATTGAAATAATCAAACAGATTAAGTCTGCTGCTAATTTTACAATTCAGAAAGATCTTTTAATGCTCCTGGTACTAGGATAAAATTTTGTATGGTATATCTTTTACTGTAATGAATGTGTATGATTTAGTTTCTTAATTGATATTCTGAGCTTGTTGATGCTCTTTCATGCTGATCACTCTTATAAATTCCTCAGATCAAAGTTTCAAATTCTGCCCTTATCAGTGCCTTTATGACCGAGCTGGAACCTGATACACCAGTAACCCAGGTGAATTAAGATCTGTAACATGGATTGTTTTAGTTCTTTTTTTTTTTTGGTGACAAGTTCCTTGAAAATTAAGCTATGTTCTCATGTATTGTTGCGCCATTTTAGTGTGATTATGATCGTCTCCAACTGTCAACTAGTTCATTAATGGAGAGGAATATGGAAATTTTTATTGAATGCATGGATGATTTGTTAATAGAACAGCAGAAGGTTTTGACATAATTTCCTTATAGTCTTCATTTATTTATTTATTTTTTGGGCCTCAGTTTTCATTTAAAAATTGACTCTTTGATTTTTCTTTTATAAATATATTTGACTGAAGTTTCTTAAATTTTTGTTCCAATTTTACTACATGTGCTTGTCCCCGAGCATGGCTTCAGAAGAGAAGGTATTCTTTAGCAAGCATCTGCATTGGTGCTTAAACCAATTGGTTGATGCTTTCTGCTTTTGTTGTATGGGATCCGTGGGTTTGCACTTTGGCAGCTAACCTTCTGAGATTCGATATTATGATGTAGCATATTAGAATAAAAACTTATGCTAACTGATAATTACGTTCTGGTTTTCAGATTTCATTTTTTTGACAATCATTTTTCTGCATTTGGTTATTTTAATTGTTTTAAGAATATTTTTAATTCCCCGACTACTGGTACTACTGGGTCATTTCCTTCTGTGTATTTCACTGGTACCTGTTGTTTCATATGCTGGATAAATGCATTAGGCTCATCAGTTCAACCTTCGTCAAGAGATGATTATGGTATAGGATGTAGTCATAATTGGCTGCCTTTTTTTTTTTTCCCCTTTTTTCTCTCTTTTGGGATGGCCAGAACTTTTGCAATTTGCTAGTTCAAAATTCAAATAATTGTTTGACATCGAAGTGGTCTCTGTGTGGACTCATTTGAGACACAGTGTCAGGGACAAAATGCATATTCAATAAATAGAGACCATATGTTTTATCAATCATCAATAAATAAAAGAGGGAGCCATTGAGGTAAGAATGCAAGGATCATTGTGAGTCTAGTTGAGAATGAGGATTAAGGTGTAACTGAGCCATCATGGTTGGACAGCTTCCTCATAATAAATCAAATTGCCAACTGCTGCAAATGGGTATAATGAAATTTTGATGCCAACCTGGTTTCTCATTTTACCATGTGAGAAGCAAGGTCTGGATGTCTAGATCCCGAAATTACATCTGCAAGCATTGGCCTGTTCTTATGGTATGTCATTAGTTACTCTTCTGGTTGCATATTTCGCAGGGTATCAGGGCAGAGCTTTAACAGACTCTACTTGATGAAAGCTTTGCATGAAGATTGATAAACCAATTGTGTGAAACTGTTCCGATGTCCACCGATTGATTTCCATTCATAGGATGGAGAATTTTGAGGCTTTGATTGAATATTAGAACATTTTGATCTTAAGACGATATACTATTCCAGAGTATAATATTTTCTTAACATATCAAATGTATAAACAAAATATTGGTCTATACATTCAACGTTAGTTCTTCAATTTTTTTTCCCTTTTGGATGCGTATTTGTATCTCACTTGTAAATGCTGTTTTAGCGTACATGATATTTAATACCTATTCTTAGCCCAAACAAATATCTACTTTTGTTAAGGATTTGAAGATTTCAATTATTGAATAAAAAAAAGGCTGAGGAACGGTTTTTCATTCTTTTAAATTTACTTTCCGTAGTCTTCAAATTAAAGCATAGTGTATTTGTATGAAAGTAGAAAGAAAACTCATTGATCAAACTTGAAATAAAATACATTGCTTTGTTAAACAATATGATTTCTTGTAGTATTTTTATTAGGAGTGCTGAAATAATCCTATAGGTTTGATCCTATCGGCCAAATCAAGCCAGATTGAACACCAAGGCAAGGTGTTGCTGGCCCCAGCAGATACCAATATTTTAAAAATTGGATTTTAAAAATTGAATAGGATGTTGAACTAAAAATGTCACTGGGTCACGATTTTTATGGTTCAACCTGTTAGACCGGCAGTCGAACAAGTGATATAATAATTAAGTAAAAATAATATTATATATAATAATATATGTATAAAAATAAAATATAAACTTGTTAAGAGAATAAATTTAAATAGTTTAAGTTTATAATAAGTTAATAAACTCACATAGTAATAATATATGTTAAATCATGGAAAATAATGTTAAAACATTTTAACATAATAACACTACATGATCACAATATTATAAAATGATTATACTCGCTCCATCCCCAATTATAAAAAATAAATAATTACTTCATTTGTATCAAGAAAAAAATAGTTTTGGTAATTAAACTCATTAATTGTATCATAATTTCATTTTTTTTTTCAGAATTGCCCACATTAAAAGTCTGGAGTAAGATTAATTAATTAATAGTAATTATCAATACAACCTTAATTACTCAAGAGTATACAAGGAAAATGATATTAATTACTCCACAAATTTTATCCATATCTCTTATATTTTGGGATAAATAAAGAGTTTCAAAATTCTCTTATAATTTGAAATGGAGAGAGTATAATACAATGAAAATTTTCATTTTTATAAGTAGTAATTTTAAAAAAAAAGGAAAATAGTGTTTACCCTCTAATAATTTTTATAATTAATAATTTTGGAAAAAAAAATTAAATTTGACTCAATTTAAAAAACCGTCTGATTTTCTAAAAACCACTCCAGTTTCCGGTTTAATTCCGGTTTCCAGCTCAAAAGCCGGTTCAAAGCAGTTCAACCCCTAAAACTGTTTAAAACTGAAAATCGAGCCGTTCTTTAATCTGGATAACGGTCCAACTAGTTCGACCATCCGGTCTGATTCTCAGAACATTACCTGTTACCTTTGCATATATTATATTTTTCATCAAGTTGTTTTATGAATGCTGATTGATTTTATGATTATAATGAAGACTTTTTAAGATATCAATCTTTCAATTCTATTTAAATTTTAAATTAATTTTTTAGTTTCATATTATATAAAAAATATAATTATTGTGTACTTACTTCCTCCGGTGCCTATTATAGGATGTTTTTAACTACCACACGTGGATTAAGAAAAGTTGGTTACAGTCTAAAATTAATGATAATAAATTCTGACATTCCCATTTTGCCCTTAAGGAGAAAATAAGAGTACATTAAATTAATAATGATAGTAGGAAGAGAGAGAAGTTAATTGAAACTTCTAATGAAAGCATTCAATAGGTGCAAAATTGAGACTAAAATTAAATTTATTATTTAATATCTTATATTTTTGACCAAACAAGTTTTCTAAATAATACACAATAATAAAGACCGGAGGGAGTACAATGGTAGAAAATGCTGCTTAATTAAATTTAAGTATTATTAAACGCAATCGAAAAGAACTGTCTCAACATTTTTTAAAGCAGAAGGTTCGATTGTCCACCATTACTAGAGGGAAAATGAAAGTAATCATATTTTTACTAATAGAGTAAATTATTTAACTTTTAAAAAAATTAATGTTTTAACGACTTTCTTCGTTACAGGTCAAACCTGACCTTGAATCTCAGCCAGCCCGACCCAGTGTTTATCGGGTCGGTAAGGGCCCAGTTTAATACTATACATTGACATTGATTTATATAAAGTAAACAACTAACAGATGGAGCCAGTAAGAAAAATTCCACAATGCATCATCAGATTCATTAATCGTAAGCAACTTACCAAACTAAATTTGAAGGAAGCAAATTTATTATTTGTTTTTTTGCCACTGGAAACGAAGTTATCACATGGAAATCCTAAGCAAATTGATCGCAGTAAAACGATAACTAAGAAACAGTTTGTATGAGTTTAAGAATTATGCAGAGACCAAAGAAGAACACTGCAGTCGATATCAAATCACCTGTAAATATTTCAAAAATGGGCCTCCATCTGATCTTGCCAAGAAAGTAAACCATTTGCAGCAAAGAAAATAAGGCCGTAATTTTCATTACAGAAGTAAAGAAAGCAGTTACTAAGCAACGACTGAACACAGCAATTTCCTGATTCCTGCTGTTGGCATTCACATCAATAGAGGGAAACAGAGGTTTGATCCCTGTAACTATCACTAATGAACTATACAAATGTGGTCTGCTATAAACCAAAAATAACTTATGCTGTCGTCGTCTCCAGTACTAAAGACAGACAGGCTTCAAAACGAAGAAGAAAAAAGGGACAGGCTCTAAAACAGTGCTCTATAAATTAACATTAATAATGATGTTGATAATCCTTCGGATGAATCTTGCTCACAAGCAGGAATCAAGGTATCCATACCAATGCCTCCTATTATATTGGAGCAAGCTGGCATAAGTACGATCCCAGATTCCAATATACATACACTCGTCATCAGGACTCAGGGAAACCCCAGAAATCTCCCCAAAGAAATCAATCTCTTGACGCTTTTGGTAATTAGCCTTTGTACTATACACATGCACAAAATCTGCAGGTTCAGCAACCACCATAAATTGACCATCTGAAGAAAAGCGAATAGATCGAGCAGCCCCAAGGTTACCCTTGAGAATAGCAACCGGATGTGACAAGTGTCTAACATCCCATACTCTGCAAGTCTTATCCTGATTCCCCGTAGCAAAGATATGTCCATCAGGGTGCCATGCAGATGCAAAAGAGTAATCTCGATGACCAACCACAGTGGCAACAGTCTAAAATTCAAACAAATCCGAAACAAGTTAGTGGAGGTTACCCCATTGCAACTCTCAGCAGTGGGTTCAGTTTGTTAAGACATAAAACATCACAATGTTTGCAGAGACAATGTGATGATGTTCACTTTCCCCATACCGATACCCCAATTTTGTCTCCTTGGCTCTTAGAATCCAATATCACACTCACTACACTTTGACTTCTTCAAGGTGAACATCCATGTCATAATATCATAGGTATTAAAATAAATATATATGATCAACATAAAATAATCACTATTATAAATTTAGGGAAAAAAAATAAGTTTATGTTTTCCAACACAATAGACAACATTGAAATAAAAATTCAAGAAATACAATATACAATAAGTCATATTTTTAACAAAGGAAATCAATTATCCTTGAGAGTATTTTGGTAATCTTCTAAGGGAGGTTTTGTATATGTTTTCATGACGGAGATAATGGGTTGTACAATTGATCCTTTCATTTCTCAGTAAAGATGGATATGTCAGCAACATGTGCATACACTGACAATCAACTGGTTTAAGGTATTATTTTAATACCGAACAGAATAATTCAAACAAGGAAATGACAGAGGACTAGAAAACATCCTAAACAATTGATTCTCCTGAATTGAAAGGCAAAAACTCCTGGAATAACAAAGAGGTTACACTAGCTGAATTTAATGGTTGAGAACAATATGTATTAGGGCTGAATTCTACCGATCTTCTATTAATGAAGTCAACATATGGATGACACCAAATCCTTCAATGAATATTAATACTCTAGTTGAATTGCCAAAAACCCCTGTTTTCCAATTCAGTTTTTTACTTCTTAGAATAATGAACGACAAGCCAAAGAGGAAACCTAGACACAGCCTAACACTCATCTGTGACTGTGCACCATTAAAACCATAAGCACAAATTTAGGACATAATTAATGCAGGGTGAAGAATTTAATAGCAAACACATGGAAAATTAAAAAGTCTTGACTGCAAATTGCAATACGATACACAATTAGAAGAATTATATACCTTGCCATTTTGGGGATCCACTAGTAGTCCATCTAGGTTATCTCCAACAACAGTCATAAGCTTACAATCTGGGCTGATTGATGTGTGCTGCAACAAGAGCATCAAGTTAGGTATCAAAGCTGTGTACACGGAATGCAACTCACACCCTTTGAAGAAACAAAACCTTTCAACTTTGAAGTTTACATTATTTGTCTTGTCAACATCAACTCTTAATTCATGTTGATTACCAGCATAAGAATTTATTGATTACTTCGTTCATGCTCAAACTTCTAAAAAATTAAAAACAGAACACACACAAATAAAATTTAATATTAAAAATTGAAGTAAACAGATCTTTAATATGGAAAAAAAAGTCACAAATATGGCTTTGATATTAATTGTAGCAATTGTAATTCTGTAAGACATAAAAATAAAATATCAGATCAGAGTGAATACAGGACTTGCATATTTCTGAAAACAAAAAGGAGAAGATCTGGGTAAAATAGTTGAGATGCATAATGCAATGATGTGATTAGTATGTAATATTAAAATAAGCTGATTCAAAAGAATGTACGAATAAAAGGAAAAATGAAATTAACCTGTATGGAAAATGACGTCATGTATAGATAAGAAAGGCAAGAATAAGAAAATTAACTCCATCACTCAGAAAGCATAAAGAGAAGTAAGAACTCACATTCACTGGCCAAGGGAACTGGAAGTGATTCAAGAGCTGAAACTTCTCCATGTCGTACTCTCGTACACAACAATCATTATTGGATGCCATGAAATGAGTTCCACCCCTACAAGAATTTCCTTGTCAAAAACTGATCCAGAATTAAAGACAAATAAATGCCAGTTATTTTCTTTCACAATCCCGTATCATTTTTGGTCCTTGATCTAAAAGTTATTTGCTATCCTCCTCTTTTGTACCCTTTTTCCTTCTTAATACAATTTCTATTTATTAAAAATATAAACAATTATTCAACACTTTGCAAGAGAAATACCTCAAACTGTCATATATTTCAATTGCATTTGTGATCGCATTGTCATCATATGTGGTCCGTGTACAAAAGCTTAGTCCTTTCTTGTCCAAACGCTGCATTGAATGAACAGACATCAAAATTTACATCAAAGCACGAAATGAAAATGCTCAAAGTACTCCCTCTAGTCCCATTTATAAAGGAAAGAAACCTACCTCCTAGGTATTAAGAAAAGTAATTTTAGTTAATTAAAACTAATTAATTTGTCTCACATTTTAAGTTTTTTCCAAAATTATCCCTACTTAATTTAATACTAATTTGAATTATTGATGTATTAAATCTAAAAATATAAGATACGATACTTCTAATGAAGGGTAGCTTTTGAAAATAAAAAATTTAATGCACCATTAACTCTTTTTTTTCCCTTATAAGGACCACAAAAGGAAGAAATTTTCTCTTATAAATAGGATCGAAAGAAGTACATATTAACTAATGGAGCCATTTCAAACATGGGAAGGACAAGCCTTCAATATCAATATGCCTCCTGGATTTATGTCCAACGGAATAAATTGGTTTATTTTCATGGCATTTACTGATAAATAAATAAATAATAATAATAACAACAACAACAAAAACAACAATAACCACAATACTGAAGACAATGGAGGAGCAAGTGATACATCATTGCAGAAGAGGGCCTAAACAAAATAGAGGTGAAGAAAAGGAAAATGGATAATAATAATAAATTGCAAACAATGCTCTAGACATCCTAAGACAGCAACTTTATTCCAGTTCACTAAACTTCAAAACCAAAACCACCATTTTTAGTGTAAGTTTTGCAGCAGTCCAACTTAGCCAAGACATCAAGCTGACTAACAAGCACCCTAAAAATAAGTATTATATATTTTTTAGTAAATTATACACCTTCAGTAATCAGTGGGAAGCATAGAACCTGTGGCTGAATGCTGCACTGAACAGATTAATTAGATGGATGCTTCCAGAAACAAGATGTGTTAGCTTCCAAATTTGATCTTACACATGCATATTATCAATTAAAGATTGAAAATCTGTAGAGGAAAGTCCACAAGAACCTATAATCTAACAGAAAGCTGTCACTCTTTACAACTAGTAAGGAATACAATTGATATTTCATAAATCAAAGCTTTCCTTAAGCATCGACCCCAACTTGCAATAATAATGCAAAGCTGAAAGCACAAATAAAAAAAATCCCTGGTCTCCAATTTCGAACTGATCAGTCCACCATCTTTTCAAAGATATATCATATGAGTAGCTACTCTTACAAATCCACATACAAGAACAGACATTTTTCCAAAGCCAAAAGCACTGTCCATCATTTACATCAAGAAAAGAAAGCACCCAAAAATAAAGGTAATCTTCCACCAATATACAAGAGCCTCATCCTTAAATGCACTATCAGCAGCCTTAAAAACCTATCTACGTGATAAGCTGTCAATCATGGGGACTCACCTTACAAGTAAGCTCTCCTTGGAAGCCACCAGCAACAAGGAAATTTCCCTTGACAGCCAACGTGCTAATCTGGGTTTGTGAGAAGCCTTCCAACAAACTTCCTGCATATCTCTAAGAAAAAACAATGGATTTAACAGAAAAATTATAAATGTTAAGTGTATTAAAGTAAACCATAAATGTTTAAAAAATTTTCGTTGCAGAAGTTTTCCCCCTCACAGAATAAGGCACCAAATACCAATTATATAATGTTTTATTGGGTTCTAGTAAGAAAAATATATATATAAATACATTAATCATGTTAACTTTTATAGTTTCATAAATATCATATGAAAATTACTCATTCTAAATTTAAAGAAAATTCTCAGAAGAAAATTTCATTACTGAGCATTTTGGAGTTCCAAGTTCTAATAAATTCCAAAGCCTGAGCATAATTTGTAATCACATTTGTATTTTTACTCAAGGGTCAATACGGGAGTTTCACATATAAATGTCCTCATCAAAGTGATACCACATACTATTAAGTTAAAAATAATATACGGGCCTGTAGATATATCTAATTGTCAGCAGTCACATCAGGATTATGAGTGTCACCAGAATATTACTGAGAAAAAAGTTTCCTAGTATCTAAACTATAAATTCTCTTCTTTTGAACACTTTATTTTTAATAGCTTTTCATAATTTGCAGCTCACAGCACCCTACTGGATGTATCTATTTGTACCTACTTCACACTCCTATACAGCAAACTGTATAATATACCCAAGGCTTAACCCCATTGAACACCCGATTAATCCTTCCAAACAGACAATTGAAAGAGATCATTTTAGTGCCACTAAAATAATTCTTGGGTTCAGTAAATTATTATCCAGTAACTACCCTCACTTTTCACCACTCAACCTAGCCTTTTCAAACTCCACATGGCCTAGCCCAGCCAAAGGCTGAAACCGTAATACAACCCCCACCCCCTCAGTAAGGGTGGGCTTGTGACAAATGAAAATAATCAGACTAGTCTTACATAAATAAGGCATGAAGAAATGTTTTTTTCTTGCTCAACAGATAAACAGGGTTTCCCAGACGTTTTTACCTCAGTAGGTGCTACATGTCCTGCAAAATTGATGATCTCTGACAAATTGCCAGTTAATGATGACCAGTGCATAACAGAGTAGTTTGAAATAAGATAGACATCATGTTTTGAAGTAGCCCAAACTAAATTCCTCAGCTGTAAAGTCAATAGGCACCAAAAAAATAAAATTAATAAACTACACAAGTCTTTTTGCAACACCATATGCTATTAATAAAAATAGTGATCTGGAAGACAAAATGGTAAAATTGTCATTATTCTAATTTATATTAAGCAAAACTTGAATTCAACATCCATAGGTAAAGGGAAAGTAATAATGATAGCTCCTCACGTTAAACTAAAAGAATCAAGGTATTCAAAGGCACTTGCCTTAGCACCTATGACAAAAAAGTGAGGACTACCATCTCTCACAAAATGAGAGGAGCCGCTGTGCATGCACCTTTGTTTTTTTTTTTTATTTATTAAAAAAGGGGAAGATTTTGCTTATGAAAACCCAATCGAAAAGTTTGCAACTATAAACTAAATCTTAGAAGCCCAAACCAGCCTTGGAGATTTAAGAATGAGGTAAACTTTTTATCTTAAAACATTATTTAGACTATCAGGTTTTTTATGGGTATGTAAACAGACACAGAGAAAAACAAAGCCACCCTCGAGGGACCACAGCCACTTGGATTTCTTGAGTTGTAAAGTTAATTATTTAACTTTATTATTTGACACATGGCTTCAATAATGATTTTATAGTGTACTTAATATTATTATGGGTTATGATTAATAATATTATGCTTGAATAGTAATATTACTAAATTAGTGCTATGAAGATTATCACGTCTTGTGACTTGATGATTACTATGTTTGATTAGTTAATTTATATTTCAAATGTCATTCCAAATTTGCATTTATATATTTTTTGTTTATATAGCATATTTTTTCTTACTTTAGCTCCTCACTTCACTCGGACATGCATCTTTCGAGCTGCTCTCACATTAGGTGCTTGAGAGTTATAACACCTTATGGGCACCTTTTGCTGTTAACTTCCTTTGAAATAATATCCGCTGATGAAATTTATACAGCAGTTGAAGAATCACAAACCCCAAATCCGGTCAATCAAATTCAAAGCTAACATATATTATCATCCACGCTGCATGCATTAGGCAAAAGCCTATGCCTTCAATAATTGATGTAAAAGAGAATAACAAGCAGTTGTGACTGACGAAAGGTGTGCTTCTAATCATAAACTTTCATGAAGCCTTCATTCAAAAAACACACAGGAATATCATGATAAGGTGCAACACATGAAAATCATCGAACCTGAAAATGAAGAATAGTAGGTTTGACCAATCTTGTATTATGGAAGAATTCGTAGTATTTTCCACCCTTCTCAATTTGTTTGCACTCCTGAGACAAAAGAATTTGAAAATTACAATATTTGTCTTACTTCTTATGATGTTGTGTAAACCTCTCATCACCCTCTAAAAATACACTACACTCTCAATGAAGCAAAAAGGAAAAAGTTTAGAAAGTAAGACCTTGTCTACAGCTTCGCCAGATGATGGTATATTCTCATAGTTTCGATACTGTTCAAGCCTTGTCAATCTGTACCTTTTTCTCGTTATATTCAGCCTCTCCCACTGAATACCCTGAATGTCCTTCCCCTTTCTTGCTTGTGCAGCGGATGTATCGGTCACCTTTGTGAGCTGCTCTCAAGTTAAGCACCAAAAAAGAAAAAATAAGATCTCTTATTAACCTCAATAAATGAAATAGCGCAAGAATTGCAGTCCTAAACAAAGAAAAGAAAACGAACCATTTCATATTCATCAACACCCATATCTCCGCCACATCCACCGTAGTTTTCATCTTCTATCTCGTCAATGAAATCTTCCATTTCACCAGCTCCAGCCATATAATCAAATTCATACAGGTTATGGTAGGACATAATCTACCTGCATCCAGGTAAAATTTCAATTTTTGTAAAGCTTCATGAATATAAATTTAAAACTAAAAGAGTGCTCTATGAGAAACAAGCAATAGCCCTCGGGTTTATGAGAAACAAGCAATAGCCCTTGGAAGGAGAAAAAGAAAAAATAAGGGAAAGATCATGCAAGAGAAGAACTGCACTGAACTACAGAACTATTATGCTAAAATTAATGGTGGAAGCACGAAGAAAAAGAGAGCATAGTATGGGCAAAAGCTAACATTCCCTTCCAGGCATAACGATAATGCCCAACTTTTTTCTTCTTAAAGAATGCTCGATAGCAGAATATATCCACAACAAACACAAAAACCAGAATTAAAAATTCATAATTCACTAAAGCGAGTGTATTTTAGCGGGTAACAACTAATCCCAAATCAGGATAGATGAAACAAACTGGAAGAGGAGGCGATTCTTCAGGAAGATCGAAAAGGAAGAAAAAGAAGTATTTATCTTTTTTTATTTTATCGATCAGATATAAAATGAATTGGGAAAAACCGAAGACGAAGTGAGTCATATTCCAAAAGAAGAACAGAGAAATCTACGGAAAAAGGGAAAGCAACCAAAAAAGCCATGGCGTTCTCAAGTCATCCCCTAAAATTTTCTTTTTTCGTGCATATTTATCAGAACAGGAGGAGAAGGAACAAGAAAGCCATATAAAGGAATTCTAAATAAGAAAAAAAAAACAAAAAGCAGAGCAGAGCGTAAGTTAGCTGGAACAGAAAGGTGAGTTATGGGGAACATGAGAGAAAGATATGAAGTGAAACTAACTTACCAGGGGAATCGGAGAGTGAGGTTGAGAAAGAAGGCGAATGAGATGAACATTTGTTTCTCTCAAATAATGAGTTGGAGTGGGGAGGGGGTTTTTGGTTGGAAGTAAAAGGAGTGTGCGAAACAGATTGAGATGATTGGGGATCAGAGTCAGAGGGTAAAATGGGAACCGACTTTATTGTGAACAGGGTAAAAGCAGGAGATTGGTACATGGTAAGGCAGAGGCACGCTATAACTATTATTATCGCTTCGCGAATCGCGATGGGGAAGATTGCCCCAATCCCATCCCATGCACGCTTCTTCCTTCTTTGAATTCTCAATGCCGAATGGACAGAAATGGAACGGAACGGTGTGGTAGCTGTGCCACACATTGCCAGGGATGATGACATTTTGTAGTCCCACTCATTCTCTGTGGTCCCCACCTTCCCACCATCATAATTCATGTTGCTCTTCTAGATGCACGAGTCCCCACTTTTCTCTCTCCCTTTTTCTTCCATCCCACTTTTCTATTCTTCACCTCAAATAAAATTCACATCTTTATTTCACCAAAAAAAAAAAAATAAATTACTAATATAATTTACTAATAAATTATGAATATTATATTTTTCTCGTACTTTGTACACTATTTTTTTTATCTTTTACCCATTTTATTGGGCTCCGTATAATCTTATTTTTATATTTTTAGTGTTTGTCAAATATTTCAATAAAAATAGTAAATATTAGGAAAATGAATATTATCTTTGAGAAAATTTGAAGTTATTAACATCTCTTCTATGTATCACATAAAGAAGAAATGTCTAATTTTATAAATTTTACATCAATTATATTTTTTTATAACAAATCAAATATCAAATACTATGCTATCAATTGATTGAATTCAACTTGGATTAGGTCTAATTGAAAGAAGTCATTATATTATACATTCTTATAATGCAAAATTAAGTATAAAGATAATTATATTTATATTCTATATATATCTATAAAATTTACATAGAGCTACAATATTTATAAGTTATAAACAATGTAATTTGCTTTATTAATGTTATAAGTTATAACAAATCATTAAATATCAAATACTAAATTGAAGTCCGGTTAAGTCTAATTGAAAAAACCCATTATATTATACTTTCTTATAATGCAAATTTAAGCATAAAGGTAAACTATGATACACTGATACTTTAAATTACTTTACATATTCATATTGAATACATTCCTGATATCGATACTCGTTCAATACATATTTATGAAATATCTAATTTTTTATTCTTATTAAAAATAATTAATTAATTTTTGATACATATCTTATGCGTATTGGATTTGAATGGTTCGATACTTTTTACATATTTGATAGCTTTTTTTTAGAAATTAAAATAAATATTATATTCATTTATCAATTAGAAAAATTATTTTATACCATAAAAACTATTCAAAAAATATTATGTTATGTTTTCTATCATAAAAATAGATTTTTACTCTAAAATTTAAATTGATTTCTTTTATCTTTTATTTATTTATACTCAACATATTCCCATAAGGTTTATTGCCATTGATTTCTTCCTAGGCTATTTTCAACTTTGTATTATACTTTTGGTATTTAATATTATTAAAAAACTATAAGCATAGTTTAGACTTTTTATTACAATTATATTTCTTGTATCTTATTAATTATTTTATATTTCATATATATATATTTTAGAAGTATTGTATCTTATATTTTTAGATTTAATTATATCGATATATTAGATATTTGTATAGTATCTTTACATCATATGAGATAAGCAAAAAATAGTAAATGAAGGGCCATCAATGTTTTTACAATAAACTCAATTTTAAAATTATGTAATAATAAGAAATTACAGCATAATTGATCTACACCTATATTTATGTTCTATGTATTTATAAAATTTACATTTAACTATAATATTTATAAGTTATAAATACCCTGGTTTACTTTAGAATCGGAGCAATAATCAATGGATGGTTTGAATTATTTTATACTCTCTTCGGTCTTATATATAGGAGCTTTTGACTTGATCCTGAATATAAGACTCTTTATAATATATGAGGTGGTATTTATTCTATATTTTCAAAAAATATCCCTATTTAATATATCTAAAGAGAAAAAGAGAGAGAATAAATAATGATAGTTTTGAAAAAATATTAGAATTTTTGGAGAAATTGAGGTAATTAATTAGTTTTAACTTTTTTTTTAATTTACGTGATTCGATTAAAATGATCTTATATTAAGAATTAGTGAAAATATATAATAGAATTATAAATGGAGGGGGAAAATATTTATTTTGAAAAAATAAAATAACGGCTTGTAGTATTGATTTATAACTGTGGCCAGCAATCTTTTTCGTGTTCTTTCTGTGGATTTTTCCAAATGAATGATATGTCGACTGGTGTACTTAATATACATCGAATTTGGTGACCTTATAAAGTTATCAACCATTCAAATATTAATGAATTAAAAAAAATTAAAAATGTTGACTAAAAAAAAAGATTTGATTAAAAATAAAAAAAAAAGAAAATAAGATGAGATATAAAAGTGACAACGACACCTTGTTGTGCCATCTTGTCATGACTCAAACCCTTAAACTTATCCGATCGACTTGGCTTTTTAAGAATTAATTAAATTATTAAAATTAAGAAAAATCTTCTCTAGCCAATTTTGTCGTTTTAGAGCGCTTCTTCTTTCTTTTAATCCGTTACCTTTATGCTATCTTTAATAGGTTGGAAATGTTTTTTTTTTTTTTAAAGAATTGGAATAGGAAAGTGAATAAGAATAGAAATAGGAAAGGAAATAAAATTTGATTTTAAAAATATGTATGGTGTGTTAATGAAATTATGTATAATTTATATTTGGTATATGAATTTAAAATATGAAAAGACCTAAATGTTTTTTTTTAAATCTCCAACAATAAAAAAAAATTCTTCTGCTCAAATAGCCACGGCACCATCGGTAACAACCACATCACCAGCAACCGTAAATGATCACCATTGAAGAACAAAAATTGAACAACCCATAAAATTCAAAAAAAAAAAATCAAAGAATCAAGAACCAATACAAACAAAAATGGTGTTCATTCAAGGAGAATAGAAATCGTAAGCTTCAAATCAAAAGTGAAAGATGTCGTTGAATCTACCGCTCTTGCCTTCACAGATTTGGTTCGAGTTTGCCATCGTGAGTTTGCCTTGCTCTTTGCCTTCAGATCTAGTTTGAATCTGAGTTCACTGTCATCAATTAATGTCATTCTTTGTCACAAGTTTGCTATCTGATGCGTTCAGATCTAGTTTGAGTTCGTTGTCAATGAAAGCCCACTGTCAGACTGATGTTGACGCCACCTCACAATGGCCGTACTAGATGAGGGATGCTGTCGGAGATGAGAAGGGAAGAGACGGAGGTGACAACGAAGAGTTGGAGAAGACCCCACGAAAGAGGTAGAGGAAATGAAGGCCAACGAAGCTGCAATGGGAAGGAGAAAGTCCAACTATGAGGCAAACGCACGATGGGGGAAGGTCTACAAAGCTTGAGGGCAGAGTGGTCTCAAGTTGTGGATTCCATGGAATTGCTTCGATTCCACCATGGTTTAGAGGGAATAAGATTCAAGCTAATTTGCTTGAATTTGGTTCCTTGGGAATCAAAAATCAAGGCAACCAAACCAGCTTAAGTGAAGAAACCCTTGTCATTTCTGTTTCCACACTAAGCATTCTTACATACCAAACATGACCTAATTTTTAAAATGCATATTTCTGTTGGCCAAGTAATTAAAAAAAATTGTCCAATGCAAACATAGACAAATACCAAAACAATTTGCGCTGTTTTAAATAATTTCTCCAGTCTTCACTCTATTTTTTTTCTAGAACATTAAAGAAATTGGTAATAAAAAAGATAATAAAGAAATATTATCACTATGTTTTGAGGAAAGGGTCTTTTGAGTCTTACCCAGTTAAATATTCAATAATGTTATTTTGTTGAAAAAAAAATTTAGTTTCCAAAAAATTAAGATATTTTTAATAATACAGAAATTGAAAAAAAGAAAACTATACATAGAGATAGAGCTCACTTATTTTCTACTTTAATTTATTTTATGACAAAGACACTTCATATACTTTTAAACTATTTGATATTATATGCTAGTTTTTCCATTAAAAACTATGTACGAAAACTATTTAGTGGGCTCACTATCTCCATTTTTTAAATTTTTATTTGAACTTATCTTTCCTTCTCTCGATTATCCTCCTTCCCTGTTACTTCATTCTTCTCAAACTGTGATATTGCCCCAACATCTCACACGGCGCGAGGCAATTTTTGTGCTTCTCAATTTAACGTGTGAATATTTTTTAAGGAAAAAAAAAAAAGCTACTTCGTTTGATCTTTAATCAAATCAAATAATGTGGATTAACAACAAGAGTTAAAATTAATTATTTATCTTAATTTCTTAAAAAAATTTAATATTTTTTTTAAAATTATTCTTATTTAATATTTTTCTCTTTTTCTTTATATATACTCCTTTCGGTTCCATTTATAAGATGTTATTATTCATTACATGGGTATTAAGAAGACATATTTATATTTTTAAATTTATAAAAGGTTAGTATAAAATTCCAATTTTACCGTTACTATTTAAAGATTGGAACAATTTATGAGATAAAAAAAGTTATTAAAGGAAGGATAAAGAAGAAAATTCAAATGAAAAATTACATAACACCTTATAAATAGGACCAAATAAATTTTTAAAATAACATTTTACAAATCGAATCGGAGGAGTATTAAATACAAAATTTTTCATAAATATATATCTCGTAGAGAATCTTATATTTAGAATTAACACAAAAAATCATATACTCTCTTTAACCCTTAATATAAGACTATTTTAACTAAATTATATGGATTAAGAATAAAAATTAAAACTAATTAATTATATTAATTTTTTTAAAAATCTCAATATTTTTCTAAAACTACCCTTATTTAATCTATCTTTCTTCTTTTTGAATATATTAAATTAAGATATTTTTTAAAAATTTATAATAAATACTAACTCATATATCTTATAAAGTAAAATTCTCTCTCTCTCTCTCTCTCTCCATACATATATATATATATATATGTATGTATGTATGTATGTATGTATGTATGTATAGAAGATTGAAGGAGAACTTAGAATCGGAGGTAGGATATTGTTTTTAAAACAATATCCATCAGTGTTATCGAAAATGATTAGTATACTGCATCACAAAATCTGAGGAATGATGAAAGCAAGAGGATTCAAAAGACCTGCATGCTTCATAATTAAAATTACAGCGCGTGATGATATTACCATAAAAACAACCCTAGTTGATTTTCTTCCTCAACACTAGAAAACACGCATATATTTAAATTTAAATTATATACTGAGGAAAGCCATATATAGGCTGATCAGTGATCAGCTTGAAGATTCTGGAGGAGTGACTTAAAGGAAGAAAAGGTGCCCATAACTCCAAGGAGAAGCCCAAAACTGATGAGACAGAAGTTGAAGACGACGAGAGGCTCTGGTATTTGACCCCAAAAGATCTTAGTGTAGAAAGCACAAGGGAAAATGAAGCATATCGCCACACTCACAAGCGAGCCAGTGAGACTGAGCACATTCTCAAAATAAGGCAGAGACAGAGCAAGGGCTAGAATGATCATGAGCAGAACCGAACCCACTGTGCCTCTTATTACCATCTTGCTTCTGCTGCTCATTGAGCTGGGAAGCCTGCGCTGAAGCTGAATGGCAAATGGTGCGAACTCAAGAGCATACTTGGTCATTGGTGTTATTACTGTTGCCCCCACTGCAATTTTCGTCACTATGAAATTCTGTGGCATGCTCAGAGTGATCTGCGAGTTTACTTGTGGCCCAAACATCTTTGCACCCATGAATCCCTGTGCTGTATATAGCACTGTGACTATTGAGAAGCTCACCATTGTAACCTGAGATTATTTCTGGGGTTGGTTATTACATCCTCTTAATTATTTAGCCATTTTGTTTTAAAAACCTGAAATTATGTACGTACGTACCTTGGTAAACTTGGAGGGGTCCTTCATGGATTTATAGAGATCAGGGAACACGACGTGACCGGCATAGCTGTAGATGAAAATGCCAGAAATAGAAGGGACATTATGGACCTGAAGAACTGGAATGTAGTGGTTAACCTTAACGCCTCCGAAAATGGGAGTGGCAGCCACCGATGAGAAAATAACGACAGACATGAGAACACCGGCAGATGAAAGGAAGGAAATGGAGGAGAGGTCTCTGAGCCACAAACTAGGCATGGTAATGAAGACAGCCAGCACAGTCAGAATCTGAGAAGATGACAGAAAGTGAGGCACCTGCAAGTGCTTGAGATAATGGGTTCCCATGAAGAGTCTGAACAAGTTGTCGTGTAGGGAGATGGTGTAGGAGACAAGGTCCATGAAGATTTCTGTGCAGATGAAGGTTGATGCCACTATCCTTCCTTTTCTTCCAAAGGCTTGCTCACCTATGTCTACGTAGCTTCTAAGCTTTGGGTTCTTGTCCATGCATTTCCCAAGAAGGTGACAGCTATACGCACAGATCATTGCAAGCCCTATCAGGAACACTACTGCACATGCCCACCCTCCCTTTTCTACAGCATATGAGGTTGATAATTGCCCCAAACCTATACATATAAAACATGTTATCATTATCAGAGATATACACAGAATATTTTAGCATCATGATAATAAGAGGTACTGTGAGTTCTCTGCTATTTCATTTAGTGGCTATAATTATGACCTTATATCATAACTGCTATTACATTTATAGATAAATTTCCCATTATCATGATCACTATAGAATGATTCCATTTGAAAATCAAAAGTCAATAACTTTAATTTTTTTTCTAAACAAAAAAGGTTTGATAAGTGATCATTAATTATTAATCTAATTTTTAACTAATGACTTAATAAATAATATGATTTTAGATATATCAAAAGAATCATCCACATTAAATGGTTCTTCTATTTAATGTTGGTTCAAAAGAATTATACATGCATATAAAGTTTTCAAAATTAAACTAGTCTGAGGGTGCTAGTGCCTGGCTAGGCCACACCTTCTCAAGGGTGGGGTTAGTCCCCATAACGATGAGAATTTGTGTGTACCATTGTATGTGGTATGTAAGTAATACATTTTACTATTTCGGTCCCACTCACATTAGGTGATTTTTCTATTTGGTGTTAATAAAAAAAAATCAAAGGATATATTTTTCGATATGTTATTTAGGACATACAAAATAAGAAACACAAAACATAGCGTGTACCTAGGAGCATCCCAACCATATTGATGACAGCATGAACAAAAGAACAGTTGGGTTTAGAATCAGCTGTGGTTTGATCCTCACTAATGGTGTGGCCACAGTTACAGTATTGGTTGATTTCCATTTCCTCTACGCATACGTTGCACTTTGTCCACTGAACACCATTCACTGACTCACGACCATCTGATTGATTCTTCTTCTTCTTCTTCTGCACACACTTTGATTGAAGGCTTGTAAGGCTCTTCTTAATAGACTTCAACATCGTATGTATGTGATTTGGAATGAAACTGAACAAGACAGAAGCAGGGGAAGCACAAGCCAGCTTGCAGGGTATGGCTAATGTTGAATTGAATAACCAAGTGACATGCATGATGCGTATTTATAGTTGAATTGAATATATGTAATAATATCTTACCAAAAGAATATATGTAATAATAAGGCTTAAGAATGGCGTCAGCCATACTGGAGAGAGAATCTTGAATAGGACTCTGTTGTGGAAGAATCATATTGCCAATCGTAAATGCCTCCTTTAGTTACAGGAAAAATATTCCAAGTATCTGACAAGTGGTGACCCATACGTGTCAATATGAGATGGGCTATTAACAAGACTGTGGTGCTATAATTTTATGTAATTATGAATATGTATACAAACACCAACTCAAATTGGCGTGAGTAGTAAGGAATCAAGTTTTACTCTTTTTTTAATCACGAGGGCTTATTTACTTAGCTTGCTCTTTATTTTTGAAAGTGAAAGGTAAATTTAAGGGAATCAAATTAGTAAGAAAGATGGATCTAATCATAGCATCATGTGTGTGGCTGCTGAGAGCAAAGAAATACTATTCATTCTTATTCCCATGATGTATGATATTCTGTATGGGGGAAATTCCACTTAAGTACATTCTGTTGATTGCAAATGGGTAAGATCACCTTGCTTTACTATATCCATTTCAAAAATACTGGCTGCAATTAAAAACTTTTTTTGGAAAGATTTTGAAAATGGGACATGACATGTTCATTCCCACAGTAACACTGGTATATAATCCAATGAACTGATGAGTTAAAGTGAAGCCAAATATTTAATAGAGATTCCGCGATGAAGTTTGATTTCTGACTTGTTAAATTGTTAATATTTTTTTGTTATTTGGAAACAGTTCGTACTCATACTTGAGGGGATTTGAAGTTTGATTTTTGCTTATTCGGCAGCTTATGCTTTGATTCCCACTTATCTGAAAGTGATGAAATGATCCATGAATGGAATCTTTTCTAATGACATATCTGAACAAGATTTGTTGTTCCCCAATATTCTATGGAACACAAAAGCAAGTTTATGGATATGAGTTCCAGAATCTGCCAAGCCTAGAGCACATTAGTATAGTTTAGAGAATCGTTCTTTTTTTCTTTTAATATCCTTTATGAAACAGAGAACATTTCAGTTCTGTTTCTTCACTGATTCTACCATGAGTATTGTTCATTATTATTATTTTTTTTATTTTTCCTTCCAACCTAAAAAAATGGTAAAGATATCCAATTTGTTTCTCTCTTATAGATGCGATTCTTTAACCACTTTGCAATTGCATGCACACTGTGCAAACCAACGATTCCATTCCATTCATCTACTGTTGCCAGTCATTTTCTCTCTGTAAACATTTCTGTCTGATAATTGTAAGAGTTCTCAAATTCTGAATTGTCATGGACGGAGATGCATGAGTTGTCCTTATAATGTTGCGGAATATAACATGTGAAATGAATATGCAGAAGTGTTTCCTCTTATAGATGCCATTCTCAGATTCTGCACTCTGCATATAATGCAAATTTCAGAAGCCACCACTGCCTCTTACCCTTTGGCATCCACAATAGGTTGACCTTTGGTGTTCTTGAGCATATATTCATATATTTATACATTAGGGAAGAGAGAGCTACAATAAAACAATAACAACTCCAATTCCACTACATGAGGTTGACTACATAAATCATATGATGCTATTAAACGCTATTAAAAATTAATTCTTTAAATATATTATTCACTATAAGATCCTATTTTATAATCTCTTTAAATGTCTTTTTTGGTTTTCTCTTTATATTTTCATAGAGCTAAAAACCATTCGATACACTTCTTACTGGCGCCTCCAGTGACCATCTAATTTGGCAAGAGAGTGACGAAAAAATATTATAATTGTATATGAGGCTCATATTTCAGTTTTATATTCGTTACATATTTTCTTTCTATCTCTCTTCTAATATACTATATACATTCAGTTCTGTTTTGCGTATGATTTATACTGAACTACTCCAAGAAATTAATATTCTTGCATCTTTATAATTTGATCCCGTTGTAAATATAAATCATGTGAGGTACTCCTTTTGGGTGGAAGAGGAATGAATTGATGTTGGCAAACACACGAATCTCGCAAAACTGTTAATGATTATCTATGTTACAGATGATTTATTATCGTGTGCCATTTTTCTTTATTTTCCAATAACATTCTCCTTTCATTTCATTTCGTTTTCCAATTATGATGGGGGAACACACGGCGGATAAATATATTAGAACAAATTGATCGGCAGAATCTTATATTTTAGGCATTTTCTACTTTATTTTTATTTTATTTATAGCGATTAATTACAGTTTCTTATAAGTTTCATATAAGATCCAAATAAACCCAAATAATATCATTTTCCCAGTATCCCACTTAGCGTTTGTAGTTTGGTTCTGAGCCTTTGCTTAAGTAACATATTCACTGTTTTTTCAGGCCACATTTTTTTTATATATAAAAAAAGGTAATGTGTGAATGTACAGAGTCAAGATCAAATTTTGAATTAATTTCTTTCACTACTTTTTTCTTTGTTGATCTGTATACACCTCGAGTTGCAGAGGTACATAGTTTGCATTATTGTTATGCTTCTAAACAGCATATTTCACTGAAGGAGACAGAATGTTGATGTACCTACCAATGAAGGTTGAAACTAGCAGCCTTCATAAGGGGATGAGCAAAGTAAGCTCCCAATGTTAATGCAGTGATTGTCAAGTACGGCAACCTGATAAACTCCCTGTAGTAATCTTTCGGTAACCTTTGGCGGCCATCGAGGATTGCTGCAAATGGGACTATGCTTGTTCGAGCTTTGACGGTCTCAAAATCCTTACAGTATCTTCTAGCGAGTCGCCTATCTCCATTCCAAACACCAAATAGATGATGTGCAATTAAGCCAACAGAAGCAGCAACAGCCACAGAATTCCCAATCCAAACTGTGTGAGCTAGACACCATATAACCTGCCCAACCATCTTAGGACAAAACAAATCCTTCATTTAGAGAATGCCAAGCACATGGGTTTCACATTGTTTAGACTTCAAAATGCTCAAAATAAGAATTTCTCCAGGCATCATGTAAGATGACATAGTTGCAGTAATTTCATGGCTACAAGTCATTTGTCAGAAATGGCATTTCTCAGAAATGACATCTTGGAGGTTGTCTATACTTTCGATTCAAAAATTAAAGGGGGAATCATAATTAAGGACCTGGAGGGAATTAGTTACAAAGAAAGACTTTTGACTAATAAAAAGTGGTAAAAATTGAAAGACTTGATAGTAAAATTGGAAAAAGAAGTAGTAAAAAATTCTGTTTTGTAATAAATTTGTTATTTTAGTTACAAAATGTGATTCTCCCAAAATTAAAACATTGGCCACGAGATATTATTGTTTCAGCTATGTTTGCTTATGAATTAACAAAAGTAGGAGACACTTGTACTATAAACAGATTCAATGGAATCCAAAGCCACCAATGTAACTACAAGCAAATTCATCAAATATGTCATGCAAAAGTTACATGCTCCGCAGACAAATTCCAATCTGATGTAAAATGGAGATTCATACTTGTGGGTGTCTGGTTATTCTCATGATGCCAGTTTCCCAGAGATGTAACTTAGGCTTGTCTACTGCTGCAACCTCTAGAAGATTAAAGGTCGAAGGATATAGTAAAAAGAAGGAGATGAAATTAGCAAGCCACACAAGTTGATGAACCCCAGGAACATTCTGGACTTGCCAAAGTTGAAGTCCATCATATCGGTGGTTAATGAAATATACCTGTTTCACAGAAATGCATGTTTGAATTAACTTCCTTTTATCAATGAGAGGTGACCTACTGTTTACAAATGAAGCAATGCATGTATAGAGGTTAAAGAAGATATAGACATAAGTCATCTTGGACCAAAAAAAGCAGCTCTGCAGCTTAGAAGAACTTACAACTGTACTGACAGCCAAGGGTAGTGATATCCCTGCAAAAAGAACACGATAAGCTCTTTCTCCAATGAGTTTCTCAGCAGTTTCTCTAAAGCTAGCCATGCCACTGTGTACACTAGCAAATATGAGTATCAGGAGCAACATTACCACCTGCAGTGTAACAAGTCCAGAGTCAATTCTGGTTGAACAACTGTTGTAATCACCATAGTCAAGCAGCATATGATTCTCATACTCTTGACCAATGATCTTGAATGATACAGGGATGAAAAATAGATATTGCTAAAAGAAATTATCATCCCCCCCCCCCTCCCCTGGGGCGACCACAACAAAAAAAGCCAACAACTTGTGATGAAGGCTTTATCTGCCCACGAGATAAACACCTTTATGATGATCCATAAGAGTTTGTTCAGCAAAACTGGTGTCTTTTTATCTTGAATAAGGTCAAGCTTGTATTCCAAAGTTTGTCATTTGTCAAGGGCTTACTATGTCCATTTCAAAAAGTTGTCAAGCTTGTCTTCCAAAGTTTGTCATTTGACGAGGACTTACTATTTCCATTCCAAAAAGTTGTAGATTTTCTGTAGGCAAATGACACGGGAGAGTGAAACTCCTCTCACAGACACTATCAGAAAGAACTATTTCCACATTTGTTAAGGATGAACAAATCCTGGATTTTCAAATCTAAACTATCCAAGTCCAACTATGAAATTACTGACACTCTTCTCCTTCCAAGCGACAAAAAATGTCCAAATTCAAGTTCAATTTAAATTTAGGAAGGCAGAAAACATTGCAAATTTTATTATATATTTTGTTCCCCGGATAGTCAGCTTTGGAAATTTACTCTCAAATTCTTTTCTTTCTTTTTCTCCCTCAAATCCATCATGTAAACCATTTCACGTTATTGAGAGTATGGCTAATAAGAAATTATTTACTACTTTCTTCATTTGCATATACAAAAACCGTAGTTAAGATTTCTGCAGAGTGCGTCGAAGAAAATCGTCACATCTAAATATCAAGAAACACCAAATTAACCGTATTCATTTATCTAAATTTTAAGCATACTCATTCTTACAAGCCAAAATCATTCTCCAGATTCAGATACAATTCCTATCTTACTGCATTTACTTTCCTTCTATTAAAATGTCTATCAGATAAAAGTTTTAGAGCCCACCATTTTCAGTCTCCTTAAATTTTCTACTCTAGTCCCTTATAAAAGGGCTTTTTGAGAATTTTTTTTTTGTTCTTAATATAAGGGACTTTAGAAATTGTCTAAATCACTAATGTGTTTTTATCCAAAATATCCTTTGTTTGGAACAATTATCATTGTATAAAGGCATTTAATGAACGTCATTGAATATGCGCAATTTTAGAAACTAATTGAAATTTTAGACAACTGTAATAGTATTAACTACTTTTAACCATTAACCATATTTCTTAATAAGTGTGAAGGTGCCTACGAAGGGTAGTATTCAACAAATGAAAGCATACTAGAGAAATTGGTTAGTAGGCAAAGACTTTTATAAATAAAAAACCATTGAAGGAGGAATAGTTTAATCAATAGCTTCCATAAACTTCTCCAACTAGTGAAAGGAGAAAGAAATCACCTCATGACTCTCTGAAAGTCCTGAGACTGCCTCAATAAATGCTTTACCATACCCAGTGGAATTGTCAATCCAAACTACATTGAGTACAAACAGGACAACTCCCAAAATCACAGTGAAATAAATCCACGAAAATATCTTCTGCTCCTCAAAATTAAACGCCGCAGAGTCCTCACCCACCAAGCCGGAATCTTTAGTGTCAGTGTCTCCAATAGAAGTACAAGCAATGAATTTCCGAGAAATTAGCACTGCTTTTGAAGGTTGCTTAAAGAAAAAGAGAGAATTTTTATTTGGTTTCGATATGGGGTTCAGTAGAATGGCGGTGGAGACTGAAGAAGAGGGCAGAGGAAGTGATCGGTGACGGGTTTTGTGGGGTATACAAGAGAAGTGGGCTGAAAGCACAAGAGGAGCAGCCATGGTCAGATAAATTGAAAGCAGAGTGAGTCCAAGAATTATATGCACTTTCTGAAATTTTTGGTATCCGGAGAAGGTTATGCTTGGTGTTGGGTCTTTTGGAATTTTGCGCAATTCTGGGCAGCCGGCTAGCTATGCGTGACACGTGGAATGAACCTCAGCAAATAAAAATTTTGATATATTCTGTGGCAAGGCCATTTTATGCGTTGAAAATTGAAACGTACCCATATTGCAAATGCGTCATCATCTGGTGACTCTTTTATGAATGCATGAAAATATTTAATTTATAGGATCGATATGAAATGAGACTAACCAAGTTCGGTAGGGATGAGTATTTTTGAGGTAAAATGCAAAGGATAAGAAGAAGGAAACTAAGAAGGCTAGTTTTAGTTTTAGGAATGTTAGATAATATATATTAAACATGTCATATAAAGTCTATAAAACTCCTTCCATGCCTATTCAACCTTGCCTAATTTTTAGTTGTAACTGCATCTTAGGCAAAACTGGAAGGAAAATGAATGAATTTGCTGTGTGGGCTGGGTGGATTAGTTATTTGAAAAATATCTTAGCATTTCATTTTGTAATTTGCAATATGTCAATTATCCATGTGTAAGTTGGTGTATTAATTCATGGACCTCATGTCACGAATCCCCTGAAGCATGGATTGCATACAAATTTAGTCAAAAATCACATATTGAAATTTATTGGAAGCCAATGATCTCTTAGAAATTGCATTTCATTCTTTTAATTGTGAGATGTAACACGTTGGCAAACAACGAAAAGCACTGAAAAAGAATTCCCATCTTCTTCAAATTAAATTCAAGGGATGGCGGCTATCTGTATCCCATTTAAGAAAAACAATAATAACAATAATAAATTCACTCACATCTCGTGATCTATGTTTAAAAGGGAAAAGAAGAGTAATTGACGTACAGGTGGGTAAAGATAAATGAAGGGCACATGAGATTTTTATTTCTTCGTCCAAATCACCTTCTCCACCATTAGGGGTTTCTTGCTGCCAACTTTGCATCCATCACTTTTATTCCAACTGTTTTTCATTTCCCATTTCATTTTCATTTGCAGGCCCACCCCATCTTCTCAAATCCAACCTTTTTAACTGATTTGCATACATAATAGACCTATCACTCAAGAAGATCCATCCTCCATTTTTAGCAAACAAGAGCTCCACATTTGGCACCCAGTTGAAAGAAAGAAAGGCGTCACATTATTTTGTTTTCATTCAGGAATCACACATTCTGTTGTAGTTTCTGATTGTAAGGGAAGATGTCTGCAGCAGTGGGAGCTGTCTCTGCAACCAAAGACGTTCCCTTTAATCCCCATTTGGAGGAGGAGCTTAACAAGAATGAACCTCAAGACACCGAGACTGAGACTGAAGCAGAGGAAGAAGATGACTCCAAGTTGGAATCTGACAAAGAATTGGATCTTGGCCCTCAATATTCACTCAAGGAACAGCTTGAGAAAGACAAAGTAACATTCCCTTTTCTTTCTTTCTGGATGTTTCTCTAGTGCCCTGAATTTGCAGTTTGCTCTTCTGATGAAACAAATCCATTCAATTTGTTTCTAATTTTGCTTCACAGGATGACGAAAGTTTGAGAAAATGGAAGGAGCAACTTCTTGGCAGTGTTGATATCTCTGCCATTGGAGGTACTTTCGAAGTTTTCTCTTTTCAGTTTCTCAAGTTTTCTTGATTGTAGTGCATTTCAAACCAAACCCATTATTCTCTCAAGGAATATGTCACTTTAGAGTAAACTAACCCTCTTGAATTTTCTTATTTTGAGTATGAGATTTCCTTTCAAATCTAGAAAAGAACTTAATTAGCATGTTAATAGTAAAATTCTTCTGTGAAGTAGTTAAGGAACAAAATCCCAAATGCATCAAGTTAATGTGTAAAAATGTGTCATTAAAACTGCTCAAACAAAAATTAGTTTTGAGCAAAACTTGAGGAGAAGATCCTGATCTAATACATAAAATATAGCATGACTCTACGTCTTGTGTCATCAAGTTTCATGTCAGCTCTTACTGGATTTTTGCAAGCCATGAAAAGCTAAAACCCCAGTTGTTGAAAACCAGAGAGCAAAGAACCAGAAGTGAAAATAGTGAGCCTCACTATAATATGCCCTGGAAGGCCTGACCTTATCCTGCCAATTCCATTTACTACTGCTTCCAAGAAGTGCCTCTTCACCATCAAGGAAGGAAGCCGATACCGCTTGAAATTCACCTTCATTGTCTGCAACAACATCGTCTCTGGCCTCAAATACACCAACGTTGTCTGGAAAACTGGTCTTAGAGGTGAGGCAGAAGCTTCCTTTCCTGTTTTCCTAGAATGATGTAGGTAACACTGTCCTGGTCATATATTGATTGTCTTTGTCAAATGACTTTCGTGAATTGCTTTATCCAGTGGACAATTCAAAAAGAATGTTGGGAACTTTTAGCCCACAGCAGGAGCCGTATACATATGTATTGGAAGAAGAAACCACCCCTTCTGGTTTGTTTGCCAGAGGAAGCTATTCAGCAACAACCAAGGTAAGAAAACTAATCTAGATAAGTCTTGTAATCTTCTCCAGAAAATTGATTCGCTTATTGTTTGATTCAAAGTAGCTAGACACAGAGCGAAGGGAGGGTTTTTGCTAATTATATTAGAGTAACTTATCTTTATTATCGTCTTATGCACAAAAATGAGAACAACTAACTCAGTTTTGTTGCTTCAGTTTGTAGATGACGATGGAAAATGTTACTTGGATGTCAATTACCACTTCGAAATTCAGAAGAATTGGCCAGCAGACCGCTGAGATTCAATCTAAGTTGTGTTATTGGTAGATTTGCGTCCTCTGGCATCTTGTATCCATTTGAAACAGATTGAAATCCAACATGTTGTTTCATCCTGTCCAGTTATTGCCTCTTTGCACATGCATGCTTGTACTCATGTTTCTTCTCCCTTCTATATTTCCTTTTCCTTTTTTGATAAGTACTCAGAAAAAGAGATGTTTCCTCTTTACTTTGACATTAACAGCATTCTACCTAAGATGCCTCTAGATCTAATTGCTAATGTTAATCTTCTAGAGGATAGAAAGGGACCCCATGTGGATAAAGCAATGGAAATCAGCAAGCATCTTCAACTGTTGCCTTTGCTTTCAGAAGCAAATGGCCAAAAGGTCCATCAATTCTTTGGTGGTCCAAATGCATGCTTTTCTCATATCATGACCACATGCCTTTTGCTACCGATGGAATAAACAAATAGGGGTGGAAAAAAGAGAAAGCAAAACTTCAAATGAAACCAATCTTTGACCCCATCCATTGTCATGATTCAAATTTTAAACATTCTGTAAGTGATCAGGGGTTTGTATTTACTTATCATCTTAAGTCCTCGAGTAATTTGTGATTATTCTATAATTATGAAATTGAATCTGAAACCTCCATTCTAACACTACTCTCTTATAATTTTAAACTGATTGTGCCAATAACATTTTCTATATTTTATTTCAAAATCTAGCTCCGGGAAGGATATGTACTTCCATAATTATTTGCGTGTTAAGTGGATGGTTTAGTTAAGAAAATAATAATAATAATAAGTTAGTTCAGCGTGCCCTCATAATTGTTCTTTGAAACTGATAACCTGAAAGATAATAATGAAGCTGATATAAAGTATTTGGTGAACTCAGTCTCACCATTTGCCAATCTAACACACTGTCGTTAGTGCTCCATTAAGTAGCTGGTCAATTCATACTAAACCAACCAAGGTGGTGCTTAAGAGCATCATTATACATTTCTGGTATGGGGAAAGAACAGGAAGCTAAGATGCAAATTATCATGGGGTCGTCTCTCTGTTTGGTTTTCATGTGTTAAACTAAAATTTCTCTGCAATTTCAAGGATTACTTTTTAACGTATTCACCTCATTTTTTTAGCGGTTTAGTGTTATGTTTCCTTGGTTTTATTTAAAACATGCCAAAACAACACAACACTAATTAAAGCCATTTCTTAAAGTATTAGTTTAATATTAATTATAAAAGTAAAAGCGATTTATAAACCCCATTTTTTAATTGGTAAAGTTCATTAAATTACTCTCATATTCTCCTAATCCATGCAAGACAAATAGATGAGATTAACCGTAGCTGAAATATACATGTTACCCTGCATGCATCGCCACTATCATTGGAGCTCTGCATGCCTCTCTCTCTCTCCCTCTCTCTCCCTCTCAATTGTCAATACTATCATTTTTTATTTCATTGATTTATTTAGATAAGTTCCTCTTTTTCTATAGTTTTTGGTTATCGCCAATTGGGGTTATTATTATTATTGTTATGGTAGATATAACTGATTCTTAGCAGATTTTCTTTTTCAAATAATCATTATAGCAGTGGTTTAATAGAATGATGAAGTTTGAAGATTTTGTTGTGAATTTATTGAGTGGTGTTTTCAAGTCCAAATAAGAGGACAGATATCTGGCAATCCTTTTTCGGATTATAATTTCTGTTAGGCATCAAAGAATTTGACCCAATAAACTTGCTTTTATTTCAAGAAAAGTTTTATAATTATTACAATCATCACCACAAGCAACGGAAGAAAGCAGCCAGGCCATGTAAAAATGACAGCGAGCCACCCTTTACTACATACATTTTTCTTTTTTTGTCTTTACCGTACATGTCAAATAATTTAATAGATTTTGCTTATAAAAAAAAAAAAGAAAAGAAACGAAAACAAAATATTAAGTACCAGTATGATAGAGTGCACTCAAAATATTGTATAACAAATTTATTGGTGTTTATAGTCTTCAAATTAAAAATGGCCCCAAATATATGAATTCCGCTTGTAATGAGGTTAAACTTTGGTTAAACTGCTTCCTTCATTCCTTTAGTTGCTTCAATTTTCAGGAAGCAGATATTAAGTCATGCAAGGAATCTAGCTCTGGTTCATTCTCTTCTCTTGAGGGGGGAAAGACCGACTTAGACCTTGGTAATTATGTGCAGATAAATTTCCTAACCTTTCAAACCTTTTGTTTTTTTGGGGCCAATCCTAACCTTTTAAACTTGATAGTGATTTTTCCTAAATTTTTAAATTTATACTAATAATTCTCCAACTAATAATGTCCATTATTTCAATAATGGAATATAACATGACAAAAAGTTTATCTTAACATGGGGTAAAGTTTAGGAGGATTTATTTGATATATCCTAAAAGTTTAAGGTTATTTAACCCAAAAAAAAACATATGAAAGTATACGGTCAATGATATATGCTCCATTTGTAAAATAACGGGCTGATTAACAACAAAGAGGCTATCCATACAGATTTAAGAGTTCAGAAAATTTCTTTAAGTCTTAAAGGTTAGGATGATTATTTATAGATACATCAAAATTCATGTGAGTTTTATGTAATTAAACCTCTTCAAATTGATCAAACAAAGAGCCAGCAACTCCAGAATTGGCAGAATAGCCATAATTTAATTTTCTGTTACCCTATCTCATCAGCCACTCCTTTGTGTATTGCCCTATACAAAGACATCTTAAAGCCTATGTACATGTGTACTGTATTTTTAAAAAGGAAAATTTAGACAACAAAATAAACCAAGGAAAAGGGACAACTTCCAACATTTTTCTGTACACACAGTGTAGCACCCTGGCATCACCAATAGTCCAACAAAGCAAACTTTACCTGCAATCCAATCTTACCACCCTCAACCACTAGCTTAGCAGCTGTTACCAGCCAATGTCCTGGAGCATCATGTGGACCTCTCACAACCTCAGATGTCTCCACATATTTAAGCAGTTTACCAGAGCGAACAGGCACAGGTGGACCTTCTGGATAAACACCGGAGTTGAGTACAGTTGGAGCCTGCTTCCGAGGACCTGTAACACTCTGCTGTGTGAATGTGAAAGTCGTGCTGAGATTTGTGAGGAAGGATGATTTCCTTGAAGCCTCTGGTGCTGTCGTCCACTCCGACTTCCGAATACTGCAGTTTGGTATATGAGTAAAGAGAAGTCGCATATGAAGCACATTCCTCGGCCAACTCCCTTTGCTAAAGAGTTGTGCACCGGTTACAACATAAACACCACTAGAACCATGCAACCAGTTAGGATCATGCTTCACCACAGATGTACACACATTTGAGAATCTCTTCCATCTGACTGGCTCCAGGAAGTGGTCACTGGATTCATGTTCATCAGAACCTCGCCACATAGATGGCCTGCTCATGGTTGGGTTACTTGAGGAGAGGATCATAGTGTTAGGGGGGCTTGAGAGATGCTGTACATGTAATGCCAGCCTATCACATTTCCTACCCTCTAAGTACAAGCGGAGACCAACAACAGGCTTGTCTTCACTTAATACCTGGCATTTTGTGGAATATACCAAGGTTAACAAGTGAAACATAATATCATGGCCAAGAATAAATGAAGCAACATAGAAAGGAAGGCATGAGTCCCCAGAAGGTTATGCAACTCATCATGGAGTGAGTTGGCGTGGCCAATAAAAGATTTAAGTATCAAGTCTAGTATAACAGTTAAAAACCTCTAGACTTATAAACTCATTTATCAAAATCTAAGACATGTGACCCCAAAAAATAAATAAATAAATAAGAGTCCAGAGAACCCATAGACTGTTCAAAAGAGAATTACAGCAGAATGCAATAAAAACATCCAATATAAAAGTGAAACCCACCACATGCAATGCCTGCCCACTCAAACGGAGGGCTTTATGTTTTACCTGCGCAGGGCTGATATGAAGTTTTGGACCCATGAAACTAAATTGCAGGGAAGGAGAAGAGCTCTTTCTCCATTGATGCCTCAGAGGCAGCTCACAAAACATGGGTGCCCATTGCCTAGGAATTTGAAACTCTAAGAAGTATTGCAAATCTTCAGGAGCAGGCTTATCTGCAAATATTAAGTGAATCAATGTTGTGTTGTGTGCCTTAAACAGGGAAAATTTGAAGAAACAATGCACTGCAACAAATGATAACATTGGGAGCTTCATCTTTTTTTTTTTTTGGGGGGGGGGGTGTTGTGGAGGAAAAAAAACAAGTATGACACTGGTAACTACATTTATTCATTGAATAGTCAAAGCTGAAAAATACATAGAAGAAAGTAGAAGATATTAGAATTATTTGGATCTGAGAACAAGAGCATACATCGCAAATACAAATTGATTGCATGACTGAGATAGCCACTTCCAGGAATCCCTGCCAGAAGTGAGGAAATAGGAACAAACTTGAAGAGAATTGCTTCAGGATTAGAAGGCACTGTCTGGAGCCAATTGGAGTGACTGGGCTTGAAAATATCTCCTCCTCTTTTGGAACAGATAATAGTAAGGCCCTGATACAAAAGAAATCAAGATATGCATACCCTAGAATATTTTATCCAGTACAAAAGGTAAGAATTTCCGTTTTTTGGCTTACATCTTTGCTTGATGTTTCAGAAATACTGGTGAACTGCCTTGAGTTTGATTGCATCACACGATTGAAGACTTCAGGAACCTACATGAATGTAGAATTCGCATCAATAGGCAAGTCATTTACATATTAGAATTAGAGAAGATTAAGCGCCATACTTTATGTTTTCCATCTGCTGTCTTCCTCTGTAGTAGAGAAGGGCTTCTTGTATCTGAAAACATAAAATCTCCAAGATCCTCTAAACATCTTCTGAGATCACCAGGAGGAAACTTCGAAGAGTGTTTTTGTTTAACAAGGATTACATCTTGCCCTCCAACAGCCATACCTACTATTATGTGAGTTCCATATGTCTGGATGAACCTGCCTAACAAAATTGATCAGCACCATCATACTTATCAACCAAAAACTATAATCCACAATTGATCCCAACATCAGTTTATTATATCCAACTAGACAGTTTCACTCTTAAACTAGTCACAGTTCACTCATATTGAAACCATTTCACACCCACTGGATGCTCGCAAGGACTTTGCCTAAAAGATACTGTTAAATTTTATGCTTAAAGTATAATATATGATGTTTTATATCGGTTCCTCATTAAAAAAATCACTGTGCAGTTCTAAGCTCTCATAAAAGTATAAGGCTAAATAGCACTAAACTCCTAGACTTTGGGTCATGGTCATGTGCTGTGTAGACAACTCCCTAATGTCCAGAATCTGATAATGAACCCCTTAAACTTTCAAATTTATATAAATAATCTCCCTACCGTTATTTAGTCCATTATTTCACTAATAAAAACATGACCTACAGGGAGGGTATACGCAATGATCTAAAGTTCAATGGATAATCTACACCTAACCGAGAGTCTAAGGAGTGATCTGCATAAAAAAATGAAGTTTAGGTTGGGAAAGCTCACTGTTACTGACATGCCACGCTTTCATTATTAAAATACTAGATTAACTTACGGCAAGAGGATTATCTACACAAAATTGGATGTTTAGGGATTTCATTGTTAAGTTTTAAAAGTTGAGTGGGTAATTAGCACATGATCCAAAGTTCATGAAAGTTCAATGCAATTTAGCCAAATAATAATGGTGAGAAGTTAAAACCAAAAAATGGAAACTTATTTCATGAGAAGCTAGAAAAAGTACAAAAAAGTTAACTTACACAATATATGCAAAAATCCCTTTATTTGTCCATTAGAAAAAGATTGAAATAGTGTTGGGTTTACCTTGACAATGAAGCTGGATCCCAATTAGACGGAACAGACTTCTTTACTTCCTCTTGCAGAACAAGTGGAGAAGCTATTAAGTGTAAATAGTACAGTGAAATGAAATGACCATCAAAAGCAAGATATTTGGTGTCCGCAGCATCACGAAACCAATCGCCACTTAAATCAAAGAGAGCATTAAAATAACCAGAAGGAATTTTTCCTTGTATTGCTGATTTCTGATTAAGCAACTCTGACATCTGCAAGGAAGAAAGCAATATGCAATATTTTTTCAGAAACAAGAGAAAATTTATTTGATAGAGAATAGGGATTTACAACAAGGGAGGAAGATATGAGACATTGCATAGAAATTTATTTGATTTTTGGGTGATATGCACACTGTTGTTTTACAGGAAGTCACTTTTATCCCATGACCAATGCATTTCAAATAATGTAGTTCTAAATTCTTTTCGAGGGAGGATGTACATAAGGTTATTGCAGATTATTTGATTAGAGCTTCAAATTAGAGATTTTTAAATGTCACCAATCTAAGCTTATTTTATATATATATATATATATATATATATATCCAGAAATCCACTGTTCTTTTTCTGTCTACTCAGGATCCACCTTGTCTAATTTTTAATCTCTGTGTATACTCTCATACAAACTACTTACAAATTTACTAGGCATCTACTTTTGAGTTGTGACCATTGCTTCCAGAACCCGGATAGCAATTTATTGAATTTTGAGTGGATACGCTTCTTTTATATAGCACTTAAAACGATAGAGGCTGTTTCTCATGTTGTAATAAAATATGCTAAGTGGCAAATAACTTTTCCATCCACAAATGATGGTTCCACTAGCAAAGCATATTCATGAGAATCAAGATTTCAACAAATAAAAACCTAACCCATGCGACGATGAGACGCATATGATTAGATCCTTAAAACTGAAAAAAAGAAACCACGCTGGGGGAGGGTGGCGGTGCCAACAGAATCCAAAAGACCCACAAAAGACAACAGTGCAAACTTGCGCCAACACAGAAGGACGAAGAAGCCTTCATCAATTTCCTCCAGAAAAAGCTAGTAAAAAAATAGTACTAATAAAATATAAGAATTAAGAAGTAAAGTCGTTCAATTTGCCCTCTAAACTAAACATTTCTGAATAAGTATAGGATGTACTAAACGCCTAAAGTGCAACTGCAGAACTTGAGAGTAACTTCAACCTCAGAAATATAATACCTTATGCTTTCAAACACATTTCATCAATAGCATCGTCTTCTTATGATATTTTAGAATCAAATTGCACTTTATACTATCATGCTTCGATTCGGAATCTGAACACTAAAAACAAGAATTACTTGACAGAAAGAAACATAAAAGAGAGAAGCCCACCTGGTTAAATTCAAGTACATCGGATTTGAAGCGGATTCGATCCCCTTTATCACACCGGATATCCTCAGAAACTCCTTTAATAGTAGTTCCCCCAGGAATCAAAATGTCCCTTTTGTTCACTTCGTCCAGCTCCACCAACCTCCTGCCTCCGATTCCCTTTGCGAATTTCAATCGGAAATCACTGGTCAGATCAAACCCTTTGCCAAGACACTCCAATGCTCTCATCTCAATAGGCAATTGCGCACTCTCCTCCATCACAAACAACAACCCACGAACAAAATCGAAAATATAGATAAATAAACAAAGTCGGAGAGAAGGCAGACAGGCCAGGCAATAAGCCAAAGCTTTAAATTTTAGGGCTGAAAACGATGCTCTCAGCGTGTACCGAGTCGTCTGACCAAACAGGTAGCCCCCAAAGACTGCAATTATAAAGCAACATTTAGCGTCCTTGATTGAGGGTGGGCGAGCTTGTACTCAAAAGGTGAGGATTCGGGAAGAAGACAAAGAAGAGTTGTAGCGAAGCGTAAGCTGTATAATATTTATCCAAATAATAGTGAGGAAGAGAGGGGGGCGAATCCTATGAAGTTTCGAGGAAGGAGAAGATTGAGGGATGAAAAGAGGACCCCGCCGCAAGC
Organism: Adenanthera pavonina; assembly: GCA_026686845.1. NCBI lineage: Eukaryota > Viridiplantae > Streptophyta > Magnoliopsida > Fabales > Fabaceae > Adenanthera > Adenanthera pavonina. The sequence continues at coordinate 6,238,555 of JAIVEN010000026.1, read as the reverse complement.
TGTTGACTGTGAGACGGTGGGAACAGAATATATGAATTTGAAACGGGGATTTCAGTCAACTTCTTTTGCCCTTGGCTTACCTACTCCTTTGCATCCTTTACAGGTTATCAAACAGCCCATTAATATGGTTAGAAAAATGGATGGAGCTTCTTCGAGTCCAAAACCCATACGGTCCCTTGGGTAGCATGGAAAATTTTATATAAGTTCTACAAAATTAAGATATTTTTAAAAGGATTGGATTCCTGAAATTTGCTAAATTCCCAATATACCGATTTGGGAAAAAAAAAGGGAGATAATCCTTTTGCTCTTACCGAATTAGTTGAAAATTGTGTGGATCATTTAAAAATTTCAATGGATCAATTATAATTTTTTGTAAATCAATTGCAAATGAATTATTATTAGTTGTTTAGGTGATATTATCCTAAATCCAGAGTTTATGATTGATCCACACATATTTGGTAAAGTACAATTGTGTACTTTAAAAGCTTCAAGGAGTATGCCATTTTGCTTATGTGCCTCTCCTATTGATAAGTTGAAATTGAATGGTAGTAGGGACGGCGGATATTAGGTTAGATTGAGGTATAGAAAAGCTAGGGATCTTAAACATAGAACTCAATGTTATGAAGAGGTTGGCAGATTAATTGAGATTTTGTTATGAAGAAGGTTCCTATTTGTCATCAGTGGCAACCAGCTGAGCTGAATTCTCTACAGGTTAATGTTGATGGAGCTATTCATGAGATAGCGGTGCTGCTAGTATTGGTATACCAATTTGCAGGGAAGCTAATGGAAAGTGCTTAGAAATGTTTTGGTGGCAGAGTTAAAGCTGCTTCCTCACAAATGGCTAATGCTCTAGCTCTTAAGCATGCTACCATTGACTGGCATTTATCTAATCTTGTGATTGACACTGAGTGTTAAGTTGATTTTTTATGATAGTTATAGGAGGGATTCAAATGCCTGTGGATGGAACTGTATATCCTTTTGCTGTTTTGAGGATCTTTGAAATATTTCTTTTTCTTTGACGAGAAGGGATGGTAATAGAGTTATTGATTGGCTCAAAAGGGTTGGGCTCTATTGAGCTGGTGGATAAACAACCACCCCTTCTCTTGCAAATTACTACATCTATATGTGGATAGTATACGTAGGGTCTTACTTCTGAGGGTAGGACTTGGGAAGGTATTGGTTAGTATTTTGCTTTAGTTTTTCTTCCTTTTGTTTTCTGTTTTAGTTGTTTTGTTGCTTTTTCTTTGTTGTGGTCATTGACTCGTTTTGTTTGCTGATTTTCTTCTTTTTGAAGTTTTCTTTTATGCCAAAAATTTTTTAAAAATTATAGTTTAAATGTTAAAACAGATTACATACATGAATAAAATGTTTATAATAATTCATAAATAAAATATTTGTTCTCTCTTTTTAACACAGAAACATCATTTTATAAAAAAAAATTCAAAAACATCACGTTTTTAGAAATATCCATGTGACATTTTTCATCTCTTCTTAAAATCCCAAAATGCTAATGTCATAATTTGAAACGATTCTGATGCTAATGTCAACATTTTTTATCTAATAATATGAATGTGTTTGCTTCTTTTTAAATAACTTTGATTGGTGCTTTATAGTCTATACAGTTTTATTTTTTGGGAGTAGAAAAATAGGTCTACTCCTTGCGTTGTTGGCATTTTTAAGCATCGGTGGTTGGTGCTTTGTAGCTGAACCGATACGTCACTTACTACGCGTTTAGCAGAATCGGTTGAGTAGAGCACGAATATCAACAGGATTGGCTTACACGTTTTAATTTATTAGTTTACTATTTATAAATTATGTAAATTAATTTACCATTTATTATAAATATAAATTTCATATTTTATGTTATTTTTATATTATATTTATTTATGATTGTCATTATATAAATTTAAATTTAAGAAAAATTATATTATTTATAACTTATGAAAAAGGTTGATTTTCAATAAATCTTATATTGATATGTTGATATATTGATTATTTTTATAAAAATACATTTTTTATCTTAAATAGTCAACAGTAAAAAACTAATTATTTTGAGGCATAAAAATTATAAAAATAAATTTTATTTCTTCTAACAATACTTTCTTCATGCAAATAGTTATAAATCAAACTCTAAATAACATGTTTAGGTGATTCAATTATCAATAAATTATGGCAAACCTTATTAGTATTACCCTAAAGATTTGGACTACCCATAACTTTGTTTGTTTAGTGAATGAATTAGTGGGACAAAAAAATCCTTTGACTATCGAGTTGAAAATAAACGTCATGTTGATCATCCTTTAAATTAGATGCGAATATTTTATATTAAAATTTAAACAGATCAAATTAATTCTAAATATTTATTAATATATATTATAAAGTCATTACCATATTGTTACAATATTATTCCTCAAAGGCTGCCATTTAGTTTGTTTTTTTATAAAAGTACTTTTAGAATAATCACAATTTACAAAAATAAAGTTTAGATAAAAATAAAAAAATTTATTGAAAAACTACTTGGATAAAAAAAAAATAATAATTAAAAAGCATAATTTAATTTACAAAAATGCAAACCAAACAAGTCCAATCAATTTTTAATTTGCATGTTCCTTTGTAGACAAATCATTTGAGTATCCCATCCCGTGTGATACGGAATTAAAAGTTTAATAAATAAATAAATAAAGGAAAGACATGGAAAAGCTGAGATTGAGAGTACAAATCTAATCCATGTTCCCTCAAGACCCGTGTGATTTGACCCTATGGATTCCCTTTACTTTGACGTCCCCGCCTTTTTTTCTTCCTCGTTCAGTTCAATTCAATTCAATTCAATTCAGGGTACCCCGTGATTTCTTCTTTATAATATTCAAATTCAAATTCAGATTCAAATTGGTCCCAAATATACTAATTAGATGGTCGGCTACTGTATTACGCGGTGTCTCGTATAACAAGTTATACTAATTACATTAACACAGTTTCCTATCAGCTAAGCTAAAGAATTGTTTATTAGTAATGTTACGTGTATAAAAATGAGTAACATGTTACTAAAAAAGTCCAAAACCACTTATCCTTCATATGATAAGGCGTAAACAAACATAAATACAATTTACTTAAGCAAATTAATTGAATAATTTAAACACGAAATCAACTAAGCAGGTGATTGGAACAAAGGCATGGTTCGTAATCAAAATGAAATATTAAAAGCCTCGAAACCCAAAGCCAAAGCAAAATGTGAGTGTAGGCGTGAGATGTGAGTGGTTTGTTTTGTGGGGTGAGAGATGTGAGTGCGCATCCAATGAAGGTCACATCTTTGATCTTTCGCATTTGCTCATATTTTATTTGTGGGAAGTTAGCCTCCATGTGTACAAAAATTATGATCTGCCTCCCCCACTCGCCTTGTGTGTGTGTGTGTGTGTGTGTGTCTATATATATATATATATGTGTGTGTGTGTGTGCGCGCGCTCTCCCATTGTCTAAGCTTTTTTTCAGAATTTTTTTATTTAAAATATGAGTTTCATTTAATAATTTTTCATGTTCTTTTTCCTATTTTACATTTACCTATAATTAAATATAAGATAAGTAGTAAACTTTAAATGTAATATATTAAATAAGGGTACTATTAAAAATAATATATTTTTAATAGATTTAATGAGTAAAACTACATTTCTTGATTTATGTATAATTAGTTAAATATGGCTTATATTTTAAATTAAAAAATATATATGTTACATATACCTATTTTCAATTGAGGTGTAATTAATCATGTAGTTTAATTGTTTTATTGTGAAATCTTTATAATTACGAAAAGACACTGATTGTTGCATATAACTGTGGGAAAAAGACATATATTAAGATGCGTAAGAAAAATATTTACCAAAAAAAATTTCAATTTTTAATCCTAGGAAGGACTTAAGTCCTTGGCAAAGGAAAAAGAAAAAAAAAAGAATAATGCTTATAATTTTTTCTAAATAAAATGAATTAAATTTTTAAGGAAACTAATTTAATTTTTTAAGTAAAATGAATTTGATTTCCAAGTTGATTCAACCAAAATTTCAAGTAGACTAAGTTAAATTTTCAAGTGGAATAAATTAATAAACTAAATTTTCAAATGGACTAAACTAAATTTTTAAGTGAAATAAACTAATTTTTCAAGCAAAATAAACTTAATTTCTAAGTGGATTGAACTAATTTTTTTATTTTTATTAGCTAAATTACATATTTTAAAGCCACACTTAATAACTTTATGCTTAATTAATACTTCCTCCGATCCTTAATATTCCATTTGGTCTCATTTATAAGAAAAAAAAACTATTTTGCAAGTATTAAAGAAGGGAGTTGAAGTTAGCTAAATATAATTAATTTGTCTAATATTTTCAATTTCTTCCTAAATTACTCATACTTAATTAATCTTTTTTCCAATTCCTTCTAAAAATGCACCTCGTGACTCTTAGTAGTGTTAATAAAGGAGGGTAGTTTTGATAAAAAGAAATTAATATAACATTAACTCTCTATTTTTTTAATAAATAAGATTATCAAAAGGAAAAATTTTTCCCTTATGAATAGGACTGAATGGAGTATATAAGAGCCTTTTAAGAAGATTTTTTTATTCTTAATAAAAGACTCTTTTCAAAATTTAATGAATTATTAATGTGTGATTTTCTTAAATGCCCTTGATAGTTTTAATTTTTTTCTCTTTAAGTATTAATGTAGAATAGAGATTAGTGATTTTTATTAAGGGTATTTTAGAAATGTTATAATAATTTCTGACAAGTTAAATACTTTTAACTAATTATCTTAATTTATGTAATTTCAGTTAAAAACCTCTTAAAAAAAATCAGAGGAAATATGATATAGTATCATGCCGGCTCACCCTTGTTTGACCTAAATTATGGAGGCCCTCTAGCAATTTTTTCAAACACATGAAAGAAAATTGGAAGTATATGTATAAGCTGATCAATGTCATTATTAATAAAAAAAAGTACAAAATATTTAACAAGTTATCACATTGACAAGTTATAAAACTTCATTATACCCAAGCGTCCAACTTATATTAACGTCTAATTGCTTAATTTAGAACACAATATTACAACAATAGAAAAGTCAAATTCCTACATATTCGTATCCATTATTTAAGTGAGATTTCATTTTACAATTTTACAATATGTTATTTGGTTAAAATCAAACTCATCAAAATCATTTATTACTAACTTTGAAAAACTTGACTTCATATTCTACTTAAAACACATATAATTCCTAATAGACAATTCTACAAGAGAAAACTCCTCCACGGGAAGAAAATTCTTGTTATACCAATATATATATATATATTCCTTTAATGCCTAATTTTAAGGCTGAATATTTTCTTTGACCCTTCAAAACTTGCTGCATTCAAAGTTGAAAACATTTCAGAGTCCGGCCAAAAAAAATTCAAAGTACCTCTTAATTTATATATTTAAGATTTGACTTTATACTTACTTTTTTTTAAGAAAACTTCTCTTTTATATTTAATACATATGACCCATTTGGTATCAAATAACGAAAGTGATCTTTAAAACAACATCTATTATATTTTTATAATCATCATTTAACAAGTTATTCATTTTATACATGGTGTATTTGGTATATAAAATAAAAAGAAATATAATTAAAAAAGTGAATTTATAAAAATAGTATTATTATTTTACTTAAAAATAATAATAAAATGGAAAACGTACCCAATTACTTATCTATGGACACATGCATATTTCTTATTAAAATGAGGACTAAATCTCACCTTGGGTGATGGCGAAATTTAGCCATGCAACAAACGCTCCTACAATAGTTTAACTTAAAAACACACATACGTTGCAAATAACTCTCTTTTCAAACTAACACCAAATGAAAAAACTTAGACCCTATTTGATAACACTTTCTGTTTTATGGTTTTGAAAAAAGTTTTGTAAAACTATTTTTTAGAATAAGTTTTAAAAATAAGAAAATAAAAAAATTTATTTGAATAATTGTTATCAAAATCATAACTAGTAACTATTAAATGAGTTATTCAAAATTTATAATTTTATCATTAATGAGGTGGGTATTTTTCACCTTTTTTTGTATTTTAAAAAAAAATTACAAAATATCTTAAAAATATTTCGAGTTTTCTACTATTTTATTTTTCTGTTTTCCGGAACATTTTACAAAAAAACAGATTTATCAAATAAATTTTTTTATTTTGAAAATAAAAAAATTATTTTGGAAACAACTTTTCATGTCAAATAGGCGCTTAGAAGTATGAGTGATTATTAAGTTGGGGAATGTTGAGATAGAAGTCTAAAACCTCATATTCTTCATTTGTTAGGGCGTAGGGAAATATAATTATATATAATTTACTTAAAGCCTATTAAGAGATCCAATCCTAAGATGAATGGATTAAACATGTTAATGTCACATGAGGCATCACGATCAAACTCAAATATTAAAAGCCTCCAAAACCCACAATAATTGATCGATGATGCATTTACACACGACAAATCAAAATATCAATTTAGTTTTGTGACTTTGTGAGTGATTTGTTTTGTGGGGCGAGAGGTATCAGTGCACGTCACATGGAGTCCTATATAAATCCTTCACATTTGTACGTATGTTATTTGTGGGCACCTACGTGTGGAAAATTCAAAATCTGTCACCACCACAATTTTTTTAATGTCTATTACGTGTCTTGAATTTGAAAGTGATGTGTAATTGACTATGTAGATAGACTTCAAACATTTCATGTTGCTCAATGCAAAAGTTGATTGGCCTTTTTTTAAAAAAAAAAAAATAATAAGATTGAATTTGAAGATCATGGAGAATTTTTTGTTATATAATTTTTGTAAAGAAAATGATTGTTATATGTAAGTATATGAATTTTACAGCTTAATATAATATAATTACTTTTTTTAAAAAAATACAGAAATTATAATTTTATTAAAAAATATAATATCAAGATATAATACATTATACCCAAATATAGTTCAAAATTTTGTAAACACTAAATAAAATTACATCTAAATTTTGTTACAAAATAAGGTTACGCATGGGTTCTTTTTTTTTTTTTGGACGAATGTATGTTGCCTGAATATTGTAAACTGATAAGCATGACTTTTCAATTTTGGAATTTTTTCTTTCTCATAAATTGATTCACCATAATAGTTTATTTAATGTTTACTAATTAAAAATTATGCATGATTGTTTTCGTCTACACAGACCAAAAATTTTATGCATCCAACGATGTAACATTTTCTTGGACAATTATATAAGAATTTATAAGATTTTCAGGTCATGGTCCGCTGACGTATCAGAAATTAAAAATAAAATAACCGCTTTCTCATCTGCTAGACTTTTTTTTTAAATATCATTATATGGATAAATTTTCAAGTTTAGCTCTTTGAAATGGGGAATGACTATATTCACCAGAAAAAGGGGAAACCATACCAACGCATGAAAGAACTTTATATCCATTTGCATGAAAGAACTTTATATTTATTTGGTCTAATATATGTGAATGTGCATGTGTAAGGAATGGTTTTTTTCTTCCCCTAAAATTTTTTATGCAATGTAAGGAAGGAATGATCATTGCAAAGAAGTGCAGAGTACAAAAAAATGTTTGAACAGTCTGAAGTAAGTTGGAATTTCTGAAGTCCAACACGTTTGTGGATTGTCTGGTCAAAAAAAAAAAACATGTTTGTGGATTGTGGTGTGGAATTTCAATTCATCAGCTAAATTTTAAAGTCAAAGTATAACTTTGGGCTTACTTAATTTTATATAGTATTGTTGGTAAAAAAAAAAAAAGGTGACATAGTATCTGGCCATCCTCACCTTTTATCACCTTGACATTTTTTTTTCCACATGTTTTGGTACATCATGAATTATTTAATACACAAAATATTACATATATAAAAAAATAAAAACTGATTATTACGTGTTTCAAAAAATTAAATGAAAATAAAATATAAGAATATAATAAATATGATATAAATTTTTTTATTCTCTCACACGTGAATGAATTCTTTTTTGACTAAATAGCAAAGAGCCTCTTTGATTATTAGACTACTAGCTATTAACTAAACGCACTTTCTAGACCCAAAAGGACAATTAACTCACCAATGTGAAGTCAATATTGTCAATAAAGCTGGAATGCTAGTGTTATTTTCTTCATGATAACATATATAGTTGGCGTGCCCGTGAGAAAGATTTCCCACGCAGATAAAAACTAAGTATGAGTAAAAATGTCAAGTCTAACATGTGAACCACAATGAACCAAATCATGTTCCTCAAAATTGAAGATGCATCATGCATGTCGTCAGAAGATGAATAACATAAAGTGAAACTATCCATTAAATGCATGGAAGAATACTCCTAGTTTACAAAGTATATTAAACGCTAATCAACATATCCACAATTAAAGGCTCAAAGCTAAAGGTGATGTGTGTCTGTCTTGATGAGCATACAGATAGACGAAGATACATATGGTGTTTCCTTTTAGGCCCCATCTGGCTCCATAAAGGGGTTGGCAATCTCATCTGTGCCATCAGTTGGAGACACAAGCATAACAGCAGTTCCTCTGCAAACCTGAGGTAGTAAACTATTCCCTTCAGTTCCGTAAGGAAGGCCGAAAAGATTCACATCATAAATGGAAAGAAAAGGATTTTGCATACAGAAAATTTCCAATTTTAAAGAATCCAAACTTGATTCACTTTATAAGCAGAATAACTGGTTTTCAACTTCTTTTTATCCTCCATACCATACCCCACCGGCCCCATTTCATTCTTCTCATATCCATCAAAATGGGTAGAAAAGTATACAATAACAAGTTTTATCCCACTAAATGAAGTTAACTATATGGATTACATGATACTATTAAATTCTATAAAAAACAACTCTTCAAATATACTATTCAATAAGAGATCTCGTTTTATAACTATAAAAATGACAGAGGCTGTCTTTATTTACCATGCGATTAAGCCATCCTATGCTTGCACAGTGCAAATCTAAATAAAGACAAATTGTATATTTCCTTCCGGAATGATATTTAAGCTAAAATTATCAGATTCCAATCCAATAATAAAACCAGGGAGAATAAGTTAATATGCAGGATTTCCTGAAAGCAAGGCATTCACAGCCTTCAAGAAGCTAGGCTCAGGGTTTTATGAGGAACTGTAAGTGAAAATTTTGGCATTGATAGCTTCCCAGGGGTGTTGCGGAAAAGAAATGAAGTTTGAGAATTTAAGAATGATGAGACTACTTACCTACTCTATTTTTTCATTATCAATCATTTGGTCAGAAACTCACACTACATTTTAGTCAATCAAATTCAAAACCGTATCAGAATTAATTTTTCAACCGCATGAACAATAATGTTCCATACAGAGTTAAGCCTTCTCCATCAGTTTTTATATTTCTCTTTTCATAGGTTTACCTGCACCATCCTTTTTATTAGCTAGTCTATGACTTTATCTAGTCACAGATGGCAAAAGATCCAGCGGGTTCCAGATATCGGTCACAAGTCCACATGGGAAGCATGTAGTTTCTAGCATACATAAGCAAATAATATGTGCAAGAAGGTCTAACTTTGAGGCTCAAATGAGGATACTTTATGTTGGACTCTACAAAAATATAGATGACGTAGAAGAAAACCTACTATTAAGCCAAGACGTCTAGTCTGATCAGTGGTTTTAAGTGGATCATCAGAATCTGCAGCATAAGAGACAAATGCCTTTATAATGTAATAAAATGGCAGGTATTTTTTAATACTAAGCAAATATTTACTTTCACCCATATTAGACGAACCATTTTGATTCTTTTGAAAGAACTGAAAATTTTCTAGTACAAAGTTCACCATCTGGAAGTAGGGCAAGGCAACTCAATAAAATCTTTGCGGTTATGTGCAGATAAAAATAATATGTACTCTGAAAAATTGACAGTTTTTTAGATATATTTTGGAAATTGTTGGACTCCTTCACCAGATAATACATAGTACGACACCAAATGAAAAACTGCTGAAGTTTATTATGTTTATGCTCTAAGTGCGCATTTGGTTCATTTAACAACTAAAAAGTAAAATAAGACAGCGATACCGTTATTTACCTCTTAGAAACTCTGCAGCTTCATCTAGGACAAGGTTAAGTAACTGGTCATACCCTTTCAGAGTCCCTGTCACTGTCATCCAACAAAGAAATAGATAATGAAAATATTAGAGGAGCTTGCTAACATTTTGAAGCATAAAAGATACACTAAATCTTAACAGAGTTTGACTATTCAAATTTGTCAGTTGAACTGCAATTTAAATTCAAGTCAATTTCAACATTCAGCACTCACTGTTAACATCTAAATCAATTAAGAAAATAATGGAAAAAATAGATGAAAAATTAATAATGATGAAATCAGTAAATGGAAGACCCTGAATTTATATGCATGTCATTCCAGATAACCAGTATTGATTTTAGACCATTTGAGGTCTTAAAGAAAGAGAAGTGTAAAAACCGAAACTGAGAGAAGTTATAAGGGCGAGTTTTTATTTCTTTCTGGTAAAATAACAGGTTAAGTCTATACTAAAAGCATGTGGACAGAGTATTCCTTCAATTAGTTAGGCCTAATTGAAGCCTGCATTTCAGAACTACAATGCATTTTCCTTGCAGAGTTCATATTCATGAGCATGGATGTTTCCCAGGACAAATAAATCTAGCTCCTATGTCTCCGCATTATTCCATTAAGTAAAACTTCACTGTCAACTACATTCACTCACTCACTGCTGCGAGTTTAAAAGATTCAAGAACAACCTTGTCTGCCCCCAGTAAGCTTGACCTGAACGTCTTTGTCCACAAACTTAGCGAGGTCCAGAACAGTCTCTTTTCTGCTAGACTGTTTACATGACAATTAGGCCAAAATGTGAATTTAAATTTCTAGCATTGTCACTAAGTTTCTTCATATTTTCTTTCCTTGCACGAGTAGCTAATCAAAATGTGAACAAAAGCAGAGAAATTTACCATGTCTCAATCGGACCCGATCACTGAGCTGCTTCTTCAAAATTCTTCCGGGTCACAAAGAAAAATTTCAGTGAATCAGAAACATAGGGAAAGGATTAAACTTTCTTACTTTGCATATGCAGAGATTGGATTTACCGTTTGACGAAACTGGATTTGTCCCCAGTTTTGCGCAGCGAGAGACAGAAAGGACCAAAAGTGGCAGTGGGATCTAAACTATGAATACGTTATACGAGAGTGTGGTTTTTCACTTCCCCAATATCTTTGGATTTTTTTAAGCGGTAAAAATCAATCAATATAAATAAAATAAATAAATATGTCAATATAAAATATAAAAAAAGTGTAAAGACTTATTTTCGGTCTTGATAAATGATACAAATTCGAGTTCACTCGAGCCCAATAAATTTCAATTTTGGAATAGGCGCTTCCCCGTATATTTTTTGATTTACAAAATTGAGTCCATTTACCTTTTTTTTTTTTATTTTTTCCAACAAATTAAGTCTATTTACTGATAACTAGAGTCCAAAATCGGTCATTAATTATCTCAATAGATCGTCGAGTGCAACTTAAAAATCTTTCCTTGACATTTAACGATAAAAGAAAAATTAAAAGACAAAGTTCATTGGAATGCATCTTAAAATTAAGTACTTCCTTCATTGAGAAAACTATAACTAAATTATCCGAACAAAACAGTAGTCAAATATATTGAATATGCTATAAAGGATTTTTTTCTTAATGTCCTTAATTTAATATTTATATATAATTTTATTATAATTTATATCTTGTAATAATAAGTAAAAAATAAAATTGAAAAAACACATTAATTTATCAAATGAAAGTGATTGATCTCTTACATTTTAAAATAAAATATATGTTAAAAATGTTCTACATTTTAAAATGGAGAAAGTATTAATTGTGTATAGAAAATATTTATTTAAAAAAGATAAAATCTACTTGGATAATTTTTACATTCCAGAAATAATTTCGTCGGTAGGAATATAATATTTTGTATTTATAATTCTTTTATTTCGTTTTAAATCTCTCTATATCGCACAACTATATATATAATTAATATATAATCAATTGTATAATATATATATATACATAATCAATATATTTATAGAGAGAGAGAATAAAATTTGTAGAATAGAACGACTGATTCTTCATAGTCGACGTGAGTGGCGCAGGTTCCATTTAATTTCATAAATCGGTGATTTCGGTGGAGAAAATGGCACGTAAAGCAGAGGCCACTGCCACGCGTTAAAGTGCATGCGATGCCGCTGTCATCACCTACAGCGAACATAACACCTAGCATCGGCATGCAATTTATAAAATCTGACTTTGGATTACTCTTTCTCATGCATAATATCTAATTACTTGCACTCGGTGCTCCCACGCATGGCCACCTCCTCCTCACCACCAGTCCCCGGCGACCCTACCACCACCGGCATCTCCCTCCTCGAGACTGTCACTTCTGCGATCCAATCCTTCGCCCCCATCAACAAAATTCACCAACACCTTTGCGCGTACGTGTATATACTTATATTGAACTCGTTTTTCTATCACTACTACCTGTGTTAATTTGGATCGATCGTTATATATATATATATATATGTACAATAACGTTACGATATCCATTGATTGCTTTGCTGGTAGGTTCCATTTTTACTCGTATGACATGACCCGGCAAGTGGAGGCGCACCACTACTGCGGCCACCAGAACGAGGAGATGAGGCAGTGCCTGATCTACGATAGCCCCGATGAAAATGCCCGCGTGATCGGCCTCGAGTATATAATATCACCCAATCTGTACTTGACGCTGCCGGACGACGAGAAGAAGCTGTGGCACTCTCACCTCTACGAGGTCAAGAGTGGCATACTATTCATGCCCGGAATGCCTGGCCCCATCGACCGCCAAGACATGGAAACTGTGTGCAAGACTTATGGCAAAGTCTTCCATTTCTGGCAAGTCGACAAGGGTGACTCTCTCCCGCTTGGCCTGCCTCAGCTCATGATGGCTTTCACTAGAGATGGCCAAATTTATGAGCACCTCCTTCAAAGTACAACATTGTTATATATATATATATTCTGCTTAATTTGTGATTGTTTATAATTCGTAATTCACATGAATAATGCAGATGTTGGGCAGCGTTTTGGGGTTGACTACAAGAAAGAGAGAGAGAACAGAGCGTATATGTTAGGGCCTGACCATGGAATCCATCCTCTGGCAAATGCGGGAGGGAAGGGCCTTAAGACTGTGTTGAGGGAGGTCCAATGCAGCCCTGATCCTGTTCCCCCCGCTGAAGCCAAGTCTTTGTATAAATCCCTTAATGACTTGTTCTAATATATATATATATATATATATATATGAGACATTGGGGCTTGTGGACGTTCATGCCAAATTAGATGTGCCTGCTCTGCTCTGAAACTGAAAATAGGTTAGTGTATGTTTCTGTTTCAAGCCTTATCTCTAGATCAAGAATGTTTCGACATTTTCATACTGCCCAGAATAATGTATACAAATATATCAGGTTTTGACGTCCATTACGGGAATAGTCGCTCTTCTCTTTCTAAAAATTAAGAGTCAGAAAGAGTCTTCAAGTATCACAAGAAACGAATTGCTTTTTTGTTTTATCCATTCTTTGATGTAACTAATTTTTGAGGGAGCTAACTTCACATTATTGTTATGTGAAATACAACATATAATATGAGAAAACAAGGAGATCATAGTTCAAATGAACTTACTTATTGATAGCATCTATTCATCATAATGATCTGTTGATTTGATTTTTAATTTAAGCTTCGAGCTTATAAAGTGGAGGTGGCCTCCTGATCTCAGTTGCTTGTTCAAATGAATAAACAATTTCAATAAGTTTTGGTTCTGAACCTCTCAAACCTCCAAAGCAAACACCAACTGGCTGGTCCTTGTTGTAGCCAGCAGGCACAGTAATTCCTGGATACCCTCCAATGGCAAGTATAGTACTAAAATTTGGACTACCTGGGGTCACCATTTCATCTAGCTAGTTTATTCACTTTAATAAGTTTCTCGAATCCATATTGGGACAACCATGCCTTGATTGATGATGCTTCTCGTTCTTTCTTTCCAATTCCATTAGTCTTTTGAGCTCGCAACATCAAGGCTTGGCCATACTCATCAATTCCTTCTCCTACAATATGATTAACACTTAAATGCTCTACCCCTACTTCTATTTTAACTATATATCCAACCACTTTAAATTAGACTCAAGCGGCTACTATCATATATATTAAATATATATATATATATAATTTTCTTGAATTATTGTCTAAGTATAATTTTAGTCTAATACCTTCAAAAGCAATATTTTAAACACAACATCCTTACCCCTGCGTGTTTGATGTTGAATTCAATCAGCTGTGCTAAGGTTCTCACCGGAGAAGCAATCAAATCTTTCAGGCATGAGTTGAAGGCTAGTTTGAATTCAGCTAAATCAGCAATTTTTTCATATGGGTCAGCAACGAGTATGTCAATGTTATCTATCTTCAAATTGTCAACCAGAACTGCACCCTGTTGCCTAAATGTGATGCCAAGCGTAAGCAACTTGTTGCAGCAATTCACTAACATGATTTAAGCCATGCAGAATAGTAAGCAACTTGTTCCAAGCGTAATATTTCAATTGTAATCAGTTTTATATATCATGGCAATATATATATATATATATATATACAATGAGAAAAATAAAATAGCTACTCGAATTTATTCATTTACTTTTTTAATAATTTTTTAAATTTTAATTAATTAGTGATTGAGAAAATTACAATTATATATTTTAGGAATAAATAATTATTAACAATAAAAGTTACATGTGTAAAAGAAATTCAGAAATTCTAACTTTATTAAGAAAGCATGTCAAGGGTATAAAGTTGAGCAATTATATTATTTTTCATTTTATATATATAAAAAGTATATATATATATATGTATTTTTTGCTGCCATTACATATTTTAAAAACAAATATTATAATTACAAAATTATAAAATATATATTTTTGTTATTAACTTAAATAGTATACATAATTATGATTTATAATAATATAAATTTATAATATTATATATTATTAATAAATAAATTATTAAAATGTTTAATTAATTGAATGGGGATGGGGAAAGGGAAATGTGTGTTGTGTGCGCATTTGTGTATATGTGAGGGTGGGGGAGGGGGGAAAGAATTAGAGGAAGGGGGTAGCATGTCCCCTAAAATATTGTGCACAATAGGAACGACTTAAGTAAAATATTGGTCAGGACGCTAGTCAACTCCCCTCTAAAAGTAAAAAAGGAAAAATTGCATTTTAATCATTCAATTTTATTTGTTATATATTAATAAATACTTGTTGTTATATTTTGATAAATTTTTTATATTTTTGTTGTTATATTCTACCCAAATGTACGTGCAATGGGAGGACCTCCCATTGGGTATCTCTAAATAATTAAATATAACAATATGATTTGATTGTAATAGCTCAAGAAAGAATAAATTTTAGCAATGATTCGTTCACACGTTGTGCAGCTCTCGCTTATGCTATATTTTTTAATTATTTTTATTAGTTACATTTTAAAAATTTTTTATCATTCTATATATATAAAAGTTATCTTTTACGGATTTATGAAATATTAATTATTTTATTTTAAAAATATTTATTTAATTATGAGAAGAAAGTGACTTGTTTAAATTTGTTATATTTTATTATGGGATAAAAATAAAAATTATCTTATTTTTAAGATCCGATGTAATAAATTATTTTTATTTTAATAAAATAATTAAAATTACTTCTATTAAAAATTCAAATAAGTAAATGGTACTGAAGGAAATCGTAGTGTCTTTGTATATTTGTTATGAATTTTAGATGCGTTGAAGGAGCAGGGGGCACGCGACGTGATTTAGAGAAAGTGACGGCACAAAGATTGGCGTTGCAAGAAACATTATTAATTATTTGAATGGGAGTGCCATTTGGATTTTTCCAAAAGGGAGGTCATATGTTTATCATATATTTTCTGAATTCTTAACATAAATTACTTATAATTATCTTATCAAAATTAAAGAAAGAGTTAGTTATATTATTAAAATTATTTTAAAATTGATGTAATTTTTATTTTTACTTATAATAAATATCATAAATTTAAATAATTCATATTTTCTCTCTTACTCATAAATAAGAATATTTTAGGAATAATATAATTAATATTTTAAAAATTTATAAAAAATGAACTATATTTAGGAACATAGAACACTTTTAAAATATGACTAATAAAAAAAAGTGGAGGGAGTAGATGTATTTTGGAGAGTATATGTATATTAAATGGAGTTTGATGATCATTTATTACTATCTGGATTTCTTGATATTTGGTTAATCTACCGATAATTAATTACTATTACTAGTAATAATAATAAGATACAACCATTAAAAAGGGTTCTATTAGGGAAGAAATTTTCTATTAGAGAAGACATTATTAAAATTTCTTCTCAAGAAAAAATTGTTCTATTTTGCAAATAAAAAACTGTCAATTACTGACAGCAACTTTTCCGAAAAATCCATCGTAAATCCCTTATTTTTATAACAAAAATTTCCTAAATTTGTCATAAAATTTATTGTAAAATTCGAGTTTGAAATTTTATTTAAGGAAAATTCATTTTTTCAATTGACTCAATCACATTTGATATTTCAAAATGTATTAAATTGAAAGCACTAGTTTAAAATAATAAATAAAATTTTAATAAATTAAATAATCACATATATATATATATTAATATCTGCTCTGCGCCCAAACAGATAGATATATACTCTATATGTTATGATCACTAGAATGGTGTTCATTTCTGTTCAAAGCTCTATCTCTAGATCAAGAATGTTTCGACACACATGCATATATATTATATTGCCGAGAATCAGGTATACAAATATATCAGGATTTGATGTCCATTATGGGCAAAGTCATTCCTCTATGTCTGAAAATTTCTTCAAGTATCAGAAGCAAATAATTGCTTTTTGGTTTTATCCATTCTTTGATGTGTTTAATTGTTGATCAACTTTTAATATAGTTAATTACAAATTATTATGCGATAACCGCAACATATAATAATGAGAAAAGGAAGAGATCATAGTCGGAATGAACTTATTTATTGATAACATATTATCAGAATCATCTGTTCGTCAGAATGATCCGTTGATTTTTAATCTAAGCTTTTAGCTTATGAAGTGGAGGGGGCCTCCTGATCTTAGTTGCTTGCTCAAATGAATAAGCAATTTCAATCAGTTTTGGTTCTGAACCTCTCAAACCTCCGAAGCAAATTCCAACTGGCTGGTCCTTGTTGAACCCTGCAGGCACTGTAATTCCTGGATACCCTCCAATGGCGAGTATAGTACTAAAATCAGGACTAGGGGTCACCACTGCATCTAGTTTATTCACTTTCATAAGTTTCTCGAATCCATGCCTGGACAACCATGCCATGATTGATAATGCTTCTCGTTCTTTCTTTCCAATTCCATTAGTCTTTTGAGCTGCCAACATCAAGGCTTGGCCATACTCATCAACTTTCTCCTGCAATTTGCTTAACATGAAAATTTCTCTACCCCAACTTCTATTTTAACTACATATCCAGCCACTTTAAATTAGACTCCAGCGGCCACTATCATATATATTAAATAGCCATAATTTTCTTGGATTATTGTTTAATTATAATTAAACAAAACATCCATACCTCTGCGTGTTTGATGTTGAAGTCAATCACCTGTGCCAAGTTTCTCACTGGAGAAGTAACCAAGTCTTTAAGGTATGAGTTCAAGGCTAGTTTGAATTCAGCTAACATTGCAGTATTTTCATACGGGTCAGGAACGAGTATGTCAATGTTATCTATCTTCAAATTGTCAACCAGGACTGCACCTTGTTGCCTACATGTGATTCCAAACGTGAGCAACTTGTTGCAGCAATTCACTGGTATAATTTAATTCTCGCATAATAGTTTCTATTACCTTAGTGTCTCCAGGTGTCGCTCATAAGTTTTCTGCAGAGAAGTACCATTGTCAAATCTGTAGAAATATCTCACTATCCCTAGCCTCTTTCCTCTTAGCCCATCTTTTCTCAGAAACTGAGCATATCCACCTTTTGGGACATACTTTGATGCTTCAATTGTTGCCTTGTCCCTAATGTCCTTGCCTGCAATCGCTTCCAGAACATATGCAGCATCTGATACAGTCCTGCAAATTGGTCTGCAGCATTCCACACCATTGTACACATCTGTTAAGGTATCCTTACTGTAAAATCTCTTCTGTATGAAAACATCTACTTGCAGATGAAAATTTACCATTTGCCCCTCCATGATACTACTTCTATTAATGGAATTCTTTTTAACATTTTAATGTTGACATGATTCAAGTTGTTCAAATTTGAATGCGATCAATTCTATACACTTAACAGAATTGCGCTGATCAACATGTTTAGGAAGATTACATGAAAGACATCAACCATCTGAAATTGGCTTACCCTACTGTGTCTTGTCTTGGGGTGATTGGAACTACTCCATCTCTACTAGTGAGACCAACGGTAGGTTTGATGCCCACTACAGAGTTAGAAGCAGAAGGGCATAAAATGGAGCCATCAGTCTCTGCACCAAGAGACACTGCCGCAAGATTTGCTGCTACTGATATTGCAGATCCGCTACTGGACCCACAAGGATCACCCATTGTGTATTGATTCTGCAGTAAACACAAGGCATGCAGGCATCAATTAACTGAAAAATTATCAGCTACACAAAAATTACTGTGATTTTACAATACTTGACTTGTGTATAAATGCTTCAACCATTTGCCCTTCAGTTATTGTATGATTCCTTTCAAGCACATTGTAGATCAGTTAGTTTATGTTCAAACCTAACAGTTTTTAATATTTTGACATGTCTATAGACTTGTGCGCCCTATATCAGTACAGCTTAAGAATTATTATTTGTATCCTCCTGTTGTGGTGTGTTTGTTTTAGGTACTTCGTCTTCTAATTCTTTGAAAATGAAAGGAAGAGAAACTGAGGTAGAGTTGACTAGGGAACTAAACCTGGATTAAAATATACTTACCAATATCAAACTTATTTTATAATTTATAGTTATAATACCTCCATGGAGCGATAAAACGACAGAAAAGTTTAATATGATTGGCAGATTCTTAGGTAGATGTTAAAGGCATATAGAGATGTCAGGCATACTTTTTAATGGACTATCCTCTAGCATATTTCCCTACTTTTGTAGGATGAGGTTTCCTAACAGAGAACCTTTTAATACAGTAATAATTCTTTGTAGCTGCATCTCTGAACAAATTCAAATAATATGAGAAACCAAATTATCCCATATCAACATAAAATATAAAATCTATGCACATTGTGGAGAACCAAACACACCTAGAATAAGGGAAAATAGAAAAGTAACTTGCCTTGCCTTGTCCACCTCTAGCATTCCAACCAGAGGGTATTAAGCCTCCCCTGAAATGGGACCACTCGCTCAAGGTAGCCTTCCCTAATATGATAGCCCCAGCTTTCCTCAACTTGGTGACTACCCCAGCATCTCTGGGCACCACAGAGCCCAGAAGTGCATATGAGCCAGCCGTAGTGTTCATCTTATCCTTGGTTGCAATGTTGTCCTTCAGCAGAATTGGGATTCCATGCAAGCCTTGCAAAGAACGACCTGCAGCTCTTGCACGACGTCGTTCTAGGTCAGCCCTATCAGCTTGGGCTAGCGCATCTGGGTTCAGCTCCAGCACCCCCTTGAGATTCGGGTTGAGCCTGCGGATTTCTCGAAGATAGAACTGAACGAGCTGCCTGGAGGTTAGTTGGTTTTTGAGGAAAGCAAGTTGGAGATCGCTCACTGTGGCTTCTCTTATTGAGAATGAGAGAGGCTTGCCTTGTGTGGTTTCGGAGAGAAGGAGGAGGAGGAGGAACGGGAACATCAAAGCGAAGCTAAGCTCTGAATGGGAAGCCATGAGAGGGTGAATGAATGAGAGTAGCAGAAGCATGATATATTTATATATATATATATATATATATGATGTGCACTTTGAGTCATTGGAGTGTAAGAATCTTAGCTCTCAAAGTCTATTATCTAGTTCTCGGAGATTTTCCTAAAATATAAGGAAAAATCACAAATAATTTGTTAGCCACTGATGCATTATGCAGTACCATCATTGGCTATAAGGACTAATTAAACAATTAAAACATTAAATACCGCAGAAGGAGTGGTGCATTATGAGAGAACTTTGGTGATAATGTATGCTTCTCCATAATTGATGTGGTTATGTCCTTTTTTCCACTTTATTCCCTCAACCCCAATTCTTTGTTCCCACTTTGTTTGGCATAAAAATATGTTTGGTATATGGGAACGGAAAATATGTCTGGTATATGGAAAAAAGAGAAAAGAAATATGGGAATGCAAAATATGTTTGGTATGGTTAGGAAAATAAGATGAAATTATGTTACATCAAGTTTTCTCACCTTCATGAAAGGCTTTCTCCTTCCTTACATAAGAAAAAGGATATTTCTCAAGAAATAAAAAAAATATATATATCTTTTCTCTTGCCTGTTTTCTTTTCCTATCCATCTTTCCCCTGTCTCCCTTAGATGAGAGTAGTCTCATATCAAAGGCCCACATGGCATTCAAGTAGCTGGTTAATGATATTTGATCAGGTGGGAACCCAAAATTGTGAGTGGAAGAGGAAATGCTCTTCCTTTTTGTCGCTGTCCAACGTCTATTTATGACTTATTATGTGATGCACATATCTCTCTTTCGTTTTTTTTTTTTCAATTCCATTGACAGCAAGATTCAAAATCACGTCTTTGTGAGATAAGCCATGAGAGATATTTTATTAAGAGGACCAACTTTTAGAAAAAAGTTTCTAAATAGAAATCATGATGAACAAAACTTACTTTTAATCAAAATTAATTTTTAAAATTATTTTTATCTAAAATTACTTTTGTCCTGCCCTAATCCAAACAGGTACTAAATGGAGTTTGATAATTGTTTATTACCATCTTGACCGCGACTTTCTGGTAAAAAAAAGTCTTGATCGTTACTCAACATATGTTCTTGATATTTTGTTAATCTACTGATAATTAATTACTATTGCTAATGCTAATAATACGATGCATCTACGAAAAATGGTTCTATTAGAGATGGTATTATTAAAACTTCCGCACAAGAAGGAAAAAAAAATTGTTTTATTAGAACTATACCTAATTGCAGAGAATCGGTACCAAAGAAAAGACCTGTTACAATTGCTAAACATTTGCGATTCGTGGCTCTATTATTTTTGGTGAAAAACAAGTTAGATGAGTTGGCTTCAAAGCTCGTTAGGATCAAAACAGCACCAACTTACAGCACAAAGAACTTTTACATATGTATTTACAAATTATCCACTGACAAATTTTTCAGAATGGCTGAGGATTCAAATTAACGCCCTTATAAGTTATGAGCTATATGCTTATCAATTCAATCAGTCCATATAATTAACTGTAAACAACTATTCATCTTACATGTAAATGTAGTAGTGGACATGGTGTGTGACTGTGAGGGAATTGAATGTGTGGATTTCCTTTAAAGCTCTTTGTTTCTTTACTTTTGTTTTTTTGTCTTGTTCCTGAATGTGGCATCATGTTACGTCCTTTTTTATGAGATGCAACTAAAAATTGAAAATCATTTTTAATTTCTTTTCTCTCTTTGAACGTTATTTTTTTATTGCCATTATTATCACTTGTATTAAGTAATTTTGTCCAGCCTCATAAATCTATTTGGTAAAAAAATATTTTTTTTATTGTCAAGATTTGAGTTTGAAATTTTATTTGAGGAATATTCATTTTTTTAAAATTGACTTAATTGCATTTGATATTACCACATTATTTTAAAATAACAAATAATTTTTTTTAAAAAATAAATAGTCATATATTAATAGAAAGGTGGAAATATTTTATAATTGAATAATTTACCTTAATTACTCTTCTCTATTTTAGAAGTCTACATTTTTTTATGTAATTGTTTGGTAGTGAGTACTCTACAATTAATTTATTAATAATAATACCGTTAGGAATGTTTTTAAAAATTCCAAAAATATCAACTTATGGCATATTATGTATGTGACGTACACACGCTCTCTCTCTCTCTCTCTCTCCTCTCATTACATTCACAGCAAGATTCAAAATAGTGGATTTGTGAAAGTATAAGGCATACCTTATTAATTGAACCAACCTATTGAATATGCTTTAGTTGTGGTGTTGTGGGGGCTTCATTGTATTGCCACAGGACCACATCCGCCTTAACGCCATATCTTTAGGTCATGATGCATCATCATCATCATGAATTTGCACGCTTAAGAAAAAGACCTCCCATTGTGTGTATTTGAAAAAATAAATAAATAAAACCATATAATTAAATTATTTTCTTATTATTGTAATACCTCATGAAAGAATACATGTTAGTAATATTATGAGAAGCTCTCGCTCATACAATGAGAATCAATTCTCAATATTAATGATAGTAATATGTAGTTAGTAGCACATTGAGAAATCGTTTATATCCTGGGAACCAACCCCTATTGATTATTCGGTCCAAAAAAAAACCCCTATTTTGATTACAATAATTGCACCATACACACTAAACGCAAAGTCAAATCAACCAATTTGTTATTGTTTGATTCTTATTCACTAGAGTATTTATAGTTAACTGGCTGATTGCTTATATGGTTTATCCATTCACTGATGTATTTAACTGTTTACTGGTCCCTAAACAAACTTATTCACGACAAGTCAATTACCAGAATCATCTCTTCATTTTAATTTAAGCTTTTAGGTTATGAAGCGGAGGTGGCCTCCTGATCTTAGTAGCTTGCTCAAATGAATAAGCAATTTCAATAAGTTTTGGCTCTGAGCCTCTCAACCCTCCAAAGCAAATCCCAAATGGCCCGTCCTTGTGGTACCCCGCAGGCACAATGATTCCGGGAGAACCTCCAATGGCAAGTATAGAACTGAAAGCTGGACCAGGGATCGCCACTGCGTCTAGTTTATTCACTTTCATAAGCTTCTCAAATCCATTCTGGGACAACCTTGCCATGTTTGATAATGCTGCTTTTCCTGTTTTTCCAAAGCCATTTGTCTTTTGAGCTTCCAACATCAAGTCTTGGTCATACTCATCAAGTTTCTCCTGCAATTTTCTAAAAACTGTCAAATGTCTTAACCTAACTTTTATTTTCACCATTAAACCACTTTTAAATTTAGACTCGGGTGTCTGGTATCTTAAATATTAAGAGAAACTGTATATAACCCTCCCAAACCTTTGGCTAATTAAGTTTTAGTTCACAGACTGTAAAATGCAATACTTTACTACTCCTACTATCACAGATGTGAAAATGTTACCCCTTCCATTCCATTTCTGTTGTAGTTTTAGAGTTTTGATTTTACTCCAAATCTATTGTTGTTTTAGAATTCAGTGCATTATTAATGGTTTTTCCAACTATAACTTCTCTCATTTAATTCTTTTTTTCTTTTTTTTGCCAACACTCTCATTTAATTCAATGTAGGTTGTTAGATCCTAGGTATTTTAGTCATTTAATTCGAATATGTTATGTTTAAAAGCTTATGTATCAAGTTGTAACTAAGCTTATATGTTAAACATGAATGGATATACAAAGTGGCATTCTGCACAACATGCTTACCAACTCTGCATGTTTCTTGTTGAAGGCAATTACATCTGCCAAGGTTCTCACTGGGGAAGCAACCAGGTTTTTAAGGTATGAGTTCAAGGAGAGTTTGAAGTCAATAGACATCACGATGCTTTCACCCGAGTCAGTGAGGAACTCAGCAATGTTATCTATCTCCAAATCGTCAACCAAAACTGCACCTTGTTGCCTAAATACGAATTTAAGTATTAGTTAGTTTATCACAACAATTTGCCAGAACTGATTTGAACCAATCATAATAGGTTTCAATACCTTAGCGTCTGCAGGTGTTGCTCAAATGTTTCCTGCAGGAAAGTATCATCGCCAAAATTGTAGAAATGTCTCACTATTCCAACTCTCTTTCCTCTTAGCCCATCCTTCCTCAGAAACTGAGCATATCCACCTTTTGGGACATACTTTGATGCTTCAATTGTTGCCTTATCCCTAATGTCCTTGCCTGCAATGGCTTCCAGAACATATGCAGCATCTGATACAGTCCTGCAAATTGGTCTGCAACATTGCACACCATTGTATACATTTGTTAAGGTATCCTTACTGCAAAATCTCTTCAATATAACAAAATCCAGTTGCAGATGAAAATTTACCATTTGTCCCTCCATGATACTACACACTTCTAATACTGGAATTCTTAAACATTTTAATATTCACATGATTAAACTTGTTCAAATTTGAAAGAAAAATATCAGTCTGATCAAGAATGAACAGAAAAAATCATGAACTTAGATGAAATATTTTGAACCATAGGAGATAGGCTCACTTTGAACCATAACACATAAAAAATATTATAATTTGTGTCAAAACATTGAGACGTGTTTAGGAAGATCAGATGAAATGCATCCAACGAATCATTTGAAATTGGCTTACCCTACTGTGTCTTGTCTTGGGGTGATTGGAACTACTCCATCTCTACTAGTGAGACCAACGGTTGGTTTGATGCCCACTACAGAGTTAGAAGCAGAAGGGCTTAAAATGGAGCCATCAGTCTCTGTACCAAGAGCCACTGTTACAAGATTTGCTGCTACTGATATTGCAGATCCACTGCTAGACCCAGAAGGATCACCCATTGTGTATGGATTCTGCAATAAACACGAGACAGAGGTATCAACTGACTGAAAAAGTATGCATCTCTTCCCACACACGTCCAAATATACATACCAAGACAAACTGTCAACTGTAAAAAATTACTTGATTTTATAATATCATATTTATACACAGATAATTCAATTGTTTGTCCTAAAGTTCCTTCTATGATTCCTATGAAACATGCTATAAATCAGTTAGTCTTGAAACCTAAAAATTTAACATTTTGACATGAATATATACTTGTGCACTGTATATCAGTTCCTATGAATTATATTTTTTATGTCATCGTCATTAGAGAAGCAGAGAACGAGTTGACTAGGGAACAAAAACCAAATCCAAATCAAAATATAATTACTAGGATTAAAGTTGTTTTATAATACTCCCCTAGGGCAACGAAGACTATAGAAAATTTTAATATTATCGGGTGATTTTTAGGTAGATGTGAAAGACATGTAAAGATGTCAGTTACTCTTAAGTGGATTCTGCTCTAACACATTTGCCTGACTTTAGTAGAATGTAGTTACCTAATAAAGAATTTTTCGATACAAGAATCCTTTGAAGATGCATTTTCTGATCAAATTAAGTCATGGGAGAAAAAAAAAATTATATTTTGCTTTTAAACTACGGTTTGATTACAAAATTAGTACTTGAACTTTAAAACCAAACAAAAACTTGAGTCTGTAGGAACACAATGCAAGAGCGCAGTGCTCGGTTCTTTAAAAGTATATTTTGTTACGTTTCAAAGTTCAGCTACCAATTTTCGAATTAAACAAGGGATAAAAACTTAGTTTCCCAAAGTAAAAATATGTGCATATAATATGAAGGGCACTGGTATTAAGCAGAGTGTAAGCAGAGAAAAAAGAAAATCCCACACATCTAGAGAACCAAACGCAAATGGAAGCAGTAGAAAAGACAAACAAGAAAATCACCTTGCCTTGTCCACCTCTAGCACTCCAACCAGAGGGTATTTTATTTCCTCTGTAATAGGACCACTCGCTCAAGCTAGCCTTCCCTAATATGATAGCCCCGGCTTTCCTCAACTTGGTGACCACTCCTGCATCTCTTGGTACCTCAGAGCCCAGAAGCGCATACGAGCCAGCTGTAGTGTTCATCTTATCTTTGGTTGCAATGTTATCCTTCACCAGAATTGGGATCCCATGCAAGCCTGGCAAAGAACGTCCTGCAGCTCTTGCATGACGTCGTTCTAAATCAGCCCGATCAGCCTGGGCTAGCGCATCTGGATTCAGCTCCAACACCCCATTGAGAATAAGGTTGAGCCTGTCGATTTCTTGAAGGTAGAACTCAACGAGCTGCCTGGAGGTTAGTTGGTTTCGGTGGAAAGCAAGTTGGAGATGGCTCACTGTGGCTTCTCTTACTGATAATGAGAGAGGCTTGCCTTTAATGGTTCTATAAAGAAGAAGAAGAAGAAGAAGAAGGAATGGAAAGATTAAATATAGGCCAAGTTCTGAATGGGAAGCCATTAGAGAATGAGTGCAAAGGGAGCTAGCAGTAGCGGTTGACCTTGAATACGCAAGTAGTCCGGATTCTCTCCTCTTCACTCTTGTCCCGTTTGCCTCCACTTTGAAAAATTTGAACCGTTAGATTGATTCTACGTAGATGCCCTATGGCACGTTGGCTTATCCTGCACCAGCACCAGGCTGGCTTCTTCGATCGGGGTCTGGATCAATGGCTCATTACCAACCTGAGGGATAGCAATGACAGCACGGATCAAGAGATGTGGAAGATCTGTTTTGGTCTCACATGTTGAAAACTATGGGAGATCCCGTTTGCCTCCTCTTCACTCTTGCTGTTCTCTTTTCTTTGCCTCCTGTAGTCATTGCTTTTTCCGTTGACTAAAGTCCTGTTTTATTGGGGTTTTTTAGGGAAAGAAAAAGAAAAAGGAGGGGATTTAATTCCATCCCCTAGATCTATTTTTTGGAGGGGATTTAATTCTCCCAATCTTATCCCTCATTCCTTTTTTATTTTTCTCTAATTTGAGACTTTTTTTTTGGAGGGGTCCCTTCAATCCCTTCTTGAATTAAATAAGATTTCATTAAAATCTCTCCAATCCCCTCCCCTCAAATTTCACCAAACAAAAAAATTTTAAAATCTTTCCAACTCCCAGCCAATTCTTTTCATTAAAATTCCTCCCTTCGATCGAACCAAAGACACCCTAATAAGATTACCACCCCTCACCCGGTGCTGTACTGTAAAGCAGCAAACAAACTGGTCCCATTTGAGAGAAGCCTAAGACGGCGCGAATGTGCGGGGAAAAAGGAAGCATCGGGTTCAAGAGTGCCCATAAAGACCCCGACGGCGGCTCCTTGGGCGGCGCTGGTGGCGATAATGATGGCAGCGTCGACGGGCAAAGATTGCTTGGAAAGCCAAAGGCTAAACAAGGGAGGAAGCCGCCGAGTTAATGGAAGAAAATTTAGCAATGAGTCAAACAATTACGAATAAAGTTATAAAGACAAACGATTTTGGTATGTTGAAGGATTGGAGCAGAGGAACAAAAGGCAATGGATAAGAAGACGCGAACAGGGCAATTCTGGGTTTTAAATGCATGCAACAAGTCATGGTGGATGAGCTTTGTACAACTACATTAACATGACCGCATATCTCTCTCTCTGTCCCATTTTGCACAATAAACTAATGCAACGTCAAATCCACTAATTTATTACTGTTTGATTCTATTCACGAGAGTGTTTACAGTTAACTTAGGGTGTGTTGTCTCCGATTGGAAGAGAGGAGATTGAAGGATTTTAATGAAGAGGGTTGAAAGGGAGGGGATTGAAGAAATTTTAAAGTTCTCTTGTTTGGTGGCATTTGAGGAGAGAAAATTGGAGGGATTTAAATGAAATCTTGTTTGGTTCATAAAGGAATTGGAGGGGATTGAATAATAAAACTTAATCTCTTTCAAAAAAATCCCAAATTGAAGGAAAATAATAAAGGAATGGGAAAGGGGATTGGGGAAATTAAATCCCCTTCAATTTTAAGAACCAAACATCCCCTCCCTTCCTCTCTCCTCCCCCTTAAAAAAATCCGAACCAACCCTTAAAAAAATCCGAACCAAACTGGGCCTTAGTACAAAATACCAACCTGACAAAATCCATGGATCAATGGTGTGTCTTCTGTACCATGGGATGATTACTAGATTCAGGTTTGTTCTTGTTTAAAGCTTTAAAGCGTTATCTCTAGATGAAGAATGCGTCCACACCAAGCTAGCTATTGCAAAGAATAATGTACACAAATATATCAGGTTTTGACGTCTATTATGGAAAAAGCCATTCCCCTATTTCATTCCGCAAATTAAAAACACACAAAAAGTCAAGTATTAGAAGAAAATAATTGCTTTAATGTTTTATCCATTCAATGTCATTGACGTATTTAACTGTTCATTGGTCGTTAACTTTTACAGATTTAACTCATAACCATTGGATTCAGATTCTTGGTAAGTGATGACTGCAACATACAATTCTAAGAGAATTCAAATGAACTCACTTGCGATATAAAAGTTGGGAGAAAACCTCGTTGTTTAAACAAAAGAAGCAGTCAATTACCAGAATCATCTGTTAATTTTAATTTAAGGTTTAAGCCTATGAAGTGGAGGTGGCCTCCTGATCTTAGTAGCTTGCTCAAATGAATAAGCAATTTCAATAAGCTTAGGCTCTGAGCCTCTCAACCCTCCAAAGCAAATCCCAAATGGCCCGTCCTTTTGGTACCCCGCAGGCACAATGATTCCAGGATAACCTCCAATGGCAAGTATAGAACTAAAACCTGTACGAGGGATCGCCACGGCATCTAGTTTATTCACTTTCATAAGTTTCTCAAATCCATTCTGGGACAACCTTGTCATGTTTGATAATGCTGCCTTTTCTGTTTCTCCAAAGCCCCTGGTCTTTTGAGCTTCCAACATCACGTCTTGGTCATACTCATCAAGCTTCTCCTGCAATTTTCTAAACACTTCAAATGCTTTACCCCGACTTTCATTTTCACCATGAAACCACTTTAAATTAGATTCTGGTGTCTAGTAACATATATATTGAGAGAAACTATAGATAACTCTCCCAAACTATAGCCTTAAAAGATGTTAGTACAGACTGTAAAATGCAGTACTTTGCTCCTTCAACCATCACAGATGAGAAAAACTTACATTACAGCTAAAACTAACATCTAAAAATCATGTGATTGTCACATGATATCTCATAATTTTGGGGAAGCAGAAGTTTACAATCACACATGGGGTAAAATTGGGAAACATGATGGAGACATTTGGTATCATGTGACAATCATGAGGCATTTAGATGCTAGGTTTTACTGAGCTGTAACATTCTTAAATTTTGTAATAGTTCAGGGCAATAAAATGTGATGTTTAAAAGCTTGTTTATCAACTTGTAACTAAGCTATAGTTCAAAGAGGTTATATAAAATTTTCCATACATATCAAACATGAATAGAGATATACAAAGAGGTATTATGCACCACATGCTTACCAACTTTGCATGTTTCTTGTTGAAGGCAATTACGTCTGCCAAGGTTCTCACTGGGGAAGCAACCAGGTTTTTAAGGTATGAGTTCAAGGAGAGTTTGAATTCAATTGACATTGCAATGCTTTCACTCGGGTCAGTAAGGAGTTCGACAATGTTATCTATCACCAAATTGTCAACCAAAACAGCACCTCTATGCCTAAATATGAATCAAAGTATTAATAGCTTACCACAACAATTTGCCAGAACTGATCTGAGCCATGCATAATAGTTTTCAATACCTTAGTGTCTTCAGGTGTTGCTCAAAAGTTTTCTGCAGGAAAGTATCATTGCCAAAATCATAGTAATCTCTCACTATTCCAACCCTCTTTCCTCTTAGCCCATCCTTCCTCAGAAACTGAGCATATCCACCTTTTGGTACATACTTTGATGCTTTAATTGTTGCCTTATCCCTAATGTCCTTGCCTGCAATGGCTTCCAGAACATATGCAGCATCTGATACAGTCCTGCAAATTGGTCTGCAACATTCCACACCATTGCACACGTTTGTTACGGCATTCTTACTGAAAATCTCTTCTATTTCAAAAAATCCAGTTACATATGAAACTTTACAATTTGCTCTTCCATGATATACTTCACACTTCTAATAATGGAATTCTTTAATATTTTAATATTCACATGATTAAACTTGTTCAAATTTAAATGAAAAATATGAGTCTGATTTTTAATTCGTACAAGAACATCATCGAGAGATAGTTAGGAAGATCAGACGAAAGGCATCCAACGAATCATTCTAAATTGGCTTACCCTACTGTGTCTTGTCTTGGGGTGATTGGAACTACTCCATCTCTACTAGTGAGACCAACGGTTGGTTTGATGCCGACTACAGAGTTAGAAGCAGAAGGGCATAAAATGGAACCATCAGTCTCTGTACCAAGAGACACTGTTACAAGATTTGCTGCTACCGATATTGCAGATCCGCTACTAGACCCGCAAGGATCACCCATTGTGTATGGATTCTGCAGTAAACATAAGACAGAGGTATTAATTAACTGAAAAGGCTTGCATCTCTTCCCATACATGTCCAAATATACAAGAATGTCAACTGTCAAAAAATTACTTGATTTTACGATATTTTTATACAGATACTTGAACCGTTGTGCTAAAGTTCCTTCTATGATTCCTATCAAACACACTATAAATAAATTAGTAACCTAATATTTTTTAACATTTTGACTTGAATATAAACTAGTGCACCGTATATCAGTCATTATGAAATATTATTTGTGTCTTCATCGTGCTTTATGTCTTGTTGAGGTACATATTTACTCTCTCAAAAACTGTCTTGTAATATTCTGAAATGATAAAGAAGAGAAGCAGAGATAGAGTTGACGAGGGAACAAAAACCAAATCCAAATAAAAATATAATCTCCAGAATTAAACTTGTTTGATAATACTGCCCTAGAGCAACAAAGACTAGAAAATTTTAATATGATAGGGCGACTTGTAGGTAGTTGTAAAAGACATGTAAAGATGTCAGTTATTCTAAAGTGGATTCTGCTCTAACATATCTACCCGACTTTTGTAGAATGAAGTTACCTAATAAAGAACTTCTCGATACAACAATCCCTTGAAGTTGCATTTTCTGAATAAGCTAAATCATGGAATAAATTATATTTTGCTTTTAAGCTATGGTTTAAATACAAAATTAGTACTTGAACTTTAAAATTAAACAAAATCTTAAACTTTAGACTGTAGCAGCACAATCCAAGAACAGAGTGTTCGGTTCTTAAAAGTACTTCCTGCGGTCCTTAATACGGACCCTTTGAAAGATCTTTACGTCCTTTAATATATTAAAGAGCCTTTGCTTAAAGAATTAACGTGGGATAGATGATAATGGATTTTATTAAAAATATTTTAGAAATGTTATAGGAATTTTTGAAAAAAACAAAAACTTTAAACTAATTTTAACTATATAACTTAGTTGTCGCAGTCTTAGTGCCTGATTGGATAAGACAAAAAAATTGATTATGAGATTCGATTATGTGTTAGAGTTCTCAAACAAAAATAATTTTTTAATAATCACTTGTGGCTCAATAAGTGCTTATGAACAAAATTAATTTTTTCTAGTTATAATAATCATTTATCCTCCCATAACCACTTATTTCATTTTTTCTTCTCATTATCTTCCCAATAATTACTTAAACCCCAGTATCTAAACACATTTCTTTTCACAAAATTATTTATGAGATAAAAATATCCAAATACAAATCATTTTTAACATAATAATTTATTCTCTTAATCACTTATAAATAAACACTTACTCTCATAATCACTTATATATAACCCAATTCAAACACACTCTTGGTTGGCTTTGTTCATGACGCAAGTATATTTTGACGTTTTAAAATTCAGCTACCAATTTTATAGTAATTAAACAGCGGATAAAAAACGTAGCTTCCCTACACAGACTGTAACGAGAGAAAAAGAAAATCCCACACATTCTTGGGAACCAAACACGAATGGAAGCAGAAAAAAAAAAAAAAGGAAAAGTAAATCACCTTGCCTTGTCCACCTCTAGCACTCCAACCAGAGGGCATATTATTTCCTCTGTAATAGGACCACTCGCTCAAGGTAGCCTTCCCTAATATGATAGCCCCAGCTTTCCTCAACTTGGTGACCACCCCTGCATCTCTTGGTACCACAGAGCCCAGAAGCGCATATGAGCCAGCCGTAGTGTTCATCTTATCTTTGGTTGCAATGTTGTCCTTCACCAGAATTGGGATCCCATGCAAGCCTGGCAAAGAACGTCCTGCAGCTCTTGCACGACGTCGTTCTAGATCAGCCCGATCAGCTTGGGCTAGCGCATCTGGATTCAGCTCCAGCACCCCCTTGAGGACAGGGTTGAGCCTGTGGATTTCTCGAAGGTAGAACTGAACGAGCTGCCTGGAGGTTAGTTGGTTTCTGTGGAAAGCAAGTTGGAGATGGCTCACGGTGGCTTCTCTTATTGAGAAAGAGAGAGGCTTGCCTTGTATGGTATGAGAGAGAAGGAGGAAGAGGAGGAATGGGAGGATCAAAGAGAGGCTAAGTTCTGAATGGGATTGGGAGGCCATTAGAGAAGGGGTGAAGGAGAGCTAGCAGTAGGCTATGCAAAGCAAGAAGCAATCAAGTAATTCGTTTGAGGTAAGGATTCCAATAGGTCTTGCATTGCATTTGAAGATTGTGTTTGGCAATAGCAATGGCTACCTTTAAAGCTCTTTTCCACCACTTCCAACAGGACCCACCGGGTCATTAATGGGTGTGAAATGAAT
Source organism: Adenanthera pavonina (assembly GCA_026686845.1). NCBI lineage: Eukaryota > Viridiplantae > Streptophyta > Magnoliopsida > Fabales > Fabaceae > Adenanthera > Adenanthera pavonina. Next base: position 6,205,938 of record JAIVEN010000026.1, on the reverse strand, counting down.
GATTATGGTGTGTGCTTATTAATTTCAAAGTTTATAAAAAATTATATTTTAAGATAATGTAACAGTTACAGGTGATAATATTTTATAACCAGATACGTGCTTCTTTATATAAAATGAAATCACTCGTTTGGTTTTCAGTTTCTAGTTTAAAAATGTTTGAATAAAATGATGTTTATAAAAATAAAATTTTGATAAAAATAAATTAGTTATAATATAATTTATGTTTAGATATTTTTTATTATAAAAATAAATTTGATAAAATAATTATTAAATAAAATATATTTTTAAATTAAAAAGTTACTTCTTTAGTCTGTTAGTTAAAATAAACATAAAATTAGTCAAAAATATGTTTGTAGATGTATAGCTCAAGAATTTTTCAAACACCCATTAAGTAGTGGAGTGGAATTTGTTTTTATTTTTTTTAGTATGAGTCTCGATATTATGAGTCTACCTCATTCGAGCTGTGAACATTTTAATAAAACTTAGACTAATCTGAATTAAAATATAAGAGACACCACAAGAGTTGATATCTCTAGTTACTTATAGCTACAGGATTCAAATTTGAGAACTCTGATTACAATACCTCCTCCCAGTTGATTCAACCTCCTGTGGTTAACTTGCTTTTATTGATTGGAGGGAAAGGGGCACACGACCAAGGCTATATTTGGATCTGCTTCTCTAACTCCGTTTCAGCCCAAAACCAATTCTTTCATTTTTTTATTGATGTTTGGTTGTTAAAATCAACCACGTTGCTGCCGTAAATTTTGGTGAAAATGGAGTTGAAGAAGAAGCAATCCATTTATTGCTTTTCGGTTTGGTTCTTTATTTTTACCTGTATTTATTTTTAAGTCAAATAAAAATATATCAATAAAAATGAGAAAAAATAAAAAAATTAAGAAAATAAAATTTTCATAAAATTTATCTTATCGATTGACCAAAATATCCCTTTAAAATTTTAATTTTTATAGATCATGACCTGTAAAAAAATGTTATATCAGATATATTATGTTCTCAATTAAATAAATACATATTAAATTTTAGTCCAAGTAAATTAAGTTAATCATGTGATAGAATTTAAGCTCAATTTAGAGAAAAATTATAAGTTTTATCAAAATCAATTTTTAAATAAAATATCTAAATATAAACATGTTAATCAAAAACTAAATTTTATAATTATGTTATAAAAATAATTTTATCAAAACTTATTTGTAACTAACTGAAAATTAAATGGGGCAAGAGACCAAGAAAAAGCATAGCAGAGGACCACGTGAAAGGGACAGTGCAGCGCCAGAAGAGACATATTATTACTGCGAAGGCTTGATTTATACTTTTTCCCCCAAAATGGTAGGCCATGTATACCATGTGGATTTACTTTGTGTAGCACTGGGATATTATTAAATGGAGTTTGATTAATTTTTTTTTATTACCATGTTCATCAGGACTCAACACGTGTTCTTGATATTTTGTTAATATTCTGATAATTAATTAACATAACTAATGATAATAATACGATATAACTAAACTAGTAATACTTTAGAGAGAATCAGTGCCCAGAAAGACGATGGACAATTGCTAAATAATTGTGAGCTGCGGCTCTAATTATAAACAACTATTCATCACTGTAGATGTGAGTGTGATTGTATCTAACTAATGTCCATGGTGTGTGCGGGAATTCAATGTGTAAATTTGCTTATTATTAGCTCTTTTGTTTCTCTTTTGTCCTTCTTCTTTCTGGATTGGATGGTTTGTTCTGTCCTTTTCTAATAGGATACAACTAAACATTGAATGATATTTTTAAAAGTTTTCTTTTGGAACTTTGATACGATTTTTTTTAATTTAGAAGTTGACATTTTATTTTGAGAATATTGAGTACTTTTTATTCGAGTCAAGTATTACCGGCGTTATAAATAAAATTAAAAGATCAAATAATCATATCTTAATAGAAAAGTGGATATATTTTATAACTTAACGTGGCAATCTCAGGCGACACAACCATAAGACAAATGGGAAGAAGACAATGTGACTGAAGGAAAGTGACAGCACCAAGATGAATTGATCAATAGGCACTATGATTGCTGGGAAGGGCAGGTCAGGTTCTGTTTACCACGTTGATTTTACTTTGCATATATTATGAATTGAGTGATAATAACAAAGAAAAAGTAAATATTAATGACAATAAATAAATAAATTTACAAGAGAATTATACGGAGAATAAAACAAAATCATATACTTCTATGATGCCCTTACATGCATGAAACAAACCGTTTGAGCTTCGAGAGGTTAATATCAGCAACAGGATCAGGTTCTTTCTTGATAACCTTATAAATCAGGTGAATGAATGCTCAAAACAGAGCTTCCTGCGTATACTTTTTCTGCTATATGTGATAATCTTCTAAAATTGGCTCTTCCTCATATATTATTGTACACATTGTCTACAAGCTACATATTTGCCACTGGTGAATCTCCTCATGAAAATGCTCCATACTTTCAGAAGCTGAACCTTTAATGGTATGATATGATTCACGGTGATTTGATGGAAATTTTAAAATGATGCTAGTCCAAAATGTAGAGTCCATCTTCAATTCCAGATTTTGTCAAAGAACACTTGCTTGAACCATCCTTCTCTGCCCACGACCAGCAAGCAGCTCAGAATCCTGCACATTTCAGGAAAGGAATTCATGATATTATCACCTTGGTCTTTCCTTTTATAGAAGTGTCTCAGCATTTATAATTCAAGTGCTTTATTCATCTAATGGCCTTGTAAAACAGAAAGTGTATGATTTTCCCCAACCCAAAATGGCAGCGAACTGGAATGATCAAAAGATTCGACCACCCAGCCAATGCCAGAATTCTACCGAAGCACGTACAGATAAGAGAATTTCCGGGTAATGATTATTATATCATATTGTTGATGCGAGCTATGGAGACTTTTCAGTGCCGGGTTTTACCTGGACAATCGCCTGTGCACAAAGCTTTCCGGAAAGAACAGCACCTTCCATTGAAGCTAAATATTTTTGTTTAGTGTAATCACCAGCTAAATAGAAACCCTCTATGGGAGATCTCTGTACAGGACGGCAAGACTCACAATTTGGAACAGTTTTGTAAACAGACCTGAAAAGTATATTTAGTATAACTTCAGAAGTCAACCAAATGTGATAGCTTCCTGGCACTAGTTGACTAGTTCGGTGACGAATCTGTATATATCCAACAAAGAATCTGAAAGAGAAAAAAGTTCCAGCAAAACCCAATTTTATACTAGTATTTTATATTTTCCATCATTTAGTTAACAGTCAGTATTGAAAAAACTTTGGAGGGAATGATCCATCTCCATGGTAAATCAATCAAACCTCGGTGTTTTAACAACATGGTACTTGACAATCTTTGCTTTGCTTTGGTCTGCAGAAATTTCGTCTGGAAAGAGTTTGGAAAGTTCCTTCATTGTGGCATCAATAATATCTTCATCACTGCGTGAAATCCATTCTTCAGCTGGCGCAAAAACCAACTCCAGCATAGACTGGTTTGGGCTATAGTATTCCTGCGTAAGATAATGAGACACAAAAAAGGTACTTTTCAAATATAAATCAGTAACAACGAATTCATCTCCTTAACCCAACTACATCTTAGGATGCAATTGTAACTATACATGGGGCTATATGCGGATGAAATTGAGCCATTTGATAAAAACATACACAAATAGCTGAAAACTAAATTTGTACAAAGAGAAAAATGACAGGAGTGAAGAGATTGTATGGGAATAAACTCAACTCGGTGGCTTGAAGAAATACATAATAGACAAATCTATTAAAAATGAAAAGTGGCTTTTACCTTACAAGTTACAGACATGTCAGCATATACACTCAGAAGGGGACTTCTGCAAGAAGGAAAACAAAATATGTAAAACTGTTGAGGGTGAGGTCCATAAATCTTTGATAACATTAATATAATCAATAAATACCTGGAAGCAAAAGGATTACTTTCAAGCAATAATAATGAAATCCTCAACCGAGAAACTTGTCACAAATAGTCAGATGGTATTGTCCGCAAATTGCAAGACCCTACCACATTCTCCTATCCCAAGATCAACCCACTCTATAGACCCCTCTCATTTCCGAGAACCAGAATCAAGTCCTCATCAAAACCTCAGCTACCGAGGTCATAAACAAGGGAGCAAAATGACCTCCATGAGTTTTATTGACAATTCTATAACACTAGGCAAAAGAAATCAATGTTCCAATTTGAAGGGAAGTGCTAAAGAGTAAAGAGTGTTCTAGAAAGAATATCATTGTCATCATGGTAGTTATGCTTTATTCAGTACAATAAGAGACTACGATTTGCACATAAAATTGATTTCTTATAATAGTGGATATCAAAATATAATAAAGATTGCGCAATAAACAAATACAAGACATGGCCAAGTGGTAAGCCTTTCCGTTTTATACATCAATTACTGGTTTAGATTGCCAGCAATAGTACTTTTCCACCCAGCGTGCACTAACAATGCACAGAAGAGGGAAAGCAGCCTACCCCACAGAGAAATTGAACCAATTAACTTGGACTTTAGAGCCGTTCCCTGACACTCCAGTTCACAGGGCTTGACCAGACCGGAAAGCTGGCCATCCAGTCAATGGTTTTCCCTTTGAACTGGTTAGTCCAACCTGGTTTTCTCAACACAGGAAATTATAAGGCACAAACCAAATGAGACATCAAGCATACAGAATTCCTATTCCTTTTAGAAATTGCAATTTATCCAAAGTGTGAGAAAGACCTGCTAAAGAGTAGGTGATCATATGTGTTCTTCAGTTTTCTATCAAACCTGCACATGAGACATAATGTATGTTACCAAACCAGTGGGAAAGTACTTCACTAAGATCACAAAATACTTTTGTTCTTCATGTAGGCAGAAAGATCAATATATAAAAAGAGAAAACGAAAAATAATATGGTGCACATTGCAAGGGATGTCCCCAACAGCCTGATCATCTTATGTTTCTCCTTAATAGCAAGAAAAATGGGTAACATTTTATTAATAATATTACTCTTATTCCAAGGATGCAGATGCGCAATTCATGCTTTCTCAGTGACTAAATTGGGAGTCCGAAACTCTACGCACATTTGAGAGCAACAATAAATAACAATGACTGTAACTGTAAAAATTAAATGAAAATAAATTTGGATAGCACAATGACAGACGGTTTTCAACAACAGAAGTCATCACTGACCATATGTGAACATTTAAGACTGGAACTCCAACCAGTTTTTCCAATTTCTTGAAATATGGAATTTCTTTCCACTCGTCAGGCAGAAGAAGCTTCAGGATATCAACTAATTGAATAAAAGCAAATCCATTAACAATGTGAAGAAACAGAAAGTAAGAGTACCAAAAAATTAATTAATTATAAGGAAATGAAATAAGAAAACCTGGAGTTGCGATCACATAAGCATCCCCTTCAATCACCTTCCCATTATTTAATATCAAGTTCTTTACTGTCCCTTCATCATTTAGCTCAATTTTTTGAATGCGAGAATTGAGATGAACTTCGCCACCCAAGGACTGAATATGATCAACAATTGGCATACAAAGTCTTTCTGGGGGATTGCCATCCAAAAAGGCCATCTTTGAACCGTGCTTCTCCTATTAGAATATTTAATAATACACAAACCATTAAGCTTCGCATCACAAGAGTAGTGCTTTAGAGAAATAACTATCCTCCATTCTTTCTATTCATTATTCCAAGCAAAATCAAAGAACAGGAAATGTGAATGGAATGGGCTAAGGGGGTGGCAGAAAGATTAATTCATCATGGCACCAGGTAAAACTAAGTATGGTATAGAACAGAAATGTGGGATGCCATCCCAGTGATCATTGCAACTCATGTGAGTCACTAGAAGCTGAAGGCTGAAGCAGGAGCATGAATACGAGCTCCACATTGGCTGGGTGTCATACATGGAACTCCTATTTTTAAGAGTGAAAACTCTTCCTTCTAACTTTTAGAAGTAGGTTCTCCTTTGATCGGGTTCCTCAATCACACAGGTAATTCTCCTAATGTATATCTGATATGGCTTTGAAATTCCGAGAGTAGTAATTACCTTTACATTGCCTGATTGTTATATTTCTATGGAATATGACATTTGGTATTTTTTATATGTATCCAGTTTGAGTTCTTCATGTTGTGTCATTTTGGAAGCTTTAGGAAGAGTTAAGAAGATAAGGCTGTAATGTCTACATTTGTTTAAAAATTTTACAGTTTGGAAGCATGCCCCATTTATCCATTAAAAATTTGTGTGTGGCCTGTTTATGGTCTTCAGCCAATGGTTGTGTGCATAATTAAAAATTTGTCAAGAATCTTCTATTCTTCTAAACCAAATCATGTCAATTACCACTGAAATGGTTTCTAGTTATTAATCTGCATCCATTAAAATATGATACAGGGCATGAACTGATCTTATGAAACACAATATTATTCAAGAAAAGGAAATGATTGCACCTGAAGAAATCGGTTTAAAGCTATCAAAATACACTGCATTGAAAGTTCATCAGGGTTGATAAAGTTTAGTGCTTTTGACATTGCTATGAACACCTCATCAGTTACTCGATCAGGTATACCCTGCAATAAGCAGAAAACATGTTACGCTTGCTTTCTCATGATCTTGGCTTGTGAAGTAGACAAGCAACTTATATCCACTGAAGGTTTGCTAACAACCAACAATTAAGAAAATCGTCATGCCTGCTTTCTCATCCACTCCTGAACAGATAAACCATCTTGAGCCTCGACATAAGCCTGCCCACCAAGAATAGCTGGCAGCAGTCCAATAGCAAACTTGACTTTCTCTGGCCAAGTCAACATCTCATTGTTCCTCAATATTGCCCATATTCCTATTAATCACAATCAAAAAATGCAGACTAGTAAGCACTATATAGTAATCAGGGAAAGAAAAACTAGAGAAAAATGTAACAGAAATCCAGCAGAGGAATGCAAGAAATGTTAAAATAAAAAATGCAGAACCCAACCATCTGTCGGTTCTGTTTAAAGGATAAAATATCTTCCGTTCCAGAAAATAAGAATGCAAAAAATACACACGTACATCATATAAGGAATTGAGTACCACAGAAATGTTTGTACTTTATTTCTGTTTTCAGTTTTAGGACAACTGAAAAATTAAACAATTTCAAAACATGTTTCTCTCAAGGGTTTTCTTTTTTAATTTAAAGAAAAAATCCATCAATTAGCAGAAAGTTCACAGATAGACTGGATAAACCAGATAGCCTTTCTGAAATTAGGATATGTTCAAAATTCAACTGGCATGGACTTGATAAAACTTTGAAGGAAACCAAGTTACTTCATCTGAATTCTGGTCTTGAAGTCATTACCCATATCATAGACAGGACGAGCACAAGCAAAAGCATACACTTTGCAGCAGACAAATGCAAGGTTCTAGTATTGTAGGTTTTCTAGCAGTAAAAGATAACATTCCATATCAAACCTACAAATCGATTCTTCACCCATTTTAAAGACATACAACTTCAAGCAGGTATATGAAAGATATAACATACTTCAAGTTTTACAAGGGTTTTACAAGGGTAAATACAAACTTCTAACCATTAAAAGGAGCAGGCAGGACTTCAGGAAAATCAAATCGACTGAACTGTCCAGGCTTATTTGGCATAGCAAAAATCATAGAATGCTCCTTCCACTGTAACCGATCATTGATACCCAGTTCTCCAAATATGTTCTGAACGTTGGGGTATGCCCCAACTTTGGCAACATGAAAAAAAAAATCAATGTAAGAACAACTGCAACAGGATTCAGATAATCACAATAATAGAATTTACTAAATTTTAGAATAGATCGCATATAAACAGATCAATTTAGAAAGAAACATCAAGAGAGAGACATAAAAATAGCTTATAGCATGTGTGCAATTTACACCAAGATATTAACAAAATACAATGATACTCCAAAAGGCCAGATAAAGATTAAGATATATGGTAAACCTTCAAGGGGTACAATTAATTAAACACAGACCAATTGAGCATGATCCTTAATGTGTAATTTGTTGCCCATAAGCATTGTGATCCTCCTTCATGACATAGGGTCAAATTCTTGAGAAAAAACTATCAATTTTGATTTGGATAGGATATTAATTGTTTTCTTAGTTTAATAGTATTTTTTGCAATTATTATATTATTATTAAATTTGATTTAGTTAGGAGGTTTTTTCTTTGTTTAGGCAGGAGACTTATTAGGGTTGGGTTTCTTCCTTCTATAAATACGGGCTTTTTGTTTCCACTGATAGGTGATCAAATAATAATTCATAATTTTTTGCTTAGTTTGAGCACAAGTTTCTTTTCATGAGGCTTCTTTTCTGGGACTGATTTCATGAAGCTAGTTTAGTTCTTCACACCTAACCCCACTGCATCACTTCATGATGAAACCAATCACAACGAAAGCAACAAGAGCATTTCAAATGTTAGCTGCAGCTGCTCTAAGTTCTATAAAAATTGATACGGAATAACTCAACGGGTCAACTACTGACTTGCACTGCAATTAGGATTTGGAACTATTGGTTTGAAGAGCAACACTCTTCAATACATCCAAATAACTTTTAGCAATGAACAAAACATAAAGAATAACTTTATGGGGGGAAAAGGCCCAATCCATTCCCCTAAGTAAGGTGGCTTTATAGGTAACCATTTTCAATAGTGATCAATTCGATTGTAAGAAGAACCACCATAAAGAATTAAAAAAAAAAAAGCAATAAAAAGAACAAGAAACAGAGATTATGTCTGACGTACAACATTGAAAAGAACAAATACAAACATACTTGTTAAAAAATCTCTAAAAGAATTATGCTATTTTAAGTAAAAGTTGTAGAAGAGCTTACAAAAACAATTTAAGGAAACAAACAAAATAGATATATTAGTAGTTTCTAAAGTAAACATATATATATATATATATCAATAAACTTTTACATAATTATACGACAAAAAACTTGAGGCCACAAGTTTAATTAACTTACAGAATATGTGTAGACCAGTCTCATACCAATCTCCATCTTCATCTTTCCAAGCAGCAACCTTAGGAAATGAGACAAAAAGTAAATCCACACAGTGCATTTAAAATTGGAATATAATAAATAAGCTTCACGTAATGTGATTTATCATTAATGAGCCTTCCAATGCAGTTCAGACCATTCAATCCAAACTCTCAGACAAGCACAAAAATAAAGAAATTACAGCACATGTGAAGATGACATATAGGATAATGGTAGTGAAAGAACTGGCAAATAACTTGATTGAAAATACTACTGAACAACTTGGTGAGAAAATTTGATTACTACTCAGCTCGTCCTAGACCATCATTGTACTTCTGGATTGTACACCAACCCATTCCTGTCAAGTTGTCATTCAATTCTTCTAGGCTATACACGGACTAATTTACTAGCAGCATCCACCTCTCATTAAATTTTTTCAAGCATACACAAACATTTAGACCAAAGTTATCTCCTCCACCTTTATTAAGGAAAAATTATTTGTCATTTTTCACTAGAATTACTCTTACATCCTTATATGGACACTCATTTACGAATGTTTAAAAATTACAGTTCTATAAAACAGTGTGGTCATGAAGAATGTGGATTTATTTGACCCTCATTTACCACTGTCAAACAGTATTAAAAAGGTTGATGACCTAACTGGCAAATTAAAAAAACAAAGCTTTCAGAATATCAGGTAATTTCATTACTCCTAAAAAAATTAAGAAGTTTAAGTAACATTAGATTCAGGGCATAGGAAGTTAAGCTCATTCCTGTTTTCTTCCAAAAATTTTTGATATCATTTTTGCTTCAAAAGGAGGTTTCATAACTACAAAGTACATTTCAATATTGAAAAACACAGAAAACTCAGAGCTTGATATCAAGCACAAAAAATAAAAAAGAAAAACAAAGAAAAACAAAACTTGTTTTAGTAGAATTTAAAAATATCAAAATCAAAGATAGCTCAATAACACTACAACCTACTTGACACTGTTTATATAGAGAAATGTCTTACATAGGTAAAGAATTAAGTGCCAAGATTTATTATTCTATTTCCTTCTGAAACCTTCACACCCATACATCTCCCTTTCCCTCTCTTATACTACTAAAGAGGCAGTTGATCATTGGAGGAAATTCAATTCAACTCCCTAACAGCTACTAACAAACTCAATGACTCTAACAGACTCCACGGCTCTGGCTAACTGCCCAGCACTTTTTCCTACTATTGAGTTACAATGATTTCATTAACACCCCTTTCTACCCTCCCAACTACCTTTTAGTCATATCATACAGAATTAAACAGCAAGCAAAAATAAATATATGTTGTCTAGTTTAAAGACTAGTCAGTAGGATAAAATTAGTAGGAAAACCTTTCCACCTAGAACATCTCTTGCCTCCAGTAGTATAGGTTTATGGCCAGCATCTGCCAAATATTTTGCAGTTGACAAACCAGCTAACCCTGTGACAAACAGAATGGTATGATTCGTAGGTATTAGAGATTTGACATAAGAAATTCTCCTAAACTAAGGAACAATCTGACTAATATAAGTTTGGACTATTGGCAGACACAAACAAGAAATAAATAGCAAACTATTCCACACTCCAAATGACATCTGCATGTGTGAATGTCTCACTTTGTCCATGTCACCATAGAAAATGCAAACCAGCTTAATATAATTCATGCATATTACACCAAACAAAACCACCTTTTTTTTGCCAAAAGCACATTTTGGGTTGCTGTTTCACTATTAGTAGAAGGAAGGATGAGCCTTCCTTGATGATGTCATCACACCCTCAGCACAAAATAGAAAAGGAAGAAAGAAATGATGATATTAGAAGACAATGCTCAACTAAATGTAACAGATAATATGAAAACACCCTGATAATGAAATCCAGTTTAAGAGAAAGTTCTTTAATAAAAAATAAAATCAGATAAATCATATGGTTGAAGCAAAGAAGACAACGAATTAGCCACAAAAAATTACGAGTTTGATATTTTAAATGGGTATAAACATTACTGTCAGTTAACATAGCCTGCTTTTACCTGCACCCGCAATAATAACTTCTAATGGTTTGGTTGGACGTGATGAGGTGCGAAAGGTTGAAGACATGTAAGCAGCTTCTAAGAAATTAACTGTATTTTCAAGCTCTGGCCTAGGATAGTCAAGGCAAACTACCTGTGTTGCAACTCAGCCATTGATATTTACTGAATTAGACAACTCAGTGAAGAACGGTCTTAATAATACCCAGTGAAACATACTAACCTGCAAGGGAAAGCCATTCTTCCTCAACCTGCTTTTAGCAAAGCGTGTATAAGGAAGTCTCAATCTTAGACCCATGGACTCGCTTCCTCCAAACGCTAACGAAATTGTTTGGCTTGATGTATTGGGAGAACCAAATCCCCAGGTCGGTCCTATATTTCTTGTGCCCATTATATTACTCTGCCAACTCAGGTTCATCGTAGATATACAGCCACAGACAGCCATTATGGCGCACCCAAATTCTAACTCGGTATTGGAGCTTAGAATTCAGCTTTTAAAGGCCTGAAAGACAAGCATACTACGGAATTCAAACACTACATATCCAAATAATCAAATTATAACAGGAAGACAAACTTATTATTTTCATGGACATCGTACAATCTGATAAAAATTTGGGTTTTTTTAAGATGAAAATTTCCAGCAAGAAAAAAGCTCAAACAATTACAACGCTGCATGACTCGAGAAAATCTGAAAAGGAAGTTGAAGATTACTCACCTTAGAGAAAGCGGGAATTCAAGCAAAAATAGGAAGCTACAAGAACTTCATCCTCTGACAATTCAGTAAGAGTGCGTAGAGATAGGGAAAGTTTGAGAAAGCGAGAAAGCTGGTGGAAATTAGGGGGATAGCACCAAACGCACCATCAGTTTTGTGGGGTGGTTTGGCCTTTTAGAATATTCTTGTGTGGATAGTGAGCAAGGTTACGACAAACTGCCAAACTCATCAACTACAATTGCGGCCATTTTCCAAGGGATACATTACTTCGCCTTTTGCTTAGTTACTAACAGTACCTAATAGTCGTAACTGCCAAACTCATCAACTACGATTGCGGCCATTTTCCAAGGGATACATTACTTCGCTTTTTGCTTAGTTACTAACAGTACCTAATAATTCAAACATCGCTTCTTCTTATTTTGAGGATTGCGGTTTGCATTCACAATCACCCACACAATGTGCCAAAATTTCCATGTTAATACTTCTGGAAGTCTCTCTCTATTGAATACTGTACTTTTTTTTTTCCTGACAGTTTGTAGTGGAAATATGACTTAAGAAACAATATTTCAACGGAAAAAAAAAAGAAAAGAAATATGAAATTTATCCGGAACATTACAGTTAAATTATGGCCCGTGATGAGTAATCCATGAATTCTTGACGGCAGCATCCCATTTCATGCCCAATAAGTATAATAATTAAAATCCTTTAAAAGACCTAGGTCTTAATAGGTTAAAAAAATTGTAATTTAACCAAAATATTCCTTTTTCTTTTACACTTTCCTCCCTATCTCATCAGTATCGATAACATAGACGTTGCTGGAGATTCAATCACCGATGACATCATCAAACATCTGGTCATTGGCGATATCATCGTAGCTCTTGTTGTCGGAGCTCCAACAATGAACACAAATGATGAAATAATGAAATATTCTCATTTAAAAAAATAGATATAGCTAATTAGGAAAATAGTTTTTTTCATTTGAAAAACGAGTTATCTTCATTTTAAAATTTAGTTATTTTCACCTGATAAATTAGTTATCTCCAGTTAAAAATTTAGTTATTCCCACTTGAAAAATTAGTTATTCTCATTTAAAAATTTAGTTATTTCTATTAGAAAATTAGTCATTTTCAATTAGAAAATTAGTTATACTCACTTGAAAAATAAGTTATCCCTATTTTCAAAATTAGTTATATCCACTTGACAATTTAGTTATCCTTACTTGGAAATTTATTTATCCCCACTTGAAAATTTAGTTATTTTCATTTGAGAAATTAGTTATTCCCGTTTGAAAATTTAGTTATCTCCATTTAGAAAATCAGTTATAGCCACTTGGAGATAATTAAATTTTTAAGTAAAAATAACTAATTTTTTAAGTGAAAATAACTAATTTTCTGAATGGGGTAACTGATTTCTCAAATAAGAATAACTAAATTTTTAAGTGAAGTTAATTAATTTTTTAGGTAAAAATAACTATTTTTTTAATTGATGATGACTATTTTAGCAAGTGAAAATATTTCATTATTTTGACATTGGCGTTGGTCATTGAAGCTCTGATAACATCGCTGGTGATTGAAACTACGGGAGCTCTGGCGACAACACCAGTTGTGGTGAGGTAGGGAGAAAAGGATAAAGGGCGAAGGGATATTTTAATCAAATAATTGTTTTTTTTTTCTATAATTACCTGGATCCTTTTTGACTATTTCAATTATTATTAGTCCTTTTTAGTCAGTCGACGCAATTTTTTTTTGGGGTAAGAATTCGTCACAATAATTACTAATTTAATCGACAACTGTACCAGCAAAATGCAATGCTTCTGGTGTCCCGGCGACGGCTAGATTTTTTTTTCCCCCACCCGGTGACGGCTAGATTCACATGGCAAAAGTCCATGTAATAATAGTTATACTATTTCTGTCACAAAAAAAATAGTTATCCTATTTATGATTGATATAACTTATTATTTATTTGAATAATATAATTTTCTAATTCATATTCAATGCTTTTAATTTATTTTTATTATTTTTTAAAAATATAAAAAATGTTTCATCTTAAAAATTATTTCGTTTAAATTTTTTTATTGCAAGTATCATGTGTTCTGCTTGCACGTACGTGGCCAAACACATCGCCACATTGGGTCTTACATTGTCAAATTAATTTGTTTGTTTGCTAACTGGGGGGAGGGGCCCTGGTTTTGGGGTGGGATCATAGTGAATTAATTAAAAGGAATGTCACACCCGGGGATGTGACGCGGATGATGCGGACTAAAAGAAAAAATGGGGGAAACCGGCCCGCACGGCGGGGGGTCGGCTTGGAGGGAGTCGTCACCAAAATTTTGAGGGAAATTTTGGGAAACCGAAACAAAAACAAAAAAGTGATAAGGATTGGTCTGCGAATCAGAGTTGGGTTCGGGAGTACAATTGTGAGTGGGGAAGGTGTTAGGCACCCCCACAACACCTGTTCCTAAGAACGGTTACCTTAGGTTGATCATGCAATTTTTTATGGCTTTTTACAAATTTATTTTAATTGTCCTTTTACTATTCACATGCGAAAATAAATAAAAAATTTTAAAATGAAAATAAAGAATAAAATGAAAATATGAAAAATTGGGGAAAATAAATTAAGAGGAAAATATTATTTATTTATGGGTGGACTTGACCCAGAATTAGAGTCTGGGGCCTACGTACCCTGCGATAGGGATCAAAGTCGACGTAGTTGGGATTAAAAACGCGTGTTACTGGGTTGGAATTTTTTATTTTATATATTCTTTGAAAAGAGAGGTTTGTAGAAAATAACTTGTCTTTCCATAAAGAAAACAATTTTTAGAATTGGTTGATGTGTTTTAATTTGTAAAAGACAGATTAATTTTCATTACTTGCTCTTTTCATTTATTTATTTTTGGTTTAATTAATTTTTAAAAGAGAAGATATATTTTTCCTCAATTTAGAAAATATGATTAAAATTTTGTGTGATTTGAACATTTTTATTTAAAAATAAAATATTTGAAAACAATTTTATTTTTACATAATAAAATCAATTGGCTCATGTGGTGACTTTATCACTCACATTTACTCCTTGATACCTAAGTGCCCACGGTAGTGTTACTCGAGACAAAAAGGCACAAAAAGTTCAAAAGAAAACAAAATTTTTTTCTTTTTTTATTTTATTTTATTTTATTTTATTTTTTTTTACAAATGATTTTCGTTTTATCATTTTAACACCTATTTGTTTTAAAAAAAAGATTGAAAAATGTGACCATTACGTATGTTTTGAAAAATAATAATCAACATATGTGGTGACTTTATCACTCACAAATTAATGATCAATACTTAAATACCTACGATGTTACCACTCGGAGTAGATAAGCGAAACGGATAAGAACTTGGAAGGAAATGAATAACTTTGGTTCGAACCATTTTATTATTATTCTTTTATTATGAAACGGTAATAAAAATGAGTAAATAAAACATGGAAAGAAAATAAATAATTTAGCAAGAATTATTTTATAAAAAGGGGAAATTGATAAAATTCTCTTACTAAAATAAATGAATAAAAATAAAAATAAGATAAAAAAATAAATAAATATATATAAAATAAATAAATAAAACATTAAGAAGAATTTAACACACCATCATTACTAAAGAGAAATAATCAACATATGTGGCGACTTTATCACTCACAAATTACTTATTAATATTTAAAGTTCCCGGTGTTACCACTCAGAATAAAAAATACCAGAAGGAAATTTTAAATGAAAATCAAATAGCATATATGGTGACTTAATCACTCATAATTTGCCAATTTACGCTTATATGCTCGAGGTGATGTCACTCGAGGTAAAAAGACTTGAAAGATGAAATTGGAGAAGTGAAATCATTTTTATATATAAAAATAAGTAGGATTATGGTTATTAAAAAAAACGGTAAAAAAGAAATTTAAAAATAAGTCCCTTATGTAGATATTCTACATTTTCTTATTTATTTATTATTATTTATTATTTATATTTGTGTACTTATTTAAAAGAAAATGCATTTATAACACCCCATTTTATTATTATTCTACAAAAAAATTAAAATACTCAAAAGGGAGAAAATTGCCACATTCAATATATATATACATTTACTTATTTGTAAAAAATATATATATTTGTTACTTATTTATATTTCCTATTTTAAAGTTGTGAAAAATAGAAGACCAAACCATTAGAAATCCCTTTATCTAATTTTTTCTTTTCTTTCTCTTTTTTTTTTAAACAAAAGATTGAAGGGAAACTCCTTCCTATGTTTTCATTTTTTTTCAAAATCAATTCCCAAACTAAACAGCGCATATGGTGATTTGGTCACTCATAAGTCGCTAATCTATACTTATACGTATCATGGTCATTCCTCACACGAATATTTTAAAGTGTTTAGGCTCGAGATCACTCAAATAATTTAGATGTGACCGTAAGATGAGGATATGTAAACATCTAGTATTTTCTTGGACATAGAAACACAAAATCTTATGACTACTAAGAAACCTAGAACCAAATAAACACTTGTCATACAGCTTCTCCAAACTTAATCTCCCAAAAGGGGCCTTTAAGGAGGCCCACAATATACTCCCTCCTACTATTCTTAAACCTGAAGTGAAAAACAGGAGAGGCCCAAATCATTACCAGTTATGCATAGCCTGATCCACCTATAACCTAGTGACAAAATTTAAAGATGTGTTTGGCATTCAACTGAATCCCCCTGACGGCCAAAAGTCACAAAATAATCATACATATGGAAGCAGCAATTCAGGATCTAATTCCTAACACTAATCACATTTTAATCACAGTTGAATCAATTCAAAATTCTAGCGTCTCAGTGGTCCCTGGGCACCAAACTCAACTAAACTCAAATCCAAAGGTGCGAAACATAACATCCTCCGATTGGGAAACAGCTCGATAGCTTCACAAAATACTCAGTAATTTCCAATGGGTTCGAGGGGACACAAGCACATGGCATAGTCACACACTGAACAAGTAATGTTCATTACAGTTTAACATATTCCATGACAAACGTGCTTGAAACAAACTAATCATGCAAATAAAAATATGGACTACAGACTCTTTTCTGATAGGAAGGAAATCCAGTAAAGTTCATAACGTATAAAGCATAGAAATCAATGGCTTTCAGGTTCCCCAGAACACACACAACAGTTAAGAAGCCAGTAAGCACAACAACCCAGCACTGCTTGATACATAACTCTGGTCAATGAGAAAGACGGAGCACCTAGTCCAGTGGTCACATTAATCATGATTCAAACCAGAATTTAAGGTTCTTATATTAACACAAGAATCTGTCTACCCATTGCCTAGAGACTTAGCTTTAGAACATGAATTACCAGTTGAAGACCCCTATACCTTGCACCTCTACTCTCTGTCAAGTCTCCTTCCTTCTTCCTCGGCTTTGCTCTTCCTCTGCTCCTTGGGACGTCTCCTCACAGCATCCTCGGTTTCTCCTCTTTTCCTCTCTCTGTCTCTCAGTATTTCTTTTCCTCAATCTCTCACTATGTCTCCAACTCTCGGATGCTCTGTCTCGGTCTTACACACCCCCCTCTCAGCTTCCTCTCACATTGGCCCTTCGGATTTTTCAATGCCCAGAAAAACCTCCCTGTGCCATTGCCTTCCCTCGGCTCTTATAGCATTCCCGCGAGTGACCTCCCTCTCTAGACCGAACGCGTGACCACTTTTCTCGGTCCCATTTCAGGTGCCCTTCCCTTCTGTCATGTTTACATCACCAAATTGTGCTCGCCAAACGCGTCTCCTTCCCACTACTCTGCTATACTACTCTGCTGTACCGAGTACGGAGTAGTGGAGGGATTTTTCTTGTCCATTTCTGCCTCTCTCATGGATGAATCATGGTTGGCCTCTCTTTGTGTCTCAGAAATTTTCGTACCCGAACATCTGCTACGGCCCCCTCTGCATCACGGACGCTCGGCTCCTCCTCCCATGTGGCTTTCCTCTCCTCGTGCCGTGCTTCATCGCGTGGCCCATTCTCGGCTTCTCTGCCTCACGGGTTCAAGCTTTAGTTCCTCTGGTTCAGCCTCCCTCGCCCGCGGCCAGCTCTCCTTCGTGCCTTCGGTCTCTCTCTCCTAGCTCTGCCTCTCCTCGTGTCTTCCTCTCAGCCCTCCGCGGCTGCCCCTTCTTTTTTCCTCTCGAGCTCCCCTGCTTTCATCCTCACTGAGCCCTAAGGCTCCCTCCTCTCGGCTCCTCCATTTGTCACTCTCACTCCCACGGCTTCTTTCTCAGTCTTTCACGCTCTCTCTTCTCAATTCCTCTGTTCTTCTTTGCAGCTCTCTCACTCTCGGCCTGCCCCCCCCCCGGGAGCTCGTGGCTACCTTTTCTCTCATGCTCCCTCAGTTCTCGGTCTCTCTCACGCTCACGGCTACCTTCCCCCTCTGGATCTCACTCACCCCTCTTCTCTTTGCAGCCTTCTCTGGTCTCACGCACGCCATCGCCTCCTCCACTCTCATCCTCTCCTTCACTTTTCCGCGGCCAAGCCTCTTCTTACTCTTTCCTTCACCGAGCCCTAAGGGCTATGCCTTTGGGTTTGATCCACGAGCCCTCACTTGGGCTCGTGGTACTTTGTGTTGACTAATTTCAGCCCAATGCGGTCCCTTCTCCATTTTTTTTTTGGATTTCAGGTTTTGGGCCGAATCTCGGCCCAAAATAATTTTAATTTAAATTAATTAATTTTAATTTTTTTAAAATTTTTTTTATTTAAAATTTTTATTTATTTATTTATTATTTATTATTATTATTTCTATATTTATTTTTTGCTTTGGTTCATTTATTTATTAATTTTATTTTTTTCCTTATCTATTTATTTATTATTTTTCGTTTCTTTCTCTTTTTTCTTCTCTCTCTTTTTTATGTTTTCTATTATTTACTTATCAATCTATTATTATTTTTATTATTATTATTATATTTATGCATTTATTTCTTTTTTTTTTTTTACAATTACCCGGACAAAATACGGTGTTCACAGTTGCCCCTCTTTACTAGTTTCTTATGTGAGAATGAGAAAAATGCAGCTTTTAGAGTTCTCGCATAAGGAACGAGTAAAGATTAGAACACGAATTTTGTCCGTGCAAGACACACAGAGACTCACTTGCCCCTGACACAAAGATGCAATATGACATGAATTTAGAGCACATAAAACTCTATTTTTGGTATGAATGATTTAATGGTGAATGAATGTTTTGATGCAAGACATACAAAGCGAATGTGAACTGGGATTTGACTAAACAAATTGAACTAGACTCTAATAGATGCACAAATGAACAACTAATTTGAGCTAGAGTCAAACTAATGCAACATGCAATGGTATGACACAAATGAATAACTATGTCAACGAGACTGCGACTGATGCAGTATGCAGATGAAGTGACTCAAATGAATGCTCACAAAAACAAGATATGATAACAAGATCCGAACAAAATAACATGTTGATGAGCTGCCCCTCTTCATTTGTTTTCTAAGGAAGGAGATCATGAAATGATATTCGTACGTAGAAACAAATGAAGAAGGAAACATGTATTTTGTTTGGGGGCAAGATGCATGAACAATAAAGACAATAAAGACAGAGATTAAATGACAGAAATTTAAGGGGTACTTGCCGCTAGGTCAGGGCTTTGACAGAATTTAAATGACAGAAATTTAAAGGGTGTCTGCTGCCAAGTCAAGGCTTTGACAGAAATTTAAACGACAAAAATTTAAAGGGCGCCTGCAGCTAAGTCAGGGCTTTGACAGAATTTTAAATGACAGAAATTTAAAGGGCGCCTGTAGCTAAGTCAGGGCTTTGATAAAATTTTAAATGACAGAAATTCAAAGGGTGCCTGCAGCTAAGTCAGGGCTTTGACAGAATTTAAATGATCGAAATTCAAAGGGTGCCTGCAGCTAAGTCAGGGCTTTGACAGAAATTTAAAGGGCCCCTGCAGCTAAGTCAGGGCTTTGACAGAACTTTAAATGACAGAAATTTAAAGGGCGCCTGCAGCTAAGTCAGGGCTTTGATAGAATTTAAATGACCGAAATTCAAAGGGTGCCTGCAGCTAAGTCAGGGCTTTGACAGAATTTAAATGACAGAAATTTAAAGGGTGCATGCAGCTAAGTCAGGGCTTTGACAGAAATTTAAAGGGCACCTGCAGCTAAGTCAAGGCTTTGACAGAATTTTAAATGACAGAAATTTAAAGGGCGCCTGCAGCTAAGTCAGGGCTTTGACAGAATTTTAAATGACAGAAATTCAAAGGGTGCCTGCAGCTAAGTCAGGGCTTTGACAGAATTTAAATGACCGAAATTCAAAGGGTGCCTGCAGCTAAGTCAGGACTTTGACAGAATTTTAAATGACAGAAATTTAAAGGGTGCCATGGTGACCCCCGTCGTGATGCAAGATTTGTACTGCTTAAGCAATATTTAGCTAGACCTGCGACTCTCTTTTCTACTTATCTGGTGCTCACTAGATGCCAGTACAATGACATCTCCTTTGTCTTCCCTCTCTTTTTCTTTTTCTTTCCCTGAAGTATAACGATCCCCTCGTGTCATGTATGCAAAATGGAGATTTCCGATGTGCATTCAAAAATATTTGTGGAATGCTTAGTTCTTCTTATTATTTATTATTATGACTGTCTGCCCCAATTTGCACGAAATGAAAAATGCATGCAGAATGCCAATTATTGCCCCAATTTGACAAAAATTTATTGTAACCACAATGTTAGAAATGTAATGAAATTGGGTTTTATCTTTCAATTTCCTTGTCTTGATGTAGAGCTCCATTGCCCCTGGTGAAGGAATCCGGTTAACCCCACAACTCTTAAACTTGCCATGATCATAAGTGATGCTGAAAAGCCATCTTGCCTGTTTCTATCTTTGGGCATTGTTGTGTCGTCCTAAAGACATTTCTCTCAATCAAATTCTATGAGCTTCCAATTTACTCCTTGTACTTAGCACCACTAGCAGGCAGTCACGATTACTCTCATGATGCATGCCATTAAGTAACATCTTCTTTTTTTTTATTATTATTATTATATATATATATATATTTTTTTTAATAGCTAAAATTTATTTGAGGAATAAGTACCGCAACTTACAGGAGGGAAATCAATAATCAAAGAAGGAAACATATAACAGCTTGTCAAATGGAAACAACAATCCAGGAATAAGAATAGAAAGTTAGTTTATTAGGTGAACAAACCACTTGGATGTTAGATCTTGAAACAACTAGAAATTATAGATATCATCTATTAAAAATGAGAGGAAACGCCTTCACATTGGTCCCTTAAGCCTCAAGTCGGATAGCTCGCACTGCTTTTGTGCTCGCCTTACAGCATGTCTGACTAAAGATTATGCCGTGCTTGTCATTTACCCCTATCCATTAGCAGCTTATAATCCCCTTTTACTTGTTTGGGAGATGACTCGTTCTTCCTTTCGCATAGGCCGTTAGCTCAGGTTTTCAACTTAGCGAGTCTTCCTTCTTTCCCCTTTTGTGCTTTAATTTTTGCTTAGGTTGCCTTTTCAGGTTTTCAACCTAACGAGCTTCTCTCTCTGTTTTTTTTTGGTGCTCTAATTTTTGCCTAGGTTGCCTTTTCAGGTTTTCAACTTAGCGAGCTTCTTTTTCTTTTCATGCTCTAATTTTTGCCTAGGCTGCCTTTTCAGGTTTTCAACCTAGTGAGCTTCTTTTTCTTTTCATGCTCTAATTTTTGCCTAGGCTGCCTTTTCAGGTTTTCAACCCAGCGAGCCTCTTTTCTTTTCTTTTCTCCCCTTTTTCTTTTATGTTTTTTCTTAGGCATAATACCTCTTGACAGAGTCTGCATTGACAGGCCTCGTCAATTCTTGCCCCTCGATGTCCATCAAAATAAGTGCACCTCCTGAAAAAGCTTGTTTTATCACGTAAGGACCCTCATATGATGGGGCCCACTTCCCTCGATTATCCTCTTGATTTGGAAGAATTTTCTTTAAGACTAAATCCCCTGGCTTAAACTCCCTAGGGCGAAGTCTTTTGTTAAACGCTCTGGCCATTCTCCGTTGATATAGCTGCCCATGACACATGGCGACCAATCTCTTTTCTTCAATCATATTCAATTGCTCATATCGGGTTTTGATCCAGTCATCCTCCCCAATAGCTGATTCGACCATGACTCACAGTGATGGGATTTCCACCTCAATCGGTGTCACTGCCTCCATCCCGTACACTAGAGAATATGGTGTAGCTCCTATTGATGTACGAGTCATGGTGCGATACCCATGGAGAGCATATGGGAGCATTTCATGCCAATCTTTGTATGTGATGGTCATCTTAGCAATGATCTTTTTAACATTCTTGTTAGCAGCCTCCACTGCCCCATTCATCTGCGGTCGATAGGGAGCAGAGTTATGATGCTGGATCTTGAATTGCTCACAAAGCTTCCTTACTTCAGCACCGTTCAGATTAGGAGCGTTATCTGTAATGATCTTCTCTGGTAAACCATATCGACAAATGATGCATGATTGCAAGAAGCGGACAAAAGCCTTCTGAGTGACGCTGGCAAGAGAGATGGCTTCGACCCACTTGGTGAAATAATCAATTGCTACAAGTATGAAGCGATAACCATTTGTGGCTTTAGGATTAATAGGACCAATCACATTAATTCCCCACATGGAGAAAGGCCATGGGGCCACAAGGTTGTGTAGGGGGTGTGGTGGAGCATTGATTCGATCAGCATAGATTTGACATTTGTGACATTTTTTCACATAGTCGATGCAATCCTTTTCCAGGGTTAACCAAAAATATCCACATCGTTGTATTTGTCTAGTCATAGTATGACCATTAGCATGAGTCCCACATATTCCATCATGAACTTCAGCCATCACTCTCTTGGTCTCAGGCGAATTTATGCACCTGAGTAGTGTCCCATCATGAGCCCGCTTATATAGAACCTCCCCACTAAGGAAGAAATTCATTGCGAGGCGCCGAAGAGTCTTCTTGTCATTATCTGTTGCCCCATCTGGATATTCTCTATCTTTGATGTAGGATTTAATATCGTGAAACCAAGGTTGCCCATCGGATTCCTCTTCTATACTCAAGCAATGTGCAGGAGTATCCCTAGTTTCAACGCGAATTGGCTGAACATGAATCCCGCAATCTAGCTTAACCATGACAGCGAGTGTTGCTAAAGCATCTGTAAATTCATATTCGGATAATATCACTTGCCACTTTGACACCCTACCTGACACGTAAGGGCTTTCAAAAATATATTTAATCGGATCCAATCGAGAGATCAACCAGGTAACATGATATAACATGTATTGTCTTAATCATCGCGTAACCCATACTAGCCCACAACATTTCTTTTCTATGATTGGGTATCGAGATTCACAACCATTAAATTTCTTACTCAAGTAATAAATGGCATGCTCCTTTTTTCCAGACTCATCTTGCTGTCCTAACATTGCTCCCATGGAGGATGTCAAGATGGTTAGATAGAGGATTAATGGTTGACCTGGTGTGGGGGGTGCCAAAATAGGGGGGTTCAACAAATATTCCTTTATCTTCTCGAACTCTTGCTGGCAATCTTCATCCCATTTCCCCGAATTCCCCTTTCTTAACAATTTAAATATCGGCTCACAAGTGGCAGTCATATTTGCAATAAATCGAGCTATATAATTTAAATGGCTCAAGAAGCTTCGCACATCTTTCTCTGTTTGGGGTGGAGGCATATCACGGATTGCCTTTACTTTATCCGGATCCACTTCTATTCCTCTACTGCTAACGATGAAGCCTAACAGCTTACCAGTCGTAGCCCCAAACACGCACTTATTGGGATTCAATCGAAGCTTGTATTTCCGCAGCCTTTCGAATAATTTCCGAAGAATTGCCACATGACTTTCTTCTTCTGCTGACTTTGCCACCATATCATCGACATAAACTTCAAGCTCTTTATGCATCATATCATGGAATAGTGCTACCATAGCTCGCTGGTAAGTGGCACCTGCATTTTTTAGACCAAACGGCATCACTTTGTAGCAAAATGTTCCCCATAGAGTAGTAAAAGTGGTTTTCTCCTTATCTGCTGGGTTCATAGGGATTTGATTATATCCTGAATACCCGTCCATGAATGAGTACCTATAACCCCTCGCCGTGTTATCCATTAGCACATCGATGTGTGGTAAAGGAAAATGGTCCTTTGGACTGGCCTTGTTCAAATCCCGATAGTCCACACACATCATAATGCGGCCGTCCTTCTTAGGTACTGGTACTATATTTGCAACCCATTGTGGGTACTTAGCAACATCTAAGAAACCAGCATCTCATTGTTTCTTCACTTCTTCTTTGATCTGAAGAGATGTCTCTGGACTCATTCTCCTTAGTTTTTGCTTCTTCGGTTTAATGTCGGGGAACAAGGGAAGTTTGTGAGAAGCGATGTTAGGATCAAGCCCTGGCATATCTTGGTACGACCAAGCAAACACATCCAGATATTCCTGAAATAAATCTATCATCTCCTTCTTCTCAGGATTATCAACTATCTTCAACTCTTTTTTATCTTCCTTAATTCCCATGTTGATCACCTCTATGATTTCTTCATGCGGGATGAATCATTTTCGGAGGATTCGATAAGCTTTGCAAACGTGAGGGGTAATTCGACTAGCGCGGCATTTTCTTCAGTCTCGCTGTCAAGCGTATCCATAACAATGCGAGTGTCATCCCATTGGGGCTCAAGAACCTCTGGGTCAGACTGGAGTTTCGAGAATTCTAATTCCCTGGAGGGTAACAAACACAACAGAAGTAAACGATGAAGTAGGAAGTAGTACAGAGAATTATTTAGAGGAGGGACCAACACAAAAGGATAAGAATAAAGCGAAATGAAAGAAAGAGTGGAATAAAAGGCCTGAAATAAAAGAGTGGAATAAAGAACATGAAATGTTGCTTTGCATTTAATCCTCAAATGTAAAAAGTGCCAAAAGCCACAAATACAAGATTTTCAGAAGAAAACATAATAAAAACTCTAGAATATTACTCTAATGACATGATATCATGGATTATCTCAGATTCCCAGTTTTCTAGGGCTTTTCCAAGGGTATCCTGTTGAATCCAGCGTCCTTTCCCAGAACTTGCCCCTTCTTCCTCTGTTGTAGCAATGGAGTCATTCATGTTGATCATCTTAGAGGCTCGTGAGAATGTCTCTTTAATATGAGGAACTTTGGATCTTGCTTGTGATTTCCCTTGGCCTAACTTTGCTTGCTCAGCCAAAAGAGTCTCCAAATGGGGATCGTATCCCACCCCTCGACGCCCTTGATTTCCAGGAAGCTTAATTGGCTCCTTCACCCCTTGTAATTTAACTCCAAGCCCTTGTCCTTCCCTATACCCACCATGCTTCATTATCTTGGCGACTACTTGTTGCACATCTCTACTTGGCTTGTCACCCTCCACAATCTCGAAACTGTGATAAAAATTACCACCTGTCCGTTCTACATTTTCAACATAAGGTACAGCACTTGTATTGCTAATCATGAGTTCCTCTTCTCCCTTAATGGTGACCAGTTGGCCGTCCTTGATGAATTTGATCCTCTGGTGTAGAGTGGATGGTATAGCCCCAGCATCATGAATCCAAGGCCATCCTAAGAGCATAGTGTATGCCGCATCAATATCCATGACATGGAACTGCACTGAAAAGGTGCTTGGCCCAATCTCAAGTGGAAGATGGACCTCCCCAAATACTTCCCTTCTTGCTCCATCAAAAGCTCTGGCAATTAGATCACTACGCTCAATGGCGGACTCATTCACCGGAAGCTCTTGTAAAGTTGCTAATGGCAGGACATTGAGAGCTGATCCATTATCAATCAAGACCTTTGCTACTATGTACCCGTGACATTTCAACGTAATATGAAGAGCTTTAGGTCGCCCTGCCGGAGTTTGAACAATTTCATCTTCATAGAAAGTAATCTGAGTAGCATTTTTTACAACATTAACCATGTGGACTATTTTCTCAGGAGTTATGTCTGGACGCATGTATGCGGCTTCTAATACCTTCTGGAGTGCCTTGCGATGGACTTCAGAGTTCATAATGAGGGACATCATGGAGATTCGAGCTGGAGTCCTTGTGAGCTGCTCTACAATGTCATATTCACTATGCTTCATGATCTTTAAGAATTCATCAGTATCCCCACTCTTGTTCGTCATCACCTTGGATCCTGAACTTTCTCCTTCTCCTTGTTTGTTATTCACTGCCTTATCATTTTCCTTCGAATAGACACGACCACTCCTTGTAATCCCATTTATCAGATCCTAGTTATTGACTTCCACCACTGGTTTTTCACTGGTTTCTCCTCGGACTGTGAGAATCTCAGTCCTTAGGCCATATTTCCAGGGTACCGCATGATTACTATCATATGGGAATAGTATTGGTACGTGAATAACCGCCATTGGCTCCTTCTCGCGTGTTGCTGCCTGAGCGGTTACATTTATGACCAGGAGGGATCCTGTCGAACTTGGCTTAATTGCCGGTTTGTTGATGAATGAAGAATGAGATATTGTCGTCTCCAAGGAGGGCAATTGCTCACAGATTCCTGGAGTCGGAGCTTGCGTGTTGATCACAAGGAATGACCCCTTTGACTTGTCAATGAGTGATAACCCGCTTTGTTCCTCCATCATGCATATGGATTTATCTCTTGATACTCCCCTTTCAACCCTAATAATCCCAAACACCATCATCTTTCGCACAACTTCCTTGAACACCTCACAACCCTCAATGTCATGACCTACATTCCCTCGGTGATACTCACAAGAGTAGGGACTACAATTGTCGATTATACCCGGCTTTTCCTCATCGTAAAGGACATGTCCTGCTTCCTCAAGGTGATCAAATATTTCTTTCATAGTAAATTGGAGCGCATTTGGGTCTTTAATCAGCCTGACATCTTCTTCAATAACATAGACCTGTTTCCCCTTGTCATGCTCCGGAAGGGGATTCGAGACTATATTCGGATTGCTGTCCCGCCGTACACTGACATAATTATTATCCAAAAGATTCAATACGTTCTTCTGGAAAGTATCACATCGATCGATTGAATGTCCCACTGCTCCCATATGATATTCACAAGTCTCATTTGGATTATACCAAGCAGGGAAAGGTGGTTGCCAAGGTTTTACAGGACGAGGGCCCATGAGCTTCTTTTCCACCAACTCCTTGAAAAGCTTTAACCTGGAGACATTGAAGTCAGGTAACGGGCGATTATCTCTCGGGGGGCGCACGGCTTTGGGATCCATACTTGGGTGCAAGACATTCGCTGGCTGAATGGGATGAGGTGGTAGGACTAGTTAAGGATGTTGGATGGGTTGAGCAAAAGGGGCTCTGGGTTGATAAGGAGCATGTTGCATGCGTGCCCCAGGTGCGAAAGGTTGTGGATATTGGGGTTGTGAGTTATATGGAGGATATTGTGGGCTATATGAAGGTTTGAACGACTGTTGATAAGGGTCTGAGACATGATTCACATCGCCATCTTTCTTTTTAACACCCTGTCCTTTCCTATTTTCGGGGTGTGCACTCTCTAACCTCTCATCCCGAATGTTAGTGTCAATCCTTTCACCTACCTCAATGAGGTCGGTGAAATATTTAGCATGGGTTCCCAGCATGATTCTGAAGTAGGGCTCGCCCAGTGTATCAATAAAATAGGAACACAACTCAGACTCCGTCAGAGGAGGTTGAACTTCTGAGGCCAAGGCTCGCCAATGCTGCGCGTACTCCTTGAAGGACTCAGCGGGTTTCTTCCTCAATCCTTTCAGTTGCTCCCTAGTAGGAGCTGAATTCAAATTGAACTGGTATTGCCTCATAAAGACATCGGTCAAATCCCTCCATTTCTTCAGTCTAGAATGATCTAATTTCATGTACCAATGTAGAGCTGCCCCAGTGAGACTTTCATGAAAGAAATGGATGAGGAATTTCTCCTCCCTGGACCATACTGACATCCTGGTGCAGTATGTCTTCAGATGATAATGCGGGTCCCCATTTCCATTATATTTGTTGAAGTCCGGGATCTTAAACTCTTTTGGAATAGTCACATCCGGAACTAGGCATAGTTCATCCAAATCGAGGGATTTATGCTCCATTACTCCCTGCAGTGCCCGTAGCTGATCTCTCATTTCTGACACCTCCTCTTTCAAGCTGACTTTATCAAGGATTTCACCGCCATGAGAATACATATTATTGGGAGGTGGATTTTGAGCCACGAAGGCTGTGACGTTTTCCGGGTTATGGACATTGTGGGTATATGCATATCCCTGATCTCATTCTTGGAATCCCTGCCTACCAACCCCTGAGGTTGGGATGGGTGGAAGCCTGTTCTGATCATTGTCAGTTGCATCGGGTATCCCTTCCACGCTCATACCATGCGGTTGGGCAATATTGACATTAACGTCCTGCCTTCTCCCATTCATGTTCATGCCTTGAAGCATTTTCATCATTTGTTCCATTTGTGTATGCAAGCCACTGAGCTGTCCCTTCAAATCCCCCACTTCTCCCTATATCCCTACCTGACAGTTAGTCAAGAGTTTATTTATTCCCTTATACGCCCTCGAGCAAAGGCTTGTGACTCTCTATTCTTTTATGATGATGGACCTTTGTACCAAAGTCAATACACCATAAGTGAAGTAACGCCATAAATTGCATCCATGTTGCATTTCTTAATAAAAAACCAAAATTTATAGAATACAGGATTATTGGTCCTTTGCAGCAAAGAAGTCAACTTAAGCATTGCTAGGGATGAAGTTTTTTTAGGAGTCAAATGATAAAGAATGAAATCATGCCCATGTTCCATAAATATGTCAAGGGTTCCATCCTTCAACCTTTCCCATTGGTGCCTCTTTCACCTTATTGCTCGCTCATTGTTATTTTCCCATCCATAGAAAACCCATCAGCATTTATGAAGCATAATTCCATGCCCTTGCCTTGACCATAAGAGGACATTTGCATAAGTTAAATAAGGGTTATAAGACTTGGCTTAAGTGCATAGTAAAAAAAAAAAGGAAAAAGGAGAGAAGGAAGAAAGAAAAGAGGGAGAATGAAAGCCCAATGCCAAGTATCACATTCGTCATAAGATCTTTGTCTCCATTTGTCAATGCTTGTCTAGTTTGAAGCTAAAATTGAGTTTATTTAATTGTGTCAATGCTGTAAGTCATGCATTCATATCTTATCCTGCTTTGCCCATTCTTCTTATCAATCATTTGAACATACCTCTGATCTCATATATTGTCCCTAAAAAAAAAAGAAAAAAAAACCAAGAATGTGCATTTCCCCAATGAAAATACTTCAATTGATGTGAGTAATGGATGAAGTCTTGAGCAAACTATGTTGCCAAGATAAAATAAATAAACAAATGTAATAAATAGGGAGAAGAAAAAAAAAGAAGAAAAAAAAGAGAGAAAATGAAAAGGTGAAAGAGAGATACAATTATATGTCCTACAAGCAAGTTGGGTCAAGGAAATGAGGCGTTCTTTCTCTTCCCGTTCTAAAGGAGTTACCCTAGTCACCCTAATTGAGCCTGAAATAGTGATATTCATTTCATTAGCCCAAAATTGACTAATACCAGGGGCAGGTAGTTTTAACATGTTTTTATGCTGAAAATTCAAATATCAAGAGAGGATCATGCCTAAATTTGGTCTAAGCATCTACCATTTCATAGCTTATGGAAATTTTTCCTCCCTCCAACAAGAGGCAATGAGAATTGACACATGAGAATTAACACAAGAGAGTAGTCTCGAAAAAAAAAGAAAAAAGAGCAAAAAAAAAAAAGAGCAAAATGAGTAAACAGGAATAAAAATAGAAGAAAGGAAAGTTATCAACATAGAATTCTCAAGGGAAGACTCACGCGTGAAAATAATTGAGAAAGAAAAAAAAAAAGAGAAAAAAAGAGAGGCCCTCCCTACAAAAAAGAAAAAAGAAAAAAGAAGGGAACCATGCTGAAGAGATCCAAATTCTCCAAGTGAAGCTCTAAGAGACTACAGGTTTTTCCAAGATAACACAGCTATCAAAGCAAAGTTCTCATTGCATTCTCACTTTCCACCTAACCCCATTGTTGCCCTTTTGTCCATACAATAATCCTTAAAGTTGTACTCCTCACTTGAATGTGTGGATGTTATAATCCATTTCTTCTTAACCCATCATTGTGCCTTTTACTTGACTCACAACACTGCCCTTCATGACCGGATTACAACCTCAAAGATCCTCTTTTGGTATGTGAGTTTCAATATAAAATCATGTTAAATAGTCGATAAAGAAGGTAGGTGGAAGAAATAATGGGGGCATGGTATTTTGAGCCTTATATCCTTTCATTTCACGAACCGATTTACCCGGACCACGTTACAAACCCCTAAAGTCCTCATGGAGGCCTGACTTGTTTGAATATAATTGGGGCAATGATCTTGCAGGGAAAGCCATTAAGATTGAGATACCTAAAAAAAAAATCAAAAAAAAAGGGGGGGGAGCAAAAACAAAAACAAAACAAAACACAAAACAAAAAAGAAAAAGAAAGAAGAAAAAGAAAAAGAAAACCATATCAGTGAATGAAATTCCAAACTCACATCAATTTTGCTATTTTCAGATTGGACATGCAAAGCCAAGAAGGGGACTTTTTCCTTACTTTCATCTCCTATCATTCTGTTCTTCACATTACCTGACAGCGTTTCCAGGGTAGATTTGTGCATTCTCAAATTTTACTCCTTTATCACTTCCCACTTCACTTTCTCAATAAAATCCTAGCATTGCACCACTCTACATCCATTCTTCAAGCATTTCTTGCCAAATGGTCTCTTGCTTTCATATTCCCAACATTCCATCGACATTGGAGCTTCATTCCTTTCCTATACCTAACTTTGTGTCTGTTATGTTTGACTGCATTGTCATTTTAAATAAAGTAATTGCAAATTTTACTCATCAGCTAGCCAAACATTAAAAGTGAAGATAGATTGAGACGAAAGGGGAAGACAGCCATATTAGACAGGCATTTGAAATTGGGGCAATTAAATTCCTAAAAAAAAAGGGAGAGAGAAATTTCCAAATATTAATGAAAGAAAAAAGAAAAAGAGTCTAGGATGTCTTGTGTCTAGCTCCTAATAGAACAAATTCATGTGAGCTTTGAGTGAAGTTTCTCCTGGGGCAAATAAAGTCTTTTGAATTGCAAAGACCAAACCATTCCTATATTTTGTAAATCTAGGTATTTTACATGCTGATTTGTTTGCATCAAACATTACAAATGCATCTTTCTTTCAAGAACATTGGGAAATTAAAAGCAAAATTTTGCATCCATCACATCAACATAAGCCTATGAAAAAAATGCAAAAAAAATGCATCAAGAAAGAATACAAAAACAAAAAAAAGAGAGAAAAAGATCATGAAAAAAAGCAAAACAAACAAAAAAAGAAAAGGAGCAAAAAAAAAATCATCGTTTCACATCATTCATTGCATGCATTACACCAAAATAAATTTCCAATAAGATTGGGGCAAAAACAAAAATCACATTTCACATTCACACATAAATTCTCATTCAAATTGAGAGGAAAAATTTTCATGTCTCACATGCATTTTTCTTTACATTCATTACAAATGTAAATCCTTATTTAAATTGGGGCAAACATGATAAATCGTGCATTTTTCATGCATCATTTTTACATACATTACATCAAAATAAGCTCCCGCTCAAAAAAAAAAATTATGCATTTTGACATACATTTTCCATTGCATACATTACCTCATCATAAACTTCCTTCCAGGTTGGGCAAAATAAATTGGAGCCAAAAAAAAAAGAAAAAAAAACCCGAACAAGAAAAATCTTGCATAATCCACTTGAAAAAAAAGAAGAAAAGAAAGAAGAAAATTGTAGCATGAAAAAATTCACTCTAGGATTAAGGCAAAAATTTTTATGGCTTTTCAAAAATTATTTTAATTGCCCTTTTACCATTCACATGCAAAAATAAGTATAAGAAAAAAATGTAAAAATGAAAATAAAGAATAAAATGAAGGTATGAAAAGGTGGGAAAAATAAATTAAGAGAAAAATATTATTTATTTACAAAAGTGGACTTATGTAAGTGAAAATGAAGAACAAAACGGGAAGTTGGGAAAATAAAATAAGAGGAAAATATTATTTATTTACATAAACGGACTTGACCCAGAATGAGAGTCTGGGGCCTACGTACCTTGCGATAGGGATCAAAGTCGACGTAGTTTGGAGTAGAAACTCGTGTCACTAGGTTGGTATTTTTTATTTTATATATTCTTTGAAAAAGAGAGGTTTGTGGAAAATAATTTGTCTTTCCACAAAGAAAATAATCTTTAGAATTGGTTGATGTGTTTTAATTTGTAAAAGACAGATTAATTCCCATTATTTACTCTTTTCATTTTTTTTATTATATATTTTTTGTTTAATCAATTTCTGAAAGAGAGAATATATTTTTTCTCAATTTAAAAAATAGGATTAAAATTATTTGTGATTTTGAACATTTTATTTGAAAAGAAAATATTTGAAAATAATTTTATTTTTACGTAATAAAATCAATTGACTTATGTGGTGACTTTATCACTCACATTTACCTATTGATACCTAAGTGTCCACAGTAGTGTTACTCGAGACAAAAAGGCATAAAAATTTCAAAAGAAAACAAAAATTTTTTTATACAAATGATTTTTTTGTTTTATTTTTATTATAAAAATCATTTTAACACATTTATTTATTATTAAAAAAAAAGAAGTTGAAAAATGTGATCATTACTTATGTTTTGAAAAATAATAGTCAGCATATGTGGTGACTTTATCACTCACAAGTTACCGATTTACGTTTACATGCTCACGGTGTTACCACTCGGAGTAGAAAATACCAGAAGAAAACATTTTAAATGAAAATCAAACAGCATTTATGGTGACTTGATCACTCATAATTTGCCAATTTACGCTTATTTGCTCACAGTGATGCCACTCGTGACGGAAGGCAAAAAAGACTTAAAAGATAAAATTGAAAGAAAAAGAAATCATTTTATATATAAAAATAAATATGATTATGCTTATTTTATAAAAAGAAAAGTGATAAAAGCAATTTAAGAATATGACTTTTTATATATATATATATATATTCATATATTATTTATTTTTATTTGTTTATTTCTTTTATTTTATTTTATTTATCTTTTCTTTTTTTTTTTAGAAAAAGAGTTAATTAGGATCTGTGGTGACTTTATCACTCACAGCTCACTAATTAACACCTAAATGCCCACGGTGTTACCACTCGGAACATAAAGGCCAAAACAAAAATTTGAAATAAAGAGCTCTCATTGAATTATTTATTTTTACTTTTAATAAATAAATAAAAACATTGGTACTCGTAAATAAAAATGAAATAAAATAAAATAAAATAAAATAAATTTTAGCCAATGTTTATACCATGGCAACTCCTCACTCATGGTACAATTGACTGACGCTTTATATGCACACGGAGAATTGGTCCCTCATGGCAAACTCTAAAAGCAAAAAGAAGAAAAAATCCATGACCAAATAAAAACTGAAATCAGAAATAAAAAAAACAAAACATAAAAACCAAATACAAGATGTGTGCTAGCGCAAATCCAAATAATTTACACCCAACCATGAGATGAAAAGATGCAAACTCTAATATCTTCATTTTCTTTTCCTTTACCTCAAAGTTGATAGCTTTCATTCCCTCTGCTCGACTTGATGATAATGGCCTTGATTTCTCTCAGACTCGGTTTATCCCGTGATGCTCGCAAAGAAACAAAAAGGGATTATTGTTCTCCTTGAGGAACTCTTTTATTTAAAAAATCAGGTATTTAAGATTCAGATTGTATAAAATTTCAACCCAAAAACCTAATAAGACGGACATAATCCAAGCTTCAAAACACGGGGTTTAAACATTATGACCACTCTTATCTTGATTTGCCCCATTGTCCAAGCAAGACAACATACATTTTTGAGAAAAAACAAATTTTATGCATATGACCCCCTATCCATGACCCCAAACATTACGTACAGGTAAGACAACCAAATCAATGCTCACGTACAGAAACACAAGGTAATAGAAGAACTTGAGGAGCCAAGTATCAAATAGATGTGTGCTATCATTGGATGAATCTAACACATGAGACAAAACCAATAAGCTTACAACAGTATAGACAAGTTTGTAATGTCAAAGTAAGGTGTAACGGGTGTGACTTGGAGCTAGAAACATGCACATTAATGTAACATTTAAACATGTCTTCTCATGCAAAACCCAAAGTCAAATACACATTTCATTAAGTTTAATCACGACAATAGGATCAGTGATAGAGCACCCCTAAGTTTTGCCCAAATGACCCAATGAACGTGTATGATATATAAAACTATCATACCAATAAGCATGACATTTCATTAGCATCAGGTGAGCAAATTAAATGCAATGTCCTTTTTGAAAGGAAAGAAACTCAGGAACTTCTCGGAGGATACAAAGCATAAGCAAGCAATTACTTTCGAATTCACTAAAACTCATATGGTGGGATCCATATACAGATTCAAACATCCAGAAAGCACAACTTATATTCATGTTGAGAAGACAGAGTTCATCCACACGGCTTGCCAAACACAGCATAATGCAACTCTTAGTCAGAGACAGAGCACCTAAACAGCTAAGGGAAACCTATTGTAGGATCAAGCCATGCGAAATTTTCACTAAAGACACAACATCAGTAATGGTGGCCTTAAATCCGACTTTCAACGATAGTGTATTACAAAGAGAAAATGAGTCCGATTTGACTCTTAGCATACCAAAATTCCACCTAGCAATAAGACTAAGGCACCAAGCATCATTATAGAAACAGACAGCGAGCTGGATTTCAAGGTTCATGTAGTGAACTAAGATGTGCCAAAATTGTGGTTACAACACCAGTATGCACCGTGTTCCAAGCCCAAATGTCATTCACCAGCCCAGTACAGAGATCAGAACTCAACAGATTCTCTGAAAATCAAGCATAGAAAATTAAAAATTACCGGGTGGAGATTTTCGGCCTCTCACTTTCAGTCCCGAATTCTAAGGCTTCCTCGGCCCCTCTTCCTCTTCGTGCTTGCCATCTTACTCAGTCCCTTCGGTTGCTCGTACCTTCAGCTGCTTTCCGGCGTTCCCTCGGTCTCCATTTCCTCTCCCTCAGTTCGTTCGGCCGAGCTCCCCTTGTTTCTTCTCTCATCTCGATCTCCTCCATGCGGCCAACTCAGAGCCTCACAGTGGCTCACTCCGTTTCAGATCTCAGCTTCTCCGCGGCTTTTCTGCTTCGAGCCCTCATTTTCTTTCCTCAGCCGTGGCCTCCTTTCCTCTCGGTTTCATCCTCCACCAGACCCAAGCTCGCGGCTCCTTCAGTTTTCCTTTCTCCCTCTCTTCCTCTGTTTTTCTCCCTAGCTCAGTCGCCTCTCGTGCTCTGCCTCACTTCACCGCGGCCAAGCTCCTTCTCCTTCTTTTTCTTTTCACGGCCTAATGCACCCTCACCCTCTGTGTCTATCGTGTCCTCTGTTTTTTTTTTGTCCCCGCAGTTCAGACTCCTCAGTTCTCGGCCTCTCTCACCCGCGGCTCCCCCTCCTCGTGCCTACGGCCAGGTCTCCTCTGCTTCTCACGCTTGGTGGCTCTCTCTTTTTGTCCTCCTCTGCTCTCCGTTCTCCCTCGCGTCCCCTGCTTAGAACTCCATCTGTAGCTCTCTCGGCCTCCACCCGCGGCTTCCTGCCTTCACCCGAGCTCCCTCGTCTTTTCCTTTTTCTCGCAGCTCTCCCTCGTACCTTCTCTCAGCTCTCACGCTCACGGAGTTCCTCACCGGCTCTCACGCTCCCCCTGCACGGAACCCGAGCCCCTTCACTCTCTCACCATGGCCTCTTTTTTTCTTCCTCCGCCGTGTCCCGCACTGCCTCCTCCCCTTCTTTTTTCAGCCGCGGCCTCCTTTTTCTTTCGGTCCCTCCTCTCTGCTTCCTCTTTTCTTTTTCCCTTGCTGCCCTAGCTCCCCCCTTTCAACCCTGTGTCTCCTGAGCCCTCTATTAGGGCTCCCCCATGTCTCACGCGTTTGGACCTGAGCCCATTTGATCCACCTTGGGCTGGAGCAATTTCAGCCCAAGTTTAAACCCCCTTTTTTTTTTTAAGGATTTCAGTTTTAATTTAAATTAAAAAAAATTTAATTTCTTTTTCTCTTCTTTTTTTTTTTTTTACATTTTCTATTATTTATTATTATTGTTGTTTTTTTATATTATTTTTTATTATTATATTTATATATAATTTTAAAATTACCCGGACAAAATACGGTATTCACAAGGAAGAATTTTAGGTAATAAAAAATATTAAAATTTAAAATATTTAGTAGTAAAATTGAGAAAATAAATAGTAATAGGTAACTATTTTATAATAAATTTATTATTTTTATCTCAAAATATAATTCTTCCAAAAAAATCAAGGGAACATTCCACTAAATAACTCATAAATTTAATATTTTAAAAAATATACCTAAAACTTACCTAATTATCACAAAATACTTCATACTTAATTGGAAATTATTTTTTTCATATGAAATTCCCCTTTCACTCATGCAATCATGATGAAAATAAATGAGTATTAGTTGCAAATATATGATGATCACTTGAAAATCTATAACAAGCAATTGTAAATCAACTTGGAGTAGATGAGTATAGTCAAATAGCATGATCTTCGAATACTTGTAACTGATCCTCGTATATATGTAAGTAATACCTTAGTAAGTTTAATCAAGGGCAAAATAGGGATTTCATGCTGAAAAATATTTCCAATTAGGTACCCTGGTATCTTGTGATAATTAGGTAAATTTCATATGTATTTTTGAAAATATTAAATTTTTTAGGTATTTAAGTGGTATTTTCCCAAAAATCAATTTGTTGGAAATAAAACAAACAAATATACCCTATGTAGCACTGATACTGGTACGTATACCAGATATGATACGACATAATACAAAAGATATGGTAATTTTTAAAATTTTAGGATACGTGTGCAAAAGATATTTATACATATATAATATTATTTATATAATTATTTATATGTATAATTAATAAATTTACCTATTAAGATAAAAATGGGTATTAAATATTCTAAAAAGTATAGTATAAATGTTAAAATAAATCATAAAATATTTATAATAATTTCAAATAGTTTTATTTTAATGTAAAAATTTGAAGTGATATAGATAGGTATAAAGTGGTACAGATTGATACGTATACACAAGTATGGTACGAGTATGATATTGTGTATTGGATACGGGTGCATATACTTTTTTGAAGTATCGGTGCTTCATAGAATATACTACAAGCCTTTCACTCGACCGAGTCCTAAAAGCATCATACAAATATTAAAATTTCATTAAACAATTCATCAATTATTTTATCAGTTTTTTACTATTTATTGATTTATTTATGTGATTGTTATTATTTTTATGGATATTTGATTTATTTTTTTTAAACTTTGTGATTTGAAAAAAGGGAAAATTAAGCTTTTCATCCCCGAACTTTACATCAGTTTTGAAATAGGTCCCTGAACTATTTTTTGTTTTTGTGACATCCTTAATATATTCAACAGTTTTGGAACTAGTCCTTGAACTTGTGTTTCATTAGCAAATACATCCCTGAGGGTGCCACGTGGAATAATATATGATGATGTGGAAATTAAAGGCCTATGTGGCAGAAAAATTAAAAAAAGGTAAAAAAAAGCTGAACTCAGCAAAAAAAAAAAACATGCCCTATCAGCAAAAAAAAAAAAAAAACAAAGACTGCAGTAATTTCATCCAGTCACTGTGCAAGATGTGCCCTAGCGTTTATGGAAGAGGAAGTTGCAGATGGTGTAGAGAACGAAGCCTGCGATGCGCAAAAGAAGTCGAAGCAATTTCATCTTAGGTTTGACTTTGTTCGAATCCTTTTCTCTATCACATATTCCCTTCCCCGTGCTTATTTTCCTTTGTCATTGTTCGTCTTTCCACAGATTCGGCATCGTTCTCTCGCTGGGTGCTTATTTGACATAATTTTTGCAGATTCGTCATCGGAGGTTCGCTCATTTCTGAAGTTTTGACCAGAGGTTGTTCCCTTTCGTCATCTCGGTTTTAAAGTTTCGATCATTGGTTACCCATTCTATCGAGGTACCCATTCTATGAGTTGGTCTTACCCTGTTTTTACTGTCAATTAGTCTTTCTCCATGTCAATTAATCTTACTGTCACTACACCCTGTTTTCTTTCTAGCGGGTGGGAGAGACTTCAATAGATCATAACATAGAACAGGGTCACCTTCATTCCATAACTGGCTATATGTGTATATGTGTGGATTAGTTTCAAAGTAAAAGAGAATAAATAACACAGAGTTCCAATGATTCTCAAGCGTTGCTTCTAATTCAGATTCAGCCTCATGAATTTTCTTCATTCATTCATATATATATATATATGCATGCATGCACATTCAGAAATATATATTGAGGTAGCCATAAAGTTTAGCTAAGGCATCCTTGACCGGAAAGGGGGGGAACAAATTAATGACTTCCCCCTATATACAGTGAGAAAGACCATTAATGAAAGCTGATCCAAGATTCCAACTGAGACTGCTTCTCCCAAGACTGCTCTGCCTTATCTCAATGCCTCAAATATAATGATCGTTGGTTATAAGATACCTAAAATCAGAAATGCATGACATTGATCATAAAAATATACAGCCCAGATGACCAGACCTTATCCACCAATATGGATCATAGGCTTATTTGTTGTAGGGGGAATTGTTGTTTGGATTGTACATGTATCCAGAAAGTATGAATAGAAAATTCCATTATATGCACTATAATACATCAGAAAAGGAAATGGGACAAGAAATTGAGCAGTCATCCCTAAAAGTACTAGACGAAAGAATTTTCCAATTCTGACAAATCCATTCCAAATTGGCCGTTAGCTTATCCATGGTTATTGGTTTTTGACTTCATAATATGTTTGAATAGCTGTATGATTTATTAGCTTCATCAATAACTATTTATTATACAGTTTCATGTCTTAGATTCAATGGCTTCTTCAAGTATGGACCAAAGTAGGCGGATGCAAAATTTGAGATACCGAAATAGGAATTGCTATTGCCGGCAACAAGCACGCATTAGAATCTCTGACTCAGATAAGAACCCAGGGAAGCTGTATGCAACATGTGATACTAGGAGGTGCAAATATTTTGTTTGGGTTTATCCAGAGAATGCAGAAAGAGAGAGTTCTAATGATGAGCAAGTTTCACAACCTGAAGTTAATCTCATGCAAAGGGTCTCAAAGTTAGAGGAAGCACATGAAAATGATGACCTCAAGGAAAGAGTTGCTAATCTAGAGGAAATTGTTAATGGCATGAAAATGATTTTGAAAAAGTGACCCCTTGTTGTAGGTAGTATTTTTTCGGTTGTAACCAGTAATGTGAATCTGCAGTTTGCTGTACCATGTAACCAAATCTGACTTTGCTGTATTTTTTGTGTTGTAACTAGTAAGGTTGGTTGTACCAAACTTGTTTCAGATTAATATATAATTGTTCTGCTTCAATGATGGCTGTACCATGTAACCAAATCTGACTTTGCTGTATTTTTTGTGTTGTAACTAGTAAGGTTGGTTGTACAAAACTTGTTTCAGATTAATATATAATTGTTCTGCTTCAATGATGGCTGTACCATATATAACAATATATTCTCCATTGCTGAGATATATCTTTCGAGCTTCAGCTCAACCATGCTGAACTTTTGACTTGATTTTACTTGCATATAAGTTATACGATCCATTAGTGGATCTGTATTATTTCCTAATCCTATTCATGGTGTTACATACAATTTGGTGGTTACAGGTTAATATGAAGGAAATAATACTGATATGACTATCTCATTCCTTGTTCTGCCTTTTTTTTTATTTTTTTTTTAATCAGAACATTTCAGTTTGACATAACATGGCCTAATTTCTAGTGATGCAGAACAATTATATATTAATCTGGTGGTGCCACAACCTTGGTATGTCCACTAAAATGTTATTAGCAGAAATTGTTCTCTGGCCTTAAATTCAGTTAAATGTTTATTAAGCCCCCTGACACAGATTTCCTTCGGGATTGATGTTCAATAAAACAAAAAAGAAGTTGCTTTTGTAGACAATGTTCAACTGTCAAAATAACAATATATTCTCCAAAAAGAAAATGCACCAAAAAGTGTTGTGCTCTGCCACACATACACAATTATATGATGAAAGTTCCCTAATAGCATCCTTACATCAATGTAACATTAACTATATGTTCATACTAGAATCAAAATACATCATGTCATTTTAACCATGACAGTTCAAAATATTACTTCAACCAACATAGATTTTCCCTAATAATAAGCTCCACAAGGTACACCAAAGTGTAGTCATATTTGTGGAGTAACATCAATGGATTCTTGTGACGGCTGAGAAGCTACTCCCATGCATGTTCTCTTATTATGCCCATAAGATCCACAACTAGAACATCGAATCTTGGTGTTAGTTTTCCTGGTTTTGGTAGGCCTCCGTGGTTCATCAGGTGCTCTTCTTCTTAACTTCTTTGGACGTCCAGGTCTAATGTGCAGCTTGGGTGGACCAACTGGCTCCATACCTGTCTCCTCCCACAAGTTTTTGCCATTAATTGAGTGGATGATGGGACCATAACAATCTTCATATGATGTAAGTTTCAGATATTGGTGGACATAATCATGAGGATCTTCTCGCGAGGTAAAAATACTGCTCACTGCATGCTTGTGCATAACAAAAATCACTATTACAATTAATTGAAATTATATTAACCTATGTTGCGTCCAATGAAACATACCTGCAAGGTATGCCTGTGAGAGACCACCATCGACATGAGCATGTCTTTTCTTCAAGATCAACCACAAATTTATGGGTATTGTGAACAACCTCAAATTCCTTATCACCAGCCCATCTTGCCTCCCATTTCCTAGATTCATCTACTTCTTTATTTAGCCTCCGCCTTGGTTTTGGCAATACAGTTCCCTTACCACGATACTTAGCTGCCAATATCCTATTGTGGACAAATCTATTCATCAAGTATGTGCGAATCCATTCAAACATGGAAGTTATTGGTAGCTCACGTGCCTCAACCAATCTTCCATTAAATGACTCAGTTATATTGTTGAGGATCATGTCACAACGAGGATACTCATTGAAATGTGATTTCGTCCAACATGATGGATTGAATGACATGAGATGATCATGGGCCTCCTTTGATACATTTTTCAGCTCATGCATTTTCTGTTGCCATGCTTTCACATAGGTTGCCTTAGCAGCTTGCATTACAAGATCTCGCACGACTGTTCCTCCTCCAAATCGAGTCTTGATATTGGCATACAGATGACGTACACATAACCGATGCTCCACTCCACGAAGCTTCTCGTCGAACATCGGCATCAATCCCTAACAAAAAAATCACTTCATATTATTAACACATTTTATAACATACAATAAAGATGACTCAAATTCATACCTTTTGTTGATCCGAGATGAAAACCCATTTATGTGTAGTGACATCTCCAATATCATTTAGCAAGTGACTCATAAACCAAGTCCATGAATCTTTATTCTCACTCTCCACAACAGCAACAGCAAGTGGTAAATATTGCTCATTAGGATCCCTACCAACTGCTACTAGCAATATTCCCCCATATGGTCCCTTGAGGAAGCATCCATCCAATCCAATAATTGGCCTGCAAGCCTTCAAGAATCCTCTCTTAACGGGTTCAAGACAAAGATACATCCTTTTAAATATCGGTGGCCTATCAATTTCCTCTCTCTCATATTGCAGTTGGAAGGTGCTTCCCACATTTCTCTTCCTAACTTCTGCCATATAATCCCAAAGCT
Source organism: Adenanthera pavonina (assembly GCA_026686845.1). Lineage (NCBI taxonomy): Eukaryota > Viridiplantae > Streptophyta > Magnoliopsida > Fabales > Fabaceae > Adenanthera > Adenanthera pavonina. The sequence goes on along the minus strand of JAIVEN010000026.1, from coordinate 6,164,254 downwards.
CACTATATTGTTCTGTATAGCAACCATCAAGTTCCCTCCTTGCTGTCTTTCTTGCGAAAAATGTCATATTAACAGAAATGCTAGCATAATGAGTTTCTTTAATTGAAGAGATAATATCACCCAACTTCATGTTTCTGTTTGATCTCATATTCTTCACTATTTTGCTTGCAACCCATTAAGAGGTTGCCATCTTTGAAGTCACTATGATCCCACAAGAATGATTTGGGTTAAATGTCTTCAACTTATATGTGTATGATCCACCAACCTTGCTAACAAATAGCAGAAATTCACATCCACCTTGACATGCCACCCTACACCTTACTTTATCATTTTTCACAAACTTTAGATCATACCCATGGAGTAATGCATACTCCCTAACAGCATCCTTAAACTCTTTAATAGACTTAAACTCCATCCCAAGTTTAAACTCAAAGTTCTTACACATTTCGTTTGGGTTGTACCGAATGCACCCATCAACACCAATGCGATCCTCTAAATCAGATTCCCCAATAGATTCCACGGCGTCTGACTCATAATCTGACGCGAGAGACTCTTCAGCCATGAACCAATTCGGACTTTCTGTTGGTATTAACTCATTTGGATTTTCAATAGAAGCTATAGAAAGTTGTTCGTCCATATAGTTCACTTGTCCTTGTGTAATGCCATTTGTGACATCAAGGTCCACGTATTGATGGAAATAGTCATCATCTCTTTCATTTTCACTATCATCAAAGTGAATCGCCACTGAGCTGTCATCCCCATCAGTTTCTGAAGAGTGATACACTGCTACACTATTTTCATTATCCATGACAAGTAAACCTGTAAAATCCAAGTAACTAATCATTACCACATTTTTCAAAGAAGAATCTGTAAAAATGATTAGTTATAGAATTTTTTTTCCAAAAAGTTATCTAATAGAAACACCGAAATCCAATTAACCACATTTTATTGGGACCACTTCACGTGTCATGTTGTTTGACTAATGGTTGCCATCTTTTTAATTGGGACCACTTAAATAAAATACTGCACTTGCACATGGGTACAACTTCGAATATGTCTCATAAAACATATATATATATATATGTAAGACAAACAACTATATATATATACATAACAGCTTATGTTCGTGCTTTTCAGTCATCATGCAAATATATATATATTGTCTCATAAATGCTATCCAAGTCATCCAACCACCACAAACAAGCTGACCAAGGGCCCCAGTTTCATTCTTTGATTGTGTCTTAAATGTACAAATTTCACTTTGTCATTACTTTAGCTACCAAACACTTTTCCCAAAACAATCTCATACTATAACTTGTCTTCTTTATTTGAAAAGATTCCCGATTCCCCCTCGTTCTTTTTTCTAGTTGTCATATTCCAATAGTGTGAATAATAGGAACTTTACACTCAATGAGACCAAACTTTTCAAAAATATATTCTACTTCCATAGAAGGGGATCTTACTTTTCAACTAAATAAAAAAATAAATCATACACGCACCAGAGTCTGCCAGCTGCTTTGCTCGTCTTTTTCCTTCAGCAAACTCGTGCTTTTTTCTTTTTCTTCAGCAAATGTTCTGCCTCTTGCTTTCACCAGTTGCAGTTCAGCTTCTTCCAGACTTTGCGAGTTCAACTTCCCTCTTATTCCAGACTTCCAATTATGCCTTACGGCGTTCGCGAGTTGAACTTCGTTCGCGAGTTGAACTTCCCTCTTATTCCAGACTTCCAGTTCTTGAGTTTAGCTTCTTTCTCTCATCTCAGATTATGACTTAGGGCATTTTCGATGTCACGGACACAATCCAGAGAAAAGGCTTATCTTTTTGCTAATTCTGGACAGTGACCGGATGAAAATACTGCAGTCTTTGTTATTTTTTTTTTTGCTGACAGGACATGTTTGTTTTTTTTTTTTACTGAGTTCAGCTTTTTTTTACCTTTTTTTAATTTTTCTGCCACATAGGCCTTTAATTTCCACATCATCATATATTATTCCACGTGGCACCCTCAGGGATGTATTTGCTAATGAAACACAAGTTCAAGGACTAATTCCAAAACTGTTGAATATATTAAGGATGTCACAAAAACAAAAAATAGTTCAGGGACCTATTTCAAAACTGATGTAAAGTTCGGGGATGAAAAGCTTAATTTTCCCTTTGAAAAAATTATACATTACCATACAAATACATAGGGTTGAACTTGATTAATATATATAATAAAATGTCTAAAATGATATCTAAAAAAATATAGTTTATAGAAGTCACACTATTCATTAATAATAAATATTCTGATTCATCTTAAATTCCATAAAACGTATAGAATTATAAATATTTTGATTCATCTTAAACACTAGAACCCACATGTAATTTAATGGTAAAAATATGCTTTTAGTCCCTTAAATTTACACTAGGTTTTATTTTAATCCTTTAGTTTTATTTTATTTTTTTTAATTCTTTAATTTCTAAAATATTATTAAAAGTTTTCCTATTACTAGTACCATTAACTATTTTTTTTATAGACGCACCATTAACTATGTTAGCCCCAAATACTAACAAAATATTATTTAATATTAATACATGTCAATTTTTATTGTCAAGTCATTAATATTATTATTTATTTGTTAATCTTAAGTTTCAATTTTTTTTAAAATTAAATTAAAAATAAATAATAAATAATTACAAATAACCGATTTCTAAAGAAAACCTTAATTTTAGAATTTTTTTACATAAAAAATGAGTTGAATAAATGTGTAAGTATTTAAAAATATTTTATCAGTATTTTTTGTTAATGTAGTTAATGATATTAGTAATAGGAAAAACTTTGATTGTATTTTGTAAGTTAAATGATTAAAAGAAAATAAAATAAAGTTAATGAATTAAAATGAAATCTAATATAAAATTAAGAGACAAAAAGTTTACTTTTACTTAGTTTAATACTAGTATCAAACACAAGAAATATATATTTTTTGTCAAAATTTTATAAATAAAAACATATTGGTTGTATCAACAACTTGTTCTCATTAAACTACACCAACATTTGACCAAACAAAATTAATTCACACCAATATGACAAACGAGCAAATGACAAAAAGGGGAATAAAAGGCGTGCATATCAGCATTTGCATTTGTAATCTATGCGTATCCGATCCATTGCAAACAAGCAATCAATCAATACTTGTACAACTATTTAGGCCTAAAGAGTGCTCATCAAGTGGGCTATCAAATGGCTGAAAATTCAAATTGAGATTTTGTATATGAAGTAAACCTAATTAGAAAAGATCTATTTTTTCTTGTGCACCTTAAGAAAAAAAATTAATCATTGTTGCTGGCAAAAAACACTTTTAGTCCACCACCTAAAAAAAAAGAGGCCAAAGTTTTTATGGTTTTCATGGGTCATTTGGCTTTTAATTATTTCATGTGAGGTCCAATTTTGCGTAGATTTGGGATCGGAACAAGTTTCAGTTTATTGATTTTCTCCAATTTTTTTATTAATGGCCTGTTCACTTCATTTTTCTTTTTATTTCATTTTATTCCATGTACTAAACAAGGGAAAATTCCAAATAAATACTATGGAAAGAAAATATTTCCAAAAATAAATTCCAGTTCACCCTAATTCCAATTAATTACCAAGGTACCAAATTAGAATTAAAGTTTAAAATAAAAATACCAAACTAGCCCTACCTTCGTTTCCTTACTCCATCCTCCTCCCTTCTCCCTCCGGTGACTTTTCTGGTGGTGGCTTTTGGTGGCAACGACTATTCCTATGGTGGTAGTGACTTTTCTAGCAATTGTTGTAACACTATCAAAAATCAGTTGCAAATAAGCAAAAATTAACTGCAAATAAGCATCAATTACAAATAATTGTTTGAAGTTGCAAATGAGCGAAAGTCAATTGGAAATAAACATTAGTTGCAAATAATCGATAGGAGTTGTAAATGAGTGAAAATCAATTACAAATAAGTGAAAATCAATTACAAATAAACATTAGTTACAAATGATCGAAAAGAGTTACAAATTAGCAAAATTTAGTTACAAATAAGCAAAAATTAATTGCAAATAAGTATTAGTTACAAATGACTGGTAGTTGCAAATTAGCAAAATTCAATTACAAATATAAGAAATCATGCAAGATAATTGATACATAAAGAAACCCAGGAAGGAAGAAAGATTGCTAGAGTGGAATAGAAAAATCAAAGAATGAAGCTAACAATTTCACCATTCCATACAACAATTATACTTTAGAAAAAATTATCACAATCTTAAGAAGTTTTTGCTCCAATCTTAAGAAGTTAAAGCAATTTTACATATAAAAAAGATCAAATGTATCAGGAATTTTCCCATATGTATAAGGAAAGAAGAAGAGTTGGGTATGGGTCAATAGAGATAGCAGAAGGAAAGAAGAAGAGGGAGGGAGAAGCACTGATGAAATTCAGATCCAGAGGTTTGTTGGAAGCAAATCCAGATTTGTTGGGTGTGAGCGTGGGTCTTCTACCCATTTTCTAACAAGGGCAAAGTAGAAGATTAAGAAAGATCAAGCAGTTCCTCCTCCATAGCAGAAGATTTTGCGGCCATTAAAGGCCTTCAATGAGGAAGTTCATGGGGGAGAGTAGAGAAAGATGAAGGCAACGATGTGGTGTATGGAGGATGAAGGTGACAGTGTGGAGTAGGGAAGATGAAGTCGACAGTGGGATGGGGGGGAGACAACAATGGGGTGGGGGGAGTAGACAATAGGCTTTGTGGGTTGAAGGAGAACAATTAGGGGAGAGAAACAGAGGTAAAGATGGCGGATGAGAAGATGAGAGTTTTAGGTTTTTAGTTTTAATAGACATAGGGGGCATATTAGACATTTATCATCAAAACTTATTCTAATTTGGTACCATTGGTGGTTAATTGGGATTTAGCAAATTGGAGTATATTTTTGGAAATATTTTCTTTCCTCGTTATTTATCTGGAATTTTCCTGCTAAATATGAAATTCATTATACTCAATGATATGATTACAAGGGTTTACAAACATGGTATATATACACAAAAAAAGAATCTCTCTAATAAATACCTAATTACCATATTAATGAGATATGATTTGATTTTATGATTCAGCACATCTTAATTAAAGATTTACAATCAATACAAAATATTTCTACACTTCCTCTCAAGTTGAATCATAGATACCAATCATGTCTAACTTGCTAATGAGTCCTTCAAAGGTGTGATACAATAGACCCTTCGTAAGAATATCTGTTGTTTGTTCTCTAGTAGGGATATAAGACGTACGAATAATGCCTTCTTCTACCTTCTCTTTAATAAAATGTTTATCAACCTCCACATGTTTTGTTTGATCATGTTGCACCGAGTTGGGAGAAAAATTAATAGTGGCCTTATTATCACAATATAACTGGATGGGAATCTTGACATCAACATACAACTCTTCTAACAACTTTTGGAGCCATAACCTTTCACAAATGCCTTGAGCAAAAACTCTAAACTCTGCTTCTTTAGCACTGCTTCTAGCCATAACATTTTGTTTTTTCCTTCTCCATGTTATCAAATTTCCCAGACAAATGTGTAGTATCCACTGGTTGATCTCCTATCATCAGTTGAACCAACCTAGTCAGCATAAGCAAAGACTTCTATTTGAGCCTATTGTCCCTTTTTGAACAAAAAACCCTTCCCTGGTGACCCCTTCAAGTATCTTAGAATCATATATGTAGCTTCTAAATGAGCCATTTTGGAAGACTGCATGTATTGAGTGACTACACTAACTGCAAAAGCAATATCTGGCCTTATGTGAGCCATATATATTAATTTTCCCACTAGATTTTGATAGCCTTCTTTATTAACTGGCCTTCTAACATCCAGAAATTTCCCTCTAGGATCTATCAAAGTGTCACTAAGGTTGCATCCAAGCATTCCAACTTCAGCAAGAAGATCAAGAGTATACTTTCTCTGAGATACATTGATCCCTTTTTTGATCTCGCAATCTCCATCCCCAAAAAGTATCTCATTTGGCCCAGATCTTTCACTTCAAATTCTGTGGCAAGAATGTTCTTCAATTACTCCATTTCTACAACATCATCTCCTGTAAGAACAATGTCGTCTACATACACAATGAGAATAATTCTTCTACCTTTTTAATGTTTGACGAACATTGTGTGATCTGAGTGCCTTTATTTATATCCTTCTTTCTTTAATATTTTTGTAAATCTCTCAAACCAAGCCCTTGGAGATTACTTTAGGCCATACAAACATTTTATAAGTCAACAAACTCGTTTATCATTTTCATGAAATCCTGGAGGAGGAGATGTATAAACTTCTTCTGCTAGTTCAGCATTCAAAAATGCATTTTTTATGTCAAGCTGTTGTAGGGGCCAATCGAGATTCACAACCAATGATAAGAGAACCTGAATTGTATGCAACTTTGCTTCAGGAACAAATGTCTCTGTGAAATCTATTCCATATTTTTGTTTTGCAATGAGACGAGCTTTGTATTTTTCAATTGATCCATCAGTTTTGTACTTCATCGTAAACACCCATTTGTAGCCTATTGGTTGTTTTCTAGGTTGTAGATGCGCCAATTCCCATGTGTCATGTTTTTTTAGAGCTTCCATTTCCTCCATAATTGTGGCTTTCCAGTTTGGATCCTTTAGAGCTTTCATGGATATCCTTTGGTGTTTTTACCCTATTTAGGTTAGTTACAAAGGCATTATATGTAGGAGAAAAAGCATTATTAGAGACAAATCTTTCAATAAGATGCAAGGTGCAAGAGCGAACAAGTTTGCTTAAAGCAATGGGTAATCTAAATCAGATGTCTCATCATTGATTACTTGTTTGATATTGGACTAAGGTTCAGGATCTATCACCGATTCGGACTCAGGCAGTGCCTCAGAGACCATTTGTTTAATCCCCTCTTTTTCTTTTGTGAGTAAACTAAGAGTTCTCTGTCAGCTTGTTTTTTCTAATTCTCCTTCTGTTTCTAAATCTCCTACTTCTAGCTCAACTCTAGTAGGGAATGGGGAATCAGAAGGAATGGATGAATTACCTTAGGGTTCATTAGGAGTGATGATAGTGGATTCATCTATGTGCCAAGTTTGAGATTCTCTCAAATGCTCCCCTTGAATCGAAGACTGGGGGAAAAAGGTGAGTCTTCTCAAAAAGTAACATCCATACTCATAAAAGATTTCTTAGTAATGGGATCATAATATTTGTATCCTTTCTAATTATATGCATATCCCAAGAAAATACACTTAATAACTCTAGGATCAAATTTTTCCCACTAATGAGAATGAATATGGACAAAAATAGTACAACTAAATACTTTAAGAGGGATGTCACAAAACAAACGGATGAAAGGATAGGTTCCTTGAGTTTTTGGAGTGCTGTGGTAAACAAGAGTACACAGCTAGGTATTTTGTTTATGAGATAGGTAGCTGTAAGAATAGCATCACCCCAGTAATTTTGTGGTACATTAGATGCAAACATTATGGCTTGAGCTACCTTTAGAATATGTCTGTTTTTCCTTTCTGCCACATAGTACTACTGAGGGGTATTACTACAAGAGCTTTGGTGTACAATACTATGGGAATTGAAGAAAGAATTTAAGGTATGATTAAAGTATTCAGTAGTATTATCAGTGTGAAGAATTTGAATATTCTATCAAAATGAGTTTTGATTATGGCATGGAATTGGGTAAACACATAAGGAACCTTAGACTTGTCTTTTAATAGATAAACCTCATAAAAGAAGTATGGTAATTAGTAAAAGAAATAAACCATTTGGATTAGGTTCTGTTAGGTATCTTGGAAGGACCCCACAAGTCACTATGTATGATGGCAAATGGTCGAGATAGTTTATACATAGATTTAGGATATGTAATGCGATGATACTTGACCAACTCACAACTGTCACAATGAAAATTAGAAATTTCATTCATGTATATTTCTGGGAAAAATTGACATAAATATTGATATTTAGGTGTCTCAAACGCATGTGCTATAACATAAGATTATTAGAAGATGAAATAGAATAACAAGCGATAGTTGAACTTAGATTTCCCACTTAGGTGGTTTCAATGTCGTAAAGCCCGTCAAACTCCCTAGCACTGCCAATCGTTTTCCCCGATAATAGATCTTGAAAGATACAATGAGAAGAGTAGAAATTAGCAGAGCAACTAGAATTTCTAGTAATACAACTAATAGAAAGCAAATGACAGTCAAGTTCAAAGACATGAAGAACATTTTTCAAAATTATAGAATCTAAGATCCGGACATCTCCTATTCCTGCAACAGGAAGAAAGCTTCCATCTACAATTTTGACTTTCAAATCCCTATTACAAGGTGTATAGGAAATGAATAAGTCTCTAGAATCAATCGTATGATCAGAAGTCCAGAGTCAATGACCCACGGGTCATAGGAGTCAGAGGATTTAAGAGCATGAATGATTTTACCTTTATGAGCCAAAGTAGTAGTAGGACTATGCCTTTATAACTGACTAGAGAATTGTAAATTGGACAATATTTCCATAATTTTGCTCAATTGATCATTATTGGAGGTAGCAGCTTCTAGATGACTTTGTTCAACTTGATATCCTTGACCTCGAAAGTTTTTCCTTGGCTTCCAATATGCTGATTTGCCATGTAACTCCCAGCATATGTCTTTGGTATGTCCTTGTTTTTTGCAGTGATCACACCAGGAATGATTTCTCTGAGGTCTTCCTTGATGTTCTGATGATAAATTTTTTGCTAACATAGTAGAGACTTCATAGTTACTAGTATTGACTTCTACTTTTATCATGACTTTTCTTCTTGCTTCTTCACACCTTACTTCAGAAAAGGTTTCCTTTATAGATGTAATGGGACTTTGAGCTCAAATTATGCTTCTAACATCATCAAGATTTTTATTCAAACCTACAAGAAATTCGAACAATCTTTCTTTCTCAATCCTTCGCTTAAACAATACAAAGTCTTTAATGCATTTATATTCTTCTTTACTATAAGAATCTAATTCTTGCCAAAGGGTTGCGTTTCAACATAATATTCATTTGAATCCTTGTTTCCTTGCTTTGTTTGCCACAAACAAGTCTTTATCTCAAATACTTGTGCTGCATTCTCACCATCCTGATATGCGTCACAAACTACTTCCCAAACCTCTTTTGCAATGCTTAAGAAGAGAAAAGTGCGCCGAATTGAGGGAACCGTGGAACTGGTCAACCAAGAAATTACCATTCAGTTGCTATTTTTCCATTGCGAATATGCTACTACATCATTGGACAGAGTAGCTTTGATCTCGCCAGTGAGATAACCTCCCTTTCCCCATTCTTCAATTGCCAGCCAGATAAAACCTAGCCCATTCACAGTAATTTTGCCTAGAGAATTTTTCAACAGCAAAGATGAAGGAGGATAAGGTTAATGTTGTTGTTATAAAGATGAAGGAGGATCCATCGGTACTATTTCTAGAAGTAGACTAAGTAACAATGATCTCCTATTCTAGGTTCGTGGATGACTTGTCTTATGGCATGGGTAGGCCGAAAATGAGATTTCATCGCTAGAGGAAGAGTCACTGAACAAACCAACATTGCATGCGCTCTCACACGCCAACGAGTGTGAAGCGCGTGACTCACTTGTTGGTCAAACGACGATCGGACTTTGGGAACTAGCCGGTCGGACTAATCTGACAACCCTAGGGTGGGTAGTGTCACCGGAAAATGATGTCACAACATCCACACACTCACTTTTTTAAAAAGAAGGAATTTAAATGGGAAAAAAAATAAAATATTGGAATCCTAGGATAATAGAACCATTGTAGCTCTAATACCATGTGGAAATATGAAATTCATTATACTCAATGATGTGATTACATGGGCTTACAGACATGGTATATATACACAAAAAAAGAATCTCTCTAATAAATACCTAATCACCCTATTAATGAGATATAATTTGATTCTATGATTCAGGACACCCTAATCAAATGTTTACAATTAATACAAGATATTTCTACACAATTCCATATCTATAAAAGTAAAAAAATATTAATAAAGATGAATAAAAAAAACTATTCAGGCCAAAGAAAATACAAGCATACAACTATGTATCTCGTGGCGGGGATAACATCGAAAATTGAATTAAAATTTAAAATATAATACTTAAGTTTGCGAGAACAAAATTATAATTATAAAATCCAAACAAATGAAGCAAAGGATCATCCAAAACAAAGTGCAAGCTCATGCTATATAAAATTTAAAAGTCTCGGAAACTCATTTTTGGATCAATCATTTTTCCTTTACCACGACCAACCCTTCCCCTTCCTCTGCCTCTTCCTCTTCCCCTTGAGCTGAAACTCTTGCCATGTTTCATCTCCACAAGGGAATGAAGTAACTCGTCACAAAGAACACAACCGCGGTGCAAGGTGGCTCCGTCTTCCAGAGGAGTTGTTTTCTTGTTGAAGTCCACTTCTATGATTGTAGAGTCACATTCCGGGCATTGTTCCCGAGTTGTGGAGATTCTGTGAGCACCTTGAGGAAGAAGAAGGAGGCAATTGCACATATTGCAATGGAGTCGCCACTTGGGAGAGCTTACTGGGTCTAGGACAAGCGTCCCACTACACTCAGGACACGCACAGACCCCTTGGGCAACAAGAGAGTTTGGGCATGTGGGATGGGGACAGAGGATGCATGGCATGCCAGCTCCCTTCCCTAGCTTACCAGAAGCACCAATTTTAGCTGTACTGACGAATGTTGCAATACCTTCAAACGGGGGATTGCTGTAGCAGTATGGGCAGAGTGGGAATGATTTGCCCTCTGGACCAGGCATGGAGCAGATCAAAAGCTCAAAGTTGTCCAAAGGGCAAGTCAGTTCCTTGTACAGCTGTAGAAGGTCAATTGCATTGTTAAAAATCATCAGTCAATTCAGCATATCAGTAGACAAATATTGGACACAGCACAATACAGCAAAAAAGAAAATCTCAAATAAATGGAAATAGTGAATCATAGAAACGCAGATACAATTTTTCGCACAAGAATTACTTTTGGCCTTTAATAAGAAACTCATCAAGTGATGTGGAAAAAGAAGAGAAGAAAAGCAAGGAGAATAGAGAAAAATAAGGAAGTTTTACAGGGACAAAGAGGGAGAGAAGGAGATGAAAAGGAGAATACAGATAATCAATCAATAATAAAGTACATGACAGGTTATTAAAAGCTGAGAACAGAAGTACATGATAAGTTATTAAAAGCTGAGAACAGAAGTACATGATCTCCACTATGTATAAAAGGATTGAAGGGGTACTTATTCCATTTTTCACTAACTTGAGAGTAGATTTGGGTCCATATAATTTCATAGGTAAAATACACTGTCTTCTTTTTTTGGCCAGAAAAATACACTACCTTAATTGTCCCCTTTTGTGGAAGATAATAAACCTCCTCGCATGTATTACAATACAATCGTGGTGGCTGAGAAGAAATGTACTTCATATAGCGCAAGCATTTACCACATTTACTAAGAGTACGCCCTGAATCACTAAGTGCAGAGAACTGTGCTTCAAATAATGCATCCATATTTTCAATCTGAGCCAGATAGAAGGAAAGCAAACATAATTAGAAGAATGTAACCATATATCCATGAACTCCGCAACTTATTGGCAAATACTATGCTGGACTAGATTTTAAGATAAAGATAAATATCAGAAAAATTTTTGAATCTTTAATCAAACACTTTAATGTGACATGGTGTTCAAATAGAGGGGAAAAGGAAGATATGACTGCAAAGTGCAGACCTTGGGCTGAACCACTGAAGTTGTTAAGTCAACAGAAAGATAAAGAAATGATAATCTATCAAGTTCTGAAAATTAAAAAAATTCATATTAAACAATATGGTGACCAGGAACACAAAATAGATAGTTAGGTTACCCAACCTTCTTAACAAAATAACTAAACTTCTGCTTGAATTGTTGTAATACATGCTGCACAACACGAGAGTGATCTATCTGACCCCTAGCAACAAGAGTAATTTGCTGCTCAATGAAGCTACGAATATCAGGTAGGCAGAGGTCTGGATCAATTGACTGATAACCTCTGATCAAACTTATACCTAACGGAGTTGGGAAAAGCTTCCTGCCTGCTTGTACCTGCAATTTTGATATTGAAGTGAATGACTGTATATTATAGAACGTTCTACATAGACATAACTATATCCACAACCTGCACATAATTCCGCTCACAGATGTTGTTGATATGTACGGGAATTGATGCATCTGTGCCAATCCCATTCTTCTCCATAAGGGAAATCAGCTCACTTTCACTAAGATAATCTGGAGGTGCGGTGGTCCCCTATGGCATTTATTATCTTCGATGTCAGATACATGTTTGAAATAATAGGCTGTCAAATTAACATGATTTTCATCATTTTCCATTTCTTTTTTTTTTCCGTATATGCTTATTCACTGAACATTTATCCTAATTGAAACCAAGCTAAAACCTACTATTGTTGCAAAGTAAAGGTAATAGTATGGATGCAATAAAGAGGTACAGGACACAGTAATTTTTCTAAAATATAAGGACCAAATGATTAATTTTCCCCGGTACTTAATTTTGAAACTTCACTTACAGTTTATCTAATATGTATCCAAAGCAAACTTTTCCTTTAAAGAAAAAAAAACCACACGATGCTTATTTTGGGGTACCCAACGAAGTGCACATACAGATACAACTTGAATTCAGAAGACCCCATGCTTCATATTCAACAGCAGAATAGAAAAGACTAGACAGGACAAAAAGAATCCAAGTCAGAATTAAAATCCCAACTTTGTACAGACACTGAATTTGGGTAAAGGAAATTCAAATTACCTCATATAGCTCCACGTTTGACACTTCAATTTTCTGCCCTTTCGAGAAGGATGGAATATTTTTATCATTTACTGCTAACCAAGGCATAATAGATGTAAATCCTTTGACAGTAACATGCATCCCGATACAATGGAAGGACTCTCCACCAATTGAAAATTCTACCTTTCTCCTGGAATGGATGACAGAAAAGGCATGTTATTTCTGATTCTGAATTAGGATCTCTCAAGTTAAGAATGCTTGTTCTTGTTGAATGAGCGTATGAGTTGCCTATAAAAGGTTCATCATATATCTTAGGGATTCAACCCTTTATCAATTGGTTTGAAAAAAATAATCAAATGCCACAAAGAATTATTCATTGATTTGGGATATTGCTCAAAGTCAATTGGTATCAGAGTAGAATTCAATTCACTTAAGAAACCATTAGCCTCAAAAATGAGATTTCACAACTTTTGCCATTTACCAGTATCATCAGTGCTGTTGCATAACTACTTTCCAAAAAAACAATCTGAACTAGGAAAATCGAGATTTCACAACTTTTGCCATTTACCAGCGTCATTAGTGTTGTTGCATAACTACTTTCCCAAAAAAACAATCAGAACTAGGAAAATCCTCATGCATCAATCAGCATCGTTTTTCTGATCTCTAGTACCTAAAGGTTCTATAATGAAACAGATCCCACCATCACAATTGAAAGTTGTTGGTCTACTAGAAGACAACAATCACCAGCAAAAACTGCAGCATGCACCACTGGTTGACCCATAAAGCCTATATGCTGGTGCATGTCACCAGCATGGAGTTGTCCCCTAGCCAATTTGGAGCTACTTTAGTTAAGGGTGCTTTTGATCCACTTCCAAAGCATAAACTTCAATTTTGAGTGCTTCTTGTGTTCCAGACAAGATTCTAGGGGTTTGAAATATTTGTTTTTGTTACTACCATTCATATCTTAATCCCTAAACAAAGTCTAAATCACTAGTTCTCTACCAAAAAATGACCATATATAGATTTAAACGAAGATCAATGTGGACTACCATGACAGCTGGTTAACAATTAAACCAGTTGAACCAGCCAATCAGTAAGATATAGAACATTACACAAGTAAAGATTTATCTGTTGCAATTACAGTCTGCATGAATATAGGTGCATAACTTTTGTGTATAAGGAATTAGTATTGTCTTTGTAATACCTCAAATGTTATTTATCAATTCATCATCAGTAACTTTCTTAATTTATAAAATTTTACAAATAAATCCCCCGTCCCTCCTTTCCTTGAACTCCCTTTTAATTACATTTGTACTTCTATCTATACCCAATACATCAATTTATCAATCAACTTATTCAACAATCACACAAGCAGCATCCTCAAATTTCCCTCAACCAATCTTATTTTTTCTGTAGATGTTAACATAGGTTGTTAATATAGGAAGGATTATAACTTTACCTTAACAACAGAAAATCCTGATGCTTACAAATCTAGATCTATGACTTCATCTTGTAGTTTGTAAACCTTGAGTTGGACCCGAAGTGTCACCTTTCTACATTTAATACAACTGTGTTTTGTTCATTACTTCAATTAGTTGAGTACATTATACAGAGTTTGGGTCAATAAGATTTCAACATTTCACTGAAATATAATAAATACAATAACTGAGCAAGACTGCAACAGTTTAATTTGATCACATCATCTCCAATCACATTACAGATTTAAAAAAGGAAAAAAGAGCATTTGTTGTATGAATTCATGAATCAAAATTATAACAGGAAAAAGAAGACAAAGGGTGAAAGTGTACAGCTTTTACCTTATATATTTGCAATCAGGGGACACTGTCCCCATGAAGTGTTGACAGACATATTGGTACAACTTCCAAGCATCACTGCCCACCATATCTTCAGAAGCTGACCGCATTGGAGTTATAGGAGGGTGGTCACCTGCATCTGTTCCTAATCGAGGTTTGTGATAATCATTGATGAGTAGCCACTGTACATAATGACCCCATATTGGATTATTTACTTGTGCAGAGAGTACACCCTGAAAGTCAAATGAAGGAGGGTATGCTGTGCTTTCTGTGCGCGGATAGCTTGAGAAGCAGCATGCAGAAACCAATCAAATGTTCACTATCTACATAAGGCATAATTGCGACATTATAATATAAAATACTAAACATATTATGAAAAAAAACCTGATGAAACCTTGAGTATACAAGCGCTCAGCTAGTTGCATAGCCATCTGAGGTCCAAATCCTAAAGCACTTGAAGCAACCTGGATAGAACAATCATTGTGCTCAAACCACATTTTACATTTATCGAACAAGTGCACAAATAAAAATCATAGATATTCAACAAATTTAACCTTAAAAGTAAAGTTTCGATCTTTATACACATAAATTTAAACTAACTCAATGGCACCAAAAAAAAATCCTGTTATATTTGGAGTGTCACATCTCAGATGGGAGAAAAGAAAATTGACTTTCAGCACATTCATTATTCTGCAGCATGTTCCACCAGAACTAAGTTCTGCTTGAACTTAACGTTAAACATTTTGTTTTTAAATTTATTAGATATATCCTTTGGATGACACTTTGCATCTTGTCAGCATCAATGTAACTTGAGCTTCATTCATGTACTGAGTTAGGCCAATGTCAACTATTCCATAAGTCTAACCCCAAATAGACGATGGTCAAAAAAGAAAAAAGAAAAAACCCAACTAGACCTAAAATAAATAATCTGGAGATTAGCGAAACCCCCACTGTCTCCTTCTCTATAAAACAAAAGATATTAGTTTTTAATTAAAGAAAAGAAAATATTACTGACAAGCAGGTCAATGCTACACACTATCTGAAGAAAAATATCTCTCAAGGGTATTATTCCTTCCGTTTTTTTGGTAAAGGGTATTATTCCTTCTTTGCTAACTCCAAAACCCCTAATAACCTAATAGCCGTTCCCTTGCCAGGGACAAATGTCATGAAAGAAATGCATCCAGCATTAGGAGCTATTACCATTCCAGTGGCGCGTTATTGTGGTCTTACTGTTTTGTTTAGCCTTAGTCAAGTAATTGAGCAGGAATAAAGGGAGGGGGGGGGGGGAGACTAAAATTGCATTATAATAAATTGATAATATCAAAGTTAAATATCAAAATAATAATCTTTACTTCCATTTAGTGCCAAGATGAAATTCATGACTTTCGTGATCATTTAAAAATGTTAATTTCACATTATTTTTGCAATGAAATAGAGGTATTCAGCCAGTCCATAATAATAAACTATTCATTCTTCAGCCAGCTGACCTAGAAATTTTGTATCAAACACACTTGGCAATAAAGCAAACAATTCACAATTATAACCATGACTTATTGCATCTAGACAGGCCCTATAAATGTTTTACTAAAGGGAAAAATAAACCTATCTTCCCAAGTTTTTTTTCTAACCTTCAGAAGATTGACTGTATTTAGACCAACAGGGCGACTTTTGGTTTTATGTTCTTCAAATATATCCATAACTTCCAAAAGTCCATCTTCAGTTACTAGCTTTTGAAACATAACAGCAACCTGCAAAGATATTTTAAGTATCAAAAGGATGTCTTCCAGTTTCACCAAAAAAAGAAAAAGGATGACTCCCAGGATAAAAATGCTCAACAATGCAAAAGAATAAAGACTTTTACATTTATGTCAAATAATCTCCCACGGTCCCATTCTAGCTGAATTTCATAGCCATTGTGTAATATGTAAGGGTGCAAAGTCCAAAACTTTTCTGGTTTGAAGGTATTTATTTGCAGATACCGCTGCACACAAAAGCCTAAGGTAGGAGTTTGACATGGTCCATAACTGAAATACGCAAGCAATTGACAGAATCAATCATTCTAGCAATGCTAAAATTTGAATTGAAATATTAACACAAGAAAGCTACTAAATAGAATTTCTTTAAAAAAAATAGCAAATTAGTGGTATTTGTGTAAAGTTTAATATAATATAAGTTTTGATGATGACAAATGTAGAGTAATAAGGAACTAATGCATCATATGTGTCTAGCATATATATTGTTACTTAAAGAACTAAAATGTGCATTAGTATAAATTTAACTGTGTTTATAATGCATATATCATGCTATGTACTAATATATCCACTGTATTCTTATATTTCATAATACAAGTTGAATATATAAATTGGACTAACTACTTGATTTGTAGGTGTAATACATTAAATATAGGATTGTCCAAGTAGGAAGAGTGAATATTGGAATAAAGAAATAAAAATCAACATCATGTTTCACTCAAAGAAGAAGAAGAGAAAGGATGCTCCAAGAATTGAAGATAAGAAGGGAGCATGCCAAGAAATGAATGACCAAGTGAAAGTGGAGCTCAACTTTTGAAAATCTAGCTATTAGGTATATTTTGTTTTCCCTAAGATTTTAAAGTGGTTTAATCTTTGAAATTTACTTAATCTTGTTACCATATGTTTTGAACGAGTTAGACTAAGTAAATCTAATGTTAGCATGTGTTAAAATAAGTGTGAGTCAAATGCAAAATGCTAAAATTCGAACTTTACTTGGTGAAATTCGAAATTACAGATTTTTTATCTTTGATAGATGAATTTCGGTTTTAAAATTCGAATTTCGGGTTGAACATTAAACATTGCTAGTGAAAGTGTGCAAAATTTGTATGTAACTTAGTCAAAATTCGAATGTTGGTGAAGTTGAAAGAGAGTTCAAAGTTACCTTCTCTAACAGATGAACTTTGGATTTTAAAGTGCGAATTTCAAAATGAGAACTTGTGAGTCATGTTAGAGCAAGCCTCTGACAGACGAACTTTGCAGTTCAACAGTCGAATTTCAAAGAGAGGGAACTTTTGTATCATGTTAAACATGCATGTGATAGACGAATTTCAGCTTCTGAAATTCGAATTTCGAAATACATTGAGAAAATTTGAGACAACTGTTTCAACTCATCAGACGCATTTCCAATATGAAAATTCACATGAACTAACATGTGTTAATTTTAGCAAACTCAAAATTCGAATTTCACTTTATGATAGACGAATTTCTGAAGTTCAACGTCAAATACATAACTATGCTAACTCTGCGAAATTCATCTATTAAGCCTTGAAATTCGAATTTTGGAATAATAGACACATTTAATATGGTTGATGAACTGCTCTTTTTGCAGAATAACGGCTAAAACTTGTGTCTAACAGAAAGATCTTGTGTCTAATGTCTAGTTGAACCACAAATCTATAAATAGAACCTTGTTTAAATTTATGGGTAACGAATTTAAGTGAGTTTGTGTCAAAATGCTGTAACAATTCATAAAATCTTTCTGTATCAGCATTCATAGTTAAACTCACCTCAATAGAGTGAGCTTTCAATTTATTATCTACTCTATAAAAGAGTTTCAATTTTGTAATCATCCTTTTCTACAATTCTGGGTAGAATTTTAGTGTGGGAAAAACATTAAGGAAAATTACGCATTTTGTAAGGATGTGAGAAGAGTGATTTCACAAGTGCCTACTGCAACTTGCGAGATGTACTGAGACTTCACAAGTGCTCAGATCAAACTTGTGGAATATAGTGAAAATCTCAAGTTGTGACTTGAACACTGAACGTAGGTCAAGTGGTTTGCGCTGAACCAGGATAAATTCTTGTATCTGATACTTCATTTCATTATTTTATCTATATCCTTCATCATCCTCTGTTCATCTCTCTTTTACTACTTCTCTCGGTGAAATTGAGCTGTGCTTCAACAAGAACGAAAATCTTGTATCACCCAATTCACCCCCCTCTTGAGTGACCAACCAAACCTTATAATTTGTGGTTTGTGTCACCAATCTGCAACGGATACGTAGCCTAAAAAGAACGCATAGTTGGACATGAACCATAGAAAATAGCACAATGAAGGCATAATACTAATATAAATATAACAGCTATATTCATATGGATTCTTGTTGTGAACAAACAAAGCCCAAGGAACAAACTCAACTAATTGCCTCCAATGTGATTTGCAGTTCAGTGATACTCAGAAATCAGAATTGCTTGATTATTTCAGTGATTCGGCTTTCAGCCCATTTTAAACTGAGAAAAAGCGGACCCTCACTTCAGCTTTTACCTTGGGGCATGGTTCATTTTCAAGCACCATAGAAAGGAATAACTATAAGCCTCTATTCTATGAAGCCATTATTAGTATGCCAATGAGAAAAGCATGATTTTATAAGTGCAAAAGTTGCGTAATTCTGCATTCTGACAGTTCTTAAGAAGAAAATGAGACTACCATTATTTATCAATTAAAAAAATAAAGGGGAAAAATGGCATAACAGCAAATACAAGATAAGTCACAAGCAAAAAAGAGGAGTGAGCAGGAAACCAACGATATAACTCGAGCATCTAGGTTCCCATATTTTCCCTGGAAATAACTTGTCTGAAATCGAGTGAAGGCAACTCCAACTTTTAAATCAATCTCCTGCCTAGCTTCCACAGCCAGTGCCTCGTCTCTGTTAGGTTCCACAAGGTTATCCAGAGCCTTCAGAATATCCTTCTCAGTAACAGAAGAAAAACGTGCACGAAAAATCCTCTTCTGAGCTTCATTTACATTGAAGCTAGTTGACTCTATAACTGCAAAATCATATTATATTCAAATGCTTCAAATTTTGAAGTTTCTAATATGATTCAAACTATAAAGAAAATGAAATAAAAACTATGAGCTTAATTCCAGGAAAAATAAATTCATTCAATATACAAGTGTAGGATTAAGTACAGAAAAGGGAAAACTAAAATTTAGGAAGGACAACCTCTAGCTATATAAACCATATACAACATAAGACAAAGTGTATCTTTATGTTCCCTGTGGATGCATTTATATTTACAACACTACATGAGGCATCCAGTACAGCTGTATAATGAAGCACTAGTGCATATACAACAGTGTAAGCCCAGGCCCCCATCTTTTAAGCACTATTTTATTCTTAACATCTCCAACCCCAGTTATTAAGATTCAAACTATCAATTTTTCTAATAACGTCTCACTAGAGAATGATTACTCCTAGCCACCCCTATTAGGAAATCCAAAGAACTTTCAGAGGTCTTCCCATTTAAGCAGTAGAAATTGATGGACTTAACAATGATAACTTGTGGCAAATTCATAGGTCAACACCAAACAAAGCTTCATCTCGAACTATGTAGGTTGGGTTCTAACAAATCAGAAATCAAGTCCAAGCACTTTGATGTTGCTCAGCAGCTAATTACATCTGGAATAGGTTTAAACCAAGGTTTGCTTGAAGAATCTGGAATAATTTCTGTTGACTACGTTAGCAGTTTAGGTTGAAGTAAAGAAGGCAAGGTTCTGTAGAGATATGCTATTTACACTGCTATTTGATGCTTTTCGTTAAAGCAAAACGCTCATATTTTTAGTAGAAATTTTTGTGATAATTTTTCTAATAGAATAGGATTGTCTACTTCTACAGTTTTGGTATTCAGTTCATGTGCTTCTTTGCTAGACATGCAGAGAGATTGGAGGGCATTGTTGTACTAATGACGTAATTCAAGCCTAAATCATCAAGTTCGAGATTATAATATAACTATTCATGGATCTCATTTGAGATTTTGAGTTGAATGGTTATTGTGTTATTGAAAAGGTATTAGAGCCTTTATGACCCAGGTCCAGAGTTGGATTACTGCCACTCTTCACTAAATTTTAGTTACAGCTCGAGGTACGACGGCCTTGTGTTTTGTCCACGCTTCAAGTCCAATAGTCAAATCATCAGCAGGGCACGTTAAAGGTTATAACATAACTATTTATAAACCTTCCTTCAGCAGCTAACACTTTCGAGTTGAAATAGTCATTAGCAAATAATGAAGTCAATTTGATTCAAAAATATTCTAGCCAAACAATTACAGACTCAGAAAGTAGTTGTTAAATAGTTCAATATATTCTAGAACTACTCTTATTTTCAACAGGTATTGATATTGATTGAATTATAATTCCATTTCACTTCCAAGAAATAAATAGCAAGACATCTAGGAATTGGTTTCAGATTAATGAAAGCAAGGGTTGATGACATTTGAAGGACTAAGAACAAAAGACCAGGGAAAAGAAGTTAGCAACAAACAAAGGCCAGCATTCTCCTACTTTTAAGCTCATGTCACCAAAATAATACCTTTGCTTTGCAGTGACAAGGCTCATATGCATTACACCTAAATATCAAGAAATGAAGAAAATACAGAATAACAATGATAGTCACATATGTTAATACAAATAAGCATACAATTACCTTCAAAACATATATTTTCTCCTTCACGATCACAATCTAACCACAATACCAAATAACGACATCCGCGAGCTTCTTGATTTAGATGTCTACAAATATGTGCCTTAATGGAAAGAACATTAGATGTTAATAATAAACGTAGGTACATAAACAAGATCAAATGCATATAACACTCCTGGAGCATTCTCTGGAACTAATACTTGACAAAGATTAAACGAGGGAAAAGCAGATAGCTAGAAAAGCAGTCCCAGTTGGCTATCCAACAGAAAAGGTGAGGAAGAGAACTAAGAGTTAAAATCCTAGTATTTCTCTTTATCAAAATGCAACAAACAACCCCTAAAGATTGCAATTCCAAAGCACCTCACTCTCCATTTTCCCCATAAACCTCAAAAGCGTGTAGAAAAGAGATGGCTTTTCATTTCAGAGCATAACAAAGTCAAAGGAAAAAGCCGCTGTGATATCTATACGCCAGTAAGTCTGTAACAAATCACTCATGTTAATCCTATCAAGTATCACATTCCAAACAAAAGTAAACCTTATATCAATATGAAACCTTAGACTTCCAAACTGGAGCTGTAATAATAACTTGGCAGTTATTTAAAAGAAAAAAATCTTAAAGCCTTGCTAATGAAAAGGCCAAGGGAGGTTAAAAAAAACACCCAGCTAACAGCTTAAGCATTTAGGTGTTATAACTTCTTGACATGATATTAGAGCTTCTTTGATCAAGTAACCTAAAGTTGAATCCTTTGACGAAAGCTTTTTTGAATATCTATTTTCAGAAGCACATAAGGAATGATCAAGTTGGCTCTCACTTTGGGTAAAAAGGACAAAAGAAAATAAACCTATTTTCTCCAAATACACGCATAGGAAAGAATAAATGATGAGAACATATAAATGATGAGAACATATAAATGAGATAATACTGGAACTGTATATATATAAAAAATTACCTTTGGGTTTGATTCAGTCTTTATAACTGGAGCTTGAAAAAGATCTGATGGATCTGTAGCTGTCCAATCCTGATATTTAGCGGGAAAATCTACACTAGAATGATAAGAGAGGCAGAAAGACTGCGTTTAATATTGAATCTACAAAGGCATGGGCTTGTGCAGTATGTGAAGAGTAGCATGGTCAACAGCATAAAATAATGTTTGATCATTGAAAATGAGTAGAAAACCAGGGAAGTTGTTACTTGCCACTAGCTGCACTTCCAATAACTATGAAGTTATACCATATAACAGAAGTTATTCATAATAAACAACTCAAGCCACTTAATTATCCTTGGATACACGATTTTTTTTCTTTCTTTACTAGATAGAACATCATCATCAGACAAATTTTCATTATCATGTCTGCTTGCATACCTCAAAACTGCAACTTATTTTCATTCCAAGTTTCTACAATTTCCATTAACATTTAATCCCATGGCAACACCCCCTGAAGGACAACGAGGGGGCATGAGTGAGATCATGTGTTCTAATCCACCATAATATGTGCCAGTGCTGATTGCCAATGAAGATGATAGTAATACATGTAAAACATTATCTCTCTGTCTCTCTCAATTAACCCTCAAAAACTGTAACCTAACCATTAAAAGAATTAGAAAATCACAAAAAAGACACAATCAGAAATAGTTTTCTTTCATGCAAATAAGATTAGTTACAAGTTGTATGTTGCCAGAAAAGACAGTACATTAAACATAATCAAAATCTCAGTCCATTTTTCCAAGAATCAAGATAAAAGAATTTTAGCCTATGTTCTTGTAAGGTAACTTATAAATTTCATTTTATTTTATTTTATGCCCCTCAGTCTCTACAGCCTAATTCCAGCAAGGCGATCAAAATTAAAATCTGGTAACAGAAGCAATTCACGGAATTCACATAAGAAAAGATAACACCGATATATGCAAGCATGATCAACTCCATAAAAATCTTTATCTTCGTAAATATTCAATTCAGAAGTATAGTTCAATAAATATGACATGACACATCTCAAGATACCTAATATAGTTTTTCAAATTTTCCAGCATGAAAAGTTAAGTTGGGTTAGCAACCTTCGAAAAGTTAAGTCTTTGGTCTTTGTGGAAGAGTACAAAATCAAAATACCTTAGCATAATGCCACAAAGTATCCAGTACCAGAATTCTATGATGAAAGAAAGAGAGAAGAGTCTGCCATGAATTATACAATATGGATGCAATTTTATTCTTATTGAGTCACAGATGAATAATGATGAAGCAAGTACCAATAGATCATACAATATTTGTAACAGTTCTAATAATTAAGTGTTTAGTTTCCACAGTTGATAAGAAAAGGACCTAAATATATGCCCAATAACTGATGTTACTTTAAAGTGTGCATGCGATCCGAGAAATTTCCCCTCAAATTCGTGAATTTCTGTGCTTCCTCTTCTTGTAGACATCTGTATACACACATATGTGCTTCAAAAGTCAATGACACTGTCAAGAATAAGGTGCAAAAAAATGACGTTCTAAGCCAAGAAACAAAAGCTGTGTTGACAGTTAAGAACATAAGAGCACAACGACAGACTAGGATGAATTGGTTCAAACATGGAAACAAAAGGACAAAAGTCAAGAGACCGATGAATGAACTTTATTTCATAGACTACTGAAGGCTTCCGCATCTTACTAGAATATTTCTTGTTTCATAGTCTATCAAAGTTATGAATGCCACTAAGTTCCAGAAGAAAGAGAACTAGAAAACAAATAATTATTACCAAGTTTCAATGTATCATAAATATTGCGAATACAATGCTAAAACGGAATGAAAGTAAATTAAAGGTAGCAGCCTTCCTTTCCCAGTTCCCACAACCAGCCCCTCCCCAGACCCCATTTTCTTTAAGACAAAAACTTTTACACTAAAGTTAAATACAACAGAGATGAAGCTCTCATCAATTAGACTCCGATTCCCAATTCTCCAGTGCTCAAAATCCCAAACAGGTTAGACTCATGCAGGTCCTCTTTTGGTCTTATTATTGTTGTAATAGGAAACCCGCAATCGACTAAACTGAAGCTTAAGGTTTCAACCTTGAAAGCAGGCAAGTAGAAGAATAGCACAGGCCAAAGAGTACCTGACCGCGGGAGAGAACAGATGCAATAGAAAGAGCAATGCTAGGCTTCTCTGCGACCTGTAAGTCACGAAAGCCAATAAGCGCCAAAACCCACAAAGCCCTTCGTGAAAAATACACACAAAATTCAAAATTTTCGTTTATAACCATGAGAACTTTGGGAGGAGCCATCTCGATTATTGAATAGATTAGCTTTTCTACTCCACTGTATGTCTGTATCTACTTCTATTTGCCTATATTGAAGTCGTTATTGCCAGTCGAGGCACTATTCACTTAATCAGCTTTGAAACTCTGGAGTCTATAATCGGAAGCATATCTCCGGAAGCCCACGGATGCGAATCACGGAACTTCGCAAGCCCTGCGGCGCGCATCCTGGAGACTTGTTTGAGAATTGAGAGGAAAACTTTTTACCAAAATACTATTTTGATAAAATAAGATAACATTGAAAGTTAAAAATATTTATTGCACAGGCATCTAAATTCTAAATTTTAAATTTTTAAAAAATTTTTAAGAAAAACAAAAAATTTTAGTAATTATGAAGAATCATGAGTGACAAGAAAAAAATTATGTGATGTTATCAAAAAAAGAAATGAGGAATTTAATTTTTTTGGGCCAAGAAGTGAGGTATTTATATTATAGTGTGTAACTTTATTTATTTATAGTTAAAATGAGGCATTTATGGTGCATTTTTTATTATTTAGCTCTTGAAAATAATTTTTAAATTTAAAAATTTGTATAATTGATATTTTTGGCTTATAGTCTTAAAGTACATTTTTAAAAAATAGTGCAGCTTTAATCTCATGTGACTCATCTACCTATTTGAATTTTAGCAAAACAAAAAAGTTAATTCATTCATATATTAATTTCATTATATATTCATAAATATATATTGATATATTCATGAACATCATTGATTATTCCACACTATCTATTTTCTTGTTATCCTCATTTAATTTTTTTTTAATATTTGACATAAGACTAACCACTTCCAATTTAGAGTCATCACTCCCAATTCAATTTTTTCCACTTACACATGTATGTTTTTTAATCAATTAAACTTATGAAATTAGATAAAATCAATTAATACGAATGGCAATTCAGAACTACTTATAACTTACATACTTTCCCACACAATTATTCCTTACCGAGCTCAAGAGCCCCTTTCTAATTCTTAATAATGATTAAATAAGTAAAAGTAAATAAATCTTAGAATGCTCCTACCAAAAAAATAATAAATAAATCTTAGAATGCTCCTACCAAAAAAATAATAAATAAATCTTAGAATGCTCCTACCAAAAAAATAATAAATAAATCTTAGAATGCATTCATGGAATTCTTCAAATAAAATTTTATGTACTTTACGATCCCAAAAAAATATTTATTTTAATTACGCTGAATATATTTTGTCAAAAAATTCATATGTCAGTAAAAAAATAAAATCATATGTCGGGTGTTCTAATGGACAAAGTGAAAAATCATCATGTTCTTACCCAAGATATAATAGAGGGTAAACTATATCTAAACATCTGAACTGGACAAAAATTACATTAATAAAATGATCTCAACAACTGTAATTATCATCATAGAGGAACAATGAAGCAAATAAACCCAAGTTTCTTTATATTTTATCCATATGTATGGTTTACCTTTTATAAATCAAACAGTAATTTTTAATTATTATTATCTTTATTTATGACTTTTATTTAAATTTAATTTTTATAAATTATGATTATTCTAAGACATATTTTACAAAAAAGATAATGCAGTGACATGCTAACTAAAACGCGTTGCTATAAATACCGACATGTACGAATCTTGTTCAATACTAGTTTCGCACATATTCGTTTTATGCTGACACACATAATAAACGAATAGTGATGCATTGAAAACGAATGTCGTAAGTGGATTTCCTTCTCAAAAAGCTAAAGTTGATTCTTCGCAATTCATATTCTAAGACACATAGTAAGCGTATAGTGAGATACATTAAAAACGAATCAATGCTTGCAAATCCTTTTCAAAATTTTCAACTAAAATTGATTCATCGCAATTTATATTGAGACAGACTTCCTTGATACAATTGGTATACGAACCCGAAGATCTTTGAATCCTATAAACAAACCAATGCAGAACTTGGCTAGACTTGGTGTAAAGAATCAGAGATGTGGGGGACTAACTCACTTATGCTGCTCACAAAGATTAAGAATACAATCATTTCTTCACAATCACATCATATGAACAAAATGAACACAAATTAAAGGCAGTATTCATTCTTTTACCAAGTGTGATGATCTATATATTGCATTTGTCGTAACCAGAAAACCATGATGATCCTGCTAATTTTGAAAGCTCGCCATCATCTGCATTATCATAGGGCTCAAACTGACCATTACAACTATGCGGCCCCACTGCCTCATCATAATTGGGCATGACAAAATCATCATCATCATAAGTGGGTTGTGCTGCTTCCTTATGTGATCGTGCTTCTGCAAGGAACTCATTAAGTGTGCTAATTTCCTTCTCATGTTTCTTCTTCAGTTTATCAATTTGTTTGGAGGCCTTTGCAGCTTCCTGCTCCGCATCCATAGCTCGTTTCTACAGATTATATCATAAAGTCAGACTAGGATAGTTAAACTAAACTAACCCACAATTCTACAAGTTCACCACTGATATGGAAACAATCAATATTAGTTGCAGAAAATTAAAATTTACCCCACTGCTGATGTGTTTACTCCGCTAAGAAATATTACAAAGAGCTAGCAATTTTATAGTATGGGAGAAGAGAGTTCAACATTACAATCAACAACAGACAAGTAATACAAGAACTTTTATTGATAACGCAAGATATAAGTAATGAAAGCAACAAAATCACAGCCAAACTGCTAGCTTAAGTTTAAGACAATGCATGGATATAGAAAATGGTTTGGAAAACCATGATTGAGATAATGGGAAATAGTTAATCAAAACATTAATGATGCATAAAGTAGTTAAACTCGAGTGTTGTGCGTTAGGCCTACATATTAATTTCTTTCGTTGAAAGAGTAAAATGAAGCCAACCAACAAAGCTGAAGCCAAACTGCTGAATTTAAGACTAATTAGAACATGAACAGTAAGTATTTGAAGACTGTTCAGCATTATTCTAATTATAACATTATTGTCAATGAATCTAAAAATCAAAGATCAAAACTAAATATCTCATATTTGTCTTTCTTTTCCTTTATAGATAAACAGCCACTTGAAAATAGGATTTGGGCAAAGCTGCAATTCTCAACAGATTGTCTCAGCTTAATTCCCATACGGCTTTAGTTGCTATGCAGACCAGCACCTTCAGTTTTGTCTCTGCTAGCTAAAAAATTTTAAGGCCCACTAATATTTCTTTCCGATAGAGAATAAAATTAGGATTTAAAATAAAGTATTTTATTAGAATATTTAGAATATCTTTTAAATTTAATTAAGTTTTATCATATCTTTTAGAAATTATTAGAATTTATATTATCTTTACTTATTTCCTATGTTAGGATTTCTTTTTTACTCCGCCAATGTAGTGTTATAGCCGGTCCTAAGACCGGGTAAAGGATGAGGGTTGTGTTAAACCCTCAACAAGCAACGTAAAAATATATCGAATCTTCATGACATAAATCAAAGACGTATTTGTGCTAAAGTTAAGTCGTTACCCAGAAGTAACACACTGTATGGCTCGAATGCAGTGTCAAATGAGCTAGAACCCCTACATCGGCACCTAGGAGTTGTGTTAAATGTGCAACGGCTCCCATATCATTCTGGACGAATGTGGGTAAAGAAATTAGCCCAAGAGAGCAAGATTCGATTTGGTTCTTGGAATATTGGTACTTTAATATAGGTAAATCTATAGAGGCAGTGGATACTATGATTTGAAAGAGAATTAATATCTTATGTCTTCGAGAAACTAAATGAGCGAGAAAAAAGGTTAAGAAGTTAGATATTACTGGTTTTAAACTTTGGTATATAGAGAAGATTAGAGCAAGGAATTGAGTTGGTATTATTGTGGACAAAGATTGAAAAAAGAATGTGGTGGGAGTAAAAAGGATTGGAGATAGGATTTTATCCTTAAAATTGACTATTGGGCACGATACTCTCAATGTTATTAGTACTTATGCACCTCAAATAAGGTCGAAAGCACATATTAAGAAAAAATTTTGAGCAGCTTTAAAGGGTTTGGTTCAAGATATCCTACAACAGGAAAAGATCTTCATTGGGTGGACCTTAATAGCCATGTGAGAAAAGAGACAAGGCAATATATGGAAGCTCATGGTGGTTATGGTTTTGGAGAAGTAAACGAAGAGGGGCATTCTATTTTTTATTTTTCAATGACTTACAATCGTGAAATTGTAAATACTTATTTCAAAAAATAGGAGGAGCATTTAATCACATATAAGAGTGGAGTTTAATGGTCGCAAATTGACTTCTTTTTAGTAAAGAACTCAGATAGAAGAGCTTATAAAGACTGCAACGTAATCCCTGGTGATAGCTTAATTTCACAATATAGGATTTTGGTCCTTGATGTGCTGGTTAAGAACCATAGACTGAAAAGTCAAAAAGCCTTATCCTAGGATTAAGTGGTGGCAAGTAAAAGGTGAGAAACAATTGACCTTTATGAGAAAAGTTATGGAGGAAGGTAATTGGGATTCGCCAGGAAGTGCTAACATCTTGTAGGATAAGATGGTTAAAAGGATTAGGGATACCGCTAAAGCAGTTTTGGGTGAATCTAAAGGTTTTGGACCTAAAGATAAAGAATCTTGGTGGTAGAATGAGAGTGTGCAGGAGAAAGTTAAACATAAGAAAGAGAGTTTTAAAGTCTTGCATTTGTGCAATAACGATGAAAATTGGAAATGTTATCGGTTGGCTAAAAAGGAAATTAAGAAAACAGCGAGCGAGATTAGATTTAAAGCTTTTAAGGAATTCTGCCATGATTTAAGGAACGAAAAATGATGAACGTAAGATTTATAAAATTATCAAGAGAAGGAAAAAAAAGTCAAAAGATTTGGACCAGGTAAGATGTATCAAAGATGAGGAAGGAAAAATTTTGGTTACAGATGATGATATCAAAAAAAGATGGGAGAACTACTTTTATAAATTTTTCAATAATAGATTGGGTATGACTACTGATACCGAAGGATTAACAACTCATGAAAATGATCTCAATTTGAACTTCTATCGTATGATTTGGGTTCGAGAGGAAAAAGAAGCTTTTAAAAGAATAGATAATGGTAAAGCTATTAATCCCAATGGTATTTCTATCGAAGTTTGGAAGTGTTTAGAAGAGAAGGGGGTTTTGTAGCTCACTAAGTTATTTAACGAGATTTTAAGGTCTAAGAAAATGATAGAAGAATAGAGAAAGAGCACTCTAGTGCCTATATACGAGAACAAGGGGAATATTTCAGAATTGTGCAAATTATCGAGAGATAAAACTCATGAGTCACACCATGAAACTTTGGGAAAGAATAATTGAGCATAAACTCAGAAAAAAGTCTCGTATTTCGAAAAACCAATTTGGATTTATGCTAGGACGGTATACAACAAAGGCTATTTATTTATTTGATTGAAAGATACAGGAGTAAAAAGAGAGACATGCATATGGTTTTTATTGATTTGGGAAAGCAATGGAGAAAAAAAGTGTTCATGTGGCTTATATTCGAGCCATAAAGGATATGTATGATGGGGTAACAATAAGTGTGAGAACCCCTAGAGGTGAGATAAAGGACTTTCCTATAAGGATAGACTTACATCAAGGATTTTCCTTGAGTTCACACCTATTTGATTTGGTTTTGAATGTTCTAACAGAATATATATATGAAGAAATTCCAAAGTGTATACTCTTTACGGATGATATAGTTTTAATTGAGAGCTCAAGAAAAGAGGTCAACTCTAAACTTGAGTTATGGAGACACACTTTGAAATTAAAAGATTTCTGCTTGAGCAGAAGTAAGACGGAATATATGTATTAAAAATTTAATAAGAGACCAATTAGAAATGATTTAGAGGTAAAAATTGGAGAGCAAACAATTTCAGAAGTGTCAAAGTTCAGATATTTATGGTCGATTTTACAGAGTAATGGTGAAATTGACGGGGATGTTATGCATAGGATACAAGTTGGGTGGTTAAAATGAAAAAAAGTATTTAGAGTTATTTGTGACTGCAAGGTACCTATTAAACTTAAAAGAAAATTTTATCGAACAGCTATAAGGTCAGTGATGTTATATGATAGTAAATGTTGGGCTTTGAAAAGACAACAAAAGCATAAGATGAAAGTAATAGAGATGAGAATGTTGAGATGGATGTGTGGTCATACAAAATTAGATAAGATATGAAATGACTATATACGAATGAAAGTTGGAGTAGCACCAATTGAGGAGAAAATGGTGAAAAATCGTTTAAGATGGTTTGGGCATGTACAAAGAAGAAGGCAAGAGGAATGAGTAAGGAGAGTTGATCAAATAGCTTGGAGTTATATCAAAAGGCGTAGAGAAGGACCAAAAAGGACACTAAGGGAAGTTATAAAGAATGACCTTTTGAGAAATGATTTATCTAAGAAAATGGTGTTTGATAGAGCTCGTTGGTATTGTATGATCTATGTAACCGAATTCACATAGTAAGATAAGGTTAATGATGTTGTTATAATTTCTTTTTCTTTAAGTTTATGTTAAATTATTCTAGATAAGTTGAAGTTGTTTCCATTTTAATGAGGGTCCTAAGGTCTATAAATAATTTTAAATTTCTTGATATGTCTTGATTATCAAATAAATATTGAGTATTTTCGTAGATATCTCTCCCTTGAATTCTTCTATTTCTCCCTCTTTTCTGCCCACCCCTCCCTTCTTCTTCTCCTCTTATATCATTTGGTATCAAAGTATGATTTCTTATATTCCTTGCATACTCCTATCATTGGAAAGTCCAAAAAATTTCATCAGAACCCTGACAATAATGTAGTCGAAGTGAGAACCCTCACTTCCCGCTATCCATTTGCAACAAGCCACAAAGCTCCTTTAATTAAAATCACCATTATGGCTTCCTTTAAATGTCATGAGTATTCGTTTGATCACCTTGAGCATTTGTTTAATCACATGAATCATCAATATGATCACATGAATCGTAGCTTAAATGAGTTGAGAAGTATGCATATGCGAACACCATAGGCCTCATCAAGTTTTTGGATAGGTAAATGGATATAGAGATTACTCCTGAATGGTTTGAAGAATGGCGTAAGCTTCAGATTAAGGAAAAAAAGGCATACCATCAGGTGATGTCTAACCCAACGAATAATTCCTTTGAACTCGAAAGAGACCCTCATCAAATGCTTCTCTCCCATATCAAGTATTCCAAATGAACTTCCTATAAACATAATCCTGAAAGAAGTTAAGCTTGTAGATGAAGGTTCCCATGCTACCAAGGAAGTGCTAGAGGAAGATAGAAACTTAAAGAACAGACAAGTTGAAAAATAATTTTCACCAATGGAAGTTAAGCCATCTAAGATTGTTGACTATGGCTCTTAGGCTCATCTTGTCCTTGTGCCACCTTATTTATGTGTCACGCTACCTATTGTGGATTTTGTTGCGATTGTGGAGAAGCCAAATATTCTCTCACATAATAATTCTCTCTACCATTCCTGTCTGATGAAAGGGTTTTCCAAATTCAACTCTCATGTGAAATTTTGATGGGAAGTCTCTTTGTTTAAATCCCATTCATCATTATCTTATTTGGTGGTAAGGATTTTCTAATTGAATAATACTCTTTGAAGTAAAGGTCCTTCACTTAGATCCTATTCTTCGCCATCTTGCCCACTGCAAAGGTTTTATAGATATAGATCCTACACAGAGTTTAATTTCCACCTTACATTATTAAATTAACTCTACATATAAGAGTTCTTTCAAGTGAGAAAAAATGATAGAGAATAAAATTAGAATTTAAAATAAAGTATTTTATTAGAATATCTTTTAGATTTAATTATGTTTTATCATATCTTATAGAAATTATTAGGATTTATATTGTCTTTTTTTAGTTTAGATTATATTATTTTAGATTTCCTTTTTACTTTAAATTTAAGTCGATTCTATTTAGTGAAGATTTCAGGATCTATAAATAGTTTTAAAATTATTTTTTTTATATGTATTGATTATTGAATAAATATTAAATATTTTCAATGATATTTGTCCTTGAATTCTTTCATTTCTCCCTCTTTTCTATCTATTCTCCATCTCCTCTTCCTATTGTATCACTTTCTCCTCAAATTAAATAGGAGTTTGAGTGATGCTTTAGAAATAGTGGCATCAACAAAGTAATCATTAATCAACAAAGTTTCTCTTATCATTATCATTTACCTTCATTCTCATGTTTGACCTTTGAATGACTGTTAACGTTTTCTCACTTTCTATGGCATGAGAACGGAGGAAATAGAAAGGTTTGTTATAGCATAGAGAATCAATATAATTTTTCTAGGAATAGACAAGAAAAATGCTGGGGGAAGCATCAAATCCTACTAAAACCTTGAGATCCCAAACCGCACAACAACAGCAGTGAAAATCAATATTTTTAGCTATTCACTGATATTATAAAAAAAACATGGAAATACAAGAATGAATTTTTACTTACCTGTGCCGAACTGACAGCTTCTTCTGCTTCTTTGAGTCGCACAAGCAGTTCACCTGCGGCTTGCACTGCTTCGGCAGTATCCTTCAATTGGGCCTGAAGCCCTCTATTCTCATCTCTTAGGAGTCGCCGTTCTTTTTCTCTTTCTTCTTTTAAAGATGATATTTCTGCAGCAAGGGCATTAATGAACTTAGACTCTGCACCTCTCACTCCTGCTCTGGAAGCTGCTTTTTTGACATCGTCAATTCCATCCATGATCTTTCTATGCCTGACAAGTAGTTGGATATGTTTCTCTTCCAAATCTGCATACTGTTCTAGAAGTCGTGCATGACCTTCTATGGCCATTTGCAAGGCTTCCTCGAGTTCCTCAGCACACTTTTTCTCAGCTTCTAGTTCCTGCTTCCTCTTTTCAGCTAGTGCTCTATTAGCTTCAAGCTCAACTTTCAGTTCTTCACAAATCGAAATCCACCTGCTTTCTGCCTCAGCCCATTGAATTCTTTCCTGCTCAAGTTGTATTTCAGAATTGTCCTTATTTGATTCTGGAATCGCACATGGCTGAGGACTCTCCTCTGCTGATTGAGGAATGGTAGCAAGGTTGGATGGCAAACTGGGTTCAGATGAATAAGTCAATTGCAATAATGGATATTGCTTCCTTGCTGATGTGGATGAAGAGTCTATATAAAATTGAAGCTGGCTTCTTAAACTTTGAATCTCTTCCATCAACACTTCCCTCTCCCCTAATTTGTAGAAATTCCGATATTCTTCTAGCTCGTCTTGTACTCTTTTTAACTCTAACTTTGTCCTCAAGACTTCTGGGTGGTTCTCATAGTTCTCCTTTAAAAGCTGTTGATAGTAGTAAGTATAAGCATATAATATAGCAATATGATTAAATTTTTTTTTTTTTTAAAACTTTTAAATAACTTAATTCCACCTCATGCTCATGTGTGAGAGACACCAGCTCTTCTTCCATAAACTCCTCAGTAGGTAAAGCACCATCCATAAGGCTCTCTAGGCGCAGAATTTTATCTTCCCTTTTCTGTGCTAGTATGGCATTGCATTCCCTCTCATGCTTGTACTGTTGCACCTACAGATATGATTGAAAATAGTCATGCTAAAGGATGAAGAATCTAATGGCTTGAGATAGCTGTTGATATAAACAAAGGCACCTACCAAACGATTGAGCTGCATTATCTCAAAAGTCTGCTTTGCACAAAACTCTTCAAGTGCCAATTCTCTCCTGATAGACCCTGCCAAAACCTTCTCTACTGCCTTTAAGGAAAAAGAAAGTTTACCAATCAATAGTCAATGTCAATTTATGTAAATAATTTAAGATATACTGGAAATACAGCCAATACTTTTCTACTTACTTTAAGAAGTTGCTTTTTTGGCTTATCAGCTGACTCTGGGCAATCTATAGGTATTAACTGCAGGTTTGAGTTGTTGTCAATCTCATTGACATCGTTTGACTTGTTCTCAATCTCATTGACATCAAGTTGCATTTTGCTTTTACAGTAATTACAGATAAATGCAAAAGAGTCTTTTTCTGTGACGTAATCCTCAAGAAAAGCCTGCACACCCACATCGACTTTATCAACTGGAATAAGTTGCCGAGATTCTGTGGGCCTCAATGAAAACCTAAATGATGAACGCTTCAAAGCTGCACTACGACGGTGATTTTCAATGATCTCAAGACCATGATGAATACTTGCTGCCAGATGTTCAGTTCTAGTAAGAGAATTTGGAGCTGTCTGACTGGACAAAGCAGTAGCTAAGCTTTTCTGATGCATGGTTTTTGTGCCCAAGTTATCCTCAGCATGAAGATTCTCAGAAGCAGACAGCATTGTCGAGGTCTTGAGACTTTTCCTGCTGCTGCTGATTCTGGGTGAAACACTGGGTGTTGGGGATTTGAGAACTGGGGATGTATCACATTGACCTATGTTGAGGCTATCAGGGGAGACACAATTCATCATTGCACCAGGAGAATCACGAGACGCATCTGAGGCTGAGATAGCAGTAAAAATACCGTTGTTAGATTCACCAACAGGGGAAGAGAAACTGCTGCTTAGCATTACACTGGATGATTCTTCATTCCGCAATTTACTTCCAGAGCAACTAGGATTACTTTTGTCCTCAGCTGCTTCAGCCATATCCTGGTTACCTGTGTTGACTTCTTCGTCATTTCCCTCTAAATTATTGCAATTATTCAGCATATTAGCATTGTGGAAAACTACAGCATGGTCATCAACACCTTCCTCATCAATCTCCATCTCCTCATCACCATCATCATCAAAACAACGTAGTGGTGATGGTCGATTGAGGCTAGCCTGTAATAGATTCAAACTTCTCTTGATCCAAGCCGCTGAATGACCTCCGCTTGAGTCAATTGGATTACAACCATTTGCCTTTATTCGATGCAGCTCATCCTGTTGAATTCTTCCACTTTGGATCATTAAAAAGATTGTATAATGGCAAAACAATATATTAATAAATCACTTTAAGAAAATATACCCTTAGTTGGCGTATCACTTCCCTCAAGTGGTTAACATCATCCTCCATAACTTCATTAACAACTGCCTTGTTCTTGATAGCCTTGGCTCGTTGTGCAAATCTCAGTGTACTGAAAGTTTCACTCCTACAGCTGCAGTACAGAGTTATGTCAAAATGGACCAGAAAAAAATCAAAAGAAAAAAGTTTTAAATCACCAGTGGTCAATGTGCTTACCTTTGTGCTGGAGAAATAGCACAAACCATTGCTAATTTTGCATTTCCTCCAAGAGATTCCTGCAATAAAAATGTTAACCTAGAGTCTCTATAGGGTATATGTCGTTGCTTTCCTGTTTGAGAAATTTCAGCAAGAATGTTTATCAAATTCCTGCAGTCCAATATAGCCTCAGTAAGCACAAGAACTAACATAAAAGAAACTGTATAATATGACTGTTAAGCGTTTAGTTAGTTGAAAGAGCACAAGTTCCCAAATCATTCCTCTCTCATCAATTAAATTCTTGATTCAGAAAGATAATAACCACAATTGTGCAAAAAGATGCATGCTATTATTTCATTTATCTTCTTGTTTTTCTCTTTCCCACATATTCTTACAATTGCAACAGCAGTAGCCAATATGATGCCAAACTTTATTATGTTAGGTTAGAAAAATTATAAAATTTCATCCGTACGATTTACACAAACATTTGCTAGGGGTAAATTGGATGACATGGAAACAACTCAATCAGCTAATAAATAACCCTGCTTAATCACAGGCAACCATTTTGATTCCTTCTCATAATTGTAAATTCTTAAGATGTAAGAGTTATAGTAAACAATTCCAGTGACAGCTATACACTAAACAACATCAACTGGCTAATTTTTTATAAGTTTTTCCAGAATGAACTCTTTATGCTTCTTCCTAGTTCATGTTTTAGGAAGCTGTAATATATGGGTGATTTCACGGACTCAATGTAATATATGGTTAATTGGCCAAATAAAATGTTATAGATTCTACACTGCGTTGAAAGATGTTATAGATGAGCATAGGTTTCCACAAGCCTTAGTGCATGAAGCAGTATACATCTACGGCCACTGCTTCCATGTTCATGATTCCCTTTATCTCATCAGTTTCTGCATATAGACAAGCCTTAAAAAAGATTTTCCATTTCTAGTAGCAAGAAAATTTTTTTTTTTAATTTATGATAATGATACCTAAACGGTTTGGTATTGAAAAAACTTCACCATCTCTAATATCTAAAATCAATATTGATATACACAAAAATTAAACCTTACCCAAGCTGAGAGAGCGATCGATTTATATTGCCAGCTTCCTTCAAGCGCTCTCCTGCAGCGCCTGTTAATTTTTGTCGTTCTGACCCAGCCAAATCAACAAGGTTAATTCTACTAGATTTAAATCTGCTTACACCATCTGCTGGGCTCTGCAAACACGAAGTTACTTCAAAACCGTTTCCAGTAATATGTGCCAAGAGTAACAGGGTAACATTTTGTTTAAACAGTTTTTATTGCCAGGCAGAGAAATATCTTCCCTACATAAGTTCATTTGGCAAAAAAAAGAGTCATAATGGCTAGATTTTTCCCACATTCCAAAGTTTAAACCATCTGGACTTGAACCCCATCTACATGAACTCTCCCCCATAATACAAGAAGAGAAGTTCACTGCTATTCGAAAGTCAACATTCTCACGAATTGAGAGGAGTGTTTATTACCTTGCATCGAGATTCAACAACACAAGTAAAAACAGTATGTGAGCGGGAACTCTCAGAATTTATACTGGTTGCACCTATTCTCCTGTTGGACAATCCCTGCATTACTTATTCAGTTAATTATTGAAGAACATATAAAATAGAAAAAGTTGAGTTCATGGAAAAAGTCAACAATTTCAGACATTATGAGAGGTAGACAATGGTTAAAAACACTCAAATGTGAAACGAGGAAACCATGAAAATTATGGAACAAGGAGCCAAAACAGTACATAGACATAAAATAAAAGAATAAAGAATATATATATGTTTGAGATCAATGGAAATCTAAAAAATCACTGGTATACAAAGTCAAGCTAAAGAACTTATTCAAGTAAACCTGACAGAAATAAGTGATTTATATATCTTAATGAGTGACTCAATTAAGCCTTTAAGCACTCATTTGTTCATAATGAAGCACAACTACTAACAAGATTATTTGTCAATAGTGAGAGTTATTTTTTTCCTACTGAAGCAATCACACAGTCCTACTAAAAATAGGATATTTAAGTGATACATGCACTTTCTATGAAGCGACGCTTCATCCTATTTCTATAAGGTGATAAAATAATGAAGTTTTCACCATCCAAATGTTAGAAAAAGATATCTTTGTTCCACAAGAATTCCACTCACAATGGATGATGCCATCTTGTAGAATGAAACTACTGAAAAGGCACACTGGGTATTCAACATAGAATTGTTGATGACTTAACTAAAATTCTAGGTTTAACTACGAAGGAATCCATAATTGCAGAAAAATATGAGAAAACGTAGAGAACACGATCACTGTAGACCAAAATCGCAGGTCCGATGCCATTGCGGACCCAACTACAACAGCAATGTTGATGCTTTCCTGTTACCTTCGTTAACCTCTTGTTTCAAGGGAAAAAGGATAATGACAATCTAATTCTTAAAACTACTAACGCAGTCAAAATAAAGTAGTCTTTTGATTCATTTGAAAATAGAGGTTGCCTTTTTTGTTGCTCTTTCTTGAAATGTGGAACAGTTGAATTGATAAATAAGAAAACATTTACGGAAGAGGGAAAGGGCTACTGTCTAAGAAAATTAATCAAATGTAATCACAATGCAGTTGCACGCTAAAACAAACAACAGAAATAGAACATGAGCACTTCCTACATTGAAGGATAAGCTTATCCAGATAATTAAATCGCAGGTCCGATGCCATTGCGGACCCAACTACAACAGCAATGTTGATGCTTTCCTGTTACCTTCGTTAACCTCTTGTTTCTAAGGAAAAAGGATAATGACAATCTAATTCTTAAAACTACTGACGCAGTCAAAATAAAGTAGTGTTTTGATTCATTTGAAAATAGAGGTTGCCTTTTTTGTTGCTCTTTCTTGAAATGTGGAACAGTTGAATAGATAAATAAGAACATTTACGGAAGAGGGAAAGGGCTACTGTCTAAAGAAATTAAGCAAATGTAATCACAATGCAGTTGCACGCTAAAACAAACAACAGAAATAGAACATGAGCACTTCCTACATTGAACGATAAGCTTATCCAGATAATTAAATTGCTTTGTTAGCGGGGATACAGTGTTATCCCGGCATTCCCATATAAATCTGCTTTTGAGATTTCTTTCTTTTTCAGAAACTATGAGCCACCTAAATTTTAAATGCTAAAGATATAATTGCATTACTTCAAACAAAATCATTTCATTTGTCTCATAACAATAAATAAACATGAACCTTGGTATATTATGTTACTCATAATCAACATTAGAGCGTCAAATGATAGCCTATTGCAAAACTCTAAATATATTGTCTTACATTGCATCATATGAGGATACTCATGTTGAAGTCATGAAGCAATAACACATTAGTGTTAAAACGTTATATGTGATATGATAAATATAATGAAGCAAACCTTTAGTAAAAGTCGAATTACATCCTTCATTGTACACACTTGCTCCTCTGTTAGATTTTCTACATAGATGCCAGATTTGACATCTTCTCGAATCTGGAAAGATCAACACAATCTGAAAAGGCCAGATCTGGTTTAAAGTATTAAGAAACATGAAAATCTATGATAAGTTAGATTTTACCTGAAGATTTCTTTGATTTGGATCTAACAAATCTGTGATTTGCTCATTATATATCTACAAAAACAAATGTTGTATCAATTGGAGCAAAACATTAAGGTTAAGCAGGTAAGGAACATGGAAAGAAATATTATAGTCATTGAACCTCAAGAAAAGAGCAGTGGCACTGATAATTGAGTTGTTTGTCAGAATGCTTAATTTGCTCCTGTGAAGGAAATGTAAGAATAAATTTCATGATACAGTGCAAATATCCTTCAAATTACTTCATAGGTGCGGAATTTTAAGCTCACTTCATTCATGCGGGAAAAGAGGCGCTCAAAAACGCGTGGGGTAAGGCCTTGTTGATCATTTGTTAAATTGTCCTCCGACAAGGCATTGGCAGGACCCCACATCGTATAAGTCTTTCCACTTCCCGTCTGATCACATTTGAAAAAATGATGCAAAATCATAATTAGTTTCAGAATGTAGAAAATAACAGAGGTATGCTGAAATAACAAATGGCAAGGGTAAGTCCGGGAGCACCTGTCCGTAAGCAAATACTGAACTATTAAATCCAGCCAAACAATTTTCTACCAGAGGTACCCCAACAAGCTCGAAAATATCTTGCTGGAAGATGAAATGAGAAAGAACATTAACCACCAAAAAACAAGTAAATAGGTCGTGATTAAGTATCACTTCATCAGAAAACGTGCCTGTGTAGCCTCTGTATCGGCAACGGAATCAAATGTGAAAGTCTGACCATTAATTGATAAGGAATCACTGGAAGTCTTCTGTACTATAGGATCTCCTTCATTCTTGTCTTGGCACTGTGGCCTCATCCTTACAACAACCTGACAAATATAAAGTGTATCTTGAAATCCATATCGTCCATATTTTTTCTCAAGCATGGATAAACCTTGTCCGTCATAGCGAAGAGATACAATGTAAAATTGGACAAAGTAAAGATACCTTAACACCGGAATCAGAGGGTCCCAGAACTGAATTCTCATGGTGGCCATCCATGTTGAGCTTCCGCTTAAGAGGGTTCGAAGAGGGCGGCCTTGGGGGCAGTGGACTCTTCAATTTGGTGGTTGCCGGTGAGGGCTTTGAATCTGACGGCATAACATTGAGATCTGAGGGAGGATCGTTCTCCTTGGATGACTTCTGCTTCCGAGATGGCCTCGGCTTAGCATATGAACTAGGGCTCGACGAAGGGAGTTCTTGGAAGGGAGTGTCCCTCAAGATAGCATTTCTTGGCAACATAAAGTGCTTCATTGCAGAGATTCTAGAGAGAAAGAAAGAGGGGAGGATAGGGCCAGAGGAAGACAACGAAGCGAGAGAGATGGAGGAAAGAGATAGAGAGGGACAGGGAAATATAGCCGTTGGGGAAGATGGAATTTGAATGTATATGAGAGAAGGGGGAGAAACGACGACTTTTGAATTTGTGTTGGATCTGGAGCGGCCCGATGTGCAATTTTTTTTTTAACCAAAGTAAGCGTTTTTTAAAAAGCCTAGTTTTTTTTATAATAAGCAATAAATCACATAATATAAGTCGCTACCTATTAAGGGATTTGAT
The DNA here is from genome assembly GCA_026686845.1 of Adenanthera pavonina. Lineage (NCBI taxonomy): Eukaryota > Viridiplantae > Streptophyta > Magnoliopsida > Fabales > Fabaceae > Adenanthera > Adenanthera pavonina. Next base: position 6,123,621 of record JAIVEN010000026.1, on the reverse strand, counting down.
CCACTATGTCATCTTAGAACATTTTTATTTTAATTTTAAAAATAAAAATTATCTTATTATTATTATTATTTTAAAATAAGAAGAACATTGATGATTTATTTATTTGTTATTTTTTATAAATAAAAATACAAAGATCAATTAACAACTCTAGTTTCAGTACACCATTTTAAAAATTTTTACATCAACCACTAAATATTTATTTTCATACAATGTTTATGGTAGTACGGATTTATTTTCATGCATTCATATGATGATACTGATTGCGTAATTAGAAATGGCTAAAACTTCATAAGTCCATAAATTTTTATATGGTTTTTTCAGTTTATTTACATCTTTGTCATCAATCAACCAATTCGCCTTCTTGAGGGGTTGATTTTTTTTTTCCGGGCGGCGGAGGGGGGGGGGGGTGGGGGTGTTTGTTTTCGAGGCATGAATGTGTTGAAATTGACTGTAGTCCAAATTGAATTGCACCAAGTGCATGAACCGATTACTGTAGTCATAGACCAAATGGCCCAAAGACTGATAGCCTGTTTGGATAAGTTTTTTAAGTACTTATGGATTCCCGTCATAGACCAAATGGCCCAAAGACTGATAGCCTGTTTGGATAAGCTTTTTAAGCACTTATGGATCCGGGGATCCATAAGTGCTTATGTGATGGAGTTGTCAAACAGAAACAGCTTTTCAATAAGCACTTATGCCTCGAATAAGTGCTTATGGAAGAAACTGAAAATTTCAGCTTATGATAATCACTTATCCTTCCATAATCACTTATTTTATTTTTTCTTCTCATTATCCTCCCAATAATCACTTAAATCCCAATATCCAAACACATTTCTTTTCTCAAAATCACTTATGAGGTAAAAATATCCAAACACAAATCACTTTTGGCATAATCACTTATTCTCATAATCACTTATACATAATCACTTATCCTCATAATCACTTATACATAATCTAATCCAAACACACCTTGAGCCTATGAAAGATATCACAAGTTACGGGTTGTTAAGCGTAGTTAGAATTTATTTCGTTAGCAAAAAAAAGAAGGTTTAATTTATTTCCACTAAAAAATGTAGATATGTAGGGGGTAAAAATGCAGTTAGAATTATTGATGTAGATCATCCAAGTCATAGTCTACAAGTCCAACAATAAAGATCCAATGTCCCAAATGATCTATTACAAACTATTGGAAGTCCAATGACTCAAGGCCGAACTAAAGTTATAAAGAAAGTATTATTAGGCTTGATCCAAAAATTACAAGAGGATAAGCCCATATTTGAGGAGTAAGAGGCTTCTAAGCCCATTGTTAAATAAATAATAATAATTCTAATTCAAGCTCAAGTTTCAAGTGAGGCCCAATTCCCGAATCAATGCCCAATAATAGAAGAGTTTAATTAATGAGATATTTTAATTATTTTTAGGATAATTTTTTCATATTTATTTTAATTTTAATTGATTTGATTTAAATGAGAATTATAATTATTTTGAGGTTTCCTATTTATATTCAAAGGGATCAATGATAGACTTAGATTTAATTTAATTTAAATTTTATTAGATAGATCTTATCTTTATCTAATATCTCTTAAAGATTCATTAGGATTTAGTTCTTTTCCTATTTATAGACCTTTATAGTGCTATTATTTTGGGAAGATCAATAAAATTCAGAGTTTATTAGTGGGTTTCACTAGTTCTTTGTGTTATTCCTAGAATACATATTTTGACTTATCAAGAGAATTGATCTCTCTCTTATGACGTTCCCTCTAAAATTCTTAAAATCTCCATATTCTATTGGGTTTCAAAGTTTTGATCATTCTTCTCTTTAGATTCATGCTTCCGCTTTGTAGACAACTCGAACATTAATCCTAGAATATATAGATTGCAGTTCAGAGGTTTCATCATATAATCATCCTCATCCAGATTTTGTCATTATCTTCAAGCACAGCTTAAATCTTCCCTCAAAACATCATCACTAATCTCAACCATTCTCCTAAACCTTTCCCCTTCTTTATCTTTCCCCTTCTTTTTCTTGTTCATCAAACGTAGTGCTTACTATCTTCTTCTGTCCGTCACGTACCTTCATTCATCTTTTGAAATTGCAAAAATTACTCTTAAATACCCAAAAGCTTGTGACAAAAGCTTGTGAAATCATGTTTTGCACCATTCTTTCCCAACTTCTATCATTTAAGTCCTGATTGAACTAATTTCTTTCTAGAAATTATTGTTTGCTGAAAATTCTTTGGTGGCTTGGCTAAAAAAAAAAAAGAAATAAAAGGCCAAGAAAAAGAAAAGAAAAAAAAAGTAAAAAATATAGAAAGTTTGCATGTTTATTGATCTATACATCATTCTTGGCATGATATTTATTTATTTATTTTTCTTGGTGGAAAATTTTCTTTAATCTTACTATCTTTTGTCCTCTTAGTCATCAAGTTAGAGATTTGCTTTAGTTTGATTCTTAGTTTTGTCTTAGTTTCTTAGAACTTCAAAATTATATATTGATTGCCACATGCATAAAATTCTTTTGATTGAGTCTCCTTGATTATATTAAGAGTACTGCAAGATACTAGTATGAGTGGTAAAAGGTAAGAGAGAGTGTGAGTCCATTATTAGAAAAAGCTAAAAAGATTGTAAACATGAGTGAATTTTATACAAGAATTAAGTGAAACACGTGAGAATAGGGAGTGAGTTTCCTTTCACAAAATATTTTTCTCTTTTTTTAATTTTTACAGGTTGGCAAACATGTTAGAAAATGAAGCAGAACATAATCTAGATTTCAAAGTTATTCTCAAATCCTTGTGTGATCAATTCCAACATATGAGAGCTGATATGAAAAACATGAGATCTGAAATTAGAGGCAAAAAGTTGAGATCTCGCCTCTTTGAAGGTGATGAAGTAAATTCAGAATATGGTTCCTCTTTCAGAAATAAATCCTCATCCAAATGAGATAATGATTTAGGTAGCATCAAGCTGAAAATTCCCTCTTTCCAAGGAAAATGAAATCCTGATGCATATCTTGAATGGGAAGAAAAGTGGAGATAATATTTGAATGTCATGAATATTCAGAAGAAAAGAAGGTGAAACTTGCAACCGTTGAATTCATTGAATATGCAAGTGTCTGATGGGATCAATTGCAATGAAATAGAAGAAGATATGGTGAAGAGCCTGTCAACACATGGTTGGAGATGAAAACTCTTATGTGGAAGAGGTATATCCCTAACTATTATTTTCGTGATGAACACATTAAATTACAAGCTCTTGAACAGGGATCGATGTCCGTTGATGAGTATTACAAAGAGATGGAGCTATTCATGATTCGAGCTGGTGTGCAAAAAGATATTAAGCAAACCATGGCCCATTTTATTCGTGGGTTAAGATCTGAAATTAGAGATAGAATTGAGCTTGAAAACTATGTTACCATGGAAGAATTACTCTACAAGGCAATCTATATTGAGAGGCAATTAAAGAATAGGAAGTCTAGCTCATCCACCTACCGGAGAAATAATCCTATCTACAAAGCAAAAGAAGCTAGAACAAAGGAAGAGCCTCCAAACTTCAAATCTGCTACGAAGTCCAGAGATGATTACAAAACCAAATTTGCTCCTTCAAAGAGCAACACTGATACTTGCACACCTTCTAAACCCCGAGACACTCGCTGCTTTAGGTGCTAAGAATTTGGACACATTGCTGCCTAATGTCCAAACAAGAGGAAAGTCTTACTACTTGATAGTGGAGATATGAAATATGCAAGCTCCAATGATGAAGAAGAAGAAGAAATTGATGGTCTTAAAACCCCTCCTCTATTTGATGTCTCAGAAGATGAGTATGATCATCCCATTAGCCGAGACATTTGTGTGACAAGACGAGCTCTTAGCATTCAACCAAAAGAATAGCATAATGATGAACAAAAGGAACTGCTCTTCCATTCTAGATGCTTTATCCAAGATAAGGTATGTAGTTTAGTAATTGATGGTAGTAGATGTACTAATGTTGTTAGTACCTTGTTGAAAAATTGAATTTACCTCTCATTAAGCATCCTAAACCATATAAGTTGCAATGGTTGGCTGATTGTAGTGAAATTAAAGTTTATAAACAAGTTTTTGTTATTTTCACTGTTGGAAAGTATACAAATAAGGTGCTATGTGATGTTGCACCTATGTTTGCTGGGTATTTGTTACTTGGTCGTCCATGGTAATATGATAGATATGTCAATCACGATGGGCGCAAGAACTTCTACTACTTTAAGTTTCATGCAAAACACGTCACACTTACTCCTCTACCTCCTTTTGAAGCATATAAAGACCAATTGAAAATTCAGAATGAGTACAAATCAAAAGATATAAATAAGAGAGAAAAAGAGAAGAATGAGATGAAAAATCCAAAAAAATGAAAAATGAAAGAAAAGTGAAAAAGTGTGGAAAAAGAGAGAAAGAGAGTGAGAAAAATAATAAAGTGAGCTTGTTAGCACAAGAAGGAGAGGTAAAAAGGGCATTGTGTGCGAGGCAAGAAATCCTTGTACATACAAGGATGTTTGTTTATCCACTAACCAATTTGATTCCCCTATGCCTTCTAATGTTTCTTCTCTATTGCAGGAATTTGGAGATTTTTTTTCGGAAGAAATACCCGATGGTCTACCTCCCATGAGAGGTATAAAACATCGCATTGATTTCATGCCTGGAGTTACCATTCCCAACCGTCCAACATATAGAGCAAATATAGAGGAAATAAAAGAAATTCAACGTCAAGTTGAAGAACTCATGAGAAAGGGATTTGTCAAAGAAAGTTTGAGTCCTTGTGCAATACCAGTGATTCTAGTACCAAAGAAAGATGGTAAGTGGCAAATGTGTGTGAATTGTAGAGCCATCAACAAAATAACAGTAAAATATCGCTATCCTACTCCTAGGTCAGATGATATGTTATATGAATTGTATAGTGCATCATTGTTTTCTAAAATTGATCTTAGGAGTGGATATCACCAAATTAGAATGAAAGAAAGTGATGAATGGAAAATTGCTTTTAAAACTAAGTTTGAACTTTATGAATGGTTAGTTATGCCTTTTGGTTTGACTAATGCTTCTAATACCTTCATGAGTCTCATGAATCATATTTTCCGTTCATTCATTGGAAAATTTGTTGTAGTTTATTTTGATGATATCTTAGTGTATAGTACGAGTCTAGATGATCATGTCATGCATTTACGTGAAGTTCTCATTGTTCTTAGGAAAAATAAGCTCTTTGCAAATATAGAAAAATGCTCATTTTGCTTGGATTTGGTTGTCTTCCTTGGTTTTGTTGTAGGAGCTCAAGGAATCCGAGTAAATGAAGACAATGTGAAGGCAATCCGAGAATGGCCAACCCCGAGGAATGCAAATGAGGTAAGAAGTTTTCATGGCTTAGCTAGCTTTTATCGGAAGTTTGTTAAAGAATTTTCTTCCATAGCAGCACCTCTCAATGATCTAGTTAAGAAGAATGTAACCTTTAGGTGGGGTGATGTACATGAGAAAGCATTCAACACTTTGAAACAGAAACTCACCAATACACCACTTCTTATACTTCCAGATTTTAATAAATTGTTTGAAATTGAATGTGATGCATCTGGGGTAGGAATAAGGGCTGTTCTTATGCAAGACAACAAACCCATAGCTTACTTTAGTGAGAAACTTAATGGCCCAACTTTAAATTACCCTACCTATGAGAAAGAACTCTATGCATTAAAAAAAGCCTTAGAGACATGACAACATTATCTATGGCTAAAGGAGTTCATCATTCACTCAGATCATGAGAGTTTAAAGTACTTGAAGTCACAAGGTAAGTTGAACAAGAAACATGATCGGTGAATGGAATTCATTGATACATTTCCATACATCCTTAAGCATAAGCAAGGTAAAGATAATGTTGTGGCTGATGCACTTTCACGAAGGTATTCTCGTTTAACTTCTTTACATGTTAAATTGCTTAGTTTTGAATTGATTAAGGGATTGTATGCTTCTGATTCAAATTTTGTAGAAATTTGGGAATCATGTGAAAATCATGGGTTCCAAGATTTCTATAGATTTGATGGATTTCTCTTTAAGAAAGACAAGTTATATATTCCTCATTATTCTTTGCGTGAATTATTTGTTAAAGAAACTCATGGTGGTGGGTTAATGGGACATTTTGGAATTCATAAGACTTTAGAAATTTTGCATGAACACTTATTGGCCTTCTATGAAACGAGATGTTACTTTTGTGTGTGATAGATATGTTACTTGCAAGTATGTGAAATCTAGAGTTAATGCACATGGATTGTATACCCCTTTACCCGTTCTTGAACAACCTTGGACTGATATTTCTATAGATTTTGTGTTGGGATTACCACGTTCTTCTAGTGGTAAGGATAATATTTTTGTTGTAGTTGATAGATTCAGCAAGATGGCACACTTTATTGCATGTTCAAAAACTCATGATGCCATAAATATTGCTGATTTGTTTTTTTAAAGAAGTTATGAAATTGCATGGTATTCCTAGAACAATTGTGAGTGATAGAGATGTTAAGTTCTTAAGTCATTTTTGGCGCACTTTATGGAGTAAATTAGAAACTAAACTTTTGTTTTCTACTACTGCACATCCACAAACTGATGGTCAAATTGAAGTAGTAAATAGAACACTCACTACATTGTTGCGTACCATAATTCAGAAAAATTTGAAGAATTAGGAATTTTGTTTTCCTCACATAGAATTTATATATAATAGGGCTGTGCATTCAACTACATCATATTCTCCTTTTCAGATTGTGTATAGTTTCAACCCTATGACTCCTCTTGATATTCTACCTCTACCTTGTAATGAGAAAGCTAATCTTGATAGTAAGAAGAAAGCTGAGTTTGTGCAGGATCTTCATGCTAAAGTAAAAGATAACATTGAAAAAAAGAATGCAGAATATGTCAAACAAGCTAACAAGGGTCCTAGAAAAGTTGTATTTGAACCTGGTGATTCGGTTTAGGTACATATGAGAAAGGAAAGATTTCCTGAACAAAGAAAATCAAAGCTGCAGCAACGTGGAGATGGACATTTTCAAGTCTTAAACTGAATCAACAACAATGCTTACAAACTTGATTTGCCAGGCTCTTATGGGAATATTAGTGCTACCTTCAATGTTACATATCTATCTTTATATGATACTGTAGATTCAAGGGCAAATCTTTTTCAGGAGAGAGGGAATGATGGAGATCATCCAAGCCATAGTCTACAAGTTTAACAATGGAGATCCAATGTCTCAAAAGATCCATTACAAGCTATTAGAGGTCTAATGACTCGAGGTCAAACTAAAGTTATGAAGAAAGCATTACAAGGCTTCATCCAAAAATTACAGGAGGATAAACCCATATTTGAGAAGTAAGAGGCTTCAAGCCCATTGTTGAAAAAAGAATAATAATTCTAATTCAAGCTCAAGTTTCAAGTGAGATTTGATGTGTCTATTTTATACATATAAAATACCCACATTTCAACTCTAAATTATATTTAAATATGTTAACATTGGTATATTTTAGCATGATTTGACATATTTTTGTGTTTCATGATATTTTAGACTCATTTGGAAGCATTTGGAGTAAAACCGTTACAAATCATTCATGCTGAAAAGTTTCAACACTTTTTGATATTTTGATCATAACTCTCACATATATACTCCGATTGAGGTGATTTAAGATGCGTTGGAAAGCTAACACATAGCTCTACAACTTTTATGTTTTGAGTTTTCCCAAATTTCAACGTTATCATAGTAAAAATCGAACTCAAAGTGTCAACATGAGCTAATGACGTTATGAAGCTGGAGGTGTATTGTCCGTACAATAGTAACTACCCGGCGCCGTGTCAAATCCGTACGGTGCCAGGTCAACTCGGATTTTGACATTTTTCAGCAAGTTAGAAGCACCCGGCGCCGTATTAATTAATTTTATGGTTACCCGGCGCCGGGTCATGCAACAGGGGTCCGTAGAAACACGTTTTTGACGTGTTTTCATGATATTTTGGGCTTTTATGGGCTTCTAAAATTTTTCTATATAAAGATACATGATAGAAACACAAGGGGGGATTCAGAAACACACTCAGAAGCCAGAAAACACGGTTTTAAACACATCTGGGAGCAACTAGAAGCATCTTATAGAAAAAGAGTAAGGAGATTTGAGGAGTATTAGTGATAGATTTATTCTTCTCTAATATAACTCTATTTTCTTATTATTTTTATTATGATTTGGGATTTTAGTTGTGATTTAATTTCTATTTTCATGAGTAGCTAAATTTCCCAGTCGAGGGTAGGGATGTAGCCTGACTGGGATGGATTGGATTTGTTTCTTTAGTTAAGACGCTTTAATTTGTTCTTCAATTTATATTTAATTTATCTTTTTATTATATTTATCTCTTTTATTCGTTCATGTGGATTTTATGCCTGATCACCATAAAATCTAATTAATGGGTAAACTTGATGGACTGAAAGGTGAAGAGTGAACCTAGATATAGAGAGATAAACATGAATAACTAATCTAGAGATAGAATTAGGAATTTATGATGATATAAGTTGTAGTTTTCAAGGTTTAATTAGGAACTTTAATTGCGCGAGAGCGAATTGAATCCTAATTAAATAAGGACTAATTGACTGAGAGGTAATTAGTACGCTTTAGAAACAACAATCACTATAATTATGCAGAGTCTAACTAAGAAATAAAATCTAGTTATCTCATAAGGTGAATCCTAATCCCTTGACGCTTCTAGAACTGAACCAAAACTCAAATTTCATTTTGTTTTCTATTTCTTTCCTTTTAAATTTGAATTCTCAATTTGATTAGCATTTATTTTTGGGATTAAAAGTTTGGACTATAAATTTACTACCTCCCTTGGGTTCGACCTCTGGAATACTCTGGAGACATTTTATTACTGCGATCGACCCTGTATACTTGCAGGATATCCCGATCAAGGCCCAATTCCCGAATCAATGCCCAATAATAGAAGAGTTTAATTAATGGGATATTTTAATTATTTTTATGATAATTTTTTCATATTTATTTTAATTTTAATTGATTTGATTTGATTTGATTTAAATTAAGATTAGAATCATTTTGAGGTTTCTTATTTGTATTCAAAGGGACCAATGATAGGTTTAGATTTAATTTAATTTAATTTAAACTTTATTAGATAGATCTTATTTTTATCTAATATCTCTTAGAGATTCATTAGGATTTAGTTCTTTTCCTATTTATAGACCTTTGTAGTGCTATTGTTTTGGGAAGATCAATAAGATTCAGAGTTTATTCAATTAGTGAGTTTCACTAGTTCTTTGTATTCTTCCTATAATACATATTTCTACTTATTAAGAAAATTGATCTCTCTCTTGTGGCGTCCCCCTCTGGAGTTCTTAGAATCCTCATGTTCTATTGGATTTCAGAGTTTTGATCGTCCTTCCCTTTGGGTTCGTGCTTCCGCTTTGTAGATAACTCGGCTTTCTGGGTTTCTAGGATATTAATCCTAGAGGGTCCACATCAATTATGTTTTCATTCTCTTCGTACTTCTTTATTTTGTTATTTTACTGAGTGGTAATTGTTAATTTTGTTTCCAAGAAAATAGGATAATAAAATCATGCTTTTGCCTTTTGGATACTCTAGTTGTTTAAGCCAATAGTTGGGAATTAGATTTTTAACTTTTGTATATAAAATAAATGTAAATAATTTGAATTTGATTTGAAACAAATCTAGTTGATGAATTAGCTTTTATCCTCAGTACCAAAGACAACCCTGAATGTTCCTAGAGATTTAGACTCCCTATAGTGCCAAGATTTGTTAAGGGCCCAAGTGCAATATATTGAGAAGAAAAAATATATTATATAAATAAAATGAAAACATAGAAGTGACATGAATATTTTAATTTTATAACTGCATTGAAAATTACACGAATTTTGACATTGCAAGAAATCCAAATCTATATTCCTGATCCAAGACAAGAAAAAATCAAGTAGGATATTCTCTTCAATCTTAAATATAGGATATTATTAACTAATCCACGTATCTTAAGAAAATTTAGTTATATCCTTATGATCTGTTTAATTCAACATAATAGGGGGAATAAGAGGGAAGAGATTTTAATGGAGAAGGGGGAGAGGAGGGTGGGGGAGAGATTCTAGTATTTTCTTGTTTAAGTTTGTTAGGAGAGAAGAGAGAAATAATTTTAATATTATCTTATTTGATTTAGGCTGAGATGTAAAAAAAAATAAACAAATATAAATTAAAATGGTCATTTTCTTTCCAAATTTCCCCATTTCTAGAGGGAAAAGGAGGAAAATTAAAGTTTTTTCTCTCCTCCCTTTTATTTGTTGAACTAAATAAAAAAAATTTTAATTTGTCCTCGCTCCTCCTCCTAATAGGGTTTAGAAGGAGTTGCAACCTAAAGGGCTATTCTTGATCTGATTTTTCCTGTGATGAAATCGATTCCCAGAAGAATTGGATGTGCGCAGAGGATTCATTTTTCAACAGCATTTCCAACATTCACCATCAAAAGAAGGATATGACACTAGGGTCTTTCTAAGCTTGGAATGACTGGACGAGCATCCGCTTTTCGGCATATTGATACTTCATACTCCCCTCCCCTCCAAATCTCCAACCACATGGAGAGTTAATTTTCTGAAAAAAAAAATTATCAATTGTTTTTTATTTTATTTATTTACTCCATTAACATGTCTCCTTTTATTAGATGAAGACTCCAACCACATAGAGAGTTAATTTTCTAAAAAAAAATATCAATTGTTTTTTATTTTATTTATTTACTCTATTAACACATTGCCTTTTATTAAATGAAAAACAAGTTTGCACGACACGTTACGTGACTTTAAAAAAATACAAAAAATAGAATTAGGAAAAAAGGTAATTAAAATTACATGATATTCTTTTTTTTTTTTGATAAAAAACTACATGATATTCTATATTTAAACTTCTAAAAGATGTCGTACAGAACCGAAGAAATTATTTAATTCAGACCAAAATCCCAGGTTATGACTTATGAGTTCAGAATATTGTTAATTTTTTTTTAACTATGTTAAATGAGAAAATTACCTAATGCTAGTGGTACCCAAATTATAAAATATTTTATTTATTTAAATTTACACACTTCTCATCTCACTTAATAAACCTCACTCCCAGTGGGGGTAAGGAGATTTCCACATCGGTTTAACAACCAAATCAGGTAAGCGATGAGTTCAGAATCTTAATAATTAATGAGTAATTATCAAGATCAACTTGTACTTATTTCGTGGAATATACGAAATTAACCTATTTACCAAAGAACCAGAAATTACGATTACAAAAACAGAAGAGAAAAAACTCTAGCAATTACAAATACTGCATTAACCAAACCAAAACCCCAAGTTATTAGATTTAAATTTAAAATGATCGTGGTGGGCCCAAATTCTTGTATTCATAAATGGAACAGATTTCTACTGGTACGAAGGAGCAAAGTGAAGAAGGTGCTTGGAATGAAGCCAAGGCTTCACCACCACCTCCGAGTCGAACATTCTCTCTCTCCCGTTCTGTGTGGCCGAGATCTTCAGGTAGTATTTTATCCCCGACACCACTTGCCTCTGCGCCTCCACCACTTCCCTAAATTGCACTCGCTCTCCGGCACCGTCAACATCGGCCGGATTGCACCACAGTCTCAAGCTCCGGTTGTATTCCTCCACAGAGAACTTCCCAAGCTCCTGTACCTCCGTGTGGGACTTAACGTCGGGGATCTCCGTCTTCCCTCCCACTAGTCTTCCTCTGTACCCATAAGACGCCGTAAACAGGAGGGAGAGCAAGGTCAAAGAGAAGGCCAGAGACTTGATCAACGCCATGATCACGTGTAAGCCGCTTCTGCTGCTACCGAGTGTAATAAAAAATAAGCGACGATGTCGTTGATATATATAGTGGCAGAGATGGTGAATAATGCGGGTGAGGAAAGGGGACAGGTGGCAGGGGACGACGCAGACGACGTGCCGCGTATTGGAGAGAGAAAGGAAGTAAACGACAGAGAGAGGATGAGAGAAAGGTAGAGTTTTGAGATATATGAGTTGGGTTAGGTGTATGTATGGGTGTGCGTTGGATTTATGGGAAGGGGGTGATGGAGGGAAGAAGGAGGAAGATGGCTGGGTGAGCGCCACGTCGGAGTTTGCATGCTGCCAATGCAATGCCAAGCTGCCACGTTGCTGTTGCATGTCTTGGCGTGCCTCATGTCATGCTTCATGCCATTGGCTTTTTAACAAAACTTGTTATTCTAACAAAAAGCCACGGTAATTACTGCGGGCACTTAGTTTAATTGGTTAGAAATTATGCCAACTTAGTTAAAAGTTTCAAATTTAAGTCTTAGAAATACAACAACATTAAATATTTTGTAGTAAACTTGCTTCCCTAAAAGATTCATGGTAGCAATATTATGCCTACTAGCCTCCTCTCACTAATTACATAATTGAGTTTGGTTTGGTGGTAAAATTTGTGATATGAAAGAAGGTAAAGTCGTTAGGCTTGCTCTGAATTCTCAAAATTATATAATTGGCAATATTTATGTTAAACAGCTAGCCACCCAATTTGATAGCCTACGCATGCAGCGAAACTAATTAAGGACCATAATTAGTTCTATCTCCTGCGGTTATACAGAGTCATATCTTATCGTCAAAGTTTATTCCACTTGATCAAATTTCAGATGCATCTGTGCAAAGCACAGCATCACAAAATTCTAACAACTTTCAAAAAGTGAAAAATGTCATTGTGCTGCAACCAACGATTATCGTTTATCTTAGAAAAGTTTGTAGATTATATTTCCCTTATTATATATATATATATATATATATATGATGTACAGAATAGATAGTCTTATAACTCAGAAATTATGAAAACGATATTGTGCCTATTTTTTTAAAGGGAAAATGACATTTGAGAACTGCTTGAGAGAGATAATTACTAATAAGGATTACGAAATTTGTAAATTTCCTAAAAGAACTAAAGCCCTTGGCTGAGAAAAAATTTCACAGTTAAAAAAATAAAAGATCCCTACTGAAAACTATTATTAAGGGGTTGGAAATTTTGTAAATGTGTAAGTTGAAAATTATGCTTCTCCCATGCATACCACTTGGAATTTAACTTGTCACACCCGAAAATGCGAAGCGGATGGCGCGGAAAATACGAAGAAAAAGGGAAGAAATCGGCCCACACGGCGGAAGGCCGATTTCGGAGGAGTCGCCACCAAAATTTTGAAAGAAATTTTGGAAAACCAGAATAAAAAATAAAAAGGATAAGGATGGTTTGCGAATTTGAGTTAGGTTTGGGAGTACAATTGTGAGTGGGGAAGGTGTTAGGCATCCCACAATACCCGTTCCTAAGAACGGTTACCTTACGTTGATCATGCAATTTTTATGGCTTTTAAAAATTATTTTGATTGCCCTTTTTCCATTCACATGCAAAAATAAATATGACAATAAGAAAAATGTGAAAATGAAAATAAATAATAAAATGAAAATAAGGGAAGTTAGGAAAAATAAAATAAGAGGAAAATGTTATTTATTTACAAAAGTGGACTTGACCCAGAATAAGAGTCTGGGGCCTACGTATCCTACGATAGGGATCAAAGTCGACGTAGTTCGGACTAAAAATGCGTGTAACTGGGTTAGTATTTTTTATTATATATATTCTTTGAAAAGAGAGATTTATAGAAAATAATTTGTCTTTCTACAAAGAAAACAATTTTCAGAATTGGTTGGTATGTTTTGTAAAAGGAAAGTTAATTTCTATTATTTGCTCTTTTCATTTATTTATATATATTTTTGGTTTAATCAATTCCTAAAAGAGAATATATGTTTTTCTCAATTTGAAAAATATGATTAAAATTATATGTGATTTGAACATTTTATTTTGGTTTGAAAAAGAAATATTTGAAAACAATTTTGTTTTTGCAAAATAAAATCAATTGACTCATGTGGCGACTTTATCACTCACAATATACCCGTTGATGCCTAAATGTCCACGGTGGTGTCACTCGAGACAAAAAGGCACAAAAAGTTCAAAAGAAAATAAATAATTTTTTTTGTACAAATATTTTTTTATAAAATCTTTTTAACACCTAAAACAGGGATTAAAAAAAATGTGATCATTACATATGTTTTGAAAAATAATAATCAGTATATGTGGTGACTTTATCATTCACAAGTTACTGATTAATACTAAAATACCTACGGTGTTAGCACTCGGGTTGGATAAGCGAAACAGATAAGAACTTGGAAGAAAACGAATAACTTTGGTTTCCACCATTTTATTATTATTCTTTTATTATGAAAAGGTAATAAAAATGAATAAATAAAACATGGAAGGAAAATAAATAATTTTTTGCAAGAATTATTTTATAAAAGGGAAATAGATAAAATTCTCTTACTAGAAAATAAATAAATAAACATTAAGAAGAATTCAAAATATCATCGTTACATATATTTCTAAAGAGAAATAATCAACATACGTGGCGACTTTATCACTCACGAATTGCTGATTAACATTTAAATACCCACGGTGTTACTACTCGGGGAAGAAAAGTAAGTAGCTTAAAGGATAAAATCGGAGAAAATAAAATTTACATAAATTATTTTTATTTTCTTATTATAAAAAATAAACGTGACCAAAATGACACATTTTAAAAAGAAAATAATTTTAAAAAATTTAAAAATAAGACTTATATATATATGTATATTACTTATTTATTATTATATACTTTTTGGATTTTATTTATTTTTATTTTGGATTTTACTTATTATTTATTTTTTTCCTTTTTTTTTTTAACCAAACCTTATTGTAAAGATTTTGCAACCTGACTCATGATGACCCCCCCCCTTTATTTTCACGCAAAAACATTGAAGGCGATGAAAATCAAATGCTTACCAAACTGACCTTACGATGCATCACATAAAAACATTGAAGGCAATAAAAATCAAATGTTGACCTTACGATGCATCCTTTCCACTAAACAAAACAAATTGAAGGATTCAACCACAAACGTTATATCACTATTCTAACTATTGTAGCAGTATGACAACCAGAAATAAAACATTAAAAGGGGCCAAATAAGCCCACGATTATCAAAGGGCCAAACTGGTCAATCACCCCATTCCCAAGATCAGATTCATTTCAATCTAATTTATTCCAAAGTTGTAGTACTTTATCAACACCAAACAGGAAAGATTCCGAAGGCATAGAAGGCTACACTCCCCCTGAATGAAGCAAAAGCTCATATCTCCACCAAATATATCAAGGTACAAGCAAATAATTCGTTTTCAGCTTCACCAATGCGTACATAGTGGTCTTAAGGGATAGAAAGAACAAAAACAAACAAGTAAATCATCATCCGCTTGATATAAGACTTCGGCTAACTAGGAACAGGGTAGTCAAACTGATATTACAAATTGATATTACAGGAAGAGAACCTAACTCATGATCAAAACCCTTTCCCTTCAACAACCCAAACAGTTTAAGAAACAAAAACTGGCAAGCTTAATGAGTTGACTCTAGCTTGAGACTTTTTCAACAAACCAAACCATCAAATTTGATAAAAAAACTTGACATCTTCAAATATAGTCCCCAGAACAAGATTCAACATTCAGAGCGTTTAAAAAGACTAAAACAAGGTTTTCCCTAGAGACAGAGTGCCAAATGATAATAGCCTAAACCAGATTTTCTAGAAACAGAATGCTAAGAGGTCAAAGCAAAACCATAACACAGTGGATAACTAAAGGCTAATTCCATCTAGCAATAAAACCAAGATCATCCCAGAAACACAGAACATCGCAGAAAGAGACAGCAGGCCATACTACATAATGAAAAAAGAGAAAACTAAACTGACCCAAACGACAATGGTACTACGTCCTTTGATTGCTAATTATCTGCTTCACCCTCCTTTCAAACTCTTTCCACAACTTGTTCCCGGTTTCTCTTGATCAGGGCTCTCTGTGACTCCGGCCTCTGATATTCAAGCCTCCCTCTGCCTTTTGGAATTTCTCTTCACATCTTCCTCGGGTCCTCCCCTTCTGTTTATCTCCCTCGCGGTATTTCTTAGGATTTTTCAATGTCCAAAAATCCCCCCCTTCCACAGCTTGTATCCTTCTGCCTTTTATACAGCTCTCGCGGGTGGCTTGCCAACCGAGCAATCAAGTGCGTGACTGCTGCCCTAGCTATACCTCGTCCCTCTTCTCACGCTCACGTCCTCTGCTACTCTAACGTGGCCTCCTATCGCCTTCATCCCAACAAAATTCACCTCCACTACCCTGCTGTATTGGGTACGGAGTAGTGGAGGGATTGTGTTGTGTGTGTCCAGCCCGCATTCTCTGTCTCCAAAATTTCGTACCTGAGCACCTCAGTCATTTGCCTCACAGATTCAAGTCCTAACCCATGCTCGCATGTGGTCCATCCCCGGCCTCTCTTGCCTTTGCTTTTCTGATTTCTTTCGGTGGTTCCCTCGGGTTCGTTCCCTCTCCAAATCTGTACATCCCTCTGTTTTCGTCATGTCTCTCCTAGGGTTCCCTTCCTTACCGCTCCCTCGGTCCTCTGCCCGTGGTCCTCTGCATCTCCCCCGCGGCCAACTCAGAGCCTCACCGTGGCTCACTCTATTTCTGTCTCCACAGCTGCTCTGTTCTTCGTCCCTTGTGTTTCTCGCTCTGCTTCCCCGCGGCTTTTCTGCTCCAAGCTCCCTATGATTTTCTCCCAGCGGCCTCCTCTATTTTTTTCCTTCCGCCGAGCCCCCTCTGTTTTTTCTTCGGCCGAGCCCATGCCCGAGTCTCAATCCCTCGGTTCCTTTGTTCCTGAACTCCCTCACCCGAGTCCCTGTGCCACCGCATCGCAGCCTTTAAGAGGCTCTCCTTCTTTCTTTTCTCTCGCGGCTCTCGGCACCCTCTGATCTTTAGTCCTGAGCCCTAATTGAGGGCTCAGGAAATTGGGAGTAAAACGCCGAAAGCTCAGCGTTTCATCCCCCTCCCCCGTTTTTTTTTTTTTAAGGTTTCAGCCCAAAATTATTTTTTTCTCTCTTTTTTTTATTTTGGATTCTGGGCCGAATTTTAGCCCCTTTTTTTTTTTAATATTTCAGATTTTGGGCCGAATCTCGGTCCAAAATAATTTTAAATTTTTTTCTCTTATTTTTTATTATTTTTTTATTTTTTTATTTTATTAATTTTAAATTTTTTCTTCTTAGGGCTTTGGTTAAAAATTTTTTTTGTTTATTTATTTACTTTAAAAATTTTCTCAATTTTAATCTAATTGATTTTTATTTATTATTATTAGTATTATTATATTATTTATTTATTATTATTATTTTAAAAAAAAATACTCGGACAAAATGGGGTGTTCACATAACTTGTTTAAAACTCAGAAATTTTTAAACAATAAGTTGTGCGGACTCTAATATTGAATCTGTCTTGAGTTTTAAACAAGTTAAATTTTAAGTGAGAGAGGTATAATTTCCAATTTATTTGCAAAATTTCAAACCCTTAATAACAGTTTTCAGTACTCTAATATTGAGTTTAAAAAAATTTTGAGCTTTAAAAACAAGTTAGATTCCAAGTGGGAGAACTATAATTTTCAACTTACATTTGAACAATTTCTTACCCTAATAACAGCTTTCAGTACTCCAATATTGAGTTTAAAAAATTGAGCTTTAAATAAGTTAATTTACAAGTGGGAGAAGCAAAAATTCCAAATATTGAGTTTAGAAAAATCAGTTTTAAATAAGTAAATTTAAAATGAGTTTACTGTTAGGGGAAAATAGTAAGTTTTAGCACTTTAATATTGAGTTTAGAAAAATATGAGTTTAAACAAGTTAATTTAATTACAAGTGGGAGAAACAGAATTTTCAACCTACGTTTTGAAACATTTCCAACCACATATTAATAACAATTTCAGCATTTCAATATTGAGTTTCTTAAAAAAATTAGTTTTAAACAAGTTAGAATTGGGAAAACCATAATTTCCAACTTACCTTTGAAAAATTTCCAACCTCTAACAATAATTTTCAGCACTTCAATATTGAATTTAGAAAAATTGAGTTTTAATCAAATTGAAAAGCAAAATTTTCAGTTTACATTATTTGAAAAAAAATTTCAGCACTACAACTTAGGGATCTTTTATTTTTGAACTTGAGGTTAGTTTCGTCCACTGCCAATCCTTTTTCTCTCAACCAAGGACCTCGGTCCCAGCTTATTGGAAATTCACAAATTTCGTGGTCTCTATTAGAATTTCTCTCTCTTTGACGGTCCTCAAATGTTATTTCGGCTTTTTTGAACTATGCTGAAATATGCAGAAAAATATTAAATTAATAAGAAAATTACATAGAACCCTGTAGAATGCATGAGAAGAGATTGTGAGAACAAAAAAATTATACAGATCAGCTCAAGAAAAGTCGCACCTTCTTATAAATTTAATATTTTATATTAATGCATTTTAATCCGTACGTGTACCTTATATAAGAATGCCTACATGTCATATGGTGGAATTACAATTTTTCATTGAAACGTTATAATTTAAATACCTGCAAAATAGTTTCTCCCATTCTCAATATATATAACTGAACGTTAAAATTATGAATTAACATCTTATTAGATAAGAGCGTCTTTAAAAATTCATTTTTAGTTTATATGATGAGAAAGAACATGGTCTTTTCGCGAATATATATATATATATATGGGTGTATATTCATTTAATCTATTCAATTCATCCTATAACTCCTAATAGATAAGAATATTAATCATTCTGTTTCATTATTGTATACTATAAATTCATCACAAAGTTATGATTTCAAATTATAATTTTTTTCTAAAATCATTAATTATACATGAGTGTTTATTTATCTCTATGGAGCTAATTAATCGAAAGCATTAATTAGGGCTGGATGGCAAAGAAGAAGCAAGAAAGATGAAACATCAATAAAAGCAAGCTTTCATTCTAAATACACAGGTCACATGTCTATATAGTATGTCCTTTTTTTTTTAGTCTGTCTTATTTATTGTCTCTCTCACACACATACATACAGATATATATATATATAGAGAGAGAGAAAAGTGCTTTCTCAGATTCATATTATAAGACATTTTGTATTAAAGTTTTTTTGTTCAAAATATAAGGTATTGGATATTTTTCTTCCCATTTTATCCATGTATTTAATGTTTCCTCTCACCTCATTTATAACCTTACAATGATAATAAAATAAGGTATTAAATAAGGGTAAAATAGGAAATGTGAATACTTTTTACATTGATTTCAGTTGAAAAAATGATTTCTTTAATATACATGTAATTGATACAAAATATTTTATAATATGAATCCGAGGGAGTATATATTTTACACCCGCCAAGTCTAGTTATATATTGGCTTATATTTCCAGACAATACATTTATTTATGAAGTTGGAACCTCCTAAACAGTCAAGCCGAATATGTATGTATATACAGATACACACACAACACACCTTATATTTTGTAATAAACTAGCTAGCTATATATAGGTACATGATACACACATATACTCCCACTTATTACCTTATACCGTGGGAAATGGAAAGTGGATGGAGTACCTTTATTCATCCTCGCTATCACTGCTGCCATCTTCCTTTTTCTCGTCAATCTTTTTCTTCACTTCTTTAGCAACCTCCTTTCCTGCTTCCTTTGCGGCCTTTTTCACCACTTTTTTCGCTGCTTTTTTTGGCTATTTCTTTCATTTTTTTCGGGATCAAGGCTGCTGGGTGGAGGGGGAGGAAGGGCAAGAGAAGCGGCCACCAAAACGGGTGTGGGACGTGGTTGATAATCGATGCTAGGTCCGCGCCGTTCCAGTTGCGACAGTCCGCCAATGACAGTTGTTGCTGCTGCTCCTACGGCTGCAAGCCCTAGAGATGCAGCTAGACCCTATGATGCCCCCAAAAATGGTAGCAAAAGGAAAGCATTTGGTCACTCTCACTTACTTGATAATAGTTACAAGATG
The DNA here is from genome assembly GCA_026686845.1 of Adenanthera pavonina. Classification (NCBI taxonomy): domain Eukaryota; kingdom Viridiplantae; phylum Streptophyta; class Magnoliopsida; order Fabales; family Fabaceae; genus Adenanthera; species Adenanthera pavonina. The sequence continues at coordinate 6,103,637 of JAIVEN010000026.1, read as the reverse complement.
GCAACAAATGTGGAAACATATATATATCAAGATAAGAAAATGCTTTATCTGCCTTTTAAATGGGAATATGATTCTTCACAATAGTCATAGATTCCATTTACATTGCCATTATTTATGTTCTCATTCGAATTATAGCATTTCTGCTTTTGTTTTATTTTTCCTGTTGTCTTTTGACGTATGTGTACTCATAAGTCTTAGGAATTGGATTCCTTATAGATAGCCATTACATTTATTTCTCTTATAGTAATTGGCTTGAAGGGTTTTGATTTTCAAATTGCAGATTGTGTAGAAGCTGATAAAACTTATTTTCATTGTTATTTTATTTCTCCACAACTTACTCGCAAGTTCTGCGCAACAACAAATCAACCAAATTAAAAACTCAAATGCACCAAAAGTAGCTGATGAAGAATCACAACTAAAAATCCCGCCAAGAAATTCAGCGGACAGAGAAGCTTTTGAAGTACCAAACTAGATAGATAACAGCAAACTGTTCTTTACTAGGATTTTCCGATTTGAGTACACATGACTTGGAGGTAGTCCTCTCAAATATTATAAGACCTTAAACATATCATATTAGCTCAAACCACACACAAGACTGGACCAAAGCTACTGATGGAGCAAATATCAATTAAACCATCACTATACAAGGACCGTGGTCATTTAGACACCGCTTGACAACTCATAGTTGCTTACTACCTCTTGATTGCCCTTTTTGCTTTACTAACAATAGTCATTGGCATGTGCTCTAGTTTTGCTGCTGCATTTTGTATTGAGGGTTACATCACATTAGAAAGATGGTACGGAACAGTAAGAGATAATTTTTCATCAAACTTAAGCTTAAAAATAGCTATTGCCAACTCATTGCTCTTCTAGTTTGTTCAAGCTTGTTCATTTTCGCAATTATGCTGCCCTAGAACTGTGCATCCTTCGTATTGTATTCTCTCACTTTCTCCTTCACAATTTTATACTCCACTTTCAAGTCCCTAATAACAGCCATCCAGTAAAGGTTAATACGTGGTACCGAAAGAGATTAAGGATGTAACTGCACATGCAAGTTCAGGATTACACGAAAGGCTGAGAACATACCTATTGCCTGGCTCAATTTCAAAGGCCTTCTTAATGTCCATTTCAGCAAGATCCAAATCCACAAGTTGGATGCATGCTTGTGCCCTTCTGTACAGAGCTTTCACATTCCCACCATTAAGTTCCAATACCTTCGTGGTAAAGTAATTCTCTCAGCAGGTAAGGAATTTCCACTCCATTCTTATACAAAAATAATAATATCCATCAAAGGAGTGAGGAGAAACAATGATGATATGAGAGGATATGGTAATGCCAAAAACAAAACTTAGGGCACAACTTCACTGCCTCCTTGTAGTCTTTAAGCTTTTAACATACAGGCAACATTATTGAGGTTGATTGAAATTTTTAGTACCTTGGCCTGCTGCTTCTCCTCATCACTAAATTTGGAGTCATACTTAAGATACCTCATTGCCTGTCACCGACAGACAAGGGCATCTCTTTTAAGCTCTCCTTATCACTCATAGATATAGCCTTTAATTGCAAACCAATTTGTTTGAGCTTCAGACAATTTTGTAAATATGTCTTTTTATATCTCTTTGATGCTCTATCATATTTAACAGCTTTGAAATATACATTCCCTTCTTCCTTTTTCTTTCTAGCTGCCTCAGTCTTTTCTGGTGTGTCCAACTCCCATGCCTCCCTTTCCTATATCCCCATTAACTGATATTTAGTATAACTATTGAATTAACGTTAGCCCCATCAAGTATTTCCTCCTCGGCATTAGAACCAATAGACAAATATATATGTCACTCACCTTTTCAAATGAAAGCAGCTCAACTTCATAGTACACAGGTGAATTAGGAGGAACAGCAGCCAATTCTTGGGGTAACCCAGAGGCACCAAAGGCATACTCATGTTGTATGGCCACCAGTGCAATTTCCCCTTCCTTCATGTTCTTCACAGCTTTATCAAGTCCCTCAATTACTTGCTCTGTATAGCAGTTCCATTCAGATATGCCTTAGTATTTCAATTAATACATACATCCTCAAAGAAACACTTCAAAATGCTCAACAATTAATCATACCTTCATTGACTTTGAACTCAAGTGGCTGCTCGTCATCGCCCTTCTTAGTGAAAATGGTCCCATCTTGCAACTTGCCAAGAAGTTTCACTGCATTAACAAAAAAGCAAGTTTATTTAATAAGCCACACCCAAATTAACAAAGAAAAGGAAGAATGAGAAACATTAATTTGAAAAGTATTTATCAGAATCTGTGTTACAGCAAAGCTTTACCTTGCACAACTGATCCATCATTTGGTCAATCATATTTCTCAATCTCCTTCAAAGTCCTTTTGAGAACTTTTTTATCCTTGGTAATGTCAGACAATCTTCCAGGAGACCAACTCGAGACTAATTTGGAGTGAAGCATTAGGAGGAACAACACCTTCGTCCCTAGACGCTGGCCTTCCATTCTCGGCAAATTCATCTGCAAAACTCAAAAGTCCAATAGCTAGCACAAATCAAAATTTCTATTTAGTTCCATGGACAAAATCTAACTTACATTGTTGCTTCATGGTTAAGAGGACTTTCTCTCCTTTCTTCATTGTTTTCACAGCCTTAGCCAAAGCAGGACAGAGATAACTTGTGCATGAAGAAATGACGCAATTTAGAAATATAATTATGGAGAAATATGGGTACATAAGTAGGTCAAAGTATAATTAATAAAATGTAAGGCCAAAATATAATTATAGAAATATATAGATACAGAAGCGTAATTTGCCCCGAAAAGAAACTTAGGGGCTGTTTGATTCTGTTTTTTAAAATAGTTTTTCTGTTTTTGAAAACAGAAAACTCAGAAAACTTATTTGATAAACCTGTTTTTTATAAACTGTTCTGGAAAATAGAAAAACAAAAGAACAGAAAACTCAGAACACCTTTTAGGTGTTTTGTAGTTTTTATTCTGAAAAACATAAGGAAATGTGAGAAACATCCACCTTATTAATGGTAAAATTATAAATTTTGAATAACTCATCTATCATTCACTAGTTATGATTTTGAGAACAATTATTCAAACAGATTTTTTTGTTTTCTTGTTTTCAAAACTTATTCTTGAAAATAGTTTTACAAAACTATTTTTGAGAACAGAAAATAGGAAACACTGTCAAACAGGCCCTTAATCCCGTCAAACATGGATTGCCACCGGTTTTTGAATTTCTGCTGATGATGTCATCATGACGTCATCCTCTCCTTTTTAAAAGTGCAAAAATGAAATATTTAATTACTAAAATAAAGTCCTTCTAAATTTACAAAAATTGCCACCAACTACTATCCGCAAAAAAGATAAGAATAGTGGCGGTGAAAACACTCCCTCTTGCCGCAGAAATGGTGACAGCAACAAGCAAGGGCTATGATCTGGCCAATGACAACGTCTGTCATTGGCCAAATTTGGACGGTGCAACACTGTTCACGCCGTTAGATCTGTGCAGCGTGACAAACGTCGCATTACTTTATACTGTCACCGGCGACGGTAAGAACAGCTACCGCCGCTGATGATATTGAAAATTTTATTTCTTCTTAAATAAATCAGGAATTAAAATACCCAAATCTAACACATTTAAAATACATACATGCATAACATATATAATAAGGCTATAATACCACATCTAAGTTTTAAAGATTTAAGTAGATCTTTCTTTTTGGATCCCTAAGCTTTTTGTTAGCGATTTTTAATGGAGAAATTTATTAGAATAAAGTTAGAGAAGGACCTCCTTTCTTTTAATAAATGACTTTACTAGGCCACCCACCAGGACTTTAGTAAAATATAATGGCATGTACTTTTTGCCGTCTACCAGACTTAAAATTAAATCGTATGTGTTTAATTTGTTAATTTTTATTATCACAAAATAATATTAAGTTTTAATATCTTAATAGACTACTGTTAACCTATTTTAGAAAATATAAAATAATTAATAAGAGTTCACAAATAAAATATTATAAATTTTTCTAAAACATGCTCTATAATTCTTAAAAAAATAAAAGGTAAAAGTATATTTTTAGTCCCATAACTTTACACTAGGTTTTATCTTAGTTCTTTAATTTAATTTTATTTCTTTTTAATTATTTAATTTTTAAAATATAATCAAACGTTTCCCCATTACTAACATAATTAATTATGTTAACAGAAATACTGACAAAATATTATTCAATATTGACATGTCAATTTTTACGGCCAAGTTATTAATATTTCTCATTAATCTTAGGTTTAAAATATTTTTTAATTAAATTAAAATATTAAAAATAAATAATTACAAATAAAAATTTCTAAACAAAACCTTAATCTTAAATTTCTTTTTTTCATAAAAAATGAGTTGAATAAATATGTAAGCATTTAGAAAATACTTTCTTAGTATCTAGAAATAATTTATCAGTATTTTCTACAAATATAGTTAACCATATTAATTACAGAAAAAATTTGATTATATTTTAAAAGTTAAAGGACTAAAAATAAATTAAATTAAATTAAATGACCGCAATGAAATTTAGTGTAAAGTTAATGGATTAAAAATATAGTTTTGCCAAAATAAAATAAAGCCCCCTTTGGTCCGAAATGAAAAACGGAATGAAATGAAAATGAATATTAAAAAAATAATATTTAGTATAAATGTGAAAAAAATAGTTTATCAAATAATATTTGGTATGATAAAAATAAGGAAGAAATGGAAATAAATAAATATAAATGCCCATAATTGTAGGAAAAATAAAAATGATTTGAGTGCAATTTTGCTTTTTATATACAAATATTAAGAACTTATTTTCTTATAATTAAACTTTTTTAATTTTGCCCAAAGAAAAAGAAAAGTTTACGTTTGTTTGAATTGAAAGGAATATATAGGAAAATAAAAATAAGGGGAAATAAGAGAAAATCTAAATATGCTATATATATTTTTTTGGCAAAAATACACTTATGAAAATCTAAATATTCCTTATGAATCTGACAAGAAGCCTATCGTTTTGAAAAAGAAACAATCTACTCTTTTTGTTTTTGGAAACAACAAGAAGTAAGAATTTGAACAGAAAATTAAAAACAAAATGGTAGCTAATCCACCGGAACAGTCTCTCCTCCTAACTCTATATGGTGTGAAGGCAGGTTTTGTATATATGTCATGAAATATGTTGTGTAATATCATATTCACCATATCCTATATGTGATTGGGCGTCTTTCTAAATCAAATTTCATATTATATAAATTTAACCTTGTGCTCAGACACAAAATTCTACAGCAATATATGCATTCAAATTAAACATGCATTTCGAATATATATGATGGCCAATAAAGTCTATACAAAGGCATCAATTAATCAAGCAATAGAAGAAATATATACCTTAAAAAAGCATGGAAAAAACAATGATACCAAGTTAAAAAAAGAGACGCTTGTTGAGACTAAGTGGCAATTTTTTTTTATTGGTGCACAAGAAATTTAGGTTTTATTTAGCAAGTTATATTAATTTATTCTAAATATTTAAATATTTAATTAAAAAATTGTTGAGACTAATGAGTAGATAATAACTACAACGAGTTGGTTTTAAAATTTACATGTCATCATTTTCCATTTAAGTAAATTAATGATTAATGATGTTAAAAATGGAAAAGCATTTTTACATTTCAAAAGATAAAGGATTAAAAAAGTTCTTATTAAAGGACTAAATGAAAACCTAATATAAAGTTAAAGAACTAAAAGGACATTTTTACCTTTTTTTTGTGCATTAGATAGAGAGTATATGGTAGAAAACAACTACTACCTTTGAGCACAAAAGTATGACTTGTTTTAAATGTTATTATTTATATTGATCAACCAATAAATTGATGTTGATGATATATTAATAATTGATATGAGTTTATAAGCCTGCCTAATCATTTGGCATGATAGAGTTTTTTTTTTAAAACAGAAAAAGTTTTGCTAGAGCTTTTATTTGTGAAAAATTTTTTCTGTTACAAAATAACAACTACTTTTTTATTTTTAATTAAATAACAACTGCTTTTGAGCAGAAGAATGCATGCACAATTACATGCTACTCAATTAATTTAATTTGTACTAATTTAAAAATTCATAATTATTAAGTCCTAATTTAAGCTAAGTATAAATTATGAACATATAATATTTTGTGTTGTTAAATATTTTTACTCCTTATCTTATCTGATCAATGATTTTGAGTTTTTTTTTTCAAGGTGTTTGTTTGCTTGGGCTCCTTGTTGCTATCGGTATTGGAAATGAGTAAAGCCTTGAAGTGAATAATATTAAGGCCCCTTTGATTCAATTACAGGTTGATTAGGTGATATGATATAATGTAATGTAATGGGATGTGAAAGGATGATGATTACATGTGTGTTTGTTTGGTTTAATATTGGAGATATGGAAAATAAATTTATTGTTTATATTTAATTAAATGAAAAAAAATGTGAAAAGACAAAAATGTCCTCATTAGCTTCTTTTCTTCTCCTTCCATGTTCCTCCTCCCTCTTCCTCGTTAGTAACACATCACCTCATCACTGACGTAAAACAGATCCACAACAATATTAACTCCACAACAATCACACAAATGAATCAATTAAACCCAAAATGAAGATAAGCTTGAACCCAGAAAGAAGAGAAGTTTAAACCCAAACATCTGCAAGATCTCCTTTCTCAAAGCATCCTTCCTCTATTGCAGATTTGGATGCAACCAAAGAATGCAAGCTTGAAGCATCCTCCATTGCAGATTTGAGGTGGGGGATTGACGAAATGGGAAGAGACAACAAGGAGACAGGGCTTGATGATGAAAAAACATGGCAGCATCCAAATCCCAAGGCAGTGAAAGTGACCAAACAAGGTTTGACTCTATTGAGTTGGTAGCCATCGTCTTCATCAGAAGAAGAAGCTTCCAAATCAACCGGAAAAGGTTCATGCGTCTCAAGGGAATGGTCATCATTGTCTTCATCGTCTCACAGACCATCGGCGGAGCTACTAGTGGTCCTAATTTAGAAGAGGCAGATCAACGGAGCTACTGTTATGGCATTGTCGGCGATGATGGTCCAAGTCGTCAGTGGAAATTGGATATGGAGATGGAGATGTGGGAAGGATGTCATTTTTATTTGTACTGGGGACAATTTGGGCTTTTTATCAAGATTACATAGAAAAACGAGAGTAAAGAGGATTATCTGTCCAATATCACATACGTAATCATCATCACAGGTAATATGTCCAACTAAATATAACAAGTCAAGTGATGTGAAATTGATTATTTTTACATGGGAGGTCAATAAATGAACCAAACGGGCTCTAATAGTAATTTGGAAGTTAGAAGACTGTGATGTTGTTCATTGTTCATAGGAATTTTGGTGGAGCCAACTATGTGGTAGTTAGTATTTGCATTTGTACTGAGACTGAGGTTGGTGTAAACTTTTTAATTATTAATCTTTTCCTAAAGAGATGGAAATTTCTATGGGAACTTGGACCAAAATAAAGAATTAATTATAAATTGATATCTATTACAAGTTTAATTATGCTAGGAGACCAAATAATTTTAATTAAAAAATGTTGAGAATACTAAAATATTTTCAAAGCTTCCCTCCTCCTTCCCCACCATCATTGGCATTAGCACCTGCCGTCAGCCAACAACTGGTAGTAGTTAGTTAATGCTAGTCAATGGAGATTGACTATCGATCAATGACAACTAAACAACCTGTCAATATCTGTCAACAACAGATGATTTACAACTTTTTTATATAATTTCAACTTATATATTCTAAAGTTACAACTTAGTTTTCAATTTTTTAAGATAAATTGTTCCAGTGTTGTTTGCAATTTAGAAATTTACAACTTATTTTCTAAAATTTGCAACTTAGTTACTCAAAATTTGTGATTTGATTTCCAAATTTTTACTATAAATTATTCCAGTACTTTGCAACTTATTTTCTAGAATTTACACCTTAGTTATTCTGACTTTATAACTGAGTTTCCAAATTTTTACTATGAAATAGTCTAGTAGTTTGCAATTTTTTTAAAAAATTTGCAACTTATTTATTATAAAATTACAACTTAGTCTTTAAAATTTTACTATAAATTATTCCAGTGTGTCTTGTAATTTGTTTATTTTGAATTTACAACTATTAATTTAGATTCTTTTATAGTAAAAATTTGGAAACAAAGTTACAAATTCTAGAAAAAAAATTACAAATCACACTATAATAATTTATAATAAAAACTTGAAAAATGAATTACAAATTTAAAGTGAGCAAGTTGTAAGTTTTGAAGAAAAAAAGGTTGCCAACCATTTGCTGCTAGCAGCTATTGACCTACAATTGGTTATTATTGGCTGTGGTCGGAGATCATTATAAGTAGTGCTAGTGGGAGAGGAGGAGGGAAGCTTTAATGGCATTTTGTTAATTTCATTTTTTTTGTTTTATTTAAAAATATCTGGTCTCTTATTATGATTAAATGTACAATAACTCTCAATTTATAATTTATTTTTTATTTTGATCTCCGTTCATAATTTCCCCAACTTCTATTGTGAAATTTTTGTATTGTGTTGTGATAAATAATGAGAGACCCTTTTTATTTTTATTTTTTCCAAAAAGAGGAATAAAAGACCAATAATGAAGCTTTTTTTTCGGTAAACAAACTAATAATGAAGCTGAGAAAGCAGTAAACATCCTTGAATTATTAGCCATAAGCCATGGTCCAAGTCCAAACTCGTTTGCAACTCCAAATAACCCAATACTGATAGTAGAGAATTTAATTCACTGTCTTGCATAGTTACAAAGTTAATTAATTATATGAATGCAATTAAATTAAATTAAATAGAGATGAAAATAATATATACATATAAATAAATAAATTTTAAGGAAAATTAATCCTTTAGTCCCTATAGTTTCACCTAATTTTGAAATTAGTCCTCACACTTCAAAAATTTTTAAACCTCTCCTCATTCTTTTCATAGTTAGCTCTATTAGTCCCTCTCTTTAAGAAAATAGAGTGTCCATCCCTAAACGGTGTTAAAATTTGCTAAGTTAGCTAACTGATGCTAATGTGGCAAGTGATAAAGCTAACATGGCTACCTAATAATCTAGGCTAGACCGAGTTGGATGGTGAGTAGGACCTGGAGCTCTTAAAAGCCTAACTTCTCGCATGGTCGAAGTTATCGTTACTTGTGTTTGTCACTCGCATCCATAATGAGCTCCAATTCTCAGTCAGCATTACTTTTGTAGATTTTGCCATTGATATATGAGAGTCCCACTTGCAGTTGCAACTTTAATTGTCTCAATATGAATACGAATCAAACACACACCTTTACTGAAATATTATGAGGTAACAAATCCTGCGAAGTTTGCTAGAGGGTGCTCACGTACATTTACAATGGATTATGATATGTTGTTCTATTTGTTGGCAAAATATACAGGAAAAAAAAACCCAATAACAACTTGGTGACTAGTAAATAAATGAATGATTTTTTGTTTTAAGCAAGCATTGATCACATCAACTCCAAGTGCTGCTTCTAAAGAAACATGTTGGGGCTACATGCTATCCTTCTCTAATGCTCTTTCTTCATCGTGCTTGTTCTTCCTATACTTGCATTCAAAGTTTGCTTACCTTATTGTGGCAAAAGAGTTTCACCTTGTCATTAGTTTCTTAATATATGTGATTAGAAAAATAGAACCACACAAACATGTGTGTGTATCATCATCTTGTACCTACACATAGTAGTTTTTTTTTTGGTTTGCCTCTGTTTTCTGTTATATTATTCATATAGACCTAAAATATAGACATATCTCAAATTGCGAGACTAATTACATATTTTCAGCCATTGATTCTCATAATTTTCTATATGAGGTTATAAGAGATTTCATGAATATCTAATCATGTTGATGGGTATATGTATCTGCCTTTTAATTTTGCTTTTGAATACCAAAATGTAGTTCAATAAATAATTAATAATATTTCTCTTAATTAGAATATTAACATTGTAGATATAAAACAATACAATATTGAATTTTTATATCTATATAATATTGAAGAAAAACTCAAGCCACAAATATAAGTATAGTAGACTTCACTTTAAATTGAACTTTAATTTCTATTTCTATATTCATGTTTTCGTTATTTAAACCTAATTATTCTTGTTTATTTCTATTTTTTATTTATAGGCATAAAACATTTTCAAACTATAAAATTATTATTTTATTATCAAACTCCATTTTACCCATAAAACATCTAATATTCGACACACAAGGGGAATATAGAAAGATCTTTCTTTCATGGAAGTGTACCTTATACGTAGTGCTACCTCCACAGTCATATTAAGACAATCAAAGCTGTAACAGCAAGTGGGTCTCTTATAGAAGTTATCAATGACAAAGATTAAACTTTGGATGAGTGATAAGTTGTTCATTATGAAGGAGGTCATTTGGTGAGTGATAAACTCTCTAGAGAGTGCCTAACTTGTTTATGTGTTGACCTCTTTCAAACTTTTAGCTTGCCCCTTATATTCCAAAGAAACATAAGTTACCAATGGCAAAATTTGCAAAATCAAAGCTTGTTGTTGGTGTGAGTGACAAACACGAGATAACACCTTCGACCATGTGAGGAGTTGGGTTTCTAAAAGCTCTATGTCCTAGTCATCTTCCAACTCGGTCCAACTAGCTTAGATTATTAAGCTGACATGTGAGCTTCATCATTTGCCACATCACTATCTGTTAACCAAGTTAGCAATTTTTAACACCGTTAGGGATGAATACTCTATTTTCTAAAATGTAAGGATTAACGGAGCTAACTGAAAAAAGAATGAGGAGTAGTCTAAAAAATTTTAAAATGCAAGGATTGATTTTAAAATCATGTGAAACTACATGGACTAAAGGATTATTTTTCCCTAAATTTTATATGGAATGTTATTTTATTGCATGTGTTTTTCTCTTTTCAAATATGTGATTTTTTGCCAAATCTAATGCAATTATATTTAAATGATTGTATAATGTTTATCTCATTAAAAAATATATGCCCGATTTAATGGTCAACTATTTAAATTGATAGAAATGAGATTTTAAAAATAGATGTGAGGATTGTGTAGCATAATTGTTAATTTTCATGGGAAAATTAATCAATTAGCCCCTATAATTTACATTCATTTTCAAGCGAGTCCCTACACTTTAAAAGTTTTTACTGAGCTCCATAAAATTTCTATTGTTAGTAATGTTTACCCTGAAGTTAAATCTATTTACAAAATTGCCCCTACAATGCACATGTGGCACTAATAGTGTCAAGTTAGTGATAATGTGGCAATAAAATTGTTATGCAGACAATCATGTGGCAAAAATATTTATGAACTCATCGTGTCTCTCCCTCTTCTTTCTTCTTCTCTTTCATTCTCTTGTCTCCACCACCATCACTTTCTTCGCCTTTTCTTGCTTTCTCACTTGGCCTCAGCCTTATCACCACCACTCTTTGATGAAGACCTATGCACTATGTGATGATATCTGTAGCCTTGAATTTTATAGATTGGCTTATTCCACTAATAATCTAGCCAAGCATTGAGAGCTCCAATGAGAGTCATTAAATGAACCAATCTGAGAATCATCATGATAAGGAAAGATAGCATACCTGGATTCCCCATGATGGATGCCTCACATTGCATCTTCATTTTGTAAACCAGAAAAAGAAAAATAGAGGGTTTGTTTGAAAGTTTACTTGGGAAGCAATAAAAAGTTAATGATTACTTCACATTATATCACATAAATCTATATGGTTAAATGTACCCATTGTTTGATGAACCAATTTTCAAGGTTTTAATTTGGTTGTGTGTTTTTTGGGCCTTCAAATTTCTGGGAATAATTTTATAAATGTTGAATATATATTTCTAGAGAAGGATGGCCAATGACAAAAGAAAAAGACTAAGAGGTGGTTGGCCAACTAAGGAAGAAAAAGTGGATAGTTGGCTAATGATGAAGGAAGAAGATCAAGTGGTTACATTTAACAGGGGTACCACAAAATTATATTCTTTACAATTATATATTCATCAAAGAGTTAATGATTAAAAATTAAGATGTCAATAAAATTGACTTTTTAATATTTGTTATATAAGATGCTAATATTAGAAGAAGAAGAGTTAGGATTTGAGAAATAAAATGGAAAATAATTGCCAAATCTTGATTCACACTACTATTAGCGTAGATCCAGTGACTGAGAACTATCTCTAGTGTAGATCAAATCCATCACACACACAACTTTTTTTTCTACTTCTAGTTGACTATTTATATGAACAAGTTAAGAACGGTTATGGAGCCTTACGCATGAAACATGGTACTCAAGAAACATAGCACCAATTTTCTATTCAAACAAGCAAGGTTCCTAGCACTTGTTTAGTTCTATTAGCCAATACAACCTTTTTAAGGAAATTGTCATGTATTTTCGCCTAACTATGATGGTGAACTACTATTAAACTTGAAACTGGGTAATTGAATCTAACTCTCCATAACATTTTTTTTAGTGTTCTTATGCTTTTCTAGAGAGGAAAGTGTTTAATACTTTTTTAGGGTTTCAAATCCATAAGTGGGATGATTCTTAACCATTCTAATGTTTCGTTGAGTCCCAATAAACCATGACACAAACCTTCTGCATTTCTAGTTTATGGGGTGGAGATGTAATGTGAGGCATCCATTGTATGGCCAATCATGGAGAACCTAGGCTTCATGTATTCTGTTTGGTGAGCTCTGTTCCATTGTCATTTCTCACTTGTCATCTTTCCTTATTATGACAATTCCCAAATTGGTTCATCAAATGGCTCTTGTCGAAGCTCTCGAGGCCTAACTAGATTACCGGTGGAAGAAAATAATCTCTCAAGTATGAGGCTGCAAATGTCATCATGTGGGGCGTTTGTCTTCATCGAAGGGTTATGATGAGGTGGTGATGATAAGGTTAAGGCCTATTGAGGAGGCAAGGAAAGAGTGAAGAAGGTGCCAGTAGTGGAGATGGAAGAATGAAAGAGAAGAAGAAAGAGAAAGAAAGCGGATGAGAGAGCCGTGGTGAGGTCGTAAATTCTTTTGCCACGTGACTATCCACATGTCAATTCTTTTGCCATATCATCACTAACTTAACACTGTTGGGGCCACATGTGCAGTATAGGGGTAGTTTTCTTACTAGATTTAACTTTAAGGATTAACTTTGCCAACAGAAGAAATTATAAGGAGCCCTATACAAACTTTTGAAATATAGGGACTTGCTTGAAAATGAGTGCGAAGTACAGGGACTAAATAATTAGTTGTTCCATAATTTGAGGAAAGGTCTATGTAGGCTTTTAAAATAAAAGAGAAGGTACCTATAATTAATATAAAATGGAAGGAAGCTCATTGCATTTTATTCTATATCTATATGATTGTATATCATTTATTTAATTAAAACAATATATACCCAGTTTACCAGATATATTTATATTCATAGCCCATTATTGAGGGAAAAAAGTGTCCTCTCCTCTCCTATGGATTTTCATTTACAAGCTATTATTGTGCAATGATCCATGACTATAGATTGAATCCACTACATATCAAGTTAATAGGTGCAGAGGTACCGGAACTGCATTTGGATTATGCACTCATCTTTGAAGTGCAACACATGATCCATAGGGAGTGGAGAACAAAGCTTCTAATGCTTGATAGAAATAAAAACATGGCTACTGATTTCTTTACTGTGAGAGCTCTTACACAAGCTATGAAAAGTGCTGCCTGGAGAAGTTGCAACTGAGCTTCTTTTTTATTCTAGCATTACTTAGTCTTTTTGTTTGTTTTATTTACTTTCTGACTTATTAAAAAAAACACATCGTATACATATCAGTTCAGATTGAAATCATCAATATTAGCATTATTAATATAAAATATAAAATCTGCAAAAAAAAAAACTTATCCTTCATAACATAAGTAATGAATAATATAGAAACATATATTTAATTTTTTTTTATCTATTTTCAGTTTTTCACACATTCAATAGCTACATTTATTGCACTTGTTCACAAATTCAATAGCTCCATTTATTCTACTTGGTGCACTATCCCAGTGGCAAGACTATCCCCCCATTAGTGGCGTGGCCACAAAACTCTGAGCTCCATTGCAAATAAACAAAAACAATGCTCTTTATCAATTATAATCAATGTATTAAAAATTTGACCGGTTATTAAATCAGATGAGGTAATAATTTGAGGTTTAGTGGTTGGATCGGAGTTGGACCGATTATGAATAAATTAATATATTTTAAATAATATAGATAAAAAATATAAGAGATATTTATTCATAATTATAAAATTAACATTCAATCTAGAATGAAAAATAAATTTAATAATTTTTTAATTTTATATATCATATAGAAAATAAAAAATATTATTAATAAGTTTTATAACCTAATATTAAAATCTAAACAAGTTAATATTTATCTACAATTATATTTTGAATTCAAAATTGTTAATTGATATTCTATTTTGATATTATTTGTTAAGTAAATTTATCATTATTAATAATTATATATCATAATAATACTTATATAATATTATCATATAGAAAAAAAATTTATACAAAACATAATGCTACTTAGTACTAAAAATAATGTTATTTTATTTTCAAAAAAAAAAAAAAAGGGCCAGATTAGTTCAAACCGGTTCTGTACCAGTTTTTAACCGGTTCAACCAGTTCTTGACCGGTTCTAAGATATCCCAATTTTTGTTGATGCCTGGACCGGACCAGAAGCCGGTTCCTGGTTGAACCGATCGAACCGACTGGTCCAGTCCAATTTTTAGTACCATAATTATAATATTGTGCAAATAATTAACTATTCATGTCTTTTAAAACTTTATTTTCAATATAGCCGATTGGCACGGATTCGGATAACCTCCGTCCCTTAATTGCTCAAATAAAGTGTAAAACTAAAAATATTTATGCTATTTTCATATTCTTATTTTATTCATAACAAATTTATCAATTTCTAATTCTTGACACTTAAACAATTGAGAAATGTAGGTATCTCACTATCATTTCTTTCTTTCTAATTTTCGTAGGACATTGTGTTTTGTTTAATATAAATAGCTAGTTTTTGTGGAGTTTCAGATTTTATAGTTCAATTATATTAAAATTTGAAAATAGAATTTCATATGATTTACAACTGAATTTTTGTGATTTACAATGGCATTATTTATTAAATTGATCTAAAATCTCATTTTAAGCTGTAAATCATTATTAATTTTTGAATCAAGGGTCCTTTGAGTTTATTTGTTTGGATTCCATCTATGTCTAGGTTAATAAAATGTCGGAGTGCAGTGTACTAAAGAGGAATAAATTAATAAATAAAATAAAATATTAAAATAACATAAATATTTTAATTTTAGAATATTTTTTACCATCAATATTTTAGCTTTAGGACGACACTTACGCATTTTATCAATTTAGGCATTGCAAAAGCTACAAATCCTTATTTCATAAAAAAAAAAGCTACAAATCCTTATAAGTTGGTAGAAAAATATTGATTAGCTGCTATTGGGAAAATAGGGAGGACAAATAATTTATTTCAAAAATATAAAGAAAATAAAAAGCTAATATAAAGCGATAGAAAAAATAAAAATAGAAAAAAAACAAGAAAATAATTTTTATTCCTCAGCGTGCCGTGTTGCTACTACTCTCTTCTTCTTTTTTGTCACCACTACTGCCCTCTTCAATGGACACGAAATTTTACTGTTACCATTGACAATGATGGCTGATCCCAATTGGGATTCAGTGTTGACGTTACAAATTCAGCTTTCCAGTGGCGATTCTGCAATTCGGCATAGAAGCTCGTAGATTTGAAACCTTTTGAGAGCTCCCTCTCTCCCTCGCCTTCCGGTGACCCCTTTCGCTCTCAATTCTCAAGGGGTCGCCTCTCTATCTCTCTCAAAACCCTACTACACTCTAACGCTATCACTTGGGATTTTCCCAATTCGATCCTTTCAACGTCGTTGCAGGACCAGACTACAATGTCGGAATTGGCGAACACGGATCCCGAAGGTGTCGACGGAGTCCGCATGACATGGAACGTGTGGCCCCGCACCAAGGTCGAAGCTAGCAAGTGCGTTGTCCCACTTGCTGCCAACATCTCCTTGATCCGTTTTCAACCTGACATTCCACGCCTCCCTTACGCCCCTCTCCGCTGTAAGACCTGCTCCTCCGTTCTCAATCCCTTCTCTCGCGTCGATTTCACTGCTAAGATCTGGATCTGCCCCTTTTGCTATCAGCGCAATCATTTTCCCCCTCATTATAACGCGATCTCTGAGACCAATGTCCCCGGGGAGCTCTACCCCCAGTACACCACTGTTGAATATGCACTTCCTCTTCCCTCCAACCCCAATTCATTCGGGAGCCCCAATCTCGATCCTGCCCATCAATTGCAGCCTTCCCCTGTTTTTGTTTTTGTGCTTGATACATGCTTGATCGAGGAGGAGACGGAGTTTGTGAAATCTGCCCTTAGACAGGCGATCGGTCTGCTACCTGACAATGCTCTCGTGGGTTTCATTTCTTTTGGTACCCAGGTTCAAGTTCATGAATTGGGGTTCTCGGACATGTCTAAGGTTTATGTGTTCCGGGGTAGTAAGGAGATTGCGAAAGAACAGATTTTGGAGCAACTGGGTCTGGGGGCCTCTGGGAGGAGACAGGCCGGCGCATATCAAAAGGGGTTGATGGGTGGATTACCTCCTTCTGGTGTCACGCGGTTTTTACTGCCCGCGTCTGATTGTGAATACACTCTTAATTCGGTGGGTTTGATAGCAAATTTGCGTGAGTTCACTAAACACTTTTTCCATATGGATGCTTGTGGCATTGATTCTTGACAAGTAGGTTGCAACTGTTGTGATTTCCAGCTACTAGACGAATTGCAAACCGATCAATGGCCTGTTCCACTTGGCAGTCGTTCATCTCGGTGCACTGGAGTGGCTTTAAGCGTCGCAGCAGGATTGCTTGGTGCTTGTGTTCCTGGTACTGGGGCTAGAATCATAGCTTTGGTTGGGGGTCCATGCACTGAAGGACCAGGCTCGGTATGGATCTTCATTTTTATTTCTTCCTGCATCATTTGGTTGATTCCTACAAATATTTCCTGATCCTGTTCTCAAATCATAATCTTTTTTATTGGGACAAAGTATACTAATAGCCCTTGAGCAATATTAATTAAACTTTAGTTCTAGGAGTAAATGGCTAAAGGAAACGATCATTTCTTAGCAAAGGATTGAGCATTTGGGGATTCATGCTAAGTTCTTTAGTCTCTATTTTGATAATTAAACCAGCTGCCTTCCCTACATGCCTGTGCTCCCTGACTTTGTTAACATCTACTGGTCTTCAAGACACTTGTTCTAATCTAGTCATTAACTAGATACGGCTATGAATGTAAATTCATTAGACTCAGCTTCTTCTGTGCTATAGTTTTAGACTTTGTGGAGACAGACTAGAATCAGGGCAACTCTCATCGGTCATCTCATCTCATTGTATTTTTTTAATCAAAATTTAAAAAAGACCCAGTAAGCTTAGAACTATTGGAAGTGAGGAGAGGAGTGGACACTGCTGACATAAAACGTGTGGGTGAGTGTGTTTAAGTTGTAGTTGGGATGGTTGTAACCGTTGGTGGGACAACAGCTATAAAGGGGTGTGTCAAGGAATGTTTAGGCAGCTTGAGACTTGCCCTTTGAGTAATAAGATTTCGTTTCTGTTCTCTCTCTCTCTCTTTCTCCTTCCTCTCTTCTC
This sequence comes from Adenanthera pavonina, assembly GCA_026686845.1. Classification (NCBI taxonomy): domain Eukaryota; kingdom Viridiplantae; phylum Streptophyta; class Magnoliopsida; order Fabales; family Fabaceae; genus Adenanthera; species Adenanthera pavonina. The sequence continues at coordinate 6,085,846 of JAIVEN010000026.1, read as the reverse complement.
CTCTGTTCTTCCCTTCTCGTCTCTCTTCTGTCTTTTCCCTGCCTTCCTCTCTTTCTCTCTCTATTATCTATTCTATACTTATCATCTGCTTTTCTATTTTTGCTTTTTTTTTTTTGACAAATGCTGAAGATTGGATCTTAAATTTTTGGTGTTGAGAGTGATGATATTGATTTTTAAAGTTGTTTTCAGATTGTGTCCAAAGATCTATCTGACCCAGTGCGTTCTCATAAAGATCTTGATAAAGACGCAGCGCCCTACTTCAGAAAAGCTGTCAAATTCTATGAGGGTCTTGCAAAGCAGCTAGTTAGCCAGGGTCATGTTTTGGATCTTTTTGCATCAGCACTTGATCAGGTGTGTATCAGCATCTCAATTTTTTTGGACTTCGATTTTTCTCTGTTTTGATCTTTGTGGGTATTCTGGAACTAGCCTCAGAATTTCTGGAATTGTTAGTATTATGAATTCCGGCAATTCTGCCTCTTGAGATGTAATGATTGGGTTCCAAGAGACCAGGGTCAAGTCTGGCTCAATGCTTCTAATTCTGTGTCTTCAAGGCTTGAATTAATTGACTTTTATTATGATATGATTTGATCTCTTACGTTGAAGATCCCATTCTTGAGTATATGATGAGTCATATGACCCTGCATGTTATTAAACATATCCTGTTATGTTTCATACTGTTATATGTCATAATGCTTAATTATGTAAAATAAGTGAACTATTTTATTTTTACATTTTATATTTATGATTAGATTGGTTCATGATTCAAAGAAAAATCAGACTTCCAATCTGCATTTAGTTCACTAACCAGACTACTGTGGTTTTTGGCATGGGCAGTAATAGTGATGTGGCTTTATGATTGAGAAGCTTGTTTTATCTGCTCTAGACAAAAGGTCATGGCCTGTCAATCTTGAATTCTTTCTTTGGCCTATATTCTACTGGAAATATTTTGCCTATTATTCAGAAGGCACATATGAATTGGAATTGATATTGTTGTCATTTATTTGAATGTAAATTGAAGGAATTTAGTATCTGTATGTGCTCATTCTTCATGTGCTGACTCTTGGATATTTTGAATATTTAGGTTGGAGTTGCAGAAATGAAAGTTGCAGTTGAAAGAACAGGTGGCCTCGTTGTTTTGGCTGAAAGTTTTGGTCATTCAGTATTCAAGGACTCATTTAAGCGTGTTTTTGAGGATGGGGAGCAATCACTTGGTCTCAGTTTTAAGTGGGTTTTTGTTATTCCAAAATATTTGCGGATACCTTGTTTTATATTCAAGTCCAGTCCCCTATGAAATAATTTGTTACACTCTTTAGCATTCTCATTTATTCTATATTACCTCCTGTCTCCATATTTGGCAATAGTTAATTTTGGGTTTCTAGGGCTTAAGCAGCAGCTTATGCCATAAGGTTTGATCAATTTATTTGATGTAATTTTGAGTTTGGAACGGCTTGGGATCTTATTTCAATGACAGTTGCCTGAGGCTGGGAGATAGAATTTTGTAATCCTAGAATTAAAGTTGTTTTGGAGTTATGCAGCACTGAGCAAGGGTTATTATTGACTTCATCTTTCAGTAGTTATTTAGAGCTGATAAAAGATTTTCTTCTTTTTTTTTAATTAATTTCTGTCATTCGTTCTTTCTTCATCTTGCTCTTTTCCTATATCAGACAAAAACTCACTGGCTAACTAATATTTGTTTCAGTGGAACCCTTGAGATCAATTGCTCCAAGGAAATAAAAATTCAAGGAATTATTGGACCTTGCACATCATTGGAAAAGGTTGGACACTTGATGCTTCAAACCGTTTATTTCCTATGCTTAATGAGAGTCTAGATTTGGAGTTTGTGTTGAATCTTTAAAAACATGACCAAATTCAATTAAAACTTATGTTTCTGGAGTTTGATGATTGGCGTCGTATGATCCATGTAGCCGACCCCACATAGTGGGATAAGGCGAATGTTGTTGTTCTTTCTGGAGTTTGATGATGTCAACTGCATACTGCAGAAGGGGCCTTCTGTTGCTGATACTGTGATAGGAGAGGGAAATACAACAGCATGGAAGATGTGCGGCCTTGACAAGACCACTTGCTTGACAGTGATGTTTGATCTTTCAACAAATGATCGTTCAAATAATTCGGGAACCATCAACCCACAGTTTTACCTACAGTTCCTTACAAGGTAAGCTGGACAACCTTTTCTTCAAAAATTAGTAAAAAATGGGATTCATAGCAAAATAATTTAGTGCCTCTTTTATCTTTCTTTCTAGGCATCTAATATTTTTAGTTAATGTTCTTATTGCAGTTATCAAGCCCCTGGTGGTCAATTAGTTCTTCGTGTTACAACAGTTACTAGAAGATGGGTGGATAGTGCTGTTAACTCTGAGGTAGTTGTAGTTTCTTTATCTTTGTAGGAGGATAGCTGTTTATCTTTCAACACTTGTAAAATAGATTGAGCTTATATGTTTCTAGTTATTATTTTGTTTTTTACAGTGCATTTTCTTGCTGCAAAGTGTTATTCTCAATTTGTATTCAGTTGGATATCTTAATGCCTTTACATTTGGGCACATTCATGATGCAAGACTAACTGGACGGATTTAATTCAATGACGATGTTAGATGAATCCTTACATTATTAGGATTATCTTCTGTTTCAGAGTATTTTATAAATTGATTAGTTCTGCTCTAATTACTCTTAATTTATAAGAGATGGCCTGTTTGGTTCCTGTAATTTATCTGACTAATGCCATATGTCCGTTTATGATGAATTTCAGAAGACCAAAAGTTTGCTGGAACTTAGCTATGTCAGGAAAGGTTCTGTTGTAATTTAATTAAAATTTCTGCAAGCTGTATTCGACATGCTTGGACTCTTTCATTTTGGGTAGATTGTGGATCCAATAGTCCTTGTATAAACTAATTTACTGTAACAAAAAGAAAAAAAATTACTTGTGTCTGAAGTACATAACATGGTGAGAAGCCTACAAGATTGCTGTTTAGGATTGAGGAGTAGATTTGCACGTGTTGTTGTCAGATGAGATGTCATTATCTTCTATCTTGAGTGCTTCAAAGAAGGATTTCTTTCCATGGTTTACTTTTTTACTTTAGCTATTCATAATTCAGAACACTATTGCTAAAAATGAAGTATTTAAATTCAGGAATTGGTACAAGGATTTGATCAAGAAACAGCTGCGGTGGTAATGGCTAGATTTGCATCTTTGAAAATGGAGACAGAGGTACATCTCAAGTTGTGTTGTCATGTTGATCTCCTTGGTATTCCTAAAATATATCATACTATTTATTGCTTTTTGGTGGAGTTTTTTTTGCGTGAGTTGCAGTGATGTTATGTTCTTTCAATCAGATGAGACCAAAAAATTTGGGAGAAATGTTTGATATTTTGTGTAAATTTCATTTTGGGACCACTGATTATGTCATCTGGGACTCTAGTCTTAACTTGTCCTTTTTTATTTATAAATTTGAGTGAACAGTGTTTGAGCTACTTTTTTCTTACTTTGTCTGCTGTTGTCAATACTTCTCTGTATTCAAAGGCAGATTATGTCATTTTGGTACTATGATCCTTATTCTGTGCTACAAATAACCATTTACAAACACGCCTCTGTTGGACATATATTACTGATGGCTTCTTTTTTTTTTTTGGGGGGGGGGGGGGGTTGGGTGGTGTTTAAGTAAAGTTCTGACATCTTTAGCTGAGTTGCTTTAGTGAGTATCTGATTTTGTTTTTCAGGAAGCATTTGATGCCACACGGTGGTTAGATCGATACCTCATTCGTCTTTGTTCTAAATTTGGGGACTACCGCAAGGATGATCCATCATCATTTACATTAAACCCATCATTTACATTGTTCCCTCAGTTTATGTTCAACCTGCGACGGTCGCAGTTTGTACAGGTGCCATGTGCAGTGATTTTCCTTCCTGTCTTGCTTTTCAGACTTAATTTGTTTAACTTTGGGATATGTGGATGGTGAACTGTATTGACAGGTTTTTAACAATAGTCCAGATGAGACTGCCTATTTCCGCATGTTGTTAAATAGGGAAAACATCAGTAATGCTGCTGTCATGATTCAGCCAGCTTTAATATCATATTCATTCAATTCACTGCCTACACCAGCATTGTTGGATGTGTCTTCCATTGCTGCCGACCGGATTCTGTTGCTAGATTCATATTTTAGTATAGTTATTTTTCATGGGATGACAATAGCTCAGTGGCGCAATTTGGGATACCAGAATCAACCAGAACACCAGGTGTGTGCTCAGACATGCCTAACAAACTAAATGATTGTAACACGCCAACTCTGCAGTCAATTGGTTGTGAAAAAATAATTTAGAATATTGGGATTGGACGCATTATTAACTTTCGGTCTCCTTATGATGGAAATTGGTGTTCGAGTGTTTCATTTGCCTTTGTTGTTTTTCTTCTTCCCTAATAGTTTTAAAATATATTGCAGGCATTTGCTCAACTATTACAAGCTCCACGTGATGATGCTCAAATCATCATCAGAGATCGTTTTCCTGTTCCTAGATTGGTAGTTTGTGATCAACATGGTTCTCAGGTCAGTACTTGTAGCAGGATTGGTTTCAGTGTTATTCTTCACCTTGAATGTAATGACTCTGTTGGGGAATGTTATGAAGTTATTATGTTATTGGTCCATTCGGATTGGGTAACAAGAGCCTTACTGGGGTTTTATTGATACGGAACAGGCTAGATTTTTATTAGCCAAGCTGAACCCCTCGGCAACATACAACAACACACAGGAGATGGCGGCTGGTTCAGATGTGATCTTCACTGATGATGTGAGCCTTCAAGTCTTCTTTGAGCATCTTCAAAAGCTGGCTGTCCAGTCTTGAAGAGGGATGATAGAGACTGACAGTGTTTATAAAGTCTTGGACTTTGGTTGGGAATTCACCCAGGATGTGTCCTGTCGCATTGTGTATTGTGATATTACATTCAGTTATATTCATCCTTTGTTCCGAGGGGAAATTTGAGGCCTATACCAATGGAAGAATGAGGAAAGTAAATCTGAAGTTTATGATTCTTTGGGGGTTCTGATCGGATTGTTTGAGACAATAAGGGTCCAAAAAGGTATGTTGAGTTTTGGATAAAAATGTGGAAAGGAAGGAAAATGGGAATGCAAGAGATGGCTCTGCATAAGAGCAGCAACTAGGTAGATGAGGGAGACATTTTTGGTCTATTAGTTTTGACCCAGATATGAATTTTGGGTTCTTACCCCATATGGATTTAATTTATAGTTTGTGTTTACATGCTCCCCAGGTGACACAGGAAAGAAATCATTGCCTTATTATTGGGTTTTTTTTTTGGCCTTTGATTATTGGAGTTTGATATCACGTCATCTCTTCCCCACTAGTTTATCTTTCTTTCAGTTATGTATCTGTTGAATTGAGCATACAAGCCATCATCCATTAAACATTATTTATTAAATTTTATTTCTTCCATTATCATCCTTCTCAACTCTGCAAGCAGCATCATTGGTGCAGACTTTGCAGAGAGTTGGTTGCCTGTTGTGTATTGCTCATGCAGTCCTATTCCTCACTGTTAAACCATCCTCTAATCTCAAAGCAATCACAATAATCTTTATCTTATATTCTCATGATATATAATAATAGTACAAGAAATAAAAGAAACAAAAATTGAATATAAGAGATGATGTTAAGTCCAAAATCAGTTTCTCCAAACAAGTACAGACCATGAATTGTTAATTACATTCATAAACAAAACAAACAATACGACATTAAACAAGATCATTAAGGTTGAACAAATGGCACTGCTGTAGCACTATCTCCTATAGGAAGTAAAGCAAATTATATCGTGGTCTTCAAACCCTTGTTCTTAAATTTCTTCAATCATTCTATAATTTTCTTGACTCAATCCATAGCCATAAACCTTCTTCGTGGCAAATATCAATCCATCTGAATCCTGTCACAGTAATAGGCTCTTTTTCTTCATTCCCATATCTTTCACCCTTACTTTCAAAATCTTTCTCCATGTGTTAAACTAATGATTGGTGAAAACCCAAATGGCATAAACATTCTTTCTTAATCTTACCAACGAAACTGATTGATCCAAACTATTCGACTTTCCACATTTATATATATCCATTTGGCAAGTCAAGTCATGAGAGCCAATTTTACCCTCCCTTCCCTACCATTTGGCAAGTCAAGTCACAAGAGCCAATTCTAGCCTCCCTTCCCTTGTAAGCCTAATCATTCTTGATCTTCCATCTTCAATGTTGTAAGCCATTATATATGGCATGAAATAAAGAGTTAATCTGGATCAAGCTAGATATTTTAAATTTATCTTAACTAATCCTTTTTCTTTAAACTAAATTTCTTTCATTTTAAAAATCTTTCTAGTAATTTTCATCATCCATCTCTCTCAAATTATCATATTGAGATTCATACAAATTTTTTTAATTCCTTTTGTGAATTGAAAAAAAAAACTTGCATTGTTTGCAAAAGAAAATAACACTTGTATTAATTTTGAAAAGTTTCAAAGTTTTAGTGAATATTTTAATATTTTTATTTAAGACTTAAATGTATTGAGAGAAATGTTTATAGAAAAAATCAATACTCCAATTGAAATATCAAATTATATATCAGATTCATTTGCAAAAAAAAAACTTTTATAGAATAATAATTATAATTATAATCTCGTAATAATATATATATATAATAGTACAAGAAATAAAAGAAGCAAAATTAACATATAAGAGATGATATATATTTAAGACAAAAATTAATTTATTCAAACAATTACAGGCCATTGTTAACTACATTCAGCCAAAAATTACATTCATTAACAAGACAAATTACAAAATGTGACATTAAAATGGTTTCAGCAACAATGACACCGTGGTAGCACCATCTCCACAATCACGAAGCGTATCTGAGTAGGAAGTAAAGCAAACTGTATCATCGTCTTCAAACCCATGTTCACAGATTTCCTTGAGCATCATATAATTTTCTTGACTTAATCCATAGCTGTAAACCTTCTTCTTCGTGGCCAATATCAATTGATCACCATTCATAACAGTGAATCCTGTCACAGTAATAGGCTCTTTTTCCTTCATACCCATTGCTTTCACCCGTATTTTCAAAATTCTTCTCCATATGTTCAACTCATAATCAGTTAAAACCCATATGGTAAAAACATTCTTCTTTAGCCTTACCAAACAAATTGACTGATCCAAACTTATCGGTTTCCCCCATTTATATATACCCATTTGGCAAGTGAAGTCATGAGAGCCAATTCTAGCTTCTTTTGGAAGCCTAAGCATTCTTGATCTGCCATCTTCAATGTTGTAAGCCATTATATATGGCATGAAATAAGGGCTCTCCTTGCTAAGAAAAGGAGAGCAATCTGATATAAAGTGGAGGGCTTTTCTATAATAAACGTGCCTGTCAAATCTCAAAGGCCTAGCACCAGTGAAGAAGCTTGTTTCAGCTGCTTCCCACGTACCCTCCTTCTTAGAGTAGAATTTTACATCACAATATTGAGAAGCCCACTCATCTTGAACCTTAAATACAAATAGCATAAAGTCATTTGAGTCCTCAGGGCTTTCATAGTTGCACTCAAATACAATTTTAAGATCAACATCTGGGTATTCTTTCAGACTATCTGGAGTGGGAATAGAAAGCCATGATTGTGTCACCGGGTTGCAAATGAATAACTCTGTGTTATTGCTACGACCAAGAATCAAACCATTGCTTGAAGCCACGATTCTGCAAGCCGGGTAAATTTCTAAAAATTGTAGGAATTTACGAGAGACACCAGAGGTTTGCTTCTCTGAAGGCAGGTGATGGAACTCAGTTTTTGCACTATATCTCTGAACTGTGTTTGGTTGTAGAAAGAAACATGAATCATCCCTTAGCAAGGAATTATGAGATTGCTTCTGGATAAAATAAGCTTCCTCTGAAGATATAGTGTTGAAGAACTTGTTAGAGCATTTGAACTTGTATATAGATTTTGCAGGCAGCCATGAGAAAATCTCAAGCATCATGTCACTAGGCAAGTCCATGGCTAAATGAACAAAGGAAAAGTTAATGATTTTGAGAAGGAATGGAGGATGAGAGAATTAAAATGTGATGAACTAGGAGAGAATCTAGTGTGAGTTTGATTTGGTGCTGTGGTTTCCGAATGTGTGTAAGAGTGTATATATATATATATACATTAGTCCGAATCCTAATAGGAAATTAATTTTGGGATAGATTAAGATTAGGAAACAATGGGAGATATTGATAAAAATATAAAATTTAAAAGACTTCAAAGTGTTTGTTAATTTGTGTTAATTTAATTGTTTAAAATTAAAATATGTTAATTTACGTGTTTGCATTTGTTCAAATCGATATATATAAAAAATCAATATATATATATATATATAAGAAAATATATTACACGTCACACTATTATAAGTCTTGCCAAAAGTTTTTCCCACAAAATTTAAACGCCTTGGTAATCACAAGAGCCACAACTTTGATATGTCAATCTTTTATTATTCTGATAATGATTAAATACTCTTTTATCAGATCATTACTGAATATTTAAATTTAAACTAATAAATATGGAATATATTAATCTTTATATTTAGTCAAAATGTTTCAAAAATAATACAATTCAATTTAAAATATTCTAACCAAAAAATACTTGGTCTGACTCTGACTACTAATCTAGTTATTTTTCCTCATTCGATTTTTAATCTACTTTTTATAATTTAGAATTTTATAATTAAGTCATAATTGATATATTATTTTAGTATAAATCTTATCATTATATTATCGTCAATAATTTATCAAAATTGAAATCAATTTTATCTTATCATCTGTATCTTTATAAACAATGACAGTATAGTTTTGTGCTTAGAAAAAAATTAATAATTTTATTATTAAATATTTGTTTTTACGTTTTTCTCAAACTATTCGCTATAATTAAATAGACTTATTCAAATTTAAAAGATCAGTAAAAAAATATATTATTATGATTACAATTATAAAATTATCAGATTTTAAGCTTTACGCTACTTTTAAGTTAAAGAGAGACATTTTTCCCCAAAAAAAAGAAAAGAAAAGAGCAAGTTATAGAGAGAAAGCTTTCATGCATAAATCTCACTAAATTACTACAGTGACAATATCCATTTATTTATTTCTTTGTAAATTTATTATCTCTCTTTATAACCAAAAAATTAAGTTATACAACAAATCAAAGTTTAAAATTTTTAAAAATTATAATTATTTAAATTTAAATAATTAAAAAAGTACTATTAATTTCCAAAAATCTTATAATCAACATCAAATATAAAATTCATAAAAATACACTGTTCATAATTCAAAAATAGTAATACAGATTCTTTTAAATTGTGGGCAATTATTTTTGCTTTTGAAAGTGCACATATTTTATTAAGGTTTAAATATTAAAGAGGTGAGTACAGCGGTAAACAAATTATTTTATTTTGTGAATGAAAAAAAGTTTAATTGCCTGTTTGAATTTGAGTTGGACAAAAGTGATTTTAAATTAAAATGATTTTGAAAATTGATTTTAAAAGTAAATTTGCTTGATTGTGATTTTTGTTTGAAAACATTTTTTTAAAAAGTGATTTTGAGAAAATTGATTTCTAAACAAACTCAAAATCAATTATCTAGGTTTTCAAAAAAGTGATTTTTATATTGTTTAAAAAAGTAATTAATTTTTAATTGTTTTATATTTGGTTAGGATAAGAAGATACTTTTTAAATTGTTTAACAATTAAAGAGAGAAGTGTGAATTTTATATTATAATATTTCTCAGGAAATAAAATTAGTTAAAATAATATATTATTATTTTTACAATTTATTAATTTAGTTGATGTTCCTTTCTTTCCCCTTTTTCTTTCTCATTTAAATTTACTGTAGCTATTTTTTCTCATGCACTATTCAAAATAATTTTTTAAAATAAGAAAAAAAAACTGCTTTTTTAAATTGTTATTATTTTTAAAATTTTAAATAAACATTTAAAAAAAATTTGAAAATATTTTTTATATAAAAAATTTTATTAAAAAAATAAAACAAATTGGCTCTAGAATAGCTAGTTACTCCACGGTCCACCCCAGAAGCTACAAAAGTTTAAAATAACAAAGGTGGACGGAAGGGAATATAACTGGACGTAATATCCGAGACATATTCTTATTACGAGCAGCGTGGCGCCAATCGTTCAAAAATACAAAATTCTGCTCTATCTCTCGCGCACTTCAGAAAACCATGTATTCACGGGACCTGGACCTGGATCTGGATCCTGACCTCGAAGACAATGGCTACTCCTATTCATCATTTTCGTGCTCTCAAGGTCACCGATCTTCCCTCAACCTCCCCACCCAACAAGGCGGCTCCATCTGCCTTCTCTGCTTCTCCAACCTCCTTTCCAATCCTCTTTCCCCCACCATCCATGTCTCCTACGCTCTCTCTCAGCTCTCCCGTGCCCTCTCCCAACCTCTTTTCCTCCATTCCCTCCTCACCTTTCACCCTCACTTCCTTGTCTCCCCTCTCGTTACTGCCCTTTCCTCTTTCGACGATGAACCCATCGCCTCCCACCTCATCCACCTCATTCTTTTTCTTTCTTCCTCCGATCATCCTGCTCTCTACGCTGATTTCCTCACTAGGGTTTCCGATCGCCTCTCTTCTGGTTCCTTGGCTTGGAGTTGCCGCCAATTGCATATGGTAATCCTTTGATTTCATCGGTTCCTCCTTCAATTGGTTCTCATTGTTATTTTAGTCCACCCGTAATTGCCATAATATATTACAATTGGGGTACGTGTTGTGTTCTGATCAACTTCTCTGTGACAATTGGCGCAGTTATAGTCACTGAAATTTCATGCATTATTCAGGGGAATAGAAGACGATAAATAATTATCAAAGTAGTTTCTTAGCAAGTAACGGAAGGGCTTTTACTCTTTTTTATGCCTAGTAGTACATTTTGAGAAGTTATATGACCGTAAATTCTTATCTGATCGGGCCATTATCAAACTAACATGACAGTCCAATATGTAATGTTTCCAACATTGGACTTTGGTATAGCTGGTGTGTCCATCATCGAGTTGTAGGATTTTAAGTAGCTAAAGAGTAAATACTGCTAATCAAGAGAAGTTGTGCCTCTCTGACGTTGCTGAAGCAGCTAGGAAAGAGCGTGTCATATTCCATTGCCTCCACTTCGAAGTAAAATGTCGGGGATTAGGGAGGGATGTTTAATTAAAGTTCAGTTGTGGATTTCTTGAAATGATTAGTCTTTCACTTACGGATGCCTCTTTGTTTTACTATTATTTAAAAAGTCTCTTTATTTATTCATAGCTTATGAATCTATAAATAATTGAATAAATGTGTAAAGGTTAAAAGAGTTCACTGAATATAAATATATTTACTACAAGATTCTCTGCTCATTGCAAAAGTAAAACATTTTTTACTTTTTCCTTTGCTAATTAATTTGAGATTACATAAACAATATTTATGGACTATTTTATAGTTCTAAATGTACAGCTCCACTGCCTAGGGGCTCTTCTGAATTGTCAGAAGGATGATCCCTTTGCTCACATCAAAGATATATATAGCCTCATTTCCAATCTTGTAGCAGGCCTTCAGTTGCCGAGGTAAAAAATATTCAGTGCTGTCAACCTTTTGTTGCCTCTCATTTATTTTGCATATTTTAAGCCTTCTGCTTTATCAGTACAGTGAGGACATCCGCGGGGAGATCCTTTTTGTCCTTTACAGATTATCCATTCTTCAGAGTGCATCCGCAGAGGGAGATGGAATTGATACTTTAATTTCCTTTTGTCCTAAGCTCTTGTACTTGTTGGGAGATGCCCTCATGAAGACTCAAAATGATGATGTGCGCTTGAATTGTGTTGGTCTGTTGTCGATTTCTGTTTCTTTTCTTTGTTGAGTTCTTGACATTTCATTTTTGGTGGCTCGTTATACCATTTTGGAAGCCAATTTGGAAGGGTAGTAAGCAGTAAGATGTGGCACAAAGAGGTTTTCTCGAAAATAAATTTCTTATTCGCCTCATAGGTACAAAGTTGATTTAGTATAATAGGCCGGTTATTTGGAATACTTGGGGCAGCATGTTGATAGCATCACTTTTTTTAGGCCATTGTCACCCCCCTTTTTAGGCCATTGTCACCCCCCTTGTATCCATTGAACGGTCAATGTTCTGCTGCATCTCCAATAATTGTTAACAGTGTTCCCTACAGCCCGTTTGCTAAGCACCTAGCTTATTGGCCTAAAATGTTAAATATGTTACAACCTCTTACAGAGGCAGGAAAACCTTAGATAACAACTTAACCCCCTGCTCCCGGCATATTATTTCCATCACTTTCGACTTTGTCTTTTTTTCCTGACTAACAGTTTGATTTACTTTTCATTAGCACTTTTGACTGTGTTGGCTCGAAGACATTTGTTCACAGAAGCGTATGCATATGATCCTAGCAGCATGAATTTCTCTGGAGGAGATCACTACTCAAAAACAGGGAGTGGAACCAAGGGGTCAACCCTCTGTACTCTGTTTGCCGAAGCGATCAAAGGCCCACTGCTTTCATCAAACAGTCAAGTCCAAATCAACACGCTTGATTTACTGTTTCATTATTTGTCTTCAGTGGGCACTTCAGGCGAACATATTCAATTCTTGGTGGAAGAAAATATTGCAGATTATGTTTTTGAAATATTAAGATTGTCCGGTAAGAACTATCTCCGAAAATTGTGGAATACAGTTGCTTTCCTTTCTGAATGACAAGATGTTGATATAACTTTTCTGAAAACTTTGCCTACTTATCAGCATCATTATTTAGACAAATCACAAATTGAAAACTTTGGCTTCTTTGTTTGGATTCACCGTTGATTGATTGAGATTGTTGGTCTCTTATCTGGAAAAGTTAGCACTACTCTGATTAGCTTGCCTCGTATATTATTCTTGTAAGTTTGAAAATGTTAAACTTAATTTTAATCTTCCTGCTGGCTCAAGTTCTAACGTCATTTTATGGCACCATGACGGTGAATTCACTCAAAAAAGACCGTAGGCATTGCAGTTACCCATTAAGTATGTTTATAGTCTATCCAAATCCTGAAAATATGGCTCCTTTGATGCATACTGGCCTGGGCTAATTTTTCTCCCGTATTGAACAGAATATAAGGATCCAGCAGTCAAGACTTGTCTTCAAGTGCTAGATCTATTATCAACTGCAGAGGAAGTCTTTAAACTAAGGCTTGTTGTTGGGTTTTCAACTCTGATTCCAGTACTACAATACGTAGCTGAAGTTCCATTTCATGCAGTTCAATTTGAGACACTGAAACTCATCTTCAAATGCGTTTCCGAGTGCCCTGGAACAGTGTCATCTTCTCAACTAGAGGAACTAGTTCTCGTCTTGACGAGGATGCTTAAAAAACATTCTGATGGGGAGATGGGGGTGCTTACTGAGACGTTTATAATGGTCTGCTCAGTTTTTGTAGCTCTTATAAGATCTCCGTCTGGTCAAGGTGTTCTAGATCTGTCAAAATCAATTGAAGAAGCAGTAAAACATTCCACATTAACTTGCATTTACGTATCTGAAAGGAATACTGAACAAATTTTGCATTTTTTTTACCTACTTAAAGAGGCATATGCATACAGTCATGAAGGAAACTCCACCAACTCAACTAAACTGGAACTTAGAAGCTGTATTCTAGATATATGCAAAACACATTTACTTCCGTGGCTATTAACAGGTATTAACGAAATGGAAGAGGAAACAGTCCTGGGATTGCTGGAAACTTTTCATTCTATATTGCTTCACAAAAATGCCAATGCCTTGGAATTTGCGGACACCATGATATCATCTTGTTGGTTCAGCTTCTCGTATGGTTGTCTGGGCTTATTTACAGGGCATAAGATGAAATACTGGATATATTTACTGCTTAGCTCCCTTGTGGATGTTCTTCTAGGTGATGATTCTGGGCACACGATTAATGATGCTGCTTTACATCTGCCTTCTGATCCAATTGATTTATTGTTTCTACTTGGGCAAAGGAGTACCAGCAGTTCAGAATTAGCATCTTCTCAATCTGCTGTTTTGCTGATTTTATACACCAGTTCATTATATGATGAAAGGTAGTTAAGCCTCCTTTACTCCTGCTCCCCTGGTTGACTGTTCATTAGCATATTTTTTATTCCTAACGGCTTTTATATTTGAATTGCCAGATTAGCAGATGAAAAGTTGGTGTTAGCTTCTCTTGAACAATACGTTCATGTTAATAGCAGTGATATTTTAGACGGGACTACTGATAATTTGACAGTGATGCTACTGGTAAATCTTTACACTTTCTTCAGAGGCCTCTGCAAGATGAGCTACCATGTTTCCTACAGTCGAGAAGCTCAGGAGATTTTATTCCAACTCATAAATGAAGGTGGATGGGATTTACTTTCTGGGAGAATTCACTCAGAATCATTGAAGTGGTTGTTCCAACAAGAAAATTTAATCAAATCATTGTGTTGTCAGATTTTGAAATTCTGCAGAAGCTATAGCTCAGAAGGGGCTCACATAATGATCAATGGAACTCATGATCAAACCGTAAACGTACAGACACTAGCTGAGTTAGTATCCTCTGGAGATAACTTCGGAGGGAGACTCTTTGTTTGCTTATTGGCACAACTCGTTGAGGAAGAAGGCCATGAGCATGACATAATTTCTGTTCTAAATCTCATGACAACTGTTGTTGGCATCTGTCCAGTTGCTTCTGATCAATTATGTTTGCAGGGATTAGGGACAGCAATCAGGACTCTTTGTTGTTCAAGTCATACCTTCTCGACGACAATTTTCATGCCTCTCTTGGTTCTGGTTTTCAACATTTTGAGTTCAGTGCACTCTGAAACAATTTCTACCGATCAGTGTTGGGTTGCTGTGATCATGAAGGTTAGTGGCAAAACTTATAATCGCACACATTACATGCAGTTTTGAAAAACAGAATGTCTTGAGTATATTTTGGTCATAGCGTTCAATTCAGTCACTTTGATTATTTATTTGGCCGTAGTGACCATGAGGGTATAATCACACAGATGGCGTCCGGTTTTGAAAAGTAAAATGTATGCATTATTTAGGCCCCAGTAAATTACTGTAGCATTCAATTTAGACAATCATTAGTTATGCCAGTTCAATCTCTAGTCTTTTTTTTTTGTTTTCTTTTAATCAAATTTGATGTGCTCAGTAACCCCTCAGCAAGATGCCATTTGTTATCTCTGTGCAAATTGATATGGTACTTTTACTAATGCTTTCCTTCCGAACATTGTACAAATCATATTCTATTTGTTTGGGTGTCATTTTGCCCAATTTTTGCATTTTGCGATCCTGCTTGTGAAACATAATTGATAAGGGTGTTAGTTTTAGCTTTCAGAGATTAGGAAAAATGGATTCATTAGTGGCAAAACATAACTGATATGTACATGTTACAAGTTTGGAAAAAGCATGAACAATTGATGTCATTATGAATACAGGCAAGAGATTAGAAAAAATAATAAGGGTTACGTATCCGATTTAAATATAGTAGGAATAATCTGACTAACGAAAATGTAGGGACCAAATTGAAGTCCGATAAGCTGGAACACAAATCTTGAACTCTAATCCTTCGATAGTTCAGTAACTACCAACTGCTCCAAAACTCAAGTTATTGGAGAACACGGGATTTTTTGTCAGTGATTGGTTAACAGTACGTTACCACTTTTGCAGGTCACGGATTACTGTATTCCACTAGAAACTGGTGATATCTTAACACGTGAAAGTCTCTTCGTATTTGGCATTCTTTCCTTAATTTTGCATCACTCCTCTAACAAAACACTTGAAGAAGCTTCGAAGTTCATTCTTCTAAATACTTGTATAGTTTCTATGGTGAACACTGTAGTCCATGCAGCCTCTTCAAAGGGACCCGCTTTACTTGACCATGATGAGGGAACAAGCACTGGAGAAACTCTAACATCTGTGCTTTTACTTAATTACTTCGCTCTTAGAAGGTACGTTGGTTTCCTTCAGTGGTGCATCAATACAAATTGAAGTTATTAAGCTAAATATTCTGTTACCCCAAAAAAAAACAAAAGGCTAAATATTCTGTTGTTCTAGCTTGCATGCTGTCCTGCCAGGAGTCGTGGATTGGCAAAACTTCCTTGTTACAATGAATCCAACAGAGTCTCTCGCCTTTGTTAGCATCCGTTGCCATGACCTGTGCAGACTTTTACATTTTGGTTCTTCTGTGGTCAAGATTGTTGCTTCCCATAGCCTGTTAGAGTTGTTTGCCAGAATTTCAGATCAGATCAACAGTAAACACGAAGGGTTAAAATGTTCTAT
Organism: Adenanthera pavonina; assembly: GCA_026686845.1. Taxonomy (NCBI): domain Eukaryota; kingdom Viridiplantae; phylum Streptophyta; class Magnoliopsida; order Fabales; family Fabaceae; genus Adenanthera; species Adenanthera pavonina. The sequence continues at coordinate 6,069,503 of JAIVEN010000026.1, read as the reverse complement.
TGGGTATCTCATGTCTCTAAGGAGTATTCTGGAAAGCCTACTTTTTTACAATGACCTGACAGTGGCAACCAATTGTGCCCTCTGCCTGATAATGGTTATGGAATGGGAAAGGCAGGCAAAGGAAAAAACACTACTTGGAAAGAGCAGCTGGTGTAGGTTTATTGTGGAAGAGATGACGGTATCTTTGGTAGCTCCTTCTTTAACATCTCAATCATTCATTAACAGTCAAAGGCCTGCTGTACTTGTAGCTATTGCATTGCTAAAACTGCATAAAGTTCCTGAGTGGATGAGATCTGTATTCAATGGTTCATGCATATCCGGCATACTGGAGAACCTTGCTGTTAGTAACTTGAGCTCAGAGACACTGGTTTTTTTCCGAGAACTTTTTAAATCTGACTTCTTGAATTCGGATCAAATCACTACCATAAATCAAATGCTCCAGGTACTTCTCGTGCCCCTACTGCCTCATCAAATAAGTTCGTTGATACTTTGGGTACTTTGGTATTTGAAATCTGATTAATAATAATAAACGGTAATTCATTACTAAGAAAAATGCTGTCCATGTGGGCATGTGAACACATTTATATGATATATGGATTCCGTAGTTATGTTATTTCTGATATTTGCAGGCATGCAGAAAGCGTTTGTACACTATAGATGATCAAGATGGTCTCCCACTTGAACCAGTAAAGGTACGGACAGCGTCATATGACGTGGGAGAAGTTTGTGGATATCTCGTTGACTTAATGTCATCAGAAACATATCGAGACACGGATTCTTGGGGATTTCATTTGGGCAATAAGAAACTCCTGGAAGAAATTGAGCTGTTTTTCAGGACATCCATTGTAGATAATAGATCATAGATAAACGTAGAAAACAGCGAAGGGGTTTAATAATTTGACTTAATTTTAAAGGAGGTACATGTTTGACTACATATAAAAGGAGGTACATGTATATCGCCAGATGAAGACGGAAAAAAGCAATTGTCTAGGCAATCATTTATTATTGACATTTCAAGGCATATATTTGACTTGTTAGTTCAGAGTATGGCAAGAACTTGAGGAAATGCTAGAGAGCTTTATCTTTTATAGATTCAGTTCTCTCTCTTTTTTTTTAATTTTCTTTCTTTGAGATTTAAACAAATTGTGAATATGTACAAAGATTATGAACAAAGATAATTCTATTTTTCTTTTTTTTTTTTAAATTTATTCAATCTTCTTAAGCCGAGAATTCTCGGCTCATTAAAAGAAATTTTCAATATCCCTAAGCTGCAAGATTTTCTTCACCCTGCCATTACAACAATTATTAAACTTTTATGTGGGAAGTAACATCAAATATTCACACTTTCGCTTTTACAAAAACAAAAAATGGTTCCTTATTTAGGTGTCCTACAGTTGATACCACCTTCAATATGTTCAGATACTAAATCAATGAGGCCGTCATAAGTCCATGTTTTTCTTTCTCTATCCTCAGGGTGCAGAGAAGAGTAAACTTCTTCACAGGATTTTAGAAAATGACCTTTCCCGAACGCAGTAAGGACAAGAGAATCTGTTTCCATTTCTACAACTCTATGAAGATAGCCCATCCGTCTCCATTTTTCTAAAGTACCACTGCCATCAAAGCCCATTCTAGTCGCATCAAAAATAACTCCAACAGTGATTATGTCAGGCTTCACCCGGTGGGTTGACAATTGAGAAAGAAAAATTCTCAAGTGCTTGAAATCATTCATCTTCACATAAGCCAGCATGATAATATTTGCAAATGTAACATTCCATTGAACATTGGCTTCTTGCATTTCTCCAATAATGATATCCATACCTTTTCGACTCAAAAGACAAGCATAAGAAAGGAGGCACAGACACCAAACAAGTTCATTCGCACCAAAAGTGGAACATAAGTCTAGCCCCAAATCCTCTAATCTAGAATACATATAGTTCTCAATATAAACTTCAGCAAGTTTTCTAATCAAATCATCCTTTAGAGGGGTGCCTGAATTCAAAAGTTTTCGATAAATTTTTTCCATCTTCCTAACTATCCCAAATCTGGCATAAGCCTCAAGCATTGCAACAAAAGTAGAAGACTGCAAACGCATTCCAAGGGAATGCATTCTTTGATACACTGATTCCATCCTCTGAAGTAGCCCACCTTTTGAATATTCTCTGATAAGTATGTTATAAGTACTATGACTACGAGAACATCCATCCAACTCCATCTTTTTCACACACTTGCCCATCTCATCATACATCTTAAACTTCCCATAGCCTTGGATCAAACTATCATAGGTTTCAGTGTCTGGCACTACACTGGATGATTTCATCTCACCAAGAAAAAACAAAGCATCACTGAATTTACCTTCCATGGAGAAACCATGGATTATTGGAGTGTATGTGTCCAATGAAGGCTCGAGTCCATGACTTTTCATCTCCTGCAGTGCAGACACCGCCTCTTCCATCATTCCTTCTTCACTCAACACACATATTAGTTTGTTGTAGTTGAACTCATTAATCCGTGACTCCTCAATTTTCTTCCACATATCAAATACCTATTCAAATACTCCAAGTAGTCAATCACGGCAAGATGCAATGATAACATCTAAAGCGTAAAAGAAGAGAAAAGAAAGAAAGAGAACCCTCATCAGTTTCCCACTTTAATGTTTAATACTGAAAGAATGTCCAAAAGTTTCACCCAAATCTTTCAGTTTCTGATAGGATAATAGCACCACCATGCGAATTAAATGTAATCATTTTAGCCTAATAGAATCAAAAGCCATTTGTGTATAATAACCAAACATAAAATAAACAAAGGAAAGTTCATGCTGTATTAGCACTACATAAATAATTGACAGATACAAAAGCCATACCCATATTCCCCAAGAATCAGAATTTGTTAGGAGAAATGCATGCCCCCTTCAACTCAGTCATTTTGAAACACCCCCTCAATTTTATAAAACGTAGAAAAATCCCTTAAACTATCAACTTTCAGGATTTAAATCCTTTGGTTTCCTGTTAACACCGTTGACTAAGATGCCTCTTTAGACTCTTCCAATCCTCAAGCAGAACACTCCCACTATCAGCAACTTTATTCCTCCACACCTCACAATGCTGGATTATTGGGTTTTTCCAACACTGTTAGAATGATTTGAACTGCAGATTAAAATGTGAATTTGTTCTGAAGTGACAATTTAATTAGGAATTGGATAGGATACTAAACCAGAAGTGTTATAGTTTAGGGATTTTAAAAGTTGAAGGGATATTTGCGAATAAAAATAATACTCAAAGGGTAATTTGTACCTTTTCCCCTTTATTGTGTATTGTGTCCAAACATAAAGTATCCTAAACATGAATCTGAAGGCTTTTTGCCGTACCCTGAATCCCAGAGTATCAACATTCTAATTGTCCAGAACCAATTAAAAGGAGAGAGAACCTGAAGGATTTCTTTAGATCTGGAGGCATGTTTAAGGAACCTGAGGACGGCCCAGAACTGGTCTTTGGACCAATCTCCATCTTCTTGGAGTATCTTGAGAGGGCTTGAATCTGTCTTCTGCAGCTTTCGCAGTAAGGATTTGAGGAAGCGATGTTCATGGTAAGTCTCAACGAGAAGGGTTCTGTGCTGCACGGAAGCACTATCAGAAAATGTATCAGTTGGTGAGATATGGAGAGAGGACAGGCGGATTTGAGTGGAGAGAGAAGATAATTTGGGGAAGGGTTTTCTGAATTGCAATTCGAGGAAAAAAGTGTTCCAAGGTTTCGCTATTCTGCCGCATTTGAAGCAGAAATGGTGAATGTGAGTCGGACTCACCACATTCTCCATTTTGCTCTCTCCAATGCCACTCCTTCTCCAACAATAGGAGGTTCTTGTCCCTGGCGCACACAGTTCCAGACCTATGAAGTGAGGAGTGACCACGAAGAAGGGTGGTGGCTTGGATGCAAACCAGGACGGAGGGTGGGGGCTTCGATTTGGCAATCAAGTTCTTTGAGGCTGTCCCGCCGACTTCGACGTCCAAAAGTCAACGAAGGGGATGAGCGAGCTTCCTTCGGTGACCCAATTCGTTCTCTTCTTCATCCGTGCCGGAAATCGCAAATGTAGTGGAGAAGAGATGGTTCAGTCATCGACGACCTAGATAGATCGGTTGGACCGAGAATCTCCAATGGAGCAGCTGGTTCTGGTTCTATCTTTTGGCGACTGACTTGGGTTAGATGGGGATTCAAATCCTCTGCTGTGTGCGGGGGCTGCATCTCCTAACTTTTAATCTCAGTCGTTGACGCATCAATATTCCAAATCATACCACGTGGCAACCTAGGTCAAGAAACCCATCTTTCCTCCAATTTCTTTTTTTTTTTGTTTTTCCTGATCTTTGAATCCTCACCCACAAGCAGAAACGCCACCACACCTCTGTTCCACTTGCATAGAGATTACTGATAAACTCTTGGAAAAATTGTAAAATTGAAGGAATTTTGGTCTTTTGAAAATCTACGAAGTTAATCTTTAACCATTTTGAAAAGCGCCGCACCTCACGCAGCTGATCATCGAGAAAAGAATTAGAAAAAAAGGGAACCGTGCTGATGTAAGGTTTAAATTCAAACTCCACAAGAGGATTGGGTACGACCATTGGCAGGTAGAAGACGACGACCAACTAGGACTACAGAGAGAAGGAGACATAGCGTTGTAGAGGTACGGTAATTTGGGAAAAATTAGACTGATAGGATTAAATGGAATTAAGGGGTAAGATTTGTTATGACCTGTGATTATCTGGAGCGTTGGTTCATGAACGGCTCAGATTCAATTTTAGGAAAAATTCCTCAATGTTGCAGAGGATTTGAATCTCTTGTTCTCTGTACGTGGACCTCCAGAAGAGCATCTTTAGAACCCACTGCTCCCAGGCGGATGTTAAAGAGTTTGATTAGCATTTTTCGTGAGGGTGGTGATTGGCTTTTTTATCCGATGTAACAAATACAAAATAAAATTATCATCAAAATAAAAATTATATTTTCACACATCTCAATTTGTATAAATTAAAATATGTATTATTATTTTTTAACCTAGCTTGCCACCCTATCCCCTCCCCTACCCATCACCCATTCCCCCATGACCCTCTCCCACCACGTACTCCCCCAGCCCACACCCAAACCCAAAAATATAATTATATAATTATAATTATAATATAAATACATATTAAAATAAATTTTATTTAAATTTTTAAAATATTATAAAAATTTTAAAATTTTATTTAATTCAATTAAAGAGATAAATATTTTAAAAGATCTCTATAAAATTATTTTTAATTTGAAAGATATTAAAAATTCTAATTAATCTCATTTAATCTACGTATAAGATATTTTGTTTTGATTATAAATATAAAATTATTTTTAGGACATGAGATGATATTTATTACATATTTTTCAAAATGTCCATATGTAATTCATTTCAAAGAGAAAAAAAGAAATTAAATAAGAACAGTTTTAGAATAATAACTTGATTTTTGAAAAAATTAATGTAGTTAATTAATTTTAACTCGCATTCTTAACCGAATGGTCCTATATTAAGAAAATGGAAACATTGATACCAATTGAGATATATGATGAGATGTGGGGAGAATTTTCTAAAAATTTTGTTATATTAAGATTCTGATCATCTATCTCAATTGGTATCGAGGTTTCCAATTTCTTAATATAGGACCCTTTGGTATTTAATATAAGACAATTTTAACCGAATTATGTGGATTAAGAATGCGAGTTAAAATTAGTTAACTGCATTAATTTTTTCAAAAATTAAGTCATTATTCCAAAACTATTCTTATTCAATTTCTTTCTCTCTCTTTCAAATGAATTACATATAGACATTTTTTTAAAATATGTAATAAATACCATTTCATATCCTAAAAATAATCTTATATTTATAATCAAAGTAAAATATCTTAAGTTAAATGAGATTAATTATAATTTTTAATATTTTTTAAACTAAAAATAATTTTATAGAGGTCTTTTAAAATATTTATCCCTTTAATTGAATTAAATAAAATTTATTTTAATATGTATTTATATTGTAATAAATATATTATAATTATATTTTGGGGTTGTGTGGTGGGGTGGGGGTTAGGGGGGAATGGGTGATGGGTGGGGGAGGGGATAGGATGTCAGGCTAATGGGTGGGGGAGGGGATAGGATGGGAGGCTTAGCCTACCACCTTATAGGTTAAAAAAATAATAATAATTATCTCAATTTGATACAAACTTAAATGTGTAAAAGTGTAATTTTTATCTCAGTGTCATTAGTACTGAAAAGTAAAATTTATAATATATTAAGAAATAATGTTTGACTTACAGTATTTTGGTAATTTCATTTTGTATTTGTTATATCGGGCCAATTTTCCTTGGTGATTCCTTATAATGTTTTGTTAGTATTTTTTTATTTTTACCTCCGCCTTTAATAAGGTAATAAGTCATTTGATCAACTTTTCTCGCTAGTTCCTCATACTCTCTTCTTTGTATATGCCCAAATCATCTTAAATAATTTAAGGGGAAATGAAAGTTGAAAACCAAAAGTTTGAATTAAATACAATAAAAGATCTTGCAGTTTTTTCAATAGTAAATTCAGAATAAAGTAATAATAAATTCGTGATGTTCAGTAGTAAAAAAACTACAAGATCCTTTACTGTATTTAATTCAAACTTTTGATTCTTAACTCTCATTTTCCCATATTTTTTAATCATTTTTTTATAAGTACTACTTTGACTTTCTTTTTTATACAATCATTTCATATTAAAAAACTTAAAATAAAAGTATATTCATAATTAGAGAACAAAATTATTATTAGATTTTATAAAACTTCTACTAATTTTTTTTAAAATTTTTTTATAAAATTATTTAAGATTATAACTTTTTAGAATCTAAACCTAGTTCCGTATAAATTAATAATACCTTTGGTTTTTAAAAATAATTAATTATAATTTTTGAAAATTTTCAACCTCTATATTTCTATATCCAAATTATTTTTAACATTATTTTTCCCATACGTTTATCCAGACACTGTAATCTTTCTTCTCCTGGTACTTTACTTAATACAGAGGGGCGGCGTCAATATGTATTAATTATTAAAGAAAGGTTCAAATTCAGAGAAAGACCCACTACTTTTTTAGTCATTTCTTGACTTCATCAGCTTTTTATTCACTAAATTATGCTACACAGATTAGACATTATTCGCAAGCCTACCTTGCCGTTGTGTCATCAGCATCTCTCTCATTTTTCTCCTCTTCCATATCCAGAAACCCATCCAGCATGGGATTCAATTGGCCAACCCTTAAAATTGCAGAGCTTATGAGTATCAAATTCCTCGCAGGCTTGTTAATACACCAAATAAAGTTCATTATTCTGATGGTACTCCATCATCTGGGTCCATCACAACAAGCTCCTCCTCCTCCTCCTCCTCCTGATTCTGAAACCTCCACCACTTCAACAAACAACTATGTCCTAGTATTTGATGGGTCATCCCCAATTCTGGTCCCAGTTCATACTCTAACATCACTGATCAAAGAGAGGCTCCCCATCATAGAGTACAGCAAGTTCTTGGAGAGATCAGCTGGTGAGGAAGGATTTCAAGTACAGAAGGAGGAAACGGTATGTGCTGTGTGCTTGAACACAATTGAGGGTATCCACATGATCAGGGAGACCTCAAATTGTTGTCACATATTTCACAGAGATTGCTTGGATGGATGGGTGGACCAGAACCAGGTGGCCTGCCCTTTGTGCAGGAGCCTGCTATTTCCAGGTAATCAGGGACAAAAAACTCTTCATCACCATCACTGATCAACCACATCTCACACAAAATGGAGATCTTATCATCTGCACACAAAATCAACCTGGTTATAGCTTTAGCATATGTTCTCTGGTTTTCTTTGATCGCTTCTCTTATCATTTCCTTCTGTGTATGAAAAGAAAAAGCACTGGTGGGGTTGAAGGAACCGCCTCTCCTTCCTCTAGAGCCCCCAGCACTGGTTTCAATTTGTTTGCCTCAGATTTTTTTTTTAATAACCTCAATGACGTAAAATTTATCATACTTTAGATATTTATGCCTGTCTTCATGGTTAGCTTAACTTATTGACAAGGTTTCCCTTAGAATTTTTTTTCTGTCACATTCAGGTACTATTTCTGCATAGTAAATTCAGAAAGCATCAATATATCAATTAATATCAATATATATATTTTGAGCATATTCTCTCTTAGCTAAAATAACTCTCTTATTTACAGTAACATAAAAAAGTGATAATGATGTGTTATCTTCCATTCTATACAATGTATAAAAAAGATAACTAGTTCATTCAATATAAAATATAAAAAATGCAAGGAGTTCCACTATTTATAAATAGTGAATAATATAGATACTCCCTCCAGTCCTATATATAAAATATTTTATCCTGATTTTAAATATAAGACCCTTTCTAATATATGAGGTAGTATTTATTATACATTTTAAAAAAAATACCCTTATTTAATGTATCTAAAGAGAAAGAGAGAGATTAAATCAGAGTAATTTTAGATAATTAATTAATTTTAATTTTAATTTTTAATTCACATAATTTAATTAAAAAAATCTTATATTAAAAACAGAATTTTATATTAAAAACAATAGAGAGTATCATCTTCAATTTCGTGCATATACCTTTAGTTTAAGTCATGAAAATAAGTAAGGGACGCCCAAAAACTCAAATGATTTTGCCAACCAATTAAGCAATGACGTGTGGACAGACACTAAAAGTGGGACTCCCATCTGTACTATCCTTCGTATAACTGTCACCATCACAAGAGCATTTATTAATTTTAAGCATAATGATTAATGATTAACAATGTCAAACAATGACCTTTGCTTCAGTTTTCCTTTTCAACGCTTGATTTGCAAAGACTTCATTAGTTCATTGAAGAAATGTCGAAACCTGGATCCCCAAACGTACTATATAACCAACCACCGTATATCTTGATTTTTTTTTTATACAATCCATATATCTTGATTTTGTTTGTTGACTATTATGTCTATTCTATATCAAACTGTTCCCAATTGAGCTAAAAGAAATTGAACCACCAAGAGCATCTTCATGAGTGGTAATTTGATTATGTATGAGTACCCAATACCTGGATGAATTTGCATCGTTTAATTTAAATTTAGATGTTCTAGATTTATAGTTTTCATTTTAATTTTTTTTATAATAATAGTATTATTTTAAAATGTGATAGGTATAAAATTATATATATATATATATATTTTAAATTTTGTATTTAATAAAATAAAAATATATTAATAAAATATAATTAAATCTGAACCATCCAGATTAAGATTTACTCCCTCCGATTCTTTATATAAGTTATCTTCTAGAAGGATTCTATGATCCTAAATATAAGTCACTTTATAAAAATTTGTGAAGTATTAATTACTTTATTTCAAAAATACCCTTCTTAAAAATTATTTTATAAAACATTAATTACTTTAGAAAGTTCAAATATATGATACTCCCTCCGGTCCTATATATAGGACATTTTGCCTTGATCCTGAATATAAGATCCTTTACAATATACGAGGTGGTGTTTATTATACATTTCCAAAAAATGTCCCTATTTAATGTATTCAAAGAGAAAAAGATAGAGAATAAATAAGGGTAATTTTGAAAAAATGTTGAGATTTTCAGAGAAATTGAGGTAGTTAATTAGTTTTAACTTCTCTTCTTAATTCACGTGATTCGGTTAAAATGATCTTATATTAAGGATCATAGAAAGTATTAATTAGAAGTAAGAATGAAAATTAAAATAAATATAGATAATTATATTAATGCAACTAACATTTTTTTATTCTTCTGAAATAGTTAAAAATGACTTTAATTAAAGAGTGAAAAGAGTAATCTAGACAATTTAGATGGCTGATGAGCATTCATGAGCATTAAATGTAATTTTATGATAATTCCACTTTCATCCCGGTAAATACTGTCAATTCATCTAATAAATAGTAACTGAAAGTCATAAATTTGAAAGGTAGTTGTGACGGTGGCTGTCATCTCTCCATTGTTACTCGAGAAAATAAATGCAAACAGTTCACCGTCTTCATATTCTATGTATAGATACACTTAGTTTGTGCCGTTGTTAAATAACTTATTATACATATAACTGACCAAATTATAATCTTTTTTTTTTCTCTCTATCTTCCTATCTTTTCTCACACTTTACTGTCTTTCTTTATAAAAATACAATCCGTGTTCTACAACCATAAAACTTGTGACTTTACTCCTCATGGAAGCCTTGAAACTTCAAGGAACCAATCAGCATACAAGTAGAAGCAAAATCATTTTCAACAGTCCCAATAGCTAATAGTCTTTGGCCAAATAGTGTTCTTTCTTTTCCATGGCGGAAACTGCAAGTCGTAATCCTACACATATATCTCATCATATTCTTACATTTTCTGAACTGTACACAAATAATAAGCCAGAGTTTAGATAAGAAGCTTTTGAAAGGCAAAGCGGATCATCTGTATTAAGGCAGCTAACAAAGTGAACAAAGCCATAATATGACATGTTCAAGTTTCGTAGCAGAAAAATAATATAAACGTAGATCCACAAAATATACAACCATATTCCTAGGCTAGGAGGCTAGGAAGATCAAGATATATGGACCGAAATATGTACCAAAAATCTATGGTGGACCTTAAAACCGACTATAAGACCATAAACAGCGTATGAATGACCAGTACTAATAATAAGATCATCAGAGTGGAGAGAATTGGGATATTATCCCCACCTATAGCAATCTTCCACCTCAAATTCACTGAGGATCCACAGAAGTGCAACATACAAACTGTACCCAGTATGGTCTGCTCTTGACTTTCCTTTCTCTCTTGATGTCTGCAGGATATCTTGCTGGTGAGTTCCATTCTTTTCCAGCGTCTTCTCGCACAGGCTGTGCAGCAGGGGATTCAGGACCCATAATGGAGTTAACAGTTGTCAATCCAGAACCATTATCTGTTCCACCTTTGCCATTTTTAGGAGACGCTTGATTTTCTTCCAACTTTGGTTTGTTGCTATTGGCCGCCTCCCCCAGGAGGCTCTTCAGAGGTGTGTGTTGTTTACTGGTGCTCCAGTTTGTTACCTTGGCTATAATTTCTTCGTTCTTCTTTCTCCCTTGAGACTCATTAACAACTTGAGTTAGGGTGGGAAACCAACCAGCCTGTGAAGTGTTGGGATTTGGTTGTTGTGGGTTAAGTCCCTTCTGGCCTTGTGAATCGGCGGCTTTTGGACCAACCACATCTACAGATTCAACCAAAGTCATGAAAGATGGTGGTTCAAACATATCTGATTTTTCAGATCGCAGTCCCTCAGGTGCAGCTTTTGAACTATTCGAGTTGGATTTCCCCACTTCTGTCAATGCCAAAGCCTCACCATCAGTAATAGCCGGTGCATCAGATTGAACAGAGAGAACTGATTTACATACCATGAAGAAAAAGTAAATCAATTGGAATAGATTCCAAAAGGTGCAAGAAATTATTTAAGCTTCATATAAACAATGCAAATCACCATGGAGAAATGAGATTTTTCCTATTCCCCATTCTACATTGCCAAATGAGAAAAAGACATACTAACTAACCCATCCCACCAAGATTTTAAGCAAGCAAACTTAGAATAAAGAAGCTTCTTATAGGCATCCAATTAAACCAAATAGTCGAGACAATTGATGGTCAACATGTAAGATATGACAAATGAAGAGACAAATTCATAAACATGGAAATTGTACAAGTGTGTCATGTAATCTATAGATCTACCTCATTCTAAACAAATATAGAATTCGCAATAATAGTTGATTAATTATCCAGATATCATATATATGAATAATACTCACTGTCATGCAAACTGTGATGCCGATAAAGTACTTATCATACAGAGACTGATCACTTGTTTCCTCTAATTCTAATAAACATTGGACTAAGAACCACCAGATGAGGCTTAAAATTCTATACCAAAAATATGACTGATACAACTAAACTATATTTGTATGTGCCGAGCAAAAATTACCATTATAATATTGATGGAGACTTCGTATTAAGCTGAAAACAACTGGATAATTACATTGATTAAGCGGAACTTAGTAAACTCTCCCTAACATACGAGAGGTTAGGGAACTCTCCTTACTCAAAACAGCAAAACACTCTGCGATGATTTCCCACAATCACTGTAGCACTAAGCCCAACCCAGGATCCAGCAACAAATTACCCATACCCAAAACACATCAGCCAGACCTGTTTCCCCCACACACCCCCCCCCCCCCGAAACAACCTGGGCCTCCCTCCTGTCATAATGTAGTTTGGGCCTGGACCTCTTATCAACATGGACAAAAGGCTTTATGGACTCATCATTTCCTGCCCCAGCGAGATCCACCTTGTCCTCAAGGTGAAATTGAGGAAATTGCTGTAAAATGACATTATAATCTTCCCAACTGCAATCACAGTCAGGCAGCCCCTTCCATTTAAGCAGCGCCTGGATTGCACCATCTGTCATCCTTCTAGTCTTTTTAACCTCTTTCGGTTCAGTGAGCATTTCATAATCTTCAGTTAGAAAGCTTGGCAATGGCTAAACCTGTATATAAGGGGAAACAGATTTTTTAGCTGAGATACATGAAACGCCAGATGAATTCATGCAGTTTCCGGTAATTGCAGACAGTAAGCCACTTTGCCAATTCGTTCCAACACCTTATAGGGTCCACAAAACCTTGGAGACAGCTTCTCGTTAGTTTTCTTCGCAAGGTTCTTTAGTTTGTAACGGTGAACCTTTAAATATATCATGTTTCCACCCTCAAATGTCACTTCCCTTTGGTGTTTGTCAGCTTGCTCCTTCATTAACTTAAAGTTGTACATTTAGCAGATCGATTGTAATTGCTAAATGCCCCTTTAATTGGTCTAGTAGGTCATTTCTCTCTCTAAATTGTACATTAACTTCTTCCACCAAGGAGCTATCTTCCGTCCACTTAAAGAGAGTAGGGGGATCCCTTCCATACAAAGCCTTGTACAGAGTCATCCCTATAGAACAATTGAATGTAGTGTTATACTAGAATTCAGCCCATGCTAGCATTTTTACCCAACTTTTTGGTGACTCTCCTACAAATCAACGTAGGTAGGTTTCCAAACTTCTATTCACCACTTCTGTTTGCCCATCCGTTTGAGGGTGGTACCCCGAGCTGTACTTAAGAGTGGTCCCAGACTGCATAAACAGCTCCCTCCAAAATTGACTTGCAAAAATCCGATCTCGGTCAAATATAATGGACTTAGGAACTCCGTGCAAATTAACTATTTCTTTTACAAATACTTCAGCAACTTCCTTTGCTGTAAAAGGGTGAGAGTGGAACAAAGTGACTATATTTAGTCAATCGGTCTACAACTACCATAATAGTATCAAACCTAAGGGACCATGGCAACCCAATAACAAAATCCATGCTAATATCCTCCCATACAGCAGTTGGAATTGGCAAAGGCTGAAGTAAACCAGCTGGGCTGAGAGCTTCATACTTGTTTTTTTTACATGTAACACGTTGAGCGACAAATTTCTGCACATTATTCTTCATCCCTTTCCAATAAACAACCTCAGCCAGTTGCCTATAAGTTCTACAGTAACCTGAATGTCCCCCTAAGGGCGAGTTGTGATACTCACGAATAAGGTCTTGAGTCTTGGGAGAATTTCTAGGCAGCACCAACTTATTTTTGTACATTAGGCATCCATTTTTGAGGCTGTAATCTGTGGAGGCAGAATTTCCACAGATAATCTGCTGCCATATTTGTTTCAGTTTCTCATCCTTGTTAACTTCAGCTTCAAACTCCTCTATGCCATTATATTTCCATACGGAAAAAGCGTTCATCTCCACTTCTGAAGCTTCAATTTGAGAAAGGGCAGCTCCAGCTCTGTTTTCCTTCCCTGGCTTGTAATGAATACTAAATCTACATCCCATCAACTTAGCTACCCATTTCTTTTGATTGGGATCTATCACCCTTTGCTCTAGTAGATACTTCAAAACCTTCTGGTCTGTTCTAATAATAAAAGTGTGTCCTGCTAGATAATGCTGCCACTTCTTAATAGCCAACACAATAGCCATGAGTTCTTTTTCATAAACAGAACCTTGCTTGGCCTTGGTAGAAAGTTGCTGGCTGAAATAAGTAAGAGGCTTGTCTAGCTGCATTAAAATTACACCCACAGCATTTCCTGACGCATCAGCTTCAATTTCAAAGGGTAGCTGAAAATTAGGCATAGCCAAAACCAGTGCTTGCACCATTGCCTCCTTAAGTTGTGCAAAGACCTTTTGAGCTTTCTCTCCCCACTTAAAAGCATCTTTCTTGAGCAAATCAATCAGAGGAGCAGCCAATTTACCATAATCCTTAATGAATTTTCTGTAGGAGCCAGTAAGCCCAAAAATCCTCTTAAAGCCTTCAAATTCTTGGGTGTCAGCCACTTGACCATTGCTTCTATCTTAGATGGGTCTGCTTGCACACCTTCTACAGATATAATACAGCCAAGATACTCCAAATTGCTTTGGGTAAAAGCACACGTCTTGGGGTTAATAACAAGATAATGTTCCCTCAACAGTTGCAAGGCTTCTTTCAAGTGCTGGAAGTGTGAATTAATACAAGGGCCGTATACTAGGATGTCATCAAAAAAGGCCAATATGAATTTCCTCAAATGATGCCTGAATATGTTGTTCAGGAGTGACTAAAAAGTGGAGGGGGCATTGGTGGCCCGAAAGGCATAACTAGGAACTCATTGTGACCATCATGAGTCCTAAATGCCGTTTTTTGTTCATCACCAGCATCGAAGAAACTCAAATAGCGAAAAGAAGGGGGTTTAAGATTACTCCATTTGGAACCTCGACTGCTCTTGCTCCCTTTGCACTTCCTCTCCTTTTTCACTTTCTGCAGGGTCAAATTCTTTCCCTCTATTTGAAAGGTCACATTCATGAGTTTCTTGCAAGCTTCCGGCTGCATCAATCTCACTTCCGCCCTTAACTCCTCCACCAATCTGTTCTTAAAAATGCCCATGAGTACTTCCTCTGGAATGTCAATCAATGGAGCCGAGAGGAGTTTAAACTTGTCCCTATATTCAGACACAGAGCCCTCTTGTTTGAGTCCCACTAGTCATTCATAATTATCACCCTACTAGTTGTAGTGGAAACTTTTTGTCATGGCCTTCTTAAATTCTCTCCAATTTCTAATGGGTTGCCGAGTCTCGACCCATTGGAACCGGTTTAGTGCTCGGCCCTCCATTCCCAGAACAGCAGCGTCCAGTCTCTCATCCTCTGGAACTCCATTCACTGAGAAGTATCACTCCATCCTAAAGAGCCATCCGATTGGATCATCACTGTCAAAGGTTAGAAGCTCCAACCTTTGAAACTTCTGTCCATCCTTTTCTCCACCTTCATCGGCGATTTCTGGAACATCATCCTGGTCGGCCATGATCGGAACTTCACCTCTACCCTCAAGTTGCACCGTTTGGTTCATTATTGCCATCTGAGGGTCAAGCATTTGATTTTGGACAAGTTACCTCAAAGTATTATGCACCTCTGTCATTTGGTCTTGTAGTCGAGTTATAAGAGTCTTCACTCCTACTCCATCCCAGTGCGTTTCCTCCAACTCCTCCTCCATCGATTCCATTCATCCCTCCATTCTAGTATTCACCATGCCCTATCGATTGTACCGCTCTGACACCAAGTTGATGGAGACTTGGTATTAAGCTGAAAACAACTAGTTAATTACACCGCTTAAGCGGAAATTAGTAAACTCTCCCTAACGTTCCAGAGGTTAAGGACCTCTCCTTACTCAAAATAGCAACACACTCTGCAATGATTTCCCAAAGGAGGCACACAACCCTAGACAATCACTGTAGCACTAAACCCAACCAGGATCCAGCAACAAATTACCCAGACCCATTACCCCCCCCCCCCCCCAAAAAAAAAAACCTGGGCCTCCCTCCTGTCACAATGTCGTTTGGGCCTGGACCTCTTATAAACATGCACAAAAGGCTTTATGGACTCATCAAATATTTGACTTCTTATCAAAATTGAAGTCCATTACAAGTTATGTACTTTTTGTCCTTTAACTTAGAAGTTTCCCTTAGTCACTCAAATTTTATTGGTTCAAAATGTGTCCTTTAATTGAAAACAATACAAAATTAGAGACGAAAGTAAAACTGATACAAACTTAAAGGACGAAATGTGCATTTAGGTTTAGCCTGGTTTGTTCAGCAAATAGTAACTGTAACCAGCAAGTTATGTGCTTTCTTTCTCTTTTATCTTCTCACCTAAAATCTGTTACAAGATACTATCTGATGTTAAATTGAGTACAAAATATACCTTCTTACTGATACTTTGTAAATGTAAAAAGATTTATTCAATTCATCAGACACATCTTACATTCACATATCCCCTTTTTATAGTAATCCCCTAACTAACTCACCTCCTTAACCCCCTCTAGTTTTAAAGATACTACACCAACTGCCCTCATTTTACGTTTTTATAGGCAACTTGGCTTTTTGATGATTTGTGCTGCATTGAATTAGGTTTTTGGAAGTTTTCTAGGTATAAAAGTGCATAAATTTTTGGATCCTGCCATCACAGGCCTACTGAAACAGCCAAATCAATACAGAATACACCAGATTTAGACCTATAACTCAAAAACTACAAAGGGCTGGAATGAATTTAAACTTTAATTTCATAAGCACCACAAAGTATTAGGAGGTTTCATTGACCATTCAAGCATGTTGCACAATCTGCCAACAGTTAGCTTTTCTATAGTGCAGAAGGCATTCTATTATAAAGCAACAAACTTATATACCTGAAACAGAGCCCCAGTTTCCTTCCAAACTATCACAGCGGCTGCTGGAGTACACTGAAGCATCAATTCCTAAACCAAATTTAGCCAAGTTATTAGCATTTTGATCTGGAGGAGTCACAATACTAGTTCCAGAAGCTTCCCCACTAGGTTCAACAGCTGTATTATCTTCAACAGCAGAAACGGATTGAGCTGATTGGTCAGTATTCAAATAAGAATGTGGGGGAAGTTCCCTAGCAGGTTTTTCTGAAGCCTTTAATGACTCTGTATCCTGTGCTTGAGGTGAAATGGAATAAGTACCAACAACTGTATTACATTCTTCCTGTACTTTGCTGTTGTTAATGATTTCATCTCCTTTTATGTCTTCCTTAATACCTGATACTGCATCAATATCTGTGCTGTCAATCCCTGTTGGCTTCCTTGCATCCCCCTCCATTACATCCTCTGAAGCAATTTGGGATTCAAAAGGGATGCTACGAGAAGTGGGTGACAAAGCATCTTTCACAAGGGGGCTTTCCACACCCTGAGTATCATTTTCATCACATTTCTCTGCTTTACCCCTCTCACTAGCATCATCACTCTTAAATACATCACTTGACGCCTTTGCTCCCAATTGCAAGAGGTCACTAGGTTGAGGAGTTTCCAACTTGATCCCAATATAACTTTCCCTGTCACCTTCTTCGCATTTGTTGTCTACGGCTAAATCATCTAAATCATTTCTATTTTCCTCACAATGACTTATTTCACCTCTGTTAATCACACTAGTTTGATTGGTTGAGGAGTCAATTGATACATCTCTGGGATTCTCATTAGATGAGGCCAGAACACTATCTTCTGGAAAACTCTTCTCTTGCGAAGTTTTATGAACATCATGGAACTCCTGTTCTACCGAGAAGTAAGCTACATGGCTCTCATTCTTCTCAGTGTTCACATTATTCATAGAGGCCCCAATTTCATCTGATCTTTGATAACTTTCAGCTGTCAGTGTGACTGGATGATCTACAGCTTGCTTTTCAGCAAGTGTGTCTACATGGCTCTCATTCTTCTCAGTGTTCACAGTATTTATAGAGGCTCCAATCTCATCTGATCTTTGATTACTTTCAGCTATTGGTGTGACTGGATAAACTATAGCTTGCTCTTCAGCAAGAGTGTCTTCACCCTTAGACTCATAGTGGACAGGCTCATGTTTAATGCTATCATCCAAAACATGCACATCTGGAGAAATAACCTCACTTTCTTCACTCAATTGGCTTAACTTGAAATTGGAATGATTTTCCTCATCAATGGCCTCCTTCAAGTCATCTTTCTTAACCTTAATTGCTTCAAATGATTGTACATTGTTCAAAGAACTTTGTGAAACTTCCTCACAATCTTTAAAATCTTCAACATCATCAGCCAAGACGATGACACTACCTTCCAGTAAATTTCTATGCTTTAAAGTTTTACCAACATCATCAGACCCTGCTTCTTCAGAAGAGTCAATGGTACAAGTCTTATTAATCTCAGACTCCATAGAATCCTCAGAGGCTCCAAGTTCTATTGATCTTTGATGACCATCAACGGTGTACTCAACAGGAGAAACTTCAGCCTGCTCTTCAGCAGTCACTTGAACAATGGGGTCACAGTTAATACTACCATGCTTGATGCTATCATCCAAAACATGCATAGCAGGAGAAAGAACCTCTTTTTCTTCAGTCAGTTCGTTTGAGTCGAAATTGGAATGGTACTCCCCAGTCACAGACACAGTTTCCTTTAAGTCATCCCTTGCATGCTTCAATGCTTCAGATGTGGGAAGGATTAAAGGATTTTGTATTACCACTCCTTCACGTTCAGGATCCTTACAATTTTCAAGCTCACTCTGAGAATGAGCTAACTCAGGATTAGAAAGTATAAAGACATCAATACCTCCTTCTCCCTTTACCAGAGAAGCCTTCACTGGATCAGTAGAAGTAGACATATGTTTTGACTCTAGCTGAACAACATTAGTAGGAGCATTTGTGTCAATAACAGAATCAGCATCAAAAGGAAGAGCATTGTCTTGAGGCACCACAGAAGATAAATCAACATTGTGTTTTCCCTCAAGCGTAGCAGCCCCATCAGTCATTTCACCACTTGAGGTAACTTCATCACCAACTTTTATTTTAGAAGACCTCTCACTTATTTCACCTGCAACATTATTGGAAGATACCACAATCTCAACCATGTCTCTGTCAGATTCAATCTCATCTATTCCTTTCAAATTAGTCTCTGCAACAGATGTCAAACCGCAATCTGTAACTTGTTCACCAGTTTCTGGAATTACATCTGACATGGGTTCTGGTTCTGCTTTGCTAGCTTTGCTGTGATGGGAGTTACTTGGAAAACCTAAGGAATCATCACTGCGTACAACAGTTGATGCTTCAGTCCTCAAATCTGAATCAGAAAACGTTGGTGGTTCCACAATAAAGTTTGATGGTTGACCCTGCAATTCTCGTGTTTTCCCCCCCTCAACTTCTTCACTTTGCGAAGCTTCAGGACTTTGCATTTGGAAGTCCTCACTCGACTTGACAATTAACTGGCTCACACCTGCAGCTGTGAAAGCAATTATTAGCACATGATAGTGCCACAAGGAAGAAACAAATCTAGCATTGGAAAAAGATACACAGATTATACACCCAAAAAGAAATATGCCTAATTCAATATTAGTGGACATAATCTTCTTCAAAAATTTTACTTTCATAGATTTTTAACAATAGAAAGTTTTCCTTCGATAAGCTAGAAATAGTAAACACGTGGGTCTATAAAGAGCAATGCTACAGCTTCAACAGATCACACCTGCTAACACAAGATGCATGTATACCATGCAATACACAGAGGCTAATAATTCAATCACACATCCGATAGGTAGGCACAGCACTTTACCTAAAAAGGCTATACGACTGCAATTGGCTACAACATTCATAAGAAAAATTTGAGACAGACAGAAGAAATAAGAGGAAAAAAAAAAGGAAGACAAAACACAAAATCACCTATTAAGCAGATAAAAAATCAAATAAAAGATATGTCTGCCTCAACAAATGCGACACTAGATCCTAAATACAGATTAAACAGACAATTAAATAATCATTACTTAATATGAATCAATAAATTCAATGGAATTATCGAATTCATAATCTTAAAAACAGAGTAAGCACATAAACTTTTGTCCCTGTTTGAAGAAAGTTGAGAACCCTATAAATTTTAAATATAATTTGCTGCATCATGTTGAGGATAACATTGTCATCCAGCCTTTAGTTTTATGAAGAATGATCATCAGAACACAATTATGGTGGAGATCAAATTTTATTTTCTGCTATTAACAAAGTACATAATAGAATTTAATTTCATAGACTCTAGGACGGTAATATCTGAATTCTACAAAAAAGTTTTATTTTGCCATTAAAACAATTGTAAATATAAAGGTGAACTCGAGTAGATGAAAAAGACAAAAAAAAGCTGTGCATGAACAGCTATATCCACGCCCTTTTTAGTCCTTCTGCATTGGACAGCTGATCATCTCGATGCCATGGGAAAAAATGCAGAATCCTACATAAATGTGCTTACTAGAATTGAGTAGAGGAATAGAATTCACAAGCAAAAATGAAGTCAAGAAACTTCTCTACGGAAATTCTGAAATAGTTGTTCTTGATTACTATGCATCAAGCAAATTTATTTTCCATGATTTTTTCAGGCACGGGTATAATACCCTTTGGCTGGTCTTGACTCTTGACCCACCAAGTACGGTTTCCAATTAATGATAATTTATCATAACAACATATATAAAAAAAATGGCAAGAAAATACCTGCAAGTGTGTTGAATTCCTTATTGTAAGTATTTTTTAAAAAAATTAAAAGCAGTTTGTAGTATTCCGCACAAAAAAGAATCAGTATACCACAATAAACATGAATCTTAACATAAAAAAGCCCCAACCCAACTTAACATTGTTACTTAAGAACGTGATACTATAACATTAAGAGGAAACAGAAAAGTACAAATGTAAAATGCTAATTTAAAATCCCCTTGCAAAGTAATAGGTACATACTTATCAAAATGAGAAATCTTGAAAAACATATACCAAGTTCTTAATTGAACTTGCAACTCCGCTAAATCATGAATAACTTATCTGTTGATTAAACCATAAAAATAAACAGCAGATACATCAATCAAGCACTCCAATTCATTCTTTCAATATTGAAGCTTACCATTAAAACCTTTATTTTCCGATAGCTCTGAATATTTTGGATCTTTTCTGTCAAATCTTCCCACACTAATTGCTGAATCCGAACTTAATCCGCCATCTGAAAAGTCTGCAACGGCATCTGAAAACACCTCATCTTCTGATCTATTTATTTTTTCTCCGATCCCACCACCACGCTTCTCATTTTTACTCATTTCAGGGGCGGATTTTGGACCTGACACATCAAAACATTACTAAACTTGTTTTAGCAGAAGATACAAAGTTAAACAGATATTAACAGAAGATTAATTTATTTCGCGAGAGGGAGGCAAGCTCACTTAAGAATAAAAATTAGTTCAGTGAGTCACAGGTGTATTTCTTAGTAAAAACGTAACATATATTATTTGACTGACTTGGTGTCTGGTGATCATCATCAGAATCATCTGAAGCGTTGGAATGGGTATGTCCCTCTGAGTCCAACAGTTTGTAACCTTCAATGGTTCCACAGATCCTCTTGTGAGCACGCCGGTGTTTGGCACTCGGATGTGGATTTGGGAAGGGCCATCCACATTTGTGGCATAAATGGACTCCATGACCCTCGTGCCCTTCAAAATCAACCAAGTACCATCAAAATCTTACATTCCAGAAATTCATAAAACCCCAGATACAATTTTTTCAAAAAGAAAGAGAAGCGAAAGACAGAGACTTTTCCCAAAAGAAAAACCAGAAAGACAGACTTTTCCATAAAAGAAACCACATAGGGGTATAATATAAAAAGAGAGGAAGAAACAGCAAGACTGGGAAAAACAAGACAGACTCAAACCCGTTAAGAAAAAAATGGAAGAGCTTAAGGCACCTGGAATGTGAATTCGTCTGTGATCTTGGTTGTCCATGTGCAAGAAGACTAGACCAATGGATCAGATAAAAGAAACCCAACAAGCAAAAGCAGATGTAGAATGAGAGAGGAAATGGAGCAGACTGTGATGAAACAGAGGGAATCAGAGGAAGAAGACTTGTTGGTGGAAGAAGAGACACCGAAGTAGGAGAGACCAGACCAGCGGGAGTAGAAAGGTACACTGATACGGTACAGCTTCAGACCAATCGGGGGGCCGCCCATGTGGACTCTCTTGTTGTTAACATGCCCCAAAGGAACATAATTGACCTACCCCTTCTTCAATCTTGTCCGTTTACAAGGGCATCGAAGTCTTTCTAGCCACATCGAAGGGTAAATCCATGTGAGCACAACAGTTAATGCGCAAAACACGATAAGCTATTTGGAGTGGATCGCAGATGATAGAAACTTTCCGGAGCACGTGGCTGGTGCCCGTGACAACATTTCCACCGCTTCTGCGGATATCAAATCTCTTTCCAGGTTTGATCCGTCTCATGACAAATGTTAAAGTCACGGGCTGTGACATTTGACATGATGACGGCCAATGAAGTAAATGCTTGAGGCCTTGAAATACACGTAGGATGCTTAGCGAAATGCATGTAGGATAAATAATAGTATGGATTATGCTGACAGAAAAAAGAAAATAAATAGTGGGGATTATAAATTTATAACCATGTTTTGTCCTTAGCAGGGAGCTTCCTAACGATAGTACTACTCTCAGGGAATAGCATGTCAATGTCCCTACATACAAAATACATTTTCTGAGCATGGTATCCAAACTGATATTTAAAAAGTATAGACACTTGAATTTATATTATATTATCAATTATCCATTGTATTCTTGGTTGTATCATTTTACTAGATATGTTTTTTTTAAATAAAGTCTGAACTGAATCATAATATTTATAATTTATGAATAACATATTTTATTACAAATTTTATATTATGTTGAAAGTGTCCATTTATTTCTTTTAAATGCAATTAATTTGATATTTAAAATAATGTTTTATCCCCAATGTTTTTATTTTGTCTGAATGTTTCCTTTTTAAAAACATTCATTTTTTTTATCTTGTACACTGACTCCCTTGCAATATACTATATTACGAATTTTTGTCAGCATTTAATATTGCTTCTTTTTTTAATAGAATATTGCTTCTTTTTGTTTTAGTTAAGATGACCATCTTAGGAAGCAAAATGTTTCTTAAAAATATTGTTATATGAACTACCTATTGCTAAATACATTTTCCTATGTATTGTATGAAGGTTAAAGAATGAATGTAATAATTCAAGGCTCTTAGGTCTTAAGTCAATAGCTCATGGATGTATGTAGACTATGAATATTGACAACGGAAGAAGACTCGGTGCTTATTTCACAGTTGATTCCAAAATAGTTTTTTGTATTTTTAAAAATAGAAAAATAAAAAAACTTATTTAATAAACCTATTTTTTATAAAATGTTATGAAAAATAGAAAAATAAAATAATAGAAAACTGAGAATATCTTTAAGATATTTTGTGGTTTCTATTCTAAAAAATACAAAAAAAAGTGAAAAATATCCACATCATTAATGGTAAAATTATAAATTTTAAATAACTCATTTAATACTTATTAATTATAATTTTGATAATAATTATTTAAACAAATTTTTTTATTTTCTTATTTTCATAATTTATTCTCAAAAACAGTTTTATAAAACTATTTTAAAAATAATAAAATAAAAAATACTGTCAAACAGATATTTATTCTCTCAACCATTAAATATAATTCTTGTAGGATCTATCCCTAGCCTTTCTTTATTAAAAAAAAGGTAAAATATTTAAACAAATGCATGAATATTGTTGCACACATGAGGATTATACAGGAATAATAGAAAATTCATAAAACACCAACAGGATTCTTGGCCATGTTTGACAACTCTTCTGGAAATAGTTTTTTTATTTCTAAAAATGAAAAAATAAAAAAATATTATTTAATAAATATTTTTTTATAAAATATTTTAAAAAATAGAAAAATAAAAGAATAGAAAACTTAAAACATTTTTAAGGTAATTTTTAGTTTTTGTTCTGAAAAATAAAAGAAAAAGTGAAAAATATCCACTCATTAATAGTAAAATTATAAATTTTGAATAACTCATTTAGCACTTACTAATTTTAATTTTTGTAATAATTATTTAAACAAATTTTTTTATTTTTTTATTTTTAAAATTTATTGTTGGAAACAGTTTTAAACAGAAAATACTACTCCCTCCGGTCCTATATATAGGATCTTTTGACTTGGTCCTGAATATAATATCCTTTACAATATACGAGGTGGTATTTATTATACATTTCCAAAAAATGTCTCTATTTAATGTATCCAAAAAAAAGAGAGAAATTAAATAAGGATAATTTTGGAGAAATTAAAATAATTAATTAGTTTTAACTCTTTTTTTTAATTTATGTGGTTCAATTAAAATAATTTTATATTAAGTATGATTAGTATTAAACAGTGGCTTGCTTTCATGGCGTGTTAAGACTTTGGATTCCGTCTGGTATTAGTTATTATCGCCGACACCGTAGAGTTGTCCAGCTTGCCGTACGAAAGTACTTCATTTAGCAAGTTGTGACCAATATTTATCAAAAACAGGGACCAATCAGGTACGTTGGTCACGTATTATAGCTACATTTTTATCAATTTTTTTAATTTCTTAATTACACCTCATTTGAGTGACTCTGCCAACACTCCACTTCCTGTTTAACTATTATAATTTATAATTATAAAAATTTAAATATAAGATAACAAAATCAAACTCAACGGGCATAAGAACATGGACCAATCTAATACATTTACATCTAAGTAATATATATATATGATTGTTATAAAAAAAAGTAATATATATGATTTTATGCAAAAAAAAAAGGGCTTAGGTTAATATTTTGATTGTCTGACTTATTTAATTAATTAAATGTTATTCGATATCATTTAATTTTCAATTTGTATCACATACTTGTGTAGATTTCCTTATTCGTCGAATACTACTTAACAAACTCGTCTTCTGTACCGGTCTTGTACTAACTTGGGTGAACTTCCATAATAAGAAGAAGAAGAAGCAAGATTGTTTTGATTCTTCTTCACTGTTATACAAATCCTATAATATACTTCCTTCATTGCTAAATATTGAATATTTTATCCTGATCATAAATATAAGACTAATTATAGTATATGAAATATTTTTTATTATATATTTTCAAGAAATATCCATATTTAATACATTCCAATAAGAGAAAAAAATTAAATAAAGGTAGTTTTAGAAAAATATTATAATTTTTTTAAAAAATTGAGATAATTAGCTTATTTTAATTTTTACTTTTAATTCACATAATTTAGTTAAAACATTTTTATATCAAGCAATGAAGGTAGTAATATATATATTAATGCCTTGTTTGTCAACTATATTCCCAGATCCCATTTTATTTGTCATTTTATAAAATTTTAAATATCCCAATTTATATATCATTTTATATTATTAATGAAGTATTAATTATTTTTTTACTTTTTTATCCTTGATTAAAAATAATAATAATTTGAATATGAGTCTTCTTTTAGTATTTAATTCAAAGATATTTTAATAAAATATTATGAAATATTATTATAATTTAGTTCATTTAATAATTTTATTAGTTTATATAAAAAATTTTAAAACATCAAATAAAATGGCATGAAATAAATATCAAACAAGTAGACAAAATATATGTCACAAACTAAAACAAACGAAGAGGAATTAAGGTTCAGAAATATAGGGCCTGTTTGATTCTGTTCAGAAAACTTGTTTGGTAAACCTGTATTTTATAAATTATTTTAAAAAATAGAAAAATAAAAGAATAGAAAACTCAAAATATCTTTAAGATGTTTTGTAGTTTTTATTCTGAAAAACATAAGGAAATGTGAGAAACATCTACCTTATTAATGGTAAAGTTATAAATTTTGAATAACTCATCTATCACAATTTTAAAAACAATTATTCAAATAAATTTATTTATTTTTTTATTTTTAAAACTTATTCTCGAAAACAGTTTTACAAAATTATTCTCAAATCAATAAAATATAAAATACTGTTCTGAAAATAAATACTCGTGCCTTGATCATGATACACAAAGTCGGAGAATGAAAAGGGGTGCAATAATAAGAGGGGGCCACGAACCGGCACAGTGGTTGTGATCCACGTGGTGAGAAAAAAGAAAAAAAGAGTAATAAATAATAATCAAATCCCAAATAATTTTAGTTGAGGTGGTTGCGGGGTGGAGGGTGGCTTTGAAGAATATCTACTGCTACTACTAAATTATTTCCATTTATTTATATTATGAAGTATTTTATATAATAAATTTTTAATTTAAAATATAAAATATTAGATTTTTTATATTTTATCTGCATTTGATTTTTTTTTACTCATCATTTTAGATAAAAAATGATACAACAATAACAATATTAGGTTTATCAAACTAATCTGAGGTCGGTTACATGGATCATACGATACCAATAGACTCTATCAAACATCATCTCCTCAAATAAATCATTTATCAAGAGGTCATTTTTTATAATTTCCCTTAATATGCTTTTTTATCTTCCTATATGTTTTTTAATAGGATTTCAAATCATTTTATTAACTCTACTCACCGGCTCCTGTCACCCTTTTCTTTGTACATACTTAAATAATTTTTCATCATTTTTTTCTCAATAGGTGCTACTCTGACATTCTTTCATATACAATTATTTCGTATCTTATATAATTTTATGTGACCACACATCTATCTCAACATTCTCATATCTGTTACTCTCATTTTATACTCTTATTGTCCTTTCAAAGCCCAACATTCACTACTATATAGTATCGCTGACCTTATAGTTGTTCGATAAAATTTCCTTTTAAGCTTAGTAGGTATCTTGCAGTCACAAATAACTTTTGATACTTTTCTCCATTTTAACCACCCAACTTTTATCCTATGCATTATATTCGGATCAATTTCATCGTCACTCTGTAAAATCAACCCCAAATATTTGAGTTTTGACACTTCTAAAATAGTTTACTCTTTAATTTTTACCTCTAAATCATTTCTAACTAACTTATTGTTAAATTTACAATACATATATTCTGTCTTACTTCTACTCAAGTGAAGACATTTTAATTTTAAATTGTAACTCAAGCTTAGAATTGATCTCTCCTCTTAAATTTTCAATTAAGACTATATAATGTGAAATGAAAAAGTGATAATGAAGTATATTTAATAAAGATAAAATAAAAAATATTTGTACTTTTTTATGAACTTTAAATAAAAAATAATTTGTTTAATATTGATATATTTGATACATACAATATTTTAAAATATAAACGGGAGAGAGTAATTTAATTAATTTAGTTAAATGTGGTTGGTTAGTTAAACTTAAACCGAATCACAAGTCATTCCACGAAATGATTGGATCATGTTTGTCTCATTCCCACGCCAACTGGACTGTACCAATCACTTCCAATAAACCACCTTGTACCCCTGCATTTCCATTCCATTATTATTTAATTAATCAATAAAGTTAAAACCAAAAAGCCTTTTCATTTTTTAGTCGGGTTTCCCACTAATTTTACTCATTTGCTTCCCCTCAACTCTTTAACTCGTACGTCCAAGTGCCATTGGCAATTACTCGATGATTTGGGCCTTCTAGTTGTCAGTTATTTAAAAATATATTAAAATAAATAAAGTTTATAAAAATAAAATTTAATAAAATTAAATTTGTTATAAGCTATTATGTTTAAATGTTTTTTCTTA
This sequence comes from Adenanthera pavonina, assembly GCA_026686845.1. Classification (NCBI taxonomy): domain Eukaryota; kingdom Viridiplantae; phylum Streptophyta; class Magnoliopsida; order Fabales; family Fabaceae; genus Adenanthera; species Adenanthera pavonina. Next base: position 6,041,788 of record JAIVEN010000026.1, on the reverse strand, counting down.
TAAAACTATAATTTGATAAAAAATCTATTTAAATAATAAAAGTTAAAAATATTTTTAGATATATAATATAAAGTCAATATCCCCTCATTTTCCAAAACTATGGTTTTGATAATAAAAAAAGCAACAATTTCCTTCTTTTTCTAAAATTATAGTTTAATTTACTTTTCATTTTTAAAAAAAACAGTTTGTGATTGATCAAACATTTTTTCTTGAAAAATCATGGTTTAGTTTTGGAAAAGGTAAATCGAATATGCCCTTGACTATTACAAATTACATATTTTTTATTGAGCAGCAAAGTATCATCCAACTAGTTGAAGACTAATTTATTTTAGGCGTAAAGACTATTAAAATGTATTTTACCTCTTTTAATAAGATATTTTCTATATACATGGTTAGAGATTAAATCAGGATAATAGATTTATGAAATTCAACTATCTATCAATTGTATCATAATTTTGTTAATTCTTACAATATATATTAAAATAGTGAATGCTAGTGTTAAATATATATAGAGAGAGTATACATAGTATACACACACTCCCTTTCTTTTTTTCATGTTCTATTTAAAAAAAAGAAGAAAATATTTTTATTTATTTATTTCTTTTAAAGTTTAAGACAATATATTAATTATTATTATCATTTTATTTATTATTTTTTAAAATGAAATATATTATTAATCAGCTTTTTTTTTTCAAGGACATGATAGAACATTTTAAATAAATTTTTTTATGGATGCCACGAAGTACCCAGGTCCCAGACCCAAATAGAGTAGGAGTATATGCCATTCTTTGATGTATGCCAAATCAGTTTATCTCCAAAAATATTAAATTCAGGTGTGTGTGTGTGTGTGTGTGTATAGGGAATTTTTCCTCTCAAGCAAGCTTTTGATGGATTCCACGTCCCGTCTCCTACTAGATCAGCTTCGTGGATTTATTCACTTTGTTTTTCTTTTTTCCTCGAACTAAAACACCTTTCCACTGTGAAACAACATAGAAGTACAAAGCACCCAATAACAGTAAATCACAATAAAAATAGTGAGAACCCAACAGACACTAAATCAGATATTACAACTACTGCACGAACACGAACACGAACCAACAATACAACAAGTAGGTATCTACACACACGTGTATATATATATATTATAAAAAAGAAACACAAAATTAATCTACATGACAGTGTCAATCATCAACAGACAACAACAAAGGTGAGAGAAAATAAGTCCATATATATATATATATATATCTCATGGTAGTTCAAGATCCAACTCTTTTATTGACTTGCAGTTTAATCTAGCTTGCAAACTGTTACGAGAGAAAATGACTCCCAATCTCACGTAGGAGAGAAGAAACTACTGCTAAAAAAGAAACAAAGAAGAGACTTATTTATGACGTATTTGACAGTGTTTTCTGTTTTATTGTTCTGAGAACAGTTTTGTAAGGCTGTTTTCGAGAATAAGTTTTAAAAATAAGAAAATAAAAAAATTTATTTGAATAATTATTCTCAAAATCATAACTAGTGAATGATAAATAAATTATTCAAAATTTATAACTTTACCATTAATGAGGTGAATATTTCTCACATTTCTTTGTGTTTTTCTAGAATAAAAACTACAAAACACCTTAAAAGTGTTTTGAGTTTTCTGTTATTTTATTTTTCTATTTTTCAGAATATTTTTTAAAAAATAGATTTATTAAACAAATTTTCTAAATTTACTATTTTTAAAAATAAAAAAATTATTTTCAGAAACAAAACCAGACATTCCCTTATTCTCTTTGCTCAAACAAATTAGTATTATTATTTTGATAAAGAAAAGTTCCTGATACTCTGCTTGTCCCAGCCCATTCAACCTTAAATGGGTCTTTTCAACCCAACACATAGGCCCAAAATACATGCTTTTCGGTGCCTTATATAATTATTTACATCTTATTTTATTCCAACAAAATATTTTCTTTTAACCTAACCACGGACGGTATTTCATATTTGTTAGTAATAATACGTTAGCTTTTGTAGAAATTGCGCGGATAGAGATTTGATGAAGGAAAGACTCATTATTCTTCCTTTCTTACATCTTATTCTTATAAACTTTAAAAAGTAATGACACAGAACTCGGTAAAGTATCACCAAATACTCTGATTTAACTAGTAGAAATTATACCAACTTCATTAAAAATCTCGAGTTCAAGTTTTAAAAATGAAATTGTGTTAAAACTTAATGATAAAACTTATTATTCTTTAAACATTATTCAACTCAATTCAAATTAGTATAAATTTTGATAAATCTTCTTAGACTCAATTTGAATTAATATAAATTTTTTCATTAAAATGAGTAAAGCTAAATATATGTGCACATGTAAAAAAAAAAAGAAAAAAAAACTCACAAACTAATAAAAAAAAGATAAAACAAGTTAACATGATTATCAAATTTTCGCTTGCATTTTCCGTCCTAATCTATCAGTTCTTCCATATTAGTATAAGGTTTTTCTATATCCATCCTCATCTTCGGCTTATCCTTTTTTTCAATGTATAATTATTTGTTTGATTACCATTTACAATATTCTGTTAGAAGAAGTTTTTGAGGTTATCAGAAAAATAAATAACGTTAGGGGTTGATTTAAAAAATTTAAAGGGTGAAAATGAATATTCGATTTTTGTCTCAACATTTTTCACTGAAGGACGCGTGTCGCTACGTGAATTTTCCATTATTTACACAATGTCCCGAGTTGTGACCAGAATTTCTATTTCGGGACCTCTTTGCCTTTCGTCCTCCCCAACTTGACCTTTTCCTTTGCTTCAAGGCACCTCTCTCTGTCTCTCACACTCCACTTGGCAGTTGGCACACTTCGCTTCTCCTTCTACCATAATTCTCCCTCTTTTCCCACGCTATGAATTTCGGCGACTCCGATAGACCCAAGGTTTTCTCACTATCAGAGCAACCCCAGCGCCAGCTTCGCAATGTTTTCGCCGACCTTCAATGGCGCTGCTCTGCTCTTGCCCACGACCTCACCCATCTCCCTTTCCTCGACCTCCGAAACACTCTTTCCAACCTTCAATGTCGTGCAAAGCATGCCTTGGATGCTGGGATGACCAACTTTTTTCTCACTTCTTGTTCTTCCGAGAGAAGACCAGCTTGGGCGTCCCTTGCCCAAAACAACAGTGAGCTTCGCCGCCCTGTAAGGGCCTTGTCCACCGAAGCCATCGAAGAGCGTTTGGCGGGCGTGCCTGTTTATGCCCTCAGCAATGCTGCCGAGGAATTCGTGCTGGTTTCGGGCACTTCATCCGGCAAAAATCTTGGTTTGTTTTGCTTTAAAAAAGAGGATGCTGAGGCTCTTCTTGAGCAGGTTAAGAGTATTGACCCCGAAATGCGAAGTGGGTCCAAAGTGGTGCCTGTTGCTTTAAATAAGGTTGAAACTCACTGCTGTTTTTGACATTTTGGGGAATTTTGTTTGTTTAATGTGGAATCTGTGAGTCACTCTGGGGTCTTGTGCAGGTCTTTCAGCTCAAGGTGGATGGAGTAGCCTTCAGACTGATTCCAGAATCTTCTCAAGTACAGAATGCCCTGAGAGTGAGTGGTTCATAACTTTCTCTTGTTATCCTTTCTAGTGCATTGTTATGTATGGGATAGGACTTTGCTCTGAATGACTGGAATTTATTTATTCCGATGCAAGAATTGAGATGACTATGATTTATATTTCATTTTTATATCAATTGTGAAAAATGATGTAATAGTTATTCGTTTCTCATCCTATAATGCATTTATATAATTATACTGTTGTTGTTGTTGTTGTATGGTCGGCGTTAAATAAAATTGAATTTGCTAAAAGCTATGCTTCTCCGGATACATACTGCAATTTTCAAAAGGTTAATTACTTTTTAAGCATTCAAATTAGACTCTATATAAACATATGCATTTACACGCCTGTGGCACTCTAGTGGTTGGACATTTAAATTAAGCCATATGGTACCTACTTGAAAATCTAACAGTTGGAAGTTAACTTTGTTGGGGTTCCTTCCAAGAAACTTATCTGCAATCCGTTCTAGCACTTGGAAAAAATATCTGTAATCTACCAAACTGAAGGACAAACCAATTATAGTGATGAATATGTCTTTGGAAGAATGCTTGTCTGGTAATCAGTTTATAGTTTTGCTGTGAAAATTACATAGGTCATAGATATGGGCTTGCATAATAGTCACAGACCATTATCTGGCTTCTTGCTTTTTATCTACTGCAAGGCTTCAATTTCTTAATTATGTGCACATTGTGTGAGCTGTGATCACTGTGTGATCCGAATTTTCCTCTATTACTTATTTCTTTGTTTCTTGTTTTTTTAAACTCCATTGCAACTTTTTTACTTCTTTGATTGTGTTTAATTGTTGGAATGGGGTCAAATCCAAGGACGGATCTAGGGGGGCCAGGCACCCTTGCTTCGCCCCCCTCCTCCCTTTTTTTTTTTCATATTTTTCTTTCAGTTTAGCCCCCCCCAATGATAAAGTCCTAGATCTGTCCCTGGTCAAATCATTAGATGATGTATAGTGTTTGGCTGAATCTACATGATGCAAATGTGCATAGTTTCTATTTCCCCTTGTGTTAATTGGTGGAAGCAAGTTAAATAAAAACTTTGGATTTTCACCAATTCCAGTAACTGCGGGTTGACTGAATGGGTGGACTGGTCGTATCCCCATTATTTTAGTCAAACTGGCTGGGTTGTTCCATTTTTCACCACACTGATCACGCATGCTGAAAATGTGATGGTTGTAAACTGGTAAAGTTGGCTGTATAACCTGTTTAGCTTATTACTTGATACTTGAGCTATAATGTGATGATTAATGATTATGTATGCTTCGTGATTTGCAGGAGAGGGAGAAGTCTGGCTTTTCTTCCAACATCTTTGCTGGAGTTCCGGTTTTCCAGGTTTTGTTTTCAATCTGGGTTTGTCATTTGCAGCTTACTTTCTATGCTGCACTCTGTTGATAGGATTCATGAATGTTTTGAAATAGGCTTTTCTGTTGTGGATCAAAATGCTTTGCAGCATTTTAATGTTAAGTAATTGATTAAAAGACATATGTACTTTTGAGGATGTAAATTTTAGTTGAAGGTCTAGGAAGTAGGGAAGAAGAGACAAAGAGGGTAGAAAGGAAAGAGAATTAGAGAAACAAGAGAGGGACGAGAGAGAGATCTGAACTGAAATTTCATTAATCACAAAAAGCCACCTAAAACATTCCTTAGACTCCCTTATATAGCCGCTACCCCTCCAACGGTTATATTCCTCCAGCCAACATTTAAATCATAACTTACTCATATAGCTAACTAACTAACTAGACACCTAATTAACATATTATATAGCTTTATAACAAAAGAGCCAAAAAAATGAGAAGAAAGAGTCCATGTTTGAAGTTCAGGTTCTTGTTGCAGCCATAGCAGTCTCAAATTCTGGATAATTCTTTTATAGCAGAGCTTCTATTATTCTTGTCCCTTAATAGGCAGAAATTGGGAATGTTGTGCAAAATCGACTGAATTATTGTCGATATGTGTAAAGACATATATGCATACAAGAATGACTGACAACAAGTTATTAAGATATAATATATATTTGTTGATTTGGTTTTATGATTAATCTTTGAGTTCACTATTTAGGTTTCGAAGTCTCTAGTCTCACTCATTGACACTGTTCTTATTTTCCCTTTTTATGCTTTTATTTGGGAGAAATGGGAGGTGGAATTGTGGATCTGGTTGGGTGCCTTTGGGCTCCAGTTATTGGTTCTGCTGATTGTTGAATTTGACCTTTTTTTTCTAAATTGACTACCATAGAAAATAATATATAAGTCATATTTTGTCTAAAAGTGAAAGATTAACACTAAAGTTCTTGATATCAAACAGGATAACCTAGCTAGCCTTACTAGTTTGTCCATGCCTGAAATCTTCATATATATATATATATATATATTTTTTTTTTTTGTTGGTGACAAACTATCCAATATTTGATACTATCAACTAATCTAGCATTGAATTGGATTAGCCCTCAATTGGGGGAAGTTTTCCCAAAGTGATTTTTTTTTTCATTTACAAAACTCAAATTCGAGATCTTGCTTAAGTGGCATTGAGTTCCTTTTTACTCAATCCGACCACTATTGGTTGAAATCTTCATAATTACTTTACTCAAAGTGGTTAACTGCACACTGGAATTTGAGGAATTCTGAATTTGTCACAATTTTGATATATTCATGAAACTTGCTATTCATTCCATTATCTGGCATATTTTGTATGTCACAGTATATCATGCTCTCAGTAGTTGCAATTTGCCATTGCTATTGATGTAAGCATATATGAGCTGATTAAACAAATTTGGCCTTCTTGGAAACTGAAGGATATATCCAAGTTCTCTAGGTGCCAAGGGAATTTTCCAAGCCCTGTTAGTTTTATCTTGCTGGTTCATTCATATATTTGATTTACATATGTATCTGGGAATTTTATCTTGTTAGTTTTTTTGAGTCTTATTCCTGAACTAAGTCTCATTTAATTAGGATTAGGAAGTCATAAGCTCAGCTATTAAAGTAAGTAGAGTTGTGAACTGCGACTACATGATTTAATTTGAGATGATGAGAATGTCATTGGAACACTTGTGAGCCAAGTTTTCCTACTTTCCTCTGTCATCTCCCTACTATTGTTTCATGCTGTCATTTCTGATATACACATGACATCCCGGAATTCTTTTTGTTATTGCTTGCTGACAGCCTAAACAATACACATTCTCTCTCAGTATGAAATCATAAAAATTTTCATGTGTTTTGTCCATAAACCCCTAAATCTAGACCATCCAAAATTCTATTAATTTAGTGCTGCCCAGAAGAACCAGCAAGAGCATGTCTGGAATCTTGTCACTCTGAATTCCACTAAATCATGATCCCTGTCTTCCACAATTACGGTTATGACTCTTCTAAGTAGCTGAAAACCTTAGGCACATTTTCAATCCACAATAGGCAGATTCTCTGTTTCTGTCCTGTATCTTTTCTCTCTTTTATGAGGTGTGAACAGTAAAGTTAAAGGAGCTAAGTCTCTTAAAAATTCCACACGTGCATTTGCAACAAGTGTTGCAAGCTGAGATATGGGGGCCTAAAAATGCCCTTGTTGAATCCTGGCATGTACTGTATGTTTAATTAGTTTATGATGTTTGGTGATATATGGTCCATAACGGCACTGTGAATCTGATTTGTTCTACATTTAAACCCTAGTAGTCATGATAATGATCATTGTTATCATAATTTATGATTATGTTTCATTTCTGTGAATGTCTCTGAGTTATAATCTCACCAGAAATTCTGAATTTGGTGTTTTGAATTGTAACCTTGATTGGTTTTCAGTCCAAAAGTCTGATATTGAAGAATGAAAAGAAGAGATATCGTCCATTTTTCTTTAGGAAGGTGTAGTTGAAGGACCTTTCTTGAATTAGCTTCTGTAAGGCATTAGTATTCCAGCTGAACAATATTTGCTTCTCATCTTTTGGAATTTTCGCAGGAGGATTTGGAAAATTCACTTCAAAGGGCTTCCCGTCAGCAGAATCAATTAAATCCTATATTCATACCAGGAGAAATCCAGGTACAGTCTACATGAATTGAAACAATGCTCGTTAAGAGTCCCCATTGAATCGAAGAAAATATAGGCCTGTCTTCCATCTATAGTAGAATAATGAAGTTTTTCCAAAAGACCTGCTGCTAGTGGAGGAAAGCCTCCTAAGGATGAGAGATAATCCCCTCAATGGCTGCCTTGCTGATTTATTGGATTAATCTGTGATTTATATTTTTCAGGTTGCTGTTCTTGAGGATGTAATTAAGGGAATGAAGGTGAGCTTGAAGGCCACATAAGAAGATAGTATAAAAGAAAAGATCACAATCTGTAATGTGATATTATCTATTCTAAATTTGCTGGCAATAACAATTAAATGATTTTGCAGGAAAGTTCTACATGGGAGGATGTTGTTTTTATACCTCCTGGATTCGACATCTCAACTGATTCCAACCAACGATGAGGCAGGATGATCTGGGAATGAAATTGATGATTCTTACCTTCCCCTTTTTCATACTTATATACCAAAGGATTGCTTGGAGTAGGATTTGCCCATATAACTTTTTCTTACTTCAAAGTTCCAACTCTTAAATACCGTAAGCAATGAAATATGTCAGTGCATTATATGAGAGATGATTGGATTTTTCATTCTTAATTGGTTCTGAACGGACTCCTTATGTGGAAACTCTCATGTTGTTGTGCAAATGCACACCCGCTGAAAGTTGAGGTGTAATTGCTAACTGATTGAATTTGGGAACGTGTTTGGCTGATGCACTATTGTTTTGATTCTAATTTTCTTGCACATAGGGTTTATCTAAGATACTATACCAGTATGACTGAAAGATGTTATGATGCATAAGATGTTACCATTTTGGATCTCTCATTATCGAGATATCATAAAGATCTCACTCGGCATCCTTTTTTGCCATGTTAAGTTCGAAGTTGGAATTTTTTTCTTCTTTGGGTTTCAGTTTCATAGAAGACGTAAGGGGGTTTGTAAATTGGAAATGAAAAGATGTCTGTAGCTAGTTTATGAGGAAAGAAAATACATGAATAGTGGGGTTGATTTTGTTTTGAAGATGCTTCACCTCACTAGGGCCTATTTGGTTTGTCTTTTGACAAACCAAATCATGATTTTTAACTATCATTTTTCCTAAAGTCATCTAAATAGATTTGTGATAAACTTCTCTACTTTTATCTAAATTTTATTTTTGTAAACTATTGTTGTTCTAAACGATTTTTTACAAAAAGACAAATCAGATGGGCACTAAGAGAAGAAGAAAAAGAAAAGTGGGAGGGAATAGCGTAGATGAGAGGGCAAGGGAAAGCAGGTCACAGTAGCATTAATATGAAAATTTGGTGGTATGCTTTGCTTGCTTTTGCATGGACAGCTCTCTAAATTGACATTTCGGGAACAGGAAGACGTATACATACATGGCAGGGATGTAGATTGGTTCTTCAGTTTTGAAGCGTTTGAGGTGAGAGCGAAAGTGGGAATCTGATGTGGTGTAGCCTTTGATTGGTGGACCCACTGACCCCACGTCAACCCCTTATTTATTTATGCCTTCATCTTCTTGCACCGCCTCCTCTTCCTTCCTTTTGGTTTCGGTTATTGTCATTGTGCCATTCTCCCATTGAATCAATTTCTTTGAATTTGTCCACATCCATTGATTTATGCCCATCATGTTACAACTCACTCTTTTTTTTTTGGTAACTTTTTTTTTCTTTACCAAAAAAAAAATTTAACCTTGCATTAGTTTTATATGCTTGATTGAGTTTGAACGAATTGACAAATTATGTATGTAGGCCCTAATCTCATTTTCCATGCTTCACAAACAACTACTTGAACTAGAGAGTAGACACCTATTTTTTTTTAAAGAAAAGTAAAATTTATGTATGTATGAAAAAATAATGGTGTAGACGTATTTATTTATAATTCAGTCTACTTTTTTTTCATTAAATCAATTTATTAATGTTGATTGAAACCAACCCTTAATATATCTACCAATTTAATTATGTTTTGATCGATGTACTGCACCGAATGGGCATTAAAATCTTTGTTTCAACTATTATATGTTCAATGCACTCTCAACAACTCAATAATAAATATAATATAATGCATACCCACCTCCTCTTCTCCTCTTCCCTGTGATCTTTTAATTGCTTTCCTTTCTTTGGCTTCATTGTCCTTATTTTTTTAAAATTCTGAAATATCTTGTCTTTAATAACTACCATTTATATTGGCCAAATAAAAATAACTACCATTTTTAAAAATAGGCTTTCCTATTTCAAACTAAAATACAATTGGAAAAGAAAAAAAGAAATTGATGGATACTATATATATTCGTACATAAACAGAAAAAGTAATTATTTTTGTTGGGTGTAGTTCTGCAGTTCAAATTAAAATTTTCTGAAGAAAAAGAAATATTAAGTTTCATTTGGTATGAACACTTAATAGTGCCTAATAGCTGTTATGAACCCCAATAATTAGACAAGTATTATCCACAGTGATTCCAAATCACATTCTAGTTGTTCTACCAAGTTGGCTTAAATTTTGGAACTAAAAGTGGCCTTTAATTTATCTAACCTCTTGTCTTATTATTATATTCAAATTAAATTTCATTTTCTATTATGGTGATAGTGACTTCAAAATGCAGCAATATTACCTGGTTCTGTTTGGAGATATCTGCCATTGATGAAAAGCCATGTCCAAGTTCAAGAAAACTACAATTCTTGCTAATTAAACAGTGGTGCTTCTCTGAAATATGATTGCACCATTATTCCAATTACTTATTATCACTAATTAATAGCAGATACCCACTTTGATTTTCATTAATTAAAGCATATTTGCCATGAGTCTCATCATTGAGCTTTGGGCATGAAATCACACATTTTTTATGATGCCTTCCTCACTTTTCATACAAAGCTGTGATTTGGTGAATTTTAAATAATTAAATTAATTAATACAACAACGAGGCCATCTCATTCCTCAACCATCCATATCATCATTGCCAATTTAGTTGTATCCAGCAATTTCACTTCCTATTTCTATATTCACATTCATCTTGTTCCTTTGTCTTTCCATTATTTAAAATTCCAATCCATCCTACAAGACTTAGAAAGAAATATGAACATATAACAAGAGTCGGTGTGTGAATACAACTATTGTAATATAATAAAAAATATATGTATATAAGACTTCATTAATTTTAGTTAAAATTATATGTACATTGTCTTTATTTTTAAGATTTACATTATTTTTTCTAAAAAATAAATTATACATACTAGTCTAGAATTTTACTAAATTACACAAACTTCACTCCTTTATTTTTTAAAAAAATTATTTAGTATTTAATAGTTTTGATTAATACATATTCAAATCACGTTAAACCTTAATTAGGCAAGTTCTCTTAACATAATTTTTTTCTATTTACAAAACTCAAACTCATGACATTATTTAAGGAATGTTGCTCTATCACTTACCTAACCAACTTCATTGTGATTTTTTAAAACTCATACGTACCTCACACATTAATATTGGTTTCACTCTATAAGCATAAAATAGCCTCAACCCCACAAAGCTTCTTTAAATGAAAGAGAAAAGAGAGCAAATATAATGGCCGAAAGCATCAATCATATGAAGTGGCTTGGTACTACCATCACCACCATGCTTCTTGTTTTCTTTGCAAAAGGATTCATGAGAAAACAAAATAAAGGAAGAAAGCACGCTTCCTGTTTCATGGATGTGAAACATTTTTTAGGGAAAAAAATTCCCAATAACCATAAATTCATAAAAATCTGGTCCAATGCCTTAAAAGTGCTCTCAGTGCTAACACTCACATAGTTTTATTAAATAAGGCATCATCATTTCATTTGAGATGCCTTTTGTAGCAAAGGTTGGAGATTCTGTCTAATTTTGCTAGCTGGTGATTCCCACTCACTTGTACTATGACTATGAATCTCTCAATTCTCTTCCAATAACCTCTTAAACTTTGCATATAAGTAGGTGAGAAACCACTCTCCATGGTAGTCTTTCAATGCAAATATCTTTAGTGTCAAATTACTTGATACTGATATTTGAAAATCATATTAAATTTTAATTAATTTAAGTTAAATCAGGTAAAATCACAAAAATAATAAAATTGTTTCAACAAGTATTTAATGCAGCTACGTAACTAAGATTTGGACACGAGATCACTAGTTAAACTATTACAACCCTTACAAACTAAGCTACATGTTTGTTATCTTAATGCAAGTATCTTTCATGAAGCTGTTTCAAGCATAAATCAACAGAAACCCACACACATTTAATAAAGCTTCATGTTACAATATACTAGGGCGAAAGTTTTTTACGATAAATTCAGCCTAGAAAAAAGTTATATCCTTGTCGTTATTAGTTTCTGACATAACCCTCATTCCAAGGCCATGCTTTTTGAGAATTTCCCAATCCAATGTTTGGACCATCTACGTGAAGAATATCCCTTGGCTTCAGTAAAATTCAATTGGTGCAGCAGTAAGATATAGTTTCAGCTTTCTGGGGTTTTGTTTGCTGTAATGTTTCTTCTCAAAAAAGAAAGCTAGTTCATGCTGATATATAAATATATAATACGACTGTGATTTTTTCTGGTTCACAAGCTGGATAGATCTCTCATACACTAATCGCAGAAGAAGATTCATATCCACTCTCTGCTCTGAGAAGTTGTGTATTTATTAACTGATTCTGTAATTCAAATCAAGGAGGCTTTGTCGTCATTCAAAAAGACAACGAGAAGATGATGTAACAGCCAGAGACAAAGCGAGCAGAAAGAGTAATCAGTTTTCAGTATCACACAACTCAACTGGATAAGTATGCCACCCATATATATCTCTCTGGACTCTGATTGTCTCGTGACACTGTAGTTTTAAACCTGAATATTATAATTTCTAACCAACATTTTCAAATTTCTCACGGTTGAAAGAAATTGGATGAGGATGCTGACTAAGAATTCACCCCCTCCATGTGGCATTATCTTAGTGGATCCATGATCCATGATTGGTGGTCCCCGTGAACTAGTAATACATAATATGCCCTGGTGGCTTTATTCTCCTTCCATACTTCACCCAGTTGGCATCCACCACCTATTCAAATTCCCCCTTTTTTTTTTTTTCAAATTTTAACAATTCATTCCAAAATGGGATTTTTTAGACAAAAAGTATGCAGATTCGTTAATAAAATTATGATAGGTTAAGAAACCTTTCCTAATATGATATTCGATTGCAAATTATCATATTCTCTTTGAAAAGCCTCATGATAAATACTTCGAAATTATACATTACTTCATCTTTTTTTAAGTTTCATCTCCGAGATAATTTTGTGCATATCTTAACTAATTTGCTTTCTCAGTACTAGGCGAGTTCAATTATGCATATGGAAAATTAAAAATGTTCAAGAAAGATTTCTGTAGCCTAAATCTGAAAGATAGACACAACTAGGAATATTTACATTAATATGCTTAACTACACATCCTGTGTTTATCTCAAATAACCACATTTAACTTCCTGGGTTATTCTAAACGATCAGACTTCGGTAAAGCTTTTCTTTTTATTTGACTTAAGTAAAGTTTTTAATTAAGTGTTTATTATCACATTTTCTAAAGAGGACATCATATGGTAATAAACTCTTTTAAACCACCTAAACATTTTATGTTGAATTCTTAAAATTAAAAGAACCAAACAACAAAAATCGACACCTCAATTTTCACTTATGGAGAATGATACTAGAAAGAAAAAGCTCAACTATTTGAGAAGTCAAACTCTTGTACAGTTGTATTATTGGATCTCTTTAGAAATCTATAAAATCCACTAAGGCCTCAAAATAAGCTAACGATAAGAAATTTTAAATTTTTGAGAGGGTCTAATTCTTGACAGCAAAATGGGGTCTACATGTTTAATATAAGAGCCTTAAGAACAGAATCATTGTGCATAGCATAGCATAGCATCCTCTGAATGAACCCAAAGGAACCTAATAAAAGTGTGTAACCAATGATATGCCCAAACAAAAGCTTCCAGCTTTCAAAGCTTCGCTTCGCTGGCACCAGCTTCCTCCTCTCTCTCTCTATGTTATTGCTCCCTCACGCGTCCTAACCCCACCCATTCCCCTTCTTCCCCTATATATACCCACCTCTCTCACACACACTCTTCTTCACATCACAACTCACAATCTTCTTCTTATCTTAAAAAATGGCGTCTTCTGTAAAAGGGTTCTTCATGCCAGTACTTGTTGGCATAGTGGTCAGTTCAATGGTGGTTGCCTGTGCTGGTAACTTCAACCAAGACTTTGATCTGACATGGGGTGGTAACAGAGCTAAGATCTTCAATGGAGGTCAGCTTCTATCTCTGTCTCTAGACAGAGTCTCTGGCTCTGGCTTTCAGTCCAAGAAAGAATACCTCTTTGGGAGGATTGATATGCAGCTCAAGCTCGTTGCTGGCAATTCTGCCGGAACTGTCACTGCTTACTACGTATGTTCTTACTTATTATTATAATAGACTTCACATTACAAACTAAACTTCTCTCACTCCCATTAGGCCATTATACATATTCCTTTCTTCACGTTTCATTATACTTATTTGTTTCAAATTAAAGCAGCTTTATTCTTCTTCATTATTGGTTTGCTTTATCAAGGCACGTCAACCTTTTTAAAGTTACTGTACATTCACGAGAACTTCTGTATTACTGTAGCCATTACACTTAAACAAGTCATGCTACAGAATTTTTATTGTGTCTTTTTTTCTCGTTGCTGTTAAACATGAGAATTTATCAACTCGTGCTGGTGCCTGTTCATGCTGCGTCTGTGACTTCAATCTTATTGACAGTGACAGTTTTTAATATTATATACTGATACATACAAATTAGGCTGAGCAATTTAATGACCAAAATAGCGAATGGAAAGAAAAGAAAAAAAGGACTTGTGCTTTAATGGGTTTCTGTGTCTCTGAATTCAATTCTTGTTGCCGAAGTTATATACTAACGAGAAAGACAGTTTAAGATCTCCATACAAAAATATTGACAAATGAACAGTATTGAATTCAGTTGATTCGAGTTGGGAATTCAGTTTATAGGAATAGTGAATTTTTAAACTGGGTCCTTGAGAGAAATTATTTTTATATGGGGGTCCTTAAATGTCTTCCTCCCTATATATTAAATTAGTGCACACTTCACAATAAAGTTTCTATTTTTGTGATCCCTGTCCCATGGTGTGACAAGAAGAACAATCAAAGTAAAATAATTTTTGCATGTTTTGGTGCAGATGTCATCCCAAGGGCCAACCCACGATGAGATTGATTTTGAATTCTTGGGAAACTTAAGCGGTGACCCTTATATTCTTCACACCAATGTCTACACTCAAGGCAAAGGCAACAGGGAGCAACAGTTCTACCTCTGGTTCAACCCCACCAGAAATTTCCACACTTACTCCATCATCTGGAAGCCCCAACACATCATGTAGGACCAAAAAAAAATTATTTCTTTTTCTGATCATTATGTGTCACACGTCTCTAATACATGTCATAAAGAATCATTATAGTTCTACGCTAGGCATTACATAACCCTCTTTCTTTGCTCAAGCTTAGGACCGGCTATAAAGAAAGATAGGCCGAGTTGTTCTTGTTGTATTATGGTTCAAACCACGCATGAATACTAATTTTGTGATTTTGGGTTTTGTAGATTTTTGGTGGATAACATCCCCATTAGGGTTTTCAGAAATGCAGAGTCTCTGGGGGTTCCTTTCCCGAAGAACCAACCGATGAGGATCTATTCAAGCCTGTGGAATGCTGATGACTGGGCCACAAGAGGAGGGCTGGTGAAGACTGATTGGTCCAAGGCACCTTTCACGGCTTACTATCGCAACTTCAAGGCCGCGGAGTTCTCATCCAAGTCTTCAAGTTCAGTCTCTGATGCAGCATGGAAAAGCAGTGAGCTTGATGCTTATGGAAGGAGAAGACTGAGATGGGTTCAGAAGTACTTCATGATCTATAACTACTGCAATGATCTTAAGCGATTCCCTCAAGGCCTCCCCTCAGAGTGTGGGCGTTCAAGGTTCTAAGAGATGAAGAATGTGTTTATGGTTTAGAGTTGGGCTTTGTAAAATAATATATGGCTGTCTTTTTGTTATTCTTTTATTATAGCTTCCTCTGCTTTCTTTTTCTTGTTCCTGTAAGTTTCGGTAATTATATAGTTATTTACATATTCAGGGGTTCTGAAAAAATCGAATTCTTTGTACCACCTTCTCTGTTTCAAGTCGTTCATGTTGGAATGAGTCTGTGCGTTCATATAACAATAAATTTCGTTGAGCTTAATTTAGTCTTATACCATGTTGGCATTAATCGTTAGATGTATGGAGACTTCTTCAATATTAAAACTAATTATATAAAAATAGGAAGATGAAAATCAGATACTATTGCCTTTAGAAAGTCAAACTTCTGATTCTTCAAATTGAAATTTGTGTATAAAAACTTTGTTCGATTTGGCCCAAAAACTTTGTTCGATTTGGCCCAAAAACTTTTTGGACTTCAGTTTCACACACAGCTCGTGGAAAGAGTAATGTATACAATCTTCACACTCACAAATGGATAAGTGAATCAAATTTCAAGCAATCCTAAGCCTTTTAAGTATGATACAAATTATTGCTTGAAGAAAAATAAGTACGATCGTGAGAAATTTTGGTGAGAGTCTTGAGTTGTACAAAAATAAGCGAAGGGTAAAAATTTTCTAACGCTCCTTTGATATCAACACCTACCCAGAATCACCGTAATCTTCAACTCGTCAAATTTGCCTGTTTTTAATGGAGACCACTTTAACGTAAGTCATTAGGTCTTGTCTAGGAGAAACAACTTGGATAGTTTACAAGATATTTGAGTTCTGATTCGCCTTGCAGGTCATGCATGTTTAAGTTTCTTTAACTTGTAATATTCTCGAGCCAATTAATTAATAGAGCAATATTCTAGAGACTCGAGAAGCAATGTGACAAACGCTATATTTTTTTCTTGCCTCTCTGTCAACATAAATAGTTTCTTGACTTTCTTCAGATAACTTCGGACGCTAATAAACAGTTTCTAATTCCTCTATTTGATCCTCAAAGAACAAAAAACTGTTTCTATTTTACATCATCCTACAAATGACAAAGGAAAGTGATGCTTAACACCTTCAGGTTCCCCTCTAAGCCCAGCAAAATTTCTTCCAAACTTAAATTTTCAATAGTTCCCTTGCTTCACTGCATCAAAAACTAAGAAAATACACAAATTCAAGAGGGTCGGATCGTGCTTGATTAAATGGTGGACACTCATGTCACCCTGTAATTTTTTTTGGGGTGAATTATGGTTCATAGCTAATAACAGTGCTCTTTGATATTTCGATTTTCCCAGACACCATTCTTACTTCACTCCCACGAGTAAGGCATTTCCGTATAACTCGGAAACGATAAAATACGCTATTTATAAGTTATTACAAGGAATTCAAAGTCAGCACTACTCTTGTCTGAACAACCTGCCTGGGGAAATGATTTTTTCTTCAATGTGATTTGCGAATTTAACCCTTGGCTGCTGCGAGCACTGTTAAAAAAAAAAACTCAAGCCTTTTTACTCAATCAATTGGAAAAAGCTACTTAGGCACAAGCACTAAGAATGGCATACCGGGATTCTACAATGGATGTTGAGGTCATCATTCATCTGGCTAAGGCGGTCCTTGGCTAATTGTTCTGCTGCAAATGCTTTTCTGCAAGCTTCCTTCACCTGAATCATGTAGCAGCGAAAACTGAGCCAATATTTCCATTGCACAAATTCTATTTCCAGAGAACAAGTCATTCTGAACTTGAACAGGAGAGTAAACATTCATAGAAGAAAAGGGGGGCAAAACTCACTCTACTGTGAAAAAGTTTTCTTCAAAAACTCTGGAAGTGAAACACTACAAACATGCCCGGTGATAAAATTAGAAAAATTGAAAAGCCTCAAACACATCACAGAAAAACAAGCATTGCTTGCTGGGGGGAAAAAATGAACTCTGCAAACATATTCAAGAATGAAATAGGCACAGAGGTTTAAGATTTAGCGGTCATGCCATCATTCCCGTCCAATAATCGAAATCAGTTTCTACAAGCTTTAAACCCCGAGGATTATTTAAGGCCTTTGCCATTTCTTTTTTTTGGCCGAAACGCCTTTGCCATTTCAAATTCAAGATTTTAGATAATATTTGAACAAGAATTGAGCTTTTTACTTCCTTTTCCAAAATATTCAAGTTCCTGTACAGGAGGTACTATTGCCTCCTGGAGTATTAACATATCTGTGTCTCAGCGTATTCTAGATCTACAGCTTATTGTATAAAGGCTATCAACATGGGCTGACAAAAAAAGGGTGACTTAATCCATTAGTCATGTCCAACTCAACAAAAACAGAAATAAGGTACCGTTTTCAGATCTTTTAGAACTTACCTGATTTTCATCAGGAATAGAATGCTTATTGGCACCATCAGTACGTCTTTCTAACATGCTTCTTAGATGAGATAGTTCCTTCATAAGGTCAAGGGCAGCCTCTTCTGCATCTAAGAACTGATTCCTCGAGAATTCAAATGCTCTCTCAGCATGAAGACGAAAAGAAGCACAGTTCAAACATATGCAGAGTCCTCTGCATCCTCTCGGATTTCTTTTAAGAATCCCCTTTTTGAAACCGACAGTAGCGATTGTGTGTTCCTCTGAAGCTTTCATTCGCAACTTCTGACAACATCCATTTGTATTGAGTGGCGTCTCCCCATTAGAACTGTCCCCTTTCGTTACAGTGCAAACTGACAACTGAAGTGAGGCAGATGTAGCATTTTCTACGGGAATAACTTCATTGATTATAGGACTTGAAAGCATAAATGGAGAATCTATTCTGGAAACAGAACCTGGTAAGTCAGGAGAGCTCTCCAAATTGCTGTCTCCATTGAATAGAGTAGCTACTGGTGTAGTATCTTCGATTACTTTTACTTCATCAACAGTATCAGACACTGGGCAACTGTCCGTTTTAAGTTCATCTACACTAGACTCTTGACTTTGAAACAGCAAAGGAAGTCGGGATCCCGTACCCCTCTCATCTTTCTGGTGAAGACCTGATTTCAGTGCACCTATAAAATTATCAGGCCAATTAGCTTCATAATTCTTATCCAGTTAACCCATCGCATGAAGCTTATATTTTACGAGGGCTGACAACAAAGATTAGTTACCATAATCATCTTTGCCAATATCCTTTAGAAATGGAAGCAACCTTTTGTAGCTGACTGAACCTGGTGTTTTGAAGAGTTTCCTCTGCAAACATGGTTTGAGCACCTGCAATAAAACTCAAACCAAATCTATATTGGCATAGACTATAAAGGCATATTGGCAAAATCACAAAAAGTATAAACCAAAAGGGTACCCAAAACTTACAGGTTATCATTACAAAATTTTAAGGTCAACATAGCACAATCAGACCATTTTTCATGAGCTATGGTTTTAAGCTAATTTAACTATACAACGCAATTATAATTTAGCTACAGACCAGTAAATAAATGTCTAAACCCTAATTGATGAGAAACTTAGATTCGAAAGGTTGACAGATTCTTACAGATTTACTCCTTAAAACATTATCTTTTCCCTTCGTAGCATTTGGGTAAGATCGCTCTCCAGCATTTGCCAAAGCATTTTGAGTCAAATCCATAGTTTTGACAAGATCTGATCTGCCGGGAGTATTCTTATTTTCACCACATATATCAGCATCAATTGGACCTAAACATTCTTGGTTCACAACACAAATTTGCCCTGAAGTATCTCCACCATCAATAGCCTTTGCGTTACCACCATGAGCATTTCTTTGCACAGCATTTGCAACATCACTGTCACAATGAACATCTACAGCTACATCAGCCATTCTGTTGCTCGAGCATTTAAGACTAATGTCAACATTCTCATTGTGTTTATTCAGAGAAGGCACAAATGAACAATTATGAGCCACTTCTTTAGAATTCAACTGCATTGGTGATTCAGGTAAGACTTGGTAAGACATCAGTTCCGACTCAGTACCACCAGATAAATCATTGCTGCCTGACAAAACCCTGAAATCATCAGGATCATTTGGAGGGCGATTGTCTGTCAGAAATTGATCTTTTGAAGCTTCTTGGCTTGGGGATGACAGAGGAAATTGGAATTTCTTAGCATCAATAACCTTTTCATCATTTTGGCGGTGACCCATTATTGAAGTACCTATCAAATTATTAGGAAGTTAGCTTCTTTATTATACAGATCTACGTATACATATAGCATCAACTAATGCAATTGACATTTTACAAGGATCTGGTGGCTCGAAATAGTTACCAGAATCATCTTTGATTATATTCATAATAAATGGAAGCATCCTTCCGTAGCTGAGTGAACCTGGACTTTTGAATAGTTTCCTCTGCAAACGTGGTCTCAGCACCTGCATAATGCCTCACATCAAAACTGGATTGACACTGGTTGTAGAATTTTATTAATAAGATAACAAAACAAGGGGAAAATAATAATACTAGAAAGCTGACAACTGTAAACAATTTAAGGTTGTCAATATATATCTCAACCATAAAATTGTTCGTCAGCTAGAGTTTCAACATAATTAAGTAATTCATCATAAAGACTAGTGACTGGATGCCTCGTCCATAAATGATTGGAAACTAAAATTTTAAAGCGTGAGAAATTCTTACACATTTGCTCTTACGTACAGAATCGTTTTTGTTGTCGGCGTTTGGACAAAAAGGCTCCTCTGCATTTTCGTTAGTATTTCCGGCCAACTGTGTATCTTTGATATGAATACCCTCAACTTGTTTTCCACCACTTTCATCAACCTTTACACTACCACACGTCTCAATATCAGGGGGAGTCGTAAGTTTAGGTACTCCGTTCAAATTGTCGATTCTCTCAAAATCACCTCTACCATCATGACAATCGTTGAAATATTGTAACTGTTTGCCCTCACCCACTGATTCATGATTTGACTTATTCAGGTTCTGAGCTTCGTAGGGAACCCCCACAACAGGACTTCCGGCTTCTTCGTTCTTCGTATCCAAGTCACCATCAAAATGGACAACATCATCTTTCTCAGATCGATATTCCTTCACTATTGAAGACAAAATTGAATTTGGCTCGTCCTTACATCGACCTTCAGAAGGCAATCTTTCGCCTAAGCTATCAATCTCGCCATCCCTCTTCGAAACTTCTCCCACGCGACCATTATTTTCCGCAGTGGAAGCTGACTCAGAACCAGAATTAACCATTTCCAGATCTGTGCAAATAGATCCGACCCTTGTATCCTTAGGATCCACATTTTGGCTCGAGTTAGAAAAAGTGCTACCCACCGATTGCGGGGAATAAACTCGTCTCGCACGAAGGTCCTTAATCAGAATGGGAGACGGCTTACCATCGCCTCTGACGGAACTTTCTTGACTCAGCTTTGCTTTCTTGCAAAGATCACTGAGAAGCATGTGGTCGTCGTCGTCATCCGAAGAGTAGTTGAGCGACTCGCTTCTAGAACCTTCGCTAGACGACTGAATATGGCCGGTGGGGTTACGGTGGAGGAGATTATATTTGCATCGAGTGATGACTCTCGAGAGGGGACGAGATGGCGACGAAGACGCCTGCATCAGTTCCGCGGATTTTCTCATCGCATCCATGGCGGCCGCGATGCGCTCTGTCAAGGAAGGGGGAGTAATCAGGATGACTTGGCGGGAAGATTGAGATCGGTGGCGGGAACGATCGGCTTTTCTTGGCGGGAAATAAGGTCAAGTGCCTTCCTCTCCTCGAAGGTCACGTGGCTTTTGTTGGCATCGTATTGTTGGGCCAGAAAGTACAAATAGTATCTAGGTAGTTCAAGGGCTTGGTTTTTTTGGGCCCAAACTGAACATCATTATGCTGATAAACCAAGGTAGACAGAACGACTACTGAAGCAGAAACGACAAACAAAAACCTTGTGCACTGATCATCCTTATTCGGACCTGATTCTCAGCGTCGGACAATTTATGCCTCGTTTGGTTTGGTTTGCTGGAAGTGGGAAGTATGAAAATGGAATTGGAACTCGAATCCTTGGAGGAGCTCATTTGGTGTGCAAGCACTAGACTTCTATGGAAGTCCACTTCCATCAAAATTGATGGAAGTGGGTTCCATCATACCCATGATGGAAGTCTGATCAATTCCAGTAAAGTGTTGTTTTTGGTCCATTATACCCTCACAATCGTGTCTCTTGTGTCTGATGTGTTTCCCTTCACTTGTCAGACGAT
Source organism: Adenanthera pavonina (assembly GCA_026686845.1). Lineage (NCBI taxonomy): Eukaryota > Viridiplantae > Streptophyta > Magnoliopsida > Fabales > Fabaceae > Adenanthera > Adenanthera pavonina. Next base: position 6,019,938 of record JAIVEN010000026.1, on the reverse strand, counting down.
GTGATCCTAGTGAACGACAATGACAACAATGGCGTTCCTCTCCAACGACGGTGACAGTGATGGCGTTCCACTCCAACAATGGCAATGGTGTTCCTCTCATCGATGATTATTCACAAGCGAACAATGGTTTAAATCTGTTGCAGATCTCGAAGTCAGCGATGTTGACACTGCTAGTGACGGCAACGCCCATCCAACAACAATGATGGCTCTCCCCCAGTGATGATGAAGGTTCTTCCTTCTCACAATGCTAGTCCAATGACAATGACATCAGTCCAGCAATGGTGATGGCTTTCCTCTTCCCCTCAGCGATGTTGACACCATTAGCAGTGATTAAGTGTGAAGGCTGAATGCTGCTATGAAAAAATGGAGGATGCAGGTTGTTTTTTATGAGGTGCGATGGTGGTGATAGATAGGTTTTTTTTTTAATCTAGTAAGGGCATTTTAATCTCTTCACAATATAAATATAATTATTAAATAAAAATTATATAATACTTTCATTAGCATGCCAAACATATTTTTAAATCTCATTTTTATTTCCATTTTCATTTACACTTCCACTTTCAGTTCCACTTCCATTTTCTTAAAAAACACTTCTCCAAACCAGATGGGCATTAGTCTCCCATATCATTGTCCATGGCAGTAGTCTCCCATGGACGCAGAAACAGCTAGTGGGGTTGTCGCATTATCTTAGTTTTACATGTTCGATGGAAGACGAGTTCCAATACTTATAAATTACTGAAAAATTAATAAATTAATATCAATAAATATTTATTATCATCAGTATTAGTATATAATTTAAATGATTTCGAGGCAGAAAACAAGATTATATTTCAGTTTTATTTTATATATACCAGTATTATCTTACTCACTCTCTGAAACTCTATTAAATGTAGACCAGAATTTTAATTGGATACAGTAAAATCGATATCTTTTTTTCTTAACCAAAAAAAAATTGATATCTCTTAAATTATACAGGATATGAAATACACTACCTCTGTGAGATGAAATTTTTAGGATGATGCTTCCCCATAAATTTTCTTTTTCTTAAAAGAAATATTCCCAGAACCACAATATATACATCATTGAAAGTTCCAAAAATAAAGACTGGAATGCGATTTGAATTACAAATGCTATAATTAAAATACGAAGAAACAATAGAGTCGAGTTATATGTATATATATGATTATTCAATATTATAAGTAAGTTAGGATATGCATATATATGGATCCGCTTGGATACAGTATAATTTAGGAACAAGCAATCTGGGAGGAGAAAGTAGCCAGGGGGAAGGAATCGTCCCAAGCACATTTGGAGATGAGGGGATGATCTCTGGAGATGGACTAACCGTCATTCAGAAGAGAATCATTCCCTGACACCCTTAAGACCCAAAGGATCAATGTCCTCCACAGTCTGAAAACCTGGGCAAGACAACGTTACATTCAACTGCACACATGCACAGTCGTTGGTAAGTTGGTTACTGTCACTCCCCACTCCGGCTTCGCCTCTACTGTTTCTCCTGTTCTTGACTGCTTCACTGACACATCACTCAACGAGCACTGTCCATCAATCCCTGCAAATTAAAAAAAAATATGCATTACATATATAATGTAAATTCATTATTCTGCTCTGTTATATATATTAAGATTATGAACACCGACGTTTTACTCACCTTGAGCTGTGAAGCCGAGGAGCAGAATAATACCAACAAGAATACTGACGGCCGCCATTTCGTGCAAAATACTGCAGTTCAATTTGCTGAGGATATGATATATATATATATATATATACATGCTTTAGTACTTATAAGGCAAATGGGGGAATATAAGGACGAGTTTTATTTCAGAGATTTGATTCTTATTATACATTATCTAGTTACTCATACAAACGGAAGGAGTTGTGATAATCTAGACATGTTTATAAAGTATGAGGGATGAATCATACTATTTTATGTTTTGCATTGATGGTTGATTACAGCATACATGAGTGCAATAATTAATTTTTATATTTTAGGTATTTTGATAATTGAATGTAGCAGTTGCATGTGGGGTGCAATAAATATAGCCAATATTTTTTGTTGTCAATAAATATTCTAATAAACTTTATTTTACAAAATATTTTCAAATGTAAAATGAAATGACATAATTATGGTAAGTAATGAATAATTTATATTACTCATGTTAGCCAAAGTGGTATAAGGACTCTCATCCCTTGAATAAATAGCTGAAAATTTAATTTTTAACCTTTATGTATGTAGTCAATTTAAGTGGGAGAGATTTACTCTTTAGTCTTTACCTTCAATATTCCGAGAAAAATTAATTATTGTAAGGCAATTTCAATAGCTTAATTAAATGTTACTTTTTTACTTATAAATATTAGCTAGACATGACTTTCATGCATTACATGAAATTCCATAAATAACAAAATAACTATTTATATGTAGTAAATAATACAATTTTTATAAATTTTATTACCATATTTGACAAATTTTCATGTGTACTACATGAAGTTAAAAATAAATCACACTATTTATAAGTTATAACTTAAAAATAAATTAATAATGTAGTTTCTTATAAATTTAGGGTTTATAAGTTTTATATCACTGTGTTAATACTGTATTAGTTCCCAAATCTTTTTTATAAGATATTTTTAATCAAATTACTTAAATTAAGAAAAGTGGTAAGGAATTAGTTAATATTTATATATATTTATATATATATATATAACATTTCAAAAAATCATAAGTATATGACAGACATTTTTTTTCCTGAAAATATATAATAGACATTAAATGCCCATACAAGTTGCTATAACTTATAGAAGGTGTACTGGAGGGAAGTAATATTTTTTTTACATTGATTATTCTCAGGTATTGGGAAAAAGAAGCAGTTGAAATAGAAACAAAGGTTTTATCAGATTTAAATTATATATATATTTTTGGCCGAAGATTTAAATTATAATCTTGAAAGCTAACTGTTCGGGCAACCTTACAACTCCTCGTCTTGTCTGATGATTTGCACACAATTTCCCCTTTATTCGTTACCTTAAACACCGCCCACCCAGACGAAAACACTCATCCCTCCGATTTATACGTAGGTGTATATGTGATTTATCCTCTCCCAATTAATCCTCATATTCCTCAATTTTACTCTGCTATTCCTTCAAACTCCTATATTCTTTCTTTATTCTTCCCATCTCATACTCATTCTCTAGCAGTGATTACTTCAATTACTTCCTTCACACGCGCCGCCCATATCATGGTGGTTCAACACGACTTTCTTCTCTTCACATACCCGGCGCATGGCCACCTCAATCATGCGCTCCAGCTTGCCAGGAGACTCACTCGCATGGGCGTCCTTGTCACTTACGCCACTACCGTCTTCATGCACCGTCGCATGGCCAACACATTAACCATCCATGGCCTCTCCCTCGCCACCTTCTCCGACGGATTCGACGATGGTTTTGACGTCAACGGAGCCAGCATCGAAACCTACCTATCGGAGCTCCGACGTCGCGGCTCAGAGTTTCTAGCCAATCTCATTCCCTCTGCCGGAGAGAATGGTGGCCACCCTTTCACTTGTATGGTGCACACACTGCTTCTACCCTGGGCATCAGAGGTGGCGCGTCGGTTTCATCTTCCAGCGGCCCTGCTGTGGGTCCAGCCCGCCGCCGTCTTCGAAATCTACTATTATTACTTCAAGGACGACAACCACATCAAGAACAAACTGAAGGAAAACTCATCGGCTTCAATAGAATTGCCGGAGCTTCCACCACTGGAACCGCGGGAGCTCCCGTCGTTCATGACATGCCCGACCGGCATTTATGCTTTCGCCCTACCGTCGTTCAGAGAGGATCTCCAAATCCTCCGACAACAACCCAACCCAACAGTACTGGTGAACACATTCGGGGAGCTAGAAGCCGAAGCCCTGAGAGCCATCGATGACAGGATAAGAATGATCCCCATCGGCCCGTTGGTCCCGACGTAGGACGGGAAAGACCCTTCGGAAGTTGGTAACAACTACATGGAATGGTTAGATTCAAAACCAGAGTGTTCGGTGATTTACGTGTCGTTTGGGACGCTGTGCGTGCTATCGAAGAAACAGATGGAGGAAATTGCCCGTGAGTTGTTAGAGAGTGGGCGAACATTCTTGTGGGTGATTAGGGAAAAAAAGGAGCAAGAGCAGGTGAAGGAGTATATGGAGGAGATGGAGGCGAAGGGGAAGATAGTGAGGTGGTGTAAACAGGTGGAGGTGCTTCCACCTAGGTCGTTGGGGTGCTTCGTGTCGCACTGTGGGTGGAATTCGAGCATAGAGAGCTTGGTGGCGGGGGTGCCGGTGGTGGCGGTTCCACAGTGGTCAGATCAGTACCCGAATGCGAAACTGATAGAACAAGTGTGGAAGACGGGGGTGAGGGTGAAGGTGAAGGAGGATGAGGAGGAAGGGATAGCAGGAGGGGATGAGATAAGGAAGTGTTTGGAAGACGTGATGGGAGATGGAGAGAAAGGAAAGGAGGTGAGGAAGAACGCTACCAGATGGAGGGATTTAGCCAGGGAGGCTGTGAAGGAAGGTGGTTCTTCAGATAACAATCTTAAGGCTTTTCTGGATCAGCTAGGAGCAGGTGGTTCTTCAGATAACAGTCTTAAGGCTTTTCTAGATCAGCTAGGAGCAGCGTCCAATTAATTAATTGATTAAACTTCCCTTACAATTCACATCGGCTTTTAGGTTTTTTTTTTTAATAATTTCTGATATTTTATTACTAGTTTGAGCTCAACTAATCTAAATTGAGTTATAATCCAACCCTATTTATGAATAGGGGTGTGCACATAAATCCATGGTTTGGTTGGCCTGGTCCAACCTGGTCCTAGCAGGCCGGGCTAAAGTTCGAGCATCGGATTAATTATGATTTGTCCAGTACGGCCCGTAGTGTATATATATATATATATTTTTATAAAATCTATTATTTTGTATATATTAATTTGATCTTATTATATGTTTTTCTCCATATATGTTATGTAATATATTTATTATATGATTACTATAAAAAACTTATTCATATTTTGATATTTTAATTTTATTTCAAATTTTAAATTGATTTTTTAATTTAATATTATGTGAAAATAATATATAATAGTAAATATTTGTAATTTAAAAAATAATAATTTTTATTCTAACTTTATTTTTTAAAGAAATCTATTTTTATATAAATAATTATGTTATTTGTTAATAGATAAAGTTAGTTTTTTATTTTATTTTTTAATATTTTAAAAATTTATTTGATACCGAGCTAGTCCCCGGTTTGTCCAAATAATAATCCGGGCGGGCAACGGGCAGAAGTGATGTCCGACCTAACTCGACCCATACACACCCCTATTTATGAAGAGAGCTGGTATTTTTTCATTCACGGCAGTGCACATAGGTCATAAATTGAACTCTTATTATATATATATATATATATATATAACCCTCCTCATGATTGTCTATATGTGAATTTTCGATATAGATAGTTGGATTCACTTTTTTATTATTTTTTACTCAGCTTCAGTTTAAATTAATCATACATTTTTATTACAATTTAAAAATAAATAATATTATTTATGAGTTATAAATAATATACTATTTTTAAATTTTATTTTATAAATATATATTGAATGACAGATCCTGATGTAAAACATAGTATAATTAAATTTAAAAAAATAAACACATTTGAGAAATTAAGTTAAATACAGTGTTGTTAGAATTGGATTGGACTGGTCGGTTTGACCGAGAACCGATGCCAGGTCCAATACAATTATAAAGTTCAACAGCTGGTTTAGGAACTAGTACGAACTGGTGGAACCGACCTTAAATTTGCTAAATCAATGCTGAACTAGTTTGGACCGATCCCAATGTTATATATGTTTTATTTTGTTTTTAGTTTTCAACGCAAAATAACATAATTTTCAATACAAAATATTTTTTCTTTTTATATTATAATATTATATAAGCATTATTATATACAATTATTGAAAATTATAAATTTATTTAATAAATAATATAATAATAAATTATTAGTTGATTGTTTTGAACCCAAAAGGTGATTATGGATGAATATTAACTTATTTAGATTTAAATATTAAGTTATAAAACCTATTAATGATTTATTTATGATGGATAATAGATTATAATTAAGTATTATTTAGTTTAAGATATGGATTAAATCATAAAATTTGTTTAAATTTGTATTTTTTATTTGAAGTCCACCCCAATTAGATAACAATTGAATATTAATTTGAACCTTAATTTAGGATCCTCTTTAGTTCAATATCCGATCCGGTTCTAATAATATTGATTAAATATCAACATCACATACACACAGCATACAAACACGATTGAATTGAAGAGCATGGGTCATGGCTGCCAGAAGACAAGAGCATTGCAAGTCTAATGTATATGTATTTTTATATCCACTCAATGATATAATCAACAACTACCAATACTCAAGGAAGGGATTAAAGTTTTCATTGTAAAACTTCAAAAAAAAAAATAGAGAGAGAGAAGAGGAGCAGCAATCGGTTCGTTTTAATCTGGACAAACAGCTCATCCAATTTTTCAATGGGTTAAATGTGTTGGTCCAAGGCGCTCAACCCATATTCTGACTGTTGCAGAGAATAGCTTGGTTATAGGAGATCATTGCACTTTCGTGATTGCTACATGTTGAAGCTTAGGTTATGTTTGGTTGGTTGAGATACATTCTTGCAAGATTCCAATAGAAATAATTTTCCATTTTTCACTATATCATACCAAAAAAAACACATTAATGAGTTACAGGATTTTGTTGTAGCTAGTCCCATCTGTCTATATCACTTTTTCTACAACCACACATACCCCCTCGTGTCTTTCATTGGATCTGTGCCACACGTGCACGGATATTTGTACGGAAATACACATCTTGAAGGAATTTTATTATCTATCTAGAGTTAAGCGTTTTTGTTTGTATATGAGTGTGTGTTGGAAATTTGTATCCCGCAATGTACCCCGCGAAACTGCACAATTACGGGCAAATTGGATAGATCGGGGGTTAACTAAATGGCTTAATAATACCTTTTAAAGTGATGTGAGCCATAACACTGACACAGGTCTGCATACTCCCTCTGTTACCTTTTTCCATTTTCTTTTTTTCAAATGTCAAATTTTAAAATATCTATAATTTAATTACCTACATTTAATTAAATGAAAAGATAGTATATTTGAGAAAAAATAATAATATATTAAAATTTTAAAATAACAATAGATCTAGGAACAAAAATTAAAACTCTAAAAAAAACTATTATCTTTTATCTCAAATATAAGGGATGAATAACTAATTATCGTAAAAAGATTATGGTTAAAAACAGTTAATCTTTTTAAATATGTCACAAACTGGAAATTTTTTTTCAAAACACCTCTAAATTAATATACACATCATTAAATTTCTCTCTCATAGTAAAATATTAACTTACATTCAATAAAGGTTATAATTGGAAAAAATAAATAAATTCATAGGACAAAACATATTTTGTATTTCGTTTAGTTCATAGAAGTGATTTTAAAGGAAGTGGGAGTGGAAATGGAAGTAAAAGTAGAAAAGGAAATGAAAGTGAAATTAAAAATAGGGAGAATCACATTTTTGGACAAATATTCCAAATTAATTATAAAGCAGAATTTTTTACTACTTTTTTTTTTCTAATTTTACAACTTAGTCTCCCAATTTTTAACATTGTTCTTTAGTCAAAAGTTTTTCTTTGTGATTAATTCTACATATTGGTCCTAAAATGTGATTCCCTCTTAAAAATATGTTTGGCATGACAATAAAAGTCAGATTTAATTTTTATTTGATATATATAGTTATAATGTTAAATTACTAGAATAGCCTTATCAAAAATTTAAAACAAAAAAAGCTTGACATATATCTTGAACATTTGGGAGGGTCACCGCAGAGCAAGATGAACACCTCCATGGACCACCATGAAGAACGTCATGAAACTTTCACCGGCCACCATGAAAACCACTATGAACTACCATTAATTATCACAAGGCAAATCGATCAACAATCAAGAAGAACTAACAATCAATCTCTCTCCCTCATTCTAGAAATCATAAAGCATAAAACTAATCGACAGATTTGTGAGCCAAAAATCTGTTCACCAGTTTCACATTCATTATCAGTTTCGTGAACCTAACAGCCACATCAATCACCGTGTCGTTCGTTTCCATCTTCGTCGTGCCCATCGTTGCTCTCAGATTTGTGGATTACTTGAACTAAACCCAGATCTTACAATCTTAGTTGCTTAGGCTTCAAACACAGTCCCTGCTGTCGGTGTACTCTTATCAACCATTATCGCTAGAAACTTTAGACTCAGTTGTTGTCAATGACAGTGAGGGACGTCAGAGGTTGTAAATGACATTGATGTCGGCGTTAATCTCCACTGCTAGGTTCCGTCGAAGTGGTCACTCCTGTTAGGTTCCATTATTCATCTGTTCTGAGGCTTGAATGAAGAGAGTGACAATGGTTGGAGAGGGTGACGGAGGTTGGAGAGGGAGATGGAAGTTGGAGATAGCTACTGCCACTGCTGATGGATGGTTACGAAAGTTGTGGACTGTCACTGTGGCTGAAGATTTGGAGGTCATATTGATAAAAAAAAATTTCAACCTAAGGGCATAAATGTCACAAAGTCTCACTTCCATGAAAGACCCTAGAGTTCCACTCTACCACTCATCGAAGCCAATTCCAGCTATTTTGAAGGAAGTGGGATCCCTAGTGAAGCCACTTCCAACACACCAAACATCCATCAACGTGAAACTTAGTTATGCTCTTACTTCCTACTTACCAAACATGGCATATTGTTTTAGATTTTTCAATTTGTTTCAAAACTAATGTAAATTATTGTTGTTTTAGATATCCAAACTTATAATTAATTTTTAATTTACAACTATACTCCTATTTATTAATCACATCTTTTATCTTTTTATTATCTACTAACTTGTTTTTAAATTTAGTCCATTCGAAATCAAATTCCAAGGATCTTTAAATGAGGGTATTTTAGTCATTGTATAGTAATCCCTCCATTCCGCTATATTAGTCACCTTTTAGTGAAATCTATGTTTCCCAATATAAGATATTTTACAGATTATAAAGTGTAATTAATTTTTTGTTTCTAAAATTGCCCATGACAAAGTACTTAGAGATTGATTATCAGGAAAAATAATTAATGTAAAGGAGTATTAAATATTGATAAATGAGGTTAATTTAGGAAATTGTGAACAAATTTTTAGTTATTAATTATCATTCTTGATCTATGTATAGTAGTTAAAAATGTCTTATAAATTGGAACGGATGGAGTATTACTTTACATTAATTAAAATTTTCTTAATTTATATGCTATAACCTTGAATAACTAGATACATCCTCCTGTCCTTTTTATATGATGTTTTCAACTGCTGTACGGGCATTAAGCAGAGTTATAGCCTGTTTGGATTCAGATTATAAGTGCTTATAAGATCCCATAAGTGCTTATGTGGTGGAGTTGACAAACAGAAACAGCTTTTCAATAAGCACTTATATCTTAAATAAATGCTTATGGAAAAAGCTGATTTTTTCAGCTTATAATAATCACTTATCCTCCCATAATCACTTATTTCATTTTTCCTTCTCATTATCCACCCAATAATCACTTAAATCCCAATATCCAAACACATTTCTTTTCTCAAAATCACTTATGAAGTAAAAATATCCAAACACAAATCACTTTTGACATAATCACTTATTCTCATAATCACTTATGAATAATCACTTATACATAATCTAATTCAAACACACCCTTAGTTATACTCTTAAAATTATCAGAAAAATAGTATAACATGCCAATTTTACCCTCATAATTAAATTATCAATTATTATATAGAAAGAGAAAAAATGTTAACAAAAAGACAACTTGTTAGGTTTGCTGACTTCCTAAGAGGGGGTGAATTGGGAAAATTAAAAATTTTCTACAAAAGTATAAGAGAGCAGTGAAAGTAAGAGTGACAGAAAAATAGAGGATAAAATATAAGAAAGTGGAAAGTAAGGTAAGGGAAGAGAAGACACAAATATTTATCCTGGTTCGGTCTCTTTCTCTTGACCTACGTCCATCTCTCAAGCTACCACTTGAGATTTTTCACTATCTTGCAAGAATTCAGTGGGCTCCTTGCAATGCCATAGTATAACTCTATATTCTGTTCCAAGAGCTTACAGTTTTTCTTTGCACTCCATCTTAGTGTTTCTCAAATCCTTTGTGAAATTTCCTCACAAAAATATCTATATTCTAGATAAAGATAAGATTGTTTACAATAAATGAACTCTCTAATTTAGAGTATATATGACAGTTGAAATACCAAGCAAGAAGTGTGTGAAAGCAAAGAGTTTTGACTAAAAAATTTGGTAAAGTTTTAGTATATACAATGTAAAATCATTACCCACATTTTCAAATGAAGTTTTATTTATAGATTTATGTCTTAACTATACGTTAAAGACAAGATCTAGCCATTAAAAACGTTACCCAACGGTTACTCTGTAAAACTATCTGTTCACCAACTGCATTTAATGCGTCTTACATTCAAAGTTCGAACTCTGGGGTGTCAACAGACGAATTTCGTAGAGACTGTAAGTTAAAGACTTTAATGTTGAACTTCAAAGTTCATCTATTTTGAATCAAAATTTAAATTTCATCTTTGACAAATGTTTCCATGTTGGAACATACGAATTTTCAAGGTTAAAGTTCTTCTGAAGAGTGTGAACAGTTGTTCCATATTACTATAATACATTTGAAATTCAAATTTTGGTGCCCAAAATTTGTCTGTCAGTGAGCAACTCAATATGGCACAAAAGTTCTTTTTTTCAAAATTCAAATTTTCAGAAATCAAAGTTCTTCTGTTAGAGAGTGACTTTTATCAGACTTATACCAAAGTTCGAATTTCAGAAGACCAAAGTTCGTCTGTCAAAGGGATACTTGAACAGACTTACACATTATTCTTCTAAAGTACGAATTTTCAAAACTAAAGTTCGTCTGTCAGAGGACTAACTTGACACTCTTTTTTAACTTCACTTTCAGATAAACTTTTACATATTTTCAGATGAATTTTTCATTTCTCACAAGTTGTGCTTTACTCGAAATTTGAATTTTAACAATCCAAAATTCATCTGTCAGAGGTAATAACTTTGTAAGTTCAAATTTCAGCCTTCAAAGTTCGAATTTTAAAGGTAACATATGAAGTTTAACACTTTAAAATTCGTTTGTTAGTAGGTATTTTTTAAATATATCATAAGTTAACATAGAATTGTTTGAAAAACACATATTAAAAGTATTTGCATGAAAGATCAAAGCCTTTTACTCATATGAATATAGTGAAAAATCCTACAACTAATCTTGTATTTATTTTTCTTGGATTTCTTCACTTGAGATCTTTTGTACACCTTTGATATCTTCCTTTTAAACTCCAATTTGTTTGGAATTATAAAAACACTTGATTGAACACAATTGACCATTGAAAATGAATTAAGGATAACAATTTATGATGTGGATAATAAAATAATTAAGGATGAAAAAGAAAAAAAAAATCAAAATATGACACAACACCTTACAAAAGAGACCAAACAAACCTTCTAAATAACACACTATAAAAAGAACCAGAAGGAGTATGGAATAGAGGGAATATTACAAAAAACATAGAACAAAGAGAGTAGCATTTATGAAATGAAATTCAACTATTCCCAGTGTGGACAATGAATAAGGGAAAATGACAGTGAAATACGTTTGGAGACAAAAAACTCAGAAAAATGCCTCAAATTTAAGTAATTACAAAAACATACCAAGGTATCAAATTGTAAATATTTTTATGGCGTTGAAAATCAAACTACCTCTACCTCAAATAAAACTCCCCTAACTCCAAATCCCACCCCCGTTATGCGGTTGCCTCTCACCCTCCTCCCTCCCTTTCCCCTCTCATTCCTCCATTTCGGCACCCGAGGTAGCAACGAAACATCCTTCCTCCTCCTTCCCCTTCTATTTGACTTTTCTCCCTTTCCTTTTTTTCTCCTCCTCTTTCCTTCACCAGTCTACCCAAGGATCACACAAAATTGAATTTACCTTTGGGTACCTCAATGTCACACAAAATCGGATCCGCCAGAGAAGAACATGAACACAAAGGTTGGGAGCTTGGTTTTACTGAGGAGTGGTGATGCTTCTACCTCCCTCTTATTCTTTCTCTTCTACCATATTCGGCCTACACCTATCTTCATCTTCTCTCTCTCTCTCTCTCTCTCTCTCTCTCTTTTTGTTTGCTACTGTTGCATTTTTTTAATTTTGGTTTGTTGGTTTGAGTGGTGGTTTGCAACTTTCACATTGTGGAAATGTATGAAGATCAATTTTAATAATAAGCGTATCAGTTATAAATTTACATGGATCAATTGCATATGTATTTGGGTTCATTTTGTTTGTATACTAAAAAATGTACATGAATCAATTGGAAATATTGGTATATAAGGTACAAATATATGTGTATCAGTTGCAAATATATATGTTTTTATTTTGTTAACTCAACTTATAAAATATACATGAATAAGTTGTAAATATAGGTGTATCAATTGCAAATATAGGTAAAATAATTACAAATTTATATGCATCAGCTGCAAATATGTGTGTAATTTTTTTTTGGATGATATTACTTATGATATTATATTGTTTTCAGTTGTAAATCATTGTGTAATAGTTACAAATATAGAATTATTAATTACAAATGTATCATAATTAATTATAATTTTCATAGCTTTAGTTACAAATTATTGATTCTCAGTTGCAAATTGTCAATTATTAGATGTAAATAGGCAATGGTCGACCATCATAGGAACCCCTTATGATAGTCAACCATCGTCTCAGTTGCAAGTTTATCTACGCCAATTGCAAGTCACTGGACATCAATTGTAAATAAATATATTCAATTAATTAGTAATTGTGTCATAAAAGAAGGAGGGCAAAATTATTATTTCACACGTAAAAAATAATTCCTAATAAGTATTTCCTCCGGTCCCATTTATAAGATGCTATCTTAAAAATTTATTTGGTTCTATTTATAAGGTGTTGTGCTATTTTTTTATTTGAATTTTCTTCTTTTCCTTTAATAACTTGTTTTTGTCTCGTAAATTATTTTAGTCTTTAATTAGTATAGGTAAAATTAAAAGTTTATACTAACATTTTACTCCTTCTGGTCCTTAATATAAGATCCTTTTAACTGAATCCGTTGATTAAGAATTTGAATTAAAACTAATTAACTACCTCGATTTCTCTAAAAATCCTAATATTTTTTCAAAACTACCATTATTTAATATCTCTCTCTTTTTCTTTGAATACATTATATAGGGGTATTTTTCTGAAAATATATAATAAATACTATCTCGTATATTGTAAATAGTCTTATATTTAGAATCAGGATAAAAGATTCTATATATAGAATAAGAGGGAGTATAAATTTAAAAATATAATTATATCTTTTTAATATCTATCTAATAAATAGCAATATGTTATAAATAGAATCGGATCAGCATCTTAGTTCTTCATAGTAATTTCACAAAATTGTCATTTTTCCAATGAATAATGAGGGGGTGGACATTAATTGAAGCTTTTAATTAATTAATAATTGAAACATTGATTATGTCCCCCATTTAGGAAACCAACCCTGTGGTTACAGATAATCATTGAAATCATTGGGGACTTAAATTTGGGCATAGCTTTGCACATGGAACACGGTTACTTACATGCTGTGTCTGTGGCCACCCCCTTTCGTTTTTTTTTAAGCCCCCTGCTTTCTTCATTGTAACCCGTGAAAAGTAAAAGTACATTCATTGTTTATTCCCAAAATAAATCATGCCTCAGCCTCACTTGCCAATTCATTCAAATAATGCTAATTAAGTCGCCATAGACTGATTTTTTTTTAAGAACAAAATTGGTTGATTCTATAAGAACATCTTGGAATTAGAAATAATCATCGATAATTAATACTTTCCTCGTGTCTAATTATAAAAAATAAATAATTATTTTATTAATATAAAAAAATAATTTTAGTTGTTAAATTTATTAATTATACTATAATTTTATTTTTTTTAAATTATCCATATTAAAAGTATGAAGAAAAACTAATTAATTATTAATAATTATCAACATAATTTTAACTACTTAGTGTATAAAAGAAAAATAATATTAATTATTTCACAAATTTTATTCATATTCCTTATATTCTATAACAAATTAAGAGTTTTAAAATCTCAACAAAGGCAAAAAAAATTAAAATTAAAATTAAAGTAAAGCAAGGTATTGCCAAATTAAAATTAAAGTAGAGCAAGGCATTGCCTCTGTTGCCATTATTTATAGGGATGGGAATAAAATAAAAGATGCAAAAGGTAGATCATTTGTAATTTTATATTAATTAGACATCATTTCTTTTCTATACTCCCTCTCGGCTTTTATATATATTACATTCTAATATATATATATATATATTACATTTTAAAATAATTTTATGATCCTAAATATAAGTAACTTTATATTAATTTGTAAAGTATTAACTATTTTATAGAATATAATATTCTATTAAATATATAATATTTATTAGAGATAAATATGAAAATCAAAACAATTTGTAAATAATTTTATTAATATAACTAATTTTCTTTAGTTTTAAAGAGATAATTAAAAGTAATTTATATTAAAAATAAAAAAAAGTATATATAATATTTGATAAATGAGTTGTACTTGTATTATTCACTCGTAAGTTATAATTAGACATGGGGTCACTAATCTAGTCTCATTATACATGTTAATTGATATTTTTGTGGCAAAAATGTAGTTCTATGACCCTATCTTATTTTTAGAATATAAAAAAAATTGAATGGTAATAATTTATAACAATATAATCCCTTTTTTTAATTGAATCTTGATTACTACTTATACTATGCGCCTTTTTTTTAATTACATTTAACACAATCCTCTTGAAGGTTCTGTTTACTTCAGGGCAAAATACAACCTTTTACATTATGAAATTTCAATGAATTTAATGGCAATAATTTATACCAATATATTTGACATGCTTAAAATTATAAAAAATAAATCAAATCGAGAACCAAGAGTTGAAACAAGTGGTCTCTTACACTGGTTACAAATTTCAAATTTTTGCATCCAAGCTATATTTAATGAAAAATATGTTTGAAAATCACAAATGAATGGAGGCAAACACAATAAAAAATAAAAAATGACATCAATGCATTGACTTGTTTTATTTTGTTGTTAATTTTGCTCTTTGAAATAAAGAAAGAATAAAAGAAAGAAAGGCAAAGGATGACTTGGCCAATTGTATGTCTCCAGCTTTAATGACCAAAATGAAGATTTACAAAGCGCAACTTATATTTTTCTAATAAGATTCTTTTTTGTTTTGTGTGTAATTAAAATATGCAACCTAATTAATCTATAAGAAATAAGAGAAATATTAAAAAGTAAATAGTTTAATATATTTAATAAGGATAATATTAAAAGCAATTAAAATATAGACAAATTTATTAATGCAAGTGATTTTTTAATATATATATATATAATAATTAAAAATGATTTGTAGTATTAACATTTAGAAGGAGTGGTGGGATAGGGACATTGCCCTTGAGACCTCAATTTGCCCCCTTATTTACAGTCATAGGACTTCTCTTGACCCAACCCCCAATGACTGTCTGCTCCCGCTTATTTTACAAATAGAAAACGTATTAAAATCTGATTCAAAGACTTTATATATGGAGATGTATTGTTATTTATTTGTTGAAGGTTTTTTTTTTTTACAATGTACAGCTGATCTGTTAGTTAAGATTTTATATTTATCTTTTTAATATTTAAATTGCATTAAAATATATGAAAAAATATTTAAAAATAAAAACGAAGTTGCTTCCAACTCCATAAATTGTGTGGAAAATATTGAAAGAATAAAATAAACTGCATAAGATAAAAAATTGTATTATTAAATATTAATGTTGGCTGTATTTTTTTATTTGCGGGAGTGCGAGAGGAATTAATCCTCAATTAAATGAATAATCTAACTTCAATCAATCAACATGAGAGCTTGGGGTCATTTACTACCATTTTTGCAAATATAAATACAAAAAATATGAAATAAAATGAATTTAAAATGAAAAAAGATAGACTTGAATTATGGCAACAAAGAGAACATGAATTTAAGATTGCTGAAATTGACCAGAAGTGTCATCAATAGAGATGGGCAAGAATGAACCCATCAGTCCCATCCCTTTTACCAACGCAAAGGTAACCCAATTAACTGTTTGAAGAACACCGTGCGATATCTACTTGAAGAGAACTAATGCTGTAGACTCCATCAAAGGTTATGTGAGCTGAGTTAATATTTTTAAAAAATTAGATTAATCTGTGTTTAAAAAATTTAAAAGAAAAAAAAATATTGATAGGTTGGTGGGTTGACCCGTATAGCCTACCATTATATTTTTAATGGGTTGGGTTGGCAAAATCTCAATTTATTAAAAGAATTGAGTGACCCAACTCAACTTATTTTCTATACATTCCCTTATAGGCCAGTCGGGTTAACATGTATTACCAACTCTATAGAATACATGTTTGGTTCTCATAATTACACATATTTAATCCCAAAAAAATATAATTATCCCTAGCAAAATAAAATAAAGTAAAAAAAAAATCATTAACGGGTGATTTGTCATAATGTTTAAATGTATTTATTTTAAGCGTGAAATTGGTCAATAAAGAAGCATGTATTTTCTTAGCCATGAGAATAAGTTGCCAATACAAAGACTTGGACTTGTCAAGTTTAATCAAAGTGACTTAAGCATGGAAATTTCAATGATATTGACATAATATGTCATTCATATAATTATTGACAGTTGATACCAAGTATGTGGCTTTGATTTTTCTTATTTATTTATCTATTGACGGTTTAAATTTAAGACAAACTTGTGGCAACAAAAAAAAGGACAGTTTTTTTTCTTTTTTTAACCAACGAGGACAGATTTAATATATTTATTATTAATATAGAAGGAAAGCAACGGGTGATAACTGATAACAAAATTCCTCTTCTCGCAAATTTATTATTATTAAATTTTAAAAATATTATTATTTTTTTTTAAGAACCAAGTGCATCTCCACCATCAATCAAACACTAAAAACTTCATAAGGAGAAATTATATTTTGAGACCAAGATAATTAATTAATTATCAAATATGACTTGTTACTACTCATTCTCCTAATTTTACTGCCTAATATTTCAGATTTTAACACTTTTATTAATTAAAATATTTTTTATAATCAATTTACTCTACTAGTCCCTATATGTTATTCCCCCTGCTTCATAACACTTATATTCTAACTAGAGTGTTGGCCGGTCTCTAGCATTATTAAAGAAATGATTGTAATTGTAATTTTATTGGGGGAACGCAAAAGGCATAAGATTATAATTTTACTGGGAAAGACAATTTTTTATTTTAAATTTTAGAGAAACATACAACAAACCTATTGATTGAAAGCCTCCATATTACAAGCTAAGAAAGCATATGGTATCTTTTTGAAGGTTTCTACAAAGTAACACCTTCTTTTTCTTCTCATTATTTATTACAGGAAGAATACAATATTATAAAGATTGATTCCTATATCTACAGTCAAAATAATGTTTTCAAAGCTTCTATTATGAAACTAATTAGGGTGTTATCAAATAATGTTAAATAAAGGGGATTGATATTTTATTTTATATAACAAAAGTATATACAACCAACGGTTAAAAGCTAATTCTTTTAAAATATAAAAATCACCAAAATAAAATATATATCTCCTAATAAGGCCTCCTCTATATATATTATTAAAAATCAAATCATAAATAGCATGTGTTAAGGCTGAGGGTGGTAATAGGCCAAACTTCTAATAGGGGCCTATAATCTAGTCTATATAAGACCTGATCTGACATAACATATTTAACTAAATAGGTCAGACTCAAGTCTATAATCAAGCCTATTAAGTAAAGCTTAACATAAAACCTATCAGACTAGACATATTTAAATTATTATTATTATTATTAAATATATATATACATAATATAATTAATATAAATTAGTTTTATCAATGTCTTTGTTTATGTGATAGATTCAAATAGATATAAGGATATGTGTTGTATGTGCTAAGACATCTTTCCTCAATGCTTTTAGCATTACCACATTTTTGTGGGCGAGAATAAGTGAGTTAATATGTAAGAAGTCTCACATAAACAAGATCACAAAAGAAGAGAGGTGAGTGAGATTTATAAAAGTAAAGAGCCTAGCGTAGATATGGTTGAGCACCCATGAAGGAAGTGAATTGGATGATTTGAAAATTTTCGCTTAAATTAAAGAAATAAATTAAATAGTAAAATGGATAGAAAAATAGGAATAAACAAAGTATATTTAATGTAAAG
Organism: Adenanthera pavonina; assembly: GCA_026686845.1. NCBI lineage: Eukaryota > Viridiplantae > Streptophyta > Magnoliopsida > Fabales > Fabaceae > Adenanthera > Adenanthera pavonina. The sequence continues at coordinate 6,001,435 of JAIVEN010000026.1, read as the reverse complement.
AAGAGAATAATGTAAACAGAGAAGGAACAAGAGATTTATCTTGGTTTGACCAACATAATTTGGCTTACGTTTAGTTCACAAGTCACAATTTGAGATTCAGCACAATTTCCACAAGTTTTGAATGGGTACTTGTGAGTCTCGGTACAATGTTTTATTCTTCCACGAACAATTTCTCTCTTTACATAAGGAGTAATGTATTAAAAATTGGAACAGCCATTGAACTGGTTGAGGCACCAGTTCAAGGTTCAATAGTCGGATTGGGGTTGCACCGATTGTGAATAAATTGATATATTTTAAATAATATATATAAAAGATATTTATTCATCATCATAAAATTAACATTCAATCTAAGATGAAAATTAAATTTAATAATTTTTTAGTTTATATATCATACAGAAAATTAAAAATATTATTTATAAGTTTTATAACCTAATATTAAAATTGTAACAAGTTAATATTAATTTATAATTATATTTTGAATTCAAAATAGTTAATCGATATTATCTTTTCATATTATTTGTTAAGTAAATTTATCATTATTAATAATTACATATAATAATAGTACTTATACAATATTATAATATAAAAAAATTTATATAAAAAATAATGTTACTTAATACTAAAAGTAATGTTATTTTATCTTAAAAATAAAAAAATTTAAAAATTTAAAAAGAAGAAGAAGAAGAAGTCAGACCAGTTCAAGCAGGTTTTGTATTGATTTTTTATCGTTTCGACCAGTTTTGTACTAATTCGCATTGATTTTAAAATTACCCAATTTTCACTTATGATCAGACCAAACTAGGCACCAATTGAACTAGCCGGTCCGATTTTTAAAGCATTGACAAGGAGTGATTTCAAAGCTCACTCAAGATACTCACTATCTTGAGTCTACTCATAATGATTAGAGATTAAAGTTGAAAGCTTTACAGCAATATATTCTCACTTAAAGAGGTAGATATGATACAATGAAATTCTAAGGTGGTTGAGCGTATTTATGAGCAAAGAATAGCAAATATTAATGCAAATGATTTTAGAATGTGCTTGTTCTTTTCTGCATCAATGAACCACTAGTTATAGGTGACACTCATTAACTAGCCATTCGGTGCCGCTACTTGAAAATTAAGTGACTATTGAAGGTGCATTTAATACTCACCTTCATAAATTAAGCAATTACATGAAAGAAATAATCGATTATACTGAGTACGAGTTCTCTTAGTAAAGTGCTTCACCATAAATCAAAATGAATATTTAAATTAGAAGAAAAACATCTTTAATATAGAAGAAAAGGTTAAGTCCATTTTTTAGCTTCCCCAGATAGAAAGAAGGAATGAGAGAAACATATCTGAAGTACTAGAAAATATAATTGATTGTTGTGACAATGTTAACCGATTATCGTCGAAGAAGATAAGAAGATAGACTAGGATAATTGATTTTATCTCAAAATAACAGATTAAGTTGGGGAAATTTTTTAATAAATAAATGAGGTAACCGATTATGTGCTCAAGAGTAACAGGTTAGATTTTAGGTAGAATGCTTGTATACTCGTTGACAAAAGTAACCGATTATATTTAAGGATATAACAAATTATATGACGTGATATAATCAATTAGAAGTAGGATTAATCGATTGGAACATGAAGCTGAAGTGTATTAGGAATGACCAGCGTTCAATAATCAATTACTTTGAGCAAGGTAATCGATTATATCAGACGAAAGGAAAATTGAATAGGTGAGGCTACTAATATAATCAATTAGGGCACATAACAGAAGCATACTGAATTACTAGCAGAGATGATAATCGATTATATTAGCAAGAAATCATGAAACATATTTAAGTGACTGAGATAACAGGTTATGCAGCCAGAATAATTGATTATTTTGAAGGAATTTTATGAAACTTGAAGAGATAAGGCACGAGGCTATTTCAGGACTTAAAATCTTGTAAAATATTAAATTGAGTTTAGAAATCATATGAAAAGATTATCAAAGTTTGTTTTGCTCATAATTTCAACCACTTACAAAATTTAACTAAAGGTCTTGTCTTGAGAGATCTTTGACTTGTTAACTTCTTTAAATTATGCACGAGAGCCAAATACTTATCACAAAACAATTCCTCTCTAGTTTTGTTATCATCAAAACATGAGAATGCTTTCAATCTCCCCCTTTTTGATGATGACAAAACCTATATGCATTGAATTAGGTCAAATAAGGATTGCTCCCAGTGAAGACATACACAAATAAAAGATTAAGGAATTTAAAAAAGTTTAACACATAACATAAAACAATTAACTTAAGTCAAGTTCAAAGAAACATAACATAAACAGTTATAACAGTAAATCAATAAGACAAGACAGAAAATTTAAAAATATTAAAGTCTCATTCCATAAGGCCTAAGAGCTCGGTTAGAATCTATGTCCTCTTGCTCCATGAGGACTCCTTTTCCTTTCCCTTGAGCATGTGATGCATGTTGCTTCTTTTTCTCGCCCTTTTTGGTCATCATCAATAACAACTCCTAGAAGAGCTTTTGGGCAAGGTGGAGGAGAAATGATGACACCTATAGTTACAGCCTGTTGAAGGAGATATGCAGCCATAGATATATCAACCACAGGGCTGGGAGTACCAGGTTCATTTCTAAGATCTTGAATGAGAGGAATGTGTGGCCTAGGTGTGAATGCTTAAGGAGGATACATTTTCCTAACCACAGGTGAATGACTTCTCTCAACAAGTATTTCTTCAGAGGCAAAAGTAGGAATCATGGGAATGGGCTGCAGAATGTTAATAGGAGGATCATCTGTGACTAATGAAGGTGGTTGTGGTGAAAAAGGCTCGGATGCTTGTGGTGTTGGAGATGGCTGAGGTGATATAGGTGGTTAAGGTAAGGTAATATGCTCTTGTTCTTATTCTACAGGAATCTTGGCAAGCTCTGGACGAAGTGTAGAAGTAGTGGCTTGTTCATTTTCGTAATATTTTCTGTTGTAATATTTCAATTCATTTTTCTCTCCTCTAATCTCATCTAGTGCCATCTCAACTCTATTAACTCTATCATCTAAGGCTACTAGGAGATCAAATATCTTTGAGTGATCATCTATCAGTTCCTTTTTCATAACATCAAGCTTTTTCAAATATCTTTGAGTGATCATCTATCAGTTCCTTTTTCATAGCATCAAGCTCTTTAAAGACTGCTCCGGTGATGGTTGTTATGATACAGAATTTTTGAGGCATTGTCTAAATATTATTTTGAAACTTGTTGAATAGATTTTTGAGATTTTTGAGATTGAGAAGATTGGTTGACTGGTGCTTGAGAGTGAACAGGTGGGGGTGACCTCTTTCTTTTTGCAATTCTTTCCACAATCCATTCTCTATTTTCAAACTTTAAGCCCATTTTGTGCAGGTTCTGAGAACTGAACTCTACATGAACATCTCTTTCCTTGCCTTCCAAATGCTAAATATTGTTGTTTTTTAAGATAAGTGAGACTAGGGTGGCATAAGGCAAGGCCTTGGTAGCAAACTGAGCAGCATCAATGAATCTCGTGATAACTAATCTAGCAATGTTAATGGAGGCCTTTTTTTTTTTATTAAACTAGTCATGATCTTCAACTTGTTAGGTATGATTTTGATGATGTCAAATAATGGAGCAAAAAGTTTGCATGATATATGTATTTAATATTCACTATATCATTTATATCATACTTATCATTGAAGTGAAATTGAATTAACTACTTAGTTTCTAAGTTAAATATTCTTAATGTAAGTTTGTCTAAGAAAAGAATAGTGAGCATTAAAGTGGAAAAATGGGTTATCAACATGATGCTTAACTCAAAGATAACAACAAAGAAAAGATGCTCCAAAAATTGAAGAATGTAAAGATATTGAAGATTGGAAACTTGAATGCATCAAGATAGCCTTTCGACTTTAAATCTGTATATTTATTATAAGCTAATAATCTTTATGTGAGACTCAATGATTTAAATTTACAATTATTAGCTCAAGAAGTTTTGGATATTTAAATGCACACCTTGGTTTAAAAAAAGTGAAAATTTAATATTCAAATTAGTTTGACCCTTATTTAGTGTTTTTGAAATATCTCTCAAACTGGATACGATTTTGATTTGAAAATTCTTTCATATGAAAATAGACTCCAATGTCTTTTCAAAGATAGTTATTTCACAAAAATTGGATTTTACATGAAAATTTTATGAATATTTGAATTTGAGTGGTGAGATATCCAGTTTTGACTTGTTATCACTCTTTTGAGAATATCTCACAAAATATGTTGAATTTATAATTGAAACTAATTGCATTTGAAACCAGATATTCATAACTTTCCAACAATAGGTCATTTTCATGATTTGGACTTAAAATGAGGAAGTTTTGCCATCTGGAAATTTTCCTACAATAGGTTAGCGACTATCCAAGCTCCAGAAGTTGGTGACACTCAGTGGACACCTCTTAGTCAACAAAGGGGGTGGTACCTTAGTCAACTATCATTGTACAGAACTCAAGAATACCCTCTGGAATGCCTCTTAGTCAGCAAAGTTACCCTAGTTAGTTGATTAACACAATACTGGAGTGCTTCCAACAGCCAGTTTTTGTATCTAACTACTATATTTCACATTTGCTTATAAATATGACCTTCCAAACTCATTTCTACATGGTTCTGAACATATTTGATCAATAATGTGAGTCACAAACTTGTTTTTGATTATTTCAAAGAGAAAAACACAATCCTTGAGTCATATCTTGCAGTATCTCTATTTTTTGAGTTATTAGAGCTTCATTGTATCATTCTACTCTTTGTGAGAGATTTTATCATCTATAAATTATTCTTTTTTACTTAGATAGATTGTTTAGAGTGGGAAAACTCTAAGGAAGAATTGTAATCACATCTTAAAGGGGAGTGAGGAGAGATTCAAGAATGTGGTATCCCTTGGGATGTAATGTAGCTTCATAAGTGCCTGTATCAAACTTGTGGGATTTAGAGGAAATTTTCAAAAGGGTTGCTTGGGGGCTAGATGTAGATCAAGTAGTTAAGTTGAACCAAGATAATTCTTGTTGTCTTGATCTCTCCTCTACCTCAAGCTTCATCTTCTCACTATACTTTGTTTGCTCATATTTTGCTGCATTTTATCGTAACATTGGGTTGTTCTTCACAAAGGTAAAAATTTAGTGATGCCTAATTCATCCTCCCTCTTGGGTGACCAGCCAATATAATATAACTCAGTTTCAATGAGGCACCCAAAACTTAAACTCTTGTTTGCGAAGATTCTATTTCTGTATCAGTAGTGCACACATTCTTTTGCAATATGAGTTTTAGTAAAAGGGAAACTGAGTTCTCTACCATTGTTAGAGGTCAAACAATTATAGTAAATGTTTGAGAATGAATTAGAGCCTGCAAAATCATTCACCGAGTCTAACTTGTATAAGGCAATTATGGAAGCAACGACTAGTCCAGAGAACTATAAGTCATGAAGCAAATCTATCTAGTATCTCAACTATATCAAACTTATTTTTGTGCAAAAACTCAAGTTTAATCCAATATTGATTACAAATGGCCCTCTTAGCAAACTTTTCATCAAACTTCTTTTTATTTATGCCAAAGGACAAGCTTTCAATAATTGTACCTTCGGGTGGCAGTTCTACGACACCAGGGAGTAATGGGGCATGAGAAGTTATGGCAAAGGAAGTGGGTTTTGATGTACTAGTATGAGTGGAGGATGGAGCCGTGGTCTTCAGTTTCTTCTTAGGATTCTTGCTACTTTCCTCCTTCTCTTTCTTCTTCACAAGTTTCTCTATGAGTTTATCATCATTTTGCTTCTGCATTTTGGTTCCACTCATGAATACCAAACGAACTTTTCTTTTTGGACACCGTTTTGCTACCTCTTATTCTCTGGCTTTGAGAAGTTCTTCTTCAGTTACTCCCGCTTTCTCCAATTTCTTGGCCATCATCTTCATTCATGCCATTATCAATGAACTTGAGAGATTTTTAGTAGGATGGATTTGAAAGGTTTCGGTTGAAGAAATGATGTTTGAATCATTGAGTTCGATTTGTAATGGTTGAGCCTTGAAGCAGAGGAAGAGATGGTTATGAGCTTGGCTTTAGAGATAATCGATTGAAATCCTTAGAAAAGACACGTTGCTTCATTTATATCTGAACTGTTATAAACACCGTATTTTGTCCGGTAGTGAAAATAAAATTAAGAGAAAAAAATTACTTTATTATTATTTTTTTAATGGGATCTAAAAAAAATATATATATATAAACAAATAAAATAAAATAATCAAAAAATAGTATAAAAATCGAAATAAAAAAAATTTTTAAAATTTTTTTATTATTAAATTAAATTCAAAAATTAATTAAATAAATAAAAAGAAAAAAAATGATGTGGGCTTGAAACGCTAAAGCCCAGTGTTTCAACCTACAATGATTATGAGCTCTAATTTAAGGCTCAGGTATGTAGAGAGACGGAGGGAGCCCTGAGGGCAAGAACAGAGGGATGGCCGCGGAGGAAAGAAAAGAACAGGCAAAGCAGAGAAAGGTGAGGGGTAGAGAGCTAGGGTTGAAGCACGATGGAGACCGAAGAAGCATGAGAGGCAGACCGAAGGAAAGTCAGAGGGAGCCATGCACGAGAAGGACAGAAAGAAGGAAAGCTGAGCAAAGAGGTGAGACAAAAAGGTAGAGGGATCGTGCATGAAGGACAGGAAGCAGAACCTGCCATAGTAGAGCAGAGGGGGGCAGAGGTGGCTGGTATGGTTGCAAGCAACCAGAACAGGGAAGCAATGCCATCGACACACAGAAGCAGGGTCGAAAAGGAATGACCACGCGCTCAAGATCCCTTTTCTTTCACTCGCGAAGTGCTATAAATAGGATCAGAGAACAAGTACCAAGAGGCAGAAAAAAAAACCTAGACAAAAAAGAACCCTAAGAGAAACAGGGAGATTGAGAAGCCAAAAAACCCTTGAGGAGGGGCGAGATTTAGGGAGCAGCCGCGAAGAGGAAGCATGGAAAATCATAGGGATCCTGATGCGAAAAAACCCTAAGGGACCAAGAAGGAGCCGCAGGTGAGGTTGAGGGACGAACCAGGGGGAGAAATCTCTAGGAACAAAGGGGGCAATTGCAGAAAAAACCCTTAGGAGGTTTGGGGCTTAAAACCCTAGAGACCAAAGTTCCAGAGGTCGAGGGAACACGAGCTCAAGAATTAGAAGAGGAGCAAGGGATTCGTGGCGCAAATCAAGTGCCAGTGTCATTTGGGTCAGTAATAATTTGATTATTCAATGTGGCTAGCTATATCCTTCTTCCTCTGGTTCTATTTGGGACAAATTCAATTCGGCTTCTCTATTAGCTATCCTTATTTATTGAATCATAAATCTTCTTTTTTTGGTCTATTGTTGTTGGTGACTTGTCTTTGATTGCAACACTTTAGATGGATTGAACATGTTGGTTGGATTTGTTTACTAGAATAGCCTCATAGTTATTCAACATGCCAGTTGTATTTCTCTGCTAGTTTAACATGGTAACGGGTTCATAGGCTTTATGTATGGTAGGGATGGTGTTTTGGACATTGGCTTAGGTTGTTCATAATATTTTAGGATATTCGTACCCCTGTATTGAAGGTTTTGTTTGAAAAAGGAAATTTGCCTAGGATTTTGTTATGAATTTAACTTGTTTAAAAGGTTTTGGTGTTCTGTAAAATAATAATATAAATGTTTGAGTGTCAATATTTATTGATTTGGTGTTGGAATATATACTTAAGTAACTTTGGCCTTGTTTGAATCCTATGATGAATACTTTGTCGTTAGTTTAGCATTGGTGAGAGGTTGAATTAGGTGTTATAGTGGGCTTGAAATTCCCTATATCTCCATCATATTTTTCACTTTACTATTGTTCCCCCACCCCTTTGTCTGGATTGGCTACAGAAATGCAATGCTGATTGATTCAACCTACACATCTTGAGGCATTGATGGTTGCAAGTTTTGCTCCCTATTTAGTTCCATATGGTGTCAGCCTTTAAGCATGTTAGAGGAGTTATCATTCAGCTTCTCTTTGTCATAAAAATGGAGTTTGACTTACATGACGTACTTGTTTTATGGCTCATTGTATACAATGGTAACCTCAAGCTTAGAAATGTTTTATTATTGTCTGTCAAGATTTACCAATAGAAGTCTCGTTGGAGGTTATTATGTTTTGGTTCAATTTGGTTGTTCCTAGTCTAAGAGAGAGGTTTCTGTTTGTCATATATGGGTCTCAAATGAAAGAGAGTAATGGTGAGTATAGCTTGCTCCAGCGTCCCCCAACGCACATTTTTTTGGTTTTTTGGTTCCATGGCTTCAAATCATGAATGGTTAAAACGGATGTGTGCATTATTTGCCCAGCAAGTGAGTTATATAATTTCTTGTGGTTTTATAATAGTCCCTATGTTCAATGGTATGAGAGAAATTTTAGCTCAATGTATGGGATTGGGTCATGGCTGTTAATAGAGTTGTTCATTAAAGTAATCGCTTACATGAACATTCATCTTTAAGCCCACTCTAGGGGATTTTTTGAATTAGTGACTAATGTTGTTTAAATTACTAATCTTCCTTTTGGGGTTTTTCAAGCATTAATGGATGATCAATTTGGTTATTATTTATTTATTTATCTTTGAATTTTTTTTCTGTTCACCTTAGAGTCTTCCACGGGGGACTAAGTCTCCATGTGTGCGTAGAATGTCGGTCAATGTTACCATGAGTGAAAAGTTGCCATGGTATTAGTTAAATCTTAATTTTTAATATTGAGAAATGAAAAAATTCCAATGGCCTTTTCATTTTTACAACTGAGTATAAGAAAATAAAAATGATTTGTGTCCAAAAAAAAATATATATATATATACATATTTATTTTCCAATTTCATCCTATAAGTTTTTATACCTTTTGCCTCGAGTGGCCTCACCGTGGGCATTTAGGTACCAATCAGCGAGGTGTGAGTGATGAAGTCTCCACATATCCTGATTGATTCTTTTTCTTAAAATATATATATGTATGTATGTATATACACAGTATGTATATTCTAAATCCTTCTTAATGTTAAAAAAATGTTACAATGGTCGTATTTATAAAAAACCAGAAAGTAAAAAAAATGATTTATGCAATAAAAAAAAGGGGGGTTTAAATTTTACTCATTTTCCCCAATTTATTCGTTTTTCTCCATGTTTTTATCATTTTCACTTATCTGCCCCGAGTGGTAACACCATGGGTATTTAGGTAGTGATCAGTAACTTGTGAGTGATAAAGTCACCACATATGCTGATTATTTCTGTTCGGAAATAGATGTAAGAATCACACTTTGAATTCTTCTTAATGTTTTTTTAAATAAATAAATGTGAGTTAAAAGGATCCTATCTATTTCTATTTTTATAATAAAAAGGAAAATAAAAATGGTTTGTATAAAATTATTTGTTTTCCTTCAAACTTATTTTATTCTTTATGCCTATCCATCTCGAGTGTTAACACCGTAGGCATTTAGGTACCAACCGGCGGAATGTGAGTGATAAAGTTACCACATAAGTTAGTTGATTTTATAAAATTGATTTCATATTTTATTTTAAAAAAATTAAAAAATGTGATGATAAGAGTAAGGCATGGAAATTAAACCTTTTTTTTTTAGCAAGTTAAAACACAACTACCAATTCTGACAATCATTTTATTTGCAGATGGTAATTCATTTTCCAAACTTCTCTTTTAAAAAAATATATATATATACAGATATAATAAAAAATATCAACCCAATGACACGCATTTATAGCCCGAACTTCATCGATTTTAATCCCTATTGCAGGGTATGTAGGCCCCAGACTCTAATTCTAGGTCAAGCCCGCTTTTGTAAATAAATAACATTTTTCTCTTATTTTATTTTTCTCAACTTCTCATATTTTCATTTTATTTTTTATTTTTATATTTTTCCTATTTTTATATTTATTTTTGCATGTGAATAGTTAAAGGGTAATCAAAATAATTTTTAAAAGCCATAAAAATTGTATGATTAACTTAAGGTAACCGTTCTTAGGAACGGGTGTTGTGGGGTACCTAACACCTTCCTCACTTACAATCGTACTCCTGAATCTAACTCTGATTCGCAGACCATCATTTGCCTTTTATTTGGTTTTCCAAAATTTCCTTTAAAATTTTGGTGGCGACTCCTCCGAAATCGCCCTCCGTCCTGTGGGCCAATTTCCCCTTTTTTCTTCATTTTCATGCCATCCGCATCGCATTTTCGGGTGTGACAACTGTTCTTAGATAATCGATTGTTTTGACCAAAATAATCGATTATCGAGCTTTGAAGCTATGGAATTGAGAATGACAAGACCAAAGTAATCGATTAGAGGTGCCAATTCTAATTGATTAAGGTGGAAAAATGAAAACGCATGCATAACCAAGGTAATCGATTTTTATGAACAATATAATTGATCATGCTAAAAGGCTCAGTTATAAATCCACTTCAAGAAACAATTACAATAGGCAAGTAATCGATAGAAGATAAGTGAGGCATAACAAATAATATGATAATCAATTAAGCAAGGTGAAATAATCTATTAGTGATATATTGGAGAATCAATTATATGATACCAAGTAATTTGTTACCTCAATAGGCGAACTAGACAGTGATCACTAATCAGGAGCATATAGATAATCAATTATGTTTCATTGAATAATTGACTATAATTGAATACAATTGTTTTCCTTTCCAATGTAATCGATATCTGAGAATTCATATGAAACAAATCTTAAGGATAATATGATGCTTAAGTTAGTGACTTATTTATTTGAAATAATCATCAAAATATGAAATTTAAAAGAAATTGAGAAATTTCTTACACTGCACTCAAATTTACCATTCCCAGTTCTCTTCGAATAAATGAAAATTGATCCTCTGGTAGTAGCTTAGTGAAAATATATACTAATTGTTATTGAGTGGGAATAAACTCCAAAACAATATCTTTCTTTTGCACATGACCTCTAAGGAAATGATGTCTGATTTCACTGTGCTTGGTCTTTGAATACATTATAGGATTCTTTAACAAATTAATGGCACTTAAATTGTCACATTTGATTGGAACTTCTTTAAGATTGAATCTCAAGTCTTCTAATTGTTGTTTCATTCAAAGCACTTGGGCACAACAACGCCTAGCTACTATATACTTAACTTTAGCTGTTAAAAGAGCACTGCTATTTTATTTCTCGCTGAACCATGAAACAAGTGATCTACCAAGAAGTTGACTGGTTTCACTGGTGCTCTTTCTATTAGTTCTACTTCTAGCAAAATCAACATCTAAGTACGCAATGAGAGCTTCTCTACCACCTTTGGGATACCAAAGACCCATTTAGGTTGTACCAACCAAGTATATGAAAATTCTCTTAACTGCAATGTAGTGTGATTCTTTTGGTAAGGATTGAAATCTAGCATACATATAGACACTAAACATGATATCAAGTCTATTGGCAGTAAGATATATTAGAAAGCCAATCATTCCTCTGTACTTGGTGTTATCAAATGGTTTTCTTCCTTTATCTACATCAAGCTTAGTGGCGGTGCTCATGGGAATTCCAAGAGATTTTGCTTTGTCCATTTTGAACTTTTTGAGAAGTTCCTTCAACTGTTTTGTTTGACAGGTAAAGATCTTATCCCTGTGATGCTTAATTTGTAGACTACAAAAGAAATTAAGTTCTTCCATCATAGACATTTCAAATTCTCCCTGCATAACCTCAGCAAACTCCTTGTACAAGGATTCATTAGTAGCTCCGAAAATAATATTATCGGCATAAATTTGCACATTAAGTAGATATTTACTTATTCTTTTAATAAATAGAGTTGTATCCACTCTCTCACGAGTAAATTATGTATCAACTAAAAAGTTACTTAGTCTTTCATACCATACTGTAGGTGCTTGTTTTAATCCATATAATACTTTCTTAAGTTTATACATATGATCTAATTTAGTTAAGTCCTCAAAACTTGGAGGTTGGTCAATATCTACCTTTTCCATAATGTAGCCGTTAAAAAAAGCACTCTTTACATTAATTTAATATAACTTAAAGTCTTTTTTACATGCAAAGGTTAAAAGTATTCTTATGGCTTCCAATCTTGTAGCTGGAGTATAAGTCTCATAATAGTCTATGCATTCATCTTGATTATAGCTTTAGCAACAAGCCTTGCTTTGTTTTGCACGATCATTCTAGATTTATCAAGCTTATTTTTGAATATTCATTTTGTGCTAATGATTGGTCTATCAGTTGGCCTAGATACCAAATCTCAAACTTGGTTCCTCTCAAATTGATTGAGCTCTTCTTGCATAACCATCAACCAATATTCATCCTTTAATGCATCGTCTAAGTTATTAGGTTCAATTTGAGATATAAATGCATAATGATTAATTTTATCTCTTAATTGATTTCTTGTTCCTAGCTGATCATGAACTTCACCAACCACTTGATTAATGAAATGACTCCTAAGATATTTCAAATATCTAGGTAGTTCATGATCTTCTTCTTTATTATCTTGCACCTGGACATTTTCTTTTACTTGTATAGAATCTGATCTTCTTAGAAGTTCCTTTTTATTTAAATTCAGATTGTTCAAGTTGATTATTAGATCATCTTCTTCTTTATTAGTGGATTCAACCAAAGTTTCATATTCCACAAACACTACATGCACTAACTTTTCAATTACTTGGGTTCTTTTATTATAAATTTTATATGCTTTACTTCTATTAAAATAGTCAAGAAAAATACCTTTATTAGATTTTGAATCAAATCTACCCAGATTGTCCTTACTATTGTTGTGAATGTAGCATTTACAGCAAAAAATATGAAGATGTGAGAGGTTAGGCTTCTTTTCCTTATATAGTTCATAGGGTGTCTTGTTGAGAATATTTATTACATAAGCTCAATTTATGATGTAGCAGGATGTGCTGACTGCATCTACCCAAAAGTATTTTAGCAATTTCTTCTCATTGAGCATTGCACAAGCCATCTCATCAAGTGTTCTGTTCTTTCTTTCAATGACACCATTTTGTTGTGGAGTTCTTGGAGCTGAAAAGTTGTGTTCTATTCCATTTTTTTATAAAACTCCAAGAAATTTGAATTCTCAAATTCTCCTTCACTATTTGACCTAATAGCTACAATAGAATAACCTTTCTCATTTTGCACTTTCTTTACTAAGATAATAAATGCAATGAACACCTCTCTTTAGATGGAAGAAATATAGTCCATATAAACCTTGAATAATCATCAACTATCAAAAGAACATATAGATTCCCACCAAAGCTCTTAATACGAGATAGACTAATCATGTCCATGTGGAGAAAGTGTAGTGGTCTTGAAGTAGAGATTGTATTCTTAGGCTTAAATGATTACTTGATTTGCTTTCCTTGAAGACAAGCATCACATTCTCTATCTTTTTCAAAGAAAATGTTTGGCAGACCAACAAATAACTTATTCTTAATCAACTTATTAAATTGATTCATGTTAAGATGAGCTAATTTTGTATGCTATAGCCAAGATTCATCATTTTTACTGATTAAACAGATAGAGTCTAAAGGAGGAAGCTCATCTAAGTTAACAGTATAGCAATTACCATCTCTTTGAGCTTTGAGAATGATCTTCTTGTCACTTTTTCTAATAACTAAGCATTCCTTTGAGCTAAACAACACTCAATTGCCTTTGTCACAAGTTTGACTCACACTTAGGAGATTTTGGTTAAGTCCAATTATGAACAACACTTCTTCTATTGAAGTTTTTAGATTCTTTCCCATAATGCCTATGCCAACAATTTTCCCTTTTCGATCTCCTCTAAAAGTGACTAATCCTTCTTTCTTGTCTTTAAGGATGATGAATTTTTCTTTGTCTCCAGTCATATATATAGAGCAAGTACTATTCATATACCATTTGTTGCTCTTCTTTGCTTTAAGGCATTCCTGCAAAATGTGAGATCAATTCTTGTTTCTAGGTACCCATATTTTCTTGGTCCTTTTCTATTAGTCCGAACTCCCTTTGGCATTGAAGTACCTTTAGGAACTTACTTTATCTCATTGTCAACTTCTTTCTTCTTGTATAGACAAGAGTAGAGTTGTCAAATCGGGCCGATCCGGCCCATTTAGGTCAGCCCGCCTCGGGCCAGTCCAAAAAGCCCCATTTGATAAAAAGGCTTGAATTTTCAAGCCCAAGTCCGCAGGGGTTTTTTTTTTAATATTTTTTATATTTTTTTTGTATAATTATTTAAATTCATATAACTAATTATTATCATAATTCATAAAAAATTAACATAATATTTAAATTTTACAATTTATATATCAATAATTAATAAAATAATATGTATTTTTTAATATTTTAAACAATAAAAAAAAGAAGAAAAAATAAACGGGCTTTTCGGGCCGGCCTGTGGCCCACCACTGGTCGGGCCTAAACGGATCGGGCTAAAAAAATCTAGATTATATATTTGCTCATAAAGTTGAGACCTGAGTCTGCTCATTTTTTCATGTTTTTCAGGCCTGTCGGGCTTGGCCCGTTTTGATGGCTCTAAACAAGAGCTAGAATTGTGACCCTTCTTGTTGCAAAAGTTGCAAGTTGAGAAGGGGCTACTAGATAATACAGATGGAATGAAGTACTGCATATGATATCTTTCACCCCTTTTTGGTTTTCTAATTTGTGAGGTAGATTTATCATTGCTAGGATCGTAGCCAATACCAGCCTTATTGTGAACATACGTTTGCTCACCTAACAAAATGCTCAAATTTTTGCCTCTAGTGAATTTAGCAAGTGTGTTACATAAATCATCATTTTTCGATTTTAATGCAGCACATGACATGCAAGAATTCAATTTCTCATTTTCAAAATCTTTGATTTTAACTTGTGCTTCATTTTTCAAACTCTTTTCTTCTTTAAACATTTGTTCTAAAAGCAAAACTTTCTTTTTAGTCTTAAAAATATTTTTGGCAATTTTAATGTACTCATAATGCAAATCATGAAATGTAGCTTGCAACTATAAGAGGGGTCAAAAGAATTTACCTCAGTTTCTTCTTGTTCAGTCTCCTTCTCTTCTTCCATTGCCTTAACTATGAGACATAGATTTGCTATTTATTCTCCTTCAGCTTCCTCATCTGAGCTATCTCCCCATATAGAGGAGATATAGACTTTCTTTTTCTTACCTTTATCTTTCTTTTGCTTCTTTTCTTGCTTTTTCAAGTAGTGATGATACTCTCATTTGATGTGTCCACCTTTCTTACACTCGAAGCACATGAAAGGCTCCTTTAAATCTTTCTTGTTGGAGGAACTTTTATCTTTCTTTTGAAATCTTCTATTGAACTTCTTTTTCTTGTAGAATTTGCCAAACTTCTTGACAAACATAGTCATTGCCTTCTCATTTACTTCTTCATCATCTTTTGAATCATCATAATCTTCGTCAGCTTTTAGAGTAATTCTTTTCTTTTTCTTGTCTTGAGCAACTTCTTTAAGATCGTTGAGCTTGCCTTCATACTTAGCTAGTGCTCCCAATAGAGCTATAATTGAACTCATGGATTATCCTCTGGTTTCTTCTATGGCAGTGATCTTTGGTTGCCACTCAATAGGAAGAGCATGAAGGACTTTTCTCACCAATTCAGTTTCTTGGTATGTTTTTTCAAGAGGTTTGAGGTAATTCAGAATATGAGTAAATCTTTTCTGCATGTCCTTCACAATTTCTCCATTTTGCATTCTGAAGCTCTCATATTGCCTATTAAGTGTGTTGATCCGATTTTCTCTGACTCTACTAGTTCATTCTTGTGCAGTCTCAAGAGTATCCCACATCTCTTTGGCAATATTGCAATTGGAGACTATGAAGAACTCATCTTGACCTAGAGCACTTACTATCACCATCATTACTTTGTGATTGAGAAGCATCTTTCTTTTGTCTTCATCATCCCATTCTTCCTTGGGCTTGGCAACTTCTCTACCATGATCCGTTTTCTTTGGTTCATAGTTTTCGTCAGTTACTATATCCTATATGTCCAGATCTAAAGCTTCAAAGAATAGCTTTATTTTCATCTTCTAATAGGTATAGTTTTCTCCATTAAACTTTCGTAGTTTGTTGAAGTTGGACCCTTCAGGTAAGATGCTATCACCAAATCCAACAATTTGTAACTCTCAGATTGTTAGATCTTCTATGAGAGCCTAGAGTTCTGATACCAATTGTTGATACGGCTAAGCACCCAAGAGGGGTGAATTGGGTGATTTGAAATTTTTCACCTAACCTAAAGAAATAAATGAAATAGTAAAATGGACAAAAAACAATGATAAACAGAGTATATTTAATGCAGAGAAGAGAAAAATGTAAACAAAGAAGGTACAAAAGATTTATTCTGATTTGGTCTACACCACTTTACTTACGTCAAGTCCCCAAGTCATTATTTGAGATTTTGCACTATCTCCACAAGTTTTGAATGAGCACTTGTGAGTCTCAGTACAATGCTCTGCTCTTCCCCAAGGAATTTATCTCTCTATATAAGGAGTGATTTCAAAGTCCACTCAATATACTCACTATCTTGAGTCTACTCAGAATGATTAAAGATTAAAGCTAAAAGCTTTACAACAATATATCCTCACTTAAAGAGGTAGGTATGATACAATGAAACTCTAAGGTGGTTAAGCCTCTAAGGTGGTTAAGCGTATTTATGCGCAAAGAACAGCGAATATTAATACAAATGATTTCAAAATGCTCTTTTTGTTCTTTTTTGCATAAATGAACCACTATTTACAGGTGAAACTCATTAATTAGCTGTTAGACACAATTAATTTGTCGTTACTTGGAGATTAATTTACCGTTAAAGGAACATTTAATGCTTACCTACTTAGATTAAGTAATTACAAGAGAGAAGTAATCGATTATACTAAGTACGTGATCTCTTAACAACATGTTTCACCATAAATCAAAATGATTATTTAAGCTAGAAGAAAAACATAATTAATATAGAAGAAGAGGTTAAGTCCATTTTCTAACTTGCCCAGATAGGAAGAAGGAATGAGAGAAACGTATTTGGAGTACTAGGAAATATAGTCGATTGTTGTGACAATGATAATCGATTATCATGAGAGAAGATAAGAAGAGAGACTTGGATAATCGATTTTATCTCAAAATAACAAATTAGGTTGGGGAAATTTTTTAATAAAGAAATGAGGTAACCAATTATGTGCTGATTAACAAGTTAGATTTCAGACACAAAGTTTGCATATTCGTTGAGAAAAGTAACCAATTATATTTAAGGATATAACAGATTATATGAAGCAATATAATCGATTAGAAGTGAGAATAATCGATTGGAAAGTGAAGCTGAAGTGTATCAGGAATGACTAGTGCTCAATAATTGATTACTTTGAGCAAGATAGTCCATGATATCAGGCGAAAGAGACACTGAATAGGTGAGGCTACTGATATAATTGATTATATAGAGATATAATTGATTAGGGCGCATAATAGAAGCATATTGAATAACTAGAAGAGACAATAATTGATTATTTTAATGAAGGTAATTGGCTATGTGAGCAAAAAATCATGAAAGATATTTGAGTGATTGAGATGACATGTTATGCGGCCAAAATAATCGATGATTTTGAAGGAATTTTATGAAACTTGAAGATATAAGGCACGAGGCTATTTCTAAACTTAAAACCTTCTAAAATATTAAAATTTGAGTTTAGAAATCATATGAAAAAATTATTCAAAGTTTATTTTGCTCATAATTTTAACCACTTACAGAATTTAACTAAAGGTCTTGTTCTGAGTTATCTTTGACTTGTTAACTTATTTAAATTATGCCTAAGAGCCAAATATTTTCTATAAAATAATTCTTCTCTAGTTTTGTTATCATCAAAACATGAGAATGTTAATAGCTAGTTACTTTTCCATTGTATTGTTTAAACATATAAGTTATAAGATGTATAGACAATACTGTTGGTGATTAGAAGTTTAAAGTTTAAAGCTTTTTTTTTTTCAAATTAAAGTTAATAGTTTTTTTCACTTTGCTATTTAATAAGCCTTTAAATAGATTTCAAGTCAAAACAGACTTTTAGAAGACTCAAATTTAGCTTAAAATAAAATCTTATATAGGATAAGAAGTAAGACTCCGACTTTATATTTATTATATCTAACTAGCCTATTTTCATCTGACTTTATATTTATTATATCTAACTAGCCTATTTTCACCCTAGGACCTAGTTCCTGTGTGGGACATTGTTGGTGGATTGATAATTGAAATAGAGAAATAGGTAGTAGTTTACGAATTGTTCTTAATTAAATTAATTAATTAAACTCGTGTCATTATTTCAAAGAAATTATATTATTAAAATAATAAGACTGACAAATCACATTTAATTCCAAACTTATACCAATTAAACATATTTTTCTTTATATTACATCAACTTTGAGATATAAATACTTGTACAGTTTGTTATTATTGGTATTATCAATTTATAAATATATATAAAAGTCTCTGAAAGCTATACTATGCATCAACAAGTGATAAGCAAGTAGACTTTCAATGACTTCAGGCTATGTGATTTGCTTCCTTTCATTTTTTTTATTTATATCGTAAAAAATTAATTTTATTATATATATATATATGTTTTTTTTGAAGGGGTGTATATATATATATATATATATATGTTGATAATAGGATAACAAACTAAAAGGCATGCAGCAATATCCTAAAGGGTAGATATGGTAAAGTATGTTGTGGAGAAAACAAGGAGAAGTCGCTTTTACAGGAATCTTCCAGATTGTATGCCTATCAACATTCTTGGCTATGGCATCATCAACTATATAAAATATCATTTGGACATTTCTCCCAAATAGTAATAATTTTTCCCCTACCCCTTAATTAATTATTAATTAACAAACCGAACGGAACAAAAAGTTTGAAGTATTCCAAAACATTTTCTGAGGACTCTTTTAATTACTTTGGCATAACGAACATTTTAATTTAAGATCTTTGTCCTAATATCGTATCTTGATGTTATGTTTGTTTGCATAATGTTGTTTTCCTTTGACTGTTGATGTTTCTTAATTATAGAAAAAAAATCAGCCTGAGTTGTCAGGGTCCTAAAAGCTATCTTTGAAAGTGAAATAGTACTTACCCATATATTATTTAGAAAAAATTCAAACTATTAGATCTTCCAAATTCGATTTTTGTATTAATTGCTGTTAGTTTTAACATGAGGTGTTATTTCATATCTGAAATTATTGCAGCAGCTGCTTTGCTGGAAGATTAATTGACAAATTTAACATGTATGCGTGTGTTGCAATTCTTTAAAAGAGTTATTCATCCCTTTAGATTTTTTTAAAATTTCAATTCAATGCTAAAGAAATCTTTCAAAAGTTGTTGTTATCAGTCTTAGATAATGTTTTGAATAATATATGTATTTAAATGTCGACCCCCAGTTATAATTGGACTCATCACAGCTTTTAAGGTCTGAATTTTAAAAAGATAACAATACTATCTTTCGAAAGCTAAAATGACAATTTTATTATTATTCTTAAATAATAACTTACCATGATTATTATTATTATTATAACAAAAGACATTATATTCACAAACTATAAATAATATATTTTACCTTAAATTCTATATAACATACTAGAAAATATGTTTAAATTATTTAGATCAAATTCAAGTATTATTAGATCTAAATAGGGGCAGCTTACACAATATAATCATTTTCAAGTTTTTCAACCACTTGATTTAAACCTTTGACCTTAGTTAAGAGAATTGACTTTCTTCCATTCAACTCAGCCAACATTAGTAACAATTAACCAACAGGAGTTGGTTATAATGTGAAGGTTTAGATTTTATTTGAGCATAATGTCTTATATTAGAGACCATGTATATGCAGAATATATCTTTGAAATACCTACCATGTTTGAAGCCTAACTCAATTTAATTCAAATTAGTCAAAATATAATCCGGCCAGTGGTTTGTTAAGGAAAAATGATGGACCTCATGTTAAATTTAGTGATATATATATATATATATACACATGTGAAGGTGTATAGTTTAATACAAATGATGTTAATTTTGAGTTCTTTTTATTAACATAATCTACTTACTTTAACAAATTAAATATCGTAAACCTATGAATGTTGTTGCGAGTATGCGAACAAGTAAGGGCCTATTTAAATAAAGAGAATAAATGATTATTGGACCATAATTGCTTATTTTTAAAATTTGTCAAATACACCACTTCTTTCAATAATCAATTATACATCAAATAAGTGATTATACTTATGATAATCATTTCTCCTCCCATAATTACTTATTTCACTTCTTCTTTTTATTATCCACCCAATAATAAATTCATAAAATTCAAACATATTTTTTTCTCAAAATTATTTCTCAGCTAAAAAGTGTTAAAATATAAATCACCTTTTAACATAATCACTTATTATTATAATTAATTATAAAAAATTGTTTACTTTTATAATCAATTATAAAAAAACTAATACAAAGATGCACGTAGTGATGATAGAGAATATTATGGATGGGTCCGAAGGAAATGTGGGATGATGAAGGAGCCAGGTGTCGCCATGAGAAATGTGGAGAAGTGATGCTTCCGATCTGATCACACTATAATAAAAATATGATGATTAGATTAGGTTAGATTAGATAGGAGAACATCTTCCCCCACTGTGTTTGTTTGTATCCAATTATAACACCATCATCATATTTTTCTTAATTAAAAAAAATCGAATTTTTTCTAAGATAATAACACTTCCATCGCATTGCATATTCAATTATTCATTCATTATAGAATACTGCTAAATAAATATTAAACTACGCCCCACCCCCTTGCCCACACACACACTTACTCAACCCTCCGAGCGTGACTGTCAAATCTACATATTCTCTTCTCTCTCTCTCTCTCTCTTCCTTCCTCCTTCTCTCTCTCTCCCTCCTTTCTCAGAATTCCACGGACCTCTCTGTGTTCTCCGGAGATTCGCTTCAATCGCCGATCTCTATCACTCCTCCTCGGGAATCCCTCGTCTCCCTCCCATACTATCATGTTCCAGATTTTCAAGGTACGAAATTTCCATATTTTTATTATACTACTATTCTCATAACCACGCTCCAATATTAAAGAAAAAAGGGCCACTGAAATCATTTATATAATTATGAAGACCCAGTTTTGTTCTCTTCCCTCCTTCTTCCCTCTTGTTTCCGTACTTTTTTCTTAGTGGGGTTGGGACTTTTCTTCTCTTACATTCGTTTGAATCATCAAATGTTTTTCGCTCCAGCTAATTTCTGCTCGCTGATTTAAGGAATTTTTGCTCCTGCGAGTGCGAGTTTTACAGTACGGTTTGATTGTTCGAAATCGTGATACAGTCCTTTTGGTTTGGGCAAGGGTAATTTCTGAGTTTTTAAAGTAATTGCCAATTTCAGATTATTAAACGCCTTTTGGGTCAATTCAATGTATGTTCTCAGAATTTGGGCAATGCTATTTAATATTTCGCGTCTGGACAGTTATTATTATCATTTCCGTAATTTTGGTCGAAAAGGGTTAATAATGCTGTCTCTGAACCCAAACAGTACACCTTCGTGGCCTCATCTTCTCTGCATCATTTTTTTTTGAGGGTCTATGAGATTCTTCATTGGAACTCTGTGCTTTAGTTTAGGTAGGTATTTCCTGAGTACATTAAAAAAGGTTCCCTTTTATAGAAATGGGATCTGCTTTTTCCCATCTCATCATAAATTATAATAATATGATCAATAACTGTGACAATAATAATAGCAGCAACAACAACAGTAATACTTGTATATTAATAACCCAATAATAATAAAGCTAAAAAAGAAAAAGTAGAATTTATATGCTTCTGATATATATAATCTGATCCCCTCTGGAAAAGGAACTCATGGAGGTCATGATTTCTACTGCTACATACCTTGTCTCATCTGCCCAAATGCCTTAAACAATTCCAATACTGCTCATGTTTTGTCTTTCTGTTTTCGTTAGTGCAGGCATGTACAGATAAGAGGATATGATTATGGCCGACTTAAAAATTCAGAAAAGCCACTCAAGTATATAGATTTTTTAGACACTGTTTCTTATCCTTTGTTCTTTCTTCCTTTGTTTTCTTCTTTCTTTCTTTCTTTCTCATCGCCTTCTGATGCAGGACTGGTTCTGACTTGATCGATTAAGCTTTTGACTCTGAAAAATAGAATGGAGGGTGACACATTCTCTGGTCTCAACAATGGTACAACCCAAGTTGATAGCAAGATCTTGCAGACATTCAAAAAGAGCTTCGTTCAAGTGCAGAACATCTTGGATCAGAACAGGCTTCTCATCAACGAGATAAACCAGAATCACGAGTCCAAGATCCCCGACAACCTTAGCAGAAACGTGGGTCTTATTAAGGAGCTCAACAACAACATCAGAAGAGTGGTTGATCTTTATGCTGATCTCTCAAGCTCCTTCACCAAGTCCATGGATGTTTCATCTGAGGGAGATTCTAGTGGCGCTCTAAAATCTGATGGGAAAGCAGGACTCAAGCGACACAGGCCTGCATAGGAGTTTCCTTCTTTTTCTTGATTCTTTTGCTTGGTGACTCAAGATGCAGAACAAGCAAGCATGCAAGCAACAACACAATTGTGTTGAGCTGAGGGTAGAACTAAGATTAGATTCTGTAGCAGAAGCTCTGATCTCTTGTTGTCAAATAAAAAAAACGAAAAAAAAAATGATGATTTTCCAGAATCCCTCCCTCTTTCTCTCTCATTGTAACCTTGTAACTGTGGATCTAATAGAAATTCCAGCAATGTTTGTGGTACTACTAATTTAGTTATGCTTCTACTGTCCCAGAAGGATGATAAGAATGTCTTTTCTCCTCCATTTAAGGTTGATCATGTGATGGGATCTAATTTCACTGTTGTGCTTTTGTTCATTTGTCCATCTCTTCTCTGCACACAACTTGATAGCATGAGATAAGGCTTTTTTAGCTTCCATAAGCTTTTTCTTAGTGTCAAAAGGGCCTTGACAAACTTTTGATGGGAACTAGTTTTGATCAAAAAGCATTTATCCCCTTTTCAACTTAAGCTCTCAAGCTTTTGTTGTTACTTCTTATATCTCACTTTAACTGAGAACTGAAAGTGAGAGTGAAGGGATTGCAGATACTGTTTTAGTCTCTTTTCTCATGTAAACGGTGCCTTCTTTTTCTTTTTTTTGCCTAGAAGGAACTGTGCCGGACTTTTGTTTCTGTTCCTGTGTGTCCTTGTGCTTGTGGGAAAGAGAAGTGCATAGTTTCTTACATAATATGGGTGAAGATGCTCTGAAACAATTGGAAGAAAGCAGCTTTAGATAAATCTTTTTGGTTCCCAATCACACACCACCACAAAAACAGAATCTCAGATAAGAGATGATGACCTTTTTGACCAAATAAATTATACATATACATATATATATATATATATATTATATATAATATATATGTTGATACAGTAAAAGGCCATGACAAGGTTTGGTTTGGATGGTATTACCATTGGGGAATGGGAAAATAAAGAAGTAATGATAATGGGGTTAAAACAAAACACGAGAGTGAAGAGACAGAATTGAATGAACAGTGATTCCCAGCAACAGGTCAGGGGACCCAGAGGTTCTCTTTTGTGAAGGAACTCAACTTCTCCATGCTTATCCCTTTCTTTTATTCCTGAGGTTACTTTTTTCTTTTACTTTTCAATATTTTTTTTGTTGATATATATATATATATATGCAATAAATGTGCTGGGTGACAACCTTGATGATTCCCTCGTTTCAAAAAAGTTTCTCTCTCTGTGTGATTGAGCAGATGTCGCTGTTGGTGGAGCCAGGTATATGGCAGCCAAATTTCCTGATCTCAGTAGAGAAGGGCCCACGTGAGTGATTGCTCAGAATGGACTCTATCTGCTTCTCATTTTTCTTTATTACTCTTTACTATTTAAAATGTAAAAATTTTTTAATTACTTTATATTAAAAAAATTGATTACATTCTCAATTTTTTTTTAAAAAAACTTAACATCCCATTTTTATTTTTATTAATTATCAATAATTAAAATTATTTTTACTTTTTTTTATTACAAATTATGAGATTGGACATCAATAAATAGGAATAAAAAAAATAAACTGCTATTAAAATTTACATAACACCTTATATTATGAACAAAATTCATTATATTTTAGACTGGAGTGAGTATATGACAGATGACCTTTTTATTTCGTCTTTCATAAATCATAGTTATATTTTAATCAAATTTCATATAAATATTGGTAGTTTTCTTCAACAAAAAATTATAAAATAGGATGGAACTTGGAAGTATAATATTACACATATGTTTCTAATTAACTAATTAAATAATAAATAAAAAGAGTTCACCTCCAATTTTCCTGGTCAACTCTCATGTGATCCTTATATCCAAGGATTCTATACTCTAAACACAATCAACTTACTGATTTCTACGGTTCTACCTATAAATTTTCGAACATCATTAGTCCATGACCTTTTCAAATTGAAAACTTTTATAATATATAAATAAGCAAATGTAAAACGTACAGTTTTTCTTTGGTGTCCAATTCTCTCTTAAGCACATTATATATATACTGTATATGATCTCAATCTTACAAATCTATTGCATCTAATTGATTTCAATTGAAATAAATAAAATATAATAAATGTTAAAACAAGGTTACATGCATTTTTTTGGGTATTATACTCTAATGAAAATTATTCAATTTCAAATTTCTGTAGTAAAATATTATAGCAAAACATAAGATGAAGCTTATCCAAGAAGAAAAAGACAGTTGGTGAAGGAAAAACAAGGTCGGAAGTGAAATTAATGGCTTAAATTGATGTGCAAAAGAGAGAGAGAAGGAAAAATAAAAGGAAGAGGGAATTTTTTTTTTGGGGGGGGGGGGGGGGGGGACCAAAAATAAAGTCACTTTCATTCGAAGACGCATGAAAGATGTGGGAAGGCGGTGAGAGTGGAGATGATAATATATATATATATATATATATATAGACGACTTATATTAAACATAACATTATTATTATTCACTCCATTACAAAAGATATGATGCTGATGTATATTAACACAAACAAACTGTAACCTTTTCCTTATATATAATATATTAAATTTAGTTAAATTAACCTTATCAGCCGCCAGTAATACCAAATAAGTATACATATATATATATATATATAAATAAACTTATATATACATACATGTACGTAGATATAGATATTATAATAATACAGGCTAGCTAGCAGTTATAGGGAACACTGGTTTGAAATAGTAAAGCATGCTTTGCTTGGGGCAATCATAAAGAGGTTAGAAAATATTAATAAATATAATATAATAAAATAAAAGAAGGGGGGTTGGTCCAGGGCAAGCAAAGACAAAAAAAAAATTGGGAAGGAACACAACATGTGGGAGAGGGAATCTCCTTTAGAGGTTTGTTTCACTTTGTTCCTTGCATTTCCAGCAAACTAGTTGAAGCTAGCCCAAAACTCTAGTTTTCCCCCTTCGAAAGCTATTTCTTTTCTTTTTTCCCCTATAATAAAAATAATAATGCAAATCATAGATGTCTATCTGCATCATTGCTTGCACGGACCCAATCACACATTCTAAAAATAATATTAATAATAATCCCCCAACCGTGAACCAAACTTTTAATTATGCTCAAATCACAATTTATAATATTTGCTCATCATTATTAGATTGATTCTATTTCCTACGATGAAAAAATAACACAATTTTATCAATTACCATTGATTTTAGTCAAATATATTGGAATTATTTAAATATGGGGATCTCCAAAATTTGAGATCGTGTAAATATAGAAAAATGATTTGGGGAGAACTTCCCTTTATTTAAGATTTGATACGACTTAATTCGAATTAGTTGGAATATAAAGTGATGACTAGGTATTAGACCATTTTAACAAAAAAAACAGTTTTGTGATCTTCTGTTTTATGAGGGCAGTATTTTTTTATAAAAATATTTATTTACTTATACTTGTATTTCATTATTAACATGCTTTATGTGAAGGATGATAAATATGATTTATTTATCACCGGTATTATAGTTGAAATTAAATTTTCATTACTTAATTGAATTGTTTAAAAATTGACAACATAATTATATTCAATTTCAATATATACATATAATATTATTATTATATATCAATACAAGCATAAAATATAAAATTGATGCATAGTTATATTATTCACAAGTCTGAGTAATACAACTCATTAATTTTTAGACTATGTACAATCCAAAAAACAAATGTGTCCAATATATAATAAAATATATAACGGATCATAATGTATATGAGCTATAAGTGTGGCTCATTCATTAAATTTCGTGCAATAATGAGAAACACATCTAGTTACTTTAATTTGCTGAATGGAAACTCAATCTCTAAACAAACAAGTTTAATGAAATAGTGCTTTTTACTATTATTTTTGTTAAAAATAAAATTTTAACATTTTGCGATAGAAATTTGTATCTTTATGAACTTTATTCTGTCTGTTGCACATAAATTTTATTGTCACATATGAAACAGGTTAAATTTTTTTTTTAATTTTAAAACACAGAAACTCTTTTTGTTTTAAAGACTATCTGATAATATATGTGTTAATTTAATTATAAAATATTGTATATATTTATGCTTTTTATGATTAAAATAAAAAATCTAACTTCAATTTTATTGTTAAATTGTGAATCGTTATTTCATATATTGGATATGATTGTTGAAATATTGAAATCAATGGTTGTAAGAAAAATTAAAAAATGGATATTAATGGAATGGAAGGTGTGATGATAGAGGGCGAAGTTGACCTCACCTGAGATTGTTAGGAGAAGCGTAAGCGTTGGAGGGGTTGCGTCGTTTAGGGTTGGTACGAAGATCATGTCTCTGATGTTTCACCTTCCAACATCTAACGAAACTCTTCTTGTGTCGTTTGTTCTTTGTTCTAATTCTACCTCATCGTCTTCCTTCACCTGCCTTCTTCCATGTGATGTGGACTGGTGAGTGTTTCATTATAATATCTGATCAACTCGAATGGACTTATTCTTGTGGGCTTTTCAAAATTCTCGTTAACTCTCCAAACATTTCATAAATATGAAGCCCATTATCTGCCTGGGTCACTAAGTTATGCATCAGAGTCTTTTGGGCTTACCAAGTTATACCCATGAAAGACTTTGTACTTTCTGTGTTCACACATGGTTACTTTAACCGAAACAAATAACAAATCAACCAAAATATAAGAGCAGTTGTTTTCAAAAAAGTTTGTTTTTGTTTTTGATCATAGAAAAATAAAAAATCTTGTTTGGTCAACCTATTTTTTATAAAATATTTTAGAAAATAGAAAATAAAATAATAGAAAACTCAAAATATTTTTAAGACATTTTGTAGTTTTTATTATGAAAAACATAAGAAAAAATGAAAAATACCCACTTCATTAATGATAAAGTTATAAATTTTAAATAGCTCATTTAACATCTACTAGTTATGATTTTGGTAATAATTATTTAAACATATTTTTTATTTTCTTATTTCTAAAATTTGCTTTATAAATAATTTTGTAAGAATAATAAAATGAAAGACGCTGTCAAATAGACCCTACATATTGGCTCCCTAGTTATTAATATTAATAGGTAAAAAGATGAACTTGAATTCTCTTCACTGAATTACTGTCTTCATTTGTCGCTCATAAAATTTTGATCCTTGATAAATCTCATGACAAATGGCAATAGCATTTGTGTAACTAAATAATATAAAGGTCCCATTTAGCAATCCCAGTTGATTTATAAATAGGAAACTCACTTTCTTTTACTGTTTTTTCGGATTGCCCTTTCTTTGTCATGAGATTTATCTAATGGCGAAAAATTCACAAGAGAAAAATGGAGACAACAAATTACTAGAGGGAATCCAGACTGGGACAAAACATCATCCTCCACTGTCTCTCGAACAGAAAATTTTAGATATGATCAGCATGATCTCTAAATGGGGTTTCATGGAAATCTCAAGAGAGTAGTTGTAATATCCCTATTTTTATGAGATGTTATAAAATAAATAAAAAATAAAAAATGAGGCGAGATGAAAAGGCTATATATAATTAGGCTTTAGAAGGCATTAATTTCGCATCTAATTTTTTTAAGAAGTTATGTTCAGTCCTTAATTGGAATTAATTTTTTATAAGGTTCTTAACAGAAATTAATTTCAGAACTTACCCCGAAAAATATGTAATATACGACTTGAATGAAAACTCGCTCCAAGCTGAGCACAACGGTATAATTATTGCATTTTCCGGAGGTCCATATTAAGAGATAGATCAATTTGAAGTTAATATGAATAGTGAAAAAGAAATAATAAAAAATTGGTATTTAGGTAAAATTACAAGAAAATGTCCAAAAGAATGAATAATTATATTTTTACCTGGTTTAAGGACAAAATGGTCATTTCCTACATTAAAAGTAAAATGTGAATAATGAATTGAAAACGTAAAAATAAAAAAGTTGACATCGTAAAATGTAAAAAGAATTGAGAAAAACAGAGAGATACCATTAAGTGTGAAGAAGAGTAAAGAGGTCATTTTTCCTAGTTACACGAAAAAATGAGAAAATTATATTTGAGTCCCAAGAATCAAAAATATTTACAATTTAACCCCATAAGAGTGACAACATGGAACATGGAGGGGGAGGATAAAGAAATTTGGGAAAAATTACAGCTAATAACTCGAAAGTTTCAAAAATTATAAATTTACCTCAGGTCAAGGGTATTTTTATAAATATGAAAAGTTATAGTCAAAATGAAACTTTTAATGAGTTAGAGCCAATGAAATATAGTATGAAATTTATTAAGGTCAAAATAATATGTATTGGGTGATTAGGATTTAATATTAATATTTTACCCTCAATTTAGATTACAGGAAAAGGCAGTATTGATTCAAGGACAATGATTAGACCTTAATAAAATGTATTTTGGGTCCAGATAATAATTTTGGACCAAAAGTAATTGTTGGATAATTTTGTATCAATTTAATGATAATTTTGGTAAAAATACTCAATTGGTATGGGTAAATTTAATCGGTAAAGGGTATTTTGGTTCATTAAACTTTATGAAACAATTTTTGGCCAAAAAGGGAGTGAATCACGTTAGAATTCAGGTTTGGACACAAGTAAAATTTTCCAAAAGCTTTTTTAAGAAGAAAAAGCAATAAAGTCAAAAAGAAAAGTTAATTAAGTGATTTTATTACATAAATATCTTAGCAAGGTAATTAGCTAAGTTAATTACCTAATTCCTCTCCCATTTCAGCTTGAGTAGCTGCTGCCCACGTGTTAAATTTTTATTATTAAATTGCTTTGTCAATACTTCTTTAAGAAGTATTTGAAGAAAAATGGCAAGAAGTGATTGGTTGGTGTTATAACTATTATTCTTTACTCTCTTCTCATTTTGGTTGACTTACGCACTTGAGAAAGAGAGAGAAAGAGGTCTGGAACAAAAGCAAGAAAGGAGAGGATGAGCCCAACATTTCGAAGACAAGAAGAGAAAGCAAGAAGGCAAGGATCTAGACACAATAGCAAGGGTAAGTTCCTATGGTCTCTAACTTATGTTTGCAAGTATTTAAAAGTAGTTTAATGGAGTTATCTTCTTCCTCCATGCTTCCATGAGTTCAGCCATGGCAAACCTTAGAGAGAGAAAGTGAGCTATGGCAAATTAAAATCATGGAAAAGGTTAGAATAGATGATATATGCATGTAAGTACAAGTGGTTTAAAGTTTCATTGAGTAAATCTTTTTCTATAATTTCATAGAATTTTCTGCTGATTTAGGGTTTGAAAAGGAAAGGAAATTTCATGATTTTGACTCAAAAAATGGATTCCTTAGTTCCAAAATAGGTAGATACAAGTATGTCGTAAAAGAAAAACTCAAAGGAAAGCAAAGTGAAAATTTTAGTCCAAGTATGCACACTTTGTGAATGAGGTTGTGTAATTGGTGGCTAATGACCTTATTTTGTGATACTATAGGGCTCAAAGAAGTATTAGAAGTTCAAAGGAAAGATGTGCAAAGTTTGGAAAGGATTGAAAAGCTAAAAGGTAGTTTACTAACCTAATCTTGCATTATATAGTTATATAGTTGCAATGGTTTTAATGTTATACCAAATGTTTGCAATGATGTTATGTGATGATTTGTTGATACTGGCTGAGTTATTTGAGGGGTTTTGTGATCCCATGATGTCCAAAATATAAGGGGAAACTTTGTATAATTTTCTATGAAATGTTTAAGTATAAATGATTATAAATGTTTGAATGATGACTTGATGAAGTGTGCTTGCATTATATAATTATATATTTGCTTGATTAGTAGTAACTACTGAGATTCTTTGAATCTCATCCCTTCCAAATGCTTACCATGTTTAGGGCCAATCAATGCAAGGAATCCAAGAAGAGTTAAAGGAAAAAGAGGAAGAAAATGATGAATGATATTATTATGCAAGTCTTAATGTTTTGTTTTGGGAATTTGTGTAAGTTTGTATGAAAGGGGTAAATCTTGTATGATACCCTGAATATATTATTTTAAGTCCTCTATGATATTATGCATGAAATTGGAGCAATAAATGTCAATGTAAATGTGTTGTGAAGCTTATTATGTAAGCTATGACATAGGTTTGTTTGAGATGACCAGTATTGATTTAAGCTGGGGAACACTATTTGAAACAGAGCATCCTATATAAGTGTTATACATGCTCTTAAACTAGACAAAACAAGATTTTCATATAGCTAAAGAACACTTAAATTGGATAAATGTATGAATTATAGTGATTTTTCAAAGTTAGGGTTCAGAACAGAGAAAGATTGGGAAAACTGGAAACTGAAAGTTAGGTATTGAAAAATTAAAAAGATGATATAAATCGTGCAGAGCTCAAAAAATACAATGGTTTGTATTTATGGAAAATTATATGTTTTAAGTTTCATATGCCACTGATTTGGAGGTAATTAGAGCTATATGATAGGAGATATGGAGGTTTTCCCAAAACTGTTCCAGCAAAAGTGGAATTCTGACCCTTTATGATTTAAGTTAACACCATGTCCTGTGCAAGTTTAATAACTGTACAAGAAAAATATTTCTAGAAAGAAGACTCATAGGTATTTCCAATGACATAAGGAATGCATAAATTGGCTGAAGGTAGAGTGAGATATGAATTTTTAAATATAAGGCCAAAATTTTGGAGAAGAGAAAATGACCAAATATATAGTAAATGTTTGAGGAATAAACTGTATAAATTGGTCAAGAGAATAATATGTTTCATATTTTTTCCATGTATATAAGGTTTTTATTTATTGTTGGAGACTTGAATCACTATGAAATGATTTTTCTATAATTAATTATGAATTTTCAAAGTTCAGTCAATAAAGTAGAAATTACCATATGAACAGTAACCGAAAATTTTGGAAATTCTGATTTTCATTTTTATGTGATTCAAGCTTAAGATCAAGTATAATCAGACTTAAAAGGAGTCTAATTCATGGAAAATGAGTCTAAAAGTAAGGTGTTACATTAGCTAATTGCTCAGAGAATTGGTAACCACAAAAAATTTTGTCTTTGAAGAGAATCATCCCATTCTTTACATAATATTCCCTCCGATTCTTAATATAAGAGTTTTTTAAGAAATTTTTTTTTCTTAATATAAGAGTTTTTCTAAAATATAAAGAACTATTAATGTGTGATTTCCAAAATTATCCTTGATAGTTTTAACTTTATCTCTCTAAATATTAATATGAGATAGAAATTAGTAGCTTTTATTAAAGGTATTTTAGAAATATTATAGTAATTTTTTTATAAATTTAACGCTTCTAACTAATTTAATCACTCACCTTAATTTGAGTTAGGTTTGAGCATAAAAAGCGTAACACGACATGTAAAATACCGGGCCTGTTTAAGTTGTGGGCTTATTTTTCAGTTCTAAGAAACTTGGATTAGCCTGATGAATCCTAGTTTTTCTTTTTTTTAAATGTATCATAAGATTTTATTAATGTTTTATAATCTTTTAACCTAGCCCCTTTAATAGTCATTGCACTCAAGGACCTCATTTGTCATCCAAATCTCTCACCATCATCTCTACTCAAATGCTCACCATCTTCTTAAGGAATGTTTGGATCCCCCATAAGTGATTATAGGAGAAAATAATTGTTTATTTTGAAAAATTGTCAAACATACCAGGGATTTCAATAAGCAATTATACCTTAAATGTGTGATTATGAAAAAAATTGATTTTTTTATTTATCATAATCACTTTTCCTCTTATAATCACTTAGTTCACATCTCCTTTTCATTATTTATCCAATAATCACTTAAATCTCCAAAATCCAAACATATTTATTTTTTCAAAATCTCTTCTCAGCTAAAAAATCCAACCATAAATCACTATTGACATAATTATTTATCATTATAATTAAAATTATAAAAAATTACTTATCCTTATAATCAATTATGAAAAAGTTAATCCAAACATGCACTTCCTCCTCCAAAATCAACCACATAGCCACATCAACAGTCCCCGAGTATCAAACTATACCCTTTCCCTTTTTAGCATCGGCCTTTGTCGCCACCACTATCTCTTCCTCTTCATCTTCTTCCTCCTGCTCAATCACTCCTCCATTTTTGATGTTGCCTCAAATTGTTGGTTGAATCTCACCCCTCTCTCCCTCTTCCATCTTCTTCCCCCTCAAACTCCCATGTCATAAAGTAGTAAGATCATCATTGATCTCACTAGATCCACAGGAAACAAAATGGTAGATCATTGTCAGTCTCAATTGATTTGCGAAGTAAAATGGTAGATTGGCGTTGGTCTCAGTAGATCTATGAAGCAAAATGAGAGATTTGAGTGCTTATGGTGGCTTAAGCATTGGAATGACCAACACTACTAAGAGCTTGGATGTTGATGATAAGGATGTTGGAAAAGGAAGTTTTGTTTCAAATAGATCTCATATTCTCAGTGATTAACTCTCTCATTGTTTACAAGTGGTGGCATATTCTAAGTTTATTATGTTCATCTTCATCTTCTTCTTTATTCCTTATTGTGAATTCGTGATATCAGTTGCATGATCAAGCTAACTCACGATAAAACCCGATCTACACTGAACGAACCCGTGATATTGCCAATTTGCCACATTGGGCTATGAGTTTGGCCATACTTGAGCATGGTATGGCTCATGCTCACCTTTAATTCTTGTGATTTTAATTAAAAGACTATAAAAGGGATCGAAGGGAGTATAATCAAAAGAGAGTTGATTTTCAGGAAGTTTTTTTCATCAAGTCTAGGCATTTCTATGGTTCAATCTTATGTTGTTGAATGGAAACAATCAAAGCGCAATGACCAATTGTGAGAAAGAGTAGTAGCGGAACAACTAAACCAAGTGAAACAAATATGATGGGATGGATCAACTCAAGCCTGAGCTTGATCTAAACATTTTAAATACTTAAAATTTTAATAATAAATATTTTAACATTTATTATATTAAGGGCATTTTTGTCAAGTATAAATGTATATTTTTTTAGACATACCAAACGTAATTATTTCATTTCATTAAATCTTATTGCCATTTTTTATTCCTATTCACATTCTTATTATCACAAAATAATTCCACCAAGGAAACGAGGTACTAGAAAGAGGAGGAAACAAAGTATTTAGAGTAAGAAATTAGGTCTTGTTAATTAAATTGTAGCACTTTACTAATTTAGACAAGACCCTATGCTTATATAGGTTTTTTTGCTTTTCTATTTCTTCCGATATATTCCATCCAGTTCATATTATAGGGAATTTTTAATTGTTTCATACTATTAACAAAAGTTGGTTGAACACTTCAAAATTCTAAAAAAATCTCAATATCCCAATTTTATATTTATTAATTACTAATAAAAATTATTTTAAAAATTCATCATATTTTTTTTTTCAATTTATGAGATGATAATTGATAAAAATAAAAAAATTAAACCCTTATTAAAAATTATATATTTTCTTATATTTTAGACTAAATAAGAACCAACTTCTTAGTACGAGAGTTTGCACATATAGGTTTGGCAAATGGAACTATGAGGACAAGGCCTTTATGGTGGCAATGACTCCACCGAATGGGACAATGGGCCCGAAGAAGCCGAGTACTAGGCCTGTTCTTATAGCATTCTCTTCCAATCCAATTCAACACAATTAAATATTAAATAATTAAATAGTTGTATAAAAAAAATAATTAAATAGTTATCTCTCAGTTCACCAAAAAAAAAAATTCTAACATAAAATAATGGTATATATATATTATTAAAAAATAAAAATAAAATTAAAATTTTATCACAAATGTCTACTAATTATTAAAGTTTCTTTCAAATTTTTAAAAAATGATTATTTGAATTTAACCATTTTAAAAAAATCATTAATGATGATTCCATTTACAAAATTACTACAATCCAAAAATTCAATTAAAAATATAGGGAAAATTGAGTTTTGGGATAAAAAAAATAAGATATTTGGTTTTTAATACTAAATTAATTTTTTTAGAAAAAAAATCTATTCTAAGTTCAAAATATTTTATTCTCACCCTAAAAAAATTAACTTTGATTCCATTTTCTAAATAAGTTATTTTTTGGTCTCATTTCACAATTTTCCCTTAAATTCTATTGCATGTAGACAAGAAAAAAAGGGGAGAACTAGTGGGTAATATGTTGGGATAGAAAAATATGTAATTCTCACTCAGGGCTAAAATTAATCATTAGTCAAAGTATATATCAAAAGAAAAATATAATAGTAAACTTATATTTTGTAATTTAATTTAATTGTAAATTTTTTTATAATTGTTATGTATTTGTCCAACAAAGTTTAAGCCAAAAAAAAAAAGTTCACTCTAATCGTAGAGCCACCGTTGGATTGATCATCGCTGATATAATCCCCTTCTCCCTCCAAACCCAACTCCGTAAGTAGGGTTTGTAGATCAACAGCCACAGCGACCGCTGCGGCAACCTTCGGTGTTTAGATCCTTCGTCTCTGCATCTTATCTCTGCCATTCATTTGCAACAATGGCGACCCAGATGAGCAAGAAGAGAAAGGTCAGCACTGTATCAATGTTCTGCTTAATGAGAATCAGCAGGGAAGCTGATCCCTCTATTTTTTTCACTTGATATCTAGTTTAAATCTTAAGCTTGTTCTCCTGTGGCCTTATTCTTGGAAAATAATTGCTCTTGTTCATATGCAGTTCGTAGCCGATGGAGTTTTCTTCGCTGAGCTGAATGAGGTTCTGACCAGAGAGCTTGCTGAAGATGGGTACTCCGGTGTCGAGGTTAGAGTTACCCCAATGCGTACTGAGATCATTATCCGAGCCACTCGAACTCAGAACGTTCTTGGTACGTGGCTTCATTCGTTCATAATAGAGTTATCTGTGATTTCCATAAACTTCATCAGTGCAATTTTTTCTTGAGTTAATTGTATCTTTTTAATCTCTTGAGAATATAGGTGAGAAGGGAAGGAGAATTAGGGAGCTAACCTCAGTTGTACAGAAGAGATTTAAGTTTCCTGAAAATAGTGTGGAACTTTATGCTGAGAAGGTCAACAACAGAGGTCTTTGCGCAATTGCCCAGGCAGAGTCTCTTCGCTACAAGCTTCTTGGGGGTCTCGCTGTACGAAGGTACATACTTCAAAGTTGAAAAATAGTGATATATATGTTTGATATGTTTTTTATGCCGTATTATCGTGTTGATTTGTTCGCCTGGTGTTGTTTATCAAATGCTTGTCTGGATTATCACGGTTGATAATTTTGTTATTTACTAAGTCATTCCTTCCATTAGTACTTTAATTTAATACTAATGCACTCAAAATTGGTTTGTTCTAGTGAGAAAAGAATCATTTATGTACCATCATTCCATTGATATGTTATTTTGTATGCATTGCACTGGTTTTATGACCATTTGAATCCATTATCGTTTGTTACTGTCTTCTGTGGTCATCTATAAAGCAGATTGGTGTTTCTGTGCCAAGTTTGTGTCGGAAGATGACCTGATTAATTCATGTCCACCATGCCATAAAAACTCTTGAAACTTTATTCTGTTCATGTAGTAACATTGGGGGATACATGTTGTATCTTATTGTATGTTTCCTGCTACTGCCTTGAGTTCCTTGAATATCATTTTCTTAATGCAATTTTATGCTTGAATGGGGCTTTTATTCTTTCCAATCTTTTGAGATTCACTATACGTGCCTTTTTCCAGATGCTTAAATGGTTATTAGTCTTGGAACATAGGGATTTGTGGTTGAAGGTGACTAATGTTACACTCAGACTTTGATACCTAACATATTGAATATTTTGCATAGCTTCACTCGGTTAAGAATGCCATAGCTTAGCTATTCTTTTGTTATGCTACATGATTATCATTTGAATTTCCTCTGTAATTACAACAACTTATGTTGGCTGGGAATAAAAATTGATAATTTTTCTGATTATTCATTGCTATAATAGGATTCTTCTGCATATATATATATATACTAAATATATAAAAAAATGTCTGTTTCAGGGCTTGCTATGGTGTTCTGAGATTTGTTATGGAAAGTGGTGCCAAGGGATGTGAGGTTTGTTATGAAGCACCCAGCTTTGAACTTCCCGCTCGATGTATTGCTTTAGATAGGTGGTAATTGCCGTTTGGATTTGTGAGTAGGTTATTGTTAGTGGGAAATTGAGGGCTCAGCGAGCCAAGTCAATGAAGTTCAAGGATGGGTACATGATTTCTTCTGGGCAGCCAGTCAGGGATTACATTGACTCTGCAGTAAGACATGTACTTCTGAGACAGGTAAGCTCTTTTCTAGTACCCTGGTAGAAATTCCTTTCTTTGATAATTTTTTGTGTTAGGTTATTCTATTTGATACATTCCAATATATCATGGACTGACTTTTCCCCCCCCTGTATTTTAGGGTGTTCTTGGCATCAAGGTCAAGATCATGCTCGATTGGGATCCTAAAGGAAAGCAGGGTCCCAAAACTCCTCTCCCTGATGTTGTCACCATTCACCCTCCAAAGGATGAGGAAGAATACAGCCGGCCTGCTCCTATTTTGGCAACTGATATTGAACTCCCTGTTGCTTGAAGCATTTTGACCTGCCTTGCCAAATATTTGGTATCTGAGTGCTTAGATTATCATGTAAGCAATGTTGGTTACAAAAGGTACATGAGTTCAAAGTTCTATAATTTTTCCCAACTGTCTCAGAAGTTTTGATGTACTCTTGCCACAAGTTTTTATAATTCATTGACTGTTTCATAAATATTGTTGGACTCTAGTCGCAAGTTTCAATCATCATCAATAGTCCTATTCCTTGTTTCTTTAGCAGCATGCATTCTGTGTTCTTGTGGGGGCATTTTCCTTGACACATGGAGGTTTGTAAGGTTCTTCAACTTATAATAGTCTCTCAAGGCATTGTAGTATGTTTATTGGGGTGGCTCGAATAGCTTGCTTCCAGTAAAGTAGTGGATGTAGCATGTTTATTGGGGTTGAATAATCAGCCGAATTTCATCCAACCAGGACAATTAATTGGATTGAGTTGTGCTTCGGCCATAAACTGGGTTGGGATGTTGAGTTTCACTTGTAATCCAACACTAGCAGGTTTATAGCATGTTAAAAATAATTCTACTTACCATCTTAACACAATCTGCCCACTGTCTTCTCTCTCCTTTTGATAGGTGGCCTTTATCGGCTTATACATACTGTACATTTTGATGAAGGGTTTCCAGCCTTCAGCTTCTAGCGTGTAATCCCACTCGAATTCCCAAATTAGGTGGTTGAGTTGATGATAATTTTTGCAGAAAGCTAAACTTGAAACCTCGAGGAAAAAATGGTTTCTAAAGAATTTTATTAGGAAAATCTAGGGGAGATTTGCTGTGTAGATTTGAGTGCTCCAAAATTGTGAATAACTATTTTGTACTTGGAAAAATGGGAAAGGAGAGTCTATGGAATTGAAACATGTAAAACTTGAGAAATATACATATTATTTTGACAGTTAAGAAGTTGAAGATTGTCTGCAATGTATTCGTTTTCAAAAGAACCCCTATTGTTTTTAGTTTTTCATGTAATGGAAGTCATTGTTTCTTTACATTTTTCGCTAATACCAATCGTTGAGTTTAATCCACCGTGTGCAAAATACAAGCTCGAGTTGGATTGGTCTGGTTTAAATCCGAAAAAGTTTTTAAAACTCCTCTCGCCAGTCGCCACCAGATTATTAGTTTGGTCTAAACAACTAATCTCTAAAGTTGTAGAGGAAATTCTTATAGTGCTAATGAAGTACTGAGGGCTTTAACAAGAATTTTGTTTGTATTGGCTATAAAATTATCCGTTCAAAGATATACATGTTTGTAGAGTTGTCAAATTGACATTTATATATGTATATATATATATATTGCTACTGAATTGACATTTATATTTGGTGCCTCCAAAATGTGATATTTGATGAAACTGCGTTTAGCCTAACTGAAATTTGAAAGATTTTAATCTAGTTATTTAAGGAATATTGTAGTACTATGTTTATTTTTCTCTCCCAATTGTTCTTGAAAGAAGGATCATGTTGATTTTTAAAATCATATTAGTAAGACCTTAAGAATTAATATCTGTAATTTTATTAAAAACCGCTCTACTTCTAATGTCACATCCGGATACTGAGTAGTTTAATCTAAAAATTGCTCCACTAACTAAAAGTTTAAAATTTATGATAATTCTAAAAATGAACCATGAATATGGGTGTTTTAGGATGGTTGATCTTTTTGATTAGTGAAAGTTTCACGTATTTTCTTGTTTATGAGATGATTCTATGGATATTACTTGAATGTTCTATTAGGGCCTGTTTGGTTCATGGAATGTTCCATTAAATGGATGAAGGTGGAGGTTGCCAGAGCACAGCAGCAATTCTGGCATTAAGATGGGAAGGGCCAAAGGGTCAAAAGTGGAAGGATGATGAGGGTAGGATGGTCCAGATCATGATTCTGGGATGTGGGAATGGTCATTGCATAGCTTTTGGGGGAGGTTCTTCCCATTCCCATGTTTTAGGTTATAAGCATTCTCCTGATAATCACATATTCCACGTTTTTTCCCAATCAGACATAGCTATCTTGGAAATGTAATCATTATTAGTAGTCCCTACTCTCTTTTGTAATTAAACCAAACTGGCTGTTACATCTTTGATTAGGTTTGCTTTTGCATGGCCTTGATGAATTGTGTTGTCCCACTGATTTGATATGTTTCATATGTGATTAATATTATATATTAATATTATTACTGGTAAGTAGAACATGATCTTGACAAGCATAAACATAAAAGTATGTCTTAAAAATGACATTTATATTAGATATTTGTTAGTCCTATGCATTATTAAGTTGGGATGTTTTTTTTTTTGGGAGATATACAAGATTATTTTGAACTTTGAAGCCACATGAATTCGAGCATTAGGAACATGAGAAGTCATGCTATACTGAAGATTAATAAAAGGAAATAGTGCATTATTAATAACTCTTGAGAAATATTACTCGACTAGTGATCCATGCTCGTTTAATTACTAATACGTGTAACTATCAATTTAATAATTTATGTTAATAAACAACATAATCCTCCTTATGGATGTGTAAGATAAAGGAGATTACGTTGTTGATGGGAAGTCTTGCTTGCAATTCTTATTATACTTAATTAATGAACAATAATTATTGTGTTCTTTTTGTGGTTGGTTTATAAATTATACAACATAAAATTAATAAATATTTATTGAGAGTTGGAGAACGGTTCGAACTTTCACGAAAGCCACCACACTTGATATAAATATTATAAATTCTAGTCTGCCATGACATAGACTTGAACTCTACAATTAATATTTTGCTATAATTGTTTATTATAGCAATCTATGGTGGGTGAAATAAAGTAAATCTCAAGAAAAAGGGAAAGAAAGAAAAAAAAAAACATTGCTAAAAACTAAACTAAAATTCTTAAAAGGCTTGTAAACAAAGTTTGAAAGAAAGGTGTATTTTGGTGAAAGGTAAAGAAGTAAAGATGTTAAGGAAACTTTGATTTAAGACAGGTATCCTAACACTTTATGAAATAGAAATTCAAAATATTTTGTGTTGATGTACCAATCTCATTATTAGAAAACAAATCCACCTTTTCTTCATTTCAGCTGTCTCTATAATTGTGAGGAGGAAAAAACAGGAAGTTCCCTTTTTTTAAAAAAAAAATTTAAAAGTGACTATTTGGTTTCTAGAATGTAAAGCAAACCTTTTAAAAACATTGAAATAAAACATAATATAAAAAATTGTGTATAAAAGATTGAAAATCTCTTTATATATATATATATATATATTTCATACTTCCAAAGTGATTTAGATAGATATCCTTATCCAAATTGTAAAAGTGGAGACATACTAAATTCTGGTGGCCCCACTTAAGTTTTTCTTTTTTTAAGTGGGTTTGAAATTGATATGCAGGATGTTTAATTAATATTTCTAAAACTTGTTTTGAAAAAACGAATTGCAAATAATAAAAGTTAAATTAAGTGTCCTCACCCAAAAAATATAGAAATTGAGTGCCACTCTTACCATTTGTCACATGGAATCTTCTATTTTAAGAGTCAATTTTCTACAACCCAATGAACCAGTTGCCAATTCACCATTATAAATAAAATTTAAAAAAAATAAGAAATTCTGGTATGTGTATAACCGAACGGCACGTTTCATTTGGAAAGAGAAAGAAAATTATATTTAATCATGTCATGTTTACTTGTGTATTAGCCAATTCTTCCTAATAATACATACAAAATTGCTGTTAATTAGTGAGGATGACCAAATCCACAAGCAAAGAATTTGCCACACAGACAAAACACTCATCTTAATTTAATCCTCGTCTCCTTCACCCTTCTTTCTTAATTCACTTTACATTTTTGGCTTCTCTTCTCTTCTCATAATTCTCCCGTCTCATTACTCTATAATTTTCTTCTTCTTCTTCTTCTTTCTTAAAAATAGTAAATTCACTTTTTAGTCCTAAAAAAAATCTATACTCCCTTCATGTCTCATCTTCATCTCTCAAGAATTAAATGTCTCAATTTAGTTCTTCAAAGACTTTTTATTTAAAAATGGTCTTC
Source organism: Adenanthera pavonina (assembly GCA_026686845.1). Lineage (NCBI taxonomy): Eukaryota > Viridiplantae > Streptophyta > Magnoliopsida > Fabales > Fabaceae > Adenanthera > Adenanthera pavonina. The sequence continues at coordinate 5,960,272 of JAIVEN010000026.1, read as the reverse complement.
ATGCTAAATTCCCTAAGGAATAACAATTACTTTTTATGCTTTTCTTTACATGCTTTCATGTTTTTTTTCAATTAAAAGTTAATATGTATATTTTTTTAACACATCATATTTTTAGTTGTTAACTATATCCTAAAAGTGTTAACTTTTTATTTTTTTTAAAAAAATCTATTTATTAAATTTTAATTGAAAAATAACATAAAAAGCATATAACAAAAATATATATAAGTTTTTTCCTTAATTTTTAAATACTTTGTAAACACTTTTTTGAATCATAAAATGTCTCTCGACTCTTTAGAATTCAACTCTTATAAACTTTTATTTATAAACAAAAAAAAAAGATGATAACACTGAAGATATGTCTTTATAAATGTGTGATAATAAAATTAAATCAAAGATGATTGCATAGACATATAAAATTAAATCACCGATGATTGAATTTCTCTCTTCTATCAATCGATTTGGACTTCAATGTTACGTGTTTGACTCTCAATGTAACAATTGCTGAGAGTGAGATTGTTGGCTAATTTATGTGAATGTGATAACAATTATAAATGTGGTGCTTTGACTAAGTATAGTTAAATACTATTAAAAACTAATAAATGTATAGTTAAAAAATAATAGTTATTGGATTAAACAAAGTGTGAATTCATTTAAATATCTTTTATAAAATCAGACAATGTTTTGATGAGCACATAATCATTTACTGATCACCTCTCAATTGTTCTGTTAACTGCATTAATTGTATTAACAAGATTTAAAGGACTAAAACAAAAGATATATTAAATATTTGGGAGACTAATAAGGCAAGGTATATTTTGAAAGGGGAAAAAAAAACCATTAAAAAAGTTATATTCTTTTCATCAACCAAAGGACTGCATAACCACCACGGCTTTTAGATTAACAACTGAATATTAATTAATATAAAGAATAATAAAAACGACTTGTGCAATTCCATAATGGAACTCATGGCCAGGATTTGCTTTCACGTCCCCACAATATATTCTCCATCTTCTCCTTCTAATTAAAACCCTCTTCCAAGTTCCAACAATGGCTGATGTCTTGAGCCCCCTGACACTCTCTCCCCGTCCTCCTCCACCTTCCTCTAATTCTTCCCCAAACTCCGGCATGTCCATGCTGTACTACGGCCTGGCGGTGGTCGCAACTGCCGCCATAGTGTTAGCCATGTACAACCTCATCATCATCAGACGGTGCAGCCGCCGCTACATGCAAGGTGCAGCGAACGATCGGATGGTGGAGGTGGTGATCGCGGCGGCAAGTAGTAGTAGGAGTTTTGAATGCTCGAACAGGAACTTGCTTTCGAGCTTCAGGTATAAGAGGGAAGCAGAAAAGGGGGAAGAGGAAGAAGGAGGAGGAGGAGGTGAGGAGTATGAGTGCCCAGTTTGCTTATCGGTGTTTGAAGAAGGTGAGGAGGTGAGGAAGCTGCCTCGGTGTAATCACTCGTTCCATGCGGTTTGTATAGACATGTGGCTTTACTCTCACTTGGATTGCCCAATTTGTCGAACATCTGTTGGGCAACAGAGTGAGGTTGAATCTGCAGGGACCGTGTCAGCTTGAGGGGTTTGGGGCATCGGATGAACAGACTATGCATGAAATTCAATTGACTGTTGAATTTATCTTTTGTGAGAGAGAAGATGAATTTGTTGGAAAAAGAAGTGAAGGAATCCAGAGGATGACGACAAAGAAATGGAGGAGAAGAAGGCAAGTGTATCATTGGGTGAGATTGATTGAGAGCTGGGCTACGTTCAACATTTAGGGTATTTTTAGGGGTTTCCCAATTATTTGGTTGAATATCGGCCGTTCATTTTTTGGTTTATTATTCTATATGTGATATGTCTGCAACATCTTCTCACTTTTTTCACTTTTCCCAGCAAAGGAAAAGAGGAACATATTGAACTGTATATTCCTCTAGGGAAGCAGAAAAGTCAATAGTGGAAACTCCAGTCATTATGATGGTCCAGCTGGAAGAGATATGGAGGGAAAGGAATAGGGGAGGGAAAAAGAAAAAAGGGGAATATTTTGGATATTGTTTCAGGGTTATGCTTCCGTGTGGTATCGACTTAGGCTTAATTAAAATGAAAGAAAGTATTCCCATAAAACAAAATGAGAGAGAAAGAGAAAGTAGGATTTGTTTGGTTCTATGCAGACAGAAGACGAGACATGCTGTGCCAAGTGCCAACTTTAGCACAAATTATTACTATTTGTTTGGTGTAATGAATATAGAGTTCAAGTTGTTCGCTTATAGTTCATGACCCGGGGATAAAAACTGATAAAAAAAAATTGCCCGTTATTTGGAGGTTTAGGTTTTATTTGAAAATTCTGAAAACAAGAAAATAATATGAAAAGGGAATAAGTAAAGGAGTTACCTTCTCATGTGGAAGACTAATCAGAGGAAAAACGGGGGGAAAATTTAGGTCAAAATTTTGATATAATCCTTGCAACCATTTTATGATTATTGAATTTTTGACGTCACAATCTTTTAAAATTAATATGGAGGCACCCCGCTTCTTGTAATTTGGAGGATAATAATGGATGGAATTTTGTGCAGAAAGGATCTTCAACTGTAATCATAGTATGCATATAAAACATCCGTTCTTTAAACTGTTGTCCCCGGAAATTGGCCGGACCTCCTTTTCTCATCCTAAGAAATAAGAAGTTACATATATCTCTGATACCTAAAGAGTATAAAACCACAAGTCTCAACTTTAAAGGATCAAATCCATCACGTTATCTTATATAACTAAATTTATAGATCCTAACATGGATGGAGCTGTCAACACAATATCAAATTTATTATATCCTTTACGCATTATTGTGACAGCATGCAATGTACTGCCGCACAAAATCAAGGCACAAGAAGCTGACATCAAACAAACAAAGATATGCTACACACAAAATCTAAATTGTTCAAAGGATGCACCAATTGGCTAATCAAAACTGACAAGTGGAAATTTTATTAAGGAAAATATCAGTTTTGTTCATAATCCAGTTCATCAAAGTCAACTTATCAATTATATAACATGGTACAAATAAGCTCCACTGCTCCAAATGGAAGTGGAGTGCACATAATACAGGATGAAGATTACATTCTTCTTAAATTATCCAACCTTGCCTGCAAATCACTATCTATCCCGCTGTCATCATTCCCAGTAGTTTCAACTTGAGGCACCTTTGTCTTCGCCGCTGGGGCAGCCACAGCTGCTGATGGTGCATTCACAAGCTGTGCATCAAAACAAAGTTGTTAGGCACTGCTATATGATTAAATAGTTCACTTTAAGCTAAAGAAAGAAGTTGAATGGGCAGTCAGTGTTTGATATACCTCTTGGTTTACATCAATTCCAATCTCATCAAGAACCTGGTTCACTAGTTCTTCTGTTTCTTCCTCTTCCTCATCTCCTTCCAAAGCATCATCTATTGCATCTCCCATCACCTCAGTCGTCAGTTCCATCCTCTCATTCTGTCTCTCAAATTCTTGCATGATTTTCTGTAGAGATGGCAAGTTCATCTGTCTATTCATCTGTCCCATTGCCTTTGTCACACCTTTCATGGCCTCACCCATTGCTTGTGTTGATTTCAAAGTCTGACAATTTTTATTACAAATACTTCAACTTTTAGCACCCAAACATTAGCTAAAGCACAGATTTTATTCACCAGTGCAGGGCTTATTGAAAATTATCCATAGAAACAGAATTAGCCAGCCCATTGGCTCGCCAGGATCTTTAAAACAGAAATTCGTCATTTGACAACCGTGTATGCAAGCTAGTAAAAACCAACAGTTACAATTACATCAACTACAGCATACCTGAATTCTGAGTCCTACACCCTGGAGCTGTGATTTAAGCTTATAAAACTTTTCAATCTGATGCCTTGTTCTAACAAGATCCTTTGCCATCACTCTAACAGCTCCCTGGAAAGTAGAAAACATTTACATTAAATCAAAATTGACATTGGCAAGACAAATGTCACCCTCCTTCTAAGGTAAAACGTGTGTGAACAATTATTAAAAAAAAAAAGCTGACAGACACAAATTCAGCATTACAGACAAAGTCAGATTTGGGCAATTGATCCACATATCAAAACTAAATTAGAATATGCAGGGCAGCAGACTGCTTATTCAAACAAGAAAAGAAAATACCTTCAACATGTGCAAATTTTTCATGCTTTATAATGATACCAATTTTCAAACTTTCAAAGTAGGCAGAAGTAGAGTACCAATGTAACAAATGACAGCATTATTTTCTTACTTAGTAAGTTGTTCCAATGACAGAAAATCAAACAACAAAATCCCATTACACATGGTAGTCATTGAGATGGAATCAGTAGTTCTATTTAGTTTCACTAATATATTAATGAAAATCAAGTATTTTTCTTCTCCAACTAGAAAAGCTTGCATGACACAAAAGAAATGACGACTGTCAGATATAATAATGCAATTGAAGTGTCGAATACAGGAAATACATCCATAATTTCATGGCAGCTCTACAGTAACGTAAACTTAACCTCTTTGATGCATGATCTCAACATATTTCAAAAGGAAAAAAGAAGCCTTTCTCTCATTTCGGCAGGATTGGATTCAGAAATTCACTAGGTCTACAATGGTTATTTGCCGTGACCATGTAGAAACAGTTAAACCTGCAATAATTCCAGGAGTGTTTAATTTTTATCAAGGGTGGACTGGTCACTTCAAAGAATGTGAAATAAGTACAAACATAACGGCCAAAACTGACAAAGCAACAGCTGCTAATCCCATGGTGCAAATGAAAAATATGAATACAGAGATAACTAGATGAGCCAAAACTTGTTAAGCTAGCATATTCAACATGCCACAATAAAAAACTGAAGTAGAATAAGAAACCAAAAATAAAAAAGGAAAACACCATACCATCTGGCCTTGTTTCGCACTTTTCTTTATCTCTAAAATCAGTTTCTTCTCCTGTGATTGTAAGCCTTGTCTCTCCCGCTCTATTTCTCTAATTGATTTGTCCAACATTCTCTTATTTTCCCGCAGAAGCTCTGAAAATCACAGTTTACATTCACAAATAATCAATAGATAGTGATTCCATTTGTAAGTTCAAAGTGAATACTTACGGATGGTATGCATACATGAAACTAGCAAACAATCTCACTAGAGTATCAGTTTTCATCCAGCAAACAAAATTTATGCGCTAGTATGTACTCGCTTATAATTTGATTCTCAAAACTAGAAAAGTTGCAAAACGAATTCAACCCTACACCAACACCACCATACAGCACTGCTATAGATTACACAATGAATTATAACTGTAGTTGGCAAGCAAGCGATTACAGTTATTGTAATTTTTGCTCAGAACAAACTAAGATTAAGCTCGTAACATACGTTATACAAAATTAAGGTACTCTCAAAACCAGCAACCAAAAATAAACAAGGGCAATCATAACGAATTTCATTATTTGAATCACAAGATAAAATCAACAATCCGTACTGAGCACCAAGATTCCCAATTTAAATCTTCAATAGTATAATCCAATTCAAAGCGCAGCCAATTCTCAGATATTCTTTGCCCAAGATATATCAACAACAGATACTTTAATTCCATTCAGTAGTCACTATTAGAGAACATAAATATATAAATGAAAAGAAGAAAAATGATGTAAGGCACATGAACAAACCTGCGGGAGTTTTTCTCTTTCCGAAGATAAAACTCATGGCGATCGAATTTGTAATCACAACTAGAAAGCGAAAACCCAGACACTCAATCAAATTTCTATGATCAGAAAACCGAAGCTAATCTACTGTGTGATCCGATCGGAAGGTAGTGGGTAAGGATCTAGAGGGCGATAATCGTGTTGATCGAGTAGTTTGCTTACGCGGTAAGCGTTAAACGAAGGAATCATCAACGAACGAACCATCCAATCTTTTTCCCTCCGCGGTGCAACCTGCTCTGTGGGGACCCCACTTCGAATCGTTACCTCGTTCTTTTTTTGGTGTAAGTTACCTCGTATGCTATCGTCGTGGTTTGGGTCTTGGGCCCAATGCATATATGGGCTTTAGAAATAAATCAATACCCTAATAAAAATGGGCCACACTTGGGTCTATTACGTGCCATTTTGCCTTATTCATTTAGTCTATATCTCTCTTTCCATTATGTATTATTTGGTGAATCCCACCAACTTTTCCAAATCTCAGGTGTGTTTTCTTTTAAATTAGACAGTAATTTTTTTTTTTGCATTTACATAAAATTTGAAAAATAAATTATTCAATTTATAATTTGTAAATAGTACTGTGGGTTGTTATATGTTTTATATTGGTGATATTGATATTGATTAGTATCGATAAGCTATGAATAAGAAAAATAAGAAAGTTACGTATGCAAATATAATTAGCTAGAATTAGAAAAATCACTGACTATAAATAATTTTCTTACTAACATTATTAAAAAGGTTTGAACTGGCGCCTACTTGATAAAAGTGAGGAATTTTGGTAGTCTGTTGGGAGATATTCTTAGTATTCACAAAAAAAAAATTTATCATTATGTTGAACTTTCATTTGTTTATTTATTCATACATGATTTTAATCATTATGCATTACATTCTTTCTAAAATCACTCATTAGTAGGTTTCATCTTTCAGTACGTATAGAAAATCTTTTGTTTGGAACTTAATAAATAACAAGTCACTTAAATAGTTTCACGAATTATACCCAATAGCTAAATATAAAGAATTCTAGACAATGTCGATTTGGTTCTAGAGAGTTATATATGTAGTAAGTTTTGAGTTTGTTAGGCGCTTTATTCCAATCAAATCAGGAAAAGTAATTTTTTCACATATTATTTATTTTATAACTAATTTTTGTTATTAACATTATTAACTTATTTTTAAATTTAAAATTCACGTATTTTAAAGTAATTTGACACAAATATCTTAAATATATAAATTAACTTAAGTATTTATGTCTTCCCCTATTATTAATCCTTTATATAAATCGTTGCTTATTTTTATCTTATCTAATTTTTTCAATATATTGTCATGATAGTTCAAAATGCTGCAGTGAAATCATTGAATTCCATGATTCAATTTTGTTTCAAAATTTTTAATTACTATAGATTTGGGGGGAGAGAGAGAGAGAGAGTAATATAGCATAAAAATATCAATGAAATTCTTTCTTTTTCACCATTATTTTTTCTTTTTCTTACTAGCTGTATGATAAAAATGTTGGATCTAAATTTTCTTGAGTTAGACAGTTGTGAAGTATCATTAAAATGAGAGAAATACAAGGGGGAAAAAAGAATGAATGAATCTTATACATATTATCATTATTTGTATCACTAGATCATGAATATGGTAAAAAACTCTATATATCAAGCTATGAAAGTGTGTCTTATGATAAATGTTTTTTTTTATTATATTAGGAGAATTTAAATTCTTAACTTCTACTTACATCTTATTTTACTTTTATCACTTAAGCCAGTTTTAAGTGGCCTTGATATAGAGATTTTAATAACATAATAGATTTTGTTTTACTTTTTGAGTCATTATAGCTTTTAATGAATTAGAAGAAGAAGAAACACTAGAAAATGAAACCGGAGCAGTCCATATATAAATAGGGAGACCATGGGACATTCCTTGTTGCGGCAAAATGCCAAGGAAATCATACATGAGGATATATAGCTAGGCTTATATTATTATTTTTAATATTAATGATATTATTACTATTATAGATATATTGCTGAAATATAATGTTATCTGTCAAAGTCTCCCAAATAATTTGCTTGATAATTGGCCCCAAAAAAATTAATTAGCTTGATACACATATATATGCAGTAATGAGATAAATAATGTTATAATTATAGTGCGATATTGGCATGTGTATAGTGTTTGGTTGGTAAGAAACATCCCCCACTGATGCTCACTGGCAATGTTATTGACTTATTGGTTCCTTTCAATGTTCAAAACCCCATCATTATTTATGTAATTAAGCTTCAAATCCTCTCGCTCGTATACATTCTTCTGCCTCCTACGTTGCACTCTACCTTGCTCTCTTCATTATATACGATCTTGCGTGTCTTTTGGATTCTTTCTCCCATATTTTCGTTTAATTTGTCTTGGTTACATTATTGTTTTATTAAAGTAAGATATATGTTGTCAATCAATATAATTTTCAAACTTATACTAAGCTACATAATTTATAAGATATGAATAATGCATCTTCTTTTCTTAATTAACAGTGTTGTTAACGGATATAGATTTCTTTATATTTTCTTTTAATACCTTTCTCCACACATAATTTATTCTATTGATTATGATTGAGTAACTGGGAAAATAGTATATATATATATAGACAATATATTAGATTTACTAATCCACATTTATCATTATGAGTGAAATACTCCTAAAAATAAAATCATAATACTTATTTATAGTATTGATTAAATAAATAACAAATTTGATTTAATGTCACAATTAGTTATTTTTCACCATTAAAATCAAACGAATGAAAGAGGTTGTATAAAGAAAGAAGTATGGAGAGAATTCAAATCTATTCTTAATTGTTAACTTGCTTTAATTTGTCACTGAAAGCTCTACTTTTAGTGATGCATGTATGTAACTAACCATGCTACTTCGGAGTGTATGATAGAGAAAATTCAACTTAAAAATCCAACCATCCTATGATACAAAACTTAAAAGCTAACACATGATAAAAAAATTCTTAGAGGCTAGACAAGATAGTAAAAAATTTACAACTTAACATTAATAATCTTAATATATATATATATATATATCCCAGTGTGTGTTGTACTAATAAAGTCTTAACATAGTTGGTAAATAGTTGGATCCCATAAGTATGTTGTGCTAAATTTGATCTCTGATCATGTGTATAGAAAAAAAGTCTTGTTGAGATAAACAAAGCCCACTTCAGTGATTTCTTTACCTTGAACTGTTGGCTGCAGATACCCTTACGGCTCGTTTGGTTCATTCACATAGGGGATGTGTGAAGTGATGATGATCAAATTATCTGAGTTGCTACATTTGGTTTGGTTTTTATTAGGTAATCTTCATTACATAATGTAAACCTAATCACCTTAATTCACGTAATGGACTCCACTCTTATTTTAGTGAGTGAAGGGGTTCACATTGGTGTGAAAATGATTGAAAAGACGGCATTACCCTTGTGAAAACAAAAATGACAAGATCACAAAACTTATCCTCTTACTCCTCGTGACCTTCAACCACCGTGACCCTCCTCTTACTCCTTCAACTAGATGTTGACCCTCCTATGTTCACATTGCTGTCACACCACCATCACAACCCTTCCTCCATCTGTTGTCCTCCTTTACACCTCAACCTTCTTCCTCCATATCTCGCCAAACCTCAACCCATCGTCTTCATCAGCATTGTAAGTTGCATCTACAAAACTCGCATCTACAGAACTCGCAGATCGTGCAACCTTCTTTCCACCGATGGTGCTTAGCCCCAATCTCATAGATCTGGTGATCAACTACATCAATTCCATGGATCTTTGGGTTCCTTGCATGATCTCGCTGGAGAAATCATGGGCCGACATATTTGAGGAGGAAGAATGGATCACCAGAGAAATTGTTCTTAAGATCCAAAAGGAAGCCGAAGGGGATTTGGAGGTGGGAGACATCTTTGAGGAGGAAGAATGCAATGCCAAAGAAATTGTTGGTTGGCATCGACATTGGAGGTGGGAGTAGGAAGAAGGAAGATGAAGGGGATTTTTGTTGTTGATGGTATCTTTGCCTTTTTACATTATTTACATTCAATCAAATATAAAAAATAAATATCATTCTATCATACTTCTATATCATACCAAACAAATTTCATATGTAATTATCATCCCATAATATATCTTCATACATTTCTTATCAAATTATCTAATTTCTCTTGTAATTGAACCAAACAGGTTTGCTCACCAAGAAAAATATGTATGTGTGGGTGTGTCTTTGTAAAGTGGAGAAACTTATTTGGTAATTTTCTAATGATGAGAATTAGGAAGGAAAGTAATAATTTTCCAACGGTCTTAATGTTGATTGAGTAACACGAAAATTTCTATCTACTAAAAAGTTGAAACATCTCATTATTAGATATGATTTGAAGTTCTTACCTGTTGTTTTAATAAAGCAATTAACACACACACACACACACACACACCCAAGGTTGTGTTTGAAAATCAGTTTGTAAAATATTAGTTTGGCTCAAATATTGAATAAAAAAGTAAACTGATGGTGGCGTTGGTTCAAATGTTCGTTTAATCGTAAATTTACTTTATTTCAAATGTGGGTTTAGAAAAACCAAACAAGCAAATTAATTATTATATTGGCTCAAATGTGAATTTGGGCAATGTAAACAAAAACCAAACACACGCACATCTAATAGTACAAAAGTATCAACTTTTTTGTAAAAAAAGTAAAGTTATCCGTACAGCTTAACCATTGATGTAATTATTTTGCAGTCATTCTAATCTCTCGTTTTTGGCAATATATCATCACTTTTTAATTACTTGGATTTTAATCTTTGAACTTTAGCAATGTTTACGGGGAGAGATGGTGTTTAGGTCAACCAATTAACACTGGTGTCTCTCACTAATCACTATTATCAATCCAATCAATCTCCTCCAATCTAAATACTTTTTCGCTAACGAAAAAAGTTAGCTTTGCATATAAAAAAAAAAAAAGTTAACTTTGGCTTTGAGGCATTGTGCCTTTTCCCTTAAGTTGACCTCTTCATTACCTCAAGAAAGTTACCCTACTTTGTCTGCTATCTATTTCTCGCTTGCATTTATTTGAACTAGATTTTTTTTTTAGTGATATTGTATTTGATATAGTTATGAATTATCAAGTGCAATTAAGAGTAGTTCTTCTTTTTTAAGATGATTTTTTATCCACAAAATTTGAATCCTAAATCTTATTTAAATAAATTAAGTTTTTTTTTTCATTCAACCCAACTACAACTATTCTATATGGATTATTTTCACTGTTTTTTATTTTTGAAAAAAAATTTATCAAATTTTTTTATTTATTTTATAAAAATGATGTTGGGTTTTGTCCAAATTAGAGAGGATGTTGTGATCAATAATGAGCATCAATTATGGCTTTAGTTACAACCAAAAAGAAAATGAGATCAAATTTGACACTGTACTTGGTACTATTAAAGAAAGCACCAAAAAAGTGGTAAGTTGTAATCATTAATTAAATCTTTAAGGTGAGACCCATTTTACTGTCCCATCCATGTGCACAAGCTTCACCTTTTTTCCCCTAAGCTTTTCTTTTCTTTTCTTCGTTTGGTAGAAAATATTAATGTAAGTCTATGCTTTTTTTCTTTTTCTCCTCACAGTTAATCTGCTTTGACAAATTTTGCAGATTGCATATAAAATCTAGATTTTTCTTTTTCACATAAAAATTTTTCTTTTTATGTATAATGAGGATACATTTTTCACTTCTCTCGCTCACTATTTTCTTTCATCCCTTTTCAAAGTCTCCACAAGTTTTATAATACTCTCCGTACTTTCTTTTTATACATTTCTTTTATACACAATTTACTCCATTAATTATGATTGAATGTAAGAGAAAATGCTTTATAAATGGACAATTAATTTGATTTAATAATATATATTTATTATTGTCAATGGAATATATTTAAAAATAAGACATAATATTTATTCATAATAATAATTTCATAAATAATATATTTAGTTTCATATCACAATTAGTAATTTTTCACCATTCAAATCAAATGAATGGCAAAGATTGCATATGGAGAGGGATACTGAGAGAATCCAAATCTGCTTTACAATAAAAAGGTTGGGAAAATCTAAATTCAATTTGTTTTTTAGTTATTAATTAGGAACACAACCTCTTTTTTTTAAAAAAAGTTTATTCTTCTTAAGTGCCATTCCATATCAAAATTCCTATCATTATTCATCTCATGTGCGATCTAAACAAGTATTCTATTTTTCAACACCAACGGGATGCATATAAACTTCTTATTTTAATCTTAAGAGGAATCAAATTTAAGATATTAATAAAGAAATTAATTAATTCCTGGCATGCTTAGAACCTGCGATGCGAGTAACATGTATGAAACAAAAGATTTAACCAAAAGTAATGTCTTGTGAATCTTTTGAAGAGAGGATTAATTAACTAAAGATTATTGGCGAATTGAATTCCACAGTACATTCCATTACATTACATTTTTTTTTGCCAATCATTACATTACATTAATTACAAATGAATTTTACTAGGACTAGAAACGCAGGCCACTAGCAATGGCCTTGTTCGTTTCCAGATGAGTAGTTTCATAAACAGGAAGCTCTTCTTGGTACCTCCTTCCTGCTCCAATCAGGTGATCCAACTCGAATAGATCCGAACTTGAATAGCTCAAAGCATCATCATCATCATCATCATCCTCATCTTTATGATTATAGAAAACTCTAAAATCAAACTTACCCTTTCTTGACCCATTTTCCTTTGCCATAACAGAGTTCTTCTTCTTCTTCTTCTCTTTTGTTGAGGGGCTTCTTGTGATTTTCCCAACACCGCTTGGCAATGGCATTATATCTGGATCATTCTCATACACATATTTGTAATGGGATTCTTCGCCCAGAATTACGTTTACTGGGTAGAATCTCACGCACCTCTTGACGCCATTGTCACCGGACTTGTTCCCTTTAGCTGAAGAGGGCTTTTTGCTCATACAAGATCTCCTAGAAAACGATGAAGCAGAGGAAGAAACGTATGGAGACTGAGATTTCTGCTCGAAACTAACATCTTCGGCAGCCCCAACGTAGCACATTTTTGCCTTCTTCACGTTCCCATAGTTGAAGATGGAGCTCAGAAAGCTAACTATTCGACTTCCCGGCGACATCGGCTGCTTCGCTTTCTGCTGCTTTTGCTTCTCTGAATTCATACTCTTCTCAGATTTAGGCCTCGATCTCTGTTTACAGCTCGTCTCTGTCTCCGACGACGAAAAGAATCCTCCTGAGCTGCACTCTGAGGAGCTATGGGAGCTCTGCTTCTCCATCCAATCTTCAACCATAACTGCTCGGCGAAGAGGATTCATATTCCTCACCTTGCCATGTTGTTTATCGACAAAGACCCAATTTGCTTCTCCATGGTTGTGGCTGAGAATGCTGTGTTTTGAGTAGTGGGGTTCCTTGAAGGGATCCAATTTTGAATCTTCATCAAGATCTGATTTTGATTGGTCGGTGGAACGGTAAATGGCGTCAAGGAGAGAGGAGGAGAAAGATGGGGTTCTTCTGCTTCGTGGGTATGAGTTATCTCGCATGGGTCTCTCCCTCCTGTTCATGTTTGAGGCATGCAGATTCCACAGAGAAAAACAAGATTTGTAGAGAAAATGAAAGAAGGAAGAGAAGGATGATGATGATTTAGTTTAAGGGAGGTAAAGAGCGATAGTCAAAAGCTGCGAGAGACATCACCACACACATACATGTGTGTGTGTGGGTGTGTGTATAAAGCAGGAATAGATGGAACGTCCGTGTGAAACAGATAAAACAGAGAAACATTGCGTGCGGGGTTGGAAAGAGAAGATGGGTCTTTTGCTGAACGTGTGAGGAGTGGGATAGAGTTATTATGTGTTGGTGTACAAAGCAAGCATGTTTGGGTGTTACAGTAATGTACAGCTTTAGGTGAACATAAATGGGAAATGGCACAGCACACACTTTGTGAGTTTGTGAAAGGAGTTAAAAGTGAAGAGCGCGCGTGCGGGCAATCTTTTGAGGAGACCACACCCACAAGTGGAAGATTGAAAATATCATTTGTGCTTTGCTTCTTTAACCAAATTATAATCAAAATTAAATTCAGTTGTAGCAGTAGCATCATTTGATCACTCCTGTTTCTTTCTCTCTTTCCAAGTTTCCACGTGAGTTCACTTGTGTCCATTGGCTACATAACAAACACTACATAGGATTCTGTTGATGATAGGCAGGCAGGCATTTTACCTGCTAAATGCATCAAGTGCATTGCATTTAGTTTAATTCTGATCGTCCATCAGATCCAAGGCGACAATTAGGCCTCTACCATGCTGCACTCACTCATCCAAAACAGTGCTTTTTTAGGATGCCATGTGTTGATTTAATCACTTCCAATTCCGAACGTTCCTCGCCTCTCTCGATTCTTTTAAGGAGGAGGGTATCGTTATTCGTCCCTTCTAGTCACAACCTCTTCGCTCCCAAAAAGCCAGAAGCTTCGGCCCCTTCTAGGCGTCACTGCCGCATGATGCTCTTTAGTTGTAGATTTAGAAATAGCTGGGCTACTAATTTCTTGAGCAACTTCTTTCGTAGATTACGAAATAATGTCCACCGTATTTCTTGTTAGTTTCGAATGTGAGTTTAGTTCATCTATACCAGGGAATTAAGAATGTGAGAAATCATGCGAGCCTATGACAGGCCACTTCACAAATTTTTAGTTTAAAATTGAAAGTGTGAAACTCAAAACCTGATGTAATGTTCAAATAAGGGAAGCTTTCCTTGCCATAGACTTTTAGACAAATCATGCCAAGGCAATTGCTCTTTACATTACTAGTTTCGAAAATGGTAGTTCTGCAGAGTTGCAGACATGTATAACCTTATTGACGATATCAAACTTTACTACCTGCATATGCTGATAATGCGTGCTTCCTCTTTACTTACAGCCCCTGTGATTGTAACTCTTATTGCCATAACCTTTGCTTACGACTTATTTTGCAAAAGGTGATTCCATTATTGTGAAGTTTACGTGAGAATAATTTTATAATAATGTGTGAATTGACATTAATTCATAGTCAAATTAATTACCAAGGTATGGTCATTAATATTAAGTAATTGTTCTTGCATTTTATTTAAATGAATTGGATCATTCAGGTATGCTTAACTCCCCCCACACTGATTTATTTTCAGCTGTTGATTATCAAATATTTATTCTTTCATGCTTCCAAAAGTTGAAAGTAATTTGTTATCTATGCCATGTTTTTAGTTAGGTCTTGTGTGTAATTTACTTTTCATTTTCTAGGTAGAGAATTTTTTTCTGCTGTTAATATTGAATCTTTTATAGTATGTTTGTTTATGGTATGTTTGTCTCCATCGGATTGACATGTTTCAACAACATCATATATTTTTAGTGTCAGAGTAACATTCCTAAGTAGCAATGGAGAATGGAAGAGTAGTGAACCCAAAATGATAGCGTTGTGCCCAGAGTTTTAGACTAAAAGAAAAATGAAATTGTATCAACAGAATGAAAAGCAAGTTGAAGCAAATGGACTTTGCTGGGTTAGATGGAACAAAGTTTAAGAAATTTTAATCATAATGAAAATTTTTTAATACAAATATAAAGTCAAAGACATAATGTCGAGTTGTTGAAACAGAAAGTCATATATAATATCTTTATTGGTCGCCAATAAAAATCTCTCTATTAAATTCTCCCACAATAAATATTTTAGAAAGTTCATACAGATTTTGTTGTTCGAACTTTTCGGTTAAGTTGTAAGTAACCCAATTTTGGGTGGGTCAAAACCTAATCCAGAATCCGGGATGAGTTGCCTAATCCTTTTCTTTAGCCTTCGTTCAACAGGGTCCATGATACATAATTTGGGCTTTCACTTTTTGTGTAGAAGATTGGAGGTGGAAATAGGTTATGTTAGATTTTAAGTCAATAGATAAAGCTTATAATATAAATTAAAAGATTGAGCATCATCTATTGGCCTATATAAGGTTTGTGTGAACTTTGAAAGCTTGGTTTGGTTTAAAGTCTATTTAAAAGCTTATTAAAAATTAAATAAAAAATTGTCAACTTTAATTTAAAATTTTTTTTAAACTTTAAATTTCTAGTCACTAAATACATGATCTATATATATTTATCTTATGTCATATATGTTTAAGCAACATAATAGAAATGTAATTATCTTCTTTACTTTTATAAATTTCATCCACTCCCTTCTCTTGTGATCTTGTCAATACGTGACTTTTCACATATTAACTCACTTGCTTTCATCCACAAAAATGTGGTAATACGAAAAGTAGTGAGAAAAAAATATTTGAGCACATACAACGACTGTACTTACACCTATTTTAATCCATCAAAGAAATAAGAACATTCATAAAACTAATTTATATTAATTATATTATATATATTAAATAATAATAAAAATCATTTAAATAGGGTTAGTTTGATAGGTTTTAGCTTAAGTCTTACTTAAATATGTCAGGCCTATTTAACTAAATAGTTTTATCATAGGCCTGAGTTTAGCCAATTTAGTTAAATAGGTTAAGCCATGTTAGGCCTTATATAGACCAACCTGTAGGTTCCTGTTAAGATCCTAACCTATTCTCACCCCTAATTTAAGATATGGGCAAATCAATAGTTGGTCCTGCACTTGCTTTAGGTGAGGCTTGAAACCAATTAAACTATAGTATCTACATTTGGCTGATAGTTTCCTCAATTGATTTTTTTGGGCTAATATGCATTGTGAAGTCAATTCCAAATTGATTTCATTCCTTCGATTCTTGGGAAAGCTATTGTCAAAATTGTGGTTTGAATTTTTTTCCTAAGAATCATGAATCATAAATGGATGTACAGCTTGCTTCATAACTTAGGGTGCTTATGAGTGCATGAAAGTCGAGATAGTATGCGTTGTATATTTTTCTACATATTGGTGGTTGAGATTTATGGTTCCTCTAATCATAAAATCGGAAGAAGTGAGATATAATGTGAAATTCCTTGTATAGTGAAAGTTTTGGAATTTCACACAAGAGAATTTTTGAATTCAAAAATTTTTAAGTGTAAACATTCAAATTTTTCCTATGTGGACAAATAAAAGTTATGAAGGTTGAAGTTGATATACTATGGCTCCATGAGTCAGCTTTGTTTGGTTTAGTGGGTAGGACTACTAATATCAGTTGCACCTTTGCTGAGAATGACAACCAACTTGAAATATACTGAACTATAAAGTTAAATATTAAATTTTACACCACTAATGTCAATTATAAAAATAAAATGCTAGCAGCCTTTATTGTTGACTAACTACTACACGTGAATGATGAGAAAGGAAAATAGAAGAAAAATTTTGATTAGATAGTTGAAATGTTAGGATGTCACTGGATAATGAGATTTCATGTAGGTGTACTTTGTATATAAATATGCATTGGAACATGTAGGGGTCCTAGTGAAAACTTCATGTTGACTAATATCATTGCTTGATCTCTCTTGTCCTTTATTTCTTTCTTTTGTTTCTTCAACTATACAGGTCGGACAATGTCATTAGAGTGGAGTCTTCACAAATTCATATCCATGTTAGCTACATTTTCCCCGACCATATCCCAGAATTAGAAGACAAGATGTCTTCATGGCTCATGTGCAGATTCTGGGTTAAGGACCAACTACTTTCAAATTTTTTAGGGCTGGGTCAGTTTCATGATCAAGTACCGGAAAAGGAGTTATCTAATGTGAACAATATTTTCAACTTCCTAATGGTTGTTGTATTAACTGGAACATGCAAGTTCTACATTTTATCCTCTTTCTAGTGTAAAATCCATATTTTCTAAATTGTGTTCATTATCTGGCTTCTACTTGCTATTTTATTGTAGGATGATTTTCTTGCAATAATAATATTGTACAACTTGATATTTCATGTAATTGCATCCCTTGTTTTGTGGAAGTGAGAGGATGAAATTATGTTAAACAAGAGCAGAAATGAATAAGTTACTAGATGATAATTGAAGAGTAGAAATCATATCTTATACCACATCAATTATTTATTGGCATAGAAAAAAATGTATGAGTGAATTATTAGAAAAAAATTATATGTTTTATTTGAAATTTTAATATATTTATGTAAATTTCATTTATAAAAAGGTGCAAAAGAGATACTACTTATTTTAGTTGTAATATAATTACAAATTTGCAATATTAACTTATTTTAATTGTAAAACAACCTCGTAAAAAGAAGAAATACTACTTTAAAAAAATTCAGTAGTTGTCACTTAGCAACCCAAATTTACTATTCTTGTTCTAAAATTTTGCATTGAACTCCCCCAAATTTGAACTCTTGAAATTGTGTTTATTAAACTTTTTATATACTCATATCTACTATTTAACATTCGGCACCATGAATTTATTACTCATGTTCAAATGATTTTCACTCAACAGCCCCCGTTGTACATTGAAAAAATTGTGCACTAAATTTATCAGATTTTCACGTGATCAGATTTTCATGTGATCAAATCCAGTATTTGACACTCGGAATCTTGTATTTACTACTTCTGGTCGTAGATTTGACACTGAATTCTCTCAATTTCACACTGCTGAAATTATGTTCATCAAATTGTAATCAGATCCAGTATTTGACACTTGAAACCTAGGATTCATTACTCATGTTCAAATATTTGACACTAAACATCCCTAATTTCACATTGATAAAATTGTGTTCATTAAGTTTTTCACGTGGTCAGATCCAATATTTTACACTAGCAACCATGTATTTACTACTTTTATTTGAAGATTTTTATACTGAATTCTCTCAATTTCACACTGCTGAAATTATGAAGATCAATAATTGTGATCAGATCCAGTATTTGACATTTAGAACTCAGGATTTACTATTTGTGTTTAAATATTTAACATTGAACTTTCCCAATTTCACACTAATGAAATTGTGTTCAGTAAATTTTTCGTGTGGTTAGATCCAGTATTTGACACTCAGAACCTTATATTTACTATTTTTGTTTGAAGATTTGACACTAAATTCCCTCAATTTCACACTGTTTAAATTATATTCATCAAATTTCACTCGAAACACAGGATTTACTACTCGTGGTCAAATATTTGACACTGAACTTCCCTAATTTTATAGTGATGAAATTGTGTTCATTAAATTTGTATAGATTAAATTTTTCATGTGGTCATATCCAGTATTTTATACTAAGAACCTTGTATTTACTACTTTTATTCCAAAATTTGACACTAAACTCCCTCATTTTCACATTGCTGAAATTATGAAGATCCATAATTGTAATCAAATCCAATATTTGACACTCGGAACTCAAGATTTACTATTCGTGTTCAAATATTTAACACTAAACTTTCCCAATTTCACAATTATGAAATTGTATTCATTAAATTTTTCATGTGGTCAGATCCAGTATTTTATACTAGGAACCTTGTATTTACTACTTTTATTCGAAGATTTGACACTGAATTCCCTCATTTTCACACTGATGAAATTATGAAGATCCATAATTGTGATCAAATCCAGTATTTGATACTCGGAACCCAAGATTTACTATTCTGTTCAAATATTTGACACTGAACTTATTCAATTTTATATTGATGAAATTGTGTTCATTAAATTTTTCATGTGGTTAGATCATGTATTTTGCACTCAGAACCCTATTTTTACTACTTCTGTTCGAAGATTTGACACTGAACTCCCTCATTTTCACACTGCTGAAATTATAAAGATCCATAATTATGATCAGATCCACTATTTGACATTCGGAATCCAAGATTTACTACTCATGTTCAAATATTTGACACTGAACTTTCCCAATTTTACACTGATGAAATTATGTTCATTAAATTTTTCACATGGTTAGACCAGTATTTTACACTAGCAACCATACTACTTTTGTTTGAAGATTTTACACTGAACTCCCTCATTTTCACACTAAATTTCCCTAATTTCATAGTGATGAAATTGACTTCTTGCCACTTATCTATTACTAAAACTAACAACTTTATGTTATTGTTTACATTTATCAAATTTCACCCTAAGTAGAGGAGATGTAATAGAAATACCACACGTGATAGGTGATGAAGAAGGGAAGAAGGAATTCGATGGAGGGAAAGATTGATTGTGGAGGGAAGACAACATTCACACAACACATGATCACTAAATGGAGATGGAGAGAACAAGTCCCATGAAGAAAATGAAAGGGAAGAAGAAATGCTTTGGAGGAGGGAAATAAGTGGCAAGACTACACAAACTCAAGAAATACACATTGGAATGCCTAAGAACTTAAAAAGGGTAGTGTAGTCATTTTAGCTCAATTTTTTGGTTCAGTTTTGGACCTTCATTTGATTCTGGAATTTTGGAATGTTTGGATTCATAATTGGCATTAATTAAAACTTTTGGTCTTCAAATGTTATTTCCCCATTAAAATTTGAAGTTTAGTTATTTTGATGTTTATTTTAAATTTTTCATTGGAGCATATTTATCTTATTATCTATACTATATCTTTTGAGTTTGTATGAATATATCTAAATTATAAACATTTATCAAATTTGTTAAATTATCATACATTTATTATAAATTTACAGAAGATTTAAATATGATTAAAAAAAAAACACTCTCCAAGCGTATTGTTCCGCCTGGTAGCCACACCTCTTGATTTTTTCTTCCAGTTCAATTTGCATTCTTAGTCATCGTTGCTATCATTTGCTGTCATTTTCTCTCAAAGCAAATCAAACACAACAAGAGTCTTCAACGGTTGAAATTATATCCTGAATCATATGTGAGATTTGTACTCTATACTTGCTTCATCTGAAATTACCCCAGCACCCTACAAGAAGTTTTCCTCAATTTTGTAATTTGTAATTATATTCTACCCTACTGATTTACACTTTATGAATTTAATATAATCACATTATAGATATATTTTCAATGCTCTTTCCATATATGTAGGATTTACTTTTGTTGAAGGTAAATACTTTCTTATTCATATGTAGACTGTTGTTTGAAGTTCTAGAAATTTTGACATAAATAAGGAATATATGCTTGCATATTTACTCTATATCCATCTGATTGACCAATTGATGGATGAATATATTCAAAAGATGTTCCATGTTTGCTCCAATGCCTCACAGAGCAGTCCTATGCAACATTTGGCAGAAAGTGAATAATCAGAAACTGTAACAGCAACGAGAGATATTAGCACGGCTTACATAAAGTATATCATGATGAACAGAGCAAAAAAGAAAGAAATATTATCAGCAGTACAAAAAAGAAAGAAATATTATCAGCAGTACAATGTCTGAATGATAGATGCAGTGTTGTTCAATGGCTTGATTCACGATCTTTGATTAGAAGAATTGGCAATATTAATTTGAAGGATGACTTGAGGAATGCCATGAATTGAAGTATGAAATGTAAGAATGCGAAGCTTTAGATTTGATGAATAGGATGAAATAGTCACGCTAGATGACAACTAAAATAGTGATGATGATGATGATGATATTGATCTTTGAGAGGGATAATTACATATAAATTTAATGTTATTTTTCATCCTAACAGCAAATCACTAATGAATCTTTCACTTAAAAGCTCATTCAAGTACCTTTTTTTTTTTAGTGTTTTAATCAGGAAAAATTTACGCAACTTTCTGAGTTATGTATCAATTTTTCATTGTATTTAATGATATGATTAACAAGTCAAAATCAACCTTTCACTTTGCTATATGTATGTCAACTTGACAACAGGTCTAAAACACAAGTACTAAGAAGAACCACAAACACCCTGAGTGAATGAAAGTACAAAGATGGAATACAAGGACATTAAGCTTTAAGATCACTTGTGGTGAATTAATTTGAGTAAGAGAGAAATAATTTTTTCAAAATATTTGAATAACTTCATTAGAAAATTTTTTGTTCAGACTAGGCAGGTTTGGATTTAAAATTACTAAAGTAATTTAACCCAAAAAATTTGAAACTTTACCTAGATAGGTGGAATTTGAAAAATTTCGAAAGCCTTTACCTGAAATATAATCATGCGTATAGTCCTTCGTTACACTCCCATTCACCATTGCACCCACCTGAAAATACAGGAATCAATCACAATTATTGAAACTCAAATATCACATTTGAACATAGAGTTTCTGCCACATTAATTAAGTCATTAATTAAATTGGAACATACCACGTGTACAGGACTAACAGCATCACTCAAGACTGACACATAATCCTCTATGTCAACTAGCTTCTCTGAACTATAAGAGAGACCTGCATTTCACAACAAGCTCACATCAAAATCACCAGCTGGCCAAAATAAAAAGATAACAAAAAACCTTAAAGAACCAAACAGTAATATAACCCACCTACTATGTGAGAATTGATTGGTAAATGACGAGTCACAGGTTGTTCAAGGACGCGAAGGAGCATTTCATTTGTATCTTTGGCATGTACTTTGGATTTTTGAAGCAATTCCACTACAGTATTGTATAAGACCGAAGTGTCATTATTCATAAAAGAATATAAGAACAACAACAATGCTTCACCCAAAAAAACAAAAGCCCCTATAACAGAAAACAGAATAAAGGAAGAAGGGAAGTATGGGAATAGTTACTAATGACACCACAGAATCGCTTACATGTTCGTGGAATACGAACATGTGATTTGACTTCAAAAAGAAGTCCTTTATCAATTTTGACATATATAGCTGCTACCATGCCAGCTTTATTTAGTGGGCTATCTAAAATGGAGCGGAGAGCCTGCAGAATTCCAAGTAAACTGTTGATTTTGAGCAATTTTTACATAGGTAATGAATAATACTAATACACCAAGCCTATCTCATAAAATGTGACCAATTAAGAGTGGAATGTGTGAACTGACACAAATACTGTGAAAGTAACCCACAATCTTAGGTTCTTCAATGGTGTGCATATTCTTTAATGACAAAAGATTTTGCGTCAATAGCAATACTCATCATCTATTCATATTCATTCTTGTTAAAGAAATTTGATTAATTCACCATAAAGATATTGGAAGATTCCGTTTAGGACATAAGTACCAACCTCGTGAACTATGTCAGGCCGATAATCATTGAGATTCTTCTTTTGATTCAGTAAATATTGGGCATCTTCATCTGAATTCAGAATTTTCCACTCCTAAACCATACATAAGAAAAAGCACCAAATGAATAAAAAGGTACTCAAACTAAGGTCAACAAATTTTAACAATTTCCCTCATGAGTATGGAAAATTCGCAAAGTTAACCACCAAATAATCAAGCCCCATGAACAAGGCTCGAACTTAATGATTATTAATTTGTCCGTAAGTACCTTTCTAACGAGGCCCTTTTGCAGAGAAGCGTTGTCAAGGATGAATATGGCTCGAGACCTCAAATGCTGTGGAGAATGGACTAAACGGGTATCTGGCAGCTCATTGTCAGTAGAAACTTCCTCCCCTTCTGATGCTATTGCAGCCGATGGCTGGTTCACTTGTTGCTCTTTTTTTCTTATGGTCACTTCATTAGTTTGTTTATCCACCCTCTTACGCTTCGGCGTACGGTTTCTACAAGGACTAAGCATGACTGTTGACCCCACTGGAACTGATATTGCTCCTTTGAATTATGCTTTCGAGTTTGACAATTGATTTTACTTTGATCTGAGAATACACAAAGACTGAAAAATTACTGGTTCTTGACATCAGAAATAATCACAGGTGTTGTGTGTTGTATGAGGAGAACAAATTGAAAGGAAAAGATACCAGTAAAGTCAACATGAAAGAACCAAGAAATTACAATGAGATGTAGCTACTTCATTCTACGTGAATGTATAAGGAAAAAATACATCTTACCTTCCTGAATTAAAGACTAATTACAAGTTTACAACTTTAAAATGTGATGGAAACAACCCTCCTTATTTTTAGAAAAAGAAGGGAGTGTTCTGTGTTCTGTTCAATGAAAAGAAAATATAATACTTTGTTATTTTTTAACATGGATATATAAGTTATTGTTAGATATTAGTTGAGGAGGTAAAATGTAATTTTTACAATTCAAATTAATGAGAAAGAGACTGGTGTAAGGTAAGGATATGGTAGAGTAGTGAAACTACAAACTCCAATTTAAATCCCCAACCATGCAATTGAAACTGAACAAAAATATACATAGACAATAGAATAAGTACAATATAAATTACTTGATGAATGCAGCACCTCAGAAAATCATAGTACAAGACAGCAGACGAAGTAAAACCCCATTCAAACCCAATCATGCAATGATCAACAGAATTGAGGAAATATTTATCAAAGGGGGAAAACAATGTTTTCAAAACCAAACCAATTGTTGAATTGATCGATAGTTCAAGGTCACTACTCAGATCTGGTTGTATTGAACATAATTAAATTGATATATTTCTAATTTTATAATAAAATATTATATAAAAAATAAAGCAATTAAATAAAATATATATATTCTTAGGTAATGCAAGGCAAGGATGGGTTAATTATTCCCCCAGTAAGATGGCTAAAGGATCACGAGGAATTCAACAATGCTTCTGAAATAGAAATCTGAGCAGAATTACTTCACTCAACATAAATAATAGAGTAACAGAGTACATTGTTCATCACACAATACATAACAAACAGAAATAAGATAACGAGAGGAGGAGGAAATCTAGGCAGAATTACATCATTAGTTTTCATTCTAACCAACCCCTCTCACTCATCCAGTATGAAATACCCTTTTCCCTCCGCCTCGACACTCCCTCAAACCCCATGCCTCTCTTCGTTTTCTTCGTTTCCCCCTCACTTATACCATCGACATTAGCAACAGAAATTAGAAAAATAAAGAGCAACATGGAAATATGAAAAAAATGAGAAGGCATGTAGTGTAATATTCTAAGTAGTACCAATCAAATCAAAGGAAAAGGAAAATTATGTGAAGAAGTATACAGAAGTTATAAGGGAAGAAAGAGAAAGAGTAGAAGGGAAGAACCTGAGTAGAACTGCAGCGATGGAACGCGGCAAAGCCTGTCCCGCATAATGGGTATGGCGTTGGCGTTGGAGTTGGCGTTGGTGTTCATGCGCGGGGAATATGAAGTGAGCGGCGGATGTTTCACAATTTTCCGTTGGTTGTGCGTGTTAAGTGAGATTTTATAGATCAAATAATAATTTGAAGATAATAGTACTCTTTCTTGATTTAATGGTTTCTTTATTTATTATTTATTTTTATTTGAATATTTTAATTTTTTATTTTCATCGTTACCAATTTGTATAATCTTTTAAAAAAAACATATATAATTATTAAATGATTTTTATTGAAAATATAAAATAAAATTAAAAATCGATTTTAATTGTAGAAATAATTGTTCATCTTGTAGTTTTGACTTAACTAACCATCCACCCATGTAAATAATATTTATAGTACTTTTGACACATATATTAAAAATTTAAATTAGCAGTATATGTTTATATATGAATCATTTTCAATTTTATTTATAGAATAGATAATGTTGTTATGATGTTACAAGTAACGTTCTAAGCTAACAAATAAAGTTATAAATTAATTACAAGTGACAATATATAGCAAAATGTATATCCATCAAATCATATTGTTGGGTAGAAATCATGGCAACAAATATTTTGGTTGATGTTATTATCAAAATTATTTCAAATAAATGCAGGATAATAAGAATATTTGGAATTATTAACAAAATTTTAAATAAGTGCTAGATTATAGGAAGATTTAGATCCACAATTAAGAACTAATTAAAAAAAAGTAAAGATTCTGGAATAATATTATAACATCTAATTCAATGTTTTATTAATTAAAAAAAGCAACGTAACTTAATATTGTAACAGCAAACTGCATATATACAAAAAGTAAATATTTAATTACAATCATATATAATAATATGATTGGTTATGATCATATCTCAAACAATTTTGGAGTTGTTTTTATAAATTATAAAATCAAAATATAAGTCTCACATACAAATTTAACTCCAAATATTATATCCGAACCTATCTTTAAAGTAAAGAATTGCAGCAAACTTATATCGAAACACAAAATTGCATGAGGGTTCTAAATATCCATATAATTACTTGCTTTTATATTTTTGACATGGTTTTGGTGCTTTAATTGAGGTTTGTCGCAATTTCATGTTTTGGAATCTCTACTTTAGAGTTAGGTTTAAAGTTGACACCTTTTATTTCATTTCATACTTTGAAATTAAAAAATAAATATAATAAAATTATTTTAATCCTAACTAATATTGTTTAATTATATAATTTAAAATTATAAGGACTAAATCATATGAATTGCTATTAATTATAACTGTTTATATTAACCATATAGATCATTCATATATATTATTTATATTTTTAGCCTATTTATATCTCCTGATTTCGTGCAAGAAAAAATCTTCTAATTTAAAATTTGAAGTTGTTTGTTATTTTGATGTTTATTATAATTTTTTCATTGAAGCATATTTATCTATACTATACCTTTTGAGTTTGTATGAATATATCTAACATCATTAGAATTATAAACATTTATCAAATCTATTAAATTAAATTATCATACATTCATTATAAATTTACGGAAGATTTAAATATGATAACAAACTTAACGGAGTATCATTCAAAATTTGAAAGATCATCGATTTAAAATAACTAAACATCATGTCATGATTTTATTTTACATCAATATCATGTATTTTTGTATTTTTTATTTTTCTAACAAATTCTTAATGAGCAATGCTTTTTTATTTAACACTTTCCAAGCGTATTGTTCCGCCACAATAGCCACACCTGACATCTCTTCCTTAATGTTTTTCTTCCAATTCAATTTGCCTTCTTTTGGTCATCGTCGTTGCTATCATTTACGGTCATTTTCTCTTAAAGCAAGTCAAACACGGCAAAAGGCTTCGGTGGTTGAAATTATATCTTAAATCATATGAAAGATTTGTGCTCGATGCTTGCTTCATCTGAAATTAGTAACTACTCCGTCACCTTGCAAGAAGTTTTCTTCAATTTTGCAATTTGTAATTATATTCTATTCTACTGATTTAAACTTTATGAATTTAATATGTATAAAAAAAATTTATGAATTTAATATAATCACATTATAGATATATTTTTTAATGCTCTTTTCATGTATGTAGGATTTACTTTTGTTGGAGGTAAATACTTTCTTATTCATATGTAGATTATCTATATATAATTAAAAGTAGATTGCCTTTATTCATCGGGCTCCGTGTTCTATTTTTTTTATTTGCTTTTTTTCTTGTTTCCTTTTTTTAATTAAATCTAATTTTTTCTTTATTCATGAATTTATTTTTCCCCATTATTTTAAGTGGTACTTATTTTTTTTTATTTTCTCGATCTGTATTAATTTTGATTAATGTCATTTGATATCATTTTTTTTTTTGCATAGTGAGAGTTAATGATGAGATTTTTCTTATTAATGATGAGAAAAATCTAGTTGTTTGAAATTCTAGATTATTAAGGATGTTTATTTAAATAAATGCATGATGATATTGACTAAATATACTGAAATTCTTTTAGCAAGTTATTTTATAGGTGCTAATTTCAACTACCAATTTGGTAAATGAAGGTACGTATTTATGCTACTATTTTAACTAGCCAACTGATTAAATTAACAATCTATTTATTTATTTTTTGGATCGATAGCTCTTCATCTACCATCTACTGGATCACCATTTTCGAGGGTCATTAGGATGCTCCAGAAGTTGAGAATTATTTTGATCAAATTCAAATAAAGTGAAGGAAGGAGAGATGTAAACTTTCAGGGCGATTGTTGTCTCTTCTGTTGAATGCTGAGAATGTAAATTTCCACAAGCCATTATATAAAAAAAATAACAAAAACAGCCTTTTTTAATAAAAAAATTACAAAATCCAAAGTATATTAATATTTTTTTAATAATTATCCAATATATGATCACTATTTTGGACTTTGAAACTATTCCAAAAGATGTAGTAACACATCTCTTATGTCTATGTTTATTCAAATAATCCGTGCATGGATACAAATATAGCTTTATAAATAATACAAGTTATTATAATTTTATATTGAAATTAATATTAAGTATTGTTATTAATTGATGATATTGATATTAATGATATTAATAATACAAAAGCCAAAGTATATTAATATTTTTTTTAATAATCATCCGATAACTAATTGCTATTTTGGGCTTCAAAACTCTCCAAAGGTGTAGTAGTATCTTTTTTATACGTAGGTTTATTCAAATTGGTGCAGATAGAGTTTTATAAATAGTACAAGTTTATATTGAAATTAATATTAAGTATTGTTATTAATTAATGATATTGGTATTAATAATACATTGATGGATGATTATTCCTTTATTTGATATTCCCAAGTTATACGGCCTAAGCTAACCGTACCCATCATTGTTTAGACAAGAGGCTTAGACCCAAAATTTTAAACGTTTGTTTGGATTAATTGAGGGGATTAGAAGGGAGGGAACTTGAGGAATTTTAATGAAGGGGATTGGAGGGAAGAAAATTGGAGGGATATTAAAATTTTCTTGTTTAGTAGGATTTGAGGAGAGGAGATTTGGAGGATTTTAATGAAATCTTGTTTAGTTTAGAAAAAGATTAGAGAGAATTGAAGGGGATTAAGTAATAAATACTCTCTACCCTCCAAAAAATTTTCAATTTGAGAGAAATTTATAAAGGGGTGAGGGAGGGAATTGGAAAGGATTAATTTTCCTCCAATCCCCTCCAATTTTTTGGGTCAAACAAGGGGGAGGGGATTTAATCCCCTCCAATTCCCTTCTCCCTAAAAAAACTCTCAACCAAACACATCCTATGATTAGGCAAATAAATTATATGCTAAGAATTGACATGTATTTACAAGTTTCTACACCAAGCAATTGAAAATAATCAATTGAGGTAGCGACGATGCTTTACATTTCATGTTAACATTAGAAACAAACAATTTCATCTAACGGATTCAGAAGATGCACTTCCCCCAAGTTAATAAGGCTACAGTTATAATTATCATCACCATCACCTCTTCGTCATGTGCAGCACCAATATCAACAACTCTCAGCACGCAGTAGGACCAGGCAGGATTCAAGCTGGTACTGAAATAATGACAAGACATAAATTTAGTCAGAATAGAAGCTGAATGAAACATACACAGCAATTTCGTATGAAGGCAGAGTATCATTAAATGTCCTTTTATGTAACTGAAAAGCCAAGGTTTTCTCCCGATAGATCAGGGGATAAAAATTTCAATGTCGAATAAAGGGTTGCTTAGTTTAAAGTAGCTCCTAGCTATAGAGCTGCATGAAATACCAGTTTCCTTGAACCATCAATGCATTATCCTCATTTTAATATTTATAAGATCTATAAACCATCTCACTTAAGATGGAACTTAGGTAAGACATAGGAGATGAAGAAATTCTAACATAACCAGGAGGAAGACTTACCATGCCAGCAAGAACTTCAGGTTTATCTTTTCAGACCATTTGAAATTATCAGAGCACACTCGATCTCCACCTAAGTCCTTGCCAGTGGCTCCTGCTGCTTCTCTAATAATATCTTCAATCAACATTAAAATTCCCCAAAATATCAACATGTGCACCACTCTGGGTTCCTCTACCCTCTAAAAGATTGCCTGGGGGCATGCTTATCTCCCTTATGCAAGTAGGGCTTCCTGAAGGATTGAAACGGGTTCGTCCCCTCCATCCTTTTGCGTACATGAAACCAGCACTTAAAACAGGAACAGTTTCATCTCCATCGACAGAATGAACTCTACTCACCAGACAAGAGTCTTCATCATTCTCACCATTTGTTGATGAGTCTATCTGAAAAGGAATGTAACACTCGGATGGAGGAGTTAACTTGTAAACATATGCTCTTTCTGTAGGTATCCCAACACCGTACATCGAATAGATTTCCACATCTGGGGCATTTGCTAATCTGTCATATCAGGAAAGAAAATTAAGAATAATACCCATCACTAATGGAAATAATTGAAAGAATGAATTTTCAGAGACAGCAGTAAAGAAACTCACGTTGTTTCCAAGGGATTAGACCAATATTTGTAATGTTTGTATTTAGGATCCTCCAAATTGTCAGCAATCCCCAGTGAAAAATGAGCATCTCCACGCTTCATCATCTTGGGGGCAACATAATGAAGTAGATCTAAAATTGAACTAGCTGTGTAAGCTTTGTAATCAGCTACAGCATTGATCCCCTCCACTCCCATTTCACGGTATTCTGTCCAGATATCACACTTGGATTTATTTGCAAGGTTCCTACCCTTAGGTTTAACCTGTCTATTGCAGCCAAGGATAGAAAATATGAAAAGCAACGTTATTTATGAAAGTAATTAATCCAAGTGCTTGCAGTAGCAGGTGGCATCTATCCACAGTTTAAAAAAATATCAGGAGACAGATAGAAAAGGAATTTGAGAAAATGTTGAGGTCAATGATCGGTCAACGTTTGGCATGCATGACTGAGATGATGTGAACTTAGAAAATGGTAGGCGATGGAAAGTTTGTATATACTTGAATTCTTATATACAAACATAAAGCTCTATTGTTTTACACAACGTAAAAAAGACAGAAATTATAAAAAGCATTAGCAAATAGCAATGTGATTGTCACCATGAAACATGTGAGCATGTTTACCTATCTAAAGTTATTCACGGAAAACAATATATATATATCTCTCTCTAAAGTTACATTATACAATAACTTTCATTATTAAAAGGGGCAGAGTAGGGAAGTTATTGGTTTATGTGCAAACTGACTTTGAATACTATCTTAATCAAATATTGAAAACATTGTGCGGTAAAAAAATAATAAATAAGAAAAGAAAAGAAAACAATGTTCGTTACAGAGAATCTAAACAAATTCTAACTTTTTTATATATATTTGGAATATTACCCTAAAATCCAACCTGGAGGAATGTACCTCAGCTGCATCTTTCCCAAATGATATAAGTCTCCCACAATTCACATTTTTCATGAGCTTAAAACTCTCATTTCCATTTTGAAACACATGATGAGTATGATTATTCTTCTGCTTCTTTGCTTTGCAGTTATAGAGTCCTTCAGGTGACCAATCAAGGCCTCCCCATATGGTGTCTCCGCCTTCTGGTACCATTGACATGGTTGAAACCCATGTCCGAGTCATTTGCATTATATGTTGTAACATTTGAAGACCAAAAACATCCTTATCTAGAAGACTAGAACACCAGGTGCAAATATCCTGTACATGGAATAGCAGCTCATTATTTGCGCAAAACAGGATGCAAAATAGCAAATGAGTCATTTGACAGAGAAGTGTATTATAGGGATTCTAGCAAATGAGTCATTTGACAGAGTTTATGGGTTTATAATGCTTTCAATATTATTCAATGTCTAATAACAATGCTTGTTACAATGATGTTGATGAAACCTTGAAACTATGCAGGGGGCTTCAGACACTCAGTTAAGAATGTAGCCATAATTATGTATTTAACAACTTATTTCATCAAAACAGATGGCATAAAGAACGGAACCACCTCCAATATTTTGGTCTAGAGACGGTTTGAGGTTGTTGAGTTTTTTCAAGTCTTTGTTTCATTTAAGCTAGAAACACAACTTATTGCAAATAATTTTTCCTCATCTGTAGGATTTCTGCCATTTAAAGAATCCTATTGAGTTCAAATAAAGGATATAACAATGTGATAATCAAGAGTTGAGACAAGAACCTGGCTACAGCAATATCCCTGGCTTCTATAGAGAAGAGTCCGGCGACTAATTTTGGAACACCAAAATAATCAGCTGCTACAAGTCCAGATACAGGCCTAACTCTGATGCCAGGACGATCTAGTCTTGTTTCATTATCTAAGGTCATTTGCTCAACCCAGCATAATGGTCTGCCAAAAAACAAAAATGGAAATAAAGAAAAAAGTATAGCATTATAGATAAGTTTCATGTGTGTCATTAAACAATGATGAAACAGAAGAAACCAATGCAAGTATTATTCACGAAAGAAAACAGCACAGTTAAACACACAGTGACGCTTATGTTGGAGGAACTAAGTATTACTGAACATTCAATATACTCCCCAAGGCTTTCGGACAACGGAAATTCTGAAGAAACAACTTGGCTTCTCAATCAGTTATATGAAGTCCAGCATATCAAATAACTTTACCAAATGATGAACATATCAATACGAAAATGTAACTGTAAGATTTCTTTTTTAGTTGATTTGGCTCTAACTTAGATTGAAAGTCGGATGCTACAATGATGACTTCAGCACTGCTAAGCGAAAGCTCATTGGTATAGGTTTATGTTCCTGACATGTATAGTCAAGGAAATGCCTAGTATTGTGAGTCAAAATATGACTGACAGGTAACAATAAGTTCTTTTAGGAAGGAAAATGGAAAACGCTCTTTAAAGAGCTTTCAAACGATTAGATCCAAAATTTTTGAGAAGTAGACTGTATTTTTTCAAACGAATGGGTTGAAAATTTTGCATCCAATGGACAGGAAACTCAAAGCCCAGCATTTTCCAAAACAAATCAGTCCTCACTTCCTATCATCTCTTCCTTGCTTACTGACAGCTTACCAGCATCTATTTGGCAGATTGACTCAACACGACATCCAGTAATAGTAAAAGAAGCTTCATTCGTGAATGATTCAATGGAGCGCTTCAAGCCATCAACCTTTTAGAAGGTTGAGTCTTTTGGCTACTAAATTCAGTTTGTGATTTTCAGTTCTGATAGTAGATGTCAAGACTCGACATAGGATCTCCATAGAACAATGGTTACAGCCTTACAGGATCACTTCTCTTTCTAAAAGCGAGAAAACTCATGTAGTTAATAATACTCGCTCCGCTCCCGAATATAGAAAATTGGAAATGTTTTCATTTTCCTTTATTTAAAAATATAAGAAATAAATGAGTTTTATCTAATTAATTGTTTTTAATTTTATCTATAATTAAAATAAAGTTAATTTTATGATGGGAGTTAGATGAGAAAAAAATTTATTTATAATTTCAATTTACCATAAAAATTAAATGAGTGTATTTGTAAAAAAAAATATTTATGATATATTTATGATATGGGGTTGATTCTTATATTCTACTCTTTCTTATCTTTAATATAAGATCATTTTAACTAAATCACGTGAATTAAGAATTGAAATTAAAACTAATTAACTACCTCTATTTCTCTAAAAATTTCAATATTTTTTAAAACTATCCTTATTTAATCTCTTTCTCTTTCTCTTTTGATACATTAAATATAGGCATTTTTTTAAAAATGTATAATAAATACTACCTCATATATTATAAAAAATTTTATATTTAAAATTAGGATAAAAAATTTTATATATAATACCCGAGAAATATTATAAAGTAGAGTATCTGTTAGCATCATTTAAGCCTCTCGAAGTTACTTCATAAATGCACTTCTCAATCTGGCTCAATACAAGTTGTAACTGAGAATTTAATATTGGCCAAAAAAAAACTGAGAATTTAATCTACGGCACACATATAATGATTAAAGATCTTGTGTAAACGGCTCCTTTTTACTCTCAATCAAGAAATACGAATTAGATTAAGCTTTTCGTATTTGGACGCCACCCCTGGAAGTAAGATGAGAAATCAGAAAAGTGCCGTACCTCTTATACAGTCCTCCAAAAGAGCCGCCCCACATCCTCTTCCTGAACAATCCTTCCACAAACTGACGGCCCTCCTAGAGTTCGAGTCCACTGGTCACAATGCCGGCCACAAATACCACCGGGTGCTTCGCCGTCAAGCCCTGCTTCCCCAGTTTCACACCCGGGTGGATCCGGCAGTGGCTCTCCAATTGCCTCCGCCACATACTGAGGAAATGACGCCGGCATTGCATTGTACAAGAGAAGCAAAAACCACCACGTTGAACATATGCACCCAATTACCCAACAACAGCGATCCACACACGACCACTTTCTTATCTTCTCGTCTTTTCGCTTCCTCTTCACTGGCTCTATCTCTTTCTCCTCCTTCATCTTACCATCAGGTTTGTCAACCTTGCGCTCTGATTCAGGAGGCGTGTAATTAAGAGGCCTTCCTGCGTCTTGGAAACGACATAGAATTCCAAAATGCTCTAGAAATAACCAGAAGATGACCCAAAAAAGCAAAACAGTGATGTGGAAGAAAGAAGTTTGGACTGCTCTGCTAGTAAATATTGCTCGCTAATAAAGCGTGAATCGGGAGAAAGTAAGCTTGAAATGCTCTGGCAGCTCCGCGTAGTTAGATCGAAACTGGTCGTTATTGGAGCCTTAGGCTCCAAGCAGTCGTGGTAGTTAAAATTATATATATGATTGTGAAGCTTTAGCTTAGAGCCATGAAACACTCATCGTCGGAATCTGAACTGACGTACTGAACGGAGAGGATTGTTTGCCGGCGACGAGAGATGGGAGCAAGGAAGGCAAGCATTCCTAGGTGTCTTTGACCGGTCCAATCCTATTTATCGAGGCTCCGATGCAGATATGCTCCTGCGGGTCCCACAGTGAGGCATTGTAAGGAACTTTAATTTGGATACGTGGCAGAACAGATATGCAGATATGCCACTGCTAATTCAGAATTTCTACAATGTTCTGAGCCGACACGTGGAATTTAGAATCAACGTGCGGTAATTTCGGCTGGGGAAAATGACATATAAATAGCTCTGATTAAAAATTTTCAAAAAATATACTATAAACTTACATAATAAAAATTGAGGAATGAAGATATCAAATTATAAATATCATTGTTATGCTAAAAGATCATTCATTCCTCATTCACCCTTCTCCTCCTCCCTCTTCCCTCATTGACAAATCTAGCAAGAAGTATGCACAAAGGTACTTTCTCTTCTCCTTCCCTCATTTGTGGTTCCTATACCAAAGATAAAGGCTTAGATCCATCACTTATCATGTTTTCCTCCAACTGTCTTCTTTCCATCACTCATCATGTCTTCCTCCAAGTGTCTTCTTTGTCTATAGCCTTCATCTTCCTCATCTTTGTCTTCATCTTCATCTTTATTTTTGTTTTCTTCTTGTTCCTACATGCCTTCATCTTTTGGGTTTATTGGTTTTAAATAATGGAGATTTGTATCAATTACACCAACAGTCCTGCGTCTTATACTTTGAAATAAGATAAATTATATAAATATCCATTATATTAACAAATTGAGGGAATATAAATAAACATGGTTAAGACCCCATCTTTATGTGAATATTAGTTTTGATCTAAGGAATGAGGTCAATAGGTGTTTAATGTATTGTTTGGTTGGGAAAAAGTTGAGGGAAGGGAAAGGAAGGGGAGAGATTTTGCTCCCCTCTCCTTATTTGACAATCAAAAAATTAGAGGAGGGGAGGAAAATATTACTAAAATTTTCCCCCCTTTCCCTTTTATATTTTCCCCCCAAATTAGGATAATTTGGGGGGAAAGTATGATATTATATCTAATCTGATCAAAATATCATGGACTTTTTTATAATTTAATCATGTAATATACTGGTCAGTCTTATCGTGCCTCTCCTTTGTCTCACTTTTAAAATATGAAATACCTTAATATGTACATAGTAATCTATATGCATGAAGTTGCAAACACACACAGACACATTCATATATTAACATATACAATCAATGTTGATGTTGAGAAGATAAAAAGAACATTTCTTTCTGATTATGAACTCTTTGTAATATTCAAGCAAGAAAAAATTCTATTTTTAATATAGAAAGAAAATATTAATTTAAATAAACCAAGGGTATAATGGTCAATTTATAATTGTTTTCTCTCCCCTCCCCTTCTAATCTAAATAAGGTAACATTAAAATCTCTCCAATAAAATTTATCATTTTCCCTCCAAACGAGTTAAAATTAAAATCCCCTTTTTTTTCCTCTCCTTTCTTTTTCTCTATTAAAATCTATTCCCTTCCTTCCTCTCTATTAAACCAAACATATCCTAAATTACATAGCGGTTCACCACTACATTCCCCAACTCTCTTCACAACATGTGAGTGCGAGTGCCCACACACACATATTATGTACAGTTAAATAAAATGAAGTATAGATGTGTGATAAAGTTGGAAATTTAATTCCCGACTTTTGTATATGAATCAGACTTAATTAGAAGAGATCTATCATTTGTCCTCCATATTTTGAAAACGATTAATCCTTATTGTTGGTGAGAGATAATTTTTTTCCATATAAAAAATATGCTTTATTAATTAAGTAAAATAAATTATCTTATTAATTAATATTAATTGCTTAACAATGAAAAAGTGATACCTAATATTTATAACATACATGTTAACTTATTCTTTTTACTAAATTGATGGATAAAACATTCATATGAAGTTATAAATTATCATAAAAATTAAGCAATTGCATGAATATAAATTTGTTTTTAGCTATTTAATTTGCCCACAATATTAATTAATATTAGTTTATGCATGTAAACATATAACTTTTGAAGAATCATCATAGATCTTTTATTCAAATTATCTATGTATGCAATGACATATTAAAATATATTGAAAATATGAACCCTTTATATACACACAGTGAGACACACATTGATTTATTTTAAAATTATTTTTAGTAACTTTAAATTTTCATTTAATTATTTGTATTAATATGTTTAGAAATAAAAGTATTTTTCAAAAGTTATTTATGATAAATATTAATGATAAAAACTTAAATTATTATATTATATTATATTAATTCTTTTTAAAAAAAAATTGTCCCATAATTTCCATTATGATCTGTCCCTGCGTATAAACATATTATTGTATTCTATATAAAATTCTTTTGCTATTATGTTTCTTTGTCCCCATAGCACAGCCTAATCAGAGTCTTAAGTGCTAATAACATTGCCGACTAAATATGTTTTTTTGAAGGATATTTACGTATTTTTATCCTCATTTTTGAAATCTCAATCAATTCCATTCAATTTTAGATGAAATGGCCATCACTAAATCTATAGCAACTTTGACATTCCAAAATAATGAGAATATAAAAAATAATAATAAACTAATAAAAAATCTATAAAATTTTTTTACTCATTCGTTTCCTTAAACCAATCAGGGCCTTAGGTGCTAGCATCGCTAATATTTGTTGGCTAAGTACATGCTTGACTCGCCGCCCGAAAAAAACAAAAGTGAACCGTTAGATTGAGTCAGGTGTTATATTTAAGAAGATATATTATTTGGTTGAAATCTGGAACTGTGAGTATATGAGGAAAAAAAAGGCGATATTTTTCAAAATAAAATCAAAAGACAAATGGATCAAATGGATCACGTTACTTAGTATATTGATACCAATGTGACTTGGCTAAGTATATGGACTCACGTCCTAAGCAAATATATTTTATTCAATAAAAAAAAGTATTTTACTTTCATGTGTCATGTATCTGCGGTTTTTAAGTAAAACGAAATGAGCATTATTCTGGCAACAAAAAGTGGTAGTATTTGGGTTATAGTTTGGCAGCTGCGTCCAAATGACAAACAAATATTTTCTTAAGAAAAAGAAAAACTTGCGTAAGGTTTAGCTGGGCTCAGACGGGCTCTCTCAATACCAGGCCGTGGTAGCTGAGACCCGAGATAGCCTTGCCTTATTAATTGTTGTTCATGACGACCTGCATCTTAGAAAACAAGTATCCGAACTTGAAAAACAGATGAAGCGCCAAAGGAAAATTACCGGTTAACATCCGGTAACAGGTAAGAGAATAAAGCACGAAGTACAGTCCCAGACATTGAAATGAAAATGTCACTCCTTCCGGGTTCCATTATAGCCATTACCAAGCAGAGCAGAGCACGCTTGCACCAACCAATTCACACAGTCACGTATAGTTACTTCCTCGATTCTCGCGTTTCAAGATCCCAGCACCTTCACTCTCCTATCCTCTTTCCTCTACCTTTCAATCTCCCTCAGGTTTCGGAAATCCAGGTAGTTGTTCTCTCTAACTTAAAAATTCTGCAATGCCGATTCTCAGTCCCAGGTAAAGAATCGAATCTGAATTAATTATCAGTTCTTCTCTCTTCTGGTAGTGGTTCATTTTGCAGAGATTCACGAATTGGCTGAGGAGTTCAGAACCGGAAAATGCTTACATGCATAGCTCGTCCCAAGAAACCCGGGAATGACTCGCTGAGTCAGCCCGATGATTCTGATTCTAAAAACCAAGCCATCAAATCCCTCACCACCCAGGTACGAACTGTTAGCCATAACAGTGAGCAAGCGCTAAATTTCAAATCAATTTGTCTTATTCATTAAATATCTGCTTCAATTTAAGTGTTCATGTATGAATATATTTTAGCTTAAGGATATGGCTTTGAAGGCATCGGGAGCGTACAAGCATTGTAGTCCCTGCACGGGGCCTCTCACGCAGACTCGACTCCGGAGCAATATCGAGTCAGACACGGATTCGGATCGTTTCCGATGGTCGTACCGGCGAACAGGGAGCTCAAGCTCGACGACGACTAGGACATGGGGGAAGGAGATGGAAGCGAGGCTGAAGGGGATTTCGAGTGGAGAAGGGACGCCGAATTCGGCAAGCGGACGGCGAGTGGAGCCGGTGGTGTTGTTCGTGGAAGAGAACGAACCTAAAGAGTGGGTGGCGCAGGTGGAGCCTGGCGTTCTGATCACTTTTGTTTCCCTTCCGCGTGGCGGGAATGATCTGAAGCGAATACGGTTTAGGTACGTACGCCTCCAATTCTTCTTCTCTCTTTTGCTGTTTGGGATCAGGCAGGCATGAACCGTCATATGGTGGTTCCTTTCGATGTCCTTGGGTTCTGATCAGATGGGACTGTGCGTTCACAGTGCTGGTCAAGATGGGACCCTGTTCCATCTGGGTCGTGATAATGACAATAAGTGCCTCACGCCATAGTGGACTGTCAATTTGTCCCCGCATCATTTATTTGGCACTAGCAAAGTGCATAGGTTTTTACGTTGGGATGTTAGGTATCTGAAATTTTTGGTGATTTGTGTTATTAACATTTGGATTTTTTAAGGACATGTAATTCTTTTTAAAAAATAAACATATAATATATTAAACTATACAAAAAAAAAAGGCCATTAGTCCATACCAAAAAAACCATATAAAAAGTTTACTCATCATATTTTAGATAAAATATATCATAATAAATACGTAAAAGCTGTATTTAAATATTCTTTACACATCATACCTTAGATATATCAAATTCACACATTTAAAAAATTAATAGAAAAAGTGGTATTTTTTTTCTCAATAGAAGTGGTAAAAGTGCACATTACATTAAGCCAAAATTAACAGGCGATATGTGACCATGTTATAGAATAGACATAATATATTTAGGATTATTTTGCAATTAATAACCTTTAATTTTGGATATACTAAACTATAAAATCTCTAAAATTGTCGTAGTAAAAGAGATTTTGAAATTCAAGTGTTGGTGTAAATTAATCATTTGTTATTAAAGCATGTCTTTGTGATGTGGTGACAGAGTAATAATCATCCGGCAAATAAATCTCAAAAATCTTAAAAACTATCATTTTAGGGGTTTTCATCGAAATTAAGAAAATTATTTAAAATATTATAAAATATAATAATATTTTACTAAAATGTTCTTAATTTAAATGTTCTCTTAAATGGTAGTTTGATATTAATGAGAGTAAAATAATAAAATAAATAATTAATATTTTATTGAGATTATGAAATGATAAATATTATAAAAAATTTTAAAAATTTTAAAGTGATAATTTTTATATAGAGGAGAAATTATTCCAAATTATCAGAACTTGAGCCATTTTAAGTGTTTGCTCATTTTTTATTAGTATGATAAGATGCTCATTACTCCCCACGCCTAATTTGATGAGGTTTATACATAGTCCAGACCCATCAATGATGGCCCTCCTCCGGAAATATGAAATTGAAAGAGTTTAGCTGGGGGCCCACATTCCCTAGTAATTTCACGCCATTGCTAAAAGCAATAAAAAAGAGGTCCCACAAGAAGAACTTATTGGGGCTTGTTAGTGGAGGTGGGTCAGTGGTGATTGTGTTGGCTACCTTTTAACCAGGCATTGTCGTTTGGTCGGATGAAACTTCTACTTCTAATTTTTTAAAAATATTTTTTCATGCCTGATTCTTACTGATTTGTCTTCCTCTGATAGCAATTTTGTCTTTTAATCTGCAATGTGCTGGGGAATGCCCTCATTTTCTCCAAAAACTATATACAGGACAAAAAATGAAACTCCACAAGATGGCCACTAGAAATAGAGATAATATAAGTTAAGGAGACCCTTTGATGTCTTTTTTTTCTTTTGTTACTGTATAGAATATTAAAAGCACAAAAGGAATTTTGAGCATGTTGTTGTGTTGGTCCTACTTAGTGACTTGTGGTGCAATCTCAACACATATGATTCTAGTGGAGTCTGCACATAGTAGTTTCTTTATTTTTTTTTTCCTGAATTAAGTTTGGAAATTTAAGGCGTGGAATGATATCTTAAGGATAAAATTAGAATTAATTCAACCAGCCATATCATTTCTCGTTTAGGTGCGTTTAGTTGACACTAATTAAGCTTGGACCCACCTGTTTTCAATCGCGGAAACAAACCCCAATGTAAGGTCAATGTTGGCGTTGGATCACTTTATTCCGTCCATCGAATGACCCATTTAACCTTTAATTATTCGTTTTGAGTTTTCTTTGTCAAAAAGTATCGATTGAGTGACCCTGCATAATTGAAAACGGTGTCATAAACCATTAGAAATTAACTATTTGGTCAAGCCTAATAAAAAACATCATACTAGTAGTAATAATGATGGTGGAATTGGCGAGAAGGTTTCAAGCCCTGGTCACGCTAGAATGCTTGATTAACTTTGACATGAAAGAATTATTGTTCCACCACCCTACCCAACATCCCACACATCAGAGAGAAACAGGGATATAGGGGTAGGACGAGAAGGAAACCACTCAATTCTCATAAAATACTTGATTGCCTATTGTGTTTGAGACTTTATAAAGTTTTGTTCAACTTTGGATTCATGCCTTGAAAAAAATTAGCAAAAATCAAATATGCAGTTCTACATCTACTCATGAGCCATGATGAACTGTACTCGTCACTGTTTTATATTACGGTGGCGTTGTTTTCCAATCCGCAAGTTGTTATGCGCAATGGTGAAGCATTCTCATGTGGTATATATGATTTATATTATATAGAGTCGTGAGGAGTAAGGAACTGGAACTGAATTTTGGTTTTATGTTCAATGTATAGTCGCGAGCTTTTTAACAAATGGCAAGCTCAAAGATGGTGGGCAGAGAACTATGACAAGGTCATGGAACTTTACAATGTTCAAAGGTTTAACCGCCAAGCTTTCCCTCTTCCAACGCCCCCAAGATCCGAAGATGAGGTAAACTCTGTATTTCAATAGCAGCTCTTAGACATTAAATCACGGACAACTTTGTACTAACTCTGGATCATTTTATCTATCATTAGAAAATTTTAAATGTCTTAATTTATCTATCATTTTAGATTATCAATGAAGCATTAATTATTCTTTTTACTATTTTATCCTTCATTAAAAATAGTAGTGGGTAAAATACAAGTTATTTTTTAATATTTAATGTAAAGATATTTTGATAAAATATTATTAAATTTTACTATAATTTAGGTCATTTAATAATTTTATTAGTCGATGTGAAAATTCTTAAAATAAC
Source organism: Adenanthera pavonina (assembly GCA_026686845.1). NCBI lineage: Eukaryota > Viridiplantae > Streptophyta > Magnoliopsida > Fabales > Fabaceae > Adenanthera > Adenanthera pavonina. The sequence goes on along the minus strand of JAIVEN010000026.1, from coordinate 5,918,852 downwards.
AAATAAAATGGAACGGAGGGAGTAATGGACAAGAAAATGGAAAGTTATGTGGTTATATAAAAAGGATTAACTGTTCAATAATATATGTATAAATATGATGATAAATTTATATTCTAAAAATATTATTCAATTTGATTGTTGTTATTCATTCTTTATAGAAAATATTATTTTTAATTGAAGACTATTTAAGAAATTGAAAATTTACTTAATTTTTTTTTAACAATTTATTATATTTATTTTTAATGAGAACTTAACTGAATTTTTAAAACCGGATTTTTTTTTCTTCTGAGATGATACGTAATATTTGTTCTAGTGCCATGTAGCGATGCTGATTTTAGTCATCGCCAGTCAAATGTCAATAGTTTTACCTGTGTCATCATTTTGTTACTACTAGTATTAATCATCGCCTCGTCTTTACAAGAAAAAGGTAATAAATTTATAAACTCCTCATGTTACTTTTTTAATATGCTCTTTGTTTTGGCTTGGGCCAAAAACAGAGCTCAAAGATTGAATCAGCGGAAGACAGCCCAGTCACACCTCCACTAACTAGGGAACGGTTACCTCGTAATTTGCACCGTCCTATAGGGATGGGAATGGGATACTCATCCTCTGACTCCTTCGATCATCAATCAATGCAATCCCGGCATCACTATGACTCTAATGGTATGAACTCAACTCCTAAAGTTTCCACCATTAGCGCAGCCAAGACAGAAATATCATCCATGGACGCGTCCATCAGAAGTAGCTCATCCAGGGAGGCTGACCGTTCCGGGGATCTTTCAATCAGCAATGCCAGTGATCTCGAGACTGAATGGGTTGAGCAGGATGAGCCTGGGGTTTATATTACCATCAGAGCATTGGCTGGAGGCAAGAGGGAGCTCAGAAGAGTCAGATTCAGGTAAGCTTACGCTCAATTTTTTGGCCAGACACATTCCTTTCGTGGCTATGCTGTTGCTTTTAACAATCAGGCTATACTGTCAGATAAATAGTTGCCCTTCGATAGGTCATAATAATTACATCCATGCTAGCAGCAACTGCTCTTGTTGTGGTTGAGTTTGATACTAAGAAGCACTTACAGGATACAGGACATATTTGTTTTAAGTACGACGAAACCAAAGATATAGTGTTAAATGTATCTTGGATAGTCGTGTGTCTCATATTTGATGATTGCAGGGGAAAGCTTATAACCATTTCTAAATTTTAGAAGTGCACTGAGGTCGTTGACTTTCTGCATTATTAAAATCCCAGCAATCATAGCTGCTCAAGAGAGAGTCGAGAAGGAAGATCGTCCTAGTCATTATTTATAACTCAGGATTTTCTGATTATGGGATTTTCAAATATAACTATCTCACATGCGGTTCAGGACTGGCTTTCTGTACCAAGTGAGCCCAATGACACGGGCCTGAATACCGCTCAGCAAAACGCACCAGGCTCAACCTACGGCCCAAAGTGACTTCGAAGCTCAAAATTCCAATTTCAAACTGCTACTCTGATCTGTTTTTGTATACATTCTGATTCTGATTTGTCCATCATTGCCAGTAATGGCGCTTCCCTTAATTATTATTGTCTTAAGCTTTGTAAGCATGGGCTTAATGTAGGCATTGAGATGTACATTTGTGCTCATTATTTGTGGTTTCATTTTGATATAGAACTGTATCGAAATTAATACTTGTGGTTGTATTTCCATGTGATGTGCAGCCGAGAAAAATTTGGAGAGATGCATGCTAGATTATGGTGGGAAGAGAACCGCGCCAGAATACATGAACAATACTTGTAAGATTGAGCGAAGTGGGTGGCTGCTGATGCTATACAGGATGTGGAGGTGGTGTTGCATATTAAATTGTTTCATATCTGTTTTGCTATGCTACTGAGTCTCACTATAGGTAATCAGATGTCAGAAAGAGGTGCTACTGGCACCTCTCTCCCTGTTTTGGGCTCTCTCTCTCTCTCTCTCTCTATATATATATATATATATAAATCCAAAAGATCACACTTTTCATTGTGTGATCGGTTCGGGTTATTCTCTTGGATGCGGGTGGTTAAGTTAACTTATATTAGTTACTTTCAGATATTGGAGATCAAGAAGAGCATACTTAAAAAAGAAGTGTGGTGGGTGTAAATTCTATTCCTATTCAAATTGGGATACAAAGAATGAATGAATCTACTGTCATTATCTTTTGTCTCCTGCACTCTCGCATCTTCTAGAATCCGCATGCATCTTTGTTTTCATTAAGTAAACAAATAAACGTACATGTTCCAAGTACCATATCTGCATACTTCATGAGATCGATGTGGGAACATACGCATAGTCATAGTTTCATTGATGATAATTCATGTTAATCTTAAGAACTGATTCTCACATATTCACAACTTTTCTGCTTTTTCAATTACATTTTCTCTCACGTCTTTAGTATTACCACATCTTTTCTCCCTAACATTTGAAAATTTATCTTCTCTCTTCTATGCTCACCATTTTATCCCACATACCTAGATCATCGGTGTCTTTCTTGCCCAGACAGAAGGATGTAAATTGGTGTGTTACTATCCCGCGTATTTTAATTTCTATCATCTCGGAAGGTCCCGCGTATATTCGTAATAGACGAAAAGGGCATGCAATTGGAACATTTCTCGACAAAAAAAAGGGTATTTTAATTGAAAGGGTACCTTTTTTAATGTGCTAATTATGGGTAAATGAGATGGGAATGGGTCAGAAAAGGAAACGAATTGCATGAGTAATAAAGCAATAATAACTTCAATTTAAAAAGTAGAGAGGGAGAGGAAAAACCAGGCCGCTAGCAACCCGAATTTCATATCATTAGGTGAGTTTTATCCCAGAAAAAAATGAGGAAATTTTATCGATTTTACTCAAATTTTAGCTGGCTAAATTACACTTAGTTGTTTAGAAAAAAAATCCATTAATTTGATATGTTAATACATACTGAAAAAATTGATTTTTTGTTAAAGAAGTTATTTTTTACACAATATTATATTGTAATAATGTCAGTTTCCAAATGCCACAACAATCCAATGGTCAACAGATTCTTATCAGATACGCAGGCAAAGTTCATTCCGTTGGAAACGAAAGCAAAATTTACCGAGAAATAAGAAAAAGTTCGCCAGCAGTATATGGTTTGAACAGGAAGGCTCAGATTCGCCATTTCTCAGACAAGAAAAAGAGCTTGCGTATGGCCGCGAGATCATGATCCCGTCGAGGAGACTGGAACGGTCATTTCAGACAGACGCAGCATCGCCTCGCCAAGACAACGAATCTTCATTTAATGTCTGGTCCAACAACTATAAACATCATCACAGCCTCAATAAACAGAAGAAGAAGAAGATGATGATGATGATGATGATGATGAAGGTTGTGTGAACCGAAAACGAAGTCAGGAGAGCTGTTTGACGATGGATTTGGACTGAATCATCGGAATCAGCAGCAGATCAGGGAGGAGCAACAGCTCTCAAAACACCCTCTTCTCCATCCTCATACAACCCTAATTTGCTTTCTAGTCTCTGTTATTATAGCTAATCATACAGGCACAGAGGTTATATTCGTCATTTCATTTCCAGTTAGCTAGTAGTGATCTTGTTGCTGGGGATTAATTATTAATAATATTAATTAATAATTAATTTTAACTATCAGTAAAACCCATCACGTGAACGGGATGATGCACATTTGAAATAATGCACAGAATTATATTTATCAATATTGAGTATGTGACAAAATTGATAATTTACGACGTCGTTTTCATAGGGCAACTTTTTTGTTTAGCCCCAAAAGGCCATGAAATTTTCATAACAAAAGTATGACAGGAAGGAAGTTTCTTATTTTTTTTTTAAATTTTTTATTTTAATATATTATAAGTTTGAATAATCTTTTTTTAATTTCTTTTTGGTACTGGTAGATCTAATATGTAATTGTGAATATAAAAAAAAATTTGAAAAATAGTTTGAAAAAGAAATAGAAGTGAAAATTCAAAGTTTCATAAATATGAATAGTTTTTTTTGGGCAAAATTACTATTAACTTGTTTATATTTTTTAAGTTACTTGTTTCATATAATTTTAGAGTATTTTTTTTAAAAAAATAAAAACACAAACCACTCATCTCTCATGTAACTTGTTCTTTGTTTTTTCTTCTTTGGAATTGATTATGACAATTACTAATTGTGTTATTGAAAAAAAAAATCCTATATACATTATATGTAAATATATCAATAGTCAAAATATATATATATATATTTAATATATATATATATATAATGGAGGTTACTTCTGTTCATAGGTAACATTTTTGTTTAGTTTAAAATTTTGTACTTCCTGTTCATATGTTTAGTTTAAAATTTTATATAATTATATTTAATGCTATTAACAAGGTAAGAAATATTGATTTTAAATTGCATTGTTAGGTGATTTTAACCAATCTTATAAATCCAATTGGTAAAAAAAATTAATGCTATTAATGAGATTATATGACATTTCATCCAAATAGTACATTATTTAAGACATTATGTTGTAAATATTTGTTCACTCATTTATAAATTAGAAAATTGCAATTTAATCATTATCCCTAAATAATTGTTACAGTTTTCATATTTACAATTTTATAAATTAGATGCACCTCATTAATTTAAAGATGTTATTTAATAGTAATTGAATATAAAAAAAAAGAAGATTTCACAATTTTAATTATCAATTAATCAATTAATAATAAGATATATATTCATTACCAATTAAAAATTTTCTTAGAATTATAATTTTCCTGAAATTCGTGAGCAACAATTTTTTTTGTGAAACAATGATGGCTCAAAGGCCAAAGGAAAATCCAAAAAGTACGGAGAAACAAAACCGCCTCAAACACAATAGGAAACTAAAACTAAATATTAGCCTTGTTCTTTTAAATCTCTAAAACTCCATGGTAGCAATTTCTCAGGGAAGATTTCAAATAGCCTGTTACAACAATTGATAGGATTCCTTTGCTATAAAAGGAAAATAAACCCTAAAGTTAAAGACCAGTCAATTTATCATCCTGAAAAATTAGTTATCTCAAATCATTGTTGTGGTTTGGAGAGACTAATATTAGCCCACACATCCATTTTTCCTCTAAGCTAAGAGAAAAATTAACCCTAAAGTAAAAGACCACCGTCAATTTATCATCCCGCAAGATTGGTTACCTCAAATCATTTTGTGGACTGTAGAGACAATAGACTAGCCCACACACATTTTTCCTCTATGCTGAGAGAAAAATTCCTAGATTTCGCTATGCTAGTTTGGAATAAAGAAAGATTGATTTGGTCATGGGACTTATCATTCTTTTTAATTTTTTAAACTTTTAGATGAGATAACAAAAAGAATTAAATAATAAGAAACTTCTAAAGTATTTTTTTGGCTTTTTATTTTTTGCATTTAAAATGTCCCAACAAAATATTGTGTTTACAGCACAAATGATTTTGTTATAATTTACTTTGTAGTAGTTAAATAGTAGATAGTAGATTTTAGTTGGGCTTTGCATACTTCCCTTAATAAGAAGTGAAGGTCCTTAAACTCCACATTGGTAAGAAGTAAGTGTATTTATAAGTATATAGGTTAGGGAGTAAGGGTTTTGAACTGTTACTCGCATTAGGTAATTTTGTCTAATCCCATAAATTTAATTAGAAATAAAATAAAATAAAATAAAAATAGTAGATAGTAGATTTTAGTTTGTTTCCTACTATTAACTATATCTTGGATTCTACATTGCATGAAGTTCAAAATCTAAGATGCGTTGTTGATGGTAAAAAAATAAAAAAACGATGTGCTGTGAACAACGTAACTTACAAAATATTTTAGTGAAGCTTTTTTTTCTCTGGACGGAAGTGATGATACGTTGTGATTAAAGAAATTTTCCGGTGTCTTTTATCAAGTTCAAGTAGTATTATTGGAAATAAAATTGTGTTCATAGAATGAAATAAAATGAAGAAAATAAAAATGATTTTATAAATTAAAGTCACTACACATTTTTTACCAGATATATCACTATACTTAAAACTTTAAGATATTGCAATTGAAGTTCCAATATCAACATTTGTGAAGGTAAAAGGTGGAATTTAATTTCTGAGCCACGACTTCAATTTTATGTGTAGCAACCCCATTTTCTGAAAAATACTCCCTCCTATCTGTAAAAATTATCCTTTTAGGATTTTCAAGATTTTTCATAATATTTATCACTTTAGAATATTAATGAAATATTAATTATATTTCTTATTATTTTATTCCTTATTAATACTCTGAATTCTCTTTTGATATGTGTAAAATAAATTTAAATTAAGGATATTTTAGTAAAATATTATTAAATTTTACAATATTAAAACTATTTAATGACTTTTTTCTTGTGTATGAAGAATTCTGAAACGACACTTTTTATATCAGAAACAGAAATTTTTTTGGGCCAAATAATAGAAATAGAATTGCAAAATCCTAAGCTGCAGATTGTAAATACTGCAAGACTAATCTCTATACCCTTTATATTTTACAAATGGCATCATTGTTTGCCGAATTTTTTTACTGGCGGATGGACTTTTCGTGTGCATTACTTTGAATTATGACTTTTAAGCCCAAATTAAGTGGTATCGACTATGTTGTGCTCTTTCTGTTAACGTCGGTGTTATGTTTATTGGGCTTCATGTGGGCTGATTAGCTAGAGGTAGACTAACTCATTAAAGTTAGGTAAGAAGTTTAGCAAAAAAAAAAAAATAGTTAGGTCAGAAAAATTTTCTATTATTTGCCATCATGTCTATTTAGATACATACATACATAAATGTGTGCGTGAGTATATATACATATATATGCATACATACATATAAATATATATACACTCAAAATATTAAAAATCGGATTGGCCATTGAACTAACTGAGGCACCGATTTAAGGTTTCATGGTTGGACCCTGGTTCAATCATTATTGAACTAGTCATGATTAAATTAATATAATTTTAATCATATATTAACTATTTTAAAAGAAGAAGATAAAGAATAATAAAAAAATGTAAAAAAATGATTTCAAATAAAAATAATAGTAAAAATAAAAAAATTAAAGTGAAAATAAAAAAATTAAAGTGAATAAAGATAAGAGCTAAGGCAAAGAAAAAAAAAAAGATAAGAAGTAAATCAATATCCATCCTTACTCTATTCATATATTTATTATCTAATTATTCTCTTAACAGGAATAGTTTATGATTCAGGTTAAAAATTTTATATAAAAATTATAAAATAAATTTCACGTCAACAATTTATGTGGCATTTGGGAATAGAATTTGGAAGTTGAGAGTACACGTAAACTAGATTATAAAAAAACAAAAATACTAACTAGATCATTTTTGGGTGGGATGCCAAGTTTGAAACTGTTAATTTGTTCGGTTCTTTGAAAGTTAAGAAACGAACAATTTTTCAACGGAATATAGGAGAAGTCAAGTGAGATTTTCGTACATCTAAAGTTGCTTTGGCAAGACATAGAAGTAGCTTGAAAGGGTATGGAGTTTGTTTATGGAAGGAGATGGTATAAGGTGCAGTGGAATCCCTCGAAGAGAGGTGACTTCTATGCCTAATGTCAGTAGAAGATATAGGGGCTTACATGAAGGATTGGAAAAAGCATGTTTTGGGAGTCCCACATCATCACATGCGCCGTAGAAAATATTTTATATACTTAATTATATTATCTGCTAGAACTGTTAGTTCAATGAACTCTCAGGCCATTTGTTTGGGATTATATCTTCAAAATTTTATGTTGTGGATTTTGGGAGGATTTATAGTTATCACTCTTAGAAGACTGCATCTTTGTTAAAATTTAATAAAGGATCCGACTTTAAAGGAAGGAAAGAAACTTTAAAATAAGAAAAAATTCATAATACTGTCATGTGGCTCTGAAATTATTTTTGTAATCTTTTTGATATTTGTTTTTCCCTAATTTCTTGAAACTGTAGACTTGTCCCCATGCAACTGTGGAAGTGGAAATATCAGAAGATAGGCAGCTTGTACATTTTGATTTCAATAGGTGAGAAAACTTCTATGTACATCCAATACTATTCTTGAAATCGTTGGTGGGTTGATCTGATCTCTTTTCTCTTTCTAGAAAAAGAATATATTGATGATAAGAAGAAAAAAAAAACGATGACAGACTACAAGTAATCCTCCCAAAACCATGAATATAAGACTAAAGACATTAGCTTAATTAGAAGAGCTTTTCATTGCCTTAGTAAATCCAAAATGGAATGTCCCCTGAAATAACTATTGGTTGAAACTTGTAAGTAGGCAATAAATGTAAAAACTCTTGAATTCCCTTCTAACCAAAGTCATCACAAACCTGCAAACTAAGCACACTGCCAGACGACTTTACGCTTCTTGTTCTGGCCAAAACCAATGAACTTAATGCCTAAAATTACATGTAGATCAGCTGGACAAATCATTTGTGTGTATACACATGGCAAACCCAAAGAATCCAAATGTCAAATCCTCCTGTCATCTGCCACCTCCTTGTCTCTTTTCTGTCTGAACTTTTTAATTTTCAAAATCTTTCTTTTTAATTTATGTATACTTTCTCCTCTCTGTCTGCAGCACTCCTTTTGAGCTGCATGATGACAACTATGTCCTCAAGGCGATGAAATTCTGTGAGAGACCACGGAGTGATAATATGGCACAGAATCTTGAGGATGGGGTGAAGGTTCTAGCATGTCAGGCTTGTATCAGGCGCAGGCTACTCCTTCAGTTTCAAACCAACCAGTTAGAACTCCAACCTCACCACCTCTTCCTGGAATATTGAAGGCAAGAGTTAAGCATGAGCATTGATATGCAATAATATTATATTCGTCTTGTGTTATTTTAGCATGTTTATATAGTTTTGTAAAGTAGCTTCCTGTCAATCAATGCACAATGATGGTTAAGAATACGGCCAGCCTAGTCATTCTGTGGTTAATCACAGATAGCACCTGTGCTTCTGGATTCTAAGGATTAATTTGAACACTTGGTTTTTCCAATTCCAACTTTTGAGGAAAAAAATAGTTGATTGATTTATATGAGCATGCCACTTTCCTCTCATTCGCCCATCAGGATAACCATTTTATCAAATAATGTGGATTCAAACTCCGTTGTACAAGTAAAGATCTTCTTGGTGAATGTAGGAAGAAGAAGACCGAACATAGTTTGTATGGGAAGCTGAGGTTGGCTTAACAAAACAACGTCGTGGAACTTAGATAGTCAGAGCATGTAGTATGCTCATTTTTCTTGTATTATTTTTAATCTGCATGGCTCTATTATAGCATTCATATTCCCAAAAAAATTGCATCATCTTGAGTTCATCGTTGACACGTCTAAAATGAGATGCAAAATAACCATTATTATTAATATGTCCAACTAGGTCAACTAAGGTTCTTCAGCCAAGAACAAACTTAAAATCAAAGTATTTCTAAAAAATTTAAAGGCAACATTATTAGCTTATTTAAGAATTTATCAAAGCTTTACCAATTTAAGTTGATGTGAGTGGTAGAGACTCTTACTTCTTTAGAAAGTAGTTAGGAATTCGATTTCCAACATTTTGTGTATGGAATAAACTTAGTTGAAAAAATGTCCACTTCTTACTTTCAGTATCTCGGGAGAGATTAGTCGTCTCTACCAATAAAGGTTACTCCTAGTTTACAACAAAAAAAAATTATCAAGTCCTTTTACATGGATATACTTGAAGGAATTACAGGCTTATAATTGTAGAAAATGCTAATGTTATGATTATAAGTTTCTTTTAAATGTAACAACAATCTGAATATCTAAGGCATATAAAAAAGTTTTTTTTTTTGGTAATATAAATAGTTGGTTTGAAAATTGTTCTAGACGCGTGCTTTTGTTGATCAAAAAAGATGGTAAGGGTGCCTTTTTATCTTAAATGCCTAATATGTAATATAATTTATTCTCGTAAATTAGATGCACCATATCAATGTGGGAGGTTTGTGGTTTGAAGAGTAAAATTTAAAAATAATAATAAATAATCTAAAGTATGTGATTTTCAAATATTTACAGATCATCAAATTCCTTCTGTTTTAAAATAAAATTGAACTATTAATTTTATCATGCTGGTAAAAAACTATTAATTTTATCATTAATAACAATTAGTCACAAATTTTTTGGGCCAAAAATCACAAGTTTTAGATTAAAATAAAAGAATGTCTTGAGTAGTAAAAGACTCAAACTCTTATGGTTCGAAAAGACCTTGCGAGAGTGATGGATCTCATTCTCAAACGGGCAGTAATAATTTAAATTTACATTGACAACTTTGAGTCCAAGTTCAAAAGAGGGTATGGAAATGGGCCAAAATCATATAGAAATTGGTTTTTAGGTTGCGCTTCTTTTGGGTTTCATCTAAAAAAACCTATTCCAATTTTACTATGTATTGATTCACCTCCTCATGCGACTTGAACTTCTTACAAATGGAGTGGATTTGAATATAGTCCGAATGATATATTGGGCAAGCATGGGCCTAATGAATGTCTAGAAGAGCAAGAAGTAACTTCCAAATGTTGTTATTATGGTATAAATGTAAAAAATACCTTTATGAGAGTTTTTCCAATTTGGGATCCGATGTGATTTGATTTAAATTAGTCAAAATCCAAAATAAAAATGGATACTGAACGATTTTACCAAAAAAAATTTGTTAATTTGAGAAGCTTGGTTATACATGTATGAATATGGTTACTGGTTTATGATTATCTAAGATGGTGGAAACTTACCTAATTAAGTCTCCAAATAAGCTTTGGAACCGTCAAAGTGTGCATACATCTTAGAAAGTTATAAGCATCAATATGCTCCTCAGTAGATCCTTCTCTAATGTTTTGCTTCCTTTGGAGTCTATGGTCTTAGTCTTGGTAGTTGCTAGTTTACTTATGACTTTGGACTTGAATGGGTTTTTGGCAATAATGATCAAGATTGTAGTGGAGATCTCCTGTTGGGACGTTCAAGTTTTGTTATCACCGGTTAGATAAGATTCCAATAGATGCCAACAGCACGTGACCATAATGGCATCCATGGGGGTCCTAAAATTCTTCCCTTGGAGTGGAAGATCACAGGTTCAAACCTGTGGTGTAAGTGTATGTGAATCATATATAAGTTGTCATGAATTAAAAAAATCCCAATACACACACACACACACACATGTTTCGTAGCAAATGTAACCAATTTGTCCAAGGTCTTGGATGATGATGGATGAGCTGATTCTACATTTTCAATTATGGAACTCTTCAATGTATCTCTTTTTTTCCAAGATCTCATTATCTTGATCTTTTCAGTCATGTTGACTTTATTTGTTTTGTTTTACTTATATATCTTTCATTTTGTATAGTCTTTTTGTTTAGGGCTTTAGTTTTTAGGTATTTTTGGTCATATTATATTTTAATATATACATGGCCGAAAAGAATATATAAATTGGGCCGTTTGTTAAAACTTAAAAAAAAAAGTTATTTTCAAGTTGTTTAAAAAAGTGATTAGGTTATTTAGAGGTTTTATAAAAAATAGAAATCATGTTTAATTAAAATTAAAAAAGTACTTTTTTAATTATTTAGCAATTAAAGTGAATGATGGAAAATAAAATAGAAAATTATGATATTCCGTTAGAGAAAATCTTATTATTTTTGCAAATTTTCTCTCTTCCATCTATGCAAATATTTTTTTAAAAAGTTATTTAGAGTAACTTCTCAAAATAAGTAGAAAATAGATTTTTTTGTAGATTTTGATTATTTTTAAAAAATTAAACAAATATTCTAAAAAATTTTAAAAGTGCTCCATAGATTAAAAAAAGTATGTTTTTGATAAAAAAAAAATTAAAACAAACGTGCTCTAGATCTTCACGTTTATTTTCTTCTTTTGAGTAGTTTTTTTTTTGGTTTAACAGTTTACTTTGTCAGCATTTTGGGCCCTTTTAAATTTGGGCCCATGAAGCCCAGTGATGGGAGCACAACCACTCCTCGTTCCGAATTTCAATTCCGTCGACCAGAACAGATAGCCGAAGGCGAAGCTCTGCCCCTGTGAGCATCCTTCCCTTCTCCCTACTTCATTCGTTTTTCTCACTGATGATTGATGCTTTCAGCTCGATACCATCCACAGTGTTACAGAATACAGATTTGTTTAATCTGTTTTCCTTTTCCTAGGAATCCATTTGTTGTAAACTCTTTTGCTGTTCCTTCTCAATCAATCCCGCAAACATGCTTGCTGTTGTTGATTTCGATTTTTTATGGTAGGGTTTCAGAAATGGCGTCAAGTCTCTTCAAGACCCTCATTCAATCGTCCAAATTCTCATTAACCACGAGAAGTTTCAGCCTTGTAAGCGGTCAAATCAGCAACCACACCGCCAAGTGGATGCAGGTAATATATATACTTCCACAATAATCGTTGCTGAGGATTATTTTTCCTCCCTACTCTGTTAAGCATTTCTATGCTGTTATATGGCTGGTGATTTGTTGCTTAAAGTCCTGATAGTTCATCGGCTACTGTTTAATCCCATTTAAAAGTATACATTATGGCGATTGAGTCTAATGGGATCAATCTTTTGAGGCCAAGAGCAAGGGTGAAGGAATTATCGAATTTGATAATCAGATTGCATCTTTCGCGTATAACTTGCTTATTAGAAAGAGTTTATGTAAGGTATAGTTTCTAGGATTATATTCATCCACGTTTTTCAGAAACAAACTGCAAAACATCCTACCGTTATTTCTTATGTAAAACTGATACACTTAGAGTGAAATGAAAGGGAAGGTATCATTATATGGTTTGGACAAAGCAACCTTGTCTTTGTAGTGAAAGAAATAGTGGTATCCTTTAAATGTTCTAAGAATTTTTGCTCAAAAGGTTTCTCATTTTTGGATGACCAGGTTTCCCCAAATGACATTATATTAAAAGTAGGTGACAATTGAACAGCATCATGCATAGACTGCCAAGATTTTATTTTGTGGTCATTGAGACTCGCAAAACAGTGGGAAAGAAAGTGCGAGAACCTTGTGGTCTGTGGTAAAATGTGGAAGCTGTTATTGGGATGGTGATGTAATTAAGGAATGATAAATTTAACTGAGACAGTTGGTTTATAGTTTGAATTTGATGTGCATATCCTTATTATTTACATATATTGAGACCATCTATGGTGGAGATGTTGTGGACTTTTTAGTCAGTAGCTTGATTGCTTGTTTTGAGCCAAAGCAACTAGACATTGTTCTTTTGTTTCTTACTATTGAAGATTGAGGCATAAATTTTTCTTGATAATGAAACCTTGCTCTAGCCTTGTTTGGTACTGTTAGATTGTGGTGACTTAACGTTGTTATATATGTAGTTATGTATTATATCATTATTTGATCCTTATTGGTAATTTGGAACCAGGTTGAGATGACGAATTAGAGACCGGCAAGTGCTTGTTAGGTTTATTAGAAAAATGGCTTTAGCTATGAACTCAAATTAGGTGAATCACTGTTATTTACTTGTTAGCTAATATTGATCAGAAAAATAATTTACCCTCAATTAAAGAATGGACTAATCAGATTAAAAAGTAAAATAACATACAAGTGAGGCTGCTCAATTTTCAGCTATGCTGGCTGTCATCAGGCCTCTTAAGTGGGATGTTTCTTTTCCTGTGGAGTTTTCTGCTTACTGATGATCCTCACAAATTTTTCTTTGACAATGAGGAAAAAGAAAGGAGAACAAAAGTCTGTTATTATGAATTGCAATGGAAAGTTCTAGCCACTGAAATGAATGGGGATGGACTTGATTATAAGTGTAGTCTGCAGCACCTGCCATAGTGAAAATGGCATGATGGCGAAGAGGGTCCCTACCCCAAAACCTTAAATGGTGTTGCAACCACCATCTGGTGGTGCAATGGCATCTTCTATGAGTGTGATGGCTGTTGATAACGGTGTAATGGTGTCTGCCAGAGTGAAAGTTTGTGGATTTTTGCATGTACCCCCCCTCCCCCACCCAAAAGAAAAAAAAAAAAAAAAGAATACAACCAATGGACTTGAGGGACATAAGGGTTATTTGGCCTTATTGTTTAAAATAACTCTAGAAAGACCAGAAATATAATGCAGAACTATGCAAACTCACATGCAACTTTGCATATTTGATGTTGCAGCCATATTGTTGATGATTTTTTCTCTTAACTTGCAATCAATACAGAGCATCTTGAAATAATCTGAGGTAGATATTGAAACTCACTATTCACATTTCATCTGACATTAAGCTCAGTTCCTTCTATACTCTTTGTACTGGTTTTACTTAGTGTCCATACCTTCCCAACAGTGTAAGAAATATTAACATAATGCCTAGTTTCCCTTTTTTCTTCTAATACTTATGTAGGTGGCTCTTAGTATACTTAAGAATGAACTATTTGAGCGAACCTTAAGATACATACATAAAGGTTATTATCTGGAATAAGAGCTGGATATTTCAAGAGGTTCCTATTAGATGCACTGTGGTCCCTTTTTTTCTGTTGTGGACTTTTGGGCTCTTTACTTACGTATCAGTTTAGCAGTTTTTTATGCAAGTTTTTATAAGTCATGACTTTAGATATTAAAGCTTACTAGTCACCTTTTTTGTGTATTTAATCGGTTTTGGGTTATTTCAAAATTTGCTTCCTGGCCTCAGTATAGCAGCCATCATTCCATCTGCCATACTGCCATGGCAATTGGGTGGTTTTCTGTACTTGGGTGCTGCATGTAGTGCAACACTGATAGAAAGAAAGAACAAATAGAGCTTCGTCATGCAACGTGAATAGACCATTGCATGCTTGGATTAAGAGAGGGACTGATGGGGAATGGCATGTCTATAACTTAAGTTGAAGAGTACTTATAACAACAACAAGCCTTATCCCATTATTTGTGGTTGCATAGGTAAAAAATGTGTAAAATAGAGCAAACATTTTTGTACAACCTTGTTATATTAAATAGATGGTTGCATCATTGATGTTTTAAGGGGCAGGAAGGGAAACATTTTATACGCTTCCACAAGTGTTTAGTATAGTGCATTTTGGAGATTGAGATAGGAAATTGTTTGGAGCCACTTCTAATGAATTTGTTTTTCTACAACTAAAGTCAGAGAGTAAAATCATGAAAATGAAAGCCACAAATATTAGGTAGTGCATTCTCTCTCCTAACACCTGCTTATTTAATTGTGTGCTGCTTTGCATTATGTCAATGTGTATGTTATAATATGACTTTGGAACTTATGCGATATTAATTATGACTAATAAATTTGTTTGACATAAATTCAAGTACATCGTTTGCTAGCTAGTGTTTTCACACCATGAGGAGAAGATGAGATATATATGCCAGATCTAGCTGCAGCCATTATGGGTGTTTGAGTTGTAAATATTGTAGAAACTCAGAATCTATTTTTATAGGAAGGGACTGTTTCTTTTTGTTATTATATGAAGGTTTTGATTAAGGATATTCTTTTTGAAAATTGATATTTAAAGACATTTTTTGTGGTTCCATTGACCATTTCTGGAATCTCACTCATCCCTTTTTCACAAGCTATATGTGAATTGGTAGTAAAGTTGAGAACTTTAGGTTGTTGCCTACATGATATTATGGAATATGTGGCCGACCTAATGTTATTTAATAGCAGCATCTCCTTTCAAGTGATTCCCATTGTGTTATCTCTTTTTATGTTGGTATGCTATATAAGTTGTAAAACTTATATTTGTTTCCTTTTAAATAGGATACGAGCAAGAAATCCCCAATGGAGCTGATTAATGAAGTTCTGCCTATCAAGGTGGAAGGCAGAATCGTTGCTTGCGAAGGAGGTGAAACTCTCGCAACTTTTATATCTTCTTTTCTATCTGATATCATTCCAGTGAAGCATATATGCTGGGAAAATTACATTCAATGACCCAAATCTTCAAACATTGTAGTTTAAAAGATTTTAAAAATTGTAAGTAGTTTCAAAGAACAAAGTTATTACTATGTTTTATGTGATTTACTATCAGATTTCAAGAAAGTTGTTAATACATTTCAGGAAAGTTATAGTATTCAGTAACTTTGTGATGACCTTCTTAAGACTTGGAAGTTACTTTTCTAAAAACTGGTGTAGAACCGAGTAGTAACTTGCGGTTTTTCAAAATAATTATAATTTCCAAGATCTTTTAACCTAAATTAAGATTTGGGTTCTTAGATGTAATTTCCCTTTATGTAATGTAGACCTTATCTATTGCAGCCAAATCATCACACCAAAAGTAGGGAGATAACTAAATTGGATACTGCTGTTCATGGTTGCAGATAGCAATCCTGCACTTGGACACCCAATTGAATTTATATGCCTTGACTTGGATGAGCCAGCTGTCTGCAAGTATTGTGGCCTACGTTATGTTCAGGACCATCACCATTAGGACCTGCAATTCACAGGTGTTATATAGGTCTGCATTTGGTGATATTGGTGCTCATGATTGAAATTCATGTTATCTTGGTTAAAATGTTTTGACTATATGATGTTGTAATGATGATAGTCCTTTGTTAGCATTTTCTGAATAATAAGAAGACAATGTTGTTCATGCTTTTTAACCACTTGGCTGCAATTGAAGCTGAAATTATCTGTGAACTACTTGCTAGCTGTATTATTTGACTTTACCAGCTATGGGGTGTTGCATTGTTCTGCACAAAATGTATATTTTGCATGAGATTAACTTAATCCATCCTGCCATTGCATTTTCGTTATTCTTGACAATATATATATATATATATAACCATTTTTAGAACACACCGCTTTAAAGTGTCAACTATAAGTAAGTTCTTTTAAAAAAAAATTTTATTTTATGGGGATTAGTTTTGTAACTGCTTTAAATTATAGGAATATATGTAAAAATGTTTAAATCATAGGGGCCTATTAAAAAGTGGTGTAAATTATAAGAACGAATTAATTAATTTCCTTCAGAAAAATAAAAACCAAGATATAAGAAATTCCAAATAAACTAATTATAATCAATTTTAAAAAATTAAAGCAAGTAAAAATAAGAACATATAAAAAATAGTTTAAAAATAAATTACAAATATTTTGAGGAATATTTTATAATTAAAAAATAAAAATAAAATAATTGCGTGGCATAAAGGGTATATTTTATATTATAGATATATATACCCTCTTGTTAGCCCCTCCCAATGTCTATGTAACATCAGGCTTGCACAACATGCTTCTGAGTTCTGATGGTAACGCTAAAATAAACTAACAACTACAGACCAAATTCTTAGATGCATCCATTTTATTGCTGTGCAAATGCCAGAAGCTAACAAGTTGTTAGCTTTTCGGGCTTAATGCCCTCTCTTTTGGTGTTTGGTGTTTCTTGGGCCCCTCTTCTGTTGGTTTTTTAATAACTTGATGCTCGCCCTGTCTGCATATATTTCACAGCATTGCAGTTCCCTTTTCACCAAAAAAAAAAAAAAAGAAAACAAAAGAAGCACAGTGGGAAACGTGAGGCACTCTATTTTCAAAAAAATTAGAAGTGGGCACCCTAGTTTAAATGATAGATTTTTTTTGGGATAGGATATTCTTTTTTTGGGTGAAGGGGATAGGATATTATTTGGTCACAAATATGATCTTTAAATTGGAAAGCCTAAAACCCCTACTTTAAATCGCAACTTATCTTTTTGGTATGGTATTATTTGGTCACAACTACTCTTTGTGAAGGAACCCAATTTTTTTTTGTTGGGTAAACTGAAGGAACCCTGTTATATCAGGGAAGAAAGGGTTTCATTCAATTTTTGGTCTCTATGAAAGGGGGACACTAGCTAAATAAGAGTGATAGAATGTAGATAGCAATCAAGATTTCAAGCTTTTTTTAATGTAACAAAATTTCTCATACTCGTAAGAGATTTAACATTTTTTAAGTAAAATTAAGTTTAAATATTGTGAATAAAAAAATCTATGTTTGGAGAATTATTCTCATTTAAATTTAACAATACTCGAAGAGTTAAATACATATATAAAATTTTTTTTCTGACATCTCAGTTATTACTATGTTTTTGCTATTCTTTATTTTTCATCTTTTCTATCCAGACCTTTACTGTTTAAGCTCTTGGATCATCAAAAGCATTTGCATACCCTCCCCCTCTTCAATTCTTCTTCCTTTCTCTCCTCCCGGTCCAATACAGTTTTAATAACCTTGATTTAGTTTTACTACCTGGATTATCTCAGTGCTTTTACTTTCCAAGACATGAATCTCTTATGTGGAGAAAAGCTTCAACAATTATCGTGCTTTAATTTAACGTCATACTTGACTTACCCAAATTCAACCCTACAGGAAATTAGATTCCTGGGGCAGTCAACAACAGGATAGTAAATGATGCAGTGAATTAGTGGAAAAAGAGGAAGGAAAACGGGGGCGAGGGGTGGTAATTCTCTAATAGCCCATTGATGGTGAATACTAAATAAATCAAGTTTATGCAGGGAACTAACCTCTTAAAATTGTAAACTGAACACATTTCAATGATAGCCTGACAACAATAAAAAAAACAATTGTGGGAGTGGGAGAGTATGCTCTATAAGTTATTGTAAAACCTGAACCCGCTATTAAATTTATGGATTTTGAACCATAATTATCAGCACTTGCTATGATCAATTCCAAAATCTCCCGATCAATTCGGGACAAATAATAAATAACAGCATGCCCAGGATTAAATGAAACGGGCCAGCCTTTTAATTAATATAACAAAAGCAGATAAAAATTCTCTGGTTGTACCTACAAAAATCCTCATGCACTAACTTTATCCGTAGCAGCCAATTTTCTTCTCTGTTGATGCTCTGCAACTTTATAATCTACCACTTCACGAAACAGAGTTGGATCAAGCACACAGTTCTCGCTCCCATATACGGCAGCTTGAACACTTGCCATCAGTTTTGCTATTTCCCTTCCTGAAAATCCTTCAGTTTTTGCTGCTGCTTCTCTGATGATATCATCTGTCAATCCTTTGATCTCTATCTGCTGTTGTTTCCCTTTAAACAAATTTTGAAACAGACCAGATTTTCCTGATCCAGCCCGGACTATGTACTTATCCAAATAGAGTTTAAGGAGCTTGAGGCGCTCTTCTTCACCAGGCAAGGGGAATTCAAGAACCTCATCGATACGATCTGCCACAGCTGAATCAAGATCACCAGGGCGATTTGTGGCTAGAGCAAGGACTATGTCTTTAGACTGATCACCAGTACGGAAGAGAAGGGCATTAAGTGCACTTCTCTGAGCTTCACTCATATAAGTCTTGTTCCGCCTGCAAAGTTCATCTAATGCAATCAACCCCATTTGGACTAATTTAGCCTTAAAGCTTTCATTTAATATCATGTAGCGTCACTGTAATCCAGAGAAAAAAAAAAGACAAAAATAAACTAGGAAATTATGTTGTGAATGGCATTTAAATTAAAGAATCTTGTTTCAGTAGTATACAACAGACAAGAACAATTATACCATAATTCATATCTTATGAATTGCATGTGAAGGAGGCACCTCTTAATTAAAATCCCTCATCTTCCCTTTCGTTCAACCACACACATTATAAATGTTACAACGTATCATCCAGTGCAAGTAGTGTTATGCAAAGGTAAAAAGAATGAAGATCTCAAAGGATATCAGGTTATGGTTTAGGATGGACCAATGGTTAAATAGGGTGCTTACAAACAGTAGCATGATCCTATGGACCAAACCAGTCATTGTTTGGGCACAATGAGCAATACCTGCGAAAATAAGTTTGATGGTTTCATTGGTTGCAGGGAAGATTCAAGCAAGAAGGACCAGGACATTCGATTGAAAAAAAATTTTAATGATATCTGGCCAGAAAAATGTGTCTGAGTAATGCTTAACAATGATAAAGCAGATTAGACTTTAGAAGAGAAACTGAGAAAAGAATAAACAAGAGCACATTCAACATTAATGAGCAATAAGGGAAGAAGCATTACTTACTCGCACAGAAATGCATCAGCTTCATCAATGAAAAGTAACAAACCCTTTTTAGATTTCTTAGCCCAATCAAACAACTGGTGTATCTTTGTAACAGCCTGTGATCCCAATGGAGCAACATCTCCTCCAGTCATCAAAGCATAGTCTAATCCCTGCATAAACATATATGATGAGGTAAAAATACAATTTATAAAAAAAAAAAAAAAAAAGACAACATAATACTAGCATATAATTAAAATAAAAAAAATCTAAGATAGTTAACTTTGAATGACTTAAATGTAGGTCCCAGTGTAGCGTGTGCAATGACTTGATGAAAGAGCATATAAAAATTAGAAAAATATGAAAACATATAATTTTACTTATATTTTATACTAGCATCAATTAATATTTCCAAATAATATGATATAAAACATAAAATTTAACCTGCTAAGTATTATGTTCCAGACACTGTAAATTTCCTACTTATACAACCTATCTATTAGCAAAGTGAATAGTATGTAATAATTGAAAGCTAAAAGGACAAGCAAAATCTCATACAGATTTATGAGCCAACTCTCTAGCAGCCATTGTCTTCCCTGTTCCTGGAGGACCATAAAAAAGCATATTTCTAAATGGTGCCTGATGTGCTTTTGTATTTGCAGTTGCAGATGCCAGCTGCTCAATTCTTTTATTAAGAGCAGGATGCAAAATTACATCACCAAACCCATTTCCATTTTTCGAAGCAGATCCAGAATCTGCACGAGCTAGGGTGCTCCTGAAATGAGTAAAAATGCCTGACCAGGGGTATTTCCCCCTGGAGGACTCTCGGATCAATGATGGTTGTCCCAATATTCTATCCACATATCCCCATATAACACGGGCACCTTCCCTGCATTGGACCAAAAAAGATTAGCTAACCACAAATCTTCACTGATAGCAACTTAAAAGCATTATACCCTAAACGCCAACTGACAATAAAGCAGCACAAGTTTCACGAGTGATATATATATATTTATATACATATATATATATGATAAAGAAAGAAAACAAATAATACCCAGAGAGAGAGAGAGAGAAGCAATACTACAAGTTGAAAATCTCTAAAAATGTAAAAGGCCGGGGAATAGTGTACTTGTACTGTCATTTTTTGACTCCACAAACTTCAGGATTTAGTTCATGAAGAGAGGATTATATCAGCTATTAACAGATATTTTTCAACCATCTAGCGTAGTATGTAGGTGGTTTAATCTTGAGTTTAAAAGTACCAATGGAAGTTGAACAAAAGGGAATAGTGAATAATGTCACTAATAGCCAATTACTGCTTAAGCTGAAGGGCACTGGTGTAAAAAATGGAACCATAAGCAAGCTTGGGTTTGGATCCAAAAATCATGGCCCAATTAAGAACAGTCATTATAAGTTCAGTCAATTTAGCTAGCCGGCAATGTTATTTTATTAGTGTAATTTATGGATTCATTTCTTAATATATAAACTAAGTAGAAATCCTTGAGCCCATGAAAAATGAATTTGGATTTAACACTGTTGGCCCATGCAAGACCAAGATCATCATGAGCAAGGGCAGGCTGGCCTGTTTGATAGTCCTATGTGCAATGCATGTCAAACATAACCTTTAAAAGGCAAGCCTCAACTCTAAAGGAGTTTTCAGAAATTAACAGCCTATTCCTAGCTTTATGAACAGTTCATACCTAGTGGTGTAAATTCCTGCAGCCAGAGCTGTCACTCCACCAACTGCTACAACCAGTTTATTTTGATCTGTTAGAATGGCTCTTAACCCCCCTGCAGAAAATAGATAGGATTTTTTCCACATGAGAGATCATTATGCAGTTGATCTGGACAAACTAAAAAGACAGCTCAAAGTGGAAAGCAAAATGTCAACAACCCACAAATAGCCATATGTGAGAAAATAGAAGCTGGACCCCAGTTCAAAGCCTAATGATTTAATTAGTAAGCAAAATTATCAGAAGTCAAACATGTAAGGGAACATATTATTGCACATATCCTGGTGAGATAACTTTCAATGAAATTCATATTATAGATACACACATATAATGTGGTCAATATTACTTGCACATTGCATACAGTGCATCTGGTAAAAATACCTCCAATATGTTCAAAAGTAGTATTTATGGAAGCAATCCATTTCTCTCTCTCTGCATTAGCACGATCAACTAGCATTCGTCTATTAACCTCTTCAGCTAGCTTAGCTTCATGGGCTCTTCCTTCTGCTTCTGCCATAGCCCTTACTCTGATTGTTTCGCGTTCAATGTCAGCTTTCTCTCGTTCTGTTTGCCTACGTTGTGCTTGAATCTGTTCCTCTGTTGCACGACGAGCTTGCTCTTGTCTAATTGATGATTCTTCTTGCAATTTTACTAGCTCTTGGTTCCTGGCTCTCTGGTATTCATTTTCCGCCTGATAATAATATGGCAATAAGGATCATTCCATAATGCAAAATTAAACACCCAAGGTCAAAAGGTTAAATACCTGCATCCTCTTCCTTGCCAGTTCATCCTCATATCGAGCCATTTGGGATTTTGTTTGTGCCTGATGCTGAGCAAGCTTTTTTTGTTCATCATATATAATCCTTTGTCTTTCCTGCCAAGCAAATTAGACATTATATGGGAAACAAGTGATACGTCAGAAGGAAGAACACAAGTGATCTCCTCACATCCTAAAGCAACAAAAATAAAATAGAAGAAGTTTCATGCATGTATGACATTCAAAAAATTCATATTAGAGCTCCAGAAAAAGCTTCATTAATAGGTGCTAGATATGATGCAGTGTTTCTAAGCCAAAGTAAACCCAAATTCCATTCCAGAAGTTCAGAGTAATAAAATTTCAGCTGAAAGGTCAATGCTTACCCCTCAACATTGTGTTGTCCTTAGCATACAAAATATTTAATTGTGTGCATAAAAAACACATCAAGGAAACCTCATCTCTGAAAGCCATGATCAATTGATACAAATGAGGTTCTTGGACAGAATTTATGCTAAACTACAAGAGTAAAAAAAGAGCCATGAGACCCCCATTGACTAACTTCTGCTAGCTAAGGTTTCAGATTTCCAAAAGTCATCTAAGTTTCATAATTAAAACAAGAACCCACATCAATAGAAGTGGAAACTACAATAAATAAGAAGGAGAGTTCTTCCGTGGGTGTAAGTTTCATTAAGCCATCAAATTTTAGAAAGCTCACAAAAGTCACCTGAGGAATATAATCCCGAATTCAAAATTAACATTTGTAGGCCAAGAGTTTAGAAGAGATACAGCAGTAACAATTCCACAACTAGAAGGGATTGGTATACAAAGAGGTGTATAAAGTCATCAATTAGGGCTTTAACAAAATATACAGAAGAGAATATTACAGTTTAGAAAGAGCCAAAACTGTTTTGGAGGTAAGCAAACAAAATATATAACTAGTAAATCTCTAACAACAAAATTCATGTTCAGTAAAATTTTAAGTTCACACACAGACAAAATATGCACGATGTTATTCTAACTCCAGCCAGTACAATCACATTTTTATTCGTATGATGTAGATCACAAAGTTAAAAAGATCAAATAGAGACAACATAGCTCCTTACTGAGCCACAAATTTAAGTGGAGGCTATAGTTATCTGAACTCAGGATCTACTTACAATTTCATGCTGTGCTTGCATTTGTTTAAACTCTGCAACCTTTGCAGCTAGCTCTGCTTGCTTTGTCTCCTCTTGCTTTTTTACAACATCAAAGACCTTTAAAAGAAAACCCAAACTTAATAGCCCATGAAATATTTAAATAGAATTTAAAAACAAAGCATACAGATGAACACAATTTTTTTTTGAACTAATATGAACACAAAATATAGAAACACAGAAACAAAGCATATAGAAAAGTCAATGGTGTAACAAAGCTTAAATTATTCTTGCTGCTCTTTTCTTTACTCTGCATTTTCAAAAACGTGAATAATTTCCAAACATGTTGATTGATAACACAGAAACACACAAAAATAAAATATATTTGCAATCATCCGATACAGTGAAAAAAAAAAAAAGCTTTTCCCTCAGTTCCTTTCAAGCACCCATTTTTTCAAAAAAGAACAAAGAAACCAAAATCCAATCAGCAAAAAACATAACCAAGGAAATTTAACAGACTAATAATTATGGCTGCGCATAACTCATTCCAAAATCTAATGAGAAAAAAAAATGATCGAAAACGGCACAATACGGATAGCATAAACATTTAAAAAGCAACAATTTCCCAACCTTTTTCCCGTGCGGTGAACTAGTAATTTCTTTGAGCGCCTTCACCCCTCTCTCCAGCGCCTCCGGATCAAACCCAGCAGACGTGGTCCTCGGGTGATCATTCCGAACCTTGGGAGCCGGCGAAGGACTATCCTGAGGCAAATTGGAGGCCTGTGGCAGTTTGGGATCGGAAGAAGAGGGCTGGGGAGGAACATTGGAGGAAGAAGGGAAACCCGAAAGCGAAGGGAACTTGAAAGTACCATCAGCATACGCATGGTTGTTCTGAGAGAGAGCAGCCGCGGCCGCCATAGCCGACAGTAACCCTGCCGAAGTCTTGGCCATTTGAAACTGAGCTGTTCGGTGAAAATGCAATGCAAGGGAATAAACTATTAAGCGTTGAGGAACACACAAGGTACAGCTTCCATGTAAAATGAAGCGGAAGTAAACAACCTGGGGTTTTGGTAGGGTTTCTGAGTTTCGTGTTGCACAAGGCGGTCTCATTGTTTTTTTTTCCTCCCTCTTTATTTTTTCATTAAATTTTTTAAACGGTAAATAATTTAACTTTTTCGTTTAAAATAAATTTTTGAAAATATATATAAATCAAATATATCCTACATTTAAGTCAAACTGAAAATATAAACACTAGCCCACCAAAAATAATAATAAACCAAGTAAAATAATAATAAGATGGGACATTGTTGACAATCAATTTTACAAGTATTTGTGCTTTTTTTTTTGTTTATTTTAATTGAGTTTTGATTTTCAAGGATAAAAGTTGTTAGTTTTGGTTAGTTTTGAATTAGGTGCATGTGATTTTAGTTTGTTGGCAAGAACAAAAAAAGAGTAGATTTTAGAGTCTTTTGGCATACTTTTTTTATATGTGGTTTCCCAAGAAATATATTTCTAGATATGTATCTAATTTGATTATTTTATTTTTAAATTCCCAAAAAATTTAAATTATATTTTAAAAGAAATATATTATATTTTTATGTTAATTACATAAATACCCATTTTAGTTTTCCTTTTCTTGGTTAGAAGCATTGTTGTAAAAACCGGACCGGACCGGCCGGTTCGACCGGTCGGACCGGGAACCGGTCCCTAGTCCGGTCCGGTCCGGTCATAGGTTTCAACCGGTACTGTTCAGAACCGGTGAGAACCGGTCCAAAACCGGTGAAACCGGCATTGAACAGGTTCTGATTTATTTTTTTTTTCAAATTTTTTTAAAAAATTCTTTTTAATTTTTAAGATAAAATAGCATCATTTTTAGTATAAAACATATTTTTTTATATATTATAATATTATATAAGCATTATTATGATATATAACTATTAAAAATTATATATTTACTTAATAAATAATAAATAATACATTATTAATTTATTATTTTAAACTCAAAATATGATTATAGATGAATATTAGTTTATTTAAATTAAAATATTGAGTTATGAAACTCATTAATAATTTATTTGTAGTGAATAATATATTGATAATTGAATATTATTTAGTTTGAGACTTTAATTAAGTTATAAAATTTGTTTAAACTTATATTATTTATTTTAAATATATTATTTTAATCACTACCGGTCCGACCCCGGTTCGACCTCGGTCGAATCATTGAACCGTAAACCAGTGACTTGTCCGGTTCAATGTCTGGTCCGGTTCTGACAATATTGGTTAGAAGTATGAGTTGCAAAGACTTTAGTAACGGATGGAGGAAGTAGATTATTAATGGTTATATCTTGAATAAAGAGGTCATCTCTCCCCCTTTCTAGTTCTCCTTTCGCACACAAGTTGTCCTCAAACCCGACATGACTCTCGTTCAGTCCACTTCTTCAAAAAAAAATATATATATATATATATATATATATATAAGGACTTCTAAAAAGTTCAATTTTTTGTGGGGGGAAATTATCATTTTATGGGGATTTATACAAAAGTTTAATTTCAATCATCCAAATCTTTGATGCACATTAAGTTGTAATCGTTATTAAGCTTTATTCTACTTCTTAGTATTTAACTAATTGTCACGCTTGAAAATGCGATACGGATAATGTGGAAACGAAAGAAAAGGAATAATCGACCTTCGTGACAAAGACCTATTTTGGAGGAGTCACCACTAATATTTTAAGAAAAATTTTGAAAAACCAAATAAAAAGGAAATGATGATCTGCGAATTAGAATTCAATTTGAGAGTACGATTGTGAATAGGGAAGGTATTAAGCACCTCTACAACACCCATTCATAAGAACGGTTACATTAAATTGATTATGCAATTTTTATGACTTTTAAAAAAAATTATTTTGATTACCCTTTAATCATTCACATGCAAAAATAAATATAAAAATAAAGAAAAAAGTAAAAATAAAAATGAAGAATAAAATGAAAATATGAGAAGGCGGAAAAATAAAATAAGAGAAAAATATTATTTATTTACAAGATCGGACTTGACCCAGAATTAGAGTTTGGGACCTACGTACCCTAGCATAGGAATCAAAGTCGATATAATTCAAGCTAAAAATACATGTAAGTGGATTGATATTTTTTTATCAAATATATTTTTTAAAAAAAAGAGAAATTTATAAAAAATAATTTATCTTTCCATAAAGAAAATAATTTTCAAAATTGCTTGGTATATTTTAATTTTAAAAAAATAGATTAATTTCAATTATTTTATCATCATTCATTTTTTCATTTTTCATTTTTTTAGAAAATAAATTCATGAAAAGATAATATATATATTTTTCTCAATTTAGATAATATGATTAAAATTACATATGATCTTAAGTATTTTATTTTTAATTTAAAAAAGAAAAATTTGAAAACAACTTCATTCTTACAAAATAAAATCAATTAGCTTATATGATGATTTTATCACTCACAACTCACTAATTGATTCCTAAATACCTACAATAGAGCCACTCAAGGCAAAAGATATAAAAAAGCTTAAAGGATAAAATCGGAAAAAATAAATAATAATTTTTTTGCATAAATTATTTTTATTTCTTTATGTTATTATAAAAATGGTAATAAAAATGACCATGATAACACATTTTTATTTAAAAAAAACATTTAGAATATGACTATTATATATTTATATATTTTTTATTTATTATTATTTTTATTTTATGAAATAAAATAGGAAAACAATTTTATTTTTGTAAAATAAAATCAACTAACACATGTGGTGACTTTACCACTCACACTCTACTCATTGATACCTAAATGTCCAGTGATACCACTCGAGGTAAAAGGCGTAAAAGAAGCTTAAGAGATAAAATTGAGAAAAATAAATAATTTTTATTTAAATCATTTTTATTTTCTTATATTGAATTATGAAAAAGGCAATTGGAAATTTTTCTCTTTTTTTTTAGCTTTTAAAAAAATGGAAATTAAGGTATAATTACTACATTAATACAATATTTATTTTTCTTCTTCCTAAAATTAACTTTACAACCAACCAGTAATTGTAATAACTTTATCACTCACAATTTGTTAATTGATACATAAATATCCAGGACATTACTACTTAAAGCATAAAGGTAAGAAAATTTGCAATAGAGATTTTATTATTTTAATTAATTATTATTTATTTTATTATTTAAAAAATAAAAATAAATATAAATATAAAAGAAATCATTTGAACCCAAAATATCTAAAAATTAAGACCTAACCAATGTAAGAGCAACTCCTTGCTCATGAAACAATTGGCTCACACCCTATATCAATCCATGGAGACTTAGTCTCTCATGGAGAACTCTAAAGAGCAGACTTAGTCTCTCATGGAGAACTCTAAAGAGCAAAGCGGAAAAATCCCTTTTTTTAAAAAACATTTTTGAAGAGTAATTATATTAATTATGAAAAGTCAGTCTCACTTCTGAATAAAATGTATCAAAAATAAAAGCAGCAAAATCAACAAGTCTACTGTATTGTCATAGACCACGTCAATTATGTACACCCTCCTGATTCAATAAGCCATGAAGCCCAATTTAAGTTGTGATGCTTCTCTAATAAATAAATAAATGATATGGAAAAACTATGCCCTGGGTGCAAGAAACGTTGGAATGTCAAACAGAAGATAGAGCCTTGACACACCATGACCCAAAGAAAGACAACACTTATACTTAAATCAAGATATATCTTCCCAAAACCAAGCGTATGATCCCCAGAATAATAAGAAGCTGCTGAGCAAGCCAAAAGTGATAAGAGTCAAGATGAAATGTACAACACTACTTAAACTTGAGAAGCCATGATTGGGTGCTTGTGGAATGAGATGAAGACTCACTAACGATGGCAAGATTAAGCCTCTTAAAGTGAAAGTCTCAAAGTATTGATCCAGGAAATTTAAACCCCAAAAATATAAGACCAAAGGGATGCTTACACGTTTGCTAAAATATACCCAAAATTTAATTGTCCAGAATCACTACACATATTTTCTACAATGAGTTAGCCCCCTTTGTCAGTCATTATGCACAATCAGATAGCTCATGTATTCCTTCGTGATATTAATTTCCACTACAGCAGCATAATCGAATCTTTTTTTCTTTCGAAAATAACAGCATTAAACCTTTACTACTGTTCAACACAAAAACTAATCATCACATAAGACACCGACCAAGCCCTGTTTCAACTCCTAAATACAAAGCCTATGGTCATTACAAGGGAGGAGCAACCATCCCAATAATACTTAAACGAGCAAGCCGTGGCAGGAACAGACCCTCACAGATAAAGGAAAAGGATGAAAACATCAGTTCTTTACTGTAAGTCAGAGTACAAAGTACGCTAAAAACAATTCCTAGCAGGAACAGGCCCTCACAGATAAAGGATGAAAATATCAATTCTTTACTGTAAGTCAGAGTACAAAGCATACTAAAAACGATTCCAACCTTACGCTTGGAATCTACCGAAGTAACAACTTGAACCCATACACGAGCAATGACCAAGTAAGAATAAGAACTGGTCTCTAGAAAAATTGAAGATAGAGCAGAATAGTTCAAACCTACTGCAGAAGAAAGTCTTCAATAGTTGCGCCTCCTCTCTTGTTCCTTTCCCCTCCAGCTTTCCTCCGTTCCTTCCTCTTTTCCCCGGCCTCCAAATTCCTCCCGAGCAACCTCCTGGAAATTTTCGGCCTCCTCTGTTTCCTCCCTTAACTTCTCCCAGGTTTTTCTCGCCTCCAGAATCCTCACTCTCTCTCTGTCTCTGAAATTTCGGCCTCTAGGGTTCCTTTTCGGCCCCTCAATCTCGGCTTCTAGGGTTTCTTTTCGGCACCCTCCCCCCTAGTGATTGCTCTTCGTCCCCTTTTATAGACCTCCGCGAGTGAAGGAATCCATTTGCCAAACGCGTGATTGCTCCCTTCATCCTCGAACGTGCTCGCCGCACCTCTTTGCTCACCTCCACTACCTTGCTGTACCTGGTACGGAGAAGTGGGGAATTTTTCATGTCCATTTCTGCGCCTCCTTCGCTCTGCTTCTCTCACTCACGCTTGAACCCAAACCCTAGCTTCCTTCCCTCTGCATCGCGCCCTCTTCTCTGTCTCTGCTCACTTGCTCTCTCCCAGGCTCTCACGAACCTGAGCCAGAGGCTCCCTCTGTGCCTTTTGCCCAAGCCCTGACTAGGGCTCCCTCCACTTGCACCTGAGCCTCTGGCTCTTCCCTCAACCTCGCACGCGGCCCCCTCTCTGTTTCTCTTTTTTCCAGCCCTAAGGGCTCCCCCTGTGATTTCTATCCGAACCTCAGCAGAGAGGCTCGGCCTGCTTTGTCCACGAGCCCTTCTCAACTGGGCTCGTAGACATTTTCTTTATTATTATTTTATTTTTATTTATTTATTTATTTATCATTATTATTATTATTATTTTATTTTATTTTTTATTTTTTAGTGTTTAGGTTGGAAGATTTGGCCACCTACATTGAATCCCAATTCCCTTCCAACTTTTTTTTCTTATTATTTTTATCCCCTGTTTTATTTTATTTTATCTATTTTTAGTTTTTACGTATAAAACCCAGATAAAATATGGTGTTCACACTAATTATTATGGAAAAGTTAAGTAATACTTCAGCTCTATACATAAAAAAGCATTTGTTGCAAACATGAATGTTTTCCTCAATCTTACAAGATCCAAATTTCATTGATTCGGACTCAAAATTTTTTTTTTTTCTGTATTTTGCCAAAATGAAAATTCATTATGGAGATCTTGGAGGCTTCCAAAAGATCCCTAATCACTCATGGTGTCCCTTGCAAATAATTGAAGAGCCATTAATGGTCTAGTTCAATGAAGAGTCTTCCTATACTCTGGAAGAGGCGGTTTCTATAAGACTAAGCCCAAGATCAACTATGTGCGCACCCTTTCATGACCCAATATGTAGTAGCACATCCTACCATGTCCCAAAAGGATTATGCATGTTTTTTGAGCCTAAATTGGTAAGGTCCAAGAGTCCAACAAGTTACAAGATGTGGATTGAAGAGATTACTTAAAACCCAAGTTGACAAATGATCCAAGATTATGTTAATTAGTGTCTTTGATGTCTTTGTTTAATTATTTGTGTTTTTTGGGCTGGAATTTTCGTTTATTTAATAAAACTCAATATTTAGGTGTCTAAAGTGTCTATTTTGTTGGGTTCCAACTTGTATTTCATGAGTCCAAAATATTGTTTTGAGTCTTAAGTCTATTATAACTATTTGAGTTCTAAGTAGCTCATAATTTAGATAAGATTTTTGTGGGTGTCATAAAAGTGCTATTTTTGGTATTGAATATCTCTCTATATGATAATTTTCTAATTTGTGAGATATTATCTATGGCATTTTATCTTACCTTGCACGTTAGAATCAATCTAAAGGGATCTTTCTTGACTTGCAAGTAGGAGTCACCTATTAATTTATGAAAGTTTTTGTCTTTCTATTTAGTATTTGAGTCTAGTGTTTTTTTTAGAATAATCTACCTTGATTAGCAAGATAAGGTATTATAGAAGGTCCCTTAACTTTTTGAATAATTAGTTATCTATTTTATGATATCATCTAATCATTCTAGAGGATTATAGGTGTCTTTATATATATATGGCTATTGTAACCTACCAATTTGATAAAAATTAGGGATCTTGTTGCAAGAATTCAAGTGTCCTAACTCTTTGATTTTCAACTTGTCTTCTACTCAAGTCCTTCATTTTCGATGTAATTGTAGGTGCCATGTATATATATATATATATATTTATATGTTGGAGATTGTGCCCTAAGTGAATCATTATATTATGAACACTGTACTTCATTATGAAAAAAGAAGGTATTTTTTCTTACATTATTATATTGTTTACATGTTTTCCTTATAATAATATTATTGAATAAATTATTTTATCCTAAATGTTCCTAGTCAATCATCTTTGTGGGAACAATGATAAATTAAGGCAAGTATAATTTTGATTGATAATTATGTATGAAGATACAAATCAAAATCATAAGTTTCTGTTAGGGAATAGGCGATGGATCAACCCATCATGAAATAACTACATTGATCAAGTCATAAGCATATTTCATATATAATCGTGTCACTAAGCCCTCAGACCTGAGATCATCATGGCTTCCTACATGGGGAATACTATACTTTGGCATAGTCAAAAATCACCTTTAAGTGAGAGATCATAAAGGCTATAATCGGGCATAGTGGAACTCGTGTGGAGAAAGATAAATGATCAAGATAAAATTTGTCCCTCTAAATAATAGAGAGATATATCTGGGCCCCTCAATGAGTAAGACTGAAAAATGCATGGCCGTGCTCGAATGGAAGAGTTTTCATTTGTTTTGTCAGTCTGCTCAGAGATCGAGAAAGTGATAGTCGAATAAAATAAGGATGATGTTTTTATGCCTTATATATCATGAGACAAAAGAGATGTGATCGGGTTATATGATAGGTTACATCGGATCACCGATCTCATATAATTTGGGTAGTCACAATGTCTTGCTAGAGGCCACTTGTGACTTGTGGGTACAATAGTATTATTAGCCCACTGTCAATATTATATGGGTCTATAGGGTCGCACGCAATAACGGGCCAACTCGAACTAGAATGTCCAGATGTTCAATTTGGGGTGATTGAATTATATATATATATATATTTGATAAATATATATTATAAAATTTGAAATATATACATTTGTTATATATATTACATATTTGACATATATTATATTATTTCAAAATATATATATTGTTCAAATTAATTTAAATAAATTAGTTTTAAATTTAATTATATATGATAGATTTAAATTTAAACTAAAAATCTAAATTTGATTTATATGATAAATTAAATCTAGATTTGATTTTGGATATAAATTAGATAGTTAGTTTAAATTTAATCTATTAGATAAATTTAAATTCAAACTAATCTATTTAATTAATATTTAATTTAGTTTAAACTATTAATTTAAATTAAATAAATATCAAATCCTATTTATATATTGATATAGACTAGGTTACAGAATCAACCCAATTTCGAGTCACCCTAAAAAGAGAGCGGCCGTACACTCAGAATAGAGACTGTATGGACGAACGACGAACAATGAGGGCATACGGACTGTACAGACGTACACAAAAAGAGGTGCTAGTATGTCGTTCGAGTTGGACTCACCGTTCGTGTGGATACCGGTAGAGGGAGCTGACTAATCGCGTTAGTTCCTGGGGTCTGACAAAACGAAAAAGAACACCAAGGGATGCACCGAAGGTAAATTCTTGTTCTACATCTCAATCTAAACAACATTTACGGATTCATGGGAGGGAATTTCTTGATGATTTTCCACTACATGTGTGCTAAAATTCCCAACAATATATTGTTTCTATTATCATCAAGTGTAACTCAAATTGGGTGTATATTTGAAATTAAAGCGGGCATCAATGTATATATTCCCCATTTTTTCTCAGAATTTTCAATGGATAATGAAAAATCAAATTAGGCCTATTATATTCTGATTTCCCTTCATTTGATTTGCTTTTAATTTACTTATACGGTGAAGCACTTTCTATCATTATGATTTGATTTGAAAAGGAAATACCTACTGCTTTTTACAAATAAGGAAACCTTCACTCTCTATTTACCATAATTGAAAAAACACATGAATAATCCACACTGATTTGCATTGTGGAAGGCTAACCCTTTTCATATCAAAACACAAAAAATACAAACGAAAAAAATGCAAAACAAACCAGCCTTCTTTACATCTTTGCTTCTCTAATTTGAGCATCTTTTTTCTCCTGTTTCATGTTTGCCCTTTTTTCCTCTCCTGGTCTGATACTTTCTCTTGTTCTTATGCAGTCCTTTGGATGCCTTACATTTATAACATTTTGCCATATGATAGCCATAAAAAAATAGAAAAGCACACATCACTAGCCGGTACTCTTCACAAACCAATCCTTAAAAAAGAAGAAGAAGAAGAAAAAGAAGAGAAAGATAAAAAAAATGATAAGTGAACATCAAACATGAAATTTCAATAAACATAAATTTTGATTTTACATTTGTTTTACCGCAGCTATAAGGTAGGTAGCTACAATCTACATCATTCTCCACCCAAATGCTTCTATTAGCTTTTCTTTGGTGGGCCTTGTGCTAACCCCCAGGATATAAAATGGATTTTCTCCATCTTCAATAAAAAGTCTATGAAGATCTTCTCTGGTTATTTTCAAAAGAGAATGGGGATCTTTATCCTTAACAAGAGCTTCATCCTCAGAGCATTAAACTCCAAAGTTACTACACTTCTTACGATAAGAAATGTTGCTTTTTATTATGACCTTTATCAGTAGTTTTTGTTTCAAGGAAAAAGGTAGATTGAGGAGAGGATGATGGGAATATAAATCTTCTGAGGTGAAGAGGATATGAGGTTATTATAGCCATGAGTTGGGAGGGCAAGGAAGAAGAAGAAGAAGAGCAGTAAGAGATTAGAGCGTAGTTTGGTCCAGAAAAGAAGTGCTAAAGAAGAAAAAGAAGAACAATGAGACACTGGAGGATAGCTTGGTTTGGAGAAGAAGTGAATGAGGTTGTAGAAGTAATGGGGGCGACATACAAGGCATAGGGCTATTGTGAAGTGAAAAACGATGTAGGAGAAATACTAGAGAACAAATGGCTTCAAATAATGAGTAGAATCAATGACCTTTTTCTTTATGGTAGGAAAAAACTTCATTACCCAATGCATATAGAAGTATAAAGTGGTGTGTATCAATTCATGATTGGATTTGGATTTCAAGGACCTTAGTAAGCCCTGTTCTTGTAACCCTTCTAATTGATAGTTTTAATACACTGTGAAATAAAGAGAAGAAGGCCATAGGTGGCATGAGAAGATGATGGGTTTAGTTTGTTTTTGTTTTTGTTTTTTTTTAAAGCTGTTTTTGGAAAAAAAGAAGAAGAAGAAGAAGTAATGGTTTTTTCTCTTATGAGAAAAAGGGTGTATTTTCCTTTAAGAAAATGTGTATTAAAGAGACAATGGAATCTCACCAGTGTTTTTTCTCTTATGAGAAAAAATGTGTATTTTCCTTTAAAAAAATGTGTATTAAAGATAGACAATGGAACTTACCAGTGACAATGACGATGACGATGTAAATGACCCAAATTTATGTGAGGAATATAGATGGGATCATGAACTTGGATGGTTTATTGAGAACCTAGATATATGAGGATAGTTTTTTTTTTAACCAACAGTCAATCTTAGATTTTATAAGCCACACCAACATACATTAATCAATTTATGTTGTACAAAAAAAATAACAATTAAGTAAAAATGTGTCTATATCAAATAAATGAATTCAAGGTAATTAAAAGAGTTGCTTAATATATATTTTCGGAATCATCTATAGATATATATATATATATATAAGAATGGTAGGAAGGTTTTATCTCTGGTCCATTATTCAAGAATCATAGAAGGGGAAAACATTGATATGTGAGAAACTTTGAAAGTAGACCACTACCTGCACTGACTGAGTGTTTTGCACATATAATATTACACTCTATAGGTAATTAATTGATCAAGAAAGAGAAAGGTAATGATTGCTCTCCCCTATACTTTCTCTACACTAGACCACTACCTGCAGTGAGTGTGTGTTTTGCGCAGAATACTTCATAAAAAGAAACACGAGGAAGGATGGCTGCCTACCCACCTCAGCCCATGTTTGGACAAGCATCCCCATCCATACTGCCTCAATTGTACTAGCGAATAGGGTTTATGTACAGCTAGCACTTCTTCTCTGTACCAAGCTACGCTCCAATTTCTCGCTGCTCTTCTTCTTCTTCCTTAGCACTTCCTCTCCAAACCAAGCTATGCTCCAATCTTTCACTACTCTTCTTCTTCTTCCCTAGCACTTCTTCTTTCGACCAAGCTACACTCCAATCTCTCATTGCTCTTCTTCTTCTTCCTAACCCTCCTAACCCATGGCTATAATAACCCCATATCCTCTTCACCTCAGAAGATTTACATTCCCACCATCATCTGCCAAGCCTACTTTTCTGTCCTTGAAATAAAAACCAATGATAGGGGTTGTAGTGTAAAGCAACATTCCTCATAGTAAGAAGTGCAACAATTTTGGAGTTCAATACTCTAAGGATGAAGCTCTTCTTAGAGATAAAGATCTTTATGCTCTTTTGAAAATAACCAGAGGGGATCTTCATAGAGGTTGGCACAAGGCCCACCAAAGAAGAGCTAATAGAAGCATTCGGGTGGAGAATGATAGAGATCATAGTTGCCTACCTGAAAGTTATGGTAAAACAAATGTAAAATCAAAATTTATGTTTATTGAAATTTCTTGTTTGATGTTCACTGATCATTTTTCTTTCTTGCTTTCTCTCTTTCTTCTTTTTCTTTTTTAAGGATGTGCCCCTGAAATTAATTTGTGAAGAGTACTGGCTAGTGATGTGTGCTTTTCTACTTTTGTATGATTATCATATGGCAAAACGTTATAAGTGTAAGGCATCCAAAGGGCTACATAAGAACAAGAAAAAGTAGCAAATCAGGAGAGGAAAGAAGGGCAAACATGAAAAAGAAGAAAAAAATGGCTCAAATTAGAGAAGCAAAGAAGTAAAGGAGGATTGTTTATTTTGAATTTTTTTTGTTTGTGCCTTTTGTGTTTGGATGTAAAGAAGGGTCAGTCTTCCACAATGCAAATCAGTCTGGATTATTCATGTATTTTTTTAGTTATAGTAAATACAAAGTGAAGGTTTCCTTGTTTGTAAAAAGCAGTAAGTATTACCTTTTCGAAGCAAATCAAATGAAGGGAAATCAAAATATGATATGCCCAATTTAATTTTTCATTATCCATTGAAAATTCTAAGAAAAAATGGGAAATATATACATTGATGCTTGCTTTAATTTCAAATATATATATTGTTTCTATTGTTGTCAAGTGTAACAATAAAGAGATGCTTCGTTAAA
This sequence comes from Adenanthera pavonina, assembly GCA_026686845.1. Classification (NCBI taxonomy): domain Eukaryota; kingdom Viridiplantae; phylum Streptophyta; class Magnoliopsida; order Fabales; family Fabaceae; genus Adenanthera; species Adenanthera pavonina. Next base: position 5,882,316 of record JAIVEN010000026.1, on the reverse strand, counting down.
TATATTAACGGTGTTAGAGGAAAAGAAACTTTTAATTATATTTTGAAAATTGAGGGATTAGGGAAAAACTAAATAAAGTTAAGAGATTAAAATGAAACCTAATATAAAATTAAAGGATTCAATGTTTACTTTTGCCAAAATCATATAAGAGACATGTATTATTTCCATGTTATTTATAAATTAAAATTTTAATTAAAAAGCTATTAAAATTTAATTTGTTATATAATATTTTTAGTTATTATTTTTTTAAAAAATTATTATCTAAGAAATGATGGTATTTTAGACATTTTCAGTGAGTATCTATCTAAAAGTGCTTCTAATTGAAATCATCCAAACATATTTCATTTTGTCAAAATCACTTTTAAGATAAAAATATCTAAATATAAATTACTTTTGATAAAATTAATTCTAATTAAAATCAATTCTAAAAAATTAATTATATTTAAAACTATTTATGTAAAATCTAATCTGAACACACATGGAACAAAAAAAGTCTAGATATATGAAACAACTTGATAACCGATGTAAAGGCACCATATGGAAAAAGAAAATAAAAACATGAAAAAAAAAACAAAATCAAAGTAAGAGAATAGTAGATCCAGAGAGAGAAAAATGATTAATTTGAGTGTAGTGGGACCCACTGCATGAAAGACATTGTAGTACATATGGGATCGGGATCAAGTGCATGTTTGGATTAATTTTTTTATAATTAATTATAAGGATATATAATTTTTTATAATTAATTATGATAATAAGTGATTATGTCAAAAGTAATTTATATTTGGATATTTTTTACCAATAAGTAATTTTGAGAAAAAAAACATGTTTGGAATTTTTGTGTTTAAGTGATTATTATGTGAATAATGAGAATGAGAAGTAAAATAAGTGATTATGAAAGGAGAAGTGATTATAATGAGTAAAAAAATTAGCTTTTCCTATAATCACTTATTTGAGACATAATTCATTATTGAAAAGAATGATGTGTTTGGCAACTTTACAAAATAAGTAATTATTTCCTCTTATAAGTGATTATGACTTCAATTCAAACAAGCTTTGAGAGGTCAAATGGATAGTGATCTGTACTAAATTTTTATATGTACTTTCTATAATTCTTAATATAAGTTATTTTTAATTATGTGATCAAAATAAAAAGGAAATAAGTTGTATCAATAAAAAAGTAAGTTACATCAGTAAAATTGTCTAAAAATCTATTATATATATATATAAAAGTAATAAAAAAAAGCAACTTTTTCAGAGATTTGGGAAATCCTGAATTTAAACCCAGTTTTTTCATAACTTTGAAAACTCCAAACCAGCTCAAACCCCGTAATTCCTATTTTAATTTTTTTATTGTGTCAAGGTTAATTTAAATAACTCTATGATCCACATTATTTGGTCCAACAATCTTTTTTTTTAATTCATATTGCAAGTTTTTTCTATGGTTATATCTAACAGGTTTTGAAAAACAAAATTTACACATACAGTTAAAGCTAACAAATTTGCTCCTTAATAACTGGTATGTTTCAAAATTTATGATCCAAAATAAACATAATTTAATTAGTTTAATTAATTATAATATGTATGTTTAAAATTTATCTGTAATATGTGGCACGGCATAAGTGGCAGGTTACAAATTTTATAATTCACAATCTGTTTTTACATATACCATTTAATTAATTATAATATACATGTGGGAACAAAAAAATCGGTGCATCATCAAGTTTGAATCAAATATTTTAATTAATTATATTCAACATTTAAATATATAAATGTCAAAGGATAACTTCCCGAATATTGTATGCTATTTAACCAATTGATTTCATACTTAAATAGTAAAATCATTTTCAAAAGATATAAGATCATTTATATATATTAACCATATATATCATTCATATATATTAAATTTGAGCCTAATATATATAAATGATATATATGGTTAATATAATTAGTTATGATTAATAGCACCATTTCATAAAATTTAGTTTTTATAATTTTAAATTATAGAACTAAATAATATTGGTTATGATTAAAATAATTTTATTAGATTTTGTGTTTTTAATTTTGAAATATAAATGGAATAATAAGTATATATATAGTTTACCTACTTTTATATATATAATAAATAGATTAAGGTCTATTATTATTGTTTTTTTTGTTATAAAAAGGTCTATTACTTGATTAAGTGGAGAGAAACTACTCTTATTCCAGATTTACCAAAAGGGGTCATAGCTGCTCTGCCCCTTTGCCTAACATATTACAAGTCCAAGGACTTCCCACGCAGTTACTACTGTTAGAGGAGAGCCTGGCCCTTTCACAATGATCGGCAGCACTGCCCTTGCTTTTTTTTTTTTTTCTGGTAGATAAGTGGAGAGTATTTATAAACCAGCACCACCACGCCCAATGTCTTGATTTCATTGCCATTGCATTGTGTAAATTACTCTTTTCTATTTTTTTTTAATGTAAGAGATAAATAATTAAATTATTATAATAAAAAATTAAAATTATTAAATTTATAAAAAATGCAAAATAAATTCTAAAATTATTCTATTTTAATATTAATAACTTTTATAATGTAATTAATGAGAATAGATTGTAATTATGGATATTTTTTAAAAAAACATTAAATACATCAAATAACCCATACTTATTTCCTATATTTTGGAATAAAATAGTTCATCAAATGTCCCTTATATTGAGGAATGAGGATAGTATAAAGCAACATCCTAACATGCCAATGTTGCTTTTTTTTTTTCTAACCTTATTCATTTTTTTGTTTATCTCCTAAACTTGTTCTTTATGTGGAGATAACACTTTTATCTATGTGATTCTTATTATTTATTCATTTTTTTTTCAAAATTTGATCTTTTTAATTTAGTTTATTAGACATTTTGAAAGTACTTGATGTCTTACCATTTCCTTTATATTATGCACTCATGTCAATGAGCATTGAACAAATTTGGAGAGATGGTGGAAGTGTACGATGAGCTTGTTTACTAAATTGAAGAGAAAGCAAGTTTTCATTCATTCTTTTGCTTTTAACTTGTTTTTTTTTTTATCAATTTAAATCTTTCTCAATTTCTAATTTCTAAATAAAAGTATTAATACTCATCAGCAATAGATCACCATATATTGTATTTTCTTAGATCACTATAAATAATATATTTTACATTTTTTAAACTTTTTGTTTGGACCACATTTTATTATTATTATTATTGAATTTTATAATATCCTGACAGATACAATTAGAAAAAATATTAATTTAATAGCATCTGATTTGGCCACAGTTTAACCCCCATTTATCCAATCAACCATGAGCTAATACCTTAACCGACTCAATCACCATTCTGATTTTCTCAACATTTTCAGTTAGATACACATTTCACAGACTCAAAACAAATAATGCCCTGTAAAAAAAATCTAAAGTCACTAATTGCACCCACCTATAACATTTGAAACCCACAATTAGTATAATCGCCAAGCATCACATACTAATTGTGATATGGCTTCTTAAAATAAACCCCATCAGTTGAAGAAACTTGAGGGGAATAAATGAATTAACCCAGACCAGAAAAAACATCAGAAGCCTGAGTTCGGGAAAATATACTATGCACAACGAGGTCAAGAAGGATTATATCTACAGCTTCTAGCACCTGCAACTTTGTGCAACAAGAAGCATCAGAGTCAGTGATCAATTGATTTATATGCATCACTCTGAGCGTGCTAGTAAGAACCCAAATCCTGAGTTATCACGTATTAATGGAGGCGGATCAACATCAGCTATATCTACTGGTTGCATTGATTTGGAAATGTCATCCACAGAAAATGGAATGCTGCATTCATGTCTAACGGTTAGAAAAAAATGATACGGCTAAAACCAATAAAGGCCATGGAATATAACTTGTTTGCTATAGAAGTATATACATATAGCACCTTGAGTCATCATCTAATAAGAAAGAAGTGCTCACAGCATTATTAGAGTCCTCAGACATTATAGCTCTCATGCTTGATATAACCTGCAGATTGAAGAAAGGAGTTCTATGTAGAGACTCCATCACAGATGTTTCATATTGGGATTCCTCAAAAGATGCACACAACCAGTGAATAAAAATTCATTAACCAGAATACAAAAATATATTAGCTTACGTCTGTGGACAAGCTGTGTGTGCCATATTTGTCATCCCAGTACATAGTACTTATTCTGTATAACTGGTGTATACTGAGAACCTGCAGTGCCAAATGTTATGCTTCGAAGGGAATCAAAGCGAAGTCTAATCTCATATATAGTTAGAAGACTGAAGAAAAGGTACTAACGGGGCAAAGCTCCTTCGTTAATTCATTTAAGGACTTTTTGGATTTCTGATGTATCACCTGAGATATAAAGAATGTCAGTCAGTTGAATATCTGGTGAGCGGCAAAATGGAATTTGAACTTCTACAGGAATCGCTCTTACCAGAAAGCCAACAGCCTGCCTAATATGCTTCAGTTCCTCCCAGGCTGATCCAGCATACTGTAGTAAACAGATTTCATGTGAAGACATACAAAATTGAAAAAGTAAAAGGTCTCAAAGGATTACATGGCGCTTACCTCCTCAGTTGCCACAATGCACCACTGTTCTAATTCAGCCAGACCTGTCTTCACATACTCCCCATTACTGAATGAACAACACTCACGACGCAACAGAAAACTGCAGTATTAAATCACATTTAGTCCATCAAGATTACTGCATTTTATAGTTGCAGCATGTAACGCAGGCAGAAAAGAAATAGGGAGAATCGAAAAGGGGGGAAAGAGAGAACCTGTTGAATAATTGAACATTGATAAAAGAGAATATTTGAGTAAACACTTTGCGGACTAAGAACGGAGGCACCTATTAAGTCAGATCTTGTTAGACTAAAATCATGTTCAGGCAACAAAAATACTAACATTCGATGTAAACTTCAGACTCACGTAGTTTGCTTTCATTATCTTCAGATAATTATTTAAGCTGTCCACAATTCTTTGCCAGTGGGCAATTAAAGCTTGCTGAGCAACTGCATTAGCATGTGAGCGTCCTTTTACCAAGCTTTGACGAGAAGTCCTTGAAGCCTGTTGTTGTCAAAAAGAAATTTTTTAAAAAAATTAACAATAAACCCAAGGAATTGTGCTTACCAAGTACTTCATAGTCTGACCCACACATGTGAGTGCTTGCATAGGGAGAGAGAACAAATAAGCCTCCTAGTATTTAACAATTAATTCAAAGAAAGTTGGATTCTTAAGTAATCAGAGTTCTTCATCAATGAATTTCTTTCTGATTTATAATGTAATGAAAGAAAAGAGTTTACTCCTGAAATTAGCAGTCTTCAGCAGTCACTGCGAGCAAATATCCTGCTTCTTTGAATTTGTCAGGACGTTCTTTCTAGTTACAAGTTAAATGTATTGCACTGCTATTGTAACTCGCTAGCTAGATATTTCCTGTACATTCTCTATATATTTGAATATTTCTGAGTCTTCATTCTATTGCTAGCAAAGACCAGTTCTTCCACATTACTAGTTCTCCATTCTTCCATTACTTTAGCCAATGCTTCTAAAAATTCTGCCAAGGTTATTGGACAAGCAACAAGCCCAACTTCCTTATCTTTAGATTCCATTGTCATGTACCTAATAGTCCTTTTAATCTTAGTTCTACGGCTAATTAACCTGTGCTCTTAATATTCATGATATGGTTGACTATTAGTAGACAGAACACAGAAGAAATAGAGAAGATGATCCACCATTTGTGATTAGGACCAAGGTAGCCAAACCTGCTGCTAATGGCCAACAGAAAAGGCCAAATCAAGCAGTTCAAGGTGAACTGCCACAAGATGGCACATTATGCGCCCTCACATGCTGGCACATGGCACCCAGTACAGTTAAACTCATGGTGCTGGAAAGATAAATGCTAGTTGAATGCAAGGATTTGGCGAAGGTGGAACCTTCTGGACAACGTGAAGGGGCAAGTGACAACCTTCTCATTGTCCATGGTGACAGACTATGAAGCCCTACTTTATATAGCTGCTGAGCAGTGAGCCACAAGGGTCCCATAGATGGGTTCTGATACCATGTAAATATGTAGCATAAACTTGCTCAAATTTTTTACTTGGTTATTCATGCGAAGAAGTTTGCCAGTCAATCCCACAAAATCAACTAACAAAATTTAAATTAGAAGACACTAAATCAGCAACAGATCAAAGAAAGGATAATGTTGACAGAACAGCCTAAAAAAATAAATAAATAGGGCACATAACAAAAACAACATAGGGAGAATCATGTGACTTTCAAAATCCACAAGCATGCTTGCTTACACACATTATATTAGCTTTGATTATTTACCACAGCATGATAAAACAGCTTTGTAAACTCTACCTGGATACATAATCCGAGTAATGGAGATATCTCCTTTTTCAGGCTGTCCCTTATCATTCCATATATTTTTTCAAGGAAGGCTGTAAGCTGCTGCTTAAACATCAATGCTGGATATTTTGCTTCAATTTGCGGTAAATCATCCAGTCTTCTAAGTCCTTGACCATTTAGAAATGAAAATCTACTTTGTGAAGATGCCCTTAATCCCTATAATCAAAGGGGGAGACAAACTTACAGGAAATGTAAGTGAAATTTTAATGAATTGATAGAAGTTGCTCCAGAAAGGAAATGCAGATGCTTTGTACCTGAGACATTCTTCCAAAAAGAGAAGCAGATGCTGTTCTAAGTCGATGTGGAGCTAAGCTAGCTGCTCCACTTGCTTTGAGAGTCCGTTGTAGAAGCAACAACAAAGTGGATGTATTACACAACCAATAAGCTAATGCATCAGTATTATCCTGGACCTTCAATGGTGAATAAGTCACTATTTATTAGTAAAATCTATGTAATATTTCAGAAAATGATATATGTACTTCTAAATGCAAAAGGACTGCATAAAAATTAATACAGAAATAATCCAAAAAGGGTAAGTTACCTCAACAGCTGAAGCTATTGTTTGAATGATATAGTCAAAAACACTTGTTCTTTCGACTACAAATGATCTCCAGTGTAGAAGGCATTTATATATAAGACAAGCTGCAACAGGTTTGCCCCTAGAAAATCCCAAATCTTGAGATATACACTTGACCAACAGGTCCTGGTTTTCCTGATCCAGAAAATCAGATTGTAAAAAAATTAACAAAAAAAAAAAAAAAAGAATGAGGCAGGGTAAAGAAGATGGTAATTGCAAAGACCATTTAAGCCTGTATCACAAATTAAGATTTTTTAGTGCATTTAACTAGCCACTCACTTGCTGCTTCTCGTTGAGAGACTTTTGTGGTTTTCCCTCAGATTCAGGCTCACATAAATTTGATATGGCACGAGTCATATCCTAACACATACAGAAGATAAGGTTGTGACAAATTAAACGAAACCTTCCATTTCAATGTAAGTATCAATGTCCTCTTACTGGTGCAATTTTTGCATCTGCATTCAGAGTATTCCCATTTTCTGGTGCCCTCTGCGTATTGCACACAAAATCTCACTGTAAACATTCATTAATTTTGTACAATGCAGTGCAATGATCTCATATCCAAACTTTTACCTGAACAAACACTGATTTTGGTCTTGCAGGCAGAATTTTACTACTTGTTGGTACAGCCAATGCTTGCTGACGAAGAACTTGATTTTCTGACTCTGCATTGGAAATTTTGTCTTCTAACCTGGATCATGGAAAATTTTTGTGTTTAAGAAATTTAAACATTACGTTAAGACAGGATCTGATGATGGTTCTTTTGTTATTTTTCCCCCTTTCAAGGGAAGGGGGAAGGAGAGAGATAGATTATAAATTATCATGAATGCAAAGATGCAAAGAAAAAGTTCATATGCAAAGAATAGATGCAAGAGAATAATTTATATTAGTTGAATAACAAACTGCAATAGGAGGAATGCTTAAATGCTTTGTGGGGGATCAGGGAAATAAAATCACACCAAGTCAATTGAAAAATTGGAAATATTTAGAGTATCATCAGAATCCAAGAATTGTCAATTCTTTTTCATTGTCTTCACTTATTTTATGAATATAGCAGCTGTTTTGTTATATATTCATTATATCATCAAATTATGAAAGAAAAAACATGCAATCTAGTAATCATGTGGCTTTCATTTTTCATCTATATTTTCTTCTATTCAGGTCATTGAGCAACACCAATATCAATATATATAATATAAATTTATAGAAAGTCGCACTATTTATAAATAGTGAAGCTCATTTCTCAAATTTCATGCAATGCACGAGGCTCACATCTAGTTATCACTATAGAAACATGACTTCTTGAGAAACCAAATCACTAAACATCTAGATTCAAGTAGAGGATTAATATTTATCACTTAAGTTTAAATTAAATTCAAGGAGAATAAATAAGAGGGTAGGGGAAGTTAAAAGTACCAGATGACACTTAATTCTTAGTACTAAAGAAGAATTGTATAGAATGTAAACATGAAGCAATAAGTGCTCTGTAAATATAATATTTTCCCACAACTTGTTACTAACCTCAGAACCAATTCCTGGAGTTGATCCACTTTACGCTCAGAATCAACAACTTTTTTAACCAGCCCAGCATTTCTAGTCTCAGCCTCTGCAAGTGCTTTCTTGGCTTCTTCTCTAGCCTCTCTTTCCAATACTAGAGACTCCTGTGAGGTTACACAGAAAATTTAAATCAGGGGATTCAAGACTTTCCCAGACATTTGTTGGCAATAAACTTTTTAGTACACACATAAAATCTTATCCCAAATGGTTAAAGGTAACTTCTTTCCTTGTTCTTTCTCAAGGAGATAGAGATTGAAATCTAGATCGAATCTCATCTAATTCAATTGTCAAGGGATGTGAGATACGAAGGATTTAGATAACTTATACTCCCTCCGGTCTTTAATATAACAGAAACACAAGAATTAAGGATGAGAGTTAAAATTAGTTGTTAGCTACCTTATTTAAAAAAAAATCACAATATTTTTCCAAAACTATCCTTATTCAATTTCTCTTTTTCTCTCTCAATTAACTAGGGGTATTTTTGGTAATGCATAATAGATACTACTTTGTATTCTAGAAGGGATCCTATATTTAAGACCAAAGTAAAATATCTTATATTTAGGACCGAAGGGAATATTTTAGTTAAATGCACTCATTAAGTTGTAGGATGAGTTGTACTTGCATCAATATCTTTTGGAAGATGCACGAATTCCAAAAATTCTTACTCATTGAGAGCACTAATGATAAACAAAGCTAAAGCAATTACGTAATATCAATTAATAGTTGGACGTTTAAATTTAACCAATTTGCTTTCTCTATCAGAACATTTTCATAAGAAACTCCCAAGAAGCACAGGAAGAAATGTTATGAATCAATTATGCATTTGCCATGTGATCAAATTTTGCTGACCTTCAAACTATTGATCTCAGCCATTAAGGAATTAATTTTTTCCGTATCCTGAATTATAACGAGAGTCTCTTTAATAACAGGAGGTGCATCTTCAATAGCTTTCCGTGCTGCCTCACGTTCTTTGATGATACTGTCATTTGCTTCTTCAACTTGTAAATGCATTGCATGCAAAGCATCTTGTAAGTTAGTGATTTCTTGTGCTTTTTCCTCTTCCAAATCAGCCTGTAAATGATATATATATATATATATAATATGTATATATATGGCATAAAAATTGCAACAATGATATCATAACGTAAGATAACAATTTGATAGATTAAATATAAGGAAATTATATTACTCTCAAACGCTTCTCAATTTGCAAACGCCATGTAAGTTCTTCAACACGCTTTTCTAGTTTGTCTTTTGCTTCTCTAAGGGCCCCTGTTTCTCTTGCAGCCTGAAAGGAGTTACACAAATTTTTACGTACTGAAAAATTCCCTATGAAACAAGACTAATTACACCAAACTACACAAACAGATGGCAATGAAAGAATCATCCATACCATTTTAAGGTTTCTAAGTTCCCTTCTAGCAACCCTTTGCCTCCAACCACACTGAGTAACAATTGCAGCCTTCTGCAGTCTTCTATAATAAGAATATGCAATTCTACGATGCAAATGAGCCTGAAGAAATCAATGTTAAGATCATCAATGCAAGGTAAGATAAAAAAGTCACATGAACTCAATTCTCAACTAGAAGTCTGCAAGCTATGAAATAACAAAAACGATCACCTGGATAAGAATTGCAGCCTTTGTTTGCTTTCTATATCTGTATTCATTGCGAGCATTCATTGCCCTTAGACCTGTCTGTAATGCGATTGCAGATGATTGTACTGTTAAGTAAGATTTCCTAGCAATATATCCTCTTAAGTTTTTCTGTATTTTTAGAGCAGCTGTTTCATGCCGCAACTGCTCATAGAGCTTCCGAACCAATATGCCTATTTAATGAAAAGAACCACAAGACTCTAGCATCAGATTTAGATAAGCAGGCAATAAAGACCAATGCAAACGCAGAATGAACCCTATTTTAGGAGAAAAATACATCTGGTCTAATGCAGTATGAACTAAAGTGTGGCATGAACACAACAACAACTAGGAGTTTGATGAAGCATAGGCTTGGTGAACAAAGAAACAAGATAACTGTTAAATGTTGAAAGTGATTAGTGAGTCTGGTTACAACCTGCAACACATGGAACATCTCTACTTTCCCAATTGGCCTCAATTTTATTTTATTTTTTTGGTTTAATGGAATATGGGAAATCATCATATTCGCTTGATGGCTTGTGAAGATAGACTTATGGATCTTCCTACCAACTCTCAATCTCACTTCACCTTAATTACTTTCAATGTAAGTAATATAAATTGACCTAAGAAACAAGATACAAATTTAAGAAAATTTCATCAGCAGCCACAGCAATGGAAAATTAAGTTGCTATTTTTTGAACCAAAGGGTGGATTGAATTGGCGTGCTGATGTTTAAGTATCAAACAGCTTATCCATTAAATTGCTATGTCCAATCTTCTAACAAATTTCTGCAAAATGCTTTCATGACTATTCTTTTTTATATCCCAAACCCTCATCTTGCGCATCTACAAACCCATCAATCTCTAACACATCCACAAGAGAGCACAAACCACCAGTGCTGCCATTTATGGGTACCACTCACAACCCCAGGATTCCTCTTAGGATTTCCTAATAGGTCAAATAGAATAAGTTGAGCTGGAATAATTGACACACACCATCAAGTTAATATTCTTTATGAAACTTTAAATGAAAATATTTAGAAGATTTAACAATCTGCAATTAGTGCCTGAAGATAACAAACCTCGCCAATGGACAGTTATATAATACACTAAGAGGAGTCACCTTGTTCATACAAGTGATAGACATGATGTCCATTCCAACTAAACAAGGAAGCAACCAAATCAAAACAAGCAATTGAAGAGACATCTCTGGATACCTCGCAAATTAGATTGCAAATCAATTGCAGCTTGACACAACCTAAGGAATTCCTTCCGTGCAATATGAGTACGTATCTGCCTCTGGATAGTTCTAGCTGCATTTCCAAGAACCTCTGCTCTTCTTGTATCCAACTCAGCCATTTGACCAGCTCTTAGGAAAACCTTTGTCTTGCCTATCTGGTATACATAACACCATGAATCATGAATTGTGTAAGAATTCAGAGTTTACAAAGTTGAACAGTACCAACATAATTGAATTGTCACTTTGAGCTATTTTTCCATGTTTCAAAACAGTTGTCACTTTACGATTTCTAAGATAACATTAATGACTTCTGCAAAGTTTACCCTTCAATAATAATGAAAGAAGAAAGAAGTATTAAAGAGTACTATATAATTAATAAGAATATTATAGTAAAACCTAATCAAACTTTGTTAATTTTTAAGTTATTTATTAGCTTTCTTAACCTGCGTGCATAACTCCAAAGTGACAATTGTTTTGAAATGAAAGGAGTATAAGAGTCCCTGCATGCAATTTCTGAACTCCAAAGCCAATGGAAGATGTATAGAAGTTCTAGAAGATATTATAGAACTAATACTTTCAAGGGAGGTGGATTAAATAAATGGAAGTGTATTTATATTACAATAAATAAGTTCATGCTTCTATGTGATCCTTTTTCAAATTAGCCCATGAGTAATTCTACACAGGAAATAGAAAGTGTTTATTTCAATGTGTAGAATTTAGGGTAGTATTTTGGGAGAGCATAATGACTCTTGCCGCTGTTATGTTATTAATAGAGATAAGAAATATTAAAATACAGCTAGCCCTAAATACACACGAGATATTAGGAGATCTCGGAGCTTATTAGTTAGGATAAATCAAAGGAAATCTAATTCTAACAATATAAATAATAATACAGCTGTATAAATACTAATAGGACAATTAATAAATAAATAAACAAAATAGAGAGAATAATGACACTCCCCCTCAAGATGGTAAATGGATATTTAGCATTCTCGGCTTGTCTCTGAAACCTTCATGTGCAACTCGAGACAAGGCCTTTGTGAGGATATCAGCTACTTGACTCTTAGAAGGGATATAATTCAAGCTGATCAACTTAGAGTCAATTTTTTTCTTTGATGAAGTTTCTGTCTAGCTCAATATGCTCTGTATGATCATGATGAACTGGATTATTAACTATGCTGATAGTAGCCATATTGTCACAATATACCTTCATCGAATTCCTCATAGGTTGTTTTACTTCAGCAAGTACTCTTTTAAGCCATAAATCTTCACATATGCCCATTGCTAGTGCACAATATTCAGCTTCAGTATTGCTCCTTGCCACTACTGATTGTTTTTTACTCCTCCAAGTGATTAAATTACCCTAAACATAAGTGCAATAACCTGTTGTTGCTCTTCGGTCAATAGTAGACCCAGCCCAATCTGTATTTGTATAAACCACCACATCTCAGGAAGGATTTTTCTTAAAGTATATACCATATCCAGGGGTCATCTTTAAGTACCTCAAGATCCTATACATGACATTCATATGTCTCTCTGTAGGTTTGTTCATAAACTGACTCAACACACTTACAAGAAAACATATATCAGGTTGAGTATGAGACAGTTAGATTAACTTCCCAACAAGCCTTTGGTACCTTTCAATATCAATTGGGGCACTTTCTTGCATCAACTCATTCTTGTAAGTAGTTTCTATAGGTATATCTGCAGGCTTACACCCAAGCATCCCTGTCTCCTTTAGTAAATCTAAAGCATATTTCCTTTGAGAGATCACAATCCCATGTTTCGATCTTGCCACTTCCATCCCAAGAAAGTATTTTAACTCTCCTAGGATTTTAATATCTAATTCTTTTCACAATACAACTTTCAACTTCTCAACTTCTGCATTATCACTTCTAATGACTACAATGTCATTTACATAAACTGTAAGTATGGTTGTAAGACCAGTAGATGATGTCTTAGTAAATAATATATGATCTGATTCTCCTTTCATTACAATAGCAAACCTATCAAACCATGCCCTACGTGATTATTTGAGGTCATATAAAGATTTGTTAAGTTTGCATACCTTATTCTTGTTTGTGTGTACTCTGGGAGGTACTTCCATACACACTTCTTTAGTCAAATCTCCATTCAAGAATGCATTCTTTACATCAAACTGGTGAGAGGCCAGTCCAAATTTGCTGCAATTGACAGCAAAACTTTGATGGTATTTAACCTGGAAAATGGAGCAAATGTTTCCTAGCAATCAACTCCATATGTTTGTGTAAAGGCTTTTGGCTACCAAATGAGTCTTATGTCTGTTAATGCTACCATCTGCATTGTATTTGATTGTAAAAATCCACTTGCAGCTGACTGCTTTCTTGCCTTTAGGAAGATCAACTATCTTCCATATGCCGGTTTTTTCAAGTACACCCAGCTCATCTTCCACAACCGTTTTCCATTCAGGTTTAATCAAGGCTTCATCAACATTTTGAGGAATTTTCTCATTTGAAATGTTAGTGATAAAACACTTATACTTAGGAGACAACCTTTCATATGAAATAAAATTGCTGATAGGATGAAGTGTACACTTTCTTATCCCCTTTCGTAGTGTAATAGGCAAGGCATCTGTCTCTTGTAGTTGCTCATTTTGTACCTCTTCTTCAATGATGGATCTTGGAGTGAGAGTTGGGCAATGCATCATAAGAGTAGGAGTAATAGCAGGCTCATTTCTTCTTTTCTTTCTAAAATAAGTTTTCCACCCCTATTCAGTTTTTTCATCTTCGAAAGCTGTTTGGATAGGAGGAGACTGAGTTGACACGGGTTCTGGAATTTGCTCAGGTTCAGGTTCTGGAACTTGTTCAGATTCAGTAGCTGAACTCGACTTGTTTAAGTTCTAATCTAATGGTGTACTAGTCAAATTTGCAACTCCAAGAATGACAACACCACCAGATTCTGCCTCTGATAAATCCTGTGAAGTTTGTACACTTTGTTCAAGCTCAACTTCAAACTCCCATTCTTCCCCTGAATTGGTGTTTTAGGGTAAAATGGAGTATTTTCAGGAGTATTTTTAGTAAACGTTACATCCATAGTAGCTTATACACGCCTAGTACTTGGAGAATAACACTTGTATCGCTTTTTATTACTTGCATAGCTCAGAAAAATACATTCAACAGCTTGTTTGTCTAGTTTATCATTCTTATGTAGATGGACATATGCTGTACAACCAAAGACTTTGTAGAGAATCATATTAAGCAAGTCAATATTTTCTGGAAATGCATGTAAAAGTTGATCATATGAGGTCTGAAATTTCAATATTCGGGATGGCATACGATTTACAAGTAGCAATTAGCACAGTATCTCTCCAATAAGTTTTAGGCACATTAGCCCCAAGAAGTAGAGTTCTAGTAGTGTTAATCAGGTGCCCATTCTTGTGTTCTACGACACCATTTTGCTGAGGGGAATGAACACAAGAACTCTGAAGTATTAGACCCTTTTTAGCCATAAAGGAGTTCATAGATGAATTGAAAAATTCAGTGCCATTGTCTGTTTGTAAAATCTTAATGGATGTTTGAAACTGAGTTTGAATCAATTGCCAAAAATTTTTGAAGATCTGACACACTTTAGTTTTATCTTTGAGTAAATAAGTCCAGATAATCCGTGTGTGATCATCAACAAAAATGATAAACTATTTATAACCATTCATGTCCTTGCATCTAAAGGGACCCCAAATGTCACTACGTATTAAAGAGAATTGTTTAGAAGGAGCATAAGGTTGAGAAGGATAGGTAGATCTAGTGTGTTTTGAAGATTGGCAAACTTCACAATCAACCACTAAATCTTTACCATTGTAAAAATTGGGATACATCTTCTTCATATAATTAAAGTTTGGATGTCCTAATCTATAAAGCCATAACATCAAATCACTCATTGCAGATAGTGCCACTTTACTTTTCTCTCTGAGTTCTTCCAGCATCAAATAAAGCCCTGCTTTCTCCTCAGCATTGCCAATCCTCTCCCATGTTTCCAGGTCCTGTATTCGACAGTAATCTCAGGTGAATATAATCATTCAATCAAAATCTTTCAACAGCTTTTTAACAAAAATGAGATTATAAGTTAAACTAGGAACATATAAAACATCCCTTAGAATAACTCGATCAAAAATTATAGTGGTTCCAATCCTTTCAACCTTGAACTGCGTGCCATCAGCCACAGTTACATACTGATTATCAGAACATGGTTTCAGCTATTCCACACAGTGTGGATTACCTATCATGTGTTCATTTACACCTGAATCTATAACCCAAATATTACCTTCAATAGTTTTAGTAGCAAGAGTTGCACCATCTGCACTTGCAACTAAACTAGTGCCTCCTTCCTTTGAGGAATTCAAGCTGCCAAATAATTTCTGGAGAAGAGCTAGTTGTTTAGCAG
Organism: Adenanthera pavonina; assembly: GCA_026686845.1. NCBI lineage: Eukaryota > Viridiplantae > Streptophyta > Magnoliopsida > Fabales > Fabaceae > Adenanthera > Adenanthera pavonina. The sequence continues at coordinate 5,866,465 of JAIVEN010000026.1, read as the reverse complement.
TGAAGGGTTGTTTTTCCTCATTTTGAGCAATATTAGCAACAATATTCTTGTTCTTTGCCTGAGGGGACTTCCTATGCAATTTCCAGCAAACATCCTTTGTATATCCTGGCTTGTTGCAGTAGTCACAAACTGGCCTATTCCTTTTCTTTTGCCTTGAATCATGACCTGTTCCTCCCTTGATTGCTAATGCCATATTGTCAGCATCCTGAATTGGAGTAGGGATGCTATTCAGCAGTTTTTTTTTTACTTTCCTCCTCTTTCACGATAAAGAAGACTTCTTTTAGGCTTGGTAATTTTTCAAATCCCATGATTCTGCTTTTTAGGTCTTCAAAATTGGAGTTGAGACCCAACAAAAATTTGTAAATTCGTTTCTCCTCCTTGTAGAGCCTGTACATTTCAGCATCACTAGTACATGACCAAGTTTGATCTTCATAAGGATCGAGTTGCAGCTAATGTCTCATCAACGTGTTATAAATTAATAATATTCTATAACACCCATAGATCCTTGTTGGCAATCATGAAGAAAAGTTTCAATTAGCTGAATCACTGCCCTATTTTTCAGAGATGAACAGGTTTCCTTTGTTGCAGTCCAGACTTCATTAGTAGACTGGTACGGCATAAAATTAACACCAATTTCAGGATTCATGGAGTTAGTCAGCCATGCTTGCACCATGCTATTCTCTTTGTCCCAAACCTGAAATTTTGGATCATCAGGATCAAGACATTTGGCTTCTCCGGACAAATATTTGTATTTTCCTCTCCCTGTTATGAAGAGTTTCACACTCGAGCTCCACTGTAAATAGTTTTGCCCATTGAGTCGGTGTGAAGTAATTATCACCGATCCAGGTTCTCCTGTTGTCGGCGCTTGAGGAGCAGCAACCTGTGATGTCACCAGATTTTGAGATACATCCGATGAGGAGCTGTTGTCCTCTTGGCCTTTGGTGTTTAGGGCTGTGCCGAACTTGACCATAGATGATCAGGATCACACAAGCTTTGATACCATGTAGAATTTAGGGTAGTATTTTGGGAGAGCATAATGACTTTTGCCTCTGTTCCGTTATTAATAGAGTTCAGAAATATCAAAATATAGCTAGCCCTAGATACACACGAGATATTAGGAGATCTCAGTGCTTATTAGTTAGGATAAATCAAAGGAAATCTAATCCTAACAAACAATATAAATAATAATACAGTTGTATAAAAACTAACAGAACAATTAATAAATAAATAAATAAAACAGAGAGAATAACGACACAATGGTTTCCGTGAGTCTCTTAAAACATGTGGGTACTCATAAATCATGATGCACAAAGCTTCAAAATCACAATCACATTCTTAGCATATCAGACAATTTTTTCTACAGGTTTGGCAGTGGACTGCCAGCCATGTATTGGTTAGAATCAAACTGCAAATAGTTATTAAGGGTGTCATTATTAAGCAAATTGCACCTCAGCTACTAGCAGTACTAAATCACCTGATAGCCTTTCAAACCCATTTTATTCAGGATCATTTGACATGCAGTCTTGTCATCGTAGCTGACAAGAAACAAGAAAAAACAATTAACAAGCAAACAGGGATAAAATGCAACATCAATAATAAAATTTCAACCAGAGATAAATCTGTACAGCTATTGCTCTAGAACACGCATAACAGACAATCAAGTTTTGCATGCAAAAAAAAAAAAAATAAAGCCATTTGCCAAGTTCAGACAACCCAAAAGAAATGATACTAACTTTCTGTCCAGAACTTCAGGGGCAAGAATACCAAATCGATTAAGAAACTCATAAAAGATACGTCTGCTAGGATATCCAGCACAGCTGATTCTAATTGCCTCAAGAACACCCTAAAGCAAATAACAGAAGAAAATCACCAACTGGAAGGCCAAAGAAATTGTTCCATCCTGTCCAATAAAATGAAGTCAATGAAGACAAGGATGAGACCATGATATACTCACACCACAGCGTAATTGTTGGATTATATTGACATTTTCAAAAATTGCAGGCTTGAGGACACTGTTTGGCTTCACGCATCTAATATAGTGAGGTTCTGTTGAATTAAGGGTCTCCATCAAAGATTGAAGTTGTAACTGCATTTTTCAGATATGTATATCATTCACTTGTCACAAAATGTAATAGGCATAGCCCCAAAAACTTTAGATAGAGTAACAAAAGCTATGAGATAATAAAGTTGAAGCAATTGAATTATCAAATTTCGATGCAATTTTTCTTTCTTCACATAATGGTTACAGTTATTAAATCTGTAAAGAGAGTGTAGCAAAATACTGACATAAATTGGAATGACCAAATGCATATATGTTGATGTAATTGTGTCATCACCAACAAAAAAAATTAATACATTGCTAAAAGGATGTACTATTTATGGATGAAATGTGGTTAGATCGAGTGCTGAAGCAAATATAAGATGACATTGCTAAAATGACCAATTGAATTATCAAATGCTTGCTTCAAGAATTGCAATTTGAAGATTTGGATAAGATGACATTGATCTATGACAATCAAGCAACATTATATATTGCCTCCAATCCAGTTTCTCATATGAGGGCCAAATACATGGACATTGATAGTCACTACCTGATGGAGAATGGAGTATCATAGAACATCTTAAGATAATTAGGATTCAAAATAAAGCATTTTATGAGGATATTTAGATTATCTTTACATTTAATTAGGTTTTAGGATTTATCCATTATCTTATTTATAGTGATTTTAGATTATTTCCTATTTTATCCCATATTAGGTTTTCTTAGATTATTTTCTATTTTATGATTTCTTTTACTTGAAGTTTAGGTTAGATTTCTTTTGCGTTAGGTTTAAATTATTTCTATTTTAATAATTGTGCTAATACTCTCTATAAATAGCCCTAGAGTTTCTTCAATTGTTAGACCTTTTTGATGAATTGAATAATATTGGATATTTGGAAATTTTCTCTCTCGGTCAAATTCTTCTATTTTCTCCCTCATTCACTTCTCTCCCTGCCCTTTCCTCCTATCCCATCCCTTCCCTTGTTCTGCATCACTTCCTCAATGAAAAGATACTTTTAAGGTCTCTTATGACCAGCAACATAAATCCCAATGTCTGTTAGCTAATATTTGCAGTAAATCCTTGAGAAGACCATGCATTACTTACGTTAGTAACAAGCTTGATGCATATGACCTATATGCTACAGTTTGAAAAGAAGTCTTGGAATTAATACATAGTGACTAGGATATGACTGTAGAGCTAGTTGTATATGCGTTGGATGATGGTTGTAATTACTCCATTCTATTTGTCTCTCCCGATTTCCCCTTTTCCCCCAATGGTAATACAACACAAAGTCATAGATATTGACACCCCCCCCCCCTTCCTTTTTCCATTTTCAATGTTCTTATTTACATGTGGTATAAGCCGAATTGGGACATTTGCCATGATGTGGCAGCTCCTCTCCTCTTAGTTATAACACTCTAATGACAGTTTAACTGCAAGATAAACTACTATAGATAATTGTTAGACACCTAAACAATAATATATCTAAGACTTAGATAACGATAAACTCCTAAATCCTAATACTTTAACAGTTCTATTTAGATAAGTTTCTCAACACCTTTTATTTTAAGAGGATAACTTCTGCTCCTTCGTGTACTTTCTTCTTTTTTATCTCTTTTTTTCTTTTTGCAATAAAACCTTCTCTTTCATTACTATTGAAAAATCCTCTTTCATCCTAAAAGCAAGCCAAATATAGGGTGTTCACTTTCCCTAACAGGTTCAGAAAAAGAATGATACTAAATTACTAATACCTTAAAGCGAGAACCAATAGAAGAGAACTTGGATGATTTTGATGACGCCTCCAGAGAGGGAGGGAATAGGCCTACTACAAACGAGCATTTTGAGGCTGTGAGTAGATCCTGATGTTCTGCAACCACATAATCCTTGTTTTTGTCAAGAAACATATCAGCCAGATACGTTACCTGCACAAACAAATGATGGTGGTGGTGGTCGTGGTTGTGATTAAAAAAAATTGAACAAAATTATTGAAGCACCACTTATGTTAAGAGTCATGACTATAAACATGAAAACAAATACAAAAAATACATCCACCTCTCCTGCATAATGAGATATGGTAAAACTAGTCCGAGAAAGTTTAGGTTTGATAAAGCGCTTGCTGTTTTTGAACGTCTGGTACAGCTTCTGAGCAAATGTTTCATGTGTAGACTTAGGAAACATACTGTGTCAATCAACGAAGCAAATATAAGTCCAGCCAAATTAAAGATATCAAGCAATACGTGATTACAAGTCCCCTAAATATCCTACTCATGATGAATTGGAAACAGTGAACAAGTATAAGACTAGGAATAAAATCACGTAACAAATGGCATGAGCATTAAAATTTGCGAAACTTCAAAAAAAAAATGTCAGACTATCAGCTGCATACCAGGCTTCATCAAGAAGTGCAATTATTCCTCCAGGTTTCTACAAAAAATTGAATAACATTATTATTGTTTCTTGCATTTGTTGCTAAGAAGATAAGGATATACACACATATATGCGCACAACATATTTTTGTAAAACAGAAAAAAGTGCATTTTATTCCATTTATTGATCATACATAACACATGCTTCGGATAGGCTAGGATAATATAAAATACTAATGCAGCAAACTACAATAAAACACCTTCTCAATTAGATCCAAAACATCTTGGTTATCAACAAACTCCACGTAACTCCAATCAATCTCTTCTTTGGTGTATTCTTCTTGTTCCATTTTAAAGACATGCTGCAATCATTCAACCAGAAAAACCATATATGTCAAGGGAAAACAGAATTTTAGAATAAGGATCAGAAATTATGCCAGACATTAAGAAACCTGATTAAAGTGTTGTTGCAGCTTTTCATTTGTAAAATTGATACAGAACTGCTCAAAACTTCAAGAAAAAGAAATTCATCAGATGTAAGGCCATATACCAAACCATAAATGACACAAAATCTCAAAGACTTACCTATTAAACTTAAAACTTTCAAACCCATAGATATCTAGTACTCCAATAAGTGATTTTGAATTAGGATCTTGCCCAATTGAAATGTTAATCTTCTCCACAAGCCTGAAAGCAATAATGAGAATTGTGTCAGAATCTTGATCCTTAAAAAAAGAATAACCTTGAGCAATATTTTGTCATGAGATTTTTCTTTCTTGAGAAACTGCTGATGACAAAAGTTTCAGTCTAGTTATCACGAAGTCATCTCAACCATGATTGTGAGTATATCCTTTCTATATGGTAATGTTTTCACAGACTATAACTTGAAGGATTTCACTATGAAATTCCTTATTTTATTTCAAAAACAGTAGCAGCAATTTATAAAGGAAGTGGGCCCCAGAATTTCAGTCAATCAATCTCAACATAAAAGGAAATAATGGCCACACAATATCAGCCAATCATCCTCAACATAAAAGGAAATAAGCGTCCACATAAATGAAACAAAAACATACCCCCAAAAAAGGCATTTGACTTCAGCCCATTAAAAGCTAATATCCCATATGATTCGTCCAGAGAATCAAGGGATTCCAACATAACCATATATAAATTAGAATTTATGGCCTATAGTATCAACAAAAACTTCCAATCCTTTTTTATAGTACAATTGAGTAATTGATCCTTTTCAATGATTCTCCCTTCCTTTGTCAACATGAACGTACTACAAAGTTAGGAACTTTAGAATAAATGCAACATAGCATGCAGTAGTGCTACAGCCCAAAGGTCCATTACCAATCAAATAAACGTGAATAAATGGTTTTGGCTAATGCATCCCTGCCATCAACGGCTGCAACAGGGTCAAGGGTTCTTGTAATAACTTCCTCAGGTGTTACCATCACACGCCTGATCAGCGCATCTTCCAAGCCCTTAGCATCACACCTGCAATAATGTTGCATTTCAAATGCAGAATATCAGCAAAATCATATAAAATAATGCATCTAAAATGCAGAAAAGGATTGCATTGGGACATACTTTAGAAGTTCAGCAGTTGTAATAAGATGGAATCTAGACTTCTCATCTTTAATGACAGAAGAGTCAATCTCTTCTCCTTTAGCAAATACAATATTTCCAAGGTGCAGAATTGAAGCAACAACCCTGAAAATTGCATTCTGAAATATATTGCCATTAATCATTAAAGCACTTCACGTGCAACTATTTCCAATCTAGTGACAATAGGACTCTAGAGCAATAACCTGCTCTTCCTCACCGATTCCAACAACATCCATTGCCCTTCGAGTTGTGAGATATTCATGTGTGTCATCTACTCCATCTAGTTCATAGCAGTTGGATTGGTTTAAGTAATGGAAGGAGCTTGGACTTCCCAGTTTATACTTTTCTTTTTCCTACAAAGTATAGAGTTTTGATATTTCATTTTGTGGAAGCATTGTGTATGATGTATAATAGCTTAGGATCATGTCTCCTAAAAATAAGAGGGAGCCTTTCAATATCAATATCAATTATTATTACCTCTGCTGGTGCAGCGCAAAGGAGGTAAAAACAATGGTAATTTCTTTCAGGATCAGAAATTTGGCAAACACGAGACCTCTCAAGCAAGTAGGTTCGAATAGCTGCCCCAGAGATCCTCCCCTTCTTGTCAAATTGAATCTCAACGAATTTACCAAACCGACTGCATCTCAAAATCAGTTGAAACAAGACAGAGAACTTACATCAAATCTATAAATATGTATATAACTTATTTTTTTGTGATTATTGCAAAGAAAGGCCAAGTTTTGAAAAAATTAACACAGATTGACCACCATTGAGCTGATATAGTCCACTTAGTTTAGTTATCAGATATCTGACTTCAGTTTCTTTCTTTTTTTTTTTAGGTGTCAATATCTGACTTCAGTTTCGGTATGCAATAAACGATGGAGCAACAGTTCTTTCTTACATATATGATCTCTGAAGTAAAATAGTTAAATGAATAAGGTTATCAACATTGTTTTATCTTGATATCCCTCACAGATGTCAAAACTCACCTTGAGTTATTGTTTCTAACTGTTTTGGCATTCCCAAATGCTTCAAGAACTGGATTAGACTGAAAATTAATCAATGCAAAAGCACTATAAGAGGAAAAGTTTCGATACATTTCAAAAATCCTACATATTTTGCAAAATAAGAAATTAAGTGAAATGATACAAATGAACTAAACTAGATTTTTTTTTTGGCACCACCACCCCAATCGGGAAAGAGATGCACAAACAAATATGGGCTAACCAAGAAAAAAGATGTAGCTACATCATACTTCTAGAACTTGCTGTTCAACTGTTCGCCCTTCTACTCCAGATCGCCCCCCACGGAATGCAAGATATCGCATGAGCATCTTCGTTGTCTCTGTCTTACCAGCACCACTTTCGCCACTAACCAGGATTGAGTTGCTTTTTCCCTCATTAATCATTGCCCTGCCAAGCATAACCAGAGAAATACGTAAACCATAGGAAAAAGAAAAAGAATAAAGGAACACATTACATTGACCCATATCAGTTACCTATATGCAACATCTGCAACTGCAAAGACATGGGGACTCAACTCTCCCAATGGAGCTCCTTTGTATTGTTCCATCATATGAGCATCATATAAATGTGGCAACCTTTGGAATGGGTTTACTGCAATGAGGATATTTCCAGTATAGGTCTGCAACAAAATTGGAGAAGTAACATGGATTTGTCATTTACAAGCTTCTATTGTTAATTAAAAACAAAAATAGTGTAGAATGAAATAATAAAATGTTTTAACATCTTACATAGATTTCATTGAGTTCATATCTAGTAGATAAATTGTGCAGAACTCCTGGTTCATGCAAATAAGACAGTTTTGTCATGTCATCCACACCTCCTGGAGGAGCTTCATTATCCTTGGGGAAAACCTTTGAGATATTTGTGACAACCTGCAGCCAGATTTCCAGACTGTTAAAATCATTATCAAAACCCCTTGCCATTCTTCATTAAGTATTGGTCGAATACTCTCTCTGTCCCTATTATAAGTCACTTTTAACAGATTTACATATACCAAGAAAAGTGGTTAAGAGTAATTAAAATTCTTAAACTTTGTAAAATTTATTACAACTTTCCAATATTACCCTCTTTAAATTATAACCTATTTTAATTATATTTTTCTTATTCTCTCTCCACCTTAATTATTTAAGGAGGGGCAAATATGCAAATGAATATTTAATGCTTACAAAGTAACTTATATTTTGCATATTTCAATTTTTCTAAAATATAACTTATAATAGGGAACAAAAGGAGTATAATAGAATGCAGATAGTAGTTAATGAATAAGGATGAAAATTATGTAACGAAAGATGTGGAATAAACACCAAGGCACAAGTCAAAAGGATGACCTAGTACATGAGAAATGTGTATAGTTCCTAGAGTTGTTCTACTAAGCAAATACATTAAAGAAAAAACAAATTGACAAGACAAAAGCAAAAACAAAACAAAAATTAAACACTGTAAAGATAGTTTGACTCACTGTCTTCCCATCTGTGGTGCGAACATGGACTTCCTCACCATTGATTTTAAAAGCTTCACCAGCAATCCATGCTAGTGCTGGATCTTCAACCCAGACGTGAGAACCTATAATGATGTTCACTGGTGCAGACTGCAAAGACAAATGTGATGAACATTTAGAGGAAACATGCTATTTTTGCAGAAACAGTGCTGACATTCAGCAATATCATCCCCAAAGGATATATTAATTCAAACTAAGATATAAATAAGTTCCATGTATAGGAGTTGAAAAAGGAGGCTTCTGCTCAAAGCTAAAAATTATAACAATAAATTTAACATTTATGGTAAACATTAACTATTTTCTTTTAGCATCTAATACTAATGCATCAATATATGCTATCAAGTAAAATCGTTAAAAGTAACCAGAGAAGATGGTCACAAGAAAATATGCTTCAGGGCCCAAATGATTCCTCAGCCCAAAAAAAAAAATCAGTTTACAGGAGTATGCAGACCCCATCTAAGTTTCATTTTAACAAGAGCAAATTAAGAATAAGACGATGACAAACCATAACGAATATTAAGATCAACAAACAAACAAAGATAAAGTGACAGCTGTTAGATTAAAAAAAAACATATAAATTGGCATTCTGCACATAATAATGTCACATTTCTGGCCTGGTAGAATGACTGAGGTAATGTGGTATTATATCTTAACGATCAAATTATGAATCTGGATAAATGATGTGTTCATGGGTTTCAACATTTTACAGTGTTAACGTCATTTGCCTCTTTGCTACCAAAAAAAAATTGCTTTTAAATTTGTCAACAATGATACGCAAATACTAGCACCAAAATTGGCACTCACCAAAGTCATTATCGGACCGACATGATGGGACAATCATGCTGTATTGATTCATTATTAACAATTATTTTAAGAAGCAGCCAGATGCCATTGAAATGCAGCGTTGACCGTGCATGAAAAATTTTGTGCAACTCTATTCAGAATTCTTATTAGAAACTGTACATCAAAATTTCTCTTTAATACCGTCACTCTCCATAGATAGACTTTTTCTGACATAATGTGTGTAATCTTTTCTGTAATATTAGCTGGAAATGACCCTTCCCTCGATAATGTAGTTCGAGTTATTGACTTCTTTTAGTCTGGTTAATAGGATATTTATTTCAAACATGTTGAACAGTTCAATATCTCGTGTTATGGCATTTGCCCCATTCATCAAATCATACAAGCATGCACATCCAACTTCGACTTCCAACACAATTTGTTGCACATTACGACTTAGAAAATATTAGCATATTTATACGAAAATAGGCTAAGTCGTGAAAACTTTTGTTCTATGTTGTTCTTTTTAGCTTTCTAACAATCAAATTATGCACAAGGCCCATCAAAAAATCACCAGAATCTTTGTTATCACTAATTCATGTCCACCAAACTCTACTGCACAAGATCTTTTAGCAATGCAGGTATCGACTGGGACCGTTGTGCAAGAGACTAAAAACACGCATGCTCGTTCCAGAAAATTCAAAATCTTTTATATTAAAGAAAAAATCTACCACAAAAAGAAACTAGTTCTTACTTCTGAAACACCATTTTAAGCCCCGCAATCCCCCCTCCCCCAAGAAAAACCACAACTAAATGTAAATTGTAATGACTTAAAACTCCAAGTCGTGCAGATTCAATGAGGCAGCTGAAAGAGTCAAAGAAGAATCAACCACGTGACACAAACAAAACAGCTAAGGTTTCATCCGAAGTTACCATGGAGATGAATGCGGAGAGATCTTCTCCTCTAACTCTTCCGAGGCAGAACTGAGTTGGACATGAAATGTGACTGGGCGAGTCAGATCGGACAACATAAACCAGTAACCTCGTAGGTTCAACGTCAATTTTGAAGAAGGAAGAAGAGGTTAAAATTTTTAGATGAAGAAAACGCTTGCAAGAAGAAAACAAAATATCGAGCAGTATGCAGTCCAGTCTTCTAAAATGCTTTTTTCGTTCTCTTTTGCAGAACTGGAAGGAAGGAAGGAAGGAAGACACTGTAGAGGCTAATAAATAATAAAGAAATATTTATATATATATTTCTCCCTTCTCTATCAAAAGAAAGATCCTTGTCTTTTTCTTAATTTATTCTTTTTTTAAGAAAATGGTTTAAAGTTCAACTTCGTGTTTTTGTTTCTCCGTGGGGAGAATTGGAAGAAAGATGAGTTGGCTAGGTGTTTCGTGGATTCCACAGCTGTGGGTTTTCGTTTTTATATCCAACGACCAACACGACTCTCATAAGGCAAACGGAAGACTGAATGACGCAATGCGTTTTCCCACATGTTTTGGGACACACAGTTGTTGTTATTTACGAAATTGCCCTTAGCAGTTTCTTATATTTCTAATTTTAATTTAATTTAAAAAATATCAATATTCATTCAAACATAAAATTAAAAAATATAAAAAGGCAAGACACTATTTATAGACTGTCTTAATATACCACACCACTCCAGTTATTTTTTCAAAAATCACATTTTCAAATACTTCCCCAATTCATATTATAGAGGATTTTTAACTGTTTCATAGCTATTAAGAAAAATTAGTTGCACACTTTAAAATTTTAAAAAAAAATCCAACATTTCAATTTTATTTTTATTAATTATTAATAAAAATTATTTTAAAAATTTATCTTTTCTTCCTCTCTCTTTCTTGTAATTTATAAGATGATAATCAATAAGGTAAGGTAAAAAAGATAAATTTTTATAAAAAAATTATATAATTTTTTATATTTTAATCTAAATAAGAATTAAAAAAACTTTTATAATATGAATGTGAGGAAGGAAGGGAGGGAGGGAGTAGTTTGTAATACTAATCAGAAACGCTGTTTGTAATGATTCTTAAATAACGTACTTAGACGCAGGCAAACTAATTTTGTCCCAGCGATATTAACAAGATATAAACTTTTTCTACAAAAATAACCAACCGTCTTACCGTGTAATTAACTTATTTACTTTTTAAAATTACCTTAATTTAAGGATGTTTAAAAAGATCAAAATCGATTAAATTAAATTAAACCGAACTAAACTGGCACAAATTGATCAAAACCAAACATAAGATTTGTTTCCATTTTTGAAATTATGAAACTAACTTTATTTGCTTTAGTTCGGTTTCAAGTATCCAGACTTTAAACCAAATCAAATCAAACTAATGATTTGAAAATCAGATCGGACTGGACGGTCGGATGGGTTGGACCATTACCCGGTGTGAAGAATAGCTCGATTTTCAATTTTGGACTGTTTTAGGGGTTGAACTGGATTGGACCACTTTCAATCAGCTTTTGAGCCAAAAATCGGAGTTGAGCCGGGAACTGGAGCGATTTTTAGAGCACTGGACGGTTTTTTAAATTAGGTAAAATTTAACTTAAATTTATTTTTTTTACCAAAATTATAATTATAAAAATTATTAGAGAGTAAAACACCATTTTTCATTTTATTTTAAAATTACTAATTATAAAAATGAAAATTTCATTGTATTATACTTTTGCCATCCCAAATTATAAGAGAATTTTGAGACTCTTTATTTATCCTAAAATATAAGAGATATGGATAAAATTTGTGAAGTAATTAATATCATTTTTCTTTTATATCCTTGAGTAATTAAGGTTGTATTGATTATTAGTAATAATGAATTAGTCTTACTTTAGACTTTTAATGTGGGTAATTTTAGAAAAAAATTAAAATTGTAGTACAATTAATGAATTTAACTACAAAAACTATTTTTTTCCTTGATACAAATGAAGTAATTATTTATTTTTTATAATTAGGGACGGAGGAAGTATAGTCATTTTATAATATTATGGTCATATAGTATTATCATGTTAAAGTGTTTTAACATTACTTTCAATGATTTAATATATATTATTACTATCTGAGTTTATTAACTTATTATGAACTTAAACTACTTAAATTTATTCTCTTAACAATTTGATATTTTATTTTTATACATATATTATTATATATAATATTATTTTTACTTAATTATTACATCACCGGTTCGACCGCCATCTAACCGGTTGAACCATAAAAACCGTGACCCGGTGAAATTTTCAGTTCAACATCCGGTCCGATTTTTAAAACATTGAATCAAACACACTATACTTTTTTAATTTATTTTTAATACAAAAACTATATTTATTTAATAAATTTTTTATACTGCATATAATAAGTAAAAAAACACATGAATAAGATTACAAAATATTTATTGGTTTAGAAAAATAATATAAATATGTGTGTTGTTACTTGTTATAATTATTTATGTGAACCTATAAAAAAATAAATAATTATGTGAAAATTTCACAAATTTTTTTACATAAGATATCCATATTTTAGTAAATATTTATATATAATTTATATTTATAAAATATCTATATATAGCACCTATTTGATTTAATTTTTAAAAAATGATAATATTTTAAAAAAAATCAATTTAATATGATTTAAACCAATTCAAATCAAAGATTAACAAGAAATTGAAAAGGTCGTCTGCGCCACAATCGTAAATACATCATCTGATAAATTATTTTGAGATGGTTTTAGTTTGAATATCTTGGAAGTTGAAACTAAACAAAATTTCCAGAATGAAATTGGATCAAAATTGCATTATTAGTAGCTTGTAAAACGGTTCAACCTTATGTTTTATATTGATATATTGATGATTGGGCACGGGGTTACTTGAAATCTTCCGCCTAGCCGCCCACCATGAGAAAGTTTAATGACAATGAAAAAAAAAAAAGAGGAGTTTTTTGTAAAAAAAAAATGGACAACACTTGGATAATTATGCAGAATAATTCAGAGAATAACCCATCTCTTTTCCGTTAATCTAAGATATTTCCTTCATTCCTTAATATAAGGGATAATTAGAAAAAATTTTATATTTCAAAATACACTAGAGGGTTTGTCTGATGTATTTAATAACTTTTTTCAAAAGTACCCTTAATTAATGTAGTATTTTTTCATTTGTATTAATTACAATATGTAAAAATTATTAATATTAAATGAAAGCATTTTTTTAAACTATTTTATATTTTATAAAAATTTTATTTTTCTTCATCCGTGTAATTTTATTTTTTTTCTCTTATATTAAGAAATAGAGAGAGTATGTTTATAACCTATAAGATGTTATCCAAAATTAACAAAGTCACTCTGAATCACATACTTCTGCTATACTAATCAATTAGTTTATTCATTAGCATTTTTTGAACATATAGCTGCGTAGCCATCCTATTCTCATCAACACCACAAGTATTATGTTATGTGGGCACTTTTATTGAAAAGAAATAGCACGCTTGATGTCTGCCTGTTATTATTAGTTGGCACCCAAATTTGTTTTCAGATGGTTGAATGAAAAGCCAGTGCATTGCAAAATATTTATAATTTAAAATTGTCTTTTTTTAGGCCACCATTAAAAATTGTCTTGTTTACAGTTTGCAAATATTACAATTTTATGTTCCTTTTATTTTTTTTATAATATTGATCATATTGAAGTGTGTGATCATATCAAAATATTAAATTATAGAAAATAGGAAAAATCTTGTCTGCAGACTACCTAAGAGAGATAATTTCCATTAAGAGCTGATAAATTTTTGGATTTTCTAGAAGGAACACGTCTCTGGCTAAGAAAAAAGATGTGGAGTGCTAAAAACACAGTCATGAGAGGTTGAAAATTTTCCAAATGTCATTCGAAAATTTTACCACAAACTATTTTTTCTACACTCAAAAATAAAGTGCTAAAAACAATTATGCAAAATTTTCAAATGATGTTTGAAAAATCTCTAACTGTTAATGTTAACGAAGAGAAGCCAAGGATTCTTTTGAAGTGTACCATGTGGCTTTGTTCCACTCTCCAAAAGGTCAGCAAGTGAAATTTAATATATAAAATTCATATGAAATCATGTTATTAACAATTATATATACATATAATCGATTTAAACAAACACGTGCTAAAGTAAAAATTGGTTCAATGTGCCTGGTCCTTCAAGACAATTAATTATACATGTTAGGTCTAACCTTTTTCACCCTATAAGGTGGGACATTGTGCCCAGTTTCGTCCAATAAAATTTTGCTAGGTGGTCCACCCAATTAGATGAGCATGTGAGGTAGGTTCGATCGGATTTATGATCCACCTTAATATATTCAATTGACATCATTTATGTGTTTACGATATATTCGGAAACGCATATCATAACTCAATTCAACTGTCTGGGGCTGTCCTGACACCACCCAAACATAACCTAAGAAGCTAAGGAAAGAGTGCTTTGGAGTCCCTGTTATAATACACTTCGGCTCAGAATATCAATGGTGTTGAAATGTGAATTCAAAGGAAGATTTGAAAAAACCCAGTGCAAGCTAGAAGTCATGAGAAGATTTTTAATGTCATGTTTGAGAAAAAGAAAATAGATTTTAAGAAAAGGATAAGAGAAAACATCCATTCAATAATAGCCTAAAAGCACATGATATTTCAGAGTAAAGAGAGGTTGTAAGATCAAATCTCACTCATAATGCCATTTTAGGTATATGAATGTATATATTGGAGTTATTCTGAATATAAAAAAACAAAATAAAAGTCTATTTTGACATATTTAGTAGTCAATTATAATTTTTTTATTTGAAACATCAATGTGTTTGTTAACTAATAATGGCTTTTCCATAAGAAACCAAAATATTAATATGGATTTTCTTTCTCCTTCTCCATTTTTTAAAACTCACTTCCTTCCTACTAAACATAACATAATTTGATTGTTCATCAAAATTCTGTTAGTCTTCCAAGCTCATTTCACCTCAATATTATTTGTGAAAATCAAGGTTGCGTTCTTATGTTTTCCAGACTTGCTCACTCTCCATCTCGTGTTTTAAGTTTGATTTTTGATGTTGATCTTTAGTTGTCTATCTTTTCTTCCTTTCCTCTGTTAACCTTTATTGACTTTTATTTAGTATGTAATATTATTATTAAAAATTTTCAATCGACCCGAAAATATAAATATTTAAAACTTCCTATAAGCATAAAATGTGTTCTAATAATGTTTTTCTCGATCTTTTATTCATTAAGAATTCAATACGAAAGGTGTTGTTTTAAAAAAAAAACTTGATAAGAAGAATTTCTTCGAAATAAGCATTATAGACATAAATTTTTATTTCAAATTAATTTAGTAATGAGGTATTGAATAAGTGTGGTTAAGTGGTTTGAATGTCACATTCCAGTATAAAATTATACATGAGCGTAATAAAAATCAGAAATAATTGTGATTTATGATGAGGAATTTGTAATTTTTTGTGTTTAAAATTAGACATATTTCTTATATATTAAAGTGTAAAGAATGAGTCATATTGTTCTTAATTTATGAATAATAGAATTTGCCATAAGTTATATATTATATATTTAAATAAATATTGATCATATGAGGAGAAAATTCTATAGAGTTTTTGTTTAAAATTGGCATTGGGTTGTCTTTTTTTTTTCTGGAAAATTGCAGAGACGGATTAAAGAAGGAATATAACAACACTCAAGTTCTTAAAATTTTGAAAAGCACTGAACATTTTCTAGGTCCTCGTGTGCAAAAAAAAAAAGGTAAAATATTAAAACTGCCCATGACCTTCTCTCTTTCCTTCCTCCCTCACTCCCTCCCTCTGGCGAGACTTTAATAAGGTTTCTAGTGATAACAAGTTTTACGGCGAGGTCTTCAACAATCATATTGTAGTTATAAGATCCTGCTGTCAGTTGTAATTGTAAAAGACAAGTTAGTTACAAACAACCACGTGTTTCACTAGTAAATATCTATAGATGGCTTGTCAATCACTTAAAATGACTTGTAAATCTGCTAGTTAATATAACTCATAAATGAATTTACAAGTCATTTACAATTGATACCGGAGAATTTGCAAGTTGTCTTAAGTGAAGTGATTCTGAAATATATTCGAGCCAAACAAAGAAATAATTCTATTATATTTGCTACAAAAATATAGTGGTTGTGAATAACTTGTCATTTACCGCTAATATTGAAGAATTTCAAGTCATCTCTAGTGATTAACAAGTGATTGTATGAGATTTGTTCCTAAAACTGGTGGTTGTGAGTAACTTGTCATCTACAATTGATATGGAAACCTCACTGGTGGGAGGAAGGAAGAAAGGAAGATTAAGGGTATTTTGATATTTTACGTATTTTCTTACACAATGACCCAAGAACTTTTTAATAGTTTTCAAAATTTTAGGGATTTTAGTATAATTATCTTTCATCCTTGGTTTTTATTTTCTCTTTTGCAATGTTCCTACATTTTAAACTTTTTTTAACATTTGGTCCCTATTTAGTTTGTGGGATTTGGAGAGAAGGAGAAATTTTCCCTCATATGTTTTTTACTTTTTTTCAAATCAAATAAAAGGAGAGAAAGAGTTTCTGTCATTTTGTATTTTGTATTTGGTGGTTTTTGAAATTTATATTAAAAATTATATTGCTTATTTGTTTTGGTTGAAGGAGAGGAGAGAAATTTCAATGAACGAAAAGGGCAAAAAGGGAAGGAGAGGAAGGGAAAAAATAAGAGGAGAAGTGATGAATTTTAAAAGAAGGGAAAGAGGCTCTCCTTCCCCAAAAAAAAAAGCTCATTTTAGAAGGGAGGGAAACTAAGCAGGAAGAGGGGATTTGCTTCCCTCCCCATTTTTTTTTTCTTCCTAAAATTAAATAAGGGGAGGGAAGCATTGAAGTGCCAAAAAATATAAGAATGTTTCTCTAAAATGTAAAAAATATTACTCCATTTGATTTATAAAAAATTGTCTATTTAAATTTTTTATGATTTTTCATAATATTTATCACTTCAGAATATCGATAAAGTATCAATTACATTTTTCACTATTTTACCCTTCATCAATACTTTTAATTTTTTCTTGGTATGTATGAAATAAATTTAAATTAAGGGTATTTTAGTAAAATATTATTAAATTTTACAATTTAAATCACTTAACGACTTGCTTAATCTATGTGACACTCTGTATCAATTGGAGGAAGTATGTTATAAATATTTTGTGAATATAAACATGTTAGAAGTCTAACCTCTGGATGGAGGGAAAAATAGATGAAAGAAAAAAACTAAGGAAAAAATAAGGGGAGAAAACATATTGTTCACTATTTGGACAACAAGGGAAATTGGAGAGGAAGGAAAAGTGAGAAGAACAAAAATATATGGGCCCTTATTTTTTTCCTTTGAATTTTCTCTTTAAAAGTGGAGAGATTTTTTAAAAAAAATTTATTTTTCAAAATTACCCTTATGAAATATTTTGTATATATTGATATTGCTTACCACCACAAGTAACAACCTTTTACCATAGACACCTGCTAGCCACCATCCTTCACCGACTGCCAACGCCAATACCTATCACCAGTCATCAACCACTACCACTGCTGGTCATCGGTTGCTGCTACCAGCTATCACCAACTCCCACCACTGCTGGTCACCGACTAACACTGCCACGGTCGCCGATCATTGATCATCAACTGCCACCATTGGTCTCTGATCACCGCCCACTAGTCTTCAGTCATCGACCGCCACCACTAGTCACTTGTCATCGGCTACTGCCACCGCCACTACCACCAATTACCAACTACTGCTGCCAACTATCAATCACTAGCACCAACTACCATCAGCCGCCATCTCATTGAATAAAATAAGTTTTATAGCAATGTTATTTATATGCGTTATTTTTATTAATATAATATAGATTAATTATATTAATAATAGAGGTATTATAGTCCTTATGAAATAAATAAGTTTTCTCTCATCTCTATTTCTTCCCCTCATCCAAACATAATGAGAGAAAATATTTTATCTTCATTTTTCTCTCATCGCTATTTCCTTTCCTCTTATCTTCTCCTATCTTCATCATAATTGTCCCAAATGCAATTGTAACATCATCCAATATAAAATAATCTTGCAGATAAAAGCTTTGAAAGAAATAAAAATGGTTAATAAACGGTAAGTCCATAAATGAACGAAAACACTCCATAAAAATTGAACTGAAAACGGTTGAAGATAAAAGTATAAGAAAACTAGCTAAATGCAAAAGAAAATGTGAACAAAATGCTGGAAGTAAATTTGATGCTAGAGAGAATTGTGTATTTTATATCAATGTCGAGAAATTACAGTTATGTAAGCAGATACTCTATATTATTGTTAATATTTATATTACCGTCGAGACATTTCGGTTATTATATTATGCCATGCTTATGGATGGGCAAACGTAATGTTGATGCTAACCCCATTACGTCGGCCCCAGAGGATAACGTACTCTCACCTAACAGCATTAACACGATGCAGAGGCTTCATGATATGACTGTCAATCTTTTAAGGGGATATGACACTAAAGTATCAAAATTTTTAATTAATCTCATTTTAAGATAAAAAAATTTGAAAATATTAGAAAAGGGCCATGCTATCAAATTGTTCAAAATTTTATATAGGTAATGACCTAAATATCCTTGTTAAAATGTTCTACACTCAATATATACTTTTTATTACTTTTTTTCAGAAATTTAACACTGAACTTCTTCAATTTTACATTGGATACAATGAAAAATTTAACTCCCAGAATTTTACACTCATCTTTTACGTTTTACTACTCATGTTCCATAATTTGACACTGAAAATTCTTGATTTTACACTGAATAAGTCTCAGAATTTTATATTCAACTTCCATTTTTTACTACTCAACATTTATTTTTTACTACTTTTTTTCATAAATTTGACACTAAACTTTCTCAATTTTACACTCATATTTCATAATGTGTTCAGTGTAAAATTAGGGATGTTTAGTGTTAAATTTATGAAAAAGAGTAATAAAAAGCAGATGTTAAGTGTAAAATTTTTTACAAAAATATTTAGGTCATTTCATATTTATATTTTTAATTAATTTAAGATTAAGTCATTTTCTTGTATTTTCAAATTTTTTTATCCTAAAATGAGATTAATTAAAAATTTTGATATGTCATTTCCCCATCTTTTAACTATATTCATTCATTTAATATAGTTGAAATTTTTAAACACAACCAAGTGAATCAAAAAGAAAATTACAAAAAAATATAATTGAATAGTTAGTAACTCAATACGCCTAGCCAAGATCTCGACCTTTAAGTTTTGTAATTGGAGAAAATTACATGGGGAGAATTACTACATTTAAACTTAATAATACTCAAATATAATCTAATAAAATATTTATTAAAAAAAATTATGAAAATACTTTTAAAGATAAAAAATTATTTTTTATTTTGAATTTAAAGATAATATATATATATATATTATAAAATAAAAATTATTAAAATATGAATTAAAATATTATATACTAAATTAAATACCGCACTTTAAATTAAACAAACCTTCGTAAAAACATGGGACAAACTTTTGACCAGGCAAACCGTAATTTCGTTTTAGGAAAAAGAACCAGAAAATGCAAGTAGGGGCGCGGGTAAAAGGGCGAGGAGTCTGAAAAGTCAACAAAAGCTTTCACCTTCAAAGCTTCTCTATTCAGTTCGTCAATCGTGACAGCTCTTCAACATCCAATCCACAATCACAATATCATAATTTTAGTACCCCTGCCACAATCCTTGAATCCCATAACACTTCAAACAACAAGTTTTTTTTTTTTTTTCTAAATTCAAATATTAGTATTATTATTATTATTATTAACTAATTAGCAGAATTATTTCGCTATATATTTCCTGGCAAGTTCTATTTTTCCCTCTCGGGACTGACTCCCTGCGATTGCTGAACACCTAACTCGTTCAACCACAAACCCATAATCATGAAGAAAGGAAGCTTAGGCCTCAATCTCAAACTCAATGTTCCTGCATCTGATCAGGTCTCTTTCGCCAAGTTTCTGTAAGTCTTTTCTTCCGTGAAACTTTATGTGGATAAATGAATGCTGTTGTATATAACTGGCTTTGGCTAATTCAACTCTGGGTATTCGAATATATGTGGTAGGACTGAAAGCGGGACGTTTAAGGATGGAGATCTGCTTGTCAATCGGGATGGCGTTCGAATTGTGTCTGAGAGTGAAGTCGAAGCTGTAAAATATATCTTTCAATTCTATTCTTTTTTTTTTTCCCTTTTTTCTCCTCTTCATTTTTCGGTGCAGATACAATCAAATTGCTCCATGTTTCTTTGGGTGCATTTGATCATGATGGTTGGATCTGATAAAATGTTCTGTGTGATAAAAAGGGATTTCTGAAGTTTCTATGTTTTCTTAATTTTGATCCTCCAAAACCCGAATTGAGAAATATTTGTTGAAAAACAAAGTCAAAGTTTATCGTATAGATTATTTATTGTTGCCCTTTACTTGTCATCATTGTTGATTACAAAATTTTAATGGGGTTGAGAAAGAGAGATTCAGCTTTAGCTCCCCAGCTACTGCGACTGTTTTGGAGCAGAAATGTCAAGGATATTAATGCTTTATTGTATATCTCCTCTTATCTTCGTAGTCTTAAATCAACTGGAGAATAAGCTGCAAGATGCAAGCTTATGGCATAAAGACTGCTCCACAATCTTGTTCTTACTTTTATGTCAATGCCATTTAAGAACATGAATATTTTTAGGTTAATCTTAGATGTGACAATCGGTGCATCAAATTGTCTATCTTCTTTTATCTGATTCCATTCAAGGAAATGAACATTTTTGGATGAATTTTAGATGTGACATTTGGTGCATAAAATTCTGTCTTTTTCATTGCTATTCCTACACTCAGACCATAGAAAGTATGGACCTTGACATGGGATGAGATATTGACATAAACACAGACATCTTAAGTATTAATATGTAATGTAAAGATCTACACCAAAAAAAAACGGTAACTTAAAGAGTTGAGTCATGTTTAAAATGAGTATCCAACATGTGTTGGACATGGACACAGTTTCTTCAAGTGTCCATGTCTCATAGCTTTCAGACTCCTTCTTTCATTTCCCTCCCTTTTGTATTTCATTTTTCTTTTTTTTGTGGTTAGAGAGGGGCTGCTAAGAATGGCTGAATGCAAGTATTAGGCCTTGCCTTTCTGCAACAACTCTCGTGTCAATGGTCAGAACTAATAGAAAATACTGTCATTCTTTCGACTGTTTAGATAGTTACTGATAAATTATTCTGCCCATAATGGCAAAATAGATAAAAAGAACCAATTTAATCTCTTAACCTGAAAATTTTCCTATATGAACTATTTAGTCAAAAAAATTTAGAAACAAGTAATACATGTTGGCTGAACTCTGACAATTTGTTAATTATGGTTTTATTATCTGTCAGGCACCCCCTATCAGACCACTAGACAACCAGTTAAGTTTGGCAGACATAGACGTAATCAAAGTGGTTGGCAAGGGAAGTGGTGGGGTAGTGCAACTGGTGCAACACAAATGGACTAATCAGTTTTTTGCGCTAAAGGTATACATCCTTCCTTCATATTGCCTACCTTGCTTTGAATTTGCATCTTCTGCTCTGTTTTGTGTAGTTAATTAACTCTTTCATACTTGTCTTGTCTCCCGGATTTCATAATTTCAGAGGTAGTGTCATATCTCAATTCCACAAAATTGTTGCAGTGAGCACTAAAATATTTTCAACCTGGTATAGTTAATGTGAACTTTATTACTTGTGCATACCAAACAATAACAGTTAGTCAAGAGTACATTCTCTAGAAGTTTCAGAAGATGATATTGTCATGTCATTATCCTTTTTGTGTGTGTGTAATATATATATATATATAGATAAAATTCAGATCCCAGAATTTGTTTAGAAGTTGATGTAGTGTTTTGTTAAGGATAATATTTGTGGTGTTATTTTGTTCCAAGGGAGGATATTGGACCTCTCAATATCACTGAACACATTGATTAAGAGATGCGGACCTCTTGCTGGGAATTTTATATTTTAATAAATCATTTGATGGGACAGTTTAGATTATGTTCAGAGGACATTTGCCAGGCTTAAGGCTTGAATGTTTTGGTCATTTGCAAGTTATGTAACATATAAGATGTTTCTTGTTTGTTCGTCCTTTTATTTTCTCATCCCATTCTTCAAGTAAAGCATCAATAGAATACCCAGTATCATATTTGTTCTTCCTCCTGATTTTTGCATTTTTAAATTTTAGTTGTATTATTATGTGTCTGCATTGTCTGACAATCTAATTTAAAAGTTGCTTCCATATCATTATCATTATACTAGTAAAAGTGCTCGAACTTATGAAATACGTTCCCATCATCTTAATATGTTTATGATGGGATCCTCAAATATGAAAAATGGGCTGTAAAGCACTGGATGACGGCTCTGGAAATATTCAGGTGGGAGAGAGACATGTGGAGAGTTTATTTGAAGAATGGAAATAAAAGGGGCCGGGGCTGAGAGAGAAGGATAGACAGAATTTGGGGAAAAGTTGTGGGAGGTTCTATCCCATTGAGGAGCTAGTGTTTATTGCTTTTTCCGCCCTATTTTTACTGCAAATCTAAAGATTGAACTCTATTTCCATCTGTTTACAATCTAAATATTATCATTTTTATCCAGTTCACTTTCTTGTATTACTTATGGTACATATTTCACCATAATTTAGGTTATCCAAATGAATATTGAAGAGTCCATGCGCAAGCAGATAGCACAAGAGCTAAAAATTAATCAATCAGCTCAATGTCCATATGTTGTTGTTTGCTATCAGTCATTCTATGATAATGGTGCCATATCAATCATCTTAGAGTACATGGATGGAGGTTCTTTAGCAGATCTTCTGAAGAAAGTTAGAACAATTCCGGAGCCATATCTTGCTGCTATCTGTAAGCAGGTGAGGAGTAAGAACTTAGTTATCTTTCAATATTTCAGACTTACACGTTTAGTTGTTTTTTCTGAAACGAGAAGAAGAATACCTGATTCCTTTTTTATTTTTTCTTTTTTCAAAATTCAGGTGCTGAAGGGTTTAATATATCTTCACCATGAAAAACACATCATCCACAGGGACTTAAAACCTTCTAATCTGTTGATAAACCATCGAGGGGAGGTCAAGATTACTGACTTTGGTGTGAGTGTAATAATGCAGACTACATCTGGTCAAGCAAATACTTTCATCGGCACATACAACTATATGTCTGTGAGTACGTTGTGTACCTATGTCTATCAAATTATCGTGTTCTTGGGAACACCTAGATGTATCACATTTGCCGTTGTGAGACAACTTTAAACATTTTGTCTGAATTACAGCCAGAGAGAATCAATGGAAGCCAGAATGGCTACAACTACAAAAGCGATGTATGGAGCTTGGGACTGATCTTGCTTGAGTGTGCTACCGGGCGGTTTCCATATACACCACCAGATCAAGGTGAAAGATGGGAAAGTATTTTCGAGCTAATTGAAACCGTTGTCGATAAACCTCCTCCTTCTGCTCCATCTGATCAATTTTCTAATGAATTCTGCTCATTTATCTCAGCATGGTAAGTATATCGAGAAACTAAATTTTGCAGTGTCTTGAGAACCTTTGCCCACCACAAATATAGGAACAGAGGTACAGGGAAAAGAAAAGAGAAGAAGACACTTTTAAAATGCCTGGCAGTTTCTTAGAATAAGTCTGTAGATAAATAGGAACGTAAAAAGCAAAGGTTAAGAAATGTGTCTTACCTTAAAGTTGTGTCTTTATAATTCACTGTAAGATTCTTTCATAATTTCACAGACTAAGTCTCTATCTGTTTGAAAATAATATTAAAGGCTGGAAACTTTCATCTTTTTTCTTTTTCCATATCAATTGGCTGTCTTGTCATGAATTTTGTGTGACTTCTTTTCATGAGGTTTCTGATCCTCCTTCTTCAATCTTCTCTTTGTATAGTTTACAGAAAGACCCGAGAGATATACTGTCAGCTCAGGATCTTATGGTAAGTGACTATGTGTAAAACTTGTCTATATGAGCACACCGTGTACAATATGTCTGACGTGAATTCCAGGGACATCCTTTTGTCAACATGTACGGAGACTTGGATGTAGATCTTTCTGCTTATTTCAAGAATGCAGGATCTCCGCTTGCCACTGTACCTACTTCTACCTGGTATGTTCAACCCTGGACCTTTCTCAAACAGGAAGCATAACGATCATTCCTTTTGTTTTATGCATTATTTTCCCCCATTTTGTTTGATACAGAATCATATATAAATAAATTAAATGACCTAGTAATCAATACCAGGACGTTTGCTTCAATATTGATGAAGTTTTTTTGTCTGTGTTAACTATTTTGAACAATTAGGGATGAAAAGCGAAAATAATACAAAATGTATTTATTGAAACACGCCCTGATATCTCTTAACGCTTCTTGTCTAGTTGAAACTTACCAAAGTTGCAGCATGTTACAGATAAAACTGATGTAGTGGAAGAAAAAGGGAGGAGAGGAAGTAGGTAGATAATATATATATATATATATATAGAGAGAGAGAGAGAGAGAGTAGGAAATAGGAGGAAAGATGAGGGAAACAAATACTGATTTTTTTTTTAATTGTTAAGCTGAATGAAATGTCTAAACTAAAGGTTTATAAACTAAAAGCACATGCTTTAAATAATAAAGGAAATAGTAGTAAAAAATTTCCTAATTTAAGCTCTAATTGATGATTTAATTCTTGATTTACAAACCATTGCCCATATTACTTCAATTATTCTTTTCCCATTCTTCATCAATTTCCCTTGTTTGGAGAAAACTCAACTTCAAGTTTCAATGTGTGGAAGTAATAGAAAAGTCCCACTTGAAGCCTTCGTTGGGACAAGAAGCAGTGATGGAAAACAAGGATGACATAAGAAACTTTGGATTCTCCAACTCATCAAGAATAACTGATGGGAAATTGAAGAGTTACTCTTGGTGTAGGAAATTCTAGATATTTATTTACTGACTAGCTCCTATAAGATGACATGAAACATAGGTGTAAACATAGGTGTAAGCTTCTTTACTTGCAACCGTCCATTTTTTATTGCTAATAATATATCCGGATCATCTGAGCCACATTTTGGAACAATATAATAATCCTAAACGGCGGACGTTAATTGTCCTCTTTGACAATGAGCTATATAATTCTCACCTGATATGTCACTGCAAATTTTGATTCCTCTCTATTTTTTCTTTTGGGTAGAGTTTCCGCTTGCATATGACCAGCACATGCAGATCAGAGCCAGAGAAATTATGGAAGACTTTATCTCTTTACTAAGTGAATTTGTTGATAGGCTTCTATTGGACGTGGCATTGTCCATGAGACTGCAATGATTAAGAGTTGATGAAGAATTTTAGTGCAGCAGAAGATGATCAGCGGCCACTTTCTACGAAAAGTTTTCATTTTTATGATGGCAAATAAAGATACATCATTAGTGTTATTTGCCCCAGATGCAGTTTATATGGTACATACTTATGAGATAAAAGTTGTGAGGATGTTGGAAAGGCATGTGTAAATTTATGCCAAAGGTTTTGAATTCATTGTGTCTAACGTTGTTTACAAGTGGATTTCTACCTTAATGCTGTGTCATGTTCACTTCATGATCAATTAATCTGTGTTAAGGCTGGTCTAATTGCCTCTGCCTGATTCATCTTGGGGTGTCCGCTACTTCAGAAACTAATAATCAAATTTACCAATATGATTGGGCTACTACCTAGTTTTAGTTCGATAAATTTGTTTTACGCCTCACTCAAACTTCGTGATATAACCAGACGAGAATCAAGCCATCTAGTATAGTTTCCTAATCGGGAAAGCTCAGTGATAACAAAAAAAATCAAACGAAACCAATCTCATTCCCTGCAAATTCGAGTGTACTTGAATAGTATAAGGTGACTTAGCCCTGGTAAAAAAAAAAAAAAAGAGGGGCTAGCTACGGATGTTACATTGTTACTGACCGTAAAAAATAATTGCAATATACTACTATATGAAATAAAATTCCGGGCAATTGATGATACTTAATTACTTGATTATGTCATGCCTTTGTCTTAAATTTTCTTTGGCCCCTTAAGTCTATCACTATAACAGAAATGTTATCTTTGCTTCCCCTTTGGAGGGCAAGTCTAGATAAGTACTCCGCCGCAGACTGAGCCGCTGACTGAGGTGCAGGATCAACTCCCTCGCCTGGCCCTGCCGCTCCTCCATTGCCGTGCTTCCTATGCCAAAGAAGGATTCGTTTTCGTGCAATCTCACATGCTTCTTCATTTGTCATCACATCCCATAAACCATCACTTGCTAGAATTAGGCACTCATCCTTTTTCTCCCGGCGGACGAACTTGACTTCCGGGGTAGGAATTATCCACGGCTTCAAGTATCTGTCACCTGGTGGACAAGAAGGAAAATTAGACCACAAGGAAAAGTAAAATAGAATTAGAAAATAAGGATAATAAATATTTGAATGACACCCTGCATCGTTCCATAAAATTGAATACTAAGGTACACTTTATGAGCTCACATGGTGAGAAATCTCAATTCTTTACTTGAATCAAATGTTCAATTACCCTGCGAAAAATACAGTTGTATTTGTATGGTAACATTGTTGCTATGCTTCTTATTATTTTCCCATTGATAGTTATCATGAGACAATCATCCAATGCTGAAATTACATGGAAAGTTTATGAAGGTTCTTCCCTGTCCCAAAACCTTGGGTTCTAGGCACGGTTAATAGAATATACAAACTAACTAAAGTATACAATGCATGAATGAAAATACAAAACTGCAGTGAATAGGACAGTAAGACCAATAATATAGCGGCAAATCTTTGAAAAATAGCTGTTAAACTATATGATTTGATATCAACATATTGAATACCTAAATAACAACAAAGGCACGCATTGCCATACTTGATTGTCAGTAAAAAGTAACGTTCTGGACACATACCTATGGACCTTGACACTGCCAAGACGCCAAGCACTCGGTATCCATTCCACTGTATGATCCTTCCTCCTGAAGCTTCTATCCTGGCCCACTCATCCTCCCTATTTGGCTGCACACGATATAAAGTGAAATTAAGTACAATGAATCATACAATTTCAGCTTCAAGTGGATGGTGGAAACAAACTGTAATACTAATAAGACAACCCTTACTTTGTGATCAGAAGATAATGGCAGGGCTTCTTTTCCACGACACAAGACAGCTCTTGAATCCCCACAATTTGCAACTACTAAGTGGTTTTGACATAAAATGACAACCACCGCAGTAGAACCAACAGTTTCAGTAGCAAGTGGTTCAATACTAGATTCTGATCCATCATTATCGTTTCCATTGTTTCCAGCACGAATTCCTCCAACTTCGTTATCAACTTTCTGAAAACATTTGGAGAATGCATTCTTCCAATGGTCCATCCAACTGCTTCCATCCAAACTTGTGTCTGCAGCTTGTATCTCCTCAACAAACACTAAATGAAGACGCTCCCGACAATAATTAGCAACCTGTGAAAAGAAAGTCATCTCAGTGAAATGAATAAACTTCAACAACACTACAACTTGTATCATCAAAATATTTAATTGAAAACGCACCTGACAACCTCCATGTCCATCATAGACAGCAAAAAAGTGGGCAACTGAGTTTTCAGTGTTTTCATTCACAGTATCATCCATCAGCATACGTGAAGGAACTTGCAAAAGATGAGGATTAATGGCAATAGCATCTTCCATCTCCTGTCTTCTTCCACAGATAGACGAAAAGCCCCAAAGGGGTCCACTATTCAAGTCCAAAGCATTCTGATAACTTGCTCTGCACATCTTTTTCTCATTTGGCATCTCAAGAGGTGGAACAAATGGTTTTGGATCAGACCCATCCGACCCACTGCCATCTTCACTCTCAAGTTCTGTTGGAACAGAAACCATGTTTTGCACAGGCTCCTGCACGGTATATGAATTGTTCAAGCTGTACATACCATGGACATTATCTTCAGCCTCCACAGTAATTGGTGAATCTGTCTCAGAACAATTAGTCCTCAAAGTTGAAGATTCCTCCCCAAGAATACCACAATTGTCACAGGCCACAGATTGAGACGTTGAATTATGCAGACATTGAAAATCAACCCCTAACCTGCATTCATCTTCCTTCCTTCCGTGATTATGGGTTTCATCTGAGATCTGATAACTGCTGCATTCAGTAAACATTTCTGGCACAAGCAAATCTCCTACCTGATTCTCCTTTTCCCCTGCAGATGCTGTAATTTGATGTTGTGGTCTAACATCCGTATGATTTTCGTTATCACTGCCAACAGATTCACAACTCTCCATCATAGGATTTAATATCAGTGCTGCTGTACTTGCCATAAATTTTAACCCAGCAATATCCATGCGTGTTGTCACTGATGAGTCCTTAGGGATCAAATTCCCAAGAGTAAAGGGCACTGCAACCGCCGAAGATATTTCCTCCATAGATTTACTTTGCCTTGTAGCAATAACCTTTCCTTATCCTCCTCACCCAACAGTATCTGGAAAACTGATAGCCTCTAACCACTTTTATACCCCTATTTCCTTAGGCCTCTGTTCCACAACATGTGTTCAATTTGACAATAAACAAGAAGCCGGCAAGAGACAGTCAAATACACTATTTATTGAGGCATCAAACTTCAAAAGGTTATATTGAAGTAGTGGCGCTAGAAGCAAGAGTAGCTCTCTAGATTCTTTCTGAATTTTAACTGTTTTTGGAACTGGATATTCAATCCCTACCAGCCAAAAGGGGGAACAATCCGATGTACTAAAATCTTCTATTTCTACCTTCTCACCAACCCCTTGGGTCCCCTGGAAAAGCAGGCAAATCGATGATTCAAGAAGCAGATCAAAACAACGGACAAAGTCAGTGCCTTGTCTCTCTCTAGCAAGTACAAAGACAAGGGAATGGGGGCGTTGAACAAGCAAATAATAATAACAACAAAAACAGCAACAGCAACGGCAATAAATAATAATGATAATAATAATAAGCGAACAGCGAAAAACCGCCCAATCAGTACAAGAATGGGAACAGAAGTTGCGTAGATCTGAGGCAACCCACACCATCCATTGAGTTTTGCTCTCGTGTTACTTTCATATGTCAACCCACACCAAGTATCTCCATACTCAATAATACAGAACAAGATGTCCATATTGATAATTACAACCTCCACCCACTTTAACAAATGAAAGCGAACTGAGATTAATCTGTAAAAACAGTAAAAGCAAAGACAATTTCGTACTCCCTTACCTCTCTCAACGAAAATTCTGCGCGCAAAGGTATAGAGAAGGGGATGGCGAAGGGCAGAAGGAGAAACCTTCACCGGTACATACTGTTAATGGTTATACATCCGAGACGCCAAAAGATGCCTATTTTATTTTTTAAAGATAAAAAAGTCAGGCAAATAAAATTAGGATACAAAAACAAATTTTGAATTATTATTAAAAGATTAACTTAAAAATAATTAAAATCCAAAAAACAAAAAATAAAAATTGGATTGAAACTAAATAATGATGATGATGAATGATAAAATTAAAAGATTAAGATTATATTTTGATCATTTTAGATTTTCTTTGGAGGAATGAGTGATTGATTGCAACTTGTTAAACTTTACTCGATGCAGAACAAATGAATCATTTAACTTCGTTTTCATAATTTTGATTTAAGTATATTTCACATCATTATTCAATAGTTTTCAAAAATAATATTTAAAAATTTAAGAAATTCATTCTAAATTTAATATATATATATATATTCTCAAAATTTATAAATTTTTATAAAAATATAAAACTTTTATCCCATTTAAAATCTTTCAAATGATTTTTTTTTAAAGAAGAAGAAGAGGAAGTCCTCGTTCTATGAGGCTTCCCATTTGTCCCTTTGCTAAATGATGCGAGAATTTATCTGACACTTACATAGCCCCTTCGTTATTTTATTCTTGGACTGGGTCTGGGTTAATTATTTCCTAATCTATGATTGCCTTTTATTAATCCCAGATTGAGGTGTGAAAGTCATTGTGGATTGTCATATATACCACACTCTCTCTCTCATCCATTATGGACTTGACTTAATCATCTTTTATAATTGCACTCTTACAGCTAATAAAAGAGATAAAAGATAAAATTATATAAAAAATAAAAATAAATTTATTTAAAATACAAAAAAAAAATTTAAAAATGTAATTATTTAATAATAATAATTTTATATCATATAATTAAGATAAATAAATTGTATTATTAATTTTTTAAAAAATTATTAAACATATTAAACAACCCCTTTTTATTCATTATATTTCGAAATATAAAAATGTCTTCAACCATAGTTTATACCCAGGTTATCAAAATCGGACCAGACCGGGAACCGGTGACTGGTCCGGTCCTGGTATACTACAGAACCGGTACTATTCAGAACTGGTGAAAATCGGTGAAATCGATCTTGAACCGGTAGAACCGATTCTGTATTATTTTTTTTTCAAATTTTTTTAAAATATTTTTTTTTGTTTTTTAGATAACATAACGTTATTTTTAGTATAAAATATGTTTTTAATATTATAATATTATATAAGCATTATTATGATATATAACTATTAAAAATTATATATTTACTTCATAAATAATAAATTATTAATTTATTATTTTAAACTCAAAATATGATTATAGATGAATATTAACTTATTTAAATTAAAATATTATGTTATGAAACTTATTAATAATTTATTTGTGATAAATGATAGATTGATAATTTAATATTATTGAGTTTGAGACTTTAATTAAATTATAAAATTTATTTAAATTTATATTATTTATTTTAAATATATTATTTTAATTATCATTAATTTAACTTAAATTTTATTTTAATTAAATTATTAAATCTTAAACTCATATATTATTCAATTCAATATCGGATCGGATTATGAAAACATTGGTTTATACTTAGGGAATAGGGAGAGCAGATGATCAACGTGGCGAATAAATGTGATCAAGTCCACGTGTCCAACTTTCATTCATTCCTTAACATATAAAACAGTGCCAACACGTGAAGACCTCTTAAGAGAAGCAAAAGCTAACAAAAAAAAACAAAACTTTATCAAAACAGAGAAGCTAACAAAGAACTAAGAGTATATTTTGAATTGGCTTTTAATTATCGGGCAGTGAAAAGTGATTATATTGTCAGTTTTTAAATATAATTTAGATTAAAATAATTACTTATTATATTATTATTTAAGTGATTATTTTTATAAGTTACTTTTTTTAGTTTATGATAATCATTTTTATATCATAATAATTTATTTCACTTTTTCTTCTTATTATCCACCTAATAATTACTTAAATTTCAATATTCAAACACATTTATTTTCTCAAAATCACTTATGGGTTAAAAATATCCAAACACAATTTATTTTTGATATAATCACTTATTCTCATAATTTATTATAAATAATTATTTATCCTCATAATTATTTATATATAATATAATCCAAACGCACAATGAGAAGCTCAGCCATATTGGTTAGATAATTAAGTATGTACGAGAAAAACGCCATTTCAATAATTTTTATGTAATAAATGGATTAGAGAAAAATTACTTCTAAAGACCCTTGATGAGTTTAAATTAAACTTACTATTAAACTATTGAATTTAAGTTTGTGAATATAACCTATTATTTTAAAATCATTTAGATTAATTTTTTTCATTGTTGTAGAGAATCTGAAATAAGTTTAATACTCACTCCGATCCTATATATAGAATCTTTTATCCTGATTCTAAATATAAAATCCTTTATAATATATGGGGTAATATTTATTATACATTTTTAAAAAATACTCATATTTAATGTATCTAAAGAGAAAGAGAAAGAGATTAAATAATGGTAGTTTTGGAAAAATATTGAAATTTTTAAAGAAATCGAGATAATTAATTAATTTTAATTCCAATTCTTAATCCATATGATTCAATTAAAAGGATATTATATTAAGAAACATATGGAGTACTCCCTCCGTTCCTTAATATAAGGGACAATTGGGGAAGTTTTTGTATTTCAAAATATAAGAGACACATGGGGTTTGTCTGGTGTATTTAATGACTTTTTTCTAAAATATTTCTAATTAAGATAGTATATTTTCAATATAATTCATTTGTATTAATTGCATGATGGAAGAGTTATTAATATTAAATGAGAATATCTTTAGAAACTATTTTATATTTCTAATAAATTATTACTTTTTTTAGTCTATATAATTTTATCTCTTATTCTTTATATTAAGAAACGGAGGAAGTATTTTATATCATTAATATTGTACAAAAGAAACCCAAACGTGGAAGGAAGCGAAGGTGTGATGAAGAGACAATAATATATGAAATTATTAAAATATAGAAAAGGGAATGCGTTGAACTGAACTGAATAAGAAAAAGAAAAGAATGAGTAATAGTAATTAATTAATTAATATAATAATAAAAGCAAAGGGGACACGTATGTGGTAAGAGGATACAGTGTCGGGTGTTGAGATTGTGTTGCATACTTGCATTCATTTTATTTGTTCTGTATTGTGCGGAAACCCAAACAGACACATCAGCTTCACACGCTCTCGTTGGTGCCACGTGTTCTCTGTCTATGGGTTCTGCCACCCAACGACCATATCTATTTCATTTCTCCCGTTCAACGAAACAGATCCTCTGGACCGTCCAGAAAATTTTTGAAAAAATGGTAGTTAAGGAATAAAATTTTGAATTAAATATACTAAAGAATCTTGCAAGTCTTTCAGTAGTAAATATAGAATAAATCAGTAGTAAATTTACGATGTTCAGTAGTAAAAAAATTGTAAGGTCCTTTAGTGTATTTAATTTAAAGTTTTGGTCCTCAACTGTCATTCTCCCAAAATTTTTTGACGGTCCAGATTTTTTATAATTTTTTTTTAAATTTAATATTTTTTAATTTAAAAAAAACAAAATACAAAATAAAAATAGTTTGGTAAGATTTAAAAAAAAATTTAATAATAATAAAAATAAGATAAAATCTGGACCGTCCATATTTAATATGGACGGTCCAGATTTGCTGCTATTCGTGTGCTGCTGTTTTCCCAGCAGCAGAGAATCCAGGTCTCCCGTTCAATTGGTATATCCTCTATCTCATAACCAAACCTCCCCCCAGAAAAAATCTTATACTTGTAAGTCACACTTTAAAATTTGTTTGAGGTTTTTATATGTAAATAATTTTTTATAAGTTTTTAAAGTATTAATTATTTTATTTTAAAAATATCCTTATTTAATTATAAAAGAGAAAATTAATTATTTAAATTTGTAGTATTTATTAGAGGGTAAAAATGAAAACTATATTATTTTTTAGATAATTTTAAAAATATAACAAACTTTTCTTAGTTCTGGTGAGTTAGTTGAGAATGATTTATATTAAGAATCGAAGGAAATACGTACAAATACAACAAGAACTCTCTGTCCCTTTCCATACCCCTTTGAGAAACAATTTATGGATGGATAGGTATAAAATCAACATTAAAAATATAGTTTGCCTTTTGTCCCCCACCCCCCAAAAAAATTACAAAATATTTGATATATATATATTTAAAGTTTGATAATAAACACTGTTGACTATTAAACTAATGTTTTAAATCGTGAATATGTAGGATTTCAAATAATTTGTGTGTTTAGATTAGATTTTACATAATTAATTTGGAGTATAATTGATTTTAGTATAATTAATTTTGTTAAAAGTGATTTATATTTAAATATATTTACGTTAGAAATAATTTTGAGAAAATAAAATATGTTTAAATTATTTAATCAAAAGCATTTTTTAATGAATAATCACTTGAAATATGTAAAATGTCATTATCCTTAAATAATATTATGTTTTTAAATTCATTGAAAATATTTTAATATTTTTTAAATTAAAATTTTAATTTATAAATAATATATAAAAAAGTTAAAAATACAAAAATTCAATATTAAAAGTACTATGGAAATGCCACACCACATCCACGTCCGCAAAGGTCCATTCATAAACTCTTCGAAAAACTACAAAATCGAAGGGATTTTGGTCTTTCGGGAAGCTATAAAGTTAATCTTTAACCATTTCAAAAAGCACTGCACACCACGAAGTTGCAAATCTGGTCATTGAGAAAAGAAATAGAGAAAAAGGGAACAGTGCTAATGGAAGGTTCAAACTCGACAAGAGGAATGGGTTCGATCGTTGGCTAGAAAACAACAACCAGTTGGGGGTACAGAGAGGAGGAGACAGACACAACGTTTATTGATAAGGAAAAGAGAGGGAGAGTCGACGGCGGTGATAAGAAAA
This sequence comes from Adenanthera pavonina, assembly GCA_026686845.1. NCBI lineage: Eukaryota > Viridiplantae > Streptophyta > Magnoliopsida > Fabales > Fabaceae > Adenanthera > Adenanthera pavonina. Next base: position 5,831,731 of record JAIVEN010000026.1, on the reverse strand, counting down.
AGCAAGGAAAAGTCGACGGTTTACACCTTACAAAAGTGGAGATGGGTATTTCAGTCAAATGGGAGTTAAAAATTTTAAAAGCCGACATTTGATACTCCCATCCACCCCAATAGTAATAAATATGAGCTTATGTGTTAATTGATTTTTTTCTATATAATTGATTATGTGTTAATCAATTTTTTTTTCTGTATAATTGATTATCAAAAGTTAATGATGTGTTTATTTGGCCATCTCAACAAATAATTACTTTTGGATCAAATAAATAATTACGGATTAACTGTAGTTGAAGTGCTTGTAAACTTATTGGTTGATAGACTCACGCTTGAAACCGTATTCTTGTGATGGACTCGTGAGAAACACAGACGATTACACGATTGTAACCCTGACACTGCAACTCATTAAATCATGGTTGGAATAGTTGAACAATTCCCCAAACCAATAAATTTCTCATTACTTCAGGAAATAGTCTATAATTATTATTTAATATAAAAAGTTGCTAGAAGACATGAAAGTATTCCATTTCCAATACACGAAAGTCAAGATATGAAATATTTATCATATCTCTATAATTATTATTTAATAGTAACTATTTTATAATTAATTTTTATTTATAAATACATATGGCATTTCACATTTAAAAAATCTTTTTTTTTTCTCTTTTCATTTCGTTCTATTCTACATACCAAACGAGGCCTGGTTTATTAATGCAATAGTTAAGTTCCACCCTGCAAATTAAATGTTGGTTGACTTGTGCATAAAGATAGTAAGTAAACTAATCAAAATAAAGATACTACTCCACTAATGATCTGCCCAGTCGATTAATTAAGGTTAAAGGAAAAATAAGGTTGCTTCGATATGACAGCAATCAACCGGTCTTTAGTTTAGGACCGGCTAATTGGTCCAACATAACATGATAGTCCATTGATCTTTGTAAGCATTTGCCTGGTCAACTTCAAAAAGTTTCAATTTAGTTTTTCGTGCTTTTTTGGTTTAAGTAATAAATAAATAATCATGTTCTTACAAACAAAACCACCAAGCAAGCAATCGTGGATCTCATGTTATATTAGATTATAAAGATTGAATTCAACTTAAAAAGTTTCATTTTGAACCCACACTTTTTGGGAACTATACCGAAAGGGTAAAAGGGAAAACAAGCACAATTAAACAAAATAGACGGGACAAAGAAGATGGGAGATGCAGTTACAGCCATCTGACAGTACTGACAAAAAGGTTCAGTTTGAACATAGCTGAGATAGAAGAATCACAAGGTAGTTCAGAGTATTTAATCCATAAGGTAATGAATATGCACCTGTTCTTCCTTCCATAGGAAGGGAAGGAGCATCCTGTTCTTGTCCAACAATACTTAGAGGGGAGGCTGCAGCAACAAATTCATAATAATGCGAAGCCTATTAATGTTCCATCCTTAGAAAATCGAAAAATGAAAACTTTTGCACCAACGTCCGTTCCATCCAATTCATTTGTCATATTCCATCCCTTTTGTATCATATTAATCACTGTAATTTTATTCAAAATTTTCTCTTTCAATAATTTGCCAACCAGCCCACACCAATCTCTTCTGCATTCTTTACTGCCTGGCCATTCCAAATTTACAATCAAGCCATCAGGTGCCTGAAGAGGGAAGGGATTGATTATACCCTCATACATACGTATTTGTTGGTTGCTTGTTTACAGCTTCATTTTTTTTTTTAAATTACAGTCAAACCTTTTATTCTTGTGCCATTCCCTTTTCTTTTAAAATCAACTTTCACCATTATTACAAGGCCAGATTCGGTATTCCTCATGGTATTAAAAATAGAACTGATTATTAAACCTGGTTAAGATAGTGGTTCAAGATTCAATGATGGGATTATGGTGTTAAATTGGATAGAATAGGTGATAATTAAATATATTTAAATTATATATTTCACAAAGTTCAAATTTATTGTAAATCATTTTCTTAAAAACTAGAGGCACAGCCCACCCGCATGTGGTGAGTTACAGTGTTTGAGTTGTTTGAAATGACACTTTTATGATCAAATAGCAGCATTTATATGTTCCCAAAGATTATTATTGACTACGTTAGCCCATGAGTGAGTTGAAGATATAGAGAAATATAACATATATAGTATGGAACTATTAAATATGTGGGTGGAAGTTTAAGTTGACTTTTATTTTAATGCTTATTGTATCTTATTGCAAATTTTCAAAAGAAAATATGTAGGATGTTGCAATGCGCTATTGGTAGGCAATAGGATAATGGAAAACATCTAGTTATGTTATTGTGCGTAGGACCATGGAAAATGCTTACATAACACATTATAAGTGAATTTGTATATTTATTCCCTTAAATAGTGAGATATTATATGAAATTTCTTAATTTTATTATTTGAGAATTATGTAGCATGGCGTATTTTGTTACATGCAAACATTTCTTATTATTTTTGGGTATTCACTGAACCATTTCTTATCAATTTCCATTTTTTCCATATTAATTTGACTTGAAATTTTAGTGACTTTTTAATACATGAATATTATTTACATAAACAAAATTAAATGTAGTTTTTGATGGATCACACATATGAGTATATATTATGTTAAAAAATGATAATATAGATACATGGTTAATTTAAAGCTCATAATAGAAATTTTCTTATGTTTAGTATTTGGAAGACTTTTTTTCGAGTGGGACCAAGTCCCTCTCATTTGTAGGAGGGTCCTTTGCACTAACAATGCCATGATTTCCATGAAAAGCTTGTGTTTTGCACAAAAATATTTTCAATAAGCTTTGTATATTCTCCATTTTTCCTTTGACCTAGTATATATTTAGAAAAAAAAAATCTATTGCTTTACTTATGTAGACTTGAAAGATGAAGATTTTTCCAAAGTAATTGAAGTTAGTCTAGTGAAAATGATAATATTTTAAATAATATTGGCAACATTAATGAAATTAATAAATATTAAATAATTTGGTTAATGAATATCAAAATCAAATTAACATTAAATCAAAAAAATAATAAGTCTAAATGGGGCAAAATTTTGTTCTTTTATAATTTTTTACCAAACAAAATGAGATATGTGTAGATAAGATATATTAAATTAAATTGATATATGTCATTATATTGAAGAATAATTAATTCCTTTTTAATTTATATCAGAGTTGATTTGAATTCACATTTATCTCTTACTTTATCTCTTCCATTTCCTTTCTTTCGTTTTAAAAAGTTTTTCTTTTACCAAAGATAACTGTAGATAAGGGTTTATTTTAAGGCAAACAGAAAAAAAAAAGATAAGGGCTTTTTTCTTTTTTGTTTTTTTTTTTGTCATGGAACTCAATTTAATAGATTAACCTATGATTGCTGTTTTTTATCATGGGCTTTATGAATTAAATAGAAGCACAAGTAACCTTCAACAATTTAAAATGAGTGAATATATATTTATTTATGAATATATCAAGGAAGTCCCTCGGAATAATAATGTATTTAGGAAGAGATACTTCGATCCTAGAAATAAAAAGATCCATATTTAAATGTTAGCTCATCCAAAAGTAGTATAACAATCTAGCCAAAAAGAAGAGAGACTGATTCTCTTATCTAGACATTATATAACTTAAAAGAAAATATCAAACTATATATGAAGAACATACTCGTGTCTCTTTTGTTACCTTTCTAAAACTTTGCTTGCTAATTCTGTATATTTATTATAATTTGGTAATTCTAAATAGGAAATTTTTTATCTTGTCTTCAAAGAGAAGTTATCATTGTAGCACTCTGTAGTAGTATATGTAATAAAATTAAAACAATCATAGACATTGATATTCATAAATATCTCTAGCTGAATTGCATTTAAATAGTGTAATTTAATATGTATATGGTGGTAGCAGGATATGTTACCATGAATATGTATTCAAATTTAACAATTTAAACTTCTCTTTTAATTGAAGAAAGCATATATCCTAAAAAAAATACGGAAAGCACCTCTAAAAACTTAATAAGTTCATAAATTGCTTACATATTAGAATAAAAAAATAGTCAAAGCTCATGTCAGTTAATCTTTCTACACAAATTTAAATTTTGTCCTTGATAGTCAACAGCCAAAGAAAGCTTCCATATCTGTTGCACTTTCTTCCCTTTTAAATTGCTGTACTTTGGAGTTGAGAAACATATTCTCAAGTTCTATCAAAGTACAAAACACCATTATCAATATTTTGCCCTGGCCAAACACTTGATATTCTGAATTTATCCTACTTTAATTAAAATATTTATTGGGATCCAAATTAATTTAGATCAAGTCATGTAGGACTAAATACGGTTATATTCCTAGGATTTGAACTTGAAACTTTTGATTAAATTGATACAATCTCTTACCTTTTTAAACTAAGTGCTCGGTGATATCTATGTGTTATGTAGTTGAATTATTCATTTTTGCAAAATAATGACTTTTTCTTCGTCAGTTTTATAGAATGAACGATAAATTGACAATGAAGCACAAGAGAAGCATTTTACAAATAATAATAATAATAATAATAATAATATTATTATTATTATTAGTATAAGTATTTGTTTTTTGGGCACAAAAACATGTATTTGTTAAATTAACATGATATTTGATATTCATTTTATGCACTGCAAAATTCTTGAAACACATTTTAAAAAGGACATATTGACAAAAAACACAATGAATTGCAAAAGGCTTGGCAGTGACCTGATGCATTTTTTTGTGGGGCAATTGAGTATGTTAAATGCCGTGTCTCTTCAAGTCATATGCACACACTGATTATATGCATAATATAACTTTTAATGTGTTAAAAGTTTCATGACCATATTTATTATTAAGATTTAAAAAAAGGAATAAAAAGAATTATGAGAAACTCTATCACAAAAAAAATTTTGAATAAAGAATACTCACTTTAAGTTTCTTAATTATTAAGATTTAAACAAATCATAAAATTAAATAATCATAAACTCTACTAGAAGAAGTGACTGATGCAACCCAACCTTGTATATAGTTTCAAATTCAAGCCCTACTCACATTCTTTTTTAGCAAATTTACTAAGCAAATTCACTTAATTATGTGTCTTCTAGAACCCCCATTAATTCCCAGGAAAAATATATAGGCCATTTAAGTTAAAGTCACAAAAAGAATTAGACCATGAGTATTTCATTTAATAAAATCAACAAAATGAATGCTATTTTTATCATTATACTTTTATTACCAATTATAAATTATATTATATAATTTGAAATAGAGATGAAAAAAATTTTTTTGGTTGGGGGGGATAGAATAAAAATGTATTGCTATTTTTCTCAAATACCTAAGATGCTAAGCTCTTTCCTATCCTTTCCTGTTCTCAAGTTATACACCTCACAACTTGTATGCACCACAAAAATTAATGTGCTGAAATTCTTCAGCAGGATTTTATAACTCTAGTAAGAAAAATAATATCTTATGACCACAAACTTTAAAAACTTTAAAGAGAGAACAAAAAACTGAATACATCTTTTACCTATATAATTTACCATTGTTGGTGCCAAAGAACTTACAATCTGATGAGTGAATACAATGGTTAACATCAATGCAAATATTTCACTTAACTAACAGGGGAGGAGAAGATGTTGGATGCGCTTTTGCCAATCCCACCCATGCAACAACAATGCCAACAGTCAAAATTATCCAAATATATAGCATATCCCCTTTGATTCTTTTTTCCACCAAAGATTTTTTTGGATGGCAATATGCCACCAAAAGTTTAGCATTTTCATTAGTGATGATAGATAGTTTAAATTATGCAAAGGCATAAAAAATAATGGTCCATGCCAGAAGGGATTGTTATCTCATGAGATGCCTAGATCATGACTCAAGTTCTTTATATAAACAAACACACCCAGGGATCAATTTAATGGGAAGGTTGGGTCAAGTCAAGTTGGTAATTTGTTAGGAATACAATAGCATATATCCTTATAGTGAACATTGCTAGGAACAGTGGCAAATAGGGCTAGGAACAGTAGTTTGGCCTGAAACTTTTATCTTTTTAATTGATTGATAGTTGGATATCATAATAGAGTTTAAATTTCAACTGATGTAGTTGATATATGAATGATGCAATATAGCAGAAAAGTGCAAAATAAAACAAAACTATGTCATTTAAACAGGAAAATGAAATCTTTAAATTTCCAAAAATAGTAACACAATTGATCAAAAACACTAAAACAATTCAGTGTAACCATTATATATTGAATGTTTGACATGTATATTGAGTTTTCCTTAGAGAGGCATATGAGCTTATAAAATCACAAATAATGAAACAACTCTCCTTCCCTCTCTCATTTCCTCAATTGCTTTTCTTCGAGCTTCCCTTGCTTACGTAAGTGTAAGTTAACCTGCAAAACAAAACACCTAGTATGTAGAAATAGAATCGACATCACCAAAAAATACCTCCTATTAGCTTTCTTTGCCTTATGAACTTTTTTTGCTACCAAATTCCTAAAGCAATTGAAGAATGAGCATACCCTAGTGCTATAAGCATGGAAAGTGTATATATATATATCTTCTATTACTTGCTAGCTTGAGGGTATCTTTTTGATTTTCCAATAACTCCTCCTCTTGTATAGTGTATATGTTTATTAGTAAACTCCCATAGAAGATAGAGCAATTTAGTGCACAGAGACTTTTTCTATTGTAATTTTGTTTTTCCAATTTTGCAATTTTTGCTCTGTGTTAAGAGGGTGACAATGTGGTGAAACACAAAGAAATGATAAATCTCTTTAGAACTACAAGAGATCTTGTAATGTAAGAGCTTATAAACAATGATTAACAATGACAATTGGCAATTATATGAATGTCAGTAAAAATTATCATATCTAGGAAGCTTAATATGTTTCACATTACAAACACCACAAATCAATCTATTACCTTAAACTCATTCAATTCCCCACCAAATTCATAGAAAAACTATATTAGGGAAAAAAAATAAAAAGTGAATTTACAAAAAAAATGTCAATAAAGAATAACATGCCCACTCAATTGCATCAGCAAGAAGTTCTTGAAGACTCAACATATATTCATACGGTATGAAATTTAGAACCAACTTCCCAAGCTATATAAAGACTTTAAATTCACAAAGCAAGTTTTCACTACATCAATTACCAGTTTATGCTCTCCTAGATAAATTATATAAATTTTGGTGCACTTGGAAACTAAAGTTGTCAAGATATATAATGCACTTGGAAACTAAAGGCAAATAGAAACCATGAATGAATTTAATATAAAAAGTGAAAGAATGGGAGGAAATTTGAATTTTTTTTAATATTTACAGTGGTAAGGGTACATAAATCAATTTATGTAGGTATCTTTTATTGAACAAATAAATTTAAAAATGAAAAAAATAAAATTTTAGATTCCAAATTTAATAATTAATTCATTGAATAGTTGAATAGCAAGAATTCATGCTATCCAACAATTCAAAGAATTAATTATTTCTAAAGAGTTTTAGATTTCAATTGAAGTAGTTGATACATGAATGATATAACACCAAAGAAATGCAAAATAAAGAAAATGCGCTCTTTAAATAAATATATTCTTTGAAAACTCTAGTCACTAGTGTAAAGAAAGAGCAATTGTGATGAGAAGAACATATTCAAAATGACAATAATACATATAGTAGAGTAAGACTGCCAGCAGTACAACAATATATCATATCATCTTCATCTAGGTAAACCATAAAATATTGAGTAGACCATGTAGACTAAATAAAACTATCATGACAGAATTGACAAAGATTTAGCAAACAAAAGAGAAACAATCTATCATGCTCATGTGTTACGTTTGAAGTATTTTCTTTAGGTAGCTTGCCATCGTACATGCTGCTATTATTGTTTCAGAACTCAAGGTTCTTCTTCTTCTTTTTTTTCCAGCCCGAGAACTCAAGGTTCTTCATGTAATAAGAAAATTGATACTTGAATGCTTTTTATTTTAATATAATAAGTATTAGTTAAATTGATGGTTAATTATGACAAATTTAGTTAAATCTGATAATATTATATATTGATAAAATACAAGAGTAAAATAATACCAATTATTTACAAACCAGGAATACACACAAGAAGCAGTCGAATAAGATAATCAGATTAGAGAATATTACTAACCATTAGCCAAGTAAAAACTTATTGAAAAAGTATAAATAGGCCAATCCATATGGATGAGTAATTCAAAATAAATTATTAATACACTTACAAAATATCAAAAATACACTATCAAATTTGAATTGCAGAAGAAAGACCTTTTTTTAAATACACTATCAAGTAGAAAATTGTATCAATATAATATTCATATTGATTAATATACTTACAGAATATCAACTTATCAAGACCAACTAATAGCAACACTTATAAACCTTTCAAGATTCTTAGCAACTAAACCACTCAACAGCTAAAGGGTTTACCTAGTCAAGATTTTGAAGTAAAATACCGGCAAGGATTCTCTCCATGAGTCTATCAAAATTATTGCATCTCCTTTTGATAGTGTAACCAAGAATATGGATGATTCAAAAGTGTCATGGTGTGTGAAAAACATGGGGAGAACGACTCGAAGGATTATTTCTCCATTTTACACTATTTAAAAGGAGAAATTATTCACTAAATTTTTTATGAATTTTGAACAGGTGGTAGCAAATAATTTATTGTGTGAATCATTGCATCTACACTTTTATACAAAGTAAGGACATATTCGATTTGTTTTGCTTTTAATAATCACCATTCACCATATAAAACTATTAAATAGAGTTCGAACGCATAATATAAGAAAGATGCAAAAAAAAGATCACGCATGATATAGAACTATTAAACAAAGTTTGAAGGATGTAGATAGATAAGATCTTGCCATGTGATCTTAAACCCCCTTGGACCTTTTTTTCTTGACTCATAAACCATAATATTGATCAATAATCCATACTAACCTATAGCAGCAAGAAAAAACAATTATTGAATCATCCAATCTTTGTTCCTTCTATGCAATTACAAGACCATTCAGTCTCTACTATTGCAATGAAATAGAAGTCATAATAGAAAGCAGCACATCAAAGGCGTATAAAGGAAATCAACGGGAAAAAGCTCCATGGGTTTGTATCTAGTTATGATAGTGTCTGCAAGTAAATGAAGAGGATTTCCCTATGAGGCATTCTATCAAACACCTTGCATGCATAAATAACAAAGATAAAAATTTATAATGGTGGCCACCATTATAAAAGCAATTTTAATATATATTATGGAATGAAACTAAGAAGAATTGAAAATTATAAAAACCCAAAGTATATATCCCGAAGTTTAACAACCTAGAAAGAATAGAAAAGCAAAAATCAGGGAGGAATTTGAGAGGAAATGAAGGATGAGAAAGTTTATTAAAGAATGGACTTCCATACTTTGAGAAGAATGTTACATGAGTTTGCAAGAAAACCAAGTCCTAGATTAAGCTTTAACTACGCAGCTGAAGGAATTTTGCATCAGAACAATCATAAAGAGTCTACAAGCAAGGACACAGAGAAGAAAAGAAAGGTCGAATGTGAGCGAAAGAAGGGGAAGAAGAAAGGATACAAAGAAAGTTGACAAAAAGAGAGAATAGAGAATGATCATAAAAAGAATCCAAAAGGATGAAGAAATAAAACACAACCTGGAAAGCCAAATGCCAACCTACTTGTACATGGGTCTTCCTCTCCTATCTAGTCGCTAGAAGGAGGATGAAAGAAGAAGAATATAGGAAGAAAGAAAAGAAAATGTGAAGGATCATGAGTGGGAGACCACATCAGAGGAAGAAAATTGAAGAAGGATGATGATCAAAATTGAAGAAGGATAAGGAGGTTGTAGCAGGGTGGAGCATCGACTGGAAGTGAGGAGGAGCTAGAGGAAGAACAATCGATATAGCCATCACACAAATAGAAAAACCCATAGAAGCCTGGATGAATGGCCATCCTTTTGGTAAAAAAAATAAAGGTCCATCATAAGATTTTTTTTCCTGCTATAAAACTTAGGTTAATGATTGCATAAAACCCCAAAAGAATAATGAATCATCTGTCATATGCATTGGGAAGAGGCAGGATGAAATTACATATTTCACATGCACGTAAATAAGGGATAAACGGGGATTAACAGCACACAAATGCACACACATGGGTAATGAACGGAAAAGAACAGTGCAAGGAAAGGGGGTGGAAAATCAACAGTGTTAGGAACAGGACAATATAGTATTAGAAATAGGGCTGCACGGTGTTATTAACAATGATGATGATGATTTGGGCAGAAGCTTTTAGTTTTTTAGTTGATTCTTCATTTTATATCCTGTATATAATATAAATTGCCATTCATCACCAAATGTGGTGGTCTAGATACATGGGGAGGGGGGCGGGGGCCTTAAAATCTAGAAACTGACATATTTGTGTCATTACTTATTTTCACTTCATAACCTCTATATATTAGATGGTTTGGGAGCAGATGTAGAGGCAGAGCTATGGTTCGAGAGTGATGCAGCTGTGTAGACTAGTAATTCCTACAATCACACTCACCACTAAGGTATTAAAAGCCGGATTAGATAACGGTTCAAAGTTCAGTGGTTGGGCCCGTTGTAAATAAATTAATATATTTTTAATAATATAGATAAAAAATAAAAAATATATTTATCCAAGATCATAAAATTAACATTCATTCTAAAATAAAAAGTAAATTTAATAATATATAGAAAAATAAAAATATTTTAATAAGTTTTACAACCTAATATTTAAATTTAAACAAGTTAATATTAATCTATAATTATATTTTGAATTCAAAATAGTCAATTAATATTCTATTTTCATATTATTTGTTAAGTAAATTTATTATTATTAATAATTATGTATCATAATAATACTTATAATATATTATACTATAGAAAGAAAAAAATTTATATTAAAAATAATGCTACTTAGTATTAAAAATAATATTTTATTTTTAAAAAATTTAAAAAAAAAAGAAGAAGAAGCTTGGATCGGTTCAAATTTTGTACTGATTTTTTATCGATTTGTACCGGTTCTGAAACCCTCCGATTGCATCTGTGACCGAACTGGACCAGAGACTGGTTCCTAGTCGAACCGGTCGGTCCGATCCGATTTTTAGTTCCATGCTGACCACACAAAACACAAATATACAACAACATAAAGATGGAAATGATACTGTTGACAAAAAAAAAGGAAATGATATGCTCAATTAAAAAAAAGAAATCCAACAAAAACAAAGGATTCAGTTATTTTTTTGTGTGAAAATCTCTAAAAAAATCCCAAAACATGAAAATATTTATTTAAAGGTCTCAACACTAAAAAATATTACACTCAAATCTTATATTCCAAAAAATGAATATAAAAAACTTTATTATTAAGTATAAAATTGTGGAATATGAGTATAAAATATTATAATATAATTTTATGCTTAACATTAAAATTTTTTATACTCATTTTTTATGATTTTATACTTATTTTTTAGAATTTTAAACTGATTTTGATTATAGGACTTTGGTATAATATTTTGTAATATTATTTTTTTATATTTTAAGATTTAATAGTAATTACTTTTTTGGAATGCTAGGTTGATGGATCTAGCCTTCGACAGGAAGAGAGAACAGCTTTTATTGCTCTCTCAACTACAATTTTTTCATAAAATATTTAAATTTTAAGTTCTACATAAAAAAATTATCATTTTTCATGTGCGTATTTTAGTATGTCAATTAATATTTTTTGCATTAATAATGAACGTACAGTCATATAAAATAAAAATAATTTTAAAAATGCAAAATAATTTCCATGTTGTTATTTAAAAAAGCAATAAAAAATTTTTTTTTGTGAAAAAATTGTTAAATAATAATTGTAAAAATTGAGAGAAAGATGTAATATGGTTACTATTGTTTTTCTTATTGATGATTTCTCCCATTCACTCACCGATCATCAACACAAAATTGTTCTTAGGAATCAGAAATCTGGATTGCGGCACTGGAATCAATTTCTATTGCGTGCTTATGTGCGCGTTCATCTGATTCAACCATGAGTTCGTCAACTTCTGTTACTTCAAAAACGAAATCAAAAGGCTCAGACTGTGTATTGTGGTTCAGTGCTTTTCTATGCAAGCGCGCGTGTATGAAATTCATTACTAGGATTTTTTACTTCAGCTATTGTAAATGGCCACAATACTAGTGTTCCAGCTTCAGTTTTCCCCAAACTTCGAACTGAAATCTAACAACATCATTTCATTTCTCAACTGATTTTCTTTCGATAATATTACTAACCATTCCGTAATATGTAGGGACCTAGTGAGGGGATTCATACAAGCAAGGATTTAGCTCTAAAATGAAAACCAAAATGGTCGCAAGAAAGGTACCAAATAAATGCACGTGATGCTCAATACAGAAGGTATGTTGAATTTAAAATTATAGATATATACATGTACCTAGCAATCTCTAATAGAGTTCCTGATTTAATCTAATCTAATCTCCAGATAAAGGGACCTAATAAGAGAGGCGCCTAGGCGGTGGTGGATATAGATACTATATGGTTAAGTAGGTCCTTATCATAGTTGCCCCAGTGGGATCTGAAAGTAGGTGTCTGACAAGAAACATTCTCAAGTTATTTGGTGCTATAATGAACATGTAGAATGCAAATAATATAAGATCTGTGGAAGAGAGAGTTGAACCGAGAAATCCTTGCCACATCCTGCAAAGAAAACACATTCACCAATTATTCCATGCTTAAAGCAATAAGCAAGGCAGTCCAGCTAACACCCCGAAAAGCCAGCTGCTTTACATATAATCTTTCAGAGTTAATCACTTCATTATATGGCATTAGTATTGCTGCCAAAAGATCTGCACAAAAGGGGCATCAAGAAAATGCAGAAGATCACATTCAATATCAGATGCATCTAGAAGCCTTTCTTTCTTCTTTTTAATAAAAAGGGGACATTTAGAAGCCCTTTTTAAAAATAGAAGAAAAGTAGAATAAACTGTTGCCGTTTTTAATTAAAGGAACCAAATCCGTCAAGGGGAAAATGAAGGGGAAGCCAAAAAAGAGAAGAGAAATGGGAACGATCAAGAACTAGACAAATATTATAAAAGAAATTGACAATCACCCGTGAACACGAAATTATGCAGATCCCTCCATATCCAGATTATGCAGTGAGTGAGAGTAGAACAAATTAAAATCATATTATTGACTTATCATCTCTGCGCAGTTTTTTTTTTTTAAAATCATATCCATTCTTCAATTTAGGTCATTCATTCTGGCAGCTACCCACATCATGTTTTGTAAGATATTAATATTTTCAAAAAATTGCAAGATCTTGGGTAGTACCAATAAGTTTTAAATTTAATGTCAGTTCTAGCAGAATTCTCTTCACAAATTGCCAAGACTTATGCCATTCAATAAGGTTTTCTGTTGGCTTTCACGTAATGAAGTCAAGACAACTCTTGATGATTTTAAAGGATGAGACCAAATTTGTATAGCAGAAACTACAGATACAGTAATTTGCTAAGCCCTTGTCATGTGTTTAATTTTCTGCCTACAAAATGATGCACCAGATCCTAGCCACATTATACACGGGAAAAACATCACAAATCAAATTCCAAGATATCTACACATGAGAGAATAGATCATACCAATCAGGTAAGCGGAAGAAAGTGTGAAAGAATGTTCTAATGCCTTCAATGTCCAGCTCCAGAATTAACGCTAATCCGAAGAGGAAGAATGCCCTCTGCCGTTTCCTTTCTTGTGGCCAAAGTGCATCCCAAGCTGTAAGGAATACGAGAACATAAATGCATATAAGTGGAAAATCCCACTTCCGTGCTTAAACTGACCAAGTATGCTCTCAAATCTTGGAATATACACTATATCTCTATCCTCATATGTATTTTGAACTTTTTCACATTAATGCAGAACATATAGCTGTTTGCATGGAAATAAAACAAGTACAATTTAAAAGTCCCCAGATCAATATATACAAAGAAATGAATATTTGAATGAGTCAACATTGTGCAAATATATTAAACAACTGAAAACAACTAAAAAAAATCGACAAAGACAAACCTAAATAAAATTTGAGATTTATCATTATCAAAATTACCAAATGTCATGCGGTCAGCCCAAAGTAAGGGAATAAAAAAAATGAACTAAATATTTGGCTATGGTAGAATTTCATATCAAATTACAGGAAAAATACTTGATTACCTTGTGCTGATAGATTCTTATTACTTCTTTCATGGGTAAGAATGTCCCATGAACGATCCCATTTCAAAATAGTAGCAATTACTGAAGCATATTTTGGAGCTTCTGACAAAGATCTGACTACAGAGTATCCTGTTGAATAAATGATGAACATAAGATCAATAAAACATAATCGTGAAAAGAATATATAACCATTACATGCGTAACATGCCTGTAGCCGGATGAACCATGCTGGCAGCAGCACCAAATGCAAGGTTCCTTTGCTCTGTATTTGGCAAGGATCCACCAACTGGGATATAAGACCATTCCTGCATAGAAAATATATGGATAGAAGTAACTTTTGGGTAATCATAACTAAGTCAGATACAATTACAGTTAAATTATAAACTTCTAATTCTACTGGAGAAAGAAAAGTACATCAACATACATCAATAAAACTTGTCCATATCATATAATTGTTTCAACAACTCAAATATAATCAAAGGACGGTTGGAAATTGACGATGATAAGCTAGACTGGTTACAGCGGTAAACAAGGCCAGAAGACTTTCAGTTCAACTACTGCTATCCATCATGGCCTAGGCTTTCAGTAGAAAAAAATCAAGTAATTTAACTACAACAACAATATTAGCCTTATCTCACTAAGTGAGGTTAGCTACATAGATCATAAAAACATCATTTGACTTTATAAAAAACCATCTCTTTAGATAAATTATTTCTTAAGAAATCTTGCCTTATAACCTCCCTTAATGTCCTTCTTGGTCTCCCTCTATATCTTTTTATAGGGTTAAAAGCTATTTGATCAACTTTCCTTACTGGCTCTACTAGTGTTTTTCTCTATACATATCCAAACCACCTCAAATGGTTTTCTACCATTTTTTTCTCAATGGGTGCTACTCCAATTTTTTCTCACATATAATCATTTCGTATCTTATCAATCTTGTATGGCCATATATCCATCTTAATATTTTTATCTCTATTACTCCCATCTTATGCTATTGTTGTGTCTTCAAAGCCTAACATTCACTACCAAAAAGTATTGCAGGTCTTATAGCAATTCAATAAAATTTCCCTTTAAGCTTAGTAGGTACCTTGTGATCACAAATAACTCTTGAAACTTTTCTCCACTTTAATCATCCAACTTGTATCCTATGCATATTTACTTAAAGAAATTTAATTAAAGGAGCATAAATTATATCACTTAAAGATGCCACAAATATCATCAATCAAATGTGATAGGAGTAACCGAGTAAGGAATGCAAGATTTGTAATTTGAATAGTAAAATAACGATGTAAATGTGCACATCAGTAATCTATTATATGGTATAAGGCACGAAGCCTTTCCTTGACATTAAGTACAAAAGAACGAAATGACACATTAATCATCAATCTTAATATTACTAATGTCATTACCTCTTCATAAATTTTTGTGATTCTGATCCCCATGTTATTTAATCTCGAAAAGAGCTTTTTCTTCAACAAGTCAAAAGGCATGGCATCTTTTGAGGCCAAACAGGTTTCCTGTGTTTGACACATAAATTGGCATAGAATTGTAACAGTCAAGCAAAAGGTAAATCACCATGCTGAAGAAGATTGAGCAAACCTCAAAGAACAATCTTGTAGCAGACATAGGCATCACGTAAAGAAACGTTGGATATTTTGCTTCTAGACATGGAACATTTTTCTTCATGCAGTCTCTGTAATCCATGAAAACCATCAGGTTTGGATCATAAGGATTATTTTCCACCTAAAAAACATAACCAAGAAAAATGGTCATTGCCATTAGTTATCATATTTTTTACTTCATTATTTTATAACAGGACACTTTTTAAAAAAAAAAAAATCAACTTTTCACCAAAAACAGCATATTGTTATATCCTATTTTATAGCCAACTCCAGAGAAGCACAAAATAACTGGTAGGCTTTGAATATTTAGAAATTTATTGCTTTTAAAAATATGATGTAAAAACAGTAATGAACTTTGTAGCTCTTACTATACTGCTGCCGTTATACAGTACAATGACTCAATTTTATAGCCAGAGAAACCAAGAGTCATACAAACGTAAAAGATGCAGCAGAGGGGAAATATAGAGCTTTGGGAAATTAGAGGAAGGGCACACTTGAATTAATGTCAAAATGAGAGAAATTTTTTAATGATAAAAGCATCAACCAAATTAGAAAGTTATAAGCTGCAGACCTAGCCTCCTACCTCAACCTCTACACCATAAGCTGTTTGGACAGACACTTTTGGACCCCCAACCTCATACTGCAACAATTTCCCTGAAGCTGCTCCAGATGCAACAGTAACGAGCCTATAATAACATGTCAGAAGCTTCAATATATATAACAAGGGACATCTACTAGAAAAAAAAAAGTAATGGATAAATTTCATCACTAAATGGATACAAAATTTAAGGCGAGAAATCTATATTATACCTGCAAGGCACTATAATATCATCTTCACAGACAACATTACTATAGCCATTGCTAGCTTCAACAATCCTTTCTACTCTTGAGCTAAGATACGAGACACCTGACTCGACACACCTAGGGAAAATTAATATGAATCATAAATATAACAAAACTAAATAGAATAATCGTTAATATAAGTTACATTATTATTACATAAGATGATAGTAATATAATTAATATATTTTAAACAGTCTTACCTTTTCAATAATTCTTCATGAAGCAAGTGCCGACTGACACGTCCATATGCACGCCCAATCAAAATGGGATCCCTATCATCAAGATATACTATAGTATCCTGCCAAACATGCTCTATACAACCTTCAAGTCCAAGACCTAAAATCATAATGAAGCATGTTCATTTATATGTAAGTGAAAGTGAATTCATGCTGTCAAAAAATATATATATAAATATTATATTTTTCAGGGAATTATTGTCCACATTGAAAATTATCAAGAAAACTGAGTCCAAACAGATGCATACATAAATGCTTCTGAATGGACTTTGATAGGTAGGTGATATATCATTTCACTGAAAATGAGAAAATTTCAGCATGACAAGAGTTTGTGAACCCATAGACGTCCTAATATTCTTTCGGTTGATCTATAACTTAGTTAGCCTATACTCAAAAGACATTAGGAGGAAAAAAAGCATACCTGATACAAAAATAATATCAGCAGAATGAAGGAGCAAGAATAGTACCTTTAAATTCATCCTCCCACACACCATAATTATTTGTAAAAGGAAGATCTGGACCAATAAGTCCAACCTTTATCCCTAACTGGGCAGACTCTGCAGCCAAAGCAAGGCCAGCTGGACCACAACCAATCACTACTAGATCCAGTATATCATCTCCTGCAGAGACTGGTTTTAACTGCACAATAGTTACACACAGGATCTCAGAAAGATAACACAAGTGCTAAAAAACAATTACGTTTGTGAGCTAGTGTCAGAACCCAAGCTACGGGAGTAGGAAAGCTATCGGTCTTCAGAATAACGCTAGTTATCAGCAAAAAAATCATTCGTGCTCGGCAACATTTAAAATAATGCCAGAAGAGGCCTCACTTCATTTTGAATTTTTTTATCTGTAGTGGGGGCCTCCATGCCATCCATACAATCAAACAAAAATTAAGACACATCACAATATGAAGGTATCCTAAAAAGAACAGTAACCCCTTCTGAAGCTGAACAAAAATAGTGGAATCACAAATATCACTGAACTGAAGAGCAAAAATAACGATGCTGGAATCTAGTTGAAAACTTGAAACTAATAACCTCACAAAAAGAAAGCCATATACAGTTTAGAAGGAGCTTTTCTAGATGTCAGGGCAAACAACAGAGAGCAGAACCCTCTGTCAAAGACTTCATGATGACTATCAACTGTTATAATCTTATCCTTCACAGCAATAGTGCACATAAGCAGAAAACGGGAAACTCCTATTCAAACTTGATCCAACGTACAACACTAAACATTTCTATCAAATAATGATGAAAACCCATGAAACAGAGCTTTAAAAGGTTAGTCAAACCTTATCCACAAGACTGGATTGTTTTTCCATAGATTTGTTCTGCTGCATTTGAACGAAAACAAGTTCAGACCCACCAGCCTTGATATAATCCTCTTCATCAGCGAAATTCTCGTCAACGGCCACTAAACTCTCACTCCCCGCATGGCCTTCCACACGCAAACGACGTGAGCGGTACCAATAGCCATATTCAGACAACAAGGTTGGTCTTCTCATAAGGTTCTTCCTCCTCAACCTTGAAGATGAGCCAAAAGAGACCGTCATTGACATGAAGTTTCGAGCAGCAACACAGTCCATTGTTCCAGAAAAAGGAAAATCTCTTCGGGTTCAAGGCACTAAAAATAGTTATGACTATTGGCTCCTCCTGAGCATGGCATTGAAGCCACCATTACTATTTGTATTTACACTTTCATGAAATCGAAGGACGAGGCCGTTAGGAGTAGGAGTTCTCGTGATTTTGTGATTGTGAACGCAGCGAGGAATTGCGTGGGTTTGGCCGTTTGGGGATAGAGGAAGAAGGGAGAGAGAGACTAAAGAGAGCGTTATAGTTGAAACGGGCAATCAGGAAGATGCCACGTGGAGAGCTAGGATTGGATGGATCTCGCGAAATAAGCTACCCTTATCAGGAACGAATCGTTGTAACTTGTACGAGACGAGAGAAGGAAGTTGTAATGAAAATCTGGAATGGAATCTCGACCGTCGGTGCTGGAGGCCTACAACTTTGAACGGTCTGTGTTTGTAATACACTTGCGGAAATGGTGCCCACATTATCCACGCTCCCCACCAACTCATTGAAGTAGGTGACATTAGACTTTGGACGATTTTTGTAGTATTTTTTAATCAATAAAATAAAAAGGAGGTTTTTTTTCTCACAAAAAAAATAAAATTGTAAAAATGAATAGTAGACTAGAGTGGGGGAAATTTTTTTTTTTGAAAGAATTAGTATTTTTCTAATAAAAAATTTTTTAATTCAGGTAAACAAGATTACAATTTCAAGTGTGAAGGAGCACATTTATATCAACCCAGCATAACATAATGTTCCTCGTGTCAAGTCTTACCTGCCTATCACTTCTATCATTGTCTATAAGGGATTGAATCATAGCAAGTAATATCATTACAAAATCCCTGTGAATATGCACTAGTTGCCAGCGAATTATTAGGTTTATTTATCCCGACCAACCCAATATATAAGATATTTCGATCTCTATCAATATACTCCTTCCAATTTTTAATATAGATTTTTTAACCAAAATCATATAGATTAAAGATGAAATTTAAAATTAATTAACTATCTTATTTTTTTAAAAAATATGATATTTTTTTTAAAACTATTCTTATTGAATTTCTCAATCTCATGAATTGAATAAAAATATTTTTGGTAATGTATAATAAATATTTGGGAAGGATCTTTTATTTAAGACTAATGTAAAATACCAAGATTAGATGGAAGTATTTTATCAACTAACCAACCATATTGCAATTGAGGTCGATGCCATTGGGTAATCGGCTTCAGAACTAGAATAGAATCTATACAGATAACGATTTCCCTAAAGTGTTTTTCCCAAACGAGTAAGCAAACCCCAACCCGCAACGATGGTGTTAGGATAAAATCCGAAATAAAGATCAGCTAGTTAATTAATTACCATGATGATCACGGATAGTGTCCACCTCAAGATGCCTTCCTGTAACTGGTGGTACAAGATCCATCTATCTCCAATCTGATTCATATATCTTCATTTCCATTGACTTTATAATGTGGTTTGGACTTTCCATTTACAATCGATCAAGTTATCAACATATATCATTGTTAGCAACATAATCACTTCCCATGGTTAAGGTTATTGCATCTCCTTTTCCTCAAGGTCCAGCATATATATATCTATATATATATGTAGGTAAATTAAGAGTCTAATCCAATCCTACCTATCAAACTGAGTTTTACTGACGTCTTCTCTTTTGCAAATAAATTCCAGTTAAACCAGTCTTCAACTAATTTATCAAGCAATTCTTGCCAACATTTAGAGTGAACTACCTCAGATCAAACCTGTCCAGCATTTGTGGAATCCCATCCCACAACACATGAAGAATTGATTATTCATCTTCATCGCAACAGGAGGTGCATGAAGCATCTTGCGTTAGGTCATGTGTTTCTTTGATAAATCGTATTTTTATATATTTATATTCTTATTAATTAATTTTGACTAATTAAGAGAATTTGGAATACATTTTATTTTATTAGTCAAATTTGGACTAATGAGATTTATTTCATTAATTTTTTTATTTTATATTCAAAATTTTCATTTAATCCTTTTGCACTTTGTGGAGATTGACTATTATTTTATTTTATGTAAATTATTTAAACTTAATTGAATATAATTTATGTTAATTTTTAATAAATTGGAATTAATTGGATTTACCTGATTTATTAATTTAATTTTAGATTTAAATTCATATTTTATATTTTTCCACAATATATCTGCTAAATTTTATTTTATTTTATGTAGATTATATGAAGATTCTTTTTGGAAACAAATTGCAATTAAAAGTGGATACTTTTGCACATAAATAAAAATGTCTTTTGAAGTTTATTTATTTTATTTTTTATTTTTAAGAATAAATTTATCAACATTTATTTTTGGGTCTTTATTAGTAGTTTTAATCTAGGGTCGTGAAGTGTAGTTTTATCTTTTGAGTTAAAAGGATGGTTCTGACCGCGCCGTGAAAGAAAAAGAAAAGGAAAGAAAGAAGGGAAGATGGGCGGAAAAAAATAGGAGAAACAGGAGTACAAGTGGAAGAAGAAAATAAGAGGAGGCGGCTGAGCTGATCTTAATCTGTGTACGTTCTTTTGCAGCGTTTTTTTCTTGTTTTTATGATTAACTTTGCTTCTTCAGCCTTCGTTTTAAAATGATGGGTCACTAATTCCCAGATTTTGAAACTAATATTATGATTGGAGTATGAGTTTAATATAATTTTTTAGTTTGATTTATTTTAGTTTTTTCATATTTTCTTCTTTTATTTTTATACTACTTTGTTTACTACTAATTAGAGTTAATTAAATTATATAAATTTGGATTTAATGTTTAATTTGAAGAATTTGATTGCGATAATTAATTGATCTTAGTAATAATGAGATATTTTAACTTTATTTAAATGATTATTTAAATTTTATTCTTGATATGTTTTGTATTAAGACTGGTGCTATATTATATATTAATTGAGATTTCAATTAATTATAATATTAGTAGTAACTTAATCTCTAGATGATCATTTAGAGAAATTTTTATTAGAGGACCAAAATATTAAACTAAACCAGATTAACAAAGTAAAAGAGATAACGAGAAAAATTTTACATTGGGGAATTGATTTGTGACTGGTTATGCTTATTTAGTCTTATCATCACTTTAATTATTTTAGTAATTAATTTTAGTTTAGTTAATAAATTGAGTTTAATTTTTAAATCTCCAATTTTTGATTGCTTGTTTTAGTTAATTTTATTTTAATTTATTCTTAATTTAATTAAGTAACTCAATTAATTCTTTAAAAGCCAACCTGATTCATATTATATTATAAATTGGTTTTTAAATTTAATTTTGAGTAGTTCACGTAGTTAATCATTCATTTCGTGCTTACTACCCACATCAAGATTTCCAATTTTTCAACAACTTTCTTCTTCCAAAGTTTGCTTCCAGCATATCCCTGCTCCTTTCATGCTTAATAATAAAATTGTAGCTAGGTTGATTTGGTGAGAACTGTCCTACCGCCCAGCTTGTTGACCAATTTACCCTTCCAATTTGCTAATTTGGAATTGGCTGGCTCCTTGTAATAGACGGGAAAACGTCATTTTGGTTGCCTTCTTGTCAAAGATGGGAGGTTATTAGTTAATTTGTGCTACTTATTAATATTGTGATTTTTTTATAAGTATTATCATTATATATATATATTGATATATTGATTCATTTCAAGAGAAAGTTAAAGGATCATATTATAACTTATATAATAGAAATTAGGACAATAAAGACCCAAAACAGAATGACCCACTTCTCATAAGAATCTATATATATATATAATTAGCAACCCATAGCATGATACCCTACAAAGTTTTTAAACTCAATTTCTATGTCTGATCCGCCAAATCATGCTTTAAAACTTAAAGTTGGTGCTCCTATCATGTTATTGAGAAATATTGATAAATTATTTGGTCTTTGTAATGGAACACGTCTAATAGTGTCTCAGATTGGAAAGCATGTATTGGAAGCACAAATGATGTCAGGATCAAATGCTGGGATAAAAGTATATATTCCAAGAATTGACATGTCTCCATCTGACTCTAGACTTCCATTCACACTTCACCGAAGACATTTTCTAATCATGTTGTCATTTGCAATAACTATTAACAAAAGTCAGGGCTAGAGCTTGGTTAGTATTGGATTATATTTGCTAAGACTAGTTTTCACACATGATTAACTTTATGTTGATGTGTTTCGTGTGCGAAGTAAACAAGGATTAAAGATGTTAATTCTTGATGCAGATAGTAACCTTGCGAACAAAACATCTAATATAGTGTATAGGAAAATTTTCAATAATTTAGTATAGCCACTTCATTCATATATATATATATATAATTATACAATTGTTAATGTTTGTTTATGGATCGTTAGAACATATTAATCTTTTTTTTCTCCTTTACAACATTTGGTTACATATAACATAACATGTAATTCCATAAATTGGTATCCCTCTCCCATTTTTTCACTATTGATTTTCCTTAAAAATAGTGGATGGTGGATTAGTAAGAAAAGTCCATGCAATGCATAAGTCATTAACTAGTTGAGAAAAAAAAAAAGGGTACACTTGGCTCCACCTTGAATGAGTTTTTAACTTTATATGCATTTGCATGGAAAGATTTAAGGAATCAAAATCGATACAAATATTCATCATTTAATTTACCAATCCCACATGGCCTCCACGTAAGCTTCTCCGCCTGCCAATTCAAAATCTTTTTCAGTGTTTTGCCATCTGGCAACTCATTTTCTAACATTAATTTTCATACTTTAGGGATGAACTCTAATAATGATGCATCATACTTTGAGGAGTGATTAAAAAAAAAATAGTCTGGGGATCAGTTTAAAAATTAACGTAAGGTTTAGGAACAAAATGTTTAATTTTTTTCCATTTTGAAAATTAACTTTAATTGTTTAAGAACCCTAACAACCATAACAAAACGAAAGCAGAGCAGCAAAATAGGTAAAGACAAGAAATTTTGACCTTAGAGCACTCAGGCCCCCCCCAAAAAAAAACCCTTAGAGCACATTTAAATTTAAAAACATAAATAAATAAATAAAAAGCTCAGACATGAAACTGGATTCAAAGAGATCCAATAATGAACGTTCAATAAGCAAATAAAACACAACAGCAGCCATATCAGAATCTTATTTGCTTTCTGGATTTGGAGAACACATTACAAATCTTCAAAAGAAAAATTCCGATCCAATTAACTCAAATTTTTTAGAGGATGAGGAATGAGATTATGATTAAAATAATAAAAAAGTTATTCATATACACATGATCTTAGACTTATTATTAATTATTAATTATTCTTATCCAAAATTCTTGATAGTTGGCATCAGGGTGTCAAAGATTTGGATGGCATCCTGGACATATCTCGTAATTTTTCTTATGCAGTACGCTTTCTAATTCAAAATACTCCAATTTTTCCAAGTCAGAACATTCTCGAATTCCTTTTGTTATTCAAACAAAGTCTTCCTATTTAAAAAATTTGCCTTTTCCTCTAAACATTAATGCATGGTCATATTACGTTCAGGGCCAAAGAAAAAAAAAAGGTCATATTCCGTTTTTTTTTTTTTGCGTAGAATATAAATAATTTGAACCATGGTTATTGCATGAAAATATTCCAAAGGAGAAGGGGAAAATGCAGGGGAAACAAAAAAGAAGAGAAATGGGAACGATCAAGAACCAGACAAATATTATAAAAGAAATTGACAATAAAAGATCAAGAACGTGATTGGACTCTATGCATCAAGGAACTTCAACATTATTTTTGCAGAATATAAATTATTTGAATAGTTTTCTTTTAGGTTTTTTTTAATTATACGTATTTTTGTTATCTAAAGAAATTATGTGCATTGTTTATTTTAAAAATTTACATATTTTTTAAATAAACAGGTAATTATATAAACCTCTCTAAGTATATTAAAAATTATAATGGTCTCTTTATTTTTAAAAATAAAAAAGAGATTTATGTAATTTATGTAGAATTTTAAAAAAAATCTACAATTTATCAAAATTTATAAAAAAATACATATTATTTTAAGATAAAAAGCTGTGCAAACTCATGATTATTCAACTGGATAGTAGATACACACGTATATAACACCCGTTTACAGTTTACAGTTTACACCATCATTAATATTGGATTTTTTTTTAGTTAAATTTTGTTTTATTTTTCTTTTTGTTTTGGTCAATCTGGTCAACGAGTTAAATTATGTTTCAGAAAAAAAAAACATAAAACAGAATGGAAACAGAAGGGTACAAATACGGAGAATCATCCAGGTAAGCACCAAGCAGGTTGGCAAATGATGGAGGCCTTGCCTTTCTCTCTCTATCTCTCGCTCACAGGAGAGAGAGAGACGGAGGGTGATGACAGTCTGGCAACATTGGGAGGTCAAGCAAAGAGGTCCTTCAATTCTGTCTCTGTCAACGTCTATATATATATATATACTCACTCATTTCTCTCCTCCAAATTCTGGCTTTTGTTTTGGGCCTTTCCATCTTCCAGAGAGACTGAGACTTAGGATTTGAGCGCCATGAGTCTCTTTGGTCTGGGAAGCAGGTACGTCTTCAATTCCTTCTTTCTGGTTGATGAGTTTTACTTTTTGAATTCTCGTTCTCTCTCTCTCTCTCTCTCTGTTTTTCTTCTTGTTTTTAATCAAATAACGACATGGGTCAATTTTCTCGAAGATGATCTGGGGACTTTGTATGTGGAGCTGTTCCTGATCTCTTGATATTCATAATCTTTTTGTTTCTCATAGTGTTTTCATTTTGCCCCCATTGCATTCATTTGTTTTACATTTTCTCTGAAATAGCGCGGTTGCTCATGTTTATTAACAGACAAAATGATTTTATGCGTGGATATTGGCTGTCAAATTTCTCGTTTAAATTTTTAATGATTCTTTTGTGAGGAACTTACGTGAATTTCTCCTTGGGAGGCAGCTAATAGGAACTCATTGGAGCAGATAATTGATATTGAAATTTGACATTTCCTAATATTTCTAATTGGGTGTATACTACTATTGAGAAGTGATATTTCCCGCTTCCTTTTAGACAATTCATTTCCGAGGTTCTTTTTAGCAGGGGTGTGCATAGCCCGTCAATCCGTTCAAACCAAACCTAACCCGTGAAATCATGATTTCCATACACATTGTTTAAAAGCCAAGTTTGTTCAGCTTGATTGGGTATAGAGTTATTAAATCATGATAAAACACAAAAAAATTCTACAACGAAGGGTTTACAACTGAAATATCATTAGTTTTTTATATAACCTTTCTCTATAGATGGAATATAAAGTATTTTTTTTTTATTTCAACATTTTACGAAATCATGATTTACCTTGTTCTTTAATCGTATTAATTGTATATTAAATTTATTATTTTGTATTTATTCAACTACCCCATGAAATTATGATTTTTACACATTATGGTTATTGTCTTTATTTTTTATTTTTTAACATGATTTATCGATTGAAATAGCAAAAATTAAAAAATAAAATCAGAATATATATATATACACACACACATTAAAAAGTGCTTGTAATATTAGTATTGAATTTGGGTATTTTGATCCAGCCTGTCCAAAACTGATTGGTGTTGGATGAAATTTTTTTGACCCAAATATTGGTGGTTGAGTTGAGTTTTGTGTCAAACAGTCGAAGCCAATCAATGCTCACTCCTACCTTTTAGCCATGCTTAATTTTATGGCTTTATAAGAAACTGTTGGTGGGTAGTGTTATGATGTCAAAAATTCTGCGAGTGTTTCATAGCTGATCCTTCTTGTCGTACTATGATACTTCTGATGATTTTTAGCTGCTTTTGCACTATATAGGTATCCTTAGATTTTTTTTTTTTTTTGCTTCATCACCGTATGTGTAGCTTTAAAATGCATGTAGAAGGGACTTAGTTTGTGTTTGAGTATCTTCTTGGACTTAGTTTGTGTTTGAGTTTCTTCTTGGTGCTGCTTTCTTCACTCGTTGTCATTGTTAAACCATTAACATGACAAGTATAACAAGGAGGGTTCTGTCAAACCACTTGGAGTTTATAATAGGAAAGATATGTCAATGGATGGCTCACGGGCATGCCTGTCACTGTAGACATGGAAACACTGATGTAAAAGGTGTTACACATGTATGGTGAGTTTGGGAGCAACAGATGATCAAACTGTAGTGGCTTTTACTGTAATAGCTTAAAACTTATCAGTAATGTCTGTTTAAATACAAGTTTACGTCATAATCTTAGTTTGACAGTTTTGTTTTCTCTGTTAGTGACTGCTATTGCTCTGACCTATGCAGAAATTCAAAAACATTTCGTCCAAAAAAAAGTGCTCCATCTGGAAGCAAGGTTGGTTTTCTTTCTCCCTCCCTCCTTGTGGTTACTAGATTCTTTTTTGCTATTAGTTTGTTTTGTGTGCTATATATTCAATTTGTTTATCCTTTTGTCTCATGCATTTTATTTCAAAAGTGTAGGGTGCTCAACTACAAAGGCATATTGATGCCACATTAGGAAGTGGAAACTTGAGGGAAGCTGTAAAACTCCCTCCTGGTGAAGATATTAATGAGTGGTTAGCTGTAAACAGTAAGAACCTTTAGTTGATCGAGTCCCTGGCAAATCATGCAGGAAGTTTAAATTTATTAATGAATTGCTTGTAATCACTTTCGTGTCCCTTCTCTGTGCAGCTGTGGATTTCTTTAATCAGGTGAATATCCTTTATGGCACTCTTACGGAATTTTGCACACCAAACAACTGTCCAACAATGACTGCAGGACCAAAGTATTTGATCCTTCAACCCAACTCTTCTTATTTTTGTTGCATTAACTAGAACTAAATAGCTATTATATTTGCCTCTTCTGTCTCTCTTTTTGGCATATTGGCAAGATATTAATCGCAAACACTTTAGGACTTTGTAACCTTTTATAATAGGTAATACTAATACATGGGTTTAGTATATATATCGCTAAGATCAAGCAAAGCTTGCGTAACATAGATTAGTTTTTAGCTTCAACGAATTTGATTACGGTTGACATCAAATGGAGATTGCCCTAATAGAGTTTGGGCTGCTATGTCAATTCGTTGTAGCACTTTCCATATTGCTAGAGAGTACATGGTATCTAAAATACTGTGCTTAAATATTTACTGGAAGTTTATATTCAATTAAAAATATTCTTTTACCTTTTCTGAGTGCTGGAGGAATGGGTTCTGTGGGAAATTTAATTCTTATGAACATGAAGAAGAATGGTGCTGAATTATGTAGGAGATTTTCGATGGTGAATGTCAAATAGTACTCTCTTAATTTACAAGCTACAGAGATTTTTTGAGTTGACTAACCTGAGCATAGGGAGTTGACAGAAGGAAGAAAATTTCCAGATGTAAGAGTGGAGGAATCAGTTTACATATAATAGTGAATAAGAATATACCAATCTACTACAGTTAAAACCAACCTGTTTCACTAATTCTATGTCAATTTTTCTTTGTTTCGTAGTCTTATTTAGGTTTTCCTTGTGCTTTCT
Organism: Adenanthera pavonina; assembly: GCA_026686845.1. Lineage (NCBI taxonomy): Eukaryota > Viridiplantae > Streptophyta > Magnoliopsida > Fabales > Fabaceae > Adenanthera > Adenanthera pavonina. The sequence goes on along the minus strand of JAIVEN010000026.1, from coordinate 5,803,719 downwards.
TGACTTACAAGGACAAGTTTAATCATCAATTCATTATGAACAACATTAAAATCATCCGGGAGGCAAGTATTTAACCTAATGCAAACTCCACAGATATGAGTATAGATGGGCTGATGGTGTCACCATTAAGAAACCAATAGAGGTATCTGCTCCAAAGTATGTTGAGTACCTGATGGATTGGATTGAATCTCAACTAGATGATGAAACAATTTTTCCTCAAAAACTAGGTATCTACTCATCAAAGAAGCCGGAGTGACTTTTCTGAATTTTCCCGTCTCCTATTATTATTAACATATGCTTTGCTGCATTGCTCCAGGGGCTCCCTTTCCTAACAATTTCGGAGATGTTGTCAAGACAATTTTCAAGCGATTGTTCCGTGTATATGCTCACATATATCACTCACATTTTCAGAAGATAGTGAGTTTAAAGGAACAAGCTCACCTGAACACTTGCTTCAAGCATTTTGTTTTGTTCACATGGGTGAGTGAAAGGTCTGAAAGTTCAAACTTTTTATTCCTCTTTTGGTTCTTATGTCTGAATCTGTCTCCTGAGATGCGATCTTGGTATGCAGGAATTCCGTTTGATCGATAAAGCAGAGCTCGCCCCTCTCCAGGACCTCGTTGAATCTATTATACCATTATAATATTGTTTTTGCTTCCCTTCCGCATTCTAGGGAGATTAAACTTTCAAATGTTGGGTGCAATTTTTTGTGCGTTTATCTTGCCCATGCCATGTAAAATACTTGCTCAATGAAAGGTTTGTTTTGGTTCAGCGGTGATAACTCCAAATTTCTGGGAATCAAGATACGCCTCTGTGCATCGAGTAATATGGCTGCTAGACTAGATAGCTGCTTCACAGTTCTTAACAGATGATAAAAATGTTTGATTTTTTGAGTAAACTATCGATGATCAGAGAGGAATCATATAATAATAAAGACTTCATTGATCATTGCTTGTGATTAGAAATTAAATGAACTTTAAACTAATTATCCTTGAGACGTGAGATGCCTTCACTTTATGGAATTAGTATTAAGTATTTTTGTCCCATTAAATTTGAAGCAAATCTTTTTTTATTTCATTTGAAATATTTTATCATGTTACTTCTTATATTTTTTTAAATATTACCTATATTACATGTTTGAAATCTTAATTTAGGCCCAAAATTCTTTATGAATCTAAATTCACTTTTATTTATACTTCTGTGAAGCATGTTTTTCTAAGTAAAATATTCCACTATTTTCAAACCTTTCAAGATGTATAAAATCAACATGAAGTCTTCATAATCTTGTTCAACAATCATCACATGAGCTGTGAGGATTGTCAGTGAGATAACTTGTTTTTAGAAATTACAGTATTGTTTTAAGATTTCTTTTTTTTTTTATAGGAGTTTTTTTTAAGATTTCTATTGTACTTTGATATTGTCCTATAACTCATTACTGTAATTTGCTAATAATTTGTTTTAATTTATTTAATCTACTTTGTTTGATTAACTAAATTGTATGACCCGTGTGTTTTATGGAGTCATGAATAATAAGCGATTATAATGCTATTTATAGATTATCCACCAATTGGTGGATAAAATCATATGAGAACACGAAAAAAAAAACCCTGATGGAACATAAGTGGCACACTTACCAACTTAACCAAACCTCTGTTTATCCATGCCAAATTGATATTTTCTCGTGATGAATCAACTGAATAATGGGCAAGCCATCACAAGGAAACCAGCTTGTCTTCAGAAGCTAAAGAAATCACAAGTGTCTCGTATTTATCTTTTATAATATCAATTGCTATCATTTAAATATAATATCATTTGAAAAATTAATCTAACGGGCAGACTTAGATTCAAGTGTGGTTAGGGGGAAAAAAAAAGCTTGATTCAACGTGTGTGGTGTGTGTTGAGAATAGCCGTATACTCTTGGCCTGCCTGGCCACTAGTTTTTACTCCCTTGATCACTTGGAACAATCATCTCCAACAGCTAGGACAATGCATGGCAGCTTACCAGATAACTCCCAGCCTTTGAACATTCACATTGCCATCAGTTCACCGGGGTGTCAATTCAACCAACTTGCCTGGTTCAATTCTGATAACTATGATTGTGGGTCTAGTCTCTCCAAGCCTATCTTGTTTCACAAATACAATCAGGCTCAGGATTTGCATAAAAACTTTCCTCCAGCTTTGGAAATTCTCCAGCTTCTCTGGAATATGGAGCCCCAATTCGGTCTTCATGAAGCTTTTTCACCTTGGAGCTGAACTTCTTCCAATCAATTTTCCCTTTATCAAGCCGATCAACAAGTTTAACAAAATTCATCCTGCATTAACCATGAAAATCAGCTATAATGCCAGCAGAAGGAGTTTTACTTTCACACAGAACTAGATCGAATATTGCTAAAATCAGTTATGCTTAAAGTTATAGAAGTAGTGGAGACAGAGTCTGTTACTTGTCAGGACTGATGGTCTTCTTGAAGTTTTCAAAGCGCCTATGCCCTTGAACTGCCTTCGCCATATTTCCATCATAAGTATAAAGAAACACATCACTTTGAAGAGCAACAACATAGTCTATGCCAGCCAACATGTTTTGGTGATTCTCGAAAGGTTTCAACTCTTGCTCAGTAGACAGAGTGGAATGTGAGAAAATGTTGGGGAAATCATCCTCAAGATACTTCATACTTCCTCTCCCATATGCTTCACCAGCTACCAGGTAAATCCTAGTGCTGGATGGAAAACCCAGTGCTTTAAGCAACAGGGAAGTTTCCCTTGGAGTTAAGGGACATCCTCCAAGCAATCGCCTCTCAGTCCCATTAATCTCTTTCTCCTTCCAGTGATTGACTTCATATCTCATCTGTCTCAGTTCTTCATCTTCTTCTGCAGTCAAACTGTGACTGCAGCCTGTAAATGCTAGCATATCCTTCTCATATCTGTAACAAAAAAACAGATACAGTAGACGTGAGTTTTCAACTTCTTGACAGCAACATAAATATCTGTTTCATGAAACCTATGTATTATTTGGCACTATTATTCTGTCAACAACTTCTAACAATATACAAAAGAATTCAGGAAGATACTGGAGAATAATCTCTTTTTTGCTCTAGATTTAACTCAAAATGTAGTAGAGAGAATCAGAACTTAAAATGCAAAGAAACTGCCCTAGCAGCAATATGAGGAGCTATGAAACATCCTGAACAACACTTGACCCAATCCGATCCCCCACTCCATCGATCCTCTATTACAAATTCTCATTGATCTCAAACAGAAATTCACAACCATGCAAGCGCTTCCATCCATACTATGGTAGTCCCTCACAGTAGGGTTTTAATAGGAAAGTACAGAAAGATAGATGGAAGAGAGACTTCCACATGCTAACATCATTAACCGGCAGAAAGCAGGATTATGGGAGCAGGAGAACATTGTTTTCCTTTCTCAGAAGAAATTTATTATTTGAGTAGGCCAAACATTCAAGCGAGGAGCACACAAGATCACCACCACACGACCAGAAGTCAAAGTCTAGCATTCTACAGAATTGAATAATTTCCACTCAATTTTTTTTTATCAGGTTAAGAATGCTTAAAGGTTGTGTTAAAAATATTGTTTTTGTAGATATTTAGTTATTATTAGGAGATATTTTGTATCAATTAGTTATTATTTCAGGGATTCTCCCATTGTGTATATATATTGTATTCTTCATCTGAGTAATATAGAAAATACGAAGTTCCCTTCTCACATGGTATCAGAGCCCTATTTTTTTTTCCTTCCCTTTTTTTCTTCTCCTGCCGTCACTGCATCCCTCCGTTTTGCACCTTCGCCGCTGTCCTACACGTGTACGCCCCCTTCTCCCACCGTCGCCTCACTCTGACTAGCCCACCCTCGGAGTCCAGCCACCCACCTCTGCCGGATGTGCCTCCACATACACCATCTTCTCCCTGTGTGTCAATCTGGTTCCGTCCAGATCTCCACCATCTGCCGCTGCCTTTGCCCACACGCGCCACATCATTGTGATTGTCACCCTTTGGCCAGCCAACCACCAAAGTCCGGCAACCATCCCCCGTCGGACACGCCAGTCACCGGAATCTGTGCAGCTCCCCTTCTTCCAACGTGTGCTCCCACGTTTTAGACCTGTTTCTCACGTGTTTTTTACCCCATTTTGTGGCTGTTTGACCTCTCTTTTTCACGTCTCCAATATGGAAAAGTCAAGAGGTTGCCCAACCCATCTCTGTTATTTTGAATGGCTCTAATTACCGCCTCTGGTTAGAGAGTATGCAAGGTTCTTAGAAAGACCGCAAGCTGTGGTGTTATGTTACTGGTGATATTCGGTTTCCTGTTCGAGAGGCTATTGAGCCTAATTTGAAATTTAATGAACGATTGGATGAGTGGGATAGCAAAAATAATCAGATTATCACATGGTTTAGAAACATTTCTATTGCTAGCATACACCAACAGTTTGCCCGCTTTGAGACTGCGAAAGAAGTGTGGGACCACCTTGCCAGTCGCTATACCTCATCTAACTTATCCAACCAGTTTCAGTTGCAGAAAAATCTTAGTCTCCTGAAGCAAGAAAAAGGTCAATCATTGTACAAGTTTTTAGCCAAAATTGAGTCTATCTGGGATCAGTTGGCCTATTCAGAACCTATTTTCAAGTGTGAGAAAGACGCACAAGCTTTCTTTCGGTACCGAGACCAGCTTCACCTCATTCGATTCATGATGGTTCTCACGGATGATTTTGAGCCTGTTTGAGCCTCTTTACTCCACCAAAGCCCGCTTTCGACTCTTGAAGATACTCTTCCTTGCCTTCGCTCCGCACTCCTAAGATGGCATTTGCTGCATCCGGACGAACTTCTAAGTCTTGTCGCCACTGCCCTCAGTCTAATCATACTTTTGATTAGTGTCCCTATATTGAGTGTCGAACCTGTCAAAAGAAAGGACATATTGCTGCAAACTACCCTACTCTATTCTGTCGCTATTGTAAAAAGACTGGGCATCTTATTAACCAATGCCCCACTCACCCTCCCAAGTCTGATCAGAGAAGATCAATCAAGTCCGGTTCCTCCTCCAAGCCTGCATTATCTATCACTGATGAAGCTCTTGCCACTGCTGCCAATTCTACTTCGGGATCCTCTACTACAGACCTTGAGGCTCTACTCTACAAGCTTATATCTGGTACTTCCAACCCACCTGCTACCTTAGCTACTCCCTCAGATACCCCTTGGTTTTTTGACTCTGCTTGTTGCAACCATATGACTGGTCAAGAAAATTTTTTTTCTTCTCTGATTCCCAACACTATTACTCATCCTATATACACTGCTGATAATTTCCAAATGCCTATTAGTCATATTGGTATTGTTTCTTTATCCTCCTTAACAATCCATGACACATACCTTGTACCTACTATTTGCTTTAATCTTATCTCTGCTGGCCAACTTGTTGATATGGGCTATGATGTCTTATTTAACAAACGTGATTGTGTTGTGATGGATTCTCAGACAAGACAGATTATCGGGACTGGACGTAAAGTTGGCCGTATGTTTGAGCTTAACTCACTGCATTTACCTGAAGTCACTTCTTCCATATTGTGTGTTGCTACAACATCCTCATCCCTTGATTTATGGCATCACCGTCTTGCCCTGAATATACTTTGTCCTTTACTTTCTAGTGGTCTTAGGTCGAGTCGATGATGAGTCTTTACATTATATTTCATGTCAAACTGCCAAACAATCTACTCTATCGTTTAATAAAAATGACTATTGTTGATTCAGTTTTTTATTTGATTCATTCAGATATTTGGGGACCCGCCCCTACCCCCTCTATGGGAGGATATCGGTATTTTGTAATTTTTGTAGATAATTATTCGCATTTTACTTGGATATATATGATGAAAAGCCAATCTAAGTTAGTTGATATTTATATTAAATTTGCTACTATGATTTAAACTCAGTTCTCTGAAGTTATAAAAGTTTTTCGTTGTAACAATGCCTTGGAATACTGTGATTCTAAATTACTCACATTTTTTTATGCTCAAGGCACCATCTCTCAGTACTCCTGTTCTTATGCCTCTCAGCAAAATAGTCAGGCTGAAAGTAAACACCGTCATATCCTTAATTCCGTCAGAGCCCTAACTTATCTCCTCCTCCTACCTTGAATGTTTTTGGGGTAAAGCAGTGTTGACTGTTGTTTACTGCATTAAAGAGTTTTTACCCCAGTTCTTGGTAACATCTCTCCTTTTGAGCGCCTTCATGATACACCTCCTGACTATAGCCTTCTCAAAGTTTTTGCTTATGTCTGTTTTATTCTTCTTCCACCTCATAAGACCACCAAATTGCAAGCTCATGTTCGTGTTTGTTGCTTCCTTGGTTGTGATTTTGAACATATGGGTTATTGTTGTTGGGACCCTATCTCTCACCACATTTGAATTTCCCGTCATGTTGTTTTCTGGGAACATATGCAGTTCTTATCTTTGACTGATCTTTCCTCTTTTTCTCCTCCTTTGCCTTCTATTTTTACATATACTTCTGTTGATCTTTTTCCTAGTGACTCAGGTGCTGACTCTCCTACTGAGCTCATTTACACACCTGACACTGTGCCCGCTCCAGATGAGCTTACTGTCTCTGCTCCTCCAGCACAAGTTATGTTTACAGAGCCCGTGTCGTCCGACAATACTTGGCCCACCAGTGTAAGACATCCTCCTTACTACCTCAATGATTACCATTGTTTTTCCACCATCCTCCAGTTTCAAGAACCCCAATCCTATAAAGAAGCCTCCTGTGATCCCTTTTGGCAGCAAGCCATGGATGAAGAATTGCAGACTCTAGAGAAAATGCACACTTGGGATCTTATTGATTTTCCTCTTAGTAAGACTCTGGTTGGGTGCAGATGAGTCTACAAAAATAAGACTCATTTGGATGGCTCTCTCAAGCAGCGGAAGGCCCATCTGGTGGCTCAGGGATTCACTCAGGAGTACGGTATTGATTATTAGAAGACCTTTACTCCTATTGCTCGAATCACTCATGTTCGCAGCCTCATAGCTATTGCTGCTATTAAGCACTGGACTCTTCATCAGATGGATATTAAGAATGCCTTCTTGAATGGTGATTTGGAGGAAGAAGTTTATATGAAGCTTTCTCCCAGGTATTCGCATCCAAAAGATAAAGTTCACCATCTTCGTCGAGCGCTCTATGGGCTTAAGCAGGCCCCTCGAGCTTGGTTTGCTAAGTTCAGTACTACCATAAGCCATCTTGGCTTCACTTGTAGCCCTCATGATTCTGCTTTATTTGTTCGAACTTGTGACCGAGGCATTGTTCTACTTTTCTTATATGTTGATGACATGATTATCACAGGTAGTGACCTGACAGGAATTCAGGAGCTTAAAACTTACTTGGGGTAACAATTTGAGATGAAGGATCTAGGAAGGCTGAGTTATTTTCTTGGTCTCGAGGTACATTATGGGGAGAATAGTATCTCTCTTTCACAGGTCAAGTATGCCTATGATTTGATATCTTGAGCCTTTCTTACTGACGAGGAGGTTGAGAACACTCCCATTGAGCCTAACGCTCACTTTGTTCCTACTAATGGGACCTTGTTGGAGAACCCCACATGTTACCAACAGCTGATTGGGGGACTCATTTATTTTACGGTGATTCATCCGGATATTACTTATGCAGTTCATATTATTAGTCAATTCATGTCTAAGCCCTGGACTACTCATTATGCAGCTATTCTTCGGATTCTTCAATTTGTTAAGGGAACTTTGTATCATAGCCTTCACTTCTCTGCCAAGTCTTCTCTTACTTTACGAGCTTACTCCGACGCTGATTGGGCAGGTGATCATGCTTATCATCATTCTACTACTGGGTTTTGTATCTTTCTTGGTGACTCCCTTATCTCTTGGAAAAGTAAGAAACAAACTCTAGCATCTCGATCCAATTGCTGATTCAAAATATCATGCATTAGAAAATACTACCGCTAAGGTTCTTTAGCTCCATTGGCTGCTTGATGACTTGGGAGTTTCCCAGACATCCTTCACTGACATATATTGTGATAGTCAATCAGCTATTAAGATTGCTCACAATGATGTGCTCCATGAGTGAACTAAACATATTGAGATTGGCTGTCATTTCACTCAGCAACATGTTGTTCAAGGCAACATTAGAGTTATCCCCATTCGAATGAAGCACCAGCCAGCTGATTTGTTTAGTAAATCTTTTAATCCTGGTTGCTTCCAATTTTTAGTAGACAAACACAAGTTGCTTTCTATCAAGGCATCTTGAGTTTGAGGGAAGTGTTAAAAATATTGTTTTTGTAGATATTTAGTTATTATTAGGAGATATTTTGTATTAATTAGTTATTATTCCAGGGATTCTCCCGTTGTGTATATATATTGTATTCTTCATCTGAGTAATATAGAATATACGAAATTCCCTTTTCACAGTATACGAAATTTCCTTCTCAAAGGTTGTAGCCTTAGAATTTGGAGGTTTCATTTTTTTCTTAAAAAACAAAGAACATAAGAAAAAACTTTTTATGCCAACGATGCTTCCACTACGAAATTATATAGTTATGCCGTTTCATTTTTATTTTATTGTAAATCCATGTAGATGAGATTCTGGGGAAACATCACTTTCCGTGAAGTGAATAGATCATTGCAGACGTTTGTATTAAGGGCTGGTGAAATTCAATTCCCAGAACATTGGTGCACCCAGACACATCCACATGGATGCAAATTGCAAAAGAACAATAAAGAATAGCGAAGGGAGAAAAAAGTTAGAATAAATGAAGAAAGAAATGAGATCCAATGTCAACATTTGCGTAAATTGTAAAAGTATTAGATTCTCTACTTGCCTCAAATGAAGTGCAAGATAAGGACTTCCATCCTGTCGCATTCTAGAAACCAACTTGTTACCATGTTCTTCAATTGGTGCTGCATATTTCAATGCTCTGTAATTGGCCCGGCATCTCAACTTTTGTATGGATTTTGAAATATCATTGTTAGCAAGCCTGGAGTCAGTATGAGTAAAATAGACCACTTTGTGCTGCGTTAGCAGAGGAAGAACCTCAGTCCTGTAATAATTGACCTGCCGAAAAGCAACCAAATTCATTAACTGTTTTAACATCATAGAAAAGGAAAGCAATAATAATAAAATTTTAATTGATATTACATTGAGTGAATCAAAATAAAATATATGATGCTTATAACTCTATCATATTATGATCTCATTTTCTACAACATCTAATAGCTACCGGACCAGACTGTTAACTGACTACAACATTAAGATGATAAAAGTAATCAAACATATCTTGCAAGACCCAAAAACAGTAATTGGAGATAGACAATTTATCCTGACCTTAGACCAAGATATTGGAGTTTTTACAAAAGGCTCAATTCCAGCATAGTCCTTTGGTAATGTCTCAACTATGTGAATATCATCTTTCAGCGTCTCAATAAAATATCTCCAGTCAAACAAATCCTTGAAGCCACTGCAAATAAATTGAAACAAAGAGATCAGAGATCACTAAAAGAATTAAATATGTTGGGCGTATTTGTAACATTTTGCAAGATGATTATCAATGTGGAAATTCATCATTTGGTATCAGCTACAAGATGAATATGATCAAAGAAAATGGGAAAAGATATAGGTTGGCGACAGAGAGATTAAAAAATCTAGTAAGATCTCTTGCAAATATGCATTTTTTCCATTAGGGAAAAGGCAGAGAAAATTCTCTAATTGAAGATGTCCATAGTATTCTGTCTTAAAAAAAACAAGAAGAAGAAGAAGACGTGGATAGTAGGATTGCAAACAATTATCTACTTAAAACATTGCAGCGTAAGCTCCACAAGGCAAAGCTGTTATCCCCAAATTTCTTGGACCAATTGAATGATCTCTAGTTCTGTGAAAAGACTTGGTTTGGAAAAGTAGTCTATCACTGTCCTAATTTCTAATCAATTCAGATAGGTGATCAGAAACCGTTTAAATCTGAATACTTGTTTGGGCTTGCAAGAAACAAGGATATTTTGCATAAGCAATTGGCCCTTATTTTTCTGATGCAGTAGTAGGCAGAAATAAACCAACCTTTCGTCAGCCCAGTAGGAGGTATGATCAAGGGAGGGAAGGACTAGCGTTGCCTTTAAAATCCTAGCAACAGCAACCATATCGCATATCTGCATTCCAAGAGTACTGAGACAATAATTATGCTTGATAAACAACTTTCTCTGATAAATCAAAAGCAACCAAGACAGCCATACCCCAAATCTCATCTGATTCAGGCCACCATTAGCATTTAAAAGAATGTAACCATTTGTCTTTGCATCTAGCTCTGTTAAAAGAAGTAGCAAGTCAGAGAAGAGAAAACTAAATAACAGTGTAATACACTGAGTGGGTAGGTAAAAAGAGTATACATGATAATAAACGTTCATACTTTTATGGTTTCTTGACAGATCAATGCATTGAGTGTAATTCTCGCTGTTGTGTTTGGACCAGATGCCTGATTCCTGAATAAAAAGCAAAATTCTAATACATGAAAAAGAAAATAAATCTTTTAGTAGGCCTTCAATCAAAATTTTTTCTTTTCATCCCACTTTAACTTGTTTTATTTCAGAAGCAAAGAATTAAGTGAACATTAATAATACCCCTGACAACTTGAGACATTGAAATAGGAGTCAAGACGTACTTCAGCCATGGCAGTCGGGCTACCAGTTACTACTGTTTTTAGCATCTTTAGTGTTCGTTCACCATCACTTGCTCCCTCTCCATGATCGTGGGTCCCTTGTTGCATCAGATTTAGATTAGTCATGGAATCAGATAGATCCTGAAAAGAGGCAGAAATGACTTGTGAATTTAGTAAAATAAAAGAATAAAAGACGCAAACAACTGTCTCCCCTTCAAATAAAAAAACAAAAAAAGTGACACAAACTGACATGCAATGTAGTCATCAATCAAGCCATGACCTACATTTACTTCTTAATCCATTCCATCACCTAACAAATATTGGGCTGTTACAAATTTAGTGCAATATCTCTATTATCAGTAAAAAGCACTAGACCAAAGTGAAAAGGAAATAAAATATCTCGATCATAATTCATAAGTTCTCCACCCCACTAAAATTGATATGGTTTAAGGACAGTCAATGAAATAATGATGCGCAAAAGTGCAAAATACAAAGCTACTTCTGTGCAGTCCCACCAATTCAAAGGCTCATTTCAAGGCAGATGTTTTACTCAAAACCAAAACAAAATTACAAGTGCCACATTAATGGATTAAGAAAATGGGCACAAGAACACGACAGATTGCCATGATCATTCCCCAGCTAAAAACTGACCAAGGAGTTCATAACTTTGCAATATGCAAATACGGTTTTTTATCTATGAACTAACTGATATCATATTAAGTATTAACTGACATAGCAACAGTCCAAGCTATAGTAACATACAACAAATCGCGTTCCCTCTGCCCTCGGAGAGAAAGGAACGAGGAGCAGAGAGGAAGCAACACGGCAACACCAACAAGAACAATAACAAAAAAAGAAGAACCGAATCCTGATGCGTAGATCAGAAGAAACCAAATAAAATATATTAAATTCATTCTCTGTTGAAGTGTTCTTCGTCTAAAAACCCCATTAAGCCCAGCACCTCCCAGAATTAAAATTGTTGCACTTTTCTTTCAAGAAAACGCCACTAAGCTTCATATCCGTAAAGGATAATACTTGTTCAAGTTTTTGATGCAGTTGAATTAGAATCGTTACCGTCGGCATTAAGCGGTACAACTTAACCATAACAGCCTGAACGAGCTAATATCACTGATGACAGATGTATACACACGGAAAACAGAAACTGACGCGAGTTTCAAGCAAACCTGACTCGACTCAGCTCTTTCTATAGCAGATCCGAACCACCCAGTAGCGCATATCTTCAAAACACCCAGAAACAAGCACACCCCACAGAACACAATAAACATCCAGTGCCCAATCTTTTTTTTCTCTCTCAGGCCCAAATCCACGACGAAGGATTCAATCGGTTTATTCAGGAAGCTCTTCACGGCCCTGCCTTGAATCCTCTGGGTCACATGATGAGCTTGCTTCCTTTCCAAAACAGGCTCCAACACTTCAGCTTGAATAAAGTTGGTCCCAATCTCCGATCTGGGCGAGTTCGTTTGCAGCTCAATCTCACAGTGGGGACTGACGTTATTGGCGATGGAGCTGTGAGAGCTGCCATTGTTGGTGGTGTTATTGCGCTTGAATGAGTGAGCTCGACGAGTCATCGAACCGGAGAAGCGCGGACTGTTGACTCGCTGAGAGACGCCATCGCTGGAGGTGTGATGGTGATTGTGTACCATGTCTGCGTTTGTGTATGTATGTATGTGTGTATATGCGTGGTTTTATTGCAAGTGATTATTAGATTCAGAAGAGATCCCCATTAAAGAAGGAGAGCTTGAAGCCAATTATCTTTGCGCGTCCTAAATGAAATCCTGAGAAATATGCAAATGCGTCGTAATCTGCTTACGGTTTTCTTACCCAAAAAAAAAAACTATATACGACCGTTGTCCACTTGTATTTCTATTTTCAACTAGACGTCGGCCCGCAAAGTAAAAGTCGGATAAGCAGTTCAAAAATAGAAACTGATAGATTTTTTAGAATCATTACAGTAAATATTAATGATTGTTTAAATTCAATCTATATATATATATATTAAAAGCAATTGTACGTTCTAAATAAGATGGCTCCTCTAACAAATATTTTGTTTTGGACCTGTGCTTAAAACATAATATATGGTTATAAAAAAATATTATTCATTTATTTAATTTATAGACCAAACAATAAAGAATGTATTTTTAGATTGATTTATGTATTTTATAAAAAACAAATATAATTAGAAAGGGCAATAAATATTCAAATTCATAATATATAATATTTTCTAAATCCAACAAATTATTTTCTCAAATATTTTATGGGTGATTATATTGCCTTAGTTTCATTTTACTGTATGAAAACGTGTCGTGTCATGCCTACCAAATATGACCCATGGAAACACGGTTTGGGGTGTAATAATTTGCAGATATAAATATTTTAATATAAATCACATGTGCTAACCTATAATTGCTAGTAAGCAATAAGTACTTTTCGGTGGGAGAGAGTACCTTTTCCGTCTCAAGAAGAAGACTCTGATTGATTTTCAGTTAATTAAAAATAAATTTTGATAAAAATAATTTTATAATATAGTTATAATAAAAATTAGTTTTAAACTAATGTGTTTATGTTTGAATAATTTATTTAAAAATTGATTTTGATAAAATTATAATTTTTTTTAAATTGAGCTTAAATTTTATTTTATGATTAATTTAAATGTATTTGGACTAAAATTTAATTTACATTTATTTAATTAAGAACATAATATATCTTATATAATATTTTTTTACAGGTCATAATCTATAAAAATTAAAATTTTGAAGGGACATTTTGGTCAATAGATAGGATAAATTTTATAGAAATTTTATTTTCCTAATTTTTCTATTTTTTCTCATTTTTATTGATCTATTTTTGCCATTATTTATTTTAAATACATGCAAAAATAAATAACCAAACTGAAAAGCAGCAAATGGATTGCTTTTCCTTCAACTCCATTTTCACCAAAATTTATGGCAGTAACGTGATTGATTTTAAAACCCAAACATCAATAAAAATTGGGAGAACTGGTTTTTGGGTGAAACGTAGTTTCAGAAGCAGAACCAAACTAAGCCGAAACCATTTTCCTTATGCCCCGTTTGAGAAAAGTGCTTTTATTTTTCAGTCATCACCTCACTTTGCTACATGTTCCATTTTAGTTTCTAATGCCATCACCTATTTATTATAAAAATCTTTTATTTAGCAACGGAAAGATGAAGCCTTTTCTTTTTAACTCTGTAATATAGATGCCGTCATCTGCATTAAGCAAAGATATATGTCATAATTTGAGATTTTGGAGCCATTCATACTTGTTTTTGTTTTATTTAGGAGTGGCGTTATTATAATTAGAAAGTATATTTTAAGCCAACAAATATTAGTTAGCTAGGTTGGCAAAGATATGTTTGACTTATATATGAGGAATTTATAAATATTTTTTGTAAATACTTTTTAAATTATGAGATTTATTTTGATTTTAATAAGTTCTCGTAAACCCAACTTATCAAAATTTACATTACAAAAAAAGTTGTGTATTTTAAAATTGTTATTAAAGTCTTGTCAACACTGTTTTCAAATTTTCATAGTATACATATTAATAATCTAGGTGCTAATGCAATATAGTTAATTAAAGATAAGTGATAATCTAACACCGTTTATATAGTGTCATAATTGGTTCTAACTCTAAATAAAGGAAAAGGGTTGTGTTAGACTCTAAACAGTTAACATAAAAATTTATCAAATCTTTATAACATGAATCAGGGACATATTTGTGTTATGACTAGGTCATTACTTAGAAGCAAATCGTTATATAGCTCAAATGTAATATCAAATGAGTTAGAGTCACTACATCGACGCTTGGGTATAATGTTAACTGAGCAAAGATTCTCACATCATTTTGGACGGATGTGGGTAAAGCAGTTAATCCAAGAAAGCAAGATTCGGTTTGATTTTTGGAATATTAATACTTTAACAGGTAAATTTATGGAGGTGGTGGATACTATAATTCGAAGGAGAATTAACATTTTGTGTCTTCAAAAAACTAAATGGGTGAAAAAAAAGACTAAAGAGTTAGACACTACAGGTTTTGAACTTTGATACGTAGGAAAGATTAGTGTAAGGAATGGAATTTGTAGTATAATAGATAAAGATTGGAAAAAGAATATGGTAGGAATCAAAATGATTGGAGATAAAATTTTATCCTTAAAATTAACTATTGATCACAATACTTTCAATGTTATAAATACTTAAATGTCTCAAGTAGGGTCAAAAATACACATTAAGGAAAATTTTTGGAAAGATTTAGAGGGTTTGGTTCAAAATATCCTATAAAAGGAAAATTTCTTCATTTGGACCTTAATATTCATGTGATAAAAAAGACAAGACAATATGTAGGAGCTCATGACGATTTATGGTTTTAGAGAAGTAAATGAGCAGGGATATTTCATTTTTTATTTTTCAATGGCTTATAATATCACGATTGTAAATGTTTGTTTTAAGAAACGAGAGAAGTATTTAATCACATATAAGAGTGGAGGCGAAATATCACAAATTGATTTCTTTTTTATAAGAAATTCAAATAAAATAGCTTGTAAAGACTGCAAAATAATCCTTGGTGAGAACTTAACTTCACAATATAGGATGTTGGTCCTTAATGTGCTGGTTAACAAACGTAAATTGAAAAGTTGAAAAACTTCAAATCATATGATCAAGTAGTGGCAGCTAAAAGGTGAGAGATAATTGACCTTTACGAGAAAAATTTTAGAGGAAGATAATTGAGACTCGTAAGAAAGTGCTAACATTTTGTAGGATGAAATGGCTAAAAAGATCAGGGATACCAATAAAGCAGTTATGAGTGAATACAAAGGTTTTGGATCTAAAAATAAAGAATCTTGGTGGTGGAATGAGAGTGTGCTAAAAAATGTCAAACATAAAAAGAGTGTTTCAAAACATTGCATTTGTGCAATAATGATAAAAATTGAAAATGTTATCAGTTGGCTAGAAAGGAGACTAAGAAATCAGTGAGTAAGACTCGATCTAAAGTTTTTGAAGAATTTTACCAGAATTTAGGAACAAGGAATGATGAACGTAAGATTTACAAAATTGTCAAGAAAAAGGAAAGAAAATTAAGAGATTTGACCAAATAAGATGCATGAAAGATGAGAAATAAAAAGTTTTGGTTACTGATAATGACATTAAGGAAAAATGGGGAGCTGCTTTTATAAGTTTTTCAATGATGAATTAAATATGGCTATTGACACAAAAGAATCAACAACTCATGAAGATTATATGAATTTAAACTTATATTGTAGGACTTGAGTTTGAAAGGTAAAAGAACCTTTTAAGAGAATGGATAATGGTAAATTTATTGGTTCCGACGATATTTCTACCGAAGTTTAGAAATACTTCGGAGAGAAGAGAATTTTGTAGCTCACTAAGTTATTTAACGAGATTTTAAAATCCAAAATGTCCAAAATGAAGAAAGAGTACTTTGATGCCTATATATAACAATAAGGGGTATATTCAAAATCGTGTAAATTATCAGGGGATAAAACTCATAAGTCACACCATTAAACTCTGGGAAATAGTAATTGAATATAGATTAAGAAAAGAGTCTTATATTTTAAAAAGCCAATTTGAATTTATGCCATGATGATTTACAATAGAGGCTATTTATTTATTAAAGGGTTTAATTAAAAGATACCAGAGTAAAGAGAGAGACTTGCATATAGTTTTTATTGATTTGGAAAAAGCATATGATATAGTACTAAGAAATGTGCTGTGAAAATTAATGGAGAAGAAATGTATTTATGTTACTTATATTTGATTCATAGAGGACATGTATGAGGGAAAAACAATAAGTTTGAGAATTCTTGGAAATAAGACAAAGGACTATACTATAAGGATATGTTTATATCAATAATCATTCTCGAGTTCATACTTGTTTGATTTGGTTTTGAATGTTCGAACAGAACATATACAGAAATAAATTTCAAAATGTATGTTTTTCACAAATGATATAATTTTAATTAAAAACTCAAGAAAAGAAGTCAACTCTAAACTTGAATTATGGAGACAAACTTTATAATCAAAAGGTTTCTACTTGAGTAGAAATTAGACGAAATATATACATTACAAATTTAACAAGAGACCAATTAGAAATAATTTAGAGTTAAAAATTAGAGAACAAACCATTTCAGAAATATCAAAGTTCATATATTTGGCGTCAAGTTTTTAGAGTGATAGTGAAATTGATGGGGATGTTATGCATATGATACAAGTTAGGTAGTTAAAGTGGAAAAAAAAAATATCAAGAGTAATTTGTAATCGCAAAGTATCTATTAAATTTAAAGAAAAATTTTATCGAACAGTTATGTGGCCAGCAATGCTATATGGTAGTGAATATTGGACTTTGAAAGGACAATAGGAGTATAAAATGATAGTAGAGATGATAATGCTAAAATAGATGTATGGTCATATAAAATTGTATAAGATACAAAATGATTATATATGAAAGAAAATTAGAGTAGTACATATCGAGAAGAAAATAATATAAAATAGTTTAAAGTGATTTGTGCATATACAAAGAAGATAGTAAGAAGAAACAATAAAGAGAGTTGATCAAATAGTTTGGAGCCCTATCAAAAGGTGAAGAGGAAGATAAAAAAAGATACTATGTGAAATTATAAGGAATGATCTCTTAATAAATGATTTTTTTTATTTCTTTGAGGGAGTAATATTTGATAGAGTTTATTGACATCGTATTATTCATGTAACTAATTTTATATTAGTAGGATAAGATTAATATTAATATATCAGTGATTCCTAATAATCTCAATGGTAAACTGGTAATACGCTCTACAGGGACAGGTGAATTAACTAATATCTTCTTGTTTCTTAAAAAGGAGAGCCTAGATAACATAAAAATCTTATGCCGTAATAGAACGATCTTTATCATTATTTTTTTTTTTCCTTGCATTGAAGAATGTTGACTTTTATAATTTTCCAAACATCAATTGGATGAAGCGAAAACGACTGTCCCAATAAAATATATCGATCGAGACTTTCCAAATCACCACTTGTCTTCATTTCCACGATAGGCTGACAAAAATTCAAGCATTAAGATTATAAGCTTAAAACTATTTAGGTAAAAGGATTTTAAATTTTGAAAATCCAAAAGATAAAAATTTTAATTATAAAGATAACATTTTTACTCATGAAATTTATCTTTTGTATCATAAAATCTATAAGCTTTTTATTGTTCGCCTATTTTTTTTCCTCTTTGGTCATGTTTAACCCTCAACTATTGTACAATTCCTATTCTTAACCATAAGGAATTTTTTTAGTGGGCGCCACGCGTAGAGCCGGCAAAATGGGCCAGGCCCGATGGGCCAGCCCAAAAGCCCGATAAAATGGGCGGGCCGGGCCTCAAAATTAGAGGCCCGAAGGGAAAACGGGCTTTTTGGGCCCGGCCTGATTGGCCCGTTTTCCCTTTTTATTTTTCTTTTTTTAATTAAAATATTAAAAAATTATACTATTTCATTAATTAATGATGTGTAAATTATAAAATTTAAATATTAAGTTGATTTTTTATGAATGATAGTGATAATTAGTTGTATTAATTGTAAAAATTATATGAAAATTTTTTAAAAAACATATGAAAAAATAAAAAAAATATTAAAAAATTAAAAAAATATATATACGGGCCCGTGCCATACGGGCTCGGGCTTTACAAGCCGAGCCCGTTTGGTAAGCCGGGCTTTTTGGCCCGGCCCGATTTGGGCCCGGCCTGAGGCGGGCCGGCCCGAATTGCCCGCTCTAGCCGCGCGTTGGCGGTGGTCTTTTTTTTTGTTTTTTTCTTCCCCTAATAAATTTAAAAATAATCAAAACAATTCTAGTCGATCTAGATTTCTGTTTAAAAACATTTTTCTAAAAGGTGATTTTTTTTTTGGTTTGAATCTAAAACGTGATGTTGAAAAATTTGATTTTGTTTATACATCATTTATGAAATCACTTTTGGATTGAAAATATTTGAAATTAAATTATTTTTGAGAAAAGATGTTTTAATTAAATACTTGAAAATGGAAAAAGTGATTATTTTAAACAGAAAATTTTGCTTTTACAAAAATATGGTATAATTGTAAAATTCTGGTATAACATAATTTTATAACTTTTATCAAAACAACCTCAAATTGTTACAAAAGAGATTACAGTTACACAAAAGTGCTTTTCAAAGTCTCCACCCCCAGTTTAAGGGTGTGTTTGGATTAGATTATGAATAAGTAATTATGAGGATAAGTGATTATTTATAAGTGATTATTAGCCTGTTTGGATAATAAATTTTAAGCACTTATGGGGTCCATAAGTACTTATGTGGTCGAGTTGTCAAACGGAAACAGCTTTTCAATAAGCACTTATGCCTCAAATAAGTGCTTATGGAAGAAACTGAAAATTTCAGCTTATGATAATCACTTATTCTTCCATAATCACTTATTTCATTTTTTCTTCTCATTATCCACTCAATAATCACTTAAACCCCAATATTCAAACACATTTCTTTTCTCAAAATCACTTATGAGGTAAAAATATCCAAACACAAATCACTTTCGACATAATCACTTATTCTCATAAATTGTGTTTGGATATTTTTAACCCATAAGTGATTTTGAGAAAAGAAATATTTCTAGATATTGGAGTTTAAGTAATTATTGGGTAGATAATGAGAAGAAAAAGTAAAATAAGTGATTATCATGAGTTGAAAAAAGTAGTTTATGAAAATAATAACTTACATGACTATAAATAATTATTTTGATGAGAGTTATATTTAAAAAATAATGGCATAATCACTTTTTAGCTCCATAAGTGATTATTTTGAAAATTAAAACATACACTTATTTATTATATAACGCACTTTTCTACTAACTCGGTGATTAGTAAATGGTGGGCCATTACTTTTACTAATCCAATGATTAGCACACGTATTAAAATTAAAATATTTTTGTAAGGTCAAGGTAAGAACAATTTTGAGCTATAATGCAGAATAATATACGTACTCACATGATATCATGTGTATCGCACATGTAGATACACCTTTAGTTATACCACTTTGCAATCATTTGTATATCTTTAAATTTTTGTAATAAAATATAACTCTTTTTGAATTTTTATAGTTAGACAAAAAAAAATGTCTCATGGATGTTTATGTGTGTTTAATAAAAACAAT
This sequence comes from Adenanthera pavonina, assembly GCA_026686845.1. Classification (NCBI taxonomy): domain Eukaryota; kingdom Viridiplantae; phylum Streptophyta; class Magnoliopsida; order Fabales; family Fabaceae; genus Adenanthera; species Adenanthera pavonina. The sequence goes on along the minus strand of JAIVEN010000026.1, from coordinate 5,783,858 downwards.
GACATATCACACTAAATTGTTTGACTTGAAAAGAATTAGTCTTTCACTCAATCATATCGCCAAAAAAAAACTTAACAATCTGAAAAAAAATACTAAATATCATGTTAAGGTTTTTTTTTTTAAAAAGAATGTGTAAGTTAAAAGCATTGATTATTTTTTTAATACCCTTAATTAATATTTCAAAATTGACTTTAATAAGAGAGTTACAATAGTTAAATAAAATTAATAAAAATACTATCGGAAAATTATAAAAATTTTAGACAAATTTATAATTGTTAACTAATTTTAATTATATTTCTTAATTATATGAGATTATCACCATGTGGTTACAACAAGAAACATGAGAAAGAACTATAAAAGAAAACAACATTCAAGTAACCACCCAATGAAGGACACCGATCCCTAAAATCATGTGCTTTTCAGAGGCAGAGTAACATTCTTAGAAGTAGTGGGCCAAAATTTATGAGAATGGGTCCGTGGGGTTATAAGGTTGGTTGGTCTATCTGCGTTACCTCCACTCTGGTATAATCTATGGAGAAAGATTCTTTTTTATATTTTGCAAATTAAAATATGGTATATGATATCCATTGTACTTATGTTATTATTATTATTATTAATATTATTCAACAATACCTATTTTTATTAAGAAATATAAAAGACATTTTACATTTACAAAATCATTTTATTACTTTTATTTTATTCATTTTGCACACCAATTGGGCCCTTATTTTTTTTTTCTGAGAAAAAAAGTCCAAATAGACTAAATAAAAACGAATAGCAAGTAGGCTATACAACTACAAGACACTACTAGTTATATCACCCGTTAAAAAGACTAACTAAGTGCCTGCTTGGTTTATCTTTATGAAAAAAATACCATGATTTTTAAAAAAGATGTATTTAGCCAAACACAAACTATATTTTTTAAAATGAAAAATAGATTAAACTGTATTTTTGGAAAAGAAGGGGAAAATTTAATTTTTTTTAAAAAAAAAGTCCAAATAGACTAAACAAAAACAAATAGTAAGTAGGTTATACAACTATAACACACTACTAGTTATATCACCTGTTAAAAAGATTAACTAAATGCCTGTTTGGTTAATCTTTATGAAAAAAATACCATAATTTTCAATTATGATTTTTTAAAAAGATATGTTTGGGCAAACACAAACTATATTTTTCAAAATGAAAAATGAGTTAGACTGTGATTTTGGAAAAGGAGAAAAAAAATTATTTTTAAAAAAAAAATCCAAATAGACTAAACAAAAACGAATAGCAAGTAGGTTATACAACTACAACACACTACTAGTTATATCACCTGTTAAAAAGACTAAGTAACTGTTTCATTTATCTTTATTAAAAAGATACCATGATTTTCTAAAAAGATGTGTTTGACCAAATACAAACTATATTTCTAAAAATGAAAAGTGGGTTAAACTGTGGTTTTGAAAAATGAGGGAAAAATTACTTTTTCACTGATAAAATTTTTATTTTGGAAAAAAAAATAAATTTACTTTATATTTTATATTTAAAAGTACTTTTAATCCTTATAATCTAAATAAATTTTTTATCAAACTTATTTTTATAAAAAAAAATAGTCAAATATAACAACTTATAATAAATTTACTTTATCTAAATTTTATTTTTATAAATTTTATTTATTTTTACTTAATTTTACAAAATTAAAAACCAAACAGACCTAAATCTATGTAGTCATCGAATAAAGTCCATAAGCCTGAATGGGATCTTACAAGTCTAAAAATAGTTTAAACCGTTTTACCAATATATATATACTCTATATATGTTGAAACCGCCTAATGAAACAAATTAACAGACCGCCTAATCACGTGACCAGACCTGGTCATTCTTCAATACACCTCCCCACCTCCCTTTCTCATTTGAGGGGTTAAATTGCTTATCTATCACAATTAATTTTATAATCTCATTTGACAAGTAACAAGTTAATGATTGGGAAAAGTTTAAATTGAAATTATGAGTCAACAAGATCTAAGAGCTAATAATTAACACACATATATATGTTTTATCGTAATAAATAAATATTTAAAGAACTATAAAATGAAAAATCTACCAATTAAAATAAGCAACACTATTTACATATCACTATTAACAATATGATGATGGTCATTTCATATTCTGTGAAATAGATGACATTTTTTATGACAAAATAAAAGAAATAGATGAGATTTTTTGACCAAAAGAAAAAGGGAAAAAAGAAATACATGGGATTTTTATGTTTAATTTTTTATTTAAACAGAAAAAAGAAAACGGAAATCCAGTCACCAGCCAGCGTGCCTCCAAATCTTTTGCTTTCCCTCCCTCCTTTGGCTTCACGGAGCGGCTCTCTCAATTCTCAGTTTCTCACGTCCTGCGGAACTGCTCTCACACAACACAAACCCAAAATTCAACCTTTCACGTCTCTTCAATCTCCACTCACTCTCATCCTCCTCCTCTTCTCACTAATGCCTACTCCTTCTTCTGATTCTCCCAAATCCGATCCACACGCAGGGTCCGCGACTGGGTTCACTCCTGGGTCCCCGAGTAGGAGTTGGAGTCTCCGTCTTCCATCCGAATTGGATTTGAATTTTGATGGACTCCTAACCACAGAATCGCCCTCTTTAATGAATGAGGCCTGGTTCTCGGGGGATGGAGAAATTGCTCCAAAAGTTGGTGCTCCTAGTATGGGCGGATTGGACGATCAACCTATGGGTTTGTATTCGAGTGCAAGTGGGTTTAAGGTTTCAGAAGATGGGGATAAGGCTGAGGAAGTGGACTTCTTGAAGGACCCAGACTCTGAAATAAGAGGAATTGAGTCATTTACGGGGCAAGACCCATTAAGTACGGATTCGCGGTGTTCCGGGTCGAAGGGAAAGGCAGTCTTGTTTAATTGTTCGGAACGTAGGGGAGGTGAAGGATCCAAGGGTTTCTTGAATTTACAATCAGGACAGAATATACTGAAGAGGGGAATGGATTTTGCGAATCATGAAGATATGACAGTGGAAAACAGTGAATACCGAGTCCGAAAGCATGATGATGTGGGGAAGGATATGCCCCGTGAAGAGAGTAGTAGTGTTAAACGTAGTAAAAGAGAATGTAGAGGAAATGAAGAATATGGGGAGTTTGAATCGCTATCAACTCTCATTGATGCAATTAAATTGCTCTCCGAATTTGAAACACCAAATATTACTAGTTATACAGTAAAAACAGATTGTGTTAAGTTGGTTGATGTGATACAGTTGGATTCCGATGGAGCTAATGAAAGTGGCATGAGAAAGGTCTGTAGTAACAATGGAAAGGGCATTGGTACTGCAAAAATGAATGAAGGAACCAGTTGGGATGATAAAGCTAATGATGGTCAAAGGATCAATGTGTTTCCCGTTCATGAAACTGGTTTAGGATTAGAATTGAACGGGATCAATTTGAGTGATAACAAAAATTCAGATGTTGACCATTTAGCATATAATGCAGCCATTCAAGATCAAGAACAACTGGAAAATGCTAACACAACAGAGCAGGGTTCAAGGAGGAATGAATACATGGGACGTTTCCGAAAATTTGCAAAGGAAAACGCTTCTCGCTTTGCTCATTTTACACCAGATCAAGAAGATGCCTTTCCTGAGGCTCACATCGGAAATGAACTTGAAAATTGGCCTGGTCCTTTCTCCAGTGCTATGAAAATAATTAGAGATCGAGAAATGAAAAGTAGGAAAATGGGCTGCACCTCTTCGGAAAGTTTACTTGCATCCATTACATGGGTTCCTAGAAGTAATCAAGAGCAGATAGGTGCTAGAGTTTCTGTCCCCTCGCTTCGAGATCTGTGCCTTAATATACTTGTCAAGAATGCAGATGCAATTGTTTCCCTTGAAAATATCCCGGATGCTCTGAAGCACAAACTTAGTCAGTTGCTTTGTGATTCTCGAAAAATGAACAGTCACATATTCGAACTTATTGTTACTGGATCCCCCACAGAGATTCGATTAAGAGATTGCTCATGGATGACTGAGGAACAGTTTGCAAAAGCTTTTCAATTGTGTGACACTACTAATTTGATGGTATGTTCTTTAATTTATTTGATACTCAAACTTTCAGTATTTTGGACCCTGTGTCATATGTTTCATAGCTCGTGAGTCTAGGGCAATAAGGTGTCAAGTATGATTTTTAACTTATATCACAGAATAACTGAGTTATCTATAAACATCAAAATAATGTTTGATATATGCTGGAAAGATGGTGGTGGTATTTGGCTGTCATATGTATAACATTATATAGGGCTGTTTTATGTTTTGCTACGAGTACAAAACGGCTAATTAGAGCATGGTTACTGACTACTATGTCCGTTCTTGCTTGTCATTGGCAATGGGTTTGATTTAACACTTACACTTCTGCAGCTGCATTTTGGATATTCTCTTAAGTGGTTAATATACTGAAATACTCATTATTTATTCAGTTTTATTCTTTTTCATTTGTTTTATACGGGTGGACCTCAGTTTTTGAGAATAGCAGCGTAGGATTGTCTTTACTTGGTTTCCCTTTAAATATATTTGGTTTCCAGTCAACATTAGATAACTCCCTCTATTAATGTCCATGTTCACTATACTTGACTCAACTCATCAGACATCTTTATGAGTATCACTTTTACATCTGATATGAATTGTAAGCAACTTTGAATTGGATGTAGGATCCACAAGTAGATGGTTGGGAATGGCAGCTGAGATTTCGCCCCTAATCTAGGCCAACCCTATTTGGGTTTACATTTTGATGCTTATACATTACAATTGACTTCTTTATGAGTGGAAAGTTGCTTGTTTGTGAAGCTTTGTGTGTGTTCTTTGTTGAATTTTAATAATATGATAGCTTTTTTAGTCTTCTATTTTCTTTTTTGCTTTTGAAGTTTTGATTACCAGCTCTTAGTAAGATTCTAATTTAGAAACCCTAGATGAGTTGAAAGTAATTTATTTGTTCACTTGTGGAATAGGTGTTGCAACTTGATCAGTGTGGGCGCTGTACTCCAGATTATGTGGTACTTGCTACTCTGGTGCAATTACCTAGATTAACTAGTCTGTCCCTCAGTGGTGCATGCCGTCTTTCAGACAGGGGGTTGTGTGGTCTAGTTTCTTCTACTTCATCACTTAGGTCGATAAATCTTAGCCAATGCTCCCTTCTCACATCTACGAGTGTATATACTTTAGCTGATTCATTAGGATCACTTCTGAAAGAGTTGTATCTTGATGATTGCCAAAGCATTGATGCTGCACTAATTGGGCCAGGACTACAGAAGCTTGAACATTTAGAAGTCTTGTCAGTGGCAGGTATCCAAACTGTTTGTGATGAATTTATCAAGAATTTTGTCATTGCGCGTGGTCAAAATTTGAAGGAACTTGTTTTGAAGGATTGTGTGTAAGTACCATTGTGCCAGTCTATTCAATGTGTTAAATTTGAATCTCTCCTGAAGTTGTGATGTTATCAGAAGTCGTTTGCTCCTTTAATGTTAATTTATATTTCTTAATGCGTAGAAAATTGACTGATTCATCAGTTAAAATTATTGCTGAATTCTGTCCTGGATTACGCTCACTTGATCTTATGAACTTGTGCAAATTAACGGATTCATCCATTGGATATCTTACAAATGGGTGTCAAGCACTTCATACCCTGAAACTCAGCCGCAATCCATTCAGGTGTTTGTTTTTTCTCCTCTCTGTATCCTTCTGTGTTTTGTTATTAATTTATTTATTGCTTTTGCAAGGCTTTATATGTTAATCCAACATTTCGATTTTGATCATGCACTTCTTATTTATGCTTTGCCATTCTTGTCTGTAATCAATCTGCTCATTTCCAGAAGTGACTTGAGAGAGTTTCTAACTTGTTAAATTTTTGTTTGTTGGAAAGTTTTCTTTGCTTTCATGTACATTTATTGTCAGAAATATCTGAACTGCCATTTGACTTTCCAGCTTTTGGAATGTTGAGAGCATGTTTTACAATGGATCTGATTCCTTGTAGCATTGAATACAAATATTTCCTTTGTACTCAGGAAATTGAGAACATCTTGTATTCATTTTTTTTTTAATATTGTTTTGGCCTAAAAATTATATTTTATTATCATGTAATCACCATGTCTCTAAACACTTGAAGAGATTAACTTCTTCTGTATCTCAGTGATGAAGCAATTGCTGCTTTTTTGGAGACCACTGGAGGGTTGTTGGAAGAACTTTCACTTAATAATGTGAAGAAGGTACCTTGTTTCCCTCCCTCTCTGACTCTCTTCTGCCTTACATTGTTAATGTACACATGGGCATGCACATGCACCCTCCTGATGTGCTTTTAAGGCTGCTCTGTCATAAACGGATTTGTTCATCTGCCTATGTTTACTAGTATATATGGTTGGGTCAGAGTTGGTATTTTTGGTCTCTATTGTTTATTTTGACACTTCCTTAGTAAATTTGAGATTATGGTAGTTATATGAAGTGTCAACATCCTTTTTCTTTCTCCGTTCTCTCTTTTTTGGTTTCCTTCAAATTTCATGTGACTCATGCAATTAATCTAATTATTTTATTTACCTTTTTGAAATTGAATTAACAAAATGAGGAACTGGATTGACAAGTAATTTTTTTTTTGGGGTCCACTTTTAGATGTTGGAATGTCAGCCAAGTTTAGATTATATTGTTTCACAAGTGAGTACAATGTATGATTTTATGCAGGTGGGCTATCACACAACCTTATCACTGGCAAGCTGTGCAAGAAAATTGCATACTCTGGATCTATCATGGTGCAGAAATTTGACTGACAATGCTTTGGGTTTGATTGTCGATAGCTGCTTGTCGCTGAGGTTGCTTAAACTCTTTGGATGTAGCCAGGTATCTATTGACTGACTACTAAATCTTGATTTAAAATAATTCTTCATCAATATCTATTAGATTATGAAAAAAATATATGGAGCAGTTATTGGATTCACCAAGTTGCTCTGTGTGAAGAATAGATAATTTGTTTGAAAAGATTTTTAACATGTTATAGCTTTTTGCAGATAACTGATGTTTTTCTGTGTGGTCACTCAAATCGGGAAGTCCGGATCATTGGTTGCAAGAATTCCCCTTTATTGCAACATGTCAAAGTGCCTGATCCTGGACAGGGTGCTTTGCTTTATTCTCCAGCCCCTTAAGACATCGATTAGAGTCAGAAAGAAACATAACGGATGAAATATAGGAGTGGCGTTTGGGATATTTTTTGGTAAAACTTGCATAGTAAACTTTTTGTTAACTTGGCTCAAACTGAAGAGTTCTTGTTGGCTCAAACTGACCATTTTGGTCCCTTGCTTTTGTAAATGCTTCTATATGAACTGACAGTGTTACTCTAATTGCAAGAGAGGAGTAGATTTCGCATTTCACAAGCATATTGTGTTGTCTGTATCAACCATTTATCTTTTCTTTCTGGCATGTATCATAATCTGCCACTGATTCTTCCTCTTCAGCATGGTAGAGCTCGACTTGAGCTTTCTTAACTCTCACCTCCTTTAGATGCACATTGGGAGGTTAACTGTTAAATCTTCATTTTATGTTTTGATCAATGGGAGATGAAGTGTTTTTCAGGTTCTCAACAACCCTTTTGAGCCTTTAACGTTCTAATATTCATATAAGCAGGCATACAGTAACGTGAGGTTGATGATGAGGTGAATATTGTTACATAATATTTTTTCGTAGGGTGGGCCAATCTCTATAAGCAATATCAAATGTCCACGTGAAGATTGTTGCAAATAAATAACATTAATCACATACACAAACGAAAGGAAACGAAATATAAAAGGAAGAATTAGAATGAGGATATAAGCACTAATACGGGTACTTGGGTAGAACACGTTTTCTTCTCTGAAATTTATCCTGACTGCCTGACACTGATAGCTTTCATCAACCTCTGAAAGCATACACGTGTCTGTTCTTTTCTGAAACTTGATTCAGTAAGAATAGACAGACTGACTGATCATTTTCCTTTCAAATGGGGAAAAAAAATTAATTACAACACAGACTAGAACATTATACCTAACAATCGTAGAAACACAAACGGCTGCCATTTGGACCTTACAATTGTTCAGGAACAAAATTAATGAAGCAAAGTATTTATGTCCGTAAACGAAGCAAGAATAGTTGCTCCTGTAACAATTGAGAGCTTGCCATCTCAACCATCTGAAAAGGGCGAAGAGAGCTGCATTATTGCTTTTTGCACAGAAGAAATACTCTCAAGAGATTAACGCTGGGTGTAGAAAGTTATGCTTACCTCAAAGCCTATCTTTTGGTACAACATCTGTGCAGTTGAGTTATTTCTGTCTACATGCACGTATACTTGTCCCACACCTGCACAACGAATCATGGAATAGATGGTCAAAGACTAGTGATCAGCCAGCAGCATAGTCAAGAAGTCAGTTATTCTCTAACTTTTAAAACTACCATTAGATTTTGCCGATTGAATAGCGAAGTACAACATGTTGCTTGCAATACCCTGACGACGAGCTGATTTGGCAACACATAAGTTCGCAACATAGCCATACCTGCTTGGTGCTGTTCTGTTGATGCAGCAAAATCGAGGAGCCTTACCCCGTTCCTGCATAAATTAATACGTTGAAATTCAGGTGCTTGGTACACTGTCATTTCACATTCCATGGTATATTGGATACCAAGGTATAATATTTGGCATTTAAAGGAAGTTTATGTTTGGTACGAATTGCACATTGCCATTGAAAGGAAACAAATGGCTATTTCAATGTAAGTTTACAAAGCTAAAATCGGTGTGATGCAAGAATCTCATAATTTTTTAAATCACCCAACGGTGTTATCCTATGACACCAGTGTGCTACACCATAAGTATTCTAAATGTCAACTGATATGTCAAAATTAAGACGATGGCATACCGAATGCCTCCTAAGAGTATAAAAATAATCAGTCTAGAAAGAAAATGTGTCGTACCCCAGGAAAAGTCTCTCCCTGCAGCAAATATCGGATATTCAAATCAAGAGTTCCTACGATACTCTTTAATATTGGGCGTTTTACATTCTTCTGCTCCTTCTTCACCTGATAAACTTGACTCCAAACAACGTAAGGTTAAACGCACTCATACAAGGCTAATAATTTTCTTTTCATAAATCAGCACAATATACTATGTTGCATCCTGTAATTTTCAAATGAGCCAGAAGATGTAAGAAGTTTTACCGCAATAACGCATGCACATCTATGCTCATTTTGCAGCTGGCACCGCTTCTTTAGTGCATTAAATTCCTAAGCAGCAGGAAGCCCACTTTAGAAATTCATGAAAGACATTCCATCGTATAAAGTATATGCACAATGAGAAAATTAACTAGCACAAACTCCTACCTGGCCTGCAAATCTCATTTTGTAATTATGAATGTATCTGGGAAAAGCATAGCAAGATTCAGTAGCATCCAACTTTTTAGTATAATTCAAAGCAGAGTTTGACTTTATTTATTAAACATCTTGATTTTAGTTGGCCGTCGGTTTTTAGAAAAGTAACAAGATGTGTTCTCTACATTCCTCTCTGTTCTTTTAACTACGCAAAGATGACAATCCTAGTAATAAATGAAAATTGAGAGTGAAACATGAGGAGGCTAATAAAAGAATCATTCTGACATACCGGAAGTCAGGGCGTTCATGTGTTGGATTCTCCCAGTGACTTTCTGCCCTTAGCCATGCTGCTGTCTACCATAACATTCCACCCAAAAAAAACAGGAATCAAATAAATAAATCATAAAATCAACAAGTAATGTATAAAAGCAAGCAAGAAATCCATCGAGATTGAGAATATTCATGTGTATAAAATAAATTTCAATTTCCATTTATGACATACCCAATACTCTTCATCAAGCACGGCTTCTCGAGCAACAAATTGCCCAAACTCAAGTATATTATCTCCAACCAATTCATGATCTGACGGTTGCAATCGATCGAAACGGAGATCGCCAGACCTTAATGTTTCCACCTTATGGACGGGTGGCATTGGAATTGAAAGCTGCATGGAAAGGTCTTCCTTACCATCCTTCATTCTGCTGCAGAAGATTTTAGAATCCTTCATTGTCCTGTTGATGTCAGAGAGAGAGAAAAGAAACCACCTGAGATCAGCTTCGACCAACAAAAACGGGAAATTTCAAAGAAATGGAAAAGTGAAACTCACATAGTCCACGAAGCAGCGATTCTGGGGCAATTGCAACCAATCGGACATCCATTGAAGAAGGAAACATGGAAATTCAATCTTTGAATAGAAATTGTAGATATCGGAGGCATGCTTCCCGACTCGAGGGTTTATTGTGAGAACAAGTAAAGCTAATAATGTTTTGTTTGAAAACCTCTAATAGGAAAAGAAATGATTCTGCTTGTGGAGAAAACAACGCTTGTTCTAATATGGATACAGCGGCTAAGTGAATTGAACTCTAAGAAGAAGTAGAAAACTGAATAAATAAAGTATGCGCTCCAAATCAAAACTACCACAAATCGTTTTTCTCTCTGAATAAAAAAAAAATTATGGCAAATGATGGTTTATTCTTGAAAGTAACGGGATTGGAGAGAATCTTGAAATAGTAATAGGATGGGGGTGACAGGTAGGATAACGGATAAAATACGGATCCTCTCAAATTGTTGGCTGATTTTTATAGGACTGCAAGTTCGGCAGTTAGAAGGTTATTTTTGCGTGCGGAAACTTTTTTTTTTTCGCACTCTAAACCGCTTCCCCTAGTGGAAGGGAGGGAAAGACTGTGATAGATGATACTCACTCCAAACTTATAAATAAAATTTGTTGTCCACATTTTAAATATTTCTATTTAATATATGAGATAGTATATATTATATATTTTAAAAAGAGATTAAATAAGAATGATTTTAAAAAAATATTGAGATTTTTAAAAAAATTGAGATAATTAATTAGTTTTAACTCTCATTCTTAATCCGCATGATTCGGTTAAAATGATCTTATATTAAGGATTAGAGGGAGTAGGTTTTAATGGATGGAAAAGATAATTGATAGAGAATAGGGATTTTATTTTTTTTTATTTAGAAAAGAAAATTTTAATATTATTTTATTTGATTTAGATGAAAAAAAATTATGTAAAGACAATTATACCCTTATATTTCAACCAATTTTTCTTTTCTTTTATTCACCTATATTTTTTATTTTCTTTTGTACGATAGTATAATTACATATTATTTTTTGCTATTATAACTACATATTTTACCCTTTTAATTTATATTAAATTTAAATTTTACTTTTAATAAGATAATCTTGTAAAAATTATTATGAAAATGTATTACTTGAAGAAAGAAATTATCCACAGAGTTAAGAAAAGAGGAAGTATAAATATGGTCAAGATAAATTTTTTTTTGTTTGGGGGGAGGGGGATGGGAGTAAAGCTACAAGGCAACAAAGGAAGGGAGGAAAAATATCCCTCATCCAATATTTATTTTACTAAATAGGGGATTTTAACAAAATTTCTCAACTTCCCTTCATTTTCTTACAAATTTCCCCAAAGCAAATACATCATTAAGGACTTATTTGATACACTGAAATAATTTTATATGAAATGGAAATAGGAAAAGAATTGAAAATGGGAATATATTTTAAAAATGTTTTTAGTATGTTAAAAAAAATTAACAGAATCCTAATATAAATTTTTTTTGGTAAGCATATTTTGACGAGGGAATTGAAGACTTAAAATAGTAAAAGATCAAAATATTCTATTAAATAATAATATAAAATTAATTAAAAAAACACAGATTCTGACTTCAATTTGCCGCCATATCTTCCCTCCTTACGTACAACCTCTGTCATCGGAACCCCAATGCTCCACCAGTGAACAACATGGCAGAACAGCGACCGCAACCACTGCTCAACTAGCACCTCCGTCATCACAATGCTTGCCCAAATCTTCTCACGGAGGAAGAGGGACGATGAGGTGAAGCTTGCTTAGATCTACCCAAGGTCGAGGGTGGATGAGGGAGAGCGCGGCGAAGGATGAGAGAGAGAGAGCGATGGAGGACAGAGGAAGAAGGAACGGTGATGGTAGACAGTTCTGTGCTCAGCATTGAGGGATGACATTTGTAGATCTGGATCTTTGGAGCTCTTTCGTCACAGCTGGCATGGGTGGACGGTGGTGAGGACGACACTGTGAAAAGGGGACGACGAAGCTGTGGTGGTGATCAACGTTGAAGTTGCAAACCATGAAAAGAGAGGAAATTCAATGATGACAAAGCTTGAAAATTAGCTTTGAATGCAAGGGTAATTTGGTCCGAATAATACGGCTTGCCAGGAAGCAAAAAAATTCCTGAGGCCCCGCAAAGGAAACCAAATTATAGCCATTGATGGAATTTTTTATTTCTTGGGAACAAGGATTCTGCATACCGAAGCAGATAACCAGCATTTTCCTTTTCCCTCTCCAAGTTCAAATTCTTTGCTACCAAACCAGCACTGTTGGTCAAGGTCCAAGCATCTAACACCAGTTATATTCGTTTTTTTCACTCACTTTTTTTTGTTGTTGCAAATTTCACTTTTTAGTATTTAATTAATTATTTTTTGCATTGGCAATTTATTTTTAAATTCACTGAATTGTAAATAAATTTTAATATTTATTTATGATATTATTTAACATTTAAATTTTCCAAATGATTTTTTTAATTTCTAAATTTGTACGACTGAACGTTAATATTAGTTGATGCGCTATTTTATAAATTACTCATGACATTTGAAGAGCTAGAGTGGCACTCGTGAGATGCACAAAATGTTTTTTTTTACTATAAATTAAAACTAATATGTATAAAATCTATATCACCATGTATTCACCTGATATAATATTATAACAAATAGATAATTATTCTTCAATACACACTACACCAAATATGAGTTTTAATAATATTCAAAAGTTATTGTTTCTTTAGAAAACACCAATTAAAATAGGGCATGGAGGAAGCAGGGAATTCGCAAATAAATATATTAGTTAAAATTTTTTTGTAAGAACAAATGTCAATTAAAATGAATTTTAGTGAGTATTTTATAAGTGTCAACTAAAGTTTTTTTTTTATCGGTGCTAGAATAGTTGACACTTTTGAAATGACAATAAATACCAAAAATAAATGTCAACTATTCCTTTTTGCTGGTATAGTGATATGCATTAATATATAGTATATGCAATCAGATAAAATAATAAATAATTATCATTATTCAATCTATTTAATTATAACACATAACATAAAACATTATCATTGTAAATTATTAAAAATGAAAATTTCCCCATACAAGTTTGGGGAATTACATTTTAAGACTAAAATAACAAATTTATTATAAAATAGAACTTGTTACTGTTTATTCTCCTAATTTTACTATTTAATATTTTATATTTTAACACTTTTTATCGGTTAAAGTCTTTTTTTTATAATTAATTCACTTTATTAATCCTTAATTGTAATTCTCCCTACAAGTTTTCTTGATTTTTCATTCAAATATAGAATTAAGATTTTCAAAATCCTATCCACTTCATATGTTATGAAAAGCAAAAATTATTTTATTTTTGGCTTAGATAAGAAGAGCACTTTTTTAAATTGTTTAGCAATTTATCACGATGAATGATGAAAGGAAAAGTGTGTGATGCATATGTAATATTCTTTTAAAAGCAAATCTTATAATTTTTAAATTCTGATTATTTTTAAAAATTTATATAACCATCCTAAAAAAATTTATTAGTGCTCTTTTCTATATAAAAGTCATTTTTTTCATTAAAAAATATGAAACAACAGGCTTTAAATATATTTAGCATATATTTTTCATATATATATATATATATATATTTAATAGATATAATAAATAATAAATTTATAAAAAGAATAGATATCAACCAATAATAAGTTCATAACAATTATTTGATTTGGAGATTGCATTTAAAAAGTAATAATTCACTAATCATTCAAAATTAGTTTTTTTGTTGAATACTTATTTAAACATGTAATTTAAAAGAATTGTTTAATAAATATTAAATTAATTTAAGATTTATTTAAATATAAAAATATTTAATCATTAATTTAGAATTAATTATATATTTCTACAAAATTTCCCATTAAAAGTTATAAAAGTTGATTGGTTTAAATTTATTGTAAATGTTCAGAAAAAATATTGTAATAAAAAACTTAATTCCAATTTCTTAGCACACTGTTATAACATTTACTTTAAATCACTTCTTCTTATATAGCTTTTGACCCATTATAATTTTTCTTGTAGCCACACTATTTATTACTCTAAGGTCAATATTTTCAAAGTCTCTTTGATTGAAAAAAAAAACTTTTATAAGTATTTTGTATACAAACCCTTCTTTATTTTTACTTTTTTTGAATTTATATAGAACTCTTGTTTTCCCATATAAACTTATTTATAATCTACTACCAAATAATATAAAATTATTTTATTTTGACTATTGAGAATATTGCTTATAGTAGTTACTCTCTCCTATTCTTTTTATAAGATATTTTTAACTAACTTTACATATATTAAGAAATTTAATTAAAGGTGGTTAAATTCATTAAATTTGTACAAAATTTTAATTATTTTTCAAAATTATCCCTATTTAATGAAGTTCATTAATAACACATTTCTCTTTCTTCAAGAAAATGATATTTAATATATCACTAACTATTGATGTAATTATCTACATTAATATCAATTGCTAACTTCAAGCAAATGATATTTTTGGTAAAAAATATTTAATGATTAAGACAATTCTAAAAGCATCTTATATTAAGGGGTAAAAAAAATTTTTAAAAAGTATCTTGTAAAAATGACCAAAGGTGAACTAATGATATTTTGATAAAAATATTCAGTATTTCTTTATAATTGATATTCCAATGTAATTTTTTCATAAAAACTTCTATCAAATGAATCATAGAGATTATGGCTATAATTTTATTGAAATTGAATTTTTCAACTTTTGAAGATAATAATAAAATCATGTTAGTTATATGCAATCATCTTATAATAACAATTTTTAATAAAAATTGTTCAATATTTTTTCCTAATTGGCGTTCCAAGAGCCTTTTCTTATATGAAAACTTATATCAAATAATCTTGGAGATTTTCATCTTATAATAATTGTTTTTAATGAAATTTTTTTTTTCTTAATTGATGTTCCAATAATATTTTTATATGAAAACATATATAAAAAAAAGTAATGGAGATCATGACTATGATTTTATCAAAATTGATTTTTCAACTTTTGAAAGTAATTTGGCAAAACAAAAAAGTTTTTGTCAGCAACAATATTATAAATAAAAAAAGATTAATGTTTGAGCATAATTTATATATATATATATATGTAAATGTAAATATATATAGATATATAAAAACTAAAAAAGAAGATTTGTAAATAGTATAGTTTTTAAATTCAAACTTTTTATTTTAATAGTTTTCTTTTAATATTTTGTGGAGTTATTATATTTTTAATTATTTTTAATATAAATTAAATGCATTATGATAGAGTTAATATATAAATAATCTTAGAATGAGAAAGTGTCATATGTCACATATCTGGGATAGCTGCTTTTGACAGCTGATTTAATATACATATATAGATTATTTGCATCTATGACTTCAAATTTTTTTAATTATTCGTACATAATGTAAAATAAAGAATTTTTCACATTACCTAAATTTAACATGATTTATGATAACAACATGAGATAATTTCAAATTAATACGATGCGCTCCGTGTAATGTTAAAGTTAAAAGTCAGTTGCACTATTTATTACTTCCTTCAATACTAAATATAAGAGAAAAAACTACTTCATATACTATATACTAATAAAATTAGTTAAATTCATTTAATTTATAATTACATATATATATATATATTTTAAGATTGTTCTCAATTAATAGTCTTTTTCTTTACACTAGATTAATTGATGTTCAGTAAAAACTACAATAGTTGAGAATATTTTTTAAATACATCATTTATTGCTATAGAAATATATTTTTTCTCCTATATTTTGGATCAAACCTCTCATTTAAAATTCTCTTATTCTTGAAACCTAAATATTATTATATATTGATATATTTATAAGGAGTATAGTCTCATTCAGAAGCGAGTTTCTAATTTTTTTTTGTTTTTGAAGGCCCACTGGTTAGAATAATTTGGAACGTGGTTTTGGTGGCAAAACCAGCTGCAGCACTTGTGGTTTGTTTAGCATCAAGCTGTCCAATTAAAATCTTTTTTTTTTTTTTGGTAGAGTAGAATATCAATTACGTGTAGTTTAGATTTTACGAAGCTTACAAAATTTTAATTTTATTTTATTTGAAATCCTAATCATTCAGTTCATATAAATATCAGCATGTGGAATAAACAATTAAAATCGTGAACAAAATGAAATTGACTCCCGCAGACTGTTTAGCGTGGTAACAATAATCATCAGCGTGACAAACATCATAATTATTGACCAATTAATTAATAAGGCATAGCGTGTCATATTCTCCAATCATTACTAGGGTTTCCAAAGGAAGATGTTATTCAAGTTTCTTTATTCAATGCCACAATTGTACGAATTTAATGTTTGATATTGATAAATTGAAGCATAAAATTTGGTCTTGATTAAACGTTAGATAACAATATTTTTTATATTAAATATGCATTTTTTATCCCATATCCTCAATTTTTTTTTGTTTTCATTATTTAATGAAAATGAAGCATATGAAACTTTAAGAACATTTACATAAAAACCACAAATGTAGAAATTAGACTGAATTAACTGGTAAAAAATGGACGTACCATAGTTTTGATTTATTTGAATAACTAAATCGGCTTATATTAAAAAAAAGTAGTATAGTTAAATGTAATATCAATAACAAATTATATATTTTTTATCAAGATAATGAATCATATAGTTAAACATTATATATTATTTTCTTTTGATTTATTATTATTTTTATACAATAAATAAATTAAACATATAACTCTTTTATTATTAATTTCATTTTATGAATGCTTAACGGTAATAAAGACTAATCTCTCTCAAGTTATTAAGAGTAAATGATATATTCTTTCTAAGTAAATTGGTTGCACACATGAGAGTTGGAAGTGAAACTTTTAAACACTTGCTGAGGGACATGAGCTTTACCACACACACCAACTCTTATGTATTTACACTAAAGTATGGAAGAGTGCAAACTCGGTGAAGGGAGTTTGAGATATACCAAGACTTTACTAGTGCCCAAATCAAACATGTTGAAAATTTTCAAGTGAATTATTTGGGGATTAGATGTAGATTATGTGGTTCGATCGAATCAAATCAAGATAAATCTTATTATTTTGGTCACCTTCTTTGCCTCAAGCTTCATTTTCTCACTATCCTCTATCTATCTTTATTTTGGTGAATCTTATTGTATCATTGGGTAATCAATCAATCTAATATTATATATTTAGCAAATTTAGTTGGAAAAAATTTATCCTTTACTTTCAATATCTCAAGGGAAATTAATGCTTATTATCGTTAATGAATACATAAAATGAAGTTAATAATAATAAAAAAGTGATATCCTTCATTTAGTTACTATGTAAAAAAATAATAAATAAAAAAATAGTATATATTGTTTAACAATAAGATTCACCATCGTGGTAAAAAAATATATAATTTGTTATTGATATTATGAATATTAAATTTTTTTCTTGTATTTCACAAGTAAATATATGATTAATACTTTAAGATAAAAAAATAAAAAGTAAAAAAATGAATTTCATAGTCCACTCCATACGGTTATCAACGTTTTTCTAATCAATTTTTCATTTAAATATAAAGCAACTATGTGCTTCATTGTGAAAGATAATAACAAAAAAGTTATGTATCCTGTGCACTCCCTTGAGGAAGTGCACTGAATCTGTTCCCTAGTTTAGGAAGAGTTTTGGCCTTTTGGGCTTTGTTACGCACCCACAGAAAAAAAATTCGTTCATAGCAAGTAATTGTCCCTACTTGGTTAATTTTGAATTCCAAAATCCTTTATTTATTTGTGTTTGGTACTGTTTTTAATATTTTCCCTTTGTGTCTTCAATATTTTTAGAATTACTAAGGTGAAGGTACACGTGTAAGTGGAAATATGTCATGTGGATTACTTATGACATGGGGGGCTTCTTTACAGGGGTGTGTTTGGGCTTAAGAATTGTTAATATTTATTATTTATTATATTATCTTTTTTAGTACATATATCATTAATTTAATTAATTATTATAGTGTTCAATTACTGCTTCTGGTCTAGATTCGGAAACAATAATTTATTTATTATTTTAATTTTAAATTTAAAATTCTAATAACTATTAATTTTTTAAAATATTAAATTTAAACCATTTGGATTTAATCTTAAAGAATAAGTGAGCAAATGGAAAAAGTAAAACGAAGAGAAACTATATTAGTTTGTAAATCAATGTTTGTGCTGCAAAGTTAGAGGATGCAGTAATTAAAAAAAAAAAAAGATCCCATGAAATGTTTAGACACGTAATATATGCTACACATTACTATAGCCATGAAATATAACATTCATCACAAAGTCGAGGGAACTCAAATCCCTAGCATCTCATGACACATTCAAGTCAATGGCCACCCCCATAGTGAACCAACATAAACTGACAGACACCAATAGGCCAACAAAAAAATCAAACCAAACCAAACCAAACACATGAACATCAACCAAATCTCATAACTGTGCAGTACAAGAACCAGAGACAGAGGCCTGAGTAGTTGTAGACAAGCTTTCTGTTCAAAGACCCTCAAGGTTCAAAATCAGTCTTCACCCACTGCCCCCCAAACTTGCTTCTCATTTTGTCATCCAATTCCTTAGCTTTCGTTTCTGCAATCGTGTTTGCATTCGCCATTGATTCCTCCTGCACTCTAGCCATCCTCTTGCTTCTCTTCCTGGCCGACGCCTCGGTCTGTGCTTCCAATTCCTGGTACTCTTTCACCCAGCAGCTATGCACTGCACAGCTCAACACCATCACCACAACCTGCAACATCATAATGGCCATCAGAGCCCCACATTCCAACCTCACCAGAAGCTTCGCTTCTTTTTGGTCGCGCGGTGACTTGAACAGGGACAGGCTTGCTTTCTCTTTCGTGAACAGAGCCAGGATGCTAAGGACCAGGGAGATCAGGGAGGCCAGGAGAAGGGACGTGTGGGTGATGAAGCAGAAGTGAGTGAGCTGAGAGTAGAAGCCGATGAAGGAAGAGAGGAGGGAGATCGCAGAGACCAGAAGGAAGGCCATGCCGAATGAGGTGGGAGGCATACGGAGGAGGATTGTGGGAGCGAAGGAGCATGCTGAGAGCATGAAGAGAGTCAAATTGAGGCACGAAAGGAGGAGGCTTGTGAAGGAGCAGGTGCTTCTTCTTGGCTTAGAAGACGAAGCCATTTCTGCGGTGGTGGGGAGTTTCAGTTTGATTTGAAGGTGAAAGATAAAGATGATGGAGAAGAACTTATTGAATTGAAAATGTAGCCGTTGAATCTGGATGTAACGGCAAATTAGAGGGCCCACTTTTATCAACTTCAAGAATTGGGATCTGTAAATTTCTAATTTCCCTCGTCATTCTTTCAAACTACCACTTTTTAATAATAATAATCCCTTACCGATGTACTCTCTCATAAGTTATGGAGTCTTTTGAATTATATTTCATATTCGACCAAAAAAAAATTATATTTCATATATATTGCTATATTTAAAAATATAATTACTATATGCAGAGTTCATATTTCATTTTTATGCTAAAAATAGAGTCCAATGGCATCTGAATAGAATATTTTTATTTATTTTTGTAAATTTAAAGAATTCATATTATTTTTATGGAATAAATAATAGATACTTCTTCAGCTCAAATAACTTCATACATTATACATAAATTCCTTTTTGTTTGGATTACATTGGAAAAAAATAAGTGACAGTATGAGGCGGATTTGAAATTGTAATTTGCATTATATATACTTCAAATACTAGACAACTTTAAATATCTAGTTGCAAATTTATAGTTGTCTAATCTTTATAAAATTACATTTAGTCCAACTTTTAAATTAATGCTAATAAACAAGGTAGGATATTTAAATTCTTGAAGCCATACTGATTTGCCTGAACTGGTTTTTCTTCTATATTACTAGATCAGATTAGATTAGGCAAAATTATTATTTTAACAGAATTACACACTTTTCGAGGTTAACATCAACTATACAATATTTTTCTATTTAAATTTTATATAGATAATATTTTTTTATACTCTTCGCTCTTATACCTAAATTGCACATCTCACTCTCACCCACGTTTTAAAAACTGCACTTCCTTTTTCTAAAATAAAAAAAAATTATCATATTAACCTGACAATAAAAAAAAATCCATAATTCCAAGAATCTTGAGCAAGTTGATAGATTCGTCATTTTTACTCATATATCCAAGTGCAAGAAACAATATAGAGGTTGAGCATTCAAATTAAAGACCAAAGTTGATCCATATCCTTGAAAGACCAATGAGGATATTCTCTTCAAATTATTTTGCCATTCCCCCATCCTACATAAATCCTGCTTTGCCTCGTCCTTTGCAAAAGGCAGGGCTAGTGTAGGAGATGGATCAGGATCCTCTGCATTCAATAAATAAATAAATAAAGGAGATAAACAGAAAGCAGGGACTAGAGAGAAAAAGAGAAAAATGGACTCCATCTGGATTTTCACTCTTATATGTTAATCTTAAATGCATGGTGCATTACTGTAAGATCTAATCTAAATCAACCATATCGATATGCACAAAAAGAGAGTATTCTGGAGTAAACAAGAAACACGCACAAACCATGATGAACAAATAAGAGGTACGCTGGAGTAACTAAAAACCTTGAAGTATCTCAAATTCAAAGTATAAATCAAAGAAGAAAATACAACCATATTTATAAACAATCATACTAGTGTAGCCAGTTAACAACATTATGTGCAAACAATGCATGCACTTCAGGCCAAAATACAAAAAAAAGAAAAAAGAAACAATGTATGCACATTGGACAATCATAAGAGCAACGGTGTTCCCACTCACTAATCTTATCTTCCTTGCCATCACCTAATATCTACCAGAACCTGCAAAAGCTTGGAAAGATGATGGATACTTAATTCTCAATTGTCAGTAACTGGATCTTTTAAATTCATCATCAAGATAGTAAAATAATGCATGCTTTACAGAGAGGAGCATCCTTATGAATAAACTCTGGTAAATAGGAGTCATAATCAAAGATATTCTCTTGCAACTTCTTGTTTCTTGAAAGCTTAAAAGAACAAAATTTGAATTTACTGATTCATCTTCTAGTATTAAATGTGTCCCATGTCCTGTAATAGGATGTTATTACAGTTTATGAAACCATATTGCGGAGCTTCCTTAGAGAAATGAAGGTCATACCTGGATTACTCTCCCTTTTGTTATGGTCTCTTCGCTGCTTGAATCAATCAGTATCACTATGGGTTAAGATGGCTTCAACTCTATCAAGTGATGCTTGTAATCGTCCTGAGTTCATGTTGAACATTGGCTCATCGGTTCCCAGAGCTCTGTTCAAAATTGATATCAGAGTCATAATTGCAGATGATGGGTGGATATGTTTCAGATTTTAATCATACAATCCTTAGCATTTCCTGAAAAAGAGCAAAAGATTGCAAAACTTGCCCAGTAAGTTCAGGAAGAACATAATCTGCCCTCCATCCAAACCGTAAATCAAAGCCGGGAAACAAGCCAACATTTGTCTTATTTCGAATCCGAGAGACACCATCTCCACCCAAACATGTTGTAAGCTTCCATTTCCACCCAGTAGCATGCATCTGAAAATTGTGTCCCACACCAACCTGCATGTTCATATCAGTTTAAATCACTACAATAAAATCATGAAGTGAGAGATCAAATTATTATGAGATAAAACAGTAACAGGCTCAAGTGAATAAATACTTGATACTTGCACATCCAAATGCGATATCTAAAATTAAGCATAAACATTTATTTCACCCATCAACATAGATACAACAATCAAATCAAGAAAAGGAACAAACTTCAACATAATCAAACCTGGAGATTCAGAAATTTGGTTATTGGGATCTTTTTTGAGAGAAGGCGGACATCATGATTAATAGGCTCATAAATAAATTTCCACTTCCATTCAGGTGTCAAGGGCTTCAATACAAGCTTTGCTTGATATTCATTGCATGGAGCATTATAGAGCTGCACTAAAATAATATCTCAACAAATTAGAAACTAGCATGTATTAAAAGATTCACAAGTCACTAGAAGCTCAAAATCATAAGTTGAAAAGATCTAACTAAATACTTAAATGCCGATGGAGTGTAACTTCTACAAATTCAATACTTGTCTGACATGTAAGCATAGCACAAGAAACCAGCCAGCCCAAAAGAAAATGACAATAAATGAGGTTCACCACAAAAAGCAAAGCAGAAACAACTGAGAAATCAATGGCATTGAAGTAGAGACAAGAAGCAAAGAGTAATCTCTTTCTAGTATCATGTTCATGTAACATCTCTGGAACTCAGTGGTTCAAGCTAAAAAAGTACCATGTTTGTGTTTTTACAGGTGCAAGAATAAATGCTTGGGTGTTCTTATAGTATTCCCATTGTGACAAATCATGAGTTCAATATAACATTTTAACTTTTTAACATTCAATTTGGAGGTACAAAGACAAACTACAATTTTGAATGTCCTACTCAATATCATGTAATGGCTACTTCTAAAGACAAACCAATTGAGTAAATAAGCTCAACTAGTATTAGCCATACGTAATGCCGGACACCTTTGTGAGAGGGTAGAGCAGGTAAAACTAGATGCTATTATTGACAAGAAAATAAAGAAATGAAAAACAACAGAAGATGTACGAAAAATATTCAAGTAGTCAATCTGTAGAAGTTCAAATTAATTTAAACCTAAAACTAAGAAAAAGTGAAAAACTACGTTATAGTGTAGATAAACAACTGATATTACCAAAAGAAGAGTGGTTACACATATAACCATGGTGTCCAACAAAATCAATTACTTGGAAGACAAAGTCTGACAATCCTTCTCCAGTTCAGCTCTGCTATTTTTTGACCATGAATAAACAGATGATAATAGCTTCCTTCTATTTTTACTTTTTAATTTCCACCTTCTTTTCCCAAATTTTTATAGCAGCCATGATCAGAAATTACATGTCTGAACTTCTTAGCGTTTCACAATTTTAAGCATCTCATTCAATGTACTTAAGAAATTACAAAACAATTGTGTTCCACAACAATATGAATGTTCCCGGCGAAAAAAGAAAGTCACATATGGAATGACGCAAAAGAAAAGCAAGCATATATTGCTTGACATTATGAAATGAACAGGATTTTCACCAGCAATTAAACCAAGAAGAACAATCCTTACATTGCTTTACTGTAAGAAAATGCTTTAACAAACTCATGTAGACCCAGAAACCTTTTTCCATTGAGCCAGAAACGGGATTTCCTAGGCTTGTCCAAGCAAAATCTTACAATAGTCATGAATGAGTAAGTGCTTGACTGCGTAATTATGCATCAATTCAACTTCAACGTAATTTTTAATGTGAAACGAATCACTGAATCACTCGCAATTTAAGTTGAATCGTCTATAGAATAGAGTAAAGACTACCCAATAATCGAAAGCATCTATTACCTCCAAATTAAGACCAACTCGAAAACCTTGTATCTCCTTCCGGAACTTGAGGAAGAATTCTGACGGCATCAAATTAATACTATACAGCTCATCCCACGAAGTGGGTTCTTCCCCGCCAGAGCCCGAATCCATATGAACAATCAGAGCTGCAAAATCAGCTAAATGTAATAAGCCAATTTCTCTCGGACCCAGAGAAGAAAAATCAGAAAAGTTTCATCGATTTTGTACGGACAATACAGGTATGTATCTTCTCGCCTTGAACTGATTATCAGAAGTTATTTGCGGAAACAATCAGAGCTGCAAAATCAGCTCAATGTAATAAGCCAACTTCTCTCGGACCCAGAGAAGAAAATCAGAAAAGTTTCATCGATTTTGTACGGAGAATACAGGTATGTATCTTCTCGCCTTGAACTGATTATCAGAAGTTATTTGCGGAAAATATTTTGGGTTTTACAGTTCCGCACATAGACGGCCCGTTGGTGCTTTCCACTAATCGAACGGTTGTGATGTAAAGTCCCATGTCCATTGGGCAGAAAGAGAGATATTTAATTTTTTAGGGAATAATTGGATGAATTCTATGTTTTCCTTCCTTCCATTCATATTTTAAAATATTTTTTATTATAATATAAAATACCATATACTAATTTAATTTTTTTATTTTTTATTTATTTAATGACTAAGTAATGGAAAGAAGAACAATAACTAAAGATAAAAATAATATTTTTTATTTTTTTGAAAAATTTAAGAATTATAATAATTTTTTTAAAATATATAAAATTATTGGAAACACGTTAATACGTTATATTATCTACTGGAGGGAATTTTTTTTTCATCTTTATAGGTAAAATTTTGTAAATCATTCTTAATTTTAGATGCTATGTAAGTTCATTTTCATAATTTTACAAAGCTTTCAAAAAAAATTTTCCTACAAGTACCATGAGCCCATGACGACCAATTCAACTTATATAATGGCCAAAATTACAAAGAGTAATTTACACAATTTTAAATCATAAGGACCAAACTAAAAACCTATATAAACTATGATGATGACGAAATTATTAATTTTTCTTATTTATTTATTTATTTATCATTTCTTCAAACTAGGCAGGTTTTATTTATTACTAACAAAGATTACATATCGGCCCTGTTTGGTTTGGGTAGTACACTAAAATAGAAAGGTCATTAGTGAGAGAATATAGCGTTTGATGTCTATCATTTAAACAAAACAAAAAAGCGTTTTTTTATATAAAAGAATTGGATTCCGTACCTAATTTTCTATGAAAACCAGCTTTACAAAATTATTCCACCAATATGTTAATGGAATGTTACTGTTCTGGTCGGAAACTATGATAAAATTTCAAAATTGCCTAACCTATCTTTTGTACTGAAAAAAAAAAAGTAGGGATATTTAAGTCTTTTTAGTTTTATTCCATTCTATCTCATTCTTATCATACCAAATATTATCAAAAATAATATTTTTTATGCATACCAAAATTTTTCTTATAATTATTTGCACACCAGCCTCGTCTCATTTCCATTAAAATATTTTTTCTTCAAATCTAACGGGTATTAAACATACTAATGGTGAGTGATAGGAGATTTGCTATAAATTGATAAATTATTAGTTTTTTTAAACATATTATCCTAAATTCAATCTTAGGTTGTGCGTGTGGAAAAAAGCTTGAAATAAGAGACAAAATTCACTTTGGTAATTTTTACACCTTAAATAGATTAATCTTCATCTAATAGGTGGAATGGGAAATATCCTTAATACAAAAAAAATACTATAAATTTTATATTTTACGTTATATATTTGATATAATGATGGCATATAAATAGTAATTGGAATTCGGATTTTTTTTTGCACCATCCACGTTACAATTTTAATCGGCATAGTCATGTAGTGTAGATATTTTTATTTTTTGATAAACCATGTAGTGTAGATATTAGTCTCAAAATTCTTTACTTCTTTTTTTTTCGGTATTTATATGTGTCAAATTCTAATCCACGTTATGATCTGCATTTGAAAAAAAAAGAGTTAAATAACCTTACCACATAATCAGGTGACGCAATTTGGAGGTTCAAGATTTAAAAGGGTGGCCCAATGCTTCAAAACAGTAATTGGAGGAAACAAATTCTACATTGAGCCAAGATGTGGTGTGTGTGGAAGTTCAAAATTTAAAAGGGTGACCCTTCAAGTGATATCTCTACTGAATGTTTGAAATCCAAGCACCAAATTTAAAATTAGTAATTCTATAAATATCAAAATCACTTTCATATGACACCATGTTAACATAATTTTATCCGTCGATTGATAGCAAACACAGCTACTGTGTCTACAATAGCATGTAATCAATTGTTATTCATTTTGAATTGAATAACCACTTGACGTGATGCTTACCTGGTTCTAACAGGCAAAATATCTCTCCAAAAACCGATCCCTATTTGAGTATTTCACAAACAGATTTCATAACCTGATCATAGGTTCTAAATAGAGAAGAAGAACAAAAGGCTCAGACATATTTCATCACACTCTAGTCATTAGTATACATACAGACCTCTGCAAGTAAGACCGAATGAATCACTCTGATTATACATACTACATAACAGAAACATGACTAAACTAGAAAATCCCCAGATATCAACTGATAAAGTAATATCTGTCAAAATTTCAGTGTATTTCATTCCCTTTATCTCCGCCACAAATTGCCAAGCCAGATAAATCTCGAGCCTCAGCAGCTACAGACTGCAGATCAGACCAGGAGTATGATCGCCAAGGAGACATTCTTGGAGGACAGGGCCTTGATGCATTTGCCGGTAATCGTTTGGCATGTGGATGCAAAGGCGGGAGACAGGATGGAGGTGATGCCGATGATGAGTTTCCCTCCTCACTATTGCTACTGCTACTAGAACTACTCAAAGCGATGCAAGATGTTCCTCGTCCAAGGTTAGCTGATTGCTTTGATATTCCACCACCATTATCAGAGCGATTGTGGCTCCTGTCAACAAAAAAGTTATGAGCTAGTAAATTCTTGCGTTTCTTGGCATAAGGATCCTCTGGCTTTGCTATGTCCCGGATAGAAGTTGTAGATGCAGCATCCGATAAGCTAGTGAAGGACTTCGATTTGCCGCTATAAAACTTGGAGATGCCTTTCCTGAATGACACCAAAAACGAGAAACAGAAATTAAGAACTTTAGGGCCTGTTTGGTGGAGTTCCGCAAAACAGTTTTCTTGTTTTCAGAAACAGAAAACTTGTTTGGTAAACCTGTTTTTTAAAAACTGTTTTGGAAAACAAAAAACAGTTTTGTACAGAAAATTTAGAACACCTTTTAACTGTTTTGTAGTTTTTGTTCTGGAAAACACAAGGAAAGATGAGAAACATCCACCTCATTAATGGTAAAGTTATAAATTTTGAATAACTCATCTATTACTCACTAATTATGATTTTGAGAACAATTATTCAAACAGATTTTTTTGTTTTCTTATTTTCAAAACAGTTTCTTGAAAACAGTTTTACAAAACTGTTTTTGAGAACAGAAAACAGAAAACACTATCAAACAGGCCCTTAATGTATCCAAAAACAAAAACTCACAAGGCAGTTCATTGCAGCGGGAGTAAATATTTTTTCAATCCAATAAGCATATTTGTTGCCATAAGCAAAAATCTATGGTTTGATGCCATTCCTTGAGTAAGTGAATAGCTTCAGAACTAACACACAAAGGATAAACAATGAAGGCCCTAAATCACTTTGAGGTAGAGTTGCATTTTATTCATGGATTGGTGATTTGTAAAGACAATATCTTCAACGTCTACTTGTATAAACATTGAAGAATTAGTAAGATCAAGCCAAAACATAGAAGAGGTTAAAAAGCAAAAGTTAGAAACAACGTATACTTCAAAGGCTTAAGTACAATGGAGCTGGTCAAAGGCCACGAACATCTCTCAGAAGCTGAAGTATTACAGTAAGCATGCAATACTGTTGGCTCATAGCAAAGAACACTCATTATTTTTCCTTGATATGTGAGAAGATCAATTTTTTGCACCAAAAGAAAAGAGTTTAAGTTTTTTTTTTTTATAAGAAGAGTTTAAGTTTTTTCATAATTATTTCTACTAATAAAGCTGCCAAAAAAGAAATTAATATAAACTGTTAAAAGGTCAGTAACATGGTCAGCTTAGACAAGACTCACATAAAGTTCCTAAAGTATTTGCTATCAGATTCTACAATAAAACTCAAACGAGGAGAAGTTCTTCTTCTTCTTATTTTTTTGGTTCTTTTTTTTAAGAAAAGCAAGTATAATCATGTACTGCTGTGCAGGAAAAAATCTACAAACTTAGTAACAAATGCCTAAAAACTAAACACACTTCTCCTAGCATTACATCGAGTCTGAAAAATGGGACACACTATACAACTTGTAAATAATGCGACTTGCTTTAAATTTTATTATATATATTGATTTATTGATGATGATGATTGTACCTAAATCTCGTCTGATCAGCTTGAAGTTTCAATTAGTGATTACTGAAACAGTGGTCTCTATTTTAATGGGCTTCATGGGAGAAAGGAGAAATGGAGAAATGGAGGGCAATTTCTTTTATTTTTATTAAGGTTTCCCCTTCGTCACTCTCCCTTCCCCCTTCTCCCAATCAGAAGCAATGACATAGACAAAAGTTTCCATGTAGAAGTACCCACAGCTGGAGCATGTCATTCTTCTCAGTGACAAGTGTAGGAAGCCATCTTTCCAAATGAGTATCTTTCTAAAATTGACTGGAAAGACCTATGCATTTAAGACGTCATAACCAATCCAAGTCTATTCTGCATTTAATCTAATCCGATAAAAGCCCATTCAAACCCTGCATCGATATGTGAACCACTCATACTTTTCTCAGACTTTGAGCTAAAAACCAAGGGTAGCTGTTCTAATCACTTTAACATTTCAACCACTCCCTTCTGCTTTTACAGTTGATAAAAATGACAAGGAATTGTTAAAAGTCCTGAGCACAGTGCATCAACATTGGACCAAGTACAGAATTGATGGTTTAGGCTTCATACTAGGAATTGCATACCATTGAACAAATTTACATAGCAGTAGTGCCTCACTCGGTTTACCACACACACATGGTTCCACATAGTTTATATTATCTCTTACATGGATTTTATCTTCTGTGCATTTATATAACTTAAAACGTTGAGAGAAACAGAGACTGGACCTGATCTGAAAGGAGCATAAAGTACAAACTGAGGCAAGCCAGAATTGTGGAAATTTTATCACTCTCACACCTGTAATTTATCACTAATTAACAAAATCCACTCCAACTTAGGGGCTTCTACAATTCAATACTCTCAACTTCAAAAGTTGACAACCAACCGCCCAAACTCCCAAGTTCACACATTTTATTTATCATGCTAGCAAAACCATTAAATTGATTAACAGAGCTTGTCCATGTTAGATAAAACAAGCTACATCACCACTCCATTGCTAACATGGCATCTGAGCCAGCAAATAGGACAAAAAGTGCATTTTGGTTCTTTTCCTCCCCTTCGCCCACTACCCTATGTTGCAGATGTGACAATAAGCCTTTTCTTATTCCAGTACAACCGGACAAATCCTGCACCTCCTCCTCCTCTTCTTCTTCATGATTCATTTATTTTCTTCTAAAATAATAAGTAAATACAATGAAAATAAAAGAAGATGGATGCTAGAAAAGGTTAAAAAGATATGGCGGGCTACGATGCAACAAAAAGGGTCTTGTCTAACTCCTTCCTTCTCACGAGCTTGAATCCTCACTTTCATTCTCCATTTTTGGAATCCTTGATAATTAGTGGCAACGTCAATTAAATGGGAATTTGGGTTGGGGACCATCCCAAAGAGCGCGCACACGCACACACTGTACTACTCAATGTATGAGTTAGCATCCTGTATTATCATGGTCAGTATCAATTGGCCGCGGTTAAAAAGATTTCAAAAGACAGGTTAATGAATATTTCCGCTTGTTAAAAGACCAGAATTTACTAGTGATACATTGAAGGCACGCAATAAGAAACTTTTCAGACCAGTTCTTATCTATAATAAGACAACAATAACTTCATTTAATCCTTTTCGAATCGGCTAACTGAATCAAAAATTGTGACAAAGCTAAAACGAATAGACTACAAAAAGACAGTTAAGCATTAGTAGGTGGAGGAGACGGGAAGTGGTTCACACCGTCGACTATGCGTTAAGACCAAGAGGAGACCGGACGAAGAGTACAAAAAACAGGGGTGTAAAACAAGGCATTTAAAAGAACAAAACAAAACACCTTGAGCTAATCGTTTGCATCGTCCGTGTTTTCTTTTCACTTCCAAGCGGGATGAATAAAGTTCTAAGCGCGATAAGGGTTTGCCAGAGAAAAGTGAAAATAGAAGAAAGGAAAACATAAAACACTTGTAAACACGGTTTTTTTTTAAACTCCTGGTCAACTTTCATTCCAATAACTGAGAAGTCGAATTTATAGAGAACCAGGGGAATATCAATATTAGATAAACTACTAAAGCGGTACTAAATAAACTAGTTTTCGATTACTATCTACTAAGCTCTTGAATAGGCAGAGACCCAGTTAGAAAGTGTACTGGCCGGGATGATAAGGCCGAGCTTACAAGTCCGGAGAGGCCGGGATGAGAAGGCCGAGCTTACAAGTCCGGGGAAGATAAACGTCCATTTGATGTACCACTCTCCGGGCTCATATACACCGAGCTTAAGTGCAACGATCCGAGCATTATATCAGTTATCAAGTGGTAAGCCCGAGTAATTGTACGGCCAAGTGATCGTATGATTAAATAACATCTCGGCCGTAGGACCAACTACCGGGTTTCTCTACAAAAATTGTGATGCTCCGAAAATATTCGACTAGGAGTAACGGTTATGAGAACAATAACCATTACGGAATCATAACTGAAGGACGAAAAATCAGGGATGAAGCAAAAAATGTGCGATACTCCATAATGATTATTTATGAAATATCCCGATAAACAAGGGATGAGAGGGAGAAGACGGTTACACCTTAACGGTCAGGAGAAGGTCAATAAAAAGGGGGCAAGAAGAAGAGTAAAGGAGAGAGCACTGCACACTGTAAAAAAGGAATAGTCTATCTCGGCTTTTTGACGGAACATTTTGGCGCCCACCGTGGGGCCGAGAAAAACTATCCCACCACCAAGAATCATGGTGCGAACCAGGAGCAGTGCGGGTGCAGGAGAACAACATCACGAAGACAGGACTTCTTTGGAGGACCATCCTGTCATTCGGGCAATGCGTGATGAGATGGAAGCATTAAGAAAGGAGAATGAGGAGATGCGTGAAAAGAATAGGCAATTGGAGCGAGAACGCTATCATGAAGATACTTCTCCTCCTCGAGGAGGGGAGCGGGAAAATACCAACAGGGATGCTCAGCGGTCGCATCAGGAGGCAAGTCGACGTGAGGAAACATATCATTCAGAGACGAACATTGAAAATTGGCGAGGGGATAAGCAGGCCATCCGGAGGCATCCGTTCGTTGATGGCATCATGGAGACGCCATTGCCAAAAGGATGGAAGGGCTTAAACTTGGAAAGGTATGATGGTACTACTGATCCTGATGAGCATGTGGATGCGTATGTCACGCAGGTAAATCTGTTCACGAATGAGGATGCAGTTTTGTGTAGGGTCTTCCCAACGTCTTTGAAAGGAGCAGCTTTGAGTTGGTACACTCGGCTCCCACCGCGATCTATTGATTGCTTTGAAACTTTGATAAAAAAATTTAGCGCGCAGTATGCTACCAGCCGACCTCACCAGCTCACCTCGGCTGCATTAGTGAACTTACGCCAAGAAAAGGATGAGTCCTTAAGAAGTTTCATGGAGCGTTTCTCATCAGTCTCGGTAAAAATACGAGATCTAAACCCTGAAGTGGCAATGCACACGATGCTTATGGCCCTCAAGCCAGGACCGTTCGCTGATCATTTATGTCGGAAGCCACCTGCCAACATGGATGAACTTAGAAATCGTGCAGCTGGATACATACAAATGGAGGAAGTGTCCAAGTTCAGAAATAAAGTCAGGACCGATCTGGATAGGCGGACGGAGTCAAATAACCGAGGAAGTATAAGGCCGATGTTAGAAAAGGGAAAGTTTAAAAGAGAAGGAACTAGTCGAGGGCCGAAGTATGACCTTTATACTCCGTTAAACGCTCACAGAGCTCGAATTCTGGAAGAAGCGTGCAATACTGAGTTGATACGGCTCCCACCTCCCGGACATACCCCAGAAACGGCAGATCAATCAAAGCATTGCAGGTACCATCGTAACTATGGGCACACCACGGAGGAGTGCTGGACGCTACGGGATAAGATTGAGGAATTAATTCAGGCCGGGCATCTCGGCAACTTTGTACAAAGAAATCGCGGTAATCATCAACCTTATAATGGACGAGGACGTGGTAGAGGTCAGCCCCGAGATTCAGAAAGGCTTCGACGACCAAATGAGGAAAGAAGGCAACCCGATGATACTCAGAACAGGGAGGAAAACAGAATTAAAGGTGTAATCAATACTATAGCAGGTGGGTTTGCTGGGGGAGGAGCGACCAGCTCAGCTCGGAGAAGGCACCTGAGGGCCATTCGGACAGTAAATGCGACAACGCACCGAGCGCCTCAAAGTTCTCGTCCCATCACCTTCTCGGATGAGGACTTCGAAGGAGTCGATCCTAATCAGGATGACCCTGTGGTGGTTTCGGTAGAAGTGGCGAATTACGTTGTAAGAAAGACGTTGATAGATCAAGGGAGCTCGGCGGATATCTTATATTATACCACTTTCCAGAAGCTCGGGATACCGGACGAGATGATCAAGCCTTATCACGATCAGCTGGTTGGCTTCGCAGGAGAACAAGTTCATACCCGAGGATATGTGGAGTTGTTGACCACTTTCAGGGGAGACCTCGGGTCAAGGACCATCATGATCAGGTACCTTATTATTGATGCAATAACTTCTTATAACATCTTGATAGGTCGACCGGCGTTAAACGAGCTCGGCGCCGTGGTCTCCACTCCACATCTCATGATGAAGTTTCCCTCGGTTACGGGGGATATAATTACAATGAAGGCTGATCAGAAGGTGGCAAGACAATGCTATGTAGATAGTCTAAAAGTCACCAGGAGAGGGGTAGTCGGTAGTGGTATACAGACGAGGAAAGATACCACGTCAGTAAATTTGGTGGAGCTTGATCCCCGACTTGATCTACAGGACCAAAGGCCAAGACCTATTGAAGAATTACGGAAATTTCAGCTCGCCGGTGAAGATCGGTGTACTAGTCTTGGAAGTCAACTCCGAGAAGACACAAAGGAGCAGATAACAAAGATGTTGAAGGACAATGCTGATCTGTTCGCTTGGACTTCTTCGGATATGCCGGGAATTGATCCAAATTTTCTATGCCACAAACTGGCGGTATACCCTGAAGCTAAGCCAGTGGCGCAAAGGAAGAGACGGGTAGGTGAGGAAAGGCGGAAGGCAATGAAGGAAGAAACGGTAAAGCTGATTGATGCTGGGTTCATCCGAGAAATTGAATATACCACGTGGTTGGCCAATGTGGTGCTCGTTAAAAAGGCTAATGGAAGGTGGAGAATGTGCACAGACTACACCGACCTAAATAAGTCATGCCCGAAAGATACGTACCCCCTCCCCAGCATAGATCGGCTTGTAGATGGAGCGTCAGGCTGTGGCTTACTTAGCTTTCTGGATGCTTACTCCGGGTATAATCAGATAAGGATGTACCCCCCTGACGAGGAAAAAACAGCGTTCATGACTGAGAACGCTAACTATTGCTATCAGGTGATGCCGTTCGGATTGAAGAATGCTGGGGCTACATACCAGTGATTGATGGATAAAATATTTCAGGAACAGATTGGGAGGAACCTGGAAGTATATGTTGACGATATGGTAGTGAAGTCCGAAGATCCCTCCAAGCATGCTGCCGACCTTGGCGAGGTGTTCGGAAGAATACGGAAGTACAACATGAGGTTAAATCCTGAGAAGTGCGTATTCGGAGTCAACGGAGGGAAATTCTTAGGATTCATGCTAACACATCGAGGTATTGAAGCTAATCCAGATAAATGCCGAGCTATTATTGACATGAGAAGCCCCCAAAGTATAAAAGAAGTGCAGAAACTGACGGGGCGATTAGCATCACTATCTCGCTTCATACCGAGGTTAGCGGAGAAAGCTAGGCTGTTCTTTAAGTTACTCAAGAAGGCTAAGCGGTATGAGTGGAGTGAGGAATGTGAGCAAGCATTTCAGAATTTCAAAGGCTTCTTTTCGGCACCTCCGATCCTTAATCGGCCGGTTCCTAATAAAGAGTTGCTGTTGTATATGTCGGTGACCGAGCATGCAATTAGCTCGGTGATGGTGCAGGAAATGGGCAAGCAGCAAATACCAGTATATTTTATCAGCCGAGTATTGCACAATGCGGAATCAAGGTATCAGACTATTGAGAAGTTAGCTCTGGCTCTGGTCATCTCGGCGAGAAGATTGCGACCTTATTTTCAAAGTCATGAGGTTGTTGTAAAAACTGATCATCCCGTAAAGCAGGTCTTGAGGAAACCCGAGTT
Organism: Adenanthera pavonina; assembly: GCA_026686845.1. Lineage (NCBI taxonomy): Eukaryota > Viridiplantae > Streptophyta > Magnoliopsida > Fabales > Fabaceae > Adenanthera > Adenanthera pavonina. The sequence goes on along the minus strand of JAIVEN010000026.1, from coordinate 5,749,556 downwards.
GGCAGGCCGAATGATCTCGTGGTCAGTTGAGTTGTCAGAGTTCGGTATCAGGTATGAGTCAAGAGGGCCAATTAAGGCGCAATGTCTATCTGATTTTGTTGCCGAACTTACCCCACCCGAAAATTACAAAGACGGGGACCAATGGATACTTTATGTGGATGGCTCATCCAATACCAAGGGGAGCGGAGCGGGAATCATTTTGGAAGGACCCGGAGGGGTAACTTTGGAGCAGTCTCTTAAGATCGACTTCCTGGTCACTAATAATCAGGCCGAGTATGAAGCTTTAATTGCGGGGTTAAATCTAGCTAGAGAGGTGGGGGCGAGTCGGGTAAGATGTCGGAGTGATTCACAGTTGGTTTCTGAACAAGTCTCGGGAGCTTACCAAGCCAAAGACCCACAGTTGGCAAAATACTTGAACAAGGTGAAACACTTGGCTGAATGCTTTGATGAATTTGTGATTGAGCACATTCCAAGAGAAGAAAACTCCCGAGCTGATTTGTTGTCCAGATTAGCTAACGTCAAAAGGCTCGGGCAGCATGAAACAATCATCAGGGAGACCATATATCAGCCTAGTGTTGATCTTGATGAGGTTATGGCCGGAAATAGCCCGGACCAGAACTGGATGACCCCTATTTGGAATTATCTGGCCGAAGGGACTTTGCCCAACGACCAGAACAAAGCAAGGAGATTGAAGCTGAAGTCCTCCCATTACATAATAATGGGAAAGGACTTGTACAGGCGAGGATTCTCAACCCCCTTATTAAAATGCCTGACTCCTGAACAGGCGAAATATGTTATGAGCGAAATCCATGAAGGAGTGTGTGGGATGCATACCGGTGGAAGATCTATGGCAGTAAGAGTAATTCGGGCTGGCTATTATTGGCCCACTATCCGAGCTGATTGCACCGAGTATAGTAAGAAGTGTACTGAGTGCCAAAAGTTTGGCAGTCTACGCCATGCACCGCCGGAAGAATTGCACACACTGACGTCTCCGTGGCCATTCATGGTATGGGGAATGGATATTCTTGGACCTTTTCCGATTGGAAAAGGGCAGGTCAAGTTCTTAATAGTTGGCATAGACTATTTCACTAAATGGATTGAGGCGGAATCATTAGCTAAGATCACGGCACAACAAGTACAGAAATTTGTATGGAGGAATATTGTTTGTCGGTATGGGATTCCTCACTCGGTAGTTACTGATAATGGGAGGCAGTTTATTAATGGAAACCTGAAGCAATTCTATGATCAGCTTGGTATAAAGCATCGAGTGTCTTCGGTCGAGCATCCTCAAACAAATGGACAGGCAGAAGCAGCGAACAAGGTTATTCTTGGGGAACTCAAGAAGAGATTAGGAAGAGCAAAGGGGGCCTGGGCCGAAGAGTTACCGAGCATTCTGTGGGCTTATCATTGCACGCCTCAGTCAAGCACCAAGGAAACTCCTTTTAAGCTGACCTTTGGAGCTGATGCAATGATCCCGGTGGAAGTAGGAGAGCCGTCCTTTAGACGAACACTCCTTGATCAACATACGAACCAGGAAAATATGGAAGTCGAACTAGATCTATCCGAGGAGATCCGGGAAAATGCACGTATACAAGAACAGGCTTGTAAGCAAAGAGCGGCTCGGCGTTATAATTCTCGACTTAAACCAAGGAGTTTTGATCGTGGAGATCTTGTTTGGAGAAAGCAGAATGAAGCAAGGAAAAATATCAGCGAGGGAAAGCTAGCTGCGAACTGGGAAGGGCCTTACCGAGTTACTGAAGCGTTGGGCAATGGAGCATATAGATTAGAAAAGTTGTCAGGGGAAGCAATCCCTAGGACATGGAATGCTTCTCACCTCAAAATTTATTTCAGTTAGTTGATGTATACAAAGAAGGCAGTGTACTCTTTTTCCTAACTTGGTCTTTTGTCCCAAAGGATATACAAAAAAGGGTTTTGGCCGAGAAGGTTTTAACGAGGCACGCCTACCTACTTTGATAAAGGAAATTCTTTGTCATGATTTCATTCATTTTAAGCCTCGGTCAAGTGTGAACCAAGGTCTTCAATTAAAATCCGGTCAAGTATGAACCGAGATATCCAGTTAAAATTTTCGGTCAAGTGTGAACCAAGGTCTTCAATTAAAATCCGGTCAAGTATGAACCGAGATATCCAATTAAAATTCGGTCAAGTGTGAACCGAGGTCTTCAATTGAAATCCGGTCAAGTGTGAACCGAGGTCTCCAGTCAAAAATTCGGTCAAGTATGAACCGGGCATTCGAATTAAACTTGGTCAAGTTTGAACCAAAAAATTGTTAAAATTCGGTCAAGTGTGAACCGAGATCCTCAAATAAAATCCGGTCAAGTATGAACCGAGATCCTCTATTAAAATTCGGTCAAGTGTGAACCGAGATCCCCAATTAAAATTCGGTCGAATATGAACCGAGGTTTTCAATTAAAATTCGGTCAATTATGAACCGAGGTTTTCAAATAAAATCCGGTCAAGTACAAACCAAGAGACTGAATTAAATTTTAGTCGAGATCGAACCAAGAGGAAAAGAGACGGATTATCATTAATTAGAAACAATTCTGAATAAACATAAAAAATAGACCATCAAGGAAGTGGGCCGTTTACTTTTCAGTTCTCCAATTCCTCCTCGTCAACAAGCACACCATCTTTGACGTCTTTATTTACATCGAAAGCCGAGAGCTCAATCTTCGGAAGAAAGAGGTGCACCTGACGAAGTGCTTTATGAAAGCCTTCTATATGCTCTTTCATTATTTGTTGCACGGCTTCCTTAACATCAGCCTCAAGCTCGGATTGTTTCTCCCTCGCTTGTTCCAAGTCCTTTTGCAAATTAGCAGCGAGGGCCGAGGACTCGGCTTCAGCGCTCCTTGCCCAAGCAACCTCAGCTGTCAGGGCATCCCGCTCCTTCTCAACTGCTTGCACTTTCATCTCGGCATTAGCAAGGGATCCTTTCAGCTCCTCCACTTGCAGAAGGAGAGCTGCTTGAGATTTTGAAGCCTCGGCGAGTTCTGAAGAAGCCTTGTCTTTTGCATTGGTTGCTTCCAGGAGCTCGGCTTTCGCAGCTTTCAGGCGACGGTCACTCTCCTCAAACTCCTCCCCACAGAGCGAGGCCACGGTCGCGGCACGCAGGCACATAGCCGACATGGAGTCCAAAACAGCCTTGGGACCCAATCGTTGTAAAGCTTCCTTGTCCCCGATTTCCTGGATGCCACTCCCAAAAAACCTAGCAATGCTCGGGTCAGTGCTCGAAGGTGATCGTCTAATGGGAGACGGCAGGAGAGGTGAGCGAATTGAATAAACAGGCTCCTCGGCGGTGGTCGGAAGTCGGGCGCGTTTGCTCGGGGGGCTGTGTGGAGAGGAGGTGATCTCAACAACTTCCGTTGTCGTCATTGTCTCGGCATGTCCTCTCTCCTCTCTATCAGGGCGAGCTTGCAGGTTCTCGGTAGAAGGTCCTGCTGATGAGGCCATGTTTTTTATTGATCGCCAGTTGAATTTCCCCATCACCACTGCAGAGTAGAAAATATATATATTAAAAACTCAGACAAGAATGGCAGCAGAAGAAAAAAGAAATTCAACACTCACGTGAAAAATCTTTATTAGGAGTTGAGGAATAAGGGAGCCTAAGTAAAATTTTGCAGTTCAAGGGGCGAGGTAATCTATTTAATTTATCGACATCCGCTTTTTCGGATGCCGACATATCCTCATAGCACCAAGACTGGAATTTGATCAGAGTCCGAGTCCAATATAGAGGAAACCTGGGTCGTCCCTCCTCATTGAAAAACATTTCCGAGTATCCTTCGGCTGGGCGCACCTTAAAGAAACTTCCTTTGAAGTCTTTGTAGGATGAGGTATATGGGCCGATTATTCCCTTTTTATTCATGCCACTGAGAGAAATCCAGCCGATCTTATTTCCAAATCGGATCTGGTAGAAGTAGAGAAATTTTGGAGCAGTCGGCGTCATGTTCAATTTTCTGCACAGGACTTCGAAAGCCTTTAAAAACGCCCAGCTGTTGGGATGAAGCTGAGTCGGAGCGACGTTCAACGCCCTTAAAACAACGCACTCAAACTCCGAAAAAGGAAGGCCAACTCCCAGTGACTCAAATAATGTTTTATACATATAGGTAAAATGTATTTGCCCTCGTTGTGCTGACATAAAAACGTGCTCATCTTCTGTACATGGCTCAGCAATCACGGCCTCCTCTGTTTGTATGCTAGACAGAGAGATGGATTTCCTCATTTCCATGATCGACTCAGCAGTCCGAAATCTAGAGTGATAAGATCCAACTTCTCCTTTAACCCAATAATATCCCGGAAGTTGAATGTCGGGAACTGGATCTTTTCGAACCCTTGAACCGATTTTTCGCGGGTTGGGAACAGTTACTTGCACGGCAGTAGCCGAAGATGAAGCTTCCCTTTCAGTCGGGAAGTCGGCCAGACGAAAATTCAGTTCTGCGCTGGGAAAGGAAGAGTTTGATGGTGAAGGATCTTCTCCGATACCCATAACTTCCCTCTCAACTAAGATTCGATGGGGGGACGACCCAGCGGGCGTCTCGGATCCTCGGCTTGAACTCATAATGGTTTGGAAAAATATAATATAGAGTGTAGAAACTGAGAAAAAGGAGAAAGATAGAGAGGGCGTACCTGGAAAAATGACGAAAAGGGTGAGAAAAAGGAGGATAGAGACGACAGAAAGGTTAGAGATGATGGAAAGATTCAGAAGGAATGAAAGGTAAATGAAGTTTAAAGTGAAAGGATGAACGCTTGAGTCCTACACGTATATTGTGAAACCCCTCCTCGAAACGAGTAATGTAATCATGACTTTGGGCAACAAATCGTCACCATTGGGGAACGTGGTCTAACTGACAAGAAGGCGCAGCATTAAATGACGCCGCGTGTAGCTGTACGTATAAGTGCATTACCGTCTCAGAAACCGAAACGTCAAGGAGCCTTAGGGAAGGTTCTCGAATCCCCAGGATACTGAAACGGTTCAAAATTTAAAAAACCAGTCTTTAGTTGGTCACGTGATCCAGAGCCTTTTCGTCCGAATCGGCCTCGAGGCTCGGGGGGCTAGTGTACTGGCCGGGATGATAAGGCCGAGCTTACAAGTCCGGAGAGGCCGGGATGAGAAGGCCGAGCTTACAAGTCCGGGGAAGATAAACGTCCATTTGATGTACCACTCTCCGGGCTCATATACACCGAGCTTAAGTGCAACGATCCGAGCATTATATCAGTTATCAAGTGGTAAGCCCGAGTAATTGTACGGCCAAGTGATCGTATGATTAAATAACATCTCGGCCATAGGACCAACTACCGGGTTTCTCTACAAAAATTGTGATGCTCCGAAAATATTCGACTAGGAGTAACGGTTATGAGAACAATAACCATTACGGAATCATAACTGAAGGACGAAAAATCAGGGATGAAGCAAAAAATGTGCGATACTCCATAATGATTATTTATGAAATATCCCGATAAACAAGGGATGAGAGGGAGAAGACGGTTACACCTTAACAGTCAGGAGAAGGTCAATAAAAAGGGGGCAAGAAGAAGAGTAAAGGAGAGAGCACTGCACACTGTAAAAAAGGAATAGTCTATCTCGGCTTTTTGACGGAACAGAAAGCATTAATGAGAATTCCACACCCTAATTCAATGATACAATAGAAACGCACTCATATTAGCCACAAGAGCAAAAGGCACCAAAGAACTTACTTGCCGGGTAAACCCTCCTCCAAAGTATTTACGGTATCCAACGGTCCCTTAAACGAGCTCTGCACCTCGGCCTCGCCGGAGTCTTCCCGATCGGAAGAATCTTCCGACGATTCACTATTCCTGCCAATCGAAGACGAGCTACTGGAATCAGAATCGGCGTCCCGCTCGGGGGAGAAACTGCGATCGGGAATCGAAGTACAGGGCACGCCGTGGATGAAGTCGGATCTTCGGATGGTAACGCCCCCATTGGTTCGCAAAGCAATCGGCATAGATAGGGAATCTGAAAGCTAAGCACAGAACAAGGAGAGTGAAGCCAAAAGGGATCAATCAGACAGCAATGAAAAGTAGACGGAATAGGTTTGGATATATATAGGGGCAGAGGCGCACATGGCAACAGATATTTCCACCATAGCCGAGCAGAGGATAAAATTAAAAAATGGATTTGTGAAGTATATTAAATTAAATTTAATTTAATTAAAATGAAAATCCACAGTGGTTGGACTAATTAAAAATTTTAATTTATGTGGGGCAAGAACGGAGGGAGGGTATGGCTGCCGAGAATGACCTTATCCTGATTGAATAATGGGAAATGGGGAAGGTAAAGAAGATTATCCGTTTATATACATATTCTTGTGAAAAAGGGGGGATCCGATGTTTCCGGTATGTACCAGAAAATGTTTGACGGCAAACCGCCACGTGGATGGCTTGATTGTGAGATTCTCATAAAGATCATCCCCCTGTCCTCAAAACAAGACATATTTTTCAGGAATGATATGAAATTTATTTAAGGTCAATCATATTATACTTTTATTTTTTATACAATCAATCATATTATACTATTATACTATTCATTAATAATTTATAGGAAAAATTTTAAATATATTATAATAAAATATATAAGAAATATAAGCCATTTAAAACTTAATCATTCATAAAATTGGAATCCACTTTTATTTTTTACCTCATATTTGGTTCAAAAAATTTGAAGAAAATTAAAAATGAAAAAAATTCATTTTTCTTATCCTCCACTACCTTCCTCCTGTCTTTAGAAAAATGCTCCATTCTCTTATATAATTTAAAAAAAAATGCAACAAAATGTTTTCCCTCTCTTTTCTCCCCTTCCTTTTAATCCTTTGAGCCAAACAAATTTATCATTTGTATAAATAAATTGTGTTTGTTTTGCCAACATATATAGGAGTGTATATATATATATATATAAATTGTCGCAAAAAAATTAAAAAGGTCAAATTTGAGGGATTTTTTTTACGGCCTGAAATAAAATCGCTCTCATTGATAAAACCGACCATACAACTTTAATTAAAAAACAACAACACCACCAACCACAACAACCATATGCGTACATCCATATATAAGCAATCTAAACTGATGAGTGTTGACTAAAGTGAAAGCACCACATATGTCCCAACTTCCTTTTTCATTTAACATACGAACAATAATGAGAGTGATATATAATAGTAATCTTTTAATTGTTATCCATAAAATCATTTGTCTAAAATAAATTATTAAAATTGAAAAATACAAAGAAAAAAAAAGATTGGAGCAACAAACAAGTCAAATGAATAAATAATGAAAATATTAAACACAACTAGAAACGTTTTCTTTATGTAAAGATATTAAGAAATTTTTAAAAGTAATTCATAGCTTACAATAAAATATACAGTATTTTTCGATTTTTTCCCCTGAAAACAATGCTTTTAACAAAAATACGAATAAAGGATTTGATTTTGTAGCAGGTGCTTTTGTCTACAAGTTTTACAGTAAGGCTGCGCCCACGATTAAGAAACAAGATATAAATAAAATAAATAACAACACTAAATAACCAAATAATCATCAATGAAAAAATAGAATAACTTAACACTCTTCATTTCATTTTTTTAAATTTTTTGGTAATTTTTTTTTCTTAATTTATCTGACTGTATATATAAATTTTGAGATTTGCATTGCAGTGTGGGCTTTTCTGTACTAGACTGCCAAGAATGGGGTGTGGGATTCCACGAAATGTATTACTATTACCCATTCAGATACAAACCAATTGATCCACGCCTGCTATGCTTGCACTGAAAAAGGCCAAAAAAGTTTAAATATGTGGTCCAATCACATTTCAGTATTATTTATCTTTTTTTTTCCCTGTAATCAAAGCCGTAGTTGGAGATGACATGGGAATGTATTCTTCATTTATCAATTTGAGCAAAAAGAATAAAGTCAAGTTCAACCTTTCATTAGGCGCTTTAATTTTGATGAAAACGTTATACGTCCGCCTCGTTTGTTACTTTATTTTACAAGGTCATTTTTTTAAAACATGGTTATGTATATGTATTTAAAAGAATCTCTCTGCATTAAGGTCATTTTTTTAAAATATAGTTATATATATTTAAAAGAATCTCTCTACATTGACCAAAATAAAAAAGAAGGTTATTGTGGTATGAAACCATTTAGATCTAAATTGATTAGATTGGCTACACTGTTGGTTTTCCAGATTTCCTTAATCTTTAATCAGTTTCACCAAATTTCCATTTGGTGCTCATCAGCTGCTTATCATCAAATTTGGGTCATTCATATCAAAACTGGATGGTCCAGATTTAATTTTATTTTAGTATTATATTTTTATATATTTTTATTTTATTAGATGTATAATATAAAATAAAGATAATTTTATAACTGTCACTTTTTAAAAAAATATTGTTATCATTAAAAAATTAAAATAAAAATTTTAAATCTAAACCGTTCAGCTTAAAATTGGATGGTCCATATTTAGTTTTGATGATAATGAGCATCAGGCTGATGAGCACCGAATGGGAATTCCGGTTTCACCAGGTGCATACCAATTTTTTCCTTCTTCCGATTTATCCTATGTTTCGAACCAAACTAAGCATTGGTTCAGTCCAGTTTTCAAACTAATTAAGAAGGTTATCGTGAGAGATATGTGTGAACACCGTATTTTATCCGGGTAATTTTAAAATTATATATAAAAATAATAATAATAAAAATAATATAAAAAACAACAATAATAATAAATAATAAATAAATAATAGAAAATGTAAAAAAAAAAATTGGTACTCTTTTTTTAATTTAAATTAAAACTGAAATCCTTTAAAAAAAAAAGATTTAAACTTGGGCTGAAATTGCTTCAGCCCAAGGTGGATCACCTGAGCCCATTTGGGGGCTCAGGTCCAAACGCACGAGACATGCCCTAATAGAGGGCTGAGGAGACACTAAGGAGGGGAGGTGGCCGAAGCGAAAGAGGAAAAGGGAAGGAGGCCGCGGGACTCGGCTGAGGGAAAAAGAAGAGGAGGAAGAGAGAGAGGAGAGCACAAGCTGGAGGCCGAAGAAAAAGCAAGGGAGGTTAGGGCAGCCGCGAGAGGAGGTGGCTGAAGGGAGCTCGTGCAGAGCTGGGAGAGCCTCGGCCGAGAAGGAAACAGAGGAAGGTGGAGCCGCGTGAAATCCGAGTAGGAAAAACCGAGAAGGCCGAGCATGAAGGGGAAGCCGAGGGAGAGACCGAGGGAGCCACCGTGGGCCGCGGCTAAAGAAAAGAGGAGACTGAGGGAGGAGGACCGCGGGCGTGAGGCTGAAACAGAGGAGAGCTGGCCGCGGGCAGAGAAGAGAGACGGAGTAGCCGAGAGGAGGGAGAGAGAGACCGGGAGGGCTAGGGAGAGAGCAGCCGTAAGCAAGAGAGGATCAGAGAAAAAAAAAAAAAGGGGGACAGCCGCGAGAGCCCTAGGAAGAGGAGACAGAGGAGAGCAGAGCCAGGAACTCGGAGCAGTGAGACCGAGAAAGGAGGAAGAGCCGCGGACGATGGAGCGGCCGTGGTCACCGTGAACTCGGGGCAGTGACGGATCTGATTACCCAGGGCTTCCCATGGGTAATTTTCGAACCTGAACACAATATTCCTCCTGACTGTGTCCCGCTTCCCTTTTGTTTTTGAATGGTGCTTTGGTTTCACTGTGCATTGAGTTTGCTCTGCTGAGATTTCATCTTTGAACTGATCTCTTGTCCTTTCATAAAATACACACACGTATATAATTATATACTGAATCATGGGTCCTGTTTCCCAAGCTATTCCCTCAAGTTGCAAACTTCACATTGCGTAAATGATAGTATGCTACGTTTGGTGCGTTTAAGTAACATGTCTTCCAGGCCTTCTCTAAGCTCCGTGATGTTTGTGGTTTAGCATCAGGTCCGGATTATAGGTTCTGTTTGAAAAATTTGGTCATATGAAGTGGTTGTACTTGGGATAATGGCTTTGCTTTGAATATGTGCCATTGCAATTCAAGCTCCTATTTCATGCCTCCTTTGGATGAAGAATAGTGTGGTAGAGATTCAAATATCACGGAGCATAGAAATCTAATCCATAAACTCAGCTTTTAATTACTCTGTTTTGTTTGATAGTCTTGGACTCTTTGTGGATCTGCTAATGTGAATGAACATTTACTGGATGCTGAGCTGTATGGTGAAACTATTTAGGTACTCATGGTTTTGTCTAGATTGCCTGTTGAAGCCTACTTGGAATGTGTTTTTTATTTTTCTCACGTCTTGCTTCAAGCTAGGCATTCCAAACTGTTGACTGATTAATGTGGGTACAAAAAGAGTCTCATGGGAACCCTAGGGGAAGTTGACTCACAGTTGATGCTTGATTCTAGGTGTTTTAGTATGGCTTGGAACTCACTTATATGTCCTATTGGGGTACTTCCCTCATTGGTTTGAAAATTTTAGGATGCATAGCTATGAATGCATACATTAACAGGTCCAACTGAAGTTTTGTTTGAATGATCCTTAGTTATATTCATGCTTGCGTTTGCTTCACCGGGTAGTCTTATTCAGCTGTCACTTTCTGATTTGTTTGAAGCTTGAAGGGCTTTATTATAAAATTTAGTAACTCATACAATGATCCAATGCATGGTTCACGGGCACACCCCTAATAAGCCTTGTTTGATGATGTTGTTGCATAGCTTCCTACATGGGGGTTGCAGCTTTGGGAATTCATGGCACTTACCTCCCTTATATCATCTATGGAATCTTTAGTTATGCAAGCATGACGTGATGTGTGTGGGGAAGAGGTGATTCCAATATAAGGGCGTCATTTAACATTAGCTTCCTTAGTTGGCATTTGCATAAAAATTTGGTCTCTAAATTTGGATACTGTGACTTAATTGTTGAGTAATTAATTGATCATAATATGTAATGTTATGTACCTTCTTTATGTATGTTTTTTTGGGTACCATGAGGGTCTATATCATCAAGTCAAGCATGGAAATGAAGGCCGTCATCTTCGAAGCATGGAGGAGGATATGAGTGAAGAGTATGAAGTCAAGCTGGAAAAGAATGAATCACCTTCATCAAGGCAACGACCAATCAAAAGGAGAAAACAATTTGATTTTTCTCTCTTTATTTCTTGTAATTTTATGTTGAAATAAATTATTATTTAAGCATGCACACACCCACCTTGACAAATTGTGTTTGATTTTTGTTTCTGATCCTGGTTTTTTATTTGGTCATGGATTTTTATTCTCTTTGCCTTTCGAGTCGGCCACGAGGGACCAACTCCCCGTGTGCCTATATAAGTGTCAGTCAATTGTACCATGAGTGAGGAGTTGCCATGGTATAAAGGTTGGTTAAATTTTAATATTTATGAACACCAATGGTTTTTTTTTATTGAAAGTAAAAATAAATGATTCAATGAGAGTATTTTATTTCAAATTTTTCTTTTTGTCTTTCTGTTCCGAGTGGTAACACTATGGGCATTTAGGTGTTAATTAGCGAGCTGTGAGTGATAAAGTCACCACAGATCCTAATTAACTCTTTTTCTAAAAAAAGAAAAGAAAAGAAAAGATAAATAAACTAAAATAAAAGAAATAAACAAATAAAAATAAATAATATATGAATATATATATATATAAGTCATATTCTTAAATTGCTTTTATCACTTTTCTTTTTATAAAATAAGTATAATCATATTTTTATATATAAAATGATTTCTTTTTCTTTCAATTTCATCTTTTAAGTCTTTTTTACCTTCCGTCACGAGTGGTATCACCGTGAACCTATAAGTGTAAATCAGCAAATTATGAGTGATCAAGTCACCATATATGCTGTTTGATTTTGTCGTGAAATTAATTTTAGGAAAACAAAAAATATAAATAGCAGTTCTATCTTAAACTCTTTTTGAATTACGTGAAGTTTTAAAACAAAAAAAAAGAATTTAATTGTATTTTCCTCTTTTTTAGTTAAAAAAAGATGATAAAATAAATAATACAAATATTTTGTAAATAAAAAGAAAGGAGGAAGAGGGACATGGGATGTAGAAATTTTATTTTAAGTTTTTTTGAATAAAAATAATAAAAAGGAGGTTTTATGATTACATTTCATAATTTGAAATAAGGAAATAAAGTAATTTAAACAAAAATTACTTCTTTTAAAAAAAAAGGTATTCTCTAATTGCATTTTTTTTGAAACAAATAAATGAAACTTATTTAAACAAAAATTATTCATTTCATTCGAGTTTTTATCCATTTCACTTATCTACCTCGAGTGGTAACACCGCGGGTATTTGAACACTGATCAGTAACTTATGAGTGATAAAGTCACCATATATGCTGATTATTTTTCTTCAAAAATTTATGTAATGATCATATTTGGAATTATACTTAATATTTTCATTTTAAATAAATAAATATGCGTTAAAAGGATCTTATGCATTTTTATTTTTATAATAAAAATAAAATAAAAATAATTCGTACAAAGAATTCTTTCGAATACTTCTTGTGCCTTTTGTCTCGAGTGATAACACCGTGGACACTTAGGTATCAATGGGTAAATGTGAGTGATAAAGTCGCCACATAAGCCAATTGATTTCATCATGTAAAAATAAATTTGTTTCCAAATATTTCCTTTTTAAATCAAAATAAAATGTTCAAAACCACAAATAATTTTAATTCTATTTTTTTAAATTGAGGAAAAATATATTTCTTCTTTTAGAAATTGATTAAACAAAAAATATATAATAAAAATGAAAAGAACAAATAATAGAAAGTAATCTGTCTTTTACAAATTAAAACATATCAACCAATTCTAAAAATTGTTTTCTTTGTGAAAAGATAAATTATTTTCTATAAACTTCTCTTTTCAAAAAAATATATAAAATAAAAATTATTAACCCAGTGACACGTATTTCTAGTCCGAACTACGTCGACTTTGATCCCTATCGCAGGGTACGTAGGCCCCAGACTCTCATTCTGGGTTAAGTCCACCTTTGTAAATAAATAATATTTTTCCTCTTATTATTTTCCCAATTTCCCATTTGATTCTTTATTTTCATTTGCATAAGTCTTCTGTTGTAAATAAATAATATTTTCCTCTTGATTTATTTTTTCAACTTCTCATATTTTTATTTTATTCTTTATTTTTATTTTTACATTTCTCTTACTTTTATATTTTATTTTTGCATGTGAATGTTAAAAGGGCAACCAAAATAAATTTGTAAAAAGCCATAAAATTGCATAATCAACCTAAGGTAACCGTTCTCAGGAACGGGTGTTGTGGGGGTGCCTAACACCTTCCCCACTCACAATCGAACTCCCGAACCCAACTCTGATTCGCAGACCAATCCTTATCCATTTTTTTTATTTTTGTTCCGGTTTCCTAAAATTTTCCTCAAAATTTTGGTGGCGACTCCCTCCGAGGCCGGCCTCTCGCCGTGCGGGCCGGTTTCACCCTTTTTCTTTACCTCTACGCCATCCGCGTCGCATTTTCGAGTGTGACAATATGCTTGTACTAAGATTTAAGGGCAGTTGTCTTAGAGTGAAATCCTCTTTTTCAAATCTTATTTAGTGTTGACTCCGACTTGTAAACATCCGTTATTTCTTGTGGCTAGCGGCCTTGGATTAAGAAATTCATACAAGTGATCTACGCAAAGACATCTTAAATTCATATATATTTGCATATTTATATCAAGGAATATACTTATATACTTTTTATATTATTTTTTAATTAAAAGTTAACATATAAATTATTTTTTAATACATTACAAATTTATTCATTAATTATATATTAAAAGTATTAATTTCCTAAACTTAAAAATATTTAAAAAATTTACATATTAAATTTTAATTAAAAATAGTATAAAAAACATAAAAAAATATATAGAATTTCAGTCCTAATATCAATGCGTAGAATTAGACATAGGAGTTATGAAAATAATTCTCCCTCAGTATTGAAAAATACTAATTTAACTTGTTGAAAAGTACGAATAAGTAACGATTCCTTCTTTTTCAAAATTTTTGCTATTTTATACTTTCAAAACTTCATTTTTTTAGTTGTCTCATTTACATTTATTATTATTATTATTTATCTTAATTACAATATAAATTAATTAAATGAGAGTACTTCAATCAATATATACAAAAATTAATAATTTCCAAAATATTAAACAACAAAAATTTTAAAAGAGAAGGAGCCCTTATTTATTCGTATCTTTTTTTTACAGCAGAAAAAGTGTACGGCCATCCTCATCTTTTTTTTAATTTTAAGAAAAAGGTTATAAAAGCATAAAATTGGAGGTGGTTAGCAGTAGCATGTTAATTGGCACCACGTGTAAGAAAGTCAGACGGCGTGAGTACAGGTAATGTCGGGTCTTCAGTCTTCTTCGGCATTGCACGAAGCTCTATGACAGCGACTTTCATTTCACGCAAGTTCCATCGTTGTTCGTGTCCCGCATTATTGGATAAATTAATTAAATTCCCATGTCCTTTTTGTTTTTCTGGCAAGCAAAAATTTTTACTCGGGCATTTGATGATTTTAAAATTATTGAAATCTAAAATAACTGCGTTAAATTACATATGACTATATGAGGTTCACTAAAATGATAAAGGTGGGAAGGTACAATGTAAATTAGAGGCCTAACATTTCAATTTTTTTTAATGCAACAAAAAAATAATCAGATTTTGGATCTGCTGTATAGAGATATCAAGGACTTGTTTACGCTCAGATTAGTTGCTTTGATTTTGTTTTGGGCTATTAGTCCGCCTTGTTTACCTGGAAAAATTTGGATTTTTTATTAATTTTTTGGTAAATTAATCTATCTAGATTCTAAAAATTAGTATATGACAACTTTTTAATACTACTTTGATATAAATTACATTAAAACTTCCCTTCCAAATAATTTTTATTAAAGTTAATTTTTATGCAACTTGAGAATATGGTTTTATTTTCAATAAAAAATAAATACAATTAAATTAAAGTTGAACAATAATCGTTTTTAAATATTTAATTTATAAAAATTTTTCTCATCTTTTCTTTCATTTTTTCTCTCATACCATTTCTTATATTTCATTTCATTAGTTAATATTAAGAGTTCATTTGGTATGTAAGAATTTGTGTGAGGGAAAAGAAAAGAAAAGGAAAAAGGAAGAAGTAAAATGCCACATTTGCCACACGGCAATAGGTTTCCAAGAATAGCTTATTTTCTATTAAAGATGAGAAAATGCGCTCCGGTGGGGGCCAAAGGAATTTTCAACATTCCATGGAAACCTTCCTTTTTTTTCTTTTATCAAATTGTCATTGTAACTAGACCAAATGCTCGCATCCAACCTTCACCAACCTTGTACCCAAAACAATCATCCCTTCATTGTTATTTTCCACCACTTGTGATGTTTCACACCTGCGGCTGCAACAAAGGATTTCCGGATCTACCCCTTCACTGCCACTATCATCTAAGATCTCATTTGTGATGTCCAAGATCTGCCATTTTTGTCATCCAAGATCTTACCATCGTCACCTTCATTTCACAAATCAATTGTCCGCCTATCTCCCTCACCTCTATTGCACAAATTTGCGACATCTTCATCTCTGTTGTATAGATTAGGGGTCAGCATGGCTCGGTAAGCCCAATCAACCCAACTTGACCTAAGTCTTATTAGGTTGGAAGTAACTGAGTTACAAGTTTGGAATTCAGTCCTCAAATACCTAAACCTAATAATCTCACAAACCCTCCTCCTTTCAGTAGTGCCACCCACACATAACAACGCACTACACCTTTCCTGATTGGCTCCTTAATCTTCTTTGTCCTTTATCATCGAACCCAATCATCAACTAGATCTTGACCTCTATTCATCATCCTATCTTCTTCCTCCATCTTCTCCTTCATCTTCTATCTTTGTTTACCTCCATCTTTTTTCGCTCTAGGTTTTCAAAGTCGGCAAATTCACCTCCATCGCTAAAGGTCTTTGATTCGTAGTTGTCTTTGCTCAATGAGGAAGAGAGGGCTTGCTAACCAATATCATCTTCTTTGTCAGATCTAGCTTCGATCTGCAGCTTCTTCCTTTGTTCTTGAGTGATCTTAGCAAATCAATCTCTTCATCTCGTGATTTCTTCAATATGTGATATGTATCTTGATTTTAATTTGGTGCATTTTGCTCCAATACATATATATTGTGTTGATCTGCCTTCATTTTTATTTTTGTTGTTCATTGAATCTGTATTTCCTCACATCATCTCCTTCTCCTCCTCCTTCTTCATTGCTAGTAGCATGAATCTCAGGTTAATTGGTTAACTCGCTGCATAACCAAGTCGCCACCGGGTATGACTAGATCATCTATGAGCCAATTCACGAGTTTGGCCAAACCCTGTCCTGATCCAACTTATGTGTACCCCTAAATAGATTGACAACATCTTCATCACCATTTCAAAGTTTTCTTTTGTTTTTTTTATTTCTCGAGAAAGGGGAATATTTTGTTAATTTATTTTTCATTGAGGGGTATTATTTCTTTGAATATATTATAGCTTTTTTTTAATACTAAAATTTTCTTCCATACCAAATGTGGTACTTTTAAAACATGTTCCCATTTTCTTTCCTATTTCCATTCCATAAAAAAAAATTTAGGTATCAAACAGGTCCTAGGAGTTCCTAGTTGTCATTTCCTATATTTCATTGGTTAACACTATAGATATTATTAGAGGTACAAAGATTTTTATTTATTTTTAATTATGCATGTTACTTCAATTCAAGCATTTTGACTAAAATGTCCCTAAAAAAATGAAAGAGTTTGCTTTCATTTTTCCAATACATATTTAAGTAAACAGAAATTTTTAATTAAAAACTAAAATTAAAATCAACTAATGTGCAGTACAAATTTTATATCAAGAAAATTTTGTGTATACTTTGGAAGTAAAAGAAGTTTGCGTAGTCTAAATAAAAAAAGGTACAGTCCATACATTTCTATATATCTACATAACTTATAAGAAATCACTTATAAATAACATGTTTCATTTTTTAAATTTTGTGACGCCTTCTAAAATAATTTAATCTAACCTTTTTTAATATCAACCTGTATATAAATATATTCGAAAATGTGTAATATACTATTTATTGACATGATTGCAATCTTTTTTTCCTCCATGTATTATTTTATAAAAAAACTTGGAATCATTATACATAATTACTGATGAACCGGACTGCCACTAGTGAATTAATAAAGGAGATCAATTGACCTAAAAATGGAATATTACGTAATGTGTGTAAACCCTCCATCAACCCATACTGATTAGGACTGAGAAGTATAGTTTTCACATCTGTGATAATCTATCTAGCTGGTGGGATGGATCTAACTATTGAATCATTAAAGTAATTTAGTTGAATCGATGAGTTTAATGCGTATCTCTATTAAGAAACTCAAATAGGAAAAAAAACAGTTAAATTCTAAATCCACCACTAAATAGAAATAATAATTGTTATAATAATTAGCCATGAGATTGCAGCCGTGATACACAAATATCGGTATGGGTATTGGGTTGGATATAGCATGATATGATACAACAAATTTCAAAATTGTAAAATACAAGTTCAGAAGATAGAATTTGGATTTCATAAAGTACCATTTCCTAAAGTTTCCTAAAATAATATTGTTATAGTTGAATTTTGAATTAAAACCTTAAGTGTTGGAGTCATATAGTAGACTATGGTTGTTGGGGATAGTTATTTTCAATTTTGATAATATGAATATTCTAATCATATCAATGGAAAAGATCATGTCATATAACATAGATAAACAGATATGAAGTTGGGTTACATGGTAAATTTGAAATTGTCAATATCTTTAATTAATCAAATTAAATTAGAATTGAAGAAAATTGTCCTCAACAGTTAGTTATAGTGCATTATAGAACTCCAATACATTTGAGGTTTTGGTAAAGATTAGATAACCCAAAATAATTAGGATTTTAAATATAGATATTTTGTTAGGATAATTAATTTTTTTTAGATTTAATTTAATTTATTTTGAATTTATATTTTATCATTTATTTATAACATTTAGTTTAGCTTTTGTTTAAATTTTTATTTAGAGATCTTATTTCACGATTTTAGTAGGATTAGGATTTGAACCCTATAAATAAGAATCTTTCTACTCAATTATATTCAAAACTTTGATTAATAATTTAATTAAAATTTGTGATATAACTTTTCTCTTCCTCTTGAGTTCTTCTACCTCTCTCCTATTTTTTTTATATCTCTCATTTGAGTTTTTTCTTTTCTCTCCCCCTTTTTGTCTATTCTCTTTCTTTCTATCCTACCATTCCCTATTTACATTATTTGGTATTAAAGTCAAGTTTCTATCTTGGAGTATGTGGATCAAGCTTTTGAATCTCTGTGAGTTAACATGAAGCAAAATCGAGAATAAGCAAATCATAAGTTTGAAGAAACAAAAATCATAATTTTGACAAAGCTAGAGAAAATGTCTGAAAACATCTTATATGCCCTTAAGTTGCAAAATAAGGACATAGAGATAACTCCTAAAACTTTAGAGAAAGAATGTGAGTGTCAGATAGAAAAAGAGCAAGCATATCAGGAGGTCAAAGTAACAAAATAAATTGGAGCAAAACCTTCCGCAAACAATTCCTTAAAACCCAAAGAGGACCCTGGTGTTATTATTGTTGAAGAAGACAAAAGTTTGAAGAATAAAGAAACGTATAAACAATATTCATTAATAGAAGTTCTGTCATGTAATGTTGTTGATTATGGATCTCAGTTTTATCTTGTCTTTGTGCCACCACATTCATTTTTGCCTATAGTGGAATTTAATGCTATTGTGGAGAAACAAATTTTTCTCTCACTTGATGATTTCTTTGTTCGTTAGAAGCGATTTCCATAGTTGAATATTATTTAGGCCTATGAAGAGAAGTTTGTTTACTCATATTTCATCTTACATTATATTGTTTGCTAGAAAGATTTCTTAGATTTAGATGATACATGGAATTTTAACTCTTTGGATGAGAGTTCTTTTAAGTGGGGAGAATGATAGAGATTGGATAACCCAAAATAATTAGGATTTCAAATAAGATATTTTGTTAGGATATTCAAATTATCTTTTAGATTTAATTTAGCTTATTTTGAATTTAGATTTTATCTTTTATTTATTTATAGGATTTAATTTATCTTTTGTTTTAATTTTTATTTAGATAATTCTCTTATCATAAGACTCTTGTAGAACTAGAATTTAAACTCTATAAATAAAAGTCTTTCTACTAAGTTGTATTTAGAACTTTGATTAATGATTTAGTTAAGATTCGTGATATAATTTCTCTCTTTTACTTGAGTTCTTCTACTTATTTTATATTTTCTTTACATGACTTTCTTGAATTCTTTCTTTTCTCTCTCTCCCTTTTGGTCTACTTTCTTTCTTTCTACCATATCCTTCCATTATTCACATCGAGTTTAAATCAAAATTCAGTTATCTTGTTACTACTTTAGAAAGTGGCACTTCATAGAATTTAAATTCCAATTCGATAAGATATATATAAGGGGAAATTACAGTTAGGAATCGGTAAAGTGGATTAATTACAAAAAAAGACTTTAACTAATACAAAGTGTTAAAATTTAAAATATTAAATAGTAAAATTGGTAAAATAAATAATAACAGGTTTTATTTTATAATAAATTTACTATTTTGATCTCAATGTAATTTTCCTTATAAAAAAATATAGGTGGTTGAGTCTAGATTTGGAGTCATTAACATTTCTTGGTCCAAACACAACGTGGCAAAGTAAGCCACAGGCCCAATTTGTCTTTTTTTTTTAATTTCGGGCTAACCAAAGGCCCATTTTATAAATTTAACATTTGCGTGCATAAGCTGTAGAGCTGAAATTCGAATTCAAGGCCGCTAGGGAGAGATTTCGTCTTCATTAGCATGATACGACATAAACATGCAATTATTGTTAAACGCGTACAGTGAAAAAGTCAACATGAAAAAACACTTAAGAAATCAATATTAAATTAAAATAAACAAAATATGTTGGTATTAGCACTATTTATAAGTCATCAATTAGCTGCTTATCTAAAGACTTTAATTTAAGGAAATTCAATAAATAATATATTTATTTCGACTTATTGGTCCAAAAGTTTCAAGCCCAAAGTGCCTGTCTGAACCATCTTTTTCATTGTGAGGAGGAACATTCGAGGCTGTTTACATATTTTTATGCAATTTACTTTTCTGTTTCTGCAAGATGTACAGATTTCTCCTAAAATAAAAAAGGTTTCGTACTCTAGTCTAATTTTAATTTCTTCGCTACCAAAATACTCTTCCTTTATACTATTTAGCTAAAAATTTTGATGGATACTATTTTAGTAAAACAATTAAAATGAACTATAATGTGGATATTTTTTATTCAATAAAAATTATGCATATTTAAAATATATGAAGAAGATGTATAAAATTTTAATGAATCCTACGAAAAAAAATATATTTTTTTGTTTTTCTCATATTTTGTAATTGTATGGTTGGATAAGTAGGTTTGAATAGGGTAACTATTACCCTCCACTTGGCTTAGAAAAGAGAATAGAAAGAAGAGAAAATGGTGTAAGAGAAAATGGAGAAATGAGAAAAATGGGGGAGTGATTTTCTCTTCATACGTAGAAAAATATTTACATATAATAAAATGTGTTATTATGACATATTGTTTATATAATTTCTATATCATATTAATAAATGAAATTAAAATATAAATTTAAAATTATTTTAGCCAATCTTACTTTTTTTAATTTTTAAAATTATTTTTTATACATTAATTTCAAAAATTTTAAAATAATACAAAAATAAAAAATATATAATATATCAATATTTAAATTTAAAAATTATATAGGTATTTTTTCCATTGTCAAAAAAATTGGTGAGGTAATTTTAAAATGAGAGTTTTTATCTCCAAAATCTCTTAATTTTAGACAGAAAAAATCAAGGGAAAAACATGTGGGATCCACATAATATTTTTCCCCAATTTTCTTTCCCTCTTATTTTTTTCTTTATAGTCAAATAAGGAAAAATATAATTTTTCCTCTAATGCCCCTGGCCACAAAGGGTTAGGCTTGAACTAGCAAATACTAGGGTGTAATGGATAATAGCCCAAATATGAAGTTGGGCCTAATGCCCGACAGCTCTATCGCACAAAATAATGAGTCTTTATATATCCTTATGTATGTATGTGTGTGTATATATATATATAAAAGGAAAGAATAGGTCTTGATGCTTATTACTTTAATTCCTGATTTGTATTTCATTCCCTAATCCTTGCCTGTAAAGATTTATACATTTTTTTACCAACGATCGAGCGGGAAATTAGTTTAATTAGTGATTTTAGATTTGAATTTTGGGTATATAGTTGTATTAAATATTTTTTTGTGATTATACTCAACTTAAATTAATCAAATTTCAATGCAACTAATATATATGTCTTTTAAATATCAGGTGATTTGTTATAAAAAAAAAGAATTTTATAAATTTTTTTTTAACAAATGACAGAGAGAGAGAGAGAGACACACACACAAAAACAAGAAACACAAGAAATGGTGCACGCGAGATTGCATGATATTAATTTTGCTATGAATGATGTCGTTCAAAGTAATAGTAAAATTAATGAGATTCATCATCACTTATGGAATATCAACAGCACACGCGTATATTTGAAAATAGACACACAAGAACATGTGAATAAAAAAAATAGAATGAGAGTCTGCATGGAAAAGACATTTTTACGAGAGGCAAAACATATTTTAATAATCTCTATATCTTGAAAAACTAGTCTTTAATTACTAATTGGGGGATATCTTTGGTAATGTGCTCACCAAAAAAAAAAAGAATGAGAGATATACGAAAAAAAATCACATTGAAATGACCACTGCTACCTAAATTGAGTCAAGTGAAAGTTCAATTTTCCCCAAGCAAACCTAAGGATTCAAACGTCATAAAAAAAATCACATTGATAGAATTATTTCAGATCATTGGGTCTAACAGTGTTTTAATCTCATGTGATAATACTTTATACTAAATAGTTATCTAAGAAAAAAAAAATGATGCCACCACCTCCACCACTTAATTTTAATATCAAAAGAATTCAAAAATATAAAATAATAAGCTTAAAAATCGTATTGATACTTTCTTTACATTTAATATCTACATAAAAAGTAAACCGTATGAAACTTTCTGCTGATGTTTC
Organism: Adenanthera pavonina; assembly: GCA_026686845.1. Classification (NCBI taxonomy): domain Eukaryota; kingdom Viridiplantae; phylum Streptophyta; class Magnoliopsida; order Fabales; family Fabaceae; genus Adenanthera; species Adenanthera pavonina. The sequence goes on along the minus strand of JAIVEN010000026.1, from coordinate 5,727,353 downwards.
TGATATATATATATATATATATATTGGCAAAAACAAAAAAAGTTTCTGATATATAGCACACTCTTCAATGTTTGATTGACCAGTAGACATAATTTTTTTTCACGAATATATGTGTGTGGCTGCTGAGACTTGAAATGGAAACTCTTACGCAAGATATTTGAATTTAACAGTATCCTTGGAACTTTAGAATTAAGCAGTGTTGTCCTTATAGATTAATATCAGAGAAAAATAAAGGACAATGGGTTCGATCATTGACAATTAGTGATTAGTATTAGTAATGATCGAATAATTAAATTCTCTCATCTAGAGGCCAATGCTTTCCTGGCCTTTTGGGTAAACGGGCAGCCTTTTGATTACTTTTACTAAATAATTAAATTCTCTTATTTATTTTTTACAACTTTACAAATGACACTGAAGTTTCATCTGCATGCTTATTGTTCTTCTTTAATTTACTTGGTCTTCTTTAACTTGTTATATTATATATGTCTTCCCTTTGGGCCACGGAATGGGAGCAATACCGCCCATAGAAACATAACCTAAAAGATTAATTTAATTGGAGGTCATTAACAGGATATAATCTAGAAGCATGCATGAAAGATAATGTACATTTATTTTACAAAAACTTGATGAGTCAATATTCTTCAACAAAACAGCAAATTTGACCACTCTTCATCTCATTAATAAAATGACAACATGGTCCTTAATTTTAGGGTAAACAAATTATTATTTAAAGAGCTGATAATGAACCTAATTAACATGATATCTAGAAGGCATCTAGCTTTTATGTTAAGTGAAGAACTAGGACTAATATCTAGAATACTAGAATTTCATCCAAAATTATCATAGGATATACTATTTTGGATCATATATATATATAAGATCGTCTAAAATTTATTAAGAATTCAAATGCCTCAAATCTTAAGCCTCTAATTAACTCATAAAAAGTATCAAATGTTTTGTTTTTATAATATTTTTTACTTAATTATAATCGCTATAAAATTTTAAATATCACGATATTGTATGTACCATAACATCTAAGTTGATGAATTAATTGAGGTTGCTCTTACCCTATGTTTGAGGGTTGAAGTCCTCTTATGATTATTTTTTTAAAAATTTATCTCTGTTTTCCATGTTACTTGGATTATGTTGTTTTCAGGAACTAAAAAGAAGCATTACAGAGGGGCAAGTCACTCTCTCTAACACACACATATTTCAAATCAGTTATTTTTTTTACCAACAAATCAGTTATTATAAGAACAAGAAAAAAAAAGAAATTTTAATTTGGTCTCATGCACATCGTTTTTAAATTTTTTGTCAACAATTAACTTATGTAGATGAGGTTATTTAGTGATCTTCAGCTAATATATTTTCACTCGGGCAAGAAAAAAAACTAATTTATCTTCACCTTTTCCAGGTTAAAGTATGTAGAGCAATTTACAATTTACAAATTAAATTAAAACAAAAGAAATTTCTTATTTTTATGGCCCATTTGTTTGGCAGAATGATTTTACAAGAATGAGAATGAGAATAGAAATATAAATAGGAATGATGTTAGATGGGATGAAACAAGTATGAATCATATCTCATGAAAATGAATGGACAATTGAGTTTAATTGGATAATAATGCCCATGATATAAAAATATATTAAAATATTTGCTGATAATTTTCAATTATTAGAAAATATTTTATACATCTATTTGATAAAAATAGTAAAAAAATAATTTTAATCTTTTTATTTGTAAAAATATTTTTAAATTACTAAAATATTTTAATTATCAATAATAAATAATTTATAATTATAAAATAATTTTTAAATTATCATAGTATATTAAAATATAATCCTAATATCCATGGTTATTTCATAAATATTTTTTAATTGAGAAAATTAAATAATTTTTAAATTATTAATCTTCTATCACCAAAAATACTTTCTACTCATGTTTGATAAATACGAAATATTTCTTAATTTGTAATTCCTGAACTCTTAGAAATATTTTTTATTAGATAATGTTATTAATAATAAATATTTTATTTTATTTTTAGTCGATATTATGGACATAAGAATATAGAAGAACATTTTAAATTTGGAGGCTTGGTCATTTTGTTATGGATTCAAGGAATGGCTCACCATTTCATAAAAAAATTGATGAAATTAAATCAAGATACTTGAACTTGTGAATTTTTTTTTTTTGCGTGTGTATCTGGTATTTCATATCTATCCCACTTCATCTAGAGGATTTATCGGGGATCAGATTAATTCTGATAAAAAAAACTTGTGAAAATATTTTAATATTAGGAATGGAATCAAAATTAGATTGTACCAATAAAGCATACCCATCAATGGAATGCCTCTTCCATTCTTATCCCACACACTCCATTTGATATAAAACCAAAAGTGGCATAAATGTTAGCATGTAGGAAACCGATTTTATGCCATTGTAATAACACTGCTACTCTAGTATCACAACAACAAATTTGAATCGTGCAAATGAATTAGTCAGATTTTTATTTTCTTATATATTTTTTTAAATTTTACTTTTATCTTTAAAAGAAGCAAAATAGACAATAAAAACAATTTTCTATTGTTAATTATAAGAAAATAATAGGTGAAAAAATATAATATTTGAACAGTTCTGATTGAATTTTTAAAAAAAGATCCAGTGCAAGCCATAATATTTGCACTATTGCCTTACAACAACAGAAAACCCAGGTCGTACGAGGAATCACTCCATTCGAAAAAAACAAAATTATGGTTCAAGTAAATAATTGAGCACTAAATGTGAAGGATGATTTCATCACAGAATTGAAGTGGATAATATTAGTTTTAAGAGTCACAATCCTGAAACCCACTTAACAAGTAATACAAACGAATTGGACTTTTTTTTTTAAAAAAAATATTCTTCAGAATATAAGACTTAATTAAGGACATCTGTACTTGTTCAAAGGTATGTGTCGTGATTCAAGGATTAAATTTCTAGAAGTTATGGTCACTTTATTGAAGTTAAAAATGATTATAAACTATCTAGAACATTAGGACTAAATTTATGTTTATAATACTAATGATGGTTAAATTGAACATAAGAAATTTGAAACTCCTTAAGTAAGGATAAGAATTTGAACTTTACGAATAAAAAAAATCATATTAAAAGAATTGTTTTTATTTGGATGTGACAATACTTAAATATATATTAACTAATTTTAAATGATTCATATAAACCGAAACATATACTATAAGACTCTCGGCAACACACTTGTCAATTTTTATTTTACACAAACAACGAAATTATTTGTTTTCCATTGCATAAAAAAAACAACGAAATTATTTGAGAAATATGTGACGAAAATTGAGGTAACAAGATTTTCAACTTTTTATGAAATTTCAGAAAAAAAGTATACACATCTTGATATGAATTTTATTAAAACTGCAAAGTCTCTCCTCCTATTGTTAAAATTAATATAATTTTTTTCTAAATTTGGGAAAATCACATGATTAAATTTTTATTGTCAAAACTTACATAAATTTCTCTTACAATAAAGAGTAAATTATACAATTTTTTAAATGTTGTTGATATTGCATAAATTTCTTCTCTATTTTTCAAAATATACCCAAACTATTTTTGAAAATAGTGAGAGTTTCACGTTATTTCAACGAAACTCATTGGAAATTTTTGTAACTTAATATTTGCTTAATCCAAAAAAAAATTATAATGGTTTTGAAAAAAATAGAGAAATTTGAATAATTTTAATAACAGTTAGAAGAGGTCCGTGTGGCTTTAACTTTTTTATTTTATATATGTAATTTCAACCGTGTCCGTGTAAACTTATGCGCATGTGATATAAAACATCAATGAGAAGCACGCCAATCAATGGGGTTCATATATAATTGAAATAAGAGAAAAAATAAAGACATTAAACACGTTTCATAGATGGATGAATCGTTGAAATAAGGATGGGCCGGCAACATGAGTATATTTTTTTGAATGAAATAATATATAAAATTCATAAGTTTATCATGATGAAAAGGGAAAAAGCTGGGAAGGGATTAAGAAAGAGTTTTTGTACCTTTTAATTATTATTTTATAATTTTTATTTCCTTTTGAATTCTTTTCGAAAGCAAGGATATAAGTATTATTTTTAATTTATTTTACTGACCAACCTAGAGTGTGAAAAGTGGCAACAGCTCATGATCCATACACAGAACCACTCCCCCCAAAAAAAATAGTGGAAAATATTGGCTTTGTAAAATTTCTCATATATAAAATCAAGAATTCATATTAAAACATTACTTGGAAGGTTAAAAAAATTGGAACGGATTACCTGGTTCAATCGATTCCAATCCGGACGTAGAGGGCGGCTGGCCCAGTTTCGGAATAAGTGAAATCTAGTGGAAAACTGATCAAACTGGTCACAAATCAGTAAAAAATTGATTAAACTGATAAACTTTTTTATCAGTTTTTTAAAAAAAATAATATTATATTTAATACTAAATAACATTATTTTTTATATAATATTAGATAATAATAAATTTAATTAACAAATAATATGAAAATAGGAGAATACTTACATACAGTTTCTTATATGCTTTTTATGCTGTTATGTAATTAATGCATGACATGTGTAATTTTTTTTCGGTGTCATTATTCATTTTACCTTTTTATTTTAACTCCGTTAAGCAAATATCTACAACGTCCAAAAGACTTTAGGCCGTCAAAAACCCTACAAAAAATGCTTCCGTTCTTGTTCGTGAATCACAAACGGCTTGCCCTACTCCATTTCTTATTCTTCTCTTTTCTCAAATTAATTCCAGCAACATGAACTAGAGGAAGGCAAAGGTTCCGACAACCATTCCAAGCCCAATAAGTTAGGGTTCTCCATCTCAAGAGTTGATTCCAATACACCCTATTCCTGTTTGAATTGGAAACATTGTGGAAGGAAATCATTCGAATAATCCAAGTATATAGTAGTTGGAGCACCCTATAGCCAAAGATCATTATAATAGCTATAGACTGTGATTTGAGAGAGTGCAGACTTGAGTTTCCTGTTCCAAGTGCTAATTTATCGTCCACCTCGTTTGCGACTACAACAATACGCTGAAAATATCAACCATTGGGTATATGACAGTTTGTTACCATTAGATTTGCTCAAATCTTCAATTTCAGCATTCTAAAAATTCATCCTCAATGGAATTTTTTTTTGGGTAAATGTTGCATTGTTGAATTCCTTGGGTCTATGGTGGTGCAGATGGAGATGGAGAGGCCGAGAGAGAAGATGGGTAGCTTTATTTTCCGGGGCCTTGAACATCTAGGTAACGGAGTTAAAGTACTTAAAAGGGATCGCAATTAAGGTGGAAAAACTTACACATGTCATTTGCTTATTAGGTAACAGCATAAAAGGATACAAAGAATTGTATGTAAGTTTTTTCCATGAAAATATAGTATTAACAGATAATTTTAAATTCAAAATATGATTATGAATAAATATTAATTTATTTAGATTTTAATATTATGTTATGAAATTTATTAATAATATTTTTTAATTTTTTATATAACATATAAAATTAAAAAATTATTAATTTTATTACTATTGATTTAATTTTGGTTAGTAAACCTTAAATCAGTACTTAAATCAGTACTTTGATGAGTTCAATACCTAATTTAGTTTTTAGTACCTTGGTTATTGGTTTGTGTGTGAAGATTAATGAAGCTACCGGATCTAGTGATAATTAGAAATATAAGGAGTACTCTATAAGGGACATTTTAGAACTTTTTTTATCCCTTTTTTTTATAAGGGATCTTGTAATACTTTATAAATTTTTTTTTATTTTTTTCTCATTATTTATTTCTTCTCGTAAATTTTTATTAGACTTTTTAGATGAAGGAGGTACTTCCAATTGGTCAAATAATATTTAATGTGGATTGTATTATTATATTAAATAGGGGTAAAAAAGGAATGTTTGATTTTTTTTTTTTTAGAATTTTAAGAAGGTAACCAACTCCCTTAATTTAAGTAAAGTAGGTGGAAGTCCCTTGTAAAAAAAATCGGAGGAAGTAATATTCTAAGACATCACCCACTCCAAACTTAGATACTACACTTGATCTTAGCCAAGGCCGAGAAAGGTATATATATGCACTCAAAACTCGATGAAAATGGGGAGATTTGGCTATTTTGGCGCAGACCTCAAACCCTAGGAGTATGATTTTTGTTCGGGGCCGAAGAAATCTTAGGAGACAGGGTTTAGGAACTGGACAAATCACCTCTCAAGGTCCAGCAAGTATACAAGTGAAAAATCCAACCGGTAAATCAAGTTTTCAACCCAAACAAGGACAGAGGGAGGGAGGACTAGGGGGAGACCACGTCCCCCTCTCCCAATAAATCAATATACTATGCTGTAATACTCCCAGTCCCCCCTTTCCAATCCCAGACACTCTTCCCTCTCATACACACACTGATACACTACTAATACACACGCATATATTACTGATATAATTGAGTAAAATGTAAAATATATATTTTATTAGTTTATTAAAATATATTTATTACTGATAATATTAACTCTATTAAAAAATAGTAATACTAAATATTTATATTATATATATGTCAGTATTCTTGTTTTTGTTTGTTTTTTGTTTTTGAGAAAACATATCAAAAGTTAAAACAATTGACTAATATAATATTTTTCTTAAAATTAATACATTAAGATATATGGCCTCCGGTTAACTTCCTAGCTCCGTTCCTGAAGCCAAAACATGTGAAAAACACACAAAAAAATCCTAATTACCTAAACTACAGACCTAAGCCAAGGGAAATTAAACATGTTGCATTACATTCTACTAGTAATAGAATCGTGTCCAAGAAAGGAAACCCACCAATTAAAGCGAAAACCCAAAAGTCTCACTCTTCCTCATCACCAATAAAAGAAAAAACGAAATTAACAAAATAGTAATTAATTTACTTTCTCATTGGAACTTTGATCACTAGTATGAGGAATCCAGGTAATAAGCTTTATGATGCGAGCGAGTATCGCTGACTAATCTAAAACGCGTCGTTTGGATTTGGCGTCGTTGACTTTGACCAAAGACTCTTCAGCACACATGAATAAAATAATATACTCCCTCGGGTCCAAAATACAAGTATAAAGAATTTTTAATTACTTCACGCATATTAAGGAAATGTGGTTACACTCTTAAATTTCTCAAAAAAAAACTCAACATCTCATTTTTACCCTTATTAATTATCAATAATTAAGTTGTTTTCACTATTTTTCATTACAAATTATGAGAATGGTCATCAATGAATAGGGGTAAAAAGGTAAACTACTACTAAATATTACATAACACCTTATATTTTGGACCAAAGAAAGATTCGAGAAAATCCCTTATATTTTAGACCGGAAGAAGTAATGCTTAGCAATAAATTAATATAGAACATTCAGATCCTGTGTGTGTGTGTGTATGACTCATGGGCGTGTCTATATTTTATATACCCAGAGTTTCAATGTTTTGATCCTTCGCTTGTTTCAAAATAAACATCATATTAAAACAATTCGACCATTTAAAAAATAGTCGAATTTCAAAAGGTTGAAATTGTTTCTTACATGCACATGTTTGTATCATTTATTAGATAATAGATTTTTTAATTTCATACTTATATTCGATACTTTATTGATAAGATAACATTGTAATTTTTTTTAATACACAGCTATATGATGTTCGATACTTATTAAACTTCAACATCTTCTAACTCTTACATCTGATGTCTAATTATTCCACTTTCATGCCTTCAAAGAAATTTCAATACCATAACCTATGTTGATTAGTCAAAAGTCATTATATATATGTCGATAAACTCATTAATTGCTTGAGTCCTGTTCTCAACCAAATCATATAATTTTATTAATTCGTTTTCATATTTGTTCATCTTTATCAAGAGTCCATTCTAATAAACCTCTTAAATGATTGGGTTTTGTTATTTCAAATACGTATCAAAATTCTCATGTACCGTAATATATTTAATTAATAATACAAAAAGCATATTTTCAAAGAAGGAAATTAAATCAATTCTCAACAAAAGCCACTTTCTTTGAGAATGCTCCACTTGTGACGATACAACAACTCTATTAGATTGTTCTATATCTAGCTACTCATCTTAAACTTAAATTAATAAAAATAATATTTCAATCGTGAAAAGCTTCTCTCGTAGTCATCATGCTAAGCTAATGCTTTGCTGGAGAGTCTCAAGTCTTGGGTGGTTGAACTGTGCATTCATAGTTCATACACATATACTATTTTACATTTCATGTGGGCATTCTTTCATCAAACGTAACACTATATTTATTATTATTATTATTATTATTAAACTATATATCTATCTACATATGAATAAGATTAACCCCATTTACGAGAATACAGTATTTTGACCCTTCCTATAATTCAGTTAGGTTTATTAATTTTCTTTGACATAGCCAGGGTCAATAATAAATGATTACTACTTGTGAAGCTCATTAATGTGCATATGTACACCCAATTAGAAAATGAAAATAAATTTGAATAAACAATAATCAAAAGTATAGTATATGAAATTTAGTAGACTTTTAGGATCGTTTTACCTTGTATTAGGTACAATACCAAATGAATTGATATTTCTAGATATTTGTGTTTGTGTTAGTTAGTTAACCTTTAGCCAAGTGTTGGCGGCTACCTTGAACAAGAATATGGAAGGCGAGGGAACATATATCCATATATGCAGCTTAATTAGACGAAGCTTGTAATATGGAAAAGGTTAAGTCAATGTGGGAATTGTAAATTTTGAATTTTAGGGATTGATCATTGTTTGGTGAAATTCCACAAAGAAGGTAGGAATAACGATGAAGGAGAGGTGGTAGTGGTGGTTTGATATATTTTTTCTTCCTAATTTCTTGACCAACAATAAACACGTGAAAACACCACAAATCTTAATTTTCCTATAAAAAATGAATTATATATATATATGTATTTATTCTAAATTAAAAATCGATATCCATAAAGGGAGAAAGAAATAAAATAGGTAAAATTTCGCTCACATTATATACACGCGAGGGTGAATTTTTTCAAATTTTTTGGGAGTACATATATAAGATAATTAAGCTTGATGAAGGACTTGATGGGTTTAACAGCTCCAGCAAATTTGAGAAATCTTTATCTATATCTATATATTTTTATATTTATAAAAACAGCATTATTTACAGGTGTAACTTGTCATATAGGACTTCTTATAATACACAGGCTCTGCCACCTAATTATTAGATATAAAAAAGGGGGGAAATGAATTTGAGTAGATCACACAGGCACATCAGACCAAGTTACCAACTTTTTCAAATTCAACATGTCTAATAAGTTCATAAATTATTAAATTTTAATTTAAACTTAAATATAAATGCGATCAATAGAATTCATTTTAGCAAACTTAAAATAACATGACTTGTCACTTGAGGCTAACTTAGATGATAAAAGCGGGATTAGATGTAGATCTATCAAGAGTTTAAAACTTCTTGATATAACATACAAAAAAAAAAGTAACATGACTCACTTTTGGGTTAATCTGATAAAACTAGACCTTCTATAAAATTAATTAAAAATAGTTAAAAACAAAATTATATTAAATCTAAATGGCTAAAGGGTATATATAGAATAATAAGGCTGTTGAGTTATAGATAGTTGGGTCATAACTACATCGCCTGGGGAAAAAAAAACTATTGGAGACACACACACGTACGCTTATTATATTTATAGTTGTTGGTTTTAAGGATAGTGTTGTAAACCTTATGTGTGCTCATGGTATTATACTCTGGTTTTCCAAGTGCTTTTGTTTCCAAGATTATTTGATTATTATTATTAAATGTACTAGCTACTTGATCCTGGTATTCCAAAATGTGGGATTGAGTAAAATCATGGACAACACGACACAAATTATTGGGATGGTCTCATTTTATAATAATAGTCTCTTATCAAAATCAACAAGCTGATAGTTATCAAATAGGAAAAAAAAAAGAAAGGTACACATATATACCATATATTTGGAGTTAGTTGTCCAGCGAAAAGCAAGAAGAAACCGTAAACCTGTGTGCGAAACTGCGACTTATGTTGTATGTATATGGTTATAGCAGAAGAAAGTAATTAAGCTGTTTTCAATTTAATTACTCAAAGGAATTGGTTTTCTGAGGTATAATGGAATTCTTATATAATCCAGAAGTTCCGATGATGTCTGATTGTTTTCAATTTAATTAATGAAGCAGGTGGGCTGTTTGTTTCCTCATGATCAGGAGCTGTCTGTGAAAACAAGGATAGCAATATAATCTTGTCGTTCCCGGTTTTGGTTAGTGGCTTCCAATTAGCGTGATATATGTACCAAACGATATCATCAGCTTCACTTTTACAAGTCATTTGGATTTAGATGGTATACCTTCGCTAGGCTCATTTTGATTTTAATGACGTACATGTGAGCAATAAAAGTTGCTGTTAATAACTTCATTTTTTTTTCATTTTGATTTATAGTAAATGAAATACCAATTTGACAAAGTTTTCAATACATTAAGCAGTTCGAGAGGAATCACGTTATTTATAAATTTTGTATTTTATAGCAATATTGATTGTGAGGAAAATGTTATCATGAATGTTTCCCTATCAAAGCTTTTTTTTTTTGGACAGAATCAAAGCTTTGTTTTGAATTTGATTAGGTAGGCATTTGTTTTATTCTTCACTTTTCTTAATTATTATATTTGGACTCCGATATATTCATATAAATTTAATTCTTTTTTTTAATTAAGAGAACAGTTTTCTGGTAATAAAGACAGCAGCTATTAGATTGAACAAAAACTTATCCTAATTCCAGATCATGTATGAATAAATAAATTTTCTGAATCTTAAAAGTTAAAAATTTGCTTGATGATGCTCTAATTTGGATTATTTGATAGTATCAAATAATTGATAATTGTATTAAACAAATTTTTTAGACCAACAATTTTGATTTCATACATAGCCTTTGGTATTGCTGATGATTAATTTATCATTTCACTAGATCATAATGTGACAAGTCAGTTACCATTAGTTTTTGTAACTTTTATTTTGTTTAATTAATTTCTTTAAATTTGAATCTTGTTATTATACATAAATAAATTCTTTTACCGTGTCACACTCTCGTAATAAATATCAGATCAACAATTCAGGAATTTGGTATATATATATATATATATATTAAAATTTTCTATACTTTGTCTTACGTAATCTATAATCTCATCAAATTTTCTTGGAAATTGTAAGAAGTAATACCATCTTTGTCTCCTTGCTTCAGTCATCTTTTATTTCCGTACATATTATTTTAACTTTTTCTTGCGTTTTAAATTTCGTGCTTTTTTAAATGAGAATGGCGATGGCTATGGAATAAAAATACTAACAAAATCACGATAGAGGTAGTAGATAATTAGATTTTTTAAATAAATTATTTTAAGTTTAATGTTTGGTGTGTATGAAAAAAATTTGATTGAAAGAGATAAAACTCATTTTACTAATCTTTATACCTTAAAAAAGATTAATTTTTCAATATTAATTGGGGATACCCATAATATTTAAAAGAAAAAAAGATAAATTATCCATGGGATTGAAGGATCCAGATTTGTGACTGTAGTCGTGGACTGGGTGAGAGGAGACGACTGGGTCGTCAATATTTGGTTTGAAATGACGAATATACCCGTTGACTTTCAGATGATAATGAGAAGGAGAAGTGGGCCCACTTGCTTAGCAACTGCAGGTTGTGACGAAAATACCCTCACGTGACTGAGCCGGATCAATCTGCCGCGGTTTTGAGTGTGAAGCTCTTACAAGTCTCTTCACACATATGACTCTTCTGGCGCACACAATATTTGAGTCCGAGTCTATAGGAAGATTCCCTCCTATCTTCTTTCTTCCTTTCTTCAATAAATAAATATTCAGCTTCCCATTATTTAGAACCGAAGTCCATTCACACATTAGCTTGTTTCCTGCCCCAACATTATTTGTACATCAATCTATTCTTACTGTACATTCGGTAGGTGGGGATGTGTTTTTTTTAAAAGAAAATGAAAAAAGAGATTCCTAATTAAACATATTTGGTATACTAAAAAGTGAGTTACTGGAAAAATTATTTTTCTAAAATTATAGGAAAGTAACTTACTCAAAAAAAATTGAGGGAAGACTATGCTTTGCTTGGGAAGAAATTCTTTTTTATAAAATTCTTTTTAATAAATAACTAAATAATTTAAATTATATTCCTGATATTTTTATGAAAAAATAATCACCAAACATGTTTGGGTGAGGAAAAAAGATTTGCGGAAAGATTCTTTTCCATTCTCATTCATATTTTATAGATACCCTTATTGTAGTCAAATTATAGTTAGACATATTGTAATTAAGTGATTTTTTTACCTATTACTTATTATGTAACTAACTATAGTTATTAATGCCTTTAATTTATTTTTAAATTTAAAATTCACTTAGTTTGATTTGATTAGAAATAAGTACACTAATTATATAGGTTTATGTACATAAGTTTTCTTCATTGGTAATCTCACATATCAAAAGTCAAAATTAACATAGAAATATGGCAAGGGAGCTAATAACTTAAGGGGTCAATTACATTGTTTTGCAAGTTAAGAAGACGTAATTCCATGGGAATATCAAAATGGATTAATACAATATTTTCTTTAATTTTTTTGGCCAAAATATTATCTTTAATTTATTGAACTAACTGTTTTGACAAATTAGATTTAAATAAGAATTGTGTTACATTGTAATTTTTTTAATTAATTCACTCATTTTTAGGAGTAAGAATTTTGAACCCTGTTTTTTTAACTCGGTTGTTCTATAACCTACAAATTAAAGATGAGCCAAGTTGGTAATCTTTTAACCCTGTTTCAAAATACACAAGTCAACTTGGCCATTCACTATTTTTTCTCATTAAATTTATGTCAAATCTATTATAGTCTCTTTAGTTCTTAATATAAATATTTTTAACTAATTTACTGAAATTAAGAAGAATTGGTTACAACATTAAAATTATTTTTAAAATTGAGGTGATTTTTATCTTTACCTATAATAAATATTATAAATTTAAACAATCTACACACTCTCTCCTACTCCAATAAGAGCATGTAAGAGATAATATAATTAATATTACAAAAACTGATGAAAAAACTTATAGGATGTGACTAATAAAAATAAGCGAATAATCAATTTGACCTCAAACTATATCAGAAATTATTATACAGGGCTTGTATGTCACTTTAAATCTTAAAAATTATATACCAGATAATATGTCAAGAAATAGGCAATAATAGAGTCAAGAACAGAATCAAAATCATTAGATGCAGGCATTGGCATTGAAGCGTGTGCTATTACGCTATCCATAAAACAATATTTGTTTTATTTATTAATTTTTTTCAATCCTACTTCCATACATGAAAAGCCTAAACTATCTTAATTTATTATAAATAGTCTAAATTATGATTTTTTCAGTAATTATAAATAATTTGTTTGATAGAAGTTAGAAGAGTGTCTTCACTCTGCATTTGTTTAATTAAAATCTTATTGAGCTAGCCATATGAGGCTAGTAGAGGCTGCAGGTGATAGAAATGGAGTGGAGTATAGGTAAATTAATGTTAAGGCTTCTAACCCTTACAATGTAACAAAAATTGTTAAACTAAATGAATAAATTTAATTTGATCAAATCTTCTATTAGTAGATAATTTTTATAGAATGCCATTTGAATGGATTATGAATATTTAATGATGTGATTTATTTATCCTGTATTGTGTTGCATATTTTATACTTTTGTGATATAAGGTTTAATTTTTTTTCCAATACTTCAAAATTAGTGGAACTCACTAAATAATTTTGTAGCAAATATGTCTTCCCCAGGACAGACTTCTAGATAAATTAATTAAAATTTATATTTTTTGTTTGTAAAAAGTTTTAAAATAGATTTTAGCCCTCTCATCATATTTTGCTTTTAATTTAGCTTAATCATTAAGTTCTGGATCTGTCCCCTTCCAAATAGATTATAGAGATGCGAAAATTTTTTGGCTCTGGCTTCTAGAAAATAACCCAATACTGATGCAAGAGGGGACCATGAATGAAATTTCAGCTCAAATTGGCCTCCCACTGCAGATTTAAATGCACTCCACTTTCTTCTTTTTTTTCTGATTCATTTTTCTTTGTATCTTGAAGTATTTAGATTTGTGTTCCAATTTCAAAATAGGGACGCGAAATTAGGAGGTACTTGTTTGGAATTATGCGTGACTTTATATCCCTACCCTCGAATAGAAAATGAAAGGAAACATTCGGGAAAGTGGTTTTGGTTTTGGGTATAGAAAAAGTATTAAAAGGATCACGTTCTCCATAAACACATCGCAACGTTGCTTTGCTTTTTCAAAATTATCAGCACAAAGCGCTCCAAAGTCAAAGAGGGCGCCAGGGGCACTCTCGTCATTTCAGATGATACCAACTTTCTTAGACTCGGAATATATACTCCTTACTCGTTTCCCTCTTTATCAAACAATAAACAATTCTCACATTATTTTCCTCTCTCGTCTTTTTCTTCTTGCCCAAACAACTATTATTCCTCCCTCTATATATATATACCCACACTACAAGACTAGGTGCATAAGATCAAACGCTCAAACGAAAAAAGAAAAAACAAGCAAAAACTCAAAGCCTATTCCCATTTTCTGAAAACTTTGTATGAGATTGTAGATTGACGACGACGATCGACGACGTGAAGATGGGCTTGAAATTGATGTTCGGTAGTTGCTTCAAGGGGGAGTGTAAGGCCCCGGCGCCGTCGAAGACGAAGGTGGTGGCCACGAAGCAGAGTTCATCCCATTGGGTTTCGGTGTCGGATTTGAGCAATCCGATAAGCGCGTCGCTGTCGGAGGATCTGTCGGTGTCTCTCGCCGGATCGAATCTGCATGTGTTCACGCTGGCGGAGATGAAGCAGATCACGCAGGGATTCTCTTCCAGTAACTTTCTCGGAGAAGGTGGCTTTGGACCGGTGCATAAGGGCTTCATCGACGATAAGCTCCGGCCTGGTCTTAAGGCTCAGACCGTCGCCGTTAAGCTCTTGAACTTGGATGGCTCTCAGGGCCACAAGGAGTGGTTGGTATGTTCCTTTTAACTTTTTCGCTACATTCCAAAATATTCTCCATTATTTCTCTTACGTGATTCTTCAGTCTTCACATTCAATTATTATGTAGGCTTTATATATTGGTGCGTTACAGCCATGAAAATTGAAAGGAACAAATAGAACATAAGGGATAGCCAGTTGTCAAATAATGGAAATAAACGTATTTTTTGTTTTTAAAATAATAAAAGTAGATATTATATTATTACTCTCTCATTTTCAAGGTGACATTCAGTGTTTTCTTTGAGCAAATAGTGCCAAGTAAATTAATGAATAATATTTATGCCAATAGATTGTTGAATTTAGTATTAAATTTAAGATAAATGTTGCTATAAAAGAAAGTGAAATAAGAAAGTTTCAAACACTTGAAGAGGCAACATTGTCTGATTTTGAATAGGTGAATTAAACTAATATTTTTGTGAAATTAAACGCGTCAAGTTTGAAGGCTAACTCTTTATTTTTTAAGTTTAAAATATAGCTAGTGTCAGAATATTATTGTGCCATCATGATTGAATAAATAATACTGTTTGTTTATGAAATCGTTTTCGAATAGTGAATGCTGATCTGATTCTGACCCTCCATTTGTTGTTTTTCAATTATATGGCTTTAGACGGAAGTTGTGTTTCTGGGCCAACTAAGGCATCCACATCTTGTGAAGCTCATTGGATATTGCTGCGAAGAAGAACACAGACTTCTGGTGTATGAATATTTACCCAGAGGCAGCTTAGAGAATCAACTCTTCCGAAGTAAGATTTCTAAAACTGAAACTACTGTTCCTTCTAATTATTCAGACCCATATATTTGAAATTTCTTTTTCTCATCTCACTCTTAATTATTTTCTGGAATTGCAGGATACTCAGTATCATTGCCATGGTCCACAAGAATGAAAATTGCAGTCGGAGCTGCCAAGGGTCTAGCCTTTCTTCATGAAGCAGAGAAACCTGTCATATACAGAGATTTCAAAGCTTCAAACATCTTATTAGACTCAGTAAGTGTCATAATAGTACGTAGTAATTAATTTCTCTGTTCACATTCGATTTGGAAGATTTCTATATATATAACCAATCCATTAATTATTTTAACTCACGTGCCTTCTGTTTGTTTCAATATTAATTCTTCAGGATCACAGTTCAAAGCTGTCTGATTTTGGGTTGGCGAAAGATGGCCCTGAAGGAGATGACACCCACGTGTCAACCCGAGTCATGGGCACTCAAGGCTATGCTGCTCCTGAATATGTCATGACAGGTAATTGACTATATATGATAAACTGATGATAATTAACCCATATATATATATCAGCTATTAATAATGTATGAATACTTTAAATTACAAATTACGATTGAACTGATGAGTTTGAATATGGAATGTGATAATGACAGGTCACTTGACAGCAAAGAGTGACGTGTACAGCTTCGGGGTGGTGCTGTTGGAGCTGTTGACGGGAAGAAGATCTGTGGACAAGGGAAGGCCACCGAGAGAGCAGAACTTGGTAGAATGGGCCAGGCCAGCGTTGAACGATTCGAGGAAGCTTGGGAGGATAATGGACCCAAGGTTGGAAGGGATGTACTCTGAGATGGGTGCAGCCAAAGCCGCAGCATTGGCTTACCAGTGTCTGAGCCACCGGCCCAAGAACAGACCAACTATGACCACGGTGGTCAAGACCCTCGAGCCACTCCAGGACTTCGACGACGTCCCTATCGCACCATTTGTGTACACCGCCCCACCTCAGGAAAATGACTCGAGGGAATGTGCTGAACCACCCAGAAAGAATCACCACCATCATCGCAAACACCCTCTCAGATCACCCAGGTCGCCACCCGAGTCAGCAAACTCACAGTCTGAGAATGGATCAAGATCAAGCGCGTCCAGCTCACCTCCTTCACGTCACAAGGCCAAGGGAGCTTAACCTAATCGATGAGAAAGAGACAGAGAAAGCTTGTATATTGTACAGAGATGATTTTTAAGTTGTATATTTAGCGCGAATATTAGTGTTTGAAGTTTGATGGTGGATCGAAAATGTGCATGGCAGGCAAACTGTAATGATGTCTTGAAAGCCAGAAGAAGAATACAAGAAAGAGAGTTGGTGGAATTGTGATGGTCAGGGCGCGCATGGTAATCATGCTTGAGTTAATTATTATTGTTATCATCAATATATTTTTTGCTTCTTTAATTTGTTTAATTATTTCTGTTTGGATGGAGAAAATTTGATGATTTTGACTTGTCCATATATAAGGATGTGACCGGTTCAGAGAATGGAGAATCACCAAACGTGGATTTGTTGACCAAAGATCTTCAATGAGATTGAATACAGCTAAGCGATTTGACCAACCAACATGGAGACAGTATATAATGATAATGGTGAATCGGTGACTCATATAGCTACCATGCCGCTATATTCTCCATATGATCTTGCTGAATTAATCAAATGGATCACTCTAAATACATTATGATCGATAGAAATATTAGGATATAAAATAGAATGGGAAGTTATAATTTTATTTTATATAAAAAATCAATATTACCAAGTGTTGATAATACAAATAGAATCAAAATTAGAGTGATCTCTACGTTTTGAATAATTAGTCTTTAATTACCAGTTGAGATTATTTAAAAATATAATCGAAATTACATTATTAACTTTATTAAATGTGTTTTATTCACGTATCTTAATTCTCTGTCTCTTGACAATAGCTTATAACAATGTAAGAAAGCATGATATTAAACCGTCTCCATTATAATTCATTGGGTTGATATATATATATATATAACCATGGGTTAATATTTCCTTTTTGCTGAAAATTTACCCTTTTTTATTTCATTTCAACAGCCTAATTTGTTATAATATTGATTTTTTAATTCCATGTTAATTTCATAAATAAATACGTTGTGAATTTGATTATTGCTTCTTGAGGTGTTTAAATGATTTTATGTTAGAATTCATTTTATTAATTAATTTTTATTCCTTTCATCTATTTGAGATTTATTTTTTGTTTGGCCATAAAAGAGTGAGGCTAATTTTTATTTGTAAATTAATTTATTGATAGAGTACTGATATGAATTTCTTATTGGGAGAAACTCCAATATTTATGTACAATTGTACATTATCCAAATAGATAACATAAAATACAAAAAAGACAAGCATGCACCTAACATATAAAATGAGCAAACCCAGTGGCTTCTCAAATTCTGTGGCTCTGAACGATGGACAGAGTGTGTGTATCACTTGTCATTTTTTTTTGGGGACTGATATCAGTAGTCAATTTAATTTGCTGGAGTATAACGTTAAATTATACATCATGTTAATCAATTTTATTTTACTATTATAAATTATAGAAATAAAGTGATCATAATGTTAAATAAATTTATTAATATGGTAATTTATTATGTTATATTCGTATATAAACCTATTAATAAGAAATAAGTGTACATTATGGAAAAACTTTTTGTTGGAAATATCAAATTAAATATTTTTAAAATAGAAGCTCTTGGATTTTAGAATTATTCAGAAAGTTGAATTTTTTGGAAGCCTTGAATTCTATAAATTTTTTGCGTCACTAAAATTTTTTATCTTTAAATTGTTTGAAATACTTAGAAAATTTAAAAAAAAATTTATATGAATGTTTTAATTTTAAAAATTTTTAAGTGCAGTTTTTTTAATAAATTATATTTTTGTTTTGCTTCATAAACTACTCTGATGTAGAAAAACGGAAGTCAACTATAATCAATCGCAGAGTGACTCTAATCTTGTACGGAAACAATCATAATTAATAATAACCAATAATTTTTTCTCTACACAAAAATATATATAACTAAAAAAATTGTCAGACAGATTTTAGAACGGAAAAATTCTGGTGCAAATCTATCACAAAATCCTTTGCAGAATTTATGTTATGGATTTTATGACAAAAATTTCATAAATCCATTGCAAAAAATTTTGCGACATCCTAATTGGCATCGCAAAGTCAAAATCTATCACATGTTTCAAATATTTTTGTAATATACTATTACTTAAGTGTATAAAAATAGTGCTACATGCATCTTTATGTTGAATATAACTAGGAATACTTTTCTATATGACACACATAATGTGAGAAATAAGTTGCAGTACTTATGGTTTGTAATTAATATTATTTGTTATATTTTATATTATATATTAATTAATAATTACTCTCTCTGGTTTATATTATATGACATTTTGTATGAGAAATTTTTAGTTTAAAATATAGAGTATTTGATTTTTTTTCATATTTTATCATTATTTTTAATTTTTTCCTATCCCTTATTCATATGATAATAGAATGAAGTATTTAATAAGAGTAAAATAGAAAATATTTATATTTTTTGTATTAATTTCAGGTAAAAAATAATTTTCTTAATATATGTGTAATTGATATAAAATATCTTATAATGTGGATTGAAATGAGTATATTAATGATTAATTATTGTTTTATTTATGAATGATAACACAAATGTGTGTGTGTGTGTGTGTGTTATTTTCATGAATCATGAAGCCCAAAATAAATTATTGGTCATCCATCCATACCTAACTCCAATATATAGTACACTTCTAGAACATGTCTGCTAGGCTATACCAAACCCCAAAGTGTCCATATGCATCATTTTAATTTTTAAATAATAATAATAATAATAATTAAATTAACGTTCACATTATCAACTAATATTCTTAAATTCTTAAAAGAGAAAATTTGAAAAGGAAAGTTGCCTTAATTATTGAAGTAACACACTAACCACTCACTATTATACGCATTCCATAAAGAGAAGACCGCTTTGTTTTACTCTGGTATAATCTTAATGAATAATGATAATGAAGTTCAGGTAATATAATAGTTCAAGGAAAGTTACATTTATTTTAAAAAGAGAGATCAAATTCACATTGATTCTTCTCACAGTAAATATAAGGATTTTTTATGAATTTTTTTAAATCACATATATATGAATATGTTTCTTATTTTTAAATTTTATCTATTTTTAAAATAAAAATTAAATTATACGGGCTGTCTCTCAAATTCTCAATTATTTTTTTGTGGCCAGAAATTCTCAATTTTATTCAAGCGATACATTTTTGTATACTTTTAAAATTTAGACAAATTAACTTTTTCAAAAATCAAAACCATATCTTTTCTTAATTCTACAAAAATTCCACAGACTTTAAATTTATCGGAGATATTTGTGTATATATATATATATACTTAAAAATAGATGAGAGATATATTTTTTGTACTTTTGATATCACTAGATTTATTTAATGTAATTATTTTAACATAGATAGTGAAAGCAACAGAATAAGTAAAATGTTGATCACTATATACATCTTATATTTTTCATTAATAATTTTTTTTTTAAAACTGGAGAGATAAATGCAACTATGAAGGAATCAAAGATACACGCAGACACCGGCCTCAGTGGGGCCACCGTTTGATGGCGAGTCAATTGGGAGGGAGGCATTGTTTGGGTTTTTCTTCGTTCTTCATTTGACCCCAGCCACAATGCATTCATTAGAAAAGCATCCTTGCAGGCAGCCATTCTTTCCGGGTCTTTTGTTTTCATGCTCTCTTTTCGGCAAGCACCTTCTTTGCAGTTGGTGATGTCCTTTCAATTATCAATAGTATTATCGTTGATTTGTTGCACTTCTTTCTGTTTCCAACTTTCAATGTACACACAATTATGCAAGCTGAATTAGTACGTTTCATTATTACATATTACCACTTTTGGTTATAATTTATTTATTTGATATAAAATATAATTATATAAGAATTAAAAAAATATTTTTATTTATTAAATCTATTAAAGAAGTATAATATTTTTTAATATTATCCTTATTTAATATATTACATTTAAAGTTTATTATCATTCTTATATTTAATTATAAATAAAGAAAAAATAAAAAAATAACATTTAATGTAAAAAATAACATTTAATGTCCTAAAAATAAGTTAATGGGACTTATATTTTAGACAAATTTTTTTTAAAAAAAGGACTTATATTTTATATCAGAGAAAGTATTTTTAATTATTACACATAGATTATATTAAAATTAGTTTAGTTCTTAAAATTTTTAAAAATTGTTAATACTTTTCAATATTGTCCTCAATTAAATTCTTTAAATCTATTAAAAGTAATTTATCTTTCTTTATAAATCCACCTGGAAAATGTTAATTTTGAATGATTTAAACAATTTACCATTGATTTTTATTAATACTAAATGGATTAAGTAGTAAAGAATAAATCTCAAGTCTTGTGAATATGAAAACCCTTGTTGGAAAAGGTTTTTCCTAATTAAGACCCGTCCAACTCAAATCTCAATTAGTTAATAATATGGATAATTTGTTTTATTGTATTATATATATATATATATTTATGTATTTGTATACCCACTTGAAACGTGACTTGCATGATCTGACCTCATTTCCGCCTTCATCAATGGGCCGGGATGATTGAAACCCATATATCTTTTCGTTTTTTTTTGTCAGCAAACCCATATATCAGTCAGGCACTTAGTTGCCTCTTTTAGTAGTCCGCCTAAATCTTGATACTTTCTTAGGGGCCCAAACACATTTTTGGTTTTATTCCAAGAACTAAAATTGCACACACAAAAACTGAAAAAAAAAAAAGAATATTTTTATTCACCTTACTAATTAAATAATTGTTACAATTTTTTTATAAGTCTTCTACACAATTTTTTAGTTTGCCTGAAGTCTTATGATACAATTTAGAATTACAAAAATACACTAAAAAGAAAAAAATGCAGATACAGAAATGAAATTAAAAGTAGACAAAACATATGGGATTGAGAAGGATCTTTCATTCAGGAGGATATTTTTTAAGGTCAAAAAAGATTGATTGCAAGATTTTGCAGGGTTAGTTAATTATTAGTAACACATCACATTAATCAAATCAAGCCTCAATTAATGCACAACTTTACAAAAAAGTAGTAAATAATTAGACAATTAAATATACGAAGATGAAGCAAAATAAAGATGGTGGAATAGACAGAACATAGCTACTTTTTTGAAAAATGTGTGATCCAGACGTACAAGGCACAGTATATGCTAATTTAGTCATATAGTGGAGACAATCAACGGTGGTCCTATATGCATTAATAATAATATCCATTAGCACTCTCCAATTATTTATTTGGCAACTCACTCTCAAAGTTGATTAAGATGCTGATATATGTATACGCATAGAGACACCGCTTCTTTAATTTTTGGAAACTTTTACAATATTAATATTGTCAATCATACAAAGAAAAAGGGCAATTTATATGTGTTTTTGGAATTAATTTGACAGTCTCTAGTTTTTTGGTCTTTTGAAGAATTTTCACTGAAAATTTTAATAAATTATTGACTCCATTAAAAATGCCAAAATGCGCCATATAATATTCAATTCGATTTATCTTTAATTCACTTGCCTCCTCTCCTCTTCTTTCAATTACGTACCATTTGTTTATGTTAAATTTTAATTATTTAAAATTTTTATTTGTTTTTTTAAATTCTAATATTACAGTATCTTTTTTATATGATAATAAATTTAAACCATCTAAATTTAATTTGATTCCTACCGAAATATGAAGAAAAGTGGGAGAGGAGACAACAAAAGAGAGAGAAAGTTAGTTTGCTAATAGAATCTTTAGAACGTAAGAGATAAGAAAAAAAAAACGTAATAAAAATAGTCATACATTGTAGCCTTCTATTTAAAAAATAATAAAAAACAAATACTTAATAACAATGGCAAAAAAGAATATTTTCATTACGAGATGTTTGGTAAAAAGGGCCATTCATGAGTGAGTTGTTCATCAGTTTATATTTTAGCTAACAATCTCTTTTATTTAAGGGTGCATGCATCTCTCCTCGTTTCGTTAATGTAAAATTGTACTGGCGATTAAATTGGTTAAAACACTAACCGTTAATTAAATTGAAATTAAACTGGTTATAATTAAATTAATATATTTATAAGTTCACATTACTTATTTTAAAAAGAAAATAAAAATAAAAATATAAATTGAAAGAATAAATTTTAAATTAACTAAATAATAAACTTACAGGAAATAAAAAAAGTAAAAATATTAGAAAAATATTTAAGTGTAATTTAAGATATTTTTTGTCAGAAAGTAAGTTAAGATGTAAAGAATGATAGTGAATAATTGAATATGAACAATTTTGTACTCCATTAGATACTTTAAAATATGAAAGAATGTGAACATATGCTTTTTATTTAAATGATATGAAGTTGTTGATCGAAAAAAATGATAAGAAATTGTGAGTTTTCATTTTAACATTAATTGTGAATTACTAATCACATGCAACTTCCCAAGTTCCAATTACCGACGTTGGCTTTTAATGTGGGCTTCTTTATTGGCCACGTGATTCTGACAAGTGTGTTGAGGCAAAATGTAAAAAAGAAATCCATTTGATGTGTGCCCCAATATACTCCCATCTACTATTTTCTTCAGTGGCTCGCTTCCCCCATCGTCATCCCTCCATTTTCCACTCAGCTCCTTCCAACTCCCGCCGTTCGCCTATCCTCCTCACTTGCTTGTGCGTCTGTCGCAATAGTAATCCGCCTTCTTCTATCATTGATGATATGCCATTGTTAGAGATGAAAAGGTAGGATCTTCTCTGTTTATTCCATTTGTCTTACTCTCCGCTCTCTTCATTCTCTTTCTCGTTGGCTATTTTCTTTCTCTAAGCTTTTGCCTGTTGGTTTTCTTCTCCTCTCTCGACCTTTCTTGGTTGGTTTTCTTCTCCTCAGATCTAAGATGTTGGACCGTTTTGACCGGTAAAACCTCTGGTTTTTTCGATTTTAATCGGTTTTTGGCGGGCTTCAATGGTTTATGTCCGGTCCTTTTATCCACTGGTTGACCACATATTCTGGACTGTACTAGTGGCCGGTTCCTCTGTTGAGCCGATCCAGTTCTATTTTCAAATCATTGCTCCTTATTTTTGATTCGCTCGTAGGAGAAAAAAAGAAAAATATAGAAAGAAATAAATGTGAATATAGCTCAATAATAGAGGTAAAATAAATAATAAGCCAGAACCACATTTATTTATTCCATAGATGCATATGTACGTACAAGCTCATACATAGCACGTTCATTACATGAAAGACTAACACTGTGAGTAACAAACTTCAGTGCACAATCAAAGTTCAATTATTTATTCATCACCCATGAAGATAAAAAGAAACGGAGAAATCCTATTTTTTTCCTTATGGACTAATAGCTAGGTGGACTTTCAATTCAGCCCTCCATGGACTATTATTTCTTTCTATTTAGTCGTTCAATCCTTAAAATACAAATGTTGCACTTCATCTCCCTCAAGACTATAATGCTAGTTTCTATGTAACTAAAGAGAAATGGACATTGTTGGTAGCTTCATTTGATTGTTTTTCCAACCATACAATTTGTGTAACTAAAGAGAAACGGATATTGCGATAGATTCATTTGATAGGTAGAGTCTATCACTATATCTCTTTATTCCGCACACAACTGGAGAGAGACAATCACAATGATAGGTTCATTTGATCAGTGGAATTCATCATTGTGTATATTTTTCTCTAGTTGTGCGAACTACTCAGTTGGAGAGGATCTTGATTAGTTGGTGAAAAGATGGAGAGGGAGTCTAGGCTCAGCCACGGCAACAAGTGGAAACTTTCTGACGGTTGCCAGCCCAAAAAGTTCTTCCATGTCCAAATCCTGTGGTTTCAGATTCTGAGGCAATCTCCAAGTGAAGCCATGCAACAAGTTGGCCAAGCAAGAGCTAACCATCTTCAATCCAAGCCTATACCCAGGACACATCCTTCTCCCAGACCCAAAGGGCAAAAACTCAAAGTTTTGTCCCTTCACATCAATCTCCTTCCCCAAGAATCTCTCTGGACGGAACTCTTCTGGAAACTCCCATATCGAAGGGTCTCTGCCAATACTCCAAGTATTTACATACACCAAGGTTCCTTTCTCTATGTGATAGCCTTCAACCTCACAGTCCTCGAGAGCCATGTGTGGGGCTAGGAGTACAGCCACAGGATGAAGCCTCAGTGTTTCTTTGATGATTGCGTCTAAGTATGGAAGGTTTGGGATATCACTCTCTTCGACCCATCTTTCCCTTCCTGCCACTCTGTCAAGCTCTTCGTTTGCCTTTCTGATTAGATGGGGTTGCTTCATTAGCTCTGACATTGCCCATTCCACTGTTGTTGCTGCAGTATCTGTCCCGCCAGCTAATTGGTCCTGAGGGAATCAAACACTTTCTTGTTTTAGCACCAAGGTATATGGTCATTTGCAAGGCAGCCAAATTATATAATAGCAAAAAATAATATCTATGGGCCCAATTCTTGAAAGTCATATCTACAATCTTTTTGGTGACATATGAATCATTTACTTTCACTATTCAAAGGTGACGTATAATTAATTGGTTATTGTTACGAAATTTAAAGGAGTGAAGCTTTTAAACCAAGATTAATTAAATGATTCAATTATAATTCTTTAAAATATTAGACAGTCAAGCTAAAATTTGAGTAAAATTACGGGAATTTAACGGATTGTGGAAGTATAATAACTTATTCTGAAAATAGAAATTAAAGAAAAGGGATAGAAGTAAGAGAAGATGAAAAAGTTGAAGAATATTATATTAATATACCAGAGCGAAGCCTTTAACACCGTCTGGAGGGAACTCAGCATCTGGAGAAGGATCTTCAGCCAAACCCAATAAGAAATCCAAAAAATCCTTAGGCACAAAGTCGATCTGTGTTCTCCTAGCCCTATGATCATCCAACACATGCTCATAAAACCTATCTAACTTCATCCTCAGATCCTTCATTCGTTTAACATACCCTTGCAAATCCAAGAACCCCAACCAAGGTATCCAATCCCCAATATTCAAAACCCCATTAAGCAAGAACAACTCCTCCAACATCTCCTGAAACCCCTCACGCGTCACCACATCCTCATCCTCCACCTTATATGACTCACTGAAGTACTTCTTCCCCATCACCGTCCTACTGATAACACTCAGAGTAAAATGGAAAAGATGGTCTTTCAGAGTAGTAGGCTTCCCTGAAACAGCAAACAACCGTGAAATAAATGCACGCCTCTCTTGCGCACGAACGTCATGGAAGGATTCGAGTCTCTTGGGGCTGAACAACTGAGAGAGATAAATCTTACGACCTTGACGCCAGTGTGGTCCGTAAGCTGCCCAAGTGACGTTGGAGTAGTCGTAGCAAGTGTATTTGCCTGCAGCAGTAATTTGGGGTCTGGTGGCGAAGGCCTGATCGTGGGTTTTCAGAAACTGCTTAGCCATTTCTCTGGATGAAGCAATCACGACGTGGAAGGACCCAAACTTGAGGTGCATGATGGGACCGTATTTTTGGGACAAATTATGAAGGGATTGGTGAGGAAGCTCGCCGATTAGGTTTAGGTTTCCTATGATCGGCCATGGTTTGGGACCCGGAGGGAGGTTAGGGTTTGGTTTCAGGATGTGGAGGAGTTTTGAGATACTAATGGCTATGGAAATAGGAAGAAGACATGATACTGCCACGGCAAACCAAGAAGCAAACTCCATAGAGAAACTAATAGAGGAAAAATGCTAAGCGCTTTGGGTTAGGGCTAGTTGGCTATTGGTGTCATATATATAGCTGGCGGGCTACGGGTGTCATGTATATTCATGTGAATAATTGAGAATTAACGTAGAGCTTTGTGAATGATTGTACTTTGAGCATCTTTCCATTAAAATAATTTAACCTAATTGGTTGAAATTACCACAAGCATTTATAACCCTCATCTTTGTCATTCTTTCATACACACACACACATATATATATATATGGGACTTGTGTCATTATTATACTCAAACATAGTGCAGTGTTCACATTATTTTAGGCTTGTGCTTGGTATTATTTCATTAGGTTTCTATATATTTATAATTTATAATAATAAGACGTGGTACATAGAACCACTACCCTTTATATATGCACCACTGCTCTGTACGAAACAAACATGCGACAACCACCACTACAATGAACAGACCCCAGGAGGAAGGCTATGGTACATACGACAATCATGACAGCTAGCAAACGACAATGATAGATAAATGCAATGACGCAAATTTATAATAATCACAAATATGATTAAACAATAATATATGGTTAATTTTCTACAAGTGCATTTCTGACATCACGTTGATGATGCCATCGAGTCGGTGGACTGATTCCCGTATCTTACCTGCGTGTGCGTGTAAAACGTTATTACAATTATGATAATTAGTCAAGAGTATGTGGTAGTATAACTTTTATTATATATATATATACTCCATAGTGAAGCAATATAACCCTGTGTGATCTTGTCATCATCGGCATTGATCACTTTATCAAAGCTCTGTCCAATGGCGAACGGTAATGAATAACACAAGTGGGTATTTATGGATGTTTTTATATATCACTTTTGTTTTTATTACTCTTCAGTCACTTCATTATACTCCTTCCCGTCCCATGTATAAGAAAAAAAAACTATTTTATGGATATTAAAAAAATAATTTTAATTAGTTAAATTTAATTAATTTGTCTCATTTTAATTTTTCTTTAAAATTATCTCTACTTAATTTAATATTAATTTGAATCATTAATATTTTTAATCTCTCTCTCACATAATAAATGAAATATAATTTTAAAAAAAAAAATTAATGGAACATTAATTCATTTTTTTCTTATATTTAGTATCACAATTTTTTTTTTTAAATAAGATGGGAGTAAATATATTTCTAGCTTCAGTATAGACATTGAGTCCCACGATGATCATAATCATCAATTCCGGTTTTCTTTATCTGTCAGGTCTTCCCCAATCCCATGGTCATCTCATCGTTGTTTGAGAAAGTCCCTTTTGATGATAGCTTTTTCTGATACGAGACATGTGGGCGATGAGTTGTTGTGTACGACGATGGAACCAATTTTAAGGACCAGAGGTATCATTTAAAGTTGATTTTTCTTTTTCAAGATGCAAAGAAAGTCCTTTTCTTTATTATTTGGTTCCATTCTAAAAGAAGGAAAAGGATATCTGTACAACTATTCCAAATAATATACTGTGAATGAAAGATATTTAATGTGTGGATAAAAGAGATGCAGGAGGATGCCTCTCGTAATTCATTTTAAGATAGTTAATGTGTGGTACATGAGCTCTATTTATAAATCATCAACTAATTCAAAATTTACAATCACATAAAAAGAATAATCAATCTACATGATTGTACAATGTCAAAATATTGAAAATTATATTAGAATCACCCGTTTGAGAGAATTGGGGTATAATTTCACTACAAAAAAAGTAATTTTTGGCGGCGACAAAAGTCGTCGCCAAATGTCGGAAAGTCGCTGCTGAAATTATTCGGCAGCAATTTTTTTGTCGCCACAATATCGCAGCTACAATCTGCGTTGCTGAATGTTTATGGTGGCAACAAAAATGTCGCCACCAAATATAGCTCTTCAGCAGCAATATATGTCGTCGCTAATGACATAAAATATGTGCCGCTGAAAATGTCGCCGCTGAAGATAAACATTCGGCAGCAATGAAATGTTGCCGCTGATGAATAAGTATTGGCGACGACATTGTTTGTCGCCACCAAAAGTTAACTATTAGCGGCGATTTCCTGTTGCTGCTGAATGTAGTAATCAGCGACAACTCATATAGTCGCCGCTGAAGATAAACATTCGGCAGAGATGAAATGTTGCCACTGATGAATAATTATTGGCGGCAACATTGTTTGTCGCCACCAAAAGTTAACTATTAGTGGCGATTTTCTATTGCTGCTGAATGTAGTAATTAGCGACAACTCATATAGTCGTCGCTGAAGACCTCTTTTTGGTGGCAACAATAACGCCGCTGAAAAGTATTATAATTTATGATTTTTTATCTTTGGTGGCAATTCTAGTCGCCGCTAAAAAGCAATATTGACAAAAATGATATTATAATTGAAATAATAATTTTGTTATGCCTGGATTCATTGATATCAAAATAAAAAGGTAACTAATACAATTAAAATGAAGACTCCTTACAAATAATTGAAATAATATTACATAAATATATTATCTAAACAATCAAGTATATTACTCAAAAGTTATATATATATGTGCATATCAAAATATATATATATAACTAATATAAAATATATACAATATGAACAAATACTAATATCCTATATAACTAAACTATCCGAAATTACTTGTCCTTGCATCAGCACTCGGAGCAGGAGTAGATGTGGTGATAAGGGTTTGAGATTGTCCCTATAAAAACAACAAATTTAAGTATCAATTAGACTATTACATATTCAATAACATATACCAAATGAGCACTAATGTACAATACTTCCAACACCTTAAAAGAGCCTCAATGCAAATTTCATCAAGTATACCATTAATTTGACAATAAAGGAAATGTACCCCATAATTTTTTTTATAATTTCTTATGATATATATAAAACAATAACAAAAAGAGTGGCAAAATAAGAGGCTCACACAATAAAAAAGTGTTAGGTTCATAGAATTAAATTGATATTTCCTTTTTTATGTCATTGATGCTCTCTACTAAGTAAATGGTCCCTCACCTCACCTTCACTCTTTGCCAAAAAACCCCAAGCCCTCCCTTCAAATTAAAAAATAAAAGCAACTTTCACTATATATAAGAATGAATTAAAAACATATCCTCTTCCCCTAAGCACCTTCCATTTCCCTTCCTTTCTTTCTTAACATTCTCCCACCTATACCCTAATTAACATTAATTAAAAATCTAGTGGTCAGAATAATTTCCTACTCAACTCATACATTTTATATAAATTAAGTAATCTGTAAATTACTACTATTAAAACTAATCACTATAACTCAAAACAATACATATATTCTTATTTACAAATTACTACTCTTTTATATACTATGACAAGCAAAATTCATAATCATTAGGATTATTATGCTATATGTTATTCTTGCATATATCTTTTTATTTACAAAATACTACTTTTTTGTGGGAAAAAAATGATAAAGCCATTAACACCATGACAAATACTTCCTAAAAGAAAAGATAAAGTTATTCTACTAATATATTTGGTATGAGTGGCATAAACACTGTGACAACAACCGTTGAAGCAACCATGTAACTTTTGGCCTAATATTCAATTGAAATTCTCATTTTCTACTAATATTAATAGATTTCAATCACCTCTAGGTAAATATGTAAGAAAAATACATAAACTATAGAGCAAATTCATGAAACATACATAAAAAAAAGTCAAGAAACAATGTAAAATAAAATATGTACAGAATTTACATATACCTGCTGGCAGAAATTCATGAAGGCTTCCATCTTCTTTTGCATTTGTTCCATCTGTTCCATCTTCTGCTGAAACTGTGCACGTTCTGTTTCCATCTTCACCCGTTCTGTTTCCATCTTTGCCCGTTCCGCTTCCATCCTTGCACGTTCCAGTTCCATTCTTTCAAGTTCTGCTTGCATCCCAAAAACCCTTCTTCAACAAGTCAAATCTTATCATGTTTCGCTTTTTAAATATAGTGTTCATGCAATCCTTGCAAGGACAACGTATTACATCCCTTACCCCATGTTGACTATATGCCCATTCTAGAAAATTGTCTATTCCTTTAATGTATGTTGGATTGGCTCTATCCTTAATATTTAACCAGCTTTTATCCATTTATATTCCCTACACATAATGTTAGGATCAAAGTTTAGAGATATAATATAGACTTTTAAACACGTGATATAGAAAAATGGGAATCCAAATTTAAAAGTAATTTATTTCCTAAAAAAGTTATTCAATTTGAGGTCTAAAATAAGAACTGATAAAAAAAAATAAGAACTGATAAAAAAAATAAAAGACACAAAGATCTTCATAAAGGGATTGAATAGTATCATTTTGAGGTCATCTCTATTCTCAAATATTACTTATATTAAACAAGAAACAGACCAAAATTGTAGCATATGTCAATCCACATTTTTTTATGTGATTAAAAAAAATATGGTTATTTTCTAACAATGCAAAAAGAAATAGGATTACCAAGAAACATACAGTAGAATTTGGAGAAAAGTGTTTGGCTGCCAAACTTAGCCCCAACCGTGTCACCTACTCCTGTAAAAATAAGCCAACAAAATTGTAGTGAAAGAAAAGAAATTATTATGTTTTCTAAATTAACTCATATGAATTTCTTGAAGCAACTAGAAGTTACCTATTACTTTTTCTTACTCTTTTCTTTTTTTAAAAAAAACCTTATATAAATTAAGTAGAATTTATATATATTATTGAAAAAGTAAAAATTTTTGTCATTTTGTGCAGCTCACCCTTCAACAATTGATGTAATTATTTTATCTTTTACATATTTGCTTAGTTCACCACATGACATTGGGAATCTTATATCTATCTTTCCGTGGTTTCATTTTCATTTCGCCCTCCAATATATATATATATATATATTTATATTAGAAGTCACATGTGGTGTTCAAGCATCAAGACAGGGCCGTGCGTCTTCCTCACATGTGCATTCAGGCTTCCAATGCAAATCTTCATTTCCAGTACACAACCATACAATATATTAAGGAAAAATAACATGCCCAGCAAAATATATATATATATATATGAACAGATAAAATATATTTTTTTCTTGAGCAGAATACTCTATCCCCTCTAGTTTTGTTTTAATTAGAAGGAGCTCCTCCAATTTTTTTTTAAATCTACACTTTAATCCAATCTATTAACTCTGATAAGAATACTTCTAAAATAATTTATATTAATTAAAAATTATATTAAAATAAATTTTATTTACTAATTTACCCTTCATTTACCAAAGAAGCCCTAGTACCCAATTCACCCACGTCTCAGCGTGATTGCACAAATCCTCATAGACGGTGATGGCAGCACAGGAAGATCGAGCCATGGTCACAACTAACAATATATTTATGCAACAAACAGCCTAAAATCTGTCCCAAAAAAAAAGCATAGTCCAAATGTATGCTTAACAGTCTAAAATCTGTCCAAAAAAAAAAGCATAGTCTAAATGTATGCTGAAACTATAACATAGCAATCCTTTTCAGCCTTCATTTCACCCACATAGCAGCAATCTCACACTAACTAGTAAAGCCCATTATAGATTTAGCAAAACAAACAGAGTTACTCGGCAGGAAAATCATGTTCATACCTTCGAGAACCTCAGATCAGAGGATGGTGTTTGAAATCCAACTAGCAGAGACCCTCAATCTTTCAGTTCCTCTCATCCGCGGTGGTTTGTACGTTCAAAAAATTCATATTAGAGATGAAGTGTTGAAGTGAAAAAAAAAAAACCCACGACTGAAGGTATATCCCCTACCAAAAAAGTGATGGGTTATGGCCGCTGGAAGATGAGCCATGAAGAGGAGAGAGTTCCATGGAGAGGGAAGATGAGCCATGAAGAGGAGAGAGTTCCATGGAGAGGGACGATGAGCTATGAAGAGGAGAGAGCGACTGGTTGCTGCAGCGAAGAAAGGATCCGCGACTGATTAATTTGGGGATAAGGGATTTGGAGGCAAGAGACGGTAAAATAGTCCGCCAAAATTTTTAAGAGCAAGCCGAATGTGTCGTTATATAAATTATTGTTTCCAAAATCACAATCAAAATGTAATTGGCTCGCTGGTTTGTGATGCTTATGAAGAACCCAATTTCCGAGTTCGAATCCTACTCAATCCTCATTTTTATAGCCCACGTGTCCTCTCCATATATGTTAAAAAATTATACAGGTTAATGCAGGATTTAAGAATCGAACTCACAACCTACAAGATTAAAGAGTGCTCAATGACCAACAAAACCAATGTCACAACGTAGCAAGATTGTAAAACTATTTTATTTATTAATGTAATACTTGTTTAACAAATAAATATTATTTATTAATTAAAACTCATACTAACATAAATCATATCCAAATAATTAAAAATTAATAAATTTTATAATATGATCAAAATTATATTCCCTACATGTATTTTAATCAATCACATTCAATTAATAAATTATCACATTAATCAAATAATTTTCAAATTTCTTTAACCATTTCAATTCATCCTATTTCATCAGATTTTGAATGTGATATGGTTCCGAAGGATGAATTGACGATTTTTAATAAGATTTCATTCTTAAACAAAAATCCATTTTTTGATTTATTTCATCTATTCCATCATCGGAACAGGGGGAATACATATTACACCACGATTTTGAATCAGAAGAGAGATTTCAAGAAATCTCTTACTTTGAATTTAATCACATGCATTAATGATTTTTAATTCAACTAAATAAATAATTTTGAAGTCATTGGATATTATATATATATATGATTTTGGATTTAAAGAGGTATATTAGAATTCAGATTTGAAAGTTGAAATATTATCCTAAAAGAGAATGACATTAAAGATAATATACATTCCACTATTTTATCTAAACAGTAGGATCAACAAAGACCAGATAGAATTAGGTTGATAATCAACTCGATACGCAACCTTTGTAAAGTCAGGTTGAACCAAGTTAACATAATATATGAGATCGGGTTGGCCCATATCCTTAAGAAATATTTAAAAATAAAATAATTTATTTATTTGTTTATTAAAAAATTATCAGCCTAAAATCCAAACATATTTTCATGAAAACTAATATTAGGAAAAAAAAGTTACATTTTCTAAAATCATAAGCACTCAACAATCATAAATTATTTTTACATAATATTAAGAAATCAATTTAAAATTTTAAATAAAATTAAAAAGATTAAAATCTTAAAAATTCCTATAATAATGAAAAATTTAATTTATTATATATAATGTATTAAGGAAAAATCATATAAAATTATTTAACATTTATAAAAAAAAAATTTAAGAAAATAAAATAATATATATCGAGACCATATAGGACCGACTTTAGCTTCAATATAGTATCCAACTTATGCCAGATAGGACTAGAGCTACTGGGTTGGTTGAACACCATTCAAAATAAAAGAAAATTTTAAATTGAAAAATATTTGTATATACAAAATAAAATAAATTAGAATAATTTTAATTTCAATAATATCTTTTATAATAATATTCATGACATTAAATTGAAAAATAGCATTAAGAAAATTCTAAATCCATTATAAATGATATTAAAAAATCTAAATTCAAAACCATTCAAAAAAACATTAAGAAAATTAGAAAAAATAGTTAAAAATACTACAATAAAAAAATTCAAAAGCATATTATTATAATAAATTAAACACATAATACACTCAAAGAACCTTGCAACCTACACTAATTATCTATTAGATTATGTGATAATGGGTTATAAATTATGTGATAATGGGTTATTTGATATTATCTCTTAGATTCAGTTATCTCTCAAATTTAAATGTCTCAACAAAAAAAATGTTATTATCTCATTTAATTTATGCTTATTCTTTCTTTCACAAATAATTATGATTATTAACAAAAATATATACAATGCTCTATGATGATCGCTTAATTTAGACTAAGAAGGTAAAGAATAAAGGTTAAGGTAAACATAGATTTAGAAGGGTGAAGATGGCATAGTATGAATCAATGAAGCGTATAAACAAAATATTTAACTTTGGAATTAGGGATTCATAATGAAAAGAAGATCAAATTACCTACATGAAAAATCCTAAAATCAAATTATCACATATGTTCAATATAAAACTATAAAACATTAACATTACAACCATGCATTAGTAAAACAAAATAAAAAGAGAAGAAAGAAGGAGAAAGGAAAACTTAGTAAATGAGGTTTTAGTTATATTTTCATGCTTCAAATCTTGCTTAAACCTTTTAAATCTTAAATTCATAACAAAGCCTAACCCTCAAAAGCATTTCAAAAATGTTATGCAATGAAATAATAAAAAAATATTTTAATTTGCATCAAGAGATAATAGCTAGATGATTTTAATAATTCAAATTGGAAGGTGACTTTTTTTTTTATTTATAAAAAAATTACATTAATATAAATTATTTATTGTTTAAACTTGTCAAAAATTTGGGCAAACAAAATTTGTTAAATATTAGTTTTGATAGTAG
This sequence comes from Adenanthera pavonina, assembly GCA_026686845.1. Lineage (NCBI taxonomy): Eukaryota > Viridiplantae > Streptophyta > Magnoliopsida > Fabales > Fabaceae > Adenanthera > Adenanthera pavonina. The sequence goes on along the minus strand of JAIVEN010000026.1, from coordinate 5,692,087 downwards.
AAATAACAAAAATTACTTTCAGCGGCGACTATTATGTCGCTGCTGAAAGGCACCTTTAGGCGGCGACCATTATGTCGCCGCTGAAAGACAACTTTTGGCGGCGACATAAAGGTCGCCACTGAAAAAAACTTTCGGCGGCGACATAGTAATTGCTGCTGAAAATTCATTTTCGGCAACGACATAATAGTCGCCACTGAAAAGTCCCTTTTGGTGGCCACATAATAGTCGTCGCTGAATAGACCTTTCAGCAGCGACATACCAGTCGCCGCCTAAAGGTGCTTTCAGTGGCGCTTTAACTAAGGACGCCACCGAAAGTTCAAATTTTTGGTGGCAACCCATTTGTCGCTGCTGAAAGTATGACCTTCAGCAGCAACAAATGATGGCGCCGCCAAATCTCAAACTTTCAGTGGCGACTTTATTCTTTTGCTGCTGAATGTTTGACTTTTAGCGTCGATTTTTTCTCCCGCCACTAAAAGTTTGAGTTTTCAGTGGCGATTTTTTTTTTTTTGCCGCTAAAGATCGATATTTAGCGACGACTTATTGCTGTCGCCACCAAAAGTCTAGCTTTTAGCGACGACCTTTTTTAGTCGCCGCCGAAAATTGTCGCTGAAAATCACTTTTTTTGTAGTATAATAGCATTAAACATACATGATATGGAATCCTAAAAGACAATTCTTAAAAAGTTATGAATATCCTGTACCAAAAAAAAAAAAGAGCTATGAATATCCACATATTATGATAATATTTTATATATAGCAAGGAAAAGTTATTTAATTGTTGGCAAAAAAAGAACAAGTTATCTAATTTTTTATTCACACACACACATATATATGAAGCATCCTCTTGTTAATTAATGTTAAGTAAATAAGTTTTATTCTAGATTAGTTTCTTTCTTAAGTTTAAAAATGTAGGAGGACTGATAATCTTTCTTGAAATATAATTCAACATGTTTGGTCGTACATATAATTATTAAAATGTGATGTCATTATTGATTAAGTCTAAGATAAAGTGGCCCAATCTAGAATAAAATTTTTAAGCTTAGAAGTGTAATTGTGGAAAGTAATGTGCAAGATCAAAGTGATATTTTTAAATTGATGAAGACCAGGGTCACGGTAAAGTAATCGCATGTACACATGAATTATATTTGAAGGCTATATGGTCCCAAATTACATATCGTGAAAAGCTTTTTGATCACCGAACTGTCAAAAAGGTTCTGGTAATGTAAAGTTAGAAGGTTAACCCACAAATTCTGCAAATTTTTTGGATAGATCTAGAACAATCAAATCCATCCATTTTCATCAATGTAGATTAGCAAGGTTGGTAGGAGCTCTCGATACACCTAATCCATGGAAAAAAAATCACCTATTTTCAGTCATGATATAGGATTATATATATTATGTTAAATCATTTATAATATGAGTTACATTTCAAGTAAATTAAGTAGCTCACTAATTTATTGTAGATATCAATTTTTTTTCCCGATAAGAATTGTTTGCATTAGTTGCTTCCATAAGCGGAGCGAAATAAATTATATTAAGAAATTTTAATATGTTACTTTTAAAATGTTACATCATTATTTGTAATCCTCTTAAAAAATCTAACTCAAATAGAATGAGATTTACCTGTGATAAAATAATATTAAATTAAGTCTGAATCCTACATAAATTTTATAATATTGGCTAAAACATACTTTTGATCCCTTAATTTTAAAAAATACTTCATTTTAATTTTTTAATTTTATTTAGTTTCATTATAATCCTATAACTTTTAAAATGTAATCAAAAGCTTTCTAATGTTAACACCGTTAATTTAACTATAAATGATGAGTTGACATATGTAAAAGATAACTAATTAATGTTATTTTGTATTTATTGATTTCATAACTATAATCATTAGCCAAAAATTTTATAATTAAAATTAAAATAATTTTAAAATATTACAATAAATAATTATAACCTTAAAATTAAAATCTAAATTAAATTATGTAGATAATTATAAAATCTTTAAATAAAACCTAAATTTAAAATAAATAATTATTTCATAGTCTTAAAACTGATAACCATAAATAAAAAATTAATAGTTGGTAAAAAATTTAAAAATAAATAAATATAAGTTAAATTGCATATTTCGTTATAGTTATTTTTCCTAATTATTAATGTGAGAGACTCATAACAGATTGATGATATAATTTTTATTTTATTTATTCATTAATTTTTAAGTTATAGTTTTTAATTTTAAGGCATTAAAAAAATAATTTATTTTAAAGTTAGGTTTTATTTTGAGATTGCATATTTATTTTGATGATGTAATTTAGATTTTATTTTAAAGCTGATAATTATTTATTATAAGAATTTAAAATTATTTTAATTATAATTACAAGATTTTTTGCTAAGTTGTTATAATTATAATATTAATAAATATATAATACTATTAATTATTTGTTTTTTAAATGTGTCAAATTATCATTTATGGTTAAGTTATTTAACGGTGTTAATAATTAGTATGTATCTGACTACATTTTAGAAGTTAAAGAATTATAATAAAAATAAATAAAATTAAAAGATTAAAATAAAATAAATCTTAAAGTTAAGCGATAAAAAGTATACTTTAATCTATAATATTTTATTATTTTATTATTATATGGAAAACCAGTGTTCTAATGAGATTCACATTCTAAATATTATAGCCCACGTCACTCCTACAGAAATGGACTACCGAAATGCTTGTTATATGGAATGTTTTCAAAATATTTTTCGGTTTTTAGATGGAAAGTTTTTCAGTTTTTAGAATGTTTTCGAAATGTTTATATGTGATCGTTCCCGACGCATTCGGGAACATTTTCTTTTATTGGTGGAAGCGTTCCCAAGGATTTAATTATATAATTTTTGTTATCTTATTATTATATGGAAAATGAGTGTTGTAATGAGAATTACATTCTAAATATTATAGCGCACGTCTTTTTGGCACCCTAAAAATTATACTATTAGCACACCTCACATAAATTGTGTTGTAGTTTTTTTATTATTGAATAGAGTAAAAATAATGTCATATTTTAAGAATAATTAGGAATTCACTATTCTGAATATATTACATGTACGATGTGGTTGCAGATTAAGTTAATAAAAAACCGTTAAATGTAACAATGCGCGTAAACTCTCGATATATTCTCCGCGAAGGATCTCATGCGGCACAGTGCAAATCCTCAAACTCAGGAAGCCCAGTTCGTATTTATTTGCTGATCCAGAGGCCCATAAACCTAGTACCCGGCTTAGACAAGTTTGTACTTAATTCTAAAACAAAAGAAAATTAGTTGGGACTCTGCAAATTATAATTTATACATAGTCTAAAAAATGAACAATAGCATTCATATCTTGTAAAAAATAACTTGAAAATAATGTATTTTTAAAGGATGAGGATATGACACATTATATATATATATATGTATAACTTGCAAGTTAGACTAGTTTTAAACCAAAAAAAGGGTATAAACCCTTCTCCTATGAGGGACAAAATCATCATGATTTCTCCAACTATAAAAGTCTCTTTATACATCTACACACACAGGCATTCAAATTGCATCCAGCCCAAAAAAAAGGACACATATCTATATAAATAGTAAATTAATATTAAATAAATGATAAGAAAATATTTTTTATATATTATGATATTCTATAAGAATGAGTCATGTGTTAACTAAAATTTTGACAGCTGTGTCTGAAAAGTATTGGACGACGGATTCAGGATACTGTTGAGTCAACAAATTGATGTATTACCTAAGTCCTAAACCCCAAACTCTATATAAGAAATTGACCCCTTCTTGTAAGTAAAGAATGCAAAATAGAGTTGGTCAACAATACTGTCAAATAGTTTGTTAAAAAAAAAAAAAAGAATACTGTCAAATAAGAATGCAAATTATGGCTTAACGTGTGATCAATTTCTATTGGTGAACATTATTTTGATTTAAAATAAGCCTTTATGATTCTGATTTATATTTGAAAAGTAATTTTCCCGTCAATGCAATTCATCCAATACATAAGTAGATTTTTTTTCGTCTTGGACAGAATTTTGGATTAAAAAAAAAATTACAATGTAACAAACCAAACAATATAATCTGCATGAGCTAGACCTTCATTTTGATGGATTTGAACTCAGTGAAGTAATAGCCAGATTTAGTAGGAGGTGGTGAGAATTTATTCTAACCACTCATTTGCAATTCAAAAGATCACGCAGTGTTATTTAAAAAATTGATGAAATGGACCATGACTAAGAAACGGCTACATTTTTTCTTGGAAGCTTCTAGAGGTTTCATCAGTTCCTTGGGTGTCATAACATGATCATGTGAATTGTGAACAGATGATTGGGACGGATTCTTACTGTTTCTTCCTAGCTAAATCTAGTTAAATTCCATTTGAAAATTAAGCCAAACCCTCCTTAAATATGTGAATTAATATTTACTATAAATTTAAAGTTTAGTTTAGATAAATAAAAATCATATAAAATTCTCTTCAGAAAAGGTAGTTTAATTAGTGCTTTAGAGTTACTAAATATTTAATCAATCTGAATCTTCTCCAACAGCTATATCATCCTGCATAAGAGAATTGGTGGGCTAGCTCAACCAAAAATTAGGTGTCTTTTAATTTCTCTCTTGATATAGGATTATAGAGCCGCCGGAGAGATTCTTGAGGGATATTCAACAAATGCTTGCCTGGTATAATTGTTTTCAATACAAAACGATCAACAAATCAGACTAGTAATTAGAGGACATCACAGTCTTGCCACCAGCATCTTGCTGCACAATCCTAACACAGTCAGGTGGAGGATCCTGCAGGACAAAAATGCTTGGTTTATATGGATGACAATTGAGTGAGATGGGATGGGTTTTTTAAGTGTTTGTTTCTATTTTTTTTAATTTCCTCTTATACCCGTCTCATAAGTCACAATGAATTTTTCCCTTTCTGTCTCATAACTCAGATGGCAGTATTGTATTGTCTCGTTCCCCTCTTCCTGGCTATCTCTTTAAAAAAAATCTCTTAAAGCCTCTTTCAAGTGAATTCTATTGTGTTGCATTAAAAAAGCATTAATTCTACACTTGATGTCAGCCAAAAGGCCGAATAATATATATGTATAAAAGAAACATTAATTCTATTGTTCATATGTTACGCACAAATGTTAGATAAAAAATGTAAATACATCTCCGGATATTATCATTGATAATTTGATATATAAATTTAAACTGTCTAAGGATATTGAACAAGTTTTAAAAGACGCACAGATCAATAAAACTACTTCATCCTTTCCCTCCATCACCATCACAAATATCATAAAAGTTGAATTTTCTGGAACTCCAATCAAATATCAAACCAAATAGAATGTGACCAATTAATTACTCCAGCTGCTTCCAACCTAATTTATTATTCAGAACTTCGTTAATTAGGCAATATTGATGGAGTCCGTGAGTGGTCCAAGTCTAAAAGAACCACTTTCGCCAAATATTGGACTTGAAAAGGTCGGAACCAAAACCCAAGCTCCCGCTTGCTTCATTCCCCCACCTAATCAAATGCATCCTAATTTTCGCAACCAAACGTTACTCCAATTCGTATTAATGTGATTCATATTTCACAAGACCGCAGGTTTAAATTCACTGTATGTGAATAATTTATTTGTGGATAACTGTAGGTACCTCTATTAACATTTTTTGTGAATCTCATGAAACCTATTCTAATCCCAATAAGCTTCCAAAATCCAATTCATTTAAATTATGTATTTTCCCAAAAAATATATCCTAATTTTTTTAACTATATTTATAAAAATAAATGTCAGTCTCAGCACAATTATATTTTTCATAATGCATAAATATATAAACGTAGAAGATTTAATTTCAAAGGTTGCCTGTTTAATTTGGGTGCTTTATTTCCCGGAACCTGCCGGGTAATTCCCTTGTAATCACCAGGCAAAACATGTCCCCGGAAATGGTTTCGAGTTTCAACAATCAGACCTCGCTCTTAGTATATAAAAATCCTGTACCCTCCCTTTCCCGATATACCCATGCATCCTTCCCTCCTTTCCCTCAACTTTCCCTTCTTCGTCTCTAGACCTAACCTAGCCCACCATTTTCCTTTCAAATCTTTTCTGATTCAATTCTAACTGCTTTTCCCTTTCCGGCAAAAGCCCAACAATGAACCGTGACAAAAGCATAGATAAACAAGTGAAGCCTCAACGCCGCCGTCCTCAAAGAAAACGCACCAATGCTCCTGGTGGTGATGGTGGCGGAAGCGGCAGCCCGGTGGCCAGCTTCTGTCTGTTCCTTCTGGGGGTGATCGCCTTAGCCTTAGTCTTCTTTATTTTCTTCTACCTCGTCTTTGTTATCTGAAAATAAAGAACAAACACAGATCTATACTGTAATTAACTTTGGTGGATCAATTTCCATGCACTCTTCAGAAGTGGGGTTGTCGGCGAGATAGGAAAGATGATGGTGGATGGACATTGATCCATCAGACAGATAGTCAGCTAGCTGGAAGTCATATATGTTTATTTCCCTGTTGTACTTGTACCGGTGATTTCTGTTTTTACTGAACGTAGAGTAAATTAAGCTGTCTGGGTTTGAGAAATTAAGAGCTCTACTATATCTGAATAAATAACCCCAGCTAGATCTATATTATGGATTAACTGTAGCACTCCCATCAATCAAAGTTACCAAGTGCGTTTGATATTTTAGTTTAATTTGAATTATATTTTGAGAATTTATCAGGTTCCATATATAGTACTGCAAATTTAATTTAATTTTAATTTATTATTCTTAAATTAACTTCGGCATCTTGTTAAGACGATAAAATTCGGAGAGGACAAATGAATATTGCCAAAGTCACCTATGTTCGACGCTAACAAGAAAAGAGTCATCCGAAAAGTAAAAAAAAATGAATAATGTTAAGGATGATTTCTTCTTTTATATTGAAACTCACTTATTTAGATCCTATCCATCTTAACTATCTGGAGTTATGTGAAATTTGTAGTTTTTTGTACTGCAGTTTTGTTTTGCCAAAATTTTACAGGAGTTAATTGGTAGTTTGGAACGTGAATCAGTAATGTTTAATTAAATTAAATTGTTGTGATGATATTCAGTTTGATATATGTGTGTGTGTGTACATGTGTGTATTGTTAAGACTTAAAACTATCATATTCAATATTGGCAATTTAAATTCGAACCATATCATAAAGGAAAAGAAGTTATTCCAACACAATTTTTTTCATTCATAACATTTACTGTAAGTTCCAAAATCTTATTCAAGGACTATTAAGTTCCTTCCTTTTATTATTATTATTATTATTATTATTATTAAGTTTGATTATGGAAATTAAATCTAAAATTTTTGGAAGTATCTGAGTATAATTACAAATTCAACATTACAAGAAGTAAATTAAAATGATAAAATATAGGTTTATTAAAACTTTATATTCTAATCACATATGAACAATAATGATACTCAATACATTAGTTAATGCATAAACATGTAATAATAAAATTTATAGGAAGTTGTGTTATTTATTAGTCATAAATAATGATATCTGATTAAAGATTGTGCATCATACGTACTCACTTGTAATAATTGGAATAAATATAGGTTTTGCTTTAAAAGAATCAAAGAAGATGCAGCTTCATTCTATTTCTGGGTCAATTAACGGGTGTGGTAATAAATAAAATTACGGGAAGAGTGGGGTCATTGAGAGGCACGTTTTCGTACAAGACAAGGGAGGAAGATAGATACTAACAACCATCTATAGGACACCGTCAGCGAAAGCGAAAGATAGATGTAATAATAATGAAGAGAATTAAAATATATACACACACACATAAACAAGCGCAGAGAGAGGGAGAGACGTATTGATTTATCTAACCTCAAAGCAACTCTTACTTTTGACCTCAAATCGTGGCCTCTACTTTTTCTTATCCTTTAACATTTTTTTTTGTAGTTTTCTTATCTTTTAATTTGTTTATTTGTCAATTTAAAAAATAACAATATTTTAATTAACAAATATTTAAAATTTAAACCATCTCAATTAATTAATTTAAAAGATTAAAGAGGAGTATTTAAATCCAATGACCATTTGCTTTGAATTAGACATCTCGATAACAACATTGAATTCAATACTGTTCAGATGTAGTAGTTTTTGAGGGTCACTGTCAACTCAAGTGTAAGTGTTTGCCCACTTTAATTTTTTAGATTCTATTCATCAAAATATCTAGTAAGATTCAATAATTTCATATTTGATGTCTTAAATCCTAATTTCTATAAAAATATTATACGTATATTCATTTATTTTCATAAATAAATTATCATTACTTATAATTCAACATTCAATATTCAAATCACTCAAATTTTTTTAGTATATCAGTTTTGAATTCTTTATTATTACCCACACCTCTTCAGTGAAATTTTAATTACATCATAAAGTTAAATTTTTTAAAGTGTAATTTTAAAAAATAAAAGTAAAAAAAATGTATTCTCATAATTACAATTTATCTTCGCAAGTACTAATGATATATACTCACAAACCTACCTCTTTATACACGTAGACAAATTTTTTTTTGGTCAACACCCAACACAAATAGACAAATTTGATTCTTAATTTTATAAAAATAATATTTTCAATTTTGATCTATGTTGCTGTTGGATTTAACTACACATGAAGCCAATTTTAAATTTAAACTGAATATCTTAAATTTTACTTTAAGATTATTATAATTAATTATTTTGGATAGTTAATTATATCTCACATTTGGTTAGAGATTGTGATTTTTAAAGAGATGAAATAATATTCATATCATATATTATCTTTTAAAGGCATAGTATCAGTTTGCTTTAAGAAAATCTTCGTAAGATTCAATTTGGAAGGTCTATAGAGTGTCTTCGTATAAAAAAACACAGGAGTCTCACATAGAAGAATAAACACTCCGTGAGTGATTTTGATCAACTACGTTCTCCTCTGCTGCTTAACTTGATGTTTAGGTAACACATCTTTAGATCTTCTACACTATTTTTTAATTGCATAATACTTATAAAAAATTTAAAATCAATCTTCAAAGCTTATTAATTTGGGTTTGATTGATTTATTTAACACTATTAACTTTACCCGAAATTCAGTTTTTAGTCAATAATTTTATTTGGCCAACAACAATTTGTGGTAAATCCAATGGACAAACTGAGGTTCCATATATTGTACAAGAGTTTGAGTACAAGTATATGGTATGTTTTATTATAAATTTTATATGTTTTGATATATTTATCTAGTATTAGGCAGTTTCGAGTAAGATTCAAGTATTATCAAATTTAAATAGGGTTGTTTTCCCAATATAAATCTTTCTATTCATAAAGTTCAAATTCAATACCGTCCTTGATGATTTTTTTTGTTTTTTATCAATACAATGTTTAAATTTGATGTTGACAATTCCCTGGCCCAAAAAACAAAAGATATTGCTGATCCTTTCACAGTTCTTTAGCACTGGTGGCCCAATGGGCTAGCTTGTTCCAAATAAACTCTGTTGGGTTGGAAGCCCAAAAAATATTGTTGGGTTAGGAGTATGTAACCGTGGGTCATACAAGTCTCTCTACCTATTGACAAAACAAAAGTTATAATTTACTACCTTACTATGTTAGACTCCTTGCAATAGATGGAGTCCGGGCAAGCAATTTGTGCTAGGTACAATTTTATATTAAAAAAAAAAAGTGTGACTTGCTAAAATTTATAGATATATAAATCTATGCATGAATTTCCTTCTTTTATATATTTTTATATGCAAGAGTAACAATCAGCTTTGATGCTACACTAAAAGTGGCGTTTAGTCTCACCCGGGATTATGCAACCTCTTAAACACAGAAATTACTGTATGATTTATTTTTATTTTTTTTAAATGTTTTTTATAAAATTAATATATGATAACTAGACATGCTTTTTTGCAACTTCCACTAAATTTGAATAATTGCAACTTGTTATATATTGATATTGATAACGATAATTGTTGGCCAAAAATAATATTGATAACGATAATTTTCTTTGCAACAATAATTGAATTATAATTTTATTTATTTCAACCAATAATATATAATATGACAAATGTTGAATGCATATTTCATTAATATAATAAATATTTCTAAACAAATTAAATTTATAATCTTTGATATAAAATTAAAGCAATTTCTTAAAATATTTAGTGTAAAATAAAAAAATAAGTTATATAATGTATATTTAAATACTCCCTCTAATCTTTAATATAAAACCCTTTTAACCGAATCACACGAATTAAGAATTGGAATTAAAACTAATTAACTGCCTCGATTTCTCTAAAAATCTCAACATTTTTCTAAAACTACCCTTATTTAATCTCTTTCTCTTTGGATACATTAAATATGATTATTTTTTTAAAAATGTATAATAAATACTAACTTATATATTGTAAAGGGTCTTATATTTAGAATTAAGATAAAAAATTATATATATATAAGATCGGAGCGAGTATATCACAAAATATTATATTATACTACCCTCTCAACTCTCAAGTCTTATATAGAGTTTTTACCTTGATATGAGACACAAATACCATATTTATTATATATTATAAAAAATATTCTTGTTTAATTTATAAAGGAGAGAAAAAATAAATTAGTAAATATAATTTCTTAAAATATTCTTTAATAAATAAAATAAAATAATTAACTAATTTTTTTTATTCTAGGCCACATTTTATCTGGTCCGTCCACTTCACAGTTCCAGTAGGACACGAAGTTGGAACTTGGAAGTCTATAAAACCCCGATATGTATTATTAGGCGAGCATCCTCGCTCGTACAGAGAAACACGAGTATAACGCTGGTCACCGGAAATCCTATGGCTACTCTTGATACCGACGTTACAATGGTGCCGGCCGGCGACGCTGCTGGTCCTTCTTCCAAAAAGCCTAAGCGATTCGAGATCAAGAAGTGGAACGCTGTCGCTCTCTGGGCTTGGGGTAATCTTTCCCCTAACCCTAACCCTAACTTTTTTTATTTTTTTGCTTTTTAATCGTTTTCTCCCATTCTCTCGTTTCATGTGTGCGCGGCATTTTATATTTGTTTTCTTTTTATTTGGTGCCCATCGAATTGTGATTGCGCAGATATTGTTGTTGATAATTGCGCTATCTGCCGCAACCATATCATGGATCTATGTAAGTACATCTTGACTTTTTTTTTTTTTTTCAATCGATGGATTCTTCATTCGCCTGAACTAATTTTCTTCATTGGCTGTTTTAGGCATTGAATGCCAGGCCAACCAGGCTAGTGCCACTAGCGAGGAATGCACTGTAGCTTGGGGTATGACCTAAAACCCTGCACATTGTTTCTCTATTTTCTTTTGCTCATTTTCTATTCCTTAGTAGCCTTGCCTTCTGACTGTCTTCATCAACAATCAAAGATGGGACTTTTTTTTAAGCACGAATGCCTGATCAATGTCAACATGGAGTCAGTAAAATTGCTTCTGTATTTATTTGTTATCTTCAACTAAAGATGGAACTTACTTTTTTCTCTTCGGATTTGAATTCAAATGTGACTCGTATTGTGCTTATATATAAAAATAATTGTTGATGTGTTTTGTTTGGGACTTAGTAACTGAGGGAAACATTGGCAGACGAGGCATATTATTAAAGTTGCTGCCAAAATTCATATACAATACTGTTAAATGTAGAAAGATAAACCACTATTTATTCTCTTAGTTGCTTACATCTGCATATTGACAGGAATCAGAATAACTGCATGATGATTCTCGTTAATGTGAAACCAAAGGGAACATGTAAAGGATTTTCTAGACTATAAAACTCTGAATATTCTGTTTCATTTAGATTTGTTGCTAAATCACTCACTTTTCATTCACTGACTTTACTTTTTTCTCTTGGAACGACTTTTGTCATGGAATTAAGTGTATTCTACTTCTAAGCTTTATCAAGACATAGTTTTTCTCTGTCTAGATTTACATTTTTACTAGTGGAGTTTTTGAGCCTGTTCCTCCAAAAGTCTTGCGCTTTACCATGAAGAAGTACTCCCTCTGGTTCTTAATATAAGACTCTTTTAACCGAATCACGCGGATTAAGAATTGGAGTTAAAACTAATTAACTGCCTCGATTTCTCTGAAAATTCCAACATTTTTCCAAAACTACCCTTATTTAATCTCTTTCTCTTTCTCTTTCTCTTTGGATACATTAAATAGGGGCATTTTTCTGGAAATGTATAATAAATACTATCTCGTATATTGTATAGGGTCTTATATTTAGAACTAAGGTAAAAGATCATATATATATATATATATAGGACTAAAGGGAGTATATTTGTGGCTGTCATGCAAATGATACTGTGTCAGTTGACATGTTGCCCTTATTTGATATTTGAGAGTATGATTGGAGGTTTGCAACTTTTCTACTTCATCTATAGCAGCAGTAAAAGTAGTGGTAATATAACTGTAAGCATTTTTGTTGATATCATGTTGGATGTTAAATTAATGTGTATTTGAAGGATTAAGATATGTTTAGGAGCTATTATTGTTGAAATAGAGTCTTAAAAAAATTGTTTCTGTTCTGTGTTTTTAATTTTTAAGAATTTGTATTCAGCTTTTAGCTTAATAAGAAGAAATTGTTCTGTTTTAGTTTAGGAAGCATAGATGCTAACATGGACAAGTTGACATGTCAAATTTCGAAAGATACAAGACATGATTGAGTGCCTTTAATGATATTAGTTTTTATGATTATATGAAGGAATTTTGATGATCTCATCTACATGGGATTTCTAGGCTCTCACTCCAACATTATGTTGGCTTTCATTCCCTCAAATACACCCTTCGTTTTTAACAGCCGTGTCTAAATTTGGACCTGTACAGGGAAATGCTGGACTTCATTAGTTTGTTGTGCTAAAATTAGTTTCCGAACACATGTCCTAAGACAGTAGTTTCTGGGCTGTATAGTTTAAGATACATTCATAGTTATCATTTTTGTTGTGACATTCAAATGTGCTGGTACAGTTGTCTCTGCTACGCATGCTAGTGTGGCTATTAGACTATTAGTCCTTTGCTTTGCAAATGCAGGATTACTTACTGTTCTTTTACTTTTATTTCTACTCAGGGGTCTGTAACCATGCTTTTCACTTCCATTGCATCAGCCGATGGCTGAAGACCCGTCAAGTTTGTCCTTTAGGTATGTGCCTAGTACTTCTCTTTTCTGTTGTGACCACTATGGATTTATGACTGCTCTTTTCACTTCCTTGGTGTTGCTCTGTTTCTACAGATAACAGTGAGTGGGAGTTTCAAAAATACGGTCACTAGAACATTGTTGTGGTCAAGCTCCTTGGAGACTTGGACCTCCTGTCCTTCTTTTACTATGATAGCGTTGGAGAGATATTTTCATTTGCTGCCTTGAACTATGTCTTCGTTTTCTTGTTGGTCCAAAAAAAGTTATGTTTTTCTTGTTTGCTGAACTTCATTATGATATTAAAAGGCCTTATGATATCGAATTCTATGCATACAGTAGGTATCCTTGAGAAGTCCATATTCTATGTTTTGAGAAAAATGAGAACGACTATACTACTCCATGATTACTCCATCTCTGCACGGGTTCTTAGTATTTCGATCTTCAGGTTGTGCATTCTGCCTGTTTTCCATTATTCTGCGTTGCAAATGCCAAGGAATGAAAAATGTCCTTCTACCTTTCATTTAGAATAATCCCTTTGGTTTATTGTTGTGGCCTATTGGGTGATATTCCAAAAATAGCTAACTTAGTACTCGGATAAGACAGCATATCCTTTTACATGTTGATGCAAATTCGGCTTCTCACAGAAAATCCGAATATTTTCTGACCGGCAGAATTGGTTCGTGGCTGAGCATGCACTTGGGCTTAACTGTTGTTTCGTTGTTTAGTAATCAATATATCAATATGCATTAATATCGATAGATCAACATTCAGTACAGCATCAACGATAAAATTTATAGCAAATTTTATTGTTTATAAATTATAGATAGTGCAATTTATACATTGCATACGTGCTAAATATATGGAGGCTTACCTAGTTTCCCTTGCAATAATAGATTTCAATGTTTATAAATGGGCAATAGTATATTTTTATCTTTTAAATTTATATTAGGTTTCATTTTAATTTCTTAATTTTATTTTATTCATTTTTTATTTTTTAATTTTTAAAATATAATCCAAAGTTACAATGTTTTCGGAAAATGTTGACAAAGCATTCTTACATTTGCATTGTTCAAAATGACATGTCAAGTTTTAATATTAAGTTATTAATATTATTATGTATTTGTTAATCTTAAACTTACAATAATTTAAATTAAATTAAAAATTTAAAACTAAATAATTATAAATATCTAACTTCTAAGTAAAAATCTTAATCTTAGGATTTTTGTTATTATGGATAAATATGTAAATATTATAAAATGTTTTATTAGCATTTATGAATGTTATGTCAGCAATTTATGTTAATATAGTTAACATTGTTATTAATAAAAAAAGTTTTGATTATATTTTGAAAGTGAAAAAATTAAAAAAAATAAAATAAAATTATAAAATTAAAATGAAACATAATATAACATTATGAAACTAAAAGTGTATTTTTACTTTATATATATATATATATGAAAATAAGTTTAACGTAGTCTATTTAATTTTCCATATTTAAATAAATATAGAAAATTAAATAGAGTACGTTAAATATTTGTGTTAAAATTGGATTTAATTAAAAAAAAAAAGATTGATTAGTTTCAACGGATTCAGCACCAAAACCCAACTGCAGTAATATTCACTTCTTGTTTCACTATCAGTCTATCACAAAACTTACACACACACATGTTACCATATCGATTAATAATGAATTTTAAATTTAAATTTTAATACTTTAAAACTATAGTAAATGTATTTTAAAATAAATTAATCAAACGATGAACCATTGAGAATAATTGTACAGACACTTTTTTTTTTTGAAAAAGGGGGAATATATACTAATATGAAATTGTACAGACACTTCATCAATAAAGATCGTGTTCAAGTTTAATAGATTGAATTAAATAAAATAAAAATTATTTTAAATAAAAATTATTGAAAATGTTGATAAATAAAAATAATTAAAAAATAATGACGATAAAACTATAATATAATAACACTAAAAAATACTAAATATAAATATGATATATTTTAATTAATTTTTATTTTTTTATGTTGTTAGAATAGAATTCCAGTTTCCTGTTGCCAAAGCCCCACAAGCTCCGTAAACGGGTGGCAGAGCCTTGGGGAAACTTGGGAACTGCTTGAAAACTGTAAGTAAATAGATACAATATATTGGAGAACCAAAGGGATTTACTGAATAACATTCTATATGGAACAAGGGACCAAGAATCTTACTCTCAAACTCTCTAACAGCCAAAGGAGGATCTCCAAAATGAAAATAATGATAATGAACTCACCAGTCACTAGTTCTAGGTGCCACTGTTATTTATAATGTGAGAAAACAAGCATTAAATAATCTTAAAATCTAAACCAGAAAATCAAAAGATAATCTAAAACAATCAGTAAAAATCCCTCACCTTACTCAACTAGCCGTTGCCTTCCTATCCTTACGCCTGGAATAAGTCAGAATCTGTTTTGGAACGTTATCACAGAGCAGTCAGCAGAAGTGGGGTTCGCTGTGCTGATCTTATAGATGCAGCCGTCATCTGCAGAGGTGAAGAGCTCCATTCTAGTCATGGCGGTAGGGAAGAACAAGAGGATCTCCAAGGGAAAGAAAGGAGGCAAGAAGAAGGCGTAAGCACCTTTTTCATCCTTTTCAAATTTCGGTTTATATCATCTGTGTGCTCAATTCTATGCTTCTCTGGCTTCCAGAGCTGATCCCTTTGCTAAGAAAGATTGGTATGATATAAAGGCTCCTTCAGTGTTCAAAGTAAAAAATGTGGGCATGACCCTCGTCACTCGCACTCAGTGGACCAAGGTAATTAATTTCATTCTTTTCCTTTTTTTGAATTTAGCACCCATAAGCGCTTCAAGTATGGAAATTCGTTTATATAATTAAAATAATCTCTTTACATTTATAGCCCCGGCTGTGTGCTAAAGTTGCCAGAATTGGTTGTTGCTTAACGAGATAATTAATCTACTTTTGATCGGGGACTGCTTTGTTTTTGCATTTCTATACTAAATTGAGAGGAGTAAAGCAGAATGATTACTCACGTTCTAGATTATTTTCAGCTTCAATCTCCTTAAGGTATACAGTAAACAGATATTAAGATATAATAATATTTCCTGAGGCAGTTCTTAGGCCAGTGGTGGAATGGCCTTTGCTGTTTCATTTATTAGCCTAGTCCCCTCTCTACTTCCATAATTCTAAGAACACGTTCTATGGCTTGCCCTATTGAATGGCCTTTAAGGATTTGACTTGTATAGTTCGTATGAGCATCTGTGATAGGATTTAATGGAATAGTCTGATCTGAAGTGTACCTGTGGTCACCATTGAATCTTGTGCATGAGTATCTGTAGATGCTCAGATGAACAATGTAGGCTAGGACGTTCTCTGCAATTTCCTCACAATAGATGAACTATTCTATGAGGCAAGTTGAAAAGGGACCTAGCCAAAAGATAAATTTGTAAGGGCTGTCTAATCCTGAACCTAATAGGGCCTGTGCTGTGCTGCTCAACCACACCAACTCGGCATAAGAAGTACACAACAGCATACAAGACTGTGATCACTAATATTATTGATCCTCATACTTGTTTATTGAAACAGGTCATATTATAAAAGCTCTCTTCATTGAAACTTCAATACACTATTAATTGCATCTCACAATTCAAAAAACTCTTTATTATATTTTCTATTAAATTTGTTCATTACTGGTTAATAATTATTTTTTTTTTAATTTCATTTTACTCTTTATGGACTGGTGTTTGATTTGTTTTAATGCCTTAGAATGATGTCCTAGCTTGTTCATGCATACAAGAATTACTTATAATTATAATTAATTTGTCTGTCTCTATTTTTCTTGCTTTCCCCAGTTCAGAGTTTTACTTCACATATGTCATTGCCTTTTTGGCAGCATCTCTTGCCTTAGACTTGCTTGGTATTATTCAATTATTGTCTGTATTGTTAGTATGAAGCGTGAACTGTGGATTATGATGTAAGGTGACACCTTCCACCTTCCGTGTAAATACAATTTGTCAGGTTTGAGGATTGTACTTGCTTGTACCGATCATGTTATTTGTAAATAACAGATTGCTTCGGAAGGACTTAAACATCGAGTATTTGGGGTTTAATTAGCTGATCTACAAGCTGATGAGGACCATGCATACAGGAAATTTTTGGTTGAGAGCTGAGGATGTTTGAGGGAAGAATGTTCTGACAAATTTCTGGGTATGATCGACTGCTGAAATTTATGTTGCTCATGCTATAATTGAATGCCCTGCATGATTAAATCAACTATTATCTAATGAAATATTGTTATCTTTAGCGAATGGATTTTACTACGGACAAGTTGGGGTCATTGGTGCGGAAATGGCAAACTTTGATCCAAGCTCATGTGGATGTGAAGACCACTGATAATTACACATTGAGAAGGTTCTGCATTGGATTTACCAAGAGACGTGGAAACCAGGTGAAGAGGACCTGCTATGCTCAGTCAAGCCAGATTAGACAGGTGTATTCACTGATTAATTTGTAAGATGCAGACTATGGTTGTTTTCATCTTCAACTTCATAACATTTTGACCATGAGATTACTTGCATTTTGCCACAAAGTACCTAACAAGTAAATGCTGAAATTTAATTGGAGCGAATTATTTGCTAACAATACTTGTTATTTAGCACAATTTTTATTGCATTCTAGTAATTTTGCTTCTGCACTTGACTATTGGAAAATTGGTTTTACCTTACGAAGTTTGTTATGTATTTTTATGATCTACCATCGTTTTCTCCTCATAGAAGATTGCATATTTCGAAACGCACCTTTACGTTTTCAGATTGCCTCCTGTGATTTGAAAGAGTTGGTCTGCAAGTTCATTCCAGAGATGATTGGCAAAGAGATTGAGAAGGCAACATCCAGCATTTACCCTCTACAAAATGTGTTCATCAGAAAAGTCAAGATTTTAAAAGCTCCCAAGTTTGATCTTGGAAAACTGATGGACGTGTCTCACCTATGTCAAACATCCTTTCAAAATGTTTAAATAAAGTACAAATAAACTTGAATAAAAACCGACTAACCTGAATAGTTTGAGTTACAGCTCCAGCCTTCTTCATGTTTCTTTCTAGTGCTTCCTATTTCATGATTCATCAGTCTCTCTCAAACCTATAAACCCTTATGATGGAAACAATAATTTCTCAATTAACGTGTCTAGGGGGGTGAAAATTCTCTATTTTGTGATCACCAGCAAATTGTTGGAAACTTGAACAGGGGACTGATCTTTGGTGCCTTTGCTATCTTCTACCCGTAGGTTCATGGTGATTATTCAGAAGACGTTGGTGTGAAGGTAGACAGACCCGCAGACCAAACAATGGCTGAAGCAACAACTGAAGTCGTTGGAGCTTGATTGAATGACAATGCTTCTCTAGTTTGATTTAGAAGTTATACTACATTCTCTTCACTGAGTTTAGTTTTATACATCAGTTCAATCTTTTTTATTTTACGCTGGTGGAGCAATTTTGTATTGAGATTGAGAAAAAACAGTTGGCTACATTCAATATGTGTTTACAATTTGTTCTCTCTGTTTTTCACTCTGCTTGTGTGAGTCGAGAGATTTCTTTAATTTGATCATACCTCTGAAATGGCATTCATTGATACTGTTGATACGCTGTAATGTTTAGGTAAATGGAAATCTGCTAAAACTTGGGTTTAGATTTTAAGTTATTTGCTCATAAATTTAACAATTGAAGATTTTTTACTACTCATTTATGACAGTATAATTGAGTCTATATGAGAAAAATTCAGTCTGTGATGATTTTATTAGAGCATCTCTGACCTTGTCCGACCAATCTTAGCTATCGTGGATTCCTTTGTAGTTTACGAATTATTTGTTCTGTATATAAGAATTATAGTGCTGTTCATAGCTCTTTATTTTATTTTCTTTTTACTTATATATCTGTATAGATAACTTTAGGAGATGTTATAGCAAATTATAAAACAATATGACAGATCATGATTCTTTTATGACATTAATTGTTTAAGCTCTTAAGAGAATGGATAATGGTAAAATTATTGGTTCCGATGGTATTTCTATCGAAGTTTGAAAGTGCTCAGGGGAGAAGAGAGTTTTGTGACTTACTAAGTTATTTAACAAGATCTTAAGGTTCAACAAAATGCTAGAGAAATGAAGAAAGAGTACTCTAGTGCTTATATATAAGAACAAGGGAGATATTCAGAATTGTGCAAATTATCGGGTAATAAAACTCATAAGTCACACCATGAAACTTTGGAAAAAAGTGATTAAATATAGACTAAAAAAAGAGTCTCATATTTCGGAAAATCAATTTGGATTTATGCCAGGACGATCCACAACAGAGGCTATTTGTTTATTAAGAGGTTTGATTGAAAGATACCGGAGTAAAGAGAGACTTGCATATGATTTTTATTGACTTGGAAAAAGCCTATAATAGAGTACAAGAGAGGTGTTGTGGAAAGCAATAAAGAAGAAAAGTGTTTGTGTAACTTATATTCAAGTCATAAATGATATGTATGAAGGGGGTAACAAGTGTGAAAACTCCTGGAGGTGAGACAAAAGATTTTTTGATAAGGATAAGTTTACATCAAGGATTTTCCTTAAGTCCATACTTATTTGATTTGATTTTGGACGTTTTAACAGAATATATATAGGAGGAAATTTCAAAGTGTATGCTCTTCACGAATAATATAGTGTTAATTAAATATTCAAGAGAAGAGGTCAACTCTAAACTTGAGTTGTAGAGACACACTTTGGAATCAAAAAGTTTCCACTTAAGTATAAGTAATACAGAATATATGCATTGCAAATTTAACAAGAGACTAATTAGAAATGATTTAGAGGTAAAAATTGGAGAACAAACCATTCTAGAAATGTCAAAGTTGGGGTCAATTTTACACAGTGATGGCAAAATTAATGGAGATGTTATACATATGATACAAGTTGGATGGTTAAAGTGGAAAAAAGTATCAGGAGTTATTTGTGACCGTAAGGTACCTACAAAACTTAAAGGGAAATTTTATCGAACAGCCATGAGGCCAATAATGTTATATGGTAGTGAATGTTAGGCTTTGAAAGGATAATAAGAGCATAAGATGAGAGTGGCAGAGATGAGGATGTTAAGATGGATGTGTGGTCATACAAAATTGGATAAGATATGAAATAATTGTATACGAAGAAAAGTTAGAGTATCAAGGAGAAAATTGTGGAAAATCGTTTAAGGTGGTTTAGGCATGTACAAAGAAGAAGGCAAGAAAAACCAGTGAGGAAAGTTGATTAAATAGCTTAAAATCCTATTAAAAGGTATAGAAAAAGATCAAAAAAGATACTAAGAGAAGTTATAAAAAATGACCTCTTGAGAAATGATTTGTTTGAGGAGATGGTATTTAATAGAATTTAAAGACGTCGTATGATCCATGTAGCTAACCCCACATTAGTGAGATAAGACCAATATTATTGTTAATTATTTAAACTAAAAGCTCAGAACATTCCTGCGTACATGATATGAAGCATTGACGCGTGCTTTTTCTTTTTTTTTTTTTGTCTCCTTTTTGGTAAATTGAATTGGTAATAATTCTGATAGCACATATGTAAGGCTACATTTGGTTCATAAAAAAAGAGTTTAATGAGAGAGAAAAGAAGAGAAAAATTTTTATGTAGTATATTTGGTATATATTATTCAAGTGAGTAAAAATAGCTTTTTCTTGAAAATATATTCTCTATCACCTTCTCCCATTCCATTTCCTGTAAAAATACTCACTTTTACCAAATATAGCCTAAGATCTAGTATAGATGGCTAAATAGACATTATGGCTTATGTAAAGAGACGAACTTAATACACAGATCATGTTTATCGGGGGAGAAAGGTTAAACCCACCTCACTAATAATGGTCTATGTGGACTTTCAAATTTCAATATGCTTGAGGGGCTCAATCTAAATATAATCAGAACATGCCACGGAAATACCAGACCAACTCAGCGAACTTAAATCCAATACTCCATGTCCATGTTACTGCCTAACAAATGTTGGAAGATTATATAGCAGATTTTGATTTTGACTATGTCCAGATATTTTGGAATATAGGAAACGGTAAATGCAAGAAACACATGAAGCTAGATATACTCAAATACACTTAATATTTATTATTATTGACAGTGGCAGAAGCACTTCCATAGGCAATATAAAGTACCTGAAAGATCAGTTCAATAACTCGACTTGTTTCACACTGTCAGTACACAGTCAAAACAGTGCAATTCCATCGCTATGATATGACACACAGTACAACTCTTCTCAGAAGTTAAAACATGTTATGATCAGAATAAAGTAGTTAATTATTAGTAGAACAAACTTCATCCTTTATTGTTTGTGATAAAGCTTGATTTCACTGGCTAAAATAAGAACTCATAAGCTAGTTTTAATACAAGAAACATCCCAAAATCAAGAAAATAGTTACAACAATCTGCCTCTAGTTTATCTACCTTAGTCTTCTTTAGTTGAAGGCCTGGAACACCCACAAAAACACACTTTGATGCGCCTTTTGCTACTTTTCTTGCGAGTGTGAATGAAGTCCCTCAGCAAAACATCTGTTCGTCCAGAAAACCTGCTTTTCCCTTTCTTTGTCTTTTCATCAGCTAATTTCAGCAAAACATATTGAATGTTCTGCACCTCAAACTGCAATCTCCCTATCTGTTCAGAACCTCGTCGTGCCTGCTCCGTTGTTCTTTTTCTGTTGGTCTGCGCACCATTTTCCGTCTCCCTGTTCAAAGATGATGAACTCTCTTCAGTGTCTCTTGTCAATTGATCATTGAGGTCCAGTAATTGTGCCACAGCTTCGTCAACTTCTTCTATTTGTCTTTTGACTGTCTCAGATTCAACGTCATTGCCCTTCTTGCTTCTCTTATTTGTCTCCACCTTCTCTTTTAAGTCTTGCACAGTCACCTTCAGAATGTTCAATTTCTGACCATCAGAGGCAAGTCTCTCCAAGATCTTTCTTCTCTTGCTGTCTTGATTTTTCTCTCTGGGAGTTTTTGACAACTCGAGTTTGTCAACTCCCAATTCCTTCTCAACCTCCAGTTCTGAAGAGGAATATTGGCATCTCCCCGAATTGTTTGACTCATGGCATGTGATGACATCATCCAATGGAGCATCATCCTGTCTCTTTGCTTCACTGCCCTGTTCAGCAGTTTCCCATAACTCAAGCATCTGGTCATCAGTCCCACGACTCCGGCTACCATTCTCTCTCTTGCAATTCTTAGAGGCTGGACTATCTGAGACTTGATCAAGTGGAATGTCTTTCATCAACGAAACATTTTCATACTTTGGTTTCT
The DNA here is from genome assembly GCA_026686845.1 of Adenanthera pavonina. Lineage (NCBI taxonomy): Eukaryota > Viridiplantae > Streptophyta > Magnoliopsida > Fabales > Fabaceae > Adenanthera > Adenanthera pavonina. The sequence goes on along the minus strand of JAIVEN010000026.1, from coordinate 5,669,553 downwards.
GTATCTTGAGATCATCTATAGTTTCATCCTTGCATTCCATCTCAACTTTTCCCATGTCATTTTCTGGATATGGGGCAGCCCTGGACTCCAAGTCAACGCTCATTTGTGTTAGAGCTTCTACTTCAACATTGTACATGGCAGGCAGACTCTTCTCAACATGTCTTTCAAATTCTTCCTCCATTACCTTCTCAACAGCTCTAATTCTTGTCTGTATGTTCACCAAATCTGAAACCCCATCTGGTACTGGGGTCAAAGACTTCTCATTCTCTTCTGATCCTTGACAACTTTGCTCTTTAGGACAAGTTTCAGCCCCTGCTTCCTGGACAAGCGTTCATGAAGAACAAGGAGAAGTAAAATATACATCTGTCAACTGCATAAGCTCAAGCTTTTTACAAGAAAAAAGAAGGGGTTAAACACAGGCGAAGAGAATACTACCTGTTGTTTTCCATTGCCTTCAACAGGAGTTTTCTTGGTCCAATGAAGAGCAGCATATTCTAAAGATGAAAAATCCTCTTTCAAAGAAGTAATAACTGGATTATATGCAGATAACTGGCCCTTCAGTCCTCGAATTTCACTTTCCAGCAGACCCATTTTATCTCTCATATGTTCAATCTCCAGGCTTTTTGCAGTGCTTTCATCTTGAAGTCTCATGCAAACGCCAGAGAGTTCATCGACTTTATTTTCAAATAATGCTTCACTGATGGATGAAATCTGGAGATCGAAATAGAATGTTGCAGCCTCAGCCTCCCAAAGTTCAGATTCATTTGTTTTCTCTAGCAGCTCTGAATTCAAAGATTCTTCCCTCACTCTTTGTTGCTCAACTTGTTGTCTTAATAATCCAATCTCAGACAGGAAATTTCTGTTTGCAACATTAAGGTCTTCAAATTCCTTTTTCTGATTCAAGCATTCTTCTGATATTTCAAGAACCTGCCTCTCTAGATTTTCCTTGATCAGTCTTGATTCTTGGCATTCCAGCTTCAGTTCTTCAACACATCTGCAAAGCTCTGCATTCACTGTCTCTGCTGCCATCAGCTTTTGTTCCACTTCTAGAATCTCTGCTTCTTTCTTCTGAAGAAGTTCCTCCGCTTTTTCAATTTGATGACATAAATGATCATTTACGTTTTTGGCTTCCTGCAGTTCCTTGTCCATCCTCTCAATTGAGTCATTCAGATACTCATTATCTGCTCCTTTCAGCGCCAACTTTTCACCCATCATTCCTACCTGCTGCTTGAGGTCACTGTTTAGATGACGAAGAATGAGCAGATGTTCACCAAGTGCTTCTTTTTCCAAGTGCTTCTCAGCAGCAAAGCTCTCATAAACTACATTAAGGTTGCTTAGAGTCAGTGCCTCATGGAGGATTTCACTGTGCTCATTTTCAGAAATGGAAATTGCATCTTTGAGATCCAAAACACTCTTAACCAATGAACTATTCTTCTCAAGCGCCTTGCTATTTTCCTCCTGAAGAACCAAATTTGTTCCTCGCAAGTCCAATAGCTCCACATGCAGACTCTCCAAATTGGACTTTAACATCTGCTCCTTTTCTTCTCCCTTGGTCACTTCAACCCTTAAATTACTGTTCATCTCCAGAAGTTCAAGCTTATCCCTCTGCAACATTTCATGCTGCTCTCTTAGGATCTTGAATTCCTGCTGCAGGATCTTCTTCTTGGACTCCAGTTCTGATCCCTCAGATTGCAATTGACAAAGTAGAGTTAAGAGGACAGAGTTCTCTACCAGTAGCTGCTGCATCTCATCTTGGCTTTTCACAACAGAACCTTTCAACCACTCAATATTATCCAAAATAAGAGGTACATGCATTTCCTCTTGCTTCATCATTTTACCATTCCCATCATCAAAATCAATTCGAAGAGCCCCACATACTTGATGAATCCCCATTCTCAACTTTCTTATTTCATCTAACAAGAACTCTATTTCCATCTGTTGCTCAAGATTTTCACATTCCAACTCAGAGATGACTTTGTCAGAAAACTTTGATGCCTCAACATGCTTTTCACATTCAATTAACAAGGCCAAGTTCTTCTGCTCCAAATCTTCCATAAACCTCTGCAAAATGAATATCTCAACCTGAGCATTTACTGCCTTATCAAGTTCTTCCTCAAATTCTATCTTCCCCATCTGACGTTCCTCTCGTATTAGATGGACAAGGTTCTCCAAATTTGTCAGTCGAGCATCACTTGAACGTTTATGACTTGCATCCTCATCTTTTTCCGCCAAAAAGGAAGCACGAAGTTCTTCTATTTGATTGACTGTGTTTTCTTTGTCCCTCTCCACATCAGTATATTTTTCTTCCAATGTTTCAAATCTCTTTTCCAAATTACCGAGTCTTGCTTCTACACTTTCCAATTGAGATACCAGAATACATCTTTCATTTAGAAGAATGGACTTCTCATTATTCAGCAACTTGCAGAATTCTTCCAAGCTACTTGTTTTTGCCCTCAAACCTTCAAGTTCAATGTTGGCATCAGACAAGGACTTCTCCAGCGAGATATTCTTCTCCAACAACTTGTGCATACTTTCAGTGATTATTTGTAACTGTGAAAATAGGGTTGATTTTTCAGCAACAAGGATCGATTTTTCTTCCTGGAGAACTTGGCAGGTCTCCTTAAACTTATTCACTTCAACCCTTAAGCCATCCAACTCATCATTCAATTTTGACAGGGAACTTACCATATAGGCATTTTCATTTGAAAGTTTATCCATGTCCTTGGACTTTGCATAAAGAGCTTCTTTCTCATCTCGTTCCATTTTGCAGACCTCTTTGAGCTTTGAGTTTTCATTTTGTAACTCTTTCACAGTTGCTACAAAGCATTCAGGATCCAAACCAACAGTCTCTAGTTGTTCTAGCATAGCCTGATATCTCTTATTCAAGGCCTGGATTTCGTCCTTTATTTCATGAATTTCCCGCTGGAGTGCATTGCTTTCTTCATATTTTACAGAAAATTCCTGTTCAAGTTTCCCTTTAATCTCCTTCAATTTAGAGATTTCTATTTGCTGATTTTTTAATGACCTAGTAGAAGAAATGTTAAGTTCATGAAGAGTCATGTTTTCTGCAACAATCTGCTGCATTTCTTCCTTAAAACCTTCTTTGGAAAGTTCTAACTCCTTCAGTAGCTGAAACCCTTGATTAAGCTCCAAAGAAAGAGATCTTTGATCCTCCTGTGATTGGAAGTATAACTTCTGCAAGGTCTGCAAAGTGGCTTCAATTTGAAGAAAGCGAGAATGTTCTTCCTGTATCAGAGTCTGAAGCCTCTCCAGCTCAGCATGCTTCACTAAAAGCTCTTTATCTTTAATAGCAATCTTCTGCACTAGATCATCAGCCTCCAGCCGAAGAGACTGATTTGATTTCTCCAACGTATCACAATGCTTTTCGGAATTCCTCAATTTCTCAGCCCCCATCTCAACTTCTCTACTCAGTCGTTCAGAATTTTCTTGGGCATGCAAAATTTCACTCTCCATTTTCGCTATTGTCTCCATGCATTGCTTGTACAGGATAGCTACAGCTTCTTTCTCTATATTCAGTTCAGCAAGCTGTTTCCTGAGTGCTTTAATTCCCACTTCCGCTTTTTCGATTTGCTCATTTAGCATTCTAGAATTCTCCTCGGCATGAAATATATTAGTTTCCAAAACAGATATTTTTCCAAGACATTGTCTATACTGAAGAAGAGCACCATCCTTCTCAGCCTCCAATCTAGCAATTTCTTGCTTGAGATTTTTGGCTTCAGTTTCTGCATTAGCAGCTCTCTCATCAAGACCCTTTGCATCCTGCTGCACCACAGATAACATTGTCTCCAGGCTAGCTATCCTTTGCAAACACTTATTGTACAGAACTAGACCATCATCCCTCTCAGCCTCAAGCTCTGCAAGAGCCTCCTTCAATATTTTGATTTCAATTTCAGCTTTGCTAGCTCGTTCATCAAGGCCTCCAGAAACCTTTTGAGCATCATTAAGTTCTCTTTCCATTTCAGATAACTTCTCCAAACTCCTCTGATACTGAAGAAGGATATCATCCTTGTCAGATTGTAATCTGGCCAGGGCTTCCTTTAAGTTTTGAACTTCACTTTCTGCTTTCCCTTGGAGCTCTGAATCAGAATTTCTTTGATTCTTGAGCTTCTGCTTTTCAGCTGATAAATGAGAGGACCCAAAAATTTCACTCAGCTGCTTCAGACCCTTTTTGCTTATACCATAGTCTGATTCCTCTGAATTCCCTCCGTTCTTTTTCAAATTATTGTGGGTTGAAGAAAGTCGAAGTGCATCCTTTTGTAGGTCATCAAGCTCCAACAATGCACGAATTGGATGTGGAACTTCTGGTGTGTGTGGTTCAGCCTCAGGACCTGAAGAACCAGATGGTGAATCATCAGTCATCATGTATTGAGCTTGGTTGGGAAATGCTTCTGCCATGGTTCTGTGGGCCTGGCGTAACTCCACTGTTGCATGATCATATCTTTCTGCTAAAGCTCGGTATGCTCGGTAGAATTCCTCAACCAGTTTCATGAGTTCTGGGCGCTTCTTGTAGTACATTTCTGCCCTCCTTGCAAATGAATCAGCATCCTCTTCAATCAGCTTGATCATTGCTTTTACTTTGGAATCCATGTCTGTAAAAATCTTAATAAAGTCAACTATATGTTTCTCCACTAAACTCAAACATAGACCGAAATATGCTACTATTTCCTATTCAGTCATATAACATGGCTGCATATTTCACAAATTATAACAACTGGATTTTATCCTTCTCTTAGGCAACCCTCTTTCCTAAGACATATTGAATCCATCAATGTCAAAATTCTCTTCTGACAAACAGTTGAGTCCATTTCCATCTAAATTAAAGATTTCAGTGAAGAAAACTGACTTCACTTAGCATCCGTTATCAAGTTGAATAATGCACACAAAAGCTGAGTAAAAGGGGGGAAAAGTAAAAGGAGGCGACGTCCCTTTCAAAAGAAATTGTTCAATGAAACAGTCAAATGCCATTTCCTCACTAGTTCATTTTATGTTGAGTGTTTCTTCATATCCACTTACTTCGATTCATTATGTGTTCCTATTTTATTTTTGCCAAAGGAATTTCAGAACAGAACAAACCTTGTATTGCAGATCCACAGTTCCATTTTCTAAAAAAAAATTATTTAACAAAACAAAAAAGTTAAAATCAACTATAGTAAAAATACTCATTAACAATGTATCAGTTTTTATCAAATCTAACTTGAGACTTAACAATACTCCTCTATGAGGCATTCATAACATTCAAAACAGTATATACTTTTTATTTCTAAATTCACGATTTTGTATGGTTATAAGTCACAGCCAACCAATAACACACTGATCTGACCTAATTCAGAAAAAGTAGCAGACAAGTTCTTTTTATGAATTTTGTTTTACAAATAATAGAACTCTGATAAAAGTTGCTTAGGAGTTGAGGAACAAGCTAGTATCAAGTATGTTTGGGGGTATTAGATTTCTATGGTGATCTCCATTCTTGACAAAATGAAAATTCACAAGGATGAAAATTTGTAACTACTAATATGGCATATTCTCAACCAACATGCAGAACAGGTTCTGCTAAATAGCTAGCATCACCTATATGACAGAAAAATTGCTTAAAACCATACTTTCTAACAATGGTAGACAATCCAGATATAGAGGAAAATGTCAAACCTGTAAGGTTCTCCTGAAGCCATTTTGAATTCTTTGGGCTAATGTGGCTATCCCACCACCAAGAATATAAGCGCCGGGACTCAGAATGTAACAAAGTTGCCATGACTCCAGTTAATAACAACAGCACAGCTGGTTTTGAGATGGCAAGGGCCTGGGAATGGATCCAGGCCAGACTATTACTTTATGGATTTCAACCACCAGTCTTGTTCTACTTTGAGATTTTTTAGGTCCCTTTCTCTTCTTTTTGTACCTAATATCAAATGATTGTATTCTTAGCATAGTTAGAAAAGATGGATGGAGACGTATGTTAACTCCAGGTCTACTGCCGACAGTAGTTGTAACAAAGACGGAAACTACTTCAACGGCAATGCTGTATTACCTCTCCAATGGGGACTCAGCTCCAGAATCTAAGTGTATAGCCTTGTTTCAGCAGCTTCTAAAATTCCAAATCAGGAGCAACCATCAGTAAAAGAGGAAATAGAAAAAGTGAAAAGAAAAACATCTTTAAACTCCTAATCAATTTACAAAATCTGCGGACAACCAAAAAATAAATTTCAACAAACTCAATTGAAATTACCCTCTAGCACGCGCAATTTCTGGGCCTAAAATCGAAACAATAGATCCTTAAAATAATTTTTTTAAAAAATATATATATATATATATATCCACATAACGATCAACCATGGCATCCAGAGAAAGAAGAAGAAGAAGAAAGAAGTAGAGAGGAAACGGCGATTGGAACTAATATGCAGGCAACGGTCGCTTCAAAAGGGATTGAAGAATTTTGCTCAAAATGGTCTCTTTAAATTGAAGATATCAAAAGCCTACCAAGAGGCTAGATGGTAAATTTGATCAGCAACCCCCAGTTACCACTCAGAGCAACATCATTCCGTCAAACTTAGCATCGAGAAAATCGAAAAAGGAATCGTGCTTTGGTCCAATTTTTTTAAAGCACGCCCAAAAAGAATGAAATCTCAGCAACGGGATCTCATCATCCCTTTGATTTTATCCCATTATCTCTCGAACCCCTCTTCTCTCTCCCTTCACCCAGTGATGAATTCTATACGTTAGTGTTCTGAGATACTGGTTCTGACTCTATAGTAAACCACGGCATTCAGACCTTGAAGAGGTAAACAAAAAGCGAGAAGTATAAGGATACGGCGACGGGCACGATACCGACACCAAACGGAACAGAAAGCATTAACACCAAAAGGATTGAAGACTTCTGCACAAACTGATGAGTTAAAGATCAAAAGCTTACCAAGTGACTAAATGGCAGACACTGATGAGCAACTACCACTGAAACGAACACAATTACATCAAATTCAGAAAATGGGCATCAAGATTCAAGAATACCGCAAACAGAATCATGCTTTATTCCAGAATGTATCAAGTACACCACAAAAGGAAAGAAATCTCACAATGGGATTCTCTTTAGCAGCTGCTTATCTTCCATTTTACCCCATTTTTTCTCCAATCTCAGCGACCTCTTCTCTCCTCACTCTCCTTGTGATGCGGTCTTCTTTACGTTATATTCTGAGATGCTGGTTGTCTGATACTCTATGTATGACTCATCAACTGTGAAAAGTAGGACACAGAGTCGGCAGAAAAGTACGGGACTTTGTTACTTTTGATGATAATATTCTCTTATTTTGGGGACTTTAGAAGGGAAAATAATTATGGCATTACACTGTGCTTAAGTAAAGGTGAATGCGTGTGAGTGAATCTTTTGAATCCCCCAGCAACAGCAAAAATTGGGAACTGCCAATGAAAATTATGATTATGCTTTAATTACAGTTGTTAATTACTATTAATTAACTATGATTTTCCAGTAAACGGTCATATTCTTCAGGTTTTATCTGTCTTTCATCGTTATTGTCAAAACAGATGGGTGACATTGTGAAAGGCTACTATGAGGAAATGACATGACTACTATTCTGCCTTCATCTCGTGTGTCTCACGTACTATTTATATTATACTCCGTGCAGTGTTATTTAAAAAATTTGTTTGGTCCAAAATATAAAATGTTAAGTAATAAATTTAATTTTAGTCTCAATTTTACCTATATTAAATACTTTCATTATAAGCATCAATTAATTTCTCTCTCCTCCTACCATCATTATTAATTTAATATATTTTTATTTTTCTTTAAGGACAAAATGAGAATGTCAGAATTTTTTTTCATCAATTTTAGACTGAGCCAACTTTTTTTAATCTACGTGCGGTAGTTAAAAATATCTTATAATAGGAACTGGAGGGAGTATTTTCTTAAACTAGCTCTAGCATGGTGTAATATTATTATTTCAAATCATTTTCTCGAAGGTCTGATTATTAAAGTCAGAATATAATTAAAAATAATATTGATTTCATGAAAAAATAATTAATTAAATTTTCTTCAAGTTTATTTTGGTATTTTTTAAATATTATATATTTAATTTATTTGAATTTTAAAAAAATATAAGTTCATAAAAAAAAATATAAGCATCTTTCTAGGGAAAAAATTACTCATATTAGAAATTTTTAAAAAAATATTTAATATTTAATACTCCCTCTGGTTCTAAATATAAGACAATTTTAACCGAATCACACAAAGTAACAAGGGGAGTTAAAACTAATTAACTACCTCGATTTCTCCGAAAATCTCAATATTTTTTCAAAATTACTCTTATTTATTCTCTCTCTTTTTCTCTTTGGATACATTAAATATGGGCATTTTTTGAAAATATATAATAAATATCACCCCGTATATTGTAAAAGGTCTTAGATTCAAGATCAAGACAAAAGGTTCTATATATAGGACTGGAGGAAGTATATGAATTAAAAACAGAGCCTATATTAATATTTAATATATGGATAATCCTTATCCATATCAAAATTAGCAAAGATTTTTTTTTTTTGCCAATTAACGGATTGTGAGAAAGAATGCAAATCTGTTAAGGAATTTAGGACATTCTATCACTTATATGCCATAAGTATTAAATGGTTTTCGCATTCGTATTGGTAAAATACCGCAAGTATTAAATGGTTTTTTCATTGGTATTGGTAAAAAAAATAAAAGAATTTTTTCCCAAAAAAATGTGCACTGTCATTAAACATGATTAGTGATTGAATAATAAGGGTCTAACTTGAATGAATTTTTAAAAACCAGAGACCAAAAGAAGAATAAGGATATAACCAGAATACATCCCGCTAATTTTTTTGTTGGTTGGTTTTATAGTGATTTACTCTCTTAATTTGTTCGCAAGGCTAATTGCTTTTTAAGCTGAAGGGTCTATGTTAATATGTTTAGGTATATTATGTCTTAATATATCAATGCCTAAAAATGATAAAAATTATTTTAAGAAATAGAAAATATGCGGATATTAAAGGGTACTAAGCTTTAGAGACCTAGCACAAGTTTGAGATTTATAAAAAAATAATTAAGATCGATTCAGCTATGAAAAGTATATATTAGTTTATTTTTGTTTTATTTCTATTATTTTTTAATAAAGATTTATAAATTCATATTTTATTAATTTTAGAACCTTTTTCAATTAGTTTATTAATTTTAATGACAAAATATATATTTTTTGATAAATATATTCAAGCTGTGTGATGAGAGGACAATGATTGAAAACTGGTAATCTTGAAAGTTGAAAATAGAAACAATGATTGAGTGTGATTTCATGTTCATATTTCCCCTCTTGACAAACTTGGTTTTGAAACCGACAACGCGTGTGGAAGAAAGAAAGGAAGAGGCAGTGCATCAAAATCATAAATTTTATAATTTAATTGTAAATTTTTTTTGTTCTTATTATATTTCCATCACACAGATATTATATTGATTATTGAATTGTGATTATAATATGGACAATTATTGGGATAATTAGGTGAGATGCTAAAGCCAAAAGAAGCATCCATGGAAGAGTTGGCTTCCGGAAGAAAATGCATTAAACAAGTGCAGATTCTAAGATTTGTTTTCAAATTTACATATATATAATAAAATATTTATCCTTTGGCTTTAAGATTCCATCATAAACGATATTCCTCAATCCCTATCGTCCTTGATCATGCATTTTCTGACTTATGCTTATTAAATGAAACAACAATAGAGGTGAATGACATTAAGCATTTTTCTTCATTCGCCTCTTCTAAAACTCTCTTTGTTGGTGAGATTCCATAAATGACTATTTAATATCTTAGATGTTTGGAATAATTCCAATGGGTGGTTTGTTGAAACCCTACAGCATTCTAAACATTAATCCACATTTTTAATATTGTTTTCAACAAAATTCACTTGTTATAATTTGATTTGAACAAAATATTTGAAGTATATAAGCTTAGATATCTAAGTTTTCTCATAAATATACTAATAATGGTAATTGTTGTTATAAATAGAGAACATAATTTTTCCCTACAATGTAATATATCATTCTTTGAGTAATTAAGAGATATTCTCTCTGTCAATTAAAAGTTTTGGTAGATTGGAACACATACATACAAATTATCTACCAGCAATGAAATCTCACATATGAGATTCTCACATAAAGAGCATCGTTCTATAATCTACACTTTTCTAATATATGTGTTTTATTCTTATCAATTAAACTAAACTTCATTCATGCCTTTTTAATTTATTTAGATTATTTAATTTGCAAAAAAGTTATTCATAACAAAAAATTTCAGATCACAATATGCGAATTTAAATATATATATATATATATATATAAGTATCAAGATAAATGAAATGGTTGAGATTGTATGGTTATTCTAAAAAAAATAATTCAGATTACAAATCAGAAAAAGCATGTGATATAGAATGGCATACATCACATCCAATGTAAATGAGAAATTACATTTTATGTGTAGGCATATTCTTGAATGATAAGGGTTTTAGGACTTCTCTCTTATCATCATTTGTTCTTTCCTAGGATTATTCATAGCCTATCTTTTTTTAAAAAAATTACATTTTCAGTTTTTATAGTTTTTATTAATTTTTTTATTTTATTCTTGTAATTTAAAATTTTATAATTAAGTTTTCAAAATTTAAATAAATTTTAATTTAGTATTACATTATATTTTTATCAATATTTTGTTATATGTTTAAGTTCATCTTACTTTATTGTTTATGTCTTTGTTTGTCGATTCATAATGAATGTTTAGGTATTACAGAATTAATCATATCAACAAAATTTAACAAAAAGTATTCACAATGGACCAAATTAAAAAAATTGAATTATAATGATTTGATTATAAATTATTGAATTAAATATAAAACAACAAGAATACAAAAATTAATTTTTCTAGTCTCACATTAATTTTTGTATATAGAGAGACATATGTTAAAAAAGAATAAATATATATAATTTTTTTTAATATTTATTTCTTTCCTTGGACTAGACAGACACTAGAGTTACTTTCGTGACTTCATCGCATTAGATTTTGGAATACCAAACAGAAGAGAGGAAGAAAATTCGTGTGGAGGTGGGTCATTGGGCGGTGATGCCAACCTTGCAGACACTGTATATGGAATGGAATTATTTATTATGAGGATCAGCCATGTCTCCTATGCTTTTTTTTTTTTAATCTTTTAGGGTCATATATAAGTATATTCATACTAAGTAAATATCAATATCTAACATAAAATTTATAATAAATTATACTTCCTTCATTTCATATTATAAAAAATTTCTAACTGTTTCACACTTATTAAAAAAAGTTAGTTAGGTATCTTAAAAAAAAAATACACAATATCTCAATTTTATCCTTATTAATTATTAATAAACGTTGTTTTAAAAATTCATTTTCCCTCTCTCTTTTTTTCAACTTATGAGATGATAATCAATAAGGATAAATAAGATAAACTTCTACTAAAATTATATAATCTCTTATATTTTGGATCAAATAAATATTCTAGAAGAATCGTTATAATATAGATCGAAATGAGTATTATTTAAGAGTTATTAATAATACAACCAAAGGTGGATTCAAGGGGGACCATTAGAAGTCATGGTACCCCAAGTTTATAATTTTTGTTTTATATTAGATGTTTTTTACCAAATTTTTATATTATAAATATATTATGTATTTCTGGTCTCCAAAATTTATATTTTACTTTAAAAGTAGGTTAAAAGTCTAAAAAGTCAATACTCTTTATCTTTTTTAATTAACTAAATACAAAGATTTTGTGATAATTGAGCATCATTATCGTATTGATATATTTACTGCTGTTATAGATTATCATTTGAAAGAATTGAATAATAGATTCAGCAAGCAAGCAATTGAGTTTCTTATATTAAGCACAACTTTAGATTCTAAGAATGCATTCAAGTCATTTAATATTAGGGATATTTGCAATCTTGTTGAGAAATTTTAATCTTTAGATTTCTTTGACAAAAAAAAGATTCAATTGGAATATGAATTACAGTATTATGAATTTGATGTGCTCAAAGATCCAAATTTTTAGTACTTGTCTACTATTGGTGAATTATGTCAAAAGTTTGTAGAGATTGGAAAGTTTATTTTTTATCCTTTAATTGATAGATTACTTTAACTTATGTTGACTCTTTTAGTATTAACAGCAACCACTGGGGGTGAGCTTTTTCCGTCATAAAAATTATTAAAACAAGGCTTCATAATAAGATGGAAGATGATTTTCTAACTGCTTATATGGTTGCTTATATTGAAAAGGAGATTGTCAAACAATTTACTATAGATATGATAATTGATTTTTATGCCATATAGCATCGGCATGCATAACTTAAGAAATAAAGGTACATGGTTTTTTTTTTTAATGTACATGTTTGTTTTGATTATATATTTGACAAATTGATTATGAATATGTTGAAATATTTATGTATCATTATTTGTTTTATACTTTAAGTGTTAAATTTTTCTTCAATTATTATATATGTTTTTTTGGCCCCTCCCATCATTAAATCTAGGCTTCACCTCTAAATACAACTCTTTTCTCATGGGAGTTTATCTAATTGAGAGTTTGATGCCTTACCCTCCATTTGATTTGAGAGATTTGGAGGAAAGGGGAGAAAAAATTTTCAATTATATTTTTCTTTTTAACCAAATAAGGGGAGGAAATACTTTTTTCCCATCTTTAGACAAGAGGAAGAGGAGAAGATGGAAGGGAAAATGTTTCCATCCATTTGTTTAGCTTGTAAAAAAAAAAATAGGATAGAAAATTTTTCATCCCCTTCAAATCTCTCGAACTAGATAGAAGGTTATGTAAATCAAACTAAACAAATAAATATATTATAAATAAAAGAGGTTAAATATTGGAGAAATTACAATTAGAAACCAGTAGAGTGAATTAATTATAAAGAAAGATTTTAACTAATAAAATGTGTTAAAATCAGGAATACTTACTGAATAGTAAAATTGAGAGAATGAGTAGTAATATGTCATATTTTGTAATAAACTTATTATTTTGATTTCAAAATGTAATTCCCCCTTAAATAATATATTTTACTTTTTAAACATACTCATTAATTTTTTATTTCAATAAGTGAATTTCATGGATTAAATTAGTAGCTATGTAATTTTTTTTTAAAAAATAAAATTATTTCCATAATTAAAAAGTATACTGCACTTTATTTTTCTCAACATATTAATACAGTTTGAATTGATATTAGAAGGATGTAAAATTTGATGAGCATAATATTCATTATTAAATTTTTTTATCCAACAGTAAATTTGAAAACAAAATACATATAGAAGATATTATATAATATACCAATTATGAATGGATCGAGTGGAAATGACTCAATTTCTTTTAAATAAAATTAAATATTTAAATCTTGTAAAAAAAAAGTCACATCAAAAGAGTTATTCAAATTAAATTGATAATATTCATATAGTTATATGAAAAAGATATTATATAATATTATTATAAAATTCATTTTAATTGGTATATGGGAAAGATATTAATTTTTGAGAGTAAATATCATGGAGAATGGTATAAAGACAATAAGGATAAAACTAGGAAGAAGGGAAAGAGAAATGTGAAAAAGACAAACATTATTGATAGTTGTTCACAGTACATATTGCAAATTGTCAACATTATCAACATAGACTTTTTATCTTTTATACAAACAGGTCACCGTCCTTCACTTCCTTTTATTGTTTTTAAGATGAATTGAATTTTGGAGCGGATTACACGATTCAAAATGTATTTTCAAATACTCACTCGTCATCAACTAAAACAATTTACATTGGGAGTAGAATTTTAAAGAAGTGTCTTTCGATTTTTTTTAGTGTGTATTAAGGAGATTATCAATCAATAATGAAAAACTAATCCCTTTTAAAATATAAAAATTATCAAAGTGAATTTATCATGTGTTTTCTTTGTATTTAATTTAAGCATTTGGGGCATTTCCTTTTTATTTATTTTATTTTATAATAAAAAAAATCGACGGGCGAGCCTGTGCTTTGTTGCACGAGCAAAATATGGGTCCGACATCCACGTGATTCGCGTCCATAGTCAACAAGGTTTTTATGAGAGCAGCTACGAAACGGGAAGCCATAAATAAATGATATCACCCAAATATGGCCATCCTATAAATAACTCTAAATTAAATTAATATTATGATCTTTAACTTAGTTATTCAACTTTCTAAAATAAAAGTTTTTAACTTTTTCTTATTCTTCATTTCATGCTTCCATGCACCCCCATTAAATTAAAATCCGGAAAATGCTGATCTCCGTCAAATTAATATATGACCCGCCATCTCTAAAAATGTTGGAATGAGATAGAATCTATTTTGTGCTTCGTCTTCTTTATAACGCATCTCAAGTGGTGAATGGTAGTTCTCATCTGAGCATGAGTTATTAATAATTATAGGTTAGGATTTGAGAGAACTTCAACTATGAGGGATTTGTAATTAATTATATGTTCGGTCATTTTCCATTGAATTTTGAGAAAAAAAAATATATATATATAGGTGGAATATCTAACATCAGATCATAATCCAAAACAAGAAGATATTTTTCTGGGCATTTTCTAATTATATACCTCTTCTTTAATTCAATTTTATTCAATGTGAAACTACTTGATCACGACATTATATACCTATGAACTAGACAAAAGAGCATTAAGAAGTGAAAAAAAATGTACTTGCCCATCCCATCCAAAAAATGGCAATGTGTATATGAAATTAAAAGGGGGAGATTGACATGGGATCACTTTAGATGGAAATTGCTTAAATAAATATAGATGGATAGAGTGGAGACAAGTACATGACTATTTGCTTTGAAAAAAAGACACTGGCCGGGTTGGGAGGGTGCCATCATCATTATGATATTGTTGGGACTTCCGGAGAACTGCCCTCAATCACTTGTTGGACGTCTTCATTCACTTTCCTAAAGAGCCTATGAACAATTATTGCCAGCGTTTTGTTCGTTTAAAACATACGTAATTGGAAGCCAAAATGATGTTAAGTCAATGGGATTTTATTTTCTATATATCCAAGTCTATATATGATTTGGGGGGGTTCACATATATTGCTTACTTACTTAAAAACTATTCTATTAAAAGGTGTTTGGCTGATGTGAACTCCGCACCAAAAGCGATGCTTTGAAGACAGAAGCAAGGAAAGGAATAGGTGGGAGGCTACAAACTCACCCACTTACATGATGTGATCTCCCTCCATCCCCCTTCTCTTCCATTTTTTCTTCTACTCAACTTCTCTCACTTTTTCCCCCTATTTCCTAATTAAACGCCTCAACTTTTTTTATACGTGTGTACATATCCAATTTTAGATTCTTCCTATGATTAATATACATATTGCTATTTAGACTCTGAACTAATCTAAATTGAATTAAGTAAAATCATAAAAATTGTAAAATTCACTCAATGAGTATTTAATGTAGCCGCATTGCTAAACACGTATCTCATCTCATATTTTATACAACATATATGGCCTACCCTCTAATACACACATGCACATTCAATTTTAGATCTTTCCTAAGATTCATGTATATATTGGTATTTAGATTCTGACTAATGCAAATTGAGTCATATGGGATTACAAAAATAACAAAAATGTCATAGATAATGTAACTCATTTTAGGCTGTTGGGTTTCACCCTTGATGGGTAGAAATTGAGAACCCAAACATAAGGGCCCAAACTCAAATAAAATAAAAAAAGGGGGATTTTTATTTAATATTTATTTTATGAAGAGAGGGAGGGAACGGTTAATGTTAACCGTTCCCTCACAACACACGCACGAGAAGTTTAAGTGATCGTGTGTGTGCATGGAAAAAAGTATAGAGGATCAGTTTCAGAAAAGCTCTCGATTCATTTTTGGGTAACGTTCGGTTCTCTGAGACTCTCTCTCTCTTCTTTCTCTAGAAAAAAAATGCCCTTGCTCTTCCTCTAAATTTTCTTTTTCGAGTATATCTATGGTGAAGCAGAAAACAAAGTCCGAGTAATTTTGTTTCTATCGCCTGGAATTCTTCATCCTCTCTGTGTGGAAGAATATTTTCTCAATCGGTATGTATGTCTTTCCTACCTTTTATTCTTTCATAGACTTTATAGAACACATAGGGAGTACCTCTAATTTTACAGAAAATGACAATAATAATAAAAAGTAAATTAAAAAAAGTGTCTTTTCTATGTGAAAATATGAAATGACATATATGTAAATTACGCTACTTATTTTAAAATAGAAATAATCAATGAAATAAAATAAAATAATTTATACATAATCTTTCATATAGAAAAAAAAGGTTATCTGATCTTATCTACCTCTCTCATAAGTCACGCCTGCTAATAAACTAGCACACCAACCAAAGAGAAGAACAAGTAGGTGTCTGAAACGTAGAATGGCGTAGTTGAGAAATTAAATATGATTAATATGGTCCCCATTCGATTCTCAAACATGATATCTTGAGATCGTGTTTTCGTTTTTTAGTGGCCATTATTCATATTGCTCATCTTCCCCACTCAAGCACTCTGAAAAGTTTGTATCACCTGAAAAAAATATCATCAACTTTTCATCCCAAAAGTTTAAAGCAAAAAAAGAAAAGCCAATATTTTGAAGTACATAAATATAATGGCTTTTGCCCCCACACTGTAAAGGGAAGCATATAAAGTTTTAGACTGATTATTCATTTGCCTTTTATATATATTATGACTATACCATGCACGTCCCCCGTGCACCATTGTGACTCAACACTTTAACATGTGAAAGAAAACCATATAATCATAAAATTATTATATCTCGCTAGTCATTATATTTATGAGTGCGCAGTTGTTAATTATTTGTTTTGTATGTTAAATAATTAATTTAAATAGAGTATTAGTGGTGTGAAGATCATAAAAAGTTAATGGAGTAGTAGAAGCTATGCAAAATAAAGCACATGATATCCCTTAAAAAAATGAAGAAATAAGGAAAACTACTATATATATATATTTGTTTTTTTTTTTTGTGAGAAGGAAAATTACTATATTATGTTACACGAGAAGGTTGATCCATTTTATTGTCTCCATCAACTTGGATTCTTTTTTTATATGGGCCAGCATAAAATGGAAAACAAGCCCACTCAATTTGGCCCAACCTTTGCAACTAGTTTTAATTGCTTGACCCATCCAAACCCATTCTAGAATTATGTATCGGAAAAAAAAAACCTATTTTAGAATTTTTAAAAATATCACTTTATTTTTCTGTTGAAATAAGGTTCAAATATTAAGTATTTTGACCATCAAATATACAACTTATTCAAACATCTGAAATTTAATCAAATATTTACTTTTACCAATTCTGGAATGCAATTGATAATTTGTCCCATTTGGATTTAGGAAGTGTTTATAGGTATTTTTTTAAAATAAAAATATTAAGAAAAAACTTATATATATGAGGTTTTTCAGTTAAAAAAAATGATGAATATATAAATTTTAAATAAAAATGACATAAGTAATAAGTCTATAGTTAGAATACACTTGTTACATTTTTATTAAAGAATGTACAATACACTTGTTACATTTTTATTAAAGAATGTACAATACACTTGTCTTATTTTAATTTTAAAACTCGAAAGCAAAAATATTAAGAAAAAAAAAACTCTAAGTCATGAAGTTCAGTTATTTAAGAAACTGTGGAATGTATTCTAGCTGAGTTATTTTTTGTGATTTTTATTATAAAAAAGAAGTATATAATAGTTATTATATTTTTATTATAATTACTTTATAGTAATCTTTATTATTTTTTATTTATTAGTAAAACATATTTACTTACAAAAATGATATTTATTTATGAGGATCTTGTTGACTGAGTTTCCCATTCCTGAAACACAGGGCTATAAAGTTAATTGAAATTCCTTTGATAATGTCTTTGCCTACTTTCAAGAAAGGCAAGATATTACATTTCTTTTATGAATATTTGCATATAATTTATTATAGAAATAGGATATTTAAAAATAGATCTTATCACCGAAATAAAAAAAAATCTCAACATCCTCTAGATCAATTCTCCAAAATCAAAATCATGATAGAAATAAATAAAGATTGAAACTAGTCATGATTACACTTATTATTAAGAAGGTAAAATAAAGCCTAATACACCTTCAGCTATTCTAGTGTCACTTGATGCTAGTTCAATCCAAGTGATAAAGATATAATAAAATATAGATAGTAATCAAATTTAAACTCTCATGATATAACCTAAAAAAATAATATAGAAGTCAAACCTAACTTAATGGTGAGGGTTAATAGAAGGAAATGTAAGGATTAATTGTATGGTTAGGATCCCGTCATGTGGTATGCAGAAGAGCCATCATTACTTTGGAGAACCTTTGGTATTTGCGGTGCAGGATTGCTTTGGAAATTCTCTAGAACTCTAAAGAATATTGGGTTTCTTGAGTTTCTAGCTTGTTTTCTTTTGTTTCAGTTTCCATTCCTAAAATAGAACATAAATAAGAGAAATGACATTAAACTCTAAAAAAATAATATCATGTAAAGTAATTTTGAGAGACAGAGATCTATTGGTTAAGGATTGAAGATTAAGTGGAATGATTCAAAACTACAATGTATAACAGTAATATATGCAACCAATGTACATACTTACCATCCTTCCTACCATATGTGTTCTTGCACGCTCCACATCTACAGCTAATAGTGCAACCAACTCCACTCTTCAAAAGAAAACCACCATTTGTAGTTCATATTGTAACAAAATTTAGAAGAATAGATGATACAACAAAGTAAAAAACCTGATAACATTCACAATATTTCTTTAGGCAGCCGGATTTCTTGCAGTTGCATCCCCTTCTATGTCGTGTTGAAGGGGTAATTTTGTTGGGATCATCCTGCACAAAATAATAAATAAATTAATAAAATACAACAAGTGGCTTAGTCCAACTTTTAATAAGTTATAAACAGAGCTGAATTTAATTCTAACCCCAATCTCAGGTAATGTATTGTCACTTTTGATGACTTTAGGAGCAAATGCAAGAGGGTCACGATACTCAATCTGCTGTCGAGCTGTAAGCACAATGTGTTTATAAATTAGCTTGTTTGAGCAGTCTTGACAAGAGCAAGGTCCCATGCAGTAGACACCCGCTGCAAAGCATTCACAATAACTGGTACAGGAGCAACAACCCATTAATCTCACATCAATTGAGAGAGTTTTCCAGGTTTCATGGAATAAATGAGGTATGTTAACCAAATAATATCATTCAAGAATTTCATGAGCTTAAACTTCTACTAAAATTTAGTGTACCTAACTCATTGTAAGGATAATCTAAAATTTTGACTGGTTGAAGTTCCAATAGAAACTTATG
Source organism: Adenanthera pavonina (assembly GCA_026686845.1). Taxonomy (NCBI): domain Eukaryota; kingdom Viridiplantae; phylum Streptophyta; class Magnoliopsida; order Fabales; family Fabaceae; genus Adenanthera; species Adenanthera pavonina. The sequence goes on along the minus strand of JAIVEN010000026.1, from coordinate 5,650,115 downwards.
GATGAGGTTATTTTTACTAGATGACCCAACTAACTAATAACTTCAAATATAAAACATATTATTATCAAGTTATAAAGTAGTCTTTGTGGAAGATAATGACGCAGATGTCTACCAACCCTTTTCTCTTCTTTCAAACTAGATTCTGCATTGTGGTATTTTTAAAAGACATGTGAATTATAATGTTGTAAGACAGGTTATTTCAGCAAAGAAGAGATAATATATGATCATTTGACACCTGGACAGGCTCCTAAATGGTCCAAACATCTAGTTTTCACCGCAAACAAGTAGAAGTGGAATCTTGCCATACTTAAATTTTTTTGACGGATTATCATTATTCCAAGTTTGATTGTCAATTCTTCTTTCTCAAGAAACTTCAAATAGAATTTAACAGACAGGAGCCAAAGTTTTGATGAGATAATATTAAGCAACATGCATTAGTATGTAGGTTTCTCCCTCATTTCCAAATATTATGACTCTACCTATCTTAATCCATTAATTCAACAAAATAAAACTAAAATATACTTTTACATTTTCTGCAGTTAGGAGAGTTTATTTCAAGGGAAAAGGAGCTAGCTCCACATCATTTACAAAACTTTAAAATATATAAATCCAAGAGGCAAAAAAAGAGACATATAAATATCAAAACATGCAAAGGTAAATAAAAAAGCATGAGAACTTACAGCTTCAAACACTTTGATTTCTTACATTTGCAGTGCCTGCAACCTTCACCTACTCCAACAGGCTCCGACTTACGCCTACAAACTCAACTTGTTATCAAGCTAATGCAGGAAAACCTTATTAATGATAGCATGTAAATTATCAAGTATAAGCACGACTAATGAAAAAATTCTTGCCTTTTCCTTTTGGGGTTATTTTGATTAAAACCTTCACCAATAATGTGTGAAGATGGTAGTGAACAGTCTTTTGCAAGATGAGTCCAAATGTCTTGGGAATCTAAGTCTCTTCCAGCAATTGTAATCATTGATGATATTTGATGACACTGTTGACTTGCGGAGAGATGCAAGGAAGAAGTTGAGTTGGACGGACTGAGTTGTCTTATATAAGGCAAACCTCTATTTGTCATAATTCTGTAATCTTTCAAGGTACCTAGACTATTCAAGTGTGAATCAGTTCCCGGCAAAATGCACTCCTGTGAATTAATATTACCTGCTGCAGGAACTAGACACTTCTCATTAGGAATATTCCTCTTGTAACATTGTAATGTACAAGAACTGGTACTCCATCCATCATATGAGGTCTTCATCTGCATTCCAGCCACCTCAAAGTCTAGCGAGCGCCTTAACATTCCGTGATGTGTTATAGAAATATGCTGTATATAAAAGACAAAAGTGCTTTTAGAATGATTCATTCATTCAATGAATAGATCCTTAGAAGAAAAAAAATTGCAAGTCTCAACATTACTTAATCACAAACAAAATATAAAGAACCAAATGACATGTACACTTTTAAACCGCTATATATGCCATGGAATTAAAATGAAGCTAAAATTTATTTTTGGGACCTTGATGTGTCATCCTTGACATGTTGCACTTTTAACATTATAATAAATTCAAAACAATAGCAACATAGTATTTTGCAAGAGTTTAAAAAGGCTAGTTATAACATAGAATAACGAAGGTCAAAATCATTGATAATCAGCAAACATAGCTAAAAAATTGCGACATTATTTAGTGGCATCAAGTTATCATCAAATAGCATAAGAAGTTTAAAAGGAGTGGGGAAAATTTACGAACAATTAGTTGCCACTCACAAAAGATGAAACTAACAATCCAATTTGACTCTAGCAACACAGGTAAAGTTACAGTATCAGCTGTCTATTTATTGAAAGCCAAAACATGCAAATCCATGCACAAAAGGCAGAACACAAATTCACTTTCTCACCTCATTATCCATTTTCTCATTGTGGGGGTTGCTAGCCATCACAGCAAAATTGGAAAGATTATGCTGCATCTGGTCTATTTGTGGTAACTGAGGCAGAAAATTGCTAGGTTGAATTGTGGGTTCCTGCATTATACCCTTCAAAGCCTCTGTTTCATTAGGAGAGTTAAAAATTAACAGATCAGTGCTATCAGTAATAAGACGCTCCGAATCAAATCGTGGTCTTTGAATTTCTTGTTGCTGACTGAATAATCCCTGGATAAACACATCACATGCTTCATTATCCGAGACAACATTACCAGGCAATCCCAAAAGAGAAATTTTCTCATCGCAACAAGTTGTTGGATCACAAAAAGGGCCAAGTGTACATTTTCTGCATTCACTCAACTGCTCAGCCAAAGAACCTCCCATGGAAGTCCCTTGATCAGAATTATGATATGCATGATTTGTGTATGAATGAACGACTTCACTTGAACAGATTTGTTTCCCATATTCAGATGAAAGATTATTCCTAGAAATAAAGTAGAGCTAATTAACACAGTTGAGTCACAAGAGAATCAATATAGTAAAAATAATGAACAGGGGAAAAGTCCCAGTTACATCTTGAGGAATTTGACTTGGGGTGATGTGAAAACAGATGCAAGGGACCGAAAGCTGAGGGAGCTTGATGTCTGAGTATGGTGAACAGGCCTAACTGGCTTTATTGGAGAAAGTTCACTGATATAGCTGAATACAGGTGAATCCTGCAAACATTGGACATAGAAATATAATCAGACTCAAGTAAGTAAAGGATCATATTTTGTTGCATTTGCAGAGCCAAAAAAATAATTTAAAAGACCTCAAGCATCAATTGCAACAAACCTGAAAATACATTTTAAATAATATTTAGATACGCTAGACCACACAGGTATGTATGTATGTATGTATGTCTATTGCAGAATAGAAGGCATAAAATGATTAAGCCGTCGAAAAACCAAAACTATTGAAGAATGGAAATTAATCTCCAAAACATATTCTCGTGGAAGATTTATTTGATACGTGACCAGAACGTGACTTCTTGGTGTGGTTTAAAAGAAAAATGCGCTTAACAGATAAAATAAATCGATGTTGTTTTCAGAGTCAGAGGGAAAGCACACTGAAATCTTGCTCATGAAAGAAAAGAAGTAACAACGGAATAAAATGTCAAAATCAAAACGATGAATTGAATAACAGAGAAACCGTAGGATACGCCAAAGAACTAAAAGTCATTGAGAGGACTAATGAATTGACCTAAGTACTAGATCACACCATCACTGAATCCATTCGTACGAGGACTAGCTTGATGAATTCTGAAAATTCAAAAATAGCATGGCCAGAAAATAGACGACTCCCACAGCCACAGCAATGGAGCAAACTGAACTTGCATCAGCAGGACTTGTAAAATTTAATATAGACACACATGCATTCAGATATGGACTTGAAAAGAAAAGAAAAGATGACGATCATTGAAATTAAGCTCACCTCACCTCAAATTTAGAGATAGGAGTGCCTAGTCGGTTCGTCTCTTCTGGGGCGTCCATGTCCGGAATACTGGCAATGGCCTTACTCTCTGCGCTGAAGGCTTTATGGATGGGAATGGGATTTTCGTTTCTGCAGAATGAAGGAGCGAAGCGAAAAGGCGGGAGAATATTTGGCTCAAAAGATTACGTGGGGCCCCGACCCTACGCGATCTTCACGGTAGTTACGTTTCCAGTATATTAGTTTTGATAATCCGTTCTTTTTTAAAATTAATATTTATTATTCTTTTAAAAAGTATCTAGCTTAAAAAATGAATTTTTAATTAAAGGATGTATTTTAAAGTATAATAATATTTGTTATACCTTTTTAAATAATTTCATATAAAACCTCCAATACCTTCTTATTCATATGTTCCTTAAATTGAAATTCTTTTTTTAGTCATATATATTACTCTTTTCGTTTTTTCACCAACATCAAAACAAAAAATTATCTAGCAAGAGCACCCGGTGAGATTAGTTCCCACTGTTAATGGAAGATACTCCTGATTATCAACGAGCCATACTCCTAATCACAATAAAAAATCTTTTAACACGGATAGTACCACTGTCCAAGATATTACTTAATACTTGAATTTAAAGACTTCGTCAAATCTATGACATTTTGGTTATGCAATATTTTTAACGCAGTTGAAGTTTGTAAATAATTTTTGGCGAATACTTATTGATATATAATTTTTTTTTCATAATTTAAGACGATTTTATTATAACTATTAGTATTAGGTACTAGTATTGACTAGTTTTTTTTGGCTGAGTATTGGCTAGTTTAATTAGACCAGAGTATTGTCTGAATTTAAGTAGAGATAATTTTTCAAGTAAACTTATATTCAAACAAGTTTTTTCTTTCTCCACGGGATCATACTGAAGATTGCAATACATGATAACAGGCATTGTGAAATGGTTATCAAATAAAAGGCATTGTGAAATGGTTATCAAATGAGCAGAAACATGGCCGCTATTTGAATGGGATCAATCCCACCCCTTCTTCAGATTCATTATTGTCACCGAGGAGAGAAGATTCGAAATAAAAATCTCATACAAATTACAAGTTTGATCAGTTTGAGCGAATAATTCCCAAAAATATGGATGACGAAACCCTGTCACCCTACAATATTTCCATCCATTTGACCTCCCAAACCATGCATGATATAATATATATTCCACAAAATTTAAAGAATGAAGTTGTATTCACAACTTATAAATACTACACAATTTTTTATATATCTTATATTTAATATTAATATTGATGATGACATTAATATATTCATTAGCTTTATATATATATATATAATATCCAGAATCTATGTTATTGAATCAGTAGATATTCTGTGGCAAAAAAAAAAAAAGAATCAGCAGATATTCGTTAGCTTTTAGATTTTGACATGACGTGGCCAAAAAAATCCTATTTGATTTAATATAAAATAATGGATACCAAAAAATAATAAAATAATGAATAGGATGAAAAGTAATTTTGAGAATATAAAATTTTTTGCATCTAAATTTAAAAAAAAATAAAATTGTTTAATAATTATAATTATAAATGTTAAAACAAAAAGTCTCTCCTCTACCATGAACTAAGCAGGCTCTTTAGACTTTTTAATCAAAATGGAACAAGCATATGGGATTTTGATAAAGACATGATAAGTGTATAATCTTTTTGTAGATGGAGGAACGAGTCTCCAAATAAAGCATACATTAAATATAATTTTTATTGGAGACCATATATAATTAATAATTTTCTTCATTTATCTTAAGTTAATTGAAATTTTGGTGGGCCGAAATAGGAAACTTGACCGTAAAAAAGTATAAAAGATGTACCTAAATTTAGTCCTTTTCATAATGTATTGATGTTTCACTGTCATGTAATCAGTTCAATAAAATTTTTAGCATATTAAAATTAAAAATAATCACATAGATATTTATGAATAAATGAAAAAAAAGACAATATTTGCAATCTACCACCGTCAATATGTAAATATTTTGGAAGGAGTTTAATAATATGATAGTGTTATTTTTATGGATGAGGATACTGGGTGGCTCCTTTGGCTGCTAGAGATTCATTTCATTATGTCACTATGTCTTTTCGCAAAGGGGTCCCCTTGTTAAAGGCACGCAGTCCCAACGATGTAAGAAGTAGGTGTTAGTCACATGATTCATCTCACCCACATTATCACAACACAAATTTTTTTTACAAAAAAATAAAAATAAAAATAAAAATAAGGGGAAAAAGAATTAATAAAGGAGAGGCGTTCTTCTGTGTCCTGCATTCCTGTCAGAGGTGAAGTGCATGGGACAGTATATAAAGTGTCGACAGTTTTTTTTTTTTAACCAGAAATAAAGTGTCGACAGTTGAGTAACAGGAAAACATAATTTTTTTTTAAAATTATATATAGGAACCACAGAGCGAATTAATTATAAAAAAAATTTAGTTAAAAAAAGTATTAAAATTTAAAAAATGAGATAGTAAAATTAGAAAAATGAGTGACAATAAAATCTATTTTATAATTAATTTATTATCTTGGTCTTAAAATGCAATTCCTTCTATTTTTTTGTTTTATTTTAATTGAAAAAGTTTTATAGTATAATTATAAGGCCTGCTTGGTATATTTTTTGGAAAATAGTTTTTTAAAAAGTATATTTTCTGAGAAGTTAGCTTTTTAAAAATGTATGTATAACTTGCTTATTTTATTTTAAATTTCAAGAAAGTTTAAAGTATATTTTAAAAGAAATATATTATATTTTTATGTTAAATAAAAAATATCATTTTTTATTAAAAAATGAATTAATATATTAAGGGTCTTTTTGGATAATTATTATAGGATATTCAGAAAGTATAACTTCACAAGAGTTTGCTTGGGAAGCAGAACTTCCTGAGTTAAGTCCAATTTCCTAAGAATCGGGAAGTTTTTTCCAAACCAAACAACAACAGTTACTATACCTTTCAGAAAGTAAAACATCCCTTACTTACTTCACATATACCAAATGACCTCATAAATATGAAGAAATATACCTAAGTTTTCTTCGTACTCAAAATAAAACGAGTGTATAATCCTCCACCTAAAATATTAGAAGTGTAACTGAAGACCTATTCGCTACATAAATTGTTTTGTTTTATTATTAATCTCAGCCATTTCTTTTCTATTTTTGAATAGTACATTAATACACATTAGACACCAAATATTATGTGATTGTTTTGTGTTGATTAAAAAAATAAAATACACATAAAATAAACATGCTAGCTAGAAAATAAAAGATTTTACAGTATCAAAGATTTTACTTATACATATAAATTGATTATTTTGTAAATTTGGACCTAAAACCGAGTCTCTTTTTCCTAGTTCTTTTTTGAATGAAATGGGGAATTATACTAACAAAACGTAGAATAAAATATGTACAAGGCTGCGGGGAGGTTTTATTAGGCATCCTTCATCAAAATTCTAAGGATGCCTGTGGCCTTAATGGAATGGTGAGTAAGGGTCTGAACCTCATGTACAATTCCTTCAAAAGTAAAAGAAGTGTTACAAAATATTCTTTCATTTCTAACATGTCAAAGTTTCCAACACATGATACCAAAAGTCATTATCCATCTTGGACCACTATTTTTGGGGTTAGTGTTGGTAGCAAGCCATTCTTCAAATGGCATATGGAAAAAGTTGCTTCTATGACGTTCTTGTATCATAACCTTCCAACAAGCTTGAACAATAGGACATCTTCACAACGTGTGGTTAAGATCTTCTGCTCATATCATGCACAGGTTGTAGGTTGCATCGCTGATAAGATGTCCCCTCATCCATTCAGCATTAGTGAGCAATCTATTTTTAAAGACCTGCCACAAAAACATTTGTATTCATTGAAGGCTGGGCCATTTCCAAGCAAGGTTCCACTTAGGATCTTCATCATGCCAAGTACCTTCTGGTATCGTCTTATAAGCCGAGGCAACTGTGAATTCATCATTATTGGATTGATTCCAATCGTAGGTGGCGTTTCCATCATCACTGTCACTTCTAGTGGAGTTATGAAAAATCTCATCCCATACTCTAGCAATGCTCCTCCATCAGGGGCGGACACACGTTGAGTGTTGGGGGGGGGCTGTGGCCCCCTCATCCCCTCTCCCATTTAATATATTTTATTTTTTTTTATATAATTGTTCCTAAATATACATATATTTATAGTTTGACCCCTCCTAATATTTTTGTATTTGCATAATATGGAAATACAAAAACATATATTTGTATATACTACATACTTATCATATTAAATGAAGTATAAAATTTAAAGATCTATCATAATATTTTTTAAATTGTCAATATATAATATTATACATAAAAAATGTATTAAAAATATGACTTTTATATATTCTAATTTTTTAATTATATTTCTTATCTATAGGAAAATAATTTGGCCCCCCCAAAGTAAACATTCTGCGTCCGCCCCTGTCCTCCATAGATGTAAGCAACTTGTTGTTTTGGTTCCAACCATATTTGCCATATAAAACTTGAACCCAAAAGAGGTAGTCATGCAACATGAGTTTAAAGGCAAGTTTAGCTAGGAAAACTTTGATTTTGACCTACTAGATTCTTCAAAGCAAAGCCTCTATTCTTTTCCTCAATTCTTTCATCATCATTATTATTATTATTTTAGAAATTCTCAGTGACCAAAGATCAAAACCTTGATCTCCATTACCATGAGAGAAGAAGAAAAGGGGAAGTGGGGAACGGTATCTTAGACCTCCAACTATAAGCCTCTAACTGGTAATTTGTTGACAACCTCCAACCAACACCGCGATCACGCAACCTCAAATGGAATTGTCAACCATGCCTCCAATCACTTGAGCGAAGTGTGAAAAGAAATCCCTCTCAACACTACATTTCATTTGTTCAAAGGGATAAACATGTCATTTTTATATTTTTTTCCCATAGTATGCCTTGTAAGACAAATTCAATTTTAAAGAAAATTTCATCTCTGAATTCTCTTATAAAATTATAAGAATAACAGAAAACTTTATAAATATCTCATCATACTAGATGATTTGATGTAGATATCTCAAAATAACAAGATAAAAATATTGGATATGAAATTATAAAAAGAATAGTTAGAAGAATAAAAGGATATAATTTAGTAGACACAGTTCTTCTAACTAGTTATGAGACTCGGTGATGGAGTTAGTAATTAATCTCAACTAGTCGAGTAACCAGAGTGTGTTTAAACTCAATTCAGTCTGCTTCTATTTAATAACCTTGACATAATCGATTATTCAATTTAATTTTGAATTTGAATTCAAATAAAGATAAAGATAAAATTATGGCTGAGTTTATACCTTATCTTCTAAAATTATTCAACGGATGATATCTTCTATTGAAGATAAGAATCACATTTAGTTAAGATATATTTAATTAAATAAATAATATAAATATATAATTTGAATAAATTCAAATTAAATATGATCAAATTAAATATATCTACCATTCTCCTACTTGGTCCAATCTCGATTCGTCAGTCGATATATCAAGAAATATTTAAGCAATACTACAAAAATCATCGTGGTAGGTCCTCAAATTTAATTTGCGAGTATTACCTTCCATGTATCACAAGTAATACCCTTATTTTATAGAAAATTATTTTTATAAATAAACCTTAAATGTTTATTTAGTTCATGACTTATTGTTTATCAATCTCACAAGAATTGTATACAATATATATATTGAGTTAATGAACTACAACACGAACTTCATCACTTAAGCACATCTTATCTAGATTACCATAATGCAATTTGTCTCACATGAGGCGTATAATCATTTATATTCTTCGACTCCATGCTCTTAATAAATGATATTTTCTTTATGTGTTATATGATCATTTAACTTTATATGGTAAACACATTTTTTATAGGCTGAAATAAATCTCCAATTTGAAACCAAGATGAAATTTAACATCCCTATAAACTTGTTTTTAAATAGAGATCAAAGCCAGCATTTATGGTGAAAGTTAGCAATCAATAATTGATTGGCAATCTTGCACACCTCCATGACATAATTTGTTCATCTAGCATTAGGATGTGCTATAATGTTGATCTTTTAAAATCAACTTATCCTACTAACTTGAATAAATGTTGTATTTTTCTAATTATTGATCTTTTATATGTAAACATGAATTTTTAGTATTCTTTGCAACTTATTATTTATTATCAAAATATAAATTGTTTTGGAATCTTTATAATATTCTTTTCACAAAAACTATGTCAATTTATGTGCACATTTAGACAAATATTATACATTTGACTATTACCATGAAAGAAATATTCTTATCATCTCTTTCCAAATCTCATTAGGCACTCATGGCAAATAGTAAATGTCATACATGGTAAATAAACTTCTATTCATTAATGTTCAAGCACTTATAAATATAGATTCTTTATGATAATTTTAAAAATTTTGAGAATGATCTTTTTATGCATCTTTAAAGACATTTCACCCACATCCTTTACAGCATAACTTTTGAACAAAGTTATTATACCATTTTGTGATATATCAAGTCATTGGTCATAAGCAATATATCCTCTATAAATAAAATTAAATAGATGATTCAACTCTCACTAATCTAGTGGTATAAATAAGAATCCATGATATTCTCAATATTATCTAAAAATGTGATTACATTATGGGATTTCAACTACTACTATCATGAAAAGTCCTACCTAAATAAATTCTTCTTAATATTGATTGAACTTCTCATATTATTTCACATATATCTCTCTCTTATAATCATAATGAGAGTGATAGTTTGCATAATATTCAAATTTAAAGAGACATAAATTCATGATAATAATGAAGGAATTATTCATTAATATATGAGAAAATCCCACTATCATCAATTCATTCCTTTATAGGGAAAACCTAAGCAAATAATCTTAAATTTATAATACATAATATTAACTAGTGAATTCTTTCAGGTCTTAAAGACTCATTTATGACTAATTTTCTTAACATCACTAGTAATTCTACAAATTTTCAAATATTATTTGTCTTAAATTCTCTCGTATTTATCATGAGATTATATCTTAATTTGGAATTTACTTCATTATATGTGATAACATATGAGATTATTTTTACTGTTCATATTCTAATCAAGTTTCTTAATGTACACCATATAGTTATTAAGGGTTGCTAAATTCTCAATCGTAATTTGTCATAATTCAATCTAATATTAAGACTGAAGTTGTATTATAAGAGTTTCATTCATAACTATCTTGAGATATCTTTTATTCTTTATGAGATTTCTTTTCAATAGTTGATAGGATCCATAATATTGATACTCAAAATTTCTAGTATGACCAATTAGATTTCAAAACTTTATTATGGTTTACATTCACCATATAAAAAATAAGTTTAATGTAAAACTAGTGTTCCACCATAATTAGTAGTTTCGTTCATCCATATGTGATCATTCTTGATGAGTATGTAATATGTTTGATCACTCTCACTAATTATGACATTCCTCAACAAATTTAATATTCTTAATTTCTATATATTTTGTATGTGATAGATAGTGTAACTCTTATCCTTCAGGTTTCTTCACATTTTCATCAACATATGCAATAAAAGCTTTAGGAACAACTTCCATTCGCTCTTACCTTTACAAGATAACTCCATAAAAGTGAATCATTTAAAATAAGATTTCAACCTTATAAGCTTCAAAATATGTATTTAATTACAAAAAATATTGGAACCTTATTTTTTAAATTACATCGTTGTCTTGAGTGAATTTGTTAATCACTAGTATACTTATAATAATATTTATTTCCTTAATTAACCTTACCATATTAATCCATTTATTGAATTTACTCTCTACTTTTACTTTACATGCTTATTAAGGCATTAGGCGCCTAATTTTAATTATAAAGCTAGTAGTGTTCATGAGAAGTCAAAATTAATAGGAAATGATTATTTTAAACAATTAAAACATAAATATAAAGACTAGATGTTAGTGTGTATAATCTTTATCAATTAGTGGCAAAAAAAAATCTCTAGCAATTAAATTATTCTAGACATATATGTTTGTTTAATCTTTAATGCCATTCATATATGAATTTGAGTTAATAAGGTTTTGAGATCAAATAATCTTATGCTTCATAAACCTTTTTAATTTTTTTCAATGAAGATATTGATATTTTTCTTTATTACATAATAGGAAGAATTTTTATCCATAATATGCTTTAACTAATATGAGATTTAAAATCCATTAAAGATAAGAGTATAAGTTTTATTCTCCAATAAGACTTTTTATAAGGTAATGACTCTTTCTACGCCTCATTCTTCATAGTCTATCCTTGGAAATAAATGATCCCTTATAGAATCTTATTCTAATCTGAATTTGAACCCAATTTTTCTTTCCACATATATATGCAATAAATATTTATTGTACATATCTCCTTATGTATATCATGATAAATCTATAATAGCTTATATTGATGAAATAACTAACTAAGGATTGTCTGCACCAAAATTGATGGAAATCTCTTATCCTAAGAGACTTAAGTTAGCAGTTATGTCTCTCACATATAAGGTATGCTGTTATATATCTTTAGTGTTTATTTACTTTATGGAGAACTACTTTATAGTTATAACACTATACAATGACTTATAGTAGACTTTCATCAATTGTTTATAAATGGATTTTGACATTATTAAATCAATTATGTATCAAAATATTTAGTTCTGCATTGAAATTTCATTATTATTATATTGAAACAATTGTATCACTTTCATTATTCATACAATATTATCTCATACTAATATTAATAGGTACACGAATTTTAGTCAAAATTTCCCAGAATCAATGATTTTCTCCTTTAGGTTCTATAATTATCCCTAATCATTCAATAATTTAAGAGATGATAATAGTCCTGCAATTTCGAGATTGAATTTAAGTCATACTTACATCAAGTATATATGAGACAATCATTTATCACATTTAAAATATATGCTTACCAATACATACAAAACATAAATTCTATATCACTAGAATCTACATATAGGTAAAGATTTCATCATAGTATGAATTTAAGTATTATTTATAATGAAATTAGAAGGCATTTATACTTCTTAATACATGTGAGTTACTTAAAAAGTACAAGGCAATTTCTACTTCATCTTAATTAAGTATAGATATTTATAACTATCCATATGTGAGTAAAGACATATTATAATGACATACTTAATTAGGATTAATGTTTTTGAATCCTTATGTAATATCTTTCTTTGTTAAAAAAAAATGAGGAATGCATGCATTTAGTTATAGGACAAAACTTATATCATTTTCTTTACATCCTGTTTGTGCTTTTCTCCAATTAGAACTTGACATGTGAATTTTTTTTTAACACATCATCCATCTAGTCTAATGTCTAACGTTGTTAATTTTAACGTGTCAAACTTCAAAAGCTTTCAAAAACCTTCTCTCATCTTCTTCGACGAGATTCACTCCCCCTCGCCTTCAGCGGCTTCACGCCCATGGTTGTCTTTTGCGGAGGCGCCGCTCTCTTCTTCTCCTAAGTCGATTCACACCCGAACTTCTGGTAGCTATTTTAATTTTTTCTTCCTCACTTGCCATCTAGAATCCACTCTTTCTATTTTTCCGAGATGTGTAATTTTGCTCATTTTAGCTTTTCAGAATTGATTTTCATGGGTTTTTGGGATTTGTGTTAATGTTATGTTGAATTTCTTGATTTTGAACTTCTTGAGTGCAAGACTGGTTTGGGTTGCTGGGATTGAATCTATTAGCTCACTTCTCTCAGATTCCAAGTTTATGACTACAACGATGCTGAATTTTTTGGACCTATGTATGGTCCTTTGTGTTTTGAATTTGTAAACTACGGCTCTGTGTTACTCAAAGTGTTATAATTCTTCACAAATATCATGGGTCTGGTTATTTCTCATCTCCTATGTCGGCTGTAAATAAATCTTGTTTTGATAATTGATGATAAATTTCTAGTTTTTAGACATGGTTGTTTGAGAAGTAAAGCGAGTAACTGGGTTTGATGCTAGTTGTCTTCTGAACAATTTCTTTGGGCTTTGAGAGATTAACTTTAATCTCTACCTGTGTATTGTCTTATGGATAATTTGTGTGTGAATGCTTCCTCTTTAAATTAAGCTCCTCTGCTTAATTTTTAAATGTTATTATGTATAGTACCAAGTGGTGAGGAAAAATATATGAACATTTCAAAACTTTTGAAAGGAGAATTTATAACTTTAGAGTATAATTAAACTAAGCCTTATCTTTGTTTCTATCTAGAAAAACTTGGAGTAAAATAGGAAAAGTATGGTTATTTGATATGATGCACATTGGTACTTCCCTACATGGGTTATAGTATTGTAGTTAGTTGATTTTGAAGGGTCTTCTGCTTGGTGTAATGGCATTATACATGTACTAACTATTTTTCTTTTTCTTTTGTCAGCATCTGGAATATCAAAAACTAGTCCTTCATCTGCACCTTCCACCTTATCACTTCTATCTTGCAGTGAAAAAAGCAATGCCTCAAGTCTTCCCATACCAAGATCCGAGGGTGAAATTTTATCTTCTCCAAATCTGAAGGCCTTTACATTCAATGACCTAAAGAATGCCACAAAAAATTTTTGCCCTGACAGTCTTCTTGGTGAATGGGGATTTGGCTATGTCTATAAGGGATGGATTGATGAACACACGTTTCAAACTGCTAAACCTGGATCAATAATGGTTGTTGCTGTGAAAAGGCTAAAACTTGAAGGCTTAAGCTTTCAAGGTCATAAGGAGTGGTTGGTATGTCTTTACTTTCTCATGTTTATTTATCCTTCTCCCTTTCTTACCTTGTGCAAAAGTACATGTTTTTGTTTGTTTTTTGTCATATGAATGGTCTGATTACTGAAAACTTGGTCAATTTTCAGACTGAAGTTAACTACCTTGGGCAACTCCATCACATTAATTTGGTTAAATGGATTGGTTACTACTTGGAGGGAGAGAATCTGCTATAGGTCTATGTACTATTATCAAATCTGTCTTTGTGGCAATGGAGCAAAATGAAGCCAAGTGAAGTGAAAATCATGACCTAGTTGTAGTGATGCATGAAGAGAAAAACTTGTATACCAATGTTTTTGTAAAAACTCGTGTACAGAATGTGTATAGCATAGCAAATAGAGTTGAGAAATGTGATGGTTATATTTATATATATGATACAATCTCCATCCTTTTTTTTTTTGCACATATAGTGGTTTTCAATGAAAGAATTTTCATATTTTCTACCATTTCTTTATTGATGTATACGGTTCTATTTTTCTTTTTTATAAACAAAATAAACATACAACTTTATATTAAATGCATTGTAGCTGGTTATTACTTATACATCTAGTACTAGAGCTAATTAATTCCTTAAGCAAAGACAGACAAAATATACAAACTTGGATAGGGATTTCTTAACTAATATATCAACTTCTTTACTAGTCTCACACAAGGGATATGCATGATTGCCACGTTCTATTGCCTCTTCATTATCTATGAATTTCATATAATCATTCACGATCTTGATGAGTGTGACCCATACCATCCACATTGCAAACAAAGTCATCTATTATATATATTGCCTTCTTTATCATGTAAAATCCCTCCAAAACCAGCCTTGTGCTTTCTATATGAATATGCGATAACTATATTTTAAGCACAATAATTAAATTCATCTCAAGGAAAAAGAATAAGGTAAATTCATTTAACATATTGATTGTGCAATATTTAATCCATTAAATCTCCCAAAATAAAAAAATTCTTAAAATTAGAAATACAAGAAACAATTGTCTTGCTTCATGAATAAAATTAAGCTACACTAAAATTAATTGGCTTGACTCAATTCTTGGTGATGCAAGGAAACATTATGTGCTCAATCCTCATTCAGATTTCAAGGTTTATAGACTTGAAATCCTTCTAAGTTTGGCATCTGTAATTTACACAATTCAAAATTAATATGCATATACTCATTAAAATGTACTACAAAGAGTTGAAAATTAATATACATAAATATACATACAGATGGAGTTGATAATGGTATTGAGAAGGATAGAACTTGGGTCATATTTGAATTTGCATGTTCAGTGGCTTCATATTGTTGTGACATTGATACCTGTAAGATATGCAGTTGAAAATTGATATGAACACATGCATTATCGAAAGATAATTGAGAATAACTAAATAAATATACCTGTGAACATCGCTTTTTCTTTGATTTCTTTTCTATACAACTTTTTGGTCGACCTTTCACTCGAGATCCCTCTTTCTTCTTTATTCCCTTCACTTGAAATGCATCCTTTACTTTAGTAGTGCTAGTTTCATTAATTTGAGGATGACTATTAGATTCTTGCTGGTGTGGCATGGAAGAATTTTTGCTCAAAATTTTATCAATTTCCATGCCCAATTCAACCAACCCTTTTGCAAAAAATGTTGCAGCATACTCAGATTCAGCAGCCTTACTTGCTATCTCAACTACATTTCGACTCAAGTATTTGAAACGATTTGAGACAACTACCTTTGGGTCTTCTCTGATTATGTGCCCACTATTATCTACAACACATCCACTCCGAGCATGTCTGGTCCACCTCTTCAGAATATATTTTTGAGGAATAATTATTATATTCCACAAATTAAGTACTCGAAGAACATGACTGCATAAGATTCCAATAAAGTCATATTTTTTGCAACTGCAGACAACTGTTTCATCTTATGTATTAAAGGTAACCTTATGCTCTCTAGTATCTCCTAGAGCACACACTTTATACTCATATAGTGTTGAAACTTGCTTGCATTCTTTAAAAAGAATGTTACAAGACCTCTCATATTCCTCTTTAACCTGATAAAAGACAAATGGTGTGTAGACTTCTCTTGCATTCTGTAATAGAAGGACATCCAAATATAGTGGTGGCAATTTTTGAATCATATCATAATTAGCATCTATCTCCTTATATCTCATGTCCTTTAACAACCTTTCAAAATGTCTGAAAAAATCTAACACATTAAATGTAGACTTCATGTAAACCCTTAATCGACTATTGAAACTTTCACTCAATTGTGTTGATGTAGCTCCTGCAGAAAAGGCATGTCGCCCATATACTGATGCCCATTTTTCTCTCTTCTCAAACAAATCCTGCATCCATTTATTTTGTCGAAGGTCATTCTTGTCAAGCATTGACTCCCATGCACTAAGAAAGTCATCCTCATACTCATATTCATAAATACAATGTCTTAATTTTGAAGCAAAAGAATCTGATTTCTTGAAGTCATGATTAATATTCTTTAGAGCATTTTGAAATAGATGCCAAGTACAACGTCGATGATATGATTCAGGTAGAACTACAGAAATTGCTTTTGCCATTGCTGCATCTTGATTTGTGAAAATAGTCTTTGGTTTCTTATCACACATGGCTTTCAAAAATGTTCTAAATAGCCAGTCAAATGATTCAGCAGTTTCATCATATAATAATGCAACACCAAATATAACTGTTTGTCTGTGGTGATTAAATCCAAGAAAGGGTGCAAATGGTCGATGATTCTTGTTCGTACGATAAGTAGTATCAAAAGAGACTACATCCCCAAAATAAACATAATGTACAACCATGTTTGCATCTGCCCAAAAAATGTTAGATATTTGATCTTTTGCATCGAGTTGAATCTCATAAAAAAATGAAGGATTCTCAGATTTTCTTGATTCAAAATAATGAAGCAAAGTGTAAGCCTCACCTTCTTTCATTTCTGCCATCCTCTTAGAACTCAAATGATTGCAAACATCCTTAAGAGTACAACCAACATTTTCTCTTCCTCCAACTTGTCGACTCAAAAATTCAAAAATCAATTTTTGTCGTATGCTAGAATGGCTTGCTAACTCAATTTGAGTAGCTTGGGCAGCAGAAATCTTTCTTTGAGATGACCATTTGTGCTTACTCTTGGGAGTAGCAAAAGGATGATTATGTTGCTTCTCAAAGGATGTAACAAGATATTTTCCATTTTCTTGTCTATTGATTGTCATCCCAGCCAAACAACCAGTTCTCAAATCTTTTCGAACCTTTTTTGCTTCACAATCACTTATCTTCTTAAACCCTTCTTTGAAACATACAAATTTTTGAGATAATACTATGTGATGATCTATCTTACTTTTGTTAAACCAGTCCTTTCTAACACTAAAACCAACAAAGCCAGCATATACATTATAAAATCTATATGCATGCTCTTCAGTTTCAAATTCCATACCAACATAAGGAGTTAAATCCTGTTCAGTAACTTCATGTTCTAAAGGAAGTTCATTTGAATGAGAATTTGAGGTATTTACGCAATCCATCGAATTTGCTACAAAGGATAAAAAATTTAAAAAGATAATTTAGAAATAGTTACATTATTAAATAAAGAAATAAAAAAAATTTAAGCAAACAATCTTGGTCTTGCATATTCTACAGGTTGTGATCGAAGTACAACAACTAATTACACGGTATACCAAGCCAAATTCATTATGTTGATTGTCTTCTTTTTGAAATTGATTTTTTATGAAAATATATTACATTAAATAACAAGAGTAAATACACAGCAGAAAGTCTAAACGAATATTTTACAAGAAACAAAGAAATCAAACAACCTTCAAATATCCTCCACTAAAGACGAAACAAAAGGAGGAGCACTCTTATACATGTGTTTGTAGTTAAGCGCAAAGGATAATTTTAGGAACCAGCATTAGTCCTTGTTTTTTATGAACCATCCAATCCTATACATAAACTGTCCATGATTTTTATCTCTCTCTTTTTAACAACTTTTTTGTAGTTTATAACCCAGCAAGTATGAGTCCAATCTGAATCAAATTGATAGCTTTTAACCTCAAATATATTTTCTAAAATAGATTTGAAGAAGAACGCACATATGAATCAAACAAATAAATTAAGAAAAAACAATAGAACATATATGCCATCAAATATTAATCCAAACAATCTATAATAGCAAAAAAAAAAAAAAAAATGAAGGCTTACCCTTTTGGTTGAATATCATTCAAGAATTGAAGAGTTAAATTTTTTTTCAGTCAATCAATCAAGTACACACTGTGAAGACTTTGAAGGCAGCTACATCAAGTTCATTGAGGCAAAAATAAATTAGAGTTAGGGTAGGGAATTGGGATTTTCTTTTTTAAAATTTATTAATAAGTTAACACCGTTAAATACACCGTTAGACTAGATGGATGACGTGTTAAAAAAAATCCACATGTCAAGTTCTAATTGGAGAAAAGCACAATCAGGATGTAAAGAAAAGGATATAAGTTTTGTCCTTAGTTATATAAGGATGTTGTCTCCTTAACTATGAGGAATGCATGCAAGTATCCTTAACTATACTTACTAATCACAAGATATCTAGAATCATCATAAGAACATACATATGCCCTCATATAGGTATCATATGATAAAAATAATTTAATTAATCAATTAACTAAGTTAGATATATAACTAATTAATTAAAAAATCTCTCTATATGATTATATTATAAATGTGTAATATTTTATTTTATTAATTTGATAAAACTAGAAAGCATTCATGTTCCTTAATACTTGTGGGCTATTTAGAAAATATAAGGTCATTCTATTTTATCCTAATTAAATGTATAATTGAAATTATCTACCTGTGGTTAAAAATAAATTACAACTACACATCTAATTAGAATTGTTAGTTTAAGTCCATATATGATTTTATTAAATCAATAATACATAAAACAATGATAAATGATTCTTTGACTATTTAATTAATTGCATGCTAATAACAAAATATCATAAATTATGTGCACAATCATTATAAGAATTTAAGTAACTAATTTAATAAACCAAGCAAGTATGTGATTAAACAATTAAACAAATTCTCTCACTATTTTATTTTTTTAATGTATCCAACCATTATTTAAAATAACATTAATTTTGGGTTAGTAAATAACTTGATTAATTTTGAAAAACCAAAATAGTATTATAGTTGCCGAAATTAAATTTTCCAAATTTTATACAATTAAATAACACAAAATAATATTTTGCAAAATATTTGAGTAACCCAAAATTAATTATTCAAACTTTTAAACAATTAAAATGGCACAAAAATAAATAATCAACCAACATATATGGTCCGATATAGAAATATAGTTCAAAACATAGCAAAACAACCAATTGGACCGAAAAACTAAATTCTGGAAATTTAAATAATATAAGTTTTTGCTTAAATAAAATTTCAATCACCAAAATATCCTAAAAAAATAATTTTTCATAAATTAAAACAAAGTTCCAGCCCATTTACGCAAGTCCAGTTTATTAACCATCATCTAATTTTTTTTATTAGCCCAGAACTGCAAAATCCATTTGCCAGAAAACTAAAAATAAAGTAGTTGGCCCAATTAGCATAAGACCCAAATGCTGGGAAAAAGAAAAATATTAAATGGGGAAAAACCCGAAGCCCAGTCACATTCCAAGCCCAACGCCATGTGAGGCCTACAGTCGTTTCACGAACAGCTCAAAATGAAACGAACCGTTTCACTGATAGGCTTCAACGACGTCGTTTCACGAACGGCTCAAAATGCATGCGCTCCTTTGATCAAAATGGCACGTCGTTTTCCAACAGTGTCAAAACGACAAGTCATGCAGGTCTTCTCCTTCACCCAATCAGATCCCTAGACCTGGATTGTTGATCCGCATGACCCGGACATGAACCCACCATACCAGCTTCGTTTCTCCAGCATTTTCGCCATATTTTTTGGCGATTCATGTAGCGATGGTCACCGGAAAATGCTGTGGAGCAATCTCCTCCCATCAATCGGCACAAAAATAGACCCAAACATCAGATTGAAAACAGAAGAAAAAAACATATCGAACATGGTGTTTTCGATTTTGCAATTCTGGAAGCCAAACAAGAAGCTTTCTAGCAAAGATTTTTTTTTTTAAGATGATCACGGCAACTTTATCAGGCAATTTGAATAGATCATGAAACCGCTAAACTAGCTGGACGAAATTCGAAAATTTCAGTATTATAGTGATCAAGGTTTTTGTCACAATTGCACAGCAATGGAAGCTTTTAATTACACTACATTAATCATAATAATGCCTAGATGGTGATTTCGCAAATTGATGAGTCAAAAGCATGCTAAAATTAACAAATGGAAATCAACCCTATGCATACTTTACGTTTCTCAAACGACATTTCTATACCATATCATATCATAATACAAACATGCAAGCAGAGGTTGGTAATGATCTAATCCTATAACTGAGACAAATTCAATTTTAAATAAAATTTCATATATAAATTATCTCATAAAATTATAAGAGTAACGAAAGACTTTATAAATATTTCTTACTACACTAGATGATTTACTACAGGTATCTCGAAATAACATGATATAAATATTAGATTTGAAATTATAAAAAGAATAGTTAGAAGAATATAAGGATATAATTTAGCAAACATCGTACTAGTTATAAGATTCAGTAATGAAATTAGGAATTAATCTCAAGGAACTGGAGCATGTACTAAGCTCAACTCAATTTGCCTCTATTTAATAACTTTGATTGTAATTAGTTATTAAATTTAATTTTGAATTTGAATTCAAATAAAAATAAAGATAAAATTATGATTGGGTTTATCCCTAATTCCTAAAAATCACCCAACTACGATATCTTCTCTTAAAGATGAGAACCACACTTACTTAAGATATATTTAATTAAATAAATAATATAAATATATAATTTGAATAAATTCAAATTAAATATTATAAAATCAAATATATCTAACATTGCCTTGCTAGCATTTTTATAGAACAAGATTTAAGCATGTATACGAAATATAATTTGGGTCAGGAAAGGAAGCTTTCTGAAAGGCTTTTTCCCATTTCATTCCGATTCTTATTTCTCTTTTGTAATGTTGTTTAGGCTTTTTGGTATTTGTTGTTTCAAGTCAGGATTTATGTGGTTATGTGTCTTGTGTCTTAGGCCTGCTTTTGTAATTTTTATTTTTTGGTGAACACAAGCTATATTTCGAATAACACAAAACAAAACTCAAGGGTACTAGACCCTAACACATCTGGAAGCAACAAATCAAGCTTCCACTGTTGGTGGAGCTTTTCTAATGCAAGGATTGAGAGGACCTGAATGGGAAAGCACAATTTTAGTGAAAGATATCTCTCAACTCAGGACGTCATTTGCTGATTTCTCGCTTTGCTGGGCACTACTATTTGTGAACAAGGCAATTGACTGGTTTGCTACTCAGTTTGACAACAAAATGTCTCTCACATCTAGGATCTTATGTCCCCATTTCCTTTTATGATGACTTAATTGTTCGTAATGGCTATGGAGCCGGAGGTCTTGTTTCTTGAACCTTTTCTCCTTATTAATATTATGTATATTTTTGCACTTGGTGCACTATCTTAGTTGTAAGATTGTTCTCTGCTACTAAGATGTCGTGGGTTTGATACCAAAGGCTCTTTGAACCCCCTTCCACATAAAAAATATTATGCAAATTTTTAGGCCAAAAAGAGAGAAAGTATGTGAGTGAGGAAGACCTGTCTTGTAGCAACATAGCTTTTGTGTAATGTTTTGTTGATTTCAATATATTGTTTATTCTTACCAAAAGAATTTCAGACTTTAAGTGTTATCCCCAAACCAAGTGGGTTTCTTCACAACCATGGAACGCTCTCTAAATATTAGCCTCAAGGAAAAAGATGAACTCGTGCCAATCACTGATAATGACTGATCAACAAAGAAAGTGAAACTTTGACATGACCATGGTGCAGTCATGTATACCATAGAAACTTTGTTTCCTAATGAAACCATCCCTAAAGATGCCTTCAACTCTCAAAAAGAAGACTCTAAGATGGCCCTATTCATTGAAGTTGTGCCTGAAATTGCTGAGGTTGACTTTGAGATGATGCTTCTTGATGACACAAGGAACTCCGACAAACCCACTTTTAAGGATAAATTGCTTAATCAAGGCTCTTGCTCTGAGGACAAAGAGGACGATGATGATGAAGAGGAAGTTACCTTGAGAATAGGGGATGTGATTGGTCATAAATAGGGAGTAATTCCTTCTATAACTTTCTCCCAGAGGGTGATTGACTTGCTTAACAAGAATATGTGGCTTGCAGTGTTTATCAAGTTATTGGGTCGTTCTATTGGCCATGAAATGCTTAAAGGAAAACTCATTTCTATCTGGAAGCCATCTAAGCCCTTCAAACATATTGACCTTGAATGGGGATGTTTTATCATCAAATTCACACATGACTTAGACTTCCAAGATGCCTTTATTAATGGACCTTGGGTCATTTATGGACATTATCTAATAGTTCAAAGATGGAGTCTATCGTTCAACCCTTTGACACATATTGTAAATGAGATTCTTGGCTAGGTGCGAATTCGGAGGCTGCTAGATCGATACTACTAGAAAAACGTCATCAAAGCAATCGGAGTAGTTCTTGGAGACATCATTCGTGTCGATCACAACATAAAATCGGGAGACAGGGGATGCTTTGCTCATATTGTTGTGCTTCTTGACCTATCTAAACCCTTGACGTCAAAAATCATAGTGGATGGAATTACACTGCATATTGAATACGAAGGGTTACCTATCATATGCTTCCATTGTGGTTGTTACAGCTACCTTCAAGAAGAATGCCCTTACAAAATGCTTTCATAGTAGTCGACACCACCGTAAGGTGAGTGAGAATTATGATCCTAAAGCGCATGAGGATGAGATCTATGGTCTGTTGATGATAGTGCAAAGGAGTGGCAGGCGTAATACCAAAAAGGTGACTGAATTCGGTACCTTTAACAGTAATAACAATGGATCAAGGTATGATTTACTTGCATCGTCCAATGATATGCAAGATCGGGCTGAAGAAGGCCAAAATGTGCCTATCCCAGATGTCAGAGGAGAGCAAATTGTTGAACGACAATGGATGCAGCAAAAAAGGAAATAGGTACAAGGTACAAGGATGCAGCATACAAAGGCTAAGAATGCTACCCACAATGCGATGCATGAATCCTCCATATTTGAAGATAAGAACAAAGAGAGTATCTTCAAAATGGGAACTTATTAGGCTATGCAAGGTTACATAACCCTGGTAACTGGTAACCATACAGTAATGGTTATTGAAGAGTATCAAACTCAGCCCAACTCACCAATTGAGACTCATAACATCTTCCAAGGAACAAAGCAAACCCACAAACCCAAGTATTCCTAATCCAAGCCTTAATAAAGTTAGGCTACCACCTAAGTCACTTGATCCAAAGAGAGCCAAACTCTCTAGTAGGCTTAAAGTCAAGGGAGTTAAAATGAAGCTGAAAGATTTTGAGGCAAACCCATATGAGAAGTTAAAACATGCTATCTTATGTGGGCTTTATGAAGGAATGCTTAACGCCAATACTGAGGGTGGTATCCCCATGTCTGACAATGAAATTGACAACTGCCCGGATTGAGAAGTCTCTAAGCTCTCCTTCCTTAACTAATTATTTTATTTCATGTCTATTTTAATTTGGAATTGCCAAGGAGTAGCATCCAATAAATTTCATGTAGTTTTGAAGTCTTTCATTTTTGGTTATCATACTTACATTGTGATTTTATTGGAACCTCGTATTTCAGGTAGGAATATGGATAAAGTGATTAAAAAGAAGGTTTTTCAGAATTCCCATAGAGTTAAATTGCAAGGATATTCTGGTGGCATCTGGATTATGTGAATTGCTATTGTGGATTTGCATATCATTGTAAATCACTTGCAATTCATTCACCTCTCTGTCTATTGTCCTAAAGATCCTTGTGGGTTTGTTTTGACGACTACATATGGCAGCCCTACATCTCATACATGAAAATTGTTATGGCAGGATCTTTCTTCTATTGGCATCAATGATTCTCAACATGGGTTATTGGTGGGAGATTTCAATGCAACCTTGCAATCTTAGGAATGAAAAGATGGGTCACAATGTGTTACTAGTGGCTGTCCTCTCTTCCAAAATTTTGTGCAAACTCATGGGCTCATTGACCTGGGCTTTCAAGGCCCAAAATTTACATGGCAAAGAGGAGTTAAGTTTGTAAGATTGGATCGAGCTCTTGTAAACTTTAAGTGGGCTACTACATACCCAAATTCTAAGGTACTCCATCTCCTAAAAATAATATTTGACCACCGTTGTTTGCTCATCAATTTTGGTACTATTGCACAGCCACAAGCCCAATCTAAGAATTTTAGGTTCATGGCATCATGGTTGACCTACTCTCAATTTGGCTCTTTTGTGAGATCTATTTGGGATGAAAATAAAAATCTTTTCTACAACATTCTGCACTTTATGGCCCAAGTCTAGATTTGGAATGCTGACATTTTTGGGAACATTGGGCATAAAAAATAGAGGCTGTGTACAAGAATAAGGGGAATTCAGAAGAAATTAGAGGAAGGTCCTTTGCTTTCGCTCTTCTTGATTTAGAGCAGATGCTTTTGGAGGAATATGAAGATACTTGTTTTCAAGAGGAAATTTTTTGGCTCCAGAAATCTCGTCGCAACTGGCTTTCATTAGATGACAAAAATACTTCCTTTTATCATATTCGTGCTCTGATTCGTAGAAACCACATTTCCAATCTTTACAATGAATGAGGGGATTGGGTTAAAGATAAAGATGTTCTCATCAACATGGCTCGAGATTATTTTCATGGGTCTACTCTATGGAGGACAATTCTTACCATCCTTACTCTATCAAAGGTGAATTCCTTATTATAGACCTGTCCTCTATTGCTCTTTTCAGTAGCGATGTCTCTCTTGAAGAAACTAAGGCTGCATTGTTTGAGACGAAACCAATTAAAGGATCGAGTATTGATGGCATATGCCTTATTTTCTACAAGATCCAATGGGATACAATTGGGAAATCTTTATTTAACTCGGTTGCAGAGGTTTGGCGTGGAGGTAATATTAATTCCTCTCTCAATCAAACTCTTCTTGCTCTTATTCCAAAAATTGAGAGGCCGTAACATCTTAAGGATTTTCACTCAATTAGCTTATATATTGTCAATTATAAAGTCAATATCGACTCTATTGAAAGAAATTATGCCTTTAATTACTCTCCCTTACTAAGTAAGTTTTATTGAGGGAAGGAATATTGTTGATAATATTATCGTGACTTAGGAGGTCATCCACTTGATGAGAAAGAAATCCAATAAAGTAGGATGGATGATTATAAAAGTAGATCTTGAGAAGACTTTTGATAGAATTAGGTGGAATTTTAGTGAGGAAAATCTTCTGGATGCTACAATCCCTTATATCATGGTAAGGGTAATTATGTACTATCTCCCCTCTTCCGCCATGAATGTTCTTTGGAATGGTGAAGCCTTTGATGAGTTCACATCAGTGAGAGACATTAGACAGGGTAACCCTCCATCACCCTATATTTTCATTTTATGCATGGGGCGACTGTCCTAAGCAATTTGTGTAGACGTTAAGCAAGGGAATTGGAAGACTATCAAGTTGGAAAGGAAAGGTATTCCTCTATCCCACCTTTTCTTTGCTGATGACTTGATCTTATTCAATACAATTGAGGCTAATCACGTTGAATTGATGAGATCTACTCTTCATAAATTTTGTCTTGCTTCTGGCCATCTTATCTGTGAGGATAAAATAAAGATTTATTTCTCAAAGATTGTGTGTTCTGGAACAACTTATTCTATTTGTCATTATCTTGGTTACAAACGCACTGAACAACTTGGGAAGTATTTGGGAGTCCTTATAATTCATGGTGGAGTAACTAAGTTACTTATAATCACATTATTGAGAACATACATCGAAAACTTGTTGGTCAGAAAGTGAGAACACTCTCCCATGCAGGAAGAATTACACTTGCTAAATTTGTTCTTTGCTTTATTCCTTACTTCACTATGCAAACATCTTTATTGCCTATAAATTGTTGCTCAAAGATTGAACAGCTTATTAGGCAATTCATTTGAGGATTTTCTAATGAGCAAAAAGATATTAGCCTTCTTAATTGGGAGGAAATGTGTAAGCCTTTGAAGCAAGGTGGTTATAGGGTAAAGATTTAAGTACTCATAATCCAGCTTTCATGTCAAAACTAGTTTACAAACTAGTTTCTCAACCAACCTCACTCTAGGTCCAAGTTTTAAGAGCAAAGTATGGATGGAATGGATCTTTGGTAGATTTCTTAATAAACAAATCCGGATCTTACTTATGGAGGAACATGTCCAAAACATGGGAAGATACTAATATGCACATATGTTGGAATCCGAGTAATGGCAAGAGTATCAAATTTTGGACAGAAAATTGGATTTCAGATTTTGGGCCCCTAAAAAATCTTGCCCATGCAGATGTCCATGAGAGTGATATGCACAAAACCATATCTGACGTTGTCGACATCAATGGTGAGTGGAAGTGGAGGGAATTCCAACATCTCCTTTCTCTTAATTTTCTTCGAAAAATTGCAAGCATCTTAGTTGACCCTAATTCCCAAATGAACCCAAAGTGTTTTTGGTCCGGTACAGCGAACGAGGAATTTGCTATTGCCTTAGCATATGCAATGTTAAATGAGGATGAGCTTAATAGGAAAGATAGGAAATGGGATCTCATTTGGAAATGGCCTGATTCACAGCAGGTTGGAACATTCTCATGGTCATTAGCTAAGAGCAAGCTTCTCACTAATGTTGAAAGGAAGCGAAGACATATGAACCAAACTGCTTCTTGTCAATTTTGCCAGCAACAGGATGAGGATTTGGATCATGTCTTTCGTAGATGTCATTTTGCTCTCTCTACGTGGAGATTGATTGTGCCAGATTGCTCTATAGATGATTTTTTCTCTACTCCCTTTAATGATTGGCTCTTCCTCAATATAAATCCCAAGAGAATTAGTAACAACTGGAGGATTACTTTTGGTTACCTTTGTTGGAAATTTTGGGAAATTCGTAATCAAAGGATTTTCTCACAATAGTCTTTTCAACATGGGGAGATTCTTATCTCTGTTAGATCACTTGTTAACCACACTATCAACCAGCATAGGGTGATTCATTTTTTCTGATTGTACATGCTTGCTTGATGTTCTGTTAGTCTTGCTCTAATCTTGACGGTTCTTTTCATTTGGCCTTATGAGCCTTCTCTGTAAATATTTTTTTACCATTGAATGATATTCCTTCTCATTTAAAAAAAAAAAAGAATTTCAAACTTAAAAAGAATGTAAACTCAAAGTATTTTATAAAATGAACTTATATAAATATGTGTTTTTTTTTTCTTTTTGTAATGTGGTCAACTATTTTGCAATTGTTCAGACCCAATAAAAGTGATTTGCAAGTGATTTGTTCCTTTAAAATATAGGAAATGGTACTGGGCGGTGTCCCCCGTGACGCTTAATTGGACTTCTAACTCAATGCTCTCAATATGATCTATTAATTTATTTATTGCTGCAACTTTATTAATATATAGAATTGTGCTAGTCATAAGATCAAAATAGTACGAATTATCTCGAATTTCATACAATTCACGAGAGTTATAAGACCCACTATAATTTCATGTCATAAAGCATTTTAGAGCCAAATCAATGATTTAGAGACAATATAAACTATAAAATGTATAGGAAACAACGTTATTTACAAACTATGAAATTATCTTGAGTTTTTGTCCAAATACACCAGTCTTGCTATAGTTATAAAAAATAAGAAAACATTATTGTTTTTTTAAATTAAGTTGTTAACAAAGAAAAACTAGAGGAATATTAATGCATTTATATTATTTGTGAAAACCACACCAGCTAGTTGAATTGAAAAATCCACAAAATTGCAATGACATTGATCTGTTTAACTTTACAATTGGCGCAAGAAAAAATGTTAAAATCAACTTGTTTTATTTTTTCCTTTTTGTAACCTTCAAATGGATCTTGAGAAAGATGGCTCTTCTATGAGGGGGAAATCAACGATGGGAGAGTCAGGTTGTTCGATATATAAAATAGGTTAATTAAACAGTATACTACAAGAAAAAGTTAATTAAACAGTTTATAATTTTCAAAGTCGTGTTGGTTTAATTAATGAATAATTTCATATTCATGTATTAGCAGTGAAATACATATTTGCATGTATTGATGACTAAAGAATTGGGACGCAAATTCATTGATTCATCCCACAACAGCGGTTTATGGACCAAGAGTAAGATGCATGCTCAATATTGATTTATGATATATTAACAAAAAGACAATTTCATCACTTTTATATATTCAATGAATAAAAAAATTATATGCATATCTTTAGGTCCAATGAAAAGATATAAAAAATGCTCACTTAGTCTATAGATGAGAAATTATTGTAGAAATTATTTAATATAGATGAGAAATTGTATGATTTTGTAAGGCATAATTGAGAATGACGTTTATAAGTTTACAATATTTCTAAGGGTGCAAGGGAATGGTTTGACATTACTGATCAGAAAAATTACAAATCTCTATTGTATTTTGAAAGGATGACTTGACGACCATATTTAACAATTATGTGTGAGGTGTGGCCAAAAAAGAATTATGTGTGACTCATTACTAATGATATTTTTTTATAAAATTATTGATATTAATATCAATATTAAATATAAAATTTATAAAAAATCATATAATTTAAAATCATTAACGGTGTGACTCATTACTGAAGCTCAACATAAAATATAAAAAGCCGATCTAGTTAAATATTGAGATGAAAAAATATATAAATATGCAATTGAAAATGACTTTTGTATTTTTAATTAAAAATAATAAAAATAACTTCAATCTATACCTATATTATAGAATATTTTACAAATTATAGTATTTATAAATTATGAAATAAAGTAGTTGTTCTTTATAATTTTATATTTACAAACCATTACAAACCACTGAATCGTGCAGCTTGTATTGGGCTTGGTACCCTTTTTTTTAACAATTGACTTCTTTATTTTATCATTATTACTCTTTATCTATTATCTCTATCTTTTTTGTCATTGGAATTTGAATGTTTTCCACCTAAAATTTTATTCAAATTAAAATTTTATTTACTAAGAAAAATTTCTATTAAATTATTATTTATTCCTTATATTGTATGGATAAAATTTTAATTTAAGAAATAATAATAATATAGTAAAAAATAGATATTGCATGAATAAAATATTTTTTTAATTTCTTTTTCTCTCCAAACCATTTGTGAATATAAGAGAGAGGGGGACTACTCTTTGAAAATAATATTTTACTTTCTAATGAAATTAGACATGTTTCTTCATATATTGCATGGTATTTAAAGAATGATTTATGTATAAGTTTTATATTATATGTATATATGTTAATATATAATAATATACTATGGATATTTAATTAAGATATAGGTCGATTGGGTCAAAAATTATGGGGCTTATGCTTGGTACAAAATTTATATTTTTTTATTGCCAAAGCACAGAGTTGATTCTCGATACTAGTATATATTCATATAAATTATATATTTTTATGTACACATATATAGATATAGATTTAAACATATTTGTTTAGTCTACTTACTTCTAATAAATTTAAATTAATTTAGTTAAAACTAATCATCATTGATTTTAATGTTGCGTGAAGACATGAATATTAATGATTAAATTTGATGACATGCACCTTCACTATGGAGTATCTTTTTTCTCTTGTGAGTTTTTGACCAGCACACCTTTTCTATTATCCAAAGATTTTTAAATACAAAATATAAAATTATTTTGGCCATTAAATACCGAACACAGAATCTGAAAATAAATAAAGGTAAATGACATCATCATAGCAGCATGGCATTGTCTAGATTCTTTTTATTTTGACTACATATTCTGGTTAGGGATTCAATTCTATCCATTTAGCTAAAAATAAAGCAGACTCAATCATTAAACAAAAGTACTTAATCATTCATTATTTTGTTTTTTTTAAATAATCATCAGTTGCTACTTTTGACTGACGAACAAATAAGGATTGGGTTACATTTGGGGAAACTCTCAGAGGGCTTCTCCTGCATTATTTTATTATTTTATTTATTCATTATTATTTTTATTTATTTTCCCCATTTTTTAATCTTATTTTGATTTATTAAAGTTCAATTTATTTCATATTTGTCAGTTTTTTAATATTTATCAAAGATTACGATGCAACGCAAATAAGTTTTGAAATTATTTTAAAACTCGAAATAAATTATGAAATTATTTGAAAACAATGATAAAATTAAGCAACAAATATAAGATCAATTAAAAAAAAAAAGAACCTCCAGATAATAACTCAATTAATAAGGTTGATGATATGAGATAGGCAGTGACCAAGATCAACGTTATCTACGCGACTTATCTTTATATAAATGCATACATGAATTCTAATTAAAATCAAAAGCTAGAAGGATAAAGGTTGAAATATTGAATTTATTTTGAAATTTTTGTTTACTTTTCCTTTGTCAATAAAATAAAAATTTTAAAACAAATATCATAAACACGACGCTACGCACAGTTTCTTCTTTTGGTCTTTTCCGCTTCACGAGTCTTTCTGCTCCACAATATTTCAGGGAACACCCGCGCTTTTCTCTCCCTCCCTCTCCCTACCGTTTGGTTTCTAACTACGGTGCTTTGCTGTTTCCATCTTTTTGGTTTCTGTTTTCGCTGGCTTTTTTTGTTTTGGTTTTCCTGTTTTAAGTTTCGTTAACCAAATCGCTCCCTGGAAAACCAGAAAAGAAAGAAGGCCTAATTAAGTATGGGTAGTGCTTGGTCGCTATGTCAATTTCGTTTTGAGTAATGTCTTATTTAATTTTGGTTGATTTTCTCATGTTTGAGCTTAGAATGGCGGTAGTGATGTCCTCCGCAATATCCACTTTGTCTTGAACAAAAAGCCAAAGTCTTTGATTCCTGAAACCTTCGAAGGTACGTACCCTGCACCGACCCATTCCTTAATTTGCATCTGACGCTTTTAAAGTCAATATTTTCGTCTACTGTTCTCTTCGTCTATCATCTATTTCTGGTTTTTTTTTTCCCGCTTCTTTGGGCTTATGCGTTTTGTCCTCGTCTGCATCTGCCCGATTCTGATAGTCGGTTTTGATCGTCTTTCAAAAGTTTGTGCATCGATAATAATTTTTTTACTCTGTCATATTAGTCTCAATTATATAATATTGACACTGGGTTAGTTTCTGATAGCTTTACTCTTCTTTTTCAGTTTTTGTTTTTGTTTTGTTTGTTTCGTATTTTACCAACCTAGTATTAGTTGATAAAATACGTGTTTGGTGTGGAGAAAGTTCTGATTTTGAATCACAGAGTCAGTTTTCTTGGCAGAATAAATAGAAGCAAATTTTTGTTGGCAGCTCTTATCAGTTATCAGCAGACAAATTTCCTTAAAAATTTTGGACTGAAAAATTACATTTTATTTCTATTATATCATTATCTGGTGCTTTCCAATTCTGTTTTGGAATTTACAATCGGGTATTCATGATGGATTTAAGGGGTTAGGCGTTTGGACACCAAAGATGGACCTGGAACCAGAAGGAGTTGAGAATTCAAAGATGAAAGGTATTGGAAACGAGAGCAGTAAAGATATGATATTTAGAGCCGATAAGATTGATCTGAAAAGTTTGGATGCACAGTTGGAAAGGCACTTAAGCAAAGTTTGGTCGAGGAAATTAGAACCAGAGAGGCCCAAGGAAGAGTGGGAGATTGATTTGGCCAAACTGGACATACGATATGCTTTTGCTCATGGGGCCTATGGTACTGTCTATAGGGGCACCTATGATAACCAAGAAGTTGCAGGTATTTTCCCTCTATATCCTTTTATGTATATTCCTGTTCTGTTTAGTTGCCTTGATTGCATGAAAAATAGATAAAGCAAAGTTAAAATGTGTTCTGAGGTCTCATTACATGATAAAAGGTTCTGTTATTGTGTCTTTCATGGTTGCCAATTAGTGACGTAGGAATGGATAAGATATTTGAGACAAATGGTGCCATTCAGTTTTGGAGCATAAACTTGCTCTCAACTTGATCCTGGTATTAGAATACAACAACAATAATATTCCAGTAGGTAAGGTTGTCTACATAAATTGTATGATGTCATTGAGCTTTATAAAAGAAACTAACTCCTCAAATAAATACATCTTTTCATAGGGTTGAAGACTATTTGATTAACTCTTTTTTACTGACTCTTTTAGTGACCTGCTTAGCACGTGATGAAATCACCTTGATAAATTTTTTTACCATTTTCTCCTTGATAAATGCTATATTAGTTTTTCCTGGAAATGGATCTTGTTATTTCTTATATGCCTACACATTTATCTTAACATTCTTATCTCGACTACCCCTATCTTTTGCACATGTTATCTCTTTACTGCCTAACATTCATTACCGTATAGCATGAATTGTTGTTTTAATAACAGTTTGATAAAATTTCCCTTTAAGTTTGGCAGGTACTTTATAGATAATTTGTCTAAATCTAATTGTTGCCTATTATTTTTCTCTGAAAAGGAAACCATTTGTCTGTAAACCATGGATTGTATTTCAAAACTTCTCTTGCCTTCGTTACACTGGCAGCAAATTTCAAGATATGCACAAGTTTTTGACACTTTGGTACTAGAATGTTGGTGTATGTGGGATGCTTACGTGCATGACACTTTGGTACTTGGTTCTAGAAAATTAGTGTATGCACAAGTTTATGACAGTTTTGTCATATAAACTTTAGATAGCAGCATTTTCCTTCAGGCCTGTTCTTAATTCTTTGTATCACATATCTGCTTTGTTTTTTTGGACAAATAACTTTCATGCTTTGTAATTAGATCTGGTCTTACAAATTCATTTAAACATTGCCAAATCAGGTGTCCAGGGTGTTAGATGCAATTTCTTCCCGAGCTGATGTTTATGTTTCTGTTGCTTTTAGACTGTAGAATATGTCAACAAGACGGAATTTGGTTCTGTATCATAAGTTTGTTAAGTCATGTCACATGTTAAATAAGTTATGGTAGTTTTGTCTTGGTTTTATAAACTTTGTTATTTGCTATTTGCCAAATAAGATTAATTAGTCATAACTTAGTTAATTATGAAAGTTGCTTTTTTTGATTGGCTTTGTTCTCTTTCATTCCCCACTTTGCAATAAATCAAACTAATTGTCTTGAAATTCAATATTTTGTGTTAGTAGAAAATTCTCACTGTTGTGATGTTGAATACTATAGTGAAAGTATTGGACTGGGGTGAGGATGGTATCGCCACAGTGGCTGAAACTGCTGCTTTACGTGCATCCTTTCAGCAGGAGGTTGCTGTCTGGCACAAACTTGACCATCCAAACGTCACAAAAGTACAAACTCATAGTCTCCATGCTCATGCATTTAAATTAGTGACTCTTGTTATGTTGCAAAGCTTATGAGAATTGGTTGCTGGGGGTGGCATACATCTCTAATCTGTTGAAATAATTACAATTTGGAACATTTCATTGTTTTCTTTTTCTGCCATGCTTAGTATTCTGCAGTCTGTACCTGTTTCCCTTATAAGAGAAGGGAAATGAATTAATTGTTAGGTTTTCAGGAGGAATTTGGTTTATCGTTTTATAACTGCCTTTTATCTGTATTTGGCACAGTTTATTGGAGCATCAATGGGAACTTCAAATCTTAAGATTCCAGCAAATAGCTCTTCAACTGATGGGGAAAATCCTCTTCCAACTAGGGCATGTTGTGTTGTTGTCGAGTATCTTCCTGGTGGGACATTAAAACAATTCTTGATTAAAAATAGGCGAAAGAAACTTGCTTTTAAGGTTGTGATCCAGCTGGCTTTGGACCTCTCTAGGGGGTGAGTTCATTTTAGTTACTGTTACGGTTGTTGATTCAGAACTGTAAAATTTTTTTACTGGAGTAAATAATTTGTTTTTCCTGATCTGCAGACTTAGCTATCTACATTCAAAGAGGATTGTACATCGTGATGTCAAAACAGAAAATATGTTGCTAGATGGATTTGCACATCTGAAAATAGCTGATTTTGGAGTTGCTCGTGTTGAAGCTCTGAATCCAAGTGACATGACAGGCGAAACTGGAACGCTTGGTTACATGGCACCAGAGGTATGGATTTTGTTTCAGAAGCCAAACACTTTATGGTGCCAGCTTGTTTGATGTTATACAATGGTCTAAAACAGGAATCAGATGTATTCATAATATCATTCTAATTGACTCAGTCACTGACCCTCCCATTGCCTTCATTCTTGTAAGCGAGTGTATATTCCTGTCACCATGTTCATGTATATATCTGAAAAGTTAGTTTTTGATAAAAGTCATGGCAATGTATCATTCATGTAGCCGACGTTATTTAGTGAGATAAGGCTCGTTGTTATTGTTGCTGTTATTCTATGTTCATGTGTATTCTGATACATGGTTGTGAAATAGGCACAGCCATCAATTACCTACTTTTAATATTGGTGTTACACTGTGTAGGTTCTGGAGGGTAAGCCTTACAACAGAAGGTGTGATGTGTACAGCTTTGGCATTTGCTTGTGGGAAATTTATTGCTGTGATATGCCCTATCCAGATCTTAGCTTTGCTGATGTGTCATCTGCTGTTGTTCGTCAGGTCAGTTCATTTCTACAATCATATTATTGCCACACCATTATTCTTTTCTTTTCTTTTCTCTCTACTTCACCCTGTCTCTCTCTACTCGGGGAGATCTGGGTTCTACTGTAAATTTAAAAACCTTATGTGAGCTAAGACATTCACCTTGTTTTGAGAACAGAATTTGAGGCCAGAGATTCCAAGATGCTGTCCAAGCTCATTGGCAAATATAATGAGGAAATGCTGGGATGGGAATCCGAACAAGCGTCCAGAGATGAAAGAGGTGGTGAGAATGCTTGAAGCAGTTGATACCAGCAAAGGAGGAGGAATGATACCCGAAGATCATACTCCTAATTGCTTCTGTTTTGTACCTAGCCGTGGCCCCTGACTTTTTTTCTTTTTTTCTTTTGGTTAATTTAATTTTTGATTGGGATTGGTACCTAAATCTTTCATGCATTATATATTTTAAGACTAGTTTTGGCTGCCACTTAGTCTTCATGTATAGCATATTTTTTGACCGAACGAGGGCACTGATTGCTTATAATTTTCTTAGCCCAGCCCACCAATGGTTTGGTAAGTCAAACGGTTGGCCCACTTTTTTTTTTTAAAAAATAGCTATTGTTTTTACAAAAATATCATTCAACCTCCATCATATTTGGATGTGTGTTACAAAAAGCAAAAATTCCAAATAAGTACTAAGGAGAGGAGATAATTTCAAAAAAAGTTACAAAATTTGCTCTAATTCCAATTTAATACCTAAGTATTAAAATGGAATTATGAAATTCAATGAAAATGACAAATTTATCCTTTCTTCATTTCTCCCCCTCCCTTTCTTCACTCCCTCTCTCCTCCTTCTTCCTCCCTATAGTGACTATTTTGGCAACATTAACTTCTTGACACCGGCAACTTTTTTGGTGAAGGTCACCAACAACGGCGACTTTTCAGCAACAGTTTCCGGTGCTAGTGACATTTTCGGTGGTGGTTGGTGGCGGCGATTTTCCAGTGGTGATGAATTTTCTGGCAACTACTTACAATTACTTGCAAATAACCCAAAGTCAATTATAAATACATGATATGTATTTGTAAGTATATAATTATCACATGTAAATGATATTATATCAGTTAGACATGATAATTGATTACTAATTGACCATTACTTTTAATAGTTAACCATCGAGACATAAGCACTAGATTCAAAAACTAATTGCAAATAATGTAGAGTCACTTACAAATACACAATATTCACTTGTAAATACACAATTCTCCCTAATAAATACATGATTATCAAATGTAAATAACATCATATCAGTTAAGTATAATAATTAATGATGATGGTCGACCATTGAGACAAAAGCACCAGATTCGAAAACCACTTGCAAGTAGTGCAAAATCACTTGCAAATACACGATATTGACTTGTAAATATATAATTTTTAGTTGTGAATACACAATTATATTACATGTAAAATGACATCGTATCAGTTAAGCATGACAATTCATACACTGGTTGACCATTATCGGAACATAAGCACCAAATTCAAAAGTAACTTGTAAATAACCCAGAGTCACTTGCAAATACATACTATTCACTTATAACTATACGGTTATGAATTGTAAATACAAAGTTATCACATGTAAATAACATTGTATCCATTAGGCATAGCAATTGATGAACTGGTCGACCATCAAGACATAAACATTAGATCCAAAATGGCTTACAAATAGCCCATAGTCACTTGCAAATACACGATTTTTACTTGTAAATACACGATTATCACATGTAAATAACATTATATTAGCTTATGGTCGATTATCGGGATATAAGCACTAGATCTCAAAAGTATTTGCAAGTAACCCAAAGTCACTTGCAAATACACAATATTTATTTATAAATATATAATATTCACTTGTAAATGACATTGTATCGGTTATGCATGTCAATTGATGCATTGGTGGACCATCAAATATAATGGTTGACCATTAGAACATAAGTATCAGATTCAAAAATCACTTGCAAATATCTCAAAATCACTTGCAAATATGCAATATGTATTTGTAAATACACTATTATCACTTGTAAGTGACATTGCACCAATTAGGATTTATGGAACACACATATAACTTGTAAATAGCCCAACAGAGCTTGCAAATACACAAATTTAACTTGTAAATACACAGTTATTACGTGTAAATGGTTTGGTCTAAATTATAGCAAATAGACCCCTGTGACATGTAAATAACCCCAAAGAACATGCAAATATACAATTTTCTTATGTAAGTACATGGTTATCACATGGAAATCACCTTGATTATGAGGAAATTGAAATCAACACATCTACACTTACATATAGACTAATAAATTATACATTTTAAATAGGATCTTCGTACATTTACAATAAATCTTCACTAATTTACAATAGATTTTTGTGGATTTTTTACCGCTTTTGTAATTTATCCGATCAAATAATTTCCAATCACTTCTTAAAATAAGAAGTGGGACTTGTAAATTAAAGTTGTACCCATCATAAACAGCTACCAACTATATTGACCAAAAGCAACTAAGCAAGTCTATTTTATTTTATTTTAAAAAAACACGAATACACCAATTAGTCTCAAAGAAAAAAAAAATAATACCTAGTTCTAAAAAAGGGGAAAATTCTAAACAACTATAAAGACAAAGAACAAAAGAATTCATTATTCAAAGCCCTTCCTCTTTAACATTTCCATATGCTTGCAACGTAGAATCCTTCCAGCATCAGAGTATATTAGCACTTCTTGTTGAAGTTTATCCCTTCTTACTTCCACCTAAAAGGAAAATGACAATCAACAATTTCAAAAAGAAACAAAAATAAACAATCTCCAAAGAATAAACAGCCAACAATCAAAGTAAGCATGGTTATGCAAACAAAATATGGTTAATTCTTGTCCCAAAGTTAAATATTTCACCCCTATATTTAGAGCCCAACAAGTATATATGCTTCCTTTCTGCATTAAATCTCTATATGTACCAATGATTAATTACAGTTATGGAGAATGATGCATGTAATGACAATAGTGTGCCAACTTGAAGATTATAAATAAAATATTGAAACAAATATTGGAATACAATATTAGTGAAAACTAATATTCCAACTTATCAGCAAGAAACTCACTTCTCATGCCTTCACTCACTTTTCATCTTTACTAAAGCTTGTCCTCGTTAATGCTTGAACTTGATACTAAAAGAAGAGGAACATGGAATTACAATAAAAAAGGATAAACACATCAAGAGGATCAACAAGTACAAACTCATCAATAGACCAAAAAGTTATGATATATTCACTAATTGATACTAAATGAAAAGAAACATGGAATTACAATATAAGAATGACATAACCTATTTTGGTGAGTTCCAGAGAGGCTCC
Organism: Adenanthera pavonina; assembly: GCA_026686845.1. NCBI lineage: Eukaryota > Viridiplantae > Streptophyta > Magnoliopsida > Fabales > Fabaceae > Adenanthera > Adenanthera pavonina. The sequence goes on along the minus strand of JAIVEN010000026.1, from coordinate 5,611,707 downwards.
ATAATGCTTGAACTTTCACAACCCATCATCAAAATCAATATAGTACTAATACAAGTGGTCTAAAAGAATCAATTCAACAAAACTCTTTTTATCAATTCTTTCTCCAAAATGTCTCTAAATCAACTAAATAATGCATAAGATTATTTGCCTCGATTACTAGATGAAACTTCAGTAATTTCACAAAACCATCAATGACAGATCTAATCCAAAAAAGAGTGCCCTCCAATTTGTGTCAGTCATTCATGAATAGATGATAATATGAACTTCACACCACAATAATTCTTGAACTTTTACGGGCTTTGGGCATGACAGAGAATGAATTTGAAGTGCTGCTATCACTGTAGAATTATAACAAGTACCAAGCACCTAATTAAGTATAAGCTAAGCTAATATGGTATCCCACATGTATATACCCAAAATTAAACCATATAGAAAAGCAATACTAAATAAGCACTGTCCAAAATATAAAATCAAATAAATTTAAAGATACCTTGAAACTGAATCTAAAGAAGGAAAATCAATGACATTGGTTGACCTCGGTTGAAATTGAGGAGGCTGAGTCTATAGTTGTGGTTGTTGTGTTAGAGTTTTTCTATTACCCACTTGCGCTTTGTGGTCTGATCTCTAATCATTGGAGAAAAAATGATTATGGAATATATTCATCGACAGAAATAGCGACGAAGCTAATTGGCACTACCCTTCAACGAAGAAAGATAGAGAGGAAGTGAGAGATAGAGACTGCAACAGAGAGCGAGAGGATGCAAGAGACATAAACTGACACTACTTGGAGAAAGAGAAGGGAATGAGAAAGAGAATCCAAGACAATGAGAAAGGGAAAAAGAAAAGAAAAATGAACCTACTGGAAATTGAAGATGATAAGTGGAGGCCGATGCAAACAGAGTTCTTCCTATTTCTTTTCTAAAGAATATGTCGGATGTAACATCCCAATTTTTGTTTGGGACTTATATAGTGCTGGTAGTGACCTTAAAGAGGGTTATGATTAAGCTCCAAAAGAGTAGGATATAAGATAAAATAATGAAAAAAAATTATTAAATTAAATTATCATATATTTGAAATTATCTTATAAAATAAAAGATTAAAGAAATCAGTGAGAAAAAATGAATTAAATATAAAATAAAAGCTAAAAACTTTTGGTTAAATTTTAAATATTTCAAATTATCTAAAAGTTATTTGGAACTTAGTTTTTATATCCAATACGATTTTTTTATAGAAAATAATAATAATGATAAAAAACATAAAATTTAATTTAAATTTTTATGACTTCTATCCACAGAAATTAATAGTTTAGTTATCAAAACCCTACCCTTTGTTCCATTCTTTTCTTTGCCGCTGCAATTTGCCCTTCAATTGCATCTCCAGGTACCTACCATTATTTTCTGTTTCTCTCTCTCTCTCTCGTCTTTTCCCTTCCCTTTAGTAGAGATATATGATACATTGTTTTGTCCTTCTCTTTACTTTCTTTGTCTTTTTTTGCTTGTGTGAATCTGTAAGTCACATGATCTTAAATCATCAATTAATATATATACATACATATATATATATGTCTTTAGTTTTGTCCATTTCTTTTCCAAATTAATTGTGTAGACCCACGTACAGTTAGCTCTCATTAATTATATTGTTTCTTCCCCCATTGTTCCATGTATAGTAGGTCGTGAACTTTTAAATCCAATATATATATATATATGGATACTACTTCTTTAAATCTATACACTGGGTATTTTCACTAGGAAATATATATGTAATATGAATTTAGATTATAAATTAAGATTGGGAAATTTAGGAATTTTTATAAAATTAGAAATTAACATGTAATTTACTATTTTATTTATTAATTAAATTGAAAAGAGGGTTTGGGTTCTTTGAGGTAGCTTTAGAGTAATCTTAGAGTGGCCTTAGGATAAACTTTTGAGTAGTTTTAAGTTATAGATTAATATTTTTATATGTGTGATCTTTGTAGACTCTCATGGAGAGCATTTGCTACTTGGATTGCTGTTTGATTATCTAGAGAGTTAAGGAGAATAGGTAACCTAGGATTTTTCCACATGTATGCAAACTATGGTTGTTACGATTTAATTGAATTAATAAAGTTTATTTTTGCTAAGCATGATCCAGGTGTATAGACTGGGTAGGATATAATAAACTGTATGAGACTTGCGAAATAGTAAAAAGATATTAATGTTGAATTTATTGATTTACTGGAATCTTGTCAAACATGCTTGTAGTTATAATATCATTATGATGTAGTGTTTTCCTTTTCAAGCATGCTTGTGAGTTCGAATTAGTAATGTGAAATTCTAGAGTAGTTCATTTCTTTCAAGCATGCTTGTTGCTTTTATTTGATATAGTTCTTTATTTTTTTTTCAAGCATGCTTGTGTGTTTTCTGGATAAACATGAGATGCATTGTTGGGGTTGAGGAGATGATGTTGATATATATATGATACACCACGTAGTTTGCCTCCATTCCGCGCACAGTGGTTGGCTTCTTGTAGGGCCTCGTTCCTCAATACTTACTTGGCCGGGTTTATAAAGGGGGAATGTGGGACAGTGACACATCCTAGTTTAGTTCTTTATGGAGGGGAGCCATAGTCTGGACTAGGGCTCTGTACTTTTGACCAGGTACATCTCGAGCATTGGAGTAGCTTTGGTCGATCCAGTGTGTGGGCCAGACCATGGATAAGCCTGTGGCTCCAGTCAGCAATAAAAGGCTGGACGGAGCAATAAGGGAGGTTGTACATGTTGTATAATATTATGTTTTGCATATAGTTATTATGAATCATATCACGTGATCTTTTATACTAGTAATTGAGAATGATATTGATGGAATTGTATAATTATATATCATTTATGTGTGCTTGTTAGTCTGTGTGTACATGGTAAAATTTTGGGTTACTGAGACATTAGTGCTCACCCCATTCTCTTAACATTTTTAGGTGAGGGTTGGATCAAGAGGGAGGGGAAAGTACCAGAGGAGTGAGCCATTGGCTCTTATGCTCCCTGAGCATATGCTGGGTTAATATTTACCTTTTACCATGACCATAGGACATTATTTAATTAGTTTTATTGTTCTTGGACCTCAATACATTGTTTATTTAGTGGTTTGATGCTTATGGATCTTTAAGTTTAATTTGTTAGAATATTCTAATATATGCTTGAGCTGCATACTCTAAATTTTTATGTTTTGAATTGAATAAAATGGGCTAAACCCTTTTTATTATGCATTCTGTTGAGCATGTGTTTTCTTTAAGAATATGGTTGTGCCCTTTACGTGTACATTAATTAGTATTTAATGAGGCGGAGGCTCCTAGGTTTATAGTTGTATAGATATTTGGGCATATGTTTAAGGGACAGAGTCTCTAGCCCAATGATTATTCCCTGATTGAATGTTACATTACTTTACTAAATGTCTAGATGGTAGGATAGTTGTTACATTGGAGTAGTGGGTACAAGCCAAAGTGAGATGGAAGAGCAACGGTAGGAGGCAGTGAAGGAGGAGTGCAAGAGATACAATGAAACCTGACCAAGGGTAAAATGGACATTTCACATCAAATTTTTATTTCCAATTTGATATCTTGCTAGTTATTTGGAATTAGAACAAATTATATAACGATTTTAGAATTAAATTGTTTTCTAAGTATTTATATGGAATTTTCCCAAACAAAAACTTCTCTTATTGTGTAATTTTTTAAAATGAAATTAGTTTTTGCATGATTTAATATTGTGATTATTTTAATGATCATTTGAGGACACATTTTAATATTGATCAAAATTCTTTAAAATTTTATTCTTAACATGTTTTTTTCCAAAATAGTTGAACGTAAATCAAAGTGCTAAATATATTTTAATGTAATTGATTTTTCTTTTCAAGAGAAGCAATCACAAATATCTCTATAAAAAAAAAGAAGCAATCACAAATACATTTTAATTTTAAATCGAAAACATTTGTTTGTGTACGTGGCATGCATGGGAGTTGCGTGGCCGTTAACTCACGATTTAGATTTATGAGGCAACATTATCCTCCAAAACTGCATTTGTTTTGACGGTCGTTTGAATTTCTAAAATTCTGCTAAATGTCATTTTAGGTGAAACAAATGTTTAATTTCCTAGGAAATACAAGCTTTTTTGTGTCCCACTGCTAGCCAGCCAATATCATAAACTAATTGTGAGTTTTGCTTCATGGAAAGACCATATGAATATTGTACAGAATTCGAGAGAGCAACCTATAGTGCTCATAGTGCAACTTATTATACACAATATATATATATATATAATAGTATTATTAATTTTTCTGCCCCTTTTGGGTTGGAAGCAGGCCACCATTCAGGGAATTGAAGCAAAAGGGTACTACTCTAAACAAGAAGGTGAAGCTCTGCTTCGAAGAAGTGTAGAAATTGCACGCGAGGCTCGAGAAATATACACGAGAGGTGTACCAAAGATTCATGCGAAACAGAACATGCTGGAGACCTCCAATTCTAGTTGCTGCTTCAGTGGGAAGCTATGGGGCTCATTTGGCTGACGGATCTGAATATAGGTGAAGTCATGACTCACCAACTTATCAATCATGTCACTCTTTGAAACTTAACATCATCATGTATGCTCTTCATTTCTTGTTTCTTTTCACAGAGGGGCCTATGGCGATGCAGTTACTCTGGAGACGCTTAAAGATTTTCACAGGAGACGACTACAGATATTCTCGCTGACTCTTGTCCTGAGGGCAAGTTGCTGCAGTTGGAGTCAATTGTACAGCTCCTACATATATGCACTCACTCATTGAATCTATAACTAAGGTGTGAGACTCTTGAGATCACCACGTTCTTTCCCTCGATTATATTATATTTTTCTAAATTACATCTCATGCTTGTCCTCTTAATTGTGTGAATATCAGGTAACAAGTAAACCAGTTCTTGTATATATATCCCAACAGTGGCGAGACCTACGATGCTGAGAGCAAGCAATGGGTGGTGAGTTCCCTGTTTTTCTCTCCCCTTGTAGCACGCTACAACTCCATTATGTTCGTTCACTATATACCAATTCATTCATTCAAATATATATATATATATATCTTAATCTTGTTTCTTAGTTCTCTCTTCCCACATTGAACTATGAATGGTTAAAGTTAAAACCCAGTCTGAAGGCGGATTCTTGACGAAGAAATGAAGTGAATTACTGGATTATACATGGTAGTAAAAAAAAGTTAAGTAAATATATGAAAAGCCTGAAATTTATAGTGCAGAAATCAAGTGGAGAGGGACATGAAGATTTTGTGTCATACAGGGAAGTGGCGAGATGCTGGGGCTTCCCTTTTCGGTGGCTGGTGCAGGACTACTCCTAGTCCTAATACTATCAGAGCCATATCTCAGGCATTCTCTGCAACAGCTTCCCTTGCTGATTCACACATTTGTTATTGTCAATTTTTCACCGCTTTATGCCTATAATGGAATGGAAGAAATGAAATGTAATGTTCAAGAATATGTTCCCTTTGACTATTATTATCGTTATCATTATTATTTGTTAAGTTAGTTTCAATTAAAATTTAAAACTTTTAACTCTGAAAATGCATTCCGGTAAAAAATTAAATAAATATTTTTAGAATGCCATATCATTTATATTCTTCAATAAAAAGAGTTGAAATCGAACAAAATTAACTTATCTGACAGTAGAATATTATCAAATTATATAACAATGTCCATATCCCCAGGGTGCAATCCGCTATAGTAACGAAAAACAATGAATGCAGATATCATCTGAACACCAACTGTTCTTAACGTAAAAAAAAAAAAAATCCTTCACTCACCTTACGATTGAAACATTTGAATGATGTTTAAAATGCCTCAGAGAAGAAAAGTAGCATAGCTCCTAAATTAAATAAAGTAAAGGTGCATTCCCATTTATGATAAAAAGAAAAAGAAAAAAAAAGACGCATTTCCATTCCATCAAGCTCCAACGATTTCAGGGGTCTCCTCAGCCATTGTTTCATCTGCAGGTCTGTCCACCTTCACACCAACATCTTCTGAATAATCACCATGGACCTAATCGGACCAAACCGCAAAGGCACCGGATCAGTCTATTGATAAAGGTTCCAACCATATGCTTATAAAAACAAAATAAAAATTTTTTTAACCCAGCCATGTTAACTTAAGTTGACAAGAAAAGATCTTATCTCAAGATCTCTTAACAACGTAAGTTTGATTCTTCTAAGGCGCACTCCAAGAGTGAAATACAAAATGCACTGGGCCCATCTACAGAATGTGCACTTAAGATAGCCTAGGGAGGACATAGTACGAACAAATTACAAAGATGTCCTGACTATATGAAAGACACAAAGTTAATCTAAGGCTGTAATCATCAAGAAGAAAAAAATTATATAAATTCATCAACTAGCCATACATCCGGTCAAAATAAGTAAAATCATGAAAATCATGCAACAGATCAAATGGATTCCGCAAACAAGATTTTTTTAGGGTTAATATTTAGCATGTAGTTCAAACAATCATTTTAAAAGGGAATTTTGGATAAGAAAGATACCTCCATCAATTTTCCCAGATCAAACTTGGGAGCTTTCAAAATCTTGACTTTCCTAATGAAGACATTTTGGAGAGGGTAAATGCTAGATGTGGCCTTTTCAATCTCTTTACCAATCATCTCTGGAATGAACTTACGGACCAACTCTTTCAAATCACAGGAGGTAGCCTGATTTGTCATGATCTCCCTCATCTTCCGGCGGATCTAAACAACAAAAATGTGCATTTGTAAATATGCGATCTTCTACAGTGAAAAAACAGACAGAAGACCATAAAAATACATAACCTTGACAAAATAAAACAAATTTTCCAATAGTCAACTTCATCAGCAAAATAATGGCCAAAAAAAAAAAGTTCATATGCAAAATCACGAGTGAATCCCAAGGGTGCACAACATAAAATAGTAATAATATCAATTAGTCCACACCTATTACATTTTAGCTATTTCATCACAGCGCAAGACAAGTAAAACCATGTTTAAACCTTACATATTTTGATGCAAGTTGAACTTGAAACCTACCACTTTTCCATGTTACAAACAATTTAGTTAACATACCTGTCTAATCTGGCTTGATTGTGCATAGCAGGTCCTCTTCACCTGGTTTGCCCGCCTCTTAGTAAATCCAATGCAGAACATCCTCAATGTGTAATTGTCAGTGGTCTTCACATCCACATGAGCTTCTATCAAAGTTTGCCATTTCTTCACCAGTGACCTCAACTTGTCTGTAGTAAAATCCATTCCCTACAGATTACAACATTTTATTAAACAACATTCATTAAAAAGCATCAAATTGTAATATGAGCAAACAAAACTTCAGTAATACATCATACCCAGAAATTTGTCAGAACATTCTTCCCTTGAACATCCTCTGCTCTCAATCTAATCTTCCTATAGGCATGGTCCTCATCAGCTTGTAGATCAGCCAATGAAACCTCAAACACTCGATGCTTAAGTCCTTCTGAAGCAATCTGTTATTTACAACAAATGTAATTCATATAAGCATGCACAAGCCTAAAACATGACAATTTGTATGTACACCACCAAAGATGAAATATACATCTTTACATTAAATCATCATGTATGGTATGAAGATTTATAAGAAAGATATAATAAAGATCGTTTGAGCTGTCAGTTCTCATAAAATCTTAGCTGGTGCTTTGTAAGTGGGGATACAAAAGGTAAAAAGTTCCAATATTACACACGTGTATTCCATTTAAAATGAAGAAACATATAGGGTAAAAGAGTAAATATACGATGAAAAGGAATTCAAGCCATCCCAAAACCCTAATTTGGAGGGGTCTGGGGTGGGTCAGAACATTTTCCCATCCACCCCTTTCCCAAACATAATCACAGTCCACGACGAAATTAAGCCACATAAAAGATGATGTGCAAGTGTGCATTCTTAACAATCTATGCCGAAATCGCAGAACACTTACACAAGGTCCAAGCCACGCATAAAAGATTACTACTTATACAGTGACACACATTGTGCAGCCATATTTGCTACGAAATGTATCAAAGATTTTATACAGAACTCTGAGACATTGCGAGTATTAGATTCAAACAACAATCCCCATTCACCATAAATTTTCACCAAAATATAGCATAAAAGAGAAACACGGAGAAAACAGCGATGAAATTTACCTTGGTCCCCTGAGTGCGAGTGACGAGGGTCTTTCCCACATTTTTCACTTGGAAAACTGAGGGGGCCTTAATATCATACCAGTCCTTCTTGGCGAACGGATCAGCACTGAATAAAATTCAAGAAAAGAAAAACAAAAAGTAGGACCGAATAAACACTCAAGAGAGAATACAAAACTGAAATTTTGAAAGTGGTGAAAAGGGTACTAACGCCTTCTTCTTGCCACCCTTCTTGCCCTTAGAAATCCGCTTGTTCTTGCCGACAGCCATGACTGATGACCGGAGCTTCTTCTCCTATGCAGCTGACGGCCGTAGAAGTAAACTCACACTGAAGGAAACCCTACGTGACTGGCAGCCCTCAATTTTATACTTCCTTGCTAATTGAGTTGCTCTTGCCCCTTCACGGAATAGAAATTCTTACTTTTGATTTTTATCTTGACATTATAAATTATACATATGAATTGTTTGGCCTAAAAATAGTTAGATTCCTATGGCCAACAAAAAAAAAATGATATATTTAAAGTATATTATAACATTAATAATTTAAAGAGTATGTTATATATTTTTTATTTTTAAATACACACAGATTTTTTAAATGCACAAATTATGAATTTAAATACATAACATTTTAGAAAAATAAAATCATGTTGTACATATTTTTAGGGAAAATCCTTTTGTCAAAAAGTAAATGAGAAATTTACATAATTTTAACAAAATTAAAAACAGTATATATATTTTGTTCATATATGTAACAAATTTTGTGGAAATATTTGTTATTTATACAAAATATGAAACTTTAATAAATCATAAGGTTGTTGAAAAAGTACAATTTTTTTAATTAAGTTAATTTATCTTAAAACATAAAATATTATCAACTCTCACAATAATTACCTATGCTAGTTAATGCTAGCTGGCTTACTACGTTTTAAGAAATATTCCCTCCGTTCTATATTATAAGGCAACAAATTGATTTTTTCTGTTTCATAATATAAGGTAATATAATTTTATTTGTTATTTTTACTCCTTATTAAAGTAATGTATAGTATTATAAATTATATTTGAATTATAAAAAGAGGTGTATTTAATATGGATAAAATATGAATGCTTGGTTTTTTTTGAAAAAATTTAATGATGTTATTTTCATTTCTTAACATATGTGAAACCAAGTTTGTTAGTTAGGTCTCCCCTGAGTGAGAGTTTTTTCTCTTTGATATGAGGGTTTGTATTTTTGCTTATTTTCGTTCCCACTCATGTGGATCCTAGGTAAGGTTTTGAGTTAATGTCATGTGGTGAGGGTGTGCTTGATGAGAGAGTGAGCAGGTACAGGACTTTGTGGATCATCCCAATGGAGGAACTAGGGGATGGTGAGTTGACAGTTCCATTGGCATGGAACGGTGGTTCAATCAATGGTGATAAGGGGGGTGTTTTGGTGGGAAAACTGGTATCAGGAAAGTTGCACAATGATAATTTAGTAATTCAAATGATTAGAACTGTATGGAAATTGCACCCCCCGGGGGGGGGGGAGGAGGGGTTGGATATCTTGGACAAAGTGAATTATACTTTCATATTCCATGTTGACAAGGCTGAAGATTATAGTAGAGTCTCAAAAGGTCATCTGTGGACAATTGACAAACAACTGTTAAGTGTTCACCTGTGGTCTAATGATCTGATTTTGGATGAAGTTGATTTTCATTATTACCCTTATTGGGTGCAATTTTACAACCTTCCTTTGGCTGTGATAACGGAGGAAAATATCCCTTTATTATGTGTAGTGGTTAGGGAGTTAGTCTATTATGAAAAACTAGAAGTTCATGGTCGAATGCTGAGGAGTTTTGTACCGGCTCACGTGCTAGTGGACACCCGGAGGCCATTGATTACAGGTTTTTGGATACCTCGTTTGGGGAAACCAAAGGCATAGGTGAGTGTGAGGTATGAATGTTTATGTGATTTTTGCTACCGATGTGGTGTTTTGGGGCACAATAGGCATGCATGTCGAGCTCCACAATGTATGCCAATAGAGAAGGATAAAAGGCGAGGGTTTAGATTGTGGTTCTTTGTGGCGGTGGTGAAATGTTGGGATGAGGCATTGGTAGTTTGGAAGAATGGGTGGATAAAGACGGTCAGGGTTAAGGAGGCGGTGGCACATGGGGATGGGGATCTATTGACCCATGATCATAAGGGGCTATAAGTGCCACCCTCTAACATTTGTCGTGGTGTGAATAATGTGACAAAGGGAAAACATGTGAATGAGGATAGTTTTCATCGAACGATGCATTTGAATGCTATGTGGAAAGGAAAATAAGTTTATAGGTCAGAAAGAGGCTAACAACAAAGGGCAAAGTGAAGTAGGCTTAACTAGGAATTAGGCTGAGCATTTGAACAGAGGAATATATATTAGTGAACCAAGCCTAATAGGGGGTCGTAGATTGGAATCAAATTTTGTCATTAGGGCTGGGTCTACATCAAATAATACTACAACTCAGAAAAATGGGGAGAAACGGGTTCAAGGTTGGTTTTTGAGTAGGGTCAATTGTGATACTCATGATGGCTCAGGGTATAGGGTGGAATTTCCACCAGAGGACAATGAGAAAGCCTTGGTTCTTGCTTCACCTCTTTCTCCGCTGTTGGAAGTCTCAAAATGATTTAATGGTGTCAATTTTAAAAGGAAAGTTGCAGAGGTCGAGGAAGGGGGAATCTATAAGCATCCATGCTTATTTCCTATTGCGACTTCGAAGGGGAATGGGATTCTAAGTGTCGGGACACAACGAAAGTCTGGGTTGAGGAAGAATGTTCGTTGGGTTAAAAAACTCATTCTGGAGGATGGGCTTTAGTTGAATGAAGGTGAGTTTTGAAATACTGAGAATGGTGAAATTGATTTTCCACTTGAATGGTTTACATTATGGGCTAGATCTAAAGACCAAAAGGAGTCTCATGCTGCTGAGGGCGATGGTGGTTGGCCTTAAATAGCCACCAAGGCACAATGAATTTGTTATTGTGGAACTGTTAGGGATTAGGGATATCTCTGACTGTCAAGAAATTACGAGAGGTGATATCATCCCATTAATCCCTCATTGTCAATCTAATGGAGACGAAATAGAGGACAACGAAGTTGAAAAATTTACGGAGGTGATGTGCTTTTGAGGTGGCGTGGTATGTTAAGCTTGAGGGACAAGTTAGGGGATTAGCTTTATGATGGAGTTTGGTGGTTGTGATAGATATTTTGTCTAGCTCAAAGAATGTTATACACACTTGTATAAGCTCTACTAGTCTTGATATCCCATAGTTTGTTACTATCATCTATAGACCTCCAAATGAAGAGGAACAAATGAGGGTGTGGCATAGAGTTAAGAGTCTAGCTATGGCTATTGAGGGGTCTTGGCTTTGTGTGGGGGATTTTAATGATATGATTTTACAAACAGAAAAACAAGGTGGGCCTCTTAACTCTATTAGAAAGATATTAAACTTTTAAAGCTTTGTGGTCGACTATCAATTAAGTGATATTTGAAGCTAAAGGTGCCCATTTCACGTGGATCAATCATCATTTGGGGGATGCACATGTAAAGGAAAAGGTAAACAGCACGATGCATAATGTGGCATTTAAAGAAGCCTTTCTGAAAAGCCTTGGTACTGTATTTGGATCCTATTGCATCGGATCATCATTTGTTACTGCTAAGTTTGTGCTTCAAGGATAGTAAAACGCCATGGGATTTTAGGTTTGAGGTTATTTGGACAATGCATTCTGATTTTATGAATATTGTAAGAAGATGTTGGAGATAATGGTCACCGGGGGCACATCGACGATTGTGAATTTTATCAGAAGAATTAATAAAAGTATAAGTGAGCTAATTAAATGGAGCAAAATTGCATTTATGAATAATCATAAGATTATTAGTGATTTAACTCACTAGTTGACAGAGATTCGACAAGGTGCATATACGAAGCATACTATTGTCTTAGAAAGAGAGGTGGTGAAGGCAATTTAAGATGCTTGGGATAAAGAGGAGGTTTATTTGTGGCAAAGATCTCACATTAACTGTCTTTGTGCAGGTGGTAGGAATACAAGATTCTTTCATGCATGCACTATGGAATGAAGAAGCCAAAATTTGATAATCAAATTAAAGAATGAGCAGGATATTTGGGTTGGAAGAGGATGTGGCGAAGATGGTGGTTAAATTTTACATGGATCTATTCGGAAAGAGTGAGAATAGGGAGTTGGATATAGTTTTGAACATTGTCTAGCCCCAAATTTTTGACAACCAAAATAAGCAGCTATGTCAAGCAGTGACAATGAAAGAGGTGAAGGAAGCTATGTTTCAGCTGGGGGCCACAAAAGCTCTGGGTCCATATGGTTTTTCTGGCTAGTTTTGTCATTCATCCTTGGAAAAGATATGTCCTTCAATATATGAAATGGTTCTTGATTTCTTTGAGTCGGGTGGTGAGTTAGAAAAGCTGAATGAAACAAATCTGATTCTTATCCCCAAAATTGATAGACTTGAATCAATTAATCAATTTCGGCCTATTAGCTTATGTAACTTCTCATATAAAATAATCTATAAGATCTTAACTAAAAGGCTTAAAGTGATTTTGGAGCATTGTGTTTTCGAGCAACAAAAAGCTTTCATGCCTAGGAGACTTATTCAGGATAATATAGTGTTAGCACATGAGGCTTTCCATTTTTTGCAATGGCAAAAATAAGGGGGTAGTTATGATTTGGCTCTGAAAATGGATATGAACAAAGCATATGACATATTAGAATGGGACTTTAATGAAAGGGTAGTGCGAAGGATGGGTTTTACTTCTAAATGGATTGCTTGGATAATGGTGTGTGTCAATCAGTCCACTTTAACATTTTATTATCTGGGAAGAAGGTAGGTAGGGTTGTACCAGAGCAAGGAGTTAGGCAAAGGGACCTGTTATCCTCTTTTCTTTTTATTTTAGCATCGGATGTCTTGTCCCGTATGTTGTCATGGCATGTGGAACATAATAAGATAAGAGGAATCAGATTAGGGAGATGGTGTCCGGTGATTACATTGTTTATTTGCTGATGATATGATTCTTTTTCTAAAGGTAGAGGAAAATAATTGTAGGCGTTTAAAGGAGATTTTGAGGGCATACTGACTTGCTTCTTGTCAAAAGGTAAATCTTGACAAATCATGAGTATTTTATTCCTCTAATACCCCTGTGGTTGTTAAGAATCAAATTAGTGCTATTTTGGGAATGTAGGACACAGAGGACCCAGGTAAATATTTGAATTTTCCTGTATTGTGGGGAAGATCAAAGGTGGCCACCCTAGTGCAGGTTAGGGATCAAATTGAGAGGAAGATTCAGTCTTGGAAGCAACACATGTTATCCTTTGCCGGACGTGAGGTGATGATTAAAACTATAATCAATGTTATTCCTATTTATCTAATGTCTTGTTTTAAATTCCAAAAAAAAGTGTGTCAAGAGTTGGATAGTTTATTGTCCAATTTTTTTGTGGGGCAAGATGAAATAGGGCGTAAAATTCACCGAAAATCTTAGAAACATTAAGTTAAGTCTAAACACGATGGAGGAATGGGTTTCAAGGGCTTTATGGGTTTTATGGGGTAAAATTCACTGGAAATCTTGCTGAGAATTATTGAGAATCTAGAGGCATTATGGGTGAGAGTATTGAAAGGAATATACTTTCCTAATTGCTCATTTTTGCATGCTGTAAAAGGGGGTAAAGCCTCATGAGGGTGAAGTAGTCTACTGGAAGGAAGGGATTTATTGAGAAGGAATTTAGTGTACGAAATTGGAAGCGGTTTATTGGTTGACATGTGGAAGGATAAGTGGATTCTGTTAGAATTAATATCATATAAGTTTTGATAATAACAAACTTAGAATAACAAGGAACAAATGTATAATAGTTATCTACTATATATATTATTCCTTAAAGAAGTAAAATATGCATTAATATGTATCTAATTATGTTTATAATGCATATATTATGCTATGCACTAATATATTCACTATGTTTTTATGATTTATAACATAAGTTGGATATATAAATTTGACCAACTACTTGGCTTGTAAGTATAACATATTAAGTGTAGGATGGTCCAAGTAGAAAGAGTGAACATTGGAATAAAGAAATGAAAATTAACACCATGTTTCACTTAAGAAGGAGAAGAGAAATGATGCTCCAAGAATTAAAGATCAGAAGGGACCATGCCAAGAAAGAAATGACCAAGTGAAAGTGTAACTCAATATTTGAAGACCTAGTTATTAGGTACATTTTGTTTTCACTTAGGTCTTGAAGTGGTTTAACTTTTGAAATTTACTTAATCTTGTTACCATATGTTTTAAACGTGTTAGATTAAGTAAATCTAATGTTAGTATATGTTAGATTTGTAAAACACTAACTAATAGTTTGGTGTTGATTCTCATGTATTTTGTGCAAAATTCGAACTTTGCTTATTGAAATTCGAAGTTTCAGAGTTATCATCTCTGATAGACGAATTTTAAGTTCTGAAATTTGAATTTCAAGTTAAGCATAGTTAGTAAAATGTGCAAAATTCGTCTGAGATCTAGTGAAAATTCTGATGTTATTAAAGTACATAAAGAGTTCAGAGTCACTTCTTCTTACAGATGAATTTTGGGTTTCAAAATTCGAATTTTGAAATAAAAACTTGTGAGTTATGTTATAGCATGTCTCTAACAGACAAATTTTGATGTACAAAATTCGAATTTCATAGAGGAGAACTTTTGTATCATGTTGAGGAATCATCTTACAGACAAATTTTAGATTCTGAAATCCAAATTTTGATTACATTATGAAAACATGAGACAACTGTTCAAACTCAACATATGCACTTTTAATATGAAAATTTGTATGTTCTAACATGGGATATATTTGATAAATTCAAAATTTAAATTTTATTCTTGAACAGATAAATTTTGGAAGTTCAACATTGAAGTCCTTAACTTATGATCTCTATTAAATTTATTTGTTGGCACCCAAAATTCAAATTTTGATGTGTCAAACACATTAAATGCGATTAGTGAATGACTAGTTTTGCATAGTAACTGTTGGTTAATATTTCTATTGGTTAGATCTTGTGTTTAACGACTAGTTAAGGCATAAATCTATAAATAGAACCTCATTTGAACTTATGAGTAATGAATTTAAGTGTGTTTGTGCCAAAATGTTACTACAATTTATAAAATCTTTTTGTATCAACATTCAGAGTTAAACCCACATTATTAGAGTGAATTTTCAATGTATCATCTACTCTAAAAGAGAGTTTCCATTATGTAATCATTCTTTTCTTTGATTTTCTAGGTAGAATCTTAGTGTGGAGAAATACTAAAGGAAATTACACATCTTATAAGGGTGTGGGGAGAGTGGCTTCACAACTGCTTATTGAAACTTGTGAGATATACTGAGACTTCACAAGTGTCCGGATAAAACTTGTGTGATATAGGGAAAATCTCAAGTGGTAACTTGGGGACTGGACATAAGTCAAGTGGTCTGCACCAAACCAATATAAATTCTTGTATCTGATTCTTTATCTCCTCATTTCATCTATCTACTTCATTATACTTTGTTCATCCCTGTTTTGCTGCAACACTTGGTGAAATTGAGTTGTACTTCAAAAGGACAAAAATCTTGCATCACCCAATTCACCCCCCTCTTGAATGACCAACCAACCTAACAATTGGTATCAGAGCTTGGACTCCTAGCAAAGGATCTAATAATCCGGGAGCAAGATGGGTAGTTTTGGAGAAAATATACTACCACAGGAGAATAACATCAACAAACTTCTAGACTTCAATGGTGAACACTATAGATACTAGAAGATAAGAATGCATATAGATCTTCAATCCATAGACTTGGATATATGGTATGTCATCAAGAAAGGAGATTTTGTGCCAAAGAAGATGCAGAATAATGACACATACACAGAGAAGTTAGAAGAAGAATGAGATTATGAAGATAAGCGAAGAGTTTTGCTTAATTTCAAGACAAAACACTCATTGGTCAATGCTCTTTCACAAGATGAATTCTTCAGAGTGTCAAATTACAACACAGCAAAGGAAATATGGGATGCTCTAGAGATTACTCATGAAGAAACCAAGGGAGTGAAGGAAAACAGGCTCAGCTCTCTCACAGCTGAGTATAAAGCCTTCAAGATGAACAATGGTGAGCCTATTAAAGAAATGCAAATTCGTTTTACTCACATTATTAATTATCTGGCAGCTTTGGGGAAGAGCTACACATAAAGAGAGCAAGTATGTCAAATACTCATAGCTCTACCCAAAGAATGACAACCAAAAGTGACAGCCATTGAAGAAACAAGAGGAGAATCATATCAATATGTCACTGCACTGTTTAGAAGCCTTGCTGAACATGAAGGAAAACTACACGCTCTGTGGGAGCAGCAAAATAAAGAAAAAATGTTGATGTTCAAAACTACTACATCACAGAGCTCAGAAGATGATGATACTGATGATGAAAGTGATGATAGCAGCAGTGATGATGAGGTGGACGAGTTGAAATAGTTGACCATCAAATTTGATAGATTCCTCAACATAAAAAGAAAAGAACTTCAGAAACAAAAGCACTTTTGCCACGTAAGTATGCTGAAGTACTACTCAAAGAGGCAAGGAGGAAGATATGCAGAAAAGAAAAATGAGAAAGCTAAAGTGGCATACAGCTCTGCAATCTAGGGCAATAATTCAGATGAAGATGATGAGGATACCTATCCATGCTTAATGGCGAAGACCAATAATGAAGTATCAAATTCTGACTCTGAATCTAAATTTGATAATTCTTCTAATGAGTTGCAAGATGCTTATAATGAAATGCATGGTAAACTAATTATATTAGCACAAGCACTTGCACACAATTAGAAGAAAGTGATTTTCTTAGAAAATGAATTAGAATTTGAAAAGAATGAAAATGAATCACTTAAATAGAAAATAAATTATTTAGAAAACATCTGTGAAACCCCCACACATACTTCCTCTTGTGATTCATGTGATAGATTAGCTAAAGAAAAAGAGGAGTTAACTAAGGTAATAGCTAATTTCACCCAAGGCAAAGATAAGTTAAATATTTCACTTGGCAAACAGAATTTTGTGTTTGACAAACTGGTATTGGCTATATAAGTGAGTCTAAGGAGAAAAATAAAAACTATTTGAAACTCTTTGTGCCTATTGTAATGCCTAGCACACCATCATGCACATATTATGGTAAAGATGGTCATATTGATTACCTGTGTAGTATAAGGAAAAATGATTTGAGTAAAAGTATGAAAGGGGTTCCAAAGAATACCACTAACCCTCTTAAACCCAAAAACCAGTAGGTACCAAAATGTTCTTCTAGTGTTTCATATATGCAGAATAAATCCAAGAAAGGAGAACACATTGGTGCAAGAAAGAGGACACAGAAAAGGAAAGCTTCTAAAAAATCTAAAGCTACGATTGCATATCAAAAAGAGAAGCACTGGAAGCAATTCTCTCACTCTTATAAGGGAAGGACCTCAAATAGAACTCAGATCACTTACCTTGAGAAAAGAAAAGGTAAGTGCTTGGACACTGGTGTGACAAATGCAAAGAAGAAAAATGAACAATTACATACCAAAGTCAACCAGAAGATAACAAAGAAATGATCTTTGGCAACCTCTGACTCTTACCCTTTTCAATTATTGTGTTATATATATATATAATTGGGTAAGATTAAACTCTGGTCCCATATGTATTATAAAATGTTTAAACTGACCATTAGTGGACCTAAGTAAAAAAGGGTACCAAAGAAAGAAAAAGATATTCCCTTTACATTTACAGGTACTTCTTAAGCTAAATGGTGAAAACCTCATAAAAATGGAGTATCAAATATGCTCAATTGGAATCATACTAAAAATGGAAGAAATTAACTATTAACCAAGCTAGTTTGTAAGTGTTTAACTAGTTTTTTAATATACTTGGTTGATGTTGTTACTTGAGGTTATTAAAATAAAGTATGACCCTTATTCAAATGATGAACTATCTGAATATGTTGGTGTTTAATGAGAAGTTTAATATTTGCACAAGTTCATTTCTTTATTTGTATAACCAAACTTGTATGCTTTTCATAATTTCTGTTATATACTGATTTTGATTTGAGTTATGATCTGAAAAAACATGTATGCTTGAATAAATGCTCATGTTTAAGGGGAGCTTATAACTTTACTTGTAAAGATTTTTAAAAGCTCTTTATGATTTAAAAGAAAAATCTTAATCATATTCTTTTGTATGAATATGCTTATTTGTTGCATTGTACTTTCTTAGTTTTATCATATAAAAAGCATAGGTTGAGGGAGAGCATTTTCTGAAACTAAATTACTTATATTTTATCTCATCCCATTTTGTTGTGAAGAGTTTTGTTGCTTAACCTCTCATTGATCCTAAAGGAAGAAAGTAACAACTCTTCAACTCTTAGATACCTCTTGAGATGTGTGCATTTCATGATTATCTTAACAAGAAGCATCATAACAATTTGTATCATAATAGTTTCAAGCTACAACTAATATAAGTTTTAATATTATCAACAATTGGTATCAATTTTGATATCAGTAAAATTTGACATAATCTGAATATGCAGTGCATAATAAGTTCTTATGATGATTTGCATTTCAATTTGTGCTTCGGTATGTACTTGAAACAACCCTAGACATCTGTACTTGCCGGTACAACCTCATAAATAGGGAGAGAAGAATTGTGGGAGATTCCTTTTTTCTTCAAACCTTTTTATTGATGTCAAATAGGGGGAGAAGTTATGTGAAAAATATGCATATGCTTAATCTGCAATTATCTAAATTGAACTACATTATATGTATTAGTCATTCATTAAGTATATTTTTCATTAGTAATTTGTCATCATAAAAAAGAGGGAGATTGTTAGGATTAATATAATATAAGTTTTGATGATAACAAATGTAAAGTAATAAGGAACAAATGCATCATAGTTATTTACTATATATATTATTCCTTAAAGAAGTAAAATGTGTATTAGCATGTAGCTAATTATGTTTATAATTCATATATTATGCTATGCACTAATATATTCACTATACTTTTATGATTTATAATATAAGTTAGATATATAAATTAGACTAACTACTTAGTTTGTAAGTGTAACATATTAAGTGTAGGATGATTTAAGTAGAAAGAGTGAGTATTGGAATAACGAAATAGAAATCAACATTATGTCTCACTCAAGAAAGGAGAAAAGAAAGGATGCTCCACGAATTGAAAATTATAAGGGAACATGCTAAGAAATAAATGACCAAGTAAAAGTGGAACTCAACATTTAAAGACCAAGTCATTAGATATATTTTGCTTTCACTTAGGTTTTGAGGTGATTTGTTAACATATGTTTTAAAAGTGTTAGATTAAGTAAATCTGATGTTAGCATATATTAGATTTGGAAAACACTAACTAACAAATCAATTTTGGTGTTGATTCTCATGTATTTTGTGCAAAATTTGAACTTTGCTTATTGAAATTCAAAGTTCCAGAGTTATCATCTTTGATAGACGAATTTCAAGTTCTAAAATTCAGATTTCGAGTTAAGCATAATTAGTAAAATGTGCAAAATTCGTTTGAGATCTAGTGAAAATTCAAATGTTATTAAAGTACATAAAGAGTTCAGAGTCACTCTTTATGATAGACAAATTTTGGATTTCAAAATTCGAATTTTGAAATAAGAACTTGTAAGTCTTGTTAGAGCATATCTCTGGCAGACGAATTTTGAAGAGCAAAATTTGAATTTCACAGAGGAGAACTTTTGTACCATGTTGAGGAAGCCTCTGACAAACGAATTTCAGATTCTGAAATTCGAATTTCAAGTGTACTTTTAAAACATGAGATAACTGTTCAAACTCAAAATATGCACTTTTAATATGAAAATTCGTATGTTCTAACATGAGACATATTTGACAAATTCAAAATTCGAATTTCATTCTTGAACAGACAAATTTTGGAAGCTCAACATTGAAGTTTTTAGCTCATGATCTCTGCAAAATTCGTTTATTGGCACCTAAAATTCAAATTTTAATGTGTCAGATGCATTAAATGTGGTTGGTGAATTGCTAGTTTTGTAGAGTAACCGGTGGTTAATGTTTCTAACAATTAGATCTTGTATCTAACGACTAGTTAAAGCATAAATTATAAATAGAATTTTATTTGAATTTATGGGTAATGAATTTAAGTGGATTTGTGCCAAAATACTGCTACAATTTATAAAATCTTTCTGTATAAACATTCAAAGTTAAACTCACCTCATTAGAGTGAACTTTTAATGTATCATCTGCTCTAAAAGAGAGTTTCCATTCTGTAATCATTCTTTTCTATGATTTTCTGGGTAGAATCTTAGTGTGAGGAAACACTAAGAGAAATTATACATCTTATAAGGGTGTGGGGAGAGTGGCTTCACAACTGCTTATTGAAACTTGTGGGATGTATTGAGACTTCACAAGTGTTCGGATAAAACTTGTGTGATATAGTGAAAATCTCAAGTAGTGGCTTAGGGACTGGATGTAGGCCAAGTAGTTTGCGCCGAACTAGTATAAATTCTTGTGTCTGATTCTTCATCTCATCATTTCATCTATCTACCTTATCACACTCTGTTCATCCCTATTCTGCTACAACACTTGGTGAAACTGGGTTGTACTTCAAAAGGAAAAAAATCTTGTATCACCTAATTCACCTCCCCTCTTGAGTAACCAGCCAACCTAACAGATTCTAGGGTTATCTAATATCAATCTACAAGCATTGTATCCAAATTCTTAGCAACACGCTTTACCTGTAGCTTCATTAATTCATAATAGTTGATGGGAGTTGTCTTCATTACATGGGATGGTGGAGAATAGAGTGTTGGAGATGATGAAACACATTGTTCTACCAAGGGGTGATAGACAGGACATGCTTATATGATCCAATGCTAAGGATGGGACATATAACGTAAAATGGGGTATCACTCTCAAACCAGTGAACAACATAGAACTCTTCAATAGGGTCCCTCTAGTTCTTTTACACCTCCAAGTATTTTGTGGAAGGCAGTTTGGTGTTTGAAAGTGCCACCAAAAGTGAACCATCTTATGTGGCGAGCCTTAGATAATGCTTTAGCAACAAATGAAGCTTTGTATCAATGAAGGTGTTGGGCTGATCCTAAATGTCCTTTATGTATGAGTAAGAGTGAAATAGTGGAACACTTACTTCTTTCATGCCCTTAGGTTACTGCCACTTGGTTTGGTAGCCTGATGCATATAAAACCTCACCTTAAAAATGTTTCCAGTTTAGTCTATGGTGCTTATCTTTGTTGATAGGTACACAGCAACTGGAGGATAATGACAAAGCTTACTTGGCAATTTTGTGTTGGCACATATGTAAAGCCCGTTGTAATGCTGTCTTCAAGTTGGAACTGGTCGACCCTACTCGCACTTTACTGGCTACAGTGTCTTCCTTGAACAAATTTTGGAATGTCAATCATGCATGCCCGCGTCATAATGATAATGATCAGGTGCCCCTGGGGTACAATGGCAAGCTCCTAATCCAAGTGTTGTTAAAATCAATTGTGATAGTGCATTCAAAGGTCAAGCAAATGATTGGAGGAATTGGAGTTCTCTACAGAGGTTCAAATGGATTCTTCCTTGGTGGCTGGTTAGGAACTATACGAGTGAATTCAGCTTTTGATGTTGAGCTAAAGGCACTTCAAAAAGCAGTAGAGCTCTCTTCATGGTTTCACTCTGTTGTCATAAAGCTCGACTGTGCTGAGTTAAAGTTTTTTTTTTGGATAGGAAGGACTGCATGGGATGTTGCTAGCAATGGAAATGGCTTTTGGAGGAAATCCTACATGATATAGAATCTCTTTCCCCGGTGGCCTTCTCGTTTGTGAAACAGGAAGGCAATCGTGCTTTTGATTTTTTAGCAGGTATGGCTCTAAAGGAGGTGGCCCTGCAAGGGTGGGTTGCTACACCACCACTTCCTTTGCTATCTATTCTTCCAGATGATTCTTTACACAAGGGAGGACTTCCTACCATCCAGTTCATCTCCCCTCAAGCACATGAAGGGGTTGGTTAGTTTGGCCTTTTAATGTTTTTTTGCTTCATCTGCTAGTTATGGTCTATAGTATAGTGTTTTAATTTTCAGGTGTCTTTTAGTCTCTATTCTTTTCTTTTCTTAAAACACCTTCAGGACGTTGTTTGCTCATGTTGGTTTATGTTCTTTGTTTCAGTAATAGAATACTTGTTGGTAAAAAAAAAGAAAAAAAAAATATATATATATATATATGTGTGTGTGTGTGTGTGTGAAACCACAAATGTTACTTTATAAAATGAAACAAAGGGGGTAATATGATATTCTCCTTTAGGGGATCAAATTCAACATTAGAATATAGAGTTGGCCACAAATATGGTTCTCCCTCTTATACATTCATTTAAGCAGTGGAGGAGTACAAAAAATATTGTAGTAATATCTAGTCCCGTAAGTCGGGAAAAATAAACTCTCTGCAATATGGTTTTAATGAAACCAGCTTTTATTTTGAGTCTTATCATTCATCACCAGTGGTGAAGCTTAAGATCACTCATTATCAGTTATTGGCTAGGTTTCCTGGCAAGTTTGGTCACAGGATTCTTTATGCTATGGAAACTACGTAAGCATAAGAGGCCCCGTAAGAACAAAAATATGGACATGAACCGTCAAAATAAATACTAGCACTTCTCCAATCTCAAAAGCAAAACCCCTTGGATTTTTGAACTATTGATTTTGAATATAGCTATAATACAATCAGGCATCCCACGTACACAAAAGGGGTGTGTGTGTTTATTTTAAAATATTTAAAATAAAATTACTTCCAAAAAAAATTCAAAATTACAGCACAAATTTCTCTCCAACTCAAGAAATCAACAACCTAACACCTTGGCACAGCCACATTGCGATACAATGAACAGGCTTGCCAATCAAAACTGCACTATCAGTGCAAGAGGCAGTGGGAGACAAATTTTGCATCTCTTAACGAATGCCTCCCTGATTCTTCATCTTTCTTTTGCTAGGAATTTGGGGCAGAGAATCATTGCAGATGTGGGCTTCTTCAGGAGAACATATAAACTTCGACTTGTTTCTCCCAACCAGAATAAAAAAATAATACAATGAACCTAAATAACTAAACTGTTACTGCCTCTGGAATTCTGTCATTGCTTGAAGGAACCAAACTAGCATAGTACTCAACCAGCACCTTCCAGCCACCAGGGCACATGAATCCATCAGGAGGACTTTCTTTGTTCCTTGCAAGTGTTCTCATCTGGAAAATCACATTAATTAAGATACCAAACCAGACAATGTTAAACAAACAAAATAGTAACATCTTCAGATCAATATCATCCTTTTAGCCTATGGAACAAGGAGTGTTCCTCAAATTTTATCCAATTAAAGTTACTATTACAAACACGATTGGGATGCTCCAAAATTTTTGGTAACTTTATGGTGTAAATTTTGGAAAGAAAAATACGCAACGGTTCAGCACCAAATGAGTGTATCCTACTTATTTCTAAGACGTGGATCCCAGATCAATTGTATCTGTTTATTTTTGAACTTTAAGGGATCCAAATACTACAACACTAAACCAAAAAGTATGTTGCAGTTTATGCATACCTTGGTCCCCGATATAAAGAGGAAATCTTGAGGCCTAGAGGGGTCAAAGAAGGCCATCTTGCCCTGAGTCTTGTCATATGCAGCAACCTACAAACAGACAGATATTATCACCATGGACGTCAAAGAATAGCTTCACCGAAGTTTATCTTGTTGCGAAAGAGGAAAAGTATTCAAGTACCCTAAAAGGAAGGATGCTTAGACGCTCGAGTCCAGGTGCCATGCTCAACACCTTCTTCCCATGGTCAGCATCATATAGATCTCTTTTCTCAATTGGGTGGCCCATACCTGCAGGGTCCCGACCAACAATGTAGAAGTTTGCCCCTGCATTGATCCTAGCTTTTGCATGCCACTGTACCTCAGTTGGTCCAGCATAGTGCATGGGAGAAGGGAATATGGATACCACTGTAGTCTCTGGGTCAAGAACTCCATCTTCAAGAACCTAAAGAAAAATCCAAATAACATGTGATTTTCACTTTATAAGGAAAAATAAAGTCATGCATACGGGGAGTTTTCTGATTTTCTTAATAAGCAAGTTACTTTCCTTGGCTAACAACACCTAGAAGGTTCCAGTAGGCCAAGCAAGAACGTAGGACACAATCACAATATTATGTTATTGTTTATTTTTTTCAGAAATAAAAAAATATAGTGGTACTTCAACATAGAGGTTCATGCAGTCACATTGAGTTTTGTTGTTACACATACCTTCTCATGTTGTCTCATACGCCAATCGAGTGGAACATCATCTGCTTTAGTAAAGCCTCCTAGCGGGTGGAGCAAGAGGATGGGATTCTTATAACCCATCTCAAGAAGTCTTTTACGAGTATCAGTCATCAGCAAAGCATGACCATTGTGAACAGGATTTCGGAGCTGGAAAGCAAACACAGCATCTGCATTGCGCTTTGTGAACTCCTCACGGAGTTCTGTAGGAGACAGCCGAAATCTATCAAGGCCATCACGGTACTTGATTGCTTCTATGACCTCCAGGTCACCCCCTATCAGCCAATTTCCAGCATGAGTTATAGCTTCTTCAGCATAAGGTAGGCCAGGGGCAGTTGTTCCCCAAGTGCGAGCAACTCTCTCTTCCTTGGGATGCTTATAAATTTCAACACTAAAACAACCAAAAGAACAAGTGCATCAGCCACAGGGGAAAAAATTGCAATTGAACAATTGAGAAAAGAATGAGAATATTACAATGCAGAAATTTTGCACAAATTTTGTCAGATGATTCACGTGGATCTGGACCAGAACTATTAAACATATAATGATACACTTCATAAGAATAACTTATCTTGTGCACAAAAAGACCAAAAGTGGATATCTGTGTGTCAAAATGGGTTTTGAATTATAAATGTAGTTGTGTGCGACAATCAACTAAAACAGGCTTGACCATTCTACACAACATAAACACTAAACATGAGAAATTTTAGTGCATTATAAACAAGCTGAACAAACCATAAAATCCACAATGTAAACCAAAAACCGAAGTCAATGCAACCCCAAATTCAAACAAAATACAAAGTCTGGGTCATCTTTCCTAAATAAGAGCAGTCAAATGTTAAATAGGCGAATTCTTTTCAACATCTGCCAGGGCTAACTCATGTGATCAATTAAACATTCAGCTTCAAATCTTTGTAAAAGTAACTTCACGGCATCGAGAGTTTCCTATGGTTCAGGTTGTGGACTGATCATCCACCTCTGTCAAACAGTAAGCCAGTTAATTTTATAGCTTTGAGAGCTTACAATGCACTATGAAAATAAAACGAGGGAAATCAAATGAAATATCTATGATATCACATGAGCCATGTGTATAACCAGCAAGCGCACTATAATAAAAAAACTATAAAAAATGAAATAAAACAAGATCTAGGATGAAAATGACCCATTGCCAGGTATAACCTATTTGAATCATGAAGTCTCTCCTCTTCCCCTTTTCTTTCTGTTCTTCACAGAATCTTACACCCACATAACTATCTTTGGCCTCGTAAGAATATAAACCTTGCGTGAAAATTTTGAGGATATATACCAGACAAGCACAGCATCCAGGGTAGATATTTCTATCAATCCATTTTGTTATTCTGGTCAAAAAGGAATGTCACCTCGTTTAAATTTGTAAAAGTTTTTCATTATTTAGGAAAGATGACAGTAAAAGGGTATCGGCGGTGCAGAGAGGAGAGATAGAATCTTACTCTTTCAAAATGGCCACCAGATTGCCCTGTGAGTCAAAGAGAGCAACATTTCTCGACTCGCCGATCAAGTGCTTCTGCTCATCGTCAATTGCAAGCACGATTGGCACCGACATATTCACAATGGATCCGTCGTGAAGCCGAAGCGAGTTGAAATGAAGCGTTTGGAGGAACTCTGCCTCTCTCATAAATCCACGCAGCGGGCTAGCCCACCCTTCGCTAAGCACGTGAGCCCATTCAATGTCAATCTTGGAAAGCTGGATCCTGGGATAAGACAAAGCTTCCCTCCTCTTGCTGTCCCTCTGAGACTCCTCAACGACGAGATTCACCAGCTTCCCACCATCGGGCTCGATCAACGCGTTTGAGACTCTGAGTCTCGGATAGGGTTTCTGCTTGGAGGCAAGAGAAATCTGGAGTTTGTTGAAGGAGGGAGCAAAATGGGTATCGAAGGTCTTGGAGTTGGAGAGGGAATGAGATGGGAAGGTAGTTTTGGAAGGAAGTGCAGTCGCCATGGATGCCATTGAAGGTGGAGACGAAAGCGTAGAGTTGGATACTCCAATATGAATAATGAGTTAAAGAAGGAACAAGGAAGTGAAAGGGAAAGTGTGGCTGCGGATTCTGATCTGGGAGTGGTTTGAAGTATGATGGGAGGAGATGTAGCGGGTTTTATACGGACTGGGCTTGAAAGCGACTCCTTGCGGAGGATGAACCTGGACACTTTCTGTTTTTCTTCAGTTGTTTCAGCTTTTATATAATGGACGAGTCCATGCAAGCATTGTCTACCGAGCAAGTCAACAAAGTCGCACGAAAAAGAGCAAATTACTTCCAATTACCCATACTTGAAAAGATTCAGATTCACCATTGAACTTCAAAATCTCAGTTTTAATCTCATCTACCTAATGATTTTAATTTTTCCTTAAAAGTATAAAAATGTCCCTATTTCATTTGTTTTCCTCTGGGTAAAGTTGCTTCTTAGATTCTGATTTTCTCAAGTCTCTTAGCATCTCCTAAATTTTTAATATTAGAAAATTATAATCTATATTATGCTAATACTTCAAATGAAAAGGACATACATGTATTTAATATATATTAAATATACGCATATATATTTTATATGTATTCTTATTTTTTATTCTTAAGAAATTCTAAAATAATTTAAGAACTCACAAAAAAATTTTAATTTTGAATTTTTTTATATTAATTTTAAAATACTTATCTAAAACTCAATTTTTCATATTTTTTTTTATTTCTAGTACATTAATTTGTTGAATATATATAAATTTTTTTATATATATTTCTCATACTTATATTCTAAAATTTTAAAATTTTCCATATCCGATGTATCGAATGGTATTTAATACATATACCCATATTTGTGCATCATAGGTTATAACATAAGCTTAATTTTAAAAAAAATAACAAGAAGTTTTTTAATATTATTATTACTAATTTTTTTTTAGCACTTTACTCCTCAATTGTCGTAAGAAATTCCTACATAATTTATAAAAAAAAAGTTATAACCCACCATTTTAGTCAGTTAAAATGACTTTAAAAATTATTAGTTATTAAATTTCATTTATAATATGAAAATCTCATTAGCAGTAATTTGTAAATATTTTTACAGGAATGTTTGAATTATAACACTTACCATAATCATTATAATCATTCAAGATCCATGCCCTTATGGAAGGTATGAGTTGTGAATCACTATTTGAATCAGTCTTCATTGGCCTAGTTTAAACCTTTTTATTATAAAGATATCTTTGTACACTACCTGAACCAATCTTCACCCATTAAGTAAGGTCACAATGTTGAGTTTTATAAATAAAAAAAAATATTGAGATATTTAAATATAATAATACTTAAATTGAATTTATCATATGAGATAATTATAAAAATATATATATGTGCGTACAATCATAAAAGTTAAGTTTCTTGGAGAAATAGTTAAACTTACTGGTTATATATTATAAATTTTATTAAGTTGAGATGTTTGGAATGTAAATTTGTTGAATGGAAAAAGTTTGACGTTGGACCCCACCATGCATCGCATCGCAATGGGACATGATCCAAATGTTTTAGACGGAACAATAAGAGAGTTGTGGGTTAATTCTAGGAGTGTTCCTTCCCCTTGCACCAGCCATGAAGCTTCGTGACATAAAAATGAATCAAGAGTCAAAAAGTGGCCATCCGTAAAGGGGACTGAAATACAAAAATTGAGAGGTGACTCATCCCTTTGCTCATCTAATTTCTTATGAAATCAAACCTGCCGCCGCCATCCTTTCCTTTCCTTTCCTCGTTTCCCTTCCCTCCCTCCACTTTTATCTCCGAAATTGAACCTCCCAACCTTCGCGTCCCCATTCATTTTTTTTTTTTTAAATTTCTGATAATGTTCCTTCCCACGACACTTCGATCGATGTTACTGCCATGATAACCCAATTTCAATTCAACTAGCCCACCACACGTGCACTACCGAACAGGTGACGCAAGCGTACACGTGGAAAATGCCTAAATTCATAATAACTAAATTTTGCAGAAAATATCTAAAATAAATTGTACTCTTTCTTCCTTGAACGCAACAACATAACGTCTTTTAATCAAATTACCCAGATTAAAAATTAGAATTAAAACTAATTAATTATTTTAATTTTTTTAAAAATTTTAATATTTTTTTAAAATTACTCTTATTTAATTTCTCTCTCTTTCTCTTTGAATACATTCAATAGAAATATTTTTTTAAAAATATATAATAAATACTACCTCATATATTATAAATACTCTTTTATTTAAGATTTAAGTAAAAGATCTTATATATAGAACTATCCATAATGATATAACATAGATATAAAATATTTTATATTAACATTTCAATCAACATTTTTTTTTTATTTATTATTAATAAATTAAGTTCTATTTAGACTTTCCAATAGACGCTTGTTTGACTTCCAATTCCAATGTATATTCCACGTGTGGGGTAGTTAGTATCTGGGCTCTCGCGGAAGGAGTTGAATCACAGGTGACTTGACTAGGTGCCTACCGTCTTGATGTTTGAAATTTAAAATTAAGATATTTTTAATAATAACGTAAAGATCAAAATATAAAAAGCAGCTTTCATTCATAGGAGTATAGCAAACATTCCCAAGGCCAACAAAATCATATATTTACTTACAATTCACTAACAGCAACACTAACCAGGAATTAATTGCAATGAAGAACAAACTAAATTTTATATGGGCTAAAATGAATATTTTTTTTTTTTTTGCCTCCCTCTCTTGTAGCCAAAAACATAGAAAACAATCTTAGAACACAAGGCATCCCACAGAGCATCCATCAAACATGCGTAAGTGTGCCACTAGAATGAAATTGTTACTTCTTCAGATTGCAATGTATGAGGGACCTAAACCTTTCGACCATACGAAAGGACCATCACAAACTCTTTAGCTGAGTCCCCAACAAACGATTGAATCTTCTCAGACTTTGGCACTGTCTCTAACCACATCTCTGCTAACTGCTTCAGTTGTAGTGAAGATAACACTGGCTTGCCTCTTAATGAGATTTCCACCTGGGACAGTTATTTCCAGTGAAAGCAATCAGCTTCTGAGAAATGGCAATAATGGTTCCTTTTCACAGAGATTAGAGGCATTACAATTAGTAATCACTCAAAATGGAGTTACCTCAGCTTCGCTTGCAAGATCAAGCTTCTTCACGATATACTTTTTGATGAATGAAACAGGCAAACTGCCATCCCTGTCATAATTTAAAGATCAGTCAGTGAAAATTGTCAGGGGTGTGTGTATATATGTTCAGAAACTGTGCAGCATATAGAATTTTGTACTAAATAGCACAAAAGAATTTTCACAGACGATGCATATGGTGAATTAATTTTTCAGACCAATAACTGAAATTTAGACTACTAATCAATCAAACACTGTTCAAATATGCCCTCCAAATAACACACTAAGCCTTTATAACCAGATTTTCTGAAGCAGTACACTTTAAATGCAACGATTAGCTAAAACAAATAAGATCAGTATGGCTTTCACGAAAGAATTAAAAACAACAATGCAAAGGACCTTGTGAGTGGTGACAATCACCAACTATTCTTCGGCATATTTGAATATAGGACAGACACATGGCATGATTTGGAAGCTATAAATTATATATACAAGTTCTGCTCTTCACTGTAGAAGCATCAAGCAGATGAACAAATATGTCATGAAAATTAGTTCAAATACTTATAAGGAAAGCGATGGGGAGGGAGAGTAATACTTGACCCTCAGGTAGCATGAAGGTATCTGTGGCAAGCGAGCTCGTACATCCCTGGAATCAATTACTCAAATCTCAGATACCAATCACTTGAATGCTAAAATAATTTCAAGAGATAAATACTAAAAGTTCCAGGAAATGTAATCTCACTTCTCTTCAGAAGCAACTAAAGAGAACCATATTGGAGTGATTCTTTCATTGCTTTTACTGGTAGAAACAGGAGGCACAGGTTCTGCTGAAACATTTAGGTCCTCAGAGAATCTGACTCTTCTTTGTTGGTTGCTCCTCAACCCCTTACTTTTGATGGGATCTGGTTGAACCAGAGTTGCCTCACTCAGATCACCAACTGCCATAATTTTGTTAGCATTGGAGTCATTGTTGCAAGATTCAACAGGCATTGCAATGTCAGCATTTTCTTGTGTACTATTGGACTCAATAGACTTCTCTTTTAGTGCAGCTTCCATCAAGTAATTTAAAGGCTTCCACGTACCAGCTTTTCCTTTCCATAATTGAGCATTTTTCTCAAAAGTTTCATTGGGCACTCTTTGTTGGTTCAAATCTGGTTCTAAGGAATTCTGCTGATTCTAATACATAATTGGACAGGAAACAGTCATGTATCATAGCAGAGATGTGAAATATTTAATGAAGAGAAGGAACATCTTTAGGTATTTCCTATCAGATTTTTCAGTAAAAAATGGCAAAGCTGGTGTACTATGGAATGTACAGAGAGCTACAAGAATAAGAGAGGAGAAGGAAAGCTTTGTTCTCTTTACCTGAATTCCATTTGTCACATTTTCAGTTTCAAGCTGACAGTGCTGCTGGTCTGTCTTGTTATCTCCAGCTACTTGGTGGGGCTGGGGCTGACTAGTAGAGGGAATGTATTCTCTTGGAATGAGCTTTTTCCTTGCTGCAGCTTTTGCCCTTGATAAAGTTATAGGAGTATCTTCTAAAATCTCTACCTCACTGTGTCTTCCATCTTTCTTACCAGCTGATCTTTTCTCAGGTTGAACTGTAGAGTGAGCAGATTCTTTTGCAGCCAAAACCTTTTTTGCAGCAGTTTTTGCCCTTCTTGCAGCTATACTAGAATGGCTTGAAAGCTTAGTTGGATTGGCTCCTAACGAAGAGAGAGACCTCTCCTTTTTTCTGGAATTGGATGGCAATGGAAAGGATGGCACAGGCACTCTTTCAGGTGCCTTCGCACCTTTTTCCTCATGAGGGAAAATTTTCTCCCTCAAATCTTGCAGACTGTGATCAGCCCTGTAGATTAGCAAGAGGGTGAAGAAATCATCAAAATGCATGAAAAACAATATGAAGAGAGAAATTCGAGAGAGAGAGAAAAAGCCAGATTAGGCCAATGGGACTTATGAGATAGGATGGCAAAACCACAAGGTTAAGTGAAAGATGGGAACATGCAGTTACGACATTGACAGTTTGACCCTATATTAATTCTGCAGATAAAATTTGACCTTCGTCAGAATAATGATCAATTCAATTATGTAAATATGAGTTTCTGTCCTCATTTACTTCACTAGCATGTCAACGATAATAATGCTTGATGAAAACTAAGAAAAGGGTTTGTTGAAGGAAGGTGAGGCAGACATTTTAGGTTCCACAAACTCCAGAATTCTTAATCAGTACAATTTTAATACAAGTTTTTCATTTGCATATGAACATTAATTGATCATGTCACTGCATAATAATACACTGGAATTCAAGTAATTCCACTAACATATCCATTGGTCATTTCCTTGTAAATGAGCTAAAATAGTAACTTCTATTAAAGCTGTGATATCCGCATATTCAGAACAGAATAGTACAGTAAATTGGTCCATAAGCAATTGCTACTGCAGAGAGATTAATAGACTGAGCTGCAGTTAATTGCCAAAAGAGGATTATGTTAATGGTGACTACCTTAGTCTGTCCAGTGGATAACAACCCAAGTCTATTTTGCATACTGGACAATGCTTCAAATACTCATCTCTGAACTTCTTCCATATGCATTCCCTGCAAACTGCAATTGATTTGAAATTTAGATAACTGCACATAGCAATATTCTGACTTGTAATGAAGCAATATATGTATCACATATTCATATTACAGAGAAAACAATATATGCTCACGGAATGCTAGAATAATATCAGAAGCAGCAGCAACAGAAGCAGCAAGAAAAAGGAATTTCCAAAAGTTAGAATCTCGGGCTTATCAATGATGCTTTTTCTAAAGAACATGAATCCAGTACAAACAAAAAGTTAATAATCTACAAGATGACAGTCATGAACAAGCTACGTTGAAACCCACACATACATTACACACACACACACACATGCTGATTGTTAAACATATATACATGTCATCCTGATTAATTTTCAATCACATCTATTTTAAATTCAATCTACAGCTTCCTTCTAGTGCAGCCAGAAAACTTCTATGAGAAAATGCTGCATGGAAGCAGCTCCATGGGCAAAGATTGGCAATTCTATGACCATGCAAACATGAAAGTACTTTTTAGCAAAAAGGAAGTGAAAGAGACTGACGTAAAGACTTGTCATGCAGAGAAAAGGAACACCACTTTAAATTTACCAGTTATCACAATATGCATAAATAATAGAAAGTTATAGCTAATTTAAGACGAATTACTTGCATGCAATGCTTCACACCACTGAGAGTTCAAATGAAGTTATCAGTGGAAACTGATTAAAACTTAAACAACAAGATAATCAGGCAAAAAATAACAGCCTCAAGAATCAATATCAGTGACGTTGGTACATTGTTATTTTAGTTTCCCATGCACTTTGAAATATTCTATAACTAGGTGTTTTAGTGTTTGTAAAGCTAAAATTTTCACGTTCCAAGCGTCACCAGAGAAAAAGATAATCAAGAATCAGGAAAGATTGACAAGGTGAGAAATAGATTTTGACAGAAAGATCAGAATGCATAGTGGAAACAGAGCATAAGAAACAGAGAGGAAGAGGTAGAGGTAGAGAGAGAGAGAGAGAGAGAAACTTACAGGTATGCAAGCATTCTGATATAGTGGTGGCGTCTCGGAAGAATTTATCACACAAAGGACACGTCAAGCATGGCACGATCTTCGTCCTACTGACCTTCAAGG
Organism: Adenanthera pavonina; assembly: GCA_026686845.1. NCBI lineage: Eukaryota > Viridiplantae > Streptophyta > Magnoliopsida > Fabales > Fabaceae > Adenanthera > Adenanthera pavonina. Next base: position 5,578,313 of record JAIVEN010000026.1, on the reverse strand, counting down.
TTTGTCCCTCAGTTGTTGTCATGATCTTCTTTGTCTGCTCCTCTGTCCCTGTCTCTGACAACGACAAACACATAACAGACACACAAAACATCTCCTTACTCACGTACGCGCATGGTGCATGTCACCAACAAGCAAGAAATCACGACATTTTCCACCATTGCGGACGAAAAGACCCCCGAGAATCACAAGAAACACAGCAGCCACGACCAACCAAAACCAAGGGTTCGAGAATTCCTCAGAATCCCAAGCTGTAAAAGGATTGAAACGAGGAAAGAAGAAGAAGAAAAAGAGGGGAAAATATGGTGGGATTTTTGGATTTGGAGAAGTGGACGTGTGTCTTGTTTGATTTGTACAATAAGAGTGACGAGCTATTGATCTGTTCGAGGCTCAAAAGACAATGAACATATAGCTTTTGTGAGGTGTAGGCGCCACAACGAAAGAGATGTTAGTACGAACGACGACGAAACAATGTGTAATCGAAGGGAGTCGTTGACAAAGGTGACCCTGTCTTCTTCTGAATTATTTAATCTAACCTAATATTTTTCTCTATTTGACCCCCTAATATTTTTGGTCTCTCAATTTAGTCCTTCTTTATGTCTAAAGAAAAGGATAAAACTAAGCATTATAATCATACACTTCGTAAACTTCATGTAATTTTTCAGACATTTTATTAAGTCTCGTCAGGAACTCAATTATATTTACATCAGTTTAATAAACGTAGATCAAGATCATTGAGAGAAATGAGTATTAGTGGATGAAATTGGAAAGCTCATATTTTTTAGAGGACCAACTTATAAAATTTGTGCACGTCTTAAAAACAAAGAATACTATTTTTTTTCTTTTTCAAAATTTGTCCTGTGAAATATGTACTTTCGTGTTTAAGAACTATATTTGCTTACAGTGCAACCCAATTACATAGATATAGTAACAATTAAAATCAATATAAAATATCAAAAGTACAAAAGGCTTTATAATTCATGAATAATATAACTTATCATAATTTTTATCTTGTATATAGAAGTATAGATTCTCGAAATATAAAAATTGTTAGTTCACATTAGGGAAGAGCCTGATGTCAAGACTTGAACAGTCTGCATACTATCTATTATCATAATAATTGCATTATCTTTAGATCCACAGCTTTTCATGAGAAGAGTAGCAACGTGCTTGTCTCAATTATGATAATTTATATTTGATTTAGATGATTCAATTTTTTTCTTAATTTTTAAATAATTCAGAATGTGAATTAAAAAAAAAAGTCTTTCAGCTGTCAATTTAAAACAAAAATGATTAATACAATTTAAGAATTTAAGACATCCATATCAAATCTAAATAGTCAAGATATTTTAAGAACAAGAGAGTAACAGCAAATCCAAATTCAAAATGAGCAAGAAACAAATTGAAATTCCGGCAATGTGATATTGAAGTTGAGGTTATTTTCGGAATATCATAAAACAGATAAGCTGCATATAAATTTCCTTAACTACAACCTACTTATAATTTTGTTATTTCTGAAAAACCAGCACATTACAAAAGGTGAAAATGTAACTATACAAGAGAAATGTGGGTTAGGAATCTATATGTAGATAATATAAAAATTCAGACGTCATTAACCGTAGAAATCATTTATCAAATTTTATATATGTAATACACGAGGCTCACACTAGTTACGTTAAAATGAAAATAAGGAAAGAGGATAAACAAAAACATTTGTTCTAAAGTACTGCAGTTGCAATCAATCTAGAATTCCATAGGGTTCTGCACAGTTTCTCCTAACAAACCTTAGTTAAAGCAAATTATATTAACAAGTTGACAATTTACAGAACATAAACTACTTTGAGATTTTTTTTTTGTTATATTAATGAAATTTAAATTTTGATCATTACTCACACTTCATCCCACCTATTTTGTGATTGAAGTGAATATATATTGAAGATTAGATATTTGTTTATACTATTTTATCCTCTTACTCTCAAATTTTACAACATTCTTATGTTGCCAAAAGTTAAATAAATTCATATTGTGACAATAGATTGAATATGGATAATGATCACATTTAGTATATTAAGTATAGCATGGATGGACCCAACCCATGTTTTGAGGAACCATAATAAATTTACTCTCTATTTGAATGAGAAAAAAATAGGAAAAAAAGAAAAATTCAAAAAGAAAACAAGAATGAATTTAGATATCATTTTATCTAGGTTTTTTCATATTTTTACTTCTAGTATTTCGCTCCCCTTATTTTTCTTCTATTCCAAACAAAGACTTCGTAAAGAGAAAACAACAATTTTTCATTTTCATGGAGGTGGGGAGGAGGGAAGCCCCCATTATGTGTGTGGGTATGCCAATGAAACATAGAAAGTTATCTTATTTATAATTTATGAATGGTATAATTTATTCAAGACTTCAACAATAAATGGAAAAATGTGTTTAGTTGTAAAGAAATAGATTCACTGACATCAAACAAACATGCGGTACATGTATTTTACAGTATTTAGTCAGTGTAGGATTGCTCGTTGGCATTAGAATTACTTTGATGAGAGTCTACGGTTTCATGTTGTAAGTTATTTGGTTACCTACTTTTTCATATTCTTGTGTTCAAACAGGTATATATACTTGTAAGTATCTACTCGAGATTAATTTCTTCAGTTGATTACAAATAATACTAAAGTCACTTGTAAGGGAGAAGATTCACCATTTGACAGTATACACATACACTCATAAACAAACACACGCACACACATTTTTTTTTTTCCTGGTGAAAGAAAGAAGAGCAGGACTTCTCACTATATGGACAATTAACTCAAACAATAGAAGAGAAAATAATCCAAGCAAAGAAGAGAGGGCTTCATTTTCTTGGCCTATTTGGAAATCTCAAATAAGTGATTATGGGGATCCATAATTATTTATTTTTAAAATTTACCAAATACACAATCAATTATAATAATCAATTATATCTCAAATAAGTGATTATAGGAGAAGTTGATTTTTTCTACTTATCATAATCACTTATTTCACTTCTCATTTTCATTATCTACCTAATAATCACTTAAAATCCTAAAATTTAAACACATTTATTTTCTCTAAATCATTTCTTAACTAAAAACATCCAAATATAAATCATTTTTAATATAATCACTTATCTTTATAATTAATTATAGAAAATCACTTACCCTTATAATCAAGTATTGAAAAGTTAATCCAAACATACACTTAATAATGTCGGAAATAAAATAAAAATTATCCCAATGTTTGCTGAAAAATAGATCATTTCCGATTGACAAAGGGGACTGTATAGCAAGGGAAGATCACTATCCTTCATCCTAGGTGAATTGTTTTCATTTAAATGCACATACAAATTAAGATACACATCCTCCACATCAAATTGGATCACATAAATATTAATTATAGAATGAGTAAATAGAAGGAAATAATCATCACCTTGGCGAGTCGAGATCTCAATTGAGATTTCTCTCTTACAAAAATCAGCTTCGCCTTTCTTCGATTTTCTTTCGCAGTCTAATCTACTTTCACCCTTTAACTGCATAATTATGAAATCAACAAACTTTTATTTTTGCATTCACCCTAAATATTCACACACAATTTAGAAAATATTTATATTTAATCAACTTTCTTTTTTCCCCCAAGTTTCCTTCGCCATCATAAAAAAAAATTAAAACTTTTATCTCTACAAAATTCGTATATCTAACAGCAAAATCAATCAATTGACAATGTAGATATTTTCAGAAAAAAAAATTTTTCGCACTACTAAAAATTCATCCACTCACTTACAAAACCCCTACTAAAAGATTTTTTGTTTTCCTTATCAAAAGTAAATTGTCCCACCCTTTAATCTCATGGAAATAAGTTAATTAGAAGAATAATGGAATAAAGGATTGACTAATGAGAGACAAGCGAAAAAAGAGAAAGAGAGAAGTACCTTATCAATGAGATAGAAATGGTGTTGAGCTATGTTATTTGTCATTCAAATTTGGGTCGCCCATGGTTTTTATAACCTTTATTATTATTATTATTATTATAGAGGATGGAAAGACTTCAGTTACTCTTTAAGCTTTCTTCTCACGCAAAGCGCAACGTGTTATATGTTTTGCTGTGTTGTTCTCGTGCATGTTCACTCTTACTAGCCGTTACTACAATTTTTTTTAATATTTTTTCCCACAATAAAAGACAGGGCCGTATTTGAGGCCGAATGGAATAAAAGGAAACAATACCAACCCCCAGCAAATTAGTGAGAGATTATTACATGATGCCAAAAAATAGTCTAGATTTAGAGAAAGAAAATGAATAAAAATACATAAATAAAAATATTCACATTGAAAAAAATTATTAATTTATTTGATTCAAACTATTTTTACTAGCATGCTAACGTTTTATAATCTGTTTAAAAAATAAAAAACTTTTATTCACCTTTTTATATTTTGCATTTAATTTTTTTATTAAAACATGAAAAATACATAATTTTTAATAATAACAGGAGGATAAGGGTATAATTTTTGCAGACAAGTGTATAATTCTCCAATTAAACCTCATAGTTAGTATGTTTTAATTAAAAAATTATACACTTGTTATATTTAAATTGAGAATCAGTATATATGTATATAGAAAATGCATAATTGATTACTACAATTTTACTATATTTTTTAAAATACATGCATGTAATAATAACTTTTACATAAATGGTATTTTGTTTAATTTAATTTTAAATTAAAATGAATATAAATAATATAACACTTTATCAATATTTGAGAATTGTTCTAAATTCACTGAATCTTAATCCTTCCTTCACAAAATAAAACATCTCTCACTTATTTATTATGGGGAGAAATCAATGAAACAAATACTTGAAGTGCATTGTTGTTGAATTGAAGAACAGGAAAAAAAAATGAGAAGTAAGCGAAGTCACATGAATGAGAGTGATAAAATGATCCGCCCGGTGCTCTCTTTTTCATTATTCACTTCAAGAGTAGTAGATTTATCATTTATCCAAAGGATTAGAGTGATCCTGCTTCTTTAAGACTCTTTAAACCTTTGGATTGTTGACCGAAAATAACCTTTGGATTGAAAAAAGTATGCTCGCTGTTCTTCATTTTCTTTTAATAATGGTGCTATTTAATGTCTTTTGGACAATGGCAACAGCATTCAATATCTTTAGAAGTGACCAAAAAACATTCAATATTAAGTCACTTCAAGTCTTTTTGAAAATTTTCACAATATTCGTAATTTTAGAATTTTAATAAAATATTAATTATTTATTTTATTATTTTACTTTTCATGAACATTAAACTGATTATTTAATAGAGCATTTAAACTGAAATCATTTTAATAAAATACTACTCCCTCCGACTCATAAAAACGGTTTTTTAGGGTTTTTCATATAAATAAAAAAGTTATTAAATAATCTAGAATATTATAAATTTTAATAGTATTTTACCAAAATATTTTTAATTAAAATACTTTTTTAAAATGATAGATATTGTGAAAAATTTAAGAAACCCTAAAATGAAAATAATGAATAAAACCTTGTGCATTCTAATTCCAAGTTTTAATGAAGGGTAAAAGCTGGGGGACTGAAAATCACATGCGAAAGTGAGAGAAGAGAACACATGAAATAAAATGAAAATGACAGAAAAATAAATTTTCTTAATAGAAAAGAGCATGGAGCAAATAGATAAGAGAAGAAAAAATTAATAATAACTAACTTTTGGCTTATTTATCTCCACCTGCTCAATTGAAATCATCTTTCTAATTTACGAGAGAAAATCTTCCTTCCATAACAATCAAAGAAAAATACTCAATGACCGAAAATGTTTTGAACCATTTTTTATGCTTAATATGATAACTGATCCATGACTACGTAATTATAAGAACGAATGGCAGTAACGTGGTATAAATTCAAAGTACGCAATATAACGATTATCAACACTTTCAACTCAATCTAAACGCATCACTTAGACTCTCCAAACTGTTTTTCAAGCTATGGTGGTGCCTGTAAAAAAAGATACTTGTCTGTATCAACAGATATTCTTAAGGAGGTTGCTTTCGCTGATCCTTTAACATTCGTTACAGAATCATACTCAGCAATGAAATCTTGAATCACCCCCAACAAAAAATCTCTCCACAACACTCTGTTTAGGTGTTTCTTGAGTAAGTTTCAACACATTTCCTATAGAGTGGTCAATATTTCACGATCCAACTAACCCCTTTTTTCGAGCATAGGCAGTAATGCAGACAAACAAACTTAAACAGAATAATCCCGTGACAAGCACTACCTGCAAATGCAGAAGATGTATTATTGAAAAAATTACAGCCAACACATATACATGTGTGTGTGCTGGTGTGCGTGCAAGCGCAAGGAGCAATAGTTTGCATACCCATTTGAACATGTAACCATGGTTCTCATTCCAAGTGTATGGGATATTCATGCCAAATATTCCAGCCACCAAAGAATAGATAGTCAGACAAACAGTTCCTGAACTCAAAAAGAGCTCTAACTGCAGTGTTAAAAATATTAAATTCAAGAATCAGCAATCTCAGAACAAAAATGTATATCTAATAGACTAATGACAAATGAAATGCACAATGCAGAAACTTAACAGCACCTGAATTAGCTGATTACGATGGTTGTCAAGCTGCAAAATGGGGAAGTTTGGCACATATTATTTGCCATTCATACAATAAAAACAGAAAAATACCAATAAATTGCCAGCTAGAAACCTGAATATTAATATAATCTTCTGTATCATCAATATACTCCCGGAGCTGCAAATGAAAATAAAAAAGAACAAAATTAAAAAAATACGTCAATTTACTGAATAAAACCTGACGTATTGCTCCTAACGGATCTATAAAATCAAACAAATGGCAATTTTGTTGTTTGAGATAAAGCAGACATAAGGTAGAAGAAACTTTTAAACCTAAAGAAATCCAGAATACTAGGCTTCCAGAGGGGCTAAAGCGTACACCAAGAGTGTCTCTAGTTTTTCAACCCTCTCTAAACAAAACACAATACACTGGCACATCCAATCTGTTCTCTACCATGAATTTCACAATATTTTCAAACAAAATTTTCAGTAAAATGGTTCAGCTTAAACAGTGATAAAGGAAGACGGGAAGAGGCATATCCAATCTGTTCTCTACCACGAATTTCACAATATTAATAAGGTTAACACACTGGCAAACAATCAGTTTCAACTTGATCAAACCCTAAGAAGCTTAGTAGTCCAAAACCAAACTCATCTGTCACTCACCGTAGATAATTTGTTCAATGTGCCATCAATTTGCATGAAATAAGCCTGCAAAATATATCATTACGATTCAAAACATTTTTTAAAAATATAAATGTATGTTTTCTTTCTGTTTCTTTAATTCTGAAAGTAAATAATCTTATAACCTCCAGTAACATTTCAAGCTCCTCCACATTATTTTCATCACCACGCATTGCTGCTACACTTGCTCTACTCGCTCTGGATATCTTTGATCCAATGGTAGGGGAGGTGGGAAACCAATTGGCTGCACCTGATCCACTAACTGGCGAAGATGAGCCTAACTTTCTTGACAGGTATAGGTCAGCCATGTCATCATCATCATCCAGTAATTGCTCAAGCTCATCTCTAACCTGTAATAAAAACTGGTAAGGGAAAGAGGATACATTGTAGTCCATTTAAAACTAATCTAGGTAGTTTATGTTACCAAATGACTTCATAAAGTCCTTTATCCACATTGAGAGACAATATTGTTCAGACAATGAAAAGTAGAACTCAATAAAAAGATGTGTTAAAATATTTTGTATGATGGGCAGAAAGGAAAAGAATCATTACAAAGAAGGAGGTATCAGCATCACTAAACACTCATGCAACCATACGTAGTATATTTAATGGGATTTTGCAATTTTTTTCCACAGTAATTTTTATAGTTTTTTTTGGCTATAACGGTAACTTTTATAGTTCAAGAGAAGAAAAACTCATCTATTTCAATAAAAAAAAAAAGGTAAATGCACCAAAACACAATAGAAGTATCCAAGTTAATGATTATACTAGAGCCACACATTTTAAAATTAAAAAATAAAAGAAAAAATTCAAATATTTAGAGTCCCCTAAACAATAAATAAATATTTCGAACATTAGCCTTAATCACGTATTGAGAGAAGGGGGGGGGGGGTTTGGGAGAGCAGAATACAGCAGCTCCAATATTCTATGCCTACAAGGATTGGGATTCTTAATAGGAGGGATTTTGGTTGGCTCCGTAGAGAAGTTACTGATGATGAAATCAAGAAAACAGCATTTAGCATGGCTAAAAGTAAATCACTAGGGCCAGATGGTAACGGTATCAAAGTGGATTTTAAACATCAGTGGGGGAAAGGCGAGGCAATCCCTATGCAAGCTGGTCAGAGATGTCTTCATACAGCCTGAAGCAAGGCAAGAATTAATAAAACACATCTGGCTCTCATTACTAAATCCAAGAATCCTGAGGTGATAAGAGATTTTAGACCAATTGCTTTTTCTTGCAGATGACTTATTCCTTTTTGTGGAAGCTAACAAGGTTCATACGCAAGTTGTTAAAGAGTGCATGGATGTGTTTTGTAAAATGTCTGGGTAGAAAATGAATCAAGGGAAGATAAAAATTTTCTTCTCTAGAAATGTGTATACTAATATGGCAATGGAACTAAATAGGGACTTCGGGTGTATCCTTATCAGGTGACCTAGGCAAATATTGGGGGATCCCTCTTTTACATAAGAGATTTAATAGAGGTTGCCTCACCCTTTTGTGATTTGTATGGAAAAACTAAGCCATTATATAAACTGGGCAGTGGATAGGAAATATTGGCAACCAATTAAACTCTCTAAAGATTGCCCTCCTACCGGCCATCTCTTTTTAGCAGATGATTTATTCCTTTTTGTGGAATCTAACAAGGTTCTGATGCAGGTTGTTAAAGACTGCATGGATGTGTTTTGTAAAATGTCTGGGCAGAGAATGAATCAAGGGAAGATAAATTTTCTTCTCCAGAAATGTGCAAATTAATAGGGCATTGGAACTAAGTAGGGACTCAGGTGTATCCTTAACCGGAGATCTAGGCAAATATTTGGGGATACCTTTGTTACATAAGAGATTTAAATAAAGGCACTTTCTTGCATCTACTCTCTAAGTTGCATATGAGATTAGCTTCATGGAAACGATGTCTCTTAAATAGAGCAGGCTGCTCCACTCTCATTAAGGCTGTCATATCAACCTTACCAAGCCACATGATGCAAACTACACTTATTCCCAAAAGAGGTTTGTGAGGAGATTGATAAGGCTAGCAGAAAACTTTTCGTGGGCTCTTCGGAGGAGACATGCAACTTCATCTTGTCAATTGGGATCAAAATTTGTAAAAACAAGGATGAAGGAGGACTGGGAGTTTAAAACTTAAAGAAGCAAAATAAAGCCTATATCATGAAGTTGTGCTGGGCCTTGGTAACTAATCAAGACAAGCTTTGGGTGAAGTTACTGAACGCTAGATATAAATATGGTGAGGATGTCCTCCCTACTGTTGTAAGAAACGTGGAGTCCCTTGGAAACTTATTTGTAAAGTTGGGCCAGAATTCTTGAGGAATTTGAGATGGAATGTGGGAAATGGCAGATGCATGAGATTTTGACTTGATGAATGGACCACTCTGAAGAAGCCTTTGAATAAGTATGCACTAAAGCCAATCCCTCTTGAACTACTGACTGCTAAAGTTTTGAGCCAGTAGATCAGACAGGTGATTGAAACTGAAGGATTCTTGATCCTCTCCTTAGTGTTGAGGCTAAATGTGCACTTATAAGCTTATTTCCTCCATTTGCAGGTTGACATGTAGATGTAATCACTTGGAAGGGTTCCAATAATGGAGGTTTCACAATCAGCTCAACCTACAAAATGTTATATAATTATTCAAAGGACAGAGATGATTGGGTGTGGAAGCTTATCTGGAAGGCTCAAACTCTGGAGAAAATAAAACACTTTCTCTAGATTTTAGTGCTAGACAAGTAGCACACAACCAACTAAGATGTCATAGAGGCCTGCCTGACTACTTTGCTGATTGTCCTTTTGGATGTAGTGAAGCTGAATCTTCTCTTCACCTAGTTCAAAATTGTGAAAGAAGTGCTGAATATGGAAGCAACTCGTTGATCCTAATCACTAGTCAGTCTTCTTTGACTTATCTCTTTAATACTGGATTAGCTGGAAATTATCAAATGAAGCTGAGAATTCCAATGGTAAGAGTTTGCCTTGGGGTAAGTTATTTGGTTACGTGGCATGGAAGATTTGGACTTCCAGATGTTGCCATGTCCTTGGGGGTGAGACTCAACTGTTAAGAAGGTGATATGAAGCTGGAAAGGATTTATGAACAATCAATAAAAGGAAACAAGTCTCTTTTATCGTGTGGGAACCTCCTGACTTGGGTTGGCTTAAAATCAATGTAGATGGTTCAGTTAAGCAAACGATGGGGCAGCTTGTGGAGGATTACTCAAAGACAGCTGTGGACGTTGGCTTTGAGGTTTTGCATCTAATCTTGTAAGTTACTCAATTTCTACAGCTGAGTTATGGGGCATTTGACGAGGTCTAGTTTTGGCTTGGGAGCAGAAACACACCGAGGCTCAGCTACACATGGATTCATTAGTAGCCTTTGAACTCATCAAGAGGGGGTGTGATGCTCATCACCTTCTTCGTGCTTTGGAGCAGACATCAGGCATCTTTTGAATAAAAAATGGACCATTGTACATGCTCACAGGGAAGCTAACTTCTCTGCAGACTGGATGGCTAACTTGGGACGTCAGTTACCATTAGGGCATTACTTTTTTGTTTTCCCACCGGAGGTTTGGGGAAAGTTTCTTAATTTTGATGTACATGGGGTAACTACACCCCGCCTAGTGCAAACTTCTGGCAAGTTGGTCCCTTTCAATCTCAAAAAAAAAAGAAACAGCAATAGGAACCAAAGGTCATAATAAAAAAAAAACAGAAGTTTAAAATTATTATTTGAAAAAAAAAAATATATATATATATATATATATAAGATCCCCTCCAAAACCTTTGATATCAAAAGACAACTTTGACACATAAGATGACGTGGTCAGAACTGGCTTTGAAAATAAACTTCCCAAAATTGAGAAATCTAGAAAACTGATATGAAGGCATGACTATGATTTTTTTCATACACTCATATACCATCATGTAAGTATATAACACCCCCATTAATACCCATTCCAACTCCAAAGTATCAACAACATCAACAGGCAGAAGATGCCAAACATCTTTAGATATTTTGAAAAAAAAAAAAAGATTTTTTCAAATACATAACTTTTTGTAGCACAACAAAATACAGGGTTTGAGACGTACTTTTTGAACTCTAGCAGTCAGTCTTGTCATTGCACTCTTTAGTTTACGAACCCTGTCCAAATTACGACTACTAATCTGCAGATTAAACAATTTAAAAAGGTCAGAAGATAGAACAAAAATTAAAAGTTACAAGAGGAACCTTCGGAAGGTCTAATTAATGGATTAGACTCAGAGCATATGCCCCTGACTGACAATAAATCTTGAAGCAATCTGTTATGAAAATAAAAATACGCAATAAAAAAGTAAAGATATTTAAACTGGCTACAATGAAAAATCTCATCAACCACTTTCAACAAGGTACATGTTTGCTAATTTGTTCAATATTTTAGAGAAAGGGATCTCAAATAACCTGGAAAAAGATGACAGATAATTTTAAATCCAGATATTAAATTTTCTTTTTGTATCTTTACTTTAAATAAAGTTTCAATTTCATCCTTCAACTTTAAATAGTAAAATTTTGTCTTTGTTCTTATTTTGACTTTCTTGACACTTATCTCACTCACGTTTTTCACCCGTGTAGGACTTAACGGTTAGTTTTTCATTTTTCTTATGTTTTGTCTTCTTGTTTCATAGTTGTTCGTAATTAAAAAAAAAAGTAAATTTTGTCACTTAGTTTTCAAAATGTCATCGTGTTCCTCAGACTTGATTTGGTGAGAATTACTAATTAAATATCATATACATATAGGATGACCATATGACAAACAGGATAATTCCATCACTGATTCTCACAGAATTAGATTATGGAAAACATAGATCATATATTAAATGATAAAGGAAGAAAATGCAAAAAAAATAAAGTTATGGGAAGACAGTGAAACTTCACACAAGATTAAGAGACAAAAGTATGTTTTGGCATCAATTATATATGTACCTTGGAGGTAAGCTCATCTAATGCAGGATAAGCAGCCATCTCCAATTCTGTTGTGCGTGCAGCAAGGAAACTACAAATGGCTTCTAAAGCCACCTCCAGGGCACGGAATTCAAAGGGTGACTCTACATTGCATAATCTAGAGCATTCAGATACCAAAGAAGTAAAAGCAATGACTGAGGAAAATATCTCATATAGAATAATAGAACTTAACAAGGAAATCAATACGACGTAACAGAGAAGAAAATTTTCAAAAGAGAATTGAAACAGTCAATACATAAGCTATCACTCATGGTTCATCAAATAAAGCATACCATCTTCCTCAGCAGCTTCAATGTCATACTGACCAACATAATCCTCTTTATGATCTCTTCGTTGGAGATTATTGGCACTTGCATTAGGCAATCTTCTTTGAAGTTCCTCAACAACGGGGACCACATTTTCATCTGTTGGATCTCTAAGCAATACCTATCCAACAATTTAGTTACAATTACAAGGTATCAATAGTGACTCATCTCATCTCAATTTCTGGAAATAGTTGTATGCTCTACAGATTTAAAAGGTACAAGATACCAGTCAATATACAAACCATGTCTGAGAAGACAGTGAATAAACTTACGGAAGAATTATACTCATGTTTTTGGAGGCTGCATTATGCTCGGTTTATCAATATCTATTTTTGGCTACTAATTATAATTCAAGTCAGCAATCAAGTCAATGCAGGCATTTTAACTTATAATATCTCGGCTGAGGTTCCATGATATTAAGGCTTTACATTAATGAATAAAACAAGCCAAAAAGAAGTTCACTGTTTTTATAACCATTTGCATCAATACCTTGATAGAAGAAGCACACATATGCAATAAATAGCAAACAACATTTTATCTTTTTTCCATTCATTCACACACGAGACTCCCATCAAATGAATGAGTAAAATACTCAGAAAATGCCATGCCTACAATCCTCCTAACCCTTATTGATTAATCAGAGGAAGTTCTTCTCTTAGGAGCTACTAAGTCAGAGCCTAAACAAGAAGCTCCTTATAAAAATTATTTAATAACTACTCCATATCCGTTTCTTAAAGAAACTGGCGGGGAACTTAAGAGTTATCCACAAAAAACATCAGGGTAAGATAATTGACTTTTAAATAGTTTTTCTTCATTGCAAAACAGATTCTCACTGAAAACTTCCGAAAATTAGGTGCACACGATGAGTAAAGAAACTTTCAGAGTATGTTAGAATTTATAAAGTGCTTTACAATTTCGAGATTTATTTAATTATTTATACTTATCCAGACCTTTTTCATCAGTCAGAACACAGACAGGGTCAATAAGATGATCGTTAAAAAAAGAAAAGAAAACAAAACAAAACAAAAGAAAATTGACTAACCTCTTCAGCAGTAATAATTGCTTTGACATGCTGAAATCCCAAAATCACAACAAATGAGGACAAAAATTAAAACGGGAAAGGAGAAGCTTAATCCCAAAAACAGAAAAACCAAAGTGAAAAGAAAAAAAAACAAAGTGGAATATCGAAATTAATAAAGGTACCTCCAAGTTAAGAACAATAGCTTTTTCTCGACCCAATATCGTAGACGGATAAGAAAGCAGAGGATCGAGAATCCGAAGATCACGAGCATGAATCTGAACTCGATGCATGATGGCATACTTGTCGACGTCGAGAATGGAGCCCTGACCGGTAGAATCTAAAAGAATCCAACTCCTTGACGACTGCGTTTTCTTCTTCACAGCCACCAGAGCCTGCGGGTCGGCCGGCACAACGCTCCCGTCCCGAGCCATCTCTGACCATTCCCAGCCTCAAATCACATACCCCAATTCAAGGACAGCAATTATCACAGACAAAATTACTTATGGCCCTTTACGCATTTTCACAAACAGATAATGTGTATTCGCATTCGGTTACGTAAAACAGTATTAAAGTGCCAGAAGACAAGAGCCGGGAATCAGATTCCGAGAAAATGAGAGTGAAAAAAAAAGACTCCTTTTTCCTTCTTTATCAATCCAGGAATCAAAACAACGGTTGTGACTATAATTGAATTTGTTTGATTGCCGTAAATTCCTCAGAGTTCAGGAGGGGGTTCGGTTTCTGGGATCGGGACGTTATAGTTGACCCCAGTGTCGAAACGAAAGCGGCATGTGATGGGAGGTTAGCGAAGGGCAGATGGCGAAGCAAAAGTTGATGAATATATCACGGTGGTATCTGCGGGTAGTCGGTAGGGTATGGGCGGTGTAGGTTATCACGGTTAGGCCTACAGAATCAACGAATGAGATTATGACACGCAATCCATAAATTCAGGACCATGAAGGGTGAATAGGGGTAACTCGGAAAAACAGATGGACGTTGAGCTCCAGCTGACATAAGGTACCACGACCCTTTACGGTAGTTAGTTAGTACCACTTGGGGCTGGTGGAGGTTTATTCTTCCTGCTTTTCTAAACCCTTTAAAATACTATTTCTAATCCTTAATATAACATCATATTAATCAAATCATATAAGTTTAAAATTAAAATTAAAATTAATTAATTATCTCAATTTTTTTAAAAATTTTAATATTTTTTAAAATTATTCTTATTTAATCTCTTTTTCTCTCTGAATACATTAAATAGGGACATTTTTATATAAATATATAATAAATATTACCTCGTATATTATAAAGAGTTCTATATATAGGACCATGATAAAATATCCTATATATAGGACCAGAGAGAGTACTTGAGATCAATTTCTTCAATTAAATATATAATTTTCACAATAGTTTAAAAATATATATTAGTATATTCTATAGTTTAGTCAACCTATAACTTGATTATTGATTATTATGGGTGTGTTTAGATTGGATTATATATAAGTGATTATGAGGATAAGTACTTATTCATAATAGATTATGAGAATAAGTAATTATATTAAAAATTATTTATATTTAGATATTTTTACCCTATAAATAATTTTAAAAAACATACATTTAGGAACATAATTATTTTTTTTACTCTATGAGCACTTAAGTGATGAAACTAAACAGGCATCATCAACTGTATTCTCATTTATTTCGAGTAGTTTGCAATCGTGCCTATTTCTGTTTTAATATTTTGCTTTTGTTTGGGGAGATATTTATTAACTTTTTTTATCAAATAAAATTTTAAATGTGTTGAAAACTTATCCCGCTTGGGTTGAATGATCCACAAGAAAAAACAGACCTCCTTACAATTTTTTTTTTAAATATTTCTTATCTTATCTTATATATCTAATCAGTTTCCCTGTCATTATTGCCAACGATTTGTCAACGTGGTGTTTACCCTCCAAATTCTGAAAAGAAAAAGAGAGTATATATTAGATATTTCTAATATAGTAGAATTTTATATGTATTCTCATTTTTGTGTCATTATCTCTATAGATGTATAATTATGTTTTAAATTTCAAATTAAATTATCCATTACCTATAGCATGTATATGAGTATATCATTATATAGGCACTAAATCTCAAGAATATATAACAGGGTATGGAATTTGAAGATTTCAGCATTTTATAAGATATTTAGCTATCATATTAGAATTTTGATATAATTCAAGGTTTTTATGCTAATTTTTAATTTAGAATTCAATTAACAAGTTATTAGTGCTAAAGTTTTAAATCTACTATATACATAAATACGTATATATAATCATTTCCTAAAATTTATTTAAATTTTTCATTATTGTTTGGTGGACCTTCCATTTTTTATAGATTCCTTCTGTTATCTTTTAAATTTTTATATATTAATCTACATTGATATTGATAGGTTAGGTCAAATACTTGACCTCTAAATTTATAATGAAGATAAAAGAGTTGTTAACTAGCTGACTTTTAGTGTGTACCGAGGCCTTTTATATTTTAGCTAGATATGTATTCAAGGATCATTTTTAAATTGAAAAATACTTATATATTTTTTCTTATATATTTTTTGTGTTGTTTACCAATTAAAAGTTAATATATGGATTATTTTTTTAACAAATTTCTTATTTAGTCATTAATTATATATTAAAAATGTTAACTTTTTAAACTTAAAAAAATTTAAAAGATTTACATGTTAAATTTTAATTGGAGAATAGTATGAAAAGTATATAAGAAAAAATATATAAATTTACTCCTTTCAAATTTTGTGAGAAAGTAAGGATCAATTAATTCAACTCGAAATTTTTTAAGGTGGACGCTTAAGTGTTTTAATATACAAAATATGTAAAAAAAAAACTTAAACAAGTCTTCAAGTGCCATTCTCATATATTTTCTTTTATAGGGTGTTTTTAATCACCGTATAAGTATTAAAGAGAGTTAGTTATGTTCTTGAAATTATAAAAAATAACATAACATATTAATTTTATCCTTATCATTAAATTATCAATTATTATGTGGAAAGAGAAAATGTTAATAAAAAAATAATTGACCAATGAAAATGAATTAAAAATAACAATTTACAAGATGGATAATAAAGCAATTAATGGTAGAAAAAGAAAAAAATAATCTAAATGTAAAACAAAATCTTATAAAAGAATCAAATAGACCATCTAAATGACATCCTATCAAAAGAAATTGTGGGATAATATTATAACCATTACCATTACAATCATACTATAAGGCTATAACATAGTTTATATTATCTTTTTGTCTTTTCTTTCATGAGAACCCTTGACAAGGACAACACGATTTAAATTATTAATAACTAAAAATGAATTATCTGCCATAATTGTTAAAAAATGTCAAAATGGATATAGTACACTAAAGTGGTATTAGAATTCATTTTTATAATTATACTATACATGCACCGGTGTGCCGTATGAGGTCAGTAAAAATATAGACATTTTCATAAACATATTTAAAAATAAAATCATGTTTCCTAATTGAAAAATTAAATGGTAAATGATATTACAAATTGAATTGTTCACAGATAATCATTGTATAAGTATGGAAGGATAATAGAAAAATAATCAATTAAGATTATTAAGCATTTTTATATAAAAAATATTTAAAGTGGTGTCACTTGGTTTACCATCTTGATTTAGAATTAAGATCTTCAAATCACTTCTAGATCATACATGTGATAATACAAGATAAAGTTGGTCATATATAAATACAAATATTGGCAAGTACAATCCTATATTACATAGGTTTTGCCTTTAACCCTTATTTATAATTATAGTAAAAGCTAATATAACATGTGGTGGTTGTCTTTTTATATTAAATGGTAGATTGCAATTAAATGGAGTCCCAGATATTCTAGGAATATATACTTTCAGCCCTTCATTTGTGCCAGATATCACTTTAGCTTGAATTACAAGTAACAATGATACGTGTTCAATTCATTAGACCTAATGGCTTATTAATGTTTTTCATGAGAATTATAAGTGTTCCAACTTTCAACTTGATCTCATGATTAGGAAGATTTGACATGGATATTAAATTCAAGAATTTGGTGGAATGAATATCATTAACAGAATTCACATTGTCATATTCTTTTAACACATTATCAGAATTATAGTATATCACTTCTTCATCTAGTAGTAAGAACAACATGTATTCATTAACATTATGAACAATAGATAAAGTAGGCCTAATATAGCTTTATCTTTAAAATAAGGTGGGAGATTTAAATTGTTATGAAGGTTAGGATATGTGGATTCTACAATTAACTTTATTGGATCATTGAGATCATCCAATAACAAATCATGATAAATCTTAACATTAATATTGCAATCACTAATGCTATATTTGGTAGAAAGAAAGTTGTTTTTAAGAAACGGAAAATGAGAGAAAAAATCAATCTTAATGTGTTTAGTCTCTAATGGAATAGTTATTATTGGTTATAAAAAATAATGAGATTTATAATGGAAGAGTTTTAATTAGCTATCAAATATATTAAGATGGATTTTGTCTCTTTTTTTTTTCTTTTATTGAAATCGACTTTCTTACTACCAAACATAGTCTTACACTATTTGAAAA
Source organism: Adenanthera pavonina (assembly GCA_026686845.1). NCBI lineage: Eukaryota > Viridiplantae > Streptophyta > Magnoliopsida > Fabales > Fabaceae > Adenanthera > Adenanthera pavonina. Next base: position 5,560,080 of record JAIVEN010000026.1, on the reverse strand, counting down.
ATTGATTTTAGTGACGGACAAATCTGTCACTGAACAATAAAATTTTTGTTACTATATCCGTCACAAATATGACGTCACTAATTTAAGTAACGGATATGTATCCATCACTAATTAATTTTTTTTAAGTATTTAGAGTTTCACAACTTGCTTTTAATTATTATTATCCTCCCCCATACCAAATTTACCATCATTCTGTAGTCCCCCAATACTCCTACTTTGTAGTTTCATTATCTCATATATTTTTTATAATTATGTACATCCTCTCAGGGTTGAGAACCTGTAACCTCCAAGACCCATGAATTGCCTATATGCAGTCAATTGAGCTGTAAGAAACATTAAATTCTTATGCTCAAATTTTAATATATATACACAGACACACACACACACGCACACACAATATTATGCAATATCAAATAATTTATGATTAATTTAAATAATGTATCTTCAATTTCATTTACCTAAATACTAAATTTATATTTATTTATTTTATTTTCTCATATGTATAAAATGAAATTTTATTTATATTTTTTATTTCAAAAGAAAATAAAAAAATTATATATATGTATCATTTTGAAAATGTTTTTTGGACAATATTTTATTAATTTTGATAATAAAAATGTCTATAACTAATTTGTCAGAAGATTAGTGACGGATGTAATAGTCGTCAATAATTTGTCAGTCAATAAGTAAAACTTTACTGACAACTTTTAGTGATAACAAGTTATGCATCAATAATTATATGAAAATTTTACAAAAGATTGATGGACTTCAATGTTCATTACTAATTTATTACATATATTTAAAAAAAAAATTTGATAGATATTAGTGACATATTTCTATTGTCACTAAAATTATTAACAAATTTAATAGTCATTACTAATCTGTCACTAATTTAAAATTTTAGTGACAACTTTTAGTTTCCATCACTAATCTGTCACAAATTTAATAATTTTTGTGATAGAAATTAATGATGAATGTATATGCGTCACTAAATTTATAAATTTTGAAAAAAATGTGATGATTTTTGCTAATTGTTACTAATCTGTCACTATTATTTAAATTTAGTGACAAATTTCATTATGTCACAAATATTCGGTCACTAATTTAAATTTTTCTAGTTGTGTTAGTGATGGTTTCATCATCTATTGAAATAATCCAGTTTGCAAACTCTTAAAATTCACTATTAACATCTAATGAATTGGTATAAAAGTGTCTTATATTTCTTATAAGAGTTAGGAGTTTATAATGATTCCATATATAAAAAAAATCAAAATAGATATAGTACCCTACTAAAGTATTAGAATTCATTTATATAAATAGATTTATATATGGATTAATGAGGGTGATAGTTTATTTTATTCAAACTATCAATTGTACATTAGATCTAGCATGGATCTGGGTCTTATCTCTTATAACTTATCTCTCTGTATTGATAATAAATTAACAATTAACAAGTTGATAGATCTGCAGGTCAAAACAAGATGACTGAGGTAATGACCCAACGAAATCTCTTTGTCGTTTGTAGACATGCAACCTAATTACCTAATATTAGCAAAAAAACAAAGAAAAAACTAATCAACGTTTGGATAAATTATAAGCATGACACCAGTACATGGGACGGTTGATATTATCTGTGGAACAGATCTCTTGTTTTCAATGTTCTCATAACACACACACACACATGTGATTGTAAAAAAAAAAAAAATCTACTTGTTCTAATTTAATTGAAATAAAATACTTTAAGTAAATAGATTGAGTTTCTAATTTTTTCATTAAGATATGTTGTAGGCAATTTATGTTAAGATGTTACTATTCTCTAATAATTTCGGCCATTATACTTTTTCATAAGAAAAATATATTTTAACAAATCATAAAATTGAAGAATAATTAGACTAATAATCAATAATATATAATCATAAATATTTAATTAGTATGGGATTGTACCAGTTTGATCAATGATTTTGTATATTCATCTTTATATAGTCAATTATTGTTATTATTTAGTCAAACACAAATACAACCTTTAAGTATTGTGCATCTTCATGCCCATGTAGGTGTGAGGTTGTGGACGTTTATATTTACATTTTTATGAAACACACTAGTTCTTCATAGGTCTTAATAATTCAAATTAGTACTCTAGCATTATTTAAAAAAAAAAACGAAAAATACAGAAAAAAGAAAGAGAGGGGAACGGATCCGGAGGAAGTGCACCGCGGACACATTTTTTTTTTATTAATTTTCAGAGGTTTACGTCCCGCGTCATTCCATTTTGTTCTTTCTTTTTTTTTCTTTTTTTATTGATATAAATAACTAAATAAGATACAACATTCTTTTACTAATAAATATTTTTTCCCTCATGCATGAAAAGATATTAAACTTCAAATAATCATCAACTATTAAAAAAGTTGTTGAAAAAAATAAAAAAATAAATTATATTCTTATATAACTATCTAGTAATTGATATTATTAGATTAGATTCAAGTATTGTTATAATTAATATGGTAGCTTTCTCAACATAATTTTTTCATTTATAACATTTAAATTCCCAAACTTATTTAAGGAGAATTAAATTTCTTTCACTTAGCATATGCTTTCACTTATTCCATACTTAATTGAGAAAAGAAAATGGGAAAAGAGAAAATGGGGAGAATGAAAAAGTAAAGGGAAAAATTTCTCTCTCTTGCTAAATAAAAGAAAACATGGGGAAGGAAATTTGACTAATTTCACAGGCATAATAATATCTTTAATTTTTTGAAAAAATATTTGTATATAATAAAATTTATTAATTTATTATTTTATCATATTATTTATATAACTAGATTTTTCTACCTAGCACACTCGGGAAATGTGGATGTGCCAGAACACACTGAGGACATTTTATTTTAGAATTAGAAAAGATTGAATTAAAAAAAGAAAAAATGTGGGACCCACCTAAAAAAGGAAAAAAGATGAACTTTTTTTTAAAATTCAATCTTTTTTTTAATTCTAAAATCTATTTTAATTTTAATTAATATTATTTGATATCATTTTTTATAGGAAGAGTCCGTGCTAATTTTTTTTAATTTAATATATTTTAAAACTAAATAAAACGTCCCTGTATGCTCCCGCACATCTACATTCCCCTCATGAGAGGGATAAAAAAATCTAATTATATAAATAATATGGTAGAACAATAGATTAATAAGTTTTATTATATACAAATATTTTCCTAAAAGATTAGGATATTATCATGCCTCTAAAATTAGTTAATTTTCTTACTCTTTATTTTCTCTCGATTAATCAAATATAAGGAAAAAAATTTTCCCTTTTACTTTTTCATTCTCTCTATTTTCTCTTCCTCATTTTCTCTTCTCAGTTAAGCATAAGGTAAGTAAAAGAACTTTAACTATCTTTAAATAAGGTTGAGAGTTTAAATATTAGAAATAAAAAATTATATTTAAAAAGTTACCATATTGATCATAATAATACTTAAATATAATTTAATAATATTAGATACTATATAGTTGTGTAAAAATATAATTTATTTTTAATTTCCTTCAAAAAATTTTTTTTAATATTTGAGATTATTTAAAGTTTAATATTTTTTCATTTAGTTATTATATCAATAAAAAAAGATAAAAGAAAAAAAAGGGAAGAGCGAAATGGAATGATGCGAGACCTAAACCTATGAAAATATTAATATAAAAAGATGTGTACGTGGTGTCCGTTCCCGAAAGGGCGAGGGGTGATCAGCTTGAACCTTGAAAGACGGGATCACAAGCTTGTTGTGAAGAACTACCCCACAAGGTCTTAAATAAATGAAAATGAAGTTCCACGTGGCCTGGTCATGAACAAACTCTCATGAGGAACTTTATCTATTTGCTTCAAATCGATCGCTTCCTATTAAAAATTGGTTAGTATTATAAGAAAAAAAATAGAGGTACCATAATAATCTATATATCTATAAAAAGTGCAAGGAAGCTAGTTTATTTGAGCCAGGCTAATTGTCTCCGCCTAATTTGACTTCTCTCATAATTATCAAGCTGAATTAATTTAGCCAATTGAGCCATTTGACTTCTCTCACACAGATCACCATTTACAAACCTTCAAAAGAAAATAATGCATTTTTTATGAAAAAATTAATATTAAAACTTCCTCATCACATTCCACCACACTTTACCAATTTCTTTTCTCTCTCCACGTAATTGCCAATTTTTTCAACCACTTTCAACCCTCTAATAACTGCTCCTCTTTCTAATTAAAACTTTTTCATGGTGAATATTAAAACTAAAACCTCCCTCACCCAATCCCACTTCATTTAAGTGTTCTCCTCTCTTTCTCCAGGTTATTGCCCTTTTTCCTTCCCCAAATTTTCATAACTACTTGTTTGCTCATCTTCTTCCTCCATCTCTGCTCTCCTTTTTTATGGTTTTCATCCTCACTCCTCTGTCCTATTTCTCATTCTACACTCTTTCATTATTTTTCATCCTCACTCTCTTTCTCACTCTCCATTTGATTTTAAGATTGAAGCTTTTGTGACGCCATAGGGAAGTGAACTTAACTCTTTTCTGTGTGTACCACCAGAGGGAAGCATACCATCTCTTCTGTTTTTTCATTTATCCAAAGGTAACCTTTTCACTCTCCATTCGTTTTGTTTGGATATTTTTGTTTGCTCTGTTGCTCACAAATGCGAAACTATTTTGTTTTCTTTTTCATTGCATAGCTTCTATTTTGGTTCCACTTTCAGCATTTGCAGTCGTTGCTTTTTTTTTAAAAAAAAAATTCATCTATATACTGGAAGTGTTGTAATCCATAAGTGGACCATCTCTGTTGCTCACAAATGCTAACTAACATTTTTATGTCTTGGAATAAAATTTCACAATATTGAAAGTGTTGCAATCCTTTTATAGAAAATAAAAACAAAGGATGATGCCATTGTGTTTGTTAACACCCAATTTTATCCAATATCAAATAAATAAACTTTCTATGAAAATTAAATTAAAAAATTAAAAATTAGATTAAAAAGCCACAAAAAAAATCAAAATCCTTTATGGAAAAAAAGAGAAGGAAAAGTAGGGTTAGGGTTGAAATTTGGACTGAGTCTAGAAGGCCCAATCTTCCAACCTAAAACCCAAGCAATAAAATAATAAAACAAAAGAGAAGAGAGGGAAAAAAAAGGAATTGGGCTAAGTAAAGCCCAATGCTGCAGTATAAGGGGAGCCCTATGTGAGACTGAGACTTGGGCTAACTGAAGCCCAATGCTCCAACTCTGAAGAACAAAGGGAGCTGTGTGCGAGCCTGCTTCTGAGGGAGACTCGGGTTAGACAGAGAAGGCGAGAAAGGAAGCAGAGCAGGGTGTGGTTCGAGCCCGAGCGAACACGAGAGAGCTCAGAGAACTCAAAGGCAAAAAAAGACATTGTATAAAAAAAAAGGAAAAAAAATGACGGAAATCTCTCCACTACTCCGTACCTTGCTATAGTAGAGCAGTGGAGGTGAAGGCATTTGGGGATGAAGGCAATTGAGGCAAAGAAGCAGAGCAGAGGATGGATGAAAATTCGGCGAAAGTATACGAGGCAGTAATCACGAGCTCGGGATGCTTTTCTTCGCGGAGATCCTATAAGAAGTGAAGAACAATTGAAGAACAATTGGAGAGGAGGCAGAGAAAATTGCAGGAAACAGAGAGGAAGACGCCGTAAAACCCTAGAGGGAAGAGAAGGCCACTAAGAAAAAACTTAATTGGAAGAAAGGAAGATAGAAGGCAAAGAAGGAGCAGGAGACAGAACAAGGTAGAACGAAGGACGAAAAATCAAATTCAAGTTGCTAATTCCTTCCTCTGTAACAACGATCGCTGAGTGCGCAGGAAGAATTGGAAATCGAGTATTAGAGTCTTCTGTTTGGTAAATTTTCAGTTTCGAACCATATTACGCCTTTGAAGTGATAGTCTGAGAATTCCTAGACTTGTTTTGGCCAATATCCTATTCCTGTACTGGTTGAGTTTTCCTTTTTTCCTTTTCCTTTTAAAAAAAAAAAATGAAATGAGGACATGGAGCGTTCTGGGTCGTTTGTTAGAGGACCATTTAGCACCACCCTGTGTATGATGTTAGGTTTCTTAGTTGCGTATTTGCCTTATTGATAACGATATTTGTTGGGTCTGTTGATGTTGAGAATCTCATGGTTGTGCAAGTCATTAAACATGTTTGATCATATATATTAGTTGTTTGAAAAACTAACGCTAGGACCCTGTAAGTTTAATCGTGTTATAGCTATAAACCTCGTTTCTAATGCATACTGGAATAGTCTTTTGTGCTGTGACTTTCAATCTCTTGCCTCCTTTCTCATTTCTTTGTTTACTTTTCGATACTGGTTCAGTGTCTAATTGGGACTATGAGGGCCGGTGGGTTTAATCATTGGCTACTCTCTGAACCTAGGAGTCATGTTTTGGGTGTTTTGTTGCTATACGGTAATGCTAATGATATTCATTAAGGGGCTTGTTATTGGAAAAGCTTCATAGAAGAGTCAGTTCAATGAGCATGCTAGTTTTATTTCCTCCAACCTGTCTGTTTGTGAAGATGATGCTTTAATCTTGAGTTTAAACTGTTTATAGTGTCCTACAACATTAGTAGAACTGTAGCAAAAATTCGATTTGTGAAAAAAAGAAGAAAGAATCGCCTAGGGTGGAATTTCTCTGTTATAAATGCTTGAGAAAAAATGCACACGAATTTGAGTACTTCTTGTCTAGTGTTACAACATCACGGTTTCATTTAAATTTATAGTAAGGGCAGTTTGTAGTAAAGGAAAGTGCCGTGATGTGGTCCCTTTTCTTCATGATTTTTGTTTAACAAATATATATATATATATAAATGTATAAAAATAATATTGATGATGATGATGAGAATGAGAGAAATTATGAGTATTTACTTATGTCAAGTGAGATTTTTAAATTCACACAGGTATTTGAGTTGACGGCGTTGTTGTGAGTGATAGTGAATCCACATAGACAAATAAGTTAGGCCAATTAACCTACATTTATAAAATAGTCTTCTATTTTTCTTAAAAAAATATATATATATATATATTTTTTGCAATGTTTTAAATAAATAACAATATTCTGTTTTTTGTTAAAAAATAAATAATAATGATAATAGTATTAAACAATAGAACTTTTAAATAGTAGAAAAATAATTGTCTAAATAATAGTACCCCAAAGGTTCTAGAGTATTTGTAGGTATTTTAATTAACCATATTGTCGCGTGAGATAGTAAGACAACATAAATATATCACTTAAGTTAAGTGCAATCTATAAATATATAATAATTATTTGTCAGATGGTTTTCTTTTAAGGAAGTAATAATATATTTAAAAAAATATAAAGATAAATAATTTCTAAATTATTGCTTTAAAATAATATTAATAAAACCTTTATACCATGGAGGTTTTAAAGTTTTCATAAATATTTAAGGAATCGATCTATCGGGTATGGTGGGGAGTCTGCAGCAGGTGAATCGATTTTATTTTATATAATAAAAAAGAAGAATTTTCCAAAAAAAATACAAAAAAGAAATATATTTTCCAAAAGCCAAAAATCAATTAAAAGTGTTTTCAAAAATTGAATAAAATAAAGAAGAAAATAAAAAATATTTTCAAAATTAATAAGATAAGAGCAAGTAAGTGAAATTAAAATTATCTTTTACAGATTAAAATACACTAACCCAAATTTTAAAAAATTATTTTGTTTGTAAAATGGTAGATTATTTTGATTTAGTTTTCTTTATTACAAAAATTATAATTAAAAATATCAATCCAATAACACACTTTTTTTTTTATTCCAAACTATGTTGATTTTGATCCCTAACGTAAGGTATGTAGGTCCTAGATTCTGATTTTAAGTCAAGTTCGCCCATGTAAATAAATAAATATTTTCTTAATTTTGTTTTCTTAATTTCTTTTCATATCTTGTTTTCTTTATTCTTTTAATTTCCTTAATTTCTTTCTACCATTTTTAGCATGTAAACAATTAAAGGATAACTAAAATATTGGGTTTTAATTTTTTTAAAACTCATTAATTTACACAATCAACTTAAGATAACCGTTCTTAGAAACATGTATCTTGAAATGCCTAACACCTTTTTCATGCACAATCAACTCCCAAATTCATCTCTGTCTATGTAGATCTAGAGCCGGTAATATGGGTAAAGGCTGGTGGGTCAGCCTGTTTTACTTGATAAAACGAACAAGTTGGGCTTTAAAAATGGAAGTTCAAAAGGAAAACAGGTTTTTGGGGCTCGGCCCATGGCGGCTCGTTTCAAGCGGGCCATGGACCGACCCGTTTAGCTTTTTTTTTTTTTTTTTGTTTAAAATATTAAAAATATACATTATTTTTATCAATTAGTAATGTATAAATGATAAAATTTAAATATTATGTTAATTTTTGGTAAATAATGATGATAATTAGTTGTATTAATTTAAATAATTATATGAAAAAAAATAAAAATATATAAAAAATATTTGAAAAAAATAAAAAGCTGGTGGACCAGACCGTAGGTCTGATCCCATGGGCTTGAGCTTGACAATACAAGCCCATTTGTAATTCAGGTTTTTTGGTCCGGTTCGTCAGATTGACAGCTCTACATAGACCATTCTTTTCCTTCATAAATTGGTTTGCTAAAATTTTAATGGCGACTCTTAATAACTCAATTTTTATTCAAATTGACACCATTCGCGTCACATTTTTAGATGCAACAATGCTTATGGGTTTGCTTGAGAGACGAAGTCCCATAAAAAAGCTAAGGATTTAGAAATTTTAAATTAGAGGATAGGTCCTGCCATTCTCACAAGTTAGGTATGGACTGGGCTTCAAACAAAAGAATGTAAGATGGAATATATTATCATGTGTACAGCTTTATGCACTAGAATATAGTAAAAAATCTTTGTATACTCTTATTTTATTATCATACGTAGATCTTTAATTCTTTATATGCACCAAAATATTATCATGCGTACAACTTTAATGCTGATATGTATTCATCATAATTCTTAATCTTTTTTTTGGAAAATTTATTTTATATTTTGGATTCATCATAATTCTTTAAACTATCTTAAAAAAGAAATGGTACTATTTCAATCTTTGGTCTACATATAATCTTATGAATGCCATAGTATTTGTGACTCTCGCACATATATTAAGTTTTATTTTTGTATTTATGAATTTTCTTTTATATTTGAATTTTATGATGAAATTAAATTTGTCTATTATATATGTAAATAAAAGTGAAAGAGCTTCAAAGAAAGTGGCTTAATTTCTATAAACATTCCTCCTCTTTTAAGTAGTATTTCATATATTTGGTATGTATCTCTTTTCCAAGAAGTAGAAAAAGAGGCTACATTATCTAATATTTAAATTTTTTTGGCTTCATATACAGATGAGTAGCAAAAAACGTCATTTGCATGTTAGCAAGACCTGGAATATATATACTAAAGTTTTATGGATATGGACTACATGTTAGCAAAAGCTTAATGAGATTAGTTTTTATAAAATGGACGTAAATCTTTCAAAAACAAGATGACTATTCAAAATGCAAAAGAGGCAATTTCTAATCATTCTTTTCTTTGTCATGATAATCAACAAAAGTCAAGGTCAATCTCTGTAAGTAGTAGGCTTATATCTACCCAATCTTGTCTTCACGCATGGCCAACTATATGTTGCCTTTTCCAGAGCTAATACCATGACTGATCTTAAAATCCTCATCCATGATACTGACAAGAATTCTCAACAAAAAATAATCAATGTTGTCTATAAGGAGGTCTTCTGAAATCTTATGCAATCCGTTACTTAAATCTTCTTCCATCAATGTAACGTGACATATATCTTTGAATGACCTCTTCTTACTATTTTCTTTAATACTCTTATTTTCATTACAAGTATGACTATGTCCAATTAACTTTGTGCTTCATTCTTTGTGGGAAAACCCAAAAGAGCCTTATTCTTCATGTTCAGCTATTTGGATATATAATCTCGCAATTTACCTTTTTTTGCTACCTTAAACATATTTGAATTTACATGTTAATTAATCAGCATTTGAGTATTAATATATTGTTTACCTTCTATATTATTTTAATTTCTTATTTATAAAACCATATATACACTATATTATCTAATTATAATCATATAATAAATCAAATTAAATGCAATAAAACAATTCATATAACAATAAAATTACTTACCCGTACAATGCACGGGTTAAAAATCTAGTTTCTCCTAAAAAATGGAAAGAGTTGACAAGTTCAAGCAATAATATTGCAAGCCTTTCTCTTCCGGAGATTACAATAATAATAGGCTATGGCAAGGATGGACCGTGAGCCCAATATACAAGTGGATCAATATTATGGCTGCCTCACCCTGTCTCTGACTTCTCTTCCTACTTCTTTACCAAAACTAGATTTACCTCCCCGCGCATTGCGCGGGTTGATATTTGATGTATATTTAGAAGGTATAATTAATAAATGATATATGCTGAATGAATTATAAGTTGATTAAGTGATATTAATTCAAATATCATCAATATTTTGCATATATAATTTGAATGCTGTTAGGATGAAAATGAATTTTGAATAGGAAAAAAATGTATGTGATGTATGTTTAAATAAATTTCTATTAAAGTAGGTTTGGCTAAAGACCCAAAATATTTAAAAAAAAATACAAACTAAACTGAACAAACGGGTCAAAAGACCCAAAATATTTAAAAAAAAAATACAAATAAGCAACAAAATAAACAAAGAAAACTGAACAAACTAAACCAACTGGTTTTATTAATCCAGATCCAATGTAGTTTGAATAAACCAGTTAGTATAATGACATTGGATATCGATTAATACAAATTACGACAGATAAGGTAACTGGTTTTTTTGTATATTTATTTAAGTCGGATAAGCTAAGTGGCTTTTTTCCTTACACTCCAGATTTTCTTTCCTTTTGCGGCTCTCTCTCCCCCTTGGCCTCTCTCTCTCGCACACTTACCGAATCTGTTGCCCCCTCCCATTTTCATTCTCTCGTCGCTACCTCCATTTATTGACCACATGATCATGCTCTTATCTCAACTTTTTTTTAAAAAAAATCCTTTTTATGATTTTTTGAATAAATATATTTGAATTTGAAATTTAAAAGGATTTGAAAACTCCTAGAAAACGAAAATTCATTTGAACCTAAAATTTAAAGGGATAACTATTAAAAATGGAAATTTATTATGAATTTTGTTTTTTAATTTGTTTTACTAAAAGTTAATCTAGGAATAATAATTAAAATAAAAAATAAAAACGCACTTAAATTACTTTAAAATAAAGAGAACTGATAAAAATAGGAGAATATAGACAGACTGATGTGTTAACCATAATGTGAGGGCCTAGCTTAGTGATAGCTTGGGATTTAGTCGGACTGATCATCTTGGCAAATATTTATGTGTCCCTCTTCATCCTGAGAGGGTGAATAAAAACACTTACCAATTTGTTATTGACAAGATTAAATCTAGATTGAGCAGATGGAAAACTAATTTTTTATCTTTTGCGGGCGAAACACTCATTTTAAATATGTCATTTCCACTATGCCTAATTATGTGATGCAGACTACGCCTCTACCGATCAAATGTTGTGAGGAAATTGACAAAAATGCCAGAAGTTTCTTGTGGGGCTCTACTAATGAGAAGAAACGGGTCCACTTGGTTGCTTGGGAGAGTGTTTGTGAAAGTAAGAAAGCTGGTGGACTAGGTCTACGACATACTCACCAGCAAAATCAGGCCTTACTTATGAAACTAGGATGGGGACTCGTAACCAATAGAGAATCTTTTTGGGTCCGAGTGGTGCATGGCAAATATGGATGTGGCTATGATCTCCTTCCCAAGATAAATATGAAGAAACCAGGATCGAGGGTTTGGCGTGGAATTAAATCTACTTGGGAAAAGGCTGTAACGAATATGGAGATTGTGAATGGCCGAGATGGACCACTTGTAAGATGGAAGCAAGAAAGACATGGTAAGTTTACTGTCTTCTCGGCTTACAAGATGTTAAACAAGCAGGAAGAAGGGCGGGAACCTATATGGAGCAAGTTATGGAAAATGAACATTCCTCAGAGATGCAAGACCCACATGTGGGTGACGATGCATGATCGCTTGTTAATGAACGAAGCTAAACACCGAAGGGGATTACATAGTGATGGTAAATGTGATTTATTCCTAGATGCCCAAGAAGATACTATGCATGTTCTTCGAGATTATATGATTGCTCGGGAAATATGGTGGAGCACGGTGCACCATGACAAGCACCAGAAGTTCTTTGAAGCAAGCTTACATGAGTGGCTAGCTATGAACTTACGGAAAGGGAGGCGAGAAGATGGTGGTAGTTGGAGTGAAGTTTTTTGCATCCTTTGCTGGTTGATTTGGAAACAACGTAATGAGAGGACTCATGGCAATAAACATCAGAACGTTACTAGCTGTGTTGTGCAAGCAAGGGCTATCCATACATGCATGGCTAAAACCAAATCCCAGATCAACAATGGTAACAGTATCACTGAAGGAAAAATCATGAATAAGGTTGGAAGGTAGTTTATGTTGACGGAGAGTTTTCGCATGGCACTGGGGCTGTGGGATATGGAGGTGTTCTCATGAATGATGAGAAGAAGATAGATGAAGCCTTTAGCTTCAGGATACAAGATGGGAAAGAGTTTACTGCTGAATTATGGGGCTGTTGCATGGGATTGAAAAGAGCTTGGGAGAAGGGCTGGAGGAAAGTGAAGATTATGTGTGATGCCTCTAACGTGATCTCGACTATCGACAGCACAGATATTGATTGGCATGAGGACTGGCGACTTATTTCTGAAATTAAAACCATGATGGAAAGGAATTGGCAGACCCAACTGAGGCTTATTGTTCGAGAGGAGAATGAATATGCTGATTTCTTTGCCAAGCACGCTCTTTCGATGGCTTTCGGGCTCCAACTTATTCCTGGTGACTTAGCTACTAACATGCTGAGGAACATAGGAGTTACTTATCGTCCTGGGGCGTTTGTTTTTTGTATTTGTTTTCTTGTTATATAAAAAAAAGGAGAATATAGACAAAGATATAAGCTTATATACTTATCATACTTTCATTAAATCAAATTAGAATATGTAGATTTTAAGTTTACAAATAAATTAACAATATATATAAAATAAAAGTTAACTATAAAATAGATAATACATGTAAGAATTCACTTATTAGAATTTTATTGGATTAAATTATATTAAGTGTATAAGTTTTCTTTTTGGCTAATTGGACTTACTTGTGCAACTTATATGCTTAGGGGTGTGCAATTTATATCCTCCAGGCTTAAGGGCAAAGGGGTACAAAAATTTTTTTGGCAACAATACTTGAAAGAAAAAAAATGAATGACAAACCTGCAAGAGCTATTTGGCCAGGTCAATAGGGATGAGTCCAGCACTACATCCCATACTACCAAGATTATAGCTTCGGATATTCTCTCTCAACTGACAGTGATTGACAATCATGGAAGACACAGATGGTGTGGGATTGAACAAGCTACAGTTCACCACCAAAATCCCAATATCCTTAGCCCTCATCCCAGTTTTCTCCAAAAGCTCATCTATGGCTCTGATCATCACCTGCTCTGCTTCCTTCCTCGCTTCAGCCGTACATGGATTAGGTGGTACACTGAACATTGCAGGAGGGAAGTAAGTCTTCCGTCCCAAACCAGACCTTTCCAGAATCTTCTTTTGAAACATCAAGTTCTCCTATGAGAAGTAACCTTCTAGCGTAGATCTTTTTATGAACAAGTCCTTTGTGTTGAGACAGTATGTAGAAAATAGAATTGTCAGTACCCAGAAAGCGTGTGACAGCACACTGTTCTTAAGGTGTTATTTGCTCCCATTGGTTTGTTGTTGGGCTTATGCGAATCACCCCTAGAATTTATCTCAAGCACCAAAGATAAATGTCAATAATTACAAATATCTCCCCCACATGCAGAATGAAAACAGAGAGTATTTAAGAGAGAAAAGAAGTGAGGATGTTGTTTGTGTCATGCCTCTGATCTACCTCCTTTTATAGCTGGGGAGTATGAAATAGAATTTTAATTCGTGATTAGAGAAAACATCCGTTTCTAAATGTTGACAATAAAGACGAAAATTGTTTCTGATTTGAAGTTAAAAACGTATGAACATAAAAATGAAATTGTTGTTTGTGTCATGCCTCTGATCTACCTCCTTTTATAGCTGGGGAGTATGAAATAGAATTTTAATTCGTGATTAGAGAAAACATCCGTTTCTAAATGTTGACAATAAAGATGAAAATTGTTTCTGATTTGAAGTTAAAATCGTATGAACATAAAAATGAAATTATTTTTTTTTTCACTAATCTAGACACACATAATTGAATTTGTTTTAATCTAACAAATCATAAATGCACCACGTGTTTAATTATTAATACACCTTATTTTCTTTAAAGCACTATTTAATATGTGTTATACCTCCCTCCTAATAAAGACTTTGGGATTGTTGTTTTTATTCAATGTGGGACTTTGTCCCTTCAGTTTTTCAAACTATCCCAACACTTTGTGCACATGTGAGCTGGGTCTGGCTTGTAACACGCAAAATCCACCAAGTACACACCTCGTGGACGGCTCTTGAAGTAAAAGGTGGCCAAGAACATTATAAGACATGAACACAGAGTGGCTTGGACGAAATTGAACTTGAGGTTTTTCCAAAACTGGAGAATGCATGTCTGGGCCGATTGATACAGATGAAGTAGAAACAAGAACTGGTATGAGAAAGAGGTACATAACGTTGGAGTATGTAGTGGTACAAGTTTAATATGCTTGAGCCTCACTGATATGAGAAAGTTGGGAAGCCTATTCCTTTCTCCTTGCATTGCTTCAACTGAGATATTGGCGCTTCTTTGATATTCCTCTGATCCAACATGATGGGATGATCTCTTTGGAAGCTTTTGATGGGAATAAAAAAGTATTATTATTATTTTTCAAAAGGAAACTAGACGATGAATTGTGGAATGAAGAGAGTTTATTTGAAATGAGAACGTTAGAATTATGGGATGCAAATACAGGTGACTGAGTGGGTTTTAAAGGGGCGTTTGGAAGCACGGGAGGATCCAACTGCCCCCAGCGAACTTTGAAATTGTCCCTTGGGCAATTCAGTCGAATCCCAATCATAATTCAGCTTTAAATTGTGATTAAATTTGGATGTTCCTTGTAGCACTCATATCTTAGAACTTCAATGAAATTTTCTTAACGGAGTTAAGAATTGGACTACTAGAGTGTAGATTTTGAAAATATTGGGGGGGGGGGGTGTGTCTTTTTAAATTTGATAAAACTAAAGAGCGGTAAATGTATTTTACCCTAAAAGAATAATATTTAACTTTTTTTTAATATCACAAAGTAAGTTCTATGAAAATGTCGTTGACAATTATAGCTAAAGCTTATACTCAATTGACACACACACATGCACATTCTAATAATATATAAATGTTTTGAATATAAATCTGTATGTTTGGGAAAGTAAGGATTTAACGATAGTTCGAATATATATATATAAATATATGGTTATATATTTTTTTCAAGGGAAAATTATATCAAAGATCGAGACAAAATTTATTCTAAAAAAACCTTAAAAATAGTAATTTATTAAGAAGGACCAAAGATCAAAATTTAATTTGCAAAATACCAAATTACCCTCGTCAATTAATCATTGCATCTCCTGTCCTCTTCCATGCATGTTCTCCTCTAGCTCCATTGGTGACCCACACTTTCTTCTACAAATAAAACCAGTCACACGTTCTTTACCACCAAGGACTTCTTCTGATTTTCTATTTAAAATAAATACCAACTAAAAAAGTCTCGAGTAACTCATACAAATATAAGAATATTAATTTTTTTTAAAGAAAAGAACATAAAATAAAAGAAATAAATGAATATTAATTGAATAATAAACGTACAATATCACACACGATTAACATGTGGTCAGGCGCACCATTCATGACAAAGTTACGTACTACCACTCATCTATCTTTCTCCAACCTCCAGCAAACACCACATCATTAACGAACACAGATTGACACCATTAAATATTTGGTGATAGAGTTTGTCATCCGAAAGGATTTGATCTATCTTGATTTGAATTAGTCTGAACTCCTATGAATTTTCTAGTTGAAGTGGAATAGGCCCAGAATATCATATGCACATTAAAAAAAAATAATGGATACACACTGACACCATGAAATTGGACATAAGGTGATCCCAGTGCATTAATTTACAATCTGAAGATGTGAATCTTAAGAAAAGTAGCTAACATTGTACTGCTTCCAAAAATTTAAAAATTAAAAACTTCATATTTCTATTAAATTATGCTCCAAAATACTAAAATATACCATCCAATACAATTTACGCATATTAATTTGTGTCACAAGTTAAATTAATTTGAATACTTGTCTAGGAGTAGACACCATGAAGTTGGACATGACGTGTTCCCCATGCTTGAATTTACATTTGGAAAATGGGTCAAAGTAAGGACATTTAATTTTTCAAATGGGAATAATTAATTTCCTCCAAAGTGGGATATCTCATTGTTCTGACATCAATGTTGAAGCTTTGGCAACGTTACTAGTTGCTGGAGCGTTGATGACGTTGCCGGTGATTGGATCTTCAGCAGCATCATCTGCAACAACATCTCTGGTGATGTTGTCGATGCCAATGAGGTGGGAAGGAAAGGAGGAAGGAAGTGAGGAAAGGACTCCAATGAGTTAGGTCCTTTCGAAAGAATTTAATTGTTGAGTTCCTCATTGGTAACTAGTTTTGTTGGGAGGTCTTAATATAGGATTTTCCCTTTGTCATATTATATTACATTAGTAAAATAATCAACAAATTAACAGCAAGAAAATTATCTTCATAACTTCAAAAGTTTAGGAAATTATGTATAATATTTAGCTTTTATGTCTGTATATAATCTAAATCTTTGTTATTGTACATTTATTGTGTTGCTATATAATCGTTAGAATTTTCTTGAAAATCTATGCAGTGTGGGAATATGATCTAATGTATACTCCCTCTATTTATTTTTATTTGGCATGTTTTAAGAAAATTTTTGTTTTTCTTATTTGTCATTTTAAAATTTCAAAACAACATTAATTACTATTTTTTTAGTTATACGCTCATATGTTATCTTAAAATTCAAAGATAACATTAATTATTATTTTATCTATTTATTTCTAAGGACATATTAGTAAATTTGAAAGAAACTCTAACATATTAATTATATTTCTTAATCAATGTGATAAAACCTTAAACGATAATTAAAAAAGAAATAGATGTAGTATTAAAAACAATTGCATAGTCATAGAATATAGCACTGATAAACAATGGTGGAACCAGGAGTAATGGTTGGGTGCAATTTCTTTGGAAGATATTCTCTCTCTCTCTCTCTCTCTCTCTATATTTATATATTAAAATTTGCTCTTAAAATGTTTAAATGTGACTAGGTGGGGGCTAGGTTATATAATAATTTTTTTCATTCTAACATACAAAAAAAATTTAAAAAAACTAGGGATCCAATTAACAACGTGTGTCCATCCATGCTGATAAAATAGTTATGGGATGATGATGAATTCATGAGGCAATATCAACTTGGCAAGTCTTTTCCAACTCATTCCTATCTCAATTCCAGTATTTTGACTTTGCGTTAAGGTAGCTGACTTTGCTCTCTCTTGGTATATGTGCCTTTCTTCAAATGATGTCTTCTAATGACCCTGGTCACCGAAAACAACCACCAAACTAGACGTTTGATAGTCTAACCTTAGAAGGACATAACAAAAAAAAAGAAAGAGATGGTTAAGGAAGATGCTATAATGGATGACTTAATGCTCAATACTAATGATGAAGTTGACCTAGCTCGATCAGAACAGGAACCAAAGCATAATGCTAAAAAAATCAAGGATCAGAGTAACAAAAAACCCTTAGACAAAGACTCACTATTGGGTTTCAATGGTGTCTTAAATGGGGGAGGCATCATGGAGATTGATGACATTCATGATGATGAAGATGAGGAAATTGCTAGAACCCTCCGAAGAAGTCAAGCAGCTTATGAAGATGTATCTGATTTTACCCATTTCATAAGATGAATTCATTAAATGGTGTAAACCTTGGAATAGAGCTCCAGTTATCATAGTGCTGGGTATAAGAATGACTCTGTGTATGTTGAAGCCTTGGTAGCCGAATATAGAGTATACTAGACTTTGATCTAATTGATTTTCCCAACAATTACTTCATTGTTCAGTTAAAAGACAGAAAAATGAAAGGAGTAGTACCAAAGAGTGTTATTTAAAGGTCCTTGGGTAGTCATGAAGCATTATGTCTGCGTACAGAGGTGGACTCCATACTTTGATCCCCATCAAAACTCACTGGGAAGGATGACTCTATAGGTAAGGATACTATCCATTCCAATGAACTCCTACAACAACCATTTCATTTGGAGACTTGGGGAACATATTGGATAACCCCTTAAGGTTGATATGGGTACATATCTGGTAGCAGAGAATGCATGAATGGAAAGAGGCAGGCTTGCCTATACATGTGTAGAGATAAATCTACAAAAGAGACTTGTGCCGAGGATCATAGCAGCCAATTCTGTGTTTTACATTGAGTATGAGGGTCTTAACCTTATTTGTTTTGGATGCGGTAGATATGGTTGTAGAAGGGAGGGAAACATGTGGAAAGCCCCACAAGATCATCAAAATCATGTAAGTCTAATGACTAAGAAGCATACAACCACGGTATAACCCATACCGAAGAAGAAAATTCCATTTGTCGAAAAAGAATTCAACTTATAGATGCTTGTAGCATGGTGAAAGAAACCTCGAGACTCGAAAATGGGGATAGTCAAACCTGCAACTCATGTACAGGGTGACAAGTCAAAGACTTACACCAAGATAGGAAAAACTTTCCACAATACCATTTTGCAGTGATATCAGAATATGAAGATGAAGACAATACCTTGGATGATGTGAATAATCATAGAGATGGGAAGATTGAAACCCCTAATAAGGAAGAAAAGGAAAATTTGTCTAAACTTGAGAACGTACCACAAAACCAAAAAGTTGGAGGAAAAACGGCAATAAAGGCTGCACAATCTTCAGGAGTATCTCAAATGAGGACACTAACAAAGAGGAAAGGAAAAGAAAACCTAATGGGCCGGAACAAAGAGGACAAAGCCCATATCAGACTTGGAAGAAAAGATCAAGCTGGTAGTGAGCCCAAGAATCTAGCAACTGAAAAACCCAAAAAACCTATGCAAAGACAACATGTAGTGGTAAGTGGAAACATGAAACAAATGGGCCAGACAACAAGAAGCCCAACTCAAAAACCAGATAGTACATATAATTATACCCAGAACTTGACTTTGAGTTCTAGCCATAAACCGGATCATGATATGATTCCCACTAAACACAAGAATGCTTTGGTACTCATGGATGCCCACCTATCAAAACCACCAGATCCTGGGCAAATGGTAGAAACTCTATCGGAGGCTTCCCACAATGTTACCAAACTAGATCCAAAGTATTGTCTAACCCCAGTTTAGGTGAATAGATCATTGTGTAGTGACGATAAGATCGAGTAAGTCTTATCTTGCTTTCCAATCCCTTCCATTTATATTACCTATGATTGTTGCATCATGGAATTGTTGGGGTACTAGGGGTAAATCTTTCTTAATCATGATTTGAGAGATTGTTACAAATTTAGCATTGATGTTATTTGTTTAATTAAGACTCAATTAGTGGACAACAAGTTGATAGAGTTGTGCGCAAGCTGGGTTTTTTGAGTTGGATTAAGGTTGAGGTGATAGGTTACGCTGGTGGGATTTAGGTGCTATGGGAGGATTCTAAGACCAATCTTGGATATGTCTACTCTAGAACCCAATTTTTACATTGCAAAGTAACCGATCTTAGTAACTCTGAAAGTTTCTTTATGACTTTTGTGCATAGTGAAACCCATCACCTAAAAAGAACTGTACTCTAGGATGCTCTGAAAACCATTACAAGTAACATGGTAAGAGCATGATTGCTGCTAGGAGACTTTAACACTTTCTGATCAACCAACAACAATAAAGGAAGGGCTACACCTAACTGGCAATCAATGGAAAATTTTAATGACTGTATTTTTTAAGTTGTCCTTATGGAATTACCAGTAGCTGGAGATCACTTCACTTGGGAAAAAAGAGGAGTCAAGGAAAGATTGGATTGGGTTTTTTGCAACTTTCATTGGGAGGAGGAACATTATAATGCCAAGGCCTTCCATCATCTGAGATACAAATCATATCACAGATTGATTGTAATTTCAAATAGCAATACAATGAATAAAAGAAATAAAACTAACCAGTTCAAATACCAAGTAGCATGTGTACTGGAAGAAAGCTTTAATGATTCGATAACCAAAGCTTGGGAAAACAGGGACTGACATGAAGGGATGACCACTCTTTCAGTTGTTGCTAGTAAATGGAATAATACACATGTGGGAAGCATCCAAAGGAAAAGAAAGCAGATTGTGAAATGCCTTGAGGGTATTGATAGAACAAGGCAAAGGAATGATAAAAATGGCCTATATAGACTTGAAAAATCCCTGTGGCAAGAATACAATAAACTCACAACATAAGAGGAGTTGCTTTAGTTTGAGAAATAAAGATGCAATTGGCTGCAATGGGGAGACAGAAACACCAAGTACTTCCATGCATCAACTGTAATGAAAAGGAAGAAGAGTAACATTAATGCACTAAAAAAAGACCAAGATGAATGGATTAATGACTAGAACACATTAAAAGACATGACATGCAATTTCTTCAAGAACGTATACTCCAAAGATGACACTATGTCTAATAGTCAAAACTTAACTGCGACGTTCCCTCATTTCAACATGGCAGACCTGGATAGATTATAAAGGCCTTTCTCTGACATTGAAATTAAGAATGCTGGCTTCTCAATGGGGGCTTTCAAAGCTCCAGGACCTGATGGCATCCAAGGACACTTCTTCTATACTTACTAGAACATTATTGGGAAGAGCATTTGTGATATTGTTAAACAAGTGTTTCAAGACCCTAGTAAACTAATGACGATTAATCAAACCTATATAGTTCTCTTGCCTAAAGTTGAGCACCCTAGCACACTCAAGGTGCTACGACCAATCTCCCTTTGCAAAATAAGCTTCAAAATTATCATGAAAGTCTTGGCCAATAGGCTTAAGGAGTTCATGGCCTACTTAGTAGAACCTTAACAATGTAGTTTCATACTAGTTAGACAAGGTTGCAACAATATCATTATAGCACGAGAGGCCATCCATATCATGAGGAATAAAAAAGGAAAAAAAGGGCATGTTGCTATTAGAGTTGACCTTGAAAAGGCATATGATAGATTGGATTGCTATTTTTTTTGGTAAAACAACGGTAGGATAAAAATTCTAAAACAAAACACAAAACATTAGAAGGGGACTAGCCCTAAAGTATCAATAATGGTGAGTATATCCTCTGCCACTAGGAAAGTCCTATGGAATAGTATAGCATCCTAATCATTCAAACCTATACGTGGAGTTAGACAAGGAGATCCATTGAACCATTGCCTCTTTGTGCTCTGTATGAAATAGCTTGGCCATATGATCCAACAATTATGCAATGCTAAGAAGTGGAAACCGTTGAGAGTTTCAAATGATAGACCTCTTATCTCACACTTGTTTTTCATGGATAACCTTATTCTATTCATGGAAGCCACAATGGAACAAATGGTGTTGGTCAATGAAATGTTGAAAGAATTCTGCAATGTATCAGGCCTCAAAGTGAATCCCAATAAATCTAAAATGTTATACTTAACATGTATTCATTTTAGTAGAATTTTGGAGTTGAGTCAATTACTGGGCATTTGTTGCACAATGTGCATGAAATCACCAAATCTTTGTCCCAAGCTAAGTCCTAGCTCCCCAAGCCTCCATAGCTGGCCCGAAGTGCCTCTTCATATCTAGAATATCGAAAAATAAAGTAAGGAGGCATTAAATAGTAAAACTTAGCTCAAAGTGTGAATAAAATGATACCGTGCGTTTCACTCTGCGACTAACGCCGAGGCCAGAATGTTTGAATCTGCAGTTAACTGCTACTTTATTTCAATTCTCTAATGATTTTTCACCAGTTAGCAGCTGCTAGAAAATTGGTGGCCACGTCTAGCTCTGTTTCTTTTTAACTTCTCCTTTCTTTTTGCTGTGGATTGACCTTTGATGCTTGCTTCCCGTCTTCTAATACTTCTTTGGCTCTTCCATAAGGTTTGATTGGCTTAAATTCTCCACCAAAAGATCTCTATGATAAAGCTACCAAATACAAAAACAAGGCTTAAATATGCAAATTAAGCAATAAAGTTTATGGATGAAGCATTTGAATCCAAAATTGCACATTTAAGCTAAGAAAAACATGCAAAAATGACATGAATTTCTAGAGGTTAACACACCTCCAAACTTAAATTGTTACTTGTCCCTGAGTAAAACAACATAGTGAAATAATTAGATTGATTAATTATCTAAATAATTGGTTGCATGTCAATTTAGTCAAAGTTGCTACAAAAAGATATATCCAATAGGAAAGAGTAGCATGTAAGAGAATGCACAAGTCATTGTATAATAATAAGCTTTCAAACAAATTCAAAGTGGGTGTGTATGTGTTTAGTCAAAGAATAATCCTTCTTCAAATGCCAAGATCAAGAGCAACACCTTAATATGTATAAAATAGTCTCAACATAGTATTTCATATGCCTAACCTCTTCATCTCTCCCTACTAGAAGTTAACTTCACACAACTTCAAAATCATTAGGACTTTTCAAGCTTGTAACGTGGCCAGGGTTTATGGCCAATTGAAAGAAAGGAAAAGAGAGAATTAAAAAATCTGAAGATAAATGACATTACAATTACTACTCTTCCTTAGTTCACATTTTAAAACTCATTACAACAAACCAAATAACCCCCCAAACTTATCTCATAATATCTTATTTGCACTTTAAATATCATTGAAATTGCACCTCTTTCTTTTCAGGCATCTTTTTCTTTTTGTTTTTTCAAATATTCTTTCCTTCTCATTTTTTTTTTCATATTTTTCCTCTTTTTTTGTTTTTGTTTTTGTTTTAGTGCAATATCTTAAGAGTGCAAATAATATAACTCATGCACATTGTATATCCCCACATCCCAAATTTACCAATTACATCATCCTAAATAACCCACAGCCTTATTACCATAATTAATTTATGATTTGTCTTAAGACAAGGGTAACTTCATGGTTTTTTAGGCTAAGTAGATCAGGTCTAATGTAGGGTTCTAGAAGGAAAATTCATGTGGTTTTTTTATTATCAAGCTCAAAATGGGGTTCAAGTAGAAATATATTCAATAAGGATGGGCTTGAAAGGCTTAAACGAATTTTAAAGAATGCCCAAATCCTTTTTTAAAATTGTATAAAGCCACTGAATCATTTCAAGAAATTCCAAGGTAGGTTCTAGAGTTTCTATGTTGAGATAGAATATATACACCAATTTGCTGCAATTTCTCCCAAACAAATGATTTAAATTATTCCCTAACTTTTGTAATCAAGATTTTGCTTCAAAATCATCAAAAAACAAGCATTAATACAATAAATTGCACGTTCACAAACATTACCTACAATTTCCTATCAGACATATCCTTTTAGCAACCATCCATCATTGGCTTATGCTTTTAATTCAAAGGATAATTATGCAATCCAACTCAATAAAGCTAAAAAATAAAAGACAAGTAATTATCCAAGTTTATAAAATTTGAGATCCATGCTAATTCAGTAACCTACAAAAGAAAAATGCAAAATACTAGATATATAAAACTACCAAACTACAAGAAAATATAAAATCACATTACCTCACTTGGGTTGCCTCCGAAAAGGCGCAAAGTTTATAGTCTTTAGCTTGACTCTTTGAATGGATATCTAATCATATGTGTCAAATAGTATAATGGTCGTACTTCCTTTTTTTCTTATGCATGGCAACTTCAAAATTAATAGATGCTTATTCAAATTGAGAACATATGGATCCTCCACTAATAGTATCATTGAACCAAAGGCATTGAACACATGAAATGGAGACTCTAAATGCAATTTGTCACAAATAAAATTTGAAGTCTCCAAATATTTTGAGCACCCAATAAAGTAAATTTGATTCCCTTCAGTAAGAGGCAAGATTTCAGCTGGAGGATTCTTTAATTGTTCACTTGGGATCTCATCACAAACCTTTTCCTCAATGCAAGATGATTTAGGCTCTTCAGCTAAAGCCTCTACTAATCCTCTACTAACCTAATACTCTTTCCTCCTTCATTTCCAAACTAATAAGCTCCCTCAAATTTGTCAAAAGCCACAAGCAACTCATTTTCCCTCCCTTTAGTCAATTGCTCACAAGGTTTTTCATTTTCTAATGGGGTATGGGTTGCTATATTTGTGGAAAATCCATCTTGCTTCAATGACTCTAAGGTAGAAGCCTTTTCACCTAATTGAGAAGCTAAATTTTGGAGGGTTAATGTATGCTTATTAAATTTCTTTTCATTATAAGCTCTCATTTCATTTTCATTATCTAAAACACATTAGAGCATATCCTCTAAGGTGGGCTTCTCTTCATAAATGGGGGTGGTTTCCTCTTCATGAGGATTGAGAGGGGAATGTGGCTGTGATGCATATAAGGGCATAAAATGATTAGGATCCCAAGACAAAGTTTGTTCATTATTCCATCTAGGGCTAAAAGTATTATCATGCAAATTAGTTTGAAACCTAGTAAAATCATCCTTCACATAATCCAAGGTTGAAATATAGGGACAATGTTCAGTATAGTGACTCTCCTTACAACAATTACAACACAAGAAATCATATTGAGATTCACTAACATGAGTGGTATAACAAGTGTTTACATCACAATTATCGTGCACAAATCCAGCACTCGCCCTATTTGTCCACCAAGAATTATAAGCCATAAAAAAAAGATTGAAACAAAAATGCTAACAACAAGAAAAAGGTATACAACTAGCGAACTCAAAAAGCACTCAAAGTTGACAAGAATACACAAATACACAAGAAAACAATAAACAACAAAGAAACAACTACACAAGAACAAATATGTACAATACTCAAGTTTAAGCTAATGGTGCTCAAATCAAAATCAACCAAAGACAGTTTTGGCACTCAAATCCCCTACAACAGTGCTAAGAACTTGTTTGCCACTTAACGTATACCGAAAGCGCATGGGCCGAGACAAGTAATACAAAGTGAGTAGAGTATCATTTCCATAAGAATTTGGTTCCAAAACCCAGTTAAGTATCAATTATCACATGCTCACTTAAATTGAGCTACTCAAAGAATAAGAGTAAAAGCACAAATAAAATAAACCTACACTATGTTAGTAGTGATTTTAGATAAGAAAGACAACCTAGGATTATTGTTGCTAAATTCATTTCAAAGTATATGAATTGCCTACTCTTAATTGCAATGAATGGTATTTAGTACTAATCTAAAATTCAATTTTATCTCAAAACATCTCTTAATGTCAAAGAGGCTTTTAAAATTAATTTATCCACAATCTCTTGTAAGGTTAATAAGTTAGCATCATTAAGGGCAAACTTAATTTGACTATGTGAGACCGATAGATATATCTCTATCCTACAAGCAAAACTATCCACCTAACACTACAAGTTTCAAGTTTTCACACAACTCAATTGAAGGTCTATTCTAATTTCCCTATCTCTATGCTCCATTAGAATACCCTAAATCAATCCAAATAGATGGCCAATCAACTTGGAACATGAGGAGCACAATGGGTAAACATAAATATCATTGTATAGCAATAAAGAATAGAAATCATACACTAATCCATAAAAAAAGCTATAGCAATCCTAGAATAAGAGTTTAGCTATACATTGAGAGTTTAACAAAGAAAATCAATAATATAAACCTATTAAACAACCACCCAAGTGAAAGGAAAGTAAAGAAAAAGGAGAAACTAGGAAGGAAATCACCAAATCTCCATCCCAAGGCAAGCTTTAACTCCCCAGGTCTCTATAGCTGCTCCCAAGTGCCTTTTCATGTCCATAATGTCAAGAAATAAAGTGAGGAGGCATTAAATAGTAAAACCTCTTCATGGCCAATCAACTTTGATTGGCTTGAATTCTCCACCAAAAAGATCCCTACAATAAAGCAAAACAATAAAAGCTACCAAATAAAAAAACAAGGCTAAAATATGAAAATTAAGCAATAAAGTTTATGGATGAAGCATTTGAATGCAAAATTACGCATTTAAACCAAGAAAAACATGCAAAATTAACATGAATTTCTAGAGGTTAACAATTACTGACCTTGGCAAAAACTTAGGAGTTCTTATCATCCACAAATGAACTTCAAGAGCAACTTACAACTTCATTGTTGACATGATAAGGAAACGACTTTCGAGGTGGACATGAAAATATTTTACCATGGCTAGCCGCACTGTCCTCATCAAATAATTGCTTTCAGCTTTACCCAGCTATACCATGCAAATCATGTGACTCCCCAAATGTGTTATTGAAGAAGTGGAGAAAGCAAGTTGAAGCCTCTTTTGGAACCAACATGCAGGGAACAGATAAATGTACCTTATTGCTTAGGATATTATCAAGAGAAGCAAAAAGGATGGTGGTCCTGGTATTAAGGACCTCCAAAGTCAAAACCATGCCTTCATTATGAAACTATGCTAGGGCTTCTTCACAAGATCAGATACACTTTGTGTGTAATGTCTTAAGGCCAAATACAAGTGTGGTAATGGTGAATTGCCTATAATGTGTAGGAAATGATATGCCTCTCATGTTTGGTCTAGCATTTGCAAAGTTTGGGACATGTTCTCGAAAGGGCTTGGAAAGAAGCTAGGCAATGAACAAAATACCAAGTTCTGGTGGGACTTATGGACCCTGTTCAATGAACCTTTGATTAGCCTTGTGGTTAGAAACATGCATCTTATTGATCCTTAGGCACTGGTGAGTCACTTCATTCTTCCATCTTGTAACTGGAATTTTGGTGAATGAAAAATGTTCTTCCCCCAGTGGGTGATTAACAAACTAAGATTGATAAAACCACCAAGTTCACTGAGTCAAGATGTCTTTTTTGGAAAAATGCACCTGATGGCAATTTCTCAATCAAAGCCGCATATAACAAGAAAAGGGACCGGGACATGTGGCATCGTGGCCACAGTCATGGTGCTATAGCGCCAATGACAACATAAGCATCAACAGTTTATTGATGTTGTGCGTTAACTTCTGACGTGCCCAACTTTGCACTCCGACTTCTAATTGACCCGATTCCAAAGCCTACAGGTCACTCTACTCCTACTCTAACCATAAACATTTGGACACCCAACACTAAAATGGTCACTTTTTACCAAAATTCAAGAACCAACACCTTCAATTGCTACCAAAAGGCAATTGGCAACCAAAGATCATTCCAACAGGTCATACAAGACATAAGGAATATGTCTAAGAAAATTTCAACCTAAAGAAATTGCTCCTTCAAGTTTTGATCCCCTTGAACCCCAAATTAAGTTAGTGGGCTACATGTTCATTTCACATACCAAGGGCCCAATAATAGCACCGGGCTCACAATTAAGGCACACATACTCAAAGGGATTTAGAGTCATCGATCTCAAGTCCAACTCAACCAAACATTAGAAGTTAAAACAACACATAAGACATAATTGACATTCATTATACCACTAGCGTAACCATGGGCTTGTTAACACACAAAGGGCCATACACCAAGCATAGGGAACACAAAAGGGGCCACACATCAATTTGACCCTAGAGTAATAGAGATAAATCAGATATACATAGAATTACACAACAATACGAGTGGCACTTTACTAATAACATAACCAAAACAACAACAACAAGAAATAGCTAAACCCTAACACCCATAAGTACTCTCAATCTTCATTTCCCAAGTTCTCCTTGGATCTTTCCTTGCTAGTGTTAGATCCTTCACTTGGAGGTTATTAGCCACGGGGTGAGACATACGTCTCAGTAACCAGGGGTACATACATATATATACACATATGATAAAACATGCTTTCATAACAATATTCAATGCTATATTCAATATGAATGCAACATACATGATATGCAGACACAAGTCCCATTAATACACGGCTAGAACCATGAGTTAGTTATCATGACAAGGTAATCTTAACCAGTGGCCCCCCTCCATCGACCTGTGATGGTCGATTCCGAAGTCACCACTCGGCTCTTCTCCCAATAGTTTTAACTTGGCCAAAGGTCAATGCACTAAAGGTTGGATCATGACTCTCCTTCCCTTGAACCACTTGAATTGGTGGCTATTGAAAGAAGGTGCACCCCAGTTTATAGTGACCTGAGTCTCCTAACCATAAGACAACTATTTAGTGACTAGAATATTATAAGCCGCACCACCTGAACACAAGGTCTCGTGTACTATTTAGCGGATTGACATATCATGTGGTACATAAAGCATTGTCATCCAAACCATATATATATATATATATCCTAACAATGTGAGTCCTGTGACAATATCTAATGCATGCTAACATATCAACATATGTATCATGTCCATCGTGCTAGCATGCCACAATAGTGGATATAGTAAAGCATGGGGTACATCATAACCATTAACATATCAATATCATTATATTCATATTTTTACATATTCATGAATACCCATAGCCATTTTGATCATAAAACAAGATAAAGATAGGAAACTCACTAGCTAACCATGTTGCTGCATATACCATGATATGAAAAGGAACGTCCATATCGAAGCTATGAGGCATATCATGATATGAAAGAGCAAAACATATATATAAAGCATGCATATCATGATATGAAAATGACTCAACATATATAATTAATGAGAAGACATGAAAAGAATACCTCAGTTACTTTAACCGCCTAACCCACTCAACACCTCAGTAGGCTAAAGCAAGCAACCACAATCAATTCAACGATTTCTAATTACAACTCGGAGCCAATAGATACCAATTAGGTAACATTACAACCTATACAACATCAAATTCTCATTACTATCACAGATTCCCAATCCTTAGCATACACAATTATCAACTTAAACACAACTGGATGGAAATAGAGCTTCCTCAAGTATACCCAAACATCAAAACACCCAAAACAACTCATAGGACTATAATTACATCACCACATATTCAGATTCCCAATAATATCAACATTTGAGGGTTAGAGTTTGGGAAATATACCACTTAAACACTTAAAATTCTTAACTCAGAGCTTATATACACCTAACAATGTATCAATAAAGCATTTAAACTCATTTTAATTAGCAGAAAAGCATCATAATCGAAACCCTAAGCAACTCCCAAGAAAATCCACCATTTAAACTAAAGAAAAAGGAGAAAAGGAAAAAGTATGTCACTTACCCACAATATTTAAGCTTCTCCAAGGACAAAAACGCATTCCCAAGCTTCAGGTTGGCTAAACCCTAGCAAAGCACCGAAAAACTCCTCCATTTCTTTCTATTTCGACGAGCCGAAAATGTTTTGATTTAAACTAGATCCAACACTGGTGTCATGGAGCCACTTAAACTTGCCGCGATGTGAGACCATTTTGTTGCGACCTAGAATCCCAAATTCAAATTGATTGTCGCGGCACCATTGAAGCTCGCCACGGTGTGAGTATGTTCTATGCCTACTTCTTCAACTTGCTCAAATTCCAATCCTTTTCCTTTGATCCTAGTCCCTGTGATCCTACATCATTGAACAACGATCTTCTTAAATTTAAGAAATATGGTCATTACACAAGTCTTGAGAGATTGGAAAATAGCTAGAGAGATATCTTCCTTATTTATTAACCTTTCTTACTTGTATTGTTTTTTCAATGGCTCTTTGCAGGATTAGATGTTTTGGAACAATCAACACCAACCAGGATCCACAGAGGTTAAGTCATGGCTATAGTGCAAAGTCTTTGCGACTATATGCTAGCTTCTATGGACAAACAGATGTAAGAGGATCTTTGAAGGTACCAGTTTCAAGGCACAATCCATGGTACATACTTGCTTGTATTGGCTTATGGAGTATGCAAACTATGGTACCCTCAAACACAAGATCTTCTAGTTGCACACCAACATGGAACATCACCGGACAAAACCGCCACTAAACTTTGTAGGAGTAAATGTTGATGGCCTAGTTGATTTGCAACAACATGTCGCTTGTGGAGATGTGGTTCAGGACCACATGGGAAACTAGATAATTGGATTTCAACACGACCTAGGATTTATGCTCAATACTATTGTAGAATTATCAGCAATACTAACTGGTCTTCTAGTGTGTCGACAACATGATTTCAAGAAATGCATATTGATTCCCTTGAAGCACTTAATCTCATCTAGAGGAACCGATGCCTTAATCATCCTTTGGGGACATAAATCCAAGAGATCATATCATTACTAGTTCACAACTGGGAAATTGAGTTATGCTTCTCTCCAAGAGAAGCACTTTTATGTGCATATTTCCTTGCAAAGCATGGCCATACAGGTAGCAATGACCTCACTTTGGTGGAAGAAATTCCAGCACAGCTCAATAGCCTAGTGATATCTGAAGCCTTGTCCATGGCCTAGGCTTTTTTTTTTCTTTCAAGTTGTACTTGCCATTTGAAACCAACTAAAATGATATTTTATCAAAATATTCTCAAATTAAATATTAAAAAATAACTTATATTTCACTTATCATTATTTTTAATGAATGATAAAATAATAAAAATAATAATTAATATTTTATTGATAATATAAAATGATAGATAAATTAAAATATTTAAATTTTTTTAAAATGAGTGATAAAATGGGACGGAAAAAGTAAATATTTTTTAATAATCTTATAATAATACTAGTGTTCGACGGATCCTTTAAATCCACCTTAATTCCTGTTTGGTTACCAAGCCCTGGTTGGTCGTTCATATTTATTTTTACGAGACGGGCTATATTTTCAGAGTCCATAATATTTCCAATTACAGTACTCTAGCATTAATTAATTTTAAAAAAATAAATGAAAATGAAGTCCCACGTTACTGGAGGAGGCTCTCATGAGCACCCCCTCCTCTATTCACAAACACACACACAGGGCCATTATTACTTCCGTCACTAACGCTTCTGACTTTGCTGCCGCGAGCCCCAAAGCGCATCTTTTTCGTATGTGTGTGTGTGTGTGTGTGTGTGTGTGTGTGTGTGTGTATATGGCTGATCACTTTGTCGGTGTGTCATTTTTATATTTACAAAAATAAATATGAATTATATATTAAAAAAGAAATAAAAACATGTGAATATATATATATATATATGAAAATGATATTGATATGTAAATC
The DNA here is from genome assembly GCA_026686845.1 of Adenanthera pavonina. Taxonomy (NCBI): domain Eukaryota; kingdom Viridiplantae; phylum Streptophyta; class Magnoliopsida; order Fabales; family Fabaceae; genus Adenanthera; species Adenanthera pavonina. The sequence goes on along the minus strand of JAIVEN010000026.1, from coordinate 5,528,658 downwards.
CTACGCAGATAATTAAATTAATAGATATGGGCATCGCTGGGATTTTCTTGGTGTCCATCGAAAGCAACCGGAAAATCCATCTTTTGCAATGGGAACATTAATGTATTTTTACAGATAACTCACAATGGATGGTCCGAGCTGTAAGTTCAATTGCTTTGGAATTATCTTTATTTTTTATAAAATCACAATATTTTTAAAAAAGTACTCTTATTTAATTTTCTTCTCTCTCTAAAATGAATTAAATAGGTCATTTTTTAAAAATACATAATAAATATCACCTTATAGGATCATATATTTCAAATCAAGACAAAATCCTATATTTAGAATTTGAAGGATTATTATTTAATTTAACTTGAATATTTTAAATTCAAAATTAGATACTCCACATATTATGAAATTCTATTAAGGATTTATTTAATTAGTACTTAATCTACAACCATGTAGCCTTTTGTGATGGTGTGTATTAGTTTGCAAGCTAAATTACTTGAAATATTACTACAAAAATAGTTATAAGAGATGAGATAAAGAAACAAACTAAAACATGAAGATGATAACTTTCATTTCCCATACTTGACTTGAAGATGCCGTTGTAGTGGTAAAAAAAAAACATGAATATAAAAGTATTAGCATATACTTATTATGATCAAGAGAACTAAATGAACTCATGCATGATGTCACCTCCATTAAGAATTTCATAATATGGGAGGATTTATTTAATTAGTACTTAATCTACACTCATCAGGATAGACATATAATTAGTACTTATTCTATTAAGAGATCTGAGATCATATATACGAAACTGTGATACTCCCTTGTAGCCTTTTGTCATGTATTTAATTAGTACTTAATGTAAGTTTGAATTTGTTTTCTTTGGGGGACTACGAACTTACTTAATCTAATTAATTAGTACTTAATATAATTTTAATTAAGTAAGCATATACTCAATATGATAAAAACATAAATTCAAAATTAGATATATAATGGGCTTATGGATATGTATATATACACACATACATATGTATCGTGGTTAACCTGTTAAGAAAGGCCCAGTTTAATAAATTAAGTCCAACAATATCAATAAGCCTTACCAAAGTGATTTCGGAGTGATTTGGGAGTGTTTATAAGAAAAAAAAAAAGATTTCGGAGTCATCTTTTCTTCATCGATTTACGGAAAATGGAAAACACTATATATAAAGGAGGGGGTGGGATCTGTCAATAAATTATCTATTGCCATGCATTGGCCACCTTTACAAGCTGTGTAATATATTATATTTTGTGAGGGTACGTTAGTGTGCAATGAAATCCAAATATCATATCACTTCATGTACAAGCCTCTCCACATAAAATAACGCATGGGGTGTGTATAAGCAACAGAGGGATTTAAAAAATACCCATGTGATGATGAAAGCATTAAATATCTCAAGTCAGAATATCTACCCATGTTTAGCATATCCAAGTTTAATTTTAAGTATGATAATAAGTATTTAATTAAATCAAAACATTGCAATACACGCAAATGATGCAAATAATATAACTTGTTATAAATTTTATTATTTTTATTTTTTGCACCAAAAAAATTGACAAACAGTTCAATTTAATTTTTTTTAGCACTAAAAGTATTTTCAATTAAAAGTCGAAGATTAATTTTTTTGAAGTACAGATATGACTAATGTAACACCTTACCTCCTGTCATCTCCAGACAAGGCCAAAATCTTCAAGAAAACCAACCAAATGCAACCCAAACAACTCAAAACAACTTCTCAAAACTTCAGAACAGCGAAAATGAACCAAACAACATAAAAAACTAAGCTGGGGCCGCGGTAGCTATAGTACCGCCGCGGCTTCGGCCTCCCCTGTTTTCATTCGCTACTGGCCTCATTGGCACCATGGCCTGCTTCCTGGCGCCACGGCGCCCCCTATTGATTTTCTATATCAACAACTTCCATACACTGGGGTGAACTTCTGACGCGCATAATCTTATGTTCCGACCTCCGATTGACTTGATTCCAACTCTTACAAGTCAATCTAGTCCCAATCTATCCATAGACACCACTTTCACCTCAATCCAACTCCGTATGGAGATTCTATACCCTTGATACCGTTTTTGCCACTTATTGACCAAAACTCACCACTAACCACCTCCAATTGCCACCAAAGACAATTAGTCGCTCAGAGACCAACCATACAAGTCCAAAATCCCCAAACCAACTCATCCAAAGAGGTTTTACCTCAAAGTAGGGGTGATCATGGGCCGGGCCGGGTCGGGTTTGACCCCGGCCCGATGCCCGGCCCGAAATATTTTGGGACAGTTCCGGGCCAAGTACCGGGTTGGCCCGATACTATATATATATATATATTTTAAATTTAAAAATAAAAAAAAATTTATTTAATAATAAAAAATATATTTATTTATACTTAAAAATAGATTTTCTTAAAAAATAATCTTAGAAAAAAATAAAATTGTTCAAAATTTATGAATATTTAACCATTATATATTATTTTTACATAAATATTAAGTTAAAAATTAATTCAAAATTTAAAAAATTTTGAAACATTAAAATCTTAAAAAGTTTTCATAATATTTACATAGTAAATGTATTATATTAGATATATAAAGAAAAAAAAATTCTACAAAAATCAATTAAGATACATAAAAAATTAGAAAAAATATATATATATATATAGGTCGGGCCGGGCTAGGGTTAGAGTGCTTGGCCCTAACCCTAGCCCGGCCCGAAATTTGGCCCGAAGTAGTCAGACCGGACCGGGCCAATCGGGCCTCGGGCAAGAATGTTCAGCCCTACCTCAAACCACGTTCACAGAGAAGAAAACAAGAAACCCTTGATATCCTTTCCTCAGATACCTGTCAGCTTGAGCAAAGGACAAACAAACATTCTCATCCCCTTCAACACTAAGGATATTCATAGGCAACAACACAGTCTTCCGAGCACAGTCGAGAATGGAATTATTCACCTCAAACCAATCCATCCCAATTATCATGTTAATCTCTTACAATGGCAAATAGATTAGATCCAGAGTAGTGCTATGATGTTCAAAACGAACCACATTGTTCGGACAAGTTTGAGCAGTTCTTAATGAAACTCCCATGGGTGTGGACACTGACAACTCAAAAGGCAACTCCATTGCCACAAAACCCAATCTTCGAGCACAATCAAAAGAAATGAAGGAATGCGATGCACCTGAGTCAAACAAAGCATGAATAGAGTAACCATTAAGTTTACCTCTAATCAAGTTAGGTGCTGTATCCACTTCCTGTCGGGTGATAGCAAAGACTCGCCCGGGCATCGTGGGCCTCCTCATAGCATCATCACGCCTTAGCTCATGACAACCTCAAACAATATGTCCCAGCCTCCCACAATTAAAACAAAGCACGCACGGACGATCACCATGACTCAACCCATATTTTGTGCATGGATTTGATGCACTACCTGACCTGTACTGGGATGGAGCTGAATCTCTGTCGCACCCGGAAAAATGAGACAAAAGGAAAAAAGAGAACAAATCTAGTTTTCGAATGAAAACCGACTTGTGAGGAGTCGCCACCAAAATTTTGAGAAAAAATCTTGGGAAACCGAATTAAAGAGGAAAGGATGGTCTGCGTAACCAGAGTTGAATTCGGGAGTCGATTGTGGGTGGGGAAGGTGTTAGGCACCCCGCAACACCCGTTCCTAGAAACAGTTACCTTACATTAATTGTGTAAATTAATATGGCTTAAAAATATATTTTGGTCTTCTTTTTATAATTCACATGCGAGAAAATGGGTAGAGAAAAAAGAAATTCAGAAAGTTTGGAAAACAAAAAAAATAAAATAAATTAAATTAAAATTAAGGATATTTAAGCAAAATGAGGAAAAGGGATTGAGAAAATAAATTGGAAAATATTTATTAAATTAAGGGAAAAAACACCAAATAAATCAGAAAATGTTTATTTATTTACAAAGGCGGACCTGAAAAAATAAATCGATAAATATTTATTAAATTAAGGAAAAAACACCAAATAAATCAGAAAATGTTTATTTATTTACGAAGGCGGACTTGAAAAAATAAATCGATAAATATTTATTAAATTAAGAAAAAAACACCAAATAAATCAGAAAATATTTATTTATTTACGAAGGCGGACTTGACCCAAGATCAGAGCCTGGGACCTACGTACCCTGCGATGGGAATCAAAGTCCACGTAGTTCGGGACTAGAAATGCGTGTCAGTTGGTTGACATTTTTTTATTACAATTTTTGTAATGAGAGAAAACCAATTGAGAATGATTCATCTTTTTACAAACAAAACAATTTTCTGAGATTGAATTTGTGTGTTTTAATTTGTAAAAGATAATTTAATCCCGCTTACTTACTCTTATTTTATTTTGCTTTGAAAACATTTTTCTCTTTAATTTTTGGAAATGCATTTATTTGATTTTCGACTTTTAAAAAAACCATTGTATTTTTATTTATTTTTATATTCTCTTTTATACTTTTGAAAAATTTTCCAAATAAAGGAAGTCAATCTACCTGTTGCAGACTCACAGTCATGCTTGATAGATTGACTCCTTCATTACTTGCAAAAGTTCTGAACCTCGCGTATAAAGGTTTTATTACGCTTTTAAAATAAAACTTCAGAAAATATTACTACTATTTTTTTATTTTCAAACGATGATTTTATTATATATTTTTAGATAAAATTGGAAAAAACTTGTTATTTTATCAAAATTTGTTCATTTATAAATCTTTTTTAATATAATTATTTTTCAAAAACGTTATTTGATTGATGCATCTACGTGGACTCGCAATCTCACGCGATAACTCAATAAACTTGCATACCTGCGTGAGTCCCAGAAACTCACGTGGTGTAGCTACTAACTCGATTTTTTCTATTATATAAGAAAAATTTGAAAATCAACAAGTATTATTCGTATAAAATGTTTCAAGATATATATCATATTACAAAATTATATAGTGCGAAACCGTTTGTTATTTACGCGGACTTGCAGGTTCAACATGATTAATGGAGACACTCGCGCGGGTTGGAAAAACCTCATAGAGCATAATTACAAGGATAATTATTTTATTTATTCACTTTACTACCTTTTATTTTTTCATTAAGAAAACAAACTTTAAGGGCTAAAACAATAAAAAAAAATGTTGGGTCTTACTAGGGGTAATCCCTTGTAATGTGCCCATACTCCCCTATGGGCTTCTGGTGACGGGCCCCAAAAAACAAAAACAAAAACAAAGCAAAACAAAACAAACCCAAACAAACAAAAAGGAAAACAAAGAAAATCTTATAACAGGCCTCTCCACGTCATGCCCATAGGAAAAACTGACCAAAATGATCATCCCCAACACTCATAAGGACCAGCCTATAAGGAGAAACAAATACCCACAACCAACATCTCACTGACGGGCCCATGAGACAACGAACCAACATTTACAAGGCCTAGTGGCCATACACGATTTATCCCCAGAATTTACACAGCTACCAAATAACCCCAGAAACAGCCACTGGGTTTCCCAATAATTCTAACCACATGCTCCTGAGCCAATAGAACATGATGCCTAAAGGCTCAAGCGATTGGGCAACAAACAGAGAAAAAACAGCACTTGACCGAATAGGTCTTCTGTAGACAAAATTAAGTGTCCCAATTTCCAGTTAGGGAGTTCAAAGATAACCAGATTCAGTATGAACAATTTACATATATGATTCCCAAAGTTCAGAAACTGGATTATGGAACCAGTCATCGAGATATATGGCACAATCTAGACTAGAATTACCACCCAATCCTAAATCTCTGCTAAGAAACCTGTGTCCCTATGCGTGGCAATCAGAAACAGAAGTCTAACTGGAATCCACACGTGAATTTCCAGCACCAGGGCCTTAATCCATGCTACAAGAATTGTCTAAGTATGCATGCTTGAGAAGGGACGGAACTCCTTCAACAACTCAGTATTTGCAGTACAGACCCAATTTTTTTTAACAAAATCCAAAATTGAAATAGCTAATTTTACCGAAACTGGATCTATACAACTCGGTGATTAATGGCTCGAGCTTGGTCCTCCGGCTTCGTCCGCCCTCGCTCCGGCAGCTCCCCCTTCCTCTCTCAGTCACAAGCTCACGGCCTCTCTTGCTCGAACCTCACCGTGGCTCTGAAATTTCTCCCTCAGGTTTTCAGTCCCCGAAATCTCTAGGGTTTCCTCCTCGTCCCTCTGCAATGGCTCATCTCGACCCTTTTATAGAGTTCCTCGGCTGAATCCCAAACATGTGGTCCTCATTTTCTCTTTTCGTGCACGTCTCTGGTCTGTCTTCGCAACAGCTTTCTGCGTCCTCTCGGTTGCTCCCTCGGTTTCTTGCTCAGATTGCTCCCTGCTCTCGGTCGGCCTCTGTACGTTGCTCCCTCGGTTCCTTGCTCTGCTTTCTCGGCCCTCTTCTATTCCTGTCACGCCGAGCCCTCAGCTTTTTCCTCCTTTTCTTTCACGCTGCCTCTGCCCTAGCCGTTCTTTGCGTCCCTCCTGTAGCTTTTCCCTTCGCGGCCATGCCTCCTGTAGCTTTTCCTTTCTCGGCCATGCCTCCTGCAGCTTTCTCTGTGGCTCTCAGTCCTCGGTCTCCTCTGTACTCAGCTTAGCTCCCTCTCTTTCTTTTTCTCTGTGTATCTCACGGCTCCTTCCAGCATACTCCCTCGGCCTCTGTTTTCCTAGGGCAACGCCCTTAACGCGTCCACGAGCCCTCACTTGGGCTCGTGGCGTGTTTGGGCTGAAGTGTTTCAGCCCAAATTTGGCTGAAATGCTTCAGCCCAAATATATTTTTTAGTTTTTTTTATATACCATTATTTATTATTTATCTTATTTTATGTTATTTTATTTTATTTTTGTTTTGTTGTTTTTTTTTGGAAAATACCCGGACAAAATTGGGTGTTTACAATCTCTTCCTACATGCTCGCTCTGACTAGAACTCCCTTGGTCAAAGCTTCCTCGATAAAAGGGTCTTCTGCCAAACAGACCTCTGTTGGACTGATCTCTGCCAAACCTACCTCTTCCTCTACCATGGCGGCCTCTTCCTCTACTAGAACCTGTACTGCCACCGCTGCTACCACTTCCTGAACCATTTCCTTTGCTGATTTCTCCTGTAGGTCCTAAGTGAGAAAAGGCTCGAATCATGGAATTCCTTCTATGTTCCTCGGCCTTCTTCATCCATCTGTATAGGGCACGAATTTTCGCACACAAGTCCTCAAAGGACATAAATTCTACCACAAATAGTTGCTCCTTGATCTCTAGATGAGCTCCCTCAAACAACCTTTGAGCCATCCACCTATTATCAGGATAATTATTCAGATAAGTGGAATACTTTGCCAAGTCTAGAAACTGATCAATGTAGTCATCCGCTGACAGATTCCCTTGTTGAAAAGTTAGGAATTCGGTCTCCTTTTGCATCATTAAGGCTGGAGGGACGTAGTGTGCAAAGAACTGTTCCTTAAACTAATCCCAATTCATAGGAGGATTCATCGCTTCAACATTCGGGCTAACACTCCTCCACCAACGCTTGGCCTTCTTTTCAAGCTTAAATGCCGCCAGTTGCATCCTTTGCTCTGAGGTGCAACCCATCACACTGAATATATTCTACAATTGTTCTATCCAATCTTCAGCGTGTGAAACATCCATGGCACTCTCGAAAGCCGAAGGATTAAACTTCTGAAAGTCCTTCAACTGTGAAGAGATACCCTTTCTTTCAACCCTTGGGGCTCTCTCAGGCTCTATCATATTTTCATTCTCATCTTCTCCTGCATTCAAGTCCACAAACATACCGGCCTCTTTGTTCACTTCATCCTGCTCTTGCCTATCCATTCGCTCTTGTAACCTGTTCAACGTTTCTCCCTGAGTGTTTACTTGATTCTTTGTTCACTTCATCCTGCTCTTGCCTATCCATTCGCTCTTGTAACCTGTTCAACGTTTCTCCCTGAGTGTTTACTTGATTACTGAGGCCAGCCAACATCTCATGCATCTGCCTCATGAGATCATTGTTACTCTGTCTTCCTCTACGAGACATTCTTCCTACACACAAGCAACAACACATTCAATTACATGGTTCTGGACTAGCATTGCAATTGGAAAATAGTCTATGTATTTAAAATTGTACCAAGTAGTACTTCAAACAGAAACAATGGCCCAAAACCATTGCTCTGATACTAAAATATAACACCCTATCTCCTGTCACCTCCAGACTAGGCCAAAAACTTCAAGAAAACCAACCAAATGCAACCCAAACAACTCAAAACAACTTTCCAAAACTTCAGAACAGCGGAAATGAACCAAACAACACAAAAAACTTAGCTGGGACTGTGGCTGCTACAGTACTGCTGCTGCTCTGGCCTCCCTTATTTTCACTTACTACTGGCCTCACTGGCGCCGCAGTGCCCCCTATTGATTTTCTATATCAGCAACTTCTACACACTGAGGTGAAGTTTTAACGTGCATAACTTTATGCTTTGACCTCTGATTGACTTGATTACAACTTTTACAAGTCAATCTAGTCTCAATCTATCCATAGACACCACTTTCACCTCAATCCAACTTTGTATGGAGATTCTGGACCCCTGACACCGTTTTTGCCACATATTGACCAAAACTCACTACTAACCACCTCTAATTGCCACCAAAGACAACTAGCCGCTTAGAGACCAACCATACAGGTCCACAATCCCCAAACTAACTCGTCCAAAGAGGTTTCACCTCAAAGGAAACCTTCATCTGGGATTTGACCCTCTTGAACCCCAACTTGACAAAACGGGCTACAGGCCCTAAAACATACCAACTAGGCCCAAAACCACTTTGGGCTCACAAACACCAACATACTGACTTCTCAATATCAAAACTCATGTAACCATACATACAATATACACAATTCCACATATCACCATACATACAACATCCATACACACCTTACAATGTCAAACATTCATTACAAAACCTTCTATCCTACTTGGCACAAGATACATATCCAAAATACACACAAACTACATAGACCCAATATTCCCACGTCTGCTGCTACTCCCTTGGCATCTCAGGACTAGTGCCAAAACCGTTACCTGAAAGGTTAATTCATGGGAGAGGGGTGTGAGACAATGTCTCAGTAACCGGGAACAACCACACACATGTACATATATCTCATACAACTCATGGATGCAATGTGAAATGAATGGAATCCATGTCTCCCTCATACACGACTAGAACCATGAGCTGTCGTCATCACAAGACATTTCAATAGATAATTCTCTTCCAACAGTTGGTGAAGACTGATTTCGGGATATCACCAAGCTCACCTTATCCTAATGCAACCCGACCAATGGTTACACTAGAGCTTGGACATTTGCTCTCCTTCCCCTGGACCATCACAAATTAATGGTGATTTAGAGAAGCTGCATCCCCAAATCCACTGCCACTTGGCTCCCAAGGAGAGGATTTAATGACAGGGATATTTCATCATATCATGTTATACTTTGCCGCCTGGCTCTCCCATGGAGAGGATTTAGTGACAGGGATCTTTATCATATCATCATCACCTCATCATCAATCTCTTACTATGCAATCATATGGTAATGATGCCAATGTCATCCCAACATACCTCTACACACACACACACACACACACACACACACACATATATATATATCATTATCATCACAAGTATCATATGGACATGCTAGCATGCAATGGTATGGGAATGCTACACATCATACATACACTACATATACTATCATCACATATCCACTAGCCGTGCATACCACGATATGTAAGAAAACCATACACATACACAGTCAATATCATGGTATGAAAAGGAACATGCATATCTATACAAATATATGTACTATCATATTATACAAACAATACAATATAAACAAACACCCGGTTACCTCAAGTTGTCAATACCACGCTCACACGAGTTCCACAAGCTTTCTTGAATGCCAATCCCATGACTAGCCTTCTCTGAGTAGCCAAACAACCTTAACAATACCACAATTCTTCAATTAACCACATATACCAATAACCAAACATCACAATTTAACCAATTTAGCCTAACCCAAGGTTCCAACACCCCTTTTATGCATCCATAAGCTCTTAGGGACCATTCAAACACTACTCAACCACATACACTTTGGATTCCCAAGAGCCCTAACCGAAAACAATCTAGGGTTAAGCTCAAATAATGTATAAACCCTTCAAAACTCACATCCGAGCAACAAGAACACTAAAACACACTTCCTTAATCTCATTTCATCCATTTCAATCAATGGATTTCGGCCTTAACCGAAGATCCTAACTCAAAACCGAAAAACCCTAAATTTCAACTGAAGAAAATGGAGAGGGAGGAGTAGAAATCACTTACCAACTTGAATCCAAGCTTCCAAGGTCCGAAAATTACTCCTAGATGCTGGAAAACATGAACCCTATCAGAGCTCCTCCGTTCTTCTCTGTCGCTTCCTTCATTTCTTTCTTTCCCATTTATCCGAAATGAGTCAGATTTAAACAAAAATCCTGACTCTCGTTGCGATTCTAGGGCAGCTTGCCACCTTATCAGCCATAAACACGCCACTGGAATTGGCTCTCGCCGCCGTGGATCTGCTTCTAGTCGTGGCGTGGAGCTCTTTCAAACTCCACTGAAACCTTCCTCCATCCTGTTTCCTCCGGCCCTACACACAATGCCAAGAAAGATGTCATGAGGGGTGTTACAACTAAGGTGGATTTTACTTCTCTTAAGACTTTTTCCATATATATATATATATATGATCACAATGACAGATACACATTCATCATTAGGGGGCCATAGCTCCCCCCTTTTCCATATTATTATACTACATATTTCTAATAAATCCTGCACCCCCTCCCAATATCATAACCGTGGCCCTTTATATATATAAATATTGTCAATAAATCACCACTTCCTGTGTATAAACACAAAGTATAAAGGTATTACATAGATATATGCATACAGTGTATATTTTTATTGATATATTTAAATAGAAATAAAATACATATTTAATCAATTTGTGAAAATACTTATCTAAGTGTATTTTTTGTAATTTTTTTTATTTTTTAATTTATATATAGTTATGCATGATTTGTTATCTTAATGCTTTTATTTAATATTATAAACTTATCATAAAAGTAACTAATAATAAATATTAAAATAAAAGATAAAAATCATATATATAAATATATTAGTAAGGAAAAATTGGACCCCATTGTTGTTACTTTGCGTCCGCTCATGCAGGATCAAACCTGGAATACTCGTGTTCAATTTTTATATACCGCCATAAAAAGCTCTCACATGCTAGCTCTTAAACGATATTTATGTCTTTAAATGAATAAAATGATATACTCCCTCCGTTCTACTATATAGTGCACTTTTTTGAAAAATTCATGTTTCAAAATATAGTGCACTTTACAGATTACGTAGTATACTTTTTCTTTTCTTTCCAAGATTGCCCCTATTTAATAGGTTTAAATATTTGTTTATTATTAAAATGTTTCATTTTCAATACATTTAATGAGGGTAATTTGAGAAAAGGTGAAAAATTTTGTTAGTTACTAATTATTGTCTTGGTTTATGTGCGGTAATTAAAAGTGCATTATAAACTGAAATGGATGGAGTAATAGTTAATGGATTTGTTTTGATTTAGATTTGAAAAAATAAACAACTCCATTAATATTAAAGGACAAATTGAAAGTTGGTGTGTCGATGACAGCATTCATCAGCCAATATTGGAGAAATTAAAGAATGGTGTGAAAAATATAATTCCCCACTTCAACGTTTTCATTGTGGCAATCGTATATTCAAACAGTTCATGCGTTATATGCAATCCCTATTTTCTAGTGATCTAAATATTAAATATTCAAATATACAAGATATTTGGAGATATACAAGATTACGTACATAATAAAACCCCTAACGTGGCCCAAAAAAAAAGAAAAGAATACAACTCCTAACAACCTTATCTAAATCTTATTAAATCCACAAAAAAAAAAAGTTGGAGCACGCAGATCCATAATGCTCAACTTGCCCAATAGTGTTGCCATGTGATCCTTTCCAAGAGCTTTGGTAAACGTATCAGCTCGTTGATCTCAGCTACAAGCGCTACATGGCTTGACTTCTATTGGACTCATTCTAGCACATTGTAACAACTAAGTGCCCGTTTGATTTGTCTTTTGTAAAAATATTTTTAGAATAATCACAGTTTATAAAAATAAAATTTGGATAAAAATAGAGAAATTTATTGAAAAGTTGTTTGGATGAAAAAGGAGAAAATGATGGTTAGAAAGTACAGTTATGTTTTGAAAAATGAGAACCAAACAGGCATTAACAATCTATTTTAACGCGTTTTGTGCATTTATTGTATATTCAGTTGTATTTATAATATAAAATCTCTAATTTATATCCCAATAAAATATAAATAAATTCAACATATTTATATAAAAATTCATCATAACATTTCATATTGATATTAATTTGACATTAAAGATATAACATATTTATTTAACAATTTTAAATAATTAATCATAGTAATATTTAAATAAGTGCATTTAAAAATATTAAATTAAAAATTAATAAAATTTATAATAAAATAAAAATATGTCTAATCAGTCAATATAATTTGTAAAATATGAAAAATGAAAGAAGTTACACTGGTTACAAAGAGTGAAAAGTGTGGCTCATCTCAAGCCCCTTGACATGTTTATGCTGAGAAGGGAGATTGTGGTCCAAAAAGAGTTAAATTTGGTAAGTAAATGGTTCATTAACAGGAAATGAAATTTTGAAAATAAAGGGTAGATTTGTGCAGCAATTTTTTTATTTCAATAGTAGATTTCTAAAATAAAGATAAAGGATATGTGTATAAAATACAAGGATGTCAAAATGTTTGACTCAAATATTAGTTGATCTTCAGCATTTTCATTGATCACAATCGTTTATTTATACAGCTCATGCGCGATCTGCCGATCTGCCATCCCCATTTTCTTTTTTTCTTTTTATATACTGCTGTCTATTATCCTATTTTCTATTAATCTAAAAATTAAATATTCAATAATACTCAAGATATTGGGAGATACACAAGATTACTCATAGTGCGGCTACCAATAACCAAATGTGCGCAAGATCACACAGCTAACCTAGACATATTTATACCAAGACCGGACGGGCCTGACGCTGACACCATGAGTGACATTTGACTTCACTATGGTTTCAAGTTGCCATCCTTGAAGTTGGTATTTAGTATTTACACACACACATGGTCACGCAAAAAAAAAAAAATGTACACACACCCCCACCGCAACTGAGACCTTTCAAAACATGGCTGTTTTTACTATATTAATTTCTTAATTCTTTATTTATATTTATGCATTATTATAATATTTCAGAATCTTATTTGTATAAAAAACGTATGTTTATATATATCAAACTTAATGGGTCACTTCGTATACTTTATAAAAAGTAGTTTTTTGGGAAGTATATTCCCCAGGAAGTCTACTTATCGGGAAGTTCATGTTTTACATGTTTGTTTAATTTTTTAATTTTTGAGAAATTTAAATTATTTTTTAAAAATAATATGTAATATTTTAGTGTTAAAGATATTAATATCCTTTTAATTAAAGAGATTGATTAAATAATTAAGGATATTCTAGACAAAATATCACAAATTGCTTAAAAAGTAGAACTTTCCAAAGTTTTACTAGGGAAGTTCGAGTTAAATTCAACTTTTTGGGAAGTTTCATAATTTTTTTTAAACTAAGCGGTACCAATTGATCTACTTTATGGGAAATTCTATTTCCCTCTCCCACTTACTCTATACCAAGCAACCCCATCGTCTCTCTCCCCTTCTCTATACCCCATTATATCCAATTCAATTTTTTCTAAATATAAAAATAATTAAATACAACATATTTAATTAAATAAAAAAGGAGAGAGAAGACATAATTATTAAAAATAATTTGTTATATAATTATATTTTAATGCCAGTCTCTCTTTAAATATATAATTCATATCAAATTGAGTAATTGAGACTGATAACTATTTATAACTACGAAAAACATATTAATAGAACTTATGTGATATTCAAAGAAGAGTTAAATATCAGTTTTGTTATTTATAATTAAATATTAGTGTATTTGTTCCTTGTTATAAGTCATATTTTAGAATAATTGAAATATGCAAATTATAAGTTACTTGGTAAGTATTAAATATCCATTCCCATGTTTGCCCATCGTTAAATAATTATGGTGGAAAAAGAATAAGAAAGATATAATTAAGATATATTATAATTTAATGAGGTTAATATTATAAAGTTGTGATAAACTTTACAAAGATAACATTAATTACTTTTTTTTATTTCTTTAAGGGCATATTTGAAAATTCAAAATAAACTCTAATATATTAATTGCATTTTTAATCTCTGTACATAAATATTAAATGAATACTCATTCTATTCCTTATTATAAGTCATAGTTATTTCGTTCCATATTATAAGGTAACATGAGGGTTTTTTTTGTTCTATAATATAAGGTCATATGTAGTGATTTATCATTTTTACACTATTAATATTGTAATTTGGTCTATATTTAATGAAAGGAGTAAAATTAATGGAGGTAAAATTGGAAATTTTGATTTTTTTTAGAAGTTTAAGGATGTAATAAATGTTTTTTAATATACATAAAACTTTTCACATTGTCTTATAATATGAGACGGAGGAAGTACTCTAGAAAAATTGGAGAATGCAAAATATAAATCAATTTGTAAGTATTAAATTAAATATTCATTTTCATGTTTGCCTCTCATTATAAAGTAATTGTGATGGAGAGAGAATTAAAAAAATATAATTAAGATAGATTATAATTTAATGAGAGTAATATTAAAAAGTTATGATGAATTTTAATTTTTATTACTTTTAATCACTTTTTTTGATATGTGTAAATTAGTTGAATGTGACTTATAGAAGGGAAAATGGAGTAAAAAGAAATAAATGGTGTAAATAATTAATTTTATAACTTGGGAACGAATTTAATCATAATTTAATGCTGAATTATCATTACTCCGTTGGAAATTGATTGCACCCAATTAAAAGTTGGATGGGGTAGTTACATCCTCCTGTGCTTCCAAACATCCCTATAAAACCCAGTCACCTTTTCTTATATTTGCATCCCAAAATTCTTAAGTTCTCATTCATTTCACATAGAGTATCTTCATTCCAGAATTCATCATCCAGTGCTTTTCCCCTCTAAAAAGGTTTAGTTTTTAATTCTGATCAATCTCCAAGCTTTACAAGAGATCATCCCACGATGTTGGATCAGAAGAATCAAAACGCAGAATCCGGCGGTGCCAATATTTCCGTTGAAGCACCACAAGGGAAAAGGAAAGAGCTTCGCAACTTTGTGATATCAATGAAGCTCAAGTATGTGAAGCTTTGCTACCACTACGTAATCTCCAACGCCATGTACCTCTTTCTCATACCAGTTCTGGTTTCTGCTTCAACTCACCTCACAACTCTCTCAATCCAAGACATTCTCCACTTATGGGAAAACCTCGAGTTCAATCTCCTCAAAGTGGCTCTGTATTCTTGTGTTACAGTATTCTTAGCTACCATTTACTTCATGAGCCGTCCTCGAGGTGTTTATTTGGTGGATTTTGCGTGTTACAAGCCAGACCCAGCTTGCATGTGCGCAACGGAGATGTTCATGGAAAGATCCAGGCTATCAGGCTACTTCACAGAGGAGAACTTGCTGTTTCAGAAGAAGATTCTGGAAAGATCAGGTTTTGGGCAGAAGACTTACCTCCCTCCTGCAACGTTAAGTATACCACCTAACCCATGTATGGCTGAAGCGAGGAAGGAAGCAGAGGATGTGATGTTCGGAGCCATTGATGAAGTTTTGAAAAAAACTGGTGTGAGGGCTAAGGATATTGGGATTTTGGTGGTGAACTGCAGCACGTTCAATCCTTTACCATCTATGTCTGCCATGATCGTCAATCACTATAAGTTGAGAGGGAATATTTTGAGCTATAATCTTGGAGGAATGGGATGCAGTGCTAGCCTTATCTCTATTGACCTCGTCAAACGGCTCTTGCAGGTTCGTTATTCTCATTCCTTGTCTTTCAATTACATCCTAAAACTGTATTACAAAAACATTATTTTTATTTGTCTAGTGTCTCTGGAAATAAAAAACATAAAAAATTTCAAGAAAATAAGTGAAATTCAAACTGCGTAAATTTTATATAAACAATCTATATAAAATAACTCTTCACCAACAAGATTCAGATATAGTTATTCGATAACTGGCTGATTTCTATACTTTAAAGGAATTAGTTTTTGGTAGTTGGAACACCTTTAGTGTTAAAAAAAAACTCTTCTTTGAAATATTCAACCCTCTAATAATATTGTTCACTTAATTTATTGCTTTCAAAAACAATTATTACTCTTCTAAATTTAAAATGTTTAAAACAATTTTTTATTTTTAAATATATCTATATACATACTTATATCTTTATTATTTCCTATTTCTATTAGGTTTACATTGTAGTGCTGTACTTTTGGACTTATATGTTTGTACATGTAGGTACAACCCGACACTTATGCCCTTATGGTAAGTACGGAGAACATAACTCTGAACTGGTATTCTGGAAATAACCGCTCTATGCTCGTCTCAAATTGCCTCTTCCGAATGGGAGGATCAGCAATTCTGCTATCCAACCGTTCATCTGATCGCCGCCGCGCCAAGTACCAACTTCTGCACACAGTGCGTACCCACAAAGGTGCAGACGACAAGTCATATGGCTGCATCTTCCAACAAGAAGACGATACCAAAACCCTTGGCATCTCTCTCTCCAAGGACCTCATGGCTGTTGCAGGAGAAGCCCTCAAAGTCAACATCACCACCCTTGGCCCACTAGTCCTTCCCATCTCAGAGCAGCTTCTGTTCTTCGCAACTTTGGTGGCTAGAAAAGCTCTCATGATGAAGGTGAAGCCCTATATTCCGGACTTCAAGCTTGCTTTTGAGCACTTTTGTATTCATGCTGGAGGAAGAGCGGTTTTAGATGAGATGGAGAAGAACCTGGAGCTTAGTGATTGGCACATGGAGCCATCGAGGATGACACTGCACAGATTTGGGAACATTTCTAGCAGTTCTGTGTGGTATGAATTGGCATACGCTGAAGCTAAGGGGAGGATCAGGAAGGGTGATAGGACATGGCAGATTGGTTTTGGGTCTGGGTTCAAGTGTAACAGTGCTGTGTGGCGGGCCTTGAAGACAGTGAATCCAGCGAAGGAGAAGAATCCATGGATGGATGAGATTCATGAGTTTCCTATTCAAGTTCCAAGAAGTAGCAACCATTGACTTCTAGTTTATGTTATGTAATGTTATGGAAAGATGTGGAGTGGATGATTCGTTTTCTTGGCAGTGAGTTGAAGTTCCAAGTATCAGTAGCATGAGATAAGTGTTCTGTAAGAACTTATTGTGTTAGGCATCTGTCTGCGTGTAATCGTGAATAATGTATCTTAATTATTTAAGTATTCTAAAATAAAAATGAAAAAAGATCACAAGTGAAAAATAAGTAAATCTTCTCTTTGTTTTCGAGTCATTTGAGATGATTTGTTTATTTTCAGTTTCAATTTATTCATTTCTTCTATGCATAGATACACACACATGTAGTTCTTATCTTATTGTGTTCACAGTAGGTGTGCAACTCACTCAAATTGCTTAGAATGAGTACACTTTTAATGACTATAAAAGGTGTGATTTATTATAAATTTCATTTTATACATGGGTATATTCATTATTTTTATTTGCTAATGGCACTGCCATTGATCCTTCATCCGCAGGACCCAAGACATCTATCTTAGACCCATAATTTTATTTTATTTATTTTTGCCTTTAATTGTGAGAGGGCCAGCCTAAATTGGAATTGGTTCGTGAATAAGGTGAAATTGAAAGTTGGTGTTGATGACACCCTTCATCGCCCAATTATTTTCATTCCTTGAAGGGATTAAGGAATGGGTACGCTATGGTAGACCATCGGGTTGGATATATATTCATATCAACACTGGACCGACGCTGACATCATGAAATTGGATATTCACAATAAAAGTGTGATACACAAACAAATTTGATTAAATATTTCAATACTCCTAGCCTTTCTTCTACATCTTATTATAAGTCAATTAGGATGATATCTCTTAATTGCATACAAAACAAATCAAGAGCTTTATTAAAAAAAATTAATGATTTAGGCATTTTACAAATTAGAGTGCCTCATATTTAAAATAAAAAATTATTCTAGTAGGGGTGCCCTATGTTTTAATTGCATGTGTTCCGGGAACCGTGATAGGTCTGATATGAAACATGAAAGAAACCGGTAATAAGATAACTGATCGTGAAATGGGTGAAAATCGCAGAACTGGCGGTTTAAGAGGTTGAGCCGGTTCAACATGTAGATCTGAGGAAAAGAGGAAGAGGGGCAAGAGAAAGATGAAACGAAGACAATTGAGGGTGATAATGATAGAAAAAGACGGGGAGGAGCGAGAGAAAGATGACAGGAACATATGGAACGGAGGAGATCCTACCTCTTCCTCTCAAACAATGGGCTTCGAGTCATCAACAATGGAGGACGGACTGCTAATGCAAGACGTTGCAGACGAGAACAGAGACAAAAAACAGACCAACAACCAAGGGAGGAGAAAACACATGGGAGGACGACGGCTTTTGAAACAAATGGAGGGTTTGGGAAGGAAAGAATGGGCTGAGATTGATTTGAATTTTGAATTAGGGCTTTTGGATGGCTTTTCCTTCCCTCATACAAGTCGTTTCACATCTTTTAAAAAAGTTAAAAAAAAATTGACATACTAGTAATTTCATACTGAAGTCTAGGAACATTAGAGCAATTGTGGGTTGTTATCTACATTATTATTCATTCTTATTTATGATATAAGATTATTTTAACTGAATGATGTAGATTAAGAATAAAAATTAAAGTTAATTAACTATTTTAATTTTTTCTAATATTTTAATATTTTTTTAAAACTCTTATTTTATCTTTTTTCTTTTTATTTGAATACATTAAATATGAATATTTTTTAAAAATATATAATAAATACTATTTCATATATTATAAATAGTCTTATATTTATAATTTTCTATATAAAATAGAATATTTTTAATAAAAAAAATCATACAAGAGAGGCCTCACGTTGTCTCTCACGTTCTCCCATGATTTGAAAAGGAGACAATTACATAATTACATTTCCCCATGTTGAAAAGCACAAAATTATACAAAACCAACTGTATCTCCAAATAAAATATAGTTTTATTTTGGTCAAAAAAATTAATGTAGTTTTTTTAAAAAAAATAGTTTTATAAAACTATACTCTTATCTCTTTATTTCATTTTTATTTTAAATTTGTAAGTTTATTATTGTTAGTTAGTTGAAAATTGATTATTTCTATTTATATTCTAATTCTTATTTTTATCTAAGAAAATTAATATAAACTTATAAAAATATTATTCTCTCCAATTGTTAATATGTTACTTTTATCTAAAGATTTCTTTAATTTATATCTTTACACTTAATAATTACTGTAAATTTAAAAACATATATTCTCAATAGAATTTTGCCTCTTCACAAGAAAGACATTTTGGAATTAAGCAATTAATACTTCATAAATTTTTGTGAAGTAACTTGCATTTTAGATAATAATATTTTTTTAGAAGATAACTTGCATAAAAGATCAAAGGGAGTAATTTATTATAACCTGCCGAGTACAATAACTACATTTTTATTATAATTTTATTTTAGAAGATGAGTCACATAAAAGATCAAACTAATGAACATTAGACCAGTACCTAACCAATTCACTAATCTATTTTCATAACATTGTTTGTACATACAATAGCAATAACAAAATTATTTCTAACAAAAAAACTACAAGAATTTTCAAACTGCTGTGAGCATGCAAGACAAGAAGTAAAGCCATATCCCAATAAGATATTGAAAACCAACCATGATACAAGAAAATGAATATAATGAAAACTTGGCAGTACTTTTAGAAACGGTTCGCATAACTTTTTTTTTTTGTGTGCGCATATTTAGACAAAGCCTTTTGCCTCGAGAGTCTAGCTAGGACTTATCTAACAATTGCTATCCTAATAAATCAAGATGTTGCTAAATTAGACAAACTCCTATTTCCTCAACTAGATATAGAAAGAAAAGCCAAGTTAATTAGCTCAACTATAACCTCTTCATTCAAAACCCAGATTTCTTGTTCCCTACCACAAGACATGAGATACTACACAAAACCCCCAGATAATCTTCCATAATAACAATATATAAAACCCTGATAAAGTTCAACACTATTACAGCAACGTGATAAAAATCACTCATCCATACAATGATATATACTTTCAAATAGCAAAAAGTTATACATGCCGACTGCAAAATTCCCCTCGAAAAATAATATTTATATATCCATGATAATATGTGTCCATGCTATATCAGTATTTGGTATGATAAAAACCACCAAAGACAAAAGGATTAATTAACATACAGGTAATAACTATCATAAAAAAAAAAACATACAGGTAATAACAAAGAATCAACTTTCTAAAACAATTCTTGTCAATTAATGCTCGTCTCAAATTGCCTCTTCTATGGATTAATTAATATATAACATATAAAACAGATCTATGAAGCTGCAATTAATGGTCACAAAACATAATTAGTGTAGTTGATCTTGAATTCAGTACAAATGCACAAAACTCATTCTAGTTGAAGGTTAAAAAGTTAAAAAAGAAAATGTGTTCAAAATATTACTAAATTAATATATATGTTAAGGAGGGAAATCGTGGTAAAAAAAAAAAAGTTAAATTTGGTGAGTTAATGGTTCATCAACGATTATGCAGATAGAAATGTGATCTTACAAATAGATAGAAGTATATATGCCATAACTTTTTATGTTAAAAGAAATATGTGTAAGTTAAAAAATAAAAGAATAGATTTGTAATAAAGATAAAATATAAGCGAGTTCAAAGCATGCATTTTACTCAAATATAATTTTAAGATATTGTTATTATATCAGAATATTTATACAGCTCATGTGCGTGATCTGCTATCCCTATTTTCTCGTAATCTAAATATTAAATATTCAATAATATCCAAGATATTCGGAGATACACAAGATTTTGATTACACGTGATACAGCTCCTGACAACCAAATGTGCGCATGATCACACAACTAAGTACACCATCGGATTGGATATTCATAATACAACTCCTTAACTGCCAAAGACATATTAATAGAACTTATGTGATATTCAAAGAAAAGTTAAATATCAGTTCTATTTTTTAAATGTAAATATTAAATAATTAATTTTATAACTCATAAACGAATTTAATCATAATTTAAAGGTAAGTTAATTATGATTACTTGATTAGTACTCCATTGGAAATTGATTGTCTCCAATATTTAAAAGTTGGATGGGGTACGTACTACGTAGTTGCATCCTCCTGTGCTTCCAAACACGCCTATAAAACCCGGTCTCCTTTTCATATATTTGCATCCCAAGATTCTTAAATTCTCATTCATTTCACATATATTCTCTTCATTCCAGTGTTCATCCCACAATGCTGGATCAGAAGAATCAGAACGCAGAATCCTGTGGTGCCAACATTTCTGTTGAAGCACCACAAGGAAAAAAGAATGAGCTTCTCAACTTTGAGATATCTATGAAGCTCAAGTATGTGAAGCTTTGCTACCACTACGTAATTTCCAACGCTATATACCTCTTTCTCATACCAGTTCTGGTTTCTGCTTCAGCTCATCTCACGACTCTCTCAATCCAAGACGTTTTCCACTTATGCGAAAACCTCAAGTTCAATCTCGTTCAAGTGACTCTGTGTTCATGTGTTACAGTATTCTTAGCCAGAGGTTACTTCATGAGCCGTCCACGTGGTGTTTACTTGGTGGATTTTGCGTGTTACAAGCCAGACCCAGTTCGCATGCGCACCAGGGAGGAGTTGGTGGAAAAATCTGGGCTAGCAGGCTACTTCTCAGAGGAGAACTTGATGTTTCAGAAGAAAATTCTGGAAAGGTCTGGTTTGGGACAGAAGACTTACTTCCCTCCTGCAATGTTCAGTGTGCCACCTAACCGATGTATGGCCGAAGCAAGGAAGGAAGCAGAGGAGGTGATGTTCGGAGCCATCGATGAGCTTTTGGAGAAAACTGGGGTAAGGGCTAAGGATATTGGTATTTTGGTGGTGAATTGCAGCTTGTTCAATCCTACACCATCTCTTTCTTCCATGATCATCAATCACTATAAGCTGAGAGAAGATATCCAGAGCTATAATCTTGGTGGTATGGGATGTAGTGCTGGGCTTATCTCTATTAACCTTGCCAAACAGGTCCTGCAGGTTTGTTATTCATTCTTCTCTTCCAATTACATATCCTTAAGGCCCACATCACATATTTTTAACCGTCACATCAGGGAGGGCTTTTGCATTGTCATCCGCGTTAAGTCATTGTGTCCTACAATTTCTCTTGGCCCAAAAAAATGCATATCCTTAAACTTGAGCCCAAAAAACTGTAGTACAAAATGGGAATTAATAATTATTAATTACACCTCCAAAGGTATTTCTTTGGCAGTACGTTTGAATTCTCATGATTTAATAGTTTGTGTGTCCCGTCCATATGAAGATTTAATCCACGTCAGCCGTCCATACATAAATTTGAATTTCATCATGTTAATTACCTACCTTTTAATACTCCTTTTGGTCATCATTTTAAGGTTTTTTATAATTTACACATATTAATAGAATTATTAAATAATCTAGATTATAATAAAATTTTATCAAAATATTTTTTAATTAAATACTCAAAGATTACTTATAATCCACTTACTATTATTTTTAATGAAATGTAAAATAATAAAAAATAATTAATATTTCATTGATATTGTAAAATGACATATAAATTGAAATATTTAACATTTTCAAAATCCATAAATAAAATGGGGCGGAGAAAGTCCATAGCAAATTCTAATAATCGGCAATAGAGTATATAGCTTTAAATTTGAATAGTTAAAATTAAATTTCCAATTTTTTGGATTTCCCAATTAGCTTAACTTTACGTTTGTTTTAATTTTTAAATATCGAATATAAATTTATTTGAAGTTGAGAACATAAATGCAATTTTTATTTTTTCTTAATGTCTTTAAAATAAAAATATAAAAAACTTCAAAATAATAAATGAAATTCAAACTGTATAAATTATCTAAAGACTTTATATAAAAACAATTCTTTGCTGAAAGATTCGACCCCTCTAGAATTGTTCAAGAAATTTATTGCGTTTAAAAACAATTATTGCTCTGCTCTTATAAATTTAAAACGTTTAAAAGGATTTTTTTATTTTCAAATATATATTTATCTGTTTATTTATTACCTCTTTCTATTACGTTTTTATTGTTGCTCTGTATGACAGTTTTGGACAAATATATTGTACATGTAGGTGCAACCCAACTCTTATGCCCTTGTGGTATGCACGGAGAACTTAACTCTCCACGGGTATTTTGGAAACAACCGCTCTATGCTCGTCACAAATTGCCTCTTCCGAATGGGAGCAGCAGCAATTCTGCTATCCAACCGTTCATCTGATCGCCGCCGTGCCAAGTACCAACTTCTTCACACAGTGCGTACCCACAAAGGTGCAGACGACAAGTCATATGGCTGCATCTTCCAACAAGAAGACGATAACAAATTCATTGGCGTCTCTCTCTCCAAGGACCTCATGGCTGTTGCAGGAGAAGCCCTCAAAGCCAACATCACCACCCTTGGCCCCCTAGTTCTTCCCATCTCAGAGCAGCTTCTATTCTTCGCTACTCTGGTTGCCAGAAAAGTTTTCAGGATGAAGGTCAAACCCTATATTCCCGACTTCAAGCTTGCTTTTGAGCACTTTTGTATTCATGCTGGAGGAAGAGCGGTTTTAGATGAGATGGAGAAGAACCTGGAGCTTAGTGATTGGCACATGGAGCCATCAAGGATGACACTCTACAGATTTGGGAACACTTCTAGCAGCTCTGTGTGGTATGAATTGGCGTACGCTGAAGCTAAGGGGAGGATCAGGAAGGGTGATAGGACATGGCAGATTGGCTTTGGGTCTGGGTTTAAGTGTAACAGTGCTGTTTGGCTGGCCTTGAAGACAGTGAATCCAGCGAAGGAGAAGAATCCATGGATGGATGAGATTCATGAATTTCCTGTTGAGGTTCCAAAAGTTGCAACCATTGGCTCGTAGTTTATGTTATGCAAAGATGTAGGGCGGATGATTCATTTTTAGCATTGTATTGAAGTTCCAAGTATTAGCAGCGGGAGATATGTGTTCTGCATGTAAGAACTTATCCTGTTTTATATGTCTGCGTGTAATCTTGAATAATGTATATTTTTGATATATTTTAAAACAAAAATGAAGAAGATGACAAGTAAAAAATAAAATATTTTTCTTTATTTTGGAGTAATTTGAGCATGATTTGTTTATTCAGTTTCAATTTATTCATATCTTATTTATAGAGATTCGATATATATATATATTCATTTATTTATTGGGAGAGAGCGAGAAGAAATCATCTTTACCGGATTCGGTGGAAAGTTCTCATCTTATTGCATGTGGTCACATGTGAGAGTTGATTGGACAATTCCGAATCAGTAAACTGTAAAGTTTTGTTCGTCGAAGTATGTCATTAGATTAATTTTTATAATTAGAAATTTGTCATATTAGCAAATGGGATAACGGGTGGCGTAAAATCATCCATATCAATAAGCTTTACATCTGGAATTGGAGAAATCAAAACTTGTTTCAGCAGAAGTATATGATAATCCTTCGAAGGTGATTTTGCATAGGTGTAGATCATTTATTCACACTCCCTTTACATTAAGTTCAAACATATTGCAAGCTTGATCAGTTTCAGAGGAAAAGTGGCACTTTCTTGAAGAAAGAAACAAATTAAAAGCCTTGGCCGGACAAGTATACTTAGTTAAGATTGTTTTTGGCAGTTTAGAAAGGTGGGAAAATGTGTGCACTAGTGCTTTTCTTTATTGTTAGAATTTTTGGATTGGGCTACATGCGATGACTTATTTATATTGGCCAAGAATTAATCATTTAACTAATTAAATCTTATAGTTAATAAATATCTTTCGAATTTTGAAATTCAAAAAGAAAAAAAGGGAAAGCAATTATTATGAGATTATGGTCAGTTTTCCACGACTGTAATCTTCTCATTCAGTCAACCACAAACTCACTCCTTGCCTTACGTCTTTTCTGTGTATGTGAGGGAGTTCTCTCCTCTCCTCAATTGGTGTGTAATCTTTTCATTCTGTGAGATATATTGTTGAAATCCACTCCGTAATTTCAATCTACCACATAGCTACGAATTTTGATAAGATTTTTTTTTGCCACTATTTTTTTAATAAAATAAGATCTGAATTAAAGAGAATGAGACAATATATAGATTGTTTAATGTTTCCCCAGAAGGTATGTGTCCATTCCTAATAAAGCTACCATTGCCTACGTCAAATGAAGCTGCCTCTCCTTTCAAGTAAGCTCACAGATTATTTATTCAAAAGGATATAATATGTTATGGAGATACAAAGAAAGTAGGTTGGTCACCAATACGGTTCTGCGGGAAGAACTAGTTGAAGGAGGCAGAGGGTGGTGGGTAGGGGTGGGAACAGGCCAGGCCCCTTTCAGGCGGCCTATGGCCTGGCCTGTTTAGGGCCTGACCTATTTCTTAAATAGGCCAGGCTAAGGCCTTTTTAATGGCCTATTTTAATAAACAGGCCTGGCCTGTTTACTTTGGGCCTGGCCTGAAGCCTACCAGGCCAGGCCTGTTTACATATATTAATATAATAATAATAATATATAAAATAATATATTTTAAATTAATTTTATTAACATATTAATAAATATAACATTATATTTATATTTTACCTAAAATAAGTTGTCACAGTCATCACCGCATCTGAAGAAGCCCTTCACATTGAATTTCAGAGAACCCTAGCTGCTCTCATCTCTGCCTTCATCCGTTCCCTTTCCTTCCTCATCGCCTCCACCTCGTCATTGCCTCCGCGTCCCAACTACAACTCCACGACTATGAGCTGCCTCCATCTATCACCTCCCTCTGCCCTATCAACATCTCCCGTGTTGCCTCCTCGTCGCCTTCCCCCCCTTGTCGCCTCCGCCTCATCGTCGCCTCCACCTCCTCATCGCCTCCGCCTCCGTCTCCCAAGTACGACTCCGCGACTATGAGCTGCCTCCATCTATCACCTCCCTCTCCCCCGTCAACATCTCCCGTGGCTGCGAGTTGCCTCCATCGCATCCCCCACCGTAGTCGCAACTCTACGCCTACAGTCCGTGTTCTCAATCCCTACCACAGTCTCTCTTTTGTGCCCTTACTCTCTTCGACTATGTGAAGATCTTCTCTCCATTTCAAAGTTATGTTGGGTAGATTTTGAACCCTCCTATCCTAGTTCCTATCTTTGAGATGATATAGGCTTAGTTTACTTTGTAATGAGGAATCAATGCTATAGATATGTAATTTTCTCTCTGCACATGGAAAAGAGCTGATTAAACTAAAAATATATTTTGTGATTTGTTTGTTATCTACTATGAAGATTGAGTCTTATTTGGTGTTGTATTTTAATTACTTTCAGTCTTTGACTTTAATTATTAATCATTTTAACTTTGGTAGCCTCCCCTGACATAACAAATTGAAGAGTTTCTTATAATTTAAGAGTTTCTTATAATTGCATCTGAAAGCAATCATTGATCATACTATGATTCTTGTATATTATTTCTCTTTGTGAATTTAGAACTTATGTTTTATATATTTATATAGTGTTTATTCAAAATTTTTATATTAGTAGGCCTCAAATAGGCCGGCCTATTTAAAGCTTATAAGAATTTGGCCTTCAAGCCTTGTTAGAGGCCTACTAAAATTAGTAGGCCTTTAAAAAGGCTTCAGGCCAGGCCAGACCTTTTAAAGGCTCAGGCTTAAGCCTAAAAAAAAACCTATTACAGGCTAATAGGCCAGGCTTAGACCTAAAGCCTACAATACAGGCTTGGCCTGTTTAGTTAAGGACTGGCCTATTTCCACCCTTAGTGGTGGAAATGGGATCTATGTGAAAGTAAGTATGGATGGAGCTCAATAACTTAGAAAGATTGACTTCCTACGACAAAATTGACCTTATATGACGCTCAAAAGTTGGCATTTTATGAGAAAATGCCAAGAAATGAGAAAAACATAGGGCATGTTTGGTAACTGTTTTAAAAACAGTTTTTTTTGTTTTCAAAAACAAAAAAATAAAAAAACTTGTTTGATAAATCTATTTTTTATAAAATATTCTGGAAAATAGAAAAATAAAAGAATAGAGAACTCAGAATATTTTTAAGGTGTTTTGTAGTTTTTATTTTAGAAAATACAAGAAACGGTGAAAAATATCTACCTCATTAATAGTAAAGTTATAACTTTTGAATAACTCATCTAATTCTTACTAGTTATATTTTGAGAATAATTATTTAAATATATTTTTTTATTTTCTTGTTTCCAAAATTTATTCTTTAAAACAGTTTTACAAAACCGTTCAAAATTGTTTTAAATAATAATAAAATAGAAAACACTATCAAATAGACTCATAGTACTTTAGTTGGTGTTTGATGGGTAAGTGTCAACTAAAGGTAGCTATCATAATTGGCATTTTCTAAAGAAGCACCGACTAAGATAATTTTAAAATGATTTAAAAATTTGAAAAAAATTAAAAACATTAGTTGACGTTTAATTAAAACCAAAATTAAAATTGAAAAACATTATTTGGTGTTTTTTTGTGTAAATGCCAAGAAAAGGTAGTCATTATAGACGCCAACTAAGATGATTTTAAAATTATTTAAAAATATTTAAGAAAATTAAAAATATTAGTTGGCAATTCACAAGTGTTTGTATTAGAAACACTAATTAAAGTTGATATTAACTTAAGCTAGCTTTAGTGGACATTTTACAAATGCCAACTAAAATATCCCCTTATATTAGCGTTGGAATAGATACCGTTTTGTAAAAGCTAATAAAGGGCTAAAACATACGCTAACTATTCTTTTTTTAGTGTAATGCTTGAGGTTTTGCAATGGCTATCCAGAACTATGCAAAGCCCTTGAAAACATGTTCAAGTTAACCATAGGAGAGATTATAGAACACATTTCACTGTTTTGACCAATGTTGAATGACATAATTAGTTCATGAGACGCTGACTTGCTTTTGTAGCAAGTAGAGAGAATATATTACAAGGGATCAGAATATGGACCTACATGAAGATGTTCTGTTGGATTAAGTTTTCCGTACGATGTTGTTTCATTGCTTGTGTCGGGAATGATGGTGAGCTTAATTCTTAAGCTCACATAAATTACTCTACTTTTTGTGCAGATTGTTCTTGTTCACCACCTAGCATACTACAAAACATAGACCATGACAAGTAATATAGTGATAAATAAAAGTATCATCCCGTGAGAACTTGTTTCAGAAGTGGGTCAAACACTAGACGTGTATATTCAATTAATTTGGGCAAGACAAAGGTATGCATGGTTGTCAATCTAAAGATGCTGACTATAAAGTGCAAGAGAACAATGAAATGAAAACAAAGTTGATTTATGACTTTTAGAAATGCAAAGAAGCCTAAAATTATTTCTCCTTCTTCTTGTATTTCTTGAATATTCAATTAAGCCATTTTATATTTACTTTTAATGATAGATATTGTTAGTGAATAGTATTAAATTATCTATAAGTACTCTTTGAAGTCTCCAAGTAAGTGTTTAGTTTACTTAATTTCATAATTTCTTAATTAATTAAATGCCCAATTTTTATCTAAAATAACTATGTGAGGCTAGTGGGTATATCTTTATGCCAATAGCAAAACTATCTATCAACACAAGTTTCAATTACTTACACGATTTAGCCTAAATTCCACACTTAATTTAGCCTTCACCAGCATTAATCAAGTGGACAAGACATTCTTATTGGTGGTCAAACAACAAGAAACATTAATTAAAGAGTTAAATTAATATGATCATATAATCATTAGTTACAAATATAAAGGAGAAATGGGTATTCAATTCATATAAGAGGTCAATTAGAATAATCCTAGAATCTAAGTGTTTAGCATTTCATGTTTACAACAAAGCCACAGATACAATGAAATTCGAAATCATAGCTGAACAAGAGAAGAGGAAAGGGAAAATGGAGGAAAACTCAAGTGAATAAGCTCTAAACGTCTTCAAAGCATCAACTTGCTTCAAGCCTCCAATCTCCCAAACCCCGCATGAAGCTCCAAGCTCTCTTGCAAAGTCTAGAATGTCACACTAAACCAAAGGAAACGAAAATATGCCATAATAGGCTTTGCTTTACTAAAACTATGCGTTTAGCTATGTTATATTGTTACCGTGATGAAGATGGAATTTCATGGATATCACCATGACGAAGGATGAATAAGCTGCGGAAATTTCTTTGATCGCAACTTGCTTCCAATGGCCAAATGCACTTCTCTAATGCTTCTCCAGTACTTCAAGAGGCTTGAATAACTTCAATCCTCAACCAAAAAATCCTTACAGGAATGCAAATACCTGTAAGTTACCAACCAACAAAAGCAAGGCTATGATAAGCATAATTCAACAATAAACTGCAACCGAAAATCCCTTGTATCCAAAATATATATTTTTCTAATTTGAGCATGTGTTATTTACAGTGAACTAAAAATCGGACCGGACTAACCAATTCGATCGGTCCGACCGGGAACCAATCCCTAGTACGGTTTGGTCACAAATACAAATCGGAGGTTTTCAAAATCGGTACGAATCGATTAAAAATCAGTACAAAATCGGTTTGAACCGGTTAGGGCTTTTTTTTAAATATATTTTTTAAAAAAATCACATTATTTTTAGTACTAAGTAGCATTATTTTTTGTATAAATTTTTTTCTTTTTATATTATAATATGTTATAAGTATTATTATGATACATAATTATTAATAATGATAAATTTACTTAACAAATAATATGAAAATAGAATATCAATTGACTATTTTGAATTCAAATATAATTATAGATAAATATTAACTTGTTTAAATTTTAATATTAGGTTATAAAACTTATTAATAATATATTTAATTTTCTATATATTATTAAATTTACTTTTTATCCTATAATAAATGTTAATTTTATGATCATGGATAAATATTTTTTACATTTTTTATCTATATTATTTAAAATATATTAATTTATTCACAATCGATCCGACCCTGATCTGACTATTGAACCTTGAACTGTTGCCTTATTCGGTTCAATAGCCGGTTCGATTTTTAATACCTTGGTTATTTACAAATGTATACCAAATTAATTTTGTATAACTCAAGAAAAATATGCTAAAATAACCTGGATTTCTTGAGGTTAACAAATTCTAGCAAAAGGTTAAGGATCATAAAAGATACATGTGTGTGTATATATGTATATGTATTTTTTTTTCATATAAAATTATTTTTATAATTATATATAAAAGATACATTCAGTCCTGAGGTTTGCTTTAGTCCTTGTGAGTTTTTGGACCTGACTCATCTAAACATTCTTACTTATCAAGAGAGAAAAAAAAAAGATACATTTTACTCCTTCCGGTCCTTTAAGTAAGTTACATTGAGTTTATGAAATATTAATTGTTTTATTCCAAAAACATTTTTCTTGTCAATTACTTTATAGAGCATTAATTGCTTTAGAGACTATATATTTTTTAAATTTATGATATTTATTAGGGGTAAAGATGGATGTCAAAGCAATTTTTAGACAATTTCATTAATGTTTATATAACTTTTATTGGTTCTGATGAGATAATTAAAAATGACTTATATTAAAGATTGGATAGAGTATCAATAAAAGGCTACAATACACGTTATGGAAGGTGATGTTGAAAAAATAAACCTCTATGCAATTATAAGAAAAAATGTAGGCATTTAAAGTTATATACTTAAATTACTTTTGTCAAATCAAATCAAAATATTTGGATTTTTAATTTCAAATAATTAAAAATATTGATAACAAAATTTAGGTATACAATAAATTCACTTGCTCTAATTTGATTGATATAAAGTACCTTTAGTGTATAAGTCTAATTACTCCCTCAATTTCAAAATATAGGACAAATTTAGTAGGAATTAAAATTTCAAAACATAAGTCACTTTGTTATAATATTTAATTATGAGAGAAGAGTAAAAAAAGTTATGTTGGAGAGAATAATTCATTTTTACCTTATTTAATGAGGTTAATATTAGAAAGTTATGAAAATTTTTAGAGGAATTAATGTTTTCTTGGTAGGTATAAAGTAATACATATGACTTATATTTTGAAATGAAGGGAGTACTTAAAATTTTTTGTTGTTGTATAAATCCAGTGCATGATCAATTTTTACTTTCTAACTATAACCCCATTTAATTTATTAATTCTTTTTTTGGTGTCTCCCATTTTTACTCTTTTTTAATTTATTTCATTGGAGATCAAATTCGAAGGCTCTTAAAATGAGGGTAATTTGGTCATTGTATAATATTGCTCTATATTACTCCCTCTATTCTTATTTATAGAGCACATTGTAGAAGCCTTTTGATTATTTCAAAATACTGTAAGTTATTGTACAATTTTCAAAGGGAAATTTTTTATTTCAATTTCACCCAAAACATTCATGATGGATAAATGAATTAAGAGGAATATAATTATGATAAGTTATAATTTAATGAGAGTACATAATATTAAAAAGTTTTGATAATTTTTTAAAATTTCAAAAACTATAACTAACTTTAACTGCTTTATCTGAAACTTGAAATTAAAAAGTGATTTCTCGAGGGAGCATGTTAATTACATTGATGAGAATTACACCTAAAGATTAACCGGTACCATCGGATTCGTAAGTTGGCTCCAACATTAGTGGATTGGCAATGAGACATTGCACTTCAATACAGTAGGAAGTTGCTACCACTAATGACATGATTTTGATCTGTTGTTAGGTGCCTTCAAAACATTTACTCTCCTTCACTTTTCAATGGCTTTCTGTCTTTTTTCTTTTTTTTTTCCTCAGTCACTTTCTGACCATCGATACAAATATTTTTGTAGAAATAACTCACTAATACAAAAATATTTTGGATAAATACTATTAGATTTTTCTACCATCTAGACTATTTAATAATATTTTAGTCTTATACATAATTTTAAATGATAATTATTTTGAAATGGATGTAATATAAATTTGTTGGACGAAACTGGATGATGAGCTATTAAATTCAATATAATAAGTTTAAAAAATAAATTATGTTATTGATGATTTATAAAAATTGCGTCTTAATTTGGTGTGTGTGTGTGCATACTATATTTGATGTCCAAGGTTTTATTGCGCCTGTCAGTGAAGGGGGATCAGATTTTGACTGCTAAGTGCGCAGGGGCATCAGATTTTGACTGCCCGATGCACACATAGCCAGCAATTTAAAACGAGTATGACAGGATACAAATGCTTTGGTTAACAACACAGGAGAAGCTTCTTGCGATGGAGTTATCAAAGACGACAATGGGGAGTGGTTTTTTGGTTTTATGTCCAAGATAACATCCATGTCAAGCACAGCTACGGAACTTATAACTCATGATAGCAGTATAAATCATTCTTACAGAAATGTTATTAACGAGATCAAGGAACTCATCATGAGAAACTGGGACATCACGTTAAAACATATCTTCAAAGAAACTAATGAATGTGTGAATTGGTTTGCAAAACAGGCTCATAACATTATCAGTGATCTTCTCGTCATTATGCATCCATGCACCTAGGCATATTTTTGAAAATGATAGAGGGGCTTAGGACTTCTCTCTTATCATTCTTTGTTCTTTCGTAGGATTATTCCTAGTCTATCTTTTAGATAAAAAAGAGCATGAAAGATTGTGGGAGAAATAAGAATCGTTCACAGCCACTCCCATCGACTGCTTTTATTAGAGAGATAATATGCAATTCTACCTCCAAATATTCTCAAAATACCTTAACATTTTTTGGCGCAATATTATTTTCCATCCTTTAAAATAGTAGTAATGTTGTCTTGGCCGTTACATATTCATTATTTTTTTATCATTAGTGTGTCACATATAATTTTTTTACTAGCTCATCCCAGCTAATAATCTATATGACATCCTAATTGGAAAAAATCCTATATGACAATCTACATGACATCTAAGTAGGCTAAAATAAAAATACTACAAAAAATATAATTTCGACCCGGACTGGAAATTAAAACCAATTATTGAAACCCTAATTAAAAATCTCAAAATTTAATAAAATTAACTAATAAACATAAATAACAAAAATTATGTATAAATTCATGGGAAAAAAACTAAAAAAATGCCTAGGAAAATGGAAAATGTTGAAAATTTCGCTAAATGTAAGAAAATTAGAAAAATGGTCTAAATGAAAGAATTTGATGAAAATATATTAGTTTTAATACCCTAAAGGTATTAAGTTTTAATTAGAGATTTCAAAAACTAGTAAAAATTCATTTCATAAAAAGTCTAACTAATATCCAAGTGAGAATATATTATAAAATGATCACAATATCCTTGCCAAAATGACTACCTCTGCGCTACTCTACCCAATTAAAATGCACCTATTTAACCCAATTAATTTTGGCATCAGGGCAAAAATTGAAATTCTAATTATCGGAACTCTAATTAAAAATCTCAAAACTTAATAAAATAATTAATAAATACAAAGGAATAAAAAAGATCACAAAAATTATATATAGATTCATGTGAAAAATAAACTAAAAATTTTTTTAAAAAATGGAAAACTTTTAAAAATTTCACAAAAAATGCAAGAAAAATAGAAAAGTGGTTTTAATGAAGGAATTTGATCAAAATACACTGAATGATATTAAGTTTTAATTAGAGACTTAAAAAACTATTAAAAATCACAAATCAAATTTACTTGAAAATCTAAGATTAGAGTCAGTCAACCAATGCAATTAATTGAACTAATTTTTTTAATTTGTGATTTTTAATAGTATTTGGGGTTTCTAATTAAAAATTAATATCCTTTAGGTATTATAACAATTGTATTTTTTACCAAACTCCTTTATTTTGACAACTTTTTCTTTTTTTATTTTTTTCATTTTTGTGAATTTTTCAAGATTTTATTTATTTTCTTGGGAATTTTTCAATTTATTTTTTCCCATGAATTTTGTGATTTATTTGTTCCTTTTCGTTTATTCTCGCCCTAAGCCAAAAACTAAAGATTTTTTTTTTCAACTAGGAAGCCATGTAGAGTGTCAACTAGGATGAGCTGGGGAAAAAAAATGACACATGACAAACTAACAGTTAAAGGTAACAGATTTGTAACAATAGAGGTGCCGACATTACTACAATTTGGCATAATGTTAAGTGGCATATGCAAATTTATCTATGAAGTATTTCCAAATTTGCAAAAATAAGTCAGAGTGCCAATAACGATTTTGAAGAATTGAGGATAACATTATGCCAAAAAATAGTTCAGAGTGCCAATAACGATTTTGGAAATACTTTAGAGATAAATTTGCATATAAAACTTATTAGAACAATGATCTTGTTGGTGCTTGTTTGAGAAAACCAAAAGATGGAATTAGAAGAATTAAGGATTTAAAATGATAAAAAATAAATTAATAAATAAGAATTATTTTAACATATTTTTATTTAATAAATATGATTTTAGATTTTTTACAGAATACTTTTAGTGGTATTCTCATACTGAAATACAAATGTGAATTTTTTAAAATAAAAGGAAAATTTCTATGATTAAGATAAATTAAAAGGTGATAAAAAATATTTTACTTTTTATTTTATCATGATTATATCCTTTATCAACTCAACTATATTATGCATTTGTGTGCAATGCATGAGATCATTCAGTAAGAAAAGAAATTAAAAGTGATACTCATATGTAACAGTGTTTGTGGCGTGCCTTGAGGACAATTAATGAAGCTGACTGTAAAATTGTTGGCATGCTATTTGCTAGGAGTGAGGAAACCACACATTTTGGTTGTTGAATGATCTGTGATGCCCAAGTGTTGATCAACCTAATCACTGATGAGTTGCTTGATAACTAACTCTGATATTCACGTCCTTGTGGCAGAGGTGATATATGTTTTTATTTGTCTCATTTAATTAATTGGGAGGTCGATCACCTTTTCTTATGTTAACACATAGAAGCATATAAATAAATCCTTGCTTGTGTATATGGATGGGTGTGTGCTTCCTCAAAGACTCATCTTTGTATTCTTGAGTCTGCTCTTTGAAAAGTAGGACAGCTTGTGCTTAAATATTGAATGGATCAGTTTTCCCTAGAAGGTATATATATGTGTGTCCATTCCTATTTTCTAGTAATCTAAATATTAAATATTGAATAATTATCAAAGATACTCGGATCGAGATGCATGCACAACATTACATACACATACAATAATGCAGCTCCTAACAACCAAATGTGCGCATGAGACCACACAGCTAAGCTTCACCGTCGGATTGGGTATTCATATCAACACTGACGCTGACACCATGAGATTGGACTTCACTGCAGTTTCAAGTTGCCTTCATTATAAACAGTCACATCTTTTTGATTTCTTGATGGTTGCCTTCAACCGTTTCCGCTCTCCTTCACTTTTCAATCGCTTTTTATATACACACATACATTCATATTAACACACACACACACACACACACACACACACACACCAATCTAGACTCTTCAAACACGACTGCTTATATAAAGTATATTAGTTTCTTAACTCTTTATTTATATAAAAAGGTATATTTATGCATATCAATGTTTAGTCTCTCTCCCTCCTCTGGCCGAATATATCTAATTCAAAATTTTCCTAGATATAAAAATAATTATATATAACATATTTGAACTCAACAAAAAAAAGAGATCATGAAAGACATAAGTATTAAAAACAATTTTTTATATAATTATATTTTAAGGTCGGTCGCTCTTTGTATTTATAATTTATATCAAATTGTGTAACTGAGAATAATAACTATTTATAACTGCCAAACACATATTAATAGCAGAGAACTTTATGTGATATTCAAAGAAAAATTACATATCAGTGATCTATTATTTATATTTAAATATTAACTAATTAATTCTATACATAACTTATGACCGAATTAATCATAATTTAAAGCTGAATTATGATTAGTACTCCATTGGAAATTGGTTGTCCCAAATTAAAAGTTGGATCGGGTAGTTGCATCCTCCTGTGCTTCCAAACACCCCTATAAAACCCAGTCACCTTTTCTTATATTTGCATCCAAAAATCCTTACGTTCTCATTCATTTCACATATAGTCTCTTCATTCCAGAATTCATCATCCAGTGCTTTTCCCCTCTAAAAAGGTTTAGTTTTTAATTCTGATCAATCTCCAAGCTTTACAAGAGATCATCCCACGATGTTGGATCAGAAGAATCAAAACGCAGAATCCGGAAGTGCCAATATTTCCGTTGAAGCACCACAAGGAAAAAGGAAAGAGCTTCGCAACTTTGTGATATCTATGAAGCTCAAGTCTGTGAAGCTTTGCTACCACTACGTAATTTCCAACGCCATGTACCTATTTCTCATACCAGTTCTGGTTTCTGCGTCAACTCATCTCACGACTCTCTCAATCCAAGACGTTTTCCACTTATGGGAAAACCTCGAGTTCAATCTCCTCGAAGTGACTCTGTATTCTTGTGTTACAGTATTCTTAGCTACCATTTACTTCATGAGCCGTCCTCGAGGTGTTTATTTGGTGGATTTTGCGTGTTACAAGCCAGACCCAGCTTGCATGTGCACAACGGAGATGTTCATGGAAAGATCTAGGCTAGCAGGCCACTTCACAGAGGAGAACTTGCTGTTTCAGAAGAAGATTCTGGAAAGATCAGGTTTTGGACAGAAGACTTACCTCCCTCCTGCAACGTTAAGGATACCACCTAACCCATGTATGGCTGAAGCGAGGAAGGAAGCAGAGGATGTGATGTTCGGAGCCATTGATGAAGTTTTGAAAAAAACTGGTGTGAGGGCTAAGGATATTGGGATTTTGGTGGTGAACTGCAGCACGTTCAATCCTTTACCATCTATGTCTGCCATGATCGTCAATCACTATAAGTTGAGAGGGAATATCTTGAGCTATAATCTTGGAGGAATGGGATGCAGTGCTAGCCTTATCTCTATTGACCTCGTCAAACGGCTCTTGCAGGTTCGTTATTCTCATTCCTTGTCTTTCAATTACATCCTAAAACTGTATTACAAAAATATTATTTTTATTTGTCTAGTGTCTCTGACTCTCTCGAAATAAAAAACATAAAAAATTTCAAGAAAATAAGTGAAATTCAAACTGAGTAAATTTTATATAAACAATCTATATAAAATAACTATTCACCAACAAGATTCTGATATAGTTGTTAGATAGCTGGATAATCTCTACGCTTCGAAGTGATTGGTTTTTGGCATTGGGAACACCCTTAGTGTTAAAAAAAAAAACTCTTCTTTGAAAGATTCGACCATCTGGAAATATTGTTCTCTTAATTTATTGCTTTCAAAAACAATTATTACTCTTCTAAATTTAAAATGTTTAAAACTATTTTTTATTTTTAAATATATCTATATACATACTTATATCTTTATTATTTCCTATTTCTATTAGGTTTACATTGTTGTGCTGAACTTTGGACATATATGTTTGTACATGTAGGTACAACCCAACTCTTATGCCCTTGTGGTAAGTACGGAGAACATAACTCTGAACTGGTATTCTGGAAATAACCGCTCTATGCTCGTCTCAAATTGCCTCTTCCGAATGGGAGGATCAGCAATTCTGCTATCCAACCGTTCATCTGATCGCCGCCGTGCCAAGTACCAACTTCTCCATACAGTGCGTACCCACAAAGGTGCAGACGACAAGTCATATGGCTGCATCTTCCAACAAGAAGACGATAACAAATCCATTGGCGTCTCTCTCTCCAAGGACCTCATGGCTGTTGCAGGAGAAGCCCTCAAAGCCAACATCACGACCCTTGGCCCCATAGTTCTTCCCATCTCAGAGCAGCTTCTATTCTTCGCTACTCTGGTTGCCAGAAAAGTTTTCATGATGAAGGTGAAGCCCTATATTCCCGACTTCAAGCTTGCTTTTGAGCACTTTTGTATTCATGCTGGAGGAAGAGCGGTTTTAGATGAGATGGAGAAGAACCTGGAGCTTAGTGATTGGCACATGGAGCCATCGAGGATGACACTGCACAGATTTGGGAACATTTCTAGCAGTTCTGTGTGGTATGAATTGGCATACGCTGAAGCTAAGGGGAGGATCAGGAAGGGTGATAGGACATGGCAGACTGGTTTTGGGTCTGGGTTCAAGTGTAACAGTGCTGTGTGGCGGGCCCTGAAGACAATGAGTCCTACAAAGGAGAAGAATCCATGGATGGATGAGATTCATGAGTTTCCTATTCAAGTTCCAAGAAGTAGCAACCATTGACTTCTAGTTTATGTTATGTAATGTTATGTGAAGATGTGGAGTGGATGATTCGTTTTCTTAGCAGTGAGTTGAAGTTCCAAGTATCAGTAGCATGAGATAAGTGTTCTGTAAGAACTTATTGTGTTAGGTATCTGTCTGCGTGTAATCGTGAATAATATATCTTAATTATTTAAGTATTCTAAAATAAAAATGAAAAAAGATCACAAGTGAAAAATAAATAAATCTTCTCTTTGTTTTCGAGTCATTTGAGATGATTTGTTTATTTTCAGTTTCAATTTATTCATTTCTTGTATGCATAGATACACACATAAGTATATAGTTCTTATCTTATTGTGTTCACAGTAGGCGGGCAACTCACTCAAATTGCTTAGAATGAGTACACCTTTAATGACTATAAAAGGTGTGATTTATTATAAATTTCATTTTATACATTGATATATTAATTATTTTTGTTTGCTAATGGCACTGCCATTGATCCTTCATCCGCAGGACCCAAGACATATATCTTAGAACCATAATTTTATTTTAATTTATTTATTTATTTTTGCTTTTTTCTTTTTGCTTGAGTATTCAGTATCTATGGGTCACGAGGACTCATGACTAATCCGGATTCAAGACTGGGCGGGTATTCAGGCAAACTTCTCCACAGGAGGGTGTATCCAAGGTTTGAATCCCTGACCTTTTAGGTAAAATCCACCTTAAGGACCAGCTCCCCTACCACTGGTCCAACTTTTATTGGGTATTTATTTTTGCTTTTAATTGTCAGAGGACTAGCATAAATTGGAATTGTTTCGTGAACAAGGTGAAATTGAAAGTTGGTGTTGATGACACCTTTCATCACCCAATTATTTTCATTCCTTGAAGAGATTAAGGTGGGTATTGTAGGCCATCGGATTGGATATTCATATCAACACTAGACTTACGCTGACATCATGAAATTGGATATTCACAAGAAAAGTGAGATACACAGTCAAGTTTGTTTAAAAATTTCAATACTCTTAACATTTCCTCTACATTTTATAAGTCAATTAGGATGGTACTCCCTTCAATCCTTTTTATAAGGGACTTTTTAGAAGTTTTTTTTCTGATCTTTTTATAAGGAATTTTGTAATATTTAGTAACATTTTTCCTATTTTACCTTCATCATTTATTTCTTCTCATAAATTACTATAGGACTTTTTAGATAAAAAATGGGTTCTTAATTGGTCAAATGGTATTTAATATGAATTATATTATTATATTAAATAGGGGTAAAAAGGGAATGTTTGATTTTTCTTCTATAATTTTAAGAAGATAACTAATTTTCTTAATATACGTAAAATAGTTAAAAGTTTCTTATAAAAAGGATAAGATGAGTATCTCTTAATTGCACAGAAAACAAATGAAGGACTTTATTGAAAAATAAAAATGATTTAGACATTTTACAAATTAGAGTGCCTCATATTTAAAATAAAAAAATTATTCTAGTAGGGGTGCCCTATGTTTTAATTGCATATGTTTCAGGAACTATGATAGGTCTGGTCCAAAACATGAAAGAAACCGGTAATAAGAGAATTGGTTGTGAAACGGGTGAAAAACAAAGAAACTGACGGTTTAAGTGCATGTTTGACTACACATAAAACCTAAGTTTTCAGCCTAAAAAGTGATTATCCAATTTGTAATCATGTTTGGATGCTGCAGCTCCCACTTAAAAAAAAGAGAGATTCTGGCCCAAAAGAGATTATGATGAGAAGCTGATCATAGGAGCTTTTACGGTAGAAAAAATTGCTTTTTTGACCATTGGAGCATTAAATATAGAATTAAAATTGGCCAACGTCTCCTTTTATGGCCCCAAAGTTCTCC
This sequence comes from Adenanthera pavonina, assembly GCA_026686845.1. Lineage (NCBI taxonomy): Eukaryota > Viridiplantae > Streptophyta > Magnoliopsida > Fabales > Fabaceae > Adenanthera > Adenanthera pavonina. Next base: position 5,488,199 of record JAIVEN010000026.1, on the reverse strand, counting down.
TTCAACATCTCCTTCAGTCCAAAGCTCATTTTTGTGCACGGCTCCCGACATCCTCCAACGGCAACCTCTGCTGGTAGAGGGTGTGCATTTTTTCTGCCTTTGTCAAGCTCTTCCTTCACCGGCGACTTCTTCATGACAATGAGTGTTACAGCTCCAGTGGAGGCATCTATATTTTCCTCCTTCAGCGTCTCCTTCTTCACGGCCGTGTTTGCAGATTCGCTGTCGTTGAGCTTCTCTTTCTTCACGGCCGTAGCTATGCTTGCAAATTCATCCTTGTTAAGCGTCTCCTTCTTCACGGTGAGATGTGTTTGTAGATCCGTCGTCGGTGAGCTTCTCCTTCTTCACGGCCGCATCTGTGTGTCCAAATCCATCACTGCAAAGCTTCTCCTTCTTCACAGCCGTAGCTGCAATTGGAGAACCGTACTCCTTGAGCTTCTCCTTCTTCATGGCCACAGGTATCTTCTCCTTCTTCACGGCCATAGCTATGGTTGCAGAACCGTCCTCCTAGAGCTTCTCCTTCTTCACGGCCATAGGTATCTTCTCCTTCTTCACTGTTAGGTCTATCTGCAAATCTGATGGATGACGAGCTACTTTAACCTCCATCAACCTTCATCATCTGCAAATCCAAGTATGAACAAGTTTATTGCTTCAACCTCGGTAAACTCCATTCCACCACCATCCTATTTCAAGTCTCATTCAATTATATATATATATATATATATTCTGGACTGCTATTAGCTTTTAATTTAGCTTAGGCCTTGATTCGGTACTGCAAATTCTAATTATTCTAGTTTAATTTGTGCATGTTTACAAGGAGTAATGAAGTTAATTGGCAAATTTTTTTGTTTGAAGCAATGCTCTCCATAGAGTCTAAGCTACCATTTCTCAAAGTGTTTAACAATATGAAGTTGATCTTGGCTAAGTTAATATGTTATGATTGCACTTGAATGCTGTATAATGGTATAACTCTAGTGAAAAGTCCTTATTAGGCATTCTCTTGAATGTATTCTAATGATCAAGGCCATACTAGTAGTATGGACTTGATCATAAGAAGGCATATTGGAATTAGTATGTAGCATTGGGAAGTGATGATGATTCTAAGTTTTATATATTAAAATGCAATTTGTTATCCGTAAAATTGGCATGGGAAACTTTTGCCCCTTTTCTTTTTCAAATTTATGAGGAAGAGCAATGTCATATAATGCATTCATGATTCAGGCTTTTTCTCTAGCTTTATCTAGGTATTAGGCAATGTCATATAAAGTGAATTGAACTTTCTTCTGAACTTCACATTAGCTTGTTATGCAATGACATTTCTTTAATGGCACGCCTCCTAAGTAAATGTGTGATAATTCTGGAAGAACATGCTTAATGAGGAATTAACATTGTCTTTAACTTGTTCTGTTTTAATGTTTAGTCAATTTAGTAATAGATAGTGAATGGGTTGGTTTGGTGAGTTGCTAGTTGCAAAATATATCGTCATCCAACTTAAAGACTTGAATGAAATATCTTAAATTTGGCCACTCTCATGTAAAGGACTGGCAAAACAATAAGGCGGGGAATCCACTGTCTTTCGATTTAGATGTGTGACTCAAAATGTTGCTTGGTTTTGTATCTGTTGTCCACAGTTGTTGGGAAATGTACACTGATTTGTCCTTATTGCACTTGTAATTTTGTTTCTGGGACCAACTATTGTCGTTTTTTTTTCTTTTTATGAAGCTTTTTTACCTTCTTGGAATCATGTTTTGTCTAGGGTGCTGTTATGATGATGTTGGATTAGTATATTTGTTATCATGTTATGATGAATTTTATCATGGTTTATGGTCAATTTTCATACTAGTTGGATTAGCATCTTTTCTTCATCTCTGATATTAGATTAATTCCATCTTCTCTTGTTTATATTTTTGTGTATGCATATGGATAGTTTGGATCTTTTTTTTATTATGGATGTTTTTTGTAATAGAATCATGAGTAATGATAAGGCAAAGGCAAGTTGTGACATTAAGACGACTGAAATTTTAATCAAACCATGCTTGCAACAAGTCCATAAAGGGCAACGGCATGAAACTACTTACACAAAAACAACATAGACAGAAATAGTTTCTGGGTTTAAAGAACAAACCGGTAGGAGCTATGATAGGGGACAACTTAAAAATAAGTTGGATTCCCTTAAGAAAGAGTGGATGATGTGGTGCAAGTTGTTTGAGATTGAGACAAGTTTAGGATGGAATCCTGACACACATACGGTAGATACACCTGATAGCTGGTGGGCCGAGAAGCAAGAGGTATGTAATTGTAAATTTGATATTATAAACTTTATATTCATTGTGTGTTATATAACAATGATTGGTTATAAACATGCAGGAAAATCCACTATATGCAAAATACAGATATAAAGGACTCCCATTCAAAGATGAATTAACAATTCTATTCAAAAGTGTGGTGGTAACTGGACAACAAACATGGGTACCCTCATCTCAGAGATTACCTAATCAGGTAGAAGAAGATGACGATGTGTCGTCTTACCTTAAATTTAGAGGAAGGATTCGGGGACAGTGAGGAAGAGCCTCAAAATCCTACTCTTGGAGTTAATGTTGGAATTAGTACTAAATTTGGAGATATTAACTTAAACACTTCACAAGGGTGCTCTAGTGAAAGAAGCATGGGAAAGAGAAAAAGGGTGGGACCTTCTGAAGGACAGAAAAAGCAGAGAGCCCCCAATGCAAGACATTTAGTTGATGCAATTAGCAAACTTGCTTATGCCTAGGAGTCACGAGCAAAACAAAAGGCTGAAACATCTATGGGTCAAGCGATGGATGAACTAGGCACAATAGAGGCTATCACAATGGATCTGGAGTGGCATTCTCAATGTTGTAAATTCCTTTTAGACCCAATAAAGAGGGAGATCTTTTTTAAATTAAGACCACATGAGGACAGATTGATGACATGGTTGAAGTTTGCAGCTTATAGAATTTAGGATGTTATTTATGCTTTAATTTAGTACTTTGCTTCTTTTATTTTTTGTTATGAACTTTGCTGGATGAACTTTATCTTTTTTTATGTTTGATAAACTTTGTTTTATATGGAGCTTTTGAATTTATCTAATATTATTAAACTTTTAGGAAGTCTACTGTTTAAAGAATTACTTTATTTTCCAACTTACAGGTACAAATAATAAAATAAGTGACTCTTCTGATGATGACTTAGATCAGGCTGCACATGTGAGTGCACTGGTTGGATTGTATACGTTTAAATATTTATGTAAAGAGTCATGAAGAATTAGTCAGTATACAGGTCATTTATAGGTCAATGAAATTTTACAAGGACATCCTATTCGTTGTTATGAGATGTTTCGAATAGAGAAGAAGGTATTTGATGAACTTTGCACTAAATTAGTAGAACATGGATTGAAACAAACTAAGGGGATGGAAGTGCAAGAAATGATTGCGATATTTTTAAACACAGTTGGACATTGGGTTGGAAATAGGATGCTACAAGAAAGATTTCAACACTCAGAAGAGACTATAAGTAAACATTTTCATGAAGTTCTAGTGGTATGCCTTAGACTATCAATGAGATACATCAAGCCATGAGATAGCAGATTTCGTGATATATCACCAAAAATACAACATGATTGCCAATATTGGTCATTTTTCATGAACACTATAAGAGCTATTGATGCAACCCATATCCCATGCATTGTTAGTCCCACCGAACAACAAAAATTTATTGGAAGAAAAGGATATCCAATGCAAAATGTAATGGCTGTATGTGATTGGGATATGTGCTTTACTTTTGTATTAGCCGGATGGGAAGGGACTGCACACGATACTCGTGTTTTTGAGAATGCCCTCATAACTCCTTCCATGAATTTTCCTCATCCGCCTCCTAGTATGTTTCTTGTAAATACAAGTGTTTATTATTTCAGTTAAAATCATAAATGATTGACAAAATTTTCATTTGTTATTATGTAAATATTATTTGGTAGATGCTAGTTACTCAACACCAACATGATATCTTGGTCCATATAAATGTAAGCGCTACCACCTGCCAGAATTTAGACATACTCATGGATTTGCTAACCCGAATGAAGCATTCAATTATTTCCATTCAAGCTTAATAAACACAATAGAAAAGACTTTTGGAGTTTGGAAGAATAAATTTGCAATTTTACGTCAAATGCCCAAATTTAAATTTGATACACAAGTTCAGATAATTTGTGCAACAATAGCCATACATAACTTCATTAGAAGGAAATTTGAAACAGATTTTTAGTTCTTGCGTTATGAAAATGAAAATATAGTTGAGTATGAAGATACTAATCGTACTAATGAATATCAGACATCATCCTCAAGTCTAACCATAGTCTCTTCAAGAGATATGGATATTATTCGTGATTTAATTCGAGATCAAATTATACAATATTTGAAAGAGAAATAGTCATGTTATATTATTAAGTTCCTTTTAACAATATCAGTTTATTTAGTTTAAAAATTAAAAGTGTTGTATAGGCTTTTTTTCATATTATTTGTAATTTATAATTTTAAGTAAAAATTATCAATCAATTTTGTAAACATAAAATCATTACACATTCAAAAGTGCTTATGGTTGAAATAATCCAAACATATTTAGTTTTGCAAAATCACTTTTGAAGTAAAAACATCTAAACATAAATTAATTTTCACAATAGCTGTTCTAACTAAATCACTTCTGCAAAATCTATTCTACTCAAAATCACTTCTATAAGAGTTTTCCCAAACATGCACTTAAGAGGTTGGGCAGGTTCAACGTGTAGATCTGAGGAAAAGAGGAAGAGGGGCAAGAGAAAGATGAAGCCAATTGAGGGTGATAATGACAGAAAAAGGGGGAGGAGCTAGAGAAAGATGACAGGAACATATGGAAAGGAGATCCCATCTCTTCCTCTCAAACAATGGGCTTCCAGTTATCAACAATGGTGGACGGACTGCTAATGCAAGACGTTACAGACGAGAACAGAGACAGAGGACAGACCAACAACCTAGGGAGGAGAACACACATGGGAGGACGACGGCTTTTGAAACAAATGGAGGGTTTGGAAAAGAGAGAATGGCCTGAGATTGATTTGAATTTTGACTTAGGGCTTTTGGATGACTTTTCCTTTCCTCATACAAGTCGTTTCACATCTTTTAAATATTTTAAAAAAAATTGACAGACTAGTAATTTCATACTGAAGCCTAGGAACATTCTAGCAATTGTGGGTTTCTGATCTGCATTATTATTTTTAATAAAAGAAATCAGAAAGAGACCTCACGTTCTCCCATGATTTGAAAAGGAGACCCTTACATAATTACATTTCCCCATATTGAAAAGCACAATATTACACAAAACCCACTGTACGTCCAAATAAAAAATAGTTTTATTTTGGTCAAAAAATTTTAAATTTGTAAGTTTATTACTGTTAGTTAGTTGAAAATTTAGTATTTCCATTCATATTCTAAGTCTTATTTTTATCTAAAATAATTAATATGAACTTATAAAAATATTTTTTATAAAATATTTAATTTATATCTTTACACTTAATAATTACTATAAATTTAAAAACATATATTCTTTATAGAATTTTTATCTCTTCATAGGAAATTAACAAGAGGAATATTTTAAAATAAAATAATTAATATTTCATAAATTTCTACGAGACTGACATAAAAGACCAAAGAGAGTAATTTTATTATGACCCGTTCAACTACAGTTGGGACCACGGTCAAACTATTGAACATTAAATTTATATTTTATCTAGTTCAATAACCAATTTAATTTTCCTAACATTGTTTGTACATACAATAGCAATAACAAAATTATTTCTAACAAAAAAGGTACAAGAATTTTCAAACTGCTGTAAGCATGCAATACAGGAAGTAAAGCCATATCCCAATCAGATTATCAAATCAACCGTTATAATTGAAAAATGAATATATTGAAAACCAACCATGATACAAGAAAATGAATATAATGAAAACTTGGCAGTACTTTTAAAAACGGTTCGCATAACTTTTCTTTTTTTGTGCATATTTAGACAAAGCCTTTTGCCTCGAGAGTCTAGCTAGGATAGCTAGGACTCATCTAACAATTGCTATCCTAATAAATCAAGATGTTGCTAAATTAGACAAACTCCTATTTCCTCAACTAGATATAGAAAGAAAAGCCAAGTTAATGAGCTCAACTATAACCTCTTCATTCAAAACCCAGATTTGTTGTTCCCTACCACAGGACATGAGATACTACACGAAACCCCCAGATAATCTTCCATAATAACAATATATAAAACCCTGATAAAGTTCAACACTATTACAGCAACGTGATAAAAATCACTCATCCATACAATGATATATTCTTTCAAATAGCAAAAAGTCATATATGCCGACTGCAAAATTCCCCTCGAAAAATAATATTTATATATCCATGATAATATGTGTCCATGCTACATCAGTATTTGGTATGATAAAAACCACCAAAGACAAAAGGATTAATTAACATACAGGTAATAACTATCATAAAAAAAAAAAAACATACAGGTAATAACAAAGAATCAACTTTCTAAAATAATTCTTGTCAACTAATGCTCGTCTCAAATTGCCTTTTCTGTGGATTAATTAATATATAAAATATAAAACAGATCTAAGAAGCTGCAATGTTCACAAAACATAATTAGTGTAGTTGATCTTGAATTCAGTACAAATGCACAAAACCCATTCTAGTTTAAGGTTAAAAAGTTGAAAAAGAAAATGTGTTAAAAATATTACTAAATTAATATATATGTTAAGGAGGGAAATCGTGGTAAAAAAAAAGTTAAATTTGGTGAGTTAATGGTTCATCAACGATTATGCAGATAGAAATGTGATCTTACAAATAGATAGAAGCCTATATGACATAACTTTTGATGTTCAAAGAAATATGTGTAAGTTAAAAAATAAAAGAATAGATTTGTAATAAAGATAAAATATAAGCGCGTTCGAAGCATGCATTTTACTCAAATATAATTTTAAGATATTGTTATTATATCAGAATATTTATACAGCTCATGTGCGTGATCTGCTATCCCTATTTTCTAGTAATCTAAATATTAAATCTTCAATAATATCCAAGATATTCGGAGATACACAAGATTTTGATTACACATAATACTGCTCCTGACAACCAAATGTGAGCATGATCACACAACTAAATACACCATCGGATTGGATATTCATAATACAACTCCTCAACTGCCAAAGACATATTAATAGAACTTATGTGATATTCAAAGAAAAGTTAAATATCAGTTCTATTTTTTAAATGTAAATATTAAATAATTAATTTTATAACTCATAAACGAATTTAATCATAATTTAAAGTTAAGTTAATTATGATTACTTGATTAGTACTCCATTGGAAATTGATTGTCTCCAATATTTAAAAGTTGGATGGGGTACGTACTACGTAGTTGCATCCTCCTGTGCTTCCAAACACGCCTATAAAACCCGGTCTCCTTTTCATATATTTGCATCCCAAAATTCTTAAGTTCTCATTCATTTCACATATATTCTGTTCATTCCCGTGTTCATCCCACAACGTTGGATCAGAAGAATCAGAACGCAGAATCCTGTGGTGCCAACATTTCTGTTGAAGCACAACAAGGAAAATGGAATAAGCTTCTCAACTTTGAAATATCTATGAAGCTCAAGTATATGAAGCTTTGCTACCACTACGTAATTTCCAACGCGATGTACCTCTTTCTCATACCAGTTCTGGTTTCTGCCTCAGCTCATCTCACGACTCTTTCAATCCGAGACGTTTTCCACTTATGCGAAAACCTCAAGATCAATCTCGTTCAAGTGACTCTGTGTTCATTTGTTACAGTATTCTTAGCCAGAGGTTACTTCATGAGCCGTCCACGTGGTGTTTACTTGGTGGATTTTGCGTGTTACAAGCCAGACCCAGTTCATTTTGTCCGAGACTTAAAAGTATGACAAAAATACAAAGTTATGTGCGTACTAGTATAGGTTAAGAAGTAGGGCTTTTGTATTGCCATCCGCGTTAAATCATTTTGTCCTGTCCCCCGCAATTTCACTTGGCCCAAAAAAATGCATATCCTTAAACTTCAGCCCAAAAAACTGTGGTACAAAATGGGAATTAATAATTATTAATTAGACCCCCAAATGTGTTTCTTTGGCAGTACGTTTGAATTCTCTTGATTTAATAGTTTGTGTGTCCCGTCCATATGAAGATTTAATCCACGTCAGCCGTCAATACATAAATTTGAATTTCATCATGTTAATTACCTACCTTTTAATACTCCTTTTGGTCATCATTTTAAGGTTTTTTACAATTTACATGCATTAATAAAATTATTAAATAATCTAGATTATAATAAAATTTTATCAAAATATTTTTGAATTAAATATTAAAAGATTACTTCTAATCCACTTACTATTATTTTTAATAAAATGTAAAATAATAAAAAATAATTAAAATTTTATTGATACTGTAAAATGACATATAAATTGGAACATTTAACATTTTCAAAAACCATAAATAAAATGGGGTGGAGAAAGTCCATAACAAATTCTAATAATCGGCAATAGAGTATATAGCTTTAAAGTCGAATAGTTAAAATTGAATTTCCAATTTTTTGGATTTCCCAATTAGCTTAACTTTACGATTGTTTTAATTTTTCAATATCAAATGTAAATTTATTTGAAGTTGAGAACATAAATGCAATTTTTATTTTGTCTTAATGTCTTTAAAATAAAATTATAAAAAACTTCAAAATAATAAATGAAATTCAAACTGTGTAAATTATCTAAAGACTTTATATAAAAACAATTCTTTGCTGAAAGATTCGACCCCTCTAGAATTGTTCAAGAAATTTATTGGGTTTAAAAACAATTATTGCTCTGCTCTTATACATTTAAAACGTTTAAAAGGATTTTTTTATTTTCAAATATATATTTATCTGTTTATTTATTTCCTCTTTCTATTACGTTTATATTGTTGCTCTGTATGACAGTTTTGGACAAATATATTGTACATGTAGGTGCAACCCAACTCTTATGCCCTTGTGGTAAGCACGGAGAACTTAACTCTCCACGGGTATTTTGGAAACAACGGCTCTTTGCTCGTCACAAGTTGCCTCTTCCGAACAGGAGCAGCAGCATTTCTGCTATCCAACCGTTCATCTGATGGCCGCCGTGCCAAATACCAACTTCTCCACACAGTGCGTACCCACAAAGGTGCAGACGACAAGTCATATGGCTGCATCTTCCAACAAGAAGACGATAACAAATCCATTGGCGTCTCTCTCTCCAAGCACCTCATGGGTGTTGCAGGAGAAGCCCTCAAAGCCAACATCACCACCCTTGGCCCCCTAGTTCTTCCCATCTCAGAGCAGCTTCTATTCTTCGCTACTCTGGTTGCCAGAAAAAGTTTTCAGGATGAAGGTGAAGCCCTATATTCCCGACTTCAAGCTTGCTTTTGAGCACTTTTGTATTCATGCTGGAGGAAGAGTAGTTTTGGATCAGTTGGAGAAGAACCTGGAGCTCAGTGATTGGCACATGGAGCCATCAAGGATGACACTCTACAGAGTTGGGAACACTTTTAGCATCTCTGTGTGGTATGTGAATAAGGTGAAATTGAAAGATGGTGTTAATGACATCTACTCACCTTTCATCACCCAAATCCTTTCATGGAGAAAAAGGAATGGATGCGATATGCTAGACTATCCATACCGGATTTGATATATTTTTTAAGAGCTTAATATTAACTCTATTTTAACTAGAAAATTTATCATGATTTATATTAACTAGTCCAAATTGAGTCGAGGAAAATCCCATAGAACAAAAAAACTCTATAATTAAGTATTTAATATGATTGTATTTTTAAAACTCAAAACAGAGACCTTTAATTAAACTGATTCAACCCTTTTTTATACCACATTGGGATATTCATATCAACACTAGACTCACTCTGATATCATGAAATTGGACTTCACTATATATCTATATATAGTTGCAAGTTGCCATCCTTAATCACTTCTTTTTAATTTCTTGATGGAACCCTTCAACCCTTTACCCTCCTTCACCTTTCAATCACTTTTTACCCATATGTGTCTATACATACATATATATATATATTCTCATGTATATTAAAGTGGTTATTTATATATATATATATATAGTAATACATACACCAATTTAGACCTTTTAGACCATCACTTTTTATACCATACTAATTTCTTAATTCTTTATTGATATTTGGTGGAAAAAATAACATTGTTAATAACACCAACATTAGATTTTGTAAATATAATATTGATAATACTAAAAGAAATTTTGACAAACATTAGTGATATACTAACCTCAAAATTTCTCTATCTTTCCGTTCACTATTCTCCATTACAACTGAGATTCGAAAATCTTCCATTTTGTTCTCATGCTTGATAACAAATGGAAAGTTATCATATAATATATATATATGTGTGTGTGTGTGTGTGTGAAAAAGTAGAAGAACAAAATAAAATCGCAACGCAAATATCCAAAACAAAAACCACAATAGAAAATGTGTCACCTGTATCAATTGACCGCATAACTTATGAAAATTGGGAAATAATGTGCACTCATACATTAAGTTGAAGAATACAGAATAAACAAAATAGAATTACAATCCAAATATCCAAAAACAAAGGAAGTTTAGCATTTTTTAAAAAAATTATAATTTTTAATTTTAAATAGAGAAGGAGAAGGAGGCAATTTAGTTATTTTATTTTTAAATTCCTTAGTAACTGCTTATAAAAATAAAAGGAAAAATAAAAATGTCGAGCAAAATTTAGTTATTTTATTTTTAAATTATAAATCTTAATTTTAAATTTTAAATAGAGAAGAAATTAAAAGTAAATGTAAAAAGAGGATGCATGGGTTACGGATCTGGATTCGCTGCACATCACTTGGTGATATGCACCCCGCTTTGTGCTGATGTGGTGCAATTGTTCTCGTTCAAGCCATGGACGCTCTAGATTTTGTCATGTCATCCAGATCAATTGAGAAGATCCTGACCGTTCGTACAGAAAAAACCCTAGCCATTTAATTAAAAACACACACAAACCATACCCTCCCCAGCTCCCTGTTGAGCTTCAGAAATTTGGTCCTCCATCGGCTTCCAGAGTATTCGGTCCTCCATTGGTTCCAGGGTCGTCCCACTAGCTCCAGCCGTCGTCTCCCTTCAGCTTGTTGTTCGGGTATTTCATTGAGTGTCACACGGCTTTCCATCGTCTTCCATGGCTGTTTGAGCATTTCCGTCATCTTTCTCCACAGCTGTTCGGCTTTCCTTCGACCACAATTCTCAACAAACCCAGACGGCTTTATGAAATTATTTGAAGGTGTTAGGTGCCTCTGTATTTCCTAGCTTTTGTCTTAATTTGTGAACCCAAACGGCTCTCATCCTTCGTCTTTGAAATGTTGCTCATTCTTATTTGTGAAATTTTGCCTCAATTTCCTTTTCTTATATATTTCCTTCGTTTTTGAAGTGATAATAAATGAACGCACCTTCATAAACAAAGTTAAACTTTTTCGAGTGATGATATACATCAAGTTCCTGTTGTTATAAACAGATTCAGCAATATCCTTTTATTATAAATAGATTCAGGAGCCCATACATAAGGCTCAAGCATTGGATAGCAGTGAGCCACGAAGGCAGGGAAAGATAATTAATCAAAAACCTCCTTTTTTGATGTGAAAAACTGAAAATCTTTTAAGAGATGTGCAACGACATTCAATTAAGGAGGGGAAACAATATATTGAAGCTTCCAACCGTACTTCATATCCATTAGATGAAGCGTTGAGTCTGAAAGGTGGAAGACAGAAGATTTCTAAAATTGTGAGGATTGTAATGGGGAAAATGGGGTTACTGTGCTGAAGAATAAACAGTCAGGATTAAATGAACTGTAGGGTCAGGATTTTCTCACTAAAAAACTGATGATGTGGCGCAAGCTGGATCCAAACATGCGCCACATTAGTGCAAAGCAGGCTACATATCATTTTGTAATGTGCGGCAAATCTGGATCCGTGGGTTACTGCTCATAAAGAACACGGCTATGAGTAGGGATGAGTAAAACTGAACTAAAACTAATCTCCGAATCGAACCAAATTTAATTTGGTTTTTTCATTTCAATTTTTTCGATTTTTGGTGTACAGTCTTCTTTTTTTTTTTAATTATTTGGTATTTTTGGTTCAATTCGGCTTTAAGATTTAGAAAACCCAATAAAATGAACTGACCAAAATATATGTATCTATGTGTTTTTTTAAAACACATGCTCAATGGTCAGTGCTCAAATGCTCTCCAGTCTGAGCCTAATTGACTAACTCCTCAAGTTCAAGCCTAATCCTTACTTCAGCCTAACTCACACTCTGAGCCTAATCCTTTAGCAAACCAGCTCTCGCTCCCTTAGCCCTCTGCTCTAAATATGATGTCCTCATCCTCACCCCTTACTACTTACTTGAGCCCTGGCCCCTGGGTCTTCTTCACTCACTGTAACGCCCTTCATGATATCTTTATTGGCTTGTGTTCAGGACCAAACGAAACAGGGCAAAGTTAGGTTCAAGAGAAGCCAGAAAGGGCTTCACGCCGCGGCAAGAAGCAGAGCCACCGTGGCAAGATGCCTTCCAGTAGCGTTGTTCGGCAAATTTATGGTGACGCCACGGCGAGATATCTACAGCTGCAACGAGAGTTGATATTTTTGTTTAAATCTGGATCATTTCGGACGTTTGGAAAGAAAGAAATCGGAGAGAGCAACTAGAGAGACGATGAGGGTTCGACATTTTCGGCGTCCAAGAGTGATTTTTGGATCGAGGGAGCTTGGATTTAAGTTGGTAAGTGTTCTTTACTCCTCCTTCTTCATTTTTCTTCGGTGGAAATTTGGGGTTTTCGGTTTTGAGGTTGGATTTCGGTTTGTGATGAAATCCACTGATTGAAATGGTTAAAAAGAGGTTAATGATGTGTGTTTTGGTGTTCTTGTTGCCTAGATGTAAGTTTTGAATGATTTATATGTGATTTGAGCTTAACCCTAGGTTGATTTCGGTTAAGGCTCTTGGGAATTTGAGTTGTATGGTATTGTTTGGTGTGTAAATGTTCCCCAAGAGCTTATTGATGCATGAAAGGGGTGTTGGAACCTTAGGTTAGGCCTAAAATGGTTGAATTGTGAAGTTTTGGTTATTGTTATATCGTGTTAACGAAAGAATTGTGTTATTATGAAGGTTGTTTGGTTAGTCAAGAGGGGTTTAAGCGTGTTGGTGTTCAAGAAAGCGTGTGAAACTTGTGTGAGAGCGGTATTGACAACCTAAGGTAACCGGATGTTTGTTTATGTGGTATTGTAGAGTTGTGTATATATGCATGTCCCTTTCATACCACGATATTGATGTGTTGTGTGTATCATTTTCTATATATATATCGTGGTATGCGTACGGTTAGATGATGATGATGATGATTGTGATGATGATATATATGATGCCGACATTGATATGATATGAGATGGTGCATACATGATGATATGACATGATGATGATTATATGATTATACATTAGCATTATCACATGATATTGTGAGGCTGTGTTATATGGTGGACGGAGTGGTGATGATATAATGATATATATATAACATATGATGATATATGTGTTAGGGAGGATAAGGATGGGATATGTGTATATGTATATGTGTTAGGGAGAATAAGGGTGGATTATATGTGTTAGGGAGGATAAGGGTGGACCGTATATGTTAGGGAGGATAAGGATGAGACCCCTGAGAGGGCGACATGCATACGATTCATTTTACATTGCATTCATGTGTTATATAAGTTATGTATAAGAATATGTGTGTGTGTGTGTGTGTGTGTTTATGTGTGTGGTTGTCCCCAGTTACTGAGACATTGTCTCACCCCACCCTCTCCCATAACTAACCCTTTCAGGTGAAGATTTTGGCGCTAGTCCTGAGAAGCCCAGAGAGTAGCTGCGGACGTGGGAATAGGCTATGTACTTTTTGTTTTTGGATAATATATTATGTGCCAAGTAGGATAAAAGGTTTTGTATTAAGTATATGATGTTGTAAGAATGGTTGTAAATGTATATTGTGATGTATGGGTAGTTGCATATTTTGGTTGTGTATGGAATGTGTTATTTGTGGTTTTTTGAGAGTGTTGGATGTTGGGAAGTTGGTATTGTGGTATTTGTGAGCCCATGGTGGTTTTGGGCCTAATTGTTGTGTTTAGGGCCTGTAACCCATCTTGTCATGTTGAGGTTTAGGGGTGTCAAAATTCAGAGGAGTGGTTCCTTTGAGGTGAAACCTCTTTGGACAGGTCAGTTTTGGGGTTTTGGACCTATATGAATGGTCTTTGAGTGACCAGTTGTCTTTGGTGACAATTGGAAGTGGTTAGTGGTGAGTTTTGGTCAATAAGTGGTCAAAATGGTGTTAAGGGTCCAGAATATCCATACGGAGTTGGTTTGAGGCAAGAAGGGTGTCTATGGATGGCTTGGGATTAGATTGACTTGTAGGAGTTGGAATCAAGTCAACCGGAGGTCGGAGTATAAAGTTATACGAGTCAAAAATTCTCCCCGGATTGTAGAAGTTACTGATATGGGATATCAGCAGGGGGCGCCGCGGCTTCAGAGTCCAAGCCGCAATGCCAGTGAGGCCAGAAGCGAGGGAGTTTCAGGGGAGGCTGGAGCCATAATGGTATTGTAGCGGCCGCGGCCCCAGCCCAATTTTGGGTGTTATTGTTCTGTTTCTGCTGTTTTTGAAGGATGAGGTGAGTATTGGTTGATGATTTTGGTAGTTTTGGGTTAAGTCTGGAGGGAGTTGGAGGTAGGTTGTTACACTCACAATCTCAAACCTTAAATTAGGAAATAGTATATGTGGGTGTGACACCGTGGTCGCGTCTTCCTGCCTCTCGAGCTTGACTCCATCTCTTGTCTTGTTGCTCCCTCCCTCCGTCTCGTTCCCGATCCAGATTCCCTTTCATATCTTACTCTCAAAGAGCTTCAGTCGTTCCTGTCTCACTCCTCTAAATTGTGGTCTTGGCAATTCGCACGACAGCTCGACATCTCCAATCTCGCACTTCTCTACATCTTGGGTTTGGCAAAGCAGCTTGTGAGGCAAGCTTGAAGAGACTAGAGACCTATTGTATTGATCTCCATTATGTGCATGGTATTGAATACATTGAAGCCACAGCAGCTGCCTCAAATCACGCTCTTCTCTATCGACTGAAGTCATGATTCGTTCTCTTCTCTTGTTCAAATATTTCATAGTATTAACACCTTTTATTTACATCATCTCTGGATTGTTCTTATATTATGTGTTATTATAACACCATTTTATAACATTAACTTAAGCTTTTAAATTGAAATAAACTTGATGCGAAAAGCTTCCATGCATTATTATTTTTTTTACTAGTTTCCCCACATTTCCCTCCATTTTCTTAGGGAATATGGCATTTTTTTGCCAAAAAATAAAACTGTGAAGTGAAGAATAACATCGATACCTAGTGGCCATTATAGAATTTCTATCTCTTGTTTGGGTAAAGTAAAAGAGAGAATGAAAATAAAGCACTTTGTGATCTTTACATTTTTCTATATGCTAATTAATTTAGAACAAAATGAATCACTATACTTTGTTATTTAGATCCAGCATATGTCATCAACCTAAAAATTAGATACGTTGTGTTTCATTCATATGTCACATATCTATGTTTAATTTGTGGTATTTAGATGTCATGCCATGGTGAAACTGGGGGTGCCACTAATGGAGCAACTGGAGATGTATTGAGAGTACTCAACCTCAAAGCTCAAGCATCCAATGAGGCTTCAACTCAAAAAGAAAAAAAAAACTCATGCAACCAAGATCTAAAGTTTAGGATCATTTCACAAAATTGGTTAATCAGAAAAACGAAGTTAATAGAAAGTGCAATTACTATGAAAGAGAATTTCATTGTGATTTAAAAAAGAATGGCACTACTTCACTGAAAAACCATATGGCTGTCTATATGAAATAGCCTTCTCCTAAAGAACCTAGACAATCACACTTGAATTTTATTGCACATGATGATATAGTCCTTACTATTTGGAAATTTGATCAAGAAGCCACTAGGAAAGCCTTAGCATGCATGAACATTATGGATGAGTTGCCTTTCAAATTTGTTGAGGCGGTGGGGTTTAAGCGGTTAATGTCTATTGCTCAACCTAAATTTAAGATTCCTTCTAGATGGATCAAGTTCCGTGATTGTTTTGGAATTTACATGGATGAAAAGATTAAATTCAAGGATTATCTAGTTAATAAGAAACAAATGGTTTGCTTGACTACAGACACTTGGACTTCCATTCAAAGGATTAACTACATGTGCATTACAGCACATTTTATAGATGATAATTGGAAATTAAACAAGAGAATTTTAAATTTCATCCCAATTTCTAGTCACAAGGGGAGAGAGATTGGAATAGAAATTGGAAAATGTTTGCTTGAGTAGGGAATTGATAGGATATTCACTGTCATGGTGGACAATGCAAGTTCTAATGATGTCACTGTTATGTATTTGAAAGAAAAAATTACCAATTGGGGTTGTTCTATTATGAAATGTAAGTTTTTACATATGAGATATGTTGCTCATATAATCAATTTAATTGTTGTTGATGGGTTGAAAGAAGTAGGAAGTTCAATAAAAAAAGTTAAAGAGACTATTCATTTTGTTAGGCAATCCCCTCTTAGGATGAGAAAGTTTAAAGAGAGTTGTGATGATAAAAATATTCAAAGTAAGCAATTGTTGAGTTTGGATGTCTTTACTAGATGGAATTCCACCTATTTAATGTTGGAGATGACCCAAAAATTTGAGACTGCCTTCAAGAGGTTTAAGGATAAAAATCCTTACTTTTGAATTGATCTTGAATGTGGGGATGAAGCGCCTAATATTAATGATGGGGTCAATGTTTGGAAGATGATAATGCTTTTAAATCATTTTTATGAATTGACATTGCGTATTTTTAGTTCTTTATTTGTAACATTCAATGACTTTTTCCATGAAATTTATACGTTATACCACTTGTTGGATGAGTGGAAAAAGAGTAATGATTGGCTGATAAAATGAAAAAAAATATAACAAATATTGAGGAGATCCTTCAAAGATGAATCAACTTATTTATGTTACTGCTATTCAATTGATTAAGCATACTTTTTTTTTAATTTGAGTTGGTCAGTTTATATGGTTCAATTTACATATGGCATACAAGGAAGTAAATGGTTAATTTATAAATCATGTTATTATTTAGTTTAAATCATGGACTTAATTCTTGTGATGAGCTTAGGAATTTATCATTTTTTTAGGATGAAATTAAAAAAAGGAATCTTCTTTCTAAATTTCTTGGAAGTACTCTTCTTCTACTTGTACATATATGTATGATTTTAATTAAGTCCATTATTATAATTGTAACACCCCTTATAATATTTTCCTTGGCGTTGTATTTAAGACCAGGGGAAATAGGACAGAGGAAAGTTCAAGTGGAGTCTGAAAGAGCTCCACGCCATGGCGAGAAGTAGGGCCGCCGCGGCGAGAGCGTGTCCAGTGGCTCTTTTTTGGATGAAAATTGGTGGAGCCGCGGCGAGATTTGAGATTTTTGTTTAAATACGGATCATTTTGGACAATCGGAAAGAAAGAAAATGGAGAAGAACGGAGGAGCTTTGCTAGGGTTCCTGTTTTCCGGCATCTAGGAGTGATTTTCGGACCTTAGAATGTTGAATTCATGTTGGTAAGTGATTTCTACTCCTCCCTCTCCATTTTCTTCAGTTGGAATTTGGGGTTTTTCAATCTTGAGTTAGGGTCTTCGGTTTTGACTGAAATCCACTGATTAAAATGGATGAAATGGGGTTAAGGAAGTATGTTTTGGTATTCTTGATACTTGAATCTGAGTTTTGAAGGGTGTATGCATGATTTGAGTTTAACCCTGGTTGTTTTCGGTTATGGCTATTGGGAATCCGAAGTGTATGTGTTTGAGTAGTGTTTGAGTGGTTCCTAAGAGCTTTTTGATGCATGAAAGGGGTGTTGGAACCTTGTGTTAGGCCTAAAGTGGTTGAATTGTGATGTTTGGTTTAATGGTATACTATGTTAATGGAAGAATTGTGTTATTATGAAGGTTGTTTGGTTAACTGAGAGGGATTTAAGCATGTTGAACAATTCGAAAAGTTCGTGGAACTTACGTGTGTGGTATTGACAACTTAAGGTAACAGGGTGTATTGTTTGTATGGTATGACAGTACGTATATTTGTGTATATATGCATGTTCCTTTTCATACTACGATATTAATTTTGTATGTGTATGGTTTTTCTACATATCGTGGTATGCACAGCTAGTTGATATGTGATGATAGTATATGTAGTGTATGTATGATGTGTAGCATCCCCATACCATTGCATGCTAGCATGTCCATATGATGCTTGTGATGATAGTGATATATATATATATATATATATATGTGTGTGTGTGTGTGTAGAGGCATATTGGCATGACATTGGCATCATCATCATATGATTGCATAGTGGGAAATTGATGATGAGATGATGATGATGATATGATGTGATATGAGATGATGATATGATAAAGATCCCTGTCGCTAAATTCTCTCCATGGGAGAGCCAGGCGGCAGAGGAAAATATGATATGATGAAATATCTCTATCACTAAAATCCTCTCCTCGGGAGAGCCAGGTGACAGTGAATTTAGGGATGCATCTTCCCTAAATCACCATTAATTCCTGATGGTCTAGGGGAATGAGAGCCACGGTCCGAACTCTAGTGTAACCATTAGCCAGGTTGCATTAGGGTAAGGTGAGCTTAGTGATATCCCGGAATCTATCTTCACCGATTGTTGGAAGGGAATCATCTATTAAAATGTCTTGTGATGACGACAGCTCATGGTTCTAATTGTGTATGAGGGACAACATGCATACCATTAATTAGCATTGCATTTCACGACTGTGTGGGTCAGTATATATATATTGTATGTGGTTTTTCCCAGTTACTGAAACATTATCTCATATCCCTCTCCCATGAACTAACCTTTCAGGTGACAAAAACTGGCACTAGTCCTGAGAAGCCGAGGGAGTAGCAGCAGACGTGGGAATACTAGGTCTATATAGTTTATGTGTATTTTGGATATGTATCTTATGCCAAGTAGGATAGAATGATTTATAATGAATGTACGGTTATGCATATGAATTGTATGGATGTTGAATGTATGGTTATATGGTTTTGGATATTAAGAAGTCAGTATGTTAGTGTTTGTGAGCACAGAGTGTATTTGGGCCTAGTCGGTGTTCTTTAGGGCCTGTAGCCTGTTTTGTCAAGTTGGGGTTCAAGGGGAGTCAAATCTCAGAGGAGTGGTTCCTTTGAGGTAAAACTTCTTTGAATAAGTTGATTTGGGGATGTTAGACCTATATGAATGGTCTTTGAGTGACCATTTGCTTTTGGTGGCAATTAGAGGTGGTTAGTAGTGAGTTTTGGTCAATAAGTAGCCAAAATGGTGTTGAGAGTCCAAAATCTCCATACAAAGTTGGTTTGAGGTGAAGTTAGTGTTTATGGATAGATTGAGATTAGATTGACTTGTAGGAGTTGGAATCAAATCAATCGGAGGTCGGAGCATAATGTTATGCATGTTGGAAGTTTGCCTCGATGTGTGGAAGTTGCTGATATAGAAAATCAGCAAGGGGCGCCGTGGCGCAAGGAAGCAGGCTGCGATGCCAGTGAGGCAGCAGCGAGTGAAAAACAGGGGAGGCCGGAGCCGCGGCGGTACTGTAGTGGCCGTGGCCCCAGCCCAATTTCTGGTGTCATTTGGTTCGTTTCCGCTGTTTGAGAGATTTGGGAGGTTGTTTTGAGTTATTTGGGTTGTGTTTGGTTGAATTTTGAAGATTTTGGTTAAGTTTGGAGGTGTCTAGAGGTAGGATGTTAAAATAATTCTATGTAGCTTGCATTTTTTTTTTCCAGCAAAGGCTCATTAAAGGCCCGAACCAAAAGAAGTTGAACCGAAATATTTTGGTTCAATTTTTTCAACATATTTGGTTAGGTTTGATTGCATATTTCATGTTAATGCAGTGTTTGGTTTTTTTGGTTTTCAACTGAACCGGACCTAAAAAACCGATTACTCACCCTTAGCCTTGAGGGATAGAAAGAGGAGGCATGGGTACTACTCACAAAAATAAAATAAAAGAATAGCCAACTAACTAGCTAGATTAGCCGACAGAATATATATAGATTATATATAAAATATTAAAATAAAAAAGAAAAGAAAGTACATAAATATTAAAAATAATTTTTAATATAATTATATTGTAATGCCATTATCTCTTTTTATTTTTGTAAGAATGCCATTATCTCTTTAAATATATATTTCATATCAAATTGAGTAAATGAGAATGATATAACTATTTATAACTGCAAAAGGCATATTAATAGAACTTATATGATATTAAATATCAATTCTATTATTTATATTTAATTATTAAATAATTCAATTTATAAAAAATACGATAACATTTCCCATTTATCTAACATTAAAAATATAACATATTTATTAAACTATTTAAAAAAGTTAATTATTGTAATATTTAATAAATTCTTTTGAAAAAATTAAATTAAAAATTAATACTCCTTCCACTTTGATTTATAAGGCACATATTTTAGAAATCTATGTTTCACAATATAAAGTATTGTACGAATTATATAATGTATTTAATTTTTTTGCCAAACATGCCCATGAGAAATTATTAAATGACTTGCTTATATATTCTCCATTAATTAATGCTTTGGAGTTAAATTCAAGGGGTCAACTAAATCAGATAATATTAAATTAGGGTAATTTTAAAAATGATAAAAAATTTTAATTGTTAATTACCACTTTGATCCGTAGTTAAAAATATTTTATAAACTAAAATGGAAGGAGTAAAATTTATAATAAAATGAAAGTATGTTTAATATATAGAAAAATAAAAAATGTAAGAAGCTATACTATTCACAGACCTTGATCAATACGGTTTCATTTTAGATTTAGTGCAAATGTGCAATATTCATTATAGTTGAAAGTCAAAAAGTTAAAAAAATGTGTTGAAAATATTACTAAATAAATATTTAAATTAAGGAGGGATATTGTGTTCCAAAAATGTTAAATAAATATTAATTATAGGGCCCATTTATTTCCTTAACTATTTTTAGGTTTTTAAAACCGTTTTGTGAAACTATTTCTTAGAACAAGTTTTTGAAATAAGAAAATAAAAAAATCTTTTTGAATAATTTATTTTGAAAATCTCATCTTAAAACAAAAAACAATTAAAAAAATTGTTTGGAAATATTATGTTGAAAACAACTTTTAAGGACACCAATAGATGAAGGTAGATAATAATGGCTAGTAAGGGACAAGGTGACATATAGTGGTGGAGAATGGAGGTTGGTGATGGTCGACAATGGTTGGTAACAGTTGGTGTGATCGATGACATTTGGTGGTGGTTTACTAGCAATAGTTGGTAGTGATTTATGATGGTTGGTGGTGGTTAACAATTGATGAATTAGCAGTCGTCAACGGTGACTGACGATTGTCATTAACAGTTAGTGGTAGTCGATAGTGGCAGTGATTGACAATGGTTGGTCATAGTTAGTAGCAGTCGACAATAGTTAGTAGTGATCAGTAACAATCAACGATAGTTGACAATGGTCAAAGATGAATGGTGATAGTTGGCAGCAATCAATGGTGATTGAAGATAGTTAATGGTGGCCAGAGGTGGTTGGTGGTAGCCAATAACAAATGGTGATAGTCGGCAATTGTCGACATTGTTTATCAATAGTTAGTGATGAATGTGAATAAAAATAGAAAATGAAAACAAAAACAACTTTGAGTTGTTCTTGTTTTCTTGCTTTAAAAACAAAAGAAAGGTAAAAGGTTTTTAAAACAAACAAATAGAAAACACCTATCAAAACAGATTTGTTTTGTTTTTAAAAATTTTTAAAAATAGAAAACAATTTTTAAAAACAAAAATCAAACAGACACACAACTTTTTAATTCCAGAGAAAGTACTCTATATAGGTTTCCAAGTATCAGTAGTGTGAGATAAGTGTTCTGCATGTAAGAACTTATTCTGTAATGTGTGCCTAATTGTGAATAATGTATGTGTTTTAAATATTTCAAAATGAAAATGAAAATGAAAAATATGACAAGTATAAAATACATAAATATTCTCTTTGTTTTCGAGTAATTTGAGTATGATTTGTTTATTCAATTTTTGTAGAGAGAAAGACCCACTGCGCATCAATTTTATCAAGGTACTCCACATCGTCTTTACCGTCTACTGGATTCGGTGGAAAGTTATCTTATTGCACATGGTCTCATGTGAGAGTTGATTGGACAATTACCAATCATTAGACTGTAAAGTTTTGTTCTACCAAGTATGTTCATTAGATAAACTTTATAACTAGAAATTTTTCATATTACTATTAGCAAGTAGTAGTATATATAAGATGTGGCGTAAAATGGTCCATATCAATAAGCTTTACCTCTGGAATTGTGGAAATTATGGAATTGGAAACTTGTTTCAGCAGAAGTAACAAGGTAATTTGGCATGCGTGTAGATCATTTATTCATCCTCCCTCTGCTGCTAATTAATTAATGATCCTTAGAAACATGTGTCCATTCCTAGGTTCTATTAATCTAAATATTACTCCAACATGCAAAATACTCAAAACATAAAGTCAAATAACACATATACACTCACACCCCATTTGGTTTAGTTACATGCCATATGAAGAGATGTAAACTCTAGGAAGTTATTGTATTAATTTGGTTTGCCAAAACACATGTAATCCAGATTACATATGTGAAACTAATTATAAGCTAACATGTAAATGACTTTACATTCAAAAACTTACATAATCCAGATTACATGCCTGTAAATGAAGTAAAAATACTACAATACCCTTTATGAAGAATATAAAAAATAAATTCATTTTACACCTTCCTCAATATCATACCAAACAAACTCTCCTGTATTTTATTTACATCATTTTCTATTACATCCCATAACCTCTTGATAATTGAACTAAATGGTCCAATAAACAACTACTTGTCGTGGTAGCATATTTGGCACCATCTATATCACCTCTAAGAAAATACTCTAAAAATCTCTAGGTGGCGTAACGTAGTTAACAAATGAAGACCAAAATTCAGTTGCATGTTGTAATTAGATAACCAATTAGCAGAGGAGTTTCCTAAGGTTCATTTGACTGCTATTACTCGCCTGAACCACCAAGCTAGAATCACTATATATCCACTTGAACCTTTCGAAGTCCCAACCACCGGCACATGCTCCTCTAATCCGTGAAACAATTCTGCAGTAAGTTTGCAGCATCACAGCTGCCAAGATTTCTGCAAAAAGCTAATATCCAAGATATTCGGAGATACACAAGATTACACATCCTAACAACCACGTGTGCGCATGATCACACAGCTAATCTATATAAATATCAACCCTGGACTGACGTTGACGCCATGAGATTGGACTTCACTACAGTTTTAAGTTGCTATCCTTAATCACATGCTTTTGATTTCTTGATGGTTGCCTTCAACCGTTTCCGCTCTCCTTCACTTTTCAATCGCTTTTTATATACATACACACATACATATTAAAACACACACACACACACCAATCTAGACTTTTCAAACACGACTGTTTATATATAGTATACTAGTTTCTTAACTCTTTATTTATATAAAAAGGTATACTTATGTAGTATATCAAAGTTTAGTCTCTCTCGCCCTCTCTGGCCGACTATATCTAATTCAAATTTTTTCTAGATATAAAAATAATTATATATAACATTTAAATTAAAGAAAAAAAGAGAGAAAAGACATAAGTATTAGAAACAACTTTTTATATAATTATATTTTAATGTCGGTCGCTCTTTGTATATATAATTTATATCATATTAACTGAGAATGACAACTATTTATAACTGCCACAGACATATTAATAGAATTTATGTACTAATATTCAAAGAAAAGTTAAATATCAGTTCTATTATTTATACTTAAATATTGAATAATTAATTTTATAACATATGACCGAATTTAATCATAATTTAAAGCTCAATTATCATTAGTGCTCCAATTGGAAATTGATTGCCCCCAGTTAAAAGTTGGATGGCGCAGTTGCATCCTCCCGTGCTTCCAAACAACCATATAAAACCCAGACACCTTTTCATATATTTACATCCCAAATTAATGCTTACGTTCTCATCCATTTCACATATATTCTCTTCATTCCAGAACTCATCATCCAGTTTTTTTCCCTTTTCAAAAAGGGTTTAGTTTTTTATTCTGATCACTGTCCAAGTATTCCAGGAGATCATCCCACAATGTTGGATCTTAAGAATCAAAACGCACAATCTGGAGGTGGCAATATTTCCGTCGAAGCACCAGCAGAAGGAAAAACGAATAAGCTTCCCAACTTGTCATCGGTGAGACTCAAGTACGTCAGGCTTGGTTTCCACTACGTAATCTCAAACTCCATGTACCTCTTTCTCGTACCACTTCTGGTTTCAGCTTCAGTTCATCTCTCAACTCTCTCAGTCCAAGACATTCTCGAGTTATGGGAAAACCTCAAGTTCAATCTTGTTCAAGTGACTCTGTGTTCATGCGTTACAGTATTCTTAGCCATCTTTTACTTCATGAGCCGTCCACGAGGTGTTTACTTGGTGGATTTTGCGTGTTACAAGCCAGACCCATCTTGCATGTGCACCAGGGAGTTGTTCATGGAAAGATCTATGCTGGCAGGCTACTTCACAGAGGAGACCTTGTTGTTTTTCAGAAGAAGATTCTCAAAAGGTCTGGTTTGGGACAGAAGACTTACTTCCCTCCCGCACTGTTCAGAGTGCCACCCAACCCATGTATGGCTGAAGCGAGGAAGGAAGCCGAGGAAGTAGTGTTCGGAGCCATTGATGAGCTTCTGGGGAAAACCGGGGTGAGGGCTAAGGATATTGGGATTTCGGTGGTGAATTGTAGCTTGTTCAATCCTACACCATCTCTTTCTTCCATGATCGTCAATCACTATAAGTTGAGAGAGAATATCAGAGCTATAATCTTGGTGGCATGGGATGTAGTGCTGGGCCTATCTCTATTGACCTTGCCAAACACCTTTTGCAGGTTTGTTATTCATTTCTTCGCTTTCAGTTAGTGTTGCCTAAAAATTTGCACACTGCAAGTATAGAATGAGTTGAATATCATTACCATGTGAATTGTGTTATAAAACTAGGTCAAGTATTAACTATTTGACTTCCACTTAAGTTGAGGAACCCAATTAATTAATAACAACAAAACAAATATAAAATCAACTAAACCAAAGTTAGATGCTAATAGTGAATCTGTAGCTAATGAGTAAACTTAGGATTGTTGCTGCTTTGATTATTTGATAGCATATTAATTACCCTCTTTTAATTGCTTCCAATGACATATAGTGCTAGTATGGGATTCAATACCATCTAATAGGATCTCTCTACTACTGAAAGACCTACCATTTGAATTAATCCTTAATGTCTTAAGTGATTAACTGATCAGATGAAAGAACAAACTTAATGAGTGTGATGAAGCTGATTGATTGGTAAATTTATCTCTTATAATTTTTGATAATTTCGTGAACTCACCTACTTCATTCAAGGTCTATCATAATTTAACTACCTCTATAGTTCAATTAAAAAGCCTAATTAACTCCTAAATTATGCCCTGATACTTTGTTTTCCTCTGCCCAATTTGGCGTTACAACTCATGTCATAGTGCGTTTCTCTTTTAGTGCATGTTTGGGGTGGTATTGTGCCACCTCAAAATCGATTTTGACCTGCCAAAATGCAGCCTGCCAAAACGCATTAGCTTCTGCATTTTGGCATTAAATCACGTCCAAGACGAGATTTTGGGGTGGCAATACCCTAAACTTATTTCCATTAATTCTCTGTTTTTTAAACTATTGGCTCAATAGCTAACTTGAATTTTAACTAGTTTTTACCTCCATACAGCTCTTACGACACAAAATATCATCATTAACATTCAAATCAATTGAAGAGGAGCCAAAATTTGTATCTTTTCAAGCATGTGAACTATATTTATCAAACAACCATAACGTGTTTATTTAGCTATTCAATACCTATGACTTCTCAACAACTTTTTTATTTTGTACTGTGTCCCATACGAGGATTTGATCTATGTGTCGGCCCTCCATGCGTAAATATGAATTTCATTATGCTACTTCTTTAATACCCTTCAAGACTTATACAACAAATTCTGATCAACAAAAGAGTTGCTTTAGATTTTGAGTAGTTGAAATTAAATTTCAATTATCTAAATTTTATATTTATATATATACATTTTAAATATCAATCATAATTCTTTTGATGATGACAACTAAAATACTGTTTTTTTGTTGTTGAAATTATTGTGTTTTTTGAAATAAACAACACTAACTATCCTATACATAAGTCAACTTTAATAAATTCATGCATACCAATAAAATTTGTTAAAATTAGTTTATGGTCTTGAATTTTTAAGAAATTTTCATAAATCTTCAAAATTACTCTTACTTGAACTCATGATATTCTAACCCATCTTAACTACTCTATATCTTAATCACTCTTACCTTCCTCTCTCATGTTTATGAAGGGCAAATTTAAAAACAAATCTTTAGTACTTCATTGATTCTCTAAAATTATTTAACGGAACAATCTAGATCTTGAACAATACTTTGACGAATTATTTGCCCTTCTTGAACTTAGCGAGAAATTTTTCGCTTTTATAAACATGATTGTTCTTTTAAATTTAAAATGTTTAAAATGTTTTTTATTTTTAAATATATAAACTTTTTTTTGCCACAAATATATATACTTATATATTTATTATTTCGTATTTTTGTTGACCACAAAATTATTACATATTCTACAGACATGTGCAAGCTAATTTTGGCTAACATGTAGGTGCATCGCAACTCTTATGCCCTAGTGGTAGCTCTGGAGAACATGACTCTAAACTGGTATATAGGCAAAAACCACTCTATGCTTCTCTCAAATTGCATTTTCCGAATGGGAGGAGCAGCAGTTCTGCTTTCTAATCGTTCATCTGATCGCCGTCGTGCCAAGTACCAACTTCTTCACACAGTGCGCACCCACAAAGGTGCAAACGACAGGTCATATAGTAGCTGTGTCTTCCAACAAGAAGATGATGCCAAAACCATTGGCGTCTCTCTGTCCAGAGACATCACGGCTGTCGCGGGAGAAGCCCTCAAAGCCAACATTACCACCCTTGGCCCTCTGGTCCTTCCCATCTCAGAGCAGCTTCTGTTCTTCGCTTCTTTGGTCGCTAGAAAAGTCCTCAAGATGAAGGTCAAGCCGTACATTCCAGACTTCAAGCTTGCTTTTGAGCACTTGTGTGTTCACGCTGGAGGAAGAGCGATTTTGGATGAGATGAAGAAGAACCTGGAACTCAACGATTAGACATAGAGCCATCAAGGATGACATTGCACAGATTTGGGAACACTTCTTGCAGTTGTGTGTGGTATGAATTGGCATACGCTGAAGCTAAGGCGAGGATCAGGAAGGGTGATAGGACATGGCAGACTGGTTTAGGGTCCGGGTTTAAGTGTAACAGTGCTGTGTGGCGTGCCTTGAGGACAATAAATCCGGCAAAGGAGAAGAATCCATGGATGGATGAGATTCATGAGTTTCCTGTTGAGGTTCCTAAAGTAGCAACCATTGGCTCTTATTAGTTTATGTTATGCAAAGATGTAGAGTGGTTGATTCGTTTTATCGTTTTTTACCAGTGAATTGAAGTATCGACTGTATGAGTTGAAGTGCAGCATATGTGGTTCTTTTGTTATGTAATTGTGAAGATTGCATTCTATTTCGATGTTTCAAAATAAAAATTCAAAAAATAAAAAGAATCATAGTGCAAAAAGTAATGAATGTTCTCTTCATTTATAAGTAATTTGAGTCTTATTTTTCATTCAATTTTAATTTATTCATTTTTTATTCCTATATTAATTTTTAGATTAAAATTACAAAAAATCACAGTGCATAATAATTTTTTTATTCGTAAGAGTTTTCTTTTTAAATTTTAGGTGTAAATGAAATTTCCTTTTTTCCTGAGTCTTCAAATCCTTTTAAAACTCAAATTTAAATATTTTTTTTCATAAAACAATATATAATAAGAAAAATGAAAAAAGGACAAAAGTAAATTATAAAAAAAATTATGGGTTTGTGATAAATGAGATTGGATCTCTCATGTACGGGTGAATAATAATGCCCATAGTTTAGTTGACCTGCTTCAACCCAACCTCATGGACCATTTTTCTATTTCTATATTTTTTAAATCAAATGCTACTTTTAATAAAATTGATTGATATATCCATTTTATGCATCTAAAATATCTACATTTAAATTTTAAATTGCATCTAAATATGTTTATATTGATATATTTTAGCGTGATTTGACATATTTTTGTGTTTCATAGTGCTATAAGCTCATTTGGAAGCATTCGGAACAAAAACGTTACAAATCATTCATGCTAAAAAATTTCGATACCCTTCAGTATTGTAATCATAATTCTTACATATAAACTTCGATTGAGGTGATTTAAGATGCGTTGGAAATCTAAGACATAGAGCTACAACTTTCATGTTTTGAGTTTTCCCAAATTTCAATGTTATCATGGTGAAAAATGAACTCAAAGTGTTAATATGAGCTGGTGACTTTCTGAAGCTGAAAAAAGCATTGTCTGGACCACGGAAGCATCCGGCGCCGGGTCATACTCATCCAGCACTCGGCGCCATATTGGATGATTATATAGCCACCCGGTGCCGAGTCAACCAATAGAGGTCCGTAAAAACACGTTTTTAATGTGTTTTGATATTTTAGGGTTTTAGAGACTTCTAAACTTTTTCTATATAATGAGACACAGTAGAAACACAAGAGGAAATTCAATCAGAGGCTAGAGAACATGATTCAAACGCATCTGGGAGCAACTAGGAGCATCTTACAGAGAGAGCAAGGGGATCTCGAGAGTATTAGAGATAGATTCATTCTCTTCTATTATAACTCTATTTTCTAATTATTCTTATTATGATTTAAGATTTTGGTTCTGATTTGACTTTTATTTCCATGAATAGCTAAATTTCCCAGTTAGGGGTAGGGATGTAGCCTGACTGGGATGGATTGGATTTGTTTCTCTAGTTAAGACTCTGTTGATTTATTCTTCAAGTTATATTTAATTTATCTTTTTATTATATTTATCTCTTTTATTCGTTCATGTAGATTTTATACCTGATCATCATAGAATCTAATTAATGGGTAAACTTGATGGACTTAGAGGTGAAAAGTGAACCTAGATTTAGAGAGATAAACATGAATAACTAATCTAGAAATAGAATTAGGAATTCATTGTGATATATGTTGTAGTTTTCAAGGTTTAATTAGAAAATTTAGTTGCGCGAGAGCGAATTGAATCCTAATTAAATAAGGGCTAATTGACCGAGAGGTAATTAGGACGCTTTAGAAACAACAGTCACTATAATTATACAGAGTCTAACTAAGAAATAAAATCTAGTTATCTCATAAGGTGAATCATGATCCCTTAACGCTTCTAGAACTGAATCAAAACTTAGACTTTATTTTGTTTCCTATTTCTTTTCTTTTTAATTTGAGTTCTTAATTTAATTATCACTTACTTTTGGAATTAAAAGTTTGTACTGATAAATTTACTACCTCCCTGAGTTCGACCTCTGAAATATTCTGGAGATTGTTTTAGTGCGATTGACCTTATATACTTGCAGGATCCAGATCATTGATGTTTTACCATCAAACAACAGCAACTATATACAGTTTTTCTTCTTCTATTTTACCAAACTATCGGGAAAAAAACCTATCTCAAATAAGTTAATATTTTTTAATACTGATATACATTTTTTTTGTTTAATTATCGCCAGTATAGTTTTAACCTTTAGCCTTTTATAAAGAATAAAAAAATATTTTGCCCGTCTTTTAAAAAACGTGTGATTGCCTTGTTGATCCCTTTTTGATAACTACCTCATGTATTCATCGTCATCTCATCAAATAAGTATTTTATCCCTGTACTTTTCCTTAACTATACAGTTATGAATCATTTCTGATCATTATTTTTCAATTTTTTTAAAAGTAATTAAAGACGAAGATTGATATTATTCCATAATTCGTTAAATCTCCTAAGATTAAAAAAAATCTTCTAAGATTTGTTAGCATACAAATCATATCAATTTAAATATCTTTCATTTCATATTCAAATTGTTATCCAAAGCTAAGTCGTAAATCTATAAGCACATAACATAATTCAAATCAAGTTTGGAAACAATCGTGATAATCAATGAAAAAAAAGGCTTCAAGTTGAGCCCTAAATTGTCTTTTTCCAAAGATTTTCCCCATATAAACCATGTTCCTCAGAGAGGCCCTTTGTCCCACGACATTCTAGCCCCACCATGGAACCAGGGGTGATGCCGCCATCCCTCTGTAAGATTCATTAGACTATAAATAATATTAAAAGCATACCAACATATCATACCAATAATATTTTTTGTATATTATATCAGAACTGTGTACTAAAAATTTGTTACCTGCCATATTGTGAGCCATTTCTTGTAATTGACAGTTTTGTTATTTGAATTGAAAAATTCCTTTCACTATTGAACAACAACTTCTGTATTTTCTGTAGAAAAATTTCTACAAGTGATTTCCTTGCTCCCTTCAGCCAAACTGGGTTCTTTATTGCATGCCTCACTTGTAAGACCTTGAGATATATTTATAGACCCCAGTCATGTCTCTTCATTGCTAATTATATATATTCATTGAATAGATATTATAACCTGAGAGTTACAGAACCCAAGAGTTAAGTATTATCTATATTCATTGAATAGATACTATAACCCAAGAGTTAGAGAACCCAAGAGTTAAGAACAATGAAAGGTATATGAAAGCAAAAGGAAGTTTCATGAACTCAAGAGTCAGATTTATTTACCTCTTTACAAGGATATTAATTGGCTATAATTCCTTGTATCAGACCATATAGAAAAAATACAAATTCGTTGAATTCCAAAACCAGATGATAGCATTTATATAAAATTATATTATTTGAAACCGTAAATACTAACAATCTCCCACTTGGTTTCAAATAATTTTAGAAAATAAAATTAGTTATGCCATCATAATAGGTAAAACCTGATATCAAAAAATATAAATATATATGTAGTTGACTTGGGTCTACATAATATATATATATATATCTTCTGATAAAATACTGGAAAACCAACGAAAAATATGATTTGGTCCAAAAGTCTACTGTCCATATCATACTCAAAACATAGGAACCTAGGCAAGGTTCTTTACCTGTTTGAGTATTAACCACTAAGGAAACTGTGCCCTAAACAGTCCATAGGCCTGAACAATTTGAATCCAACTCTTACCTCCTATTAAGGCCTTCATGTATACACTCTCAAGTGCATACCTAATAGGATAGTTAGATTCCAGGGCATTACCATTGAGTACTCAACATCATCATATAATGACTAATTAGATCATACATTCACATATGAATTAAATCCAATAATCAACAATATGCAAAAAAAACAACATTATTCATTCTTATTAGAATTTAAACAGGAGCTAATCCCATATTCTGAACATGATTATTAAATATAGAAACTGCAAGATTCTTAGTGAATGGATCTGCCAAGTTATTCAAGAAATCAACTTTTTCAACAATGACTTCTTGCTTCTTGAGCATATCTCTGACATAATGGCACTTGCCTTCAATATGCTTAGCTTTGGAGTGGCATCTAGGATTCTTTGAAATAGCAATAGCTGAAGTATTATCACAAAATACTATAACAGGTTGCTTCACAAACGGTACCACCATAAGATGCTGGAAAAATTTTCTTAGAAAAACAGCTTCTTTAGTAGCCAAATTAATTGCTACATATTCAACTTCCATAGTGGACTGGGCAACACAATCTTGCTTTTTGCTTTTCCATGAAATTGCAACCCCTCCAAACATGAAAACAAAACTAGAAGTTGATTTTCTAATATCCAAACAGCCTTGAAAATCAGAATCAGAATAACCAATAAGTTCTAGCTCATTAGCTTGATAAGTTAAAGCATAGGATTTTGTATGTTTCAAATAACAAAACACTCGTTTAACTTCCTCCCAATGAGCCCTTCCAGGATTAGACTGAAACTTATTGAGTATTCCAACAGAATAAGAAGGATCTAGCCTTGTGCACATTAAGGCATACAAGACTACCCACAGCAGAAGCATAAGGAAATTGTGACTCATCTAGTTTACAAAAGATGATCCAGGACAATTTGCTTTACTCAATTTCTTTGATCCATGAAATGGAACCATTCCTTCTGAACAATAATCCATTTTGAATCGTCTACGAAGTGTATCAATATATTTCTCCTGTGACAAACTTAGCTTCCTCAAGGCTTTATCCCTAATGATTTTGATTCCAAGAATATATGAAGCTTCACCAAGATCCTTCATTTCAAATGAATGAAACAACCATGCTTTGATTTCCATGAGAAAAGCCACATCATTTCCAGCTAATAATATGTCATCAACATACAAAGTAAGAAAAGCAATTTTAGCTCCCACTAACTTGACATATACACAAAATTCCTCTGGATTTTGTTCAAAACCATATAGTACAGCAGCTTCATGAAATTTGATGTTCCATTGCCTAGATGCTTGCTTCAAACCATAGATTGATTTTGCAAGTTTACAAACTTTACTTTCATTTCCTTAATCAATAAAACCCAATGGTTGTTCCACAAATATTTCTTCACCTAGATCTCCATTCAGAAAAGCCGTTTTCACGTCCATCTGAAATAGTTGATAGTCATAGTAGGCCACCAAAGACAAAATGGCCCTAATAGACTGAATTCTAGCCACTAGAGAAAATGTGTCTTCATAATCAATTCGATACTGCTGAGTAAATCCTTTTGCCACTAGTCTAACTTTGAATCGTTCCACCTTTCCTTCTGCATTCTTCTTCCTTGTATAAACCCATTTGCATTTAACAGGCTTAACAGATTCAAGTCGATCAACAAGTCTCCAAACCTTACTTTTATACATGGAATAAATTTCATCTTCCATTGCCAATCTCCACTTGTCAGCATCAATATCAGAAATTGCTTCTTCATAAGATTTAGGATTAGAAATATCCTCATTAAGCCTAATTTCTTCAAAAGTTTCTCCAACAAATGTATAAAAATCAAAAGATGATAGAAATGAGTTGGGTTTTCGCTCTCTAACTCCTCTTCTTATAGGTTCAGGAATCTCCTTTCTTTTCTGAGGAGCAATTTCAGGTTGATCAATTTTAGTAGATGTAGTATCAGATGGCAAAGATTCAGTAACTTCCTGAAGATTGAGTTTTTCTCCAAGATAATTATCACAGTCAAATCTATCTTCCAGAAACTTCACATGTCTACTTTCTATCACAACCATGTCCACTGGATCAAATAATTTGTACCCCGTTGAGTGTTGAGGATACCCAATAAATAAGCATCTTTTGGTTCTAGACTTCAACTTATCTCTACCAGGATCAGGAATAAGAACATGAGCAACACAACCCCATACCTTCATGTAATTCAATGCAGGCTTTTTACCACACCAAAGCTCATAAGGAGTCCTACTAACAAATTTAAAAGGAACTCTGTTAAGAATATGAACAGCAGTAAGAAGTGCATCATCCCAAAAAGAAGTAGGTAAATTTGCAAGAGCCAACATAGATCTCACCATATTTAAAAGGGTTCTATTACGCCTTTCAGTAACTCCATTTTGTTTCGGGGTTCGAGGCATACTAACTAAATGTACAATCCCATTTTCTTTACAAAATTCAGAAAATAAATCAGAACAATACTCTCCACCACTATCTGAATGGAATGTTTTAATCTTCCTCTCAGTTACATTTTCAACCTCCAGTTTAAAGCTCTTGAAAACTTCAAAAGCTTCAGATTTCTTATTCAACAAATAAACTCTCCCATATCGGGAATAATCATCAATAAAGGTGATAAAATATTGATAATGATTCCGAGTCTGCACACTCAATGGGCCACAAATATCAGAATGAATAAGATCTAAGACATTCTCACTTCTCTGGGCTTTTGAAGGAAATGGTAATTTAGTCATTTTCCCATACAAACAAGATTCGTATATGGAAAATTCCTTAGGATTTTTTATTTCAAGCAAGCCTTCTTTAATCAATTTTCCAACTCGTTCTTTACTAATATGACCAAGACGAAGATGCCACAAATAAAATTCATTTGAATGATCATTAGCAAATTCTCTAACTTCACAAACCAGATTTCCATATAACTGAATTTGATACATATCAGAGTTCTTGAAACCTTTTAAAATGACTTTATCATTCTTATACATTAAAAACTTCCCATTTCCAAAATAAAAGGAAAACCCAAGTTTATCTAAATAAGATACTGACAATAAACATCTCCTCATGGAAGGAACATAGAGATAATTCTCTAAAACAAAAATCGTATTATCTTCTAGCTTCAACTTGTAATTCCCAACTCCTTTAATTGGTGCTTTGTCATCATTCCCCATAAAAATGAAACTTTCTCCATCTTTAATTTCATTTATTTCCTTGAACCCCTGCCAATCATTTGATACATGAACCGTTACTCCAGAATCAGCCCACCTACTTAAAGGTGTAATATAAAGAAAACATGATTCAAAAAGATACAACTCACCAGGTTTAGAATGCTTTTGATTCTGCCAGTTCTTAAAAGCCTTACAATCCTTCCTCGTATGACCAGGCCTTTGACAAAAGAAACAAAGCCTTTGTTCAGCTTTAACTTCAACCCTTTGATTAAAATGACGATTATTCTGAATCTGCCCTTGATTCTGTTGGAACCGATTCTGCTTACCCTTTTTCTTAAAATTCACTTTCTATTTTGGTTTCAACTTCACATTACTAGCAGATGGATTGAAAATTTCAAATTTTCCCATGGTTTTTTCAGCCTTCCTATCTTCTTGATGATCAATCTTATTTATAAGATCCTCAATTCCCCAATCAAATTCAGCCAAAGTGTAAAAATCTTCTATGTACTTGTAAGATTCAGGTAAAGAACTAATAATGGTAGATACTTTAGTCTTTTCATCAAAAGATCTTCCATGAAACACTAGTTCATCTGCCATAGCCACCATATCATTAATGTGCTGTCTAACATCAGCTCCTTCCTCACACTTAGCTCTAGAAAACCTCTTCCACAAATTATTAATATGAGAATCAGACTTCTTGCCAAACTTTGCTTCCAACTTAGCCAAAATTTCTTTTGTGGTTTCAGTATGAAAATAAGTCATACGAAGGGTTTTGGTAAGACCATTAAGAACATAAGATTCGGAAACGTCATTAGCAAGCTTCCAATTTTTATATGAAGTAAGGTCTTCCTTAGGAGGCACATCACCATTTATAATATCCTTATACCCATAAAATCCCAGAAGCATATCAACCCTTTGCTTCCAATCAATATACTTAGTTCCATCAAGAACTTTAGATTTAAGGATATCAGCAAAAATAGAACCACCACTAGGAGTAGGAAAAGAAACTGCCATATTGAATAATAATAATTATTACAAAATTGCATTACCCATTAGGGATTTTGCAAAGACATAGTATAAAAACAATATTGCATTACCCGTTGGGGATTTTGCAAGCATATAAAATAACAAAATATCATTCAATTTGCATTACCCGTTGGGGATTTTGCAACCAATACAATAAACTAAGTATATACACTGTCAAATAAATCAAGAAATCCATATATAATTAAGCAGAGGCACAAATCACTTGTATTTTGTAAGATTCATTAGACTATAAATAATATTAAAAGTATACCAACATATCATACCAATAATATTTTTTGTATATCATATCATAACTGTGTACTAAAAATTTGTTACCTACCATATTGTGAGTCATTTCTTGTAATTGACAGCTTTGTTATTTGAATTGAAAAATTCCTTTCACTATTAAATAATAACTTATGTATTTTCTGTAGAAAAATTTCTACAAGTGATTTGCTTGCTCCCTTCAGCCAAACTGGGTTCTTTATTGCATGCCTTACTTGTAAGACCTTGAGGTATATTTATAGACCCCAGTCATGTCTCTTCATTGCTAATTATATACTCCCTCCGGTCCCTATTATAAGATGTTTTTAACTATCGCACGTGAATTAAGAAAAGTTGGTTACAGTCTAAAATTAATGAAAAAAAATTCTCACATTCCCATTTTGCCCTTAAGGAGAGAATAAAAATACATTAAATTAATAATGATGGTAGGAGGAAAAAGAAGTTAATTGAGACTTGTAATGAAAGCATTCAATAGGGGCAAAATTGAAACTAAAATTAAATTTATTACTTAGCATCTTATATTTTGGACCAGACAAGTTTTCTAAATAACATCCTATAATAAGGACCGGAGGGAGTATATTCATTGAATAGATATTATAACCCAAGAGTTAAGTATTATCTATATTCATTGAATAGATATTATAACTCAAGAGTTAAGAACAATGAAAGATATATGAAAGCAAGAGGAAGTTTCATGAACCCAAGAGTTAGATTTATCTATCTCTTTACAAGGATATTAATTAGCTATAATTCCTTGTATCAAACCATATAGAAAAAATACAAATTCGTTAAATTCCAAAACCAAATGATAGCTTTTATATAAAATTATATTATTTGAAACCATAAATACTAACACCCTCCACCTCCAACATTGTCGTGAAGATCATCAACAAGCCTAAATCATGCACAAGGGGCACTTGATGGAGAACTTAGCTTGCCCATTACTTTCAGCAACTTGTCTCCATAGTCTCCCCTATATGTTTCTGTCATCAAAACAGTGTTGCTCAGATGTCAAGCCTCAAAACCATCTATTGGATGAGGATGGCAATAAAAAAGTCTCAGATTTCAAACTTTTTGCTTTATCAGAATGTGTTAGAGACAGGCTACTTCACACAGCTTGTTCATAATTTTAAAGTTACGATGGCTTTTTCCCTCAGTCAAAACCTTTACGCCATCCCAGAGATACTCCAACAATGAAGCTACAATGTGCACTTACACTATACCAGATGCTCACTGGATATCCACCATTCAATGGTTTTAACTTGCCTGCTATGTTTAGAAAATATGGGCTTGCAAGATTATTGGATTTCAAAGCCAGCGCGCCAAGTAATCGACCATTTACTTGACCCAAACCGAATTACAAGGATGAGGTTGGAATATCTGTTTGAGAAGTCGTGTTTCAAGAAATTGCTGAAACTAGAACTCGAAAGGAGTGTGTTTAGATCAGGATGGGACTTGTATGCAAAATTTGATGTGGGGATGAATGCTTTTGATACAATATCAATGTCCTGGGGATTGGATTTGAGAGGTTTGTTTGGTGTTGGAGAAGAGGTTTACGTCGAAGGCAGAAAAGAAGGTGATGGCGGAGAAAATGAAGGAAATTGGAAGGGGTTTAGGGTTTAAGGGTGAAGAAGGTAAGAATGGGTTAATTGGGTTAGGGAAAGGAAAAGCGGTTATGATAGTTGAAGTGTTTGAAATTGTGAGAGATTTGTTGTTGGTGGCTCTGAAAGTGGGTTAATTGGGTTGGTAGTGGTTTAGATTTTCAGGAGATTTACTAGAAAGATTGGGAAGCTGGTCATGAAGATATTATTCTTTCTTGGCACAACCAAGAACCATGAATAGATAAATGAGGTTAAGGATGATGCTTTCTTGGCACACCCTTTCTTTAGTAACATCTCTTAACATAACTTCTATGCCTCTCACTTTCACGTGCATTCGTAACAACCTCATGATAACCATGCTCCCTTCTCCCTTCCAATACATGTGATATCCCAAACTAATCATCCCCTCATACTCATCACGCTTCATTACAGACAGCAACCAGGAGGAGACTGGGAACTCATTAATGGTCACATTAGCTGCTGTGAGGAATCTGTTTGTGAGAATGCACAACAGAGTTCAAAATTATGCTCAATATCCTATACCAATCATGCTGCAGTATCCAAAGTCACAAACAAATATTGAAAGGGACGCATCTCATGCAGTCACAGCTCTAATGCAAGCCTCAATGTTAGTCTTAGACCTGAGGAAACAATGCTCATCTGTATTATCAGTTCTCATAATTTTGTTTATTGTAATAGCATACATTAGGTACTTATAGTGCATATATACATTCTGGTCAAAGGAGAAAAAAAAAAGAATTCTTTTAATTCAGAGAGGCTCAACTATGTGAAGCTTGGGTGCCACTACGCAATCTTCAATGCTACTTGCCTATTTCTCATCCCAGTTCCGGTTTTTGCTTAAACCCATCTATACATTTCTCTCGATCCAAGACATTCTTCAGTTATGGGAAAACCTCACGTTCAATCTTCTCCAATTCACTCCATGTTCATAGATATGTTACAGCATTCTTAATTAGCCACCTTTTACTTCATGAGCCGGACACACGAGGTACTTGGTGGATTTTGAGTGTGACAAGCCAGAACCAGCTTGCATGTGTACAAGGGAGATGTTCATGGAAAGATCTAGGTTAGCAGGTTCCCTCTCAGAGAGGAACTTGCTGTTCCAAAGGAAGATTAATTATGGAATTAAAGGTCTGGTTTGGGACATAAGACTCACCTCCTTGCTGCAACGTTAAGCATACCGCCTAACTTATGTTTGGCTGAAGCCATCGAGGATGACATCGTACAGATTTGGGAACACTTCAAGTAGTTCATTGTGGTATGAACTAGCCTACACTGAAGCAAAAAGGAGGATATCAGGAAGGGTAATAGGACATGGCAAATTGCTTTTGGGTCTGGGTTCAAGTGTGTAACAGTGCTGTGAGGCATGCCTTGAGGACAAATAATCTTTCAAAAGAGAACAATCCTCGGATGAATGAGATTCATGGATTTCCTGTTCATTTTCCAAAAGTAGCTACCATTGGCTCCTAGCTAGCTAGTTTCAAAGATTTTAGCGTGGATGATTCATTTTATCAATCGGATTTTAGCAGTGAATTGAAGTTCATAAACAATAAA
This sequence comes from Adenanthera pavonina, assembly GCA_026686845.1. Classification (NCBI taxonomy): domain Eukaryota; kingdom Viridiplantae; phylum Streptophyta; class Magnoliopsida; order Fabales; family Fabaceae; genus Adenanthera; species Adenanthera pavonina. Next base: position 5,449,014 of record JAIVEN010000026.1, on the reverse strand, counting down.
AATGATAAATTTACAACAATAGAATATAGGGAAAAAGACATTTAGGGACCTTCCAAGACACATAATGATAAATTAGGGATCCTAAATTGTGTAATCTTTCCCAAGTCCCTGGGTCCTGCGCTGGGATAAAAATAAAACCATGTAGACAAAAATAACCTTCACTTCAGAAACAAAAACACATGCATGGACAGCTCCCAAAATCAGAAAGCGCGCGAAGTCATCGTCTTCATCAACAGAGCCCCATAAAGGGCAAAATTCTTCCTCTCCCCAGGCTCAAAATATCTTCCTCCCCAAAGCTTGGTGTCATCTCAGTTGGTGTTGGGTAAAGTATTGTTATTCTTCTCATCTACCTCTGTCATAATTTCTGCCGTGTTATTCTTCTATTGTGGCTATCTCTCTTTGCTACATCATTGCTTTCATCTTCATTTTTTCTGCTGCCTCTCTATCATTACATCATCATGCATTTCAACTTTGCTCATAAAACATCAGTTGGTTTTCGGTAAAACGTTGAAAACACTGTTACTTGTTTTGTATAGCTTAATAATATGTTAAAACTACATATATCACACTTTCGATGGCATATGAACCGATGGCTTATGAACTTATCAGTGGATATGATGTTTTTATTGAACTGATATTTTTTCTAAACGAAAGTCTGGAGGAGTACTGAAAACTGATAGGAGAGGTATGGAATTATGCAAATGTCAGTTGAAAATGCTTGTTATGTCTATGAAAATTATGTAGAAAACTGATCTTTCTTGTAAACTGTAGTCTAAACTAATAGTTGGCTTATTGGGTTATTTTATTAATAAATATTATGATTCACTCTTGCTTAGTTAGTATAGATAAAAATGATAGAAATTTGTAGTTGGGAATTGTGGTTTAATTAATAGTTGTTATGAGAAATGATTTCATCTTGGTAAAATCATTTGTAACAACTAGATAATTGCTTTTTGTAGGGTTGATTTACAGATGTCAAGTAGTTTATTGAAAGAAGTATTTTGTTATGTTCACTTTGGGGGACAATTTGTGAAAGATGTGCAAGGTAGGATCCAATATGAGAGAGGGAAAACAAATGCTGAGTTGTTAAGAGAAGGCATGACACAGCATGAGTTGTTGAGAATGATATCATTGATAACGGGTAATGAATGCAATGGAGGTGAAGTGAAGTATACAGTGAAGTTCGATTATAGTACATTTATAGATCTTGTAAATAATGAAGGAGTTCAAAAATTGGTAAGGTTCAACGTTGAATTTGCACATGTCTACATTGGGGGAACAGAATCAATGAAATTGTAGAGACATCAATGGAATATTCAGAAAGGTAAGTTGTCTTGGTTAGATGTTTGGACAGACTTAAAATGAGTTTTGGAATAAAATGACAATAATGAATAATATTGAGACTGCTGAAAATAGGTAAAAGGAGTTGGAAATTCTAAATTTCTCACTTGGAAATTATGTTAATTCAAGTTAGGAGCATTTTATGAGGATTGATTAAATAAGACATTGAATGCTGAAAATTATTGTACTGAGTTGGAAAATCTGAATTTCTCTCATGGGAATTTAATTAAATGAAATTGGACATATTTTAAAACTGATTTTTTCAATAATTTGTTGTAATATATTGTGATGGTTTGTAAATGCAGGATAGAGGCTATAACAGGATTCTCATTGGATGATTCTCCTTCTTGGGAGGAAGGGAATACTTGTGGGGATGATGGGAATCCTTCTTGGGAGGAAGTCAATGCTTTACCTTATGGAACACAAAGTCTACCTATACCCCGACCAATGTTGAATTGTACGAAATGGAAGGACCTATTTCTTGGAGTAGGACAGACATTTCCAAATGCAAAGACATTCCGAAAAGTAATGTACAAATACAGTGCTGCTCATAAATTTGGATACAAGTATGTAAAGAATAGTCGAAAAAAGATGATTGCAAAGTGCATGATTGTTGGGTGTCAATGGAAAATAACAGCATATGTTGTTGGAAGAGAAAGCCCATTCCTGTGTGTACATCATTTTCATAATGAACACACACATAGTGCATAAGACTACCTTCTTGTGCCTCGTAGGGTCAACTCAACACTGGTAGCATGTATAATTGATGATGCTTTGATGGGTAATCCGAACAAAACAGCAACTGAGATAGTACGAGACTTATTGAGGGATTATGGCCTAATCCTTACTTACAAGCAAGCATATAGGGCAAGAGAAAAAACGTTAGAGGAAATTCATGGGCGTCCTGATAATTCATATATGTTAATCCCATGGCTTTGTCATAGACTGATGGAGACGGACCCTGATACAATTGCAAAATGGGAAGCATCAGGAGATAACAAGTTTCAGAGGCTATTTATTGCTTATGGATGTTGCATAAATGGATTTTTGCTTGGGGCCCGACCAATATTATCTATAGATGGCTCCCAGTTAAGTGGTCCATACAAGGGGACCTTGCTGTCAGCCTCATCATATGATGTAAATGATGACTTGTTCCCTCTAGCTTATGCAATTGTAGGTGGGGAGACATATGATAATTGGGCATGGTTTCTTCAGAATTTGAGAGAGATTACAGGTTCTGTGCAAATAACCATACTTTCAGATAGGCATAATGCAATTATTAGTGCAATGTGAGATATTTTTGGAAGTGATCGACATGCATACTGCTATCGGTATGTAAAGGAAAATTTCAGTTCTGAGTTTATGAAAATCACCACAGGCAGTAGAAGGAGAAAGAAAAAGGATGATGCACTTAAGTTGTTGGATGTTGTTGCATATGCAAGGTTGGAGTGTGATTTTGATAAAGCAATGGACAATCTGAGGTGTTTCTCCCCTGAGGTGACACAATAGCTAGAAACAAATGGTGACATTGATCGTTGGGCCTTATCTCGATTTCAGCATCGAAGGTGGGATCATATGACAACCAATCTGACTGAGTCATTTAATGCTTGGTTGGTCAAGGAGCGGAAGCACAATATATATGCTTTGATAAATGAGGATCAATCAAAATTGGCAAAGAAATTGTATAGTTGCAAGATGGCTATGTCAAAGTGGACAAACGGGGTGAGTCTAAAAGTGGAAGAACAACTACAAGAGAATGTGGCAAGGGCTGAAAGAATGGTTGCTGAACATTATAGCTTAAGTAGGATATCAATGCGCATTGTTTCCACATATTTGAGGGTTAATCTCACAACTCGGGAATGCACCTATCAAGCATGGCAAATGGTTGGCATTCCATGTCCACATGCATGTGCAGCAATTAGATTAGTTCATGGAAATGTTTATGCATATGTTGAAGAGTGTTACAAGATTAGTGCACAAGAAAAAATATATAGTAGCACCATGATTCCAGTGGAAACTAATGACATGCCACGGTTGGATGAACTAACATCTAGTGATTATGAATTACATACTTTTTTGCAGCCTCCTATTACCACACGTGCTCCTGGTAGACCGCGGACTAGGCGACGGGAGTCTCAGTTTCAAAACAAGAAGGTGTACATGTGTTCATTTTGTCACCAACCTGGGCATAACCGCTGTAGCTGCAAGAATCCTAATCCTATGTAGATCTTCTGTAAATGTGGAAGATGAAAACCACCAGCATATCAATTGGTTCACCATTGAAATGCAGCTGGATTTTTTCTTCATTCTGTTAATGGTTTTGAATAGCTTTTTTGTATAAATACGCACCCCAAATCGATATTTTTTTGCAGAAGTTGGGGTTAGTAGAAGTTGGTATGCAGCCCATATATGTTTTTTTTTTTGGAAATGGGCACTGCATATAGGTAGGTGATAGTGTTTATTTTTGGGAACATGGGTAGTTAACATGTTAGAATGATAAATTGTAAATTGCTCAGGCTACCTTTGATGTACAAATGTAAGAATGATATATATGCCAGTAACATATATGCAAGTTGAATATGTTTATGTCCTTTGTTATAATTCAATGTACATGTATTTCTAGAATGATGTCTACTTGATTTCACAAGTGCCTCAAACAAAATTCCCAGGTGACCCAAACTGAATTCGCAAGTCCCCCAAACTGAATTCCCAAGTATCTCATACCTGAATTCCTAAGTCCCTCAAACCAAATTCCCAAGTCCCTTAAACTGAATTCCCAAGTCCCCAAAACTAAATTCCCAAGTCCCCCAAACTGAATTCCCAAGTGTCTCATACTTGAATTCCTGTCTCATACCCAAATTCCTAAGTCCCTTAAACTGAATTCCCAAGTCCCTCAAACTAAATTCCCAAGTGACCCAAACTAAATTCCCAAGTGTCTGATACTAAATTCTCGAGTGACCCAATCTGAATTCCCAAGTCCCTAAATATGAATTTCCAAGTGCCTCAAACTAAATTCTCAAGCGGCTCATACCCGAATTCCTAAGACCCTTAAACTGAATTCCCAAGTCCCTCAAACTAAATTTCCAAGTGACCCAAACTAAATTCCCAAGTGACCGAATCTAAATTCCTAAGTCCCTCAATCTAAATTCCAAAGTGCCTTAAACTGAAATCGCAAGTCCCCCAAACTAAATTCCCAAGTCCCCAAAACTGAATTCCTAAGTGTCTCATACCTGAATTCCCGTGACCAAAGCTAAAATCCCAAATCCCTCAAACTGAATTCCCAAGTCCCTCAAACTAAATTCCCAAGTGAGCCAAACTAAATTTCCAAGTGTCTCATACTAAATTCCCAAGTGACCCCAAATGAATTCCCAAGTCATTCAAACTGAATTTTAAAGTCTCATACCTGAATTCCCAAGTGACAAAAGCTAAAATCCCAAGTCCCTCAAACTGAATTTCCAAGTTCAAAACTTGATCGGGATCCTGCAAGTATACAAGGTCGATCGCAGTAATAAAAAAATCTCCGGAGTATTCCAGAGATCGAACCCAAGGGAGGTAATAAATTTATAGTCTAAACTTTTAATCCCAAAAATTAATTGATAATGAAATTGGTAATTCAAATTTAAAATGAATGAAATAGAAAACAAAATGAAGTCTGAGGTTTGATTCAGTTTTAGAAGTGTCAAGGGATCAGGATTCACCTTATGAGATAATTAAATTTTATTTCTTAGTTAGACTCTATATAATTATAGTGATTGTTATTTCTAAAGCGTCATAATTACCTCTCAGTCAATTAGTCCTTATTTAATTAGGATTCAATTCGCTCTCACGCAACTAAATTTTCTAATTAAACCTTGAAAACTATAACATATATCACCATGAAATCCTAATTCTATCTCTAGATTAGTTATTCTTGTTTATCTCTCTATATCTAGGTTCACTCTTTACCTCTCAATCCATCAAGTTTACCCATTAATTAGATTATATAGTGATCAAGCATAAAATCCACATGAACGAACAAAAGAGATAAATATAATAAAAAGATAAATTAAATATAACTTGAAGAATAAATCAAAGAGTCTTAACTAGAGAAACAAATCCAATCCATCCCAGTCAGGCTCTATCCCTACCCCTGATTGGGAAATTTAGCTACTCATAAAAATAGAAATTAAATCACAACTAAAATCCCAAATCATAGTGAAAATAATAAGAAAACAGAGTTATATTAGAGAAGAATAAATCTATCACTAATACTCCCCGAATCTCCTTGCTCTCTCTCTATAAGATGCTCCTAGTTGCTCCCATATGCATTTAGAATCATGTTCTCTGACTTCTGAGTGCTTTTTTGAATCTCCTGTTGTGTTTCTATCGTGTATCCTTATATAGGAAAAATTTAAAAGCTCATAAAAGCCCAAAAATATCATCAAAACGCGTCAAAAACAAGTTTTTATGGGCTTTTCTTGCTTGAACCGATGCCGGGTGGCCATATATTGATCCCATATGGCGTTGGGTGGTTCCAGAAGGTAGAAAAGCTCAAAATTCTCATTGACCCAGTGCCGGATGGGTTGGACCCGGCGCCGGGTGGGTACTGTTTGTACGGACAGATGCAACTTTCAACTTCGTAACACTATCAGCTCATGTTGACATTTTGAGTTCTATTTTCACCATGATAACGTTGGAATTTGGAAAAACTCAAAAAATTAAAGTTGTATCTCTATGTCTTAGCTTTTTAACGCATCTTAAATCATCTTAATCGGAGTTCATATGTGAGAGTTATAATCAAAATACCAAAGGATGTTGAAACTTTTCAGCATGAACGATTTGTAACGTTTTTGCTTTGAATGCTTCCAAATGAGCCTATAATGCCATGAAACACAAAAATATGTAAAATTATGCTAAAATATATCAATGTAAACATATTTAAATATAATTTAAAGCTTAAATATGGGTATTTTATATGTATAAAATGGACACATCATGACCCAAACTGAATTTTCCATGTGACCCAAACTGAATTACCAAGTCCCCCAAACTGATTTTCCATGTGACCCAAACTGAATTCCCAAGTCTCTTAAACTAAATTCTCAAGTCTCTCAAAGTGAATGCCCATGTCCCTAATACTGAATTCCTGAGTCCTTTAAACTAAATTCTCAAGTCCATCAAACTGAATTCACAAGTCCCTAATACTAAATTCTCAAGTGACCCAAACTAAATTTCTAAGTGTCTGATACTAAATTCCCAATTGACCAAAGCTAAAATCCTAAGTCCCTTAAACTGAATTCACAAGTGCCTCACACTAAATTCCCGAGTGCTTCAAACTAAATTCTCAAGTGACCCAAACTGAATTTCAAAGTGATCCAAACTAAATTCTCAAGTCCCTCAAACTAAATTCACAATTCCCCAAAACTGAATTGCCAAGTCCCCTAAATTGAAATTCTAAGTGACCCAACCCTAGTTCCCAAGTCCCCAAACTAAATTCCCAAGTGACCCAACATTAATTCACAAGTGCCTCAATCTAAATTCCTAAGTGAATTCAGTATGGGACTTGGGAATTAAGGTTTGGTCACTTGGGAATTTAGTTAGAGGGACTTGGGAACTAGGGTTGGGTCACTTATGATTTCAGTTTAGGGGACTTGGCAATTCAGTTTTGGGGAATTGGGAATTTAGTTTGAGGGACTTGGAAATTTAGTTTGGGTCACTTGGGAATTTAGTTTGAGGGACTTGGGAATTTAGTTTAGGTCACTTGAGAATTTAGTTTAAGGGACTTGGGAATTCAGTTTGAGGGACTTGGGAGTTCAGTTTGAGGCACTTGTGAATTCATATTTAGGGACTTGGAAATTCAGATTGGGTCACTTGGGAATTTAGTATTAGGGACTTGGGAATTTAGTATGACGGATTTGGGAATTCAGTTTTAAGCACTTGGGAATTCATATTGGGTCCCTTAGGAATTTAGTATGAGACACTTAGGAATTTAGTTTGAGGGATTTGGGAATTCAGTTTGGGTCACCTGGGAATTTTGTTTGAGGCACCTGAGAATTTAGTATGAGATACTTGGGAATTTAGTTTGAGGGACTTGGAAATCTAGTTTGGATCACTTTGAAATTCAGTTTGAGGCACTTGGGAATTTAGTTTGAGGGACTTGGGAATTTAGTTTGAGGGACTTTGAAATTCAATGTGAGGGACTCAGGAATTGAGTTTCTTGCCACATGCAGGGAAGAGAGCAGGTGCTCTATTAAGATAGGAAGCTGAGAGATCACTTTCAGAATTTAATTGGCATAAACAAGATCAGCTTTGTCCATTCTTTTCGAAAATCAATCAATGAAATCCCACTTTTCATATTCAAAATGCAATCATATTCCAGACATATCATCCATTCAGTTTTAAGGAGAAAGGATATAACACAACATGTTCACCTGTTACCCTAATCTTTCCATATTCTGAAAGACATACAACAAAACCACCATATAATGGCCAAAGGCAACCACTTTATTTTCAATTATATTCAAACAAAATGGTTGAATGGATCTAGTTACAATTACTCCATATCCACTTATAATGCATACAATATAGACAACTTCATAGGAATAACAATTCTATTTAGCCCTTTAATTACAAGCTTCAGAACTAAGTTGCAGAAAATACAAAAACTTTATATGATACTATCAACAATGCTTCCCTTTTCTATCTCTAGCTTCATACTTCGTTTGTTCCATAAGTGCACTGCAAAACTTTCCTTTTTAATTTGCCCTACTTTCTTCACCATCTGCATCCATGTAAATGTCCCCAAACTTGTACAACACAGCAAGCCTAGGCAAGTTGGAGAGGTTTTGATTTAAACAGATTTCACCTGCAACAGATTTGGCCTTGTTCTCATCTCCCACAACTATGCTAACTTCATGATATGCTAACTCTATGAATTAATTCAAAATACAGGCAGTTATCAATTCTCATAACTGCATCAACGAGTTCTACCCCTTCCTCCATGTTACTCGCTCTACACACGAGTTCAATTTCTTTATCAAAACCATCTGCTCCAGTTCCACAACACTTCCCATCGTACCCCAGCTTCACACAGCAATATTGGCAACTTGTTTATGCCTTCAGCCTCTACCTTTTGAGTTCCTTGGGGTTTGAAATAGAGGTCAACACTTGTTGGCACAGTTGGTTACGTGGATGTTTTACCAACCAATTCACCAACTTACGTCGCATATTATCCACGTCCTCCTACATGAACAAAAATGATAATACCCATGAAACTCCATTATAGGCCAAATGATAATAAACTAGTATACATAACATGAATCATGACAAAACCACTAACCATTGTTAAGTTGGAGCTAGTGTAACCACCCCACTCTTTATTTGGAGTGTTGGTCCAATGTTGTAGCCTTGATATCACAATCACTCCACAATCATCACTACAAAAATTACAAGCATTCAATAAAAAATAGCATATATAGGCATAAACGTAAATGAATTAATCACTGATACCACTTACTTGGTTGGTTATGGATGCATTTGGAGATATTTCAATTCAAAACTGTGGTTCTTTCTAAGAACACCCGGTTTGACTAATCTCAGTATGTCTTCAATGTGTTGTTTCTATGGACATTAAAAAGTCATAGATTATTAAAAACATTAGTAACATGGAAAAAAATGATTTTTAGATGTTGTTTCAAGTCATACCACAAAATTGCTCATTAAGTTTATTCCCATTGCTATAGGATCCTTTTTCGAAGCCTTTCTCCTGTAAGTCTTGTCCTCACAAAACTTCCTTGAATATAGTGAGTCCAAAACATACATTGTAGCTGTCTTCACTTCCACAACATAGCAAAACCAGTGTAGTGCGTGACACACCGGTGCAAAAATAAATTGACAATCCCCTATATTATACCCTACATATTCTGGCATTATGAATTTTAAGTCGTTCTCTGCTTTCCATTGCCTCGAAGTCATTCGTTCTATTTTCAAAATAATGAATCATTCACATCAGTTCATATTAATGCATATTATATATCATGTAAGAACAATGTTTACGAAAATGAAAAAATATTCAATGCAAAACATTACCATCAGCTCTGAGGGGAAAATGTGGCGTTGCACAACTCTATGTTCTTCCTTTTGGTCTTGAACCAAGATTCTTCCAATCACAGATAATACCTGCAAACCTTCATTGAAGTAAGAAATAGAAAATATAACAATTTCCAACTACAATATCATTCTACAGAATGCACTCACATGAACTTTTAACCATCTTCTTATACCTAGACACTCACAATCAGCTCTTGTGAGTATGAGCCCATCAATATTGACAATTTCCCTATTACATCAATCAATGACCACATAATTAGGCATTTACAATTAGTTGTGTAGTTAACAAATAAACATTGCTGAACTTACTCTTTCCCATTTGTTGTGCAATATCTAAACACCTCCTCCATCTCATTAGTGTTTGCAACTGTCATTCCTCTTGTTTGCGTAGATGATTGACCTTGATACACAAATGAAGAACGCTTCGTTGCTCTCTTTTCCCTTTGAGATCTTCTCCGTCCATCCTTTCCAGATGTCAAATCTTTGCTTGGTCCCTCTCCCTCTTCTCCTCCAGCCTCTCCTTCCTCCTTCTCTTCCTTATCTTGTTCTTTGTCCTCTCCCTTTTGTTGTTCTTCATCCGCTTCTTCCTTTTATTTGTCCTCTTCTCTTTCTTCTTCTTCATCCTCTTTCCTCCTTCATCATCCTGTTCCTTGTCTTCTCTTATATTCTCCTCCTTCCCTTCATCAGCCACTTCCTTTTTGTCTTTATCCTCCTCTTTTTCCCCTTCTTCATGCTTGTCTGCATCATCTCTGCTTGCTTGTATCTTCAACATCTGCCTCAAAACTCTACCTGTATAGTTCATTACCTCAGCATACAGATGTTTTAATTCCTGCAACAATGAAAATGATATGTCATTTTATAGAGGATTATATAAGTGAAGCATTTTAATAATTTACTATTATCAAATCATGGAATGCAAACATGGGTGGCAAGTCTAAGGAGGAGGTTGCTTCATTGATGCCAAATGTTTTCAATATTCCATAAAAGCTCTCATTCTCATCCTCAACACGCTTTTAAACTCTTTCATTAGTCCAATATTTCAATGCATATTGAGGTTGTGGCACCTCATTTATACCAAGGGGAAAATATTGCATAAAAAATAGCTGCAAATGGACCAAAAGTAAGCATATAACTAAAAACAGAGATATGAGGAAAATATTTTATAAGACCTAAAACATATATTTGTAAAATGAAACCACGTACCACTAAAAAATATAAGCACCCTCCAACAGTTTTTTTTCCTTCATTTTTCCCTTTCTGCACCCACTTTTTATATTCTGAAATTTCTTTTACAAGGTCCTTGTATACAAAAGAAGACCAGTCATACTGAGTATCTCCAAACCTTAGACCAGACACAATTTTCAATAGTCTATGACTAATATTTGAACTTGTGATTGGGCAAAGAAAGTTCCCCAAACAATACAAAATAAAGAATAACTCAAATCTATCTTCATCTTCACCTAACAGTATCTTATTTTCTATAACCTTATAAGCTACTCCCCCAAATTCTCCCTTTAATGAAATGAAGGTGTCATTATGACCTTCTAACATAATTTCTTGCCCACTATAGGGTAACCCAAACAATCGATTGACAGCTTCGGGGTCCATTTGCCATTGTTTACCTCTAACATAAACACTTGAGGTAGGTGGATCAAATGCCTTGATCACCTCCTCACATACCCCTCTATGTAGAACAAAACATTCCATGTCCAATAGGGTGGCAAAACCAATTTTTGCCTTTGCCACCCTTTCCACCAATGTTTCTCTCCCCTTGATATGCTTCAAAACTTTTTGTAGTTGCTTTGGTGAACATCTTGTTTCAAATTGAACTTGTTTGTTAAAAAAGAGAATATGTCAGTAACATAACTTCAAATCAAGAAATCTATTTTACTTGAACTCACAAATAGCATACCTCATAATACTCTGATGTCATTTCTCTAATCTTTTCCTTTACCATTTTTGTCCTATTCAGAAAATTTTGCATCTTTTTGTTAGATCAATATAGACACTTCAACTAGATAGAACACAACCACCACTAAATATTGATTATCACATTTGGCTAATCAGTCATATTGAGCCCAAAAATTAATTCTGTCAAATTTTTAAATAGAAATTTCTATAAAGCTGCTACTGCATGGATGATTCGAAACTTGTTCAAATTTGGTCACCATGTTTGGCCGCACCTTATATGAGAAAAGGACAAAAAATTCAGCAACTCATGACCATAATGCCCAGAAACAGAGTACACTAATTTGGTTGCCCAGTAACATCTTCCCTCTCTTCACAACGAATTTTTTTCAGAGTGCAGAACCTAATGACCACTTCAGATTATAACTCAATTTTACTTCACAGACTAATCTAAGCCTAATTACCAACAAGAAATACCGCGTATTCCCAAAACAAAATGTCATGCCTTCACTAGGGTTTGCTAATTCACACAAAGGAATATAACATGCCATAACTAATAGAACATATGGAAGAATAGTCGTACCTTGGGATCACTGTACAAGATGAAGTTTGATGACGGAGCAGCGAACTCAACCTCGACCAATTAACTGTGAAAATCTGACACTCGAAGACGATGTGCCATACAATGCTCACGAACTCAGAACCTATGAACCTTCAACCTCGACCAAATAAACGCCAACTGACTACTCACGAACTCGGAGACTCAGAGACGACGGAGTAGAGCACTCAGAACCTCGGAACCTCTGAACTCATGGGGCAGAAGATTTTCAACGCCAAATCCAGCAGCAATGTCACAAACTCGGAGACTCGAACACCACGACGCAGATGATTTTCACCGAAACTGGAGCAGAGAACTGACCGCGGAGACTCGAAAACGATGGATGCAAAATGTGTTGCCTTTTGAGAAAATGACATTAGGGCTTCGCGTGTGTGCGTGTGTGTTTTTCAGATTTTGACACAAAGGGGTCCGCGTCCGTGCATTTTTTAATTGAGCTGCACGTACATTTTTGTTTCTCAAAGTGAAGGTTAATTTTGTCTACATGATTTTATTTTTATCTCAGTACAGGACCTGGGGACTTGGAAAATATTACATAATTTAAAATCCCTAATTTATTATTATGTATCTTGGAAGGTCCCTACATGCCTTTTTCCCTATAATATAAAGACATTTGTACGTAACAACGAATTGTAAAATAAATGATCTATAGTACGCATTACAGGTGTCGAATTCATGGAAGACCGTATTACTATGCTGATTCAATAATGGTTTGTGGAATTCATTATAAACATAAATACTGTTGTTTTTTTTGGAGGGGATCATGTTTCATTTTAATCATTTATTTTTAATTTATTTTTTTTAATTTTTTAATTTTTTAAATATAATTAAAAAAATTTCTATGACTAACACAGTTAATTATATTAGTAGAAAATACTAACAAATCATTCTTAAATACTGATAAAATATTTTCTAAATACTTATATATTTATTCAACTTATTTCTCATGACAAAAAAAAATTTAAGATTAAATTTTTATTTAAAATTTTATTTTTTTAATTTTTCAATTTAATTAGAATTAAAAAAATAAAATAAAATTAATAAATCAAGATAAAATTTAGTATAAAATTGAGGACCAAAATATCCTTTTATCCACTGTGTTTACTTTTCCACGAGAAAATGGGACCTAACAGCACCATGGCAGAAGCTAACTTCTAGCTATCATCTACAACAAGATGCTACATTTATTTCTATTTATAAGAAAAAAAAATTTCTTTTAATGATTATATTTATAACAAAAAAAAGTAAGTGAATATTATATTAATTTTTTTTTATTAAAATTATTTTTTTTTATTAATATTATTGAGAGTTATGTGGTGCATTTTTTAAAAGAAATTGAGAGAGATTAATTACGTGGAGGTAATTTTGAAAAAAATTAAAAATATGAGACAAATTCATTATTTTTAATTAACTTTAACTCTCTTTCTTAATACTTATAAAGTAATATTTTTGCTCCTATAAATAAAATGAGAGGGAATAACAAACAGTTGGTAGTTGCCACGCTTAATGACATTTTTATGAACCGATGATGGGTTAATGGCCTTTTTGCTGGTTTACTTTAGAATGACTTCTCAGCCATACATGTATATCTGTCTCTAAATTGAGACATTACTGAAGGATTAGTGATGACTAGCAATAATTATCACTTTTCTTTAAAAAATGTAAATTTATTTAGAAATACGTCTCTATCACTAGTATTTGTCACAAATTTTTGGATTTGTGATCATTAGTGGTGGTCACGAAAAGTCGTCAATTTGTCATTCATTATATACATTCCCAAGAGGAAAAAGAAAAAAAGAGCAAACAGATCGAATGCCCATATCTAAAATTCATAACGAATTTGTCGTCATTTAGAAGACTTTAATTTTATTATTTTTAATCAAATTTTATTTTGATGTTAAGGTGAGAGAAATATGATAATCAATTTGAGGTTGAGTTTCTATTGACAAGTCGACTAGTCGTTAAGGCAATCAACGGCTGGTTTTGCTTAAAATGACACTGAATGCACTCTAGACCAGCGGTTTAATTGACTGGCCTTGGACAATTATAAACTTATCTCTTAAAATTTCAGTTTTGATGGATATTTTTTTGTATGATACATTAATTAATTGGCAAACGAAAAGAAAAATGACGGATCAATATCGAAAATTATTAATTATCTGACAATTTTTCTTGGCAAATTATAATAACACTTCTTTTGACGACTTGTTTCAATATAGAATATGTGCTGATTAGAAATTTATTTCTGTTTTTCAACGATAAATAATTATTATTCTTAAGCTAAAATTGCAGAGTACTTTGTCCCAAAAATAATTTGCAGAGTATAGGATTCATTTGATTGCCTCCTACAACGTTGATTAATTGATAATTGATAAGTAATTCTTGATCTGGACCATTTGTATTTTAAGTTATTTTTGTTGCCTTCTTTCATCTATCTCTACTATCTTTTAGGAATTTAGTACTTTTAGAAAAAAAAAAAAGTTAGCTTTTGTAATTTGCCTTGTAAAACTCCACCTTGCTTATTTTCTTGAAGATAACCCATGATCAAGGTTAAGTCTAACTAATTATGAGAAATAAAGATTAGTCTCATAGTCACTAGGAAATGAATTTTAGTCTTGCTATACATCGATGTAAGAATATTATTAAGGTGTAATTTGTAATTATCTTTATAAGCACAACTTAAACCCTAACATCAATGATAAGCTTCTAAGATTAAAAAAAAAATCAATAATTATGAAAGAATTGAACAAGTAGCCACGAGATATAAATTTTCATATCCATTAATATAACTTATCTGCCAAAATTTTAACTGTTAAAACAACCAAATTTTCCCTCACGTTCCTCTGAAGCATTTTTTCTATAAACAAAAATAAACGAAGTATGGTTATTTTAACAGAATTGATTTAAAAGGTTCTTTTGACACAAATATGAAGTTTGTCATGCAAAAAATTTCTTTGATTTGATCATGAATATTAATAGTATTATATAAAATATAAAATTTATAACACCTCCCACTCTCATAATCTATAAATAATATAGCTAGCTTCAAACTCATTATAATGCACCAAGAAACATGTTTAATTTTAGGTCATTCTAAATTTTAAAGACTGATTTAAAACATTAAATAAATTAAAAAAAACAACAACAAATATAGCTTTTTTTTCCCAATATATGTCACTGATGGTTCATTAGTAACCAAATATGTGATATAAGAAAAAGACAAAACAAAAGATAATGCAAAGCGGGGGGCCACAGACTGCAACAGTTAGGCGGCTGCAAGACTGGATGTTTGGTGGGAAGTTTGTGCATTTAAGTGATAAATAGTTGTGAATTTGTTGGATGAAGCTGTCCAGAAAGTTCCATTATTAAATTTAATACCATAATTTTCTTCATTGATAAATATTTATATGACGAATTTCATTTAATTAAAATCTGAAAATAACAGCATTATTCCCTGAGAAGTGATTTTCTTTTCAATTTCTGAAATAACCTCCACATTTTACAATTTAATTTTACATCATTAAAATATAGGAATCAGATAATATTCATTTTATTTTATTTTATTTCAGAATACAGAGTTTGAAGTGTAAAATTTAACATTTAACATTTCAGAACTAAATATTCCAAAACTTCATATTTTAGTTTTAAATTTTAAAGTCTACGTACAACTCTGCGGTCAATAACTTGAGATATTGATTCAAAGCTGTGCTGGTTACCGGTTAGAGCTGTGGCTGACTATAACCAATTCAAATTCACATTTCTGTAATTATAAAAATAATTATACATATATAATAATATTTCTAAAAAATGAGATGAAAAAGATAAGTTTTAGAAATAAATTATACCTGTATATATTCAATGTCCCCCACTTTTTCGGTGTTAAATCAACTATTTAAACTATTTAAGTACCACATGATCAACTATTAAAGATGGTTTAGGCATATACAAAGAAGAAAGTAAGAGGAGCCAGTGAAGAGAGTTGATTAAATGACCTAGAGTTAATCAAAAGACGTAGAGGAAGACCAAAAATGACACTAAAGGAAATTATAAGGAATAACCTTTTAAGAAATGATTTATCTGAGGAGGTGATGTTTGATAGAGTCCATTGGTGTTGTATGATCCATGTAGCCGATCCCACATAGTGGGATAAGGCTAATATTGTTGTTGTATGATCAACTATTTAGAACTGCCAAAGACATAAATATATAGATATATATATATGAAATATATACGATAGTATTTGTTTGGCTGGTTAAGTGGTAAAGGACTTGACCAGCATTCCTCAGAGTCAAGGTTTCGATTCCTAAGGAGTGTAGCAGTATAAAAAATAAGCCCTCAAAGAGGGTTTCCCATTGGTACTTTCGCCACCGTAAGGTCCCACAACACGAAGTCTGGATTAGTTTGGGACAGGCAATGAATCCAGATTACCCCAGGATACCGGGGGCAAGTAATAAAAAAAAAAGTTTATGTGATATTAAAAAAAGATAAATATCTATATTTCATTTAATAAATAACTAAAGTTAAATTATATATTAAGAACCCGCTTTCGTCTAGCTTGGGAAGTTCATTTGCCAGAGAAACAATTAAAAGTTCGTTGGGGTAGTTGTATCCTCCCCCTCTTCCAAGCACACCCCTTTAAAACTCATTCACCTTTCCATAAATTTGCATCCCATAATTCCTCACATTCTCATTTCACTTATGCTTTCTTCATTCTAGAATCCATCATCCCGTTTTCACTATTTCAAAAGCAAAATAGGATTTTGTTTTTAAATTCCGATCAAGCTCTAAGTTTCATCCCCGAGATCATCCCATAATGTTGGAACAAAAGAATCAAAACGCACAATCTAGAGGTGCCAATATTTCCGTTGAAGCACCAGAAGGAAGAAGGAATAAGCTTCCCAACTTTTTGTCATCAGTGAGGCTCAAGTACGTCAAGCTTGGGTACCACTACGTAATCTCCAACGCCATGTACATCTTTCTCGTACCAGTTCTGGTTTCTGCTTCAGCGCATCTCTCAACTCTCTCAGTCCAAGACATTCTCCACTTATCGGAAAACCTCAAGTTCGATCTCCTCCAAGTCACTCTGTGTTCATGTCTTATAGTATTTTTAGCCACCTTTTATTTCAAGAGCCGTCCACGAGGGGTTTACTTGGTGGATTTTGCGTGTTACAAGCCAGACCCAGCTCGCATGTGCACCAAGGAGATTTTCATGGAAAGATCTAGACAAGCAGGATGCTTCTCAGAGGAGAACTTGTTGTTTCAGAAGAAGATTCTGGAAAGGTCTGGCTTGGGACAGAAGACTTACTTCCCTCCTGCAGTTTTAAGCGTACCACCCAACCCATGTATGGCTGAAGCGAGGAAGGAAGCCGAGGAAGTAATGTTCGGAGCCATAGATCAGCTTTTGGAGAAAACTGGTGTGAGAGCGAAGGATATTGGGATTTTGGTGGTGAATTGTAGCTTGTTCAATCCTACACCATCTCTTTCTTCCATGATCGTCAATCACTATAAGTTGAGAGAGAATATCCAGAGCTATAATCTTGGTGGTATGGGATGCAGTGCTGGGCTTATCTCTATTGACCTTGCCAAACGGCTCTTGCAGGTTTCCTTTTCATTTCTTTTCTAAATTGCCTCACAACGACAGATGCAATATGTTTCATTAGTTGTTCGATCTGAATCAATGACTTCCCAACTACTTCTGTGATTTATTACTTTAAATTGTTTCCCACATGAAGATTCGATTCATTGCGGTCCCCCATTTATAGATCTGAATTTTATCATGCTAGCTGCTATTTAATACCCTCCAACTCTCAACTTATACCAAAGTTTGCAGCGCATATTTGCGTTGGCCCAAAAAAAAGTTGGGAGTGCATTTTCGTTGCTCTATAAATAACTAATATAGATATAGATTAGTTCACATCAAATTGTAGGCTTAGAGATTTTCTTTTAATTTTAATTTTCAATTTTTATATTATCGATCAAATTTTTTAAAAATTAACAGTTGAAAGATCATTTTTATCGTGTCCTTTGTATCTTTTTTAAAATAAAAATTAAAAAAAAGAAAAATCTAACTGTATATGTAAATTTGATTTGAACAATAACTTAAATTTGTAAAAACTCATTGCCAGATTTTTGTCTTGCCAAACTTGGATTTCACTATCTAGACTTTTCAAAACAATTTTTTTCTATTTCTGTTAGGTTTTTATTTCGTTGTGGTAGAGAGTTGTGGAAGCTAATTTTGGACATTCATGTGTAGGTGCATCAAAACTCTTATGCTCTAGTAGTAAGCATGGAGAACATAACCCTGAACTGGTATTTCGGCAACAACCGCTCCATGCTCGTCTCAAATTGCCTCTTCCGAATGGGAGGAGCAGCGATTCTGCTATCCAACCGTTCATCTGATCGCCGCCGTGCCAAGTACCAACTTCTCCACACAGTGCGTACCCACAAAGGTGCAGAAGACAAGTCATATAGCTGTGTCTTCCAACAAGAAGACGATAACAGATCCATTGGCGTCTCTCTCTCCAAAGATCTCATGGCTGTTGCAGGAGAAGCCCTCAAAGCCAACATCACCACCCTTGGCCCTCTGGTCCTTCCCATGTCAGAGCAGCTTCTGTTCTTCTTTACTCTCGTCGCTAGAAAAGTTCTCAAGATGAAGATCAAGCCCTACATTCCAGATTTCAAGCTTGCTTTCGAGCACTTCTGTATTCACGCCGGAGGAAGAGCGGTTTTGGATGAGTTGGAGAAGAACCTGGAGCTCAGTGATTGGCACATGGAGCCATCGAGGATGACACTGTACAGATTTGGGAACACCTCGAGCAGTTCGTTGTGGTATGAATTAGCGTACACTGAAGCTAAAGGGAGGATCAAGAAGGGTGATAGGACATGGCAGATTGCTTTTGGATCTGGGTTCAAGTGTAACAGTGCTGTGTGGCGTGCCTTAAGGACGATTAATCCTGCAAAGGAGAAGAATCCATGGGTGGATGAGATTCATGGGTTTCCTGTTCATGTTCCTAAAGTAGCATCCATTGTTGAACCCTAGTTTATGTTATGCAATGGGTGTGGAGTAGATGATTGATTCTATGATTTTGTGTCAGTGAGGTGAGTGTGGATCAAATTGTTGCCCTAGTTGAACAGTTATCGAATTATTTTTTTGATTGAAGAGTGAAGACTTATCAAGTTATTGGTTTTTGTGGCCATGTCTCAAGTCATTAATTAATCTTTGAAAAGTTATGTAAATTGTTTTTTTTTTTTTCATGTGTATCCAGTATCCTCACCTACCCCTTATCCTCACCTACCTTACTTAGAGTTCTGGTTTAAAAAGTATAACCTGTTACCAATTGAACTAAGTACTCAGTGGTTATATAAATTAATTTTTTAATATGAATCTTTTTAGTTCACAAAAAACCAACACTGTCAATTTTAGGCTTTAAAAAAAATAAAACTGCAGGTTCATGAAGAATTGGCCGTAAAATTTTTAGTGAAAAATATCATAGCTTTTGAGTTGGTCATTTACATTTTGCTACCTTGTACTTTGTTTAATCTTTACTTTAACCAAATCATATAGATTAAAGATATAGCTAAAATTGGTTAAAAGTCTTATTTTTTTAAAAAAATTACAATATTTTAAAACTATTCACATTAATCACAACATTAAAAAGAGAGAGGGAATATTTGTATTTGGAAAAAGTTCATAAATTCTTTATTATTTTTTTAAAGAAAATTTTTTACTCAGAAATATCAAAAGCTTGTAAAGGTCTTATAAAAACAAAGGGAAGGAGTAATAAAAAAGTTACGATGTGTTGACCTGTAGATTACTTCATAATAACATTTGGCAACCTTATTTCCCCAATAACTTTGGATTCATTTGGTAGAATTATCAAATGGTCCCCACACATGAGGGTCACGTGAGCCCTTATTTCCCCAAAAGAAATTAAAATCTCAATTTCTTTCATAAATTTTAGCAATGTAACTTCCTATTCGTAATTAATGAGCCAACATTTTTTTTTTGGCCTATTACTTAATGAACCAAGATTGAAATTTGGAAATTGGTTCCCAGATTGTCAGAATGTTAAGATCTCCACGAGTTATTGAGAATGTCCTGTCACTCTTGTGAGTGAGTATAAAATAAACTTGTTGATCAGAAAAAATCTCTTGCATGGCAAAATAGACTTGATCATGCGTTGAAAAGTCTCCCAACTAGAAAAATAAGAATGAGGGTTAAGAATAAAGCCCAAGAGAACTCCATTTAAAATAACTTCAGCAAAGAAAATTGCTCAAACCTGACTCCTTCAGTATTTAATATTTTTGGCCCCCCCCCCCATATACCACCAAGTTAGACTGGAATGGGGATTAATTTGACCAACAACATAATCAACATATTGTATAAATGTAGAATGTATGAATACTATCATTTTTTTAAAAAAAATATTGCTATACTATATATTATTTATTGACACGATTGTTTATTTGTTTATTCAAATTTTGTGTGATCTCAAAAACTTTTAAATGTATGTGCAAGTGAATGGAACTAGAAACTAGATAGATAGTTAAATTTCAAAATCAACTTGTCACGTAGTTTCCACGAAAACATTCCTATGCGAAGAATTTCAATTTTTTTTCTTCCGAAGCAAATTAAATGGAAATTCACTAGAAAAAATTTCACTCGGATTTTTTTCCGGAAGAATTGCACTTTGAAATAATTGAAGTTGTAGTGGCCATTGTGGACGATCCACAAGAGATCATTCTTCGGGGAGACCCAAAGCTTATTGTTGTGGGAACCCATACTTGCGACCCAAAATGGTTATTGATCGGGCTAACTTAAGAACCTAAACTTTAGCACCAAGTTTTTCTCCTCCACGTTTGATAGCAATAAGAGGAGCCAATGCGAAGATTAAGTACTGTGCATTGATGCCAACAAAAATTGTACAATTGATAAGTATTTAATCTGCATATGAATTTAAATCTCGCTATCAATGTTAAAATTTCACTCGTAAATAATTTAAAAGTACTTCTATGCAGGTGCTTTACAGAAAAAACAAATAAATAATGAGGAATGATGAATTACTTTAAACTGAGCCTCTCCATCCAATTTAATTTTGTGATTCTCTGGTCAATTCGCACGAGTTATTTTGAATGGTAACAATTTGTGCAGGAAGGAAGATAACTCCAATTGGCCACTGTTCACAACAATACATATAATAAAATTTATAGAAAAATTATACTATTCATCAATAATGATCAGTGTAATTTACCTTAATAGATAGATTATGTGCACTATTTCATATACCCAACCTACTTATGGTCTGTTTGGTTTACATTTTTATAAATCAAATCCTAATTTTTAATTATTTTTTTTATTCAAATAAATTTATAATAAACTTTTATATTTTTATCTAAACTTTAATTTTATAAACTGTAATTATTCTAAAAAAAAATTTATAAAAAACTAATTCGAACTGGCACTTATAATTTTCTAGAATTCATTTTTTAAGGGTATATTTGAGGTACTTTATTGTCCCAACAACACTTCTCAAAAGTGTTTATTGTCCCAAAATGCAGGAGCCAAAAGATGGAGGATGCTAAACAACACGAAGTGGTGAGATCCGATATCAAATAGAGTATGTACTAAGAAGCAAAAACTTGCGGCATTTTTTTGAATAAAAAGGAAACTAAACTAAATTATCAGGGGGCATGAAATATCATGCTCTAGAATTTCATTACAAAAAGACGGAGGATGTTGAAAAACACAAAAGTTGTGACCAAAATGACAAGCTTTTTGCGCCAGGGCAATTTAAACCCAAATTTTGAAACACAAAGGTATTTTCCTTTTATTTTTTTATTGACATTTTCTTCAACTATCCTGCTGCGTTTTTACTTTTTACATAAAAAAAAAGTTAAATAAAAAATTATCCGAATTCTCGTCAAATTTTGAGGATTAATTTAAAAAGATAAAAGAATAGCAAAATTTTTTTCCCTACAGTTTCTCTTTGAGAAGAGAGGCTAATCCGGTGACGACCTTCGCCCCCTTTTCCACACTCTTCGGTTTGATCGCCGGTGGTTTCCACGTCAGCGCCGGTGCCACTGGCTTGGGCTTCTCTACACCGGAATTAGCCTCAGCCTCCTTCCCCGATATTGCTTTCTCGCCAAAAATAAACTCTAACTCACCATGATCGCTCTCTGTCGCCGAACACTCAACGTCCTCGCTCTTCGCCACCAAGTTCTCGGCATCCGAAACGATGTCGTTTCGCTTGGTCCTAGAGTAGGTAGAGAGCCACTTGGCTCGCATATACTCTGCATTTCTCCACGGCGGAAAGTGCATTCCTTTCTTCTTTAGGCTCTGCTTCGCCGCCTCTGACAGGACCGATATTATTTGTCCAAGCCGTTCCGATTTCCCGACGAAAATGTACGGCAGCGATTGAAGGATGGCCTTGTAGCTCCCTGTTGATCGAGCTATCTCGAACTCTGATCGGAAATCGATATCCACTAACAATCTCTCTCCTTCTACAATCACATCGATATATTCATATTCACCTGAGAAACATCCAGAACTTTCATTTTTATTTTTCTCTGCTTCTTCAACTTTAGAGAAAAAGGATATAAAAAGAAAGAGTACCAGCTGGGTAAGATGGAGTTTTATCCCATTTAGATATACAGATAGAAGAGTCGTATCCAAGAGATGAAAGGGCATCTGTAACGATATTTCTCAAATCGTCTTTTGTTATGTGGACTTTGATGATGTTCTCAACTATCTTCGCAGTGTCAGTTAACACGTTCCTCTCGGCAACACTCGCGCAAGGAATCAGACTCTGCAAATTAAATACAATTAGTTTTAAGCTCAAAAAGATTTTGTCTTGTTTGGTTGCGGAGAAATGGCAAGAAAATCTGAAGACTAGCTATGGAGGTTTCGTAATTTTATCTCGCAATGAAAAGAGAATGTATGATTTGTTAGCGGCTTTTACCTTGAGCGCGTCGCTGGCATCGCTGAATGATGCAGAGGTGATCGATTCACTGAAACCACCAAATACGTCGAGTTCATGGTCGGAGCTGTCATTGCTGTTGCTGTTGAAGCAATTGCAGCGATTACGGCCGCATTTCACCGCCGGTGGCTGCTTCTCATTTGTGTCCTCGATGAAATTCTGCACCATTTTCGCTAAGCAAAGCGAACTCGGCTCGAACTCCGTTCCTCCTCCGTCATTGTTGGGAGGGGCTTGACTAGCGATAAGTTTCTCCGGTGAGGAATTCCTTGACACGCTGGGAGACTGCCAATCAAAGACGAACAGCCTTCTCAGCCGCGACTTCAACACTGGCTTCGCCGAATCGGTTCGAACCACCGCTTCGTTGAGCTTTTGGGAATTGATATCAATGGGTTGGATCTTCGTCGGAGGCATGGCTGAGAAAAGTAGAAGATACGATCAATCAAACCGGGTTCTCCTTCTAATTATTGCTCTTTCTCTCTGTCGGCTTTACTCCATTTTCAGAATTGAATTTGCTGGAAAAGTCTATCTCACGATAACAAGTGAAACCCAAAGTCATAGACAGAATGTAAATCGAATTGATTACACTCTCGTCTGTCGCCAGAAAACTCTAACAAGAAGATGCTAAAACGAGAAAACTATAACGTTCGCCATCTGCTACTCTCATTAGCTACAGAAACAAAAATAAACAATTGGAGCAACCTCCACTGTACAAAATGGCAACCCATCACCGAATCGAAAAGGAAAACTCCAACAAAACAAAACAAAACTTAGGGCAGAACGAGAAATCTATGCTTTGCCGCAGGGACAGAGAAGAGGCATGGAATAACTTGTTGAAAAAGCGAGTAACAAAGAAGATGACTTTTAGCTCAGGGCTTTCGCGGGGACACCCAACGTCGGGATTCGTAGAGACTAGAATTCTGAAGCGGTAAGGTCGCCGGAATGTCCATTCCTCCGACAAGGACGTCACGGTTAATAGGCAGGACAGGTTCTAATAGTAAGGAGGATGTGAATGGTTCGATTTTATACAGGGGAGGGGGAAAGGGGGAAGGGGAAAGGGGGAAGTGTTAGAGCCACGTAGGGTATGAGGTGGCAGAGATTACTTGGAGAGCGTAGGTTGCTACAGTGGGTGAAGTGATGTGAGTTTTGGATGAGTTCAAACTAGGAGTAGGCGACTCGTGAGGCGCAACTTGGAACCCGTGAGGTCAACATGAACGAGAGAAGGAGGTTAAAAGTTGAGAAAGATCATCTTCATAGCAATAGACTTTGATGTTTTGTTTGATTTGTGTGACATAATGGCGATGCAAATGAAGAGAAAGAAGATAGTACTCCAGTATAAATATCCAGATTAGTTGGAAGAGAGGTGAGATAATGGGTTGGGTTGGGTTGGGTTGGGTTGGGTTGGGAGTCGCGGGCTCCACCTCCACGTAATGGTTGTTTGGGAGTGAAATGACTGTATTTTTCCACCACAGGGAATATCGGGGAGATGCCCTGCCCCTCGTATTCCCGGATTATCGAACACCTACACCACACGCACGCTGCACGCTTATCATGGCCACTGTCCATGTACGTGCTTTTCATAATTTTTATAGTTTATATATATATATATATATTTTTTTTAAACAAAAGTTTAAATGACTTCAATTTTTGGGCTTGCCTTAGGATAGGTCTCAAGCCTAAAAAAAATACTTATAAATATACCTATTCATCAATAAAATCTCATAAGCTGTGAAATCCTAACTCACATTTATGTGGGATTCAAAACCAAAAATACGAGTTATTTTTCTAGTTTTTTTTATAAAATAATTTTTTTAAAATTTTTTTATTTTTAATATAAAATATTTTTTAAATTATCTCAATTATTAAATATTTTTTATTTAAAACACTCTTTATTTGATGTTAACATTTGATATTAATATAGATAATTATATCAATAGTTAGTGATATATTAAATATTTTTTTAAGAGAAGAAATAATATTATTAATAAATTTTATTGAATGAGGATAATTTTAAAAAATAATTAAAATTTTATACAAATTTAATGAAATTAATCATTTTTAATTAAATTTTTTAATATGTGTGAAATTAGTTATCTTAAAAAGAAAGTGGGGAGAGTATATTCAAAATATTTAAATCAATTTTATTTTTGTTTTTTTCAAATATTTGAATCGCAATAATTCATTTATAATTTAACAATTTTCACATAAGAGAAAAGTGCGCATGAGTAAGCAAGCATGAAAAAGTAAGACATTTTATGGATTGGATACCATTTGCCTTAAATCACTTTTTTTTTTCATTTGGTGTTGATGTTGATTCAAGGAAAACAATAATTTGATTTAAAAAAAATACTTTTAAATTGAATAAATCTTACCATTGAATACTATTAAAAAATAGGACAAATTAAACTTAAATTATTACTCCATATTATACTTATTTCTTTTTTTTTTTTTGCCAGGCGTATTATACTTATTTCTTAAACATTATAGTCATGGTACTTTAATTGTGGTTGGTACAAATAAATGCCATGCCGTATTATTGTAGCAAGCGATCAAGCGGCTATCACTCATCCAAGTAAATAACTAATGAAATACTGCGTAATGTCAATCCAAATAAGTAAGAGCAGCTTCAGAAATTTATGCGCGAGAAGAGAAATTGATAGATACTGCCTCCCCTTCAATTTATTTGTCTTTTAGGATTTTAATATAAAAACTAAGAAAAATAATAAATAACTTAATAAATCATATAATTTTGCTAAAGTATCTTAATTATTAATTATTTACTATTTATATTATTGGTTTCCTGAAATAATATACTATTAAATATTTAAATGTATAGTTGAAAAAAAATAATTAATCCTTTATTAGTTCTAAAATGATAGAAAAATTATGATATTTAAAATTTTCTAAAATAATATATAAAATGGGACAAAAATAATAGATAGATAGAGGGATAAAGAGTATAAATTCATATTCTTCCATAATGGGGCTTGAGGTCAGTTACCATTTTCTAAACTGAGATTAACTTTTTGATCGATTTCCAAGATAAAGAGGAAGACCACAAGATTTTCTAAATTCTTAAATACCATTTGACAAGATCAACACAAAAGAGGCTGAGTAAAATCAGAGACTAGAAGAAAGGATTGAAAAATTTTTCACTAGAGAAGGAATATTGAAATTATGAAGCATCCATGATTAATTGGGTTTTGTACTTGCATGGATTATATTTTCCATAATTTACCAGGATAAGTGATTTTATAGAATTAATTATGAATATAATTGATTTTGTCAAAAGTGATTTATGTGTAGATGTTTTTATCTTGTGAATAATTTTGAGAAAATAAAATTTGTTTGGATGATTCATTTTTGAATAGATAAGTAAATTTTTTTATGATTCAGTTCCTTTACGTGATTATTGAAAATGATAAGTAAAAAATTTTTCATTTACTCAAATAAGTGATTTTTTTTTGCTATAAATATTTGCTGGGCTAAACTGATGTGTCTGATAATACTATACTATAAGTACTTATAAACCACAATAATAAGCATTTATAAATCACAATAAACACTTATCAAGTCTCATAAATACTATTTAAATAGGCCTTACATCCACAAATGAGATCTAAATGCATGTATATGAAGATGATGATGCGAGATTTGTATGTAAATGCACGTATAAGAAGATGATGCAAGATTTGTATACCCACAATTAGGGTTGTTCAATGCATGCGGCCCATGGCTTGGTATGTAGTGGCAGTGGCGGACCTAGGACCTGGAACCAGTGAGGGCAACCTAATATGAAGAATATTTAATTTAATAATTTCTCAATTCTCTCCCTCATTAATTTGGATTTTAGAAAATAAAATAATATTTGTTATAAAAATTATTTGAGGATTTAAGTTAGTTGGCCTTTTCTCTTACATATTTGTATTTATTAAACTTAATAAAATCCTTACAAAAATTTTGAATTATATATCCAAAAAAATTGAATAAAAATGTATTCAAAACTTAGGTTTAGAGGTTAAAAAAATAAAACTTGAATCTAGTTGAGTCAAAATATCAAAATTAATGGTGTCAAAATATTAAAATTTAACACTATAGTATACAATTTTTCTAAATTAAGGGACCCCCTCATTTACATGTAGGTCCGCCTCTGTGTGGTGGTCATTTCGGGTTGGGCCGATTAGGCCAAAAAAAAAAAAGGTTTGAAACAAAAGAGGATCAGGCCAGAAAAGGGCCAGGCAAGGTCAGGTCTTGGGCATGTCATAGGCACGTGCTGGCATGACCCGATATATATATATATATTTTTAATTTCCTCCTTTTTCCTTTATTTGTTAAAAATGCTGAATAATTTTATATAATAGTTTTTCCTTCATATACCTCATGTAATAAATTAATTTTATAATTATAATAGATACATTTTATTATTCTAATTTTTAATTTTATTTCAAATTTTAAATTCATTTTTTAACTTAATATTATACAAAAATAAATAATATATAATTGTTGAGTATTTATAATTTTGATAAATGTTATTTTTTTAGCCCAATATTATTTCCTATATATTTTAAATGAAACTAATTATATTTTTATTAAAAAAATTAAATTAACTTATTTTTTATTTACTTTTTTATTGTTTATTTTTATATCGGGCTAGACCCAGCTTGGTATTGACTCGACCCCAGCCTAGTGAAGCACCAAGTCATCTCAGGCCAAGTCACAAGCCAATTTTCTTTGTTAGGGAGTGGTCCGAGCTAGGCACCAGGCTCAGGTGATGTCTGACCCTTGAACACCCCTTCCCACAACAGTCATCAATGGTTTGAATCATGTAAAGTCCAATGGCTCATATTTGTTAGAATAGTCTGAAAACTTGAGTCCTACATTTGGGAGAAAGGAAGGATAGAAAGCCTTTAAAAGGTGGAAAAATATTTCACATACCAAAGTTATTTTTTACGCGTCATAACTGTTGAATTAATCTGATGGTGTAAATCTGATCTAGGTATTAAAATTAAAAAATACTTATAAAATCATGTTTTAATGATCGGATTTGCTTCAAATAGTTTAATATTTATTATTAACATTCAGGATTTTATTTCCAACTTTTTGATTGCAATCAATGTTCAAAAACAGCAAATGACATTAGTTAGCAATAATAATTGGTAATTATTATTTTGGTTATAAAAGGCACCAAATCAGAAGGTTCAACCACACCAAAATCCTTCTACTCTATTTCTCTTTGAATTTCGTTTCTACTTGTTGGTGTGACATTTTAGAGGTTGCTATCGATAATCTCTTGTACTTGAAATAATTCTTATGAATGATTCATTCGGATCTTTGCAATAAATATAATGAAAACAAATATCACCTTAGAAATAGTGTGATCAACACACGTGTCTATGCACTGATTAATCTTCTACATACTCACTTCCTACAAATTTAGTATCGACTTCAATTAAAATGACATCCTCTTAGTAGATTATATGCATATGTGTCATCATGTCCATTTATAAAGTCAACGGCCATATGAGGGATGAAGCACGTGTCCTTCCCCGGCCGCTGCTAATTAAGATATGATTGATACTAACTACGTGGCCCCTGGGGCTGGGGGGCGTGGGAATTATGTGTGTGCGCGCGCATGTATATCTACATACCCACACTACTAAACCTAACTTTAGGTAGAAGATGTATATAGTTGGTAAAAAAAAAAGGTAGAAGATGTTATATATATATATAACTATAGAATTATAAATAAGTTATAATTTAAAGTAGACTATATTATTAATAGCTAATGAGTAATGTGCCTTTCTATAAATTTTAATGTGTTAAAAGGGCTTAAAATAATTTATGTTAATATACAGTAACACACATACTTTAAACTCTAATAATCTAATAACAAAAATTAAAATTTCTATCATAAAATTAAAAAAAAAAAAAGAATCCATTTAGGGTTATGAGAAGTGAACTAGAAGTAGGCCTACTGGCCAACTATAATGATCCCGAAAAAATATTTAAATGAACACAGAGTGAAGTACAAGGAAAGTACTACACTATTTACAATCTGCGAACACTAGCACTCCTCATAATTTGTATAAATATATCGATGTAAAAATGAAATATATAGCATTTGTTTCATTTTTTTTATCTTAACTTAATCATGTTTATTTTTTTTCACTACTAGATGTCCTATGAAAAAATTAATTTTTATATTTATAAAATTAGAAGTAAATATATGTAATACATTTTGAAAAATAAAAATAAATATTAATCATATACACATTTATATATATTTTTTGTGTTGTTTTGTTAAAATTATAAATTGATGCTTATAAAATATAAAAAATTATCTAATCAAGGGGAAAGCAGTTAGGTGACCAGCCTAAGAGAAGCCGTCTCTGTACATTTTTGCTTCATTGGTTGGCCTACCAAAGCCATTCCCGTTACTATTATTAAGTTTCCCATAAACCCTGGTTAAGGAATGTATGTATGTGCTGATCACCCCCGCAAATCATTCTCGAACATTAATGTTTTATTTAATTTGATGCAGTACGCCACATGCCTATGGACCCACTTATTGAATTGTTATACTTTCCTAAGACCTTACCCACAAAGTATATGTTTTTGCCTTGCCTTGTTAACTTCTCTATGCGCTGTATTAGAAAATCGACTGCTATTACAGATGGTCAACAAAAAAAAAAACTGCTATTATAAGGATAACATATTGATATATATATATATATATATAATATTACATTTTGCATTCAGATTTATAAAGAGCTTGAGATGAATTTATAATTTTATATGGTACTTTTTATAATATTTGCAAAGAAGGTGGTTAAAGGCACTAGTGGAAAAAAATTAATAAATTGGTCATATAATTTTTAACCTTATAAGAAAATGTAGAGGGAAACTAAGAAAAATACTTAAGAAATTTATAAAATGGAATCTTATAATGAATGATATTATATAACATAACGACGAACCATGTAATCGAGTTGTTGCTATTATTGTTATTTATATTTACATTAATTGCAGTCTTGGATTTGAATATGGGAATAATGTGTGGGCAGATTTATTTATGTTAAATATAGATGATTTTATAGATATTATAGATGATTTTGTAGATATTATTAGAGATATTATTAGATTAGATTTGCTGTTATTATTTGGAGATATTTTACATTATTTTAGGATTCTCCTATTGTGTATATATTTTGTACATCCTATCAGAGTAAAATAAGATATTCAGTTTTACCTTTCTACATGGTACCAGAGCCCTAGTTTTTTTTTTTTCAGTCAGAAATTTTTTCCGTCTCTGCCGTTCCCATCTCTGCCGTCACTGCCTCCCTCCGTTTTGCCACTTTGCCATCGTCCTTTGCCATCACGACTCCCTTCCCCGCCGTCGACTCCCTCTGACCGGCCTACCCTCGAAGTCCGGTCACCCAGCTCTGTCCGACGCGCCTTCACGCGCGAGTTCTCTCTTCTGCGCAGACCATCTAGTTCCGTCCAGATCTCCACCGTTCGTCATCTCCTCAGCCACCACGCGCCACTCCTCCGTGTTCCTCTCTTCCAACTCGGTTTGTCCCCGAAGTTTCATGCTTCCTCTCTCCACCACGCGCTTCTTCAGTGATCTGCGTCCTTTTCCACGTTTTCTTTTTTCTATTTGGTCTCCTTCTGCCCCATGGAGAAATCCGAAGTTGCACATCCCATTTCCGTTATTTTAAATGGGTCCAATTATCGCCTTTGGTTGGAGAGTATGGGCGGTTTTTTGAAAGGCCGCAAGCTGTGGCGCTATGTTACTGGTGATATTTGGTATCCTGTTCGTGAGGCTGCAGAGACAGATTTAAAATTTACTGAGCGACTTGATGAATGGGACAGCAAAAACAATCAGATTATCACCTGGTTTCGCAACACTTCTGCTTCTAACATCCACCAACAGTTTGGGCGATTTGAAACTGCAAAAGAGGTATGGGATCATCTTGCTAGTCGATATACTTCATCTAACTTGTCCAATCAGTTTCAGCTGCAGAAAAATCTCAGTATTTTGAAGCAGGAAAAGGGTCAGCCTTTATATGATTTTTTGGCTAAAATCGAATCTATTTGGGATCAGTTAGCTTATTCAGAGTCTTCTTTTAAATGTGAGGACGATGCATGGGCTTTCTTTAAATACCGAGATCAACTTCGTCTCATTCAATTCCTAATGGCTCTCACAGATGATTTTGAGCCTGTTCGAGCTTCTTTGCTTCATCAAAGTCCTCTTCTGACTCTTGAAGATGCTCTTCCTCGCCTCCGCTCTGAAGAAACTCGACTGGGTCTTTTGCAGCGCACTCCTGAGAGGTCTTTGCTGCATCCGGACGTACTGTTAAGTCTTGTCGTCGCTGCCCTCAGTCTACTCATACTTTTGATCAGTGTCCCTATATTGAGTGTAGAACTTATCAAAAGAAAGGACACATTGTTGCCAACTGTCCTACTCTGTTTTGTCGCTATTGTAAGAAGACTGGGCATCTTATTGATCAATGTCTCATTCACCCTCCCAAGCCTGATCAGGGAAGATCAATAAGGTCTAGTTTCTCCTCTAAGCCTGCATTATCTGTCACTGATGACGTTCCTACCACTGCTGCCAGTTCCATTTCAGGATCCTCCACTGCAGACCTCGAGGGTCTCCTCCGTAAGCTTATATCTGGTACTTCCAGCCCACCTACTGCATTAGCTACTCCCTTAGGTACCTCTTGGTTTTTTGACTCTGCTTGTTGCAACCATATGACTGGTCAAGAAAATTATTTTTCTTCTCTGTCTCCCAACACTACTGCCCATCCTATCCACACTGCTGATAACTCTCAAATGTCTGTTAGTCATATTGGTTCAGTTTCTTTACCCTCCTTAACTATCCATGATACATATTTTGTACTTGCTATTAGCTTTAATCTTATCTCTGTTGGACAACTTGTTGATATGGGTTATGATGTATTATTTAACAAACGTGGTTGTGTTGTGATGGATTCTCAGACAGGACAGGTTATCGGGACTGGGCGTAAAGTTGGTCGTATGTTTGAGCTCAACTCATTGCATTTTCCTGAAGTCACTTCTCTTAGATTGTGTGCTACTACCACATCCTTGTCTCTTAATTTATGGCATCGCCATCTTGCTCATCCTTCCTTAAATAAACTTCGCCCTTTACTTTCTAGTGGTCTCTTAGGTCATGTTGATGATGAGTCTTTTCATTGTATTTCATGTCAAACTGTCAAACAGCCTGCTTTATCGTTTAATAAAAATGACTTTATTGCTAATTCCATTTTTGATTTGATTCATTCCAATATTTGGGGGCCCGCACCTACTCCCTCTATGAGAGGATCTCGTTATTTTGTGATTTTTGTTGATGATTATTCTCGTTTTACTTGGATATATCTTATGTAAAACCGATCTGAGTTGCCTAATATTTATATTAAATTTGCTACTATGATTCACACTCAGTTCTCTAAAGTTATCAAAGTTTTTCATCGTGATAATGCCTTGGAATATCGTGATTCTAAATTACTCACATTTTTTGCTGCTCAAGGCACCATCTCTCAGTACTCTTGTCCTTACACCTCTCAACAAAATGGTCGGGCTGAACGTAAACATCATCATATCCTTGATTCTGTCCGGGCCCTACTTATTTCTTCTTCTTATCCTGAACGTTTTTGGGGTGAAGCTACTTTGACTACTGTTTACTGCATTAATAGAGTCCCTAGCCAAGTTCTTGGTAACATCTCTCCTTTTGAACGCCTTTATGGCACACCTCCTGACTACAGTCTTCTAAAAGTTTTTGCTTGTGTTTGTTTTGTTCTTCTTCCATCTCATGAGACCAACAAATTGCAAGCTCTTGCTCGTGTCTGTTGCTTTCTTGGTTATGATTCTGAACATAAGGGTTACCATTGTTGGGACCCCATCTCTCACCGCATTCGAGTTTCTCGTCATGTTGTTTTCTGGGAACATATGCAGTTCTCATCTTTGACTGGCCTTTCCTCCTTTTCTCTTCCCTCGCCTTCTATCTTTACAAATACTTCTGTTGATCTTTTTCCTAGTGACACAGGTGCTGACTCTCCAACTGAGCTCATTCACATGCCTGACGTAGAGCCCGCTCCAGATGAGCCTACTGTCTCTGATTCTCCAGTACAAGTTACGTCTACGGAGCTCATGTCGTCTGACAGTACTCGGCCCACTCGTGTAAGACATCTTCCTTCCTACCTTAATGATTACTATTGTTTTTCCACCATCCTTCAGTTTCAGGAACCCCAATCCTATAAAGAAGCCTCCCGTGATCCTCTATGGCAACAAACAATGGAAGAAGAATTGCAGGTTCTAGAGAAAATACACACTTGGGATCTTGTTGATCTTCCTCCTAGTAAGACTCTGGTCGGATGCAGATGGGTTTATAAGAATAAGACTCACTCAGATGGTTCTCTTAAGCAGCGAAAGGCTCGTTTGGTGGCCCAAGGGTTCACTCAGGAGTACGGTATTGATTATGAAGAGACCTTTGCTCCCGTTGCTCGAATTACTTCTGTTCGCAGCCTCCTCGCTATTGCTGCTGTTAAGCATTGGATTCTTCATCAGATGGATGTCAAGAATGCCTTCTTGAATGGTGATTTGGAGGAAGAAGTTTATATGAAGCCTCCTCCCGGGTATTCACATTCGAAAGATAAAGTTTGTCGTCTTCGTCGAGCACTCTATGGGCTTAAATAGGCCCCTAGAGCTTGGTTTGCTAAGTTTAGTACTACCATGAGTTATCTTGGTTTCTCTTGTAGTCCTCATGATTCTGCTCTGTTTGTTTGAACTAGTGATCGAGGCATTGTCTTGCTTCTCTTGTATGTTGATGACATGATTATCACAGGTAATGATCTGACAGGCATTCAGGAGCTTAAAACTTACTTGGGGAACTAATTTGAGATGAAGGATCTTGGAAGGCTGAGTTACTTTCTTGGTTTCGAGGTACATCATGGGGAGAGTGGTATCTTTCTCTCACAGGTCAAGTATGCCTCTGATTTGATATCTCGGGCCTTTCTTACTGACGAGGAGGTTGAGAATACTCCCATTGAGCCTAATGCTCACTTTGTTTCTACTGATGGGACTTTGTTGGAGAACCCCACACATTACCGGCAGCTAGTTGGAGGACTCATTTATCTTACGGTGACTCGTCCGGATATTGCTTATGCGGTTCATATTATTAGTCAGTTCATGTCTGAGCCCCGGACTACTCATTATGCTGCTGTTCTTCGGATTCTTCGATACGTCAAAGGAACTTTGTATCATAGCCTTCACTTTTCTGCTAGGTCCTCTCTTACTTTACGGGCCTACTCTGATGCTGATTGGGGAGGTGATCATGCTGATCGTTGATCTACTACTGGGTTTTGTATTTTTCTTGGTGACTCTCTTATTTCTTGGAGAAGTAAGAAACAGACTCTAGCTTCTCGATCCAGTGCTGAATTAGAATATCGGGCATTAGCAGATACTATTGCTGAGGTTCTTTGGCTCCGTTGGCTGCTTGATGATTTGGGAGCTTCTCAGAAATCTTTCACTGACATATATTGTGATAGTCAAGCAGCTATTAAGATTGCTCACAATGATATATTCCATGAGCGAACCAAACATATCGAGATCGACTGTCATTTCACTCGACAACATATTATTCAAGGCAACATTAGACTTGTCTCCATTGGAACGAAGCATTAGCCGGCTGATTTGTTTACTAAATCTTTTAATCCTGGTCGTTTCCAGTTTTTAGTAGACAAACTCAAGCTGCTTTCTATCAAACCATCTTGAGTTTGAGGGAGGGTGTTAAATATAGATGATTTTGTAGATATTATAGATGATTTTGTAGATATTATTAGATTAGATTTGTTGTTATTATTTGGAGATATTTTACATTATTTTAGGATTCTCCTATTGTGTATATATTTTGTACATCCTATCAGAGTAAAATAAGATATTCAGTTTTACCTTTCTACAATTTATACATTGGCCGTTAAGTAATACTTATGCTCTCTCATTCTTCTTGCACGCCATTTGGTGTAATATTTTGGGTTGCTTTTCTTTTATTTATTGACATATCAATAATTATGTATTTCTAATGAGTTTTATATTGATTCTTTTTTTATATAAATTTATATGGATTCTATTAATTTTACAAAAGATGATGATAATCATTTTAAACAAATTTGAATTGACCATATTAAAAATAATTATTTATTTTTATTAACAAGTTATACTAAATTAAATAAATAAAAATTATTAAAAAATAATTTATTTTCCCTTTACAAACGAAGAGAATTCAGCCGCTGGTAATAATAATAGTTGGACATTGATATTTGTAGAATGTCATCCTTGATGAACGGCCGTACTATATTGAATATTCTGATTATTAATTATGAATATGATTAATGAAAAAAGGTTCAAATTTGTCAGCATCAATTTGCAGCAAAAGCGGGTGTCTAAACAATTATTCTGTCTCTTAACATTTACAAAATATAATATAAGAGAAAATGATTGATGAGGACATAAAGGGATTTGAAAAGGTAAAGTCATGAATGAAAATGTTGGCCCTTTTTGTCACCGCCCCTCAGCCCCAAAAACGGATGTTTTCGTTTGGATTAGAGTAGGTGAATTTTTTTTTTATAACAAAGGGAGAAAGATAACAAAACTTAGGAGCTATAAACTCTTGGAGTGGATACCCCCTAGGTCGTCTAGGAGGATCGAGGTGAGCTCGTCAAGTGGTTTTGTAAGGTAATGCAATCCAATGTTTTTGGATAGAGCATGAGTTGCGACATAATCTGCTCCTTTGTTAGCTTCTTTATAGATGTGCTTGAGGTCTACTTCCCATTCTAGCTTAAGCAACTACTTAATTTCCTGAACCAGTCGAAAGTGTCCATTAACGTGGCAGCACTTTTTCAATATAAGTTGTACGACACACTTGCTATCAGATTCTAGTTTGATCTTTTTCCATCTTTTTGCCCAAGCCAACTTGAAAGCATCATAAATGGCCCACAATTCAGCCTGTGTTGTGCTGCATTGACCAATATTTCTACATATTCCAGCCAGCCAATTACCATTGGAGTCTCGAAATAAGCTACTAGCACCAGCATAATAGGCGTTATCCTTTAGTGCACCATCACAATTTATCTTGATCCAACCTTCTGGTGGTCGTTCCCAACTGATAAAATGTGTAAACGTAAGGAAACAAGAGTGATCAATTGTATGATTCATTTGCTGTGCTGATTTAACAAAGTCAACCATAGTGAGAATCTCATGCATTGTGGCCTGAATAGTGGGGTTCTCATTGCAAAAAATGTGTTTGTTTCGTACCTCCCAGAGTTTCCAGCATGTTTTGCCAAAAACAGATGCCCATTTTAGACTTAAGTGACCACTTTTATAGTTCAGGTTGTTTGTGAACTAGCTATCAATTGGACTTTGGAAGAAGGTTCTCAATTGCTGTGTGGATAAAAGTGAGCTCCATACCTGCCTAGCAAATGCACAGTCTTTTAACACGTGATCGAGATCCTCTACCACACTATTATTACACATTTCATAGAAGTTACTGTTCATTATGTGTCTTCTGCTCCTCTCATTATTAGTGAGTAGCTTTGCTTTAAGAGTAAGCCAGAGGAAAGTATGAATTCTTTGCACCGTATCCCATTGCCAAGTTAGATTCCACTTCCTATTCTCCTGATCCTACCTATCTTGCTCGATAAGATTGTAAGCTGAATTAACAGAATAATTCTCATTTGAAGTTGGCCAATAATAGTGGTTTCCCATCATCAACATCTGGTGGCTTGATACTAGCAATTTGTCAGATAGTAGAAAGTGGGAGTAAATGCTCAAAAAGGCCCCAATTCCACTGCCCTTCATTTGTGATAAAACATGATATAGGTTTCCTTGAATCTTCAACAGGAACTTCAACAAGGGAAAGGTGTTTCAGTGGACCAAGCTCTCCACACCAATTATCCTCCCATAACGTAATTGCATAGCTCCCATTCAATCCCAAGTTGGAGATCTTGCCATATTTGTCCAAGACTTCTCCAAAGATATGAACACTGCCTTCGTTTGAAAGCCCCACAAGTGTCTTCTTTCCATCCATATTTTTCACAAAGTACCTTGACCCAGAGGAGATCAGGTTTTGCAATTATATGAAATCCAAGTTTCATGAGGAATGCTTTGTTCTGACTACCAAGGTTATTTATTCTATAGCCACCATGGTTGAGCAGCTGACACATCTCATTCTAATTGACAAGGTTCATCTTCTTGGAGTCAGTTGTGGAGCTCCAGATGAAGTCTCTAGATATTTTATCAATTTTGTCACAGATACTAATTGGAAGCCTTATTGCCTGCATCGCATATAAGGGGATAGTGCAAAGGATCGATTTGTCTAATCTAACACGTCCTGCCAAGGAAAGTGTTTTTGCTGTCCATCCTGAGAGTTTTTGCTTAACATGGTCAACAATGTGATTATAAGTAGCTTTATCAACTCTTTTATGAAGAAAAGGAACACCGAGATATTTCCTCAATTGATCGGAATTCATAAAGCCCAATTCATTATTGATAGAGGCGGCCACATCATGAGCAACATTCCTTGAAAAGAAGATACGTGTCTTATTGGCACTGACTTTATGGCTTGAATCAACACAAAAATTGTGTAAGACTTGCTTCACCAGATTGACTTGGTTGGCAGTAATAAAGTTGAAGAGCATAAGATCATCAACAAAGAATAAGTGTGTGAAAGGGGGCTCATTTCGACCAAGCTTTATAGCTTCCCATTTCTTGCACTCTACTAACCCAGCTAGCTTTTGAGATAGCTGCTCCATGTAAAGAACGAAAATATATGATGAGATGGGATCTCCTTGACAAATTCCTCTTGATGGTTTGAACTCTTCTGTTGGATGACCATTGAAGAGGACTTGTATCAAGGAAGTAGTAATACAGTGCATAATAACTTAGGTGAGATAATCATAAATACTTGCATCGTATAGGGTTTCCTCAATGTAATCCCATCGTAATCTGTCAAATGCCTTCTCCAAGTCAACCTTTATAGCCATTCAATCTTTAATGCCTTTCTTACAATGCATGGAATGGACAACCTCTTGTGAAATAATGATATTGTCAGTTATGTTCTTGCCAGTTATAAAGCTTGATTGATAGGGAAGAATCAGGTGAGGCATGAGGGGCTTTAACATATTTGCAATAACTTTAGTGATCATCTTGTATATAACTATACACTAACTGATAGTCCTAAACTCCTTTAAACATGAAGGCCATTGTGTTTTAGGGACAAGAGTAATTAAAGTTTGATTAAGTTTAGGCTCCAGGGGACTGCCTCTAAAGACCCTTTTAATCATAAAGAAGATAGACGACTACAATCCCCCACTAGCTTTGGAAGAAAGATGCATGTAATCCATCAATTCCAAGAGCTTTGAGGGGCTTCATTACAAATAAGATGAAACACATCTCAACATTAGTGACCCCTTTTGCTAGTTCTATTTTCTGTGCCTCACTGAGTTGGGGAAACATGCCTCAAAAGGTTGAGGCTGATTTAAGATCTTGGCCACAAGTATAAAGTTTTGCAAAGTAGTCATAAGTCATTCTCTTTAAGATATCCTCATCAAATTGCCATACTTCATTATTATCTTTAAGCGCACAAATATAATTCCTTCACCTTCTCGCAGATGTCTTGGAGTGATAATAGGATGTGTTGTGATCCCCATTGTTGATCCATTCACACCTCAATTTTTTTAGCCAGAGGATTTCCTCCTGAAAGCATACTTCTTCGTATTCACGTCGAAGATCAAGATCAAGTTGTGTAAGGTGAGAGGAGTGCTACTTTTTAATGGCCTTTTGGGCACCATTGAGTTTGGCTTGGAGGCATTTTTTTCCACTGAATTATGTGGTTAAATTTAGATTTGTTCTATGCTTGGGCATTGGTGGTGAAAAGATGGATGTTATCCATTATCGAATTGCTTGTAGCCCAACTACTTTGGACCAGGTTTTCAAAGCTAGGGTATGTTGACCAAACAGCCAAATATTTGAATGGTTTGGCGGAAGTGAACCTCATGTTATTTTCCTTAAGATCAACCAATATGGGCTTGTGGTCAGATTGGACCATTGAAAGATGATGGACAGTTGTATTTGAGTACAAGTTGGCCCAACTTTGGTTGGCAATAGCACGATCAAATCGTTCACATAGGAAGCCCCTCCTCCAAGTGAACCTTGGTCTGTGATAGCCTAGATAAAAAAAGCCATTACTATTCATAAAGTCTTAGAAGTGTCGGCAACCATGTTGCTTATGAGTAGAGATCCCACTTGGTTCATCTTGCTACAAAATGGCATTAAAGTCCCCTATAAGGGGCCATGGTATTGTAATTCCTACAAATGCTTGTCAAATCATCCCAAAGAGTTTTTCGGATTATTGGAGTTGGGCTCCCATAAACCACCATGAAGAGAAAGTACTTGTCAGAATCAAGGACATAGATAGATGTGTGGATAAATTGTCTATGGTTGGTGATTATGGTCACCTTTACAGAGTTGTTCCATAACACCTAGATGTCTCCAGAGAAACCATCAGCTTCAACTCTATGAGAAAATTTAAACTGAGTCCTTCTAATTACTTTATTTGCCTTGATCCCTGCAATGCGTGGTTCAACAAGGACAAGAATCATTGACCTGTACTTAGTAATGTAAGAGAGTAAGACACCAGAAAATTTTTTACTTACTGCCCCTTGGCAGTTCCAAACAATAATTTTTTTATTCATAATTAATAAAGAATTAAAATTTCATATTAGGGCCATTGTGGCCATCCCTGTTAGTCTCTTCATCTGAGGATACTGGGTCTTCCTCTATATTATTGTCCTTGACAGCGTCTTCAAGAGCCTCAGGCAAAGATGGATCAAGGGTTTTAAAAGGTTCTTTCTTTTTGGGCCCTGAGATCTTGTTCTGCATTGATGGGCCATAGAGCTTGAGGCCCATTTTTTATGTTTTTGGGTTTGATGGTTCAGGGTTATCATGCTCCTTTCCTGGGTGTGGAGTTACTTTTGGGTGAGGGGTTATGCCACGTGTTGGTTGAGCTGTAGCTTTGTCCATAAGGCTAGGCTTACTCTAGGAGATCACAACAGTAGAGTGCTTGTCATTGTCTAGAGAGGTGTTGACTTGATTAGCCCAGTATGTTGATGAGGCGAAAAGTGATTCTGAGTTGTTCTTAGGAGTGGCAGAAGCACTTTTGGCTTTGTCATTTTTATTAGAATCTTTTTCTATGATTTCTTTGGCATTGCTCTGCTGTGACACTTTCTTAGGTCTAGGCGATGTGACTTTCACTTGAGTGGAAGGGGTAAAGTCTTACTTGTCCTCCTTATATTGGTTAGTGTAGTTAGTATTGACATTTTGGTTATCCGGGGGATTATCCGTTATCTCCCCTCTATCCCCATTAAGGTCCGCGATCACATCAAATCTAGACCACTTTTTTCACTAGGGTGGCTAGTTTCTTGAGTAGTGTGTTTGTCTTTTCCAATTGGCTTAGGTCTACATTTCTGAACTTGCATCCATGACCCATAGGGCTCTGTTGCATGCTCTTCCACTAATAAAAATGACAAACGCACTATTGTAACACGGGTAGCCCCTTGTATTCCATGAGATGAAGCTGCTCATTGATTCTAATCTTTGAGGTAAAGGGCCTGGAGAGGTCAACTAGAATAGCAAAGTGGGCAAATTTAGCTCTGCCTCTTCCTTCTATATTATAATCTATACATATAACATCACCTAGGATTTCTCCAATGGCATGAAGTATATTTTTCCGATAGTAATGATAGGCAAGGCCGCGGAGCCTAGCCCACGCTACTACTTGGGCGATGGAATCTGCTTGTGGTGAGAATGATGGTTGCAATGGCTATACTACTTGATACCTCCCAAATATTACCATGGCTAGCCTCTTATTACCTGATCTTTATCCTCTTCCAGAAGGAATTTGATAAGGAAATATCTATTTTCAAGATCTACTAGTTGGAAGCTTTCTTTGGGGTTCCACATATGGGTGAGCCTTGTGAGCATGGTTCTGTATCCTATGGTGCCTCCAAGGAGTTTAATCACAAGGGCGTCCTTCAATGGTTGGTCAAGTAGTACATCAACTCTCTGGGAAAAGGAGATGGAGGGAATAGTTCTATCTTTAGCAACCACAATATTGCCTTCTTGTATCTTCATCTTTGGGAGATTATCACTTGCAGGTGGTTGGGTTCCAACATTCTTCGGTAGTTGGTCTTTGAAGGAGCTTCTAGGTTAGTTAAGCGACTTCTCTCCTTGCTTTGACATGACAATCTCATTGCTTGCAGTTTCTTCTCTGATCTTGACTTTCTTCATTGACCAATATTCACCAGGGAGAGGTGGTCATGGTATGAAAAACTAGACTAGATCAGCCAGTTCGACCGAGAATCAGTGTCTAGTCTGATCCAATCACAGATAAAGACTAAGGCTTTTCAGAACCGGCACAAAATTGGTTTGAACCGATCTAGCCTTTTTTTCAATTTTTAAAAATTTTTAAATTATTTTTTATTTTTAATACTAAGTAGTATTTTTTTTTTGTATAAATTTTTTTCTTTCTATATTATAATATTATATAAGTATTATTATAATACATAATTATTAATAATGATAAATTTACTTAACATATAATATGAAAATAGAATATCAATTGACTATTTTGAATTCAAAATATAATTATAGATGAATATTAACTTATTTAGATTTTAATATTAGGTTGCAAAACTAATTAATGATATTTTTAATTTTCTATATGATATATAAAAATAAAAAATTGTTAAATTTATTTTTATCATAGATTGAATGTTAATTTTATAATCATGGATAAATATATTTTATATTTTTCATTTACATTATTTAAAATATATCAATTTATTCACAACCGTTCTAACCCTAGTCTAACAAGTAAATCTTAAACAAGTACCTCATCCGATTCAATAGCTGATCTCATTTTTAATGCCTTGCTGGTGGTTGTGGTCCTTCTTTCTCACATAGCATCAGAGGGATATTCCCTGTACTACCAGGTGGGCTTCCTTCATTTATAACTTCATGGTCGTCTGTGAGTTGGCTAGAGGGAGTGGCAAATGATGAGAACGATGGCGGTCTGGGGGCCAAAGTCGGCTCAGAGAATGCAGGTGATCTTGGGTAGTGAGGTTGCTAGAGGAGTTCTCATTTGAGATCATCATGACACTTTTAAGGCTATTATTGTTCTCAAAATAGTTTTGTAAAATTATTTTTGAAAATAAGTTTTGAAAATAAGAAAATAAAAAAAATCTGTTTAAATAATTGTTCTCAAAATCATAACTAATGAGTGATAGATGAATTGTTTAAAATTTATAACTTTACCATTAATGAGGTGGGTGTTTTTTATCTTTTCTTGTGTTTTTCAGAACAAAAACTACAAAACACCTTAAAAATATTTTGAGTTTTCTGTTCTTTTATTATTCTATTTTTCAGAACATTTTATAAAAAATAATTTTACCAAACAAGTTTTTTTATTTTTCTATTTTCAAAAATAAAAAACTATTTTCAAAATATTTGTTAAATAGGCCTTGGATTTCAATTTTTTTTCCTCCCAGTTTCTCTCCTCAGTTTCGGCAAAAGGACATTGTTTATGGTGTTACTGTAGTAAGTGGGTTCTTATTTCCTATCCTATGTCAAATGCCAAACATGGCTTTATTATTATTAAAGTTGTTCCCTCCATTTGATTTAAGGCTTACTATTAGGTTATTGTGCACAATTATTAGGACCACACTGTTTAAACTGCTATGCGATGATTTTATAAACAATAATAATAATTGGTTGAACGAGTCATGCTTGACTTGAGGATAAATCAGTGGCCCACTTGATGGGATGGTGATATTTAAAAAATCTGAGATATTCAATTTCATCCAATACATTTTAAGTAATAAATAAATGTATTAGTGTCAAAGATCAAATTTATAATATATTCTTTTTTCAATTGTAAATAAGTTTATATTATTAATTTACCCATTTTGAAGCAAGGAACTAGTTGGTACAAAGAAAGAAACAGTGTGTACAAAGCTAGACATTTTTTATGTATTATTTATGTATTGTATGGAATCTAAATAATGAGCAATACTATTTATGATTTTGTGAAGAAATATAACTTATTAAGGATTCTATATTAATATGCATGTTTTTCAGTACATTACTTTGAATTTAAAAAATAATTCACATTATTCATAACTAGTAAATAGTAAAACTTATTAAAAGTAATTTTTCATATTTTTATCAGTACTATTATTTGAGAGTGAATGTCCTTTTTAAAGTAGTTTTTATTTATTTTGTATATTAAACAAACGCCTAGTGTCAACAAATAGTAGGAGAACATCTTCTGTCATCTAAATTCAACCGGGGATTATGAACTTGAAGATGACAAATGTACAAGCAGGGAGGTTGAGTATTTTCAGATGGTGGTTTCAAGTTTCAAGTTTCAAGTTTCAAGTCACCTTCAAAACTTTCATCAACTTGCGTCACCAATTTGGGCCCATACATCATGAAGTTGGACTTTTATGGTTTGCGCCTAATAAATGGCCACTTGTGACAAGTTGGAAGCCACTTCTTTATAAGATCAAACAAGTATGTTAAATAAGCAACCCATGTTGGGTTGATCCAATGGTAAGTAGGTTGGACTCTAGGTATTCGTGCAATACTAAAAGTTGAGATTCAAACCCCGGTAAATAACTCCATGAGAAGGAGAAGTAACTAAAAACTACTTCACTCTACAAAATGATGGGAACTATTTTTATTACTCTTTCCGGTCCTATAGTACCTTTTATTTTGGTCCTAAATATAAGATCCTTTACAATATACGAGGTAGTATTTATTATGCATTTCCAAAAAAATGCCCCTATTTAATGTATTCAAAGAGAAAAAAGAGAGATTAAATAAGGGCAGTTTTGGAAAAATGTTGAAATTTTCAGAGAAATCAATGTAGTTAATTAGTTTTAACTCCCTTTCTTAATTCACATGATTCGGTTAAAATGATCTTATATATAGAATTAGAGGGAGTATCATTTTACTCGCAAAAAAAAAAAGTATGTTAAACAAGCGCGTCCCCTTTCAATCAGTGTTGCTTTAATACTTTATAAATAAAACCTACAATCTCTTCAGCACTTTACCATACACGGTTTTGATTTATTATGCTTTAAAGTGTCCTTGTTTGTTCTCACAAAAGGTGCTCAATTTTAAAAGTGGAGAGAGGAGAAAAGACAGATAGAGAGTATAACAAAATTCAAGTATATTCAGCATTTTTACGCGCTGCCCCGGCGGCCGCCCGCGCGCGGGGGGGC
This sequence comes from Adenanthera pavonina, assembly GCA_026686845.1. Classification (NCBI taxonomy): domain Eukaryota; kingdom Viridiplantae; phylum Streptophyta; class Magnoliopsida; order Fabales; family Fabaceae; genus Adenanthera; species Adenanthera pavonina. The sequence continues at coordinate 5,404,729 of JAIVEN010000026.1, read as the reverse complement.
GGGGGGGGGAAGAACCTATTTAGCATACCAAAATTTTTTTTTAAGGAATATATATAATTAAAAGGAAAATGAAGTCGCACTATAGGTGGGACTCTGTGCTCCCATCTCTCTGTTTTTTTTTTAAGTCCTATTTTTTTCTCATTTATTTATGTTTTTACAGATGAGGATCCGTCTTTTCCCTTTTTTTAAGTTGAACCTACGTTCTTTCTCTTTTTTTATTTTCTCAATCTATATTAATTTTAATTAATATTATTTGATATCAATTTTTTTGGGAATAGGGGGAGTTAGTAATAAAATTCTTTTTGAATTTAATATTTTAAAATTAAATAAAATATCTCCATGACCTCTTACGCATTTGCGTTTCCTGCGGAAGTAAAGGAGAAAAATCTAGTTAGAATAGAAATAGGGAAAAAATTGGCTTTAACAAAATGGAATGTTTGGGGACAAAATCATACCAGCAAGCCAAGTAAATGAAATCCTATTGGCACAATTTGTTTGGTATGTATACTGAAATGGTGGAAAGGGATGCTTGAGATGTAAAAAGACAATACTATTTATACAAAGAAAAAGACAATAATATCCTTGAAACTAAAAATTATTAAAAACTAAGTGAGAGGGGAAAGAGGAGATAGGAGGGATGAGAGGACAAAAGAGTGGGGGAGAGGAGAGAAAGGGGACAGGGAGGAGGGGGGGGGGTAGTAGAGAAGAGAGTGCCATAAGCTCATTAGGGCTTTAAAATGTTACGTGCATCTTAAAATAATCAAAGTGACAGGTAGAAATGTTTCAAACTTTTTTCCTTGAAAACCCACCAATGGAATGGACTTCCACCCTTCTTTTTTTTAATAGCAAACCATCCGTGATCTGAAACTAACAACTTTGACTAATTCGGATTTAATTCGGGCCATGTCCCAAATTGGGGATGAATCTCTCAAACATATCTCTTTCATTCTAATCGCCCTAAAAATATAATCCAAAAGTTGATGGTTAATAGACTTCCACCCATTTTGATGGAATAGAATAAGGCATTTCTTGAAATCCTAATTCCATGATAGTAAACATGCGTAGTTAAAAATTATCTTTTAACAATTCACCTAAAAAAATTTTTACCTATTAAAAATCATCTTTTAATTTTTCTTTCCATGTTTACATCCTTCCTACCCAACATAGCATTAGTATGAGTAAATGCAATTTTTTAAAAAAATTACTTCGTTAAATTAGTGGAACTTTTTTGAAGTTCCTTCAATATTAATACAAAGCATACCAATTGGATGGTAATTTATATGACATGAAAAATTTCATTGCCACAAAAATACTACATCCAAATACACCCTTGAGTGCTCAGTCCAGTGATTTGGGATATATGTTCGCTTCTTTCATGTTTTAGAGGGGTTAGGGTATCATTAGATTAAGAAAGTTTCGTAGAAAAGAGTATGCTCACTTTCAATTCACATATCAAACAAAGAAAAAAGTAAATAAGTACACCCTTTAGAAGCTTCTTGGCTGTCCGATTTCCAGAATAATCTTATATTCCAGCGAGCTTTAATTTTTACTTTGACGAGCCATCCCATCACTCATCATCACTATTGTGAGAGCAGAGTCCCCGTGCTATCATGAGCCATTAATGCATGGAAAAACGAGTCTCAATCCTGAACAAGACTTGGTTGGAAGTTCCAGCATTATCCCTACCATAACACAATTGAAATCTGTCATTGAAATCATCTATATTTACAATCTAAGGTGATTCCTAACAGCTCAAGCCAGTGGCTGCATATGCCTCTCTTTTTTCTGTTGGCTAATACATATGCCTTCTCTTTACAATTACTCCCCCGGTCTCAAATATAAGAGACTTTGGAGAGAGATGAGGTAGTAATATTTTAGCAAATAAAGGAGAGAATTGGAAAGAACAATACGGCTCGGATTAAGTCTCAAGCTTCTTCTCAAGGTCTACTGATACAACAATTTGGCACATCCACCCAACTACAACCAGGAGTTTTCTTCAAACCTTTCTGTTTCATCGCTACTCTCAAGTTATTGGCATCATCCCTTGAACCAGCGAGGGAAAGAATATTAGCAGCAAGTACGTAGTTTGGCCCCATTTCAGGCTCCAATTGAGACAGAAGCCTATCATCCAAACTAGGAAGCCAACCGTGATTTCGGCAAGAAGCAAGAAAACTCCTTAATATGACATCATTAGGCTTCATGGGCATGTTCTTGATGGCATCATAAGCTTCTTCTATCAAGCCTACTCTTCCTAGCAAATCAACCAAGCATCCATAATGCTCAATAGATGGCTTTATGTTGTGCACAGAAACCATCTGATCAAAATACTTTTTGCCTTCGTAAACAAGGCCCATGTGGCTGCAGGCTGATAGAATCACAGAAAATGCTAGACTATCGGGTCGCAGTCCTATATTTTTCATCTCGGTGAACAGAGAAATAGCATCCTTATGACGTCCATGATTTGCAAGAGCAGAGATCATGATTGTCCATGACTGCAAGTTCTTTACACGCATTGAATTGAAAATTTGAAGGGCTTTTTCAATTAGCCCACACTTTGAATACATCTCAAACAAAGCTGTACCCAAATTAACATTTAGTTCAATGTGATTTCTGATAATATATGAATGAATGGACTCCCCAGCACTGATATTGAGCAGACGGGTACAAGCAGAAAGCAAGCTTACCAAGGTGACTGAGTTGGGCTTTTCATTTGATAGCCTCATCTCCTGATATACATTTAACGCATCTGAAGGAGAGTTACTGCAAACAGATAGATTCAAATGACCGAACAAATACACTAAAATTATTAATAAGGCATGCTGGCAGAAAAAGGTATTAACAACTGTGTTTGATAAATGAGAGAATATTAAAATTGATACAGATATTTTAATAACCTTCATTAGGCTAACAATATGAAAATTTTTTTGTTGAGAACTAGAAGGAACTTCCACATAAATAATCACAAGGTATAAGTCGATGTAACAGTCTAAAATTTTTTCCTACCATCTCAATGTCTCTCTTCCTCAACCCCAACTTTCAACCTTAAGTCATACATAAAGGAAGTTCATCATAATACAAAATAAAAATTATCACTGGCCTGCTTATGCATATAACTCTTTTGCCCTTCCTTTGGTTTAGCTCAACATACATCATACTTGGCCGAATGTTGTGGTACAATTACAATACAACTATGGTAATAAATTTAATGATATGGCAGCCGGAAAATTCCAATTGTACATTTAGCCAATGATGTTTGAGACGTGAAACAAGAATAAACATGGTCAGGAAATTTTTATTGGGTTTTTCTTCAGCCTGAGAAAATTTTATTCATTAGAGTTCAAAGAGTTCTGAGAGTTTCCCTGTCGGTTCTACGTCACATAAACCATACCCTATGACAGCATCAAAAGTCATGCTTATTTGGCCATAAGAGGAAAAATGAGTAGAGTCAGTAGACATGTAAACATCACATGGAAGAAGCCAACCATCATTAGAATCATTAAAAAGGTGTATAAAATCATAGGCTCCAAAAATTAGAAAAATCATCAGACAGATCTCCCTGTCATTGAGCTGTTTGAAAAACTGATATACAAAATTGGAGCATCACGTAAAGAAGATCAATTATGAAGCCAAAGAAAATCAACTAATAATCAAACATCATCAGTAAAATAAAACCCCCTCCCCCAACAGTAACCTTGAAGAAGAACGAATGTGACCAGGATTATCAGCAAGGAAAGGAAGATAACACCTTAGACGGGACTTAGAGATGACTTTGCAAAGTCTTTCGTGAAAGACACTGACCTCAACTCAAGCATCCAACTATTATGCCGAAGAACATATTTTCATTCAATCACCTTGACGTAGAAAACCCAGATTGCAGAAAACACCATAAAGTTTGAAACTCTTTCCGTACTTGGGCAATTTTTTTGGTGTTAGCATTAGAGTAAGAAATTGAAGGGACAAAGAAAAGAGGGTGAGTTTAAGTGAAAAGCTCTAAACAACCACTAAAGATTAACCACTGTGTATGTACTTATATGAAATAATGAGAAGGGATTGATGCAGGAAAATTGACAAGGGTTAAGGTAAACTATAATTATGTTTCAAATTCTCCTTGGTTATAACTGATATCTTTACCCACCCCCCACCCCCGGGCGGCCCCCAAAAAAAAAAAAGAAGCATAGATTTTTCCTTCTTTCCAATGGAAACTAAAGTTATCTGCCTAGGCAGATTCTAGGTCAGAGGGTAGATTGATATCTGTCCCCATTATCGTAGTTTGTCCCCATGTTAGAAATATAACGAAAGAAAACGTAAAATAAAATATTGATAGATAGCTAGCCCTATGAAACCAAATCCTTGGTTAGCCCATATTCTCATCACACCACTATTGCCCGAATAGAAAGTGTTTAAATAAAGCACTAACACTCTCTACGTGTAATTATACACATAACATGGAAGGACGCTATAAGAATAAGTAAAAGTCATGGGAAGATTAGAAGTCAATGTAATTAAGAAATGAAGGCACTTACTTTCACTAACTCAAGGCCATTTAAAACACCACCTGGGCTGCTCATAACTCTTATAGAAACCAAGACAGATAGTAAAGAAAACTATCAGACAAACAAGCTTGAATTATCCGACCAAACGAAAAATAGCAGTATAGCACCCTACAGTATTTAGATAGAATGTCGTTGGGAAATGGATTGCAGGAGGACCAAAAGCACATGACACTCATACAATATATATGCTTATTACTTCCAAGTTCGAAACATCTCCACTCCAAGCTAAATGATGTACAATCATGCGAACTATTCATTCATTCCAAGGAATCATAGAAATAAAGCATCCGACAGGTTCACCAACTTACCAGGCGATATATGCAGCAATCAAGGAACTCCAAGACACAACATCTCTAACAGCCATTTCATCAAACACCTGTCTTGCAAGCTCAATTGAACCACAGTCAACGTACATCTTCAACAGGTTATTGCCTATGTACTGATCAGAATCAAAAGCCGTCTTCAAAATCAAAGAATGCACCATCCCACCTTGTCTCCGCAATGAACAGCGGCCGCAAGCTTTAAGCAGAAAAGGGTATGTAAAATTGTCAGGTTGAAGACCTAACCTTTGGAAATGACAAAAAAGTTTGACTGATTCAACTGGAATTGTGCTCTTTGCAAATGCTTTGATTATAGAGTTCCAAGCAAAAATTGGCGGAACAATGGGAATGTTCTGGAAAATCAATTTGGCATAATTTACAGATATCGTGCAAGCGGATAAGACAATCTGGCAAATGAAATCGTTATCATGATCGAGCGCGGATTTGAGGAGGATAGAGTGAAATTGGATAAGATGAGAAACACTTTTGGATTGTTCAATGAGGGTGTAAATTCGGCGATATAACATGGCAAAACATAACGAACAGTGCTTCGAGCAAACCGGATGACTGACACTTTAGGAATGTCCAAAGTACGTCCTGATTAATACCCAAAAAATAATCACGAAAATTATGTTTTATTAGCAACTGTAATTGAATTGAATGGAATAGACTTGATTTTGATTTTTTTTGGGCACAAAAACAGACTTTATTTTGATAATTTGAACTTTTTTTATCTGAAAAATTATGTTACTCACTCCATCCCATTTTATTTATTATTTTAAGAAATTTTAAATGTTTTAAATTATATGTCATTTTATGTTATCAATGAAATATTAATTATCTTTTTTACTATTTTATCTTTCATTGAAAATAATGATAAGTGAAATATAAGTCCTCATTAGTATTTAAGTTTAAGACATTTTGATAAAATATTATTAAATTTTATTATAATCTAGATTATTTAAAAATTTTATTGGTCTGTGTGAAAAATTTTGAAATGATATATAAAATGGGATGGAGGAACTGACAATGTTTAAATTTTAAATTTGATTCAATAATATTCAAATGTCATATAGTTCTACTCCCTTCAATTTGTAAAAATTGTTTGTTTAAGGTTTTTGAAATTATCTGTCATTTTAGAATATCACAAAAATTAATTATTTGTTTTACCGTTTTATCCCTCATTAATATCAACTGTATTATTTAAAATAGTATTAAAATTTATAATATTATAGATTATTTAATAATTTTTTATATGTGTGAAAAATCCTAAAAGGACAACTTTTATAAATGGGAGGGAGTATAAAAAAAATATTACTGACTCATTAATATTATTTTGATTTTACAAACTTCATTTTTTCGTCTTCTATTATTTTTTATCATATTATTCTTTTTATGTAGGATTTATAATTTGGAAAAATCTGAGATAAATATCTAGGAAACAAATTAATTCCAAAATAGTTGCCCAATTTGTTCAACTCCCAAATAACCATTAAGGTCTCAAATTGGAAATAAAAATTTGATGTTAAATGTCCAATTTACCTTTGGTTGTGTTTTATTGTGTCTCTCATACTCGCTCGCTTTCTCTCACTCCTTCTCTGCCACTACCTCCTTCCTCTACAGGAAATTTCATATATTTTAGATTGGGTTCTCTACAGGAAAGAAATTTTATATTAGGCTATGGATGTAAGCACTAGTGAAAATAGATGTGAACATGGTGGTGGATGGAAAAAATTAACAGATTGCAGCTGAAGCAAGTAGATATTACAAGATAGGGGTGTTTACGAGCCGGGACGGATCGGGTATCACCTGGGTCGATGTCCAGCCCGGAACACCCTTTGCCAAGGAAAAATGGCCCACTGACCAGCCCAACCCGGGTTGGCCTGATTTTTCACTGGGCCAATACCGGGCCAGGTTTGGCCCGGTAGAAAAATATATAATAAAAAAATGCATAAATAATATATTAATTTAATTTTTTAATAAAAATATAATTGGTTTCATTTAAAATATATTTTTATAGGAAATAATATTGGATTAAATAGTAACATTTATCAAAATTCTAAATACTCAACAATTATACATTATTTATTTTTATACAATATTAAGCTAAGAAATAAATTTAAAAGTAAAAATTCATGTAATAAAATGTATCTATTATAATTATAAAATTAATTTATTACATGAAGTATATGAAGGAAAAATAATTATATAAAATTATTCAATATTTTTAACAAATAAAAAAAATGAGAAAATTGAAATAAAAAAGTTATACCGGGCCGGGCCAGAACAGGCTTATGACATGCTCGAGGCCCGGCTCGGCCCTCTTTTGGCCTGATTCCCCTCCGTTTCATGATTTTTCTTCTTTTGACCCAGCCCGAAATGACCGGGCCACGGGCCCAATTGAATAACCCTATTACAAGAATATTTAGTCAAAAGAAAATCAAAGCGAATTGCAACGAAGATAACATTGGAGAAGATCAAACTTGTGTAAGGAGCCTTGTTTTTGTTCAAGATCAAACTTTGTATAAGGCCAAATTTGAACTAGTGAATCAAAAGAAAAGAACCTTATTTCAAATGGGATGCAAAACCACTAAACAATGTCATGTATTGTATAGATTTTCTTTTATGGTAAATGTGCACTTATACCAAACAACTTTTTTTAATAATGTACAGTTTGTTGTAAACTTTCAGATACTTCAAATGTATTATTTCTTAGTCCATATGTACAAGTCATTTACATGTGATATCAATGAATTTACAAGTGAAAATAAATTTTTTATGTGCTATTGGGTTATTATACAAGATTTCACAGGGGCCATATATATAAATAAATGTGTTGAATTTAATTTCAAGATGATTCTAGTGCATTTATAAATGTTTCTTGAGTATTAACAAGTATGACTCTTAGATCCAATGGATACTAATTAATTTACATATGATAATCATGTATTAATAAGTGATAACTGTGTATTTACAAATTAAAGTCATGTATTTGCAAGTAATGTTGGAGTATTCAAAAGTGATTTTAGGATCTAGTGTTTATATCCTGATGGTTGACCATTAGATAAGAGCCTCATCTGATAGTTGACCAATGCATCAATTTCATGTTTAACTGATACACTGTTATTTGCAAGTGATAATTATATATTTGCAAGTGACTCTGAGTTATTTGCAAGTGATTTTGGAATTAGTGCTTATATCCAATGGTTGATAATAAGTGAGAATTCATTGTAAATAAATGATGATTAATTGTAAATCTGTGAGGATCAGTTGCAAATTAGCGAGAATCAGTTGTAAATATATGAAAATCAGTTGCAAATGAATATGTAATAAGTGAGATTCACTATAAATCCACAAGGATTAATTGCAAATTAGCAATGATAAGTTATTAATGCATGAAAATCAATGTGTTTTCAAGTGAAAATCATTTTTTACATGTACTATTGGGTTATTTACAGGTCACAAGTTTGATCCATTTATCATGATTGATATCAAGTCATTTACAAGTAAAATTCATGTTTATGCATGTTCAATTGAGTTATTTACAAGTTAGAGCCATCGTCTATCTACCATATAATTGATGCAATAATCATATATATATATATAAGTAAAAATAACATATTTGCAAGTGTTATTGTCATGATGGTCGACCATCATATAATACCTCCTCTAATGGTTGACCAGTGTGTCAATTGCTATGTTTAACTAATACAATGTCATTTTCAATTAAAAATTTTGTATTTGCAAATGATTTTGGAATTGGTGCTTATGCCCCCAATAGTTGATCAATTGTCATGCCTAACAAATATAATGTCATTTATATGTAATAATCATATATTTACAAGTAATTATGGTGTATTTACAAGTAATAATGGATTATTTACATGTACTTTTCGGATCCAGTGCTCATGTCCCAATGGTCAACCATTAGTGGAGGCCTCATTTGATGGTTGATCAATGCATAAATTATTATACTTAACTGATATAATGTTATTTACATTTGATAATTATACATTTATTAGTGAATATAATGTATTTATAAATGAATCTCATGAATTTACAAGTGATTATAAGCTATTTATGAGTGGTTTGGAATTGATGCTTATTTCTCAATGGTCGACCTTAGAAGTGACAGTTAACTAATGCATCAATTGTTATACTTAACTGATACAATGTCATTCATATGTGATAATTGTATATTTATAAGTAAATATAGTATATTTGTAAGTGACTTTGGGATATTTGTAAGTGGTTGCCGAAAAAGTCATCGTTGTTGCAAAGTCACCAGAGGAAGCTGTAGCTACCAGTCACCTCCATCGGAAAAGTTGCCAGCATTAGAAACCACAGCAGAAAAGTTGTCAAAGAAAGTTTCTCAGCCAGAAAAGTCACCGGCATTGGAAAAGTCACCATTGCTAAAGACCCCATCAGAAAAGTCATTGGAGGGAGAGAGGAGGGAAAAAAGGAGGAAGGGCATTTTGGACTTTTCACCTTAATACTTCACATTCCTTTTTATTTATTTTCTACTCAAACTTACTAGTAGTATTTTATTAGTTTGCTTTTCTTCAGCTCAAAAATATTGAAAGAATTCAAATTGAGGCATAAATTATGAAATTACCCTATTTGGATGCTCTTTTAAACCTATATTATAATAAAGAAGTTTTCCCCCGTAAATGCTCTCTAGACTCGAATCAAATGGTAAGTAACTAAAATAAATTGAAAAGAACAAGACAAACTGAATACTCATGTATCAAACTTACATCACTATACGGTGTATATATATATATATATGTTATTTCCCATGGTCAACTCTATCGCCACCCAAACATGCATTACATAGTCTGTGATGAGCATTCTACGCTAGTCTCTAAGCATAGAAAAACTATATACGTTTTACGTCTGTGTACATATATATAGTTTTTAAGGACAAACATGTATGTAGTCCTCCTTATGAGGGGCTTAGACAAAATGACCCAAGTCCAGGGCAGGGACCACCCTCCGAAACCGATGGTCGACCCGAGACCTTGACTTGAAATGAAGTTCAGTGGAAACCCAAACCTAGGCCTCCCCCTCCCTCACCAATTAATCACCCTCATTAGTCATAACCACCTCCTGCTTCCAACCCAAACCACACTTAAAACCACTAATAAATCCTACACATCACTTTTAAATTGCTCCATTAATTAGATTTTTTAATATTTTCATCTTTTATATTTTTTTAATATATATGCATGTATAGAACAAACTTCACTCAAGTTCATTATCCTTGACATTGGGAAATTTTTAAATCTCCCAGAATACCCCTAATATGCTCTGCTTCTGACTTCTGAGAAAGAACCCTCTAAAGTCGGCTTATTTTAAAAGTTTCATCACGCGTGTTCAGAAAATCACAAAAATTAGTAGTTATTACTTTTAGAGAAAAAAAAGGGCACCAAAAAAATTACTTCACCAAACTTTTATTTGAGGAAACAAAAAAGAACCTTAATTAGAAGAGCCTTGTATGCCCGGCTGGCTCTCATTAACACGAGGGGTCTTTCGTTAAAAGATCTTGGTTATTTATAACTCAAAAAACGTGTTTAAATTTTTAGCTAAAATAATATTACAAAACTCCTTTTTGTTTTAGCATTTTTTAAATAGTACATATACGATCCTTGTGGCCAAAAAAAATTTTATACTATCCTTCCTTTTTTTTTATCACTGCCTTGCCTAGGCCGGGCAACAAGTGAGACCAGATAAAGACGTCTGATTATTATTATGTGAAATTTGGCCAAAAAAGAAATAATCTAACGTGGAAAATCCAGTTCAAATACGTCTTAATTGAGAAGGACAAGAGGATAATGTTAGATATATTTAATTTGATAATATTTAATTTGAATTTATACAAATAAATTTAAATTATGTATTTATATTATTTATTTAATTAAATATATTTTAATTGAGTGGTCCTTATCTTCAAAAGAAGATATTGATGATGGCCAAGGTTATTAATAGAGGCAGGCTGAATTGAACTTAACACACGCTCTGGTTCTCCAACTAATTGAGACTAAATCCTAAGGTTCATTATTGAGTCTCATAACTAGTTGGAAGAATTATCTGCCTAAAACTATTTTCTTGTATTTCTTCTAACTATTTTTTTTCTCTTATGATTTTAGATCTAATATTTAGATCAAGTAGCCAAAAGTTCATGAAGATACTTGCATTAAATCATCTAGGATAACGATAGGTATTTATAAAGTCTTCATTTTTCTTATAATTTTGTGAAAAAATTTAATATATAAAATTTATATTAAAAATTAAATTTGTCTCACATATGGTATCAAGGCCTTAATTAACTTTGCCTGCTATATCTATATTGGGATTTGAATTTTGTGCTTTGGTGAAAAATTACTAATTATATATACATGCTGTATATTAAAATTGTCACCATTTAAAATCTGAAATTGTTAAGCTGGTGTAAATTAGTGTTCGATTTTATATATAAATACACATGATGTGGGTCACGTGCTTTGCCAACATTTGACTTTCGGGTTTGTGACTCAAAACTTAGCTCCATTTGATTTAAATATGATTATCTCCTTATGCATATGTTGTCATAGAGCCTGTTTAAGTTTGATTCAACGTTCTGGGCTTGCGAAAAGTAGGGCCTCTATTTCTTTTCCTATCATTGCCTTTTAATTCTGGCTCAATGGGCATGTTGTTTCTGGGCCGAAATTTTGTTTTGTTCTGAATAAAAACAAGGTTTTCTGAGACATGTTAGAGGGACGTGTGGGCCTGCGTTTTGGACTTCCAGATTCTTTATTAAATTCTTTTTTTTTTGGGCCATTTAATGATTTCTGAAAATTTATTTTAAAATATTTTAGTGATTGAAATTTTATTATTTAAAATTCCAGAACTTTATTTTGGCTTCAATTGACTGTTTTGATCTATGTTTGCTTATTGGATCATATATGTTGGTTGATTGTTTATTTTTTTTGTCATTTTAATTGTTTAGAAATTTGGATAATTAATTTTCGGTTATTAAAAATATTTTGCAAATTATTATTTGTGTTATTTAATTGTCTAAAATTGGGAAAATTTTATTTAGATAATTATAGCACTATTTTGATTCTTGCAAAATAATCAAGTTGTTTATTAGTCTAAAATTAATTTTTTAAATAATTGCTGGGTATATTAAATAAATAAAATAGTTGGAGAATTTGTTTAATTATTTAATCACACATTTGTTTGGTTGATTAAATTAATTATTTAAATTCTTATAATGATTGTGCATATATATGTTTTTAAATTACACATAATTTATGATATTTGTAATTAGCATGCACTTAATTAAGCAGTCAATGAATTATTTATAATTATTGCATGCATTATTGATTTAATAAAATCACATATGGATTAAAAATATTAATTCTAATTATATGTGTAGTTGTAATTTATTTTTACTCACAGGGAGATAATTATAATTAAACATTTAATTATGATGAAATAGAATGACCTTATGTTTCCTAAGTAGTCCACACGTATTAGGAAATATGAATGTCTTCTTGTTTTATCATCTTAATGGGACAAAATATTACACATTTATGATATAATCATATTGGGAGAATTTTTTAATTAATTAGTCATATATCTGATTTAGTCAATTAATTAATTAAATGATTCTCATTGTGTGATGCCTATATGAGTGCATATCTATATCCTTGTAATCATAATAATTCTAGATCTTTTATTATTAGCATGTATAGTTAAGGAGTAGCCACAACATTCTTACATGACTGAATATATGCATTACTGATTTGTTTTAACAAATAAAGATATCATATAAGGACTTAAAGATATTAATTCTAATTTAGTGTATAATTATAACATATTTTTACCCACAAGTAGATAATTATAAATATATACACTTAATTAAGATGAAATAGAAGTTGTCTTGTGCTTTTTAAGTAGCTCATAAGTATTAGAAAGTATAAATGCTTTATAGTTCATCATAAATGATACATAAATTTATGCAGTACTGAAATCTTTACCCACAAGTAAATTTTTGTAATATGGAATTTATGTTTAGTATGTGTTACATTGGAAAATATATCTTTTTTTAAATGTGATAGATGATTACCTCATAAAGAATTGATGTAAGCATGTTTTAAGTTGAATCCTGAAATTGTAGTATTGTTCTCATCTCTTGAATTTTGTTTAGTTAGGGACAATTATAGAGTCTAAAGGAGGAAAATCCTCAACTCTAGGAGATCTTGACCTAAAGTTCTTGTACCTATTCATGTTAGCATAAATAATATTGTATGAATAATGGGGCTAATACAATAATAGTGAGATCTCAATGCAGAACTAAACATTTGGATACATAAATAATTTGAGGATGTCAAGATTTATTGATGTAATTTTGATATAATTAAGTCACTATTTAGTATTCTAACTACAAAGTAATTTTTTATAAAGTCAATAGACATTGAAGGTATGTAATGTCATACCATATAGGTGAAAGACATAGCTGTTAACTTAAGTTTATCAAGATAAGAGATCTCTATTAATCTTGGTAGAAAATATCCTTAATTAATTTCTCATTAGTATGAGCCATTATAAATTCCTCATGACACACATAAGGAGATATGTACAATAAATATTTATTAGACATATGTTTGGAAAGAAAAATTGGGCTCAAATTTGGATTAAAATGATATTCTAATAATAGATCATTTAGTTTCAAGGATATACCATGAAGAAAGAAACATATAAAGCGTAGTGACCTCACAAAAAATCTTAGTGGAGAATAAAAGTTATAATCTTATCTTTAATGAGTTTTAAATCTCATTTAGTTAAAGCATATCATGAATAAAAATTCTTCCTATTATGTGCTAAAGGGGAATACCAATGTCTCTATTAAAGAGAGTTAACAAGGTTTATAAAAAATGAAATTATTTGATCTCAAAATCTTATTAACTCTAATTCATATATGAATTACATCAAAGATTAAGCAGACATATATTTCTTGAAGAATTTAATTGCTAGAGATTATACACACCAATGTCTTGTCTTTATATTTATGTTCTATTGTTTAAAAATATCATTTCCTATTATTGTTAATTTCTTACAATTCATGAATAATACTTATTTTATAATTAAGATAAGACACATGATGCCTTAATAAAGATGTAAAGAAAAAGTAGAGAGTTAATCCAATAAACAGGTTAATATGGTAAGATTAATTAAGAGAATGTATATTATTATCAGTACACTAGTAATGGACAAATTCATTCAAGACAACAATATACATTTAAAATAAAATTATAACATTTTTATAATTAAATACATCTTTTGAAGCTGATAAGGTTAGAATCTTAATTCAAATGATTCAGTCTCATTGAATTGTTTTGTAAAGGTAAGAGTGAATGAAGGCTATTCCTTAAGGTTTAATTGCATATTTAGATGAAAATGCGGCGAAGCCTAAAGGATAAAAGTTACACTATTTATCATATACAGAGTGTGTAAAAATTAGGAATGCCAAATTCAATGAGGAATATTATAAGGAGGAATTACAATTAGAGACCAAGATAGTGAATTAATTACAAAAAAAGACTTTGGTTGATAAAAAGTGCAAAAATCTGGAATACTTGGTAGTAAAATTAGGAGAATGAATAATAAAAGGTCCTATTAGTAATAAATTTATTATTTCAGTCTCAAAATGCAATTCTCCCATATTATAATTAGTGGGAGTGATCAAATATTTAACAAACTCATAAAAAATGATCACATATGGATGAATGAAACTACTTATTATGGTGGAACACTAGTTTTACATGAAACTTATTTTTATAAGATAAATGTAAAATATAATGAAGTTCCAAAATCTAATTGGTCATGCTGGAAATTAAGAGTATCAATGTCATAGATCATATTAACTATTAAAGAGAAATCTTATAAAGAATAAGAGATATCTTAAAAATAGTTAAGGATGAAACTCTTATTATGCTACTTCAATCTCAACAATAGATTGAATTATGACTAATTATAATTAAGAATTTGGCAACCATTAGTAATTACATGGTATACATTAAGAAACTTGATTAGAACATGAATATTAAGAATAATCTCATATGTTCTCACATATAATGAAGCAAATTCCGAATTAAGATATAATCTTGTGATAAATATGAGAGATCTTAAAGTAAATAATATTTGGGAATTTGTATAATTGCTAGTGAAGTTAAGAGAATTAGTCACAAATTGGTCTTTAAGATTAAAAGGAATTCACTGACCAATATTATATATTACAAATTAAAGATTATTTGCTAAAAGTTTTTTGTGTAAAGAAAGGGAATGATGATAGTGAGATTTTCTCTTATATTAATGAATAATTTCTTCATTATTATCATGAATCTATATGCTAATTGGAATATTATGAAAATCATCACTTTCATTATGACTATAAGAGAGAGATGTATGTGAAATGATGTAAGGGATTCAATCAATATTAAGGAGAATTCAGTTAGGTAGGATTTTCCATAGTGATAATTGAAGTCCCATAATGTGATCACATTTTTAGATAACGTTAAAAGTATCATGGATCCTTGTTTATACAATTGGATTAGTGGGAGTTGAGTTATCTATTTTATTTTACTTATAGATGACATATTGCTTATAACAAGTGATTTGAGATGTCATAAAGGACATAATAACTTTGTTAAAGAGCTATAATGTAAAAAATATGGGTGAAATGTCTTTAGATATGCATAAAGAGATAACTCTCAAAATTTTTGGAATTATCATAAAAACATTTGTTTGTAAGCACTTGAACATTTATCAATAAGATTTATTTGCTATATGTGACACCTATATTTGCCATATATTTCTAATGAGATTTGGAAAGAGATTAGAAGGATAGTTCTTTCATGCTAATAGTCAAAGGCATAATATATATCTAAATGTGTGCATAAATTAATATAGCCTTTGTGAAAGGAATATTATAAAGATTCCAAAGCAATTTATGCTTAAATAATACATGATTAGCTGCAAAGAAAACTAGAAATTCAAGCCTACATATAAAATATCAATAATTAGGAAAATATAGCGTTTGTTCAATTTAGTGGGATAAGTTAACTTTAAAAGGTCAACATTATGACATATCCTAATGCTAAATGAACAAATTACGTTATGGAAGAGTGCAAGATTGCTAAACAATTATTAATTGTTACTTTCCACCATAAATGCTGAATTTGATCTCTGTTTAGAGGCAAGTTTACAAAAAAGTTAAATTTCATCTTGGGTTTTCAAATTGGGGATTCATTTGAGGCCATAAAGAAGTGTGTTAATAATATAAAGTTAAATGGTCATATAACACATAAAGAGAATATCATTGATTAAAAGCATGCATGCAATTGAAGAATATAAAGGATCATACACCTCATATGAAACATATCACATTGTGGTGATCTAGATGAGGTGTGCTTAAGTGATGAAATTTGTATTTGTAATTCATCAACTCAATATATATATATTGTATACAATTCTAGCGAGATTGATGAACATTAAGTTAGAAACCGAATAAATATTTAAGGTTTATTTATAAAGATAATTTTTCATAAAGTAAGGATACTACTTGTGATACATGAAAGGTAATACTCATATAATTAGAGGATCTACTGCCATGATTCTTGTAGTATTACTTAAATATTCCTTGATATGTCAACTGATAAATCAAGATCGGACCAAGTGGGAGAATGTTAAATATATTTGATTTAATAATATTCAAATTATATATTTATATTATTTGTTTAATTAAATATATCTTAATTAAGTGTGGTCCTTATTTTAAAGAGAAGATATTATTAGTTGAGTGATTTTAGGGAATAAGGGATGAACTAAGTGATAATTATATCTTTATCTTTATTTGAATTCACATTTAAATTTAAATTTAATAACCAATGATGGCTAAGGTTATTAAATAGAGGCAGAGTAAGTTGAGCTTAACACACGCTCTGGCTCTGGTTCCCGACTAGTTGGGACTGAATCCCAAGCTCCATCACTGAGTCTCATAACTAGTTGGAAGAACTAAAATTACTTTCTTATATTTCTTCTAACTATTTTTTTCTCTTATGATTTTAGATCTAATGTTTAGATCAAGTAGCTAAGAGTCCGTGGGAATACCTGCATCAAATCATCTAGCATCAAGCCATCTAATATGGTGAGAGGTATTTTTAAAGTCTGCTTTTATAATTTTGTAAGAAAATTTAATATATAAAATTTATATTAAAAATTGAATTTATCTCCCATATAATGGTATCACATGAGACATTGAAAGCTCTTTTCATATATATCGTCTCGCAAGTGATTTCTTTATTAATCAAAAGGATAAGCCGAGGGGCCCCTCGATGTTGTTCAACCACACTGTGAGAAAGAAACCGATATACATCGGAATTATCCAAAGATATTGAATGGTAGTATCATTTAAAGAAAATCATTCATATCTAATTATATCTTATAAGTGATATCATACTTCAACTACCCCAGAAGAGGGAAGAAGAAACCAAACAGTATAAAAATTAGAATTAGAATTTTTTTAAATGCATATTCAAACTTATAAAGGAGAGGCGGATTATCAATTACTTGTTAGGTATGGCTGTACACTTTACGTAGTAAAGAAATGTTTGTATATAATGTTTATTATATTTAATATTTTTTTTTTTATTTTTAAAATAAAAATATGAATATCATTTATTATTTTTAAAATCATGTTCATGTCCCATAATTTAGCTGGGTTTATAAGTGTTGTGGACTTGTTAGTGGGCGAGTGACCATGGGAAAGCATAGTACTGTACTAAAAGTTATTTTTTTTTTATTAGACATATAATCGGTATGTTGAAAATTTCACATGATGAGTTGCTGATTAAAAATTAATTCAGTAAATTTAAAAATAAGAAAAGTCAAAATTTATTTTTGGCCAACAAAATAAGATTAGTCAAATTGCTGCACAGTAGTGTAGTATCTTAACTCTGCATATGGTAAATTAGTTTAGTGTGCGCCCACATTATAAGCTTTTTTCATTGAAAATTTTTTTTGGCATATTATTCGATCGTCTCATCTTCTTGTGTATATTAATTAACTAGTGGATTAATTATCCGAATAAGAGGGGGTGCGTGAAGTTTCGTAAATATATTATTCTAGAAATACATCTCTACCTCATCTCATTCGTCATGAGTCATGTGGTCAACCCCGAAATGGTCATTATTCTTGTTTTCCAAGCCACCATGTTCTAATCTCAGTTTGGACTTCAAAACTTTAGTTTTATAGAAGCCTCTAGAGATTCGACCATACATCTCTCTCAAATTCAACCCTTGCCTCAACATCATCCTTTTTAAAACCCCGCTCTCTTCTCTTTCTCTGCCTCATCACCATTACCAAACCCCTTGAATAATATTCCCTCCCTTTCTCGGCAAAATAGACCATCCACCACCCACCAACACAACAGCAGCAGCAGCTGCAACAGAAACATTCCCGCCAAGAAAATCTAATTGAAGAATCATGGGCACTCTGGTTGGTCATGTCGCTCCTGGTTTTGGCTTCTTGCTGATTGGTCTGTGGCATCTCTTCAACCACATCAAGCTCCATGCTGTTAATTCCAAGTCCTATGTTTCTCCTCCATGGTTTACCACCACTAAGCTCAAGTACCTTGAGCTTCTCCTCATCATGGCTGGCTCCTTGACCTCCATATCCATGGAGCTCTTCATCGGCCCCGAACGCCACCAACCCTTCGCCCCCGACGGAACCATTCCTTCCAACCATCTCCACAATTTCGAGCACTCCTCCATCTCCATGACATTTTTCGTCTACGCCGCCTTCGCCATCGTCCTCGACCGAGCCAGCGTGCCGGAGAGAGCCAAATTCGGCTTAACTCAACTGCTGGGCGCCATCGCTTTCGCGCAGCAGCTTCTTCTCTTTAACCTTCACTCCGCCGACCACATGGGCCCCGAAGGTCAATACCACTTTCTATTACAGCTCGTGATCGTCGTCTCTTTGTCCACCACCCTAATCGGAATTGGCCTCCCAAAGAGCTTCCTTGTGAGCTTCCTACGATCTCTCAGCATTTTCTTCCAAGGCGTGTGGCTCATCGTCATGGGCTTTATGCTGTGGATCCCTGGGTTGATACCCAAAGATTGTTTCATCAACCAGGAGGAAGGCCACCAGGTAGTGAGATGCCATACCGACGAGGCTCTTCATCGAGCAAAGTCGTTGGTGAACATTCAATTCAGCTGGTTCTTGATTGTAATCACCATTTTCGGCATGTCTGCTTACCTGATTATGGTCAAAGTTCATGGTGTAAAGCCGCAGTATTTTTCGCTGGGGGAAGAAGAGGACCAGGGTGTTGAGTCAGACGACGACGTTGAATCGCAAAAGAAAAACGGGGGAGTACTTGACAACGCCCGAAGCTTCATTCATGTGGGGAAAGCCTTTTCACCAATTGACATGGAGAGGTAGGGAAATTTCCAAAGGGGGCCGTACATGTGTAATTAGGCGAATGCGGTGGGCCCCACCCGCTAGCCATGCTTAATCTAGCCCTTAATTAGGTTGTTTATGAAGCCAGCGATAACATGTCTGGCTTAGCTTTATGAAAAAAAAAAAAAATGATGTCTGGCTTAGCAAGTTGGTACATGTGGGTAGTTTCATAAGCAATAATTTGATTGATATTGTTATGCGTGGGAATCCTCTTGGTTGGCTTGTACTGATGTGTCAGCCTAGGAATTGAGTTGGCTTGTGTATAGTAAACTATAAGCAATGGTTTACTTATTTTATTATTATGTTACTCAACTGCTATTCTGTCACTATTATGTGCTTTTTCTTTTAATCAAACCATCATATATTCAAAATTTACATTGAATTTCTACTATCTCTATCTTAATTTCATTGAGTTTTTATCGCAATTATATATATATATATATATTCATGTCTTAAATTTGAAGTTACTAGTTAAATTAGTTAGTATATATATAACTCTATATCAGATGACCTACGCGCGCTAGCTATGTATTGTTATTATTGAGTGATTTTAAATTCTGTAATTTGTATAATTTTATGATCAGTTCTCAGAACACTCTCCATCAACACAATTTTACATGGAATTGAGTATATGATCTGTGCACTTGAATTTCTGCTAATTAACTTGATAATGATATGTCACATGTTAATCGTTTATTAATATAATTTCTGCTAATTATTCAACATCAAAAGCAATAAGAGATTGGATTCATCGTCCATCATGTTAATTATACGACGAGTTTGCGTGTTGGGGAGCGATAGACAACAAAACACACAATATTTATTTATATTTGTCTCACACGGAATAAAATAAACAACGGGTGCATGCAACGCACATGAACCGCATTTATTTAACGACTCCCAAAATTTCTCACTTTAAATTATATATATATATATATATATATCTCTCTTTGTAACGCAAGCCTCTTCGTAACATTTACAACTAGTTATTGATATTCATCGGTTATAATAATGTGTTTTGAACAATTTAAAGAAAAGAGTCTTAAATTATATTTTTCATAGTATTAATCATTGTGCAAAAAATATCACGAGTGAGTTTGAAACAGTTATGATATTTTAGTCTTATGCCAACTTGCTGTTCGTTGGGTGAAAAAGTTTAATTAACATAACATATTTTTTTGTTTGCAAGTCTAAATCAAATTATATTATTCATAATTTATGAATAACGTGATTTATCATAATTTTTATTGTATATTTATATTGATATATAAAACAGAGGGGATAAATTATATATTTAAATCAGCTTTTGTTAAATTAAACATGTTTTTTCTTTTGTTTAAAAATAGTATTCCACTCTCTATCAAAAAAAAAAAGTATTCCACTTCAATGTTATGTGAAACATATTACATAGATCCATCTAACTAATACAACCTTATAGTGTAAAAAAATTATGCTGATTATCTTGTTAAACATTAAAATATAATATATATATATATATATATATTATTTTATCGTAAAACCTAAAATTAAATTAGTTGTTTTGATGTCAAATTGAGAATAGAATCACCCTACTATTGCCCAAAGAATAAATTTATTATCAACAAAAATAAATTAAATAATAACTTATTTTTTATTTAATGAAATAACGAAAAATTTCCTCTCACATACTCTCAGCCCATATGTATCTCCAAAATTCATATAATATAGACAATATGTTGCATGGTATAAATAATGCAATGTAAAAGAAAACATCTTTGGAAGGGTTTTCCCTAAATGAGGCCCAGCCTTAGTTTGATCTGAATTAATAGGAGACCTATGTGGCAATTAGATACCTAATATTTAATGCAAAAAAATTTTAAATATAAAATCTATAATGAATTGCATTATTTAAAAGTCGTCAATAATGTAATTCATTTATGAAATTTTATGTATTGTACGAGGACTGTATCTAGTGAGATATAAAATATATTTTATGTTAAAAAGTAATAAAAATATTAAGCAACAATAATAAGTTAAAATAGATATTTATTATATATTTCATTTTTTATATGTCAAAAATAATATTCCTTTCCACACACATCACAGCTTAGCCTTTTAATCTTTAAAATTTTGAGATTGAAGATTTTAGGTCGGAGACTATGTTAATCCTAAAGACAATAATATACCTCAAGTTGGTTTAATCATGTTAATGAAAAAATTATATTATTTTTTAACAAAATATGATCTTAGAAAAATTTATAGATAAATGGATTTTCAAAGTTATTTTTTAATTAAAAAAATGATGGTATCAAACTTGTAAAGAGCAAACTATCAATGTTCTTTTTTTGGGCCACCGTGCCTTGTACTCAATTACTCTGAACGAAAGTTCCACGCGACGGGCAAGTGGAAAATTGCAAGAAGAAAGCTCAACAGTTCACCATTTAATAAGATTTTGTTTTTAAGTAATTCTTTATTGCTGATTAATTCTAAAATTTAGGCGTATGATAATAAAAAGTCATGGCATACCAATATTTTTTTTTTAAAAATATCATGGCAAAAAATTTAGTTCCTTTTTGAAGGTGATAGAATAGAATAGGAGACCTTTTTTTTTTTTGATAAATAGGAGATCCAGTTAAATACTACCATAGGAGAAAACGACAACGGTGATGACGGTTTTGAAACTAATATTAACTTTTCCTCTATAAATAAATATAATGGTGAGGTAATTTATCTATTTTTTTCCTCGGCCACAAATTGGTGACCGTGTGCTACTGTTACCCTCCCGCCATCATGATATTTGAAGAGTTATCTTATGTGTGTTAGAAACCATATATAAAAATAACTTGTGCCTAAAAATGTATAGTAACATATTGTCTTAAGGTGTTATTTATTCTCACTATGTTTGCAGTAAGAATCTGGGAAATTATCCCTAGAAATTATTCTAAATACCAAAAATATCTAGCAGTAACTTTATAAACCTTGAAACACATAACTATACAAAAGAATTGTAAGCAAAAGGAGAGGATGTGAGAGATATTTTCAGTCTCTAGTCTGACCCTTTTATAGCATTGAAAAATGAAACAGAATATCAAATATAATTAAACAAAATAAAAGAAATTAATGTGTTGTTTCAAAACATTGGAAATTAAATTGTAATTAATCAATCCATTTCTAAACGTTATCATTTGAAAATTCTGTTTTTGAAAAATAAAAACTAGTAATTAAATATATTAATATCAAATTTATATCAGGCCAAATTTCAACCATTAGATTAATTCAAGTGCTAAGTGCTTAAATATTAAATAAATAATATTTAAGTTTATTTAGCTTTTTTCTTTTAAAACTATTTTAGCATATATTGTCTCATCTCTCTTACATATATTTCATAAGTCTTATTCCCATCTAATGTAGAATTCAAGTTTTTCAAACTATCTTTAACAATGTGTTTCATGTCATATCCATAACAATATTTGTCTGCTACATACCTAATTAGGAAATAGAAAATAGATTTCATGTTCTGCTATTACCTATGTAATTATTAATATTCAATTCTTAAAATTAATTAAAATAATAAAAAAATTAAGACTCAAAATAGTTACACTTGTTTACAAGTTATATATATTTACTGGAATTTAAATGGTTCATTTGGTGAGCTACTGATTTAACTTATTTTAATGCATCTTCTCATAATCACAAAAAAGAAAAATAAATAAGTACAATCTTCTATTGAATTTTATTAAAATTATACAGACAATTTCTTCTATTTGCATAACCTACATGACTTTTTTGAAAAAGAAAATACACAAACTTTTTTCTTGAGTTTTGTCAAAATTATACAAAAATTTGTCTTTGTATAAGTTTTAACTGTGGAGGAGTCTGTATAATTTATTACTTCTGTTTTACTCAAGAGAGACTTATGTAAATAGAGGAGATATCAATCTAATTTTATCAAAATTTACGAAAAAGCTAAATAATTTGCTGTTATAAATATTAAGTTATATCAAATAACTTCATAGTAATTTGAGGTATATGTAATTTGCTAATTAATTAATACTTCATAATGTCATAGTACTCTTATGTTTTCATAAATAGACATATTTTTTCAGTGTATTGCATAAAATTTGAGACATTATTTATAACTTATAAATATGACAATTTAGTATAAATTTTATTATATATATATTGAATAAAACTATAGGAGTTATGCTCTACTTTCCAACAATACATTAAACGAAACCGCTTTTTCATAGTATAAAACAAAATTTATATTATATGTCATTATCTATCTTATTTTTTTCACAAAATAATTTTTATTACAATCAAATCATTTTCGTTCTGTACAGTGTTCTTTTTTTAAATTTGATTACCAGAGAGGATCAAATTTCAATTGGCTAATGATAATGCCAGCAAAGCAACCAACAACTCGGGTATAATTTGATCCTAGACTTAATTTATCCACTAATCACTGTCCTTTTCACTGATCATAATCTACGACGGCTCAAGAATTTTTCTTATATATAAAAAATGTAATATTTTAATACAATTAGACCGCTTAAGATTTTTTTAGTGGTACGAATCAAGATATGTGAGCTTATGGAATATTCTCGGCTGCTCATCACCCTTCATGAATGGAGTAAATTAATTCATAGTTAACAATGTCAAATTAAGCACATTTATATTAAATTTTTAAAATCATTTCTTAATATTTAGTTAAAAAATTAATTAATATTAATGAGTACCGATATATATATATATATATATGAGACTATGTATGTATGTATGTATGTATAACTGGAGGCGCTAGTAGACAATTAAGGCAATTTCTGGGTGTTGCTTCTATCAAATAATATTGCCAACGCATGTACGTCTGTGTGTAACTGTCTGACAGACAGACGAATGAATTAATCCCAACATAATTGGTTGCTTCCTTTTGCGTCCATATTCTAACCACATTCTTATCTCCTCCGTCAAACCAACGAGCGGCGCACGACGTCGCACACACTCTTTTCTTCCGTCAGCATTTGATTTATTATTTTTTTTAACAATTATTCTGTACCTGATATTGAATTCTTCATATTTAAGTATTATCATGTTCGACATGGAAAGTGAATCTCATAACATGAATTTTTTTTTTCTTTATCTAAAACCTGAGAATATGAAACCTTACTTAAAGATTGACCAAAGAGGGGGAAAATAATAATAAAACTTGAGAATCAAGTACTTTCCACTCGATATAATTACAATTGATATTTTTAAATATATGAATCTTTAGTAATTAAGGTTCAAATTTTCTTCATTGGGATAAAAAAGTACAGCTCCAGTACAAAATAAAATCAATTTGAAGCTTCATTAAAAGTGTAAATCTTATGAAATGAAAAGCGTGTAAAATGTTTTAGAATGAGAAAAAATTTTAAAATTTCATTCAATGAAAATAAAAAAAAATGATAAATTTATATCATCAACTAAACATTATATGATTTTTTTTTTCACCAATTGAATTTGTGAAACTGAATAAAACCACCTAACATGCGTGGCATTCCAAAATCCATGTTTCCTAACTTATATGCCCATGCATACTCACTTTCCATCCATGTGAGGTTAACAAGCACTCACTTCTCAGTGAGAATATTATATGAAATTTGAAATCAATATCAAAGATAAAAATTACTATAACAAGCACTATTAGTCATAGTTCATGAAAACATTGGCTTATTTCTCAACTCCATGCAACACATGGGGTCTCACTTAATTGTCTTAAAATAACTATTTAAGTGGGAGAAAAGTGTTTCAAATATATTAAATTAAGAGACTTTTTTTTCACTGAAAAAATTACTAGACTTTATCTATAAAATTTAAATTACAACAGACGACGTTTCATAAATTAAATTATTGATAATACTCTAATTCTAATATACGATTTTCTGTAGTTTATTTCATAGATATCATGTTATTTAAAAACAATAGATTTTTTTTAAAAAAAGAAAGATTATGGAAATCATGAAAACGACCGTGTAACAGCGCCATTCCTCTAAACTTTTGATACCGTCCGATAAGCATAAAAGCACCTCTCGTTTTCTTCCACCATGAACCTTCTTAGGTTGTCACATTGACTATGGGCATCCCAAAAACAAAAATGATTCCAAAATGAAAAACTTTAGGATATCCATTGCTACGTCATTTTAAAGTTAGGTTGGAAAAATCGGGTCAGATTAGCTTATCTACCAGAAATTAGTGCTAGGTCTGATTTGATTATAGATACCGACAATCCATTTTCAGAACTGGTTGAACTAATACAAAAGCAGTTGAACCGGTTTAATTTTTAATTTTTTTAATTTTTTTAAAAAATTTTAAAGTTTTTTTTTTAATTTTTAAAATAAAATAACATTATTTTTAATACTAAATAACATTATTTTTTGTATAAATTTTTTTATTTCTATATTATAATATTATATAAATATTATTATGATATATAATTATTAATAATAATAAATTTACTTAACAAATAATATGAAAAAATAATATTAATTGACTATTTTGAATTTAAAATATAATTATAAATGAATACTAACTTGTTTAGATTTTCATATTAGATTATGAAATTTATTAATAATATTTTTAATTTTCTATATAATATATAAAATTAAAAAATTATTAAATTTATTACCACCGGTTTAATTCTGGTTGAATCACAGTTGAACCATTAAACTTTGAATTAGTATTTTGACAAGTTCAATGTTCGATCTGATTTTTTTAATCTTGCTTTAAAGACAATGAAAAATATATTAAAAATATAAATGTATTAATTAATTATTGTTTAATTCTGATTGTAATTTAATAAAAATGATTTGGATTTTTGTCGTAGTTAATTATTTGCAAATTTGTTATCATTTATTTATTATAAACAAATGTCATGACTTATCTGGTAGAGAAAATGATAAAGAAAATAGATCCCCTGTAATTATGCAATGACAAAGATAGTGATACAAAAAAATAAAATGATTGTATGAGGAGTTTCTATCTTATAATTACATTCTTTTTTTTTCTCTTTTTTCTATCTCTCTTTGAATACATCACTATGCCGTCAATTTTATGAAGTTGAAAAATGGTACTCTATGATATCATTATAGTCCTTAATATTAGTCACATTTAAAAGGATTTCTTGAATCCAAATATAATTCACTTTAAAAGATATCTATTATATTAATAATTTTTTTATTTATGCCTATGGTATGCAATTAAGAGGTCACAGCTTGATGGAAAAATAAATGATCAACTTAATATAATTAATAAGTGTAATGATGAAAAATATTAAAATTTTTCAATAAATTTAATGAGCTAACCAACTTTTAAGTGTTTAACTGATAGCATTGGTAAAAAAGAAAAGAAAGTGGGTTCTTTCTTTTGGAAAAAAGAAAAAAAGAAATAGGTGAGTTCCTAGTCATTATTACATTGAGTTTGATAAGTAAATTCCATTGTTCTTTTTTCCTTTTCTTTTTTACATGAATAAATTCCACTGTTCAAGGTTTGTGAACAATGTGACTTGATATAAATTTAATGTTTTTGGCCTAATATAGATTTCAGATATTTATCCTTTCAGTTAAAAGTTTTTTTGGTACCAAGTAATTAGGAGAGCTGAGATGATGTTTCAATTTGGTAATTTAGCTACTTAGATTATTTAAATTAAATTTGAATGATTTAATATTTTCTATTTTATTTAAATAAATATCCCTCAACCTTGGCAACCTTACTTGTATACTTTTTCATACATTTCATTGGATCCAACTATTCAGGACTGATCAGTGGCCCAGTTTTCTTCTTGAAGAAATATAAAATGCGCTATGAACTTTGGGGCCGCAGAATTCTAAATTCATAAATATTTAAAAATTTTATTCCTTAAAAAAATTTGAATACACATCAAGTCAAGAAGAACTGTCCAAGTTCACGTAGCTTGTCTTTTTTCACCAAACACAAAAACATTTCATGAAGATATTCATATTACTCCTAACAAATAGTTAACTATTGCTTTTATTCTATGATCACATTAAATTTTACAAGTTCATGAAGATATTCATATTACTCTTAACAAGTTCACGTAGCAGAGCGAACGATGTTTTTCCCCTTGTGAATAATCTGCAAGATTAAATTAAAATATGAAAGACAGAATGGGGCCCACCACGACCCCAAAGGAATTTACAAATATGGCCTCATTCGTTGGGATAATAAAGAAGACATATTTGTGGTAGGCTTTGACAACCTTGCTGCATTGGGCTTCTGCCACCCAAACCTTTCCAGGAACTCCTCAATCAACCTGCCATTTCAATTTCAACCATAATCATCTTTTCAACTAATTTTATAGCTAAGCTTTAATTTTAAAACAGGAAGAGGGGGGGGGGGGGGAGGATACGTCAGCAAATCAGAGTAACTCACATGCTGCAGATGGCCTTTTGTGATGAAGCTAGCTCCCGGTCTGGGAAAGAGTCTTCCAATCGATAACTCAACCAGACATAGAGATCCAACACCTTCAATTTTGGCAAAATCAAAAGTGATTCACGTAGAACAGTTGAACAAATCAATTTACTATCAGTTTCTATGAAACACCATGCCAAGTAAGAACAAAGCTGAGATAACACATGGTACAATATAGCCATGCTAATATGAACCAAATCAATACTAGTATTTCTGAAGTGCGGCAATGCTAGGACAGATTAAGTACACACACACCCAACATCAGAATCAGAACATAAAAGAGAACACAGATTAAACTGCTCCTTTTCTTTTCATAGGTCCTCCAAGAATCAATTACCTTGAGTATAAAAAGATCAAACCGTTTATCCCTTAAACTATAGTACACACATCATGGTTGAATAGTATGAGTGTCAATAATTTTTCCAGCTTGTTTGAATTGTATGAGTGTGCGATGATTAGGTTAAAATAAGTTTATCAATGACTTGTGGGTCGGATTTATTTCTTGTATTAGTTCCACTGCCTTTGTAGTTAACCTAATTTGTGATAGGAATATAAGGAGTATGACTTTTAAGTCAGGGATCCTATCTACCTCTATTCTTTCCCTTTCATTCGATCATTAACATATATATATAAATGGCATCAAAGCTAGGCCTTCAATATCTCTGGTCCTCCTTTTCTTCAATATAGTTCTACAAACTTGGGTGCCTAGAACGTGTTGACTACAGTAAGATCGTTGAGAAGAGACGAATTTATAAATTTCTTAATGGACCATAATAGCACACTTGAGGCGGCGGAGAAGGATACTTGCTATAAGGCCTTTACCTTCGACTCAAGATGTGTTTTTCAAAAATAAGGCATGAAAAGAGTCGAAGGAAGTTGGTGCAAAGTCACGGTTCTTCTCCAGATCAAGATAAAACCACTTCACTGAGCACCTTGGGAGGAAGCCACGAACAAATATTTCAAGAGTCGGTTGCAATTCAAATGTGCTGGTAAAATTTTCTAAACTTGTGGTAGCATCTATTCAGTGTGCAAACAATACGGAACCAAGCGTTGGTAATGTCTGTTATGCAATTTGAACCGTAAAATCTACCTAAAGTTTAAAAACAAAAAGACAGAGGAAGTGGGGGAAGCTTTGGTGATCCCATCCACACCTTTCTTCTCTCCCTTTCCTGCACCCACTGACAGAATTCAGCACTTATGAATGTTGCTAATACCAATAGTTTGGATGGAGGTGTTAGAATAATAGTAATTTGTCTCTTTTTTTCTTTCTTTCTTTAGTTACACCATAGAAGTACATAAAAGTGCCACAAAAATAATATCTCAAGCTAAGCAATCCTCACTATTTTATAACAATACGTAACCAAAGCCTGCCCTCATCAAAAGTTTTCTAAATTATTTTCTCTCTTTTATTCTTCACAAAACTCATGACATTTTAAGGAGATCATAAAATTCCCATAATTACCAGCAACAGCATGTAGATAGTATAATTAATATAAAGCTCAAGAATCCCGTGGTTTATACTACTAAATTATCTGATCTCTTCATCATTTCCTTCTTTTATAATTTTCCTTTTTATTTTTTTAATTTTATATCCTATAATTGACTTATTAAAATTACAAATGTTTGATGCTGATGGAATTAACTATTCCAGCAATTTACATATACTATATTGTGTTGCCGGGAAGTCGACAAAATTAGTTCAATGTCAGTGCTAAGCACCTTCAAAATAACTAATGATTAAAGACCTAGAAGATTCATTTTACATTAAATATTGAGTTAGAACGTACTTTGTCATGGGCTGAACTAAAAAGAAAAATAAAAATATGATTAGACACAAAATTTTAAGTCTGAACAGAAAACTAAACTAAGATGAACCAACATGTACAGTGTGACAGAGACAGACCCAAGTAAAAGAAGAGACTAAGGTGATTGAGAACTACCTACAGACAACAGACCGAAAATTGACAACATTTTATTCAGAAATATACCCCCAGAATATTATTATTGTGTGACAGTGTATATGCCCCTAGTGTTTAGTGTATTACAGTCCCGTGTTCTTCCAGACATATTGTGAGACAATAAAATCTTGTTATATATTGACATTACAACCCAAGATCACAGAATGAAATAAGTCCAAGTAATTCAGTTTTGCAAATCGTCATCCCTAGGCATATGTATCATTCACAGTTTTTTTTTTTCCTATGAGACAGAGCTAACACCTTCAATGGGGGGCTAGAACCTGAGACAACCCAGACATTCAACAATGAATAATGACATAGACTGACAAAAAATAACAATAAAACAGAATAAAACTCACCTTGTGGATAGATTCAAGCTCCTCAAGTGCAGACGGTGTTTTGGGCACCTTAAGTGTCCCTGGTGTAAATATTTCTCGAAGCCGAACAAGGCCTTTCTTTGCATAGGTCTCCGCAAACTGGTTGAACAAAAATTATACAGTCATTTTTATGCCGTTCAATCTGGTATCAATGCATCTCATAGCACTGAAAGACTGATTACCTGTGTAAGGCCTTGAGAAGAAATTTCATCATCCATGTCAACTGGACTGAATATCACAAATATCAGTTAAAAGAATAACAAAGTGAGAACCAAAAAAAAAAAATTACAGACACTCTGATCCGCTCATTCCGTAATTTTTTCAATTCATAGAACTGAAAAGGACATTTCAAATCTTTGCAATTTTTTTAAGGGAAAAAAATATACCTTATACAAAAAAGATATTTTTCATGCAATCCAAGTGGAAACTCATCAATAATAGCAGCCACTTTCTGATGACAGCATTGCAATCAACATCCACATTAAAACCGAATGATGACCAATAAACATATTATTAAATGGAAGTAATCCAAGTGATAGTAAAAAAAAGAAAGTAAAATTAATATTAAATGTCCTTGATTAAATGGCATGGTAGCTTTAAGTAAACATACCAATAAATCTTCACAATTAACAATGAAATAATTTTCTGATAATTTGGCATTGTCTAAAAAATGCTCCTGCAACAAAAAGGAAACAGTTTGATAAGAACATAGTACAATTACATTTTCAAGTTTGCACAATTTTAAAGGCATAGGCTGGGGCCACCATAGCTACAAGCTCAATGGCTATTCAGTTGCATTTTAAAGCATCTGAGGATCTTCAAGTTTGACATCATAGATAAAAGGGACAAATAAATGACTTCTTCATGGTACGTTAGTTTACTACCAAACTACCAATCATGAAATCCATCATATAATAGCAGCGGACCATAATTAGAAAGGGATTGCACACACAAACAATAATACCATAAAAAATATCAAGTGTGTAAAGGATTACTTATGGGAAGCTAGTGTTTAGACAACATAACTGAGAAAAGCAGTAAGGAGAATTTCAAGGGGCTACTTATGGGAAGCCAGTTGAACTCTAGAAGCTATTTGTCTGACAAGAAATCGTATTAAATATTAGTTGCTGAAGATCTTAAACTGCAACTTAAAATGAAATTGGGTTATCTCATGAGTCAGCAGTGTTTTTTAAAGCGACCATAACAAGATTATTTTCAATGACATAAATGTCATATTTGGTGTCACTGAAGTCAAGTTTTTTGGCAGCACCATTGACGTTTTTATCCATTCCTCTGCCATAGATGTGCATTAATATGGTATGAGACCACATTAGGTAGTTGCTTCCAATGAGACAATGCCCAACAATGAACAAGGGTAGGTTGTTGCTGGACCTGTTGGACATTGCCAGGGCAATGTCATTAGAAGCAGCTCCCATGTCAGTGTTTAAATCCTGGAATTGGCGAAACTGTATGGTGGAGTCTTAGTATAATACCTCCTCTGTTTTGATACCATGAACAGAGAAGAGTACATTTATACGGTCAGTCAAGACCCATGGCTGATCTAAGAAAAGAGAAGACATAGGAAAACAAAATGGAGAAGTATTATAGGAACAAAGAGGGAATAATCCCATAATCAAACAAAATTATACAAATTAAGGAAACTAAATGGGCAAAATAGCTGTTGGGTCAGATCTGAATCACGTCGGACTGTTAGACCAAATCAGTGGGAACAATCCCATAATTAATGTCAGATACTCCAACAATTACCAATTGAGAAAAATGATAATAACTCCCAGAACTGTCAAATTTCTAACTTACAAACAGATATTTCTGATTTAGATAAAAGAATCAAAGAATAAATAGTAACAAGCAGATTATTAAACTACCATGCAAACCTACCAGTATCTGTCTGAAACTATCTTTTGGGTGTAATCGAGAATGTATATGCATGAGATCATATGGAGGAAGTATCCCAGCACGCTGCATAAGAAAATGGGCATATATATTATAACACAACTCAGCAATAGATTGGAAATCAAGTTAATTAAGCACAAATTAAGATTTCAATTTAATACTATCTTTCTGTTTCATTTCATGGTTAAATACTCGGTATTGGTTGCTTTGAAGCCAGATACCTCTAAAGTGGGTGATGGAGAATTTAATGATGAATGAAGCAAGGGTAGATCCTCTGCATCTGCACATGTTACTTCCCCAATGGAAAACTTGGACCCATATCTACCAGCTCTCCCTACAAGCAGATGCATTCAAGGCAAAGAATTAACACAAGATTCAAATGTAAATATTATATTCCTACAAAGTCCCAACAACCAAACTATAAAACAAAAATAAACAAATAAACAATAAGAAGTCACAAGCATAACAGTCTTTTGTTATATAATATATAGCACTATCAAAATCACTACAAGAAACAGATTTCGTTTTCTTAAAACAAGATTTTTTGGCATTTTTTATGAGTAGCAAGTAATTCCAACCTATTCAAACCAATTCTAACAATACAATGGGGAGGCTTTGGCAGCTAAAAATATTGTAATATCCTTTGGCAGTTTGCTATTGTCGCAGGCATGTGACACTTATGGTTGGAAAAAAATGCAAGAGGTTAAACCAGAGAATTCTTTCTCCCAACTTGGGTAGAGTAACTTTTTAAGTTCTTTACTTTAGTCAGTTAGCCCTTATAATTTTAATTAACACAATCTTGTCCCCCCTAGCTTACATACTAAAGTAATTTGGTCTCTCTAGTTTACTCATTAAAGTAATTTAGTCCTCTAGTTTTAATTAAAGTAATCTTACTCCTCTAATTTTTAGAAAAATAGTAATTCAAGAATTTTTAAATTCTATTTTCAGTGACATTATGAAATCTCTACTGCCCCTCCTATTTGATATTTCATGACTTCAATTTGATAGTTAAGCGATAACATTGCTTCAATTAACACCAAAAGAACTATATCGCTCCCCTAGAATAAGCAACAATGCTCAAAGTGAAAAGAAACCAAATTGCTTTATTGAGCAAACTAGAGGAATTAAAACCGCAATTTAATATATATTGTAAGATCTTATTACGTTTTAGTTATATTATTTATGATTTATAAATTAAAATAAAAATAAATATTTGTCCACTAGAGATTAGCAGAGAGTAGGATTCTTCATGACATAGAGGCAATGGGTTGAATAAAAGGCGAGAAATTATAAAGGAATGTTAAAAGGCCAAAGCAGTACAGCACAAACTGGGAATGTGCAGTATCAAAATTTTAATCAAATTATGGCTTTGGATGAAAGAGGAATATGAGATAAAAAGGATGAAATTGGGGAGAGTCATCCTCAGACAATTTCATACCTCCACAGAAATCTGACTTTCAGTTTTCTGGAAGTAAACCAGAGATCGTAGAATGAAAAAGGAAAAAATAACAAAGAAACCTCAATATTATCTGATGAAAAAGGACACAGAACTCCCCTACTTAAATATTGTTTTAGGTTCAGGAATAGAATGAAACCTAAAGTAACTCTGGATGAAACAGACACGTTTTCTACTTTTCAATGGCAAGTACAGACCGCTAATTATGAAGATCAACCTCTTCAAATCCCAGTTTATGACTTTTGACTGACTTATCCCACAAAAACAACACACCTAATGTTTACCTAATACTAATGACTCATCATAGACTTTTGCAAGGCTATCTAAAACAACAACAATAATAATAACAAGCCCTATCATACTAAGTGAAGTCAGTTACATGAATCATGTGACACCATTATACTTTATAAAATACCAACTCTTCAGATATATCATCCACCATGAGATCCTGTTTTATAACTTTCTTAAATGTCTTTTTTGGTCTCCCTCTGCACCTTCTATAGAGTTAAAAACCATATGATTAACTCTTCTCACCAATGCCTCTAGCAACCTTTTTTGCATATATTCAAACCACCTTAAATGATTTCAACCATTTTCTCATCCATAGATGCCATACCAACTTTTTCTCATATATAATTATTTCGAATTTTGTCTTTTCTTATTTGTCCACACATTCATCTTAACATTCTCATATCTGGTAACTCCATTTTTTGCTCTTATTGTCTCTTCAGTGCCCAACATTCACTACCATATAGCATTACTGATCTTATAGCAGTTCGGTAAAACTTCCTTTTGAACTTGGTAGATACTTTATGATAACAAATGACCACTAAAACCTTCATTTTATCCACCTCTCTTGTATTCTATGCATAACATTTCCATTAATTTTCCTGTCACTTTTGCAAGGCTAACTCCATTAGAGAATAATCTAAACTTCAATTTTTTTTTTTAACAATATGAAATGGATCTCCCAGAATTACCTTGAATATTCCTACAATGGACCATGAAGTAACTAACTGTATCCTGGAAGATTTAACAAGCTCAGCAGAAGTAACTGGAACAAAACATTAATTCATCGGCACATTGGTAAATACTCATAATATAGGATGTTTTAAATATCTTTTTTGCACCAAGAAAAGCTTTATTCAATGACAATATATTGGTAAAGATGGAATGCCTTCTGGTACCATTTATACAACAACATTAGCCTTATTCCACTAATGTGAGGTTGGCTTTCTAGTATCATTTATAATTAAAAGATTTAATTCAACAAAGTATGTGTAGCAAGACTACACCATCATACAAATAGAGACTTTCTGCAATGAAATTTGGAAAACTTGAAGACAGATGAGATGCTAGTTTAAAGTTGATTCAATATTTAAAGAATATCCAAGAAAATGACAAGGATGTAAAACTAAATAACACATTATATTTACCCTAAATAACATATATCATCAATTAATTTCTACAGTAAAGCCCTTTCATACGTGAATTCAGAATACCTGCAATCTGCTTAATTTCTGGTACAGTAAGATACCGCATCTCAAAACCATCAAACTTCTTCATAGTTGAAAATATAATCCGAGAAATGTTTAGATTAAGACCCATTCCAATGGCATCACTGGCCACAAGAACATCAAACTCGCTACTCGCATCATTAAACATGGTTGCCTATAATTCCAGTGAACATTTTAATCCAGCAAATCATTTAGTTAGTTCACATTGGAAGAACAAAGAAAAACATGGAGAAACTAATTAGATACAAGGAAACCACAAATAAAAGATGATGCATATATGCTAGATTTTAGGGTAAATTATCCTCCTCTCCTATGAGAGATGCCCAAATTACACAAACCTCTACTTCACTATGAAAATAAAAACAAACCATTGGAAGCCAAAAGGTGACAAATGTAAATAGATTTTTATATCATTTTATTATTTTTCAATCATAGCAATTTCACAACATTCCTCATAAGATTGGTACACTACTCATCACATTATTGCTTGTTCGCACATACTCTCTCTCTATACAAACACATCATATCTTATCAATTTTTGTGCATGTGTGTATGTACGTGAACATATTATAAGATATTTATGACATCAACTTGTTAAATTTAAAAGCATATTTTAACTAGCCTTATCATATATTACTGAAGTACAAAACAATGTTGGATTGATGCAAAGTTATATGAATATAACATTCATGATAAGAACTTTTAATCCAATAAGAAAAAATCATCTCACAAAAATTTATTCAATGGTGCCAGATTAATTTTAATGAGCACTGGGTGTTATATATTGATGATACACACACATACATATGCTGAGACAGTCTCATATGCATTCTTATGAGACAAAAATTGATGAACATATTTGTAAGCTTTCAATAAAGAAAAAAAAAGAAGAAAAAATCCTACAGCAAAATTTCCCAGAAAATCAGGAATCTATACAAGACAGGAGAAACTCACTAGATTTTCCATAATTAAACATTCATTATTTTCCCAGTTCCACTTTCAATAACAGGAAACCATTTCACTAGCCTAACTCTATTTTTCTTAGGGTAGGGTTGGATAGACCAGCCCCAAGGGCAGCTCTACTTTTGATATTCACCTGATTACTTTTGTTAAAGTTAGGGCAAAAAATACTACAAAATCAGTTGAGAACTCAACGAACTGAGGGTAAATCGACTTTAGGAATTTGCACTTTTTGCATAATGATGGAACAAAAAGTTGAACCCAATACCTCCTGCACACCAGTGAACTAATCAAAGTCCTCAGACAAGATGGAAGAAAAACCACACAAAATCCAGATTTGACATTCTTAGACATAGATAAGAATTCACACCTGCCTTGTTCGAGTCTCTGGTGGCAGTGAGCCATAAACTACCGAACAAAGATGCTTTCCTTCATTCTCAATTCTTTTCTGAGCAACATTGTGGAACATAAGTTCAGAAAAGTGTGAATATTATCCAAATAAACACACACAGTCATGCGCACCCACAGAGAAGAAAATAAGCGTTGTCATTCACTGTTTAGTCAACCATAAAAACCTAGAGGATACAAGCAGTCAAATGAATTAGCAGAATTAAAAATAATTACCAGCAGCATTTTGATAAGTATAAAAATAATCTCCATTTCCAACACAAAAAGGGACATTAATGCATAAAGCAAACAAGCATTTTGATAGGTTAAACCCCTCATAGTCTGAATGAACATTGAACACTTCTAACATCTATTGCGACCCTTGTATTAGTACCCCAAAATGCAAATCTCTACAACTGTGTTCTTTGGTGGTTTCTGGTGGCTGTGTTTCACTTTTGCCTCTGTGCAAGGTAGTATTTCACCAAAACACCATAGATAAGACAAGGGGGAAAAGCTAAAATTTAGAATTTTTAAATGGCAATACTAACTTAACTAAAAATGGTATTACAAGATGTTTACGCTGTAAAAAAAATGATACAGCTATGTTACACACTACAGACAGAATAATCCTAGGATACAACTCATGTTTGCAGATATTTACAAGTGCTCACCCCTAATCACGATCAGTGATCATACCTGTTCTAATACTCCCCCACCCCTTCTATCTTTCCCTGAGCTAGAACAGATGCCATTGTGCCAAAAGTTATACGAGCACCTCTTAAAGTGAGAATGTCTTTAATGAAAAATCAGAGTTCAAACTCTCCAATTATGTGTCATTGCAAGACAAAATAGAACTTCTTGGATCCAACACTAACGGCATTATCTTATTAGATCCCAAGAGATAGGCTTACAAAATTATTAAAAAAATTATCCTAACAGTAGCAGAAAAATATAAGCAGAAATATAAGAGATTCTAACTAATAACAACAAAATAAGAGCTAAAACAAAAAAAATAAAAAAGCACATCTTCAGTGGATAATGATGAGCTAAACAGCCCTATTATGTCACAATCTCCAACATCCTTCAAGAAAAGCTAGATTGGAGGCAATACATCGAGAAAGAATCTTTCCTTTAGTAAAGTGATGATTACCAACATTTATGTGTTTAGTTGTCTCCTAGCAAGAAAAACTAGGTTGGGGGTGATATGTAGGGGTGCTTGATTGTCACAAATTAGCTCTTTCTTGTCTCTTTCTCTAACCCTCAACTCTCAACGTAACAATTTTTCAACCATAGAAGATCATAGTTTGGAAAGGCCAAAGCACAGTACTCTGCTTCTTCACTAATTTGACAGATCATACTCTGTTTCTTTGAAACTAGGTCCCCCAACAAAAGAACGCACTGGTTTGAAGTAGATTTTTTCATCAATAGGTTAACCCGGCCAGCATGCATCTAAGTAATTAACCACTTAGGCAAGTCTGCAATCCTCATAGTGCAACCCCTTGCCTAAAGATTCCTTTTGTTTGTGAGAATGTATATGACAACCACCAATTGGATGTCCCATACAGGATTAGAGACTGCAAAACATTCAATATCCAAAGTTAAGGAAGCATCTAGCTTAATTGTGAGGTAATTCAACTTTCTAGCAAGTCTTTAAAACCTGTCACAATCTAAAATAAACTACCCCAATCACAAAATAAGTTTGACAAGTAGATCCATGGGCATATTTTCAAGGGAGAAATCTAGCATACCAACAATAATATTAACCTTATCCCACTAAGTGAGGTCAACTATATAGATCATACAACGTCATTTGACTCTTAAAAATCATTTCTTAAGATAAATCGTTTATCAAAAGATCTCACCTTATAACCTCCCTTAATGTCCTTTTTGGTTTTCCTCAACGGCTTTTTATAGGGTTAAAAGTCAACTGATCAACTCTCCTCACTGACTCCATTGGTGTTCTTCTTTATACATGTCCAAGTCACCTTAAACAATTTTCTACCATTTTCTCCTCGATGGGTGCTACTCCAACTTTTTCTCATATACAATCATTTTGTATCTTATTCATTCTTACATGACTACACATCCATCTTAACATTCTCATTTCTGCAACTACCATCTTTTGCTCTTATTGTCTCTTCAAAACCCAACATTCACTATCATATAGCATTGTAGATTTTATAGTAGTTCGATAAAATTTCCCTTTAAACTTGGTAGATACCTTGCGATCACAAATAACTCCCAAAGTTTTTTTCCACTTTAATCACCTAACTTGCATCCTATACATAACATCTCCATCAATTTCACCGTCACTCTTTAAAATTAATCCCAAATATTTGAACTAGCATACCAACCTTGTTAAATATTTCAAGGGTACATTTCCTCTAAAATATTGCCACAAGTATATTCGACTAAGCTACTTCAATGCCAAAAAATACTTGGCTCTAACCCAAGGCTTTAGTAACCAAAATGAATCAGTCTGTCTAAAAATATATCTGATTATATCCTAGAAATGTAAATTTATTGACTTAAACATAACTATGTTCAAGTTCTCACAAAAATCAGTAGTGAGTTGACTCAATAAGAAAAGCAAAGCCTTAAAGAATTATGTAATCAATATTATTTAAAACACTGCAGGAAAAAATTAGAATACTTTTTAAGCAAATTACGTACCAATCTCTCAATGATTTAGCATTTTAGTTACCTTCACATCATATTATAATATCTTTTTCTTTTCTTTTCCAGTTTTTGTTCACGTTTTATTTATTATTGCAAGCCCAATAGTACATCAAGAATTCAAACAGTAATTTCAGATGCATCTGCTGCGATAAACAGAGGCCATGAGTACACCAGGTCACCAAAGCTCTTTCTTTGATTTAGCAAGAAACTAGAGGTCAGATTACTCTGCAATTTGTACAACTCTAAAATATTGTTTCTATGAGGCATAAAAAACTAATGGACTTGTACTATTAAAATGCTGATACACTTTGATTTTACAAGGAATTCAGATCACTTCATTTGCCAGAACAATTCATACATGAGGAACTAAGGGCCTATTTGGTACTAAGGAATTTGAGCAATGGAAAGGGAAATTGATTGGGAATGACAAGATTCCCGCATTTGGTGTGGAGGTATGATGCTTCATGGGAAATGTCATTTTCCATTTAACTCTAGCTTCTGTGTTCCTTCTTGTGATAGTATTTTTTGGATTCCAGGGAACCGAAATTTCATGACCAAAATGCCCTTAAACCACAAGCCAATTTTCACACCAACCTGTTGCAAGATTCACATTCATTGAACACTGCCACAGCCAAACTGTGGCCGCCGCTGTAGCCACCACCTTAACCACTACCATAGATCTGTTTCCCCCACCATCACTTGGGAAGGCTGCAAATGTCGAACGCAAATGTGGGTCTGTGGAGGCGTGGTTCTCTCTTGCTAGTGTGCTCCACCATCCTCACCATTGCAACTCTGACCTTCTCCATCCTCCACCACCGCAGATCTCATGCCCTCCACCTTGATTTCAAGTTATTTTATGGAGGGCATCAGTCTTCTGGATCTTAAATCTTCCATTCCATCATTAAAATACACATACCAAATAAAGCTCATTCCAAAATTCCATTCATTTTTTCTTGACACACCAAATGTACTTTCAAAACCCATTCACATTTTTTTTTCCTGTTCTTATTTCCATTCCCTTTCATGTACCCATTACATCAAAACTCATTCTAGAGTACCAAATAGGCCCTAATAGGAGAAATAATGATAAGCAGGGCTGATGAAACATGCTCCATTATGTGAGAAGTGCAAGAATGAAATGCAAACCAACTTAGCTTCAGCATAAAATATAAAAATAAAATAAAATAAAATCTGACCTTCAATCTGTATATCCCCTTACGTGAAAAAGTAACAATGCAATCACCCTTTTGTACATTAGAGAAAGATCCAAGAGGAGTCTTTAATGGGACTAAAGGTAACAGTCTCTCATAATATTGAACCTACAGTAGGCACAAAGAAGGTAACATATTAAATAAATTTAAAACATTTTGATGAAAATACCATCAATCAGCAGACTGCCTTGTCAACAATGACCATGTTATGGCAGATTCACGAGAAACAATTGATTGTCATAGATGTTACCCCCACCCGGGGGTTGTTTAGATATAGAATATTCAGTACCTCAACCACATCTCCAGTAACTTTCAGTAT
Source organism: Adenanthera pavonina (assembly GCA_026686845.1). Taxonomy (NCBI): domain Eukaryota; kingdom Viridiplantae; phylum Streptophyta; class Magnoliopsida; order Fabales; family Fabaceae; genus Adenanthera; species Adenanthera pavonina. The sequence continues at coordinate 5,364,131 of JAIVEN010000026.1, read as the reverse complement.
CTCCCGAATGACAGGAACAGCAGCCGGATCACCACAAAGGTGAAGTTCATCTGTAGCTATTCCTAATAAAGCACGCGTAAATGAAAAGCCCCTTGTAATACATCCCAACATCTGGAGGAAAAAAAAATTATAAAGATTGGCAGGGAACAAAAATCATAGTGACAAGCATATCCATAAGAAAACAACAAGCTTGTGTTCAGCAAAACCACCCACATGAAGCAATGACCAATAAATATCACAAACGTATCCACTACTCATATGCAGATGCTTCAATCACAAACATTTTCTTACACAAATGAAAAATTAGAAATAATATATATCGAATCACTAATTAAACATGACATCAAGAAGATTTCTAGCAGATAAATAAAGTTTTATCCTCATATGTTGATGTGAATTTATACTCTTGATTCATATGACCTCGACAGGTCCCGGGAGCTGTTTGAGATATAAGAAGTCAATCTCAAAAAGAATAGTTGACTTACCTGAACTTCATCAATAACAGCACATTGATACTTGTAAGTTACATCAGCCATCTCAACTGTCACAGCCTTGTGCTTTGCACCTTCAACTTCCTCTCGCTCTTGACCTGTAATAAGGTCACAAGGAACTTTTGCCCTATTCAACCGCTTTGCTACCTCCCATGCCAACAATCTTAAAGGACCACAATACAGGCCTGCAGAGTAAAAAGGTACTTAACCTATTTACCCAGTTTTAATCCTCCCTTAACATTGTTTACAGTTTATCATAGTAGAAAGTAGAATAGTGATATACCAGAAGAACTTGACTCAAGTTGCTTCAAAGCATGATGTGTTTTACCACTATTTGTGGGACCAACATGCAATACAACCCTGCGCTGTTTCTTCCGGGCCAGTGGGTACCATGTATGAGGACAGCTACACCAACCATGAATTTAGCATCAGTACTGTAATTATGTAAACCAAGATCATATGGCCACAATCATTACCATAGTAGCATTAAGACAATAAACCACCAGAGACCTTAATCTATAAAAGAGGGGATAATTAAAGGCATAATACAACAATTTATGGACTTTATAGTTGACTCGTGGAAGAGTTAATTAACCAGTAGCCTGTTTGCACAGTATAGCATGCACAAAGCCACAAACAAAAGCAATAAACAGCACATCCATACTGTAAGACACATATACATACGTTAAGTCCATTAAATCAATCCTGGTGGTATTATTGAGGCTGCTGAATGGCTGTATCTTGTTTGAAGCATTACCAAAACATCCAAACTTGTATTTAAAGTATAGACGAAAAGGCTCCTCATTACCTGTATAAGGAGTTCAGGGAATCAATGATGATAGAGAAAAATACAAACAAACAATCAACATAAACAATCGAACTTTAAAAAAAAAAAAAAAGGTGTCCTTCCAATCATCCCATAAATTATTAGCAGTCAAAAGCCTCGTGCTTCTCATCAAGTTGCCAGACTAATGAAAATATCTCTCTAAATTTTACAACCAACAAAAATTGTCATGAATCAAAGGTTATATTTCCCCTTTGATCAAGATACTTATAAAACACGAAGACATGTTTTATCCCTACAAAGCTAGGTCTTAAAAAGCCAACTCTTCAGGTGGCAGGATGTTTTGCAGCCAAGAGACCACTGACTGGAAGGTACAGATAAGCCATTTTAGCCAATGATGCTGCTTGGTTATAAAGATGAAAAGGATCTAAATATGAATTTGCAGATGAAAGAAGTCAAGATGCTACTTCCTACGGCTATATTAATATTACTCAAATCGGAAGAATCTAATCAAGAAATTAAAAAATAGAGGGATAAAAACTTTTTCTCAACACCTTAGTAATTAACTATCAGCCAAGAAGAATTCGCGCTAAGTTACAGTCAATTGGAAAAATGGGCGGCTAATGAAGTGGCAAAGAACTTGACCAGCATTTATTGGGATCGAGATTTCAATTGCTTAGCAGTGCATTAGCGTGAAAAATAACCCTCAAAGAGGGTTTCTCATTGGTACCACCGTCACCGCAAATTCCCACAACACGGGGTTCAAATTAGTCTGGGATGGGTAATGTGGGATGGGTAATGAGCCACGTTACTCCAGGATACCGGCACAAGCAGAAAAAGAAAAAAGAAAAAATGCAACAGATTGGGTTGCACTAAACTGAATGACCCCTTTCAACTTGCTCCATTATTGTGCTAAATTTTAAAACAAGAATGTACTCAACGTAATAATAAACAGCTCTCTCCTTTCCGTCAGAAATAAAGCAAATTTCACCCAATGAAATATGCCAAGCAAATAATAATCAAAATCAAAAGTATAATCGAAAAGGGATGAAACGGAAAAAAGCAAAATAAGGATATGAAGGTTGAACCATGTGAAGTGCGAGAAACGCCACAAGATGATATTTTCTGACGAAAAATATTTGATGCCATGTTTTGTTGGAAAGGTGAAACTAGAGAAGATATTATCTCAAGGATCACTAACTTAAGAGTTAGAACAGCGAGATGTTCCGAGGAAATTCAGACAGAAGAAATGGGTCAAGTGTATGGTCAGACGTCGCGGATCAAATTCCTGTAAAGCTTCTTCCTTTGGCTCTCGGATTGCAAAGCTCCTCGTCCTCCTTAGATGCCGCCGGCCTTGGCTCCCAAATACCAGCGCAAACATTGGAACGCTAAAATTACATTCAAGACCCCAATCTTTCCGAATTTAGAATAAAAGGAATTGAAAATCAATACTTCAACATTTTTTTTGTATAACTTTTTTTGTATAAGCTTCTACCGTCGCCCCCTGGAGTTTCTCATTTTTAAGTTCTACTTTTATTTTTATTTTTTTAGAATTGTAACTAGTATATCGCTTCCGTGCGCAAGGATTATTCAAGTCATCGTAACTAAAAAATAATATATATATATATATATATGTAATTTTAATACAAAATCTTGGTAATATTAATTAATTCTAAATTTGTTTAACTTGTATTTTCTTAAACCGTTAAAACTAAATCACATCACTTATAAATATCATGTGATACATGGGTCGTTTTGTAATTTACACCATATAATTTAAATTCTAAGTAGATGTCAAGAAAGACATATTTTGATTATTCAATATGTTGCATATAATTATATGAGTAAATAAAGTAACAAAAAAGATAATTAAACTAAATTATTGAAAATTTTTTGATACATAATATTAAGAGTAGTGTAACATATAATTGATCATGGTGAATGTAAATTTAAGTAGGTATAGTCAAACATTACATACGCTTCAACTCAATTTATAGTTGTTGCAAATAATAACATAACATGGAATTGTCTTCTTCTTCTTTTTGATATATAAGGAGGGTTTGAATCATTAATCTCTACTCATATTTTGCATTACTCCTACCACATGAACTAATCTCATATGGCTAACATGAAATTGTCATTCAATACATATTAAAGAATAACATTGAATGAAACAGTAACATAAATATCTAAGATAAAAATCTTTATCCTAACATTAGTACCTGATGTTATTAAGTGAATATAGGTATAATAATACACCTATTTATGAAATTATTGTTTTGAAGGGTTACAACAAAGAAATAGCAATGACAAGCATATCCTAGGTCGATCCTCCCAAAACCTTAGGAGAATTTGCGAAACATTCACTACATTGAGAGACTAATGATTTCTTCCATCCTTCCTATTTTCTTTTTTTTTTATGAGTCCATGAAATTAATTTTTATCTTAGACCACATGCCTAATGGCATCAAGTTCTAATGCCGGAAGGTCAACCTGAGTCAGAAAAAAAATTAGTTTAAGCCAAGTTTTGAATTTTACTTGTAAAACTTTAATTTATTATCAATGACAAAATGAACCATAATCTCCACTTTTATGTAGAGGTGTACAAAGATAAGATGAGAAAGGGTTAGTGGTCAACCTGATACATGGTCATTGTGATGCTATATTGGATCAGGCTAGTCTGGTATACAAGATAGGGTTTGACCAAGATATTAAAAATTATTTGAAAAATAAAAATAAATAATAAATTAATTTTATTTATTAACAAAAATATAATTATATTTATTTAAAATATATATTTTTTAAAAATAATATTAGGATTAAAAGTTACATTTTCTAAAATTATTACCATTATACCCATATTTGACCCTTATTTCTAGGAGTTTTACATTGTCATATAAGTTTTTTATATTTATCTTTCCTCATTTCATACTAATGAATTATTATTCACTTAAAATTGGAATTCTTGCACTCATTTTTTGATGCTCTTCTTTAGAAGTTTTACATTGTCCCTTTAGTTTTTTATACTCATCTTCTCTTTATTTCACTTTGATAAAGGAAAACTGACTTAAATTAAAATTGAAACTTTTGAGCCCAAATTTTTACACTCATCTTCAAAAATTTTATATTGTTCTTTTAGTTTTTAACACTCAATTTCTTCCATTTCACACTGGTAAGGGAAAATATTTTTAAAAATTAGAACTCTTATACCTAACTTTTGACATTTATCTTCTATAGTTTTATACTGTCATTTTAGGCTTTAATACTTATTTTTCCCCATTTCATAATGATAAAGGAAAATTCTCTTATAAATCTCAACTCTCAACCCTAATAATTTCACACTCATCTTTAATATTTGTCCAGTTCTATTTTAGCTTTTAACACCGATCTTTAAGCATTGTAGTGGGACAAACTTACAAAAATAATTACTGTAGTAACTCAAAATCAAACCTTATTTTTGAATCACACGCTTTCCATATTTTTTTTTGGAAATTGTCTATTAGTCTCATTAATTTTACTCAAATATTTCTACATCCATTTTACTTCAAAATAAAATAATAACTTTGACATGAACACTCCTTGACCTTGATTCAAATTAATGAGGAAATTGGCTGATTAAAAAAATCTTGGGTGAGCTAGAGTTATTATAATTTCGAATTTGAATTGAAGATTTAAACATAAATTTTCAAATCATGTAATTTTTGTATTTGTTACAAATCATTACTACTCTCATTAATTTTTTATGTATTAAATTTTTAGATCCGCATTTGAATTCAAATTATTTAATTGAACTTGACCTAATATAGTTTTGGTTATCCAATCATTAAAATAAAAAAAATAAGTGGATAAAACATTTCCTCAAATATTTGATATGTAAGTATAAAATTGCTTCTGTTCAATATTAATTTAAGTCATTGCAGACTAAATTATATCTTCAAATTATAGAGAGCCATTGAATAAATATTGAAACTACCAATGGATGTTTATTTTAGTTAAAAGGGTTAAAATCACTTAAATATGATGTTTCAGATTTGAAACTTTATGAATATAAAAAACATCTTTGAGAGAGTTTCTCCTCTTAAGATACTGTAGCTCGATCCAAATTAAACAAAGCCCCAATGATAATTGAATATCAGATGTTTATTTAAAAAAATAAGTATTGAACCTAAAATGATAGTTTCCACCCATTCAAAAATTGAAAGCTTATTAATAGGTTAATTAACTTTTGATCAGTGGTTTTTTGGCATTAATATGTATAAAAGCAATATTAGTGATCATGCCATGTCAACAATTTTAGATTTTTAATTTGACTTCAAATCAGTATTAACTAATTTTATGTAATTTCCATTTATAATACTAAATCCTTATTTATGGCTTCAATTATCTTTTAATCCACTATCAATAATAATCAATGCATTTACACTGGCCAACAAAATTGCATCTACTTCATTTAATCACTGTTACTTGACTATATATATATGTATTCTATTTATTTCCTTTTATCAATTACTTTTAAAAAAAATTTTATTTCTATTTATTTGTCATTTTTTTATCAGATATTTATCTGTCATTTTCAAATTTTAAGATAATATTAATTATTATTTTTCTAATTATGTCCTTATTTATCCTTTTAAAAGTCAAAGAAGAAATCAATTATTTTTTCTTATTCATCTATTTATTTTCAGGCATGTTAAAAAGTTTTAAATAAATTTCAACGCATTAATTATATATCTCTTAATATATGTGCTATCACTTGAAAGGGCACGTAAAAAGAAACGGATGTAGCAATTGATTGAAGTTTCAAGTTCATAATAACACGATTAATGCTAATTGGTTGGCCAAAAAAATAGTCCTGATTAAATAAATTAATTAGTACTATATAAAAGCCATTTAATAATTTTAACTGAAAATTTCACTTGTGGCCACATGCATATTTATATCCTCAGGCCGTTTTGAATATTATATATACTGTACAAATATTCATTTTTTATTTGTACATTTTATATATATCTTATTAATATTTTGGTAAAAAAACAACGAAATATAAAAATAAAACATAATTTGTCTTCAAATTAAATAGATAAGGTTTCGATTTTTCACAATTCCATTATTGTTTTAGATTTTGATTCTAAAAATATTTATTAATTCGAGATATACTTAAGGTTGGAATTGATTTGATAATTTATTAAAAATAAATTTTTGGAGTTGACATAGTCAGTTATTACACATTTAGATTAATTAAATAAATTATTATTGATTTGAAATTTAACTAAATAGATATAAGAAAGAGTAGAGCCGTCAAAATGGGTCAAGCCCGACGGACTGGTCCGAAAAGCCTGAAAAAATGAGCGGGCTCGAGCATCAATTTCGGGAGTAAATACATAATCCGGGCTTTTTGAACCTGGCCCGTTTAGGCTCGACCCGTGGCGGGCCGGTTCGAGCGGGCCACGGACCAGCCCGAAAGCCCGAGATTTTTTTCTTTTTCTTTTGTTTTTGATTTAAAATATTAAAAAATACATATTATTTTATTAATTAATGATATATAAATTGTAAAATTTAAATATTATGTTAGTTTTTGATAAATTATGATGATAATTAATTGTATTAATTTAAATTATGATGATAATTAGTTGTATTAATTTAAATAATTATATAAAAAATTTATTAAAAAAACATTAAAAAAATATTAAAAATTTAAAAAAAGCCCGCGGGCTCGGGCTTGAAAAACCAAGCCCGTTTTTTCAGTTCGGGCTTTTTGGCTCGGCCCGAATTGACAATTCTAAGAAAGAGTGGGGATTCACACCACCTGTTAAGATCATCAAAGAGAAAATTCAATTGAAAAATATCATTGAGTCAAGTACATATATATATATATATATATATATTATGAAAAACAAAAACATCATTGAAATCCTACTATGCATCCTATAAACCCATAAGTCAAGTGCAAACCTGAAATACAACATTTAGTAAGCATGAGACATCACTAATAATGGTTATGAAGCGAAAATGCAAATTATATGCAAATTATCTATCAGAACAATGGATTAGTAAAGGGGAATATGAAACAAACTCGTTGCTTCCATATATTTCTAGTCAAGGAATAAATAATAATTCATATTAAAAATCATAAATGATGTATTAATATATGTTTTTCAAGTAATTAATAAGAACCATGTCATACATTAGTTGACATGTGAGGCCCATTTTTTCCATATCGTCAAGGTGACGTGGTAACATAATGCTTTAACACATTGCTTTAGTCTACTCTATTTTAATATATATAATAGATAGATTCCTTACATTCTTTGCTTCTTTATAAACTTCATTTGGAAAAATAATGATTAATAATCCTTAAAACCGTCGGGGAGAAAAAAACATCCATAATATCATGTCCCTCATCAATTAGAATTTAGAACTAGCAAACTTGGCTGGGTTTAAAACCGTTGGTGACTAATTGAACTCAACCTACCTCCACTTAGATTTTCATGAGTTGTTAGGATACCTTATTCTCTTTTTATGATATACTATCTATATTATGGTTTTTTATTTTATTTTTATTTTGAAATTATTGTTGTTTTATAATTTTAATAAAGTATTAACTAATTTTATATTTCATTCTTCATTGATGAAAATGAAAGCAGGTGAAGTATTTCAATATTTTAATATAAGAATGTTTTAGTTAAATACAGTATTAAAATACAAGGTAAATCATTTAATAGTTCTTTTTAAGAGTAATATTTTTTCTTTTCAGTTTTGGCAAAATTACAGTGATTGCCCCCTCATTTCAAATTTTGCACCTTTGTCCAATTTTTAATATGTTAAAAATATTTTATTAAAAACTATAAAATACCTTTTTATTAATGATAAAATATTGATAATTACATAGAAATACCATGATATCTAAGTGTAAATATGTTGACCACATAAAAAGATGAAATTACCCCTTTCCCTTTTTCCTCCTCCCTTCCTCCTCTCCATCTCATTCCTCCTGTTTCTTCCTCTCTTTCTATCCTCTATTTTCTCCTCCACCACCTCAGATCTTTTCTCTCATCTGTAGTCATCTCCCCCATCCACAAACTATCTCCCTTGTCTCCCCCATCCTCCCATTGTCTCCTTCCTCTTCTCTTTCCCTCCTCCACAATCTCCCTCATCTTCCCCATACCCCTATCGTCTCCTTCTTCTTCTGATTTCCTTCTCCACAATGTCCCTTGTCTACCTGTCCACCCATCTCCCTGTCATCATCACAACCTAGATCTAGGTGGCAAAACATAGATCTGAAGAGTAAGCTGCTAGTGAAGCATTGCATAACCAGAACTAGCAATATCGAGGTCGCATGAAGCATCGGTGCCAATGAGTACTCTACAAAGGAAGGTAAAGAGGAATTGGTTGAGCCCCTTTTCATGATATCAATGGCAAACTTCTTCACCTACACCAACACATCTCACATCATATGTGGTACCATCTTCATCTTTTCTCCCTCTTCTTTATCTTTTGGTGCTGTTGCATGCGAATTCTCTCTTTTGGTTTTTTTTTTTTAATTTTGGTTGCAAATTTAGGCGAAAAAGTTGTAGATTAACGTGTATCAGTTGTAAATGTGTGGGATTAATTTTTTTTTCAATTAAAAATGTATGCATATTTGTTGTAAATCTAGGTGGAACAGTTGCAAATTTATGTGGTATTAATTGCAAATGTCTTAGAGATTATATTTTTCTTCATGTGAGAATGTACGTGTATCGGTTGCAAATTATTGATTGTCAGTTGCAAATAGACAATGAATGACTATCAGACCCTCTTATGGTCTACCATCGTCTCAATTGCAAATTTACCATCATCTATTGCAAATCACCAAGCATTAGTTGTAAATAAATATATTCATTTTAAAAGAAAATGATATAAAAATTACAAAAAAAATTGGGCACAAAGGGAAAAGTCATCTTTTCACATAATAAAATATTTACAATTAGATATCTTGGTATCTCATTGTAAATACGAAAGTTTAAGAGATTTTTTGTAAATTTTTTTTTCCTATGGTATTTATTTGTACTTATCCCTAATTTAAAATATCTAATTTTTATCTAAATCAATCCTAAATAAATTTAAAATGTCTATAAATGTGCATGTTTATATTTTCTAATGATTTAACATTAAAATATAGAGTAAAATACTTTATTTTCATTGTATTTTGTTTTAATTATAGAGATTTCCTTTTATTTTGAAAATATACACAAATCTATTATAAAATATCAAAATTAAAAGTTATATTACACAAATCTTCATTTATTTTTAAAATTCAACTTCCATCCACCAACCATTAATATACTGCTAATTGATCAAATTAATAGTTAACTCACCAAAATAATAATATTTATGATAAATGTGCTTAAGATTGTTAAAATAAAATTAATAAAATTTACAATAAAATATAATTATATTAAATCAATCAATATAAAAAGTGTAGAAAGATACACTGTTCAAAATCCATGCAGATGCATGAAGTTCATTATTATTGAAGTTTACAAGTAAGAAAAAATGTGTTGAAAATATTGTTAAATATTTATTTGTGTTAGGAGGGTATTTTGATCTAAAAAAAATTAAATGTAGTGAATTAATGGCTGATTAAATGGATATAAATGAATCTTATTATGATTAGGGGAAAATTTGTGTAATGTGACTTTTGATTTTAACAAAATTATGTATAAGTTTTCAAAATAGATGGAAAATCTATGTATATAATTAAGATAAAACACATTAAAGATTAGAGTATTTTATTTTTTTAAACCTATGTGCATAACTTTAAATGATAATTATTTTAAAATAAAAAGCATATAGTTTAATAATAAATTAATGAGTATTAATATATTAACCAACTCCTTGCAAAAGTTTATTAATGAAATTTTTTTGCCAAACTCATTTCACCACCTGTGTTTATTCACAAAATACAAGTTTCATTGACCCTTCGCATCTCACTTCTTATGTTGGTTGGGTATTAAAAGTACTTATCTTTTATTTACAAAGTCCAAATTTCTGCTTTTACATTTTTTTCTTTAACATACAATTTGATGAATTCCGTTTGATTTTGTTTATGTTTCTTTATATTATCAATTTAACTCACCATATATAGCATACGTCAACTTTAAATTTATTTTATTGGTGAAATTACTTATTTTCAAAATGAAAGTACACAAATGTATAATTATTTTATATTTTTCTAAAAATCAATCAAAATCATCAATCAAATTTTAAGTAATTTTATTTCTATTTAAATTACATAATTTTTTTATTTTATTTTTAATGGATACATATCTCTTTCACATCCATCATGCAAAAATTTGACTCATTTGATGTACCACTTTAGATCCAATAATTATATGTTTGTATTGTATATTAAATGGGAACAATATAAAAACAATATTGTTATTCAATAATAATATATAAAACATTCCCAAGAGATGTTAGCAGAAGTGACACTCATTAGATCCCCTTTGTTTTGTATATTATTATTGCATAATAATACTATTTTTCTATTGTTCATATATATATATATATATGTATATATGTATATGTATTGTATTAAGAGAGCTACATTTTAGCTATTGCTTCAAAGATTCCACACTAAGATTATGGAAGGTAACTGAATGAAGTTTAAGGAGCTATAAATTATATGCTAAGTATTGTGTTATGACTATGTTTTATTATTTAGCTTGTTTAAAGCTCATCAATTTAGATAACTTCACCATACATCCTCTTACGATGAGTGATTTTGAAAATTTTATCTAGTCATCAGTATTTTATGACTAGTGTTTGCAACTAAGATTTCAGGAGACAATAGAGAGAAGCATTTGTTTTTAAAGAATAGCAAAGTGGAATGTTTATGGATAATTTTGTAATGTATGTTAAGCAACAAGGAGATGCAAATCATTTTGAACAATTTTAGGTTATGTAGTTATAATTTTAGTTTAATAATTTCATTGAATAACTAGTTATTCCAAATGCATTATTATTTTTGTACATGTACCACTATGTACAATTCTAATGCCCCGCGTGGTTGATGGAAGTGATTTTGAAGGAAGTAAAAGGGAAAAAAAATGAAAGTAGAAGAGTAAAAAGAAGTGAAAGTGAGAATTAAAAGTATGATTGGTATAATGATGAAAATGTGATATAATTTTTATTTGATATCCATGTTTATGATATAAAAAGACTAAAATGCCCATATGATAACTAGAAAAAGAAATTCCCTTCCTCTCCCCTTCATTATCCCCACCTTTGTTCAACAAAGCCCAACCATCATATAATCTGCAAATCAACACAACGCATAATCAATAAATTAGCATCATGAGATAATCAACACCGCACATAGAAAAACCTATCCATTTTCACACAAAGAGCAACAATAAATGGATCTACAGAACGAACACATGAGGCATAGATCTATCGAACAAGAAGAGGAATAATGAATAGATAATCATAAACCAGAACAAAACACAGATCTATTGAGGAAGGTGAAATTAAAAACCAAAATCTAAAACTATCATGGAGAAATTCGCATAAATCAAAAAGCATTAATCCAGAAAAATGAAAATTGATGATAAGAGGTGAGATCATGAGGTAGAAACTAAAATCTAGCGTGAAATCACAAACCTCAACTTGGGTATCCATCGATGGTGTGAAATCGCAACAGATAGCTAGAGGCCTCGAATGGTGGTGATGGAGGCACAAATCTATGAAGGCACCCATTTGCGACACTAGATCTATGAAGGAACCTATCCACAATGATGCCAAACCTACAATAGAATCCATCCTCAATGGCACTAGTTCATCGACGCTCAAGGACAATATAGACAGTGGTGAGAAGTAGTCTTTGTTGGTCCTGTTGAGGCGAGGTCTTCAAGTTATCACTAGCCATGGGTAAGGGGCAAAAATGTCTTTTTAGCTCCAATTCCATGGAAGCCAGCACACTTCCATACCCTTTAGGATGGAACTCAATTAAGGACAATTTGATGGAAGTCAGGTTCCATGAAAGTCAGCTTCTGATGCACCAAACAAACATTTTTTAGAGTTTCATTTCTACTTCCATTTCCTGAGTTACAATTTTGTCATACAAAACATAGCATAGGTGTTTGTGGTTATGATTACTAGTAAGGAATTGTAGATCATTTGTTTCATTATGTCCACAGTAAGACATTGATATTAGCCTCTGAATTGTGCATTTATTCTCTTAATGTTACTCATTTTACTCCTTAGAATTTGACACGTTTTTGTTATTATTAAAAACTAAAATGCTTTGTGTTATGTATATTAAAAATACAAAATCATTTCATAAGATTATAAGTTTCTTGAAATTTATATTAATTTTTTAAAATTTAGAAAGCTTAAGCTATAACTCTATTGTTGTGCCTCAACATTTTTGCCAATCAAAGTTAGGATAAAAATAATAATTTTTTTAAAACTTAGTCATAAAACTTAGTAACAACTTTCTCAAAATTCCCTTGTAAGTTTTAGAAGCAAAAGCGTATGTTGTAACTCTCAAATAATGACTTTCACCCCTACATTTGAATAGAGAGAAAAATAAAGAAAAGAGAAAGCTAGGGAAAAATTAGAATTTCCTTTTTTTGAATAGTAGGAAAAATATTTAGAAAAAAAAAGTAAGGAACAAAAAACACATGGAGCCCACATGGTTTCTAAGGGTGTACATGGCTGGTTTGAGCTTAGGTTTGTCTAAACCCATGGGTTGGCCCGAGGTAAACCAGGTATATCCAAGTATAATCAGGTTATGTTACTGGGTTTGTCAAGTTTAAGGCAACAATCCAGCTAAATTATAAGAAAGGAAGGAAAAGATGGTGATCTAATGAATTTAAAGAAAAAAAAAAAGATGTAGTAAGAAATACAAGCAATGGGCAGCTATAAATAAACTCCTCCTCTTCCTTTAGCTTCATCCTGTATTTCAACAATAAATGTGGATCTATCCTTAAATGCATCTTCTTCCTGTTCTTCTTCTTATATTGATAGATCTAACTTTAGATCTAGTTCTAGAGGCACGAAATCACAAATCTACCATTGAGTTATGGATGTGATGATGCAAAGAGGAAGCAAAGAGTGAAGGGTGTGATAATGACGAAGATTTGAGGTGTCAATGATTGGATCTGGAAGCAAGTGTGGGAGAGGTGAGAGCGAGAGTAGTGAGAGTAAGAGAGAGACTGCCGAAGAAGCAAGAAAAAAAGATGAAAATTTTGAAGGTGGCTTGTTGTTGGGAAATATTAAGGGAAAAAAGTATATAGGCGGGTCAATTTGAGTAATTTTAAACTAAACCCCAACCCCAGAACCCAGACTAGCCTGGTGATTTGTGGCCCATAAGACTTTGGGCTAGTTTGTTTACTCAGACTCACGAGTCTATGTTTACCCCTAATGTTTTTTCCCATAAAGTAAAGAGATTTTGGAGAAAAAATATTTTTTTCCAAAATTGCTCCTATGAAATACTTTGTATATATTGATAACATCCTCCACTACAAGTGACCATCCTTCACTGCCAGCATCCACCAGTTGCCACCCTTAGCTATTGGTCACCGATCATCACACTCAACAGCCGCTGCCCTCCACTATTAGCCGCTACCTTCCATCATTGGTCATCGGCCACCGTCTACCACCTACAACTAATAACTATTGTATTATATTATAAAACCTATTATTGTCATTGTGAAATAAAAATGGTTGCAATATGTGTATTGTTATTTTGAAATAAGTGGATTTTTTCTCCTTTATATTTTTTCTATTAATCCAAACATAAAGAAAGAAAATATTTTCTCTCTACTTTTCTCTCCCTTTCATTTTCTATCCTCCCCATTATCTCCCATTCCATTTTCTCTCATCATCCAAACAAAGCATTAGTGTGAAAAAAAAATGAGGTAGCAAATTTGCAGCTCACCTAAAACGTAATATAAATATTCTACGAGAGTTTCTTATAACCCCAAGAAGAGAATCAAATTGTAATTATAAAAAAGGGTACAAGTTGATTGGATAAAGAATTATAAATCATTCAATAGTTACCAACTTAATTTAAGGTTTGAAAACTAAAAGAATGAAGAAAAGGCCTGCGTAATTTCTATTTGAATATTTGTAATAATTGATTAATAATTTTTTATCTCTTTTGATTTTTTTTAAAAGTAATTAAGGATCCAAAATCATGCTACATATTAAACAAGTCTAACTTATTTAAGAACACATCTTATATTAAGAGATTTGGGTTAGTGTAATGTCAAACTTTGCTAGTCATGTTGACACCAGCACAATGGCAAAATTTCGATTGAAATTATACTTGGATTAGCCTTTTAGAGCAATAAATCCTTCTGTGTTAATTGTGTATTTTTCTTCCATTAAGGAACAATATGCATAAGAGGAATACTTCTCAAAAGCATTTAAACTTACTTTTTGCCCCTAAAAGTATAAGCTAAAATTTTGGGGCAATAAACACTTTTGAGGAGTGTTTTTTGGGGGGGCAATAAATCATCCCAAACATACCGTAGTTTAGTTATTTTTATCATTATGTATGCCAAATCAACTTTGCCTAAATCCTACTAATAATGTATTAGTTTTGCAAACAAAAGCTTATCTGATTGATAAAAACTTTACCCATATCTCACAATAATGGTATTTCAAATCCATTTGCTAATTAATGTGAAACTTGTTGATAGGTAATTTATAAATACTTTTATATGCAATTTTTTAGTGATGAAACTTGCCATGATGGAGCCTCTAATCAAACCTCTTTTTTTTTTATGTTTTTGATAAAAAAAAACAGTACACCAATAACGCCACAAATGTATTGTACAGTATTTGTTTTCACATTTTGATGAGCATGCCATTCAATGGACGGTTTATTAGGTTAGCGTATCATCCTTCAACCAAAGGATTTCCAACATTAACAATGTAAAATTTGAAATCTCTCAGCTAGTTGATAGTGGAGTTTATGTCAAATTGCATCATAATTAATGCCACTTATGGGCAAAATAAGAACGAACCTTTTATTTGGCCAAAAATAGAACGAATCTTTGTATGAATGGCAATTTGCGAATTGCAATACAATAGTAATAATAACATTAATTTTATTTCACTATGTGAGAAATTTGTGAATTGCAACATGCTGCTTATATTGTGGATCAACATGTTTCATCATCAAACACCATACAGGGAAGATGGTGTTGAATTACCATCCAAGAACACAACTCACCAACTATAACGTTCACCGGAATAGCTCATTCATTAGTTATATTTCTTTTCTGAAATGATATAACAATATTTATTCCAAGACCCGGAAAGACCCAACAAACAAAAAATGTTTAATTAACTCTACTCGTGAGCTTTTTCTCGTAAAATAAGAAGAGGGAGAAAAAATAATACAAATAAAAATTTGTGGAACTTTCATGGTTGAAAGGGATGTTACGAATTACGAAAGGCATGCTTTACGCTTTAGGACCGAAGTGCATTTGGGCAAGAAGAATTGGGCCTCCTAGCAAATCGCCCCTGCCACATCACAAACAAGGCACACACGTGTTACCTTAAGTGAAACAAATGCCGTATGTGCGTGCGTGTGTGTGTAATGCCGTCATTTTTTTAAAATATTATGGTAAAAAAATCACTTTGTTTTATCTGTTAAGCCATCCATTATAATTATAAATCCTCAAGTTTCTGCTTTACTTGTTTTTCTTCTCTTGGTTCGTGTCATGTATGCAGAATTGTTATAGTATTAACGATTGGAAAACGTGTTGGGAATGCATAAAAAAACAAATTATACAAATACAAGTCTCCAGATTATAACGTCCGCCCACTCTTAAAAGGGTCAAATTTTTCTTTGATTTAATAATTAATAATATCCCCTGAATAGCAAGGGAATTTGTTTCATAATAATAAAAATAATAAGGGATAAAGCACCTTTTGGACCTCAAAAGTTTTCCTTAATTTTCATATTAGTCCCTATAATTTTATTTTGATCAAACAAATCCTTATAATTTTATATCATTAAAGAGTTTATCCCTAATATTTTAAAAACTCAATATTTTAATCCCTCTATCATCTAAAATGATATTAACACTGTTAAAATTAAGGTGATGTGGCTAATAATTAGCATACTTGAATTGACATATAGATAATTAAAGCTAACTGAATTTTTTTTTAAATATAAATATTCACTGATAATTTAGAATTTTATTGTTATATTGTTACATTTTTTTCTTAAATAAAATAATCCAATCAATTTTATAATCTATGTGTGAGTCTAAATTATCTAACTGTTTACCACATTATCTTAATTTTAATAGCATTAATGCTATTCTAAAAGATAAAGGAATTAATTATTAAAATTTTAAAATATTAAGAACTAACTCTTTAATTATAAGAAACTATAAAGATTTATTTAATCAAAATAAAATTATAGAAATGAATATGAAAATTTAGAAAAATCTTAGGAGCCAAAGATTCTTTGTCCCAAATAATAATAATAATACTAACCCAATCAGGAATGATTGCCATTGTTGGAACAAAGAGAAAAAGCAAAAAAAGTCTTATCAAGAACGATTTGAATGAGATATATCCTATAAAATTGGACCATCTGTAACGGGCCCACTCCCATCACTTTGAGGCGCTCATTATCCAATCATCATTCCAAATCCAATTTATTTTATTTTTTAAATTAATATAAATATATTTGAAATTTATTTAATTTACTCAACTTCTAATTGGAAGAGAGAAATGGATGATGTGGAAACAGAGGTGATACCTGCAATCTGGGCCGTTGATCAGCGTTGACTTTTCTGACCTGGTATCTGATCTTCTTAGAAAAGAGACGGTTACGGCGCTTTTCTTTGTAGCGCAACACGCTAGCTTCTCTCATCACCCCTTCTCCGTTCTCCCACAACAAATCTATCTGTGCCAGCCGCGCCTGTTCCCCACGTCAAAATGCTTTTAATTATAAGACTCCCTCAAATCTAAATCTAAATATGGGATATTTTATTCCATTTTAAATATAAAATTTTTTATAATATATAAGATAATATTTATTATATACATTTAAAATATATTTATATATAATATTATAAAAATAAATTAAATAAAAATAATTTAAAAAATATTATAATTTTTTTAAAAATTAAAATAATTAATTAATTTTAACTATTAGAGGTGATTTAACTGAGAGTTGTCCTATTAATACTGAAGTACATTGATATTACTAGTAATAAATACATATATTAAATTAAAATCATCTTACATTAAAAATAAACAACCTAAAGAAAATAAAAGCTTTCAATACGAAGGTGTGGTTGATAGTATTGCCAACACATCTAACCAAGGGCAAATAACCTTTAAACCAACAAGCATATTGCTAGATTGTTACATTACATTTTATTTTAATAAAAAATGAGATAAAATAGCCATATGTAAGCATTTTTTAAAAATAAATTAAAAGTTAATTTGAGATTCTCATATTGAAAATCCACTCATTTATCATGTCTATGCCATTTCAAGAATGTTGCTAATTAAATAATATATTACTCAAGGGGGGCACAAGGACAAAAGAAGGGATTAAAAATAATTTGATCCCCGCTTTTATACTATCATATCATTCACAGAATATTTTATAAGAATCAATCATCAATCGATAATAAAAAACACTCCTAAGCAAATATTAACCGAGAAAAGTGTGACGCAAGAGCCATACGGTGTTTGGTTGAGAAATTCAGTTTCAGCTGAAGATTATAGAGGAGAAACATACCGTGACGTCATTTCCGGTCACATCGGAGGCGGGACTTTCGCCGGTGAACGGCGAGCTCCGGTCAGACCAAGCATTCAAAACCTCGCTGTAATTCAATTTCAACAGCAGACCAGGATTTGATTTCGGAATCGAACTCCCCGTCGGCAATTCCGGATTCCTTGATTCGTTGGTCGTCGGCTTATCGACCTTCTTCATCTTCTTCTTTTTCTTCTCCAGCGAAACTGACGCTGCGGGAGGAGTTTTTCTTATCTCCGGTGAGATTTCAACTATATTAACAACCGCAGGAAAATTCCACCAACAATTCCCTTCATCGACGCCGCGGAGAGCTCTTAGTCGGAAGTCGAATTTCCCGCCAAAATTAAATTCCGTCGAATCCGCAATCCAAGGATTCACGTGTTCGCCGTGACAAGACGCGCCGTGGGAATCTTCGGCTCTGCTTCCCATGATGCCATCGATTCCCTCCCCGATTTCCTCATCGAGAATCGATTCAGCATCGAAATCTTCTTGGCAGTCATCGTCGAATTCTTGAGGATTCACTCGTGAGCTAATCTCCCCTGGACTCTGGCACGGTTTTTCTAGTAGATTAACTGCTTTGGGCTCCACTGGGAAATTAATGGGCTTGTGTTGGATTGGTTGGGGTTGAAGTAGGAAAGAGGAGCTATCAAATACTTGGAAAGGGAATAACAATTCTGAAGATTCATCCGAAAGATTATCGGTTGTTTTTGAGAACTTGCTTGATTTTTCCAGGCTTTCGGATGGGAAGAGATTTGGGTATGCTGTGGAAAGCATTGCAGCGGCTTCATTGTAGGTTTGGTTGGGTCGCTTTCGAGGGGTTCGAGGTTTTCGGGTAGAGAGAGCAAGTAGAGAATCGCTCGATTCCGATATAGTTGAAGATGGAGAAGATGTATGCGAAGTTCGGGTCGATGGAGACGGAGATTTGACAAAATCGAAATCGAACCCGTAGGTTCTTCCACTAGCTCCACTTAAACAAGCAGACATTAGTGAAGGGAAGAAGCTCGAAGCAAGTTAGATATTTAAGGTCTCTCAAAATTTACAAAACACGAGTGAAAAAAAGAGGATTTGTTTCGGCATGCAGAATTCAAGAACACTAAGTGAACAAAGCACGAAAGATGTTCAAGAGTGTCTGTCTGAAACCCAGTTACAGGAAAAGCTCAATACATGCTCCATTTTTTCCTGACTGGGAAGTAAAGCGAGAAGCCACTGGCAGAAAAAAAAGGTACAAAACCCTAAACCCAAAAGGTACAGGGAATAATAAAAGGTGTTAGCCTTGTTTATTTTAAAAAGAAATAGGGAATGAAAAATGAAGAAAAAGCCAAAGAAGTTTAGGAATATCAGAGGAGTGGAACTGGAACACCCCAGAACCACACAAAATAAATAGACTAGTAAAAATTTTTCACTTTCCTTATTGATCCAGGAATCAAAATTTGATGTCACTTCAAGTTAAAACTCTAGAGAGGAAGAAACGAAACAGAGTATTCCAAAATCCCAAAGCCCCAGGAAGAAACCAACCCAACCAAGTATCAAAGATATTAAGTTGGTTTTGGTTAACGAAAGTATTTGTAGCAAGGAAGCCAAAGACAAGGTACTGAGCGGTGTTAAATTCAGGGAGAAACTGGGTCACGGGGGAAAGAAAACAAAGATAGAAGAGAAAGAGCCGTTGGGGGGTGTGTACATATGGGCAATATGACAGAGAGATATAGGCAGACACACAATCACAGGCTGTGTGTATGGATGAAGGAGAGAGAGGTGAAGTCACCTGGTGCAGTGGTAAGGGTGGGAGGTGGAGAAACGGAGGATTGGAGATGAGAACGAAGGAAGAGACAACGCTCGGTTTCAGCTGTTCCGAATGTAGGACCACTCTCATTAAGCTCTTTTAGCTCTCTCTCTCTCTCTCCCCCCTTTTCAATTTTACTAAAATATCCTTTATGTCACTTGGTTCTTAATTTCGCCTTAACTGTCTGCGTGCCCGAAAATAAAATAATTTAGATAATTGATAATCAATGTATATTAGTTAATTTTTCATTATAAAATTTATAACGAATTTTCACAAAAGATAAAGGGGGTTATATATAACTTATAACGAAGCCAAAATGAAAAAAAAAAGGGAAAAAACGAATTCTGAAATATGGAACATGAAAATGATGCAATTGATAGGTTAAGGCGGCAACTTTTATTCGTACATCATATTGGCGTGGCTTTTACATTTTCCATAAATCATGTCTTGGTTTAGAACCAGCAGTATGACGTGAGGACAACCATATGGTATGGTGGTGCCTTGGTAGATTTTTATTTATTTTTAATTTTTTTAAATTAAAATTTATAAATAAAAAATATAAAACTATATAAAATACATATTTACATGATCCCAATAAAATATTGTTTTTATCTATAAATTTTAATTTTTAAAAAATTTAAAAAATATATAAAAATCTACTACGGTAACACTGGCAGGAAAGGTCTCAGCATGAGAGACCCAAGTCCCCTAGTTTAGGATCGATATCGGTTGCATATGACAAAACATGATATATATAAATATAAAATATGATTATTTTTAAAATTCAGGGATATGAATATAGAAATACATGCATATATATATATATAATCAACAAATTAACTCATTAAAACAATAAATATTTAAAATTCTGACAGTTATAATATGAATGTTAAGACAAAATAAATGCATAAAAATCAAACTTAAAATAAAATTATTATTTTTCTTCTTAAACCAAAAAAAAATCATTGTACACAAAAATTATACAAAAGTATCACAATACTACAAACTCATGAGATCTTTTTTCTGCCTCACTCTAAAAATTCAAAAGGTCATGTTTCAATATCAAGATTTGAAGTAAGATTTGAAGTGATAAGAATGAGTGCAAAAAGATACAATACCTAAAGATGCATATTTACAAATACAATATGCATATATGGTAAGTACATCCAATACATTATTATACCACTATACTTTTCTTAAATATTATAGCATTACATATCATGTCCCTTGACCCATATCATAACTATCAAAATGGGCTTGTCGACCTCAAATGGGCTAGCCTGTCACGGGCTGGCCAAAAAGCAAGGCGGGGGTGGGCTGACCCTTTTTGGCAAGTTGCATTTTTTAAAAACTCAAGACTGCCACGGTGCTTGTTAACCTTACGTATAGTAGTATTTTTTTTTTCAATTTTTTTCCATCTGCCATATATTAATATATTTTTTAATTATTTTTGTCACTTGAATAATCTAAACATTATCATTAGTTGAAACCACATACCACCAATTGATCAAAATAATTAAATTAGAAATAGAAACTACATACCAACAATTGACAAATGACATTAATATATACTAATAATCTAAGTATCACAAACACAATTTAGTAACATTAAATATGAGTATGAGCAAATTATCAATTTCAACTTCAAGTATGAGACAATTTCAATTCTAACATTAAACAAAATACATTAATACATACATACCAGTACATTTTTTTCTTAATTTGGAGTCACACAATGTTCATTCAACATCATAATTCATGAAACATGAGTCTCATCAATATCGTTGGAATCTTTCTTTGAGAATGAGAACAAATTTTTAGCATCCACTTCCTCATTTCTAAGTGGGAAAAAAAAAAAGCAAGCTAAACAAGCTAACATGTGGGCTTAATTGGTTAGCCTGTTTAACCTATGGGTTAAGCAGTTCAGATAAGAAAAAAACCGATTCAATATGGGCTTTCATTTTTCTAACACAGAACTATTATAAAACAGATCAACCCACTAGTTGAAACCTGCACCCATTTTGACAGTCATACATACCAACATTAAAGTTAGTGTGATTTGCTATCATTGTGATAGGTAATCACTAATAAGAAAATATAACTTTTAATTCTATAAAGTCAGAAAAAGTTAATTTAGAAAAAAAAGGTTAATTTGATAATACTAGTAGTCAAAAAGTAAGAAAAGTTACCTTTCTCTACTAGTTTAATAATCAGTTTTTGTCACTCTGTCACGTATTTATTCAAAATTTATCATTAAAGTTAACAATCTCTTTAACTTCAATGTTAAATTTAAATGAAGGTAAATAAAAATTCTGTACTACAAATTATTGTTTTTAGGGGTCAGTTGATATGTTTTCTGAAAAGTAGCTTTCCTTGCTGAGAAGTTATTTCTCAAAAAGTACATGTATGACTTAATTTATTTTAAGTTATTAGAAAGTTTCAATTATATTTTAAAAGAAATATATTATACTTGTATGTTAAATGCAAAAATATTCTTTTTGTTAAAAAAATGGATTAATAAATTAAAGGGTTTTTTTGGAAAATCATTTTGTAAGATATTTGGTAAGTGGAATTTCTCAGGATTTTCCTCAAGAAGTAGGATTTCTCAAGTTAAGCCAAACTTCTTGAGAATTTCCAAATTTTTTTCGAACCAAGCAATATCAGTTATTCTATTTATCAAGAGATTGAACTTCCTCTTCCTACTTTTTATATATTAACCGACCCCTTACCATTCAATTATTGATCAATAATATGACATAAATAAAAAATATAATATTTGAAAAAAGGAAGCCAATTCCTCATTTTCAACTAAAGATGTGAAATTAAAAATTTTATAAGATTAGACAAAAAAATTAAATCATTAAGTCTTTATTTGGTTGAAAGTTTTTAGGGGAATGAGAGAGGATTGGAGGCGATTAAATCCCCTCGCCTTATTTGGTTCAAAAAATTAGAGGGGATTTAATGCCCTTCAGTCCCCTCCCCCATCTATTTATTTTTTCCCCTAAATTAGATTTTTTTTTAGAGAAAATTGAGTAATTATTAATCAATCTTTTACAATCTCTTCTTGAATCAAATACAATTTTATTAAAATCCTTCTAATTCCCTCTCCTCCAATCTATTCAGTTAAACCAAATAGATCATAAAAATAATAGTTAGTTTGTTTAAAATTATAACTTTGAGGGTTTTGCAAAACTTAATCGAAAAACTTTGAATTACATAGGGGCGCACGTGCATACACACACAGATATATACAATTGTTTTGTCAATTTAGATTGGTGTGAATGATATCAGTTCTCATCTCTGTAATTAAGATTTCATTTCTCAACTTTTCTATATAAAGTAAACTTAAGTGGGAAAGATTTACTATTTGTTCTTGGTACAAAAAATATCTAATTAATTAACTATATTTATTTATTTTAATGTTTTAAAATTAATTAATTAAGTTACAAATATTATACCATCAACCGCAGTTAGATTGATTGGTAAGGGGCTCCATATCTCTTAAACAAAGTATTGAGTTTGAAGATAAAAAAATCATATTTTGAGAGTTATCACATTTGAGCCTGATAATATTTGAATCTAATATTAAAAAAATCATTATACTTGGAGTGATAAAGATTTTTCTCTCAATATTTTCTCTCCATATCTCTCTCTATACACAATTTCCCTTGTCCATTTTTTTGGAACCGCAAAAGATTGTTAAATGTGAAATTAAACCAAATAATGATTCATTTAATAATGATCATAAATAAGCACTTTGATCTTATTTTTAGGAATATTTCACTCATAATAATAAACACAAGCGATTAAATCTAATATATTATTCATTTATAGACTACTTTTTTAGTCATTTGATCATAATCAATGAAAATAATAATATATAGAGAAAACATATGAAAAAAACCCAAATCATGTAATATATTTAAACTTTAAAACATCATTTATTCTAAATTTTAAAAATATTAAGCAATTAAAAGTTGATCGAACTCTCTTTGTAACGCAATCAAAAGTAAATTAAGTGTGATATGAAAATATGTTTGGTGTCTTGGCGTTGGATATTGCAGAAAGATATTGTCCATTAATTATGCGAGAAACATTTTTCTGTTGTAATTGTTACTTTCCAAAAGTTTTGAATTCCTATAATTAGTTTGGTCCAAAAAAAAAAATTCCTGTAATCAGAAGTCCACAACCGACAGGCATATACGGGCAAAAGCATCTCACAAGAGATAAATACCACATTAAACTTTAGTTAGCTAACTATTACTTTTTTTTTAGTGCATGGACAATATCTCAATTAATGTTTGAAGACTAATTTCTTTTAAAATATAAAAATTACCAAAATAATTTTTGTTTATAAAAGATAAAGTCATTCTCATTCACACAATTAAAATCAAACCCCGTAATTACTATATTTTTTATGTTGAATCAATGACACATTTTTTTTTTAAATACAGTGTGAATTGAGAGACATGGCTATTTTTGTAAATTAAAGAGCTTGTTTGGTTCCCTATTATAGGAAATCAATTCCATGAGTGGAGACTAAATCCCTACAGGGTGTGTAAAGTTTTGTAAGAAATGATTTTTGTTTAATTAAAAAAAAAAAAGAGCAGTATGTTTTCAGTCGGTCCATGTTCTCCGTCGCCACGCACGAAAACGGTTATAAATGAGATTTTACAGCTTTTTTTGTTTTTGGCTGAGAAGAGTTTGCAGCTTTTAAGATAAAACTATTCTCACATTGCTTGAGGATGACCAACGAGAAATCAGAACTCACCCTTTATGAAAGGAAATGTGGGTGGGGTAGTTGAGTAATTTGATGACCCTATACTATGATCACAAGGAACGCGTATGTATGGATGTAGCCGTAGGACTGTCATTCGTAGAGCGCCATCTTGCGGCAATGATAGATATTAGATAGGGGCATCGTGCCCGCATAGCCTTTGTATGGGGTTTAGGGCAAAGGTTCCTTATCTGCTGAGGTGGCAAAATATGATTGGGGATGCTAGATTCTTAGGGCTTACGTGGAATAGAGTTCACGATCTAGTTGTGGGGTCTGTCTGAGAATTCACGTGTATCAAGGGAAGGAAAGAGGTGACCTTTTGGATCTCTCCTTCGCAATGATTTGAACATTTTTGGTGTCTTTCGCCTCTTTATCTTTCTAAGGCATTCCACTCACCCCTAGCCCTTTACGTTGGACTTAGGATTACCTTCAATTACCCTCCATTAGGATTTCAATATCTTTAATGTTAAGAAAGCAAGATAATCTGTTTTTGGGTCCATAAAACAAGATAATATTGGCCATAAATGGCACTTTTGTCCGTATACTAGCCTATTATTTTATTAAAAAATTAAGTGAGAGTCCCGTGTTTTATACAGCTAGAATTTAATAAAATTAATTATGAGAAAAAATCATACTAATTCATGATTTGTAAATAGTATAATTTTATAAAAATTTTGATATAGGTATAGATATTAGCATTTCCCCTCCATGAGTTATGATTTTGTTTAATAACCCTTTTAATTATTGTTATTTTTTCATTGACAAATATAAAGATGCACGTTTCTAAATTATCCGGGAAAGTTAGTTAATTTGATTATATATATAGTTACAAATTAAATTTTGCATCTAATAATTTTTATCTTTTCACATGAGATTTTGAATCCTGAACATCTACTCACATCTCACTTGACTTTTATCATTTGAACTAATTTTTTTTTTAGCT
Source organism: Adenanthera pavonina (assembly GCA_026686845.1). Classification (NCBI taxonomy): domain Eukaryota; kingdom Viridiplantae; phylum Streptophyta; class Magnoliopsida; order Fabales; family Fabaceae; genus Adenanthera; species Adenanthera pavonina. Next base: position 5,338,579 of record JAIVEN010000026.1, on the reverse strand, counting down.
TTTTAGGCAATGACATTGAATCTTGAGGATTTTTAATATTCTTTGTTTTCGCAAAAAAAAAAAATACTATGAGTTGTAGCTTAATTGATATCAATTAATTATTTTGTTTCATGCGGCATTAAGGTAGTGATGTCTGATTTAAAGCAGTTTATTTAGATTAACATTCAACCATGAATATATCTTACATTTAACTAAATTGTTTTGCATACTCAAAAGTGATTATAAAATATCTATATGACAATACTACACAACCATTAGAAGAAAGACACGACGCATTCTAACGTGTCATTACATTATTATTACATGTCTTTTCATAATATCTCGCAGAGTAATCGTCTCACGATAATCACTTTTAATAGTGACATTTTCAATTTATTAAAAAAAAAGTACAATATATAACAAGTTTCTGTTCACATCTTGTAAATGGTGCAGCTTACTATATATTTTTAACAATATATAAATTTAAATTGGCAAATATATATCATATTGAAAAATGATTTTAAAATTAGTGTTAATCTGTTCTCGTTAGCATAAGTTCTTCAGAGTGAAAAGTAAGTTTGAGAAAATAAAATACCAGAACGAGAATTATTATTCCATTTATTAATCCGAAACAATATACTTCAATTATTATATTTAATAAAATAATAATAATAATTTTGCTTTACGTCGCCCAATTAAAGTCCAAAGATATGCAAGAAAATTAACGAGCATACGCAACTCAAAAATAATGACAAGTATATGAACAAGATATTCTTCTGCTACCTCACTTCCAGACTAATGTTGAAACTCGTAAACAATGACTGTACTCTTGTGTGTTTTTGGGGAAAATGTCCTTTTCTTTTAAGATATTTTCTAAAAATATCCAACTTCAAAGTATTTCTGGTATATTCCACAAAATATCAACTGATTCTATTTCATATATTGTAATGTATTTACCCACACATGTCAATTCCTTCCATTTAGTAATTATGCAAACTATATATTCAGTGATGATCTATCGGTGAAACAAGGCTGCGTCAACAGTGGATGTTTGCTTCGGGGAATTACTTTAAGCTTGTTGTACTATTTTGATAAAATGACTGATTTCTGTGTTCGGCGTAAATTAATTCTAAATATTATCAAGAATGTCATATTCAAGAATGCAACATGCCCATAAAACCTCTAATTTAATTATATTCCCATTGACAAGGATAGAAATGTTGGATTTTTATGTGGAGGCAATCACTATTTTACAAGTGGTAATTAAAAACTATTTTTTGTCGTATTCAATACTTCAAAAATAAATAGAATAGATAGTAAATCCCACGTAACTATATATTGAATTATGAAATAACAGAATAAATAAAGAATAAGGAAATAAAAGATTCACTGTAATAAATAATGAATAAGAAAATATAATAAATATTAAATATAAATAAAATATGGATATGATATGATCATTTAAAAGTTCAAATGAAAGAGAAATGGTATATTTTTATGATCCAACAAAATTGTTTTAGAACAGCTTTTGGTGAACCGGACATTAAAAAAAATATATTTTGCAAAATATAATTTAAAAAAATAGGTGGAGCTCATGCGTTACACGAAATCCTATATAATAAGTTGTATTGTTTTATATAATTATTAGATTTATAGAATATAAATTCATATTACTAATACGTTCAATTAAAAACAATTGTGAGATTTCACGAGTTAATCATGTGGCTCACAGATTAAATAAATTTTAGACGTGGCATGTCCATATGTGTGTAGAGAGAGAGAGAGGGGGGGGGGGGGGTTGTGGGTGTGCAGCGAGGGCATACCCAACATATGGAGTACTGCTGTACTGATAAGTGGTTGACCTTTGGTAGTCCCTTATCTTTACCAGGGGGTGACTTGGAAAATCTAGGGCCATTGGAAATGGAGTAACTTAGCATGTGACTCTAAAATGTTCAGTCGTCAATTAATGCCCAGCCAGCACCTCTTGTTATCAAAATCAGCATATTATACACTGCGGTCCAAAATATATAGTAATTTTTTACCTTATTCTAAATATAATTTTTTTTAAAATATGGGATAATATTTATTATTTATGATGCATTATAAAAAAATCTTCATTTAATTCATGAGAGAGAGAAAAAAAAGTCAATAAGGGAAATTTTAGAAAAATAATGTGATTTTTGAAATAATTAAGATAATTAACTAATTTTAATTCCCTCACTTAATTATCATAATTTGGTTAAAAATATCTTAAATTAAGAATCGGAAGTAGTAGTATTCAATTGATACTTTCAGCTTTTTTTTTTAATTTCAAAACAATTGTGATTTTATAATTTTTAAAATAATATTAATATTTTTTATAAGTTTAATTACTCTATAACAATAATAATAAAGGAAGAAAGAAATATTATTATATAATTAATAAGAATATTATAATAAAATACAATTATTAATTTTTAAACTATTTATTGAATTTTTTAATCTGCTAAAAAATTCTAAAATAATAATTATTTTAAACAGAGAATATATATATATATATATAATATTGCATATCTTCAACCGCATTGCCGTTTTATATTGTAAATAAATTACAAGTCCACCCTATCATTGAACCCAATAGCAAACCTCATAAAATAATCTCAATTCTATTTTAAATAAATTTATTTTAATAGTTAAAAATTTGAGTAACTAAATTTAAATTGGACAATCATTATGAAAAAAAGATCTAAGTTGTTGAATCTGAAGGTTCATGAAAGAATTCTAATTATTTCGAACTTGAAGAATGATTCGTTTTAAAGATACTAGTTCTGAAAGTTTTAAAATTATTCAGTTAGGTCAATATCCTGAATATTACTATTCATTTAGACAGAATTCATATGTGCCCAATATCCTCAGTATTACTATTCATTTAGACAAAATTTTTTAGATACTAGTTTGTCAGAATTCATATTTTGACAGATCTAAGTTGTTGAATCTGAAGGTTCATGAAAGAATTCTAATTATTTCGAACTTGAAGAATAATTTGTTTTAAAGATACTAATTCTGAAAATTTTAAAATTATTCAGTTAGGCCAATATCCTCAGTAACACAAAGTCATAGAATATATTTTGTCTCATTATATATATGCCTGAACCTTATTATGTATTTTTTTTTTGGGACCAATTATTTGATGGAAGAAGTGGGAGAGGAAGCTTAAGCAGCCCTGTTATCCTTCCACCACAAGGAAGAAGAAATAGAGGTTATCGCTGTTATTTGAAACCAGCCTCACTCATCAGGAGCCATCCTCCAACCCAATCAGATTAATCAGAAGCCGTGTGACCCGTGTCCCATCAAATAATTCCAACGAAACAGATTTTTTAAAATCAGATAGGCAAAAAAACCGTAAATCATATTAATTAGTGATGTCATCATTCAATGACAATTATATCAATTATATATGGTTGAATCAGACACTTGATCCTGATTATATTCATGACAATATTCGCTGGTCGCGAATCAAATCAAAAGCTGGTTAGAACTTAGAAAGATAGTTGCTTTCATTAAATGTTTTATATTACTCCCTCCATCGATAAATTTAGTGGTAATTAAAGTTTTAAAATATACTACGTTACTTTGTAAAAATTATTAATTATTTAATATTCTTCTAATTTTATTTTTATTTATAAAAATATTTAATTATAAAAGAGAAGAAAAATTTTTAAAAAATTAATATTTTCTCAATGAGTTTAAAATAAATATATATGACTTATATTTGAAAATATACTATTAATCACAGGTGTACTTTCAACTTGAAGATGTGGCGGGGCTGGGGCTTAGGCTTAGATAGAGGCTCAGCTCATTGCTCGTGGTCCATGAACAATTTAACTTCTTAAATATTTGTATACGCGTGCGTGTAGATTTAAGACATTTTCAAGGTGCTAATTCTGATAAAACTCTTTCCATTTTGCAGTCATATCAGTCTCAATGTATCCAGAAGTTAAGATCAGATGAGAAAGAAATATGTTCCAAAATCACAGCTTTTTAATGATGAAAAGAATATAAGTTTTATTAGAATCCAATCTAAAAAAATGGTTCATGAATAGTATTGTGATATTATTTATGTAGTTTATCTTGGGCTTTATATTTGTCTATTTGTATTTTTCATACATCTCCTATGGTTCAAAAATCTAGCTGGTGCAAAATAAAATCCTTTGTTTATAAAATAAATAAATAAAATACTTTAACTCCATATCTAATCCATATATGTTCCGTGACAATTGAAGATTGGCACTCACACATGCAACCTGAAAAGGCAATAAAAGTGAGAAATAAAATGCTGCAGTCACGCGGTGACCATAGTGACTAATTAATCTGTTGTTTTACTGTTTATGTTTTTCAAAATGCGTGTTCTGTGTATTTATATGGCCATGGCGAAGGGGCTTCCAGTTTTAATTTTTAAGTAACACCGAAGTGACCAATTATAATAACCATGGAGCTCCTCCTGAAATGCATCTCTATAAAATTCATAAAATATTAAAATTAGAAGATTCTTGTATTAAAAAATGGCTAAAGTGTTGTAATAAATAAATAAGGGATATTTTTACTAAAATTAAAAAAATAAAATCCTTCCAATAATTTTAAAGGACTAAAAATCAAGGAATAAAAAACTAGACTGAATTGGACTGACCGGTACTACTGGAAACTGATGCAAAGTCTAGTTCGGTCATAGATGAAGATTGGGTAATTTCAAAATCGGTATGAATCGATATAAAACTAGTTCAATTGCAAACCGGTGCCAAGTCTAATCCCGTAATCCGATCATAAATGAATATCGGGTAATTTCAGAACCAGTACGAATCAATACAAAACTTGTCGAATCGGTCAAGAACCGATTTGAACTGGTCTGACTTTTTTAAAAAAAATTTTAAGAAAAAATAATATTATTTTTAGTACTAAGTAACATTATTTTTGTATAAATTTTTTTCTATATTATAATATTGTATAAGTATTATTATGATACATAATTATTAATAATAATAAATTTACTTAACAAATAATATGAAAATAAAATATCAATTGATTATTTTGAATTTAAAATATAATTGTAGATAAATATTAACTTGTTTAGATTTTAATACTAGATTGTAAAACTTATTAATAATATTTTAAAATTTCTATATGATATATAAAATTAAAAAATTATTAAATTTACTTTTCATATTAGATTGAATGTTAATTTTATGATAATGGATAAATATTTTTTATGTTTTTTATTTACATTATTTAAAATATATCAATTTATTCACAATTGGTCCAATCTTACCATTGAACCAACTAGTTTAATAGTGGGTCCAATTTTTAATATTTTTTTAAAAATACAGTTAACTCAAAAAATGGTCATAAGATGCCTAACAAAAATCAAGGTTCGAAGTTTCAAAAAGACTTATTCTTTGAAAGAATATTCTCTATGATTATCTATAAAAGGACTTGTGCAGTTCAAGTCAAACATATCTATAAAGAGGCAAATTAATGTGCTCATAATCAGGTGATTTAGAGTCTATCTGGAAAATTAGGATATAAATTCATGGCTACATCAAGTCCTGAGATTCAACATCTTATGGAAATGCATATTGTGGGTTATGGAGAACTGTGCACACTAGCTTATATGACTTAGGGCCCGTTTGGTTCTCCGTTTTGTAAAATTAAGTTAAGATAAATGAAGTTTATAAAAATGAAGTTTAGATAAAGTAAGTTTGTTGGAAGTTGTTATGTTTGGATATTCTTTTTGTAAAAGTAAGTTTGACAAAAAATCTGTTTGGATGATAGGGGTTAAAAGTACTTTTAGATGTATAATATAGAATAAATTTGTTTCTCCTTTTCCAAAACCTATATTTTGTTAAAGGAAAAGTAACTTTTCCCCTCATTTTCTAAAACTACAGTTTAACCCACTTCTCATTTTTCAAAAAATCAGTTTATGTTTTACCTGTATTTGGCCAAACACATCTTTTAAAAAACCATGGTTAAAAATCATGGTTACGTTTTGCAAACATGGAATCAAACAGGTATTTAGATGTTTTTTGTTTTCTTAGTTTGTTTTCTTTGTTGTTATTTTTTAGGTCAACGACCTGATCCCATCTGTTAAAAAATAAATAAATAAATAAACGGACTTGTGTAGGTAACCAAAGTAAGAAGCATAAATATTCGTTTATTTAGAGCATGGAAATTGAAAATCTCTTGGATTAGAGTTAAACTTAAAACCCATTCATATTATTTCAAGTGACCTTTGAAGGTTTTCTGGGGTCGCCGCCATTCACATGTCACCTTTTGAACTCCAGTCACCATCTCACACAGACCCTGTGAGCCACTTGATCAACAAGCACATGCTTACCAAACAAGAACACTCATGTTGTGTTGGGGACCATGTCTTCCCTACTTTTTAAAAAATGGCGAACCTTGAATTGAACTTTCCATCCCTCCTCCAATCAAAGAATTACAACATAGTTGTTCCTATATATTCCATCCTCCATAATGGGATTTAGTTCTTCTTCGAAAAGCTCAATCATCTATCCTCCATAATGGGATTTAGCTCTTCTTCGAAAAGCCCAATCATCTCCTTTTATACCGTTGTCAAATTAAGAGAAATTAGACGTATCTTTTCCCGTATACATTGCATGAATCAATATTTCATCAAACTGTCTATCAAAAAATTTAAAAAAGAAAAATCACCAAACTTAATGAATCTAATTTCAATCCATGGGAGGACAAGATGACGTTCCCTTTCACTACAATGAAAGTTTTTCATATTTTGGATTCAAGTTTACCATTACTCACAGACCTTTTTATTCTTTACTGTAGCTTCTGTTGGTTTTTCTTTCGTGAATATGGTTTGTAATCTTTTCTATATGTCTTAGGTGCTCATATCAGGGAAGGAACATCTTGGGGCACCTCGTTCTCCTACAGTGGATGATTGTGATAAGAGTAACTGAATGTGTGCCTCCGACTTAAATTTAAAGATACTTACATATTACTTATCAATCAAATTTTTATACCAACAATGAAATTCAAATACATGCCTTTATAAAAGATGGGTTGTATTTTTACTAAGTAGACCAACTTTCGTTCTTCATACAAGTATTTGCCCTTGTCAATTCTAAATAAATATGGGAACCATTGTCTTGTCTTGAGGTTAAGAGTGCACAAGAGTTGGGTTGTATTTCCCCTTCGCATAGTGTTAGGCCCGCTTTAAATTAGGCAGAAAAAGTGGGCCTGGGCTTCGGTTTGGACACTGGGGTTTGATTTTGCATTCTTTTCCTGAAAAAAAAAAAGATTAGAAGTTTTGAAAGTTCATATATTTATAATCCTTGCAATTTAAATGGAACCAGTGTGGATAATGAAACTTAAAGAAGTTTGATAAGTTAATTGGAAATTGGATAACTTATAATAAAATCTTGAGGATAGATGATACTTGTCTTCAACTTTTTATGAAGAGATTATTATCAATTAAATCTAGCACTTCGTAGTATTCAATCACTGGTATCCATATATAATAATTTTTATATATATTATATTTGGAGCTTTTTATATACGGTGAAACTTAGGTTCAGCATCTTAGTTGTACTAGTCAATTTGCCATGAAATTTTATACCCAAATACCTCCTATATCCTAGTAGGATTAGGATTGAAATCTACTTAGAACCATGCTATGCAGTTATATGTATATTAATGGTAGGCCATAACAAAGTCATCCAAAAGTAACTAGTTTCCGATTACAAAATTATGGTTAAGTAAATGCCTATAATTATTAGGAGTTTCCGTAAGAGCAACCATTAACAATTTTGAGGTTTTTGGATCAAAATTCCGATTTGTCCGGAACAGAACATGTAATGTAACACCTTATAAGTCATTAAGCATATTTACACGCAAGATTTGACCACCATAGTTTGCTAACAATTACAACACTCCTTGATTTACACAATTCAAATAATTTAACTTTTTTTAAAAAAATTAACATATCCAATATTCAAACTCAAGAACACTAATTAAATTAATATAATGCCCCACTAATTGAGTTACATGCTCATTGGTCAGCTCTTATAGTTTTTAGAAACAATCATATTATGATACACCTACTACTATCATTATGAAACTATTGGTTTTAAAGAATGCCATGAATGCTAATGTAGCTCACATTTCGCCATGTTATTGGTGCCTCAGAAACGTGAATAGATTTTGCTTCTTGCCCATGAAACCTCCTTCTTCCCCTTAGTAGCTTCCAATTATAGGCAAACTCTATCTCCGTTATTAAAGTCAAGTAACTCCTTCCCATTGTAATTATCATTTCATTACATTAGATTCCTTGCCATTCCATTCAATTTATTTTCTGTTGATTCCAGGAACCAAATGGGCCATTGGACTCTCCAAGTTAGCTCAAGGATTGTTTACTGTACAAGCACAGATTTCTCTTCATTCACAGGACCAAATTATATTGAATTCTTGGATATGCGGGTTTTTACTGCTCATTCTCTCTTTAACAATCTCTCTCTCTCTCTCTCTCTCTCTAATTATAGAATGATGAGACATATGAAGGGGAAGAACTATAAAGATTCTTTTAATATCATAAACATTAGTAACAACAACAACAAAAACTATCATTATCAAAATATCAATATATTATATGAAAAATATTATTCTCTAGGGGTTCATAAGGGCTTTTTTGATTTTTATAAATTTTTAATATTTAATAAATATTTAACATAAATTACTTAGAAAACCGTGCATCACATGTGAATTTTGTTTAGATAGTTATTAAATATCAAATTATCAAGATTAAAAAATTAACCTACATCACTTAGGTATGCTCAATATTGAAAAATTGAAAATTAAGCTTCTAATTACTTATTTAAAAAACGAAATCACCCATATTAATCTAAGTTAGTTTCTTTAAAGAAATTTAAATATTTTAATATATTATGAGTCAATTTATTTATTTATTTTTATAATAATAGATTTTAAAAATATTCTATTTTTTAAAATTTTTATTTATAATTGATATGAGTCTTCAATAACGTTTTTTCTCCCTTTGATTCTTTGCAAAGAATCTCATATTGGTACTGTACTGCGGGATCCTTGGGGACTTGTCCCTACTTTGATGTAAAATGTTTTCTTCGGCTTAGCCCACCGTTATTTTACCCCAAAAAAAAGTCTCATAGTGAAACGGAGCAAGGTTACAACTTACAACGCAAGCTTGCTCCTTTCTACGCTTTGTCTACCCATGTATGCATGTATGTATGCGTGGAGAAACTTGGCGGTTCCTCCTGCAATTGAATAACCCACTTCACTACATAGCCTCTTCAGAGTGGGATCGTTTTCAAACTGAATCATTTTCCAACTCTACAGACTGGGATCGTTTTTGCGCTAATGACAGACCAGACCGAGTTCAGCGTTCTTTGCAGCCTCTTCACATGGACTCAGAGAAGCAAGTCGTCGGCCAAGAAGCGCTCCAAGTTCCGCAAATTCCTCGATACCTTCTGCAAAGACAAAAATTATTTCAGTGCAATTCGGTTGATTCTCCCCAATCTCGACCGAGAGCGAGGCTCCTATGGGCTCAAGGAGGCGGTTCTTGCGACCTCCCTCATTGACGCTCTTGGAATGTCCAGGGAGTCCGAGGACGCTCTACGCCTCATCAATTGGCGCAAAGGTGGTGCAAAGACTGGTGCCAATGCCGGAAATTTTGCTCTTGTCGCTGCTGAGGTTCTGTCTCTTTCCCCTCTTCTTCTTTGTTAACGTTTTTGTTTGTGGCATCACACGATGGTTTCGTATCGATGTGCAGCTTACCTGTTTCAACTTGATTTATGGTTTTCCTTTCTGTTATGGATAATCCTAGTTTTCATGGATTGTAGCTTTTCACTCTAATATGTACTTCGAGATATATGATATTAGTAGGCTGTTGGTTGAATTATAAATTTCTGAATGTACATCTTATGTGACGAGTTCCATTAAATCCTTCATGGAATCACTTTTCTGTTATCGGAACCCGTGGTTGCTCCAAGTTGGAGTTTGTGCTTTATCTCAGGTTCTCGGGAAGTATTCACTCGACATTTACGTTCCTCCTGCAAGTTAGTGACTTTCATTGTTTTTACTTGTTGGTCACTTAATATCTATGCTTAAATCATGCCTCACATTCTTTCACCGTTGAGGAGTCTATTGTTAGGGGCTAAGTAAGTTAGGTTGCCATATTTTATTACTGTAGTTCAAGTATAGTTCTCAGAATATAGCATAAGGTGAGAGACATAAGTAATTAATAAGTGTAAGTTATGCTACGATTATGCGCATTCATGTTATTGGACTTGTATTTAGGAGCTTTGATATTTTTACCTAAAAAAATGATGTGAATAAATGAAAGAGTAAAAGAATAACATGTTTCCAATGTCACATTCTTCTTTGAGAGACAGGTGCTGCAGCATAGGCAAGGATTTGCATCTGGTAGATTGACGATAAGGGAGTTAAATGAGTTGCTTGATAAACTAGCTTCAAGTGAAAACAGGTTTAACATTTAATTATTTATATCTTTATCCTTCTCTGTGACTGCTAACTGGATTTTGGACACTGCTAAATATCTTTTGTTAGTTCATTGGTTTTTCAGAAGCCAACGGCGTCATAATTCATCATACGTTGATCAGTGATGCATTTAACATGTCACACCATATAATTGCCACAAAAGGACCAATTAATGGGAAAGAAGGATTAATAGATATCAAGAAAATAGGTGAAGCATTAGAATTTCCTCAATCCTTCTAGTGAGAATACAGGATTTTGGAAGTTTTTTATTCAATTAAGATAGTTCAACATCAATCAACCCAAGAGTGCTTTCTGAGACACCAAAACGTTGTGAGATCTGACTGCTTAATCTTCTTCTTAATTGACAAGGTGATATCATCCTCTCCATCCTCCCCTCATATTCCCCCATCTACTTGAAAAAGATGAAGAATAAAGAAACTGCTTCTTTTTCCATAGTCTTCTGGCTGCTGAATCTTGAAGTGGCAATGAGGCATGAAATAAAATGGTCAAGTTTGTTAGTGTCTTTGGTGATGGGAATGCCTTTTGACTTTGAGTTGATTTAGGCGATCAGTGTTTACTTAGCGATGCCAAAGAAGGGGTAAATCCATTTATTGCAAATTCTGTCAAAGCAGTTTTATTGTCTACCAGAATGTGTAGTTTCTTGACAAGCTGCATATGGGATTGAACAATGCTACATATATTGTTGCTGGCCATGATGCTAGTTGCTAGTTTAAATAAGATTTTATTATTTTCCCTATTTTATAAAGCTTTTACTTTTGTTATACAATACATAGTAAAATCTCACAGTAAGTTCAACTTGAAGATCTTGCCCCCTTGCTCTCATATCTAACATGTTGCCATTTTTAAGTTTATTGTATGATTTTCAAATATTCTTGGGGTTTTTAGGTCTGTCTTCATCATTATTTATGGTAGATTTTTCAATGTGGTTCTTGTGTGGCTTGACCATTATTACAGGGCAGAGAAGACTTCAGTTCTTTCTACCCTTATTCAAAAGACAAATGCACAGGAAATGAAGTGGATTATCATGATAATCCTCAAAGGCATGTTTCTTTTATGCTGGTGAATTATCTTCTATACCTTGTGTATATTTTTAACACTACGTAAAATTCTTATGCAGATCTAAAGCTTGGAATTAGTGAAAAAAGCATTTTCCATGAATTCCATCCTGATGCTGAAGACTTGTTTAATGTAACTTGTGACTTGAAATTAGTTTGTGAAAAGCTGAAGGATCGGAATCAACGCCATAAGCGGCAGGTTAGTTGTGATTCTGAGATGTTCTCTGGAAATCTTATCTCTCCTAACACACACACACACTCTTGTGACATTTGGGATAAATGTAAATTTGACATGAAATTATTCTGGTCATCTAGAAATAACGTAATACATCAATTGACAAACGATCAGGAATGCATATGCATGTCAAGTCTTGGCCATTTTTCTTTCTTTCTCTTTTTGAATTTATTATTTTAGTTTATTTAATAAAATCTTTTGGCCAAATATTTATTAACTTATATGTTCTGAAGACTATGGTGCCAATCTTTCTTTGTTTTTTTTTTTTTTTTAAGAAGAAAGGGGGGTAAGGTAAGGGCCTGTTTGCATATTGTTGTAAACATTTTATATTTTAATTTTTAAATCAATAAAACTTGTTTGGGAATTTTTTTTTAATTTTATTTATTTTCCATTCATCATTGTTTTGAAAAAAAAAATTTGAGAACCATAATGGTTTTTCAGAACATTTATTTTTGTGATAGCATTTTAATTGTGGTAATTATGGATCACATTACTTTCAGTCCTTCATATTCAATATCATCATATGAATCCCATGAGTTTTTTTTTTTTTTGCTTTAGATACCGACCCAGACAAATTTTCAGTTTTCTTATATTTCAGAATCATTTTCAGATAAATCATCTAAATGAATTTTTTTTGGCTTTTTAGTTCTTGGAAATTTTTTACCTTAATTGTTGTGCAAATCTGTATTGAGATTCAGTAACAGAAGTAGAACCAAAAAGGCCCTAAACTTTCTGTTCATTATCTGCAGGATATTGAAGTTGGAAAGGCTGTGCGCCCTCAACTGGCAAAGAGAGTTGCTGGTGCAACTGAAGCATGGAAAAAGGTTTGTTTCACTAGGCCTTTTAATTTCGTTTCCTAAAATACATACAGTGTATGAAGGAAACTATGGATCCACTTTATTGGGAAAGATGTGAATTTCTTGTTATATCATCACCTCTTATGAAAGTAATGGAGACAATTATCCTACAGTGGATAGAAAAAGGTAGAGAGAGGTCACAGGGCTGACCCATAGGTTATCTACAGCCAAGTTTTCAATTATTGCAAAGCATCTTTCCCACTTCCTTGTCAAACTTCATATCACTTCCTTGTCTTTCGGATTCTATGACATCAATTGACAATAACCACCATTTCATTGTAGATGATCTTCTAACATTATGTATTCTTCTGTGTATGGTGGCTTTTAACACAGAAAGAGGAGCTAATATGATAACTATGTCAAATGGCTTGATGTATCAAAATGCATGATTATTTGCAAGGTGTATTTGTTAGTTTGATATATGTTGCTTATATCTGTCTAATCTAATGCCTCTCCTCATCTATCTATTCAGCTTCATGGGAAGGAAGTTGTTGTTGAGTGCAAATTTGATGGTGATCGAATCCAAATTCATAAAAATGGAACAGATATACATTTCTTCTCAAGGCAAGTTCATGCACACACATTCAAATATAAATGGATTTTCTTATTTTGTCCTTCCAAATTTGTACTTTTTGCGTCATGAGGATTCCTTCCCCATTCTCTCTGTTTTTTCTTTTGTTTCTTACTTTTAAGTCATAAGATTGAATGATAAATGAAGAAATGGATGAAGAATTGTGGGAGAGAATGACGCCGCTCACCACTGTTTCTCTCATCTATTGACTGCCAATCACTGCTAGGGCAAACTCGACTTACAACAATTCATAGATACACCGAGATTATAGGGAGACTCGGTTATTATTTGTTGGGATAGACTAATCCAAAAATAATTAATCTAATCCTAATAATATCATAACTGAATATATATAAATAAATAGCAGTAAATAACAATAAGTAAAGATAAGGATAATGACACTCTCTCTCTAGTTGGTGAATGTATGTTCAGCATTCCCAGCGTGGACATGAGATCTTCATACGCAACTCTGGACAATGCTTTGGTGAGAATCTGCAACTTTTCTCTTAGATGGAATATGACTAAGACTAATCAGCTTTGTGTCAATCTTTTCTTTAGTGAAATTTCTATCCAACTCCACATGTTTGGTTCGATCATGATGAACTGGGTTGTTAACAATACTTATTGCAACCATATTGTCACAATATACTTTCATAGGATTTTGCAAAGGAAGCTTTATTTCAGCAAGCACTCTATAAAGCCAAATTCCTTCACATATACCCAGTGCTAATGCCTAGTACTCAACTTCTGCACTACTTCTAGCTGTTACCGATTGCTTCTTGCTTCACCATATGACTAGGTTCTCCCACACATATGTACAATAGCCCGTGGTTGACCTTCTGTCAGTAATTGGTCCAGCCCAATCTACATTTGTATATACTACCACATCTTTGGATGGATTCTGTTTGAAATAAATGCCATGTCCTGGAGTCATCTTCAAATATCTCAGTATTCTATACACAGCCTTCATATGATTCTTTGTAGGTTTGTTCATAAATTGGCTTAACACATTTACAGGAAAACATATGTCATGTCGTGTATGTGATAAATAGATTAGCTTCCCCACGAGTCTCTGATATCTTCCTGTGTCCACAGGGGTACTCTCTTTTATTAACTCATTTTTTTTGATAAACCAAACCATGGTTTCTAACCATTATTTTTCCCTTTTTTATCCAAACAAGTTTGTGGTAAACTTCTCTACTTTCTTCCAAACTTCATTTTTGTAAACCGTGGTTATTCTAAAAAATCTTTTACAAAAAGGTAATTTAAACGAGCACTAAATAGTTTCCATGGGAGTATCTGTTGGTTTACATCCAAGCATCCCTATCTCCATGAGAAGAGCTAAAGTATATTTCCTCTGTGAAATTAGGATCCCATGTTTGAATCGTGTTACTTCCATCCCGAGAAAGTACTTTAACTCCCCAACAACAACAATAACAACAACATCATTAGCCTTATTCTACTAAGTGGGTTTGGTTACATAGATCATACGACCCCAACAAACTCTATCAAACACTATCTCTTTAGATAAATTATTTATCAAGAGGTCACGCCTTATAACTTCTCTTAGTGTCCTTCTTGGTCTTCCACTACGCCTTTTAATAGGGCTTCAAGCCATTTGATCAACTCTCCTAATTGGCTCCTCTTGTGCTCTTTTTTGTACATGCCTAAACCATCTTAAACAATTTTTCACCATTTTCTCCTCGATAGGTGCTACTCCAATTTTCTCTCGTATACAATCATTTCATATCTTATATATTTTTGTATGATCACACATCTATCTCAACATTCTCATTTTTGCTACTTCCATCTTATGCTCTTGTTGCCCTTTCAGAGCTCAGCATTCACTGGCATATAGTATCGCTGGCGTTATAGCAGTTCGATAAAATTTTCCTTTAAACTTAGTAGGTACCTTATGGTCACAAATAATTCGTGAAGTTTTTCTCCATTTTAACCACCTAACTTGTATCTTATGCATAACATCCCCATCAATTTCACCATTACTTTGTAAAATCGACTCAAAATACTTGAACTGTGACACTTCTGGAATGGTTTACTTCAATTTTTATCTTTGAATTATTTCTAACTGGCCTCTTGTTAAATTTGCAATGCATATATTCTATTTTACTTTTACTTAAGCGGAAACCTCTTGATTTCAAAGTGTGTCTTCATAATTTAAGTTTAGAGTTGACCTCTTCTCTTGAGTCCTCAATTAAGACTATATTATTCGCAAAAAGTATACACTTAGGAATTTCCTCTTGTATATGTTCTGTTAGAACATCTAAAATCAAATCAAACAAGTATGGATTCGAGTAAGATCCTTGATGTAAACCTATCCTTATAGGAAAGTCCTTTGTCTCACCTCCAGGAGTTCTAGCACTTGTTACGTCTTCATATATATCCTTTATGGCTTGAATATAAACTACACGAACACCTTTCTTTTCCATTATTTTCTACAACACATCTCTTGGTATTCTATCATAAGTTTTTTCCAGATCAATAAAAACCATATGCTATTCCGCCTATGTAGTGTTATAGCCGGTTCCAAGGCTCTTGACAGTTAGCATAAAATTTTGTCGAATCTCTATGACATGGTACTTTAACTCCCCAAGGATTTTAATTTCGAACTCCTTTGCTAGTGCAGATTTCAATCGCTTCACCTCGAGTCATTTCTTGTTATCACAATATCATTTATCTAAACTATGAGTATTGTAATAAGTCTAGTCTCAGTAGTCTTTACAAATAATGTACGGTCAGCTTGTCCCTGGGTGTAGCCATATCCTATTATTACAGTAGCAAACCTCTTAAACCATGCCCTAGGTGGCTATTTGAGGCCATATAAGGACTTGTTAAGTTTGCATAACTTGTTCTTTCCTAATTGGACTCCAGGAGGCACTTCCATATATACTTCTTCTGTAAGCTCTCCATTTAAAAATGCGTTCTTCACATCATATTGATAAAGTGGCCAATCTAGATTTACTGCAATTGATATCAGCACTTTAATAGTATTCAATTTTGCTACAGGAGCAAATGTTTCTAGATAATCAACTCCATAGGTTTGGGTAAATCCTTTTGTCACCAATCGAGCCTTGTGCCTATTTATGCTACCATTTGCATTATATTTAATATTAAATATCCATTTACAGCCAACTATCTTCTTACCTTTTGGTAAATCAACAATTTTCTTTGTGCCACTCTTTTCAAGGGCTTTCAATTCCTCTTCAAAAGCTTTCTTCCATTCTAGGTTGGACAAAGCTTTATATACATTCTGGGAAACTTTCTCATTTGAAATATTAGTGATAAAACTCTTATAATGAGGAGATAATTTGTCATAAGAAATAAAATTACTGATAGGGTGTAGTGTGCATTTTTTTACCCCTTTCCTCAAAGCAATAGGTAGGTCATCTGTATTGTCTATTACTTGCTCAGCTAGTACTTGTGCCTCAATCACGGACATTGGAGTGGGCTCTTGACAATGCTTCATTGGATTTGAGACAAGAGCAGGCTTATTTCTTTTCTTCTTTCTATAGTATGTCTGCCATCCTTGTTCATTCACATTTTCTGTCTGTATAGCTTGTTGCATTTGAGGAGATTTAGGCTCCTCTGCTTCATGTACAGTGTCATTTTCAGTTTGGTGTCTCTGTTAAACCTGGACATACAGAACCTGATACAGAATCTGTTCTTGAAGAAACAGGATAAAAAACAGCAGTAATCTCAGGTACAGTAGTTTGTAAATTTGACTGTTCAGGTTGTTCTACCCCTTGCTCCAACCCCCATTCACTCACACTCTCCCCCTGCATGGGTGTTTTTGTGTATAAAAAGGAGAATTTTCAAAGAGTGATACATCCATAGTGACAAAAGTACGTCTAGTGTTAGGGTCATAACACTTGTATCCTTTTTGATTGGTTAAGTATCCCAAAAATATGCATTTCAATGCCTGTTTGTCAAGTTTGTCCTTTTTAGACACATTTACAAAAGCTGTACAGCCAAAAGATTTTATAAGGAAGAGTGTTGAGAAAATTAGTACTTTGTGGTAAAACACACAGAAGATTGTCATATGGTGTTGGAACTTCAAAATTCGAGATGGCATGCGATTGATGAGATAGGTGGCTATAAGTAGTGCATCACCCCAATAAGTTTTAGGTGCATTGGATCCAATGAGTAAACACCTAGCAATATTAACTAATGGCCCGTTTGGTTCACTTACAATGGGGGGTATGTGAAGGTGACCCTCATCACATCACCTGATTAAGCGTGTTTGGTTGAAAAAAAATGAAGTGAAGGAGTTCACATATGTGATCCAGATCACCCAAATTCAAGTGAAGTGAATCACTCTAAAAAATGAGGGTGAAGCAGCTCACCCTCATGTGAAGGGTTGTAAAATCACCTTTCTAACCCTAACAAAATAAAAAAATGGTAGAAGACTTCATCCTCCTTCTCCCTTCGTCTCCATTACTTCATCTACCTTTGGCAAGCTCACCGTCGGCTTCTCCACCTTCTTCATCTTCCTTCCTTTGTCCGTATCCCTCCCCAAGCTTCTTCCTCCCTTCATCTGTCTTCCTCCCTTTGTCCGTCTCCCTCCCACACCCACGCCCATCGTCTCTGGCCACTATCTCGTTTTCCATAAACCATCGCAGATCTTGAACTCAACCTTCATGATCGAACTTGTCCAAAATTGCAGATCCCATCCTCAAACCTAGGCTCTAGGATCTTCGTAGATCGTCGTCACCAAGAACATTTTGGCAGGTCTTGTCCGAAAATTTTTCACCAAAATCATAGATCTTCGTTGATCACTGAACACGAAATCCAAATCTTCGCAAGCTCTTCGCAAGTCCATCACCAAGAATGTCTTCGTAGATTGTCATTCTCTTATATATTTTTTTTTTACAGGTTTGTTTGTTGTTGAAGGGAGAGACGAGACTTTGATGGAGGGAGTAGTGTTGGCCGACGGGGATGGATGAAGAAAGAGGGAGGGGAGTTTTTTTTTTTAATGTAGGGGTATTTTAGAAATTTCATAATTATGTGTTAAATTAAATATAAAAAAATAAATTTATTTCTCAAATCTCAGTGTCATACCAAACAAACTCACTTAAAGCTCACATGTAATCCTCTTCCCATTACATCATTTCACACCCTTCCCATTACATCACTTAATTCTTTGGTAATTGAACCAAATGGGCTGTAAGTGTCTATTCTTACGTTCTGCAACACTATTTTGATGAGATGTATTAACACATGAACTCTGATGAATTATGCCTTTTTCAGCCAAGAAAGTGTTCATAAATGAATTAAAAAACTCAGTTCCATTATTTGTCCTCAAGATTTTAATGGCAGTGTGAAATTGTGTATGTACCATGTTAGAAGATGCTAGAATATTTTAGGATATTATTTAGATAGTATTTATTGATTCTTTTCCATTCTTATCTTCCATAAAATTAGGGATTATATCCCTACATTTATTGTAAATATTTTGTATTTATGTTTTAGTTCCTAGAGTAACTTGTATATATACGGGTATACTCCTCAGTTCTAAATCATCAGAGAATATTTTTCCGACCTCTATTTGTCATGATATCAGAGTCAAGGCTCTATTTTTTCTCTGATCACATTGTTTATCTTCTGCCCTAATTTTTTCGGTTACTGTTCACACTCAAACCGTCACTGTTCACGCTCAAAATCCTAAACCCTTCTATATCAGCCTTCTCTTAACCAAGCCACCCTGCCACTGTCCTTAGAAAAGTCCGATCGACACATCCCCGGAAACTGCCTTTATCTCCGGCCACCCACGCGCTCCCACGCGCCACCTTTGTCTTCCTGCCCAAAAACCACGCGTCGGCGCGTGAAGGCGCGTGAGAGCACCGTCCGGCCACTGGTTAACTGCGTTTGCTTCGTTTCTGTCTTCTGCAATTGTTTCAGTCATGAGTGAGTCATCTACTAGTGGTCCTAATGTTGAGTCTTCCATTGTCAGTAATCACATTGGCATCAGTGATGTCTCTGGGGAGTTGTAGGTTGTTCCAATGGCTTATAGAGTGAACGGAAAATTTTTTTTGAGTTGGTCTCAATTTGTTCGCACATTTCTGAAAGGACGTGGAAAACTCAGTTGTCTATTGGGTACGGGTCCTAAGCCAGGTGATCCAAAGTTTGATGCCTGGGATGAAGAAGACTCGTTGATTATGTCATGGTTGTGGCATTCCATTTATCCTGAAGTTAGTAAATCATGTTTGTTCCTGAGTTCTACTAAAGAGATTTGAGATTCTATGCATCAGACCTATTCAAAAGTGAAGGATGCTGCTCAGATCTATGAGATTAAGACAAAAATCTCTTCTACTAAACAGAGAGGTAAATTTGTTAATGAGTATTCTATGCTAATGAAAAGTTTTTGGCAGGAATTGGATCATTATCAGTGTATTATGATGAAATGTACCAAAGATACTGTCATCTTGAAGCGCTTTATGGAGATAGAAAGGATATTTGAATATCTTGCAGGATTGAATGCAGATTTTGATACTGTAAGAATTCAAATACTTGGAAGAGAAGAGTAACCTACTCTGAATGAAACTATTGCTATTGCCTTAGCAGAAGAAGGACGTAGGAATGTGATGTTGGAGCCCAAGACTATTGAAAGTTCTGCTTTGATATTAAAGAGTACCAATCAAGCTCCTCAACCAAAGCATTCTAACAATTTCCTATGGTGTACTTATTGCAACAAGCCTCGTCACACTAAGGATAGGTGTTGGAAGTTTCATGGTAAACCTTTGAATATGAAGAAGGGACAAGGGCAAGCTCATGTAGCAACGGAAGTTTCAAGTGGAGAGGAAAGTTTTAGCCATCCTGATCTTAAGGATGAGATTACAAAATTAAGGAGTTTACAGGAATCACTGGAGAAGAATACTACCAATACTTTAGGTATATGTTCTTTGGTGTTTTCAGGTATTTCTATTGAATCTTCATCTGTTATTACTCAATTGTCATATGTTCTTACTGACTCAAATAAGGTTTTTCTTGACTTATGGATCATGGATTCTGAAGCTAATAACCATATGACCAATTCTTCAAAAAAATTTATCTCTTATAATCCATGTTCTAGTACCAGAAAGGTTATAATACCTTATGGTTCTGTTCTTACTGTTGCTGGTCAAGGTGATATCCGTTTAAGTCCATCTTTCATCTTGAGAAATGTTTTGCACATTTCTAAGCTTTGTACCAATCTTATATCTGTCAAAAGACTTACTGGCGATTCTAATTGTTGTGCTTTATTCTTTTCTACCTATTGTAAAATTCAGGAACTGGGCACGAGGCAGAAGATTGGACTTGCTAAAGAAAAAGATGGACTTTATTTCCTTGATGAGTGTAATGGACGTGATGGATTTCAAAGTTTGTCTTCCTCTTCCTTTCATTCCAAAGAGTTCAGTTTGAATAAAGACTGCAGTTGGCTTCATCATCGCCATTTTGGTCATCCTTTTTTTCATGTTATTAAAATGATGTTTCCTTCTTTGTTTAAAGACCTAGATGTTGAGTCCTTTCATTATGATGTTTGTGAATTTGCTAAACACAAATGATCCTCATTTCCTATTAGTAATAAAAGAGCTTCTGTTCCTTTTAATTTAATTCATAGTGATATTTGGGGCCATTCAAATATTCCTAATATTTCTGGGTCTCGATGGTTTGTGTCCTTTATTGATGATTGCACTCGTGTAACTTGGATTTATATTTTGAAACAAAAATCTGATGTAAGCTCTATATTTCCATCCTTTTACAATATGATCAAAACTCAATTTGGAATTGGGATACAGAGATTTCGTTTTGACAATGCAAAAGATTTTTTCAATCAATCTCTATCAACTTTTTTTGATACTCAGGGAATTATTCATGAGTCTTCTTGTGTTAATACCCCACAACAAAATGGGGTTGCTGAAAGGAAAAATGGCCATCTCCTGGCCACCATAAGAGCCTTGCTATTTCAAAATAATGTTCCTAAACAATATTGGGGAGAAACAGTTTTAAATGCAAGTTATATGATCAACATGCTTCCCACACAGACTCTTGGTTCAAAAAGTCCTATACAAATTCTCACTCACTTCTTCCCTGACTTCAAAGCTTCGACTAATCTCATCCCAAGAATATTTGGTTGTGTTGCTTTTGTTCATGTGCATCCTCAGAATCGAAGCAAACTTGATTCTTGGGCCCTGAAATGTGTGTTCATTGGTTACTCTCCTACTCAGAAAGGATACAAGTGCTATCATCCTCCTTCAAAAAGATTCTATGTCTCAGCTGATGTGACTTTTTCTGAATGTGAGTCCTATTTTCATAATATTCTTCCAGAGAGAACTGTCTTTCCGGATAACCAGAGTCAAGATCTCTTCTTTCTTGAAACACTAAAACACGAAATGACTCCTCTAGATTTTCCAGTTCCTGTGATTCTCAACAGCCCCTACTCTCCACTTGTCCTTTACAGGTTTACTCTCACAGAAAAGAGACATCTCAACCAGAGCAAGTTCAATTTTCTGAATTGGCACCTGTTCCTGAAGGCACAGAGGTAACTCCTTCCCTTGAAAATATCCCTGCAAATATAGATGGTGATCTTCCTATTGCCTTACGCAAAGGTACCCGCAGTTGCACAAAACGTCCATTATATCTTTTGTCATCTTTCATTTCCTATAACAATTTGTCTTGCAGTCATAGAACCTTCCTTGCAAATTTAAATGATATTTCCATTCTTAAAACCTTATCTGAGGCATTGGCAAATGAAAATTGGGTACAAGCAATGAAAGTGGAGATGGAAGCCCTAGAGAAAAACAAGACATGGGACCTGGTTCCATTGCCAAGAGGTAAGAAACCAGTTGGGTGCCGCTGGGTTTTCGCAACTAAGTTCAACTCTGATGGTTCCTTAGAACGATACAAGGCACGGTTAGTTGCGAAAGGATATACTCAAACCTATGGCATAGATTATATGGAGACTTTTGCCCCTGTTGCAAAAATGAATACAGTCCGGATTTTACTGTCTATTGCTGCTACCCGAGATTGGCAATTACTGCAATTCAATGTTAAAAATGCCTTCGTAAATGGTGATTTTGAAGAGGAGATCTATATGGAGGTTCCACCGGGATTTCATTCTCAACTTACATCCGATACAGTTTGCAGACTTAAAAAGGCACTTTATGGGCTCAAACAATCTCCAAGAGCATGGTTTGGGAGATTTACAAAAGTCATGCTTAGTATGGGGTACAAGCAAAGTCAAGGTGATCACACTCTATTTATTAGACATTCGGCTTCAGAGGTAGTGACAATGTTACTAGTCTATGTTGATGACATTATAGTCACAGGATATGACATGGAAGGAATTAATTTCTTAAGGAAGCAGTTGATGCGAGAGTTTGAAATTAAAGAATTAGGGAGGCTTAAGTACTTTTAATCCTATCGGAGAGCAACTTGCTGATATTCTCACAAAGGGATTGTCTTGTGTTCATTTTCAGAACTTGATCACCAAGCTGGGATTGGCGAATATCCACTCACTAGGTTGAGGGGGAGTGTTAGAAGATATTAGGATATTATTCAGATTATATTGGTTGATTCTTTTCTAGCATAGAATCAGGGATTATAATCCCAACATTTATTGTAAATATTCAGTATTTATTTTTAGCTACTAGGGTAACCTGTATATATATCCGTGTACTCCTCAGTTGTAAATCATCAAAGAATATTTTTTCCGACCACTATTCATGTCACCCATGATTCTGCTCTTGAGATCATCATACAGGGGATTGAGGCTGAGCAAGAATTTATAGATTTGCTTTTCTTCTTTATAAATTTTGTACTTTTTTGTATCACTCGAACATGACCAGATTTGATCTTCCAGTGCCCCATTAGAGTATTATAATACTCTATAACACTTAATGAGCTTTGATGGAAATCATGAAGAAAGGCTTGATGTGGAGAATAGCAGCACGGTTCTTCTGAGAGGAATAAGTTTCTTTTGCAGCAGTCCATACCTCATGTGCGGTTTGATACATCATAAAGTCCGGGTTCATCCAATTGATAAGCCACGCTTGCACCATACTATTTTCCTTGTCCCATACTTGGAATCTTAGATTATCTGGATCAGGTTTCTTGGCTTCATCGGACAAATATTTGAATTTGCCCTCCTTGGTTATGAAGAGCTTGACACTCAAGCTGCACTGTAAGTAGTTTTGCCCGTTTAATCGCTGTGAGGTTATCACAACTGGACCTATCTCTCTTGAAGTAGGCGTTTGAGGATTGACGGCTGAAACCCTAATCAGATTTTGACTGATTTCCATTGAGGAACCATCATCCTCCTTGCCTATAATGTTTAGAACCTGCCAAACTTGACCATCTCTGATCAAGATCGCATGGCTCTGATACCATGAAGAAATAGATGAAGAATTGTGGGAGAGAATGACGCCCCTCACCACTGTTTCTCTTATTTATTGACTGCCAATCACTGCTAGGGCAAACTTGACGTACAACAATTCATAGATACACCGAGATTATAGGGAGACTCGGTTATTATTTGTTAGGATAGACTAATTCAAAAATAACTAATCTAATCCTAATAATATCATAACTGAATATATATAAATAAATAACAGTAATTAACAATAAATAAAGATGAGGATAACGACAATAAATTATTAAACTCTTTTATATGTTGAAGAACATAACTGATGAAAGTCATGCTATGATGTGTGAACTTTATCTGGTTTTTCCATTTGCTTTGATCTTCTTAGTAAATGTTGTATTATACGATTTTGTTTTATTTACACTTATTTTCTTAAGATGTGTGTGTGTGTGTTTTATTTTTAAGTTGACTGATTCACTATTGCAGGAACTTTTTTGACCATTCAGAATATCAACATGCAATGCCAGACATCATATTACAAAATATTCTAGTCGACAGGTAGATATTTATGTCAAGTCTTTGTTTCTTGCCAAAATTTTGTTTATCTGTTTTTATTTCTCTATTTTTTCTTTTCTATCATACATATATACTAATTCTACTTCTAAACTAAACATCATAGATATAGAAGTTCCTTAAAAAGGTATTAAATCCTGACATATTGAAGTCCCCAATCTGGTAGTCATAAAAATTCTTATTCTACTTAAGATTCATGGTTCTTTCCCCTTACAAGTTTGTTTTTAAGAGAGGGTTCCCATATTTGTTTATGTTTCCGTTACACATCAAGAAGGCATTGCCAGGAATGCACACTTTTTTTTAGTGCCTGTTTGGTTTATCTTTTTGAAAAAGAAACCATGGTTTTGAACTATGGTTTTCTAAGAAGATGTGGTTGGTCAAATACAAACTATCTTTTTGAAAAATGAAAAGTGGGTTAAACTATGGTTTTGGAAAAAAATGGAAAAAGTTACTTTTCCTTCAATAAAACATGGGTTTTGGAAAAGGAGAAGCAAATTTACTCTATATTATACATTTAAAAGTACTTTTAACCCTTATCATCCAAACAGATTTTTTGTCAAACTTACTTTTGCAAAAAGAATATCCAAACATAACAATTTACAACAAACTTACTTTATCTAGACTTCATTTTTACAAACTTCATTTATCTTAATTTAATTTTACAAAACTGAGAACCAAACGGGCCCTTAGTCTTTATAAAAACAACAACAACTTTTCCCCCTTTTTGGCCATAAGACAACAAAAATTTTTCAAAGAATGTATTCAAAGAAGACATTTAACACAGGATCTCAACTCAGTAGGATATGCAAGTTTTTTTTATTGTGTATTTGTTTTTCTTTGCAGGAAAACTTATCCTCTGTTCTTCTATTTTTCCTTTCCTTATGTTACGAATTAATGTGTTTTGTTATAGTTGCTGAGTTGTCATGCGGTTTGTTATAGTTAGTTAGATGGGTCCCTATATCTGATATACATTGTTGTAGAAGATTCTTTTCAGGAATAGAATAACTCTCTTCTCATCTTCTCTTTCTCTCTTTTCCCCTGTCCCTTATTTTCTGTTTTCTGGTATCACTTCTGGTATCAGAGCCTCTTCTGGCCATGGCATCAGAGACTCGATCTCAAGACAGAGTTGCCGATTTGAAACATAGGTTTGAATTACAAGCTGAGATTGTAGAAGGTAGCCAAACTCGTTTGGAACAGAATACGGCAGACATTGGTGACATCAAGAAATCAATGCAACAGATTCAAGCTTTGGTGACCGACTTGGGTGTGAAGATGATGACTCTGATTTAAAATGCGACGGAGAATCATGGATCGCCTTCCACCAGTACCAATCGGGCTAAAGCTTCGAATCATGCCCAAGTCTGTGTCGTTGACCCGGACCTGAGTCAAGATCCGATTCAGATGCCATCTCCGAATCTGATTCCGATTCTGCACCCTCATTCGATTTCGCTCCAGCAACCATTGCAAATGGCTCCTTCGTTACTACCAACGCCTTCTCCGATTAGACCTAATCCTTTGATGCTGAATCCTCTACATGGTACTATGCCGCAATTTGGGTCCTATGGCTTTCAGCACACTGGTTTGTCTCCTTATATGTTTTCCATGAAACTCAATAGAGTGGAATTTCCTAAGTTTGATGGAACAGATTTTAGAGGTTGGGCTTATAGATGCTAGCAATTTTTTGAAGTTGATGAAACTCCAATGGAACATAGAATCAAGTTATTAAGCATTCATCTTGAGAAACGGGCACTCAAGTGGCATTTGAGTTTTGTGAAGAAGCGGCAAATTTCTGAGATCTCTTGGGAAGAATATTATCGGGAGTTAGAGCTCAAATTTGTGGATGTAAGGCGGGTAAATTCTCTAATCCAAATCAAGAACCTTGAGCAAACGGGTTTAGTGGAAGAATATGAAGAACAGTTTGATGATTTACTAACTGAGGTGGACATTTATGATGAAACTGCTATTAATCTCTTTGTTGGAGGGCTTCGACAAGATATTCAATCGGCAGTTAGTATCTTTAAGCCATCTACTCTTGCTAGTGCTATGTGCATGGCTAGAATGCAAGAGTCTTCAATTGAGGCTCTTCATGAATTTGCTCTAGTTGCTTCAAGAAGGATTTCTTCTTTTCATTCCACTCGCAATAGCAATTTAGGAGCTGATTTTGGCCCTCGTCCACACTTTGGAGTTTTTGGAATGGGGTCAAGAATGCAAAGCTTCCTAGACAAAAATTTTCAGTATTCTTCCACAGCCAGTTCTGGTAATAATGCAAAGGGAACAAAGCAGCTTGCTAAGAATCTTTCAAAGAAAGAAATGGAGGAGAGAAGGAAGAAGTGACTTTGTTTCTGGTGTCCTAAGAAGTTTACCCCAGGCCATAAGTGTAAAGACTCTCAACTCTCTTCTTTGACAGTACACGATGATGAGGTCGATGAATTCTTAGTAATCGAAGGTGACAATCCTGAACAAACCTCTGCTGTTATCAATGCAATTGAGGGAAGAATAGGGGTCTGTACTTTAAAGATTCAAGGGGTGATTAAGAGGCAGTGTATATTGATACTTATTGACACCGGCAGCTCTCATAATGTAATTTCTGTTAGTCTTGTTAAGAGGTTAAGGCTGCTGACTTATCAGATTAAGCCTATCAAGGTTGAAGTGGCTGATGGTGGTAGTCTTTGGGTTGATAAACAATGCAGAACTTTAGAGTGGTTAATGGAAGACTCTTCTTTCAAACATGATTTTTTAGTCATGAAGATTGGCAAATTTGATATGATATTAGGTGCTCAATGGCTGGAAACACTTGGGAAATTTGCTTTGGACATGAGAGAGAAACTGATGGAGTTCCACTTGAATGGGAAATTCTATACTCTTCATGGGGTGCGTAGTTTGATAGAATGTAAAGAAGTTTTAGCACCTAAGCTTCTCCATTCCTCTCAAGTGTTTGCTGTTTCTTTTGATCTTCAGCAGCAACTTACTTTGTCCAGTACCTCATTCTTATCGTCAAGTCAAAATTCTGAACTGGCTACAGTTTTGGATTCTTGTAAAGATGTTTTTGAAGAGCCTATTTCTCTTCCTCCTCCTAGGCAGTTTGGTCATCAAATATCACTCAAAATTAATCAGCCAATTTCTTGCAAACCACACAAATATGGACCATTGCAGAAAAATGAAATTGAACGACAAGTTCAGCAAATGTTGCACAATTGAGTCATTAGAGAGAGTTCTAGTTCATTTGCAGCTCCAGTAGTACTTGTTCCAAAGAAGGATGGTACTTGGCGCTTTTGTATAGACTATCACTGCCTTAATGATGCTACTGTTAAAAATAAATTTCCCATACCTATCATAGAGGAGTTGTTGGACGAATTACATGGGGCAGTGTTCTATTCCAAGTTGGATCTTCGTGCAGGTTACCATCAAATCCGAATGGTTGAAGATGATGTGCATAAGACAACCTTTAGGACACACGAAGGATTATATGAATTTGTGGTAATGCCTTTTGGGCTTACAAATGCATCAGCCACTTTTTCAAGGCTTGATGAATTCAGTTTTCAGAGCCTATTTGAGGAAATTCATTCTTGTTTTTTTTTTATGATATTCTGGTCTACAGTAAAGGTTGGAATGATCATTTAACTCACCTTCAAATTACCTTGCAAACCTTGCGACAGAACCAGCTTTTTGCTAAAGCCTCTAAGTGTCTTCGCAGCCACAAAAGTTGATTACCTAGGCCACATTATCTCGGAAGAGGGTGTTGCTGCAGATCCTAAGAAATTACAGGCGGTGACAAGTTGGCCAACTCCTACTTCAGTTCGAGAATTAAGAGGTTTTCTAGGCCTTACTGGTTATTATCGTCGATTTATTAAGGACTATGGTACTATTTGTTGTCCTTTAATAGATTTACTAAAGAAGAATGAGGCTTTTGTTTGGACTGCTGATGCTGCCATAGCTTTCTCCACCCTTAAAGCAGCAATAATATCTCCTCCTGTCTTAGCTCTTCCTAATTTCAATGATACTTTTGTTATTGAGACAGATGCTTCCAGTGTGGGATTAGGGGCTATTCTATCTCAAAATGGTCATCCTTTGGCTTATGCTAGTAGGGCTCTTAAGGGTCACAAACAACACCTTTTAGCTTATGAAAGGGAATTAATGGCCATTATTTTTGCTGTCAAGCAGTGGAAATCATATGTAAGGGGTAGAAAATTTATCATAAAAACTGTTCATTTATCTTTGAAGCATTTATTGGAACAAAAAGAGGTTAATGCAGACCAGTTTAAATACTTACACAAGTTATGGGGCTTATCTTATGAGATTGTGTACAGGAAGGGGGTGGATAACTCTGCTGCTGATGCCTTCTCTCGCTATTCAGTTGGTCAGTGCCTTACTCTCTTTGTTTCAAGTCCCATTTCTACTTTACTTGAGCGTGTTAAACACTCTTGGGGCTTAGATGACAGTGTGCAGAAACTAATACATGAATTAGAATCTAATCCCTTGGCCAAACCTAAGTTTTCTTGGCAACACAACCTACCTAAACATAAAGGCAGATTAGTTGTGGGTGCTGATAGGGTTTTACGTGCTGATTTACTGTCTTATTTTCACTGTGATGGGCATGCTGGACATTCTGGAGTTACACCTACATACAAACGTATTTCTTCTTTATTTTACTGGAAGGGGTTGGAGAAGGATGTTAGAAGTTATGTTCGTGAGTGTGTAACTTGTCAAAGGTTTAAACCAGAAAATTTGGCTACTCTGGGTTTGCTACAGCCTCTTTCTGTACCTGCTCACATTTGGTTTGACTTGTCCATGGACTTCACCAATGGACTTCCTAAGTCTTACTCCAAGACCACTATATTAGCAGTGGTAGATAGGTTAAGTAAAGCTGCTCATTTTGTTGCACTTAAGCATCCTTTTACAACAGTGGAGGTTGCTCAAGTCTTTATGGATAATATTGTGAAGTTGCATGTTTTCCATAGTCTATTGTATCGGACCGTGACCCTATTTTTTGTGGTAAATTCTGGAAGGAGTTATTTCGCCTCTATGGTGTTAAACTTCAGTTTTCATCAGCTTATCACCCACAGTCCGATGGTCAAATTGAAGTTTTAAATCGATGCCTTGAATGCTATCTTAGATGTATGACAGTGGATTTCCCTAAGCAGTGGGTAAAATGGCTACCTTTAGCTGAATTATGGTACAACACCACTTACCATTTAGCGATTGGTATGACTCATTTTCAAGCTGTTTATGGCATATCTCCTCCTACCCACTTACCTTATCTTGCGAGCGACTTTCCTACTGAAGTAGTAGATAGGTCTTGTTTGAACCGAGAGCTTACCATTCAGCTTCTTAAACAGCATTTACTAAAGGCTCAACATCATATGGTGCAACAAGCTAGTAAGCATCGTTCTGAGCGAGTATTTTCTGTGGGTGACTTGGTTTATTTGAAATTACATCCTTTTAGGAAGAACCTCTTGAATAATTCTTCCTTACATAAATTGGCTGCAAGATACTTTGGTCCTTTCAAGGTGCTGAAATGAATTGGACCAGTTGCTTATGAGCTCGAATTGCCTTCTACTTCCAAAGTACACCCTGTTTTTCATGTATCCCTCTTGAAGAAGTATGCTGGATCTGCTGTTCCAGTTGCTAGTGAGCTTCCAACAGTTGATGAAAATGGCCAATTTGTTTTGGAACCAGAAGAATTATTGGGAAGGAAGTTAGTCAAACATGGTAACCTTCCTGTCACTCAAGTCTTAGTTAGAAGATGCTACTTGGGAAGACCTATCAGTCA
The DNA here is from genome assembly GCA_026686845.1 of Adenanthera pavonina. NCBI lineage: Eukaryota > Viridiplantae > Streptophyta > Magnoliopsida > Fabales > Fabaceae > Adenanthera > Adenanthera pavonina. Next base: position 5,308,625 of record JAIVEN010000026.1, on the reverse strand, counting down.
TTCAACAGCAATTTCCTGCTTTTCTCACCTCAGCACCTCCTTCTGCCACTATCCTTGTGGACAAGGATGTTTTTTCAGGGGGGGAGTATATTGTTATGAATTAATGTGTTCTGTTATAGTTGTTGAGTTGTTATGCGGTTTGTTATAGTTAGTTAGATGGGTCCCTATATCTGATATACGTTGTTGTAGAAGATTCTTTTCAGGAATGGAATAACTCTCTTCTCATCTTCTCTCTCTCTCTCTCTCTCTTCCCCTTTCCCTTATTTTCTGGTATCACCTTACTACTATTTTTTCCTAGAAAATAAAAAAAGAGAGAACAAAATAAAATGTGTATTATAAAATTGTTGCTTGAAACATTTATTTGTTAAGCATATTCTTAACATTATGCCTATGTCACTCAAGTATGAGGAAACAATGTACTATTTGTTTTATTAGCTTATCTTTCTTTTTTTTTTTTTTTAATTTATCTTTGCTTTATGATTTTGTTTAGGTGTATTCTTGATGGTGAAATGTTGGTTTGGGATAAATCCTTGAACCGTTTTGCTGAATTTGGTTCAAATCAGGAAATAGGTACTTACTGTGGTCTGGCTTAGTCAAAGTTTTTCATCCCTTTTCATATTATAGCCCTCATTTTCCATAGCATTTTTCTCTTACAATTTTTCTGCCCCTCACAGCAAAGACAGCGAGAGACAGGCTTGATAGTGATAGACAGGTTCTCATTTTTGGATCTTGTCTTTTTTTTTTTGGTGGTAGAAATTGATAAATTGAAGTTTAACTTTTTCTTAGTCTTTAATTTTCTTATTGGTGCAGTTATGCTGTATCCTTGAACTAGAAGAGTTCAGCCATTCAATTCAGCTTTCAAGGGCTTTTTTGTGGGTTGGATGTCAATGAAAGAATGGGTATCTAATTTTGCATTTTATGGGAATTTGCTTATGTAATTAGGGATTCAATCATTCAAGTTTATATCTGTAATCCTTGACTTAAGAACGGCTAGATGTTGCATTTGATATCCTTTATGTTGGAGATACAAGCGTAATACACCAGAGCTTGAAGGAAAGACATGAGCTTCTCCGTAAAGTTGTGAGGCCCTTAAAGGGTAGGTTGGAAATTTTAATACCTAATGGGGGTCTCAACTCTAATTATCCATCTGGTAAGATTCTTTCAGAAATTAATTTTTTATTTTTCACTTTGAGGGAAGGTTTTCCCCCCTGTATGTTAGTAACTATTGGTCTGATGCATAAATTGAGTCATCCATAAAACTGATAATTGCTTGGTTTTCATATTTTGCAAATTTTTACATGCTCTATTGATTAATGCAATGACATAGCATATATTTGCATAAATTTGTCACTTTGCTTTGTGTTTGTGTATATACCAGGCCTCTCACCATGTTGTTATGCAGGGGAACCTTGTTGGTCATTTATTGCTCGTAATGTGGATGAAGTTGAGAGATTTTTCAAACAAACTATTGAGAATAGGTAGCAAAGAGCCTCATTCTTTTTTGCATCTCAGGCTATATGAGGATATTTGAGGCCCATTTTGTTATTTTTTTTTAAATCTCAGTTTTTTTCATGGCTTGATCATATACAGTGTGAAGTAGGAGAGTTTAGAAAGTCTTGAACATCTTACTTGTAGCTGCTTGGTTGCTGCAAATATTACATGGCAGGAAGGGTAGCTGGATACTTGGCGTGACTGAAGTTGGGTTTAATGTGGGGTTGATCATTTTTTGAATCATAGGGGATGGTGATAGTTTATGGTTGGATGGGTAATTAGGATCTATGAAGAATGAGCATTGAGATAAAGGTCATACATTTGAATTTGAAGGAATTCAGAGATTAATGCTCTGATTCTCTTATTGTTCAAGTTTGAAACAGGGGAACAATATATAGAGAGGAGTTTGTATTGCCTAGGAGTCTTCTTTTTGGGTTAATCTCTAGTTTATTATATAGATAAGGAAGTTAGATATCTTCAGATTTCCTTGCAATTTATCTTTACCTTGGGAGTTTATTTGTACTTAACTATTTTTCCAGACTACCATTAATATAAAATAAGAAAAGTATACAAGACTAGTTAGAGGAGTTTGCTTTCAGCCCACAAATTATGCAGTATTTGTTACTTTAATTCTGAATTCTAACATCAATATATGCTGTGTATATGCCTATGTAAGCATATTTCACGCTTAACCTGTTCTTGTAGTATTAATTCAAGCTTTAGAAATCTGAAGGTAATGGTAGCTTCTTGTGTTGTTTAATATAGCAGTTAGCTTCTGAATAATAGTCTGATGTAGATAGCTTAAATTTATTCTCTAGTTCTACTTTAAGACACGAACACACACATTACATGTGCTTCTTCTGAAGTGTTTAGTTTTCTCCCCCATTTAGAGATGAGGGAATTGTTCTGAAAGACCTTGGTTCCAAATGGGAACCTAGCGACCGTAGTGGAAAGTGGATGAAATTGAAGCCTGAGTACATACAAGCTGGTTCTGATCTGGATGCACTTATCATAGGTACAATTTTCTTTCTAAGCTTCTATACATTCTAGAGCGTCCTGTTTGACATTGCATGTTGGAGATAATCATTGAAAGCAAGTCCCACATCTAAAAGTGATAAGAAAAACAAAAAGGTATATTAGCTTGTAGCAATTCTAACCAAGTAGTTTAAGCTATTTTGGTGGTATCGACAAGTCTAAGCAGAAAGCCCATACAAAACTTAACTGCTAATTTGACTGTGTTGTCTTGACTTTGTGAAGGTGGTTATTATGGCTCAGGACGACGAGGAGGGGAGGTTTGGTGATTTCTCCCTATCAGCTGGCTTTTAACGGTTCTATTCCTGTATATAAAGTTATAGGGGTGTGCTTCTAATTGCAGGTTGCTCAATTCTTGGTGGGCCTTGCAGAGCGTCTGTCTCCTAATGCACATCCCAAGCGGTATGAATTTTTTTAAAATATAACGTACTTCTGCTGCTCAAGTTTAAGTAGTTTTTCCTGGTCATCATTCCTCTTGCCTTAGGATCAGTTGTTTAGAACATATTAGATCTGCTGCATGTTGATAGATTTATCGGTTGTTACATTATTTGATCATTTGGGGACATTTGATTTGTGTTTATCTACTATCTTTTTCATTTGCAAACATGGAAAAAAAAACTTTTAAGATTGTTAGAAGTTCGAACTTTTAAGTTATTTCTGCACAGTTAATGTTAGGGAAGAGAGAAGTATTTGGTTTAACATATAGAATTGTGGATATCATTTGAGTTTTTCCTATCTAAATCTCTACTAAATTAGTATTTGATCATTTGCTTTTGAAAGGTTATTATGGAGATGTGAAACTAATTTTTTATATGAACAGATCATAACTTAAACCTACACCATTTTCACTAAGACAATTCCTGAAACTATGCATTAATGAACCACAAAAATTGCTTTTTCTAGATTATGTGCATAGTGATCTATAAATGGTTAAAATCAGGTGTTTCTTTTCATTGCAGATTTATTTCCTTTTGTAGAGTTGGCACTGGACTTTCTGATGATGAGCTTGATGCCGTAGTTACCAAACTGAAACCATATTTCAGGTAACTTGTATATATTGATTAAATGTGATGGGCATCTAAGTGGGATGGAGGACCTTTTTCCAAAAGCTAGCTATTAAGGTGGGATAATCAATCTACTTGAGTACCCATAATGCATCCCACACTACTCAATATAGGACGTAAGTATCCCATATTACCTTGATTTCCATCAAAATGTTTAATGAGGTTGATGAAATTCATCATGGCTAATTCCATGATCCTTTTCCTGGAATCTTGAGACAGCTAAAAATTGGCTATAGTAGACATTTATGTGATGTCCAAAGCACTATTAGGTCAGGTTTGCTTGTTCATAGAGGTTGTGTGGTATGCTGTGTTCAAATGAAATCAAGTGGTTGAAGATTGGAGGTGTAAGTGTAATTTATCGATTTTTTCTTCATGCTATAGTGGATTTTTTTTTTGGTGTTAGGAAGTACGAATACCCAAAGAAGAGACCACCAAGTTTTTATCAAGTCACTAATCATTCAAAAGAACGGCCAGATGTGTGGATCGATAACCCTGACAAGTAAATATATTCATCTTGATGTCTAAAGTAAATGATACTTTCACTTTCAATTGTAATCAATTTACCTCTCTCATGCAGATCAATAATTCTCTCTATAACCAGTGATATTCGAACTATAGAATCTGAGGTGTGTCAGATGTCATGTGTTTTGGTAGCTGCAAGGATTGCAGGCTATATTTCCTTGTCTCCTAAATCGCACAGTTTTCATTTGAATGGTTTGCAGGTATTTGCTGCACCTTACAGTCTGAGATTTCCTCGAATTGACAGAGTGAGATATGACAAGCCCTGGTATGAATGTCTTGATGTGCAATGTAAGTAAATTGTATCAACTGTTCCTTGGTATTAGGCTCTGATCATGATCAAAAGATCAACTTAATATTCTCTCATTAATTCCTATTTCCTTCAAATTTGTTAAATAGCCTGTGTTGATATAAATATGTCGCACGCTATAAAACTTAATTTTGATTTCTTTCTCTTCTGACTTTTCAGCATTTATAGAACTAGTGCATTCTAGCAATGGCACCACAAAGGTGGGTACAGAACATGGCAGCATGCAGGATGGTAAATCAAAACGCATGAAATCCTCTACAAGGGAAGACAAGAAAAACATTCCCATTGTCCCTTCTCATTTAATTCGGACTGATGTTTCCAATGTTAAAGGGGGCTCCTTAATATTCTCAAATATGATGTTTTGTATCCTGAAGAGTTTAGCAAGTTACCTGTGATTTGTTCCTCTAATAGATTGCTGAATTTTTTTTTTCTTGTGATGTGTTTTAGAAAATATTTTTTTCTATATATTTTCTCCTTTTCTTTTTTTAAATTTAATCTTGAGTGTGCTTATCTATTTTCCCACACTGTATTTAAACGGATACTTGTTGAGTTCTAACAGAGCAGTTGCATCTGCAGATATAATGACAATCTCTCAAGGAGCATTGTATTAATGTTTCTCAAAATAAAATGCATTTTTGTTGTGGTAGAAACTGTAGAAAAGACATAATTTTTTGAAATATTTTATGTTGCTTTACCCTTTAGTTTCTCTAATGGTGGAAGACATTGAAAGAGCTTTAGGTAATAATGCTCCATATCGGAAGACATTGAAAGAGCTTTAGGTAATAATGCTCCATATCAGTTCTCCTAGGTCCTAGTTGGATTGGAAAGGAGAATGATTTCCCTTCCTTGCTGTGCTGCCGAGGTGCTGTGAGGATAGAGGAGAGAGAAGAGGTGGTGCCAGTGGGAACCACCCAGCTGTGGCCCCACCTCTGCTGCATGGGGGAGAAGCCAGTGGATTTTTTTTTTTTGGCCTCAGAAGCCAGGGGGATTGAAAGTCTTGAGGATGCAATAAAATTTTCCTTGACAGATACAGATTTCGTGAATATGCCTCCATCCCATTCTCTTGATTCCTTTCATAAGATGATTGCTGAGAATGGGGGCACTTTCTCGATGAACTTGAATAATTCAGTCACCCATTGTGTTGCAGCAGATAGCAAGGGTTCTCTCTCTCTCTCTCTCTCTCTACCTCCCCCCCCCCCCCCCAATGTGCTTGTGGGCAGGATCATGGGAATGCAAGCATGCAAAAGGGCCTAGTTCTATTTTCCAAATATATAATAAACAGTGTTATGGCAGGTTTTAAATTCGAAGCTGCAAAACGTCGTGGCGATATCATCCACTATAGTTGGGTATCAGATTGCTGTATGCAAAAGAAGCTTGTTCACTTACAGCCAAAGTGAGTAGTGTAACTGAGCCTGGTCTTATTTAGCTTCACTAAAAGCATTTCTGATGGTATATTCCTTTCAATGGTCTTGTTTGAAAGGCACTTCCTCTTTCTTTCTGAACCCACAAAGAAGAAGTTATGTGAAGAAATTGATGAGTTCTCAGACTCTTACTACTTGAATCTTGATTGTGTGGGCATCAAGCAGGTAATATTAGCTAGATATTTGCACTCTCAAATGCTGTCCTCTCTATGGTATATATGGAAGCATAAGGAGCAAATAGAGGAAAGAATCCAAGTTTATTTGATACGTACTCTGGGCTGGATAGTTTATCTTGGCTTCTATTTGGTGCTTTGTATGTGAAAATAATGAGAGGGTGAGAGTTTATCTCGCCCTCATCTATTTTTCTGATAATGTCTGCTATCCTTAATAGAATGAAGAGCAATTGCCCTATAAAACGTATCAGCCCTATTAGGACAAAAGTTGCGTGGAAGTTGAAGGTGAAGATCAAGTTTGTCTGTGGTAAAATGGGGCATACTTTTTTTTCAACTAAATCAAATGTCCTTTTATGCCTCTTATCCCTTTGATTTTAGCGTGTGAGGCTGGATTATGTTATAATTATCCTGCTATGTGATCCTTTTTGATAGAGGTAACATCTCAATTTCCTTGTTGTATGGACCTTTTACTGTAAGATCGCTTGTATACATCATATTATAAAATGGCTTATATACTTCTCCTGTCCTTTTTTCCTTAAATAAATAAAAGTCAACTTCAATGATGCACCAATAGAATTGTGATTCAACTCTGGTTCGTTTCTCTTTTAGCTCTTGAGCAATGTTCCCAGCTCAAAAAAAGATGTCAACGCTATCAACTATTACAGGAAAAAGTACTGTCCAAAGCATAAGTGGTCTCACTTTCAAGGATGCTCCATTTATTTCTACACTTTCTTGCCACCTTCGTAAGATAATCTAATTATTTACCCTAGCGTATAAATATTTATGGTTATTTTTCTGTCTTGCTAAATAGCTCTCTGATTATTCAATTTTTTCATGAAGGAAAGGGGATTGGGAAGTTCTGTTGGGACTTTCTCGGAGGAGATTGCAGTTTGACATTCTCATGAGTGGTGGCAAAGTTACCGATGATCCCACTTCGGCTACCCATTTTGTGGCCTTGTCAGTGCCAGGATATAATGTAGACTTTGAAGAAATGTTGACAAGGTTAGCTGCTTGTATGTTGTCTTGTTAAGTGTGTGCTTTTTTTTCTTTTGGATGAAAAGCCAAACACAGAAGAGGTTAAAGAGAAATAGAATATCGTAGTTGGGGTAGCATGATGGAGAGTCTACTCCTGAAGAGACCAATCCACAGCTTCCTGGAGTCTTCCTTGATCAGGCCATAAGTGATCCTTTGAGGGAGCTGGAAATTGGATGGACTCCCAACACTGAAGAAGCTTCCATGGATAACATGCCAAACAGCTCATGCACTGCCTTTCACCATCACTACCTAGTACTTCAGAATTACACAGAAACTGGGAGGGAAAGTTGCCAACATATCAGAGTAGAAAATTACCAAGTTGACAATTTAGAGGATGCCCAAAATTCCCTTGCTACCAAGTTCTTCCCGTCTAGCCTCCCAGCTATTTTTTATTCTTTCATTCTCTCTCGTCTAACTATTGTCCTTCCCAGGCAAGTTGCTTGTTGCCACCTATCCATCTGCTCTGCTCCTGGCGTCTTTGCAGGATTACCAATCCCGTGCATCTGAATTACCCCTTGTTACTCATCAAGACCTTCTCTCAAATACCTTTCGAATTTTCTACTTTCTTTCTTCAAAAAAAAAAAAAACCTATACTGATGGATACTTACAATTTTGATTGTAGGATGCTCCATTGACCATTGCATAGACAAAATGATTAATATTCTGAACTATTTATTACATATTAAAAAAAACTGTAGAATAATGACGAAGGATGCTACATTGACCATTATAAACTGTGTGTGTGTGTGTGTGCTGGTTACGTCATCCTGGGTTTTCATGAGTCTATCTTCCTTGGCATCCTGACATGAAATAATTTTATTCTCAATAATATTATGCCACGAAATTTTTCGCTTCTTTCATGGTGGTTTGCATTAGAGGTTCTTTTTGCAGGAAAACTAACCATGCATTTGTTCTTTGTCTTCCTTTCTTATTTGGGGTGGGTGGATTTTCAACTATATATAGTTTCACTTCAGTAGAAGGGAAATTTCTTTCGAGCAAGAGGCTGCATGTTGTTGGATCTCAGTGGCTTGAAGATTGTTTGGAACAAGGCCGAAGATTACCAGAAAAAACATATACATTGAAGCCCAGTGGAATAGAAGAACTAACTACTGAAGAGTGGTAAGTTCAAATATATGGATGATAATCCACTTGTTTGCCAGACTTGTAGTACGAGAAAAACTCTTGAGAAGCTAATGAAATGAATACAATGAATTTGACAACACCTTTACTGATGCTGAAAGTTGCAAGTACAATATGCCAGTGGAATAATGATTAAGTGGACATTCTTAGATGTTAGGATATTTCTTTTAGTGGATTAAAAACATTTTCTTGTGTTACTTCACTTAAAAAGATATACTTGATGGACCTTTTAGTATGTTAGGCATCAAATGCTTTTTTAATGAATTTAGACGTGTTAATTTGATACCTTGCATTATCGATTCAGAAGCTGATTAACATAATGGTTTTGTGCTGTTTCAGTGAACATGACTTGGCTTTAGAGGGTCATTTTGTTGGGGATAACGTAGAAGACCAAAATTTGTCTCTTGTCTCGGAAAATGGTTGTAAGCTGAGAAGTGCAAAAGCTGTTGATGAAGCCTCGGTGGCCCTGGAGAAGGGTGGCAAAAGGAAACGAGGAAGACCTGCAGGCAGAGGAAGTAAAAAGGTTAGAACAGCCGGCAATCAAACTCAAAGATCACGAGCGCGTAGTGGAAAAAGGCCTGCTAAAATATGTGAATATGAATCAGATGAAAGTGGATCTCATGATGATAAACCATACGAAGATGAGATTGACGCAGGAGAAGTCAGCCTTGACTCTCACAAGAAACATTTAGAAACCCCAGGGAAAGGCGCAGAAGTCCCTGAGACTCTGATTTTACAAAATTCTGAGCCATCAAAAGGAGACGATGCACATAAGCATGAGGTTTTGAAGGACGTTGAACGTGAAGAACAATCTGTTCCCGAAATTGAAATGACTGAGCAGCACAATGATCAATACAGTAAGGCTGATAAACTTGAAATTATAGCTGATCCGATACAGGCAATGCTTGTTGACATGTTTCCCGGCCTCACATCGGAGAAAGTTGATGGAACAAAGAAAGATAATGTTGAAGATGAGAAGCCGCCTGAACAATCCAATGCAGAGCCTACAAGGAAAAAGAAAGTCAGCTATAAGGATGTTGCTAGTGAGCTGCTTAAAGATTGGTAGAACATCATCTCGTTGGAATGTCATGTATTAATGTATCACTTCTTTTCTGTATATATGCACCAAAAAATCCTTGCCAAAATATTCACTTTCTAATCTTGCATCGTTAAGCTATCTTACTTTTTCTTTTGTCATCTGACATCTGGACTTGGTTTACTCTATGGCGAGTTGTGACTACTGACTAGTTTAAAAGACGATAATGGTTGCTTGCTAATATGTACCGTCTCTCCACGTAAATTAGAACACTATCTGGTCCATGCCATTCCATAAATCGCATTTAATTTACGAGTTTTGTACTGGATCTAAACAATTGCATTTTTGTTCTCATAGATGTATCCATGAATATGAAGATGAATTGAATTACATTTTCTGGTATATCGTTCTCTTGATATTGATTTGATTTCTAAGTCAATCAAGTAAAAAATGTCATAATTTATTATTAATTAAAAAAATTCAAAATAATTGCCGCATTGCTTTTGATGTTCAACTCTTGAGAAGTCTAAATAATTATAGAAAGGAAAACACAAAAGATAATTCTTCGGTAGATTCTCTTCAATCAATGAATGAACAGGCACATAGTACAGGATGTTAGTTGTTACCTTTGTACATGTTGAGATCCCGGAGACTTGAGAAGGATGAATCTAAAGTTGCCCGTTTTCCTTTTTCTTCTTGACTTGCGTATGAGAGGCATTATATTACCATATTTAGTTGTTTATTATTGCTCTCCGATTTTCGTCGAATGGCACTATTTTTTGTAGAAATGATTCTGTTAAGAGAATATATCGCGCGCAGTATGCATCTGATTGTCTATTTGATATTCTCAGGGATTCAACCCCTTGATGCAATATATGTAGTGCATTCAATCTTGTTCCAAGTGAAACTTGAATCTCCGCCAAAAGTGAGTCTTGTTCAATATGGCAAACATGCTTTTGTCCGCAGGCTCCCTTGCTTGCTGAAAGTAGAACATAGATATACAATAATATTGTTTTCTTGTACTTTCAAGTTTCCATCAGTAATTAATTAAAATTGGTTGTGCACAAAATCAGGTACCAATCGATGAAGTGAGTTTTGCTAGCATAGATCCGAATGCCTTAAAAACAAATACCAAAGCCACGGAGTACTGTGTGCGTGACCCAGGAAAACCATTCTCCAGGAAGTTCTGCTACTTGCTCTCCATCCAAAGGAGAAAGGTGTTCAAAGTTCTTATACCTTTTGATTATGAAAGAAAGAAAAGCATGTACAACAACAAGAACTGAAATCCACTACATGAATCATATGATCTTATTAGCCTCTATCAAAGCCCAGCTCTTATCAGGAGATCTAAAAAAAAAATAATAATAATAATAAAACTTTGCTATCTGCAGTTAAACCACGCAGCTAGATATGAACCTTGTTGAGTACCAACCTAGACACCAACAAATTCAGAGCACTAAACAAACGAAGTGCAATTTATCATTTGTTATGGGTGAAAATGATGCAAGCTTGTGCAGCTGCTGACAGTGGCAGACTCATCATCTGTGAACCAACGTGACAGTGGGCCATCTTATTGGGGCATAATGTCCAATGGCATACACATCTTTGCATTCTTCCATTCAAAACCACTCATCAATGGCTATCTCATTTCTTTTAGCCTGCACATGGAGCAATCCCAGCTTTATCCAGATTAAGCGTCATAAATTATTTCACGTCTCTGCCGCTGCTCTTTTCATCGGCAGTTAAATTCAATGAGATGTGGAAGTTTTCAATACATAATTAGAAATCAAGATTTTTTTCCTAATAAAAGATATCAATTTCATACGTCGAATATACAGAGCATAAAGGGTGCTATGGAAAGTCCAAGAAGCCGACTAAAGGACGTAATATTCATTTGGAGCTTAATTGATCAAATGTAAAGGTCTAAAATTTCTGATTTTTTCAGACTCTGATCCGATTAGTAAGGAACAGAGTATAGTTAAACTCAAGATTAAGTAAACCCAAAAAACTCATGCACGTTAGACAGACAATTGAAACAAGAAATAGGGGAAAAGATGAATTTCCCAAAGAGTAACCTCAGTTAAATAAACCTTCGATGTCATGGGAAATGCAGCAACACCAAGTAGGTTCTCCCTGAAAAACAGGGACTTGGATACACCGCAACCTTAGACAAGTTGGATTGTAAGGTCCTTGGTGAAAAGCAAAAGGGTTGTTTTGACACAGATCGGCCGTGAAGGAGAGAGCTAAACTGCAACACGAACGGTGGCGTTTGGCACTGTGCATTCGGGCATTCACGTCACAGATCTCTCAGAGAAGAGAAGCCCAGGAGGCATCGTGCGACAACCTAATAATGAACCTACGATACTAATTCAATAATTGCCTTTCGCCAATGCCCGAACCCTAACGGCAAGAGCTTTACGAGAGTGAGGGAGCAACAGAGTATGGGCCAGTTTGGGCCGGCCCACTTTGCCATTAATTTTTTCTTTTTAATTTTCTTAATAACATATCAACTTTCTACTTTCCCACCATAGCCACATGATGATGAAAAATAATTGGAGGCAGAACATCTCCCCTGTTGCAAACTGATCATAATAATTTAGTCAACAAGGTGAAGGAAATAATCTTATATTATTTCATTTGCACAAATTTTAATTTATGAAAATGCAAAACAGCCTTCACGTATCCCACACTAATTTAGAGCAGATCAAAATTAGAGTTGAAAGATCAATATAAGGGGCCTAGAAAAGATAAGCCGGAGGCCAGTCTTTGCATGTCAGCATGTATGCAACGTGGAGAATATAAAGTCAGGAGTAAATCAAATAAACAAATTGGCCCGCTTTTATTTGGGTTGCAAAATGGGCAGCCGTGCCCATCTTTTTGGTGGGTTAAACAAGATGGCCCATTGGGCTCAGCTCATTTTTTCATCTCTATATGGACTTGATAATAATTTGGTTTGATAGTACCAGATACTAAATATTTGAATAAGAAAAAAAAGCATTGTATCTAATTAAAGTTTTTTTTGGAATAAAAAGGCTATGGTCAAGAGACCATACAAAAAAAAAAACTCGCAAAAAGAAAAGAACTAGGACTCAGGTCAGTATAAAAACCAAGTAATGTCCAAAATAACAAAATAAAGCCGTAGTAGGCTGCTTCTCATTTTTCATTTGTAGAACTGATGTAATCTTGTTGACCAAAAAAGAACTAATGTAATCTTTGCTCTTTTATTAATCGCCTTTTTCATGCGAGAAAAAAAAACCAAGTAATGTCCAAACCAAAAGGGTGAAATCTATACAGGAGTATAAAACTCCCATAAAATATCTTTATCAAACTTGAACTCTCCTAAAATATCACTAATATTCTTCTGTGTACTTATTTTTCATTATCTCGCAACCATATTAGATATCATGGCATTTTGTTTTAGTATTTCATCTCACATTCAAGATACCCTGAGCAAATTATCCCACTTTAAAAATTGTACGATCTTTCTGAGCTTTGAAAACGAAATTCTCTGTTACCACGAGAGCCCAGAAAATACTAAATAAACTCGCTTGATTATATTTGTTTTCCTGCTGAAGCATTCATCATCCATACGATCATAATGTCCCAGGTCCTCCTCGTCCAAATGATAGATGCTCACGAAAAGGAAAGAATAAGAAACGATAAACTACATGCTTTTACTTAAAGATCAAGTACATGTTTGGATTACTTTTTTATGAAATATTTTTTAAAATAATCACAGTTTATAAAAATAAAATTTAGATAAAAATAAAAAATTGACTACAAACTTATTTGGATAAAAAAAATAATAATTAAAAACTATCATTTAATTTATAAAAATGCAAATCAAATAGGCACTAAATGACTCGGCTAATGTCCAAACATGAGCCTGGCAGCAAGTTTCAGAAATCTATAAAAACTCACTTGATAATTATATAGATAATGAACAGAAATAAAATAAAAAATAATTTTATCAATGCAAAAAGTTAGCATTATATATCTACTTTAAAAAATATTTACGAACATAATATTAAATAATAATGACACATTCCAAAAAGCAAGTTCCCTCCCCTCTTACCCAATCCAGTAAAAGTACATATTATACGTTGCAAAGATACCATTGTTTTAGGCACACAACTTTTGATAGATGAGAGCATGTATCATTGTGATGCCTGCTGTTTCAAGAGCAGTTCATGAAATTACAACAAAGTGAAGGATCCCTAAATCACCAGCCATATTTGGCTTGTGTTTCAGCTTTTGTGAGCATGCCCCTCGAACGCCGCTCAGCAAGTTCCATTTCCTTCTGTTTCATATCAAAGTACAGAGAACCTATTTGATGCTTCCTCTTCTGCAGCTTCGACGGCTTCCCCTTCGCTGAAACAGGCTGCAAGCAGAGAAAAAGTTCAATCGGATAATCTAAATAATGATAACATTATCATTACTAATAATAAATGACAGATGAATTCACTTTATCCTTTTTTAACTATGGCTTCCTTGTTCTATGGATATTTACATGGATTATCTTTCCGGCTTTTTTCCCCCATTATACATGATTCAGATTATGAATCACCCTGAACCATGAGAGTAAGCAAGCTGTGCATCGCTCAACCAGAAGCTAGCTAATATACATGCCAGTGAGACGGGGAGAAAGGGAAAAAGAGAGGAGGCCCCTCGCGTGGGGGGCCTTGTGCTTTCAATGTGAGATGGTGCTCAAATCTCATCTTAATATAAAAGTAAGGAGTGAATCTTATATACAGTAAACCCAAATTGGGATGACGAATCTCCAAGAGTAAAGATCTCATGCGTAGTAGGCTAACACTGACAAAAGCCTTGAAATATTTCTATTCCTGTCATGTATGCATCCAAAAGAAAAAGACCACGCAAGATGGAAAGAACAATGCATATTTCTTCTACAGAAAAGTAAAATTTATTAAGGAAAAGATAAAATAAAAGAACGAAGGAGGAAGATAAGATACATTCCAGAAATAAACCACAAAGAAAAAAAAAATGTTATGAGAACCAAAAGCCACAAAAATTAGTAGTGCAGCAAAGCAACTCAAACTCATCTAATTCCAAAATAGAAATACGCTAATAAAGTCCTTGAGCTGAGAACCCAATGAAACTAAGACAATTCTTTCCCCGAGCAGCTCCAAAAAAAATCCCAACCACATACAACATAACGCTTCTATGACTACACATTGCCACATAGCTTTGGCCATCTTTTTCCTTCCAAAAATTTAAACCTTATTAAATTAAACCCTCCATGAACTGAAGGACACACCCATTATTCACTAAAAACACCAAACAATTTATTCAAGATGGGCACTGCCATCCTAAACAGTAGTAAAAAAAATGTCTCATTATTAACCTCGAACAATAGAAAATCCTACAATCCACTCTAACATCTGGAGTACACTTTAAAAATGGAAAAAAAAAAAGGACAAATAGGACCAATAGGCATATATGGCCATCCAAATACTAGAAAGTTGCCTTCCTGTTCTCCAAATGTTTTATTTGAAACTTTCTAAATCTTAGGATCGCACAAAAAAGGATTTGCCTTTGCGTTACCTCCCAGTGGAATACACCAATGAAGAATCAACATTCAGCCAAAGAGGCCAAGGTAAACAACTTTTACAAAAAGAAAGGAAACAGAATGGCCTGATTAGACAAGCAATCCTGCCAAACTAAAACAACTAATCTTTTATTTGGAGTTTACCTCAAAAAATTTTAAGAACACAGAAATTAGTTGACCTTGAAACCAGGTTTTTTAGGCTACCAGTGGATAACAAAACGTACAAGAAATTTGTAAGAGTCCTATTAATTCCCAAAATTTCTACAAAATATTACGTATAACAAGGTTGCATTGTTTATCAAGCTCATATTTAAGATTCTATCAAACATAACATCATGTTATCAATATATGGTAACACTTACATGTCAAAATCTAAAACATGCATCTTACAACGTCTTGGTACCTTCCCATCAATATGCCCAGATGTCCAATCATGGATACACACACACACACACACACACAATCTGGACCAAAATTATCCCATTTCCAAATGCTTTGGAATAATCAATGGTCCTATTTTGGATTTTCACGATAAAATGTCGATGGTCAAATTAACCCAATTCATCTTCTATAGAATGATCTATATTTCATTTTCATCCATCGTTTGCCTTACTAAGACAGGAAATAGGGCATAAAGAATGCCTATTAGAAAATCAGCCTTTAAAATACCGAAAAATTTTTTCTCAATATATAGACTCAAAGCTTCCTAAACATCATGTTTGTGACCTGCCCTTGATGTAATAAAATCAACCTTTAGAATTTCTAAAATATTTCTAGTCTATATTGGACAAAAAAGGAAAGTGCACACACCATTTCTCAAAATATCTTAATATATCAATAATAAAGGGGTAGTCAAAGGCAAATGACGCACTCAGAGCGCAAGGCCTATAAAACGCCTGAGCCAACATGTGATAGAACAATGTGATATGTAAAGTATAATATAAACTTTCCTATTATTAACTTAATTTTTTAAATATACAACTTTTCTATCTTGTAGTAAAATTATAATAATTAATGATCTTAAATCTTAATTCTTATTAAAAAATATCTTAATTCTTAAGTTGGTGAAGGAATTAAACAACCTACAAGTACAAACAAAAGCTGTGGCAATGTGGCGACATAACGAGCAAACTCCACAACAGCAAAAACAAAGCATAACAAATCCGGAGTATGCAAAAGGCGTGTTTCTCTGTGCCCATTTCTTCTTTGTTCTTCTAGACACCGAAAGGCGCACGCCTCTCACGTATAAAAGGCACCAAAGGCATTCATCTTTTGGTGCTTGACTGAACCCATTGCCTTGCCAATAATGCGAGATGATGGGTCTGTTTTGCACCTCACCTTAGAGCCTTAGGCGCTGAGGTGCTCACCTTTGACAACACTAGGGGTAGCAATTTTATTCAAGCATATAGCCCCATTATAAGCAATCTAAAAAGAAACCTAATCCTACTCAAATATTATAAAGGAAAATATCTCCCAAGGCTGAAAACTGCTATTGATAACTCCTAATTAAATTCCAAATTACCCCAATTTTCTAGTTACGAAATCCATAAATTTCCAACTGCAAATTATATTGGTTTTTCAAGCATATCTCCCATCATCTCTGGGAAAGTGAACTATATCTCAAGCTCATCAGAGCAAGAATCATCTTGGAGCAAAATTATTTTTACAAAATTTCATCTCTACCGAAATATATGATATGAGAATGCCAAAATTCATATGGCTCAGTTTTCATTTGGGACAAGAAATCCAACGGAGCTTGCTTTTGATAGGTAACTCTATCACTGTCTAGAACATATTTTTACATCAAGCAGGAATGGAAGCGTTGGGGCATAAAATTTGATTCAAACCTTGTTTTGTTAATGCAGAACTGTCAAAATCTACAAAGATTCAAACTCGTATTATTTAAGGATCAGTAACTAACTCCAAAACTCAATACCGGAGCCTCACTACCAGCAAAAGCTGACACCCGATTAGCTCCATTAATTGTTGGTCAACTTGAAAAAGTCCAGTTTGCAAAACCATACAATGAATTTTGACAGAATCAGCAATAAATTGAAGAGCCATAATGCCCTTGTAAGAAAACACTGAAAAAAAAATTTCAAAACAAGCAAACAATACCTGATGAGCAGGTCCAAAAGCTATCCCGGTTAGCTTGACCTGATCCTCTCTTGGCCGATTCTTAACCAACTCTTCTTGCTTCACCTCAATAATTTCCGAGGGAATCTCACTCCTACCTCGCTTCCCAGATACATTCACCACGTTGTCACTGATCCCAGACATCTCAGGCACTGTTGCCCCATACCCATCAGCCCAGTTATTTCCATATTGTCCGTAATCACCATATGCATTATAACTCGCAAAAGTATCGTTATTTACATAGTCTGATGCAGGGGTGCCGCTATCAGCAATCCCAGCCTCTGGCTGAGCACCCACACTATGACCAATGCCTGTACCATAGTTGCCATAACTATTACTATCCAAATAGTACTCCGAATTTTGGTCGGTACCATATTGGTAATTCCCATAACTCTCATAATTTGCATAACTCCCTGCATTTTGATCAGTGTTAATATCATTATCCGTCGTAGAACCATCAGCACTCGATGCTGGTGCATCGGCTTCAATTGTCGACCGTCGGCCTGAACCAGATGTCCCTTGAACGCCCAGTGTAGCCGAATTTCTAGGAGCCGGAATGCTGGACAAGAATGACTTCACCGACGAAGTTTGAGGCATAGACTCCAGCTTTTTTCTCTTGTTTTCTTCGTGTTCATCAACCTCGTCGTCATCATCATCATCCAGCTCGCTAGATTTCTTCAAAGGAATTATGGGAGGCCTGAATTGAACAACCCTTTTGGTACTAGGGCCAGAGGCAGAAACCCTAGTGGCGGGTTCTTGCTCGATTTGGGATTTAGGTTTGGGGAGGGCAGAGAAAAGGGAAGTACGCCCACCAAATTGCGAAGTGTTCATCGAATCCTCTTCGTCACCATCGATATCACTGCTTACCGTTGAGGGTGCCGCAGACGAAGGGTTAATTGAACTTTGTTTGGGTTGAGGAAGAGAGGAGAAAATAGAGGAAGATTTGGTGATGCTTCCGGAGCGAGTTTCTGAGTCATCTGCACTGATTAGAGCGTTCCTAGTACTGGTGGATTGCTTAGGTTGAGGAAGGGATTGAAAAAGGGATGAAGATTTGGGTTTAGGAAGAGAACAGAAGAGTGAGTGGGGCTTGGAAGACGTTGGTTCATCAAGCTCAGAGCTGGGATTAGATGGAAAGGCTGGGATTGGTCTCTTAGGTTGCTCTTGTTCTTCCTCGTCGGAAGATGCATAGTTTGCTAGCAGCGATTCCATGCGACAGGAGAGGGATGACCCAACAGAAGTCCGAGCAGCGATTGGGATTTGGGAGGGACCATGATACAAAGGAAGAACGAAGGAAGGAGAAAACTAGGAAGCGAGCGACGATTGGGCTTGGGTCATGTTGGGCTCATATATTTGCTTAAGGAATAGGCTCTCAGCACCTGAACGTAGTTTAGCCCAATGAATACAAAGTGGGTATAGAATGGGCTATGCTACCTACGTAGTTTAGCCAACTTACTATTTTTTTTAATGCCTCAATTACTGATAAACTCGTTGCAACAAATCATTGATGACAATATTTTAATTAGGGTAAATTTTAAGAAGTAATGGAAATTTCTAGCAAATTTTATAACTTTAACTACTTTTAACTATTTTTTTAATACTTTTAACTATTTTTTTAATACATGTAGAGTAATTAAAACGGATATTTGTTAGAGACTGGAGGTAGTATCATTATAGCTTAAGTTGCAGTAATTGTCAACTGTAAATTTTTATTGACAAAATTGAAGTCTGTAGACATAAAAAAACAATAGCATTATTGTAGTTCCTTCCAATTTGTAATTTAATCACAATCCTGTAATTTCTACCGCGACTTGGTTAGTTAATTTTATATGTTGCCAAGTGACATATAAAATCCTCACTTGTGCCTGATAAAGTTGTGAAAAAACAAAATGTTATCACTATATACTTGAAAGGATTGCATGATCACATTTCCTTTAAAATTGAAAATGAGGCCTTTAATACTCCAAATTAACACTTGATTGATGAGTCAAAAGAAGAATGCCTATCTCAGGCCAAAAAAAAAAAACAGAAGAGTGCCTATCCTAGAGTGTTATCGATGAGAGTTCCTAGTCAGTATTAACACTTTGGTGAGTCAAAAGATAAAATGTAACTTTATTGCAGGAAATTAACATCAAACTTACAACGTCTAGGTTCGACAAAAAGCAGAAGACAAACCCAAGCATTCACAGAAAACAAGATCACAGACTCTCCCATGATGAAAACATTGAGTGAAGCATGAAAAAAAAAAGAGAAACCCAAACAATTTCCCTCTGAAGTTCATCATCGATGGATCAGATACTCATAGGGCTTTCAGGATCATTGAGAGCTTCGATGGCCGTTTGGATTTTTATCTCCAGGAGATCTTTCTCTTCTTCATCTGCCTGAAAAAACAAATGCAAGAAGCAAAAGCAACACGACAAAGCATGGGTTAGTGGAACTTGTATTCTACGTATACCTCTGAGTCTGAGGTGGTTGTTTAGTTGTATTTCGCAAATCTGGTTTCTCTAAACATGAATATGCATGAATCTTGTTCACGACCACTTTTATCAATCCGGTAAAAGATCAAAGGAGAATGCAATTGCATATTATTAGATTTCAAGCTACTTCAAAATCGTATTAGATTCAACTTTCCTCTCCAATTAGTGTGATTGTCAAGGACTGATCTTCAATTCTCACAATAAAACAAAGTTTCTTTCGGTTTGAATGGAAAATATTGCTAATTTGATGTGACTGCTTGCTCATTCATCAGCATTTATCGTTTTGACTCTAAAAAAAAAAAAGCATCCCAAAGCTTTTTTTTTGTCTTTTTCTATTTCGGTTAAATGAATGAGATTGCCGATCTTGCTTGACTTCCAAATAAATATTAAGACACGTTTTTGGCGCTGGAATCTATTATTTCGGTTAAATATATTAAGACTTAAGAGTATAGGTTTACTTGTCCACGACACAGCAGACTGAAAACGAAACACGCCGTATGTATTAAATAAGTGGCAAAAAAAAAACAAAGAATTACGGAAGCAAGACGACCATACTACGAGATAAGCTAAACAGCATTTCGCTTTAGCATCTGAGCGGTAGGCCCTGCAAGCGTCGGACGCAAAATGACATATTATAATATAATTTAAAATTTCTTATTTAAAAAAATATTTAACAATTTTATTTAGAAATATAATCAAAATAAAAAAAATTTGAATACAAACTTAAAAAAAATAATGATTAAAAGTTAAAAATAAAATTGAAAAGGTGGAAATATTATTTGAAAAACAATAGTATAACCTCTACAGATTAGACTGAAACACAAAAATCAGTTTGACCAAATTGTTTCTTCTACCTTCAAAGGACGAGTGTAAGAGGAAGGTTCATTGGACTAGCCGCAGAGGAGGGTCCAACGAAGAATGTAATGTGAATGAGAGGGAATACGTGTGTGTTTCGGCGTGAGTGGATGTGGACCTGTGGTTGCAACAACGTGCAACGTAAGACGCATCCGGATCATGGTCCTATTATGAATGACGCCAGCGCAGTATTTTCACTATGAGAAACACGTTTTAAATTCCCATTATAAAAATATCCTTTTGTCCCCTTCGGTGCTACAAGAAAGAACGCACGTTGTGAATCTAGGAAATTTCTTGTTAGCAGGTCGGGTTGACTGCTCGCGCTAAAAATTGGATTTTCTTTTCCTCCACGAGCTAAATATGTTTTTGGTGCCAAAATTTTGGCCCCTTGCTTTGGATATTTTGTTTGTGGGATATCTTGTTCAAGGCATGACCTATTTTGCTCATCGAGTTCCAATTCAAAGGTAGAGAGACATGCACACATAGTATTATATAGTGGTTTTCAGGAAAGGTATTCAAAACCAAATTAAATTGATAAAAAATTATTTAAATTGAATTGAAATGATATCTATTTTGGTTTTTTCTTACTGGAACTGACTCGGTTTAGTTTGGTTATAGTGCAATGAGACCTGAATCAAAATGAATCATATCTGATAACTATATTATAACAAATTATAATATATAAATATACTCAATTACTTATAATCACAGCTATTTTGTTTCACTTTTCAAATATTGATAAAGTATATTAGTTAGTAAATTATTTAGATATAATTTATATTCATAATATATTTATACGTAACTTATTTAATTTAATTTTTTAAGAATGATGCTATTTAAAAAAATTAAAAAGTATAAACTAAACCAATTATTGAACGAACCAAACCAATTACATTTTAAATTGAAAAGATTCAAGAAAAAGCCAGACCTATTGATTTGGTTTTTATCCAAAATAAAACAAGATCACACCCATAAACACCCCTAATTTTTAGGTAATATGTTTATTTCATAAAAATTTGAATACTTCTGCCCCTAAGAATGTTTTTAATTCTTTTCAATAATTGATATATCATATGACTTTTTAAATATTATCTTTCATATTTTAAATTATTATATTTAATTAATATTTCCAAAATAATGAAAAGCACTGTACGCATTATAATAGAAGGTTTAAATTTTCAATATATATATATATATACACATATATCCAAATGAAGTATATTATGTACTTAAAAAGACATCACTGTTTTATAATAAAATATCTAGGTGGTTAAATCTAGTGAGTCACCCGAATCAAGTAGGCCTCACGATTTAAAATTGATATATAATATATTAAAATCAATGTCTATTAAATTAAATTAAATTAAACGATGGACCCATGAGGCCTTTAGTGTAAGCTTTCCCTGGTCTTGACATTGGTTATTCAAAATAAGAAAAATAAAATGCAAAACTTGTATATTTCCTGTAGTGTTTGAAATTTTGCGTATTTTTTTTCAAAAATCATTGTTTTTTTTATTATTTTTTTGTTAGGTTTTAAACCCATTCCCAAGGGCAAAAGGGTCTGAGGCCATACCGGCTCTGCAAATCTAGGAACAACACTGAACCGCAAAGGCAAGGAAGACAGCGGGGTGGGGGTATGCTATGCTAGCTAAAATACTTCAATTATGTGGTACTAATTTTCTCTTATCAAAACTTGGGACACGAGAGGAGGAGAATCCAGGAAAGGAGATAACACTCTTTATCAGTGTATAAAAAACCGGACCGGACCGGCCGGTTCGACCGGTCCGACCGGGAACCGGCCCCTGGTCCGGTCCGGAAGTAGCTAAAAACCGGGGGATCTCAGAACCGGTGGGAACCGGTCAAGAACCGGTCAAAAACCGGTGTAAAACCGGTCCAAAACCGGGTTGAACCGGTCCTGATTTTCTTTTTTTTTTTTTAAATTTTTTAATTTTTTTAAAATAAAATAACATTATTTTTAGAACTAAGTAGTATTATTTTTAGTATAAATTTTTTTCTTTCTATATTATAATATGTTATAAGTATTATTATGATACATAATGATTAATAATGATAAATTTACCTAACAAATAATATGAAAATTGAATATTAATTAACTATATTATTAAAAATATATTAATTTATTCACAACCGGTTCGACCCCGGTCCGACCATTGAACCTTGAACCGTTGCCTCATCCGGTTCAATGACCGGTCCGATTTTTAATACCTTCATCTTTATTGACGTAATGGGACTGGAGTGGTGACCCCTCAAAAGACCGAGCTACAAGTTATCCCTACTGAGAGGGACACCTTCGAGCTCCCACAACATAGCACAGCAGACCGCAAGATTCACCTTTTTCTAAAGCTTTCAAAGGCGAAGAGGTTGAGGGACCCGCCCTCACTTCCCTTCCTCATCGTTCCCTTTTATTCGGCCACTCACCAATTTACACCCTCATCGTTGCGCTTATATCCACTAATGCCTCTACCACTTTCCACTCATGTAGGCCCCAAACCAACGTTTTAATCTCTTACTCTAAATCTGATTCCTAATTAATTATCCCAAGGAAATAGAGCCCTGGTATCGGGGTAATTAATTTAAATTAGAATAAAGCGAGGAAAAGTTGTTATAGTATGGGGTAGACTGACCTCCACGAAGACTGTCTTCAAAAGCCTGCCTGAGAAACAAGTGATATTGGCCGTAATGATCTTCAGCTTCAGAGATTCGAACACTTCGCACAGTTTCACCATTGTGTTTGTCCTTTTGCTACATGTCAAACTCACCAGCATCGTCTTTTCTCCCATGGATGTTACCTTCAGCTGCTCCACATCACATCCGATCCAAATCCACCATGTATTATTATAATTAGAGGGGAAAAAAAAAACCCGCCAATTTTATAATGTCAATAATGGAAGAGAGAGGGTGGGCTTTGATTTACTTAATTAATCAATTAATTAATTACCTCAAGGATTTCGATTGGGGAATTTCTTGAACTGATGACAGAATCGTAAAGCTGCTGCTCTGTTTTCTTCTTCTTGGACCTGAGGAGAACAGGGAGGTCTTGCTCGTAATCAATATCACTCGAGTTAAGCTTCATCTGCTTCCCAGATTGAAGCTCCGTTATCTCCGCTTCAATACTCCTCTCCTGCTCGTGCAAGTGCTGGATGTAATCGATTGCGTCCTTAATTATGGAAGCCTTGTCCATCTGTTTACGTGTTGATGTCCCAGAAAACGGTCATCTATCGACTAATGCTACTAGAATAAATGAATCTTATCTTACCTTGGTTATGTTGGGGACCACGGCTCTAAGAGCGAAGAGTCTGTCGTTGAGCTTCTTCCTGCGGTTTCTCTCGGAGACAATGTTCTTTGAGGCGGCCGATGAGGCAGCGCCGTCCGGTGAGCTGGAATCGTAGTAACCGGAGAAGGCCTCATCCCATCCCAAGCTGCCAGCTCAGCAAATTGAATCAGAATTTGAATAATTTCAAGAAGAAATTTCATCAATTTGGGGATTAATTGAGTGTGTGGGAGTGAGTGATGAATGAATTACCTGTCCAGCTCCTCGGTTTGAAGGAACCTGTTGGTCTCCCAGTAATGCCTATACTCTTCACCGATATTCTCCATGGGTTGGGGGACAGGAAGAAAGAGATTGAATGGGAGATGCGAGGAGGATGAGATGAGAGAAGCTATATTTCTCGTTCTCGTTTGTTTGTTTGTTGCTCTCTTTTCCTGCGAGTGTGAAAATTGGGGGGCATATATAGGGGAGGAGGAAGTGGGGATTTATTTGAGCACGTGCGAAGACATATAAAGCATATGATTTGCTGTTGGAATAGAATAGACCCTGTCAGATGCTGGTCTGCTGGGTGCTTCCTAGCAAGATCTTTTCCGTCCAACCTCAACCACAGCAGTCTCGTACGCGGCGTTAAAGACCTCTTCAATATGAGTGAAGTATGATAGAAAATCTCATTTAACTGAAAAAAATGACAGGCCAGGCTTAAAAAATGAAAGTCCCATATAAAATGGATTTTTAGACTCAAACTAGTTAGGCCTATGGCCCACGTGGGGTAGCCCAAGTGGGTTGTGAGACAGCTCATTTAGTTTATTTTTTTTTATCTAAATATTAAAAAAAATCTATATTATCTTTAATCATGATATATAAATAAAATCTAAACATTATATTAATTTTGGTGAAGGATGGTAATAGTTAATTATATTAATTTAAATATTATATAATTTTTTTAAAAAAAGTTACATAAAAAATATTTTAAAAAAATGCCGATAACTATAAGTCAAACCTTAATATTTAAGACCCATTTTGTAATTGGACTTTTAGACTCAACCCATTTTAGGCACAACCCACCATGAACCAGTTCAAATTGCCAGCTCTAACTAGCTCTCTAGTTAATTAATAATCAATACTTCTTTTAGTTTTAAATATAATTTTTCATTTGATCCTAGATACAAGATTTTTATAGAATAACATGATATAATATTTATTATGCATGGTAAATAATACTCATACTTAATTTATCTCAAAATGCTTATAGGATACACCTACTTTGTTATCACTCACCATTATGATAATTAACTTTTAATAAGGATAAAAAAGAATAATTTTAAAAAAATATTATAATATTTAAAAAAAGTTATTAACTAATTTTAACTCCTTATCTTAATTATTATAATTCAATTAAAAGAGTCTTATATTAATAATTTAATAATTTGAAGAAGTATATCATTGACATTATATAATATAAAACATATCATTAATATTATGCACATTTTTTAAACTCTATGCAATTCATTGTAGAATATTAAGGCTTGCCAAAAGAAAAAGGTAATATATTATGGAGCTCATTGTAATATTCACGCCAACTGAACAATGCAATTATTGCATTAATATATATATATATATAGTAAATCTATCTGGACATTATCACTTTTTTTGATGGGGCTGTGCATTTATTATTCATTAGCTATGAAAAATATAGCTTCTTTTGAGTTTTACACAACTTTTTTTGTTTTATCCGTTTGATATTTATCCAAGCATTTCATTATTTATCCAGCTATGAAGAATACGTCAATATTCCTTTTTTGCATGTTTTAATAAAGTTTAAACGTTAGAAAGATAAATCTAGTATAGTTTTTGATAAATTGACATTGTTATATTTACGCGTGGAAACAAATATATCATAAGAAATATAAAATTTGCTATTAATAATCATAAAAACACGTAAAACTAAAAGAAATTCAAATTATAACTTTTTCAATTACGAGGGTTAAAAAATAAAGTATTAAGAATCTTAAACATAGAAAGAATAATTTCAAAAATAAAAAATTAATATTAAATTTTTTGAAAAAATTCTGTAACTTGAACAAATCTATGTGGTTATTTTCAAATTTTGAAAGTTGAGAATCACGGTAATAAAAAAGGTACAAATTAATTATAATCCTAAAAGTTTTTAATAATTTTAAATATCTGATATTCATAATTTTTTTTTAGAAGATGACTGAATGTATTTTCCTTTATTTGTGAAAACATAAAATACTTTAAATTAATTTTAAATACGATGTTCCAAAAAAATTCATTTTATACGTTTATAAATATAATTACTTTTCATTCACTTGATATGTGACGTTTTTTGTGCGGCAAAATTTTTACAAACGATAGCTCTTTAAAGATTACAGAGTCAAATTTAAAAATCCCGGCATTAAAAAAGAATCAAATTTAGAAAAATAAATAAATATGAACTAAAATTAAAATAAAAATAGTCCCTCTGTTTCAAAGTATTGGATGGAATTTTGAAGGATTAACTTTTGAAAATATAAATCTCTTTATGAAAGTTAGGGGTGTGCAATGGGCCCGTCGGCCCGGTCGGCCCGGAGTGGCCCGGTTATTTCGGGATGAGTCGGGTCGGGCCAAAAAGAGAAAATTGCAAACTGAAGGAGGACCAGGCTATCAAGAGGGCCAGGCCGGGCCGGGCCGCGGGCAAAAGACATGCCTATGCCGGCCCAGCCCGGCTCGGTATATATATATATATTTTTTCAATTTTCTCATATTTTTTTATTTGTTAAAAGTATTGAATAATTTTATATAATTGTTTTTCCTTCTTATACCTTATGTAATAAATTAATTTTATAATTATAATAGATACATTTTATTATTCCAATTTTTAATTTTATTTCAAATTTTAAATCTATTTCATAACTTAATATTATATAAAATAAATAATGTATAATTGTTGAGTATTTATAATTTTAATAAATGTTACTTTTTAACCTAATATTATTTTCTATAAGAATATATTTAAATGAAATTAGTTATATTTTTATTAAAAAATTAAATTAATTTATTTATTTATTTTTCATTTTTTAGACCGGGCCAAAACCCGGCCCGATATTGACCTGGTCCCACCGGGCCGGACCGGGCCACGAGTCGATTTTCTCGGCCCGGGGGGTGTTTCGGGCCGAACACCGGGCTGAGGTGATTCCCGACCCGTGAACACCCCTAATGAAAGTTAATGAACATTTAATATTTTCTTTTCAATTTTACTTATATTTATGATAATTTTCAATTACAAGACAAAAGACTAAAAAAAGTTATAATTGAGAGAAAGTAAATAATTATAAAATTTTTTTTAAAAAAATCAAAATCTCTTTGATGGTTTCCAGATAGATAAATATAACTTTTAAAATACTTCTTTCACATCAAAACATAAGGTGGATTTAGTGGAAAATAAGATTTTAAAATATAAGTCTAACCATTCAATATTATTTTTTTATTTTTATCTCAATTTATTATGGATCTCAATTAAATTAGATACTTGACTTTTTTTTATAGTGAAGAGACATTAAAAAAAATAATAGTAATTAAAATAAAATAATTTAATAAGTATAATTTAAAAAATATATATATTAATTTTTAAAATAAAATTATTTATATGCAACTAATTTTAACTACTTCTTTTAATAAAAATAAAATAATTAAATTCATCTCATATTTAGGAAGTAGAATAGTACAGTAGTACTACTCCTGGAATGAAATCCCATTTTGGCGGAATAGAGTCAATTAATGGGGTCTTTTTAGTTTTTAGAGTGTGAGCGTATGCTATGCATGGTCATTGGTCCCCACCACTCGGGAGTTAGTTAAGCCTTGGACCGCCTCACCGCTTTCATCCAACGCGCTTTCTAGAGAAGGTCTTGCTCCTTCTGCCTAAGGAGTATAACGGATCAATTTAATTACAATACCTATACGAAATTCAAAATCAGCTGTGTCTTTTAAATTTGTGAATCGTATGACTTTTTATATTTGTTATATTTTATACTCCTTCTGTTTACCATTAATTAGACACTTTGTTATATTTTATTTTTGGTTTTATTTAAAATTAAATTGTATACAAATAAATTTAATTAAATAGTACATAATAAATATGGACATGATAAGTTTTTTTTTTGTTACTTTTTTATAAAGATAAAATTTACCTACCTAACATGAGTGACAAAGTAGTAAATAATTCCGATTCTGCTTAATCAAAATTATTCGCATTCTCACATATATATATATATATTATTTTTTTGGTGTGGGATTTGAAACTTCACTCTTTAAACGTTCTTTTTTTTTTGGGACAGAATTTTTTTATAAAGATAAAATTTACCTAACCTAAGCAAATAAAAAAACAAAAAGAAAAAAGATCGACGCCTCAATTCCCAATTGATCAATACTCTCATGATGAATTCAAAAGACAATGCGCATATTTATTATGAAAGTTCCTCCTAAATAGATCCAATCGCAACTCAATTTGGATTAGTCAAAACTTAAAATGGTAACTGGATAATAGATTTTATTAAAAAAAAACAATCCGCAAATTTTTTTTTTTAATTTAATCAAGTGTTAAAGTTTTTCTTTTTCCACATACGTGCAAGAGTCAAATAATTTAAATGTCTTTTTATACACTACGATACAACACACACTGACATTACTCTTTCCTTTTCATTTATTTACACTAATATATCACATCATTTAGACACTAATAAAATAGTCAGATCGTAAGAATAAGCTCCATACAACATTTTTATTTATATAATGATAATATTATTATGAATCTCACATTACGTTATATATTATAGTATTATAACAGAAAAATAAAGTATCATATGATAATAAATTAATACTAATAATATGTAATGGATAATAAAACATAGATTCACATGATACTGTTAAAATTATATTATATTTTTATAATTCATCATATAACTACAATATTATATTATGTAAAATTCAATTATATAATTTAACTATATAGCTTTAAAATTAACAAATATATAGATCTATAGTATAATAATTTTTCATCCTATTATGAAAAAAAAAAAAGGAATTTCGCATCCTACATACCAAGAAGCTAATCATTGTAGTTATAAACTGAGCAATTAACATTGTTGTTAAATTGGCATTTAATCTACAGGAAAAAAAGAAAGAAAGAAGGGAACTAGGATTTCGTCTTATAAATTAATGTATCTATTGTTTAAATTTAGTTTTCTATATTTATCTTGTGTTACATTATTTTTAACTTCTAAACTATATGTAGATTCTAAATCGCTATTTTTCAATTTATTATGAAAATGATGTTTATAGAGAGATTCTTTATATTTTGTAGCATCATCTGAAATCGTTTTCATGGAAAACAAAGGAAAAATATTTGTTTGACAAAAGTTGTTTCTTTCAATTAAACTTTATTTACATTAATCTTCCTAAAACTGACAATAAGGTTAAAACATAGTACATTTTCTAAATGAGCCGACTGAAGAAAGAAAAGAAAAGAAAGAAAAGGGAGGTGTGAAAAATATCAAAATGTTTTAGGGTAACAGGGCACTCTCACTAAGGGCAGGGCGTCACATGCATTTTAAAGAGACCACGTGGGAGAGAGATCCAAATAAATGATGGACGGTGATGATTGAATTTGAATTTTGAAAGAGGATGACATTTTCTCCGTTGGAATTTTCTTTTGGGACCAACTCATTCGTTGTTATTGCCACGATGCCAAAAAGCTAGAGTTTGAAGTTTGAACTCTTCCAAATGCTGTTGTATGAATATTTATATTCATATAAATAAGTGTTCATAATGATTTTTTTTTTCAATTTTTTTCGTGGTTTTTTTCGAACGCATGGAATTTAAGACTTTGTCATCAAGTTTATATCCTCTTGTTTGCTTTCTATTTGGCCTAGATTTATAGTAGTCAAACCTGAATAATTTATAAGGTATATTTGAATATTTTTAGACTTTAAATTAATTTGGACTCATGATTTTTATATACTAGTGGTAATTACAAAAGAGATTGTGATTTTAATATCTGAGGAAGGAAATGTGAGCGTGTACCAAACATGCGCCGCACTCAGAAAGTTGGGAGTAAAGCAGAGTCAATCACCAAGGAACACGGGCATGATGGCCGAAAGAACCAGGAAGCTAGGGAAGTGGTCACATATAAAAGGGGCACCATCAAGAAGCAGAGGTTGGAGAACTATCACTTGAGCACCTATAAATACTATAAAAAAGTAGCCAAGGAGGGACACCAACATCGTCGCACAAACACGTAATGACATCAACACTACTCTAGAATAAGCTTTCTTATTTTGTTTACGCGTCCTTTTTGTTTAGTTTTCATTATTACTTTTTACAATTTTGTTCACTTTTCCATTATCGTCATTCTTTAGTCATGACTAGTGTTATTTCTTGAAGTTTTCAGCAATCTCTTGTATTTATCTTAAATTCTATTTTGTTACCTGCATCTGAAAAAATTGTGGTAAAGAATCATACGGATTTACTTTTCACAAAATTAAGATGTTCACCTCTAGCATGTCTGAAATATTCAAATCTATTTCTAACACTTTACCTTAGTTGTACTTAAAATATTTGCCAATATAGATAAACATAACAAAATACAAATAGTAAATGGATTACAGAATGATGACCGAATATCATATGATTTCATTAATACAAAATATAAAATGATAACATAAACAATATATGAAATGTAAAATGGTAACATAAACAATATATGAATGATTTAAGTAGCAACTAGAGTTCTCATTAATTCAGGCAAAAAAATAAATAAAGTTCTCATTAATTAGTTAATTTCCAGTGCAAATGATATGTAGATATATGACAACTAATTTGGCCAACTCTCTATGCATCATACAACAACAATAACAACAATAGCCTTATCCCACTATGTGGGGTTGGCTATATTGATCAAACGTCATCTCCTCAGATAGGTTTAAATTTTGAGTTCTAATATTTACTACTTGTTATATGTGATATAAATTAATATTAAGAATTGAAGAGAGAAAAATATAAAATCATATAACAACAAAATAATGATTTCCTGGTCCATTTTATTAGAGTTTTTTAACCAAATTATATGAATTAAGACATGCAGCTAAAATAAATTAGAATCTTTGATTTGGTAAAAAATTATTATAATATTTCTAAAATACTTTTAATAAAAGCCATTAACTACTATCTCACATTAATGTTTAAAAAAAGAGTTAAAAGTAAATTATTCCCTTCAATGTCAAATATAAGTAAATTTTGGGAGAGGATTGGTCTAAAATATAAGAGAAATATATAGATTTTTGTAGCAATAAATGTGTTATTCCTTAAAAATACCCCCATTAAATCAATATGTATTAATTAATTTAGTACTCTTCATGTCTTATATTATAAGATAATGGGAGTGGTTTTACGCATATTTAGAAACATTTATTATATCCTTAAACTTTAAAAAAATCAAAAATTTCCATTTTATTCTTATTAATTTCACTATTTTCATTAAATATAGTAAATATTATAATATTAATAATATAATAAATGAAAGGCAAAAATATGAATTACTATATGTTGTCTTATATTATAAGATAAGAAAAACATCTCATATTACCTTATAATATAGGATGAAGGGAGTATAAAGGAAAAGACTATTAATTGAGGGCAATTTTTTTAAAAAAAGTATATTTTACTATAAATTAAATGGTCTTAACTAACTTTATTGATATGTGCAAATTATTTTTTTCCTTATATTTGGTATAAGAGAAAATGTTAAGGGCATTTGTTAAAACTATATATTAATCCCTCTATCCCATTTTATATGTTATTTTGGGCTTTTTCACACAAACTAATAAAATCATCAAATAACCTAGATTGTAGTAAAATTTAATTATATTTTACCAAAATATCCCTAAATTAAATACTAATAGATGATTTATGCTCTACTTATTTTTATTTTTAATGAAGAGCAAAGCAATAAAAAAATAATTAATACTTTATTAATAATATAAAATAATAAATAAATTAGAACATTTAAAATTTTATAAAATGAGAGATAGAATTGAAAAAAAAAATAATATTTCAGTAAATTTTGAAATGATCCTTATGTTAAGACCACGAAAATTTTGCAGAAGAAAGGCATCCAAGCTAGTAAAATGCAAGCTAAGTGTAATTCTCGCATACAGTTGTCTAACAATGATTCTGCCAGTTGGCACTGAATCAAAGAAAGTGAAAGTTGCTATTATTGGCTGTATAACATAAATATGCTTCCTTCTTTAGACTTTATACCTTGCTTGTTAATGTTATAGTATTAAAATAAAAAGTGGCGGTAATAAGCTTTTTCACGCGGATAACGTCACCATGCACCCATTAAATGACGTCACGAGCGTGGATGGGTGTGAACTACGAACAAGCCGCAGTTTGATAGACGGCTTTAATGGTAATGAGCAAAATTCAAATTACCACTAATAAGTACAGGATCATTCCTTGTGAGATACTCATTTCTTTTATAATATACACTATATTTACCTCCCTCATACAAATTATATTTACTATCTTATACTCATATCATAATTTTTTAAATTTTTTTTATAATTTTTTAAAATTATCCTAAACAGCCCATTTGTTTTAGTTTTTTATGGAAAAATCACTTATTTAATATAAAAAACAATTTTAAAATATTTAGGATTTTATTTAAACTTTTAAAAGTAATCATAATCTAAAAAAGTAGTTTTTACTTATTTTAAGGAACTACTTTGAGTGGATTATGAAAAAAATAGTTACAGTAAATAAAAAAAAAAGTGAAAGAGGTAGAGATATATCAATCGAATTTTAAAAATTACAAAACTAATAATATTTGATTCTAAAAAAATATTATAGTATAAATCACTGCTTTTCTCTTTCATTTTCTATTACCTATTTTAATTGCTAAACAATTTAAAATTTTTTTATTTTAATCAAATATAAAATAATTTATACTTTTCATAAAATTTCTAAATAATAATCAATTTTTTAAATAATATGCAAAATCATTTTTTTAAAAAATTTAAACAGATGGGCCTTAAATAGAGATCAAACTATATTATTCTCTTTCTATTGTACTAAAAAATTCCACCCTATATTTTAAAGCAATAGTAGTATAATACACTTTATTTTTCTAGGAAGAAGTAAATAGGTTGAAAGTACCATATTCCTCTGAGATTAGTTACACTGTATTTGTTTTGCCAAAATTGGTCGGTAAGGAAAGGGAAAAGGAGTACGATAGCTTTTTTCCACGTTCACTTTGCATGATTTTGATTGCTTCTTTCATTATCTTTCTATTAAAATTGAATCAATTTACAACAACAACAACAACAACAACGTATTACATTTATCCCATTAATTAAAGTTAATTATATGAATAATACAATATTATTAGACTTTACCAAAAGCCATATTTTTAAATAAATTATTTACTAAAAAATCCCATCTTATAACATTTCTTAGTACTATTTTTTATCTCCTTTTACACCTTTTTAATAATTAAAAATATCTTATCGGCTATACTCACTAACTCTTTTAGTGATTTTCTTTGTACATGTCTGAGCCATCTTAATCAATTTTTTATCATTTTCTTCTTGATAGGTGTTACTCCAACTTTTTCTTCTATATAATTATTTTGTATCTTGTCATTTCTGATATGACCATATATCTATTTTAATATTCTCACATCTGCTACCCCTATCTTATACTTTTATTGTCCCTTCAAAATCCAACATTCACTGTCATATATAAAGTATCAATCGCTGGTCTTATACTCTTATAACAGTTCAATAAAACTTCCCCTCAAATTTTGTAGATACTCTACAGTCACAGATAATTTCTAAATTTTTTCTCTAGTTTAAACACCTAACTTATATCATATGTATAAAATCTCTATCGGTTTCACTATTATTTTGTAATATCAACCCCAAATATCTTGCCTCATGTTAAAGTAGCTTGTGGTATGTTTTGATCTCCAATTTTTACCTCTAAATTGTTTTTAACTTACCTATTGTTAAATTAACAGTGTATATATTTTGTTTTACTTCTATTTAAACGAAAATCTTATAATTCTAGTTTAAAATTAATCTATTCTATTAACTTCTCAATTAGAACTATCTCATCTATAAAGGGCATGCACATCGGAATTTCCTCTTTTAGATGCTCAGTCAAAACACCCAAAATCAAATCGAATAAATATGGACTCAAAAATAATCCCCGGTATAAACCTATTCTTATAAAAAAATCTTCTATATTATCCCCAAAGGTTCTCATACCTATTGTTATTGCCCCCTCATATTTTTTATAACTCAAATATAAGCTCCACAATTTCTAAAATATATATATATATATATATATAAAGCTCCACAAACACTTTTCCTCTGTAAGACTTTTCATTGCATATCTTTTAGTACTTTATCATGGACCTTTTTTAAATCAATAAAAATAATATATATTCTCTTTTTTTATTCTGATATCTTTCTATCAAGCTGTTACTCATATAAAGTAAAAATTACACCTACTCATGTAAAAGAAACATTTATTGAAATCTACTTATTAAAGATAAATTGTTCAATTGCTATTATATCCTTTCTATTCCCATCATATTTCTATTCTTCCAAACATAGCAATCTAAAACTATTCTTATTTTATAACATACCAAATGAAACTTTTTATAACATTATTCCATTTCATACCCTTTTTTTATTACTACTCTTTCCATTCTTTAAAAAATTCATTCTAACGTACCAAATATATCATAATTCTTCTCGAGGATACTCCTAATCCATGCATGACAAAAGAAAAAAAGAAAAGAAATTTAATTATTTTTTATTTCTGTAATACGAGTACTGTAGTAGTCATAGGGCCCGTTTGGTTTTCAGTTAATCGAAAATGAGTTTTGATATAATTGGTTTTGTAACGTGGTTATAGTAAAAATTGGTTTTTGACTAACGCGTTTATGTTTGGATGATTTTAATTAAAAGTACTTTTAGTACAATAATTTTTTTCCAACTTTTAATAAATAAATTTTATTTTTCTAATATTTATTTAATAAATATATATATGTTTTTCTAAAAAAATAGAAGTTTAAAATTATTTTTTAGTATTTTATTTTCTTTATTTTTTATCATTTTGACTCATAATTTTTCTCTAAATTAAGCTAAAACTCTATCTAATGATTAATTTAATTTCTTTGGATTAAAATTTAATCTAAATTTATTTAATTGAGAACATGGTCTATCTTATATAACATTTTTTAATAGGTCATGGTCTATAAAGATTAAAATTTTGAGGAGACATTTTGGTTATTAGATAAAAGAAATTTTATGAGAATTTTATTTTCCTAAATTTACTATTTTTTCTCATTTTTATTAATTTATTTTTATCTCATTTCTTGTCAAAGGATATTAATATATCTAATTTTGTTAGATTTATAACTCGTTCCCCAACAGAGAAGCAGCTTGGGAGTTGCTTATTGTGCAATGGATTTTGATTGGGTAATGGAGTTCTCAACGTATTATAGTTTAATAACTAAACAGCTCTTCAAAATAAGTAAACTCCATTTTGACCTAAAACATGGTTTAGAACTTAAAACCAAACAGGCCAATAGTGTGTCACGAGGAAGAAGATCAGTGAGTAGTGGACTGCGCGGAACAGGAGGATAGTGGTCTGCATTGTGATCATGACTATTGGGTTGATCTTGTTTGAAAGAAACAACCTCCAATTTAATATTTTTTCCCCGCTACTTTAACTGCTTCCATAATTCCATTTACGTTAATGGTGGTCATTATCCCAATTATAAGAAACTTCGCATCGACTCTTCGACCCTGTTTGGTACGTGTCAGTAAGAATTTATTTTTTACTCTGTCCAAAAAATTATTTTCCAAACAAAGATTTGGATATTTTTTGTTATATTTTTAATATTTTTGCCTGTATTTGATGTGTGTGTGTGTATATATAATATTTTTATTATCTTTTCCGTTAAAATATTAACATTATTTTTTATTTTATTTTTGTATTCTATACTACATATGGACATGAAAATTTTTTTATAGATCTTACAGATGTATTATCAAATAATATAGAATTATACTTGTGAACACCGTATTTTGTCCGGATAATTTTAAAATTATATATAAATATAATAATAATAAAAATAATATAAAAAAACAACAATAATAATAAATAATAAATAAATAATAGAAAATGTAAAAAAAAAAATTGGTACTCTTTTTTTAATTTAAATTAAAACTAAAATCCTTTAAAAAAAAAAAGTTTAAACTTGGGTTGAAATTGCTTCAACCCAAGGTGGATCACCTGAGCCCATTTGGGGGCTCAGGTCCAAACGCACGAGACATGCCCTAATAGAGGGCTGAGGAGACACTAAGGGGGGGGGGGGGGGCGGCTGGCCGAAGCGAAAAAGGAAAAGGGGAGGAGGCCGCGGGACTCGGCTGAGGGAAAAAGAGAGAGAGGAGAGCACAAGCTGGAGGCCGAAGAAAAAGCAAGGGAGGTTAGGGCAGCCGCGAGAGGAGGTGGCTGAAGGGAGCTCGGGCAGAGCTGGGAGAGCCTCGGCCGAGAAGGAAACAGAGGAAGGTGGAGCCGCGTGAAATCCGAGGAGGAAAAACCGAGAAGGCCGAGCACGAAGGGGAAGCCGAGGGAGAGATCGAGGGAGCCACCGTGGGCCGCGGCCGAAGAAAAGAGGAGACTGAGGGAGGAGGACCGCGGGCGTGAGGCTGAAACAGAGGAGAGCTGGCCTCGGGCAGAGAAGAGAGACGGAGTAGCCGAGAGGAGGGAGAGAGAGACCGGGAGGGCTAGGGAGAGAGCAGCCGCGAGCAAGAGAGGATCAGAGGAAAAAAAAAAAAGGACAGCCGCGAGAGCCCTAGGACGAGGAGACAGAGGAGAGCAGAGCCAGGAACTCGGAGCAGTGAGACCGAGAAAGGAGGAAGAGCCGCGGACGATGGAGCGCCGTGGTCACCGTGAACTCGGGGCAGTGACGGATCTGATTACCCAGGGCTTCCCATGGGTAATTTTCGAACCTGAACACAATATTCCTCCTGACTGTGTTCCGCTTCCCTTTTGTTTTTGAATGGTGCTTTGGTTTCACTGTGCATTGAGTTTGCTCTGCTGAGATTTCATCTTTGAACTGATCTCTTGTCCTTTCATAAAATACACACACATATATAATTATATACTGAATCATGGGTCCTGTTTCCCAAGCTATTCCCTCAAGTTGCAGACTTCACATTGCGTAAATGATAGTATGCTACGTTTGGTGCGTTTAAGTAACATGTCTTCCAGGCCTTCTCTAAGCTCCGTGATGTTTGTGGTTTAGCATCAGGTCCGGATTATAGGTTCTGTTTGAAAAATTTGGTCATATGAAGTGGTTGTACTTGGGATAATGGCTTTGCTTTGAATATGTGCCATTGCAATTCAAGCTCCTATTTCATGCCTCCTTTGGATGAAGAATAGTGTGGTAGAGATTCAAATATCACGGAGCATAGAAATCTAATCCATAAACTCAGCTTTTAATTACTCTGTTTTGTTTGATAGTCTTGGCCTCTTTGTGGATCTGCTAATGTGAATGAACATTTACTGGATGCTGAGCTGTATGGTGAAACTATTTAAGTACTCATGGTTTTGTCTAGATTGCCTGTTGAAGCCTACTTGGAATGTGTTTATTATTTTTCTCACGTCTTGCTTCAAGCTAGGCATTCCAAACTGTTGACTGATTAATGTGGGTACAAAAAGAGTCTCATGGGAACCCTAGGGGAAGTTGACTCACAGTTGATGCTTGATTCTAGGTGTTTTAGTATGGCTTGGAACTCACTTATATGTCCTATTGGGGTACTTCCCTCATTGGTTTGAAAATTTTAGGATTCATAGCTATGAATGCATACATTAACAGGTCCAACTGAAGTTTTGTTTGAATGATCCTTAGTTCTATTCATGCTTGCGTTTGCTTCACCAGGTAGTCTTATTCAGCTGTCACCTTCTGATTCGTTTGAAGCTTGAAGGGCTTTATTATAAAATTTAGTAACTCATACAATGATCCAATGCATGGTTCACGAGCACACCCCTAATAAGCCTTGTTTGATGATGTTGTTGCATAGCTTCCTACATGGGGGTTGCAGCTTTGGGAATTCATGACACTTACCTCCCTTATATCATCTATGGAATCTTTAGTTATGCAAGCATGACGTGATGTGTGTGGGGAAGAGGTGATTCCAATATAAGGGCGTCATTTAACATTAGCTTCCTTAGTTGGCATTTGCATAAAAATTTGGTCTCTAAATTTGGATACTGTGACTTAATTGTTGAGTAATTAATTGATCATAATATGTAATGCTATGTACCTTCTTTATGTATGTTTTTTGGGTACCATGAGGGTCTATATCATCAAGTCAAGCATGGAAATGAAGGCCGTCATCTTCGAAGCATGGAGGAGGATATGAGTGAAGAGTATGAAGTCAAGCTGGAAAAGAATGAATCACCTTCATCAAGGCAACGACCAATCAAAAGGAGAAAACAGTTTGATTTTTCTCTCTTTATTTCTTGTAATTTTATGTTGAAATAAATTATTATTTAAGCATGCACACACCTACCTTGACAAATTGTGTTTGATTTTTGTTTCTGATCCTGGTTTTTTATTTGGTCACGGATTTTTATTCTCTTTGCCTTTCGAGTCGGCCACGAGGGACCAACTCCCCGTGTGCCTATATAAGTGTCAGTCAATTGTACCATGAGTGAGGAGTTGCCATGGTATAAAGGTTGGTTAAATTTTAATATTTATGAACACCAATGGTTTTTTTTATTGAAAGTAAAAATAAATGATTCAATGAGAGTATTTTATTTCAAATTTTTCTTTTTGCCTTTCTGTTCCGAGTGGTAACACCGTGGGCATTTAGGTGTTAATTAGCGAGCTGTGAGTGATAAAGTCACCACAGATCCTAATTAACTCTTTTTCTAAAAAAAAAAAAAGAAAAGAAAAGAAAAGATAAATAAACTAAAATAAAAGAAATAAACAAATAAAAATAAATAATATATGAATATATATATATATATAAAAGTCATATTCTTAAATTGCTTTTATCACTTTTCTTTTTATAAAATAAGCATAATCATATTTATTTTTATATATAAAATGATTTCTTTTTCTTTCAATTTCATCTTTTAAGTCTTTTTTACCTTCCGTCACGAGTGGCATCACCGTGAACCTATAAGTGTAAATCAGCAAAATATGAGTGATCAAGTCACTATATATGCTGTTTGATTTTGTCGTGAAATTAATTTTGGGAAAACAAAAAAAATATAAATAGCAGTTCTATCTTAAACTCTTTTTGAATTACGTGAAGTTTTAAAACAAAAAAAAAAGAATTTAATTGTATTTTCCTCTTTCTCAATTAAAAAAAGATGATAAAATAAATAATACAAATATTTTGTAAATAAAAAGAAAGAAGGAAGAGGGACATGTGATGTAGAAATTTTATTTTAAGTTTTTTTGAATAAAAATAATAAAAAGGAGGTTTTGTGATTACATTTCATAATTTGAAATAAGGAAATAAAGTAATTTAAACAAAAATTACTTCTTAAAAAAAAAAAGGGTATTCTCTAATTGCATTTTTTTGAAACAAATAAATGAAACTTATTTAAACAAAAATTATTCATTTCATTCGAGTTTTTATCCATTTCACTTATCTACCTCGAGTGGTAACACCGCAGGTATTTGAACACTGATCAGTAACTTGTGAGTGATAAAGTCACCACATATGCTGATTATTTTTCTTCAAAAATTTATGTAATGATCATATTTGGAATTATACTTAATATTTTCATTTTAAATAAATAAATATGCGTTAAAAGGATCTTATGCATTTTTATTTTTATAATAAAAATAAAATAAAAATAATTCGTACAAAGAATTCTTTCGAATTCTTCTTGTGCCTTTTGTCTCGAGTGATAACACCGTGGACACTTAGGTATCAATGGGTAAATGTGAGTGATAAAGTCGCCACATAAGCCAATTGATTTCATCATGTAAAAATAAATTTGTTTTCAAATATTTCCTTTTTAAATCAAAATAAAATGTTCAAAACCACAAATAATTTTAATTCTATTTTTTTAAATTGAGGAAAAATATATTTCTTCTTTTAGAAATTGATTAAACAAAAAATATATATAATAAAAAATAAAAAGAGCAAATAATGGAAAGTAATCTGTCTTTTACAAATTAAAACACACCAACCAACTCTAAAAATTATTTTCTTTGTGAAAAGACAAATTATTTTTCATAAATCTCTCTTTTCAAAAAAATATATAAAATAAAAAATACCAACCCAGTGACACGCATTTCTAGTCCGAACTACGTTGACTTTGATCCCTATCGCAGGGTACGTAGGCCCCAGGCTCTCATCCTGGGTCAAGTCCGCTTTTGTAAATAAATAAATATTTTCTGATATTTTTGTGTTTTTTTTTTCTCTTAATTTAATAAATACTTACCAATTTATTTTTTTAAATCCACACTTTGTAAATAAATAATATTTTCCATTTAATTTATTTTTCCAACTTCTCATATTTTTATTTTATTCTTTATTTTTATTTTTACATTTCTCTTACTTTTATATTTTATTTTTGCATGTGAATGTTAAAAGGGCAACCAAAATAAATTTGTAAAAAGCCATAAAAATTGCATAATCAACCTAAGGTAACCGTTCTCAGGAACGGGTGTTGTGGGGGTGCCTAACACCTTCCCCACTCACAATCGTACTCCCGAACCCAACTCTGATTCGCAGACCAATCCTTATCCACTTTTTTTGTTTTTGTCCCGGTTTCCCAAAATTTCCCTCAAAATTTTGGTGGCGACTCCCTCCGAGACCGGCCCCCCGCCGTGTGGGTCGGTGTCACCCTTTTTCTCGTTTCCCGCGCCTTCCGCGTCGCATCTCCGGGTGTGACAGTACTAAATCATCAAAACAAACAAAATAGTCAACCAATTTAAATATGTTGTTGGCAAAAAAAAAATCTTAGATATGTCACAAAAGAAAATTTTTTTCCACAAATGCCTCTAATTTGATGTTATCACTTGACTTTATTTTAATTCATGTCTCCTGATAATAAGTTTACTATTAGATAAAAATCATTTGTCTCTTATATTTTAAAATAAAACATATGCAAAAATGTCTCTTATATTTTGGAATAGAGGTAGTATATAATAAAATTTATAATAAGTAGTACATTTACAAATTATAATTATAAATTGTGTAATTCATTTTTTATATTCCATATAATACATAAAAAATATGTTTATCTATAAAATATATCAAGTTTCTTCCATTGATCTGTTGTCATCCAATTTTTCTTATGTTATTTTTTATTTTATACTACAAAATGATTACTTGCATAATTTCATTTATAAAAAGAGAAATGAAGAAGTCATAGGACAAAGGACGAAATCTTGACTAAAGTTAGAAGGATTTCATAACTTCAATCTGAACGATCCTACATTACTTCGTAATACACTGTTCCTTTTGCAACTGCATGAACTTTGTCAACAATATATATAATCACAATCATTCACTCGTTTCCCTTTTGTAACTTTCTTGGTACGTACGTTGTCTTAATTTCTTCAAGTCCAGGACAACGCATTTTAATTTCGTTTGACATTCTTAGCGGACGAAGCCGCCTCTAATTTTCAGAAAAGCTATTATTTCTTTGGGTTCACACCCTGGCGATCTGCTTTTAAGTTGTTTCTTTGACAAATAGCTTTCAACAATAGCTGTAATGAAGTATAATGTAATAAAATTAACTCACACGATCAAAAAACACAATCAACAATTAATCATACCAGCAAAAGTTGCAACTATATGGTATATAATATTATTAAGTCAAATTCAATTATCATTGGGTCTAATGTAGAAGAGTAGAAGTATTTTCTTAAACCTATAGAGTTCAAATTCATGACTTGGTTTAAAAATGTCGAGTCTTTTCTATTTGACTCAACCATATTTTACTATATATAAATATTAAAAGACAAATTTAACAAAATAAATACTTAATAAAATAAAAATGAAACTTTCCTTTCTTGTTTTCCTTTTCTTCAATTCTTCATCAAGGAATCATCCTTTAAACTTCTCACGATTTGATATAATATCTACTAATCTAGGTCTTCAAAGTGGTTTCTAATCCATTTTTAAATTTGTGAACACCGTATTTTGTCCGGGTTTTATACATAAAAATTTAAAATATGTTAAAAAATAGTAATAATAACAAGTGATAAAAATTAAAGAAAAAATAGAAAATCAACAAAAACAGAAACAAAAACAAAAAATAAAAAATTAATTAATTGATTAATTCATAAACCTAAATATAGAGAAAGAAGGAGAAGTGTTGGGTTAGGATCGCTAGTGGTTTAAGTTCTCTTCCCACACACAAAATTTTCGGCCAAAATTCGGCCCAAAACCCAAAAAAAAAATATTATTAATTAAAAAAAATTAATTAAAAAAATATATTAAAAATTAAATTAAAATAAAATCAAGGCATAAAAAAAAGGAAGAAAGAAAAAAGAGAAACGTTGGGCCAAAATTTGGCCCAAAAATTTAAAAAAAAAAAGGGGGAAAGGACACATTGGGCTGAAATCACGAGCCCAATTAAGGGCTCGTGGACTGAACCCAAGGGTGTTGCCCTAAGGTCCACTGAAAGAGCCCTTAGGGCTCGGACAGAGGAGAGGCCGAGGAGCTGAACAAAGAGGGAAGCTGAACTCAACCGCTTGAAAGGGAGAGGGTTCTGAGGAGGAGCTGGGGGAGAGAAGAGAAAATGAGAGCTTGGCCGAGAGGAGAAAAAAACTGAGGGCTCGGGATGAAGACGGAGAGGAAAGGAGGCCGCGGCTAAGAAAGAAGGGGAGGAGGCAGTGAGGGTCACGGCGGAGGAAGGAAAAGAAGGCATGGTGAGAGAGGGAAGGAGCTCGGGTTCGGTGCAGGGGAAGCGTGAGAGCCGAAGAGGAACTCCGTGAGCGTGAGAGCCGAGAGAGATGGAGGAAGCTCTAACCTAGGGCTCGGTGAGAATGGTGAGGAGTTCAGATCGGAGGGAGCCGAGGAGCTGGCTGCGAAAGGAGACTGAGAAGAGGGAGCTGGAGGGCTCGGGGAGGCGGTTCCAGAGAGAGAGACACGAGGAGAGAGGGAAGGCCGCCGCGAAGAGAAAAGAAGGAGGGACCGAGAGGGAGACGAGGGACTTGTCCGATGAAAAGAAAAGGAGAGGAGGGAGCTCAGACCACCGAGGAGCCGTGAGCTCGGGAGAGCCACCGAGGAGCCGTGGAAGCTGAGTGAAACAGAAAGAGGGAGCCGTGGGGAGAGGAAACTCGAAGCAGAAAGAGGGACCGTGAGAGGAGAAGAGAGCCGCGAGGAGGGAGCCACCATGGAGGCCGTGGGAGTGAGATCTGGAGGAAAGAAAGAGGGAGGTGAGACGAGCTGAGAGAGGGAGGAGGCAGCCACAGCGATGAACCGGAAGCATGAAACTGAGGGAACTCTGAAACAGAGGGAGCCGTGCGTGCAAGAGGCGAAGGAAGAATGATGCATTTCCTGAGCAAGCAGAGGTTCTACGAAGGGAAAGGCTTATTGGACAGGATTAAAGCAATAGGAACTTCGGTCTGGTAAAACCCCTCTTCGAACTCTTAATCTTATTATGGAATCTTCAGATTGTAAGACTGCTCTGTGTTGATGGACGCTTTGCCTGCAGTTAATATTGGTAAACTGTTATCTGATGTCTGAAACTTGTTTTTGCCTCTCATGACTGGAATATGTTGGGGTCTCAACTGGTGAATCATAGGCAATAGGCTTTTTGGGATCATTGTACTGTGTTGTGATTGATGAACCTTTATTAGTTCGAGTCATAATGTGAATAAACTCGTGATCGAAGTTTTTACTGATTCTGGAGCATTAGAGGAGCCCCAGGCCTGATATTCACAAACCTGAAGATTTACGTTCTGGAGCCTGAGTTTTCTACTGATGTTTGTTATTTGAAAAGAGTTTTGATCGGATGATGTCAACGAGGTACCTTAGCCTTGGGACCGGGTATGAATATTATTTGCTTTAGGAATCTCACCCATACTTAGGTGTCCTCTCTGTCATCATTTTTTGTCATGAGAGGGATTTGATTGAGTTCTGAATTCGAGCCATTATAATCACGTTTCTGTGTTGAGCTCCAAGTCATGTTTCTCCTTTTTTTTTCATGCTCCAGTGTCCTCCAATGCGTGGGCTAGTGCATAGCTTCGAATTCTGAATCATTGAAATGGACTTTTGCATTGTCAAAGTATGCTTGGTATAAATTAGGAGTATAGATCATGCCTTTCTTTTCTCTAAGCCCATTCACTTCTCAATGGTTACAAGATTTTGGTTATTGTATTGAGTTTAGGCTTGGCAAATATGATTTTCGTAACTTGATTTGGGGGTTATTTGTTAAATGCTATAACCAGTGCTTTATCTGACTATAAACATCTGTTCATAGATTGGAAACCACTGAATTCAATTTTACCATGATAAACTCAAGGAAAAAACAATCATGTGCTTGTAGCCATTTTATCTTACTCTGTGTTGAATTATTACCCATGGTCTATGGTTTTATCTATGAAAACTGAATCGTGATTTGGACTATAATAGTAGAACATCTTATTAAAATAGAATGCTTCCCATGGGATTACACATAATTCCATAATGTTTTAGTGTCCCTACCTTAACCTAGTGAGTAATGCCACTGATCAAACCTTAAAAGTTTTTTTTTCGTCACATCTGGCTTGTAATTAACCATTGGGATAGAATGAGATTCATTGATCACTTAGGGGTTGGCTTGGTGTATTACCTTTCAGCACTTGATTGTAATTTACCATGCAATTAATATGCAAATAAATTCAGGTAATAATGTATTACATGTAGTTGTAGTTCTAAACAACCAAGAAATTTTTCTTTAGATCTTGGTTGGGAAGATTTGCCAAGATAGATACTAATGTCTTTGTATTTCTTTTTTGGGCATCATGGGAGCGCGAAATCAAGCTTGAAAAGATTGGGTCATCCTCATCGAGGCAAGAGAGGAACCCAAAGGCAAGCATGGGAGCATGAAGTCAAGCTGGAAAAGAATGAATCACCTTCATCAAAATAACGAGCAATCAAAAAGAGAAAACGGTTTAATTTTCCTCTCTTTATTTCTTCTAATCTTATGTTGAAATAAATTATTATTTAAGCATGCGCACACACACACATTGATAAATTGGATTTAATTTTTGTTTTTATTTCTGATTT
The DNA here is from genome assembly GCA_026686845.1 of Adenanthera pavonina. NCBI lineage: Eukaryota > Viridiplantae > Streptophyta > Magnoliopsida > Fabales > Fabaceae > Adenanthera > Adenanthera pavonina. The sequence continues at coordinate 5,263,755 of JAIVEN010000026.1, read as the reverse complement.
TATTTTTTATTTGATCATGGATGTTTCTTCTTTTCGCCTTTAGAGTTTGCCACGAGGGACCAATTCTCCGTGTGCCCATAGGGTGTCAGTCAATTATACCATGAGTGAGGAGTTGCCATGGTATAAACATTGACTAAGTCTTATTTTATTTTATTTATTATTTTTTAATTTTTATTCTTATTTTTTTATATTTCTGAGCACCAGTTTTTTTGTTAAAAGTAAAAATAAATGAAAACCCTTTGTGCCAAATCTCTTTCTTTGCCTTTGTGCTCCGAGTGGTAACACCGTGAGCATTTAGGTGTCAATTAGTGAGCTGTGAGTGATAAAGTTACCATAGATCCTAGTTGATTATTTTTGTAATATATATGTTCATATATGTATATAGGCCATATTTAAAATACCTTTATTTGTTTTCCTTTCTGAAAAATAAAATAGTGTTATCATGGCAGTATTTATTTTTATAAATAAAAATAAAAATAAAAAGGAATTATTGAAAAATATATTTAATTATTCTCTCCAATTTTATCCCTCAGGTTTTTTTTTTATATATACCTTTTGTCGCGAGTGGCATCACCGTGAACATACAAGCGAAAATCAGTAACTTGTGAGTGATAAAGTCATCACATATGCTGAGGACTATTTAAAAATAAATAAATAAATATGCATAATATTTACATTTTAAATTCTCCTTAATGACTTTTTTTTTATAAATGTGTTAAAGAGAATTTTATCCATTTCTGTTTTTGTAAAAAAATAAAAAATAAAAAATAATAATAAAAAAATAAAAATAATAATGATAAAACTTCATGCCAATATTATTTTCCTCCAATTTTATCCGCTTTTCTTATTTATGTTTGTTTCTTTTATTTTTATTTTTATTTTTATTACCTTTTCATGTAAAAAGAAAATAATGATAAATAAAATGATTGAAGCAAAGTATTGATTCCCTTCAAGTTTTTATCCTCCCATTTATTTACCTCGAGTGGTAACACCGTAGGTATTTTAAATACAGATCAGTAACTTATGAGTGATAAAGTCACCACATATGCTGATTATTATTTCTTTAAAAATATATGTAATGATCACATTTTTTAATTTCTTCTTTTTAAAAAATAAATAGATGTCAAAATGATTTCTATAATAATAAAAAAATAAAAATAAAAAAATATTTGTACAAAGAAAAAATTTATGTGTTTTCTTTCGAACTTTTTGTGCCTTTTTGTCTCGAGTAACACTACCGTGGACACTCAGGTATCAATGGGTAAATGTGAGTGATAAAGTCGACACATGAGCCAATTGATTTTATTTTGTGAAAATAAAATTGTTTTCAAATATTTCCTTTTCGAATCCAAACAAAATGTTCAAAATCATAAATAATTTTAATTCGTTTTTTTTAAATTGAGAAAAAATATATGTTCTCTTTTAGGAATTGATTAAAAAAATAAGAATAAATGAAAAGAGTAAATAATGGATATTAATCTGTCTTTTATAAATTAAAACACACCAACTAATTCTAAAAATTGTTTTCTTTGTGGAAAGACAAATTATTTTCTATAAACTTCTCTTTTTCAAAGAATATATAAAATAAAAAAAAATATCAACTCAGTAACACGCTTTTTAGTCTGAATATCGCAGGGTACGTAGGCCCCAGACTTTAATTCTGGGTCAAGTTCGCTTTTGTAAATAAATAATATTTTCCTCTTACATCAAGTCCACTTTTGTAAATAAATAATATTTTCCTCTTATTTTATTTTTCCCAACCTCTCATATTTTATTTTATTCTTTATTTTCATTTTTACTTTTTTTATTTTTTTATTTTTATATTTATTTTTGCATGTGAATGGTAAAAGGGCAACCAAAATAAATTTGTAAAAAGCCATAAAAATTGCATGATCAACCTAAGGTAACCGTTCTTAAGAACGGGTGTTGTGGGGGTGCCTAACACCTTCCCCACTCACAATCGTACTCCCAAACCCAACTCTAATTCACAGACCAATCCTTGTTCTTTTGTTTTTTTGTTTCCGGTTTTCCAAAATTTCCCTCAAAATTTTGGTGGCGACTCCCTCCAAAACCGGCTCCCCGCCGTGCGGGCCGGTTTCCCGCTTTTTCTTTTTTTTCCCGCACCATCCGCGTCGCATTTTCGGGTGTGATAAAATTGGTAGCAAAAAAAATCCACTTTTAGAAAAGTCCGAGACCGAATGAAACTCTTAATTAGTAAGGATAATTGGGCTTAGTTGGGGGGAGGGAGGCGTTTTCAAGAATTTTTAAAAAGTAGTTATCGAACAGAATTGCTTCTAATAGAAGAATACCTGTAATTTATCTAAAAAAAATAGTAGATTAAGTGATTTTCAGATATAATTGGTTTTAGACTTTCATACATTATCATGAATTATAGTTTTGTCCAAGTCAAATTTTTAACCATCAATTTTCAGATGAAACTGGCATAAAATAAAATTAAAAATAAAATAAGTTGCATGGTTTATAAGCTATAAATTTTATATTTTATATTGGTATTTTTCCATTTAAGTGGAGGCTTTTAAGTGGAGGCTTGATTTATTGGACTTGAAACTTGAAAATTAGATAATGGATTATCATAAATACATCTTTAACCTGATCAATGATCGATTACAATAACTTTGTCAAGTCCTTAAGTGAAAATGTGTGATACAGAATGATTAAATAAAGGTTTGATGGCTAGGCATTGAATCCTTCAAGCTCCTCACATGTTCTACGAAACATATAGATAATACTATTAATCAATCAATCAATCTATCCATGTAACTTGTTTCTGGATTTATATTATATGTCTGTAATTTTATTATTTCCTTAATTAATTTGAGATATTTGTCCGATTGTTTGGAAAAATTAATGTCTTATGGTATCTTATAGTTTCTTTCTTTGTCACTTACATGGTTCACATATATATGGTATAATTTAACAAAATATTATTCAAAGTTAAGTCACAAAATGACAATTTCATTTGTTTTCCCCCATTCTTCTTCATGGAAACATCTCATAAACTTCCTCCGATTTAATAATATTATATTTTAATTGACTAAGTGCCTATTTGGATTGAATATTTAAGCACTTATGGAGTAAAAAAATAATTATATTACCAGTTTTCAAACACGACTCAGATCAAAATAATCACTTATAATCATTTAAGTGATTATTTTCATAAACTACTTTTTTCTACGTATGATAATCACTTATTCTCTCATAATCACTTAATTATTTCACTTCTCCTTCTTATTATCCACCCAATAATCAATTAAACTCCTAAAATATAAATACATTTCTTTTCTCAAAATCACTTATGAGGTAAAAACATCCAAACACAAATCACTTTTAACATAAGCACTTATCCTCATAATCTATTATGGATAAACACTTATCCTCATAATCACTTATATATAAGCTAATTCAAACACACCCTAAGTGTATGTTTGGATACTCCCCATAAGTGATTATGAGAGGGTATAATTGATTAGGAGGGAGAGTATCCAAACACACATCATAATTGTATAATCACTTATGAGGTTTTAAATGATTATCTTAATAAGCAGGTAAAAGCTGCTTATAATAATCATTTATCCTTCCATAATCACTTATTTCACTTTTTTTTCTCATTATCCATCCAATAATTACTTAAACTATCAAAATCTAAACACGTTTTTTTTTCTCAAAATCAGTTATGGGTAAAAATATCCAAACATAAATCACTTTTGACATAATCACGTATTCTCATAATCTATTATGAATAAACACTTATTCTCATAATCATTTATACATAATTCATTTCAAACACACCCTAAGCTGGGTCTTTCTGATCCGCTTTTCAAGCATACCTGATGGAATGGAAGAATAATAGGGAATGGAGCTTGGTTTATTTTATTTTCTTTGAAGAATACGAGGTTTGGAGCAAGAATTCAGGTATATATGACTGTAAGGTGCTTACTCATGAAGATTATAATTATAGTTGGAAGAAAAGAATTAGAGGCAGATAATTTAAGACTTTAAAAATTTATGGTGCTTACCGCTTAATGGCCAAAAGAAACTATATTGATGGTTGCCTCAAGTATGATGGCCTCTAATCTAATAAGCGCATTGAGAAAAGGTTCTCTCAGAAAGAAAGGACATGGATTTGTCAAATTTGCTCTCCGTAATGATGGTACACTAACTAACAGTAAAGCATTCCAGGTCCAGGGTTAGTTGATTATTCCGTAGTGCACCCTTAACTAATCTTTCATTAGTGGGGGTGATTCATCATCCAAATGATGTTTTTATTTTCACTTGACTAGGCCTTTATCTTCTTTAATTCTTTTTTTTTTTCCTTAAAACAAAGGTTCAAGGTCCAAATCACTTACATAAGCAATCAATAAAGAGTTTAACTATTCAATTAATATTCCATGTGAGATTTGAAGCCCCACATCTCATGATGAATTCAAAAAATACACACATTCACAAAAATATATATAATTTTTTAATGTGGGATTTGAAGGATTAAGACTATACATCTTTAATTCTCCATTTCGATGTCTTCCAACGCGTGCAAATGGAGGAGCCACACTTTCTGAGCGTTGTGGGGAACACGCGTTTGCATTCTCTCTAATGCACATACAAATGTGCACTAAATCACTTAATGTGTGTAGTAATAAATCAAATATCTCTTTAAACTCCCTCTCACAAACATACATATAAAACTATTCCATGCAAAACTTAGGCCTATTTGTTGCAGTTTTTAAAAACAATTTTTCTATTTTCAAAAATAGAAAAATAAAAAAACTTGTTTGGTAAACCTGTTTTTTATAAACTGTTCTGAAAAATAGAAAAATAAAATAATAGAAAACTCAGAATATCTTTAAGTTGTTTTGTAGTTTTTGTTTTAGAAAATAAAAGAAAAGGTGAAAAACACCCATATCATTAATAATAAAATTATAAATTTTGAATAATTCATATATCACTCACTAGTTATGATTTTGAAAAGATCATTCAAATAAATTAGTTATGATTTTGAAAAGATCATTCAAATAAATTTTTTTATTTTCTTGTTTTTAAGACTTATTCTTGAAAATAGTTTTACAAAACTGTTTTGAGAACAAAAAAATAAAAAACGTTATCAAACAAGCCCTCAAAATACCACTCCTTCCCTTTTTTTTTTCATAGAAAAATGCCACTTCAAGAAGAAGATATTTCTTTTAGTTCAAATGTTTCGATTTAGTTCTAAATTTCATATAAAAACATTTTTTTTTGTGAAAATGAGCATATAAATTGCCTTCAACCTCATGCATTGGGGGGGGGGGGGGAACCTTTTCCAAATAAGTCAGTTCAGTAGGCTCTAAGTTATAGCGATTAAAAGTTTTACTACCTAAGATTGTGTTTTCATTTTCAATATAATACTGGTCTCTCAAAAACTTACCAAAGCAATTTCATTCTTTTTAAATGGTTAATTAATTATTAAGATAGTAGCATTCAAAATTACTAAGTTCTTTCAATTTTACTATAATTTCTCTTCTTTTTTGTGAAAATAATTTCTCTTCCTTTTTTTTTTATAAGCATCAAAAGTATTTTACATTCGAATATATCCCTTCAAAAGGTAGAGATTACCAAAATGGGAAAATCTAAGTTGTGCCTATGTCGTCCTCTTAATTCCATTTTTTCTTAATTTATCACCAAAGTTGGAAGTGAGACCCACCCCAATGCACATTTTTGGCACACATGAAAATAAAATTGAGTTTCTAACATTATTATGTCATAAAGAGGTCCGGCCCTGTACCATAGAAATGTGGTTCGGCTTCGGCCCAATCTCTGCCAAATTGCAGGAGAGAAGCAAAAGTTCGTTAACTTGAACATAACCTTTTACCAAAAAAAAAAAAGGTTGAACATAACCAATAATGGCGGCAACCAGCGACGAGGAAATGGATGCTCTTCTCTCTGCTTTCGGTCAGATCTGTGAGGTATTCTCCATCTTCGCGTTCGTCTTCTGATGCACCTTTGACTTGGATTACTATTCACCTTCGTTTGGCTTCTGGGAAATGGGAAAGAAACGGAAAGAAAATATCCGCAGATTACATCGAATTTCAAAGTTAATTAGCTACTTGGACTCACCAGTAGCGAGGTCTTCGTAATGGTTCTTTTTCTTCTTTTAAATTTTAGTTTCATACAAGGTATCAAATGCCGGTTCACGCAACATCTCGACTGCTGTCATATGTTTCTTAATATTGGAAAATTAAGAAATAAATATTTATTTCTGCTTGTTTTTATGCCTTTAGTTAACTGTGAATTTTTTAAATTAATTGTATGTTCTTGCTTGGCTCAGGATATTAAGAGCGGCATTGCGGAGAAACAGTTGCTGCAATCTGACTACAATGTGGAACTCAAGAAGCGAGAATCTGTTGAAATCACTTGCAACAGTTTGAGACGAGGTTGATTGTCATGGACTACTGTCGTATGTCTTTCATTGTCGCTAATTGCTTTTACTCCTATCTTCACTGTCTTATTGCATTGTTAATGAAGTTTTAATGCACTGTAACTCGGAGAAATGTTATAAGAGTGGCTGCTGATTTAAAAGAATAGTAATAAAAATGCGAATAGCACATATTGAAGTTATTATTACACTTCAGAAATCTTAAATTTGCAAATTCTGTTCAGCTAGTTTGGTCATTGTGAAATAGTTATAGGTTGTCTAGGACAACGATAACTTAAATTTCTATATTTATAGTTTGTATATTAGTTCCATTATGCCAGAGTTTTGCTTTTGTCTGAGACTAAGAGTTATATATAGGGAATTTTATTGGATTTGGACAGTCATGACTGATTAAAACCTGAAGCTAACACGTCAGCGATTCTCTGACAGTCTCGCAAACTTGCATTGCGTCATATGTCTCCAGAGTCCAGACTAATTTAATTTGGCTGGAACGTTGCAGAAAATGAGCAGCTTGCAAATCTGTGCACAGAATCTTTAAAAGACTTCGCTGATCAGGTGCCTCCATTACATGTTGTCCAATAACGCTTTCTCAGTTCTTCATCCCTTGCTGACCTGGAGTTTGCCATTTGATTTATGAGTAAATGCTAAGTGGATGAGCTTAATAATTTGGACTCATAATCTAATCATTGCTTGATCTTACTAATCTAAATTTATCAATCTTGTGACATTCAGCTTGACTTCCGTACCAAATGCCTGAATTTGAAAGAGGAATTGGAAAGAGCAAGTAATGCACTTCTCTACAAAGAAGATGTAAGTTATAGCCCACATGATTGATCTAGTTCATTCAAAATGTGCAGCCCTGCATTGTGTTTGAAATATGTCTTCCATGTAATTTAAAGATTAAATGTAATAAAGCACTGGTTTGTTCTGTTCCTCATTTGGGCAATACAATACAAGTTCAGATCTCAGGTTTAGTTTTTTTTAGCAGGGACATAGGAATGCTATGGAATTGCTTAAGCAAGACTATGAAAAGAAGATTGAAAATTTAGAAGCTGAAGTAAAGTGAGTTTTGATCAGTAGAATTTGTAGTATTCTCTCAACGAAAAGTTTTGCTTATTCCGTTTGTTATGACTGTTGATTTCACTCTATTTTAGGACATCTCTCCGTAAAAAAGCAACATATGAAGCAACTATTAGTCAACTCCACCAAGATCTAGCAGCGCACAAAAATTGTATACAACTTTTATCAAGCAGGTTGGATGAACTTCATTTTGAAGTGGAGTCAAAATGTGAGGATTTTGTTATGCAGAGCATATTTGTATTTTCTTTTCCACAAGTTTGTAATTTTAATATGCCAGTGAGGATTGCTGAACTCAAGATCATTTCCTTATTATTGACAGATAGTGTTGAGATTCAAGATTTGAAAGATTGTCTTCTGATTGAGCAGGAAGAGAAAAATGAGTTGAACAAAAAGGTCCAACATTTGGAGAAGGAATGTTAGTGTTGATTGATTGCTTCCATGTCCTCGTTTTTTTAATACATGTTTGTTTATTTTATGTTTCCCTTTCTTGAGACTGAGATCTGCTAGACCCTTCTATTGAACCTTCCTTTCCAAATCCCACAAGCAACCAAAAGTCAAAACAATAAATTTCTCTTTTTATAGCCAAAACAATAAATTTAATTATACGTTTTGCGTTCCTCGTTCTACACCACAAATTCATTGCTTTATGGGAGCATTTTCGTATTCTATGATATATCACTAAGCAGGCTACTTTTTGTCGCGTACAGTGCTGATTTGTAAAACAAAGATGGTTGACCAGCAGCAGGATATGACCTCAAATTGGCATGTGGAAACTCTTAAGCAGAAGATCATGAAGCTGAGGAAGGAGAACGAGGTCCTCAGAAGGAAGCTCTCTCACTCAGGAGAGGGCTAGAGAATGGCATCCACAGAAATATTCCGAGTTTAAGCCATATCACTGGGGAGAAAATTAAATGAGTTCCACAAATTCAAGTTCACGGTCTGAATGTGTTTTTTTCTAAATCTTCTTTAAAAAAAAATTCACGCCAACTGTATCTGAAATTTAGTATGCTAATCTAGTTTCCAGGCTATGTATGCAAATAGCGTAGAGGAAAAATGATTTCATGAAGCACTTGTTTAATTTGGTTGAGGATAGAATACTTGTTAAATATTGGCTGAATACTTGATTATACTGCAGGTCGTGCGTCTATGTTCGCTCGTTGTGTTCTGTCAAGCTAGGGTTACAGTTATCTGATGATGGAAGTTTTGAAAATTTCGGTGCTAAAATCATTTTTTTTTCTTCAATTGTGATTTTTTTGGATATCTTGTGAGGAAAAATTAAAGAGAGGATAAAACTGTAAAATCTGAATGATGAAACTATGAAATTTGCCTTGGTTATTGAGTTTTTAAGAGAATTTACCAAAAAAAATTATAGTTACGAAAAGACCCTAATAAATAGCCGCTAAACTGTGAAAAGTAAGAGAGTAAGTGATGAGAAACTATTTTGAAAACAAATAAGTTCTATTAAAAAACCTAATTTATAATGATTTCATATGTGAGGTGTTCTTTTGAAAATAAATATTTATAAAAATTCAAATTAAAAATTTTCGTATCAATGGTGACCAAAATAAGGCTACAGCCAGGGCACAAAGTAGGAGGAAAATAAACACATGCTATTATGAAAATTAGCAGTTGCAGAAAGCTAAGTTATAGTACTTCCCAGTTTACATCTTGTGGTGCTTAATTTTATAGGAAACCAAACAACCCAGAGTCGGTCAATCCTTGAAGTAACTAACCTGGATATTTCTGGGCAGACATGAATTCATGTATCCACTATCCAAAATCCTATCTCCTTTACCACCCCAACAAAGTTTTAAAACTATACCCCCCTCTTTTCCTCTCAAGTTAATCGCTTTTAAGCTAGATTGAAAAATGTCTTTCAGCCATTTCTCAAACAAGCTGTTAGTATAGGAACCACACCCAACTCTCATTTCTTCTATCACCCTCTCCTCTACACTAAACTTCTCCAACCATTGCTTCCCACAAATCTCCTCAAAATACCTTTTGATCTTCGATGAGAGCAACGTTTCTATATCCCTCTTGTCCCGACCTGGATTTCTATCCAGCACAAAGCGATTCTTAATTGAGTCAAGAAACATTTTTGTTTCGCGCGTCGAATCGCTTGAAATGGGACTGTTTCCCCGGGCTTTGTCTTCCCCATCATTATCGTCTTCATCAGCTCTTATGTTGAGATCAAGTGTGTTAAAGCTTGATTGTCTTGAAAAGTCTTTCCCACAGTTCCCCTTTTCCGAAATCAAAACCACCTCTTCCTTGTCTTCACTTCGGGATCTTTTGAACTTGGTAAGCAAATCCCATTCAGCTTTGCGCTTGTGGTCTAAAACAGGTTTGGTTTCACTGGTGACTTGCAACACCATGTTAATCACAGAGTCGTCCTGACTCTGCTCTTTTGTGGAGCCATTGTCAGTCAATATGAATATTGCTTGTCCTGGCTTCTCCTCTATGTTGAAATCTCCAAAGTTTCCTGTTTCAAATCCATCCCCAAGGAATTTTCTGAACTGGGAATTTGCAAAATCAGCATTTTCTACTAATACCACAACCTGTTCATAGGATTTCAAGGCTCTGCTCAGCATTTCAGAGCATGGGGATACTAAAGTCTCCTTCTTTCTCATGTCCAAGTTGAATAGAAGATGTGCTGAGCCGAAAACTGATTCTGCAATGGCTCGTGCCAATCTTCTTTTTCCAGTCGAGTCATTTCCCTGCAGGTACAACCAACAACTACTATTTTGCTTTGCTGATTTTGAATCAACGTAGAAGGCCTCTGCTATTGAAGAAAGTACTGTTTCAGACTGCCATGGCACATTCTCCTGCAACAGTTTACAAATATGAGCTTGTCGCTGTAGTGTTGTATGATCAGTTATATTTTCCACCGTTTGCCCCGAATCACCGAATGAGGAATTTCCAAGAGCAAGAGTAATCTTTACTTCTTTACCTTCCATACCCTTGAGAGAATCCAAGCTCGGCTCAGTTGCCTTGTGTTTCTGAGTTTCATTGCCGAAATTGAACTCAATGTTGCAAGACTGTTGCCTCCGAAACCGAGGTACAGGGTTGGAGCTACTATAACTGGGTTTAGCAATGGAGTCTGCGAAGCAGATGGAACTTGAATCTGTTGTGACACTATTACTACCTTGGTTTGGCCACCATGGGTATGATGAACTATAAGGGTAGATCTTCGCATTTGAACTGTGATTGCCGGTGAAAGTGTTGCTCCACTGGTTCTGAGAATGCTTGCTTTGGTGTAGACAGTGGCACAGTCTATTCCATTTTCTTCTCAACTGGGCAAGTTCATCCTGGAAACAAGAAGTTATACATAAGCCTAAAGCTTCTACTTGGAGTTAATTTTAATTGGGATTAAGTATTTTTACTTTAGTCCAAATTTATAGATAGCGTTTTGCTGAAAATTAGATTTACTACCTTGTGATGAGCTTCATTGGTGTGAGACTGAAGCCATGAAGGCAACAGACTCTTCTGGTCTGGTTTGAACATCTGAGCTTCTTTCTCGTAACTGGAGGAACATTCTACACAGCAACTAAGCTTATCTTGCTCCTCCTTGTCATTGAAGAAGGGCTTTGAATCAAGGACACTGCAAATTGATTACACAGCCTCCAATAAGCATCCAAAATCAAGCAAATAGATATCTCGAATATGTTCATTCTTATCAGAGTAATTATTAATTTATTTTAGTAAAATATAGTTCCTCTGAACATACCGTGTCATGTGATATCAACAAGAAGTAGGATACAGACAAAACAAAGTGAAGCAGAAAAGGCATGACGTTGCATCTGTCCTTACTCCTTAACAACCAACCATACTTTTGACAGTATGTACTGATTAGGAACAAAATGAAAAACAAATTGAGCTTCAAGGAGCGACATCTCAAGACAACTTTCTAATGATTACATTTCTTTTTGCTTTTTTGGACATTAGAATAGAGGAAAGAACTGAGCAATGGAGAGATTGATTACCTGGAAGCATGAAGACTCAAGCCTAGTCCGCTTGATGATGGAACAGGAACAGCTTGCAGAGCCCACTGGGTTTCAAGAGGTGGCTGCCTCATTTGACACCTTATGTATGTTTGATAACTTGCAGTACCCATTAGCCATACCTTATTATGATAAGCCTTTGAACTGCTTCCATAGTCACAGAATAACTTGCCTATTTCTGCAACTAGATGTTCAACGGGAGAGAATCCTTTTTCTTTTTCACCCAGATTCGGTTCCTCCACTGTCCATTTCAGGTCTCCAATATACACAATAACACTCCCTCCTCCCAACGAAGCAACAGAATCCACCTTCCTTTCCAGTTCCAAGAGGCTCATTTCAACTTGTTCTCTTTTCATAAAGCTCAAAGAAGAGGATGCATATTGAAACTTGATGAAACGGGTTGACTTCAACTCATCAGGAACCTCTCCTCTCTCAAACCTTCCCATCAGCTCCCCCACAAGGCCTTCAGTTAAACCCACAGAGTCACCGACTATCACAGTGTTCTTCCTCTTCTTCCTGAGCTGGATGTCCAGCACCAACTTTATATCTTCATTATAATTAGAAGAGAACACTAGTGGAGCTCTCTTCAGAGGAGAAAACAGCACAGGGTTGCAGTCAAAAGAGTAAGGCACTTCACTGGTGGGAGAAGGTGAACATGGAGAAGAGTAAACACCACCAGAGCTATTATAACACTGAAAAACAGAAGAGGCTGAAGAGTCGTCTAGATTGTTCTTGACAGCAGTACTAGAGAAGCCAGCCTCTCTCATGACCCTACTGACACTAGGGTCATCAAGGATAGATATTATAAGCTGTTCAAGCTCAACCTTAATGGTAGTCAAGAGTGGTTGCTGCTGCTGCTGCTCGATGCATCCCCTTCTATGGTGAGCTTGTGCTCGTTTCAAGGCGGCAACGAGAGCGTTGGAAAGAGAGGGTTGGTGGGAGTGGAGGAAGGAAGGAGGGGGTGATGTTGGGAGCCTATTGAGGGCGACATTGAAGCAAAGCTCGAGGGCTCTGCAATGGAGAGGATGGGACGACGTGTGGTGGTGAGACTGAGACTTGAGGCAGGCCCTTCTCAGAGAACTGGAACGAAGGGTGAGAAGAGTGGCGGCCACATGGAGAGGAGTGACCTGGGCATGGCCTCTCCGGCGAGCCAACCCCAGAGAGTGCTTCAGCACCGAAGCAGCCTCCGCTGTGAGGGTCTGCGGCAATCCACAACCTCCTGAGCGCATAACTTGAACCCAAACCCCACACCCCACACCACCCTAGCTAACAGTCTTCTGCTTGCTTCACACTTCGCAACTGCACACTACTTCTCTTCCTTCCTTCTATTTTCTTATCCCCTAAACAACCACCCCTCAAGGATTAGCTAAGAGCTAGCCTTGCAAGCTCGAACAAATCCAGAGAGAGAGAGAGAGAGAGAGAGAGAGTTTTGAGTTTCACAAAGAGCTTAGAGTATGAAGTGGAAGAAGTGGGAGCTTTAGAAATATCATACCAAACCTCACTGCCTTCTTTATACTTCTTTCTTGTCACGGTTTTTTTTTTTTCCAATTTTTAAAAGGCATAGTTTATCATGCTAATTAATGCAACATAAAGATAAGTCGAATAACAAACTTTGACAGGCCGTCCAAAAAAATTCAAGGACAGGAGGCAACTCAGGAGGTGCATCTTTCAAGACTAACATTGTATATTTCTCCCTTATTTTTTTTCTGTCTTTTGGATTTAGTTTAAAGAGGCAGCTTTTGGTTACCTTTTATTTCCACTTCATTGCTTTCTCTCCGGTTTACGGTTAACGCTGCAGCGCATTTTCCTCTATCTCCATTCTCAATATGTTCCTGTAATGAACTGTATTCTGGTCACCAATACGTGTGACTACTACTTTCTTCTCGTATAAATAATCATTTAACCATCTTCTCGATCGACTTATATATATATATATAGTCGAAAATATAATTGGAGTCAATAGACATATAGGTAAAATTTTAACTTCGTCGATGCACCATGAAAAAAAGGACGAAGAAAAGCTGAAACATTGCTGTATCACCTGCTTCTGCTGCAATATTTATATATGTAGCAATATACATGCATGCTGATCAATATACAAAGGGCCGGGAAAAAAGTAGCTAATTCAGTTTATTAGTTCTTGTTGCTGTTTCTATTCAAATGATCGAGTCGGGCACCCCAAGTCAAGACGTAATTACATGCATCAGCGTAACTTTTCCTTCTCTTAATATGAACACAACACATTGCATGTGGTCCAATACAAGCACACCTAGTCTAGTGAGATTATTCAATTAATTAAATTGTGGGTCTCATGTTTTGTAGAGAGTGTAAGATGAAAAATACTGTTTATGATTTATGAATAGTGATGCTTATTATAGATTATATATATGATTATTTTTCTTAGACACACGCACCTTGCTTTGAATGGACAGACAAGGCGAGAAAAAATTCAAAAGAAGTGGTAAAGGGGAAAGGAAGAAAGAAGGTGGGAATGTAAATAACGATAAAAAGGAAAGTGGTATATTTATCTGTTTGTTTCAATAATTTTTTCCTCTTGCTCATTTATGTGAATATGTACAACTCCATTAATAATTAATAATAATATATATATAGCAGGTTGTGTGTGAGAGAGAAAAGCAGATAGTCTCTCTTCACGCCAATCCTCGTAGAGAGACAGCATATTATTCCCCAAGTACCCAAAAAGCAACCCTCTGTCTGCTATCCTACCTTGCATTATTGGCTCTTTTTCAGCCTCCTCTCTTCTCTTCTCTTCTCTCTTCCTCCTGCAATCTGCATTCGCCTTTTGTCTTAATCTCGTCTTATATTTTCGAACCACCCACTTAACCAAAAAGAGAATATAACTTTGTGTTCCAAAATAAAGGAAGCAGACCCTGAAATATACTTCCTGTTATAATGGACACTGGGTTGTGTTCACATTATTTTGTCTACGCCAATATATACTAGCTTCGCTTTGTCGTTTAATAGAAACGTGACCTGTTCTGCACAAGTTTAATTATCAACTTTCTTTAAGTAACTTTCTGTGTGATCGGTTCTTTCTTGTTTTAAGCACTCAACATTAGCTCTCTCTCTCTCTCTAGCTCTCCCTCTCACCACACTCACCCCACTTGGTTTCTGCCTTAATTTAACTAGTTCTTTCTATTGAAGAAAGTCAATAACTCAGAGTAGTAATAATTATATCGATCATATAGGACTTTTTCTCTCCTTTAGTACTTTGTTTGAAATTAACACCATGTTAAGAGTTTTCTTTCTTCCTTTTTTTTTTTAACAAAAGATGGACAATGCCCAAACAAAACAAGAAAAATACTAAGAGGGGACAATCCCCAAAAGATCTCTAGACACTGGTTAGTCTTATTGTTAAAAATATTTTTTGCGTCTATATAGATGACTATTATAAAATATTTATCAGCATACTTATGTGGTTATTAGTTTTGCAATATTGTATGAAGTTATGGTTTTCAAAAGTCTGCATATTCTGGGCTTATATATAAAAGCTCGAGTCGATGCAATGCAAGTTTTGGGAAGGCAAGATTAGACATGACTTTAACCAAACGTTTAAGAAGGAAGCATATGGGTCCTCATGGAGTCACATTAATTTGACCCTTGCAAAATTCGAAGCACGAGGTGAATATTAATCATTATAAGCTTTACTTTAAAATCATGATTCAAAGAAAAACTGGGAAAGAAGATAACGAGATTAATAGCACTGACGAAGTTCTTGGGGTCTTGGAATCATTATATTATCGCGTAGATTCCAAGAGTAGGATCTCCTGAAAAGAATCCACTGCGTTAAAAGAAGACAAAAAATCACTACATGCTAATGAACAAGGTGCTTAGCAACTGAGACTTGATTAACATTTGAATTGCGAAGTTAACCCAAATTTAGATTTTTCATCCTCGTTGATTTGTAATAATTTAAAAATGTAATTAATCAAAAGAATTATACACACAGTTCAACCCTGAAAAGTTTGAACTTTAGAGCAGATTAAAAAAAATACTTAATTAGCGCACGTCTTTTTGCAGTCAAATTCAAGTCCCAGAGGTTATTACTTTGCGGAAAGTTGATTTATGGAATTTATTCAATTAATACTCTTCCTATGTTTAACAACTCTCTTATGATCATCACTTACAGAGGGTCCAAATTCTCAAAAATTGGAACCCATGACCCTATTTTAGTAGTATAATTATCTAATATTTGATATTAGCTATTAGGAAAGATTTGGGTATTGTTGGGTTCCAAAATGGGAATAATATTCTTTTAGTGTATTTTTGCTCTTGTCCATAAAACTCAACATTGAGGCTTTATTTAAAGGATAAAGACGCTTACCACTCATCTCAACTACCATAGGTCTATGATCATAATTTTAATGACAATTGTTACCAGCATAAACACGGACACACACACCCCATAATATATGTGATCAAGTGGGGGCACTTGATTATACATTTGTTCTTAATTTTGAGAAGGATCTTTTTTATCTCTTGCTTCTAATTAATTAAAAATGGATCACCACTAAATGATGATAATGATGAAAGGCTCATTTTGTGGTCATCAAAGGCCGATCGATCCTTTGACAAAAAGGATAGGGGATTGAATCATGATTGCAACATTATGTTTCAATGTTTAAAAAGTGAGCAAGACATATGTATATGTAGCAGCAGGATTTCTCTACTGAGAAGAAAAGTATCCCCTTTTGTGAATAATGTTTAGTAGTCTTCTATGAAAATGAACGCTCCAACTTTAATTTGGACTCGATCCCATTATTTGGTTTGCTTGTCGCCTAACACATTTTCAACAAAGCAGGAAAGTGAGAATTAGAGACTTGTTTAACTGAAACACATCAGCCCCACGTTACACAAGTCTTAACTGGCATGGCACTCTTAACAACGTTTTACCACAAGAGATCATAAAACGACAAAATACTCACATTATAATTTGCTATTCTTCACAAACAAAATCTACGTGTTTTAGTATTTACTATAGTACAACGAAATTCTAACATGTTGAAAAATATCGGAAAAGTCAGTGAGTTACTAATTACTGCTGACTTAAGAAAAAGCATTCAGATCTTATGTTTTATAGTAAATTCTATCAGCAAAAATTTAAAAAACTGCGCGAAAGTTTTGTCTTTTACAGCTGGGGTATGAGTCAGAACCAGGAACTTACCAATACCAAAAAGTCAAATTACTTGCTGGCAAAATTGAGAGTTTGAGCCCTTCATCATGATATATCAATCGGCCTTTCTAATTCTTTGCTTAGCCTATAATTAAACTAGAGAAAGCATTTTAATGTAAATCTGATAAAAAAGAAGTATTAAAAATGAACCTCACTTAAGAAAAGGAGTTGGGGGTTTTGGGTTTTCTTTTAAAAGGAAGTTTCATATATACAAATTCATATTGGCACGCACATCAACATCCATCCAAACAAGAAAACTTATATGCAGGTGTCCAGATAATTCTTTTTTTTTTTTGGTTTGAGGTGTCCAGATAATTCTTCTAAAGTTTTTTAATTAAATTATAACCATTAATTAATTTAGTATAAGATTAGATGTGATAGTATTGCCAACATCCTACAATAAGTACAAAATTAGGATTCTAATTCTAAATCTCCAAACAGACTGAGCTATTTAATCATGCCCTTATAATTGGTAGGTGGATGAAATGCGTTTGATAGACTTGAGATTCTGTCTCATAAATGATGAACCTAATATCCCTTTATCAGCTTCTATGGTGATGCAGAAGAAAAAGGTATCACAACACTACATTTATATATATATATAGATGGAATAATAATAATGAAAATAAATGGGGTTGGTTCCAAGGTACATAGATACGGAGGATCATGCACTCCTCAGACAAAAACATGACATGTACCTTTTTTTTCTAAGTGGGAATGTGAGGGAAAGAAAGAGACAGAAAAAAGAGATGGGAATGTAGGGTAGGGTCACACACACATATAATAAGGGTAAATTAATTAAAGGACAAAGAAACCAACAATGTGTAAGGCCCACTGAAGTTGATTCACAGATCTCTAGTCTCTACAAGTCACCAAATTCCCAGTCACACCTGACTGGGAAAAAAGTTTGAATAGAGAGATTTTTGGGGAGCTGAAAAGAAGGCCTAGCGTGCAACTTTATACAATAAATGTCCCCAGAAACACATCCTATCAGTATATGAATGATATGATCTCTCTCTCTCTCTCTCTGTCTTTTCTTTTTTTTTGCTTTTCTTTTTCTATTTATAGTTCTCGATCATCCACCTGGTGTTTTACGTTGAAATCGCTTGCATAAAACTTTCTTAAAAAAAATTCCAGTCCAGTTTCTTCTGGGACTGCAGTGTTTTTTTAACCTTCGCTTGTTAATTACCTTAAAGATTGTGAGCCACTACTGTGCCCTTAGTTTGTTTTGGTAAAAGGGACCCCCAAATGTGCACAGATTGCTAATCTCACGAGAAATAGTTTCAAGTAAATATTAGGGTAAACTATTGACAATATTACTCCTTTCATTTCATATTATAAAGTAATAGGAGAGATTTTAAGCATATTAACAAACATTAATTACATCATTAAATTTTTAAAAAAAGCTAAAATTTTCAATTATACTCCTATTAATTACACCAATTTCATTAAATATTACACAAGTTACAATATTAATAATATAATAAATAAAGATAAAAATAATAAATTACTACATGTTGTCTTATATTATGGAACAAGTAAAATTTCTCATATTACCTTATAATATGAGATAGAGAGAATATTAATTATTACAAACAAAAAAGTAATGCACTTATTACACGACATTTAGTAAAATTATCATTAAAACATATTGTTAATCTAGGTTTATTCTATCAATCTTGCATCCCTTAGTTACCATAATTTTGTCTTTCTGATCAAAACTTCTGAAGGATCTCCCAAATGTAACATACCCTAGATGGTGGCAGAATTAATTAATGTGCCTATTCTATAAATAGGCAAAGTTAATTGAATAGCATCAGTTGATCCGTGCAAATGCAACGAAAAATCCAATAACTTTTAAACACTAAAATTATATTATAGTATGAGTTATTCTACTTGTAATGTACATATATATATATATATTGATTAGGATTTCAGGTGGGGGAAGAGGGTGCTTGACGACCAGAGACACATCAAACCCTAGTTTTTAACAAATATATTCGAAGTCATGCTTCTATTTGTGAGGTGGCAGTGTCCTATATATATGTATACCATGATTTAGTGGTGCAAGATAAATGGTTGAAATTTATTAACCTCACCTTTCAAATTTGGTTTATAATCATAGAAACAATAATGTTTTTTTTTTACCAAGTATAGAAACAATAATGTCGAGGTACGTAAAAGAGAGAAACAAAATAAGGTAATCTAAGTCCGCATATTTTTTGTGTAAGAAAAAACGATAAACTCTTTTCATCAAAAACAAAGTAAACTTGAAAAGAAATTAGTTAGCATTTGTGACCTTATATTCCTCCCTATATATACGCTGCATCAGCTTACGTACTTGTCAGTGCGAGCTTTCCCCCTGTTGAAGATGTTGTCTTATAATATATATATTTTTTTATTTCCTAACAGAAATTTATTTATATATATTTTTTTAAAAAAGAGTGCATGTATTGTGCATTTCAGGTTGTGATGGATGTCATGTGATACAATGATGATCAGATTCACGTGCCTGATTCTCGTCACTGTAAATCATTCTCTATATCATTATTTGATCATGACTTCGTGACAACTCAAAAATGTTTGTGTTTATATATCATTATATAATTTTATAAGTACTTAAACAGGTTATAATTAATCATTTTTGTGTTATACAGAGATCGAAAAGGACCTTTTGTGTTTATACTACTGATCGTCAAGCATATATACTGGACAATCATAATGTGATCATTCAGTCCCATTGAATTTTGATTTTATTTTGGACAGAAAAGCCAGATTATCAATACCTATATATAATATAAAATTAATAAGAACTTGCATTATTCTTAAGCGATTAATTTATATAAACATGCATGATCATATAGAATGATCACTATTTTATAAAATTTCTAATATCGTTTTATGTGGTACTTCCATCTGAGTAGATATTCTTCTAGCTAACAGCATATATCAGATCACAAAGCACTTAATTTCTTAATTTGCATTTGTCTTGAACATTATTAATTAATCCACATGCTTAAGAATAAAATCTAATTTGAGTTTAAAGCATGCAACACACAGTCGTAGCTAGCTATAGCTATAGCCATAGAAGCCAAGCCAGCAGACAGATCAATATCAGTAAAAGTGGGGGAAAAGAAGAGAGAGAGAAGGAAGCTTTTGTTACTGAAATCTAAGAGACTGATTAAAGGGAGGGCGATCGTAAAGCAAAGAAAGTGAAAGGGAAAAAACAGAAAAGAAAGAGTTAATATATATGAAAGTGTGTTGCTTTGATCCTTTTACTTTCTTTTCTCATCTTTCTATATTGCAAGCAAAACGATGACAACCCTAACCCATCATTGCTGCCACCATCTTTGTTCACTAATCCCCATAACAATGTCATGCACTTCCCTCTCTCTAACCCACACACATATATATTGGCTATATATTACTTTTTCTCCAAAGAAAAATATATAATATTAACAAAGGATATGGCCATAAATAAATAAAGGGAGAACGTTTAATTTAAAAAAATAAAAAGAAAGCAAGCTGTGCCGGAATAAGAATAGAAAGATCAATGAGAATTTTTGGGTGAGATACACACATGAATATATGACCCAAGATCACTTCATGTTGTCTCTGTACGATTTTGAATAATTTTTAATATAAGAAAAAAATCAGTGGTAACGTTTTATGCAGGTTCAATTTCATATTACTCAATTCTGCATCTGTTATGTTACTTTGCTTGGTAGACTCCCAAAGTCACAAACGAATGCACCATGCGGAAAAGTGTGTTGCCTAAGAGCTATAGTCGTTGGTCAAAAAAGAAAGTATAGTCGTGGCTACTTTGGTTATTTGTATAATTTTATTTATAACAGGTGTCATATGGGGATGTAGCTCAAATGGTAGAGCGCTCGCTTTGCATGCGAGAGGTACAGGGTTCGATCCCCTGCATCTCCATGTTTTCGACGCTAAAGAGTTTTGCTGAATGATGAGACGACACTGCTACTGCTAGGAGCAATATATATATAAATATATATTTTTTTTTCCTTAGAAAAAGGAAGAGAAGTATGGAACAATCCAGAAACAAGGAGCAGAAATGAATGGATCCAACGAGGATTTGCAAGCTGAGAAGAAAGAATATGATGAGTGGGCATGCATGGTGGGTAGGTATATTGAAAATGGACCTTTCAAGAAAACAGATAAGCGTGGATGCTGCATGCATGCATGGACAAAAAACAAAACATTCCTCAGAATATTCAGAATGCTTTTTGAAGAAAACAGATAATGCTGCTGCTGGTAATGGCAGTGCAGTGCATGCCATGCACCTATCAGTCTCTGAATTTTCTTAATTATTGGATCTGCATTTTGCTACTTAATTAATTAATTAATTTTACCAGCTTACCCTCATTTATACTACTCGTGCATTTTGGTGATCGATGTTGTTGCTCTCCTCCTTTTGGTGTGTCTGTCTTGGCATGAAGCACTTATCTTTTTAAAAAACCCTAGCAGCTGGCATGGCATTAGACAAAATGAAGTTTCCAAGATATCTGTTATTCATTCAATTTATGGAGACTTTCTCCATGGAAAAGATCCAAATCTATAACTTCTTGGATATTTATCAAAATGAGGAGTAATAATAATAAGTAATAATAATAATTAATAAGAATAACTTCTTTAATCTTCAAGCCACTAATTAAGGATAGTTTGCTACAGAGAATATAATGGAAAAATAAATAAATGCAAACATAAATTTACATATGAAAAGTGTTAAAGTGGAGTAGGTCTAGTCAGGATACCGGATGCTCGAAGCAAAAAAATAAAAAAATAGTAGAAGAAATATTTTTGTCACAACCATTCATTATTCAATACTATTGACAAATTCAAATTTAAATATTATCAATTCACTACAAATAGTGAGAGTAGCTCTTCTAGCTTTTTTTCATTTTGCAGGATTCAATTCCCTTACATTACTTAATTGCCAATCAAGATATGTATTTTTATTTAAAAAAAATGCACTTCATCACTTCTTCTCTGGTAGCATTATGTGTGTTTGGTGAAACAACATAATAGTTAAAACTATTTAATGCATGTGATAATCAAATACCTACTTCTATATATATACCTTATCGCACCCGAAAAAATGCAACGAAGTTAGAAAAAAATGAGACAAATCATGTTTTTGAGCGAAAACCGACTTATGAGGAATAGCAACCAAAATTTTGAGAAAAAATCTTGAAAAACCGAATTGAGGAGGAAAAAGATGGTCTACATAATTAGAGTTGAATTCGAAAGTCGATTGTGTGTGGGAAAGTGTTAGTCACCCCACAACACTCGTTCCTAGGAACGGTTACTTTACGTTCATTGTGAAAATTAATATGATTTTAAAAATATTTTGGTTTCCCTTTTATCATTTGCATGTGGGAATAAGGGTAGAGAAGAATTTAAGAAAATTTGAGAAATTTGGAAAATAAAATAAGAAAAATAAATTAAATTAGAAATTGAGGAGATTTAAGAAAAAAAAATGAGGAAAAGGAATTGGGAAAATAATTTGAAAAATATTTATTTATTTACAAGGATGAACTTGACCCAGGATCAGAGCCTGGGGTCTACGTACCCTGCGATGGGGATCAAAGTCCACATAGTTCGAGACTACAAAATCCGTGTCAATTGGTTGATATTTTTTATTGTAATTTTTGTAATAAGAGAAAACTAATTGAGAATAATTTATCTTTTTGCAAACAAAATAATTTTTTGAGATTGAGTTAGTGTGTTTTAATTTGTAAAAGATAATTTAATTTCGCTTACTTACTCTTATTTATTTTATTTGAAAATATTTTTTACTTTCGAAATTGCTTTTATTTGATTTTTTTACTTTTGAAAAACCATCCTATTTTTTTCTTTTGAAAATTTTTCTTTTTTAAAAATAAAAACCAATTCATTTGTTGCAGACTCGCAGTCATACCCGATAAACCGATTCCTTAATTACCTGTGAAAGTTCTAAATCTCGCGGTATAAAGGTTTTATTATACATTTAAAATAAAGTTGGAAAAAACTTGTTATATCATCATAATTTATTTTTATGAAATATAATTATTTTCTTAAAAAGTTATTTAACTGATATATTTACGTGGATTCGCAATCTCACGCGACAACTCAATAAATCAGATACCTGCGTGGGTTCCAAAAACTCACGTGGTGTAATTAAATTTAAATCTTTCCTCTTTATATTATCATATATATGTATATATATCTTTTTTTTTAGGCGAAAATGAGGATATGACATTGGATTTCCTAATCTTGATTTCTCAGAAAAAATTCTTAAAAACAGATTTTCATATAAATCTCTTATTCGTGAGTTTCAAATTCAAGCATTTGGTGCATCATAAGCTTTTCTTAATAATTTCACGAACCGAAAAAAATGACATATACCATAACGTCGGCATTGTTTATCCTCCCACGAGAATGACCAGACACAATTACAAGGAGATTGCATTCAACAGCCAAAGTACATAAGCATAATTTCAATCATCCAAATCCAGTTTTAAGCTACGTATATTCAAAGACCATAAGGGAGAAAATTGATCGAAAGCTAGTGAAGATTTAGACCGAAACTCATGAGCCAAATGGCATCGACATCTGCACTTAGTGTGCCTTTTCTTTAAACATTAAACTAAATGCCGTTTAAGCATATCTCACAGACTCAAATCCATATGCCATTTTGATGGAATCAGAACTCAAGAGCCTCACCGAGATTATAAACCCAAACACGCTTTCTTTATAGGGAAGGAAGGAAAATCATAAATGAAGTTCATTCAACCATTTCTGGCGCGCATGCAAGAGAGGGGAGACCTCATTTCCAAAATTTAAACAAGATGAATAGGACTCGATTGATCTTGAAAAGAGGTTCAGATTTGTTCACAACACATATGATGAGTCAGCCATACAAATTATAATCTAAAAACAACTTTCAATCCCTAGGCAGCAAAGCAGAATGCACAACCACATATATTTTTAACCACCAGCAATTTTGCTCCGAGATTTTACTCTAACCCATGGCATAAAACTTAAAATTTGAAACGAGAGTTACCAATTGCATCCCCTGGTTCACCGATGCCGGTCGTTATTCTGTCCCTCCGGATAGCCTCTCCCTTTTCTTCCTCCTCACCTTCATTCTGAGCCACTTATTCATCCTTCTCCTTTTGCTCTCTCGGCGTACTCTAAGGGGTTTTTCAGCGCCAAAATTCCTCCTCTGTTCCTCTTGGTCCTCCTTCAGTTTGTCGCACAGTTCTGCCTTTCCCAACCCCTTTTTTTACGGTTCTGCCTCTCCTCTATTTTAATGGCCTCCATCATGCTCTACTTTTCTTAACGCGTGCTCCCTCTATTTTTTTTCTTTCATGCATGCCTCCACTCCATTCCTACGGCTCCCTTCATTTCCTTTTTGTTCTTCACCCCTTTTGCCAGTATGGCGTGCCTGAGTGCTCTGCCTTCCCAGACCGTTTTTTGCCTCTGCGCCCTCCTTTTCTCTTCACTCACGCGGTTCCCTCTGTTCCTTGTGCTCAGACTACATCTGACCCTAGCTCCCTCGCCTTCGTGTGCTTGAGCCCAAATTAGGGCTCAAGTGATAGTGGGCCTGAGATGCTGGGCCTCAACATTTCAAGCCCATTATTTCAAGCCCCTCCTCATTTTTTTTTGCTTAACTTTGAATTTCAGTTAGTCTTTTTTTATTTTGATTTTTAATTTATATTATTTTATTTTATTTATTACTATTTTTTTATTTTGTTATCCATGTTTTTGTTGTTTTTTCTTCTTCTTCTTTTTCAAGATCCCATTGGAGGATTTGTAATCAATTTAAAAGAACTTCAATTGAATTAATTTTTAGTTTTTTTATTTTTTTGATTTTTTTAATTTATATTATTTATATTATTTTATTTTTAAAGAAAATTTGCATCAATTTTTAATTAAACATCTTTTTACCTTTTTGTTTTTTATGTATAAAGACCAGACAAAATAAGGTGTTCACATACCTACCCTCAAACACATACAATGACACACATTATTTTTTTATATGAGGTTTAAGAGAAAACAATAATTTTCAATTCCTCTTGTGTATGGACCACAAGAGACTAGCATTTCATAATTCATTTCAATCCCAAAAGACAGTGAGATGAAAGTGGGGTATAGAAGACGAAGAATAAAAGAGAAAACGATAGGGAATAGAGATGAAATCTCTGAAAGATTCTACGCATAGGTATGTATATATAATGGATATTGCAGGAGAGAATAAGAATATATGTAAGCAATAGGTACATACAGCACATGAATTATTAATGTCTCCAATTAATTGGGTGACGCAGACAAATGGAGCCTGAAACCTGTCTCATACATCTGGGACAGTTCTGATAGATTGACAACAATTTGAGAGCTTGCTGATGTATGTGTCAACTCTCTTGTCTCTCCCTTTTGTCCATTCCCCACTCAATCATATTGTCACTTGCTATTCTGCTTGTGAATAATTATTTCTTTAATTTCTAGCTATCATGAAAGGCAAACGAGGGATTAATTATTATAAAAGCAATTATTAGAGGAAGACATCAGAATCTGTTTATGTAATTAGTGTTAAAACAATCTAGCATATGTCGCATTGACCTCTTTTTCTAATACAGAATTAATGATACTGAGGATACTGCAGGCCCTAAAAAAATGATAATGAGGATAGATTATTTTATAATATGTATTATGATTTATGAGTTGGATGCAAATGATATGACGGGATTTTTTTTAGCTATTAGTCATTAGCCTAAAGCAAGAATTATCGAGGGACCAACAACGGGAATTTGACTGTATATATATTGCGAATAAAATAATAATTGACGAACCAAATCTTCAGCCATTAATTAACCTTGTTGCCTCAATCCTCATTTTTTTTTTCACTCACTTTGAAGGACAGAACCTGACAATACGCGCATTCTTCTATTTTTAATTTCCCCACTTAGAGTAATGTTTCTTTTTAATAAAATTTATAAATATTAATTCAATAAATATTTAAGATGAAAATATTCAAAGTGTATTTCTCACATCAATTAGCAAAAAATTAAATGTATTTTTTTGGTCCACTGTACTCTGAATAGATGAAAAATACAAGAAAATAGGAAGTAATTAATAAAGCAAATTAATTATAAGATACTAGAATTTTTTATTACACGTTTATATTTAGAATTCAAATTCAAATAAAAAGTACCAATTATGTATTAGAGACAATGAGATTAAGAACTGATCTTTATGTCTAATTATTATCGTTTTTGTGTGTAGTATAGCATGGTTAAAATCCCAGACAAAGGATCTATGAGTTGATCAGTAATTCAGTACACATTACCTTTAATTTAATAAAAATCACTTCAGTTTTTTTTTTCCCCTCAGTGGATAAAATAGGGTAAAGAGAAATTCAAACTTTGGCAGCAGCTAACTGATATTCAAAATCATGCGTAATTCAAAAGTGACTGGTGAGGGGCTATGACACAACCATGTCGTATTCCTTTGTCTGAAAAACAAAGCACCAAGCACATCATGAGAGAAGATCATCTGATTGAGCATTGGATATATTACTGTTATTCTGAAGTTTAAAACCTGTAGATACTGCAACACATGTACATGAAAAACACAATTAGCAAAGCTTCAAGGATGTCTAGTCAAAGATCAAAAAAGGATGGCTCATCGAGTATGGGTCTGATTGGCTTGCGCCACTTTTGTGTACGCATTATATAACTCTGAGGCAAAAGCTCCTCTTCCAACCCCCCCAACCAAACCACTATGAAATGAAGCAGCAAAAAGCTTTGCGATGATCACGAAATTTGATTAGCAATAAAAGTTGATCGCTAGTGTAGTTCATGTACACATTACTGTTGCAGTCAAAAAGCTTTCTTCACTTTTTACACCTTTTATTTTGGACCCTATTCTTCAGTAATATCCACATTTGTATTTAAATCATTGGAATGGGTATCGAATCAAAAAAAGCTTTTTCCCATCTTTATATTTCATCTCTTCAAAGGTGTTGCTGCCAACTTAAAATATATAGAGTATATGTTATGCTTCTTCATGATTAAATGTGTAAAATAACTCTGAGAGAGAAAAGAAGAGAATGAGCTGAGCTGAGACTTGAGGGAACCTGGGAAAACGCCAAATTAAGGGGAAGAAGCCATTTTTCCCACTAAAAATTCTCTAAAATAATATGGGCAAGAAATTAAATTAAGGAGCAAGTTCCTTTGAAGTTTGAAGAGCGCATGCACTATCAAGCTGACACAAACCCTCTTATTTCTGTCTTATGGCTCGCCTTTTCAAGTTATTCACCAAAATATGGATTCTCCTATCTAGCCCTCTGTCACTGCAAAACCCATCACATTTCTCAAGAGATAGTACTAGATTTTACTTTGCCACTTTTTCCTTCTCTTGTCATCGTTCAATGCTCACTCCTTGAGGGTAAAATTTAATAATGCAAGTATAATAGTATTAGTGTGTCTTATGTATGCCTGCCCTCGGATTTGCATGGGAATTTAAGAACTAAAGGCTAAATGATCCTTTTTTGGTCATTATGGATCTTATTATCTTAAAGCTTATCCCTTTAAAAAGACTCCACATATACTGGCCACTCTTGGTGTCATTATTGCAGATGAGTTGGTGGGGTTATTACTTTAATATACATTCGCTTTTGTTTATTTTTTATTCTTTTTGGGGTTAGAAAGAAGGAATTTCTCTTTGCTTGAGCTTCTAAATTTCCTCTTTTCTATTCTTACGCTTTGTGCCAACGCTTTTTGACAGTGCAAATAGTAAAAAATTCAAATGCTAGTTCTGGGGTTCGCTAACTAATCAATGCTCACAAACAGGTCTAACATGGTATCATACGTTTAAGGCTATAGTTCTGTCTGATTACAAAAGGCAGTCTCGTCGACTGGGTATGTTCTAATTAATGTAGTTGATGTTGCAGTACGAACAGGGTGGTCGTTACTCGTTACCATGGATCTTCTGAAATTAAAAGATAGTGAAATTGTGTGGAATGTAATGCTTTTATATATATATATTTTTTTTTAATTAAATGCATCCTCATGGACAGTATACTTTTCTTACACTTTATACAACTTTACTATCCTCTAATTTTGGAACTGCAATTTGAAACTACTATATATAAGCTTTATAACATGAATTCGATACAGCAGTTTCTTTCGTTTCTTTTGTTTTCTTTCTTTTTTCTTTTTCTTTTCTTCTTTTTTTTTCTTTTTAAGCATCATAATGTTTCATTTATGTGCTCAGATCAGATTTTCAGGTCCTGCGGTGTCTAAGAAAAAAAAAAGATAAGAAAAGCGTTAAAAACGATGAAACCGATCAACTCAACATTGTTGAGAGAATTATTTCTTTTCAGACGATGGACAAATTAAGACATAATAATATAATGTCATATAGTGACAGCTTGATGAGCTCTAACACCTCAATTATATGATAGTTAGAGTTTATACGCTGTTATTCAAACATTCTTATTAAGGCTTATCTAATATTATATATTACACTTCACCAAGTAAATCTGAGTCAGGAAAAAATTAATATGATTCTTGAAAAAATAATTTAATATTTTTTAAGTGATTAATTAGAATCATGATCGATGAATCTGTCGATTAATTTCATGCTGTCTACAATTGTGTGATATACATGTATATGTAAATGTAAAGTACGATAAGGTCCATCTAACTATAAACAAGGAGTGTAAATACTATATATGTATATACCTTTTTTTTTTTTTGCCAACATATATATATATATATACCATGTTGATTTCATTTTATAAACGATCCATTCACTGATCGTACGTCTAGATTAATTTACGTAATTTTTAGTACATATTAGTCGTAACAGTTTAGAGGAGCAATTTCAAGAGCTTTCAAAAGAATTTTTTACATAGTTACGTACATATTACTTACAAATTGCAGTGTAATCCAAAGTAGTACGTAGTATATATATAATAGCACATGCAATTGATCTTGAAAATATATGTGAAGATTTGGGAATAGACAGGAGTGGTTTTTTGTGAGGAGCCTGCTCTGGGATGGGAGATATTAAAGTAAATATAATTATATTATAGGTGAAAATAGA
Organism: Adenanthera pavonina; assembly: GCA_026686845.1. Lineage (NCBI taxonomy): Eukaryota > Viridiplantae > Streptophyta > Magnoliopsida > Fabales > Fabaceae > Adenanthera > Adenanthera pavonina. The sequence continues at coordinate 5,234,942 of JAIVEN010000026.1, read as the reverse complement.
AAGAATATATTTGGATAGGTGTGAAAACACTTCTGGATTCGAGTGACAGCCTCTTGAACTTGATAATGACATATGAATGTGTAATATTGACCCTCAAAACTTATTGGTGACTTCAATTGGCATGGGGACGATCAACTTATTGGCCTTCTTCGTTATTTCACTTTCCACTTCAAAAGTTACAATTCTAATTTCACAACCTCATGCGTCAGAATCGTAATTTCAAAACTGAGACCATTCCATTATCTAATTATGAGGGTAAATTATTTTTCTTCCTCTGAACTCTTGCTTTCCAATTTAGTCCTATAATTTCTATTTTCAGTCATTCTTATCCCTATCTGATAAAGTCACGGATCCTGACTGATCAATACGATCAGCTAATTAAAAGGATGCAAAATGATTTTTGGTTGGGAGGGAGGGGAATATATATATATATATATAGCGATCGAGGAAGTAGGAACTAATTTGAAAAAATTGCCTTTTTTTAACATAACAAAACTTAGAACCTTGGTCAGTACTCAATCATAATCTTATTACTCGGGCTGCTCCTAAATCCAAATGGGTTAAATGATTATATTTAATGTACTCAATTAAATAGTTAGTTCGAAATGAATATTCTGCGCATAATATTCGTATCATACTCTCAAAGACGTGGGATTTTTTTTTTTTTGGTCAACAGGGACCTGAGATTTTTGTTTAACAACAAGGACATGAGATTTAATATTAGAAGGGAATTTTTGGGTCCATATAGTAAGTCGGAAATAATTTTCACGGCTTCATTTCCTTGGGTAATGAATTCATGGACCCATATAACAGAAGGGCGGTCATTTCCATTGCGTTTTGGGCTATTACGGGCCTAATAGGCCCACTTTCCATGTAAGTCTCTTCCGTTCAAATGGGTTTCTCTGTTGTACCCAAAGAAAAAAAAAACGGATTCTCTGTTTCGTCCTCTGGTGTATAGTATACAACAAAACCCACACGTTTTTCATTCCTTTAGATACACTAACCGTCTAATCTTCCAAATTTCGTGGTAAGAAACAGAATACTCACGGTTGTTAGGTTCCTGGAATGATCATAATGAAATGAAATAGAATAGTTAAAGAATAAAATTATGATCACTATAAATTTATTTGGTATAATATTAAAGAAATAAAAAAAATTTTAAAAATAAAATTGATTAAATAAAAATAAATATAAATGAGTTAAAAAGGCCTATTTAATTTGATTTCTAAGAGGTTTGGAAATGAGATTTTGATTTATATAATGAAGTGAGAATCAAGACTCATATGGAATGAGGACACGCAAAAAATAGAAAATAATTATTAACACCATGCCCTTTCACCCACTTCATCTTCTTCACATTTATCATTCTCTTTCACTCTTAACTTCCTCTCCTCCACAACCGATTTTGATGATATCTAATATCATTTTTTATTTTAATAATTAATTTATTTCATTCTATTCTATTTCCGGTCTATTCAGGAACCAAATGGGCTCTCACTCTAGCTCTCTGGTTCTCAAGCTTAAGCAAAAAATTTTCCTTTTTCTCTTGGCCTAAATCTCACGGAATTTATTAGTTGTCATCCGATGCGATGTTTGCCATGTTCTTTTATAAATTATATTCTATTCTATGCTTAAGCCGATGAATTGAATTTAATCCAATTACGAGAAACTTTAAGTACTTCATACGAATCCTCAAGTTTTTAGAACGCAGTTTATAAAATGACTGTCATTTTGCGTCAACCTTAATTTAAATGGCACTTTTTGCAGGGTGTCATTCTTACTTCATCTCGTTCCTATACTTCATTCTCAGGGAGTAATAAAAAGAAATTAATATAAATATAAACTTTTTTTGAGCGTTGACATTAAGTATGAGCAGTGTTATCTAATTCAGAGTTTTGAATTTGCACTTAAAGCCTCGGAAACATGATTGTCCACCCTACCTGTGAGCGAGATTTTCTAATCTAATAATAGCAATTTTTTTTGTGAAATAATAATGGCAATGTTACACATACACAAAATAAAATTAGATTTCAACCTGAAACAAAAAAAAAATTGAGGAACCGAACTTTTCCTGCGAAAAATTCGAGAAAGGCTATAACTAAATATATTAAATAAAATGTTTAGCAAGTGGAAATAAAGTTTTAATATAATATATTCGTATCCAATTTTTTCTATAATTTATTTATTTTTTTTACCAAAACAAAATATTTTGAGACGAAGTCGAAAAGGAATTACCATGGAATACAAACTGGAGAGGGAAAAACTCAATCCCTAACTTCATGCTTGCTTAGAATAAATTCAAGTGTGTTAAATTAAATTCAGGTATAGAAACTCGAGAGAGAAAATTTTCTCTAATATACGTGAGAGGGACAGTGGGAAACTTACTTGTGTGAATCTGGGATGAAAATTGACCAAAAAAAAAATCTGGGATGAAAACGTTGACGATGAATCTAGACAACTAGACAAGGACACACGCACAAAAGAACCTTTTGAACCCTTTTTTTTTTTACCAAGACCTTTTGAACATTTAAAACAAGAAAAACTAGTACTCCCTGGTTCCACATTCTCTAAGGTATTTTATGTTGAACCTAAATATAATTTTTTTTTAAATGTAAGATAGTATTTATTATATATTTTTAAAAAATATTTCTATTTAATTTATTTATGAGAGAGAAAAAGAGATTCAAAAATAATAATTTTAAAAAAATATATCTTATTTTTAAAAAAATTAAAAAAATTATTTAATTTTAATTTACATTTTTTATTTGTATAATTCAATTAAAAAGTTTTTATATTAAAAAAAGAAAAAAAATAATATTTTCTTGTGTTGTTATCCTACACGAGAACGCACGCACAAAAAGAAAAGAGCTTCACAAACTACATTAATTGACGTTCTTTGGTACTCCCTCTTAACCTCAATATTATTAGATTTTTTTAATTGAATTATATGAATTAAGAATAAGAATTAAACTTAATTAATTATATTAATTTTTTTAAAAATCATAACTTTTTTTAAATTATTTAATTTCTTTCTCCTTTTTTTTTGGATACATTAAATATAAGTATTTTTTAGAAATGTATAATAAATATTATTTCATATACAGTAAATGATCATATATTTAGAATCAGTATAAAAAGCTCTATATTGAGACACGAGAGAGTATCATGATTCTAAATATATTATCATTTACAGTATATGAGGTCATATTTATTATATATTTTTAAAAAATATTTATATCTAATGTATACCAAACAGAAAGAGAAAGAGATTAAATAATGATGATTTTAGAAAAAAATTATAATTTTTAGAAAAATCAATATAATTAACTAATTTTAACTTCAATTTTTAATTCACATATTTGGTTAAAAGTGTTTTATATTAAGTATCGGACAAAGTACCATTTATTTAATCTGTACTAAAGATTATTGGATTGAATGAAATAAATTTGATTTTCTCTGAACAAGATTTGATGTTCAAATTACAAATTCTAGGTGAAAGTGTTGTGCACTCTGGTCTCTTATACATATATTTTACTTAAATTAGACACATTTTCACATACATGAAATGAAGTTTAGGAAATGAATTGTCTTATTCATTATTTATAAATAGCTTTATATAGAAATTTTATTATAAAAATAAAATAATTAAAATATTGATTATAAAACAAATTATACTAAAAGAGGTTTGAAATTGACTTACATTATATAACAAATATTTATGCTTCTACAACTGGAACCAACTTATACTTTGTCTAATTTCCTTCTGTAATGAACAATATCAAGCATCGTAGAGCAACCTGAGCACCCAAAATGATGACTTCTGTAAAACTTTTAATTAATAAAATTTAAGAGTTTAAAGAGATATTTACATAATTTAAGCTAAATTTAAAATCTAAATTTGGCTGGCGCATAGTATGTATGACGTACGAAAGTGTTACGTAAGCAGTTTTCACTTTTGAGAGCTGACCATGGATTGCATTTTCTAAATATAATCTTGTTCTTTGATAGGGAAATACACAGATGAGTGAAAATTAAGTTTTTAACAACCCATTGAATTGGTGGCCCAAAAAAAAGAAAATTGAATTTAATTATTTATTTATTCATTTTATAGTAAACATGATAAACGCGGCCGGACAGCCTCCAAAGGATTGTTTGCTTTTTCTACCAGTCAACTATCTACAACTTTCCGATCATTGCAACTTGCTCCAGGCCGCCTGAAAATAAATAGTTAAAAAATTAAGAGGAAAAAGAAAAACCAAACACTTTTCTAATTTTATATTCTTTTAAACTACAGCTACATCATTAAACCTATGGTTCATAGAGTAGAAATTTGGGATCAATATCGTTTCTTTTCAGTCCACCATTAGCGTAAGTGAATGGTCGGCTTTGAAATTGATTTCCAGCTCGTATTTATGTCATCAATTATTTTTTTATTAGTTCGATCAGTGTGCGATACACCAATTCAACCCAATAGTGTAACTGGGTAGATTCAAAAAGAGGATCAGATATTTCACCAAGTTATCTTTATTAATAAACATCAAATTCAAAATATAAAGCTAATGGAATGATGTTATTTAACTTATTTTGGAGTTGGAAAAGTTAGTTGAATGAAGTTATAGGGAAAAAAAAAACGAACATACTAAAATAGTTTAAATTTGTCACTCAAAATATAATAACTTTTTTAAAGCATAAGATAGCCTCCAAAGTGAATAAATTTAAACCAGACCAAACATTATGAATTTGTATATTACTCCTTCCAATCTAAAATATAAGTTTAATTTAAAAAAAATATTTATTCAAAATATAAATCTCATTTAATAATTCATAAAATATTTTTTTTATATTTTACTTTTATCTACAATTAAATGAAAGAGATATAATAAATTTTAAATGTAATGTATTAAATAAAGATATTATTAAAAAATAATATATTTTTTGACAAACTTAATGAGAACAACTACCATTCTTAATTTTTGTGTAATTAGTAAAATAGAATTTATATTTTTTTAATGGATGGATTAATTTTCTATCTCTTCTCTCAAGCACCCTAGATTATTTACTTAATATTTAATCATTAATTTTATTAATAGTAGGGGTGTTCATGTGTCAAGTCCGACCAGACTTTGACCCCTACTCGTTACCTGACCCAATAAACACTTGGATCAAGTATTGGGTCTACTTGGTACTAAGTTTTTTTAATTAAAAAATAAAAAATAACTTTATTTAATAAAAAAATACTTATTTATATTTAAAGATATATTTTCTTAAAAAATAATGTTAGAAAAAAATAACATTTTTAAAAAGTTATGAATATTTAATCATTATGCATTATTTTTACATAATATTAAGTTAAAAAATCAATTCAAAATTTTAAAAAAAATTGAAATATTAAAATCTTAAAAGTTTTCATAATATTTATATGGTAAATGTATTATATTAGATATATAAAGAACAAAAATTTTACAAAATTAATTAATATATATAAAATAATTATAAAAATAAAAAAAATACATATAGGTCAAACTGAGTAAGGTTTACAACACTTGATCCTAACCCAGACCAAATCCAAAAATTGGCTTAGCCGGTTACTCCGATGTGGCCAAATTAGATTGAGCCTTGAGCATTGTTGTTGAGCCCTAATTAATAGTTATTGTTTTGCACTTCATGATTTCAATTGCAACTTGCAATTTACAATTATTTATGATTAATTTGTTTTATCTAAGGAAATTTATTGTTTTGCTTGCTTACACCGTTGCAATTATAAAAGCGAAATTAGCAAATACAATGGGTGTCGCCACGAAACTTATTGGTCTCTATCAACTCTTGAAAATCTTAAGTAGAGTTGGACCAAGTCACAAAATAACAAATTATATATTATATTAAATATATTAGATAGTTAACTATTGTATTTAATTATTAATTTGTTCAATCATTTCCACAATTTATTTATCCTTAATTCAATCTAATAATCTTTGGTAAAAAAAAATCTAATAACAGAATTAATTATTGTACTAGATAGATAAAGTAATACTCCCTCTAGTTTTTAATATAAATATTTTTAATCAAATTATGCTAATTAAGAATGAGAGTTAAAGTTAGTTAATTATTTTAATTTATCAAAAAATCACAATATTTTTTTAAAATTATTTTTATTTTATATATTTTTCTCTCTTTAGAATATATTAAATAGAAATATTTTTTAAAAATATATAATAAATACTATCTTATATATTATAAATAATTTTAGATTTAAAATAAAAAAAATACTTTATATTTAAAACTAAAGGACGTAAAATCTAGAGGCAACCAAAGATGGGGGAGCAATAAAGGCAGAGAACAAAACTAGAGGGCTTGGCTCTAATGGGTGATAATGATTTTGTTTGAAAGAGCATATTAGCCATTAAAAATGGGTTCCTTTGGAGACTTCATATTTTTCTTGGGCAAGTCAATCGATACAAGGAGCTTTCCAATATTTAATGACAAATTAAAAATTTACTGGCCCCCTAAACTTTTTGAGCATGTTTAATTTACCTCCATTGTGTTAGCTTTTTTAGAGGAAAAAAAATAAACATGCCCCTTCTAAAATTAAAAAAAAAAAAACAAAGCAATTCAAAACAGCCAATTTGGGTTCGGTTTGGACAAAATCATTAAGTGCTTCTCTTTCATTGGCCAGATTATGGTTCATACTTTAATCCACTTTGGTGAAATGGTGTTCTGACATTTTGTTAGATAGAAATGTGTGGCTCTTTTATCCCTTTTTTCGGCGAATGATTAGATTTTATAAAAAATAAATAAAATATATTAAGTTTTTCAAGTGTATGTTTATATTTATTTTCTAAAATGACAATCAATAATATACATTGTTGCAGTAAATATTATTGTATATATTAAGAACCAATGAGTATGATCTTAATATCTAATAATATTTTATCACCTTTAAAATATAATTCTGTAATAAAATATTTATATTTATTTTGATGTTATTATGTTTCTCCAATTTTTTTATTTTAGTGTTTTTATTTTTAGTATTTTAATAAATTTTGTTATTGTACTAATTTAATAAATATTTTTTGAATGCATTCAACAAATATTTAAAATAATATTTTTAATTATTTTAACTTATTAATTCCCCCTAAAATTTGTTCTCTGGGCCCGTCCCTAATAGAGAGCTAGAAGAATCATTGCGATCGGATAAAACTGCTCATTTGAGTTAAATTTCCATTGATATCCCCTACCTTGTTACTTCACTAGTAGGGCAGGATTGTTTTTTATTTTTTAAATAAAAAATTATATATAAAAAATATATTTTTCAGAAATAATGTAGATGTATATATTTTATTAAGTTATAAATTTTTTATTTATTAAAAAAATACCATATAATAAAAATTGGATCAAACTGGATTTCTGGATTTTACAGTTTTATGTAATTTTTTTAGTAATTAAAAAAGTATTAAACAAATTTAAAATTACATAAGATATTTACCTATATGATCTTTAAAAAATTTATTTTTTATCTATATTTAATAAAAAAAATTGCTGCGGCCGTTGGATCTCTGCATGAGAGACCCTAACCCCTACATTCTGGGATATCACCTGCCTCCCGCAAATATTGCATTGGGATTTGTTTCTTTTCACCGAATATACTTTTCTTCATAATTATAATCAACATAAATATAAGTACAAACGAATTATAGTAGTATAAAATATAAATAGTATAGAACACCCTATGTAGCTATCTTTTTGTTTTTTTATTTATCCATAAAATTAAAATTCAAGATCTTATTTTAAAGGGATATTGGAACTTTTGTCATTCAACCCAATTAACTATGACTGTGGGAAAAAAAAACCTAAACACAACAAAGGCAAAATAAACCTAAATAACAACCGTACAAGTTTTATCCTATTAAATAAAATGAACAACATTAATCATATAATTTTAATAAGTTAAAAATTATTTGATCAACTAATCTCAATAGCATTTCAAGTGATCTTTTTTATACATGTTCAAATCATTTTAGTGCCTGTTTGGATAATAAGGATAAACACTTATAAGAGAAGATAAGTGATTATATAGAGAAGTTGTCAAACGTAAAATGTTTTTCAATAAACACTTATACCTCAAATAAGTGATTATGGAAGAAGTTAATTTTTTCTACTTATGATAATAATTTATTCTTCTATAATCACTTATTTCACTTTTCTTTCTCATTATCCACCCAATAATCACTTAAATCCCTACTATCCAAATACATTTATTTCCTCAAAATCACTTATGAGGTAAAAATATTCAAACACAAATCACTTTTAGTATAATTACTCATTCTCATAATCTATTATGAATAAGCAATTATCTTCATAATCACTTATATATAAATTAATCAAAACACTTAATTATTTTTTTCATTTTCTCTTTAATAGTTACCACTCTAACTTTTTATCGTATATAATCATTTCATATATTGTCATTTTTAGGCAACCATGTATTCATTTTAATATTCTCATCTATACTATCCCATTTTTAATTCTTATTGCTTTAACAAAATCCAACATTTAGTACCATAAAGCATTATTGGTATAAAAGTTGATTTATAACAATTCTCTTTAAATTTAATAGATACTTTGGTGTAATAAATAACTGTTGATTATTATGTCTTGTAACTTAACTGTATTAGGTCAAGTTAAATTGGGCTAAGAAAAAGTATTAATCAAATTACATCACATTACTAAATCGATCACATTTTTTTATTTGACTGAATTTCATTACTTAATGAAATGTTTCTTAGGCGTACTTATACAAATAATTTTTTTTCAGAAGAGTTTACAAAAAAAGTTATATTTTCATATAGAGTCGGCAAACTTAAAATACAATGACCAGTATAGTCATCAGCAAAATAGTTTTAGTAGAGCTAGTGATTCGTGAGATGCCAGTTGCCAGCTCGGTAGAATTAAATTAAATTTAATTAAAACCAAATCAACAATATTTGAGTTGACAGATTTGACAATGACAAGTTGACAACATTTATTAAACAAAGTGGAAAAAAAAAATAGCTGGCCTCATGAGGAAGAAGTTAAAAAATAAGCAGCCAATTCAAAATTTGAATTTAAATATAATTCAACGAAAAGGCATAACAACTATTATTAAAAAAAAAAAGAGAGAGAAACAACCATTATTTTGGTATCTCAGTTAATTAATTTTTTATTACAAACTATTTGACACACTAAAAACTTAACAAAAATAAAAGTGAGAAACAATTGCAATTTAAGCTTGGAGTTTATAAATTAAATTAAATTAACAAAATAATAATAAACCCATTGTAAGAACTATGGAGAAAGACGGAAAGCTACGGATGCCACATAGGATAAGTGTCTCCAAGACTCCAAGTTCTTTTTTTTTGTTTAAATAAAATATTATGAGGTGTCCAAGTTCAATGTTTCACATGGATTCGATCACGAATTCAACTAATTTGTGACATAAGAAGTGGATTTTCCGTTACGATTGAGACGGTAGCAGTAGATTTCGAGCATACGTACGGCTTATATTATATATGTTTAAAAATTCATTTAATATCTAATTATTATTTTTAAAAAAATTATAAGTAAAAAAATTCTTATTTTGGATAATATTTTTATGATAAAATTCAAGGAAGAAAAAATTGAAACCCGATTCAACTGGAAACTAATACTAGGTCTAGTTCAATCATAAATGAAGTTTGAGTCATTTCAGAACAAGTGTAAACTGGTACAAAAGCAATCAAAATGATAAAAAATTTGTTTGAAATTGGTCTGATTTTTATTTTTTAAATATTTTTTTTTATTTTTAAGATAAAAGAATATTATTTTTAATACTAAGTAGTATTATTTTTTGTATAAATTTTTTACTTTCTATATTATAATATTTTATAAGTTTTATTATGATACATAATTATTAATAATGATAAAATTACTTAATAAATAATATGAAAATAGAATATCAACAGATTATTTTAAATTTAAAATATAATTATAAATGGATATTAACTTGTTTAGATTTTAATATTAGGTTGTAAAACTTATTAATAATATTTTTTATTTTCTATATGATATATAAAATTAAAAATTTATTAAATTTACTTTTCATTCTAGATTAAATGTTAATTTTATAATCATAGATAAATATTTTTTATATTTTTATTTATATTATTTAAAATATATCAATTTATTTACAACTAGTCTTACCATTGAATATTAAATGGGTGTGTTAGCCAATTTAATGGTGATTTTTAGTACCTTAATAAAATTATTAAATTTTTTTACCTAATATATATAATCTAATTAAATAATCCAATTTTTTTTTTGCCAGAAGTCCAAATTAAATTTAAACCAACATATTTGTCTTCTTGCATCAACACAGAATTGCTGCTCTGCTAGTATTTCAAAGCAACGGACAAACCTGCTCCTGACACATTGGAGCTAAATAGCAAATGAGGTTAACCTTTTAAATGCATAGTTATTCTATTTTTAATATTTTAAATGTATAGTTATTCTATTTTTTATCTATAATTCTGTCGATTATATTTTAAGAAAAATTACAATTAAATACCATAGGATGGAAAAAATTACAAATACATTCTTTAAACTTTGATATTTACAAAATCATATGAAGGTACCTAATTATAGATATTTTTATCATGTAAAATGATCATTTTGCCCCTCTATCTTTTTTTTCCCCCTTTCCTCCTTCCTCTTATCTGTTGGTATTCACTCCTCTCCCTCCTCCTTCTTCCTCCAACTCAATCTCTCTGGCATCCACCCCACCACTATCCCTCCCTGTCCAATCTTAGGTTCGTGCTCCCTTCCTACTATCCCTCTACCCACCGCGATGAGATATGGTTCATGCTAGCTCATCGTTTGAGAAGAAGAAGCTGGTTCATGCTCCATTCTCATTTGATCTCGAGTTTGTGCTAGTTTGATGGTCCATTCTTACCGACAATAAAGACAATTTCGATGAGATATAAGGTTAAGGTAAAGCATTTTGCTCCTTTTTTGTTGAGTCCGCGATGCTTCTTCCTTCGTTACTTATCCCTCCCTCTTTTTCTTTCACTTTTACTGCCTACACCCCATTGTCATATTCTCTGACGGGTTCTTCTTTTTGTGGGCTATTGCTCCTTTTTTTTATTTCAATTTGCTGGGTTTGAAATATTGTAGATCTAAAAGTTTATAACTTTTCAAAAAATAGAAATATATATAGATTAGTTGCAAATTTAAGTGCATCAATTGCAAATAAATAGGAGATTATTGTTTTTTTCAATTGAAAATGTACGCAAATCCCTAAGCTTTGCTTTGAAATTATCGATTATTAATTGTAAATTATCATTTGCCAATTGTAAATAGGCAATGATCAACCATTATAGGGACTATTGCCTATTTGCAATTGATGAATGATAATTTGCAATTAACAATTGACCAAATCAGTAGTTCAGTTAGTGTGTTTGATCTAGTCGATCATCTAGTCCCTCAAATGGTTGACCATCACCTTTCCCTTTGATGATCGACCATCATCTTAATTAGTTATAACTAACAAATTAACTATTGTTTGTTACAAATTTACTAGCATTCATTGCAAATAACTAAATATTGGTTACAAATAAATATATTTAATTAATTAGTAATTTTGGCATAGAGGCAAAGAAGGGCAATATAGTCATTTTGTGTAACAACAATGTTTACAAGTTGATACCTTAATATTTCATTATAATTTCACATGTTTAAGGTATGTTTTTATAATTTTTTTTTCTTCTATGATATTTAACTGTAATTTTTCTTATATTATATGAAGTTAATTTGTATTGATAAAAAAACTTAATTATTTAAAAAAACAGTTGGCAAGAAAAATTATTTAAAAAAACACAAAAATATTATTGTATTTTCATTCTCTAATTTTATTTTTTAATATTTTTCTCTTATCACACACACTGTATATAGATGGATGACTGGGATGAAAGAGAATATCCTGACTCCTGAGAAACGAAGAGGGTGTGAACCAACAACATGAGCGGATTATTAAACAGTGGATGAGGTTATTTTTCACACCTATTTTTTTAATTTTTAAATTACTTTACACATGCCGTCAGTCAAGTTGTATTATTTAAAAAAGTAACACAATATATAAAATTGTTTCCATCATTTTATACTTTTTTTTTTTATCTTGTTAATGCTGAAGATGATTTGGATGAAAGAGAATATTCGGAGAAGCAAAGAAGGAGTGAACCAACAACCAACCGGCCTCTCTATAAATAAGCATAACATGTCATTCTTGCCCCTTACTGGGCTGCCCTATCGCCATCATCACCACCATCACCATCATCATCACCACCATTTCTCATAAATTCCAAATCTCCATCACGGATAACAAAATCAGAGGACGTTGCAGGAGAAAAATGTGGTTCGTCTTCATCTACGACGAAGAGGAGAAAGAGCTCGGACGGCAAAAGGCCCCTGGCTCCTGCCCTTACTGCGCCGGCAAGGTCGAAGCCGTCGACGTCGAGGTTCAGTGGCGCCTCTGTTTCCTGCCCATGTGCTTCAAGATCAAACGCAAGTATTTCTGCACTGTCTGTTCCAAACGCTTAGAACTTTTCTTCTAGCTACGGAATCTGGTTGGTTTGATCTATCTGTGTTTATCTCAAGTTTCTAGAATCAACCCCAAGAAGAGCGACTTCTTCACGTGTGTGTGTATATATATATGAGTGGGGAATCCGGACTTATATTTGAATTCTTTTTTGTTTTAGTTTTAATTTGTTAATTTTGACGGGGGATTTTGATTGCCGTTGAGATTCCTTGTCTTGATTATTACTCATCGATTGATTGAAGATGCTGGGGCTTTCCACCTCCCCTTTCTGTTTTCTTCCCCAGCTTGAATCCTTTTAGCTTCTTATAACTAGACACAAGCTTTGTCGATATATAGGCACTACCAGAAGCACATGAAAGGAATAAACAAAAGCTTCGTCTCTACCCCTGTTTCTCTGTTCTTCGGGCAACGCCATAGAAATGGAGCTTTGCCTGCATCAATTTAAAACGGAATGGCACTGATCTGGAACAGGATGATTATTTGTTCATCATAAACTTTTTTAGAACATATTAATTAAAACTAGCAGAACCAAAATTCAAGTATACGACATCGCGTACGTCATTTTGCTTCTTTGATTCACGAACTTAGGGTCAGATGAGTTTTTTTTTTTTGGGTTGACTCGTTAACTGATGTCTAGAATGCCAAAGACTTGGAAGAGTCCTGTTTAACCCTTTTTTCCCGTATTCACTAGTCATTTCACTTTCTTTAAATTAAATTGTTTCATTAAACACAATTCAGTCCTTTTAACCGAGACTCGGAACTAAATTTGTGGTCCGAAAAAAAAGCATTTAACATCATCGGGCTCCATCAATCAATTTCCTAAGTCCATCATGTCCCTCACTCCCTTGTGATTCTCAGACATGATTAAGTTTCCACTAATTTGTAATTAGTGACGTTTAGTAACTTAAATCAAGCTTGGCCCAAAAAAAAAAAAACGTAACTTGACTCAGGCTCACTGGCGATCAGCTTTTTTGGATCCCATTGCTGTGGATCCGGAAAATGTGGATCATAATTTCAATTGATTTGTTATTAAAATGAGCAACTCTTTTTATTGCGGGCTTTTTTTTTTCTTTTTAAATCGCTTGTTGGTCACTTCCTAACATTGCATAAAATAATGGTATAGAACAAGTAAAACTAGTAATTTTTTTCCTTTTTACAATAGAGGGTTTGAGTCTTTGAGACCTGAACCTCTACTTATATTCCAACCTGATCACGTTGGTCAAAGAGGGGGAAAATTAGTATATTTGACTGAAAAAATAATAAATTTAACATTTGGTTTTTATAATCCGGTAGCGTGGGACCACATTTTGTATAAATGCATGTGTAAATTAGGAAAGGGAAGCGATGGAAAGGATCGAAAGTACGTGAAAAAAATTAGTAAATTTGTATTATTGCTAATTTGAATAGCTTATATTTGATAAACTGTATAAAATTGCCATCGAGTTTATTATGTATTTTTATCTCAGAAGAGAGAAACTTGTTCTACTGAACAAAAAAGATTTTTTTTGCCGCCGCAGAGCAAAAGAAGTTATGTAGTAAGGAAATAAAAAAGAATAAGATGATGGAATTTCTGTATTATTGAGAAGTCTATTAACCATTTTTCGCAGATTTATTACAAGATTGGTTCGAAATTTGTCTAGTTGGGAATTTAGGTTCCGTTTGGTTTTTAACTTTGTAAAAATAAGTTAGAATAAATAAAATTTATAAAAATTAATTTATTGTAAGTTATTATGTTTAAATATTATTTTTATAAATCTATTGTTTGAAAAAAATATTTGTTTGGATTATAGAAATTAAAAATATTTTTAGATATATAATATAAAATCAGTATCCACCTCCTTTTCCAAAACTATGATTTAAAAAAAAACCATGATTTTGGAAAAAAAAAAGTAACCGTCTCTTTCATTTTTCAAAATCATAGTTCAATCCATTTTTTATTTTTCAAGAAGATAATTTATGTTTGATCAAGTACATTTTCTTAAAAAATTATAATTAAAAACCATGGAATTTTTTTTTAAAAAATGATCAACCGAACATGCCCTTAATGGATCCTTTTTCTTTTCTTTTTTTTTTGAAAAAAGAGAATATATTAATAAATTTTTTATTATCAAAACACAAACTTTAATTGAAATATTAGCAAACGTTAGAAAAATTGAAGAAGAAAAAAGACTCGAATCATTCTTATTCACTTCAACTATCAAATATATTATGTCCCAAAAAAAATCTATCACATATTTAATAATCAATACATAATTTTTAATAAACTTTCAATGCAAAAAATTAACTTAAAAATTACAATTAAATAAATCAAAATATAATATACATAATTTTTAAAAGGAATTATAATGAATATATCTCAATAAATTGAATACAAGAAAAAAAAAGAGATTCTAAAAGGTCATTTTTTGAGTGTTATAGTCATTTACTTAATTATATCGTTTATGATTATAATGCTTTTCATTTGATATTCATTAACAAATAATGCATCTCATAAAAATTTATTATAAAAAACCGACTTAGATAAAAGTTTTCTGAATAAAAAAAAGTAGATAATTTATAATATGAGCTATCTGTTTTGATTTCGTATTAAGTTTAAATTGTAGAATAATTTTTTATTGATATTGAGCTGTAAAAATTATATGCTTTTATACACAAACATATACTCATCAGTTTAATTTTTTAAAAATTATATATTTATTAAATTTCAATTAAAATTAATAATAAAATTATAATTAATTGTTTATAAGCTCTGTTGTTGTTATGCTGAAGGTCAGATTGAACCTTACAAAAAAAAAAAAAGGGAAAAAAAGGTTCTGATTGTAGCCTTGCAGGGATCGTGTTAGGAAAAGTGGACCAAGTTCATGTACGCTCCAATCCGTGTTGGAGGGTGGACAGCCCTCTAATAGTACGACTGGAGGTTAGTCCTGCCCTAGGCTTGAAAGTTCTCTCTCTCTCTCTCTCTATATATATTAAAAATTATAAAAATCATATTATTTATAAGTAAAGAGTAGTACAGTTTTTTTTAAAAAAACACTTTTTATTTAACTCCATACAAAAACTTATATTTAATTTTGATTAAGTGTGTGTTTGGGTTAGATTATATATAAGTGATTATGAGGATAAGTGATTATTCATAATAGATTATGAGAATAAGTGATTATATCAAAAGTGAATTGTGTTTGGATATTTTTAACCCATAAGTGATTTTGAGAAAAGAAATGTGTTTGGATATTGGAGTTTAAGTGATTATTGGGTAGATAATGAGAAGAAAAAGTGAAATAAGTGATTATGAGAGAAAAGCAATTATCATAAGCTGGAAAAAGTAGCTTATGAAAATAATCACTTAAATGGCCAGAAGTGATTATTTTGATCTGGATTGTGTTTGTTTACTGACCGCATAATCACTTTTCTCTACTTCATAATCACTTATAAGTGATTATAAGTTAAAACAAACAGGCCCTAAATTAATTAACTTGATCATATTAAATCAAGTTAGACCACTGTACAAAAAATAATGTTAGGAAAATCAGAACAAGTCACTCCACTGAGTTAGGTTGAGTAACTATATTAATTAATTTAGTTCGGTTCATTTTTTAGAAGTATTTGACAAAATAATTTAGGAATTTTTAATTTTTTAAGAAAAATTAAAATTTCATAAAATTTTACATAATAATGTAATTTTATTTCAAATTTATAATTTTTATTTAAATCATTATATGGTAATTAAAATCAAATAAATATAATATAAAATATACAAGTAACATATATCAAGTGGCACTGCTCATAATTCATAGATAGTAAAGCTAGTACCTAAATTCTGTGCAATACACAGAAAAATATGCTTAATGTATTATTATAATATAACTATTCACCGAATTTTGCAGATTTATATAGTTTGAAAATTACTGAGCAGGTGTGAGGAGAGCGTAGTTTTTTAGAATATGAGTAAACATGTGATATAATTTTGTTTAATTTGTTGATTCTTGCCATAAAGGGGAAACGACCAAGGTGTAGCGTCCAGAGATTTGCTTTGACTTAAGCATTAGTGAATGAATTAACGATAATGTGTCTTCAAAAGATTAATACATTATTCATGTGATGTGTGTTGGTCTTGTCCATCTCAAGAGTTTGGCACAACTTGTTGGATTCTTTCCATTTGGCTCTCTTCCTTTGGGAGTATCATTGATCATAAAAGCTGCTGCCTTCACATCCTGTGCTTCTACTTTTCTTTTTATATAATTATCTAATAATATTCCATATTCTCATTTCAGATCCACGTATTATTGAATTCAAATTGAGTGATTTTTTATATTTTTTTTCCTAATTAAGACTTAAATTCAAGATTTTATTTAAAAAATACTTGAGTTTCTTACCTTTTACTCGAATAATGATAGTTTTCATTTTTATTTCTTGTTTATAAATATCTCAAACACTTATTGCGACATACCAACCCTGCTTTGAATGCTATACCTTCTTTAATCAAATCATGAAATGCTCTGTATCCTTGGTTAAAAAAAAAATTCTTGTGAAGATGACTTCCAAATAATAGTGGTTTCCAATGACTTTTATTAGATTTTGGAATCAAAATGATAAATTTATTATAAAAATATAATATTTTATTATTTATTTTTCTAAATTTACTACTCAATTTTTCAATTTTTACCACTCTTTATTAGTTAAAAATTTTATTTTATAATTATTTTTTCTAGTGGTCCTTAATTGTGATTTCTTTTTATTTATTTCATATCTTTCGAGAGGCTCACAGGTTTGTTATTCGGCTAGTTAGATTAGCTCTTTATCTTGATGTTCAATCCCCCCTCAGGATGCAGGGGACTAATTGATATTGATAAATAGAATATGTAGGATATTCTTTTATTTTCTGTTGTAAAAAAAGTTACATTTTTTTTTTGGCCTGAGTAGAAAAAGTTACATTCACTGCATAGTTTTTGGGTAACTAGGCATTAATTGGAGTTCGATGTTTGCCTTCTCTGGTAAAGTAGTTAGGATTTGATTTGCCTGTGTGTAGCCACTTATTTTAGAATTGCAATTAGGAGACTTCGCTATTCCTCATCTTTTGCACACTGTTTTTGTCCATACAAATAGATGGTACACAAATTGAGAATGATAGAAAACCACCCTATAATATATTTATCATAATTTTATTGGATAATGTATACTCTCAGATTGGCCAAAAAAACAGATGCGGCACTATCAGAAATAAGTCTAGATTTTAGACTTAAAAGTTAAAATGTAAATTATAAATAAAGTTGTGCTTATACTTTATCTTACCAGCAATCCTGTTTGATGTGATAAATTAATCTTGAATCTCTTAATTAATTAATCCCGTCAGGGCAGGGCCACGCAGTTACGTACCCATGGAAAAAGACAATGCATTTAGGTGAAAAGCTGGCAAGCTTTTGGATAATAGACATTAGGGGGAAGTCGCAAAGAAGGGCCCACACACAATATTTCTCACTATATATCTTTAGCACACGAAAATAATCCTGTTATCACTATATATCTTTAATAACTCTTGCAATAGAGTTTATAAAAAGATTGACATGTGTTTTTTCATGGCCAGAGTTGTTATGTGTTTTAAACACATTATTTTAGAAGTATAATTTTGTTACTTCTTATTTAGAATAAGATGCTATCATTGAACTATAGGAATTTTATTAATGTTTTTAAAAATGTTTCTATGAAGACATCTTGATTAATTTTATATTTATACTTTGGTTCTCAAATGTTTGAAAATTAATTTTATCTATATATAATATAAAATTTATAGGAAATTATGTTATGTATTTGTCATGAAAAGTACCACTCAACTTGTACATGTACTTCATATATATGGAAAAATGTGCATAATTTTTAGGAAATTATGAAAAGTGCAACTTAACTCAAATTTTGTGAGACACGTATGTAGTTTTGAAGAAATTTTAGGATAAATGATGTTGAGTTTGGGTATTTGTTTGTGGTTTTACCGGGATATTATGAAAATATCAAAGGAGGGGATGTGTAAAGCGAAGCACATGGGCTGAGCTCAGCTAGGGGTGGGTGGAATCTCTGCACTCTGATTCTAATACCTTTTTATGGACCCTCCAGAATAATTCAGTCCAAGTCCCCATACCCATTTTCCCATTCAGGCAATATGCCAAATCATTTATTATTTTACCTGCCTCCTGAAAAATCTGACCTGTATTAAATTTCTCTGTTTTTTCCCCCAGCAACTGACATGTCAGTAAGTCCCAAAAAAAAAACAGGGAAAAAAAAAAAGATGGTCCAATACAAAGTGGAAAGGATATTTGGCGGATGAAGTATAAACCCAATTCAGGATGTGGATATTGGGCTTTGGAGTGAACTTGGAGTAATGGGCCCAATACAAGGTGGTTGATCCTTGATGAATTGGGGTTTATTTGTGCATTGAAGAGAAAGAAGTTGGCGTGTTTACTGATTCTGATTCTGATTCTGATTCTGATTCCCCCAGAGGCCGAGGCTGAGGCTGTATATTTGATTTCCAATTATAGATGCGATGACCACCCTTACCCTTCTGTTGAGTTGACCGTGAAGGTGAGGGAGAAGGGGCTTTTGAGTTAAGGAAAGGAGAGATTGGAGCTATGGGTAGCCTGCCCTTAACTTTTGGATCAAGTTTGGCCCAATTAATAACAATTTGATAGTTTGTAGCTGTTTACTCAGTAACGATAGGTGTGTGTGTGTATATATATATATATATATATATATGTCAATATGTGATATGTGTTTCATTCGTGGCCCGAAGAAAAAAATAAAAAAAATAAAGTTAGATATATTATTATTTAAAATTGGAACAGCCCATCCAAGTTGGTTAATGAATTGTTTATGGGTAGATAAATCAATGTATAGAGATGGAATGAGTTGAAGCAGCATAGGCACCCAAACAGAACACACTCACTGATTACGTATAATTGAGGGAGAGAATACATGATGGCAACCTTAAGGTGGAAGGGATGAGGAAAACAGGAGCAACATAACATGATGTAAAATTGGACAGAAATCAGAGGAGGATCGTACGTGGTAGTAATAACCCTGATTGAATGTCTCCAGGGTGAACAAAATAATAATGATAAAACACAGTAGCATATATGCAAGATTGGATTATTGGAGGGAGGAGTCTACTTTGTGAACAGATCGAGAGTAGGCTAGGACATCATCATCATCAGGACAACAAGCTGCTGCCACTGCTTCATTATTATTGTGAGTTGCATGAGGAGGATGAGCGGAAATAATAATAGAATCACGGATGATCCTTTGAGCAATGCAATAGGATGGTCCAATATTCTGATTTCACGGAACTCGATCGTGTTGGTAACGTTATTGCTGGATGCTTTTTCTTTCTCTCTCTTCCATCCCCTTCTTCTCCTGTTGTGCCTCCATTACTCTACTATTATTATTAGTGACTCGTAATATTGTGATTTTGATTTTGATTTTGATTGATTGTCTCTCTCACCGACTGGGGGAGCCTTTGCCTTGGTTTTTTGAACAGAATATAATAAATAAATAAATTATTTATCAATATATGTTGTGTCAGAAAGAATTTATCAATATATATTAACAAAAATCGATGATCAGAAAATCGACGAACGCGCTGTGAATAAATCGATGAGTGGATACACGATTTTTTTTTAAATAAAAAAGAAAGTCGATTGGGAGCCAATCGATTTGTTGGTCATAAACAGTAAGATAAAAAGCCTTAAGCAAGTCGATTGATTATTAATCGACTTGCTTTTATTTTTTATTTTTAATTTTTTTTCACCTGACTTTATATATATATATATGTGTGTGTTCCGGTGTTTTTTTTTACAGAATTTTATTTTAAAAAAATTAGGAATATAATAAATTATTTTTAATATAATAGATTATTTTTAATATGCGATAAAAATCTTTCAATTACTTTATAATATAATATAAGATGAATGAACTAACAACAATACAATAATTTAATGTATATAATGATTAGAATTAATAATTTTTATAATTATAAAAAAAATAGTAGTTTAGAAAATAAAAAAATTGGGATTCATTAGTTAATCAATTTTTTTTAAATAAAGAAAGCAAGTTTATTGTGTAGGTCATTGACTTACTAATGGGTAATTTTTTTTTAAAAAAAAAGATATTTCAATACATTTAATAAAAAATATTTTCAAATCATTAGTTTTAGTTAAAGAATTAATTTATGTCAATTAAAAATTTAATTTATATGACATGAAAATTTTTAAATGGGATTCTAATTAAGAAATATTATTAGTTCTGGGTAATTACCGGTTGTTTCCCCCTTTTTTTTACCATTCAAAAGTAAGTCGATTGGTATGCTTTTATTTATTTTTTAATAAATAAATTTTATTTTAATGAACTTTCTTTTATTTCTTTTAAATTTTTTTATACATCGTCTTTCTATCTATCTGATTTTTTTTCTCATAATATGTAATAATTAATTATTTTTATCTTTTATTTATTATATTATTAGTGTTGTAAATTATGTTATATTTAATGAAATGAGTGAAATTAATAGAAGTAAAATTTGAAATTTTTATTTTTTTTAATTTAAAAATATAATAAATATTTCTTAATATACGTAAAATCTTTCTTATTATCTTATAATATGGGACAAAGAGAATAATAAAAATATAATGATAAAGAGAGTAATAAAAATATAATGATTTTGTTTGTATAATGATTAGAATAAATTATTTTTATAATAAATAGAAAAAAATAGATCATAATAAAAATTATAACTAGTTTATTATTAGGAGATAATTTTTGGTAAATAAATATATTAAATATCAAATAGTATGTTTTTATTTTTTTAAAAAATAAAGTATAGAATTGTTACCCAATCGACTTGCTTTTGTTTTCTTTTATTTTTTTTAATAAACTTTTTATTTTAACGACTCTTTTATTATTAATTTTAGATATGTTTTCTCTATATCATATTATTAAGATAAAATGATGTTTTTTTTATAATATAAGATAATATCTTTTGTTATTGTTATTTCATATTTTTTGAATTATTAGTATTATAAATTATCTTATATTTAATGAAAGAATACCAATATGAGAGAAAGAAAAATACCAATATGAGATGAAGCTCAGTAGATAAAACTCCAAACATTTGGAAGAAGTTAGAATTGATGAAAGAATGAAGATGACAATTATGGCAAGAAAACGCAGCAAATATTCCAAAGGAAGATGAAAACTAAGAGAAGTTGGAATGAGAGGCAAAGCGATAAAATAAAGAAGCTGCAACATGAATATTTAAGTAGATAGCTATGGTTTCTGTTAAATCACGGAGGGTGCATTATTTTTTTAAATAATTACTGAAGTATATATTAGATGTTGCATGTAGAGATTCTCTGCCTCTCTGCATGCAATGTCTATCATGAGTCACAAGAAGTTAAAAAAAAAAGTTAATATGTCTTTCAAGTGCTGTTCATGAGGTACCAAAAATTAAAAAAAAAAGAAACTTCAAATGTCTTTCACGCAACATCAATTATGAGAAACAAAAAGTTAAAAAAAAAATTGAAACGTCTTTCACTCAAAAGCACACGTGTAAAATAAGCATGAGAAAGGAGAATGGGAAAGAGGAATCTTGTCAGAAAAATATTATTCAAGAATGTAGTCAGGATTGGAATCCTGACCAAATTATACGATACATACAGACCCGTGAATCAACATGCTTCATGCTTCATTTAGAAGAGGGAGTGTACTTGACTCCATCAATTAAAAAATTAAAAAATAATAATAGTAAAATGAAGGGAAAATTCTATACTTTATTTTAAAAAAAAAATAAAAACACACTATTTGATATTTAATAGATTTATTTACCAAAAATTATCTCCTAATAATAAATTAGTTATAATTTTTATTATAAGCTATTTTTTTCTATTTATTATAAAAATAATTTATTCTAATCATTATACAAACAAAATCATTATATTTTTATTACTCTCTTTGTCCCATATTATAAGATAATAAGAGAGATTTTACGTATATTAAGAAACATTTATTATATTTTTAAATTAAAAAAATAAAAATTTCAAATTTTACTTCTATTAATTTCACTCATTTCATTAAATATAACATAATTTACAACACTAATAATATAATAAATAAGGGATAAAAATAATAAATTACTAGATATTATGAGAAAAAATCACCTAAAATAGATAGAAAGACGATGGGTAAAAAAATTAAAAAAAAATCATTAAAATAAAATTCATTTATTAAATAAAAACAAAAGCAAGTCGATTGGGTACTGAATGGTAAAAAAAAGGAGGAAACAATAGGTAATTACCCAGAACTAACAATATTTCTCAATCAGAATATAAAAAGATGACGTCTAAAAAAATTAAAAAAAAAAGAAACTTCATTAAAATAAAATTCATTTATTAAAAAAAAGGGGGAAACAATATGAAATTACCCATAGCTAACAATATTTCTCCATCAGAACTCAATTTAAAAATTTTGATGTCATATAAATTAAATTTTCAATTGATATAAATTAACTCTTCAACTAAAACTAATGATTTGGAAATATTTTTTATTACATGAAATATCTTTTTCTTTTTTAAAAAATTACCTATTAATAAGTCAATGGCCTACACAATAGACTTACTTTCTTTATTTAAAAAAATTGATTAACTAATGAATCCCAATTTTTTTATTTTCTAAACTATTATTTTTTTCATAATTATAAAAATCATTAATTCTAATTATTATACACATTAAATTATTGTATTGTTGTTACTTCATTCGTCTTATATTATATTATAAAGTAATTGAAGGATTTTTATTGGCATATTAAAAATGATCTATTATATTAAAAATAATTTATTATATTTCTAATTTTTTTAAAATAAAATTCTGTAAAAAAAACACGTCTTATTACGAAACAGACATATATATATATGTAAAAAAAGTCTGGTGAAAAAAAATAAAAAATAAAAAATAAAAATAAGTTGATTAATAATCAATCGATTTGTTTGAGGCTTTTTATCTTACTGTTCATGACCAACAAATCGATTGGCTCCCAATCGACTTTCTTTTTTATTTAAAAAAAAAAGTCGTGTATCCATTGATCAATTTATTCATAGTGCGTTCGTGATCATCAATTTTTATTAATATAGATTAGTAAATTTTTTCAGACACAACATATATTAATAAATAATTTATTTATTTATTATATTCTGCTAAAAAAAAATCCTTTTCCTTCTACCGCCACTTATGGATCTCCATGCCTGGCCCTGCGGGAATCACTTCACGCGTCTCTAAACCTTGCATCACCACCACCATACGTGGCTTCTCTCTCATTCCCCACCAAATCAATCCGCCACTTATGGATCTCCATGCCTGGCCCTGCGGGAATCACTTCACGCGTCTCTAAACCTTGCATCACCACCACCATACGTGGCTTCTCTCTCATTCCCCACCAAATCAATCATCCCATTCTATTCTCATATTCATAACCATCCTAAATTTTATAACTCCTTTTTTTTTTCTTTCCAAATATGCAGCACTTTCAGTTTCATCATCCATATGTTCTATATGATAAATTTTTATTTAAAATATAAAATATTTGATTTTTTTTATTTTACTCCTATTTTTAATATTTTCATATTTTTTATTTATAACCCTACAATAATAATAAAATTGAGTATGTAATAAGAGTAAAATCAGAAATATTGGTACTTTTTATATTGATTTTAGGTAAAAAAATAATTTTCTTAACAAAATGTCTTATAATGTAGATTGAAAAAAGTACATTTTACTCTATATATTGAGATACTACTCTTTCGTAATTTTATTTACGATAAATATAAATTGCTTTTTAAAATTTCATCTCTTCCATATTGTTCCTTTTTCCCTTCTTCCTTTTTAACTGATTTTCCCCTTTTGAATTCGGTCATTGGCTTGTTCAGCCTAGAAAATTTGGCTTTGAATACTTGATGCTGTCGGGCCCAAAAAAAAAAACAGATGTAATTTCAATAGAAAATCAAATTTTTCATCCAATGCTACAAATGCCTTCATTCATAAAAATCAAGATATATAATATTTTTACATTTTTTACCTCCTGGCCAAATTTTTTTTATTTATCTTAAATTAAAAATAATATCTTTATTATTTTTCAGAAAACAACGGACAATTAATTCTAAAAGAATGTAACACACAATACTAATATTTTTTATGATATTATTTGAATAGTTAATAATTTTAAGTGTAATATTCCAATATAAAAGTCCAAAATTGTAAAAATCAACTCAGTCTATTCCTACCACCACCAAAACACATTCAATTTCGAAAAATATATAACATTTTATAATTTTATTATTAGTTTTCTTAAACATATGTACATATGACATAATATAAATTTTAAACATAATAATTATAATCATCATGTAATATAGTAAACAGTAAGGGTGTTCAAGGGTGTGGTTTGGTTCGGTTTTGGGTAAAACCCGAACCAAACCAAACCAATCGGTTTGCCTATTCTTTGAACCTTGTCGGTTTAAATTTTAATCGGTTTGGTTCGGTTTTTTAATCGGTTTGGTTCGGTTTGGTTTAGGTTTGGTTCATGTTTTTTGAATTTTTTTTAAATAGCATCATTTTTCAAAAATTAAATTAAATAGGTTACATATATATATATATATATATATATATTTTAACACAAATTAAATCTAAATAATTTATTAACCAATATACTTTATAAATATTACAAAAGTGAAATAAAATAGGTGTGATTATGAGTAATTGGGTAAATTTATATGTTATAATTTATTATAATATAGTTATCAGGTGTGGTTCGGTTTGGTTCAGGTCTCATTGCACTAAAACCGAACCAAACCAAACCGAGTCGGTTTCAAAAAGAAAAAAACCAAATATACCTCATTTCAATTCGGTTTGGATCGGTTTTTGTCGGTTTGGTTTGGTTCGGTTTGGTCTGGTCGGTTTTGTTTGGTTTTGAACACCCTTAGTAAACAGTTAGTTATAATAACAATATTTTCTATTTTGAATTAAACACCCCCCATTTTCCTTAGAACTGCACACTACAAGCTACTATCATACATGTTTTTGGTGCACACCAGAAGAAAAAAGAACTGCACGCAAATGTCCAGTGAAAAAAAATGGTTAAAATATCAATAACGCAATTACGTCTGATTTCACGCCCTCTTGGTGCAAAGCCATTGAGAAAATCCTAATCCCTCTCTCCTCAACCCTTGCGGGTTCGTTTCCTTCCCCCGCGAAGCTTCTTCTAGCAACTGGGTTGTCATTCTGGTGAGAAGCTCTTCGTATGCCTGCTACTCCAACTGATAACAAGCCGAATTCTATACTTGTCGCTTTTACGCCTCGCCAAGTTCTGCTAGGAATGAAGCACCGCCATGATGGTAACGCCTCTTCCAATGGAACTGTACAATTGAACCGTGCAGATAAATTTCTTCTTCACAGTTCTATTGCTCATTACTTGCACCGCTGTGGATTCTCCAAGACACTGAAAAAATTTCGTTCTGAGGCTCAAATTGAGGTGGGTTTGTCTTGATTCCCTTTGCTTGCCATGAGAATACGAGGGGTGATAATATAACCTTCCTAATAATACATGTCGGAATGGCTGAGCTGAAGATCTTGAATCGTATACTTAGAGAACGTGATGAATAATAGCTGTATAAACAAGGTGGACACACACTTATGCAATGTGATACTTGTGATCAATCATAGCATAATAGTTAGGATAACGTGTTAAATTCTTCGAAAATGTTAAACAATGTAAAAAATTAATGTTTTGTTTTTTAAATTCACTTTCTTTTTGAATAGAAATACTTAGTGGTTGTATGGTGTGAGATAACTTTGCCTGAGCTTTGAATGTTCATATAGGATATGTTCCGTGTTTTTTTCGCATCGGTTCAGATTAGTAGCAATGACACTTGGCATCAAGTAAAGGTTTCGCGACATAGACTATAAGATTTGAAGTATTAGTCTATTGACGAGCATGTCCTACCTTAGCAGTAGTTATTCACTAGTTTTTTTCCTTCCATTCAAATGTTTCTTTCCTACGTGGATGGTATACTGCAGAATAGTCCTAATAGTAATACATGCTTGTTTTTTCTGTTCTTGCAATATGATGTAACAAATATATGGGTGTTTTTGGCAAGAGGGGCGTTCTTCCTTGTGATGATCTGTGGAAATAATTGTCGAGTTCCTGAAGATATCAAATTAGCAATGGAAGCATGTTACAAGAGTAATTAGATTGCTTTTAGCATTTACTTACAGAACGGCTGTTAGGAGTGTCGCATGTTATTTACTTATGCATTAGTAGTCTCCTCTATCCTAGCTGTGTGATTCCCTTTCATTTGAAAGCGGTCTAGTTTTTGCTAAACTTATTTTTTTGCCCACCTGTCAACTTTTTAGAAGACATCAAATTTACAAAGAAGTATTATTCTTGGATTGTGAGATTACTTTGAGAAATTATGCACATAATAGTGAATAGAAGTATTATTGTATGTTGACATGAATAGGTTAGTAGTATACAATCCTTGCTGTGTGTAGTGCCTTTTTAATTAATAATTATATTTCCCTTTCAATATTCAGCTATACAGAAGCTTGGCTCTTACCTCAACTTTTTAATGTTGTCCCTGCTTGTGATGCAGAAAGATGACGTGGAAACTTCCTCAGCTGATCTTGAAGAAATGTGCCTCAAATATTTAGAATTATGGTAATAAAAGAAATCTGAGCTTTGTTTTGTTAAGTACTCATCTTCACCAAGCTTTAACAATTGTGAAATATGTTGTTCTTGATAACTGCTTTTCTTGGACCAGAAAAAATAATTCAAAAGAGGAGATGCCATTTTGATATTCTCTAATAATAGGTATCATTCAAGTATATTTTTCAACTCTGTTTTATTTTATTCCTCCAAAGTTTTTGCTGTTGGGGTGGCTTTGAGAATAGAACTACAAGAATTAATTTGTTAAAGCTTGTTTCATGCCAATTATGTTGCCAAGAAAACACTGGTTTGCATGATGGTCTGGAATGCCTGACTTATAAACTCTTCTGCAAAGCCACTGAGTGACTTGGGTTTCATGTGGCCCCTATTGTACCTGAAAATAGATGACTTTATTTGTGGTTAGATCTGGCTCTAACCTTTAGCTTTAGGGACAAGCTAATTTTCTTGTAAGCAAGTATATCTTGTGCAGATGTATTGTAGGCTACTGAGAACCCAAAATGTAATGTATTGCATTAATTTAGGCTTACTAGGTGTCTCCATCTCTTGCCTGGTGATCTTAAACATATCAGTAATTGAGCCCACTTATGGTTGTTTGCATAGCCCACTAATTATTTGTTAATAGAGAAACCTTGTACATTTTCTTGTTGGTATGATTTTGCCCTATTGGACACTTCATTATTTCATTATGCTGCTTCAGTATATCATTGCCTATGTCAGTCTGTCTTCATTCTTACATCCTAGTGGCAGTTTCAAGTTCCAAGGAGCCAACTCAATTCACCTTGTCCCGATTTTAAAAGATGATTTACCTGGGGCCATATTTGATGGCATTTTGCCCTGCAAAATTTAGAGCATCAATTCTACAGTGCTCAGTGATTTCTTTGTTCCAAACTTCTGATTATCAACAATCTGCAAACAGGGCAAGGTATTGGTGCACTTGAGAGCATTGTTGACTGCTGGTATAAAAGTTGGATTATTTTCCAAAACTTGTGCAACGGACCCCCATTAGATGTTGCTTATGGGTCCATGTACACATAATTCCGGTTTATAAATAGAAATAGGCAATTTCAGTTTTGCAATTGTTGCTGCACCTGTTATCTTCCTTGAATCTGGATTATCATATTAATTTTTTAAGTTCTATTTATGTCTCAATATATATATGTTATTTGAACTTTTTTCTTTGTTCTCTCTCTCTCTCTCTCTCTCTCTCTCTCTCTCTCTCTCTCTTCTTTTTCTTTTTCTGCAGTAAGGATGCTAAGGCAAATATCAATTATCAAAAGGAGCAAGGTATGCTTAAAACATTTGATGTCATGGCCAAATTCTCTCTTGCATGGTTGTTTTGCAACGAGATCCTTAAATTGGCTTTCCTTCTACTTGCTAGGTGCTGGTAAGCACTCTAAAGAAGATGCGGATGATACCTTAATTGCTGATATGGATAATGATACTGAGAAAAAGAAAAAGAAAAAGAAAGACAAGAGTGTCAGTGATGCTGTTGTTCATCAACCGGGATCAGATAAAAATTCCAAGGGTTCTATGAACTCTGGGGAGAGGACAAATGGCTCAAACCCTGAATCAGAAGTTAAATCTAAAGAGGAGGTAAAGAATAAAGTAATTCTATTTCTTAGAGAGTAGGAAATGAGCAAATCAGTCTAGGAATGCAAAGGAATTTGTTGACAAGAAATTTTGTGAATTACTGTTTTAGGTTACTGACAAAAAGAAGGAAAAAAGGAAGAAAAGCAAGATAGCCGCTGAATATCTTGCTAATTTTGCGGAGGATGATCAATTACAATTGCAGCCTATGCTTGCACAAGTAAATGGTGCTGAGACAGAAAAGAAATCCAAGGATAAAAAAAAGACAAAGAAAGACAAGCCAAGTTGTGATGGAGATGCAAAAGAGCTAGAGATAGGGGACGGCAATGAAAATGTATCAAAAATGGATAATTTTGAAACATCAAATAATGATGCAACAGACAAGGAAAAAGATTCTAAAAAAAGGAAAAGACCGATTTCTGAAGAAAATGATGTACAACCTGCAGATAAAAAGGCAGATGAGGACTCCAAGCGCAGAAAGATAGACAATGTCAAAGAATCTGAGGAAGGAGAGCGGTCAGTGAAAACAAATGCAAACTTGGGGACTGATTCAAATTCAAATTCTAATAAAGAAAATATTGGGGCAAGTGGTCAAGTTGGTAGTGATCAGACACCAAAGACATATGGTGAACAACATAACGGGAAGACAAATGGGACTAATGAAAAGGTTTCTGTGAAGAGGTCTCAGAAGAAACAGGATTCAGTTGAGGTATGTGATAATTACACTTTTGGTATGTGCTAAGCTAATGGGTAAGCACACAAGTCAATCTATTCCATTGTCACATACATTTTTAATGCTGTTCCAGCCAGTGTGGTTGGTTTCTGTTAGCCTGATCATTCTTTAAGGCAAATATGTTCGTTGTTGAGGATTAGATCATTATCCAACTCTATGAAGCAATTATTGGGTTCAAGAAATTTTGGAGACCATAGAATATTTTATTTCTCTTAAAATGAAAGAATTTGCTAGCATAAATCTCTATATACAATATTTCATTGGAAGTGAATTGGATCCTACTGAAAATAATGATTTCTATTGACTTGTAAGTGAGTTCAAATTTTAGAACCTATTATAATTGTAATTTCAATTGATTAGCAAGTAAATCCCACTGTTTGGAATATTAATAAAAATTAAATTATCTTCGAATTCATATTTCTCCTTTATTATTGTTAGTTCATTCAAATTAAATTTATATATTCTGCGGTATAACTGTTATTTTCTGTCCCATGAAATCAATTATATATTAAATTGGTTGATTTCCATATCCATAATTTTGTTTAAAATTTGATTTGAATGTTTCAGACAGTTTTACCCATGAATTGCCATATTTTTAATTGTTCCCGGCAGTGTTTTAAATGTCCAAAGATAAGGTTTTTTTCTCCCCACATTTGTGTCATTCTGTGTTTGTTCTGGTTCTGGGATTGAATACACCGCTTCTTAATGTTTGTTGGTCTTTCTTTTCTGTTAGATATTATATTATATTATAATAAAATTATTCATGGGTCTCACCCAAGCAGCCTAAGCTTTTCAGTTGAATCTGTCTCTAACATAGTATAAGAGTTCTGTAACCAAATGGTCCACAGTTCAACCCTTGGTGTTCTCATTATTATAATTAAAATTAAATTTTAGCACAAGGAATGTGAGGCCTCTGCTTAAAACTATTCATGGGCCTCATTCAACAGTTTATGCTTGAGTTGCATCAGTCTTTGATATCTCTGGCTTCATGTATGATTTAAAATATTTCTTCATTCATGACTGATTTTCGAGTTGTGAATTTTTATTTCTGATGTCAATTCTAATGCTTCGATTTATTATTAAATTTTAGCTTATGAGACTCTTATTGCAGCCAAAAACAGTGAAAGCATTTCAACGAGTCAAAATTGACGAGATAAAGTATGCTGATGAGAGGCTTCAGGATAACTCTTATTGGGCAAAGGTGTGATAACTTGTAGTTTCCATGAACTTGATTTACATTGTCGCAGTTTCGAACAGATGTAATGAAGTATTTTCTCTGCAGGATGGTGCTGACACTGGTTATGGTGCTAAAGCTGAAGAAATTCTTGGCCAGGTTAGAGGAAGGTATGTTATCCATATGGACAGGACAATGCTGAAGGTTCCTTTGGCTTAACCGTATAAGCACCCTTGTGAACTTGTGTTTTAGTGAAATCTACCAGCAGAAAATTAGTTGTTCCATGGACACTTACGAAAGCTATTGTTTGTTTTCTTGTTACACTCATGATATTTGTTTAGCATTCAATTTTTCCCTATAGGTATTTATTGTGAAAAATTATCAGATACTCCAGGAATGACATGCCATTTAAAAAAAGTCTAAATCAAATAAAGTACTAATTTTATTTTATTTTTTTTTCAAAACATGTACATTCTCTCTCTTTATTAAAGTACTTTCCTTTCCATATTCTTTACTTCAAATTTAGACTACTTATATTGTCGAGAGTATAACATAACATGACACTCGAATATAATAGTCTCTCAATCATGATAACATGCACCTTTTCTCATTGCACTCCTTGCATGTGTAATCATGATAATTATCATTGTTTGACGCAGGGATTTTCGTCATGAGAAGACCTAGAAGAAGCGTGGGAGTTATAGGGGAGGACAGATAGATTTACAATCGCACTCAATCAAGTTCAACTATTCTGACGATGACTGACCATAGAGATATGCAGGGGAATTCCCTTTTATTGTGTCTCTTGGTTGAGTCGCTCATTGCTTTTTGGACACAGATATGCTGATTATTAGTTTGGAGCACTATGCTAAGTATGGTGTTGCCATTAAAATTTTCTTCATTTTGTTGGACTGAAACCAATTTTAGTCAGTTCCTAGCGATTTTTTAAATCGTCTTGTGCCGCTTAATGCTTTTAATCTTCATTTTATTTCATATTTTTTATGCTATATTTTCTGTGTGCAAATATATACACAAAATTTTCATTAAATATGTTGAAAATTGTATATAAATATTTAATCCAATCAACTGGATCATGCTTTTCTGTGCACTGGTCAATCAAGCAATTTATTCAGAGTAAGACATTGTGTTCAAAGTAGAAAATCAAGTATCAAAGTTTGAAGTGAACTATCCTATTATTATTTAGAAGAATTTGTAAGTCAGATCTAAGAAAAATTTTGAAGTTAGTTAATCAATTAGATTAATAATGAATTTTATTATATAGCTATATGTATAGAAGGATGAATTCATCCACCAACTTATATTTTAATCATTTATTGACTTTTTGAAATGGAACAAGAATGAGTGACCCACCATGTAACTTCCATAACTCCTTTAAATTCCATGTAACTCCCTCTTCAATTCTATGTAACCCATAGCCCTCCATAATTCCCTTCATAAACTCCATTCAATTTCTGTCCATTTAATGTCTCTAGGAATTAGTATAAAAGGAGGCTTTCTCCTTCTGTTCAGCAGCAATCAGAAAAAGAAATAGAATCAGTTTCTCAATTTTGAGCATTCCTTTAGCTACTAAGCCATTTTGGTATCAGAACCTGGTTAGAGAGTGTCCAGAAGCCGAGTAGAGTGAGAGAGTTGTCAGAGAGTCACCTGAAAATGAGCAGCAGCCGCCGCCGCCTCCGCCGTCAGAATCCATTTCCGGTCATTGTTCAGAGAAACGGACATCACCATCGAGCTTTGAAAGTCGGAAAACCTTGGACTGAAGATTTTCGCCGCCATCTGACACCTCACGCGCCTCCACCAGAAGACCACGCGCCTCCCACGCGTTGACGACATTATCCAAGCGTCGTCCACGCGCCTGCTGGAGGTTGAAGATGATGATGTCATCTGCCACGTCATCATGACCTATCCAGTCAGTGACAGATCAACCACCCTATGTCTGCCACGTGTCACTTCTGCCACGTCACTCTGCCCAGTCAGCCAAACTTTTAATATTTGCAGTTTGACCCCTAAACTCTTTCCTATTTATATATTTGCCCCATATACTTTCCATATTTACATTTTAGCCCCTAAACTATTATAAATTACATTTTGACCCTCGTAACTTCCTAAAATTTCAATTTTACCCCTAAACTTTTTGAAATTACAATTTTACCCCATATTTTTCCAAAATTACAGTTCTGCCTCATACTTTCTTAAAATTCCTTTTCCACCCCTATACCCCATAAAATTACCTTTTCACCCATATACTTTTTAATTGTTTTTGCCTAAGTCCTAATCTTACAGAAAAGACCGAAAAAAAAGCCTCCAAAATGCAGGAATGTACAAGACGTTGCGCTAAACCAGATGAGACGTCAAATACGAGAGTTAGAGGCTGCCGTAGAAATGTAGCGAGCTTTGCTAAAAACTCGCAGAGAAAACTTAGAAGGTGATTCGAGTAGTAGCAGTTCGTCATCCACTGACAACCATCGTCGTCCTCAACAACAACCATTCCGCCCTACTGATATCAAAGTAGACATTCCTGAATTTGAGGGAAGACTCCAGCCAGACGAGTTTGTAGATTGACTTCAAACTGTTGAGTGAGTATTTAAATACAAGGAGATTCCAAACGGACAGAAAGTCAAGATCGTCGCCCTTAAACTCAAGAAGCATGCTTCCATATGGTAGGAAAACCTCAAATGGAAGCGAGTACGCGAGAGAAAGCATAAGATTGAGACCGGGGAGAAAATGAGACGACAGCTCACCAGGAAGTTCCTACCGGAACATTACCACCAGGATAATTTTATCCAATTGCAGAATCTTCGAGAAAGGTCCTTGTCTGTAGAAGAATACATCAGAGAATTTGAAAAACTTATGATAAAGTGTGACATACAGGAGAAGGAGGAGCAAACAATAGCTCGTTATCTTACAGGGTTAAACGCTGACATTAGTTGTCCAGTCCAGCTTCAGCAGTATTGGACTTTGGATGATGTGATTCGCCTTGCCATCCGTATTAAGAAGCAAACGCCTAAGAGGTCTTCTTTTCAACCTTCTTCTTCTAGGGGTTATTTTGATGACCGTAAGGCAGAATTTCAGCAGCCTAATTTCTCAGGCAAGCCGTAGTCTAGCATTACGTGCAAGCCTCCACCAAATATTTTCAAGGAGTCTGGCTCTAAAGCACCTAGATGCTTTAAATGCCAAGGATTCGGCCACATCGCCTTAGACTGTCCTACTTGGAGGATTGTCACCATTAGGGAAGGGCAAGTTTATGAAGCACCTGAGGAAGATGAAGAGGAGTCTACATTTTATGAAACCGAACCGGTATATGACGAGGAGATTATGCCTGCAGATCAGGGAGAGGTTTTGGTTATTAGACAAAGTCTACATACAGCTGTAGTTAAGGAAGAACCCTGGCTACGAAGCAACATTTTTCACACCCGTTGCACTGCTCAGGGAAAAGTTTGTAATGTCATTATTGATAGTGGGAGCTGTGAAAATGTAGTGTCTGACTATATGGTGCAAAAATTGAAGCTACCAACGCACGACCATTCGCATCCTTACAAGCTTCACTGGCTTAATACTGGAAGTGAGGTAAAAGTTTCTAAGCAATGCCTTGTTACTTTCTCTATTGGGAACAGATATTGTGATGACGTTTTGTGTGATGTTGTTCCCATGGATGCATGCCACCTTCTTTTGGGGAGTGTTAATCATACCAAATTACATCATTTCAGCACATTTTCCTTGAGTTACGCATTCATATATGTACATACTTGATACTCAGGATAGGAAAATATGGAGTGTAATTCTAATAATGCATGATAGTATATTTTTGTCTTATTATGCATTATTTTATACCCAGGAAAGATTTTAAAACCTCTTCTTTCTTTAGGAATCATGAGAGAGCAATGGAGTACGGGCCTTGGATATCAGAGGAGTTAATATAACTGGTGGAAGGAGGGAAAATGCTTCTGGAGAGTCCACGCCGCGGCTGAAAGAATGAAGCCGCGGCCTCATGCAGACAGAGAAGAAAAATGTTTAAGCCAAGCTCACTACGCCGCGGCTACAAGATATGAGGCCGCGGCCTCAAGACAAGTAGAACAAAACGGCACATCCAATGAGGCCGCGGCCAGAATCCTATAGCCGCGGCGAGAACCCCTCGTCAGCAAAACACAAAGCTTCACTCGAACGCTGCATTCTTAAGGAGAGACTTGGAGAACTCTTGGGGGAGAGCTAGGGCACGAGGGGACACAGAGAACTCATTCTGGGGAGCTTGGGTATGCTGGAATTTGATTCATTGAAGGAGCTTGAAGCTAGGATTTGAAGTTCTGAGCAGATTTCAGCATCCTTCCTTGATTTTCTTGCATTTACTTCCTCCTCGTTTCACTTCTGTTCAAGAATGATATTGATTGAGATATATGTTTTGATGATGTTGTTGAACATGAGTGGCTAGTGTCAATTTCTAGGATTATTCTGAACCCTTGCATGGATTGAACACTCATTTCTCTATTATAATTGTAATTAATGCAATCTTTATGTTGACTTAGCTCTACTCTTAATGCTTCTTATTGTTTGGCCATCAATAAGATTGTTTAGTTTATTTAAGTTATGCTTGAGAAAGTTAGCTTATATAGAGAACTTGAGTAGGGTCATATGAGAATTTGAATCTTGCTTTGTTGAGTGACAAGTTGTGTTAGTGGGGTAGAGATATACTCACTAACCTCATATAGTTACTTAGGATTTGGATTGAATACGAAGGTTTAATTAATTAGTAAGAGATTATCTAATTAATTACACTAACAACTATTTGGAGATTCGAGGGAGCACAAATAGTTAAATTGGTATCCTGACTAATATAATCTTGCATTAAGAACAATTGTAAAAAGAGTTTAAGTGGGTATACATGAAATACAAGGGGAATGAATAATCCTAGATCTCCCTGAATTCTTTAAGTTTTAAGTGTCCGTGTTGCTAATTTTGTACGCTTGTCTTGCATAGTTGAAGTTAATTGAATAGTGAACTTTTGAATTACTTTGCTCAAATTAATCGGAAATGCGATGTCCAATGTTTGACTGCCTTTTTAATCTAAGTCCCTGTGGAAACGATACTCACTCATCGCTTTACTATACCTTGGCCCGTACGCTTGCGGTATAGCCTGGTGTTGAACAGGGAGACTGTGGCAATATGATCGATATGCTTTGCATAATAAACATACAAACACCTACTCTTTCACTAAAGATGGTGTCAAGATCAAGCTAGCGCCCCTACCGCCTAGTGAGTTTAGCAAAGCCTCGACAGAAGCTAAACCATTGGTGACTTTGATGATCAAGGAAGAGTTCAAGGTGATGAAATCTGAAGCCCAGACGATGAGTTTAGTATTGGTACTTGAGGAAAACAGTGAGTCCACCATCTCGCCAGGAGTTATGCCCTTATTATCCGAGTTTCCAGACGTGATAGCTGATGAGATACCACTCGGGTTGCCACCCATGCGAGACATACAGCACGCCATTGATTTTGTTCCAGGAGCAATCATTCCTAACAAGCCTACTTATAGGATGAGTCCTCAGGAACATACCGAAGTCCAGCTACAAGTTGAAGAGCTACTAAAGAAAGGGCTGGTTCGGGAGAGTGTTAGCCCTTGTGTTGTACCTATTCTGCTAGTACCCAAGAAAGATGAGAGTTGGAGAATGTGTATCGATTGCCGAGCTATTAACAAAATTATTATCAAGTATCGGTTTCCGATACCCCAGCTCGATGACATGTTAGACTAGCTGCATGGTGCCACTACCTTTTCCAAGATTGACCTTTGTAGTGGGTATCACCAAATTCGGATTCGGCTAGGAGACAAATGAAAGACTGCTTTCAAGACAAGGGATGGTTTGTATGAGTGGAATGTGATGCCTTTTGGACTGACCAATGCTCCTAGGACATTCATGCGCCTGATGAATCAGGTATTGCGACCCTTCACTAGCAAATTTGTTGTTGTTTACTTTGATGACATTCTTATTTACAGTAAGAGCCAGGAGGAACATTTCGATCACTTACGGCAAGTCTTACAAGCCCTGCGAGGCCAAAAGCTTTTTGCCAATCTAAAGAAGTGCACCTTTCTCGCCAATGAAGTTGTTTTCTTGGGATACATCATTACTGCAAAAGGTGTTCGAGTTAATCCGAGTAAAGTTGAAGCCATTAATAGCTGGCCAGTTCCAAGATCTCTTTAGGAAGTTTGAAGCTTCCACGAATTAGCTTCTTTCTACAGGAGGTTCATCCGCAATTTTAGCTCTATTGCAGCACTCCTTCCAGATTGCACCAAGGGAGATAAATTTCAATGGACGGAGCAAGCTCAGAGAAGTTTTAAGGAGCTAAAGAAGCGGTTGACTGAAGCTCCCGTCCTAGCTCTTCCAAATTTTGACCAAGTGTTCGAGGTTAATTGCGATGCTTCCAACATTGGAATTGGTGCTATCTTAAGCCAGGAAGGCCATCCCATTGCCTTTTTCAGTGAGAAACTCAATGACACCAAACTCAGGTATTCTACTTTTGATAAAGAATTCTATGCCATTGTCCAAGCTCTGCAATATTGGAGTCATTATCTCTTGAACAAAGAGTTCATACTTTTTTCGGATCATGAAGCCCTAAAGTATTTGAACTCTCAACAAAAGATCAGCCGCAAACATGCTCGTTGGAGTGAAGTGAAATCTTGCACTCGTATCCCTTTTTCATTAAGCACAAGGCTGGAATTTTAAACTCTGTAGCTAATACTCTTAGCTATCGACATGTGTTACTAACCACAATGCAGGCCAAAGTTATTGGTTTTGATCTTATCAAGGAGCTATACCAGGATGACCTTGATTTCCATGGAATGTGGGAAGCTACTGCCGATCAATCGTTCCACTAGTATTACTGACATGATGAATTTCTATTCCAAGGTAAAACCCTATGCATTCCTCAAGGTTTTTTGAGAGAGGCGATAATTTGGGAAGCTCACGATGGAGGATTAGCTGGTCATTTTGGTAGAAACAAGACAATTGATCTGGTCAAAGAGAATTTCTATTGGCCAAGGCTTGAACGAGATGTCAACTGGCATATACAGCGATGCCGAATATGTCATTTGGCTAAGACAAATGGGTAAAATACAGGATTATACATGCCACTGTCAATTCCAGAAGCGTCGTGGGAAGATGTGAGCATGGATTTTATTCTTGGTTTACCCCGAACACAGAGGCAAAAAGATTCCATCATGGTTGTTGTGGATCCATTTTCAAAGATGGCCCATTTTATTCCATGCCAAAAGACCAATGATGCGGTGCAAGTTACAGAATTGTACTTCAAAGAGATTGTTCGTCTCCATGGAATTCCCAGAACTAGTACCTCTGATCGTGATGTGAAGTTCCGTAGCCAATTTTGGAGGACGCTATGGAAGAAGATGAGAACTAAGCTCTAATTTAGCAGCACTAGCCATCCACAGACGGATGGCCAAACTGAAGCTATTAATAGAGTTCTGGGCAATCTTCTTTGAAGTTTTGTGGGAAAGAATTTGAAGCAGTGAGACCTCATTTTTGCTCAAGTTGAATTTGCATACAATAATTCTATTAATCAAGCAACTGGGAAGTGTCCGTTTGAAGTTATTTACGGCATTCGTCCCCTTAGTCCACTAGACTTAACCCTTTCACTTGATAAGCAACAGTATAGTTCTAATGCAGATCAAAGGGCTAAGAAAATTAAGAAGTTGCATGAACAAGTTCGTGAAAGAATCCAGAAGCAGAATTTCAAATTCAAGACACAGCGAGACAAGCACCGGAAGCAACAGATCTTTAATGTGGGAGACTTGGTTTGGATACATCTCAGAAAAGAATGTTTTCCTAAACAACCCAACGCCAAGTTGTCTCCTAGAGCTAATGGTCCTTTCAAGATTGTGCAAAAGATCAACAACAATGCTTATAAAGTGGAACTGTCTGGTGCCTATGGAGTTTCAGCTACCTTCAATGTTGCTGATCTATCTCCGTACTTCGATGATGATGCCAAGTTTGACTCGAGGACGAGTCTTGTCCAACTTGAGGAGGATGAAACGGAACAAGAATGAATGACCCACCATGTAACTCCCATAACTCCTTTATACTCCATGTAACTTCCTCTTCAATTCTATGTAACCCCTACCCCTCCATAATTCCCTTCATAAACTCCATTCAATTTCTGTCCGTTTAATGTCTCTGGGAATTAGTATAAAAGGAGGCTTTCTCCTTCTGTTCAGCAACAATCAGAAAAAGAAATAGAATCAATTTCTCAATTTTGAGTATTCCTTTAGCTACTGAGCCACTTTTTAATGCATATGTAAATTTTTAGTATAGAACACTTTATTCATTTTGGCTTACATCTATTTTCATGATCATGTGATTTAACATGTATGCGTTAAATATAATGGAACTAAGTACAAACTTAAATATAACAATTTTTTTATTAAAAATATACTTGTACATGATGACATGCGTGCAACCTACAAATTGCTCATGTGCGTTCTGGGTGTATGAAGACTCAAGTCTACTGCTTCGATACTCTCTTATTATAATTCATCTCTTGGTTTAATTCATAGTTGATCAAATTCGCAAATAGTAGATAATATATTAATTGAAACAGAGATCAAATAACTTATGTTCCTCAATTTTATCCTTTTCTTATATTGGTGAAAAAAAAAATCATTTTCTTCTTATAGACTGTATTTGATGTTATGCATTAATCTCTGTTTAAATTAATTTGCATGAAAATAGATGTAAATCTCAAAAGTCCTTACTTAGTGCACTGAATTATATACTTCTGAGGTATATAAATTAGTGAAGTCAGAACTTGATATATGAAAGAGTAATAATTAATGTAGTTTTCCCTATAAAATACATTCTCTCATCCAAAAAGTGACCAAAAGAGGTCCCTCTTATTAGGAGTCAAGTGTGAGTATGAGAAAAGGTCAGACAATGAGTAGAGTTGGGTTAAAGAAGGGATATATGTAAAAAGGGTCAAAGTATAAATATGCCCTCAAAGTTTCTCCGAAGTTACTGTCGGTATCCTAAATTTTTTTAGAGTAATGTTGTCCTTAAAGTGTCAAAATTGGAGCAATGTCACCAAAAACTAACAGATGACCTTAATGTCCATCAACTCAAACATGTGTCATGCCAGCTTGATTAAAATTGTCCAGGTAGATTGTGACGTGGCGTTCGAGTTGGCGGACCCATGTGGTTGAAGGCAAGAACATGTTTGGAAACCTGAAGACTTGGGTTTTTCTAAAGAAGGCACACTATTTCGCTCAATTTAAACTCTTCCTTTAGTGAACCCTAAAGACCTCCATCGAAGAGTAAACAAGGCATTTTGAACAATCATCTATCTCAGCCAATTTCATCTGCTTAATCGGTTCTTTTCTAAATAGAAATCTCATCTCATAATCAAGTCTCCCTCTCTGATACAAGATTTCACCACTTCACCAGTAATCTCGACAATTATGGGTAGAACAAAGAACACAAAAAGGGAGGTAGATAAAATGGGGATTACAGAAGAAGACAAATGATAAGATAGAGACCATGTGGCTTCGACCCACCATCGATGAAGGAATGTAAAGTCTACGTACAAGACTTGGACACCACCTCCTAAAGAAGACATGCTCAAAGGTGTGAAAAAGAGAAAGCAAGAAAGACTTCAAGGCAAATCCTTTGCACCAATTACCGAATCAAACCATTCATCTGAGTCACAATCTTCGAAGCAATCAAGTTTCTCAAAAGGTTTGGAGGCCACAAAAAGTGATCACACAGAGATGCAAAACTGATAAATATATTAGAAATTATAACAATAATAGTTTATAGTGATTTATATTAAAACTACCTACTGTGCCTTGCCTTCATCATCTGTGCCTTCAACATCCATAACTATCACCGAACTCAACAATGATTTTACCTCCAACCTTTGCAAGCATCATCTATGCCTCCAACCTCCACAGTCATCTCCTCCAAACCGTCACCAGTGGAACATCCAAGTGGCTTTGTCATCAAAGTAGAGCGTGCTTGGACTTCTCTTTTCAATATAGTCCCTTGTCTTCGAAGATCTAGAAGAAAGATGCCATCACCGACACCCATTCTTCTTTTTGTCTCAAATCTAGAAGTGACGTCAACTCCCACTCTTCTTTCTGTCACAAATCTAGAAGAAAGTTGCCCCGTATGTGATTGTTGTAGAAGAGAAGAGTAAGATGGTAGATGAGTTTTTTTTTTCTTATTTCAAACATGGTAACACAATTAGCAATATGTGGGTACCACATGTGCGAGTTAACAAGCGTTAACTGAATTTGTTAGTTTTGAACAATATTGCTATGATTTTAGAACATTAAGGTCAACGTTGAGCCAAAAAAAAGTTTAGAATACCAGTTATAATTTTGGAAATACTTTGGGGTAGATTTGTACTTTAATCCAAGATTTTGGGTCAAGAAGTGATATCAAGGCTTGGCAAGTAATGCTCTCCCCCAGCACCTATCAAAAAGGGAAAAGGGAAAATTTGGGCTGATGATAAAAGAGAAGAAGAGAATAGAGAAGTCATAGTAAAAACACATTAATAGAAAATAAAAAATAAATGGAAAACTTTTCATTTAAAAAATCATATCAAGTGATAATTATTTTAGTGAATTTTAAAATTTAAATTATGATGGATCATAATTATCATTATTTTTTAATTATTATTGGTTATTGTCAATATTATAACCTAATCTTCTTATAATATTGTAATAACTTTGGGTTTATAATTTTAGAGAATGTAGATGATAATTTTAAGAGGTACAAGTGATAATTTTTTAAAATCTTTTAAAATGATTATTGTTTTATATAAGTTCAAAAATTCTCTAAAATTTTTAGGATAGTGGTCAACGTAGATATATATAAAGATTTAATTTATAATACTACAAAAATAAGCATGATATTAACAGGAAAAAAAAAAGTTAGGATAAATATCAATATCATTTAAAGAGAATTATGGTTAGAGACCAGTATAATTAATTAATTACAAAGAAAGATTTTAGATGATGAAAATATTAAAATCTCAAATATAAAATAATAAAATTAAGAAAATAAGTAATAGCGAGTCTTATTTTATAGTAAATTTGTTTTTTTAGTACAAAAATGTAATTGGTCCAATCATTTAAAACTAAGAGGGATATAAAAGGAAGATCCTTCCTAGTATGCGCTGCAAATCTCGCCAGAACATCGGACATCGGCTGGTCTATCAGCATCATGATCACAGTATTGAACAAGAAACGGACCATTTGGTCTATTAGCACATCATTTTTAAGTTTAACAAAACCAAACCCGTAGGTGGCTTTTCCCATTGATTGACAACTTCGGCCCCATTTGGTAGCCTGGAAATAGATATTTGATTGCTTAAAGAATCCTTTGCCATATCTTATTTGGCATCTTCATGCATCAAAAGAAGATACACAGAAAAGAGGCATACATGTCTTTTTTTTTTTGGCCAAAGAGGCATATATGTCTTTTGGTATATTATCGGAGTGTGAAAAAAATATTGAATTGGTAAAATTGCACTTAATTCTTTTTTGTGCATTTACAACAATAGGAAGTTAAATATAATTTTTTCCTTTTTTTTATGTTA
The DNA here is from genome assembly GCA_026686845.1 of Adenanthera pavonina. Taxonomy (NCBI): domain Eukaryota; kingdom Viridiplantae; phylum Streptophyta; class Magnoliopsida; order Fabales; family Fabaceae; genus Adenanthera; species Adenanthera pavonina. Next base: position 5,192,479 of record JAIVEN010000026.1, on the reverse strand, counting down.
AGGGTATTTTGGTCTTCATACTTTTATATGATTCCATTCCTTTGCCACTTCCATCTTGCCGAACAAACCGTTGGAGAAGTATTCATTTTTCATTTTGAAAAATAACAAATATAATTCTTTCCATTTCCATTTTCATTTCCATTGCCTTCCATTTTGCAAACCAAATAGGGTTCGTTGCTAACATCATGGAATTGGTTGAGAGTCCTGGTATAAGAGATTGTTAGCTATCACTGTTCATTCAACCCTCAATTTTTTTTTTGGGATACATATTCTAGTTCAGCCATGAGTTTTAACTAATGTATTAAAAATTAGACCGGCCATTGAACCGGATAAAGTAATGGTTCAAGGTTCAATAGTTCGATCGGTGTCGGACCGGTGTCGGACCGATTGTGAATAAATTAATATATTTTAAATAATGTAGATAAAAAATATGAAAGATATTTATCCATGATCATAAAATTAACATTCAATCTAGGATGAAAAATAAATTTAATAATATATAGAAAATTAAAAATGTTATTAATAAGTTTTACAACCAAATATTAGAATCTAAACAAATTAATATTCATCTATAATTATATTTTGAATTCAAAATAATCAATTGATATTCTATTTTTATATTATTTGTTAAGCAAATTTATCCTTATTTATAATTATATATTATAATAATACTTATACCATATTATAATATAGAAAAAAAATTTATACAAAAAATAATGTTATTTTATCTTAAAAATTAAAAAAATATTTAAAAAAAAAAGAGGTCAAACCAGTTCAAACCGATTTTATACCGGTTTTTGGCCGGTTCTTGACCGATTTTGCTCCAATTCGCACTGGTTCTAAAGAGCTCCGGTCTTCGTCTATGATCAGATCAGACCGGACCAGGGGTCGGTTCCCGGTCGAACCGATCGAACCGGCCTGTCCGATCCAATTTTTAATACATTGATTTTAACTTTTCAATCACTTTGCTAGGAGTGAATGATTGGAGCGCACATTTAATTGGAGCAAATTATTATTGTTTTTTTTTAATTATTGGAGCAAATTATTATCAACATTATTGTTGGTTTCCAGCAAGAGGGCAAAATGCCCTCAATTGTTTTTCCTAATTCTAAAGCATTTATAAACACTATGATAGGTGTATCCAAAGAAAAAAAGAATATGATAGGCGTAGAGATGTTTGGATTATTTATTTTATTTTTATTAATATTTAAAAGAAAAATAGATACAATGTAATGCAAGAATATTTTTGGATCTTTTACTGTAAATGTTATTGAAGATAGAATAGAACAAAGTGAAAGTTATAACAAGAAAAAAGAATAGAACAAAGTGAAAGTTATAAAAAGCAGAAAAAATAATAGAAAAAAGTGAAAGTTGTAAAAAAAGAAAAAAATAATAGAATAAAGTGAAAGTTGTAAAAGATCTATTCTCTTTTTCTTTTCATGTAATTTTTCTCTTTGAATTTTATAAAAAAAGAATTATGGTGAAACTTTTAAAAATTTCAACTCACACATATTTTGTATTTTTCATTTAAAAAATTGATATCCCAAACTTAGCTTCAAGATGAAAAGCAAACTCTCATTAAGAGAATCTTAATTATTCCGTCAAATATTTTTTTTAGACAATATTATAGTCAAATAAATTAAATGGTCAAATTTCAAGTTCTTTCAATGTTAAAAATTTTATTTTTATAGAAATATAATTTAAAATAAAATAATATTTTAATTAATAATTTTAAAAAGACACTGAAAATAAAAAATAAATTTGCCGGGATTAATTTTTAAAAAAAAATTCATAGGAATCCATTTTATGGAGGAAGTGGTGTTCACATGTGGAAATTAGGGGTGTTCAACTAACTCATTAGTCTAGTAGGTTCGGTCCTACTCAGTATACCATGTTGGTTTTGAAGATCAAGTTAGGTTGGACACTGAGTTGAGGTCAAACCCAATCTTGTCCAATCTCAATATATATATATATAATTTTATATAATATTTTTCTTGATATATCATATATAATAAATTAATTATACTATTATTGTGAATATTTTTAATAATTCAATTTTTTCATTTTATTTAATATTTTAAATTAATTTTTTAATATTATATAAAAATAATACATGATTATTAAATATTCATAATTTTAATAAATATTACTTTTAATTATAATATTATTTTTTATATAAATATATTTTAAATAAATATAATTACATTTCTATTAATAAATAAAATTAATTTATTTTTTATTTTTAAATATTTTTTAGAATCGGACCAATTCCAATCTTATATGCCAGACTGACTGGGTCGCACACTCGCATGTGACTTTACAATAATTGAGTATCAGATATGATCTTACTCGTGGGAACGGAAGAATCACGCAAAGGAGCAACCTTATTAAAGTTTACGCGTGGAAAGGGCAGAAACATGCTGAGATGCCTTCCATACTACGTGGCCACACCAAGAAAAAAAGTGATCTAATACTATCTATCATCCATTTTTTTTATATCTCATTTAAAGTTTTAGCATATAAATTAAAAATTTTAATTAATATATTAAAATTTGTTTTATTTTTCTAATACATTATTCAGCAAATAGATGAATAAAAAAAATAAGTAATATTATTTTTTATTTTTAAAAAAATAAATATGAATATAATTAAAAAATAGTAGTAATTAATGTTGTATTAAAATTTAAAAGTCACAAATAACTAAAAATAAAAAATTTCTTAAAAAATAACAATTAAAAAGAAGTTAAGTGAAGACAAGCAGGTACAAACCATTATTATTATTATTTAGTGAAGACAAGCAGATACAGCACATTATTATTATTTAAAAAAAAGGCAGATACAAACCCTAATAATTATTTTTTATATGCACTCGGTATTTGGTATTATCCAATCATTTTTAAGTATTATTTAGATTAAAAAATATCTGACAAAGAAAATTAAAAAATAACTTCCTTAACATGATTTTTTATATTTATAATATTTAAATCTATGACCTCACTTAAAATATTGAGTCGACTTCATTTGATCCATAACTACTTTAACATAAATAATTTAGATTTGATGTTGTAATATTTTTGTAAATAATTTATATAAATTTCTTGATTAAAAGTTCAAATAAAAAAATCAAAACATAAATAAAAATTTTAAACGTAATTACACGCTTTATTTTTATATCTCTCTGTCTAAACTTCATACAAAAAAAAAAACTTCAATTCTGAAATAGTTTTATTCCTGTTTTCCCACACCCCCCCCCCCCCAAAAAAAATTATTACTTTATGTTAGTGACCTTGCAGATTTCTGCCAGTGACGAGGAACTTCCACAAATGCTCTTGATTTTCCTTGAGCAATATGCAATAAAACAAAGAAGAATAATATGAATCAAATTAATGTCTCTGGTCTACCTCTAATGGATCATTTTCAGTCGTCTCATATTCTATATTATATTTATATAGCAATTGGAATTGGAATAGAATAAAAGGTTAGTGGTGAATCTAAAAATTAATTGAAATACTTTTATATAAGAGACTAAGAAGCAAAATATATAGATGGATTCAAATAATAGATGTTAAAAACTTGGAAGGAAACAAATGAACAGAGCTGGCAATTTTTGAATCTATATCATTGTTTGCAAATTGCATGGCCCATTTTCATATTATTGGTATCTCTGTCTAGGACCATCTGAATTCTGAAACTTCAGGGCAAAGCAAAGCTCAATAATACCGTTTATTATTTGAAGGAAACATCACATGTGGTGTGATGTACTTTCTCAGATCAGACGTTATTGTCGATTTGAAAATTGAACCTAATCCGAAGAAGGTGATTTTCAAATTGATTTTATTATATAATAATGCATGAGAAAATATTTCTAATTCTCGGTATATTTCCCATGGGTGTGAGGTGAAGACTTCCATTTCTGAAGTGGGACTACGATAAAAATTTCTTAGACTTGTGAAATTGCTCTCCCATCCAAATATGTACTGACATATAATTCTCTTTGGAATTTTACGAGCAATTAAACTGGTAGTTTCTGAGGTTAGACCCAGAATTTCCAATGGGCCATTCTGATTTTGACAGTGGAGTGGTTGGTTTAATAATTGAAATTATTTATTCTTTTTCCAGCTTATTGCTTATGCACACATGACACACACAGGACATGCATACGGTAATTTTTAATGGACTAGTTCTTGGTAAAATCAGTCTATTAATATATGTCCATCTATTATTGATTCAGTTTTTTAATTTTCAAGTCGCACAGAGGGCAGGCTTTGTTCATTTCACCGTATATCTCACTACAAGAAAACAAGAATTTTCTCACGGTCGAAATTCTTGAGAAAATCCAAAAAATTCCTAAGAAAATAGTTTCTCAAAAACATTTCTTAGAGAAAAGTCATTGTGAGAAAATCACTCACGAGAAATAAGATTTCTTTAAAAAATTTTCCTGAGGAAATATTTTTCAAGAAATTTTTTATGGAAAATCCTCTGAGAAACTTTTCTCAGGGAGACTTCCCAAAGGAAAATTTCTCTCAGAATATTCCTTGAAAAAATTTCTGAGGCCACATTCCCAGAGAAATGTTTCTCTTGAAAATTCCATGAGAAAACGTCTAAGGTCAAATGGGAATGTTTCTCCCGGATAGTTCGTGAGAAATTTTCATAGGGAAATATCCATGAGAAAACGTCTGAGGCCAAATGGAAATGTTTCTCTAGGACATTCCGTGAGAAATTTTCTCATGCAATGCTCCCATGAGAAAATAGTTAAATTCCCAGTTATTTTACGAAATTGACCTTAAGAAATCCGTGAGAAAACAACAATTTGGTCACCGTATATATTCCTGTGTTATATCATTTGCATTTTCAAATACAAGCCTATAAACCAAAAACAAGCCAACACTAATAAATAGTCTAATGTCATAACATAGATATCATTACTAGCATTGTAATTAACATTCAATTTTCACATCACATTTATAACAAAAAACTAATATTCAACATTCCAAATTCATAACATTATCTAACAGTTCACTGCCATTATGAACTACTCATCATCATCATCATAATCGTCTTCATTCTCATACTAATTGTTTGCACCTTCCCCTTCCTCCTTATCATCCTCCTCACTATCACTACTAACAATAGCACCAGTAGTTTGAGCTGAAGTGCTACCTTGAGCATTCTAAGAAATCAGTTGAGCTAAGACTTGTTTCATCACTTGATTATTCTTATCTAGTTGAGCTTGAAAACGTTGTTCACGATTCTCAAACTTCTTCACAACCTTGACTAAGGTTCTCTCATAATATTGTGCTTGTTCATACAAGTGTTGTCTTAGTTGTGATATCTCGCCATAATTATATGTAGGTCCACAAGACTTTAAGACACCTGCTTGTGAACTCAGCCCATAAACTCAGCCTTTCTTATTCTTTCCACCTATAGATTGTATCCATATTGCATCATGATCTATATCTATTCCTTTCTCTTGTTCACGCAGCTCCTCATATTGCTTATGCATTATCAAGGAGTAAGCAATATTAAATATACATGAAAGTTTACATATTTTGAAAGAATATAATAAACCAAAGAAGCCTTAAATAACTTACGTATTGATCTTCAGCTTCTTTTGCAACCCAACCACCTTTTCTTTCATCATGGTTGACTTTCTTAAATACCTCCAGATAGTGAACGAGCTGACCAGATTCTTTTTCCTATGAAGTTAGAAATTAATGAAAATAATGAAAATAAACATGGTAACACCAACTTAGACAGCAACAATTAATCAAAATTTAGAAAAAGATATACGAAGTATAAGGAAAAAGTCTAATTCTTAATCATAATATCCAAAATGAAATGACGTCACAAGACTTACCATTCTATCTTTATACTCTACAAGTGAAATACTACCACCCCTATGCGTACATCTTTCAGGTTTAGTTGCTCGGTTTGCCTTGTTTCTCGTTGATATTTTTTTAAACTCATTAGAATCCCAATACTTTTCTAATTTATTTAAAGATGAATCTGGCAACCATACTCCTTTTGACTTTTTTGTTCGAATATCTCTTAATCCTAAACATATAAGACTGCTACATCTCTTTTTCCGTATGTCATGAATGATTGGTTCCTGATTGTAACTACAAAAGAAACCAAAAGCATTATAGTTGAACAATGATAAATGTGGATAAATATAATTTGCAAATGACTACCAAATTAACTCACCTTAAACTCATCCCACCATACATCCTTGACATCTTTAGGCACACTAGTAAAATTTGGCCATCCACCCTCATACTTACCATGGATTATTCGAGACAGTTTACGTGTTGTTTTATTGGTAGGGTAGAAGCTGTGATATATAGTATATTCAATCAAATGTATGAATGAAAAAACATTGACAACAAAATTAATGAAAAGAGACATACGTGTCGGCACCGTGAGGTCTAATAACCAATCGACCATCTCTCTATCTAATGAAATAAAATAAGGAAAGGGAAAAAATTTGCTAAGACAAACATGTCGTCACCTTTTTTCAAATAAATCAAGTCATGAAACTTGAAAATTTTTTGCTAAATCTCTAATAACTAAGCCTAACTCCATTTTATTAGCTAAAGAAACCTTATCCCAAGCAATATTCATCTAAATAGAAAACTACTAAGTTCGATTAAAAAAAAAAAAGGAAACTGAAGCCTATTTGAAAACGGTAATCGTGCTAAATAAATATGTGTAGTTACTAAGCCTTTGAATTCCTAAATAAATGGTTTGAGAGAGTTCTATGAGAATTCATAAATATGTGTGGTTACTAATCATGCTAAATAAACAGTAATCATAACTCTTTAGACTTAGGCATAGAGCATCAGTATAAAGCATGGCTTGAGAGAGTTCTATGAGAGAGAACCAGAGAATGGGTTGAACATATATACCTTGCTTGTTCTATGAGGGAGAACCAGAGAACGAACGAGGAGTGGGAAGCCGTCCGTATGTGAGGTGTGAACGAGGCAATATCGGAGTGAATCTGCAAGAGCCGAACGTCCTTCTGTGAGATGTGAGAGAGGGAATATTAGAGTGAATTTGCAAGAGCCGGCTGCGATCTTGAAAATTTGGGAATGGGTAGAACAAATTGGGAGTGGGATTTTAGGGCTTTTTCATTTGGGGTGGGAGGGATTATTAATCTTGGGAAACAAAATGGCACCGAAGAGGAAAAAAAGGGAGCTCAGGGAGGGATTTTGAAATTTGGGAGGAACGACGTCGTTTACTTACTGGGGGTCTTGTAAAATTTAATCAGCTATGCAGAAAGGAGGAGGATTCGAACTATAGACTTGTTATATTTTTGCTACTCACGTTACCAGTAATATTTTGGCCTCTTTGTAGTTTTTAATTGACAAATTATATAAACATATTAGCTTCATACATTTAATTTAATATTATTATATAAAATATATTTTATTACAATATATATCGCACATATAGTATATATATTTCTTTTTTATACATTTATAATATACATGTCATGTTATAAGAAATATATATCACAAATAAATACAATATTATAATATCTTAATCACTAATAGCGCACTCATCTCTAGAAGTTATATTACCATCACATGTAATAGTTACATTTTCAAATTTGTATTTAATGCTTTCAGTAAAGACTATTTCATTTTCCACCAAATTAATCTAATGCATCATAAATCATATAAGCACTTCATATATCCAAACTACTTAAATTTATCTAAATGACAAGAGATTATCTATAAAAAAATCATACAAAATTAGATTTAACTATAAAAATAATGAAATTTATTGGTTAACTCATGTAAATAAAATACACATTTCAAATTAATAGATATTAAGTAGAATTGCAAATTTAATTGATATTTTTAAATATGTTCAACATTTTTTATGGAATAATTTCATGAGAAATTAAAACTTTTCTTGGGAAAATATTCCTGAGAAAACTTTTTCACAGACAAAGTCATGAGAATTCATCAATTTTTCTCATGGAATCTATCCATGAAAAATACCTCTATTTTTAAATTTTCTGCATTATGTGAGAAAAGAGATAATTTCTCATAGTATTGTGTGTAAGAAACTATCATATATTTATTTTCTTTCTTAAAATTTCTTTTTTACAATTTCTTAGGAACACGTCCATGAGAAATGATTACGATTTCTCAAGGCATGAGTCATGAGAAAAGACTGCTATTTTCTTAATTTTGTCAATTTTTTTATCATTTTTCACGGATACATAGAATATTTCCCTGAGAAAATTTACCACCATCTCGCGCTCTCTTTCTCTGGAAATTTTTCACGGATATTTTCTCCATATTCTTTTTCCATGAGAAATGCCCCTGAGAAATTCTTTTGGTGAGAAATTCCCTGAGAAATTTTGTGAGCATTTTTCACAAATTTTTTTTCTTGAGAAATTTTCTTGACAAAAGCGCAGATCTTGTGATATTAATTAAATAGAAAATCTGTTGTTTGATTAACCAGTGGGTTAAATAATTGAGGGCACATATATAGCATCCTTTATTTTTAACTATGTCTATTTATTTCATATTTAAAAGAACTAAAATATATGGTTTATTCTTTTCGTGCAACTCACGGTAATACATCTAGTTTATAAATATAGAAAGCTTGTGAATATAGGCTGAGAAGCGTGATTTTCATCTCACTTTAGACCCTACAATGAAAGAGAAATGCCTCTGAGTTCCAATTCTAACTAGAAAATGGAGCAAGGACTGCTGAGTGAGAAAAAATTTAGAGAAAAGTCCGGAAGCCTTTAAATAATAATAATAAAAAAAAACTTGATGAAGAATAAGAAAATCTCAGAGAAAAATTGAAGCTACCACAATTGACAAAGACTGATGGAAGAATGACAGGACATGATGAATTTCCACGAAATTTCCTGTGAGATGTTGACAAAGACAATATGGAAGTCGAGAGAAGGAGTCAGTGATAATATATATGTACGTCTTCCAATGCAAATTGCTATTTGCTATGAATATGATGGATGGTACGTCTTATTCCAAGCTTTTGCAGAAATGAAAGCATTAGCAGCAGCAGTTGAATTCATATATTGGGTTTAGTTGAGTGCTTTTTGATCGATCAATCTGATTTTGGTGTTGGATTAGTGCTGCTCTGATAACTTAAGCTTTCAAACTCTGGCTGTTTCTGTGGCTTTTGAAATATCCATTTTGCTTTCTGATGCTGCGTATGTCTATAATCTGCAATATACTCAACACGTACACGAGATTGCTCATCTGTTCTCCAAAATATTCTCGAATATATTCAACACAAGATTCCTGTGCCTTCGTGTGCAGATTCTAGCCAAGGTAAAGTATATTTGAATCTTCTCTTCAGTTTACTGTTTACTTTCCTACTTTCAGTTTTAAAATGACATGCACGATTGTGAATCTTGTCTCAATCGGAGTCTGAGAATCATATATTGTTAATAATTTATAAATAATATGACTTTTGTTATATAAAGTTATATGCTATATATTGATGATTTATTGATTGTCACTTTATATTTTATGTTGTTTTAAGATCATAGAGTACTAATTATTTTGTACTACAATTTTATCTCTTACTAACTTGATTTTATGGGGAGAGAAAATCAGAAAATATTTAAAGATAGTTGGAGAGCTCATCTAAAGTTATTTTAGTTAAATGACAATTGTTGTCTTCAGATAGCAACAAATTAAATTTCATTAATAGAAATGATTAGTATAAAAATATATTAGATATAGTAATACATAGTGGGGATGATTAAAGAAACATCCAAACAAACATAAAAAGATAAAGTAAGAAAATGATGATTGGTGTGGCTAGATTAGACTGAATTAGCTAGATATGATATTTATACTTCATACATTTTTTTTTGTCAACATCTTCATACATTTAAAAAGAGATACTTTCTCTCTTCCAATTTATAGTACACTTTTAACTATCATACATATCAAAACAATAATTAATAACTAACAAAATTTTTCACCTTTTCTCAAATTACCTTCATTAAATGTTTTGAAAATGGAATATTTTAATAATAAATAAATATTTGGGTCTATTAATTAGGGTAATCTTGGAAAGAGAAAAAAATTATACTACGTAATCCGTAAAGTGTACTATATTATGAAACATAAATTTCTAAAAAAAATACACTATATAGCGGAACAGAGGGAGTATAACGAAAAAATATAATTTTGTGAAATCAACATTTTGTTATTACATTTATCATCTTTTTTTTTCTCTCTTTCTCTCTCTCTCTCTATGAAGATTAAATGTATAAATTTACTTTTAGGATCTCTTTGGTCTACCTTTTAATAAATCAAATCATGAGTTTAAATCATAATTTTTTTATTTAAATAAATTTATAATAAATTTTTTTATTTTTATCTAAATTTTATTTTTATAAAATATGATTATTTTAAAAAGTCTTTTAAAAAAAATAATTCACACGGACACTTAATTGTACAGTTTAGTTGAGGAGGCTTTGAATGAGAATCAAGACGAAGGACAATGCAGAATGTTGCAGGAAAGCCTAACAGTAATTGCGTCGTTGGGTTCACATTTGAGTTTCCCTATGATGAAATTAATAAAGGATAAGTAGAATTACAAATTTGCTAGTAAGTTTTAGCTAGTGCAAAGAAGTTTCAGTTATCTAAACTGGATTTTATTAGTTAATTAAGTACCTGTTTAATTTATTTCTTTTGTAAAAGATCTTTTAGAATAAATACAGTTTATAAAAATGAAATTTAAATAAAAATAAAAAAATTTACTAAAAATCTATTTAGATTAAAAAAAAATAATTAAAAATCATGATTTAATTTAAAAAAATGCAAACCAAACAAACCCTAAAACTCAATACACTTAAAAAACTGCACTGGATATTTACTCCCTCCGATCAATTTTATATATAAGGGTCTTTTAACAACCATCACATAAATTAAAAAAATACAATTAAAAATAGTTAACTCATTAAAATTATCTAAAATTTTAATTATTTTTTAAAATTATTCACATTCAATGAAGTTCAATAAATGGAAGTAGGAAAAAGATAGTAAATGCTATGCAAGAGGGAGTATATTGAAACAAGAGAAAGTCAATAAATATCTACATTGATAACTATTCCAAATACAGAGTATTTTAAATAAAAAATTAATAATTTAAACAATTTATAAAGGTCTTTATATTTAAAAAAAATATTCTATAAAGACTTTTATAAAAAGACAAAAGGAAGGAAGTATATAGCATCAAAAAATAAAAATTTGAAAAAAATAGAACCAACACATATGATATATGTGTGTACATTCCTATTTTCTTTTTTCTTATTATATGAAGAGTTTAATCCTTAATCATTATCTACAAGTGTTTAAGGGTTTAGAGTTTAGTTATTTTTATTCTTAAAAGAAAGGATTCGATTAATTCTTTACCCACTACATCACTAATAAAATGTCACCACTAACTGTTGAGATACAATATATAAGAGATCCAATACTCACCAGTCACCATGCAAAGTTGAGGATTTAAATTTTGTGAAAAAAAATTTATATTATAAAATAATCATATGCATCTGAGTCTAATAATATTTAAATTTTAAAGGAAGTGATAATACTAGATGCCAAATGAAAAAAAATAGTAGACTAGCTAGAGATTGATTGCTTTAGGAGCCGGACGTGGATACTTACATCTATAATTATAGCTCAGAGTCTATAGCCTGGACCAGTGTACCCAAGCTACTTTAAATTTTTGTTTGAAATAGTTGAAAAATAAGGATAAAAAAATGTTAGAAGAAAAAATAAGAAGAAATCTAAATAAAAAAATATTTAAATTTTTTTTAATTTTTTTTCATATCTTTTTCTACCCTTATTTTTCTTTTATCTAAACTAAATATAGGGTAAAGAGTCACAGTAATTTAATTAAATAATAATTATATTGTTACTTCCTCTAATTCTTAATATAAAATTATTTTACGTGAATCACGTGAATTAAGAATGAGAATTAAAATTAATTAACTATCTCAATTTTTCTAAAAATATCAATATTTTTTTAAAATTATCCTTATTTAATTTTTCTCTTTTTTTCTTTAGATACATTAAATAAGAATATTTTTTAAAAATATATAATAAATATCATTTCATATATTGTAAAGAGTTTTATATTCAGAATTAAAATAAAAAATTTTATATATAAGATCAAAGAATTATTGAAAATGTCTTTTTTATTTTTGGCCAATTATTGAAAGGTCTTAGTAAATTAATTATTAAGAAGATGTGCCTTTTGCTTTGAGACACTGAATTGTACGAAGGGTATCTTTTAGTAGAACTCTGACAATTTCGATGATAATCATAATATAAGTGCCTTTTACTAAAGGGCCGCTAATCAGAGTGGCTTGGTTGCCTTCATGTAGGGTAGAAATAGTCCATGTGTTTCATAGGGATTTACATACTAGTTATAAATACTAATTTATTTAATTAAATAGACCAGTTTCAGGTCTCAAGACAAACCTATTTCTTTTTAAGGTTTAGCTTAAAATCTATCAAGTTGGACTTTTTAAATTATTATTATTATTATTATTCCATTTGCTCTAAATTATAAATTTTTTTTAACCAAATATACATAAATTAAGAAAAAGAGTTTGACTATTTAAATTTATTAAAATTTATATTATTTTTAAATATTACCCTTAATAAATATAATTTTTAAAATGATTTTCTCTCTCATGAGCTAATTAATGATAAGGATAAATTAGGAAAAAATCATTAATACTTTTAACTTTACCTAAAGATGACTTATATTTTGTTCAAAAAAATATTCTAAAAAAGAACTTATATTTTGAATCCGTAAGAATATTATTTAACATATATAATATAATTAATATAAATTAGTTTTATGAATATTCTTATATCTTTGATGGATTGAAATAGTTGTAGAGATAACCATTATTTAATATATATATATAATATAATTAATATAAATTAGTTTTATAAATGTTTTTATTTCTTTGCTAGATCGATATAGATGTAGAGACAATTGTTATATGTGCGCAGACATCCTTTCTCACTGCTTTTTGTATTGTCACTTTTTTGTGGGTGAGAGTAAGTAAGTTAATATGTGAAAAGTCTAATATTGACAAGATTACAAGAGAAGAGAGATGTGTGAGATTTATAAAAGTAAATAGGGTAGCTATTTTTTCATTATATTGCTTAAACATATAGATCATAAGATAAATATATATGGACCATACATTTGGTGACTAGAAGTTTAAAGTTTGAAGTTTTTTTTAAATTAAAGTTAATAATTTTTTCTACTTTACTTTTTAATAGGTTTTCAAAAAGTTTTTAGGTTAGATTAGACTTTTAGAAGGTTCAAGCTTAATTTTAAAAGAAACCCTTATATAGATTTATAGACTAATAGATTAAGCTTAAACTTTAGATTTAGGCTGAAATATATTTTTGATCCTTTAATTTTAAAACATACTTCACTTTTATCTTTTAATTTTATTTAGTTTCATTATAATCTTATAACTTCTAAAATGTAATTAAAAGCTTCTTAATGTTAACACCGTTAATAATTTAATTATAAATAATGACTTGACATAGCTAAAAGATAACTAATTAATGTTATTTTACATTTATTGATTTTATAATTATAATCATTAGCCAAAAATGTTATAATTATAATTAAAATAATTTTGAAATATTACAATAAATAATTATAACATTAAAATTAAAATCTAAATTAAATTATGTAGATAATTATAAAATCTTAAAATAAAACCTAACTTTAAAATAAATAATTATTTCACAATCTTAAAACTGATAACAATAAATTAAAAATAAATAGTTGGTAAAAAATTTAAAAATAAATAAATAAAAGTTAAATTGCGTCTTTCGTTATAGTTATTTTTCTTAATTATTAATGTGAGAGACTCAAAACAACTTGATGATACAATTTTTATTTTATTTATTCATTAATTTTTAAGTTATAGTTTTTAATTTTAAGACATTAAAATAATAATTTATTTTAAATTTAGGTTTTATTTTGAGATTGCATATTTATTTTGATGATGTAATTTAAATTTTATTTTAAAGGTGATAATTATTTATTATAAGAATTTAAAATTATTTTAATTATAATTACAAGATTTTTGGTGAGTTGTTATACTTATAATAATTATAATATTAATAAATATATAATACCATTAATTATTTATCTTTTAAATATGTCAAATTATCATTTATGGTTAAGTTATTTAACGGTGTTAACAATTACGATGTATTTAACTACATTTTAGAAGTTAAAGAATTATAATAAAACTAAATAAAGTTAAATGATTAAAATGAAATATGTCTTAAAGTTAAGGGATTAAAATTAGACTATAATTTTAGATTTATAATAAAAGTTTGATCAATTTAATTAAAGTCTAACTTAACATAGCCTATTTCCTCCCTTTACTCCCCATTAAAGGTAGTTCGTTCAGTTTGTTTGACACCCAATTTTTTTAATAAAATAATATTTTGAGTTCACATATTAGGAATAGAGAAAATTATTTCTGAAAAAGCTTTATAGCTAATCGGTAGTTAGCATTATTATGCAAGTATGAAGGCCAATTGTAGTAATAGAAAATTCAGACTATTCCAAGTGTCAAACCTAAGGGAGATTAGGTTTAAGTTTTGCAAGTCTAACTAATTTCAATCCAAGCACAAATTATAATGATTAAGATTAAAGAAGGCTATTATTTGCCCTTAGTGTTTTTAAATGTATTTATCCCTAGTATTCACAACTAAAAAAAGATTAAATTGATGAAAATAAATTGTAAAATATAAGACTTTAAGTTAATCTAATCAATATAATCAATCTGTGGTATATCTACATATATTTTAAGGGTCAGTTACCACCTCTCAATTTGGAAAAATTACATGCTATAATTCTAATTTTTAATATTTTAACACCATTGATACTAATATTTTGACTTCATTAGGCTCAACTTTTATTTTTTTACTTCTAAGTTTAAGTTTTGAATATATTTAGGTTCAAATTTTTTGATTATTCAAAATTTTTGTAAGGATTTTATTAAACTTAGTAAATACAAAGTTGAGATGATTTATAAGAGGAAGGCCCAACTAATTCAAACTATCAAATAATTTTTATAAAAAATATCATTTTATTTTTCTAAAACCCAAATCAGTAAGAAAAAAAGTTGAGAGATTATCAAACTAAATCCTTTTTAAATTAGATCGCTCCCAATTAACCCAAGGACCTAGATACATCATTGTAAGCATTAGGGGATTAAAATTCACCTTATGAGATGACTAAATCTAACTCTTTGATTTTACTCAGACGCACGCAATTGTTATTATAGTATCCTCATCACCTTTTAGTAAATTAATCCTTATTAAATCAGAATTAAATTTGCTCTTGTGCTATCCATACTCCTAAATAAATCATGAAACCAGATTATAAGTCATCACAAATTCCAAAAATTATTTCTAGTTTAATTATTTGTGCTTATCTCTTTATAAATATTTTTAACCTCTCAATATATTGGGTTTATCCATTAGTTAAATCCTATGGTGATTGATCATAAAACCCGCATGAAGAATAAGAAAGACAAATAAAATTTTAAATGATGAACTCAAACTAATAAATATCTATGAAGTTAAAAATCTAAACCAAGACTAGTCAAAGAAGTCAAAATAGTCAAGTTCAATTAGACTAAATCGGGATTAGGCAATTCATAAAATTCCAGAAACTACGAGATTGCGAGGACATGTGTTATGATAATTACATTTATATACTCTACTATTTCCTCTCTTATCTTAGAATGCCCCTTAACATTCACTCCGGATATCCAGCCAAATCAATCTGCAAGGGAAAATCTCTCACCAAAATGATTAGTAAATTTGTTATATTAATTCCCTAGCAATTCAACTAGGAGATTGCGAGGGAACATTCCTCGTTATATAGTGAGATAACTGCAAGAAAAGTTTCTCATTATTTAGTGAGAAAGCAAAGCCCTCGCTATAAGAATTGCGCTAGGAATTAGAAACACGAATTTCCCCTCTTCTTCTTCGATATATTGAACAAGCTAATCCAATGTTTTTTTTTTAAACTTCGATTGATAAAATTTCGTGCTAAAATGACAAACACATTCAATTGTAATTAATTTGAAGTGAAATGACAACAAAACACAAGGTATTTATTTGGGCTGCACAGTCATAATGTTGAACATCACTGTCATCCATAAAGATTGAGCCAATGTCACCTTCTCCTATGAATGCTTTATTTCAATGGGAGGACACATCGTTAATACAATTTAATGAATGACAATGTTTGCTCAACATAATGATGCATAATTGAAAGGAGTCGGTCGTGTTTTAGCGCAGAACTAGGGAAAAGAGTAAATCGATGGATGGGCCGGGTCTTTGTGGGATCATTGGTCTCCTATGTAGTTTGAGATGGGCTTCAAGGAGCTACAATGACTTTGATTTATAGTAGTTTAAAAAGCAAATCATACTATTAATGATTGTGATTATTACTTATTAGAATAGTTTAACACTATATATATATATTATATTTTGTATATAAAATATATTTATTCTGGTCCTTTTTATAAAAAATAAATAACTACTTTATTAAAATTAAGAAAAATTGTTGAAATCAGTTAAGTATAATTAATATGTAATTTCTTTTCAGAATTACCCATATTTAAGTGTATAAGTGTTCAATACACTGTATCATGAATAAAATTTTTATATTTAATAAAGGGTACAAAAGGAATTCGTCATTAAATGCATAAGATAAAGGGGGTTTGTTTTTTATAATAAGATCAAAATAAAATTCCCAAAAATTTCTTATAAAAAAGACTAGAGGGAGTGTAATATTAATTTTTAATTATTCGTTAGAAATATACTTAGTGGTTACAAAAAAATATTTTATATTGATATCTCATTCATTTATTTCATCATGCTATTTATTTTATCATTAATTAAATATAGTTTTTTTTAATTGGAGAATATTATGTGTTTAGTTTTGTCAACAATTAACTGTTTTTAATTTTATCCATATTAGCTAGGTTCTTGGGGGACAAATAACATGCGTGTGACAGATTTGTATCTACTACTAAAGTTCCTATCATTATATCTACTAAGTCGGCCAACTACTAAAGTTGCTATCATTATGCACCAATACTTTAAATTGCTTATCATATCTGTATATATATTTTTTCAATATCGATATATGCTGATACTTCTTAAATACATATCCAATACATCATTTTTAAAAAAATAAATAAATTTTTTATATGTAATTAATACTTATAAGATCTGGACGCACACGATTGATCAAACATATACAGAAGTTGTTTTCTCTAGTGGAAATGTATGTGATACCTTTATGGTCCTGGAGTTTTAAAAAGAGCAACCTTGTTTTTTCATGAACTAAACATAGAAGCTGTATCTTTATAGATGATGGGCATGGTTTCATGTGTTTTATTTGGTATTCAATATTATTAAATTATTATAAGCATGTTCTTAGTTTGGATTTTTTATTGCAATTATAAATTTTTTTTGTATTTTATGAATTTTTAAATGAATATATATATATATATGTATATATATTTGAAGTACTCTATTCTATATTTTTAGATATAATAGTGTTAACGTATATCATATCTGATACTTGCACTGTATTTGTGCATCATAAAGTACTTTCAAATATATATAGAGCAATTTGGAATGATTTGGATTTGGATTTCGTGTAGTCTCTGATGCACTATCCAATTAGGAAAAAAAAATTTGTCCATTGGTAATTTTAATCTTACAATTATTATCATGTCACGCTATCCATTATGGTTTAAAGAAAAAGGAAAAATTACATTTTAAAATTAAAATAATAAATTTATTATAAAATAAAACCTATTATTACTCATTTTTTTCAAGTTTATTACTCAATATTTAATTTTTCTTTATGATTAAAGTTGGAGTGCAATTTCTCCATCTAAAAAGGACATCGTTTAACTTAATACAAAGGATGACGTAGCAAGACAATATCCGTGGATCAAAACAGACCCACTAGAACCTTTCCACTACACTGGACCAAAATGGTGTCCATTTACCATTGAGACACTTTTTCTTCAATTTATTAGTTGAATAGAGATCCCGAGTTCTGTGGGTATTGCAAGGAAGCATCGCGGAAATTTCGTGAGGAATATCTTCCCGTGTTCACATTCGGTTAAAGAGTCTTCCTTACCTTTTATTATCCATGCCTATCCTAAAGCCACGAAAGATTCCTACCTCCATACCTGTTAATCCATTAAAGGCAAGTAATTCCACCTCGGGAAGTCCTTCTCTTTTCCCTTCTTTTTATCTTAAAAGGAAACTTAAGTAAATATCTCGAAGACGAGCAGAGATGATGGTGGACCGACTTGCATCAGTTTGATTCTCTTCTACTCCAGGCTACCCCTGAATTTTCCTATCGAGGATGGAATTTCTACCTTTCTTGAAACTTGTAGAACCAGAAAGTTAATTATAGCATAATCAATAGAGGTCAAATTAAGGAATTTTCTCGGAGGTGCGATACTTTAATTAAACTAATGGGGACCCAAGCAGAGAAAAGAAGCACACTATATATATATAGCTCATTGCGTTCTCCCAAAGCTTAATTGGCATCTTTTCTTTCTTCCAACCTGATAATGTCTCCCCGCATATATTCAGCTGATTCGTTTCATGCTTATGACTCATCAATTACCATCAAGGTTCGAATATGTAGCTCAGACGACTATCAGTGACTGATCAGTCATCTGTATATGGATACTTTTTTACTTTGTGAGTCACTCTGTTGCTTTTGTGCTTTAATTTTCTTCTTTCTTATCCTTTCTCTCCATGCTGTGTTCATTATCTATAGGGGCAAACTACGGCAAAGCAAAGCAAGGAAATTAATTAACATCACTATTAAAGCATATATATATATATATATGATGAATATTTTTAGAGAATGTTATCAAATGTTGCTTCCACTTTGTCTTTTGAGTATAGCTTTGGTGGTCAAAAAGACATTCGAAACTTGTTGATCAGTTTAACTATATATATATATATATATGTAAGTTTGGCATCTATATATACCAGTACTTCTTCTTCCTCTCAACTCCTCATCTTCATGACAACACAAATCTTTCATCAGAGTTGACTGTTATTAGCTGCTGGCTAGGTGTTCTTGCAATATATCTTCATTTGCTTAATTAGTCACCTGACTTTGTGGATATTTATATATATATATTTATTCATCAAATGACTCTTTGGTATGCATGATACTACTGCACAATTTGCCTTGTTTATTTAAAGATGGAAGAAGAGTTTAATTTGCTTCTGATTTTCATATGATCCATCAATCTGTTGCAGATGCCATTCTAAGCCACATTAATTGCTGTGTACGTACGTGTGTATAACTCAAGAAACTAGCTGGGCATTCCTTCCGTAGAGGTAGGTATATGCATGCTCTTAATTAATTAACCAGCCTTTTAACTACTGTCTTACATTAATCTGCGTATAGCTGTAGTGATATTTCTATTCAGAAAGAGCTATAAATCCAAGAACGTCATGGAATGAACGAAGATAATCGAACCTTTATTTTCATTTCATCACTTTCAAATATACCAACTTTTTTTTTTAATTAGGATATTGGTTCAAATTATATTCAGCGGATTTCGAAAATTAGGCTCTAAGCACGTTAAGAATTAAAACATATATAGATAATGAGGGAGGCATCCTTTTGCTACACTAAATTAAATCGCATCAGTTAATTAGTAGCTAATATAAAGTTAAACGTTATTGGAGTGAATTAAATTCATGCACATATATGATCAGTCATGGTCAGACTTAGATGGACAATGGCTCTTGCATGTGACTGGGAATAACTGCTTTACTCATAACGTTCTAATTCTAATGGTGACCGCCACAATGAAAGAGACAGATAACTAGATAACTGCAGGCTGCTTCCTAATCGGGAAAGTATAGTTAAAATGGAAATTGATGAGTAATACAATATTAGTTGAATGGCCGGGGATTATGGGATTGTTAATTATTAGTTAAATATATTATATATGTGTTTGCACATGTATTTGTTGTTTAGTCCATGAGGTGTTGCCACATTCTTTTTAAGTGTAGGATTAATTAATTCTCACCAGGCTTCACCCTGGCTCTTGAGGATTACAAGGTGTTTTCGTTTAGAATTGAAACCCAAGTTTAAACAACCCAAATAATGTAACAGGTGATGAACTTTCAAATGTTGCAGTAGGCCACAAGTATCATAATCTTATGTCTAAAAAAGTTAATACCTTGTCAACCAACAAAAACCAATCTCATATATTATGAGAGGGTGAATTTAAGTGTGTTTTGGAGGTATTAATTCATGGATTAATAGATAATACTTCTCCTATTTCTTATTATAAGGCATATTCTTGGAATATTAAGATTTCGAAATATAAGTTATTTTATAAAATTTATGTATCATTTAATATTTATTTTTTATTTTTATCCTTCTTGAGAATACTCAAAAAGAGTTATAGTAGAGAGAGATTAAGAGAGATACATTTAAAAAGAGTTCTAATTTAATGAGGGTAATTTTAGAAAATCAAGGTAATTTTTAAAAATATTAAGGTTTTAAACTAATTTACTAGATATGTGTAAGATATATAAATATGACTTATAATAGGAACTAGATAGAGTAATCTATAAAAGCTTAGCACATACCCTGCAAGCTGTATACGTAGTTATCAAAATATATTATTTACTTTCTTCTTTTAAAATATAAGTTATATTTACTTACTTCACACCCTATCAAGAAAACATTAATTTTTTAAAATTTTTTTAAAACTTTCCAAAATTTCCCTCAAAAGTAAAAATAAATTATTCTTTCTTACCATAACTTTTTTTACCTTTCTCTTTCATAATTGAATACTATTATAAATAGAGATAAAATTGGAAAAAAAATATTAAATAGTTACTAATTTTTACAAAATAACTTATATTTTAAAATCTTAACCTCATCAAATTTGTCTTATAGTTTGAAATGAAGTGAGTATATTCTTTTTAATAAAAAGAGTCTAAACATAAAGAGAAATAACAAATAGAGAAATAAACTTCATTTGCATTACAAATATAAAAAATTATTTGATTTATACTTTTTTTTATTAAACATAGCATATATAATATTTTGAAACTATGTATTTATTTTTTTCTTTGAAAATTTGATAGGGAACCAATCTAGATCCGTGAGCGAAGAATCTTTAATACGATTTTGGTCCCCAAACTCTCTGACCGACCTCATTGTCAAGCTTTTTTCAACCTTGCAATATCCTGACCGTTACCAAACGTTAAATGAGTGCAAAATGAAAATAAATGTGTTTTAATATTCTGACACTCTGATTTGTCATCCTTATTTAGCCAAAATAGCAAGGTTATAAAAATATTCAGAGCCTTGCGCCCTTTTTTTTTTTTTTCCTTTCCTTTTCTTTGTTTCTTTTTTAAATGAAAGTCATATGCACCCTTTATTTCTAAGCTTCGTAAAATTAGTTTGAAACTAAAATAAAAGTAATTTAATATTCTAACACATTATATCATTATGTGAATCTAAGAAATTCGTAACCCTTGTTTTGGTTAGCCCAAAAATTATATATGCAAGTTAAAATTCAGAGTCTTGATCCTCTCCAGCTTCTAATGCAATTTCATGCTTTTCCAATAATTTTTATCATCATTTTCTACTGATCCTCATGAAAAAAAAATTTCAAACTGATTAATATATATATATATCGGAGTTCAAATATGATTATTATGATCATACTTGTTTGTCAATGGCAGTCTTGCATGAAACACGACGATGACACTCACACGTTGATGTGGAGGGAGGCACGTGGCCCCTTCACACTTATGCGATTTCTCTCTATTATTGAGCCAAACACACTCATTTCATGCCTCTTGTCACGCTTTTAACGTGCCCACTGTCTTCGAACTACCCAGAAACAATAGGTGCCCTGCCGCCCACCCACTACTATTTACTTTGTTGGTTGAGCTCATCAATCAGCCATAAAATATCAATATTAGTGTTAATTAATATATATATCATATAAAAGTATAGTAATAATCAATATTAATACTTCATTATTTATTGATATATCTCTGTTCATTTAATTCTCATTTTGTGCTACTTTCAAAATATTCTAAATCTGTATACAAATGCGAGACATTGATGGTATTAGTATTGGGGGCTTTGGACTATGACCTCCCATGTGATTTTGACCATTCCCCTTTCAATTAGCTAAAAAGATGATAGTATTAGTATTGATTGAATCATGCTTTTATATATATATATATATATTATTTTTCTTGAAAAGAAAAATAATAATAATAATAACCACGTAAGGCTTAATAACGGTTGCAATGGACAAGTCACATTCCCCACATGTGACATTAGAGCCATTAAAATGGGTCAAACCCGACGGATTGACCCGAAAAATCTAATAAAATAAGTGGGCTTGGGTCTCAACTTTATGAGCAAATACATAATCCAGACTTTTTAAGTCCGGCTTGTGGTGGGTCGGCCCGAAAAACCCATTTTCTTTTTTCTTATTCTTTTTTTATTATTTAAAATATTAAAAAATATATATTATTTTATTAATTAGTGATATATAAATTATAAAATTTAAATATTATGTTAGTTTTTTATGAATTATGATGATAATTAGTTGTATTAATTTAAATAATTATATAAAAAAATTTATAAAAAAAATATTAAAAAAACCCGTGGACTGACCTGTAGGCCCAATTCTGCGGGCTCAGACTTAAAAATTCAAGCCCGTTTATTAAATTGGGCTTTTCGGCCGACCCGATTTGGGTCTGACTCAAGACGGGCTGATTCAAATAGGTCTGACCGACCCGATTTGATAACTCTACGTGACATACGACTGTTTCTTTGATAAAGAAGGAAAATAGAAATTTATATTTAAAAATTTTGATCAAAAGATAAAATCAACTATTAAAAGAAGGGTGAAATCCCGCCATTTAAATTACCAATCAATATATATAAATATAAATTACTGTTTATAAACTGCTATCTTTTGATATTTGTGACATTTACCTTTTTTTAATTTATTTTTTAGTCCCTTTCTTAATTTTTGTCAAGAATACTATATATCAGGTTTAAGATAATAAATCATAAATATTCATAAAATTTAAATGATTTTCCCACCCAAGAACCCAGCACTGAGCCTTTCTTTCATTGATTTCCACGCGTATAAGCAATTATCGCCTCAAATTATGCCCAATGAAATCAATTAGTTTCAATCAATCATTAAAAAAAAGTAAAAACACTCGTTTGAGCATTAATTTTTCAAATCAATCAAAACGTGCAAAAGAAGTAAAAAAGAAAAAAAGAAAGAAAGAAAAAAAATGTGCTACCGACCAATTCTGGTCGCTCTCTGTTTAGTAGTTCTTCCTAAGTCGAAGACGAAGAGGAAGAAAACACAGTAAAAGGTCAGCTTCTTGTTTTCTCAGTTAATCAGTAACTGCTTCTTTTTCCTCCACTAAACAATGAAAGGGAGGGAAACAGCCAGTACATATATTTTTTAGTGTTTGCTTTTTAATTTAGCTCTAGATAATTAGGAATTACTGCAGTAATAAATTTCTGTGGAGTATTTTCTATATTATTTTCTGAGTTCTTGGGGCTGTATTCTTCCGCATTTGAATAGGTAGAGAAAAACATGGAACCGGAAATTTCGGCGTGAGTGCCTCTTTTTGGGCCAACAAAAAGGGTGTGATTGAAATTGAACCACTTTGGGTTAGATTATTAGATTGTCAACTACTGAAAATATTTGTAACGAAACTGAAACTGGCGCCTATCGTTTTGGAGGGAAAATTCAGTTTGGATTTCTTTTTTTGACCCAAGAAAATTGATCTTGCTGAACTGAAAGAGACGATTTACTGATGAAGGTGTTCATTGAGAATCTTGTATGTTTTGGTAATTTGGTTGTGAGAATGAAGCGTATGACAAAGGCATTAAAAACTGACAGTACTGTCTTTCCTGACAGTTTCCGGAACTATGAGCCTCTTCAAGAATTCACCTTGTCCCCAGAGTGACGTAGAGGCCGGACGTAGCAGTTACCGCGATCATGACGACGAGGATAGTTCGTCAGACCCATTTAGTATTACCAGAACAAAGAATGCTCCAATTGAAAGCCTCAAACGTTGGAGGGTATGTGTTCTATGACTGAATAGCTCACTTAAACATGGGGTACTTCGCCTTTTGAGTTTTGACTTCTTGCTTCTTCTCTGTTCATTTGTCTGTCAACCTGTTTCTCTATATCTGTACTCTGGTAATACTATCTATATCTTATTGTTTGCTGTTATAGCTGCCTCCGAGATTGAGTCTCCGTTTTTATCTGACCGAGTGATTCGGACGTGTTTCTCTGCTTTTTGTACGTATGACTGAATGATTGAATTTAGGATCTTATGCGCTCATTTTCTGTTGCTGCGATCGAAGTGGATTTTTGTTTTGCTCTTGGGTCTGTAGAGAGAGCGCACCTTCCTCTCGTCCTAATGTATCGCTCTATCTATTTTAGGAGCCAAACAGAAACTACTTGTGACTCTTCGAGAAGAGGCTTTTCGAAAATTGGGCTTTTCAAATTTTAGAGCTCAAGGAGGTGTTCGGTCTAGTGTGAACTTGACCATGTCATCTCACATACTATGGGATTATATGACAGGGTTTGGTATAATGTCCTCATCTAAGATAACACCTTGATATCATATCCCATGCAAAAGAATGTTAGCTGATGGATGTCAATTTTTTTTTTCGGTTAATACTAACCGATTTCTGGAGATTAAAATATTATTTATAGAAAAATATAAGCATGTAAAATATAATATGTACATTATTAAAAATAACCGCACATGAACTTTTATTTTTTGTTTTTTTTGGTATTTAAATTGGTGGTATCTTACATCAATTAGCATGTATAAGATGCTGCCAGTTTAAATGAAAAAATAGGTTACCACGAATATTTTAGTATCTTATACTATGATATTTCGTACCATTATATGTTAGTTACCATGGTATATGAGATAACATTATACCAAACTCCTGATCAGTGTACGAGTCTCCAATAATAATTTATTTATAGAAAAATATAATCATGTAAAATATAACATGTAATTATTAAAAATAATTACACATGATCTTTTATTTCTTCTTTATTTTTTTTTGTATTTAAGTGGGTGGTATCTTACGTTTACTAGGATGTATAAGATACTGTCAGTTTAAATGCAAAAATAGGTACCATGAATATTATAGTATCTCATACTATGATATCACCTGGCTCTCAGTGCTCAAATCTTCCTCCCTTGAACCGTTCTCTCTGCCTGTATTGCTTTCATTTTGACTTTGCATGATAAAGGACTTTATAGATTATGTATCTCATCTAGTCTGGCTGAACATAGGTGAACTAACATCTAACTAGTAAAATAGAAAGCAAATGAGAGTGGATCAGCTTAAATGAGTCCAGAACTTAATTAGTAGCACTTTCCAATGGCCAAAAGAAGGAAACAGATTTCACTCAGGTGCTAAAGGTGAGCGCACCTAGCCTGAGATGTTCACTAATCTGAAGATGTAGACCCCAGTTTCAGATACTTACTGAACATAATATGAGCGATTTCTTGATCATGCTCCATTGCATCTTAAGTCACCTTCATTTACCATTTTGTTAGTGTCAATGTTGTTTTGCTGTAGCTTAGTTACAATGTTAAGAATTAAGGTACATAGCTTGTTGGGCTTGCATCTGGCTTTTCTTCTTTCTATTTTGTGTGTTTGCCTTTTGTTTTCACTGTAATTATTAGATAATGTTCTCTTTAATGACTATCCAATAAATCTTTTTTCCCCATCTTAGCAAGCTGCACTTGTGCTTAATGCTTCTCGTCGGTTCCGTTACACCTTGGACTTGAAGAAAGAAGAAGAGAATCGGCAAATATTGAGGAAGATTAGGGCTCATGCAGAAGCTATTAGAGTATGGTTCCTTCAATTGGACCTTTCATTATTGTTTGTTTACTTATGTACATTGCTCTAATAATTTATTTTGCTCAACTAGGCTGCATATCGTTTCAAAGAAGCTGCAAAGCATGTGAATGGTGAGTCATTAAATTACCATTTGTGTATGCTGAATCATAATAGTATCAGAAAAAGGTTTTCCTTACTGGAGTTTCCTGCTTTCAAGAAGTGCCTTTGATGTCATTAGATTCTTATCCGTTGGATTTTTATATTTTTCTGCATTTTTCTAAAGCAAAATCTGCTTGAAATTTTATTTTTGCATTTCTATGTTTTGAGCTAACTGTAATGGTCGTTGTTTGACCTTTACTTCATTTGGATAGCTGGTATGGCAGTTAGTTCCAACAGTTGTTTGATAAAATTGATTAATGTTTGGTATGTCACTTTAGTTTCTTCTGCAAATGGGACTGGAAAATCGCTAGCTTAGAAGTATGGTGTTATTTTTATAATTGTTATGATGTCACTAATTCATGCCATTCTTTTTTTCCCTTGAAATTAATTTTGAGAGTTTCATTTTACATGTAGGCTATTTAATCTCAATCGAATTCTAAAAATTTTGAAAATAGGTTTTAAATGGCCTTTCTGAATATATTTTTCTTGGATTAATACAAGAAATCATATGAGAGGGAAAAACGATACAAGTTTATCAATCTGAATAGAGGAGATGAAAACGTAATATAAAATCAAATGAAACTAGAAACTTAAACATGCGGCAATGCTGATCATTATATACACATATCTGACTGGTACGCTTCCTTTGAAAACCTTGAACAGGACATGGCTACAAACATAATCTTAGCGCATAAGACATCTGATTCTGGACAATATGGAAGTAATATAAGAAAGGGGAGAAAGAAGGAGGAGGATGCAGATGTAGAAAGAAATAGAGGGGAAAGGAGAAGAAGGGAGGGGGAGACAACTAACAAGCCGATAGAATTTTATTAATAATCAATCAGAAGCTAGCTTCCCTAACCTTAATGACTGAGGGATTTATATAGAGGCTAAGGAATTGTTCTCGATAATTTAAAAATGAAAGATAATTTTAAATTCCAACAAAATATGATTAAGTTGATAACTAACTCTATTTGGATAAAACCAAAGTACTTGAAATATTAGCTCCTGATCCTAATAATATATTATTTCCACAATTTATCTTTAATCCTAATTTACAAATAATTAATAATATCTTTCCTATTCTCTTAACGTTCTCCACTAACATCTATAGGCAACGATGCACCCCTGAAAAGACAGGCCTAAGTAATTGAATGTTGCTCTTATTCTCATTTTTCTGGGTGCTGTGGACTGTTATACTATCCTTTTCAATATTATGATACATGATTAATGATATATGGTGTTTGTTGCATGACTATAATCTTATTTTCTTAGCAGTTTCCAGATTACATACAATTATTACTTGAGATGAACTTTGATATGTTTCCTATTTTATTTGTTACTTGCTTCTGTAGTATTATTTCTTTTGTAATATTGATAATTAGGGTTTTTAAACATTTTAGGAATCACATCTCCTCGTCCAACCTCAGTTGGTGACTTTGCTATTGGTAATGAACAGCTTCTTTCGATTTCTAGGGATCATAATATTGATGAACTGCAGAAATATGATGCGGTAAGTTTGCAATGAAATTTTTTCTTCATTTTGGCAATGGTGATAATTTTTTTCATAAAGATCATATCTCTGTTATGAATCATTGAGTCAGGCCAGAGGGCTATCAGAATTGTTGAAAACCAGTACAGAGAAGGGGATTAGTGGTGATGATGCAGACCTAGTACAACGAAGGAATGCTTTTGGTTCAAACAATTATCCTCAAAAGAACGGAAGGAGTTTTTGGGTAAGGTTTGGTGCATTTTTACTCAAAGGAGGCTAGTGCTTTTATTCAATTTATAATTATAATTATCATTGTGTGATGATATAGTGACATATAATTTCTTTTTTAAATATTCCTTTCACAGCTGTTTATGTGGGATGCTTGCAAGGATCTGACCTTGGTTATATTAATGGTAGCTGCAGCAGCTTCATTGGCACTAGGAATAAAATCTGAGGTGAGATTGGCTCAGAAAGTTATTATACAATTCTTTGTGCTTGTTTTGCTGAAAAATGTAGTAAATCCTGGTAGTAGATATACAGGTATGCATATTGTTTACAAGATGATACCCAGATATGGCAGTATTCTAAGAATGTAGAATAAGGTTATGGCAGGTATAGCATATAAAATATTTAGGAAAATATGTCAGTTGATAATAACTTACTAGAAATGAATGTAGCAATGAAGTTCTAAGCACTTTCTCACCAAAAACGAAACTAGCCAAAACCACTGTAAACCTTTACTTTATCACAGACCTGCCCATTACTTATCTGGTAGATGTATAATTTGGTGATACACAAGCACTTAGCCCTGTCACCTGCAAAGGTGGTGTCAGTGCTGCATAAATATCTGTACTTGGTGGAGATGGTGGATTTGTCTCTTGACTCTCATTTTTTCATGCCAATTTCATTGAGCCAGCATTTTGCTTCTCTTAATAGCTTTTTTAAACTAAGTCATATTTAGTTAGAAATTGTGAAGTTCCCTGTGTGTTTTTCTGTCAAATTCGTTGTAAAACTTAATAGAATTTCTTATTTATGTAAATTGCATACTTTTTTTCAACACTTTATCTGCTGCACAATGCTTCAGTCAGATTGGTAGCTTCCAATAAATTCATGCAATCATGCTATATATATATATATATATTCTGGTGCAGGGTCTCGCATACACTCATTTACTATCTGCGTGTGCCCTGTCTTTAGCTAAAGGTTGAATTTGTTATAAAACCAGAAATAGGTTTGGAAAATCATGTTTGAACTTGGAAGTGAAGCATTTTTTAATTATTATTGTACAAGTACACTGATATTTGAAAGATTCTTTTCTTGGGGGTGTGATAGAACCCAAACAAAAACTAAACAAGATATATGAAATAAAATTTTATAATTGAGAAAATATGAGCAAAGGAACTGATAGAATCCAACATTTGGTAGCCACAAGTAATTCTTGCTGTATTTAAGTAGCATGGTTTTTTCCATTACAAGCTAGAAGGGTTGGGTTCCACATGCTTTCTTAGGTCCCCATCAAACGGTATCACAATTGGTGTTGCTTCCACAAAAAGGGTTACTTGCAGATGGTGTGACTTGGTTGCTGACATGAGTGCCACAAAGTGCAGTCATCGATTACATGAGTTCTTTAGGGACGTGCTATGATGGGGTCCCATAATGGGATGCCACAAGTAATTTGTGTGATACTTAAGTAGTTTGGTTCTTCCCCTCTTCCAAACGGGTTTTTAAGGGTGGGTTCTCGTGCTTGCTTGGGTCTGCATTAAAAGCAACTCTAATAAAGTTGCTCTTATAAAACAAATAGAGCAGCAAAACACAATGAACAAACAACAAACCAGGAAATATAGACAGGAACGCTCTACCTTTGAGGAGGCTAGATCTCTACCAAAACCAAATTATAATTCTTCCATGACTAGTTGATGTAGTAAAACAAAGGGAACGGGAGGGAGAAAATAGAGAGAAACTGAGGGAGAGATACTGAAAGTACTAAAATATTATTCAATAGCCAAAAACGAAGTAACAAGTTAATAACTCTCGGCTATTTATAGAACTCTAGTCCTAATCCTAGTTAAACTAAACTACTAGAGTTCTAAAGATAAAAGCTCTACTCAAACTAGTTTAAATCTAGATGAGATAAAAGATAAATTCTATTTTCAAAGAAAACTGAATCCTAGAAGACAATCAAATCAATTCAAGATAAACTAAATTAAAATATTAATTCTTTTAAATATTCCATCACTAGTCCTCACTTAGGCCCTCCTCTTATTGACCCTTTCCTACTTCCTCTAGAAACTCTTACCAAGAGCTAACACGTGTTCCATCCTCCCATCCTTGTTGTCGAGGTAAGTTATGCATCCTCACAGCCCACCTTTCCATTACTAGAATGCTTTGATGTACTAGAATATCCCTTAACTGCTGGGGCCTCTTCAGGGCGGTGTGTAAATTTAAAAATTAAGATCATATAGTCTATTTCTTGGTGGAAAAAGTAACTGAAAAATTTGACTAATATCCTTTCCTTTGTTGATTTCAAACTACAACTTCTGTTTGTTGGTATTTTGGGTTTTATTCTTTGGAGATTGTCTATTATTTTATATAAACTGGAGAGAATGTGGTGGGCTGAGGCATTTGAAAGGGAGAGGAAGGGTAGGTTAGGTGAAGATGATCTGTTATTGATATGGGACATCTTGGGGGGTGGAAAGATTACACACTTGGACTTGTTAGGGATTGGAAAGATATAGTGCAAATTTTGTTTGTGTGGTTAGGTTTTATAGAATAATTATTTAGCTGAGCAGAGACTTTTGTGTTGCTCATGCAAATGGTGTAATTTTTAATCAGGTGTCTCTTTCAGGGTATTAAGGAAGGATGGTATGATGGGGGAAGCATTGCTTTTGCAGTAATTCTTGTTATTTTTGTTACAGGTATAGTCTTTTTTGTCTTATCATTTTGAAGTTCATAACTGTTAAAGCTTTTGGTTTACACATTTGTGATTCTGTTTCTTAATTAGCTTTCTGGATTAAATTATGTTTGGTGGCGATCTCATTCTGGGATCCACTTCTTTTTTTTTTTCCATGGAGGTTATAGTAATAACTTTATAGTGGTTATACTTATAACTTCACATGTGGTAATATTCTCCCTAGAGGCATATATCACTCTTTTTTATCTTCCTCTTGCAGCGATAAGTGATTATAAACAGTCCCTTCAGTTTCAACTTCTAAATGAGGAGAAGAGAAATATACATTTAGAGGTTGTTCTTTTTACTTCATTTTTACATCTTGATTATTGATATAATTTTCCTTCTTAATATACTTTTCTAATATTCCTTTTATTTTAAAATAAAAGTAGGTTATAAGAGCTGGTAGAAGAGTTGAGATCTCTATATATGACATCGTTGTTGGTGATGTTGTACCCCTTAATATTGGTAATCAGGTACATGAGCGTCTTTTTTATCATTTTTGTTCTATTATACCTTATGGTTGCCTTTTTTTATGGCTATTATTTCTTAACTGCTCTTCCGTAGGTCCCTGCTGATGGAATCTTGATCACTGGTCACTCTCTTGCTATTGATGAATCAAGTATGACTGGGGAGAGCAAGATTGTAAGTGTTCTATCTTATGGAGAATTAAAGTAATTATTACCTCCTTTTCCTAGTTTTGATGATAATTTTGAATTTAACAGGTCTATAAGGACTCTAAGGACCCTTTTCTGATGTCTGGATGTAAAGTTGCAGATGGCAGCGGCACCATGCTGGTAAATTTTATACTTGCCTACTTTTTTGTTTTTCTGGTAACTGCACAGTTTTTGTGATACTTATTTCCATAGGATGCTACTTAAGTGTTTATTTATCTTGTTATTGTTCTTGGGTGGATGGTGATCTGAAAGAGATAGTGTGTTTAGTTTGATTTTTATTATTTAAACAATTGAGTAGATGATGGAAAGACACAATCGTTAGTTCGTAATTTAACTTTGATTAATAATTCAGTAATTATTTAAATTTAATAACATTTTGTCATTTGTAGTGTAGCCTGCCTGTTTTATTAATTAAACTGCTTTTTTTTTTTTGGGGGGGCGGGGGGCCGTTGGTGAGGAATGTTTATATGAATTTCTTTTCTTGGACAGGTACTTGGTGTTGGTTTAAATACTGAATGGGGGCTTCTGATGTCTAGTATTTCAGAAGACAATGGTGAAGAAACGCCCTTACAGGTTCTCTATTTACATGTGGATTTTTTCAGAGCTTTCATGTGTCATCAGTATGTCTAACTGTACAGGGTCTTAAAATAGGTACGTTTAAACGGTATTGCCACTTTCATTGGTATTGTTGGACTCTCTGTTGCTGTTATTGTTTTGACTGTATTGCTGGCCAGGTAACTGTTAATGACTAATGCTTTCCATCTGTTCTTTGCGAGATTTGCTTATAGATTTTGTTTCCATGTCTCTGAAATGTTGAAACTATAAGCAGATATTTCTCTGGGCATACTAGAGATGCAAATGGAAATGTTGAATTTAAGGCAGGCAAGACAAAAATTGGTCATGCAATTAATGGAGCAATCAAAATAGTTACAGTCGCGGTATGTATGTTGACAGATACTGGGTTGTACACATGCACATTGCATATGTTTATGCTTGTGTCTTTATTTGAAAACATTCAAGGGCTTTCAAGTTAATGCTTATTTGGTGATTGTGACTACCTTTAGGTGACCATTGTAGTAGTTGCAGTGCCTGAAGGGCTTCCTTTAGCAGTTACCTTAACGTAAGTATGCTAATGTTCATTTAAATAAGACTTGCTTTCAAGATTTCTTCACTCATTCTCTGTTATCACATCTTGATGGATGTTAAAACTTTGGTGCATTGCTCCTTATGGATAGATCAATTGTCATTGCTCGTGTTAAATATGATGTTTGATCTGTTAGTTACCTTAGCGCCTCTAATTTTGCTGAAAAGATTTCAGTGACCTCAACAGTGTAATGATTTAGAACCTCCGAGGTTCAGAGTGTAAGGCATGTGTTCAATTTGTATAATTTACGAAAATTTCCTATTACCCTTTTATTAAGCATTATCTGTATCAATATCAGGTTTTATATGATCTTTCAGTCCATAACATTGTTTGTCTTTGTTTTGTTCTTTAAATCTCAATTTTGTCTACTTATGCTCTTTTTTATTTGTGTTTTAGACTTGCCTACTCAATGAGAAAAATGATGGCGGACAAAGCTTTGGTATGCCTCTTGATTTTGATGCTTCAATTGCATTTTGTCGTATTTATTTGCTAAATATACTTGAATATAGGAGAAATAAAACTACAGGTGAGGAGGCTTTCAGCCTGTGAGACAATGGGCTCTGCCACAACCATTTGCAGTGATAAGACTGGTACATTGACCATGAATCAGGTTCGTTATGAGGTCATGATGCCCATTTTTGGAGTTTTGAACTTTTGATTTATTTTTTTTTATTTTACAGCAACTTCTTTGCAGTGTACTTGTTGCGAGTGTTTTCATCTTGTAGTTGTATCTGTGCTAGTCAGCTCTTGCAGAGTAGATAGCCTCTTAGCTTTTGAGATGAATTAGGAGTTCAGAATTTCATCTAACCTGTTAATCTGGAATTCGCATTGGGTGCTCAAGGTGCTCATCATCCAGACAAGATTTAGACAGTCCAGATTTATAGTTTTTTGTTTTGATTTTTTATATTATAACAATATTTTTTTAAAAAGTAACAGTTATAAAATTATATCTATTTTAGATTCTATATCTAATAAAATAAAAATATATTAAAAATACAATAATAAAATATAATTAAATCCGGATTATCCCGATTAAATCTGGACAATCCAAAAGCCCAATGAGCACATGGTGCTCATCCAAGTGATAAGCACTGAGTGCTGTCATTAATCTGATAGCTCTTGTGACATACATATAACTATGAAAGGGCACATGTTTTAAGTGCTTGTCAGTAGTTCTTTAACTTGGATAGATTTTTGGGGAAGTGACTCCTAATGGCCTTAGTTTGTGGAGATAGTAGTGTTTTAGTTTGTTTTTTCAAATTTCATGAATTCTTTGATTGACAGATGACTGTGGTTGAGGCTTACGGTGGTGGGAAGAAGATTGATCCTCCTCACAACAGGTCAGAGCTCCCTCCAAATCTCTTCACTCTGATCATTGAAGGTGTTGCACAGAACACTAGTGGCAGTGTTTATATGGTTGAGGTATGTTAGAACTAAGTTGCTCTTTTTCTTTATCCACGTTTCATGATGATTGCATATGCTGAAACAGTATTGCGACTGCATGGATACTTTATATTATCCTTTACAGGGAGGTAGCGATGTTGAGGTTTCTGGATCACCGACAGAAAAGGCAATTTTACATTGGGGAGTTCGGGTTTGTTTTAATCATAAATTTTCTTCTTCTTTTTAAGTAAAATTTTTTTAAACAATTCTGACTGTTTGAATAACTCAGCTGGGGATGAATTTTGAGGCGGTCAGATCAGAGTCATCAATTATTCATGTTTTTCCATTTAATTCAGAGAAAAAGCGTGGAGGAGTTGCAGTAAAGATGGTACTACGGTTTTGTATTTACTTTTTTTCGTTTTGCTTGCATGTCATGTTTGGCATATCAATAAGATTATTGCACTGTGATATTTACATGTACTATTTTACAATTTGATACTTTAAGATTTACTGTATATTTTGGTGGTTGTAATCATGACGGG
Organism: Adenanthera pavonina; assembly: GCA_026686845.1. Lineage (NCBI taxonomy): Eukaryota > Viridiplantae > Streptophyta > Magnoliopsida > Fabales > Fabaceae > Adenanthera > Adenanthera pavonina. Next base: position 5,158,110 of record JAIVEN010000026.1, on the reverse strand, counting down.
CTTGTAGCTAATGGACCAAGAGTATTAAAAACTTATGAGATGAGGATGAAGAGAAAGGATAACAGGAGGGCCCAAGATTGCATAATCTGCTGATGAGGGGGCCAGAGAGGAGGAAAAGGAGAATAGAGTGTTTGTTGGTAACTAACTGGTCACATGGGGTAGGAGATGGAGATGAGAGAGATTGTAGGTTGTTAGGGGGGAGTATTTAGGAAGGTTGTGGGTCAGAGAGTGGGCAAGGAAGATTTATCTTTTTGTGGAGAGTCTATGGCCTCTCAAACCCTCGAGGGTGTTTGATTCTTTCTTCATTCTCTCTTCTTTCTGTGCACTCTTGAATCTGTCAGTCCGTATCTCTTTGTTTTGGGAAAGGAATTACAACTTCTTTATAGATAAGTAGTACAAGCCCTTAAGGTTCTATCAAATTATCACTCTAGAACATTTAACTTTTTCATGTTTTACAGTTTGTATATGTTTTGGTCTTACAAGATTTAAGTGTCTCAGGCGTGAACCATTTTCTGTGAGGGCCTTATTCCAGAGTTTATTCATTCTAGCTGTTTTTAAGAAGCATCTTAGTTAGTGATGGGGAGGGCACATGTAGCGAGTTAGCTGCTAGTGCTATAGTGCATAGTGTTGCAAAGGCTACATTGAAGTGTGCTCATTATATTACGGGTAAATTATTTGCTTCTCCCTTGAGAGATGACTTAATCACAACTTAATCACATGGTTATCCCTTTTTCTATGAAAATTAATTCTCCACTCACAAAAACAAAATGTAAGCAACAATCAAAATATCCTTAAACTAGAGACATTTTCCCATGCATTACACATGCATATGCATTACACTGAGTCTGAGGTGAGTTATACTATTTATAGCTTATGAATAATGCAGCTTATTATAGATTTAGTATTTTATATTGATGGGTAAAATAACTACTTGTAAAATTTAGCAAATTATAAAATGACCACTTTTGAATTTAAATAAATATAAATAAATAATCACAAAAAAAGGAATTTTTTTCAAAATATTTTTAAAGAAACTTAACCAATTAAAAGATAAAAAATTAATTATGAATTTTATAACAATAACATTTTTGATAATATATTTATTTAATCAACATGTGTATGATTATAAATGTAAAAAACTTATTTAAACTGTTTATTGTTTTTAACAAAAATTAATAACGCTGAAATGATAATAAATACATTTATTAATCATTTACACTTTTACCAAAGAAAATAAATTCTATTGTTGAGGGTATTTTAGTCAAAATAAGGTTAGTGGTGGTTTTTTTATTGTTTTAGGGGCTGGGAGAGTAAATTTTTTTTTAAGGGGAGAGCTGTATAAGTAGTCTATCTCTCAAGAAAGGAAAGAGTAATTTATTCTTACGTTAAATATATGTATATATATTTTTATTCATATTGACAATAATATAGTATAAACCAAAGAATATATTTATGAAAAGCTAAACTCATTTGAATCAGCTGATGATAACTTTAATCATCTGTGGATCACAACATCAATAACTTATGTATTTATGCCAATGTTAACAAAGGTTGATTCTAAGCTTCATCTTCTTAAGCGATAAAGATCAGAATTATGTTTGCTTTCCTCCATTCTTTTGTGAGGTAACCAAGTCAACCTCCAGTGCAATCAATGCTATTATAACAGGATCCAATCACTATTCAACAAAGAAGAAATTTGAAAAACAAGATAAATTAGCAGAGAAGAATATTGCAGTGGATAGAGAGTGAAGGGAGAGATTGCAGGGTGCCAACAAAGAAGAATTCAGTGAATAGAGTGAAATTATACAGCCACCCTTAAAGTCGAAGGTTGCTAGCCTTCAGCCTCAGGTCTTCTTTGTTTCAAAGAGGGATTTTTGCCTTTTCATACATTGCATTTAGTGAATGCTCGAGCCACTAAACAGAGGTGCATGGAACGTGGCCATGTGGGCCCTCCAAAGCAATGTACTATGCACTATAGCCGTTGCTATATCTCACTGTAGATGACTATGAGCAGCGGAACTTATCTTTATATGTCTTGATTCTAATCTCTATTGATCTTTGAAACCTAATATTAAGAGTTTTTGCTTCTTCTCTGAACTAATCAATTGTTATCACGATAAGCTACATAAAAGTGTTTTGTATCTTTTTCTTCCTGGGATTTCTAACTTGTAAGTATTTTCATTTCCACAGTTTGACTCTCGTGTTCATATACATTGGAAAGGTGCTGCTGAGATAGTCCTAGCCTGTTGTACAGGGTATATTGATGCAAATGGCCAGTTAGTGAAGATGGATGAAGAGAAGGTTTGATGAAATAGTTATATATTAACTTCTATGGTTAAGTGATTTTTTCTCATTTTTATTTATTTTTTATGGGAACTTAAGTCGTATGGGATGACTAAGTTCCACATTGAGTAGTATGGAATATTCTATGATTATTTAAGTGGGTTAGTTTTCCCACTTAAATAACTAGCTTTTGAGAAAGAGTTATTTATCCCTCTAAAGTACTCATCAATTTTTAATTTGGAAGTCTGCTTAAATATATCTTAGAAGAATATTCCCTTAAGAATTTCCCTTGTCATTTCAGTGAATTGTTCCAGTATATAATTGCTTTTTTTCCATGGAAATTCCAAAAGATTGATATATGTGCACTTACAAACATAAAACTTGAGTAAATTCAAGTAGTACATGGGTTGTTAGGATGAGTTTTGATACTTCCTGTTTGACTAATTTGAATTTTTTACTGACTGAGAATTCCTTGGCTGGCAGATGACATTTTTTCAAAAGGCTATTGAAGATATGGCTGCTGATAGTTTACGTTGTGTTGCCATGGCATATAGATTATATGAAATGGCGAGTGTTCCAAATGGTGAAGAAGAACTTGCTCACTGGTCATTACCAGAGGATGATCTCATTTTACTGGCTATTGTTGGTCTGAAGGTGTGTATTTTCTCCAGAAATAAGCCCTTCATTGTCATCATCTTATATGGGTACCCTATGGATGCGAGCAATGGTCCAGAGTTGAGCTCTGGTTACAGAATGATGCGAAACTGAAGAAAAATGGCACACTCCCTCAGCTTCCCTCTTTCCATGCCCCCACTTTATCCCCGCTGACTCATTCTGACCTTTCCCACTACTCTCTCGTACTCTCCCTCTCTTCTCTCTGACAAAGGTGGCTACATGATTGTTGCCCCATATGCCCCTTTCACCCCGGTTTCACTCCTTCAGCTGCTGGGACCACTATTTTCCCCCTTCTGAAATACACAAGTTCCTTTTCAGGTGACTCTTGGACCCTTTATGCGGTCCTTGTATAAGTCTAGCCCCCCGGCCCACTAGCCTCATCACCTTCATTGTTGTGATCGGGTTTATATTTCCTTCTATTTCAGGTCAAAATGTTTAGCCTATGAAAATAATTGTTAAATGCCATTCCCATTTTTTGTTCCATGTGCTTGAGAGGCAGCTATACTCTCCTTTGTTTAACTGTCCCTCTAAACTGTCTCATAACCATACTCTTTGACGTTAAAAAAAAAAACCCCTATATGTTTCTTCCTTATTGGAGGGTTGCATCTTAAAATCATAAAAAAAGATAGTTGCAAGTGAAGTAACACCTAAAGGGGAGGTGAATAGGTGCCTGTACAATTTTAAAATATTTTTTTGGAATAGTAGTCAAGTAGCTACAAGCAGAAATATGCCAGGTGAAAACTGAGAACCAAGTAAACAGCAATTAAAGAGATTAGGAAAGGGAGAATTATTCGAAGATTTATCCTAGTTTCGTCCATTTTACTTGCATCTAGTCCCCTTGAACCTCAAGGGATTTTCTTCAATATAACATGGAATTACAGCAAAAGGTTTTTCTCTCAAGCTCACCAACAACTTGCAATAGTTCTCAACTAACCTGAAACTATCTCAAACGGTAGGGTTTTCTAACATGATCACCCTCAATTAATCTAAGGTTTTTACAAGCTCATCCAAAACTTCCCACATAGCACACAGAAGAAATTTTCATAGGGAAAACAGCAGTCAAGTTTACTCTCAGATAGCTAAGGAGCGTTACACTCTAGTGGGGTGATGCTTTGTGTTTGAACATGGCTCCCTTTTATATCTTCTTCAAGATTTAGCCGTTGGAGACAATTTGCCTCAATTTCTTGCATGATTTGATTTCACAATATCTTCCATGGATTTGTTGTTTCAATCTTCTTCAATCATCAATGGACAGATTCCTTCTTTGACATATATAGCCGTTGGTCTTTGATCTTTTTTTTAGGTCTGGATCTCCCAATTCCCATATTTGTATAGTTGTTGGGAACCCATTTTTGAGCTTGGGAAACAGTTTCCCCTTAATGAACCCCTCCAACCACAATCTCTCTCTCTCGCCCCCCCCCCTCTCTCTCCTCCAATTCATCCCACTCATGGCCCTTTTGACATGTACAGCACCCAACCCTTCTTTTCTTTCTTCCCTCTGGACGCCTCATCACAGAAAATGCAGCACTGTCCAGCCCCAATGTACTATATTTTCTCTTCGTTCCCTTCTCATGAACCATGAGACTCTCCCGAAAGTTATGGATCCATCAGAGTGCCCCTCTCTTAATGCGTTTTGACCATTTGACTTTGATTTGTTGCCATTATATCCATCTAGATTTATTATCGTTAAATTGCATATCCTTTATTGTTCTGACGGACTTTTGCATATCATGGTCCACTTAATCCTTCAATCGTACAAGATCAAATTATCCAAGACTTTCTCCAAAACAAATGTTAGCAATAAATTAAAAGTCATCGGATTTCGCTTTTTCATTTATATGGACATTTAGAATTAATTGGAAACTTATTCCCTTAGAGTCAAATCATGTAATTAATGTTCCAGATAAAATTTCTCTAATATTTTAGAAAAACGCATTGCCATTAATTGATTTAGATGCTATAAATATTTTCTTCAAAATATAATAATTAAAATTTAATTTGGAATCATCAAAATCATTTTCTTAAAACCATGAGTCCAACAGCTAGTGTTCAATTGGATGATAGCAGTCAACTTCAACATATGCTACCACAGGTTAATTATTGTTAGAGATTATATTAAATCTATTTATCATTCTTTATTCAATGGTACGGTTGCTAAACACTCAAGTTTAAGTTTAGGTTAGAAAAGCATGTCAACTCACGCTTAATCTTTGTTTTTGGTAAATTTGAATAAACGTGTTAAACTCATTAGCTCAGGTAAACTCACCATTTTCGTTAGAAGTTTGTGTTAAACCTACTATATGTTTTTGTTTGGTTCTAAATCTTAGATCTTCAAGCCCACCCTTGTTTGATTACCTTGCTCCATTCCAATCTATGATGAAGAAAAATGCTGGCCAAAATGTTGTTTCTCCAGTTTACCTTCAACAATACCTGAAATGTTATCAGTTCTCAACGTGGCCTGCCCTTCTCTGCATAACGCAGCAATGCTTCATTGATGCTCAGCGCAGTTCTACAACGGCCCATCTAGTTGTTATAATTATTTTACATAAGAAAATCTTTGTTGAATTTTATTTAAATTTTAATATTATAATTCTGTTATGGATGCAATTTATTTTTATTACTGTTTACTGGATGCTTGGATATTGATTTATGGATAATTGAGTAGGCTATTCAGTACTATCTACCTTTTTCATTAGGTATTTCCCCTATTTTGTGAGGTATCTTTAGTATTTCTATTATGGTTATATATATCCATTAGCTATGTATTAAAAGTTGTAAGCTCACAAGTTTACAAGCTCATTAACCTCTTATGAGTTTGGTTAAACTCCCGAAGTTGATAATCATGCTTAATAGTAAGGTTTTAAGTTGAAGTGGCCATTAACAGAGCACAAAGCCTCTACAATCAAGTTAGGAGTTTGATCCTTCCCATTCCTGATTCCTCTAATTAAAATCAAGTTTCCACACAAGATAGATGGACTTCTGTTTTGTCCATACTTCAAACCCAATGGATGTGCTAATAATTGGAATTAAATTATGCTTGAAGCTTCACTTAAATAGTTCAAGTTTTGTTACACCAAAAAAAAAATAGTTCAAATGTTGAGGTGAAGTAATCTGTGGTCCTTGATCAGTATTAACATATATATTTTTATGATTTCCCCTCTATCAATGCAGGATCCTTGTCGACCTGGTGTCAAAGATTCAGTGCAACTTTGCCAAAAAGCTGGAGTTAAGGTATTCATCTTTTGCTATTTTGTCCATTTTAAATACTTAGGTCATTGAGCTTATACAAATATATTCCTGTTGGAAAAATTCAGCATATTATTTAAATTCAATTGTAGTAGTATTTGAGATGGTGTACTGGTTCAAATGGTATTGTTCCCATTTTAGAAATCATGGGACTACAAGTTTGCAAGACTAAGCCACTATGTTCTCAATACTAAAAAAAGTGGGTTTTAATAATTGGATTTTCTACCGTTAATTTTATCTGGTTTTCAATATCATTGTGTTAAGAAATGCAGTATGCACAATATACAGTTTTCTGAATTCATCAAGTATTAGTGTGATGGTGTGAATGATCAGATAATTACTTATTCTCTGATGCCAGGTACGAATGGTGACTGGTGACAATGTCAAAACAGCAAAATCAATCGCTGTAGAATGTGGAATACTTGAATCATTTGCACATGCTTTTGAGCCAAAAATCATTGAAGGAAAAGCATTCCGTGCTCTTTCAGATGCAGAGAGAGAAGAGATTGCTGATGATATATTGGTATTTAACTGCTTTGACAACCTTTTTTTTTTTGCATTCTTAGTGTGATGCAGCTCCTTTGAAAATTTGGTTGAGTATCAGTGCTGTGTAACATATAGGTTATGGGACGTTCTTCTCCTAATGACAAGCTTTTGCTTGTGCAAGCGTTGAGGAAGAAGGGGCATGTTGTGGCTGTAACCGGAGATGGAACTAATGATGCTCCTGCCCTACATGAGGTATGCAAAGAATTTTATGTTGTTCAAGCTTGTACCTCTCTTGTTGCCTGAAGTTTGGTGCATTTGACAATAATAAGTTAATAACAGTAATTTTTAAGTGTATTGCTATGTCTATTTTATATTTTTGTTGGGCCATAGTATTATGTAATAGAATAATGACTAGTGCTAATATGGATTCCAATGGTTTATGATTTCTAATTTCGATTTTGATTTTCTCTGACTCCAGTTGGAGTGTTTTCTTCTCTAATTATGCAAACTAGTTTATATTTTGATGGTTGTATTTGGAAATTTATACCTTTTTGGTGTTTAGGCCGATATAGGTCTTGCAATGGGTATTCAAGGGACAGAAGTTGCTAAAGAGAGCTCAGATATCATTATTTTGGATGACAACTTTGCTTCTGTTGTGAAGGTTAGTCCTCTTTCTGTATTTAGATGTTCGGGTTACCTGTTATCAAATAATTGTGCTCATTAACAGCCACCTCTTGAAGAAGAGTGCATATTAAGATGCAGAAAATACTGTTACGTATGAGTTTTATGTAGAATTCTCTATGGAGGTGCATTGAAAAGCTCTAGGCAGAATCTTTAGACTGTACAGCATAATTAGTAATGGCTTTTGCGAACTAAACGCAGGTTGTTAGATGGGGGCGGTCTGTATATGCAAATATTCAGAAATTTATCCAGTTCCAACTTACTGTCAATGTTGCAGCTCTTGTTATTAATGTTGTTGCTGCAGTTTCCTCTGGTGATGTCCCACTAAATGCAGTACAGGTACCCACTATTTCAATCGCTCTCTCCTCTGACCTCTCTCTCACTCGCATTAATTTATTTTGGCTGACTTTTTTATTCTCTTTATTGCTCTCTCTACAGCTTCTTTGGGTAAATCTTATCATGGATACGCTTGGAGCACTAGCCTTGGCAACCGAACCACCTACGGATCATTTGATGAATAGGACTCCAGTAGGTCGAAGGTGAGATTTTTCTTATTGGTTTGAGTCATTACCTGATACTGTAGATCTTTCCATGTGTCTGGTATGTTATTCCTTCGGTACCCTTGCCTGGGAACTCAAGTAAGAACAGTGCAGAATTATACAAATTGCCGGGTAGGCCTTTTTCTTATCATTGGTTATTTGAAAGTGCAATTGAAGAATTAAGAATAATGTATGATTCCAAGGATTCCATTTCCTTCAAGGAATACAAAAACATAGCAGGGTAAATCCCAAGTTATTAATAGCACATATGTAGTGTCAAAGGCTCCAAAACGTTGTAGTGCTTAGCGTTGAGCTACATGAAAATGTAATGCACAATTTAAAATTTTCAAGATATTATTGATAATGACTAATATAAAGATAGGAACCAAGTCGGATGAAAAAAGCCTCATAACAACAAAATACTCGTCCACAAATCGTAACATCAAATACTTCATAAATACATTAATCCTTAACAAAGTTTTCGAGTCTAAGATTAGTCCCATGATATCTAAACCAGCTCTTCATCAAAAGGAACATCACAATGATCATCTTAAGCAATCCCTCAATTCCCTCTTCATTTTATGAGGTTTTCTTTTTTTTATCAAGCAAATGAAGAGCACAATAGGAGGAAAAGGCCAGTGCTTTCTCGTGCTCCTGATGTGATTAATGAATGCTAAATGATTAAATGTGGATTGTCCAAGGATGTATCAAGTGAATCTCTTTCAGTCGCCTTTGCAAAATAATCAAATTAGGGATGTTGTTGCTCTATTATATGTAGCGTCTATAGCACTATCTACAGATACACAAAAATAGCTCCTGTAGCGTGACTATAGCAGAGCTATAAGAAAATTGCTATGCTACACGCCTTGCTGATTGAGCTTCAAGCTTTGGCATGCTATTCTTAACTAGGGAATGCATTAATGCTAAAATCTCTACCAACTCCAAAAGTAACTAGTAGTGAGGAGGTGGTATAAAGATGCTAGTTATACATTTCTGTGCTTTAGAAGAGGCAAGATGCACCTTGTTCTTAAATTTTTCACCATTTTATTCTTATTAAAACCTTCAAATAACTGCTGACACAGCAGGGAATAGCAGTAAGAGTTGCGTGACCTAATGCTACTTTTAAGTTTCTCACACTGATCATCTTTAGCATAATTGGGAGGCAAAACTGGTTGCTCTTGTTATTTCTCCTTCTTATTCCAATTCTATGGCTTTTATTGTTTTCTTATTCGCATCTGAGGCTATCATCCCATGTTTGATGTAATAATTTTATATTTAGTTTTGAACACACTTTTCCTTGTTTAAATGACACATTTCCCTAGGAATGGAATCATTGCCATACATTAGGATAACTTATACGACTCTATGAATCAATTTGCTTTACTAGAAGCTGTGACTGTCTACAGGCGTGCATGTGCCAGTGCACCCATGGTTCCTTGGGTAAAGGCTAAATTTCCATATGAATGCTTGTATATATGTATAGTATTTCCGAATGAAGAACCTGTTAAGTTTGCAGCCCTCCAAATTGAAACAATCAATGCACTTTCTATATGCTTGGATGGTTTCTTTGAGATGAGTATGACTATATCTTGTATTCCTTTCAGAGAACCTCTTATAACAAACTTGATGTGGAGGAATCTGCTTATACAGGTCAATGCTGTTTATCCTTTATTCTGCCATATTTTCGTACTAGTTTTCATTGAATTATTTGGAGGTTTGCTGAACAACAAAACCTAATGTGAATTTTGAATCTGTGGGGTCTGGCTTCATCATTCCTGGATTGATTCTATATTATTTTATGTCTCTGATTGGATTATCAAATTACTGGTTGGAACTTTTTCAGGCAATGTACCAAGTGTCTGTTTTACTTGTACTGAATTTCCAAGGTACGACCTTACTGGATCTGAAGCATCACTCTGATGCTACCAAAGTGAAGAACACTTTAATATTCAATTCATTTGTTCTCTGTCAAGTAAGTCCTTAATTCCACTAAATTTTATTGGAGGACCAACTAATTTATGTGTAGCTTATACTAAGAAATAGGGTTCACAAATGATCATATATTGCAAAAATATTTGGATGTTTTCCCTCTGTCCTAATTGTTCTACCTTTTCTCAGCTTTAATTTGTTTGACATTTGAGGTTCAGCTTTACCTGGGATTCCTTTGTTTTAATTTGGGATTAAGGGGTGACTTTTTTAATCAATAGGCATTATTTTTACTCATTGGTGTCATTGTATAGATAGCTGAAAGGCTAATGTCTAGGTCACTTAATTGGGCTTTCTAGGCTTGAAGCTTTGACGAAGCATAGGTTCAATTTTGAAGTTTCTCAGCACACTGATGCGGTGCTGTTTCAGGTAGTAGAGACTAGGGAATTTTGGACTGCTAGTTCCACTCCTTAGGCTAGCCTCTTCGTGCTTGTGTGTGGCTTAGTCAACTTATATTCCTGCTGGTTAACATCTCTCAGTTGGATTCTTCATCCTTTCTATTGCTTATGCTTTTGAAGTCAAAGAAATTTTGAGATGGCTACTGCATTATTTCGCATCTAATGTTCACATATGGAGCTATCTTATAATTGCCATTTTTTTTCTTATTTCAGTTTTATCATATAAATAATAACAAGGCATATGTGCTCTTAAAAATGCAGATCTTCAATGAATTCAATGCTCGAAAGCCAGATGAAACAAACATATTCGAGGGAGTCACAAAAAACTACCTCTTTATGGCGATAGTAGCTTTAACTCTCATACTTCAGGTCATACTCTTTTGATGCACCCGCTGGTGGTGGTTTTTGCTATGTTAATGGAATACACAAGAGGCCTACAATCAACTTTTTTTTTTTGTTAAATAGATTATCATCATTGAATTCCTGGGGAAGTTCGCTTCAACAGTGAGGCTTAATTGGAAGCAGTGGGTTATTTCTGTTGTCATAGGAATTATCAGGTTAGTCTATAACCATGCATACAACCATGTTGAGTGCATCTTGATCTTAGATGTATTTTACTTCCCTTAGTGAGTTCCTATCAGTCAGACATTTTGTAATGAAAGCTTGGAAGTGTCATAATTGATTAATTTCTTAACTAAATTGTTAAAAGCATGTAATGAAGAGCGGCTAAATAGCATTTATAAGTAATAAAGTATAGGGCTTTCCCCTTTCTTTCATCTTGTACATGACTGCTAATAGGATCTCAATCTGCTTCAGCTGGCCCCTTGCTTTGGTTGGGAAATTTATACCCGTGCCAAAGAGTCGCTGTCATGAGTTTTTTTATGACTTGTGGCTCAACAGAAGACACGGTTGTTTTAAGAGACGAAGACACTAGAAGAACCTGATTTCTCAAATGGTCATCTAAACGATTCTTGATTCACACGCTCTTTCACTTCTCATCTGTTCAAGTCTCAGCTGGTGTGACATATAGGCACTTCACGAATGGAAACAGTATACTGGCAGCACAGTCGTGTTCCTTTTTTTTTTTAATAGATGTGGAATTGTTCTATATGTAGATTCTAACAAGTGTGTATGGAATTTTATATAGTCTTGGTTTTGTTTGCTACATTTTGTCCTTTTTTTTGGGTGATGACTATGGCCCTGTTTGCAAAACAATTTTTTTATTTTTAGAAACAGAAAACTCAGAAAACTTGTTTGGTAAACCTGTTTTAACTGTTTTGGAAAACAGAAAACAAAAGAACAGAAAACTCAGAACACCTTTTAGGTGTTTTATAGTTTTTATTCTGGAAAACACAAGGAAAGATGAGAAACATCCACCTCATTAATGGTAAAGTTATAAATTTTGAATAACCTATCTATTACTCACTAGTTATGATTTTGAGAACAATTATTCAAACAGATTTTTTTGTTTTCTTGTCTTCAAAACAGTTTCTAGAAAATAGTTTTACAAAACTGTTTTTGAGAACAGAAAACAGGAAACATTATCAAACAGGTCCTATGTTTTCAATTTGAGGAAATGCTTACTCATTCACGTACTGATACATTACTAAAGTAAATATGCAATACTATTCAATTCATTCACAACATTACATGTATTCGTGTCCTCATTTTTATTAATGGAGATGCGAATAACCTAATAGCTTAACAGATTGCTAACTCCTCCCCCTTTTTTTTCCTTTTTTCTTCTTTTTGGTTTTCTCAAGTCTTCATGAATTTGGTGGTTGCAATTACATTGCTTTCCTGCAAAATTGCTTCAGACAGAAAACCAATTTTATGAGCAATATTTCTAGACAGCTCATGAAATTTAGTGGCACATTGGGCAGCCGGGTTCGGGTGGTAAAACGGGCAACAGTACAAGCAGAATTCAATAGTCAAGGGGATCAACTTCATGTTGGCCGGAAGATACTATGGAGTTTGGACCTAATGAGATTCAAATTAAGGTTGGAGCAATAGTTCACAAATTTGAATCACGAAGAAAAATAGAGGACAATTAAGAATTTCGATGCCTAAGTATTCACTTACTTGATGCTAAAAATGGGCAGATATACATTCTTGATGTCTAATCCTATCCTAGTCAGACATGACATGTTTGGTGACAGAGACGAACATATCCTCGAATTGAATACAAATGGAGTTGAAATCATCCTAGTGACAACAGTATGAACAAAATTTCTTGGCAACTTCATTTGCTCTCGTGGTAAAATAGTGTGTCTTTCCATGGCCAGTGAGGTTGAGATATGGGAAATTATTCAGCACAATGCATTAAAAAAACCACAAACAGTCATTGCTTCCCAGATGCAATATATACAAAACATACCAGAGAATAAAGTTCGACACAATTATAGTTTTTCTTCTGGCAGCACTTATACCATGTCAATTTACGTTTCACATCATAGCATTAACATCATGTGAATAAAAAATTACTTATCTTGATGCAAATCCATGCTTGCGCCACAAAATTAATATTCAGTGCTGACTGAAGAATTACAATGTACGAGATTTTCGTATAGCAGAAGGTGAAAATGGTGCATGGCCTGCTCAACAGTAGGAGCATATCTGCCCACTGAATATGCAGGAGACTCAAGGCCCTTCTGAACACCTTCACACAGCACAATATCTTCCATCTGCAAGTGAACAACCAAACACGGTGGTCCAGTGACCAACGAGAATTGCAGACAGGGAAATATCTTGTCAAACAAACTAGCATATATACCTGTACTTTCTCGCTGTCTTGTAAACTTTTTTCTATGAAATCTTTGTCATCCTGATATCATGTAGAGGGGAAGAAGGTAAGAGCCAATTTTTTTTTATTTGACGGCAAATTTTTAGACTGATAATCATTTTTATGGTAACCTTATTAGCGACTCATAGATCTAGAATTTGTGAGGAATTTCAAAAAAAAAAAAAAGAACAGAAAGAAAGAAAGAAACAAGAAAAAGCTAGAGGAACTATGGAGCCATAAAACTAGGAAATTCATTGTGATTGTGCTTAAATTTCTAATAAAATCTATTAAAGCATAGGTTAGCTTGACCTAAGTTTCACGATCTCTTTGTAGAATTCATTCTTACAACAAAAACAGTAGTCCTGAAATTTTCTCACAATCATCTACATATTCTAGCATATGTATGAGCTCCTTGTTTACACTGAGCTTCAACCTTTGCATCTTATGGCCATTCTTAACATTTTCATAAACTCATTACACCAATTAATCACCAACCCTGCGCAAAAGCACCATCATGTAATGCCTAGTTTCTTCGAATTTCTATCCTCTCCATGCGCACTGGGTACAAAATGATCAGAATGTGGCTTATTATAATAACCTGGAAGAATAATGATAAAAGTCCAAACTCAAGGATGCTGCAAACAGTTGGAACAGAACAGAAAATAGGGATTAATTGTGCCTCTGATTTGCCTCTGCAGCAGATTACAGGCTCCAATCCCAGAAAACAAGAAATTTACAGCAGTGAAGAAAGGAAACCAGGAAGCAGCAATGCTTTAGCACAATTTGCTGCTAGTCACACAGTTTCCTTTTTCTCTTCTAGTTTCTCCTCCACTGCTAGCCTTAATCTCCCCTCATACACCTTAACAGTACATGTTCTATCACATAATCATAATGCTAGATCCATTTGAGTAACTTTTCAACATATGTTTCTGTTGGAATGCCCGAGTATTTATCAATTCTCATTTCCCTACACGTGCTTCCTTAGTCTTTCAATTACTTATTATTTTGATTAAAAGGCCTGATACGTTCCCACAGAAAAATTGGCTCCATGATGTTGTCAAATTCCCGCAAACCAATGCAAAGAAACACAGCATTTATTTGTATTATTTTTACAGATTTCTGCTAACTCCTATGTGTGAGAGAAGAAATAAGTTTACAGTGATTTTCAAGATTCTGAATGCAGCTCTTTTAAGATTATGTGTATCTATGTGTATCATCATCATCATTAAGAGGAATGCATTATGGAACAAGCAAAATACAGATTACCTTTAAGAAGTGTTCAAGATAGTAGTCAAAAACTACTTGGCATTTATTATGTCCTAGTGGAAGTACGAGATTGGTGTCCATCCAAGGTCCATATCTACAATTCAAAAAGCACCTCAAGTTAAGAAAGTGTACTAATTGCAAGATAATTGCTGAAACAACCAAACAAGTACCTATTTATCATGAAGTTAGGATAAACAAAAGCATATACAGCATTTGTTCCAAGACGGTCACAGTCGTCTTTGCTTTTTACTGAGCTGCCTTCACAACTTTGAATGCTAACCCTTTCAAACATCTACGTCATCAATAACAAGCCCTTAGTACTAAAGTTACCCTGGGTTATATAACCAACAATTGGAGTACCAGAATGATGTTTTTTGGGTTGGGGGGGGGGGGTGTTTTGGGTTGGGCGGGCTGGGGGAAGGCTCCCAAAAATAATACAAGTCGTGAATCATTCAATTTTCATTACCATGTTTGGGATTCTGGTTGAACTAGGTACGAGTAAAAAATGGAGTGGAAGGAGAAAAAGTTAACATATCAGATCATACAGTGTCTAAAGACATTATTAATCCATAATCATTCCCTTTCAAATCTTCCTATCTTAGCTCTAACTAAACATGCACGACACAACAAAGATTCACAATCAAATTGTCATGCTACAGTGATCTGCACAAATGAAGAGTAATGAGAGTAAAGAAGAATACTGTGGTGGAATAGGAATCAAGCTTTAGACCGGAAGCAAGGCCTTTATGTGCATATGGCACGTGATAGCCACCATCTAAGTAGTTATCACAAAATACCTGCAAATAGAAATACCAAAAATTACCAGAGTTCTAATATCTCCAATATATCATACCATACATAATAAAGTAACATGAAGTTTCAAGCAAACAAATCCCATGCTTGTAGATGTCCACTGGTCATATAAACTAAGCTTACTAGCAGAATGATTGGGATAGTTTCTGAAATTGGTGAAATTCTCTACCACAGGTAAGAAATGAAATTATATTCAAATAGCAGAATAATGAACAAAACTCCCAAGGAAGAGCCTAAATTCAATGCAAGACAAGAGGTCCATACCTTCCAATTGCATTCAATGGTATATTCACGTCTGCAGACATAACTGAGTGAAGAATCAATTCCATTGGTGCTCAGTATATCTGCACTGCTACCAAGCCACTCCTTTACCACACACTGACTTTCTAGCTCCTCTTGAGGAAAGCCTTCATTGTCCAGATTGAGAAGTACAAATGGACCCCAAACAGCTACTTTGATTGGTCTAAGCCCAAAGTCCTATCCTTCATGGTTACAAAAATCAGCCACACTGTCCCTCTATTATAATTTTGTCTTACAAGAAACCAATCATAGAACAGAACTACATACATTTACATTGAAATCCTGCACTCCGGCTATTCTAGTTGCCTTAAGAAGTGCTCCATTTAATCCATATGTCCATCCCTGCAGAGATCATTTTCTTTTCCCACTTTAGCTTGCAAATAATAGAGTACAAATACTATCCAATAGGAATAAGCCAGAGTAGGTAAACTCACATGGTAAGGGCAGACAAAGCAAGATTTCTGTCCACTACCAGATGCAAGAAGAGAAGCATGATGACGGCAGACATTGTGAAAGGCATGAACCTTCCCATTCTCATCACGACATACCACAAATTCAACACGTCCAAGTCTGCAACATCAGTCCTCCAATTGGTTCTCAGAAACTTGGAGGAAAAGAAAGATGCTCCTAAAGATCCTTTTCCCCTTCCAAGAACCAAATGGAGCTGACATTAGCACTATTTTACCAAGTACGAGTTAAAAAATGAACTGAAATTGATCCACTTTAAAGGTGGAAAAAGATGGAATGTAAAAGTTTTAAATTTGGAAAACCTGCCGGTGAAAAAGTCATGGGGATCCTTTATCTGATCTGTGGACCCTGATAAAAAAGAAACAGTGGTGACTGACAATTCTTGGTTGAAAAAGTATACCAGAAAATAACTCTTGGAGATACAATCCATATCGTGGCTGGCTTTTATGCTTCAAAACATGAAAAGAACTTAGATTTTAGAACAAATCAAAGTTTAGCAAATGATGAATAAAGAGTGCAAAAGGTGCACATTTGATGCCATCTTTTACGCTTCTACTTGAAGCCAGTTTTTCGGAGTTCTTGTTAAAGTTTCAAAAGCCCATGCTGACCAATATAAATTGCTAGAAAACAAGAAATCAACACAATGATATCTGCTTAATCATATGTCATGCGCATGCCCATCAAGTTTCCCAAAATACCAAACTATTAACCACTGTTTATGTCCTTCACATTGAGCAAGATCAGAGGTAGAGGAACTAGAGCAGAGTAGACCAGGACTGCAACAAGATTTTAGTGATCATTGGCTTTTAATAATTGATTATTCTAATCTTAGTGTTGCTCTTAATGATTAAAAGAAGAAGAAAACCGCTGATGTTTTGATGTGTTGCTTTTGCTATCGTTACTTACTAATCATGTCGATAATTTAAATATGAAGAGCTCTTGCTTGTATGAACTTCATTTGCATTTTGGTCAGTGCTTGATTGAAACTTGATCACTTTTTATGAGTCATACATCTAAGATAACTTTTGCAGATATAAAGTTCTTGCAGATTACAATTTCATATATTCAATTTGTTGTCCTCGATTTTCAGAGTGAACGGACACTCCCCATATATAGAAAAAACAGCCCCCAAAATAAATGGATTCAAAAGAAGTTACCACTGACCTACTGCTTGCCAGCCTCTATAAAAGACACGATCGAGCTCAAGTTCGAAGAAAGATGGCTCGGTGTACCATGAGGTTGGAGGGGTTATAGCTTTTTCTAGGGGAATCTTGGGATCAAACCGGCCCACAAGTTTTCGAGCATGATGAAATGCCACCTCCGAAGAAGAGACGACAATCGGATTTGGAAGAGAGCAAAAGGGAGAGATTCGATTCAAACGTCGATGTTTGATCGGAAAGTTGAGATTTTGGGGTTGTACAGTGCATGGGACAAGGGAATTCAGGAGCATCGTCATGGGCATCGAAGTCGAATCGGCGGGAGTTCCAAAGAATAGCGCTCACTTCTCAGCCATTGCGCTCGACGCAAAGACGACATCCAATCCAACGACCCAAAAGTACATTCAAAGTATCCAAGGTTCTCCATCATAAAAAGTTAAAAACTACATCCAAGGACCCAAAAAACCAATTTTTTATGTCATTAAAACAGACGTTCATCTTTATAGTATAAGGTTTATGTTACTATAACACATATTTTTTGAAGGGTTGAAATTTTAAAATATAAGTTATTTTATAAAATTTATATATTATTTAATATATTTTTTTTTATTTTTTTAAAAAATATTTAAAAAAGTTATAGTAGAGAGAAATTAAGAAAAATATATTTAAGATGAATTATAATTTAATAATGATAATTTAAAAAATTATGATAATTTTTAAAAATATCAAGATTTAAAAATATCATCTTTATAATATACTTTGAAAGAAAAGAACCCAAGGTTGGTCCTCGATCATAAAAATTTAGTTGAATAAGAAAAATTGTTGTCAATAATTTCATCAAATTTCTTATTTTCATTTCGGAGTAGCCTAATCTAACTAAATTGAACCCTCCTAGCAAAATGTATACCTCTCTGGCTTCATTCCATTAGATCACTAATGTCCCATTTGATTTGTGGAAGTAATTTTGAAGAAAGTGAAAAAGAAAATGGAAGTGAAAAAAGAAACGAAAATGAAAGTAGCAAAAGTATGTTTGATATAACATAAAAATTTGTCATAATTTTTATTTGTTATATGTATTTATAATGTCAAAATTACTAACACATTCTTATCAAAGTTGAAAAAGAAAAAAAAAACTTTGAAACATGGGCAACTGTAGACCCATGAAAACTGCCTTAAACCACCATGAAACCACCGTCACCCATTTGCAAAAATCGCAATCTAGAACAACATAATCACAATATGTTTTGTAATCGAGAACTACAATAAACAAATTTCACATCATCCATTTACAAAAAACAAAAATAATGACACGAATCTGGAAATTTGAACCCACCATCGTCATTGCCTTGTCGTCCTCCTTGTAAACTAGAAATTACATCGACAATAAACCAAAAGGGAGGAAGGTGGAACAAGGGGAGATGATGACGATGAAACAAAATCAAACCAGAAGCAAAAGCTAAAATAGAAATGGAAGACCAAAAATCACGGAGCAAGCCATGAACTTTGGATTTGCAAATCATGCTATCACGAACCCAAAAGTCAAAATTACAGATTGATGATTATGTGCTTCCCATAAGTTCATGAACCCAGAAGTTGAAATTGCAGAGCGTGCTTGCAAAGTTTGGAACTTGTTTCGCCATCGATGCATCCACTTCCATCAATTTAGACCAGAGAAATCGACGAAGACTCTTGATATGCTACGACCCAGAACCATTGTCGGCGATTCAAACAAAAATCGATGAGATAGGGTGCAAGGTCGGTGAGAGGAACAATGGCTGCCATTGCTAGATTGGTGTCGCAAGATTGGATGAGGGAGATAGTAGCGCAAGGTTGGAAGAAGGAGATGGTACTGCAAGGTCGGTGATTGGGATGATGGTTGCTGTAGCTGGATTGGTGTTGCCGTCACTAGTAGGTGAGAGAATAGAGGGCAAAAGTGTCTCAAAAAATGACTTCCGTGGAACTCACGCAAGTTCCATGGGGTGTGGGATGGAAGTCACTTCTGTGTATTTTGGTGGAAGTGAGTTCCATGATGAAGTTGCTTCCCCTGCGTTCACTTCCATCATACCAAATGGGGCATAAGGGAGACCAATCAACGGTTTTTTCTATGTGCATGGATGATGATACATTCTCCACATCTTCCTTAACCTCGAAGACAATGGGACTTCAGATGTAGAAGCTTCTGGGTCTAATTGCTCTACTGGTCCCTATTCTATGATCTATATAAATAATGAGAAATGGATCTGAGTTGTGCGATTTAATTCTGCATTCTATTTTGTTTAAGGCGATTTTTAAGTTGCTGATATTAGCCGAGTAATATCTTAAGTTTTCTCTAATAATCAAATTAATCACCCATCCCTCATTTGGGTCAACGGAGTTTAAATTGAATTAGTTGAAGTTTAAAGTTGTTATCGTAAGTGGATTGGATTAAAAAAAAATTAATTGCCTTGACTAAACTTGTGTAAACCTCCACTTTTTTGAAACTGTTCCTCCAATCAAGTTTAACCACTATGGATAGAATTTAGTTCTGCAATGGTAAAAAGCCAAATCTAGCCAGCCTCCCACAAACCCCTCCCGTTATAAACTTGATGCAAAGTTTAAAGTAGTTTCTTTATGCTTATCAGTTATCACTGGTGTAGAGAGTAGGTCAAAATTACTTTAGTTTCTGCTTTACACTTTTCATTTGACTGCAAATATATATACATGACAATTTTCCAAGTCCATGCCATGTATGAGGCGTCTGAGAATGTAAAAAGAAGTATTAATTCGATCCATGAACACACACACGCAGACACGTGTTTTCAAGAGGAAAATTTGCTCTATACTTTTATTGGACAAGTTTGCAAACGTAAGAAGAGAAGCATATAAATGAGTGGCCGCCATAGACGTCTGGTAGCTATCTGCTTGCTTAATTATTTTATGTTGCCCAGGAAGAGTCCTCTGATTCATGTCTGCCCGTCTTTCTTATCACTTAGAAAGCTGCTACATTTTTCTTTTTTGGCCAAAGAAAGTTGCTACATATCATGATACATATTCTTTTATGAAATTTATCATATAGTAAATAAAATTTGAGAGTAAATGATAAATTTTTCTAATGGTGACAAAAAAAAGAGCCCTTAATGAAGTTTTATTTTTTTTAAAAAAACTGAGATGTTATAAGTATGTTTGAATTAGAGTTTTGCATAACTAATTATGATTGGAATTGATTTTGAAAAATTGACTTTAGTTATAATTAAATTTATTATAACATAATTTATATTAGGATATTTTTACTTTAAAAGTAATTTACTATTTAGAGATTTTATTAAAAGTGGAAATTATTTTATGTTTGATTACAATAACAAAAAACATTTTTTTTACTTAAATACTTTGTTCGATCAATGACGGCATGTAGCAATTGGTAGCCAGTGACAAGCTATGGTGGCTAGTGGACAGTAATGGCCAGCGACCGATCTGGTAGCTAGGGGCTAGCGACCGGTGGTTGGTAACTAGCTGTGGTAGCCGATGGCCTATGACCGGTGGTTAGTGATCAATTATGGCAACTAGTGGCCTACAACTAATTGTGGTGACTAGCAATGGCGGTCAGTGGTTGACAATCAGTGACCAACGGATGATGGGGCTAATAAGTGTCCGTCACTTGCCATCAAATAAATAAAATGTGCTTTTAATTTATTAAAAGCTATTTAAAATAATTAAAATTTTACTTTTTTTTCATCTTTTAATTACTTTTAAAAGGTCAAATAAACATATTAAAATTTCTTAAAATTGTTTTTTAAAAAAATAAGTGCTTTTTAGGGAAAAAAAGTTTAAACAAACGGGACATAGAACTTGTCAATTTGTAATCATTTTGACTAATGTAAAGTAAATTGTCACTTTGCCACAAGCTCCCAACAATATGCGGTCCTTTCATTATGTGCCAGCTGTATCAGCCAACTAATATTAACAATATATTTGTATCTTACTATAATTAATTATAGTGAAGACCTCGTACATTGCATATAGCCTAAGAAATAAATAATAATATTTATAATTTGTGAATATTATAATTTATTCATAGAGTTTTTTTCTATTATATATAATACATTGAATAATTAATTAATATCATGCTATATGTCTTAGCTAGACATGTTTTTTTGCCAACTTTTTTTTTATACATTATGAGTTTTTAAATAATACCATATGTTTTATTATTATATATATACCAATAATACATGACATTAATAGTAATATATTAATGTGACAAACAACTAAGGAAATAATACTAATATGATTTATAGACCATTGGTACAATGTTATGATGACTAATCAAGTATTGATCTCATGCCAGCTGGCAAGAAAAACTATTTGAACCTTATCCCATTAGGCATAATTAATTATGTATTTGTAGTTATGTGTTATTAAAAATAATACAACATATGGACTAATTTAATTAACAAGCTACCATATGATATAATTTAATTAATGTGACGAACCGGATGGTGAAATAACACTTAATTACATGATGGACCGTTAGTACAATATTATGTACTACTAACTATCGAATCTTAAGCCAGCTGGCTAAAAAATAAATATTGAATCTTATGCCATTCGGCACAAATATTTTTTTATTGATTTTGACATTTTTTATCATATAATAAAAGAAGATATGAAGTAGTCCACTTAATTAGTGAATAGCATGATATTTCTTTTAATATCAGTATATGGAAAAATATAATTTCTATAATTTCGTTATTAGAATTTCAAATACATTATAATTTATAAAAATATTTTATATTGAATTGAAAAAATCATAATTGTTTACAAAATTATACACTTTTCAAATTGTTAAAAATTTATATTTTTTTGCCACTATATTAAAAAATTATATATTTATCATATTGTAAGTAAAGAATCTATCAATTAATTTAGAATTAATTAAAATTTGATGATAAAAATATGAAATAGTATTTATTTTTCTTTTACTAAAAATTAATTTGTCCAACAACTAGGCTCGAAAGGCACGTACGTATATAATTTAATCATGCTTCACTCGTCAACTAAAATTAGTTAAGGTTTGCTTTTGAATAATCTTAATCTTAAGGCATATTCTTACATCAACTTGATATAGTATATTTAAAAGAAATTATATGTTGACATTGAAATTTAGATTTAAATAGTCAAAATTTAAAAAAAAAAAAACCTAGATCATGATGCTTTGATGTTTGAAAAGAAAACTAAATATAAAATTTGGTCCAACAAGTAACGTAGATAGTTAAGTGCCGGATATCCACGGCAGCCAAAGGAGCTTTCACTTCGGATAGAGAAATACTTGTCTTCCTATTGTGCTGTGTAGGGGAAATAAATGGGCTGTTTCACAGTATTTTCTGTTATATTGTTTTGAGAACAGTTTTGTAAAACTGTTTTCGAGAATAAGTTTTGAAAACAAGAAAATAAAAAAATTTATTTGAATAATTGTTCTCAAAATCATAATTAGTGAGTGATAGATGAGTTATTCAAAATTTATAATTTTACCACTAATAAGGTGGATGTCTCTCACATTTCCTTGTGTTTTCCAGAACAAAAACTACAAAACACTTTAAAAGTGTTATGAATTTTCTATTATTTTATTTTTCTGTTTTCCAGAATAGTTTCTAAAAGATAGGTTTATCAAACAAGTTTTCTGAGTTTTCTGTTTCTGAAATCAGACAGAATCAAACAGGCTCAAAATAATGACTTTGGTGCCTCTCTTCCTCAAATTTAACTAGAAACGTTTTTCTCTTAGTTTAGCCCAAAAAAAAACGTTTTTCTCTTAAAAAAGCTAGAAACGTTTTTTTTATCGCATCTTACCTAAAGTTTATAAAGTTTGAAAAATAACCTATAATCCTTTTCTTTTACCAAACAAAAACTATATTATTCATAAATAATATACTTTGATATAAATTTTATATTATATATTAATTTAACTATTTTTTATTAATTAAATGTTATTATTTTATTTAAAAATAAATCCGGATAAGGAAATAATATCAATCTTTTTAATTATTAGTTATGGAAAGTAATACAACAACAATAATATTAGCCTTATCCCACTATGTGAGGTCTGTTACATAGATCATACTACGTTAATGAGCTCTATCAAACACCATCTTCTCAGATAAATTATTTCTCAAAAGGTCATTCCTTATACCTTCTCTTAGTATCCTTTTTGGTCTTCCTCTACACCTTTTGATAGGACTCTAAACCATTTGATCAACTCTCCTCACTGGCTCCTCTTACCTTCTTCTTTGTACATGCTCAAACCACCTTAAAAGATTTTCCACCATTTTCTCTTCGATAGGTGGTACTCTAACTTTTCTTCGTATATAGTCATTTCATATCTTATCCAATTTTATATGACCACACATTCATTTTAATATTTTCATCTCTGCTACTCTCATCTTATACTCTCATTGTCCTTTTAAAGCCCAACATTTACTACCATATAGTATTGCTGGCCTTATAGTTGTTCGATAAAGTTTTTCTTTAAGCTTAATAGGTACCTTGCAGTCACAAATAACTCCTGATAATTTTCTCCACTTTAACCACCCAGCTTGTATCATATGTATAATATCCACATCAATTTCATCATCACTCTATAAAATCGACCCCAAATATCTAAATTTTGATACTTCTGGAATGGTTTACTCTCCAATTTTTACCTCTAAATCATTTTTAATTTGTCTCTTATTAAATTTACAATGTATATATTCCGTTTTACTTCTACGCAAGTAAAAACCTTTTAATTCTAAAGTGTGTCTATTTATGAAAGTAATAATTTAATTAATTTAAAAATACAAAAAAAAATCTTATAAATCTATTTGATATTTGTTATTATCATGTCAAATTTAAATATTATTACATCCAAATGATAGTAGCTCTTCTAATCATTTAAAAAATTGTATAGGATATGCATATCCTTAAAAATGAACACTCAAGTTGAGTCATTTTGTCTCTATACATTACATCATCATCTTGACATTATATGTATTATGTGTATAATGTGTATTATATGTATAATGTGTATACAAATTGTACATATACATACACTCACATATATAAATTAGGTGGATTTCTATGCATTACATCATCATCTTAAATGTGAATGGAGTACTCATTTGTCATGTAAATTTTATATTAGATATTATTTTTATTTATAGACTATATTTTTAATTAAATTAAAGGAAGGTGGTAGATCGAATATTACTAGTAAGTAAGAAGTTACAGAAAAGAAGGGGGATGGGAGCCGTGCGGTGAGCATAGAGCGAACTATTTGCTCCTTTTAGTAAGGAGGAGGGGGTTTGACTGAATCAAGTGGAGAAGGAGGGCACGGAACCCCCTAAGTATACGGTTTCTTGTACTTTCTCTTCTAACGTCACCACTTATGTCCCCATTTCTTCCGTACGTCCTCTCCCTCTCCATATAAGCCTTCGCCTGCCTTCTTCCTTCTCCCTCACCCATCTCCCTGCCTCTCAATATTTATCTTCTCTCTCTCTCTCTCTCTAGCTTCTCAAGATGATGTACGAACACCAACTCCAGCGACTTCATCATCCCCAGCATCATCCTCACCATCAGCTGAGGAAGATCAAGACTACTGATCAGAATCAGAAACCCCGTATCCAAGAGGATGATGAAGAAGAAGAAAAGCTCCAAATAGTCGACTTGAGTGGCACTTCCCTCGACTCTCTCCCTACCCCTTCTCTTAATTTAGCCCTCATCTGCAAATTGAACCTCTCTAATAACAATCTTCAGGTACCTCCTTCTTCTTCATTCATTCTCCTTAATTTCCTACGTCTATCTATTCCCTTCCTTTTCCCGTGACTTCTTTCATAAATATATATATAGTCTTATTATTCATACATGCATGCTTGGATTTGTTTCTATATATCAAGTCTCCAAGTAATTGAAATCTACGCGCAGGAATACTTGCGCGCGCGCGCACACACACACTTCTTAGGCCTGCAAAAGAAAGTTATCATGAAAAAGATCGGATCATGACTTTGCTTTTTGGATAGCTTAATTCATATCCTGCCAAATAGGAATATTTTCTAGGGAGAAAGAAGATTACCTTCCGGAGGAATTGAAATTGTAGATATAAAAAATTCGGAAAAGTGTTGCAGCTAAAAGGCGATGGGGTTCCGGTCAAACGTTCAGTCTTATGTATTCAACGGTTATATCTTCTGTTTTCTGCGTTTAAAGAAAGTAGGTGTTTCAGTGGACGCCGTTCTGGCAGGCAACACTAGGGCGTCAGATTAATTACTCTTTATTATTTGTTCGTTTCCTCTCAATCTCATCGTCACCCTTCAAAACCCTATCATTATGAACAAAACAAAACTGAAAATCACATTAAAATTGGCACCGCGTACAACTCCTCCCTCTTAATTATAAGTATTGATTATGGTTAAACCTTGTTTGGGCTATATTAAATTTTAATTTTCACTTGATGATATACATGAACTTAATACTCGATCGTTTGTTGGACACGTACAGGAAATTCCAGAGTCCCTAACGGCCAGATTGTTGAACATGATTGTGTTAGATGTGCACTCCAATCAACTTACGTCCCTCCCTAATTCCATTGGCTGCCTCTCCAAGCTCAAAGTTCTCAATGTCTCCGGCAACCTCATCCAATATCTGCCCAAAACTATTGAGGATTGCAGGTAACTACCTCTGTTTCAGTTTTTTTTTAAATATTTTAATCTATCATGCATATAAATATAATTAGTTGCATGCATATCATCTTTCAAAATGTTCATTAGAATATTAAGTGTGTTAGAAGTTCGAAATTAAACCACATATTAAGCAGCACACAGCTCAGAAAAAATAAAAAGGAGCTCATGTTTGTTATATTTTAGCCCCGTCTAAGTGATCTTCAAACTAGACACGTATACTTCAAATTTTATATTAACACTGCTTCTTATATATATCACTATAAACAAATGTGTATATATAACTATATATATATATATAGGTCAGAATACAGCAGTCCTTGGCCGCTATAACATTGAACCTGGACATAACGTCGGATATATTAGGTTATGCGTGAAGATAAATTGTAGTTAATTAAATTGATTTTTTCCCCCTTCATACACATACACATCTACTCCCTCTATTCCCTACCATATTTTTGGAAAATTAAGATTTCAAAATATAAATCATTTTATGAAATCTATGTATAATTTAATATTTATTTTTTATTTTTATTCTTTTTGGGAATACTTAAAAGAGTTATAATGAAGAAAAATACATTTAAGATGAATTATAATTTAATGAAAGTAATTTTGAAAAGTTAAAATAATTTTTAAAAATATCAAGACTTTCAACTAATTTTTTAGATATATGTAAAGTAGATAAATATGACTTATGATAGAGAATAGAACGATACTCCAACAAAACCAATTAAGTGCGATAAACAGTAATATAACACTTGATGAAATTGCAGAATTAATGTAATTAATGGATTAAATATACCTGCTTTAGACATGGCTCTCAACAATTGGTGTTATTGCTCACGTGTCACTATCTTTCGGCCATAGTATATCAATCCTTCATCATGACTAGATTCGCAGGCTTAAGTAATTGATTTAGTAATAGATTATTGAGAGATGAGTACCATAATTATTATGACAAAGGCGTACATACCTAGCTCCTCCTTATCTTTATTTCAAAATCTTGTGTTTTCAATGTGTAACACTCATGATTTACGCGTCCTTTAGTTGAAAATAGAAGTGGGGAAAAAAAAGAAAAGAAAAGAATATCCCATAGTTGTACGGACCTTGAGGTAGTGCCTTTCAGAAACAGAGTGCGCGGACGGGAGACGAATTTCGGGGCAAAATGCTCCATTTTTCTAAAGGGCTACTATCACAGTTACATTTGACGCTGATATATAAAACGAAAGGTGGGGGACACTGTGGATAAGTTGATTTGCATTATTAATTAATAAAAAGAAAAGTCAATAATTAAGCCGTAGATATTTTCACGGAAAACGTACTGTACTACCAATCTTAGAAATCATATGTTTGACTTAATTTGAAGGTGATAAACAAGGCACCTCCTGGAGATTTGTTAATTTACATGTGGTATTTATTTATTTTTACTGTCATTATTTAATGATATTTATTTTTTTATTTATTCTATTCTTTTTTTAATTATTATTTTATGTACCAAACAACCTAAAAAAATGAAAATAATTAATTTTTCCACACAAGGAATAGGGATAGGATCGTATATTTCTACATTAAATTGTGTGTGTACGTGTGTATTTTGTGCACTTGTGTGTCTAAACTAATATACTTATGCATTTATAAATTTATAATTATATATACTAATGAATAATAAATTTCAGTTTTTTATATTAATTATTTAAGTTTTATAGATTTAAGATTTAATTTGTAAACTTCTGCTGAAAAAGAGTGGTGGAAAACAAGAAAAGCTATCCTCTGACCCACGTCATCGCCATGTTAATTGTTGAAAATATTATAAACGTGAAAACTACCATGATATGAATTTTTTTGGTAACTCAATAAATAAATCTCACTTGTCGCTGTTAGTTGTTTTGTTACACTTCAAAACTGTTTCTATAATATTACTTTTCCTTTACATGTCATACGTCAGTATATACATCACTCACGTCGAATTCTACCTTATATACATCACTCACGTAGAATTCTACCTTCTCACATGCATATGTATACATATTGACCTTTGACCCACTGTACTACGAAACAGAGCATTAGAAGAGCTGAACGCCAACTTCAACAAGCTGAGCCTACTCCCAGAAACAATAGGGTTCGAGCTCATAAACCTCAAGAAGCTTTCAGTGAACTCCAACAAGATCGTCTTTCTTCCTCGGTCCACCTCCCACCTCACGGCTCTGCGTGTTCTCGATGCGCGGCTGAACTGCCTGCGATCTCTGCCGGAAGACCTCGAGAACCTCGTCAACCTCGAGACCCTCAACGTGAGCCAGAATTTCCAGTACTTGGAGTCCCTACCTTACTCCATAGGATTACTCTTAAACCTGGTGGAGCTGGACGTGAGCTACAACAAGCTCAAGTCGCTGCCAGACTCCATCGGCTGCCTGAAGAAGCTGAAGAAGCTGAGCGTGGAAGGGAACCCACTGAGCTCGCCGCCGCCGGAAGTGGTGGAGCACGGAGTGCACGCGATGAAAGAGTACCTGTGTCAGAAGATGAACTCGGGACACCAGAGCCCGCCGAAGAAGAAGTCGTGGGTGGGGAAGTTGGTGAAATACGGGACCTTCGGCGGCATGAACTCGCGTCGAAGGGAGCGTGAGGGTTTCATCGTGCACGATCAGTATCGTTCCATCGCTGGTCTTGCTACTCCAAGGCATGTGGGTATGTTCTCTCCGAAACGGCTCTTCTCGCCGCGTAGTTATTTCGCTAATCACTGAGGGGGATCCGGAGATCCTGGTTTGTCATTGGATATGATTCCTGGGCTTGCACTTTAGGCAAGTATTTCTCAATCCTGTTACAAAAATGTATGATAGGTTGTTTTTGTTTTTTGGTAAACATATGATAGGTTTGTGCGACTTGTAAACTACAATACGTCAGAGGAACTGTACGTGGTGGTGGGTTTGTTTGTAGAAACTAGGCCAGTGATATCCTTTTCTTGGGAAAAAAACAACTATTGTCAGTTGTAGTTTGTATTGACCTTATACGGTTGAATACGTAGGATGTTATAGACCTTGTATTAGTTGATACTAAAAAAATAAAGAATTAAAAGGTGGATGTGGTTTTCATTGTTCATTTTGTTCAATTATGGTCAAAGGATCCGAATCCTCTCAATCAATATTCTCTTAATCATCTCTCAAGCAAGATCCTAACCATTCATAAAATTCTATGATGATCCGGATCCTCTCAATCAAATATTCTAATTGTTCATAAAATCCTACGATATATACAAATCAAATTATTAAAATATTAAAAATATGAAAACAAAAATAAATACGGGCCATTTAGCAAATTAACATTAATAATTACTAAAATCATCTTCATCTCCAAAAGGGCGAGCAAACGTCAAAGAAAAAAAAAATCCTACAGCTATAACTTTAGATTAATAATAAGCAACCCATTATAAAGTAGGAAATATATCGTGAAAATTAAAAGGAAAAATATCTCTAAAGCCAAAAAAAAAAAACAAAATATCTCAATTCTCATGTACCTTTGTGCGATAAAATGGTACCGTATTATGTGTACCCTAATTGCTTTATCATATTAATCAACAAATGTCATAAATTATTCCCCTAAGTCAGAATCGTTACTTGTTTTTTATCAATGAATCTTTGTCTTTCTGAAAGCAATCACTGGCAAATAACTCCAGCTTTCTTTTTTTTCTTCTATAAGTCTTTCAATGTTCCTTCTTGTGAGAGTGTTTGGCGCTAAATTGAAAAGTTTTTATGATCACTTTTAATTTTGCTAACCACATCCGATTATTCTTTACTTTGGTATTTTAATAATTTGATTTATGTATATTGTAGGATTTTATCGACGGTTAGGATCTTGCTTAAGAGATGATTGAGAGAATATTGATTGAAAGGATCCAGATCATATGGTCAAATGGCCGTGGGTGTAGGGCAAAGGAGAAATTACAGCGGATGACCAAAATGGGGTAATATTTTATTTTTAAAAATCTAAAAAATTGTAATTATCTTAAAGGATCAAACATCAAAATTTAAATTTAAACGTTCTAAATCACCCTTCAAAGTATCTCATTAACCCTATGCTTCGTTAAGAAGAGAAAATAGGGAGGAGAGAAAATGATGGGAGAGAAAATGGAGAGAAAAGAAAAGTGAGGGGGAGCGATTTTCTCTCTATATACTTAGCTGAATAGAAGAAAACAGAGAGAAGAGAAAAGTAACTAATTTTACATTGACAATAATACCTTTATTTTTTTTAGGAATATATTTACATGCAATAAAACTTGTTATTCTACTATATTATTTACATAATTTTCATATCATATTAATAAATGACATTAAAATGTAATTTTAATTTTAATCTTAATTTAAAATTATTTTATCCAATCTTAATTTTATTGAATTTTTAAAATCATTTTTTATACATTGATTTCAAAAATTTTAAAATAATGCTAAAATTAAAAATTTATAACATATCAACATTTTGATCTAAAAACAACATAAGTATTTTTCTGTAAGAAATAGCATAACATTATATTAAGAAGCAACACAACATAATAATAAAGACAAGGGAAACAAATTTTGACACAATAAATATAATTAAACATAGTCTAATTAAAGTACTAAAGTGATAACTAAGCTCAAAATTTAAAGTATTTATCTAACTTGATTTATAGAAAAGTGTAGCACATAAAGATTGTTTGTTACTGAAACTTCGAGCTTTGAAAGAAAGTGGGAGGAAGATGGGAGGATTGAGAAGAAGTGAAGCAGGAAAAAGAAGAAGTGCGATATGATAGCAGGAAAGTGAAAAAAAATTGGTCGATAATTTTGGAATTAAAGTTTTCTCTCCAAAATCTCTCCATTTTGGGGGAAAAAAGTTCGGGAAAAATTATGTGGGATTCACATATTATTTTCTCCTCAGTTTTCTCTCCCCACACTTTTCTCTCCTTAACTAAGCAAGTGAAAATATAGTTTTCTCCCTAATTTTCCTCTATGCTTTTATCTCCCCTCCTCTTTTCATCCGTGCCAAGCAAAGCCTAAAGCATTAAGTGTGTGTTTGGATTAGATTATATATAAGTGATTATGATGATAAGTGATTATTTATAATAGATTATGAGAATAAGTGATTATGTCAAAAGTGAATTGTGTTTGGATATTTTTAACCCATAAGTGATTTTGAGAAAAGAAATGTGTTTGGATATTGAGATTTAAGTGATTATTGGGTGGATAATGAAAAGAAAATGTGAAATAAGTGATTATGAGAGAAAAGTGATTATCATAAGCTGGAAAAAGTAGCTTATGAAAATAATCATTTAAATGCCCATAAGTGATTATTTTAATCTGGGTTGCATTTAGAAACTCACAGTATAATCACTTGAGTATTCAAACATAAAATAAAAATTTAGGAGCATTTAATATTGCGTCTGATAATTGAAAGTCATCAAGCATTGCATTTAAATTGCTATTAGTGTTCATATCAGCAACTCTCCATGCAACTTTTCTCCATTCGAGATGGTATAAAAATCTAAATCATATCCGTTATCTTAACGCTGTTTTTATGATAGAATAATTTTCTGTGATCAAATAAAATTTTCTGTGGCAAAAAAAAAAAATTTCTGTGATCAAGTAAATCTTTTATCATTGGAATCGATTTGAATTATTTAAGATGTGGAAAAATTAATGTGGAAACCTCAGTATTGAGCATAAGAAGTTTAAATTCTTCAATTATCAAGTTCAATATTAATTTCTGTCCAAGCAAAAGGTTCAATATTATTCCAAATAGATCAATGAAAGTTGATATATGATTGTGTGGCAAAAAGAAAATAGCAATAAAATTTGATATGATTGATATAATAAATTAGCATTAATTAGTATTGTTTGGCCAGAAAAAAAAATTGATATCATTGGTATAATTGAATAGCAATTAAATTTGTTATAACTTAAAATTTAAATTTTGATATGTGTAATAACTAATTTTTGCACTAAAATTTAATTCAAAAAGTAGTTAGTAAAGTTTAAAATAATTAATTTTTCTACTGCGTATACAATTTATTATATATATTTAAGGTATAATTTGAATATTTTGTATTGCCTGAAGCTTAAGTTTTTAATTAATTAAGAAAATTTATAGATTGAAAGACTGGCGATTGATTAATTGTTTGAACAAAAAATTGTATGCACACCTAAACCTTAATTCTGTACTAAAATATGACGTTTGAATTAATATTTTGAAATTTGATGACAAAAAATGATATTTTTTTAATTCTTAACAGTAATAATTCTTAATTAAAAAGTATTAATTTTTTGCCATCAATTTTCTAAATATTAATTTAAGCATCATATTTTTGTGAAAAAAATTAATATTTTGAAGTTTGATTCATAAAAATTATGAAAATTTAAGTTTAAATTAAAAACATTTATGAAAATTTAACAAAGTTCAAATAACGCTTTTGATATTCATTAAATAGGTTAATTTGAAGAACAATATTTACCTGCAAATTAAATCTAGTCAATTCAAATTAATGAGAGAATTTCTTGTGAAAAGATTTGAATTTGTTTGATTTTAATTCATTTATAATTAATTCTGGTAAAAAACTATTTGTGATCAATCAATTACGTTCAAATTTATTATTTTCAGTGATTTTTAAGTTCATTAGAAAATTATTTGTAGTTCTAGGTTTATTTGGCATGCATATTACAACATATTTCCATACTAAATTTATATAAAGTGCAAGTAACAAGAGAATGTGGCATGGATTCTATGAACGACCTTTATTTTGTTGAATTACATCACCATGTATGATCTCACGAATCATGAAACACAACTGAAGGTTGGTGCGTTAATCATGGTGTTAAAAAATATTGATAAATCACTATATATACGTGTTGAAAAGCATGTGATTGAAGCAATGGTTATGCTAGATTCTAATGTTGAGATGAAGGTTTTTATCCCTGGGACGCCTATATCACCATCTAATTTGAGATTACCTTTCAACACCATCTAATTTGAATCAATATGTACGTGTTGAAAGCAATTCTTACACAATGTTGGATTACCTACTAAGGCCTGTTAGTTGTACATTGTTGTATCCTAATTTTTGTTCAGCTAAAAAAATATATATATTAATAATTCTTAATATGGATGGAAGACCAACAAACATGGTTCCCAATATTATGCATAAAAAAGAATTTCAATATTTTAGTTTAACTACATTGTCTTATCCTATGCAATGCATGGGACATGTATAAAAAAATTGATCCTATAAAATACATATAACATTAAATTCATAAAAAGATAATGATATAAAATTTATGAAATTTGAGTAAAAAATAAGTATAAAAAATAATAGAGTTAAAAGATTTAAAATTGAAATATGAAAAATACATCTATGTTATTTGAGATGGAATAATAGAAAAAAAAAGGCATAAATTGAATGTGCAAAATGCTTTTCTGTTGCACATTTGATATGATTTTATATAATCAAATAAGAGAGAAAATTTAAATTAATAATAAGAGTATGAATAGAAAAAGAGATAATTTAAAAAATATATACAAACTAAGGCGATTAAAAAAAGAGAGAATAAAAAATAAAAAAGAGAAAAAATATGAAGAAATATTTTATAATATTTGATAAAATATACAAAATTTAAATAAATAAAAATTAAAAGTTACAAGTGAAAAATGTTAAAATAATTTTTTTTCCAAAGAGAGAATGTTAAAGAGGGTGGTGGTGAGTGGGGAAATTAAAAGTTTAAAATAAAAAATATTAAAATAACTTTTAAAAAAAGTGAGAAAAGTGAGGAATAACATTGTTTATAACCATGTTTATGAAGAGTATTTTTTTCTTAAGAAATATTAATATATATATAGATTATTTTTTTGTCAACTTTTTTTGTTAATACAATTATATATAACTAATATATCGAATGATGAGGCCACGTTTTCTTAGCATTCACTTAAAACTTAAATCATTTGGTGGAGATTACAAAAATAACCTTTACAAGGGTGGGTGCATTGTTAGTTTGTTTAAATCTCCATCATCGTGTAATTACTTTATTGTCCTAGGTATATCATATTACCCTCTCGATCTAGCGTTATCCCTTTCCAAATCTCATCGTTTAATCTATTTATAATATATACTTTCTCTTGTCCCATTTATAAGATGTTGTTTTGAAAATTTGCTTGGTCCTATTTATAAGGTGTTGTATTATTTTTTTATTTGAATTTCCTTCTTTACCCTTCATTTAATAATTTTTTTTGTCTCATAAATTGTTCCAATCTTTAATTAGTAGGGGTAAGATTGGAAGTTTATATTATTTTTTTTATAAATTTAATAGTATAATTATGTCTTCTTAATACCCGTGCAATAAAAAATAATATCTTATAAATAGGACCCGGAGGGAGTATAGTGCAATGATTTCCGCGTATGTTAGCACCAGCCTAATCGTAACTACTGCCAGTGGGGGTTAAATAATTGAATATAAGGAGAATTCATTAAACTAAAGTAGAACCAACCGTGGATTAGCTTTGGGTTAAACTTTTGTACATACTAGATATTGTTCACTCCCTGTTTGCTTGCTTGTTTTATTAAAGTCATTTAAATTTTTAACCACATATTTTATTGTAAGAGGATAATCTGGCACTTTTGAAGTTAATTTTTTATATTTAATTATTCTTTTAAATAATCACAATTTTTATAAGTATTGTTTCTTTTTAGTCCTTCAATAATTATTATAATTCTTCCATGTATATATACCTCTCAATAATTTGAGATCAAAATAATAATTAAATAGTATCAATATATTTGAAACTTAATTGTATATAGCTCGATCATAAATAACAAATTTATTCAATGATTAATGAACAAAAAATTTAAATGAACAAAGTGAAATGTTTATATTACATAATTTATGAAAATGGAATTAACCCCAAAAAGAAGGCCTAAAGCTAAGCGTGACTTGTATTCTGACAATCCTATCACTTGATCTGACTTTTATTTGAACAGCGATACGTAATTTGGACGAATTTTATGTCATGTTATTTTCTGAGGCATTCTTAAAAATGTTCAGAGTTCGTACACCAAGGCAATGAGAAATACAAATGAATCCCTCGTCATGTTGACTTAGTCTATCTCCTCGGCCGCACTCTATCGCAAACATTTTTCTTTTTTCTTTTCTTTTTTAATGTTAAGTAAAACTACATGTTGTACCGGCTCACTTCCAAACCAGAATTGTCTCGAAGCCTAGCTCATAGATTCCTTCATTTTGTGATGAAAAAAATTCTTTATTTTAAATAAAATGTGAATATTTATCTAATTTAAACAATCTAGATCTCATTTAAGATAATTTTTTTTTTTTCAATGAAAAAGTTTAGACCACTCAAATTGTTTAAGCGATGAATATTAATTCAAAGTGAGCACTTTGATATTTTCTCAACGAGAATCTGAATCATTTCTGTAGGTTTCACAGTGAAGTGACCATGGAAATATATATTCCTAGATTTCAAATATCTCATTCTCAGCACGTTCATATGTCAAGTTGGAATTTTGTGGAGATGCTTTCGGCTTACCCAATATTTAAAAATGCTGCTGTGGCCCATTTTCTACTTAGCAAGACTTGGGCCCAACAAAATACAAGACCAATTTTTTCCAAGCATTTTCACTCCAAAAAATAACGATTATTTTAGATTTTCATCAACTAGAATGGTTCCATACGTTTGCATAAACTCAGAATTAGCTGTACTGTCACAGTTTATGAATCGTGCTACTTTCTATTCCTTTTACATTTTTTTTTGTTAACATAAAAAATATCCTTTAACTAACAATCGAAAACTAATTATTTCGAAATGTAGAAATCATCAAAATAAGCTTTTCCTCTCCCAACAATACTTTTTCCATACAATTAAATTTAGAATAACATGTTTAACAGACTCAACTATGTGACATCATAACCTTGTTGGTTTATTCCTTTTACATTTTATATTGCAGGGTGATGTCATTTCAATATATATATATATATATATTGAACAAAACCTCTTTTTTAACCAAAATATAGAAAGGTTCATAACATCTTGTACAGATTATATCGCAAATTCCATGTCTATCCAAAAAAGGAAAGATATCCGAGACTCCCTGCATTTTACTCTGTATATGGATCCATTTCTATAATGCAGCACGATAAGCCTATTTAAATCAGAATTAATATACTCAGAACATTTGCTTCTTTTTATCTCTCACATTTTAAAAAATTTTTATTTCTTTTATCCGTCATTTTAAAATTTTAAGATAATATTAATTATTACTTTTCCTCTTATAACCTTATCTATCATTTTAAAAGTTAAAAATAATATTAATTACTTTTTTAATCTATTTATTTTTGTAAGGGCATGAGCATGTTAGTAAATTTGAAAAGAAATTTAACATATTATATTTCTTAATTTATGTAATAAAATTTTAGAAGACACTTAAAAAGAAATAGAGTTAATAATTAATAATTAATGCTATTGATTTCAGGGTTTAAAATTAAAAGGTCAATATCTTGATTTCCATGATTCAATCCGTACTTATATTCACCCAAAAAAAAAAGCAAAGCAATTCGCTACATTGGTCTGTGTGTTACAAACAAATAAAAATATTATAACCTCTCTCGATCGGGACTTCATTCACTGTCCCTAGCTAACTATCAAAAATAAATAAATAGGATTGAATTGAGGACTAATACATTTGAAGGAGACCAAACTCATCTGTCATGTTCATATTTATATTTCAATTTCTTCTTCCTCCTCAAACAAATCCAATGTCTTCAAAACTAACTAATTCATCAAGACTTGGATTTACATACACTACTATATTTTCTTCTACTTTTTTTGTTTGCAAATTGCCGAGATATGTGTATATTACAGTCCAAGTAGCACATAATAGAGTATCGTGATGGGCAATGCAATCAGCATCCCAAATATAACCCTGCAACATGTTACCGAAAACAAAAATCTTAAGATTAGCTTTCATGCTGCAATTAACTTGACGTTGTATTACGAAGTTGCATTATAGTTTTATAAAATAAAAAATGAAAAACACTTACGCAGTGCTAAGAATATCCGGATGGAGGTTGTATTCTTTGGCAAATACAAAGGGAACGATCCCCTGGGGAAGAGCAGCCTGAGAATGAAACAACGTATTATAATTAACCTTTTTTTCACAAGAGAACTAATATATATATTTGAAGTCAAGAATAATTAATTATTAGTGGGATTTTTCTGGAGGTGTTGGATAAGTCATGAACTAATGCAAGAATATTTGTTTATGTAAAAAATTTAAGTAATAATAAAAACTCTTAATCTTCTACTAGTTTGCTTTAATTTAACTATTACCTGTACTATTGCAACATGGAGAAGAACTCCACGAAGACCAATGGCTATGGATGTTGCAGCAATCACTGCGGGGCCAGTCAAGAACCTCACAACCATAGAAAATGCTGCCACAGACTTTCCACAGGCTATGATCTTGGGTTGTAATGCCATGAACAGACCTGTTTATGACTCACATATGGTGGTATTTAATTAATTTATTGAGGACGATGACCTACATCTCATATGTTTATCTATTAATTTGTTTAATTAACAAAAAGGAAGGGAGAAGAGTTTAATTAAAATACCTAGACTGAACATTGCCATTCCTAGACCAGCATCAGATAGTATTGAAATGGAACCTTTTATAATAGTTGGCATTTGGATGTTCCATCTGCGCACAAGTAACCATAGAAGTGGTTTAATTAATATAATATACTGAAGAGATGAGTGAGAGAGAAGGAGAAATCCAGGCAGATCTAATTCTAGTATTTTTTACTAATTAACTTGTTTGTCTATAATATGTTCAATCTTATATACTGCATAGCTTCCAGATTTGATAATTAATAGCTCATAACCTTATAATTATCATGCACAATAAAAATTTCCCTCGGATACGACACACACAGAAGGTGAATTTTTGGGTAGACACAGTGGTACTCTATTTGTCAAATAAAATCCACCACTACTATGTCTATATCTATATTTAGCTTAATGAACTGAATGGTTACTAAGAGGATCTAGGTTAAGTTTGGGGACATGCCTGAAGGATATGAGGGACCAAGCGACGCCAATGAGACTAGAGTAGGTATTAGGATTCCGTATAAGCTTCCTCCAAACCATGATGAGGATGAGCCTGGTCATGACACTAGCAGGTGGCATCTGTTGCTTCTTGTTCCCTTCGTCTTCTTCCATCTCCACCTTCTTCCGGCAAGTGTACGGAGACCCACTCGTCGGAAACTTTGTTCCTTCCTCTATCTCCCCCTCCCTCTCTCGGCTTCCTTTCTCTATCAGTTCCTGCATAGCTGCACCCACAACATGAAACATCTACG
This sequence comes from Adenanthera pavonina, assembly GCA_026686845.1. Classification (NCBI taxonomy): domain Eukaryota; kingdom Viridiplantae; phylum Streptophyta; class Magnoliopsida; order Fabales; family Fabaceae; genus Adenanthera; species Adenanthera pavonina. The sequence goes on along the minus strand of JAIVEN010000026.1, from coordinate 5,119,969 downwards.
TCGTTGTATACATGCATAAAATTAATGATCCAGATTTAATCGTCATTTGAACCGAGAGAAATTATTCCTTATTCCTATATATGTTACCTTTAGAGGCAGCAGTTTCGTGTGGAACAGCCTTGGAAGGATCAACGGTTACAAAGTCGGTAGAGGTAGCAGCTCTATTAACTGCATGTCTCAAATTTCCTTCAGAAACCGGGGATGCACTGGAGCTCCAAACAAACATATGTAACTCCTTGTTTGGTGCACTGCCTGCGCCACCACCAACGGCAGTGCCGCTATCTTTCTTCCTCAGGCCGGCACCACTAGTACTGGACCCTGCAAACATAGGGTTCGGAGGAGGATAAGAAGACACTAATCCACAGTTAAAAAGTTCACCACTCATGCTCCTCCCTCCCCTTTTCTTATTCATCTTCAGCATCTCTTCGTCAAAATTCGACGTCCTCGGCGTGGGTCCTTTGGATGACTGCAACGAGTAAACATCGCCATAACCAGTGCTCTGAAAACTGTTGGTGTAGCCATGTTTGGGACTCGGAGCTTTGCTAGCATTAAACATGGCGTAGAAATCGGTCTGATTAAAGCTGGAAGCTCTGGGAGTGGGCTCTCGCGACGACTGAACCGAGTAGATCTCAACCCCAGTAAGATTAGACACTCTTGGGGTCATCAGGTTAGACTTATTAAACGAAGAAACCATGGACGAAGCAGCCGATCTCCTAACCACCACATGCAGCTTCCCATCGTCTCCTATCTCTGCATCGGCTTGAAGCGGCTCCCTACCGTTGAGCGAGACGACGTCGGAATCGACTCTAAACGAAGTAATAGAGCCTGCAGTCTCAGGGAACTGCTCGGATATCAAAAGCTTAGCGCCTCTGTATTCAAACATGAACAACATGAGAGTGTACCAAATAACGCTCTGGAGAACGACGATTTGAACCATGAGACCGCCTGAGAAGTCTCCGTACATGGCCTTAAGAAGAGGGATCCCCATGACGAGGGTGTTTGGGAGGGTAGATAGTGAGAAGAGTGTGATACTCCAGTCAAGGTTTCCCTGTTTAGTGAAGACATTCCAGAGAAAAAGTGCGCATAAGATAACTACTTTTTGGAGAGAATCTGCGGCTATGAAACGGTAGTTCATGGCGTAAGGGTTGTTGGAAGATATGAAATGAAAAGAGAGGAGAGGAACTGCGAAGACAGCGACAAATCGGTTTATGCCGGAGCATTGATCGGGCGTGAAGATTTTCCACCATCGAACGGAGCCGTAGGCTAAGATCATAGCCACGTAGAGGGGCACTATAGCTGCAAAAACATCGTAGATATCCTTGCCGGTAATCATGGTTGATTATAGCTGCGAGAAGAGAAGAGATGAGAGGGAAAGACAACAACAGAAAGAGATAGGATTTGTGAAAGTTTTGGAGTTTAAGCTGGAAAAAATGGAAACATGACTGACAGTGGAAGGAAGAGGCCAAAGAGATTAAATTTTGGTTGGTCGTGGTCTCTTATAGATGTGTTTCGTCTAATTATTTTCAGATTAAAATATGGGGTATAAGGGTTTTTGTGTTACAGGGGGATTGAATAAGACAGTTTAATTAATTTAGAAAAGAATAAATTATATATATATGCTTCATCCTTAAGTCTCTTAGTTTTATCTTTTATACTACTTTATATACTAATTAATTTAGTCCCTTTATTCGTTAACTCAATAATTTGACTAAATTATTGACTTAACATATACTAATATAGAATGCTTACGTAACTTTTATGCATGAAATTAAGCATGTCAGATATTAAAAATATTACAAAAAGATTCATGAATTGAGTGAATATGGTGTTGTTCTTTTTATCATTAATTAACATGAACATTTTGATTATTTTGATGGTCACATAAATATTGTATCAAACTAAATTAATTAATTTCTTCTCAGTTTAAGCTAGGGGATTAAATAAATTAGGGGGACAAAATTAAGAAGCTTGCATACCCTTAGGGTGGTTTAACTTGAAAAATGTATAGTCTTTCTAAAATCGAGAGAGTATATTTTTTGCTTAAAAAATTCAAGATGATTAAGTGGGTTAGATGAACAGAGAGTTAAGTTAGAATTTCCATGACACACACACACACACATATATAATTTGATTGAATATATTAGTAGAAGCCAAACTCAAAGCCAATGCAAACGTTCATGCACATGTAAGATAGCCAGTATTGAGTGATCCGCGCCAGCAGAAAAGATCTCATCCTCTGAGTTCCATTACTTTAATTGTTCTTTATTACTTGTTTCGGTTGAGACATGAATTAAAAATCTATCTCCCTCTCGATTCAGTATATATGAGCTTCACCAACTTTGATGTCGACCTTAATGTTAACAGAAACTGTTCCAAACTCAATTTTTTTTATGGAGGCAATGTCTGAAGATACCAGGAAATGGGACAACCCTCATGTGCTCCACTGCCAATCCCAATCTTGGCTTCAGAAATGGAAATAAAAAAGAGACAAGACACCCTTTTGGACTTGCACGTGATCACAGAGCAAAAACTACTCCCCCCTTAATTACATCAGAATTAACTACTAAATTAATTACGGTGCTTGTATGTTTCTTAAACGATGCAATTTACGAATGATTTTCCATGTCTCTTTGTTGTACTCGCTCCGGTCCTATATATAGGATCCTTTATCTTGATCCTAAATATAAGACTTTTTACAATATACAAGGTAGTATTTATTATATATTTTTAAAAAATACCCCTATTTAATATATGCAAAGAGAAAAAAAGAGATTAAATAAGAGTAGTTTTGGAAAAATGTTTGAATTTTTTGAGAAATTAAGATAGTTAATTAGTTTTAATTCTAATTCTTAATTCGCGTGATTCAGTTAAAATGACCTTATAGACCAAAGGAAGTATTTGATTTCCAATCAAATTAGAATATATGAATAATTTTATTATAGCACCACTTGATTGAGTCTTCATAGCTATAGGTTCATGCTGGTAGGATGGATCTTCTTGAGGAAATTATAATTAAACTTAACTAAGCACATGTCATGTTTCTGATCTGATCTTATTTTGATCCAAGGAGGGTTACTTTTTGTAATGTTTTAAAAACAAAATGATTCCATTCATGATCTTCATTAATTTATAGTATATTAATATCATCTTGGGATTATGGATTTAATTAGCTTGTCGGTTGACATGGCTTTAAAAGCTAAGCTTGCTTGTTGTCATTTCCAAGAAACTTTATTTAGTCAACTAGAATATGGAATGGCTTGAGTATGAATCCAACACAGTCTTTCGTGAGCTGTCTATTTCGAATTCACATGTTAAAAAAATCACTGGATATTTGAGTTTTCATTCATCTGTATCTTAAGAAGATTATAAAACTAGCTTGTATGCATTTTAGTTATATATAATAAGGAATATGATCTGTATTAATTAGTAATGTTGTGGATAAAATAAGAGTAAACTATTTTGACATCCTTTCAGTTTATTATTATATATGTAGCCATAAAATTTGGTTTAGCAGTGCTAAAGGATTCGAGTTAAAATATTAATTAATTAAAAAAGGGGGAATTTAGAACATTTTTACTTTAAAAATATACATGTTGATCCATATATATATATAATTTGAATTGTTGTTCTTGAGGAATTATTAATAGATATTTTACAAATAGATTAGAGAATCTATATTTTACTCTCTCCGGTCCCATTTATAAGGGGAAAAAATTACTTCATGAGTATTAGGGAGTGAAGTTAAAATTAATTAAATATAATTAATTTGTCTCACATTTTTAATTTCTTCCAAAATTACTTCTACTTAATTATTTCCTCCAGTCCTATATATAGGATCTTTTGCCCTGGTCCTAAATATAAGACCCTTTACAATATACGAGATAGTATTTATTATATATTTTCAGAAAAATGCCCATATTGAATGTATTCAAAGAGAAAAAGAGATAGAGATTAAATAAGGGTAGTTTTGGAAAAATGTTGGGATTTTTGGAAAAATCAAGGTAGTTAATTAGTTTTAATTTCAATTCTTAATCCGCGTGATTCAGTTAAAATGGTCTTATATTAAGGATCAAAGGTAGTAATTTATCTCTCAATTCCTTTCAAAGATACACCTCGTAACTCTTAATAATATTAATGAATAAAGATAATTTTAATAAAAATAAATTAATATAACATTAACTCTACTTTTTCTCTCATAAATAAGATTATCAAAAGAGAAAATTTTTCATTATAAATAGAACCGGGAGTATAACACAACTTCTAAGATGTCACATCAGCTATTTATTTGAATGAAAAAAAAAAGTGCATAATTTTATTCAGAAGGTTCCGTTTTTGCCAGCAAGACAACTTGACAGCAGGCATAAAGCTCAGTGAAGAAAATTAAGTGTGAAATGAACTGGGAGACTCAGAACAAGCCAATGCCTTGAATCTATGAAAATTGAAACTTTTGGAACATCCTAGCACCTATGAAGTAAAAAGGGCAATGTGAAACCACATCAAATTTACAGTTTTTACTCCCATATGAGCCCTCTATCATGGGAAAGTCACATGGCTGAAGACTCTGTAGCTGTTCAGTTTTTTGACATGAAGGCCAAGATTCCAGAAAACAAACCTACAAGTCTTTTAGAAAAATCCAACCTTTGGAACTATGAACCAAAGCTACCTTACCTGCTTTGGCTCACTGTTGAGTATTCAGTATTGACTATATAATTTGAGGCTTAAGCTTTCAGTATTAAACTTTGCTATTAGAATGAACATCAGAGCACTGCTTCCACCTCTTTGATCTACTTCTACAGTAGAAAGCTACTATGCAAGCAAGAAAACTAGAATTTTCTGCAGTCTTCATTGAAAAAGCGTGTTTAGAATAATAAATAGTTAATTAATCGAGTAGATATTGCTATGAGCTTCTAAGAAGGGAAAAGAGAAAACAGGACTTCTGTTCAAGTATTGAATTACGTTGAACAGCGATATAGTTTCTCTCTGCTACAAACCTTAGTAGATGGAGGATGGAATTTCATGATAGAAAATCTTAAGGGGCTCTTCGGCTTGAGAAGAGAGCTCACTCCAGAAACTGCTTTATTAATTCAATTCTAGTCTGTTCTCTATGCTCAGAAGCAATAAAGGTCTCCAAACATGTAACAAACCAAACATTGAATAGACCTCTTTTTGGCCAAACTAGGTACAATACCAAAAACAAAGACAAAATTAAAATATCTAAAAATATCTCTTATCTTTTAGCTGGCAAACCGTGGGCATTCTTGGCTCCAATCATTAGCTGGTCTGAGTCCCTAAGGCACAATAATTCTGATTCGATGAAGTCAGCCATATCCATGTAGCCCTTTTTCTAATTCTTGCTGGCGGGCCTTTATCATTGTCCTGTCCCCCACTCGTTACAATCCACACTTCTCAGGCACAATCTTATCCTCAAGGTTGATATTATCGAACTGCTGTATTGGCTGGTTCAATGGCTCTCATGTAGCTTCACCACTGAGACTTGTGAAGGTCGTTCATCAAGTGAGGACGGAGAAAGTATAGCACCTTATTCCACTTCTTCCTCTAACCAAAACGGAGTTTTTTGAGTTGTGCAAGGGAGCCTTGGAGTTCTTTTTTTTTTTTTTTTAAACAATGACACATGAAACATAGATGTATTTCAGTCCCTTATGGTAGTTTCAACTAATAAGCCAATGCGTCAGTCTTGTCCTCAATAACATATGGACTAAACTTAATTAGACGGTATCTAATTTCGTTTCAAGGCCACAGAAGTTTGTTGGGATGGAAAAAGCTTAAGTTTATTCAAGGCTTCATCTTATCCATGGTTCTTTGAATGATGACTTGTTCTGTATTTGAGGAAGCTGCACCTATTTTTGAGGAGTTGCTGCCAAAACTTATTTAAAAATATTGAATCATTATCTGATACTGGCAGGAAAACCACCCACAATGGATGCATTGAAGTTAGATGGTAAGTAACCAAAATGCCTATTTTTGGCCATTCTGTCAGCAACGACTAAGGTAGAAATTTTTCCCTTGGAAGCTGGTAGACAAATGCTGAAAAATCCATTATTATATCTGTCCAAATTGATGCTGGTACAGGCAAGGCTGGAAGAGTCTTTCTGCCCTCCTATGTGAAATCAAACTCAAAAGGGGGCATGTGTTAGTGAAGAGTTGGTAGCAATGTGAATTTTTCCACTGCTGGATAGTTATTCTCCAACTGTGGCAAAATCAAGAGCTACTGTGGCTTGCTTACCTAATGATTTCTGAACCTAACAGTAACCAAGCTGTTGAAAGAAGTAGTTGGGGGCATGTTCGTCCTCAAAATGTTGCTCAAGTGTTTGTTTTGATTGATTCATAAAATCTTTCAAGCTTTGGTGGTCTGTGAATATTAAAAAACAAAAATCCTGGCTGAAAGGTAATGTCTTCACTTACCCTTATAGCTTGTGTTACAAGTTACAACGTACAACTAACATAGGTGGACAAATTATTCCTCATCTTCTTGCAGAAATAGGCAATGGGGTGTTCATCTTGCAGAAGAACTGCTCCAGTACCAGAACCTGAGGCATTAATCTCTGTGAGTATAACTCGGAGAAATTAGGCAATTCTAGGACAAGACCTTGTGACATGTATTGCTTCAAGGACAGATCAAGAAGCTTGCTTTGCTTGAGGATTCCAAGTAAAAGCATTCTTGAATAAATTAGTCAGTGGGGCGTCAATCTTTGCATAGTAGTGGATGAATTTTCCTATCCCATCTGCTGCGATAATGTTGACAGAATGAGCATTTTGGGATAAAATTGTGTAGCTTGTGAGAATCCATGTATGTGCTATGCCTTATCATGTCTTCAAAGAGGACAGTCACAACCAGAGTCTTAGGGGAAGAAATAAGCTCAAAATTTCATTCATAACTACTTGAAAAGTTGCAGAGTTATTTGTCAGGACAAAAGACATGACTGGAGAGCTCGTAATGACAAAGAGGAGTTCTCAAATTGTCTTGTTAATATCGTATTGGTTAAGTTTGATAGTTAATTTGAAGTTTCTCAATTTTTTTAATAATTTAGATAGATCATTAAAAAATATTATTATTCAAAACTCAGTTTTAGTTAATGAATTATAATCGACATGGACCATTAAATATTAATTTGATGGCCAAAAATCATAAATGAGATAAATTGAGAAAAAATCAAATTGAGAGGATGAAATAGGTACAATTTCAGATTTTTAGTTTATCAATGTCAAATAAAAAAGGTCCAAACATGTGATTCATTTGTAATAGGGGAGTGGGCCCAACTAGGATTGCAGAGATTTTTATGTAGTGAGTTAGAAAATCAAAAGCGAAAGACTTTTCTTTTGAGGAGAACCTTATAACGGTAATCTTAGTTGAACTCAGACCACAACATAATTTATTGGCTTCTCTCCCTTGTGTTGTGTGCGAAGATTTTCACATTAATTTCAAAGCGCGGACAAGGCAAGAATGAGTGCCAAACACGGACGAGTCTTCCGTCTTAGAATGTGTCATGGTTATCATCGTTTAGGAAGTAGATAACGTTTCATTCTTTGATTCCCATTCAAAGAGTTTACCTTACCTTTGGGTTTCAACACCCTAAATATATATATGTGTATATATATATATATATATAATTTTGCTTTTTTGTCTCTTATAGTACCACTGTACAAGTAATGTTAAAAATAAATAAATTTAAAATACATCCCCCTACACTAGTGCTAGTGTTTGGCAAAGAAAAAAAACACCTGTCCTAGAGTCAAACTAATAAAATAATAATACTTACTATTGCCACGACTAACTTGGATGATAATAATTGGATAAATTGTGAATAGTTGTCGGGGATTCAAATTCTTTTAATGCCAAAAAAAAAATGAAAACAACAGTATCGTTGTACATAAAACTTGTATTAGTTCTAAAGAATGGGCCAGAAGAAGCAGATTAGAGTTACAAATGTAACTCCATATGTATATGTAAATGAGCCCACCCATAACGTTAGGCCCTTCAGAACAGGTAGAAACTTGAAAGAAAAGGGAAACATATAAATTGGATATTCCCATAAATCCCCAATATTACCATTTTTAGTTGGACTGATCGAATAAAAATAGTACCCAATCAATTATCAAGAAATATAAAAATCCGAATTTGTCATTCACGGAGTTAATCTTTAATCAATGAATACGTATGTTCTCCTAGCATTTTCATAGAACTATGGCAAAACAAAAGGATGGCTTATTAACGGGACCCAACCATCGATGGCGTTTCAAACTTGAAAGAAAAAATCTTTCTTTAGGCCAAAGCAACTTCAAAGAAGTTGTGAAAAGATCAAGCTATTAGAAAAAAGAGGAGCTAGCTATGGTTGTCTCATTGACCTTTCTCTAAACCCAATATACTCTTCTTTCTTCTTTGAGTTGGATTTGAAAGTATAATAATATAATAATTCACCCATAAAAAAGCATCACTAGCCCCAACAAAGTCAACAGTATCAAAAAGAAGAAGGGAATAAAAATCTTTAATCTTTAGTATGGAGAGCATAAATGGGTGGTTACACTAGTACCCCACTTTTTTCTCCCTCTCTATCTCCCGCTGTGTTGCTGACCTAAACGTAAATACATGCTGGATTTGGGTTTGAATTTGTAAGTTGCAATTAAACAAATACGCAACGAGAAAGACCAAGTTGGGTCCTACGTAGGAGGACTACATGAAAGTTCACACCCACGTGCTTGCCTTTTGTTTTTGTTTTTGCGTTATTTGATTTGAATCTTAGGTCAACCACTATTGGCAAATGGCAATGCCAGTACAGTGGCTGCATGTGCATGTAGCCGTTGGATGATGTTGGACTCATCTAACGGCTCTGATGGCCTCAGATCAAAGAAAGGCAAGAGCTTTACGTCTTTATATGGTCAACCAATTTGGTGGCACTAGAAACGTTGAAAACATTACTATTGTTCACATCAGCATCATAAATGTCAAAACCCACCCCCCTAAAAACCTTGCTTCATTTAATTGGACCTCATTACTCAATTCCTCAACCACCGTTTCCTCTTTCAAAATTATATAAACTGATATACTCCCTTTTACAAAAACTATAAATATTAAAAAAAGTATTTAAAAGTAGTTGGAAGTCTTAATTTAAAAAAATATTAAAATAATTTCAAAACTACCATTTCTTCACTTTTCTTTTTAAAATTAATTATAGGAGTATCATAAATGCTAGTAGAATAAATTTATTAAGATTATTTTCAAAAAAAAGTCATAAATGCTCCTAAACACTATAAAATGTACTCTATGTGGTCCTATATATAGAATTTTTTATCCTGATCTTAAATATAAGATTCTGTATAATATATGAGGTAGTATTTATTATATATTTCAAAAAAATGTCCCTATTTAATGTATCCAAAGAGAAAAAGAAATAAGAATAAATTAAATAAGGGTAGTTTTGAAAAAATATTGAGATTTTTGGAAAAATTGAGGTAGTTAATTAGTTTTAATTCTAATTCTTAATCTGCGTCATTCGGTTAAAATGGTCTTATATTAAGAATTAGAGGAAGTATCTTATATTATACTACCTCTCATCCTATATATAGGACCTTTTACCTTGATCCTAAATATAAGACCCTTTACAATATACGAGGTGGTATTTATTACATATTTTTAAAAAATGTCCCTATTTAATGTATTCAAAAAGAGAAAGAGAGAGATTAAATAAAGATAGTTTTGAAAAAATATTAGGATTTTTGGAAAAATCAAGGTAGTTAATTAGTTTTAACTTCTTTTTTTAATTCGCGTGATTTAATTAAAATGATCTTATATTAAGAATTAGAGGGAGTAGGACAATAGAATGCTTGTAAAATGTTTTATAATATCGGAGGAGGGAGTACATTAATTACTAGCATTTTGTATATTTTTTTCTACTCTTTAATAGTACTTATCTTTTCCTTCATTATTATTTCAATATATATGTTAGATATTGTATCTGTAAAGATAAAACTGTACTTATTTTTTAATACTGATATGAAAAATATCTATTTATTTTAAGGATAAGTAAAGAGTTTTTTTTGTTTTAAGATTATTCAGATCATATTTAAACTATTAAAAGGTTGACAATTTGAGATAGAAAATTTTACGATGCAAAATCCATCACAAAAATTTTATAACACCCTAATATGCAACGGACCAATCTATTACATACAAAATCATTTTTCGTTACAAATTTCTGTAATTCCATAGCAAAGTTTGTGTATTGTTGTGCTGTTAGACGATTTAAATTTTATTTTTCATTTTAACGGAACTATATGGTAAAATGAAGATTTTTTATTGTCAACTTAAAATAATAATTTGAAATGAAACATAAAAAATAAAATTTAATCTATTTAAATGATTGAAATCTCATTTTAAAAATAAGTACGACGTACGTGTTTATTCTTATGATCCTTGATGCTAATTTTGGTGCCTGCTGCCTACCACACATGGAGAAGTGCATAGAGAATAGAATCAATTCGACGTCCACTCGTCAAATTAATTGAAGTATTTTTTCTAAGGTTTGACATATTTGCTATCGAACTGTAATATTATCAGCATATTTTGGTCATTTTGCAAGTACTAGTACTTATTTGATTAGTTTGTTCTACATTATTCCCTCTTAATGGACGTGCAAAAGATTCGAAAAACTGGAAGATTTTTGGGTAAAACACCATCATAACTCATAATGCCTCCCATGGTGATGAGCATCATATATATATATGTATGTATGTATGGATGGCCACTGTAGGGTTTGACCTAATCGAACTACCTACTGATAGTGGAGTACTTATGTTATTTGATTACTTTGTTTTTGTTTTGTTATAGTATTGCTTTTTAATCTGCCAATGGGGAATCCAATTCCTGAACATTGAAAAATAAAGTTTCTTGATGATAGTAGTTTCTGGGGTCAACCATAAACAGCAAAAAAATGGAAAAGGTCATGGGGAAAGAGAGCGAGAAATTTCCTATGGGATCACTTCATAGTTTTCTTTAGTTTTTAGTGGAATTCATTATGTGTTGTAATGATAAAGTTTATATCTTCAAGTCAAACATATAATAATTAACCTCTTAAAATGGGAAAGAACAATTCCATCTCCATTCGTTTTCACAAATTAACTTCAAAAGCCAATATTGGGATACAGTTAATATTCCAAAATTTGATTTATATACATTACCCTAATTAGTTTTCATACATAAATGCAAGATCTAGAAGTCAAGATCGTCACAATTCTCACCCCTTTGTTGGTAAAGAAGCTACGAGTAGTTTATAAACTTCATAGTAGTTTTCAAAATTAATATATGTAGGAGCACGTTATATCTAGTTGTCTCACATGATCAATACATTGAAATGGACAAAAATGAATTTTAAACTAATAACACATGGTTAAATTATTTTACTTTTTATCAGTTCATTCGATATTTAATTTAACTTCTACAATTGAAATTTTTAAAATTGAGTCAAGAAGTAGCTTATAACTTGTATCCACTAATTTGTTTAAGCGCGAATAATCTTTTTTAATTAGAAGAAAGAAATTCATTAAAACAAAGCTCGGCAACTCGGAACCTAAGCGACGGGTTAAAGAACTTTATTTTGGGGCCAAAATGGAGCAATTCATTTTATCAATTCCAGAAACCTAAAACTATTTTTGTTTTGAAGCAAAAATTTAGATGAGTTGCGTCATAACTAACTCAACTTATCTATTTTGGTTTTGAAGCAAAATGGAGCAATTCATTTCATCAATTCTAGAGTATTTATAAAGTTACATACACAATGTCATATCCTTATAAGATAGGAGCCAACTCCTTTCTAACTAGACTGACTTTTATTAGTCTAAAACTATTTTTTTATGAAATAGCAACAAACTACCATTTGGTATTATATATATTGATTAATATAAATGAATAGAAAAATCATTGCCATTTATTATATGATAAGATATGAAAAGGGACAATTGAAATACATGTTTCTCTCTAAGACAGTAATAATATTATTTTAAAAAATAAATATTAAAATGAAATTAGTGATGATTTTTCTCTGACGTAGTAAAAAGAAAATCTCCAATGTGAAGAAAGATAAGAAAATAAATAAAAACATATATAATATTCATAATATTTTGTGTTATTTTTAATACTCTAATCTTATGATATGCTAATGTGTTAAGAAAAGGAATAGAGTGGAGAGTCGAGGAGGCTCCACAGCGTTGACCCTGGTGGCCGGAGGAAACTTCAAATCAAACGTGTAGGAGTGGAATTATTTTTGTTCACTCGTCGTGTCCTCGGGTTTCTGTGGGCTTTCGTTTCTTGGTAAATGGGACCCACCACCAACACTTCCTTTAGACCTTTACAGTAACCCTTGTTTTGTCGTCGCCTACTTTTCCCAAACACAAAAAAATATTAAAGTCTAACTAATCTTTACCCCTCCCATTGACGAAACTCCTTTGACTTCCCCACCCCACCCTCTCTCTCTCTTTTAAAGCCTCCTCCTCTCAAACCAATTCCTCCACCTCCTCCTCTTTCTTCTCTCTGCTCTCAGTGCCTGTGTTGGCCTTTGTGTTAGATGGCTGTAGATCTGGTAGGCCTTCCTAGAAGGATGGAAGAGCAGGTGACCATACAAGAGGCTGCTTCTGCTGGCTTGAACAGCATGGAACATCTTATTCGTCTTCTTAATTCATCTCAATCCTCCTCCTCCTCCTCTTCTGATCATCCCCACCGTCTCCACCACCTTGACTGTACTCAAATCACCGACTTCACCGTTTCCAAGTTCAAGCAAGTCATCAACTTACTCAATCGAACCGGTCACGCCCGCTTTCGTCGCGCTCCTTCCAATCCTACTCCTCCTCCTCCTCCTTCTGTTTCCCCTTCTCCCTCTTCTTCTCTTCCTAATCCATCGCACTCGAACCCGCTCGCCCTGAATTCGGTTCAGTCGTCTCCCTCTCAGGGATTGACCCTTGATTTTGCCAAGCCCAGCAAAGTCAAGATCGCTCAACTCAAACCTTCTACGGGCTTGTCCGTTTCTCAGTATTCCAAGGATACCTTCAGTATCTCCCCTCCCATATCTACCAATAGCTCCTCCTTTATGTCTTCTATCACCGGAGACGGAAGCGTTTCCGACGGCAAAGTAGGTCCATCGCTGCTTCCTCCACCCGCGCCCACCGTCTCCACCGGTAAACCCCCCCTCTCCTCATCTCACCGGAAAAGGTGCCACGATACCGCCTTCTCCGAGAAGGTTTCATCCTCCGGTCACTGCCATTGCTCTAAGAGAAGGTATTTTTTTTTTCTCCCCAAGAATTTTTCAATTTTGGACATCGTTATTTGATTGACTATCAGAATCGTTGATCATTGACGAGATCCATCTGCGTTCACAGGAAATCACGAGTTAAAAAGACGATCCGAGTGCCAGCGATAAGCTCGAAGATCGCCGATATTCCACCGGACGAGTATTCCTGGAGAAAGTACGGGCAGAAGCCGATCAAGGGTTCACCCTTCCCTCGGTATTATTCCATTCCTTCTCTTTTTTAATTTTAATTTCAGCGTCGCCGAACAAGTTGAATTCGTCAAAGTCAAACGCGCATCTCTAACTTCTAAATCTCGCAAATTTTAGTATTTTAGTTATTATTAAAAATAATTTAAAACATGTTTCTGACTTAGTTGTTTTTGTTTTGGTATTCCAGTGGGTATTACAAATGCAGTACCGTGAGAGGATGCCCAGCGAGGAAGCATGTGGAGCGAGCCCAAGACGATCCTAAGATGTTGATCGTGACATACGAAGGGGAGCACCGTCACGCGTTGGAAGCGCATGCGGTGGAGTGCGGCGGTGCAGGCATCGGTCTTAGCCTTCAGACCAGCTGAACAGCGGCACCGATTCGAAGCAAGGACCGGCCACCAACAAGACGGGCGTGTGGAGAATAGACTTTGATGGTAGAATGGAAACGTTCTCCACTGTAACATGTGGACGATAAGACGGAGTCGTCTAAGAGTTGATAAGGTGTTTTTTCGTGTAAATTTGACAAAAAAAAATGAAGGACCAAAAATTAAATATAAATATTATATTTTTATTTCTCTTTCGTCCTCGAGGCCCTTCAGGGTGGCTTGGTATGAAGCCTATTTCCCCGAATTTTTATACGTGTTTAATTTTTTAATTTATGAAAAATTTAAATTAATTTTTAAATGAATTATGTAATATTTTAGTATTAAAGATATTAATATTTTTATTATTAAAAAATTGATTAACTAATTAATAATATTTTTAATAAAATATCATAAATTATTTAAAAAGTAGAATTTTTCAGGATTTTAGGATGAAACTTTTTGAGTTAATATCAATCAAATTTTCAATAAGTTTTATATATTTTTTAATATTAAGTAGTATCCATGGATCTATTTTTTTTTTAATTTTACTTCTCTCCCCTATTTATTTTGTATCAAACAATTCCTTATTTATTTGACTGAAGCGAAGGTGGGGACGGGGCCCAGTGTTGGGTTGCTTTTAACCTGATTGGGAGATCAAAGTTGCAAGTTAGATTCCTTTGGGTTGAAACAGAGAGTGGTGGGGTAGGGGTGTTCGAGCAAAAAGTCAAAAGAGCGGGTCCGATAGTTGAAATTGCGAAAAAGGATAATTAGAATAAACTTTTATTGTTTGTGGTTAAGCAAGTGGGGCCTATGCCAGCTCATTCAAATCTAGGGGCTAGTGCCTGTTGGTTGACTAGGGGTTGTGCTCCGCTGTGTGCGGTGTACGATCCAATAAAGTACACTTGAGGCTTATTGTAATTTCGGTTCAGTTAGTCAGAGATGAAAAACACAAGAAAAGAGTAGAGGGCAACATTTGTTATATTTTTAAAATTACTCCCACCCAATCACCAATGCTTACATGAATAAGCAGGAGTTGTTCTCTTTTAATTAAAAATATTGAGTTTAAATTTTGAGAATGTCGTATTAAAAGTGGACTAGGAACACTTATCTCTACGATGTCTATTATACCTTGATCCCAACTAATCTAGGTTCCTATTAAAGTTTTCATAACTTAAGTGAAATATGTTCAAAATATCAAATACTCATAACAAAAAAAAACTCCCACCCTTCTTTCTTGCCCAGTATAAGATGTTTTTAACTCTTTTTTTAATATAAGTTTATTTTAATTAAATTATATATATTAATGATAAGAATTAAAATTAATTAATTATCTTAATTTTTTTAAAAATTATAATTTTTTTTTAAAATTATCCTTATTTAATCTATTTCTTTCTTTAAATATATAGGAATATTTTTTAGAAATACATAATAAATAATATCTCATATATTAAAAATAATGTTATATTTAAAATCAGATAACAGATTCTATATGTAGTAGGAATGAAGGGAGTATAATAAAATCATAATTATAAAAGAATATGGCAAAAACTAAAATTTACTATTAATAGTCATGAAATCTAAATACTCCTTTTAATTCAAAATATAAGTCCTGTTTTAAAATTTTTTTCCCAAAATTTAAGTTATATTTTGTTATTTCTAGAATATTAAATATTTTTCCTATTATGTTTTTATCTGTAATTAAGTATAAGAAAGATAATAGATTTTAAATATAATGCATTGAATAGGGGCACTACTAGAAAATAATATATTTTTTAATAAATTTAATGAGTAAAACTATTTTTTTATTTTATGTAATTAATTAAACAAGATTTATATTTTGAAGTAGAGAGAGTCACAAAATCAAAACACATGGAATGCAATATAATTCAATTTCCTATTAGATATTTTTAAGGCTGTGGAATAGTCACCACTGGCTTGTCGGATGTCCAAAACGAAGTTGAGTGAAGGCAAATTGAAAATAATTACGGAATTAAATCAAAGGTGCATATCATGGGCCCAAAAAAAAAAAATCAAAGATGCATATCATTATGTCTGCGTATTATATAAAATTTAAAAACTCGTTTATGATTTAGTATAAATTTTATATTTTTCATTAATATAATTTTAATATTTTAATTAATTATATTGATCATCATATTAAATAAAATCAACTTTAATAATATATAGTTTTTTTATCCAAAATACCTTTTGCTTAAAGTTAACAATTGATATTAATGTAAATAATTACACCAATAATTAATAATATATTAAATGTTATTATGTTGAAAAGAAAAAATGTGCTATTAATGACAATTTTTTTTGTGGCAACCTATTGATGAACTTAATTGAATGGGGATAATTTTGTAAAATAATTAAAATTTTATACAAATTTAATGAAATTAACTTCCTTTAACTAAATTTCTTAATATCTGTGAAGTTAGCTAAAAGTATCTTATAAAAAAGAATAAATGAAGTAATAAATTAACTAGTAAAATTGGTAAAATTGATAAAAAAGTTGAGTTATATTTTATAAAATTGTGAGTTTAAATCTCATTATTAATGTTATACCTTATCCGTAAATAAGTTATAAGTATATTTATGAGTGCTCTTCAAGTCATATGGCTTACCTTAATTAATAAGTTTTGGGGATTCAACTGACTCAAATTTTTGGAGAAAAGATATAATAAATTATAAAATAAGAGATATCAAAATTAATTAATCACTGTTAATTCACTCAATATAAAAAATATAAAATTTATAAAAATTGTACCTTATATATATATATATATGAACAAATATAATTGATTCAACAGAGTTTATATAATGGATGAGGCGCCATCCTATGTAATCAAATCTCAAGCAAGAGTGACATTTTTTCTCTCTACAAATTTACATAAATAACTAGATGTTTACATAAAGTTGTAAGATAAAAAAAATAGTATTATCTTTTATAAATATGCATTCATTGGAATAGTTTGGGAAATTTCTGATGACTTATACAAATCTTTTTTTGTGGCGAAAAAAAGTACAAATCTTTTTTAGTAAAATCCAAAGTTACACTACTCAAATTTTTTTATTTTTAAAATTCTATTGAAATTATCCAACTAATATTGATTCTTTAAGTCGTTAAACATAAATAACGTGAAATTGATTAATTTATAATTTTCTGAACACATTTATTTAAACTTATTTGTATTTTATTGAACAATTTATTACCTAACACATTAGTCAAGTTTTTAATATTTTATTTCTCTTTGAATAAAAATCTTTCTCAGTTTAGTAATAAAATTGAACAAAGAACGATTTCTGAAAAAAGAAACAATTTTTCATAAAACCTTTCCTAGTCCACTTCAACACAAATACACGTGTAGGCACGCTTTGTAGGCACCTCCAAATGGGAATGGAAGCTAAACGTTCATAAAATGCTGAAATTTAAATGTATTTGGTTCTAATTCTAAAATGATACTAATTTTTTTGGGTGAGAAAATGTTATAATGGTTAATAAATCAAATTTAAATTTATACTCACTTTTAAAATGGAAAATAATATTTATAAAATCACAGTTCTTATAATAAGAATTTAAGTTGAGAAAAGTTATTCTCATGAGTCATGGCATGTAAAATTTCAAAAGTATTTATTCTTTCAGCCAAAAAAAAGTTTATTTAAATTTGTCATGCTGAAATTTAAATGTATTTGATTCTAATTCTAAAAATAATTATTATTAATTTCACGTTAAAGATGCTTTTAATAATCAAACAATTTAATATTTGTATGAATAAATTTTTTTGGACGATGAGTTGGATTCAAATGGAACTAAATTAAACTAAATCGAAAATCAAGTCAAATCAAACCAATTGTTTCTGACATGATAAAAACCTGGCCATATCTCACACTAGTAGTTGGTTTTATTTGGTTTCTTTCAGAGGGATTTCATCCAATTCGATGCAATCGTTCTCATCCAATTAATGTTAAACAATTATATATATATATATATATATATAAATGGATCCCTAGCTAGTTGTATTTTATATATGGTAATGCAATCTCCTCTTGGGTGCACCGACAAAGATAATGATATATTGATATGTGAACCAATAATGCAAAGAAGGTCATGTACGTACATGTGCCAACTTGTTGGACTTTTCCTGTCTACAATTTGCAATCCATTCAAACTCTCCCATATCTACCATATCTCCAACTAAGAGAATGTCTTTCTCTTTTCCTCTTCTTTTCTTCTTATTAGTATTTTTTTTAAAAATGTTATCTTGTGTTTTCCTTTAGGAATAATTGGTAGTAAATTAACAAAAATATGAACTTATCAATCAAATAGATATCTAAAAATTAAAATTTATTGTAAATTAACCCTTACATCCATGAAGCTGCATGACCAAACAATTTTTTTATTATACTGAGATAAAAAAATTATCAAATATTTTCATAGTATTTTTTTAGTTTTTAATGTGTTTTTTTTTTTGGGGTCTAATTTGTCAGAATACCAATTAAAAGTAAGATCCTCTTGTATGTATTGTGGGGCTATAGAATTGGATCCTTAGGTCCGCATGATCGTGGCAACATGCTGAGCCCACCTCAGATACTGGACGATAAGCCCATAAGTTATCATGGCCTCAAACTTCTATGTACAAGTATACAAATGCATACTTTTCAATGCACAAACAAAAAAAGTATATTTTTCAGAGTTATGATTCAAGACTTTGAGAAATAATATTGAATATTGATAATTATCTGTCTGATATCAAAATAAGATAAAATTTGTTAAAACAAAAATCATAACTCTAAAGCAAATTAATCAAGAGAAGTGCCTGGGGTTTGAGAAGAAGAACATTTCTGAACCAAATATATCTTTCAATAGTAATCGAGCTAGCCAACCGAAATTTTGTAGGACTTTTTATTTTAATTTAATAGAAACATCATGTTTTATTAGGACACTGGTACGTAGTTCGCCATTGGTAAAAAGCCATTATTCACTTATACACTTCAGTTTTTCAAACTAGAAATTCGTCCCTGCATATATATTGTTCGAGAAGCCTTATTTGTGACAAAATCATTTAGCGAGATCAAGTAATTTTGTTATTTAAAAAAAATCAAATAGTGCCACAAAACAGCAAAATGCATAGCTCATAAATCCCAACCAAATACTTCAAATCATAATACTATTTGTATGTCAAATGCATTAAATTGTCTTCCTGCATAATTTATAGGAAGCCATATTTGTGACAAAAATCATTTAGGGGGATCAAGCAATTTTCATCTATTTATCGCAATTACTTTTTTTAAGAAACTACTCTGATTAGTTTCTTAAAAAAAAAAAGCATAAAACTACATTTTTTTATATTATAATTAGTTTTAAAATTTTAAATAAATATTCTAAGAAAGTTTGAAGTGTTTTTTTATACAAAAAAGCGTTTTTTCATAAAAAAATGCTGATACAAACAGGCTCTAAATTGTCTTCCTGCATAATTTATAAATCATGTAGATTGATTATCATGAAAATATAGTTGGCCAAAAATGAAAAAATATCTATAAGAATAACACTAATTATGATGTATTACTTGGAACTTAAATAAGGATATTATTATTCATAATTTATGAAAACTCCGTAAATTATTTTATATTGTTTTGAGGTCGAATCTGAAACTTTGAAAGACACAAACCAGGCCACTCTCTTTGAAGAAAAAGATAATGCCAGAAAGTCTTGAGATAAACGTGAATGCCATTCCTGCTTCGCATTTCTTCTCACTTCTCAGTCCCTACTCTCATCGGCTTGTGTAACAACTCTCTCTCTCTCTCTCTCTCTCTCTCTCTCTCTCTCTCACACACACACACACACACAGACAGAGACAGAACTTAAGCGGAACTTCATAACCAAATTGCAAAACGGTTAAGACTATGGTCCACATAAATCAATGATATTTATTCGAATATATAAAAGGAAAATTTAGCTATAAGTATATTCGTATAACATATTTCAATTTAAGAAAAATCATAATTATCTTTAAAAATGAAAATTACTATCATAATTTATGATCAAATATAAAAAGTTCTATTTTTTTTCAAAAAAGGAATTAATTATGACAAAATTACTTAATATTATAACCATCAAAATATTATATTTTTTAACATTTGTATTGTTTTAAATGTAATTTATTTATCTTTATATAGAAGATCCTCCAACTGGCAAGTGGGAATGCCCTTGCATGTGATGGTTTGACAGATAAGACAAGAAACCCAACACAAATACATGAAAGGGAAGCATCTTAATATTAATAACACAAAACGACAACTTCATAGGATACCTTACGAGTCTTCTCTTATTCCTCTTGAAAAAACAGGGAAGGCCTCCTATTTGTCATTCATTCATTAGATGCTAATGTCTGATATATATATATATATATATATATATAAGCATCATCAGTGGCCTACCACTAGGCACTAGCAACCAAGCTTCTATTCATTATTCTCCCACATAGGATGCTTATCCATTGAAGACCAAGGAGATATATTTATGCAAATTTGAAGATTAATTGAGCTTGAAAGCAGCCACATGTCCCGCTTTTCAAGTTCACTCCATCCATACAAACTGCAATAACGTCTTTTCTTTTCTGAAGAAAGAGATTCAAATTCGATATGAGACAGATTCAATAAAAGGTGGTAAGAATCCAATTTAATTATCCATTCATAATTCATAGGATCGCACCATTTTCATTGCATGTTGGTTCATCCATCCTGTAATTAAGTTGGAAATAGATCGATGATTGAGATGGAATCTTATCATCTTTTATTAAAGAATATGTTTTTCACTGAGTCCAAATCAAGTGAATATTTTTCTGAATCTAACAAGAGAAGAAATTGAATGACAGAAAAGAAATACTAAATTGTTGTTTAGAATTCTTGAATATCTATATAAACTTTTTCTCCGAGATCTTCATTTTAATCACTATTGTTTTAATATTTAATTAATTTTTTTCTAATTTAATTTGATCTTTCTGTTAACTCAATTTACGTCTTGTTAATTAAATTATTTATATGACATAAATTTTGCAACGTAAAAATGAATTGAGTACATATATATATAGGTAATATTGTTGACGATGAATGTCAACAATTTGCCTTGGAAGATGCCAATGATTCGAATAAAACATTAAAGATTACTCTTTACCAGTGAAAGATAAATAATGAACAACATTAGTTTAGTTGGAAAAAAAAAAGAGGGAAAAAGAAAATGAAAAATTTAAACATAGCTTTTCTGGGTATTAAAATATTTGAAATAATGATAAAAATTGATTGATTGTATGAAAGAAATTATAATGATTAATTTTGTTTTTATGATAATAAATTATTTTTAAATTAATTTTTTAAAATAAATGAATGATGTAATTCAATGTTATTTTTTTTTCTCTCAAAACACGGAAAAATTTGAAACTTACAATCAACCTACGTGTAAAAGCTAAGACTGTCAATGAGGAATTAAACTTAGTCAAAACAAGAGGGATTTCTTGAGTGCTTTCTACTTTCCACGGCTTCAAAACAAAAATGACTAAGTCATCGATGCTTTTTACATATTGGCGATTTCTACACATATATGCAACACAATTAATCATGAATTCAATGTGGGAAAAAATCATCAAGTCAAAGTTCTATTGGCCAGAAAAAAAAAATCACCAATCAAAGGTTGCTTTTAGACTTTCGTTTACAATTTTCAGTTGCCATTTATTGAATTTATTTATTCAATTGAAAATAAATACTAGAAAGCAGTACTTTTTGAATTAAATTCTTAGATGTCTAAAAATTATATGAGACATTCTAATTATTTCAAATCTTGATTCATTTAAAAGGATAATTTTTCCCATGTTTGATTTAATTTCCATGTCTGAAAATGTTTTTAAGAAAACTCTCTAAGAACAATGGGAGGAACTCTACCGGAATCAATTAGGAACATAATAAATTAAATATATAGGGTGAAAAATACTATCAAGAACAAGAATAATTGACCAGACATCAGCAGCACCGCCAACATCATGTGCTTCTCTCTCCGTTGACAACTTTTTGTCGAACTTTTATTTTTTTAAGCCGTGATCCAATAGTAATTAATTTTCTCTCTCTATATATTTTCCTTCAAAGCAAGCAACTTTTAAGCCCTCACAATGCAAATGGTATAGTTTATTCCTTCACATGTCACATGTCTTGGCTATCTGCTTTTCCCATTATTCCCATTTTCCTTGTACTTTCGTTAAAGACTTTCCAGTTGTGCTATCCCCTAAAACATGTTCCTTCATAGACAAAAACATGTGCCTTGCGCAGCTTTTCCTTCTTAATACAACTATTTATAATTTGATTTGGATCTAAAACAAATTAAAGCTTCTCTGCTATTTGAATCATAATTATGTTGCCTTTTTTTTTTGTCAATCTCTTATTTTTTCATTGATACATGCATGCATGAATGGATGAAGTAAACAAATATAGATTGGCAAATTCCCAGCGAGGAAGTGTTGCTTTTGAAGATACTATACAGCTCAAATATGTGGTGGCTTCCACGTTTCATGGAGACTTCTAGTGTGTTGGCTCTGCTGTGAAATCTAAAACATATGGTGCTAGCTCCTAATTGATTATTAGTATATATGCGATCAGACACATGGCTCCAACCTAATCCCATTTTGTCTGCTAACTCCGATCCCGATCCGTTTTGCTTTGCACCATGTTGATTCAACGTATGACAGTCCTTACCTATTGTCGTGTTTGTATTTATATGAGAAAGTTACAATATTAGCCTGATCTGAATCTTCTTCATTAATATTAATTACCTCGGAGTGGAGTTAGAAACAATGAGATTAAGTAACTAATCATTATGGATTCGCTACGGTTTATTATCATTGGGATTTGCTAAGCAGAAGGGTGTCTGTCTGTCTCCTTAATTTAACAACATGAGATTTTTTTTCACCATCTCAAGCATGCTGCTTCAGTACACTATATTATATTCTTCTTTCACTGTTACAGCCCTGAAAAGTCTATCCAAACAGCGTTATATATATTCATCGTGAGACATCAATTTTATTCTACCCATCATGACACTGGATCCAAAGGA
Organism: Adenanthera pavonina; assembly: GCA_026686845.1. Classification (NCBI taxonomy): domain Eukaryota; kingdom Viridiplantae; phylum Streptophyta; class Magnoliopsida; order Fabales; family Fabaceae; genus Adenanthera; species Adenanthera pavonina. The sequence continues at coordinate 5,097,002 of JAIVEN010000026.1, read as the reverse complement.
CTAAACTTTACTTGAAAAATTTAATGCCTCACTGAGTTAGGTGTCGTTTAGTTTTGGAACACGCAGATACATATCATGGGAATCACCGAAGCAAACCTATTTTAATTTTTAAGAGAACAAGGACAGACAACAAAATGAAAGCCAGTAATAGCTAGGTTGACTTACATATATATATGGGGTTTAATTTTTATGAAGTCAGGGAGGGACAGGAAAAGAAACAGGCAGATGGGGAAGAAGAAGAAAATTAAGGATCGAGGGACACAGGGAGAGAGTACTGTTGCGGGGTGGGACGTCCACATGAAGAGCAGCTATCATCAGTGTTTGTGTCAGATAATTAAGGTCTTGCTGCCTCTGCCTGCATACCTTTTTAACTTTGTAACACTCACTCCCATACCAACCCAACACTAAATTATTTCATTTCTTCTTTCCCTTTCTCTCTCTCTCTCTCAAATCAACCAACTTGTTTAAACATTATTCTTTTATATATATATATATATATATAAAAGCCACTAGCCGTTTAGAATGTTACTTACAACCATTAAGGTTACATAGTACAGTGTACAAAACATTTTCATGGCTAATTTACTGTTTTTTTAGAGGGTGAGTTATAGCCGAAAATTTTGGTTTGTCTGCTATTGAACTCTCCGTTCGGACACTTTTCCTTATTCATCATTCCCATCTGTACCCCACACCACCCCCACCTTCTCCTCCACACTCACTCTCTCTCTCCTATATCTGTCTCTCTTTCCGCACCTCTCATCATCATCACCCTCTCATTTCTCTCTGCACGCCTCTCTTCTCTCTTCTCTCTCTCTCTTTTCCTTCCCCTCATCCCTCGCGGCAAAACCCACACTCAATTCAATTTCCTCCTTTTATATATATATATAACCCTAATCAGCAAGTGAACCTCTCAAGTCTGAACAGCGAGTAGTGGAGAGATATAGCAGCAGATATGGGTCTTGAACTTGAAGTGATAGAAGAATTCTGGCCAATCACGCCCGTTCGAACCCATGCAATTGCAAGAAAGGGGCGTTCTTCGCAGCAGAACGAGGAGGAAGACAATTGCCACACACCCACTTCACCATCTCGAACATTAAGGACCCCATTGGTGTGTCCACCTGCTCCCAAGAAGCCACGACGAGTTGCAGTACTGCCTCCCAGAAACGTCGTAGCCCCGCCTTCTCAAGGGTTTTTCCAAGTACCTCACGATCTGACTTCTGTCTTTCTTCCTTCCAAGAAGATCAAAGCAAGCTCTTAACCTGACACAGTTCTTTGAAGACAGAGCAGTATATATGTATATCTCTATATATCATTTCCCTTGGTTAACTAGTAGTATAATTGATTTGTTTGCCATGTTTTTTTTTTAATGTAGGAAATGGTGGATCATTTGATCCATTATTTGTTTATGACTGTATTTCTCATTTAAAGTTATACAATCTACTAATTTTCTCTGCCGTGAGAACCAAACAAGATCCACAGCCTCACATTTTACATAACTTTTTGCAGCTAGTGGGTCTAATTAGTTAGAGGGAGCTAGCGGTGGGTGGGTGGATGATGGATCCAACATTCATATTGCTAACTAAACATATTTTTAGAAAAAAATGTTAAATTAATTTAAATATGAAGATTAATAAGAATATGTGAATGGATTTTTTTTTTTAATTTATGACGAAATCTGAAAAAGGCAAGTGAATGGCGTTGCCAATTATGGAGTTGAGGATGGGTCCAGGCTAGGGGAGTGAGAAACGGATCCAGAGTCCACTTTTGTCCATGGAAAGAAGGCGCAGTGAATTGCCCCCACTACTATCAATTATAAAGAAGGTGATGCATTGCTTTGGCTGTTTGTTATATCTGTTTCCCATCTTTATTAACTGTCCTTTTAGCTCTCTCTACCTTTCCTTCTTCTTCGGATCTCATTCCATGGCATATGGGATCGATGGCATCCCACTAAAGCATTTTCCGTATTTCCTCCTTGAGAAAATCACAAAGTGGCATTCGTTTTTGTAGCTTTACATTGTCTTGGTTTTTGAAAGGAAGTAAATATAAGTTAATATGGTGAAGCCAAGAACCCGGTGGGGAGGAGGAGCCTCTCAGTGAATCCAAATCTGAAATATATGTATGAGAATGGAAAAAGAATACTTCATTTTGGTAAGATTTCCATGGCAGGGAATTGTCCTACAAATGAGTGATGATCACTTATGGGATATCTCGACATATAAAATAGATCATGAAGGAAGTAAAGCTTTGGGTAATATCTCAAAAAGTTGGAATTAATTAGGCAACGAGCTACACAGCAATAAGGATCTCTCTCTCTCCAGATCCACTGCTTCCTCTTTCAATGCCGACTCTGCTAGGTTGGGCCTCGGGTCCAAAATGCTATATGCCCAACTTGGATCGGGTCAGACCTCGGATTAAGGTTAATTCCAACGGGCCCATGTATAATTCTTCTTAATCTTATCGATGGCGATGAAGGTAGTGGAGCCACCAAACTAGTAACTGCACTTTCGTCAGTCATCGTTTTGCCTCTCTTATATATCATTCTTATTGCACCATCGCCACATTGGGACGATCAGCAGTAATAGTAATACGACACTTTACTAATTATCATTCCTTTCCAATGTAAAATGAAACAATTAAGTTTGGTTCAACCTCAGCAACAAGCAGTTAGCTCATGGGTTTATACATTATAAGATCAATAAGCTCCACAGAAATTGTACGATGCTAACCAAATGATCGCTCATAATACACACCTATTACTTTTATGCCTTGCTTGGATGGGGGAAGAAGATGGGAGGAGAGAAAATAGAGGAGACCGAAAATGAAAAGAAGAGAAAAATGGAGATAAAATACTTTTTTCCCTTATGTTTGGATGAGGGGAGAAAATAGATAAAAAAAAAACTCATTTATTTTAGAAGGCTTATAATACTCTTATTACCAATATAATTAATCAATATTATATTAATAAAAATGACTTATATAAATGACATTTTCATACAATTTGTTTTATTCAATAAGGTAGCGGTCGGTGATTGTGGCGGTCGATGACCAATAATTGGCTGCGACAGTTAGTGACTGGGGACCTATGGCAGTGACCAGTGATCAGCAGTAGCGAGTGATGGCAACCAGTGACTAGTGGTGGCAATGGTTGGTGATTGGCGATTAGTAGCGGTGGCGAAGGCTAGTGATCGGTGGTGGTAGCTAGCAGTGATCGGTGGTGGTAGCTAGCAGTGATCGGTGATTGCTAGCGAGCGGTGACTAGTGATTGGTTATGGCGTTGGCGGTCACAGTGGCCAGTGATTGGCATCGATGACAGCAGCTAGTGATTGGTGACCAGTGACAACTATATGTGACTAGCGATGGCGACAACTGATGGGGATAGCGGTTGATGACCAGTGACTAGTGGTAGGCAAGTGATTGGTGGTGGTAGCGGGGTGATAACTAGTGATTGGTGGTGGAGGGAGTCAATGATTGGTGACGACTAGCGGCAGTGGTCAGTGATTAGCGATAATAGTGGTCGGTGACTGGTGATTGGCGATTGCGATGGCGATAGTGGCCGAAGGATTGTGGAGGGTGGTGGTTGGTTGGTGCTAATGGTAAAATGTTGTTACTTGTGATGATAGATAGGCAATATCAATATATATAAAGTATTTTATAGGGATAATTTTAGAAAATAAATTTTTTCACTAAAATCTCTTCACTTTTAAAGAAAAATTTGGGGGGGGGGATATGTAGGCCCCATATATTTTTTTCCCGTCACTTTTCTTCTTCCATATTTTTCTTTGCTATCCAAATAAAGGAAAATATGTTTTCTCCCATATTTTCCCTCATACTTTTTTCTTTCTCCTATTTTCCCCTTTAATCCAAATATGGGGTTAGGGAAAAAGGGATATATGCCATAGAGATTTTCTTTTGCCTCCATGAAATGCTATACAGTGCACTGGGTTACTACTTTTGTACAAGTTAATATACATAAAAAGTTTAATATAAATATGAGGGGTAAACATGAAAATAAATATTTAATACTTACAAGGTGATTTATATTTTACATAATCTAATTCTTTTTTTATAACATAATCTAATTCTCCTATAATATGATAATAGAAAATAGAGGGACTAGATAAGAAATGATAATTAATGTTATCTTTAACTTTAAAATGATAGATAATGATATAATTAAAAAAATAATAATTAATATTATTTTTTACGATTTGAAAATGACTTATAAATATAAATAAAAATTTTTTTTGGAAGTGGGAAATAAAAAGAAAATGAGGGGCAATGGATTTGATTAGAGGTGATGACCAATTTAACATAATTAAATAAGAAAAATATTATTAATATTTGCATATTAATTAGAACGATCACTGCCTACTCTCCACTTCCCGCAGAACGCGTCAAGATCACGCTGTCACTGTCTTCCCAATTATCGTTCTCAGGCTCTCACTCATCGTTCCAACTTGATAACTGCTGCGCATCTCTCTCACATTTTCTCAATCTTACACTCACCTTTTTTGCAATTCTCATCTTCTCTCTTATTGATATTTGATTATAGCTGTATGAGTCAATATCACCGTTCCAATTACAGCTTCGATTAGGTTCTAGGTACGTCTTTCGCTGTAATTGGTTTTTTATTACAGCTTTAGAGACTTCTGGAGCTTTCATGATCTTCGCAAAGGACACTAGTTGCGTAACATTCTATCATTTCTCATTTTCTTGTTATATATATGTATTTCTAGAACATACATGCTATGATAGTCGAATCTTATGGCAACGCAATTTGTTTTTCCACAATTCTATTACCTTTCTACCTTGATTATGTGACAATTAAGATGTTCAGTTTTGGATCACAATCAAATTAATTGTCTTAAAATACACGGTGAGGCAAGCAATACAAATTGTTCTTCTTGAATCTGAGCCAATCATTTACTGCTGGTTATTAGATAAATAAGTTTTGTATTTTTGTTTGATGTTGAACTCTCCGTTTTGGTTACAGTTTTCTATCATTCAGTTCCCGGTACCCACTACCGCATCTCTGTAGTCTCTCCTCCAGTTGTTTGCCTTTTCCATCTGTCTGAGCATCATCCAGGTTATAATATATTTGATTGTAATTCCTTTGAGTTATTTTAAAATTTTTCATTGTCTAAATGCATGACTTTTTGCTTCAATATATGTTGAGATTTTTGATGGCTTAATTGATTGAATCGACCACTGCATTGAGCTTCAAATAGAAATTAGGGACACATTTTATTTACTTTTAACTAAATTCTATTTGATGCTAATTTAGCTAATCGCTTAAATTAGGTTAGTTAGCAAACCAAAATCTGATCATTTGTTCCAAAGAGCAAAGATACCTAAGTAACTCCAACTCAGCAAGATAAAGACTACGGTGTGTGATGTATCAGTGTCAACTCAAACCTTGTTAAACCATCCCTCCAAGCCAGCTCCAGAGTCCAGATTAGTCAAATATGCCACAAAATTCTGCTTCCAGAACTCTCCCAGGCCCAAACCTTCTTATAAAACCTACGGGGGTCCAAGACCAACTACTATCACTGCAGACTCTTTGACGCCCTATTTGATTAACTGATCCAAGATAAAAGTGAACACACATTTATCTGAAAGCAGCTCTATAAGAAAAAGTTATGTCTTGATTCTAGGATATTAATTAAGATACTTTTAATTTGCTAAGTAGTAGCAATGACACCATCTACATCATCTTCATCATCAAATAAAATCCCTTAACACACCCAAGATAAGATTTGAGCGAGTAAAAATAAGAATTTATTATAAATGGTTATGTAAATCATACCGATATATATTGAATAAATTAAATTTTATGTAATACAGATATATAACTGAACTTTTCTAAAATGTAAGCATAACAAACACTTATTCTCAACAAGTAACAAACGTCACGTCTAGAAAGTATGGACATTAACACAAATACAAGACTCAACAATGACACAGACACAGCCATATGATAAAATCTGAAGTGTAACTTGTAATTTAGAGTATCATATAGTGTTGCATGGTGTTTAAGAGTATCCAGCCTGTTTTAGACATGAACATGGCTCCTTTTAGAAGTACCTGTGATTCATACGACTGCATCCTTGTCCTATTTATATGTGTGAAACATCCAGTTATCTTCATCATCTGGAGTAGATTCTTGCCGGACTGACTTTGCTATTGAAATTGCCATCCCAAATTAGTAGTCACAATAACAAAATACCAGGCTTGGTACATGTTGGACTTTATAATGATCTTCTCCTCCTTTTTCAAGTTTAATTCTGAATGCTCGAAACATTGATCTAATCTCCAGGTCCTGAAGAGTAGTCACGAACCTTAGCCCATCAGGAATCATCTTTAGCTTAGTGCAGTTTGAAATCTGTAGTCTGCAAAGATTAGGCATGGCTTCTTTATCCAATTTCCACTCTTCAAAATTGACCAAGTCACCAAGAACCAGAGATTGAAGCTGAGGAAAACTTTTCTTAGCAGAAATCAATTCCTTTCCCATGAATGAATCCATTTGTAGTTCAAGGATCCTCAAATTGGGAAGCTCTCCCAGCGTCACCATTGGATCTACATTAAGTCTGGACCCCTGCAATTTCAGCTTGGCAAGCTTGGAAGAAATTTGGTGATGTGCTGGTAACTTCATTATAGGCCCTTCTATATGAAGCTTATATAGATTAGGACATCCTGCTGCAACTTGAGGAGCATCAATATCCTCAGTACAGACAAAAAACAAAGATTCAAGGCAGCCAAATGTCACTCCTTGAGATTTGAAGATGTCCCCAAATGTTGGATCGTCTATCACCAATTTTCTCAAGTTGGTCAGTTTAGTAAGATCTCTTACATCACACTTATCTGGAGGGAAGTTAACTAAAGTTTGCAAATTTCTCATATTGGCCAATAGCCACTTTTCGGTTCCATCACCACATGACTCTGGCAGATACAAGTGCCTTAATCTTTGCATCTCCCATATTACATTTGGTATTTGCACTGTTGAATTCCATGTTAGAAGATCAAGAGTTTGCAAGCACCTCAGATTGCCTATTGCTGGTGGCAACTCATCAATATCTGTATTTCTTAGACTGAGAAATCTCAGGTGGATCAAGTAGCCAATTTCTTTTGGTAACTTCCCTCCTTGACCATGTAACCCTTCCAAGTCCAAGACTCTGAGTAACCTGAAATTATTGAAAACAGATTTCATTATCCTCCATTCGCAAAGCCGAGCTACCTTTTCGTGAAAGCAGATAAGAGATCTAAGATGCTGATGGCTTTTCAGCTGTGAAGGGAAGAGCCTATCAATATCATGATCCAGAAATAGAGCGATCCGGCGAACTTTACCTGTAGACCTTGCTTTGTGGATAAAAGGTAAATTAAAACAATCTGTCGGTTCATTTACATGCAAGGAATTAACCGTCTCAAGAAAATTTTCCTCTTTTGCCTTTGATACACATAGGTCTCTCATAAGGTTGTGCATTTGACAAGTTCTTATTCTTCCTGTTGAACTCTTTTGCACCACCTGAATCATGCATCTCTCGACCAGCTCATTCAAGCAACGTTGTGCCATATCCTCCATGTTTTCCTCTCCTTCTACTTCATTCCGAACCAATCCCTCTGCCACCCATATTCTGATTAGTTTCTTGGTGGGTATCTCAAGATTTTCTGGGAAATGGGCTAAATGTAGAAAGCATGGTTTCAGTTGATATGGCAATTCATAATAGCTTAGAGCAAGCACCTTAGACACTCCCAAGAGCTGCTCACGCCCTTTTGCTCTCCTCAAGTATGAATTAATGTTTTGACGTACTGTGTCCCAGTCCACAAGCATAGGCTTTGTTGCTAAGAGTCCTCCAAGCACAATAATGGCCAATGGTAAACCTGCACACCTTCCGACCATTTCTCTTCCCAACTTCTCTTTCTCTGTATTAATTGTGAAATCTGTTGAAAGCAAAAAGAAACTCTTTAGTCTGTTATGCTACCACAGTTTCACTCATGGTCAAATTTTAGCACCATAAAATTGAGTCTATAATTATAGACTCAGATGGAATAAAACCTGCTTCCCAAATTTAAGTGGGTAAATCTTCATCTCTATGCTCTATGCATTATGGTTTTTATTCCTTTAGGGACATAATATATTGAAGGACTTCTGTTTCACTTTATTGGTTAATTAAGACTATCTGTACTCTGTCATGCCTTATTTGTCAAAAACCTATGAAAAAGTATGATCAGTCTGCTCGGAGAGGCTTTCTAACAATAAGAGATACATATGTCTATGTCTATACCAATAGAGGACATTGCCGATCACAATTCACTATATTCGCTGCTTGTTTGGAGCTATTATGATGTAGTATAATCAAAATGTTTAAATCAGTTGTGATTTCGTTTCACCATATATATATGAAATCTTAGTGTGATTTTCTTCTCTGTAATATGAAAATGAAGATTTCTAGCTGTAAGGCATGCTCGTACAGCTACTTCTGATTCTTTGTTATTGAGAACAAGAACAGGAAGCTCTAGTCATTTCTGGTGTCTTTCTTGGTCAGAAAATGAACATGTGTGGAACGTTTAAGTCCTAAGATTGCAAAGTTAATTTGGTAGGCTCTAAACAAACACGCTTTTTCCCTCAACTTCATCCTCCTTCCAGAAATGAAACAGAAATGTATGAAGCAGAAGAGTTTGAAACTTCAGACGTCTAAAACTAGAAAGAGAATCAAAACTAATAACTTCATAATGAATAGATGAAACAATAATTGTAGGAATTGAATAAGAATTTACGAACCTGGATCATCTTTTATGGGGAATGCCTTCTTTCGGAACAATTCCCAACTGTCATCTTCATTTAAACACCTTGGTTGATGAAGGAAACAGGTTGGGTCTGCATGTAGTGCAACGTCTGTATTTCGAGAAGTAAGCAATATTTTGCTTCCAGATTCTCCTCTTCCGTTTGGGAAGGCAGGTCTCAGAATGTTCCAAGTCTCCACACTCCAAATATCATCAAGGATCACCAAGCATCTCTTCTCCATTTGAACTTGGTAAAGCATCTTTGCAAGCTCATCATCCCTCAAGCTGATAACTTCCTCTCTCTGCTCTTTGGAAAGAGGGAGCAGTTTAAAGAGAATCCCTTCCCACACATCCTTTGGTTGGCATTGCTGAGATACATAAGCCCAGGCAAAACTCTCAAAATGATGTCTAACATCAGTATTATGGTATACCTTCTTGGCTAATGTTGTTTTCCCTAAACCCCCCATTCCACATATGGCAACTAAACTGCAACGTTTATCAGGATTCACCAGATGTGATTTCAAAATTTTTACATCTTCTACTACACCAATTATGTCGTCTTCAATTATATGAGAGTAAGACCTCCTCAAAGCCTTCTGCCTCCCATGCGTAGAACTTTGGGCCTCTCCTATTTCAGGTCTTATGCCATATGTTTTCAGATTTCCCGTGAGGTTAGAAATCCTTAGTACGATTGCATCAACCTCAGATCCCACCTGATGGATCTCAAAGCATTCTTTACCAGCATACCTCTTGATGATGTTCAGGACACCGACCCTGTCTCTTCTTGATGCTCCTCTGAGAGCATATGTCTCAATGACATCTTCAGAATCATACGCAGCTTCTCTGATTTCGGAAATCCAACTCCGGAGTCTTTCATCTTCGTCTTGCCTTCTATCTGCATCTTGTAAGTAAGATTGGATCAACCTCAATTCAGATATCAGTTGCCTCACTTTCTCTTTCACCCCGTATAAGAAAACAGCTTCTTTTATGAGCAAATCGCCAAGCCCTTCCACAACATATGATACCACAGACTGGGCCATTTCCTGATTGGCTGTGTTTCACTCAAATCCAAAATGGATTTGGCTGCATGAAGTTCTACTATCAATCGACCGAAGGATAGGGAATAGGCCTAAGTCACATTGGTGTTGACTTTGGCAATGACTTGCTTTCTCTTTCTGCTATATATTATCGTTATGGCAAATAATCAAGTAGAATATTATGCGGTGGGCGGTGGCATTGGCACGCCAATTTAGATCCAAAATATATAATTAAACTGTAGTGAATTTATATTAAAGACTGTTTAGTTTTTCAAACAAGATTGAAGCTCAGCGTCACCACTTCTGCCCTTTGTTCGGCAATAAAGGAAAAACACTGGAAAGTCCATGGGCAAGCTGCATCTAAGAAATAATTTGGAAACCTCCATGATTGCTCTGAAAAAAAATTCAATAAAGTTAGTCTTTGCATGCTTACTAGTAAAAGATGGCCTACCAAAATATTGAGATCCTTATCTTCTGTATTTAATAAATAAATACATTGAGTGTATTTAGAACAAATAGAGCAAGGATCCTCTAGTGTGCAAAGGGGCAACAAAATAGTGTTGTTAACTTAAAATAAATTTAAATCGTTGAGATGGAATTTCAATAATTTAAATTATATATTTTATTTTTAATCATTATTTTTAGAGAAAATATAGTTAGAAAATTATCTTTATTTAGTATTTTATTTCTTTTATTGTAAAAATATTAAAATTTATGCATCATTTAATATTTATTTTTCATTTTTACACTTCTTGGGAAAATCCAAAAGATTTATAGTACAGAAATAAGAGAGATACATTTAAAATGAGTTATAATTTAATGAAGATAATTTTGAAAAGTTAAGGTGATTTTTGAAAATATAAAAGCTTTCAACTAATTTTCTAAGTATGAGTGAGGTAGGTAAATATGACTTATAATAAGAAACAGAGAGAGTACATTAAGTTGATCCTTTATTTTTCTATCAAGCTGTTGCCTCTTAATTACAAATTATGATAATGGAAAAAATAATTAATGTAATACACATCTCCTAAGATGATTTACTCCTATATTAGGAAAAAAAATCATTCTTGAATGTGTAGTAATTTTACTGCTTTGTGTTAGTGTTTCTTAAATACTCATGATATGCGGTATAGGAATGGATCTCAATTAAGCAATTGTCGGCTCCATATTTCTAGAATTGTGAGTCAACAAGAAGACAATAATGAGATGGATAGTTAGGGTTCTTTTTTGTATTATGTATTGTTTATTTTGCTTTCAGGTCCAAATTAGTTTAGTACAAGATACCTGTTTATGAATCATGTGAAAAGGACTTCTTTTTTTAAAAAAAAAAAAATTAATGAAAGTGACTTATTTAAGGTAACTAGTCTTTGCTTAAAATATTAATAACTAGAAGATTGTTGTGTGTTGGATGAAATTTAAGGTAAATCATATCATTTAGAGTTACTAATTAATGAATACTAGTGAGATTTTCTCTAAATTTAAGTTTTATTATATACTATAGTGATTGATTTCAAACCAAACTGGTAGTTGAAAAATAATAAAGTGTGGAGAGTTTGAGAGAGTTTTTAATGTGAAAGCAAGATGTCATTGGCCCCAAAAGGAAATAGAAGAGAAAGCACTCTGTCGCTTGCGGGTGGGGACCATGCTCTGCAATGGTAGTAGTTGGAATTGCAAGTGATTTCGAGGAAACCACACTGAAAATGTGATAAAACGAGAAGATAAACCAAAAAGGCAAGGTTTATGATGGCATCTCAGCTGGTACTTTTATCGTACTAATTGGAATATACATCCATTATTATTAAAGAATAAAATTTCTAACATATATTTAAAGTAAGAAAGAATAAAAGATAGAGAATATTATCAAAAAGACATTTTCTTGGAGTAAGTTTAAGTCATCTATTTTTTTTGAATAGTTTATGTTTTAAATATTGCTATTCTTAATGATTTTTTTTTTTTTTACTTTTCCTTATCTTAATAGATCATGATAATCTTTTAACTTTCAACTTTCATGAATGCATTTGATGAAAATTGTAGGATTATCTTTATTCTATACTTTGTTTCTTCCTAAACAAAAAAAAAAAATCATAAATTTGAATTATACAGACCGATTAGTTGGGTTACAATTATCTGGCATTCAATATTACCAATCAATCCATATTTGAGTGTTATGGGGCCAAATGAGGATAGTTTCTTTGATGATTTAGTTTGTTTTTTTTATTTTAATGACATTTTATGAGTAGATCCAAACATTAATTGTATACATCTGATTTTTTTTTTTTAATTTCAGACACACATATAATAGAATGTAAAGTTTAGCTTACGCGCACACAACCACAAAATGCAAGAACGATCACTGTTACGATTACTAAACGTAGTAACAGTTATTATACACGTTTGTCTAATAAATAACTTTACCACAATAAGTCAATGAAAATGTTCTTTTGATTGATCTCATCAGGTTCTCACTTATATGCTCATTTCAAAGCTCAACCACGTGTCAGTAGAACAGAGACCCCTTGGGAGCAAGAGACTCTTCCTGAGTTTAGAAAGAGCTAAATAAATCAAAGTCATTCATAAACATATAAAAATAACTGTATTAGAACTGAGTCCTAACACACAGAGAGACAAACACCTGAAGATTTTTTTTTTTTTTTTGAGGGGCAATCAGTTGTGTGTCAAAATGAGCTCACCAGTTTAACCTCTATCTGGGCGGCTATGAGGTTGAGCTGCTCCAGAATGAGTGGCAGTGGCACGCCTTCTGGTATAAGTTGTATTGTCGTTTGCTGCCTCTACTTGTTCCAATGTCTCAACAACCTCCGTCATTGGTGGCCTCAGTTTATGTTCCATCCGGACACATTTAAGAGCAAGTTGAGCTACTTGTAATGCTAACCTGGGCGGATATTTCCCCTCCAATCTCTTGTCCATTGTGTCTCTCATATTCCTTCTACTCAATAGATTTGATTTGAGCCAATCAATCAATGATTGGCCCTGACCCAGATGCCTATGTAGTATATCCTGTATTGCTTTGCCTGTCAATATCTCCACCAAAACAATTCCAAATCCGTACACGTCACTCTTCACAGTCAGGTGCCCTAGTACATTCGCAGGAGAGCGTTTGTAGTTTCATCAGTTATGGCACAATCTTACAATAGTTGTTTGTCAACCGAAGTATCAAATTGCTTATATCTTCGGAGGACAAACTTTTTTGTCTTCAATTTATGCCAAAATAAGGAGTGGAGATGGAAACCAGTGTAACTTACCTGTGCCAACATACTCAGGCGCAGCATAACCGTGAGATCCCATAACCCTTGTGGTCACATGAGTTCTATCACCAGAAGGAACAGCTTTGGCCAAACCGAAGTCTGATAACTTGGCAGTGTAGCTCTGTGGCAAAGCTCTAAGTTAGACTGAACTAAACATTCTCTCATTTCAAGTAATAGTTAAATGCATAAATTATTTCCCTCTTTTGTCCTCTCTAAGACTATTATGTGGTACTGTCGTATGATGAGTAAAGTTGATTCTGGAAAACTCGCAGAGAAGGAACATTAAGTTACCTAATTACCTTGTCAAGTAAGATATTGGATGGCTTAAAATCTCTGTATATGATTCTATTCTCTAATGAGTGTAAGAAATCTAGGCCCCTAGCCGCTCCAATCATAATCTTTAGCCTTGTGTCCCATGGAAGTGGCCGTACATTTGAACCCCCTGCACAAACACAATCAAGATAATCTCTAGCCTTGTGTAAGTTCCTTTAAAAGGTGTCCAACAATTCAGTAATGTGATAAGCTCTTACTTCCGAATAGATGGTTGGCCAAACTGCCTCGGTGCATGAATTCATACACCAGAAATAGCTCTCCATTTTCCCTTCCAAATCCAAACAACTTTACAAGGTTAGGATGAGAAAGCCTTCCCAAGAAATTCACCTCTGACTGCACAAAATAAGCATCAGATATATCAGTCTCAAAGCGATGGAACTGTGAAATTTGTTTTTCCTGAATATTAATGCCAAGTACCTGCCATTCTGTAATTCCTTGTGTGCTATTAGAACTTAATCTCTTGATGGCGATAGCCAATCCCCCATCTCTGTTAGCATTTGATGATGCTCTCTCTTTAAGCCAACCCTTGTACACTCTGCCAAAGCCTCCCTCTCCTACTACAGTTTCAGCTCTGAAATTTCTAGTGGCTGTCTTCAGTTCTTCAAAAGTGTATTCTCTCAAGTTTGCCACATCCAAGATCTGCCCATTAGGAAACTCCTCTTCACCTCTCACTTGAGGGGTCTGGCTGATATCAGAGCCTAAAAGAGATGTACTTGTATTGCTGGTTGTGTATGTGTTACTGCTACTCGGCCCAAATAGCCTGCTATTTCCAGCGGAGAGGCTGCTTCGTCCAAACAAAGCAGAATTGCTTGTACTCTGCAATAGTCTCGAATTACTTTGTCTAACGGGTAACTGGCTGCTCCCTGAGACATTAGCATATAGACTTTATGAGTTGATAGGGAATACTGCTTGGATAACAATCCAAAACCCAATCTTTGCAGTTCATTTGTTACTATGAGCTTCAAAGGACAAGAAGTAGAAAGCAGAGGTAATACTAATCTCTCTCTGGTATTCTTTAAAGAATACTGTGATATCCCAGAAATTGTATGTGGAAATGTTTAGTTCTTTTCAAGTTAGAACTAAACATTCCATTCTGGTTAAAGGTGGAAGCTTCTACTCTCTAAAAGAGCAAGGATTCTTGTCTAATTTGCAGGACCTGGGATCCAAATCAGAAGCTACTATGCTTTTTTTTTTTCCGCTATTTTTTTAAAATTTGCTTTTGCTTTCAAATTTTGTTTGTCCGGTTTGTAGTTGCTTTTAGAAGCTTGGTCTCATTTTACTTGACTGTGAAAATAACAATGGGAAACCCTCTCTAACGAGACTTGCTAAAGCATATAGAAAAGGAGAACATCAATGAACTTTCTCATCACAATGTTTTAATCTTGTGTTTGAGAAGATCAAACAGTTAAGAGAGAGAACACTTGAACTTAATGAGTTGATTAGTCTCTTATAACTGATAAATTAGTACAAAAACAAAAAGAATCTTTGTGGAGGAAAGGATGATGAGAAGAAGCGAAACAAACCAGACTCGTTCGGCATACCCAATTGGTTGTTGGCGCCATTGTTGGAGTTGCGATGAGAATTTGGAGAATCTGATTGACGGCCCAGACAGTTGCCCATACAGATCTTTCTGCTACTTGCTCTTCTTGTTCCTTTCGGCTGAAACAAACATCAGAAAAAACGGACTCATGTAAATGACTTACTTTGCTCGTTTTCTCGAGCAGGAAAGGCACAGAAATGCAAGAGATGCGACAGGTAAGGCTAAGTGAGTCGGATAAATGTGGAGTTAAAAGGAGAAAGTTAGTGCCTGTTTGGTTCTCCTTTTTGGAAATCAAATTGTATTTTCTAACCATCATTTTCTCCTTTTTCATTCAAACAGCTTTTCAGTAAACTTCTCTACTTTTATCGAAACTTCATTTTTGTAAACTGTGGTTATTCTAAAAGTACTTTTACAAAAAGGCAAACCAAACAGGCACTTAATAGTTTCTGGGATATTGTCACGTGTCCCATTCAAATCGCTGATTAGTACTGCAGTGGAAGTGATCAAAACGATCAAGCATAAAATGAAATTGGGAAGATGGTTCGGCGAAATTCATTTATTTCTTATTGTAATAACAAAGAAATTACTATTTTTTTTTTGTTTTTGTTTGGGGGTATGACGTACTGGAGGGAAGCTTCGAAATATTCTCCAAGCATATGCAATGAAATGAAGTTGTAGGACCCCCTGTGGGGCAGTGACCAATGAAATTGGTAGCCTTATGCATTAAGGCACACTGTACAGTATGTGTCACGAAGCCACGTGGTATGGATCCTTTAGGAAGTAGTAAGAAATATTGCTCCTCCTGCTTCTCATCCTCATGCCTCATCATCATAATCATCTCACTTATCATTTTGTTTACAGAAGTTGCAGTAAATCATGCTCCGTTTCTAATGTTGTATTTGCGACGTGGGATGCCGCCATCTGCTTCTCTAGTTTTGGAGGAGCGAAAGTGATGAGATGAATTGTGGCTTTTTCTATTTCTGAAATGAATAAATAAGTAATAAACTTTTTAACTGTTTAAAAATATGTTTTATGTTGTAAAATTTATTAATTCTTTTATTTTTTATATTCTTCTATTGGTTACATTTCTTTTAATCCTTATTGACTCTTAATTAAGAAACAACTCATAATATTTTTTTTTTTTTGGAAATTTGAATTTTATGATTATGCATTGTAAAGAAGTAATGAAGTTACAAAATTTTTAGGTTATTTTTGGAAAAAATTATCCTCAATTCAAAGCTTTTAGAATATAGTGTTTTACTTAAGTCTACTTTTAATCCTTTAACTTGAAGACATATTTAATTTTTGTCTTTTAATTTTATTTAATTTTATTATAATTCTTGAACTTCTAAAATATAGTCAAATATATCCTAATTGTTAACACCATTAAATAATTTAATTATAAATGATGACTTGACATATTTAAAAACAAATAATTAATAGTATTATATATTTATTAATATTATAATTATAACCATTGGCTAAAAAATCTTGTAATTATAATTAAAATAATTTTAAATTCTTATAATAAATAATTATCACCTTTAAATTAAAATCTAAATTATATCATCAAAATAAATATAAAATATTAAAATAAAACATAAATTTAAAATAAATAATTATTTTAAAGTCTTAAAATTAAATACTATAACTTAAAAATTAATGAAGAAATAAAACATAAATTGTATCACTAAGATTTTTTGGGTTTTTCCTAATGGCAGTTGGGAAAAATAACAAAAATGAAAGACTCGATTTAACTCATATTTATTTATTTTTAGATCATAGTGAGTAGTTTTAAGACTCTAAAATAATTATTTATTTTAAAGTTAGATTCTATTTTAAAATTTTATAATTATCTAAGTGATGTAATTTATATTTTATTTTTAAGGTTATAATTATTTATTATAATATTATAAAATTATTTTAATCATAATTATAAGATTTTTTGCTAATAATAATAATTATAAAATTAATAAATATAAAATAATATTAATTAGTTGTTTTTTTAAATATGTTAAGTCATCATTTATAGTTAAATTATTTAATGGTATTAACGTTAAGAAGCTCTTGACCATATTTTAAAAGTTAAAGGAATATAATGAAACTAAATAGAATTAAATGGCTAAATTGAAATATGCTTTAAAGTTAAAAAGACTAAAAGTATATTTTAACCTAAAAAATTATTTTCCTACTATTTTTAAAGAGAATCCAACATTAAAGATGGAGTGCATAACGATAAATTGAATTAGGTTGACATTTTACAACTTTTTGGTGGGAAAAAAATTAAATTTATATATATATTTTTTACATATTTTTCATACTATTTTTTAATTAAAATTTAATATATATATATATATATATCTTTTAAATTTAAAAAATTAACACTTTTAATATATAATTAACAATTAAATTTATAATTTATTAAAAAATAATTCACATATTAATTTTTAATTAAAAAATAAGATGAAAATTACATAAATAAAAGCATATAAATATTTTTTAAAAAAAATTAGATTTACAACTTAGGCGGCACTAACGTCATATCTTACGGCATTTTGGTATTAATGGAAAACATTATTTGCCGTACTTAAAGTTTGACGGAGACCGCCATTCTAGATGGTACCGACCACTATATTTAATTGTAAATTATAAAGTTAACTTAGACTAAGACCCGTTTAATTTTCAGTTGGTTAAAAATAAATTTTAATAGAATTAGTTTTATAATATAGTTATGATAAAAATTAGTTTTGGATTAACGTATTTATATTTGGATACTTTATTTAAAAATTAGTTTTAACAAAACTCATAATTTCCTTCTAAATTGAGCTTAAACTCTATTTAATGAATAATTAAATTTACTTGGACTAAAATTTAATCTGCATTTATTTAATTGAGAACATAATATATCTGATATAACATTTTCTTACAGATCAGGATCTATAAAAGTTAAAATTTTGAAGGAACATTTTGGTCAATAAATAGGAGATCTTTTATGGAAATTTTATTTTTCTAATTTTTTTATTTTTTATCATTTTTATTGGTCTATTTTTATCTGACTTTAAAATAATTATAAATAAAAATGAAAAAGCAAACGAAAAAGCAGGTATTGAACTACTTCTTCCGAAAACTACTTCTTCCGAAAACATGTTGAGGGGGAGAAATGATTTTTAGATGAAAAAGTGAAAACTTGCCAAAAATACCTTAAGACGTCACTTGCACTTGTAGGTTGCACCTAAATAATCTTTCGTGACCTTTAGGTCATTATATCAAATTTATTTTAAGAACAATTTTTATTGTTTATCATTTTTTTTATAAACTTTATATTTGATATTAATATTAATAATGTTGATATATTAGTGAGTTAACCGAATATGATCCTCTAGAGTCTTAACTAAAATTTAGATATAAATTGATGTGAAAAAGAAATCATATTCCTATTTATATGGAATTGTTATAAAGATTTTACATGTTCATATAGAATATTTTCTCTACCTATAACTGTGTTATCATTGAGTCATATTTTTATTTATTTTATTTAGTTAATTATTATCTTATTTAGGATTAATGCTCACTTTAATATTAAGACTCATAAATATCCATTGTGGTGGCTAAATAAAATACACTTACTCATTACTTCTCATATTTTCTTCTCTCCAAGTTCCTCTCTATATCCTCTATTTCATTCACTCTATTCTTTGCTTTATTTCAAAACAAGAGCTATAATATAATATATAATAATTAAATGAGCGGTATTGTTTTTTTAATATCTATTGAGATGATTATTGATTCTTTTATTTTAGGTGATTAATTTCTTTTAAATTTTATATGATTTGAAAAAATTTTAAGCTTTTATATAAGGTCATGGAATTGAAATTATTTTATATAAATTTTTACGAAATGGTATCCATCTTTTTTTTCTCTTAGGTCATTTTTTAAAAAAATATATATGTCATAAAATTCATTTTGCACTGAAAACGACATGCATGTTCGTGAAGGTGAACCGGCCCAAATTCTAGCTGTCGTGGTCATCATCTTATATGTAGCCATTTTAACGCCTGTCGTCATCGTCGTCGTCATCGTATATAATAGTGCATCTATTAGAAAATGTTCAAAGTACAGGGAGTGATGAGAACTATTTGTCGTAAATGCGCGGGTCTCTAATTGGTGAAACTTGTTTGTGCGTGATTGGTTTATCTTTTTTTATGATTTTTACTAATTTTTTTAAAAGATATGTTTGATTAAATATAAACTATTTTTAAAAAATAAAAAATAAGTTAAATTGTAATTTTGAAAAAGGGGAGAAAAGTTATTTTTTTTAATAAAATATAGGTTTTGAAAAAGAAGAAGCAAATTTACTCTATATTATATATCTAAAAATACTTTTAATCCTTATCATCAAAACATATTTTTTGTCAAACTTATTTTTATAAAAAGAATATCTAAATATAACAACTTACAATAAGTTTATTTTATCTAAATTTTATTTATTTTAACTTAATTTTATAAAACTGAGAATCAAATGGGTTATGAAGTTCTAGAAATGAATTGTATTGATTATGATTTAAGAGTAGTATAATTTTGTTACGTATGAATTTGATGTTTAATATTGATTAAATGGATAATGAAAAGTGGGAAAAGTCAGGAATTAGTATAATTATAAATGTAATCAAAGTTAAAGTTAAACCAAATTGTGAGGTTTATTTGATGAATAAGCAGACTAAATTAAAATGTGATTTGGACATCTCTTTAAGAACTAGTTAATTAATAATGCTGATGAAGAATTGGGGTTGGTCTGATGTACGGCAAAATTTGATAGCATCCGATGATAAAAGGGTCCTCTAAAAAGAGAAATGTATGTGCGTCCCCTAACTGAATAGGACCTTGAGCTTCGCCTTATCAACAAAGCCATGATTTTGACTGCTTTTGATTAATCAGTACATCACCACCGTAACGTGTGCCCAGTCCAGTTTTGTCATGAAGTAACATTGCTTGATAAAACTGAGCAGAATTCTGAATCCGTATTCAATTACAGTATGTATGGTAATGTGGGAGATCGTCACACTTGTCAGCAAGGATGGGCAAGTTATTGTTTCTCATACTCCAGCAAGAGAAACAAATGCTCCGCCCCATAGTCTTGCAAAGTGGACTCCTTCTCATAAACGCCTATACCCCTTTAGTTTTTAGTCACGGTACCAGATTTCACTACATCGAATGGGATACCAATCCCCACGTTGATTTAATTTAATTTTGTTATCCAACCAATTCATCGCCACTAAATCTTTCCTTAATTACTACTTAATTATCCTCTTAGGATCTACTATACCCATCTTTCTACTACTTACTTAATATATTTCGTTCGATCTCATTTATAAGATGTTATTATTTGTTGTACATATATTAAGGAGATATAATTATATTTTTGAATTTATAAAAAGTTAGTATAAATTTTTAATTTTATTCCTACTGATTAAATATTAAAATAATTTATAAGATAAAAAAATTATTCAAAAAAATTTAAATAAAAAAATAATATAATATTTTATAAATAAAATTAAATAAATTTTTAAAATAACATTTTATAAATGGGACAAACGAGTTCGACTTTGCATAACGAGATGGAGAATTAATGTTCCGAAGGTGGGCCCTTTGTTCCCTTCTCTCTCCGCAGCGCACTGCTTGCATAGCAGAAACAGGATACCCCTTTATTTACGCTCGGTGTTAATTAGGTGATTGTCGGGTTAACTTTTACTCAGAACTATCACTAATTATTTACATTCGGTATTAATTAGGTGATTGTCAGGTTAACTTTTACTGAGAACTACTATCACTAATTCTCTCCTTCATTACAATTTATTTCTCGTGTGATTGTGACTAATATGAGTTTCATTCAATGTAAAGAATTTTGAGAATTAACACTATCTCTTTCATTCATTATTATTTATCATGTCCAATCTTTTATATGTACATATATACTACCTAGGGTACATAAAAATCAGATGAAATTGGATTGATAATTAACTCAATATTCAATTTTTATAAGATCGAGTAAAACTGAGCTAAGCTAGCATATAAGACCGAGATTAGTCCCGTTTTAAAAAGTATTTAAAAATAAAAATAAATTAATTTTACTTATTAATAAAAATATAATTACATTCACCTAAAATATATTTTCTTAAAAAATAATATTATAATAAAAAATAATATTTATTAAAATTATAAATACTTAATAATAATACATTATTTTTACCAAGATATTAAAAATCGGACCGATCATTGAACCGGATGATGCAATGGTTCAAGGTTCAGTGGTCGGACCGATTGTGAATAAATTAATATATTTTTAATAATATAGTCAATTGATATTTTATTTTCATATTATTTGTTAAGTAAATTTATCATTATTAATCATTATGTATCATAATAATACTTATAACACATTATAATATAGAAAGAAAAAAATTTATACTAAAAATAATGCTACTTAATACTAAAAATAATGTTTTTTTATTTTTTTAAAAAAAAGTCGAGATTGGTTCAACTCGATTTTTAATCTGTTCTACCGGATCTTGACCGGTTCGTACCGGTTCTAAAATCTCCCAATTTTCATCTGTGACTGGACTGGACCAGGGGTCGGTTCCCGGTCAGAACGATCGAACCAGCCGGTCCGGTCTGGTCCGATTTTTATTACTATGATTTTTAAACAATATTAAGAAATCAATTTAAAATTTTAAATAAAATTAAAAGATTGAATACTTAAAAATATTTATAATAGTGATATAATTAATTTATTATATATAATGTATTGAAAATATCATATAAAAATAATATTTATAATTTTTTTTATAAAATATCAAATTTATATATATACCAGGACTGGGTGAGATCGGGTTTAACATCAATCCAGTGCTTAACCCAGCCCAATTTTCAGGACCAACCCAATATACTGGATAGAATAGGACCTTTCAAGCTTCTGGCTTAGTTGAACACGCCTAGTACTACATGAGTTTTTTCTTTCAACTGTAAACAAGCTAAAACAACAAATTCCAATTCAAAGCTGACGAACATTTGTTAATTCAAAGCTGACGAACATTTGTTAAACTAATTTTAGTCTCGAATTTTTTTAAGTTCCCATTGATTAAAAAATATAATTTAATTTGCAAAATTAATATTAAGGCACTATAATTTTATCTTTAATTTCATTTGTTAAAACACATGTATTATGAAAAAATATTAATTTAATTGAGAAAAAAGTTAAAATAACAACTACTACGTCTCATTAATCATTAATATACATACAAAAGTTAATAATATATTAAAAATATAAAAAATAAGAAGAGTAATATATTTTACACACAATATATGGTAATATAATTTTAAAAAACTATACAAATATTTCAATATAACTACATAATGACCCTAAATAAAATATTAAAAATTGGATTGAACTCACCAGTTCAACTGATTGGAAAAAGAATTAGTGAGGGGTCCAATCTAGAATCATGAGAAAATCGACCATTTTGATAACGGGTAAAAATCAATCATGCACTAATCCGGTTTGAACTAATTAGTTTTTATTTAGTTGTTTTAATTTAAAACATGTTTCTAAACTATAATATATATACATTTATACCTATTAAACGTTAAGAAATGAGGAATAGCATTCAAATGGTAAAAACATGTATACATATTATAAAATTATGAATTATAAAATAAGTACATACATATTAAAATATTTTAGGTTGCATAATTATTTTATTTTTTAAATTGTAAAATATTTGTTCACTTTTTAAAATTATGTTTTCACTTTTTATCTTTTCTCATTTTATTTTTTTCTTTTTATTATTTTTAATTGAAATAAAATTTTTTTTACATATTTTTGTTATTAATTTTTATTTTCTTTTTAAAATAGTTAATATATAATTAAATTTATATTAATTTAATCATAAACGATTTAATGATGAATAATCGTGTCTCAACGGTTCAATGGTTCGGTTTTTAATTAAAAGAGTCCTAATCAATGGAACTTTACCAAATTTTATTCAAAGCGCGAAAGCTCCATTCAGCCCACACCACCTCCCTCACACGCGTTTCAGCCATCTCTCTGTATTTCATTTCGATTTTCTCTCTCGTTCTATATCGGAAACCTATCTGAGGCTGACCTCAATCTTGGAGGGTCAGGACATACAGTGAGACCCAGACAGAAAAGCACTGTGACATTGTGTCAGGCCAATCTTGCTCCGATTCGACAATGGCGTACGTCGATCACGCATTCTCCATTTCGGACGAGGATATCATGATGGAACCATCCTACGTTGTCAACAACAAGCCTCCCATCAAGGAGATCGGCCTCGCTGTTGCTCTCCTCTTCTTCGGAACCCTCGGCATCATCATCGGTTCCATTATGGCCTACAATCATGTCGGCGGCGACACAGCTCACGGTATTCTCTATTCTTCTTCCTCATCCTTTTCATAATTTTCCATGAATCCCTTGACCAATTGACCTTTTCATTTCAAAAAACAAAAAAGAGCTGACATTTCTGACAAACTCGCTTCTCACTTTTTTTTAATAGAGAATTATTGGAAAATGAATACTCACCTTGGAGTTGATTTCCCCCTTTTCATTGTATAATTGGTTGTTGTCTTTTTTGGTGGCTGGATATAAGAGGAAGTAATCCTCCAGCTGGAGGAATATTGAACACTTTTCTGATGTTCTCGAATTCAGCATCCATTATAGTATCAACAACTGCTGTGGGCTTTCTAACCGGTTTAGTTCTTATTCACTTTATAGGGCTTTTCTTTGCAATACTGGGAACCATCTTGTTCATTCCGGGCTTCTACTATACGCGGATTGCTTATTTTGCCTACAAGGGATACAAAGGTTTTTCTTTCTCTAACATACCTCCTGTGTAGCTGGGTCACATATATCAACTTCAAACAGCATTCTGTACAGATCGTCCAGGGTTGTACGCTTCTTATGTTTTTGTGTTTTAGTTTTGCCGGCAAATAATGTGAATCTAGATTACAGCTGCTCAGAACAATATACAATATATACAGCGATGGTTAAAATGATCTGCTATATAATTTGCTTTCTCTACTCTAATCATCCTGATGTGTTTTCCTCAATCGAAATCTGCTATGACTGTTGAGTACTAGAACCATTAATTTAAGGCCTTTCTTAATTTTCTTTTACTTTCTTGAATATTCTTCCCCTCTTCCTTTTCTTCTGTTTTTGCAATCTTTAGTTATTGGAAATGCACTAGTATTTCTCGGTGACTTGCAGGGACGACTGGGAACTTCGAAATCCTAATATGAAATATTTACTCTGTTTTTGTCTCCTCCACTTAATATAATGGGTAGGTAGTCACAGGATTGTTCTTAGATATGCCATCTGCCTGCTGAAATACAGATGCATTTTTATCCTATAACAATATGTTAGTCATTTATCATTTGGTGGCAAGGTTTGATCTTGCTTGATTTCAAATAAAAGGTTTTTGTTTTGGTTGTGTGGAATGTAAGCTGGCAATAATCATTGTCAGGGATAAAAATTCTTAAGAAGAATTATTGGTAATAAGTCAATTAGAATACATTTTTTTCTTTTCTTTTTCGGGTGGGGCATTTAAGGCTCCGTTATTCTTGTTTTCTGGTTTATATGGATATTTACATGTTGAGATATGCAGGCAATCAGAAGAAATTTTTCTTGACTGAAATTGACTATCTTCATGTAGTACAATACATTTATTTTGATTCCGGATGTCATTATCACCTATGGATTGGCATATGTTTTGACTGTTGATAACCCCTCTGAGATTTGAAGGGTGTTTTTTTTTTTTTAAATCAATCTGTAAGCATTCCTTTTAATGGTAAAGGTTTTGTGATGTCCTGAAGGAAGTATATGCATTATTGCTTCAAAGCTCAGACAAATGGGATTTTATCAGGGCAAGGGTGTATTACTGAAATCCTCATTTAAGCTTTTCAGTTCAAGTACGATTTGAAATACGTAGCAGTGAAATGCCTATGGACTTTATCACGAGATTTTAGTATGATAGTTGCGGCTTATTCAATCTCTAGAAAGTAGAAACAGATCATGGCAATAAATGATACTCGCCTTGTTGAGTGGAACATGTTTATGCCCATGCAGTAGAATTTTAAGACAATTAGGAAATCTTAGAAGACGAGGTCACAAACATAATTGGTAAACAATTGAATATGTGTACATTTTTAAGTCCTAACCATTTGCTCCAGTAATATAATACCAATTTACTTTTATGCTTCTATGCGTTAGTTGTGTTAGAGAACCTTGGTAGCTTGGAAGCAAATGATAGTGGGATATATTAACCATAACAGATTTAACAGACGTGCATCATATATACGCTTCTTTTAGAGTGGTGATTTTTCATTTCATGTATAGCGAATTTGCAATGTAAGGTATCATAAAAATCAGTAAGTCATGGTTCATATGACTTGAAAACACAACTTTTATGTCTCTTTATTTTTTGAATATGTAATATAATTATTTATATGGATGCCCAAAAAGCAGATGTTGGCGGCAATCATATGATATATGCAGAGAATTTTACAACTTTTTTTGAGGTATCATCAAATCACAAATATATCTCTGTTTTAATGTTGTCTTCAATCATATGAGAGAGAGTAAGACCTCCTCAAACCTTTTTGTCTCATGCATATAATTTTTTGATGTCTTTCTAATTTTGGTTCTTATGCCTTACATTTTCAGATATCTTATGAGGTTAGAAATCCTTGCTATGTTCGATGAATTCTTGGCTGATTGCAGCATACCTCTTGATGTATAGGACACCAACCCTGCTTCTTCTTGATGTCCTGTGTGGGTGTATGTCTTGAAGACATCATCCGGATCGTATGTAGTTTCTCATGTTTCTGAAATCCAAACCGTCTTGCTTTCTATCTTCATCACATAAGAGAGACAGAGATTGGATCAACATCAATTCAGTTGGTTAGCTGTCTTGCTTTTTTCTGCTACCCCACATTAGAAAATTGCTTCTTGAATGAGCAAGTCGCTGGCAGCTATGCTTCAAGAAGTAGGTTTGGTGTCTTGATCCTCATTAAGAGGTATGTCTCAATAAGACAAGAATTCCTTAGAATTGAAATCCAGTGGGTGGGATTTGAATTTGAAGCAATCATAATAGGGATATCTAACCTCACGACAAATAGTAAACATATGGCGTTAAGACTCGAAATTGGAGAGACTTGTAATTTCTGTGCATGGGACGTAGGGAGCTTTAAGGTGATCTTGCTCTCATATATTGATTTAAAAGAGAAATACGCCTCACAGAAGTCGCTATGATATTTATTTTAGGGAACTTAACCCGTTTGGTCCGTTTACATGCCATGTGGAGGAATGTAAATGGGTTTACATTACGGAAGTTGCTATGTTTGGTTTACCAAAATGCATGTAATCCGGATTACATGCTTGAAGCTGATTAGAGGCTAACGTGTAAATGGCTTCACGTCCAAAAACTTATGTAATCCAAATTACATGCCTGTAAATAAAATAAAAATACCACAATACCCATTATGAATAATATAAAAAATAAATTTATTTCACACATTTTTTAATATCATACCAGATAAATTCTCCGGTATTTTATTTATATTTTTTTTTTTTTACATTTTTTCCCATTATATCCTATAATTTTCTGATAATTGAGCCAAACGGCCTTACTAGTGTTTATTATTAGGCTTTTCAATATTATTATCAGAATCACAGGTAGCTTTTCTAATTTCCAGAAATCCAACCCTGGACTTTCATCTTCGTTTTGCTTTCTATCTGCATCTTGTAAGATTGGATCTACCTCAATTCAGTTTGCTTATAGAAGCAAATCTCCAAGTCTTCCGAAGCAAATGATAATATAGCTTAGGTCGGTCATATAATCATTGCTTTTTAACAAGTTTTGTACTTTTTTTATTTGTGCGTGTCATCTTTACTCAGGAGTTCTGTTAATCTTTTCTGTATCGTTATAATTTTACCGGATGTCCCCGAAGGGACCAAGTTTTGTAATTTCTGAAAACGCTCCGAAGCATCCAAATAACTTGTGCCTTTTTTTTTTTTAAATAACAACTGGGTAAACGAATTTTTTTCCCCGGTTAACTTAGGGTCTCAACCCAAAATGCCAAACACCTAATACAATGTTCACAAGATCATTTCACATTCTGTTAACGCCAAAATATGACACAGATTTTTGTCTATAAACTGGCCACCGTGTATGAATTAATTAGGTGTGAACATATATATTTTTAATTAGGAAATATATAATATGAACATTTTCTAATGTTATCGGAGGTCCCCGAGGGGACTTGATATGAACATTTTAGTTCAATGAGTTGCTGCCAATATCACTTGTAAAATAATTAAACCCTTGCTTGAATTATTGATAAACGTGTGCAGCTTCCGTGTAAATTTATTTCGGTGATATTGAGCATAGGAATGGCTGTCTTATTTATTATTTTTTTCACAGAAAGACTGGCTTATTGACTGGTATGGATTCGGAGAATCGCATTGTAATTGGTAATGAAGATAAAAAGGTGAGCGGAATCAAAAGCTCAACTAGTCCTAGAAGACAATATTTTTTCATATCATGTTACTACAATTTAGACCAAATAAAAAAATTGACATAAGAAAGACAAAAACGAGAAATGTAATTCATTTGTCAATGGGAAAAAAACTAGGATACCGAATTAAAAACAAATGCATGAATATAACATCGTGTTCATGTTATCTTAAGAGCATTAAGCATATATGCATGCACTCACATGAGTCACACCCAAGCTTCCTAATTCAAGAATTGATAGAAAGAAGTCAATTTCTTACATTAAGTTAAAATAGAAAAACAGACCATATGCATAATAGCTGAAGTATCATTTAGGATTATGCCAAATCAGCACCTTGCTTCTTGTACATAACAACTGAAGAATTTAATTAACGAAGATTATTTTAAATCTTTGTTAAGTCCTATAAATCTAAAGGTTGAGATGAAAATCGTTTTATGATTTGAATAATTTCTCATCGAAAATTGTTATTCTCTCTTATTTACAATCTAGTTCAATGGCTTGATTCAACGTTTTCGAAAGGAACTTGATCTGATAAAATTATTTTTATCATTATTGTACGTTGGATCAAACCTTTTTTTAGCTATCAGATCAAAATTTAAACGAATAAAGACAATATGATTTTTGACAGAAGAAAAACAGTAAGTATCATTGTAAGGTACATGGACTCAATTATCGGCAATATAAAGTAAAATCACCATTAAGTTCTTGTATTTTATAGTGTGTGTTTTGATGTAGGTTTAACGGGGTGTGCACGAATTCTAAAGTTAGATTATATGAGAAGTAATAATTTATTGCTTTTGGATAAATGTCTGTTTGGGACAATTGTAGAAATAGAAAGTCCCACATCAAGTAGTTAAGATAAAAATAAGGATGAAGGGTATATAAATTTGTGACAATCCTTACTAATTAGTTTAGGCTATTTTGATGAAAAAGATTATATAAGCCTATAGTTGAAATCCTCCCTGAGAATAGAAGCAAGAGGATACTTAATATTTATGTGACACTTACGAAATTAAACAGATCAAAAGTATATCTGATGACTTATATATTCATCCACGATGTTTTATTTTTTCGAACATCGTGGCAAGGAGGATTAAACTTGCCCTAATGAATCAGAATTACAGTAATAATAGTGACTTCATCTACGATTTTAAATTGCATTTGCTATATGATCGTCGTAAAAAGAAATGATCGTTGCAACATGTTACAAAATCTTCAATATTGCAACTGTAGTTATAATAAATTATTCACAGTGGGTCATTCTTCACTAATTCTCGGTCAATACAACGAGTAGATTCTTTTTAAGAATCGTAATCTAAAACCCTAATCCTGCACATCCAAAACATTCGATCACGTGAGACCAAAAAAAAAAAACATTTCGATTACGATTAAATCAAATTGTTTGCGTGACTATGGAGAGGTTAATTAAGAGAATGATGCATAGCAGAGAAAAAAGAAGAAGAAAATATTGCAAATTTGATGGTTAGCATGAAGAGATTGGAAAAATAGCTGTATATTATATATATATATATATATATATGCTTGTGGGTCTTACTAGCTCCTCTAAAGTTTGACTGATTTGCATATCATGACAAGCATGTAAAACTCCAGAAACAAATATGACAAAGTAATAATTGGGCTTTGGTAAGTGGTTAGTTAGTTGTCCCTCATGAACACCAACTAACATTAATTATATATATATATATAAATGCAAAAATATATAGCACAGTCATATATTCTGTGTCTCAGTTTTTGGATACTGCGTCCACTGATGATGGGTCCAACCCCTTCTTCTATAGCACTCAAGTTAAGATTACTTGAAATTTGAGAATTTCCAATTCCACAGGTCTAACACTGAATATATATATATATATATATATATAACATGAGAATATGGAATATATGTGTATGTGTGAAGGATGAGAGACACATGTACTTTCCATTTTTTATTTGAAAATTACGATGTGTGTGCGTAAGCAAATCTAACAAGTGCAAGTTTATCACAAAATTTCCAACTCAAGATAAAACTGGAAACATAAATTCCAAGATAGACCTCGAGTGCATAAATCAAGTCAACGAAAGATGTTCGAGGGATAACTCTCGCCGAATATTCATCTATTGGCGTGATTTATTATCAAAACTATAACTAAATCTAACAAATATAGATATAAGTGCTTAGAACAAACTTGCCAATTAATGAAAATAAAATTTCTTGAAAAGTTTTAAGCATCTTCCATTGGCTTGATGCATGTACACCAAATCCATCTAAGGATCTCTCAACTTATTACAGTTCTTAATTTATTGAAATTGAATTACTCCTATTAAAACCAATCATCAAAACCTCAAACTTACAACCCCTATTATAGTATACGTACCAATAATAATGAATATTGATCAATTTGAGTCATACAATGTACTAAATTATTCAAATCCCTAAGATCATATTAGCTAGCTAGGGAGTCAGAAAATTAAAGGACCTACATATTATATATAGAGAGTCGATACTTGAGAAATCAGCACAGATGAAATGTCATTACTTAAAGGGCATATTGCTGAAGTCTCGATTTGTTGCCTCAGGGATTGGATTCCACTCCCACAATCGATCAGAGAAGGGGTTTGGAAGCGAATTAAGAGCCATCGTTGATGGTTGTGGCTGCAGTAGCAGATTAGAGAACTGCATGTAGGGTTGATATTGATGACTTTGAGGAGGTGGAGGAACATAAACATTATTATTGCAGTACTGTAACTGCTGATTATAACTCACTAGTCTGTTCAGATGTTGTTCATCCACCATTATTGCATTATTAATATTGTCATTAGATGGTAACGAAGAAGGATTGGAAGTTGAGCCTTCGGGGAAGAAGGAGGAGGCTGCTTCTGGTTGAGGATGTGCATGCTTCTGCTGCTGCATTAGCATTAACCCTTCGTCCTCCAGAGTGTACTTGGTGGCATCAGTAGTACTGTTGTCCTGATCAGTTTGATTCACTTTACCGACAATTTGGTCCGTTTGATGTTCATGCTGTGAATGTTGTCCCAGAAGTCTCATGTTCTGATGAACCATTATATGGTTGACGTTGTGCTTGTTCTTGTGTGAATTATGTGAAGATCTTGATGATGTTGGGTGATAACGAGGGAGAGAGGGATGGTCGTCTACTCCAGCTCTCTTGTGCACTCGACAAAGAGATATCTCAGCCTGCTAAATAACTCAAACCAGTCAACTTACCAACAGACTCGGAACAAAAACAAAAATTACAAGGCAAGGCTTTGGCTTAAGGATTCGAGTTGATAACCCAATCGAAACTAAATAATAAAAAATTCGACTAAGAATACTTGGTTAAACCGTGAAACTAATTAATTAAAGTAATGAAATTTAAATTTTAGTCATGAAAAGGTATATATCATCAAAACTAAATCGATCCAATCCTCAACGTAATTCACGGCTTCTATGTCCTATATTAATGGCAAAGAGATATATATTGGAAGCCATTCAACTTGGAAGAAGATCGAGACTCAAAAAACTTGATGATTGATGAAGATATATGAATGTTAATTTTAATGGCTCTCTCCGTCTCAGCTATACATGACGATGAGCAGCTCTATGAGTCTTCACTTTCACGAGCCAGAGCGCTATCATAGCTTTAGATCCATGGATATGAAGGGAAGCTTGAACCCAAAGATAGGATGATCCAGATGAAGGTGATTTCCAGTCATAAAACTAGGGTTGACTTGATAGCAAGACCATGAAGGTAAGAAGAACGAGAAAGGAAGATTATGTAGCGTCATCACCAATAAGCTTCCGTTTTAATTATTTCGGGTATTGAAATCGTTTTCACAACTGAAAGACTCTTCAAATCCGACTTTGAATTAGTTGAAAAAAGTACGTTTGTATGTACCTTTTGAAATCGTTCGGTTTCGTTGTGAGGCAAGCGATACTCGTTCATAATCCAACTGGTACGGATGCCTTTAGGAGCTTTGCCGGAATAGAAGACTAGGGTTTTCTTGAGTCCAATGGATCTGAAGCCTTCTGTTCTGATCATTCTATCAGCTCCAGTAGCCTTCCAGTACCCAGAAGTAGTCACGCGATTCGGACGATCACCGTTCCGATACTTCCGATCTCTGGGCACATAGAAGTACCATTCCTTCTCCCCAATCGCTGCCAAACCTGCTCAAGACAAGCAACTTAATATATCATCAGATTAAAAAGCTGGAAAAAAAATGTAGATCATCATCACTGAAATTGATTTATAATATCTGAAATTAAATATTGGATAAATCTGTACATGCCCGAATTGATTCCTTCAAGAAGAGGGAACTGCTTGGTTTTATGTGAATATAGATATTTACGTCTGGGAAGGAGAAGGAAAATTAAAAAGATGAGGTGATTAAATTTACTTTTGAAGGTTGCCTGAAGAGAAGGGAATCAAGGTTGGACATAAAATATAGATATAGGTAAGATATAGGTACCAGGAAGTTCCCAAGGGTCATATCGATAAAGATCGAGGAAAGTGATGAGCTCAACATTGAAAGGCTTGCCCTCCACCTTACGGCGAAGGTAGAACTCCACCAGTTCTTCTTCAGTTGGGTGGAAGCGAAACCCAGGCATCACCATGTCCTGTTCCTCACCCTCATCGTCATCATTATCCTCATCTGTCTGCTTCTTGTTGTCGTAATTATAGTTCTGGTCGAGGTCGTGGCTATGGCTGATGATGCTCATGGTGGAGGATGAGGCTGGAGCTGCAATTGCCATATACGATTATTGCAATATCTCCGACGAATTCAGGTATCTGTAAGGTAATCAAAAGGAGATTTAACAACTCTTTTTTGGTTCGGTACTTAGGTTGTCTCGTTATACCCACAGGCCACACAGTAACATTGTATTAATTGGTCGGGGCGTACTGCTACTACTACTAGTGGTAGGCAAATATGAGAGAGAGAGAGAGAGAGATTCGCGATGTGGCTAAAATTAATGAACAAGTATTATAGTCCATGAGAAATTGTTTATTTACATATAATTATAATGCATATACATTTTTCTCTGTGAAGAAAATGGGGTGAGTTTAATTAGAGAGAGAGAGAGAGGAGAGGAGGAGAGGTTAAAGGTTTTAAGGGTAGAAAATGACATTTCGAGGAGAGGACGGAGTGTGGCGGCCCCAAAGCAAAGCGGTGCCTTTGGTCCTTTGGACCTTTCTCCCCTCACAAATTTACTTGGAAAGAATTTTTTTTTAACTTTTTTTTTTGCCATTAAAATTTTGCCTACTTTTGAGGTTGATGAACTATGATCATATGCTCAAAATTCAAAAATATATAACTTTATCAGTTTAATTAATTGGTCGTGCAATCGTGCTAGCTGCATTTTTGTGAGTTTTTATTACAGTATGAATGGGTATATTTTTTTATTAAGAATTATAATTACTTATCATGGCGTTTTGCTTCAAATTAATTGTCATTTTGCATTGCAATTCGAATCTACTAGCTGATTAGAAAATATTGCAAATTTACTTAACCAATTTGCTCCTTTTTTTTTTCATTTTTCTTCTCTTTAATTTTAAACTATAAATTTGACCAATTTGCCGAAGAGTACTTCTGATGATCTGATTCGATGCATATTTGTTCAATTCAGTTGAATTTATTGTTTATATACGATAAATTTTTTTTGCAATAATAATAAAAGTAATTAAGACGAATAGATCTCATTATATCAATTATGATTATGATTATATATATATATATATAACGGAAGACACATAATGGAAGCCAAAGTCAAGATGAATAAGTCAGGCCAAAATAAAAGGTCAAGGCGAATGTATGAGGACAATGTTTATGTAAGTGAATAAAAAATCTAAATCCGCTATTGCAAATTAGCTGAACATAATTAACTGGGCCTTTGTGAGAAATATTTATTTAATTTTTATAGTTATTTTCACCAAACTTTGTACAACTTTTATGGATATTGTATGGAGTTTGAGAATTGAGTTACACTATTTATAAACCATGACCCGTGAAGAATATTACTTCCCATGAATTTTCTATGTATTGATTTCTATATTTTATATTGATACATAGATATATATATATATATATATGTTGGTGTGCTTATGTTTTTTTAGCTAAAACTAATTTTTATATATAATTATGAAGTTCAAAATTCCATATTAATGTGTGTTTTACATTCCCGTGCTTTAAGTTTTCTACTTGAATTGTATCAACCTTTTTGACGTTGTTTTCATAGGAAATCATCACAAAACTTGGACATATATAATATCAGTATGTGTGATTTGTTGTATTAGTTGGATCCAAACCAACAACTTACTTCATCACAAACTAAAAAAATTGCATGATTCATGATTTTAAGTTTAATAATTGATTGCAAAATTAAATATAAGATCAATTTTGCTTCACACTCGTTTGCTTTGTAGTAAACATTAATCTTCTATATGTGATATGATCTTTACTTGGATGATATTGAAGCTAATAAGGTCCCGGATGTGTTTTTCACTATGAGAATCCTAAAGCAAGTTCATATTCCAACCACGGATCATCAAAAATATATATGAGCTTGAAAGCTTATAACTCCTGCAACAAAAGATGCTAATAAGTTTTTCAACGCAAGGATCAATGGTACAAATTAAAATTATATTTTAATTAAGGGCCTTTTAACACTAATTAACTTGTTTCTGCCTATTTTGGAATAAAAAGATTCAACAATAGAGTAAATTAAATAATTAAATAAATTAAGTAAAACTTATGCTTTCAATTGCCGGCGCCGCCCCCGGCCCCCTAATCATATTTTCTCTCTCAAACTAATTAAATTGAATGAGAATCACGTTATTGTAATGGAAGCATGTTTTTGTGGTAGTTTTAATAATGAAACAAATAGAGATAAAAAATTAAACTGGAGTTCGAAAATGGACACATGAATTTTATTGATAGGATGCATTACATCAATGGGGCCCATGCCATTCTCTCTTCTTGTTGCACTTAGCATAGAGGATCAATCAGCTCGTATTGTACTGTGATATGTGGTGGATGAAAGATATTG
This sequence comes from Adenanthera pavonina, assembly GCA_026686845.1. NCBI lineage: Eukaryota > Viridiplantae > Streptophyta > Magnoliopsida > Fabales > Fabaceae > Adenanthera > Adenanthera pavonina. The sequence continues at coordinate 5,062,421 of JAIVEN010000026.1, read as the reverse complement.
ATATTGTTGGCAGCTGGCTGGTGCCTTTATGGTCACCTATCGAGGTAATTAGAGTTACCTAGGGTAATTAGAATAAATTTTTTTCTTAAGTACTAAGAGTACAAACTAACATTTAAATACTAACCGTTCAACATATAGAAATCATCGAAATAGGTTTTACTTCTCTTCCAACAATATCTTTTCCATATATACGGTTGGCGATCAAACTCAAAATAACATACTTTAGGGAGTTATCCATAATCAATATCAAGAGCTTGTTGGTGCTCATCAAAATTTTTATTAGAGTTGGTTTAACTTTTAATTAACAGATGCAAAATTTAAAATAAACTATTCTCGGACCTTCTAACCCATTACTTTTCTTACTTTACTACTAGTGAGAATATGAGTGTGCGTTTTAAATTAAATTACACAAGAGTCATAATCATGATTGGTTTTGCGCATCAAGCTGTAAAAATATCAATAATAGTAAACATATACATATATATTTTTTTACAAGCCGGAACAATAATAGTAAACATATTAATATAATAGTTAAATATTTTTTATAACTTTTTGACAAAAGAATCTATATTTTTTATGACTATAATTAGAGTATACCATCATATATTAAGATATACTAAAGCTTTATAAAATATTTTGAATTCCTATAAAAATGTTTGGACATAATTTTCATGACTAAAATGTAACAAATCATTTCGCCATGTTTTATAAAATATTTGATAATATAGATTTGATTTTAATTATAAAGTTTAGAAAGATGCACAATGCGTGTGAATGTAATTAACCTGAGATTAAAATCAATCGATGCAGATGGCATCAATGATATATAATCATTCAAACACACACACACACACACACTAATTAACTAGCTGGCTAGTTATCCAAACCTTTTGGCTTATTAATGAATGATGCTCATTATTTCTTAGTAAAAAATAAATAAATTATGGCAGCGATTAGCTGCTAATATATATATATATATTCAATCCAATGGAATGCCTATATAGTACATAGCCATCTCGTGACCCCATTATTCATATTAATAAAAGAATATAGATAGATATATAGGCATCAATCAATTAACAAGCCGCAAAGAATTTTTTTTTTCTGATTTGTTCGATATGTTCAGTTATGTTTTCAGGTACACTATAATATCCATATACATAATCCATTATATATATGGTCAAATTCCACTATAATTTTTTTATGGATGACCAGCTAAGCTGGTGAATTTGTGTATAAAAAATTGGATTGGATTGATCGATTTGACTTGTTGGATCGAGAACTGATATCAAGTCTAGTTCGGATAAAAAAAGGGAACCGGAGGATTTTAGAACCAATAAAAAACCATGGTTAATTATGGCTCACCATTCTCTTAACTAATTTAATGACCAGTTTTGTTTTTAATACCTTGAGTGAAACTTGTCTCCCATACACACGTTCATAATTTATGAAGTGCATGGTAAATAGTGAAGTGTATTAATTTTAGTGATAAGAGGAAAATTAGAAATTATAATTAAGTGTGATATATCAATAATGCAAGTGTGTGTATATTTATGAATAGATAAAGGCAAAGTCATGTGCAGGCATCCAGGTGTATTCAAGTAACTGGAAAGGACGTTTACAATAGCGTGTGGGGGCAAGAAGGAAACAAATCTATTGTCACTTTGTTTCTTTTTCTTTTCTAAATGTCTTTTTTATGACTAAATATATATATTATTTGTGGATGAATCAAGAAACCCGTGACTTCTCTCGCCTCTCTTGTGTTGGTCATGATAGCAACATGGCACTCTGTTTCTTTTCTCTCATATCATTTTCTTACTTTTCTTAGTCCGTGGTTAATTAGTTAACATATACATTATCTAATTTTATCCCATGATCAGTTTCACAGTTTGTCTGCTTTTTGACATCATCTTTGTAAAATTCCAAACTCATGTAAGCCTGCACTTAAGTATTTCATACCTAGCAACTAATTCAAATTGATTTAGTAACTAGCCAATGTAAGTTGATCCAATTGATAAATATGTAACTTATTCTCTTGAAAGGATATATGTTTAAACCTCGCTGTCAATATAAAGACTCCGTTGGTGATTTTTTGAGACGTGAGACTTGTTTTGACTTTGGTGAGTCATTAGGGTTTAACTCACTTAAACTTTTATGTATAACAAAAATTGATCCAATTAATAAGCTATACAGATCATGTTTCACAAGAATGTCAATTTGAATCCCGTACCAAAGTGAGAATCTCATATTGGATAGTCCGTAAGTACTTCTATAATTGTTCCACAAGTTGTAAGGCATATCTTCAATAAGTTTTAATTTGGAAACTCAATCCATTTAAATTTTATTTAGGGAAGAAAAAGTATTTCATAACTTGAAACAAAAAAAAAAGGCACCCTATCACAAAAAAAAAAAATCAGAGTGAATCCTTTTGCATTTATTCCAAACATATAAGAAATCGTGGCTTTGATCTGGTGCTCATTGAATCCCATCACCTTTAGGGATGACCCCTCCATCTTAGAACAAAAAAGCTTGACCACAGGTACAAGTACGTTCCCATTTGCTTGTCATGAAAAAGCCAACCCGTGTCGTTTTATAATGACAAATACATCACCCCACCGCCCACCTCTTTCTCCTTTTCAAGCAATATATCCAACAACTCTCTCTCTCTCTCTCTCTATATATATATATATTAATCTTTGTTATATGTATATATATGTCTGAATCTGTCAAATTAACACTATAACTTATTTAAATAATATAGTTTCCACTAAGTCCCCAGTACATGTGTATGACTGTGAAACTGAAATGAATGAAAGCTTAGCTTGTTCAGAAATCTGATATATGTAATGTGTGTGGTTGCTAGTACGTAGCTGGAGGGTAGATATCTCAAATGGTCTTCTGAAGTGACCACATTTTGCTTTTTCTTTGTCTTTTCTTAATTTCAAGTCTTCCCGAGGGTTGAATTTTAAAACCCATGAAAAGTATTCCCCAAAAATATCTCCCATGCATCCCTTGCATGATTAATTCTTATATATGATCGATCATATATATATATTTATGATGGCACATTGACATCACACAGATCAATCTAGAATTTTCAAATTAATTACCAAGCACACTTAATTAATTACAACTACTTGTATTTATCTGTGTCTTGATTTTAGATTTTTTATCTGTCATTATATATAATTGCTCTTTTCTTTTCTTTGTTTTTTTTAAATATTTACAAATTAGTCGCATATATAATTCATTAATTAGACATGTAAAAGTATTAAAATGTCTTCTCTGTTACTCAATATAAAGGATATCTCAAATTAAAGGCTCTCTTCATCGATCTTAAGCTACGATGGGCATACAAAAATTGAATTGATAAACTAGCCTATCAGCGTGACAGGCCAATCTTGATCTAAATGGTTCGATGATCTCTTTGCTACATGGAGTTTTTAGAATTAGTATTGTCCAATTTTATATTTTTTAAATATTTTTCTTTCCAACTTTCATCATCACAGAATTTAAAATTGCTAGCAAAACTTTTTTCACCATATCAATAAAATTCATGGATACTTTCCCTTACTATATAATTAAAATTCAAACAATTTTAATCATCGTCAATTCACAAATTGCAACTAGAGCAAGTCTTCATCATTTAAATTCAGATGGTTATGCAAAAAAGCCCAAAGATACAATAATTAAAGGGCTAAACCTAAAAAGTTAAAAAAAAAAAGAAGAAATTGCAGGTTAAACCTATAAAAAAGGGGCTACCTTGTCATGGGTCAGGTTTTTAAAGGTCCAAGTCACTAGGTCCGTTTTATTATATGGAAGGCTAAACGGGTTTGGCTCTCATATATTCCCAAGTCTGGATGTTTTCATTGATGCCATTGCAAATAATTGATGTAACTGTGAGATTGATAATGCCATTCCAACTTGCTAGCTATAGAAGCCATTGTTAGGTTGTTAATTATCGATCATTCAGTTAGGTTGTTATACACTTTAACGAGAATGATGCAAGCTAAGCCCATAATTAACTTTCACCCACTTTCCATTATATTATAGTATATTATATTATTATTAATAAATATTGACTTTCATGCCGCAATAAAATATTAATAATAAAATCAATCAACCATTTTAAGACATGAATTTTTTTTCTTTCACTAGGCAAGCCCCTATCAATATCATTTTCGATATGGACAGACCATGTATACGTAATCAACCAACCTATTTCAAAGATTCAGATTGACTAAACGTATACTAGCTACTGTGTAAAAATGAATGATAATTATAATTAAATTATTAATTCTTGTCCTCTGGAAACTTGTAGCTAGTCTTGCATGGCACGCGTCTCTTTCCTAAATTTGACCTGGAACTTTCTCACCTCTTTTCTTTTTCTTTTTATTTCTGTTTTCTTTACATTAAATATATATTTTCCTGTGTCAAACACTAGTGTAGTAAAAATGATAGTTGTCACGAAGATTGACTTGCAATTGCATGATGGACGGAATCACATTTTGGTCATCTCTAGCTAAAGTCTTTCCAACTGACAACCTGGTGATATTTTGGATTTGCATGAAAAAAAAAATAATAATTCCAACAATTAATTAATAATTCAATAATCTATTCCAAAACTACTCTAAAACACATGCATCACCACAAAATGAGAAGACGAATAATTAATAATATGAAGCAGAGGAAGGAAATATGTATTTATTGAACAGTTAGTGAAAGGAATTCTGGCGTTCGCCATCAAAATTGCCGACTTTTTAATGGGACGAAACTTGCAAATGCATTGTGAATGTGATATCGAAGTGAGTGTGGGGTGATGGATTTGTTATGAGAAATTGTGGATGAGAAGAAACCAAAAAGCCGAAAGGAAAGATAGGCAGGAAAGTGACATGACAAATAATAATTTAGATTATAGTAAAATCTGTACGAAATAAAGAAAGAGTAAAGTACCTAATAAATAAATATGTGTACGCAAATGCAACTCTCTCTGTTTTTTTTAATATATATATATATATATATTTCTATTTCTCTTTATGACAATCAAATTGCACAGCAAATGAGAATCACATAAAAAATAAAAACACGTCGGAGGAGGGTCCACTTTCAAACCGTTGGATCCATCATTATTTAATGGGTCATCCATCCCAAATTAAGGCAAGTCTTTTGACCATCTGACACTGTCCCCTGACCACGTTTTGACCTGCTGACTTTGCATTTATTGTTCTCTATCACTAGAAAACTCTGAGAATTTTTTTCCACACAAGATCATTTATTTATTAATATAAATAAATCAAGTAAAACTAAAAACTATATTTTCTAGTGAAAAGTAAAAACTCTGGCCAGAAAAAATATAAAGAAATCAAGTAAAAAGTAAAAACTATATTTTCATATTATAAGTAATTTTTTTACCAACCATATTAAAAGTAAGTTATAAAATATTTTACATTTTAAAATTAATATCATTATTTTCTACCATTAAAAATGGCATGGCATGCAAGTTAAATATTTATTTATTTTTATTTTCTCTCATTTTCTTTCTTTCTTTTTTTTCCCCCTTCCCTCTATAACACCATTCATCTTATATCCATCAACCTGAGCCATAACCAAGAAATGGCCATTACCCATACGTTCATTCAAGGTTATGGGATTTATTCTCCTCCATTTCATAACTAGAAAACTTTGAAAAAATTTTCGACAAAAGATCATTTAGTAATAAAAATAAATCAAGTAATAACATTCAATCTCTTATGCTTTATTTGGTTCTTAGGAAGTAAGATTTGGGAAATGGAAGTGTATTTCAAGTGATATTGTGTTTGGTGTGACAAAAGTGGCTTCCCAAGGAAGCCCATTTTCATCAAATTGCCCTGAACTCACTTTCGTTCCCAGGAGCATGGAAGTAGGAATATTTCCAAAGAAGCCAAATTTTTTGCCAATTTTACCCTAAGTCATATGCCCCTCCCCCTCTATTGGGCATCTCTCCTGATGATGCCTCCAAAGGTTCAGCGGTGTGATGCTCCTCCATGATAGTGATGACATCCACCTCCAATGACTGTGTGATCCTTGAGTGATGGTGTGGTGCTCCTCTAACGACAGCAGGGTGCTCCACCAGCGATAGTGTGCTTCTCAATCTAAATTGTTCTTGGCTCAAGTGTTGCTGGTCTTCAATTTGTCTTCTTCATCTTCCTCCAGCGATGACATGGTGCTTCTCTAGCGATAGTGTGATGCTCGAATGACCAAAATATTCCTGAGATGAAATCTGGTTCAATTATTTGTTTCTAGGTTGTGTGATTTGATTTTATGTTGTGTTTGGTCCTTCATTATCTCCATTATTCTAATATTAAGCCAGAGTCAGTGGAGTGGGTTCAAATCTGGTGATGGTGGTCTTCAATGAAAAAGAATCGGGGATATTTTTTGGAAGGGTGATTTCGTATTTTTATAAATTAAATACAAGTATCAAATAAAAATTATTTAATACTTTCATTGTCATACCAAACATATTTTTAAACCTTACTTTCATTTTCATTTCCTTTTCTATTTGCATTTTCTTCAAAATCACTTCTTTGAACCAAACGGGGCATTAAAGTGGAACAAAGAAGATGTAGGTCTAATTCAAAATCACATCCAATCTCTTGAGAGGGAATTGCTTTTTGCTCAATACAAGCTGGATTCTTGCCCATATCATGATGTTGAAAGATTTAACCGAGAACAGTTAAAAGTTTGGTATGATTGTGAAGAATCCCTTTGGGCTAAAAAAGCTAGGCAGACTTGGTTAATTAATGGGGATAGGAATACTTCTTAATTCCATAAATTAGTCAAGAAAAGAAGAGTTAATTCAACTATTAGCAGATTAAAAGATGAGAATGGAGTGTAAAAAAAGCAACCTGATTTAATTGAAAAACTGATCACTGATTATTTTCAAAAGCTTTTTACTCCAGAATCTCAAGCTAATTCTGATTTCATAGATGATGTTTTGGCTAATTTGGATATACCTCGTCTCTTATATTTTCATCTTGGTATTCTTAATAAAGAAGTAACTCGAGAGGAAGTTGATTTTGCTGTCCAATCTTTGAGAGCAGATAGTGCGCCTAATCCATATGGCTTTCATGCCAAATTCTATCAGTTCTTTTGGAATTCTATCCATGGGGAAGTCTTAAATTTTGTGTATGAGTTTTTACTAGTGGTTATCTTGATCCTGTGATGAATAAGACTGACATTGTTTTAATTAAAAAATGTGAGTCTCCTCAATCTCCTGTTGATTCTAGACCGATCAGCCTCTGTAATGTTCTTTACAAGATTATTGCAAAAGTGGTCACTCTTAGTGTAACAACCTACTCTCAAACACCTCCAGACTTGACCAAAAGCTTCAAAACACAACCAATCACAACCCAAACATCTCAAAACAACTTCCTAAAACCTCAGGACAGTGGAAACGAACTCAAAAACACCAGAAAATTAGCCGGGGCCAAGGCCGCTACAGTACTGCCGCGGCCCAGGCTCATACCAGAATCTCCCTTGCCACTGACTTCACTAGCTGCTTCCTGGCGTTGCGGCGCCCCCCTGCTGGTTTCTATACTAGCAAAAATTTAACACCAAGGCGAACTTCCGACTAGCATAACTTAATGCTCCGACCTCCTATTGACTTGATTTCAACTCCTATAAGTCAATCTCATCTCAATCTATCCATAGATACCAATTTTACCTCAATCCAACTCCTTATGGAGATTCTCAATACCTAATACTGTTTTGACCACTTTTTGACCAAAACTCACCACTTAACACTCCCATTTGCCACCAGAGGCAATTTGACCAACCAGCACCATTCACACAGGTCTAAAACCACCAAACCAACTTGTCCAAAGAGAGTTCACTTCAAAGGAACCACTCCTTTGAGATTTGACCCCCTTGAACTCTAATTGACAAATTGGACTACTTGCCCCAAAATACACCAACAAGGCCCAATTCCACCTTTGGGCTCACAAACACTACCATACTGATTCCGCAACATCCACAACCATGCATACGCCACAATACAACATCACATACATAACAATTCCACATACATATCAATACATACATCCATCCATAACAATTCTTATCCATGACATACATCCATTACAAAACATCACATCCTGCTTGACACAAGATACATATTAAAAAATACACACAAACTGCATAGATCCAGTATTCCCACGCCCGATACTACTCCCTTGCCTTCTCCAAACTAGTGCCAGAACTGTCACCTGAAAGGTTAGTTCATGGGAGAGGGGTGTGAGACAATGTCTCAGTAACCAGAAACAACCACGCACACATACATACATACATATATATATATATAACTCATACAATTCATGAATGCAATGTGAAATGAATGCAATGCATGTTCTTTCCACACAGTTAAAATCATGAGCTGTTGTCATAACAGAACATTTAGTATTGGCAATTCCCTTCTAACAGTCGGTGAAGATTGATTCCGGGACATCATTAAGCTCACCTCCTATTAGTGCACCTGGCCAAAAATAACACTAATATTTGGATCGTGGTTCTTTTTCCCCTTCCCACCACGAATTGACAGCGATTTAAGAAATGTGCAGTCCACTGCGCCTTTCCCCTCTAGGCCATAAGAGGTGATTTAGCCGCAGGGATCCCATCCTTATCCTTCCTAACATATATATTTCATCCTTATCCTCCATAACATATATCATCATATATCATATCGTCATCACCACCCAATCTGCCATATATCACAATCTCACAATATCATGTAGTGATGCCATGTATAATCATATAATCATCATCCTCATGTTGCAATGTCATGTATGCATCATGTTATATCATATCAATATCATCATCTCTAATCATCGTCATAATCATCATCTAGCTGTGTGCATACCACGATATATATAGAAAACAATACATATAAATACATCTATATTGTGGTATGAAAAAAATGTGCATGTATACACAAATATATATAATATCATACAATACATTACAAACACCCAGTTACCTCAATTGTCGTTACCACACGCACACAAGTTCCACAAGCTTTTTTGAATGTAAATCCCACTTTTTGACCAAAACTCACCACTTAACACTCCCATTTGCCACCAGAGGCAATTTGACCAACCAGCACCATTCACACGGGTCTAAAACCACCAAACCAACTTGTCCAAAGAGGTTTCACTTCAAAGGAACCACTCCTTTGAGATTTGACCCCCTTGAACCCTGATTGACAAATTGGACTACTTGCCCCAAAATACACCAACAAGGCCCAATTCCACCTTTGGGCTCACAAACACTACCATACTGATTCCGCAACATCCACAACCATGCATACGCCACAATACAATATCACATACATAACAATTCCACATACATAACAATACATACATCCATCCATAACAATTCTTATCCATGACATACATCCATTACAAAACATCACATCCTGCTTGACACAAGATACATATTAAAAAATACACACAAACTGCATAGATCCAGTATTCCCACGCCCGATACTACTCCCTTGCCTTCTCCAAACTAGTGCCAGAACTGTCACCTGAAAGGTTAGTTCATGGGAGAGGGGTGTGAGACAATGTCTCAGTAACCAGAAACAACCACGCACACATACATACATACATATATATATATATATAACTCATACAATTCATGAATGCAATGTGAAATGAATGCAATGCATGTTCTTTCCACACAGTTAAAACCATGAGCTGTTGTCATAACAGAACATTTAGTATTGGCAATTCCCTTCTAACAGTCGGTGAAGATTGATTCCGGGACATCACTAAGCTCACCTCCCATTAGTGCACTTGGCCAAAAGTAACACTAATGTTTGGATCGTGATTCTTTTTCCCCTTTCCCACCACGAATTGACAGCAATTTAGGAAATGTGCAGTCCACTGCGCCTTTCCCCTCCAGGCCATAAGAGGTGATTTAGCCGCAGGGATCCCATCCTTATCCTCCCTAACATATATATTTCATCCTTATCCTCCATAACATATATCATCATATATCATATCGTCATCACCACCCAATCTGCTATATATCACAATCTCACAATGTCATGTAGTGATGCCATGTATCATCATATAATCATCATCCTCATGTTGCAATGTCATGTATGCATCATGTTATATCATATCAATATCATTATCTCTAGTCATCGTCATAATCATCATCTAGCTGTATGTATACCACGATATATATAGAAAACAATACATATAAATACATCTATATTGTGGTATGAAAGAAATGTGCATGTATACACAAATATATATAATATCATACAATATAATACAAACACCCGGTTACCTCAATTGTCGTTACCACATGTACACAAGTTCCACAAGCTTTCTTGAATGTAAATCCCACGACTTGGTCTCCTCTAAATTGGCCAACAACCTTAACAACACATTATATCTCAATTAACACCATATACCATTTAGTCCAAAACCACAATTCAACTACTTTAGGCCTAACACAAGATTTCAACATCCTTTTCATGTATCATTAAGCTCTTAGGAACCATTCAAACACTAATCAAATACCTACAATTTGGATTCCCGAGAGCCCTAACCAAAATCAACTTAGGGTTAAGTTCAAATCATACATAAACCCTTCAAAACTCACACTCAAGCATCAAGAACACCAAATCACACTTCCTTAACCTCATTCCATCCATTTCAATTGGTGGATTTTGAATCAAATCGGAAATCCCAACATATAACTGAAAAAAAAATCCAAGTTTAAACCAAAAAAAATAGAAAGGAAGGAGTAGGGATCACTTACCAACTTGAATACAAGCTTCCAAGGTTCGAAAATCACTTTTCAAGGCTAAATCTTGCAAACCCTAGCAGAGCTCCTCACTGCTCCCTCCGTTTTTCTTCTTTTCCTTCACGTCTGACTAACTGAAATGTTTCTAATTTAAACCAGAAACCCGACTTCCACCGCAGCTCCAAGACAGCTCGCCACAATGCCACCAAGTTTTCAGCTGGAAAGAGCCACTGGAACATACTCTCGGCGTGGTGGCCTTGTTTCTCGCTGCAGTGTGGAGCTCAATTTTCCTCCACTTGAGCCTTCCTCCATTCTGTTTCCTCCGGTTCTACACATAAAGCCAAAACAATGTCATGAGGGGTGTTACACTTAGGCTACAGCAAATTATGATTGAGATTATAATGCCTTTTCAAAATGGTTTTCTAGAAGGGAGGCTTATATCTAATAATATTGTTCTGGTAGTTGAGATTATGAACAAAATTCAGGGGCAGAAGAATAATAGAAAAGGATTATGTGCTTATAAATTAGATGTTGGAAAGGCTTATGATAAACTTTTGTGGACTTTTCTAGAGGAAGTTCTTAAAATTATCACCTCGATGGATCCAAATGTTAATGAGTTGTGTCCACTATGTGCAGTATCAAGTTATTTTTAATGGAATTTCGTTGGATCTTTTTCAACCGCGGCAAGGTGTCAAGCAAGGTGACCTCTTTCTCCATACTTGTTCCTTTTATTTGCAACTATGCTCTCTTGATTGATTTGTCAAGCCAAAAAAAATGGAATTTGGAAGGGAACAAGATTGTTTCATAATGCTTTACCTATTTCTCATTTAATGTATGCTGATGATATTTTTCTTTTCTTTGAGGCCAACATGAACATGACTAAAAGAGTTAAATCAATTTTGGACTTATATGGCAACATTTTTTGTCAGAGATTCAATTTCAATAAAAGTCTTTTAGTTTTTAGCCCATGTATGTCTCTTCGTAACAAACTGCAGGTTGCTAGTTTTTTTTCAAACTAAATTTGCATCTAGATTGGGAAAGTATTTAGGAACTTAAGTGGATATTAGGAGAGAAAAAGGACTTTTTTGTATAAAGATATACTAGATAAAGTACAAGGGAGGCTCTAATGTTGGAAGGTTTTGACACTTTCTCAAGCAGATAGACTCACTCTTATCAAATCTGTGATCAATTCTTATGTAGTGTATTGTTTTTCATGTATTAAATTTGCCAAAAGTGTATGTCACATAGCTTGGACATGGTGATTGCCAATTTTTTTTGGGGTCAATCTAATGATTCTAATAAAATTCATTTGTTAAGATGGGAAGAGTTATGTAAGCCAATAGATAAAGGAGGCTTAGGTATTAGAATGATTGAATCTTTCAACATTTCTCTATTAGCTAAACAGGTTTGGAGAATCTTTAATGGTAAGCTTGATCTTCTTTTAAACCAAGTTCTTGGGCCAAAATATTGTCCTAATAGGGTGGAAGATGAATTACAAGCTAGATCTCAAATGTCTTAGCACTGGAAGTGCATTTTTAAAACCAAGGACTCATTCTTAACAATCTTGAGTGGAAAGTGGGATTTGGTTACAAAATACCAATTTTTAGCCATCTATGGTGGAAGATTCAGCCAGCTTGTCCTGTTACAGTATCAGCTGATAGGGAGCTTCTTTTGCATAATTCAAGTTCTTAGGATAACAAAACTTTGAAGGAATTGTATCCACATCAAGTTGCTTCAATCATCTCTAATCTTCCTGTGTCAAGTACTAATGTTAGTGATAAAATTATTTGGAAAGGTAATTCTGATGGGTCTTATTCTATTGTTTTAGGATATAATATGCTTTGTCAAGGATCACATGCTAATGCATATTCATCAATAAATTGGTTAAAATTGTGGAAGATGAAATTGCCTCATAGAATCTTCTTGTTCACTTGGAAACTTATTAGGGATTCTCTTCCTCTTAAATCAACCTTGATCAAACATCATGTGCCAACTTATGATTCTTGCACTTTTTATGGAGTAGAGAAAGAAACAAGGGAGCATTTATTTTTTAATTTGCTATTTTGCAAGAGCAGAATGGTTTGGTTTTAACTTGCGCTTAAGTGTGGATTCGTGTTCTCACAATTCAATAGATAATTAGCTTTATTATTTATTGATGGAAGAGGATTTCAATAGATTGGATTCTAAGGTTGAAGTATCAATAATTACTGATCTCCTTTATCAAATATGGTGCCATAGAAACAATGTAAATCACAAAAGTGACAAGCCAAATCCTCTAACAGTAATTAATGCTACAAATTCTCTTTTAAATCAAATTTCAAACCTGAAGAATTGGGATATACCTAAAAGAAAGATGCTCAACAAGAATCAGTTTCAGGTGTCTAGAATATTGAGAAGGTTGAAGAATATTGGTATGTGGGTACTTGTAAGTGGAAGAAGGGTTGTTAGACTTGGTCAATATTCAATTGCTTTCTAGATTTTGGATCTAGAAGAATTATGGCATGGAAGATTTCAACAAGGAGGTGTTCGAGCAAGTATTCCAGATATTTGGAGAGTATTAGAAAGGCCATGAGTTTCTGTATCAAGCAACAATTAATTCCTTTAGTTTCTTATCCTTCCATATCATCTGCAAGAAAAAGGGCCATGTTTGAGAGTTGCTTAGTTCTCGAAATAATTGTAACTTTTTATAGTAATATTTTATGTGATATTGGGAATTTAGCTTGTCAATTTATTTCATGAAATTTTGTTGTAGATTCTAGTTAATTTGTATCTTTTTTAGTTATTAAAAAAATCAAGTAATAACTATATTTTCATTTTAAAATTAAATTATAAAAATATTTTACATTTTAAATAAATTTTAAAAATTAACATCATTATCTTCTACCATTAAAGATGGAAAATATTCACTTATTTTTCTTCTCTCTCATTTTCACTCTTTTTTCTTCCTTCAACCATCTTCTATCCAATAAAGTGGAGCCTTAATCAAGAAAGGACCATGACCCATATGCTAATTCAAGATTATGGAATTTTTGTTTCATTGGATTTCATTCAGATTTGAAGTGAAATTGCTTAAATGTTGGAGTGAGTTTCATGTATTTATTTATATAAAGTTTAAAATAAGTCATAATATCTACAACTTATGAGTAATATAACTTTTTATATGTTAAAGGGTTTATTTGGTATGCAGGAATCACACCTTGGAAATAAGAATGGAAGAGCTAAGCCATTATACTGTCAGTTTTGTGTGTTGTTTTAAGATTATTTAGGAGTGGCTGATTGATCAGCAAATTAACCCACCTCCCCCATGGCAATGGAACTATAGCAATGAGAAAGATATTTTTTGAACAAAATTAGCCCTGCCTTATCTTTCACTTTTGGCACCAACCTCTTTTCCTGACTTATTCTCTACTTTCTCTCCATTCAACACCGACACCAAATCACCCCAAGCTCGTCTCTCAACGACGGTGGGGCAACAACAACTGCAACAGTAATAGCAACAATGATGACAACAACAATGGAAACTTCTAACCATGCTCCGTGGTCAACAACTAGGGAGTAAACTTCTAACCTCCCTAATCAAGTTTGATGGCAACGGAAACTTCCTTGTCTGTGTCCAAATCCATCAATGGGATTTTTGTTGTTCTTCGATCTTTTGGGTTGTTCACAATGACGAAAATAGATTCATTCATGACATCTCCCTCTTTGTACTTTCACAGACCATCATCGAGATTTTGCCCACATATGAAAAGTGAAGATTTACTTCTAGATTTGAGACAATTTTTTTTTCTTTTTTGAAATTAGCTTGTCTGTCTATTGTTGAGAGATGTAGATGGAGGAACGAGGGGTGGCTGGTGCGAAAGATGGTGGTGGTGTGTTAATCATACCAAATTACATCATTTCAGCACATTTTCCTTGAGTTACGCATTCATATATGTACATACTTGATACTCAGGATAGGAAAATATGGAGTGTAATCCTAATAATGCATGATAGTATATTTTTGTCTTATTATGCATTATTTTATGCCCATGAAAGATTTTAAATCCTCATCTTTATTGTAGGCATCATGGGAGAGCATTGGAGTACGCCCCTTTGGAGATCACAGAAAAAGAGGGAGTAAATATAACTTGTGAAAGGAGGGAATACGCTTCTGGAGAGTCCACGCCGCAGCTTGAAAGAATGGAGCCGTGGCCTCAAGCAGACAGTGACGAAAAAATGGTCAAGCCCGAGCTCACCATGCCGCGGCTACACGATATGAGGCCGCGGCCTCATGACAAGTAGTGAACAAAACAGCACATCCGGATGATATGAGGCCGCGGCCAGGATCCTATAGCCGCGACGCAAACCTCTTGTCAGCAAAACACAAAGTTTCACTCGAACGCAGTATTTTAAGGGGGATTGAAGAGATAGTCGGGGGGACGGAACTAGGGCACGAAAAGACTTGGGGAACTCACCTTGGAGGAGCTTGGGTGTGCTAGGGCTTGGTTGTTTGAAGGAGATTGAAGTTAGGATTTGAAGTTTGAGAAGATTTCAGCTTCCCTCTTTGGTTCTCTTGCATTTCCTTCCCTCTTGTCTCACTTTTGTTCAACAATGATGTTGATTGAGATATATGTTGTTATTATGTTGTTGAACATGAGTGGCTAGTGCTTCATTTCTAGGATTATTCTGAACCCTTGTATGGATTGAATACTCATTTCTCTATTATAATTGTGATTAATGCAATCTTCATGTTGATTTAGCTCTACTCTTAATGCCTCTTATTGTTTGACCATCAATAAGAGTATCTAGTTTATTTAAATTATACTTGAGAAAGTTAACTTATATAGAGAACTTGAGTTGGGTCATGTGAGAACTCAAATTTTGCTTTGTTAAATGACGAGTTGTGTTAGTGGGGTAGAGATATACTCATTAACCTCATATAGTGAATTAGGATTTGAATTGAATAGGAGAGTTTAATTAACTGGTTAAGAGATTACTTAACTAATTAAATTAAACAGCTATTTGGAGATTCGAGAGAGCACAGATAGTTAAATTAGTATCCTAACTAACATAATTTTGTATTAAGAACAATTGTAAAAAGAGTTTAAGCGGGTATTCATGAAATACAAGGGGAATGAATAATCCTAGATCTCTTTGAATTCCTCAAGTCCTAATTGTCCTTGTTGCTAATTTTATAGGCTTGTCTTGCATAGTTGAAGTTAATTGAATAGTGAACTTTTAATTTATGTTGTTCAAATTAATCGAAAATGTAATGTCCAATGTTTGACCACTTTTTAATCTAAGTCCCTGTGGAAACGATACTCACTCACCACTTTACTAGACCTCGGCCCGTACGCTTGCGGTGTAGCCTAGTGGTGAACATGGTGTGAGATGCCGGCTACGGAAGGAAAAAGGAGGAAGGAGGGGAGTTTTTTCTCTCTCTAATATTGGGGCATTTGAATTATTTTGTATTTTTGTGTCTCTTTTTTTTGTTATTCCCATCGTGTTTCCTTAATATACTATATATACATTTAAAGCTTATTGTCATTTCCAATTTCATTTTTATTAACATTCTTATTCTCTCAAAAATCATTCTGTGTATTAAACAAGGCCAAAATTCAGTCACTACAATATATATACACACACTTTAGTGTCAATTAAAAAATTAATGATATATATATATATTTATATTTTGTCTTTTTTTTTTCTCTTTTAGCTAAATGATGTAACCATATTTGTCAAAATTATTACTGCGTGTACTATTGGTAAAGCCTCCAGTGACAGTTTTAAAAACCAATGAAAATAACTCATGCTAAGTTCGGTATTCAGATTCAATTTTGACCTAAGCGTACCTACATCGTAGGAAAGAGAGATAATTATGTTAAGCCATCTTAAAATTTGAATTCATGTTAAAAAGATTAAAGATAAAAAAATAAATGAGGTTTTGAATTTGAATTTTGTCAAGCAGTTAAAATTTTAAGTATTTGTAGTGTTTTAGAGTAATTTCAAAATTCAAAGTAATTCAAGACACATGTGACATGCGCTTAAGATGTGGTTGTGAATTGTAGTTGAAGTGATGATATCTTTTGGATCATATTATTCATATAGTCCTAATGAATATTTAATATAACTACATATTCAGGATTTGAACTCAAAACCACCGGTTAAACTAGCATAATGTGCTATCAGTTGAGCTATGCATTTGTTGATTATGGATGGACGGACGTTGATGCTTAATCATCAAAATATCAATATCAATCAATAGCTTCAGAATTTTGTAGTTTACACTTTACAAGTATTCCACACAAGAGGACCATTCATAGGATGAAGGCAGGCAGGCATCCCGTGATTTCTTTTTTGAGTTTGGCTACAAATTAACCATCTTTCTCTGCTGTCACTGCTTCCTCCGTTTTTCCCCACACCATTTCCCCTCTTTTTTCTTCTTCTTTTTGTACTCTATATTATTCCACTCTGGTCCCTCAATCCAAACAAAATTCATAAGTAATGGATCCCCTTTGATTTGTCAATTTTCCGACTCACACTTGTTCTAGCAAAATTATCAACATTCCAATTTTTTATGACCCCTCTACAATCAAATACTGTTCACTTCAGTCTCTTATAAAATTATCTTTTCAATATAATCCACCAAGCAATGTTCATTTTATTCTTCACATGTAAAACCATTATAAATAATTTGTTCCTTGGCAGGCTTTACAATCAAACTTTTTGAGCCCTAAAGCCCACTTAAATAATGCAAAGGGGAAGAGAACAATGTAAAAATCAGTTGGGAGCCCAATTCACTCCAAACCCATTGGGGCCAAAGTAAACGACAGAAACTCTGTTGTGAGGCCATATAAACAGGTTTTTGTTTAAAAAAAAAGTCGATATGAACGTATTTAAGGTCAGGAAATGTGAACCAAATAGCTTTTTTTTTTCCCTCTTTAATATGAGAACCAATGGACATTTTTGTTATTACATAAGGTTGACAAAGTTTAACTGAGCCTATGTATTTATAATAAAAAATTGAAAAAATATCAAAAAATACCTTTTTATAAAATTGTATATGAATGAATCTCTTAAAAAATTTACAGTGATTCAAATAAACGAATATCTGTTTATCGAAAAATTAAAAAAAAATTATCATGCTCTGTTGACTTTGTCGATAAATTTATGATTCTTTTACTTTTCTTCTAAATAAAAAAAATGATAAATTTCCAAACACATCGTGATAGTCGTACACACAAAGGGCGTACACATCGACGGTAGATAATAAGAGATTGGGCAATTTACTGAACGGTCAGGATTCTCGGAAATCTGAAGCAAAGAATTTTCAATTTCCGACGAAAATCCATAGCTAGTCGGCCAGTCCCAAATCAAAGTGGGAGAAAGGCTAGTTAGTGGTTTGCTTGACGATGTCGATCTCCACGGCTGGTACCGCGAGAATGACGATAACGGCGATGCTGGTGACACTAGCGGCAGTCTCTCTATATTGTGCTGAAGCTTCCACCTCGGCTGAGTTTGTGCATAACGCCATCACGTCCCACAAGATCGTCATCTTTTCCAAGTCCTATTGCCCGTACGTATACACATTCTTCTCCTCTTCTTACTTTTCTGATTGAGTTGGCATCGTTAATCTTGTTATTTCTGCGCAAATTGGCTGGAATTATATTTAAGTTATTGTTAAATTACGATGATCTGCTTGATTTGATAGGTTTTCAGCATTTGACGATTTGAAACTGTTGAATTTCACTGGCACGTTGAATTAGGCTTGTACTATTCGCTTATATTGCTTCTTTTAAAATTATAAGAAGATTGGAATTTCTTTTTCCCAGGAAAAGAAGTTTTAATCTGTGATGCTGGCATTGAACGTGAATAGAATTTTTGTACATTTGGTCAGAGTGGAAATTAAAGGAACTGAGGGATAGGCATGTGAATTAAATCTGATATTTTGTTCATAACTTTCAAAACTACATGTTTTATGTGCGATTAATGTCATCCCACCCCAGAACTCTGAATGTTATCAGATACGGCAAGTATGAGCATCTTTCTTGGGTGAGACTGGGAGACACTTGCTGATTTGAGCCTTGAATCTTGATGAGTGTAAGGAATTGGAGAGTCTTAGGACTTGGCTATTATCTATCCAGGATATTGTGCTATACAGAAGCTGGGATTCGTAAGCGATTATAGCAGAAAGCCATTTTGGTGGTAGTCATCTTGCAAAAAGTAGTGATTTGAATAATGTCGATTGCCTAATCTATGTTAGGAAATGTAAAGACTTATTTTGATGTTTTATACTGATTCTTGTGTGAGATTTTTTACATTTACAATTTTATTTTAAATGTTAGAAAGAGAGATGGAATGCTTTAAATGATACATCAAAATATGAAAAGAAAAAAAAAAGACACATTAAATCATATTAGACAAATATAGCAAGTTCAAAAGATTCTTGAATGTTAAATTTTAACCTAGCTGGGGAAAATTTTTAAGTAAAATTAATCATGGTACTAGAAATGCAAAAGGAAGAAAAATATTTAGAGATCCTACATGGCACCCTTCTCAAGTCGTCTGCAAACTGCTTAACATTAACCTTTTAAATTAAACTGATAAATCTATATAGTTCTACATCCATAATGTATATATCTTATCTGATATGCAATAAATAGTGGGATATTTTGGTAGTTGGGTAGTTACTTAGCCAACGGCTGTAAAAGGGTAGGGTAGAGTTGATTTGTATTCAAGGATTTGAAAGTTAATAACAGAATTTCGGTTCTTCCTTCTCCTATTCTCTTCCTCCTCTATGTCTACTATTCTTCATTCCCTTCCCCTATTCTCTTAATTCTTCTACATCTTCTCTCTCCTTCTTCCTGTTTGTTTCATAACAATATCATTATGGCTTAATATATTGTAATCCCTATAAGAATGTGAATTCCATAATTCTTCACTTTTTGTGCTTTCTTCCTCTTATATATTTTACATTCAGTTAAAAAATTGTGTCTTTCATCAACTTGATGAGTGGATGTTAGGACAATAAATTTGATTTTCTACCATAGTAAAGCGCTCATGAAATGATGTATTGGATGTTTATTATGTTGCTTCTGGTTTCCTTTTGGTATTTTAGGTACTGTCGAAGAGCAAAAGCTGTTTTCAAAGAGTTAAACCAAGTTCCACATGTCGTTGAGCTTGATGAGAGAGGTATACTAATTATTTTCCCTTTTCCTTCCGTATATTAAATACTGGAATTGGTTCTATCTCTAATGGGGAGAATGAAATGATGTTGCTTTAATTGGCATTCTTGAAAAGTATGGTTAGGTTAGCATTACTTTCTAGTACCTCCCTTTAGACCCAAAGCTTTGAATCAAGGGGAATAAAGCAAAATAATATTTGAAAGATCGTAGTTTGTTTCCTACAGGGACAGTTACATGTGGTTTGGTACACAATATAAAAAGAAACTGAAAGAAAAATGAAATAAACAGAGCAATGTTGTAGATAAGAAGTAATTCTCGTGTTACTATTTTAAAAAATAATAAAAAACAGAGACTGTTAAGTAATGATAATAAAAAGTTAAAAACATAATAAACATTGTATGTCTTGTGTCTTCTACGATTCTGTTTCTTTTCTGATACCAACAGGCCCTCAGCCTATCAAAAGAAGAGGAGCCAGTTGAAATGGGTTAAATGAGAACTCTGCTTTGTGAAAGACTGTATTTGCTGCATAAACATGTAAAGGAGTCATTGATGGTAGTAAAATTTCTTTCTTGCAGACGATGGCTCAAAGATTCAGGATATTTTGGTTAATATTGTTGGGAGGCGTACTGTGCCACAAGTCTTTATTAATGGAAAGCACCTTGGTGGCTCAGATGGTAAGTCTTTCTCAAGTATAGACTTTTCTTGGTTCTAACAAAGCCTGATTTCCTTGGAATATCACTCATACTTTTTAATTGACTGTTCTGCAGATACTGTTGAAGCCTATGAGAGTGGAAAACTGGCAAAGCTTCTGGGAATGGAGACAGAGGATCATGAGGATTTATGAATCAGATCATTACTAATTGGAAATTTGTAATTTTGATTTGTGCCCAAAAGAAATTGGCGCATATGAGGGTTGACCGTATATTGTCCTTTCTGGAGAACAGATGTTTTCATCTAGATCATATCAGATTTTAATCAATAAGTTCAGACGCAATTTAGTTTAATGTGGTTGCTTCTTGAAAGGGTGAAATTATTAGAACTCGTGAATCGGTCTTATCTTAATTTTTTGGAGACTCAATTGTTGTTGAGTACGAAAATTATTATCAAAAGTTGTTATTTATGTTAATATGACAGTAAAGTGAAGAACTTCTAAAAAGATTATTGAAATACTAAAACGACGTAGGTTTTTAGCATAAGTTTATTTGTTCGGTTAAATGCCACTAGTAATTTTCATTGATACATATTCAGGGAACTTGACTGGAAATGTTCACAGAGATGTTTACCTTCAACGAAAAAATGTACGTAACTTTAACAAATTCCTCATGTTAGAAAGTTTAATTTTTTTTGAAAAATTATTTCACCTCAAAACTGAAGAATTTTTACACTTTCATTTAACGGGGCATAGCAGGGACAGGAAGCTTTCCTTGCTCTTCGTCCCCGCAAACCCCTGTCTATTCAAGTATCTGTCCTTGTTTCTTATTATGAATTCTTCCCCTATTGGCAAAAATGCAGACTCATTCATTGCACAAGTTACGTTATCATGTGAGAAAATATACAATAGTATAGTCATCGTAAAATGAGCTTTATTGCCCAATTTAAATTTAATTTTAAATAATTTAAAGTCAAATAACTGAAATAATTAAACACAGACCACCAAATTACGTTAGAAGTATATTAGTATATGGATATTTGATTTGCTGTGGTTTTTCAAAACTTTAAGAATTTGTAATTTCCACTCACGTAGGGCAGTCATCTTAAGGATCCCACGAATTTGAATTCCACATCTCTGAGGCTAACCTCATGATTTAGTTTGAAAATGAGTCTTCCAAAGGTTACACCAAATTCTGCGTCGGAATTCCATCTTATTAATTCTGTACGTAAATCATCCCAACATTAATTCTACATACAAGTTGGAATGCGTTAATATCTTTAAACATAATCTCGCTTTCTATTTCTAATAATGATATTTATATTGATTCTATACCCTTGATGATTCCTTGGTATTCTACTAAGTTTATAAATTCAATTCCTTATACCAAACATGCCACATAGAGTACAAAATTAAGGAGAAATTACATATTAGGACTAAGATCTTGAATTAATTAAAAATTAGGACCAACTATTCATTTAATTACAATAAAAGATGAAACATTTTTAAATAAAATTAAAAATTGTGAGATTACCAAAATGCCCTTGAAACTAACATCCACCTCCCCCATCATCCTCGGCTGCTAGTGACTGGTCAATGCCGTTGACCAATGGTTGACTGGCCGATGGCCACAGTCAAACGATCACTGGTGGCCAGTCAACAGTCGTCGGTGATCAGTCAACGCCGATCAATAGTCCCTAATGACCAATCAATGACAACTAGTTATAATTTTAACATTGAGTAATTATATTTTGCAACTCTTCTATTCTGATTTTGTAACTTATAATTAGCTGTCATTGACCAGTCACCGGTGACTGTTGACCGGTCATCGGCGACCATTTGACTGTGGCCACCGGTCGGTCAACCACTGGTCAACAGCAGTCATTGACAAGCGGCCGAAGTTGGTGGGGAAGGTGGAGGTTAATTTCAAGAGTATTTTTGTAATCTTACAATTTTTTAATTTTATTTAAAAATATTTGGTTCTTTATTGTAATTAAATAAATAATTGGTCCTAATTTTTAATTAATTCAAGATATTGGTCCTAATTTGTAATTCCCCAAAAAATTAATGATTATACCACCAAAAACTAATACAGAACTGAGCCTAAGGTGCTGATAACTTGAATGGTTACAGGGTTTAAATGCATGAATAAAGTAGTTAGTAATTATTAATTAAATGATGATTGTCGTTAAGCATAGGGCACTAATTAGGTGTGTCATCTTGACGAACACCCATCACAAAATTATAGAGCTATATTTGTAGTCATGACCACACTATTACCCCCCACAAACTTTCGTCTTCTCTTTTTCTTTCGTCCACAACCACAAGTTTTCTCACAAAATCCCACAAAGGAAGATTGCAATCATGACTTTTGAGCATAAATTTAACCATTTCGCACTCAGTTCTCTTTAATCCTCTGGTTTATTTTCACGTGATGGATAACTTTACGGTTCTACCTTATCGAATATTCAATACTTCTTCCACTTTACAAGTTTGCAATATGCGTATTACATATCATTCTATGGGAGAGGGGATTTCAAAGAAAATAAGTTCCTATGCTCATCCATATGACATTTTTTTTGTTAAATTAAAATATGTATGCAATGTAATTTAATTCTAATTTATTGAACTCAACGCCATATTTTTCATGTGATAAAAATATAGAAATCATGAAACTAAAGTTTGTAATCTCTGCTTTGAAAATTAGATGGACAAACTAGTTCAACCGAGACTAATCCATGATCAAGTTTAATGCGGATAACAAAATTATAAAGTTTCAAACGGATGGAATAATTATAGGTAGGTTTTAAACCGAATCAATAAAAAGCCAACTACACCAAGTTTAGTGTTTGAGATTGCAGTTTGCTAGGAAGACAGCATACAATTGTGCCTCTAGGTGAAAGTTACAAATCACAAGCGTACGTACACACACACACACACACACAATATATATATATATATATATGATTAATTAAAAGCTGCTCACGTGATCATTAATTATTATTTGTGTATTATTAACATCAACAGTTTGCCCTATGCCATAGGTAATTAGGCGTTTCTTGGTTGTAGATTGAATCAGTAACTTTCATTTCTTAGTTCATCAAAACGCTAATCCAAATCTGGTCCAACCCCTCTTTAACACACAAGTCTGCAACTATATATCACCATTATTCCTGGCTTTAACTCCACTAATCAGTTGCTACTCCATTGAAGATGATATTAATTCCACCCCTCTTTGTCATTTACTGAATTGCCCTCGGGAAAGTGTTGGGAAGATACGGTCTGGCTGACTCAGGGAAGCTTGGAATTGAACAATTTTGAGGGGAAATAATTTATGTCATTAAAGAAGTTTTGGTTTGCTTCCTGAGAGGAGTCAGAATTCTAACGCATGCTTTGCCTCTTTTTCTCGTTTTTTTATTATTAAACTAATCCGCTAATCCTCATTAGTAAGATAATTACTATATTTTTTTCCTTTACTGATAAAATTCAAGGATCCCACTGATATATAACTGATTGAAATTCAACCCCATGACCAAACCCAACCATAAAATCTGTATTAAATCCAGCTCTTTTTTAAACCCCTCAACTTTCCCATTTCACTACTATATTCAATTTTTCTCACCTTCTTCTCCCTCCCTCCCTCCCTCCCTCTCTCTCTCTCTCCCTCTGTTTTCTGCCATGGAAGATGATGATGGAGCATGCAACACAGGGCTGTGTCTTGGACTGGGGATGGAAGGGTATGTGCCAAAGAAAAAGAAGATGCAGAGAGACAACACTCAAGTGGGTTGCTTGGACCTACCCTTCGAACTTTGTCCCAGAGGAGAAGAAACCCTTAATACTATGGATCATGAAGAAGATGGATTGTTCAGAATAAAGAGAATGGATGATTCCACCAACAACTGCAGAAAGAAACTGAGGCTCACAAAGGATCAATCTGCCTTGCTAGAGGAAAGCTTCAAGATGCATACCACTCTTAACCCTGTATTCTCTCTCTCTCATGTTCCAGAAATTACTTTTCTTTCGTTTTCATGTAGATATATATATATATCCAACAGATTCTTGTGTAATCCATAAATAATTATTAGATTAAGATTAATACCAAGTTTCTCCCCGGAAGTTTACTGGATGGTTGATGCAGGCTCAGAAACAATCCCTTGCGGAGCAATTGAATCTAAGACCACGACAGGTCGAAGTTTGGTTTCAGAACAGAAGAGCAAGGTAGTGTATCATCACGTACGTCCATTGTATACTCGTCATCAGTATCACTTTGGATGATCAGAAATACTACTTGTCATGATTAATTGCATATAGAAATTGAATGGCGTATACGTTAATTGTCATCAGGACCAAGTTGAAACAGACAGAGATAGACTGCGAGCTCTTGAGGAAATGCTGTGAGAATCTGAGAGAGGAGAATCGAAGGTTGAAGAAAGAGTTGCAGGAGTTACGTGCACTAAAAGCTGGGTCATCCCCATTGTTCATTCAACTCTCAAAGACGACGGCGACGACGCTGACAATGTGTTCGTCATGTGAGAAACCGTTCAAAGCCAATGACGCAAATAATAATAACAATAGCAACCATAAATTGGAGAGCGTTGCCATAGGTTGCTACGTGGGATAATATATATATATATATATAGTAATTTTGGGGAAATGTTTAGCTTCTTACATGCGTGATATTGGAATGTTTCGGAAATTAATGGAAATTATGAATCCTGAATTTGATGTAGCTCTGACCATTAAATTAAATCAAAATCCCAAACTATGTTTGTGACTACGAAGAAGGAATAAGCTTTCGAGTGGTTGAAAGTGAAAGAGGAAAATAATTCTCTAAGTCGGTCCACTAAGTAGAAAAACGAGGGTCTTTGATATTGAATCTTAGCTAGCTAGGTATAGTTTGTTCATATTTGTCATCCTTTAAATCCTTTCACTTCATTTCACTCCTCACTTTTTGTTTCTCTCTCTCTCTTATCTTGTTCACACACACACATATATATATATCTTTTATTTTTATTATTTTCTAATATTTCCATCTTTTTAATTTGTGTGATGTTATTCAGATATATCTTGTTGTGTTATCTCAAGCATGGTGTATATAATCATTAATTAGTATTATATGGTTGTTAAATCTGAGCTATGATATTTGATTAATGATCGTTAGATCTATCCTAATGACGGTCTATCATTAATCAATTTTAGAACAAGTTTGTTATGCTTACAATTAAAATATCATAGTTTATATATATAGGTAAATTTATGCTAATTACAATTACAATTACAGTTAATCAAGAAACCATGGTTTAGAATGTTGTTATAAATCACCACTAAAACTTATTTTCTGGGTTTCTTTGATGCCAAGTCAAGCTCATGGCATGTTAAGTCATAAAAGTAAAATGCTCTCTTGCAAGACAAAAACTCCAAACACGTGCTAACACTTATCAATATTAATATAAAACTCATTGATCGCGTACTATTTCACAAATTGTTAACAGTGTAAATTCTTTTTTACTCCCCGTGTAATTTTTTTAATATTCATAATATGCAGTATTTTATTGAACTCCGGACAATTTATTTTGTTTTTATTTCTTTAATATTTTTTAATATTCCAATAAAGTTTAATTTTTTATAAATTTTTTAAGTTATTCTATATATCTTTCTCCCTGCATGGCTGCATCATATGGAGTAAAGATTATGT
Source organism: Adenanthera pavonina (assembly GCA_026686845.1). Taxonomy (NCBI): domain Eukaryota; kingdom Viridiplantae; phylum Streptophyta; class Magnoliopsida; order Fabales; family Fabaceae; genus Adenanthera; species Adenanthera pavonina. The sequence goes on along the minus strand of JAIVEN010000026.1, from coordinate 5,036,122 downwards.
AGCACCGATATGAATCTATATATAGGATATAATACACTATAATATGAAAGATATGATAGTTTTTAAAATTTAGGATATGGGATGCGAGGAATATTTATACATATATAATATTATTTATATAATTATTTATATGTATAATTAATAAATATACTCATTAAAAGAAAAATGAGTATTAAATATTCTAAAAATTATACTATAAATATTAAAATAAATTATAAACTATTTATAATAACTTCAAATAATCCTATTTTATTGTAAAAATTTAAAGTGATATATATGGATATAAAATTGTACAGATAGGTACGTAAAGACAAGTACGATATGCATATCATGTGTGTCTATTCTTTTTAACTATCGATGCTCCATAGGGTAAAGATATCCATTTTGATTATAATTTTTTAATCATGATTAAATAGTATAATTAAAAATCCCTTATTTTAGTGAATCACAATATGAGTTACCTATTTAATTTTTGTTCATTTATAAATAGCTATACATATTTTTTGGCCAGCATAAATATATAAAACCACAAATCTATGGAGAAGCTGGGTTATATACTTATACTAGGAATTTCTGAAGTGACTCAAATCTCTTATCATTAGTTAATAGCAGATCAATAGCAGTCTACAAAGGTATGCTAATTAATTATAATAAATAACGAAAGTTTGCCGTCATGTGTAAAGAAAATTATCTTTCGAAGAAAAGGGGAAAACACGTTCATGGATGGGGATGATATATATATATATATATATATGAGAATATACTCCATTTGTCACATAATAGAAAGTAACATGTAATAATTTATTATTTTTATCTTCTATTTATTATATTATTAGTATTGTAATTTGTGTTATATTTAATGAAAGAAATAGAATTAATAGAGATAAAATTAAAAATTTTAGTGCTTTCTTAGAAGTTTAAGAATATAATAAATATTTTTTAATATGTGTAAAATTTATCTCATTGTCTTATAATATGGGATAGAGTGAGTATATATTTATTCTACTCCATGGAAACACGTTGATCAAATTCTAAGAAAAAATATATTTTTTTGTTAGGAAACGTGTTGTCCATTTTTTTTTCCTGAAATCTAGTATGTTATCTTCATTTAATAATTGAGCAAAAGAGCATAATCCAATAAATGTAAATACATAGTATATTAATAAAAATATAGTGTCATATAATTAAGCACCTCTTTTAATCATTAAGTCAAACTAAAATACTTAACTTTAAATATAGGAAGCCAATGCAATTTTTATAAGAGAAGATTCAAATCCATTATTAACATGCCCCTGTCAAAGTCCTTTTCAAGTTTCAGTGCAATTTTCTCTTTGGAAAATTCGTATATGGAGAGGTGAAGTTTACAAATTTTAACTTACCCAAATTATATTTATATGTTTGCCAACAACCAATTATATATATACACACACATTTCTTTCCCCGCGCATCTATCGTATACAATTGAGTGAAAATGACTGTAATTAAAAGGAAAGTGGTGTTTAATTATTAATTAAAGAGGTAATTAAACAACTTGACACCTTTCACACGCTTATTTATAATGCAAGAAAAATGGTCATAATTGTACAATTTGACGATGCATTATTATATGGTTTAATTCAATTTCAACCTCCCACCAAATCAACTCCTTGTCTTTTTAAGTATTAACCCAAAGGGACGGCGGTAAACCTATGATTAACGCTACTTTTTGGTTTTATGTACTTTTTTTAATCATTTTTGTGCAATATAGTGCATATGTCATTTTTATTTTTAAAATTAATTTTTTATTCATTCATTTTCATTATGTATCAATAGTACTTTGGTAATTTTGTTTACTTTAAAGTATGGTTTAACCAAAATGTTTAATAAATTTCACTCAATTTTCTAGTAATTGTTCTTGTAATATTAAGAATAAAATCACAATCTCATACTAAAATTTAATCAATTTAATTATTTTTAGTTATATTAAGAATAAACCATACAATCACTTATCATCATTATCATTTTATGAAATATCATTATATAAATATTATAGGAAGCCATATGGCTTATGAACAAAAGCATTTTAAGACTGTGTTGTTATTATTTTTATTATGTAGGACTATCTCTTTCTTGTTGACAATAAGAATTAGTTTCCTTATGAATAACAATAGTAAAGGATAAGCCCTCCTAACTAATTAATTTGTTCCATATACAAAAGTTAATAATTAAATTTCCAACCACTTTCTTAAGGGACAAAAATCTCCACCATTCACACCAATTTAAGTTAGTAAGTGTCATTTTTAAGATATGAAAACAATAAGCTCCGTCAGTGAGATTAAACTTTAGAAAAAATTGTAATTATCCTAAATATAAGTTTTTATTTATATTATTTATATAAAATATAGAATTTATAACAAATGATATCTGTTATTATATATTATAAAGTAGAGATTGAAAGCACGATGTATCATAATTTCAGACCTCCACATTATTATACTAACTATGAAAAAATTTGACCCTACATTTGATTGTCTAAATCACATTTTAATTGTCTAAACCACGATTTGATTGTCTAAAATAATATAAAAATGAAAATCAAATTTGATTGTCTAAAATAATATTTATTTCCTAATTATGTATGATTTTTTTAAAATTTGTTATAATGATAAATATGGACTTGAAAATAAAATATATAAATCACAATTTGATTAGTTAGATCTACATTAGTTAGTTTTCAGTTAAATCTATATAAATCTATATTGTGTAACTCTTTTTGCACTATTGTGAGATCATTTTTTAATTCTGAAAGCACTTTCCAAAGTAAAATTTCATTGCAATTTTTTAATGACAATTTTCATATTTTTCTCATATATTTTATCTTTTCCAAATAAAATATGAAGATAACAACTTCTTTTCTTATTTTACCGTTATCTTCTTCTTCCACTTTTTCATATGCTTTCATTATTTGATTATGCTTATTTTTATTTTTTATATTATGATTTTACTTATTTTCTTTGTTTATGTTAATAGAGATGTAAATTTAACCGAATCTTTCAAAATATTAAACATTTTCTTTTGGAATTGAAAACCGGTAAATGTGAGTTATTTTTACAACTTGTTTCCATTGTACATCATTTATATATATATATATATGTATGTGTGTGTTATACATATTAGCAATTTATTATTTTTTATATCATATTGGATATTAGCTCTAAAGTGATAATAATTTTTTTGTTATAATAACCATATAATTACAAAATGCTAAAAGCATATAAAGCATATGATATTCATATTCATTCTATCATATTCATTTATATAATTTGATTAAATATATATAGAGCTTCCGGCGCATTACCCAATTTTTAAATTCTAGTTATTTATAAATTATGAATAACAATTAACTCACTTAATCTAGAAACATAGCAACATAGGAAATTAATAAAGGTGTGAATTTGGTTCTATGACAGATTCAACAAATCAACCAGCAAACAGTAAAGTCAACATTTTTTTGTTCGTGATTCTTAGATCAACGGTGTCGTACGATCTTCTTATAATAAGCTGATGTTAAATTCATAGTACTCCCTCCGTTCTGCTATATAGTGCATTTTTTTGAAAAATTAATGTTTCATAATATAGTATATTTTACGAATTACGTAGTATAATTTTGTTCTCTTTCTAATATTACCCCTAATTAATAAACCCAAATAAGTGTTTATTATTAAAATATTTAATTCTCAAAATATTTAATAAGGGTAATTTGAGAAAAAGTGAGAAATTTGGTTAGTTATTAATTATTATCTTGATCTATGTATAATAGTTAAAAGTGCACTATAAACTGGAACAGAGGGAGTATATGCTTTCAACTTAAGCAAAAGAATAATCAAATAGTGTGAAGAAGAAAGTTGAAACGGATACTATATAATAGTATATTATCCATTCTGGCGAAAGAAAAACTACTTCCGTCTTCCTGGAGGACACGTCAAAGACCATCTTCAATATTTCTCTTTCTTTTAAATATCATTCTTAATGGAGATCATATTTGAAATTTTATAGGAGTAAATATACTATTTTTGTTTTGTTTTATCAGAAATGTTCTATTTTTTATTTTCTTATATAGCATAGAAATAAAAAAAATAAAAATAAAAATGCTTTATTTATTTAAAAGATTTTTTTTTTTGGGTTTTTAAAGGCAGGCTGAGATTTTTTTTTTCTCAAAATATATATCTTTAATTAGCCATCTATTGAAGAGGGAGGGAACATGTAAAACAATTTAATCTTTTAAGCAACATGTATTATATTTTATCATTATCATTTAACAATATCATCATCAGCATATAATATGAAATCTATATCAACTTGCATTATTTATAAGGCATGCTACTCATTTTTTAGATTTTGTGTAATACATGGTCTCACATTTTTTTTAAAAAAAAATTTAGTCCATTACGTTTTGTTAAATTATGTACACATACATGTTAAGAGTAGGATAGGGGGATTAATGCATGTTTTTCATGATTTGAACCTACACAGATTAAAGAAAATAGTAGCACTTATCTTCATTTAAAAAAAAAATGACATTTGTTATGTGCATAATTTAAGAAGTTGATTGAATGATCTTAATAGTAGGAAAATTTTGATATGGTTGGATTGAAATACCCTTATAATTAATATTCATTGAAATTAAGAGAATATTAATAAAAGGTTTTTGGAAAAATAGTGAAAACTCCAAAATGACAATTTTGCAAAAGGAAGGGAGTGATTGACTTATTTTGATCTCCGTGAATAATACGAAAAAGGATGCTAGTTAATTCTAATGGAGGAAGATGTCATTAGATGGATGGCTTGGCTCCACTGATTTCTTGCATGATTGGATTGACTTGTATATATATATATATATATCTATGGAAATAGAAATTAATTAAAGTAATGCATGTGGATGGAGTTATGGGAAGTAAATAAAGGCCATGTTATATAAGTTGAAGGAGAATTCATATATATTCTCAAATCTGAAAGTGCCATTCTGCCCAAAAAAAAAAAGAAAGTGCCATTTAATTTGTAAGGTCATGAGCTTATGTGTGTGTGTGTGTGTGTGTGTATGGTCATGTTATCAGGCCCCACATAGAGAAGAAAGACCATAACACCACCGAATGATTTATTTAATAATTTTATTAATTTATGTAAAAAATCATAAAAGGATAACTTTTAGGAATCAGATTGAGAATATGTGTACTGTACTTTGTGGCGTGAAAGGTAGCCTTGACTTTTCTCAGGAAAATGTGAACGCACCCAGGTGTTGGTGTGGAACACTTGCTGTGTGTTAGAGCTTGTCAAACAAGAAAACACAAACATGCCTCCTCATCATTACTTGCTCCTTTGTCAAACATAAATTCCATTAATTGACATTTCAAACCTATCTGGACTGCAACCAATTCCCATATGATTATAAAACCCAAGAAAAAAGACGCTAATTAAACACTCAAAAATTCATATATATATATATATATATAATATACTGTACAAACAATTATTGTTATGTATAAACACAAAATATCTACGTTAAAAGCACATGCCGAGAAAAAGGATCCTGATTTAGGAAGCCGCATATGACATAGTGTATGGATTGGGTGGTTTAAACATTTTCAAAAATAGACTAAAGGAAGGTAGAATTAGAAAATAAAATGGGATTCTTAATTAGGTGTAAAATTAACACACGCTGGTAAGACCCAAGCTCCGTCGTGGCTTTGATTTTATATTAGAACTCCGAATCAAGTTTAGGTCTTCCCATCATTCTCATCCCTCTCTCTCTCTCTCGTGCAAGAGATAAGATCAATGTCATTCAGTGTCTGACCTGCTCATAGCATCCTATAAAAATTAACTTACATTCATGAGCCATTCAAAACAGATAACAACAACATCAAAAGTTGAAAGTGACATCCCACTGGCCACGATTTTCCCGGAATTGGTTCATCTTGAACGAAGAACAGTCTCCCTATAATAATTATTATGTATATTACACATAATAAATTGAATGATTTATACATTTAAAAAATATATACAAATCACCAACATAAATTATAGTCTATAACAAGTTGTACTAGTCAGCAAAATAGTACTTAGGAAAATCCCCTGTTACGTGGCTAGGACTTTCCTCCCCCTAAAGATTGACCATTTCTAACTACAGAGCATCAATCATAAATCCCTCACTGATTTTGTAATGACAAAGATCCCTTTCCTTAACTAACAAGTTTTGATATGGTTGGTTAATAATTAAGTCTCTAAATCTGCTCTCTAGAGTTTGATTCTTGATTAAGTATATGAAGAGATAAAACCTATTTTATTGATTTTTATACTTTAAAAAAATTATTAATCTTCAATTATCAACTAGGAGATTCCTTATATGGTGCTTAGACTCGGCCAAGTAAACAATTTTTTGGCTACGTCTTTGGGAATCTCGTTGAGTCTGCAATTTTTTGTTGTTCTTTCTTTGGCTGCATCTTTAGACTGGAAGTTTTATGTCCAAAGGAGTGTTTTTGGACGGTTCTGAATCTCGCATAATAAAACAGTTAATCAACATAATTTTTATTATTAATAAAAATACAAATATGCCCTTCAGCTATTCCCCATTTGCCAACTATAAAAACTTTGCAGATATATCCCTTGCACTTTCTCATCTCTATATATGCAACCATGTAAAAGTACCTGTTGACCAAAAGAACAAGTAAAATACCCATTTAAGAGAATATATTTGCTTGCATATCAGTCACAGTTAATTAAAGATGATATTTGCAATTTCTCCCCCAAAAACAGAGATTTAAAAAAGAAAAAAACAACAACAGAGGATCTTGTTGTTTTTAACCCATTTCATTGTGTGGCCAGAAAAGGGAAAGCAGGCAAGTTGTGAAAAACAGGTACAGTTAATGCGATTGCCTTTTACCAGTGTCCCCCAATAAATTACCCCACAAGTTTTGCCTACAGAACCAAGTATAGGACTGAGAGAGACATACTTACTATATACACCATACTATATGCTGTGCCATACTATTCTATCACACCTATTTATACTTACATGACTTAGTAGTAGAGAGTAATTAAACATGATGGACACAACATAGGGAAGCCCCTTGGTGTTTTAACAGAAATGGCGTGCTTTAATGAATCCTCAGCTGTCGTTTCACGAATCCAGCGTCGGCAGTTGCATCTTCCCAGGTTGTCTCTGTTCCTCCCAAATGCATCTAACCCATCCATCCACACCCTTCTTATCACATTTACCATCATTCATTCAATCAAACAAGCTAGACGTGCCTCCAAAGCAAATTCTGACCATTCATTGCATGCTACAGTCAAAACAACCATCCACTTTAATGTTCCTGCAATCCCTCTTTTCCCTTAATGAGCGTCAGCTTTTCCATGCATGCATGCCCCCCCTCCCTCCCCTCCCTCTTGAGACTGGAGAACCTCATCAGCATCACTACGTGGTCATCCTCCATTGTTGCAGGATTTATTTCGACGACCCAGTTAAACATGGTAGCTCTATAGCTAGCTAGTGAAGACACTAGTGTGTGAGAGAGAGAGGAAACGGAATGTTAATGTTAATTTTTGGATCCAATTAAGTTCAAAACTTGGGATCAATTTGACACATACATGATTGTCCAATAGAGTCCGAGTCAATTAATGAGGTTTGGTGAAATTTCTGACCCCAAAGATGTGATGTATCGAAGTCTCTTTTGCTTACTGCAAATCCGAGGTACCATAGTTAATGTCCCATAACCATATACCCTAACATATTACATAACCCTCTCTCCCTTTCACTAATATCATCAACATCATCTCACCTCCAATTCCTTTTGCCTCTCTCTTCATTCGCTGGTCGCTTTTCAAGTAGTATATATATATATATATATAACAATCTCTCGCGGTTCTTCTTCAACCTGTCCCCCTCCTTTGTTATATTTCTCAAGTTAAAGTTGATGAAACATGAGGTTAGCTGAGCTCACATTTCTGCTGTGCCTTTTGTTCTTGGCTTGCTTTGGGTCTAACTGTACTACATCGGGGAGGAAGACTTTGGTTGTTAGTGATTTGTTGAACGAGTTAACGAAGAAGAAGAGCACGAACGAATCGAGAAATGGTGATGATGGCAACAAGTGCAGGGGCCATTATTGCAGCTATTTGTGCAGGTCCAAGAAGAACAACACTAGTTTAGAAGACAAAAGAAAGGTTCCTACAGGACCAAATCCATTGCACAACAGGTAGAATCATCATGAATGTCGGTGTGAATTTTGGTTCAAATTAATGGATACATTTTGTTTATCAGTTAGGCTTCACCTTCTTCATTAGTTTGCTAGCTTCTGCCATCTTGCAATGTTCTTGTTGGCTTATTAGATACTACATTTTTGTTCCTTGTAATTCCATATATACAAGTTTTAATTTGGCTTCTTCTGTTTCAAAAGTAACCATCATTGCCTTCTTGTTTTCTACAAAGATCCAATTTAGCTCTGAATTTAAACATTGTTAATTAATGTCAAGGAGGAAACTTGGACGCTCAAGGTTTATATGCTTGAAGTATTTTTATCCAATCAAATGAGAACAAGTAGATTTTAAATTGAAAAATAAGTTAATATTGTTAATAATACGAGTTCAAAGTGAATGAAGAAAATTATATTAGAAGAGCTACCCATATTTAGATTCAATAATACTTGAATTTGATCAAGTAATACCGAATACTAGATAATTATATCAAAAAAACAAAAATATTGTTAATAACAAGAGTTCTTTTTTTTTAAAAAAAAAAAGGCCAAATAAGAGTTAGTTAAGGATAAGTAATTTATAAAAAATCCACACGTTACAATTTTATTTTTGTAAAATCATCTAATAACTATTCGCTATGCACTTTGGGCTCTAACTAATATTGATTGAGTTGTGTCGAGTCTCATATAGAGGGAAGTTTTTACAAAAGCGTTCTCTACATTTACGTGTTACAAAAGCCCCACATGCTACATTTTTTTTTAAAAATCCTTCGGTATCTAATTATCATTTTAAATTCTAACTAATCCGAATCAATCCATATTGAACCTCCTACAGTGAAAGCTCTCCTAGAGACCTCTTTTGCATTTATACTTTACAAAGGCCCGAATGTTACAATTTTGATGGAATAGTTTTAGTACAAAAAATTTTCCCTAATTTTAAGTTGGATATTAGTTGTGTCAAGCAGAAAAATAATATTAAAATTAACAAATTAATATATTTAGTGATTTGCTGATCAGTGATTATTTTGAATGAATAATGTAACTGAAGAAAGTAATTGTGGAAAATTACTCTGAATATTACTGAATAACTTGAGTTACATATATACACAAAAAACAAATCTATCTAATAATTACAAAATCGAATCAAATCAAATCCCTATAATAAATAGAAGGATATGCTAAATATTAACAAAATAATATCCTAATAATATCCTATAATAAATAGAAGGATATGCTAAATATTAACACCCCCCTTCAAACTCAAGATGGTTCAATAACGAACATCTTGAGTTTGTTTACTAATATATTAAACCGGCCTAAACTGTGTGACTTAGTAAATAAATCAGCCGGTTGATCAGTAGTCCGGATAGGAAGGAGTCTGAGAGTTCCTCGAACAACATGCTGTCGAGTAAAATGACAATCAATCTCAATATGTTTAGTCCGTTCGTGAAATACATCATTATGAGCAATTTGTCTGGCACTCTGACTATCACAATAGAGATCAGTAGAAGAGTCTTGGGCCACCCCCATATCAGTAAGAAGCCATCGAAGCCAAAGTATTTCAGAAGTAGTGTCAGCTAAAGCACGATACTCGGATTCAGCACTTGAGCGAGAAGCCAACGTTTGCTTCTTACTTCGCCATGAAATCAAAGAATCACCAAGAAAAATGCAGAAGCCAGTGGTAGATCTACGATCAGAATGATCACCTCCCCAATCTGCATCGGAATAAGCTCGTAGAACAAGCGAAGAACTGGCAGAGAAATGCAAACCATGAGATAAGGTTCCCTTAACATAACGAATAATGCGAAGTACTGCAGCATAGTGAGTAGTACGAGGAGCAGACATAAACTGACTGACAATATGCACTGCATAAGCAATATCAGGTCTAGTCACTGTGAGATAGATGAGACTTCTAACTAACTGACGATAAAAGGTAGGATCTTTCAATAATGTGCCATCAGTAGGAGTGAACCGAGCGTTAGGTTCAATAGGAGTAGCCTCGACTGTGTCATCAGTGAGTTGAGCTCGAGAAATCAAGTCAGAAGCATACTTGACCTGAGAGAGAGATATACCATTTTTCACATAGAGTACCTCAAGACCAAGAAAGTAACTGAGATTCCCAAGATCTTTCATTTCAAAATGATTCCCGAGAAAAGACTTGAGTTCTTGAACTCCGATGGAATCATCACCTGTGATAATCATGTCATCAACATACAACAGAAGCAAGACTATACCACGATCCGTAGTACGAATAAACAATGCAGAATCATGAGGACTACAAGAGAAACCATGCTGACTGATGGTGGTGCTAAACTTAGCAAACCAAGCACGAGGAGCCTGTTTAAGACCATAAAGAGCACGTCGGAGACGACAAACCTTGTTTGCCGGATTAGGATATCCTGGAGGGGGCTTCATATAAACTTCTTCTTCTAAATGTCCATTCAGAAAGGCATTTTTGACATCCATTTGATAAAGAGTCCAACACTTGGCTGCAGCAATAGCAAGAAGACTTCTAACAGAAGTAATTCGAGCAACCGGAGCAAAAGTCTCCTCATAGTCAATCCCATACTCCTGAGTAAAGCCCTGAGCTACTAAGCGAGCCTTACGCCGTTCCAAAGAACCATCAGAATGAGTCTTAATTTTATATACCCATCGACATCCAACTAGAGTCTTATCAGGAGGAAGATCAACAAGATCCCAAGTGTGCATTTTTTCCAATGCCTGCAATTCTGCTTGCATAGCCTGCTGCCAATGAGAGTCACGAGAAGCTTCCTTATAGGACTGAGGTTCCTTTAGCTGAAGAATAGTAGAGAAGCAATGGTAATCTCGAAGGTAAGAGGGAGGGTTTCTTTCACAAGTAGGCCGATTGGATTCAGAGGACACAGGCTCCGTAGACATGACTTGTGAGGGAGAATCAGAAGTCACAGAACCATCTGGAGAATATGCAACATCAGACGTAGTGGTGAGCTCATCAACTGAACCTGTACCTGAGTCACTAGGAAAAAGATCAATAGAAGGATTTGTAAAAATAGGAGAGGAAGTGGAAGGAATCGAAGAGAAATCGGTCAAAGAAGAAAACTAGACATTTTCCCAGAATACAACATGACGAGAGATTCGTATACGATGGGATAAAGGATCCCAGCAACGATATCCCTTGTGCTCAGAATCATATCCAAGGAAGCAACAGACACGGGCACGTGCTTGTAATTTGGTGGTCTCATGAGAGGGAAGAAGAACAAAACAAGCACAACCAAAAACTTTTAACATAGAATAATTTGGAGAAGTACCATGAAGACACTCAAAAGGAGAGATGTTACCAAGAACAGAGGATGGAATACGATTGATACAGTAGACAGCAGTCATGGCTGCTTCACCCCAAAAACGCTCTGGACAAGAAGCGGAAATGAGCAGAGCTCGGACAGAGTCAAGAATATGACGATGTTTTCGTTCTGCACGACCATTCTGTTGAGAGGTGTAAGGACAAGAATATTGAGAGATAGTGCCCTGTTCATCAAGAAAATTAAGTAATTTGGAGTCACGATACTCTAAAGCATTATCACGACGGAAGACTTTAATTATCTTGGAAAACTGAGTACGAACCATAGTAGCAAATTTAATATAAATTTGGCATAATTCTGAACGATTTTTCATCATATAGATCCAAGTAAAGCGTGAAAAATTATCAATAAAAAGTACAAAATATCGTGATCCTCCCATGGAGGGAGTAGGAGAAGGTCCCCAAATGTCAGAGTGAATCAAATCAAATGGAGAATCAGAAATAAAATCACTTTTATTAAAAGGTAAAGCAGGTTGTTTTGCAGTCTGACAGGAAATACAATGTAAGGATTTTTCACTAACAGGACCTAGGAAACTATTAGAAATCAAAAGTTGTAGTTTATTCAAAGAAGTATGAGCAAGTCGACGATGCCACAAATCAAGAGATGAAGAGGTAGTGGCAGCACACAATCTGGATGACTGAGCGACATCAGGAAGATGCATAGAAGTGAGCTCAAACATATGTCCGACTTTACGCCCAGTCCCGATGATCTGTCCTGTCTGAGAATCCATCACAACACAACCATGTTTGTTAAATAATACATCATAGCCCATGTCAACAAGCTGACCAACAGAAATAAGATTGAAACTAATGGCAGGAACAAAATAAGTATCACAAAGAGATAAAGAAGGTGAGGAAACAGTACCAACATGACTAACAGGCATTTGGGAATTATCAGCAGTATGGATAGAGGGAGCAGAGGAGTTAGGTGTCATGGAAGAAAAGAAATCAGATTGTCCAGTCATATGATTACAACAGGCAGAATCAAAAAACCAAGAAGATATACCTGGAGGAGTAGCTAAAGCAGTCGGTGGACTAGAAGAACTAGAAATAAGTTTCCGAAGTAACACTTCGAGATCAGAAGTAGAAGATGATGAAGTGGATTCAGAAGGTGACTCGCTATTGACAGCATCAGTGGCAGAAAGAGCAGGCTTGGTTGAATGCCCAGGTCGTGAGAACTTCCTCTGATCAGTTCTAGGTGGACGAATGGGACATTGATCAATGAGATGCCCGGTCTTCTTACAATATCTGCAATATAAGGTGGGACAATTAGCAGCTATATGACCTTTCTTCTGACATGCACGACATTCAATGAAGGGACACTCAGCAAAGGAGTGATTGGACTGAGGACAGCGCCGACAAGACTTAGAATTCTTGTCAGATACAGCAAAAACCATCTCTGGATTACGATGCAGAAGACCCAAGCGAGTTTCTTCAGATCTAAGACGAGGAAGAGCATCTTCAAGAGTAGGAAGTGGACTCTGATGCAGTAAAGAAGCACGAACAGGCTCAAAATCATCTGTAAGAGCCATAAGGAACTGAATAAGTCGGAGTTGATCACGATACTTCAAAAAAGCTTGAGCATCTGCTTCACATTTGAAAATAGGCTCTGAATAAGCCAGTTGATCCCAAACAGACTCAATCTTAGCAAGAAACTCATAAAGAGGTTGGCCACGTTCTTGTCTGAGAATACTAAGATCCTTTTGCAACTGAAATTGATTAGATAAATCTGATGATGTATAACGACTAGCAAGATGAAACCAGACTTCTTTAGCAGTTTCAAATCGACCAAACTGTTGATGAATGCTAGCAATAGAAGTATTACGAAACCATGTAATGATCTGATTATTTTTGCTATCCCACTCCTCTAATCGTTCATTAAACTTAACCTCTGTCTCGTCAGACACACGAGTAGGAAATTTAATGTCACCAGTAACATACCGCCATAATTTTCTGCCTTTAAGAAAACCACGCATGCTTTCCAACCAGAGACGATAATTGGATCCATTCAAAATAACAGATATAGGTTGAGCAATGTCAGATTTATCCATGATGAAACTAATTCCAAGAAAAACACCCAGGAGAAAATGAAATTCTCAAATAATTCTGAAAAATAGACGAATTGCAACGAGTTGACGAATCAACAAACCAACCACACAAGAAGAAGCAGAAGATGACGACGAGCAGAACGAGATGAACGCCGGCGAGAACGAACACCGGACGCGCCCTCACGCGCCGGAGAAAGAAAAACTGGACCGTCGGCGCGTGAAGCGCGTGGGAGAGCGTGCGGCGGAGGAAGGCTGCCGGAATTGGTAGACCGGCCGAACTCGAGATGCTGAACACGGTGGTGGGGCGCATGTCACCGGTGGACCACTGAACAAAGACAGATCTGAGGAAGAACGTACGGACGCCAATGAAAAAAAAATTCCTATGATATTAACCTAGCTCTGGTACCATGAAGAAAGTAATTGTGGAAAATTACTCTGAATATTACTGAATAACTTGGGTTACATATATACACAAAAAACAAATCTATCTAATAATTACAAAATCGAATCAAATCAAATCCCTATAATAAATAGAAGGATATGCTAAATATTAACAAAATAATATCCTAATAATATCCTATAATAAATAGAAGGATATGCTAAATATTAACAGTAACAAAGACAAATTTTGACCAGTTAAAAATGCAATTACTATATATATATATATTTAGTAACGAAAGGGTCCCAAGTCGAAATATTTGCATATAGACAGATTCTTATATACTCTGTTGTAATTTCTCCATGTTTCTGGCTGGTTTTATTTTTTTCTTGGCCAAAATTTTTAGTAGTCAAGCTCCAAATCAAAAAGGTCAAGAAGATAGATTTACTACTAAAATTTGACACAATTAATAAATAGTTAAATTCTTTAAATATATTATTTAGATTTTAATATCTGACTATATCTATAAAAAGATATTATTGAGAGAAATAAACTCCAATTCGGAATCTCTATTTCTAGAGGACATTAGTTTTGAAGTTGATGTATTTTTAAGAATAAATAAAAATATAAAGTGAGTAAATTCCACTAAAAAAATAATTACATCCCTCCTTTTGCTCTTGTGCATTTGTGTTAGTTTTTTTTACATGTACAATGTATCAGATTTTTTTTTGCCAATCAATGTATCAGATTCAGAATTACAATTCTAAAATTTATGTGAAGTAAAACTTTTTATTTAAATAAAGTTTATATATTTTATGTGATTTTATTGCCAACATATTTTATGTGAATTTGATAGAAAAATTAAGATGAAGCGTTTTAGAGAGAGTGACACGAAGATTTTTTTCCCCCAGCCTGGACGAAGATATTAGTATTTGGACCATTCAAAGTTTTTTATTATAAAATTTAAAATCTATATATACAAAAGAATAAAGATGTATATAAGGTCACATTTGTTTACCCTTTTCACATTTGTATGTAAGGAACTCAATAATTTGGGGGGGGGGGGGGGGGGGGGGGGGGGGGAAGAAGAATAAGACGGTAAGGAGGTTTTCTTTTTTTTTCTTGGACCAACCCGTAAGGAGGTCGTTGAGATGTGAGAACATTGAATGAATGAAAATGAATGTGGGGGCGCGGGAAACCTGCCATGCACCATTAATTTGGCATAGCAATTCGCCATTCGCCATTCGCCAAGGCACTGTTCTACTATTTTATAATTATATTTTTTAAATATATAAATACGGAAGATGTAATTTCATTTTCACCCATGTCCAAAAAGTAAACTTTTGTCTTTTTGGCATAAATCATTGCACCTTTTTCAAATCTTCTTTGGAGTCTTCCTTATATTATACTCCCTCAAATTTATATTTTAAAATATTTTATATCAATTATATACATATTAAAAAAATTATTTTTTATTAAAATTAATATAAAAAATATTCATATTTTTTATTTTATTTTAATTAAATATTATATTCTATTATCACTGTAGGACTATAAATGAGGAGAGAACAAATATTAAAGATAGGGATAAAAAGAAGAAAAACATCTAATATATTATATTTTGAATAAAAAACTTGACATACAAAATATTTTATAATATGGACCGGAGAGTATATCTCAAAGTTATATTACTCTTAGAAGTTAGTTAGAACTTGTATACCTATACTGTAGTCCTTTTCCCCTGAGTCTTTGACATTTCCAATTTTATGAAGTAATTTGTGTTTAAGAAATTAATCTTCTTAAAATGTGACATTAGCCAAAGTCATAGTAGGGTTGGTATTTGTTAATTTTCTGTTGCTCTAGGTTGGCGTCTAGCTTATTATAATGATTAATGGTATACTCTTCATGCTTTAACGGAGGAGATACTTTTCAGGTCCAAACAAAATCTTTAAAATATGTTCCGTAATTTGCATTATATACACGGAATTCGTAATGAAGGCAACAAATATTCATTTTAAAACAAGGAACAAGATATAGATTATAATTAAATATGTTTTATGCGCATTATATAGAATTTAAAGAATGAATTATATTGTTTATAGTTTATGAATAATATAACTTGTTATAAATTTTATATTTTATATTGATTGGTTTATCTTTAAAAATAAATCAAAAGAGATAATAAAAAGTAACAACCTTCCAACATATAACCCCCAATAAATATATACATGGCTTAGTGCATGGATTCTTTGAGCTATATCCTCCCTTATTTTACACAATATTTACCTCAAGGCTAAATCAAACCAAAAAAAGATTTGCAGCATTAGTGGAGGATAAGGATTCTCAAGAATGCATATATGGTTCTAATCATAATCATCATCATCATCATCATCATCATAATCATGTTTACACCTTAGATCAAGGAATACCGGTCTCATTGGAGTAGTAACCATTTCAATTTTGAAGGTCAACAATGCTACAACCTCTGACATAGGAGGCCTCAGATTTGGACGAGGTTGAAGACACAACAAGGTCACATGAATTGCTCGCATTACGTCCTTCTCGACAAATCCATGTTCTCGCAATTTCGGATCTACCAGATCCATCAACATCGATTTCTCATAAAGCTTCCATGCCTGCAGTAATGAAGATTTTCCAGCGTAAGCTCGGATTACTAGCCATGAATAATGAAGTGTGATAGAAAAGGATTGAGCTTACGTATTCAGGAAGGTACTGCATTTCTGATGGTAAAGTAAAATCTGTGTTCTTTCTGCAACTGATAATTTCAAGCAATAGAACTCCAAAACTGTATATGTCTATCTTTTCTGATAGTTGTCCTCTAGTAGCATATTCTGGAGCTGTATAACCTCTAACCAAACAACACAATGAAACAGCATTATATAGATACAGCTTTGAGTGCTTCCATAATATGTATGTCTTTGAATATCTAGATTGTAACCATTATCACAATATATCATATGGTTAAAATATCCATTGCCCTAAAAATTTTAAGCAAAGATCCAAAAGACGATTGCCTTGGTGGATATTACTTGGTAGCACTAATCACAATGATGAGTCATATGAACTATGTATAGTATAGGAGTTTTTCAATCAGATAGATCTATAGTTTTTCCGTCCAGTATCATTTGAATATGAGACTCACAATGTTCCAGCAACTTGAGTACTGAGGCAATCTAGGTCTTCAGGGAAGAATCTAGCCAGACCAAAGTCTCCAATCCTTGGCTGAAACTTGTCGTCAAGAAGAATATTGCTTGCTTTGATATCTCTGTGAACAATTCTCAAGTGTGAATCCTCATGCAGGTATTGTAATGCCCGTGCAATCCCAAGAATGATTTGGAACCTAGTGCTCCAATTCAGAAACTGATCACTGGTTCCTGCATAGCAAGCATAATATTGATAAGTACAACTTGTTTGGTTAAGCCAATCCTAATTTCTGCAAAATACTAAAGAATAGGTTATTAACAAGAATACCATTTATTATGAGGTCCAAACTTCTGTTCTTCATGTATTCATACACAAGTATCCTTTGAGGTCCATCGGTGCAGCATCCGAGGAGACGAACTAGATTTTTGTGTTGGATACTTGTAATCAGTTGCACCTCCGACAGAAACTGTCTTTCTCCTTGTTGTGATTTGTTCAGATTCAATGTCTTCACTGCAATTAGCCTTCCATCTCCCAACTTTCCCTGTCAAAACATAAATATGCAATTTGTGAGCCTTCCATCTGCTAACAAAGATATGAGATGATTTCTGATGTATCACCATCAAGTGTTCCCTTAACTATTAATCCCAGCTTGATCATTACAGTAATCAAGCGCTCACGCCTGCCTGAAAGTTCAATAGATTCAGTATAATTTATACCCGAAAGACAGGCCCAAATCCACCACTTCCAAGAAGATTATCAGGATGAAAATTCATTGTTGCCTTCTTCAGTGTCTGAAAGTCAAAATAGCTCATATCTCGAACACTGCCACTAAGAAACTCCATGGATGATGATCCTGTATACATACATACATATATAGAAATCACAACTTTCAGGTCATGTAAGGGTTTAGTGTTTTCAAGTGCCAGGTAGTGTGATACTTTCTTTCAAAATACCTTGCTGCTTCTTTGTGGGAGCTATTATCTTCATTACCTCTGACATGGCTAACAAGAAGTGAGATCATAAAGACTTTAGAATATAGACTGATAATTCTGCGGCTTTATATATGACGCTTTTCACAAACCTACCTTGGTGTGTTTTTACTGGCGCTTTTGTTTTTGTCTGCAATGCTGGTTTAATACGCTTCCCACACAGAAACACAACAATCAACAATACGAGAAGCACCACTACCGCTCCCACAAAAACCACAGGTGATCCGGCGCTGAGCTGGGTCAAGGGATGAATAACTTGAGAATGTGAAGGAGGTTCCACTACAGTCACAAAAACTCGCCATTAATCCTCTGGTTCATGAGTCACTTTTTTGGGGGAAAAAGATGATGGAAGATCATGCAGCAATTCATGAAAGGTGAAGTGTGAGAAAGCTAAAACTTCAATTGTTATACTCTGTAACATAAAAGAAATTAAGCAGAGAGGCATAGAAAGATGAAACAAATTGGAGAAATAAGCAGAGAAGTGAACCGTGGAGTAGTCGGCGAGGTAGTCCGAGGGAGGAAGGCAAGTTTGGTGGTGGAACCATCTTCTTGGTGTAAGTTGAAGAACTATCAAGTCAAGGGATCAAACATCATTCCCTCTTGCTGGTGTGATTAATTTATTGGGCGATGCCATTGTTAATGTTGAAAAATTGAGATTGCCACAGATGGTGAGAGATTCGAGCAAGCAAAGGAGGGGTATTCTAAGGCCGTGTTATAGAAGTAATCGAAACAATGGAATGCTGGATGATGCAATTGGAGCACAAATGGAGACAAGTACAAACATCCAAACACAGCATTTCTCTTATTCTTCTTTGGTTTCAATGCAGTTTTTATATTATCATCATACCTATGTATGCCTTTCGTAGACTTCAAATGTGATCTCCTGTATATTTATTATCTTTTTATATATTTTACGAAAAATAATAAAAAATGTTAAGTGATTTTGTATAGAAGTATTACTCATATTTACCTGTATCATTTTTTTTTAATCATAAAGCAGAGTATCTCCCACCAGGAGATGGAGATTAACTTCCCTCAAAGTACTCAAGGCATGTAATAAAATTGAACTTTCAACTACTTGTCTAATGAATAAGTGTCTCTACTACCACTTGCATTGAAACTTAAGTTCCACGTATTACTTTTTTTACACATTTATATGCATTTATTTTTATAAATGTAGGAAATTTGAATCTGTCCAGTTCATAGTCTTCTTCACTTTACAAATTTTTGGTTAGGGTCATACCAGTTTCCACCCTTTAACCATTGTTAGTGGTAGGCAGGCTTTGTTTCGTTAAAAAAAATTTATTGTGACAAAGGTTAATTTTTAATGTAAACTGCACTCATTGTTTAAGGTTTGGTAAATTACACTAGATGTACTTCTATTTTAAAAGTTATATTTTTCACCTATCTCGGTTATTTACAGTATCTAACGGTAATTGCTTACATAACAATACAACAAGTGTTTCTTCCAAGAGAAATGATTGGAGAGTTTATATTATTTAAATGAATACTAAAAAGACTAAATTTTTTTTTTGCCAACGTGGGTTGGCACAAGTGGTCCTTAGATCCGGACAAAGGCTCTCACTCTAACGAGTTCGAGTCTCCCATTGCCTGCTCAAGTCCTGTATTGGTGACAACTCCATTGTGGAAAGATCCTCCACATTCCAGAGGCAATCAGTAAGTCCTAATAGGTGTCTAGTAGTTGACCCATTTCCAAGGCTCAAGGTAACTGACTTAAAGGTGGTCAAAGGTACAGGATGGATTCCCCAGTAGCTAAAATTTAGTATCTTGCCTGTGGTTGTCTTCTATTGAAAAGACGAAAAGACTATATTCTCCCACAAAGTAATATAAAAGCTCATATGGTTGGGCCGCACTATGGACCAATAAGTTCAGTGTGCAAAGATAAGGTAACGAATAGTTTAGTTTGGATGGACTTCGTCTTCTTTTTTCTTTTTGGGCCACTTATGGACTTCGGCTTCTGAAACACGTTTTTTCGGGTGAAAATAACAACTACAGGTAAGAGATTATTAAAAAAAAAACAACAGGTAAGAAGCAGCAGCAGCGGCCGCGGCGGCGACGGAGACGAGAACGACAATAATAATATAAATAGCAACAACTACTACTATGTGAAAACAATAACTATCAAAATAAAAGTGCAATTAGAGTCATTTAAGGTAGTGATCTATCTTCCATATTTATTATTCATAAATTGAACGGATTCCATTATGGGTCTATCCCTCTTTTTTAATTTAGAAAACTTTTAATCTTCCCAATTGTTTTTTTAATCTTCCCAGTTGTTACAACATACCAATTCAATTAAGCTACACTGTGTGCATATAACAAAATGAATTCTAGGATAGAGAAATATTGATCGAAGGAAAGAATGTCAGCCTAATGAATATACTGTTTTATTAGAATGTCTAGTAAGTTAATTTATAGCTTGATTCGCAAATTTAGAGACCCAAACAAAATAACACGAAACAAAGTTCTGCATAATAACATATAAAGATTTCCAAGCCAACCAATCTACCAGAGAAAGAAAAAGGGTTGGAAAAGGTTTCAAACAGCTTTTAATCAAATTTAAAACATATTAATAATAGTTACACTTTTAAAGATATTTTTTAATAAAAAACTTGTAGAATTTATAATTTTTTAAATATATATTTGTTCTAAGAAAAGCAGATATACCATATTCTTTAATGATGAGAGGAGTGAGGATTATACTCTTTCATAACTAGCTTTGCATGAAAGCTACGAGATGGACTGCTAATAATATATATATCTGCCTGACCACCCCTTAATATATAAACTCCAAACTCTTACGTTTCCCACAAGTGGTTCCATAATAATACCCTCATCCAGGCTCCAACTACTTTTGCTCTTGTAAATTACTCTTTCTACAAACTTCGCTACCTCATGCTTTAACTTCCTTCTACACAACTTTTTCTACAACCCGATAAGTGATATACATAATTTGAACTCTCTATTTTGGCACAAACTTCAAAATTCTGCCAAGAAAAAAAAAACTTATTAGTGTTGTGAGTAAATTAGATTTCTTATGTCATCATGCATTCATATATTTGGGGAGAAAGTGATATAAAAAGAATATGGTTGTGTATGTTACTTTTTTTTATATACTTATGTGGTATACAATACTATTAAATTATATTTAAATATTGTTAAATTCAAATGGGATAGTTCTCGTAATGTAATATTTTTCACTCAAACTTGAAACATTAGTTAAGGAGTGTTAAGTCTATTATTACCACTCAACTTGATCTTCGTTGGTTGTGATTTAAATATTATTATCACACTGATGGTTTCTTCCTTCTATCTCTCTCCAAATACACCATGCTCATCTTTTTTTTCAAAGAATGGAGGAAATCTCATTTGGTTAGTGAGTTAAGTTTGAAATACAACTTAATTAGCTTCAAAAGTTGATTATACTCCCTCCATTCCTATATAGTATACGACACTAATACAAGAAACTTTGCAAGCTGTAGGCAATATTAATTTTTTTCCATATTTACCCCTCTATCTATGGTGGAGAGAGGGAATAAGGAAAACATGATTAAGATGAAATTACTATTTAATGAGGGTAATTTTAATGAATTTTAAAAATTTCAAGAATTTTAACTAATTTTAACAAACTTTGTTAATATGTGTAAATGATTAAAAATGCTATGAAAAGGGTAGAAACTGAGGGAGTATATATGCATCCCTTCGATCTACATTAAAAGTTTTGCAACTTATAGCAATCATAAGTGTGAGTGTGTTCCAGCTTGGGATTTATTTGTTAGTGTGTTCCAGCTTGGGACTTATTTGTTAGTGAACACTAAAACCATGTCCAATTGGCTGTTTGGTTAGCTAGAAATATACTTATTAAAGCTCTTCTTGTCAAATGAAGATTAAGGAGCGAAAATGAAAGCAAATAATTATTTGCCAAACACATAATTTATTAAAACCAAGGTAAATAGCAAAGAAACACGTGCAATCAAACATGTGACATTTTTATAATTTTATTGTTGATTTAATTTTATTATTTTTAAATACCAATGCATCTAAGAATTAATATTTCTTTTATATATATATATATAATTATCTGACTGGATCAGATTCAAGTATTATCAGGTTCAAATAGGATAGTTCTCACAATATGATTTTTTCCATTTACAAGACTCAGAGTTAAGACTAAGAATTAACATTTCAAAGACATATTTAATAATTTGGGAAATAAGCCATTAATATTAACCACAAAAAAAAAAGTGAAGGTTATAACAAAAGCTACTAAAGATTAGATAAAGTGATGTGGATTTATATGTATATATATACGCCCATATATCTATATATATATACACACTAGTGCGAGAATATATATATATATATATTTTTTTTTTTGAGACCCAAATAATTCTAGAAGACTTGGATATCATCTACGTTCGGTGTCATAGTTCCTACACTCTCTCTGCTGCGCGCAAGCTACAGCCTTCCACCATAACCAGGTCAACCACTTCCACCATGCACCTCTCTTGTTACTTCCCCATCACACTCCCTATATATTACATTGATTAACTTGTTCAAACTTCACTACGTACTCCAAACTCTTGTATATCTCTCTCTCTCTCTGAATTGCTTGTTATTTGGGAACTGATCGAAGTGAGAGTAAACAAAGAGATGAATTTGAAGGGTGGTTTTGCACTGAGAAATGAGATGGTCATTGGTCTTGCTGTTGTGAGTAGCTTAGTGATGGCAGCATGTGCCGATGTTAACTTGGATAGAGATTTAGAAATACAATGGGGAGATGGGCGTGCGAGGATGGTAGGGAATAATGCGCAGATTTTGAAGTTGTCTCTCGACAGAGATTCTGGGTCTGGCTTTCGATCCAGAAATGAATACTTGTTCGGAAAGATTGACATACAGATCAAGCTTGTTCCTGGTAATTCTGCCGGTACTGTCACTGCATACTATGTAAGTGTGTCGTGATCTCTCTTCTATATTGCATATGTATGTTTTTTTCATATATCCTGTCACGTCATCTTATTGTCAATTAGTTTCTTTCCCTCTTTTCAGCTATCTTCTATGGGGTTTGCTCATGACGAAATAGACTTCGAATTTCTGGGTAACCTGAGTGGTGACCCCTATATTCTTCATACCAACGTATACACACAAGGGAAAGGCGACAGAGAACAACAGTTTTATTTGTGGTTCGACCCCACCAAGAATTTCCACACTTATTCCATTCTTTGGAATCCACACAACATCATGTGCGTACCTCTCTCTCTCTCTCTCTCTGATGAAACAGAAGACAGAAAAGAGACAATGAGAATATATATATATATATATAATTAACTCGGTTTGATTTTCTTGTGAACAGATTCTATGTGGATGGGACACCACTAAGAGTGTTCAAGAACTTGGAGTCGAGAGGGATTCCATTCCCAAAGAAGCAAGCGATGAGGATATACTCGAGCATTTGGAACGCTGATCAATGGGCCACAAGGGGTGGTTTAGTGAAGACAGATTGGAGCCAAGCTCCATTCATTGCCACCTACAGAAACTTCGATGCTCATCATGCTTGTATTTGGACTAATTCGTCTTCTTCACCCTCATCTTCCTCCTGTTCTTCACGACGCCATCCATGGATGAAACATTCTCTCAACGCATATGGGGAAGCCAGAATCAAATGGGTACAGAAAAACTTCATGATTTACAACTACTGTACCGATACCCAACGATTCCCACGAGGTCACCCTCCTGAATGTTCATCTCCATGACTCAGCCTGAGCCTAGCTACAGTTTTGCCTCTGCAATCTGCATAAACTTATCTTCTTTCTGTCTTGTGTAAATAATAATGACAATAACAAGAAGAAGAACAATAATAATGATGATGGCATTATTGTATTCTTTTTTATTTGTTTTGTTTTCGATTAGATTCAAACTAGAATTAATCTTCAAATAGGAAACAACTAGTGGTCGCGGTTCTTTTCCAAAAGGAGAAACTTTTCAAAAGAAGCGTAAGATAAAAAAAATAAAATAAAATAAAATAGAGTAAAAATAATTTTCAGTCTCGTTTTGTTCTGATGTGGTTGTTAATGTAGTGATATTGGTCAAAATCTCCAGTTCGATTTAAAATTGGTACTATATATGCAGATAAATATTATCCAGGCTTGGCTGAATTCAAAATCATCTATAACCATTAACCGGATACTCAAGATGCTTATATTTCAGTGATTTATTTTTAAAGTTTAATACTGAATAAAAAGATATATGATAGACAACGAAATTGTACTTACCTGATCGATCACCCCTACAAGTTGCTAATTAACTCCCAAAACACATTCCATAAGAAAGAAGATTAATCAGCAAACAAGATAAAAACATCTGCCACAAACTCCAGGAAAGTCATAAATAAATAGAATGACATTTTTTTTTTTGGACTTCTGCTCATTTTTCAGACTTTGTATTAACTCACGACAAAACATATCTATTTATTTTCATAAAAAATTTAAGATAGATAAGCATAAAATGTGCGCTTAAATATAAAAATTTATGCAATTTTAAATCCTTTTCAGTGTTAATTGATTTATAGAAGAAAATTTAGAGGAATAGTGCTAGGAACGATGGGCTCAACATGAATAATGACCGAACTTCTGCATTATGTTGGAGTCTGATATATAAGTGGAGATTACTCAGATATGAGACGAAGTCCAGTTGGATTTCTTGGTTTTTATAGCTCTCTACTATTCATGGAAAATGTAAGGGAAGAATGAAGAACCTAGCACCAGATCCCATCTTTTATTATTATTATTATTATTATTATTATTATTATTATTATTATTATTATTATTTTGGTAATCATAGGGGGCTCAAGAGACCACAAACAGGAAACATAAACAAAGAAAAAGACATCAGAAACCGAAAAGAAAAATAAACCAAAGAAACACAAAAGACAGACATCAATCAGAACCTTTAATTCCTCATCACAAATCATAATTGCCAAAGTGAGAAAAAGAGGAACACAAGGAAGCTCTCCTACTCTAGTTTCTCTTTACTAGTTTTATGCGAATAATAAGAAATATTTCAGAAAATACATCTCTTGAAAGAAAAAAGTGATGATGGGAATTTCATCAAAGATGACAATACGTGAAGTTGAGAGAAACCGAAAAAGTTTACTAGAAATAGAATGATTCCTCTTCTTGAGGAAAGCCTAAAAATCTCTACCTTCTACAAGGCGTTTGCCCCATTCTATGACAAACAGAAATAAAAGAGTTTGCCTTGATACAAATATTTCTTCATTATGATCAGAATTCTCTCTATCATGCCGCATTTAAGTCCAAATGGCTCCATAAACTCGCGTACAGTCACATCATTTATTTGTTCAGAATTTAGAAACCAGATACATAACTTTCAAGCAAGAGTAATTTAAGGACATAGCTATGAATAAAATAGAAGGTTAATTATTTATTAGAAAAACAGGTTGCTTCATACCTATTTTCATGTACACTAGAGTTTGGTAAGCATATTTACAAGAGAAAACTAACTCGATACACAAAACAGTTTATTAAAAGAAAAAAAATCCTAATTCAACAAGGTGAAATTTATATCCAGGAAGTCAAGTGACTGTGTCTTCACAACTAAAAGCCTCAGGGTCCCTCTTTTTCCCTAATGAACCAAGCTCGATGTAGAGGGGGTCATCGTGGTACAAGCACTTCACCCCTTTTATGGATCCTTTCGGCTTCCCTGTTAACCATCAGAAACAGGGCATCATCCAAATAACACCAACACAGTGCAAAGCAATGAACTATCAATCTCATCCACCTCAAATTAACACCAGCTAGTGAGACGAGAGTCACCACTTATCCAAAATGCATCCCCAACTTCTACTCTACTCACGTGCCTTCATGCATTTCCCAGAGAAAAGTAATTGCTCTCAATCCCATACAGAACAGCACCAACCAAGATCTTGGATCCAGGAAAGAACCCCCAAGCTCAATCATCAATGATTCAGATAAGATTCACTTATATCATTGTAAAGATAAACGTGATAATGATGCAGACTGTTAAAAACCAATAAAGCTTCCACAAGAATATGGAAAGGTGCAATTTTGACATGTAAGAATCGTATCAGATAGACAGACAGTAAACCCTTTAGTTGAATAAGTCAAGAATTTGAAAAGAGGTATCTGATTGAAAGCATTATGAAATAAATCCAGAATACCATTTATCATCAAGAATTAAAAAGTTGTTTTCCTCGAAAAAGAAAAATTGGTAGATACCTATAGTGTCGGTGAAAATTAGAAGTAATCTCACCATTACATTTCTCAATTCACATGTTCACTTGTGCAGAAAACAAAATTGATACCACAATAAACTTTCAAGGGTAGTAAATTAAATCAAAGAGTGCGACAATCATGTTACGGAAACATCATCCTACGACTTAAAATAAACTTAGTCACCAAAGAACATCATGGAAATCATGCAGGAAGGGATTTTAATTTCCTCAATCGTTTGACAGACGGGGAAACACCCTTTATTGCCTTCCTGGCCTTCTTCAGTTTCAGCTTTTTAGTAGGGAGAGGCATCTCCCTTATGGGACCTGGGGGTACACCTTTCTTAAGTGCGCTTCCTCTGGGTGTAACAGAGGGAGGCAGTCTCAAGCTTTGAGGAGGTAAAGGATTTTGTGGCTTCCACACCAAGTTATTTTTCATGGAAAACCTTACCTTCTTTTTACTTCCCTCCCCACTCTTAACAGCTTTGATGCCTTCAGCATCTCCACCATTCACCTCAGAATCTTGAGATTGCTGTCCTTTTAATGTCTTTGTTCTCTTTCTCTTCTTAGATACAGTTCCAGTAGCTGTAGCTTCAGGAGAATCAGAGGCTCTTGCAATTTCATTATCCAAACCAGCTTCAGCAGCCACAATCTCAAACTGCTTTTGGAGGTTTGAAATCACACATTCATTCAATGTAGTTGTTAGTTCATCACTTGAGCCATTTTCACAAACTATAATTTGATTCTTATTCTCAGTAGGGCTCTCCACATTAATAGATTCAAAGGGATCACGCTTCTTTTTCTTCTTAGCTTTTTTCTCCTTGCCAACAGAGCCTTTTTTATCCTTCTTACACTTTTTCAACTGCTTACCAGTGGCCCCATTGGAAACCTTTGAAACACCTTCATTGCATTCCAAGTCACCTTCTGGAGCATCTACCTCCATAGCGGTCGCAATAGGAACTAAATTTGGCACTCCGTCTTCACCCTGATCATCAACATCAGGAATAGAGAACTCAAATCCTGAAGATGCCATGTCTTTCTCTAGCTTCATAAATTCCTCATGTAGAGCGTATAATGCCTTTCTATTTCCCTGACAGCACTCAGGTGAAGAACCCAACTCATAAAATTTCGTCGAGAACCCCATGACTAGGGCTATTGTTCCAAGCACCACAACATCATCTCCTGACTCGACCTCATCCCCTGCCTTCTTAACTTCCAACAATCGCTTCCCCATCCTCAGCAGAACATCAAACATATTAGACTTAATCTTTCCCAACAAGACTTTATCAGGTAATTTGCCCATAGCAGAAATAAAGGACTTGAAGAGAACCTCAAGCACTTGCGACCGAATGGGAAGGAAAGACCTAAGCTCTTCCAAGAAAATAGAGGCAATGTGATAATTAACTCCATTGCCCTGCAACTTATCTTCAGCAGAGAAAGTCCTCTCATCCAAAACACCCATTAACCGGTGGGTAAGTTCCAAATCCCACGAATTCTTTTTCAGAAGCGCAAAAAAATTGTGGACAAATCTCCGAATTAAGAGGTAGAACTTGTCTAACCTGAGGACGTCAATTCCAGACCATTCCCGACGCATAGTGAGCAAGAAAGCGGAAAAGTAGTGCAGAGAGAGACCCAGATCAAGGACAAGGAGCAGGGAGGAGAGGCGATCAATGAGTTCAGCCTGAACAGGAACCTTGTCAGCGTGCCAGATGCAGTAGAAAAGGCCCTTCCAGAGCTTCTTCATGTCGTCTTCGGGAAGTTGGGATTGGGAAGGAAGCCAGGTCTTGAAGAGGACTCGAAGAGCCTTGTCTCTAGTAGCCTTGTTGCAGCAGGCAAGCTGCTTGATGAGGGAGCGACCCAGCTGTGACCCGTTCTCCATCAGTTCGGAAGCCGATAGAGATAAGATGGATGCACAGTCTGGCCTCAGGGTAAACCCTAGACCTTCGAGGATGAGGACGAAAGAGGAATTTTAGTATAAAGGGTTTGAACTATCAAGTTTGGGAAAGAGAGACCAGAGCATTCCCCGGGATTTTGATTTTCACAGACTGCGGAATGCCAAAGGTTTCGTCGCCGGTGTATTTCTTGTTTGGTTCAGTGAAAATGGAACCCTAGCCATTCTTCTCTCTGCGAATCACATTATACAAATCCTTTTTTATATTATAAAAAAAAGGGGAAAAAATCTTGATTTGTTGTATTTATTATCTAATGCCAGAACATTATGGTTGAGTGGGTAAGATGAATATTTAAAAAAATAAAAAGTTACAGAATCAGTCTTAAATATCAAAAGGATAAGCAAATGCTTTCGGGAAAAAGAAAAAGAAAAAAGGAAAAGGAAAACCTAGGATGAGATCAGCTTTTCTGTGTATTATAGAAATTTTTAAAAATAACATTCAAAATTTACGAATAATATATCTTAGGAAAAATGAGTTCAGTTTTAAAAAAAAAAAAAAGCAAAAAGAAAACCTAGAATAAGATTAGGTTTTTCGTGTATTATAGAAATTTTAAAAAAGAATATTGAAAATTTACGAATAATATATCTTATTATAAATGTTATATTAATATTAAATATCAGTATTGATGCTTGACGGTTAATAATATAATTAGCATTTTTTAAACCAAAAAATAAATCATAAATATTTGATTCATTCAATACACACAAACTTTGGGAAGCCAACCTTCAAACCATAGCTTATCATATTTACAAATTGTGAAGTGTCACACTAATTAATTACCTTAATATGGCCGGAGGCCTATTAGTTGCTTTCTAATCTCACTCTTTTTCATTTTAAATTTCGAATTTTGTGTCCATTCAAATCAAATATATCATCATAATATCAATATATATATATAAACATATATATTAACTGTAATAAATTTTGTCAAAGAAATTAAATAAACAAAATTAAATATAATAAAGTCTTACCATGGGATATAAAAAATTTGATTTAAACAATTTTTTTTCTTTTTCATTGAACTGGTGTGAAGTCTTTTTTTTTTTAATTAATTTTCACATTTTTTATCTATATTTTCAACTAATTTTAAAGGTCAAATTGATTTGAACCAAAGGCAATTCATTAACTTTTCCAATCGAATAAATCAATTCAATCTGAATTTCTAACCTCTGAATACTGTAATATTTAATTTTGTAATCAACTTATTTTTTGGTTAAATCTAAAATTAATATTTGAATTTTAATGTTATTTAAATTCGGAATCATTCTCCAAAGTTACATAGTTTTTTATCTTAGCTCTAAATCATCAATTCGCTTATTTTATTTTGTTTGATTGTAATAATAGAAACAAATTCTGTGAATAAAATATTTTTTATTCACAGAAAGGCACCTCAAATCAAAGGTATGAAGTTCTTCTTGCGGGTCACCTTCTCTTTATTGGGCAAATAAATGGTGGATATTATATATTATGATTTATTCATCATCCTCCAGATTCAAGTGAATTAATGAATACAAGAACTTCAATTTAATTTCAGTTAATCACCAGTTCAACATCCTGTACTACATTACTTAATATTATCATATATTAAGTTTTTTTTTTACCAAATTATATATTAAGTTAAGATGAATATTATATATTAAGATTGTGATTATTGGAACTTCTCCCCTTCTCTAATCACATTGCTGTACTAAACATATCTAAAATTTGAAATGTAATTTGTAATAAAGCTTGCTTCTCATCAATTTAAAATTATAAACAAATATTCTAGAGGCAGAAGATAGCATTACAATTTGATCCAAAGTGGTCTTCTCTCATTGGAATTTAATACTCTTGAATATTTTAGCCAAAAGAAAATTGTGGAGACATTATTGTCATTAATTCAGGTTCCTAAGGCTCTGTTTAGTTGGGGTTTTTTTAGGGGGAGGGGATTAAATCCCCTCCCCTTGTTTGGATCAGTTTTTTGGAGGGAATTTAATTCCCCTCAATCCCCTCCCCCACCCCTTTTTCATTCCCCTCCAATTTGGGGTTTTTTGGAGGGGATTGAGTTTTATTACTCAATCCCCTCCAATCCCTTCCTGAACCAAACAAGGTTTTATTAAAATCCCTCCAATCCCCTCCCCTCGAATTCCACCAAACAAGGGAATTTTAAAATCTCTCCAATCCCCTCCCCTCCAATCCCCTCCATTAAAATCCCTCCCCTCCCTTCCCTTCAGTTGAACCAAACAGGCCCTAAAAGAATATATACACCTCCTTCTAACTTTGTGTTTTGGTGGGGACATTATTGTTATTACTATTGTTAGCCGCACGTCGTGAAACAGGGTGGTTCCATATAAGCTTGGCATACTCAGGGTGATCAACAAAAGGATTCCGATTATGCTGATAAAACTTGCATATTCTTTCATTTCTTAGCTTCTCTTCTCTCGAAGGTGGATCAACCTCATTCCATTTTAACAACGTTGAAAGAATTCCCATCTCTTTCTTGCCTGCATACAAGTAAGTGGCACAACATAAATTTCAACCTACTCTGTATGTATGCCTTCAGATCCTGCACCACTTATCAAATGCAAGTTCAGGTTCTTACATTCATGGCTGAAAGGTTCATGATTAGCATGAAGTAATAATATATGAGATGAAAAATCTTAATACTTTGATCAACTTTCACGGAAACAAGTATCACAACACATCCACCTTGAATTTATCAGGGATATGAAAAAGGATGAGGTTACCTATTCAAAAGGAAAACATGTAACATACCTGTGTTGGGAGTATCTGAGAGGTGGAGACCTGGAATTCTTCCTGATTGTCGAACTCCATAACTGACTTCCATATACATCAACGCCCTCGCAATATCCCCTCTAACCTGAGAATTGTTTAATTTTTAAGGCAAATCTATGAAAGAGGTATAATGCCAGAAAAAGTTTGAGTCAATAGTAAATTAATTTTCCAGGCAGAGAGAGACATCGACATCTACAGGATTCTTTTACCAATTCTTAATTGTTTTCTGGGTACAAGTTGCCAGTGAAAATCAGTAAAATAGAGCTTGATAGCAAATTAGCAATGTTTACTGTTGAGGCTAAGTAATTCAATGCTCCAAGCTCAGAAGCCATCATTTTAAAACTGGGCAGGAAAACTCAAATCTAAGTAAACATATGGAATTACCAACCTAGACCACAGCAAAATCTCTCATCTGATCAGCAATCAAGGGTGTGAGAGAGACAGACACACACTACCTGCCTAGGTGGAGCCCATCTTTCCTTATCTGTTTCAGTGTCCAGAGCAGCTTCCTTGTTTGCTGGCTTCAAACACTTTGTGGATTTAGCATCGCATTCTCCATAGTACTTGTTCCCCCTTGATGCATTAACTGAGAGAAACTTTTACTATTAATAGAAATCAGAAGCTTGTGTTCAAATATATCGGGCAGCGGATTCCCTTACCATTTACATCAGCAGGGCGAATGTTATGTAGATCAGTTAAAGAAGGGCCATTTGTTAGTCCATAAGAACGAGGCCATAGATGCTCTCCTGCAAAATGTTTATTAAATGAGTGAATCACCATCGTATATTACTTTGTCTCATGAGCTACAACTTATTATTGCATCTACATTATCTTATTCCTGTCTAGAAGAGGCTTAGGTTTCTTCTTATTTTTACAAAAATTCCCAGACAAAACCTTTGTGTTTCTGTAGTGTCAGGACTTGATCAAGCCATCAGACATGTATCATGCATCCAAAAGGACCAAAACTAAGAAGGTTAGTTGATTCTGGCAAATCCAACCAAAAAAAAGAAGGTTGAGCATAATGACAAGCAAATTTGCTTCAAAGCAATTGATCTAGATAAGATTTGCGACATTAAGTTTCTAAATTTTATCCTGTCTTTTGCTTTTGCATTTGCATTCAGTCAATACCAATATCAAATTATGTCCTCAGTCCTTCAGGCAAAAGCCTCCCTTTTCCTAGTCACAATAATCATTAAAACTTTTAATTGTCACTGATCATACTTATGTTCAAGGACTCTCCTATATCTAGATCAATCTTCCAGGTAAGTTTAGACAACAATATGACCTGGTTAATAAGTTAAGAGTATATCTTACTACTTTGAAATGACCTATAAAGCAAATCTGAGATGCGTGTATTTTTCTCAGTCTTTGGTATCAAAATATCAAAAGAGAATAAACATGCTAAATTGAGTATTATGAGCAACAACTACAAAAACAGAACGTGATTGAGACTAGTTAGTAACTGACATCAATGCAAGATAACTCCAGCAAATTGACTAGTTGACTCACTATTCCATCCCTGTGGCTTTCCTGATAATTGTTTTGGGACAACTCTCAAGGAGTATATTTCAACTCTGGACAGCATGAACCATAAATTATATAAAAGTCAGCTGATATGGTTATATAAAATATTACAAATTGAAAGATTAATGCAATATCAGTTATGCTAAGTCCATACATTTCTGATGAAGCATCGGGTTCTTCAACATTAGCAGCATCAAGAAACTTGAGGGCATCCCACACCTGTCGATTAAATTAAACATCTTAGATTCTAGAACCAATTTAGTTGTACAAAGATTTAATCAAAATTAAAGCACCAAATGAAATAGAAACCAGAAATGACCTCTTTGTAGGATAAAGAATAATGTGGGGCAACAATGCTATTCAGCTTTTTCCGAAGTGCTTCACCTCTTAAATGCTTCACGGAGGAATAATAAGTGGTAATGTCCTCGCAAGCATAGGTAGAGGGAGCTTGATAGTCGTGAGCTTCAGCAACAAGATTGAGAAATAGCAAGTACAAGGAGATGATTCGAGAAAGCCATCTCCATGAGACATTAAAACATGTTAACCACGGTGGTTCCCACAAACCCCTAGTGACAAAATGATACTTTGCATCATAGCTTCTGTACCTTGATAATCAAAGAGGAAGGGAAAAAAAGAAAACGAATAGGAATTAGAAGGTAACAATGAACTAAATTGGAAAAACTGGAAAGAACGAAAATACAATATAATCACAACAATATCATTTATGAAATACACAGGTTGCCACAAAGAAGCTGAAACATTAATGATCAAACAGCGAATCTTTCTCGTTCAGTTATCGATATCCCATGAACATTCTACATACAAATAACTAGGTTGAACAAGTTGACCGTCATTAGGCGGGGGAGAAAACCCGAAACCTTTAACTCGTAGTCTTTACCAACAATCAACAAATTTGATGACTATCCATGTCCGAACTAACGATAGTGTACCAGCTAAAATGAATGCAGTAATCCAGAAAAACAACCCCATATCTTTCTCCAACCATTGACAATGTTGAAGGATTTGAAAATGTTTCATCAAATTCAGATACTTTCTAAAAAAGAGTGACGCTGGAAAAACGAGGGAGTAATTGACGAACCTGTCATAGATATTAGAAGTTGGAATTAGAGGCTTTCGACTGCTTGCACAAGCAACCCAACTGCGACGTGGGAATGGGAGAAGGGGAAGTGTGGAGAGTGAGAAGAGCTCAAAGGTTGGCATAAAGAAGGGAAAAAGATAGTGGCGGGTAGAAAATGATGCCTTGGGTCTCGGCAGACTCTCCATTCTGATTTTGCAGCTGATAAGGCAAGGCATTGTGTTCTGAACTGAAAGCAAAGCGATAGAACAACCTCCGACAGAAGGCCAGCATTGGAATTCTGAGATGCTGCTCCAAGATGGTTTCCAACAATTCATATTTTTAAATTTTTTTTATTTTTAATGGTTTATTTTAATTTAAAAATATTTGAGTTATTTTCATTTTATGCTTTTTTTAAAATAAAAATTAAAACATGAAAAGTAGTGTCAGAAAAATAAAAAAGTTGACAGCAACAGCAACTTTTTTTGGACCAACAAGATAACAACCGTTGAAATACTATTTTTTGTGAAAAGTATGAATAATATTAATGTTTTTATTTTAAAATTATTTAATTTATTTTTTAGAATAACATTTTTAAATTTTGTCATCAAAATATTACTCTTATCTGAATAAGATCTTTTTAAAAAGCAAAGTCGTTTAATTTAATTTTTAAAAAAATCTTTCTTTGCGACCAAATTGTTCATTCATTAAATAAGAAAGAAATCTAATTTCGCATGGTTATTAACTAATGATATATATTTAGTATTTACACAGATATCTTTAATTTATAAAATGACATAATTTTGTATCAAAACTAAAATTCAATATTTAAAAAATGCACGGAAACTTATATGCGAGGGGATAGAAGTTTCAAAGTGGTACCCCTGTATACATATTCCATAATGGCGTTGCAGAGCATAACTAACCGGGTTGTCAACTAGAAATAACCCTTATATCAGATCAGGGAGGCTTCTTTCTATGTCCAACTTATATTAATAATGGTGGCTTCACTTGCCAAACTAGAGCAAATTTCATTCTAATACATATTTATATTTTTTTTATTAGCATAACTATTGCATATCTAAAATACCAGATAACACATAATTAATCATTTCAATAACTGTTAATAGCATATTAATGATTAAAGTTTAATAATAGAGACCAAGTTGATAATTAATAATTTTTACAATTATAAGAACACTAATAAGTTTTAAATTACAAAAATCAAATTAAAAATTACGTAAACCTATAGACCTGAACAAAATATTTGAACCAAAAGAAATTCCAAAATTGATAAGGAAATAGATATATACCATATCCATGTTCGCAAAGTAATTCATGAAAGAATGGGAAAAAAATGTAACTCATGAAAGAAGCTTTTGCAGTTACCATCAAAAAGCAAATAAATACCAAAAAAAAAGGAAAAAAAAATCCTTCTAGTACTGTTGGTAATACCGAATAGAGAACATAAGGAGGATGTTGTTCGCTGAATCCAAAAGGAAATAGAGGAGATGCACTGGTAGGCCTCCATCTCTGGGAAAATATTAATCAGTGAAGGGCTTTTTTTCAATTAAGTTGCATCATTGATTGTGCTCTCCGCAAGCAGGTCATCATCATATGAAACAGGTATCCTCAATCTATCATGTACAGGGATACGTTTCTCTTCTGAAGCAGCAGATGGTTCCTTTTCATTTTGCACTGGGGATGCAATCACAGCGCTGCCTGAAACATTTTCCTCAGTCCCTTTCCCTAAGGAAAAGACCACTTTTTGAGGAGAATCCTCTTTCTTTTGCCCCGATACTTGCTCAGCATTTGCCCGTCTGAATTGCTTCTGCACGATTATTATATAAAATTCGTCAGCAATATCCAACAACTATTATCGAGTTGAATTATCATCTAAGTTTTAATTAAGATGATGCCTAGGCTTGTTTAAGCTAAACCACATGCGTAACAAATCAAAGGCTGCATATAATATGCTTGATGAAGAGGTTGCCCCAGTTAATTCAGTAGCCCTGGGGAAATAACTATACTTTTCAGGGGAAAAGAAAAATGCAGAGGGATAACTGAGCTCTAGAACCTCTTAAATGGTTGTTCCCCTCCCCATACGAGAGAACCCCTATTCACATTTTTCCTACCCCTTCCTCTCTTTAGACCACATATGTGTAACCCTCCCCTGCATACATTACGTGATGAATCTTAAAACATTGCATGAGCACTAGAAAAATTAATCACACACCTCAAAGTCCTTCGCTTTTTTCATTATCTCTTTGTAGGCTTTTGGTTCTCGAACTTTGATGATATTCCACAATATGCCCCCACCTGTCCGTTGGCGTCTACCATCAGCAGTCATCTGGCCTCCACAAGTTTGGATAGCATCAACCTGT